>OY282484.1:7500-5007500 GCA_958295575.1 Leucania comma
AGTCCTATAATTAACACAAATTAAACAATTTTTATTAAATTTTTATCTGTATTGGTTACAAAGATATTAAATTTTTCCCTATTTTTTAACGTAATGATTAGACTAATAGAAATAAATTTAAACTGACACCAGGATCGTCTTCAGACAACATATTGTGTCTAGTTTAAGCCCAAATTTGCCCCCAATAGCCCCGGAAACAAAAAAGATAGCATTTAGCAGCCATATTGGTTTTTTCGGTTGCCGTAAAAAACTGTAAATATCTCCGGTGCTATTGGACGCAAAAACCTCGGGTTTCCACAGGTCCCTGTGAAATTTGAGCGGGAATATTACTAATTTGTTTTCAGGCGTTTTCAGGGCCTGAAATTTTTCAGGCCTGAAACTATTTTCGACGGATAGAGGGGGTCGAGCTAAGCATCATATTCGAAACCGCAGCTTTGTGCGGCCAACGGTTGCGGAGTTATAGCCAACGCAAGTCAGCCTTTGACAGTTCGGCGGCCATTTTGGAAAAGTTTGGACCACTATAGCTCCGGATCTCGTGGTCGTGGGAAGCTGCCGATTTCACAGTGGTGTTTGGGGAGACCTACTCTACCAGATCCACACTGTCTCGGGCGCTTTAGCGCTGAAAAATTTCAGGCTCCTGAAAACCGCTTTGCGCGTCGGAACGGAACGAGCCGAGCAAAACGAGCCCAAGCTCGACTATTCTGCGATCATCGGGGGGCGAGCTGTGGCGATTTTAATATTGACATTGACAGTTATCAAGCTGTCAAACCATTTTTTGAACTCGTGCAGCTCGTGAACGGATGGTCGTAGGAGGTTCGGGTTTCTTTTGAGGGTGTTGTCTGGACGGCTCCGACCCGACAAGTTATTTTTCAGGGGTTTTCAGGAACCAAAATTTTTCAGGCCTGAAAATCACTTTATTCGATAGGCCTCGGCGAGCCCATCCGGAAGAGCCTAAGCACGGTGAAATTTGGACATACGGTTCCGGAGAAAACCACCGATAACCGGATTCTGGGCGCCATCTTGCTCTGGCAACCAGAGATTTGGACCGGGTTTTCTCGGGAACCCTTTGGCCTGGAGTAGTCGTGTTTGGGTTCATTGGAAAGGGCTCGGGGAGACCTATCTAGTTGTTGGTAGAGATTGACTCTACGTAGAGGCTAAAAATCTTTTTGTCAAAATTTTTTGCTCATTCCTTTTTATTTTACATAACTGGTTCGTGGAAGCCTCTTGACGCCAGATTAAGGTCTGGGACTTTAATTTAGACTTAAGTTGATGACGCCAAACCGGCTCTATATAGAGTTTCGCAATTTCTTTTGTTGAAGCGGCAATCTTGGACACCTAGAGGCGCGACTTCTTTTATATAATCAATGTTTGACCTGTTCTATTGAACTTTAAGGCTGACTGCGTTAACTTAAAGGAAATATCAAATATTTACGGGAGATCTAAACGATCCTAAGCGTGCTTTTATTTCTTTTTATTTACATATTTACATTATACACCTTTTTTTTGTTGACTTTTTACATATTTTATAATTATTGACGCATATCTCCAATATGCTTGGATTGAGGACCCCATTAAAGAAGGTGGACAGTGAGAAGTCACCACCGAAACCCAGAACATCACCTCCGACGAGTGTTCGTCGCAGCATCGGAGAGTGGGAAGCTGTTAAGCCCACTAGCACAAACCCAACTCCACCCCCAAGCACTAAGACGGTACAGGCTGGCCCTTCGAAAGTAATTCGGAAATCTCTAGAGTTGCAGGAGAATAAAACCCTCTCCACGCACTCAAAAATAACAGAGGTCCATACGCCTCCAAAGCCACAGTACGCGGATCGATCGACAGAGGCCAGGGCCTGCTTGAACAAAGCAAAACTCCACTTAAGTAGTTCAAGGAACACTAAAACAGAAATTAAAAATGGCATCGTTGAAGCTCTTGACAGGCTTTATCAGCTAGTGAAAGAAGCGGAAAAAGATGCCAAAGCAAAAAGCTCAAGTGGGGAGAAGGAAAGGGTAGAGCTCGAAACTGCCGCCACCATCGACGCTACTTTCTCGATTCATGCTGAACAAAGTTTGCTTGTAGCAAAAATTGAGGAACACTCAAGGTTGCTACAGGAAAACAGCAAAAAGATGGAGGAACTGAAAGCTACAATGGAACAAAAAACGACGACAACTTACGCGAGTGTAACTGCGACTCACAGCGGAAAGGCGAATCCAATGCGAAGTACGCTGCACTCTATAGTAGTAACCTCGAAGGACGATACAGAAAGTGGGGACGTTGTATTAGATAAGATACGAAAGGCAGTGGATGCAAAAGAGGGCTGGGTTAAAGTCGAGAAGGTAAGAAAGGCAAAAGGCAGAAAAATTATAATGGGTTTCCAGACTAGGGAAGAAAGAAATAAAATTAAAAATAAATTGGAAGGAGAAAGACAGGACCTCAATGTCGAGGAAATGAGAAACAAGGACCCGCTACTGATCCTCAAGAGCGTTCTCTCCGCTAACTCAGATGAGGACGTTCTCAAGGCAGTGAGGAATCAGAATAGGGATGTTTTCCATGACCTCGACAAAGAGGAGGATAGGTTGGAAGTAAAGTTTAGGAGGCGGACTAGGAATCCGCATACAAATCATATTGTGGTCAGCGCCTCACCGACCATCTGGAGAAGGGCAACAGCGGTCGGGTACCTGCACGTGGACCTTCAGCGCATTAAAGTAGAAGACCAAACTCCATTGGTTCAGTGCACGCGCTGCTTGGGCTACGGGCACGGAAGACGGTTTTGTAAGGAACCAGCCGACTTGTGTAGTCATTGTGGTAACCCACACTTGAAGTCGGAATGTGCTGACTGGCTTGCGGGTCTTCCACCCAAATGCCAGAACTGCACAAGGGCAAAGACTGATGACGCTGGCCACAATGCCTTTAGTGCCGATTGCCCAACACGCCGTAAGTGGGATGAAATCGCCAGATCGACTGTAGCATATTGCTAAGGGCACCCAGGGCAACCCAAACCTCTACAAGATGATACAAGTCAACCTCCAGCGAAAAAGACTCGCAACAAACGAGCTTCTCTTGGAGGCTGTTAAGCGTGGTGTTGCGGTCGCTCTCCTTCAGGAACCATACGTGGGAGGGGCCAGGGCTATGAGGAACCACAGGGGTGTTCGGATCTTCCAGAGCACTGACACTGGAAGTGGGACTGTTAAGGCCGCAATAGCGGTCTTCAACCCAGACCTTACGGTCATACAGTACCCGAAACTCACCACGAACAATATCACCGTGGTGGGACTCCAGACCAGTGCCTGGAGGATCACGCTGGTCTCCTTTTATTTTGAGCCAGACCAGCCAGTGGGGCCATATCTCGAGCACCTTAAACGAGTCGAGGAAGAAGTTGGTTCTAGATATTGGGTTGCTGGAGGAGATGCGAACGCAAAAAGTACCTGGTGGGGAAGCTTGTCAATCGATGGTAGGGGCGAAGAAGTGTCTGGGGTTTTCGAGGAGTTGAGTCTAAACATACTCAATAGAGGGGAAATTCCGACCTTCGATACGATCAGAGGGGGAAAACGTTACTGCAGTCATATTGACATCACAGCATGCTCGACGGATATCCTGGACCTGGTGGATGACTGGAAGGTGGACGAAGACCTCACGAGCTCGGATCACAACGGCATTACTTTCAACATCAAATTAAGAAGGTCGAAAGGCATAATAATCGACAGAACTACTAGAGTTTTTAACACCAAAAAGGCAAATTGGTCTGAGTTTCATGAGAAACTCAGCCAATTAATGCAACAAAACCAAATCACTAAAACGGAAATAGAAAAATTAAATACAGCCGACCAACTTAATATACTAGTCAAAAAGTACACTCAAATAATAAAAGAAGCCTGCACCTCGTCAATCCCTATGAGGAAAAGTAAAGATATACTTACATTGCCGTGGTGGTCCGAGAAACTCGAGAGGATGAAGCGGGAAGTCGCCACCAGGAAAAACAGGATCAGATGTGCTGGACCAACCCGAAGATCGAAGGTCGTTGAAGAGTACCTGAAAAAGAAAACAGAGTATGAAACAGAGGCAAACAAGGATATAATCGAGAGCTGGAAGAACTTCTGCGCCAAACAGGACAGAGAAGGGGTTTGGGAAGGAATTTACCGGGTGATAGGAAGGACTAATGTAAGGACAGAAGACCAACCTCTGACAAAGGACACCGTAGTGTTGGACGCCAAAGGTTCAGTCGAATTGCTTACAAACACTTTTTATCCGGAAGACCACACGGACAGCGACAGCGCATACCACCGTCTCATCAGAGAAAAGGCCGACACTGTGAATGCTGGAGAGCACGATGACTCGTGCGAACCGCCATTCACAATGACCGAACTGACAGTGGCGTGCAGGTCCTTTAACGCCAAAAAAGCACCAGGAGCGGATGGATTCACTGCCGATATCTGTTGCCGGGCTATTGGGGGTGCCCCTGACGTGGCCCTGGCTCTTCTGAATGGCTGCCTGAAAAACCACCACTTCCCTGAATTCTGGAAGGAAGCGATAGTAATCGTGTTAAGAAAGCCAGGGAAAGAAGATTACGGCAACCCGAAAGCGTACAGACCAATAGGTCTTTTGCCAATATTAGGCAAAATATATGAGAAGATGTTGGTGGCCCGCCTCAAGTATCACCTGATCCCAAGGATGAGTACTCGTCAGTACGGATTCATGCCCCAGAAGAGCACGGAAGACTCCCTCTATGCACTAATGCAGCACATACGCAACAAGCTAGAGCTGAAGAAAATAATAGTACTAATATCTTTAGACATAGAGGGAGCCTTCGACAGCGCTTGGTGGCCTGCTATTAGAGTCCGTCTGGCTGAGGAAAAGTGTCCAGTGGGCTTGAGGAGGGTCATCGACAGCTATCAATAGAAGAGTCAGAGTTAGGTACGCGGGTGAGGAGTTCAGTAAGGCAACAAGCAAGGGCTGCGTCCAGGGCTCCATAGGGGGACCAGCATTCTGGAACCTCATACTGGACCCACTTTTGAAGAGTCTGGATGCTAGAGGTGACTATTGCCAGGCCTTTGCAGACGATGTTGTGCTGATCTTCGATGGTGACACTTCACTGGAGATCCAGGGACGTGTCAATGCCACTCTCGAACACGTTCGGGCGTGGGGGGTACAAAACAAGCTCAAATTTGCTCCTCAGAAAACCAATGCAATGGTTGTTACACGCAAGCTAAAATATGACACCCCACGCCTGAGCATGGGCGGGATTGACATCGCCATGTCCAAAGAGATCAAAATCCTGGGTGTCACTATCGACGAGAAGCTAACATTTAATACACACGTCGCAAATATATGCAGGAGGGCAATAGGAATCTATAAACAACTAGCCAAGGCGGCAAAGACCAGCTGGGGACTTCACCCTGAAGTCATAAGAACAATATATGTGGCTACCGTGGAACCGATTGTTCTGTATGCCGCCAGCGTGTGGGCACCGGCCGCTGGGAGGATGGGTGTCGCAAAGCAGTTGGGTGCAGTACAGCGTGGAATTGCGCAAAAGCTGTGTAAGGGGTACCGGACGGTCTCGTTGAATTCTGCGCTGGTGCTGGCTGGGATACTGCCCCTCGACCTCCGTGTTCGCGAGGCTGCATCGCTATACGAGGCCAGGAGGGGGGTACCTCAGCCGGCACTTGGTGACAGGAGGGTCGAGCAAGCTGCCTCGGTAATGGAAGCCCCACACCCTGCGGAGCGAGCTGAGCTGGAGCTCGTAAGCCTGGTAAATCAAGAGCAACTCGATGCCCAGAACGAACTTGAGGTTCGTATCTTTACGGATGGAAGCAAGATTGGGGGCAAGGTTGGGGCGGCACTCTCCATGTGGAGCGGTAATGCCGAGACCAAAGCCCTCAAGCTTGCTCTCCCACACTACTCCACCGTGTACCAGGCAGAGCTCCTAGCAATATGCGTCGCAACTAGGGAGACGCTTAATCACAGTGCGCGATCGTTTGGAATCTTCAGCGACTCAATGGCGGCCCTCCAGACTATTCAAAACTATGACCGACACCACCCATTGGCAGTGGAGGCTAGGGCCAATATTAGGTCTCTTTCCATCCAAAACAAAACAATGGTATTGTTTTGGATCAAAGCTCATGTGGGATTGGACGGTAATGAGAGGGCTGACGAACTAGCCAAAAAAGCCGCTGAGGGTTCCAAACGTAAGCCTGACTATGACCTGTGTCCGGTTTCGTACGTCAAACGATGCATCCGCACAGCAACACTGGACGAGTGGAACCGAAGATACAGGTCCGGGAAAACTGCTTCAGTGACTAAACTATTCTTCCCGGATGCGGTGGCGGCCTACCGAATAATCAGGAAATGCAACGTTGACAGCGTAGTAACGCAAATTATGACGGGGCACGGTGGGTTCTCAGAATACTTGAACCGATTCAAGTGTAAAGAGAGCCCATCGTGCATCTGTGACCCTAACGTTGACGAAACGGTGCCACATATATTGTTCAGCTGTCCGGCATTTGACAAGGAAAGAATGGACGCCGAACAAATTCTCAATGCAAAACTCGATGCCGAGAACATGTGGCAAATAATAGCGGGCAAAAATAGAAAGCTTCTATTGGAATATTGCGTTGAAATATGTAAGAGGGTAATAAAGAGAAATAAAAGCGCATAAGCAAAAATGCTTACATAATATTGTGAGAAATATTAATGATAAGCATTAAATAAGGAAAACATAAAATAAATAGAAAGAAAGCCAAAATTAAGTTCCCAATTATTGAAATTAAATAAAAAACAGAGTTTTTATAAGGAAAATTAGAAGTAATAATCGAGTGTAATAGCTATAAGAATAGATAAGTAAACTGTACAACTTTGATGTCCATCATAAATAATATTAAGAGATTATAGAATAAGATAAAAATTGTCAATGGCAATGTAAAAAAAAATAAAAATGTGTGATGGTGACTTTCCTGAACACCAACAAGTTCACCAAAAATAAAAACAAAATGTAATTAGATATAAGAATGTATAGAATGTATAATTATAAAATCCGGAAAGGAACAGCACTATGAAGAAGAAATAAGCAAGAAAAAGGGCTATATATGTTATTATGTAAGCAATAAATTAAAAATAAGTTGTTGTCTTTTTCCCTATACAAAGAAATAAATAAAGATAAAAGAAAAAATTAGTTAAAATATAAGGGCGTCCTACCCTTAAAGAAAGAAAGTTGATGAATGCAAGAAAGATAAAGTATGCAGAATGAAAGTGCGAGAAGAATTTAAGCGAGAACTGGTATGAATGTGATAGCTAAGCATAGGCTCCAATTATGTTGGAGATACAAGAAAAAAAAAAAAAAAAAAAAAAAAAAAAAAAAAAAAAAAACCTAACCTAACCTAACCTAACCTAACCTAACCTAACCTAACCTAACCTAACCTAACCTAACCTAACCTAACCTAACCTAACCTAACCTAACCTAACCTAACCTAACCTAACCTAACCTAACCTAACCTAACCTAACCTAACCTAACCTAACCTAACCTAACCTAACCTAACCTAACCTAACCTAACCTAACCTAACCTAACCTAACCTAACCTAACCTAACCTAACCTAACCTAACCTAACCTAACCTAACCTAACCTAACCTAACCTAACCTAACCTAACCTAACCTAACCTAACCTAACCTAACCTAACCTAACCTAACCTAACCTAACCTAACCTAACCTAACCTAACCTAACCTAACCTAACCTAACCTAACCTAACCTAACCTAACCTAACCTAACCTAACCTAACCTAACCTAACCTAACCTAACCTAACCTAACCTAACCTAACCTAACCTAACCTAACCTAACCTAACCTAACCTAACCTAACCTAACCTAACCTAACCTAACCTAACCTAACCTAACCTAACCTAACCTAACCTAACCTAACCTAACCTAACCTAACCTAACCTAACCTAACCTAACCTAACCTAACCTAACCTAACCTAACCTAACCTAACCTAACCTAACCTAACCTAACCTAACCTAACCTAACCTAACCTAACCTAACCTAACCTAACCTAACCTAACCTAACCTAACCTAACCTAACCTAACCTAACCTAACCTAACCTAACCTAACCTAACCTAACCTAACCTAACCTAACCTAACCCAATAACTTTGTCTCCTGGAGACCGATTTTGACACGGTTTTCGGCATAATTGACGTTAAATAGGCTAGTACCTATTATCCGTACGGCGAAAATTCATTTTTCGCGACATTGATTTTCTTCCCTGGAACTTGTGAAATTTTCATCAAAATTCGAAATTTAAATATTTTTATCTCTAAATCTATTCATAATTTGGACTTAATTTTTCGGCAACATATTTATATCATCTGAACCTATATTCTGGCGAGCGTTTTTGCGAACCCGAATTTAGGTTCTCTTTCAAAATTTTCATTTTTCGACCAAAAAACAGGTTTTTCTTCGAAAACCCAAAATTTTTCTTCGGCAAAAAATCTAGTTTCTGCATAGTTCGCTAGGGCTCGCCGAGACGCGTCTAACGACACCTCGCACGCGAGTCTAGCTCACAGAAAAAATTGTAAGATTGACGGGGAACGATTTTCAATACAAACAGATTTGCTTAGAAAATCTACCTTAGCGCGAGTGCACCGCACGAACATTTTAATAACTTTGTCTCCTGGAGACCGATTTTGACACGGTTTTCGGCATAATTGAAGTTAAATAGGCTAGTACCTATTATCCGTACGGCGAAAATTCATTTTTCGCGACATTGATTTTCTTCCCTGGAACTTGTGAAATTTTCATCAAAATTCGAAATTTAAATATTTTTATCTCTAAATCTATTCATAATTTGGACTTAATTTTTCGGCAACATATTTATATCATCTGAACCTATATTCTGGCGAGCGTTTTTGCGAACCCGAATTTGTTCGCTAGGGCTCGCCGAGACGCGTCTAACGACACCTCGCACGCGAGTCTAGCTCACAGAAAAAATTGCCCGCCCACCCGCCCTTTATACTATAGAATAGGGAACCCAGAATACCTTCAATACATTTGAAAAAATTTTTAACGTCTTATTTGCTGAATTCGGGGTCAGACACGACATAATTTACTTTAACTAGTCAAAATTTTTAGTCCCTTCCACCCACCTTAATTAGTAATAACAAGATTATACGCATATATTTAATAGTGTTCATTGACAGGGGGTGGACGGAAAAACTTATATATATATTTAGCTTTAGGACACGGCTCTTACTGTTGCTTTCATCTAATATTTAAGTATATTTTAATGTTTTTAACGCCTTATTTTATTTATTGACACCTCTTTTGAGGAATTTTTTAATAAAAATCATTTTACAGACTTGCTGATCCCCCCTTTACAGGGATCAGTCCATTAGTTTAAGAAGTATTTTAACTTAATAATTATATTTGTTGATTCTATTCTATTTAATTTTTACCTCCTCCATCATGTTCCTCTCTAGGACTCCAGCGAAGAAATCCTCCGCAGGTCCCTATGTCTCTCCATCGAATGGGGCACTTAACATCACCTTCGAGGGGGAGATCTCCCCTCCCAGTGCTTCAACTCAAGCCTCTAGTGTGAGGCGAAGCATTAGAGAGTGGGAGAATGGGAAGATGGCGGAGTCTCAGCCTCTTCTGTCAGCCGCCGCGCACCCATCCAAGAAAGCAGCCCCGATAGTGACGGTCTCACAGAAGTCCACACGGCGTGGTGCCTTACAGCCGAATAGTAAGGCTGCAGCACGCCGAGCATCTACGGAGACGCTGGGAGCGTCACCTGGGGCGAGCCAACTGTCTCAGAACAAATCCACCGATCGGGTGACCGAGGCTCGAAACTGCCTTCTACGCGCGAAATCGCACCTTGGCGATTCGCGCAACCTGAGGGCAGACCTTAAAGCCGGGATCACCCAATCGGTGGAACGGCTGTACCAGCTGGTTAAGGAAGAGGCGGCGGCTGCTGAACAAGCAATGGGGGCTGGGCCCGCGGGGGATGGGGCCATTAAGGCAACACCTCCGCCAAACCCACCCAAGAGCCTTCCGGAGGTTGACTCGTTGCTCGCTTCACTAGCGGAGCATAGCGCGCTGGTGAAGGAGAGCAGCGAGAAGATGGAGAGTCTGCGGCAGGCGATGGAGAGACAGGGGGAGCTATTGGAGAAGACGACCACCTACGCGAGTGTAGCGGCGGGTCCACCGAAAAGGCAGATCCCAGGAAGGACCGCGTTGCACTCCGTAGTGGTAACGTCCAAAGACGAGGGGATCTCTGGCGAGGAGGTCCTACAGAAAATCAGAGAGGTAGTAAAAGCCAGGGATGGAGGAGTAGAAGTCGATAGTGTGCGAAGGGCCAAAGACCGTAAGGTAATTATGGGGTGTAGGTCGGTCGAGGAGCGAAACCGCTTGCGAAAGAGATTGGAGAAGGCGGGAGACCACCTCGTTGTCGAGGAGGTGAAAAATAAAGACCCGTTGCTGATCTTCCGGGGCGTCCTCCGCATTCACTCCGACGAGGAACTGCTGGGGGCGTTGCGGAGTCAGAACCGGGACGTGTTTCGCGGCCTCGACAGCGAGGAGGACCGACTCTGTATCAAGTTTAAAAAGAACTCCAGAAACCCTCAAACCCAGAACGTGATAGTCAGTACGTCCCCGACTGTCTATAACAGGATGCTCGATAAGGGAAGAGCGCGTATTGATCTTCAGACCGTCTTCGTTGACGACCAGTCGCCACTGGTGCAGTGCACGAAGTGCCTAGGGTACGGGCATAGTCGGCGACTCTGTAAAGAGGTTGCCGACTTATGCAGCCATTGTGGAGGCCCTCACCTTCGTGCAGACTGTGCCCAGTGGCTGAAGGCGGATTGCCCAAAATGCCACAACTGTGTCAAGGCGAAGATGGAGAAGACGGACCACAACGCGTTCAGCCCCGAGTGTCCTGTTCGAGTCAGGTGGGACAGACTAGCACGTGCGTCCGTCGCCTACTGCTAAGGTGGTCCCAGTGGACACACTGCCGCACAGAATACTCCAGGTGAATCTTCAAAGGAAGAGGCTGGCGACCCATGAGCTTATGATCGAGGCCGAGCAGCGCAAAGCCACCGTAGCGCTGATCCAGGAGCCCTATGTGGGTAATGCTAAAAGGATGAGCGGGACCAGAGCCGTCCGAATATTCCAGAGCACCAGGCAAGGAGAAGGGACTGTCAAAGCGGCAATAGCCGTTTTTGACCCAAGGCTTGCCGTTAGACAGTACCCAGAACTCACCACGAACAACATCGTCGTGGTGGGGATCCAAACTGGTGCCTGGAAATTAACTCTGGTCTCGTTCTACTTTGAGCCAGACCAGCCCTTGGGGCCATACCTGGACAGCCTAAGGAAGGTGGAAAGCGAGACCGGCCCGCATAGGCTCATAATGGGAGGAGACACCAACGCCTGGAGTGTTTGGTGGGGCAGTGGTGAGACTAATAGCAGAGGCGACGAGATGCTGGGGGCTCTCGACCAGCTAGGACTACAAGTACTCAACAGAGGGGAAACTCCAACCTTCGACGTAGTTCGTGGTAACAGGCGTTACACGAGCTGCGTCGATGTCACAGCCTGCACAACGGACATGCTGACGGTGACCGACGGCTGGCGGGTCGTCGATGACCTGACGGGGTCGGACCACAACGGCATAGAGTTCTATATAAACCTCCAAAAGTCTTCGGGTATCACAGTGCACCGGACTACCAGGTCTTATAACACAAAGAAAGCAAATTGGGGCCAGTTTCGTAAGAAACTGGCCCAAATTATGCAGAACATCAATATTACAGTAAGCCTGCTCGATCAGATCGACAGCGTGCACGATCTAGACCTGGTAGTCGAGGAGCTAACGACGGCGGTACAAAATGCCTGTACCCAAGTGATACCCAGGAAAAAGACTGTGGAGAAACTAACCGTGCCGTGGTGGTCCGATGAACTCGCCAGCCTGAAGAGGCAGGTGGTCACTAAAAAGCGGAGGATCCGATGTGCAGCGCCGGATCGTAGACCAAAGGTTGTTGAGGAGTACCTGAAACAGAAGGAAGAGTACGAACATGCTGTGGTCAAAGCGAAGGTCGAGAGCTGGAAGGGTTTCTGTGAGAAACAAGACAGGGAAGGCCTGTGGGAAGGAATATACAGGGTAATCCGAAGGACAGAAAAAAGAGAGGAGGACATACCGATGGTGAGGGATGCGAAGACACTGGACCCCGAAGAGTCGGCGAGGTTTCTGGCACAAACGTTCTACCCGGAGGACCGCCCGGAGGGGGATAACGAGGAGCACAAAAAGGTGCGGCAACGAGCAGAAGAGGTGAACGGGGGCGACCAAGTTGAACCCTTGGACCCTCCGTTCACCCTCGACGAGCTAAGGCGAGCAGTCTCCTCGTTCAACCCCAAAAAAGCCCCCGGTTCCGACGGTCTGACGGCGGACATATGGGGCCACGCAATCCAGCTAGACCCAGACGTAGTTCTGCGCTTGATGAACAAGTGCCTGGCGCATGGACACTTTCCACGGTCCTGGAAAGAGGCAACAGTCGTTGTGCTCCGCAAGCCCGCGAAAGAGGACTACACCACTCCGAAATCATACAGGCCGATTGGGCTTCTGCCTGTACTCGGCAAGATGTACGAGAAGATGCTCGTGGCCCGACTCAAGTTCCATCTGTTGCCCAGGATGAGTACTCGCCAGTACGGCTTCATGCCCCAGCGAAGCACCGAGGACTCCCTCTATACTCTGATGGGGCACATTCGTGGCAGACTCAATGCAAAGAGGCTTGTCACGATTGTGTCCTTGGATATAGAGGGAGCCTTCGATAGCGCCTGGTGGCCGGCTATACGAGTCCGTTTGGCTGAGGAAAAGTGTCCTGTGAACTTGAGACGGGTCTTTGATAGCTACTTGTCCGAGAGAGTGGTGAAAGTCCGGTACGCGGGAGTGGAGCATAAATCCAGGACCGAGAAAGGATGCGTCCAGGGGTCTATCAGTGGTCCCATATTATGGAACGTTGTGCTGGATCCTCTGCTGAAGGAACTAGAAAGTAGAGGGGTCTTTTGTCAGGCGTTTGCGGACGATGTCGTCCTTGTGTTCGATGGGGGGACGGCACTTGAGGTCCAAAGGGATGCCAATGTCGCCCTTGAGTACGTGCACGCATGGGGTGTCACGAACAAGCTTAAGTTTGCGCCTCATAAGACCAAAGCAATGTTGGTAACGCGCAAACTTAAGCATGACACCCCATGTCTCAGAATGGGCGGGGTGGACGTTGGCATGTCTGAGGAAATAAAACTGCTCGGTCTCACCATCGATCACAAGTTGACGTTTAACACCCACGTCGCAAACGTCTGCTCCCGAGCCATCGGTATCTATAAGCAGCTGTCGAGGGCCGCAAGGGTAAGTTGGGGTCTGCATCCGGAAGTCATCCGCTGTATTTATACAGCTGCAGTCGAGCCTATCGTTCTGTACGCGGCGAGCGCGTGGTCGCCGGCCGCGACCAAAATTGGGGTCCAGAAGAAGCTAAACGCCGTCCAGAGGAGCTTCGCGCAAAAGCTGTGCCGAGCCTATCGCACGGTTTCCTTGCACTCAGCCTTGGTGCTGGCTGGGATACTCCCTCTCGACCTCCGAATACGAGAGGCGGCATCACTTTATGAGGCCAAGAGGGGGGTACCTCATCCAGCGCTGGGGGGCAGGGAGATCGAGCGGGTGAAATCGGCACTGGAGATGCCGCATCCGGCTGAGCAGAGGGCCATTGAACTGCGACGCCTGGTAGACGAGGGGCAATTTAATGAGCACCGCGACTACGCGGTGCGTATATTCACGGACGGCAGCAAGATTGAGGGCAAGGTCGGTGCCGCAGTGTCCGTGTGGACCGACCAGGTTGAGACCAAAGCCCTCAAACTTGCTTTGCCGTCCTATAGTACCGTCTACCAGGCTGAGCTCCTCGCCCTCTGCGAAGCCGCGAAGGAGGTCCTCAGAAGGACCGAGACGGCGTTCGCTATCTACAGTGACTCCATGGCAGCTCTCCAAGCAGTCGTCAACCCCGAAGCCCTCCACGCCCTCGCAGTGGAAACTAGGGACGCTATCCGCCGCAGTAACGCCCAGAACAAGAGCGTCTCTTTGTTCTGGGTCAAAGCTCACGCGGGGCTGGAGGGAAACGAGAGAGCCGACTCGCTCGCTAAGGAGGCTGCCCTAAGGTCAAAGCGGAAACCCCACTACGATAAATGCCCGGTTTCATTCGTTAAGCGTATGATCCGAATGGATACCCTCAGCGAATGGAACCGGCGGTATCGTACTGGGGAAACGGCGGCCACCACAAAGTTATTCTTCCCGTGCGCGATTGCTGCGTACAGAACGGTGCGGAAAATAGCGATGGCCAAGGAGCTGACCCAGGCCCTAACAGGGCACGGTGGGTTTTCCGAGTACTTGGCTCGCTTCAAGTGCAAGGATAACCCAGCGTGCGCCTGCGACCCTGACAAGCAGGAAACAGTTCTCCATCTCCTAACGGAGTGCCCTGTATATTCCTCCCACAGGCACGACTTTGAAATGACAGTCGATATGACGGTGAGCCAATCCAATCTCAGTCTACTAATTAGCGACCGAAAGATTGGAAAATCGTTTATTGACTACACAATTAAAATTATTAAGTCAGTCAATAAACGAAATAAATAAATGACATTTTACTTACGTATTATTTATTAACTATTTATCATTATTTAACTCTGAATTGAATTTAAACAATAAACCAATATTTTATAACTTTTGAAAATTTTAAATCCAAATTCTACAATCATAAATATTTATTTACTATTTACATTTATACAATTTTAAAACAGAATTATAAATATAATACCTACAGCCCAAACAAAAATCTCTGCGTAACTTGACGGCAGAGACCCTTTGCAATTAATTTAAAAAAGATTTTTTTTTTTTTTTTTCAAAAAAAAAAAAAAAAATTTTCTTTAAAAAAAAAAAAAAAAAAAAAAAAAAAAAAAAAAAAAAAAAAACCTAACCTAACCTAACCTAACCTAACCTAACCTAACCTAACCTAACCTAACCTAACCTAACCTAACCTAACCTAACCTAACCTAACCTAACCTAACCTAACCTAACCTAACCTAACCTAACCTAACCTAACCTAACCTAACCTAACCTAACCTAACCTAACCTAACCTAACCTAACCTAACCTAACCTAACCTAACCTAACCTAACCTAACCTAACCTAACCTAACCTAACCTAACCTAACCTAACCTAACCTAACCTAACCTAACCTAACCTAACCTAACCTAACCTAACCTAACCTAACCTAACCTAACCTAACCTAACCGATAATAACTTTGTCTCCTGGAGAGTTGTTTTGACGCAGTTTTCGGCGTATTTGACGTTCAATAGGCTAGTACCTATTCTCCATACAATTAAAATCCATTTTACGCGACGGAATTTTCATTTCCCGGCACTTGTGAAATTTTCACCAAATTCTAAATTTTAATATTTTTTATCTCGAAACCTATTAATTATTTTGACTTTATTTTTTCGGCAATATATCCCCATCAACTGAACCTATATTCCGGCGAGCGTTTCGTGAGCCCGAAGGTAGGTTTCTTTTTCAAAATTTTCATTTTTCGACCAAAAAACAGGTTTTTCTTCGAAAACCCAAAATTTTTCTTCGGCAAAAAATCTAGTTCCTGCATAGTTCGCTAGGGCTCGCGCAGACGCGTCTAACGACACCTCGCACGCGAGTCTAGCTCACATAGAAAAAAATATAAATTTACGGGAAACGATTTTTCATACAAATCGACTTACCTAAGAAATTAACCTTAGCGCTGGTTCATTTCACTAAAATCATAATAACTTTGTCTCCTGGAGAGTTGTTTTGACGCAGTTTTCGGCGTATTTGACGTTCAATAGGCTAGTACCTATTCTCCATACAATTAAAATCCATTTTACGCGACGGAATTTTCATTTCCCGGCACTTGTGAAATTTTCACCAAATTCTAAATTTTAATATTTTTTATCTCGAAACCTATTAATTATTTTGACTTTATTTTTTCGGCAATATATCCCCATCAACTGAACCTATATTCCGGCGAGCGTTTCGTGAGCCCGAAGGTAGGTTTCTTTTTCAAAATTTTCATTTTTCGACCAAAAAACAGGTTTTTCTTCGAAAACCCAAAATTTTTCTTCGGCAAAAAATCTAGTTCCTGCATAGTTCGCTAGGGCTCGCGCAGACGCGTCTAACGACACCTCGCACGCTAGTCTAGCTTACAGAAAAAATTGCCCGCCCACCCGCCCTTTATATATAAGGAAGGAGGCAAACAATTCAACTTCAAATACTTTCAAATTTTTTTTTATTTTGTTTTATTTTTCCATTTGGCCGTGGCAACCTTATAAAAAATTTTACGCATTTATCCGTCCAGCGGGTCATAAAATATTGACCTAGAAGTAAAATTCTTTTAGTTAATCTTGACAATATAAAATTGTTTTATTTAATTTATATTTAACTGATCCCCCCTATACAGGGATTCAGCTTAACCATCGTCCTCTGACAATTTGGTTTCGATTTCTCCACGATGTTTCGTACACCAGCAAAGAAAGACGCGGTCTCTCAGGGTTCCGGGGGCTCGCCGCGTTCCGCGGAGAAGGCTGGAACTTCAAATCTCAGCGTGAGGAGAAGTATCGGTGAATGGGAGGCCGCCAAAGCAGAGCTAAAAGCCAAATTGCCGGCCAACCCAAAAGCTGATGCGGCACCACCAACCACGCAAAAGTTTCCTAGCGCTTCGGGGACGCGCCGAGCATCTATAGACACTACGAGTCCCGGAAATAAGTCCGAACCAAAATATCCCAACCTCACGGCAGAGGCGAGAGCTTGCCTAAATAAGGCAAAGCTTCACCTGAGCAACTCTCGCAATCTCAAAACCGAAATAAAAACGGAGGTTATCGGGGCCATCAACAGGTTGTACGAGATTGTTAAGGAGTCAGAGCAAAGAAAAACCCCAATCGCGCTTGAAACTACACACGGAACTGAGTTGACCTGTCAACCTGCCCCTAGTGAGATCCAAAAGAACTCGATACAATTAAAAGACGCTCCGACAGAGCTAGTGAATCGGCTTATGGAGAATATTCAACAGCACAAGCAAGCGTTGGAAGAATGTCAGCAGCACACGCGAGCTCTGTCGGAGCAACTCAAGCAGACTCCTCGCTACGTAACTGGCCATGGGCCGACCTTTGCTGATGTCGCCGCCAGTTCAAGACAGCAAACCAAAGAGCCTCTTCACTCGGTGATCGTATCATCTATAAATGATAAAGACACCGGTGAGGAGGTAATTGAGAAGCTGAGGACGGCAGTCGATGCTAGGAAGGAAGGTACAAGGGTTGAACGGCTGAGGAAAGCGAGAGACCAGAAGGTTGTGGTCGGATTTGGATCCCGGGAAGAGATGGAAAAGGTGACAGAGAGAATAAAAAGAGCAGGCAACCTAGTGGTGGAAGAGGTCAAGAATAAGGATCCACTCATTATAATTAAAGATGTGCTCTCTTGCCACTCAGACGAGGAAATAATTGAGGCCCTGAAGCGCCAAAATGGCCACCTAATAGGGGACATTCCTGTGGTAGATTTGAGGGCCACAGTCAAGTACCGCCGCAGGACGAGGAACACGCACATATGTCACATCATCCTGCGGGTGTCCCCAACGTTGTGGCAGAGGCTAACGACTGCGGGTCGAGTGCACATTGACTTGCAGAGAGTGCGTGTACTGGATCAGTCACCGTTGATTCAGTGCACTCGCTGCCTGCGCTATGGCCACGGCCGTAAGCTGTGCACAGAACCCGCGGACCTCTGTGCCTACTGTGGTGACCCTCACCTGCAAGTGGACTGCCCCTCGAGGTTGGCGGCAGATGTGCCAACGTGTCGTAACTGCCAGTCGGCAAAATTGGCAAAAACAGATCACAGCGCTTTTGAAAGCGAGTGTCCTATACGCGTTAAGTGGGATGCGTTGGCGCGCCTGTCGGTAGCGTATTGCTGAGGTTGTCCCTGCGGCTACCCCTAGGTATAAAATATTCCAGGCCAATCTGCAACGGAGTCAGCTGGCCACCAACGAGTTGCTGTTGGAAGCGGCAAAACAGAAAGTCGCCTTAGCATTGCTCCAGGAGCCTTATGTGGGTGGGGTAAGGAGAATGAAGGACTACCGGGGCGTAAGGGTCTTCCAGAGCTCTGAGGGTGGAGAAGGGACTGTAAAGGCGGCAATCGTAGTCCTTGACCAAGATTTGGACATATTACAGTACCCGCAACTCACTACAAACAACATCGTTGTGGTGAGAGCCCGAACCAGAGCCTGGACGATCACGCTGGTGTCCTTCTACTTCGAACCCGACAAGCCATTAGCGCCATACCTGGAGCATCTAGAACGAATAGAGCGAGAGCTGGGCTCTTGCAGGTTGGTCGTTGGAGGGGATGTTAATGCAAAGAGTCCTTGGTGGGGTGGCGGCAGCGAGGACCTCAGAGGAGAGCAAGTGAGCGGGGCATTGGGCGAAATGGGTCTGCAAATCCTTAATACCGGTTGCATCCCAACTTTTGACACCGTGAGAGGGGGTATAAGGTACAGTAGCCACGTGGACGTAACGGCCTGTTCGGCGGATATCCTGGTCCTGGTGGACGGCTGGCGAGTGTTGGAGGGTCTCACGAGTTCCGACCACAATTGCATCACTTTTGGCATTCAATTAATTAAATCAAAAGGAATACATATTGAACGCACCACGCGAAAGTACAACACAAAAAAGGCTAATTGGAGACAGTTTCATGAGAAACTGGCTCAAATTATGTCAGATAAAAATCTAACAGTTACGGCAATTAACAACATAAACGACATAGAACAAATAGAACAAACAATTAATATATACAATCAAGCCATAACTGAGACATGCACACACACAATTCCAATTAAAAATATAAAAGAATTACTTACCATACCGTGGTGGTCCGAGGAACTCGCGAAGATGAAGAAGCTGGTCGCCACCAAGAAGCGCAGGGTCAGGAATGCAGCGCCGGTCCGGAGAGAGATGGTGGTTGGACTGTACCTGCAAGAAAAAGAAAAATATGAGTCAGCGGTTGGGAAGGCTATAGAGGAAAGCTGGAAGAAATTTTGCACAAAACAGGACAGAGAAGGGGTCTGGCAAGGGATATATAGAGTGATGGGAAGGATTTCAAAAAGGGAGGAGGACCTGCCGCTTCAGAGGGGGGGACAAACACTGGACGCAAAGGGTTCAGCTACGCTGCTGGCCGAGACGTTCTACCCCGAGGACCGTGGGGAAGACGACGACATGGACCATCGCCAAACGCGACAACTAGCAGAAATTGTAAACGAGTGGTCATGATGAACAGCATGACCCACCGTTTACCCAAAGCGAGCTCGATAGGTCCATGGGATCGTTCGATCCTAAAAAGGCACCGGGAGCGGACGGCTTCACTGCCGACATCTGCTCTCAGGCTGTGAGATGTAACCCTGAATTCTTCCTGTCACTTCTCAACAAATGCCTAAAATGCTGCCACTTCCCAAAGGTTTGGAAGGAAGCAACGGTGGTTGTGCTGAGAAAGCCAGGCAAGGACTCGTACACCGTACCGAAGTCGTACAGGCCGATTGGGCTATTGCCTGTCCTAGGGAAAGTGTACGAGAAGATGCTGATTGCTCGTCTCAAATTCTACTTGCTCCCAAGGTTCAGTACTCGCCAATACGGCTTTATGCCCCAAAAAAGTACCGAGGACTCCCTCTATACTCTTGTGCAGCACATCCGCGCTAAACTGGCACAGAAAAAGATAGTTACGCTTGTGTCATTGGATATAGAGGGAGCCTTCGATAACGCTTGGTGGCCCGCCATCAAAGTACGGTTGGCTGAGGAAAAGTGCCCAGTAAATTTGAGACGAGTAGTCAGTAGCTATCTCAGTGACAGGAGGGTCAATGTGAGGTACGCCGGAGAAGAGAGCAGAAAGTCCACCAGCAAGGGTTGCGTCCAGGGTTCCATCGGGGGTCCCATCTTCTGGAACTTGGTTTTGGACCCGCTTCTGAGGGAGCTTGAAAGTGGAGGAATCTACTGCCAAGCTTACGCCGATGACGTCGTCTTGGTTTTTGAAGGCGAAACAGCACTAAAAGTCGAGGGACAGGCCAATGCCGCCCTCGAACATGTTCGAGTGTGGGGTGTCAGAAATAAGTTGAAATTCGGGCCCCACAAAACGTGTGCTATGGTGCTGACCCAAAAACTGAAATATGACACGCCACGCTTGAACATGGGAGGGGTCGACATTGGAATGTCCCGAGAAGTGAAAATCCTGGGCCTAACGATCGACGATAAGCTGACATTCAATAAACACATAGCTATCGCCTGCAAAAGGGCGATAGCTATGTACAAACAATTGTCAAGGGCAGCTCGGATCAGCTGGGGTCTAAGCCCGGAAGTAATCCGAACTATTTATAACGCGGCAGTCGAGCCAACGCTCCTGTACGCCGCAGGCGCATGGGCACCAGCCGCTAAAAAGCAAGGGGTCATAAAGCAACTGAACGTGGTCCAGAGGGGTTTCGCGCAAAAGCTGTGTAAAGCCTACCGCACGGTCTCCTTAAACTCGGCTCTGTTGCTGACTGGGATGCTCCCACTTGACCTCCGCATCCGTGAGGCGGCTGCGTTGTACGAGGCCAAGAAGGGGGTACCCCAGACCATGCTAGGGGATAGGGAGATCGAGCGGATGGCTCCAGCGATTGAGGCCCCACACCCCGCAGAGCAGGACAATCTGGACTTCGGCAGCCTGATAGACGAGGAACAATACAGTATTCACAGTAATCTCGAAGTGCGTATTTTCACAGACGGCAGCAAGATTGAGGGCAAGGTCGGAGCGGCGCTATCAGTATGGAATAGCGCCACCGAAGTAAAGGCCCTCAAGCTTGCTTTGCCGTCTTATTGCACCGTCTATCAGGCTGAGCTACTGGCCCTTCAAAGAGCGGCTGGTGAAGCGCTTAAAAACAGGGAAAGCACGTTCGGCATCTTCAGCGACTCTATGGCGGCTCTCCAGTCGGTGGTTAATGTAAGTTCCCCCCATCCCCTGGCAGTGGAAACCAGAGACACCCTGCGCCGCTGTAAGCTCCAGAACAAGAGGGTGTCCTTGTTCTGGATCAAAGCCCACGCAGGATTGGAGGGAAACGAGCGAGCCGACCAACTTGCTAAAGAAGCTGCCCTGGGGTCGAAGAAGAAGCCGGACTATGACTTGTGCCCCGTTTCATTCGTCAAGCGACAAATTCGAACGAGGTCGCTTGACGAATGGAACGAAAGATATAAGTCGGAGGTAACAGGCTCTGGCACAAAACTATTTTTCCCTGATGCGGTTGCGGCGTACAGTACGGTCCGGAGGATGGTTCATACCGGAATAACCACGCAAATACTGACAGGTCATGGTGGGTTCTCTTCATACCTGAAACGTTTTAGGTGTAAAGAGAATGCATCGTGTACCTGTGATCCCGAAACAGACGAAACCGTGGCTCATGTCTTGTTGGAATGCCCGATTACCGCAAGATTACGATATCACTTGGAGCAACAACTGGACGCAAAACTTGTAGCAAACAATTTGCCGATGTTGATAAGTGGAAAGCAAAGAAAAGTTTTGTTAGATTACTGCAGTGAAATAGGACTTATGGTTATTAATAGAAACAAGATAGCTTAAGGAAAACAGGGTTACCTACCTATATAAAGATACTAGTATATAGCGTAGGTGTCTTACTTATAAATTTAAGAATATAATATAGCAAGTATAGATATGGATACAATATAGAAGGATCATTTTTCGTGTAGTTTAAGATAGTTATTGATAAGTAGAAATATAATATAAAGATAAAAGTCACTAAGACTCGAATTTAGTAATTTAAAAAACAATAAAAATCATGAATAAATGTCGCTGAATAAGGGGCTCTGATTTTGTCAGAGGACAATATTGTCATTAAAAAAAAAAAAAAAAAAAAAAAACCTAACCTAACCTAACCTAACCTAACCTAACCTAACCTAACCTAACCTAACCTAACCTAACCTAACCTAACCTAACCTAACCTAACCTAACCTAACCTAACCTAACCTAACCTAACCTAACCTAACCTAACCTAACCTAACCTAACCTAACCTAACCTAACCTAACCTAACCTAACCTAACCTAACCTAACCTAACCTAACCTAACCTAACCTAACCTAACCTAACCTAACCTAACCTAACCTAACCTAACCTAACCTAACCTAACCTAACCTAACCTAACCTAACCTAACCTAACCTAACCTAACCTAACCTAACCTAACCTAACCTAACCTAACCTAACCTAACCTAACCTAACCTAACCTAACCTAACCTAACCTAACCTAACCTAACCTAACCTAACCTAACCTAACCTAACCTAACCTAACCTAACCTAACCTAACCTAACCTAACCTAACCTAACCTAACCTAACCTAACCTAACCTAACCTAACCTAACCTAACCTAACCTAACCTAACCTAACCTAACCTAACCTAACCTAACCTAACCTAACCTAACCTAACCTAACCTAACCTAACCTAACCTAACCTAACCTAACCTAACCTAACCTAACCTAACCTAACCTAACCTAACCTAACCTAACCTAACCTAACCTAACCTAACCTAACCTAACCTAACCTAACCTAACCTAACCTAACCTAACCTAACCTAACCTAACCTAACCTAACCTAACCTAACCTAACCTAACCTAACCTAACCTAACCTAACCTAACCTAACCTAACCTAACCTAACCTAACCTAACCTAACCTAACCTAACCTAACCTAACCTAACCTAACCTAACCTAACCTAACCTAACCTAACCTAACCTAACCTAACCTAACCTAACCTAACCTAACCTAACCTAACCTAACCTAACCTAACCTAACCTAACCTAACCTAACCTAACCTAACCTAACCTAACCTAACCTAACCTAACCTAACCTAACCTAACCTAACCTAACCTAACCCAATAACTTTGTCTCCTGGAGACCGATTTTGACACGGTTTTCGGCGTAATTGACGTTAAATAGGCTAGTACCTATTATCCGTACGGTGAAAATTCATTTTTCGCGACATTGATTTTCTTCCCTGGAACTTGTGAAATTTTCATCAAAATTCGAAATTTAAATATTTTTATCTCTAAATCTACTCATTATTTGGACTTCATTTTTCGGCAACATATTTATATCATCTGAACCTATATTCTGGCAAGCGTTTTCGCGAACCCGAATTTAGGTTCTCTTTCAAAATTTTCATTTTTCGACCAAAAAACAGGTTTTTCTTCGAAAACCCAAAATTTTTCTTCGGCTAAAAATCTAGTTTCTGCACAGTTCGCTAGGGCTCGCCGAGACGCGTCTAACGACACCTCGCACGCGAGTCTAGCTCACACAAAAAATTGTAAGATTGACGGGGAACGATTTTCAATACGAACCGATTTGCTTAGGAAATCTACCTTAGCGCGAGTGCATCGCACGAACATTTCAATAACTTTGTCTCCTGGAGACCGATTTTGACACGGTTTTCGGCGTAATTGACGTTAAATAGGCTAGTACCTATTATCCGTACGGTGAAAATTCATTTTTCGCGACATTGATTTTCTTCCCTGGAACTTGTGAAATTTTCATCAAAATTCGAAATTTAAATATTTTTATCTCTAAATCTACTCATTATTTGGACTTCATTTTTCGGCAACATATTTATATCATCTGAACCTATATTCTGGCAAGCGTTTTCGCGAACCCGAATTTAGGTTCTCTTTCAAAATTTTCATTTTTCGACCAAAAAACAGGTTTTTCTTCGAAAACCCAAAATTTTTCTTCGGCTAAAAATCTAGTTTCTGCACAGTTCGCTAGGGCTCGCCGAGACGCGTCTAACGACACCTCGCACGCGAGTCTAGCTCACAAACAGGTTTTTCTTCGAAAACCCAAAATTTTTCTTCGGCTAAAAATCTAGTTTCTGCACAGTTCGCTAGGGCTCGCCGAGACGCGTCTAACGACACCTCGCACGCGAGTCTAGCTCACAAACAGGTTTTTCTTCGAAAACCCAAAATTTTTCTTCGGCTAAAAATCTAGTTTCTGCACAGTTCGCTAGGGCTCGCCGAGACGCGTCTAACGACACCTCG
This sequence comes from Leucania comma, assembly GCA_958295575.1. Classification (NCBI taxonomy): domain Eukaryota; kingdom Metazoa; phylum Arthropoda; class Insecta; order Lepidoptera; family Noctuidae; genus Leucania; species Leucania comma. The sequence goes on from OY282484.1 coordinate 31,632, forward strand.
CACGCGAGTCTAGCTCACACAAAAAATTGCCCGCCCACCCACCCTCTATATATAGGAAGGGAGTGAACAATAGCTTTTTCTTTTCAAAGATTTTAATTTTTTGTTTTATTTCCTTTGTTCCTTTATTTTGTTCCGGGGAAGATATTAAACTTATTTTGACGCGCTTAGAAACTTTTCTAGCGCAAAACAAATATATACTTTTAATTAATTGAATCGTTTTAATTTTAAGGACCTTGTTTTAATTTTGTTTGACACTTCTTTTGAGGAAAAATCCTAATTATTATTATTTTAAGACTCACTGATCCCCCCTTTACAGGGATCAGTTCATTAATTTAAGGACAAAATATTTTTATAATTATTAGTTTTATTTTAATTTATTTTATATTGATTAGTTTATTTTTACTTGATCTCCCTTCCCATCATCATGTTTCTCTCCAGGACCCCTGCAAAGAAGACCACCACGGGTCCCCAAGTCTCTCCATCGAATCCAGCACTCTCCATCACCTTCGACAAGGAGCTCTCCCCTCCCAATGCTTCAACTCGGGCCTCTAGTGTGAGGCGAAGCATTGGCGAGTGGGAAAACGGTAAGATGGCGGAATCTCAGCCCCTTCCGTCAGCCGCCGCGCTCTCACCTAAAAGGGCAGCCCCGATCGTGGTAACAACCCAGAAGTCCACACGGCGCGCTGCCTCACAGCCAACCAGCAAGACAGCAGCGCGTCGAATTTCCACTGAGACGCTGGGAGCGTTACCTGGGATGAACCAGCTGTCACAGAGCAAACCTACCGATCGGGTGACCGAGGCTCGCAACTGCCTTCTGCGCGCGAAATCGCACCTTGGCGATTCGCGCAATCTGAGGGCAGATCTGAAGGCCGGGATCACCCAGTCGGTGGAACGGCTGTATCAGCTGGTAAAGGAGGAGGCGGCGGCTGCTGAACAAGAGAGGGGGTCTGAGCTGGCGAGGGACGAGGCTATTAAGCCAGTGTCTCTGCCAGAAGCTATCAAGAGCATTCCGGAGGTCGACTCGTTGCTCGCTTCACTAGCGGAGCATAGCGCGCTGGTGAAGGAGAGCAGCGAGAAGATGGAGAAGCTGCACCGAGCGATGGAGAGACAGGGGGAACTGTTGGAGAAGACGGCCACCTATGCGAGTGTAGCAGCGGGTCCACCGAAAAGGCAGACCCCAGGAAGGACCGCGCTGCACTCGATAGTTGTGACGTCCAAGGATGAAGGGGATTCAGGAGAGGAAATAATGAATAAAATTAGAGAGGCAGTAAAAGCCAAGGAGGGGGGAATCGAAATAGAACGAGTGCGAAAGGCCAGGGACAGGAAGATTGTTATGGGTTGTAGGTCGGAAGAAGACAGGAAAAGAGTAAGAGACAGGATAGAGAAGTCAGGAGACCACCTCGTTGTCGAGGACGTAAAGAACAAGGACCCACTTCTTGTGTTCCGTGGCGTCCTCCGCATACACTCAGATGAGGAACTGCTGGAGGCGCTGCGGAATCAAAACCGGGATGTCTTCCGCGGCCTCGACAACGGGGAGGATCGAATGGCAGTCAAATACAAGAAGAACTCGCGGAACCCCCAGACACAAAATGTGGTCGTCAGCACGTCACCTGCTGTCTGGAACAGGATGCTCGAAAAGGGAAAAGCGCGAATTGATCTCCAGACCGTCTTCGTCGATGACCAGTCGCCACTGGTCCAGTGCACGAGGTGCCTGGGCTACGGGCATAGTCGGCGGCTCTGTAAAGAACCTGCCGACTTATGCAGCCACTGCGGAGGCCCACACCTCAAAGCAGAATGCGACCGGTGGCTGAAGGCAGAAACACCTCAGTGCCCGAACTGTGTCAAGGCGAAGATGGGGAAGACCGACCACAACGCGTTTGACCCTGAGTGTCCTGTTCGAGTCAGGTGGGACAGGCTGGCGCGTGCGTCCGTCGCCTACTGCTAAGGTGGTCCCAGTGAACACACTGCCGCACAAGATACTCCAGGTAAACCTTCAAAGAAAAAAGTTGGCAACCCACGAGCTTATGATTGAGGCCGAGCAGCGCAAAGCCACAGTAGCGCTGATCCAGGAGCCCTACGTGGGCAGCGCGAAGAGGATGAGCGGGACCAGAGGTGTCAGAATCTTTCAGAGCACCGGGAATGGAGATGGGACTGTCAAAGCGGCAATAGCCGTTTTTGACCCACGCATTGCCGTCAGACAGTACCCGGAACTCACCACGAACAATATTGTCGTGGTGGGAATCCAAACCGGTGCATGGAGACTGACTCTGGTCTCGTTCTACTTTGAGCCAGACCAGCCCTTAGGGCCATACCTGGACAGCCTCAGGAAGGTGGAAAGCGAGACCGGCCCGCATAAGCTCATTATGGGAGGGGATGCCAATGCTTGGAGTATCTGGTGGGGCAGCAGTGAGACAAATAGCAGAGGCGACGAGATGCTAGGAGCTCTCGATCAGCTTGGACTGCAGGTACTAAACAGAGGGGAAACTCCAACCTTCGACGTAGTTCGTGGTAACAGGCGTTACACGAGCTGCGTCGACGTCACAGCCTGCACGGCGGATATGCTGACGGTGACCGACGGCTGGCGAGTCGTTGATGACTTGACGGGGTCGGACCACAACGGCATAGAATTCAACGTCTACCTCCAGAAGTCCTTGGGCATCACGGTTAACCGGACTACCAGGATCTACAACACCAAGAAAGCTGATTGGGCGCGGTTTCGTAAGAAACTGCGTCAAATTATGCCAGTAAGGCTGTTCGAAGATATCGACAGCAAGGTTAAACTAGACCTGGTAGTCGAGGGACTTACGACGGCAGTGCAAGACGCCTGTGCATGCGTGATGCCCAAAAAGAAGAACATGGAGAAGTTGAACGTGCCGTGGTGGTCCGATGAACTCGCCAGTCTGAAGAGGCAAGTGGTCACCAAAAAGCGGAGGATTCGCTGTGCAGCGCCAGTTCGTAGACCAAAGGTTGTCGAGGAGTACCTGAAACAGAAGGAAGAGTACGAGCGTGCAGTAGTCCAGGCTAAGATCGAGAGCTGGAAGGGGTTCTGCGAGAAGCAAGACAGAGAAGGCCTGTGGGAAGGCATATACCGGGTGATCCGTAGAACGGAGAAGAGAGAGGAGGATTTGCCGATGGTGAGGGATGGCAGGACCCTAGACCCGGAGGCCTCGGCGAGGTATCTGGCACAGACGTTCTACCCAGAGGACCGTTCGGAGGGGGATAACGAGGAGCACAGAAGGGTGCGGCAACGAGCTGAAGAGGTGAACGGGGGGAACGAAGATGTACCTTTGGACCCTCCCTTCACACTCGACGAGCTGGAGCGAGCTGTCTCCTCGTTCAACCCCAAAAAAGCCCCCGGTTCGGACGGTCTGACGGCGGACATATGGGACCACGCGATCTGTCAAGACCCAGAACTTGTTCTGCACTTGGTGAACAAGTGCCTGGCGCATGGATACTTTCCACGGTCCTGGAAAGAGGCAACTGTCGTCGTGCTCCGCAAGCCCGCGAAGGATGACTACACCACCCCGAAATCGTACAGGCCGATTGGGCTTTTGCCTGTCCTCGGCAAGATTTTCGAAAAGCTGCTTGTGACCCGACTCAAGTTTCATCTTCTACCCAGGATGAGTACTCGCCAGTACGGCTTCATGCCCCAGCGAAGCACCGAGGACTCCCTTTATACTCTGATGGGACACATTCGTGGCAAACTTAATGCAAAAAGACTTGTCACGGTTGTGTCCTTGGATATAGAGGGAGCCTTCGATAGCGCCTGGTGGCCGGCTATACGAGTCCGGCTGGCTGAGGAAAAGTGTCCTGTGAACTTGAGACGGGTCATAGACAGCTACTTGTCCGAGAGGGTGGTGAAGGTCAGGTACGCGGGAGTGGAGCATGAATCCAGGACCGAGAAGGGATGCGTCCAGGGGTCTATCGGTGGTCCCATATTTTGGAACCTTGTGCTGGATCCTCTGCTGAGGGGTCTAGAGTCGAATGGGGTCTATTGCCAGGCGTTTGCGGACGATATTGTCCTTGTGTTCGATGGAGAGACTGCACTTGAAGTCCAACGGGATGCCAATGTCGCCCTTGAGTACGTGCGTGCGTGGGGTGTCACGAATAAGCTTCGGTTTGCGCCGCATAAGACGAAAGCAATGCTGGTCACGCGCAAACTGAAGCACGACACCCCATGTCTCAGGATGGGCGGGGTAGACATTGGCATGTCGGACGAAATCAAGCTGCTCGGTCTCACCATCGACCACAAGTTGACATTTAACACCCACGTCGCAAACGTCTGTTCCCGAGCCATCGGCATTTACAAGCAGCTGTCGCGGGCTGCTAGGGTCGGTTGGGGTCTCCATCCAGAGGTAATCCGCTGCATCTATACGGCTGCAGTGGAGCCTATCATCTTGTACGCAGCGAGCGCGTGGTCGCCGGCCGCAAAGAAAGTCGGGGTGCAAAAGAAGCTGAACGCCGTCCAGAGGAGCTTCGCGCAGAAGCTGTGCCGGGCCTACCGCACGGTCTCCCTAAACTCAGCACTGGTGCTGGCTGGGATACTCCCTCTTGATCTCCGAATTCAGGAGGCAGCCTCGCTCTACGAGGCCAAGAGAGGGGTACCCCATCCAGCGCTAGGAGATCGGGAGATCGAGCGTGTGGTATCGGCACTGCAGATGCCACATCCGGCTGAGCAGAGGGCTATTGAACTGCGACGTCTGGTAGACGAGGAACAGTATAACGAGCACCGCAATTATGCGGTGCGTATTTTCACAGACGGCAGCAAGATTGAGGGCAAAGTCGGTGCCGCACTGTCAGTATGGACTGGCTATGCGGAGACGAAGGCCCTCAAGCTTGCTCTGCCGTCTTATAGTACCGTCTACCAGGCAGAGCTCCTCGCCCTCTGCAAAGCCGCGAAGGAAGCCCTCCGAAGGACCGAGACGGCGTTCGCTATCTATAGCGACTCCATGGCAGCTCTCCAAGCAGTCGTGAACCCTGAAGCCCTCCACGCCCTTGCAGTGGAAGCAAGGGACGCCATCCGCCGCAGCAACGCCCAGAACAAGAGCGTCTCCTTGTTCTGGGTCAAAGCTCACGCGGGGCTGGAGGGTAACGAGAGAGCCGACTTGCTCGCGAAGGAGGCTGCCCTGAGGTCGAAGCGGCAACCCGACTACGACAAATGCCCGGTTTCATTCGTCAAACGTATGATCCGATTGGAGACGTTGGGCGAATGGAACCGGAGATATTGTGAAGGAGAAACGGCGGCCACGACAAAGTTGTTTTTCCCGTGCGCGATCGCTGCGTACAGGACGGTGAGGAAGATGGAGATCACCAAGGAACTGACTCAAGCCCTAACAGGACACGGCGGGTTCTCCGAATACCTTACTCGCTTCAAGTGCAAGGAGAACCCGGCGTGCGCCTGCGACCCGGACCAGCAGGAGACAATCCTCCACCTCCTCACGGATTGCCCGGTGTATGCCTACCATAGACATGACCTTGAATCTAGGATAGGGAACAGGATAGTTAAGGAAAACCTTAGCAATATTATACAGAGCAAAAAGTATAGAGCAGAGTTTATAAAGTATATTTCTAAAATCGTGATATCAGTAGGTAACAAGAATAAAACATAATGCAATTAACAAAAATTTTACAATTTCATCAATTAGAATTTTATTATCCTGAACTATTTATATTATGAATTATTTATTGGCAATTTTAACATTTATGCATTATTATGAATTATTTATTGGAAATTTTTTAACATTTATTTATTATTTTAAATTATTTATTATAAATTTAAAGAAACTTTTAAACCCGTCGTGAAGATAATATTGCAAAGATCTGATTATTTATTGAAATATATATATACACATTTTACCACAACGTAATAAACACATACAAAGGAAATGAAACCTACAGCCTCATAGAAAATCCCTGCGAAACCTGATGGCAGGGAGCCTTTCGCATGGCAGGAGTGGTTTTTAGCCGGTAGGAGTCCGGCACTACCCAGACTGCCTCCACTGTGGGGCAGTCTGGGTGTCCATGATGGATTTCCCACTCCTGCCACCAAAAAAAAAAAAAAAAAAAAAAAACCTAACCTAACCTAACCTAACCTAACCTAACCTAACCTAACCTAACCTAACCTAACCTAACCTAACCTAACCTAACCTAACCTAACCTAACCTAACCTAACCTAACCTAACCTAACCTAACCAGTCTGAGCCCAGCCGCGCTCGAGAACGCATCGTTTTCGTATCGCTCCGTACCAAAAAATTCAAAAAAGTGGTCAAAAGTAATCCGATTGCAGTGAAACAAGTGTCAGTTGGTGTGGAAAGAGCCGGGTCACGGCATACAGTGAAATTTGTGTTGATGGATTGCAGTGGAAAGCGGGAAAAAGGGAAAAACCGCAAATAGGTTATAATTCCCAAAGTGTATAAACACATAAGTGCTTACGCTGCGAAAACTAAAGCGGTGACCCCCCAGTTTTATTTGACCAATCTGTGCGGAAGGGACAGACCTACAAGCCAGGATTTTCCTGGAATTTTCCGGGCGAAAATCTGAGAGAAAATAGAGGAAAACCAAAAACCACGTGTGCACGAGGTAGCAGAAGGAGCAGTTGCAGAGACGCCATTCCTTCGCAGCTTCGTGCATTGTCATCGGAGAAGACCTCTGGCGCCCTCAGAAAATTTTTTCGCTAAGTAGTTTTTTAGTAATTTTGCTTAAAAAAGTTAAAATCTGACCTCGAATATCTCGGAAACCACAGCGCTTACCTATTCTTTTTTCATTTTAACTAGTTGCGCGCTAGAGTCCTTAATCCGAAACTCTTCATTTTTTATTTTTATTTCAGCGGATTGCCGAGATATTCGAATTTAAATGCAAAAACCGGTTTTTATTTTAAAAAACCGGTATTACTTATGTTATTGTTAATTTTATTTTATAGCCTTATTAAGCCTTAATTAAGACATTTTATGAATATTTTTGTAGAATTTTTAGACATTTGGTTTGGGAGATATTGAATTTTAAAGTTTTTTCGTCAATAAACCAGGAATTATACATTTTTTAATAAATTTGACACCCTAGAAGAGTTTAACTAGACATTTCCAACACCTATAACCGAAATCTCAAACTCCTAGGACCAATAGACGCGGATTCACGCGAAAAAATTTCGATTTCGGCCATTTTTGACTCTAAGTGAAAAACTTTGAAACTCAATGGCTCCCTAACCAAGAGCCGTAGAAGTACCGGACTTTCACGAGTGTCACGGAAAACTTTGGCAAAGCTAATTTATAGGTTTTCAGGCGTTTTCGGGACCTGAAAATTTTCAGCGCTGAAACAGTCCTCAGAGGTTTGACGGATTCAGGGGACTCACGGAGATCGAAACCGCATCTCTCTGCGACGGACGGTTGCGGAGTTATAGCCACTCAAAGTTGGCTTTTGACAGTTGGGCAGCCATCTTGAAAAGTTTTGACTGGGCGTAGCTTCGGTTCTGGTGGTCGTAGAGGGTTGCCGTTTGCGGTTTGGGATTTGGGGACTCATTTTCTACCCGACTGGATCGTTTTCAGGCGATTTGGCGCTGAGAATTTTCGGGACCCGGAGAGCTATCTTGCGAGGTGGGGCGGGTCGAGCCAAGTCAGACAAGCCCAAACACGGGTTCTCTGCGGCCACGGAAGGGGGAGTTATACCGGGTCGGAGGTAGACTTTGACAGTTCTAGAACTGTCAAACGAAATTTTGGACTCGGATAGCTCCCGAACCGGGGGTCGTAGAAGATCCCGGTTTTCTCGGGGGCCACTGGCGGGCTCTACTCTCTCTGTTCGAGGAGATTTTATTTGAATTCGCGCTGAAGAAGTTTTTCAGCCTGAAACCTACCTGGGGCGACAGAACTCGTCGAGCCAAGTTCGGGGAGCCCAAGAACGGTGGTACTCGGCCGAACGGTTCCGGAGAAAACATAATTCACTTAACTTCGGCGGCCATCTTGGGTATTTCACCCAAAACTCCAGCTGGCCATATCTCCGGAACCCTTTGCAGTGGACCCACCGAGTTTGGGTTCAATTGGAGGGGCTCGAGGAGGGCTCTCTTTCTAAGGGTAGAGTGGCGCTCTACATAGAGACGAAAAATTTTTTCGGCAAATCTGCACTCCCGTCATATCTAGTTGTCTGACACAGCCCGTGACGCTCGAGACATATCACCGGACACGTGTTCTCAGCATTGGGAACTCTTTTAAATTAGCATTAAGTTTTAAGTCCAATATTGTTTACGTGCTTTTTTATAAAATAGGGCTGCATACATACTGATCACGGCTATTATATTGACAACAGACGACATCCCCCTTTTACAGGGATAGCATTAACAGATTCCACCACTCTTTGCTTCCCATTTACAGGGACAAAGTAAAAGTTTTACAGCATCTTAGCAGTTCTATCTCGACTCTCTATCCCCCATATACAGGGATAGTTGTACAAAAATATAAATAAGGACACTTTTATTTTATTTTAACTTAAGGCGATCTACCTTTTGACAAGACATCATGCCTCTTGCACACACGCCCCGCAAGCAAGCTGTACCAGAAACCAACTCCCCAGTCGACAAGGAGAAGGCAGGGCCATCTCCCAAAACGACTCCCACTCCAAGTGTTCGGAAGAGCATTGGGGAGTGGGAAAATAGTAAAATTAGGGACCCAAAGGTGGCAGCATCGACCACGTTCACAATGTCACCAAAAAAGCAAGCGCAGCTCATGGCGGCCCTTCCAAGAGTTGCGCCAAAGGTTTCGCTGCCCCAAATAATAAAAGAGAGTAAGAGGCGTATTTCTACAGAGACTACGGGTGGGTCTCAAAAGACGATTGGATCGGCCGACAGAGTGACCGAGGGCCGGACCTGGCTTCAGAGAGCAAAAACCCAATTGGGGGAATCACGTAATCTGAAGTCAGAAATAAAGGCAGGTATCACTCTGGCGGTCGACTCTATGTATAAACTCATAAAAGAGGCAGCAGCGGAAATGGAAGCCCTTAAGCAAAAATCTGGCCAGACTGAAATCAGGGACCCTGCATCTCCTCTTTGTCTTAATGCACGGAGCGAGGATGCAGAAGATTTTGCCATCGAGAAAAACAGGACAGAAAGTACAGTTCTCCTGATAAATAAAATTGAGGCGCATTCCAAGCTGCTGGAAGCAAATAATAAGTGCATGGAGGACCTGAAATCAGCATTAGAGGAGCAAAAGTTGCAGACTGAGACACCCTCATACGCCAAGGTGACTGCAGCCTGGAGCAACGGTGGGATGTCAGAAAGACGGAACACGCTGCACTCCGTAGTAGTCACCTCGAAAAACGAAGCAGAGACTGGGGAGGAAGTACTGGAAAGAGTGAGGAAAGCTGTAGAGGCTAAGGATGGATGGGTAAAGGTTGAAAGGGTGCGAAAGGCTAAAAATAGGAAAGTAGTTATGGGATTTGAGACGGAAAGTGAGAGAGACAAGGTGAAAGAGAGGTTAGAAAGGGATAGCATCAACCTCACCGTGGAGGCGGTGAGGAACAAGGACCCGATGCTGATACTCAGAGACGTCTTGGCAGTAAATAGCGATGAAGACGTCCAAAAAGCTCTGAGGAATCAGAATCGGGATGTGTTTCGCGGCCTTTGCGATGGGGAAGATAGAATGGTAGTACGGTATAGAAGAAAAACAAGGAACCCTCACTCTGTACACATTGTGCTGAGCACGTCCCCCGAACTATGGCAGCGAGTGACGAAAAGAGGCTATGTTCACGTAGACCTCCAGAGAGTTCGGGTCGAAGACCAGACCCCACTCATGCAGTGCACTCGCTGCCTGGCTTACGGGCACGGGCGTAAGCATTGTACGGAGAGAGCGGACTTGTGTAGCCACTGCGGCGGTCCTCACTTGAAAACAGAATGTCCGGACTGGATTGCGGGGGGCACGGCAGTTTGTAGGAACTGCGAGAGAGCGAATCTGCTGAATAAAGAGCACAACGCCTTCAGTTCCGACTGCCCTGTCCGCCGCAAATGGGACGCAATAGCGCGGTCAACCACCGCATATTGCTAAGGGCGCACCAGGAGAAAAAATCGCCCTAAAATTCGCACAGGCCAACCTCCAACGGAAAAAATTAGCGACCAACGAACTGCTGCTGGAGGCAGAGAAACGGAAAATTTCAGTGGCGCTCTTGCAAGAGCCATATGTCGGCAGCGCAAGAAATATGAAAAGCCAGAGGGGAGTGCGGATCTTCCAAGACACTGGTACTGAGGACGGGATTATTAAAGCGGCAATCGCAGTATTTGACAAAAATATTAAAGTCATACAATACCCAGAACTCACCACGGAAAATATTGCCGTGGTGGGGATTCAAACTAGTGCTTGGGAGATCACACTCGCCTCATTTTACTTTGAGCCAGACAAGCCAGTGGAGCCTTACCTCAACCACCTGAGGCGAATAGGTACGGCTAATGGCTCAAAACCGTTTCTCGTTGGAGGGGACGCCAACGCGAAAAACACCTGGTGGGGGGGCATGGTGGTTGACCGCAGGGGAGAGGATATGTGTGGAACTCTCGGCGGGCTCGGGCTGAATATCCTCAATGTAGGGCAAATTCCAACCTTCGACACCATCAGGGGAGGTCAGCGCTTTAGCAGCCATGTCGACTTGACTGCATGCTCCGACAACATCCTGGGATTGACAGAACACTGGAGAGTAGACGAAGGCCTCACGAGCTCCGACCACAATGGCATACTCTTTGACCTTAGGCTGGAGAGAGCGGAAGGATTTCAAGTTGAAAGAACCACGCGCCTCTTCAACACAAAAAAAGCCAATTGGCAAAAATTTCATTCGAAATTTGACCAATTGAAAACAGAACTTCAACTCCATAAAATAGCAATAGAGTCAGTAAACAATACGCAATCACTGGACCTCATCACTGACAACTTCACGACAATCACACAGGACGCGTGTCGTGAAGCAATGCCCACCAAGAAGGTCAAGGATAAGCTTACTATGCCATGGTGGTCGGAGAAACTCGATGAAATGAAGAGGAGAGTCGCTACTTACAAAAGAAGAGTGCGATGCGCTGCCCCAGTCCGGAGACCGATGGTTGTCGAAGAGTACTTAAAACAGAAGACGGAATATGAGGCAGAGGCAGCTCGAGCCCAGACCGAGAGTTGGAAAGAGTTCTGCACCAAGCAGGACAGGGAAGGTGTATGGGAGGGGATTTATAGGGTTATTGGAAGGACGACGCAAAGAGGGGTGGATGAGCTCATGGTAGAAAAGGGTAAGGTACTTGACGCGAAAGGCTCCGTGAAATTAATCGCGGAAACCTTTTACCCACAGGATCTTGAATGCACCGACAACACCTACCACACAAATATTAGGGCAAAAGCCGAAGTGGTGAATGAGGGCGAAGAGGAAGAACCGCTAGATCCACCCTTCACGCTAACTGAATTGCGTATTGCCTGCGAATCCTTCAATCCCAAGAAGGCTCCGGGAATAGATGGCCTCACAGCCGATGTATGCAGCCGAGCCATTGGAGCGGATCCTGATACCTTCCTGGCGCTTCTGAACCAATGTCTTAAACTCGGGTATTTTCCGAAGTCCTGGAAGGAGGCAACAGTGGTGGTGCTAAAGAAACCTGGGAAAAGAGACTACACCACACCAAAATCATATAGGCCCATAGGCCTCCTTCCGGTCTTGGGCAAGATATACGAGAAGATGTTGATGGCTCGCCTCAAGTTTTACATTTTTCCAAGGATGAGTACTCGCCAGTACGGATTCATGCCCCAGAAGAGCACCGAGGACTCCCTCTATGATCTGATAAAGCACATCAAGGGCAAACTGGACCTTAAAAAGATAGTCGTGGTAATATCATTAGACATAGAGGGAGCTTTCGATGCTGCATGGTGGCCAGCAATAAGAGTCCGGCTGGCTGAGGAAAAGTGTCCGCTCAACTTGAGGAGGGTCATCGACAGCTACCTGACGGACAGAAGGGTCAGGGTTAGGTATGCGGGTGAAGAATTCCTCAAAGGCACGAACAAAGGCTGTGTACAAGGTTCCATCGGAGGCCCGAACTTTTGGAACCTTCTGTTGGATCCCCTCCTCAAAAGCCTGACCAAAAAAGAGGTCCACGTGCAGGCATTCGCGGACGACGTGGTCCTTGTCTTTGACGGTGACACAGCATTGGAATTAGAAAGCAAGGTGAACCTCGCCCTCGAACATGTTCGGACGTGGGGTGTAGATAATAAATTAAAATTTGCACCGCAAAAAACGAACGCGATGACTATCACGCGGAAACTAAAATATGACACCCCGCGACTGAGCATGGGTGGAGTCGAGGTACCAATGGTCAAGGAGATTAAGATCCTGGGTGTCACCGTCGACGACAAGTTGACGTTCAACACGCACGTCAGGAATGTCTGCCAAAAGGCGATCGGGGTATATAAACAGTTGTGCAGGGCAGCGAAAATTAGCTGGGGACTAAACCCCGACATCATAAAAACTATTTACGTAGCCACAATTGAGCCGATTATCCTGTACGCCGCCAGCGTATGGGCTCCAGCGGCAGGCAAACTGGGAATCCAAAAGCAGCTGGGCGCCGTGCAGCGCGGGATAGCACAAAAAATGTGCAAGGCCTACCGTACCGTCTCCCTCAATTCAGTGCTTCTGTTGGCAGGGATACTTCCCTTGGATCTCCGAGCTCGAGAGATGGCCTCACTTTATGAGGCCAAGAGGGGAGTTTCACTGTCAATATTGGGAGACAGGGAGATGGAGCGGCCAGAGCCCGCGCTGAAGTCCCCGCACCCCGCCAAGCGTATCGACCTGGAGTTCAAAAGCCTGGTGGACCAGGAGCAAGTTGACGCCAGCGCCAAGACGGAGGTGAGGATCTTCACCGACGGTAGCAAAATTGGGGGGCGTGTCGGCGCTGCGTTGTCCTTGTGGAACAACGAGGCCGAAACACGTGCCCTCAAGCTGGCGTTACCGAACTACTGCACCGTCTACCAGGCGGAGCTCTTGGCGATATGCAAGGCAACTGGGGAAATCCGGAGGAGTACGGCGTCCAGCTTTGGCATCTATAGCGACTCAATGGCAGCCCTCATGTCAGTGAAAAACCACAGTTGCCTTCATCCCCTGGCAGTGGAAGCGAGAGAGAATTTAACAGCTATTTCTCTCCAGAACAAGGTAGTTGACTTGTTCTGGATCAAGGCTCACGCAGGGATTGAGGGTAACGAAAGGGTGGATCAGCTGGCAAAGGAGGCTGCCATTTCGAGCAAAAGGAAGCCGGAGTACGATCTCTGCCCTGTTTCATTCGTCAAGCGGAGCATTCGTTCGGCATCGCTCGACGAGTGGAACAGCAGATACAGGGTCGGTACAACGGCTTCTGTTACAAAGATGTTTTTCCCAGATGCGGTGGCGGCGTACAGGATTGTCAGGAAGCTACGGATGGATGGGATCCTGACTCAGGTCATGACGGGGCACGGTGGATTCTCCGAATACTTGCATCGGTTCAAGTGTAAGGAGAGTCCATCGTGCATCTGCGACCCAGACACCGCGGAGTCGGTGCCGCATCTATTGGTTCGCTGTCCTGCATACGCCTACGAAAGGAGCGTACTTGAACAGGAATTAGAAATAGAAATAAATGAAGATAGCATAGGGGTCATAACGTCTGGAAAAAACCGGGAGAAACTGTTAAATTACTGTATAAAAATTGCTAAAAGTGTAATTAAGAGAAATAAAAGTGATCGGTAGTGTATGCAACCACTATATAATAAGTATATTAGTTATGCATATAAAAATAGTAGAAAATAACTTAGTAAATATTGTAAACAGTAAGAAATAATTAAGAATTAAAAACAAGAAGAAAGTAGAATTAAGTAATATAAGCCGCATAAATTAACCCTAGAATGTAAGAAAATATAGAAATTAAGATTGGTATTTACCCTTGAGGAAGCAATGTACAAAGTAGAAATAAGTATTTAATAAAATTGTTAGTAAAAGCATTATGTAAAATAGAAACGTAAGAAAACAAATGTACTTTAGCCTATAAGATCATGTAATGGTAAAAATAAAAATCAAGTATCGTTCTTTTTTATAAACCCCCGAATAAAATAAAATAAAGAAAGCGAACTGTTGGGCATAGAAATAGTAGAGAAAAGAATAGATAGGAAAATGGGAGTCCCACCCATTAACAGTGTAATAGAGGAAGGATGACAGAAAGAACCAGTATGCGGAATAAAAGTGCGAGAGGAATAAACGCGAGAACTAGTATGAAAGAGAAAAAGTAAAAATAGACCCTGATTATGTCAGGGGTAGAGAAAAAAAAAAAAAAAAAAAAAAAAAAAAAAAAAAAAAAAAAAAAAAAAAAAAAAAAAACCTAACCTAACCTAACCTAACCTAACCTAACCTAACCTAACCTAACCTAACCTAACCTAACCTAACCTAACCTAACCTAACCTAACCTAACCTAACCTAACCTAACCTAACCTAAACTCGAGTATCTGCTGTTACCGCTGGGACTGATTCTTGGATGATGTTTACGCGAGTTGCCTGTGTTACTTGTGTGAGTGATGTTTGTGGTGTGTTTTGCATCGTTACTGTTTGTGTGGTGGTTGCAGTGGTTGTCTGTGTGGAAGTGACTATTCGAGCAGATGGTGGTCGGTTTCGACTTCGAAAGGTAGCGTCCGTCTTGTTTGCCCCTGCGGCGACGATGGCGACTTTGCTCGCGAATGCCAAAAATGGTGTTCTGGTGGCCGGTCTTGCCATAATGGTGTGAACCGTGGACTGGCTCAGCTGGATTTGAATCTTTACTTCCAGCTCCATTCTGTCATGACTAAACCTCGGGCATTCGAAAAGCAGATGCCACACTGTTTCCTCGCGATCGGGGTCACACACGCACGAAGGGCTATCTTTGAGATGAAAGCGATGGAGATACGCTGAGAACCCTCCATGTCCTGTTAGGATTTGTACATGAACCGGTGAGAGAGCTAAGTCTCTGAGTGTCCTTTTCGCCACAAGGACGTCTGGGAAAAACACTTTTGTAACCGCTCCTGTACTTGAGGATTCGTATCGCGCTTGCCACTTCTTTATAGTCCCCTCCCGTATCATCTTTCTCACGAACGATATGGGTACCTTGTTGTAATCTGTGGATACCTTGGTCAGTGCTGCCTCCTTCGCCAGCTCGTCCGCTCTTTCATTGCCTAAAAAAAAAAAAAAAAAAAAAACCTAACCTAACCTAACCTAACCTAACCTAACCTAACCTAACCTAACCTAACCTAACCTAACCTAACCTAACCTAACCTAACCATTTTTCAGAAGGAAGGAAAAAGAATCAACACCACAGAAGCCTACACCAACTAGAGCCGACAAAGGGCATGTCAGCCCGCCGACCCTCGCAGTAAACTCAGGCACTATAGATCACATAAAAAGTGCCTTCCTCGAGTACGTTGCAATCGTGAGAGCGACCATAGAGGTCAATCTTATGACATGCAAGAAAATCTATCTGACCTTCCAAAGAGAAAATGAGGGACTATTGAAGGTACTGCTCGAGGAGGCAGAGGCAGCGGTGTACGACAACGCTAATTCTCTTGTCATTAAAGGAGAAATGGTGGGGTCGTACATGGCAGCCTACAGCGCGAAATGTGGTTTTGTTGTCTTGGACGTGGAGGAAACGGAGCGCACAGGCAAGAAAACTTTTAAAACTCCGGAAAACGACCCGATAGTGGTTACCGCCAAATGTACCAAAGTCATGCTAGACAATAAGATTCTGGAAATGGCACAGTCCATTACGAGAACTTCGGACACGTCAGTATCGCAGGAAAGTTGGGCGATACCCATTATCAGGTGGATAAATGGAGTACCGGGCTGCGGCAAAACAACCTGGGTGGTAAAGCACTTTGACGAGGAGAAGGACGTCGTAGCCACCACGACAACTGAAGCTGCCAAAGATCTAAGAGAAAAGCTTTCGCACCGCTTAGGAGACCGAGTAAAATCGAAGGTGCGCACTATGGCCTCAATCTTAGTCAACGGGTTCAAGAACCACGAGAAATGCTACCGTCTTACGGTAGATGAGGCTCTTATGAACCACTTTGGGGCCATAGTTATGGCAGTAAAGTTGTCTGGAGCAAGCGAGCTTGTCCTCGTCGGAGACATAAACCAGCTTCCATTTTTGGACAGAGAAAACCTATTCGAACTAAGGTATACCCGTCCAAACCTGGTGACTGGCATCACCCAGGAGCTACTTTGCACACATCGCAACCCAATGGATGTGGCGTTCACGCTGGGTGAGATATACTCTGGTATATACTCTTCCAAGTCATCGCTGTCGCGGGTTCACTCTCTGCAAGTGAAAAGTTACACAGGAGCGCAAATTTCGGGCACCACCCGAAACACTCTGTTCCTGGTTCATACGCAGGAAGAGAAATCTTCTCTTATCAGCCAGGGATACGGGACCGGCGAAGGGTCGCGTATTTTAACTATACACGAAGCTCAGGGGTTGACCTACGACAGTGTCATCATCATTAACACAAAATCCAGGAAGCTCAAAATTCACGACAGTATCTCCCATGCAGTGGTGGCGGTGTCGAGACATACTGTCAGCTGTGTCTATTACTCCGACGACGCCGATGACGCAACGGGCCGCTTTGCAAAGAGAGCGATGAATGCGTCGACTAAAATGGTCGTCGATTATAACTTAAAGACGGCCATGCAGCATCGAGACTCTGCCGTTGTAGATGCTCTACTGGGGCTAGCGAAATCCTTGGTCAGAAAACCCCAATAAAAACTTAAAACAAAACCCCTTTCCAATTCCCATTCACACCACATTCATTCATTCCTATCCACACCAGAACCATAACCCAGCCTGTAGACCCTGAAATATAAATAGAAATGTGAGACTTCATGGCAGCGCGAGTCCGGCAAACTCACGTAAACGTTCCGCCGATGGTGGCGCTGCTCGTCTGGTCGCAGAGTTCCCTAAGATATGGTTGAGCTAAACGATGCAGATGCGTTCGTCATGTCCGTGAACGGATGCCGTCGATCGGAACTGGTCGGTTCGCGCTGCCATGAGGTCCTAGTCATAAGTCATTAGTCTGTAAGATACAGTATAGTATATTTTAAATAGCTATATAAACTTGTAATGCCTGTGTAAATGATAATTAAAAAAAAAAAAAAAAAAAAAAAAAAAAAAAAAAAAAAAAAAAAAAAAAAAAAATTACAAAACAATATATAAAAAAAAAAAAAAAAAAAAAAAAAGAAAAAAAAAAAAAAAATATACATACATATTATAATAATATGAATATGCATGATTAAATATAAGGATGGACTCACCTAGACTTAAGCTACTAATTTAAGCAGGTAACTGAGAAAATTAACAAAATGAAATGTCTGCACTTAGAAATAGGTCTTGTATTCTTGTACGGAAATGTTTTTATGGGTAGATATAAGAAATTTAACAAAACATGATGTAAATAATAATAATAATACTTTATTAAAAGCAAAGCAAATGTGTGTCCGACACAGGAGCACCGCAACTGCAATAAATTAAATCACTGTACTCAAATAAAACTAATGTACCAAACAAAAGCGTGGACTACCATGTCTACGGTATAATGTTACCACAAAAAAAAAAAAAAAAAAAAAAAAAAAAACCTAACCTAACCTAACCTAACCTAACCTAACCTAACCTAACCTAACCTAACCTAACCTAACCTAACCTAACCTAACCTAACCTAACCTAACCTAACCTAACCTAACCTAACCTAACCTAACCTAACCTAACCTAACCTAACCTAACCTAACCTAACCTAACCTAACCTAACCTAACCTAACCTAACCTAACCAAGAAAGCTCCGGGAATGGATGGCCTCACAGCCGATATTTGCAACCGTGCTATCAGCAAAGACCCCGAAATTTTCCTGGCAATCCTCAACAGATGCCTCGCTTACCACCACTTCCCTAAAATATGGAAAGAGGCAACAGTGGTTATACTACGGAAGCCAGGAAAAACTGATTACTCGACACCAAAGGCGTACCGCCCAATCGGCCTGTTGCCAGTACTCGGAAAAATTTACGAGAAGATGTTGGTGGCCCGACTCAGGTTCTACATAGCACCGAAGATGAGTACTCGCCAGTACGGATTTATGCCACAGAGGAGTACCGAAGACTCCCTCTATACCCTCATGCAAAAAATACGCACTAAGCTGAAACTAAAGAAAATAATAACATTAATATCGCTGGATATAGAGGGAGCCTTCGACAATGCCTGGTGGCCAACTATAAGAGTCCGACTGGCTGAGGAAAAGTGTCCGGTAAATCTGAGAAGGGTCATCGACAGCTATCTGCGTGACAGAAGAGTACGGGTAAGGTACGCTGGTGCTGAGCATCAGAGAAGCACGGAGAAGGGGTGCGTGCAAGGCTCAATTGGAGGCCCCATTCTCTGGAACCTCATACTGGATCCCCTCCTCAAAGACCTCGAGAAAAGAGGAATTTACGTGCAGGCATTCGCAGATGACGTGATTCTGGTCTTCGATGGTGACACTGCATTGGAAATAGAGATACAGGCGAATGCCGCCCTCGAACATGTTCGGGCGTGGGGCGTGCAAAACAAGCTAAACTTCGCACCACACAAGACCAGTGCGATGGTCATTACGAAGAAGCTAAAATACGACGCCCCACGCCTGAGCATGGGCGGGGTCGACATCGCTATGTCCAGGAAAATTAAAATATTGGGTGTCACCATCGACGACAAGCTCACGTTTAACGAGCACGTTTCGGTCGTATGCCGCAAGGCTATCGCAGTCCATAAGCAGCTGTGCAGGGCTGCAAAGGTAAACTGGGGCCTAAATCCAGAGGTTGTAAAAACCATATATGTGGCTGCGGTGGAACCAATAGTCCTGTACGCTGCCAGCGCATGGGCGGAAGCCGCAAATAAACTGGGAATTATTAAACAACTAGGCGTCGTGCAGCGGGGAATAGCACAGAAAATGTGCAGGGCGTACCGAACTGTCTCACTACATTCGGTGCTCCTACTAGCCGGGATACTCCCCCTGGATCTTAGAATTCACGAGGCAGCATCCCTGTACAGAGCCAAAAAAGGGGTACCACAGGCCATACTGGGGGACAGGGAGGTAGAACGCATGACTTCTGCACTGGAATCCCCGCATCCCGCGCAGAGAATTGACATAAAGATCGTCGGTCTGGTAAGCCGTGAAGATGTTGACGCCAATTCTGACCAACAGGTAAAAATATATACCGACGGTAGTAAGATTGGGGGGCGTGTCGGTGCGGCGCTCTCCATATGGAATGGAGAGGCCGAGACGCGCGCCCTCAAGTTGGCGTTACCGGGATACTGCACGGTTTACCAGGCTGAGCTACTCGCGATATGCAGGGCAACGCGAGAAATTAGGAAGAGCACGGCGCCTACCTTTGGGATCTTCAGCGACTCTATGGCGGCTCTATTGACAGTGAAAAACCCTTGTTGCCTTCATCCCCTGGCGGTGGAGGCCAGAGAGAACATAACCGCTGCGTCTCTCCAGAACAAGGCAACATCCTTGTTCTGGATAAAGGCCCACGCAGGGTTAGAGGGCAACGAAAGAGCGGATCAGCTGGCAAAAGAGGCCGCCATGAACCTAAAGAAACGACCGGACTATGACCTGTGCCCGATTTCATTCGTCAAGCGACACATACGTATGGCGACGCTCGACGAATGGAATCGGAGATACAAATCCGGCCAAACCGCTAAGATTACCAAGATCTTTTTCCCAGATGCGGTGGCGGCGTACAGAACTATAAGGAAGATGAAACCTACCAACGTCAGGACACAAGTCATGACGGGGCACGGTGGATTCTCTGAGTACCTGAATCGCTTCAGGTGCAAGGAGAGTCCATCGTGCATCTGCGACTCAAACAAGGACGAAACCGTGCCACACTTGCTTCTGGAATGCCCTGTACATGCGGTGGACCGGTACAATTTGGAACAGGACCTCCAAATAAAATTGGACCTAACAATGGTGGGGGAAGTGATGCGAGGAAAGGACCGAGAAAAATTTTTGGACTACTGTACAAAGATTGCACAGAAGACAATAGAACGTAATAAAACCGTTTAAGAAAATATGCTGGTAGTATATTTAGAAATATATATATTAAGCATAGAAATAAGTACAAAATGTAACTAGAGTAAGCATAAATGTAAGTAGAAATAGAAATAAGAAACTAAAGTTAAGAATAAAAACACTGAGACACTGTAATAGGTTAAGAAAAAATTGTAAAAGAAATAAAAGACCAAAATGGTTCATTATTCCCCGCCCCCCCCCCCCCAAACCATAATAAAGAAGGGAACAAAATCGAAAATAGAAATAGATAGTTCAAATAGGTTCGAAATGGGAATCCCACCCAGAAAAAAGAATGAAAGATGATGAATGAAGAAAGAAAAAGTATGCGGCATGAACGTACGAGCGGAATGATAGCGAGAACTGGTATGACAAAGAGAATTAGGCTTAGCATAGACTCCGATAACGTCGGAGGTAGGATTAAAAATTTAAAAAAAAAAAAAAAAAAAAAAAAAAAAAAAAAAAAAACCTAACCTAACCTAACCTAACCTAACCTAACCTAACCTAACCTAACCTAACCTAACCTAACCTAACCTAACCTAACCTAACCTAACCAATTCGCGCCCCATAAAACTTGTGCTCTGGTGCTGACGAAAAAATTAAAGTACGACACCCCACGCTTGAGCATGGGGGGGGTCGACATTGGTATGTCCCAAGATGTTAAGATACTGGGCCTCACGATAGACGAGAAGCTGACTTTTAATAAACACATAGCTATCGTCTGTAAAAAGGCGATAGCTATATACAAACAGCTGATCAGAGCGGCACGCGTTAGCTGGGGTCTGCACCCGGAGGTGATCCGCACAATTTACACCGCAGCGGTTGAGCCAACGCTCCTGTACGCCGCAAGCGCATGGGCACCAGCCGCCAACAAACTAGGGGTCCAAAAGCAGCTGAACGTGGTCCAGAGGGGTTTTGCGCAGAAGCTGTGTCGAGCCTACCGCACGGTCTCCCTTAACTCGGCTCTCGTACTGGCTGGGATACTCCCACTCGACATCCGCATCCGTGAGGCGGCGGCGTTGTACGAGGCCAAGAGAGGGGTGCACCAGTCAGTGCTGGGAGACAGGGAGGTCGAGCGGATGGCTCCAGCGATTGAGGCTCCACACCCTGCAGAGCAGGTAAATCTGGACTTCGGCAGCCTGATAGACGAGGATCAATACAAAAACTACAGCAACTTTGCAGTGCGTATCTTTACAGACGGCAGCAAGATTGAGGGCAAAGTCGGAGCGGCACTATCGTTGTGGAATAGTGCCACTGAAGTAAGGGCCCTCAAGCTTGCCTTGCCGTCTTACTGCACCGTCTATCAGGCTGAGCTGCTGGCCCTGCAAAGAGCGGCTGGTGAGGCGCTCAAACGTAAGGAAGAAAGTTTCGGCATCTTCAGTGACTCTATGGCGGCTCTCCAGTCAGTGGTAAATGTTAGCTCCCCCCATCCCCTGGCAGTGGAAACTAGAGACACCCTGCGCAGCTGTAAGCTCCAGAACAAGAGGGTGTCCTTGTTCTGGATCAAAGCCCACGCAGGATTGGAGGGGAACGAGCGAGCTGACCAACTCGCCAAGGAAGCCGCCCTGGGGTCGAGGAAGAGGCCGGATTACGATCGGTGCCCCGTTTCATTCGTCAAGCGCCAAATCCGTATGAGATCGCTTGACGAATGGAACGGTAGATATAAGTCTGGGGAAACAGCTTCCGGAACAAAAATATTTTTCCCAGACGCAATTGCGGCGTACAGTATAGTGCGGAAAATGGAGCCCACGAGCATTATTACCCAAATCCTAACGGGGCACGGTGGGTTCTCTTCATACTTGAAACGTTTCAAGTGTAAAGAGAGCGCATCGTGCGCCTGTGATCCCGAAATAGACGAGACAGTTCAGCACATTTTACTAGAATGCCCAATCACCGCAAAGATGCGGTATGAGGCGGAGCAGGCTCTCGACGAAAAATTAGAGGCTACAAATTTAGCAAATTTAATTAGAAGTAAGAAAAGGAAACTACTACTAGAATATTGTAGCAAAATAGGGGTATTAGTGACTAAGAGAAATAAAAAAGTTTAAGTAAATTAAGATACTTCATTATATCGTAAGCATATAGTTTTAAGTATCTTAAAATATCAAAGAAAAAAAAAAAAAAAAAAAAAAAAAAAAATCAGTGGCCTATTCTAGTTTAGAGAGAAAAAGATCAAGTTCAAATCTGCTAACCCTGCGAAATCTGCAGACGGAGAAAAAAGTTGCAAATCTCAGTAAAAATTTAGTCTAAGACTTCGTATCATGTTTTTTTTAAATGCATAATATGAATCAAAACAAAATATGGCGGCTACGACCTTTGATTACGTCAGAGGACATTAAAAGAAAGGGGATTGCATAAATGTATCCCCATTTAAAAAAAAAAAAAAAAAAAAAAACCTAACCTAACCTAACCTAACCTAACCTAACCTAACCTAACCTAACCTAACCTAACCTAACCTAACCTAACCTAACCTAACCTAACCTAACCTAACCTAACCTAACCTAACCTAACCAGTCTGAGCCCAGCCGCGCTCGAGAACACATTGTTTTTGCGTCGCTCCGCACTTAAAAATTATAAAAAGTGGTAAAAAGTCGACCGATCTCAGAGAAAATAGTGTCAGTGGATGCGGAAAGATTCGGGTCACGCCACGGAGTTATTTGTGTACCAATGGACTGCAGTGAAAAGCTGTGAAAAAGGAAAAACCTAATTTAGGTTATAATTTCCTAAGTGACAAAACATTAAAACGCTTACGCAGCGAAATCTAAAGCGGCAACCCCTTATTTTTATATTGCCCTTCGGTGCGGACTGGAGAGTTCTACAGGCTGTAATTTTCCTGGAATTTTCCCAAAGAAAACTTGGAAGAGAAAAGGGAAAAACTAAAAACCACGTGGGCACGAGGTGGCGGAAGGAGCTGTCGCAGGGACGCAGTTTTTTGCAGCTGCCTACCCTGCAAGTGGAGAAGACCCCCGGTGCCACCAGAATAATTTTAAGTTAAGTGGTTCAATAGTTATTTAAGTTAGTATATCTGAAATTTGACCTTAAGTATCTCGGAAACCACAGTGGAGAGATAGGAGTTTTTGAAAAGAATTAGTTGCGCTCTTAAGCCTTTAGACGGATTTTCTTCACTAAAAAAATTTTTCCATCGTTGGTTGCTGAGATATACCATTAAAATTGGAAAAACCGGTTTTTTAATGTTAAAACCACGTTTAAATTAAGTTTTTTATTATTTTAATTTATGTGCTAATAGAAGCTTAATTTTCTTAATTTATGTATATTTTTTTAGAATTTTTAGCCAATTCGTTCGGGAGTTACGGATTTTTAAACATTTTTGTTGATTAATTAGAAAGTATAATATTTTTCACATTTTT
Source organism: Leucania comma (assembly GCA_958295575.1). NCBI lineage: Eukaryota > Metazoa > Arthropoda > Insecta > Lepidoptera > Noctuidae > Leucania > Leucania comma. The sequence continues at coordinate 55,063 of OY282484.1, forward strand.
AACACCGGAATCGGACTTAACTAGCACTAAGCATCCTATTTAACCGAAATCTCGGTCCCCTAGGACCAACAGAGGCTTAGTTGCGCGAAAAAAGTCAGTTTTCAGCCATTTTAATTTTTAGGTTAACAACTTTGGAACTCCGTAACTTCTCGACCGAATAAGATAGAAGCTTCGGGTTTTCGAGGTTGTCTCAGGAATATCTAGGAGAGTACAATCATTGCATTTTCAGGCGTTTTTGGGACCTGAAAGTTTTCAGCCCTGAAATAGGTCTTGTGGGTCGGACGCAGTGAGGGGAAGTACGGCAACCAAAACCGCATCTCGCTCCGACGAACGGTTACGGAGTAACTGCCAATTAAAGTTGGCTTTTGACAGCTCGGCGGCCATCTTTGAAAGTTTCGATTGGACATAGCTCCGGTTCTGGTGGTCGCAGAGAGCTGCGGTTTACGAAAAGGGACTTGGGGTGCTTGCTTTTACCCGATTGGTTGGTTTTCAGGGGTTTTGGCGCTGAAAATTTTCAGGATCCTGAAAGTCATCCCGCGAGATAGGGCGGTTTCAGCCGGGCCAGAAAAGTCCAAACACGGGTGTTCTGCGGCCGCGGGAAGGAAAGTTATACCGGGTTGAAGATTGACTTTGACAGTTCTTGAACTGTCAAACGAAAGTTTAGACTCTGGTTGCTTCCGAACCAGAGGTCGTAGAAGACTCGGACTTTCTTAGGAGGCGTTGGCGGGACCTGCTCTCTCAGCCTGAAGCGGGATTTCTGAAATCCCTGAAAAAATATTTTTCAGCCTGAAACCTGCCTCAGGGGATAGAGCTCGTCGAGCCAAGTTTGGGGAGCCCGAGAACGGCAGAATTCGGTCGAACGGTCCCGGAGAAAACCACAGTTAACCTAGATCTGGTCGCCATCTTGGACTTTTAACCCAAAATTCAAAGTGCCATATCTCCGGAACCTTTTGGACTAGAGCTGCCGTGTTTGGGTTCATCTGAAGGGGCTCGGGGAGGACTCTCTTCCTGGGAGTAGAGTTAGGCTCTACGTAGAGCCAAAAAATTTATTTTATTTTATTTTGATATTTTTAATTAAATTAGCCTGAGACACGCGCGAAACCCGACCAAGCTTGGGTCGTTAGTATAGAGGAACCCTCACAAATTAGTTTAGTTCGCCCATATCAGTTTGACTGTGTAAAGTACAGTATAGAGTTGCATGCTTTGCTGATCGCGGCTATTTTTACACTAGACGGCATCCCCCTTGTACAGGGACAGCAATAGTAGTTACGAATGCTCACTATCCTCCCTATACAGGGTTAGCGCAGCATTTTAATGTGTTTATTGTATTTAAATTTATTACTCTAGTTTTGACCGTGACCATCCCCCTTATACAGGGACAGGGAAAGCGAACCTAGAAAGTAGGACTTTATTTTTAGCAAAGGACAATCTACTTCGTGACGAAACATCATGCCACTCGCACACACACCCCGTAAACAAAATGCCCCAGAAACTAACTCCCCAGTAGACAAAGAGAAGGCAGGACCATCTCCTAAGACGACACCCACCCCAAGCGTTCGAAAGAGCATTGGAGAGTGGGAAAACAGTAAAGCAAAGGACCCAAGAGCAACTGCATCTACCACTTTCACTGTATCGCCAAAAAAGTTAGCGCAGATTCCATCAACCCTTCCGAGGGCTGCGCAAAAGGTTACGTTACCCACAGCATCGAAGGAGACAAAGCGGCGAAGTTCTATCGAGGCCGCGGGTGGGCAAAAGTCTGTTGTTTCGACTGACAGAGTGACTGAAGGCCGCACCTGGCTTCAGAGGGCGAAAACCCAATTGGGAGAATCGCGGAACCTGAAGTCAGAAATAAAGGCGGGTATCACTCTGGCAGTCGACTCAATGTACAAAATCATAAAAGATGCTGCAGTGGAGATCGATGCATTGAAACAAAAGTCTCGCCTCTTCGAACTAGGAGAACACTCAACACAGAGTGAGGACAAAGAAGTTAAAAATAATGATAGGTTGGAGGATAGAAAACTTCTTATTAACAAGATAGAGATGCACTCCAAGCTGCTTGAAGATAACAGCAAGCGTATGGAGGAGCTCAAACTAGCAATAGAGGCACAAAAGTCTCAATCTGGGACATCTTCGTACGCGAGCGTGGCTGCAGCCTGGGGTGCGGGTGGTACGGTAGACAAACGTAACACACTGCACTCGGTGGTAGTCGCTTCGAAGGACGAGACAGAATCTGGGGAGGAAGTACTGGAGAGGGTAAGGAAGGCGGTGGAAGCAAAGGAAGGCTGGATAAAGGTTGAAAGGGTGAGAAAGGCTAAGAACAGAAAAGTAGTCATGGGGTTCGAGACAGAAGGTGAGAGAGATAAGATGAAAGAAAGACTTGAAAGGAATAGCACCAACCTCACCGTGGAGGCCGTCAAAAACAGGGACCCGATGCTGATACTCAGAGACGTCTTAGCAGTGAACACAGACGAAGACGTGCAAAAAGCTCTGAGAAATCAGAATCGGGACGTTTTTCACGGCCTCTGCGATGGGGATGATAGAATAGAAATCAGATATAGGCGGAAAACAAGGAACCCCCATTCCGTACACATAGTGCTCAGCACGTCCCCTGAGCTATGGCAGCGGGTAACGAGAAGGGGATATGTTCATGTGGACCTGCAGAGGATTCGAGTCGAAGATCAGACCCCCCTCATGCAGTGTACTCGCTGCCTGGCTTACGGGCATGGGCGAAGGCACTGTACGGAAAAGGTGGACCTGTGCAGTCACTGTGGTGGTTCTCACCTAAAGACCGAATGCCCAGACTGGACAGCGGGGGGCACGGCGGTGTGTAGGAACTGCGACAGAGCGAACATGCTAAGTAAAGAGCACAACGCATTCAGTTCCGAATGCCCTGTCCGCCGCAAGTGGGACGCAATAGCGCGGTCAACCACGGCATATTGCTAAGGGCGCACCAAGTGAAAAAATCGCCTTTAATTTCGCACAGGCCAACCTCCAACGGAAAAAACTGGCAACGAATGAACTGATGCTGGAGGCAGAGAAAAGAGGGATCTCTGTAGCACTCTTGCAGGAGCCATACGTCGGCAGCTCGAGAGATATGCGGAGCCAGAGGGGAGTGCGGGTCTTCCAAGACACTGGTGGAGGAAACGGGACTGTCAAGGCTGCTATTGCAGTCTTCGATCAAAATATAAAAGTAAAACAGTACCCAGAACTCACCACGGAAAATATTGTCGTGGTGGGAATCCAAACCAGTGCTTGGGAGATCACACTGGCTTCCTTTTATTTTGAGCCAGATGAGCCGGTGGAACCCTACCTAAACCGGCTTAGAGCCATAAGTACGGCTAATGGCTCAAAACCGTTTCTTGTTGGAGGGGACGCCAATGCGAAAAGCACCTGGTGGGGGAGCATGGTGGTTGACCGCAGGGGTGAAGAAGTGTGTGCGACTCTCGGAGGGCTCGGGCTGAACATCCTTAACACAGGGGAAATTCCGACCTTCGACACCATTAGGGGAAGTCGACGCATCTGCAGCTATGTTGACCTGACCGCATGCTCCGACAATATGCTAGAACTGGTAGAGCACTGGAAAGTCGACGAGGGCCTCACGAGTTCCGACCACAATGGCATACTCTTTGACGTCAGACTAAATGGAACAAATGGGAAACAAATCGAAAGAACCACGCGTATGTTTAATACTAAAAAAGCAAATTGGGGCCAATTTCATAAGAAATTCACCCAATTACGAAACAAAAATAACTTCCACAAAATTTCAATAGACCAAATAAATAATACAGAATCTTTGGATATTATAACAAATAATTACACCAGAATAATACAAGAAGCATGTCGCGATGCAATGCCCATTAAAAAATCCAAAGAGAAACTGACTATGCCATGGTGGTCGGAAAAACTCGCCGAAATGAAGAGAGGCGTCGCTACCAGAAAAAGGAGGGTGCGATGCGCTGCTCCAGTCCGGAGACAAAAGGTCGTCGAAGAGTACCTAAAAAAGAAGGAGGAGTATGAGTTGGAGGTAGCTCGAGCCCAAACCGAGAGCTGGAAAGAGTTCTGTAGTAAGCAGGACAGGGAGGGGGTTTGGGAGGGGATTTACAGGGTGATCGGGAGGACGGCGCAGCGGGGGGTGGATGTCCCGATGATAGAGAACGGAAAGGCGCTTGATGCGGAGGCCTCCGTTAAATTGATTGCGGAGACCTTTTATCCCGACGATCCTACAAGCGCCGATAATACCTATCACGGCACTATACGAGCTAAAGCTGAAAATATAAATAAAGACAACGAAGTAGACTCGGATGATCCACCCTTCACTCTGACCGAACTGCGAGCGGCCTGTGAATCATTTAATCCCAAAAAAGCCCCGGGAGTGGACGGCCTCACAGCCGATATATGCAGCCAAGCCATTGGAGGGGAACCCGATGCCTTCCTGGCCCTTCTGAACCAATGCCTGAGACTCGGATATTTCCCGAAGACCTGGAAGGAGGCTACGGTGGTGGTGTTAAAGAAACCGGGTAAAACGGATTACACCACCCCAAAATCTTATAGGCCCATCGGTCTCTTACCGGTCTTGGGCAAGGTATTTGAAAAGATGTTGATGGCTCGCCTCAGGTTCTACATTTTACCCAGGATGAGTACTCGCCAGTACGGATTCATGCCCCAAAGAAGCACTGAGGACTCCCTCTATGATCTAGTTAAGCATATAAAAGGAAAACTCGAATTAAAAAAGATAGTAGTCTTAATATCACTGGACATAGAGGGAGCCTTCGACAGCGCCTGGTGGCCAGCTATAAGGGTCCGGCTGGCAGAGGAAAGGTGTCCTTTGAACCTGAGGAGGGTCATTGACAGCTACCTTAGGGACAGGAGAGTCAGGGTTAGGTATGCGGGTGAAGAATTCTCAAAGGGCACGAGCAAGGGCTGCGTACAAGGCTCCATTGGAGGCCCAAACTTCTGGAATCTGCTTTTGGATCCCCTCCTTAAAAGTCTGGTGGGACAAGGTGTGTACGTGCAGGCGTTCGCGGACGACGTGGTCCTTGTCTTCGACGGTGACACAGCAATGGAAATAGAACATGAGGCAAACGCCGCCCTCGAAAATGTTCAGGCGTGGGGTGTCGATAACAAGCTAAAATTTGCCCCACAAAAAACAAATGCGTTGACTATCACGAGAAGACTGAAATACGACACCCCACGACTGAGCATGGGCGGGGTCGATGTAGCGATGTCCAAAGAAATAAAGATCCTGGGTGTAACCGTCGACGACAAGTTGACATTCAACACGCATGTCAGGAACGTCTGCAAAAAAGCAATTGCTGTATACAAACAGCTGTGCAGGGCAGCAAAGATAAGCTGGGGACTAAACCCCGAAGTAATGAAAATTATATATGTGGCCACAATAGAGCCGATTGTTCTGTATGCCGCCAGTGTATGGGCCCCAGCGGCCGAAAAACTGGGAATTAAAAAACAGCTGGGCGTTGTGCAGCGCGGGATAGCACAAAAAATGTGCAAGGCGTACCGTACCGTCTCCCTCAATTCAGTACTCCTGTTGGCAGGGATACTTCCCCTGGATCTCCGAGCTCGAGAGATGGCTTCACTGTATGAGGCCAAAAGGGGAGTGTCACTGCAAATATTGGGGGACAGGGAGATGGAGCGACCAGCACCCGCGTTGAACTCTCCGCACCCCGCCAAGCGTATAGCCCTGGAGTTCAAAAGTCTGGTAGACCAGGAGCAGGTTGACGCCAGCGCCAAACCGGAGTTGAGAATTTTCACCGACGGGAGCAAAATTGGGGGGCGAGTTGGTGCTGCGTTGTCCATATGGAACAACGAGACCGAAACACGTACCCTCAAGCTGGCGTTACCAAACTACTGCACCGTCTACCAGGCGGAACTCTTGGCGATATGTAAGGCAACAGGGGAAATCCTGAAGAGTGCGGCGTCCAGTTTTGGTATTTACAGTGACTCAATGGCAGCCCTCATGACAGTGAAAAACCACAGTTGCCTTCATCCCCTTGCAGTGGAGGCAAGAGAAAACCTTACAGCTCTTTCTCTCCAGAACAAGGTAGTTGACTTGTTCTGGATAAAGGCCCACGCAGGGATTGAGGGTAACGAGAGGGTGGATCAGCTGGCAAAAGAGGCTGCCATTTTGAGTAAGAAGAAGCCGGAGTACGATCTGTGTCCTGTCTCATTCGTCAAGCGCTGCATTCGTACGGCGGCGCTTGACGAGTGGAACAGCAGATACGGAACTGGAACTGCGGCTTCCATTACCAAAATGTTTTTCCCTGATGCGGTGGCGGCATACAGGATCGTCAGGAAACTACAAATTGATGGAAACTTAACTCAGGTCATGACGGGGCACGGTGGATTCTCTGAATACTTGCATCGGTTCAAGCTTAAGGAGAATCCATCGTGCATCTGTGATCCCAATATCACTGAGTCGGTGCCACATTTACTAGTTGCCTGTCCTGCATACGCTAAAGAGAGAAATGAACTAGAACAGGAAATAGAGAAGGAATTGAACGAAGAGAGCATAAGGGTAATAATGACAGGAAAACACAGAGATAAATTCCTAAAATACTGCGTAAAATTAGCGAAAAGAGTAATAGAAAGAAATAGAAGCGATCGGTAGAGTATGCAACCATTATATAGTACGTATATATGTAATGCATATGAAAATGTTACAGAATAAAAATTAAACGTATTGTAATAGTAGTAAGAACTAGGAAATAAGCTCGATAAGAAATATAGAAATAAGTAAAATAAGACAAAAATGTAACTTAGTATGTAAGAAAATTGTAAAAAATTAATAAATGTTATGATAGCATTATTACCCTATAAGTACCAGTGTATAGAAAAACTAAATAAATAAGCAATAAAAAATTGAGATATAGCATGTTATAAGTAAAATAAGGATGTAAGTTAGAATTAAAACGTACTGTACTAGTTTATAAGATTTTTGAAATTGTAAAAATAAAACATCATCAGAGTACTTTCTTACCCCAAGATGAAATTAAAGAATAATAAACGTAAAGGTATAGGAATAGTTAGCCAATACGAAAAACAGATAAAAAATGGGAGTCCCACCCATGAAAAGAATGAAAGAGGACGGATAAAAGAAAGAAACAGTATGCGGAATAAAAGTGCGAGAGGAAAGCTAGCGAGAACTGGAATGAAAGAGAACTAGCTTATGATAGATCCTGATTACGTCAGGAGTAGAGCACGCAAAAAAAAAAAAAAAAAAAAAAAAAAAAAAAAAAAAAAAAAACCTAACCTAACCTAACCTAACCTAACCTAACCTAACCTAACCTAACCTAACCTAACCTAACCTAACCTAACCTAACCTAACCTAACCTAACCTAACCTAACCTAACCTAACCTAACCCAGAGTAACCGATAACACTTCGACAGAATAACATCGCCTCCGCGTTAAAAATTCACGAAAAATTTAATGCGTTGAGTTACGTGCGCAAAACGGTTATCAGTGGAATTGTGCAGTGTCAATTCACCAGGATACGTGTGGGCAAGTGTCTGGCTCTTCTGGTTGCGGAGCAGTACGCTTGAAACTTTTGTGAAGGATTTCTCAGCCAAGGGCAGTGGCATTGTGCTGTAAACATTACACTTGAAAGACGCAGCAGAGACCTATCCTGCGACACCAAGAACATCAAAATCGGAGCACGGGTTTGGGAGCTACTGGTACTTAAAAAACGTCAAAACACGTGGTTTTAGTGTCAAAGTAACCTCACTTTGGCTCCACGTGTGTTTGGTGACACGAGGCGTGACGTCGAAACAACATATCAAGCCCTTACTGAAGACTCCGTTGCCGGCCGAAGAATCTGCCTGCAGACCAGCCATCAGTGTCACGACTCCGCGGCTTATCATCAGGTTAGCCCGAGGGAACTCCTCAACGACGGGTCCTACTCTTCCCGAGTTTGGGCTCATCTGATCTGGAACTTTGGGACCTTTCCAGGGAGATCCTTAGCCTATCCCCATCTCCATCCCCATCCCCATCCCCCCTCTCCACATTACCTCCCTCAGTACGCCATACGCAATAGTCTCCCCACGAGACTCCCCCCCCCCCCCCAACCCCCCTCAGGGTGACCTCACCCCCCCGCGGCCTAACTCCGTTCCCGTTAGAGCTAGGATAGCCGAGTTTGGGCTCATTTGGTAGAACACAAAAAGTTCTTCAATTCGGCCCCAACAGAATCCCGAAATTCGGTACCTACACGAGCAGCGATCCAGCGACACTTCACAATTTCGTTGAAGACTACCGCCAGTGCGCACTTAGAGCTCAGAACATCGAGCTCTAGCAGTTGTCGGGCTCCTCATCGGACAGCAGTCGCCGACCACCAGCGACGGAAGATTCCGTGAGTCCACCTCAGTAATAATAATAATAAAAAAAAAAAAAAAAAAAAAAAAAAAAAAAAAAAACTTCAAATTTAAAATTTATTTTATATATTTAAATTATAATTAGCTATAAAAGTAGAAATAAGGTGTAAAATTTTAACAATATTTCTGTGCCTTTAATTCTATCCATTTTCTTCGCCATAATAGTTATAACATAATCATTTACTCATTTTCTCTGTTATACCTAGTTAAATTAAATTGTCTGTGGATACATTTAATTAACTGTTGGCAATACCACAATAATAAAATAAAATGTCGTCACAGCAGTCCTCCATACCTGCCTCCCGTAAAACAACCGCAGGAGTCTCCACTAATCTCCGGAAGAAAATACTAAGAAACACTGCCAAATCTGCGGTGTCCGAAAAGGTGGCGCATCCATCAGAGCCGCCTCAGTATTCGGCACCGATTCCAAAGGCGTCGTCGGAGCCACAGGCAGCAGGCTCAGACGTGTCGGCATGTACAACACACATCTCGGACACAACACCATCGGGCCCTGAGATGCGGGAGGGAATCCCTTGTAGAGTTTCGGAGACAGTAATCAACTGGGAGCAATGTGGAATTTCCCCCCCACGCCAAATCATCTCAGACGATGAGAGCTCGGTGGCCTCTTCAGCAGGTCACTTAAACAGACCCGAGCGTCAGAGTCTCCTGTACCGAACTCCAAGAAGGGGTACGGGTGTACAGATGGATTTGGCCACAAAAGAAGCAAACGACCTGCTTCAAAGGGGGAAAGACGCCTTAGAAGCGGCGGGAAACATGAAGCGAGAGTGTAAGGTCACTGCCCATGAGTGCCTCCAGGGTCTCTACGAGACTGTTCTATCTCTGGCTGACTCGCGGGCGCGTCATAAATTCAATCTCGAGAAGGAGCGTTCTCGACATGCACAAGAGCTTGTGCGGGTCGAGAGAGCTCACACTCGAGACGTGATGACCTTAAAAACGGAGCTCTCGCTTATGCGGACTGACCTGACCGATACAAAAAAAGAGGCAAAGGGTATCCGCGACTGGCTGGGCCACGAGACTCTTGAAGCTTTCAAGAGTCTAAAGGAGGTAAGGGAGGAAGTCAAGCTGGTGAGCTTGAAGAACTCCAAGGAGCACGAACAGACCAGGTCGGACATTATGAAGTCACCTGGGGATCCCAAAGGGGAACTCCTGAGTGGGGGATTGTGCCGCCTGGAGTCACACGTCACCAGCATCACGAACCAGCTGGACGTGCTCCGTCAGGAAATAGAAAAACTAAAGCCTGACCCTACCCAGCCAGGACCGGACCTAAGCCAGGTGTCTGAGGCGGGAAAAGATATTTTAACGCACACCCGGTTTGACGAAGAGATGGAGAAGATGCGGGTACATATCCAAGAAATGTTGACTAAACCCGCGCCCCTACCACCACCAACACAGTTACGAGAGGACTTCCAAAAACACCTTAAACCTATTGCGGAAAGACTGGACCTGGTCTCGGCAGACATCCGTGTCCTGCGGGACAAAGAACCCCCCACCCAAATCATGGCAACACCAAACCTAGACGCAGAACTGGCGGTCGTGGAGGTCAAGAAACACCTCCAAAACATTGAGAAAGGGGTGGCAGAATTGGGTAAAGTGGATAGACAGCCACAACAACAACAAGGCCCAAAAACCTTTGCCCAGGTTGCAAGTACACCAAAACCCCTCCCTAAGCCGAACCAATTACAGTCAAACCACACCCTGATCGTCTCGTCGACGGACCCCAAACACACTGGGGACAACGTTATCGAGAGGATCAGGGCCGCCCTGGATCTCAAGACGACCGGAGCCAAGGTGGACGCCGTCAGGAAGGCCCGAAACCAGAAGGTAGTCCTGAGGTGCGCTAGCAAAGCCGACTTGAATCTGGTCAGGGACCAATTCAAGAAAAACGAAGGGCTCAAGGTTCAGGAGTCAAAGCCTCAAAACCCGTTAGTCTGCGTAAAGGGAGTGCTGTCCAGCTACAGCAACGGGGAGATTGTCGATCTTCTATTAGCGCAGAATAAGCATCTTCTGCAAGATGTTGCTGTGGGTGAACAGACGGCCAGGGTGCGATATAGGAAGCGCGCAAGAAATCCCCACGAGTGCCACCCGGTATTAGAACTCTCACCGAAAATGTGGCTTAACTTAACCCAAGCCCAGAGAGTGCACGTGGGCATCAAGCGGTGCTCTGTTGTGGATCAGTCCCCACTCGTTCAGTGCACAAAGTGCCTCGGATACGGACACAATAGGTCCATATGCGGGGCGGCAAAGGAGTCATGCTTCTTTTGCAGCGGTGCGCATGATGGCAGGGACTGTCAGAATAGAGCAGAAGGCAAGGAACCCACGTGTATAAACTGCAAGGTGGCACTGAAAAAAGGAAGCGACCTGGCACACACCGCGTTTAGTGAAGACTGCCAGGAACGCCAAAAGTGGGATGGGATAGCACGGTCGCGAGTTTCCTATTGCTAAGGGCGACCCGCAGGAAAGCCACCAACAAAGTCCCCCTCAAAATTCACAAAGATCGACAGCAAAGTTGAAATTCATCCAAGTCAATCTCCAGCGCTCAAAGCTGGCCACGGATGAACTCCATCAGATGGCTCAGGCTAACGGAATTTCTGTGGCACTCGTTCAAGAACCTTACGTGGGAAGAACAGGTGTAATGAAACAGAGTCCCGGCACACAAGTTATCCAGTGCAGCCTCAACCGCCAAAAACCAGTGAAAGCGGCAATAGTGATCTTCGGGAGCAGTTTGGAAGTCATTCATGACCCCCAAGTCGTAACTGAGAACATTGCGGCCGTTTTACTGAAGGTGGGCCAGCTCAATCTGGGAGTGCTGTCGGTCTACTTTGAGGGAGACCAAGAATTAAACCCATATCTTTCCGCATTACAAGACACAACAAACAAACTACACACAAACAACATCCTGGTGGGAGGTGACGTAAATGCCTGGAGCCAATGGTGGGGCAGCGTATCCGAAAACCATCGGGGTGCCGAATACTGTTCCTTCCTCCATGAGCGGGATTTCCAGATCCTAAACTCGGGTCAGACACCGACTTTCGAGATCTACAGGAGCGACAGGTGGTGCACAAGCATAGTAGATGTAACTGCATGCAGTCTGTCGCTGCTGGGAAAAATAGAGGAGTGGCGTGTAGAAAGAGGCTTGACCTCATCCGACCACAATGCAATCACCTTCTCGATGCGCTTAGAGAAAGCTTTGGAACCCCTAAGGCCTGTCTCGACGCGCATCTATAACACCAAGAAGGCAAAGTGGTCCGATTTCTGCACGCATTTCAAGAACAACCTGGCTGAAAAAGAAATAACAAAGGCCAGGATCTCGAAGGCCCCGAACCCAAGGGATCTGGAAAAAATCCTCACAGAATATTTAAACGCCATCCACCGTTCATGTGACGAAGCGATCCCAAAATTGGGATCCCCAAAACACAACGCAAAACCCCCTTGGTGGAATTCTACTTTAGACCGTCTTAAAAAAGACACAATGACGAAGAAGAGAAGGATTCGGAACGCAGCCGCTCACCGGCGGGAGGACACGATAAACGTTTACCTCGAAGCAAAAAATAAGTACACCTCAGCAGCGACGGAAGCTGCTACTGCAAGCTGGAGGGAGTTCTGTACAAGGCAAGACCGAGAGAGCATGTGGGACGGCGTCTACAGGGTACTAAGGAAGACAGCCAGAAGGCAGGACGACACCCTCCTGAGAAATACCGCAGGGGAAACTCTTAGCCCACAGCAATCCGCGGACCTACTAGCAAAAACCTTTTACCCAGATGACTCCACAGATGGCGAAAGACCGTACCACAGTGCACTCAGACAACTCGCGAGCGAGGAAAATCCACAAGGACTGTCCGCCGACGATCCACCCTTTACAATCACAGAGCTGGAAATGGTCCTGCAAGACCAAAATCCGAAGAAGGCCCCTGGCCCCGACGGATTAACGGCGGACATCTGCACAGCGGCAATAAACTGCGACAGGGAAGTGTTCTTGGCGATCGCAAACAGATGCCTGTCGCTATCACACTTTCCGAGGCAGTGGAAGGTCGCCCACGTGTGCATCCTACGCAAGCCAGGCAAGGACGACTACACCAGTCCAAAGTCATACCGCCCAATAGGTCTCCTATCTGTTCTCGGAAAAATCGTGGAAAAACTCCTTGTAGGCAGACTCCAGTGGCACTTCTATCCAACACTCCATAAAAGCCAGTACGGGTTCATGCCACAGCGTGGTACCGAGGACGCCCTCTATGACCTAATGGGACACATACGTGCAGAAATCAAAGCAAAGAAGATAGTGCTCTTGATATCATTGGACATAGAGGGGGCCTTCGACAACGCATGGTGGCCCGCATTAAAAAAACAGATGGTGGCCAAACAATGTCCCAAAAATCTGTTCACTCTCGTTGCCTCTTACTTAAAAGATCGCCACGTTAAGGTCAACTACGCCAGAGCGACTAGTGAGAAAGGAACCAACAAAGGGTGCGTCCAGGGCTCAATTGCCGGTCCGACGTTCTGGAACCTGATCCTAGACTCACTCCTTCACAAATTGGCTAGTATGGGGGTATATTGCCAGGCCTTTGCAGACGACGTCGTCCTGGTATTCTCGGACCATGAGACCGGTCCCCTGCAGCAGAAAGCCAATGAGACGCTGGACGTAGTGTCGAAGTGGGGCGCCCGAAATAAGCTGCGTTTCGCCGCGCATAAGACCAATGCGATGGTGTTAACGAAAAAGCTGAAATACGACGACCCGGTTCTGCACATGTCGGGCACAAGGCTGGGCCTTGTCCAAGAGATCAAGCTGCTAGGGCTCATTATTGACGCCAAACTCACTTTCAATGCACACGTGTCCGCCACCTGTAAAAAGGCTGCGGACATCTATAAGCAACTCGCATGTGCAGCGAAGGTGACATGGGGTCTCAATAGAGAGATAATCAGGACGATTTACGTGTCGGTGATAGAGCCCATCGTGATGTATGCAGCGAGTGCGTGGGCCCCGGCAGCTGAGAAACTGATGACACGAAATCAGTTTGACTCGCTACAGAGGGGTTTTGCGCAGAAGATCTGCAAGGCATACCGCACGGTGTCTCTGACATCGGCACTGGTTCTGTCGGGCCAACTCCCATTAGACCTCCGGGTACTTGAGGCGGCGACCCTCTACGAGATCAAAAAGGGCCATTCCCGAGAGTTCCTACCACCGGGCCGCGAGCTGGAACGGAATATAAATTATTTAAATCACCCTCATCCAGCGCGACTCACAACAACTGAGTACGCACGCCTAGAAGATTGGAATCCCGAAACCTTACAGACTCACCATGTTACCGGCCCCCAAATCTACACCGATGGCAGCAAAATAGAGGGGAAAGTTGGAGCTGCCCTAACTTGGTGGGAGGGAGGAAAGGAATCCATGTCCAACACTTTTGGCTTGGAGCCTCACAACACTGTCTTCCAATCTGAAATGTATGCACTCTTTAGAGCTGTCAAGCTGGCAAGAGAATCTAAGGCGGCCTCCATAAGCATACTGAGTGACTCAAGGTCGTCGCTCGACCTGCTGAAGAGACCGTCTGTTACTCACCACCTGGCACTCCAAATAAAGAGTTTCATCCGTGAAATTAGAGAGGAGGGCAGAAAAGTAAGGCTTTTCTGGCTCAAGGCCCACGTGGGAACTGCTGGGAACGAGAGAGCAGATGAGCTGGCAAAGGAGGCAGCCCTAACAAAAGAGACAGTGGACTACGACAAAGTCCCCGTATCATACGTCAGAAGGAAGATACGGGAGGGGACCGTTAGGAAGTGGCAAGCTAGGTACGAGTCCTCGAGTACTGGTGCGGTGACAAAGGTATTCTTTCCAGACGTCCAAGCGGCGAAAAGAATCCTTAGGGAAACAGTCCTAACACCGGCCCATACTCAAATCTTTACAGGACACGGAGGCTTCGCAGCATACCTCCACCGCTTCCACCTCAAAGACGATCCCTCGTGCATCTGTGATCAGAGCTGCGAGGAAACAGTCTGGCACCTTCTCTTCGAGTGCCCAAGGTTCTGCCTTGAAAGAATGGAACTGGAGCGAAAAACAGGGCTCCAGTTAAGTCAATCCTCACTCCCCAACTTCATGGGAAAGCCAGCTTCGAGGATCCCATTCCTAGCATTCGCGAGTAGAGTTGCCATAACCGCAGCGGGGCCGAACAAATCAGATGCCCCAGCACGAAGTCGAGTCCGGCTACCATCTACTCGTACTCCCACCACAAACACACCATCCACACAAATTACACAACACCCATTACCCACAAATACAGGACATACAATCACAACACCAACACTAATCACACAAAACCCGTCACCTTCAAATACACAGCAGAGCACAAACACACAACCAGCACTAGTGACAGCGCCAGTGGTACCAACAACAGGGACAAACCAACAGACGATCCCAACCGACATGTCAGTAACACACTTCCTGATATGTGGAAGAGACGGAGTCCCTGGTATCCGACTACGCGGGGTCGCCCTGTTCATGAACCGGGAGTCGGAGACGTTAGGCATAAGTTTCTGCATTGGTTCAAACCACACTGGAGCCAAAATCATAATTTCACCGGGCCTAGCTGCCCTGATCAACGGGAGCACATCAAAAACGAGCATCAAAGGAAGCAAGTACGCCGCGCTGCAGTTGGTGGAGATAGCCGCTCACAAGTGCCGTTTAATGCGATTCAAAGGAAAGACAATCGCATTACTCGAGTGGAGAGCGGAGACCCCATTTGCCCAGGCGAGCTCGCTGCTCCAAAAGATTAGGGAAGCAGGTGAAAGCACGTGCATAGCACCCCGCACGATCAGCATCGATGCTATGGCGGTCGGTGGTGAAAGAGGAGACATCGCAGACCGTTTCGGCTGCCTTAAAGCTTCCGAACAGCATGAGGTCGTGGTCTACGAGGACCGGGGGGAAACTCTAAGCTTCCTCAAAGCCCCCAGAGACCACACAGGCAGCACGATGAGTTCCACTGAGAACCCGACCGCCATGAGCGGAGCTGAGAGGGCCCAGCGAAAACTAACGGCAGAAAAAGAAAGAAGGGACAAAAGCAATAACATCAGCCCAGAGGACCGAGCACGGTCCAAAAGCCGTCTCAAAGCAATCGGCACCTTCCTCAGTGCACTGCTCCCGAGTACCAGCCGCACATCACCAACTGAGCGGCAAGAGTCAGCGGTCATGAGGTTTTTCAAGCCGAAACCTAGGGAAACACCAGCACCAAAATCCAAACCAACCAGAGCCGACAAAGGGCAAGTCAGCCCACCGACACTCGCTGTAAACTCGGGTGTCATAGACCACATACAAAGCGCATTCCTCGAGTATGTGTCAGTTGTGAGGGCAACCAGAGAGGTAAACCTCGCAACATGTAGAAAGATTCTGGACACCTTTCATTGGCAAAATGAGGGTTTGTTAAGGGTCTTGCTCGGGGAGGCAGAGGCAGCTGTGTACGACAACGTCAAATCCCAGGTCATTGCTGGAGAAATGACGGGGTCGTATATGGCAGCCTACAGCGCGGAAAGTGGTTTTGTGACCCTGGACGAGGAGAAAACGGAGCGCTCAGGGAAAGTTACGTTCTACACACCCGAAGACGACCCGATAGTGGTTACCGCCAAGTGTACCAAAATTATGCTGGACGACAGGATCCTCGAAATGGCGCAATCCATTTCGGGGGCCTCCGTTCCCTCGGCTTCAGAGGCGTATTGGGCGGTACCCAAAATCAGCTGGGTAAACGGGGTTCCAGGGTGCGGCAAGACAACCTGGGTGGTGAAACATTTTGACGAGGAGAGCGATATCATAGTGACCACAACAACCGAAGCTGCTAAGGATCTCAAAGAGAAGCTAGCGCACCGGCTAGGAGATCGCGTCAAGGCAAAGGTGCGCACTATGGCCTCAATTTTAGCCAACGGGGTCAAACCAGAGGAGCAATGCCGTCGCCTTATGGTTGACGAAGCCCTCATGAACCACTTTGGGGCCATAGTCATGGCAGTGAAGTTGTCTGGAGCGAGCGAGGTCGTTCTTATCGGAGACGTGAATCAGCTGCCATTTTTGGACAGAGAGAACCTGTTTGAATTAAGGTACACCCGTCCAAACTTGGTGACTGGAATCACCCGGGAGTTACTCTGTACGCATCGGAACCCAATGGACATCGCACTAGCCCTGAGTGAGATATACCCCGGTATATACTCCTCCAAGACGACGCTGTCGCGGGTCCACTCCCTGAGAGTGGAAAGGTTCACGGGAGCGCGAATACCAAAATCCACCCAGAACACCTTATTCTTGGTCCATACGCAGGAAGAGAGAGCCTCTCTTGCCGACCAAGGCTATGGATCTGGCGAGGGGTCGCGTATCCTCACCATCCACGCAGCTCAGGGGTTGACCTGCGACAGCGTTATTATAATAAACACCAAGTCAAGGAGGCTCCAGATCCACGACAGCATCTCCCACGCAGTTGTCGCAGTGTCGAGACACACGGTCAGCTGTGTGTATTACACCGACGACGCCGATGATGCCACGGGCCGTTTCGCCCGGAAAGCGATGGATGCGCCTTCTAAAATGGTCGTCGAATATAACCTTAAGACGGCCATGCAGCATCGAGACACCGCAGTCGTAAAAGCTCTAATGGAGTTAGTGAAGACTCTGGGCGGCAGATAAACCCGGTACCCAAACTCTACCCACCAACCCTAAATCCAACCTGAATTATAGTGTAATCAAGTATTTAGGTACAAGATAAGTGTGATTACAAGTGTATTTCACTATAAGTATAGTGAAGATGAATTGTTAAGCAATCATATCAATATTTTTTAATATTGATATGATTGGTTAACAATTAAATATAATGCTAATATAATAATATAATGTTATAAATTAAATTGTTGGATTATTCCAATAATTATACATACAATTTATACATAGCAATAAGTGAAAAAACGAAAAAAAAAAAGAGAAAAAAAAAAAAAAAAATAAAAAAATAGTATGTTAAAAAAAAAAAAAAAAAAAAAAAAAAAAAAAAAAAAAAAAAAAAAAAAAAAAAATTAATGAGTCTGAGGTGGACTCGCGTAGTATTAAGCTTAGTTTTAAGTAAGTTGTCAAGATGAGGGCACGACAGAGATGCAAATTCAAAAAAAATAGATAAACAAATAATAATGTAAAAAATGGCGCAGACCATCATGTCTGCGGTAAAATATGTACAAAAAAAAAAAAAAAAAAAAAAAAAAAAAAAACCTAACCTAACCTAACCTAACCTAACCTAACCTAACCTAACCTAACCTAACCTAACCTAACCTAACCTAACCTAACCTAACCTAACCTAACCTAACCTAACCTAACCTAACCTAACCTAACCTCTCGTCGCGAATTGATCTCCAGACCGTCTTCGTCGATGACCAGTCGCCACTGGTCCAGTGCACGAGGTGCCTGGGTTACGGGCATAGTCGGCGGCTCTGTAAAGAACCTGCCGACTTATGCAGCCACTGCGGGGGCACACACCTCAAAGCAGAATGCGACCGGTGGCTGAAGGCGGAAATACCTCAGTGCCCGAACTGTGTCAAGGCGAAGATGGGGAAGACCGACCACAACGCGTTTGACCCTGAGTGTCCTGTTCGAGTCAGGTGGGACAGGCTGGCGCGTGCGTCCGTCGCCTACTGCTAAGGTGGTCCCAGTGAACACACTGCCGCAAAAGATACTCCAGGTAAACCTTCAAAGAAAAAAGTTGGCAACCCAAGAGCTTATGATTGAGGCCGAGCAGCGCAAAGCCACAGTAGCGCTGATCCAGGAGCCCTACGTGGGCAGCGCGAAAAGGATGAGCGGGACCAGAGGTGTCAGAATCTTTCAGTGCACCGGGAATGGAGATGGGACTGTCAAAGCGGCAATAGCCGTTTTTGACCCACGCATTGCCGTCAGACAGTACCCGGAACTCACCACGAACAATATCGTCGTGGTGGGAATCCAAACCGGTGCATGGAGACTGACTCTGGTCTCGTTCTACTTTGAGCCAGACCAGCCCTTAGGGCCATACCTGGACAGCCTCAGGAAGGTGGAAAGCGAGACCGGCCCGCATAAGCTCATTATGGGAGGGGATGCCAATGCTTGGAGTATCTGGTGGGGCAGCAGTGAGACAAACAGCAGAGGCGACGAGATGCTAGGAGCTCTCGATCAGCTTGGACTGCAGGTACTAAACCGAGGGGAAACTCCAACCTTCGACGTAGTTCGTGGTAACAGGCGTTACACGAGCTGCGTCGACGTCACAGCCTGCACGGCGGATATGCTGACGGTGACCGACGGCTGGCGAGTCGTTGATGACTTGACGGGGTCGGACCACAACGGCATAGAGTTCAACGTTTACCTCCAGAAGTCCTTGGGCATCACGGTTAACCGGACTACCAGGATCTACAACACCAGGAAAGCTGATTGGGCGCGGTTTCGTAAGAAACTGCGTCAAATTATGCCAGTAAGGCTGTTCGAAAAAATCGACAGCAAGGATAAATTAGACCTGGTAGTCGAGGGACTTACGACGGCAGTGCAAGACGCCTGTGCATGCGTGATGCCCAAAAAGAAGAAAAGGGAGAAGTTGAACGTGCCGTGGTGGTCCGATGAACTCGCCAGTCTGAAGAGGCAAGTGGTCACCAAAAAGCGGAGGATTCGCTGTGCAGCGCCAGTTCGTAGACCAAAGGTTGTCGAGGAGTACCTGAAACAGAAGGAAGAGTACGAGCGTGCAGTAGTCCAGGCTAAGATCGAGAGCTGGAAGGGGTTCTGCGAGAAGCAAGACAGAGAAGGCCTGTGGGAAGGCATATACCGGGTGATCCGTAGAACGGAGAAGAGAGAGGAGGATTTGCCGATGGTGAGGGACGGCAGGACCCTAGACCCGGAGGCCTCGGCGAGGTATCTGGCACAGACGTTCTACCCAGAAGACCGTTCGGAGGGGGAAAACGAGGAGCACAGAAGGGTGCGGCAACGAGCTGAAGAGGTGAACGGGGGGAACGAAGATGTACCTTTGGACCCTCCCTTCACACTCGACGAGCTGGAGCGAGCTGTCTCCTCGTTCAACCCCAAAAAAGCCCCCGGTTCCGACGGTCTGACGGCGGACATATGGGACCACGCGATCCGTCAAGACCCAGAACTTGTTCTGCACTTGGTGAACAAGTGCCTGGCGCATGGATACTTTCCACGGTCCTGGAAAGAGGCAACTGTCGTCGTGCTCCGCAAGCCCGCGAAGGATGACTACACCACCCCAAAATCGTACAGGCCGATTGGGCTTTTGCCTGTCCTCGGCAAGATTTTCGAAAAGCTGCTTGTGACCCGACTCAAGTTTCATCTTCTACCCAGGATGAGTACTCGCCAGTACGGCTTCATGCCCCAGCGAAGCACCGAGGACTCCCTTTATACTCTGATGGGACACATTCGTGGCAAACTTAATGCAAAAAGACTTGTCACGGTTGTGTCCTTGGATATAGAGGGAGCCTTCGATAGCGCCTGGTGGCCGGCTATACGAGTCCGTCTGGCTGAGGAAAAGTGTCCTGTGAACTTGGGACGGGTCATAGACAGCTACTTGTCCGAGAGGGTGGTGAAGGTCAGGTACGCGGGAGTGGAGCATGAATCCAGGACCGAGAAGGGATGCGTCCAGGGGTCTATCGGTGGTCCCATATTTTGGAACCTTGTGCTGGATCCTCTGTTGAAGAGTCTAGAGTCGATAGGGGTCTATTGCCAGGCGTTTGCGGACGATATTGTCCTTGTGTTCGATGGAGAGACTGCACTTGAAGTCCAACGGGATGCCAATGTCGCCCTCGAGTACGTGCGAGCGTGGGGTGCTACGAATAAGCTTCGGTTTGCGCCACATAAGACGAAAGCAATGCTGGTCACGCGCAAACTGAAGCACGACACCCCGCGTCTCAGGATGGGCGGGGTAGACATTGGCATGTCGGACGAAATCAAGCTGCTCGGTCTCACCATCGACCACAAGTTGACATTTAACACCCACGTCGCAAACGTCTGTTCCCGAGCCATCGGCATATATAAGCAGCTGTCGCGGGCTGCGAGGGTCAGTTGGGGTCTCCATCCAGAGGTCATCCGCTGCATATATACGGCTGCAGTGGAGCCCATCATTTTGTACGCGGCGAGTGCGTGGTCGCCGGCCGCAAAGAAAGTCGGGGTGCAAAAGAAGCTGAACGCCGTCCAGAGGAGCTTCGCGCAAAAGCTGTGCCGGGCCTACCGCACGGTCTCCCTAAACTCAGCACTGGTGCTGGCTGGGATACTCCCTCTTGATCTCCGAATTCAGGAGGCAGCCTCGCTCTACGAGGCCAAGAGAGGGGTACCCCATCCAGCGCTAGGAGATCGGGAGATTGAGCGAGTGGTATCGGCACTGCAGATGCCACATCCGGCTGAGCAGAGAGCTATTGCACTGCGACGCCTGGTAGACGAGGAACAGTACAATGAGCACCGCAATTATGCGGTGCGTATTTTCACAGACGGCAGCAAGATTGAGGGCAAAGTCGGTGCCGCACTGTCGGTATGGACTGGCGACGCGGAGACGAAGGCCCTCAAGCTTGCTCTGCCGTCTTATAGTACCGTCTACCAGGCAGAGCTCCTCGCCCTCTGCAAAGCCGCGAAGGAAGCCCTCCGAAGGACCGAGACGGCGTTCGCTATCTATAGCGACTCCATGGCAGCTCTCCAAGCAGTCGTGAACCCCGAAGCCCTCCACGCCCTTGCAGTGGAAGCAAGGGACGCCATCCGCCGCAGCAACGCCCAGAACAAGAGCGTCTCCTTGTTCTGGGTCAAAGCTCACGCGGGGCTGGAGGGTAACGAGAGAGCCGACTTGCTCGCAAAGGAGGCTGCCCTGAAGTCGAAGCGGAAACCCGACTACGACAAATGTCCGGTTTCATTCGTCAAGCGCATGATCCGCATGGGAACGCTGGACGAATGGAACCGGAGGTATTGTACTGGAGAAACGGCGGCCACGACCAAGATGTTCTTCCCTTGCGCGATCGCTGCGTACAGGACGGTGCGGAAGATGGAGATCACCAAAGAGCTGACCCAAGCATTAACAGGACACGGCGGGTTCTCCGAATACCTGACGCGCTTCAAGTGTAAGGAGAACCCGGCATGCGCCTGCGACCCGGACCAACAGGAGACAATCCTCCACCTCCTCACGGATTGCCCGGTGTATGCCTCCCACAGGCACGATGTAGAGATGATGACCGACATGGAAATAAAAAAGGAAAACCTGAGTACACTTATAGAAGATCGGAAAACCAGAAAGAACTTCACAGAACTTGTTACCTTAATCGTAAGGTCCGTCAATAGACGGAATAAATAGCTGACATTCATACTACATTAGTAATAAAAACAAAATTTTACTATAAATTATTTTAAATTATTTATAACAAATATCGAGTATTTATGAATTAATTATAAAGATAACAATACAAAAATTTTAAAATGAACAAAATGACAAAATGATCCTATTATTATATTCAATTATTTATTATTATTCTCATGGCTATTTGAAATCTAACAAGAAATAAATAAATATACAGCCCATAACAAATCCCTGCGAAACTTGACGGCAGGGGGCCTTTCGCATGGCAGGAGTGGTTTTTAGCCGGTAGGAGTCCGGCACTACCCAGACTGCCTCCATTGTGGGGTCGTCTGGGTGTCCATGATGGATTTCCCACTCCTGCCACCAAAAAAAAAAAAAAAAAACAAAAAAAAAAAAAAAAAAAAAACCTAACCTCTCGTTCTACTTTGAGCCAGACCAGCCCTTAGGGCCATACCTGGACAGCCTCAGGAAGGTGGAAAGCGAGACCGGCCCGCATAAGCTCATTATGGGAGGGGATGCCAATGCTTGGAGTATCTGGTGGGGCAGCAGTGAGACAAACAGCAGAGGCGACGAGATGCTAGGAGCTCTCGACCAGCTTGGACTGCAGGTACTAAACAGAGGGGAAACTCCAACCTTCGACGTAGTTCGTGGTAACAGGCGTTACACGAGCTGCGTCGACGTCACAGCCTGCACGGCGGATATGCTGACGGTGACCGACGGCTGGCGAGTCGTTGAGGACTTGACGGGGTCGGACCACAACGGCATAGAATTCAACGTTTACCTCCAGAAGTCCTTGGGCATCACGGTTAACCGGACTACCAGGATCTACAACACCAAGAAAGCTGATTGGGCGCGGTTTCGTAAGAAACTGCGTCAAATTATGCCAGTAAGGGTGTTCGAAGAAATCGACAGCAAGGATAAACTAGACCTGGTAGTCGAGGGACTTACGACGGCAGTGCAAGACGCCTGTGCATGCGTGATGCCCAAAAAGAAGAACAGGGAAAAGTTGAACGTGCCGTGGTGGTCCGATGAACTCGCCAGTCTGAAGAGGCAAGTGGTCACCAAAAAGCGGAGGATTCGCTGTGCAGCGCCAGTTCGTAGACCAAAGGTTGTCGAGGAGTACCTGAAACAGAAGGAAGAGTACGAGCGTGCAGTAGTCCAGGCTAAGATCGAGAGCTGGAAGGGGTTCTGCGAGAAGCAAGACAGAGAAGGCCTGTGGGAAGGCATATACCGGGTGATCCGTAGAACGGAGAAGAGAGAGGAGGATTTGCCGATGGTGAGGGACGGCAGGACTCTAGACCCGGAGGCCTCGGCGAGGTATCTGGCACAGACGTTCTACCCAGAGGACCGTTCGGAGGGGGAAAACGAGGAGCACAGAAGGGTGCGGCAACGAGCTGAAGAGGTGAACGGGGGGAACGAAGATGTACCTTTGGACCCTCCCTTCACACTCGACGAGCTGGAGCGAGCTGTCTCCTCGTTCAACCCCAAAAAAGCCCCCGGTTCCGACGGTCTGACGGCGGACATATGGGACCACGCGATCCGTCAAGACCCAGAACTTGTTCTACACTTGGTGAACAAGTGCCTGGCGCATGGATACTTTCCACGGTCCTGGAAAGAGGCAACTGTCGTCGTGCTCCGCAAGCCCGCGAAGGATGACTACACCACCCCAAAATCGTACAGGCCGATTGGGCTTTTGCCTGTCCTCGGCAAGATTTTCGAAAAGCTGCTTGTGACCCGACTCAAGTTTCATCTTCTACCCAGGATGAGTACTCGCCAGTACGGCTTCATGCCCCAGCGAAGCACCGAGGACTCCCTTTATACTCTGATGGGACACATTCGTGGCAAACTTAATGCAAAAAGACTTGTCACGGTTGTGTCCTTAGATATAGAGGGAGCCTTCGATAGCGCCTGGTGGCCGGCTATACGAGTCCGTCTGGCTGAGGAAAAGTGTCCTGTGAACTTGAGACGGGTCATAGACAGCTACTTGTCCGAGAGGGTGGTGAAGGTCAGGTACGCGGGAGTGGAGCATGAATCCAGGACCGAGAAGGGATGCGTCCAGGGGTCTATCGGTGGTCCCATATTTTGGAACCTTGTGCTGGATCCTCTGCTGAAGGGTCTAGAATCGATAGGGGTCTATTGCCAGGCGTTTGCGGACGATATTGTCCTTGTGTTCGATGGAGAGACTGCACTTGAAGTCCAACGGGATGCCAATGTCGCCCTTGAGTACGTGCGAGCGTGGGGTGTCACGAATAAGCTTCGGTTTGCGCCGCACAAGACCAAAGCCATGCTGGTCACGCGCAAACTGAAGCATGACACCCCATGTCTCAGGATGGGCGGGGTAGACATTGGCATGTCGGACGAAATCAAGCTGCTCGGTCTCACCATCGACCACAAGTTGACATTTAACACCCACGTCGCAAACGTCTGTTCCCGAGCCATCGGCATTTACAAGCAGCTGTCGCGGGCTGCTAGGGTCAGTTGGGGTCTCCATCCAGAAGTCATCCGCTGCATATATACAGCTGCAGTGGAGCCCATCATCCTGTACGCAGCGAGTGCGTGGTCGCCGGCCGCTAAGAAAGTCGGGGTGCAGAAGAAGCTGAACGCCGTCCAGAGGAGCTTCGCGCAGAAGCTGTGCCGAGCCTACCGCACGGTCTCCCTAAACTCAGCACTGGTGCTGGCTGGGATACTCCCTCTTGATCTCCGCATTCAGGAGGCAGCCTCGCTCTACGAGGCCAAGAGAGGGGTACCCCATCCAGCACTAGGAGATCGGGAGATCGAGCGAGTGGTATCGGCGCTGCAGATGCCACATCCGGCTGAGCAGAGAGCTATTGCACTGCGACGCCTGGTAGACGAGGAACAGTACAATGAGCACCGCAATTATGCGGTGCGTATTTTCACAGACGGCAGCAAGATTGAGGGCAAAGTCGGTGCCGCACTGTCGGTATGGACTGGCGACGTGGAGACGAAGGCCCTCAAGCTTGCTCTGCCGTCTTATAGTACCGTCTACCAGGCAGAGCTTCTCGCCCTCTGCAAAGCCGCGAAGGAAGCCCTCCGAAGGACCGAGACGGCGTTCGCTATCTATAGCGACTCCATGGCAGCTCTCCAAGCAGTCGTGAACCCCGAAGCCCTCCACACCCTTGCAGTGGAAGCAAGAGACGCCATCCGCCGCAGCAACGCCCAGAACAAGAGCGTCTCCTTGTTCTGGGTCAAAGCTCACGCGGGGCTGGAGGGAAATGAGAGAGCCGACTTGCTCGCAAAGGAGGCTGCCCTGAAGTCGAAGCGGCAACCCGATTACGACAAATGTCCGGTTTCATTCGTCAAGCGCATGATCCGTATGGGAACGCTGGACGAATGGAACCGGAGGTATTGTACTGGAGAAACGGCGGCCACGACCAAGATGTTCTTCCCTTGCGCGATCGCTGCGTACAGGACGGTGCGGAAGATGGAGATCACCAAGGAGCTGACTCAAGCCCTAACAGGACACGGCGGGTTCTCCGAATACCTTACTCGCTTCAAGTGTAAGGAGAACCCGGCGTGCGCCTGCGACCCGGACCAGCAGGAGACAATCCTCCACCTCCTCACGGATTGCCCGGTGTATGCCTCCCATAGACATGACCTTGAATCTAGGATTGGGGACAGGATAGTAAAGGAAAACCTTAGCATTATTATAC
Organism: Leucania comma; assembly: GCA_958295575.1. Taxonomy (NCBI): domain Eukaryota; kingdom Metazoa; phylum Arthropoda; class Insecta; order Lepidoptera; family Noctuidae; genus Leucania; species Leucania comma. The sequence goes on from OY282484.1 coordinate 80,444, forward strand.
AGAGTAAAAATCATAGAGCAGAATTTATCAATTTCATGTCTAAAATCGTGATATCCGTGGGTAAAAAGAATAAAACATAATGCTATTAACAAAAAATTTACATTTCATCAATTAGAATTTTATAATCCGGAACTATTTTATTATGAATTATTTATTGGAAATTTTAACATTTATTTATTATTTTAAATTATTTATTATAAATTTAAGAAATTTTTTAAACCCGTAGTGAATATAATATTGCGAAGATTTGATTATTTATTGAAATATATATATACACTTTTTAACCACCGTTATAAACAAATACAAATGAAATGAAACCTACAGCCTCATAGAAAATCCCTGCGAAACCTGATGGCAGGGAGCCTTTCGCATGGCAGGAGTGGTTTTTAGCCGGTAGGAGTCCGGCACTACCCAGACCGCCTCCTGGGGCGGTCTGGGTGTCCATGAAGGATTTCCCACTCCTGCCACCACAAAAAAAAAAAAAAAAAAAAAAAACCTAACCTAACCTAACCTAACCTAACCTAACCTAACCTAACCTAACCTAACCGTAGTGACCTAACCTAGCCTGAGCATGGGGGGGACAGACATCGCCGTAGCGAAGGAAATAAAAATTCTAGGTTTCACTATAGATAGCGGGTTGACATTCAACACTCATGTCTCACTCGTATGCAAGAGGGCGGTTGATATCTACAAACGGCTGTGCAGAGCCGCAAGGGTCAGCTGGGGGCTAAACCCTGAGATCGTCAAAATCATCTATGTGGCGACAATGGAGCCCATAATTCTTTATGCCGCTAGCGTCTGGGCCCCAGCAGCCGGAAAGCTGGGTATTCAGAAACAGCTTCGGAACGTCCAGCGTGGAATTGCCCAGAAAATGTGCAGGGCATACCGCACGGTCTCCCTGAACTCTGCCCTGTTGCTGGCTGGGATACTCCCACTAGATCTTCGCGTCCGCGAAGCAGCCGCACTTTACGGAGCTAGGAGGGGAGTACCTCAGCCCATACTGGGGGGCAGGGAGGTAGAGCGGATGGCACCCGCGCTGGAGGCCCCGCACCCTGCGGAGCAAATGTGTCTGGAGTTTGGAAGCCTGGTAGACGAGGATCAGTACAACAACCACAGCAACTATGCTGTGCGTATTTTCACCGACGGCAGCAAAATTGAGGGTAAAGTCGGGGCGGCGTTATCCCTATGGAATGGCGCCGTTGAGGTGAAAGCCCTCAAGTTTGCTTTGCCGTCGTATTGCACCGTCTACCAGGCTGAACTTCTGGCTCTACAAAGAGCAGTGGGAGAGGTGCTCAAACAAAGCGAAACCACATTCGGCATCTTCAGCGACTCTAGAGCGGCCCTTCAGACGGTGACCAACTCAAGTTCCCCCCACCCCTTAGCAGTGGAAACCAGAGACGCCTTGTGCCGCTGTAAACTCCAGAACAAACGCGTCTCATTGTTCTGGATAAAGGCCCACGCCGGGTTGCAGGGGAACGAGAGAGCCGACGAGCTTGCGAAGGAGGCCGCCCTAAAGTCGAAGAAGAAACCGGATTACGATCAGTGTCCCGTTTCATTCGTCAAGCGAGTAATCCGGTCGGAGACGCTTGATGAGTGGAACGGGAGATATAAATCGGGTGACACAGCTTCGGGCACCAAAATCTTCTTCCCGGACGCTGTGGCGGCGTACAAAGTGGTACGCAAGATAATCCACGACAGCCTGACCACGCAGATTTTGACGGGGCACGGTGGGTTCTCCGCATACTTGAAACGCTTCAAGTGCAAGGAGAGCTCATCGTGCGCCTGCGAACCCGGCGTCGAGGAGACGGTTCTGCACATCCTATTCAATTGCCCAATGACTGCAAAGCTGCGATACGAGACTGAACAACAGCTTGGTGTAGAACTGAATGCTCAACAGGCACCGCATCTACTGATGGGAAAGTTAAGAGAATCGTTTTTAAATTACTGTAGTCAGATAGCATCCATAGTTGTCAAAAGAAACAAAACCGAGTAAGCAAATATGCTGTCACAATATACTGCGCTATATTAAGGAACAGGGAAGAGGAAAAGTTAGGCATAAGTTTCTGCATAGGCTCAAGCCGACCTAAAGCCCGTATTCCCATATCTCCAGGCCTTGCCGCCTTGATCAATGGAAACACTTCCAAAAATACCATAAAAGGCAGTAAATATGCTGCACTGCCTCAAGTTGAAGTGGCTACGCACCAATGCCGTCTAATGCGGTCGAAAAAAAAGACGATCGTATTATTAGAGTGGAGAGAGGAGACTCCCTTCGCTCAGGCAAGCGTGCTGCTTGAAAAGATCAGGGAGGCAGGAGAATGCGCGGCGGTTACGGCCCGTACCATAAGTGTTGATGCGATGATGGTCGGAGGAGAGAGAGGAAACGTCGCAGACCGCTATGGCTGTTTAAAAGCATCAGAACATCACGAGCTTGTCGTCTATGAGGACAGAGGAGAATCTTTAAGTTTCCTTAAAGCCCCAAGACACCTAACAGCCATCGCGACGACCTCCGTAACAAGCCCGACCATCCAAAGCGGTTCAGAAAGGGCTCAGCAGAAGGCGGCCGCCGACAAAGCTGCAAAGGAGCAGAATAAAACAACTAGCCCGGAGTATCGGGCCAAATCGAGGAGTCGCTTAAAAGCCATTGGCACTTTCCTCAGTGCACTGCTTCCAAGTACAAGCCGCGCATCACCATCGCAAAAGCAAGAAACGGCAGTGGAGAGATTTTTCAGAAGGAAGGAAAAAGAATCAACACCACAGAAGCCTACACCAACTAGAGCCGACAAAGGGCATGTCAGCCCGCCGACCCTCGCAGTAAACTCAGGCACTATAGATCACATAAGAAGTGCCTTCCTCGAGTACGTTGCAATCGTGAGAGCGACCATAGAGGTCAATCTTATGACATGCAAGAAAATCTATCTGACCTTCCAAAGAGAAAATGAGGGACTATTGAAGGTACTGCTCGAGGAGGCAGAGGCAGCGGTGTACGACAACGCTAATTCTCTTGTCATTAAAGGAGAAATGGTGGGGTCGTACATGGCAGCCTACAGCGCGAAATGTGGTTTTGTTGTCTTGGACGTGGAGGAAACGGAGCGCACAGGCAAGAAAACTTTTAAAACTCCGGAAGACGACCCGATAGTGGTTACCGCCAAATGTACCAAAGTCATGCTAGACAATAAGATTCTGGAAATGGCACAGTCCATTACGAGAACTTCGGACACGTCAGTATCGCAGGAAAGTTGGGCGATACCCATTATCAGGTGGATAAATGGAGTACCGGGCTGCGGCAAAACAACCTGGGTGGTAAAGCACTTTGACGAGGAGAAGGACGTCGTAGCCACCACGACAACTGAAGCTGCCAAAGATCTAAGAGAAAAGCTTTCGCACCGCTTAGGAGACCGAGTAAAATCGAAGGTGCGCACTATGGCCTCAATCTTAGTCAACGGGTTCAAGAACCACGAGAAATGCTACCGTCTTACGGTAGATGAGGCTCTTATGAACCACTTTGGGGCCATAGTTATGGCAGTAAAGTTGTCTGGAGCAAGCGAGCTTGTCCTCGTCGGAGACATAAACCAGCTTCCATTTTTGGACAGAGAAAACCTATTCGAACTAAGGTATACCCGTCCAAACCTGGTGACTGGCATCACCCAGGAGCTACTTTGCACACATCGCAACCCAATGGATGTGGCGTTCACGCTGGGTGAGATATACTCTGGTATATACTCTTCCAAGTCATCGCTGTCGCGGGTTCACTCTCTGCAAGTGAAAAGTTACACAGGAGCGCAAATTTCGGGCACCACCCGAAACACTCTGTTCCTGGTTCATACGCAGGAAGAGAAATCTTCTCTTATCAGCCAGGGATACGGGACCGGCGAAGGGTCGCGTATTTTAACTATACACGAAGCTCAGGGGTTGACCTACGACAGTGTCATAATCATTAACACAAAATCCAGGAAGCTCAAAATTCACGACAGTATCTCCCATGCAGTGGTGGCGGTGTCGAGACATACTGTCAGCTGTGTCTATTACTCCGACGACGCCGATGACGCAACGGGCCGCTTTGCAAAGAGAGCGATGAATGCGTCGACTAAAATGGTCGTCGATTATAACTTAAAGACGGCCATGCAGCATCGAGACTCTGCCGTTGTAGATGCTCTACTGGGGCTAGCGAAATCCCTGGTCAGAAAACCCCAATAAAAACTTAAAACAAAACCCCTTTCCAATTCCCATTCACACCACATTCATTCATTCCTATCCACACCAGAACCATAACCCAGCCTGTAGACCCTGAAATATAAATAGAAATGTGAGACTTCATGGCAGCGCGAGTCCGGCAAACTCACGTAAACGTTCCGCCGATGGTGGCGCTGCTCGTCTGGTCGCAGAGTTCCCTAAGATATGGTTGAGCTAAACGATGCAGATGCGTTCGTCATGTCCGTGAACGGATGCCGTCGATCGGAACTGGTCGGTTCGCGCTGCCATGAGGTCCTAGTCATAAGTCATTAGTCTGTAAGATACAGTACAGTATATTTTAAATAGCTATATAAACTTGTAATGCCTGTGTAAATTATAATTAAAAAAAAAAAAAAAAAAAAAAAAATTACAAAACAATATATATAAAAGAAAAAAAGGAAAAAAAAAAAAAAAAAAAAAAAAAGGAAAAAAAAAAAATATATACATATATATTATAATAATATGAATATGCATGATTAAATATAAAGATGGACTCACCTAGACTTAAGCTACTAATTTAAGCAAGTAACTGAGAAAATTAACAAAATGAAATGTCTGCACTTAGAAATAGGTCTTGTATTCTTGTACGGAAATGTTTTTATGGGAAGATATAAGAAATTTAACAAAAAATGATGTAAATAATAATAATAATACTTTATTAAAAGTAAAGCAAATGTGTGTCCGACACAGGAGCACCGCAACTGCAATAAATTAAATCACTGTACTCAAATAAAACTAATGTACCAAACAAAAGCGTGGACTACCATGTCTACGGTATAATGTTACCACAAAAAAAAAAAAAAAAAAAAAAAAACCTAACCTAACCTAACCTAACCTAACCTAACCTAACCTAACCTAACCTAACCTAACCTAACCTAACCTAACCAATATAGGTATATATAGGTAACCGATAACACTTCGACAGAATAACATCGCCTCCGCGTTAAAAATTCACGAAAATTTAATGCGTTGAGTTACGTGCGCAAAACGGTTATCAGTGGAATTGTGCAGTGTCAATTCACCAGGATACGTGTGGGCAAGTGTCTGGCTCTTCTGGTTGCGGAGCAGTACGCTTGAAACTTTTGTGAAGGATTTCTCAGCCAAGGGCAGTGGCATTGTGCTGTAAACATTACACTTGAAAGACGCAGCAGAGACCTATCCAGCGACACCAAGAACATCAAAATCGGAGCACGGGTTTGGGAGCTACTGGTACTTAAAAAACGTCAAAACACGTGGTTTTAGTGTCAAAGTAACCTCACTTTGGCTCCACGTGTGTTTGGTGACACGAGGCGTGACGTCGAAACAACATATCAAGCCCTTACTGAAGACTCCGTTGCCGGCCGAAGAATCTGCCTGCAGACCAGCCATCAGTGTCACGACTCCGCGGCTTATCATCAGGTTAGCCCGAGGGAACTCCTCAACGACGGGTCCTACTCTTCCCGAGTTTGGGCTCATCTGATCTGGAACTTTGGGACCTTTCCAGGGAGATCCTTAGCCTATCCCCATCTCCATCCCCATCCCCATCCCCCCTCTCCACATTACCTCCCTCAGTACGCCATACGCAATAGTCTCCCCACGAGACTCCCCCCCCCCAACCCCCCTCAGGGTGACCTCACCCCCCCGCGGCCTAACTCCGTTCCCGTTAGAGCTAGGATAGCCGAGTTTGGGCTCATTTGGTAGAACACAAAAAGTTCTTCAATTCGGCCCCAACAGAATCCCGAAATTCGGTACCTACACGAGCAGCGATCCAGCGACACTTCACAATTTCGTTGAAGACTACCGCCAGTGCGCACTTAGAGCTCAGAACATCGAGCTCTAGCAGTTGTCGGGCTCCTCATCGGACAGCAGTCGCCGACCACCAGCGACGGAAGATTCCGTGAGTCCACCTCAGTAATAATAATAATAAAAAAAAAAAAAAAAAAAAAAACTTCAAATTTAAAATTTATTTTATATATTTAAATTATAATTAGCTATAAAAGTAGAAATAAGGTGTAAAATTTTAACAATATTTCTGTGCCTTTAATTCTATTCATTTTCTTCGCCATAATAGTTATAACATAATCATTTACTCATTTTCTCTGTTATACCTAGTTAAATTAAATTGTCTGTGGATACATTTAATTAACTGTTGGCAATACCACAATAATAAAATAAAATGTCGTCACAGCAGTCCTCCATACCTGCCTCCCGTAAAACAACCGCAGGAGTCTCCACTAATCTCCGGAAGAAAATACTAAGAAACACTGCCAAATCTGCGGTGTCCGAAAAGGTGGCGCATCCATCAGAGCCGCCTCAGTATTCGGCACCGATTCCAAAGGCGTCGTCGGAGCCACAGGCAGCAGGCTCAGACGTGTCGGCATGTACAACACACATCTCGGACACAACACCATCGGGCCCTGAGATGCGGGAGGGAATCCCTTGTAGAGTTTCGGAGACAGTAATCAACTGGGAGCAATGTGGAATTTCCCCCCCACGCCAAATCATCTCAGACGATGAGAGCTCGGTGGCCTCTTCAGCAGGTCACTTAAACAGACCCGAGCGTCAGAGTCTCCTGTACCGAACTCCAAGAAGGGGTACGGGTGTACAGATGGATTTGGCCACAAAAGAAGCAAACGACCTGCTTCAAAGGGGGAAAGACGCCTTAGAAGCGGCGGGAAACATGAAGCGAGAGTGTAAGGTCACTGCCCATGAGTGCCTCCAGGGTCTCTACGAGACTGTTCTATCTCTGGCTGACTCGCGGGCGCGTCATAAATTCAATCTCGAGAAGGAGCGTTCTCGACATGCACAAGAGCTTGTGCGGGTCGAGAGAGCTCACACTCGAGACGTGATGACCTTAAAAACGGAGCTCTCGCTTATGCGGACTGACCTGACCGATACAAAAAAAGAGGCAAAGGGTATCCGCGACTGGCTGGGCCACGAGACTCTTGAAGCTTTCAAGAGTCTAAAGGAGGTAAGGGAGGAAGTCAAGCTGGTGAGCTTGAAGAACTCCAAGGAGCACGAACAGACCAGGTCGGACATTATGAAGTCACCTGGGGATCCCAAAGGGGAACTCCTGAGTGGGGGATTGTGCCGCCTGGAGTCACACGTCACCAGCATCACGAACCAGCTGGACGTGCTCCGTCAGGAAATAGAAAAACTAAAGCCTGACCCTACCCAGCCAGGACCGGACCTAAGCCAGGTGTCTGAGGCGGGAAAAGATATTTTAACGCACACCCGGTTTGACGAAGAGATGGAGAAGATGCGGGTACATATCCAAGAAATGTTGACTAAACCCGCGCCCCTACCACCACCAACACAGTTACGAGAGGACTTCCAAAAACACCTTAAACCTATTGCGGAAAGACTGGACCTGGTCTCGGCAGACATCCGTGTCCTGCGGGACAAAGAACCCCCCACCCAAATCATGGCAACACCAAACCTAGACGCAGAACTGGCGGTCGTGGAGGTCAAGAAACACCTCCAAAACATTGAGAAAGGGGTGGCAGAATTGGGTAAAGTGGATAGACAGCCACAACAACAACAAGGCCCAAAAACCTTTGCCCAGGTTGCAAGTACACCAAAACCCCTCCCTAAGCCGAACCAATTACAGTCAAACCACACCCTGATCGTCTCGTCGACGGACCCCAAACACACTGGGGACAACGTTATCGAGAGGATCAGGGCCGCCCTGGATCTCAAGACGACCGGAGCCAAGGTGGACGCCGTCAGGAAGGCCCGAAACCAGAAGGTGGTCCTGAGGTGCGCTAGCAAAGCCGACTTGAATCTGGTCAGGGACCAATTCAAGAAAAACGAAGGGCTCAAGGTTCAGGAGTCAAAGCCTCAAAACCCGTTAGTCTGCGTAAAGGGAGTGCTGTCCAGCTACAGCAACGGGGAGATTGTCGATCTTCTATTAGCGCAGAATAAGCATCTTCTGCAAGATGTTGCTGTGGGTGAACAGACGGCCAGGGTGCGATATAGGAAGCGCGCAAGAAATCCCCACGAGTGCCACCCGGTATTAGAACTCTCACCGAAAATGTGGCTTAACTTAACCCAAGCCCAGAGAGTGCACGTGGGCATCAAGCGGTGCTCTGTTGTGGATCAGTCCCCACTCGTTCAGTGCACAAAGTGCCTCGGATACGGACACAATAGGTCCATATGCGGGGCGGCAAAGGAGTCATGCTTCTTTTGCAGCGGTGCGCATGATGGCAGGGACTGTCAGAATAGAGCAGAAGGCAAGGAACCCACGTGTATAAACTGCAAGGTGGCACTGAAAAAAGGAAGCGACCTGGCACACACCGCGTTTAGTGAAGACTGCCAGGAACGCCAAAAGTGGGATGGGATAGCACGGTCGCGAGTTTCCTATTGCTAAGGGCGACCCGCAGGAAAGCCACCAACAAAGTCCCCCTCAAAATTCACAAAGATCGACAGCAAAGTTGAAATTCATCCAAGTCAATCTCCAGCGCTCAAAGCTGGCCACGGATGAACTCCATCAGATGGCTCAGGCTAACGGAATTTCTGTGGCACTCGTTCAAGAACCTTACGTGGGAAGAACAGGTGTAATGAAACAGAGTCCCGGCACACAAGTTATCCAGTGCAGCCTCAACCGCCAAAAACCAGTGAAAGCGGCAATAGTGATCTTCGGGAGCAGTTTGGAAGTCATTCATGACCCCCAAGTCGTAACTGAGAACATTGCGGCCGTTTTACTGAAGGTGGGCCAGCTCAATCTGGGAGTGCTGTCGGTCTACTTTGAGGGAGACCAAGAATTAAACCCATATCTTTCCGCATTACAAGACACAACAAACAAACTACACACAAACAACATCCTGGTGGGAGGTGACGTAAATGCCTGGAGCCAATGGTGGGGCAGCGTATCCGAAAACCATCGGGGTGCCGAATACTGTTCCTTCCTCCATGAGCGGGATTTCCAGATCCTAAACTCGGGTCAGACACCGACTTTCGAGATCTACAGGAGCGACAGGTGGTGCACAAGCATAGTAGATGTAACTGCATGCAGTCTGTCGCTGCTGGGAAAAATAGAGGAGTGGCGTGTAGAAAGAGGCTTGACCTCATCCGACCACAATGCAATCACCTTCTCGATGCGCTTAGAGAAAGCTTTGGAACCCCTAAGGCCTTCGCGAGTAGAGTTGCCATAACCGCAGCGGGGCCGAACAAATCAGATGCCCCAGCACGAAGTCGAGTCCGGCTACCATCTACTCGTACTCCCACCACAAACACACCATCCACACAAATTACACAACACCCATTACCCACAAATACAGGACATACAATCACAACACCAACACTAATCACACAAAACCCGTCACCTTCAAATACACAGCAGAGCACAAACACACAACCAGCACTAGTGACAGCGCCAGTGGTACCAACAACAGGGACAAACCAACAGACGATCCCAACCGACATGTCAGTAACACACTTCCTGGTATGTGGAAGAGACGGAGTCCCTGGTATCCGACTACGCGGGGTCGCCCTGTTCATGAACCGGGAGTCGGAGACGCTAGGCATAAGTTTCTGTATTGGTTCAAACCACACTGGAGCCAAAATCATAATTTCACCGGGTCTAGCTGCCCTGATCAACGGGAGCACATCAAAAACGAGCATCAAAGGAAGCAAGTACGCCGCGCTGCAGTTGGTGGAGATAGCCGCTCACAAGTGCCGTTTAATGCGATTCAAAGGAAAGACAATCGCATTACTCGAGTGGAGAGCGGAGACCCCATTTGCCCAAGCGAGCTCGCTGCTCCAAAAGATTAGGGAAGCAGGTGAAAGCACGTGCATAGCACCCCGCACGATCAGCATCGATGCTATGGCGGTCGGTAGTGAAAGAGGAGACATCGCAGACCGTTTCGGCTGCCTTAAAGCTTCCGAACAGCATGAGGTCGTGGTCTACGAGGACCGGGGGGAAACTCTAAGCTTCCTCAAAGCCCCCAGAGACCACACAGGCAGCACGATGAGTTCCACTGAGAACCCGACCGCCATGAGCGGAGCTGAGAGGGCCCAGCGAAAACTAACGGCAGAAAAAGAAAGAAGGGACAAAGGCAATAACATCAGCCCAGAGGACCGAGCACGGTCCAAAAGCCGTCTCAAAGCAATCGGCACCTTCCTCAGTGCACTGCTCCCGAGTACCAGCCGCACATCACCAACTGAGCGGCAAGAGTCAGCGGTCATGAGGTTTTTCAAGCCGAAACCTAGGGAAACACCAGCACCAAAATCCAAACCAACCAGAGCCGACAAAGGGCAAGTCACCCCACCGACACTCGCTGTAAACTCGGGTGTCATAGACCACATACAAAGCGCATTCCTCGAGTATGTGTCAGTTGTGAGGGCAACCAGAGAGGTAAACCTCGCAACATGTAGAAAGATTCTGGACACCTTTCATTGGCAAAATGAGGGTTTGTTAAGGGTCTTGCTCGGGGAGGCAGAGGCAGCTGTGTACGACAACGTCAAATCCCAGGTCATTGCTGGAGAAATGACGGGGTCGTATATGGCAGCCTACAGCGCGGAAAGTGGTTTTGTGACCCTGGACGAGGAGAAAACGGAGCGCTCAGGGAAAGTTACGTTCTACACACCCGAAGACGACCCGATAGTGGTTACCGCCAAGTGTACCAAAATTATGCTGGACGACAGGATCCTCGAAATGGCGCAATCCATTTCGGGGGCCTCCGTTCCCTCGGCTTCAGAGGCGTATTGGGCGGTACCCAAAATCAGCTGGGTAAACGGGGTTCCAGGGTGCGGCAAGACAACCTGGGTGGTGAAACATTTTGACGAGGAGAGCGATATCATAGTGACCACAACAACCGAAGCTGCTAAGGATCTCAAAGAGAAGCTAGCGCACCGGCTAGGAGATCGCGTCAAGGCAAAGGTGCGCACTATGGCCTCAATTTTAGCCAACGGGGTCAAACCAGAGCAGCAATGCCGTCGCCTTATGGTTGACGAAGCCCTCATGAACCACTTTGGGGCCATAGTCATGGCAGTGAAGTTGTCTGGAGCGAGCGACGTCGTTCTTATCGGAGACGTGAATCAGCTACCATTTTTGGACAGAGAGAACCTGTTTGAATTAAGGTACACCCGTCCAAACTTGGTGACTGGAATCACCCGGGAGTTACTCTGTACGCATCGGAACCCAATGGACATCGCACTAGCCCTGAGTGAGATATACCCCGGTATATACTCCTCCAAGACGACGCTGTCGCGGGTCCACTCCCTGAGAGTGGAAAGGTTCACGGGAGCGCGAATACCAAAATCCACCCAGAACACCTTATTCTTGGTCCATACGCAGGAAGAGAGAGCCTCTCTTGCCGACCAGGGCTATGGATCTGGCGAGGGGTCGCGTATCCTCACCATCCACGCAGCTCAGGGGTTGACCTGCGACAGCGTTATTATAATAAACACCAAGTCAAGGAGGCTCCAGATCCACGACAGCATCTCCCACGCAGTTGTCGCAGTGTCGAGACACACGGTCAGCTGTGTGTATTACACCGACGACGCCGATGATGCCACGGGCCGTTTCGCCCGGAAAGCGATGGATGCGCCTCCTAAAATGGTCGTCGAATATAACCTTAAGACGGCCATGCAGCATCGAGACACCGCAGTCGTAAAAGCTCTAATGGAGTTAGTGAAGACTCTGGGCGGCAGATAAACCCGGTACCCAAACTCTACCCACCAACCCTAAATCCAACCAGAATTATAGTGTAATCAAGTATTTAGGTACAAGATAAGTGTGATTACAAGTGTATTTCACTATAAGTATAGTGAAGATGAATTGTTAAGCAATCATATCAATATTTTTTAATATTGATATGTTTGGTTAACAATTAAATATAATGCTAATATAATGATATAATGTTATAAATTAAATTGTTGGATTATTCCGATAATTATACATAGATATACATACAATTTATACATAGCAATAAGTGAAAAAAAAAAAAAAAAAAAAAAAAAAAAAAAAAAAAAAAAAAAAAAAAAAAAAAGTGTTACATGAAAAAAAAAAAAAAAAAAAAAAAAGGATAAAAAAAAAATGAAAAAACAATTAAAAAAAAAAAAAAAAATAATGAGTCTGAGGTGGACTCGCGTAGTATTAAGCTTAGTTTTAAGTAAGTTGTCAAGATGAGGGCACGACAGAGATGCCAATTCAAAAAAGCGTAAACAAATAATAATGTAAAAAATGGCGCAGACCATCATGTCTGCGGTAAAATATGTACAAAAAAAAAAAAAAAAAAAAAAAAAAAACCTAACCAATAACTTTGTCTCCTGGAGACCGATTTTGACACGGTTTTCGGCGTAATTGACGTTAAATAGGCTAGTACCTATTATCCGTACGGTGAAAATTCATTTTTCACGACATTGATTTTCTTCCCTGGAACTTGTGAAATTTTCATCAAAATATTTTTTTATCTCTAAATCTATTCATTATTTCGACTTAATTTTTCGGCAACATATCTATATCATCTGAACCTATATTCTGGCGAGCGTTTTCGCGAACCCGAATTTAGGTTCTCTTTCAAAATTTTCATTTTTCGACCAAAAAACAGGTTTTTCCTCGAAAACCCAAAATTTTTCTTCGGCTAAAAATCTAGTTTCTGCATAGTTCGCTAGGGCTCGCCGAGACGCGTCTAACGACACCTCGCACGCGAGTCTAGCTCACACAAAAAATTGCCCGCCCACCCACCCTCTATATATAGGAAGGTAGGGTACAACACATTTCATCTGAAAATTTCACATTTTATTTATTTTATTTTTGGATTAGGGAAAGATATAGTTTGTTAATTTGACGCACGTAACCCATACTTTAATGATTTGACTCGTTTTGAGGACCTTGTTTTAATTTATTGACACCTCTTTTGAGGAAAAAATTCTGACTATTTATTTTAAGACTCACTGATCCCCCCTTTACAGGGATCAGTACATTAATTCAATTATAATTACTACATTTATTTTAATTTATTTTATTTGATTAATTTATTTTATTCGATCTCCCTTCCCATCATCATGTTCCTCTCCAGGACACCTGCAAAAAAGATCTCCACGGATCCCCAAGTCTCTCCATCGAATCCAGCACTCTCAATCACCTTCGACAAGGAGCTCTCCCCTCCCATTGCTTCAACTCAGGCCTCTCGTGTGAGGCGAAGCATTGGTGAGTGGGAAAACGGTCAGATGGCGGAATCTCGGCCCCTTCAGTCAGCCACCGCGCTCTCACCCAAGAGTTTTTTTTTTTTTTTTTTTTTTTTTTGTGGTAGGTAAAAATCATCCAATGACGAAAAAAAAAAAAAAAAAAAAAAAAAAAAAAAAAAAAAAAACCCAAGAGTTTGGCCCCAGTGGTGACGGCTTCCCAAAGGCCCACTCGGCGCGCTGCGTCTCAGCTGAACAGCAAGGCAGTGGCGCGCCGTACCTCTACTGAGTCGGTGGGGGTGTCACCGGTGATGAACCAGCTCCAGCCCAGTAAGGCCACCGATCGGGTGACCGAGGCGCGCAACTGCCTTCTGCGCGCGAAATCGCACCTTGGCGATTCGCGCAACCTGAGGGCAGATCTTAAAGCCGGGATCACCCAATCGGTGGAACGACTGTACCAGCTGGTGAAGGAAGAGGCGGCGGCCACAGAACAAGCGAAGGGGACTGAGCTGGCGGGGGACGAGGCTATTAAGCCAGCGTCTCTGCCAGAAGCTACCAAGAGCATTCCGGAGGTCGACTCGTTGCTCGCTTCACTAGCGGAGCATAGCGCGCTGGTGAAGGAGAGCAGCGAGAAGATGGAGAAGCTGCACCGAGCGATGGAGAGACAGGGGGAACTGTTGGAGAAGACGGCCACCTATGCGAGTGTAGCAGCGGGTCCACCGAAAAGGCAGACCCCAGGAAGGACCGCGCTGCACTCGATAGTTGTGACGTCCAAGGATGAAGGGGATTCAGGAGAGGAAATAATGAATAAAATTAGAGAGGCAGTAAAAGCCAAGGAGGGGGGAATCGAAATAGAACGAGTGCGAAAGGCCAGGGACAGGAAGATTGTTATGGGTTGTAGGTCGGAAGAAGACAGGAAAAGAGTAAGAGACAGGATAGAGAAGTCAGGAGACCACCTCGTTGTCGAGGACGTAAAGAAAAAGGACCCACTTCTTGTGTTCCGTGGCGTCCTCCGCATACACTCAGATGAGGAACTGCTGGAGGCGCTGCGGAACCAAAACCGGGATGTCTTCCGCGGCCTCGACAACGGGGAGGATCGAATGGCAGTCAAATACAAGAAGAACTCGCGGAACCCCCAGACACAAAATGTGGTCGTCAGCACGTCACCTGCTGTCTGGAACAGGATGCTCGAAAAGGGAAAAGCGCGAATTGATCTCCAGACCGTCTTCGTCGATGACCAGTCGCCACTGGTCCAGTGCACGAGGTGCCTGGGTTACGGGCATAGTCGGCGGCTCTGTAAAGAACCTGCCGACTTATGCAGCCACTGCGGAGGCCCACACCTCAAAGCAGAATGCGACCGGTGGCTGAAGGCAGAAACACCTCAGTGCCCGAACTGTGTCAAGGCGAAGATGGGGAAGACCGACCACAACGCGTTTGACCCTGAGTGTCCTGTTCGAGTCAGGTGGGACAGGCTGGCGCGTGCGTCCGTCGCCTACTGCTAAGGTGGTCCCAGTGAACACACTGCCGCACAAGATACTCCAGGTAAACCTTCAAAGAAAAAAGTTGGCAACCCACGAGCTTATGATTGAGGCCGAGCAGCGCAAAGCCACAGTAGCGCTGATCCAGGAGCCCTACGTGGGCAGCGCGAAAAGGATGGGCGGGACCAGAGGTGTCAGAATCTTTCAGTGCACCGGGAATGGAGATGGGACTGTCAAAGCGGCAATAGCCGTTTTTGACCCACGCATTGCCGTCAGACAGTACCCGGAACTCACCACGAACAATATCGTCGTGGTGGGAATCCAAACCGGTGCATGGAGACTGACTCTGGTCTCGTTCTACTTTGAGCCAGACCAGCCCTTAGGGCCATACCTGGACAGCCTCAGGAAGGTGGAAAGCGAGACCGGCCCGCATAAGCTCATTATGGGAGGGGATGCCAATGCTTGGAGTATCTGGTGGGGCAGCAGTGAGACAAATAGCAGAGGCGACGAGATGCTAGGAGCTCTCGATCAGCTTGGACTGCAGGTACTAAACAGAGGGGAAACTCCAACCTTCGACGTAGTTCGTGGTAACAGGCGTTACACGAGCTGCGTCGACGTCACAGCCTGCACGGCGGATATGCTGACGGTGACCGACGGCTGGCGAGTCGTTGATGACTTGACGGGGTCGGACCACAACGGCATAGAATTCAACGTTTTCCTCCAGAAGTCCTTGGGCATCACGGTTAACCGGACTACCAGGATCTACAACACCAAGAAAGCTGATTGGGCGCGGTTTCGTAAGAAACTGCGTCAAATTATGCCAGTAAGGCTGTTCGAAGATATCGACAGCAAGGTTAAACTAGACCTGGTAGTCGAGGGACTTACGACGGCAGTGCAAGACGCCTGTGCATGCGTGATGCCCAAAAAGAAGAACATGGAGAAGTTGAACGTGCCGTGGTGGTCCGATGAACTCGCCAGTCTGAAGAGGCAAGTGGTCACCAAAAAGCGGAGGATTCGCTGTGCAGCGCCAGTTCGTAGACCAAAGGTTGTCGAGGAGTACCTGAAACAGAAGGAAGAGTACGAGCGTGCAGTAGTCCAGGCTAAGATCGAGAGCTGGAAGGGGTTCTGCGAGAAGCAAGACAGAGAAGGCCTGTGGGAAGGCATATACCGGGTGATCCGTAGAACGGAGAAGAGGGAGGAGGATTTGCCGATGGTGAGGGATGGCAGGACCCTAGACCCGGAGGCCTCGGCGAGGTATCTGGCACAGACGTTCTACCCAGAGGACCGTTCGGAGGGGGATAACGAGGAGCACAGAAGGGTGCGGCAACGAGCTGAAGAGGTGAACGGGGGGAACGAAGATGTATCTTTGGACCCTCCCTTCACACTCGACGAGCTGGAGCGAGCTGTCTCCTCGTTCAACCCCAAAAAAGCCCCCGGTTCCGACGGTCTGACGGCGGACATATGGGACCACGCGATCCGTCAAGACCCAGAACTTGTTCTGCACTTGGTGAACAAGTGCCTGGCGCATGGATACTTTCCACGGTCCTGGAAAGAGGCAACTGTCGTCGTGCTCCGCAAGCCCGCGAAGGATGACTACACCACCCCAAAATCGTACAGGCCGATTGGGCTTTTGCCTGTCCTCGGCAAGATTTTCGAAAAGCTGCTTGTGACCCGACTCAAGTTTCATCTTCTACCCAGGATGAGTACTCGCCAGTACGGCTTCATGCCCCAGCGAAGCACCGAGGACTCCCTTTATACTCTGATGGGACACATTCGTGGCAAACTTAATGCAAAAAGACTTGTCACGGTTGTGTCCTTGGATATAGAGGGAGCCTTCGATAGCGCCTGGTGGCCGGCTATACGAGTCCGTCTGGCTGAGGAAAAGTGTCCTGTGAACTTGAGACGGGTCATAGACAGCTACTTGTCCGAGAGGGTGGTGAAGGTCAGGTACGCGGGAGTGGAGCATGAATCCAGGACCGAGAAGGGATGCGTCCAGGGGTCTATCGGTGGTCCCATATTTTGGAACCTTGTGCTGGATCCTCTGCTGAAGGGTCTAGAGTCGATAGGGGTCTATTGCCAGGCGTTTGCGGACGATATTGTCCTTGTGTTCGATGGAGAGACTGCACTTGAAGTCCAACGGGATGCCAATGTCGCCCTTGAGTACGTGCGAGCGTGGGGTGTCACGAATAAGCTTCGGTTTGCGCCGCACAAGACCAAAGCCATGCTGGTCACGCGCAAACTGAAGCATGACACCCCACGTCTCAGGATGGGCGGGGTAGACATTGGCATGTCGGACGAAATCAAGCTGCTCGGTCTCACCATCGACCACAAGTTGACATTTAACACCCACGTCGCAAACGTCTGTTCCCGAGCCATCGGCATTTACAAGCAGCTGTCGCGGGCTGCTAGGGTCAGTTGGGGTCTCCATCCAGAAGTCATCCGCTGCATATACACAGCTGCAGTGGAGCCCATCATCCTGTACGCAGCGAGTGCGTGGTCGCCGGCCGCTAAGAAAGTCGGGGTGCAGAAGAAGCTGAACGCCGTCCAGAGGAGCTTCGCGCAGAAGCTGTGCCGAGCCTACCGCACGGTCTCCCTAAACTCAGCACTGGTGCTGGCTGGGATACTCCCTCTTGATCTCCGCATTCAGGAGGCAGCCTCGCTCTACGAGGCCAAGAGAGGGGTACCCCATCCAGCGCTAGGAGATCGGGAGATCGAGCGAGTGGTATCGGCGCTGCAGATGCCACATCCGGCTGAGCAGAGAGCTATTGCACTGCGACGCCTGGTAGACGAGGAACAGTACAATGAGCACCGCAATTATGCGGTGCGTATTTTCACAGACGGCAGCAAGATTGAGGGCAAAGTCGGTGCCGCACTGTCGGTATGGACTGGCGACGTGGAGACGAAGGCCCTCAAGCTTGCTCTGCCGTCTTATAGTACCGTCTACCAGGCAGAGCTTCTCGCCCTCTGCAAAGCCGCGAAGGAAGCCCTCCGAAGGACCGAGACGGCGTTCGCTATCTATAGCGACTCCATGGCAGCTCTCCAAGCAGTCGTGAACCCCGAAGCCCTCCACGCCCTTGCAGTGGAAGCAAGGGACGCCATCCGCCGCAGCAACGCCCAGAACAAGAGAGTCTCCTTGTTCTGGGTCAAAGCTCACGCGGGGCTGGAGGGAAATGAGAGAGCCGACTTGCTCGCAAAGGAGGCTGCCCTGAAGTCGAAGCGGCAACCCGACTACGACAAATGTCCGGTTTCATTCGTCAAGCGCATGATCCGTATGGGAACGCTGGACGAGTGGAACCGGAGGTATTGTACTGGAGAAACGGCGGCCACGACCAAGATGTTCTTCCCTTGCGCGATCGCTGCGTACAGGACGGTGCGGAAGATGGAGATCACCAAGGAGCTGACTCAAGCCCTAACAGGACACGGCGGGTTCTCCGAATACCTTACTCGCTTCAAGTGTAAGGAGAACCCGGCGTGCGCCTGCGACCCGGACCAGCAGGAGACAATCCTCCACCTCCTCACGGATTGCCCGGTGTATGCCTCCCATAGACATGACCTTGAATCCAGGATTGGGGACAGGATAGTAAAGGAAAACCTTAGCATTATTATACAGAGTAAAAATCATAGAGCAGAATTTATCAATTACATGTCTAAAATCGTGATATCCGTGGGTAAAAAGAATAAAACATAATGCTATTAACAAAAAATTTACATTTCATCAATTAGAATTTTATAATCCTGAACTATTTTATTATGAATTATTTATTGGAAATTTTAACATTTATTTATTATTTTAAATTATTTATTATAAATTTAAGAAATTTTTTAAACCCGTAGTGAATATAATATTGCGAAGATTTGATTATTTATTGAAATATATATATACACTTTTTAACCACCGTTATAAACAAATACAAATGAAATGAAACCTACAGCCTCATAGAAAATCCCTGCGAAACCTGATGGCAGGGAGCCTTTCGCATGGCAGGAGTGGTTTTTAGCCGGTAGGAGTCCGGCACTACCCAGACCGCCTCCTGGGGCGGTCTGGGTGTCCATGACGGATTTCCCACTCCTGCCACCAAAAAAAAAAAAAAAAAAAAAAACCTAACCTAACCTAACCTAACCTAACCTAACCGACGCAATCTACAGTGACTCCATGGCAGCTCTCCAAGCAGTCGTGAACCCCGAAGCCCTCCATGCCCTTGCAGTAGAAACGAGGGACGCCATCCGCCGCAGCAACACCCAGAACAAGAGCGTCTCCTTGTTCTGGGTCAAGGCTCACGCGGGGCTGGAGGGTAACGAGAGAGCCGACTCGCTCGCTAAGGAGGCTGCCTTAAGGTTAAAGCGGAAACCCCACTACGATAAATGCCCGGTTTCATTCGTTAAGCGTATGATCCGAATGGATACCCTCAGCGAATGGAACCGGCGGTATCGTACTGGGGAAACGGCGGCCACCACGAAGTTATTCTTCCCGTGCGCAATCGCTGCGTACAGGACGGTGCGGAAGATAGGGATGACCGGGGAGCTGACCCAGGCCCTAACAGGGCACGGTGGGTTCTCCGAGTACTTGACTCGCTTTAAGTGCAAGGAGAATCCAGCGTGCATCTGCGACCCCGACATGCAGGAGACTGTCCTCCACCTCCTGACGGAGTGCCCTGTATATTCCTCCCACAGGCACGACTTTGAGACGAAAGTCGACAATCCAGTCATTAAAGCCAATCTCAGTCTTTTAATAAGCGACCGAAAGACCAGGCAATCCTTCATCGAATTTATTATTAAAATAGTTCAGTTAACCAATAAAAGAAATAAATAAGTTAATATTTAAGTACTACAAATAAGTTAATATTTAGAATTTTTAAAAACAGAAAATCATTATATATTTATTTATTTTCAATGAAATAGAAATCTTAACGTCAATAAAATAAAATGAGAATTTTGCCATAATTTTAAGAAACATTATTTATATACATTATTATTTATAACACATATTTAAAACGACAACTGAACTAACAAAACCTACAGCCCATTTGCAACAACCCTGCGAAACATGACGGCAGGGGGCCTTTCGCATGGCAGGAGTGGTTTTTAGCCGGTAGGAGTCCGGCACTACCCAGACTGCCTTTATTGCGGGGTAGTCTGGGTGTCCATGATGGATTTCCCACTCCTGCCACTAAAAAAAAAAAAAAAAAAAAAAAAAACCTAACCGACGAGGTTCCACTCGTCTCTTGAGATCGGGCTCCTGTATTGGTCTTCACTATGTCCCGTAATGTGCTGCCACCTAAGCGACCAACGAGAATGGCTACTCAATCGGCCCAGCTTATTGCGAACCGCGCCAAGCCAAAAACCGGAAAACCCTCGAGTCTTGTTCGGGAGACTGCGACATCTGCGGAATCTTCTCGGGCTGCTTTTGAAGTGGTCGTGTCCACGGAATTAGACACTTTGGAGCCGGTCGCTGGAGCCAGTGGTGATGTCCTTCTGCGCGAAGAACCTGAGGTGACGGAACCAGGCTCACAGGATGACCTTGCTGTCTTATTGGGGTCGGAAACAGAGGAACCGTCTCCATCTCCCCCTCTCTCATCTACGCCCGTAAGGGAGGGCGTTAGCGGACCACCGGTTTCTGGGCAGAGACTAATCCCTGCAGATCTACGAATACAAGCCCAGATACGGCAGGCAAGAGCAGCGGGGTTAGCGGAAGTCTTGAATCCTCTGGATAATGATTCTTTGGGGCCAGAAGTTGATGATTATGACTCTGACGCGTCAGTCATTTCATGTGACTCAACCAGAACGGTGTAGACGGATTGTCCTTGGCGAGATGCCGCGCCAGGCCGGAGCGGTTCTTCAAAACGCTAAACTAGAGCTGGAAAAATCCGGAAATTTGAAGAGGGAGATCAGGGAAAATGTCGTCTCCGCCTTGCACTTGATGTACGAGATGGTCTTAAAACTCTCAGACTCCCGAAATCTTCATATGACGGAGGCCCACCGCGTCAAAGCGGTTATCGCAAAGGATAGAGAGCGACATGCCCAGAAGCATGCTCGCGCCTTGGAAGCGGCACTTGCCGAGTACAAGAAGTTGGAGGATCGCATTGAAAGGTTGACAAAGGACACCGAAGCTCTCCGTCAGATCCTGCTATTTGATGCGTGTGAACCTATAAAAGCTCTTAAGCACGACACGGAACTCGCACTTCGAGAGTCTCCCAATATGATGAGCTCAATACTCACTAAGGTGGCGGACATGACTGCGGAATTGGAGCCCCTCAAAGCGGCACTCAAACTTGCACAGCCTTCAATGGTGCAAGATAACGTTGAGCCATCACGGCAGCGGGAGACGGACATGGTGGGGATCCGGGAGGAACTGGTGCATATCAGAAGGGATCTGGAATCGCTGACTCGACATCGGGTGGAAGTGGCTGACCGCGGAATTTTCTGTGCGGATGATCTTAGACTGGTGGTACAGGAAGCGGTGCTCGGTACCCCAGGCCAATCTCCAACCACCACAGATGTCACTCAGATATTGGCAGAGTTTAGTGGCACACGAGAGGTGATGGCTGGGGTGCAGCAGGGATTGCTGATGCTGCAGGAGTTGCTGCCTTCTAGTGAATCTGCAAAGGTTCTGGGATCGAAAATGGAGGAGCTAAGAAGGGACATTAAAGAGCTTCAGGACGTAACGGTGGAGACAGTGGCTCCCGTCAGGACCTCGGTGGAGCACATGAGGGGTGTCATGGAAAAATGGGACGCCGCGCCGAGGCTTCCGTGTCAGGAAACTGCTGATATGCAAGATGTGCGTGTTGAGCGCAGCCTGCCAAAAAAGTCGTATGCAGAGGCCTTGTATACTCCTAACCATAACCTAATAGTAGAGTCTATTGATCCCCGCCACACCAGCGAAAACGTCATAAAATCTATTAAATCTAAGGTTGATGTTGTGCAACTGGGGGTGGGGATTAGTAGCATACGCAAGCTGCGTAATCAAAAAGTGTCTATCGGGTGTGCCTCCGAGCGTGACAAGGTTACCCTAACTGAGGCAATTAGGGACGCAGGCAAAGAGTTCGCGATCCAGACTCCACCTCCAAAGAATCCTTTAATCCGGCTGGTTGGCGTTGTAGGTGACCTTGACGACAAAAACATTGAGTTGGCAGTAATTAAACAAAACGCTAACCTCCTCGAAGGCATGACGACAGATCAAATGACTGTTAAGGTCTTAAGAAGGACGAAAGGCAGTGTTTAGATTAAGTAAAAGGGGCGGAATCATAGCGACTAAAATTAATTAGATACTGGTAAAATAGTACACATGAAATCGATAGATGGCGTTGGCGTCGATTTAAAAGTCGCTATGGTTTCGTTACCTGGCAATGTATATATAGGTTTAAAAATTTAGTCATGGCAGTTCCTTCAATTCATTGTAAAGTGCAAATATATAGTGAAAGTTCAAAACAGTGAGTGTCATTTTATTGGGTGTTCTCGCCTACGGACCCTGGAACCTGTTCATGGTCCTTCGAGCTGGATTGGCGTGAAGGTGTTCTTGTGTTAGTCTTCGGGAGTGGTGGTGAAGATTATCACCCCGTGACGTCAATAGTGGGCAGTAGCTTGCTGTCCAGACTATCCCTACATCGAGTCGTCAGCGGTGACGTCATCGAAGCAGAGGATCCGGCTGGGTGCTGGAGGATTGACGTTGCGAGGAGGAGCCCTGCAGAGGAGTTCGTGGAGCGCCACCAGAGGGCGCCACAAGTGAGGAGTCGAGTATCAGTGTCAGTGAGTGTTTAGTGGAAAAACTGTGAGTACATTTTCGACCTTATTAACAGGAAGAATTTAACTTCAACATTTCAAGAAAATGCATTGAAATTTGAATCTTAAATTCACTAGACAATTAACTTAGTCGTAAATTGGTTCAAATGTGGAACCTATGTACAAGTTTCAAACACTTGTAAAATTTCAAATGTCATCTGGGACTTAGAAAAATTGTACGCGATTTGGACTTAGAAAAATTGTACCCCATTTGGACTTCAAAGAAATTTTGAATTTTTTGTGTTTTATTTTTTAAGTGCTGCAAGTTTTTAATTAAAAATGGAGTCACTTAGCGACATTCAGGAAGACATTAAAGTTAAAATGTTTAAGTCAAAATCTAACTTTAAAAAATGTCCTAAAGAGCGACTAACTGTTTGTTATATAGAAACTAGGATTGAAAACTTAGAACAGCAATGGGAATCATTCTATAAAACACATATAAAAATAATTAGTGAGGTAAAGAGGTCTGAGTTATTTGTTTCAAATTATCATAAAGCTAACTTGTATGATGAGGTCGAAGAGTTTTACATACAGTTCAAAAGCGAGCTGAAAGAAACATTAAACAATATGAAAATGCCTAGTGAATCGTGTAATGTTAGTCCAGGAGCTAGCTGTAGTACCAATTTTAAGTTACCTGAAGTTAAGATACCTGTGTTCTCTGGAAATTATAGTGAGTGGCAGACGTTTAGGGATTTGTTTATAGGGTTAATACATAACAATAAAACTCTAGACGATGCGCAGAAATTATATTACCTTAAAGGATACTTAACCGGAGATGCAGAGCACTTATTAAGAAACATTAATGTCACAGCGGATAATTATACAGCTAGTTGGGCAAAATTGGACGCGATGTACAACAATAAACGATTTTTAGCAAATGGCATTTTAAAACGATTCTTTAATCAAAAAGGTTTAACAGTGGAATCAGCTTTCGAGATTAAAAGATTACTTAGTACCACATGTGATTGTTTGGGTTCAATTAAAAATCTAGGTATTGACGTTACTTCTTGGGACATCTTAATAATACACATCGTTAGTGCCAAGTTGGATAAGGAGACCAGGAAGGCCTGGGAATTAAAAGTAGCTTCTGATGTAACGGATGATTTGCCTACTTTTAGTCAATTTACTGAATTTTTAACTGGCCGCTTTCGTGGTTTAGAAAATTTAGAGAATAAACCTCATATTCAAAAGAGTTCTCAATCGTTCCATGTGGTAGGGAAAGTAAAGGCTGAATTATCTTGCCCTTTTTGTTCTGCCGCTCATAAAGTAACTGCTTGTAAAGGTTTCGCTAAGGAAAATAATGATACTCGACGTGATTTCGCACAGAAAAATGGGTTGTGTTTCATTTGTTTGGGTAGTAACCACTCTGCCAGGTTTTGTAGAAACACCATCAAATGCCATTTATGTAAAAGACGCCACTGGGTTTCTTGGTGAGGGCACAGGCACTGTTCAAACGGAAGCAGCGCCAGCTGTTACAAGGAAGGAAACTCAAAAGGCCGCTGTACAAGCGGAGGGATCTACTAAGCCAATAGTTTCATGCCTTTCGACAGGAAATTGTAAGGATATGGTTTTAATACCTACGGCTTTAGTAAAGGCCAAGTCAAAGGATGGAACATATCGGGTAGTTCGCGCATTAGTGGATCAAGGATCACAAGGATCTTTTATTACTGAGTCAATGGCTCAATATTTAGGGTTAAAGAAAACTTTAACAAAACACCGTGTTACAGGTGTAGGCGGTAATAAAACAGTTATGTCTAATTCTTCTGTAGTTGTTGACATACGTTCTCGAGTGAATTCGGATTACAACGTTCAAGTAAATGCATACGTTTTGAAGTCCATCACATCCCTTCTCCCAGTTGCAACAGCAACCAGGGTAGGATGGGTTAAGTTGAGTGAAGATGATTTGGCTGATCCTGAGTATCACAAGCCTAACAAAATTGACATTTTGTTAGGTGCTGAGATATACAGCCAGATCATTCAAGATGGAATCGAAAAGAGTAGCAGTGGATCGTTCGTAGCGCAACAAACAGAATTCGGATGGATTCTTTCGGGTATTGTTGGTACAGAAGGTTCGTGCGACGTTAATGCATATCCTTGCATCACTGTCATGCATTCCAATGTTCAGGCTGATGATTTCTTGCGTAAGTTCTGGGAGCTAGAAGCGGAGCCATCAGGACCTGTAAAAATATTTAGTGAAGAAGAAGTGGAATGTGAGCATATTTTTACAAATACCACAAAACGAGACGTAACCGGACGTTACACTGTAAGGTTGCCGTTTCGAGATGAAAACCGAAGTTGTAAGGATGGAGAATCCAGGTTCATAGCTGAAAAAAGATTAAAGAGTTTAGAATTTAAACTGTCAAAAAATCACAAATTAAAGGCGGATTACACTGCGGTGATGAAGGAGTATTTAGAACTTAATCATATGGTAAAAGTACCACCAGAAGAAAGGAATAAAGGATTGTACTTACCTCATCATGCAGTAATCCGGGAAGATAAGTTAACAACTAAGGTGCGAGTGGTATTTGACGCCTCCTGCAAGGGTGTAAATGGGGTATCGTTGAATGACGACTTAATGGTTGGCCCAACATTGCAAGCAGAATTACGACATACGGTTATGCGTTGGAGAACACATCCAATTTGTGTAGGTGCTGATATAATCAAAATGTACAGACAAGTTCTTGTCAATAAAGATGATACAATGTTTCAGAGGGTTCTTTGGAGGGATAGTCCTGAAAAAGAAATTGAAGAATTTGAACTGGTGACGGTTACTTTTGGTACTTCATCGGCGCCATTTTTAGCAGTGCGTTCTTTACATCAGGTCGCGTATGACGAAGGGAAGGATCATCCATTAGCCGCGAAAATCATTCTTAATGATTTCTACGTCGATGATTTAATGACAGGGGCAGAAAGTGTAGAGGAAGGCTATAAAATTCATACAGATATAAAGAATATCCTAGCTAAGGGAGGATTTCAATTGCAGAAATGGATAAGTAACAACGAAGAATTATTACATAAAATAAAAGAAAGCAAAAGGGATAAGGCTGAGGAAGTTAACATAAAAATGGATAATGTTACAAAAATACTCGGACTTGCCTGGGATCCTCGCGCTGATGTTTTTCAGTACTCTGTAGATCTGCCTCTCCCGACGGAACCTGTAACTAAAAGAAAAATTATATCGGATATTTCTAGGCTTTTCGACCCGTTAGGTTGGTTGGCACCTAGTATCATTTTAGCTAAAATATTAATACAAAAGCTATGGTTAGCAGGTATAGGTTGGGACGAAGAAGTGCCCAATAATTTATTAAAGGAATGGATTACTTACCGTACGGATTTATCTTCTTTAGTAAATGTTAAAATCCCACGTTGGCTTAACACTAGATCCAGTAACGTGAAGACGGAGCTACACGGTTTTTCGGATGCCTCAAAAATGGCCTACGCTGCAGTGGTATATGTCAGAGTTATGGATGCAGAAGGTAACATAAGGGTCGCATTAGTTACCTCGAAAACCAAGGTGTCTCCCATCAAACAAGTGTCGATACCACGCCTAGAACTATGTGGAGCTGTTTTGTTGTCGAAGTTGATGGTTGACGTTGCTAAAACTCTTGATATCAACGTATTAGATGTGCACGCTTGGACGGATTCCGAAGTTGTTCTCGCATGGCTTAACAGCCATCCAAGTCGTTGGAAAACGTTTGTGGCCAATCGCGTGGCAGAAATTTTAAACACATTGGACACAAAATATTGGTCACACGTTCCATCCAAACAAAATCCAGCGGATTGCGCCTCTCGCGGCATAGCTCCAGGAGAACTCGGTAATACTGCGATATGGTTTAAAGGACCAGAGTTCTTAAGGCAATCAGTGATAGAATATAAAAGGCCTAAACATTTAATTACTAAATTGGAGGAAGTGAAGGTCCATTCGAGTGTTCTCGACATATCCTTTTGGAACAGATTTTCATCACTTTCAAGGATGATCCGGGTAGTAGCCTAATGTAGAAAGTTCTTACACTTAAGACTCTATTGTGCCAACAAAGAAAGAAATAAACAGTTGTCTACGTCAGAACTCAAGGAAGCGATGGAAATATGTATAAAAAGGGGTCAAGAAGAAGAGTTACAAGAAGAAATGCAAGAACTTAAGAAGACGGGATCTTTAGGTAAAAAGGGAAAATATAAATCTCTTAACTTATTTTTGGACTCAAAGGGAGTAATTAGAGTAGGAGGTAGATTGGAGATGTCTCAGTTGAGTTACGATCGCAAGCATCCCATACTTATACCTAAAGATTGCTACCTCACGAAGCTTCTCATAAGCGAGGCGCATCAAAAAACGATGCATGGAGGGCCTCAAGCTATGATCGCTTACTTGAGATCGCAGTATTGGGTTGTGGGGATCAAACCTTTAGTAAAGGCCTATTTTAGAAGATGTGTTACTTGCATTAGGTACTCAAATAAAGCCAGAAGCCAACTAATGGGGCAGCTACCATCTCCTAGAGTCACACCAAGTAAGGCTTTTCTATACAGTGGCGTCGATTACGCTGGCCCGATCAACGTCAGAATGTCTAAAGGTCGTGGTAACAAGTCGTACAAGGGGTACATCGCGCTGTTTATCTGTCTGTCTACGAGGGCGATTCATATCGAAGCAGTCAGTGACATGACGTCTAAAGGTTTCTTGTCCGCTTTTAAGAGGTTCATAGCGAGGCGTGGACATTGTGCAGAACTATACAGTGACAACGGTACTAATTTTGTTGGCGCAGCGCGAGAGTTACAGGAATTATTTGATAAAGAAAAATCAAATATAATTCCCGAATTGGTTGAGTGCTTAGCAAATAATAGTACAAAGTGGAACTTTATTCCTCCTCATGCTCCAAACTTCGGCGGTCTATGGGAGGCAGGAATAAAGTCCACAAAATACCATCTCAGAAGGGTAATAGGCAACTCTACATTGACGTTTGAGGAATTAACGACGGTATTGGCACAAATTGAGGCATGCCTCAACTCAAGGCCGCTTTCCTGTGTGGATCAAAACGAGTTAACGGTATTAACTCCGGGTCATTTTTTGGTTGGGGAACCACTAGTCCTAGTACCTGATATGAATTTCGAAAAGGCTAATATTTCCAGCCTCAGACGGTGGCAACTTACCCAAAGAATGGTACAGGATTATTGGAGGCGGTGGTCACAGGATTACTTAAATCAATTTTTGCAACGCCATAAGTGGGCTCATCAAAATCCAGAACCAGCCATAGGCGGCATAGTTCTGATAAAGGAGGATGATTTACCTCCTGGTAAGTGGTTACTAGGGAAAATTGAGTTAAAACATCCTGGACCTGACGGAATCACTCGAGTTGTTACTGTTAAAACTAAAAATTCAATGATAAAGAGACCTGTCACCAAATTAGCTATTCTTCCTGTAGCAACCTAATGTGTTTGTTAGGAATATAATCTTGATACTGTGTTTTGTTCCTATTAAATTGTATGTTTAGTTTATAAGATATATAGAGTTATATTTTTTGTTTTTTTTTACATACTTTTCACCCATGTTAAGTATTGTAAAACTTGGTATTTGTGCACCCTATTTTGTTAAACATATTGCACGGTGGGCGGATTAAGAGAAGGACATTCGGTAATAATGTCCTTGGTGGGCGGTATGTTTAGATTAAGTAAAAGGGGCGGAATCATAGCGACTAAAATTAATTAGATACTGGTAAAATAGTACACATGAAATCGATAGATGGCGTTGGCGTCGATTTAAAAGTCGCTATGGTTTCGTTACCTGGCAATGTATATATAGGTTTAAAAATTTAGTCATGGCAGTTCCTTCAATTCATTGTAAAGTGCAAATATATAGTGAAAGTTCAAAACAGTGAGTGTCATTTTATTGGGTGTTCTCGCCTACGGACCCTGGAACCTGTTCAGGCAGAACAACTGCCACAACCAACGTTATTTTGGAGGTGGATTCTGGCCTGTGGCAGAGACTGAATGGACAGCGAATAAAACTGGGATACCAGGTGGTTGTAGCTGTAGACCAGTCCCCTATACTCCAATGTTACAACTGCTTGACTTTCGGCCATTTAGCTCGTGACTGCAAATCGCCACTGGCGTGTGGTTACTGTGCTGGAACGCATGATACTCGAGATTGCCCCAATCGCTCCAGGCCCCCTCATTGCAAAAACTGCACCAAAAGAAACGCTGGGACTGGTCTCCTGCACCCAGCATATTCCAGTGATTGTCCTGAGTGGCTGAAATGGGACCGAATAGCAAGATCAGCAGTTAGATATTGCTGAGGGCTCACTAGGAAGCATTAAGTTTAAGCAAGTCAACCTCGGGCGCGGTTTGGCTGCCACCAAGGAGGTCCTGTGTGACGCACTGAAATCCCGCACAGATATTCTTCTTCTTCAAGAACCCTACGTGGGTGCTAAGGGCGTTCTTTCGTCACCACACACCAACATTCAGGACACTTCTGGCTCCAAAGAAAGACCTGTGAAGTCGGCAATTGTTGTCACCAATCCAAACTTAAAGGTTGTCCAGTGCCAAACATTAGTTTGCAAAAATATTACTTCCGTAATCGTGCACATGGGCCACTTTAAAGTGGGCGTAATAAATTTCTACATGGAAGGTGACAAAGACATAGAGCCGTACCTCAGGAGAATCCAGGAAATTATCGACCTTCTCGGAACTCAGGACGTCATTATTGCGGGTGACGCCAACGCTGTGAGCCCCTGGTGGGGATGCGATGCTGAAGACGGGCGAGGGGCTGCTGTTACAGATCTGTTTGCACAAAATAACATTAGTGTGCTAAATCAGGGATCAGTGCCAACATTCCATATATATAGAGGCGATAAGCTGTACTCCAGTATAGTGGATATTGCAGCTTGCAGCGATTCACTGCTGGCGAAGATAACAGATTGGAATGTAGATACTGAATCCGCAACACTTACCGACCACAGGACCATAAGCTTCGCACTGACATCGGGTGACCAAGACCTGCGTGCCAAGCACCCCTCCACTCGCATCTATAATGTCAAAAAAGCGAACTGGAGTAAGTTTTCAGGAACCCTAAGGTCGGAGCTAAGACAAATGGGACTTACCATCGGAGAGTTTGAGAGCTGCACATCTTCGGGCCGACTGGAGGACTTAGTGCGTAATTATACCACTGCTATCACCAAAGCTTGCGATGAGACTATCCCTAAACTTGGGCTACAGAAACCTTTCGTGAAGCCCCAATGGTGGACCGAAGAACTAGAGGATGAGAAACAGAAGGTCAAAACACTCAGACGAAAAATTCATTTTGCGAACCCTCGTAGAAAACCCTTCTGTATCGCGGACTACCAAAGAGCCAGGGACACATACAAAAAGAACATCGAACTGACTCTCACCGCTAGCTGGAAAGATTTTTGTACCAGACAGAAGGAAGAGGATGTGTGGACCTGTGCTAATAGAATTATTAGTCACTGCTCTAACACTAGCAGAATCGCAACGAGCGTCTTAAAGGATCCACAGGACGACAAGAGGTTGTCAGCCGAAGCCTCAGCCCAACTACTTGCGGATACTTTCTTTCCTACAGATCATCCAGCGACAGACTCAGAGTACCAGAGGGAAATAAGAGAGAAAGTGACGCGTACAATTGATAGTCGAGACCTGAGCACTTTAGACGAACAGACACCGCCGTTTACTCATAACGAGCTTGAACAGGTCTATGCAGGAGTCCATCCCAAGAAAGCACCGGGTGCGGATGGTATTACAGCGGATATCTGCTACTCCTCGTACCGTTCTGACCAGGAGCTCCAGCTGGCCATGTTTAACAAGTGCCTTGGGTTGGGTTACTTTCCCATTGCGTGGAAGGAGGCCAGAATAAGAGTCATTCCAAAGCCTGGTAAGTCATCCTACACGGCCGCAAAGTCCTACCGCCCGATTGGACTCCTTCCACTTTTGGGTAAGATCCTAGAAAAACTGGTCGCTAACAGACTAATATGGCTTCTGGAGAACAAAAACTTGTTGAGTAGGAGGCAGTATGGTTTTCGACCTCAATGCGGAACGGAAGATGCGCTCTATGACACAGTCGGCTACATCCGCCAAGGCCTTCAGGCCAAAAAACTAGTAGCCGTTGTTTCATTGGACATCGAGGGCGCGTTTGACAATGCCTGGTGGCCTGCCATACTGCATCAATTGCAAGAAAAGGGGTTGGACATAAAGACTCTGAGGCTGTTAAGCAACTATCTGTCCTGCAGAAGTGTGACTCTGGAGTACATGCATCAATCAGTTTTTAAATTTACTACCAAAGGCTGCATTCAGGGTTCTATTTGTGGACCCATCTTCTGGAATGTGCAACTAGACCCATTGATGATTGAGGCAAACAAACTTTCCGCACATATCCAGGCGTATGCAGACGACATAGTGGTTATGGCTCAGGCGGATACTACAGTAGAGCTAGAAAAAGCAGTCAATGAAGCACTTGCAGTCATCTCCAAATGGGGCAGCGACTTCAAGATGCGCTTTGCTGCACATAAAACTCAAGCGATGGTGGTCACGAAAAAGACTAAATATGACGAGCCAAAATTTGTTCTTTCAGGCACTCCATTGACTCTCACTAGCCGTCTTAAACTCCTCGGACTCACGATAGATGCGGGTTTAACTTTCCTTCCACATCTTGAAGAAGTCACGAAAAAGACAGCTAACGTCTACAAAATGGTGGCACGGGCGGCAAAAGCTCAATGGGCACTAAACTCCAACATCCTCAGAATGATTTACGTAGGAGTTGTTGAGCCTGTTGTTACGTATGCTGCGAGCTCTTGGGCCCCGATTGCCGGTAAAGTATATGCCAGGAAACGGCTCGACTCCATCACAAGGATGTTTACGATCAAAATCGCCAAAGCCCACAGGACAACATCCCTCATTGCTGCAGCAGTTCTCTCCAGAGTGATCCCTCTGGACATGCGAGCTACAGAATATCTTAAAATCTACGAGGTGAAAAGAGGGAAACCTCTGGAAGAACTTCCCGGTAGGGGCCTTGAAAGACGGGTGCATCCCTCCGAACTACCACATCCAGCTTGCCGAGTGAGGTTAGACTTCCGGCATATTGCAGTTGAGGAAGATCTAAGCCTAATTGACAACAACTGGCAGCGCCTCTACACAGATGGAAGTAAAATAGAGGGAAGAGTTGGCGCTGCGGTGTCGTGCTGGAACGGAGAAGGCGAAGTGGCCAAAGTCACTGTAAAGCTGGGGAACTATTGCTCAGTGTTCCAGGCTGAACTGATTGCAATCCTGCGAGCGATCACCTATGCTAGTAACAAGAAACCCCCCATATCAGCCAATATACTCTCAGATTCCAGATCCGCATTAGAATCCATAGCCGACCCCAAAACAAGGAACCCCATTTCATTGAAGATCCAGCAGGCCGTCGCAAACGCAAAGTTGCAGGGGAGAGAGGTTCTTTTGTTTTGGATTAAGGCTCACGCTGGCATACCTGGGAATGAGAGAGCGAATGAGCTGGCTAAACATGCTGCTCTACACAAGAAGACTGCTCCAGCCTATGACGATTTCCCGCTGTCATACGCAAAGTACTCCATCAGGGAATCCACTCTGGAAAACTGGCAGGCCCGTTACATTGCTGAGACCCATGAAGACAGAGGCATCAGGCTGTTCTTTGGCGACGTGAGGAAGGCCTACAGTTTGTTAATAAAACTGGGAACGCCCAACAACTTACGAGCACAATTATTCACCGGTCACGGAGGAATCCGAGAATATCTGTTCCGGTTTAATTTGATAGGGACCCCAGCTTGTGTTTGTGACGATACCAGTATGGAAACAATCGCCCACATACTGCAGCAGTGCCCTCGGTTCGCCAGAGAGAGGTACGATTGCGAACAGAGAGTAGGTCAGTCCCTAAAGGACGGAAATTTCGAAGCACTGATCGCAAATCATCGTGCCTGCTTCATGGCTTACGCGGATGACGTTATGGCCAAGGCTGCTAAAGCCAATGGATCAACGGTAACAAAGTAAGAAGAAAAAAAAAAAAAAAAAAAAAAAACCACGATATGACTACAACGAATAAGCTTTAACTTTTAAATGCCGAAATCAATATCGGCAATACTTGAATGTATAAAAAAAAAAAAAAAAAAAACCTAACCT
This sequence comes from Leucania comma, assembly GCA_958295575.1. Taxonomy (NCBI): domain Eukaryota; kingdom Metazoa; phylum Arthropoda; class Insecta; order Lepidoptera; family Noctuidae; genus Leucania; species Leucania comma. The sequence continues at coordinate 113,161 of OY282484.1, forward strand.
AACCTAACCTAACCTAACCTAACCGCACGGTCTACCAGGCGGAACTTTTGGCGATATGTAGGGCAACCGGGGAAATTCGGAGAAGCACGGCATCAACGTACGGCATTTATAGTGACTCGATGGCAGCCCTTATGACAGTGATAAACCACAGTTGCCTTCATCCCCTGGCGGTAGAAGCACGAGAAAATCTAACAGCTGTTTCTCTCCAGAACAAGTTAGTCACCTTGTTCTGGATCAAAGCTCACGCAGGGATTGAAGGTAACGAAAGAGTGGATCAGCTCGCAAAAGAGGCTGCCATAATGAGCAAAAAGAAGCCGGATTATGATCTGTGTCCTGTTTCATTTCTCAAGCGCAACATTCGTATGCGGACGCTTGAGGAATGGAACAGAAGATACGAAACTGGAACTACGGCGTCGGTGACAAAAATGTTCTTTCCAGATGCGATAGCGGCGTACAGGATAGTTAGAAAGATGAACCTTAATGGAATTCTGACTCAGGTCATGACAGGGCACGGGGGCTTCTCCGAATACTTGAATCGGTTCAAGTGTAAGGAGAGTCCCTCGTGCATCTGTGACCCGAGCATAGAGGAGTCGGTTCCTCACATATTGCTTTGCTGCCCTGCATATGCGCGTGAAAGGAATGACATACAGGCTGAAATAGAAGAAAATTTAACTGAACAGAAAGTGGGGGAAATAATGTCTGGTAAATGTAGGGAAAAATTTATAAACTACTGTACAAAATTAGCGGAAAAAGTAATAAGGAGAAACAGAAGCGATCAATAAAGTATGTACTGCCATATATTGGATGATATATGAGTCGTGCATATAAAATAGGTAGAAAAATAATTATGTATAAGTCTTAGCAAGTAGATAGAATATAAGAACTGAAATACTGTGTAACAAATAAAACTATGTACCCCAGAATTAATAGTAGTGCGTTGATGTTAAGCTATAATAAGAAATAGAAATATATGGATAAAAATAAACAAATAAATATAAGAATACTGTAAAAACATGTTAGATGAATAAGCATTATCAATAATAATAATTAGTCTGTAAGAAACAATGTATATTTAAAATAAAGAAAACCTAAGCATATAATTCCTCCCAGCGATACTATACAGAACACAAATAAATAAATAATAAATAAAAGAAATAGATAAATAGAAAAGTAACGTAGAATATGGGAGTCCCACCCATAAAAGACTGAAAGAAGACGAATAAAAGAAAGATAAAGTATGCTGAATGAAAGTGCGAGAGGAAAGATAGCGAGAACTGGTGTGAAAGTGTATTGGAAATATAGTAGTTCCTGATTATGTCAGGTGTGGAGATAAAAAAAAAAAAAAAAAAAAAAAAAAAAACCTAACCTAACCTAACCGATAGTAATAACTTTGTCTCTTAGAGACCGATTTTGACACGGTTTTCGGCATAATTGACGTTAAATAGGCTAGTACCTATTATCCGTACGGTGAAAATTCATTTTTCGCGACATTGATTTTCTTCCCTGGAACTTGTGAAATTTTCATCAAAATTCTAAATTTAAATATTTTTTATCTCGAAATCTATTCATTATTTGGTTTTAATTTTTCGGCAACACATTCATATCATCTGAACCTATATTCTGGCGAGCGTTTTCGCGAACCCGAATTTAGATTCTCTTTCAAAATTTTCATTTTTCGACCAAAAAACAGGTTTTTCTTCGAAAACCCAAAATTTTCTTCGGCAAAAAATCTAGTTTCTGCATAGTTCGCTAGGGCTCGCCGAGACGCGTCTAATGACACCTCGCACGCGAGTCTAGCTCACACAAAAAATTGCCCGCCCACCCACCCTCTATATATAGGAAGGGAGTGAAAAACACTTTTATTTATTTTTTATTTTTATTTTTATTTTAAGATTTTAATTTCTCAACACCTCTTTTGAGGACATATTTTTATCTTGACCTACTGCTCCCCCCTTTACAGGGATCAGTACTTTTAAATTAGTTTACAAATAAGATTATTTAATTACTCATATTTACCATTTTATTATCCAGTTTTCCACTCCATCACTATGTTTCTCTCCCGCACACCTGCAAAGAAATCTGCCACTGGTTCCCAAGTCTCTCCATCGAATGATCTGCTCTCTGTCACCTTTGAGAAGGAATGTTCCCCTCCCAATGCTTCAACTCAAGCCTCTAGAGTGAGGCGAAGCATTGGTGAGTGGGAAAATGGAAGGATGGCGGACTCTCAGGCCCTCTCGTCAGAAGCCGCTCTCTCACCAAAAAGGTTAGTCCCGATCGCGACGACTTCCCAGAAGACTACACGACGAAATGCGTCTCAGGCGACCAGCAAGGCTGTGACGCGCCGAACGTCGACTGAGACTGGGGGAGCCTCACCAGGATCGAGCCAGCTGCAGTCCCAACAACCTACCGATCGGGTGACCGAGGCTCGAAACTGCCTTCTGCGCGCGAAGTCGCACCTTAGCGACTCGCGTAACTTGAGGGCAGACCTAAAGGCCGGGATCACCCAGTCGGTGGAGCGACTTTACCAGCTCGTGAAAGAAGAGGCGGCGGCTACTGCTCAAACTAAGGGGACTGAGAAAAAAAGCAGCGAAACTATAAAGCCAACGCACCCGCCAGAAGTACCAAGAGGCTTTCCAGAGATTGACTCGCTGCTCGCTTCACTAGTGGAGCATAGCACGTTGGTGAAGGAGAGCAGCGAGAAGATAGAGAGGCTGCAACAAGCGATGGAGAGACAGGGGGAAATATTAGAAAAGACGGCCACTTATGCGAGTGTAGCGGCGGGTCCACCGAAAAGGCAGACCCCAGGAAGGACCGCGCTGCACTCTATAGTGGTATCGTCTAAGGATGAGGCGGACTCAGGAGAGGAAGTCATCAATAAAATTAGAGAGGCTGTTAAAGCCAAAGATGGGGGAGTGGAAATAGAGAGCGTGCGAAAGGTCAAGGACAGAAAGGTCATAATGGGCTGTAGGTCGAAAGCAGAAAGAGATCGCGTCCGGGAGAAACTGGAAAAGGCAGGAGACCACCTCGTTGTCGAGGAGGTGAAAAATAAGGATCCGTTGCTGGTTTTCCGGGGCGTCCTCCGCATTCACTCCGACGAGGAATTGCTGGGGGCGTTACGGAATCAAAACCGGGACGTGTTTCGCAGCCTCGACAACGGGGAGGATCGCATGGCGATCCGTTTTAAAAAGAACTCGCGGAACCCCCAATTACAAAATGTGATCGTCAGCACGTCACCTATTGTCTGGAACAGGATGCTCGAGAAGGGAAAAGCGCGAATTGATCTCCAGACCGTCTTCGTCGATGACCAGTCGCCACTGGTCCAGTGCACGAGGTGCCTGGGTTACGGGCATAGTCGGCGGCTCTGTAAAGAACCTGCCGACTTATGCAGCCACTGCGGGGGCACACACCTCAAAGCAGAATGCGACCGGTGGCTGAAGGCGGAAATACCTCAGTGCCCGAACTGTGTCAAGGCGAAGATGGGGAAGACCGACCACAACGCGTTTGACCCTGAGCGTCCTGTTCGAGTCAGGTGGGACAGGCTGGCGCGTGCGTCCGTCGCCTACTGCTAAGGTGGTCCCAGTGAACACACTGCCGCACAAGATACTCCAGGTAAACCTTCAAAGAAAAAAGTTGGCGACCCACGAGCTTATGATTGAGGCCGAGCAGCGCAAAGCCACAGTAGCGCTGATCCAGGAGCCCTACGTGGGCAGCGCGAAAAGGATGAGCGGGACCAGAGGTGTCAGAATCTTTCAGTGCACCGGGAATGGAGATGGGACTGTCAAAGCGGCAATAGCCGTTTTTGACCCACGCATTGCCGTCAGACAGTACCCGGAACTCACCACGAACAATATCGTCGTGGTGGGAATCCAAAGCGGTGCATGGAGACTGACTTTGGTCTCGTTCTACTTTGAGCCAGACCAGCCCTTAGGGCCATACCTGGACAGCCTCAGGAAGGTGGAAAGCGAGACCGGCCCGCATAAGCTCATTATGGGAGGGGATGCCAATGCTTGGAGTATCTGGTGGGGCAGCAGTGAGACAAACATCAGAGGCGACGAGATGCTAGGAGCTCTCGATCAGCTTGGACTGCAGGTACTAAACAGAGGGGAAACTCCAACCTTCGACGTAGTTCGTGGTAACAGGCGTTACACGAGCTGCGTCGACGTCACAGCCTGCACGGCGGATATGCTGACGGTGACCGACGGCTGGCGAGTCGTTGAGGACTTGACGGGGTCGGACCACAACGGCATAGAATTCAACGTTTACCTCCAGAAGTCCTTGGGCATCACGGTTAACCGGACTACCAGGATCTACAACACCAAGAAAGCTGATTGGGCGCGGTTTCGTAAGAAACTGCGTCAAATTATGCCAGTAAGGCTGTTCGAAGAAATCGACAGCAAGGATAAACTAGACATGGTAGTCGAGGGACTTACGACGGCAGTGCAAGACGCCTGTGCATGCGTGATGCCCAAAAAGAAGAACATGGAGAAGTTGAACGTGCCGTGGTGGTCCGATGAACTCGCCAGTTTGAAGAGGCAAGTGGTCACCAAAAAGCGGAGGATTCGCTGTGCAGCGCCAGTTCGTAGACCAAAGGTTGTCGAGGAGTACCTGAAACAGAAGGAAGAGTACGAGCGTGCAGTAGTCCAGGCTAAGATCGAGAGCTGGAAGGGGTTCTGCGAGAAGCAAGACAGAGAAGGCCTGTGGGAAGGCATATACCGGGTGATCCGTAGAACGGAGAAGAGAGAGGAGGATTTGCCGATGGTGAGGGACGGCAGGACCCTAGACCCGGAGGCCTCGGCGAGGTATCTGGCACAGACGTTCTACCCAGAGGACTGTCCGGAGGGGGAAAACGAGGAGCACAGAAGGGTGCGACAACGAGCTGAAGAGGTGAACGGGGGGAACGAAGATGTACCTTTGGACCCTCCCTTCACACTCGACGAGCTGGAGCGAGCTGTCTCCTCGTTCAACCCCAAAAAAGCCCCCGGTTCCGACGGTCTGACGGCGGACATATGGGACCACGCGATCCATCAAGACCCAGAACTTGTTCTGCACTTGGTGAACAAGTGCCTGGCGCATGGATACTTTCCACGGTCCTGGAAAGAGGCAACTGTCGTCGTGCTCCGCAAGCCCGCGAAGGATGACTACACCACCCCAAAATCGTACAGGCCGATTGGGCTTTTGCCTGTCCTCGGCAAGATTTTCGAAAAGCTGCTTGTGACCCGACTCAAGTTTCATCTTCTACCCAGGATGAGTACTCGCCAGTACGGCTTCATGCCCCAGCGAAGCACCGAGGACTCCCTTTATACTCTGATGGGACACATTCGTGGCAAACTTAATGCAAAAAGACTTGTCACTGTTGTGTCCTTGGATATAGAGGGAGCCTTCGATAGCGCCTGGTGGCCGGCTATACGAGTCCGTCTGGCTGAGGAAAAGTGTCCTGTGAACTTGAGACGGGTCATAGACAGCTACTTGTCCGAGAGGGTGGTGAAGGTCAGGTACGCGGGAGTGGAGCACGAATCCAGGACCGAGAAGGGATGCGTCCAGGGGTCTATCGGTGGTCCCATATTTTGGAACCTTGTGCTGGATCCTCTGCTGAGGGGTCTAGAGTCGATAGGGGTCTATTGCCAGGCGTTTGCGGACGATATTGTCCTTGTGTTCGATGGAGAGACTGCACTTGAAGTCCAACGGGATGCCAATGTCGCCCTCGAGTACGTGCGAGCGTGGGGTGTCACGAATAAGCTTCGGTTTGCGCCGCATAAGACCAAAGCCATGCTGGTCACGCGCAAACTGAAGCATGACACCCCATGTCTCAGGATGGGCGGGGTAGACATTGGCATGTACGACGAAATCAAGCTGCTCGGTCTCACCATCGACCACAAGTTGACATTTAACACCCACGTCGCAAACGTCTGTTCCCGAGCCATCGGCATTTACAAGCAGCTGTCGCGGGCTGCTAGGGTCAGTTAGGGTCTCCATCCTGAGGTAATCCGCTGCATCTATACGGCTGCAGTGGAGCCTATAATCTTGTACGCAGCGAGCGCGTGGTCGCCGGCCGCAAAGAAAGTCGGGGTGCAAAAGAAGCTGAACGCCGTCCAGAGGAGCTTCGCGCAAAAGCTGTGCCGGGCCTACCGCACGGTCTCCCTAAACTCAGCACTGGTGCTGGCTGGGATACTCCCTCTTGATCTCCGAATTCAGGAGGCAGCCTCGCTCTACGAGGCCAAGAGAGGGGTACCCCATCCAGCGCTAGGAGATCGGGAGATCGAGCGAGTGGTATCGGCGCTGCAGATGCCACATCCGGCTGAGCAGAGAGCTATTGCACTGCGACGCCTGGTAGACGAGGAACAGTATAATGAGCACCGCAATTATGCGGTGCGTATTTTCACAGACGGCAGCAAGATTGAGGGCAAAGTCGGTGCCGCACTGTCGGTATGGACTGGCGACGCGGAGACGAAGGCCCTCAAGCTTGCTCTGCCGTCTTATAGTACCGTCTACCAGGCAGAGCTCCTCGCCCTCTGCAAAGCCGCGAAGGAAGCCCTCCGAAGGACCGAGACGGCGTTCGCCATCTATAGCGACTCCATGGCAGCTCTCCAAGCAGTCGTGAACCCCGAAGCCCTCCACGCCCTTGCAGTGGAAGCAAGGGACGCCATCCGCCGCAGCAAAGCCCAGAACAAGAGCGTCTCCTTGTTCTGGGTCAAAGCTCACGCGGGGCTGGAGGGTAACGAGAGAGCCGACTTGCTCGCAAAGGAGGCTGCCCTGAAGTCGAAGCGGCAACCCGACTACGACAAATGCCCGGTTTCATTCGTCAAACGTATGATCCGATTGGAGACGTTGGGCGAATGGAACCGGAGATATTGTGAAGGAGAAACGGCGGCCACGACAAAGATGTTTTTCCCTTGTGCGATCTCGAAATTTTCATTTTTCGACCAAAAAACAGGTTTTTCTTCGGAAACCCAAAATTTTTCTTCGGCAAAAAATCTAGTTTCTGCATAGTTCGCTAGGGCTCGCGCAGACGCGTCTAACGACACCTCGCACGCAAGTCTAGCTTACAGAAAAAAATTGCCCGCCCACCCGCCCTTTATATATAAGGAAGGAGGCAAACAATTCAACTTCAAATATTTTAAATATTTTTTACTTTGTTTTATTTTTCCATTTGGCCGTGGCAACCTTATAAAAAATTTGACGCATTTATCCGTCCAGCGGGTCATAAAATATTGACCTAGAAGTAAAATTCTTTTAGTTAATCTTGACAATATAAAATTGTTTTATTTAATTTATATTTAACTGATCCCCCCTATACAGGGTTTCAGCTTAACCATCGTCTAAACTGTCCTCTGACAATTTGGTTTTGATTTCTTCACGATGTTTCGTACACCAGCAAAGAAAGACGCGGTCTCTCAGGGTTCCGGGGGCTCGCCGCGTTCCGCGGAGAAGGCTGGAACTTCAAATCTCAGCGTGAGGAGAAGTATCGGTGAATGGGAGGCCGCCAAAGCAGAGCTAAAAGCCAAATTGCCGGCCAACCCAAAAGCTGATGCAGCACCACCAACCACGCAAAAGTTTCCTAGCGCTTCGGGGACGCGCCGAGCATCTATAGACACTACGAGTCCCGGAAATAAGTCCGAACCGAAATATCCCAACCTCACGGCAGAGGCGAGATCCAGAGGGATCCTTGATCCTGTTCCAAATTAGTTTGGAAGAAGCCGGAGCCCTTATTGTATTGTTGTTTTCGAAATGTGTTTTTATAATACTATTTTTTTTTTATTATTCTATTTGTTTATTTTAATGAAGCTTGTGATCAATTACTTATTACTTTTTGTAATTGAAAACAATATAAGAAGCACTTTTTTTTCTAATTTGTGAATGTGAAGTACCATGGAGGATTTTTATTTTATTAAGTTACAACTTGTTTGACATTATAAGCGTGGCAGTTGAGAGTTTGTCACGTTCACTCAAATGTCTCGCTGATGGTGGCACGTGTTATTGGGTCATTCAGTTCCCTTCAAAATGGTTGAACTGAGTGGGGTTCAGACACGGCTTATGCTCGTGAACGGGCGCCGTCAGTTGGGACTAGTCATCTCTTAGCTGCCAGTAGCTTAATTCAATTTCTATTTTTTAATTATTTTATGTTATTTTTTCATTTCTACATTGTGCTCATATAAGCGAAGCGACAAGAAAAATGTAACTAAGATTTATGATTTAACTCATAATATGATTTAAAAAAAAAATACAACCGGAAAACATTTCGGAAGTCGGTGTTAAATAATGAAGAGACCAAACTTTTACAGAAACACCGACTTCTAAAATTGAAGTTATTTTGCACCTTTTGTTGTTTTTTTGAAGTCGGTTGTATTTTTTTTTTTTTGTAAAAAGTTTTTTATTTCACAATTTTTAGTTGTTAAGTTTGGCTGAGGGGTACCCTCAGCCAAACTTAAATAGTACCTTCCGCCATTCTGTTCCATCACCAAATCATCATGACAATTCTAATAATAGCAAATACGACGAGGATACTGATTTATTACAAAGTTCCGTCTCTTACTTACCTTCCGTCAGTGGCGGATTCGATAAGGGAGTCCCCTAGGTAGACCTTTTTTTATTAACATAGATTAAATTAAATATTTTATGTGTAATCAGCTGTATTTAGATTTCTTGTAGTGTAGATACATTAACTAACTTTTGTAACGATCAGGTGGCGCGGGGGCCCGAAGGCGCAGCGCCCCCGAATGTGCGGGGCCCGTAGCATTTGCTACTTTAGCTATATAGCTAATCCGCCACTGCCTTCCGTCGTCATCATCAGATCAGTTCTATATATGCCCTCCCTTTCTTCTTTTAATCAGCCACCGATTACATGCATACTTAAACAAAGCAATTTTACTTGTTACGACAGTTCTGCTATGATTTTTCAAAGAGTTTCGTCCTATATCTTCGAAGTTCATCATCAGATCAAAAAGATATTTTTATGGGACCATATTGGAGGTATAATCTTTGTATCAAAACAATTTTTTTTTAAATCGGTCCATTATTGACCGAGATATCGGTAAACATACATAACTACTCTCGCGTCCAACCCCTCCCCCTGTCATCGCAAATAAACATAATTCTATTACGATCCATGGCAGAGAAAAGTCTATCTTCACCCCAAAATTTCGAGAAACAGAATCAGAATAGTTTATTTCAAATAGACTAATTACAGTCAGTCCATAAAAAAGTGAAGCTAAATTGCACGTTCCAAAGCGTAGATCTGTATGGAGAAGAACGTGCAAGAAACTCCATGGACACTCTTTTTAACCGACTTCGAAAAGGAGGAGGTTCTATGTTCGGCTGTATGTATTTTTGTATTTTTTTTTATTTCATTTAAACCTATTTTGTTAATAATTACATTAATCCTTAAAACTTAAATTTGAAACAAATTATACATGAAGATATTGAAATTTTTCATTTTATTTCGCTATATTAATACTTATGTAGCGATATCAAAATATTGTTTGTTTTGTAGGTTCATAAAATCAAACTCAAAAATTACAAAAATGAACATTATATTATTTACTTATAAAATACTATAAATTAGTGCTCATTTATACAAGATTGGTGTCTTGTGGGGGCGTGGCGCATTGGGCTGCACGGTGTGCTAGGAGCGCAGGTAGAGACGCGGCGTGAACACGCGCGTCAGGTCGCGCTCGCTGCTCGCTGCAGGGTGTGCTAGGAGCGCAGATAGTGGCGCGGTGTGTACACGCGCGTCAGGTCGCGCTCGCTCATGGTGGGCACGCGCGGCTTCAGCTCGGGGATGATGGCGCTGCCCAGCACCGACAGACCATTACTCGGCCTGTACACACAACACGCAAAACTACTATAACAAACTCTTTAACACCACACACCACATAATATCAAATCTAGAAAGAGCCTGTCACGCCGGGTTAGTTATAATGTTACATAAATAATTACAAAATTTCTAATGTTAACAAGATATAATAACTAAATCTTTAATTTTATTTGATATAGCGATTAGTTAAAATAATAAACGATTAATATAATTTTAACTTGTGAGTTGAGCCTCAAGTTAAAATTATAAGATAAGATAAGATTAAGATTACTAATAAGATACTCGTAAGTCTTAATGAACCATTCGAGCCATGGGGGTCACCCGTGAGCCGCGGCAGAGGTCCTACGAATATGTTTTCTACAAGCCACAGATTGCAACTATCGGACGGCGTGGTTTTTAAATCCAATAAAAACTTGCAGTTTTGTCAAGGTTAATGCAATAATGCTTGGGTTATTCTTAACTAGCTTTTGCCCGCGGCTTCGCTCACGTTCTTACCCTATTCTACCCTACACTACTCTACTCTACCCTACTCTACCCTACCCTACTCTACCCTACTCTACCCTACTCTACCCTACTCTACCCTACTCTACCCTACTCTACCCTACTCTACCCTACTCTACCCTACTCTACCCTACTCTACCCTACTCTACCCTACTCTACCCTACTCTACCCTACTCTACCCTACTCTAACCTACTCTAATTTACTCTACCCTACTCTACCCTACTCTACCCATTGACAGAGCTGATTGCGAGCATTGCTCTGGCCGGAACCGCGTTTCTGGGAATTTTCAAAGTTTTAGTCGGCCATATTGGCCGCCATCTTGAAAGGTTCTAAACCGGTATATCTCCGCTCCTACTTGTCCTGGTGGGACGGGATTTCGACTGAAGTCATTGGCTGGAAAAGAGCTTTTAGTGGAGAAGATACAGGAGACAGTGACTCTATGTGGAGCAGGGTGGAAAAGTAATAGCTTTTCAAAATTATATTGACTGATTTGGACATACTAGCCTAATTAGGAGCCGCTAAACCTGTTTATAACAGCCTTGCTCTACATAGAGCAAAGCAAAAATTTGTGGAGCCACTAAGCTACCACGATTGACCGCTAACCGCGTAGACCACAACGCTCGCTGACTCCTGGGCCTGATAAGAAACCTAGATTAGTGACAAATATATTACATATTTACAACATATACAAAACTGAGTAGAACTTGGGGTATTGGTTCTAAAAATTGGAAAAATAAATACGATTGTGTGCATTCCCGTGTTTGTGACTAAGGACACTATCCCCTCTTTACAGGGATAGCAGAATTACAACAGACTTTTACTAAGACTGTCTACTATCCCCCCTTAGTAGAATCACTAATTTATCGACTGACTTACCTACCGACGAGCACCCCGAAAATGCCGGTCACACATACACCATGTAAGATGACTGCTGCGGACTCAAAGTCCAACTCTCCGTCTGACACGGAAAAAGCAGGACATTCTCCAAAACATCTGACGCAAGCTCACAATGTTCGGAAGAGCATTGGAGAGTGGGAGAGCAGCAAAAACGACGGAAAGACAGCTCCTTCAACCTCTGCCACTGCAACAGTCTCACCGAAGAAGCTGGTATCAGCGACCAATCCAGCACATAAGACCACCTTGTCCTTAGACAAGATGGCAAAGCGTGGAAGACCCGCAGAGGCCGCGGGTGGGTCGCCAAAGCTGGTTCCTGCAGTATCTACTGACAGAGTGAAAGAGGCCCGAATTTGGCTGCTGAGGGCGAAGACTCATTTGAATGAATCGCGTAATTTGAAGACAGACTTAAAGGCGAGCATCACTCTGGCAGTGGAACAACTATACCAGCTCGTAAAAGACAGCACAGCAGAGTCTGTAAACAAAATTCCAACCAATAGTCTACAAGAAAAAGGGGATAAAAATACACAGTCGGCGGATGGGGGAGAAAAGGGGATAATATCAGGAAAGGAGGGGGAAGAATTGATAAACATGATAAAGGAACAAAGCGCAAAAATTGACAAAACAACAGACGAATTAGAAAAGTTAAAGGAAGTCGTCGCGGCGCACGCAACCTCACAATCCGTCTCATACGCAAGTGTGGCAGCGGCTCCGGCTAGAAGGTACGTGTACGACCAGAGCTCTTTACACTCAGTCGTGATCACGTCCAAAGATGACAGTCACACTAGCGACCAGGTGATGAACGAAGTGAGAAAAGCAGTAAACGCCAAGGACGGCTGGGTAACAGTAGAGAGGGTGAGGAAAGTAAAAGATAAGAAGGTTCTAATAGGATGCAGAACAGAGGAAGAAAGGAGGAAAGTAAAGGAGCGACTTGAAAGTGCAGACGGTGGACTTGTTGTCGAGGACATGAAGAACCAGGACCCCATGCTGGTTCTCAAGGACGTTTTATCGTTTAACACTAACGAGGATGTACTCGTAGCCTTGAAGAACCAGAATGCGGAGGTGTTTTCTGGTCTTGACAAGAAGGACGACCGAGTCGAAGTTAAATTTAGAAAACGTGCCAGAAACCCGCTCACAAATCACATTGCGTTGAGGGTGTCCCCGCATATCTATAATCGCATAATGGACAGGGAGTTTGTACATATAGATATGCAGAGAATTCGGGTTGCAGATCAGTCCCCACTCGTGCAGTGTTCCATGTGCCTAGCATATGGACATGGCAGGCGGTTCTGCAAGGACACCCTCCCAAAGTGCAGTCACTGTGGTGGCCCGCACATGAGAGCGCAGTGTGCCAATTATCTGACAGCAGCACCACCAACTTGCTGCAATTGCACAGCCGCGAAAGCAGAGAACGCACAGCATAATGCCTTTAGCTCTGAATGCCCGTTACGTAGGAAGTGGGAAGCCCTGGCCAGAGCAAAAGTTGCGTACTGCTAAGGAGGTCACAAGTTGCTCCGGGGCAGGCAGCCCCACCAGTAAATATGCAGTAGCCCAGGCGAACCTCCAGAGGAAACAGCTGGCGACCACGGAACTCGTCATAGAGGCCAGTAAGCGAAAACTCGCATTTGCTCTGATCCAGGAGCCGTACGTGGGCGCGGAGAGGAGGATGAAGGATTATCGTGGGGCGAGAGTCTTCCAGTGTGCAGTAGTAGGAGATGGGACTGTGAAAGCGGCTACTGTCGTCTTCGACGACAGTCTTGACGTCATCCAGTGCCCGAAACTCACTACCAACAATATCGTTGTAGTGAGGATCCGAACCTCCACTTGGGAAATCGCGGCGGTATCTTTCTACTTCGAGCCAGACCAACCAATAGGGCCATACCTGGATCAGATCAGAAACATCAGAGAGGAGCTGGGCTCAAGAGGACTGCTTATTGGAGGCGATAGTAACGCCAAGAGTAGTTGGTGTGGAAGCACCATAGAAGACCACAGGGGAGTTGAGATGTCCGGTATCCTGGAAGAGTCTGGTCTACAGGTACTCAATAGAGGTGATACGCCAACATTCGACACCGTGAGAGGTAACAGGGCGTACACCAGTTTCGTAGACATTACAGCCTGTTCAGAAGATCTACTGGAATTGGTAGAAAACTGGAGGGTAGACCAGGAGATGACGAGCTCTGACCACAACGCCATCCTACTCGATATTAAACTCCGCAAGAGTAGAGGCCTCAGGGTACAGAGGACCACAAGGCTTAACAATACCAAGAAGGCAAAATGGGACCTCTTTAATAGCACCATATCAGAACAAAATTTGATTAACAATTTTAACGTAGAGTCAATAGAAAACATCCATACAAAATCAGAATTAGAAGAGACCATTACAAAATTTACCGATTCCATTACCAAAGCATGCCAAACCAGCATGCCTATCAAAAAGAGTACAGAAGTACTCAGGGTCCCATGGTGGAATGATGAGCTCGCAAGGCTGAAGAAAGTTGCCACTACCTTCAGGCGTAAGATCAAGAATGCGGCACCGTACCGCAAAGAAATAGTGGCAACTGAGTACCTGAAAAAGAAAGAAGAATATGAGTGCCAAGCCAAGAAAGCCCAAATAAAAAGTTGGAAGGAGTTCTGTAGAAGACAGGACAAGGAGGGAGTATGGGACGGTATATACCGTGTCATACGCAGGACCACCAGGAGACAGGAAGACTTGACCCTAACCAAAGACGGTGCATTTCTAAACCCAAGAGAGTCAGCGATCTTACTTGCGGAGACGTTCTACCCACAAGACCTGGAGGAAACTGACAATGAAGACCATCGCCGCACTAGAGAAGCGGCAAAGCGAGTAAACGAGTGGCAGCATGATGAAATTCATGACCCACCGTTTACACTGTTAGAGCTCAAAACCGCGGTAGGCAGTTTCAATCCCAAGAAAGCCCCGGGAGCAGATGGCTTCACAGCAGATATCTGCAGCAAAGCTATCTACCGGGACCTGGACGCATCCCTTGCCCTATTCAACAAGTGCCTAGAGATAGGTCACTTTCCGGACATCTGGAAGCAGGCAACCGTGGTAGTCCTGAGAAAACCGGGCAAGAACGATTATACGAACCCCAAAGCTTACAGACCTATCGGTCTGTTGCCGGTTTTGGGGAAGGTCCTGGAGAAGATGACAGTAGCAAGGATTAAATGGCATATAGTACCGAGGATCAGTACTCGTCAGTATGGTTTCATGCCCCCGAAGGGCACCGAGGACGCCCTCTATACTCGAATACACCGAATCGAGGGTCTGATTAAGCAGAAAAAGCTAGTTATCCTAGTGTCATTGGATATAGAGGGGGCCTTCGATAGCGCCTGGTGGCCCATTATCCGAAACCGTCTGGCTGAGGAAAAGTGTCCGGTAAATATCAGGAGGCTACTGGATAGCTATCTCGACTGCAGAAAATTCAGTGTAAGATACGCCGGGGAAGAATGCACGAGGAGCACCAACAAAGGTTGCGTGCAGGGGTCAATCGGTGGTCCCATCCTATGGGACCTTCTTCTGGATCCTCTGCTGCGGGAATTGGGGAGGATGGGAGTATATGTGCCGGCCTTCGCGGATGACGTCGTCATGGTTTTCGATGGAGACACTGGTCTTGACGTCTCGAGGCGAGCGGGCGCTGCGCTGGCCTACGTTCAGAAGTGGGGTGTCAGAAATAAGTTGAAGTTTGCGCCGTATAAAACTTGCGCAATGGTATTAACCAAAAAACTCAAGTATGACACCCCGCAGCTAAGCATGGTCAGCGTTGGCATGTCATGGGAGGTCAAGATTTTGGGACTGACTATCGACGACCGACTGACTTTTAAGACGCACGTAGCGTTACAGTGCCGGAAAGCCTTAAACATCTATAGGCAGCTATCCAAGGCTGCCAAGGTAGACTGGGGATTGCACACTGACGTCATTCGAGCAATTTACACGGCTACTATAGAGCCTATAATTTTGTATGCGTCTGCTGTGTGGGCGTCCGCAGCCAGGCAGGTCGGGGTGCGTAAGTTGCTCAACACGGTTCAGAGAGGTTTCGCTCAGAAGCTCTGCAAATCTTACCGAACAGTCTCCCTACACTCGGCTCTAGTTTTGGCAGGGATACTACCTCTCGACCTTAGGGTACAGGAAGCAGCCGCATTGTACGAGGCAAAGAGAGGGTCACCTCCGCCAGAGCTAAGGGATAGGGAAACAGAGCGTCCGGTGGGGTTTGCAGAAACTCCTCACCCGGCGGAACATATGGCCTTGGAAATTACCCAACTGGTAGACCAAAGCCTTGTGGACAGGTATAATGTGCAGCAGGTGCGAATCTTCACCGACGGCAGTAAGATTGAGGGGAAAGTCGGAGCCGCGCTATCCTTGTGGAATAGCGAGGCCGAAGTCCGGACTCTCAAACTTAGTCTGTCCGCGTACTGCACAGTTTACCAGGCGGAGCTCCTAGCCATATGTAAAGCCACAAGCGTCATACTCAAGGGTAAAGAGGTGACCTATGGTCTGTACAGCGACTCGAGAGCCGCTTTGGAGACGGTCGTTAACCATTTGTCCCTCCACCCACTGGCCGTAGAGACGAGGGAGAACCTGCGAAAGGCCGTGGCCCTGGGCAAAGTTGTATCTTTGTTCTGGGTCAAGGCCCATGCAGGACTGCCCTGGCGTCGAAAAGGAAACCTGACTACGTACCATTTCATATGTAAAGCGGCTAATACGTCAGTCAACGCTAGAAATTTGGAATAGTCGATATATAGCCGGGGACACTGCGTCGGTCACTAAGATGTTCCTTCCCGACGCCAGAGCGGCTTACCGCTTTGTTCGCAAGGCTAAGCCCGAGAGAAAGCTCACCCAGATTCTGACGGGGCATGGTGGATTCTCCCAGTACTTGAACAGGTTCAAGTTAAAGGAGAGTCCATCATGCATCTGTGACCCAGACAAGACTGAAGAGGTCTTTCACGTACTCGTGGACTGTCCAGTTTCTGCAGTTCAGAGGTACAATCTGGAGATAAAACTAGGACAGACACTAAACAGGCAAAAACAAACTTAACGGAACTACTAACTGGTTCAAGAAGCTCGAAACAATTTATAGATTACTGCACAGAAATATGTACTATAGTGAATAATAGAAATAAGGATTAGTTAAATAAGTTTGTTAAATTATATATTTAAGTATACACCGTGTAATTGACAGGTTGGCAAAAACTGAAACAGTAGCTTCATGACCATGATTATGACTGAAAAACGTTGGAATTTTCTTCAGGAAAATTGTCCAATTTTCCGACCGTTTTTCAACTAGATTTGTGTTCTATTCATTTGTTACAACAAAATCCAACCCTAAAAACACAATTTTAGTGAAAAAAAGCAAAAAAACTTAAATTCGGCAATGTAATCGTAAAAGAAAATTCATACAACCCGCGCGGAATCAGCTGTTAGCTGTAAAAGTTTACTGGCCTCGTAGTGCCTACGACAAACAGAGACAGCATACCGCTCGCTCGCTCGCTCGCTCCTTTTGTGTGGTACGCCTTTGGCTTTGCTTACGCGCCGACACTCATAGGGTTGTACCGCGTACGGAATTTAATACTTGTAATTTTATTTTCTTTATGTAAAATGCTTTAATAATATAATTAGATACTCAGGAGTATGATTACTTTATTATTTATTAATTCCAAAAACCTTATTTTAAATCGTTAATGATCTACAGTATCAATTACGAAGCTACCCGAACTGTACACACGCGTTGCATTACAGTAATGTAAATTGTTTGCTTTAGACAATTTAGTGGTACATAAAACATAAAAACATCGTGTTAATATTGCCAGATTCACATTCTTTAACCTGTCAATCCCTGAGCGAAAGCCGGCGTACGCGCGTGTAGTTACGAAAAGCTTTGCTTATTTTCGATTTTTACATACTATAAGAAAAACATCTTATTTACGTTCTTGAATAAATACCCTATAAAAAAAAAACTTAATTTATAATCTATGCGAACGCCGACGTTTGCTTAGTGTTTAGAAAATGGTGCAAAATCGCGCGCGTGCTGCTTGGGGATTGACAGGTACTAGTTTTAAACTTGGAAGCAGAACCATGAGTAAAAGTTACAAAAGATAGCGGTTTATCATACGATTACGATACGATTATTTTTCTATACCTAGTTCTTTATCTTTATCTCAATCGCAGGCCGACCACTGTAACTACTGCGCCATGGGCACCTCGACTAACGTACTTACTATTACCGAAATAAAAATGTTTAATTTTATACCATGTGGGCAGCCCTAATTGCTACACATGTCACACAACTCTCAAAGGTTTGCCGACAAACGAAACCGTCAGCCGCTGGGGCGCTGAGCCGCCATTTGAGTTTGCCGCGATTGCTGGTGCGTTCTGGACGTCTATTTCGTTTTCTTTCAACTGTCGAGAGTTCGGGACTGTGTATTGCGTTCAGTTGAGTTGTTTGTTTTTGTGTTTTGTGGTATCGTCATGAATCGGCGTAATGAAACGTTTAGTGCTCGCGAATATGGCCAGATGTTAATTTGCTTGGGTGAAGCTAGAGGAAACGCGTCGTTGGCATTAAGGCTCTATGTTCAAAGACACCCAAATGAACGACATCCAGCTAATAGTCGTACTATCACACGGGCATATAAGCGTGTTTTAGAAAATTTACCTATTGTGCCGCATCAGGAAGGTGCTGGAAGGACAATCCGTGCTCGTTCTGAGCAGGCGATTTTAGATGTTGTCTGTCGAAATCCGCGTTTGGGAACCCGTACTACTGCAAAACTTGTAAGGCGTAGGTAATAACGGACCCCGTGTTTCACATTGGGCTGTGCACAAAGGCCTTCGAAAGGACAAGCAACGTCCATATCGGATCCATAAAGTGCAGGCTCTGGTACCTGGTGACTCAACGCGTAGACTGGCGTACTGCAGATGGCTGATACATCGGCAGCAGCTAAATCGCCAATTCGTTTCACGGGTGAACGACCCGAGAGACTTTAGGTAAGTGACTATTTTAATTTTTGATAGGTGTTGAATTTGTGTTTAAATTTTTTGATAGGTGTGTTTGTGTGTGTAGTGTACTATGTATTTATTCCAAACAAGGTCCACGTCCCGAAGTACCTACCTATTAGTATGAATGGACAACGCGCGAGGTACAGGGTCGCGCGCGTATCGCAATGTTCGTTATACATTGCGTAGCCGAAATAAAATTGAAAATTGAAAAACGTTCACCTATCATTTCCGGGAAAATATTTCACTATCAAAATATTAACAATAGCAGTCTGAATTCATACTTTTCGTTTTTGCCAACCTGTCAATTACACGCTGTATATTAATATTAACAAAATGTAAGTTTAGATGAATAAGTATTGTAAAGAAGAAATACAGTAAATGTAGTTTAAGTTTAAGGCAAAAATTGTAGACAATATAGAAAACAAAAAAAATTAAGATAAAAAAAAAATAAGATAAAAAAAAAAAACAAGAAAACTAAATCATATTGTTACATTAAGTAGCTAACCGTTGTTTTGTTTTGTTAGTTATGCTGCTTTGAAAATTGTTAGTTTAAGTAGAAGTTATCGGCATCGCCAATAGTTTTAACTGTAAGAATAATTAGCTTAGCTTGTTAGCTTACAAGTTTAGAAATAAAAAATCAGGCATTTTGCCAATGGTAAAAAAAATTAAAAAAAAAAAAAAAAAAATGGATCGAATAGATCCCCCTCTCGTAGTTCAATCCTGGATCAATATCTGGGGAATAGGAAATAGTGAGCAGGAGTGGTTTTTAGCCGGTAAGAGTCCGGCACTGCCCCGACTGTGCCATTCGTGACACAGTCGGGGCGTCCATGAGGATTTTCCTCTCTGCTGCTAAATTAAAAAAAAAAACCCTACTCTACCCTACTCTACCCTACTCTACCCTACTCTACCCTACTGTACTCTACTCTACCCTACTCTACCCTACTCTACCCTACTCTACCCTACCCTACCCTACCCTACTCTACCCTACTCCTACCTGCTCTACCTTCCCGCCAATTTTTAGCCCAATCGATTCAGCCGATCTTGAGTTATAAATAGTGTAACTAACACGACTTTCTTTTATATAATTATATAGATATAGATTGCTTTATTGAGCGACAGGTAGGACACAAAGTTTAGTAACTAGTCGTTTAAATAACCTCACTGCCCACACACTTCTAGTTGGTGCCATTTAAAATGTTATATCTCAATTTATTCTATATTTTTAATATTACTGACATTTCGATGTAATTCTCAGTTTAATTTATTACATTTTTTTTTAATGTAGTTAAAATTAGTTTTAATTCATTATTTATGTGACTACAACTTTCTTTTGTCATAATTTATTGTAATAATAATAATATAATAATAAGCCTACTGGGGCCAAAGGTTATGCGAGAGTGTCACCACGGGCCCCGGGACAAAGGCAAGGAACGGAAAGGTAGGTTTTTAGTCAGTAAAAGTCTGACACTATTTCCCGCCCCACCCAAGGGCGGGATTTGTCATTGGATGATTTTAAATACAAAAAAAAAAAACTCCTAACTAAAAAATGGCGTCATAAAACTACTCCGCATCGCTGTCGACTGGAAGTGTGCCCAAAAGGCTAGCGGCATTGCCACGTTGTATGGCAATGCTTAATCTCTGACCGAGGTAAAAGCCAGCCCTTGAGTCATGCGAAGTGTCAACTAAACGATGGGGGAGATCTTTAAAAAGCGCAAGAGCACTCGGTCCCCACGACCCAAGAGTTTCAACTACAAATGGCTTAAAAATATAACTGCCGACGTGGTTGTTATATTTCCGCCGCTTGAGGTTCTATGCAGCCGCAGCGGCAGCACCACCACCAACTTGTGTTTATTTATTTATATATACTTTATTGTACACCAGTTAGATACACAGTTTGTGCTTGAAACTTATCATTTTGTAAAGTATTTGTGGTTCAATGGGCAAAACTTTGTTTTTTCCTCCATGTGCATGAAATTCGAACATAATTATGATTATAGATGAAAATTTTCACGCGCTCTCAAAATATCACTATTTACTTGAAAATTATAGAGAAAAATAGGTTGATTATGTATTATAAAAAGTGTTTTTTATTTTTCCTTTGTTCTTTAATAATAAGTGGTTCACGTATAAATAAAATCATTAATTTTCAATTTAAATCCTGTTGTTATTTTCGTTGACTAAACAAAAACAAATTGTTATTACGAGTATATTGTATTACATAGGTTAGCACCTAAAAAATGGCGGTCAAGCAAAGTGTACTTTATTAAGCACAATGGGCTGCTTGACTATCCACTCGTAGTACATAAATCAGTAAGGAGCTGATTTGAGTAGTTCTTGTGTGATTCAAAGCAGCCGCAGATTCATGTAAAGCTTGATAGTGGGTAACATGTACCTACACAAAAAAATTTTAGGTCCTGGTGGCAAATAACTGTTAAAACCTAGGAAGCGATGAATAAATAAGTTTTCAGGGTGTCATTTAACTGCATTAGTAGATTAATTACCGATGGTAGTACAAATATTCTGCTTTGACCAAAATTATGGGTAACATATGAGCTAATTTATAGTCGTTTGCAGTAGGTAATTCAGCATTAAATAAGTTCATCTAAATCACTATAGGTGAACATGTGGTCTTTATAAGAGCTATTATAAGATTGCTTGTAACAAGCTGATTAACATTACACAAATTCCACTTTGTGCAGCCAGACGCATTATATCATTGTTAATTGAAGCCTCAGAATAACTGATTACATTATAGCAGCCCACGTGTTCTTTCTTAAAATGCAAGACATTACACTTGTGGTCTTCAATTCAGAATGTGGGTTAGTTTAAGTTCACAAAAATCCTTCATTGCAGCTTCATTGCCTATTAATTGCTATTAGCTGTAGAATGCTGAACTTGTCACCTATATTAACGCTGCAAGCGTGACAGTGTGGTCTCCGTGACGCATAATAACGTTCTTATGCAGGCGAAGGGGAAGTTTTGACCTATTGCAGGTTAAGTGTACTGTAATAGCTCTTCATAGGTAAATGCTAAAATTACCGATGTTACCCTTTCAACAAAAACATCTCAAAACATCTCATAATGCAGTTTTGTGCTACTTGGGTATATCATTTTTACAAGCTTTATATTAGTTTCACGGGAACCGATCACTTTACCGATTTCTTTTTGTTCGAATTTCATGTGACCGAAAACTATTGACCGAGGTCTTTTTTGCTTTATGTCTTTTTCTTTTGACATATTTTTATATCATCGAAGTATCATTTGTCATAGGTATCATTTTACCGAATCGCTATTGGCCGAAGCCTATCTTGAACTTTTTTCATTTTCCAAATGATTTATTTGCCATATTTTCATCACACAAAAACAACAGTTTACAGAATTTTGGTCACAAATATATAGACGGTTAAAGTACGCGGTAAATAACTTGAACCATTTGCTATGGTTGCGCGCAACCCTCTACTTTGATTGGGACACGAAAATCGGTTACCGTGCATTCTAGGTCGACCGCCATGATGGTTCAACTTGTGTGACGAGGATTATAACCGATTTCGGGTCTCAGTCCAGGGAGGGAGCTGCGCGTAGGCGTGGCGGATGGTTCAACTTATTTGCCGTGATAATATAATGATGACATGGAGCTGATCTGATGATGGAGCTGGAAGATAGCCATAGGAATTCAACAATAAAACAATATAACCACTTCGACTCTGGGCTCCTTTGATTTGTATTGACGAGTACTTTGACCCTATATGGTAGTCAAGGTCTAATGATGGAGCTAAAAGGTGGCAATAGGAAATCCGCAATAAAACGAAACAATCATATCGAGTTAGGGATCGTTGGATTGGTATTGACGATTACTTTGATCGTTTATGGTAGCTAGGGTCTGGTGATGGAGTTGGAACGTGGCCAAGGGAACTCCGTGATAAAAAGACACAACTCCATCGAGTTTGGGATCGTTTGATTCGTATTTACAAGTACTTTAATCCCATATGGTAACCAGGGTCTGATGATAAGACTGGAAGGTGGCCATAGGAACTTCGCAAGAGAACGACACAATCCCATCGAGTTTGGGCTCGTTTGATTTGTATTGACGAGTACTTTGATGCTATATGGTAGCCAGGGTCTGATGATGGAGCTGGAAGGTGGCCATAGGAACTTTGCAAGTCAACAACACAACCTCTTACAGTTCTCAAGCGGCTCCTGCCCTACTTAGGGGATCCAGACACCTCCTGCTGGAAGCTTTTAACTGAAAAGTAAAAAATAGAAATAAAATAATAAAAACTTTTTTTAAAACAAACTTAAATGCGCTAAAAAGATAAAAATGAACTTTTCATGTAAACTTTTACTATCAACTTATAACGTCATTACACAATTTATATGATATAAAAGCTTGTCGCGAGAATTAAAAAATATTAAAATCAATACGTAGATGAATTATTTAATTGTACACAGCTAAATCTCTCTTTTCTTCTATATAGCGCATTTCATTTAAAGCTTGTTTTAAAAAAATGCTTTTTTATTTTTTATCTATTTCAGTTTTGCCCGGCGTTTATAGTCAATTTTAATACAATCGAACCCACGACCTCCGGCATAGCAGTCAGGGCTACTAACCATTGGACCAACAGGCCAGTCACAGTAAAAAACATACCTAATAAACGTGAGATACCTATTATCTCACGTTTATTAGGTATGTTTTTTTATGGTAGGTAAAATTATCAAATGACAAATCCCGTCCTCGGGTGGGGTGGGGGATAGTGTAAGACTCTTACTGACTAAAAACCTACCCTATTCCTTTCATTACCTTCATTCCAAGGCCCCAGAGTTCAGTTTCGCATAACCCTTGGCCCCAGTAGGCTTCGGCCCTGCTGGGCCCCTACAGTTTGCTGACAACTCCTTGAGGCGCACGGGAACAGTACGCGCCGTAAACGACTTGGGCTCGGACCGGTCTGTTACCGGAGGAACGGACAGCGAGCTACCCATTGCCCGCCGTTCGCGAGCCATCGCCTACGGTGGCCGGAAATAGGGATCGGCCTCCTCCTTTGCTAGCATTACTGCTTCGCAGAAGGAGGCGACCACCTGCCACTGCTCCTCGCTCCGGAGCATGGCCTGAACTAAGGCCCTGCGCGAGAGATCGCTGCCGCCGATCGCGCCCACAAGGACACCGCGATGCTCTTCCCAAGCGGGGTACACCTCGACTGTGTGCTCCAGCGTGTCCTCCAGGTGGTCCGCACAGTGGCGATACCCGGGCGTCGTCTCCACACTAATCTTGTACAGGTACTTCACGAATTTGCCGTGTTCGGTTAGCACCTGCGCCAAGCGGAAGGTGACGACGCCGTTAGGCCTTTCCAGCCACGCCTCAAAGAGAGCCTTACCGCCTCGATCGTGGCGTGCCCAGCACTGGGTTGCGACAGTCGCTCTCGCCATTTCACCATGAGATCGCGCCAGAACTGCGTCCGACATGCCGCGATTTGTCGTGGGAGCGAAGTTTCGCCCCGGCGCAGCATTGCATTTCCACACGTAGGTCGTGCATGTGTGCAAGGACTGTTGCCTCCAGATCCCATGGTGGTAGGCCAGCAAGGAGGCTCGCCGCTTCGCAGGACACCGTGCGGTATCTCCCCGGATCATCCGAATGGCCATAACCCTCTGGCAGGCGTTCAGCCAGGCTGCCGGTCGCTTTCGCAGCGACGGCGCCTTCACCGGCGCCCCGTAAAGGGCCATGGACCGAACGATGCCCGCTTAGAGCCTTCGGCAGCCAGCTTAGAACCCCTGGGTTCGGTAAGAGCCGCTTGAGAGCAGCCCCAGTCCGATTCAATCTGGGAGCCAGACGTCGGAAGTGCTCCTCGAAATTTCACTGGCTGTCGAGGACGAGTCCCAGGTACTTCATCGTCGACCCGACCCGATGTAAACTCCTCCTACCGTTAATTGGGAGCCCGGAGGTGACGCGTTCCGAGGGCCACCTCGAGTCCTAACTGCTCGATCCTCTCCACGACTGTCGCATTAGGTATGTGTTGTGAAGTTATTACCACGCCGAACGATACAGTTGGACGCGCGTATATCTTTCTACGGGTATCTCGAACAAGCGTTGGACTCGCGTAACTGCGAGGGCTGTGCCAATTGATTGATTATACAGGAGAAGTTTGTGAATTATTTTACAAGAGTAGGTAAACGTTTTCAATAAACAAGTAAACCCCATTGCATCATTCCCGCTCCAGATGATCAGATTTTTCACCTGAAGGCATGATGTTTATTTCAAAACATCATGCCTCGAACTTAAAAAATTAATAAAAAAAAAATACAAAACAACGTGGAAGTAACACCACGGACTATGAAAAAGCGAAAAGTAGGAGGTAGGACTAGTACCTTATGGGCGCGGCTTCGGTGTCTGGCAGCCAGCAGTGCAGGGAGTACCCCCGACGCGTCTGAAACAACCGCCTTCTAGGTGTAAATGCTTGCCAACGTAACCACTGCGCGACTGCGAGTGAGTTGAGCGAGTGGACGACGCTGTATGGGGCAGACTGCATTAGGAGTGTTATACCTTGACAGAGCTCTTGAGCTTGCTGCGTGAAGCGCGGTATGTCTCCACGTCGGGGAGAGGCTCGCCTGACTTCTTCGTACTCTTGGAGGCAAGAATGGAAGAGTCTGAAATAAGGAAGCTATTTATAAACATGCTTATAAACCTCGTATGTAAGTAAGCGCCACTCAAAAACCTCATCTATGGCTTTCTGTGATATAAAGTGTCTTGTCGATAGGATTTATTTTTACTTGTATTTCATTGAACTTGAGGGGGTGTTACTTTTTGTAGATTTATTTCGATATACTAACCAGATACAGTTAACAACTTTACACAGAGGGTTTTAGGAAGGTTTTTAATAGATAGTGAGATAGTGTCTACACACAGTATTCATTTGGTTCGAACAGTGGCTAAGTGACAACAAGGGAGTGAGAAAGGGGCTAAACAAAGCTTTATCTGTAAGAACGATTCTCAAAAGAGTCCAAATGTAAGTGATTGACTCAGTCACATTCTGGACTTAATTTTAGGCAATCGATGATGATGATCAAGGAGGGTCAATACCAAGCGCCTCCTTTTTCATGGTGAGCGTTAGTTTGCTGGAGTCGGAGCGCGCGAACCTCGCGAGTGCGGGCGGTCCTGCAGGCGGCAGGGGCGGCGCGCTGTGCCCCGCTCCCGCGCCCCGCGGCCCCCGCGCCGAGCACGCACACGTGGAGCAGTGGCGACACGTGCACTCCTGGACGACAGTATAACAGCAACAAATAAATGTCTAAAGCCCTGCCATGAGATGCTGGTTTTTTTTTTTTGCATTGCATCAGCCTTATAATGTTCCCACAGCAGGGACTCAGGCCTCCTCTCTAGGAGGAGGAATGGGCCGTAATCCACCACACGGGCCCAGTGCGGGTTGGTATACACATTAAAACTGCTGGTTAAAACGAAACGAGAAATTTTTGGAAATGACGTCGTAGACTACATCAATGCTTATCTACGCCAGGAGATATTAGTGGTCATACGCTAGCCTATCAATAATAAATAAAATAAAATATAAAACTTAGTAGCAGCATCAGCAGCACTGCGACGTCAACTACATGTCAATGCATGTAATCTGCCACTATTAAAATTGGTGAGAGCCAAATGAAGGGAGTACCTGTAATGATACGACTGCGTGTTCTAAAATGCTCTTTATTAACAAATAATTAAGCTCATATTATAGTGCTTCTATTAAAATACACCAGTCAGCAGACACACACGCTCATAATACCTAATTAACATAATAAATATCACATTAGTAAAATATCTAGGGCAGTCGTACGTCAGATGTAAAGGTGCTAACCATGTGCTAACGGTACCAAAGCGAAATTATAGCGTATTATTATACCGGTAAAAAACTGTAGGTACTATTTTATAAATTATACCCAGCTCTGTATTATGAAGGGCCAAAGTTCTCGTATTTGTGCAAAATAGCAGATATTCAGAGGTCTTTCCTGGATTATTTTTCATGTTTTCTTTTCAATAGAAACCTAAATAACGGCAAGTTCGCTAAGTGCCTGTTCCGGATTCGTGCGGAGGATTCGCCCGGGTGTCGCCACTGTGCGGAACACCCGGAGGACACGGTGGAGCATACTGTAGAGGTGTGCCCCGTCTGGGCGGAGCATCGCCGTGTCCTCGTGGGGGAGATCGGCGGCAGCATCTCTCTCGCCGGGCCTTGGTTCTAACTACATGGTTACTCTTCTAAACAATCACTTTTTTAGAAGAGTAACCATGTAGTTTCTAGCCGGTTCTTCTGCATAGGAAATGGCCAATTGGAACCGTGCGCTAGCTTCTGACGTTTTATAAGTGCCCATGTAAGCCTATGTGAAATAAATGATATTGAGTTTGAGTTTGACCCGCCTGCCTGCTAGCAGGCTAGGCCTCTTTGCTGACAACTCCTTGAGGCGCGCGGGAACAGCACGCGCCGTCGACGACCTGGGCTTGGTCCAATAGTTACCGGACGGTCGGATAGCGAGGTATGAAAATATACCCCGAGTTGGCCGCTCTTAAATGTATACAAGCTGGTGGCCGACCTGATGTCGAGAGGAAGCGCGTTCTACAGAAGTATGGACTGTATATGAAGGGAACAATTAACAAAATCGAAAGTATAAGAAGGAAAAAGCAGTAGACTATTATTAGAAGAACGCAGATTCTTAGCATGGGAAGAACATATTGAAAGTGATTCTTAGCATATTGAAAGTGTAATGTAAGATAAGGAGGGGCAAGTGAAGTGAAGGGGAAGTGTAGTCAACTCAGAGCACGCAGACTCCTTCTCTCGCAAATGATCTGACCTCAAATGGACGCCATTTGAGGTCAGATCTGTAGCTCGAAACATGGGGTTATTTTCTCAAGTTAAATTTGAACCGAATGCAGTTATTTAGGAGCCTGTTCTGTAATATTTAGCGACATTGCATTCAGGTCTAAGTAGCACTCCTCACCATAGTCGATTAATATAAAAATTTAAGTTTGCACTAGCATAGTCTTTGACTTTGGCAGCCAAGCGTCGTGTCAAGATGCAAACCGAGATCCTTTACACTAGGGCTGATGGTAATGACGGCACTATTAAAAATGATTGGAGGAAGAGAATTAAACACCACTACCCATCATGCGAGAACGTTCAATAATAATGGTCTGACACTTTGATGGATTTACGTACACCCCAAATCTATCAGACCAATCTGAAAGCGTCAAATCTCGGTTTACATCCTCTATAGTTTCCGACAAACCTTCCACCCGCGCAGTTGTATAATTGAAGATTGATAGATAAGATAGTTATAAGATTTATGAAGACGGAGAATAGCAACGCAGAAAGAATACCGCCTTGTGCAAGACTAGAATCTAGATCACGCCTACTCGACGAATTCTCGTTATCGTGAACCGTCTGCTGACAACCTTGAAGATAAGAAGAGAATCATTCCAAAGCTTCGGAAGAAACCAAAGGATAGATAGAAGAATGTCGTAACTGACAGCATTAAAGGCATTGGAGAAATCAATTAATATCAAAACTAAATCCCGACTACGTAGTACGTAGAGTACGTTATATAGGTACCAACCGTAACACTTTGTGACTACGGCTTTTCGTTTTGTTTTGATCTTGTTTCTCTAGTAACTTTGTTTATTTCAGCATCCTGAAAATCTTGGTTTATACCTTTTCCCCTTCTTTTTTTTTTCGTCGTCGGTTTTTAGTTTTTTTCTTTTTATTATTTAAACTATTTTAATGTTAAATCATTGTGGTCCTGTCAACCGTTATATACCAACTGTTTTTGACATCGAATTTTTTGACCGCTTGAGGGTGTCGCATTGAATTTTGATGATAATATTTTTGATAAGCACAAGTGAAGCCCTTCCAAATGATATCAAACACGGTGTATTTATATAACTTAATGTTTTTTTTAACACATGACTTTTTGGCCACTAAAGGGCATAACTTTAAATTTGAACAATATTTTCGAAATGTGCAAGTGAAGCCTTTTCAAATGATACCAAACACGATGTATTTAACTAATTTTTTAACACAATTCTTTTTGCCCGCGCCATATTGAATTTTGATGATATTTTTAAATATTAAAAGTGAAGCCAAAAATTTTCTTAACATTTTTCTTAACACATTACTTTTTGTCCGTTAGAGGGCGTCACTTTAAATTTGAACAGTATTTTGGAAATATACAAACACGACGCATTTATCTCATTTATATTTTTTAAGACACTACTTTTTGTTCGCTAGAGGGCGCCACATGCCGCGAATTTTGTGACACGTTACGTAGCCAACGTTAAGCGGACGATTAAGGGCCAAATTCACCAATAAACTAATCGCGATTATATAAAAGAAAACGCAGTTTGAGCGCCTAATCGAGTTTATAGCTTCATTTTGCGTTTCACCGCGATGAATTCAACCTAGTTTACGCTAAACTCAGTTTCAATTCTTTTATTGTCGCCCATGTTTACGACACCGGTCTTTAAACTAGATTACGCTGAGCTCAGTTTAGTTGAACTAAGTTTTTATATTGAATGATGAAATTAGCTCTAAGACAGTTCTAACGATACCTCATAATTATGTCGAATTCCGATAAGTAGATTAGGAGCTAAACATACATCCATATTCTGTCAAAATCGTAACCCTTCTTTGGCTTTGCCGTAGTCGGGTAAAAATTGTAATCTTGGGGTCTTCTATGGTTTCTCTACTGTCACCAGTTACGTCAAGGACAGCAAAGGTAGTACTGTTACCAGGCCTGAATTCGGATTGAAATGAGTACGCGGCCAATAAGTTTTACCATTTGCTACGGTTACGCACTTCGACGGAGACTCAAAAATCTGTTACAGCGCATTCAAGGTCGACCGTCATGATGGTGACGAGGATTGTAATCGATTTTCGGATCTCAATCGAAGTGATGAACTGCGCGGTTTGCCGCGTGCTATAACAAGATTATTCCGGTGAACGAATCCTGAAAACTGCTTGTGGATGCAGGCTTAAAGTGCTTTGGACAGGAAAGAAAGAATAGAAATTGGACGAAATGATTTGATAGGGAGGGATTATAGATTTTAGGAATCTATTCTATATTTCTATAACCGCCGCCGAGCAGATGACCTCCTGCTTTTCGAACTCGGTCAAAAGAAAATGATTGGTATAGGAACACAATAAGT
This sequence comes from Leucania comma, assembly GCA_958295575.1. Taxonomy (NCBI): domain Eukaryota; kingdom Metazoa; phylum Arthropoda; class Insecta; order Lepidoptera; family Noctuidae; genus Leucania; species Leucania comma. The sequence continues at coordinate 142,553 of OY282484.1, forward strand.
GCACATTGCCCTAGAGGCACTTAGCGAGTGGGTGTCGCGAGGTGTTGTGTCGCACCTGACAGGGCTCCCCGGCGGCGGCGTGCGAGGCGGGCGCGTCGTGTGGGAAGCGCAGGCGCATCTCGACGTCGGCGGGCAGCGTGGCGCGACACGAGCCCGCCACCGTCACCGACCACCCGCCTGTCACACACACACACACAAGTGTCAGCTGTCAACACGCGAGCGCCGCATCACTACACTTAGTTACAGAACCTGTCTTTTTTCTTCCCCTCAAGTATTACGCACGTTCCATATTAAAAGCTCCAAAATTTACCGCAGTAAATGTTGTAGAATGAAAAAAAACATTTTCGTTGACTAGGGCCTACATACAATAGTAAGTGACCTGAAAATGGCAATTTTTTTTAACATTTTTTACCTCCCATTGTAACGTCAACCCTACATATAATTTTTATGGTGTAAGTACAATACGAGTATCAAATATTACTTTTACAACTTCTTCATTTTTTCAAAATCGTTACTTAAGTATTCAAAATCAAAATCAACTCTTTTATTTCAAATAGACCATTTACAGGCACTTTTGAATAGTCAAAATGTCGGTCAGTCAAAAAAAAGTGAAGCTAAATTGCACGTTCCAAAGCGTAGATCTCTATGGAGAAGAACGTGCAAGAAACTCCATGGACACTCTTTACTATTTCTATTTTAAAGTACATGGGTACTCTTTGAAAAACCCACGGCCGGCGGCCTACGGGAGTGATGATAATTTAAGACATATTAGTTGGGACATCGTTCTCAAATCGCAGACAGAGGCGAGCTGCGCCGTTACCTGGCGGTTGCTGGTGGGGCGCGAGAGGTGCGGCGGGCGGCGGCGGACCTGGGCGCTCCAGGTCGCGGCGGCGCGCGGCGCGGCGGGCGCGGCCCTGCGACAGCCACCGGGGCGCGAGCGAGCACAGCAGGCTGCCGCCGGACTCGCTGCTGTCACTGGAGGTCGCACCGCCGCTATCGCCGCCACCCTTGAACTCGGGAAGTTTAACCGAGGGCGCGTGGCGTCCCTCCTCATCACATTTTTCAGTAGAGAAACTCTGCGATTTTCGTTTATCGCTGACGATATGTGCAATGTCATCCGGGGACCGGTCAGAGGGCTCATCAGATAGCGGGAGCCGCGCGCGCTCACTGGAGGGCGGGCGGGCAAGGAGGACGGGCCGCGGCGCGGTCCTGCGCGGCCGCTCTGCTCGCTCATTGCGCTCGGGCTGCTCGCCGCGCTCTGTACGAGCTCGCAAGGCCTGATTACGCTCGTGCTGGGTGAACACGGACCTGCGCGGCCGCACTTTATCAGTCTCTGCGCTCTCTTTGTAACCTTAGTGTGAATAAAACAACATTTAAAAATTAAATATTTTAATATTTAAATTCTGATTTACATAAATGCTCTCCTAATGACTAATGTAACCAATAATTACTTATTACAACGACAGGTGCCACTCGCGAGTGTTGGCTGTTCTACTACACACTGCGCGCATGACGTGCAGGACAGTGCTCTCTGCTCTCAGCAGTGATACGCGTCTAAGTAACAATGGCTATTAAAATATATTTTGCTTTATTTTGGTGCTGCAGTATTCAGGTGATAGGAATGAAACTATGAGACTGTTGTCGTCTAGTCGAGCTAGTGCAAGCGTCGTGATTGTAGCACGTGGCGTGCTGAGTGAATGCGACGCGTGTGACGCGCGAGTGTCTCTACTCGACGGGCACGGAGGAAGCAGTGTGGTGCGGCAGCAGCGAGGGTGCGCACGAGCCCGACAGTGAGATACCTTGGTCGTGCGGCGCGCGCGCGTTGGGCCGCGTGCAGCCCAGCCAGGAGCGCCCTCGCGCCGCGCTACGCCTGCCCGCCAGCCCCGCCTCTCCCCTCGCTCCGCTCTCGGTCGCCGAGGCTCGCATCGGGCTGGTAGCCGCCGATTTGCTGCTCGGGGATGTCATCGTTGTTTGGTTTTTGGACCTGAGCATCTGCTTGTTTTCATCAATCTCCGTTATGGGAGAGGTGCCGGCACTTTTCATATCTCTGCACCGTCTAGGTGAATCGGATTGAGGCTTTAATCTGTGCGGCGGGCTGTAGCTGGCTAAAGGCGTGGGTGCGGGTGCGGGGGGCGCGTCATTGCACTCGGCGTCGCTGGACTCACGGTACTGGTCAGCGATGTCAGCGATGTCGGGCGCGGAAGCGCGACGGTTGTGGTTGAGGTCCTCGTTGCCGGAGTCGAGGCTGAGGCTGCTGCGCTCTTCGGGGATGATATCGAACATCTGCTTGAAGCGCAGCGAGTTGGAGCGCGAGCGAGGCTCGGCGTGCGGCACGGAGGCGCGGCGAGGCGCGGGCGGCGCGCGCGGCTGGCTGCCGGGCTCGCCCAGCACGCCCAGCAGCATGTCTGCGATCAGTCGGTTGGTGTTGCCGTTGTGCTCGGCAGGCATAGAGCTGCGCCTGCTGTTGTTTTTGTTTGACTCATTGTTAGGTGTTCTCTGATTTTTTTCGTAAATGGGGATAGGAATACGTGACTTTTTGTTTCTGATACTATGATTTTGGTTTTCGTCGGATGTCGTGGTTTCCGGTGAGCTTTGTGAGCCGTTTACGTATTCTAATATTTCTAATATTTCGATACATTTGTTACCTTCGTGTATCTCAGATTTTTGGTATATCCTTTTGGCGGCCCGATCATCAGATGCGACCGCCGGTCGTGTCACAAACGACAATTTGCCGTGTATTTGATGCCGCTCGCCCTTCTGTTTGCTCGAATTATACGAGTCGTATTGATTATTGTTGCGCTTTAAAGATTTGAATGGATCTCTATCGTCAATAGGCTCTAATTCTTTCTTCCAAGTCCGCTTGGCTACATTGTCGTCGGACTTGGAGGTGACCATCTTGCTCGGGCGGTGTTTGATGCGCATGCACTTGTACTCCTCCTGGGCGACCCTGCTGATGACGTCGTCGATGAGCGCGTTGACGATGGCGACGCATTCGCGCTCCACGTCGCGCCGCGTGTGGCAGTGCTCGTCGTGGCGCCGCTCGGCGTCGCGGTCTCTCTCTCTCAGGCGTTGCTTGCCCCGAGTTCGTCGCGCACACTCCATGCGCATTTCTCTCTTGCGATGTCGGCGGTAAAGTCGTTGTTTTATTTTTTCTGGCATTCGGTCGGCAACGTTCACATTTTCCTTATCGCAGTCACATTCGTTATCTTTAATTTTAATAAAAAAAGCCTCGCCCTTGTCCTTAGGCGTGACGACGTCCTCGTTGCGAGCGTTCTCTGGCAGCAACTCGAGGACGTCTATGGCGGAGCGCACGAGCTCGCTGCGCCGCCCGGTGCAGGCTCTGCGCAGCAGCACGGAGCGCGGCGAGTTCGGGTCGTCGAGGCTGTCCACTAGGCTGGTGCAGTCAGAGCCCATGAGGTCGGCGTCGTCGGAGGACGAGGTGTTCACTTCCATGGAGTCGGTGTGCGGAAAGGCGGAGAAGCGCGGCACCACAGGCTGCTCGGCGATGTCGTGGTAGTAGCTACCGGTGCCGACTCCGCTGATGACTTCGTACTCGACTTCGTGCGCCTGTCTGCTCTCAGCGCCTGGACCTGGCTCGTTTTCGCTGTCTATAAACACATCCGTAACATTCGATATTTCTATGTGGGATATTTCCGGCATCGGCTGACCAGAATAGTCCATAGCCGGGTCTAGGTTATGTAGTTCATCCTGGAACAACTTCTGTATCTGCTGCAGCACGGCTTGATTAACGTTGTCGTGCTGCAGGTCGAAGGACCCGCACGGACAGGGGCCTGGCGAGCCCGCTGAGGTCAGGTTGTTGTTGGACTCGACACTGTGCACCTCGTCGCGGATGGTTAGTGCGTCGTGTGCGTCGTGTGCTATTCTTGCGTCAGGTTCGTCGCGCAGATTATTGCAGCAATCCTTACGCTCCTCGTTGACGCACAACTCCTCGTTACCAAATATGATCTGATTGTTAGAGGTGGGGCTTAAGTGAACTATAGTGTTTACTCCTGTATTTTGTAACTTTACTTTTATTTCTTTTTCGACAATACTTATTTTTCTATCGTTTCCCATAGACGCGTTCATGCACTCTAATTGATCAGTCAACGAATTGAGGCTCTCTACTAAAATGTTGGATACGTATTCATCTATGTTAATATTTTGAGTACATGTCTTCTGGATCATCGTAGGAGCTCTCAAGTTCTGCGTGGCCTTGTCTGGCGGAAGCGCGTTCGCGCTGACAGCCGGTACAGAGCTCACGTTGAGTGTCTCCGACACTACGATCTCCAGCAATTCGTAGGAAGGCGTGTGAATGGAAAGCGGCTTATCGTAGGGCACCGCATCGTTGTCGTCGCGTAGCAAGCTGGCGGAGCGCTCACATACGCGCCCATGGATGTGCCCACTGCTTGTGAACGGTGCGCTCTCCTTGGTGGTAGGATAGGAAGCTGAGAACGTCTCGGAGGAGTCGGACAGCGAGCGCTCTTCACTGAGCGCGGACGGCGCGGAGGGGTCGCTCGTGACGTTCACTTCGTCCGCCGTTGTTGTATTCACTTCTAGCGTAGTCGTGTCCAACGATTGACGCTCTGTGTATTGTGTGAATACGTTTCCGTCGAACTTCGAACCTTCACTATCAGTAAACGCGTCTGTTCCCGTCTCTAAATAGGTCGACGACGGCTCATGGATATGAGATCGATATGTAGAGTCTGAAAAGTCAGCTCTGGTGGCACGGTCGTTGCGAGACTCTTCAGCACGGTCGTAGCTATTCCTCATGGCGGCGCGGAGCATCTCGTCGCTGCCGCGGAAGTCTCGCGAAGAGTCAAGCCGCTGGCGCTTGGGCGTGGCCCAGCCAGCGGCGACCTGTGAGTAGCGCGAAGAAGCCAGGCTGGACAGCTGGCGCAGCTCCGAGCGGCTGCCGTCCAGCGAGCGCGTCTCGCGGCTGCCGTAGGGCGCGGGCTCGCACGGCTCGGCGCCGCAGCAACAGCACGCGCGGCCCGGCTCGCAGGGCCGGCCGGCGCCGGGGCCCCACATGCGCCGCATCAGTGCGGACTTGCGCATGAGCTCGCGGTCGCGGCGCGCGAACCGGTGTGGCGAGTCTGCGGGCGAGCCGCTCACGTCTCGTGGTGGTGACGCCGACGCCGCCGACCGGTTTGTCGGCGGCGCGCTCTCCTCTGAGTCTGATCTCTGCTGCGCGAGACGATACCTGCAACGTTGTTTAGACAAATCAATACTGGTTCCTCACACGACCTGATGAACACGAGAATATAGTGAACAAGAATACTCACTTTCTCATGATAGTCTCGGGGACGGAGTAGCGGCGGCGCAGCAGGCCAGGCGAGGCGCCCGCGCGCGGCGCCAGGTCGGCGGCGGCGCGCTCCATGGCGGGCGCGGGCGCGCGGTCGGCGGGCGACTCACGCTCGCACGCCGCGCAAGAGCGGCGCACCGTGCGACTGGAAGCAACACGAAGGCAGCGCGTCAATACTCTGATACGTGAGTCAGTAAGTAACGTTCTGAGCGTACTGTTACTGATGTTGCGATACTCTTTTTGAAAATGCAGCCTGATTCGCCGCGTACATTTTGCAAGGCTTTCATTCCGGGAATTTTCAAGATTCGAAACTGATATTTTCGGTCCTGGGAAAAATTAGCCTTTCGAGAACATTTCAAAAGTAGTATCAACGTAAGTTTAAAACTTATGCGCGTATATAAGTTCCAAGCCAAAGCATCTCGTTCTACTTCATCATCATCATCATTTCAGCCGAAAGACTTCCACGGTTAGACATAGGCCTTCCCCGAGTGTCGCCACAATGCGTTCATTGTGTCCTGTGCGTCTCGCATCCATCGAATTCCGGCAACACTTACCAGGTTCTCGGTCCACCTTGTAGCAGGCCTTCCAACGCTACGTCTTCCTGTACGTGGTCGCCATTCCAGAACCTTTCGGCCCCAACGGCCATCCCTTTTGCGAGAAATGTGCCCAGCCCATTAAGCTTGGCGATTTATTTATACCGATTAGCGCAGCGCAAGCTGTCACTGTAATTACTCGTCATGACTGAAAATCAGAAGAAGCTGGATGTTATGGACGAGGTGTCCGCTGTACAGCGTGCTGAATAAGCGCGACCAGATGCCATTCCGCTGGCGTGACGGGACAAAGAAGAGCCTGCAGGATATAATCACGCTGTTCAAGGAGACCGACCCTGACGACGTGCCGATGTTTGTGGCAAAGGAGCTGCACAAGTTCCCTCCAGTCACCTTTGACCACGTCGACGTAACAAGCCTTTTGAAAGATATTGTCTTTCTGAAGGCCAGTCTCACGGATGTGCTAGCAAAGTTAGATGCATCTCATAAAACAGTCGCCGATTAGCGCAAGGAATTTGATGAATTTCGCAACAACGCGGCGGCAACTAGGTCATCAGTCGATTCACCTAACGTAAACATGCGTCATGGAGCTGGCCTCGATACGCCAAACTCCGCGTCAGTAGTTTTGTCGCCGGCGCATACGTCAATTGCTGAGGTTGAAGAGTGCCGCACCCGTGCACCCCGCAACTCCACGCCGGTCACCGCGGCTCCTCCACGCTTTGCCACACGATCCCTTCGCCCCGTCCCGCTGCCTGTTCTTGCAGGCCCAGCGAATCTGATTCATAGGGATTTCGCTAGCGTTACCGCGAGCACCCCTGGCGCTCCTCTTGTGAAACCTGTGCTTAACAAGGTAAAGAAAAAGGTTGAAAATGACGATGGTTTCGTTACGGTGCAAAAGAGGAAGCGTCGAACGCAAACCACGAAGAATCGCTGCGGCATAGCACCTGCGACTCCTAGCGTGAGTCTACGTGCCGCTCTGCCGAACACACCAACATACATCTCCCGCCTGCATCACACCACAAGGGTGGAAAACATCGTACGCCAAAAAACGAAATACGCACTGAGGATGCAGCTGCTGGAGTCGCATCGTAACGTCAATTTCAAGGCGTTCGTGGTGCGAGTCCCGAACACTTTTCTGCCCCTCGTGTTGAAGGAAGATTTTTGGTCGCAGGGCGTGGTGTTCCGTCGCTTCCGCGGACAGGTGCCACAGAACAGCACAAAGTGAATTTAGTGCAAATGTGTTACTAACATAGTTTTAAGTCTTATTTACTAATGATAAATAGTATTTACATTATATATGTCAGTCTGTAAGGTATGTATCTATGGGCCAAGATGCCTGACAATAAATGAGTTATTATTATTATAAACGACGAGGCAAAACGCTTAGTCCGGACCGTGGTAGTTTCAACAACGTTGGGGAGGATATTCGCCGTACTTACATACGGTTGTTCGATGGTAGAAATCAGATGGCGGTATCAAGTCATGCAATGCCCACGCACACTCTCCAAAATGCATCCTGTAAAATACCGAACGCTGGCTACTCTACGCCTGTGCTCAAGGCTTTGTAGATTGGACTTCACCAAATCTGGATCACCAATTAGCCTCTTCCTACCCAAGACCGCCTGTCCCAGGTAAACGTAGTCGTCCACAACTTCGAGTGTAGAGTCTCCGCACTTGATAGGAGTGCGTGCTACATGGCTGTATACTATTACTTTGGTTTTGTCCATATTCATTTTCCCACTCTTTTGGAAACTCTACTGAGGTCGCCAAGCATTGTACTGAGCCCCTCCGTAGTCTCAGCCATGACTACGACGTCGGCAAACCGAAGGTGAGTGATAGAATAGAATAAACTTTATTGTACACCAAAATAATAACAAAAACTTTTAAACAAACTTAAATCTATGGGAATATACGAACAAGTGCATTCCGACGAGCCCGTCTAGATGGAAAACAACAAAGTAGACGGGAACCGATCACTTTTTCGAAACTTTTTGTTCGAATTTTATGTGACCGAAAACTATTGACCGACGTCTTTCGTTATTTGACATATTTTTTATATCATCGAAATATCATGTGTCATAGGTATCATTTTACCGAATTACTATTGGCCGAAGCCTCTCTTGAACTTTTTTCATTTGCCAAATGATTTATTTACCCTATTTTCATCACACCGAAACAACAGTTTACAGAATTTTGGTCACAAATATACCTATAGACGGTTATAGTACACGGTAAATAACTTGAACCATTTGCTGTGGTTGCGCGCAACCCTCCACTTTGTTTGGGACCTGAAAATCGGTTACTGTGCATTCAAGGTCGACCGCCATGATGGTTCAACTTGTGTGATTAGGATTATAATCCTATTTCGGGTCTTAGTCGAGGGAGGGAGCTGCGCGAAGCCATGGCGGATGGTTCAACTTATTTGCCGCATTTTGCTTTGGTAGCATTTTCAATATTAAATGAAAATAGTGTCATAATAGTCAATGTTTTGTGCTACAAAATTTAGTGACAGAAACGACTCGCTGCGAATACGACTTCACACAGTCTTGTCTGCCCTATCCCTAGAGTGTAATTTACTCAATACTCAATTCTTTATTGCATTCCACAATGTAAGCTTAGGTGGTAAACATTAACATAAGAATCAATTATGGACCCTGTCGGGCACAGCAAAAGAAGGGTATGCAGAGATGAGGACTCATTCTTTATGTATTCTATAATTTAACTTAACCTAAATTCTAAATACATTCATACAAAATAATTAATAATAATAGTTTATGTTATGTAGGTATCAAATAATATATTGTAATTATATGAATGAAGACATATTAATAAATTAAACATTTTAAGTCTTATATTTTTATGTGTTTTAGGGATTTATCTTTTAAATACTCATCGACACTATAATAACATTTGCTTATTAATAGCTTTTTTAATTTGTATGTAAATAGGTGGAGCTTCTTTTCTTCTCTTATTGATTCGGGCAACATATTATACATTTTGAGAGACATAACTAGAGGGCTTGTTGAGTGTATTTTTAAGCGGGTTGTCGGTAGGTTAAGTCGTGTTTTATGTCGGAGTGTGTATCTTGTCTGTATAGCTTCCCGTTTAGTGTATAAGTCTTGGTGTTTGTGAGCGAACTTGCATATTTCAAATATATATATACAGGGCAAAGTTAAAATATTTAAATTAATAAAATGGGGTTTGCAGCTATCTGTCTGTTGTATGTTTACTATAATTCGGATAATTTTTTTTTGGATTATGAACAGTGTATGTGCGTCTGTACTGTGTCCCCACATTATTATGCCATAGCTAAGCCACGCATAAGCATAGGCATAGTATGTAACAAGGGCAGTCTGTGAGTCTGTGGTTTTTTTAAATTCACGAAAAGCGTATAAAAATTTAGACTGTTTAGATTTTATTTTTTGTATGTGTGATTTCCAGTTTATATTCTTATCTATAGTTATGCCTAATAGTGTGAATTCATTGACAGTTTCTATTATATGATTATTAAAATTTAAACCCGCGTAGGCGCAGTGGGGTAGGGCGGCCCGCGAGCTGAGGAGCAGGTGATTGGAAGGCCCGCCGACGCGGCTGAGGCTGGCCGATTTCAGCTGCGGCGGTGAGCATTGAAACCATCTGCGACGATAAGCTCGCGTGGGACCGCCCAAACCCCGTAGCGCCGAAGCAGACACAGAAAACCTTCCATGGTGGACAATGGTGGTATAATGAAGGTTCGGGAACATAATACTTCGAACAAATGATAGTTCCGCTAAGTGTAACATCGGTGAAAAGTTTTTCAACCACATGAAACATTGGTATAACGAAAAAATTCTAATTGAGAATAGATCAACTGATACAGTGGCAGACGTGACTTCAATGAAATCAAAAAAAAAACGAAACGATAATAGTTGAAACGTTTTAGGTGAAATGAAATTCGGTCAAACGTTTTTCGACCTTATGATAGGTAACCATGTATTTAGAAATATAAAGAATGCTTATCAATTGTCTAGTAGGTACTCATAACACAAACTCTGCTTAGCTTGGGACTAGACGGCTTAGGGCTGATTTCATCATTCAATATAAAAACCTAGTTCAACTAAACTGAGCTCAGAGTAATCTAGTTTAAAGACCCATGTCGTAAACATGGGCGACAACAAAAGAATTGAAACTGAGTTTGGCATAAACTAGGTTCAATTCATCGCGGTGAAACGCAAAATGAAGCTATAATCTCGATTAGGCGCTCAAACTGCGTTTTGTTTGAACGAATCGCGATTAGTTTATTGGTGAATTTGGCTCTAAGAGCCAAATTAAATTAAAGAAAGTCGCTCAAACAAAACGCAGTTTGAGCGACTAATCGAGATTATAGCTTCATTTTCAATTCAAACTCAGTTTCAATTCTTTTGTTGTCGCCCATGTTTACGACACGGGTCTTTAAACTAGATTACGCTGAGCTCAGTTTAGTTGAACTAAGTTTTTATATTGAATGATGAAATCAGCCCTTAGTGTGATAGTTGTGGAATATTTAGGGTCGACCGAGCTTTCGAGTCTCAATCCAAGTGGGGGGCGCGTACCCACAGCAAATAGTTCAACTTACATATTTGCCTTGTAATTCGTATATGCGTATATGCTCGAGCGCGCCGATTATAATTATTTACTCTCATTAATATACAAGCCCACCATCGCCATCGAGCACAGCAAGTGGAGCGCATCATCATACGATACCGTGTTGCGGACTCGGCGGCGCCGGGGGCGCGGGCCGCGGGGACCCCATGCGGTAGGGGAGCGGAAACCTTGGTGCACAGTAACTGACGAAGACCGAATAAAATTTCCTGAATAAAAAATAATATTAGTAGGTATCTAATAATGTTACATCCTTGATACCTATCTACTTGGTACATTACATACGTCACATACATACATACGGCATATACATATATACCCAGGTTCTTAGAGGGGTGAGGGGGGGCAACCCATATTTTTTATAAGCTCTTAGTCAAATAAATAAACGATAATTACGTTACGTAATATAAATATACTGTGCGGGACAGCCAACTCTCACAGTAATAGTAATTAAGTTTTAAATGTAAAGTAATAGTGAGACCGTAATAACGTAGGGTTTAGAATTCGTGATAGTTCCTTATTATAATAGTGCGTAAACAGATTGTATTTATAGGTTTCTAGAATTTTCAGTAACCGAAAACAGAGCCCTGTAATTACCTTTTACTATTATAGTTTTATTAGGCCATTCGGAAATATTTTGTTAACCGACTATAAAGACCCTTTGTTGGGTAACGCCACGTGCATTGATTACTTTACTATTATAGTTATATGTTGCCATTTGTAAATATTGTTAATGTTTTTAAGGGAACATTCGAGAATAGTTTGTTCACAGTTAGCCAACTATAAAAGGGCCAACTTGATTCTTAGACAGTCGGTTATAATTCGGTACTCATACGAGTCACGCTAATTTGTAAATCTTTGAATAGTTAACGCGCCTTTGACTACTGTATAGTACGGTGGTATTGGAAGAACAGTTTTCGGCACAGTTGCAGCAAATAAACATCGGTGAAGAAAACTTTAAATCTTTCACTATCCCTTATCCACCAATCCCAGCAACAAAAGTGTGCCAACCGGTACATTTAATGGTCCTTCGAGCCGGATCGGTACATTTAATGGTCCTTCGAGCCGGATCGGTACATATAGATATACTGGGTGAAATTGAATAGATCCGACAAATTTAAATATACAATAATGCGTGTTGTCAAGAAAATGTAGAACATATCAAATGTAAAATTAATAAACTTTTATCATTGTTACAAAAAACCTTAAAATAATTAAAGTATAAAAGAATTTCGCGTACTACCCTTTTAGTGTAGTGTGCACGATCTCGCTATGAATAAATAGCGCCGCCCCCGTCGCCTGGCCGCGGCCGCCTGCGCATCGTTTTCCCTCGCTCACGATTGATAATAATTTTGTAAAACATACTTTTATCGGCTTAGTACGAGGCTTGACTTTAGTATAGTGCGGCAGGAGTTGGGGACTAAAAAGGGTCAAAGCTGGTAGGGCTTGGATCCCCGATTATAACGCTACCACTCTTATTACAATGTAATGCACATTTTTCGAGAAATTTACAAAATAAGTTTCTAACCTCAAATCCGATAAAAGGGAAAACGAAACGTTAAAATGGGTGATTGACAACCAAAGCTGTCACAATATATTGCCTGTGATTACATAACATTAATTTATCGAACCCTTTATCAGACAAAATAGTCCTTATAATTAATATGGTTAAGGGTATTACATTGCTCAATGACCTTGAAAAATTTACCTCAACACTAGTAGAGAAGAATTGACCTCTACACAGGCATTGCAGGGGGTGCTGCGCGCGGGGTGTTAGTGCTGATTCGAGTTTTTTCTTGATTACTTATCGATATTTAATGAAATTAGAAAAAAAAATCAATACATGTTATTCAGTTTATCGTAACATATATTTTGGTATAAATTTAATGTATAAATATAGAGCCGTTTTCGAGAAAATATGGAATTAATGTTCAAAAAAGGCCTATTTACCAGATTTTTTTTCTAGAGTTATGATATTTTTTTGAGAAACGTAATCAATACAATTAAGTATCCCCTTCATTTTTTATATGGTAATCGTACATAAGGAATAATCTATAAACTTCAATTTGAACTTGGATTTGGGCGATATAATCCCCTTAAGTTTGCTCTGAAAAACCGTCCGAGGACCTAGTTATTTTTTTTTTTTAACTAACACTAATTTTATTTTATGATTATGTTTATCTACAGAGTGTCATATTCGCATCAGCGAAAAAGCTCTTTAAATAAAGATAAAAAAAAAAAATATTGTCTGTGATGTAAAATGTCGTGCTACATCGGTAACACTGAACGTAAAATAGCAAAAAGGCGTAATTTTTTTGTCTGTGTCACTGTCATCGAGCCCGCGTTCCGAATAGCGTCAAAAACGATTACATCGCGAATCTATTGAGCGCGGCTATTGAGTTATAATTGTGACGTTGTGCGTTGATCGGATTCGCGATGTAATCACTTTTGACACAATTCGGAACGAGGGGCCAGTATTGTGAATGTCCTCTTTGTGTTTTGTGGAATTATTGTGGCTTTTTTTGATGACCTTGGCAGTTATTATTGGTACTAGGATGCAAGAGCGAGCGAAGCGAGCTCAAGACATGGGGGCACCCCGACTCAGATAGATTTAGGTTAGAAGTAGGTGGCGGGGTCGTAGTAAGGGGCTAGGCGGGGCAGTGCCCCGGGGCCCCCATGCTAGGAGGGCCCCCAAAACCTGCCATCCAATGACTTTCGCTCGGGGTGAAGCGATAAGGCGTGACAGACTTTTACTGACTGAAACTACAACCACAGCTTAGGGGCCCCAGTTTGCTTTTGCTCCCGAGCCCTTGGTCACCTAGCTACGCCGGTCCTAGTGAGCGAGCTACCTCCTTCGAGGTTATTTTTTTTTAAACACCCCGAAGTAGTAGCCCCGCGTAGTGGGGCTCCGTCGACTACGCCTTTTAAGCAATTTTTGAGTGTTTTGAGGTTAGATTACAAAAGATCATTTTTCTTGGAAACGGTTTTTTTTTTGGTAGGTAAAGTCATCCAATGACAAATCCCGCCCTTGGGTGGGGCGGGAAATAGTGTCAGACTCTTACTGACTAAAAACATACCCTTCCTTGCCTTTGTCCCGGGGCCCGCGGTGACATTCTCACATAAGCTTTGGCCCCAGTAGGCTTCGGCTCTGCTGGACCCCTACAGTTGCTGACAACTCCTTAAGGCGCGCGGGAACAGTGCGCGCCGTAGACGACTTGAGCTCGGACCGGTCTGTTACCGGACGGACGGACAGCGAGCTACCCATTGCCCACCGTCCGCGAGCCCGCGCCTACGGTGGCCGGAAATCGGGATCGGAATCCCGGCGGCGGCGGCGGCGTGTGCGCCTTTGCCTAATGCGGTCGGTCTCCTCCTTTGCTAGCATTAGGCCGTGTTTACGTAGACGCGTCGGGCGGCGCGGCCCGCACTAAATTCAAATATATGAAGTTGTATGAGAGTGTTTACGGACACACGTTTTTATGCGCGTTTGCTTGAAATTTAGGCGGTGCCCGCGGCGGAGAAAGCCGCGTCGCCCGCCGCGTCGGCCGCGGAGTCGCCCGCCGCGTGCGCCGCCGCGGGCACCGCCTATATTTCAATACTAGCTGTGCCCGCAACTTCGTTCGCGTGAACGACGAAACTTATCAATGAGTTTTTTGTATAAAGTGCTATTTGTGTAGAACGTTATCTATCGAGCATACTTACCGGTATTAATACTTCTGTCTCGGCGCGGGCCTTTTGTGGCTAATTACAATAGAAACGGGTGACGTAACCTGCGACAAACTTATTATTTGCGGTTGGTACAGTAATCGGGCTTAGGGATCGAACCGCAAAATTAAGTTTGTTTTTTATTGTATATACTTTTCCGGGATAAAAAGTACCCAGTGTGGTGCCCAGGATATTAAAGAATAATTATACCAAGTTTCATCGTAATCGAACCGGTAGTTTTTGCGTGATGCCTGAACAAACAGACAGACAGACAAAAAATTTGTTAATCACATTTTTGGGTTCGGTGTCGGTCTAGTAACACCCTCTGCCATTTATTTTTTTGATATTTTCAATGTACAGAATTTTTACTTCTACAGATTTATTATAATATATTTCAATATAAGCATGCGGCGATTCTGCCATTCTCGTTTAGAAGTCGAACAACGAAGACGTGACTTGCCGACAGCCATGGAGGATGACATAATCGTCATTTTTTTAGAAGACAATTTTGTTTTAAAAAGTGAGTCTCCGTAAACATTATCGAACATTGCCATATGTTTGTTTGCGCGTGCGATGGCGCGGGCCGCTGCAATCGCCGCTTCTCTGTAAACAGTAAAAACGCACGACGCGCCGCCCGACGCACCGCGTGTACGTAAACGGGCACTTACTGCTTCGCAGAAGGAGGCGACCGCCTGCCACTCCTCCTCGCTCCGGAGCATGGCTTGAACCAAGCCCCGGCGCGAGAGATCGCCGCCGATCGCCCCCACGAGGTTCTCGGAAACGGTGAGTTACCTTTTCATGGGAGTGGTGCCAGCGGGAGGGGTTAACTTCCCCCCTATCCCCCCAACTGCCAACCCCCTCCCTCCTGCCGCACTATTCTTAAGTTATACCCAAATTGTCCGCAGGTTTGCACGTTGTACACCAAAAATAAAAATAATTTTTAAGGCATTTTGCCAAACCCTGTACACGTGCACCCTGTGGGTCCGGTATACGCAGCGGGCATACAACGACCTCAACGTTCAGTATAACAATGCTTTCAGGATGTTGTTGGGCTCCCACGATACTGCAGTGCATCAGGAATGTTTGCCGACGCACATATTGATGGTTTTAATGCCATCATAAGAAAGCGGTCAGCGTCCATGATGCGCAGAGTGCCTGGGAGTGGCAACAGCATTCTGAGGGTCATTAGTGATAAGCCGTGCTGGCTGAAGCAAAAAAAGAACTTCCAGAAATTTTCGGCTTTTTGTGGCAATGCTATAGGCACCCATCCAAATTATTATACAAAGACAAGGTTTTGGAATCTGCCGTTGGATGCCAACAAGGTGATCCGCTCGGGCCAGTCATTTTCAGCTTAGCTATCCATCCAATAATACAACAACTAAATTCCAAATTTAACGTATGGTATTTAGATGATGGAACACTGGGAGGTGATGCTGATACAGTTTTAAAAGATTTCCAATTCCTGACGGAGCAATTTTGATCCATCGGCCTCGAACTAAACTATTCGATATGTGAAATTTTTGTTTCTGACAACACTGACAGACAATCAACTCTACAGAAATTTAATGCAATAGCCCCAGATATTAAAATTTTAGAGAAATGTTCACTGCACCTCCTAGGCTCTCCAATTTTTGAAGACAGTTTTTCCTTATTCATTGACGATAAAATAAAATCATTCAACGATATTTCGGACAGACTATCAAAAATTAACTTACATTCCACTTTCACCCTCATTAGATATTGCTGTTTTGCACCAAACTTTATGTATTTTCTCCGCTCTTCCCCTTTATGGAAACAACCACATCTCTTAGACAAAATTGACGAAACCATTCGATACACTCTAACGTCCATCTTAAATGTGGCTTTGGATGACCGAGCATGCCTGCAAGCCACACTACCCATTCGCTTTGGTGGGCTCGGCATCCGCAAAATTTCTAGTGTCAGTCTACCGGCGTTCCTGTCTTCGGTCCACAGCACTCAACAGTTAATCAAAAGAATCTTAACTCCATCACTGGTTGACTGGGAGGTGCCGTGCTTGACCGATGCCGTGAATGTCTGGAAAGTGGCTTGCCCGGACAAGGCGTTACCCGAAAGTCCATCTTCCCAGAGACAGTAGGATGAGCCGCTCTGCAGGTTGGTACGGAATAATCTCATTAATACGTCCACCAATACTGCTGAGCGTACCCGCCTACTGGCTGTGGGGGAATGGGAGTCGGGTCTCTGGCTACAGGCTCTACCGTCACTCAACATAGGTACCATGCTGAGTGACACCACCTTCCGGATCGCTACATGCTTGCGTTTGGGTGCTCCTAGTGGAGCTCCACATCGATGTCAATGCGGTGAAGCAGTCGACCGCCTCGGACACCATGGCCTGTCCTGCAGTAGAAGCGCTGGTCAGATAGCACGGCATGCCAGCATTAATGACATCATCCGCCGAGCTGTCGTCATCGCCGGGGTGCCAGCTATTTCAGAACCTATCGGCTTGGCACGTGACGATGGAAAGAGGCCAGACGGGATGACCATAATGCCCTGGAAGTTGGGTAGGCCTCTGGTGTGGGATGGAACTTGTGTCGACACCCTTGCGCCATCCCATCTTCTGAGTACGGCAGGCTGTGTTGGGGCGGCTGCTGCAGGTGCAGAAAACCTCAAACGGCGTAAATACAATAACCTTATCGGTAGTTACATGTTTGAGCCGTTTGGGGTTGAAACACTAGGGCCATGGGGTCCGAGCGCTCATCGAGTTGTTCGTGACATCAGCAAACAGCTGGTCGACTCTTCGCGTGACCAGAGGGCTGGGCTTTTCTTCGGTCAACGAATCAGCATTGCCATCCAACGAGGCAATGCTGCCAGCGTTCTGGGCACTTTTCCCATTGATATCGATGTGGATGAATTTTTCGTTGCCCAATAAGTATTTTTCTACCCGTTTGTACCTATTATTATTTTTAACTACTACTAGATAATGATATAATTATTATAAAATACTTAAATACAATGGTCAATTGTCCTTAAGTTTTATTAATACTAAAGTTTGTGATTTCACAGTTTCGAATGCACTGATTATTTTGTTTTTTAGCTCGTCTAAAGTTTTGGACTCGCGTTCGTAAACGAGTCTTTTTATTTATCCCCACAAATAAAAGTCTAACGGTGTTAGATCCGGTGGCCGTGCTGGCCATGCTGCAAGTCCGCTGCGACCTATCCACCTATCACCGTATTCACTTCGTAAATAAGCCCACATTTCACTGGAATAATGAGCCGGAGCTCCATCCTGTTCCTGTTGGAAGTACCTACATACCGACAAGATAAGACTTGGGCAAATTTTGTAATAGTTCGGGCACTGCACTAGCGAAAGATTTCGCGGACCGGTCAACTTATCATTAATAAAGATCCGCCCAATAACTTTATCATTAATTATCCCGAAGATTTCTTACGATGTTGTACCACACGATATCGAGTTACTTGACGTTGGTAAATGGTTCCCGACTATTTCATCCCGTCCTAGGCATTGTTAAAATACAAAGACAAAACGACAATACAAATTATTCGCAATACGTAAAGTAGGATTTGCGGAATGCGGGCGTGACCGTGACCTACAAAATGTTTTAGGATGACTAATTGCGCGTCGGGGCAGTCGCCGGGAGGCGGGAAGGGATGCATGCAAAATTAGGTAAATGACCGCTAGAACAAGAGTACTGCACGACGATTTATTGAGCACTGCGATGATGCGGACGAGATTTTTTGTTATTTTAATTTTTCTTATTTATTTTGCATAAGTACTTACTTTTTTTTTAATACCGATAATTCGTACTCAAATGAAGATAACAACATCAATGGACCATTTTAAAACGATAATCACGTTTTTTTTAAGGATTTTGATAGTCT
Source organism: Leucania comma (assembly GCA_958295575.1). Taxonomy (NCBI): domain Eukaryota; kingdom Metazoa; phylum Arthropoda; class Insecta; order Lepidoptera; family Noctuidae; genus Leucania; species Leucania comma. The sequence continues at coordinate 160,604 of OY282484.1, forward strand.
TTCGAAATTAAAGTTATTTTACACTTTTTTGTTTTTTTTTACATTGAAATCAGTTGAGAGAGAGAGAGAGTCATAGTCTCCCCTATATAATTATTATACTCTTTGATCAGAGTCCGTTAGCAGTCAAAATAGCAAATTATTTTTTATTTTCTATGTTTTTTCAATCAAGGTAGATTTTAGATACATGTCTTTTTGACGAATCCTTCGTGAAAAGTTCAGAATTATTATTTCATGCCATTTATTTATACCCACAGTGTAAAAATAGGCATACCTATTTAAGAAAAAGATATTATTTCATTTAATCATAATCTAGAACTAAAAATGATTATATTATCACCACTCACAAACTCCAACATTTCATTTTTTTTAAGTGGTATTTAAAAACTTAAATGGCAACACTAAATTAATAAAAGTTCACGATAATAAATCAATCAACTTTTCATTTAAACTTATTTTTTTGCTCGGCTCTAATTAGTTAATAAGATAGTTCGATAAATATAAAAAAATAATTAAATTTCATTCGTATTTAAATTTAATTCAAATACAATTCTGCCATTATTCTTTATGATTTTAGCGTACAAGGGTACTTAATCAAAGATTCAAAGCATTTTATTTCAAATAAACCTTTTACAGGTACTTTCGAAAAGTCAAGAAGTCGGTAGGTATGTCAGAAAAAATGAAGCTAATTGCACATTCCAAAGGGTAGATGTAAGAAACTCCATGGACACTCTTTTCAAACTTGTTATGAATTACAAATATCTCGGTTACATGTTTCTTGTTGCTGCTATTATAAGAGAACAATGTAAATAAGATAAAGAGAGAAAAAAATGTTCTAATTATGGTATTAAAATAAACCACTGGCAGCTATGAGATGACTCGTTTCAACTGACAGCGCCCGTTCACGAACATGACGCATATATAAGCATCACTCAGCTCAACCATTTTGAAGGGAACCGAATGATCCAACACACGCGCCACCATCAGTGAGACATTTGAGTGAGCATTTCAAACTCTCAACTGCCATGCTTATTTACGTCAAACAAGTCCATAACCTTAAACCATAAAATGCCCCACGGTACTCACATTTACAAAATTCAAAAATCAAATTTAAAAAACGAACCAATCAATACGAACGAACGAACTAATCAATTTGTACGCTCTAGTGCTAGTGGAGCTGGACCAACATTGAGCCAAGCATTCTTCTTATCTTAAATATAATCCTACAACTTACAATATGCTTGTCTACATAGTGTGCGTTTAACACAAGATTACCATCATTCTTTGGTTTCATTGTGTTCTAATATGTGGGGAGGTTATTATAACGTTGATTTAATTATAACGTTTTAAACAGTACCTACCCCATGAAAGAAGAGGCAACTTTAGCCAGCCTGAAACCTGGTTGAACTAATTGGTCTCTATGTCTTGTAATATAATTATGTCTATCGCCTCTTTTGCTAAATAGATGAAGATATTTTCTAACGTACATAATGTTTTCATAGATATATTGACAAGGCACCGTCATGATGTTAATTTCATTAAACAGTTCCCTTAGAGAATCGCAACGGCGGAGATTGTAAATGGCTCTTTTCTGTAGTATGAAAATTGAGTCGATGTCTGCAGCCCGTCCCCATAATAAGATACCGTACGACATGGTACTAAGAAAATAACTAAAATAGACTAGTCTAGCGGTATCAACATCCGTAAATTGACGGATTTTTCTAACAGCAGCAGCTGAACTAAGCCGTCCTGTAAGCGATGTTAAATGAGGACCCCACTGTAGCCTTGAGTCAAGAGTTATCCCCATCGATATATACATATATAGGTCGATGGTTATCCCCAGGAAAACTGTTTTATCGACAAATTCTAGTTTCTCATTGTTCAATACTATGTCACAATGACTACTTTTGACATTCGGTTAGGAAAATCCGGAAAATCTTATGCATTCTTTCCCATTTAGAACTAAATTATTAGCAGTGAACCAGTTTTGGACCTGCAGTAGGGCGTTATTTTCGTCGTCAAGATTATTAGTCCTTCTATTTATCTTAAAAATCAAAGACATGTCGTTAGCAAATAACACCATATTAAGTTTGTTTTGCAATAAATAATTCACTAGACTAGGGGTGGGGTGGTCACTCAGAAAATACATGAAAGAAAGAAAAACAGTTAATTCACTCGAAATGACGCAACCTTAAAACAACACAAAATACATAAATGTAACGCATCGATACTGTACATCGATATTTTCCGGTGCATCAGTTTGAAACATCGATGTTTCTTCGACATTGAGTAGGTACTTTTTACAAAGCTTTAGTCAACAGCTTGAAACTCCATGCATACTTGTGCTTACAAAAGACTGTTTTGAATTATTAGTTGAGTTACTTACAACTCCTAAAACGGGATTGTCTTTATTCTCTTGTCTTACATATATACCTATGTATTTTTTGTGTGTGTATTTTTTGCTTTTATGTTTTTTTTTTTTTAATTTGTTTTTTATTTATATTTCGTGTTACCAATATTTTGTGTTATGTTATGCCCTGTTGTTGTACCAAATAAATTATTTTTCTTTCTTTTCTTTTTGTTCGTACACCTTTTGTGTTTTGAAACTGGAAACGAAGAGATTTTCCTCACAAACAACAATCCTATCTGTAAAGTGTGCACATTCTCGAAACACAATTAAAATTAAATGTAATATATACTATTTATACTAAAACCTACCTAAGTATGTACATATAATTTAAATAGTTATAAATAAATGAATGGAAATGTAATACTTAGCTACGTTCACAGTGAAATTGTAATAAACAGATAGGTATGATGAGTGTTACATATATACTCGTACACTCATAAAACAACTGAAAAATTTATTCCGCGCACTAGCGCGCAGCGGCAGCACAAACACACACTTTTAGGGGTTCCGTAGCCAAATGGCAAAAAACGGAACCCTTATGGATTCGTCATGTCTTGTCTGTCCGTCCGAATGTAACAGCAACTTTATTCCGAAACGAAACTATTAAGATTTTCACACAAATATAGAAAAAAAGAAAAACAATTCAAGAGGTTCCCCATACTTAAGGCTGAAACTCGTTTTTTTTTCATCAAACCCATACGTGTAGTACGACATCTATTGATGGGTCATCAAAAATGATATTGAGGTTTCTACTATCTTTTTTTTCTAAACTGAATAAGTAGTTTGTGCGAGATTCACTTCCAAAGTAGTAAAATATGTCCGCCCCCTGTAACTTCTAAAATAAGAGAATGATAAAACTAAAAAAAAATATGTGATGTACATGCAAACTTCCACAGAAAATTGGTTTGAACGAGATCTAGTAAGTAGTTTTATTTTAATACGTCATAAATCGTAATCCGCAATTTGTACGGAACCTTCAGTGTGCGAGTCCTACTCGCACTTGCCCAGTTTTAATTCATTGTACTTTTCACTACAAGTCAAAATAATAGAAAAGGGATAGCATAATAAATCCACAGAAATAGCTATTGTTATCAATTACGCGAGAATGTAATTACAAACATTATTCTGGCCACCTAAAAAATCCTAATTAGGACCTTTTCGAGTCTTCACAATTGCTGCTCATAACATTATTTATTTTTGTACGTTCATATCAAAGCTCACCTTTAAAAAACAGACTACTTTTTTAAAAACGGTGTTTTTCTTGGTAAGTAAGGACAGAGCTGTCAACTAGCTCCACCAATAGGTTTAATATATCATTTCTAAGCAGGGTTGCCAACCGTACTATAATATATAGTATTATAATGTATAGTATTTTGGGTCTGTGTACTATATACCTAAAGTTGAAAAAATATTTATAGTACGGAAAAATACTATATTCTCAACATTTGACCGACGCGGTAGCGTGTATCCGAACGTATATACCTTACTGCGTTTCGAACTTGTCAAACGAATGTTTGGTAATTGGTCTGTTGGTCTGCTATGTTTATGTTCTTTGATTTTGGCAATTATTTTCAATAAAGTATTGTTCTTTTCAATAAGAAGTGCCAAATAAATAATTGAGAAAATAGTATCGGTAGCGAAAGTGGGTCGCTATCACCGATGGTCAAAAAGAAAAATACAGAAAAGACTTAAAAAAAATATAAACCTTTAACAATAATATAGTTTTTGATTTGTATTAATTTAAAAAGAATGTCATAAAGCATGAAACTTTTATTTTAGAATTTAAATAGTTATAAAATGCAAGAAGTGCAAACAAAAAAATTAAAAAAAAAAGCACCTAAATAACAAATAACGCATTTTGCAAAAAAAAATGTTATTTTTTGAAGTGTACTATATTGTTTTATAGCTTATTTGAAAAATACTATATTTCGTCGAAGAAATGTTGAGAACCCTACTTCTAAGTCGGACCATATTTTAGTTTTTCTTTGATTTAGTAAGTAAGTAGCTATATTCATACCTTTTTACCATTAGAGGGTTAAAAATCATTTATTCGGTGTTTTATAAAAGTACTCATCAAAACACCGGATCGTTCGATGCATCTTATTGAAATCTTATGCATCGATGGAGGTATATTGAATATCTGTCGGCTAGACATGGTCGCTAAAGTCCGGGACCTGCCGTGAGAAGAACTGACCGAAAACGGAATGACACATTGCGCTCCATGACGGGCAACATAGATGGGATTGGGCGGGTCACATTAGTCGCATGCACGGAGACCGCTGGGCAAGCGCCAAACAATGGGTTCCTGCAAAGGGAAAGCGCCGTCGAGGGCGGCCTAGAAAGAGGCGGCGGAATGATCTCACGTGTATCACGAGGACAGGTTTGAGACGCGTGGGAGAAGTTTGGAAGGACTTGGGGGAGGCCTTTGCCCAGCAGTGGGACAGTAAGGGCTATTAAAAAAAAAAAACAACAGACAAATCAAACTAAAGTGAGAGCGCCACTTCGGTACTCGCTGCTCGCACAACTCCCATGAGCTGTGTGCGCTTGCGCAGCACGAGAGCACAGGACTCCGTGACACACAGTGCCTACCCATCTCGTTAGAACATCAGACCCGCAGTAGGCTGACAGACTTACGCTAACATAGTAAAATAAGCATTGCAGCTACTTGATCGATAAACAACACAAGACAAACAACAGCCCTGGCAAAAAGAAACAGAATTAACAATTAACTAAGAAAAAATGATTTTTGCGCTAAGATCTCAAACTATATCTTATCTTGCTGATAAAGGATAAGTAAATAATACCGTAATTAAAACACGAGCAGTCTCACCTGCCCGCAGAGAAGGCGCCGCGACCTCAGCTTGCACGCATCGCGTGCTTCATCAGTTTTTCCGTTATTCGTTTCGTTTTCTTAATTCGTTGAGCTCATTGTTCGAAGTAGATGGAATCGGAACGCACATGTATCCGCAAGACGCAACTGCGGTCGACTGCCAGCTATACGTGGCGGTGCGGACACAAATATATTCCATAATTATTTCAGGCGAAGTATCATGAAAGCACGGCGCGCGGCGTTCCATAGCGACTGGCGCGCGGGCGGCGCGCGGCGCTCTCCGGCGCACATGCCTGACATATTTGCGCTGCAGCCGTCAATGAGCCGTGCGACGCGCGGCCCGCGGTGCATCGTGCACAGCACAACGGAACTTGTATGTTTCACAGTTACAACAATCTCAACTTTATTATCACTATCCTGATAGCTATTAAAATCTGGCTTGATAGATTTGAAGTGTTGAAGTAAATAATGTCAAGTGATCATCATTGGGAGCTCTCGAAGCATCGCCAAAGTAGACGTTGCAACTTGGCCACCTGTTTTGTTCAATCTGTACGATCGTTCCTTTTAGCACTGACGCCTAAGCAAAGAGCACTTATTACCTTGTTTTTCATTTCTCAATTCTCCCAATTTCCCTAGTTATTTAGCCCCAAACTTTCAACACATTTGCGCGAACCACAATAAAAATCTACGCTTATCTCATGACCGCCTTCTTCTATGTTCCACTCATGGCACTGACTTCTTTCACTGTTCCTTCTATGTTCAGGCTAATTCTCTGTAGAATGCACTCGCCCAAGAGATCAGGGTGGTTACAAACAGATCGAGGTTCGCGAGCATATTCGTAACAAGTTGGCAGTAGTATGCAATGCTAGGGTCTCTGTTTATTGAGTATATATATATTTACTTTATTCATTTGTGTATAATAGATATATTAATAAATAATATATGAAATAAAAGCTCCATACAATGTTCCATAAAAAATTTGAAAATATTTTTTGTTAATGCTAACCCCTCCAGAGTGGCCGGGCGCCCGTAGGTACTGAACTATGCCTACATTGACAAGTTCGCCAGGCCTGCCGGCGGTCAAGGCTCCAGAGAAAGGAACCTCCAGAGCCTCCTAAGGTGTTAGTCGAGGCTCTTTGCTATTAAGCCATTACCTGACACGACTATCGATACAATGATTTTATTATTATTCCCTTTATTTATTTGCTTTACGTATTTTTTTCAATTTTTAAATACTTCCTTAAATACTTATAAAAACATTTAAAAATATGAAAAAAGCAGTAGTCCGCTGGTTTCGGGAGCTGGGTCCAAGCAACCGGTGGTCAGGGCTCCAGAGGAGGGAATCTCCTCACAATGTGAGCCGTATCGAGGAGTATTGCCTTCTGGCCCTTGGCCCAACCGCGCAACGACAGCTTCGACAGATGGTCGTCCTCGTCGAAGCTTTTGGCTATAGGCCGTTGGCAGTCACGACAATCGCCACAATGATACCACATTCCACATGTCGACAACCTCTAGTGCTAAGTCGAGATATTTGATTTGTTTCTCTTTATTAGCTTTCACGAGATTCTTGTCATGTGGGACGGTGACATCGACTATCAATGCGCGTTGCGCTAATCGGTCTATCACCACTATATCCGGCTTAATGGCTACAATAGTCCGGTCAGTGATGATATACCGATCCCAGTACGACGTGGCATGGTCATTTTCGAGAACTGGGTCGGGCATACCTAATACAGTACCTTAAAATCCATTAGGTGGTACTTCAAAAAAAGTTGCTGGTGAATAATCCTGGCTACTTAATTATGTTATGCCTGTACAAATACTCGCCGTTAGCCAGACGAGAACAACCAGAGATGTCTGATGGACTCACCCGGACGATGGCATGCCCGACACACGTCAACCGTCCCGTCCTTCATAATATGTCTTCGGTAGTTGTTCGTTAGGATAACTTCGTCCATAACCGCACAGACAAAACCATCAGTTTCTCCAAAGAGGTCGCTGAAACGTAACCAGACAACGGAACCCGTGAAATCTACATCAGGCTCATGAAGAGCCTGGTAAAAACGCCCGTGGAGCTACTTGCCTTTCCCTACTTCCTTGCGGTTATCAGTAGTGAGTACCACAGGTTTGCGCCAATTCTCTTTAGCCATGGACAACGGGTTGAGTCCCTTGTCCACTGCGACCACATCGCGTTGCATATTCACGTCGTTTTTGAGAAAATATTCTCTGATGCTGCACACCTCGCGGTTGTGTAGAGTCATAGATATCCGATATCCGTGTGTAGAGTCTTTGCGTTCAGAAAGCCTCTACCTCCACACTTCCGCGGGATGTACAGTCTCACCACCGATGATCGTGGATGATGCATCCGATTGGAGCTCAGCAATGTACGGACCCGCCTATCCAGGACGTCTAGCTCGATCTGAGTCCATTTGAGTATGCCGAAAGAGTACATTAAAATCGGCATGACCCAATCGTTGAAGGCGCAACCTTATTTCCACCTGACAGAAGGTTGTTTAAAACCTTCTTCAGGCAGCCAAAGAAACGCTCCGTCGACGTTTGCTTCATGTCAGCGACGTTAATACAAATGTTATTTTATTATTATTAGTAGGAATATTTTGCTGCCGCCCCATGCATCTACCAATGACATCCAACATTCAGTATCAGTTCTAGCTGCTGACTAGAGTTCCCAGCAAGAACTCTAGTCAGAAGCCAGAAAGTTCGACAAACATTGTCAGACTTTAGGGCTTCTGATTCTTATTCTTCGGGGAGCGGGAGCTCGCGCGGCGCGTGGCCGGGAGCGAGTGCGTGCCGCGGCCAGCCTGTCGCCGACGACGGCAGCACGTCTTTCAGTTCGCCAGTTGCCGCGCAACCGCCTACGTACCATGTACTCGTACTATTGCTATTTAGGTTAACCTCATTAGCGTGACTGAAAGAATCGCTAACAAATATATTTATTTTTTCATCGCAATAATCTACCTACCTATATATAATAAAAATAAAATTAAAAAAAAACTTTTTTAAAAACAAGCTTTAAGTTAAATGCTCTAAAAAGGTAAAAATAAACTTTTCATGTAAAACTTTTACTATCAACCTAAATTTAATTTAATTAAATTTATTTAAAAACACATTACAAGCTAACAGTACTGTGACTGGGACAAAAACGCTTATAACGCTTATACAAAAATAAAATTGGAATTAATTACAATAAATTGATAAGAACAAATTAGCCAAACAGAAATAAAAATGTAAAACGAATCATACCAAATAAAATGTTATATAAAATAAATTTGTCATTGTCCTATAAAATAAAACTATAAAATTGTCATAAAGAATAAAATCGTCATACAGAATAAAATAAAAAAACACATATAAAATAAAATTGTTAAATAGAGTTGTTATACAAAAATAGCACTTCAGATTATATCGGGTGCTTTTCATTCGGTGCGGTAGTCAACCATGGTCGACCATGGTCGCACACAAGTGCCTTCCTTTCGTCGCTGTGGTCAACTATGGTCGACTATCTCGTACTACGGCAAAAACCGTGGTTTCGAGGAAGAAATGAAGAAAAAGAAAGCGAGGGAGGAGGAGGGAGGGATAAGTTGGCGGGAGCGGGAGTTGTAGGTAAACATTCGTGGGAGGTCTCGTTCATTCATTCATTCAACCAGTTGAAAACGACTCGTAACGGGCTCCGACTACGACCGAATGGAAGGCACCATGGTCGACCATGGTTGACCAGGGTTGACTACGCCTGTAGCGAATGAAAAGCACCCATCAATGTCATACATAAAAAAAATACTTCTTTAATATGACATTTTGTTAAGAAAGGTCAACACATCTTTCTTCAGCACTTATATAGTATCAACAAATATGTCGGCATTCGGACTGTGTTCAAGATATTCATTAATGAGAGCAATCGCCCTTGCTGTTGGGCTGGTACTGGTCTGACAAATGTGCCATGTCGGGGGCATACCTGCGTTCATGTTTGCCTTTTTTTCGCACTGGTTCATTGTCGTCATATCACATGTACCCACGGTAGTCGTGTCTGAAGTAAACATTTTTGTTTGTGGTGCTGTATGAGGTTTAGTTGCATTTTTACGTTGGCTAGGCACTGGTATAGTAGAAGTGGCTAAAATATACGACTGTTGAGGTTTGCTAGCGAAAATAGGAGGACTAACTGAGTTTCTGATGTCAGTAGTAGTGTTCACATTCTTAGTACTCTGCATGCAGTCCCCCATATTATTAGAAACGGGATCATTATGTCATCTGCTTTAGTTGGGTTTCGAGTCTACTTATTCGATCATAAAGTTTAGAGACGCCTTTATCAACGATCATAGTAACTTGTTTTGTCACGATATTGCTAATCATATCAGTCAGGCGTTGATTTATACCATGTTCAAATTCCTCTCGGATCAGTCCGAAGATTATCAAAATATGTCTCATCCGGGTGCATATAATCGTCATACAGTTGTTCAATACTCTTTTGATTTTGACTTGGTTATATTTTACGAATCGTCACATTCATGTTCTGGTCATCATAATACGTTTTATTAACCTGGTGGTTAGTGTAGGAGCGCGAGCGCTCGTTGCAACTGTCACCTTTTTCCAGTCTTGTAGACCGAACTGGAGTATTAGAGTTGTCTCCTCTAGGTTGTTTGCAGCTGCATTCCAGGCATACCCATTTTTCCTTTTGCTCTGTACTCATTGCACTATACGTAACTTCTGGAAAATTAGCACAAAGGAGGTCGTAAGGTTTTTGCAGAAATAACAACTAAGGCACTGTTCACACTCGATGGGATTCATACAGCCACCACAGACATTAATACTTTCCTTGACATTTAAAAAAAAATATAATTAAATTTTTCAAATAACACAATTTTTTTTAAGTTGTTACCACTTTTGTTTAATATTTCGTTTGTAGTAATTATATGCAGGAAATAAAAACGTCCCAAAAAGTTGACGCCGACAGCTGGGATCAAACTCGCAACTTTTAGTTTAAAAGGTCGCATCAGATTTTACTTAGCCACAGCGATTGTTGCATGATTAGTTAAAATACATGTTTGCCTGATACAGTTCCTTATACGTTATTAGGACCATATTCAAACCATATTATGTATTATTTGCAACCACCTTCGGTTTTCCCGGTTTTTGTAACCACTTTTATAATTGTCACAATCACTTTGTTTTAGATAAAATAGTTAATTGTTGATTGTTCCACTTGTACAAGATGTTAGTAGCACTGCACTGGTAGTATTAATTGTTTTTAGAGTCTCATTGATGAAATTTTTAAACGTAAACACAAACTGTTTTGATACTGTATGTTCAGATAGTTATTAGTTATTTTATGCACTTTCCTGGAAGATATTATGGAGATAACGCCTACACTTAATTATTGGGTTATTATATTTATACTTCGCTGTTGATTTGCGTTTTCACTGTGGTTTAAGTAATTTTAATCAATTAAAATACACGGAGCTGATCTTACGCGTTGCACTAGCGCCATCTCTCTAAATCGTCATTACACAATTTATATGATATAAAAGCTATATACTTTTCTTTTTGTTTTGTTTTTGTTTCTCCAGTAACCTTGTTTATTTCAGTATCCCAAAAATCTTGTTTCATACTTTTTTAGCGTTCTTTTTTTTGTCGTAGTTGGGTATTACTTTTTTTTTATTTAAACAATTTTGGTGTTAAAACACTGTGTCTTTGACATCAAATTTTATGACCGCTTGAGGGCGCCACATTGAATTTTGATGATAATATTTTTGATAAGCACGAGTGAAGCCCTTTCAAATGATATCAAATACAGTGTACCTATTTATACTAACGTTTTTTTAACACATGACGTTTTGTCCGCTAGAGGGCGTCACTTTAGATTTGAAAAATATATTAGAAATGCACAAGTGAAGTCCTTTGAAATGATACCAAACACGACGTGTTTATCTTAATCTTTTATTAACACAATACTTTTTGTCCACTAGAGGGCGCCACATTGAATTTCGATGATATTTTTTTATAAGTACAAGTGAATCCCTTTCAAATGATATCAAACACGGTGTATTTATCTTAACATTTTTTTTAACACATGACTTTTTTTCCGCTAGAGGGTGTTAGTTTAAATTTGAATAATATTTTGGAAATCTACAAGTCAAGCCCTTTCTAATGATACCAAACACGGCATTTTTATCTCATTTTTATTTTTTAACACATTACTTTTTGTCCGCTAGAGGGCACCACATCGATTTTTGAAGACACGTTACGTAGCCTATGTTCAGCGGACGAATAAGACGGTTCTAACGATACCTCATAAGTCGAGTTCCGATAAGTAGATTAGGAGCTATGAGGGAACAGATGAACATACTCACATACATACATACATAAATACACACATACATAGCCGGTCAAAACTCATAACCCTCCTTTGGCTTTGCCGTAGTCGGGTTAAAAAGTTTTGTTTTTTATTTTATTTTTTACTTTTTAGTTAAAAGCTTCCAGCAAGAGGTGTCTGGATCCCCTAAGTAGGGCAGGCGCCGCTTGAGAACCCTATGAGGATGTGTTGTTGACTTGCAAAGTTCTTATGGCCACCTTCCAGCTCCATCATCAGACCCTGGCTACCATATAGCATCAAAGTGCTAGTCAATACAAATCAAACGAGCCCAAACTCGATGGGATTGTGTCGTTCTCTTGCGAAGTTCCTATGGCCACCTTCCAGTCTTAGGCCGTGTTTACGTAAACGCGGCGCGTCGCGCGGCGCGTTGGGCGTTTCGTCGTACATTGCAGCAGCGGGCCGCGACATCGCTCACGCAAACACACACCTATTTCAATGTACGACGGACCGCCCGACGCGCCGCGCAACGCGACGCGTGTCCGTGAACGGGCACTCATCATCAGACCTTGGTTCCCATATGGGATTAAAGTACTTGTAAATACGAATCAAACGATCCCGAACTCGATGGAGTTGTGTCGTTTTATCACGGAGTTCCCATGGCCACGTTCCAACTCCATCATCAGACCCTGGCTACTATAAACGATCAAAGTACTCGTCAATACAAATCAAACGAGCCCAGACTCGAACTGGTTATATTATTTTATTGTTGAGTTCCTATGGCTACCTTCCAGCTCCATAATCAGATCAGCTCCATGTCATCATAATATTGCATTGTCACGCGATTTACATACCTATGTATGTCGAATTTCGGCTCAATCGGTTACCAAGAAGTGGATCGAATTTCATTTGCAAGATTTCATCACAAACATCGGTGAAAATAATTTAACGCTTGTAATAAAGCTTGTAAAAAAGCGAAATACCACTCACTGATTAATCACGAAATCTCAAAAACTATAACTTTAACAAATTTAAAAATTTGGCAGGTAGTTCCTTTAATTATAGGGTGACCGCTAAGCACTTTTTAAGCACCGCTAAGGATTTTACGAAATTCCATCCCCGCTTTCAGAAGCTAGTCTAGTACTATACACCGTTAAATTTTAGTCGTTCTAATACCGCGGAGGGTCAATTCGGTACATGAAATACTATCGATTTATAAAGAAAAAATTAAAAAATAAAGTATTTTTTTTTCAAAAACTCGAATTAATATAGGTACGCCTAAACGAAATTAATTTATTTAACCTGTTGAATACCGTAATTAGAGACACAATAGAAAGACAATAGGTGTGCTGACGCCGGCGTCCTCTTGGGAAATAATGAATAGTAAACGAGTACCTACAAGGTCATTAACCCTTGTCTAACTACCTACAAGGTTAAATGTCTACTAAAAAAGTACTTTATTTTTTATTTTTTTCTTTAAATCGATAGTATTTCATGTACCGAATCAACCCTCCGCGGGATCAAAACGAAAAAAATTTAACGATGTATAAAAGCGAAATAAGTACCACTCATTTACCACTCACTGATTAATCACAAAATCCCAAAAACTATAAAACCTGATTTTCACGTGGGCAAAGCGGCTGGCAGAAGCTAGTGTTACATAATAAGAGTGAATAGAACGCGATCCTTCGGCTAGGACATGTTCATGTAGCGCGCGTCAGTGAATAGAACGCGATCCTTCGGCTAGGACATGTTCATGTAGCGCGCGTCAGTGAATAGAACGCGATCCTTCGGCTAGGACATGTTCATGTAGCGCGCGTCAGTGAATAGAACGCGATCCTTCGGCTAGGACATGTTCATGTAGCGCGCGTCAGTGAATAGAACGCGATCCTTCGGCTAGGACATGTTCATGTAGCGCGCGTCAGGGTAAATGCACTGGCCAAGCGGAGTGTGCCACGTGCCAACGATAATATTCGTACAAAAGTGGTTCCACTAAATCCGTTCAGTTAGTGCGCGTCGCCGCCATGCGCCAGCACATGGCATGACACATGCGGGCTTGCAGCTTAACAAGAAATCTGAGTAATTCATCAACTCGTATCACACGCTTACGGTCGGAACTAAAAATTAATTACATTTTCATTCTGCAACTCGTTAACATTGCACTTTTAACAAATTAATACTTTGTATTTATTTATTTATGTATTTATTCACAAAAACCACAGCTCTTTTACAAATTTTACTTAATGATAAGCTAATGTTCCAGCCAATTAGGGATTTACAATTTATTATCCAAACATCTATGCATCAGAAACAAACAGAAAAAGAAAAATAAACTAGCACTAGTGGACACTTCATGTGGAAAACCATAGAAATATAAAAAACAATGTGGAAAACCAATAACATCAACAACCACTATTCGACTACTTTTTAGGTGACTGTCCACGAATCCCGATGCCGCATGATGCCGGTGCGCTTCGCCGCGAGTCGGTCACAAAGTAAGGAGCGATTTTCATTTTCCTTCACTTTGCATTTTGGAATAACACTTTTTGTCATTCCAAAATGCAATTTGTTACCGTCACGTACCGTTGGAAACGAACCGGAAGACGTAGCGTTGGAAGGCCTGCTACAAGGTGGACCGATGACCTGGTAAAGGTTGCGGGAATCCGGTGGATGCAAGACACACAGGACCGTTTATTGTGGCGACATTTGGGGGAGGCCTATATCCAACATTGGATGTCTTTCGGCTGAAATGATGATGATGACCGTTGGAAAACCATGCGCGTGCGGTGCGCGTTCACAATATCGCACGCCATGGGAAGCCGTCTTTAATATGATCTACTTGATATCCTCGCAAATGTGTGTAGCATTGGGTGTAGTTAGTAATACTGACTGACTAACCAGCGGCTGCGTAGCGAGCGTACCTCAGCCCACGCCTCGCGGTTGTGTATGTAGTTAGTTATACTGACTGACCAGCGGCTGAGTAGCGAGCGCGGCTCAACCCACGCCTCGCGGATGTGTTGAGTGCAGTACTTGTGCCTAGTTAGTTAAACTGACTGAATTGCGCGATTCAGTTTATGCCTCGCGGATGTGTTGATTGCAGTGTGATTAGTTAGTTATACTGACTGACGGACTGACTGACTAACGGCGGATGTGTTGAGTGGGTAGTTATCCAGACTGGCTAACTGACCAGCGGCTGAGTAGTGAATGCGGCTCAGCCCACACCTCGCGGATGTATTGAGTGCAGTATATGTACGAGGGGCGTTCAAAAAGTAATGAGAATGACAAATTTATTGAATGTACTTGGCCAAAATGTTTATATATTGTTTCGTAAAGATTTAAGTCTTCGTCATAATACTCACAAATAACTAACTAGTTATACTGACTAACTGACCAGCGGCTGAGAAGTGAGTGCGGCTTAGCCCGCGCCTCGCGGATGTTTCAAGTGGGTATTTATACTGAGTGGCTGACTGACCAGCGGCTGAGTTGTGAATGCGGCTCAGCCCACACCTCGCGGATTTATTGAGTGCAGTGTATGTAGTTAGTTATACTGACTAAATGACCGGCGGCTGAGAAGCGAGTGCGGCTTAGCCCGCGCCTCGCGGATGTTTCAAGTGGGTAGTTATACTGAGTGGCTGACTGACCAGCGGCTGAGAAGCGAGCGCGGCTTAGCCCGCGCCTCGCGGATGTTTCAAGTGGGTAGTTATACTGACTGGCTGACTGACCAGCGGCTGAGTAACGAGTGCGGCTCAGCCCACACCTCGCGGATGTGTTGAGTGCAGTGTGTGTAGTTAGTTATACTGACTGACTGACCAGCGACTGAGAAGCGTGCGCGGCTCAGCCCACGCCTCACGTATGGTGTTGAGTGCGTCACGCAGTGCCGGCGACACGTTGCGCTCTGCGCCTCCTGAAACAACGCAAGCCAACCATCACTTCTCATTCCTCTGTGACTACCGCTAATTTCTAAGGGTTCGTTTTCTTCAACTTGTTTTTTCGTTAAGGCTCATTACCAAAAGTATGGGTATGTTCATAAACATTGAAACTCACATAGACAAGGCAGCCTGAGCCGGAACAACTATGTCGGCCATACAAATATTTATTCCGTACAGGAATCGAACCCGCGATACGCAGCAATCAATCGCTAAGCCACTGCAACCACAAAAAATAATGTGCTTGCAGTTGCTTAGCGATTGATTGCTGCATTTAATCGATGCAATCCACAGATATAGATAGACATAGATAACGCAAGCATCACGATCTGTATGAAAACCAAGCGTGCCATTTTTTGACTACCTATTATGACGTCACAAGCACTATTTAGTGAAGACGCCGCCGCGTACGGCGTCCCCCTCGCTCCGCCCCCACACCAACAGCACAATTAACCATTTTTATATTTTTAACTGTGTACATTTTTAGCTGTACTCCGATGCAGACTGAGCGCGAAAGTGACCACTTACGATTTTTGTACGTAAGCTAGGCACGCGAAGTAGTTGCTCTTGCGTTATCTAGGTATATCTATATCTGTGATGCAATCCATCATTTTGTTACGTATAAAATTGGTTTTAAACGAACCAAGGTCTGGATCCGTCCCAAGCCGTACCAGCTGCATGACGAAGCGGTCTATAATTACTCTTTCCAAGAGCTTGCCCACCTCGCCGAGCAGCACGATGGATTGGTATGTGGACGGAGAGGCCGCAGGACACCCTGGCTTCCCGATGAGGACCAGTTTCCCCGTCTTCCAAAAACGTTGGTACTGTCCCCTCTTCAAACATGCACTACGGAGCCCTCTTAGTAGAGGTATTTTTATTTAAGGGTGCCCTAGTCGGTAGTTCTTCCGTACAAATGCTGAATGGCGATAACTTCATTGTTTGACCGTGTCATTTTAAAACAAAAAGTGATATCGATTTATTTCGTCATAATCTAACTATATGGGAGTATAGGCACGCCATAATTATGGCGGTAAGTCCTCTCTTTAAGAAGTGGCCGGAGAGACCTCACAGCGTCCTCCCCTTCCACATGACGCAGTTCCTCACCGGACATAGTAAGTTCGGGAGGTTCTTGCACCGGATTCGTGCGGAAAGAACGCCCGGGTGTCACCACTGCATGGACCTCCCGCGTGGACCTCCCGGTGGACACGGTAGAGCAGTACACAGTAGAGGTGTGCCACGCGTGGGCAGATCACCGCCGTGTCCTCGTGCGTGGGGGCGAGCGGCAGCAACGACCTCTAGCGACGGGCTTTGGTAAAGGCCATGGTCTGTAGCAAGGGGGAATGGCAGGCGGTCGTCTTCTTCTGTGAAGCAGTAATGCTAGCGAAGGAGGCAGCACTCCGCCCCAGCTGCCGCGATCCCGATCCCAATTTCTAGCCACCGCAGGCGCGGGCTTGGGGACGGCAAGCAATGGGTGGCCTACCGTCCGGCCGTCCGGACCGAGCCCAAGTCGTCGACGGCGATTTGGGCTCGATTCCGAACCGATTTACTTATCTCAGGGTACTGAGGGTCTCGGACCTTTGGACGGCCTATGAGGGGCCGAAGCCAAATCGCAGAGGCCCTTAGACAATTATGCAAGGAATATGATACGAACCGACGATCATAATCCCTTTACGCGCTATGCTAGTGTACCCAAGGACAACCCCCGGTTGGAAATAAACTATTGCGACATATGGAAAACAAAAACAATAGGGTCATGGTTTCTGGAGTTTTAGGTTGATTAGTTACCAAGAAGTATGATAAGACTATGGCCCCTGCCTGAACAATTTTATTAATATCCATCGATAAAATGGTAGGGGATGACTTGCACACTCAATAAATGGGCCGCTAGTACAAAATGACGTAGCAACAAGAGGGCAACATATCCTGAGGTGCTTGAGGAGTGGAGAGGTATACCACGGCTATCAGGATAATAACGGAAGTACGGTTAAGATCCCTACCAGCACCTTACTGGATTATACAACCTTCTCTTGAGCACGTTTGCTCTTGCAAACCTCCACTCAAGCCAGCCAATAAAAGGTGGGAGCTCTGTTCCTGGTCAGTGTTCACTACGGCCAGCCAATAAAGATAAGCCGGAGATGAAGAACAAGAATTCTCCCGGGAGATGCGGGTCCGTGGGGTCGCTAATGCCCAACAGTTCGCCACAAAACTGTCCTGCGGATTGTATCTCTGTTAGTCTGGCCCACAGATTTCGGAAAGGAGAGATACGTTACGTAATGAAAAATGTATTGGAACACGATGTCTCCAGTTGTCCCTACCACCACCGACACCACTACATATGCCACAATAATTACACAGTCGCGCACACTCCCGCAAATTATAAATCAGACCATATTACACAGTCAATTATAAACCTTATCGTCCTTAGCACATCGTGTATTTTCCATGCACCGTATAACTTACGCACACATATAAACATCAATGTGCTGTGCAAAAGCAATTTATTTTACATTTACGCTAGTTTTTGACTAAATAGAAAAGTTATCGATATTTTCATTTCTTTTTATGCAATTTTTTTTTTGGGGTTCCAAAAACAAATGAAATAAAAACCGGTATGTTCAAAAAATTATATATTAATAATAAAACAATAAAAATTAAAAAAAAAAAACAGGTTTACTAATTTCTCAGGAAAAAACATACGTAATACCGGCCTCATCTATTTAAACTGACTTAAAAACATTATAACCAAATTTCAAGCTCATAGCTCGTTAATTGTGCTTTTTTTTAAATAATATAACTTAACTAGTGTTTGACTGCGATCTCAACTGATGGTAAGCAGAAATGCAATCGTTAATGGTGAAACGCACTGAGCCTATTATTCACTTTAATCTTGAAGACACCTAAACTATAATCAGACGGGAAGACCGTAGCAGGTAAATTGTTCTAGTCCTTCGATATAAGCGGTATAAACGACGATGCGAAACGCTTAGTTTGGACCGTAGAGATTTTACCAACGTAACCCTTGTGTTGTTGAAACTCGCCGAACGTCAGAAAAAGTTGATGGCGAAATCAAGTCATGCAATTTCAAAATGCAACCTGTAAAATACCGATAGACTGGCTACCATTATACAATGTGTAGAACTAAAAGTCAAAACAGGCATTGAAATTTCTTCCTTAACATTTCTTCCTTAATCTTTGCTTTTTTATTAGGTTTTCTTGCTGAGTAATTTTGATGCGCAGTCTACGTTTTCGAGGTGTTTCTAATATTTGTATGTTATCAGAAGCGTCTACTAGTTTGTGAAAAAAAAAAAAAAACAGTGTTACATCTAAATATTTAATTTTATAGTGTAATTATAATTTTAAAAACTTTATACCAAATCTTGATTTTGGGTTTCTTGACTTTCTTCTTCCTTTTGACGACTGCTAAGGCATATACGTTTTATAGGCGGTTTTTCAGATTCCTCGTTTGACGGTTTTAATTGTTGCTAAAAGAACACATGATATTTAACAATCGTAAAAAAATACAATGTAACAATTTTTGTAATTGCAAATTAAACAAGGGGGGAAGTTAGAGTCAGATATAAGTTAACTTATTTGACCTATCAAATAAAAGATGCATGTTTACTTACGTAACACTTTAGATCAGAAGGTCTTGGTGATACGGATGGTGGGGCTGGTCCTGGTTCTATAAAATCCTGAAAAGTTTAATAACTAATATTATTAAGAATTATTACATGAAAAAGCTTTCAGTTATTAAAAAAAAAACTTTAACTAACTTCTGCAAAAATAAGTTCTAGTCTTAATTTAGGGATTGCCCATTCAAAAAGTCTGCGTCTTTTCTTTAGAGGCTGAAACTTCTGGTTGAAAGTGAATTGAGCATATGGTACTGTTTTTTGTAGGGAACCAATTAGTTGGTTTTCCAGTGGCATCAATCCATTGTGTTTTTAAAATTGCGTCTTTCGGGAAACTGTAAACATAAAATAACATTTTAGTTTTAATTTTTACCTAAGCTACTGCTAAACCTCACCACGTAAAAGGCTTTTGTTAGACAAAAAAAATAGTACAGAGCTTGTTTAGTATATAAAATACAACACACACCCATGCACAACAAATAAAGAGCTAGAAAATGTTGTCTTATTTTAAGCAAAAGTCGGTAATATATTCTGAGTCATATTTATAGCCCATTATTATAGCGCATTCGAATCTTTTAAAGACAGAAGGAAGAAAAAATATCAAAATCTGAAAAAGTAAGGAAATAACACCAAGATAACGCATAACATACTACATCCGAAACCAAAAAATAGACCACGGACTATTAACTTATAATTTAAACAACTTACTTTACGACAGTTGCTTACGTATTTCTCAACTACTCTGTAAAATAATAATAAATAAAAATACATTATTTCACTTCGGATATCCAAACAATCGATAGTGTTATCGATAGTCTACATTTTTACCTACATTACGGACAGCACTAGCTCACCGCGTCAAACAGCGGCCGTATTATGAAATATACCGCACTGATAAAGTATCGTTATGTTATTTTTACATTGCTGGTCCAGTTATTGAGCGTCAAAATTCGGTAGTGGTTAAAAAGCAATGTATTTACTGTAACAATAATAAAGTCGCTTTGATCTTTGAAAATAAAAATAACGTAGTAAAAGTAAGGGATATTACAAGATTTGTTGTTTTTCCTGATTTTAAAGATAAATATACTATTAAACTTGTACTTACACATGGTAAGAGATTCCTTGTTGACCCAGGCTTTTTTTATCGCTTCGATTCTTGCACGAAACCACTGCACAACACGGCATTCTAAATTTATTTACGAAAACGTTCGCGATCTCGCAAGTTTATAAATGACAGGCCGTTTGCCGGTATGTGCCCATGTAGTGCTTGTGCCGCGGACTCGGTCACGCCCCCATGCCGCTTCTATGTTTTTAAGATTTCTGTGGTCTGGCCCCTCACCCTAGGCATGTTACGGCAAAGCAAATGTTACCATAATCGACGTTAGCTAGGGTTTATTGAAAGAAAGAAAGAAAATAAAATAAAATTTTAGGGTAGGGTGGGGTTGAGTAAGGTAGGTGGGTAAATAGGTAGGGTAAGTAAGGCAGGGTAGGGTAGGGCAGTCAGTTGTTGCTAAGTACATAGGGGCTAAAGTACATAGTTCTTTTATGGGGTACTGTGTAGAATTTTATAATAAAATACCACTTGAAATTCTGCAACTAAATGAGTCCAAACCAAAACACATGCATTAATCGCACGCTCGCGCTATGAAGACAAGTATATTATAAACTGGAAAATTATAACCTTGATAAAAATGCTTGGCTAAATGCCGGTCCTGCTCCACAGCCACAGCCACTATTCAGTTCACATGTTAGTTTTTTTTTAAATATTTTTATATAAATATCGTAAAGATACTATTGCCCTTTTTAGGGTTCCGTAGTCAACTAGGAACCTTTATAGTTTCGCCATGTCTGTCTGTCCGTCCGTCTGTCCGCGGATTATCTCAGTGACCGTTAGCACTAGAAAGCTGAAATTTGGAACCAATATGTACAGCGTGGCGATTAGGTTATCACATTAATTGAAACCACGTACTCAGAATTAGGTATTTTATCATATACGGTTAAAATAATTTAATAATAAACAATATTATAGCCGTGGGATTTTTTTTTTCATTTTAATATTTCGCAACATCATGTATTGCACAAACTTAATCAGCTGGCCAATAAAAGTAGGTCAAAGACCCGTGGTTGGTGAAGATACCTAGTTCACAACTTCAAACGTTGCCATTCGTATTACCTACAAGTACTAGACTATCATTTTACAAACTGTTTACGTTTAAATTGTTTATGTTTCTCGTAATAAGAAACGTAAACAATTCAAGACAAAAATGTCCTTCCAGCTAATAGTTGAAGGCGTCTTTGTGCGGTAAATTAAAAGATAAAAAGGGACCGCATGAGAGGTATGAAAAAATATGCAACAATATTCTTACGGTTGACGACTTAAGATATAAATTTCTAATACTCGAAATGCTACGGGGTACGGGAGTGGTTATAGGCATAATTCTAATTTCTTTGGTGCGTTCGATGAATGAATCTAGTCCGCCGCCAAAATACTTGAGGGATAGTTGACGAGTTTACTATCTGCGCGCGCGCCCTTCGTACATATTGTTTTTTTTTTTTTTTTTTTTTAATTTGTTTTAGCTTTATTTTTTTAATAGGAATTAGATATTATTAGTTGTACATTAGTGAAAGTGTTGTGTAACAGTTTGTGCGTAACCAGACGCTTAAACACCACTCGATTTTTTTTTTATGGGGACATTTAAAGCATGAGGTTTATGCTACTGAAGTGACGACTGTGGATGATTTAAAAAATCGAATATTTCGTGCTTTTAACAATTTAAAAAAATTTGCCGCGAATGATGACCTACTTAGAAAAGTTCGAAACAATATCATAAGACGATATCGTTTGTGTGTACAGAAGCATGGTGGACATTTTGAAAATGTGAAAATTTAAAATCTACGGCGAATATCCACCCTTATGTTGTTGAAACTTCTACGGTACGGACTAAGCGTTTTGCCTTGTCGTTTATACCGCGTACATCGAGAGACTGGAACAGTTTACCTGCCGCGGTCTTCCCGTCCGATTATAATTTAGGTGTCTTCAAGGCTAGAGTGAATAGGCACTTAATAAACTAGTGCGCCTCATCATCAACGATTGCATCACTGCTTAACATCAGGTGGGATTGCAGTCAAGCACTAGTTTATATCAATTTAAAGAAAAAAAAAACTAAGTGGAGATTTTTAAAGTTAATTTGTGACGATTTCTTAAAACAACAACATAAAGTACCTATGTTGCACACTTACACCACGCGCGCGTGCCTACACCCACAAGTACTGTAGGTATTCGTATCTCGCGTAGGTACGGCGCGTACGTACTCGCCGGCGCCGCGGCGTTGCCGCTTTTACAGGTCAGTGAACTAATATTATAAAGGATGATTTATTTTTTACCAATTTTATACGCTATTTATTTTGTTCGAAATATGCATTTTCTTAATTTTAGTAAAATTATTTATTTTACTATTTTAACGGACTGATAACCACTTGTTATATATGCTGCATAATTTAATGTGATAATCGCCACGCTGTATACTAATCACGCCGACAAAGTGGTAGAATAAAAAACGGAAAAATATGTTTTATTAGGGTATCCCCCTACACGTAAAATGGGGAGTGATTTTTTTTTTCATTTCAATCCTAACGTGTGATATATTGTTGGATAGGTATTTAAAAATGAATAGGAGCATACTGCAATCATTTTTTGATAATGTTAATATTTTCGGTAATAATCGATCCAAAATTAAAAAAAAAACATGTGTCTAACTTTTGAACTATAAGTTTAGAAAATATGAAAAAAAAATCTCAAAATCTCTTTATAAAAACTTTCTAGGAAAATTATTTTGAACTTGATGGGTTGAAAAGTTGTACAAAATAATTTCTGAACTATGATTGTAATTTAACCGTATATGCAAGCATTTTTTTAACCTGGTTTACATATTTTATTATCCTGAACGTATCTTCTTTCAAATAAAAAAGAATTATTAAAATCGGTTCACCCAATCCAAAATTACCACCGAAAACCCAACGTATATAACCCGTCTAGTTTGTAACCCAATTTCCCGAGAGATGGCGCTGTACTTTGGGCTTGTTTAATTAATTCTTAATTTGTTCGATAGATGGCGTTGTGCAATTACGTCATCTTTCCAGAAGTCGATGTTAAGATTCTCCGAGCTTTCATCACGCTCCGTGATAAATATTCGTTAATCACTTTATCTTGTACGGGGAAAATATGGTTCATAGGCGTCGTAGTTTAAGGGATCTGTTACATGTTGAGAAATTACATTGTGGGTAAAATTTAACTTCTTGGAGATATAGCGTAAATAACTACACTGAGATATTTGGCCCAAACTCCTTGCGAAGGGCCTATTTACACTTTCACAAAATGCAATCTGTGCTTTTTTTTTTTTTTTTTTTTTTTTTTTTGTGGTAGGTAAAATCATCCAATGACGAATCCCGCCCTTGGGTGGGGCGGGAAACAGTGTCAGACTTTTACTGACTAAAAACCTACCTTTCCATTCCTCGCCTTTGTCCCGGGGCCCGTGGTGACACTCTCGCATGACCTTTGGCCCCAGTAGGCTTCGGCCCTGCTGGACCCCTACAGTTTGCTGACAACTCCTTGAGGCGCGCGGGAACGGTGCGCGCCGTAGACGACCTGAGCTCGGACCGGTCTGTTACCGGACGGACGGACAGCGAGCTACCCATTGCCCACCGTCCGCGAGCCCGCGCCTACGGTGGCCGGAAATTGGGATCGGAAACCCGGCGGCGGCGGCGGCGTGTCCGCCTTTGCCTAAGGCGGTCGGCCTCCTCCTTTACTAGCATTACTGCTTCGCAGAAGGAGGCGACCGCCTGCCATTCCTCCTCGCTCCGGAGCATGGCTTGAACCAAGCCCCGGCGCGAGAGATCGCCGCCGATCGCCCCCACGAGGACACGGCGCTGCTCTTCCCAAGCGGGGCACACCTCGACTGTGTGCTCCACCGTGTCCACCGGGCGGTCCGCACAGTGGCGACACCCGGGCGTCGTCTCCGCACGAATCTTGTACAGGTACGGACCGAACTTGCCGTGTTCGGTCAGCACCTGCGCCAAACGGAAGGTGACGACGCCGTGGGGCCTTTCCAGCCACGCCTCAAAGAGGGGCCTTACCGCCTCGATCGTGGCGTGCCCAGCACGAGGTTGCGACAATCGCTCTCGCCATTTCACCATGAGATCCCGCCGGAGCTCTGTCCGCCATGCCGCGACTTGTCGCGGCAGCGGAGTTTCGCCCCGACGTTGCATCTCCACGCGTAAGTCGTGCATGTGTGCAAGGACTGTTGCCTCCAAATCCCACGGTGGTAGGCCAGCAAGGAGGCTCGCCGCTTCGCAGGACACCGTACGGTATCCGCGGATCATCCGGATGGCCATGACCCTCTGACAGGCGGTTAGCCGGGCCGCCACTCGCTTCCGTAGCGATGGCGCCCACACCGGCGCACCGTAAAGGGCCATGGACCGAACGATGCCTGCGTAGAGCCTCCGGCAGGAGGCGTCTGGACCCCCTAGGTTCGGCAGGAGCCGCTTGAGCGCAGCCCCAGTCGCATTCAACCTGGGAGCCAGACGTCGGAAGTGCTCCTTGAAGTTCCACCGGCTGTCGAGGACGAGTCCCAGGTACTTCATCGTCGACCCGACGCCGATGTGAACTCCTCCTACCGTTAATTGGGAGCCCGGAGGTGGCGCGCTCCGAGGGCCGTGAAAACACATGGCCTCGGACTTGTGCAATGCCACCTCGAGTCCCAACTGCTGTATCCTCTCCACGACTGTCGCAACCCCGCGCGTCGCTAGTTCGACCGCCGCCTGGTACGACCGTCCCCGCGCCAGGACCAGCGTGTCGTCTGCGTAACAGACCACGCTGACCCCGTCGGGGAGGTCGGCGCGCAGCACGTAGTCGTACCCGATGTTCCACAAGGGCGGCCCTAGTACCGATCCCTGCGGAACACCGCACGACATCTCTCGCCGTTTCAACTCCCCCTGATGACCGGGGTAGATGATGAACCTGTCCGACAGGTAGGCCTCGATCACCCGACAGAGGTAGTCGGGCACCCGGTGGTACCGGAGTGCCCTACCAATGCAACTCCAGGGCAGGGAGTTGAAGGCGTTGGCGATGTCCAGAGACACCGCCAAGACACACCTGCCCCGGGACACCGCATCCCCCGTCGTGAGGGCTCGCACGCGCATGATGGCGTCCACAGTGGAGCGCCTCCTGCGAAATCCGAACTGGCCGTCCGCAAGATCCGGCCCCTTCCGTGCCAGATGCACGACGAGGCGGTCTGCAATTACTCTTTCAAAGAGCTTGCCCACCTCGTCGAGCAGCACAATGGGCCGATACGCGGACGGAGAGTCCGCGGGGCGCCCCGGCTTCGCGATAAGGACCAGTTTCCCCGTCTTCCAGCGAAGCGGGAACTGGCCCCTCTCCATGCATGCGCTGAAGAGCCCTCTCAGTCGAGACCCGAGTTCCTCCATGGCCAGGACCCAGGCTTTTCCAGGCAAGCCATCGGGTCCTGGGGCGGTGTTCTTGGCACTCAGCCTTCGCACCGCCACTCTCATCTCCACCTCGGTCACCTCTGGAGCATTGTTGCCGTCGTTGCCGTCGTGGTCCGCATCGGACACCGCTGCTGGTGGCGGAGCCATAGGCGGGGGAGTATGCTCCCCTCGCGTAGGGAACAGAGCGCTCACCACACCCTCCACGAGCTGGGGCCGGAGACTCTGAGTCAGCGGGGGAGCCCATGGGCGGAGCTTCTCCATCACCATTTTGTATGGGCGTCCCCACGGATCGACGTTCAGAGACTCCAGCCACACGTTGCGGGCCTCGAGTTTGGCCCGCTTTATCTCCGCTCGGAGGGTGCGCTTTGCAGCTCTGTATCCCTCATACAGCTCCGCCTCTATGGCCTCCGCACCCGGTGGACGGGTGCGGCGCCTGCGGTGTCTAGTACACCGGCGCCGCGCAGCATTGCACGCATCGCGCAGTGCCGCAATCTCTGGCGACCACCAGTGTACTTGGCGCCGGGCACGTCCTGGCCGGACTCGGGGCATGGCCGCGTCGCATATTTGCGACATGGCCACCTGGAACCAGTCCGCCTCGACGTCGATGTCGACAGGCCTGTCCGGTGCTTGCACCCAGGCCTGGACTATCGCGGCTTCCTGGAGCAGGTCCCTGTCCAGCTGCCTCAGCGCCCAACGCGGACCACACGGGGTCTGTCGGACCGGCACGGTCGAGGTCTGGGCGGAGACGTCAAACCGGATGTACCGGTGGTCGGAGAACGTCTCCACCTCCTCTATGACGCGCCAGTCGACGACGCGCGGTGCCAGTGCAGGGCTGGCGAACGTAATGTCCACCACCGACTCGCCCTGCATCCGCACACACGTGGGGACAGAACCCCGGTTTTGTACGACTAGGCCCTGCCCTAGGGCCCATTCCTCCACCCTTCGACCTCGCTGGTTCGTGAACCGGGAACCCCAAGCCTCGTTCCAGGCATTGAAGTCCCCGCAAACGACCACGGGGAGGCTGGAGTCAAACCCAGCAACGACGGCATCCAGCTCCAAAAGGGAGCTATCCAATTCGGCGAGAGATCTGTTCGGGGACAGGTAGACGCCTACCACCACTATGTCCCCGAACCGTGCTGCCACGCAACCCCGACCTTTCTTGACGGCCTCGAGCGCCGGGGTACCGGCGGCGGCCGACGAAATAAGTGTCACCGAGCCGGTCAGGTCCTGAACCCAGTCGGCTCTGGGCAGGACAAAGTGCGGCTCGGTGACAACGGCGATGTTGATCGACCACTGCGCCATGCTCTGGAGCAACAGATCCTGAGCGGGGGCGCAGTGGTTGATATTCGCCTGGAGGAGACGTAATGGAGCCGTTATTGGCAGTCCATTACAGTCTCCTCCCGGGCCCTCCGTGAGGGTCCTGCCGCGGTGTTAGCGGCGGCGGCGTTTGCGGAGGCGATGGCGGCGGCAGCCAACGGGGCAGCCGCGGCGGTGAGCACCTTCGCGGGGATGGGCCTTGGGACCTTGCCCTTGGCCTTGGCGGGGGGATCGCAGGTCCTGCTCCCAGCCCGGTGGTCGGCCGACTTGCCTGCCGCCGCACATGCGTAGCAGTGCGGCGCTGCACTGCAGGTATCGGCCTTGTGGCCGGGCTGACCGCACTGGAAGCAGCGGTCGCTGCGATCTTCCTCCGCTGCGCAACAGACCCCCACGTGGTGGCCCACGTGGCAGCGATAGCAGCGCAGCGGTCTGGGCTCCAGCAGCTTGACTCGCGCGGAGACCCAGCCCACCAGGAGTCGCTTACCCTCCCCGGTGATGCTCCTGGCCGCTGACAGGGGGCAGTTCACTGTAACCGCCCCCATGCCAGTGCCGTCAACACGGATGGTGCCTGCCCGGACCTGATCGGCAGGGCACCCACCCGTCCTGGCGACAGCGGCCACGACCTCCTCGACCTCGACGGAATCGTCCAGGCCCATAATGCGCATGTCGACGCATCTTGTGGGCCTGGACACCCGGGCCTCCTCCGTGTCCAAGATCGCCCTGATCTTTTCAGCCAGGGCGTCTGCGGTGGGGCCGCTGTTGGCTCCGGGGACCTCCAACATCAGGGCACCAGTTGCGGTATGCCGCATCTGGAAGCCCCCGGTGATCCCGAGGTCGGTGAGGTTCACCGCCTGCTTCGCCTTTCGGAGGACCTCGCCGTAGGTCGCACCCTTTTTCGCTGCCTCCGGCTGCAGTGTGATTACTACAGCCGTAGAGCGCGGGTTACGAATCCTGGCCGCGAGGGCCGTCCGCTTCCTAAGCTTCTGCCGCTCACGCCTCCTGGCAGCGCGAGCCGCCTTGCCAGCCTGCTTTTTGGCTCCGGCCACTTGCCATCCGGCTTCGGCCGGAGGATCTGCAGGCTGGGGAGGCGGCCTAGGCCGCCTGCTTGCCGCCACAGCAGGGGCTCCCGCCGCCTTAGTGGCCGGTGCCGCCTTGCCCTTCTTAGGGGCAGCAGCAGGGGGGGTTGGCCTCACCTGCTGCTGTTTTTTGGCCTGTGGGGCCGCTCCGGCGGGGTTCGCAGCCGTGGCCACGCGCCTGGTCTGCCCTGACGGGCCCGCCATGGGCGCAGCCGCCGAGGCCGCGGCGGCAGCGTAGGACGCCACCCTTCGCTGGCCGGAGGCCGCTAGTGGGGGGCGCAATACGATGCCCTCCAGCAGGGACAGCTGCTGCTGGATCCGCAGCTGGAACTGCTGCTGCTGTTCCTGCAGCTGCTTCTGCAGCTGCTGCTGGAAAGCAGCCAGCTCCCGCTGCACCAGTGTCAGCAGCTGGCTTCCTGACTCGGCCTGGGGCTGGGGCTGGGGCCGAGGCTGGGGCTGAGGCTGGGGCTGGGGCCGACTCTGCCCCTGCCCTTGCTTGCACCCCCCTTCCACGGGCTTCTGGCTGCTGGCTCCATGGACCGCAGCGAGCTCGGCCTGAAGCTCGGCCCGGAGCCCGGCTCGGAGCTCGGTCTGGAGCTTGGCCACGCTCTTCCTGAGAGCGACGTCAAAGGCCTCCTGCATGGAGGCGGCATGGCGGAGGACCGTCCTCTCCTTTGACGTCCTCTCTCGCTTGCGGCCCATATCGCGCAGCGCGGCGACGACGAGCTCGCCGAAGGACCGACGCGACTCCTCGGCGGAGTCTTCCTTCTCGCTGCCAGATGGCCCCGAGGGGTCCATCGCAGCGGGGTGGCGCCCTTCCGCGGCGAGCCTCTCGGCTCGCTCAGCCACCTCCTGGGAGGTGACTCCTCTTCCTCTTCCCGATGCTCGGCCCGCTCCCCGCCCACTGGTGGGGATTTTTCGGGCCGAGCCCTTTTCGGCATCATCGGAGGACGGTCTGTCCCTCGATAGGGAGCGTTTCCGGAAGAAACTCGCGTTTCTTCCGGTGTCGCCTCCCGACTCCACCTCTTCTTCTACCTCCGAGCCTGAGCTCCTTCCGGATGCCGCGTCGGACTCCGACCGCGCATCACTCTCCAGTGGGTGTTTAAAAAATTTATTATTTTTGCAATCCATATTAGTTCCCACGAGTATAAACTTTGGGTACTTGCTCAAAATCTGTGGTCCGCACTAGAGACTAATTTAGCTACCCATTAGTCAAGCTAACAACCTCCCTCACGGTGCGCCGCCGCTTGGAGGTTTGGGGTAATTTTTTATAGAGGTTGTCTTCCTCGCGGCCCGGGCGGTTAAGCCAAGACCCTCGACCCCCATCAAAAGTCAGAAACATGACCTTGGACAATCTCTGGGGCTACGAGAACAACGGTGGCAGAAGGAGGGGGAAGCCTTCCTCCTGCCTGCCCGGTGGCAGGGTGAGTGCACGCCGAGCCCGCTCTTGCTTCGCCACTGTGCCCTCTGCTAGAGCAGAGGGACACGCGTTGAAGCGTACTCCCGACAGAACATTCGCAGACGGCCATCGAGGCCCCTTAGGCAGGAGTGCCCAAGGGGGTGGTTGGCCGCCTCCCAGGGTGCACCGTCCCGCAGACTAGCCTTCGCTCCGGACGTATCCGCAAGGGAACTATAGCCTGCGGGCACTCGTGGAGGTTTTCTGTCATGGCACCCCATGCAATCTGTGCTGGAATTTCGGTTATTCTGCAATATATGGAGGAACAAAAGCTCAACTGAACATATATAACAACTAAAACACCAAAAACTCCAAAAAGTACAAGAGAAATTACGCACGAAGATACGAACCCAACGGCGGTAAATTTGGGTAAATTTCTTGTGACGTCAAGCTTCAGTGTTGCTAATGTAATCATTCGATTTAGTATCGATAAACTACTAATAAAGTTCTAAAATCATAAAAATATCACTAATAATACAAAGTTTTAATAAAATATACTGGGAATAATTTCCGCTTGGATAATAAATTATATTTTTTCTATGAAACTAGAGTAATTAAAGAAAAATAGCATAATTAACAATTGGTGTAAACTACCACATATTTCAAGCAAAAAAAAAATGGTAACACTACAATAAAAAGTTCCTTGCTTGGGGGATAGATGGCGTTTTTCGCAATAACAAAAAAATGTTCTAAGTTACCAGGGCATGGTAGCTAGTCCGAGTTCGCCTTGTGTGCGAGAGAGGAGGAGCATGCCTGAAATATAACTAAACTTCGTCGTACTAACTTTCGTCACAATACAGTATCTCATCATACCATAACGCGCTATCTCATATCATGTAATGATGTACATATTTCAAAAAGCGAGCATTTCATTACAATAATTATCTCGTGTGGCGCTTGATTACGCGTCATGTTTGGAATCATGGTGTAATGCAACATTACTTGGTACTAAATGTAATGTCATGTTACATCACTTTAGAACGCCCTGTTTTGCGCATGTCTAGTTTCAAGTAACTGCGTACATACAAATTAAGAATGTTACGCTTTACACTATGTCTCGAAACACGTGCTGTGTTCCTGGGTGCCCAGTAGTAGCAGAAGATGGTGAGTGTAGTGTGTTTTATATTCCAACAGTACCCGGTACGCATTGCAATACATTTTTTCCCACCTACCTATTTGGTTTTGTTTTTTTTAAAATGTTTTAGTGATCTAAAACCATCTTCCTATTATTGCCTTCCTAAGGGAAACCTCTGACAAAGGCTTGAAAGCATATTACCACAGAACACAGAAAGACACTAGAATTAGCTTGAGAAAATGTTTGTACCAGAACCGGTGTCGCCAAACTCACACATTTACGATTTACTCTTACTGCAAACCGGAAGATACGATTGGCTAAAACAAAAATTGGGCGTAAACAAATTAAAAAAAAAAATGTTAAACGAAATGCAACTTTAATGTCAACGATCTATAAATCAAATTGAAAAAAACAAGAAAGAAATACATCTTGGACTACCAAGTACCGCCACTCGTCGCTAGATGGCGTTGTTCAGTATGAACTGTAACTTTATAAAAATAAGGGTGGTATTTGAATGGCGTATCACTGACACAAATGCAGATCGCTACTCAAATAGTGACGTACCCTAATTCGATTGCAATAATATCGTAAAACAAACATAAAATATAATGCGAAAAAATATCGTATGCGATAGTATTAAAATAATGAAATTAATATGTAGTAGGGTAATTTCTAAACGTAGTAAAAAGGGTATTTATTTGCATGTAAATCAAATACCTTTTTGTTTGTATTTGTTCATTTTATAGTGGGTAAATGAAAAAAAAAATGCTGAGAACCTCGCAATGTTTTATTATTACATTGCTATTTGAGTTAAAACAGTGAAAAGATTATTATATTTGTATAATAATCTTTTCACTGTTTTATATTGTTTGATTTTGATCAAAGAATTTAATTAAAATATTAACGGGCACTTTTAAATTGGCACTTTTAAGTTAGTTGCCCGTTCTAAGAAGTTGAACACTTTTAAAATTTAGGTTATGTTATTTATGTTGAATACTACGGACATACAGGTGTAACAATGTAACAAGTATTGCAATTTCACAAATAAGAACTTAGTATAAATACGTGGTGAAAAAGGCAATTTATTTTCATTGTGTGTTTAATATTGAAAATACAAAAAAAAAACCTCTATTACAAAAAAATACAACTGACTTCAAAAAAACTAAATAATGTAAAATAACTTTGATTGCGGAAGTCGGTGTTTACGGTTTGGTTTCTTCATTTTTTGACATTGACTTCCGAAATTAGTGTTACGAAAAGTGTGATCGGACGAAGCCGGCGACGACTAAACATAAGGTATAATTCAAACGCCCTATGTTGTTCCAAGCTCTTTAGCTAGATTTATTTAAAATTGCATCACGAATATCATCCTACAATATTTATTTTATTAACTTTATTAATTTAATAATTATCTGTATTTTAATACTAATACTCTCAAGTATAAATACGTTTATGTTAAAAAGGCAATGCAATACATGTCGATTGATTTTATCGATAAAGTCACGCACTATTTGGATAGCGTCAAAAGTATAGGTAGAGATGCGAATATTCCAGAAAGGCTAATAACCGGGAAAAGAAAATCAACTTTGTTTGCATGAAGTTAAGGACAATTTTTGTTTGTATATCTTGTGCAATGTTTGACGAAATTTTATTTTTTCATTTTATTAAAATAAATTCGAAAATAATACTTACCGGTGGTATGATACACCTCCATAAGTTAGATTTTTAGTCCGACTATGGTTTTTACAGTCCAGAATGGCACAATAAGGCATTTTATTATTATTTTATGTAAATTGTATGTTGACGTAGTCTAGTTTGCGAATGAGAGCGCTTGAACAGCAAGTGCGTATTGCAGTACTTACTAGCGGCGACAGTGCCACGCCTACTTACTATTTCCAGGTTCTTTCTGTGTTCCGTGCATATTACCGTATATCGTCCCCGTAGAGCGAAAAGTCATTAAGTCGAAAAATCATGTTTTGAGATAATGAATTTTAAAGTTTTTAAAAATTAGATTCGTTATAACTTTGGCTAGCCATTACATATCTTTATGTTTTTTGTTTTAGTTTGAAGGAAAAAAAGTAATGTTTATATTTTCAGTGCTAAAATGCATGAAAATCTTTTTATAACTAAGAAAAACTAAAAACATGAAACTAGTTAATTATTCTTTAGACAATCAATGACTTAGTTTTGACTTAGTGAATTGTCGACCGCAGTTAGTGATTTTTCACTTACTTTTAAATTATTATAAAGAAAAATAACCCGAGTTAAGTAAAATGGAACTAACTGTTACATTACCAAATGTGTATTGTAAATACTATCTAACTAAATTTTGAAAGCATGTATGGTAAGTTTTGTGTTAAATATGACATGAATAATGTAATTTAACTATTGTAATAAATTTACTTTACGTTTATTAAAGGAAATAATGTGAAAAAATCAATAAAACACTCAGATTTTAACAAAAACAAAAAAAAGTGCAAAAACAGACTATCAACACCAGGTGGTGCTGAATCTCGGTTTCTTTTAGAGCGAGCAGATCAGTTCATTGCACTGACAATTTCCACACTGCCCCTTTTACCATTAACGTTTCTCACCTAGGTAATCGCTCGTGATCGCAAAGCTCCGGACCTGAGCTTAAAGAAGAGAACCTTCAATCGCGCTACCAAGTCCTACAAAAAGGCACTATGCAAGGCTCGCTTTGACCATATTACTCATACCGGCACAAAGCTCTCTGCACAGCCGTCCGGTAGCAGAGCTTTTTGGTCCCTTGCCAAGTCGGTCGAATCGATCCGTACTGCCTCCGCTGGTTAAACCTGATGGAACACTGGCTCATACCGCGAGAGTGAAAGCTCTCTCTCTTTGCATATCTCTTCGCCCATAATTCTTGTCTTGACACTTGCGGTGCTACTCCACCGACTCTGCCTATCTGCGACACCTCGATACCCGAGGTTTACATAATGAACAAAGAAGTTCTGAGAGTACTGTATCGTCTAGACGTGAATAAAGCTAGTGGATCGGATGGTATACCAGCGATTTTTCTTAAGGCTTGTGCGCCTGAATTGGTTCCTGTATTGGCGCACTTGTATCGCCTTTTATTTGGGACTGGTATAGTGCCCAAGTCCTGGAAGCTTGCCAACGTGCAACACGTGCCCAAAAAGGGCAGTCGTGCCGATCCTGCCAACTATCGGTTGATTTTAATAAACTCTATACTCTGCAAGATTATGTAACGTGTATCGAACTCGCGCATCATGGCACATGGCATGGTCTGCTGGGGACCTACTAGTTAATGCCACTCACTTGTAGGGCGAGGCTCTCGAAAAGAATGGGGAAGCGATTGCTGTTTCCCTAGATGTCTCGAAGACCTTCGACAAGGTATAGCACGCTAGCCCTTTGAGTAAGCTACCAACGTACGGCATTTCCCCTAGCCTGATTTATTGGGTAAAAGACTTCCTGAGTGAACGGTCTCTCTCAACGGATACTCATCAGAGCCCATGATGAATAATACCTGAGTTCCTCAGGGGTTGTTCTTTTTGCAACTCTCTTCCTCCTGCTTATCAACGATCTGCTGATGCCTGTTATTTATGGGTATACGGATGATAGTACAGTTGTCGACAGATACCTGCCAACTGCTCGGGGTAGCAAAGAGCTAATTCAGTCTGATAGAGAGGCTATGGTAGAGTGCACTAATGTCTTCGTGCAATCTCCAAGTGGGGCAAAGCCAATTTGGTGGGATATAAGGCCGCCAAAACAACAAGCGCGTCTGTTTACAAAGCGAGCCACCTTGAAAAGGAAAGGAGTTCACCTTGGCTCCTGCTTTTCAAAATGTATCCTTGGAGTGCACCGACTGCCTTCAACTCTTAGGAGTTGAAATTTCCTTTGACCTCAATTTTGGGAGGTTCATTGAGTCTGAAGCCAAGGTAGCTGCTAGGAAGCTAGGCTTTCTTGCAAAAATCTGACGGTACTTCACACCGGGATATGTTCTAATGTTATACAAAGCCCAGGTGCGATCGTGTGTGGAATACTGAAGCCATTTATGGGCGATGTGAAAGGTGTGCGAAGAGGCTAATTGGTGATCCAGATTTAGTTAAGTCCAATCTACAAATCCTTGATCACAATCGTAGAGTAGCCAGCCTTTCGGTATTTTACAGAACATTTTGGAGAGTGTGCGCGGGAATTGCATGACTTGATTCCGCCAACTCATTTCTACCATCGGACAACCCGCGAATATCCACCAGTAGGTTGAACAAATCAAGAATAAACTCAGCACGGCTCATTTTTACGCAGTACATAATAATTAGGTTAATTTTAACACCAGCGGATCGTGTGTACATCAATCGACTTTGACCTCACGAATGAATCTCACCACGCGCCGCTTTCATAAGTCGTTATAATAAATAGCAACAAACTGACTAACTCGAGGCCCTCTCGAGCGAAATTTACCTTAATTGTAACAATGCATGTCGAAGGTGCATAAATAATAACTAAAAGACTTTTATTATTTTTCACTTTAGATCTTATGTTTCCCTTTCAAAAGGAAAAAAAAATGTTTAAAATGGGATGATGATTTTTCGCTTTTGCAGTGCAGCACAAATCATTTAAAAATCAAGAGTGAGTATTCACTATGTCGGGTTAGTTAATTTTCGCTTTCGTGCGTTTTAGCAAACTATTGATTTTAAATATTCACTAAATCATTGTAATGATTTTTAAACTACCTGTAGGCTTATGTATGCATTCATAATTTAATACGAAAAGCAATTAAGTCGACTTAACTTCGAGTTTTGTAAATTTTCGGTAAATGTATAATAATTATTTAAGTTAGTTATTTCTTCCATTATGATGTATCATCCAAAGAGTAGGTTTATTTACTATTCACATTTTGTAAAACAAAAACGAAGGCAGCTACAAAAATACCGGTAAGACTGATACGTAGAGAAAAAAAATATGATATTAACGATAGTGATAACTCATTTTGGTCATTTTGGGACTTAGTGACTTTTCGCTCTACGGGGACGATATGCTTTCATGCCTATGTCGGACATACATAGATTATTCATACCAATCCTAGCGCCTAATACACTCAATTTTTTTAAACTGAGCAATATATTTTTTATTCAGTAGTTAACATGTCTAAAAAACATTGGTTCTAACTTCAAACAAACTTATAAAACACTCAGAAATCATAAATGCCTCTTGTAGTCTGTCGTCAGCTTTGGTAAACAATCTTGACATGTCTCTTTGCTCGATTTTTATTTTATTTTTTTAATTATTGTGAAGCGTGGGAATTAGTCAGTCCCGTTGCAGTCATTTTAATTTATTTTCAGGTGAAATTCTACACTACTTTCCTGAGACATCCTGAGAAAGATGCAGAAAGATTTCAAAATTGGGTAAAGATTGTAGTTACAAGCAAAAGGCAAAAGCTATTACAATTTCACTAATAATGAAGAAACTGACCCCATTTTAATACAGGCTCGAGAACATTATAATAAAACAAGTGGTTCGAAACGAAAATAAATAAATTAAATTTAATGTTTTTGTGTTATTAATCTCATTCCCTTTACCCAAGATACCTACAAGATATATTGATATTTCGTTTATTAGTTACCTGAACTGTGTTCATGTACTAGTTTTAGATACCTAAAATATTTATGCTTAGATCAGAACACAGTTTGTATCTAATAAACGAAATACATAAGCTATATAACCAAATAAATGCGCGTCTACCTATGTATATATTCATTGGTACTCATTTAGTTCCTTGCTTGGCGTTCAGAGGGCGTTGCTCGCTAACTAAACCAAAAAACGTCAGTTGCCAGTCTATCTCATCTTATAATATATTAGTCTATGCTAGCTACCGCGCGTCATCTTTGAGTGTCATGTGTCGTGTCATGCTTAGTTTGGTCGAGTCATGTGTAATGCTACATGACGCGGTCGGGTTATATGACGCGCAATGCAACAATCGCATTACTTACACAAGTCTACTTGAAACGTACAAGTACTAGTTAATTACGATTTGAAGTAGGCAAGTTTGTTGGAATAATAGTGTTGCCTCTACAGTATAAAGTTACATTGAACACTTGTGTATAATTACTCATTGTCTGGTATTTAAACACTTATTGTGACGAAAGGGAAACTACGGAACCCTACACTGAGCGTGGCCCGACACGCTCTTGGCCGGTTTTTTTTGTATTTTTGTTTGTTTTTATATTTGTTTACTTTAATAGAGCTTGTGATAATTTATTACTGTTTGTATTTGGATTTACGAAACAATAGCATTGTATAATGTAGAACTTTTTTTTTTTTAAATTGCGAATGTGAGGTACATACCATGAAGCTTTTTTTGACATTTCGAGTATGGTAGTTGAGAGAGTTAAAAAAAAATGTCTCACTGATAGGGTTACCTATCATAAGTTCGAAAAACGTTTGACCGAATTTCATTTCACCTAAAACTTATTAACTATTATCGTTTCGTTTTTTTTTTTATTTCATCGAAGTCACGTCTGCCACTGTATTAGTTGACCTATTCTCAATTCGATTTTTTTCCAACGTTTCATTTGGTCGAAAAACTTTTCAGCGGTGTTACACTTAGCGGAACTATCATTTGTTCGAACCTTCATTATACCACCATGGAAGATTTTCTGTCTCTGCTCCGGAGCTGCGGGGTTTGGGCGGTCCCACGCGAGCTTATCGTTGCAGATTGTTTCAATGCTCACCACCGCAGCTTCGGCTTGCTGGCCGGCTACCAGCCTCAGCCGCGGCGGTAGGCCTTCAAATCACCTGCTCCTCAGCTCGCGGGCCACCCTACCCCTCCGCGCCCTAAATTACACTCTACAGGTAGGGCAGACAAGACTGTGAAGTCGGATTCGTAGCGAGTCGTTTCTGTCACTAAATTTTGTAGCACAAAATATTGACTTTTATGACACAATTTTAATTTGATATTGAAAATGCTACCAATTATAGTACGCAGCAAATAAATTTAATCCCATTCATCTGCCACGGCTACGCGCAGCTCCCTCCCTCGACTGAGACCCGAAATCAGTTATAATCCTTGTCACACAAGTTGAACCATCATGGTGGTCGACCTAGAATGCACGGTAACCGATTTTCGGGTCCCAAACAGAGTGGAGGGTTGCGCGCAACCATAGCAAATGGTTCAAGTTATTTACCGCGTACTATAACCGTCTAAATATTTGTGATCAAAATTCTGTAAACTGTTGTTTCGGTGTGATGAAAATATGGCAAATAAATCATTAGGCAAATGAAAAAAGTTCAAGAGAGGCTTCGGCCAATAGCAATTCGGTAAAATGATACCTATGACACATCATACTTCGATGATATAAAAATATGTCAAATAATGCATAAAGCAAAAAAGACGTCGGTCAATAGTTTTCGGTCACATGAAATTCGAACAAAAAGAAATCGGTAAAGTGATCGGTTCGTGGGGTGGGCTCGTGAACGGGCGCCGTCAGTTGAGACTGGTCATCTCTTAGCTACCAGTGGCTTAATTCAATATCTATTTTTCTGTGTCTACTGTGGCTCGCCGTCGCTGGTGCGCCCAAGCCCAGGGGCGCCGCGCGAGGTCGCGCTCGTTCCGCTTGTCACTTCCGCTCTTGTTACTTTGATCATTTCACCGGTGAGTGCGAGGCCGGGCAGCGGACTATCGATCGACGGCGTCCGTAGGTTCTGTCGACAACGACTCCCTGGCCTACTGCACGGTCTGCACGGCCACTCTCACCATGAAACTAATTTGGTACCGATACTAAACTTGGTAGTGGCGAGGCCAGCCGAGTGGCGTCGTTTTGTCGTGACTAATATTTAGGCGCTGAGTTAAGTCTGCGCGAGTGAGTCACAGGCTATTTCAGTGGCAATAAGATAAGGGTCGCGGTCGACCTCGCCGCGCTCGATCCACGACACCCGCATGTACGAGTCGTACTTACACGCGACACACACACGTGCGCGCCCGCTGACTCGTCGACCTCCCTCGTTCAGAAACCGAGTACAATTATACATTATGCAAACTTGATGTGAGTACTTAACTAGCTACTTGCCCAGTTCAATGCGCTCGCTAACTACAGAGTTAACCGCAGCAATGACGTTCATGTTTAGCTTTTGGGGAAAAATTAAAGGGAAAGATCTTACTTAACGGAGTCCGAGATCTTTCTTTAACAGAGTTGGTTTTAATAGGTATTCTTGTTTCCGGCGCGGCGCCGTCCCGCCCGATAGCACAGCAGCGTAGGCTATACATGTTACAGGACGGTGATTAAATGAAGCCAAGTGATGAGGTTTTAAGGTTATATACGTCCTCAAGCAGCCGCCAGTCCCAGTCCCGGGAACAGCCTAATTACTCCGAAATATTTTATTCCGAATTCTGATTTTCAACGACTTCGAAGAATCGAGAAAAATTAGAAAAATATATCCATGTATAATATGTTACAATAAGTATATATGAATAACATAGAAATATGAAAATAAAATTTTAGTTGACTAATCACTCGGTTGGCAAATTGAATGTGACTAGAGGATTAGTGTTAGATATTTATATTCGTGACATTTTGATTGTAATAATAATGATATTTTAAATTAAATAGTAAAATTTGTAGTAGTACCTAATGATATATTATACAATTTTATGATAATGGCATGATATTTGAATTAGTGCAAGATATAAAAATCTATGTAAAAATATGTCCTAAAGTTAAAAAAAACCTGTAGGATTGAATTTGTTATGACATGTTATATTATAATCCAATGGTAATAAAATTAAATTTGACACGATTAAATGACTTGATTAAATCGATAATATACAATTGAATAATAATAATGTATAAATTTATCTAGTAATTTAAAGGAAAAATATAAGTATTTATTTATTATTAATTATATACTTTATATTACACCTCATAATGAACACAGGATAAATATTACAAAAACTAAGTGTACAATGGGTGGTCTTATCGCACAGGGAAATCTCTTACAGACAACCTTAGGATGGACTGAAACAAGAGGAGATTGATTTGGGGTGATCAGTGTACAAAAATCATAAATAATATTAAATACATATAATAAAAAACGGTAATATAAAAAACTAAAAAACCCGACTGCTTTTCTGAGTATTCATGAAAATCCCTAAAACAAGAAAGTCGTTGTACCCGATTGCACTTAACTATATAATATTTTAAATTCAAGATAAATATTGTAGCAGTCAGTCAGTTAAGTGCAATCGGGTAGGTATAATCGTTTTTTTATTTTTTGTTTTATTTTATTACGATATCACTTTCACAGCAATTACGAATCTAACGACACCTCTCAAGCTAAAATCCATCGAGCCGTTCAGGCTGTAGAGCGTGCCAAACAATTATAGAATAGAATAGAATATATTTTTATTGTAAAACATGAGTATACATCATAACATGTGCAAGGTCTTAAATTAACAGGTAGATCTGCATGTTTTGCCATTTATGGCGTACAAAAACAACATATTAGGTTTAGAATAAACCACAAAAGATTTGAGTCCAGACAACAAACAATAATATTTTCCATCGTAATTCTTAATAAAAAAAAAAAAAATAACAATAATAATAATTACAGATTAGGTTTTGCAGATTAAAGCCTCAAATTGTGAAAAAATGTCGCAATTACAGAAATATATTTAATTAATTGCGTTCATTTAAGAATTCCGATATGGTATAATAGCATTTATTTATAAGATATTTTTTTAAATGTATTTTAAATAGAGCAGTAGGCATTTGTCTAATAGGTTTTGGGATTTTATTATAGATTAGTGGTGCTAAGCAAAAAATACTTTTGCGCATCAATGCCGTGGTTGACCTTGGTACGCATAATTTATTATTATCCCGTCGATTACGAATAGATACGTCTGATAGTTTCTTGAATAGGTTGGGATTAGTTAGTACAAAATTAGCTGTTTCATAAATAAATAAGGACGGCAGACTTAAAATATTATACTTTATAAAATACTGTTTGCAACTATCAGTTATTTTTAAACCAAACATAGCCCTAATACATCTTTTTTGTGACTTAAAAATAATTTCTCTATTAGTAGAGTTTCCCCAAAATAAAATTCCAAACCTCAATATCGAGCCGACTATACCATGGTAGGCTGTTATAAGCGCATTGGTACTTATAATAGGTTTTAGTTTATAGAGAGCATAGGCAGAAGAACATAGTTTTTTGTTTAATTCCTCTGTATGTGCCTTCCAGTTCAGATGATTGTCAATGGTTAGACCCAAAAATTTAGCTGTATCTACCTTGGGGCGCGCCACAATTGGGGCGATAAGGCCCATCCTTGAGGCGTGGCTGGAAAGACCTCACGGCGTTCTCAACTTCCGCACGACGCAGGTGCTTACCGAACACGGAAAGTTCGCTAAGTACCTGTTCCGGATTCGTGCGGAGGATTCGCCCGGGTGTCGCCACTGTGCGGAACACCCGGAGGACACGGTGGAGCACACTGTAGAGGTGTGCCCCGCCTGGGCGGAGCATCGCCGTGTCCTCGTGGGGGCGATCGGCGGCAGCGATCTCTCTCGCCGGGCCTTGGTTCAGGCCATGGTCCGTAGTGAGGAGGGATGGCAGGCGGTCGCCTCCTTCTGCGAAGCAGTAATGCTAGCAAAGGAGGAGGCCGACCGCATCAGGCAGAGGCAACGGGGCGCTCGCCCCAGCCGCCGCCGGGATTCCGATCCCGATTTCCGGCCACCGTAGGCGCGGGCTTGCGGACGGCGTGCAATGGGTAGCACGCTGTCCGATCGTCCGGTAACCGACCGGACCGAGCCCAAGTCGTCGACGGCGCGTTCTGTTCCCGCGCGCCTCAAGGAGCTGTCAGCAAACCGAAGAGGCCCAGCCTGCTAACTGCAGGCAGGCAGGGTTGAAGCCTGCTGGGGTCAAGGGCCGTTTTCTGAGAGGAAGGCTCAGCCCCGGCACTATAGGCAACGAAGGAACGGGGTAGGTTTTTAGTCAGTAAGAGTCTGACACTACTTCCCGCTCCACCCAAGGGCGGGATTTGTCATTGGATGATTTTACCTACCATAAAAAAAAAAAAAAAAGCTGTATCTACCTTTTTAATTACAGTTGATTTGTGTTAATATAAAATTGAGAAAGGAGAATAAAGTTTTATAGTGAGAGGTAATTTACGAAATTTATGCTTAACTTAAAGTACGCAGTCATTTTACTTGTAAAATTGTAAAGCTGGAAATAAATAATTTTAGTATTATGAATTTATTTATCTCAGGACCCTGAGGTCCCTTTGGAACCTTTGGAAGGCGTACGAGGAGCCGAAACCAACTCGTAGAGGCCCTTTAGGTACTTTTAATGGCACGTGATGCCAACCGATGATTGTCCCTGTACGCGCAATGCTAGTGCATCCAAGGACAACCCCCGGTTGGTGAAAACTATTGTGACATATGGAAAATAAAGACAATAGGGCTATGGTTTTTGGAGTCTTAAGTGGACTGGTTACCAAGAACTATGTGAAAACTATGGCCACCGCCTAAACAATGTTATTAATATCCATCGGTAAACAGGCAGGGGTTGACTTGCACACTCAATAAATGGGCCCCCAAAAACGGTCGCTAGCACGAAGTGACGTAGCAACAAGAGGGCAACATATCCTGAGGTTCTTGAGGAGTGGAGAGGTATACCACGGCTATCAGGACAATCCCGGAAGTGCGGTCAAGATCCCTACCAGCACCTTACTGGATTATACATCCTTCTCCCGAGCACGATTGCTCTTAAGGCAAGAGAGAGGTGGGAGCTCTGTTCCTCGTCAGTGTTCACTACGGCCGGCCAATAAAGGCAAGCCGGAGATGAATAACGAGAATTCTCCCGGGAGATCGGGTCTGTGGGGTCGCTAATGCCCAACAGTTCGCCACAAAACTGCCCTGCGGATTGTATCTCTCTTAGTCTGGCCCCTCACCCTAGGCAAGTTACGACCTGGGGTTTATTGGAGCGCGCAAGCCCCACCACGACGTCAACGTAGAGATTATTATTATAATGTTCCGCTTTAAAGGCCGATAGCGTTTGAGCACGCCTTACTTCAATGGGTAACGCATTCCACAGACTCTCTCTGCAGACACTCTCTCGGCTCTGAGCCAAAGTGCCAACCTGTTGCTGAAGAGCATCGATTACCTGAACAATGAGTGTCCGGAACGTTGCAAACTCTGCTGCCAAACCTGAAGTGGTGATAGTTGCACTGCCAGAGGATTTCTGCAGTTCATTCATTTGCAAAGAGAATTATGTATAGTCATCGCCTATTTGGTACTCTCCGGCATTCAAACCCTTGATTAAAGAGAAGTGTATAGTGACCAAGCTCCCTAATTTAGATTAAAAAAAAAAAAGAGAAGTGTAGGGGTCTCTGTTTTGTCTGTTTTGGGATAATAAATAAACGATTTCCACTGATAAAAAAGTCTATTTCTTTCACACACGATTATACAATACCGCGACCTGGCAAGGACTGAGGGGCCGTGCGAGTCGTATCTTAGTTCTCATATTGCATCTTGCTTACCTAAGCACCGGCCCCACACGAAGTTTAAATACCTCCGTTAAGGACCATGGGACAAATTG
Source organism: Leucania comma (assembly GCA_958295575.1). Lineage (NCBI taxonomy): Eukaryota > Metazoa > Arthropoda > Insecta > Lepidoptera > Noctuidae > Leucania > Leucania comma. The sequence continues at coordinate 203,716 of OY282484.1, forward strand.
GGCTCATTGTTCAACAGAGATACGACATAATATATCACTGTTTAAACTTAAATTGTCACTCTTGCTTGGCACAACCTTCAATTCCGTGGGAGATAAAATATATGCACTTAAATAGGTGTTGTAAGAAAAAAACTTACAAAAAAAAATAACCGATTAGACTAGAAAAAAAAACCACTAAAATGATCAAAATAACTTTAATTTCGGAAGTCGGTGTTAAGAAACAAACAATACCGAGAAACATTTTTTAGTTCCTGTGGTATACTCAATAAATGTAGACCAACTGAAGTGTGACGTCGTGAGCACTCGCCATCGATACCCGAGGCCGACCACACGTCATTCTCTAGTTGTGCCTACTTACTGATAATTTTGTTGTTTAATTTATAAATCCAAATCCCTAAATAGTGATTTAGTGAACACCACATTGGCGACGAGTAAAAAGCGCAGTAAGTAAAGTGGCCAAAACTAAAATATGTACTACTTACGGATATGGGTCAGAAAAATTATTATTTTATGTACCTACCTACAACAAAAAGTGCTTTGAAAGAAAAAAAGAAGTGACAGTTATCTAAAAGAAATTCAGTAAATGTCCATATTTCTGTCGTTATTTACCGATCTATGAGCGATCTGCGTCGGTGTTTAGCTGAGAGATGCGCAGTATAGATCAATCAATGAAATCATACACAAACGGGACCGTATATCTAAATGTGATTACGGCACACAATCTACCCTACATTTCGATAATAGATATAATTTCCAAAATTTGATTGCTTTTATTTTTTGCAAATACAGCAACAGAAGAAACTTAAATATTAACTAGGTATTTATATTAAACATAAGTACATAAAAACTAAACTAAGCATGTATAGGTACTAGACCTAACTATGTAAATACATTAATACAAAAACACAAATTACGTCGAAGTACTTATACGATGCTTGTTGACCAAATTCGTTTGTAGATACATAATATGATCCTAAAAGGATCGAAATAAAAGTACCAACGAGAGATCGTTAATGAACAAAGTTAATGAATCGAATTAAAATGAAAAATATTCGATCAAAAGTCCCAGCGATATTAAATAACACGTTTACAGATGCTAATCTTATCGAATGATATTATTAGATCTAAAAATGAAAAGTACCAACGTGAATATCGTTAAGTACCAGTTTTAACGCAAGTACCACTTCGATACTTTGAAGTTATGTGATGCCTGATTAGGTATTACTATAATTATATTGTTAAAACTAAATAAGTGTCCTAAAATCCTTATGGCTGATTAAATAAAATACATTTTGCACTGGCTTTACTCATCAAACAAAGAATTTGTCACACGCGTTATAACGCCCATGTGTTTGGTTTTTAACCCATAATTCAAGTGGACGTTTTGCTGAGTGGCATGTCGCTCCGGCGCAGGTACCTATTGATGGGCCTTTGTGCGCCTCGCTAGCTAGAGTTTGTTTATTTAAAATTTTATGGGAACAGTACCCATAGAGCTCTTATCATAGCTGGCTATAAGTAATCAATTCAGGGTCATAAATAAAGTAACGATGTGTTGTGCATCTACTCGATTCTTTCATTTTAGTTTAGTACAATAAGAACAAGATGAAAATGAATAAAATAAACTAATTTGAATTATGGCAAATTCTTGCTTCAATTTCAAGTAACTGATTTTGAATTGTAAGTACTCGTAGGTATAGTTGTAGATTCAATGTCCTGACCTCCTTATGACAATGGGAAATCATTGCTTAAGCAAACCCTTAAGGAACAGCAAACTCGGCATTGAACTACATAGTCCACGATAGCCAGAGTCAAAGTTATTACCCGCCTTAGAGGAATTGACACTTGAATAAAAACTGTGTTGCTGATTCAGCAATTAAAATCACAAACGTGATAAAAGGTCCTTTCCTATAAAACTATTGCTAATTGCATAAAAGGTGTTTCCAAATTTGGTTTTCAGAAACACTGCAAAACAGGGACCAATAATAAATAAAAAAAAAAAAAAAACACAAAAGTACTAAATCTCTTGTCAAACAACAACAATGAACTGGTTGTTATCATGCATGTCATGAAAATTGTGGCAATCACAAAAGTGATTATAGTACAATAAATTAATGAAAATTCATTTCATGCCCTATAATTAATGCAAATGGCATAAAAAGAGTACTAACCTCTTGTCAAACAACAACAATGAATTGGTTGTTATCATGCATGTCATGAAAATTGTGGCAATCACAAAAGTGATTACAGTACAATAAATTAATGAAAATTCATTTCATGCCCTATAATTAATGCTAATGGCATAAAAAGAGTACTAACCTCTTGTCAAACCACAACAATGAATTGGGTGTTATCATGCAAGTCATGAAAATTGTGGTACTTAATAACAAAAGTGCTTGTAGTTCGAACAATTATTGACAATTCAGATCATGCTCTATAATTAATACACATCGCATAAAGAGGCATTTTAAGCGTTATTTGCTGAAATAATGCCAGACGAGGATCAATGAAAGAGAAAATAATATGTCTGTCTCTCGTCAAATGACAACAAATGAAGCTAAAAAATAAATAGAAACAAAATACTAAAGAAAACGTCTAGTACTTATTTGCTACGTCGCGTCGACGACAATGCAATAATTGTAATAATTGATTGTTACATACTAAATAATATACGTGCAAGGGATATTTGATGCATTATCTCTGTAGTATTTCTAGCAAAGCCAATCAATGACTCCAAAATTCAGCAAAGCTATATTTACCTTTGAAGCACTGAAAACACTTTCTACATGCTGAAATCGAAGTTAATGAATAGTTAAGAAGTCAATCAGTAAATTGCTAGTGTTTATTATATATCAATTGAAACTTATTCATTTTCTGAAGATGAATGTCATCAAGTACCTCTCAAACTACAAGTAGTTAAAAATAAGACAGTCAATCTAGACTTTCACACCATGGAACCTAATGAAGAAATCCGCTGTTTTCTGAAACAATGTTATTGAAAAAGGAAACTCCAAATTTCGACCCAAAAAATCAAACTATTGGTTTTGAAAAAAAATACCTTGGCTATAATGACAAAAGATCGTACTCAAGTAGAGCTGAAGGTAGTTCTGTTAGCTAATTCAGTAATTGATCAAAAAATCTCATGCACAATGACTTCAGAGACATAAACGAGGCAAAGTTTTAGTATATCTAATTGAATTCATGAGTTGAATTGAATTCAATACAAATTTGCACGTTGTACGGGCAAGAAACTACCGATACTCGGATCAATAAGTAGATGTAACTACTATATGATAATGCATACATTTTAAAAGTCTGTATCAAAAAAAAAAAAAGAAAAATGTCAAAGAACAAATAATTAAAACAAGCAAGCAAAACATGACATTCCAAACCGCCAGAGCACATTCAGGTCAAAGGCCAACCAGTTAAGGCACCTAGTACTCACAAAGTGGGTTATCCAATAAATAATTGAGCCTGTAATAAAGTATAGGTTATAAAAAGATTCCTTAACCACAGGAACAAAGACATTGATTAAAAAAATTAAGAATTTAGCTTTTATAAGCCTATGGACTATATAAAACCAAGCACAAACATACGTCCATCAGGATATCATATTTAGGCTAAAATCGAAACCAAACAACATAATTGTGTCATGTTTAAAACAAACCAATTGCTTATTCCCATAACTCACTAAAAGAGCGTAATTGTTTCTAGATAGAACAAAATAATAGTTATTATATATACCTACATACTTCAAAGGTGCTAATCTCAAGTTGGCCAACAGATAGTGTTCTGAGTCTGGGTGTTTTGTGTATGTAAATTGCATGTCTAAGTCAAAGAAAAAAAGGGGATATAAGCCTGATATAGGCAGACAAATGTGAAATCAGGGATTTAATACACACAGTATTAAACGTGGAGTAACATTTTCAATACAAAAAAAATGGACCAAAGATGGCTTTAATTATGACGAAACAGGATATCAGACCTTAAGAAATATTCAAGGCGAGATGTTTAATAGAAACTACAAGAAAATTCATATCCAAGTCATCAATATAGTACTTACCATTTTGTGCCTACTTCAAAAATAAGAAGTTGTACACAAAGAAAAACAAAAACACAAATAAATAAACAAGAAAATTCATATCCAGAAATTCATCAATATTGTACCATTTGTGCATACTTCAAAAAAATAAGAAGTTAAACACAAAAAAAAAAAAAAAACAAAACAAGTCATAAATAAATAAACGAGAAATTCATATCCAGCAATTCATTGCTATATTAGGTACCATTGTGCAAACTTCAAAAATAAGAAGTTAGACACAAAGTAAAACCAAAACATAAATAAATAAACGAGAAAATTCGTATCCAGCAACCCATCGATAATACCATTGTGCGTGCTTAAAAATAAGAAGTTAGACACAAAAAACCCAAACAATAAATAAACAAAGAGGGTATCTTTCGCTATAATAGTCACTCGTAAAGGAAACCAGAAATCAAAATTGAACAAAACAACAAGAAGAACATCAAAAAAGACCACCGAGCCACCAACACCTTCAATTTAAAGCACGAAGAAGGTTGAAAGCAAATAGAAACGCTTCTTAAAGTTTAATATCTCAAACACTAATCTGCAGGTTCTCATAATGATTTGACCATTACATGTTTACTGTGGATTTTAAAACGACTTTGACCTCTGAGTTTGTTTCTGTGTTTCTTCTCAGAGTAGTCAGCTAGGAAACACAGGCCTCATCTAGTTTAAAATGAAAAAAATAATAATTACGTGTTAAAGTTTTTTTTAAAAAAAAAAACGTTACTTGCAAAATAAACATAATATCATTTAAATATTGGCATTATTACTTTAATGCTACTTAAATTTATTAATTAATTTTATTTTATTTTTTATTAATTAATTTTATATTAATAAATCTAAAATAAGATTATTGTATTTTCAAACTTAACGAATGTTTACTGCAAAACATAATTAATTGTACTTTAAAACTAGACGAATGTTTAACTGCAAAATATAGTAAATTGTACTTAAAAACTCGAATGATTAACTGTATAACATAGTATATTGTAATTTAAAACTTAAAGCATGTTTTAATACTCGTACGAAACATAGTAAAATTTATGTTAAACGCATTTAATTTCTAAATTTTAAATGCTGTAATTGCACTTCAATACCCAATTAGCGTCTAAATGCTAAATATTGTAATTACATTTAAAATCTTGATAAAAAAAAGGAAGACATGTGGCATATAAAAAAATAAAATAAAAATCATGTGGCATATACTTTAAAAATCCTAATACTGTAATTGAACTTGAAAACCGAACTAGTTAATATTGTAAATTATCATCTGAGTGCTAAATATCTTGAAATCTAAATCATTTTATAAAAAGGAAGAGATGTGGTATACTCAATAAATGTAGACCAACTGAAGTGTGACGTCGTGAGCACTCGCCATCGATACCCGAGGCCGACCACACGTCATTCTCTAGTTGTGCCTACTTACTGATAATTTTGTTGTTTAATTTATAAATCCAAATCCCTAAATAGTGATTTAGTGAACACCACAGTTCCGATTAGAGATTGCAAAAGCGATAGTTTTGATATTTGATAGTTTTGTTTTTTTTTTTTCAAATTAGATCGACTTCTCAATAACTGTATTCGTTTTATTTTTGGCCTCAGTAAATTTGATCACATTTCTTCCTGCCGTTCTCAGCTTAAATGGCTGCCTATCCGTCACAGGAGATCCCTCAGATCTCTCTGCACTCTCTTCACTATATTAAACGATCCTTGTGCTCCTGATTATTTAAAAAATGTTTTAAAGTATTGGGCAGTTCTCATAATCTCAACCTTCGAGCTTCCAAAAACATGCTTCTTCATATTCCTTCTCACCGGACTAGGTTTATGGCTAACTCATTCACTGTCTCTTCTACAAAACTCTGGAATATGCTTCCCCTTGACATCAAAAAAGCTGAAAGTAAATTTTCCTTTAAGCGTAAAATTCGGAACTACTACTTGAAGTGCTCTCAACTTTAGTTCGGTCTTTGTCAGAATTGTCATATTTTGATTTGATATATATCATAGTATTTATTAGTTTATAATATTAGCATATATATACGTATTTTATTATTATAAGTAACTAATTTTATTGATACTATATTATATTTGAAATTACTTTTATTTATTTATTGTGCACACCTACCACAGTTTTGTTTTTTTAACCCAAAGGTTGACCGGTAGAGAATGCCTTGTTTGCATTAAGTCCGCCTATGTACCACTATTGTACATGAAGATTAAATAAATAAATTAATAAATATTTTTTCAGTGCTATTCGAATATTCGAATATTTTCAAAAAATAAAAAAGCTTAAGGCTTTAAAAAGCTTTTATAGCTTTAGGGAGTATATTTTTATGCAGATAAGTAAACCTAGAACCATAATTTAAAGAACCGCTTGCACCGTTCGCAGCACACGCGTGGCGCGCGGCCGCCACGGATCGCTACCGTAAAGGTATAAGGACGGAGTCTGAGCCTGAGCGCGCGCATCACACATTTTTTGAACTTTGATTTGAACGGACGTGTCAAGTGGCGAGCGTTCGTTCTTATTAGCGTTCTATAAATTTACTTCTGTCCTTTGCCGGGACAGAATTATTAATACCGGTATGCTCGATAACGTTCTATACAAATAGCACTTTACACAAAAAACTCATTGATAAGTTTCGTCGTACACGCGAACGCAGTCGCAGACACAGCTAGCATCTAATAAATTTGTTCTGCACTCGCTTCAACATAATAGGTACTATATTTAGTTTCATGTGGAGACCAGATGACTGCGTTTTACTCCAATTGGCTTCTAACTAAGGTGTTAGAATTTTTTTTAACCCTGCGTAGTACAAACCCTAAGTTACGGTAGGCTTTTTTACATATTTTAACAATATGGTCCTTAAATGACATTTCAAAATTGATAGTCACTCCTAGGTCTTTTACCTCAGTCACAAGGTCCAAGTGGGTGCTGTTAATAAAATAATAAAGAAGAAAAGGGCAATTTAGAAAATAAAAAAGTGAAATAACAACAAATATAACTATACTTGTTGTTATTTCACTCGCACAAAAAAAGTCGTAGTCACACGTTATTTTAAATACGGTTTGTACAGACGCCAGCACATCAACCTATCTGAATCTGTCAAAGTTCTTTAAAAGATTTTCAACCTTATCACAATTGTAGTAGGTTAATGTTCGATTGGTAAAATTTGACAGATTGGGGTAGACTGACGTGCTGGCGTCTGTACCTAGAAATATAACGTGTGGTGTGACTACGGCTTTTCTTTTGTAGGTACTTCTTGTTTCTCGAGTAACCTTATTTATTTCAGCATCCTGAAAATCTTGTTTCATACTTTTTTAGCGTCCGCTTTTTGTCGTAGTCGGGTTTTAGTTTTTACTTTTTAAACAAGTTTTATTATTGTGAACATACAAAATATTTTCATTGATATACTGAGATGGCATAGTCAAAATATTAATAGTTTTAAATTTATATTTATGGGAGCATCTGGGACTTAAATTGAACGAATAGCCCTTTTCTGTAAAACAAAAATCGTCTGAATATCGGCGGCATTACCCCACAATAAAATACCGTACGATATGACGCTATGGAAATAACTGAAATAAACTAAGCGGGCTATCTCTAAATCAATTAGATTTCGAATTTGTCTAACAGCTGCAGAGCAAAGTTTTTTTGACAACTTATCAATGTGTGGGCCACCTGAAGCTTAGTATCAAGAGTTATGCCCAAGAACACTGTAGTACCTTCAGGATACCTTCATGGTAAAGAGAACTGGCACAAACCTTTAGTACTTACTACTTATGACTGCAAGAAAGTATGGAAAGTCAAGGAGCTCCCTTACACTCCCCACCATTACACTCACTCACACACATACTCACGCACACACACTATGACGCATCTACGATACACTACACTTTCACGATAACTATCTGTGGCAATCAGCGTTGCCAGACGTCCCGATTTTGGCGGGACGTCCCGATTTTTGAATCAAAATTAAATGTCCCGCGCGGGACACGCTTAGTCCCGCTTTTCGAGGATAGCTTGACCGTACATGCAGCGCGCTGAGGAGGCACGGCCTGGTGGCAAAGACAATATGAACTGGCCGCCCACCGGTAAAGTAAATCTGATTTAAAGTACTTATCATATTTTTATTCAAATTTATTTTCTATGGTTACTTTTGCTATATAACACGTAAATTAAAATTTAGACAAAAAAAAAAAATATTTAAAATCATACAATAATATACGTTTTTATACTATGTCCTGCTTTCAACGAAAAAATCCCGATTATTTCACTAAAAAGTTTTAAAATCCCGACTTGCCAAAATAAAAAATCTGGCAACGCTGGTGGCAATTAATTACGAGAGCCCTGGTACCCTTACCACAAGTTAAATCTTACTTTGGGTACCAGTGGTCAACAAAATTATTGTACATGTGAAGATTGTTGTAACTAGTGTGTTTTCCTTGTATGTATCTTTTTGAGACAATTAATTATTATTGTCTTTATTCCTTAATACACACATATAAATTATATTTTTAAATATTTCTATACAAAATAAAAAATAAATAAATATACAAAAAATAGTATCCCACCGGTATCGGGAACAGGGTCCAAGCTACCAGCGGTCAGGGCTCCAGAGAAAGGAACCTCCTAACAATACGAGCCGTGTCCAGGAGTACCGCTTTCTGAATCAAGCCCTTGATCCAGCCGCCTAACGAGAGCCTCCTAAGGTGTTGGACGAGGCTCTTGGCTATTAAGCCATTACCCGACACGACTATCGGTACAATGATAACCGAATCGACTTCCCACATGTCGACAACCTCGCGAATCAAGTCAAAATACTTGATTTGTTTATCTTTCTCGGCTTTCACGAGGTTCTCGTCATGCGGAACGGATATGTCAACAATCATTGCAGCCCTCTCGTTTCGGTCCACCACCACTATATCAGGCTTATTGGCTACAATAGTCTTGTCAATGATGATGGACCGATCCCAATATAAAGTGATATGACCATTATCAAGAACTGGGTCGGGCTCATACCTGTAGTACGGCACTTCCGATCCCACAAGAGAGTATTTCAAAACAAGTTGCTGATGGATAATCTTGGCTACAAGCTTTGGCTACAAGGTTGTGCCTATGCAAATACTCGCCGTTAGCAAGACGAGAACAACCGGAGATAATGTGACGAATTGATTCTCCCGGACGGTGACATGCCCGACAGATGTCAACCGTGCCGTCCTCCACAATAAATCGCCGGTAGTTATTCGTCATGATAACTTCATCCATAATTGCACAGATAAAACCTTCGGTTTCCCCAAAGAGGTCACCGAAACGCAGCCAAGCTACGGACGCCAATTGGTCTACATCGGGCCCGTGAAGGGCCTGGAAAAAGCGTCCGTGAAGTTCCTTGCTCTGCCATACTTCCCTGCGGTTATTAGTATCCAGTACTATAGGTTTGCGTCAGTTCTCGTTAGCCAAGGAGAGCGGAGTGAGGCCCTTGTCCATCGCTACCACATCTCGGTGCACGCCCACGTCGGTTTCTAGGAAGTATTCCCTGAGACTGCACACTTCGCGGTTGTGTAGGGTCTTAGCATTTTAGAAGCCGCGACCCCCGCACTTCCGCGGGATATACAGTCTCATCACCGATGACCGTGGGTGATGCATCCGATTTGCGGTAAGCAGTGTGCGGACCCTCCTGTCCAAGGCGTCAAGTTCTGTCTGAGTCCATTTGGGTATGCCGAAAGAGTACATCAACACCGGCATGACCCAACCGTTGAAAGCGCGCACCTTGTTCCTGCCTGATAAAAGACTATTCAAGACTTTATTCAGGCGGCCGAAGAAGCGTTCCTTCAACGACTGTTTCACGTCATCATAATTGATGCCTAACGCTTCCGACATACCCAAATACTTGTAAGTTTCAGTTGAGCAGAGGGATCTAAGGTGTATAGAATCCGTGAGTTGAGTTCCCACGGATTCCATAATCTCTCCTCGTACCTCCCCGTCCCACATGTCTAATTTCAGTTGGGTTTCTAAGGGTCAGTTCTGGTGAGCGGCGCGGCGGGCGGCGAACATTCTTCGTGCGGTGGATCGATGTGGCGCCGGGTCGAGCAGGTCAGGCTAGCGACTTACCACAGTTACACCACTGTACAACGCACAGGTGAGTTTGAACTAGCTCGGTCGAAATTATACTTTGGCTAACAACGATATTTTGATAAGGACTTTAAAGCATTCAAAGCCTCTGTCCGACCGGACACCCGAGCCGAATGACTTGAATTGTATCATGCCGGCCGGCTCAGCGGTAGGTATCTCGACGTGTTGTCAAGTCTATACCTTTTTTTATTTTTGTTTTGGAGGGGGAACCTGCAAACAACGCCCGGACTTGGGGAAGTCAACGAAGGCATGGGTTACTTATATATTCTGAGCGTAAACACCTTACTAGTCCGACTACGAGCTGGCCACTCTATCGCAATATTGCCAACGTCTTTCATGTAATCGCAAACTTTTTTACCCAAGCGGCTTCATATATTCTTTGAACACGTCTTCGACATATCATTCAGCCGTCAACCCTCTCCGGTATTCGCCCCCACGGAGGAATACAAAATCAGTGTTAATGTGACATTATGTCATCTCAAAGCTTACGATTCAGCTCCAAAAGCTAAATGATCGCTTATGGAGCGTTATGAAAATTGCTCTGATGATCTCTCTGTAGACCCTAGAGCGTCCATCATGACCACGTAGTCATTCTGCATTTATAAGAGGCAGAGCCGGCTTTAAACATCTACGAACAAGCGCCCAGGGTGAGTGATCCCTTTGGTGCCCTTTTATATCTAACTGATATTATAAACATGTTTGTAAGGAATGTTAGGATGTATGGATGGACATTTGTTATTCTCCCACGCAAAAACTACTGCAAGGATTTTGATAAAACTTTACAGTCATATAATGTATCTGACAGCTTGAATAATTGCACTGAAGAGTAATCAGTCCGGTTACTAGACTAGCAAGCAGTTTGTAGAACAATTGCGGGCTGTTACAACCTGTGAGTACTTTAAGAGCCAATGCCCGGAGTACACTGAGGAATATTTACTCCTGGTACTTAGACCTATAAACGCGTACAAAAGTAGATTTGCGGGCCATTATAAGAAAATATAAAAAAGAATATGGCGGTTTCTTAAAAAAATCTATGGTTTTCAAAAAAACCATAGTTTTTTTTTTTCAAATGCTAATTTTCATTCTTTTATATCAAATAGACAATCGGGAGTTCTCGTCTCGCATTCATAATCCCAAGACCCAGTCTGGTGCAACTCCCTAAGAAAAAAATGAACCATCTCAAATGTATGGCGTTTGCGCTAATTAAGATGGCGGCCAAAATGGTGGCTATCGCTGTCTTGCTCTAACATCTATTCGACTCTGTCGCAGCTTTAAGCCCGCCATATTCATTCTTTGCTTGTCAAGAAGTGAATGAAAACAAAATTAGATTTTTGTGTTTTACAACTGTTTCGTGAATTTCAAGCGGAAATTTCTATTATTTATTGTTACTTTTATCTATTATTGGTATTTATACGTGTACCCGTGTGAATTAATATGTAAATATGCATTAAAAAACTTGTGAAATATGTGGTCTAAAAGCCGGCCGCTCGGATGGTCAACAGCGAATATTTATGGCCAAATATCCATTAAATGAAGAGAGGTAAGCCTAAATAAACATTCATTTTCAGTTACAGAAAAAGATCTGGTGATAAATACAAATTTCTGATAATAATCGGTCGAAAATCTAGAAAATAAGCTATCAATAGTGCTGTGTAGTGGAATTTTTATCGATTATATCGATACTTTTATATTTAATCTTATTTACAGACAGGTTTAATTTTGTTTCAAATTTTATTTAGTTTTATTCAAATAGAACTGTCTATGTGGGTCTAATATCGAGAGATTTTAGACCCACTATTGCCCTTAATAACTCACTAACTAGCAAGATAATACTTTTTAAGGTTTATGCATTATATAGAATAGGCGAATAGGTTATAGGTACTGTATTTCTTTAACATTATTAAAGAATAAACTGTTATTATTAAAATCCTTAAAAAGGCGTTTCCTTTACCCACACCACCCACCACCTTTGGAACCTAAAAATTTACCTGCGAACTTACGTTAACGCAAATGCGCCAACGTAAATTCGCAGGTTATACTTGGTTTAATTTTTTCATTTGAAATATTCCACTTATTCCTAGTTTATCTGGTGAATAACGTTGGCGTAAATAGATCTTAATTTAGACCCAAAAAAAGGAACCAAATTTTTTATATATATATATATCGACTATCGATAAAAAATTACCATGAGCACCTTGTAACACCACTATTTCGGTTGTTATGTTGGCAGCCCTCATGCGTCAAGTCTTTGGTTATGTATGTCAAAGTTGGTATTGAAGCGTAGCGCAAACGCCCTACTGAGCCATTTTTTGTATGGGAGTCCCGTCTCTTAAACGTAGTGCTTATATTCTCTTTGCCAAGACCTATGAAATAAGATAACAAAAAAGGCATGTCCGATTTTTTGGGCAAAAAATATACTGCCGCGGCGACCACTTCAGGGATATACTCGTATGTACCTACTTTGGCACTCTTATTTGACTGATAGGTGTTTTTATTTATTATTTATTTTCGGTAGGCATCAGCTACGACTTGTTTTGTTTAACTTCTTTTTAACCTTTTTTATTGTTATAATAATAATTATTATTGTTCATTAAACTTATGAGATACTACACTAAGTCTAAGATGTCCGGTTTACTAAACCGGACTTGCCTGTGGCGTCCTTAATAAACTAGAACCTCCAGGCAAGACTTATAATTGTCGCTCGGCTGGTTTGCAGCATCTTTTTCTTGCGTCCAACACAACATAACATTCCACATCACCGTCAAACAGTAATATTTCAGTCAGATACACTACACCCAAATCACTTTTGTGTTGTTTTGTTCTAAATTTATCTGTTAACAATATTTACGCTTAACTTTTGTTTATTTGTTAAAAATGAAAATAGCTATTTTTTCTTTTGACAGTCGATCGGTAGATCAAGCCACAGAACATAAATATCACAGAGTATAGTAGTTTGTTATTTGCATTCAAAGAGAATATAAGCACTACGTTTATTTGCATTAAACTGATAAATATCCGTGAGCCGTGCGCCCGCGCTCATCCGTTTGTCTATGGCATTGACAAATGTTGTTGGAGCGCGAGAGCGCGCGTGCCTGGCGCCTGAGCTGTTTATGGTTTTATTGTATGCACTACACTATGCAACACCGAAAAAATCACCGATATTCTGGATGGTGATTCGTATTATGTATACCTTATAAACGATAGACTACACATTTATATTTAGATATCACATCCCAAAACCGAAATCTCACTTTGTTTACTTTGCGCAACACTTGTTCGAGCGTACATGTTCGATTAGGTAGATCATTAATGTGTACAAAGCAATATTACTCTTAAATCTACAAAATGTTGCATTTTTCTGTTAAGTTTCACTTAATTTGTTCAATTTGTGGTCAATTAATTCATAAAAGTGAAAATAATAGTGCCATTTTCGCTTTAGTTTGAGAGTATGACTAATTTTAAACTAAAATTGAAATTTAAAATCTAGCACTAGTTGTGGGTTAATATTATGTTGTTTAAAATGGTATAAATATTTGACGAGTTGTCTTATCTATAGGTAATATTTAAAAACCAGATACTTTTTGGTGGACTAATGCAGTGCTGTAAACCTAAAAATCATGTTGGCGTCTATAACTGCACAACCACTGTGAAAAGTTTTTCAAAAACTCGAAACTTTCAGTGAAGTATGCTAATATGTCATCAGTGGCAATGAAGATAATTCTCCAGACACCTAAGTTGGTTTGATAAAAAAAAAATTGTAATAGCACTCTCCAAAGGCGGATCTGAATTTTTGTTTCTCAAACACTAAGTGGGGCAAAAACCAATGACAATTTCTTTGCTTCTGGCATATGAGCACTAATCAAAGATTCCACTTTATTATATAGCCTCCGTAGTACATATATATCGACGATAGCCTCAGTCCCATTGAAAAAATGCATGGTCAGTTTAATTTGTTGACATTACAAAAAAAAAAAATCCTTGGGAATCACAAGTTACGAGACTTCTATGAAAAACTTAACATGTTTTCAAATGTGTATCATAAACGAAGATGCAAAATGTCTTTGAAAATCCATTTCTTACACTCCCGTTTAAGTTTCTTTCCGTATACATGGGTGTAATAAGTGATGAACACGGTGAAAGATTTCATCAAAAAAATTACAGGATATAAAAAGCGTTATCAAGGTAGATGGTTGCCAGCCATGCTTGTGGACTACCGTAGGATCCTTCAGAGGGACACTGCCACTAATGACTATAAGAGGAAAGCAAATCGTTCAAAAAAAAAAAAAAGGTTTTTTTCATGTAGAATAACAATTTATGTTCCTACTTCATATAATTTTAAGTAAAATCACTAAATGCCTTTCACTACTAAACTTGATGTGATATAAAAAAAATATTTATATATTTCAGTTAGGCCTAGGGTGGGGAATAGCAATTACGTACAGTGAACCCAGTGAATTTGTCTTTTTTCTATTTTGTTGCATAGTGCTATTTATTCTCTTTTCAATATTTATTTAACACTTACACGACACACATTAATATGAATTTACGCTTTATATCAATGTTCTATTTATTATTAGTTTATTATGAGATCTAGTTTATTTTAACATCCGGGAGTGTTATCGTGACATCACCGCGGGCCCTAACAGAATACCTGCGCTGCGTTATTTAACGTTCTTAAATATCGCAGCATATGCTGAGTTAGGCGCCTTTTTGGCCTTGCACAGTTTTTAATGTTGTTTATTTTTTATTTATTTTTTTTCTTTTAATATTTTTTTACTGTATGTGAGAGGTCGAATAAACGATTTTCTTTCTTTCTTTCTTTCTTTCTATAAAATCTTAAAACAAAACGACTACACGCTTGACACGCCTATTTAGGCTTTCATTTGAGGCTGAAATGCAACTCTCAACTTTAGGCCATACATCGAGACAAAAGCTCAGTAATTGAAAGCGACGCAAGAGGATTGTTGGTAATGATCTATGGTAATGATGCAATCGTCGACTCGAAGCTTCAAAGTATTGAGTAGCGACACCGAGTAGCTAGCCGACGTTTTCTACCAATTGCATTTCTGGGAATGTGCGTTGGGCGCTGAGCGGGCACGCACGGCAGGCACTCTAGTGCATTTAGTTAATGCGCTGAGCGCGCACGCACGGCAGGCACTCTAGTGCATCTAGTTAATGCGCTGAGCGCGCACGCACGGCAGGCACTCTAGTGCATCTAGTTAATGCGCTGAGCGCGCACGCACGGCAAGCACTCTAGTGCATCTAGTTAATGCGCTGAGCGGGCACGCACGGCAGGCACTCTAGTGCATCTAGTTAATGCGCTGAGCGCGCACGCACTCTAGTGCATCTAGTTAATGCGCTGAGCGCGCACGCACGGCAGGCACTCTAGTGCATCTAGTTAATGCGCTGAGCGCGCACGCACGGCAGGCACTCTAGTGCATCTAGTTAATGCGCTGAGCGGGCACGCACGGCAGGCACTCTAGTGCATCTAGTTAATGCGCTGAGCGGGCACGCACGGCAGGCACTCTAGTGCATCTAGTTAATGCGCTGAGCGCGCACGCACGGCAAGCACTCTAGTGCATCTAGTTAATGCGCTGAGCGGGCACGCACGGCAGGCACTCTAGTGCATCTAGTTAATGCGCTGAGCGCGCACGCACGGCAAGCACTCTAGTGCATCTAGTTAATGCGTTGAGCGGGCACGCACGGCAGGCACTCTAGTGCATCTAGTTAATGCGCTGAGCGGGCACGCACGGCAGGCACTCTAGTGCATCTGTAGAACAATCCCTAAATAGAGAGCCAAATGTATAACTCTTACCTCTACCTGGTCAGATTATTCAGATTTCTATTTTATTTATTTATTTCTTGTTATATACAGTGTATTATCCAATAAAAACCAACCAAAATATAAAGGTTAGCAGCGCTCCGGCTGTAGTAGGCGGGTGTCAGGGCAACCGCGGCGTAAACACTGAAGAGAACAGTGCGGTGCGGTCACCGGCGCATTGTGCCTACGCGGTCACGCTACTACGTATACATACACAGTAAGTACCTACATTACATACATAATATAGCTTTCAGGACGTAAACACTAAACGGCTGGAGCGGAAAATCGATACTAACTTTATAGTGGTCGAGGATGTGGCGGCGAGCGGCGGTCGGACGGGGAATGCCTGCTGACCCTGAGCGGCGCACTGCTGGACGGTTTAGTAACTGAAGTCCACTGGGTCGGAAGACGCGGGTGAAACTTGGCACGTTAAGGCTTTGTTGACTTTTCAGTTTCGTCTGTCAAGTTTAGAGTTGAATCGTGTTCGTCTCCCAAGAGGGATTTTGCAGAAACACGAGTCAGTCTCGTTTCATAAGTCAGTAGCGGGTAGCAGTGCGCGCGAGACGCTCGTCGCAGTTCAGCCCATGGGGCTCTAACTGGTGTGCGTGAGTCGTGCGGCCCGCGGCGGTGGCCGAGTGGCACTGCCGACGCGCCGCGGCCGCGCGCCGCGCTCGCCGCCGCCCCCGTCGCACTCCTTCGCCGAGGTCTCGCGGAAGTCTCAATGAATTACTCACTAACCTCCGCGCACCGGTTTGACCCGTGCCTGTGACTTGTGAGCTACTTCGACATCTGTTCGAGACAATTACTGTTAGCGACGACTCACCTGTACCTGTCTGAACCACAGATATATATAAAACAGTATTTTGAAGCGGATCAAAATTTAATTTTCAGCGCAGACAAAATATTTTATTTCCTATAGGCCTCTGGCTCTTACAAAACGTTACCACAAACGTCGAAGTAAGACGGTACTTCACGCCGGAATAGCAGTTTAAACTTTAATTCAACAACAAATTCTCTCTTAAATTGGTGACCCAGATGAAAAATCCATACACCCACCCTTTGGAAAATAGAAGAACCGTCAAGATCATCATGTTTTTGACGTGATAACTGGAAGACAATTTGAATCTGCATTATTCACGTCGCTGATGAAGAAATTCGAAGGAAATCGTATTCGGATCACTGCATTCCATCCGCAGGCGAACGGTCAGGTTGAGATACATTACGGCTACCCTTTGTACAGTAGTCAGTCGACAGATTGAAACCGGCACACCTGTGCAATGAAGACGACACACAAACGACAGCAACGTCATGCTTGCCATCATCCACTACAGGTGCGCCGACTCTAGATTATCAAAACGCATCAGCTGCAGCATCGACATCGAACGCATCGCCCAATCACACCTACGTCACAAGATCCAACCGGACAGTGAAACCGAACTTACGCTTCGCTTACGTGGGAGTGATCTAGTCACATAGCCACCAGTACCAGTACCAACCATAAAACCATATAATAAAGACTTCATAAATCATACAGACCTCGAACAACCAACTAAGTGTCAGCTAGGCTAGGCTGTACTTAATAATAACACTAACTTCGTGGTATTGAGTCTGTGGTCAACTCAGCCCGCTTGAAATCAGCCCGCGGGATCACTCGACCCTGTCCCATTTTGAAGGGGTCGAATGGTCCCGCTGCCTAATTTTATTCTAAGTACAGTCATGAAATAAAGTTCTGTGTTAGATTTAAGTATATTCTCGTTAAAAAGGTTTGTCTCGATTTTGCTTATATACATATATAATAATAATAATTGTGGTTTATTAATGGCAAAGGTTTGGTTTATATGTACATCTAATTTAAAGAGATTTTAGAATTTTATTGAGAATAAACGTTTAAAACTAACTGAATTGCGCTTTATTTTATTTTATTTTATTTTAAAAATTGACACACCAACGACTCATTCACTAATTAATACAAAAAAAGTAATTTACAAATAACAAAAAAATATCATGATGAATTCGTCACTTATAGGCATGCACAGCACTTATACAATAAATTATGCCAAAAGAAAGTTGTAGTCACATAAATAATAAATTAAATTACATTAAAACTAATTAAAAATTGAATTGTAATAAATTATAATAAATTGTAATAAATTGTAATAAATTAAACTGAGAATTCGATGTCAGTAATATTATAAATATAGAGTAAATTGAGACATAACATTTTAAACAGAAATTACAAGAATATAAATTTACAAATTAAATTAAAACATACAACAAATAAATCAGGTCAGACAGCATTAATTACACATGGAACAAATGAGATTTAATTGTAAAATATTTGTAAAATATTAATACATTATTTAATACATTAAATGGAGTCACAGAGCGAAAGCAAGAATAATACCTACATATTAGTCGTCAAATCGAAAAATGCAGTATTTGAAAAGTGGCAATTTACGAGTCTAACAAAAGTAATGAAATTTATCAGGAACTATCGCTATTGGCTTGGATAAATCGCTTAAATTCATTCAGACTGTTCGAAAATATGTCCAAGTTATTAGTACGTGTGCTCAGCTTATTATAACTATACAAAAACCGGTATAAAGGAGCGGAACGACCAAGATTTGTTCTAGTTTTAGGCATTTCAAATGTTTCCGTCTGAAATTTTGATCTGTAATAGGTACGTCGGGGCACCATCAGACCGATTTCTGAAACTAGTTCCGGTACGTTAGCTAAGTTGTGGACCATCTTAAAGAGCAAGAGCAAATCTGAACAGTTTCTTCGTTGCTCTAAGGAGTTCATCTTAAAATGACAGAGCCTTTCAGAATAATCAGCCTCTCGATCACAGTTATGTGATCTATAGCACAAGTATCTTGTAAATTTCTTTTGGATGCGCTCTATTCTGTCAATGTGGACACGATATGTTGGATTCCATACGGGAGATGCATATTCCAGTATACTCCTCACTAGAGAGTTGTAGAGAACCTTAAGGGTACCGATTGACTGGAAGTCCTTGCAAGTTCTTTTGACAAATCCGGACATTTTATTTGCTTTTGCTATGATGGTGTCGAAGTGATTAACAAAAGTTAGTTGGCTGTCAAGTTGGACACCCAAATCACGAATGGAATCAACTCTCTGAAGATTTATGCCGTTTAAGTGATACGCTGAAGGCTGAATCAACTTTTTCCGTGTAAAAGTTATATGATAACACTTTTTGGCATTGAGAGTCATCATGTTACTATGACACCATTCATGGATTGCGTCCAAGTCCTTCTGAAGTAAAGCGATGTCGGTACTGTTTTTAATGTCTCTATAAATCTTCAGATCGTCCGCAAACATAGAGCATTTTGAGTTTTTTATGGACTGTATGATATCGTTCACAAATACCAGAAAGAGAATAGGACCAAGATGAGAACCCTGTGGTACACCAGAGGTTGAATGATAAAGTGCCGATTGATACCCCTTTATAACAACTCTCTGCTGTCGTTCCGATAGGTATGATTTAAACCAACCTAAAAGTTGACCGTGCACACCACAGTTTTCAAGTTTTTGCAGTAAAAGCACATGGTTAACTTTGTCGAACGCACTACTGAAGTCAGTATAGATTGAGTCTACTTGTCCACCGGAGTCCACGGATCTGCTTATATCATTAATGTAGTGAACTAAATTAGTGGTAGTGGATTTATTGTTACAGAAACCATGCTGTTGTGTAGCCAATTGAGTTTTAATGAGCGAAGTTAATACCGGACAAACTAATGATTCGAATAACTTCGAGAAAATTGAAAGAAGCGATATAGGTCGATAATTTTTGACATCATTAGCCTCCCCTTTTTTAAATATCGGTACCACGTGTGCAATTTTCCACTGCGTGGGGAACTTGGAAGTCGAAAGGGACTTGTTGAAAATCAGTTTGAGCGGTAATGATAGACATTTGGCACATCGCCTTATAAAATACGGTGGAAGGCCGTCAGGTCCTGGACCTTTGCAAGTATTTAGTTTTTTTAACTCCTTAAGTATGTCTCGCTCTGTGAAATAATAACTTCCCAAAGCAAGCTGCGGGTAGTTTCTAGATTCAATTTGAGGACCAAGAGTTCCAGCCGGAGGTTCAAAAGTTGAAGAAAAGTGTGAGGCAAACAATCTTGTTACTTCTTCTTTATTACATATATTTTGACTTATCACTATTGAGCTCGACTGTATCCACCAGTAGCTTTAACCAATGGATATTTTTTTAAAGTTTTAATGTGGGATCAGTTAATCACTAAAAAAAAAAATGAATTGTATGTTTTTTTTTATTGTACGTAAAATCATCCAATGACAAATCCCGCCCTTGGGCGGAGCGGGAAGTAGTGTCAGACTCTTACTGACTAAAAACCTACCCCGTTCCTTCGTAGCCTATCGTGCCGGGGCCGGGCATTCCTTTCGGAAGTTAACCCATGACCCCAGTAGGCTTCGACCCTGCCTGCCTGCAGTTAGCAAGCTGGGCCTCTTCGGTGTGCTGACAGCTCCTTGAGGCGCGCGGGAACAGAACGCGCCGTCGACGACTTGGGCTCGGTCCGGTCGGTTACCGGACGATCGGACAGCGTGCTACCCATTGCACGCCGTCCGCAAGCCCGCGCCTACGGTGGCCGGAAATCGGGATCGGAATCCCGGCGGCGGCTGGGGCGAGCGCCCCGTTGCCTCTGCCTGATGCGGTCGGCCTCCTCCTTTGCTAGCATTACTGCTTCGCAGAAGGAGGCGACCGCCTGCCATCCCTCCTCACTACGGACCATGGCCTGAACCAAGGCCCGGCGAGAGAGATCGCTGCCGCCGATCGCCCCCACGAGGACACGGCGATGCTCCGCCCAGGCGGGGCACACCTCTACAGTGTGCTCCAGGCCGTTGCCAGTTAATTTTTTATGATTTCACCGAAATTTTCCAATGACCTTGAGAAAACACTATTTAGTTACAATAGATAAAGAAAGACAAACAAGGTTCTAAATTTATTTTTATTTAGTTACTAACTATAAAAAAATAGGAAATATAAAAAATAATCTACAAAAGTAACTCGCTTAACTTAAAATCCTTAGATTAATTCTATGTTGATTGCAAAGGTACCCTTCTAGATTTAAGATGAGCAAAATCGTTAATCACATCTTCAAAATCTATGGTATTGAGAATATCACATTCTATGGACATCAGCGACAAAGTAGTTAATCTCTCTTGAAGCATTGTACTTCTTAATTCATTTTTTATTCGTTTCAATTTGGAGAAGGAGCGTTCTCCGCTGCAGTTAGTTACCATCATACTTAAAAATATTCTCAATGCAATTTCTACGTTAGGAAATGTGTCTTCAATTTTGTTTTGCTTTAATAGATTATATACTTCCTGTACACTGTTAGATGCTTCATTTTCACTCTGAACATTTTTTAAGTATTCTTTTAAATGTTGACATTCTATTTCTAACTCTTTTTCATTTACGTCTTCGTGATAGATTTGAGAAAATTCTTTGCATCCTTGTCGTATCTCTTCGGAATTCAGAGTTTTTAAGTGAAAAAATAAACTAAAACGTTGACTGACGGTCTCATATGAACTTTGTCGCTGTTTTAGATGAACACTCAAGGTATCGATTATTGGGAGAAAGGTTTCTACGTTGAATCGCTCTTTTCCATTCAATTGGACTGATGGCGCAGAGCCATCAAAAAATTCCAGCCGTGAGCTTCTACGTCTTGTTCTTTGAGATAGATCCTTGTAGTCAGATTCTGGGTTATTTTCTTTGGCAGATGATTCGAAGTTATCAAATTTATCCCTGAGGTTAGTAATAAAATCATAAAGTGAAGTCAACAAATTGGTTGCAACGTCCAGTGTTATTGTTTCTTTCTGAAGATAATTACTTGTTTTGTCTATTCTTTCCAATATGGTGCTCCAGATTTCCGTCAGTATAATAAATTCTAGATTTCCCATTTTTCTAGACAGACTAAGGGCTTCGTCTCTTGTTTCTCGTGCCTGTTCAGTATCGTTTGCGATGGTGATTAAAGCTTCTAATATTCTTTTATAACCCCCATGCAAAGCACTTACTGCATCAGCTCGGGCTGACCATCTGGTTTGTGAAAGACTCTTAACAACTTTTTTTGAACCTAAATGTTCTGTTAATATATTCCATCTGTGGGTAGAGCCCGAAAAAAAGTTGTACACTTTCTGAACTATTTCAAAAAACTGTGATGCCTCCGGTATACACTTAGCAGCATGGACACCTACCAAGTTTAGTGAATGTCCTGCACATGGTATAAAGGTGGCAAATTCACATTTTTCCTTGATTCTTGTTTGTAGACCACTATACTTTCCCGACATATTTGAAGCATTGTCGTAGCTTTGTCCTCTGCAATCTTTTATGGGAATATCATGTATCTCTAAAAAATTTAAGATGGTCTCCGCTAAATACTTAGATTTATGCTCTTTAATAGGTATAAATTTCAAAAACCTTTCAACAGGAACACAGTCTTTTACGTATCGAATGATGAAAGTTAGCTGGTCAATATGAGACAGATCGGGCGTACTGTTGACAGTACGCCCGCTTATGGAAAAATATTTTGCTGATTTAACTTCATTTATAATTTTTTTTAGAACCTGTTTTCCCATTACTTCAATAAACTCATTACAGATATTTGCTGATAAATAAGAAATGTTACCCTTTCCAGGATTCCCAAATTTTTTTAAGTGATCTGCAAGAAATGGATCAAATTCACTCAATAATTCCACACAACCCAAATAATTTCCATTGTTTGGAGATCCTAGGATTTCATTGTCGCCGCGAAATGGAAGCCCTCTCGATGCCAAAAATTTTACAACAGCTACAATCCGTTTAAGTACGTTTCTCCAATAATCCACTTCCTTTTGATGTTGAGATAATAACTCTATATCTACTCTACCAACCGCTTTACTTCGTGCCAGATAAGTCATCATAGATTGCTTATGCGCTGGGCTATTTTCATGTGTTAAAATTATGTGATTAATATGCTTCCAATCATTACATCCATTCCGAGAGCAAAGATTAACATCAGTTGGGTTAAATAAGCAGCATGAAAAACAAAATACAGAGCATTTGGAAGGCGAATACAGCAACCATTTTCTTTCGACGCTTTCATTGTTCTTTAATTTGCGCATAAATAATGCTTTGTTGAAATATCTCGTCACTAATTTATTACCATCTTTGTAGGTTCTGGATGCCTCGGAAAAGTCAGAATCTTTATTTTGAAAATATACTGGTCCCTTACGAATTAAAATTTCGCGATTTATTTCAACAAACTTTTCGTGAAAATAATCGGCGGGATCGTGCGATATTAATTCTTCTGTGTTGGAAAACTGCTGTTCAATTGACACAGTTGGAGTTGTCGGTTTTAGTGAAGTTACTGAAGTCGTTGCACTTTCGTCGTAGGAATAGTCGCTTTCTGATTCAATCTCTTTTTCAAAATTGGAACATGAAGGTTTAGAAATTCCCGCAATTTGTAATTGAGCTGAGTCATCATGTGGAACATTTATGAGTTGATTGCTACTTACAGAAGTTTCTCCAGTAGTAGTAGTAAAATATGATGTTAATTTTGGTAACTTTTCAATTACTTCTTTCTGATGTAGAGCTTTTTTCCTTTTTTCAGATCCACTAGGATATGACCGTTTCGACATTTTATATTATAATTCAATGTTTAATTAATTTTATAACGAAAATATTCGCTAACACAAAACAGACAAACGACGATTTAATCAAACAATACTATTTTTTTGTCAGAGCTCAAGCACAGTCAGTAACAAACTAACAACTACAAACAAAACAAACGCCACAACATCGCAGACAAATACTTGAAGGCAATTCCCGTTCGTCAAGTCAAACGACGATCGGGAGTCGGGAATTCCCCTTTTTTGTCTTTGGTATTACGAATGACGTTCGAATAGGTTTCTTTAAGACATAAACCACACCGCATCAAATAATTCTTCTTTTTTTAATTTAATAATTTTTCTTTTAATTGTATTCTTATATATACTTACATATAGGTATTTAAATTAACCTAAATATACTAATATCGGAAAAACTCATTTTTGAGAGAGAGTGGAGTACTTATACCCTGTTTATTTATTAGTTTGATCTTTCTTTTTGACGGATGTCAAATCTGAAATCGATATAACTTTGCAACGACGAACAATATTTTCTTATTTTAATAATATTAAAAATTGATAATAATCATAAGAATAGACACATAACATAAAAGTACCTGTTAAGGACTCAAGCATTTTCCGAAAGTCTTAAGTGGTTTTTATTGCTTCGAAGTAAAATTTAAATAGAAAAACTGAAAACAAAAACTGAAAAAAATGTTTTTATGTCTAGTGCAATAAAATTGATTGACGAATGAATTTATTTATTTTGAATAGTTTAAAACATACATACAGCCACATATTATTTAGCCAACACATTTTTTACACCAATAGATATTTTCTGTTTCCCATCACTGACCCATCTGTCAAAAAGTTCAAGCTATGTTGTACAAGGAATAGCTATCCGCATGCGGCAATAGTACTTATATTGTGCAACTAGGGCGGAAACTAGCCGATTGCCCACGCAGGCGGCCGCTGTACGCACGAGTGTAAGCGAGTGCGTTCGGCCGCCTTCGTGAGCAGTCGACTAGTTTCGGCCCGAGACCCACACGATATTTTATACCACATCTGTATAGTGAATACTGGTTACCGCACGGGTTTAAGGTTGGAAACCGAGCGATTGACCTGTGGGCAATCACTGAGTTTCCAACCGCAAATCCGTACGGAAACCTAGTGTTTACTATGCAGGCGTGGTATAAACTAAAGCTAATTATAATAATCGGTTATCATTTGGTAATCTGGCAGGAACTAGGGGGCCCCATTCGATCGCGGGGCCCTGGGCACGTGCCCATAGTGCCCAGTGGGGAAGAGGGGACTGGCCTTATCGCCTCTATTGTGGCGCGCCCCGAACGAGGTTGCGATAGTCGCTGACGCCATTTCGCCATGAGATCCCGCCGGAGCTCTGTCCGCCATGCCTCGACTTGTCGCGGCAGCGGGATTTCGCCCCGGCGTTGCATGTCCATGCGCTTATCGTGCATGTGTGCAAGGACTGTTGCCTCCAGATCCCATGGCGGTTGGCCAGCAAGGAGGGTCGACGCCTCGCGGGAAATCGTTCGGTACCCTCGCACCATGCGTATTGCCATGACCCTCTGGCACGCATTCAGCTGGGCTCTCGGTTGCTGTGTCAACGTCGGTGCCCACACCGGGGCCCCGTAGACGGCCATGGACCGAACGATTCCCGCGTAGAGCTTCCGACAGGAGGCGTCTGGTCCCCTGAGGTTCGGCAGGAGCCGCCCGAGAGCAGCCCCAGTCCGATTCAGTTTGGGAGCCAGCCAAATAAATTGTATGGTCAAGTGAACCCGCGGGATGAGCGGGTTGAGATGACCACAGACTCATTACTTTATTGATAAATGTATTAATGTATTAATAAGCTAATTCAGAATGCCCGGTCACAAGGCCGGCGAGCTCAACGCTGACCCATACAGCTTCAGTGCTGGTTTACGGAGACGCGGAGCGTCGCGCGTCGCGTGGTAGCCCGCGGATGTTTTACTGTTTACAGAGAAGCGGTGCGGAGCGAGCAGCGGCCTTCGTCAGCACACGCGCAAACAGAACATAAATTACGGTAAACGTACAATGTTGTTTATGGAGACGCAGGTAGAATACCGGGGCTCGCCGCAGCGCCCACTGCGGTACTTCTGGGTCTTCTTCGGTGGCGAACGCGGCGGACATCGCTACAGAGCAGCAGAAGGTTCAAATTCAATGTTTGAATATGCTCGCGAGTTGGAAAGGAACCTTTCGATTTTACCTACTTTTTACCCAACTACGGTAAAGCCAAAGGAGGGTTATGATTTTGTCCGGCTATGTATGTATGTATGTATGTGAGTATGTTCATCTGTTCCCTTATAGCTCCCAATCTACTTATCGGAACTCGACGTATGAGGTATCGTTAGAACAGTCTTATTCGTCCGCTATAGGCTACGTAATGTGTCACAAAAATTCTCATGGGGCGCTCTCTAGCGTATAAAAAGTAATGTGTAAAAAAATAAAAAATAGTTAAATATGCCGTGTTTGGTATCATTAGAAAGAGCTTGACTCGTAGATTACCAAAATATAATTCAAATTTAAACTAACATCCTCTAGCGGACAAAACTCATGTGTTAAAAAAATGTTAAGATAAATACACCGTGTTTGATATTGTTTGAAAGGGCTTCACACGTACTTATAAAAAAAAATATCATCAAAAAATTAAGATAAACATGTCGTGTTTGGTATCATTTGAAAGGACTTCACTTGTACATTTCCAATATATTGTTCAAATCTAAAGTGACACCCTCTAGCGGATAAAAAGTCATATGTTAAAAAAGACGTTAGTATAAATATACCTTATTTGATATCATTTGAAAGGGCTTCACTTGTGCTTATCAAAAATATTACCTATTATCAAAATTCAATGTGGCGCCATTAAACGGTCAAAATTGAAAGAAAGAGAAAGAAGAAAGAAAAACATTTTATTTGACACAATTATATAGACAAAACATTAAATTCGTGTAGAAGCACAGTGTTTTAACACCTAAATAGTTTTTTTTTTCATTTTTTATTAGCCTGTTCTGTCCCACTCCTGGGCAAAGGCCTCCCTCCACACTTTCCACCTCTCGCGGGCCTGCGCTTCCTCTTGCCAGTTCTGGAGGAATCCGTCTAGCTCATCGCGCCATCTCCTTCGCGGTCTGCCGCGACCCCGTCGCACTGTCTTAGGGCGCCAATTTTTGTACTATTTTTGCCCACAGTTTGTCGGGCATGTGGCAAACGTGTCCTGCCCAGTCCATTTCAGTTGGGGAGCCTTTTGAGCCACATCAGCTATTTTGGTAAAATAGTTTAAATAATATAAAAAGTAAGAAACTAAAACCCGAGTTCGACAAGTAATTAAAGTGTTACGGTTGGTACCTATACCTGTATAACGTGTAACTACGGCTTTTCTTTTTGTTTTGTTCTTGTTTCTCCAGTAACCTTGTTTATTTTAGTATCCTAAAAATCTTGTTTCATACTTTTTACCGTTTTTTTTTTTTTGACGTACTCGGGTTTTACTTTCTTACTTTTTTTGTGTCGTCAACTCGCTCGAACGTGAAAATCTGATGTAAGTATAATAGGTATGTACAGTCAGCTACGAAAACATCTTATAAAATGTGTGATGTAGGTACTCACTTCAAATGTAAGTATTAGAAATTTTATACTTTAAAATAAAACAAATATTGTTTATGAAAATAGTACATTTTGATACAAGTGGGGAAAGTTTGTCATTGCAGCCGAGGCGAAATTCACCCGAGCCGTACAGGCGAGGGTGTTATGGAGCCGAGTGCTGCAGTGACAAATCTCCACGTGTATCAAACGACGTTTTCCATACACTTACGAAGAAATGCGATGCAAAATCCACCAATATCTATCTTCTATCGGAAAATTACGACTTCATTTTGTACTGAAGAAAATTTTCCAAAGTTATTTTATAATTTAGTTTTGATTTGATGACAGTAGGCTATCGCAAGTATTTTTTACCTCAATCACATAATCTGGCAGTGTAGCATCTAAAGGATTCTCTTCAAATGTTCTTTTTTATAAATATCACAAATGAAAAAGTTAGTTAATATTAGGTGCACTTTTTTTCCCGCGCATGACCTTTGCAGGTTGAAGGAGAAGCAAAGGTATCAAACCTTATACATCCTAATATTAAAAATATAAAAAATCAAATATTTTTGAATTTAGAATACAGATAATCGTGTTGTACAATAAACTGTAAATAAATAAATAAATAATTTTTAATTTGTTGGTATTAACAAATTATTGCTTACGTAATCACAAACACATTTTTTTTTTTCATTAAATATGCCTTAAAAATATCCGCCTCTTTGCTTTAAAAAAAAAAAAGTAATTACCCTTGACCGTGACGAAATAGGAATAAAAAAGCCCTTGTTTTGAAAAATTCAAATAAAGCACGCGGGTGACAAACATGCCATTTCGAACCTAATCGAAGTGCCATAAGAGGCGGTTGTCGAGTAAGTGTATTGAAAATATATTATATTTTTTGACTCCCCATAAATTTTTAAAATGAACTCATTAAATAAAATTTTATTTTTAGTGCAATTTTATAGTACAAAAACAATTTACAATTAAAAAAGTACAAAATAATAACAAATAAATATAGTGTTATTTATTTGTTATTATTTTGTACTTTTTTATATATAAGTAATTGGGAATTTTTAAAAAATTAACAAAATATTCAAGCCTCTTTAATTACATTTTCTTTTTTTTTTGTTTGTCTATAGAAATTGATTTCAGGAGTATCTCTTCTTCGCTAACATTGACGTGTTCCATCGACCATGGTATCTCTTTCCCATTGTCGAGATATCTTTGTGGAATCGTTCACCATGTTCGTCGCTTACTTCACCGCAGTTAAAAAAAAACAATCAAGATGAGAATAAAGAAAATTAATTTTTAGGGACATATTGCAACCCAACTGTTGAAACTTTTGAAGGAGATTGTTTACAAGTTTCACATAATTTTCATTTCTTTTATTGATCAAAAAACCATGAACGGTGACTCTAAAAGATGCTTCTTTTTCAAAGCCAAACATGAATCTAAGTTTTGGTCCTTTGACATCTATCTTATTTCAGGTCCGATACAAATTCCTTCTTTTATTTTGACGTCGCTTAATAGTACTTAATTCGTTTTTGAGATTATTCATAATCTTGGTAGGTTTTATAGTACGAGTCAGTGCAGCAGTGGCAGGCGGCAGCGCAAATAATTAGGTACCGTACATACAGTACGACCGACGGATCTTGGCGCGCCCGAACTTTGCGCAGAAGGCTGCGCACAGAAATGGTTACATGAGGTGACATGCGCGGGGTGGAGATGTTGGCTAGAGATTGACACTATGAAAACACAATCAACCGTTTATCGAATCAAATATCGAAATCGATTTTAAATTTATTGATTTTTGTTTTTAGGAGATATTGAACGAAATAGATATACAAACATAGTGAATTCTCTTTTTAGTAAACGATATTGTAACTTCAATAATAAAAAACAAGTGATAATATTTATTTTCTTATTTAAAATTCGTGATTTAGTTAAATATCAGTTACCTATAGGCAACTACTAGAATAAATACTGTTTGGGAATATTTTAAAACTCCTTATAATATTTAATATAAATATATTTTTATGACTTAATTTTAATCGATTTGAACAAAAATCGATTAAACAACACCCTCAGACACGCGTATTGGACATCCCATTTTAGTTATTTCGTAAAGCTTCGTAAATATTCGGCAATGCTCGGTACAATAATGTGTTCTCTGTCACACTTCAGCGTTCCTGTCGGCTATCTCTGTCTTGAGTACACGCGGTTAAAAAAGTTTTATTTGATTGTTCATGTTGATAATTGTTTGGTTGATTGTTGTTTTTATTATTAAGATGCTTCTATTGCCTTTATTATTAAGATTTCTGTGGTCCAATATACCCACGGCTATAGTTAAGGGTTAAATAATAGGAGTAAACTTGAATAAGTATCTAAAAGTTACTACAAGTATTAGGAAACTTATTCGTATCGCGGTAAAAAAAAAAAATATGCCACTAACAATTCTTTTTATGAGTGTACATGCGCAAAAGTTCGCAGAGCCTAACTTCAGGCGTGCCAAGATCCGTCGATCGTACTGTACGTACCTACTTCAAATGTAAAGTAACACGTGCGCGATCGATGATCAGTACCTCTACCATGAGTTTTAAGCAATAGTATTCGTCGCTACTCGATATCGACGCCGTAAATATTTTGTATGGCAAATTTTGCAGCGCCTCTAGCGGTCACTTGCAGAACCGAAATTTGCCATACAAAATATTTACGGCGTCGATATCGAGTAGCGACGAATACTATTGCTTAAAACTCATGGTAGAGGTACTGTGAACCACTTCAAGAGATAGTCCTTCTACACCGGCCGACGTCGGCGTCGGGCGACGCGGTGCGGACTCGCGCGAAACGCGATTCGCGCTCAGTCCGCACGAGTCGTCTCATTCAGTCTGTGTACAAAACGGTTTACGGGGACACTTTACGTTGATATAATCCGTCACTCACACAAAGTTTATTCCATTATTTTACAACTGTTGTTGTACAAAATAAAAACATAGATACAGTTAGTGAGACACCAACGAATTTTGTTGTGACTGCGTTGTGATCATAAAACATTATTGAGTCGAGACTTCGCAAGTGATCGTCGCGTTCCGTGACATTGCTTTCACGTATTCACGTTCGTATCGCGTGACAGCCGGTATACACAGAGCTTCGTGAGGTTTCGTGTAGCGTCGGAACAGTTCGTGGCTTAACGCTTTGCGTGACGAAATAGTAGCCACAGCCAATCAAAAGGTTTCGTAGCTGCACAGTTTGACACCACTGCGACGCTCTTGGAAGGTTTTAATACAAATCATTTTTTTAATAATTATGTAGAAAAAAAGATGGCTTGGCCAAAAAAGAAAATATTAGAAGAAATTCTCCCGGTGCGCATCATACGCGAAGTGGAAAAGTGGCCGGTGTTGTACATGCGCAAGTGCCCTGAGGCGCCTAAGGAAAACACGCACTTTAGGAAAAAAGTTTGGAACGAAGTCGCTAAAGCACTCATCGAAGACTGGGACTCTTATTCACCAGCAGAAAAAGAATGCAAAAGTGGGTGGTTAAATATGAATTTTATTACCTGAATCTACGAGCATAGTACCTACTTAAGTATGTACTTATTTTAAGTGACAACTACTTCTGAACCTGAAACAGGCCAAACGTCAATAGTAAATTAATACATAAAAATATAAGACAGTCGTGTGAGTACTTACACTATTTATAACTCAAGAACGGCTGAACTGATTTGGCTGAAAATTGGTGGGAAGATAGCTTGGAACCCGGTGAAGGACATAGGTTAATTTTTTATTCCGATAAATAAAAAAAAATCAACAATCTGCTCATCGGTTTGTATAGGGTATAGTAGGGTAGGGTAGAGTAGAGTAGGGTAGGGTAGAGTAGAGTAGGGTAAGGTAGAGTACGAGCGGGAGCGAAGTCGTGGGCAAAAGCTAGTTATTTATAAAATATTCAGTTCCCTGATAGTTTTCGTTATCTCAGTAGCGAAACGCGGCCGTTTATGTCGCAAAAAAACGTATAGATTCAGGGGACCTCAGACTTGAGTATAAGGTCTTAATTTTAATTCGATACCTCTACGCGTTCCCGAGATAAAGGGTCTTGACAGAGAGGGGTGTCTTGACAGACAGGCAGACAGACGGATAACAAAGTCATCCTATAAGGGTTCCGTTTTTCCTTTTGAGGAACGGAACCCTAAAAACCATCGAGATTGACAGATCGAAATTACTAATAGCTCTTTCAAAATCACAAACTATATCTCCTAAGTCCTAGGTAACAGGTGCCCAAATGGAGGAATGTGAACACGATATTTATAACCCTCCTGCCAAAAAGGAGTTTGTCGTGTGTGTGTGTGCGCTCCTGTGGCTCCGTGGGTGTATGAGACTATCTATTGCATAGTAGTTCCCATCGATATCCGTGGTAGTTCCTAAACGATGAACCGATTTTGATTTAGTCTGGGCCTTTGGTCTGAGCGTTTTTGTTTGAATAATACCTAAGCAAATTGATCGATTTAAGAAAATCTGTTCGCCGCTTCAAAATCATCAATAGTTCCGTGAAAGAATGGATATGAGTTACTTCCATATATCTGATCGATTCGAAATTAGGTATTCTGTTACTCCAATATTACAAATTTGTCCTGATGCTGCCACATGCACTACTTACTTACACTAGAGCACTGCGCAGTTTTGCTGTGGCACACGCCACAGCGCAGCGCAGTTATTTTACCGCGCCGCACACCGCGCTTATTTTAAAATCTTGTATTAGATACACTATCTTAAATCCTTTTCGTGATTTCCACTGATGACAGCCGATCATCAGTTGACAATATAGGTATGTCAAACTCAAAACTCGTTTATTTCACATAGGCCTACATGGGCACTAATAAAACGTCAGAAGCTAGCGCTATGTGACAGTAGCTGTTCATAATAGAGTAACAGGAGCAACAGAGCCTTACACTTGAAGGACAACAAGGGCTAACTGAGAAGAATAATATTGTGTTTAGGTAGACCTTCAAACGAAATACGGCATAGCCTTAATTAGTAATTTAATTATATCCTAAACTAATAAATAGTCTTTACTAAGAATGTGTCCAATAGCACTTTTCTTATAGTCTCTATTAAGGCGAATACATTTCGTTCTTGTATTTATTAGGTAGCAATTATGCTACATATTACTATTCACTATCACTAAACACTAACTCGAACGGTTTTGTTCTTTTTAGTCTTCTCACTATATTCGTGTGGTCGAGAAGCTGGATTGCCTCGATGTTCACATGCTGATGAAGTCGCTTTTCGTGAGCTTCTGCAGATTTTTTTATCAGTTTCTCGATGAACTCAATTTTTAGGTCCCGATGGAGGTCATCATTTCGTATGTACCAAGGTGCATTAACAATTTCCCTTAGTACCTTGTTTTTTTTTTTATGGTATCTAAAATCATCCAATGACAAATCCCGCCCTTGGGCGGAGCGGGAAGTAGTGTCAGACTCTTACTGATAAACCTATCCCCTTCCTTCGTAGCCTATCGTGCAAGGGCCGGGTATTCCTTTCGGAAGTTAACCCATGACCCCAGTAGGCTTCGACCCTGCCTGCCTGCAGCTAGCAGGCTGGGCCTCTTCGGTGTGCTGACAGCTCCTTGAGGCGCGCGGGCCGCCCCCACGAGGATACGGCGATGCTCCGTCCAGACGGGGCACACCTCTACAGTGTGCCCCACCGTGTCCTGTGGGTGTTCCGCACAGTGGCGAAACCCGGGCGAATCCTCCGCACGAATCCGGAATAGGAACTTAGCGAACTTGCCGTGTTCGGTAAGGACCTGCGTCGTGCGGAGTTTAGAACGCCGTGAGGTCTTTCCAGCCACTCCTTTAGCATGGGCCTTATCGCCTCGATTGTGGCGCGCCCCGAACGAGTTTGTGATAGTCGCTGACGCCATTTCGCCATGAGATCCCGCCGTAACTCTGTCCGCCAAGCCTCGACTTGTTGCGGCAGCGGAATTTCACCCCGGCGTTGTATCTCCATGCGCTTATCGTGCATGTGAGCAAGGACTGTTTGCCTCCAGATCCCAAGGCAGTTGGCCAGCAAGGAGGGTCGCCGCCTCGCGGGAAATCGTTCGGTACCTTCGCAACATGCGTATTGCCATGACCCTCAGGCACGCATTCAGCTGGGCCCTCGGTTGCTGTTGCAACGTCGGTGCCCACACCGGAGCCCCGTAGAGGGCCATAGACCGAACGATTCCCGCGTAGAGCTTCCGGCAGGAGGCGTCTGGTCCCCTGAGGTTGGGCAGGAGCCGCCTTAGTACCTTGTTCTGAAATCGTTGTACGATATTTATATTTGTCTGTTTGGTGCAGCCCCAGCTGTATACCATAAGTCTAAACTGGCATCAGGACTTGTCTGTATAATAACAATTTGTTCTGTACAGACAACGTGGAATTTCTTCCAAGCAGCCAATACATTCTTTTGAATCGTAAGTCGAGTTCATCTCTTTTCTTCTTGACATGGGCTTTCCAGCGTAACTTAGCGTCAAGAGTCATACCCAAATATTTGGCTGTATTCTTGTATGGGACTTGTTTATTATTTATATAAACTGGAAAATACTGGTGTTTCTTGTTACAAAAGTTTATGTGTATAGATTTGGATTTATTCAATTTAATCCTCCATTTTTTGGTCCAGTCACAGACTTGGTTGACAGCCATTTGAACCTTTTCAACTGCTACTTCGTGGCTGTTTCCAACAGCCATGAGGGCTGTGTCGTCAGCTAAAGTCCCAATGGTATTATGCTCTGGTTCTGGAATATCGCAAGTGTATATTAGGTACAGGACCGGACCTAAAACACTTCCTTGCGGTACGCTGGCTCTTATTTGTTTCAATTCTGAGTAGGCATCTTCTTGCCTTTATCTAAAGACTCTGTTTAGGATGTAGGATTCCAGGATATCTACAAACTGTTTCGGTAACAGGCTCTTCAGATTATGTATGAGACCTTCATGCCATTCTTTGTCGAAAGCTTGTGCCACATCTTGGAACACAGTAAAACAAACCTTCTTGTTTTCAAGGGCGTGTTCTATTACGTTTGAGATCCTATGCACTTGATCGATAGTTGAGTGCTTTTCTCGAAAACCAAACTGGTGCTCTGGTATTATTTTCTTGCTATGTATTATTGGTTTGAGTCGTTTAAGTAACAGCTTGTCAAATAATTTTGACATTATAGGCAACAAGGAGATAGGTCTGTATGATGTTGTTTCATGTGCAGGTTTCCCAGGCTTTGCTATCATGATCACTTCAGCAACTTTCCATACGTCTGGTACATATTTAAGTCTTAATGCAGCATTTATAAGGGTTGTCAACTTGACCAGACCCTTTCTTGGTAGGTTATGAAGTATTTCCCCAGTTATTAAGTCATAACCTGGTGATTTTTGACAGCTTATATTTTGTTTTATTTCTCGTGCGACTTCTCTTGGCGTTACTAGTTTAATATCGTCATATTCTGGTGTCATGTTAACCGAAGTGCGGTCTTCAATAATTTCCCCCTCGTTTGGTTGAAATATGTTTTCTAGGTGCTCTGCAAATCTCTTTGCTTTTTGACTATTTGTGACTGCCCATTGTCCGTTTTCACACTTAATGGGAGGAATTTGTGATCGGCCTAATGAGATGCTTGGTAGTCTTCCAAAGTGAGTAATCCGTATTTTAGTCGTTACTTAGTTCCTGAAGATAAGTTTTTGTTGAGTTGTCTTTAAAGTACTGAATTAGTCTTCTTACTTTTTTTGTCAGCTTGTTGAGTTTTCGTTTGTCATCAGGGCACCTAGATTGATGCCACGTTTTTCTCTGTCTTCTTTTCTCCATAATGAGCTGCTTGATTCTGAAGGGATAGGTATTTCCCTTTGTTCTCTTGTTGATATTGGGTATATTTTTCCACACTGCTTGCTGGATGTGCATTATAAACTTTTCCAATTCGATATTTAACTAGAGTGAGCCTGTTTTGTTTGTACAAAATATTTTCACTAATTTCCAAATAGATTGCCGAGTGATCTGAGTTCATATCATAGCTTTGTTCTATTTTTATGTAACTAGTTGATAGATTCTTGGTTACGAAAAAATCTATTAGGTCCGGAATTTTATTTTGATCTATTGGCCAATAGGTGGGCTTTCCAGTAGACAAAACTTCACATTGCGTCTCTTTTATGGCACTCAATAGTTCTTTACCTTCAGTAGTTTTTAGTCTGGAGCCCCAGTAGGTATTTTTAGCATTAAAGTCACCGCCTAAAATAAATCTACTGCCAAGACTGGTTAGAAAACGGATATAGTGATCCTTTTTTATCATATACCGAGGTGGACAATAGATGGCAGACACTGTTAGTGGATATTTTTTGGTTTGGAGACATATCGCCACTGCTTGGATATCCTTCTCTTCATATTTGAGCTCTTCATAGTGCAAGTGCTGTAAATTTTTATTTTACAATAATGGCACTACCGCCTCTTGCAGAATTGTCTGGGTGAAGTGCATGATAGACTTTGTACCCTTTAAACTTAATATGAGATTGTTTTGTGAAGTGTGTTTCTGACAGCAGGCACACATAAATTTTTTCTATATCTTTTTTTTATATTTTATAAACTAGCACTTGACTGCAATCCTACCTGATGGTAAGCAGTGATGCAATCGTCGATGGTAAAGCGCACTAGTTTATCAAGAGCCTATTCACTCTAGCCTTGAAGACGCCTAAATTATAATTGGCCGGGAAAACCGCAGCAGGCAAATTGTTCCAGTCCCTCGATGTACGCGGTATAAACGACGAGGCAAAACGCTTAGTCCGGACCGTGGAAGTTTCAACAACGTAAGGGTGGATATTCGCCGTACGCCGGGTTGTTCGATGGTAGAAAGGAGATGGCGGTATCAAGTCATGCAATTCCCGCGCACACTCTCCAAAATGCATCCTGTAAAACACCGAAAGGCTGGCTACTCTACGCCTGTGCTCGAGGCTTTGTAGATTGGACTTAACCAAGTCTGGATTACCAATTAGCCTCTTCGCACGCCTTTCCACCGAGTCCAAAGCTGCTAGGTGGCATTTTGCAGCACCAGCCCATATGTGGCTGCAGTACTCCACACACGAACGGACTTGTGCTTTGTATAAGATTAGAAGCTGTTCCGGTGTGAAGTACCGCGGACTTTTGCTAGAACGCCGAGTTTCCTAGCAGCTACCTTGGCTTTGGACTCAATGAACCGCCCAAAGTTGAGGTCTGAGGAAATTTTTACCCCCAAGAGCTGAAGGCGGTCGGTGCACTCCA
This sequence comes from Leucania comma, assembly GCA_958295575.1. Lineage (NCBI taxonomy): Eukaryota > Metazoa > Arthropoda > Insecta > Lepidoptera > Noctuidae > Leucania > Leucania comma. Next base: position 240,237 of record OY282484.1, read on the forward strand.
GGGATACATTCTGGAAAGCAGGAGCCAAGGTGAACGGGCTCCTTTTGGCGGTGAACAAACACGCTTGTGGTTTGGCGGCGTTGAATCCCACAAGATTGGCTTCGCCCCATTTGGAGACTGCCTGAAGTGAAGCATTCGTCCGCTCCACCATAGCCTCCCTTTCAGACTGGATTAGCTCTTTACTAGCCCGAGGAGTTGGCAGGTATCTGTCTACAACTGTGCTATCATCTGCATACCCATAGATACCGGGCATCAGCAGATCGTTAATATGCAGGAGGAAGAGAGTTGCAGAGAAAACAGACCCCTGAGGAACTCCGGCATTAGTCGTCATGGGCTCTGATGAGCATCCGTCGACAACAACTCGGAGAGACCGTTCACTCAGGAAGTCTTTTACCCAACTAATCAGGCCAGGGGAAATGCCGTACGCTGGAAGCTTACTCAAAAGACTAGCGTGCCATACCCTGTCGAAGGCCTTCGAGACGTCTAGAGAAACCGCAATCGCTTCCCCATTCCTCTCGAGAGCCTCGCCCCACAAGTGGATGGCATAAACTAGTTGGTCCCCAGTAGATCGATTGCGGCGAAACCCGTACTGTCGGTCACTGAGGAGATCGTTACCTTCCAGGTATGCCATGAGGCGCGAGTTCAATACACGCTCCATAATCTTGCAGAGTATGGAGGTTACCGAAATCGGCCGATAGTTGGTTGGATCGGCACGACTGCCCTTTTTGGGCACGAGTTGTACATTGGCAAGCTTCCAGGACTTGGGCACCATGCCAGTCCTAAATGAGAGGCGATACAAGCGAGTCAATACAGGAGACAACTCGGCTGCACAAGCCTTGAGAACTATCGCTGGAATACCATCTGGTCCACTAGCTTTATTCACGTCTAGACGACACAGTGCTCTCAGAACTTCTTTGTTCCTTATGCGAATCTCGGGCATCGAGGTGTTTCAGAAAGGCAGAGTCGGTGGAGTAGCACCACAAATGTCAAGACGAGAATTATGGGCGAAGAGAGATGCAAAGAGACCTGCTTTCTCTCTCGCGGTGTGAGCCAGTGTTCCATCAGGTTTAACCAGCGGAGGCAGTGTGGGCCGACAGAAGTTCGCTTCGACCGACTTGGCAAGGGACCAAAAAGCTCTGCTACCGGATGGCTGTGCAGAGAGCTTTGTGCCAATATGAGTAATGCGGTCAAAGCGAGCCTTCCTTAGTGCCTTTTTGTAGGACTTGGCAGCTTGGTTGAAGGCTCTCTTCTTTGAACTCAGATCCGGAGCTTTGCGGTCACGAGCATCAACCCAGGTGAGAAACGCCGAATGCTTAAGCTCTTCAGCTTTTATGCAATCGGCGTTGAACCATGGGTGAACTGAGCCACCGATGGGTACGTCGCTATAAGGGATGAAATACTCCATAGCTTGACGTATCACATCGGATACGGCATCTGCACAGCTCGACGGATTTTCAGAAGAGAAGCAAACCTGCTGCCAAGGATAAGACGCAAAGAAGTGCCGCAACTCATCCCAATCTGCTGACTTGTAACGCCACATCCGCCGTTCACCGCGAGACTCACAGTCAGGTGGAGAGAAGGACGATACAGACTTCACCAGACAGTGATCTGATGTTCCAAGTGGTGAAGAAACTGTTACGATACATCTGTCCGGATCGGTGGTCAGCAGAAGGTCCAGACAATTGGCAGTATGACCAACTACATCAGGCACCCTGGTCGCTTGCTTCACCAGCTGGGAAAGGCCCAACGATACCGCAAAGTTTCGCACTTCTCTTCCAGCGTGGTCGGTCCTCTGGTATGGGAAAAGCCAGTCTTGGTGGCAGGCGTTAAAGTCCCCCAGAGCGACAAGCTGCGCATCAGGGTGCCGATGCAGAGCCTTATTGGCGGCTTCACTGAGCTGGTCAAACATTCGAGTCGTCTCCTGATCACCGCTGTGCGATCGGTAGACACAGGCATAGACGATTTTGTCCATACCAGTGTCCACCAACAGCCATAACGTGGAAAAATTTGGGTCTTCAAGGTGACGGAGACGCTGACAGCAGATGTCATTACGGACGTACACACAGACCCCGGCACGCTGCAGAAAATGATGCTCCAATGAGTATCCCGGGTAGTTGAGGTACGCCGCATCTGACGGACATCTAATCTGAGCCTCCGTCAAGAAAAGCATGTGTGGCTTGTCAGTCTCTAGATGGTGGTGGACCGCATCGAGATTGGAGTGCAGTCCTCGAATATTTGAGAGGTGCACTTTGAAAGAAAGGACGTGCATCCGCTGTACACACTTACTTTTCTTTTTACCTTTCATATTTTTTTTAATGGAGTGAATAGGGTTGATGGAAGATGGCAGTTGAGCGAGGTGATGCGATGTTAAACCCAACAACACAACCAGAGTTGCCGCGCCAATGGAAGGTTAATCTGGAGACTGCGGGGACGCCCGAACCCCCCCAGGGATCGCCATCGGGTCCTCTCATCCGGTCGCCAACCGACACGATCTAATACTACTTGTAACTCGGTTTGGTGTTTCAATAACCCATTTGAGTTCTACGTCATAAACTTTAATGTAGTATTCATTTTTTAGTCTTAAGAGTAGCAGCTTTGTTGATGTTTTCATTTTTTTTTAAATCTCTCTTCGAACGATGACATTAACTTTAATATTTCATCCAACTTTTTGTCGCTGTTCAAGTCAACTAAAGGCACCTTTGCTATGCCTTTTGCCGCTGCTTGGGCGTATGAGGTGCTTTTAGTGGTGATTTTCTTCGTCATTTGACTGGGTTTGTTCAGGTAAGGGCATCACCTCTTCTAGTAGGTACATTTTGTTGGGGTATAATATTATAACTTTTAGATTTATTGTTTCGAATCTGCTGAATCTCTTTAGCTACCATACATCCCCTGTAGTTTGCTGGATGTGGAGCTCCACAGTGGACGCATTTTGACTTCTCTTCAATCGGTTTTCTGCAATCCTTGGTAAGATGTTTACCTGTGCATTTTACGCACCTCGGTTCTTTAGAACAGTACTTTTGCGTATGACCGTACGCCTGGCATCTTTTGCACTGAGGTACCAGTTTTGTAGATTTTAGGGGCTGAATTTCTACGTTACACCCCAATATCCATTTTATGTTATATATTTTGCTGGTTTCTTCATCGTTTCAGAACGTCAGCATGAACATATTGAGTAGTTCTTTAGTTTTCCAGCTCAATTTATTAATTGCTTCTAAAATCTTGTAGTCTTTACTACGCAAATCTTCAACTATTCTTTCAGGAATGTATGAAAAATGCAAATATTTTTGCCATAACTCTTATTGGTCTTTCTTACTTATTTTCATAAGAGTTCCAGGGACAATTGTTGTTTGAAAGAGCTTTAGTGATTGCTCGCTTTTAGCATTTACTTTAACGGATTCCCTATGCATCATTTTGATGTTGAACGTGTCAGCTGATTGGCTCTCGCATAGAAAGTCAAAGAATTTCTGGTAGTTCTGAATACCGTCTACAATAATAGGTGGCGGCATAGGAGTTCTGATGTGTTTTTTCTCACCTTTGGTCTCTTTCCTTCCTGTTCGTTCTGAGTGGGTTGGGCGGAGGAGGTGTTCAATTTCCTTTTCATCCTGCTTTTTTTCCGTATCCAACCTGTTTTTCGAGCGAGCTCTTCTTCATCTGTGCTGTATTCAACAGGCGGGGGAGAAGTCTCGTTGGCAGTTGATGCTGATATCGGGTTTGCCGCTTGAAGTTTCAGCAGCGACTGGAGGATTTCTATTTGACTTTTTAGGTCATTTAGGTCTTCTTCTAATTTGTTACGTTGTTTCCGTTCTTCACAAAAATATTTATATAACAAATGTTCAGTTTCTGTATTCAAGATTACTCTGGCATCACCCAGACTTTCTTTTTTCGAACTCATTTTTAAAGTGAGTATTAATTAACTTCGCCTTAACAATAATATTTGCCGTCGGTCGTCAGCATTGTGCAATAACGAGGTCATTGCGATGCATCGGATGTGACGGCGTTATTTTGATGCGTAAGCACTTTACTCTGTGGTACGCGCGCGAGCACATGCAACACAACTGAGTGCCTAGTGTGAGTTTGTTTTACGTAAACGCGATCTACATGTTTATGACGTTCGGCGCACCGATTGGCCTACTTGAAGCTCTTAGCCAATCAGAGAGCCAATAGCGGTAAACGTTTCGATCGCGTTAACGTAAAAACAATTCGCACTCAGCACACTGCTCTCAGCGAAAATCGAACGAGTATATGAAAATTACTATTGAATTGATTTATAGTTATGTCAAAATAACATGCAAAAAAAAAACACGACAAAATTAAAATTAAGTATTTTGATCATTTTTTTTTAGTGAAGTCGATCGTTTTTTTTTTTGTGAAAAAAAATCCTTATTAAATTAAGTAAGTTGGTAAAGTAAGTAAGTTAGTAAGTGAGGTACTTAAGTTTTTTATTTAGAGTGGTTATTTCTCATTACAATTTCAATAAACCCAAACACTGCTAGGATACTTACTTCATTTTTTGGAGTAGGGTAGAGTAGGATAGAATAGGGTAGAGTATATTAGAATAGGGTAGAGCGGGATCGAAGCTGCGGGCAAAAGCTAGTTCTTCAATAAATATAAAAATAAATCTTATTTTTTTAATAAAAATCTTATTGTTTATCTGCGTTCAGAATTATAACTTAGCAACCTTCGGTTCGTTCAGAATTCAACATGCTGCTCTGCTTTGTACACATAATTTACTATTAGTTACTTTGCTCAACTTTTTAGACATTTGAATCCTTATAATAATTATTCTAAGTTTGAATCTAAGAGTTTTTTCTTCGCAGTTTTAGACCTGAAGAAAAAATGGCGAAATCTGAAAGACACATTCAAACGACAAGTATTAGTAGAGAAGAGGAGACGTCAGGGGCAGGACATCAAGAAGAGGAAGTACGTATATTTCAAGCACATGTCGTTCCTGCTGCCGCACATCGAGCCGGCGGAGGACGGCGAGGAGGAGGAGGAGCAGACGCTTCCTAGCGCGCCCCGCGCCGCTCCGCCCGCCCCGCTAGCGCCTGAGCACGTGGACGAGGACCACCACTTCCTCATGTCACTGCTGCCCTCTCTCCGGCGCATGAGCGACGACGAGAAGCTGTCGGCCAAGATGGACATCCTAAAAGTGATCAAGGAGGTGCGCAGCCAGGCGATGCTGGACTCGTACTGCTTGCCACCGGACGCGCCGCTCGCCGTGAAGCGCGAGCTGCCGGACGCCGACGACGCCGTCCACGACTCCGCGGCGCAAACCTTGGACGAAGACTTGTGACGCGCACGGACACTATGAATTGTTGACTGCTCGGAACTACACAGACAAACAGTTGTAACAAAAAACGGTAAATTAAAAAACTAAAATACCCGACTGCTTTTCTGAGCATTCATGAAAAAGCCCTAAAACAAGAAAGTCGTTGTACCCGATTGCACTTAACTATATAATATTTTAAATACAAGATAAATTGAAGCAGTCGGGAGCCATTCTAGAAATGCACACACACAATGCAGCAATGCTACATTTGAATTTAACAGCATGGGCATGCGAGCCGTAACGGTTAGCTGTCCCGTGTCGGCGGCCAAGGCATCACTGGAGAGGGCCGACGGCTTTTGGTGGGCTGGGTCTCCGCGCAGGTGAAACTGCTGGAGCCCAGACCTCTGCGGTGCTATCGCTGCCACGTGGGACACTACGTGGGGGCCTATTGCGCTGTGGAGGTAGATTGCAGTGACCACTGCCACCAGTGTGGTAAGCCTAGTCACGAGGCTGTAGAATGTCGAGCGTCGCCGCACTGCTACGCATGTGCGGCGGCAGGCAAGCAGGCCGACCACCGGGCTGGGAGCAGGTCCTGCAACCCCCCCGCCAAGGACAAAGGCAAGGTCCGTAGGATCCCCGCCGATGACCTCGCCGCCGCGGCCGCGTCCTTAGCCGCCGCCGCTGTCGCCGCCGCAAACAACGCGGCAGTGCTCTCGCGTAGGGCTCCGGAGGAGACGATGGGATGCCAATAACGGCCCTATTACATCTCCTCCAGGCGAACATCAACTACTGCGCCGCCGCTCAGGATCTGTTGCTCCAGAGCATGGCGCAGTGGTCGATCAACATCGTCGTGGTCTCCGAGCCGTACTTTGTCCGGCCCAGACGAGACTGGGTTCAGGACCTGAGCGGCTCGGTTACCATAATTTTGTCGACCGCCGCCGGTAGCCCGCCCCTAGAGGCCGTCACGAGGGGCCGGGGTTGCGTGGCAGCACGAGTTGGGGACATTGCAGTGGTAGGCGTCTACCTGTCCCCGACAAGAACTCTCGCCGATCTCCATATCTCCCTTATGGAGCTAAAAGACGTCGTCACTGGGTTTGGACCTTCCCTCCCTGTGGTCGTTTGCGGGAACTTCAATGACAAGAACTTGGCTTGGGGTTCCCGTTACACGGACCAGCGGGGAGTGATGGTGGAGGACTGGGCTCTGGAGTCGGGCCTGGTCGTCCTAAACCGGGGTTCTGTCCCCACGTGTGTGCGGATGCGGGGCGACTCAGTGGTTGACATTTCGTTCGCCAGCCGCGCTCTCTCGCCGTGTGTCAACGACTGGCGCGTGATGGAGGGGGTGGAGACGTACTCAGACCACCGGTACATCCGGTTTGACGTCTCCGCCCAAACCTCGGCCGCGCCAGATACTGCAGGCGCCACATCCGCCCGGCGGATGCCAGAGAGGTGGAGCTGTACGAGGGTTACAGAGTGGCGAAGCGCACCCTTCGAGCAGAAACTAAGCGGGCCAAGTTGGAGGCCCGCAACGTGCGGCTGGGGGCTCTGAACAGGGACCCATGGGGACGCCCCTACAAGGTGGTTCGGGAGAAATTGCGTTCATGGGCTCCCCCGCTGGCCCAGAGTCTCCGGCCCCAGGTTGCGGAGGGTGTGGTGAATACTCTGTTCCCTGCGCGAGGGGAACACTGTCCCCGCTCATGGCTCCGCCACCAGCAGTGTCTGACGCGGACCACGACGGTGACGACGACGACAATACTCCGGAGGTGACCGAGGTAGAGTTGAGAGTGGCGGTACGACGGCTGAGTGCCAAAAATACCGCCCCAGGACCCGAAGGCCTGCCTGGGAAGGCCTGGGTCCTGGCCATGGAGGCTCTCGGGCCTCGACTAAGGGGGCTCTTCAGCGCATGTATGGAGAGGGGCCAGTTCCCACTTCGCTGGAAGACGGGAAAACTGGTCCTCATTGCGAAGCCGGGGCGCCCTGTGGACTCTCCGTCCACGTATCGGCCCTTTGTGCTGCTCGACGAGGTGGGCAAGCTCTTTGAAAGAGTCATTGCAAACCGCCTCGTCGCGCGCCTAGCACGTGTGGGGCCGGACCTCTCGGACGGACAGTTCGGTTTTCGCAGGATGCGCTCCACGGTGGACGCCATCATGCGCGTGCGAGCCCTCACGACGGGGGATGCGGTTTCCCGGGGCAGGTGTGTCGGCGGTGTCCTTGGACATTGCCAACGGTTTTAACTCCCTGCCCTGCAGTAGCATTAGAACGGCACTCCGGTACCACCGGGTGCCCGACTACCTCTGTCGTGTGATCGAGGCCTACCTGTCAGACAGGTACATAATCTTCCCTGGTCACCAGGGAGATTGGAGACGGTGAGAGATGTCGTGCGGCGTTCCGCAGGAATCGGTACTGGGGCCGCCCTTGTGGAACGTCGGGTACGACTACGTGCTGCGCGGCGACCTCCCTGGCGGGGTCAGCGTGGTCTGCTACGCAGACGACACGCTGGTCCTGGCACAGGGAGAGTCGTACCAGGCGGCGGTCGAACTAGCGACACGCGGGGTTGCGACAGTCGTGGAGAGGATCGAGCAGTTGGGACTAGAGGTGGCGCTGCACAAGTCCGAGGCCATGTGCTTTCACGGCCCTCGGAACGCGCCACCACCAGGTTCCCAACTAACGGTAGGAGGAATTCACATCGGCGTCGGGTCGACGATGAAGTACCTGGAACTCTTCCTCGACAGCCGGTGGAATTTCGAGGAACATTTCCGACGTCTGGCCCCCAAACTGAATCGGACCGGGGCTGCCCTCAAGCGGCTCCTGCCGTATCTGGGGGGTCCTGCCGGAGGCTCTACGCAGGCATCGTTCGGTCCATGGCCCCTTATGGTCATTGGATGATTTTACCCACCAACAAAAAAAAAAGATACCCTTTATCTCTCTCTCTTAGACAGACGAACAGCAAAGTGAACCTATAGGGGTTCCGTTTATTACCTTTTGAGGCACGAAACCGTAGAAAGGGAAGAACGGGGCAATTTTTAAAAATTCACACCAGTCGCGCAAATGACTGGTTTCGAAATTGATCCCAGCAATCGAACCTTTCAATCGTCAGCTCAAAGAAACTAAGCCTATGAGTTATCACAGTTTGAGTAGTGTTGTCTTGTTGAGACAAGAAGAATGCTCCCGGGCTCCGAAGTTTAGTCTGCAAGCTATGACTATCCAACTTGGTACCTTTATCTATATTTAAATTAGCATTTTCGTACGGAGTGGGGGCGCGGGGCGCGGCATCGACTTGGAAACCGTAATAGTGGGCGACGTCAGATGCACGCAGCAGTCAGCACGCTTTGGTGCCTGCGAGTGCGGCGCCGACGGTGCTAGGTGGGAGACAGTGGGGCCATTATGTAAATAGGTGACCCAAATACAGAACACAAACAAGCGTGGCGTGGGGGGAAGCGAGCGGGCGGCGGGCGGCGGGGGCAGCGAGCAGGCGGCGGGGGCCGCGTGACGGGTGTAACCCAAGAAGCGCGACCCGCGGACCGGTCCGCTTTGTTCACCCGCCGCAGGCACGCACCTAGGTAATAGGGATGCACGATCCGATCCGATACTTTACGCAAAACGATGCACAATTCCTAAGCACCACTGGCTTTTTTTATATGGGAAAATCATCCAATGACATCTCCCGCCCTTGAGCGGAGCGCGAGGGCGTGGCAGACTTTTACTGACTAAGGAAGGAAGTTATACGTTCGGCTGAATGTACTTTTTTTTACCCGACTGCGCCAGAAGGAGGGTTATGTTTTTTTTTTGCATGTTCTCCGATTTCTCGGTCAATTGTGTGTGAGCCGATTTAGAAACTTTTTATTTTGATTGAAAGATCCCAAATTGGTGCTATATAAATATTGTTATGATCTGATGATGAACGGAATCGCTCATTGGATCGGAGCAGAAATATCGTAACAAGTAAAGTCGCTTTGTTTATACGTGTTAGACTAAGACCCCAGAGCTGTCTGACATAACTCATTTTCACATGGATGAAACCTTAGTTTCTCAGTAGCGTCTCTTGTGCTTTGATACCTGTGTGCTTGTGGAGCTCCCCCTTGGGCAGGTACCAGGTAAAAAAGGAACTAAAAATAAGAGTTACTTAACTTACATTTACATATATGGCTGATTTTTGTATAGGTGTTGTAGAATAATATTCTAAAATAGTAGCATAGTAGTTCCAGCAGTGGGAACTTTAAAAAAAGCAGATGATGATGATGATGATGAGTATCAAAAGACGTGTCAGTCAACTTTCCATGGACCAAAACTTCTGTCAGATGCTTTAAAACTCCACAAACAATAAATGAACTTTACTTATTTTTTACCTACACGTCTGATTTTTAAATATGTTATTACGGTAAGTAATTATTACAAAGTTATATTTCAGTAGTCAGACAAATTGTAGTGACCAAACATCGGTAACTTAATAGAGAACTTACACACTATACATTTTGGCTACGGTGTACCTACCACAACTAAAAAGTGTAAAATATTATTTTATTTATATAAAAAAATACAACTGACTTAAATTTAAAAACTAAAAAAAAGTGGAAAATAACTTTAAGCCCTAAATTGACAGAATGTCAATTTAGGAAGTCAATTTCGGAAGTCGCCAAGTCGGTGTTAAATAATGAAGAAATAAAACTATAGAAACACCGACTTCCGAAATTAAAGTTACTTTGCACTTTTTGTGTTTTTACATTGGAGTCGGTTGTATTTTTTTGTAAAACAAGTATTTTATGTAGATATTACATCCGCTTGATTACCATATCACATTTATTTTTACCCGACTACGGCAAAGCCAAAGGAGGGTTATGATTTTTACAGGCTATGTATGTATGTATGTACGTATGTATGTATGTGAGTATGTTCATCTGTTCCCTCATAGCTCCTAATCTACTTATCGGAACTCGACTAATGAGGTATCGTTAGAACAATCTTGAACATAGGCTACGTGACGCGAAAACGAGATATGGCGCCCTCTAGCGGACAAAAAGTAATGTCTTAAAAACTAAAAATGAGATAAATACGCCGTGTTTTTATCATTTGAAAGGGCTTCACTTGTACATACCAAAAATATCGCCATGAGGTCACTAGGTTATGATCGGGTTTCGGAGTCTGCCTAAATACATAGTATAGAAGCACAGTAATTTAACACCAAAATTGTTTAAATAAAAAAAAGTAGAGAAACTAAAATCCGACTACGACAAAAATATAAACGACGCTGAAAAAGTATGAAACAAGATGTTCAGGATGCTGAAATAAACAAGGTAACTGGAAAAACAAGAACAGAACATAAAGAAAAGCCGTAGTCAAACGTTATTAAAGTGTTTCAGTTGGTACCTACATGCTCCTGTGAAATGGCGAGAGCGATTGTCGCAACCTCGTGCTGGGCACGCCACGATCGAGGCAGTAAGGCCCCTCTTTGAGGCGTGGCTGGAAAGGCCCCACGGCGTCGTCACCTTCCGTTTGGCGCAGGTGCTGACCGAACACGGCAAGTTCGGTCCGTACCTGTACAAGATCCGTGCGGAGACGACGCCCGGGTGTCGCCACTGTGCGGACCGCCCGGTGGACACGGTGGAGCACACAGTCGAGGTGTGCCCCGCTTGGGAAGAGCATCGCTGTGTCCTCGTGGGGGCGATCGGCGGCGATCTCTCGCGCCGGGGCTTGGTTCAAGCCATGCTCCGGAGCGAGGAGGAGTGGCAGGCGGTCGCCTCCTTTTGCGAAGCAGTAATGCTAGTAAAGGAGGAGGCCGACCGCATTAGGCAAAGGCGGACACGCCGCCGCCGCCGCCGGGTTTCCGATCCCAATTTCCGGCCACCGTAGGCGCGGGCTCGCGGACGGTGGGCAATGGGTAGCTCGCTGTCCGTCCGTCCGGTAACAGACCGGTCCGAGCTCAGGTCGTCTACGGCGCGCACCGTTCCCGCGCGCCTCAAGGAGTTGTCAGCAAACTGTAGGGGTCCAGCAGGGCCGAAGCCTACTGGGGCCAAAGGTTATGCGAGAGTGTCACCACGGGCCCCGGGACAAAGGCGAGGAATGGAAAGGTAGGTTTTTAGTCAGTAAAAGTCTGACACTGTTTCCCGCCCCACCCAAGGGCGGGATTCGTCATTGGATGATTTTACCTACCACAAAAAAAAAAAAAAAAAACCTACATGCTCCTATGTGCTCCCTACCGCCTATAGAAGTTGGGCAAGCCGTAATCATGGCTCTAAGTGGAGTAGCTGGAGAGGCCTCACGGCGTCCTCACGTTCCGCATGACGCAGGTCCTCACTGGACTTCCTACATGGGATCCAGGCGGAAGAAACGCCGGAGTGACAATGGCGATTATGTGAATCGCCTGGACACACGGCGGAGCATACGGTGGGGGTGTGCCCCGCATGGGCGGAGCACCGCCGTGTCCTCAAGCGAGCGATCGGTGGCAACGACCTCTCGTGCCAGGCACTAGTTCATGCTATATTCCAGTGCGAGGAGGAATGGCAGGCGGACGCCTCCTTCTGCGAAGCATTAATGTTAGCGAAGGAGGATGCTGCACGCGTGAGCGAACGAACATCCTCACGCCTCAACTGCCGAGACCACGACCCCGACTACCAGCAATGGTAAACGCGGGATTCCAGACTTCAAGCAATGGGAAGCTCGCCGTCCAGCTGTCTTTTCATTGACTGGGCCGAGCTCGAGTCCGTCGACGTGTGGTGATCCACGCGCTACTCAAAGAGATGTCAGCAAACCGCAGGGGTCCAGTAGGGCCGATGCCTGCTAGGAACACGCGAATTTTCTGAAAAGTAAACCCGTTGTCTTAGAACACAAAGTGACCTGAAGGAGATCACAGCTGTGGTTTTTGTCAGTAATAGTCTGACACATCCTCCCGTTCCACCCAGAATGGGAGAAGGCATTAGATTATTTCCCACCATAAAAAAAATCACTTGAGGAAGTCTGCATAATCACCAGAAATGAAGAACCATCAGTGGTATCACAGATTTGAGATAAGAAGCTTAATGACTTCCTAAAGAAAAATTTTAAATGTCTTGAGCGCTTGCAATCGCTGAAAATCTGATATCCGAAACAAAGCTACGCAGCTCGATAGAAGAAATAGGGATGGTGACACCCAGTGCCAAAGTAAGCCCGCACGCGCTTCGCCTGTTTACCTGGTGACAAGGTTCGTCCAGTTAGCTGTCGTATCAGAATCATTGGCTCGTCAGCTTGACAGCTGTAAGCTGTATAGGGAAGTGATCCGCACACGTCAGGTCAATTAAAGCCAGACAAATCAATCTGTACATAATGACACTAACATTGTAAACGACGACATTGAAATAGCGTCCATCTCTAAATAGAGAGCCGAAGTTGTCAGCAAACTGTAGGGGTCCAGCAGGGCCGAAGCCTACTGGGGCCAAAGGTTATGTGAGAATGTCACCACAGGCCCCGGGACAAAGGCAAGGAACGGAAAGGTAGGTTTTTAGTCAGTAAAAGTCTGACACTATTTCCCGCCCCACCCAAGGGCGGGATTTGTCATTGGATGATTTTACCTACTTTAAAAAAAAAAAAACTACTAACTACTTACTTACATTATTATTAGAAAAGACACTCGTGAGTATGACACATTAACAAGCCAACAAGACGAAATGGAGCAGGTAGGTACTATTACAGCAAAATGTGGGCACTGCAGTCAGCGACAGGACGAACGAAACAGGCCGTTTTCCTTGTACGAGCTTTCATCGCTGCTATGAGTGGACTTTCTGTAAATAATGCTGTCGACAAGTGCGTCGGCTGCATCAACTACGTCGAGCAAAGCCGAGCATGGCCGAGCTCACGGCCACTCAGGGACACACGCCTTCCCGGTTATTAAAACAACTCTAGAGTCACGACGATTCACATTTTATTGACATTGTGTAACTTCAGTATATTAATATGTACACGATAAACAGTAAAAATAAAAGTAAAAGCTTACAAAACAACAACTACGTCCGTCATGGTATCGTCAGCCTGAAGTTGATAACAACCATCATGAAGTAGGCAGACACGAGCACAGAGAGCAGCACGCCGAAGAGCACGAGCGTAGCGGCCGCGAGCTGGTCGTGCAGCACGGCCGCACCCGCGAACGTGACGGCGGTCAGCAGCAATGCCGCCCAGCACGCCAGCATCCCCCAGATGTACACGTCGCACAGCGCGTCGCTCTCCGCGAGCACGCCCGCCAGCAGTAGCGCGTGCAGCGCCAGCAGCAGCACGCCCAGAGCGCCGTGCGCGTAGCGCAGCGCTACCGCCGCCGTGCCGGCGCCCGCGCCCCGTGCCACCAGCCGCGCGCCCTCCGCGCTAAACAGGAACAAGTACAGTGCCGCCCACAGCATCCCCAACGCGGCCGCCAGCAGCGCCGCTGAGCGCAGCGGCAGGAAGCAGCACCGGTCTACCACCGGACAGCGCTCCAGCAAGTAGCCCATGCCGCCGCCGCCGCCGCTTGCTTACCAGCCCTTGTATCGAACTATACACGGAACACTAACTAAATAAGCACCTTCTACGTGCACGAACTTCAACTCTGGTGGGCAACCGCGTTCATTAAAGTACGGCAATGTAGTGAATGTCCTCTATGGGGTACAGGAAATACGAGTCAAAAATATTATGACCAATTTCGACATGATTTTGACACATAAAAGACACTTGGCAAGTTGTTAACTGCCAAACGTACGAGCAAATAACCATGGTACCAAAGATTTTATAAACTGTCTAGTCTGACTAACGAAAGCGCGACCTGGAGATTTTTTTAAAATTAAATTGGCAACATTGGCATTAATGTTGTTGCCGTCAAAAGCACGTCAAAGTCTGTGATTGCAATTTTATTGTCAGTATTTTGTAACAAAGGTTAATTTTAAAAAAAATAAGAGTTGCTTACGACAATCTCAAAAACGTTCCGAAGAGTACGATACAAAAGGGTATGTTATCCCTTTCTACTAGTGTGTCCACAAACTAGTTCGTAATACGGGACAATTCTATTCTAAAGAAAATGAAGATGTTACTATGGTACCCGGCAAATAAGTTGAATTAATAAAATCAAATCAATTACTGGCCTGACTGGCCTGTTGGTCTAGTAGTTAGTAGACTGCTATGCCGGAGGTCGTGGGTTCGATTCTCATCCAGGACAAATGTTTGTGTAGTGAGCACGATCATTTGTTCTGTGTCTGGGTGTAATTTATCTATAATACGAGTATGTATGTATTTAGAAATATATAAGTATGTTTTTCAGTTGCCTAGTACCCATAACACAAGCACTGTTTAGCTTGGGACTAGACGGCGTTGTGTGTGATAGTTGTGGAATATATATTATATTATAATATATATATTATATTATTACTAAATACCTACATGTGTATTTTGTTTTTAACTGCATATTAATTAATTTATTTATTAGTAGGAAGACAAACAGTAACACGTTACAATTTATAGAAAATAAAATACAAAACAATGTGGTTAAATGTGTAACCAACGACGTTTTCCACGGAATACACAAAAATAAAAATTTGCATAGATGCGTTTTAAAACTAAAACCACTACTACAACATTCCATAAATAAACATAGTTAGACATTATTTTAATTTAATTTTAAGCTGCTTTTATGGTCATGAATATAAAAAAAATATACCATTACATAATTAATTATAATAATTTAATATATGTAACTAAACTATATATAACTAAAATGACTACTTACTGACTTAAAGTTTTTAACAGATTATATTTGAATTTATGAGAAGGAAGTTTGCTCTTCCTTCATATCGATATAAAGGAGATTCTTATTAAAGTTTGAGGTAAGTCGACGTAGAGGTGCCCGCTCACCCGCTTTAGTGCGACAAGAAGATACTGCAAACAGGGGACGTGCGCGCACCTCACGACGAACTGTTGTCCACACTATTGTTACCGAGTAATTTATACTGTTTAAGTAATTCATCATATGGTAAATAATATGTACGAAAGCAACGGTAATGCATGGCTTTTAGGAATTTTATTTGAACCCTTTCAATTTGTTCCGAATATTTATTATAGAAGGTATTCCACACTGGCACTGCGTACTCGAGCTGAGATCTGATTAACGATTTATAAAGATATAAATAGGTGGAGGGGCGCACAAACTCCTTCGCAGATCTCATCACAAAACCGTACATACGATAGGCATTGTTCACTACTTTGTCAATGTGGGCATCTAGGTGAAGTTTATCGTCAAGAAGGATTCCAAGATAAGGACACTCTTAAGAGAGCAGTATTGTCCAAAGAATAAGTGTTTTTGAAAACGTGCCTATTCTTCGTAAAACTGATACAACAGTATTTAGGCAGACTTAATTGTAATTTATTAAACCTAAAATAATCACTAAAGCGATCCAGATCCTCCTGTAGTAAACTGCTATCTTGTAAGTTTTTGATGGGTCTATAAATTTTTAAATCATCAGCATAAAGTAAAATTTTAAAAATTAAGAAAACAAGTGTTAATATCGTTAATAAATAAAATAAACAATAGAGGTCCCAGTATTGAGCCCTGTGGTACACCGGAAGTTATACTTATGGTTGTGGCAGATCTAAAACCATTAACAAAAATCTCTGAGTTCTATTCGTGATAAATGAAGAGAACCATCTGAGTAAATCACCACGTATGCCGTTATAGGAATATTTTTTCAAGAGCAACTCATGATCAACCCTATCGAATGCCTTTCGAAAGTCAGTATAAATGGCGTCCACTTGAAAACGATTCCCCATATTATTAAATAGATAATCCATAAAGGCCACAAAATTTGTTGTAGTTGACCTAATCCTTGTTTTTGCTGGATTATAGTGTGGTGAAGAACGGGATATACCTTATCATTTACTAATCTCTCAAAAAGCTTCGGTAGGACTTTTTTTTTGATGTTGGGTAAAATCATCCAATGACCGCCCTTTGGCGGAGCGGGAGATAGTATCAGACTCTTACTGACTAAAAACCTACCCCGTTCCTTCGTTGCTTTAGATACCAGGGCTGAGCTTTCCTTTCAGAAGCAAACCCTTGGCCCCAGTAGGCTTCGACCCTTTCGCTGACAACTCCTTGAGGTGCGCGCCGTCGACGACCTGGGCTTGGTCCGGATGGTTACTGGACGGTCGGACAGCGAGCTACCCATAGCTCACCGTCCGCAAGCCCGCGCCTATGTTGGCCGGAAATCAGGATCCGAATCGAAATCCCCGCGGCGGCTGCATTTCGCGTTCGGCCTCCTCCTTTGCTAGCATTACTGCTTCGCAGAAGGAGGCGACCGCCTGCCATCCCTCCTCGCTTCGGACTATGGCCCGTGCCAGGGCCTGAGAACACGGCGATGCTCTGCCCAAGCGGGGCACACTTCGATCGTGTGCTCCACCGTGTCCTCCGGGCAGTCAACACAGTGGTGGCACCCGGGCGTCGGTTCCGCAAGAATCCGGAACAGGAACCTCCCGAACTTGCCGTATCCGGTGAGAACCTGGGTCATGCGGAAGGTCAGAACGCCGTGAGGTTCCAGCCACGCCTCAAAGAGGGGCCTTACCGAAGCTGAAGGCTGATATAATGGATATAGGACGATAGTTCTCAACGTCCTATGGTGCTATTCTCTAAGAAAACGCAGCGCTGCCTGAACGACGAACACCCAAATAGGATACATTGGATTGTCAACCTAATCTACCTGGGGTGCCATGACAGAAAACCTCCACGAGTGCCCGCAGGCTATAGTTCCCTTGCGGATACGTCCAGAGCGAAGGCTAGTCTGCGGGACGGTGCACCCTGGGAGGCGGCCAACAACCCCCTTGGGCACTACTGCCTAAGGGGCCTCGATGGCCGTCTGCGAATGTTCTGTCGGGAGTACGCTTCAACGCGTGTCCCTCTGCTTTAGTAGAGGGCACAGTGCCAGCCCCAGCCCCAGGCCGAGTCGGGAAGCCAGCTGCTGACGCTGGTGCAGCGGGAGCTGGCTGCTTTTCAGCAGCAGCTGCAGGAGCAGCAGCAGCAGTTACAGCTGCGGATCCAGCAGCAGCTGTCCCTGCTGGAGGGCATCGTATTGCGCCCCCCACTAGCGGCCTCCGGCCAGCGAAAGGCGGCGTCCTACGCTGCCGCCGCGGCCTCGGCGGCTGCGCCCATGGCGGGCCCGTCAGGGCAGACCAGGCGCGAGGCCACGGTTGCGAACCCCGCCGGACCGGCCCCACAGGCCAAAAAACAGCAGCAAGTGAAGCCAACCCCTGCGGCTCCCCCAAGAGGGGCAAGGCGGCACCGGCCACTAAGGCGGCGGGAGCCCCTGCTGTGGCGGCAAGCAGGCGGCCTAGGCCGCCTCCCCAACCTGTAGATCCTCCGGCCGAAGCCGGATGGCAAGTGGCCGGAGCCAAAAAGCAGGCTGGCAAGGCGGCTCGGGCTGCCAGGAGGCGTGAGCGGCAAAAGCTGCGAAAGTGGATGGCCCTCGCGGCCAGGATCCGCACCCCGCGCTCTACGGCTGTAGTAATTACGCTGCAGCCGGAGGCAGCGAAAAAGGGTGCGACCTATGGCGAGGACCTCGAGTGAACTGCCCCGTGTCAGCGGCCAGGAGCATCACCGGGGAGGGTAAGCGACTTCTGGTGGGCTGGGTCTCCGCGCGAGTAAAGCTGCTGGAGCCCAGACCGCTGCGCTGCTATCGCTGCCACGTGGGCCACAACTGTTGCGCAGCGGAGGAAGATCGCAGCGACCGCTGCTTCCAGTGTGGTCAGTCCGGCCACAATACTTGCAGCGCAGCGCTGCACTGCTACGCATGTGCGGCGGCAGGCAAGTCGGCCGACCACCGGGCTGGGAGCAGAACCTGCGATCCCCCTGCCAAGGCCAAGGGCAAGGTCCCTAGGCCCATCCCCGCGAAGATGCTCACCGCCGCGGCTGCCCCGCTGGCTGCCGCCGCCATCGCCTCCGCAGACGCCGCCGCCGCTACCACCGCGGCAGGACCCTCACAGAGGGCCCGGAAGGAGACTGTAATGGACTGTCAATAACGGCTCCATTACGTCTCCTCCAGGCGAATATCAACCACTGCGCCCCCGCTCAGGATCTGTTGCTCCAGAGCATGGCGCAGTGGTCGATCAACATCGCCGTTGTCTCCGAGCCGCACTTTGTCCTGCCCAGAGCCGACTGGGTTCAGGGCCTGACCGGCTCGGTGACACTCATTTCGTCGGCCGCCGCCGGTACCCTGGCACTCGAGGCCGTCAAGAAAGGTCGGGGTTGCGTGGCAGCACGGTCGGGGACATAGTGGTGGTAGGCGTCTACCTGTCCCCGAACAGATCTCTCGCCGACCTGGATAACTCCCTTTTGGAGCTGGATGCCGTCGTTGCTGGGTTTGACTCCAGCCTCCTCGTGGTCGTTTGCGGGGACTTCAACGCCTGGAACGAGGCTTGGGGTTCCCGGTTCACGAACCAGCGAGGTCGAAGGGTGGAGGAATGGGCCCTAGATTGGGGCCTAGTCGTACAAAACCGGGGTTCTGTCCCCACGTGTGTGCGGATGCAGGGCGAGTCGGTGGTGGACGTTACGTTCGCCAGCCCTGCACTGGCACTGCGCGTCGTCGACTGGCGCGTCATAGAGGAGGTGGAGACGTACTCCGACCACCGGTATATCCGGTTTGACGTCTCGGTCGTGCTGGTCCGACAGACCCCGTGTGGTCCGCGTTGGGCGCTGAGGCAGCTGGACAGGGACCTGCTCCAGGAAGCCGCGATAGTACAGGCCTGGGTGCAAGCACCGGACAGGCCTATCCACATCGGCGTCGAGGTGGACTGGTTCCAGGTGGCCATGTCGCAAATCTGCGACGCGGCCATGCCCCGAGTCCGGCCAGGACGTGCCCGGCGCCTAGTACACTGGTGGTCGCCAGAGATTGCGGCACTGCGCGATGCGTATACTAGACACCGCAGGCGCCGCACCCGTCCACCGGATGTGGAGGCCATAGAGGCGGAGCTGTATGAGGGATACAGAGCGGCTAAGCGCACCCTCCGAGCGGAGATAAAGCGGGCCAAACTCGAGGCCCGCAACGTGTGGCTGGAGTCTCTGAACGTCGATCCGTGGGGTCGCCCATACAAAATGGTGATGGAGAAACTCCGCCCATGGGCTCCCCCGCTGACTCAGAGTCTCCGGCCCCAGCTCGTGGAGGGTGTGGTGAGCACTCTGTTCCCTATGCGAGGGGAGCATACTCCCCCACCTATGACTCCGCCACCAGCAGCGGTGTCCGATGCGGACCACGACGGCAACGACGGCAACAATGCTCCAGAGGTGACCGAGGTGGAGATGAGAGTGGCGGTGCGAAGGCTGAGTGCCAAGAACACCGCCCCAGGACCCGATGTTTTGCCTGGGAAAGCCTGGGTCCTGGCCATGGAAGAACTCGGGTCTCGACTGAGAGGGCTCTTCAGCGCATGCATGGAGAGGGGCCAGTTCCCGCTTCGCTGGAAGACGGGGAAACTGGTCCTTATCGCGAAGCCGGGGCGCCCCGCGGACTCTCCGTCCGCGTATCGGCCTACTGTGCTGCTCGACGAGGTGGGCAAGCTCTTTGAAAGAGTAATTGCAGACCGCCTCGTCGCGCATCTGGCACGGAAGGGGCCGGATCTTGCGGACGGCCAGTTCGGATTTCGCAGGAAGCGCTCCACTGTGGACGCCATCATGCGCGTGCGAGCCCTCACGACGGGGGATGCGGTGTCCCGGGGCAGGTGTGTCTTGGCGGTGTCTCTGGACATCGCCAACGCCTTCAACTCCCTGCCCTGGAGTTGCATTGGTAGGGCACTCCGGTACCACCGGGTGCCCGACTACCTCTGTCGGGTGATCGAGGCCTACCTGTCGGACAGGTTCATCATCTACCCCGGTCATCAGGGGGAGTTGAAACGGCGAGAGATGTCGTGCGGTGTTCCGCAGGGATCGGTACTAGGGCCGCCCTTGTGGAACATCGGGTACGACTACGTGCTGCGCGCCGGCCTCCCCGACGGGGTCAGCGTGGTCTGTTACGCAGACGACACGCTGTTCCTGGCGCGGGGACGGTCGTACCAGGCGGCGGTCGAACTAGCGACGCGCGGGGTTGCGACAGTCGTGGAGAGGATAGAGCAGTTGGGACTCGAGGTGGCATTGCACAAGTCCGAGGCCATGTGTTTTCACGGCCCTCGGAGCGCGCCACCTCCGGGCTCCCAATTAACGGTAGGAGGAGTTCACATCGGCGTCGGGTCGACGATGAAGTACCTGGGACTCGTCCTCGACAGCCGGTGGAACTTCAAGGAGTATTTCCGACGTCTGGCTCCCAGATTGAATGGGACTGGGGCTGCTCTCAAGCGGCTCCTGCCGAACCTAGGGGGTCCAGACGCCTCCTGCCGGAGGCTCTACGCAGGCATCGTTCGTTCCATGGCCCTTTACGGTGCGCCGGTGTGGGCGCCATAGCTACGAAGCGAGTGGCGGACCGGCTAACCGCCTGCCAGAGTCATGGCCATCCGGATGATCCGCGGATACCGTACGGTGTCCTGTGAAGCGGCGAGCCTCCTTGCTGGCCTACCACCGTGAGATTTGGAGGCAACAGTCCTTGCACACATGCATGACTTACGCGTGGAGATGCAACGCCGGGGCGAAACTCCGCTGCCGCGACAAGTCGCGGCATGGCGGACAGAGCTCCGGCAGGATCTCATAGTGAAATGGCGAGAGCGACTGTCGCAACCCCGTGCTGGGCACGCCACGATCGAGGCGGTAAGGCCCCTCTTTGAGGCGTGGCTGGAAAGGCCCCACGGCTTCGTCACCTTCCGTTTGGCGCAGGTGCTAACCGAACACGGCAAGTTCGGTCCATACCTGTACAAGATTCGTGCGGAGACGACGCCCGGGTGTCGCCACTGTGCGGACCGTCCGGTGGACACGGTGGAGCACACAGTCGAGGTGTGCCCCGCTTGGGAAGAGCATCGCCGTGTCCTCGTGGGGGCGATCGGCGGCGATCTCTCGCGCCGGGGCTTGATTCAAGCCATGCTCCGGAGCGAGGAGGACTGGCAGGCGGTCGCCTCCTTTTGCGAAGCAGTAATGCTAGCAAAGGAGGAGGCCGACCGCATTAGACAAAGGCGCACACGCCGCCGCCGCCGGGATTCTGATCCCGATTTCCGGCCACCGTAGGCGCGGGCTCGCGGACGGTGGACAATGGGTAGCTCGCTGTCCGTCCGTCCGGTAACAGACCGGTCCGGGCTCAGGTCGTCTACGGCGCGTACTGTTCCCGCGCGCCTCAAGGAGTTGTCAGCAAACTGTAGGGGTCCAGCAGGGCCGAAGCCTACCGGGGCCAAAGGTTATGTGAGAATGTCACCACGGGCCCCGGGACAAAGGCAAGGAATGGAAAGGTAGGTTTTTAGTCAGTAAAAGTCTGACACTATTTCCCGCCCCACCCAAGGGCGGGATTTGTCATTGGATGATTTTACCTACGTTAAAAAAAAAAAGACCTAAGCTACCTATACATTGGATTGTTAATTCAATGTATCCTATTTGGATGTTCGTCGTTGCGGCAGCGCTGCGTTTTCTTAGAGAATAGCACCACTACTTAGAACCCGATTTATAAATAGGAGTTATATTTGCGCTTTTTCATACATCAGGAAAAATTACTTGTACAAGAGATCTATTGAACAGAATATGTATAGGTACGCAAATGTTCTTTGCGGTAGCCTTAAGGAAAATTACTGGGAGACCATCAGGACCTGGACCCTTTGTTGAGTCTAAAGAACACACAGAATTGCAGACTAAAGTGGCAATGGGCAGGGCATATATTATTGCTCGCAGAACGGATGGCCGCTGGGGCTGAAAGGGTCGGGAGTAGCGGCCGCGTACTGGAAGACGCAGTGTTGGAAGGCCTCCTACAAGATGGACCGATGACCTAGTAAAGATTGCGGAACACAGGACTGTTTATTGTGGTGACATTTGGGGAAGCCCTATGTCCAACAGTGGACGTCTTTGGGCTGAAATGATGATGATTGGACGAAAGGTTAAAGAGATAATACGAATATCATAAGCGTTCGGTTCGCACGGGGATTTAGCATCGAACGCTTCGTCTAGCAATATAGCTAAATTAAATACGCGTTTTTCGTAGCTGTACGAACCACAGTCGAGCCATTTCATAAAAAAAAATCGTCAATCTGAACTAATTTTACTAAAGAACTTATCCTTGAAACGGTTACGGTGTAAACTACCAGGTGAACCATGTTTTTCGTGATCTCTCTTTATGTCATGGGCCCAAAATCTGTTCTTAACTGGGGAGTTTCAAGTAAGATTACTAAAAGTAAAGCTTCCTCTTTATCACTAAAATAAAATGTTTTTCAATATTTAAAAATATTGAAAATTTATTACTTTGTTACTGGTACCTTGCCGTCCATAAGTAGAATTCTACAGCATCAATTTAAAATGCTGCAATGACAAAAATATCAATGATTTAATAAATAATAAATTTATGGTTGCCCTTGTCAAAATAAGGGTAAGAAAGGGACTTACCACCTCTTTCTCGTTATCTTGCATCGGAACGTTTTTCCCCTTTTGCTTATCAATGAAACATATGAACCAGTGGCGTAGCTTGCCCCGTATCAAAATTCCCACCGCGGCCCCGTATCAAAATTCCCACCGGGGCCACGTATCAAAACTCCCATAGTGGCCCCGTATAAAAAAAATGATGTTTTTTTAAATGCTTGGCTAAGAGACGGTTGTGGATAACATGTTGTGAATTTTTGCTTATTTCAGGGCCTCTGTACGGTGGGGACCCCGTATAATTGATATGGCAGATACGGCGGTAGCTACGACCCTGATATGAACCTAATAGCTATGAAAATAAAGTACACTTTGGAATGTGTAATATTGCTCCGTAAGCAAACCAGTTTGTCCTCAGGATATATAAGATCCTTGGACAAAAAAGGTAAAGATCGGTAAGCGAGTAAAAAGTATCTAACGATATACAGTCTACAAATTCAATACACTTGTCACTTACTCGAAAACTCTTATCCCACCTCTTTTAGGCACGCAATTGACTGTTTTCCGCACTAGTCCAGAAATGAGCGCGTACTCAGCCCCGCCACAATTTTATTACATAATATATATATATATCATATCAGGCTGAGCGCTCCACGAGGCGCGCGTCAACCAACAAGAGTCGTTTGTGTATTGAAAAACGTCGTTTGATATACGTGCAAATTTGTCACTGCAGCCCTCGACTCGCCTACAGCTCCTGCGAATTCCGCCTAGGTCGCAATGACAAACTTTCTGCAATTGTATCAAAATGTACTGTACTCATCAAGTTTATCTTTGGTGTTTTCACAAGAACGCACATTTCGCATTGTCAAGCACAGTTAAGTACATACCTGCAAGTGCCCTGCGCATGCGCGTGGCGAGCAGGCGGCGCAGGTCGGCGGCGCGCGCGCGGTGCGGCTTGCTGACGCCGAGGCGGCGGCGGCGCCCCCTGCGCGTGCTCCATGTCGCCTGCCCTTCCGCGCACGACGCCTCTTCCGAGCTGGTGCTGCACTTCTTACTAGGCACTATATTCACATTCACCGACGGCAGTTCGATCGGCGGCAGAGAGAACTTCTCTGGATTTAAACACTTTTTAGGCCAAAAGTCATCGGAGCTAGAGAGGTTGGAGGAATCTTTGGGGCTGGGC
Organism: Leucania comma; assembly: GCA_958295575.1. Classification (NCBI taxonomy): domain Eukaryota; kingdom Metazoa; phylum Arthropoda; class Insecta; order Lepidoptera; family Noctuidae; genus Leucania; species Leucania comma. The sequence continues at coordinate 264,120 of OY282484.1, forward strand.
AGCTGCAACGGCGGCAAGATCTTGTTGTAAGGCACCAGACGGCGCGGATACTCAGTGCTGCGATAGCCCGCGCTAGAGTTGAACCACATGTCACTGGTAAACAGCGACGACGACACGGAGTTGCGATTGTCACCGAAGTCAAGCGTACACTTGCGCGTGCGCGTCACGCTCACGAGGCTGAGTGGCGTGCGGTGCACAGTGGCAGCGCCCAGCTCGTAGCTGGGCCGCGACGATGAGGTGGAGTGGTAGTCGTCGTCTGAGGTCGTCGGGGCGGCTGCGGGCTGGGGCGGAGGGGCAGGTGGCGTGGGGCTCCACAACGTCCACGGCGGCACGGGCTGCATGTTGAGGAAGGCGCGCGCGATGTGAGGCGGCGCCGCGGCCAGCGTCGGCGGCTCGGCCGACAGCACGCCGAACGGGTGCGTGAAGTAGAACAGGCACAGCGGACGACTCTGCAACACACCACCCCATGTTAAAGCGCTCGAACTGACACATCATCGATAAGTTGAAGCTTAACTGAACTAACCTTAACGTCGTCAGTGGAAGTGGACGCGTCTGATCTGCCGCCATTCATTTTCATTTGCACTTTATCTGATCACTCCATACGATACAACTTCCACTATTTCGTTCTGAGAGGTACAGCCAAGCGGCGGCGACCACATTTCGATGATACCCGAACACGCACTAAGTACTTTCAGCCACACAATATACAGCAGCAGCAACAGCGCATTAACACAAAAGCATCGTACTCATCAGTACTATTCCTCACATATAGTAATATAACCAGTAAGAGTTAAGTTGAGGCTCGTAGAAGGAAGCAGGCCGCGCGGCGGGCAGCGGCGGTATGCTCACTGCCGCGTCGTGGCTGGCACGCGCGCCGCCGACCGCAGACAGATGCACACCAGGGAAGCAATCAGATGCAATCAAATTTTTCTTCTGTCCTGCTTATCACGTCATGTGCCAACTTGGCTCCATGATAAAAGGTGCTTATTCAAGTTGATCTAATTTTTCAGACGGGCCTTAGTCTACTACTTTTGTTATAAGGGTGTCTGCAAATGTGTAGAGCAGCTAAAACGGATTGTGATGCGATACCAGTACGTTGCGTTGCGTTTAGTGAGGGAATCCGTCCCTGCACTGGGCGGCGCTTGGTGCCGGGCGGCGACGTCGCCTTCACCCAGTTCCCGCGCCCAGCGCCGCGCGCTGCCGCCGAGCCTGCGCGCAACCTACAACCTCCTTACACTCTAGCCGCTCGTAGCTCTCACTCATCGATGAGCTTGTCTTTGTTACAACCATGGTTACAACTATGTTTTCTGTAAGTATACAAACAACATCTCTACTTCTCTTACCAACAGAAATATTATAGAATAGAACTAAGTATAATTCGTTTTGTTAGTATTGTAGATTTATAATTTTATGAAGATTAAGCTAAATTAGTATTCCTCCCGAAACATTAAAAATGCAAAAAAAAAACCTCTATTCCCATGATCCAATTATTCCAAATGATGCATTCAAAACATTACTACTGTTCCAATCTTTCGGAACAGTAAAATTTTTAGGAACAGTGAGTCGGTTTAGTAAAAAGTTACATAATTAAATTATTTCGACAAAGTCTCAAATTTCGAAAATCACTAGTTTGACTACTCATTGCTTCGACAGTAACGAATCCATGATGACGACCATTAAACAAATGACTAATTTCTATAAAGGATTCCATATTTAAAAAATAATTAATTTGAACTTAGAATTCTTAGCAAAAAAAGAAAAAAAAATGGACTTGAAATAGCCAGTTCGGTAGATCCAGACAGATGTAACAGTTTTCTCACCACTTGGAACTTGGAACTTGAACTTTGGAACCACGGATCACTGTTTGGTGAAATAAGTATCGGTGATCGGCGAATGTGGCCTTACAAGTCAGCAGTTTGGGATAAGATCTTCTTTGCGTCTTATCCTTGACAGCAGGTCTGCTTCTCTTCTGAAAATCCTTTTAGATATGTGGATGTTGTATCTGATGCGATACTGTGTGGTTCTTTCTTCAAAAGACCATCCCACACACCAATCTGCATGGTTTTCATATTTTTTGATCATTACATGTTTGCTGTATAGATTTTAAAAGAGACTTTGACGCCTGAGTTTGTTTCGGTGTTTCTTCTTAGGATAGTCAGCTAGGAAACATCGGCCTCATCTAGTTAAAATTGACGAAAAAAGAAAAAAAAATACGTGTTAAAGCGTTTTTAAGAACCTATTTGCAAAATAAATATCATTTATAATCATTATGTCAAACACATATGCAGAAAAATAGGTACAAAGGTAATGCTTATTTCTTTAGAAATCTCTTCCAGCACACCTGCGAAAGGAGAGTTAATACTTATCATGTGCTATTCTGCATAGTGTTTTTTTTTTTAACGTAGGTAATATCATCCAATGACAAATCCCGCCCTTGGGTGGGGCGGGAAATAGTGTCAGACTTTTACTGACTAAAAAAATACCTTTCCGTTCCTTGCCTTATCCCGGGGCCCGTGGTGACAGTCTCACATAACTTTTGGCCCCAGTAGGCTTCGGCCCTGCTGGACCCCTACAGTTTGCTGACAACTCCTTGAGGCGCGCGGGAACGGTGCGCGCCGTAGACGACCTGAGCTCGGACCGGTCTGTTACCGGACGGACGGACAGCGAGCTACCCATTGCCCACCGTCCGCGAGCCCGCGCCTACGGTGGCCGGATATCGGGATCGGAAACCCGGCGGCGGCGGCGGCGTGTGCGCCTTTGTCTAATGCGGTCGGCCTCCTCCTTTGCTAGCATTACTGCTTCGCAAAAGGAGGCGACCGCCTGCCACTCCTCCTCGCTCCGGAGCATGGCTTGAACTAAGCCCCGGCGCGAGAGATCGCCGCCGATCGCCCCCACGAGGACACGGCGATGCTCTGCCCAAGCGGGGCACACCACGACTGTGTGCTCCACCGTGTCCACCGGGCGGTCCACACAGTGGCGACACCCGGGCGTCGTCTCCGCACGAATCTTGTACAGGTACGGACCGAACTTGCCGTGTTCGGTCAGCACCTGCGCCAAACGGAAGGTGACGACGCCGTGGGGCCTTTCCAGCCACGCCTCAAAGAGGGGCCTTACCGCCGGCGAAACTCCGCTGCCGCGACAAGTCGCGGCAGCGGAGTTTCGCCCCGACGTTGCATCTCCACGCGTAAATCATGCATGTGTGCAAGGACTGTTGCCTCCAAATCCCACGGTGGTAGGCCAGCAAGGAGGCTCGCCGCTTCACAGGACACCGTACGGTATCCGCGAATCATACGGATGGCCATGACCCTCTGGCAGGCGGTTAGCCGGGCCGCCACTCGCTTTCGTAGCGATGGCGCCCACACCGGCGCACCGTAAAGGGCCATGGACCGAACGATGCCTGCGTAGAGCCTCCGGCAGGAGGCGTCTGGACCCCCCAGGTTCGGCAGGAGCCGCTTGAGCGCAGCCCCAGTCGCATTCAATCTGGGAGCCAGACGTCGGAAATGCTCCTTGAAGTTTCACCGGCTGTCGAGGACGAGTCCCAGGTACTTCATCGTCGACCCGACGCCGATGTGAACTCCTCCTACCGTTAATTGGGAGCCCGGAGGTGGCGCGCTCCGAGGGCCGTGAAAACACATGGCCTCGGACTTGTGCAATGCCACCTCGAGTCCCAACTGCTGTATCCTCTCCACGACTGTCGCAACCCCGCGCGTCGCTAGTTCGACCGCCACCTGGTACGACCGTCCCCGCGCCAGGACCAGCGTGTCGTCTGCGTAACAGACCACGCCGACCCCGTCGGGGAGGTCGGCGCGCAGCACGTAGTCGTACCACTCTGCATAGTGTGCGTTTTCGTTGAGTTTAAAATGCTTTTTTTATAGTAGGTAAAATCATCCAATGACATCAGGACATAGTGTCAGACTCTTACGGACTAAAAACTTACCCCGTTTTCAAGGCTTAACTTAAAATGGCCTTAGAGTGTTTCATTTCTTGTCATCGAAGATATGTCCCGGTTATCACAGCTTGGTTTCTATTAACATTACATTTTGTCGTTAATTGTGTCACATAAGTAACTGTTTGTTATATTTACTTAATTGTGTCACATAAGTAACTGTTTGTTATATTTACTTAATTGTGTCACATAAGTAACTGTTTGTTATATTTACTTAATTGTGTCACATAAGTAACTGTTTGTTATATTTACTTAATTGTGTCACATAAGTAACTGTTAGTTATATTTACTTAATTGTGTCACATAAGTAACTGTTAGTTATATTTACTTAATTGTGTCACATAAGTAACTGTTTGTTATATTTACTTAATTGTGTCACATAAGTAACTGTTAGTTATATTTACTTAATTGTGTCACATAAGTAACTGTTAGTTATATTTACTTAATTGTGTCACATAAGTAACTGTTAGTTATATTTTCTTAATTGTGTCACATAAGTAACTGTTAGTTATATTTACTTAATTGTGTCACATAAGTAACTGTTTGTTATATTTACTTAATTGTGTCACATAAGTAACTGTTAGTTATATTTACTTAATTGTGTCACATAAGTAACTGTTAGTTATATTTACTTAATTGTGTCACATAAGTAACTGTTAGTTATATTTACTTAATTGTGTTACATAAGTAACTGTTTGTTATATTTACTTAATTGTGTCACATAAGTAACTGTTTGTTATATTTACTTAATTGTGTCACATAAGTAACTGTTTGTTATATTTACTTAATTGTGTCACATAAGTAACTGTTTGTTATATTTACTTAATTGTGTCACATAAGTAACTGTTAGTTATATTTACTTAATTGTGTCACATAAGTAACTGTTAGTTATATTTACTTAATTGTGTCACATAAGTAACTGTTTGTTATATTTACTTAATTGTGTCACATAAGTAACTGTTTGTTATATTTACTTAATTGTGTCACATAAGTAACTGTTTGTTATATTTACTTAATTGTGTCACATAAGTAACTGTTTGTTATATTTACTTAATTGTGTCACATAAGTAACTGTTTGTTATATTTACTTAATTGTGTCACATAAGTAACTGTTAGTTATATTTACTTAATTGTTTCACATAAGTAACTGTTTGTTATATTTACTTAATTGTGTCACATAAGTAACTGTTTGTTATATTTACTTAATTGTGTCACATAAGTAACTGTTAGAGTCTGTCTAACGAAAGCGCGACCTGAGAAAATGAGGTCAAATCAAAAAATATTGAATATACCATATTCAATATTTTTTGATTTGACCTTTCAATATTTTTTACTGTCATACTAGGAGAATTTTTTTTTGATATTTGAGTATTTTTTTGTATTTGCGACAATCGTATAATTCTTTTTGACGAACTATATTCCTAATATGAGGAACACAAAATGTTTAGAAATAAATATACTCAACCAATACGCTTTTAACAGCATCACACACTCAGAAATATTCAATTCCCTTACAAAACAAAAAATAGAATCCACACATACTTATTCCAGCAAGTTAAAGAGATTAGATCCTATGTTTAAAACTCTTAAGGGAGTCAAACAGGGCGTCCCGTTGTCTCCAAAATTATTCACCACTTCTTTCAGACATTAGCAGTCGAATGGGAAGAGAAGGGCATTGTCATCAACGAATCTAAGTTAAGTAATTTGCGTTTCTCTGAGAATATTATCGTGTTTTCTCCTACAGCCACAGAACTAGAGCAAATGCTGGTTGGTCTACATATAAAAATGTTGAAGACCAAAATCATAACCAGCAGCTCCAAAAGGAACGTACACGTAGGCGGACAGAATATACAATACGTCTTAAAATATATGGTTGCGCGAATTTGCTTGATGTGGACTGTAGGTTTGAAAAGCGATCTAAGGTTTATTAACAATATGCAGATACTGTGCCTGGATGGGACGGAAACTAGGAAGGAACACTGACCTTTTGACTTCGAAGGTTGCACGTGGCGCCGGCCGGCGATCCTCGACTTCGCACATTTAACCACTGCCAGGTCCTGTTTGCACTACACTGCACTATTGTTGAGTTTTGAATGGTTGGATCACGAAATAGTCAATTTTCTTGTAATTTCGGGCGGGCGATGTTAGCGGTGCGGTCACATTCACAATCGATGCACACACGTCAATGTCATTTCATTTCTAGAGGTCGTGCGGGGAAGGGAAACGGATGGTATAGGATTGCTAGGCCAAAAAAATAAATTACAAAAAACAAAGTCGCGGATCATAGCAAATTGGCGCAACCATTCCCCCCGGGTTTGAAGGGTTACCTTCAAAGAAAAGAAAAAAAACAAAAGCGAAACTAAACCCTATTACTAATCTAAACTATCAATACTAGGTAGCGAAACAACTTATAACTAACTATGCCACTACTACTGATTAGGCAGAGGGCAGAGGCGAATAACCGGACGCAGGTACGATCCAGTTGCGGTTTTAACCTTTACGACTCGCGTTATTCCGTTCGAACCCGGAAAAACTTCTTCCACTACACCAAGAGGCCAGTGCAGAGGAGGCGCACTCTCAGTCTTCAGTATCACCACAGTACCGACTGTGACTGGATCTGAAGGAGTGTTCCACTTTTGACGCGACTGCAGCGTATGCAGATAATCTGTCCTCCATCGCTTCCAAAAGGACTGAACTAAGCTATCTAGCAGAGCGTGACGCGGGTGGAGCTGCAGTTTGTCAGTCTCGACATCTAAAGCGGGCAAATATTTAAGAGGAGTCGTCGTCAAGAAGTGAGCCGGCGTCAACGCTAGTGGCTCCGATGGATCACTAGACAAAGTCCGACACAACGGACGCGTATTCATCAACGCCTCTACCTGAGCGAGTACAGTGCTCAACTCCTCGTACGAGAGAATCTGTTCGCCTATGACCCGAAACAGGTGCGACTTAAGGCTTTTAATATTCGCCTCCCAATTGCCACCAAAATGACTAGCCGCTGGCGTATTAAAACACCAATCAATGCGATTCTCAGCTAAGACATGGGCGAATTCACTTTGGTAGTACTTGGAGCGTAAGAATGTATGTAATTCCGAAATATTGCGTCGCGCTCCAACATAATTTGTGCCGTTGTCAGAGTATAAGCGCTTAACGGGACCACGGCGAGATAAAAATCGTTTAAATGCAGACATAAAACCCTGCGTACTCAAATCACTGGTTAACTCTATGTGAACCGCACGAGTTGTCATACAAACGAATAGGCAAATGTATGCCTTTGTGGAACGTATACCACGACCACGGGCAATAGTGACTTTAAACGGTCCAGCATAGTCCGTCTCAGTATGTATGAAAGGTTTCACCGTCTGTACAACACGACAAGAACGATGGTCGGCCATTTCCGGCGCGTTGAAACGCGGGCGGAGCTTAAAGCAGGGCACACATCTGTGCACTCTAGCGCGTATCAAATTGCGAGCGGAAAGTATCCAGTACTTCTGTTGAAGAATGGACATTAATAAATCGGGACCAGCGTGACAATTCACCTTATGGTGATAATCCACCAACAAATCCAAAACGTGATCCTTGTGTGGTAGAACTACTGGATGCATTTGTTCAAACTCTAACTTAGCATTTCGCAGACGGCCACCGACACGAATGAGTCCGTCTCGCAAAAATGGTTTCAAATGTTGAAGTGCGCGACTACAAGGTTTTTGTGATTCTAAACTACGAAATTCTATTGAAAAATAAAATTTCTGCAACTCTCGAAGTACAACTGATTCAGCTCTATCCAAATCAGCTGCGATTATAGCACCACGCGATGGTAATAATCTCAAAAATCTTAGGACATAAACTACACAGCGTAATAGTCTCGACCAAGACGAGACTCGATTAGACAACAACAAAACAACTGACTCTTCACGCGGAACTGATACTACAAGCGTATGTTTCTTCTCCTCGGGTGGCTCTGAAACAGTAGCGGGGTTAAACGGAGCATTTGGCCACTCGTTAGGAGTGGTATGAAGCCAGGGAGGGCCACAAAACCAAAGCGGATGATTTAAAATTTGCGCAGGAAGCAAACCACGTGAGAGACAATCAGCTGGGTTTTCTGTTCCAGCGACATGGAATATATTTTCCTCTGCGGAGGCACGGGAGCCACCGAGCGAAAAAATATCACCCTTGAAAGGGAGCGCGACAACATAACGACCATCTTTATCACGAGTAGTCGTGCGGGTATAAATCTCCTCAGTGACCTGATCCTCAGGGCTGAGAATAGGCGGGACATTGACCTCTTCAATCTCCCAGAACTTGCGGATGGTAGACTCAAGCGGCGGCTCGACGGTGCAACAGTGCGACACAGTCGAGTAACTATTTAAACAAGCGGGTGCGGAACCAACTATAACAAACCCGAGAACTGTTTCCAGTGCGTGCGGAGCGGGGTACATCGGAAGACCTTGAATTTTACGTGATAACTGGAGATGCGGGAGAATCGAAGCACCGATCAATAGATCGATATCTCCAGGGAAAGCGTAATTTCCGTCGGCTAACTGCAAGTTCTTAAACTCCGTCAGCATGGACGTGTCAACCGGTACCGTGGGCAATCGTTCCGTAATCTTATCTGCGACTAGCGAATCCATTTCAAACGAAATATTACGATTAAAACGTGAACTAAATATTATTTTAATGGAACCGTGAATGGTTGCCTTTAAACCCCCAAAACCTTTCACTTCTGAGCGGGATGACCAATTATTAAAATTATTAAAACTAAAACCAAGGCGTTGACAACAATCCCGAGTAATAAAATTACTCTGGGAAGCGCCATCTAGTAGCGCTCGAACGGTGTGCGGTTTGCCAAAGGCATCTACAATGACAACTTGCGCGGTCGCAAGTAAAACGGTAGTGATTTGAGTACCAGCGGCGGAAAGCGAACACAATGTTACGTCGTTTGCACTTGCAGCAGGCCGCGCGTCACAAGCGTCGCGCGTCTGCGCAGGCTGCTGCTGCGATGGCAGCTTACTACTCTCAAAATGTAAGAAGGTATGATGTCTAGCTCGACATTTACGACAGCTAACACCACTGTTACATGACGTAACCAGATGTTTGTCACTTAGACAATTAAAACACAAATTATTAGTGCGGACAAACTTGTAACGATCACTAGGCGATAATCTCTGAAATCCCGAACACTTGTACAGCTGTGTATGGCTACCCTTACACAGAGAACAGTCAGGTGTTGAGGCGGTATTAACTAGCGTATGTGCAGTCTTGACTGACTTCGATGACGCGTCTATACGGCGATCGGAACCTGTCCTATTCGTGACTTCATGACGTGCCGACGTGCGCTGCAATACCTTAATATGGTCGCGAATAAAAGATTCTAAATCTTCGAACTTAGGTATTTCGTTACCGCGCCGAGTCGTTTCAAACAGACGAACAGTTTCAGGATCTAATTTCTTTAAACCGATATACAAAAACAAAAAGTCACAGAGGTCATTGACCTTTAGGTTCTTTACTGCACGAACAGATGATGCGAAAATATTTAAAAACTTCTCTAAATTATGATCGTTACAAACGGAAAAACTTTTCAAATCGAATAATTGATCTAAATATGCGGTGGCTACTAATCGCTTATCTTCGTATTTTGTTTTTAAAGTGTCCAAAACTAAAGTGTAATTTTCAGCGCTAAACGTAATTCCAGCACAGACAGCCTTTGCCTTACCGGTCAATTTTTCTACGAGATAATGCAATCTCTCGTGATCTGTCAGCGATGTGTTCCTATGTATTATATTTTCGAAACTATCTATAAATAAATTCCAATTTCGAATGTCACCATTAAATTCAGGTATTTGAATTGGCGGCAATCGTGGGCGTTCGCGAGGAGGGTTGGATAAACCACTCGCGGGGGGGGGGGTCTCTAAACTCCTAGCAATACGTTTGATACGACAATACAAGTCATCAAAGGACGACAATGCCTGATAACTCACACAGTAATCAGGATTTAACTCCAACTCTAAAATGTTTATATCCTTAATTGTAGATTTAAAATCCGCGCGCAAACTATCTAAAGTTTCCAACGAACACAAGAAAGCATCTCTAATCATCAGATCCGAGATTTGCAAAGATTTATCACAAATTGATTGAACACGTGAAAACTGTGAGTCCCTTTCGGCGTATAAAAGCTTTAACTGAACCTTTAAATCAGTACTAACCTTAGTTCCCTTAAGAGACATCTTGTTTTGATATATTCACACTATACACTCAAACAAACACTTAACGAATTATTAAGTAAGCGATAATTATCAGATAACAATATGGTAATATTGTAAACAACAAAGTGAACGGCGTCGTTCATATGCGTATATAATCTATGGTTTATCCGTTTCCTACAAATATTCACTCAACAATGAACGGGTATTTTTGAAATGCGTCTACCTACATGCAATTTGTAGGACTTCCGAATGAATTTTGTCAAGAAAAAGAATGCGATCGATTTATATCTACGCTGATATTTACGTAGCTAACTATAATTATGCGGTGCGGTTGACGGCGTAGGTACCGTAATTATCAATGACTCTTTAACTATACGAGCGAAATAACGTATAGTTGCCTAAATGCCTAGATGCGGGTTTTCTACTATTATATCTAGGTAAATAGGCGCGTTGCGTTTATTCCCTATGGAACAAATACTATATTGCGAAATTACAAGAAAATGATTCACGATCCGGCTCGTAAGGACCAAAAAAGTAATGGTTGCGCGAATTTGCTTGATGTGGACTGTAGGTTTGAAAAGCGATCTAAGGTTTATTAACAATATGCAGATACTGTGCCTGGATGGGACGGAAACTAGGAAGGAACACTGACCTTTTGACTTCGAAGGTTGCACGTGGCGCCGGCCGGCGATCCTCGACTTCGCACATTTAACCACTGCCAGGTCCTGTTTGCACTACACTGCACTATTGTTGAGTTTTGAATGGTTGGATCACGAAATAGTCAATTTTCTTGTAATTTCGGGCGGGCGATGTTAGCGGTGCGGTCACATTCACAATCGATGCACACACGTCAATGTCATTTCATTTCTAGAGGTCGTGCGGGGAAGGGAAACGGATGGTATAGGATTGCTAGGCCAAAAAAATAAATTACAAAAAACAAAGTCGCGGATCATAGCAAATTGGCGCAACCAATATATCATTGTCTACTTGGGCCAAGTAGTCTCTTTCTGGGCCAGGTAAGGCAAAGGAATAACGTGTCGAACAGAAAATACCTGAAAAAGTTACTGGTCCATCAAGGAACTATTTAAGGGCACTTTGCCCATATCACTAAAGCGTAAGCTTATGGAAATGTGTAATCTCCTCATTTGACCTATGGTGTATACAGACTTTGTCCTTGACTAACATCCAAAAATCTGAGCTCAAGGTTTGCCAACCGACCTGGATGTCTTTCTTAAGAAATGGAAAGTGAGTAAGGGACTGAGACCATTAGAAAGAGTGGATGGCTTCTGCACAGCAGTAGAACAATACTGGACAGCTATAATAACCAATACAATACAAAAACGAGTAAAGATTTATTTATTGGTATATTACTATTTTATCAAGAAAGTCACGGGAAAAGGTCAATAACACAAAATATTGAATTTTATCATCTTCAAAGTATGCTATTTCATCACAGCAATTCGACCACTTTTGAATGTATAAAGCACGGTAGTGAAGATATTTCTTTATATAGCTTAGTTTTATGTGTAAAGGTTTTTTTCTCCAAATTCCTTAACGATTCAATGTTTTTTTATTTATTTCACGCAGTCCTTGAATATCTTCAAGATTATCTAAAAACAAGAAAAAATATTATCATATCGTAAAATATATCTAATAGTCAGTCAACAATGATCAAGATTATAATGTCATACAAACAAAAAAACCCGGGATCAAAAACAACTACTTTCTCTTCTTGTTTTTCGTTAAACTTACTGATCATAGTATTTCACAGCTTTCCTACATAACTTTTTATTGTTTTACCCATGATAAGCAATTATATTTTTAAAATTAATCTTTGTTACAAAATACTGACATTTGCAATCAAAGACTTTGACGTGCTTTTGACGGCAACATTATGTTGCCAATTTAATTTAAAAAAAAAACTCCAGGTCGCGCTTTCGTTAGACAGACTCTAGTTATATTTACTTAATTGTGTCACATAAGTAACTGTTAGTTATATTTACTTAATTGTGTCACATAAGTAACTGTTTGTGATGTTTACTTAGTAGCTTCTGCCAGCGGCTTCGCCCGCGTCAAAGTCGGTTTACTCGCTTAGGGGTTTTTTTTACGGTAGGTAAAATCATCCAGTGACAAATGCCGCCCTTGGGTGGAGTGAGAAGTACTGTCAGACTCTTACTGACTAAAAACCTACCCCGTTCCTTCGCTGCCTATCGTGCCGGGGCCGGGTATTCCTTTCGGAAGCTGACCCATGACCCAAGCAGACTTCGACGCTGCCTGCCTGCAGCTAGCAGGCTGGGCCTCTACGGTTTGCTGACAGCTCCTGGGTGTAGTTTCGTAAAATTCGTTTTTAGCGGCCTGTCACAAAATTTTAAATTTGTAGGTGTTATAGTTTCTGAGATTTCGTGTTTAATCAGTGACTGGTATTTCGCTTTCATATATTTAGATTTGATGCTTAATGGTGTTCTTTTGAATAATAATACGGCGGAATATCTCTACAGTCTTTAATATAGAAAATGGAGAAAATGAGTCTATATTACAGTGTTGCCACAATCTATATTAAAACCACAGAAGAAGAATCCATGACATCAATAGGTATCAATCTCAAAGATTTGGTACTTTCGTAACCCGAAGCTTTTCTATCTAAAGTAGTACCTACTACAATCATCTAGTCCGGAACTTTCGCTAGAATTCGGGATACGGTCTTCACCAGTCAAATTTAAAAAATCGATGCGCTTAAAATTTATTTATATTTTTTTAAACTATTTTTTTAAAAACATTCACTTTTTTTAAACCACTTCCACTTATTTAAATCAATTTGTAATTTTGTAGACAAAGATAAAAATCAAAATGACTGATGTCAAATCCTACATAAGAATTGACAAAACTATACACCGCTAAATTTTAGTCATTTTAATCCCGTGGGGGGTCGATTCGGTACATGAAACACTATCGATTTATAAAGATAACATTAAAAAATAAAGTATTTTTTTCTAAAACTCGAATTAATATACGTATGTACGAAATTGATTTGTTTAAGTAAACGACTTTAACGTTAACGTTAAAATTAATAGACTATAACGTTATAGTAATTACCCAACAAGCAAAATAATCCTGGAATGCGATTTCGTAATGCTACGTGGACTTTTAAAGCTCCGGTGATGGTTTTGGTGGTTGCTACTGCGATTTTAACAGCATAAATACATGCTGTTTTTACTCAAGTACGTTTAATCCTGTAATTTGTACTTATATTGGTATATAGGATCATATTTCCTGGCGAATATAGGATCAAGATTCCTATAAAAGCATGAAACAAGAGTAATTGCACTCAAGAGTTATTACTCCGGGAATTTGGACTTATATGCGCCTATAAGATAACATCTGTGGACCTTTAATGGTCCGCAGATGAATCTTAACACTCCTGTAGGAGCATGTAGCAGGAATATATGCACTGAGGAGCAATTACTCGTGTTATTTTACTTATGATCTCATATAAGTTAATATTTTATGGGCAATGTAAATGAAATTGCTGTAAATCACTTATGGTTTGGTTTTACATAAGTTTTAGAGTAAGTGTAAAATGAATTTCATATCCATGTATTAAAAAAAAATTAACAGATTATAGCAGCACTCGGTAGGATAAAATATTCTCTATGTATATCGATTTATAGACATGTTTATACACCGTTAAATTTTAGTCGTTTTAATCCCGCGGAGGGTCGATATGAAACACTATCGTCGGAACATGAAACACTATCGATTTGTAAAGATAAAAAAGAAAAATAATGTACTTTTTTTTTAAATTCGAATCAATTTATGCATGTACAAATTTGTTATCTTTAAGTAAACGTCAGCCGATCGAGTTCAATGAACTGTAGGTAGTTAGTATGCAACGACCGACAAGTCCCTACAAGGTCATTGACTCGTTTACTTATAGAAATTAATTTCGGATATGCCTATATTAATTCGAGTTTTAGAAAAAAAGTACTTTATTTTTTAATTTTATCTTTATAAATCGTTTGTATTTCATGTACCGAATCGATCCTCCATGGGATTAAAACGACCAAAATTTAACGGTGTATAGGCATTCCACAGTAGTGTTATTGTACAAGTAATCTCAAACCATCCAGTACAGGCTGCGCTTTCACGGCCCTCGGAACGCGCCACCTCCGGGTTCCCCGGGTAGGAAGAGTTCACATCGGCGTCGGGTCGACGATGAAGTACCTGGGACTCGTCCTCGACAGCCGGTGGAACTTCGAGGCGCATTTCCGACGTTTGGCTCCCCAAATTAATCGGACTGGGGCTGCCCTCAAGCGGCTCCTGCCGAACCTGTGGGGTCCAGACGCCTCCTGCCGGAGGCTCTACGCTGGTATCGTTAGGTCCATGGCCCTTTACGGAGCGCCGGTGAGGGCGCTGTCGCTGCGAAGGCGACCGGCAGCCCTGCTGAACGCCTGCCAGGGGGTCATGGCCATACGGATGATTCGGGGATACCGCACGGTATCCCGCGAAGCGGCGAGCCTCCTTGTTGGCCTGCCACCATGGCATCTGGAGGCAACAGTCCTTGCACGCATGCACGATCTGCGCGTGGAGATACAACGCCGGGGCGAATCCCCGCTGCTGCGACAAGTCGCGGCTTGGCGGACAGAGTTCCGGCGGGATCTCATGGTGAAATGGCGAGAACGACTGTCGCAACCCTGTGCTGGGCACGCCACGATCGAGGCGGTAAGGCCCCTCTTTGAGGCGTGGCTGGAAAGACCTTATGGCGTCGTAACCTTCCGCATGGCGCAGGTACTAACCGAACATGGCAAGTTCGGGCCATACCTGTACAAGATCCGTGCGGAGGTGACGTCCGGGTGTCGCCACTGTGCGGAACGCCCGGTGTACACGGTGTAGCACACGGTAGAGGTGTTCCTCGCTTGGAAAGAGCATCGCCGTATCCTCGTGAGGGCGATCGGTAGCAATTATCTCTCGCAACGGGGCTTGGTTCAGGCCATGCTCCGGAGCGAGGAGGAGTAGCAGGCGGTCGCCTCTTTCTGCGAAGCAGTAATGCTAGCAAAGGAGGAGGCCGACCGCATCAGGCAACGGCGCTCACGCCGCAGCCGCCGCCGTAATTCCGATCCAAATTTATGGCCACCGTAGGCTCGGGCTGCGGACGGCGGGCAATGGGTAGCTCGCTGTCCGTTTGTCCGGTAACAGACCGGACCGAGTCCAAGGCGTTTACGGCGCGCACTGTTCCCGTGCGCCTCAAGGAATTGTCAGCAAACCGTAGGGGCCCAGTAGGGTCGAGGCCTAGTCTGGGGCTCTGAGGAGGTATGAAAATGCATACCAGGGCCCCGGATCCAAGGCAGGGAAGGAAAAGGGTAATTTTTTAGTCAGTAAGAGTCTGACACTATTTCCCGCTCCACCCAAGGGCGGGATTTGTCATTGGATGATTATACCTACCATAAAAAATAATAATAATAATTTAGTACAAGCAAAAACACGCTCTATACACCGTTAAATTTTGGTCGTTTTATTCCCGTGGAGGGTCGATTTGGTACATAAAAACCTATCGATTTGTAAAGATGAAAATGAAAAATAAAGTCCTTTTTTTTAACTCGAATTAATTTACGCATGTACAAAATGAATTTCTTTGAGCAAACGTCAGCTGATCGAGGCCAATGAACTGTAGGTAGTTAGTACGCAACGACCGACAACTCCCTACAAGGTCATTGACTCGACAAATTAATTTCGTACATGCGTATATTAATTCGAGTTTTAAAAAAAAATACTTTGTTTTTTAATTTTATCTGTGTAAATCGATAGTGTTTCATGTACCGAATCGACCCCCACAGGATTAAAATCATATTGTGCTTCGCATACAAAAGTGATTTTTAAAATGCATTCATTACCGACCAATTGTTATATTGCTAACTATATTAGACGGTGTTAGCCTGTCGATTACATTACAGGTAGCGTGCATTTGAATTGCACGTTAATTCCGTCAAACTCACTCCTTCTCCACTCGAATCGACCACTAGACGTACGACACGTTGCGCCACCGGTTTAGTCCACTCTCGGCCCCTCTACCCCCAATATAATGTGTCCACTCGACCCCTAACTACAGTTTATTTTCGACCCCTGGGGGTCGAAAGTGTATTTAATTTTCCAGCCAAGTTTTAGTTCCTCTCGACCCCCAAAGTACAGTTAGGTACTATGATAAATAATCAGTCCATCTAATAGTTTATCCAGGGAAAGTGGAAACGGCAAAAGACGTCGTGCGGTGTCCCGCAGGGATCGGTACAAGGACCACCCTTGTGGTACATCGGCTACTACTACGTACTGCAGATTCAGCGTGGTATGTTATGCTGACGACGCTGGTCCTAGGGTAGGAAGAGTTGACCAGTCTAAGTTCACCAGGTGGCGGCCAAACTAGCAACACGCAGGGTGGCGACAGTGTTGGAGAGGATCCGACATTTGGTACTCGAAGTGGCACTGCACGATTCCGAGGCCATGTGCTCTTATGACCGTCAGTTTGCGCCACCATCGGGTTCCCAAATAACGGTACGCCTCGCTGTCGAGTCAAGGATTCATCCTTGACTCGACAGCGACTTGTTATTGATAAAATTTCATCATATTGTTACTAGATGGCGTTCCTGTGCTTCAAATGTTTATGCTAATGTTTATTTTTGTTGTAACTTTTGGTTTCTTCAAACATTAACGTGGGTTCGATTCCCACCCAGGACAAATGTTTGTGTGATGAGCACGATCATTTGTTCTGTGTCTGGGTGTAATTTATCTATAATATGTATGTATTTAGAAATATATAAGTATGTTTATCAGTTGTCTAGTACCCATAACACAAGCTCTGCTTAGCTTGGGACTAGACGGCGTTGTGTGACAGTTGTGGAATATTATATTATATTATTAAAAAAAACAAACTCAATAGATGGAGATTTTAAAATTAACTAGTTTCCTATTGTATGTGTAATGGTGTACAATAAGGTATATAATAAATAAATAAATAAATATCAATTTATAACTATCAGGTTATTTATGTGTTAGTTTTCAAACTTGAGAGGATAGGTTGAATATGGATTTATAAATAATAATTAGTAGGTATGTACGGGACTGACCGGGATTTGTGTAAAATAAAACAGGAGAAAATACGAGATTACTGCGCACTGTATATTAGCGTGTACAGGACAAGGGTGCTAACAAGAAATGACAAGACATTTCTTATAGCTAATTAGCCTACTTATAAAACTAAACAAAAATAGGATGCATCGTCGCTCGTTGCTATCACTAGATATCAGGCTCTTCACGTGAAGGGTGTTGTTAACTTCAACATACCCCCGGACATTGAAAGATTGTCTTTCAACAAAATCAGCAAGTGACGGGTAGTGGGCAAATCCTATTGAAGGCGCGCCGAATTACTCCAGCAGAAGTCCGGATATCAGCCACCCGAACGATACCGTCTGATCCTGGGTGGACGGCAACAATTCTTCCCAACTTCCATTTAAGAGGGGGTAAGTGATCCTCCTTTATTACCACGAGTGAATCCAGCTTCAGTGCATCCTTGCAGGAACGCCATTTCGTTCTCTGCTGCAATTCAGAAACAAACTCCTTACTCCACCGGGCCCAGAAATGTTGGCGGAGTTGCTCGACCCGTTGAAATCGAGCCAAGTGATGAACGGAGTGTTCCAGATAGTCCCGTTGGGGTAATGATGTGAGCGGTCGACCCACAAGGAAGTGTCCCGGCGTCAGAGGTGCAAGGTCAGCAGGATCAGAAGATAGCGGCGTCAATGGACGAGAGTTCAAGATCGCCTCGATTTGAATAAGCGTGGTGTTAAGTTCTTCGAACGTTAAGTTACAGTTTCCCAACACTCGTTTCAAATGATACTTTGTCGATTTAACACCCGCTTCCCAGAGTCCGCCGAAATGAGGAGTATATGCGGGAATAAAATGCATTTTAATACCATCATTTGCCAAACTTGCACCTAAGGAATCGCAATTAGTTTTTAAAAATTTTGATAAATCGTTGTATGCGCCAACGAATGAGGTACCGTTATCGGAATAAATGTTAGTTGGCTTACCCCGTCGCGAGATAAACCTATATAAGGCAAGTAAATAGGTATTACTGGTTAGATCGCCTACTAGCTCCAGGTGTACAGCTTTAGTGGCAAAACAAATAAATATGGCTACGTACACCTTCACTAACCTGCAACCGCGACCTTGCCGACTGGCACACATGATAGGGCCAGCATAATCGACACCAACATTGTCGAAGGGATAACCTCCTGGCTGGACACGCTGCTGCGGCAAATTTCCCATCAATGGAGTAATTACGTTACCCTTCATGCGACAACAGCGCACACAGTTTCGATAGCAAGCCCTAGCTAGATTACGGCCACCTATAGGCCAGTACGATTCTCGAATTGAAGCTAACAATAACTGAGGGCCTGCATGCATCAATCTTTTATGCTCAAAATTAAATAATAATTTTGTAAAAATGTGAGCGGACTGTAAAATTATAGGATGTTTTTTATTATATGGAAAATCAGAATTTTCTAAGCGCCCTCCGACACGCATGATTTTATTTTTATCAAAATAAACATTAAATTTAAAGAGGACACTTTTCGAAGGTATATTTTGTTTATTTAATAGTAATTTGTACTCTGGAAACGACTCGATTTGACAATTTAAAATAATAACATTCAATGCTTCCTGTAGTTCATCTTCAGATATAAATTTATTAATGACAGGAAGTTTCCTACAGGTTCTAACAAATCTTAACACATACGCTATTGAACGAACAAGCCTTAAGTAGTTTGAGAAACGGTTAAAATCTATTAAAGTATTGCAAGCATTAGTTGTTACAATAGCGCTCAATGAAACTTGAGGTCGAGTTTCGGGTAAAGTCTCGAGTTCTAAACCTTTAACCTGAGATGGCCAGTTCGACTGATCTTCCGTTAAGAAGTCGGGGCCACACCACCACAACTGCAGCCCTTGCAGAACACTAATATCCACGCCACGAGATATTAGGTCTGCTGGGTTCTTGTCAGTTGGGACATGACGCCAAGTGCAGTTACCCGCCTTATCTAGAACTTCAGCAACGCGATTGCGCACAAATGGCTGAAGTTTAGAAGGCAACATCTGCAACCATCCCAATACAATAGTCGAGTCTGTCCAATAGTAAACCCGATCAAACTTTACTCGAAGTGATTTGACCACCTTCTCATAAACGCGAGCTCCCACGACGGCACCACACAGTTCCAACCTCGGAATAGTAGTAGGTTTAATCGGCGCCACACGACTTTTACCGATAAGTAAACGAACCATGCATTCACCATTTGCATTAACACTACGGATGTAGGCACACGCACCGTACGCGCGCTCAGATGCATCTGTGAATACGTGCAGTTCTAACGTCTGGTAACCGTCCGTCATAACATACCGTGGGATACGTAACGTAGTTAAAAGAGGGAGAGCTTTAACAATAGCGTTCCAAGTTGTGCTAAGTTCCAGAGTCAACGGTTCGTCCCATGAAAGTTTGTCTAACCACATTTTGTAATAGCATTTTCATGGTGACTAAAAAAGGAGATAAAAGACCTAAAGGGTCAAAAATACGTGCAATTGCTGAAAGCAAATCACGTTTAGTGCAACTTCTAGAAGGTGACTTAAAACTAATTAAGAAACCTATTTCATCAGACTCAGCGAACCAGTCAAGTCCTAATAATTTATTGGGATTATTAGATCCTACACCTAAATCTAATGATGACTGAGTCCCTGACACTAAAATAGGTTCATTCGACTTCCACTTTCGAAGTGGCATGCAAGCTGATGCCAGTGCATTTGTGACTTCATTGCGAATGAACAACACTTCATCTAAATCATTGCCACCGGTGAGCAAATCATCAACGTAAAAATCATGCTTTATTATGGTGGCAATCTTATCATTCGTGCACTCATTACCTAATTGCTTGAGGCAGCGCGTCGCAAGAAATGGCGCACTCGCTGTACCGTATGTGACGGTGTTTAATTTAAATACCTTAACTGGACTGCATGTGTCTTCGCGCCAAACTACCTGTTGCAAGTGCCTATCAGATGGGTGGACTACTATCTGTCTATACATCTTTTCAACGTCGGCTGACAAGATGTATTTATGCTGTCGAAACCGAAGAAGTATAGACAGAAGGTCATCTTGAACAGTTGGACCCACCATCTGTAAATCATTTAAGGAAACACCTGATGACGTGGGACAACTAGCATTGAACACCACACGCAGCTTCGTAGTGGTACTACCTTCCCTTAGGACCCCGTGATGAGGGATGAAATATGAGTTTAAATCTAGTTCCTTGTTTATTGTCATATGACCTAATGACTCATATTCCGCCATGAACTCGTGATATAATTTACTAAAATCAGGTTTAGCCTTAAGTCTGCGTTCCAAGGAATATAAACATTTTGTAGCCCTATGAAATGACTCACCCAAAACAGATGGATTCTGCTTCATAGGTAGACGCACACAAAAACGACCGTCTTCCAAACGAGTCGTAGTTTTACAAAAATGCTCCTCACACAACCTTTCTTCAGGCAAATAATCAGAATTTTGCGAATTAATCTCTTCGAGATTCCAAAATCGCGTAATATCATTACGAATTAAATCCAAGTCGGCATCATTACAGGAACTAGTTTGAGTAAAATTACATCTAATGTTATTTATTGATTTACTGTGATTACTATAGATAACGGGACCAGAGACGATCCATCCTAACCTGGTTTCACATAACACCGGCTTTCCGACTCCTAACTCAATTCTTTGCGAACCTAACAGGTCCCAGAACAGATCAGCACCAATTAAAAGATCTACGTCTGAGGGCTTGTAAAAAGTAGGGTCTGCCAGACAAATATCAGTTGGAATGTTCAGGTTAGATAAATCTAATTCACGACATGGCATCTCATTAGTAATCAATGGCAATACAAAACATAACAACTTAGCATTATAACTATTGTTAAGTGACGTCATTTTTACCTGACACATATTGCCTACGCGACTGGACGCGTTATTTATGCCATAGATTGAACTATTAATCGAACTCGTATTTAACTTAAGTCGTTTACATAGTCGCTCCGTCATGAAGCACGATGTACTACCGCTGTCGAGTGTCGCTCGCACAATATGCTCATGATTTTTGTAATCATATAATTTAATTAACGCGGTTGACAATAAGACGCCGCGCTCCTTACTCTCGCCATGAGTAGGGGAAATGTTCGCAGACAAGGACACGTTATTCGTCGCGTCAGTGTCAGCGGACTGCGCGGGCGCTGCAGACGTTGACGGAGACAAAGTTGCATAATCAGATGTGTTATCGTTACCTTTTGTTTCCGAAGTATGAATCAAAGTGTTATGCCTGCGCTTACATAACTTACAACCCGGTTTTTTGCAATTGTTAGAAAAGTGACCAGTACGAAAACAGTTATAACATAATTTAAAAGTAGGAATCAATTTGCGTCGAGCTTCATTGCTCAATGCAAGGAACTGTGAACAATTAACTAAACTATGGTCACCTTTGCAATTAGGACAAGATTTCGAAGCAGGTTCAGTGCTCACCATATTAGAATTTTGTGTCGTCACCGTGGATTTGATTTTACTCGCGGAACTTGATTTAGGGTTACCTGACATGTTGTGTTTAGATAATTCTAAAGTTTCAATTAGATCAGCGCGTGCGCGAATGAATTGGAGGAAAGTATCGAACGTAATCTTGCTATTCTTATCAGTGTGACCTTTGAACTCCTCCCATTCACGGTAGCACTTCTGATCCAACTTACGTGTAACTAAATATATCAACAACGTGTCCCACTGCTTGACTGGTTCGCCTAAAGATTCTAACGCTCGCAAGTTTTTATTTAACAGATCAATTAACCCTTTCAAAGCGATAGAAGACTCTTTCGTGATGAGTTCAATGTTAAATAATGCTGACACATGATTCTGCACTAATAAGCGTTTATTGTCAAATCGATCGCAAATTAAATTCCAAGCCACATCATAATTGTTCGCTGAAAACTCAATAGATTGGATTACCACGGCAGCAGATCCCTCCAGAGAAGCACGTAAATAGTGGAACTTGTTGATTTCGTCGATCTCGTCATTATGATGGATGAGGCTAGTGAAGGTGTCACGGAACTCTAACCAATTGCTATATGAACCATTAAACTTGGGCAATTGTATAGTAGGCAACTTAATAGGTTTATAAACACTACCCCGACTACCCTTACCACTAACTGAACCATTTTGCTTGTTACTCTTACTCACTAACTGTTGAGCCCTCGACAATGCCTTATAGTATAATGTCTCGAACTCGGAACGTTCAGACAACTGGGCCTTCGTATCGTCAACCATACATTCTAACCGCAACTGTACCTCATCATATTGTTCGTACAACGACTCCAGTTTTCCCATGCGCAACTGTAATTCCATGACATCGCATTCGCTTAATGTTACGTCATCCAATGCGTCCAAGTAATTGACAAATGTAGTTAAGCGACCCTTAAAACTTCCTCGCTTCTTTACTAATTCCCTTTCCTCGGACATGCTGGGAATCGAGTGTTGTCGACCTGGAATGTATATAATCGCAAAATAAATATCTTAATATACTTAATCCGAAATTAATTTAGGTACAGAGTTGTAAGGTAGAATTTAATAAGGTCTAACAATGTAAATAGGTAGGTAATCTTTCTGTATAAAAATAAATCTGATTGCAAATGTAACGATACAACTTTTATTATAAATTAATTCCTCAATAACTTATCTAATAAGTTATTATATAAAACACCACAAAACTAAAGTACACTACGGGCAAGTTAACTGAGATTAACAGTCAATAGTTTGAAATAATATCTAACACTTTCCAGAATAAACTATGATTAACGAATACCTACACATTAACTATGATACTTAACTGAATAGTTATCGCTCAAATGCAACAATGCAAATTATATAAATGTAGTTCTAATTCCTACTATACTTTTAAAAGTATTATATAATAACGACTGTCGCTAATATTGTACATGTAACATACAAAATACCGAAACTATTCAAAAAGAAAACCGGTACTCAATTAACATAATTAACAAAATAAATGCACTAACCTTTTGTAAATTTAAATAAAGCTAGATACAACCTGTACGAGTGTTGGGTGATAATATTATCCAATATACTTAACACCGTGAGAAATAATGTGTACTCAATCCATAAGACACGCTGTCGGCGTATAACCTCTCAAATCCAGATCAATTATTTCCGTCTTTTAATTATATTTCTTCAAATTACTTGCTGAACACGACAATCAGGCTCGATAAAGGACCATGTACGGGACTGACCGGGATTTGTGTAAAATAAAACAGGAGAAAATACGAGATTACTGCGCACTGTATATTAGCGTGTACAGGACAAAGGTGCTAACAAGAAATGACAAGACATTTCTTATAGCTAATTAGCCTACTTATAAAACTAAACAAAAATAGGATGCATCGTCGCTCGTTGCTATCACTAGATATCAGGCTCTTCACGTGAAGGGTGTTGTTAACTTCAACAAGGTAGTATAAATAATACTTAGATCGAAGACTTGTGACTAAGCTCAATTGATTCGCACAACCTTCCTGTCATCGATATATATGTAGGTCGATGCTTCCTGTCTTTACGTCGAGAGTGAATAGGTTACTTCTAGGCAAGTGTGTTTCATCATCGACCACAGAATCGCTTACCGGCAGGTGAGTTATTGGCCAAACCGGTCAAACGCGAGCCTATCACTGACCAAAAACACCGACAATAAAGTTTGTGATCTTACTTTATATTAAAATCAACAGTAGTGTACCTTTGTTGCCTTCTGCCGTGATAATAATCTACTCGATATCCGTGAATCTACTACTTACTTCTATGATATATATTAAAAATAAACTTAAACTTTTATCTCAGAAAAATACAAGGCAAAACCGCGAGTGACTACAAGAGCATAGCCATAGATAATACATATAATAAGGGTATAGATGAGCCACTGACAGATCAGTTTTATTTTTAACTACTCGCCCTTCCCGCTAGTTGGCGCTAGTGTCTGCGAAAGCATGATATGTATAGATATAGCTATGTAGGCGCCATCTACGTACACACCTATAGGTATATTGGTGATTTTGCATAGAACGCATTTTTTACACGGATATGATAAGGATATATCAATATAAAGGGAAATAAAACAACGGAAATTGAAATAGATTATTTTATTAATTACAGCTCTTGACAATTTATACAGATAATTATTTAACGTCTCTAATGTATTGCAATTAAACCACTTTTATGCTTTTTATTGTGATATATTTTCACTATTACAATTTTCAAATAAAATCTCTTACAATCTCCATAATAATGGCTCTTCACATCCAAAATAGCAATGAGTGCGAGGGTTTTTCGGTATTCTCGCCATCGTAATCCAAAAACGTAGCCAAATTTGATCAAAATAAACATACACGTCGAAGTCCATAAAACGATGCCAGGGTCAAGCGAAATAAGTGTATTCGTCGGTATCAGTTTACGAAAAGCCAAGTAACTATGTAAGAAGCACTCTCGGGGTCCAGGAAACACGCAATGGTCAATAAAAGACGGATAAATCGAACAGAAAACTCGGAAAACTCACGGCACACACAACGAACGTCCTCGAAATAATTCAAAATAAATTGAATGAAAACTTTGAAAAGTTTTACCTACCCGTATTATGGTATTATCTATTATCAGTGTTGCCATTGGAAAAATAAGTATTAAGTATTTATATAAAAAATGTTATAGACTTTTAAAGACCGAGGACGAATCGAAAAAATGTAAAATTAATTTTTACTTTCTATTATTAATTTACATTTCACAAATTACTAAAAAAATAAAATTTTAAGACAGAGGTCATATATGGCGACATCTAGTAATATAAATGGAATATTTTTGCCTTAGTTGGCACGTCTTCCCCGCTAGATAGCACCACTTTCCATACATTTTCTTTTCTTGACTTCAAAGTACTGTACTGTCATCCCCATGAGCATAGCTGCGAGAAAATACTAGTCGAAATTGCTAAGAAATAAAGAAGAATAAACTTTTGCATACTTTTAAATAAAAGTTCAAATAGCGCCATCTATGGGATATTGGTAAACTCACAACACTGATTGCAGATCTTTAGTACTTGACCACACTGGCAGCGCGGTGCGGGCAGCGGCGCGGGCGCGGAAACGCGTGCTTTTTGCTTGGCCACACTGGCAGCGCAAATCAGGGAGCGGTGGTTGCCATAGCCTGTTTCAAAATAAATTTAAATCTAAAAATAAATGTCCTGCTTCACAAAAAAGGCTCAACTAAAAAGTGTAAGAATTTCCGCCTAATACACTATCCTAACCTTACTAGCATGATATCTCATGCTAGTAAGGTTCTATTACACATTCTGAATACGAGGCTACAGGCATATATCGGCCGGGAGATTGCTCAAGAACAAGCCGGCTTTGTCAAAGGCAAAGGAACACGCGAACAGATTCTAAACCTAAGGCAAATAATAGAAAAGGCACGTGAGTTCAACAACAAGCTGTTTATTTGCTTTGTGCATTTTCGTAAAGTTTTCGATACCGTTAAGTGGTGGAAGCTGTGGGAAGTACTACTAATAATGGGTGTACCACGGCATCTAGTTTATCTTATTAAGAGACTTTACGAGGACGGTACAGCTGCTGTTCGCGTAGATGGAATCGAATACAAGAAATTCAAAACACAGGCTGGTGTTCGACAGGGTTGTATTCTCTCCCCTCTCTAGTTTAATATATATACCAAATATATAATGCGGATAGTTTTGGAAGACTGGGACGGGGGTGTATCTATTGAAGGTCGTTTAATATCAAACCTGAGATACGCAGTCGATACTACTCTTCTTACGACGTCACAGGCAGACGAACGGCTTCTTTCGCTTCTAGAACCAACCAGTTCTGAGTTTGGCGTCGCCATAAACCGCGATAAAACCAAAATGATGGTTGTGGATCGTAAAACTAACAATCAACCTAGTTGTCTAGAGTCACATCTACCTGGGATCCACAATCACAAATACTGGAAGCTGCGAGGAAGAAATCAAGAGACGATGTGCCATAACACGATCGGCCTTGGAGAAGCTCACAAAGATATGGAAAGATCGCCGTATAACCAAAAACACCAAGGTTCGATTAATGAGATGCTTAATATTCCCTATTTTCCTGTATGGAGCTGAAACATGGACGATCCAACAAAAGCATCGTAAAAAGATTGACGCTCTCGAAATGTTGTGCTGGAGGCATTTACTGAGAATAAAATGGACTGCTTATCGCACCAATATTTCCATTCTAAAGGAGCTTCGCATCAAACAAAGACTCGTCGATTGTGCAACAACGAATCTTTAAGATGTTTGGACATATTATACGCAATGAAAGCTCTTTGGAACGTTTAGTGGTACACGGAAGAGTAGAGGGCCAACGTTCTCGCGGCCGATCACCTAGCAGATGGACAGACCTCATTAAGTCATCCTCGAAGTGTTCCCTCATTGAGTGTACACGAAGTGCCCTAA
Source organism: Leucania comma (assembly GCA_958295575.1). Taxonomy (NCBI): domain Eukaryota; kingdom Metazoa; phylum Arthropoda; class Insecta; order Lepidoptera; family Noctuidae; genus Leucania; species Leucania comma. Next base: position 290,852 of record OY282484.1, read on the forward strand.
ATACAGAGAATGGAGAATTCTCGCAAAAGCCGCTACCAACCAACCAGATAATCCATGACCACGACCACTCCGACAGGAGTGCATGACTGAGAAGAAAAATAAATTTCTTGGTTCACTGTCAATGTTGTCTGATGAATGAATCATCTGCACTAGTAGCAAACAGACGTGCTCAGTAGCAATATTTAATTGTATAAAATAATATCCGTGACCTTCTCTTTACTTTAATTTTTGCCTAGTGTGTAGTTTAGTTAATACAATGGAAATTTTAGAATAAGTGAAAAAAAAAATGGACAATAGCCCTCCAGCCTCTCCAGCGAAGACGATGACGCAAAATCCAGCCCAAGCTGATCTCTCACTCAAAGCTGTTTCAACATCCGAGGTACAGAGATGGATGTTAGTCATAGAGCAACATCTAAACGAGGTTAGTTCTATTGCCTCAGATGGCAAACTCAACACGGAACAGAAGTTGAAAATTTCAACCTTGTGCCGTAAAATAGGATCTGGCATTCACAGATGGCAATCCTTTATGAATCACTGAAGCAGAAAGTAGTCCAAGCGCGCATTCTCAATGAAGATCTAATGAAAAAGTGCAACTTGACAGACCACATCTTGGACCTCACGAAGATGATTAAGGACTCTGGTACGGTCTCGTTTGCCGACGTGGTGAAGAGGAGTTCAAATCGACTAAATAATTTAAACTCCTTGGCCACATATATCCCAACAATAAATTAAAGTCCAGTGACGAAACAAAAGTCCTTGTCCAAAAGATGATACGACCAGATCAAGTCAAGCTGCATATACGTGGTGTCCGTAAGACCAAAAACGGAGGCGTTATAATCAGTACGCAGACAAAAGATGACGCCAAAAAAATTAAGCACGCAGACGCAGTCCAGCAATCTGCATCTGGCCTTACCGCCGACGAACCCAGCAAGCGTAAACCCCGGATCGTGGTTGTAGGTGTGCCGACCTTTTGGGCTGAAACTGTATGAACAAAATGTAGCCGTAAAATTTCCAACAATTTCTTTAGAGTCCTTTTTAATCTTGGTCAAATTAAGTCACAAATCGGGAAAAAAAGATTCTCAAACTTGTAACTACGTGGTTGAAGTTCCAGCAACATAAGAAGAGCTCTAATTTCCCAATCAAGGATCTTTATAAATTGTACATCCTGCCCTGTCAGGGACTTAACCCTGGTTACGAGATGCTACAAATGCCAGCAGTATGGACATGCAGCGAAAACCGGTAGAGAGGTCAACTCAACGTGTGGCCACTGCGGTGAGACCGGACACTCGATGGCCGAGTGCGCAAAGAAAACGGATTCACCGAAATGTGCAACTTGCTGTCGCTTCATAAAGCCTTCCAACCATAAAACGGGAGACACTGAGTGTCCTGCTAGAAAAATAGCGATTATGAGGGCGCCTAGAGCGTCATACTCGTACTCAAGGGCCAGAATTCCTTGTGACACTTACTGCTGACTCGAAATCTCTTTAACCTTATTAATTTTGCTGATGCAAAATCATGTGTGTTATTAAAGTGCAAGAAACAGTTTTAAATACAAAATAACACATTGTGACCTTTAGTATTTAAGTAAAGTTGGTTATATTTAAATAATTTAATTATATTTTGATTTTAGTGATAGACTCTAATTGTTAAATATTGATATTAACTTTATTGCCCTACAAAACTATAGTGTAAGAGCTTCTGCCACCTGTGATACAGGTTTATCCTGGTACAGGCACATAACATAGTCACACCTTTGTAATTATTCCTAAGATTTTATGTAACTAATTTAGCACATTTTAATTTTGAATAAATATAAATACATTATTATTATGTCTGACTAACTATAAAAACTGTAAATACATTTAAAATCAGGCTGATATCCCCGTTCCCGCCCACAGTGGATCAAATCTGACCACAATCAATTTACTTGATTTATTTTTAGATTTAGATTTATTTTGAAACAGGCTATAGTAATCGCTATGCCCGTGTGGCCAAGCAAAACGCGCGCGTTCCCGCGCCCGCGAAGCTGCCTGCACCACGCTGCCAGTGTGGCCGAGCACTTACAGTAAGTGTTGGCTCGGCCACACTGCCAGCGTCTTACTAGAAAACCCGCTCTTATCTCACTGCGTTTAGGCACGCAATGGACTATTATTACATGTATCCACGGATATTATCTATTTTTTTGAACTGAACAAGCATTTATTTTCAAAGCCGTAGGAAAGTTAAGAAGAAATGGTTTGTAGTGTGTTACCCACGTGTAACCATTACATATTATGTAGACAGCCTTATTATAGTGCTTCTTCAAGCAATAAGTACTGTTTTATACTCGTATTTAAGTAATTATAACTTGTGACACAATATACTGAACCTTGAAACCAAACAGTCGTACTATTCCTACATCTAACCAAACACGGTCAGACCTCACTACAGGTTTATACTTTTATAGGACTCGTCCTCTTCCTCCTCCTCTACCTCCACTGACCCTATTTGTCCCTTCTGGCCGTCTGGCGCGCAGAAATGAACTTTTGACATGATTACATTGATTACTTGAACACAGCATTGCCACAAGTGTGATAAACGTAGCATGACATCGACGGAACAACTAGTTGATGGGTTTAGTGACTACGACGTACTCCTGTGCCTGTAGCATGGTGTGGTGACCTGTGTGGGGAGGGGGAACGAGCGCCAGCTGCGCATTCATTCATTGATTTCAATTGATCCGAGCGGATTCCGCCGCCGCGCTGGCACACTTGTTAGTTGGGAGTAGCTCCGACTTACACATCGTGCTTATCATCGGGCGGCGCAACATTCCGGACAAGATAACAAAGTGTATCATAAAGGCGTCGTAACGTAACACGCTGTTTTTTTTATGACAGGCAGATGAACTTTCATCACTGACCAAAAACTTGGCTGTAAAAATACACCGCTATTTTTTAACTAGTGCAAATACTTAAAGGGCTTATTAGAAAAGGTCTTGTTATTATTTAAGTAAAGTCTCAATAAATAATATTCATAAACATCAAAGTTATGAGCGTTTGTTTATATCCCAAAATCTCACACAATTTATGGAAACATTGTACAGGTAACAGGTTTATGAATGAAAGAATGTCAATAAAAATGTAAAAAAATTGCGCTTAGTATTTTCCAGTAGTAATTGTTATGAATGATGATTCAATTATGAATTTACCAATAATAAATTTTCGTGAACAATTTTGGGATTTCGTTTTTTGTACTTTTGACTTCACAAATATGATCAGTAACGGGTACTGATTGAGCCCCATTTTTTTGTGCCCTAATTAAAAAAATAGGGGTGTATTATTTCAATACGAGATTTGAATTAGACAGTTAGTGCAGCGGCGTACCCAGGTGAAACGCGGGCAGGGCGGAAAAAAATCTAGGGCCCCTTTTTTCACGTGGGAAATTATTTCATAACTTCTGCCGGTTCTTCTAGGTTGAGGATGTTTTTAATATCGTGCGGATTTTAGCACGTATGTGTGATTGCTCCGTACGTAAGCGTAAACGTCCCCGCAAATGTCCTTTTCATCATCATCATCATTATCATATCAGCCGAAAGACGTCGACTGTTGGACACAGGGGAACTGATCACTTTATCGATTTTTTTTGTTCAAATTTCATGTGACCGAAAACTATTGACCGACGTCTTTTTTGCTATATATGATGTAATTTTTTTTTCATATTTTTATTTATGTATCATCTTACCGAATTGCTATTGGCCTCTCTTGAACTTTTTCATTTGCCAATTTATTAATATTTTTATCACACCTAAACAACATTTTACAGAATTTTGGTCACAAATATATAGACGGTTATAGTACGTGGTAAATAACTTGAACCATTTGCTATGGTTGCGCGCAACCCTCCACTTTGATTGGGACCCAAAAATCGGTTACTGTGCATTCAAGGTCGACCGCCATGATGGTTCAACTTGTGTGACAAGGATTATAACCGATTTCGGGTCTCATTCGAGAGAGGGAGCTGCGCGTACCCCTCGCGGATGATTCAACTTATTTGACCAGTGCTATTAATGGTAGCATTTTCAATATTACATTAAAATAGTGTCATAAAAGTCAATATTTTGTGCTGCAAAAAGTGACAGAAGCGTCTCGCTGCGAATCCCTTCACACAGTCTTGTCTGCCATACCCCTAGAGTGTAATTTGAGCGGCCCGCGAGCTGAGGAGCAGGTGATTTGAAGGCCCTCCTGGTGAGTGTTGAAACCATCTGCGACGATAAGCTCGCGTGGGACCGCCCAAACCCCGCAGCGCCAGAGCAGAGACAGAAAACCTTCCATGGTGGTATAATGAAGGTTCGGAAACATAATACTTCGAACAAATGGTAGTTCCGCTAAGTGTAACATCGGTGAAAAGTTTTTTGACCAAATAAAACGTTGGTGTAACGAAAAAATTCGAATTGAGAATAGGTCAACTGAAACAGTGGCAAACGTGACTTCGTTGAAATAAAAAAAAAACGAAACGATAATAATTGAATAGTTTTAGGTGAAATGAAATTCGGTCAAACGTTTTTCGAACTTATGATAGGTAACCTGGACATAGGCCTCGCCCAAGTGTCGCAACAATGAACGGTCTTGTGCATCTCGCACCCATCGGATTCCCGCAACTCTTGCCAGGTCATCGGTTCACCTGTAGGAGGCCTTCGAACACTGCGTCTTCCGGTACGCCCTTTCTGGTACGGTCCTTTTCATACAAGTATTTATCGTAATGCGTGGAATACGCACGCGGGATGCGGGGCGTGAAGTCGGACAGCAGACCATACGGAGCAATTCCGTTTGCTTAATGAAATCCGCACGATATTAAAAACACCCTGAGCGAGAGGAAGTATCAGTATTTTACTGATAGAAACGAGTTTCCGTCATTAAAATAGTGTTGCAACTTATTTACATTTCGAAGGTGGGAGAATTTATCGCTAGACCAAAAAGGATTGTTAATCAGGCATTAGGGGCCTCCCGAGCCTGGGGGCCAGGGCCCTGCCCCGTCTAGCCCTTCGGTAACTACGCCAGTAGGCTAGTGTATTATATCGTGTGGTTATAACGTTATACAAGAAGTGGATCAAATAACGGACTTAGGAGTTGTTTTCGACAACACCTTGACGTTTATACCTCATATTGAGAGTGTCCTCAAAAAAACTTCTAGAATGCAGAGATTTGTATAAAGGAAGGGCTAGGGAAGGGGTCATCTATTCACCCTTTCTCCTTCATCACTGACTGCATGAGATGCCCAATAATAATATACGATGCCGCAGGGCAACGCCCTCCATTCCCGAGACAACCGCGCGGCGCCACCATCGCCGCCACCACATAGACTTACCTTTATCAATGACGCAACTGATTATTACGCTATCTCCTTTTATTACAAGGTTATCTCACAGTTACATGTTAAGCCGGAAGAAAAACATTTGTAGGAAAACGAGTATCCATCTGAGACGAATGAAACAGTTTTAGAAGATTCCTGCAGCCCTAGCAGGCAGCGGCCAGCTCAGTAAAGCGCTTCAGCTCTGCCAACTTCTAGGTAGTTCGTCGTTGACTCGGGCTTGGTCCTTGCATTATCAGCAAGCCCGCGCCTACGTCCCTCACGTTTCAGTCGCAGTCAGCTGCAACCGACGACGTATTCCAGTTTTATTCCAATTCGATGTAGGTTTGGGTTTGGTTTGGTTTTGTTTGTTGGGTTTTGGTTGGGATTTGGTGGGGTCTTTGTACCTACTACCTACAATAAAAACAAGGGGCCGTAGTTACTTACTTGTTTTATATAAGTACCTGTGATAAATAACACAGGTACCTACCGCTTACATTACGGTATTCAAAGGGTTAATTTAACTCCAGGGGGCTTACTCTCGAGTTTAATTCCGATCGGTCGACATTGGAATTGTGACGTTGCGTAGTAAAATAGGTAGGTATTTGGATATATCGTACCCATGTCTAGTAGAAAGAATATCAAGGTAGGTAACTATTTGGTTGATAAAATCGCTAGCGGTATACCTACCTACGTCGCGCATCGCCACTTGTTAGTGCTGGCTGGGTAGTGCTGATAACAAAACAGAGATCAATATCGTACATTTTAATCATAATTATTATATATATACTTTTTAATATTATTATTTTTGTTAAGTAGGTACCTAGGTACTAATATGGGCGTCGCCAAGGGGGGGCAGGGGGTACGCCGCCCACCTAGAGGCTTGCTTAACAGCTTCAGAGCCTAGTTTAGACGGGAACCGATCACTTTTTCGATTTCTTTTTGTTCGAATTTCATGTGGCCGAAAACTATTGACCGACGTCTTTTTTGCTTTATGCATTGTTTGACATATTTTTATATCATCGAAGTATCATGTGCAGAGATCGGAGTAGGTAGATTGATTTTATATACTTTCGTCAAGATATTATAATATGGACATGCCATTTTATCCATAATGTGCGGGAAGTACCGGAAAAAGTTCCGGGATTGGAATTATGTACTAAAATAAAATAAAGCGTCATACTGTCAAGCGTCATTTCTAATTCAACAGTAAGGGACAAAATAGGTGTAACTATTCCAAGGTATTTTTGTATAAAATAAAATACTGATTTCTTTCACCATTAGTTAACACTGGCAGTGTAGACTGATATTATTAATACGTTTTTCACCTTAAACACAAATTCGTGCTAATTTCAAAATTCCGGAATAAATATCGCAATAAATATAAAGTTCCGGTATTTTGGAGGCATATCAATATTATCCTCTACATTTGACGTCAACGACCTTAAATCAATCTACCTACTCCGACCTCTGATCATGTGTCATAGCTATCATTTTACCGAATTGCTATTGGCCGAAGCCTCTCTTGAACTTTTTTCATTTGCCATATTTTCATCACACCGAAACAACACTTTACAGAATTTTGGTCACAAATATATATACGGTTATGGTAAGCGGTAAATAACTTGAACCATTTGCTATGGTTGCGCGCAACCCTCTACTTTGATTGGGACCCGAAAATCGGTTACTGTGCATTCAAGGTCGACCGCCATGATGGTTCAACTTGTGTGACAAGGATTATACTTAACCTGTTTCGGGTCTCAGTCGAGGGAGGGAGCTGCGCGTAGCCGTGGCGGATGGTTCAACTTATTTGCCGAGTACTAGGTAGCATTTTCAATATTAAATTAAAATAGTGTCATAAAAGTCAATATTTTGTGCTGCATTTAGTGACAGAAATGACTCACTGCGAATCCGACTTCACACAGTCTTGTCTGCCCTACCCCTAGAGTGTAATTTAAAATCGCGTAGACGCGAAGGGGTAGGGCGGCCCGCGAGCTGAGGAGCAGGTGATTTGAAGGCCCGCCTGGTGAGTGTTGAAACCATCTGCGACGATAAGCTCGCGTGGGACCGCCCAAACCCAGCAGCGCCGGAGCAGAGACAGAAAACCTTCCATGGTGGTATAATGAAGGTTCGGAAACATAATACTTCGAACAAATGATAGTTCCGTTAAATGTAACATCGGTGAAAAGTTTTTCGACCAAATGAAACGTTGATGTGACGAAATAATTCGAATTTAGAATAGGTCAACTAATACAGTGGCAGACGTGACTTCGATGAAATAAAAAAAACGAAACGATAATAGTTGAAAAGTTTTAGGTGAAATGAAATTCGGCCAAACGTTTTTCGAAATTATGGTAGGTAACAATTTAGACACCAGTCTCCTACAATATAATGCCCATCCTATATGCTACCGTAGATATTTAGGAGTTATATTGTGGAGAAAATAAACTTATATTATTATAAAAAAAAAACACTTTTTTATTATTCTCTATCCTTCCAATAGCCCCCCTTGATCATCGGCTGGCGACGCCCTTGGGTACTAACTTATATTAAGTTTACACCACACATACAATTACTGGTAAAAATCATAAGTACAAAAGTTGGAAAATTGACATCAAAATTGCAATAAAAATGAATTCAAAAAACGGGGGTAAAATAATATCTAGGTACATATTAGTATTTTTTTTAATAGACACAACGTGGTCAACAAGTACAAGTGTAGACAACATACCTACTTATTATTTACAATTACTAATTAATGTATAATTTATAAACGCACGTCACTACAGCCCGCCGAAATCGATATAGGTAGGGATTTACCCCATTGGATGATTTTACATACCTACCATAAAAAAAAAATACCCTAGTAGGTAGGTACTGTAAACTTTACCAACATTTCTTCGACGAAATATAGTATTTTTCAAATAAAGCTATACACTAAACAAGCTATAAACCTAAAAAAATATAGTATTTTATGGAAAAAGCAAAAAAATATTATTTGTTATCTTTAACATTTTTTTTTTGTACTTCTTGCTTTTTTTTAACTATTTCAATTCTAATATAAAAGTTTCATGCTTTTTGACAACCCTTTTAAATTAATATAAATCAAAAACTATATTTTTGTTAAAGGTTAATATTTTCTTTTTTGTATTTTTCTTTTTGACTATCGGTGATAGCGACTCACTTTCGCTACCGCTACTATTTTCTCTAACTAATTTATTTAGGACTTCTTATGTAAATGAAAATAATCACCAAAATCAAAGAACATAAACATAGTAGACCAATGACCAAAAACAATGCCAAAAACGCAGTAAGATTGTAGATACGCTCGGATACACGCTACCGCATCGATCAAATGTTGAAAATTATAGTATTTTTGCGTACTATATATTTTTTCAACAGTATATAGTACATAGACCTAAAATATAGTACTATACTATATATTATAGTCTGGTTGGCAACCCTAGTACCTACAGTCAAAATATGTTGGTCACTCTGAAGTTCTTAACTATTGACTATTGCACATACTCAAAATAATACGCAAACCGCATTCGTCAATTATTTGAATTCTAAAAAAGAATCACTGAGTTCGAAGCTGAGCGAGCGGTCAAGACTGGTCAAGATATTTCGGCCGTACCTTAGCTTCTGTATTTATAAAATACAGAATGATAACATTTGTAGATATGCAAGATGCGGCCGCGCTGGTTCCACTTCCCGCCAATTTTGACAGTCGTTAGCGGCACGAGCGAGTGCGAGCACGTCAACACGCACGCCGCGCGCCGAACGCTACCCCACGCCGCGTGCGCGAGTGCGCGTCAATCGTGCATCGAGCATGAATAATTGCTGCATCAGTTAATGATCCGTGCGAGTGATAACTATAATAAATAATTTATTATGCTTTCCTTCAGAAAGTGGGCCAGCCAGAGGTGCTGTGACGACGTCTCTGATTAGATTAATTACCTGATTTCTGATAACTTCCAATACTTACTGATTGTAAACTAAATAGGTTCACTAATTTCTGTGAAATACTAAATCAACGTTAATGATATTGTATGCGTTTGTCGTGCTCTTCATTTTTAACCTGATATTTAAAAAACGCAGATTGCTTGTTTTGGGAGCTATGAACTGTCTTCTGGAATCACGTTGTCGTACTTACAGCCATAAGTATATTGTACTATTACAGTACTGAAAACTCACTTTTTATCTAAGCAAAACGTTGTACTTAGAAATTATAAAAAATCACCTAATCAACAAAGTTGTCTACTAACATTGCAGTGCTGAGCGATAGAAACGTAAATAGGAACATGCCTAATTTTCTAAAATCTTGGACTCGACTAATATAGATATCGCTCTCTCGATTTTTTCTTATATTTCGCTGTGAAAATCAGTGAGCAAGCAAATGTCTTTTATAGCATTTCGTTTGTTAACTGCCGGCCAGTTGTTAGTGTAGTGGTTACACTTTTGGGGCGAATACAAACATTCAAAACAGACGGGCATGACATTATGTCAGCTAACCCTGTTCTGTTGAATGACAGTTCTCGTAAAATAGCCAATTGTCCACAAAGAATTACTTGTGGAAACCAAACTCCAATAGATACAAATAAAAAAATATAGATACAAAGGGTAAGACGAACTGAGAGAGTAGTATTGATAATTTCGAGGTCGCACGTCATATTTAAATTAACATACAACTTGATACTGACCTGAAAAATGCAAAAAACTGGAGCGTCCACTGGTTATTGTGCTCAATGGGCAACCAACTTAATACGACTATAACTCTTGGTTTTTGATAGATATTGAAGGAATTACGACATTTTGATGAGAGCAAAAGCTAGACAATAAAATTTACCTATTCGGTGACATACGTATACACCTATGTCACCGAAAAATTGTAAATACCGTCTATCTGTCCGTCTGTTTGTCTATCTGTGATTGTGAACCGGAACATACTGCTTACAATTTAACTCATTATTTTTGGGTAGATTATAATGTATCGAAGTGAAACTGATAAATTGTGAAATATAGTACCTATAAACCGAAACACATCTCGAGCGCTGACTGGATCAACGCGCCTATTTGTTTGATAATTCGTTTATTGTCGAATAATTATTGTTTATCAGCAAACAATGTTTTAGTGATTGTAAATCGTTTTAGTTAAATACAATGAAATCGTGACAGTGAGCCAGTAGATGCGAACTCCGATGGTGGCGGTGGGTGTTGTTAGAGGTCGCGCATGTGCGTGAGCTGAAGGTTGCGCGCCGTAGTGTAATACATGGCAGTGTAGGCGCCAATGTCTACTCTACCTAATACAGATTCAACCAGTCCCACTCCTACACCACAGTTTGACAACTAAAATATTTGTAGTCTTCGTAGGAACCATAGAAATTTAAAAAACGTAGGACCCTAACTAATTAATAACAAGAAGTGGGCCAATTACTAGCAGTGACATTTATAAACGCTACGAAGCGCTCGGAATCAATCGAATCGGAACCATTTGTAGAAATTTATGGTAATCAACCGCGGCAGCACACCGCCGCGGCACCGCGCCGCGCGCCTCTCAGCGGCAGATAGATGTCGGGCACTAAACAATTTCACAAGTGACAACTATCAGTTTGGTTTAAATGATCGTTTTGTTTCGAGTCAATAAGTAGGCAAACGTTATCAGCGTGCCCTGAGACTAATTTATGAACAGATAACAATGGCACATGCGAGTTTCACTAGAACAATATCAATAAACCCAATAACTTATCTACAATATCCGCACGAGTACTGCTATTCTAGACTACAAGGTGTGGAGACTAACAGGATGGCTTCAAGGTTTTGGATAAACTGCGGCAAGTAGGTGTTGATAACGGTGCCGGTGTTGTCAATAAACGATGCTACGTTAATTTTCAAGTTCAAAACCTTATAGAACCAGTACAGGCTTGGTCATGAGTGTCATCATTTTAGACTTGAGAGCTTTAAGGAATAATATGAAGGATATAGCGACTAATAATCTCGTTCAGCAACGTAGCGGAGGTAAAGCTAAATGGTTATTGCAAGTCGATTGATGATCCTTTGTACAACCAGTTTTAAATCACACGTAACCTCTTGGTATGGTTGGGTCGTTGGGCGACATCACGCGTAGGTACACTCTGTCTTGACGATTTTCAGAAGAATAGAGATAGTAATGGCTATTTTACGCTTAGAACAAGTGAAACTGCTTCGTATCTGTAACTAACATTAAGTATTTACATGTAGTCTACACAATTCGCAATTATTTTTGATACCGGAAGGTGTACGATGCAGGTATGATACAAGAGGGGCATCAACCGCGCTGAGAGCTCAGGATGGACTGGTCTGTGTTGAGGATAAGAGAACCGGTCTATTTAGAAGGAAGTTTATAAATGTTATTCAGTATTGGTGTATGAATCAGTTTGGCGGCGCATCGTGTTCAGATGAAAATAAACGTAAATGTCAGACGGTTGGACGGCGCGCCTGCGCTGTGCCTGCTGCCCCACATGCAGATCTGCACGCGGTCGCGCCGCGGATACTGATATCCCTATGACTTGAGCTTTTCATGGTGGTCAAACCACTAAAAAGCGACTGATAAAACGCATGAAGTCACCCTACAACTTACTTACACACCTCATAAGGAACCTGAATCTCAACCTCAGCGGGACCCCTATCACCGACACTCTCATTTCCTGGTCCAGCATTGAAAGCAACAACAACACGAACAGCATTTCGTGTATTTGGGTAGCTACTTTTTAGCTGTAGTAAGCGATATTCTTGTCCAGTGTTCCCAAAGAACTGATAGAACATGTCTGCGTATCTAGTAAGTTCCAGCTGACTAGTTATAGTTGGCTGCGTGCGATTGCGTGACCGTCGCACATTCTCAGCTCCGGCGCATTCCGCAATGTCCGCACTCGGTGCCGGTACACTCTCCGGCTCTCGCCTCTATTCAGCGTCATCAAAAGCAACAGCTTGCCATAATTCTACGCGTAACCTGTGCACCACACCCCTCCTACACTAGAGTACCTAATAATTACATGCGCTGCATACGTAATTCGAGGTATAGAGGATTATTAACAGGAAATGAACCAACCAATAGGCGCCGGAAACTATAATGCCATAATTTGTATCATGTTGTTGTCGCCTTAACGCACTTACACTTTGCTTTACCTCCAATGTGCCAAATGAGTGTCGGAAATCATCAGAATGCAACGTAAGGCACGTGTTGTGTTTTCACTTCTCTGGAGCTACATGATTACATGTAATCAATGGCGTATCAACTGTGTGACTAGGCGGGGTGCCCCGGGGTCCCCGAGCCCAAAGGGCCCTTTCAGCCTCCATGAGTTACCTTCGGCCCTTGTTGAATAACAAAATAACGACTTTTAACTTAACCAATGAAACTCGACCGGTTTAAACTAGAAGTACGATAATTTCTCTCACCTCCAGAAGCATGGAACAGAAGAAACAGTCCAGAACAGAAACATAACAGTTGTGTAATACAGTCATGCCAACACAATCGTTTTAGGGAATTCATCTACGCGAACGGCCCTTTACCATAGATCCCAATAAATTATAATTTACATATTTATATCTTTTATGTACCTATCATCAATTGATGAAAGCCAAAAAAAGATTGAAAAAAAAATTATCTAAGTACTTCGAATTATTGTCTTCCCAATTTTTTTCAATAATATAAACTAATGTTTGACTGCGACGATCCAACCTGATGGTTAAAATTAAAACCCGTTTTTTTTACGGTTTTCCTTAAAAAAAAGGTTTGAAAATAAGTTGTTTGTGTAAATGGTATTTTTAATCTGTTTATGAAATACAGGCCGCCTACGTGTTGCATCTCTTTAATATTTAAATAGAAACTTATCTATTTAAAAGAAATAAATGTATAATTATTTACTTTTTCAAAATTTAAATAAAAATGTAAAAATAAATTTAGATAAAAGGTATATTTGCGTTTCGTGTATAAACTCAGTAGGTACAATAAAAATCAACACAATCAAAAATTTAAAAAACTAAAACCCGACTACGATAAAAAAGAACGCTAAAAAAGTATGGAACAAAATTTTTAGGATACTGAAAAGAACAAGGTTACTGGAGAAACAAGAACAAAACAAAAAGAAAAGCCGTAGACACACGTTACTAAAGTGTTATGGTTGGTACCTATACCTATACATATAACGTGTGACTACGGCTTTTCTTTTTGTTTTGTTCTTGTTTCTCCACTAACCTTGTTTTTATTACAGTATCCCAAAAATCTTGTTTCGTACTTTTTTAGCGTTCTTTTTTGTCGTAGTCGGGTTTTAGTTTTTTTCCTTTTTTTTGTTAACCTATTTTGGTGTTAAACACTGTGCTTCTACAATGGCTTTGAAATTGAAGTTTTAGACCGCTTGAGGGCGCCACATTGAATTTTTATGATAATATTTTTGATAAGCACATGTGAAGCCCTTTCAAATGTTAACAAATACAGTGTATTTATACTAACGTTTTTTTTAACACATGACTTTCTGTCCGCTAGAGGGCGTCACTATAGATTTAAACAATATATTGAAAATGTACAAGTGAAGTCCTTTCAAATGATACCAAACACGAAGTGTTTATCTTAATCTTTTATTAACACAATACTTTTTGGCCACTAGAGGGCGCCACATTGAATTTTGAAGATTTTTTTTTTATAAGTACAAGTGAAGCCCTTTCAAATGATATCCAAAAATGGTGTATTTAATTAAAAAAAAAATTAACACTTTTTTGACTTTTTGTTCCGCTAGAGGGCGTTAGTTAAAATTTCAACTGGCCACCAAGTGTTCTGGAAATCGTTGCTGCAATAAGTCGATTGTTTCATGCGCGGTGTGGCAGGTTGCGCCGTCCTGCTGGAACCACATGTTGTCCAGATTCATGCCGTCCAGTTGAGGCCACAAGAAGTCCGTTATCATATTCCTGTAACGAATGCCGTTCGCAGTCACTGCAATTACGGCCTCATTTTCTAAAAAGTAAAGTCTAATCACGCCGCCTGACCTAAATCCGCACTAGAAATTTACTCGTTGTGGGTGCATTTGTTTCTCATGGATTTTCACACACATGAGGATTTTCTGAGTCCCAAATTCGACAATGTTGTGTATACACTAGCCATTCATATGGAAATGCGCTTCATCGGAGCAAATGACTTTTTCCGAAAATTGGCATCGACTTCACTTTGCTCCATTACCCATTGAACGAATTGCCAGCGCTTTCCGTGGTCTGCTGGTTTGAGCTCCTGAGTTAACAGAATCTTGTATGCATGAAGGTCTTTAGTCAAAATTCGCTGCGTAGTGCTTCGTGAAATTTGAAGTTGTTGAGAACGATGTCGAATTGATGTTTTCGGGTTTTCGGCGACACTCTCGTTTACAGCAGCAATGTTTTCAAGAGACCGACCGGTACGTTGACGCAAAGGATTCTTATTATCCATAATTGACCCAGTTTCATCAAATTTTTTGACCACTCTTCGAATGGTTGACAGATTAGGTGCACTTTCTCGGCTGAATAACTATATGGGGGAATTCAACAAATGCCCAGAAGGCATTTATAGCCCAAAAGAAGTGTTTAAGGTCAATTTTCAATCTTAAGTGGACGGACTCTTGTAAACCTCTATTTATTAAACAAAAGCTGTTGACCCTCCCATCTATATATATATTTGAAATCTGCAAATTCGTAAGAAATAATTACGCGCTTTTTGAAAAAGATGAAAAGGCTAAGACAAAGAGGAAAATAACACAAAAACCACTAGTAGTTCCGCGAAATAGATTAAAAGTATGCAACAAGAATTGTTATACCATGGCGGTGAAAATATATAACCATTTAGCCGAAAAATTGAGAAGTTCTACAGATTTGGAATTTAATAGAAAGCTATATGACTGGTTGTGTGAGAAATGTTTTTATTCCGTCAATGAATATCTTGAGCATAACGTGTGAAATTTCTATAATTGTTACGTTATAATTTTTCATATTTTTGTTATTTTTATTATTATTTTTTTATTATATTGACATGAAACCATTTTTATAGTATTTTTTATTTTTATTTATTATTGACATGAAATCATTTTTATTGTAAATAATTTTTTTATTGACATGACATCATTTTTACTCTAAATTATTAAGTACTTTTTTATTGACATGAAATTATTTTTATTATGAATTATTTGTTTTCAATTATTAAGAATTTAATTTTAATTTAGTGGTTGAATTGTTAATTGAAATGATTATTTGGTATTTTATGAAATTGCTTTAACTAGACGTGTAACTGTAAGTCTGTAACTATAACTCGATGTGTACCTACTGCATGCTAAAGATGTAAAACTAAATATTTGTACGGCTGAAATGCCGAATATAGTGAAACCCCATATAAATCCTAAGAACTTGTTAGCTACCTATATTCTTGCAAATAAATATATCATTCATTGAAAATTTTGCAAAGTTTGCGAGCGGTATCAGCGTAACTTTCCCCATTTTTGTAATGAGTTTTCACAATTATAACGCGTTGTTCTTTCGATAATCTCTCCATTTTTAATAATCGGACTAAACAAAGGTGACAGCTGTCAAATTTCAGAGATGCCACTTGCTTGAAAAAATAAAATTCCAATTTTAAAAAGTGCACTCTTACTGAGACACCCTATACTTAGACATAAGTTACTTTGCTTTATCATGCCTTATAGTGGACTATGAGGAGCCTGCTTATGATGAAGTACTTTTACACCTATAAAGTATTTATTTATTTTATAATTTATGTACACATATAATTATGAAGAAGACATACAGTACCTAATATTAAAAAAAATGTTCAAAGGTACTGCTTATTTCTGAAAGAAATTTCTTCCAGCAGACCTGCGAAAGGAGAGATAAGAATAAATGTAGGCAATAGTGTGTAGAAATGAGAAAAGAATTTGTAGAAGTATAATATGTAGTTTAGTTTAAAGGGGGCCATGGTGACGTAACTACGCCACTTCTTGTGCAAAGGACCTTTCTTGCTGCTGGCCTTACGAGAAGTACCTCGTTGCCAACATGGATTTGGCCGAATTTGGAATCATGAGTAGCCGAGTAGGTAATAGAGTATATCTATGGTAGGTAGTCACTCCGGGCTGCAAACTTTCGTGCTGGTGGTTGTAGTGATACGAGTACGACGTATTTGTATTAATGCTATCGTTAAACGTTTGGAGCTCTCAACAGTGAACTACGACCCAAAGATTTCTGTTTCCACCTGGTTGTGCTAAGTACTGCAATGTCTATACAACCACTCTCTTTTTGCTACCCACTAAATGAATTGTTTTAGTTTGTTACTTTGCTTTTGGTCATCGTAGCGAATTAAGCAAAATAATGCCATTATACCTACTAGTTGTTAGTAACTGTAATGTTGCGTACAACTTATTTAGAAGCAGTACCATTTCTTGTGGCACTTCACTAACCGGAACACAACATCGTGGCGTCATTGTTGATGAGTGTGAGTGAATCTGTTGACCTCCTGCGATGCCGATGAGTGTCCCAAGACAAGCCTTTCTACAAGCCGCACTGCCCGCACTTCCAATAGGCCGTGCACCGCGCGGTAAGTACTGTTTGAGCGCGACGATCACGCGACGACTCGCTCACTGCACGCCGCGCGCGACGCGGGGTTTTGTTGACTCTTTACTACGCAGTGCAATCTACAGGTACCTACACAACGCAGCACAAGTCATGATGAAACCATTAGGGCCGAAACACATAGGTACTGCGTTGTGGCGCCGCGCTGCTAAAAAGGACAGTGCCGCCCGCCGCAACGCAGGATTTTTCGGGTCTTAGAACCACCACCACCGTGTTGATACCTCATAATTACTTGTTTCACTATCTGTTATTTACCTATAAGTAAACTGTTTAAATGGCAATAATTTAGAAATTATCAAATGCCATTTAGCAGCTCTGGACAAAGTGGACTGGAAAAGCGTACAAAGAGGCTAACAGGTGATCCAGATTTGGTTAACTCCAATCTGCAAAGCCTGGAACCATAGGTGTAGCCAGTCTGGTGACCTATTTTACAGGATACATATTACATGACTTGATTCTGCCATCACCTTACTACAATCGGACATCCCGACGTACAGCGAGTATCCACCCTTACGTTGTTGGGAAGAGCATCGCCGTGTCCTTGTGGGGGCGTTCGGCGTCAGCGATCTTTCGCGCCGGAATTTGGTTCAAGCCATGCTCCGGAGCGAGGAGGAGTGGCAGGCGGCCGCCTCCTTCTGCGAAGCAGTAATGCTAGCAAAGGAGGAGGCCGACCGCATCAGGCAACGGCGTACACGCCGCCGCCGCCGCCGCGATTCCGATCCCGATTTCGATCCCGAATGGGTAGCTCGCTGTCCGTCCGTCCGGTAACATACCGGTCCGAGCTCAAGTCGTTTACGGCGCGCACTGTTCCCGCGCGCCTCAAGGAGTTGTCAGCAAACTGTAGGAGCCCAACAGAGCCGAAGCCTACTGGGGTCAAAGGGTATGTGAAAATGGCACCCGGGGCCCTGGGACCAAGCCAGAGAATGGAACGGGGTAGGTTTTTAGTCAGTAAGAGTCTGACACTACTTCCCGCTCCACCCAAGGGCGGGATTTGTCATTGGATGATTTTACCTACCATAAAAAAAAAACCCTTACGTTGTTGAAACCCCTACGGTTTGCAATAAGCGTTTCGCCTCGTAGTTTATACCGCGTACATTGAAAGACTTGAAGAATTTTGCTGGACATTTTCTCTGTTCGAGGCAAATAATCCCTACTAAGGTACACAGGGACGAGATAGAACAAAGTAGGTTGGCTGCTGTAAGTAGGTAAACGGAAAAGTATGAAAATGTGAAAATGCTACTAGTGTGCGCCTGTGTCTCGGGCTGCGCGGGCGCGGCGGCGGAGGCACAGTGGAGGTGGATCGCACGTTGTGTCCAAGTGGGTTGCACTGCACACGGCAAGTTCAACGTGCACGGCTATCTGTAGCACGCAGAACCGCCAAGGTGAACCACATCCACCTAAAAATAACTGAGATACCCGCGAGACCGCACTC
Organism: Leucania comma; assembly: GCA_958295575.1. NCBI lineage: Eukaryota > Metazoa > Arthropoda > Insecta > Lepidoptera > Noctuidae > Leucania > Leucania comma. The sequence continues at coordinate 309,219 of OY282484.1, forward strand.
AATACAGTCACAGTACAGTACCGCGGCGAAAGTGAAGCCTAGCGCGACCACCATAGCCCCGCGGGGAGCGTGGGCGCCCGCATACCGGCACTAAATGCCAATTAAAATAAATTTCTTATAATATACCTACCTACTTATGTCAAGTCATAAGGGACATTATAATTCAAGTAGCTATTTATTTAGATTTTTATCCACTGTCACATGACATAACTGAGGTTGATTTCTCGACAAGGATATCCCAGGTATTCTAAACTTCCATGGGGAAAAATCTCCATGTGAACTTCTGACGAAACAAATCGAAAAATAAAAAACATAAAATAGCAATTAGGTATTTTGAACTTTAAAAATAACTTACCTAGTCAAGCATTAGAAACTGAGTAGGTCTAGCCTACTCTGTTTCTAATGCTTGACTAGGTAAGTAATCTTACCTACTTATTTGTTTTTAATTATAAATTTATATTTTATCTTAATAGGTATACTTATACACCGTTAATTTTGGTCGTTTTAATCCCTCGGAGGGTCGATTCGGTACATAAAACCCTATCGATTTGACCCTATCGATTTGTAAAGATAAAAATTAAAAATAAAGTAGGTACTTTTTTTTTAACTCGAATTAATTTACGCATGTACAAAATTGATTTCTTTAAGTAAACGTCAGCTGAACGAGGCCAATGAACTGTAGGTAGTTAGTACTCAACGACCGACAAATCCCTACAAGGTCATTGACTCGTTTACTTAAAGAAATTAATTTCGTATATGCGTATTATGAATTCGAGTTTTAGAAAAAAAGTACTTTATTTTTTAATTTTATCTTTATAAATCGATAGTGTTTCATGTACCGAATCGATCCTCCACGGGATTAAAACGAACAAAATTTTACGGTGTATACAAATTAAAAATAATAATAATCACTTATTTACTTTATTTATTACGGACCATCGATCACTAATAACTTTATGAAGAGTTTTTGGCGGGAGTCAAGTTCAGTGGCAGTTTTAATTACTTATTCGCGAATTGATTCATAGTGGATATTATTGTGATGTAAAATTGGTGTAGTTTTGTATCTCAAGTGTCTGCGCAACTGGACAATATGTGGAATCATTGAAACATGCGCGATTTCGGTAAAATGGAGCTGAGAATTTTATTGTAGTGTTGATTAGGTACCTACCTCAGCGAAGTTTGCCGAGAAGGTTGACTTGATATATTTGTTGCCTAACACTACAAAACAAAAAAACATTAGAATGTGTACATCCATATTCTAATGGTAAACCAAAGTTTTTACACGAAGACATGGCTTAAAGGACTTAGTATCCAAGCCAAAAATATTATAAAAAAAAACGTCTATATGACGTGGTACGCAATGTGGGTAGCATTAAAAATATAGATAAATTATGTGCGATATTTAATTTATACGTTATTACCCCAGCGTTAATCTTTCCCTAACCACCCTGTACTATTTCTTATTCTGTGCCCCTACGCACCTTAGTAGGTACGTAGCAAATAAATCAAATTGAAATGGCCATCATTGCTATGGTTACGCGCAGACCCCGTGTGTCGCAACTTCGGTTAAGACCCGAAAATCTGTTAAAAATATGCCGCGTATTGTACCTACCTACGACTTCCGAAATTGCTTTCTAATTTTCTATGTACCTACAATATTTTTTAAATAGAATATAGTATCCACTTGGGGTCTTGTTGTGGACCTTTAGTGCTCGATTACGGAAAAACTTGCAAACCGTACTTTTATGATAGATAGCGGTCAATTGCGAACCCATCAACAATTTAAAAAAAGATAGAGGTAGTTGACGTTCCTATTTTTATTTGAGCTGCGGTTCATCGTGCGGTGTTGGTGTAGATTATTTTTACAGTCTTTGAATCTTCTAGATTTAGTTTTGCGGTTGAGGAAAAAAATAAAAAGCATCAAGAAAAAATCCAAGGTTTATATTTTACGAACTTTAAAACTAAAACCCAGGGTAGCGCTCTTGGCCGCGCCATTGAAACAGTGTAATCGCCGATATCTCGGTTAAAAAAAGTCAAAATTTCTAACAATAAATTTATATTTATATAAAAAATCGCAGGTTTGTATTTCAGGAGCTGTAGTAGGCCCAGTAGATAGGTGTTAGTGGGATCTTTTTTTTATAAACAACACCATATTGGTAAAAAAATATTTGTAAGTACCTACCTAAATTATTATGGATCGAAGGTTTCGCATTGATGGTTTAAATTTAGGAAAAAATATTTTCTTCTCTCTAGCTGAGCTGTTCACATTATATAAGTTATCCAGAAATAACCGTGGTTAATTTAGTTACTTATAAAAAAGTATAATATAATTATGCATAAGGTATTATAAGTAGTTATACTGTTTTCACAATCACAATATTATTATTGTGATTGTTGCCATTTGTTTAGGTAGGTACTTTAACTAAATGTAAACAATCTTGACATGTTCTTAGCTAAAAATTGTATGTAGAAATGTTTACAATTAGGTAGTTATTTACCTAAACCGATGTTAGGTAATTAAATAAATTTAAATATTCTTTGTGTTTTTTATATTTGAATAAAAGAGATAATTATGTGAAGATTGTTTACATTCAGTCAGATGGAGTTATAAAACTTAGTAGACGTCTAGAAGTCTACGATTTGTTGAATGTGTAAGTGATTATGTGATTATTAAGTTCATTCATAATAGTTCGGATTCATGCATGATGCAATCAAAAAGTGAAACAAAGTGTTATTGAGGGGCGCTTAGTGATCAGTGATCATGTGGAAAGTGATGTAGTGCGAGTGCCTGTCGCGAGATGGCATCGCATTCGCCAGTGCTGGCGCAGCGCAAAGTCACGTGGGTCGTGGAGATCGGAGATATACCAGCGTATGCTTACGCGCCCTACGAGAAACACTTAAGTAATAGCAAATGTAAGTACTAAATGCAGTATTTCTATCTGCAAATATATTTCCATTTGCATTTTCGTATACAGTATAGAATAAGTCTATTAGAAATCAGACAAAAAGCTTGTTCTGCACAATATCGTAGGTAATATTTCAAACAGCGGCATCTATATTTATTATTGAAAACTAAGCCTCTAGAGAATAAAACTAGATGGCTATACTGGATATTGAACGGTAAAAAATATTGTTTGGCTCCATAATTTGATTAGTAAATACTAATAAAATAATTTTGTTGACAAGGCAGAGCTAAGCCAAGCAATTTAAGTACAAAACTGCAAAAAAAACATTGGATCTTTTAATTTCGGTCTGGTCACACAGTGCAATGCGAGTGTGCGTGATACACTAACACAAGTGCAATAAATTCTAAGTACGTACAATGTTAATCGTGCTGCGCGGCTCCCACCACCCACCCTTTCCGTTTGTCATCTCGTTCATTCGTTCGAGTCGCTGTCATTTTCGTAGTTTCGGAAACTAAGTTTGCTTTTGCTGTGCCCGTTTGTGATGTTTTCCACACTTAGATCGTCGTTCCAATAGCTTTATTTTTTTTGTGCGTGACAGTGAGAAAAAAGTGTTGATAGTTGAAGTGAAGAGTGACAAATATCGGCCGGCAGTGTCTCTCCGCGAGTTCTATTATTCTTGTTTTGAAAAGTTTGGACAAAGTTTCAACTCGGGAGTGGCGGTGTATGTGTGCGTGTTGTCATGTCTGACAAACTTTTTATTATCACATAAACTGGCTTGAAAAGGCATCGTCGAAGACAGATAAGGCTCGGAGAAAATGGAGCCAAGTTACATAGGTAAGTGTGGGGGGCGTTACGCGGCGCCGTCGTAACAAGTTAGCGCGGAACCTTGACCAGACGGACGCCAAGGTGCAGCGCGCCCGGCTGCTGGTGATGCAAGCGTGCTGCGCTAGCCGCCGGCGCACCTGCTGCCGCTCGCGCGCCTCCGCCGTCTCTTATCTTATCACACCATGTATCGTTGTGTACATAGCCATCTGATAAAGTTAAGACTCACTCTCTTCCCGTATTTCATGAGGTTATCAAATTGGGTTCATGTAATATCACTAGGACAAGTAATGTTTGATAGTATTCCTAATAGGTTGTAAGTAGTTTTCGGTACATACTAGATCATTACTGCTCTTGGTTGTCACAAGTCAAATAATGTACATTACAGCTGACTCATTGTAACTTGCAAGCAGTTAGGTGAACTTTGATGACAAACAATAGTGTTTCTTGCATAGGGTTTATAAGTTTCTAATTAGTTTATTTTCCTGACAATGAAGTTGCTGTAGGATTTAAATTTGATCTAGTTAGGTAGGTATGTAGGAGTATGTTTTTATTCATAGCATTTAAATGGAAAGGTTAATTAAAAAAAAAAAATAGTTTATTTACTTAAACTTGATGCTGCAGACAGACAATTTGGAACAGTCCTCGAAGAAAAAGAACCGCTTCAGCTTATAAAACGATTGTGAGTGAAACTATTCCAGAAAATGATGAACCTCCATAGAGGGGCAGAGAAGCCCGTGAGCTTGTTATGCTTAGGTTTGGCTGAAGTTACTATGTTTTTACATCACTCCGTGGCTGTAATTATTGAAGAAAGAAGTTAAGTTTTGACCAGCAAGCCAAGTCTGCACTTGAATGTCGAAAATTTAACACTCATTGTTTATTTACAGAGATGAAATAATTTCATGACAAACAGGTCACACTGATAACAAATCAATGTTTGTATATTTCATTACTATTAAAATATATATATTAGATAATGTTAAGATTTTAATGTTGTACATACTTAAATAGATTACAATAATGTTATAGGCACTATAATAATAATAATTTTTACAATGTGCTTTATTCTGTTATAATACTTGACAGTTTCGCCTTTTATTAAAATTGAAAGGTATCTAACTTAATACTGAAGTGATTAATTTTTTTTACAAATAATTTAAAGAAAATGAGTCAAGTATCCAATTCAAAAATTGATAGTTTAGTGTACCTTTAATATCTATCTCAGTTAAAAAAAAATGGTAATCTAAAAACTTGTGAATTAAAATAAAACAGCTGTGTAGCAGATAACAATCTACTTGTCTTAATGGTCAAGAATAAATTAGTTTGTCAACAAGCATGTATGTGTGAGTAGCATGTTGCTTGTGCAGAATCCGTCATGCACCAATTGTGTTGAAGAAAGCTGTGTATGAATTGTTGCCGGGATCACCTTTCAGCAGATCATGTTCTTCCTTATGGAACTGGTTTGAACTGAGCATGGGGAAATCAACATGATATTATTTTACTTATAATATTGTGTTAGTATTGTGTTCTGCTATCTAAGAGGTAGATCGTTTAAACCTTTGTGTTTGAACTTTGGGGAGTACACAAACTGTGTGAAAGCATTTTGTATTGCTTCCTTGCAAGAAAGTTTTCTTCCGTGCAATTAATTGTCTAAATCGCGAAAAAAATTGTAGTTAGTTAGGGCAATATCAGGAGTGTAAGAAAGATGATAAGTGGTTTCTAAATGCAGACAAATATCTAGTTGAGTTCTGGCTACCCAAATAAAAACCGGCAATTGGATCTGGAAAAAATAACACGCGAAAATCCCAGGCGGAGGAAACATTGAGCAGGTTACGACGATTATTTGAAGTCAGAAGAGAGGGGGCTACTTTCGGGAGGGTGATCAAAGTTCCCAGGGCAGTATTAGTATAATTATCCATAAGTCCCTCATGAAAATGTGTAATCGAGAGTATGTCGACTGTGGTGGCGGCGGATTAACAGCCGATTTCTGAATTGAGTATTTTACATTGAGAATTCTTATCTATGACTTAAGATCTTTTAAACGTTACGGATTGTTTACTGACATTGACTTGACACGTTTCGTTCTTCACAAACACATTGTAGCCAACGAGTTAATTTTCAATAACAAAAGATCGAGCATTTTTAGGTACCTTTTAAAATATTCCCGAACTGATGTCATAATATCTCACTTTTGAAATACATTTCATAATTTAAAAATGCAAAAACTGAAACCCAATAACCGTAATAATAAATACCGGTTTTTTTACTTGTAACGGAACGCCTTTGGTTTAGTTTATTCTCAATTTTTCTACTAGAGAAAAACTCAACTAATCTTGGTTTGAGAAAATTTAATTTTGACGAATGAAACGTAGAAAACTTAAGTACTAATCAACCACTTGAGCAAAACTTTACTGATTCCCGCTCAAATACTCAGTTCAGAAATCGGCTGTAAGACATCAGAATCACAGGAGACGCGACAATGGGCGTCCTTGGTGTAAGAAGGATGGCCTCTATAATGAATTTCTACTTAAGAAAGCGTGAGCAGAAGAAATTAAAGAAGCATATAAATTGGAAAGGTCATGACTGATGGAGTTTACGCTACGTCCAGCACAAATCCAGATTCATAACTTCGAAAGCTTTCAGCTCGAATTTCACAATCGTTTCGAATGCCCAGTCTTAATGACTTTAGAAGCACACCTTGAAACTTGTTCTTCTGTAGCAGGGCCTGACGCAAGATGTCATTTCTTCGAATCTTTTCATAGCCGCTATGGAGGATGTTTGCAAGGTTAATATATCTTGAAGACATGCTGGCGAGGACTAGGTCTCACCTTCGATTTGCCAACAATATAGTAGTCATGACTGAGACTATTGAGGACCACAGTACAATGCTCAATGACCTCAGTCGAGTTTCCGAAAGAGTAATGATTCTCTCCAAATACAGCATTGACATTAAAAGCCGTTTCTGTTGCGTGCCACTTAGAAACTCATATTCGAACATGACTATTTCTGTATCATCCGTATCCTTAACTATTACCAATTTAAAACTATTGAAAGTCGAACAATCAAGGGTCAGATATTTTTTTAAATGGCATGGTTATACCTAGTTATCGCGTGAAAAAGCTTTTCGAAAGCGATTCACTTTGAAATCAGCACCCTGCAGTTTTGATTTTAATTTATACCAGGAGGGCTCTAGGTATATTGAGCTGGTCACGATTGAAAACAGCTGAACTTTATTATAGCGTCATGTAATTGTAGGTATATTTGTTGAAATTGTCTCATTTATTCTCATTTATAATACCAGATTTTGTTGTGGTCATGATAACTTACTTTCGATCTCAATAGAAAAGAAGTTAAAGAGAAGTAGGTAGTTTATAATTATAATCGACGAAATTCATGCATTAGGTAGCTGAGATCCACAATCGTGTTGGCACGCTTCTGCTTCTTCCGACTCGGGGCCGGCGCGGGCCGCGCGGCAGCCATTGCCGACGCCCATCGACGCGAATGACCAAAAAAACCTAGTTTTCATTACTTACTTAATTTATTTAATGTCATGAAGTTGGTGATCAATAAAAGATAAGTACAGAAGGCGGCAAATAACTTGACTCAAGATTTTGTGGTGGGGGAAGGTACCACCATCCATAATTCCATACATTTTGACATGCTTGAGCTACCCCCACCACGAAAATCTGTAGTAAAGTTATTTGCCACCTACTTTACAAATAACGTTGCAGAGATTTGATAGGAGCTGCTAAGAGCAGCGTCTTGTGAACTTGAGCGGTAAGCGAGGCAGGCGCGCGCGCATCTTTACGAGAAGTGTTGCACAATTACCGCGGTGATGTCATGCCTCTAATTTCATTGAGTGACTAACTATCGAACGGGCACTATGAGCTCGTTGAGTATACAACCACCAGCCTGTAGAACTAATAGCCTGTAACTCTCGTGAGAAGATCACGCGCCACGCCCGATGCCGATTCCAAGCTGAACGTGCTCGCCGCTCTGTGTACGCTGGTGGCTACACCGCGCCACCGCTCACACGTGAAATGTGCTGCCTCCTCGGAACTTTAGTGTCATTTAGAATGTGAACCGTTTCCGTATTCTTTGAACCGTAACTGTCGTGTGACGTACTTAGATTATAGCTGCTATTTGACATGATAGAAGCCATTGTCTGAAAAAAACCACAACCGCAACGACAATGCGCGACAAGCTATAAAAGGAGAAACTGACTGATTAACATATCAACGCATAGCCGAAACTACAACTACCTAGTCCCAGGAGCCTGAAATTTTGCACAACGTTTTTGACGCAGGTACACGGTTCAAAGAGATGAAATAGGAGGTTACCTATCATAAGTTCGAAAAACGTTTAACCGAAATTCATTTCACCTCAAACTATTCAACTGTTTTCGTTTCGTTTTTTTTTTATTTCATCGAAGTCACGTTTGCCACTGTTTATCCTATTCTCAATTCGAATTTTTTCGTTACACCAACGTTTTATTTGGTCAAAAAGCTTTTCACCGATGTTACACTTAGCGGAACTACCATTTGTTCGAAGTATTACGTCGATATCCGTGTTTCCGAACCTTCATTATACCACCATGGAAGGTTTTCGGTCTCTGCTCTGGCGCTGCGGGGTTTGGGCGGTCCCACGCGAGCTTATCGTCGCAGATGGTTTCAACACTCACCAGGCGGGCCTTCAAATCACCTGCTCCTCAGCTCGCGGGCCGCCCTACTCCTCCGCGTCTACGCGGGTTTAAATTACACTAGGGGTATGGCAGACAGGACTGTGTGAGGTCGGATTCGCAGCGAGTCGTTCCTGTCACTAAATTTAGCAGCACAAATTATTGACTTTTATGACACTATTTTAATTTAATATTGAAAATGCTACCATTAATAGCACTCGTCAAATAAGTTGAACCATCCGCGAGGGGTACGCGCAGCTCCCTCCCTCGAATGAGACCCGAAATCGGTTATAATCCTTGTCACACAAGTTGAACCATCATGGCGGTCGACCTTGAATGCACAGTAACCGATTTTCGGGTCCCAATCGAAGTGGAGGGTTGCACGCAACCATAGCAAATGGTTCAAGTTATTTACCGAGTATTATAACCGTCTAAATATTTGTGACCAAAATTCTGTAAACTGTTGATTCGGTGTGATGAAAATATGGCAAATAAATCATTTTGCAAATTAAAAAGTTCAAGAGATTTGTACAGCAGGAATTCCAATTGCATGGCAATCAAAATATTTAATAAGTTACCATCACGCATCAGAGTGTTGCCCACTTATAAATTTAGGAAAACGTTATTTGCCTGGCTTCTAGACAACTGTTTCTACTCTGTAAATGATTTTTTGAATTATAAATTCTGACATGGGCGTAAATACTGTTTTTTTTTTTTATTAATATTATTATTTGACATTATTATAATTTTTGACATAACATTTTTTTTTTGTTTAGTTTTAAGTATTTGACATTATAATTTTTTTTTTTTTTTTTTTGGCATTACATTTTTTTTGTGTAGTTTAGTTTCAAGTAGTTTTAGTTGACATTCATTATTAGATACTGACATTCCATTCATATGTAATAATCAAAATTAAGTAGTCTTGACATTGTATCAAATTCTCTTAATATTTCTACACCGGCAACGGTAGTGTATGTGAAACATTTTTAATATTAAGATCTTGTATGCACCATATACTAAGAAATAAATGAATTATTATTATTATTTATTATTAAGAGAGGATTCGGCCAATACCAATTCGGTAAAATGATACCTATGAAACATGATACTTGGACAATATACAAATATGTCAAATAATGCATTATATAGCAAAAAAGACGTCGGTCAATAGTTTTCGGTCACATGAAATTCGAAAAAAAAAAATCGGAAAAGTAATCGGTTCTCGAAATAGGACTCCAAAGTTTGTATGAAGAAACCTACCGTCACAGGGAATCTGCTGACAGGAGATAGTATCATATTATTATAATTAAATTGTTTAATGACGTTATACCTACATCGGTAGTACCTAAAAGTTTTAAAGAAAGAGTTTATCTTATTCTTTTTAAACTTGATTTATTTATATATTACTTTTATTTATTTTTTTCATATCAGCTCATGAATTGATCTCGTAATTGCATTTGGTTTTTTATTAAGTAGGTAGGTACCTTAAATAGAGACCTGTGTTTTATTGACAGAAATTAAAAAGATAGTGGTAAGTAAAGCAAAATAAACACTTCTTTCTCGCTTTTCCTGATTTCCATTGGGTTGGAACTATAAAATGTTTAATTTCGGTCTCTCCTTCTAAAGTTAGCAGAATGATGGTACAGTAGTGACGGGGCGGGCGGGGGCGCTCGGCGCAATGGCCGAGCTAGTTGTCATGCATGCAGCGGGCCCGGCTGTGCAGGTAGTGCGCATGTGCTGCGTATCGTAGTCAGCTAGTTAATCGTCGTCGCCGGTAATCGCTGCACTTCCGGACAACTGCTGACACCGGCGCCAACTTGCATACAAACAATACTATCATTGTACCTCGGCACACTGACACATGGATAAATATGGTGCACGGTTAGCCCTTGTGGCAATGAATCGTGTGAAGCTTCGTATCGAGCAACGACCCGGCTTCCTTAGACATAACTTTGCATTCTAGTCGTAAATAGTCGTGAAATCATCATAATTCAGACTCTAGGAGGTCCGTGAGGTCAAATGTCACCATCCCTTTCTCACACCGGAATTTATGACTTTAAGACGTCATGGTGGGTCACAGAGGGCAAATAGAAAAAGTCGTAGATCAGATAGAGTAGGTCAATCATAGGCAAAAACAACGCAATGTAAGCCACATCAGAAGCTACCGAGCTAAACTGGCGTAACGTCATGTGCACCGTGAACGTATATTGAACGAGCATATTTTCCGCAGAGGATTTTTTTTTTTTATGTTAGGTAAAATCATCCAATGACAAATCCCGCCCTTGGGCGGAGCGGGAAGTAGTGTCAGACTCTTACTGACTAAAAACCTACCCCGTTCCTTCGTAGCCTATCGAACCGGGGCCGGGTATCCCTTTCGGAAGTTAACCCATGACCCCAGTAGGCTTCGACCCTGCCTGCCTGCAGTCAGCAGGCTGGGCCTCTTCGGTGTGCTGACAGCTCCTTGAGGCGCGCGGGAACAGAACGCGCCGTCGACGACTTGGGCTCGGTCCGGTCGGTTACCGGACGATCGGACAGCGTGCACGCCGTCCGCAAGCCCGCGCCCACGGTGTTCCGCAGAGGATAGATGCGCCCGGTAAACCAAAATAAATTAGTACTCTCAATAATATTAAATTAAGAGTAGTCATAATCATAATCATAATCATTTATTTATTTGCTAATATGGGTACATAAAGTTATTGAAATTATATTACAGTCCAACCATATTATACCTTAAGGCATGCAAATCACGAGCTTTATTATTATAATAATACATTCTCTTGCAAAATTTATTTACAAGTTTGAAATTGTTAATGTCACTTGAAGAATTGAAGTAAAAATGTCATTTGTTAAATAATAATGTCAAAATACAATTGTGAATAAATGTCAAAGTAAGAATAATATATAAAAAAATAAATTTGTTGGTAAATTCACTGAAAAAATAATAAAATCATTCAAATATCTCAACATAAATCATAAATATATCTCAGTCAAAATACTTGTCATTCAGAAATTCATTGATTGTGTAATATACTTTTTCTATCAGTAATTCTTTGAGTTTGTATTTAAAAGTAGTTAATGTTTCAATATTTTTAATAGAATTTGGCAATTTATTATAAATTTTGACACCCATACCAAATATGCTTGATTTAAACTTAACTGTTCTACTTTTAGCTGCCTTAAGTTCGTTTTTATGTCTTGTACTTCTCATTGTCTCATAATTACTGATATCGCGCTTTGTGATTGAGGCTGCTTCCAATATATACATTGACGCTAGAGTTAAGATTTTTAATCTTCTGAATTCCGTAGTGTCGTTGAGACTCAATTATATTTTCGTTCATGGAGCACTTGTTTCGAAAAACAGGCAAGTACTAGTCGGACTCGCGCACCGAGGCTAGGGTTCCTTACAAAACTACCTATGAAGATAATCAAATTCAGTTCCCAAATTGACTTTCAAAGATTTTTTTTTTTCAGTTTTCTTTATTTTCGGCTTTTATCCATTCTTTTTCCGCTACTGCTGTTATATCATCTGCCCAGCATTTTTTGTTGTCCTTTGGCTCTTGCCACTGGGTCCTGTCCATGATCCATGAACTAAGTGTATGTCCGGCCCATCTCCACTTGAGTTGGAGAGCATAATGCAAAGCAAACAGACGGATACTTGTTTTCCGTCTTATGTATTCACTTCTGACTTTTTGTCTATACTTCTTTTCATAGTGGTAGTACTGGTAGTGGTGTTATTTCCCGGTGCGGCAGGATCGTTGACTCGAGCGGCGCGAGCGCACTACTAGTACGTATTGGTAGAACGGCGTGCAGCACGTGTGTGCGCGGGCAGCACGCACGCTCCGCTTAATGAAGAGAAATTACTGGAAATAATTGCTATACTACGCAGCGAAACATGGAATGTTTCGGCGTCTCTGCGCACCATCGGACATACCTCATCTAATCCGCGCCAGTTTTTACAGCCTACAACTTCAATTACTTAAATGGCAATGGCTAAATATACCAGCGAGTGCATAACATGAGCGCAGGTTATTTTGATGCTGTTGTAGTTTCGCGCGCCGCGAATTAAGTTGCTTGTAATTTTTTTCCGGTATGCTCTTCGCTCCTGTTCTGTTAGCGCACGATGACCGTCTCGATTGGTGTTCGTGTACAACCAACGTGTGTTACGTAGCTGTGGTCTCCTGCCCACACGGATGAGCTCGTCGTGGCGCACTCGTGGGTGCCCGGCTGCTTGAGGCGCGACCGACATGCACTTTTACTACATATTTATCTAAATTAACAATGTTTCATCAAAATATGGACTACATTTTCTCTATCAAGATACTCGTTTTAGACTACTTCGTATTTACTTCTTATTACCAGGTGACTATCAATAGAAATGCAATTGCAGCAATTCTTGAAGATTTACTATCATTAATTGAACCGGTCCATGGTCTATTTCCGAAGCTCTTCTTGATGAAGAGCTTCGGAGATAGACCATCATGGGACGACCGGCCGACAAACGTAACGTAGTCGTCGTATGTATGACGTCTGAATGAACGCAAACGTTTTGTGAGGCGAGCAGCTTGATAGCGTTTTATGATGTAACTTGAATGGTTGTGTGCGCGTTGTTGTGTCGGAAGGGGCGCTAAATAAATAAACAAAGACACAATATAGTGCGACGGGGGTCGCCCGGTCGTAGCCGAACTGCTGTTTCATGTAAAGTAATTACGGAATTGATATTCATAGCAGAGGACAAATGTCGCGCAGGGCCGCGCTGTGGCATACGCGGAGCGGCGGACGGCCACTGAACCTCTGTGTTTGTAGATAAGATGAAATGGCACTCAACTGTCAAGGTACTTAGAACTAAATTGCGCACATGTGGGCCACGTACGCCAATCTGGGCGCGTCGGGCTTCATACATTTTTTTATGGCAACTAGACTTGTATAGCTACATTAGATCCACACCACGCGACGTCGTTCTACGTACAAATCAGGCGTGGTCCACGTGTACGTCGGCCTAATGTAGTTCTAACTTTACTGGCATCCCAATGTTCGTCAACCGTAAGGTTATCTTATCAGCGACGGCCGCATGTTATGATAATTTGAACTCATCGTCTTAGATATTTTTAACTTCTTTATTGTTATCCTCATCCATTAATGTCTTAGTATATCGCTTGCAATGCCTCTTATCTCTGCTATTTGCACAGAACACAGAAAGACACTAGAATTAGCTTGAGAAAATGTTTGTACCAGAACCGGTGTCGCCAAACTCACACATTTACGATTTACTCTTATGCAAACCGGAAGATACGATTGGCTAAAACAAAAATTGGGCGTAAACAAATTAAAAAAAAAAATGTTATACGAAATGCAACTTTAATGTCAACGATCTATAAATCAAATTGAAAAAAACAAGAAAGAAATACATCTTGGACTACCAAGTACCGCCACTCGTCGCTAGATGGCGTTGTTCAGTATGAACTGTAACTTTATAAAAATAAGGGTGGTATTTGAATGGCGTATCACTGACACAAATGCAGATCGCTACTCAAATAGTGACGTACCCTAATTCGATTGCAATAATATCGTAAAACAAACATAAAATATAATGCGAAAAAATATCGTATGCGATAGTATTAAAATAATGAAATTAATATGTAGTAGGGTAATTTCTAAACGTAGTAAAAAGGGTATTTATTTGCATGTAAATCAAATACCTTTTTGTTTGTATTTGTTCATTTTATAGTGGGTAAATAAAAAAAAAAATGCTGAGAACCTCGCAATGTTTTATTATTACATTGCTATTTGAGTTAAAACAGTGAAAAGATTATTATATTTGTATAATAATCTTTTCACTGTTTTATATTGTTTGATTTTGATCAAAGAATTTAATTAAAATATTAACGGGCACTTTTAAATTGGCACTTTTAAGTTAGTTGCCCGTTCTAAGAAGTTGAACACTTTTAAAATTTAGGTTATGTTATTTATGTTGAATACTACGGACATATAGGTGTAACAATGTAACAAGTATTGCAATTTCACAAATAAGAACTTAGTATAAATACGTAGTGAAAAAGGCAATTTATTTTCATTGTGTGTTTAATATTGAAAATACAAAAAAAAAACCTCTATTACAAAAAAATACAACTGACTTCAAAAAAACTAAATAATGTAAAATAACTTTGATTGCGGAAGTCGGTGTTTACGGTTTGGTTTCTTCATTTTTTGACATTGACTTCCGAAATTAGTGTTACGAAAAGTGTGATCAGACGAAGCCGGCGACGACTAAACATAAGGTATAATTCAAACGCCCTATGTTGTTCCAAGCTCTTTAGCTAGATTTATTTAAAATTGCATCACGAATATCATCCTACAATATTTATTTTATTAACTTTATTAATTTAATAATTATCTGTATTTTAATACTAATACTCTCAAGTATAAATACGTTTATGTTAAAAAGGCAATGCAATACATGTCGATTGATTTTATCGATAAAGTCACGCACTATTTGGATAGCGTCAAAAGTATAGGTAGAGATGCGAATATTCCAGAAAGGCTAATAACCGGGAAAAGAAAATCAACTTTGTTTGCATGAGGTTAAGGACAATTTTTGTTTGTATATCTTGTGCAATGTTTGACGAAATTTTATTTTTTCATTTTATTAAAATAAATTCGAAAATAATACTTACCGGTGGTATGATACACCTCCATAAGTTAGATTTTTAGTCCGACTATGGTTTTTACAGTCCAGAATGGCACAATAAGGCATTTTATTATTATTTTATGTAAATTGTATGTTGACGTAGTCTAGTTTGCGAATGAGAGCGCTTGAACAGCAAGTGCGTATTGCAGTACTCACTAGCGGCGACAGTGCCACGCCTACTTACTATTTCCAGGTTCTTTCTGTGTTCCGTGGCTATTTGCAACGCGTTAATAGTAGCAGGTGGAGGGTGACTGTAAGGTTACCTTAGATCTAAAGCTATACTTTAGTCCTCTAGCTTTCTTAAATGCTCTTTTTTGTTGTCAAGCAAGTAAAACCCTTCAGATAGCTTTTACTCATACCAGGCCTGTCTCACTTCCATACTATGCGTTCCAAATAAGAATAGGAAAGCCAATAACCTCGATCTGTCAAATGTTGAGTGAAAAGTACGGTTTGCAAAAAAATCTTATTTGCGTATCAATAAAGGGTTATTTTTTGCTTTGCATTACGTAGTCTTAGTTAGTCTATTTGAAGTAAAAACGTTATTGTTTAATATAAATTAGCTAATTATATTGTTTTAAGTCATAATTAGTTAAAAATAAAAACTATTTTCTTTTTCATTTCCATTGTTAGGAATAATTCGCCTTCTTCTTCCATTTGCCACTAATCAGACACTTCACACAGTGACGCTGTGATGAGAAAAATTGAAGAACTGAATTCTGATAAAAAAAAATTTCGTTAACGATTCGTAAATAAATTAAATTTAAAAAAAATCTTTTTTTGCTCGCCGTACCCAATTTCTTCAATTTGACAGTTCGACGTGACGTCACAACATGGCAATCGATCCTATTCTCATTTGGACCGCATAGTACAAGCGGCGCAAAGTCGTCGAGATATTTACCTACTGTTCTGGAAAACAACCTAATTTCAACCTTTTGCATTGCATATAGCGTTCATAGTACAATAACTGTGTGCCGTCTCGCTTCAATCTGCCAGGGCTGTCAGAGGTACTACTTTATCTGTGAAAGTAATACACGCGAAGCGAGACAGATGGCGACACATGTTGATACGATTTCCAAACGGGCAATAGTCTAGGAGCTAGACAACCGAGATTGGTACTTAAATAATATGAAATTACTGGCTTTTCCCATACCAGAGGACCGACCACGCTGGAAGAGAAGCGCGAAACTTTGCGGTATCGTTGGGCCTTTCCCAGCTGGTGAAGCAAGCGACCAGGGTGCCTGATGTAGTTGGTCATACTGCCAATTGTCTGGACCTTCTGCTGACCACCGATCCGGACAGATGTATCGTAACAGTTTCTTCACCACTTGGAACATCAGATCACTGTCTGGTGAAGTCTGTATCGTCCTTCTCCCCACCTGACTGTGAGTCTCGCGGTGAACGGCGGATGTGGCGTTACAAGTCGGCAGATTGGGATGAGATGCGGCACTTCTTTGCGTCTTATCCTTGGCAGCAGGTTTGCTTCTCTTCTGAAAATCCGTCGAGCTGTGCAGATGCCGTATCCGATGTGATACGTCAAGCTATGGAGTATTTCATCCCTTATAGCGACGTACCCATCGGTGGCTCAGTTCACCCATGGTTCAGCGCCGATTGCATAAAAGCTGAAGAGCTTAAGCATTCGGCGTTTCTCACCTGGGTTGATGCTCGTGACCGCAAAGCTCCGGATCTGAGTTCAAAGAAGAGAGCCTTCAACCAAGCTGCCAAGTCCTACAAAGAGGCACTAAGGAAGGCTCGCTTTGACCGCATTACTCATATTGGCACAAAGCTCTCTGCACAGCCATCCGGTAGCAGAGCTTTTTGGTCCCTTGCCAAGTCGGTCGAAGCGAACTTCTGTCGGCCCACACTGCCTCCGCTGGTTAAGCCTGATGGAACACTGGCTCACACCGCGAGAGAGAAAGCAGGTCTCTTTGCATCTCTCTTCGCCCATAACTCTCGTCTTGACACTTGTGGTGCTACTCCACCGACTCTGCCTTTCTGCGACACCTCGATGCCCGAAATTCGCATAAGGAACAATGAAGTTCTGAGAGCACTGTGTCGTCTAGACGTGAATAAAGCTAGTGGACCAGATGGTATACCAGCGATAGTTCTCAAGGCTTGTGCGCCCGAGTTGTCTCCTGTATTGACTCGCTTGTATCGCCTCTCATTTAGGACTGGAATAGTGCCCAAGTCCTGGAAGCTTGCCAATGTACAACCCGTGCCCAAAAAGGGCAGTCGTGCCGATCCTAAAAACTATCGGCCGATTTCGGTAACCTCCATACTCTGCAAGATTATGGAGCGTGTATTGAACTCGCGCCTCATGGCATACCTGGAAGGTAACGATCTCCTCAGTGACCGACAGTACGGGTTTCGCCGCAATCGATCTACTGGGGACCTACTAGTTTATGCCACCCACTTGTGGGGCGAGGCCCTCGAGAGGAATGGGGAAGCGATTGCGGTTTCTCTAGACGTCTCGAAGGCCTTCGACAGGGTATGGCACGCTAGCCTTTTGAGTAAGCTTCCAGCGTACGGCATTTCCCCTGGCCTGATTAGTTGGGTAAAAGACTTCCTGAGTGAACGGTCTCTCCGAGTTGTTGTCAACGGATGCTCATCAGAGCCCATGACGACTAATGCCGGAGTTCCTCAGGGGTCTGTTCTCTCTGCAACTCTCTTCCTCCTGCATATCAACGATCTGCTGATGCCCGGTATCTATGGGTATGCAGATGATAGCACAGTTGTAGACAGATACCTGCCAACTCCTCGGGCTAGTAAAGAGCTGATCCAGGCTGAAAGGGAGGCTATGGTGGAGCGGACGAATGCTTCACTTCAGGCAGTCTCCAAATGGGGCGAAGCCAATCTTGTGGGATTCAACGCCACCAAAACACAAGCGTGTCTGTTCACCGCCAAAAGGAGCCCGTTCACCTTGGCTCCTGCTTTCCAGAATGTATCCCTGGAGTGCACCGACCGCCTTCAGCTCTTGGGGGTAGAAATTTCCTCAGACCTCAACTTTGGGCGGTTCATTGAGTCCAAAGCTAAGGTAGCTGCTAGGAAACTCGGCGTTCTAGCAAAAGTCCGGCGGTACTTCACACCGGAACAGCTTCTAATCTTATACAAAGCACAAGTCCGTTCGTGTGTGGAGTACTGCAGCCACATATGGGCTGGTGCTGCAAAATGCCACCTAGCAGCTTTGGACTCGGTGGAAAGGCGTGCGAAGAGGCTAATTGGTGATCCAGACTTGGTTAAGTCCAATCTACAAAGCCTCGAGCACAGGCGTAGAGTAGCCAGCCTTTCGGTGTTTTACAGGATGCATTTTGGAGAGTGTGCGCGGGAATTGCATGACTTGATACCGCCATCTCCTTTCTACCATCGAACAACCCGGCGTACGGCGAATATCCACCCTTACGTTGTTGAAACTTCCACGGTCCGGACTAAGCGTTTTGCCTCGTCGTTTATACCGCGTACATCGAGGGACTGGAACAATTTGCCTGCTGCGGTTTTCCCGGCCAATTATAATTTAGGCGTCTTCAAGGCTAGAGTGAATAGGCTCTTAATAAACTAGTGCGCTTTACCATCGACGACTGCATCACTGCTTACCATCAGGTAGGATTGCAGTCAAGTGCTAGTTTATAAAATATAAAAAAAAAAAAAAAAAAAATGCCTACCTGTAAAATAATAATAAAAATAGGGATATAATGATAAACAAAGACCAAATTATGCAGTAATTATGATACAACAGACAATACGTTTTCTTATTTTTTTTATTTTATAGTTGTTTTACTTTTAAATACTGTTTTATTGATTTTCTTCCTGATTTAAAGCAACGATTGATTTCCAACAGAATATACAATACCTAGTACCTTACGGTATTAACAGTTTACTTTAAAATTTGTTTCGCGGATGCGTGCGCTGCGTGTGCGACAAGTTGAGCGAGTGCCAGCCTATTGAGACTAGTCCGGTGACCGGACGCTTGCGTTTATCATACCTAAACTCGGGAGTGAAATTTCTGTACCGGTAAGGTACTATTATATTCTGTGCTCATACCAATGCTCCGTGTGTTAGGGGACCCTTAGTGTCGGGTTGTGTTGATCGTAGAAACGTTTTTTCAACTAAAGAGAAATATACCAAAAATTAAATCACATAAAGGATCCACATGGAACTTTGGCAGGTATTATTATTATATCTAGCCTATACTGTCCCACCGCTGGGCAAAGACCTCCCTCCATTTCTTCCAGTGTTCTCGGCTTTGAGCCACATTTAAATAGCTCTTATATGGACCAGTAGCTGTTCCAGGCATTTTCTGTTCGGTACTTTAAAATCGTTCAAGTTCCACCACAATGATTCGACTCTTTAATCGTACTTCTCATTTAACTTTTTTAAATAAGAGTGTAATAAGTCGTACCTGTCTTACCCAGGGTTTATCCTGGAGCATAATTTTAAACCACACGCTGGTTGTACGCCCCGACATTTGTTATCGGCGTCTCCGCAACCTTGAAGATCCCAGGTTCTCAACGCTTTGGGCTCTGGTGGGCATGGATAAAATTATCTATGCTTGTGTCTACCGTTCGCACAGTGGAAATCAGCAGGGCTATTGGCTAACTTTTTCTAAACAGTTGACAACTGGCATTTGATGTACTTTGTTGTCAACTAACAATTTCATAACTTTGGTATTACGTATGACATCAAGTGGCTAACAAACTGCGGTGGATAAGTATGCACCGATATTTTTTGTTAGCCGCTACTTAGTGGCTAACAAAAATTATCGGTGCATATTGTCCCGGGCTCTAGTTTTTATCGACTATTATGCAACTAAGCTAAATATCGCATCGTCAACTTAAAAGCTCACAATCACAATTATAAAAGTATAGATACAATAACACGATGGATATCAAAGGCACCGGTGGATAATGACGTCATATCAGTTGGTCACTAAAGATAGGCAATACGAAATTACCTGTTTGACAGTTATACGATGTACATTCTAGCAAGTGATCTTCACTTGAGCTGTCAACAGAGTTACGCAATAGCCCCGCAGGAGGCGATCAGGCTCACACAGTACCTTATTGAGGCGGCGGAGGCGGCTCAGCAGAGGTACCCTTCCGCAAAATCGGTGTTACTGGGGGATTTTAATGCCCACCACCAGGTGTAACTCTTCCCATACCAGTGCACAGATCATGGTGGTCGTGAGACGCGAAAGCTTGCGCTAGCGTTAAATCTCACTCAGCTGGTCCAGGGAACTACGACGGTGCCGGATGTTGATTCGCACACGGCCAATTGCTTGAACCTTCTGCTGACAACAGATCCAGACTGCTACTTAGTGTCGATATCATCACAGTTAGGTAGTTCCGACCACTGTCTGGTGAAATCTGTATCAGTCTATTGTCCGCCCGATCCCTGCCCTAGAGGCACCAGGCGGGTTTGGCGATATAGGTCAGCAAATTGGGATGGCATACGATCTTTCTTCGCATATTATCCTTGGCAGCCTACTGCTTTTCTTCGGATGATCCATCGTCGTGCGCAGATGCTGTGGCAGGTATGCTGCGGCGGGGGATTGAGTACTACATTTAGAGATTGCAAATATTCGATAGTTTTGATATTCGAATATCTTTTCAGTGCTATTCGAATATTTTCAAAAAAAAAAAAAACACTTAAAATATCAGCTTTTATTGCTTTGGGAACTATATTTTTGTGCAGGTAAGTAAACCTAGCACAATAATATTTAACTTATTCAAAAAAATCAAAACAATTTTAAAATTCTTATACAAATTAAGAAGTCTTAAAGTTCGTCTATTAAAAAAGCATTACTGATATCAAAAATAAACAAAAAATTTTTAGTGAAAACTCAAAAATGTGTTCGATAGCCCATTTATCGACAAAGGAAATAAGTATTTAACAAACATTACGCAACAACCCACGGGAGCAGAGCGGTAACTAAAGCCGCGGTTGAATCACTTCGCAGAAGTCAAAATGCACCGTTTTGCAATAGCGATGGGCGAGTTAACTTATATTAATTGAGTTACTCAAATCAAACAACTAACGAATCAAGTCGAGTTGCTTTTTCCTTCATTTCGAATTGATTCGCAAGTCGACGCGCTGACGCGACGCAAATTGCCACACCCCGCGCGAATCAACTGTTTTCCTTCGATTCGAATTGATTCGCAAGACGGCGCGCTGACGTGACGCGAACCGCGACGCTCCGCACGAATCAATCAAGTCTGTAAGAGGATAGGAGGTGTTCCACTACCTCCAAACTCGATTTGACTCGAGGATGTGAATTGCAAATTCGCGACGCCAACCTTACCAAACGGGAATTATTTAGGGAAAGTTAAATTTTAATAAAATAACCTTATTACTTGTATTTGGAGATTCTTTTTATTTCTGGGGTGGGCCCTTGGAGATAGATGTGCCTGAGAAATATGTGCAGTTATCCGAGCGATTTATAGCCGCTGGAGTA
Organism: Leucania comma; assembly: GCA_958295575.1. Taxonomy (NCBI): domain Eukaryota; kingdom Metazoa; phylum Arthropoda; class Insecta; order Lepidoptera; family Noctuidae; genus Leucania; species Leucania comma. The sequence goes on from OY282484.1 coordinate 330,755, forward strand.
CCCAAGTCCGGTCTACTATGGGCACCACCAGCAGCTTCAATGTGGCTGGCGGCTTACATCTAGGGTCGGTCTTAGCCCTTACCTCTTCCTGATGATAATGGATGCTCTGACGTTGGACATCCAGGAAGAGGCTTCCTGGTTGTTGTGGCTGTTTGCCGATGACATTGTGCTGGTTGCCGAGAGTGACACAGAGTGACACAGAGATCCAGTCTCTTCGAGAGGCTATGGTTGAGCGCTTGAACTAGTCCTTGGGGGCAGGCTCTGAATGAGGCGATGCCAATTTGGCCAGGTTCAATGCTGCTGAGACCAAGGCGTGTCTATTTTCCGCTAAAAGGAGTCAATTCAGCCCTGCTCCAACTTTCCGGGGTGTAACCGTTCCAATAACTGACCATCTTAATCTTCTTGGTGTAACGTTGAGATCTACTCTCAACTTTGGGCCATACATCGAAGCAAAGGCTCAACTGGCTGCAAAAAAGCTGGGAATCCTCGCAAAGGTCAGACAGCACTTCACGCTGGAACAGCTGGTCAAACTTTATCAAGCGCAAGTTCGATCGTGTATGGAGTACTGCTCTCATCTTTGGGACGGATCTGTCCGATACCAGCTTGATGCGCTTGAGACTATTGAGAGGCGAGCCAGGAGGATCATTGGCAATGATGCAATCGTCGAGTCGAGGCTTCAAGGTCTTGGACATCGACCCCGTTTCTAGCCTATCGGTTTTCTACCGGTTACATTTCCGGGAGTGTGCGTCGGAATTGCATAGCCTAATTCCGCCTAGCACGTTCCATCATCGGACTACCAGACGTACGGCGTTGCGCCACCGGTACATGGTGGACATCCCACCTATACGCACAAAGCGTTTTGGGAATACATTCATTGTGCGTACAGCTAAGGAGTGAAATTCCCTGCCGGAGTCTGTGTTTCCTGATGGCTACAACCCGGGAATCTAGTGAATAGGTTACTTCTAGGTAAGCGCGCTCCATCGTCGACCGCATCATCGCTTTCCATCAGTTGTGATAGCGGTTTAGCGCAAACCTATCAACAATAAAAAAAAGTTTATTTAAAAAAGTTATGATAAGCTCTTCGTCGTATCGAAAACTTTGTTTATAAATTTGGGAAATTGCAAAGCCAAATATTATAGGTATATTTGACTTTGTGCAAAGTGATTCCCAAAACCTTTGGTGTTCCACATCCAAGAAATATTGAATTTTATTCAAATTTTAAAGTGCACGAGTAGTGTTTCCGCACGGCCACTATTGCCGCGCCGCGCCGTTGCGCTCAGCTCCGGCGTCTAATTAACACGTTGCTAAGCAACAGCCTTGACAGCTCTCGCGGTATTATTCCAATGTGAAATCATGCGAAATTCACAAACTTGTCAAAAATTCAAAATAGTGTTCAATTTAATGCGAAGTTCAAAAAGACAACAGAGGACGCACTTTGCTGATTCGCTTAGGTTCACATTATTGATCAATGACCTCTATGAATCGTCCTTGTAAGGTAAAGTGCATGAGTAAGCTGAGAAAATCGTAATCTCTTAATTTGGGAGAAGTATGACAACCAGCATATTGTAGTGCAGTAGTGTTGGAGCAGTCACAAGCACCAAGCACCAGTGTATGCAATTATAGATGTGCAACGTCCTGGAGCCAAGCTGTCTGCCGCCGCCGGCCGCCTATCGCCAACCGGACTGGAAACTACATCAGATTACATCTCAATGAAATACAAACTTCATGTTCAATAAGTATTAACTACAAAGTTATAAGTACTCAAATATTTGGACACAAAAATTATGTAGGATAAAAAGATGACAAATTGTGATGTAAGGCGACAAAACATGTTGGTGGCACCGAGACGTAACAAACTAGGTATTACAGTGTGCCTCGCCGCTGTATGACACCTCCAGCTCTTGAGAACTATCTCGATTATATGGAACAATTTGTCTTCTAATTGTCGACACAGTTTTACTGTAAAACAAGAGAAGTTCTGAATAATGATGAGAAAGTGAAGCTCATCAACAAGCGAAATTTCTTACAATATGTGATTTAAGAAATGTCGCTTGTTGATGAGCGCAAGGTCTGAGATAGCAGTAATGCGTTACGTACGGCGACATCAAGTAAACTAGACACCGCGGGCTAAACATAAAATCTTACGTCACCTTATTTACTTAAATCGGTGAACGTGGCTGACGTGGCGCTCGTAAAACTAGCAGTGTGCCTATGTACCTGAATGTTTCTGATCAGAGTCGTCGTGGACGCTAGTAACGATGTTGTTTTTAACCGCCTACAAACAAAGGAGGACGTCTTGGAGGACCTGCATTCAGAGTATTACTTGATGTAGCCACTTCTACAGATGACCATTGATGATTTATTTATTTATAGTTATGATGATGCTGGTCAACGGAACATCACACACACAGATATGCTTGAGCTATGCACTATGTCGCTATGACAGCTAAGCAACTATGACGATTCAAATAAATCATCATCGAACTATCTGATGTTGATCCCGGAAGGTAAGCGCGGGGTGCTGTGAAGTAAAATAATGCAGGTATCCTAGCCGTGTCCGGGTTTAGTAGACATGTCATGTGACGTACTCTGGACTGACTCTGGACTTCTGCCAGTGGCTTCGTCTGCGTGAAATTCAGTTTAGTCCCTTAAGGGTGGAGTTTCGTAAAATCCGTTCTTAAGTAGCGGACGTCTACACACTTTAAGGAACATACCTGCCAAATTTTAAGTTTGTAGGTGTTATATTTTCTGAGATTTCGTGGTTAATCAGCAAGTGGTATTTCGCTTTTATATCTAACTCTAATTCACAATTTCGTACATGCGTAAATTAAATCGAGTTTAAAAAAAATGAATCGATCCTCCACGGGATTTAAACCACCAAAATTTAACGGTGTACACAGATTAGGTTAGGTGCCTTATTACAGAATTTGCACATTATTTAATGTGAGCTGTAAGCACATTCTGCACAGCTATTATAAAAAGTATAAAATAAAACTTTGTACAAAACAATACAATCGACGTCCATATAAAAACACTAAATAAAATGTGCGATAGAACTTTCAGTTGGAAGTTGGTGTTTCTAGTTTTGTTTCTTCGTTATTTTAACAGTGCGTTTAAAAATAAAAGGTTTTTATATTGGTTTTGTATGTATTAGTCAATAACAGTTAGGTATAAGCTCAAGTTGCGGAATGTCGTGATCTCACAAATTACACTTCTACTTTCATTATTGTGCTGTGTTGGATGTTGAAAGAAAACTACGTCGTTAATATGACAACTTTTTTTATTAAGGTATGCTGAAATCATCTTTCAGTCTAGAAGGGCGGAGCGAGAGGGCGCATCAGACTTATAGACTAAAACCCTCTTGTGTCTTTCACTCACGCTCCCGAACCACAGTAACTGTTTAAACTTTCCCGCAAATAATAATATAATATATAATATATTTCACAACTATCACACAACACCGTCTAGTCCCAAGCTAAGCAGAGCTTGTGTTATGGTTACCAGACAGCTGATAAACATACTTATATATTTCTAAATACATACATATTATAGATAAATAACACCCAGACACAGAACAAATGATCATGCTTATCACACAAACATTTGTCCTGGGTGGGAATCGAACCCACGACCTCCAGCATAGCAGTCAGGGCCACTAACCACTAGACCAACAGGCCAGTCTACATTGCTATAGTTACAAATGTGACTACATTGCTATCGTATCTCTAGACTTATTCACTGACATCTCGTGTGGGTCACTTTCGCATTCTGTCTTCTTAGTAAATCATAGAAGGGTTTGGGATGGTTCGAGCTTATGGACGTAGAACCATGAGAGCGATACGTCCAGGGTAATCTGTATCAACTGTAGCTACTTAACGTTTTTAAATGCATATGAGTCTCAGTCATAGTTTCAGTGTCAAGCAATAGATTCGCGTCGCGTGCCGTTTGCGGCGCACATGATCGAAGGTCGTAGAGACACTGCGATACATCTCATTATGCGACGACGGACGCGGGACGCCACAAACAAAGCGACTATAAAGTTCGCTGGAGCGAGGATAACGGGACCTCCGGCATCCATCGATGCCATAATGTATTAGTTTTCAGTCTGGTCGCGGGACTCGGGAATACAACTAGCGTGCCTGTGCACGATGGACAGCTCCGCACGTCCGTAGCGTTGATGAACTTACACGCGTTGTTGAGCTCGCTAGCGGCGTGGCTGGCGCGGCGCTGGCGAGCCATGCTTACGCTGCTCAAGACCTGGGAAGCCTTCCTGCGGCCCGCCGCCGCTGGAAACCACGCGGACGACACTGATCGTATTACTTATACAATTTAATGCAGCATCGTTAAAGCAACTTACGTTTGTTTTTACTTTCGTTAGAAAAATCAAAAGTTCACTGAACTTTCTAACGTAAGGTTTTAGTGCGTAGTATCTCGTAAAATTATAGTTATTAAATGAAGTGTCTTTGTTGGTTGCAGATGAACGAGAAGACGTCCAAAAGAAAACGTTCACGAAATGGATAAACTCTCAGCTAGTGAAGGTGAGTACCTACTTAACCTGGCCTTGTGCATCTGGCAGTACATTCGAAATGTTTAGTTGTAAGCGTCTGTATCTGTGCTACTTAGTTTGCATAGCTCATAAAATCACCAGACTGGTAACGAAACTGTAGGTCTGGGGCACATAATAGATACTTGATCAACTAAATTGTTTTGTTGTCGACCGCCGCGCGCGCACTCTATTGAACCATGTGCGGACTTGCGGAGTGCACATACACATTAATGCTAGTTTATTAGTATTGAGAAGAATCTTTCGAAACACTGTTAGTTATGTTGGTGTACATTGATCGTGCCTGACCCCTCGGCGATCTGATTCACTAAACTGTTTGATGTGTCAATGACTCAATGACATGTCTATTTTTATTGAAGAAATTGGCAGCTCAGTTAAATCGATAGTAGTATTACAGCATAGTACTCGCTAGCCCAACTTCTGCTGTCTATAGAACTTCGGATTTAAAATCCTGGCGCGTGCCTGCTCTGTGCTCGCTGCGCTGTAACCTCAATCACCTCAATGTAGCAGCTAATAAATAACTCTACATTAAACCTATGATAGTAGTTTCCATTTTTAGTTACAATTTGAACTGGAGGTGAATCTTGTAATACCACTTGTGTGGCCGTAGTAGTCACTTAGTGTCCAATTGAAACTAGTTTTCCCGGCCGAAACTGGCACCTAGACCGAATTTTAGTTTGTTTCAGTTTCGGCCGCAACCAAAACTTTCATTTAAGGCTATAATTTTATGAAGGAAAAAATAATAGAACATGTCCGATCGCAACACAGTGCATGCAGTTTTGGTTTCGGCTGCCATGCAGTCGAAATTACGACCGAAACTAGGCCTAAACCGAAACCGAGCTCGGTCGGACACTGTAGTCATCACATCAGTCAGCGTGTGTTCAAACACATCGGTCGCGACGCCCACAAATTATGTGTATGGAGTAATTAGGGTCAATTCGCAGCACTCAGTGAGCCAGCCGGTCTATTCTGTAAACTCTCACCGTGGGATGAGTTTGAAGTGAACTGTAATTTTACTAAAAAAATAAAGTAAGTATAGGAATATCATAATACCTAGGAGTAATTTTTCGTGGGTGCGTTAAAAAACATACACAAGAGCCAGACCCAGAAAACTATCTGTAGGCCATACAAATGTTTGTTCCGTGCGGGAATCGAGTCCGCGACACCCAGCGCAGCAGTCAATCATTCAAAGACTGCGCCAAACGTGTCGTAATAGTGCATTATGATACTAGTGTGTAATGATGGTGATTACTGTGTGTCGAGACCGTGTTAAGACCCGAGTCTTAAGAGAGCCAATAATCACTCAATAAATAAATCGTTTGTTCAATTTAAAATGGGCGAAATTGCATGAAATAAGCAACTGAAACACTAATGTATACTATTAAACGCATAACCTAATATTATTTTGTTTCGTGTTGAAACTCTTTTGGGAACAAAGAGGTTTTAACTACATTATCGCACTAGTAATAGTAATCAAAATGTTACAGTTTTAAATATTTATTTTTAAAGTATTGTGATTTTGATTGGTTGATTTTTAATTTATTGGATTTTAATATATAATATGTTTATAATTTATTTGAATTTCATAAAAAACTATTTGAATGATTATATTGTAATTTTGAGATTTTATTTGGTTGTGTTGTAATATGGGTGATGAACCTGAAATCATATTTTTTTTTAGCAAGTGCTATTGTATACCTACATAAGTGTAGTGCAATAAGAGTCACATTCTGAGCGAGAGTATTGAAAACAAAATTACACCCTGATTGCCTGGGTTGCTGGCTCACCTCATGTGTGCTTCAGGGTTGTACAGAGTTGTAACGGAGGTAATAATTATATACGGCGTAAGTCATCCCCTGCCCTGCCTGGTGTACCTGCTTACACCTTATATAATTATTCGATATTCGGTGTTATCAAATCCATATCATTGATTAAGTACAAAAAATAGGTTTTTTTTATGTAAACTAATGTTTAAGTTAATTTAGGTGCACTATGAAAGCACGCATTTAATTAAATACACAATACACGCATTATAAAAAATAAAGATTTTTAACCTCCACATCCACGGAGACGGAACTCGTCGCCTCCGCATCTGCCTCCGTTACAAGCATAGTGCTGTGTACAGCAGGATTACTTTTATAATAATAATGTCGGAGGTCCGGCGACATCACCCGCTGAACTGAAACAAATGGTTGCAACTGTACGAGTAGCACGGTGTAGTCGCGGCACGTACTAGCGTGCTGTTGTTATAGCTTATTATCTTTCTATTCCCTGTGTCGGGCTCGGGCATCACCACTAGTAGGTAGGTCATATTAATTTGCCTGACTATCACTACACGTGTCAATTGAGAAATATTTATATGAAAATAAAAGATTATTGAAAATAGTACAGCATTCTAACTGAATGTATTTCTGAAAGCACGCTCGCATGACAAGATGATGAAAGGGTTTATAAACTGATTGTACCGTGTGTCGTGTTACAGAACGACAAGCCGCTGGTGGAGGACCTGTTCCTGGACCTGCGAGACGGAGAGATCCTGCTGTCGCTGCTGGAGATCCTCACCGCGCAGCAATATGTAAGTGCACCAGGGCTTGCGCGACCGACACCTCAGCCACGCCCTCGCGCCGTGTCTCCAGTTCATGTCTAACTTAGGCGCTTCCTTTCGTGTGGCAACTTTCACTTTCTGTAGCATTGTGCAAATTAACTTTGTGTCGGCTTCGTCGGACCTTTGTGTGTAAGTGTGTCTGTCACTATGTTCGACCTACTCTGACGGACTTCTATGATGAACCGCACTTGACTCGTTAATGTGATGTTTTATTTTGTGTGTTGTATTATGTTCTGAAAGTGTGGCTTCATATCGTCAAGTTCTAATTATGAAATTACAAGTACAGTACGCGTCAAATAAGTTGAACCAAAATGCACAAGTAGCACAAAACTGGAATATAAAATGTAACAAAAGGTAACATCGGTAACTTTAGCACTTACGAAGAGTTGTTACTGTACACTCGACCAGCAATGGGTGAAAAGTACGAAATCGCCTGTATAAGACACAACTGTAAAGTAACAACACTGTAAGCTTGAGCGTTAATATAGGTAACAAGTTCCATATTATACAGCTTTTAGAAATTAATAGTAATGTAAGCTGCAATGAAGGATTTTTGTGGACATAAAATAAACTACATTCTGAATTCAAGACAACAAGTGCACCCTTAGACCACTTGCATTTTAAAAGGGAACGCGTGACCTACTAAATGTAATCAGTTATTCTGTGACTTCAATTAACAATAATATATTGCGTTTTGCTGCACACAGTGGGACTTTTGTAATGTTAATCAGCTTGTTACATGCAACCTTAAAATAGCTCTAATAAAGCCCACAATGATCACTGTAGGTGAATATATATGATGCTAAATTACAACAAACTGCTATAAATAACTTTTTTCTATATTAGTACAACTCGAAAATAGATCTTTTGAATCATAGGTTTTTCCTAATGATACTGTTGTATACTTAATGTGGGTACTTGTCAAATCTTATTGACATAATAAGATTGACTAAGTAGTGGGTAGGATAGTGTTCTCAGTTCACTTTTGTACGGGTTCTGCTACTTAGCACAATAAACCTATTTACCGAAATATGATGTTTTAATGGACATAACAGATACCTTTGCGTAAAATTATAAACTTCACCTGCAGGCTCAGTTTGAAATTCGCACTCGTATCAGTATCATAAACTACTATTATTTTACAACAAGAATCTTTATTACAAATTGGTAATTCAGCTATTAAGTTAATTCTGATACAATAGTAAATGAAACAGAAACCTTAAAAATGCCACCACGTCACGAAATCTACGTAAGAGATCATAAGGAAGCCAATTAAACTGGAGTTGTGCTACAGACATCAGTGTTCGGCCGTGTGTTACAGAAACGCGAGCGCGGGCGCATGCGCGTGCATCACATCAACAACGTGAACACGGCGCTGCACGTGCTCGACCAGAACGGCGTGAAGCTCGTCAACATCAGCTCCAACGACATCGTCGACGCCAACCCCAAGCTCACGCTAGGTACTACGCTCTACCTGTCGCGTCTCTAGACGTTGCACAAGCAAGCTTTCAATCAATGCTGAATTTACACTCTGTATTATAATGTCAACCACATTCATCACAAGATGTGATCATTTATTTTTTGGAAATATAAATCAAAGTATCCGATTGGAGTGTACTGGCAATCATCGTAAAAATTAATTGATCGAATAAAGCAGCCGTGACGCCACGTGTGGCAACTCTCTGAGCATTTGCTTTGGTGTCTCCACATCAGTTTGTCGTGTTATGTTGCAGGGCTGGTGTGGAGCATAATCCTGCACTGGCAGGTGCACTACCACTTGAAGGAGCTGATGTCGGAGCTACAGCAGACCAACCTGGAGAAGACGCTGCTGGCGTGGTGTCGCACGCACACGCAGAACTACACGGGCGTGAACGTGAAGAACTTCACGACGTCGTGGGCGGACGGGCTGGCCTTCAACGCGCTGCTGCACCGCTGGCGGCCGCAGCTGTTCGACTACGCCGCCGTGCTGGCGCGCGCGCCCGCCGCGCGCCTCGACCACGCCTTCAGCGTCGCGCACGACCACCTCGCCATCGACCGCCTGCTCGACCCCGAAGGTACCCCCCATAGTGTCTACTCATCTCCAGATAAACTAGCTCTATGGAAAAAATCACTTCACTTAGGGCTGATTTCATCATTCACTATAAAAACTTAGTTCAACTAAACTTAGCTCAGCGTAATCTAATTTAAAGACCCGAGGCGTAAACATGGGCGACAACAAAAGAATTGAAACTGAGTTTAACGTAAACTAGGTTCAATACATCGCGGTGAAACGCAAAATGAAGCTATAATCTCGATTAGTCGCTCAAACTGCGTTTTGTTTGAACAAATCGCGATTAGTTTATTGGTGAATTTGGCTCTTAGTTGTATATTTGCAACTTGAAAAAATAATACTTGAATAGTAAGATTTATTTCTGTTTGTAGACGTTAACACGCCGAACCCCGACAAGAAGTCGATCATGATGTACGTGATGTGCCTGTTCCAATCGCTGCCGCACTCTGGCGAGGACGTGGCCGACCTGGACAGCCTGCAGTCCGAGCCCAGCACGCCCGTGGCCTCGCAGCCGCCCGAGGTGAGGCCCTGCCGACTGCCGCGCCCTCAAACTGCCTAAGGCACAAACATTCTCCTATGAATAGTTTTGGTGCAAGATGGCACGACCTTACTTTTTAGAGTATCGTACGTCAGTCGGAAAAATGAAAACCCTTACAAGATCACTTGTTATCCGTCTATCAAGTTTCAATTTTCTCACGAACGCGTGTAGGTAAAAAATTAAGCTAACCTAATATCAAATACTCAGGTCTGAGTCAACGCAACCTAGAAATAAGGCCGTTTGTCTTTCTTTTGTAGGGCATATTTTGACACTCACAAGAAAATCAAAACTTACAGAGTACTCCCTGTTGTCCTAGAATCCGGGAATTTACTTAGAAATAAGGTTTCATAAAATAAGTGAAGGATGAATCGGAAACTGCAAATTAAAGAAATTATATTATTTTGTGATGTAACTATCACAAAATAATATAATTTTTTTTTTTACTTACATAGGTAAGTTTGTGCACCCTTGGTGCGTGAGTCGGACTCGCATTAATCCAGTTTTTTTATGAGCGCTGGCTGAAACGAAATCAATAATATTGACATCGATACATACCTATACCTATGCTTGCTATCTTAGGCTAATAACGGATTGTTTTTAAAATGAAAAAAGCAATAAAATTAGGCACGTAATAATAATGTATGCGGGTGGGCTAGGTGTGCTCGTCGCGGCCGCTGTCCACGGCCACCACGGGCTCGGCCGAGCTGGGCGGCTACTACGCCGCCTTCGAGGAGGTGCTGGCGTGGCTGCTGGAGGCCGAGGAGCGGCTGAGCGCCGCCGCCGCGCCGCCGGCCGCCGCGCCGCTGGCGGAGCTGAAGGCGCACTTCCACGGGCACGAGGCGCTGCTGACGGGGCTGGCGGAGCAGCAGGCGCGCGTGGGCGACGTGCTGGAGCTGGGCGCGCGCCTGCTGCACGAGGCGGGCCTGACGCGCGACGAGGCGGCCGAGGTGCGGCTGCAGCTGCGCCTGCTCAACACGCGCTGGGAGGCGCTGCGCCGCGCCGCGCTGGCCACGCAGGCCGACGTGCACCAGCGCCTCATGCAGCAGCAGCAGCACCAGCTCGCCGCCTTCCGGTAACTGCACACTACCCGACCTCGTCGACACGGGTACATTACGTTAGAAGGGGATCTCAGGGGCAATATTGAATGAGCAAAGCGAAGACTCTTTAGAGAAGATTTACCTGAGTAGATAAACAAATAACATAAATAACTACATCTATTGAGATATCATAGAACCAACTCGAACTACCACTACTTCTGCTACATGTATTGATAATGTTTTTTGTTGCTGTGACTATTTAGAAAAGGCCATTGTAGATTATCTGCCTTCTGATCATAGCGGCCTGTTGGTAACTTTTGAATCCATTATACCAATACAACTAGTGCAAATGCAATCCAGACCAATAACATCCGGTAAACTGAATAAATTTAACAACACTTTAATTAACAAGTTAGGTCATTGGAACCTTGCAGTGAACAATGGTAATATTTTGTATAACGATTTTTTTTCAATAGTCCAAACCGAATTTAATAAGACTTTTGAGAAGAAAACTAAAAGTATCTGCCCTAAGTTTAGATTTAGTGACTGGGCGACTAAAGGAATCAGGATAAGTAGGGAAAGACTTTTCGAGCTGTATGGCCTTAAGCCTATTATTAACACTGAAACTTTTAATAAGTATGTTGCTACCTATTCAAAAATGTTTAAAAATACTTGTAAGGCAGCTAAGGCCTTATATATTAGCAACAAGGTCAAAACAGTAGATAATAAAATAAAAACCTGTCTAAGGCGTTTGATTGTGTTGTTCATGAAACATTACTCCTGAAACTTGAGCATTACGGACTAGGCAAAACAGCGTTAAAGTTATTAAAATCTTATTTGAATGATAGACAGCAATTAGTTCAGATAAACGGTGTCAATTCGTCGGGGTTAAATGTTAAAATGGGAGTACCCCAAGGTTCGATTTTAGGTCCTTTTTTATTTTTAGTTTACATTAATGATTTACCCCATTTGTTGCAAAATAAACTTAATATGGTGTTGTTTGCAGACGACACTTCTTTGATTTTTAAGGTAAATAGAAGGACTAATAATCTTGACGACGAAAATAACGCCCTACTGCAGGTCCAAAACTGGTTCACTGCTAATAATCTAGTTTTAAATGGGAAGAAAACTAAATGCATAAGATTTTCCTTACCGAATGTCAAAAGTAGTGAATGTGACATAGTATTGAACAACGAGAAATTAGAATTCGTCGATAAAACGGTTTTCCTGGGGATAACGCTTGACTCAAGGCTACAGTGGGGTCCTCATTTAACATCTCTTGCAGGACGGCTTAGCTCAGCTGCATATGCTGTTAGAAAAATCCGCCAATTTACGGATGTTGATACCGCTAGACTAGTCTATTTTAGTTATTTTCATAGTATCATGTCATACGGTATCTTACTATGGGGACGGGCTGCAGACATCCACTCTATTTTTATATTACAGAAAAGAGCCATCAGAGCCATATACAATCTCCGCCGGTGCGATTCTCTAAGGGAACTTTTTAAAGATATTAACATCATGACGGTGCCTTGTCAATATATCTATGAAAACATCATGTACGTTAGAAAGAATCTTCACCTTTTTAGTAAATGAGACGATAGGCATAATTATGTTACAAGGAATAGGGACCTTTTAGTTCAACCAGGTTTCAGACTGCCTAAAGTAGCGTCTTCTTTCATGGGGTACTGTTTAAAATGTTACAATAAAATACCTCCTCACATATTAGAACTCAATAAAACAAAATTTAAATCTTGTATTAAACGCACACTATGCACACGGGCATATTATATAGCTTGGAGGATTATATTCAAGATAAAAATGCTTGGGGTAATGCTGGTCCAGCTCCACTACCAGCAGGGCGTACAAATTGATTAGTTTGGAAAATACTTTTTTATCTTTTTATTTAATATTAAATTATTATTGTATAATGTAGAAGCATTTATTTTCAAAGTTTGTAAATGTGAGTACTATGGAGCAATTTACGGTTTTTGGATATTGGACTTGTTTGGACATAAATGAGCATGGTGGTTGAGAATTTGTCATGCTCACTCAAATGCAGAGGCGGCTGTACCTTAAGTGCGCTCGTGCGCCGCACTACCAGATCTTAATAGGTTCAGAAAAAACATAAAATGTGTGAAATATCAAAATTTTGCTAATAGAATAATGAACAGAAAGTTATCTGTGCATTATTCTATTAGCAAAATTTTGTCTAATACAATTTGAACTCTATGCTAAAGTAGTAAGACTTATTTTTGCAGTAAAGAAAATTCCTCGTGCGCTACGCCAAACGCACGGCGAAAGCTCATACAACTTCTATGAAACATGAATTAAAACGCCTGGCGCGTGAGACGGAGATAGTTTAGTAGAAAATGTACAGCAAAATTGATCGTTCTCGTGCGCCGCTCGAGCGAGCCGAAGGTTACCGAGAGCCCGCGAAGTTTGACGAATTTCGTCCGAGCCGGCCGGCTGGCTCTGTCGTCGCATCGTGGTAGGGTTGCCATTTTTGAAGAAAAACAGCGTACCATATTTTTTTGTAGAAAAAAAAGTACATATTTGAATGAAAAAACTATTATTCAAAGTTTTATTCATTTATTTGTTTCTTCTCTTCATGACAATTTTTATGATTCTAGAATACACTATCAGTTTTCCATGAGGTATCCTTAAATTTTTAGAGACGTGTTTCAAGGTAGAAGCGTCGATAAATAGTTCAGTAATTATTTATATTAGTGTTTCATTTTATGCATTTCAGTAAATATTTAAAATAGAATATTTTCATTATACTTAATTTTTTTTGTAAGAAAGTATAAAGTACATTTACCAAAAATAAAGAAAGATACGTTATTATAAAGTGTGGTTGGCAACCCTCCACCGCGGACGCGCGTGGTTTTGTGTTTGTTTACATTTTGCAAGGATAAATAAATTACTTACTGTGTTGTGTTGTGGGAGTGTGTAAAAACTAAAAAGCTGTGAAAATGAATATTAGCTTTAACATTGACTATATTAAAATGCAATAAGCAATAAGGCTTTTCAACAAAAAATAGATGAAAAATCGACAAGACCACCCAGGCCATTTCGAAAAACATTTACTTACACGGAGTTTTAAGAGTTTTATGTACATTAAAATAAAAAGAAATGGGTGTGTGGATGTGTGCGACTCAATACATTATTTTACTTTCCTTGCACTGTTTTTGGTAGTGAATCGATTTGAACGGAAATGAAAAGAATTAGCGATTGCATTTGAGTGAAAAAATATTTAAAAAAAAACATGATTTATCGCATTGTATGTGTATTATGCATCTCCTGTGTTCGGTGCCCATGGATATCTCAGTGCCCAACCGACCACCGACAATATTCGTAGGTAGGTAATCAATCAGATTCTGTTTATAAAACCAATATAATAAAATTTCACGTAAAAGTCAATAAAAATAGGTAGCTAGGTATATATTGTCACACCTTATAGACTGTTAAGTTTTCTGGTGCATTTGATTGTGTTCTGTGGGATGGCTCTGCTTTTATGTCAGAGTTGAATAACGTAATTTTTGTTTTTTCAACTGTAAATTCGATTACTTTATAGTTTGAAGGCCATTTTAGTTCAACTTATTTGTCGTTTAAGTAGGTACTGTAAGCTGCCAAAGCGCACCACCAGTTCTATGACCCAGCGGCCGCCACTGCTCAAATGTCTCACTGATGGTGGCGTGTGTTGGATCATTCGGTTCCCTTCAAAATGGTTGAGCTGAGTGGTGCTGATATGCGCGTCATGTCCGTGAACGGGCGCTGTCAATTGAGACTGGTCATCTCTTAGCTGCCAGTGGTTTATTTTAATATCTTTATTTAGAATGCCTTTTTTTTGTCTTTACTATTTTATTGACATTGTTCTCACATAATAGCAGCGACAAGAAACATGTGTCAGAGATATTTGTTATACATAAAATGATTGAAAAGAGTGTCCATGGAGTTTCTTGCACATTCTTCTCCATAGAGATCTACGCTTTGGAATGTGCAATTAGCATCATTTTTTTTCTGACAGACTGACACTTTGACCTTTCAAAAGTGCCTGTAAATAGTTTATTTGAAATAAATGCTTTTGAATTTTGAATATATTTTTTAGCTTATTTTAATAAAAGCTTAATTATGATTTGGGTTCAGTTACAAAAAATGATGCACTTTTTGACCTTCAAGAAAGTGTAGGTTTTATTAAACGACACTTTTTGGTTTCTTCGCATTGCCATATGGACTGTGATCGCTAAATCAATTTAATAGTTGCAGAAAAAAAAAATGATATTTTACACTGCTTGTGTTTGCAGACAATGGCTGACGAAGACAGAGGATCGTATCTCTCGAATGGGCGCGCTACGCGGCTCTCCCCAGCACATAAACGCGCAGCTCGCCAGCGTCAGCGCGCTGCACGAGGACCTGCGCGCGCAGCAGCACACCGTGGACGCGCTCGCCGACTGCGTCGTCGTGGTGGACGACGACCAGCAGGACAACTGTACGACAACAAGCCACATTCATACACATTTTTTGTAACAACAAACTCACCCGATAATTGTGTCATTTTGATTTTGTAGCTGTGACCGAGATCGAAGACGAACTGACGGCTCTCAGCGAGCGCTGGTCTCACACGTGCCAGTGGACCACCTTGCAGCTGCAGCGGCTGCGGGCGCTGCAGGCGCGCTGGGCGGCGCTGGACGAGGCGCACGTTGAGCTGCTGCGCGGCGCCGAGGCGTGCGAGAGCGAGCTCAAGCAGATGGAGGCCAACCCCGTGGCCGAGGTGGGCGCCGTGCTGGAGCGCGTGGCGGCGCTGCAGCGGCTGCAGCGCGCGCTGCGGGCGCACCAGCGCGCCGCCGCCGCGCAGCTGGACGCGCTCGCCGGCGCCGCGGAGCCCGCGCTGCTGGAGCGCGCCGAAGCGCTGCACGACCGCCTGGACGCGCTGCTCATGATCCTCGACGTGCAGGCGCAGCGGGTAACCATCTCAACCACGCAACACTCCCGCCTCACCACTCATACTGTTCACAAACATAATATCACTACATCTTGTCTCTTCAGATAAAAGACTTGGGTTTCGACATCGACCTGGACTCATCCCCGACGGTGGACACGGACACGTCGGCCGGTGAGGTGCACAGCGGCTGCAAGAAGCCACGCCTATCGGATGAGCGCCAGGACTTCCAGCTCGGCTACAAGGCCTTCGAAACCTGGGCCGACGAAGCTGAAAAAACACTCGATAACGTACGTACTTGTACAGATGTCCGAGTCGATGTACCTAGTTTGGTCATAAATTTACAACGAGTTTACATTTGAATATTGTACAGTTGAGATAGCGGTCAAGCGCGAACCTATCAACAATAAAAAAAAAAGTTTTGCTATATTTCTCTGTTGATTTTCCTGCTATTTCTAATAAATTAAAATGAAATGGTGAGTGATGAGTGCGATGAGATGAGCGGTGTCATTAAACCTTTAACCGCGTCGAATTAGTCGCGAGTATTTTCGCCTCCTTTTCGCCAGGATCATACTAAAGACGGGTAACTCTCGTTCAACTCTTCTATTGGGTTTGAAGAACTGAACGAGAATGGAGTATTCGGTCGTAGATGTGCGACCCTGGCGGAATAATCGCGAATGTTTGTCGGATATATCCGACTTAGGCCATTAAAAGGTTAAAGAAATCAGAATTGCTGTGAATACTGTGCGTAAACTGCAAAAGGAACTTGCTACCATTTTTAAAACGCTGCTGAAGCTTGGTATCAGTCATATGTTTGTTTATTGTACCAAATTTAGATACCATTTATAACAAGTCTTCTTTAAATCTTTATTGTACAGTCAGGGCTCAAAAGTGCAGCTGCACTCTACCGATACTAAAGTATGTAAAATTTCTTTGTAAAAGAGGGTCAATGCATCATGACCGATTTAGTTTGTACCATATAATCCAAAATATCGAATAAACTAGTTGTAGAACACTGGACTTCTACTACAAAGAAATTTTAGACAGTTTAGCATTGTTAGAGTGCAACTGCACTTTTGACCCCTGTCCGTACACCATAACAACTTATAAAATAAATTGAAGACAAGTCGAGTCTTCTGTTAGACGGTTATAGTAGATCAGGCCGTGAATTGTGTATCTTTAAGATTATAATCGAAAATCGCTTATAATTTTAAAGAGAATTGTGAGAGGGCTCACAATATGGATCAACGGTCCGGTGAGGGTTACAGAAATCCAATGGATGCGAGACGCACAAGGCCAGTCGGTGTGACGACCCTGGCTAAATGAAAGAAATCGTTCGTATGAATCAATAAATAGGATTGGACCTACGATAGAAACCTGTGGGACTCCTGTCAAAACTCTTCGTAACTTCACGAGGTAGACTTTAAAAAAAAAAAATTATATAATATTTTTCTATTTTTTTAAGTTTGAGCAAAAAACTTCAGAAACTGTTCTCTTATACCATTATTGTCCCATTTTAATTAGCAACAGAGCATGATTAACAGTATGAAATGCAGAGCTCAAGTCCAAAAAGTTTTTTATTTAATTTATCAATTGCATCGCCAACCGAAGTGCTAATAGCTTCTACAGTTCCACAAACACCTTTTTGATATCCAAATATCTGATGATTGATAAAATTATATTAGATAACATGAAATGTTGTTCGCAGTGCCGCAGCTCGCTGCAGCAGGACAGCACCGACGGGCAGGCGGTTGCGGCGGCACTGGAGCAGCTGGAGGTGCAGCTGGCGGCTCAGCGCGCAGACTTCGCCAACGTGGAAGAGATCCAACGCCGCCTGGCCGCCGCGCCCGACCTGCAGGGTGAGTCTTGTGCGCAGTGCCGCAGCTCGCTGCAGCAGGACAGCACCGACGGGCAGGCGGTTGCGGCGGCACTGGAGCAGCTGGAGGTGCAGCTGGCGGCTCAGCGCGCAGACTTCGCCAACGTGGAAGAGATCCAACGCCGCCTGGCCGCCGCGCCCGACCTGCAGGGTGAGTCTTGTGCGCAGTGCCGCAGCTCGCTGCAGCAGGACAGCACCGACGGGCAGGCGGTTGCGGCGGCACTGGAGCAGCTGGAGGTGCAGCTGGCGGCTCAGCGCGCAGACTTCGCCAACGTGGAAGAGATCCAACGCCGCCTGGCCGCCGCGCCCGACCTGCAGGGTGAGTCTTGTGCGCAGTGCCGCAGCTCGCTGCAGCAGGACAGCACCGACGGGCAGGCGGTTGCGGCGGCACTGGAGCAGCTGGAGGTGCAGCTGGCGGCTCAGCGCGCAGACTTCGCCAACGTGGAAGAGATCCAACGCCGCCTGGCCGCCGCGCCCGACCTGCAGGGTGAGTCTTGTGCGCAGTGCCGCAGCTCGCTGCAGCAGGACAGCACCGACGGGCAGGCGGTTGCGGCGGCACTGGAGCAGCTGGAGGTGCAGCTGGCGGCTCAGCGCGCAGACTTCGCCAACGTGGAAGAGATCCAACGCCGCCTGGCCGCCGCGCCCGACCTGCAGGGTGAGTCTTGTGCGCAGTGCCGCAGCTCGCTGCAGCAGGACAGCACCGACGGGCAGGCGGTTGCGGCGGCACTGGAGCAGCTGGAGGTGCAGCTGGCGGCTCAGCGCGCAGACTTCGCCAACGTGGAAGAGATCCAACGCCGCCTGGCCGCCGCGCCCGACCTGCAGGGTGAGTCTTGTGCGCAGTGCCGCAGCTCGCTGCAGCAGGACAGCACCGACGGGCAGGCGGTTGCGGCGGCACTGGAGCAGCTGGAGGTGCAGCTGGCGGCTCAGCGCGCAGACTTCGCCAACGTGGAAGAGATCCAACGCCGCCTGGCCGCCGCGCCCGACCTGCAGGGTGAGTCTTGTGCGCAGTGCCGCAGCTCGCTGCAGCAGGACAGCACCGACGGGCAGGCGGTTGCGGCGGCACTGGAGCAGCTGGAGGTGCAGCTGGCGGCTCAGCGCGCAGACTTCGCCAACGTGGAAGAGATCCAACGCCGCCTGGCCGCCGCGCCCGACCTGCAGGGTGAGTCTTGTGCGCAGTGCCGCAGCTCGCTGCAGCAGGACAGCACCGACGGGCAGGCGGTTGCGGCGGCACTGGAGCAGCTGGAGGTGCAGCTGGCGGCTCAGCGCGCAGACTTCGCCAACGTGGAAGAGATCCAACGCCGCCTGGCCGCCGCGCCCGACCTGCAGGGTGAGTCTTGTGCGCAGTGCCGCAGCTCGCTGCAGCAGGACAGCACCGACGGGCAGGCGGTTGCGGCGGCACTGGAGCAGCTGGAGGTGCAGCTGGCGGCTCAGCGCGCAGACTTCGCCAACGTGGAAGAGATCCAACGCCGCCTGGCCGCCGCGCCCGACCTGCAGGGTGAGTCTTGTGCGCAGTGCCGCAGCTCGCTGCAGCAGGACAGCACCGACGGGCAGGCGGTTGCGGCGGCACTGGAGCAGCTGGAGGTGCAGCTGGCGGCTCAGCGCGCAGACTTCGCCAACGTGGAAGAGATCCAACGCCGCCTGGCCGCCGCGCCCGACCTGCAGGGTGAGTCTTGTGCGCAGTGCCGCAGCTCGCTGCAGCAGGACAGCACCGACGGGCAGGCGGTTGCGGCGGCACTGGAGCAGCTGGAGGTGCAGCTGGCGGCTCAGCGCGCAGACTTCGCCAACGTGGAAGAGATCCAACGCCGCCTGGCCGCCGCGCCCGACCTGCAGGGTGAGTCTTGTGCGCAGTGCCGCAGCTCGCTGCAGCAGGACAGCACCGACGGGCAGGCGGTTGCGGCGGCACTGGAGCAGCTGGAGGTGCAGCTGGCGGCTCAGCGCGCAGACTTCGCCAACGTGGAAGAGATCCAACGCCGCCTGGCCGCCGCGCCCGACCTGCAGGGTGAGTCTTGTGCGCAGTGCCGCAGCTCGCTGCAGCAGGACAGCACCGACGGGCAGGCGGTTGCGGCGGCACTGGAGCAGCTGGAGGTGCAGCTGGCGGCTCAGCGCGCAGACTTCGCCAACGTGGAAGAGATCCAACGCCGCCTGGCCGCCGCGCCCGACCTGCAGGGTGAGTCTTGTGCGCAGTGCCGCAGCTCGCTGCAGCAGGACAGCACCGACGGGCAGGCGGTTGCGGCGGCACTGGAGCAGCTGGAGGTGCAGCTGGCGGCTCAGCGCGCAGACTTCGCCAACGTGGAAGAGATCCAACGCCGCCTGGCCGCCGCGCCCGACCTGCAGGGTGAGTCTTGTGCGCAGTGCCGCAGCTCGCTGCAGCAGGACAGCACCGACGGGCAGGCGGTTGCGGCGGCACTGGAGCAGCTGGAGGTGCAGCTGGCGGCTCAGCGCGCAGACTTCGCCAACGTGGAAGAGATCCAACGCCGCCTGGCCGCCGCGCCCGACCTGCAGGGTGAGTCTTGTGCGCAGTGCCGCAGCTCGCTGCAGCAGGACAGCACCGACGGGCAGGCGGTTGCGGCGGCACTGGAGCAGCTGGAGGTGCAGCTGGCGGCTCAGCGCGCAGACTTCGCCAACGTGGAAGAGATCCAACGCCGCCTGGCCGCCGCGCCCGACCTGCAGGGTGAGTCTTGTGCGCAGTGCCGCAGCTCGCTGCAGCAGGACAGCACCGACGGGCAGGCGGTTGCGGCGGCACTGGAGCAGCTGGCGGAGTAACGCGGACTTCCACCATACGCTCCACCGTATCTTCCGGGTGATCAGCACAATCGCCATAGTCGATGGTTTCTTCCCACCGAATCCGAAACCACCTTCCGAAACACTTATGTTTGGTGAAGACTTGTTTCAGGCGGAATATGAGGACGCCATCCGTTAACTCCCACGCGGTGCTCGGGAGTTAATTACATAGATCCCTCACTGGGTTCGGGATTAAATGAATGGTTTTGAAAAGTAACTTTTGCCTTTGATTATTATCAGTATATCTAGTAAAATTGTAATTTCTTTGTGATTTGGTCAAACATTCTCATAAATAAATATTATCTAGGCTGGTGGCACTAGTAGGGATTATTCTTGTTGGGCAAGTGGGACCTAAAAATGGCACATATCCAAGTGAGTCTACTGCATTGTTATAGCTAACTAGCTTCTGCCAGCGGCTGAGCCTGCCTGAAACTCGGTTTCTTTATACAAACTTCCGACCTCCGTTTTACCTTTGGGTTGGAGTTTCGTAAAATCCGTTCGTAGCGGTCGTTTACACCCTGCGAGGCACCTACTTGCTAAATTTTAAGTTGGTAGGTGTTATAGTTTTTGAGACTTCGTGATTTAATAAGTGAGTAGGTATTTTATAATATATATATATATAGATTAACGCCCTATTTGTTTCTGTTTTTGCAGAGGAGGCTAAACGACATGCTGAAAGTATAGACGACTTAAAGAAACGATGGGAGAACATACAACGAAAACTGTTAGACGTACGTAACACCATGAACCTGCTCGAAGACAAAGATAAGTTCCACAAGGACGTGGAGGCGCTGCAGCGCTCGCTGGACGAGGCGCGGGCGTGGGGCGCGCGCGTGCGCTCCGAGCCGCCCGGCCACAACCTGCTCATCCACCTGCGCAACCGCCTGCGCGCGCTGCGGCCCCTGCGCGCGCGCATCACCGAGCTCAGCGCGCGCGCCATCGTGCTGCGGGAGTGCGCGCCGCGCCTGGCCGCCGCCGCCGCCGCCGCCGCCGCCGCCAAGCGCCTCGCCGACGACTACGACGCGCTGCTGGCCGACCTCGTGCAGCGAGAGGCCGACATCAAGCAAGCCATCACCAACAAACCACCGACGACCACCGACGACGACTTCAAACTGCTACAGGCCAAGATACAGGAGATGGAGGCGCAGATCATCGCGGAGCACGCCATGGTCTCGGCGCGGGACGACATGGCGGACAAGCTGGCCGCGCTGTCGGCGCTGCAGCGGCAGTTCGACGAGCTGCAGGCCACGTACGAGCGCGTGGTGCGCGAGCGCCGCGACTCCTGCGAGAAGGGTAGCGTGCAGGAGCTCAACTTCCGCAGCAGCGTCGAGAACCTCGTTACCAAGTTCGGGGACACGCGCACCATCCTGCAGCAAAAGATCAACAAGCTGGAGAATGGTGAGGCTTTCAGCTGTAGTCTCCACGAGTGTGAGCGACTGCTAGTGACGTGTTTACGTGTGTGCAGGCTTGAAGTTGACGCAGCAGCTGGCGGAGTGCAGCGCGGCGCTGGCGGGCTGGCTGGACGGCGTGCAGCAGTTCGTGGCGCACAGCAGCGTGCCGCTCGGCGAGCAGGACCAGCTCGAACTGCTGCTCGACAAGAGCAACGTGAGTCTGCACTTTGTCAACATGCTTTTATGTAAAACATATCATATTTGATTTTGGAAAAAGTAGCGATATAGATACGATGCGTGTTATAAAACAAACGATGTTTCTTTTTTTAAAATTTTGTATCTTGTATGTTTTTATGTAAGTATAAACGCTATGGTTATTTGCTTAATGTTCATAGAAATTCGAGGAAGAAAAAGAAACTTATAAAGTCAAAATGGAAACGATCGAAAGTACCAAAGAACAAATTCTGGAAGACTGTGACGATGTCCTCGCGAAGACGATACAGAACGACACGACGGCGCTGCGGAAGCGCTACGACAGCGTCACCGAGAAGGCGCTGCGGCTCAACGAGGGCTTGCGGAGGGGTTCGTGCTGCTTTATAATATTACACATGTATTTGCATATTTAAATAGTTGATTTTAACACATCGACTATATAGCCCCTAGACGCCGCATGCTTGCTCTAACGCATCAAAAAAATTCTGTCAACTAGCTGAGGTGCGGGAAGCGGGGTACTGCGTTCTGATTGGTCCGACCAAGGTCATTCCGACACTCTAGGGATGGGATACATTAAAAAAAATCACGAAAGTATCGATATTTTTTTATAATAGTTTGCACAATTATTATTCATTGTATTTTTTACCTTCCTAGTTCTTGATGTTATTTTAACATAAAATGTACATACTTTATGTTATTAATAATTTTTGAGTGTTAACATAAAATTAAAAAAACAAAATCCTGAAAAAATCCTCTCTATCTATAAAAACGTAACATAGGTACTTATAATTATTATAACGCTAAAAAATAGTATCCAAGAAACCATTTTTCTCGCTTGTTTGCAATTATCCAATAATTTTTAAAATCAGAATCTTTCGTGAACCTAAGATCAATAACCAGAGGTCGGAGTAGGCAGATTGATTTAAGGTCGTTGACGTCAAACGTAGAGGATAATATGGATATGCCTCCAAAATACCGGAACTTCATATTTATTGTGATATTTCTATATTGTGAAATCAGTACCAGGCGGCGCGGCGCTGTGTGGCCAGTTCCAAACTAAATTTATTGCGAGCCGGAAACACAAGTTTTCATTAACGTACATCAGACAGGTCTTCATTACAGCTCTAATTCTATTTTATCTCGATTGCTATTTATGAAAATCATTTTGTCACTTCCTTTACACTTCAATAAATAATTTTACCCTTTCTTCAGCATACATACATTATATATTTTTTTAGCAAAATAATATAGGGCAAAATTGGCCAAAGATTGCCCTAGATACTGAAGTTTGGAAGAAGAAAGGAGTAGCCTTTGCCCAGCGGTGGAAAACAAAATAGAATATATAAAAAAAAAAAAATCATAATATAAAAACTATTATAAATATTTATTTATTTATCTTTATCACTTACATAATTTATTTTTTTAAATATTTCTTAAATAATAATAAATACAGTACCTCAAAATCCACTTCGTTGTACTTCAAAGCAAGTTGTTGATGAACAATCCCGGTATATTAATCCAATAAAAGATAAACAGTTTTAGAATAACTATGTTAAAGACAAAACCATCAAGTCATAAATGAATAAAACATTGGCCGGCTATTGCAGATTCACCTACACAGTCCCCAAACAATCCTAATTTTAACAAAACAAGGAGGATTATTCAAAGAATTCCCTCCCTAAAAAAGACGCTCAGTCGTAAATCGCTACGAATCAGCATTCAGCATATCAATGTATCACTACGATAATATCGCACTATGAAGACTCGAAGTAGAGATTGCAAACCGGACCTGGGCCTCGTGACCGGCCCATCCATTTATACTCGGCCCGGTCACCAGCCCGGTAAGAATGGCCGGGCCCAATGAATGTGTAAAAGGGCACCGGGCCCAATCTCTAACTCGAAGTGACAGAACGAAAATATCGCCTCGAGCCACTCGCTCGTCTCGGTGACTAGCACCCTGTTGTGTGCACATGTAGAGTGTTCATGTGCTGTGTTGTGCAGGGCTGGAGCGCACGGAGGCGGTGTTCCGCAAGATCGCGGAGACGGAGGAGTGGCTGGCGCAGATCGAGGCCGCCATGCCCGCGCAGCACGAGTGCAGCATCACCGACTCCGCCGAGCTGTACCAGATGAAGGCGCGCTTCCAGACGCTGCGCGACAAGTGCGACGACCACACGCAGCAGTTCCGCAACCTCAACGAGACCAGTACGTACAGTTCACCCATGGTTCAACGCCGATTGCATTCAAGCTGAAGAGCGTAAGCATTCGGCGTTTCTCACCTGCAATCCTTTGCCATCGCAAAGCTCCGGATCTGAGTTCAAAGAAGAGAGCCTTCAACCAAGCTGCCATGTCCTACAAAAAGGCACTAAGGAAGGCTAGAGTGAATAGGCTCTTAATAAACTAGTGCGCTTTACCATCAACGATTGCATCACTGCTTACCATCAGGTAGGATTGCAGTCAAGTCCTAGTTTATAAAAAAAATAAAAAGGATTAAATAAATTACACAAAGTAATGCGCCTGGCTGGGTTTGAACCCTCGACCTACAACTCGTAATTTGGGGCCGTTACAACTCTTAAAGAATTTTTCGTCAGCGGTTTTCTAATTAAAAAGGGCTGTACTTTTCTGACTGGCTTATTAGTCTAGTGGTTAGTGGCCCTGACTGTTATGCCGGTGGTCGTAGGTTTGATTCCCAAGATAAATGTTTGTGTGATGAGTGTATGATCATGTCGTATGATGAATTGGTATTTCCCCTTAGGTAACGACATTCTGCTGGCGGCGGAAGGCGGCGCGAGCGCACTGGCGCGCCGCGTCACGCACCTCAACGCGCGCTGGACGCACGTCACGCACGGCGTCTACGAGCGCTACAAGTGAGTACCCGCTCAATATCCACTAAACCACTTGTTTGTTCACTCCCCTACAGTGATTCTTCCCTTTTAATAGATCATGCAACACACTTTGTATCTCTCTCCTTCGCCGTGTTTTCTCGCAGAGTGCTAGCCGAGGCGTGGCACGAGTCAGGCGAGCTGCGCGCGTGGCTGACGCAGGAGAAGGCGTGGCTGGACGGGCTGCAGCGCCGCCTGCGCCGCTCGCCCAACGCGCCCGCCGACGCCGAGGAGATCTCCGACGAGCTATACGTGAGTCTCGTGCGGCGCCGCGTGCGTCACGCCAAGTGCGCGCGAGTCTGACGCTCCGTCTTGTGCAGGACCTGGAGAACTACATCCAGAACCACAGCGACGAGCGGCTGTCGCGCATCCAGGACATCGGGCGCCAGCTCATCGATGCGCACATCATGCCGGGCTGGATCCAGGCCGAGATCGACACCGTCACCGACACCTGGAACACGCTGCGCGCCGAGGTACTCACACCATACACTTTAAAATTCTAATCGCAAAAATGACCTGCCATGACATCCCCCTGTCGCAGTTTTATATCGCCATGAGATCCCGTCAAAGCTCTGTCCGTAGTGTCGAAAAAAATATTTTTAAAATTTCTAAACGAAAACGGCCTGGCTATTGCGCTACCGCCGTCCAGTCGTAGTGTACTGTTTGTCGTGCAACGTGTGTGTCGGGTGGCAGGCGGCGTCGCGCAGCGCGCTGCTGGAGGCGGGCGTGCGCGAGGCGGCGCGCTCCGAGGTGTCGGTGGACCAGCTGCAGCAGTGGCTGGACGACGCGGCCGCCGAGCTGCAGCCGCCGCGCCGCCCGGCGGCCGCGCGCGCGCGGGCGCTGCGCGACCAGTGCGCCGGGCAGCGCGCGCGCATGCGCGACGTGCGCGGCGTGGCCGACGCCTACGTGCGCGCCGGCAAGCTGGAGGCCGCCAACCGCCTCGCCGACCAGCTCGACCTGCTGCAGGTCAGTCCCCCACTGCGACACATCTTATTATTCATTTATTCCGCTATACTACTACTAACTACTACTACCACTACCATGGGAGAGAACTCACGAAGCCGTTTTTTCCCGCAGCCGCCACGGTTGCGGGCTCGCAGCTTCTGTAGAATGCAAATATATATGTAAAAAATTAAAGCAATTTTCACGACGCGGTTTACGGCCGCGGTGTGCACGGTTGTACGATAAAATAAAAAAATGCTCCATTACGTATAAGCTATTTTGTACGAATTGCTTTGTTCGACCTTCAAGGTCAGAAAAGTTTTATATTTTAAACGCTACTCCTCAGTATCGACACTTTACACAAAGTGTATATACCATACCTGGCCAAATTATTAAGGATAGTTTTCGTAGATATGTTATTACTGATTGAACCACACTTTTTAAACAAGCCAATAGATTTATATTAGATTTTTTATTCAGTATTACGGGTATCATTATTATTATTTTTTATATGTGGCAACACTGTGAACTCATGGCATTTTTTAAAAGTGGCCTTTTTCCTAAGTTTGTTAACTTTTTTAACATTTGTTGAAAATTGCGATTCGTTTGCTGGCGCAAAAAAATGATTTTACGAGATTTTCTTGTACAAAATAATCAAAACGTAAGTAATGTTTCTTATTGCGTTGCTTTTTTAAAGTTATACGTTATTTTTTAATTGTGGTAATGGTGATATTCTCGACTTTGCTTCTTTTTAGTAGGGGCAAAGATTCAGAAACGTCTCCAAGAAAAGGTACACAAATTATTACATTATTGTTGCACTCCAAACATTCTCAGAGATAAAGCAGCTATTACAGGTGTTTCAAAGTCTGTAGTTAATAAAATTAAAAGAAAACTGATCAGAACAAACCTTTGGAATCAGACTGTGTGCGAAAATGTGGCAGGGGAAGGATCATCACTCTTCGTACAGATCGTAAAATTAGGGATATCTCGTAAAAATAGTGTTTCCCACCTTAGCACAATTATAAAAGACTAGTCCTTTCGGTCATTTCATCGACGGTTGGACAATGAGAAGTGTATAGGTCATGAAGAAGAGACGAATTCAACAACACCAAAATATCACTATTGCAGACTGATCGCTAAGTACCTGTTCCGGATTCGTGCGGAGGATTCGCCTGGGTGTCGCCACTGTGCGGAACACCCGGAGGACACGGTGGAGCATACTGTAGAGGTATGCCCCGCCTGGGCGGAGCATCGTCGTGTCCTTGTGGGGGCAATCGGCGGCAGCGATCTCTCTCGCCGGACCTTGGTTCAGGCCATGGTCCGGAGTGAGGAGGGATGGCAGGCGGTCGCCTCCTTCTGCGAAGCAGTAATGCTAGCAAAGGAGGAGGCCGACCACATCAGGCAGAGGCAACGGGGCGCTCGCCCCAGCCGCCGCCGGGATTCCGATCCCGATTTCCGGCCACCGTAGGCGCGGGCTTGCGGACGGCGTGCAATGGGTAGCACGCTGTCCGATCGTCCGGTAACCGACCGGACCGAGCCCAAGTCGTCGACGGCGCGTTCTGTTCCCGCGCGCCTCAAGGAGCTGTCAGCACACCGAAGAGGCCCAGCCTACTAACTGCAGGCAGGCAGGGTCGAAGTCTACCGGGGTCATGGGTTAATTTCCGAAAGGAAAACCCGGCCCCGGCACGATAGGCTACGAAGGAACGGGGTAGGTTTTTAGTCAGTAGGAGTCTGACACTACTTCCCGCTCCGCCCACGGGCGGGATTTGTCATTGGATGATTTTACCTACCAAAAAAAAAAAAAAAAACTATTGTAGACTGAAGTCGGGTAAAAATATAACTTGAAATAGTACATTACATTGTTAAAGACTAATATGATAATTTGATTACGTAATATAAATTTTCAGATATGTGTCACCGATGAATCGACGTTTCAGGTTTTGGTTGAGCGACTTTTAAATCGACGCCAACGCCATCGATCGATTTCATGTGTACTAATTTACCAGTATCTAATTAATATTTGTCGCTATGATTCCGCCCCTTTTACGTCTTACATCTACCCAGTTTGATATCAAATCACCATAAAACCTGTAACGAGGCCTCAGCATCTAAACTGTACTAAATAAAGTGAACTTCGCCTGGAAGCTGGATGCGGTGGCAAGCGCTCGAATATACAGCGCAATATCTAAATGCAGCCTGACCAGTGACGTCACACGTACCTGCTGTTTTATTCATATCTATATTTATTGCTATGTATTTTATATATTTGAAACATAGAGCCGTTGGACCGAAACTAATGGTGTAGTGGAATTTATAAAATATTGACTTTCTGCATAAATGTTCGATTTATAAAAAGACCAACGACTGAAATTAGATCTATATATATTTTGTAATATAATATACTAGCGATCCGACCCAGCTTCGCACGGGCTCAATGGTGATATTAATCTAAACAGTTAAAGACTACTATGATAATTTGATTACGTAATATAAATTTTCAGATATGTGTCACCGATGAATCGACGTTTCAGGTTTTGGTTGACAAAAGCAAAGGGCAAAGGATTGCCCTTTCGTAAATGCTCCTTGCCGACGACGCCTTGGAGAACAGTTCCACGTAGATTGCTTTTTGGAGACTGCTAAACATCCAATTATTATTATGATGTGGTTTTTGATCTCATACAAGAGCATGGAGCGCCTACATATCGTGGAAGGAATCATGTGGCAAGATCAGTACAAGCGAGTACTAGAAACTGAACCACTCCCCCAGCGAAAAATTGCTCCCCAATAACGAAGAGTACATTTTTATGCACAAATATCCACTGTGCTACAAATCCAGGAGTGTTGCTGCATACTTGGCTCAAAAAAATATTAATATTTTTTATAATATTATAATAACTTTATTTATCAGACATGAACCTTATTGCAAACATTTGGGAACTCATCAAGTGGGCGATCGTTTAGCAAGTGATCACCACTAAGCAAATAAATGATTTATTATTATTAAGCATCAGCTAATGCGAGTGGATGGATGGACATGGTTAGCTTTGTTCTTCAATAAGTTGTTACGGGAAGAAGCCATACCTGATGAGTGGTGCAACAGCTCTCTGGTGCCCATTTTTAAGAACAAAGGTGATGTGCTTGAGTTGAACAATTATAGAGGAATAAAGCTGATGTCACATACTATGAAAGCGTGGGAGAAAATTATTGAAAGACGATTGAGAGAAGAGAGTGAAATTTCACAAAACCAATTCGGTTTTATGCCGGGTCGGGGTACAGCGGATGCTATTTTTGCTATTCGCCAGCTGTGCGAGAAGTATAGATGTGCGCATAAAAACTTGCACATGGTATTCGTTGACCTCGAAAAGGCATACGTCCGGGTACCTCGTGAGGTTCTGTGGTGGGTCCTTAAGGAGAAAGGTGTGCCTGGGAAGTATGTGCAGTTGATTCGAGCGATGTACAATCGATGCAGTACCCAAGTCCGGTCTACAGTGGGCAACACTAGCAACTTCAATGTGGCTATCGGCTTACATCAAGGGTCGGCTCTCAGCCCTTACCTCTTCCTGATGATAATGGACGCTCTGACGTCGGACATTCAGGAAGAGGCTCCCTGGTGTATGCTGTTTGCCGATGACATTGTGCTAGTTGCCGAAAGTAGCCTAGAGGTCCAGAACAGATTGGAGGTGTGGTTGCACAGACTGGAGAGTGTTGGCCTGAAATTAAGTAGAACGAAAACGGAATACTTGTTCTGCGATTTCGGCGGTCTCTCCAATCCAGTGCCTTTAGCTCTCGCCGGAACGCCCATACCGATCTGCTCCGACTTTCGGTACCTCGGGTCGCTCATCCAAGGGAATGGTGAGGTAGACCGAGACGTAACACATCGGATCAACGCAGGATGGATGAAATGGCGACAGGTCACGGGAACAACTTGTGACCCACGGATGCCCCTCAAGTTGAAGGGTAAAATCTACAAGTCCGTGATAAGGCCTGTCATACTGTATGGATCAGAATGTTGGGCTTTGAAAAAGACGGAAGAAAAAAGATTGCACGTAGCGGAGATGAGAATGTTGAGATGGATGTGTGGTGTGACGAGAATGGATAAAGGGAGAAATGAGTATATTAGGGGAAGTTTGAAAGTGGCGCCAGTGACTGAAAAGTTGAAAAGAAATCGTTTGTCTTGGTATGGTCATGTGAAGAGCAGGGATGAAACGCATGTTACTAAAAGAGTTATGAGTTTACATGTGGATGGATGGAGAGGGAGAGGGAGGCCAAAGAAGAGATGGATGGATTGTGTGAGGAGTGATATGAAAGAAAAGGGAGTTAGTGATAGCGTGACGAGTGACAGGAGAGAATGGAAGAAAAATTCGTGTTGCTCCGACCCCAAATAAAACGGGATAAGGGCAGGAAGATGATGATGAAGCATCAGCTAATTACAGCTTTCATTAAAGACTGGCATCATAACACAAACCTGCAACAGAATGCCAGAACTTGCATAGAGAGCATACCACGACGAATGGAATCTGACACAAAATACTAGTTATATTCTTTCATCTTACGTATCTTTTTTAAATATTTATATATAGGGTGACTGGTATTAGTGAACGATACTTAAACACGTGATTGTAGTCATGACAACTGTGTTTGTGTTCACCTAACTGGTCAAAATGTACTGAATTTGGTAGATTTTTATCGCGATTTCAGGTTTGGTCTCATAGTAAAAGTTGTTTGTTATCGTGATTACAATCACGTGTTAAAGTATCGTTCGCTAATTACCAGTCACCCTATATATAAATTATTTTGCTTTCAAATTTGTTATTTTTTTTAAACTCAATCAATAAAATCTTTAAATAAAAAATACTAGCAATCAACCATTTGCCTGCAAAATTCAGTTAAAAGGAGACATTATAAAATCTACTAAAATCTATCGAATCAATCTAATCGTATCTAATTAATAACCTATCTACTATACCTATTTACTAATAATCTATCTTATTAATCTAATCTATCTAATCTAATAATATGGCCAGGTACTGTAGTTGCACCAAACATCTACAACATAAGAAATACAGCTAGGAGTAAACGCTGAATAACATCCACACATTAAGGATCAACTGTTTAATCTCCACTAATGTATCTCCCCACTCACAGCGCAAATTCGATACGGTGGAGGAGTGGCTCCGCTTGGCGAGCAGCCCCGCGGACACAGCGGCCCCCCCCGCGCCGCGGGACGCCGACATCAGCGCGCGTCTGGCGGCCGCAGTGAGCGCGCTGCAGGACGTGCAGCGCGAGTGCACGCGCGCCTTGCCCCTCGCCGGACACGAGCCTGACAGTGTGCGCGCGCAGCTCAGGACCTGCCTGGTGAGTACATAGAGACCAGCACGTCTGGCGGCCGCAGTGAGCGCGCTGCAGGACGTGCAGCGCGAGTGCACGCGCGCCTTGCCCCTCGCCGGACACGAGCCTGACAGTGTGCGCGCGCAGCTCAGGACCTGCCTGGTGAGTACATAGAGACCAGCACGTCTGGCGGCCGCAGTGAGCGCGCTGCAGGACGTGCAGCGCGAGTGCACGCGCGCCTTGCCCCTCGCCGGACACGAGCCTGACAGTGTGCGCGCGCAGCTCAGGACCTGCCTGGTGAGTACATAGAGACCAGCACGTCTGGCGGCCGCAGTGAGCGCGCTGCAGGACGTGCAGCGCGAGTGCACGCGCGCCTTGCCCCTCGCCGGACACGAGCCTGACAGTGTGCGCGCGCAGCTCAGGACCTGCCTGGTGAGTACATAGAGACCAGCACGTCTGGCGGCCGCAGTGAGCGCGCTGCAGGACGTGCAGCGCGAGTGCACGCGCGCCTTGCCCCTCGCCGGACACGAGCCTGACAGTGTGCGCGCGCAGCTCAGGACCTGCCTGGTGAGTACATAGAGACCAGCACGTCTGGCGGCCGCAGTGAGCGCGCTGCAGGACGTGCAGCGCGAGTGCACGCGCGCCTTGCCCCTCGCCGGACACGAGCCTGACAGTGTGCGCGCGCAGCTCAGGACCTGCCTGGTGAGTACATAGAGACCAGCACGTCTGGCGGCCGCAGTGAGCGCGCTGCAGGACGTGCAGCGCGAGTGCACGCGCGCCTTGCCCCTCGCCGGACACGAGCCTGACAGTGTGCGCGCGCAGCTCAGGACCTGCCTGGTGAGTACATAGAGACCAGCACGTCTGGCGGCCGCAGTGAGCGCGCTGCAGGACGTGCAGCGCGAGTGCACGCGCGCCTTGCCCCTCGCCGGACACGAGCCTGACAGTGTGCGCGCGCAGCTCAGGACCTGCCTGGTGAGTACATAGAGACCAGCACGTCTGGCGGCCGCAGTGAGCGCGCTGCAGGACGTGCAGCGCGAGTGCACGCGCGCCTTGCCCCTCGCCGGACACGAGCCTGACAGTGTGCGCGCGCAGCTCAGGACCTGCCTGGTGAGTACATAGAGACCAGCACGTCTGGCGGCCGCAGTGAGCGCGCTGCAGGACGTGCAGCGCGAGTGCACGCGCGCCTTGCCCCTCGCCGGACACGAGCCTGACAGTGTGCGCGCGCAGCTCAGGACCTGCCTGGTGAGTACATAGAGACCAGCACGTCTGGCGGCCGCAGTGAGCGCGCTGCAGGACGTGCAGCGCGAGTGCACGCGCGCCTTGCCCCTCGCCGGACACGAGCCTGACAGTGTGCGCGCGCAGCTCAGGACCTGCCTGGTGAGTACATAGAGACCAGCACGTCTGGCGGCCGCAGTGAGCGCGCTGCAGGACGTGCAGCGCGAGTGCACGCGCGCCTTGCCCCTCGCCGGACACGAGCCTGACAGTGTGCGCGCGCAGCTCAGGACCTGCCTGGTGAGTACATAGAGACCAGCACGTCTGGCGGCCGCAGTGAGCGCGCTGCAGGACGTGCAGCGCGAGTGCACGCGCGCCTTGCCCCTCGCCGGACACGAGCCTGACAGTGTGCGCGCGCAGCTCAGGACCTGCCTGGTGAGTACATAGAGACCAGCACGTCTGGCGGCCGCAGTGAGCGCGCTGCAGGACGTGCAGCGCGAGTGCACGCGCGCCTTGCCCCTCGCCGGACACGAGCCTGACAGTGTGCGCGCGCAGCTCAGGACCTGCCTGGTGAGTACATAGAGACCAGCACGTCTGGCGGCCGCAGTGAGCGCGCTGCAGGACGTGCAGCGCGAGTGCACGCGCGCCTTGCCCCTCGCCGGACACGAGCCTGACAGTGTGCGCGCGCAGCTCAGGACCTGCCTGGTGAGTACATAGAGACCAGCACGTCTGGCGGCCGCAGTGAGCGCGCTGCAGGACGTGCAGCGCGAGTGCACGCGCGCCTTGCCCCTCGCCGGACACGAGCCTGACAGTGTGCGCGCGCAGCTCAGGACCTGCCTGGTGAGTACATAGAGACCAGCACGTCTGGCGGCCGCAGTGAGCGCGCTGCAGGACGTGCAGCGCGAGTGCACGCGCGCCTTGCCCCTCGCCGGACACGAGCCTGACAGTGTGCGCGCGCAGCTCAGGACCTGCCTGGTGAGTACATAGAGACCAGCACGTCTGGCGGCCGCAGTGAGCGCGCTGCAGGACGTGCAGCGCGAGTGCACGCGCGCCTTGCCCCTCGCCGGACACGAGCCTGACAGTGTGCGCGCGCAGCTCAGGACCTGCCTGGTGAGTAAGAGAAGGTTACTGTGGCAACAGTTACGTTGCACGACCACGTAACTAAATCGTTTCTCGGAGAAGGTAAAGGCCGAGCTGACAGTTCTGGCCATTTTTGGCCAGAGCTGTTAGCTCGGCCTTTACTTTAGGAGGAATGTATCGACGCTGCGGCGGGTGACCGTCGTAACATGCGTACGCAACGACTATAAGCACCCAGCGATATCATCCAACGCGGCCTCGATGTTGAGAGCCTGAATGAGTTTGTGCGGCGCCTTACGAAAGGAATGTTCGCCTACGGCAGCACTTGTCGATGCTCGTCCCCGCCGGGCTTCCTCCAGGCACTGACCGCTGAGGTGTTGTGAAGAGCCGGCACTCAATGCAGCAGCGCTGTGACGTGCCTACTGTACATGCATGGAGCAGATACGCGCCCGTACGTTTAAGCGCGATGCGCGCCCCTTATGACCATGCCCGGTTGTAGTAGCCAAAGGACGAACTCGTATTTTATAGGTTTGATTGGCTCGCGCGGTCAGATTGTTAATGCCCGGACACCGTTCACCACGCCACCTCACCGGGGCGTCGCGACCTCCCACGTAGCTGAATCGGTCCAGTATATTCGGAACGAATTGGCTAACCCAATAGACAAACAATTTATGTACCACGAAAACATCTACGTACTAATTACCCATGTTTGCAAAGAAATTATTTAGAATCAGACGCATGAGTGATTCTACCGGGCTTCGATTTGTTCATTCGGTCGTACGGAACCCTGTATAAAATATGTTTCTGCTCACGCCTGAACACGGAGGGGCGTCGCGGCCCCTTCTAGTTACCGCTCGAAGCACAAGTAACAGAATCACGAAACTGCATCTGTATTGAGACACAGTATCAGGTGACATATCCAGTGACAAACGTTGCAAGACTTGCATATTCTGTGCGCGCCGCCAGTGATCGGTCGTGCGTCGTGTGAAAACTCATTACAAAACTCAAAACTAAAAAACTCAGCATTTCATTCAATTAACCGTTTAACTTTTGAATTCCCAAGCTCGGTATTCGGAATCAGATATTCGTTATATCGTTAATGTAGAAATTATACATAGAAGTAAGATGTGTATGAGAGGTGTATGCATTGGATTCTAACCCGAAAAGCATTATATAATATATATATTAATATTCCACAAGACCGAAGAGGCTTTTGAACACTAAATTATAAATACGCGCAGAAGGTTCAAAGTTAGGTGACGCCGTATGATCACAAGTGGAAGTTCGGCTAGTGTCGTGTGTGGTGGCGAGCGGAGCCGAGCGGATTACGTGCTAACAAGATAATGCGGCGGATAGTGCGCGGTGCCGCGGGTGCCGCTATTGTGTGCTGGCCGTGATGTTTGGCAACAATAACATTGTCGGTGACCGCGCTACCGTTTACATACGTGCTGTGTTACTAATACAACTATCTGTGGGTGACATCTAGTATTTAAAGCGCATCATTTGTAGGATTTGAGTATAAAAAATATGAAAAATACACAGTTGTTAGTAGAAAAAAAACTGGGCAAGTGCGAGTCGAACTCACGCACCGAGGGTTCCGTACAAACTTACCTATTAAAACAGTTAAATTCCCGAATCGAGTCTCGAAGATTTTTTCGAATCGCAAAAAGGTCTTTGTTTCGTGACGTAACTACAAATTTACTACAACTTTTCTATAAGACGTAAGGTCTTATAGAAAACTTGTAGTACATTTGTAGTAAATTCAGGACTCTAGGTCCAAATTTCAGGATTCTAGGTCAATGGGAAGTAGTCTATGAATTTTGATTCTTTTGATTTTGTCGAAATATTCTCGTTAATTTAGAAGCAGAGGTACCGAGGACCTGAGTATATGGCTTTAATTTCAACTCGATACTTCCACGTGTTCCCGAGATAAAGGGTCTTGACAGACAGACAGACGAACAACAAAGTGGTCCTATAAGGGTTCCGTTTTTCCTACTGAGGAACGGAATCTTAAAAATTAAGATAATATTACACACTAATTCTGTATTGTAAAATACGGTTAACTAGATAATGTTACTTATTTTCTTCATAGGAATTAAAAGCCATTTTAACCGACTGCGCCAAAACAAAGGGTTATATTTTTTTCTTTTTCTAAATTACGCATCCAGGTAAGGTGCAGCTAAAGTAAATAGGAAGAGCGGATGCTTTTTAAAGGTAGCAAAATAAAAATAGAACTCACCAGCCGCCTGCGTGGCCGCCGCCGGCCGCGTGCGGCGCGCGCTCGCGTGCGCTCTCATCACTGACATTGAAAGGATTCTGTGATTCCATTTGTGATTGCACCGATGTACGAGCATCTCTGTCACCGTGGAGCCGGCATCTCACATCTTTTCATTTATCACACTTTATATTTTAAAAAGGTAATAACTCATTACAGAATGATAATTATTAAAATATTGCATATTTGTATATCGCTAAGCTAGCTAATTGAAAATATAGGAATAGTATTTAACATTCTATTATATTTATAATAGTTTATTCAGGAATAATATAGGATTTTGTTTGCAATTCAATAATATTGAAAGTGTGTAAAGAATGACATGGTTGTGGGAGTCCGAAGTAGTCCGGTCGTTGTGCCTGTGTTCGACAGAGGACGTTTGTAGGCTGGAACGACGAGGTCGTGTAGTGCGGTGTGCGCGCAGTGTGTTCGCACATCCCGCGAGCGCCGCGGCGCTGCCGGCGCGGCACACGCGCACTTACTTCCGACTGCTCACCACTCACACAGATCAAATGAATTGGGACGCCCTTTATTTACTTGTCATTTTAAGCCTCGCTTGGTACAAATGGCTCGTGAGTACGTTATTTATTAAACAATCACGAATGTCGTTTACAGTTTGCTAATGCGGTTTATATTTCGACAGAGGTTTTACCGGACACTGAGCGAGATCAAGTCGGAGGTGGAGTCCATCATAAAGACGGGGCGCAAGATGGTGGAGGAGGCGGCCGTGCCTGCGCCGCACGAGTTTTCCAAGAAGATCGATATGCTGAAGGAGCTGTACAACAAGCTGGGTGCGCAGATAACCGACTCCAAGTCGCGCCTCGAGCGCGCACTGCTCACGGCGCGCGAGCTGCAGAACGACCTGGCCGCGCTGGGCACCTGGCTGGACGGGCTGGGCGGCCTGGGCCAGCAGACGCTGGAGCTGGAGATGTCGCGCATGGAGGCCATCCGGGACAAGCTCAACGCCAACTACGCCGACTTCGCCGCGAACTGCGACCCCGCGTACCTGGCGGCGCTGCGCGAGCAGATAGGCGCCATCAACTCGCGCTGGGAGGCGCTGAAGCGGCCCCCGGGGGCGCGGCGCGACGCCGAGGCGCTGGCGCGCTGGCTGCGCGACGCCGACGCGCAGCTGGACTGCCGCGACACGGCGTCGGGCGCCAAGCTGCGGCTGCTGGGCGCCGAGCTGCGCGACAAGCAGCGCGACGTGCTGGCGGCCGACAGCCGCGCGCTCACCAAGCTGTACGAGCGCATCCGCGACAAGGTCACGGTGAGTGCACGCCCACTGCCACATACACGACATCCATTTGGTTTTGTTTCAATGACAAGTTTTCAAGCATAATATTTTAAAATGAATTTGTAGAATGTAAATGATCGCCACTCCGAGTGCGTAACGCTATCAGAATGCGGATTGTTTCATTGTATTAAATTTGTCAAATGTTTATTTAAATTCACAAATCAATGGATTGGGTTATCTCATCATCATTGTCATGATAAGTTTTCATTTCGTGGACTTTTAAATATTCGTTTGGAAACAGATTTCCAATTATTTGTCTAAATATGTATTTAGTTGTAATGCTTGATCAATTCACTGAATATAATGCACGTAGTCGCTTCATCGCCACGGTAAGTGATCATGTTACATTGGTGTTCGATAGACATGTTAATGTTAGTGAGAGTTGAACTTGTTCAATAACAAACTAATCGTACTGACGATGTGTGTGTGTGCTCGGGGCGCACTGGGCGCGTCTGTACATATGTACATACAAGGTGTTGGTGTAACGTGTGCTGCGACTGCGCTTTGTGTCTCACGGCAAACAACCATTCTTTACATTGGTGCCACTTCAAGCTTTTAACGGACTCACCTGTGCGGGATCATGCTTTATCACGCATCTCATACGACACGCCGCTCGCGGCGCTTGGGACATCACGGAACTGACAGGTACGACGAACACGGCTGACACCAGTTCGCTAACATGTAAATAACAGTGTGGCTTGTAACACATTAACGATGGTCAGGACACTAAGCGAGCCGCGGTTTGTGCTTGCAGGCCGCCAGCGCCGCCGCTCCCACGACCAGCGGCACAAGCGCCACTAGCGGTACGAGCACCACTAGTGCCACTGGCACCACTGGCGCCACCAGCGCCACGAGCACTACAAGTGTCACGAGCACTGCAAGTGTCACGAGCAATGCAAGCTCCACAAGCGCGACTAGCGCACAGGCCGCGGACGCGGCGGTCGTGCTCGAGTACGAGAACGTCACAGATACTATCAAGCGGCGGCTAGAGAGTCCTGTCAACACGCCAGAAACTGAGAAACCTGAATTTAAAAAGTCCAAGATACCACTGGCATTGAAAAGCCCCGTGCCCATCAAAAGAGACATAAAGGAGGGCGGTCATCGCAGCCGCGGTTCCTCCCTGGAGCGCCGCCGCGTGTCCGACAGCCCGCTGTCGGGCTCCACTGTGTCCGCCATGTCCGCCGATTCCATCGAGGTGGCCTCCCGCGCCAGCTCCGTACCTTCCACTCCTTCCACGCCTGACGCGCGCAAGAAGAACAGCAGCACCTTCAACCTGCTCACCGACAGCGATCTCTTCACGCAGATCAACAATAACAATATACACGCCCAGCCGGCACCCGAGCCCGAACAGCTGAAGGCAGATCCGTGCACCATGGTGGCCGTGAAGGAGCACGAGATCGTCAAGTCCACTGTGAGCCCCATTGAGCCCATGGAGATGTACCCGTTCGAGGCCATCGACGCCGTCGTCGAGTTCATCCCG
Organism: Leucania comma; assembly: GCA_958295575.1. NCBI lineage: Eukaryota > Metazoa > Arthropoda > Insecta > Lepidoptera > Noctuidae > Leucania > Leucania comma. Next base: position 369,239 of record OY282484.1, read on the forward strand.
CAGAACGTGGAGACCGTCGACATCATCGACGACACGGAGAATGAGTCGCTCAGCGAGTCCGACGAGGAAGACGTTCCTCTCGGGGACGATGACAGGCGGCGCACCGTCGACCTGGGTACCGAGCCCAAGACCTTCGTGGTCGAAGTAAAGACTCTCGAACAAAGGATGAAACCGACGCTCGGGATATTGAAACGAAAGAATAGTTCCGACGAAGACAAGTCGAAAGCGATGCGAGTGACAACGGTAGCCGTGCCCGACCTGATCCCCAGCGCGGAAAAGGACGATGGAGATGTTGGTATGCGGACTCCGCCGCCCACGCCTCTAGATGAAAACTCGGCTGCGGAGTGTCCGCTGCTGTACGAGCTGGCAGGTCGGGTGCGCGGCCACGAGCACCACGAGTACCTGATCCTGGACGACGTGCCGCGCGACCAGGCCGCGCTGCCCGAGCCGTCGGCCACCGACACGTGCGCCGCCGAGCGCGACCACAAGCGCGCCACTGACGCGCCGCCGAGCGAGCCTGCAGGAACTCCGCCAGTGGAAGAGGTTATATACTCGGAAGTAGAGGACTCGCCGCAGGTAAACGACTTGAATACAGGGATTTTTGCAAATTAAATGACGTAATTTGTATTCAGATAAAAACTAGACTTTAATCACGCGTCTTTGTCAAACAGGTACCATGGTGTATCTCGCAGGTACCATAGCGTATCCTAAAAGTTTTTGTATCCCGCAGGTAGTGTGATGTATCCCGTATGTACCTTGGCGTATCCCACAGGTACCTTCGTATATCCCACAGGTACCACGGTGTAACCTGAGAGTTGTAACCCGCAGGCACTGTGATATATCCCCTAGGTAACTTGGCGTATCCCACAGGTACGTTCTTATATCCCACAGGTACCGTGGAGTGTCTCACAGGTACCGCGCATTTTCTGGGATAAAAAGTAACCTTTGATCCAATCAGCAATAGTCTATGAGTGACACATAATGAACCTCGTCATTATAAAGAGTGATCCAATTACCTTTTTTTCTTTTAAAAACACATTAATATGTTTTTTATTTAGTATTATTCATCCATGAACAAAGATGATATCCTTCAAATCACGCCCTCTACATTATGCTGAAGCTGCATTAAGGTCATTTTTTTTACTTTTCGTCGACAGCGGGTAGTCTCGACAATAACTTGAATTTCAGATGTTCCAACGTGATATAGATGCGACTCTATGAAAAATTAAACACAAGCGTTATGGAACATGATCTTGTCAGAAAGATGACTGGATTGACTGTAATTATCCTGAAAAAAAATCTATACACAGTTCTTAACAATTAGATGGATAGAAAACGTTTACAACAATTATTAAAAACAAATCCGTTTAGTATAGCGGAACAATATGAACACTTTGAATGGTAGCGGTTCAAATCATCGACTATATAGCCCCTAGACGCCGCATGCTTGCTCTAACGCACCAAAAAAATTCTGTCAACTAGCTGAGGTGCGGGCAGCGGGGTACTGCGTTCTGATTGCTCCGACCAAGGTCATTACGACACTCTAGGGATGAGATAGGTTTAAATAAATCACGAAAGTATCGATATTAATATAATATTTACTACAATTATCAATTGTATTTTTTACCTTCCTAGTTCTTGATATTATTTTATCATAAAATGTTATAACTTGTGTTATTATTGTATGTTTTAACTTTATGTTATTAATAAATTTAGAGTGGTAACGTAACGGTAAATTAAAGAAACAAAAAAAGCTGAAAAAAAATCCTCTCTATTTATAAAAACGTAACATAGGTACTTATAATTATTATAACGGTAAAAAATAGTATCCGAGAAACCTTTTCTTGCCTGTTTGAAATTATCTATTTATTTTTAAAATCAGAATCTTCCGGGAAACTAAAATCAATAACAATTTTAATTTTATTGTAGTAAGTATAAAATGATCGTAAAAATAGTAAATAGGTATTTTGCTTTATCGATAACAGAGGCGGTCATAAGAATTGGTGTCAGATGTGTTGACAGACATGCGTCGCCTGTTATTACATGTCTAGTGGCTGTCAGGTCCTTGGTTCAAACACCTATTTGACATATGAATAATTTGTTATTATTAACAGGTATTTAGATTTCATTGGCTCAAAAAAACCCCTCTAATTATATATCACTCTTTATTAATTAAAAAAGAAAAAAACAAGCGTGCAACGATGCGTGCCACGGTATCTATCTAAAGTGGGTGAACGACGTACGAGCCAATATCGCAGAACGTCGGTTTTACTCGCAGCTCGTTGGTGCAGATCGACTAGTGAGTAAATCAGTTTTGAACGACGAGCCGAGTAGAAAACGAAGCAAACACGACGAGCAGCGAGCCAGGCTATGCAATGATATACCGGCGAACTTTATCGAGACATAAGACCGCGGTCTTACTTGCACGTCGATCCCTTAGAGCCTTAAAATATTTTATTGATACTCGTAGTTTATTGCCATACTTATTACATCTGTTTACAATCGCCAAGTAATTTATAAAAATACCCTGTATTCACTCTTAGCCGCCGTTCCGTTAGGATTTTAGGCAGATAAAAACCATTGCAGGAAATCGACAAGATCCACAACAGGATTATCGTGTGTTCTATATTTCTGTGTGACGAGAATAACGTCGTATTGTAATGCTGTGAATTAGTTAAGTTGTTCGAAATAAATTAGTGTAAATTATGTTACTTACTATAGGATAATTAATTGTGTAACAAATCGACTATCAAATTAAATGACGATGGAAATTATTCAAAATAACAATTGTCATTCATTGATAGCCGTATGAAACGGAAAAACTCGGCAAATGAACGTAGAGAGATCATTTGAATAATCAATTAATTTCCTTGAGTGTCCGAAGAGGGGGGGTCCCTCACTTATGCGTACGTTGCAGCTGCGCTCGACGTCGTGTAGCGAGTTCGAGGACAAGGCGCCGCTGTGCACGTCCACGCCCATCAAGCATGCGCAGGTGGTGGCCATGTCGCCCAAACTGGCTCACGCGCCGTCCACGCCGCTACAAACGTCGCCCACGCCGACTCAAACGCCGCCCACGCCCGCCAGCACGTCGCCTTCGCCAGCGCCGCCCACGCCCGGCGAGCAGGCCACGCCACAGAAGTCGCAAATACCCATCAGCAAGGACCGCCTCAAGCAAACTGACAAGTACCAGAAGACTGACGACTCGGTCCAAGTATGTACTATTTGTTATATTATAGTTATTGACGGTATCCCATTTTGAAGTAAAGCCGGGTACTCATTAGGCAACATTTGTTGATAAACTATTTACGATGTATTTATCACTTAGTATAATGTAAAAAACTTGATGACAAATACCAGTTTCTGAAAATTGATTTTACGAAAGTTATGTTATCTGTGTTTACAGGCGTCGCCGAATCCCGAGAGCCGATCGATAGAGGCGTCTGCTGGGTCCACCGGCAGCGCACTGCAGGCGCAGTTCTCCGAGCTGCAGGACGCCGAGCTGGCGGCGTGGGAGGCGGCGGCCGGCGGCCTGCTGCGCCGCATGGACGTCATGCTGCTCACGGTGGGCGGCGTGGCGGCCGAGCGCGACCCCGCCAAGCGGCTTGAAGTAAATATCATTCTTTCAATTAAACTAGATCAATACTGAATCAGGTACCAAAGTTATTGAAATTACCTTTGACATTTTTGTTTTACTTAACCTGTATAATGTAGCTTTCTACTGGTGGCATACATTTTTTATATCGGTTCAGTAGTTTAAAATATGACTAAAGCCCGGTCGCGGAGCAGGAAGAATTTCGTACAATGACCTTTGGGCCTACTGACAGTGGTCACAAACATTTTTATATTAAGTGCGTTTTACATTAAACATTTGAAGGAGAAAAAAATTACTAATTTATTAAATAAATTATTGTTATTAAATATATAAATTATTTATTTACATTTTATATCATAACAATTTTAAAAATCGAGTTAAAATAACGAATTTTGTAGAAATATGATAATAAAATAAAAATTATCAGTGTCATTCATTATTTAAATTTATGAATTTCGTCAAGGATTTTTTTGTAGTGACTAAATTCTAACAAAAAAAAACCACATTCAAAAAAGGACAAAACTTAAAATAACAGTAAAAAGTTTACAGCAAAGGGTTTACAATCCCTGACGACGGAGGCCATTGCATCTGTGCGAGCGAGACGCATTATATTTACGCGGGAGTGACAGAGACAGGTAATAACAGGTCAACGTACGAAATTCATCCTGCTCCGCGTTCGGGCTTTACTTACAATTTAATATTTGAAAATAATTTTTTTTTTTGATAATCACGTCTTAAATATGAAATATGGCTACGAAAGTCGCTCAGAGGTAATTGACTAGCTGATAGTGTCAGCCAGTCAGTTACCTCTGAGCGAGCAAGCAGCGTCCTTGCAGATCCTCAAGAACCAGCTGGGGCAGCTGGCGCCCGACGCGGCGGCGCTGATCTCCCGCGGCGACTCGCTGGTGTACGCGCGCCACAAGGACAACCCGCTGCTGGCCGACTACATACAGACGCACTTCCAGGTACACTCGCATGGGCTCATAAAACCACTGATCTATTTGTCTCTTTTTTGGTCTCCTACTCCCTATCTCGCCATCCTCAGGTATACTCATAATTCTTTAAGTAACTTTCGTTTCATCCTTCCTCTTCACAAGTCCATACCAAGACATTTACCTTTTTAACTTTTCAGTGATTGGTGCCACGTTTAAACTTTTTCTAATATACTCATTATCTTCTCACTGACTTACTTCGCCATTTCATCCTTCCTGAGTTGATTCAGTGCGTTACAACTCGGTCTACATCGCCCCTTGGCCTAGCGACACCGAAAATCGTTCTGGTGAGAGTTAAGGGCACAGGGCTGGATAGACCGCTAAAATTGATGTTGTATTCTGTTTTTTTTTCTGCTCAATCTTAGAGCTCAAACGCACTAGCGGTTGGCAGTGACGTAGCATGCCTTTGCACTGCAGTACATAATTATGGTCTGCCGTAACGGCACGCTGTATTCTGGCTAACCGTATCGTCTCGGTCCTGTAGCAGTTCGCCGCAATTCATCGTCAGTGTTCCTTGAAATGTTGGACATGATGGACGTAGAAGTTGCTGTAGCTACAGCTACAAAGACACCGGAGCAATTGACGGCTGTCCACAAGTCATTGCGTTGGTATCATATAATGTTGGTTCCATATTAAAATTGAAGTAACGCTCGTGTGTCTGAGCTCGGCTAGCACCAGTCTTTACCACCACACCTTCAATTCCAAAGTAAATCTATTATAATTAAAAAAATAAATTAAACTGATAATCAATTTCTTGAACGACATTGTACAGGACAAGCTGCGCAACAAGTGGTCAATGGTGATGTCGGAGATCGAGCTGAAGCGCAACCTGGCGCTGGCGGCCGAGGACCAGCTGAAGGAGCTGCAGGCGCTGCTGGACGCGCTGGGCGCCTGGTGCCGCGCGCTCGACGACAAGCTGGCTAGCGACCCGGTATTATCTTGTTGCTTGTGTCTCAAAAGACACAGGTGTCGTTATATAATGCAAGACGTGGCTTTTCAAGTTGTTTTCATGAACTCTGATATTATAGTCTTCTGTAGGTGACGAGACAAGGCTGTGTTGCAAGAGATTATCACTTCCTGTTACATACATTCTAATTTTCTTTTTTACAATGTTCTTTTTTCTTGCCAGTGTGATAATTTGGTTGTCATCATCTGTTTAGGAGGCGGCTCGCAGCTCGTACGTGGAGCAGCAGAGCGCGGTGGAGCGCGTGCAGGCGCTGGCACGCGAGCTGCGCGCCGCGCACGTGCGCGTGCCCGACCGCGCGCTCAGCGACGCGCTGGAGCTGTGGGCCGCCGCCGAGGCCAAGTGCGAGGCCGTCGGCAGCGCCAAGGCGGTACGTCTTCGGGACCTGTGCCACTCTACCCGCTCTACTCTATGCTGAATTTTATTTGACATGAATTCTCATATACATTTACATAATCCGTGTATAACGTCGTGCAGGAGGCTGCGGAGTCAGCGTGCGGCGCGTACGTGACGCGCGCGAACCTGGCGCGCGGCGCCGTGGCCGCGCAGGCCGCCGCGCTGCGCGCGCACCCGCTGGGCGGCCGCGACTACGACGACTTCCCGCTGCAGCAGGACGCGCTCGCGGTGCGTAGCCCCCGCCTCTGCCCTGCTGCCACACGGCACCCGCTAATTGCTTCCTGTGTGTGCAGCGCGTGAAGGCAGCCATGGAGGAGATCGCGCTGGCAGTGGAGGAGGCGGAGCGCGAGTACGCGCGGCTCAGCAAGCGGGCGCGCGCGCCGCCCGAGCAGGCCGCGCGCGTGCGCGACAAGCTGCGCGACGAGTGGGCGGCGCTGCAGGCCGCGCACAAGCAGCGCCACGACAGGTAGGTCCTGTGTGTGTGCAGCGCGGGAAGGCAGCCATGGAGGAGATCGCGCTGGCAGTGGAGGAGGCGGAGCGCGAGTACGCGCGGCTCAGCAAGCGGGCGCGCGCGCCGCCCGAGCAGGCCGCGCGCGTGCGCGACAAGCTGCGCGACGAGTGGGCGGCGCTGCAGGCCGCGCACAAGCAGCGCCACGACAGGTAGGTCCTGTGTGTGTGCAGCGCGGGAAGGCAGCCATGGAGGAGATCGCGCTGGCAGTGGAGGAGGCGGAGCGCGAGTACGCGCGGCTCAGCAAGCGGGCGCGCGCGCCGCCCGAGCAGGCCGCGCGCGTGCGCGACAAGCTGCGCGACGAGTGGGCGGCGCTGCAGGCCGCGCACAAGCAGCGCCACGACAGGTAGGTCCTGTGTGTGTGCAGCGCGTGAAGGCAGCCATGGAGGAGATCGCGCTGGCAGTGGAGGAGGCGGAGCGCGAGTACGCGCGGCTCAGCAAGCGGGCGCGCGCGCCGCCCGAGCAGGCCGCGCGCGTGCGCGACAAGCTGCGCGACGAGTGGGCGGCGCTGCAGGCCGCGCACAAGCAGCGCCACGACAGGTAGGTCCTGTGTGTGTGCAGCGCGTGAAGGCAGCCATGGAGGAGATCGCGCTGGCAGTGGAGGAGGCGGAGCGCGAGTACGCGCGGCTCAGCAAGCGGGCGCGCGCGCCGCCCGAGCAGGCCGCGCGCGTGCGCGACAAGCTGCGCGACGAGTGGGCGGCGCTGCAGGCCGCGCACAAGCAGCGCCACGACAGGTAGGTCCTGTGTGTGTGCAGCGCGGGAAGGCAGCCATGGAGGAGATCGCGCTGGCAGTGGAGGAGGCGGAGCGCGAGTACGCGCGGCTCAGCAAGCGGGCGCGCGCGCCGCCCGAGCAGGCCGCGCGCGTGCGCGACAAGCTGCGCGACGAGTGGGCGGCGCTGCAGGCCGCGCACAAGCAGCGCCACGACAGGTAGGTCCTGTGTGTGTGCAGCGCGGGAAGGCAGCCATGGAGGAGATCGCGCTGGCAGTGGAGGAGGCGGAGCGCGAGTACGCGCGGCTCAGCAAGCGGGCGCGCGCGCCGCCCGAGCAGGCCGCGCGCGTGCGCGACAAGCTGCGCGACGAGTGGGCGGCGCTGCAGGCCGCGCACAAGCAGCGCCACGACAGGTAGGTCCTGTGTGTGTGCAGCGCGGGAAGGCAGCCATGGAGGAGATCGCGCTGGCAGTGGAGGAGGCGGAGCGCGAGTACGCGCGGCTCAGCAAGCGGGCGCGCGCGCCGCCCGAGCAGGCCGCGCGCGTGCGCGACAAGCTGCGCGACGAGTGGGCGGCGCTGCAGGCCGCGCACAAGCAGCGCCACGACAGGTAGGTCCTGTGTGTGTGCAGCGCGGGAAGGCAGCCATGGAGGAGATCGCGCTGGCAGTGGAGGAGGCGGAGCGCGAGTACGCGCGGCTCAGCAAGCGGGCGCGCGCGCCGCCCGAGCAGGCCGCGCGCGTGCGCGACAAGCTGCGCGACGAGTGGGCGGCGCTGCAGGCCGCGCACAAGCAGCGCCACGACAGGTAGGTCCTGTGTGTGTGCAGCGCGGGAAGGCAGCCATGGAGGAGATCGCGCTGGCAGTGGAGGAGGCGGAGCGCGAGTACGCGCGGCTCAGCAAGCGGGCGCGCGCGCCGCCCGAGCAGGCCGCGCGCGTGCGCGACAAGCTGCGCGACGAGTGGGCGGCGCTGCAGGCCGCGCACAAGCAGCGCCACGACAGGTAGGTCCTGTGTGTGTGCAGCGCGGGAAGGCAGCCATGGAGGAGATCGCGCTGGCAGTGGAGGAGGCGGAGCGCGAGTACGCGCGGCTCAGCAAGCGGGCGCGCGCGCCGCCCGAGCAGGCCGCGCGCGTGCGCGACAAGCTGCGCGACGAGTGGGCGGCGCTGCAGGCCGCGCACAAGCAGCGCCACGACAGGTAGGTCCTGTGTGTGTGCAGCGCGGGAAGGCAGCCATGGAGGAGATCGCGCTGGCAGTGGAGGAGGCGGAGCGCGAGTACGCGCGGCTCAGCAAGCGGGCGCGCGCGCCGCCCGAGCAGGCCGCGCGCGTGCGCGACAAGCTGCGCGACGAGTGGGCGGCGCTGCAGGCCGCGCACAAGCAGCGCCACGACAGGTAGGTCCTGTGTGTGTGCAGCGCGGGAAGGCAGCCATGGAGGAGATCGCGCTGGCAGTGGAGGAGGCGGAGCGCGAGTACGCGCGGCTCAGCAAGCGGGCGCGCGCGCCGCCCGAGCAGGCCGCGCGCGTGCGCGACAAGCTGCGCGACGAGTGGGCGGCGCTGCAGGCCGCGCACAAGCAGCGCCACGACAGGTAGGTCCTGTGTGTGTGCAGCGCGTGAAGGCAGCCATGGAGGAGATCGCGCTGGCAGTGGAGGAGGCGGAGCGCGAGTACGCGCGGCTCAGCAAGCGGGCGCGCGCGCCGCCCGAGCAGGCCGCGCGCGTGCGCGACAAGCTGCGCGACGAGTGGGCGGCGCTGCAGGCCGCGCACAAGCAGCGCCACGACAGGTAGGTCCTGTGTGTGTGCAGCGCGGGAAGGCAGCCATGGAGGAGATCGCGCTGGCAGTGGAGGAGGCGGAGCGCGAGTACGCGCGGCTCAGCAAGCGGGCGCGCGCGCCGCCCGAGCAGGCCGCGCGCGTGCGCGACAAGCTGCGCGACGAGTGGGCGGCGCTGCAGGCCGCGCACAAGCAGCGCCACGACAGGTAGGTCCTGTGTGTGTGCAGCGCGGGAAGGCAGCCATGGAGGAGATCGCGCTGGCAGTAATATCGCGAGCTACTCGTGCGTCGATGTTACATGATGCTTGAACACTGATTTGGAGTCGTCGGTTTCGAGGCGTTTTCAATTGCTTAGAAAAAGCCTAATATAAAAAGTGCGTGTTAAGAACAATAAGGCAACAGCAACAATTGAGTAGTAGCGTGTGGAGCATGACGTGGCGCTCGGGCCGCAGGTGGGGCAGCTGCCAGGCGGAGTGGGCGCGCCTGTACGCGCAGCTGGAGGCGTGCGGCGAGTGGCTGGACGCGGCCGAGCGCGCGCTGGCCGCGGCCGCCGACCCCGCGCTGCCCTTCAAGGACCTCAAGCAGAAGGTGCGCGATCTCGACAAGCAGGTGAGCATTTACTACTGCACATATTTGTACGTTAGTATTGTCATTGTTTCAAATAGTCTTTTTTTATTGTAACTGTAACAGTCAAAGTTGGTTACTCTATGGCCAAAACCATTATTTGAATATTTTTGTATGAATTTAATTTGACCACTTCCTGCTTATTTATCTTATAATATTGCAAAATCCTGTTGAATTTGTATTAGTACTTAATTTGATAACTTCTCTTCTAATTACTTATAATGTAGCGACATCTAAGTCGTCACAAAAGAACTAATCCTGCATCGCGCAAGTATGATTCTCAATTGGAATATATAGAACAAACCCGAAATCATCTATCGGGCAATAGCCCACCAGAATAGAATATCAGGGCTGCCGGTCATATTTGAATAAGAATTTACTGTGTCAATTTTCGTTCTATTTATTTATTTTAAATATTTTTTCTACCTTCATAGTGAACTTTTCATGCTTTTCAATTTCTGTGTATAAAAACCGATGTAACGTGATTAGGAGGGCTCTTTTTCGCCGCCCATGGAATAAACACCTTGAACTGAAGTGAGGTATTTCTTTATAACATTTTCTGTTGTTACATTTCGTGCTATTTCTACGTAGGTCACTACATAAGTTTTGTCGTACGCAAATTAAATGTAAGATATTTTTTAAATGAGGGTAGATTCTATAAGTAAACTAACAGCAACATTACAGTACAAGTTTTGTGACGTAAAATACCTTTGCAGATTTATTGCGATTTTTTCACTCTTCGCGACATTCGTGTAATAGTTTTATATAATTTTAAGCGTGGCTTAACTTAGAAACAATGCTTCGAAGAAATGAGTGGTGAAGGAAGGACACGTTTGTCCCAATGACATGCCCTTAACGACTATAGAAAGGTGATTAATTGTTCAATTTAATCGTGACATTTTTTACTTGGAGGACGATTCGAGGTCGGGCAGGCCAATAGAGGTAACTACCGATAAAAACATCGAGGTTGTGCACAAATTCTTAAAGAATACCGGTATGTGACGTATCGACAGGTTTCACGACGATTTAAAAGTTAGGAAACTTTGTTCACCTTGGGTGCCGTCCGTGCCGTATTCGATGGCTGACGAGCTAAGGCAACAACGTATGAATTGGTTTCATGAGATATTAAAAAAAAAATGGCGGCCGATCTAATTACGTCATTTCAATAGATACATTACATGTAACGAAACTTGGCTTTACTATTTTATGTCCCAACTAAATCTCAGAGTAAAGAGTAGGTGTTTCAAGATGAATAAAAAAATATTGATGGCAATATTTTTCTCAAAACGCGGAATAGTAACTACCGTCGTGCTTGATAAACAGAAAACTGTTACTGCAAAATGTTTGCGTCAAGTTTTAGAAGCGTTGAACAACAAGCGACCAAACTTAAGATTCGACACTTGGTTTTTGCATCACTACAATCACACGATAGTCTTATTAGCTCGATGTGCAGGAGCGCTTCCTGCACATCGAGCTAGTAAAACTACAGAGTGTTTGCGTGGAATTGGAGTGCAATTTCTGGGACATCCTCTTTACAGCCCAGACTGAGCGCCGTGTGATTTTGATGTGAAGTTGTGATGTGAAGAAACAATTAAAAGGACACATTTTTTCTAACGATGAAGAGCTTATAGGCGCATTTGAAGAAATATGCGGTAGTGTTCCAAATCGTTTTTGGAGCGAAGTTTTTAGTACATGGTTTGAACGTATGAGAGCATGTATTAGTGCTGATGGAGATTATTTTGAAAAAAAAAAAAAAAAATCGCCAAAATGTATGTAATGACCTTGGAATGTATATTATTATGACTGAATTTAGTGTGACGGCGACCCCGGTAGCAATCGTAAGCCGACAAAATATCAAAGTCATATAATGAATGAATTTGTTCGTACGTACAGATGAGTGCACGCGCGGAAGCTGTGGCAGCGGCGCGTGCAGCCGGGCGCGGCGTGGTGGCGGCGTGCGGCGCGCCGCTGGCGTGCGACGTGCAAGACCAGCTGGAGCTGCTAAACGAGCGCTGGCACGCCGCTGCCGCAGCGTTGCAGCGCCTCAACCTCAGGTGCGTGTCCCCTTCACCGAGCCGGTGGCGGCGTGCGGGCCGCGCTAACTGTTGCGTGCGTGCAGGATCGCCGGCGTGGAGTCCCGCAACGTGGTGGCGGAGGGCGGCGCGGCGTGGGCGGCGGGCGCGCGCGCGCAGCTGCGGCAGGTGGACGAGCTGCTGCACACCACGTGCGCCAACCCCGCCGACCGCACCTGCCTCGCCATCCGACTCAGCCTCGTCAAGGTAACATAACTATTCTTTTTTTTTTTTTAATAATGTTTCACCTTTGAACCATTATTTCGTGTCATGAATTTCAAATATTTATTTATAATTTTTGCCATCACAGCCCGCGATGAACTTTTGTAGCTAATGTTTATTCTTTAATAATAAAATATTGTTACGCTGTGAAACTTGAACACGCCATATCTTCGATAAAGTCAAGAGTAGCATCGATTTATTAAAACGCACTGCTGTGCGAAACTTCCAGAATGGAAGTACGTACTAAGGTCTAGCAAATTCTAGAAAAGTCCGCTATAAAGTACGTTTCTCTATTATTATTAAAAAGTTTTTATAGATACTTACGTAGTTGATAAGAGAATTTGTACCTTCCGTTTTTACGAATAGAGTCGAAATTCGCATGAGTCATAGTAAAGTTATTATTACATGTTTTTAATAATAATGATTTATTTTCCCGCGTTGCATATCTATTGTTCTGGAAAGGCCTTGGAAAACGTTTGTATCTAGAACTTTCCTGGTTCTCGTATAAATACATGCCCCCGATTGGAAACGAGTCGGTTTTGATTTCGAGAACGACAAGTGCGAACTACCTGCGTTAAGTGCCAAGTGTTTTCATATAACGACCTAACCGATACCATAACGGAATTCTGGAGTTAATTGTGAATTGGATAAAGTTGATCGGAACAATTTGTTATTGTTTGTGGCTAATAAACTTCTCTACTAGTAAAACGGCATATAATTAAGCATAATATGCTATTGAAATACATTAGTCAGCAGACACACGCTCATAATTAACATAAGAAATAACACAATAGTAAAATATCTAGGGCGGTCGTACGTCAGATGTAAAGGTGCTAACAGTACATCCACCTTTTACAAAAAGATTATTTTATACAATATTAAAGATGATAAAAATAATCTAAAAGAACAAAAAAAAAAAAAATATTGCAAATCGCACGACATCGAATTGCATGGCCTGGCAATAATTTGGTCATTTTTTTTCTAGTGATGTCGGTTATTTTTCTTTCTTTTTTTTTGTAAAAAGTTTTTTAAAATGACTGAAATCGATTCAGCAGCCGTTTCTGAATATACTACTTTCAGATGTATGTTACGTATTGTAGAGAACTATATTTTGTATTTTTCAAAATAATAATACACGCGTTTTAACTTAATATAAGTTTTGGGTAAAGTCAATTAAAACTAGTTTTTACCAATAATCAATATTGACTGTAAAACACGATACCAGAAGTATGAATTAACGTAAGGGACATTTTTACGTTTTAAATAAAAGTCCCTTACGTTAATCCATACTTGTGGTGTCGAATAGGTAAACTGTTCCTGTAAGCAATCTGAACACTAAAGATGTTTATTTATTTATGTATATATAAATATATGTAATTATGCCGTGTGTTGGTCCGGCAATGCGGCTGGGCGGCTGGGCGGCAGGGCGACTCCTCGCTGTAAATCACCCTCTGTAGGCACTCTCCCGACGCCGACGTACGCTCGCGCGGCGCAGCGCCAGTGCAGCGCTGGCACGCCGCCAAGGCAGCTGCGGGGGAAAACAGGCTTAACCTTCAACCGCGTAAGAATCGAAGTCAAACGTCGCATCTCTACTGCACGCCAATGCAGTTTCCCACAAATACTCGCATACAACCAATTCCTCTCATTCAATTTTAAACACTATGTCTTTACTCTTAGATGCCATATCCGGTCGTAAGGTCGTTGTTGCCACGTGTTAGCTGGTGTTAGTCGTGTCGTGTATTTGCAGCGTTTTGCTTTCTAGTTCGCTGTTGTTTTGGTAAAGGACAAAGTCGTCCCGTTTGATATGTTTATGTGTAGCCGCTGTGAAGTTAAAAAACTGAATAAATCGTATAGAATCCTAAATAGTCCGTCCATCTGCGAAACGTATTTTTTGTGTCTTTTCTACATCAAATAACGAGTAATCTATAAAAGTAAAGTATTACGTGCGTTGTCTCGTGTAGATGTAGTTCACGTGTGTGTGCCGGACCCGCGCGCGGCCACACGTCGCACGTCCGCGCGTTTTGTATATGTTTATGTTTGCGGCGTGCACTTTATGTCGCGCGCGTTGGATTCCCGATGCAACTGTACCGACTGAACAGATTTATTGTCGCATGCATTTCAAATATATTGCTTGTTCCTACAAATGCTGGATTGAATATGCACTTTACGAGTACGTTGCAGCACACATGTGCATTATCGTTTTGCCATTTCATAAATTCGTATCGATTCTCTTTTTTTTTTAATATTATTAAAGTTTTATGTATTGATTGTCTTAACATAAATAATAAAATAAAGTCATTGGTCTTAATGAATACGATAAACTTAAACTCCTGAACGAATTTTCATGCAGTTTTTACTCAAAGACAGCGTGATTCATGAAGAAGGTTTATAAATGTATAGTGTATGAAAAGCCGAATAGCAGAGAAAAACCGAGGATTACAAAGATTTCTAACACCAGTGAGGTGCTGAGGCGGGTCGCTAGTGATATTATAAAGCTCAAGAGCTTGTCTGTATCTGAGGAACTTTGAGTTCGAATTGAAAAAAAAATTAGGATAGCCATAGGTTATAATATCATCACACAGGAGCGGAGCAGGAACCAAACACGCGGGGGGCAGCTAGTTTTGTAATACTTGTAAGGAATGTAGATGAAACTTGTTTAATATTTGAAAAGATGTGACTTGAGTTTGTCATGGTATATCTTTATCGCGGGTGGCTGTAAAAGCCACGAAGTGCAGTGAGTACTGTTACGTCGGAGTAATGAGTTTGCATGAGATTATATGCAGACTCATGCTTGTACTCGTAAGTTGTAAGTTCGAAGGATGTTAGTATCTTCTAGAATGTGTTTGAATATTTGTAAGAAAAGAATATTTTATTGTTTTATAGTGAGTACTATGTATTCGTTCGAAGTGAAATGAAATATTTTTTTAATATATCGTTGAGAAAAGTCTAAAGTCGTTTTTCTACAAATCATCGATCCCGGAAGTCGAGCCTGCAGCAGCAAGGTTTCGACAGTACAGCCCTCCTAGCCAAGTTACAATCGTTTCGTTTTGCGTCAACGCTTGTAGTAAGCCACGCTCCCAACTCCATTGTTCGATCAATCGAATTGGGGGCGTGGCCAACGCCAAGCGTTAACGCAAAACGAAACGATTGTAACTTGGCTAGGAGGGCTGAGCACGCTGGGCTCGTGGGTAATGCAGCGCATACGACGCGCCCGAGCTGGCGGCGCGCCAGACGCACTGTCAGTGTGGTGTAATGCAAGCTAGCTGTGTGCCCGGGACGATCTGTTCACTTCTCTCAAGTATGAGCAGCAAACTACTCATGAACGACTGATGTACACAAATACGCAAGCTAAATAATGCAATTAAAATAATGTTACATCGGGGCGTCAGCGAGCCGTGGTGCGTTGCGGAGTGTTGCCGACGCGCGGCCGCAAGCTCGTTAAACGCTTGCAGCGGTGCAACCGCAGCGCCGCGCCGTGCTCACGTGCGCTGTAGGTGTGCGGAGTCTAATCCACTGGAAATTACTCGGGTAATTCATCACAAAATGATTTATTTATTGTACTTCATCATCATCATTTCAGCCAAAAGACGTCTACTGTTGGGCATAGGCCTCCCCCAAGCGTCGCCACAATGGCCGATCTTGTGCGTCTCGCATCCATCGGACTCCAGCGACCCTGACCAGGTCATCGGTCCACCTTGTGGGAAGCCTTCCAACGCTGCGTCTTCCGGTACGCGTCGCTACTCAAAAACCTTTCGGCCCCAACGGCCATCTGTTCTGCGAGCAATATGCCCAGCCCATTGCCACTTAAATTTGGCGATTCTACGTGTTATGTCGGCAACCCTGGTTCTCTTCCGGATATCTTTATTCCTGATTCGATCACGCAAGGAAACTCCGAGCATAGCCCTTTCCATTGCCCTTTGAGTGACCTTAAGTCTTCTTATGAGGCCCATTGTAAGCGACCACGTTTCAGAGCCATATGTCATCACTGGCAACACGCATTGGTCATAGACTTTCGTCTTGAGACAATGTGGTATGTTGGACGAGAAGACACCGCGCAGCTTCCCGAACGCTTCCCAGCCGAGTCGGATTTGACAATTGACCTCTTTCTCGAAGTTAGACCTACCCAACTGGACCATGTGTCCTAGGTAAACGTATTCTTCCACAACTTCGAGTGTAGAGTCTCCGATCTTGATAGGAGTGGGCGCTACATGGATGTTAACCATGATTTTGGTTTTGTTCATGTTCATTTTAAGTCCCACTCTTTCGGAAGCTCTTCTGAGGTCATCGAGCATTGTGCTGAGCTCCTCCGTAGTCTCAGCCATGACTACTACGTCGTCGGCAAACCGTAGGTGAGTGATGTACTTGCCATTGACATTAATGCCTAGCCCTCTCCATTCCAGAACCTTGAAGACATCCTCGGAGAAATTACGTCTCCCGTTGCAAGAGGATAGGTTTCGAGTTCTGATCCTGAAGTCGGACTGACATGTGGCGTGGTTTTTCCCTCGAGTATGACGGAATTAAATAGCTTCTGAAGGGCCTTAAGGACCTATTTTTCCACCCGACTTCAGGAGTTCGGCCGTGATTCCGTTTTCACCCGACGCCTTGCTGTTTTTAAAGTACTTCAGAGCCATCCTAATCTCGTACAGGCTGACGTCCGGGATATCTTCGGTATAGTGTCGAATCAATCTAGCTCTTGGGTCATTTGCTAGATTTGCAGCGGGCTTAGTGATAGACGTGTATAACTGTCCGTAAAAGGCCTCGATCTCTCTTAGAAGCTCCAATTTGGCGGATATGACTCTGCCATCGTCGGTCTTCAGTTTCGTTCTAGAGCCCTTATTCCGCTTAATCGCATCCTTAATCCTTGCAGTATTAAAGCGGCGAAGGTCGCGTTTCAGAGACTTAGAGATCGGTCTATTGAGCTGTCGGTACATGTACGCATCGTCATCTCACGCCTCTTCCTCACGAGCTCAACGGTCGGATCAGAGAGCCTTTTGTTCTTATTTGTACGGTGAGTCTTGAAAAATTTAGACCCCACCGAATAGACAGTTTCCATGAACCCATCATTACATTCGTCCACGGAGCTCCCTAGGCACTCGAAATGATTGTGGAGTTCAAGCTGAAAGCTCTCGGAGTTTTGGATCTGGATCTGTGCTGGACGGAGCGGTGGAGACCTTTCAAGCTTGTTATTGATATTCAATGTGCCTCCACGATGCGGTGATCACTTGCAGTTTTCACCGCATTGATCACTATTATATATATTATTGTATTGTATATATTATTATTTTACTTATACCTAGATAAACTTAGAAATGGGCATCCTTATCGCATTCTGCGATTTCTTCTAGGCGACCTGGAATGGATGAGCTTTGTATTTTATCGTGCTAGCTATTGTACGAGGCAGCAGCAGCCCGCGCGCACGTGCTGCTACACTACCGTGACCCCACGCGGATAAAAATACGCGGCGCGGATATTAACAGCGTGCGCTAAAAATACACCAATGTTTGTTTGTGTTTTAAAAATACGCGCTCTTCACGATGCGTTGTCCTTGCGTGTTTACGATCAGAACTCGTCAATAAAAACACTACATAATTGGGAATGAGTTCATAATTTCGCCGTGTGGAGTTTGAGTACAGTTTCATCACAGTTAATTAAATTTTATAGCAATAATATTTATTCAAGTGTTTCGATCAAAACTGTCACACGAAGTTATTTTAGTTGTATGCGACGTGCTCTTATGATGGTGTTTTGACGGCTGCAACAAAGATGACGCATCTTCTAGCGTTCGTTTTGACGTTTACATATAGGTATGGCTACTCTGGAACTCAGAAAGGTGACATTTATCAGAAGTTAGCATTTTAGACAATAGGGTAAAACCCGGATAGTCGCCCCGGTGGTATAGTTGCCTTGATTACAATTACTCTAGTTTCGCAAATGAAACACATGTTATTTTATTTGTCTATCGAGAGACTGCAACTACAACTAAGTTGACTGTGTTGCATGTCTCTGTGCGATTTCACATGGGACGGCAAGGTGCTATCAAAGTTTTTGCGGGATAAATGTCCTCTTCCTCGACGGGGTATCTAATCTAAATGTAAATTAAATGGATTAGGCAACTATCCCCTATATGGTATGGTTGTCCCAAAATATAGAGGTCCGCAAAAATCGCCAATACTCGGGAAATATCAAAGATAATGTTAATTCCTTTCATAAATACGAAGATAATAAATCAAAGTATCTACCCATTATACAAATATTGAATCTTGCTTTTTGCATAAAGAGATATAAAGTAATTTCTAAAAGTGGGGCAACTGTCCTGGTTTTGCCCTATTTAAGACGTTGATGTTCCAGCTAATGTTAAAACACATTGGGTGGTCATTAAATATAATAACACCTAGGATGATAGGATAACTTGAACCCACGAGGACCGTGGTATCGGTCAGTATCAGGACAGCGTCAGCATCGTTGGCGTGATGCTCGTCTCTCGTCAGGATCTCGGCAGCAGCCGACCTCCCTTACTAGTGATCTTACTACTTCACTTAGCTAGGGGTGATTCTGAAAAAAAAAAGTAACAAAGCCAACAGTGCTTGCGCAGCGCGGAGTTACTTTGACAACACAACATGTTGATCTTCACGCTCTTTGGTTCTTTAATGATATTGTGCCGACTGTAACGATTACCCTCATATAAGCAATAAAGCACAGTCAGTTTTGGCTCTTGAACAGTTATGAAGCTTTGACAGAACTTTTCACAGAAATGATACTTAGTAAATAAGTATCAGGGTTTCTAGGAACAGGCTGTAAATAAACTCAATACGGTTGTGTTCTGCACCGCATCTAGCTTTGTAACTTTCAGTTTCATCTGCGAAGCACTTTGTAGAGTTACCGAGAAGTGTCCCTATAAGGAAGTGAACTGATAGTTAGCAGGTCTGGCGGATCGCGCGGCATCGCGTCTATTTCTGAATCTATGAAAATATTCGTGTCCCATCTCGTGGGCAGCCCACTTGCGTAAAGACGTAAGAGTTAGGTGAACAGCGCTCCGATATAGATCTACTAGTGATCGGTGTAATGTTTACATTGGTGTCGGGATGCTCTGCCGGTTTATATCGTAAAGAAATATGTGCGCTGGCGGCGGGCTTAGTATCCCGGTGGGCACTTCCGCGAGCGTGCGTCGCAGCAACGCAACGTGCCGCCATATCGAGCGGCTTAGAGTGAAATTACGCGATCGTCATTATCAGTGTGTCGTGTGTGACGTACTAGAGTGACGAGTGACGAGCGACACAGTGAC
This sequence comes from Leucania comma, assembly GCA_958295575.1. Classification (NCBI taxonomy): domain Eukaryota; kingdom Metazoa; phylum Arthropoda; class Insecta; order Lepidoptera; family Noctuidae; genus Leucania; species Leucania comma. The sequence goes on from OY282484.1 coordinate 388,358, forward strand.
CGGTTGCCATGTGTTGCTGAACAGTTCATCTTGTGTAGTGCTGCTCGCCGAGTCGCTGGCGCATGTGTCTAGGTACTTCATTTTAAACTTGAAGCTCGTCATAGTGCTGTGACAGTCTCAGTTTTAGTGCATGCAATGTTTTTACAAGAAATGTATGATTGTAAAGAAAGAGAATAGAATTAATCTATTCTCTATCTTTCAGCTATTAACGAACTTCAATAACATTTACCTCCACTTATGCCAGTTGTTACTCTATTTCAGCGGAGCTCACTCTGACATACGAGTAATGATAAAAGATCTGTTGATTTAATTTTCATGTATTGTTTCAGTGTCATAAGCTCTGCGTTGTACTTGTCCACAGCAATACCTAATAATAATTATAGCCCATATTAAAATTACATGAAAAATAATAATACATATTTGTCTGATATCATCGTCCCATTCTTTTTTGTGGTGTACCTCTTTTCCTTTTACCTTCTCTAGGATAGCATCGTGTCACAATTTTGCTCCATTTGTTTTGTATAAATGGAACAGCAATACCTACTCGTAAATAAAACTCTAGCTGCCATGACTGCAGTCGCTCAGATACACAACTAGATGCTTGTCTGTCTAAATCTAAATCTTTTCGTGGCCCAGACTGCATGGCTCAGTAAACTGCTGGCCTCGCATTTCGTGTGTGTGAACTGTGTTTAGTTTAACGTAGTCAAGGTAATACCGGCTAATGCCTGCGACGCCGCGCCCCTTTTCATTGCACCTCCGAGTTACGCTCTCATGACGTGTGCATATAGCAGTGTCAGCGCCGTGGACTGCGCGTATATCGAGGTCCTGCCGCGAGTGACACTCGGCGCGATCTAACGGCCAAACAAGCCGCGTCCAAACATTGTACACAGGAGCGCGCTTGTAGTGTGTCAGTTCTTGTAATTACCGTACCATGAGACTGTAAAATCTAGAATATTTATTATCTAATTATTTGTTGGAACGAGAAAGCAAGTAACCGTGATACTTGGAAAGATTGGAGGGAGGCCTTTGCCCAGCTGTGGGACAGGCTAAATATAATAATATAATATATAATATATATTTCCACAACTATCACACAACACCGTCTAGTCCCAAGCTAAGCAGAGCTTGTGTTATGGGTACCAGACAGCTGATAAACATACTTATATATTTCTAAATACATACATATTATAGATAAATAACACCCAGATACAGAACAAATGATCGTGCTCATCACACAAACATTTGTCCCGGGTGGGAATCGAACCCACGACCTCCGGCATAGCAGTCAGGGCCACTAACCACTAGACCAACAGGCCAGTCAAATAATAATAATAATATTTGTTACTCAGTTTTCTCAACTTCAACTAGTAAATCGTAACTACAGTTTACTGTAAGAGCTTGGGTTGCCCAGCGTTAATTAGCCATTAATTTATTCGTTCGATAAAGTGTATCAATAAAGGAGAAATTCCACTTTGAATATTTTTCGTTAACTCAGCTGAATCCTGAATCGGGTTCTTCAATAGTCGGTAGATTATAAAGTGTGTAGGACACTCGGTCGTACCGCTCTGTGTTTAGGCGCTCGCCTTTGTTCCCCCGGCGTTCAGGTGTTTGGTTTCTAGATAGTTAACCGACTCCAGGTCCAAGGTTCCCTGGAGCCGGGCACCTGTATTGATCGTAAGTGTAACGCTGTCGTCCCGCCGGGCGCACGTCTCCGCAGCGCTAATGTGACTTAACGACGTCATCAAGCGCGCGCGAAACGATATCGTTTCGTACTTTATGTCCTTAATGTCGAGCAGGACGAGTGGTATTCATTCTGAGTTATATCTGTCATGTCAGACATGGCCTAGCTTTGTGATGCTTAATTGTTTGGTATAATCGTTTAAATAAAACTTCGGCACCGATAAACTTGTACTGATATGACGTCTACCTTTACTGATTTCTTTTAAATATAATGAAAAACCCCTCTGAACCAATCCTTTAAATTATTTTATAACACTGTATATTATAAGCTCACAGCATACGGTAGGTACGGAATTGAGACTACAGAGAAATATCTCTCACTTCGTACAGTTCTGTAAATAGCTCATCTGTACGTAAGTCAACACCATGGAATTATAATTCTCTTTCATACGTGCGCACCTACTGGCGACGTCGCTATATTGAGATGCTCAAAAACAAGTTGAACTAAAATGGCCGTCGCTGCTATGGTTACGCGCAGCCCCCGCTGTTCCGCGCTTTGATTGACACCCGTCAATCTGATACTGCAAAATGAAGGTCGATCGCGATTTTGGTTGAGCTTATATGGCGCGTATTGTACCCTGATTGACTATAGTACTTACTCATATGTTGTGACGTGGGCAGGCCCGCGAGGAGGAGCTGGCCAGCAAGCTGAAGGACATGGAGGTGCTGCGCAAGAACAAGCAGCTGCCGCGCGGCGAGCAGGCGGCGCAGCTGCAGGCCGAGCTCGAGAAGGTATGTAGCAGTCCAAGTGTATTTAAATGGAGTGTTGTGTCTTTTTTGGAGAATAAACCGGCCAAGTTTCTTGTATCTTATAGGATATCATTATTTTTTTTAACGTTCGCTTATATTACAGACCCTAGATTTTATTGTGTAGGCACAATAAAAATCTCAACTGGTTAATACTCATGACTGGTACCTATAGGCTTAACACAAGTTAAATCTTTCCTTGGGTACCAGAATTCCTTTAAATACTATTAACGTACCATTTTTATTATCTAATGTCTTTGTTTTTATGTTATTTGTGTTTGCTTGTATAAAATTTTGCAGACCAATAAATTATTATTAATATGTCATTAGTATCTAGTTATATTTTAGCCATAATTATATAAGTTACTAGTAACATCAGTTTTCAGTTTCTTGTTAATCACCGTCATTGACTGATTATGCAATTTTTAAAGAAAAATAATATGTGATCAATAACGTAGGTATTTAAGTATTCTCTTTAAAAAACGTCATTAGTAGGCTAGTAACTAACAATAGCACAAGTAAATCGATAGTCATGAAGTTTGACCACGTCAAATATTTGAAAAAAACACCCATCGAAAATTCAAATATTTACTACGTGCGAAGCGGCACCGAAAGGTATATGAATTTGATGTCAACTTGATCGCCGTGACTGGTACAATACCTCGTGTGAGCACCAGCTCTTCAGTTCCATTCAGTTTCAAATAAATTAACTCCAAGTGTTTTCTCCAATACAAAAATAAACGATAATTATCAATACGAAAAATTTTTTTCTCGCGCGTGGAGTTACCATTACCTTCCATACGTTAATATTAGATAAAGGTATGTATACCAGACACATTGCAATTCTTTATTTCAAATTCCTGTCTTTATTTTTCTACGAGTATGAGAGATCGATTTACCGACCACTGTGAGGCGCGGTGTCAATTACCGCGCCGTCAGCGAGACGTATGACGCCCGCGTGGTGCGCGCGTGTGCTCCGTGTGTACACTGACGTGTTGTTTATATGTTGAGCGATCTTTTGGAACTTCTGACGTTCAAATAGTAGCAGCTTTCGTTGCTCCTGCTACTAAGCGCCCTTGCACCATTGTGCCATTCAATAAGTTCATAACATTAGCTGATGCAGGCTAATGTAGAGTACATGTGTGGCATGACGGCGCGTCGTCGTCGTGCGGCGGGCTGGAGAGCGTGGCTAGACTGAACAGCCCTCGAGCCGAGTCACGCCGAGGGCGAGCGAGCCGGCGCGCACGCTGTGCCACTCACCACTGAGCACAGAAGTGCCGCTCCGTACAACGAGCAAAATTCGAACGACTGCGGTTCTGTTTTAGTTTCCGAAAATGTTACAATCGAGTTTTTTGGAAATAACTTCTTTATTACCTAATTATAATGCATGAAAGGGAGAGAGAGGGAGGCTAAAGAAAAAATGGATGGATTGTGTGAAGAGTGATATGAAAGAGAAGGAAGTTAGTGATAGCATGACGGGTGACAGGGCAGAATGGAAGAAGAAAACGTGTTGCGCCGACCACTCGGCGTTCTAGCAAAAGTCCGGCGGTACTTCACACCGGAACAGCTTCTAATCTTATACAAAGCACAAGTCCGTTCGTGTGTGGAGTACTGCAGCCACATATGGGCTGGTGCTGCAAAATGCCACCTAGCAGCTTTGGACTCGGTGGAAAGGCGTGCGAAGAGGCTAATTGGTGATCCAGACTTGGTTAAGTCCAATCTACAAAGCCTCGAGCACAGGCGTAGAGTAGCCAGCCTTTCGGTGTTTTACAGGATGCATTTTGGAGAGTGTGCGCGGGAATTGCATGACTTGATACCGCCATCTCCTTTCTACCATCGAACAACCCGGCGTACGGCGAATATCCACCCTTACGTTGTTGAAACTTCCACGGTCCGGACTAAGCGTTTTGCCTCGTCGTTTATACCGCGTACATCGAGGGACTGGAACAATTTGCCTGCTGCGGTTTTCCCGGCCAATTATAATTTAGGCGTCTTCAAGGCTAGAGTGAATAGGCTCTTAATAAACTAGTGCGCTTTACCATCGACGATTGCATCACTGCTTACCATCAGGTAGGATTGCAGTCAAGTGCTAGTTTATAAAATATATATAAAAAAAAAAAAAACAAATAACATGGGAAAAAGGCAGGAAGATGATGATGATGATTACCTAATTATAAAGTTCATATCTGTTATCACTGTTCAGGCCTCTGTATCTCAAAAGAAGAAACCGGAACCCTTATAGGATCACTTTGTTGTCCGTGTCTGTATGTCTGTCTGTCAAGACCCTTTATCTCGGGAACGCGTGAAGGTATCGTCTGCGGCTCCTTGAAGCTGTCAAAAATCGAACTTTTAAATTAACAAAAAAAAAAATACTGCCTTAAAAGGAATCATAATTCATAGGATACTTCCCGTTGACATAGAATCCTAAACCTAAAAGAGAATGCCCATACCCCGTACCATATTGTGTCACAAGTATATTAATATCAAAAATAATGATTTATTTTTTTGTATAATTTACTGAATTGCCACCTTGATACCCAGTATGGCACCACCATTATTAAAAAAATAACACTCATTTCCGAAATCCTTACGTTCTGATTACAGTGGTCAGTTATTTTCGTAATGTCCCCAAAGAGCTACTACGTATACTAATAGGTAACAGTAATGTGTAAATGCAATACACTATTCAGTAATTCAGCCTAAAAGGCTTACCTATATGTATAGTATACAAATTATAATAATCACGACGGTAAAAAAATGCTATCAAGGGTTTTATTATTTTCGAATATTTTAAAAATGTGGTTAAGAAAAAAACTTTCAGCTTAAGTTAAATAATAACTATACTATTGAGACTAAATTTGTTTTGACACAAGTTGGACCGGGTCCACATGGGCAATCTCTTTTGTAGTTAAGTACTCGTAATTTTTTTTTTCCTATCTGGAAAAATCTTCGAAACTATTCGGGAATTGAACTATTTTCATAAGTAATTTTCCCTCTGCTAGAGGGGAGGCCTGAGTCGCAGCAGTGGGAACATTATAAGGCTGATGCAATGCATAAGTAAGGTTACAAACTGTGTGCGCGAGTCCGACTCGCACCTGCCCGGTCATTCAAATCGAAGCACTCATTTCGATTCAACCATTTAGAGACAATGCATTAAGTCCGCCTATGTCCCACTACTTACATGAAGTTTAAATAAATAAATAAAGCTACTTGCACATTCCAAACTTAGAAGGTGAAGAAACACTCTTTTAAATTATTTACGTACATATTCCTGAAATCCTGAATAATTGAAATCAACTGTATAGTAAGCCACTAGTATAAAGTAGACATTCTTTAAACTGGCCAAGTCTTTTGCACACAAGGAGATGAATAATTTTTAAATGACTTATGGTGACTTGAAACTCTGAACGCCAATCCCCATTGCGCTTGCACTCGCTTCAGCGACGCGCCTTCTGACCTTCCTGTTTCGTGCGCCCCGAGTGTCCGCGCGCACGCTCACCCGCCCGCACTCGCTCTCAGCGGGGCCACAAGGGCACTAACTCGCTTACTCAACTGAATTTCACGAACGCGGCTCGTTTGCGTGGCTGTCAGGAATCCGATTATCTGATAAATTTGTAATTCAGTGTCGAAAACCAATGCTTTAGAATCTGGATAGAAGTGTCAGATTTTAATTAAAATCCTTGTAGAAAGCTATTGTAATAAACAATTATTTTTCTACAATGTATTTTTTTCTTCAATAACTGAATGACTCAAAAACAATTTATAGTAAATTTGTTCATGAATCTAAGTCTAAACAATCTAGTACATATGTTCTCTACTGTGCATCGCTGCATCATAACTAATGTTTTGAGCTGCAATGATCCATAGCACTGCATCATACAACACATAGATCTCCCTCCGCATCTTGTGCGTGGCGTATGAGACGTGCGCGGCATAAGTGAGCGATACGGGGCGACGCGCCGATCTAGACACAGTGACAAGGGAAAAAGTCCACCCTGATGCGTGTCGGTTAGTGTGGGTTGCTCATCAAACATTGGCTACTCGAACCTTAAATACCGACTAGAATAGTGTCGATCATAAGAACTTTTCGTTCAAAACAACTTACACGCATCGTGTTTCCACTGATTTAATTCTACCACATGCCTATCTGTCAAATGTGGAAGAATGTGGAATAGGTTCTATCCTACATTGAAGTCTTTCCGTAAATGGCAACACTAAGGGTCTCCGTATGAAGTTACGGAACTCTAAAATCTTGTCGAAAGCACCTTCTTTTGTGTTGTTAGTGAAAATGTCGTCTATTGTATTAAGTTAGACCCCTGTAGGTACAAGTGTGTACCTACTACGAGGAGGGTAATCTGTAGGATACTGGATATACTATACATAGTTGATTTTTGATTTTTCATTCTGGTTGCGCCAATTTGCTATGTTCCGCGACTTTGTTTTTTGTAATTTGTTTTTTTGGCCTAGCAATCCTATACCATCCGTTTTCCTTCCACCCGCACGACCGCAAGAAATGATTTGACATTTGACGTTTTTTGTGCATTGTGAATGTGACCGCACCGCTAACACGCCCGCTCGAAATTACAAGAAAATTGGCTATTTCGTGTTCCAACCATTCGAAAACTCAACAATAAGTGCAGTGTAGTGCAATACAGAAACTGGCAGTGCTTGAAAGTACGAAGTTCGGGATTCGCCGGCCGGCGCCATGTGGAACTTTCGAGGTTAAAGGTCAGTCCTTCTAATACATTTATCCCATTAATAAACGCTAGACGCAGTACCTGCATATTGTTAACAAACCTTAGATCGCTTTTTAAATCTACAGTCCACAAAGCAAAATTCGCGCAACCATTACTTTTTGGTCCATACGAGCAGGATCGTGAATCATTTTCTTGTAATTTCGCAATATAGTATTTGTTCCATAGGGAATAAACGCAACGCGCCTGTTTACCTAGATATAATAGTAGAAAACCCGCATCTAGGCATTTAGGCAACTATACGTTATTTCGCTCGTATAGTTAAAGTGTCATTGATAATTACGGTACCTACGCCGTCAACCGCACCGCATAATTATAGTTAGCTACGTAAATATCAGCGTAGATATAAATCGATCGCATTCTTTTTCTTGACAAAATTCATTCGGAAGTCCTACAAATTTCATGTAGGTAGACGCATTTCAAAAATACCCGTTCATTGTTGAGTGAACATTTGTAGGAAACGGATAAACCATAGATTATATACGCATATATTTAATCGAGAAATTGGGTAATATTCACTCATTGATTCAGGTTGTTCCGTTCGTTCGCCGTTCACTTTGTTGTTTACAATATTACCATATTGTTATCTGTTAATTATCGCTTACTTAATAATTCGTTAAGTGTTTGTTTGAGTGTATAGTGTGAATATATCAAAACAAGATGTCTCTTAAGGGAACCAAGGTTAGTACTGATTTAAAGGTTCAGTTAAAGCTTTTATACGCTAAAAGGGACTCACAGTTTTCACGTGTTCAATCGATTTGTGATAAATCTTCGCAAACCTCGGATCTGGCGATTAGAGATGCTTTCTTGTGTTCGTTGGAAACTTTAGATAGTTTGCGCGCGGATTTTGAATCTACAATTAATAATATAAACATTTTAGAGTTGGAGTTAAATCCTGATTACTGTGTGAGTTATCAGGCATTGTCGTCCTTTGATGACTTGTATTGTCGTATCAAACGTATTGCTAGGAGTTTAGAGACTCCCCCCCCCGCGAGTGGTTTATCCAACCCTCCTCGCGAACGCCCACGATTGCCGCCAATTCAAATACCTGAATTTAATGGTGACATTCGAAATTGGAATTTATTTATAGATAGTTTCGAAAATATAATACATAGGAACACATCGCTGACAGATCACGAGAGATTGCATTATCTCGTAGAAAAATTGACCGGTAAGGCAAAGGCTGTCTGTGCTGGAATTACGTTTAGCGCTGAAAATTACAATTTAGTTTTGAACACTTTAAAAACAAAATACGAAGATAAGCGATTAGTAGCCACCGCATATTTAGATCAATTATTCGATTTGAAAAGTTTTTCCGTTTGTAACGATCATAATTTAGAGAAGTTTTTAAATATTTTCGCATCATCTGTTCGTGCAGTAAAGAACCTAAAGGTCAATGACCTCTGTGACTTTTTGTTTTTGTATATCGGTTTACAGAAATTAGATCCTGAAACTGTTCGTCTGTTTGAAACGACTCAGCGCGGTAACGAAATACCTAAGTTCAAAGATTTAGAATCTTTTATTCGCGACCATATTAAGGTGTTGCAGCGCACGTCGGCGCGTCATGAAGTCACGAATAGGACAGGTTCCGATCGCCGTATAGACGCGTCATCGAAGTCAGTCAAGACTGCACATACGCTAGTTAATACCGCCTCAACACCTGACTGTTCTCTGTGTAAGGGTAGCCATACACAGCTGTACAAGTGTTCGGAATTTCAGAGATTATCGCCTAGGGATCGTTACAAGTTTGTCCGCACTAATAATTTGTGTTTTAATTGTCTAAGTGACAAACATCTGGTTACGTCATGTAAAAGTGGTGTTAGCTGTCGTAAATGTCCAGCTAGACATCATACCTTCTTACATTTTGAGAGTAGTAAGCTGCCATCGCAGCCGCGGCCTGCGCAGACGCGCGACGCTTGTGACGCGCGGCCTGCTGCAAGTGCAAACGACGTAACATTGTGTTCGCTTTCCGCCGCTGGTACTCAAGTCACTACCGTTTTACTTGCGACCGCGCAAGTTGTCATTGTAGATGCGTTTGGCAAACCGCACACCGTTCGAGCGCTACTAGATGGCGCTTCCCAGAGTAATTTTATTACTCGGGATTGTTGTCAACGCCTTGGTTTTAGTTTTAATAATTGGTCATCCCGCTCAGAAGTGAAAGGTTTTGGAGGTTTAAAGGCAACCATTCACGGTTCCATTAAAATAATATTTAGTTCACGTTTTAATCGTAATATTTCGTTTGAAATGGATTCGCTAGTCGCAGATAAGATTACGGAACGGTTGCCCACGGTACCGGTTGACACGTCCATGCTGACGGAGTTTAAGAACTTGCAGTTAGCCGACGGAAATTACGCTTTCCCTGGAGATATCGATCTATTGATCGGTGCTTCGATTCTCCCGCATCTCCAGTTATCACGTAAAATTCAGGGTCTTCCGATGTACCCCGCTCCGCACGCACTGGAAACAGTTCTCGGGTTTGTTATAGTTGGCTCCGCACCCGCTTATTTAAATAGTTACTCGACTGTGTCGCACTGTTGCACCGTCGAGCCGCCGCTTGAGTCTACCATCCGCAAGTTCTGGGAGATTGAAGAGGTCAATGTCCCACCTATTCTCAGCCCTGAGGATCAGGTCACTGAGGAGATTTATACCCGCACGACTACTCGTGATAAAGATGGTCGTTATGTTGTCGCGCTCCCTTTCAAGGGTGATATTTTTTCGCTCGGTGGCTCCCGTGCCTCCGCAGAGGAAAATATATTCCATGTCGCTGGAACAGAAAACCCAGCTGATTGTCTCTCACGTGGTTTGCTTCCTGCGCAAATTTTAAATCATCCGCTTTGGTTTTGTGGCCCTCCCTGGCTTCATACCACTCCTAACGAGTGGCCAAATGCTCCGTTTAACCCCGCTACTGTTTCAGAGCCACCCGAGGAGAAGAAACATACGCTTGTAGTATCAGTTCCGCGTGAAGAGTCAGTTGTTTTGTTGTTGTCTAATCGAGTCTCGTCTTGGTCGAGACTATTACGCTGTGTAGTTTACGTCCTAAGATTTTTGAGATTATTACCATCGCGTGGTTCTATAATCGCAGCTGATTTGGATAGAGCTGAATCAGTTGTACTTCGAGAGTTGCAGAAATTTTATTTTTCAATAGAATTTCGTAGTTTAGAATCACATAAACCTTGTAGTCCCGCACTTCAACATTTGAAACCATTTTTGCAAGACGGACTCATTCGTGTCGGTGGCCGTCTGCGAAATGCTAAGTTAGAGTTTGAACAAATGCATCCAGTAGTTCTACCACGCAGGGATCACGTTTTGGATTTGTTGGTGGACTATCACCATAAGGTGAATTGTCACGCTGGTCCCGATTTATTAATGTCCATTCTTCGACAGAAGTACTGGATACTTTCCGCTCGCAATTTGATACGCGCTAGAGTGCACAGATGTGTGCCCTGCTTTAAGCTCCGCCCGCGTTTCAACGCGCCGGAAATGGCCGACCATCGTTCTTGTCGTGTTGTACAGACGGTGAAACCTTTCATACATACTGGGACGGACTATGCTGGACCGTTTAAAGTCACTATTGCCCGTGGTCGTGGTATACGTTCCACAAAGGCATACATTTGCCTATTCGTTTGTATGACAACTCGTGCGGTTCACATAGAGTTAACCAGTGATTTGAGTACGCAGGGTTTTATGTCTGCATTTAAACGATTTTTATCTCGCCGTGGTCCCGTTAAGCGCTTATACTCTGACAACGGCACAAATTATGTTGGAGCGCGACGCAATATTTCGGAATTACATACATTCTTACGCTCCAAGTACTACCAAAGTGAATTCGCCCATGTCTTAGCTGAGAATCGCATTGATTGGTGTTTTAATACGCCAGCAGCTAGTCATTTTGGTGGCAATTGGGAGGCGAATATTAAAAGCCTTAAGTCGCACCTGTTTCGGGTCATAGGCGAACAGATTCTCTCGTACGAGGAGTTGAGCACTGTACTCGCTCAGGTAGAGGCGTTGATGAATACGCGTCCGTTGTGTCGGACTTTGTCTGGTGATCCATCGGAGCCACTAGCGTTGACGCCGGCTCACTTCTTGACGACGACTCCTCTTAAATATTTGCCCGCTTTAGATGTCGAGACTGACAAACTGCAGCTCCACCCGCGTCACGCTCTGCTAGATAGCTTAGTTCAGTCCTTTTGGAAGCGATGGAGGACAGATTATCTGCATACGCTGCAGTCGCGTCAAAAGTGGAACACTCCTTCAGATCCAGTCACAGTCGGTACTGTGGTGATACTGAAGACTGAGAGTGCGCCTCCTCTGCACTGGCCTCTTGGTGTAGTGGAAGAAGTTTTTCCGGGTTCGAACGGAATAACGCGAGTCGTAAAAGTTAAAACCGCAACTGGATCGCACCTGCGTCCGGTTATTCGCCTCTGCCCTCTGCCTAATCAGTAGTAGTGGCATAGTTAGTTATAAGTTGTTTCGCTACCTAGTATTGATAGTTTAGATTAGTAATAGGGTTTAGTTTCGCTTTTGTTTTTTTTCTTTTCTTTGAAGGTAACCCTTCAAACCCGGGGGGAATGGTTGCGCCAATTTGCTATGTTCCGCGACTTTGTTTTTTGTAATTTGTTTTTTTGGCCTAGCAATCCTATACCATCCGTTTTCCTTCCACCCGCACGACCGCAAGAAATGATTTGACATTTGACGTTTTTTGTGCATTGTGAATGTGACCGCACCGCTAACACGCCCGCTCGAAATTACAAGAAAATTGGCTATTTCGTGTTCCAACCATTCGAAAACTCAACAATAAGTGCAGTGTAGTGCAATACAGAAACTGGCAGTGCTTGAAAGTACGAAGTTCGGGATTCGCCGGCCGGCGCCATGTGGAACTTTCGAGGTTAAAGGTCAGTCCTTCTAATACATTTATCCCATTAATAAACGCTAGACGCAGTACCTGCATATTGTTAACAAACCTTAGATCGCTTTTTAAATCTACAGTCCACAAAGCAAAATTCGCGCAACCACATTCATAATAGTGAATGTCACGTCCATTCCAATTCGCGTGACATCCGGCACTTGATTAGGTGATCTGCGAAATTGCGTCGGTATAATGATCCACAGATTCAAATAGGGTAACATGCGGAAGGTCGCCGATATACACCGTTAAATTTTGATCGTTTTAATCTCCTCGAGGGTCGGTTCGGTACATGAAACACTATCGATTTGTAAAGATAAAATTTAAAAATAAAGTACTTTTTACCAAAACTCGCATGTACGAAATTTATTTCTTCGCGTACTAACTACCTATAGTTCATTGGCCTCGTTCAGCTGACGTTTACTTAGAAATTAATTTAGTGCATGTGTAAATTAATTCGAGTTTAAAAAAAGTACTTTATTTTTTAATCGATAGTTTCATGTACCGAATCGACCCTGGACGAGATTAAAATGATCAAAATTTAACGGTGTATATAAATGAGTACGTACTCAAAACAAGCGGAACAGTGTCGCGGCAACATGGTTTTGCATTTCTTATCCAGTGTTTCCATCAACATTTTATTCGAAATACGGAAACATGTTGCTGCAACAGTATAGCGTGATTATTGTCCACCAACCGTTCATGACGCAACCAACTGATCTTGTTCAGCCAAGTGTAATGCTTTCAGTCCATTATTAGCGTTAAACTGATTCATGAGTGCACTAAGTCACTTTGTGCAAGATTTCACCAAAACTTGTCGCAAAGTTGGCAGCGAGTGTGCGCGAACAATACGCAAATGTGCGCGTGTTAAGTAGGACGCGCGCGAAGTTGTGCGGCGCGCGGCCGCTGTCTGCGAGACTAATGAGCCGGCCGGCGCGGACTCGTTACCGACCCGGCCAGTGCTACTAACTACCGTGTTTGGACAATGTTGTCAGATAGGATGTTCACGATATTAGGCTTAATTCTAAATTTATCTTAAACTAAATGTGGACATAAGCTGGGTATCATTAGGCGATTCCTTAAATGAAGTATGTTGATTTTAGTTACATTTTGAAAATCTTCCCCTTGCCTCTCTTTTGCTTCTGACTATCGCGGCCTATTTCCATCTGCGGCTCGTCCTGTAGGTATGAAACCAGCTCAAAGTGGTGGGAAAGTCATCAAAAAACTTTTCCCGCTTTGGATGGACCGAGCAAGCAAGCAAGCTAATTAAACTTAAAGAAATCAATTTCGTACATGCGTAAATTAATTTGAGTTTGAAAAAAAATGCACTTAATTCTTAATTTTTATCTTTACAAATCGATAGTGTTTTATGTACCGACTCGACCCTCAGCGGGATTAAAACGATCAAAATTTAACGGTGTATAAGCTAAGTGTAAGTAAGGTGTAAGTCCTCCAAGTTGTAACAAATAAATATCCCGCAGTCCATCTGACTCCAATCTTACGTTTACTTTCATAAATGATGGTTCATGAAACATAAAATAAATACATACTATCTAGAGTACCTTTAGATGCCAGAGTCTGCAGCAAGTCATGTACCGTATGCGATGTTTATATTTTAATGCTGCGTTAAAGTGCAGCGATAAAGGGAAAATTTGATTTTAATTTTGAATCAAACTTGCCTGTCGTCTGTTTATGTTTATTTGATTTAGCAAATTCATTACACTTTAGAAATCTATTAAATTATTATTTAGAATAAACACATGAAAATAAGTCTTACTCTAGAATACTGAACGAAAATACTGAACTGAAATGAAAATTGATTCCTTAGCAGACAGAGACGTTGCCTAAATTGCCGAGTTATATCGATTACTCTATTCATGTTGAAATTTGTGTCGAGAGGTTTGTTTTTATGTGTCTACAGCGCTGATGTGATTTATTAGGGACAAAGCTTAGCTCAGTATGTAATGTTTGCCAGGCCCAGGCGAGCCTTGCGGCGCACGGCGAGTACATCAACAGCAAGCTGAGCGCGCTCAGCAAGTACAGCGCGCGCCTGGACGCGGCGCTGCAGTGGTGCGCCGGCGCCGCCGCCGCGCTCGCCGCCGCCGACGCGCTGGAGCCGCCGCAGCGCCGCGACGCTGTCGCCGCCGTCGCGGTCAGTACTGCCGTCACCACTTACACACACGTTTTACACACTCTCATTGCCTTATGACTCAGTGAATATCGACAATAGCGCTTAAGCGAAACGTTCATAATGTTTTTACATTATTACTTTCGTATGATCTGTGAATCTAGCCCAAAAATGTATAAAGTTTATTTGTTCCGTCACCAGGCAAGCGTGAAGGACCGTGAATCAGAAGTGCGCGAGATCCTGGAGAACTACAACAACATGGAGCGCGAGTGCGTGGCCGCCAAGCAGACTGTGGCGGCCGACGTACGGGACGGTGCTGCGCGCCTGCGCGACGCCTGGGCCGGCCTGCGCGCGAGCCTGGCGAGCGCACCCGCGCCCGCGCCCGCGCCCGCGACCGCGCCCGCGCCCGCGACCTCGCCCTCGCCTGCGCCCGTGGCCGCGCCGCGCCGCGAGTCCGACAGCGTGGAGCGCCAGGAGCGCAAGAGCTCCACAGGGAGCTCGAGCAGCGGTAAGTGGAGGGACGGGGAGGACACGCACTGCCGCTTTTGCTTGTGGGAGACACATGAACACTGTAAGCTTAGGGAAATTCACTGTCTTAAGCTTCAATATCGCTTCAACGTCATAAGTGACAACTATGTCGTGAAAATATCTATTTACTTATTGGAAATTATTGACAAAAGTGATAGACAGTTAATTTCCTTGATTTTAGTTATCCAGAAGCAAATGATGCGATATCGCACTTGACGACTACTCAAGACAAATCTATGAACAATGTTGAATACGTGGGCAGTCGCGTGCATATATCGTAACGTTGGCTCACAGACTGATCGCTCGGATTGTCCGAAGGCGTCAGCTTTGGTGGCGGTGTGTACATGTACTGTTTGTTGGCAATAAACGATTGGGATACTAACAGCTCGTTTCATTCACTAATATGTAAGAATAACTTTTAAAATAATAGTTTGTTTAATGTTCACTTTTAAAGAGCACTAAAAGGGCGCTGGGCACAGTTTGACGTCAAGCGTCGCTTTAGGAACCATATTGCACGCGTTGTTTGTGTTTGGTAGAGATAGCTAACGAACGACTAACACTAAAATACGTAGTTTGTTGAGTAAACAGCTGTACTGCTGCGTAGTAACATCTTACAGGTTTGAAGATATAATGTAACACGCCACTGATTGAAGGGTAATGCTGTCACGTGCGTTGTTAGCACACGATGGAGTCCACTTGGGTCACGACGCCCGCGACGCGTCGCTAGCTAGTTGGGAGGCGGCTTAGCGACGCAACAGTTGCGTTATTATAAGTGACAGATACTGCGATCCCACATAACATTCTGCTAGCTTAGGAGATGAACTTCTCGTCAACCACTAACTTGAAATTAAACATCTGAGTAGTTCCTACATTATAATATATACGCCGCGAAATAAGTGAAAGCGCGTGACTGTTGTGTCACTAGTCCGTGCACTGCGGCAAGGGGGCGCGGAGGTTGGGGGGGGGGGGGGGTTGTAGGGACGACGACAAGTTTTTTCATTAAACTGCTGTGAGGAATTCTCAGAGCCCACTCCTATCACTGCCACGACGCGTGCGACGCGACATGGATGTAAGTCTACCTCTCTAGCCGAAACCTGCCCAAGCATGCTAGACAAGTAGAGTTTTTGGATAAAAGAACAATCCAATTTATTTTCATAAAACCATGCCTAATAATGTAATATTGACCTACTAGGAGCACATAAACATAGAGGTAATGTCCGAACGCGCCTGCTCACGCGAGAGCCGTACACTCAGCTGATAAGCCATCGGTGAAGTAGCGCTGTAAGGGCCGGCCGCTCGACCCGGCCGCACTCTAGCACAAGATGCCTGAGTTATTCTCTTGCAGCCGTCTCCTCGTCGGGCCGCGCTCCTCAGTGCTCACAACTGCAGCTGGCAGCGGTCTCTATGTCTAGCGCGTGTATCCGTAGCTTTATTTATTTATCCTTTATGCACACAAAGTACAGAGGCGGACTTAATGCCTTAAGGCATTTTCTACCAGTCAACCTTTAGGTGATGCAGAGACAAATTGTGGTAGGTGCAAAATTAAGCATTACATATTATCTTATATAAATATATACATATATCCTATAAATACAATATACCTACATAATATATCTATATTTACTCAAACTATAATGAAGAAGAGCAAAAAAAAGAATACACAAAAAAAAAAGAGAATACACGAATCTATTATTACATTAGTGCAGAGAAATATTGAGATACTGCTGCCAACTTCTTACGAATGTACTCGCGAACCTTCACTTTCATTTTAGAACTCAATGCCTTCGCATCTGTCTGACGCCTACCTGAAACTTAAAATATGACATAATGCAACCTCCAATAATATTAAAGAAGAATAGTTGAAATATGTTTGCTAGTTCACAAACTTGGCATTCCCTCGCGGCGCACACGCGGTCACAAGCAATGTTAGTTTTAGTTGGGAACAGCGAATATAAAGCCAACTTATCTAAAACTGCAATACAAAAAAGTGTTTGGCCGTAGGTAGTGTTAGTTCTGCCGATAATAAAACAAAAGGCGTCCGTGAATCATGTCGAGCGTGCAACCATAAAACGCAGCCGGCTTTACATAAGGCCGCGCGGAGCGGAGCGGTGCGGAGCGGAGCGGCGCACAAATCACACGAGATGAGTGCGAGTGGCGTGCACAACCATCAGGCACATTGCGCGGCGCGCCACTGACGACACTATCTATTATATTAAACAGTTCAACCAATCAATACAATTATTGGAATCACCTAGTGTGCATAAAAAAAAGATATTCCATAGACGTATTTAATTATACATTATTTTCTACATTCTTGAAATACCACCGATTAAAAACTGGCATTTAAATGAACATGATCCGTATCATGTCATCGAAAATTTACTTCAAAAGTATGATGATTCTAATGTTATCCGATTCTATAAAGTACCCATGATTGTTTAACAACCAAGGTTCGTTAAATTGCGTACGTTATCCAAAGTTTACGATGATAGTGCAGTCAATAGCATGTGCGGCGGAATTAATATCGGCCGGCGCTTGTTCTCAAACAGCGGAATAATAGGAAGGCATCTGCATGCCGAGACGTGAGCTCATTTCCACTACAAACAGAGTGCTGCGGTGTGCGGCACGAGCGACGCGCGGGTGCCGTCTGAGCGGCGAGCGAGTACGAACTGGTTAGATGCTAGCTAGAGATGCCTAAATGCGGTAAAAAAATACTTGACTTGCATCCTGGCATTTCATAAAAATCCAGTGCCTTCTACACTACTGCCGCACTAATTAAGAAGGCAGTAAGGAAGGATTGTAGGAAAATTGATTTACTCATAGATTCGGATTCTTCGTAATGAGTTCTGTACAGTTTTTTAAACCAGTTTTTCAGTGTAAAGGCGTCTTAAAAGTAATAGGTACTCCTGTTCGTTGTTTAGTTCGGCTGCCCGCAGCCGCTCGTCGCTTGCGCCTCAGCAAATATTCTCACAAAGATTGTAAATTTCCTTATTATTAGCGAGTTTGCGACTAACGTTCAGTTGAGCTGGAATGCGGCGGCGGGGCACTACCCAAGCAGACTGCGACGCGCGGCCGGTTCTAATGCTAAATATTTTCGGAGAATACCTCGCGACGGTTCCTTTGCTTATTCATTACTAGCGAAGCTTAAAAAGTGGGTCGACTGGAAGAGACACGGCCTACTTATCTGAGAACGTCGCTCGAAGACGAAAAAGCTGGAATAACAAAGAATGGGTGGCTCGGCATTGTGGCGCGAGTACCCGCGGCTCGGCGCGGCCGCGCGCTCCCGGCGCCGCGCACAAAGCGCGGATCTGGGGCGCGTCGGGAGAGGCGCCGTAATCAGCGCCAACACTCGCTGTTTCATTTGTAACTGCCGTACTACTCACAGAAACGATCTCTACGGTTTCTTAAGAACGCAAGGGAATACAACCGACTATCACGGTCTGAAGCCGAGATTAAAAGGAGTGGCTTCTCGTTAACTGTTAGCTGGTAACAACGGCCTGTCGCCAGGAGTCGCTCGTAGGTTATGAAACACGTCGTTGGTAACAAAATGCTTCGGCGAGGTGACCTCCACCTCGACGCGGTCGTGTATGAATGGAGCCGTCCTAGGGATGGTCCCTTTCCCGCGACGGGGTGGAATGATTAATAACTGAATATTTGAGTTTTATTAGAATTGAAGCAAAATCGTTTACATGCAATTTCGGTAACGAAGTCCCAATATGAAAGCAAGAGGGGTGACGATGATACCTATTATGGAAAAATTACTTTTCTATATTTGAGCAGTAAAAGGAGACAGAATTAATTTGATTGCTACACTCGAAGGTAGGAAGAGGGTGGGGAACACATTTTTTTTTACATACAAAGCTACAAGTATACTGTGAAATAAATGTAAAACATGTGAGAAAATGACTACTGATTACTACTGCGTCCAGACACCAGTAGTCCTCGACTGAGTCACTTCTCACCATGATACCCGTTATTTATTTAATCTTCATGCAACATAAAGTACAATGGCGGACTTAATGCCTTAGGCATTCTCTACCAGTCAACGCAAGCGAAATGAGCGAACGAAAGCGCATTCTAAAGAAAGATGGACTGTATATAGAAAGAAGAATGGACAAAATCAGAAGTATGAGAAGGGAAAAAAGAAGAAGTATAAGGCAGCAGGAGATTGTTAGAGGAACGCAGATTCTTTCTTTCCGTTAATGTGTTCTTGTAGAATATGCTAGTAGCTCGCAGATACACTGATGGATTCTTGGGACCGCATCCGATCCGTACAACCACCGGATAGCGCCGGACAGCCGGCCACAGACCGTCACCACAGTGTCACTCAGTTTGATACCGTCTCAGATGCAACGAGTGACGCTATGCTTGGTGAAATAATTATGTACACCTCAATAAGCAGAGTCTTCAACATAACAGATTCGGGCTTCACGACAATATTTAAAAGGTTGTGACAGGAAAAAGTACCTTTGGTTTTCATCTCTAAATCTGACAACCAGGACAAAACGCGTAAAAAATCTCATATTTTAGAGTTCAGAACCCAAAAATGGATGGCATCGGCCCTCACAGGCTCCGTTATTCTTCTTATCGCATCTCGTGAGGCGAGCGAGAACGAGATCATCGGGCGAGTCGCGTAGAACGCGCCGTCGACCTGGGCCTCAAGTCTGCTATTACAATAGTGTCAGAATGGTCTATTATTGATTTCATAATTGTTGATTTTGACAAGATTGGTAATCTAATAATATCTGTTAATAGATGCCAGTGCATCATTATAACTTTCCAAAGATCTACCACACACCATTGAAAGAAATGGCATAGAATGGTAATCTCGTACTTACCTACACAATGACAAATGAATGTCTGATTTTAGTCATAACAAAAACATAATTTTTTATTATGTTTTTGTTCCAAACACTGATACATAATAAAAACAAAACACTGAAAACGTCGGCCGGCGGCGGTTCTAATTGAACAGTAAGCAATAATGTCACATTTGACTTTTACAGCTAAAAGACCTCTGACCGACCTATGATCGATTGTTAAGAATTTTGCGGATTACGAAAGCAAAAATACAGTGGAATCGTGTTGGAATGACGAATTTATAAAAATAGCAGACTGTGGCCTCTGGGCTTGATCCATACCGGACGGCGAGCTAACTAATCTCGACGGTCGCGCCTGCGGTGGCTGCCTGTGACCCTCGAGGCCTGGAGCGTAAGGATTGTCTTCACGCTTTCAGGTACCTCTTTTGCTCGCTACTTCGCAAAAGAAGGTAACTGCCTCCCATTTCCTCTAATTCCGTAGCATAACCTGAACCAGAGTCGGACGTGAGAAGTCGCCACCGCCAATCGCCTTCACGAGGACACTGACGTACGGCGGTGGTGTCCCTTGAACAAATGAGACCCCGCACGGACGCTCCCCGGACGCCCTTTGAACTAGGATAATTCTGGGGCAGCTTAGATGGGTGACAGCCCTGCCTGTGACTTGTGTTAACTTGTATGGTAAGTTTTAACATGTTGAGTCCATGCCTCGAAGCTGGCATAATACACGAGACAAAGACGAAATATGTGAGTGCGGTGCAATGCAGCACGGCACCGCTTTGTCACGCCAGCAGCGGCCACGCTATCTTATGCGGTCGACGCCAACTTAAACATATAGGAATAAATACCAAAATGGCACTTTACTAGACCAGCAATAAATATACAGCCAAAATGACCGTGCATTTGCTATAGACTTTATGCTTACAACAATAGATGTCAAACTGAAGAATCAGTGAGTTGACAATAACTGTGTAGCCCGGCAAGAGGAATGTGTTGCGCGGATGCGAATGGTGTCGGAATGTAAAAGTTTTATATCAGGAGGTGTTTGTTGTTCATTTTTGAATGCGTTCTATGTCGGAATGCCTTGATGAGGGAGGAATTTAATTGTCGGCGGAATCCAGCGGACGCGTGCGCAACGAATGATTGAGTTTAACAATACGCGTGCTGATGCAAATTGTTCTAACTGCGTACATTTTAGCAAAACGTTACTTTTTCAGTCCAACGTTCCGTGAGTGCACTTGGAAGTAGGTAGCTGTTGGGTAGCATAGCATACCATCAGCCTTTTAATATTCCCACTGCTCGGCCAAAACTGCTCTTTTGGGTACTTTCACTAAATTCGTGTAAATTACTAATATTTAAATGAATTTTCTTACACTTGACTTCCTGCTAAACACTTATTAACTAACAAGTAGCAGATACACACATAATACAGTCCTCTCGAGGGCTACACTTACGGGAACACAAACGCGTGTCGGTGGCAGATGGTTTTTAACCGAGAGGCTCTTGAGACGAGCGGCGCAGGGGGCGGTGCTTGTGCAAGCAAGTGTGGTAGGTACTGGCTACGACTACTAACGGCAGTCACAAACATGGAACATTACACTACGGTCAACGCTCTTCAGTGTACATATATTTAATAATCTAATATTTGGAAGGCAGAGATCGATTAGATCTCATCGTGCAAAATTAATAAATTATGCAATTTTAGGGTTTAATACAAAACACGCAAGTTTAAACTGTAGCGGGTTCTCAATATATCACATTTATTTTAATTCTCCCTGGAACGAACTACTTAATGGAATTAGGACATCGTATTAACTTATCTCATTTCTGCAGCACACTCAGACCTTAAGCGTACACTGTGGCATCCTTACTAAGGCGAAGTGCTTGCCGCACGTAGTGCACGACCCGCGTGCTCGCCGCGCAGCTCGTCGGGTGAGGGCGCATACTGCCCGCTCCGCATGAATCACCGCGGGTGTATCATGCACTCTTACTTGCGCTCCTTATGTTATGCTAATATCGTTTGTGTCACGGCGAGATGGGGCCGGTGGGGGGGGGGGGCAGCTTGCATATGCAACTACATGCACGGATGTGGTGACGAGGGGAGAAGTGACGACTTACTGGAAACTAATTACCTAATTTTGCCTCAAATATCTGTCGTGTTAGTTGAAGCCAGCTTGTGTGTTCTGGGCTTGTGTGCGGGCTGGGGTGCGGGGTGGTGGTGAAGGTAAAGGTAAACTAAAGAAAAACAATATAATCGTTTTGTTAACTTTTTTTTTTGTTAATTTTTGTTTCCTTATTTTTAATTTTTCTCTTTCAGGTAAGTACTCCATTGATTCTAGTTCTGCCTGTACCGGTAAGATATTATCTTATAGTAGCTAGCGGAGCACTCACAACTCACAACTACTCCTGAACACGTTTACAGCAATGAATGATAACTATTAAGAGCCAAATTCACCAATATACTAATCGCGATTCGTTCAAACAAAACGCAGTTTGAGCGCCTAATCGAGGTTATAGCTTCATTTTGCGTTTCACCGCTATGACTTGAACCTAGTTTACGCTAAACTCAGTTCCAATTCTTTTGTTGTCGCCCATATTTACTACACGGGTCTTTAAACTAGATTACGCTGATCTCAGTCTAGTTGAAATAAGTTTTTATATTGAATGATGAAATCAGCCCTTAATCTTCTATCGTGTGCTAGTGTCCTCGCAAGTGCAGCTCGCAATGAGTTCTCCAGTTTGTTAGAGAAACGTAAAGTAGTTTAACTTACGATTTGCTTATTCTTTGTCTCACTACCGGCGTGTAACTGTGTGCGTGCGGTGCTCGTCCTACTTGGGTCTTTAAGGGCGCGGGCGCTGTCGGCCACTGCAGCTAGTCGGCCATATCTCCGCTAAACGTAAAGCCTCTTAACAAACAGTTAGGTCCTTATCACGTATTCTCAATTAAGCTTTGAGGACAAATCCACCGCCCGCCCCGCCGTCGCCCGCGCCCTGCGCCTGCCGACGCCCCGGGGGACGTGATATGCCATCAGAAGGCGCATTGCAAGCAATCCATATTAAAACAACTAAAAAATAAAAATGTTACTAAACATTACAGTGTCAAGTGGCCTGATTTGTGTCCTTGTCCAGCTCTGTCAGCCCAGTTTGACGAAGTACTGCACAAGTAGTGAACACCTTTTCGTGACTTTGTTCATCTATTTTACTAATTAACGGCTTCTGTTGGTGGATTTGCCGATGTCGAAGTAGAAAATATGTGCCTTTGTCACTCAGTGATAAAACATAGTAACTGCTGGTGAAAGATGTAAAATTCGTAAACAAAAATACAAATCTTTCCTCTTATAATATTATAATAAAAATAGTAATTTATATCAATCATCAAAGACAAAATATTATAAATGTGAAAGTTTGTATGTGTGTATATTTGTTACCTGCTTCTTCACACCCAAACGGCTGAACAAATTTTGATATACTTGGCACACGAGTAGGCCATGGCGTAGTATAGAAAATAGGATATTATTTAATTCCGGCAGATGTATATTTGGAAGAACTTCTGAGTTTCACAAGCGGCGAACCTGGCGTAGCCGCTGACAGCACAGCTAGTTAAGAATATCATTACATGGGAACTTTTTCAGTTGTAGTCAGGTAGCATATCGGTTGAGTGGTCTGTTAAAAGCGTCACCGGGTACCCGGGGCTGGCTCGTGAAGCTGGCGTGGGCTACATTAGTAGACGTGGGCCTTCTGCCGCCTCACACGTGGCGGCCGCCCGCCTCGCTCGGCCTGCTCCATTGTCCTACACGACATGCGCTTACTATCACAGATCCAGCGGATAGCCGGCCAAACGTTAAATGAAGCCGCCTTAGATAAGTATTTATGTTAGCACGCTCTTGTTACAATATATACACATTAGTGATCGGAGCCCTGATAGGAAATGTTGAGCCCATTGTAGCTCCCGAGACATTGCGTAGTGCGGGAAAACTTTGCGTCTAAATTTCATAAGCAATTACTTAACTTTTACAAAGTATAAACGTCGCCGCGCTGTTTTTAAAGTTTGTAAATTAATAAACTTGCCAGTTAAGATGTTATAATTTTAACGGTAATAACTGATCACTATAACTTAATAAATACGTACTGAGGTCACAAATCCGACTAAAACGAGATTACTAGTCTATTAGAGTAATTATAAAGTTCGTCACGAGTTATATGGCCGCTAAGCACGCGTGCGCGCACCGTCGCTGTACTAAATCGTGGAAAGTTAATATAGTGACGGCGCGGTAACCCTGACGTATCACCTTCAACTTATTACTGCCTCGCTAATGAACGAATGAATGTAACCAAATGTAAGCATAACGATTACTGCCATCAACAGTAACAATATGAGATTTTACTCATACTAAAAGAATCAAATCACATATTCGTGTAGAGATTAATAGTACGAGTTGAAGCCGCTTAATTAACTGACAGACAGGATATCTGTATCTGTCAGTACAGACAGCGACGCAAGTCCTCGCCTGCACCTCTTCGGGCTCCCCTGCACCGGGCCACCACCTAGGATCGGCTCAAAAAGTTGTGTTGTTCTTCCTATCAGCGGTAAAAGCACAGAATAAGTAATAGTACAAGGTAAACGTCCCAGGCTG
Source organism: Leucania comma (assembly GCA_958295575.1). Taxonomy (NCBI): domain Eukaryota; kingdom Metazoa; phylum Arthropoda; class Insecta; order Lepidoptera; family Noctuidae; genus Leucania; species Leucania comma. The sequence goes on from OY282484.1 coordinate 412,609, forward strand.
TACATGGAGACACATACCTACCTCACAAGGTAGGTTAGAGTCCGTACTGCAGCGCCTCGGCTCGAACCCGCGACCCTTCGGTTTGTAGACTTGTAACAATTGGTTTACAGCCATTCGATTATGTTTTCTAACTAAGATATTAAGAAGAGTCATTACTCTTCTTACAACAAGACACATATTTGAGTATAGCATTTTAGATCATTATCTAAAATGAAACATCATCATTATATAATATTGAAAAGCAGTCGTGTAGCTGTTGCCAGCTTCGTGCTGCCGCCGCATGCGCTGCCTGCTACTGACACCTCAACAGTAATAGCAGTGACAAACGCTTTAATTTGCGGCGGCGGCTATCCATACCCACTCGATAGGCTGAACGTTGCACACGTACGCTGTACAGCAGTTTGCGCCTGCAATAATAACGTAACGGCGTCACGCTTGTAATCCTCAGAGCACCGTGAGGGGTGCCTGCGTAATTTATAGCGAGAGCACTTCCAATATGGCGCTGTTAGTGGAGCTAATTTTTAAAGCAGAAAAAGTTCTTGTTTCGTTTCGGTAGTCCGCTTTTCCAAACGCCTTATTAGCACTAGTTAGCTATAAAAATATCTTTTAATTACTCAAGCCCCAAGCGCACCGGCGTCCGCACACCCATTGTCTTTCTATTTATTATGTCTCTAATTACGGAGTTCAAATGATTAAGCTCTATATTTTTCGTGGCGTAGCAAGCGTCTTCAGTTCCAATGGTCGTAGCACGTCGCGCGTAGTAGCGGTCGCGTAGCAAGCTCTCGTAGCCTCGTAGCGCTACGAATGTGCTGCGTATTTATTTACGTAGCAATATTATTTTCTTCATTATCTAATGTTGTTAATATTCATGCCGAGAGCTTCATAAAAAAACTATTTCAAAGATAAAAACTAATAGAAATTAATCAGAGTTTTGTTATAACCGACCGACGTTCGTAAGTGAGTCAGCTACGAACTTTTATTAAAAGAAAGAAAATTATTCATGTAGTACGTGGCTTACCAACCAAATTACAATGGAAACATATTTCAGTCAAGTTTAGGTGTGTGTAACACGCACAAGTAGAAAATCCCAACAATGAAACACTTTAATATTTCACATTCCACACAAAGTGAGTGACTTGCAGGAGGCGGCCGCGGCCCGCCGCTGACACTGACGTATGAACACTGCGAGTCTACCGCGACGCCTTCACTGTTCCCTTCAAAGGAAAATTGATATCTCACGAATCGTATTACTTTAATGCTATCAATCGACAATTCTTACCTGAAAAAGTACAAAAAGTAGCGCAACCTCTTTGGCATGAATCCTGAGCATTCCGCGGGTGAGCGCTCCCCGGCAGCCTCTAGCCCGGTGGAGAGATTGATGCGTGGCGGGTGCGGGGCGGGTGCGGGGCGCGCGCGGTTCTCTGGCGGGACACTTTTACAATGCGCATTGATTTATCGCCGGCAGTCGTTTGTATGACGGCTAGATTCACTCAGCTGATCTAGTCGACTGCTCCCTGCGCGTGTGATACTGTACTTGTTAATGAATATTAATTAGCTTGGAGCTGCGCGAGACGCGTGGGGGACGTGCTGTACGTGGAGACTCTCGCGGGGGCCATTACGCGTGCAGTCGTGTGTGCCCACAGCAGGCTAACGTGAAGCGACACCTTCACCTTCTCTTCAGCGATGGCTCCTATATGAGGTGTTAACTGTTTCAATTGATCGGTTGACGTTGATAAGATTGCTCTTGTACCTTGGCGTTTGGCCATTATTGAATAATTTACTTTAGATTCGAAGATATACCTAATCTTCTAAATAACAACAAGCTAACTCAACAGTCCAGAAATATTCGTCGCAGCTCTATTAAGGTCACTAAACAAACCGTGCACTGAAATAAATGTTAGTAAATGCGCCGCGTGAAAGTTAGCGCGAGCGATCAAACACGCTGAACAAACACGCAGCACGCGGCGACGCGACCGTTTACTAACATCCTGCCGCGTGCGTCACGCCGCGCGCGGCAGAACCCTTCGAGCGATCTTATTTTTATGGTAGTTTGATTGAAACAGCTGTTGCTAACAGACGTTGATCTCCCGCCATGCGAGCGTCGCGCTCCAGCTCCAATACAACTTGTGGCACAGCCTGCATACTTGCCCGTAGTTATCTACCTCAACATCTCAACTCACGCACCGGAAACATTACTCTACCGCCATCGAAAAAACTCGCATTGCAAGCGTGAAAAAACATCGGTGTGGCTGGCATCGCGCGGGCGTCAATGAAACAAGGCGACATTCACTACACGCCGGGAAAAGTCACCCGAGACAGAGATACGCTTTCTTACGTGAGGGAGAGGGAGACAGGGCAGTAGGGGATGATTTCCCTCTCGTTTGGGCGGGCGGCAGTCGGCACGACAGTGTGACTGGGGCGGGCGCGCGTGTCGCACGCGGCTGACGTGACGTGACGCGCAAGTGTCACGCCGCGAGTGAGTGAGTGATGTGACGTGCCGGCAGCGGAGACCATCAACACTAGCACGTTGTAAGACGGGCGAGCCGGCGTGGAGACAAGTGTGTAGTGAGTGGATGCGAGCGCGGCCGGCGAGCCTCGGTCGTGGACGAGCTGTACGTATGCCGCCGGCTTATACTTATTGATTTACATGCACAACAACAACATAAACATTGCCAACACCACATGATTCTATAAACAAACTACCGTTCTTGTTGTCATATGAAACTTCAGCTCACAACTGACACAAACTATGTTTTGTTTGGCACAAAGTTTCATGTATTCACAGCAACTTCTCGCTTGTTTAAATTCAGTGTGACAGTACAATATAATCATACAACGGCTGATTAGTTTGCAATGAGCCGCTATCGTACGTAATCATGTGCCAGTAATTAACTTGCTATAGCCGTAGCATTTAGTGATAATTATAGAACGCTGAGTTAGATAATCTATTGCATTGTAAATGAGCTTGAACTAAGCAGCATAAATACTATCTAGCTGTTTGTTTTGAATGACTATGTAATTGGAAAGAGTTTTCTCACATATTAATGTCATTTAACACGTCACCGGCCTGCCCCGGAATATCGTAACTTTCTACAAATATTAATCGACAGTCAGAGCAGGACGTCGCCTGCCACACTGCAGTTGCGGAGCTCGCAGGTACAGAACACGTATCTGCAAATATTAGAGAAAGCGTTGAACTGTTCAATACTTTGATGATATCGGTACCTCGCACACCGGGGTTACGCTGGCGACCCCGCGAGGGATGAGCGCCGTTATCTTATTATTTATGACGTCTTCCTACCCCTTGCACTTGAGAATATCTCCGCGGAGTCCCCTACAATGGCCCAATCATTTCATATTACTGCCGACTTTCGAGACTTTGAAAACTGCATAAAGTTTAATCTTTTAGAGGAACCCGAGTGAGGCTGAGCATATATTTAGCTTACGTTACCTCCGATAGTTCGGTGAAGTCGCCGGTAGAGTTGTGGGTCTATGGAAGCTGCTCTAAATTCGAACACCATCCGCCGATTAAAGCAAAATCCACGTTTTACCTTGGTACATACTTACGGCCAAAGATATTTTACTTGTCTAATGGCATTAGCATATTTACAGGGAATGCCCTTTTTCGAAATTATACCATACTTATTTTGACAAATCAAAGCTTTTAACTGAAATCTTTAGTTAATTGCAATCCATAAACGTCCCACTGCTGGGCTGGGCCTCCACAGATAGTGGATGCAAATCAGCGCAGTGTATCACGCTGGCCCGCCGGGGTGTTGTATGGTTTTGTTTCGAATTTTCGACGTTTAAAAATGCTCAGCGATAGTAGCTGGGTCGCTCTTTACGACCCTCGGGTTGAAATGTTGCGATGACATTAGGTATATCATTATATTTCTTTAATCTGTCAAGACACAGATAATAATATTGCTTATATTCTATATTAAAGATTTGTTTCTTCGGTTTCTGACAATAGCTTCCGAAATTAAAATTATAATCTGTACTGACTATGTATTTACCCACAACTAAAATTAAATAGCATGCTAGTTCTCCATAAAACTACTTACCTTTAGAAATGCCAGAATTCCCATAAAAGACCCAATCAATCAAATGATCAAATCAAGTAAAAAAAATCAAATGTAAGTAGATACCATTACTACCGCCTACCGCGGAGTTATTTTCAACTTAACCCTACTCATAAATAATATATTTCATCATCCAGATCGGTCAATAAACTAAAAATTTATGCCCGAATTGATAACCCCAATAACATGGAATTGGTGCAACGAGGGTTTACCAGCGTAAACGTTACACTTCTGCGTGCTCCTTCAGAGCGTACCGGCGTGATGTTATGTTATGAAATTATGTTAACAATAAACAGACGTACGATTGCAGCAATCCTGAAAGATTTGATTCATGATCTGCCTCCAAGATTCTTCATTAGATCTTCGCCCAATTTAATTGGGACCAATTGGGCCAAATATAGTTCCAATTAAAAATAAATTATACAAATTTACTAGCACTTTGCCAGCGACATTGTTCGCGAGATAGTTGTAATAGAAACATTAACACCCCTTAATACCTGTTTTGAGGGTAGTTTTGAAACGCTAATAATGATTTTTTGTTATTCATTTGATTAAAATTTGTGCTAAGTTTTTTAAGTTCATTAACCCAAGAAATAAGAAAACTCCGTACAATTTTTAAAGTCCAAATTGATCAATTGGGTTAGTTCTGAAAACGAACCTTTATTATATATTTAGGTTACTAAGGGCGGGTTTCTGAATTGAGTATTTTGAGTTAAGAACGTCTCAAACCACACTTAAATGCCAAATTTTGACAGATTTGCAGGCTAAAGTAGAGTCTGAGTAATTCTCAATTTAAAATGCTTAAATCAGAAATCGGGGGTATCTGTGCTAACTTTTAAGTATATCGGTACCTACAAGCAATGAGATTTTGCATACAAACGAAATTCCTCTTTTTACCCTTTGAATTTCCAAAAATCCCGTCTTAGTGCTCGATAAATAAAAGGAAGCCTTGTAAAAAATGTCATGTTCCTAGTGCCAGTAGTCGGATGTGCGTTGATATGTCAGTCAGCCTTTTATTTATATATCATATATGTATCAGACTGTAGCACTCGGGAATGAAGTAGCTCGCTAACAGTGACATTCTGTTTTAGAAAGATCATTAGTTTCGGAAATTATCTACTACATACAAAGACTTTAACATTTTTATAATATTTTATTAGTTGTAGTTTCATGCACGCAGTATGCTCACGTCGCCACTCGCCTGTTATTACAACCACGTTAGGTTCTGTGCGATAGCGCTCCTCTGTGTCAGTAATTGAATATTCCGTTGCGGATCCAATACTCAGTAATTCAATTTACAAAGATATAAATTATCGGTGGAAGAGACGCGTTTTGGGAATTCCAATTGGTTCCAAAGTTTTCACACAAAAAGAAAGTGAAACACGCGTGTACGGATTATCTGATAAGTAGGGTAGCTTTCAGACATGTTTTATTCAGCGCGGCCATGCGGCTTCGGTTTTATTCAATAACGAATATCACAAAAAACATGCGCCGCCGATCCGGGAATTAAACAAAAACATTCGCGACTCACGTAAGCCTCTTATCTTGTTGCCATTGTAAGAAGTGAAGGAAAGGGTTGCGGAGCCGAGCCTTCACTACCCATTAATACTACTTTTGTTTGTAATCGTTACAGCGCTTCGGATTTTAATCTTACTTTGCTTTGAATATTTTTTTTTAAAGTAAACGTTTTCAGCAATCAAAGCTACGGCATGTTAGGGGCGAGCGCGACCACGGTTTGTCGGCTCGTTTAGGAATATCTACTTGCCGATAGTATTGAGTGTGTGTCCGACGCGGGGCTCGAGCGAACATAGTTCACTGTGAAAAGTTATGCAGATAACCCACGTGAGTGATGCCGCGGGAAATCCCTCAAGTCAACTACAGTCCTTGAATAGGGAGCCAAAAATATATCCTGAAACTTAGTAATTGCTACTCCCTTCAAAAAGTTTCAGCAGTATTCACAGTCAACTGCCAATGTTATCTATTGCTTTCATTCCAATTGCTTTGAAATATCAGCCGCTACACAATATAATCCTCTCTGGTCACTGCATGTAAGGTGCACACGACTCTAATCAGAGTCAACACCGGTCATGACGGATAAGGTCGGCAGGCAGATTCCGCCAATCTAAACCGATCGACAGACACAAAAAAACGTGCTGCCTCGTAATAGTCCAGGCTTGCAGCTGATGGCCGCGGCCGGGACGCGCTGCTCTGCGCAATATTTAAAGTGGTCGGCTTATTGCTGGGGGAATGCGAGCGCTGCTTGAATGTGAATCGTGTAGTTACTACACAATGATAACTCTACGACGGACATATTTTCCTTATTATTTCCTTTTCATAAATAAGAAAACCGGAACAATAGCTGCCGTTCTGCTGTACGACTATCTATTCCTAAGGCATTGAGGTCAAGGTCAGTGGACCCGTGACTTTAATCCGCTCGCTACACCGCGCCCGCCCGTCGTATCTACAGGACCACTCGAGCAGTCTGCATTAAGTGCCACTTCCATAATATTGCTATGTAAGGTCGTAAACTGAGCTTCAAGGTCAAGGTCAACGCCATTACTCGTCTCGTTAACCCGGGAGAGAGCAACAAGACGCGTTTAATGTGTTTCAACGCGTTTAACATTCCTGTGTCGAACAGATGAACTGAACTTACTCTCAAATGTCAGGAATATTTCAGCATGTTCGCCTGTAACGTTAACTGCTGCCTGTGTGCCGCGGGACCGAAGGCACTGGTGATATTGTCACTTGCGTCATGTTGGCAGATTAATTGGATACTAGTGAGTTGTAATTAAGGAGAATTAAAGTTGACAGGTCCAGTCTTGGACCTGTCCACATTGTTTTTCCTCTATTACCGAGGGATCAGGACTAGGGAGGGGAGAACTGTTCCATATGTACTGTATTGTACTGTACTGTAAGGTATCACGTGAAGATGCCGCTATACCCCGCTCGCAACAATCCCATTGGCGCGTAGCATCGATATCGACTCACGAACGGTACTCGTGTAAATCAATGGCTAGCTTTGTGCATTGTATTGTATTAAAGGTCGAACGCACATAATCGTGTGTTCATGATTAGATTGAGTAATCTGTGTATTGATAGTCATACAGAAAAACCGTAAAAGCCAGCCAAAGCTGAGATGGCAGCAGAGCAGAAGGCCCAGAGTCCTTCGAATACAATTCCAAACCTCCGAATAACATTTCAATATCACCAATGCTACGATGTTTATTTAACGAATACTTAAGTAGCTAACTATTAATTGTTATTATAATCACATTAAATATAATAATATACAATGACACAGCATCACTGTTGGCGCCCGACAGATCATTGTTTGCGGCTACTGCCCTACGTCGGCGCTCACCACGCGATCCCTGTCAGCTCTCAGCTAAGTGTGTATTGTGAGCAGCGAGGTCAAGGTTGCATCCCGCGCGCCCTCCAATCGTTATCTGCCCTTTTCTTTGCACTGATACTACTGATTGTATAAGTTCAATGGACTTTGCTCGAGTTTTCATTAGGTCGTAATTTCGTTAAATGTTTGTTGGTTGGTTGTAAATAAAAACTAAATCAATAAAAGTATATGGAAGGCCGTGCGGATAATGGCGGTATTCAATAAACGGGCCGCACTCCCATACGAGCAGTTTGGTACATTCGTACATTACGCACTGTGGCAGCGGATTCTATTAGTGCTTGTTTATCGTGCGCTCGTGGAACGCGCAGCCGCCGCCGAGTTTCATTTACGCGTAACTCGACTTTAGTGACACTCAAACTCTTTACTATTCATTATAATCTAGTTACACTGTCACATTCAGAGAGAAATACACAAGTATATTTTGTTTCTTCTCATTGAAAAATCATTTCATTGTATTTGTGCCCCTGTACTGCGACCGGCGCAAAACATCTTTAGCTGTCCTTATATTCTTCCGCAATTTTGTCTTTATCTTATTATCTGCTGACTAGTATTATCATCATCATCATCATTTCAGGCGAAAGACGTCCACTGTTGGACATAATCCTCCCCCAACTGTCGCCACAACGAACGTTCCTGTGAGTCTCGCATCTATTTGCACAGTATAAACACAAATCGTTTTCTGCTGCGATCTCCTGTTTTACTCAAAGATCTAGCCGACTAACAATATTAATACGCAGGTCACTAATTGTTGGCACTACGGTGTATTACAACAAAGGAAGCGAATTTCACACTGAAAATTCCTGTTGTAATGAAATTTTCATCTTCTCGTCTTCGCAAATTCTCTCAAATTCTCAATATCTGGAGAGGGTGAATGCCTCGTGAGTGACGTCACTCTGGGCCTCGTTTACTACAGAGTCAATTGTTGTTCGCCAAATCTCGTTAAGATTTGGCGAACATTGGTGACTTAAAGCCGACGAGTTGTCGCGACGAGCCCGCGGGATTAGTGCGGATGCTGCCGGGCTCTAGCGCGGTTGCACCTAGTAGTCTACGGTTAGCTTGGAAAAGCAATAACAGTATGTCATCATTATTTTTGAAACATTTTGTTTTCAAGAAAGATATTTTAAAACTTAGTCGGGGCGTTGTGCCTTTGTTATCTAGACATTTTCATATAATGGTACGACAGCCGCGTTATAGTTAATTCTTTACCTACTTTATGTTAAGATTTTTCAGTTCTCTTTGAACTAGGTGAAAGCGTCATTGTTTTATTATCTTCAAGATTTTTTTTTTATTGTAAGTAGGATCGCGTTTGACCATGACCTTACAGGATGGTAAGCGACGACGTGGCCGACGATGGAGCACGCTTGCCTAGAAGTAACCCTAGGGTGCAGCTATCAGGACTGACTGCGGCAGAGAATAAAAGAACAATACGTACCACTAACACAAACAAAATAAACCGAGTTTATGATCCTACAAGTCAACTTTCGCTTTCAAAATCATGAGAACATTGCATATTCCCTGGGACGTATATTTTAACTGCGAAATATAAGCTTGTCGAGACGCCGGCGTGACAGTGACGTGAGGCGCGACGCCGCGTGCCACCCGAGCTCCACGTTAGCTGCTGATGTTCCTACAACTTGAGCTGAACATAATATCCCTAATGAATCGAGTCTCAGTAGGCTGACATCGCGAGGATATTGCTTGCGGTGACAGTTCTGGGGCGATATTGCTCTGTAGGCAATGTTAGAATTGCCGTAGTGGCAAACGGAGCAAATGAGTTGACAAACTGGAGACGTAGTAGGGAAACTTATGATTCTAACTAACCGGGAGTGAATTGAACTATACATATTATTTCTCATGTTAACTTGTTTCTTAGCTAAATAAACGATAACCGTAGCAGAGCGTCCTTAGTTCAAATCTATAAGCAAAAGAAAAGACTTCCCAAAACCTGAGATCAGCAAAGCCTACAGATAAAATAGCACTTTCATAGTTCCATCTTCACCAAAATGTCTTGAAGTATTGTATACAAATATCGAATACTTTCTATATAAGCATTTGGTCTCCGATTTTCCCTTATTCGGTAGTTTAGCCGTGGCTCGGCTGTCCGCTGTCGACCACATATTTATGTTATGAGTACCGGCGGTGGCCGGCCGGGGCTGCGCGGCGCGGGGTGCGGGTCGCATTGACTTAGTTTGCAAGTTGCTGCCTGTGTCCGACGGCCCCACATTTGGGGCTCGTGATTGTGCTCCACAGCTCCAACGCGTTATTGAAACGTTACTCGTGAATGATTTTGATTTGTCGGGTTTAAGTTTGCAACCAGTAATATAATAAAGCAACGTCCTTGCGCATATAAAGGCACTCAATTTCATTCACCGTTCCATCCTGTTGTGTCATCATCTATGACACCGTGACAAATAAAGCGCTCGTTAAATCCATTATTTGTACATAATATTTCATCTCAAAAACAATATTTGTCCCATAATAGCACCATCCTTACCGTGGTCACACATCGGTCGCAAATGTATCAGCTGGTATGACAAGATGCACGCTGTTTCTTATATACGTATGTTTCGTAACTTATCTTATTTTATTTATTTAAGGATAACCAACAAAGCATACACCATTATACATGTTAAGGATACAAGATCATTATTACATTTTGTAGTGTAGCCTTAATTAAAGGCTGCCACGGCATGCATCTTGATATATCTTGGAATACTTGTTAGTTTGGTTTTGTATACTTCATTTACAAATTACTGCTATTCAACCATATGACGCCTGTCCATCACATACTCGTAAAGTAATTGATAATAATATATAGTTTATTTTCACTTTTCTGAATTATACACACTGTCTATATTTCTTACCTAACCCTCATGTGTCTTTCGGTCTGTTGGAAAAAAATTCGTTTAAAATAAGAAGCACCTTTGTACTATTCTGTGTTTGTTCTTTTCGATTTTAAGTGCTTGTGTTTGTACATAACAGATACAGTGAAGATATCGTATTACATTGTCTTACCTTTACTTAACTGTTTGGTGGCTGGATGGGACGCTTAATTCTCTTTTGACAACACAGCTAAACACCTATTGGTCTCGATACAGGAATGAATCTCGATCGATAGTCACGCATGACTCACACTCCTAATGCGCCATTCGGTGGTCATTATTAAAGTTAAGCACATTTGTTTCGTCTAGACCGTCCCTAGGATATTTTGTCCCATAATTCGTCCCCGGCGTTATCCTGGCTCTCTGCCAGACACTCGTTTTTCGCAGCGCGATATAATCGCAGCACTTAACTTCTTTTGTTTATACTTTGTTTAAACACTGTCGTCTCGGCAATTTGTTTATTCCAGAGAAGAAGAAAGAATGTGCTCCGATAATGTTCAATGATTGATTACTTCGTTAGTTTTGTTGTGTAAACGATCCTGTATAAGAGTACTCTAGCTGGCCTTATTAATTATTACCACTGATTTTTTTAATAGGTACACTGTCTGCTCCTATACGGACCATGAAACTTCAACTTTGCCAAAAGCATTCTTTCTTTCCCAAACTAGAGCGATCTTCCCCAAGCCTCGGATGTCTCAACTAGCTGTACAAACAGTGCAGTGCGTGTCGCGTGTCAGCGGGTGCTGGAGGCGGTCGTTACGTCCTCGTAAATTAGCCGCCGCCACTGCCCACCCTCCGCAGATAACTGGCGCAGTAGGCGCGCCGAGGGGACTATTGATGGTATTGGCAGACAATGCTAATACGGGGACCCTTTGCCACTAGTGACTTGTCTACGGTGAAATAAGACCAATACATTATTGTCTAGGGAATCACCAGAAGGACAGTATTTTAGACCTCTTTCAAAAGTCACGTTGCTGTGGCACAAAGTACAACTTGACTCTTTAAATTTTAACTTAAGTTTTCGTGTAATCCATGATCAGGCGGCGCGCAGGGAGCGTCTGTGATAATATCCATTAGCCGCGCGGGGACGGCGGCCCGGCGGCCCGGCGGCGCGGCGCGGCCTGCTGCGAATGCATTTGCTAAACGCCGCCGCGACGCCCTCGTACTGTGTAATTGCTTACCTGCCGCGCTTTTGTTTATCGTGTTTTATTTGTGCTACCGAACCCGACGGGTGCTAATTTTATTAAAAAATAAATGGAGAACAATTGGCTATATTCTGAAAATATAATACAACAGGATGCCAGTACGCTCTGGTACGACTACTAACGAAGGGCTTTAAAACAATAACCAAATCCACGCAATATTTTTACCAAGTGATTCCGTACGCCATGAGTACATGAGAGATACTGGCAGCGAACAGACAGACGTCAAATATTGTTGCAGTTTTATTATGAAGAGAGGTTTATTATTTGTTGAGAAGGGACTGTCTGTCCGCAATAAACTCTACAATACATCTCTTGTTCGTGCAGTTTACGACGAATTAAATGCCGTAGCGTAGCGGTTGAGAGTGCTCGTTGTCGGAGCGCGAGCGCTGCGGACCCGCGGTTGAGGAAATATCTGTTGAGCGGATTTTGTTGTTTTACCGAGACTGTATGTAGCTAATAGATATGTAGGTACTTTAGTAATGCTCTCCTCTTTAATATAATTATTTGAGTAATGCCTACTAAACTAAAATGCAACCAATCCAAAGTATCTCCACCATGAGGCCGTGTTTACGGAGACGCGGCGCGTTGGGCGTTTCGTCGTTCATTGCAGCTGCGGGCCGCGTCATCGCTCGCGCAAACACAAACATTTGGCAATGTACGACGGACCGCCCGACGCGCCGCGCCATGCGCCGCGTCTCCGTAATCGAGCACAGAAACGTTTAAAACAGTGTTAAGGATTGCTGTTAACTTGATTATGCTCTTCCTCCGCGGAACTCCTGCGGGACGCGTGACGGGCCGCCCGGGGGTGTGCGGGGCCGGGAGGGGGACACATCGAGCAGGTGCCTCAGCCGTGATCTATGGTCGCACAAGACTCGATTGCTGTTGGTATGTGATTATTGCGATCTTACAGCGTTTAAGGAGGGTGTTAGTAAGCTTGGTGCTTGAACACGGTCTATGTTAAATTAACATATTTTTTTTCCACAACTATCACACATCGCCATCTAGTCTCAAACTAAACTGAGCTTGCGATATGAGTACTATGTGTACTGAGAAACATACTTATATATTACTAAATACATATTATAGATAAATTAAACCCAGACACAGAACAAATGATCGTGCTCATCACACAGCCGAACCGAACAGCTTAGCAGTCAGAGCCACTAACCACTAGAACAACTGGCCAGTCAGATTAATTTTTTAACTATATCAATCCAAACCAATTCTATAAAATCACGTACGCTTTATTTAGTATTTCACGACAAAAAACTTCCCTTTAAGAATTATTTCCGTCACTAATAACAACCCTGTTCTCTACTAAAGTTTTCACAGATACTTATTCACTTCGTGCAATTTCATGGGTGTCGGCGTGTGATCCCTCTTGTGATCTCTCGCGCCAGGCCCTGGTGCGGGCCATGGTCCGAAGCGAGGAGGGATGGCAGGCGGTCGCCTTCTTCTGCGAAGCAGTAATGCTAGCAAAGGAGGAGGCCGCACACGAGAGGCAACGGCCCTCACGGCCCAGCCGCCGCGGGGATTCCGATTCCGATCCTGATTTCCAGCCAACGTAGGCGCGGGCTTGCAGACGGCGAGCTATGGTTAGCTCGCTGTCCGACCGAAGATGTAACCATCCGGACCAAGCCCAGGTCGTCAACGGCGCGCACTGTTCCCGCGTGCCTCAAGGAGTTGTCAGCAAACCGTAGAGACCCAGCCTGCTAGCTGTGGGCAGGCAGGGTCGAAGCCTACTGGGGCCAAGGGTTTGCTTCCGAAGGGAAAACCCGGCCCTGGTATCTAAGGCCACGAAGTAACGGGGTGGGTTTTTAGTCAGTAAGAGTCTGACACTATCTCCCGCTCCGCCCAAGGGCGGGAGATGTCATTGGATGATTTTACCCACCACCAAAAAAAAAAAACCCTCTTGTGATGCTAGGTCGGTTCCTCTCCTACAGTATAGGAGGTCCTACAGGGTATCAGTGTCAGCATTCCAGCGTACTTATTGAGACACTCCAATTTCTGGTTCGGTTCTGCGGATACTAACGTGTGACAGCCACACTCAGTCATGTTATAAGTGTTGTTGTGGACTTAATCGTGGCTTTAGTACTGATGTTGTGTTATGTAACAACTAAAGTTGAAATATTCATAGTGCACAGATAGGCACACAGTGAGATCCTCGAGAAATTAATTAAAATATTGCGAGCGTAAACATAACCCATATTTTAGCAGGTAATTGTCAGGTAGACCTTAACTATAATGTAGTCGCGACAGGTGGAGTAGGGTGCGAGTACACGGCCGTATTAATTTAGGAGGATCATCGTTATGGCGCCGGCGGGCCCGCGGCGCCGGATCACCGGCGTCCCCGGCGCCCGCAGCTCCCGGCTTGCTTACCGATGGCACCCGGGAGACTGCGCGGATTACCGCACCGACCTGTTATATATCTTACAAATAAAAACCTACTGCAGAAAGTTCACTAATATGACGTAAAAGACAATATAATTGCAGACAGCTCTACGGTTCCTGTCATTGAGAAGTTCGTTGCTGTATACCTGTTTAATCATTTGTCTGTAACGTACTCATAAAAGTACCTATGGTTAAAATACTGTTGGAAACAGTTAGTTTTAGGTGATATATGTTGATATATCACCTAAAACTAACTGTTTCCGAAGTAGTTCTAAGGATTCAGTGTTTGACCTTCTGTTTCCGTTTACTTCGCACCGGTAGCCCTAGTGGTCGTGTTCGCGACGCGATTAGTACGTATAGATGTTATTACTCGCAGGGCTTGTATTAGTTATGTCGGTTGTGGTCCGCGGCGTCGCTCACGTTGAATACGGGTCGGAAATCGAATACCGAATCGACCTACGCGGGTATAGGAGACGCTGAAATACGTTTTGTGATTACCATATCCAAAAAATTGCAAGCTTTTAGCGGCTTTAGGGGTGGTAGGTAGCTGGTGGCGGACTGTTGACGCTGAATTTTAAGTGGTCCATATTATATTTTGTATCCGCGCGTAAAATTAATACTTTTATACTTGTCTAAATATAGGTACTCCTACAAAAATAATATTAGAAAAATAACAAAGTCCACAGGATAGCTGCAATCTTGAGCAGGAAGCATAATTCTTTTCTTGCACAGCACCCACGAGAACCAACTAGACAGGTACAACATTGCCTACCGAGCTGAAACAACTCTCCTAAATCTTTATTATGACATTATTTTCGAGAATTCCCAGTTTGGGGCTCGAGATAAATCTGAGAAGGGTTTGTGAGGAAATGAACACTTTAAGCTAACGCAAAATGGCCGTGAATTATTTCTCATCTGAAAGAGAATGAATAAAAAGGAGCTCAAAATATTAATGTCACCTCGTGTAATGTGACGGGTGTACTCGTGCAGGCGACACCGCGGGGCGGAGCAGTGTCGCTGGATCGCGTCACGGTGACAGGCAGGTGTGCGCACATATCCCACTTGTTCTAATGTTTTACTTTTTTCTATAATATTTCCATGAAACTAGTTTCAGCACGAGCAAACATTTACTCGAAACTATTTAGACTATAAATTCTAGAGAATTAGGACTAAATATTCGCCTTAAAAGCGGACTAGAAATAAAGCCATTTCTGGTCATAAATTTATTTCTTGACTGAGAGACGGTGCAGATAAACTGTCACTACTTTAGTGGAACATTTTCGATATGATTTTTGGTCATCTGCCAAATATATTTAATAATTTTGCTTTTTGTGTCATCAAGTTAATTAGCGTGGCTTTCGGAATTTCCTCATTAAAGGCGTTGAGGAGCGAACGGTTCTGAGATAAATTTTATTTAAAATAATGAATTGCTCAAAGGTAATTGATAGCTGCGTACAACTCGACGAGCGGCACTCGTGTCGCTACTGCCATGTCGCACTAATTGATGCCGGGAAATAATGCATCAACTATGACGACGCGCTGCGGCGGTGACGAGATCGGATTTACTTAATGATCAATATAATATGTAGAACCTCTTAGATTCGTATATGGTTACCAATGGTTGTTATATATATATGGTAGATTCGTATATGGTAGTAAAGACAGATGAAAACTTGTTATCTAAGAACTTCAGCGATATTAATTTACACATCTTTTGAAGGCCATCCTTACTACTCAACTTTGATCTCAATCACTTCAATTGGCACCTTCTAAAAACAAAACACTGCCCCTCGATTATTCGAGCGCCGACATCGATCTCTGAACATACAAGTGTTCTCACAAAGCTACCGGCGGCGTGTGATCGCGGCGTCTGCGCCTAATTGTAGGACAAGGAGCCTAAACAATAAACATAAACAAGTCGCCCCCCTCGCCGCTGGCCCCCGCGACTGGCCCCCGCCAGCGCCCCCACGCGAGGGGGCTGAAGGACCGCCTGCACTGCTGCATCGAGGACTCGCTTATATTTGTTTGCAAGTTTCGAGTAGTATTTTCCATATTGCTTCGGTATGGAAATGCGTTATTGTGGCCGGATAGGATTTAGAACTTTTGTGTTGTGTTAAGTTACTCTTCAACAGGCCTTAGTTTCAAAATTAAATTAATTCGATTCACCCTAAATTAAATAGAATAATGCTAGGTAAAGAGAAAGAAGTCAGACGGTAGGTTGTTCCAAACTAAATAGTTTTCTGCGCTTGAGAAGTTCCAACATTTAACACGCATGACAGATCTTTTACGCAAACAAAAGCTATTGAAAGATCTGATTCAATTCACTTAACAATCGCACGTGCACAAGTACACATGTCGATGCGCTGACTCGCGACTTTGAACATCAGTGCATTCAGCTCCACCTGAGGGTGTCACACACCCGGGGTGGGCAGAGAGCACCCCTCGAACGACGCGAGCGGAAAACAAGCGTACCAAGTGATGAGTACACAAGTGTGATTTGAAATAGCTGAGGGGAACAGGGCTCTAAATAATAACAGAAAAAACATGTTCCAATCAATTTGTTAATTAAAAATTGTTAAAAATACCCCGCGTCGGTAAAACTCCTTAAAAATTTTCCGCAACGGTGAAATTCATTGGTTTCCAGCCTCTTGTTTAAACGCTGTTTTACATAAAGTTGTGGCGCACAGGAATCAGTAATTCGAAGCTGTTGTGTTTCAATAGTGTGTTGTATGCAACAGCTTGTTGAACCGCGAACAGCTTGCATATTAATGATGTAATAACAGCTGGTATTAGCGTAACACGGAACACGGACAGTGTCTGACTGAGTGGTTACAGACAGCGTTATCGATGAGCGATTACAATCCTTGACTAATTCGTACTTTGTAAAGTATAATTATTGGCTGTTTCCCTCTTCTTCGCATCGTGATATATCAGTAAAGGCATTTTCGCAATCGAATCACTGGAAGTACCAGAGACCATACTAGAGAATACCATGTACAAACATTTTACTCTTTGCTTGTAATATGTACTTTACTAGTAACGATCGCTCGGGTGCAAATTATATAGGGTGACTGGTAATTATTGAACGATACTTAAACACGTGATTGTAGTCATGGTAACAAACAACTTCTCTATGGGACTAAACCAGAAATCGCGAAACAAATCTGCCAATTTCAGTACATTTATGTTGGTCGAAATGTACTGAACTAGGCAGATTTTTTTTCGCGATTTCACGTCGGTTGATTCCATGTCTTATTTTTGTTTTCACAATCCAAGAAAAACTTTTTTTTCTGTGTTCCTGTTATAGCCGCGCGTGTACGAATATTTCTAAGGCAACAGCTCCGTTTCTATGGCGATAACACGATTGTATTGAACGATTCGCGAGCCGAACTAATGGAAATTAATGATACACGAACTGACTCGGGTTTCAGCCTCATCCATTTTGGTTGGAAAACTTGTTGTTTACGCCTTCGAGGCTGATTGATCAATCAATAAACTATGTACAAATGAATAATGTTGAGACAGTGTACCTACTCGTACCTGCAATTGATATTTATATTTTCTAAGAATTTTAACATCGCTTTCACTTACTAAGCTAAGATTAGTAATTTGGTACCCACCCACACGCAGGTCTATTTAGTGACGTAATCTTTATTATTTCATCAGAAAATTTTGTCTGAATCGCAGCTCACACGATTCACATTGAGGATAGTAGACAAAGTCGTGACATATTTGGAGAGAACTATCACTGAAATAGGCAATTAATTAGTCGGACTATTAATTTACCATTTATAGAGATTCAATCGTGATTTAAATCTTCCCCATCTCTAGCGAAGGGGTGTTATTTGTGTAACATGTCGTAATGAAGCCACCATGACGTCATATTAATAAACGCGAACATTCTCTCGTCACACATATTTGCCGTGCACACACGCAGCTAAGGCCGGCCTCACACGGGGTGAGTCGTAAAGCGAGTCATTACTGGTTTATTAGCGGATCTCGCCCCAGTGTTGTTGATACTGTTTCACACAGTCATTTTACGCAAAACTGTGACGATAAGGTCCTATATTAACATTATAAGATAAAATCTAAACTGAAAACAAATCTTCACAATTCAATTCAATTTTGCACCTACCACAATTTGTCTCTGCATCACCCAAAGATTGACTGATAGAAAATGCCTTAAGCCATTAAGTTCGCCTCTGTACTTTTTGTGTGCATAAAGAATAAATAAATAAAACTCTTTGAGTTCAATCAACACATAAGAAGTGTTAAGTTAATATTAATTCCAATTATCAAAGCATTTTCATTATATTATACGTCATAATAATACGTCTTCTGACACGTTTAAATACACATGCTTCTAAATCTGAATTTAATTAATGCTGCGGTTTCGTTAGCAGTTCTGTTTAAGACGCAGGGAAACCGCATTGTCATGTAAATTACATAGTCGTCTTAATAGGAAATAGACTCAGATCGTCTAGCTGAACCGTGTTGTTTTCATATATCTTCTAGTTTGGTGTGAGGCAGGCTTAACGCAAT
Organism: Leucania comma; assembly: GCA_958295575.1. Classification (NCBI taxonomy): domain Eukaryota; kingdom Metazoa; phylum Arthropoda; class Insecta; order Lepidoptera; family Noctuidae; genus Leucania; species Leucania comma. Next base: position 431,120 of record OY282484.1, read on the forward strand.
CATTAGAATCTCATAAGCTCTAATGTTAGTGAACAGTTAGTAGCGGAGTCAGAACACAAGTTTAGTGCTGTCGATCTAGACGAGCGCTAGTAACGTATGTGCGCACCCTAATGTACGTAAAGTCTAGTCGATGGGCAATATACTTGACAGTTTGTTCGATTAAATTGGAGATGAGTTACCTATTTTACTTAAATTTATTATGATGATTTTGTAAGTGTTGTAAAGTCTTCGTCATAACAACTACAACAGAGAAGCTATCAAAATTCAAGTGAGCATGAGAGCCTGGCAGTGTAACTCCCCACAGCCTCACGTCGATAAGACGGCAACATATACTGGCCCCCGGGACCGCCTGCGCGCCACGGTGGGCAGGTGTCTGCGCTACCTTTAATTAAAACTTTTTTAAGGGAAAATGTGATGAATTCCCTTAAAAGTTGAGTGTGTTGGCAGGCAGAACATTAAACACTACCATTGGTAGAAAGCTCGAGCTATTTTTAGCTACAACCGTGCCTGAGATAGGCGGCTATATCCTTATTAAAACAGGGATCTTTGTTGCTCAATCAAAGAGCTTCAAAAGCCGGCTTTTGATTGACTTGTGATAATTAAAGAGACGAGTCTCGATTCTAAAGACATGGTCTTAATGAGTCGTCAAACAGTAATAACTTGCGACGTTGTGTTAGCGAACTCGGCGCTAACTCAGATCTGTGCTAGGTCGTCCTAATGACCTGAACTTCTAACATTAAAGGTCGCATTATTCATGATAACTAATGAGATCATAAGTTTTAGCATTAAGCTCAAGTTTGACGAACGTGTTGGAAGATAGTAGATACTAATATTATATTCTTTTGTATTGTCTAATCGTCTGTAACAATGGCCTATTGCCACACAAATCAAACTATAGTAGGTACGTACGCATCCAAGTTATACACGTGCTGACGCAGCTTCCTTGTGTTTTGCTTGAAACAGAATAGAGCTTGTGTCTGTTCATCATACATATCTTCTTATTGGCCAATTACATAATTGACGGTTGGTCTTAGATATTATCAAGAACTCACTTTCTGACTATTGCTCTCACGTCCACTTCGCACGCATTGGGCAGACCAACTACAAAAGCATTAATCTCTATAATCAAGATTGATGCAAACCTCGAAGGTATCAAATCGATGGTTCGTTATTTATCCGCAAGTCAATCAGAGGACATTCATACATCTCCCGCAGACGCACGTGAGGCGGGCAGGTCAGTGATCAAGACAGATGGGTGTCCCATACCCGCCGGCGTCCGTAATGCTCGTCATGGCTGCCCGTGATCTGTGCGGGCGCGTTGATTCCCGGATTACGCGCCACCAGGCGACGCGGATTATATGGGATTGCGCTGGAAAATACAGACTCGCGGAAAATAATGTGCAGCTCTTTAACAATAATGTTTCGTTTTTAGAGATCTATGCTGTTCAGTAATTCGTTTTTTTGTTTCGTTGTTTCAATTTTTGGAGCTTCGGGGCTGATTCATCATTTAAAGATTTTGTAAACACAAACAAGCAAGATATGGAATCGAGCAAGTCTTTGATTTGTAAAACGTGTTGTTACTAAACAATCATGTTTTGCTGTGATCTACTTTTGTTCTGACCGTGGTTCAAACCTAATTCGATTTCAATATCCCTCTAATAGCGTAACATTGTTTCCGTTTGATCTACCTAATGATGTAGATGTGTCGCTGAGCTCGACTGCCTGCATTCCGACAATTGATACCGATCCGGTCCTTCCGACTAAAACATGCAGTGTGCATGGGATGCGAGGGAACTCCACGCGACACTAATCCAGGTAGGATTGGTGTCAACGACGAGCTCTCAGTGCGGAATCTTCACTCATACATGTTCATCTTATATCAATACGAGTCGCGATTCGCTCGTCTTACTGCACTCGACATGACATATCATGTCTGCGAGGTGGCAACATGGCAACCTGACGGATTAGTCTGTGGATTACATGGATTGAAGACGTCGGTGCAAACATGTTTGAACATATTCGGTATCTTTGCAGATAGTTCAGCTTTTATGTATATTAAAAGAACTTATTGGGCATCAAAAAATTCATCTACATCGATATCAATGGAAAAAGTGCCCAGAACGCTGGCAGCATTGCCTCGTTGGATGGCAATGCTGATTCGTTGACCGAAGAAAAGCCCAGCCCTCTGGTCACGCGAAGAGTCGACCAGCTGTTTGCTGATGTCACGAACAACTCGAGCGCTCGGACCCCATGGCCCTAGTGTTTCAACCCCAAACGGCTCAAACATGTAATTACCGATAAGGTTATTGTATTTTTTCTTAACTGTAGAATACAAGTTATTACTTAAGTAATTACTTTTACTCAAGTAATTAGTTTTACTTGTTTATAAATACGAGTGTAAGTATTAATTAGTTACTTAGTAAATACAATTATTAGGTAATGATTAGGCAACACCGTTTTTAATTTGGTGACAGACGACACTTTCATACCCTCCTAGTTAGTAGGATCCTTCTTGATTACATTGAAGTAATAAATCAGACCACTTTACTTTTTTTATGAAACAAGCGCTTCTAAAGCAAAGAAAGCCCAAAAAGCTTACAACCTCTCCGAGGCAAGCTTCAAGAGATTACCTAATTTATTTGAACCTGCATATTTCATAGATACAACTTAATTTACATTTTTAAGTTTTGCGTTGATGAATTGTAAGCACTAGAAAGGTCTGACACGTGTGCATTACGGCTTAAACTTTCAATTCTGTGTTCTATAGAGAATGAAATCAAACATTTCGAAGGAGAATAAAATTGAAACTCAATACTTTTTACAACTCGATATTTGAACCCTTAACTGGTAAGCATTTCAATAAGCTGCGCCAGAACGTTGATATGGAAATGATCAAGCAAGAGTTTTAGATCTCAACCCGTGAGCGCGAACGATTTTAATATCGCGCCCTTATTTAAGGATTTAGCGGGATGAGTCAGGGCGAGCGGGGCGAGTGGGTCCACCTCGTCGGTATGTGTGGCGGCTTCATCCCTACCCACTTAATTATGTGGTAATATATGAATTTTAATTATGGGAACTCATTTTGTGACAGGGACGACGGCTTTTTGGCATTTTATTGGATATTGAGGCTCGGCATTTGCCCCTGGGCTTGAATATGTTTTGGGGATTGTACGAGTATTTCAGTGTACGGGTTTAATTGAGGATTTAGTCTAATTAATTGCTTTTGCTGTGCAATATTTATCTGAATTTGGTTACATTTTCTTTGCAAAGCGTTGAAGTTACATCAACGTTCACAAAAGACAGATATAAAGTTGTTCCTAACACAAAGGAAGCCAGTTTAGTAAAAAAAATAACGAGAAACTGGAAGAAAGCAAAACTTGCCATTTAGCGTTATTCGTGGCCTTCACCGGCGGTGCTTCGTGTGGCAGCACTCGCTGGCACTTGGGTAGGTTCGGCTCCAGTTCGTCTTAATGCCGAGGTGTCGGAATTCGACGAGTTGTCACGTCGGAGGGACGTGATGCGTGATTGAGGGATCGCTATTTAATTGGGGCTTTTAGAGGTCGATGAGAACTTTGGGCAAGTCTCTTTGTTTCACAGAAATGTATCATATAAATGTGCACAGCTAGACGCGCGGAGCGGTGCAGCTCTCGGAAGACGCAATCTTGAATTAAAAAAAAATCCTTATTTGTAATCCTCGGCGATTAGGGCTAAAGACAAAATACTTATTTGGATTATAAATTTGTTTTGATATTTTTTCTACGTTTGTACTTTACTGAAGCTATTATTTAGAAATCTATTATATTAATATTTTAAAAAAGCTGGGAATCCTCGCAAAGGTCAGACAGTACTTCACGCCGGAACAGCTGCTCAAACTTTATCAAGTGCAAGTTCGATCGTGTATGGAGTACTGCTCTCATCTTTGGGACGGATCTGCTCGATACCAGCTTGATGCGTTTGAGACTATTGAGAGGCGAGCCAGGAGGATCATTGGCAATGATGCAATCGTCGAGTCGAGGCTTAAAGGTCTTGAACATCGACCCCGTTTCTAGCCGGAATTGCATAGCCTAATTCCGCTTAGCCCGTTCCATCATCGGACTACCAGACGTACGGCGTTGCGCACCCGGTACATGGTGGACATCCCACCTATACGCACAACGCGTTTGGGAACACATTAATTACGCGTACAGCTAAGGAGTAGAATTCCCTGCTGGAGTCTGTTTTTCCTGATGGCTACAACCAGGGAATCTTTAAGTCAAGAGTGAATAGGTTACTTCTAGGTAAGCGCGCTCCATCGTCGACCGCATCATCGCTTTCCATCAGGTGAGATAGCGGTCAAGCGCGAACCTATCAACAATAAAAAAAAAAAACTTCTTGCACAAGTAAAACAATAAATACATACCTACATAAATACTTATAAATAACGAAACTTACTCTGAGAAACAAATCCAATTAATCAACGCTATGATGATTCTACCAACTTCTTGCGAATGTGTTCATCTGCCATTACCTTAAAGGAGAACCGACTGGATGCCATCCTGATGTTCAACGGGAGCGCATTTCAAAGAGAGATCGCCTGGACAAAGAAGGAGGAATGGATTAAACCAGAGTGATGTGAGGGACACCGTAGTAAAAGATTATTCGTAGATCTGAGGTTTTTACTATGGTCAGAGCAAAGGAATTGAATTTGAGAAGTCAGATAAGAAGGAGAAGAAGGTCTGTCCAGAAAGGAAAACAGAGTAGTCAAGGCCCTTAGTACTTAGTGAATATTGTCTTAACCAAATTAAGTAAACGAAAGACTCAGTAGGATCACGTGCGTGGGCGCCGCGTCCGCCATAGTAATGACGTCATGTATCTAATGGTAATAAATACATGACGTTATGATGTGGTTTAAATTAAAAAACGTAAAGTTTTTTTTTAATTAAGAAAAATCTGATGACAATGTTATCCACTAGGAGGTCCAGAATCATGTACTGGATCCATTTCGTTTATGGTACGATGTCAGATACACGGTGTATATAAAATAAAAGAAAAACTAATGATTAAATAAACGCCGTAGTTTCCACTAATTCGTGCTGTAGTGACAGGTTTTCTTATTTGGTGTCTGTGAGGTACGTGAGCTCTTTATAAATTGCAATAAGTCTGGCTTCGTCTTCTGCAATCGATTGAGCATGATACGCGAAGGGTCTTTAGACTTAGACTTTAAAAAACATATACCTAGTAGCTTCTTTGTCTATATTCGCGATATTCTTCATAAGCTGGAAACGCTTACTTTCACCCGGCTGATCTTAATAGTCTGCCAAAATGAAAACCGACAAATTATTTGGACTGTATCTTTTTTCCCGGATCTTTGTTGTTGATTTATTTATTTATTAAAGCTTTATGCAACATAGTGTACAAAAGCGGACATTTTCTACCAGATGAACTTAGGGTGGTGCAGAGACATAACATAGTAGGTGCAACTAAATGGTAAGCAAAAGAAAACGAATAGAAAACTAATACAATAATAAATACATACTTATATAAATACAATATATTCATATAAATAGCCATCGCATGTGTGTTGTAGTTTGGTTCGCATTAACTGTTTGTTACCGTGAGGTCGGCGGCGACGCGGGTGGAATCAGTGGCAGTCGTTAGCTTTGTCCGGGTCACGTGAACACGCCATCCGTCGCTGTTTGTCTGACAGCGGGCTATAGCTTTGGTAAATTATTGATGTTAGAAAAAATATGACATTAGGAAAGAAAGGTGTGTCATAAAGAAACGAGATTGTCTTTGAGCGAATTATTTTATTGTTATCCATTTATTTATTTACTTTGCTTATATTTTTAAAATTTTTAATAATTAGTAGTCAGTCGCAGCGACGGTGTCATGAGTAGGACTCCAGAGAAAGGAACCTCCTCATAATGCGGGCAGTATCTAGGATTAGCCTTCTGTATTAGGCCCTTGATCCAGCCGCACAACAACAACTTTGACAGATGGTCGTCGGGGCTCTCAGTCAACAGGCCGTTGGCGGGTACGATAATGACTGCTGATTCCATATTCCAGTGCCTCATCCCTCATAACCTCGTGTGCTAAGCACATTTGATTTGTTTCTCTTTCTTAGCTTTCACAAATTTCTCGTCATGTGGGATGGTGAAATCGACTTCTGAAATAGATTTTTTATGTCAGTGTTTTTACTTGAAGTTGCTTCCTCACAAGCTGGCGTATTTCTCGTCCAGAGGCTCTTCTCGGCAGAGGCCGTTTAACGTAGTAATAACTCAGAACCAGCGTGTAACAACGTTTAACAATGCGAGAGTTTGTTGTAGCTGTAGGCAGCGGGCACCGGTACCGGCACACTGGTTAGTTGTGATTTCGGTGTATGCAAATAAGCATGTTAAAATAAATCTCGCCAATCGAAGCGTATTTTTATGTTTCGAGTAAAAGGTATTTTCTTTTTCGGTGCCCACAGTCGTTTATACTTTGAGCCTTCAATAACTATTGTCGTTTATTGTGAACTAGCTTTTGCCAGCAGCTTTACCCGCGTAATAGATGAAAATTATTGTAAAGGAACGTATCTGAATGTAAGACAAGTATCCGTATACCGCATAATAATCCGTTCAACCATTTGAACGTCAACGAGTAAAATAAATATATATTTATACTGCAAGACGTGTCTAAAAACTAATATCAGTGCAATATTAAAGACATAATATAAATATGAAGCTTAATACTACAATAACACATTAACTTAGTTTTATTTTGTACTTGTTCAAGTTAAAGAGGAGAAAACCTTTTCGGGATTGCGGTTTGTTTCTGAACCGAAAAGCGATTTAAGCGCAACCGTGGTGAAACAGAAGTGGGACAAAAAAGGGTAATTAGTACTATGTTGTACTGTAAGCGGATCTTTCAGCTGGGCTTGTAGTTCTACCCTCACACGTGGCGAATTAGGGGCGTGGAAATTAGGCGCTTCGGTAATGGTTTTTGCCGACCAAAAGAACGAGCAAAGTGTATTAATCCTTTAACACCTACGAGTTTTTTAGGGTTCCGTACCTCAAAAGGAAAAACGGAACCCTTATAGGATCACTTTGTTGTCCGTCTGTCTGTCTGTCTGTCAAGACCTTATTTCGGGAGAGCGTGGAGGTATTGAGTTGAAATTAAAACCATATACTCAACTCTGCAGTCCCTTGAAGCTGTGAAAAAATCAAGCTTCTAAGTTAACGAAAAAAAAGATATGGCCGTTTATGTCGTGAAAATCCTATATTTCGACACTCTCTTCCTAGAGACCTAGAATCCTGAAATGTGGCACGGAGCAAGGACTTGTAGCACAAATATAGGAAATCTGATAACTGTAAATAATTATTATAAAAAAAAAACTTTTTGCAATTCGGAAAAATCTTCGAGACTCGATTCGGGAATTGAACTGTTGTAATAAGTAAGTTTGTGCGGACTCTCCGTGCGCGAGCCCGACTCGCATTTGCCCGGTTTTTACCCGACTGCGCCAGAAGGAGGGTTATGTTTTTCGAGAGTATGTATGTATGTATGTATGTATGTATGTATAATTGTTTGGCACGCTCTGCAGCCTGAACGGCTCGATGGATTTTAGTTTGCGAGGTGTCGTTAGATTTGTAATTACTGTGAAAGTGATATCGTAAAAAAATAAAACTAAAAAAGTAAAAAATAAAAAATGGTAATTTAAAAAACTAAAAATTTGTTTATTAATAGCATTACCAGTTAATTAAAACCACGTTAAACATCAGAATCATGATTAAAAAAAATGGTAATTTAAAAAACTAAAAAACCCGACTGCTTTTCTGAGTATTCATGAAAAAGCCCTAAAACAAGAAAGTCGTTGTAGCAGTCGGGACCCATTCTAGAAAGTCAGCCGTCTAGTCAGTAGATCTATGATGTAATGGGTCCCGACTGCTACAACGACTTTCTTGTTTTAGGGCTTTTTCATGAATACTCAGAAAAGCAGTCGGGTTTTTTAGTTTTTTAAATTACCATTTTTTTTAATCATGATTCTGATGTTTAACGTGGTTTTAATTAACTGGTAATGCTATTAATAAACAATCTGTATCATGTACAATTAATTACCTATGATCCACAATAAAGATGAATTGAATTGCAAAAAACCTTCATCAACAAATCCCTGACCGCTAAATAAAATAAAAATATATTTTTGTTCAACAAAATTACATTATTTTCACACAATTACGCCTTCAAAATCTCTATTTACTGTATTATACTTCCCGAGTAAACGGTCATTTAATTTCAATTTAATTTAGACTTTATTAAATAGGGGTAAGGCTTTAAATCGCTTGAGTCACCTTTGGTGTTGTAAATGCAATTTGGGCACAGTGTAATGGTTCGGGTAGACGCCATTAGGCCGGTGACGTCACGAGCCCTTTGCGAAGACACAGACGGAAAAGATAGCAGTAGGCACGTTTTCAAACAGGAGTAGAGATTAGGTAAAACTTAAAACACATTTGTTTCATACCAATAACTTCGTTTAAGCTTTAACAATAATATATGTATTTCACTAAAACTATTACTATGGTACGCGGCAAATAAGTTGAACCATTTACTATGGTTATGCGCAGCTTACTTCGAATGAGACCCGAAAATCGGTTATAATCTTCGTTACACAAGTTGAACCATCTCAGACGGTCAACCTTGACCAGTAACCAGACTCACAGTAACCGATTTTCGGGTCTCAATCAAAGTGGGCGGCTGCGCGTAACCATAGCAAATGGTTCAACTTATTTGCCGAGTACTGTATATGTTTAATAAAAAAAAAACTTCGGGACCGAACTAAACATTTTACTCTCACATTGTTGTCTTAATTTTTTATAGTTAAATAGGCCTAATTAAGTTGCGTTGACACCAGTTGAGCACGGACTGCGCCTACTGTGTGTCGTGCGCAGTGTCCGCGCCGGTGGTGACGTGCCGCGGCCGGCAGCGCCGCCAGCGCGGACATGATTTAGCTAACACCTCCATTATTGTGTCGCGACAGCTAATGGCCCGGATTCACGTCGCGCTGCTATCTCTCCCTTACTTATATTTATGCGTTTATCATGCTGTTTCTGGGGCAAACAGATTGTGTCGCCAAAGTTAAACTGTTTCGAGCAGTAGACCGCTGGTGTACGTTTTTTAGAAGTTTCGCAATCAAGTTATCAATGTTTCGAATTCAAATAATTCTTTCTCTCGTTGCGTTCCAGGGCCGCAGTAAATTTGATGTTGATCAATCCCACAATGCTTTTTTTACAGATGAGAATTCATCTAATGACTTCTCCCGGTCTAGGGTCGAACGTCAGACTTTTACTGACTAAACTTTTACTACACCTGTGTTTCTACAGTTACCCTATGCGTTTTAGAACCACGGGTTACTTTTTCTGTAGTCCTCCTATAGACTTAGTAACTCCTCTTGATCCTAGTAATTTTCCTATGGCCCTAGTAAATGTAAAACAAAAAACTTAAAGAAAGCAATAAAAAAAAGTGTTGCTTAGTTTCTCCAGTATACCCATCACGCATTTACTCCATCATAAAAGTATAGGAGTTGGTCCCTATCTACAAACACTTCTGACCAAAAACCCTGACAGTGTCAGAAAAACTGGCAAACGGAGCAATAACGCAAATTAAACATCCACCGTCTGAAGGGGACACATGTAACAATAAAATACGCTCAACGACTATAATAGTGCCACGGCGGCTCGGGGGCCCGGGGGCCCGGGGCTCGGGTACCTGTAGGGGGACGTAATGGCACCCAGGGTGACTGCGACTAAAGAGCCAGTGATTCATATTAAAATTACATTTTGGGGCAACGCTACCGACGTTCGGCGTTTTTGGTGACCGAATTTTTTTGTTCGGCAGGTGCGCGCAACCCGCGGCCGCTACTGATTGTTAATTGATTGCAGGATAGTTGCCGGGAGACGGTGGTAGTTGATTGCGTTGAGGGTGTCGGTCACAATCGCTGTACATATCTTTTAATGTTTATTGTGGTCGCGATATGTACATGAAGTGCGACAACGATCTCGGTAGATGGTAGATAAGTTCCAGTATTTAATTTACTTATACTCCTTGAAATAAATATTGCTAAAAGGCCGAAGCAATCAGTTGCCGCCAGCCTTTCTATAATAAAACGCCAGATTTACGATTTTAGTGTTTTATTCAACGTCTTGATAGGGGTCGGAGAATGAACTGAGGTGCATTCAATTTAGAACTTTATACCCTGTGATAAAAGTTTCATGTTCGTTTAACTTGAGTAGCGCCCCTGTTTCTTGCAAAGTACGCACGTGATCTGAAGTTTTAAAATGCGTCCAATTTCCAAGTTGCCCTGTATCTTGAATAACATAAAGTATTGTAAAAAAACATCCGGAATTTATAAGTTTAATGCTCAAATTTTATTATGAATAAAATACTTAGAAAACTTAAATATAAACGAAATTATAAATACAGTATCAAAGTATTTATAGTTTAGTTTATATTTAAGTTTCAACTATGCACATATAATACAAAACCAACAAAATTCACTTAGGCGTCAAAGTACTCCTCCACATCGCTGTCATCTGGAAATGTTCCTAGAAGGCTGGCAGCATTGCCACGTTGAATGGAAATGCTAATTCTTTGAGCGAAGAAAGAGCCAGCCCTCTGATCACGTAAAGTGTCTATCAGTTGGCAAGAAATTTCAATAAAAAAAAAAAAACCCAAGCGTTTAGACCCCAAACGGGTCGAAAGCTGTCGTTACCAATAAGGTTACAGTATTTATGCCGTTTAAGGGTCTCAGCAGCCGCAGCGGCAGCGCCGGCACGACCCGCCGAACTAAGAACATGGGAGGGCGCAAGGGTGTCCACACAGGTTGCGTCCAAATGCTCAAATTGTATATCACCGGAACTACAGCGCCGAGAATGATAAAACTATTGCCGTGATAACGTATAGTGAAACTAATACAGTGACAACACATGCTCGGATTAACGTAAATGCAACATCTTGCGGTTTGAGGTCAATGGTAAATTGAGAAGTATTGTAAAAATAAGTTTCAGTAATTTTTTTAAAGCTTTGGAGTGAACGACCAATTGGAACCGCGCATAGGCTTATGTGAAACAAATTATTTTGATTTGAATAAGAGCATCATATTTATGTCATTATCTCTTTTCGCACTATTGCGTTGGCTGCAATAATTTCAGATATAAGTACCTACCTACGTACTTATACCGCACATTATTTAGTTCTTTTCACAGTCCATTCACAGGATCCAGAATAAAATAAAAGCTGCCACATTACAAGAGGCACAGAGCCACATAAAGTTGTGCCATAGAGGGTGTGTGCGCGCCAGTGACACGTGCTACAAGTTAGCCGAGCGTGAACGTACGCGCACCGGAGCACGCCCTGTGCGCCGCCCGCACAAGCGCCGCAGAAGGCACAGCATGCGACCACCTCTACAAAGCTCTATTATTTTAACCCTTTATTTTTCTCTGCAATTCCTGTTTTGATTGCCACCAAAACTCGTAATTTTGACATTGGTACATACCAGTTTATGTCTCGACTCGACTAGCTTTACTGCGAATAGAAATTACTATTTTGCTCTATTGTAAAAACTGTTGTAAGTTTAGAAATGGCCACGTTTTCGCTCTTTGTACGTAGTTGGTCTTCTGTGCTTTGCTATCGGTGTCACCCCCCACTCTCACCGCGTCCCGCATACGCAATACGCACAGAAATAACAGAGCTGCCCTTTACAAGCTATTTTTATGGAATCAAGTCTGAATAGAAGGTTATTATGGTTGTCCTACATAAGGTTCTGGTATAAAGGATACACTATAGATATTCCTGTGTTCTTGCTAAATGTCAACGTTTGTTGCGCTGCGCAAGTAGGCCGCTAAAAGATTGCCTAGTTATTTATTTATTTATTTTTATATCGGGACATAAGAGAGACTAGAAGAGACGTCCCCACACGAAATGGTAAGGCACGGCACTAAACTAAACGTAACGTAGTACGAGCTATTCGACATCAAATCAAACACGACTTATTTTTAACCGACTTCGAAAAGGAGGATGCTCTATGTTCGGCTGTATTTATCTTTTTTATCCATGTTCACTGATATCTCGGTCAATTGTGGACCGATTTTGAAAGTTTTTGTTTTGATTGAAAGATTATACTCCCGAATTGGTCCCATAGAAATATTGTGATCTGATAATAATCTTCGAAGATATAGAACAGAACTCTTCAAAAAATCATAGCAGAACTGTCGTAACTAGTAAGATCGCTTTGTTTATACATGCAGTCGGTGACTGACTGAAGGAAGAAGGGGATGGGATGCATTGAATTGATCTGATGATGAAGCCGGAAGATAGATAAGAACCATAATTCTGTAATGAATAAGTGTATCTTAGCCTTGTTTGGTATTTTCAATTATAAGAATTGTCATGATGATTGGATGATGGAACCGAATGGCGGAAGGTAGGCGGAAAGTAGAAAGTCGGTGTTTAATAACGAAGAGACCAAACATTATAGAAACACTGACATCCGAAATTAAAGTTATTTTGCACTGTTTTTTACATTGAAGTCGGTTGTATTTTTTTTTTGTAAAAAGCTTTATATTTCACAAAATAAGTAGGTACTATTAGTGGGAGGATCCTGTAACACCAACATTAAATTAAACAATATAATTGTCTGCATGTCGTCTAGCTGAAGGTGCGCTCGCAGATCCCGGCGTTAGAGTCGCCCGCGGGCACGGGACCCCGTCTCCCGGGTCCCGGTTCCCCGAGTCCGGGATAATTGGTATTAAAGCGTTACTCTGTAAGTCTCACGACTGAGGCGAGATTAAATGGTTGAACTAAGAAAAAGTTACTTAGAAGTCTTCGCTGAACCAAACTAATATAAATCTTGGAAAATTTAGTGTAGCGACAGCGTTTAGAATCATAAAACCAGAGATATTTTTAGAACTATCACTTTGAAGGTAAAAAAGTCTAGACAAAACCAATATGCAAAGACTTACTTATTTACACGTGTCTCGGCTTAAGTTCAGTGCACACTGAAGCTGCTCAAATTAAATAAATCGTATTAAGTGAAGTCAAAGTGTGATATTTTTAGTTCTAGGTACAGTTAGGTTTACTCTGTCTACAAGCTCTCAAACAACGAGTACTTATTAGTGCTTTTTTTACGTGATTAGTGAAAATAAAAAGTCTATTAAAGGAGACATCTAAACTCATCTAATGCTGAGAGCACCTGGGAGTGGCTCCAGCATAACGTATCCACATTAACATGTCAGGCGGTATCACAGTCTGCCCGCAAGGTGCAATGAGATAACAGGAGGCTCAGGTTACTCTGTGCGTCGTCGTCGTGAGCAGACCGAAATCGTTCTCCTGTGACGTCTCAACAGACGGCGTTAGACGTTGTTAGTGAAGTGAGAAGAGCATTGGGGGCAAACATTGGCAGTGAGTGCAGTGGTGAATAAACAATGGCTGGAATAACAAACAAAGAACACTTTTCAATCGGGTGAAAACTGAGTATTGACGCTTTTATTCTCGAAATCATTTTGTTAAAACGTACTAGACTAGGTAATGGTTTGTCATTGGCTTCCTATTCGATTCATATGAAAATTATGAAGCTCAAAACCATTCTAAATAATCAATTAATAAATATCAGTTAGTTCAATAACTTCCGCCACGTTAGATGCACAGATCCTACCGCTAGCACAACACTAGACGTCCGAATGTCGATATATGAACCAAATGCTCTATAGTTTAGTGTCCGGATTCGCCGTGAATACCCCGCATTATCGTCGCACTAGTGCTGCGCGTTCGATGTCCGGTACTCGCCTGCGTCCGGGGTTCGGGGTGTCCGGACATGCGGCTAATAGCTTCCTTAATAAGCACATAATGAGCGATATTCAAACGTTAGCTCCATTGTGTCGCCTCTTTATACAAACGTGGTCGGAGTCTGATAGGGATTAGTGGATTATCTAATACCTGAGCAGCGGATTACAATAGCTAATCGAAGTTGTTGAGATGAACTGTGTTTAGTTCGTTATGAGTGGCGCGGTTTAAAGTTAAATAGCGTTACAATAAATACATTCACTTATCTATTATTGTAGTTATTAGCTTTTGCCAGTGGCTTCGCCCGCGTGTCAATAGACAATAATTATGCTTATTTTACTAAGTGACAAAGTATTCATAGCATTCTACTAGTGGAAGAATTTTTAGAATTAGTAAATTTTTAGTTTAATAGTGACAAAAAATTTTTTTTCTCTTTATTATATTAGTGTGGAGTGCGATAGTATAACTTTCTAACCTCTTTTACAGTAATTTCAGCTCGCATACCTACAGGTGTTCCTAAACAGATTAATTGAACCATCATGAACATCTCTTAGACAGAAACTTTCGCCATTATAATTTTAGTGTGATAGATTTTTACCAATTCATATCTGTGAGGAATTGGCATTAAGTAGAACTTCCAAATGGTGGCTAGTGGCGCGAGTCCCCTCGGTGTTATGGGCCCCAGGGGGCACCCGGGGGAACTATAGCCGGAGTAGTACATACAGACTACTAAATGGCAGGAGACATTAAGACGCACTGTGTATATAAATAAATAGTTAAAAGTCTTCGTTTTCGTATTTTGAAACTGTTTTTGGTAATCAAAATATTTGTCTTAATAACATAGTCTTACACACGAGAATGTTTATTATAAAACTCTGTAAAAGATCGCGGAATCGAAAATTGAGAAAAACTATCAGCCGCAGAGCGCGGGGAAACTATCGATATTTAAAGTTTCCAACTTGTCGATATAAGTAACAGCACTCCGCCAAGTTTCCAGTTTCACTTACAGGCAATACACAAAATATTGCCAAGTGAGAAATAGTTTGCGTGAGGCGGAGGCGGCGGCGGCGCGCACCTTTAGTGTTCCTAAATTGAGTTGGAAGTTAGGTTTCTTTGTGAGCAGTATCGTGTAGCTCGTGGTTGTTGTACACGTAACGTCTCTCAGATAGTGCCTGAGTTGCAAGTAATACGATCTGTTGTAGGTGTGTTCAGTTGCTCATAACTTATTCTCTTGTTTCGCGGTCTGAATTCCAGCCTAGGCCGTGTGAGTACTGAGATTAAGGGGAATTAGTAAAGCATAAAAGCAAAGTAGGTATATAGGTATTGTAAACTTCTCTATGTACCTATAATACATGGCTGTAGTCTGCGCCATCACTTATGCATCTCGCCTCGTGCGCACCGCCCGCGCTGCTGCACAATGTCGTGAACATACTAACATTGTAGTGTAACAGGTTACAAAGCCTCAATTTCCTACTACAATGACAAAGGCTACTAGCATAAAAGCTGCTTTTGTAAGTTTCATATAAAAATCATGTACGATTGTGTTGTAGGAGTGTTCGATGGTATAAAGACAATAATGGCCTACTCTGAACACAGTCGTAGATAAAAAATGAGAACTATAAAAGAATATCTTACTGTGTATACCTAAGTGCCTACTTCAGGCTGATAACGCAAGGACACTATTGGTTGTGTTGGTATTCCAAAGTTACAAACAGAATAAAAATGAAACAAATGATTCAGTTAATCCAATTATCTGTTTACCCAGGACGAGCCACAACAGAATCCTTACAAAACAATGAGCAATACTAAAAATAAACCACAATCCTCTTTGTATTACTGACATTTAGGGAATCTCAACAGTACGAGTCTTGCCGAAGCTAATAATGGCGCTTTTTCCGAATATTCGACACAAAGGGTTGGCGTCCATTGTTGTACGACATTCAGGCCGCATCCGGGGCGCACTGCCGGGCCCCTGGGCCGCACGGCCGGGCAGGCTTGTCGCAGATTGGTTTCGGGTAAAGCGGGCCACGCTACGATATTCTTGAATCCCGGAGTTAATGTTACATGTATACATGTTACAGGCATACATAAGTGCCTGCTTTTAGCTACTCAAGTTCGATATTGAAAATATCGCGTGTATTAAACTATTTAAAAGCATTGTTTTTGTGAAAATAGCGGAATCTTTTACAGCCACAAATGGAGATCTATTAATATGCTTAACATGTTTAGCTGATACCTGTATAGTCCCATAACTTCGTTCTGATAATGTTCGTTTATCTTGAAGATCTGCAGAACCTGTGCAGATTGTATTATGTGGTCCGTATAGTCTCTCTTCAGCGTACTACTTTATAATAGCTGTATGTATAGCTCCCTGCCTCGTCTCGGTGCGTATATTTACCTAAAGAATGCATTTCAAAATTTGCCATTAGCCATTTTAACGTTATGTTCGATGCAGATTTCATCCACGTGCGTAAGTATTCTTTGTAAATGCAATATAGTCATGTTTACATAGCATTAGTGTCCGAAACACGACACGCCGGAGGCCACTATTGTCAATCAATTTGCTTGATACGTCTTTACATATTGAATGCTTGTGAATTATTAGATGTCCGGGATGGCTCATTTAATCTGTTTGGGGATGCCTGTATTTGTGCTGAAATTACTGTCAGAGTGGTTGTCAAGTTCTACATATATCACACTAATATCATAAAGGCGAAAGTTTTTGAGTATCTAATTTAATGTTTGTTACTTCACAATCGAACGGCTGATCGGATTTGCATGAAAGACCCCAGTCCTGTTATCTTCAGCTCTTGCAGCTTCACAGATGTATGAAGACCTCTCTAACTCTACGATCACATCATCTTCGGCTTTCCAACCAACTGCTACTGCACCCCAGCTGAGATTATTATCATCAACATTATCTGTGATGATCATCAAAATCTGGCTAGCATTTTGTGTTTTCCTATGTTTCGTGCGCGCGAGATACTTTCGGGCGCGTTTCCACAGCACCAGCAGTTGGTATCAGTGACGTCACGGTTCATTTATTCTATTAATTTGTCGTCCGGCCGCGCTGTTCACTGGTTTCTGGCCCTCGATACTACAATGAAGTGAATTTTGAATTTTATGCAACAAAGGGGCATCATAAGCTAACGAGGCTAAAATATAATGAAAACGATCTGCTGTTTTATTTGGAACTAAAAGCAATAGAAGCGTGGGTATTCATTAAAATAACTTGTATAGCAGTAGATGAAGTCGTCGCGCTGATATTGATAAAAACGCAAAAGAATAGCGCACCTTAAATTCTTACAGTCTAGTCGTATTTAATCATTAGTAAACTAAGAAAACTTTCAAAGACTAACAGAATTAGCCTTAAAAAAACTAACCCAGTGGCGCGTACTGCATGTTTACTAGAGTCCCCGTTTGGCCTGGACCACAGATAACTTGGGCCGGCGTGGTTGATGTGTGGCTCTGTGGCCAGCGTGGTGGATGTGTGGCTCTGTGGCCAGGCGTGATCGTACACGCGCCGTGGTAATGACCCTCACAGTTGTTGACGGACATTATCTGGTCCGGGCTATGAATATTCAGTCTGGATACGTTTAAGCTGAATCTGATACTGGATAACTAACTAAATAATGCATGCATTAAATAGGTGTTTATTAACTCCTAGGTTCCCAAATTGTAGTGTTCATTCAATAGATCACTGTAATTATTTGAGTACTAGCTAGTTTAGCCTGTGATAACGTTAAATTGTGAGTTGTAAGAGTGCATTCACACGGGCAGGTAATTATAATCAGTATTCTGTATGATGTATGATTTAGAGAGTGTGCGTGAGCGGGCATTACATGCCTTGATCCACCATTATTTCTCTACCATCAGACATTACCACATACATTGAAGTGAATAGGCTCTTAATAAACTAGTGCGCTTAACCATCAACGATTACATCACTAATTACTATCAGGTGGGATCGCAGTCAAGCACTAGTTTTTTTTTTTTTTTTTTCTAGTTATATAATTTAAAGAAAAATATAGGAATCAAAACTTATTTAATGATTGAGGCTAGAACCGTCGAAGTTTCTACCCTCAATCATTAAATCTACTTAAAGTTACAGGTGAACGATAAGATATTGTGCCGTAATGCATAGATGTATGAAGGCGCGATGACAACGGCGTCCTCTCACTGAACAAACAGTCCTTCAAACTGTGACAGTAACTAATGGTCCGGCGCCGGACGACCATCGCTCATGCTCCAGCTCCAAGAGCTTATGAAGAGATGAACAGAGAATATATTATTATTATGAGAATAGTTTGTAGTTGTGAACATACAAGTTTTATTTTAAAAAGACGTAGCATACACCAGTGTCAAAGTTTGCACTCACTGTTGCGCCAACTGATCTCATCACCCCATTGAAAGTTTTTTGTATCTGTGCTAAAATATGGTGAAACCTTTCGTTGAATTCACCAAAAACCATTTGGCACTAGCAAAGAATTCAAGAATAAGAAACGTCACAATTCCAATATCGACCGATCGGAATTAAACTCAAGAGTAGGTCGCTAAATTAACTTTAACTTGTCAGCCGTCTCCAAGTGAGCCCCAACACTGACAGAACAACACAATCAGTACCTGCGCATCAGTATTCTGATCAGCAGCGTTTAAATATTAATCCACAATAATCCAGCGTCGGCCGCCGCCGCCGCAGCGGGGAATATTAACGATGGTCGCGTCACAATAACATGGTGGAGGCTCTAATGCCAGTTATTATCACCAGGCCGTGAGCTGCCGTGATTACAGATAGTTGAGTCTATTGTAGGCGTCATAGAGCTGTGTAGTGGATAAACTGAACTGCGATTTACAACGGTCACTCATCTTTCCAGCTAGTCGTAACGAAGATCATTTTACTTTCAAATTCACTTAAGTTCGTCATTACGTCCTCACGACACGCCCAAGCAGATCTATTCATTAACAGCCTCTAGTTTATCCCCCTAAAGACTATCAAACAGGCCGACGACCGGCCGCCGACAAACGAAGTACCCCAAGAAACTCTAAACTAATTTGACAGGATTAAAGCGTTGAGTCGTAAGCAACCGGCCTAATGCCGCCGATCTATTGCGAACCAGCGCAGGTCCGCTCATCGGTATTCACAAGTGGAGCAGGCTAATTTTATTGAGTTTATTACACATTTATTTGCATTATCTGTATTGTCAGGCTCTTTATTGCTGAGGCTAAATAATGGAGCAGCCTACTCCAAATGAAATAAAAAATTTGTATGAGTTTACTGAAGAACACCTACAGTTAGTAGGCGGACACAATCATACGCCTATATAACCGATAAAAGAAGATCAAAAAGCCAAGCTTTCGAATGTATTGAAACTATTTCTGAAACAAAATACCCATTTTCTGTCTTATATTTGACATGTCAGTAAGCCGTAGAAATATTTGTAAAGGCAAACCGGGAACCAAGTCAATCAATTCTTTATGCATCTTTTCATGGGGTTTATATAAATCTCCTTCCATCTCGTCTCGGGTGTTACATAAATGAGGAAGGCATTGATCTGAGCGTGTAGGCGGTGCCAGCTTCTGTATCATTGATCTCGGCAGTAACATCTACGCGGCCACTAATTGGCACTAATCCCACCAGCTCGGTCATTATAGCTTAAAGATTGATCTCGTAGCGATCTATAGCTTGGCATTTAATCGTTACGATATAATCACGTATACCACGAGAGCTACCAAGTCAGTTACTTGTTGCTGGTCTTAAACTTGTCTGCTAAGCAGATAATATAATAATATAATATTCCACAACTATCACACAACGCCGTCTAGTCCCAAGCTAAGCAGAGCTTGTGTTATGGGTACCAGACAGCTGATAAACATACTTATATATTTCTAAATACATACATGTTATAGATAAATAACACCCAGACACAGAACAAATGATCGTGCTCATCACACAAACATTTGTCCTGGGTGGGAATCGAACCCACGACCTCCGGTGGTCCAGGGGTTTTATGTGCAGGTTAGGGAAAGTGATTTTGGGGGGTTATCACTATGAATTCTTTAGAAGCAGTAGTCTGGATGATAGCTATAGGCTAAATATAGCTTCCCGCGTGAAACTAGAAAATTGGTTCCAAAGGAACGTACTCCCGGAATAAAAAGTATCCTATGTACTATTGTAGGACATAGATTATCCATTCGAGTGTGAAGAAGGAACAAATATAGGTATATACACACACACTCGCAAACTTTCATCTTTATAATATTAGTGTATTGCACAGGTTCGTGTTTGGCCGCTACCTCACCTGATGGTTAGCGAGGATGTGGTCGACGATGAAGCCTGTCACCTAGACGTTACTTATAAAAAAGTGTTTCCCTTTAGTCTAGTGTGTACTAGTTAATCTGTTGATCCGTTTACGTGCTGTGAGTGACCTGTAATCAGTCAGGCAAGGCTTCGCTGCCGGCGAGCCGATAGTATCGCGACACGGACACTAGCTTGTTTGTAAGGAAATACTCTTAAAATAAGAGATAAGCGAGGCAAGCACAGGTTGAACCAGCTGAAAACTACCTTTGAATACATACAGAGTAGATGGTTGTCACGAATTGTTTAGCTTATTTACTCAACTGATGTGATGATCGGTTAGATAAATAATCTAACCGATCATATTTATTATTTATATTTACCGATAATGCCTATTGCTCTAAACCCTTTGTGTGTACTCGACCCCCAGCCCTCCACATAAGGACAAGTCTGTAGTTTCATTCTACACAGTGATTGTTTGTATTCAGATGTCCAATATCTTGCTGTAGTTACAGGTTGCGACAGTCAGCGCGAGGGTGACCGCCCCACAGCCGGCCTGGACCCTCGCGAAGGGGACAACTGAATAACAAGATTGGATTGTCCTAATTGTACCATAGCTTGTATTGTTGTTGTGCTCTCAATACTGTAGCCGGCTGATCAATATTTTATGTTCAAAACGATGAAACGAAAGAAAGTTGTACAATAAATATATCACATGTTTTGAAAAGAATCTGAAAACTTAATGATAAAAGAAAACATTAAGAGCCTGAGGCAGGAGTTTCTAAACCCCATTAAAGTCCAATCAATTTGAATTGAAGTTCTTGTGTACATATCTAAAGACACAAACTTTGTAGGCTCGCGTCAAAGCTAAGAACAGAAGCACCAGTCGGTGACACAACAGCTCAACTGGTCACGTATAAATACGTGAGATTCCAAAAAGTAAAATATCAGTTTTGCTTTAAAGGCACTGAAAACTTTAAAAGCAACTTTACGAAGCTACGAAATAGACAATGGGTATTGACGAGCCGTCGAGTTTGTAGTTCTCAAAAATTGCCATAAGACTGTGGTAAGATGCCGGTCGTTCTCTAGTCGTTTTCACAGTGACCTTCTGGTCCATGTTTTGTAAATGAAATTACCAACTTGATGTTTTTTCAAACATTTCAGAGGAGTTAGGAGGGTGACGAGCGACCTCGAGCGCTCACAAATAAAACGACTTCAGACGACTTTTGTGAACTTTTACAAAATATCTCCGAAGGGACTGTGTCGTCGGGCCATTGCTAACTTCGGTTAATTAATATTAATTCCCCGCGACTGCTAGCGCTAGATATTTAATGATGAGGCGCGACGGACGAAGTTGCAAAGTTTACACGAACTTGTTTTTAAGTCCATTGAGGGTGCATCGAGGAAAGAGACAAGTTGATTATGGCAATGTCTCTTTACTATCTTTCGGCTCTCAGAAGAGCAATATTTAAAAAAATATATATGTAGAACAACAATTTTAATCAAAGATTTAGACAAGACCGATCTGTCCCAAGAAAACACGAAACATCCATCTCTAAAATGAAAACAATCAATATTTACAGAGGAAAAACCCGTCTCGTCTAAATATAATATCAACCTCGCTACTCAAATCTGTAACAAAACACGGGTTCTTAAGTAAATGATGAATGGCTGTACTTAGTGAATTAATCAGCGGCAGTGGCGGCGGCCGCGACTGCTGCTAGTTGCTGCAAAAAGTCCACAACTCGGTGAGTTATCGCCACTACAGTTGCCACTGGCGCCGACTGCGCACGCCGCGCCGCTGTTTGCTTTTAGTTACTGTAATTGGGGCAAGCCTATAGACTGCTTGGAAAGTCAAGGAAACGGGTATCGACTATGAAATATACGAGAATGTTATATCTACTGACCAGACTATTTTTGCTTAGGTCGGTCATCTCTTCGTATTAATGCAGTTTAATATAATACTATGTAATTCCCTCTGTTTTGAGATTATCGGTAATCTGTTTCTGATCGATCGGTCTCCCGTGACCTTGGTTGATCGCGTTACAGTAAACGTCCATTTGTACTAAATATACTCGTATAAGCGCCGTCACACATAACGGAAAACCATTTTTTTTCGATACTGTTACACAAAAGAGAACATTTACGTTAACGCGATCGGATACGTTACTTGCACTAGGTCCTGTTGTATTTCAACAAGATAATGAGCGTCACTATGAAAACGAAATGAGATTGAAAATGAGATTGAAAATAAATGCACTTGAAAAGTCAAAGCCGCCGTGTTGCCGTGTCAGGAAAACATCGCAAAAGAAAACATAGCAAGGAAACTGTCCAGTACTGCACGTTACCGTTTCAAATCTCCAGCAGACGCGAGATCATCTGCACGGAAAATATGAATGCAGTCCGTTTGTGTGCAGGCTGTAGGGAGACCGTAGCGCAGTCGTCGCCGGGGCGTGTGTGTTCCATCGCGGGTTCGTTTCCTGTCGCCGGCCGGCCCCGGCCCGGAGCGCCGGAAGCGCCTGTTTACTTGTTTATTTTCCACTGCAGAACGGTTCTGGCTTTTTAAATGATGACCCGTAGTTTGTATTTTCGGGCAAAGCTTGGTTTTTGTATTTGAGTTGTGCTGGCTGTTGCTCGGAGTTGAGGTTTGAATTGAGCTTTGATTTACCAGTTGCACATGCTCTCCTATTACTTTACAAGGGTTCAGATGTCAACTTTGATATTTTATCACCAAGGCTTCGGACCTGATGGTGAACAGATCCTCGTGGTCGTTGAACTTGTTTTATTCATATTATTTGGTGAAGTTGTCGACGATGACAAAGCATATTCGGCCAAAACTAATTCTCTTTGGTTTTAAATAACCAGCGGTTGTTATTGTCAAGTAGCTATCAGGAAAACCAGAATCCGGCAGTTCAATTCCGAAGCTGTACGCACAAAGAGCCGGTTGTAGTCACTGAATATTTTGTATCAGTCTAGTTAAATCAAGTCTATGTCGACTTTGCGGGCACGCAATAGCGGTTTTATTTTTATTTATGTAAAAACACAATCATTATTCTAGACTTTTGTTTTTTTTTTTCGTAATTTTCAAATATTTCCATGAATACATCACATATGTATTAACCTTGTAGACCTGTGAACTCGTAACTTAGGGTCAGATTCGTGATTTTTTTATAGAGCTAACTAATTTATATCATGTTTTGATTTTTACCCTGCACTTGGTCATATAGTCAATTTAATAAAATATTTTTTCTAAGTGTACTCTTTTATATTTGTGGATTTCCAGAGGTTTAAAAAGTTTTAAAAGAGTAGAGCCTTAACGCACCGTGCTTGTTGCAGAGTGGAGCGCGCGGCTGTCGGGGCGGCGCCGCTCGTCGCAGCAGTCGCCCGCCGCGCTGCTCGCGCACTTCGACACCACCGTGCTGCAGGTAAGCTATTTGTTAACTATACTACAGCATTTTCTGATAGCAAAACGACAAACTAAAACTGTTAGTATCTGGGCTCGACCAGGCTCACCCTTCATTGAAAAAGGGGGAGATTGGAAGGAAGGAACGATTATGCTGAAAATAGACGAAAATCCAAGAATTAATTGCTACTGACCAGTCATAGCTAGCTCAATAACTAACGGGTTATTAAGACTACTAAACGAGACGGTGACGGGTCAAAAATTTGTCATTCTTCTTCTCGAATGGTTATCTCTTACCTCAAAATTTTTGGGCCCAGTAGGTTGCCACGTTTATAGCGGCGCAGTATCACTAGTCATTAAACTATTATTAGGCTAATTTCCTCATCTAAAATTGAACAAGTACCTATTCCACTATGAATGCTATGCTGCCGCGACAAGTCGCGGCATGGCGGACAGAGCTCCGGCGGGATCTCATGGTGAAATGGCGAGAGCGATTGTCGCAACCTCGTGCTGGGCACGCCACGATCGAGGCGGTAAGGCCCCTCTTTGAGGCGTGGCTGGAAAGGCCCCACGGCGTCGTCACCTTCCGTTTGGCGCAGGTGCTGACCGAGCACGGCAAGTTCGGTCCGTACCTGTACAAGATTCGTGCGGAGACGACGCCCGGGTGTCGCCACTGTGCGGACCGCCCGGTGGACACGGTGGAGCACACAGTCGAGGTGTGCCCCGCTTGGGAAGAGCAGCGCCGTGTCCTCGTGGGGGCGATCGGCGGCGATCTCTCGCGCCGGGGCTTGGTTCAAGCCATGCTCCGGAGCGAGGAGGAATGGCAGGCGGTCGCCTCCTTCTGCGAAGCAGTAATGCTAGTAAAGGAGGAGGCCGACCGCCTTAGGCAAAGGCGGACACGCCGCCGCCGCCGCCGGGTTTCCGATCCCAATTTCCGGCCACCGTAGGCGCGGGCTCGCGGACGGTGGGCAATGGGTAGCTCGCTGTCCGTCCGTCCGGTAACAGACCGGTCCGAGCTCAGGTCGTCTACGGCGCGCACCGTTCCCGCGCGCCTCAAGGAGTTGTCAGCATACTGTAGGGGTCCAGCAGGGCCGAAGCCTACTGGGGCCAAAGGTTATGTGAGACTGTCACCAAAGGCCCCAGGATAAAGGCAAGGAATGGAAAGGTAGGTTTTTTAGTCAGTAAAAGTCTGACACTGTTTCCCGCCCCACCCAAGGGCGGGATTCGTCATTGGATGATTTTTACCTGCCACAAAAAAAAAAAAAAAAAAAAAACTATGAATGCTATAATTGAATGAAACAGCCATTCAACAATGCGCTGGTAACTGCTCTCGTGGCCCGCTGACGATCACAAGTCAGCCGGTGTGAATATAATCTGAAGTCGCACGACGACGACCCTCGGGACCGACCGTCACACGCGGCGGCGAAGCCAGAAGATCAACTTGGAGTGGCTACTGGGAAACAAGACGGTCGAAACAAAATAACAAACAGCAGTTATAGATGATAAATAATGTTGCCATTGAAATCTCTATTACCTAGGTGGTTTATTTTTAGTTTTTGGGCCAAAACCATTAAAATTTAGCTGTGGAATTTTAACGTCACTAAAATCAACCCATACCAACCACCCTATAGCCAATAGGTACCTAAATACCTTATAGGTCATATAGAATGGATCGACTTAAACTTGCTGTGATCCATTTAGTGTGTCAGCTATAGGTATTTATTCTATAATCTCTCGGTTATCAGTTGTAAAATAAGTTCTCAGCAGCAGGACGTAGTAAGAAAATTTAGTAAATTGTTCTGGTAAATCCAGGCGACTGGATTATTCTGGTAATCCAGGCGAAAAGGCTCAAAAGAAAACAAATATGTCCACAGACAACAGATGTATTGAAGTAAGAAAGAGCTGCATGGAAGAGTGGAACTTCTCATCTTACCCTTCTCGTGTGTGTCACCACTCTAGTTTGGCCGACACGACCCGATTGAAGCGCCGCCAGACCAATGCTATATCGTACAGTTATTAAACTGAACAGTCGCTTCAGATGCTGCATTAACACCGCAGAAACTCAAATCGGTGTCAAATAATCGTGATTGAATTTAATATTACATAAATACTTAAGTTTACCCGTGGAATAACTTGAACTTGTTTATCTATGGTTAGAAACTCGTCTCATACTTATCTATAATAATGATGATGATGATGAAACATTCTCCTTTCACCGTAAGTACCGAAACAATACGTGGGCAAAATACAGTGGCAAAAATTCGAGGCTCTTTGAAAAAAGACAAAAAGCCAAGCAATTTACCTGATCTGCTCAAAATAACGAGCGAATGTCACAAAATAAAATCCATTGCCTGCTCGCCATCTGCACTGCGATTCAATTTCACAATGAAGTCGACAATGTAATCGGTAACATTTTTCTTCGGTGGAACGGCGTGATTGCATTGAGTTCTTTGTTGCGGCTTTTATCAAATGTTGGCGGTCGCCATGTGACACGTACCAGTCAGAAGCTTCACTGAATAGGTGGCTTCTGACAAGTCGATGGAGACTATCAAAACAATGTCATATTTAACCGAGATTAAATTAAATGTCGAGCAGACTGCAAAACACGGTTTTCAGGAGACTGTTGACAAGTCGGTTTCTGTCATCGTTAGAGTAGCCACTTGTGAAGTACAAAATAACAAATAATTATTTAACACCACAAGCACTTGTTCATATCAATTAAAAAATATATATTTCTCTACGACACTATTGTAAAAACTGCATATAGCAGCTAAAATGATAAAGTAGGTAATAAATATAATGATAAATAGGTAGGTATTCTGATTAAAAGAATTCCGAATTTTACGCTTGAAAAAAAATCCTTAAGGCTTTTTGTTGCTAAAGGAAAGCAAGCAAGTTGCAGTCAGCGAATCAGTTACACACAATACAGGCTCTGTGAAATATGAAGAAATCAGTATCTCGACGCTCATAGGTTGAGAGTGTGAGAACTACTCCACATCTTAAAGTATTAAGTTAAATTAAAGCCCAGTTTTATCGTATTGGTCCTTCTGCACGTTTTCATTTATTGAAGGCGGTAAGTTTATCTCTTCCGCACAATTTGGCGCGGGAAGGCAGTCGCGCAGCGAGCTCGCGGGCAGCGGGCGGAGGCAAGGCTTTCATAACGTCGCGCTTTTTGAAGAACATTCGTATAGTACGCGATAAATAAACAATATCACTAAAACTATGTTTTGACTGGCAACATTGGTTCGGTTGGCAGCACCGACGCAAAACGTACACACAGAGGGCACACAATCCACTGTCAAGCGCCGAATGAAACTGTTCGTTGGGTTTGTATGAAACATTGCGTTCAAAACGTACAGCTTGTTGATGTTTATTAGCAAACCACCGTTGCCGTGCACTGGAATAAATGCTTAAAATTCCCAGTGTTTCCTTGGTTTTCGTTCAAGTTTTCGAACAAGTAAAGGCGATATATTTAACCAGTTAAGTTACTTTGATAGGCAGTTAGCGTATGCGACAAATCTTGAACCTTGATCGCAGAACAGAAATAAATACTTTCGTAACTACGCAATTTCCTCAAGCGAACTCATTTACCGTGAGTTAATTTACGAAAATAATAGTTTCCACGACACAATCGTAATATAAAGCCTTATAATTTTTAGTCAAAAACATAGCCTTCGAAAATTCCTATTTAGTCGGCAAAGATCCTTAATCGAACAAAATGGCCGTCGTTAGGAATTCATTACGTGAGCAGAGGACGAAAAAAGGTGAAAATAGTGAGAAAAGCTATTCAATCGAGCACTTAACGAAGTAGTAAGTGAAATTAACTCCGGAAGTAACGCTGGCACTAAGGGTGTGTTCACATCTAGGACATAAACCTCAAATGGCGGCAATTTGCACGGAGGCGGCAGTGCTCCCGACGCCCGCTCTCGATAATCTCCATACAAATGAAATTCCCGCTCAGCGAACATCCGCAGCTGTGTGTGAACCCTAACAGTACTGAGTAGTTCACTTTGAAAGTTAGCTCTAAGTCGGAAAGATCTGAAACTTGTACTAAGTACAGAGAGGTTAATCTTTTGTTTGTAGAGTACAAGTTGGGAGCAGGCGGCAGCTAGTCAGATGCTGTGTGCTTTGTTTTGTAAGCTGGACTCGCAGACCGCAGTGCAGACGATAGATTACCTATTAGCTTGAAGTCTTTTGTAGAGAAAAGTTGTAATTAAACTTCAAACGAGTCACGAAAGAAATTAACCATTTTGATTTTGGAAGGTATTTCGATTCAAATAGGCCTGCACACACATCCAAGAGCAATCCATCTCACTGAGATAGAACAACTGTGACTAGGTCAACTGTTGACAAACTGAAGCACTTTTACCTAAAAGATTAATTCTATAGAAAACTGTTACTCAGTTTCGAACAAACACTAACCTACTGACACGACTTTCATCAAAACTCGAGGCGCACGCTTGACGTTCTGTAGTTCGGAATGGCAGCATTTGATCCGGCGGGCGACGCCGGGAGGCCACCGAAGCGGCTGAGTCGAACCATTCCGGCAAGTGCCGCTTACCATGTTATATTTCTTAGACGCAACGTGTAACCATAGGGAGGAAGATTGCAGACGTGCACGCTAGCGTAATTTGTTTGGTTTGATCGTGAGTGTAACAGAAGCCTAGTCGAGTAATTTACTAAAATTTGTACAAGCGGGAGCAGTAGTTTATCTAATAAATAATACCTACAATAATGCGAACACATGAAACGAAAATATATTTAATAGATAGCTTACTGGTGTAATGAACGATCGAAGGTATTGATAGCGAACAGTAGAGCACATTTTATATTGCATTTATAGTGCTCACTGCGCTTTAGTGTGTGCACATCAGACGACAGCCAGTTTTACGACTACATCCACATAACCGATTTATTGCTGAAATATACGAGTGCGGTGCATGCATCATGTACACGTGCTCGTGCAGACATATTTAGACTAGGTAGTCCCTGTATCGTCATATATAAGTATATGACGATACAGGGACTACCGTCACTTGTAGACAAAGTATGTCTGTTCTCTGGTAATACTGCAGTTTTTAATAACAATAATCTAATCACTATGGTAGTAGGTACCTTACCGAAATAAAATGCAGTAGTAGTAGTAGGAAGCAATGGAAGGCCCAGCTGAACGCATGCAAGAGGGTCATGGCCATACGGATGGTGCGGGTATACTGCACGGTTACGTGAGAAGCGGCGAGCTCTTGCCACCAACAGTCTGGAGGCAACAGTCCTTGCACGCATGCACGATTTGCGCGTGGAGATGCAACGCTGGGGTGAAACTCCACTGCCGCAACAAGTCGCGGCATGGCGGACAGAGTTCCGGCGGGATTTCATGCTGAAATTACGAAAGTGATTGTCGTAACCCAGTGCCATGCACGCCATAATCATGGCGGTAAGTCCTTTGAGGAGTGGCTGGAAAGACCTCGCCGCGTCTTGTCCTTCCGCATGACGCAGGTTCTCACCGAACATGGTCAGTTCGGGAAGTTCCTGCACCGGATTCGTGTGGAGGAGACGCCCGGGAGTCACCACTGTGTGGACCGCCCGAAGGACAAGGTAAAACATACGATAGAGTGTGCCTCGCTTGGGCAGAGCATCGCCGTGTAGTCGTGGGGGTGATCGGTGGCAGTGATCTCTCGCGCCGGGTCTTGGTACGGGCAATGGTCCGAAGCGAAGAGTAGCAGGCGGTCGCCTCCTTCTCCGTAGCAGTAATGCTAGCAAAGGATGAGACTGCACGCGTGAGGCAACGGTGCTCACGTCCCAGCCGCCGCAGGAATTTCTATCCCGATTTTCGGCCACCGTAGGCGTGAGCTTGCGGACGGCGAGTAATTGGTAGCTCGCCGTCCGACCGTCCGGTAACCGTCCGGACTGAAGAGTTGTCAGCAAACCGTAGGGGCCCAGCAGAGTCGAAGCCTACAAGGAAGATTTGGCCCCGGTATGAACAGAAGGAACAGGAGTGGGTTTTAATCAGTAAAAGTCTGACACTATCTCCCGCCCCGCCCAAGGGTGCAGAGATGTCATTGGAAATTTTCCCCACCTACAAAGAAAAACAAATAGCTTACATAAGTTAATAAAATCAAAATAAAATAGCTACAGCCGCGATCCACCACATGAGTGTCGGTATGTTTCTAAAAAGGTCGCAGAAGGTCTCAGTAAATCAGAATTGGGTGTTCGGCATTACAGCGGCGGCCGCAGATGACCTCAGGCCTTTATATCCAAAGAGAAATGGAAAAAATGCGCCGTCTTCGCTCTGATTCCTATAAAATTCCTCGCCCACCCATCCGTAGGCAATGTACTAAAAGTATATAGGCTTCTACCGCTCCAGGCCTTTCTCTAAAGAACAGTATTGGAATAAAATGTTATTGTTATCGGTCAGGTCGCGAGGTCGGCTGCATTGGTTTTTATAGCAGAATTATGTTAAAAAGGGGATCGCCCCTTATAATCTTGTAGTGACATTTATTGGTTACGTTTTTCTGTTCCTGAAGTTGAACGCTGAAAGGAAACATTTTCAAACGAAAAGATATTATTATTAAAAGTAGGAAGCGTCGGTGTGTGTGTGCGGCGCTTCCGTAAACAATATTGTTGAGGAAGTGACGAGAGGCTTCAGTTGAGTGTAATTGATGCAATGTTGCCGTGTTACTGTTTGTGTAGCACCGGGTATTGTTTCCGCAGATATATTCGTGTGATTACATGTCTTCCGTTTATACAGCGAAGTAGACAGAGCCTTGTCGTGTCTTCTGATAAGACGATCTCCAACTCAGTGCTTCTAGAGAGCATTTTCATCTTCTCTAGTATCAGTTCAACTTGGCAGTAACAATATTAGCGAACCGAGGCCGACTGGCCAGCTGATCACCACCATAGAGTAGGGGCATTAACCATAGCCGCGCTTGACTAAGAGAATCCTGATCCAAAGTTTATTTTTATGTAGTAATATTGAGAATAACTAAACTGTGGAATTCCCTGCCGGTGTCTGTTTCCTGATAGTTACAACTTGGGGATGTTAAGTCAAGAGTGAGTAGGTTTCTTTTAGGCACGCTCCATCATCGACCACATCGTCGCTTTCTATCAGGTGAGATAGTGGTCAAGTGCGAGCCTATCAAAAACAAAAAAAAAATACTCATTAAGGTGTAAGTAGAATATCGAAACATTTTTCATTTGGTACAGAAGAAAATCATATGGATTTTCTGTTAAATTTATTCCTCGTACCTAAAATAAATAGACCTTATATTTGTAGATCTCTGACATTTTTTTATTTATATATACCTAGTCACGAAATCTGACAGCCGTTTTACTAAGGGCTATCGTGTTACACAATTACTGGTGAATGTGAGTGTGCACACCTAAGCAGTCATTCCATGTCAAATACTGGTACTCAGTTGCATCCAGCCAGACTGGAAACTGGAAAGACTCCAAAATAACTAGAAAAAAGGCTGGACGAATAATTACCGTTCTTTCATTATTTTTGTTATAGTGCGTAATGTTTGTTGCTTCAGATCCGCGACTGGGTGTCGGTGGAGGTGGACATGCTGCGCACGCAGGCGGTCGCCGTCGGCGACGTGGACGACATCCTGCAGCAGCTCGACAAGCAGAAGGTACGTACCGCTAGTGATGTACCAGTTCCCAGCGTTAGTATCGTCGGATCCGCTTTGCTTACAACTTTTTTAGTCCACCTTTAGTGAAATTATTTTATCGTGAAGTGCTACGGAAAACTGTGTTATAAATATGTGCGTGTGTGTATAGCGGAGCAGAAATATGTAAACATGACTTAGGCTGGGAACTGTTAATTCGTTGAAATTCTTCAAACTAGTGGTGACCAAACGTCGCACAGTTCTCGTTCAGATTCTTCCTGTTTTAGACATTAGACTAAAACTCTACTTTGATGTTTTATTATTACATTCGAAATTACAATAAACTTAGTGTTCTTATGTTTTTAAAATACCACTCAATTCACAATTTGTGCCTGCGAAGCACACCTCTCACATTACGAGGAAATTGAAATTCTTCAATATATCTTCGACACCCAAAATATGCAATAAACCTAACGAATGGTTTTCCACAGACAACAGACTACTATTGGAGTAATTTAAAACATAACATAGATCATTCTACGAACATTAGACAAAAGATTAAATTTATTACTACCCCCCAATTGTAGCAAAGTAATTTAAACTTTATTACTTGTCAGTGAGAGCTCATTTCCGGGCGTTATTGTGGCGGAACCCCACGCAGGGGCGTGAGGTAGGTTCCTTTATGGCACCTTCACACTACCCGATGCGAATTGACGGCGGGTGAGTCTGTGGTGTGCACGTAACATTACAACACGCTATCAATAAGAGTATTAAGTTTTCATAATCTCGACTGTTTATAGAAAACATTATGTTATAGTAAATTTAATGTTTTGTATTTTTTATATACCACATGAACTAATTTCACAGAATGTGGTTCACTCAAATTAGCTCATTTATTAGTTTTCCATTATGAGTAACAAAATAAAAATATGTTTAATTTATTGTTGAACATTCAGAAAGTTGGCAATTTGTTCAGAAACTGCCGTTAATGTCACGTGAGCTATGTATTAAAAATATCGAGTAATATTAAAAAAGCGTCTCAGTCATTATACTCTTTTTAATATAACTCGATATTTTTCTATATTACACGTTACATTTAGCGTGTAGGCCTCGCCAGCTCGAGCGCGGCCCTTTGAGACTTCCTCAACAAAGCCTCGTGATTGTGTCTCACACTGCTCTGTACTCGTATACTATACTTGAGTACTACTCGTGTACTCGCTCTCGAGTACTCACTTTAGTACTCGAGTCAATTTCATCAGAATGTAGAAGACTTTAACGTTTGGAACGGTTTTATAATTGTTTCAATATTCGGCAGCGGGGACGTGGCTCAACTGAGACTTGAATTAAATATTATGTCAAAATATAACACCTTGAGGCGAAGCGACCATTTTATCTCCTGTGCTCTTCCCGTCCGGTTATAATTTAGGTTGAGTCAATATGCTCTTAATAAACCAGTGCGCTTCACCAGCAAAGATTGCATCCCTGCTTACTAGCAGCAGGGACCGCTGTCAAGCACTAGTTTATACCATTAAAAAAAGAAGCTTTTCATAACATGAACAAAGTCCAGGCGCCAAGCTGGTTTAGCTCGATGTTCAGTGTTGCTCCCTTCCATGTAATAACTCGAGCTACGTTCGTGGATAAATTCCTAGTTTGTCAAACAGAAAAGGTTGACCTTTGAATAACTTTTGTGTTAACCCTAATTCTATGTATTGAATAGAAAAACCCTTGAAAGGCGAGGGGATTGGCGGGCCATGCATATAGAAACCTGAAAATAACGCCTATACAAAGCAGCAGGGCTGTGTGCGTGTGACAGGTAGACGTGTCGGAAAGCAAGCTGTGTATTTCAGAGGCAAGCAGGAAAATACAGAGATAAAATAAAAAAAGAACTTGATGCTTAATAAAATTTTAATTTGGCCGCAAAACGAAACTGTTGTTGAATATCGGCTGTCGCGGCTCGTCGCCGACGTGCGGGTAAAGGACACGAATATTGCGAAAATAAACACATTTTTTGCCACCGTAGGCACATAACACTTTATTCGTTTAAGTATAAGTTGCGTTAAAAAGTAATAGCATTTATTCATTACTGTCACGATCTGGAATACTTAATACCGACCGCTTTTACCCACGTTTCTTGAGGATCAATGCCTAATGGACTCTATGAAGTACTTTTGAAACCATTTGTCCAGGTTTTGTAGGTCACAAGATAAAATGTCACCTAAACAGACTAACGTAAGTAGGTTTTTATAATAGTACTAACGTTTATCAGCGGCTTTCTGCGCTTATAGGCGAGTAGAAAATTGTCTCAAGAAATCATACTCCCGGGGTAAAAAGTATCTTATGTGCTAATCAAGAACATGGTCTACCCATGTGCCAAATTTTATTCAAATTCGTTCAGCCATTCGAACGTGAAGAAGCACCAAATATTTTTTTAAAAATTTCGTATAAACTAGTGCTTGACTGCGATGGAACCTGATGGTAAGCAGTGATGCAATCTTTGATGGTGAGCGCACTAGTTTATTAAGAGCCTAATCATTCTAGCGTTGAAGACACCCAATTTATAATCGCGTGGGAAGATTGCAGCAGACAAATTGTTAGAGCCCTTCGATGTACACACACGCACACACTTTCACCTGTATAATATTAGTGCGATCTAGAATAAATAACGCCCATAATAATTTTGCGAACAAAATCCACTTTAAATTACATTCCAGACCCGTAGATACACCGTACCATCATCGTGGGCATCCCACATACCAGGCACCTACATTGTTTTCACGCGACACATAACTCGGAAGAATGCGCTGTGAAAATCTCTCCGGAGATTGGTATCCTTCGCGTGTCTGCTACCGACCATGACGCGGACACACAGTAGGCCTGTGTGTCCGCGTTATGGGACATTATCAGGAAATTACATTGTATTAAACTTTGCCTACATTAGGAATTACTTGTATCGTGGTTGTAGAAACATGTTAACTTACATACCAGAACACACTCAGACTCAGAACAATTAATATCTGTAGCTTATGCTTGACAATTTTTTGTTCTATGCGGGAATCGAACTTGCGACACAGCACAGCAGTCAAACGCTCAACTGTACCGTCAATGAGTAATTGACTTCATGTGCTTGAAGGAATTGGTTACGGTAAGGAGTAGGATAGTTTGATTGTGAAGATTACCTAAGATCTGCGGGATTTATTGAAAGAGATACCACAGGCCTGGAACGCAAATGGCAATTGGAGTAACATGGGTGGATTTTAGTCAGTAAAAGTCTGACGCTCCCTTAAAAAAAATCAAGAGGGATTTTGAGGGTTCCTGGCAAATATCAGCAGATTTGGCTAAGATAGTGTCTTCTTAACTACACAATTTGTCTCCAAGCACTCTGAGGATATAGAGCTGCTTATAGGAGTTTGGTTTGGTCACATTTCAGAACTAGTACGAGGTACGGTTTGTTTGTTCGTCTCGCTAACAATCATTCTGAGGATTGTTACTCAGGTAAACGTATTTTAACAAGTAAAAACAAAAAATCTTTGTCTTACCAAGTCAGGAATGTTCCTGAGACGGGTTCTTTCACGTCGTAAAGCCGAGAGCATTCTTCGTGTAGTTTCTTCAAAGACTCGGATATGATTATGAGATGCCTGTAGCTACAAACAAGGTATTTGGACCGGAATGTCTTTATTGCCTGCACAATGCTGAACAGATTTCTGAATCTTTGAAGATGAATCCGAGCTTAACACAGAGGTACCTACCATATAACATTTTTTTTTTGTTGGTGTAAATCATCCAATGACATCTTCCGCCCTTGCGCGGGGTGGGAGATAATGTAAGACTTTTACTGAATAAAAACCCAGCCTGTTCCTTCGTTGCCTTTCATGCCAGAGCCGTCGACGACTTAGGCTCGGTCTGGACGGTTACCGGACGGTTGGACAGCGAGCTACCCATTGCTCGCCGTCCGCAAGCCTACGGTGGCCGGAAATCAGGATCAGAATCCCGGCGGCACCACATACCTATGTCTTTTTTGTAGAAGCAGCAAGAAAATAATATTGTACGGTTTAGAATTAAAGATAAAAACAGAAGTTACCGGACATTATTCCTAGCTGTCCGTCTATCAATCGTTCCAATTACACACCTGTCAGATATGATTGATCAGAACAGCAACTGTATACAAAACTCAAGGTCGGTGTTACGACTGTCCCTTTTCCCCGATTGATCCAGAGAGGACAGTAATGGTTTTATTAAATAAGTTTTCTTTTGAAAGTGTCATTAAAGCGACCCTCTGCGTACAGCGATAGTACAGTATTGCCCTACAAATCCAAAAAAGTGGTAACAATGAAAGTCAGATTCGAGAAAAAAGGATTTTACAAAGAACGACTGCCGTCGCATTTGTGACGTGCACTAAATAAAAGCTTCAACCCGCGGCGTCACCGGCTCGGAAGGATGATAAAAATTTTCTCAAGTCCTCTTCTATGTCCTAGACTATGTCCCAAATTAAATTTCATTAAGATCGGTTTAACGGCTCACGCATGAAGACTTAAGCTTAAGCTTTTATTATGCAGAGTGTTTTAGGTATTTTGATGAAAAAAGAAAAGAATTTTTGAAAATAATTGAGCTTTTTGGTTTAGCTGAGCTGAGTAGTGACTCAGTGGTAACGGCTCCGACTTACAAGTTGTAGGTTGCGCGTTCAAACCCAGCCAGGCGCATTATTTTGTGTAATTTCTTTCATCACCACTGTTCTTAAAACGGTGAAGGAAAACATCGTGAGGAACAGACTTTCAAGTTCTGGAACCAAACATTCGGAGACATGTGACACCCACCGCCCGCACTGAGCCCGCGTGGTGGATTCCGGCCCATACCCTCTCCTAGAGAGGAAGCCTGAGTCCGAGTGGGAACATTACAAGGCCGATTATGCTTTACTATATTTTTGGCTTACCATATCGCGATAGAACCTGCGTACTACTGCTCGCTGGCCTAGTGCTGCAGCGTCGCTCTGTCAGTCGTGCCGACAGCCTGCCCGTGACCCACGCATTACTTATTGAGTTAAGGGTTACCGCAAACCGGAGAATTGCGACCGTTGGTCATGTGAAGCCAGCCTCCTCTACTCTCTACTGAGTGTCACTTACTAGTGAGTGACTGCAAATCTAGCTGTAAGCATAGTTTTAGGACCATGTATTCACGTAGATTGAACGTGTCGGCTTGAGTCGATTGTGTGTTCCAGTCTTCGGCTGATTAAATTTGAGGTTAAATTGTTTACTCAGATACGTACACTGTAGACAGAACAGAAGCAGTGGGGAAGCTTGTTGACATGGTTGGCGCAGTGACTAAGCAATCGGTTATTACACTGTGTGTTGCGGGTTCGTTTCCCACACGGAACAAATATTTGTTTGACCTACAGATATTTGTTCCGGGCCTGGCTGTCTGTATGTGTGTTTAAATGTTTGTATATGCACCCAACACTCAGGAGAAGGTAGATCAGGAGCTCATATTTAGTTTTTTCCCTAGTTACTTGAACTTTCTCTAAAAATAGAACACAAACTTGGAAAAGTTTCTATGAGTGTACTCACCCCTTCATAAAGTGACATAGCAACAATTCAACAAATAAATATCTCCCGCTCATCGTTTGTAAGCATGTAATCCTCATTAGTGAAACAGTCAAGCTTTTAGCGTTCACAATTAAAACCAAATTAAAAACGGCTCCGGTGTCAATTTGCTCACAGCTACAATAAATTCATGTTTATTATTTTAAATTACTGTGTGTGTGGTATTTTGTGAAGCCTTGAACTACGCTTTTTTTGAAGTATGGTGTGATTCTGTTATTTTTATAATTTCTTTACCTGTTACTTACTACGTTCCTTTCAGTAGTGCGATCTCTTCGCTCTCTGAAGCGCGACTACCTCGTTCACCCTCGCTGCTCCGTTTATATAGACTGAGTATTTTTCAGTGCGCATGCGCGAGAACCAGTGATGGGAACGTGTCGATAGGTGATTTTAATTCTTTGAATGCGGGGCCATATTTTTTTTGTGTAATTCACCGTAGTTTTAATAGATGGCGTTGTAAACGAGAAAGTTAGTTAAACCTGTAAAGGTTAGCGGCAATTGTTCCGTTTATTCCAAGTCAAGTCAAGACAAGTGGTTTATTCCAGAAATTCCCAGCGACAAATGCCTACCAGTA
Source organism: Leucania comma (assembly GCA_958295575.1). Lineage (NCBI taxonomy): Eukaryota > Metazoa > Arthropoda > Insecta > Lepidoptera > Noctuidae > Leucania > Leucania comma. The sequence goes on from OY282484.1 coordinate 468,381, forward strand.
AGATTGTTATTTGATTTTTGTTTTTCGGAAATCCGCACTCAACGAGGTTTTTGGAAAACTAAGTAACAATCCGCACCAGGTGTTGTTGTTTCTGAATTATTAAAAAAAATTTGGTTCTTAAATAAACCGCCAGTCAGATGTTTATTTATCCATAAATGCTTAGATAATGCTTGAAAATAATTTACTAACTTACTTTAATTTGAATCAATATTAAAATTCTTATGTGCTTATTGATAAAGCACTCTGTTTGCTAACTCTTCACGTATTAACAGCTGAATTGATTTCTTTAAAACTTGGCCGACTGGTCGACCATCTCTTATAAACATGTTTTTTTTTTCATCATTTCGGGTTTCCTTACAATGAGTTATGACTTTCATGCTAGCAAAACAACCGCTGTGAAGAAGTTACTTAATTAAATGTAAACAATCTTCACATGTTTAGATAAAATTTTACATTTTTATCTAAACATGTACTAAAATTTTATCTAAAAATGTTTATAATTAGCTATTTACCTAAACCGATGTTAGGTAATTAACAAAATTTAAAATAATCTTTGTATGACTTAAAAATTTTTTTTTAATAAAAAGACCTGTTGGCAGTCATCCGGGCGCACTCGTTAAATGAGCCGCCAACAGCCATTTTGATCTTATACTAGTCATTCTTATATTGTATATTAAAAGAATGAATAAATGACTTATTTATTTATTTATTTAATAATTATATACTTTATTGTTCACCATTACACATACAAAAGGAAACTAAAAACTAAAACACAAACATGCAATGGGCGACCTTATCTTATTGTCATAGTTGTAATAAAATTGATATAGAACGGTTTTGGTTTTGAATAAAAGCTCTCATAATTGACGAATGTGCTATTATTTAACTTGTGTTTATAGTGTTAAAATATAGCACTGATTGGATTTTAACCTTGACTTTTCAGTAATTTGACTATTTTCTTTAGTATATATCTCAATCCCACTATATTTTGTTGTTTTAGAACCTAATACTGAGTTTATATCGCTTGTGTATAATTATGAACTGTCTCCTTGAAAAAATATATTATTTATTTTAAACTTCATGTACAATAGTGGTACATAGGCGGACTTAATGCAACAAAGTATTCTCTACCAGTCAACCTTTGGGTTAAAAAAGACAACACTGTGGTAGGTGTGCACAATAAACAAATAACAGGTATTTTATATAAAAAATAGTATATATATTGGATCTTTTATACGTTTAGTAAATAATATTATTAATTGAACAATAAGAATTAATCGAATGTTTTCATCGATAACAGAAACTATCGACAACTCGCTTATCGATACGCTTCACATCTCTCTCACCCACCCCACCCTACGGTACGGTGGCGTTGCTAGGCGACGGGGCCGGCCGGCACGCCGCACGTGCTCCCGGGTGCGTCGCACCGTACTCTACGGCCGGCAGTATGGCCGTGACCACGGTGAGCGGCACACGCCTCTTTGAATGAGACTTTAATGACTTTTCTTTTAGATTAGCAACGCTAGTCAAGGCCTGTTCGTAGTTGAAAATATTTGACAGTACCTACGATAGTCAGAAGCCATGACTAGCCACTAGTCTTACCAAAAGGCGCCGTGTTAAACGGTTATTGGGTTTCGTGGGTAAGCAGTAGCTCGTTTTTGCTGCTCATTGTATCCGGTTATACTGAATAGCTGACCCTAACGGAGCTGGTTAGGCAGATTTTGTTTCCATTAGAACAGGAAATGTTGGTATAATTTTCGAGTTGTGATGGCCCAGTGGTTAAGGCGCCTCTCATGCATGAAGTTGCGGGTTCGAAACCGGGCAAGTACCAATGTGAATCTTTCATTTAATATGTACTTTTCTAATTTTATCTAGGACATTGCTGACATCCCGTGCCTCGGAAAGCACGTAAAAGCTTTAGTTGACATTCATAGATCATTGACAATTGTTGTTCATGTAAAACATGTGAATTCATCCGTATTAGATTAGGCTGGACGCCGACCCCAAGCTAGTAGGGAAAAGGCTAGGGAGATGATGGATGTTGTTATAATTGTGCCAAATTACTCTACGTACAATTTACATACAGGTTTGGCAACTTCAAACACAAAGATTTTTAAGGACTACTTCAAAACGTATTCAACAACGCAACTAAAGTATTCATTAAACGCTTTTGCATTGACAAACTCCAAAATTAACGAGGAATGCCATTGTGTGTAACGCAATTACTTCGCTGGTTTCTTAGGGGTGCGTGTGTACAATAACCGCAATATGCTCCCTTACATACACAGGTACTCTGTAGACCTGATCTGATCTAGGATTCTATAAAACGTTGTTTAATTTTTATCAGACTATAATAACCTCACAAATACACTTTTTATGGGCAAAACGACTAATCTCTCTGAACAAACAAATGCCTGCTGGCATGGAGCCAGGTGATGGATGCGAAGTACAGCTCGAACACTACTTCTTGGATTATTAATGGTCACTATCTTGGCAGATTGCAGTTGCATTGCAAACATGGGAGTGCAACTAGATGTACTATAAACTGAAGAAGCCAATAGTAGCTTGTGGTGGTGACAGGTTACATCGCTTCAGATTATTTGTTTTCAGACGTACTTTTGTTATTGTCGTCTTACTCTCATCTAGTGTACATTTCTCTAAAGCGTGGCCACCATAAGGATTGTCATTATCTGTGGTTCTCTATAGAATGCTTCTAGATCTATCTAAACATCTATCTGATCTAAGCTGGAAGGTCCTCAAGCTTAGATCATATTGATTTGAAAATGTTTTAGAATTCACTTATTTCTTAATATCGTATTAAGCTCAAACGGCTGCTGATTTGCCTTCACCGAGATGCCTATATTTTATCGTTGCTCTACAATATTCTATTTAATCCTACAATCCCCTTTTATCTCAAAGTACGTTTTAAGTTCCCTAATGTCTCACATTTGAATATTCCAGGCAGTTGAGATCTTCAGAAAAGCCAAGTCACTAACTTCTTTTATTTAAAAATCTAGTTATAGACCATTTCTTTTATTTAAATTCAAAGCTATAGTGGTTCTATTTAATTTAATTTCTTCCACTTCATCTCTTTTTTTCAGATTTCTTCTATTTTTTTTTTTAACATAATCTAATATATGAAATTCTCTGGTCCCCCAACATTACCTACAGTCATGCTTTGTGTTTAGTAGTACCGTTGACAGTGGTATCTATCCGAGCATAAACACAGATTCGTAATAATCCACCGAATGGCCCATTAGGATGCTCTGCGTAATTTATGAACTCGCTTACACAACGACAAGACTTCAAAAGATGTCGACGTAAATTAAATGAAACTTTTTATTTGCTTTTGTAATAAAAACAGTTGAACAACATTTTCTCTCTGCCTTACCCAGTGTTGTGGAGGACAGAATGGCAGTCGGTCTCTCTATGAAGTACAATACTGGTATTCTGCAGCTTTCGGTTGGAATGGAGGCCTACTACAACTCGGTAGGAAAGGGGATCGGCAGATACTATTCAACAGCTAGCCTAAATAATTAAAGACCCATAATAGGGTCTGTGATGATGTCGGATTTAGTTCTAATAAACTGTAAGTCACTCACGAAGGCTGGTTTTATAGTTGACGGAATAAACATCACCTGAGCGCCTAAAGAGCCGTAAAGTAAGCAAAATACTTATGCGATTTTAGACTTCTCCGAAAGACAGTGTAGATGATGAGAGATGCGTGCTGTGGAAGTAGAAACACCTCCACCTCCACCTTCGTCATCCCATCAGAACGTATTCCCCCTGGGCGCGAATTACAGTGGTACATCTAGAATTCTTTTAACAGACTGTGGACTTAGGTTGGCAATTAAAAGAGTCGTACAGGTTGCTAAATAATGGTTAGATTTTTTTTTGTATTGACACAAAAAAAAAAGAAACTAGATAGTAATTATATTAATACCAAATCGAAGGGTATTATGAAGTATTTGCATCCAGTGTACCCTTAGCTACTGATCTCAGTTAATGAAACAAGCGCGCGTGGCCGTTACGCGCCGTCAAACATGCCAATACGTCGCATGATCCGCCCTGTGACATGTGTTCAGAGCGCCGCCGCCGCGCACGGCCGCGAGTACACGTCTGGGGCGCCGCATTTTACTTACTTACTATTTTAATGAGGGTAAACTGACTGTAAACACTATTCTATTCAGTTTAAATACTAATATGATTTGGATACAATTCTTGCTATGCGGGTAATCAATATGGTAATCAGTATTACTGATGGTAAAATCGCCTGTTATTTAACCATAATTGTAAAAAGTAGGATATAACTTATTTCACGAATTTTGAACCAACTGGCAAACACGCTGACCCAATGAAATGTAACAAGCGGAGTTTGATGAACTGGCAGTTTATTTAGTAACAGCGTAACAGCACTCTCATCAACTATTGCGCTTCCGAAATGCGAAATAAACCCACAGCCGCGCCGCGCCTCAGGACGAGCGCAAACAAACAAGCGCCTGTTGATGTTACTACCGCAGTAACATCATCATTTACGTCACAAGACCAGGAAATGGCCAAGTTTTAATAATGTCAATATTTGTGCAAATTATAAAGATAGAAGCTAGAGGAACCGCCTTAGCTCTCGTTATAAAAATGATAATATTACCTGGGCCTATCTGCCACTATAATTTGAGCTCTTGATATGTAACGCAATTATCCTAAATCGTCTTGTGAAGCACTCGACGCGAGGGGAGAAGTAGTTCTAAGTAAGTTGGTTAGTTGTTACTCAGTGGAGCGGCGGGAGGGGATCAATAAGGGGTGTGACGGGGGGAGCAGGGGCGCGCCGGCCGGCCTGGCAGTCGAGTTGAGTCGAGCCTCCGCCGGCAAGCAAGACGGACGTAAGGACAAGCTCTAATTGAATGAAAATGATCGTAAAACCAATGACTAAAAATATCTGACTTATCGATAGAGCTTTGTTTAACTGATTGGTACACTTGTTTAAGAATAAAGCAAACATATCAGTAACCATTCAAGAAAGTTTCTTTACAATCTGACAAACTTGGTCTAAGCTCGAGCCCTGCTCAAGCCATTATTTTTGTATATCCGTGAGTTCTAAACGTGTTCACATAGCACGGATTGCTTCGATCAGACATATTTGAAAGTAGGATGGACTTTTTACGGTGCCTTCAAATACTTTATTTCCTCTTCCAATGTGGGCATCGCCTCAGACAACTTATTTTTGAAATATCATTTAAAAGCAATGGTTAGCGAGAGCTACGTGACTATTCAGGCATAGCCGTTTTAAAATTAGCTATATGGTAGAGATAGTCACAAATACGAGCGAACCTGGCTTGCTCGCCTGTGTCGGGTGCGGGGCGTGAGTTGTTAGAACTTGTCCCTCTCTACTCTTCTGAGACAACTTGCTAACTTATTCATATTTTCCGTATGAATTCGTATAATTCTACATTTCGAACTTTCTGCGAAACGATGCTGATTGAAGAAGTTCTTGGTGATGTAGGGGTAAAGGAAATAATGAAGCTGGAATAGCAAGCTGTTTAGTTAATGCTTCTACTGCATTCATGTTACTTTGAAATTTATCGAATATCCGTCTCTTATCAACAAGAGAGACGACAGAACAAACCGTTATCACGCTTCGCTGATTCCACACGGGGACCGAATGCGACGTACTGTTGTAGCTTTATGTATGCATAGGCTTGGTGAATGAGACCGTGCTTCCACCCTCACCTACGGCACACTTTAGAGACGGGAACGAAACAGAAGGAGCCAACAAGCAATCCTATAATCGTCTAGGACAGTCCAGCCGGTTCTCCTTTAAAGTGAAGGCATGAGAATATATTCTCAAGAAGTTGATATTATCTTCACACTATTGATTGGTTGGATTAGTTTTTTTTTTCACCATATCTTTCTTTATACTTATTGGTTTTCTGTTTATCTATTAAGTTGCACTTGCCATGTTATGTCTCTGCACCATCCTAAGTTTAAAAAAAAAAAAAAAAAAAAATCCTAAGTTCGACTGGAAAATGTCTAAAGCATTAAGTCCGTCTTTGTTTAGTGTTTCGTTATTGCATAAAGTTTAAAAAATGCATAAACTGTGTTACTATTGTTTGAGTAAAATATTAAAAAGAGTTTTGATCTCGCTAGATTCTAACTTGATAATCATAAAATCTCGATTTATCCATAAGTCGTTTAAGCTCGTCACTTTAACTAGTTGTTATTAAAATAACGTAAGTAGCGCAAATTGCCGAAACTTGGAAGTGCTCACGGTTCCCAATAGCCGAAAACTTATCGTTGAGAACTAGATAATTTCAGTTTAACACACTTTTACTTTGTACGTATTTGACGAGTTTTGGAGTCAACGGACTCTTTAGTATTAACTAAATTGCTTCTTTAAGTAAATGCTGTAACGTTTTTTATATATTTCGTAAAGTAAGCAAGCACCGTTGTTAAGCAACTATTCGCTGCTCTTAAAACTTGTGCTTAACTTGAAGCAAAGTAAGTTTCTGCTCAAATTGACTTCAGCAACTTGTGCCTGAACGAAAGCTTTTTCTTGGCGTGCTTCGGTGAGGAAATAAATAAATCGGTTTAGGTTAGATTAGATCTAGGGTCGCTCACCGCGCGGGGAAACGGTACAATGAGATCGAGGTAATTTTGGTTCAGAGCTTTTTTTTTTGTAACATTGAGTGCTGTTTTTTAAACGTGCAAAATAAGTACTAGATAATACTCTGGTTAGAATCTGAATTGGGCAATAAATGCATCATAATCAACCAAAATCACATTTATACACATATGGCCGATGTGATTGATCGATAGCAACACAAAGCACCGACCTGTGAGTTTCAAATAGATTCCCAAATGAACGTAACATTCTCGTAATTGTAGTAACTATTTTATTTAAAATTAAATAACATCGTGATAAAACAAAGTTAATAACCGTATGAATTGGGATCGATCGATCGAAAACAAATTAAGTCCATGACAGTGACAACAGCAGCGATGATGTATGACAATAGATAATAATATAACTTTTATCATTTTTTCGCTCCAAAAACCACCGTACATTCAAGTCTTACAAATGATATTGTAACATCATTAAAAATATTGTATTAAGACTTGTTTTAGAAGATATCAAACACATGAATGTATGATCCCGCTAAATTCCCCCCGGGACTCGTCGTGTCTCCCGGGGTTGCCCGGGATATGAGCGAGGTGTGTTGCTACATAACGCAGCAATACATACTGATAAGATTGCCTGATTATACCTGCGAATATCGTGCAGTTTTGAGGAGAAAATATATTTCAAAGTTTTATCTCAAATAAGAAGAAAGGTCAGACATTACTATTTTAATTAAAACTGGATCACTAATTAATTCTTCATGAAAGTAAAACGTTTGAACACTACCCCTTGAGATACAGGTTACCACCTAGTTCAGAGGATAGGTTCGAGACTGTTTATTTATTTATTTAAATAAACAAAAAGTGATTTTAGTCGCGTAACTTTCTTATAAATCTAGTTACATACATATAAATATCGTATCTAGTGTGCTTGGAACATTTATTTAGAGTTTATTCCATGAACCAACTGCGCCACCCACCGGTATTTTTGCAGCTTTTCGCGAATAAAAAAGAAATTCTACGTCAGAGCCGTTGTTCTTTGTCCGATGCAAAGCGTATTTCCGCCAATATTTTCAAAACTGATCCGGCGCCATGTTGCGCGGAAGTTGCTAGAGGTGAACTGTTCCTACCGCTACCTATGAATTTTAACGCCTCGTGCATTTTTGCGGACAAAGCCCGTGCTTAAATTATTAGGTTAATTAGATATAGGTACAGAAACGCATTGTAGTAAAAGTTTAAAGTCTATACGAGTCTTGAAACATCGGTTAACAACGTCAATCAAACAGTCGGATTCGGGCGCCGTTCATATTGTAAACACATTTCAGTGCGCGTGTAGGTGGTGGCCCGGTGAGGAATGCAGTCGCTAATGGAATTTGCCAAACACTCGCACAACAGACCGGCACACTTAATTTCCGTGAGTGGTTCTTTCATGACGTCGCGAAGGCAGAGCGCTGCCGAAGAATTGTCGAAGCTTTTGCGCTTTTGCTTACTAATGCACCCACTCAGGTGGGGGTCGGTGGAGCTCTCTTCACTAGCTGGATAATTAATTGACTTATGTAGTTACTACGAGTATGTGATGTGACAGCCATTCAACATATGGACTCCATGAACTTTATCTAAATATATTTATTTTTGTCATGGCCGCTCCCTATGAAAAAAAGCTCAGCGTTGATTTATAAGGAAGCGTTTACTACACGTGATAATATAGTATTAGTGTCGCTTATCGTTTAAAAGGGGTCAAAGCTATAGGTATTTATTTGTGGACAGTTCTCCCGTTGTTAAAAAATACCGGCCAACTGCGAGTCAGATTCGCGCACGAATGGTTCCGTAGCTTCCGTAACAATAAAAACGGCAAATAAATCACATTTGTTGTATGGGAGCCCCACTTAAATATTTATTTTATTCTGTTTTAAGTATTTGTTGTTATGGTGGTAACAAAAATACATATTGACTAGAATGACTAGTTGCCACGGTTCATGAGTTACAGCTTGGTGACAGACAGATGGACAGCGGTCTCTTTTCAATGGAGATTGCAGGACTATGCGCCCTATTCTACATACCAATATTCAGTAGTAAGTAAGCATATAACATACAGTATGTAGGTACAATAGTAGTAACAGGCGAACTTAATACAACAAGGCATTCTCTATAAGTAAACCTTTGTGATAAAGAGACTACTGACTATAGAGTATTTTTATTATAAACGATCAAATGATTTTGGTTTGTTTTTGTTAGTAAATATAACCGAATCATGCTCGTCCCCGTTGCTTGCCTGACTGTCCCTAAATGGTTTCCATAAGGCAGGCGCGCTAGTGTGGCGTGTTAATATCGGCTGCGGTCGGAATGTCGGCATCAACCGTGCCACGCTAATGGAACAACACTAGTTATTCATTTTAGCCTAATTGCAATTAATCTGTTTTGTAATACACACAAAAATCATGCCTATATTTTCCAATTGAGTGATGCACACATTTCAGCATTATTTTTTCGTTTTTTGTATGTGTAATGTAATTACACAAAATTAAACTCCGAGCTACTACTGAGTCATTCCAGATAAAAATCCAATAACACTACCCAACCCAGGAATCGAACTCAAGACACGCCCACGCCGTTCAAGAGTAGTGATTTCTTAACTGGTCTACATTATACAGTAAACAACTATGCTTCCTTTTATTTTTTATTTACCGAAATATGATAACAGTTCATCCCACACAATAATGATACTCGTATATGATTTTATTATAATCCGAAGCACAATGATATCAAATTCTACTTTGATAATTTCATAATATATTCGTATATATAATATGTATATTGATATACACCGTTGGATTTTGGCCGTTTTAATCCCGTGGAGGATCGATTCGGTACATGAAACACTATCGATTTGTAAAAATAAAATTAAAAAAAGTACTTTTTTTTAAACTCGAATTAATATACGCATGTACGAAATTAATTTCTTTAAGTAAACGAGTCAATGAACTTGTAGGTAGCTGTCGATCGTTGTGTACTAACTACCTACAGTTCATTGGCCTCAAAGAAATTAATTTCGTACATGCGTAAATTAATTCGAGTTTGAAAAAAAAAGTTTTTATACAAATCGATAGTGTTTCATGTACCGAATCGACCCTCTGCGGGAGTAAAACGGCCAAAATTTAGCAACGAAGGAACAGGGTAGGTTTTTAGTCAGTTAAAGTCTGACACTACTTTCCGCTCCGCCCAAGGGCGAGATTTTTCATTGGATGATTTTAGCTACCATAAACAAAAAAAAAAAAAGAACGGTGTATAAGGTGAATTCGGATGTTTGCTAATCCATCACGGCTCATCGATTCAGATGTAACTTGGCGCGCGAGGAAACCGTGACTTTCATAGAATATAATGTACGAGTACGATACTTGTGAAACTTACGGAAGTTTTCGACTTCCACTGGCAAAAGCTAAGTTAGATAGTAGGTATTGTATAACAGATATTCGGCATCAATTTCTAACATCTTCTACGAAACTTCATAAAGTGTGAGTCAAATCAACACATCCACGAACCCCGCTACCCCCTCCCCCTCTCCCCCTTCACAGACACACACTCACAGGTAAACTGTCAAGTTTGCTCGTTATGCATAATATTGAGAAGTTGTCAGGTCTACTCTCTGAACGAAATAAGTATAAGTGTACAGAAGTGGAAAATAATAGCAGACTCTATTGAAATATGACTCTGGAAATCGCTATTTCAATATTATTTGTTGATACAGGAATGTAGAATAACTTAACAACAGACATAAAGTTTTTTTTTTCTTAGTGGCCATCAACATTACATCCCTTTGGTTATGCGTCTGTTCTTCCGCAGTAACATCACGTATTTTGTAACTGAACTTCCCCTAAAAGGCTGGGTTGAATGGTGAAATTAATGGATGGTTTATATTCACAATGGGACCCGGTTGGTGGTACTTACAGTCTGGTTATAGAATCTGGCCAGCCTTTGGGCAGGACAGCGTCTGTCGGGACCACTAGTTATATCTAGATTTATTTGGGTTTGAAGGCTCATAAATCCTTCGATTGACAATAACCTGTACCTCTACCATGAGTTTTAAGCAATAGTATTCGTCGCTACTCGATATCGACGCCGTAAATATTTTGTATGGCAAATTTTGGTTCTGCAAGTGACCGCTAGAGGCGCTGCAAAATTTGCCATACAAAATATTTACGGCATCGATATCGAGTAGCGACGAATACTATTGCTTAAAACTCATGGTAGAGGTACTAAACAGCGATCAAAGAAAGTTCTGCCTAAATCTGCTTTTATTAACTCGTGACTATTTTTCTTTATAAATTTTGTAAACAATTACTGTCCACTTTGATTAGTTGTCAAACACACTAAATCAGTCTGACACCAGTTTTATCCACCCAGTACCCGGGTCCTGGTGGTCAGATAGCAGCTTGGTGAATAAACTGGTACTCAGCTGCCTCTGGGTAGACTGGAAGTCGACGCTAACGACGAGTGGAACAATCAAATGATCTAGTTCTGTTCTGTAACGCTCTCTTCTATTGCAGGGCGTGCTGCGCGAGTTGGAGCAGAAGAAACCGCAACTGGACGAGCTGCTGCACACCGCCGAGAGCCTCAAGGGGACGGAGAACCGCCAGCAGCTGCACGGCAAAGGTAGGCCTAGTTGTAATTGTTGCAGGTGGAAGTACGCGCTCATGTGATAAGAACAGAGCCATAACTAGGACAGTGTCAGCGGTGCAGTCCCTGGTGGGGCGTACAATTTTTATATCTAGTCCTTTTTATTTAAATTGCATTATAGTGGCGTAGTTATATAAGTTTGCACCCTATTGTATTAAAAAAATTGTTACGGCTCTGGATAAGAATTTGATCGCGCACTGATCGCGTTTATATAATCTTTGAATATCCTTTATGTCTTTTGTCGTAACGTGATGGGATTACAAGACGCGTGTGCTACGCGATCGTGACGCGTTTACGACGCGGTTGCTATTCGTACGCTGAGCGTGTGCGGTCAGCTTGATTATTATGTTTTGGTTCTCTGTGACAAGACATTCAAAATAATACATTCCTAAGTCACTAAGATTCGCGTTCATGTGGACGCGTCCTTAGGGCACTTGAATAGTGTGGACATGCATGTAGCCACCGGAGACATTACGGATTCATACTTGTTTGAAAGCGAAATTATTGTACGTTTATTTTTTCCATACTCATCAGCATAAGACATTTTTGATGCATAACTTGTTCTGCGGTAACATAAATTGTTTTGATGCAGTATCAACTTATATTCTAGGTCCTAGCTATACTTTACGACCTATATAATTTGTTTTAAACGATTTTACTCTACGTGACACGTACTTACTTTATTACCACTGATTTGATTAAATCTATCATCATCTTTAATGACAATACAATACGGACAGTGTGTCTCCCTCGTTACGTTCCATTACCTGAAACTCTCAGGAGAATTAAAGTATTGGAAACGTTTGTGATGGCTGGGAGGAGTGCAGCCCACACAGTGGCTGTAGTGCCACGTACACAGTGGGCCGTAGTGGCCGCACATCGCCGAGCTGATTGGAAAGCTGCTAGAATGGCGAACCATTACTTTTATATCAGTCGTTCAATAATAACGTAATGTTTATTGTTTTCTATTGATAGTGTGCGCTCGTGGGGGAATGGATGAGAGGTTAAAATTGTAGTTTTGATACTTGCTATAAAACATTTTCTTTTTATTATTTGAGCTTCAAAAAATTATAACCTTCCATTGACACGCACCATTACTTAAAAATCAGTTTTCGAAACAATGTCAGCTTATTCTTTGTAAAGCGCGTGTCAAGAGTTACAAAATCTTAAAATATTTTTTAAATAAAAAAAAACACGCTACCAAGCCATGACCTCTAACAGTTAAGGATCAACTGTTAAACATTTCCTATTTAAAATCTTATAAACAAAATATTTTTGCTATAAAACCGTAACAAACGGTAAGTAGCCGTTAACGACGCGTCGTCTCGGCGTGTCGTGATCAATGGCGACGATTCGACGCGAGTTATTGCGTCAATGCGATGTTTACATTCATTCAGTTTAAAAAGTTTTATGAGCTGCCATGTTCATTAAGTGTTGGAAAGTGTTCGTGGGGAAACGTAATTAATGAGGTCTTACTCGAGTAGATTAACTACTACCAAACTTGTTCATACAAAAGTAGACTCTAAACATCGGAATTATGGCCTATAGTGGCGTGGATGTGAGAGGACACCGGTGTCCTCTCGAGCTGGGACAGATTAAAATACTAATACTCACTACTGGAAAAAATTGAATTGTGTTGTGTTATATGACTAAAAGATTTGCAATAACACCGTAAGTTTACCAATACAAAACACTTAACAATGAATGCACGCCACGCTACCATGAAAAACTTAATGCTGTAGATCTCAAATAACCAAAACTCTAATTCACCAATCCAAAGCACTTAATAACATATGCGCACTTCTACAAAAAACCTATCACCGGAGGCACGCGACCTCGCTTAGCCAAACCTCTAACAAAAAGACATCAATAAACGGGATTTTTATTTAAAAAAAATATTTCGTCTTCATTTGCTGATTAACAGGTTGCTCTTAATCTAAACAAAATTCCGCAACAGCACTATCTGCCTTCTCTATTCTCTCAGTAAGACACGAAAATATTTGCTTGTGTAAGACATGAACAAGTCGTAACATAATTTGTTGAAACTTGGGCACAATCTCGCAGCGAGCTAAACGACCGAGCCAGGCGGTAATTACGACTCACTGCTGCGACTTGCGAACTGCAGAAGAACAACTTGCAGAGCACGGAGACTGCAAGTTGGGATAGATTCGATATCTAAAGCATGAGCATTGAGCTGAGTGGTGCTGATAAACGCGTCAAGTCCGTGGTGGTACTAGTCATCTCTTAGCTGCCAGTGGTTTATTTTGATTGAAGTGTGATGATTGAAGTGTGGTCATGGAGTTTCTTGCACATTCTTCTCCATAGATATCTTCGCTTTGGAATGTGCAATAAGAATTATTTTTTCTGACAGACTCCTTGACCTTTCAAAAATGTTTGTAAATGATTTATTTGAAATAAAACGCTTTAAATCTTTGAATTTATATGTCATATGTAACACTAATGCTTTCGAAAAGACTTTTATCAACCGTGCCGTCAGTTTTCAACTTAGTGTACATGTAATCAATATGTCATACGTGGAAGAGGCTATTACTGGTTCCTCACACTGAGTAACTAGTCATTATCTTCATTACGAAATGTCGCCATTTCATTTTTGTATAGTATTATTAATAATTATGTAATTCTCAGGCCCCATATTTTGTCCTGTCGTTAAACAAGACGAATATACAAATAGAAAATTGATTCTTCTACAAAACTCCTTGCCTGTGATACCTGGAACCAAAGACTTGTTCTTCTTACAAGATGATATCATGATATGGAGATCGCTGATCTGCATCCACTTAGACCGTGAGCTGGCCGCAACACAGATATGAAAGAGCAGAATGTAACATGGTTTGTTTACCATCATGTACGTTTTGTGTCAAGTGGACTTTCGTATCGTCCTGTACTAAGGATTCGGATGACAGCAGTACAAATGTACTCGTAGTCTTAATCTAAATATATAAATATAAAGAGGTATGAAAACTGTCTGCGTCTCCCCTCTTCAAACTTAACTAGCGGCCCTTGTGAGAGTTCGGGCGCCGCTTCATTAACACGAACACTGTCGACTTGTTACTCTCATTACGAGAGAACTGTTGAACACAATTTGCTTTAAAAAAACTATTACATATTACTATTATTACATTACTATTATTACATTATTATTATTACATTACATAGAAAGAAAAACTATTTATACCATCTGAACTTAAACTTTCTATTTTAGCGCTTCTTATTTTAAAATCGAATTAAAATAAGAAGCGCTAAAATGTAAAGTTTATTTATTGCATTTTTATAGACTATTATTTTCACTCTTTTATCGTTTTAGTAGGTATGGTACCTACATATCTAAACTATTTAGTTGCGGACAAAATATTAACGTAACCTTAACTTATTTCAAGTTATTTATTTATCAACTAGCCGGCTCAAACACACCATCACACTGTCACAGAAAAAAAAAACAAAGTAATAAACTTAAAATGATATACATGGCTTAAACCTTTTCCTTTAGATCATTAGCCTCAACATAGGCTCGCTAACTAAAAAAGAATCATCCAATGATCGCGTAAAGTAAAGCTGACCCTTAATCTGGTTACGCACCCTCCCTCAGCCCTCAGCCGGAGGGACGCGCTTTATGTGAGGAAGAGTGTGCTCAAGTATAATCAAGTTTATGCAAGCCCTACACCCGTGAGCGACCCGAAAGGGACTTTCGGCCATAATTGAACCAATTAGTGACCATTTCTGAAGATTTTTCTTTCTATAGCTGTTGTTGGTTTTAGAGAATTGACTGTTGGAGTACGGTTAAGGGGTTTATGCTCGAGTTATGTTTGTTGATTAAATTTTATCACAGGATCGAATGTGGGGGCGGTAGTACGGTGTATTAAGATTTTTACGTACCTAAACAAAGAATCATTTTCATAAAATAAACAAAAGCATCCTTGGCACCAATGTTCAACGAGTATGAATAAACACAATACCTGAAATGGACCGATTGGCGTACTCGACAGTAATCATCAATTGTTCTGTACATTTTGTCGATATAAGCAAACATAAATGTATGAGGCAGTTCACAACTTGTCGTGGTCTGTTTTCATCAGTATAAGAAATTTCTTTCAAGACGTACATATAGAATCGATTTATCAAAAGAACTTTTATGATCCTTGTAACACTCCTGAACAAACAACTAATCAGTGATCGCGGATGATACGGCGCTAGTTTTACCTCATTATGACACCCTCGGATTACAGAGCCTTTGGAGGAATTCATTACTGAGAACATCGGAGTATCAATAGCGAGAAAATTACATATTTAAAAGTTCTGCAAGAAAAACCAAGGAAATATAATGGTGAAAAAAAAAATGCTTTTGAAATAAAATCGTACATAAGACAACAACGATTCTTTGATAACATGTAGTTGATATTTGTTTTGTAAGGTGATAAAAAATAATAATTATAGAATGTTTTTTCTCAAGTTTAAGTAAATTACTAACAAATGAGGCCGGTGTTATCCAGCTGACTCCGAGAGTAGAAACTCCGAAACACACAAGATGAAGTCTCAAGCCGATGCCGACCAAACCGTGTCCAACAAAATATCTCGCCAAAATACGTTACCTGAACATCAGAATTTAATCAACTGCTACCCATGTTAGTTGTTATGTGTATTCACCTCTCAAACCTTAGTATTTAGCGCTCATAAGTGTACCTAGGAGCATTAGTTCCGTGAGCGGTGCCAAGCTTGCAACAACTCCTACAAAATGAATCTTACTAACATAATCCCCAGAGTATTCATAATTCCCTCTTCCCCAGATAAATTGATTCACTCCCTTCCTCTCAGCTGTTGATTATAACTGTCCTCATTCACTCTATTACGGACCCTAACTTTAAGAAGTTAAAGTTTGTTTTTTAATACGAGATCCTGAAGATAGCACCTTGAGGGGTATGCAATAGAAATTGAATTTTAAATGTTGGAGCTTAAGGTTAATAATTTATTGATTTGTGGTAAGACGTGCATTCTTGATGGCGCGAACCGGTGCGTCATTTATAATGTTGGCAACACTGGCGTGCTGGCGAGCGTGGCGCACCGGTAAGTATGGCAACACTCAATTTATGCGGCACACGAGTCGCAGTCGTTAGCGAGTCGCGAGCCGTGGCCCACGCACCGCGCGTTGTGCTGCTAATGTGCTCCACAAATGGCTTTTCAATTTTATTTTATTCAGGCGTTACTTCTATCTGGAAAAAACCTGAATGATTAAAAAAAAAAAAACATAATGGGTTTATTTCGACCAGAAATAAATCGGTAAAAAGTTGGAGGTAATATGAAAGGATATTTAGAGAGGATAATAATAATTAATTACTCAGAACATGTGTTATAGGTACTGTAAATCTGAGATTATCGTCTTGTCTGCTGTAGTACTGCTTGACTGAAGACGAGCTCTCTAACAAGAGCTCTTCAGGAGCAGCCGAGCCGATGTCACGAGCCGACCACAGACTGCCTACTGATCCCTCTTACTGGGTGAGCTATTATTATTGGTTGCTCTTAGCCATCTTATGGGGAATTATCTCAAAGTATGAGATGAATGATGCACCTTTATTTTAAAATTATATCAGTTACAGTAATGATAAAGCGTGTAGGGTGCTGGCCTGCTGCCACTTGGGGCGCCCGGGGGTCGAACTAAATCCACCAAGACGCGCAAATGCGTTTATACCCACGGGACTTAAGAAGTAGTTTGTATTAAAAGCTTAGGTTTTTATTGATACCAAAATAAATTGATAAAATGTTAAGAGCCTGTCTTTTGTCTGTATATTATGATATCCACGTCCTCGTTGTATATTTAGTGCGCGCTTGTTCCACGCGCTTCCCTCGAGACGCACTTCCCACTCTAAAAGTTACGCAGAATATGTTAAGAGTACAATTCTTTTGTACAATTTTAGACATTGTTTTTTCAGTCGAAGAGCATTATATTATACATGTAGATATATATGCGTAATCTGTATAATATGTAAGTCGTAAAGTTCTGTAAATATCCAAAGTGATACTGTACAGAAGATATTTAATACAATCTCATTTCATCTTGTGTTCATAGTTTCATGCAAATATAACTGAGCAGCTGAAACATTTCTGTATTTCAATGTTACCTCGCAGACATGCCTCCGAGCAAAGCCTTTCTCTTCAAAATAACACAACTCGCCAATCATAAGCCTTAAAGGCGTCTGTTAGCTTTCCCTCCGTTCCCACAAACCAATTTGTGGTTCAAATGAATCTTTCAGTTTTGTAACAAAGTCGTACAAATATACACGTAATTGCAACGTTCAAATCTAATTTCCCACAAATTTATAACCTTTAGAATGTTCTCTGTTGCAAATTACGATCTTTGGTGTCGCTCATAGCGCCGCGTAGAGGGTGGGGCTACGCGCTACGAGCTCACACCACGAGCTACGCGGCTCGTAGACCCTCACGCCGGGGCTCGTAGACGGCTACGAGTTAGCTTTCTTGTAGAGATGTGTAACAGTCGATGAGTTTTACGCTAAATGTATCGAATGTATTTCATGACAACCCTGAAAGTCTTTATTTAACACAAAAAAATACGTTTAGTATATTAGTATACCAAACGCATTTTAATTATAAAAAGATTTTTTAATAATTTTTAATTATGCAAAACAACATAATTAATCACATGCATACGTCACGAAAATGGGTGCTCTTATTATATGAATTCAGAACTAGGTACATTATGTAGGCCAAGTTATTGAAGCACCGTACGTAGATTAATCTCACGCGTCGCACATCACTGGTCCTTTGAGGCGCGGTCGGCGGTAAATATGCCGACAGGCGCGCGTGCGGTGCGACTGCGGGGCGACTGCGGGGCGGCTGCGTGGCGGCCGCGGTCACGACTAGTATTCCATTAACTGTGTGGTTTCTACCTTTTTATTCTTTATGACTGTGTGCTTGTGTGATACGCTTGGCATATAACATGCAGTCACTACGTCTTATTTACTGTTTTTTTTTTTCAGTTTGAGATAAAAAGCAGGTCAATATAGTTTTAAAGTGCATTAGTAATGTAGCATCGCAAGTTTTGATCGTGAAAGTACACATGGCACATATTTATTTAGTAGTTTCCGTGTCAATGATCAGGTTGGGAAGAAGGATCATGTCATTAAACTCATTAAGAAGGTACACGTCAAGTCACGCTATCTATTTTGTAACATCTTTAAAAGATTGCTTTATTTTTCTGTAGTGTTTCCATGTTACAATCATCTTACTCTATCTTGGCTTCACCTACCTTACCTTACCTACGAAGCAAATACTTCTAGTTTAATCTATTTCTTGCCGAGATCATAACTCCGTGTGTAGGTTGCAAAGATATTATTTCTAAGAAAATTCTTCTCAGACATCCTGTATAAACTTCTCGGCGGCGTGTATGTTAGTCTCAACACGGAGTCGGTTACAACTAGACAAATAAACGGGATGCTTACATACTGGGTTATATACATGTAATAAAAACTATAAATACTGAATATCTCACCGTTTAGCTTCTTGCCGCGGCTCCGCTCCGGCGGCCTATTTTATTCGGGACGAGCTTCTATCAGCGCTTACGATAACCTTGTGCAGAATATCCCGCTCCTAATTCCTATTCTTTTGGCTATGAGTTCATATGTCAGTCAGTCAGTTTCTCAGCTGAGTTTAGTGTCAATGAGATTACAACAAACTCCTTTCCGAAATGAGGCCGTTATCATCAGTTTTAAAAACCAATTCCTGTTCTTCAGTCTTCCGGTAGAGCCGGCTGCTGTCACTAGTCGCGGCGTCACCTCCACGAGCTCACTGGCTCCACGTTCAGCGGCGCCTATCTCAACACATTAAGGCTTTCAGGAGAAACTTCAGACGTTTAGTGATTTATTTCAGGCGTCGGCCCATAACGACGTCTGGCAAGTTCGCTGTAATACAATCGAACCTTCGGTATACACACCTACATACACATGTATATGACCAATTTAGTCTATAATTCTATCATTTTCTAAATGGTCACTGGCGTGAAAATAAGGAATGCATGCTCGTTTCTCACAATACTTTACTGGTAAGGAGAGAATGAATGGATCCTGTTCTTCCACATCATAGCGATAGTAATAGATATAAGCTATTAACTGGTAATATGCGCGGTTCTTGCGCGAGCAACTAGCATAACCATATATATTCATATCGTGGGGAAAGGCTAGTGTAAGATAAAACATAATAACATAGCAGAATACCACTCTAAAGATGAATGGAAAATGCACGTCGTAGCACGTAAAGTACTGCACTGGCTTGAAGGGCGGTGTGTCAGTGCCAGAAATTAATAAACTTGAGTGAAATTTCAACTCACTTGAAGTATTTGTCGAAGTTGTGACTAAAGCAAATCGCGAAGTCGACGATAAATAATTAAAAAAAGAAAACACATTTTATATTTACAAGTAATTTCTCTTTCATCGTTAAGTTAAAGATTGAAATTCTTAGAAAATTTTATTCAGTGTACATTGGATTGTTTGAGCTGATTCAAACGTACACCGAAGCGCACAGTTTCAATCTAAATTAACAGAAGCGACCAACTACAGGTTTATTAATCTACCCAATTCAACTCTTCATGTCAGACCGCGCACGACCTGAACACGCTTGTTTGTTTGCTTCTTCTTTCAAAGTATGTTTCTTTTTTATAATTTTATACGAACGAAAGCACAAAGGGACTTTACAAAACACACTTCTGAAAAAAAAAATCATCATTTCAATGTTGTTAATGTCAGGAAAAACAAATGAATAACTAAAAAAATGAATCATTAAAATTATACGATTTATCCATTTTGCAAAATTTCTTACAGAAATCTGAGAATAGCAAAAGAAGTATGCGGAAATATAGCAGGTTGATAGTTACCAACGCTTGTACTCTTGTAGGTACCACTTTAGGCTGAATACTATAAATAACTCAATTAATTTCGCTAATGGTATGTATTGGAGATATTCCACTTCATTTGGGAGCCGTCCCGTAAGACCGAATGAAGCCGCAAGCCCGCAGCAGTCGGCAAATACTTGGTCAAAGTTGGCAAACAAGCCCGTCTTTATCTGCGGGTAAACCTCGAAATAGCCGGTGAATGTTCGATAGCCCATAAATAGAATTGGTTTATAGTAAATACGTCGTTCGGTAATGACGTCATGCTCTTTCTTGTAACATAGTTTTCACGAAACACAAATTTTGTTATTGCATACGATTTATTTATCTATAAAATAAAAGAAAGTCGTGTTAGTTGCACTATTTAAAACTCAAGAACGGCTGAACCGCTTTGGCTGAAAATTGGTGGGAAGGTATCTTAAAATCAGGAGACGGACATAGGATTTTTATCCTGTTAAATAATAAAAAAAAACCAAAACCTGCTCATTTATAGGGTAGAGTAGGGTAGAGCGGGAGCGAAGCCGCGTGCAAAAGCTAGTTCATTATATTTGATTCAATTTATGTTTCAAAGCTTTCAAAACTATTATTCTTGATAAGCTCGCGGTAGACCCCTATCACATGTGATATTCCCCGGGCGATACTAGTCGACGATGGGGCCACGCTTGCCAGGAAGTGATGAGTGAAGACAGACCTCGGCAGGGAATTCCACTCTTTAGCTTTACGTACAATAAAAGTCCAAAAAGTTTCGTAATCAAACGAAACCGTAGTTGAACCCATAAGAGAATAGATTAAGTATTTGTATGTGTATTCAAATACAAGGTTGAAGTAATTCTAAATGCTGAAAACCACAAAAGCCTTTTAATGACTTATTTTGAATTGTATGGCTTTCTTTATTTTTAATTGTATTTTGTTGGCTAATGAGTTCGGAATCAATAGCAAACTAATTAAATTAGGATTTTTCGAGGTGGGTTAGTCATTACATGATTAATGACTGCTCCCGCTGTAGGGCGGAGAGGGAGGGCGTTTACTGACTAAACACCACAGAAATGTTCCTTCTTTACCCTTTGCTTTCCAGGAGTTCTCCTTTCGGAAATCAACCCTTGGCCCCAGTAGGCTTCGGCCCAGCTGGTCTCTACAGTATAAGCCTGCGGTATGTACTCCTAAGGCTTGTGATCTCAAAAACTTAGTCGTCATCCCTTATGAGGGCTCTTTTTGATGTTCTCCAAGTTGTGCGGAACCCACCGAATATCAGTCAACAAATGGGTTTAGAGCATTGGATGTAATTTCACGTAAATACATATATATCCGTGGTCGTATCAATAACCGCCAGGTACCGGCGCAGCGCTCGTCCATTATCGGCAGTTTCCAGCACTTCCACATGCGCGGACTAGTCAATTGACTTGTAAATCACACGTCGGATATCGAATACTTGTTTGTAACTTCCTTGAAGTTATTGTGAGAATAGCATAGCCGAAGGTAAGATGGCTTATACAGCACAGTCCTTGTTCCATACTTACATTATATTATCACAAATTGGCAACATGTTACTGAAATTGTTGTCGTTTCATATTACTCTTGACACTAATATGTCTGTATGTTTGTTACCCCTACCCCACAAACGATGGAATGGATGTTAGGCACAAACGTAGATCATATCCTAGGACAGCTCATATGATTTTTTTATCCCCAGAATTAGTTCCCCTCGGATTATTTCCTACGTTCACGCGGGTGGACTCACTTACTGAAGCTAGTTTATCATATTACGTAACTTTTAACACATATATTAAAACTCTAATTATTATAATAAATTAAAAGTTATGGGGGTTAAAAAGTTTTGGGAACGAATTCGTTGCGCGTACAGCTCAGAAATGGACTTCTCTACCGGAGTCGATGTTTCATGATAGTTACAACCTGGATGTCTTTAATTCAAGAGTGAAGCGATTGCTTTCAGGCAAGCGTGCATCAAGCACTGTCGATCACGTCATAGCTTTCCACTAGGATCAAGCTAGCGCCTAGCAATAATTAAAAAAAAAAGTTATAGGTTTTAAATAATTAGAATTGAGGTGATGTGACTCAAGCATTCCCAAGATACTCCAAAGCCAGGGAGACCTCGAGAAATGTCCTCAAACGAACGTGCCGTAGCTCTTGACTCCAGAACTTGTGCTGATCAGGAGTTAACCTTCAATCGCTCCACAATCACAAATCAAGCTGAGCATTATCGCACAGTAAGGAAACGTGATCGTTAACCTATATACGAGTTGCTGGAGACACCCGCGCCGCCCTTCGTCAGTCGCCGCCCGCCCTCCGGCTCGAACGCACGCGCGCCGCCGCCCGACGTACCGAAATAATGTGCGCGACCGGCCGGCCAACCTAATCCGAGGCCTATATTAAACATATCAGCTTTTTAATTATGTATTCTAGTGTTATAGTGATAAGGTGTAATCTACAACGAGTTAGTGTCGGTGAGACGGCATAATGAGTGGGGCATTGTGATCGTGCTGGATAGTTGGGATTCGCCTTTTGTTGAGATTTTTTCATCGTGATTAAGCTTTTCATTTGTATTTAACTTAATTTGAATGTGTTATTTTCTCTCTTCAGTATTTCCCACATAAGATTGCATTATATATTTTCCTCATAGATATATGATTACAGAGAATGTGTTAGGGTTGATCTTCCGATCTGCTTTCTATTTTACTTTATTGGGTTATTGGGCCGCTCCATAGAGTCGTTTGTCTTCATTTGAACCAACAGGTGACAGTCGATGTCACATGTCTTGTACAAGCACGCCTCAACAATTACTTAAACTGCCTTTAATATTGTAGATACTTATTTCTTTTCCACCACGTAGTACCGATTTCTTTTCATTTAGCATAATTTTTTAGCCGTTACCTCAATATTTTTGTAATGAAGTGAAATAATGTTGAAGCATCGAACTTGTTGCTCGTAATTAATTGTTTCACACAACACTCGTGAGTTTACGAGTCTGCTGTTAAGGCTTCGCTAAATTATTCAAGTTTTAAGTCGCAGTGTAAGTACCTACCGGCGGAACATGGAGGTACTGATATTCATGAAATTACCGTGTAACTAGGGGACATGTTGTTATAGCTATGCATATTAGTAGTACTCTTTAGCGGCATGAGCTTTACATAAAACAGTTGACTGTACCTTCGTCTTCAAGAAACAGTTCAGGCAACCGATGGGTACCATTTAGCCATAAACTTAAGCGTGCCGGAAAATGATGATTACGCATCGGTTTTATTACTGACAATGAAAAATAAGATACCGTCTCCAAATCAGGTGCTCGCCATCCAATAGATAGAACGATGAAATGGATCTCTGACGAAAATCGGTTCTTTGATGACCAAAATCCTCAAGAAAGTAGAACTAATTTGATAGTAACATGCAACGGCTAAGATGTTGGAGCTGATATTAAGTTAAACCTCAAACCATATTAACGTGCTTCAATCCTTAGCATTTCTCTTGATTTTAAACGTTTTCACGTACTATTGATTATGTTTGTTATTAAATCTGACAACCGGTCTTATCAAAGTGTGTCTTGATTTCCTAGTAACTGTATTGGTTTCTGGTTGGTACTGGAATTCAGCTGTACTTGGTGAGACTGAAAACCAAACCCAATTTTAAAAACTAAGAGAACTTTTTCTCACACTAGAAATTACTCCTGTTACAGCGGTCCTATTCTCTAAGAAAACGCAGTGCTGCCTCAACGACGAACACCCAAATGGATACATTTGATTGTAAACCTAATGTACGTATATTTTGGATTGTTATTTCAATGTATCTTATTTGGATGTTCGTCGTTGAGGCAGCACTGCGTTTTCTTAGAGAATAGGACCGCTGTAACAGGAGTAATTTCTAGTGTGAGAAAAAGTTCTCTTAGTTTTTAAAATTGGGTTGGGTTGGGTTGGTGGGGTGGGCACTACTGGAGCCCTGTATCATAGGTGTATTCACAAACGTGGGAGTAACCTCACATACTTAAGACACCCAAATAAGAACTAGCTGTAGGTGTTCAAATGTTTGGTCCGCGCGGGAATCGAAGCCACGACTGCGCAATCAACTACTGCGCCAATTGTCCCATCAAAACTGTTACTGGCAAGATGAAGAAGTTTGGTTTTTGATAATAACTGGTGACTAGTAAGAAACCGAGCTCAGAGCTACGTAGTGCACATTATGTACATGTTATGTTAATATGATTGTTATGTAGGAGCTCGTAAATACATCGGGCACCCGGCCTCATTAACTAATTACATTCCGTCTTCTCACCCCTTCGTGATCTCACCCCGAGATGAAAGGACACCATCAGCGGGAGGAAAATTATGTTATTCATTTCATATTCCAATGATAATAACGACAATGTTACTAAAAGGTAAATTGGCAATGTTTATGTAAGTAGAAAAATATCTTGGCAAAACATAAATATGTTTATTCCCGAACGGTATTAAACCTAGTAATAGACCCGGAACTACAGTTATATCGCCCTTTTTGTCTTGGATCAAACCAGTGCTAAAGCATTTTTTTTGTAATAAGACCCAAAAAATGAAACCCTTCTCGAGTTTCATTTTTTTCATCACGCATATTCATCAGTCAAGTCCCAGGTGCAAGTAGTCGATCATGTTGCTATCATCCAGACATAATGCTAGACTTCAAGTATTTGCAAACTTAAAAGGACTTCATGGTCAGCGGTATTGCTTGCTACCATCAGACTGCGTAGACACTTTACTACAAGCCACATTTCTATTAAAACAGCACAGATGAATGCAGGTGTGTGTGTTTGTCTGTCTAAAGCTACATACAATTGAAAACTGTAGTTTTTATTTTTGGAAAAGCATCATATCATTTCTCCCGCTCTGTGTGGAGTGAAAGGAAGTGTCAGGCTGACAAAACCAACCCGTTTTCCATAAACTGCTCTTTACGTTTCAGGATCACATGATCTTTTGAACAATCCCCAAATATATTTACAACCTTGCCAAATCTACAAAATTCCTGTCCAGTTTCAGCTGTTTAACAAGCACCTCACAGCCACTCAGAAGGCCTAAAGACCTGACAAACAGTCTCACCGATCAGGGTTTTACATACGAGCATTGATGAAAATGATGTCAATATCTCTAAATCCTGATGAGAAACTTGATAATAGTTTCTTTTGAGATCGCGGCGAGAGCGTGGTAATCCCGTGCGTGGCACCGCGAGCACGCGCGGCGCCTGTTCGTGTAGGCGCCGCGAGCACTGCCTGCACCCGGCGCCCGCTCGTGTTGACGCCACGAAAACTAATGCTAAAGTTTGATGAGTTTGACACAAACTGAGAGATTTGTGGTCTAGTCGGTTGAATATGAATATTGGGGTGTAGATCATTCGGTAGCTGCTTTGATTGGATTTGTAGACAGTGTGATACTTTTGCCTTATAGTCCCAGATTTTGTAGTCTATCATTTTCGGTGATTTGAAAGTAATAGAATTGACCGTTCGGAATCGGAGTTGCCAGCGAACATCCCGAGCTTGAAATTCGATCTGGACTTCTGTATTGTTATTTGTAGAACCTCTAGATAGTTATTACAAGCTGGCTGTCTTGGTATGTGAGTTTTAATGTTGTGAACGTACCCAACAAGCAAGAGTGATTAAAAAAATCACATTACTTAAGCTGGTAACTACATCATACTGATGATGTCCTAACTACTATTTAGCTTATCCGATTGGCCGCTGTATTATCACGCCGGTTAGCAGGTGGGCGCTGATCTTTGATCCAGCTGGTTTCTGAACAGTTAGTGTATTCACCAGTTCGCAGTAGGCGAGTATTAGTATGGCTGCCAATAACGGATGGTGAATTTAAAGCTGTTTGACATTGTTCATATAATTATTAGTTCAAGCTATAATTACAGTAGCTACAATATTCTACAGTTTAGTATTTTTATTTAATTTGGTATACAATTTTTTTTTATCTTTCCTTAAGAAAAAACCTTTTCCTCTGTACATAATGTGCGAGAAGTTTAAATAAATAAATAATAAATAAATATGATATATTTGTGTTTAAAACTATAATACACGAAGAATAAACTTTACTGTACACCAAAATACTTTAAATAATACTAGTGCGGTCTTATCGCTGACAGCAATATCTATAAAAAAATAAAATTTTCTTTTGTTTCAAAATGGCACGATATATGTAAGCGAATAATATTTTGATGACAGGAAAACATGAGGAAGAGAGCAATTCGTGAGAAGAATTGCCCATTCCTGTTCAGGATAGCTATCTATCATCACGCACAGCTGAGCACTTCCCTGCTCACCTGGCTCCGCGGAACCCACGCGGTCCCAAGGGAAGCAAGCGATTCGTTAGGTATACTCGTATCTAAAATTAAACAGTGCGACTGACTGAGCTGCGGAGGTAACTTATCTCTGAGTAAATATAATAATAACATTCCACAACTATCACACAACGTTATCTAGTCCCAAGCTAAGCAGAGGTTGTGTTATGGGTACTAGACAACTGATAAACATACTTATATATTTCTAAATACATATTATACACACACAGACACAGAAAAAATGATCGTGCTCATCAGACAAACATTTGTCCTGGGTGGGAATCGAACCCACGACCTTCGGCATAGCAGTGAGGGCCACTAACCCCTAGACCAACAGGCCTGTCAAATAAATAAACAGATATAACTTTATTTAATACTCGCTGTCCTTCGCGGTTTTACTCGCGTTTTAGGTAACTACTCCACTTCTAATATACGAAGTTTTGATGCACGAAGGTGCACATCCAATATTTCTTTGTCTAATGGACTTTTAATAACCATCCGCAGCCACGTCTCAATCGTAACTTTCAGGAGATAGGGGAGTTGAACTGAATGTTAATACCTTCATGAATTCAATTAATAAAGTGTTCAGTCACATTCAGGAATACATTACATATTGCATCAATATTTCATTACATAGGTAAAATATAAAATCAGAATGCGTCACATAAACTCACGGACTGTTATCATTCCACGTCATATCTAACATCGGAATCTTAGAACCGAGCGAAATCAAATCGAGACAAAATTGAAGCATATAGCTCAAGATCGTCATGGAGAACTATTGTGGACGCGTTAACCCGAGTTAGGGGACATAGTAAGTCACGGATTCATAAATATTCAGCTGCGAAACAAACACCGCTAGTGAATAAGCTTAAAGCATAAAAAAATACAGTAATGCAAGTCTGTCCGTCAGTGATATTGCTAATATTGGTGAGATCCGTTGAATCGTTCAGCGCGGACAGGAATAGATGGGTTGAGTATGATTTATGTTATACAGGCTACGATTGACGTCGATTGACTGATATTTTACAGTTATTTGCTTTGTCTGTGTTTCTGAGGAATTGCCAAACCTTCATATAATCGTGAATGATTGTTGAGCAATCAATAATATCAAAACACTAGCTGCTGCCAGCGGCTTCGCCCGCGTGACACTAGAAAACATACTCCTGAGAAAAAAATATATCCTGCGTACTATTCCAGGACATTATCATCATTGTTATCTCAGCCAAAAGACGTCCACTGTTGGAAACAGGCCTCCCCAAAGTGTCGCTAAAACGACCGGTCCTGTGCATCTCGTATCTGTCGGATTCCTGCGGCCCTAACCAAGTCACCGGGCCACCTGGTGTTAAGCCTAGCCTTCCAACGCAGCGTCTTCCGGTACATTGTCATCACTCCAGAACCTTTCGTCCACATCGACCATCTGTTCTCCGAGAACGTGCCCTGGCCACTGCCACTACACATTGGCAATTCTTAGGGCTATGTCGGTAATCTTGGTTTTCCTGCGGATATCTTCATACCTGATGTGATCAGGAAAGGGAACTCCGAGCACAGCCCTTTCCTGCCCCCTTTGGGTGACTTTAAACATTCTGATGAGGGCATAATCTTCTCCTATTTACGCCTAGTTCTTTGATTATAATATAGAAATCTTGATCTAACTGTACTGAGCGAGTATTGTCGATATTCAATACCAATGGCACCATAAACACCCTCTAAGCTGACATTAATATTGTGTACACACTACCAGCATATCTGACACACACACACACACACACACACCATCACAGCTCAAGTACCCTATACACCGACGTGGTTGGAGTGACAAATGTGTACGTATGTGAGTCGCATCGCAGCGTGAGATCGAGGCAATATCTTAGCGGTTCCGCCGAGCGGCGCTCGTTAATTAACTTAGTATTTAGCCTATTTAGAGAACGTCTTGTGTGCACCTGAGGGGCCATCGAAGAACCCACCTAGATCAAGTGCTCGTTAGGTCGAGGAACGTTGGACTTACCTACTGGCATGAACTACAACTATGGTATATTATTAGGTCGGATATTTAACAGAGAATGATGCCTTATAGCTAGCATAGCTTAATCAGCCTTAGCTATAGTTGCTGAGACACAGGCAGTCTCTCTAAAAGACATGGAATGGGCCGTAGTCCACTACGCGGGACCAGTCCGGATTGATGGATGTCACAAATGTTCGAATGTTCGGTTACGATAGAGGTAAACGTCGAGAGGTTGTTACATTTATCATTTCAAAATAAGTTACTTAGCAAATTTATTTCACGAAATTAAGAGTTAAATATTTTTATAAGGTAAGTATTCAAGAAATCTCTGAGTGCACTGAATTAACCAGGTCGAAGCCAAAAAGAACCGAAGATAATATATTCGTCATTTATGTTGAATTGAATTTCTTCGAGCTCATTTTGCGTGAAATGATCAGCAGCTGTCGTTCTTTGATTACTCGCAATGTTATAAGTCTTAGAGAATCGTTTAGAATCATCTGGATTTCCAGTTTTTTTTTCATTTCATAGTAATTTTCAGTAAGACCTGGTGTTATGCTGTGGTGCGGCTCGAAGAACTACGTTTTCTAAACTTCATTTCCTGGATAGAATTGTTCTTCATACTATCACCTTGTTTCATTTCACTTGCTGTTAGTATATAGCTGATGGCTTAATTTGGGAAGCTGGTGGACGTATTACGATGCAATCCTAGTCGGGTACCTACAGGAGGTCGTGTGAGAAGAATAATGGTGTTGCTCTCAAATGTTTCGAATTTAAAATGATTAAGAACACCGAATTTTACTAAACTTTAATTTTTATTTCGTAAGCTAATTTTACACAATTTAGAAATTTATTTTAGACTTGAAGGAAAAGCTTGTATGTCCTTTTAAGCTAGTTATAGCATAAATCTAACTGAATTTCAAACTTTGCGTTTTCAAGTAATGGTCACTACTCGTGTCGTCCAGGCGAAGAATATCTGCGCCCACTCGATATTCTTGTCACAGAAGCTCTAGTAACACTAGTGATGTGCTTAGTTATAGGTCGTGTTGTCGGTAAACAGTAAAATCATAACTAAATTCCAAATATCCTTTGCCCCAATATGAAGTCTTACGGTCTGAAACAGTTCATGTATTACTAAGAATAGCTCGGTGTTATGTAGGTATAACAAGAGAATGTGTTTGCATAAACTAAATTTTATGAGTAATAAACACGATTCAAAAATAATAACATTTGTCGTAAATTAAGGTAGTAGATATCTTTGCTGCCGCAGACATAAAACTATTTGTATATTCACAGGTGAAGAAAACGTTTATTTTTAACAATCTAACAAACTTGTATTTTATCGTTTATCAATTCACCTTTAATTAGCGTTTTATGTGCAAAGTTTCTGTTATTGAATAATTGGTTATTTTTTCTGTATTTTCACCACGTGCGATGTAATAAGGACAAGATTTTAAAAATAAATCACTGAAAGCTTTGCTGGGAGTACACTCTACCTAAAATTATGTGATACCTACCGAGTGCTTGGGTTACAATTATTTTATCGATTCTTTCCCAGCACTGGTCGTGCGTATAACGTCCTGGAGAGAGTCCAGGCGATGCCGACTCAATAAATATGTATGAATCTGGCGTGTCGTACTTTATAAGCAGTGATAGGAATAGGTAGTGCCTATTAGCCTAAACTTCGAAGAACAGAGACAAAAAACGGAGACTTCCTTAGGACTAATTATTTCCGGGACATCTGTCTCGAAATTTCTAGACAACACTTAAATACATTAAAAAAAATGTGTTATTTGGAATAAGTATTCGTCTATATTTATCTAAAGTTTGCGATTAGACATAACATTTATAATTTATAACTCCATAATAACAACTTATCCTATATCAGCCTATCCTATATTAGTCTATATATCCCTCTCCTAGAGAGGAGGCCTGAGTCCCAGCAGTGGGAATATTATAAGGCTGATGCAATGCAATGCAAGGCTATAGCAGCCTAGTGACACACACTGCGTGTGTTTGTATTGTTGTGATCAGAGAGGTCTTCTTAATATATGCATGATATAGATGACTTCCGTATTTTTTTCACGTCTTTATCCCGGAGGAGTAGGCAGAGACTACAGACTATGTTATATCTAATACCTATGCAATTACTAATATTACAAATGTGATAGTTTGTATGGATGTCCATTACTCAATTCCACTGAAAATGCTGAATTTGGTAGTGATATAGATTAAGGTGTGGATTAGCTCATAGGCTACTTCCTATAAAAAAAGTATAGTTCCCATGGGATACAAAAACAGTAGTACACGCGGGAAAAGCCGCGGGCATTAACTAGTTAAAAAGAAAACGTTTGGGTCCTTTCACACCACCGATATTGTCTGGCGATTCTTAGGAGATTTCCATACAAAAAAAAACCTCATTAATATTAAGATCATACCACTTTGTAGACCTACATTCTGGCAAATAAATGAATTATTTATTTATTTTAAGTACCTTTTTTAATGATAAATTCTTTCTACTATAGAGAATGCTAAAATGATAAAAAATTATCGTTTTATTATTTGAAAGCCTTTTTTTACACTTGAATTTTAGAAATCTCATTAAACGTAGCCAAGAGTGAGCTAGAAAGAAGATATTTACTTAGAAACGTGTACGGCTTCTTATAAAAACATTGTGATTCATTGTGTATTACGAATTTACGATCAACAAGTCATTTACAAAATGTTCTCCAAATTCAGAAAATTTTATGGTTGTAACGACTGTGTATGTTATTTATTATGATATATCTAGTCGCAAACTTTAGGTAAATATAGACGAATTACTTATTCCAAATAACAATTTTTTTAAATGTATTTAAGTGTTGTCTCGAAATATCGTCTCGGAAAAAATTTAGTCCTAAGGAAGTCTCCGTTTCTTGTCTCTGTTCTTCGAAGTTTAGGCAAATAGGCACTACCTATTCCTATCACTGTTTATAAGAGATGAGCGAGTCTCCAGGCCGGAGCGCCCGCACACGAGTTGCAATACTGTGTGCTTTGTAGCTCCGCGCAAATACAAGCTAGTAATCGTTTATTTCAGATTTATCGTCAAACCTTCGCTTCAAGATTTATGCTTCTAACACAAAAATGAATGTTACTATGTGTTGTTTTATTGTCGCTGTGTTAATTCACCGGAGCGGCAAGCTATCAAACTCACATATTTACTACTACTTACATTGTCAGATCACTAGGTATACATTCAACTCGTAAAATAATTGTTTACAGAAGCTTTGGAAAGACTTTTAATTTACATTCTTACAATACCACAGTCTGTTTCCTTTCAACCTTCTTCCTCTTTGATGAAAATCTCGGTAATAAATGTTGATTAAAGCCGACGACAAAAATCTAGACTCCAGGGCAGTTAATTCTCAAAGGAGTTCAGGAATTTTACTTTATAATGTACCTTACCGGTGGATCTCGCGTAGAAATATTATTTGGCGCCAGGACTGAAATTTAGTAGAAGTATTTAATTATTGATACGATTTTCTGATTTCAAGGTTACTTCGCCGTAAAACTAAAACAACATGTGAAATTAACGAAAATGCGAGTGACACTACCCAGGGCAACACTGTTCGTTACGGCCCAAAACAATTGAAACAGACATGACAGCACTCTGATACTGTCAACAACTTCACCTGACCTAACATTATTTGCATCACAATTTGGCAATGATTAAAACTAACTACACTACTTATAAAATACACAATCACATTATCGTCACACACATGTGTCACTTGGTCACAATACTTATAACCCGACGACGAGTGTCACAACACTAATCGACACGGAGTGGGCGGGGCCGCTTCGCACGTGTGTGTTTGTTTACATTGTGATGTCACTAGTGGGGGAGTTACTGATCTTTTCAGAGGTAAACACAGGTAATCGGATTTTTTTTTTCTGGAAATTTTTTTCGAGTTTGCTTTCTGTATCAGTACATAAAGTCTAAATATTAGAGTAATTTGAAAGCATTTATATGGTACAAATCATTTATTTTTATTTTGGAAAGGCCAAAAAGACTCTCAAGAGGAATTACATCATCATTACATCTACAGAAATAAGACATTTACAATGAGTACATTTATTTAGAGGAACATATACAGTAATTATTGAGAAGCTCTTGGCTAAGACAGCTACATCTGCACGGGCCAAACTAAGCGTCTCGTGCCGGGGTTGGTTCGTGGATGGATGCCCATCCTAACATACCGAGATTCTTCCGTACAGCACGTTAAGACATCAGTCCTGGCTGTCACTTGTTATTATAGATAGTTTGAAGCCAGGAAATCTGACACTAGTCTCGCCAGGGCCTTTTCCCCTTTTACCTGGTTGTAGAGGTGATATAGGCAGTCGATTCATGTAAAATGCTGATATTCAGGATATCCAGTTAGACTGGAAGCTGTTCGAAAAAGGCTCAGCAAACAAACATACAATAGAACTTATTGGGTATGCTATCTAGAAAGGCCAGGTGCTTAGCGCTCGCAGCCGGTGCGTGTGTATAAATGAACGTAAACAAAGCAATAAATACTCGTAGAGAACACACTCTCCAGAAAGGATGGTAGTTCGTAGCAGGCGGCGAAGGGTGTGAGCGTATGTATGTTCGCCTGTGTACATCACCTATTCTATTTTTTATTTAATTTAAAGTAATTTATGTACAATAAAGAATATAAGAATATGTTTGATGAATAGTGATTACATTATATAAATAATATAATTAAAACTAATGAAATATCCAAAATATTTTACAGATGTAGGTACTATTGGTGCAACATGATAAAGATGTGTGAAATTATAATACTCGCTGGCTCCAGATAATCAGGTTCAATTCACTTCTTCAAATACACTTATTATCCTGAAAAGCTTAATTTAAACATTAAACGCTCTTTGTAAGAAGTTTACTAAACTAACTGTTGCTAATACTTTTTTCTTATATTAATATTGATCGTTATGCCACTTTGCAAAGGCTTTGAATGCAATATACGAGTAGCTAATTTAAAAAGTCGTTGCTGCAGGGAGACGCCGCCGTACGTCTCCTTGCAGCAATACCGTCCTAGGTTTTATGCCTACGTAACCAGGATTCTGCATCCAATAGCTTCTGCTTTCATCGATGGATACGCGATACAACAGCAATAAAGTCGCGCGTTTGTTTTGATGCAGTCGCGCGTTAGTTGTGAATCCACGGCGAACCTGTCACGCGATAGACGTGCGTTAATAAAGTTGTCGTGAGCGTGAGCGACCTCCCTTGTTATTTCAAACTAAAATCAAAATATACTTGTTTAGTTTTAGCACATTTAGTTACAGTTTAAAATCATCACACGCAAACAGATTTTCTGATTCGTTCCAGTTTTGCATCCATTGTGGAGGAATTCCTTGTAGCCAGCCAAGCCGCCAATCATTTCACTTGCTTCGAATACCTAATTACACGCGAGCGGTTTATAGCGGCCGCTCGTAAAACTATGATATACGGCGAGCGTGCGACGTGCGCGTGCACACGTGTGGACGGTCCGCTGACAGTCTGGCCGTGAGATGAACACAGTTGTGGTCATGCGTGCAATCGAACAAAGAAGAGTCCAAGTTACAACTTAGTGAAAATAGTTTAATATAATTTAGGATATTTATAGTATACGGTTTATCAGCATAGTGAAATTATTTATATAGTTAGTGTACTCGTCGCCTCCCGGCTCCGCCTGGCTAGTCGGTCGGTAGCCTTCCACCCGCCAAACGAACAGAAACGCTGATACAAACCTCGTTTGGCCGCATAACTGACATAGTGCTCAAACGCGAGCCTATCAACAATAAAAAAAAAACTGCAAAGATTGGAATGACTCACCAGACCTCGTGGTAAACGTAGGAAATAAATACAAATAAAGAGATTATACGGAACGAATATTGAAAAAAAAAAGAACATTATGTACGTAGGTATTGATACTGTTGACGTCTTCAATGATTCAGAGAAATTCTTACAGGTATTTTTTTTTTATGTAGGTAAAATCATCCAATGACAGATCCCGCCCTTGGGCGGAGCGGGAAATAGTGTCAGACTCTTACAGGTTGAATTTTTGAGTATGATGATGAAACAATTAAATATCGCACTGCACGGGTTAGTCTCCAAGGTTAAGCAACGCTTGCCGGGGTCGGTATGGGGGTGGATGACCATCTCAATATAATTATTGAGATTCCTTCCTGCCGTGAGAACAAGTCATTTTGTTCATGTTGTTTCTAAAAGTCAAACGTCAGGAAAGCTGACAGCAGTCTTGCCAAAGGATACCAAATTACTTTCTGGGTTTTGGGGTAGGATAAGCAGTCGCTGCGCAAGATACTGATACCTACATCCAGGGTCACTGACGGCTAGCTTCAACACAGTTAGCAAAAGGCTAGGCAGGTTGTATAGATGGTAACTATAAGTTCAGAAAATCAAATCGCTTTGATCGTCTAGAATACCAACCAATAATTTTCAGAAACATCTGGATGGAAATCAGTGAAATTATTAAGGAAATATTTTGATGATCGCCTCGCATTACATCAAAATGTTCACATAATGACGTCATCTTAAACTGACATTATCAACAAATGGCGGGAAAAGTGAATGCTCAAAGAAGAACCAACTCCGGCAGAAACGAGATTTATCTAAAACTAATCTGTAATAATAAGTAATAAAACAATTAAACCAGTTATTATCGTGATCGTAACTTGCAAACATATAAACATTGCCTGTTTTGTTAATCAGGCGTCGATTTTAAAAATTGCTTAGTAACAATTAATTTTACTTTGACTTTAATAAAAAAGCAGGAGGTTCTCAAACCTCCTACTTTTTTATTTATTTTTTATGCAGTTCTCTTGGATCTTTCATGAACCGATTTGCAATTTTTTTTCCTCCTATAAAGATATGCTTCCAGATTTGCCCTATTTTCTTCAAAATTCAGTTCTGATGATGGAATTGATGAGGAGTAGAGGGTACTCCTATATTTTCCATCGAGTACATAAGCATTTACGGTCAAAATGTAACGTTTGATGAAGTGGAACTGAAGACCAGGAATACACAACGGAACTTCACACTCACGTAGATATCACAACGAAGGTAGTTAAGCAACTATAAAAATACAAGTAAATAAATAGTATTGTTGAAAATGGTATCGTCGAAATTATCGGATAATGACGATGGAGCCGGAAGGTAGTCACCGGAACTCCGTAGTTAATCAATGTATCCTAGCAGTATTTGGGCTTATTAGAATTATTATGAGATGTACTTTATAACTATAAGGTTACTATTAAACTGATCTGATGATGGAACCCGAAGGTGGTAGGGAGACACGGAAACTTCATAATAAAACGATATAATATCCTAGCAGCGTTTGGGTTCATTGGAATTGTCTTTGCAAATTGCAAAACGACACAGTTCCGAGGTAAGTGCATAAAAAGATAAATAAAAAAGTATTTACAAGAAATAAATATAGAAAATACAATCGAATTGAAAACTTTCTTTTTTTGAAGTCGGTTAAAAAATAATAACTGGTTGGTGAGTAGAGTAAAATAAGAAATTAAAAAAAAATAGTTTACGAATCGTGAACTAAAGAAGTATAATCGGAATCTAGTTCTTCAATTTACTCATGTCTGCCTCACTGTGTGAAGTGTCTGAGTAGTGGCCAATGAAAGAAGAAGACGAATTGTTCCTAACAGTAAATATAAGAAAGTTTTGTTTTTCTAAATAATTATAATATAATATTAGTACATTATGATACAAGTGTGTAATGTACATGGTTACCGTCGCGGCGGTATTAAGACCCGAGCCTTGGCGAGGATCTTAAGAGAGCCAAGAACGGTAACCATACATTACTCACGTGTATCATACGACGTTTTTCAATACACTTGTGAAGAAAAATAATTTAGTTAACTATTATTACAACAGCAAAACTAGGAAAAAAAATCATAATATGGCGGTAACATTCATAGGCACACATCAATATTTTTTTTAATTGACCCATAGCTGAAGGCTATGGCTACATAGTCTTTTGATCAATTTGCCTAGTCGTTGTTTCTTTTCTTGCGTGAAAAGATTTCACGATAATATCATTTTTAGTGACAATAGGATGTAACATTTCCTAATGTTTTTGTAGTATTTGATTTTATTTAATTAATATAACAATGAACTTCACTCGAAAAAATCACATTACTTGAAACCGCATCTTAAAATGACGGCCATAGACCACAATTTTTTTATTTATTCGTATTTAAAATTTGAATCGCAAACAAAGAGGTTGAACAAAAAGGTTATAGCTACATTACAGCACTAGTGCGTAATGGTAATCAAAATGTCACAGTTTGGTAACAGGTGCCATTATGTACCTAAGTGTAGTGCAATAAGAGCCACTTTCTGAGCAAGTGTATTGAAAAATATATTCCACAACTATCACACAACGCCGTCTAGCCCCAAGCTAAGCAGAGCTTGTGTTATGAGTAGTAGACCACTGATAAACATACTTATATATTTCTAAATACATACATATTATACATAGATAAATTAAACCCAGACACAGAACAAATGATCGTGCTCATCACACAAACATTTGTCCTGGGTGGGAATCGAACCCACGACCTCCGGCATGGCAGTGAGGGCCACTAACCACTAGACTAACAGGCCAATTATGGCATAAACAATATATTTAACTTATTTATATTAAACAATAACGTTTTTACTTCACCTAGATTTAACTAAGATTTAGTATGACAAAGCAAAAAAAAAACCTTTATTGAAATGTAATGCAAGTATTTTTTTGCAAACCGTACCTTACACTCAACATTTGACAGATCGAGTTGTTATTGCACTATTCTTATTTGGAACGCATAGTATAGATCCACAGCATTCTCCTTTGCTCGCCAGTGTACACTTGAGCGCACAAATGAACTAATTTGACGAACTGTGCCGAATAATATAGGAAATTTAAATGAAAAGTAGCAGTATCATTTGACTGCTTCTAAAATAGTTGGCATTATTTTGAGAATATATAGATCTGCCGGCACTTGGTTTGATTAAAAGACCTAAGTATCGTCTTACTACACTCCCAGCAATAGGTACTTAAAACTCATAAAGTGTATGTAACGCTGAATAAAACTAAATTTAAATAAAATTAATTAAAAAACCCACTGTCAGTTTTAATAATGTGTAGTGCTTGTTGGCATAAGCTTTACATAGACAAATTAAAATTAAAATATTAATCATGGTGAAAGTAAATATTAAATGTCAGTAACGCCATCGTCAAGTGGCCGATCAGTCGCTGGTGGTGCGTGGGCGACCGCCATGCGCCGGTTCTGACGTGGTTGGCGTGTGGCGCCGATGTCACAACACTTCTACGAAACCGTTTTTAGACATGCTTAACTGGCGGCGAACATTAAATCCGTTAGAAAATTACACAGCCTTCTAATTTATTTTTTTGTTGAATGTAATTGTATAAAATTTTATTCGTTCCCTTACTTGATTCATTTTCAAAGTTGAAAACTTTTCTTGATGGTAGTGGCTTTGGGGTAAACGTCTTCGTCGCTGTAGTGGTGGTCGCTGGCTTCGCTTTGGCCTTGGTCGGTGACGACGTGGGCCTGTGCGAATCGGATGGCAACAAACTATAGAGTTTGGCCGAAATAAGTTTTCTCAATTTGTCGGCCCTGTCTTCTAATGCACTTAACCCTAGAATAAGCTCGGCTATGGAGGCCGGGTTTTCTATTACCATTGCTAAACTTTTCAAAAACAAGATAAGGTACCAAAACTGGTTTTCTTTTCGGTGTGGGTTCTGTTTATTATACAAAACAAAGTCAAATGTGTACATTATATCGCCATGAACTTCTGCCCAAAAATTCTTATGTCTATTTTCATTAAATTTATTTTGAGTGGTATAACACTCGGAAGGATATGGTTTGATGCCACTACTTTGTCTTGAGTAATAATAACAATCGTAACGTTCTGTTTTTTGTGTTTGTGGTCGTTCATCTAAAATCCTTGCCAAGTGTACTCGCCTTGTGTTCGCGGCATTAACCGGAAGATCATTTGTTTTTGGCCTCCGACTATTCCATCTATATTTGATTACACACATTTTGTTCCACAGTATAGTATTCTCAACAGTTGTCATTGACGTATTCTTTTGAAGACACTGTTGATAACTCGAGTTATTGTAAGTCATCAAGTTCAATTTTTGTTCGTTGGTTAAAATATTATCATGCTGGGCTTCGTTTCTGGGTGTGTTCACTAGTGTTTCTTTATTATTTATCTCCTTTGCTGCACAAGTAACAACCATAAGGTTCACCAGGATCACGCATCGTACCATGATGAGTGTACAAGAGGTTCAGTTTATGCGTCAGTCGGTATAAAGCGACCTGACAGAATGCACGACCTGCTAGCGACCGCTTTGCACGGGCGGTTATGCGTAAAGTGAGCCATGTTGGCTGCTTTTTATAGCCAGGCACGCGGGTGCTTCAATGCTTTGGTATAGTTCATTGTTATGTGATTCCAATATAAATAGTATCTATTGTTTGCATATAGGTCACATTGAGTTATACCTATGCATTGTAAATTTTTCCCTGTAAATCAAATTTTTCAGTTGGAAGATAAACTTGTTTAAGAAGCTAACCTCCCTAAATTTTAGGAATGATCAAATCAAAGAAATAAATAAGAAAATTAAAAGTTTACTTTTTGATTTTCTTGTTTTAGTTTCTAACAACGTTTTTCGACTGAA
The DNA here is from genome assembly GCA_958295575.1 of Leucania comma. Taxonomy (NCBI): domain Eukaryota; kingdom Metazoa; phylum Arthropoda; class Insecta; order Lepidoptera; family Noctuidae; genus Leucania; species Leucania comma. Next base: position 507,646 of record OY282484.1, read on the forward strand.
ATTACTCGTATGATGATTTTTTATATTTTACATAATAAATCTAACAAATATCGAATGTTCGACTGGCTGCTGTTCTCACGGCGTCGCAAGAGTAGCGAGCGGAGCCCGCCGCGCAAGGCTCCTGTTTCTGTTGCGGGAATTAAAGGAACCTGATACAACAGGGATTTCGGGGCTTCATTCGCCCGCATTGTTTTCTAACTCTATGTATTTAGTTAATAAAACTTCATGCAAAACAAAGGTACAAAAGAAGACTTAATGATTTATTCTCTACCAATCAACCAGGGGTGTAAAATTGCATCAGAAGTCGAGGGAATTTCCTCGACTCAATTCCTTTCGTTATTTGGGAACCCAACCACGCTTTTTGACTTGGTGAGGGTTTGGTTTTGATCTCGAGTCCTAACTGCCAGATCCCCTCAACTACTGTCACAAGCCCATATGTCGCTAATTCAGCCGTCAAGTAGTACGACTTCCCTGCGCTAAGCCCAGCGCTACAATGACGCTGCTAGGGAGGTCGACGCGCAGCAAATAGTCGAAATTGATGATCGAACAGGAGCAGCCCCAGAACCAACACCTGCCATACACAATACGTGATTTTCCTTCAGTTCCACTTTCCCTGGTGACCGGGGTAAATAATAGCCCTGTCTGTCAAACAGGCCTCGATCACTTCACAGAGGTAGCATCTGGTGATAAAGGAGTGCCCCCCTAACAGGCAACTTCAGGATAGGGTATTGAAAGTATTGTCGATGTTAGGAGACAGTGGCAAGCCGTTACCTTCCCGGGAAACCGCATCCACATGGTTCGCGTTGATGGAGAAGCCTGCAATTACTGTTTCATAGAGCTTGCCCACCTTGTTGATGGGCCGGTATTCAGATGCAGAGTCTACACGATGTCCTGGCTTCCGAGCATCCATTTTCCCCGTCTTTCAACGAAGTGGAAACACCGTACCCAAAGGGTAACTAACGGTGTCCTATTACTAAGAGACTGCCCTAACCCGCTGACAGACAAACGCTCGGAAATCAACGGAACTCCTGACTTGCTTGCCAAGGTAGTATAATGTTCATAATGGGTAACGAAAAATACTCAGTTCCTCTCATAAAATAAAAATAGATAAAATTCAACTACAACAAAAATCAAGTTCTCGAATGTAAGTGCATCAAAGTTTTAGCGCATTCATTGTAACAGCGACTGAGGTAAATATGTTACAGGCAAGTTGTCGGCCAAGTTGTCGGCCAAGTGGCGCGGCCGAGCGCCAACAGCGGGCTCTAATTACGAATAATGGCCGAACTCGGAGACGAGTACAGCGTGTCGAGTCCTGAACATAATGAGCTACAATTGCTACCGACTGCAAAACCTTAAATGTATAAATATACACAAAAATCATGACGCTACTTCGAAGAAGTGGTGGTGATAACGGAGAGGGTTTGAGGAGAGAGATTTTAGCTGATACGATGAATTCAGTACATGTTTTTCATGAATCTATGTTTCTGTGCCCTAATACCTAGATAGGTATATCGGATAGCTATCTTGTTTCTAGGATTGTTTTTGTTCAAAGGAACATATTATTAACGTTTGTCGTAAATCGACCAATAACATACAAGATCAAGTAATAATTCTTGTAAAAAGATGATCATTTTGTAATAACAATATCAAAAGTAACGGTTGTCTCAAGGCCTGTGACTAGTGTTCACAGGGTTCCCAAACTAATTTAATTAAAGCATTTAGATTCAGAATAATTTGATAGCTTGTTTCTGTAACCGTGCGTCATTTATATCTCACCCCCTTACTTTGACTACGCTATTGCCTGCGGTTGAATTATTTAGGGAACTATAGCAGTACCATTTAGAAGATTTCATTAATAACTTCGTTTATTTATTTTTTTCACGATAACAATGCACTGTGCCACTCATTATACCAAAGTGTCTTGAGATTAAATTCAGTGACTGAATTGTGTATATCTTTGTGTCTTTTGACAGCTTGTGTATTGGGTTGTGAATGATTTCCTATAATATTATAATATTTATTGCATAATTAAAGTCAACGTGACTTCACTTTTATAAAAATATAATATATACCTACTCAAATACATGTGTAACTCTGTGTATTCACGACTTTTATATATCCAGTATTTGTAGTAGCACATTTTAATATCCAGTGTTAGTGAGTGTACGTTTTGATGTATTTATAAATATATAAAGAAAAATAAAACAAATTTAGGCATGTCTCAACCACCGCAACAAGGATTTGTTCCTGAAAAGATTCAGGAGTTCAACCGAAGGGCCTCTCAAGAGGTGACGGAATCTGTTCTCCAGCCGAAACTGCGTCCTCAAGAGACGCCAAAGAAGGATGCCCATCTCAACGGGACTGACAAACAAGCCGAGAAGCCAGCCAGAGACGATAAACCAAAGGTAGAAACCGGTTACGCATCTAGGCAGAATCTGGAAAGCAAGAACCCGTTCTCTCCCAACTTCTACCGGAACAGCCGGCCTCATGGCCACTTCGAAATGGGGCCGCGCGGCCTGGACTACTCTCCTCACCGAATGGGACTGGACTTCTCTAACCGACTGCGAGATTATGCTCCACAAAGGTCCACGTCCATCCATGGCCATGAAATGACCGATGCTCCCATGAAACCGGAGTATTTGGGACACCGAAGTCAATTTGGCAGTCAAATCGTGCCTGGCGGGATTAGCCACCCTGATGTAGTGTTCAGACACGACTACTACAGCCAGATGGGGTTCTCACCACCGCGGGCATCACGCTTTTCATCACAGGAGTACCTGAATGCGCCGGCATGCGGCCGCTGGCCCGACTACCGCCAGGAGTACCGCCAGCGCCGCCGCTCGCAGCAGGACCTCCACTCGCTCGGTCAAAGCCCTGAAACAGGTAATTATAAATTTTCTACATGACTATTAATACAATTACCTATAAACCATAAAAATTCTTAAACGAAAAAGAAAAACTGGTAACAATTGAATAGAATAAACTTAGTGGATAGAGTCGAGACGGCCATAATAACGTAATGAAATTTACACAGACTCCAGCAGTGCCTTAGTGATGATTGACCGCAAGATACTCCAAAAACTTTAAAACCTCGGTATGTTCGACCAGTTTCTCCAACGATTTAAATCTTATTTGACCGAAAGAACACAAAACTCATAGTAAAGAGGCTTAGTCTTCTGGCTATTGTTCTATTGCCGGAGTTTCACAAGGCTTTCATACGGGTCCGATATTGTTCCTAGTATTTGTCAATGAACGAACTGCAACAAGTACAGTGAATGTTAATTTTTTGCAGACGATATCTGGTTGTACAAACAAATAAAATCAGCGAGAAACTTACCTTTACTGAGAACAGAGTGACCCATCAATGATCAATGATCTGATTTATGTATGATATAAGCATATCAGTCCCCCGAAGCAATCAGCCCAGATCTGACCAAACGTTAGATTTATTTTTACCTTTGGCTGTTCGAACAAACCTTGTAGGATCGACGCCGTTGAACCGTATTATGAAGCTGAATAATAAAAGCCACTTTCGAACAAATAGCATTAACCATTTTCTTTAATACCTTGGCTCACTTTCGAAAGCATCTTTTACACTAATTCGCAGATCGATAAAATTATGTTCGTTACCTTATTAATGGTTTTTTTTAAATTCATTCAATTTTTTTTTTTTGTATTATTTGTCTTGTACAAATTAACAAAGGCGAATTCTGTAAGTGCTGTGTACGGTCCCTTTGCCGTGAAGATTTCGTTGCGATAGTCATATATTAACTATTTGACTGCCAAAAAAATAAATAAATCAATAACGTTCGTGATAGAATTGGTACATTAACAGATTTATGCTTGTGCAGCGGATTTGACAAACATTTTTATAAATTGGCCGCGCAATGCCGCCCCGGGTATTGATCATACGTTTTGTTTCTTTGATGAATGACCTGTCTAAACGACCCATGTACCGTGGACGCCATTAGAACCAGCCACACGGAATTACATGAATCATTAATATTTAATTTGCTCTCAAAACATTCGTTGCTAGATATTCAGGTATTCAAGGACAAAGATAACTAGAAAAGCGTCATTTCTTGAACTTATAATGCATTTCTAAACAAAATCTTTTAAATACAAAAAAAAAAGACATTTTTATAGTGTCATCACAAAAAATTGCCAGAGTTTACTGCACCGAGCAGAAAGATATAAGGCATGACAGATGCCGTGAAAATAAACTCTACTTCTTTATTTAACAAAATTTCGGTAAGATGTTCTAATGTTATATGACTAGCTTCTGCTTGCTTATAAATATTTGAATAACCAAAACGCCCGAGACTAGATTATTTTTGTTACATTACTAAATACGCATCGAAAATAAAATGTTTTTAGTTTTCAAAACCTATGAATCCTATAATGTCTTTTGTTAATTTTTATTTTAGTTCATAAACAAAGGTCCCATTACATCCGAGCCAAAGACATTAATCCGAGCTGATATATATTTTTAATGGATATATATCAGCTCGATATTATTAATTTTCCCATTAAAATATGTAGCTTATTACAACCCGCCATAAAATGAGGGGAACGATAAATACGATCGCCTTTGTTGATCGGTAAATATTATACCTACATTTTTTACCAATCAGCTGTAGCTACACAACCGCCCCAAGACAAAGAAAAAGCAGTGAGTTCACCCTAAAATGCGCACGAAGATGCGCTTGCGGCTTGCTCAGTTGGAATGATTTTCTACTGCGAAATATACACGTGGCAGCTTTTGTCTATATCAAATAATATAAAATAAGTAACAACACAAAATATATTTCTTTTATTGGGATATAGAAATTATAAAAGAGGATACGACGATGACATAACTCATAAAGTAGAATTTTACAGGATTTATAAGTTTGATGAAAAAAAAATTTTTTTTGTAAACTTGTATTACACAAGTCATAAACGCTGCATGTTGCGCGTACGCGCGTACTTGCGGGAGTGCAAATCTGCGTCATGGTGCGGGTTTTTTATGCACTCACGCGCGTAGTTGCGTTTTGTAGATTCACGGCGGCTTTGACTCATTTCATTGAAAGCCGCACGAAATCACGCACGGCACTGCGAGCCTCGGTGTGCCATACTTTGCTTCTCGTTCCGCACGCACGCGCGTGTGCGCATGTTTTTTCGCTTGTAGGCGCATGATCTTCATGATCGCGCGTGGATTCATTTTCTGTATGTTGGACTGTGCGTTTTTTCTATACAAACGGAGATACTTACAAGCAACGTTAAAACACGCGCTACGCTCCGTTGTGCATGGCAGTGTGTTAAACGCCTACGTATAAGTTTTATAGAAACGATAGCGTATTTCTATTAGTTCCCCTTCTGCGTTTCTTCGTCCGTGGTTGCACGGCGTCGGCAGCCAGGTCCCGCGGCGGTGCGCCGGCTCGCCCCTCATGCCGGCGCCTTCATTCAATTTTAGTGCGAATATGTTCCTTCAGGCTCGCGGCTTTGCTACACTAACAATATTTTACTTTGATGTCATTTAGGCGCTGCCGGGGGTAAAACATTACTCATTTTGGCTTTTATTTGAAGTTGAAGGGAAACAATTTTGAGTTTTCAGAAACATCATTAACACAATAATAGAATACAGATTCTTGGAAGTGGTGGCTAAATGTGCTAAATGGGATGTTTCAAACAAGCTTTATCTGATATCAGTGTTACAGAAATAGTTTCATCAATAGTTACCGTTATGTTTCACTCTTTTACAGAACTAAACAAAGTGAATTATTAAAATGAAATAATTATTTTCTACACTAGCGACTGCCAGCGGCTTTACCGCGTGACAGCGACAAGAGAACATACTCGCGGGATAAAACGTCCTATGTGCAATAGCACATCGCCCATGCCCTTCGAGTGTGAAGAAAAAGCAAACATACACACGAATCGTCTTTAAATTGTGTTCCTTTTTATTGTGTGTTAGTTTGATTGATAATATATAATTTGCAAATTGATTAAAAAATTAAACAACTTTTACACGCCTAGATGAGGCTGGTTGGTTAAATAAAGATGAACATCGCAAAAAACACCCGTATTGCGTCGAACAAGAAATAACGTGCATACGTTCATGCTCAACAAAACTACCCAGAACAAAAACTTGAGTACCCTCAGAAACTAGTGGAGCAGCGGCAGCGGCGGGTTAACATTGACCCAAAGATGAGCGTAGCGCGCGGCCGTTGACCCGGCGCCGCGTATCGATCCCATTCATGCGTGGCGCTGCACGTCACCTGCTGCCGGCGCAACGCTGCTGCTAGACGGACTCTTTGTAACGTTATTGCTGAAATAACAGATACTTCTTAGCTGAAAAATAAACTAATACAACAATATTCCAGAGCCCCTAGATATAACTTATTTTCGTAAAAAAATATGTAGGATAGAGAAGTTTCATTATGTATTTTTAACGTATGTCATCATTTTTTTTTTTTGCTTTTTTTACCAAAAAAAATAAGTAATGTCTAGGGCTCTAGGATCTTGGTCTATAAAGGCTGTATGCTAGTATTTACACGTGTTTTATCAGCATGTTAGTAACTTGTTGCTATAGTTTTCATTCAAACAATTTAATGATCTCGTACCATTTGTCAGCACTCGAACAGTCTCTATAAAATTCTTCCATTATAGAAAGTTTATGAGTAATTATTGTATGAAAGGAAATGCCCTGGAATGGGACTGTAGGTGGTCTTGCAGGACTTTATGAACGAACTCAAATTGAAGTGTGGATAAATTCCAGCATTGTATTGTAGCACAGCATGACTTATCAATTGAATATTTTTTATTCAATTATAGAGTTATATATGTTTCAAAAGTCCAATATTACTGGCAAGAGTACTTACTAATATAATAAAAACATTTTTGTTAAATATTAAAATTTCTGTGACCTTCTAAGTTATAAAAAATATATTTTAATATTGAAATTAAAAGAAAATACAAAATTCCTAGTGAATGTTATCAAGTGTCCTGCACGCAATGCCCTCGCGCGGAGACTTCTCGCAATAAGGTAAAATGATTTAATATACAAACTAAACGTGTATTTGAAAAACTAAGTCCATGAACACTTAATAATTTTATGGCTACAGAAATAATAGTAATTATGTTACAAGAAGATTAAGCAGTGTCATATCATAAAGTCGCGCGCAGTATTTTGGATTCCGAACGAAACGAAGGTTGCTAAGTTTTAATCCTGAACGCAGTGAGGGAATTACTTAATTTATTTCTGAGCGCTTCGAGAGAGTTAATATAAAAAGCTCAGTGAAGTGAGAAATTCAAGCCACCCAAGACAAATATAGGTTTATCGCTGTATCGGTGATACTCGACTTTCTACACATTCTGCGAGATAATCAAAAGATAATAATATAATGAAACATAAAATATATGAGAGAAATATAAGCATTATTTAAAAGTTAATGTTAACTATCACTTGACATGTTTTGAGATTTGAAACAAAGATAATTGACTGCTTATAGTTTCAATTTCCTGTAAAGATAAAAGAGCGGGTGCTCTTCCATTTTTTTTATAGACAACAGTAACTACATTTTGTTATTATACATATATTAGTGGCCGTACATTTTAATTCCCATAATAAGTTTTTTTTTTCAAATGGTTTTGACGTTCCAAATTCAAACCTCATTACCCTAAGGAACGCCTAAACTTGTTTTAGGTGACATAAAAAAGGGCATAATCGAGCAGGTGGTGTAAAAACGTAAAATGAACTCAGTTAAATGCTATAGGATTTTGAACTGAACTTATTGGTGTTTTAGAACTTTTTTTGTATTTTATTCTTTGTTCTTGTTTAATGCCACGGTATATTCGATTAAAAAATGTTGTGTATGACTAGGCGTTCAATTTCGCTTATCTGGAAAGTACTGAGAACCCAGGATTCATAAGAAATTAGGGCTTTATGTTCCCTCTAATCTAAAGTTACCTGTGGGCGTACTATGAACTTGTTCTTGGTTTCCCACGGCAGAGCCTGACGAGACTTTGTTGTCAAATGATGAGGTCAAAGCAATCAGGGCTAAGTTTTAGGCGGGACGTCACAGATGCTGACGTATCGCTTGCGGCGGGGATGAGCTCTCTTCAGAAAGCTAACGGTTACAATTTGAGTAGGCATCTACTTATTTTTATATATGTTCCTACGTCTTGTAGCTTGTTTTGAAGTGTTTATCCAGTTCATTACTGAAAGGCCTATATATAAAGCAGTGTTAGGTGATTAACCAACAACTGGCATTACATATGTCGTGGTCTCCATCAACGACAATAACATGTGGATGACAGGTTTTTGAGAAACATTCCATTATTCCTAACTGTGCCTAATGTAGTTGGTGTATGGTGACACTTTATCGTGTCACCATAACGACTGATTCTATGCGTCTCGTATGCAGCGGGTGCGCGCGATCCTCGCCAGGTCATTATTCCACCTTGTCTTCCAATACTACGCGGTCGCCACTCCAGAACACTGTCCCCAGCCACCATTTGTTCTGCGAATGTGCCCTGCCCACTGTCCGATAAGTTTGGTGAATCTTTGGGACATGTCAGTAACCTTGGTTAGCCTGCGGATAGTGTTCTTTGCTTTCCGTTTTTTATTTATTTGATTAATAGATTAAAATAAACTTTATTGTACACCAAAATAGTAACAAAACTTTTAAACAAACTTAAATCTATAGGTACAATGGCGGTACAGGTACTAAATATTCTTGAGACTAGGCCAGCAGCAGACTAGGTTAGTCAAAATCGGTTCACATTTGGTGAAGATATCGTCGAACAAAGAATAAAAAAGATCAGACAGTTTGGGATCTTCCTACTTTTTTGGAAGTCGGTTAATAACAATATACACGCATAAATGCAACTATACACCGTTAAAGTTTGATAGTTTCAATCCCATAGAGGGTCGATCCGGTACATGAAACACTATCGATTTGTAAAGATATAATAAGAAAATAAAGTACTTTTTTTCTAAATGTCAAATTAATATACATACGCATGTATGAAATTAATTTCTTTAAGTAAACGAGTCAATGACCTCGTTGGTAGTTGTCGTTCGTTTCGTAATAACTACCTACAGGTCACTGAACTCGTTTAGCTGACGTTTACTTAAAGAAACTAATTTTGTACGTATGCGTAAATTCAATCGAGTTTAAAAAAAGTACTTTATTTTTTAATTTTATCTCTACAAATCGATAGTGTTTCATGTATCGAATCGACCCTCCACGGGATAAAAACTATCAAAATTTAACGGTGTATAATGTTAAATACACTGCACAAAACACTTTAGTAAAACTTTTTTTTTTTAAAGTTACGGGGAGTATAACGCAAACCCCAACGGTTGGGGACTAGGACGCGTGAGGAATATATGCCATGACAATGGGATAGCTTGGAGGCTCGCAATTATAGTGTAGCTGGCGCTATGTTATGTTTCATATCCTTTAGTCGTGTCTCGGCAGTTCCGAATTCGAGTACGAAATTCTGATTTGATTATAGCGAGAGCACACGATGTTGCTCTGACCCCGGATGCGCTGGGGCCATGATTTGAACGTGGTGAGAATTGATGGCATCGTAGTTTTGGCCTAACCAATTGAAACTTCACTGTTTGTAATCAAATTATTTTACTGATATTGATGCTGTTCAAGCACTGCTTGAAGAACCATCAAATAAATGTTTTTCTTACTTTATTTTTTGAAAACATGTATTTAGATAACTTCAACATGTATATCTTAGAAGATAAGACTAGGAACTAAAACTCCTCGGTGCTTCTTTGAAAAAATCGTTCTGTGCGAATTCACTTGGGGAATCTCCGCTCCCCTGCTAGCGACAATCTAGGTACACCTACATATCCCCGGAAAAAGAAAGTTTAGTAGGAAGAACGTTCGTAGTTTCTAGACACGATGTCCATGATAGATTTTGCTAAAGCTTATAATTTTCATATCCATTTTCAAGCTCAGAAAATTATTGTATTTTTTACTGTGCTGTAAAGAACTGTAATAAGCAAATACCTCCGCTACACCACTAATTGATCCGCTCTCATTCATCGCCATCGCGACGGCGTGTGCGTCGCGGCGATGCCGGCCGCTCATTAGTGCTATAACAATAACGCGTACTTACTGCTGGAGCTGCTCATCGGCTGTGTGCACTGACGCTAGTGCGAGGCGTAGATAGCTACGTGCTTACTTGGAGGGCTGAGAACATAGATAGCTGAGAGGTATTTTTGTGGCAATTGGTTTTGTTTGAGGGGTGTTTCCTATGCATATTTTTGTTGAACCCCGCTGGCGACAGAAACATAATTATTATTATTGTTACTAGCCCGTTATCTAATGTATTGACATTATGTTAGAGTGCAATTCGTCACGCCAGCTTCTGCTCCGAATCTAGTTAGTTGCCTTCACCCAATTCCGTTGCGACATGCAGCAGCTGTGGCCTGCCCAGTTCCATTTTTACTCAGCCGCCAAGCTAGCGGCTGAGTAACCTACATGTGCGATTTGTGTTTTGGAACTAAGTATACTTAACCTTATACAATCTGTTCTTTTGATCCCAAGAATACTTCGATCCATTGCTCGCTGTTAAATAAATAATAATATTTTTTAAATTTAATTTATGGAACATAAAATCACTGTGTGTATGTTATTGAGACTTGGTTGGCAATGCAATACATCCAATTCACGAAGATTTTCGAAAGGAAACTCAAAGCAGAGGCCTTCTTAAAACATCTTCCCTTTAAAATAGTGGTTAAAGAAATTCTCTTTTCTGTTTCTATTGTCCTGCAAATGCGTGGTTATCTTACTAAGAGAAGCTATCGAACTACGACAAACTTGTCGTATCAGTATCCAGCGACTTGGTCGCTGGCCAAGCGCATTTTGTGTCTGTCGCCCGACTTGGCGGGAGTTGGCCCAACTCGCCGGTTACTTTTATTCGAATATCGAGTGCATCGCTTTATTTTTTTGAAAATGTTGGATATTGAGTTTCATTCGCACTTCTCAAGTACTTTTTTATGAACTTGTTTGTGCTTTTTTAGTTGTTTGTTTCTGTTTAGTCCAACCATCTCGCCACCCATGAATTAATTTAGCGTGCTCACGAAAAATTAAATATATTTATGAGGTATGCCTAGGCCAGATTCTAGTCTAACCAGAGGCGGTTCACTTCAAAAAAAAGTAATAACTAAATCAGCATATTCGTATAGCCTGAAGTTCTACCCACACTCGCTATATTGTAGTTTCATAACGTTTTGTCTGCGATGATGAGAGAACGCTAATATTCAGAGCAGAGAACTATGTCGTAAAAGAAAACGGCTTCTGCTACAACTGAACAGGCTCAGTATAGTTGCTGTGTGTAGTAGTGAGCTTTGATTACTTGTTTATCTTACCTATATGTAATACTCGTAAAATAGTCCCGTCTGTTAACTTTTTCCTTTGCTTGATAAAGATATATCCCACTCTCTCTGAAAATTTTGTCTGTTTGGCTAATGTGGTTCATGAGATATAGTCCGCTAGCAGACAGACTTGACTTGAGACTGACTAACAGCAAGGAAACAGTAGAGTTATGTTGGTTATCATTCGGATACGGAACCCCAAAAATAATAATTTAGACACAAATGAAAAACGATAGAATTAAAAATCCTCCTCTTGGTTTTATTATTATTAAATGGTTCGAGAGGAAACAAAGCCCAGTTTATTTTCCTGTTCACCTCATCAATCGAGAGGAGATTGTGGAGGGATGGGGGGTGGAGGGGGAGGCGAATATGATGGTGTTCAGGTGACGAACGACCCGTCAGAAGCCTTTATTGAACCCGATTTATTACGGTTTTTGTTTAGGATGAGAAATTACTTTATGTTCATAAGTACGTAGGTAAGAGCGTAGGTTTGATTAACAAGAAAGTTTTTGAAAATAAGTAACTATAGCATAAGCACGATCAACCTTATGTTCCCACTGCTGGAACTCAGGCCTCCTCCCTAGGAGAGGGAATGAGCCGTAACCCACTACGCGGCCCAGTACAGATCAACGTGTCACATATTATGTCTTCAATTTTTTTATTCTAGGACATGCCGATTTCCTCACGATGTTGTCCTTCAACGTTAATCGGAGTAAAAATTAGGTATAGACAATTAATTTTGAACTTTCGCTTGACAGTTTAATGAGTTTAATTCATCAACACAAGAAATAGACAATCCATAGTGTCCTGTCTTGAATCATAAATATCTTCTATAGCACAGCGTCTGATCTGACAGTTTAGTGCAACTCGCATGATGTCATATTTCAAAAGAAAGGGTTTATGTAAATTACTACATCAATGCTTTGGACTTCCACCAAATCTCTCAATATATGTACTGTCGTAAAGAAAAGTGTTTGCTTGTTATTTATTTTTATTATTATTTAATCACTTTGTGTTACATAGCAAGTCTTAATATAACATCTGCCAAACTGCTTTTTTATTTAATTTTTATGAACTAGTACTTGACTGCAATCCTACCTGATGGTAAGCAATGATGCAATCGTTGATGGTGAAGTGCACTAGTTTATTAAGAGCCTATTCACTCTAGCCTTGAAGACGCCTAAATTATAATCGGACGGAAAGACCGCAGCAGGCAAATTGTTCCAGTCCCTTGATGTACGTGGTATGAACGACGAGGAAAACGCTTAGTCCGGACCGTGGAAGTTTCAATAACGTAAGGGTGGGTATTCGTCGTACGCCGCATAGCAGTTTGTCGGCAGTACGCTCTCGTGAATTTCGCACAGCGTTTACTTTAATATTAGATCATGATAGACTCTCAGAGCCCGACATAAATATACAACTATATAACTATACCTAATAAAGATCATCAGTTAGTTAACATCAGGATACCAAATCCATTCACCCCCACGTTTGTACTTGTTGTGAGGTAAACAGATGCAGCCCCACAACAATATTGATGTATTTTATTCGCTGTACATTTGTGTTTAAAGTATTTCATCTATAGCTTAATTTCTTTTCCAAATGAGAAAAATACGTGTAGTCAAGTAAGACAAAAGTATTCAATCAACAAATTCATTTAAACATTTACTAATTAAACAGACAACAAGACAACAATTTGGGAAAATCGCATAGCAATAATTCAAGTTGGCTCGCTACCAAAGCTAATCAAACATGGCGCCTTCACTGCCAGCAATGGATGCTGCAGGTTATTAGTTATACGTAATCGACTTACGAGAAAGTTGATCACTTTCTAACTTTACACGATAAACTTGGTGCCACTTTTTAGATTTTATTCATATACGTTGTATATAGGTTCTAAGCGTGGTCGAGGTTCACGTATGCCAGGAATGCAACAACGCGAACATCGCATCGTACTTTCCCACAAAATAATTATTTTAGAAACGAGCTCAGACATTCTAAACCATTAAAACATGTCGAATGAACCCATCGTTCAACATTTTCCTTTAAGCATCGCTATTGGCTTTTATTGGAAAGTAATGGATATTCGGTAGTAAGGCAAAGCTTCTGTTACCGAATTATAATTTTGTGAAAAGGAATAAAACCTGTGGGCAATATTGATTAAATGTACTGGCCTAGTTGAGCTACGAAATGTAAGGGCTTTTATTTAGATTTATTTTTACTCTACCCCGTAATCTAGTGAATTCTCCGCTTATCAATCTCAATAACCGAACAATTTTTCCTCCAGCAATACTGTTTCAATGTAAAAGAAAACCCATCACCGCAAGCAAAAGAAATCCAGACATGTTTCATTCGACCTTAAAATTTTAGTGTAACTTCAAATACTTATATCCAATCTCAATATTAAAGATTGAGCATTTCCAACACTTTGCTCAACAAGCAATATTGATCTCTAGGATCTTTTCATTATGGTTGATATTAAGTTGGTTTAGGAAAGCTTTGCGCCACTGAGCTCAATTCACATCGACCCATCGCTGGTTTCCTACGATTTTATTTTCTCATATAATTTAAGTCGTTTTTTCTAAACATGTCTGTTATATATTTTTTTAATGTGGAACCATCAGGGCTTGCTCTGAGCAATCCTCCTTGCTCTTAACCTACTTATTAATTTAGAGAGTGGTAAAGTTTAAAAAAGTTTTTTATGAAAACAACAGCTCATTTTTTGGTGTACGCAGAATAAATATTGAGTAGTGAATGGTGTAACAGTAACTAAAGTTCATGTTACTAACAATATTTATTATATTTTTCATACAATGTGTTGATACGTCCAAGTCCATTGTCTAATAATTGTTTTGTGTTTCCTGTCATTTATATTAACACGGGAATATAATGCTTAAACATAAAATGCTACACACGTTACAAAATTAACAAGTTTACGACCAAAATAAAAGTAACATATATAAAAAGATAACCGCGTTATGCGCGACTGTACCGCCATCATGTAGGTACACATGCACGTGTATAATTGTGAACAGCTGTGTCCACAGTGAAGTCACAGCAGCATCTCAACGCCGCAACATCCTCCAGTATGTTTTGCTATAAAAACGAAACAAAATCGGGGTCGTTGTTAAGTCATAAAACGGACGAACGGTAGCCATTGACCGGCGTGACGTCACAGGTTCATAGTAAACCTGTGCTAAAGTTATTTCGGTCGTCCCATGACGTGGATTTCTATTTCAATATTTTTTATTTTGATAAGAATGTGGGCTTTATACAATGAAGTCTTTCGTTCGTTTACGAAGAAAACATAGGAACGATAAACTTATTCAAAAGAACACAAATACTTTATTGTCGTCGGTTTTGTACTATTACAATCTTGAGTGCCAGTTTACTTTATACATTAAAAGAAAAATAAATAAATGATTATGAAAGCGGAAAACATTTGTTTTTACCCATTGCTGTTAAACCAATTATGTTCACAGCGACAACAGTTGTCTCGCTAAACATTGCTCGCTCGACGATCATCGTAAACCATAGAGAACGGTTTATAGCATTTTCACTTTTATTGCATTACTAAATTAGATTAGCTGGCACACGATGTTATACACGGTTAAATACTGATTCAATATAAACATTACAAATATCGTTACTGACTAGTTATTTCCCTTGAGCCTTAACACAACAAATGTATCTTCTTATTTTTTCCAGAATAAAAGTGCTATGACACTAGTTGAGTACTTGTGTCATAGTAATTTTACTAAGCTTTTGCCACCGGCTTCGTACGCGTACATAAAATATAGCCCATGTCACTCAGGAATAGAGCAGTTTTCTATTGGTGAAAAAAAATTTGCAATCGGACCAGTACTTTCAGTGATTACCTCCTTAAAAACATACAAACTTTACCTCTTTATAATATCAATGTCAAAGTACTCTGTCACAAAATACTGTGACACTAAGTGCTGTGACTTTAAGTGTTGTCACACTACGTAGGCAGGTGACATTGAATACTGAAGCATGACATTTAGTACTGTAACACTAAGTATTGTGACATTATTTACTATGATGCTAAGTACCATGGCACTACGTACGAAACGGTACTTTCACAGATTTTCTTTAACAAACATATTGAAAAATCAATTTTACCGGTTGTCGTTATTGTGTTACGACGATTTAATTAAAGTACCTACCTTGTTTAAAAACGCGTTAACCTTAACAATGTTCATTTCTAAATATCCTTTGACATTGGTACGTATTACCAACTGTGTTTGTTTTAAAGTTGTATTATGAGTAAGAATAGACACCTTATTTGGTATTGGAAAAGTATTTGTTTTCATTGTTTCATGAATAATGAGGCGATGAAAAATGTTATTATTTTACACCATAAGGGTTTTGAGTTAGTTAGCACGCGTAGTATTGTAACAGATTGAATTAATCTTTTGACAGTTAGGTTCAGAATCAAAGGATTGTATATTTATTTATTTTGCGTTGGTGTATTTATCTGAGACACTGCTATCGTTTAGCTATTAGAGTTTTATTTGATTTAAAAATATATAAACTTTAATTATAAATTACCAGTTATTGTTACGGCGCTCACACTATGCGCAGGTTGCTCTTACATCTCCATTTTCTTTAGAAAGCAACAATTTAATCGTTTAAAGCTTTTACTGTTATGATTTATGCGAAAATGTGTCACGAAGTTCCCGAGTTCACAATACTTCTCTACAAAGTTGTTTACAAAAGCGTTTTCCAAACTTTAAATATAACAAGTTACCTTTGTCACAATCATTAAAATTTTCCGACTCAAAGTACACAGCGGTCTTTACGAGTATAACGCTTTCTATTAAACAAAAAATGTTTATTCCAATTTAGTTTTTCCCCAAAAACCAGTGTAGTTGCTAACTGGGGCAGACGACAACGGTGCACGCGGTCCACTGGGCAAATGTCTGAAGGGGTAACAAACATGAAATTGATGTCGTTCACATTGCATCCCGGCTGATAACAGACTTCACCAACTGTTTTCCCATTTCCCGGCTAGTTTCAGAATCATTTACTTGAATGAAAAACAATACATGGCCCTGACGGTCGCTAAATTAAGTCAGGATCTTTGATATTCATTACAGATAGCTAGAAGCCAAGAGATCTGACAGTAGTTATGCCAAGGGATGTCGTGTTAACCTGTTACTGAGTTGTGGAGGATAGATAAACAGTGACTCATTGATATCCATGAGCTTCTGACGACCCCAATATAGTTGGGAAAAGACTTGGCAGATAGATTTAAAGTCAACGTTGATAACTTAATATAGAACTAAAAATTCAAAGACATGTGAAATCCTCCAAACTAAATTGGGCCTTATTATTGAGATCGAAACCATCAACTTAGAATCTTGATGGCAATTTCCTTCAACACAACACTTTCTTTCCGATATACTATTCAATTCAGCCATGTCCTTTCCAAGCCTTACTAGATATTACCATTTGATGTAGAGGATACCTTCATATGGACGACCCTGTTTATCAAAAAGTTTGAAATCCGTCATCTGATGTGAAATACAACTTTACTGGTTCTACAATAGTATATAACATCATAGTGACGTATTGGCTTATAGTCATAATATTCCAATAAAACATATTGAAGCTGTGTTATATTGCTATACTTTTATTTATGTTGTGCTTTAGGTCACTGCGAATGTATGTTGAAGTTAATTATATTTATACGAGAGCATTTTATTGCTGCAAAAAATTTGTATCACAGCGGCCGGAATTTAAAAAAAATGTGGCATTTAATAAACGTTCGGTCGGTGATTGGTCGGGATTTTATTCGCTGGTTTGCCCCTAAGGCTACTTGTGTCCCCAAAAGCTTACAGGTTGCAAACGATAGAACTGTCCAGTTTTCTAAATAAGTCCTCGACATGAAAAGTCGAAGTAAGTCGTTAAATAAACCTAACAACAATGTTAATATGTAATGTGCTCTGTACATAAGAGAAAAGATACTTGTTAGGTTTGGGAGCGAATGAAAACCACTGAAGATAGTCTCTTTCTAAAATTTATATATTTTCTAGATGGTAAAATTTTTTCACGCGTGACATTGCACATTATTTTTCTTTTTCAACAGCTAGGTTACTCAAGAGTTTTCATACTAATATCTTAATTTAAAGGTCGTGTATGCCACATACTTTTCAGCGCAATTGTTCACAGTTCCGCGGTTTTAGACCGTACACTGGTTTCCAACTGAAATTTTGTCCCAGAGGTATTACTTTATGAGTACAAGATTTTCTTATAAAGTTCACATAGCACAGAAAATAGTGCGAATAGCAAGAATTCATTCGAACTAACACTTTTTTTATGAGAAGAGAATAGTACCCTATACCTCGGTACTTTTTTATTGGGACAGTCACTACCAAGTTATAACCGAAGCCGTAACAGCAACCAGTCTGAAGGTCTGAAGTTATGTCTGCTGCAAGCTGTGACTGGCCAAGCTATAGTTTACTCAGCTGATCCTACATTACATCTGAGACTGATGCTAATCTATAATAATCCACGACAATGGCTGACCTTTGGCACTACAGGATAAATCATTTGGCGGGCAAAACAAAAATGTTCAATAGTACCGTGTGACGTTATTGTTAGTCTTTTAATCTTTTCTTATTAAGTATGTAAAATTGAATTTGTATCTGTGGCCTTAGTGTAATCGTGGGACTGGTATATTCTTCATTCTATCCTCATTCTCAACCATAAAAAAATACAGTGGGAGCTTAAAATTAATGTAGTGTAATAATGGACGGTTCTACCGCTAAAAGCGATTTTTACAGACAATTTTTGAATGGATTTAAAAAGAGAATGAAAAAAAAAATGTTCTTAGTTCGTGGTGTAACCTTATTTTTAGTATCTAATATGCGAAACCCGAAACCGGGTCTAGTATTTGTATGCAAAAAATATAAGTACAAAACATATCTGTATCATGAAAAATCACAAGTTATAAGCTTGTTATTGTTATGTTACCTGGTTGTCCACACAAACACATGGTCATTAGGCCATCCGGGCAACTGAGAGGTTGTTTTGCTCCCGCAACCAGCTGTACCCTGGCTCCTAATGCCCTAATGCCCGCTTTGATCTGCCATGACCTGTGTTGTACTTAGTATCGGTGGTATCCAATTTATGATATTTTTTCTAAACAGTTTTGGGAAAAATCATTGGAATCGTCAATACATAATAAAATTTAATGATATTGAAGAAAAGAGGTAGTGCAACCTTACCTTCGCCATATTTCTAAAAGATATTAAAGTTGTCTTGCTGACATGAGTAAAGCATTCCACAACAGCACTGTTGAACTGCGAACTATAGGTATAAAAATTGAAAGATTTTCAGTTTCTGTAAGCCTTTTGAATTGTAATATACTGTGCAATAAACTCAAAAACTATTGATGGAATTTTCATACAGTTTTCATCAATAGACAGAATGATTAATGGAGAAGGTTTAGGTGTATATTACATACAGTAGAGAAAAGCCGAGAATTTCAGAATTGACGCGCGTGCGAAGCTTGGGCGCGTCGCTAGCTAGAGAGTACCACAGTAGCTCCTGCCAGCGGCATTGCCTGCGTGAATATCAGACATTGTTTCAAAGACATGGTCTCGGAATAAAAGTCAATTCCATCCAAATCCTTTTCACCGTTAAGACGAAAGAAGGGACAGACTTACAAACAGAATTATTTTCGCAAAAATCAAAATGCCGAGTTGTGCAATAATGATATTTAAAAGCATGGATGTCGTGATCAGATAAAAACAAAAATTACCATTTGAGACGAGATGGGTTTGGCACTTTTATATCCATTCAATTTAATCCAAATATATACAATGAAAACTTCGCAGTAAATCCTTTGTTTTAAACTGGAGAGCTTTAAAGGGTCAACACGTTTCTAAGCAGTGTTTAAAAATATTATATAAGATAAGTTCCGCGCATGTTCGTGTTTAATACTCGTAATGCGAGTCAAAAATGGGTCGGTTAAAATTGTTTAACTATTGTTAGGTATTGATACGTAATCAGATTATTGAGTCTGTTTTTTATAATTAAAAATATTGATTGATTATATTGTATTCGATTATTCATTGCAATCGACTAATTGTGCTAGGCTGGCAACACCGAAACGTGATTATCTGTGAAAAAGTGGGAGCTGTAGTCCAATGGCGGGGCAGTCTCAGTTCGGCAGCCGTTGAGGTAGGACGCACATTTGGTCTCTTGCATTATTATAGTGTTATGAAAAGGATGTAACAACATAATTTAAAAAAGAGTGCCCATGGAGGTTCTTGAGTAATAAATGTATTATTTTATACTGAAGTGAGCAGTTTTATTACACTATACAAGATGCGACAGTCAATATATGGATAACGAGACAGCTTGCGCGGTTATCAAGACACCAATTTTTATCATGACAATTATAGTACGCGTACTCACGCAGGTGGTAAACTCAATGGCTCATTACGTCACCAGCAGCTAGGGTCAAGACGTGCTGCTTTACGCAATTCTCAACTCCCACCTACTATTACTACCCGAGATAAGTATCAACATCATCATCATTTCAGCCCAAAGACGTCCACTTTTGGACATAGGTCACCCCCCAAATGTCGCCACAATGAACGGTCCTATACGTCTCGCATCCATCGCATTATCAAGATAAGTATGCAAACACTACAATAACAATACAAAAAATAACGTCATTAAACCAATAACTACAAAGAACCCGACCTGGTAACTACTCACACACCAAAACAACATTATACTCCAGCCACCGTCCAAACGATTATCCTGCTCACCAAACAAACAAACACAAAAACATCTACTCATATTTGTTACACAAGGAAGCCGGTGATAAATAACGAAGAAACAAAACCAGAAACGCCGACTTCAGAAATTAATTCCATTAGTAATTTTATTTATTAAGAAATGTTTTTTTTTGTTTTTGTAAAATGTATTTTATTTCTTTTACATTTTATTTATTTAAACTTCATGTACATAGTGGGACATAGGCGGACTTAATGCAACAGGGTATTCTCTACCAGTCAATCTTTGGGTTAAAAAAGAAAATACTGTGGTAGGTTTGCACAATAAATAAATAAAAAATATTTCAAATAGAATGTAAAATAAATTAAATTCCCTAAAATAATAAAATACGTATTTATGCTAATATTATAAACTAATAAATACTATGATAAATATAAAATCATTACGAATATGACGACAATATGACAATTATGACGAAGAGTGAAACTACGGTTGAGAGGACTTTAAGTAGTACTTGTTCATTTTATTTGAAGTATCTGATGCACGCGAGACGTACAGGAACGTTAATTGTGGCGACACTTTGTGGAGGCCTGTATCTGACAATGGACGTCTTTCGACTGACATGATGATGATTATGTGGTATCGCAGCTAACCATTCAAATTATTAACAGTTAGAGCGCAAATCATGAAAACTCCAGTGAGCCTAAACGCGCCTTACATACATTGTTTTATTAGATACAGATTTCCGTTGCCTACTTACTAGCTTAATCATCAGCTCAGTTCGATGAAGTGCCATAATCGTTCACTTATCTTTATAGAGATATATTGCCTCCTGAAGAAATTTTCCGCTTCGCCACCATTTGCTTGAGACAGAATTTTATGGACTGTGTCTGAATCAAATTGGTTCAAACTCAAGAGCCCAAACAGATCTTTTTTATGAGAATCAAATCAAACACAGATTTTGCACAACTCCACACAAATGGCGAAATAAATCATCTTTTAAGGAACGCAAACTTGTGTGACAATGTGCGAGCTGTTAACAACAAATTTTCTACTTAATCAACTTATTGATAAGCCAAGCCATACGAAAAACCTAACCCTTGAAGGCTCCTACTGGGGTCATGGGTTAGTTCCGAAACCTACTGGGGTCATGGGTTAGTTCCGAAAGGAATGCTCGGCCCCGGCACGATAGGCTACGAAGGAACGGGGTAGGTTTTTAGTCAGTAAGAGTCTGACACTAGTTCCCGCTCCGCCCAATAGGCGGGATTTGTCATTGGATGATTTTACCTACCATAAAAAAAAACCCTTGAAGGCTTCAGAGCCCTTTTTCCAATGAACATTTAAATCGAAATGCTACTTCCTATTTTACTATCATAACACTTAAGTTCCACTTCTAATTAGTTAGTAATATAACTTACAATTAATTGTGTTATCCAAGATCCTAGTTTTGGATAAATTAATTGTAAAAGGTGTTAAACTAAGACTACAATGGGTTCCTTCGTATAATGGGTTACAGGAAATGACTAAGTTCCGAGCTAAACAATATAAAATTATACATCCGGGATGAGAACTTCCATCTTTTTTGAAGTTGGCTAAAACTACAAAGGATACCTCCCCTCACTATGCGGAACCCGCTAAAGGTACATCTGGATTCAGGGGGTCTTTAGTTAATAATTAATCGGATGGAACCCTAGAAGGGGACCACTTGAGCCAAGTTTATGAGAGTCAAGAATTTCAAGGCTTTAGCCGTAAGTCAACGGAAGGAGGGACAGTTTGCTGTGTATGAGTAGTTGAGCGGTTGTATTTTAAGTTTATAAATAATAGGTAGGGATGACGAAGTTAGTTGGTTGCCTCTTTCACCAAAATAAAAGCATATAACATAATAATTTATATGTAAGTCGGTACGTAGTAGTCATTTTAATCTGTGCCTGTAATTGTTTTGTTTACACGGGCTTATGTCGTGAAAGTTAATATAAAAAAATCTGTAAACGAATCGTTGGTGTGCTTTATTAATAAAAAACTATAATAATAATGTGAATACTCCTACTTTATCCGTTAACTAGATTCCGACAATATACGTAATAACTGGTATGAGAGAATCCAATGCAGTCTATAAAGTAAATGGTCATGTTTACTGCTAAATGTAATATCTAATATGAAGTGGAAATTTCACAGTAGAAGTCACGTCTGAACGATTTTCATTTGAAAACTTTGGTCCAAAATAAAGTAGCCTACAAAACAACTCATAATCCGTTTGCTATTCCACTTAATATATTATTTTACTAAATAAATAAAGTTTCCAGTCGTATTTATTCACGTGTATTTTGACACACAGAGTTGAGCTCAATGAATTTAGCGCAAACAATAACTTTGAGCTAAAATTAAATCTAAGCTCAACGGATTATTTGAGCTGTTTGTGATTCTATTGTACCTTTGTTTGCAAGCGATTCAGTCGAGGCGCAGCGAAATTATTCATTTTACTCGTGGAATACTTCGCGCTGTTTATTATAAGGTGGATTATGGACCTGCTCGGCTTTCGTGTGTAAATCCACACACGTGGAAAGGCTGTTATTGATTACAATCTCGCTGTATCTTTTCCTAACACTGTTATGGCGGATACGTTTTGATTGCCTGTGTGTGGAAGTAATGCTCTCAATGAGATTGATAAATTACCTTACTAAAGCTATTTTTTATCTTATGTACGGTGTCTAAATCACTACATGCATATGAATACATTGTTTTTATTTTAGTCTGTGTAGTCTGTCTGTTTATTCCGGCTATAATTTGATGAGCCTCTCATAGTTAAATAGATAATAAGAGATAAGCTACTTTTATAAAAAAAAAAGAAATAGGGTTCCGCACAAAAAAGCCTTTTGAAATGTGACCGAATGGTGTGGCGAAGCGCGAAGACGCGGGCACTTGCTAGTATGATATATATATAAATATTGCTAACCCGTTAAGCGAAAACCCATATTATATTACACTAGCTGCTGCACACTGGCTTCGCCCGAGTGAATCTAGAAAATTATCCCAACGGAACCATACTTCCAGGAAAATAAGTTACCTTATATGCTATTTCAGGACATGATCCGCCCATATACCATCGCAGAAACCCTTTTACTCATTCAAGCTTGAGAAGTGACATACATACACACAACTTTCGCCTTTATAATACTTATAAGTGTGATGAAACTGATTTCTTTAGTTAAGCAAAATATGTGTAAGGTCATCATATAACTAAAAAAAATAATCTAAACGACATATCAGTCGTCACAAACTTCAGCAGCGCTTCCGACTGCTAGCTAGAATGTCGAGCTTTCCTTGTGTCTTTCCACAACTATACTTTTAAAAGTCACACTTAGTTTTAAAAGTGGCTCTTTGAGGAATAGTTTTAAAAGCCATCTGTGTGTTGTCCCTCGCCTATAAACTTTTAAATGCATTTGCCTACTTGAGCTAGTGATGCGGCTCTGTTATACGGGGTGAAGTCATGTAGGTATTGTCAATTTGTTGCCAGCTTAGACATGACATGACTTCTGAAAAGTTTATTACTCTTGGTTTTAGAATGCGAAAGCTTTTGACTGAACATGTTTTTCTCCCTCTCCATCCATTTGCCTCCTTGAAAAAGTCGGTTGCAGCTACTGACGAAATGTATCAGACCTGTTGCACCCGAATCCGTTTAGCCGAGCCGTGATTGATTTATCAAAGTGCGAGATTTTTATATTATTATTATTATAATTAACTCAATATCCCATTTTACAAAGCTCGACTTTTATGGATTCTCGAGTTTTTTATTACCTTGTTATTCTAATTACACAAAAATAGCCTCACACAATTAAGTGTATTTAAATGAAAACTTATAAAGGTAACAAAAGCAATTAAACACTTTTTCAGAAAGTTCAACCTCGCGCAAACAATGTGTAAGAAAAAATATTTCATGAACAGGAAAAGACATGAAACCTTTTGCTACCAGTACCCAAGAATTCTCGTAATTTGAGCCCCTCTCTTTTATCACCTCTAAAAAGGTTACTTCCATAAGAAAAAGTTACAAAACGCCCCCTGTCGTCCTTTCGAGAAATTAAAGTCGGGCTATCTTGGAAATCGGGCTATTTCGGAAGTCGGAACCGGCTCAAAATCTCAATGGTATTAAAAGTCGTTAGAATATTCGGCAGGTGAGAGGAAACAATTGAATTAGTTGCTACGACTATTACGAGTGCTTGTTAGGGCTGACAACACAATATTTTATAATGCATGTTTATTTTTTCAAAATTAAAGCTGTATACATAAATGCATTTTCTGTGTTTTTTTTTTTTTATTGGAATTGAAACTTTGTTAAACCCTTCCTTGATCTTATGTTTTGGTTCTTTTTTTTGTAAATAAATCGTAAATCTTTGTACGTAACTAGGAATATGTAAGTAGAAGACCTTGGAAAAAAATCAATCAACTAACCCAACATCATTCAAATAATCTAATTGAGAGCCAACCTTAACCTTTTTGCGAAAGAAAGGTAAGATAGACGATGACTTTCGGAATTTAGATTGTTACAAGACCCAACCCTACATCTGCCGGTGTCCCTAATTTGATTGCGCAGTTATCGACGAGGTAGGTGACGCCAGCGCCTCCAGCGGACGAAGTAGGAACAAACTTTGTTTCACAAGTAATCTAGCAAATTGCGGAACGATTGTAATGATTATTTCGACCTCACTTTGCGTTGTACATTATTAGGGTTTAGTTTGTGACAAACTTTGACAATATTGTTCATGGACGATTAAAGGAAACCGAAATAGGCACTAAAGATTGAGTAGATTGATCAAATCGCGTTCGAATTATTTCGTTGACATCTTATAACTTCGTCAGAAAATCTGAAATCTGATCTTTCTTAGATATCTAATAGTTATATTTTCTTGCGTAATTGATGAAAAAAGATCTAAAACTCAGCCACATCTGGTTATTGAAAGCCACAGACATGAAAAGATTTCATTTCCAATGTAAATAAAGCCGTATTTTTGTTCCACAAGTCTGAGCCAAGAAGCAGTCGCCCCTTTCATCCCTCAGGCACCTATTTATCATATCCCAGCCTGCAAATATTTTTCTTACCTTTGCCGAAATAACACCGATACATACAAATTAAGGGCCCTTAGGGATAGCGGCATTATGATACATGCAAACACGTTTTCCCGGGTGACGTCATTATTAGGTTAGTCCGGGCGAAGTAGCGCGGTTTGTTTGTTGTTCACCTCGATGGCCGGCGCGGGAGGGTTAGCTGTGATGAGAGGAATGGGCCATGCGTGTTTAGTAACCATCTGTGTCTGAAGATAGGTGATTTGTGTTTGGTGATTTGCTGCAGCCAGCGGCTCCGTTCAATAGTTTTTGCGTGAAATAGTAACAAATATCCATATATCCTAACATACAAACTTTCACGTTTATGATATTAGTAGGATTTGCTGTATCTAAAACCGAAATACACATGCTTCTGACTTGCAAGAAATAAGTAACTTGTTTGCACGTGGATTTTGGCCTTTATAGAATTTTCTTTCTTGGTCTCTGAAGTTGTTTTATTTAATTCACACTATGTAAATTCCGTTACCGTTTAACTTTTTTTTTGCCTTTGACTAGAAGAAAACAATTGTAAGGAGTAATTGTATCAGGTCTCACACCATGACCGGTTCCATGGCCCTTTACGGTGCTCCGGTGTGGGCGCCGTCGCTGCAACAGCAGCCGAAGGCCCAGCTGAATGCGTGCCAGAGGGTCATGGCAATACGCATGGTGCGAGGGTACCGAACGATTTCCCGCGAGGCGGCGACCCTCCTTGCTGGCCAACCGCCATGGGATCTGGAGGCAACAGTCCTTGCACACATGCACGACAAGCGCATGGAGATGCAACGCCGGGGCGAAATTCCACTGCCACGACAAGTCGAGGCATGGCGGACAGAGCTCCGGCGGGATCTCATGGCGAAATGGCGTCAGCGACTATCGCAACCTCGTTCGGGGCGCGCCACAATCGAGGCGATAAGGCCCATCCTTGAGGCGTGGCTGGAAAGACCTCACGGCACTCTTAACTTCCGCACGACGCAGGTCCTAACGGAACACGGAAAGTTTGCCAAGTTCCTGTTCCGGATTCGTGCGGAGGATTCGCCCGGGTGTCGCCACTGTGCGGAACACCCGGAGGACACGGTGGAGCATACTGTAGAGGTGTGCCCCGCCTGGGCGGAGCATCGCCGTGTCCTCGTGGGGGCAATCGGCGGCAGCGATCTCTCTCGCCGGGCCTTGGTTCAGGCCATGGTCCGGAGTGAGGAGGGATGGCAGGCGGTCGCCTCCTTCTGCGAAGCAGTAATGCTAGCAAAGGAGGAGGCAGACCGCATCAGGCAAAGGCAACGGGGCGCTCGCCCCAGCCGCCGCCGGGATTCCGATCCCGATTTCCGGCCACCGTAGGCGCGGGCTTGCGGACGGCGTGCAATGGGTAGCACGCTGTCCGATCGTCCGGTAACATACCGGATCGAGCCCAAGTCGTCGACGGCGCGTTCTGTTCCCGCGCGCCTCAAGGAGCTGTCAGCAAACCGTAGAGGCCCAGCCTGCTAGCTGCAGGCAGGCAGGGTCGAAGCCTGCTGGGGTTAAGGGCCGTTTTCTGAGAGGAAGGCTCAGCCCCGGCATGATAGGCATGAAGGAACGGGGTAGGTTTTTAGTCAGTAAGAGTCTGACACTACTTCCCGCTCCACCCAAGGGCGGGACTTGTCATTGGATGATTTTACCTACCATAAAAAAAAAAAAAAAAAAAAAAAAAACACCATGACCGGTACGAACGGTTTTCCTCCAGAAACAAAAACCATACAATCATCCAACTACACCGTCATGTAAGAAGCTAAAGCGCAATTTAGACGGTACGAGTTTCTCGCCTCGAACATACGAGAATCGTAAGAGCATAGAAAAAATGTCATCGTCTAAACACATACCCAGGTGGTGCGAGTTTCTCGTCTCGAACGTACGATAATCGTAAGAACAAAAAAGCATCTCCGTCTAAACATTCATACCTAGACGGTTCGAGTTTCTCGACTCGAATTTATTTCTTACCTGTGTCTAAACACTTTGATACGATAATGTCATGGCGATTATTGCTTACGATTATTGCGTACGATTTTCTCGAACAAAACGTTCGAGAAACTCGTACCGTCTAAATTACGCTTAACTCGTTGAGAGAGCCGCCTCGCTCCCGCACTCCACACTGATATAAACTTCAACAATTTATTTATCTTCGCAGAACTGCATTTTTGTTAGTTTATTTATTAGTTTCCACGTCAAACAGTTTGTGTTCGATCTTGTTTAGATATAAAACATCTGTTTCGTGAGACGCAACGTCGAAACTGTCCGTGTAGTGATTAATTTAAAAAATGTGTTTACACGTCTTCACTTGAGTGGTAATGAGCGAAACAAACTAATTAGATGAGCAGAAAGCTGGGTATACTTATTTTCTTAGCAAATTCTGAGAACGCTTGTGTACGTTCGTGATCTGGCTCCAAGATATTTGTTTTAAGCTGAAATTGTATCGGGTGTTCGGATGCAAGGTTGATTGCTTCGTAGTTGATTGTGTAGACTTAGAAAATGCAGTCCTGTAAGAAAACTTCAATCACGGTATTTACGGGACTGGACATTGTGAATTCTGCGGGATCTAAATATATTCTGGATCCCTTAACATCGGTAAGACTTTGCAAATAAAATAAACCATAGCTATTAACAAAACAATTTCAGACAAAGCAAAGGAATTATGTAAGCAGTAGTGGGAAATGCTTGTTTTCCTTCCGCGCTTGTAGCACAGTGCGGTGGCATTATACGTTTTATACAATTGAAAGTATGTGCCTTCTATTTGACTGACGTAAAATAGTAAATTTTCTTCTGTATTCATTTTATTTCTTGTTAATTCCGCCAATCTGGAGCGGGATTCCACGCAGTTTACGACCAGCATTAGTCCCGCACGATCTCGGTGTTGCACTCCCCAAATAGACTAATGTTGTTCCCTATACCATGATTTCTACATCTGTTGTAAATTTACTTTTGAGTCATATTTCAATTCTTTGATAGAAGACCTATCGATAAATGTGCACCTGACCAGACGATAGCCCATTTATTAGAGTGCCCAAAGTGTACCTAAATCTACATTTTGGAGGACTTAAAAAAGGCCACTGTCGTCGTTAGAAACGTAATAATCACGAAACACATAAAAAACTATTTGAGGGAAAATAAAACCATCGATTCGAGAATAAGAAGAATCGATAAAAATATGCAGAACTACGACTACATTCAATTCAAAACTGTTTTCAAATAATAAACCCAAGCTGTCAACTTTCAATAGATTTCTGTCGATATCGATGTCCGCACAATCCCATCTCTAACCGACAACAAGAGCGGGGAATATTCAACATTTTCCATTTTTCCTCGGAGCGATATTACGTACACTTTACAAACAAATAACCTTCAGCGGATTTCCCTTTATTTCCGATGCGAAACAATTCGGTAGTAAATCCGGGACTTATCTGGTCGGTAATGCAATCGGGGTTGTTGGGTTTACCCGGAGGTAACTAGCGTGCTGGAGGCTGGAGTGGCTCTCTACTGCCGCCGTCTCGTGTTGGAGCGTCGAGAAATGAGAAATAGATACGGTTTTAGTTTCAACAGTATAATGGAGAATGATTGTAACAAATACTGCTTCTTAATTCTTCAGTCTGTGACAGCCGTTCCGTTTCCGTTCCGTTCCCGTTGCTAACCGTCCCCAGCAAGATATGAAAGAAAAGGGTATATGAATGAAAAGTTTTCACGAGACGGGTGGCAGGACAGAACGGAAGAAATAGGCGTGTTGCGCGAATCCCAAATAATACAGGACAATAACTAACAGCACCATGATATTACAGAAACGCTTTTTTTTATCTTTGAAAGGAAACTCATATTTAGTATCGCTACTTTAATCGCGAGTTCTAAAAAAGTTTTTATCCACTAAGTACTGTTTTGTAAACAGGTTCATAAAATATTTAGTTATTCTTCACGCTATTCTACATGGATGGTGTGTTCAAAACCTAATACAGATAATTTAGTACGGAAGAAACATATTTTATTTTTACGTATTTTATTAGTAAGGCACACCAACAGTTATTTTACAGATTATACGCATTCAAATTCTAGAAGATGGTCCTGTGCAAACAAACCAATTACAGAGGTGCACAATATCACGAAGATGCCTCTAAAAATTTATTTTTTATATTAAAAACTGGTTTAGATGTTACATCTGCAATCATTCTAATTGTTTGTCAGATTATCCTACAGGCAATGTTAGACCGTTATTGAGTGTTGATGCTACGTATTTGCAAGTATTCTATCTTAGGTCAGTTCTTTGTTGTGTGTGCCGTCTCAGAGACTGCGCTTTAGATCGTGTAGTTCTCTTAAACGTATAAATTTGATCATATTGAATAGAAATAGACTGAATAGCGAGCACCTGCGCCAACCCTCTGCGAGTTACAATTGAGATAGTACTCGGAATAAAATTGCAATAAGACTTTCTTCTGTAAGTGTTGGAAAACTTCACTATTTTACTTAAAGCAAGCAATTCTCACAGTACACCGAGCTGAATTAAAAACTTGTCACGTTTTGTCACGTTAAGGTAAATCTGCTATTTTCTAGGAGAGAAAGAAGAAAGATTAATGAATTTTTATATCATCTTGAAAAATATGTGAAAATTAAATTGTCTAATAAGACTTTATTTTTGTTTGTACATTATTACCTGAAATTCGATAAGTTTGAGTTCGGTAAAAGCATACTAAACATAAATCAGGCTTATGATGTTCCCACTGGGGACTCAGGCCTCCTCTCTAGGAGAGGCAATGACCCACCACGCGGGTCCAGTCGTATTTGCGTCCAGTATTGACAGGTGTCACATGGTAATGGATGGTCGAATCTTTGGTTCTAGGACATACCAGTTCCCTGTTGATGATTTTTTTCACCGTTTTGAAATAAATGCCTGCCTGGCTTGGTTGGAACCCGCGACCTATAACTCGTAAGTCGCGGCCGTAACCACTGGGCTACCATGATTAACACTGCTGAGGGTGGGTTGGATTAGGTAGAGTATGAAATAATTTTTAATTATAAATATTAGTTAAACAAAGATTTCTTTTCATCTTTCGAAAAACTCCTAGAAAATCTGATCCCTTCTTACAGTCATAGCATAGTCATGGGTGATTTTAATACATGTCTTCTTAAGAAAGACCATCGTTCTTCTTCCCTGATTAACATTTCAACTTCTAGTAATCTTTCCATTCTTCCACTAAGTGCCATTCATCATTTTCCAAACTCTACACCTTCACTTCTTGACTTAATTTTTGTCTCGTCTCCTAATCGCGTCGCTAAGCATGGTCAATGCTCAGCCGATGCCTTTTCTTATCATGACCTGATTTTTCTTTCATATAAAATCCGCCCACCTAAGGCTAAAGCCAAAATTCTGATGCAACGTAATTTTGGTGGCATGAACATTGACAGTCTATGTGAAGATGCCAGCAATATAGACTGGTCAAACATATTAGCCTCGACTTCAGTGGATGAGCAAGTAAATTTATTCACAACTAAACTTATTGAGCTATATGATCGACACGCTCCTATTCGATCGGTTAAGGTAAAACATTTGCCGGCACCATGGCTGACAGACGAAATTAGAACTTTAATGAATAAAAAAGCCACGGCTAAGGCTAAATTTAAGCGTAGCCCTAGTGATTCAAACAGGGACAGATATGTGTCTATTCGTAATCACTGCAATAAGGTGTGTAGGAATTCTTATCGCCATTATATTCATGATTCTGTCCAAAATGGGGACGCATCCAAAGTTTGGAAATTTCTAAGGTCATTGGGGGTCGGTAAAGCACATCAAGATACTATTCCTAAAGATGTTAACATTAATGCAATGAACAATCATTTTTCAGCTTCGTCCAATTTTGATAGGACAATAAAATTAAACACATTAAACCATCTTTCATCTCTTCCGACTCCCAGTTATTCTCCATTTGTTTTTGGTCAATTTTCCGTATGTGATGTTAAGAAGAGCATATTATCGATAACGTCAAATGCCGTAGGAAGCGACTGCATCAGCCGGAAAATGTTACTCCCAGTGCTAGATTTTATTCTTCCCGTGATCTGTCACATTCTTAATTTTTCTGCATCCAGCGGTGTCTTTCCATGCTCATGGAAGGATGCTCAAATTATTCCATTGCCAAAAAAGTCCAATCCCATATCCTTCTCTGAATACCGTCCAATATCTGTCTTACCATTCCTTTCCAAAGTCCTTGAACGTCTAATCCACAACCAAATAAGTACCTTCCTCTCCAAAAATAATCTCCTTAACCCCTTCCAGTCCGGCTTCCGTTCTGGTCATAGCACTACTACAGCGCTTCTTAATATAACGGAAGATATAAGATCAGCCATGGAAATGGGAAATCTAACGGTTTTGGCTTTATTAGATTTCAGTAATGCGTTCAATACTGTGGATTTCGATGTTTTGCTTGGAATACTTTGCTCTCTTAATGTATCTCCATCGGTAATTGGCTGGTTTCGTAGTTATCTGTTTGGTCGTCGGCAACGTATTTGCATCGGAGAGACCATGTCTTCTTGGTGTAGTACTTCTGCCGGGGTACCACAGGGTGGCGTTTTATCTCCTCTACTTTTCGCAGTTTTTATTAACTCAATCTCCAACGAATTAATTTCTTCCTACCACCTTTATGCTGATGATCTGCAAATTTATTCACGAGCTCCTCTCGGAAATTTATCGGAGGCCATCATGACCTTGAACCGTGATCTGGCTCGTATATGTGACTGGAGCAAGAGGTACGGACTTATGGTGAATCCCATTAAAACGCAGGTTATTGTGGTGGGCAGTTCTAGGACGGTCTCAAGGATCGATTGGACGACTCTTCCCCAAGTTTCTTTTGACAATTCCGTTATTCCTATCAGTGAGAAAGTGAAGAACTTGGGGATATTTATCGATACAAATTTTACTTGGACTGCCCAGCTACAGGAAGTCAGTCGCAAGCTATTTGCATCTGCTGCATCTTTGCGAAGATTGCGCAATTTTCTGCCGACTGCTACCAAAATTGCGCTTGCTCAATCTCTCCTTCTTCCCATCCTTGATTATGCTGATGCCAGCTATCTTGACCTCACTGAAGTACAACTTGATAAACTTGAGCGTCTCCAAAATTTTTGTATAAGGTTCATATTTGGTTTACGCAAATATGATCATGTTTCTGAGTTCCGTGTTAAACTCAAGTGGTTGCCAATTCGCCTTCGCCGGAATGCTCATATTCTTTCCCTCTTGTATAATGTGCTATTTTCCCCTTTCACCCCTCTTTATCTCAAGAACCGTTTTGAATTACTTTGTGACTCACACACGAAATCTCTTAGGTCATCAGAAAATTTGAAACTCAAAATGCCCATGCATTCCACTACGTTTTTAGATAAATCCTTTACTGTTCAAGCTTGTCGTCTGTGGAATGCATTGCCTGTATCAATCAAACGCGCGCAATCACTTCATATTTTCAAAACGCTTGTGAAGGAATATTACTTGTCCTTGTAGTTATGTTTCGTTTCTATTTGTATCAATTGTAGTCGTCACTTGTTTCTTGCCTATATTTTATTATGTATGTATTTATGTATCTATCTAGTTTTAAGTATGTACTTTGTTTTTTCCCTCATTTGTTTAACTTTTTTTTGTTACGCACCAAGTGCAACCCCACTTTATGTCCAGGCAATCTCTTTCCATCCCAGGTTGCCTGGAAGAGATCGCAGATAGCGATAAGGCCGCCCATTGTATGTTTGTTATTTAAGTCTCAAAAATGTATAATCTTTTTATCTTGGTGTACAATAAAGTATATATAAATAAATAAATAAATAAATAAAGAGTAATTTATATTGACATAAACTTTTTATCACAAAAACAGCAGGTACCTAACAGTGTCATATGAAAATAAAGTCACTTGCCCAAAGAATTTTATATCATACATGATTTTCAACATTTACCACCATATAAATTTAAATACGATAAATGTGTTAACTGCAGTTAACCAGTATGAAACGTGTGCAATGGTTGTCTGCAACCATAAAGTAAAAGAGATATTGCGATAGTCTGCTTGCAATATTAAAGTAGAATGCGACACCCCTCGCTTATAAACGGCTGTGGAGTGCCAACGAGGGCAAATTTTGTATGCGAACCGTTGTTGTACTGGGTGCAGCGCGGCGCGGTGCGAGCGAAAAGAATTAGTCTGTGCCTCTGCTAGTTATTCTGTTATCGTACTGATTTATTATTTAAGTTTCGAAATAAAGATAGGAGGTCTAGACTTTGGAATTACTGTGATTTGGTTCGTGTACGCTTTGCTGCAAAATTATGTTAAGTAGGTACATTCAGTAGAAAAATATAGATGCGAACAGACTGCTCAAAATGTTCGCAACAACAAAAATTAAACTTTATTTAAAATTTTAGGATGCAGAGCTGCTGTTGTTTCCTAGATTCTTAACACCATTTGAAATTTTTCTTGTACTAATTTTCCTTAAGTGTTTCTGTCGCATATTTTTGACGCTAACTATGTCATTTAGTTGATACACAAAATGTGCATATTATAAGAATTATTATTCAAACATTGTCTACCTTTAGACCTAATATTTATTAAACCTCCATCTCGACCACTCCACCGCAATAACATGACTGTTCACAATAATCTGACAGCGCGTCAAACGACGCCATTTTGTGTCATTACGACACACGGGGGTGTGACGTGAGACGCGTGGTAGACATTGGGACGGAGATTTCTGCATTAGGAAATATTGTATTGCTTTAAAGGTAAGCTAGTTGCAAAACATTTAGGAAAACTATCGAAGTATCCATTCAGTTGAGTATATCCTGTTATGTCTGTTAACCGTCAGACTAATATTATAAAGGCAAAACTGTCTGCTTGTGTGTGTATGTGTTTTTTCTTCACGCTTGAACGGCTTGACGGATTTGGACGAAATTTTGCACTTGGTTCAACCATGTCCGGAAATAGCACTTAGAACAAAGAAAGAAAAACATTTTTTTTTAAACTAGTTAACAAACATTTACATTATATAGGAAAATATGCGTCACATCCGCGCAAAACGGCCGAACGCTCAGCATAAAGCTGTGGCCTCACCCTCCGCATAGGATACTCTTTTATCCCAAAAGTATCCCTTGGGACAATTTTCTATTTTCACACAG
This sequence comes from Leucania comma, assembly GCA_958295575.1. Lineage (NCBI taxonomy): Eukaryota > Metazoa > Arthropoda > Insecta > Lepidoptera > Noctuidae > Leucania > Leucania comma. Next base: position 542,049 of record OY282484.1, read on the forward strand.
GTGAAGCCACTGACAGCTGCTATCTAATAATTTATATAAAGATACCTGATCACAAACTCTGAAACTCTCATTTAATTGCTCTAGAAAGCAATAAAATCCAAACTGTAAGTAGTTTAATTTCCAATTCAAACTCGGACTCGCTGTGACACCTGCTGCAGACCCATAAAAGATTTAAAAGTCATCCCAACAGGCTAATAACAGGCGGACACAAATCCGACGCAACTTGGGACGGCGGGGGACGGCGGGGGACGGCGGGGACATTCGAGGACATCGGGGGCCTTCGGTTATGTGTTGTGTAAACGTGCCTTCGGTTTTTGTACGCCTGGTACCGCTTCGTTATTTAAAAAATAAAATGCTGTAGGTATTAAAAAAAAAAGAAAACAGTAGTTGGTAACTTTTACTAAATTTTAACTTTTAAGTTTTATTTTCTTGATTTTTTATGAAATAGCAATACATAAGACTAAGCGAACTGAAAGGGTTGTATTGATGATTTTTATAATGATAACTCCGTAAATATACGTGTTACAGCACGCCACCAACTACCTGCGTATCTTTTTCTCCTTCTTTATGAAAGACAACCAAAGGTTATCTGTAAAAAATCGCTTTTAACAATAAAACCTCCCAATGTGATACTCTACTAATTTTAATTTCCTACTGTATTTTATTTTTCGCGTATAATAAAGTGTATATCTATCTGTCTATCTACATATATTAATCAACATACGACTTGAGACTGACTTGCAAAATGTAAGAAAATACTTAAGAAAATTTAAATTTCGAGGGGTCAGGGTGGCTTGGAACATCCAACTTGATTAATTATGTATTTTTTGTAAAATCGCTTGTGTAAAATGTAAAACTGTCTTTAGCTCGCAGCTAGAGGTACCTATATTGTATAGAACAATAGTGTAGCAATAGTAATTTACAAAACTATTCAAGTACAATACCTGCGTGCTTACAAAACTCTACCAAAACATAGTTTGCACGAAACAAACAAACCCCTCCTACATTACTACACAAATAGTAAAGTACAGTAAAGTCCACGCCATTAACGAACTATTGTAAGTATGGAGGGAAGTATTAATAAAAATTCAATACTACGCTACATTTGCCACCCCACCTACGAAGTTCAGGGGTAAGTGTGGCTATTTCGAACCAGACAGACGAAAATGGCGGTGAATTTTAAAGGGGTGGGGTCGGGTCAGGCGGTACACAGGTCCGTAATGGAGATATTTTGTGATTTACGTTGATCGGGTCAAGGGCGGTCGAAAGCATCGCTATTTTTTTGTTTTGAAATAAACACAATATTTCCTATTTTATTTTTATGGTGATGCGGTAGGATTATTAACAAACAAGTTTGTTATGTTTGAAACTTTCTATTCTAAAGTACAATTAAAAGCAAAAACAATCAAGAAATAATTAAATAAGTTCCGTACTTCAAAGCACCTCGCAGCCTCATGTCTTCCACCTGATTAAAATTTCCCAGCAGCCAGGCGCACGCGGCCACGAGCGCGCACAACGCGTTGCAATTAACTCTAGAGCTATACTTTACGCCGCGTCGACCCTATTAGATGAACGGGTAAGAAGGCTCACTCTACACAATACAGGATAATTTGACGCTAAAGCGCGAACAATTGACTGCAGCAAGGTGGAGACTTTTATTCCTATTGTACTGTTTCGCTTAATAATGGCCTATTGCAGTTATTCATGCTGGACAGTTAAAACTCTTTTTTAATATCAAGCTGGTTTTATTGTGTCTATTTGATGTCTTTGTTTAGTTATCCGAAATCTAATAAAAATATATGAAAGGACTATTATCTGGATAGTTTAAAAATTATCACCTGTTTTCACGTAGGTTTTTTTCACTTGTTTTCAAGTGTCCCTTCTGTATTTAGTTCCGCAGTGGTGTAGTGCAATACTTTACACCCGAAGTCTATTAGCCATGTTTTTTATTTACTACCCGCACTGGTTGACCGTGTGGAGTCAATTTGTGTTGTATCGTTAGTAATGGGTTATGCGCTAGAGTTCACCGGCTGGATGAGTGCCCGTCATGAAGATTTATACTGGTCTACAGTACATGACTTTACGTTTTCATTTGTTTTTTGTCAACAAGATTATTTTTTAGTTTTTTTTTTTCTGAAAAACGTTCAGAAATTCGTGCTGTCGTAATATCATGCTTGTGCCAAGTTATGCTAAGTCTCATTCAATATGCAGGTCATGGCTATAAATCAGTCACAAATACAAAATTTAGACTGCTAAGAAATAAATCAAATCACAATTCATATGACAAGCCATAAGTTAACCGTCTACGCTACACCGTATATCCGAAACCATGTTACAAATCCCCTCAATTCCTCAATCGCAGACAGCATGCCCAATTAGTGGGTACATACACTCTTGAACCCCCGCCATCAGCGGTCGCGTGACCGCCGCCATAAACACTAGATTAGCATATGTATCGCGCCGCCTGCGCTGTGGCCCGACCTGGCTTATTAATTGCTTTGTACCGAACTATAAGAGTATTGCGATGGGGAGAAAATTGCAGCATACGGTAAGGTTAAGTGTTTCGAGGTCCGTTTGAATGATTTGTGGTGGCGTAAAAGGGTTGATTTAGAAGTTTTGCTTGTAAATAATTTTGTTAGTCTTTGTTGGTTGTGATAACCTTAAAGTATGCTCCACGATCTTAGAGGCTTGTAGTTTAAGAGCCCATGGCTACCAGACTTTCGTCATTTTATAAAAACTGAGAGTTTGTCAGTGCATGCCCCCAGCACAGGTAGGAACGGTGCTATAATGTGAAAATTCAGTTATAATGGCTTTGACAGGTAATGGGATATATATGTTATCCTGGATCGTATTAATAATCATGATCATCCATTGATTTTAAACTTTATTTAGTATGAAAAAGAGGATAAGCATATATATGGTCGAATTGAGAAACCTCCTTTTTTGAAGTCGGTTAAAAATATTGTCAAACTGCCTCTGCCTTTCATTGTAATCAGTTAATAGTTCATCCAACGTAAAAGACAGACCAACAATCCGTTCCACATACAGTTACTTCACTAAACGGTTTTCTTCGCCCTATTTGTATAAATCTTTCCTCAAAGCATTATCCTCATAAATAACTAAACACACCAATATACATTATAAATCACCGTCCATTGCGCCCGTTCCTCCCCTTCCATTATACCAACCCGCGCAGTCGCGATGCGGTTTACACCGGTTTATACCAGTTTGCAGCAGACGCGAGCGGTGAAATCTGACCCTTCGTCTGATGCCCGCCGAGGTAGCTCGCTACTGTTTCTGACGAACCCTTCATATCTACGCACAAAGAGTTACGATGTCGTTTAGATAGATATGGTGGGGGTTAAAACTTTGTCTCGTAATTCATGCTTTCCGAACAAGTAATGGCTGTGGTGAATTATAGTGGTATTATTTTATAAGCCGCAAGTAATAAGCGACCATAGTTCACTACTTCTCCAGTTAAGGAAGAGTCCAAAATCCAGGGAACCACTGAAAAGCGTCTGTAAATAAAACAATGGGAAGCAAAAGACTGGCCCGGGCATTGAATCAAAGTTTAGATTTTTTTGGAAAAGGAAGGGGACACCATCCTTTCTTTTCTTTTTTGCCCAGCTTACACAATATAAGCTCCTAAAACCGTGTCTATCCTCACATTCAAAAGCCACCAACGTAGCACAAAATATTTTATCTTAGCATCGAAATCTTCACTTTTGGTCATGATTTCATTAAACATTAACAAATGTGTGGAGTAACCCCTAGTTTCTGAATTATTAACTTGAGGTTGAGTATTTGTTAAACTATAGGTACTGTAGCCTGCAAAGGCAATGTTTGGTGCAAAATTACAGTTAACATTTTCTTAAACACCAAAATATTCAATTCAAGTAAGCCCCGTTCAACATCTTTTGATAAATACGAGTTCAAGCTAGTTTTTTTTTTCCTCTTTCTGGAAAAAACCTTAACAAAGGCAAAGAAGGATCAGGAGTGGGTTTCAGTCAGTAGAAGTGTGCGCGAGAGGTCATTGGATGATTTCCAACTTAAACAAAGTTAGTTTTTTTCTTGATATAAACTAGTGCTTGACGGCAATCTTACTCTGATAGTAAGCAGTGATGCAATCGTTGATGGTGACGTGTACTAGTTTACTAACAGCCTATTCACTCTAGCTTTGAAGATACCTAAATTATAATCGGACGGGAAGACCGCTTCAGGCAATCTGTTCCAGTCCTTCGTGTTTATTGTAACGCTTGCAACTTCACTTTGAACATTATTTTCCAACATGGCCGCGATATTCCACCGCGCTACATTTCCGTCCGCCGACGCGTCTGCATTCCTTCCGGCTGATCTGTGAGGCTCCACAAAGTGCAGCACGCGGCGCCGGCGCTGCTCTGACAGTTCCAATTAACTGCATCGACTGCACGGCTATAATTACTACTACTTTTATTTGTTTACAGTTAATTAAATTCCTTTCCCACGATTTCAGAATTAAGAATTTGAAGTAGTTTGTTAAAGTTTTTCTTGATAAACATGTTTAAAATCTTAAACTACGAGTATAGACTTTTAGGTATGTGAAAATGATGTGAAATAAAAATAATACAGGTTCCTTTTATCTCAGGGCTGATTTTACAAACAAAGCTGATTGAATCAAGGCTAGGTAGTCTTTTCGTTGTCTTCTCCTGTTCTCATTATTTGGGGTCGGATCTCCTTACTAATCGGCGCCAATATATTCTATCCTGGGTTGTCAGCTTTGACAAATGGGTCTCTCTCGATTCGATTCGAGTTGCACACACACGGAGAATAACCGTGTGTGTGCAACTAAAATGACCACCAGTGTAAGGACTAGAACACCATCTCTGCTTACCTCCAAGTTCCTTATGCTCTTCACATTTCCCGTTCATCTCCTCAAGATTGCTCGCTCCTGACACAGCGCTCGTTAATTGGTGTAGATCCCGTCAATCAGGACACGCAACGCGGTTACCGCTGACGCAGCATGCTGACGGCGGCGAAGATGATTGGTGTTCGAGCGTCGCGTAAACTGATTAGTCGCGCTGATTGGTGAATTTGTAATTAACGGCTGGTTACTATTGCGGCGTACGGATATTGTAAACTTAGATTAGTTGTGTTAAAATTGAGGTTGATGTGTGTCCGTTGCTCACACGTGGCTCGTGGTCAACTGTAATCAAATCGCAATGTGTGTAAAGGGTTTGTTTCTTGTTCGGTCTTCTTTTCTTTTTTCTTCGGACTTTTACTGACTAAAACCCACTACTGTTCCATCTTTGCCTTCGTTCCAGGGTCACGGGGTTCACTTTCACATAACCTATAATGGCCCCAGTAGGCTTCGACACTGCTGGGCCCCTACAATTTGCTGACATATCGTTGAGGCACGCGTGGAACACTAGGTACGCGTCGTCGACGACAGTTACAGACAGACAGTTACCGGGCGGCCGGACGGCGAACAACCCATTGCTCGCTGTCCGCAAGCCCGCGCCTACGGTGGCTGGAAATCGGGATCGGGATCCCGGCAGCTGAGGCGTGAGGGCCGGTTTCTCGCGCGTGCGGCCTTCTCCGTCCCTGGCATTGAATTTAGAATGTTTCGTAGAATTAAGCGCAGTTGCATATTGTAATCAGTATGTCAGTGTTGTTTTTGAATGATTAACAGAGAGTAAAATGTTTTGATCTGTTGAGCGCTAAATGTGTTTAATGATTTGTTTTACAAGCGAGTAAAAATTGCAGATTCAAACAACAGTCATAATAATGATGAACACATGGGAGATTAATTTTATTTTAAAATAAAAACCATTGAATTACCTTCCTAAAAACAGCCTAACTTAAAAAAGTAACTTATGCATACAAACCTAGCTGGAAGGCGTCACATAGCGACCTTAAACAAACTGCCATTGAGACGGTCAGTGCGTCGTGACCGTGCTTCCGACGTGGAAATATGGCGCTTTTTCCTGAAACCTAACATGATTGAGGAGCCACTTTCACCCCATCGCGCCCTGATTGTACGCTTGTACCCTATAGAGGTGCGACACGTCGATACCTGTTCAAATCACTATTTGTTTTATTGTGGGCAAAAACGATAGAAGTGTTATTTTGTTGTGCATTGTTTTTGAAGTACGGCAGTGTGAAAGCAAAGTTTGATTACTTATTTATTTTTCTTCTTCCTTTTACTTATCTTAGAAAAAAGGGCTCTAAGATTGATAAAAAAAGCCAATAAGAAACATAATCACGCACGTTATATAAAACAATAGAGCACACACAAATAACCTGTAATTAGCATTCGATAACAACATATCGATATAGTTAGGTCTCCCCGCACTGGGGTCGGTCCCATCAATCCGTGGCGTCATTAACCCATAAAAGCTTCCACTGCCACTAATGTCCCCCACAAAGAACGTTTATTTCGACCGGCTTTGTATCGAGGCCTCGTCGCTACTCGTGTCGGGGACTTTGGGGAAATTGGACTACTCATGCTGGTGAAATTACGGGCTGTTACTTGTAATCTGTCGTGGTTTCATTAACGTTGAACAGTGTTAATTAGTACTCTAGTACTTTTTTTATTGTTAACAATTAAGGCTTTCCTTGATTAATCTAATTCCGCTAAGCTTGTTCCATCATCGGACCACCAGGCGTACGGCGATGCGTCACCGGTACATGGTAGACATCCCACCTATACGTACAAAATGTTTTAGGAACACATTCATTGTGCGTACAGCTAAGGAATGTTATTCCCTGTCGGAGTCTGTATTTCCTGATGGCTACAACTTCTGGAATCTTTAAGTCAAGAGTCAACGAAAAGACTCGAAGCAAATTTTATCATCGCAAAAGTCTATCAATCAAAGAACCAGCGCTAAGTGAACCCGTCACTTGAAACAATCCATGCACATAACGGAATCATATTTAACCCTTGTCTCGCTACACGCTCGAGTACTTGGCTCACTCTGCCGTGCACTCATTTATTCATGGCCGTACTATGTTTGTTCTGCGCACAGTCAGAACAGAAATGTATTGTTTAGCAGATTGACACACTACGTGAATTTGCCGTTGTATAGTAAGTGCCTACGACTGGCAGGAAATAATCCGTGAACTGAATTGCTGAAATATCTCTGAGGTGCGTTTGGATACTACTTGCCATTGACGACTTGGGTTCGGTCCTTACCTGGTGGTCGGACGGCGAGTTCTTATTGTTCGCAAGCCCGCACCGACGCCGACGATCACGTCCAAGAGAGTATGCTCCATCATCACTCCACACAGTGGGGTCAATCTGGCGTTTCTTCCGTTTTCAACCCACTTCAAAAGGGCTGTTTTATTTATTTATTTTATTAAAACTTCATGCAACACAAAGGTACACAGGCGGACTTAATGCCTTAAGCATTCTCTACCAGGCAACAAAGGGTTGCGAAGAGAAAACGTGACAGGTGCATAAAAAAAAGGATTAATGAAAACAAAGATTCAAGGATTCTGTTTTGTTTAATATCTAGGTACTAACTATATCGTAGCAGCATGTTCGAATATATTTCAATCGACATTGGTAATCAATATCTCAGATATTATTATGATTTTCATAACTACATATAAGAAGCCATTTCGTCCATTGTGTATGATTGTGTGTCTCTCCTCCAAACTTCAAACTTGATTACCTACCCATTCCAACTGTAACATGCGTATTATTGTTTCTATTTACCCGTTACTCATTACTAATGCCCGCCAGTGTATTCCCGTGTACACCCACTGTTAGTTTGTCAGGCGGCGGAACAGATCCGACGGGGCTCGGAAGCGGATCGATATCAGCTGAGGCACGGCACTACGACTGGTTAAATATTGTGCGGTTTCAGTAATTTGATTTATTGCCTCAAGTGACGAATTTATGTGGATGGTCTTGTCGTGTACAGTGGCTTGATATATTACTGAAGTTAAAAAATCTGTTTGTAACGTTTGAATTAACTTAACTCCTAGATTCGCACGTTTTAATAAGATGTACTTCTATTCTAAGCCAATTATGTTCCAGTACTGAGGACTTCCTGTCCCTTTTCCACTCACGTCTATCCTTGGCCACTGCAGGCCAGTCCCTCCGGCAAGAGTCAAGCTCATCTCTCCATCTTCGCCTTGGTCTGCTGGGATGTCGTCTTGCGTTTAATGGGACTCAATAAGAGGCTCTATTAGCCCACAGCTCAACTGACATGTGACAGACTTGTCCAGCCAAATTCCTACTTAAGACTGGCAGCTTTTCGGGTAACATATTTAATTTTAGTCTGTTCTGGTTCATAGTCTTAGTGATTGGGTGTTCTTTGAAACTTCAGCAGAGGTCCAGGCTCGAGGTTTGTCGAGCTACGGAGCATACTATCTTGAGGGTTCGAATTTTAGAACACGGCAGGAACACAACACTGCGTTTTAAAACTAAGAATGTACCTACTTACAAATCAAATATTAACACACAAGCCATGTGATATTTAGAAACGAATATATCAGAAAACAGCTGGTCGACTCTTCGCGTGACCAGAGGGAAGGGCTTTTCTTCAGTCAACGAATCAGCATTGCCATCCAACGTGGCAATGCTGCCAGCGTTCTGGGCACTTTTCCCATTGATGTCGATGTGGGTGAATTTTTTGATGGTCAATAAGTTTTTTTTTGCAATCATCATCAGCAGCAGAAATCATTTCAGTCGAAAGACATCTTCTGTTGGACATAGGCCTTCTCCAAGTGTCCCCACAAGGAACGGTCCTGTGCGTCTCGTATCCATCGGAGTATTTTTTTGCAAGTCGACACCTAATGCTTTTGAAATAATATTTAATTAAAATGAAACTTTTCCAGCAAAAATAACTTGTTGTGATGTCTTACTGAAATAATAAAATTGTAAATAAATTAAGCGTCATCTTCGTCCGCGTCGATTGTTGAATAATTCAGTGTTGTCGACAATTTGACGCCGCTGCAAGGTCACGTCTCCCTGACAGCTCTCTTTAGGATCTTAGGGTACTGTTACTGAATGTGGCTGAGTTGTGATTTGTTATTAATATCTGATGGAACGTTAATGTGGCATCGGATATTGGCATATTTATAATTTGGCTACATTTCAGCAAGCTCGCAAATGTTAAATGTTAACACGTAGTTTTTCTCTGGCCGAGAATGATACTTGCTTAAAGCTAAAACTGATACGCCATTCAAATATTTAGGAGTTGCGTAAACTTTTGAGGACCTTGAAAACATTAATTTCACGTCAATTTTGCGCATCCCAGCGCTGCTAAAAACATCACTTAGTGCAAAGTTCGTATACAGAACTGCTATCCAACGTTGTTTATCTGTCAAATCAACTGTCAAACTTATTTTAGCAGCCTCTGTGTCTGAAAGTGGTCGCGAGGTTAGTCAATTATGTCAAGTTAAAAGGAAATACCGTAACATAACTCTGTCTTCTAATAACAATATATTACTCGTACTATGATCAATTAATGTGGTTTTCGCATTTTAAATTGGTCGATTTTCGATCTCACATACACACACAAACTCTCTAGTGACGCAATCAAGATTTAGTAAGAATTTATCAAAATAACCAAGAACTATTTAAGGATTAAAAGAAAATACCTGGTTTAAAAAAAAGCTGGATTCGATTCAGTTGCTGATATTGAACGTACTATTTTCAGGATAGGCGTTTATTATGTTAATTATGTAGGTACAAATATCAATATATAATAAAGCAGCAAGCATATTCTGATGCCAATTAGGACGTATGGTAGCCAGCTTTGGGGCTGTATTATACGGAGCAACATTAAAGTAATACAACAATTCCAAAATAAAATACTCAGGAATGGTGTAAAAGGACCCTAGTTCATCAGAATTGATGACCTCCATCGTGACATTAAAATGGAACTCGTCCCCACCATCATTAAAAAACTTGCTGAAGCCCACGAACACAGACTTCACCAACATGTGTAACATTCACATGTCGGGGCAATCCAGCTGTTAGAGAACACGGACCCAGTGCGTAGACTAAAGAGAACCATTTGAGTTAGTGTAGCTTATTTAAACTTAGTGCATAATAGTGATCAGTAATGTGCCACGCATAAAACACATGAGAAAAGTGTTTTTATCAATATCAGATTCTAAAACAGTGCATTGGAGTTGAATGAAAGTGCTAAAGGACGTAGTTCTTAGTTTGAACAAAAACTATAACGAATAATACTGGCCTGTTGGTCTAGCGGTCAGTGACCCTGACTGCTATGCCGTAGGTCGTGGGTTCGATTCTCACCCAGGACAAATGTTTGTGTGATGAGCATGATCATATGTTCTGTGTCTGGGTGTAACTTTTCTATAATATGTATGTATTTAGAAATATGTTTATAAGTATGTTTATCAGTTGTCTAGTACTCATATCACAGGCTCTACTTAGTTTGGGACTAGATGGCGTTGTGTGGAAGTTGTAGAATATTATTATTATATTATTATTTGTAGTAAGTTTGAGTTAAATGGCTTATTAGTCTTTTAGGCTAGATTGTAATCAATTGTTGAGAAATTGGTTCTTTAATAATAAAGGGAAAAAAAAATATAATTAAAATATAACTCACCTTACCAAAACAGATATACCTCACAGAATTTAAAAAAAACCCTATTTATAAACGATTAAAAACAAGCGCGTGTACATCGCACGGTTGACACGGGTCACGCGGGGGTTGTGTCTAAATACGTATAAACATTGACGTGTTTGTTAACCCTCCCGAGTGCTCGCGCGCGCTGGTCAAGTGTGTATCAACATTTATTTACGTTGTTTGAGTCACATTGCCCCTTTCTTTCTTACGTCACAGGTGACTGACCGCTGATAAGGGGTAATGGATTAAATTGCTTAGAATAAATCTCTGATTATGTTAAGGTTTGCATTGCATTGCATTGCATCAGCCTTATAATGTTCCCACTGCTGGGACTCAGGCTTCCTCTCTAGGAGAGGGAATGGGCCGTAATCCAACCACGCTGGCCCAGTGTGGATTGGTGGATGTCACATGTTCAAGGTTAAGGTTTATTGTGTTTTTTTATTAAAACATCTTTTTCCTCAGTGCTTGGCTTTTCCTTGCAATCTGTCTGTTAATTAAAGGTACAATGGATTTTTATATTAAATTGAAAGGCACATTGGAAATTATAATATTGGAAAATTCTAGGCTGTCTGATTTCATCATCATTATCATCATTATTTCAACAGAAAGCCGGTTCAATGTTAAAAAATTGCATTTAACAAGACAACTCAATATTTTGCTAAACGGAAAGTTTTCAATGTTCTTTTCAAACATAGCAATTTTTTCAAAGCAAACTCTCGAGTGAGAATAACGGAGGCACAATGAAACTCTTCTAAACGTTATATTTTCTTAGAAAGTGTTCCCCCTGGCGACATTTTTCAAATGTTCACAACACGGAAACTGTTATGTTTCATACAACAGTAAGTGTGGCGGCCATTTTGTTGAGAAATTGTGAGAGAAGTTAATTGTTGTAGTTATCCATTCATCTGTAAATAGAATTAATTTATTCAGTTCGAAAGAAAAACTCAAATTCAATTATATTTCTTTAATAATGTTTTAATTGTAAATAAATTTGTGTAGCTTCTCTTTTATCGACCTGTACATTTAAGTCCATTGGATTTTTAATATTCCTTAAAAATAGAAAACTAGAATTTACATATGACGCGGCGACGATAGAAACATTGAATTACTGTTGTAAGGAAAACCAATATTAACCTGTATAATTACTTTACACACCATACACTAAACAAACATGCACCTTTCTACATCTAAAATTAAACCTGTCCCAGTTAAATATTTGAAATCCGCTTTATAGTCCTACGCTGTATACGTCATACTGGGCGTGCAATATTAATGCATTTTTGTGAGGGATCCGGACACCCGGACACCGCCGGCTTTTGGACGGTAATTATTTAAGATAGCGCCCTCTGCCGGACAGCGGTGATTCATCGCGGAAATGTAACAGAGCTTTATTTCCGTGAAATCTGTGGCGTGTTTAAATGCGAAAAATTTTGAGGATCAACAATGAAGTTTTTTTGGCTGTGGGTTGTTGTGAAATGTGGTTGGCGTATTGTTTCATCCTTCTTTTTTATTCCATTTGGGGTATTTTTGGTAAAGCTAATGGTTAACTATTCATTAAGTTTGCAAATGCAAAAACTACATGACAAGATACTTTATTCTGAAGAAAATTGGGCCTAGGATAGTTCGAATGTGTAGTCGTCAAGTTATTCAAACAAAATCACAACGACACTTCAAAGCATCCTCACATCACTAAACCGTCGACAATCTCGCGGTGTTTAGAGAGTGTTTCCACAAGACGGACGAACAACAGCGGTCGTTTGAGGCGCGCCTGTGACGTCACGGCAATGACGTCTCGCACAATGCGTCGCGCGCTCAAAGCGCACACACTCTCATTTAGCGCGCGACGTGTAGGAGACGTACTTGGGAATAGATGATGTTTGTTTTCCTACCTGTTTGTTGAGGACAACAAGCTGGGACACAGTTAGGAAGTTTATTTAGACATTTCTGAAGCTTACTACGGTAGCTATTGAGAATTAAGGGTTAAGAACTGGTCGAATCCTTCTTAAAAGCAAAATATTAACAGATTTTTAGACTAAAGTAGATTTTGACAGACATATGTTAGTTAGTTAGCTAGCCTATTAAGTCCCACTGCTGGGAGGATACTTCCCTCTCTCTTTTCCACAAACGTCTGTCCTCATACACTGCGGGTCAGTACCTCTGGTAGTTGTCCAGCTCATCTCTCCACCTTCGCCTTGGTCTATCGCGATGTCGCCTTGCGATTAATGGGACCCAATAAGTGGTTATTGTGAGATATAGGTACTCAACTAAAAAATTTGACTCAGACACCGGGACTCAATACTCTTTGCAAAAGTTCTGAGAGTCATATAATCCCTCGGTTTTCTTATGAACATAGTTACGTACAGGCTATAAAATTGATCTACACTATTCTCATCACACATAAGTCTTAGTTCGGTACAGACCCGCTGGTCCAAGGAGACGCACTTAAACGACAAAAGAAAACAATATTTCTATTCATGTCCCCGGGGAGTCTCGGACACAAGTGGCCTTTGTCGTGGCGTGACGTCACGGTGTGCTATACAAACGTTTCGCTCAACTTTTGGTTCAACGTTTTATCTACCTATAATGTTTTGGTTCTTTAAGGCTGGACCGACTCCAGAGGAGTCGAGCGCGAGCGAAATTACACGAATTTGAGCTCGGCTCGTGCTCCGCTCGTGCTTGGCTCCTCTAGCGTAGATCCAATTTTATCTTATCTCACGGCTACTGAATCTCAATCCACACTATTCAACAAAGAGAAATTCTTCGCACATTTTAATAATTCTGTGTCCGTGATCAATAACTGTGTTGAAACGTTATTTAATTTTCTTGTTTTCTTTTTGTTTCAGGTAATATAAAGTTTCTACAAACTTCATTGCTGACGTCAAATCGTAAGTTGTAAAGATACTTACAGTTGTGATAACCCACCTTAAGATTTCCTAATTTGCACAAATAACTGTTTTCAACCATTATAAAAAGAAATGGTCACAAATCTCAAAAACAGATGGCGCTGTTCTAAACCGTTACATGTGAAATAAATTTTCCCGCTAACGCTGCACGTTGACCGCCACAAAAACCAAAAACGTCGGCCTGTGTCCTCCACATGCTTCACGATACCCACAGGATGATAATGGGGATGATTGATGGAGCCGCGTCGCGGGATTTGATCAATTATATCATTATTTTTCCGCCACAGATTGATGATGGCAACACAATTAAATTATTTTAGAAGTTTAGTTATAGAGCGAGCAATCTCATATAAAAAGGTGAGCCTTTGATGGAACTGTTGACGGACAGCTTTGAAAAATTATTAAAGTTAAATTAAAAAGTTCAAACACAAGTTAATTGGTTCATTCAAATACTTATAGTAGGTACTACTATTATTCTCCAACTACTAATACTACTACTACTACTAATACTACTACTACTACTAAATTTGTTACTATTTTTTAACCGACTTCGAGAAGGCGGAGGTTATATGTTCGGCGGTATGTATTTTTTATAACACTAGTTTTTTCTCGTTATCTCATCTCAGCTGATTTTTTTTCTGGTTATCTATACAAAGGAATAGAACAGCGTTATAAAAGCATTTCATTAAAAAAGATAATTTGAAATCAGTGTCGGTTCGCGTAACGGCACCGTAAAACGTCGAAAGTCGCTTTATATTTAAAATAATCTCTCTACGTTGACATGACAGACAATGAATTTTTAATACCCTTTGAGATTTCAGAAGCAAAAGAAATTTAAAACCAATTTTCTACCTTCCGTTAACACTTTGTGAAAATGTACTGTTACAAGTGACTTGGTACTGTTATTTAGATAATAAAATACCTTATGTAGTTGAGTACTTTACTAGTAGTAACGTATACCTAGTAAATAACAAATATCATATATGCGAACAATAAAACAGAGTAAATAAGTGAAAACAAACAATATCCCAATTAGAGGCAGAACACAGTCGACACGAACTAGTTTTGTTCCGCATAACGTCCAATTTAAAGTTCTTGACACTTGTAATTGCGTGCGACGTCGCTTGTAATGTGGAAGCAGTTTATTAACAAATATATAACTTTGTATCTGTAGTAATATGCCTCATTGCTACTGACTGAAGATACTAACTTAAGATCTTCATTTATACTGAGTCAGATTTATTTCGTAGGTATATCCCTCAGTGAAAATAACAGAGCATAAAAGTCTTGGAACATGTGCAAAATATCTATGACTATTTTATTAGCTCTTCACTAAAAGCTATGATATCAAAGAAGCAACGTCAAAAGTAATTTACACAAAATACTGTCATCTTCCAACAAAAATTCCACGAGAAATCAGAACTGAAAAACAAAACATAGCCCATAAAAAGGGAACAACAAACGAAAAAACACAATATAGTAATAAAACGAATCCATGTGAATAATCCTTTGAAATATTTGGCGGCGTATTGTCGGGATGTCCCTTCCCTAGCGCGTGACTAGACTTTTAAGATGGAGGCCGCACAAATACGCGGGAAAAGTAAAACATATTTTTTGGCTAAATCATTAATTTTTGAGTTCTTCTTTGATATGAAACTAAATATTTTGAAAACAAATCATTTATAAAGTAGAGAAAACTAATATTAAAGTTGTAAAACACATTTTTTGAACCCTCTTATTCACACAACCATTATGGTAAACAGTGGAAATTTTCACAATTTCTTTATAAAATGGACTGTTGAATAAAATCTTAAATTGAAATCTAAGTTTCCCGGTTTAATGAAAGTAAACAGACTCGGATCTAGCGAGCAAGGATTATCGGATCAAAAGCAAAGACTAGGTTATTGGTTTGTGAAAGTAGATCTGTTATAAGTGGAATATATTTATAACCTAAATCGTGACCCACGCCAGCTTCGCACGGGTCGCAAATCTTTGAAATTTTCGACTTTTCTCTACTGTAACATGAATATGTATACATCTAAATCTTCCTCATGAAATTAAAAAAAAATATATAAAAATCGCTAGAAAATCCGTTCAGTAGTTTTTGAGTGTATCGCAACCAGACAGAGAGATACGATGGGGGACATTGTTTTAGAAAGAAGGATATTTTTATATCATATTAGTGCTTTGTTTTCTTTTAATGAGACATTCCTCAGAACCACATAAATAAACCATCAGCTACTCACTAACAGGCATAAAACAGCACTCCTTTGTCCATCCCTAATAAAAAAGCGGCCGGTGTGACCATTTCCCGCCACCGCCGCCGGCAGAAAGGGTTGCCAGCTCATCGACTGAACACAACAGCAGATATTTTCTTTTCATCTATTTCGTTTAAAAAAAAACTGACAAATCGAATAAAAAGGGCTTTCGGTTGTAAAATAGCGGCGGAAGCGAATTTAAGGACGAAATAAAATGGAATAACAGCCTCCAGGATGATGAGGCGAGCCGTTCATCGAGCCTCTCTGGATTACAGCGACTAATTCTTGTTAGATGAATAATTTTCTAGCTATCTATTGGGTCGCCATTTGTCAAGGCAGCGAAGGATATTCCTGGCACATTTTGCCTTAAAACATTGTTTGCTTTTAATTAAAACCTCTCTTCTTGAAAATTGTATTTAGAAATCTTCTTGTTATAAAATTTGTAAAAATGGCGACCACATAAGCACGAACTTGATAGGTATAGAACGTTACTGATCGTTTCGATTTCTAAATAATTTTGTTACAAATGTAACTCAAAATGTATTGAAGTTAGGTAGTTGAAGTTTCAGTCTTGTTTTTGCTAGGTAAAGTTTTGCATGATTTTTTCTTACATCAAGCTAAGCGAACCATAATATTCTTAGTGGTTTCATACGAAGCTTTTTTTATTAAAGTCTCAAGATGATGCTTCCCTCATAATATAATCTTGTCCTCGAAAACGCCAAGAGCTAACATACTAGACTTAATAAGAAGGATACGAAAAACCCATCTTATTCACGGTACACTGCATAAGCAAGTGCCACGCATATACTTAGCATAAATATTGTGAAAGTTTCACTTTCCGCCTCGCGCCGTGGTCGCCCTACGCAAGTGCGCTCCTTTCATTATTCATGCATTTTCATGGAAATTTATTATACGAAAGATTTCCTAGGGTGGGCGTTTTGTTTAAATAGTTATGGATGTAGCAAAGTAAATGTTTTGGATGATATATTTACGGTTGTTTATGGTTTGATATATATTATTATTTTTCTCCCACTACTGGACAATGGCCTCTCCCAGGTCTTTCCAGACATTCTGGTGTCAGTCATCGTGGTGATAGATTTTTTTAATTGTTAAATATTTTTATATCTTACGAACAATAATATTATGACTATATTACCATTCCCTTTACTTCCTCCAATCAGTATGATCAAAGAGTATTAACAAGTTGGTAACAACTCGAAGTTGATCTAAGTTGACAACTCCGAGGCGTCGCGGCTACAACTTGTAATT
This sequence comes from Leucania comma, assembly GCA_958295575.1. NCBI lineage: Eukaryota > Metazoa > Arthropoda > Insecta > Lepidoptera > Noctuidae > Leucania > Leucania comma. Next base: position 559,068 of record OY282484.1, read on the forward strand.
GCGTTCGGTTTCGCCTGTAATCGCTTGCTAACAGATAACAGAGGTGTTGCGGTCGTTGCGAACTATGTTAGGATGGGTGTGTTTGTATGATTATGGTATTCAAATGGAGGTAAGTGTACCTTCACCTTATTGAGAGCATCGATGTTGATGGCATGGTCAGATCTTAGAATTGATTACTACATAATTTGGCCAGATCGTGTAAACATTAATGTTTGGTGATATGACAATCCACGTATGACCATAATTTTGTAATAGAAAACAGAAATACATTGAGGCACAGTGAACTCTAACAGTAGATAACGTAACTATTTTACAATATGATCAGCCATTTTTAACACCATTTCAGCACCTTTTCATGAAATGGCCGGTCACATCATTAAGTGATCAGTTCTAAAATCTGACATGAAAATGATCTGACATACAAAAAATACAACACTTGCCTGGATTCGAACTCACGGCCTACATAACTTAAGTCGGGACTGTTACTATCAGAGCACCACAAGGCTGCTCTATGACTTACCAATCATAAACTTAATTCATAAACTACTTCACCCACAGTATCTGGATATTGGCGATATTGGATCTAGTGGCCACCACGGCCAGGTGTTGTGCGGGAGTCATAAATCTGACGACCCCGGCCCGGGGGAACGACCCCGATAAATTGTAGAGGGAATTTAACTGAGGTAATACTTTGTATGGGTTTAGTATGTGATACCAACATAAGTTAATAAACTAGTTCGATTCACCATCGACGATTGCATTACTGCTTACCATCAGGTGGGACCGCAGTCAAGCACTAGTATAAATTATTAAAAAAAAAGTGAAGGAAACTTTCTATAGACTTGTATTTTATCGTGATACCCAGATACTGGGTTGTAGAAGTCGGATCGGTTACAGTGAGATCCAGCATTCGGTTTGAATGGGAATCGACCCCGTCATGGTTGGACAAACGCTCGGCAGGCAGATTTTTTTAATTTACGTAATATTATTTTTTGCCAGCGGCTTATAATTAAAATATGGCGCATGATAATAAAAAAATATATACTTGTGTTACTAATTGATAAAGTAGCAATCGATTGCCAAAATATATGTTTTTAAAATAGGTTTTTGAGTTTATTCCAAACAAAAATGTAAACATACAAAAATTCTAATTATTTAACAAATTTATGTATAGAAAACCTAACAAACTGGTAACAATGATACGTTCTTATTTGGTAAACTAAACACAAAATTGTTGAATCTCCTAATTTTTTTTTTCTATATATGGTTATAGTTAGATTTTTTTCACTTTATTAAAATTTGCCACGTAAACTAAATTCATTCAACTCTTATGGCGTCGCTGCTAACGCCATCGAGGCGAGGCGCGAAGGGCGCGCCCGCACCCAAAATAAAATAGCCTAGTTGCCGGAAACCCTTAGTTACGTTCACGGCGGTCACGTTTCTTTGTATGAGATGAGGCAGGATGAGGCTTCTGTACACTAGATTCGTTATTATCTAAGCCATTTTTTTTAAATGATATAAAGTACGTGCGTGACTGCGATCCCACCTGGTATGATGGTAAGCAGCCATGCAATCGTTGATGGTGAAGTACACTGGTTTATCAAGAGCCTATTCACTCTAGCCTCGACGACGCCTAAATTATAATGGGACGGGAAAACCGCTGCAGGCAAATTGTCCGTCCTCCGGCCATTCTTAATACAAATCCTTTAATAACTGGAAAATTGTTTTAGCCATAGTTATTATTATAGTTATGTATCTTAGTCCAGATTCATTGATTATTATGTAGCCAGATTTTATTGTAGGCGATTTTTCCCCTTCAATTAATTTTTATTTATATTTTATGAAAAATATTCAAACTTTGTTATTAAGGAATAAAAAAAGGATAAAACGATTAAAAGATTATAACAATGTTGGGCTTAAATTACAAAGAGTAGTGACTTAAGTCTCAAGGGTTGGCGGGCTTACTTAGAGAAATTACTTTAGAAACAAAATAACAATTTTATACACGAAATTGCCGAAACTTATTAAAGAAAAGTTTTGAGGCCTCCACAAGTCCGTCAGGTATATAAATACCCAATTAAAAATTAGTTGCTTAAACCACAGTAGTGTAAGCGAAGGTGTGCTGTTTTCAGTTGATTGAGAGGATTTGAATGTGGGGTCTTCAAGTCTAGAGCTAATAGGTTACTTTTAGGTAAGCTTGCTCTATCGTTGACTACATCATTGCTTACCACCAGAAGATACCTATCAACATAAAAAAAAAAACAATTCTCATGAATAGCAGTACGGACTTGCGGACGGCCAGCAATCGGTAGATCACAGTCCGGCCAGTCTGTAGCGTTCCGGACCTACTGGGGCCATGGGTTGTCCTGGAACGAAGGCAAAGAAGATGATTTCCCACCTATAAAAAAATGAATTGCTGTACGAAATTCCCAGACAACTTAAACAGACAGTCTCCAGGCACGCGAACACAGGAACACATTAATAGAAATAAAATAATTCGTGTAGAGGGCGCCTGCAGACGTTTATCGGCGATAAACAAGTCCCCCACTAGCTAGTTTACTGCGCTCGCGAATTTAAAACGTACCTCTAAGTGCTATTTATATAATATGTAGTTTATCTCTTCTATGTTTAATGTATGCGGTTAACAGATATTTCAGTATAAACATAAAAATATTATGAGTTATTATCAACAATACTCGATTTTAAAATACGGTATCCATGATTGTAATTTTCTGAATCGAAATATTAATATTTGCTTTTTAGGGTACTGTATCTTAGTCGGCAAAAATGGAACTCTCATCTAGGATCACTCTGTGCTGCGTCTGGGAGACCCCTTTTCTCACGGATATATATTTTTTTATTTGATATAAACCAGTGCTTGAATGCGATCCCACCTGATGGTAAGCAGTGATGCAATCGTTGATGGTGAGGCGCACTAGTTTATAAAGAGCCTTTTCACTCTAAGTCTTGAAGACACCCAAATTATAATCGGAAGGGAAGAGCGCAGCAGCCAAACTGTTCCAGTCCTTCCAATGTGGTATTCAGCTGAAATTAATATCAAATACTCAGGTCCGTTACTCTTTGAAGCAGCGAAAAATCAAACAATTCAGCGCAATGTAGAGATGAGGCCGTTTTTAGACACTCGCTTGGAAATCAAAACCTAGGGTACTTCTCGTTGATTTAGAATCTAGAAATTTGGCATGAAGCTCTTCGAAGTGTGTAATATAAGAAACGTCTGAGAACTGTTAAATTATAGTTAGGTACATCATAAAAAAAATTGCCATTTAAAAAATATTTGAATCTCATTTTTGGAACCGAACTATTTACATACGAGTAAGTAAATTTGTAAGCAAGTTGTAGGTCGCGGGTTTAAACCCCGCCAGGCGCATTACTTTGTGTAATTTATTTCATCACCACTGCTCTCAAAAACGGTGAAGGAAAACATCTTGAAGAAACCGGCATGTCTATTAAAGAGGATGCCTGAATTCCAGCAGTGGGAATATTATAAGGTTGATGCAATGCAAGTAAGTTTGTTTGAAACCTCGGTGCGCAAGTCTTACTCGCACTTGACCGATTTTTTATTACAAAATATAATTTATCTAGGTTCTGTCTACACAAAAATAAAACAAAATTCACAACTATTTTATCTAATGCTGATATTTTGTCGTGACAACACAACAGCACAACAGGACATACGTCAATAAGTCACAAAAACCCTGCAAAACCTTCTCTCGCGTAAGCTGCTTTGACATCAAAAGAGTATTCTTCAAGCAATTCTTTCGCATCATCGCTTGCCTGCCGGCTAGTCGGACGTTTCCGAACGCTTCCGAGCTGTTCCGAATGCTGTTGAAAGCCCGATGTGACGGAACTGAATAACATAAAAACGCAGTCCTTCCTTGAGTATTTTCCTGTATAATTCAGAATATAGACGGTCTTAGCGTTATTTATATAGTATTTGACGAAATATTAAGCATTCCTCAAAATACAAGTACGTATGCCTAATACTCCGTCACATACTGTTTTCCAATCGTGTGAAATATAGGGACGTGAACCAAATATCTGACATGGTTTTCCGGCAGTATGTTATTTTTTGCTATAGCAAATACTCGTAATAATTGGCTGTGTAATATTAATATTATACCTAATAACAAGAAATCTGTTTTAAACGACATCAAATTTAGTTATGAAATGTGTAAAAAAAAAATTAGTAGGAACATCTTGCTATCTCTTTGCTCTCACCTAACCTAATGGCAGTGACGTCACATTTCAGTATGTACATCCTTATTCTGTTACTTGATGTTTTCCCCTTCCACCAGATTGGGAAGGTTTCTAACTTACTTAATACTGAACAGTTTAAAAAAATATTTCTGTTAAAGTTACTTTTTTAACAAAAATCTACCCAATTCTGATAGAACTTAAAGAAATTGAAGAACTTACAGAAATTAAAACGATTAAAACTTATCAACGCTACAGCAAACTGTGTGATAATTTGGTTCAACATTTGGCTCGATAAAGGACACGCGAAAACGTGTAATGAATGGAATTGAGCCGGAATGCTCAGGTGCTTAGCGCTTGTCGCATTATCACTGGCTGGCGAGTGCAGTGGGACGGAACGCGGAGTTGTTACGATGTTAGTGGCGGACTAACATCGCTTTGTGTTAGCTAATGAGGCGCGGTGGCTTGTTTCTACTAGGTTATCGCTTTTCAAACTAGGTATGATTAAATTAAACATACATCTTTTAAAAATACTCGGCTGAAGAAATGAATTTATTTGGTAAATTATGTTCAGATAATTGCTGATACAAACTGAGTCTTCTAATTAATGACCTTGATTTCTCGATCTTAAATCTCAAATATTTATTTTAATTCACAATGTACGTAATAGGTGGTACAATTCATTAGAATGCTGACAATTATAGACCATGTCAGCCGTAACAAAAATTTAAATATTATATAGTATGAGGATGCAGGCATAAGGATAAGTGGCAGACAGAAACAACTGTTCGTTGCAACGTCCATTTTCTTAATCCTTAATTATCATGTATCATGCTGCTAACTTATATTACTTATTTACTAGAATATTCACGCTTTGCTTGCGAAACGTGACATGTAATTACACCGAAGTTTGTCTTAATGGGGATCAACAAGGCATATCCTTACAAGTAAGAGATAAGATGCAAAAAAAAAAGGACTAAAATAAGCACTAAAATTTTTCGTATTTTAATGGAAATTGAAAAAGAATTTTCAAAGTAAATATACAAATTTTATCATTCAATCACTTACTGGCGCAACTTTCCTTAAACCACATAAAACTAACAAGAACCTGTCCCCCGCCCCGCTCGTCAGTAAGTGGCCGTGATCCACGAGCCCTGCAGTCTGGTCATCCATCACCTTCAATATAAGCTGTCGCCTCCCCTTGCTCATGTTCTGCTTATTTTATATCCCTATTGACTTGGAGACGTTACGGAAAACTACATGAATATATCACGCAAAAGGGTTCTTTATGAGCTGAATTAGTTAATGTATTTTAAGATTGGTATGGTTTATAATGTCTAGCAGTTTTGAGTCCTACTCAAATGTCCTTTTTTTATATTATTCGTCAAGTCGTTGAGCTCCTTAGTAGTCCTCAGTTGAACTACACAAATACTAACTGAAAAATACTTGCACTGACTGGACAGGTCAGCTCAAACCTGTGTGATTTTTTCCTCAAAAGACCATCTGAGATACTAATCTGCATGACTTTCATATGATTTGACCATTATATATTTACTGTATGGACTTTAAAAGAGACTTTGACCTATGGAGCTACAAAACAGAGACCACATCTAGTTTAAAGTGACGAAAAACTTAACGAGTAAAAGTGTTTTTAAAATACTATACATTTGCAAAATAAATATCATTAATCATTTAAGGCCCTTTTCGATATTTAAGGCGACAACGACACGATATCGTAGGATTGATAGCTTCATACTTCGACATCGCCTAATGGAGAAGTTGTTATATTAAATAAACTTCAGGTTCGTAGTTAGAAGACAAAAGTTAATATTTAACTGCGATTAGTCCGTAAGAAAATCCAGAAAATACGTTATAGATATTGCAGAAAGTATTTTCTTTTCCATAAACTGGGTTACAGCGAGGCTGCAACTGACAGGCTATCAATATGTCTTCCCACACGATCTTCGAAACAAATATGTTAAATAACACAGCTTGAGCTTGTGTTAACACACCGAAATAGAAAATGTATTCTTCTTACAGAAATACAATACACTCTAAAAAAAAATGGCAAACTTTCAACAAGGCAAAATCAGATATGTCTCGTGTTTGTCATATAATTTTGTTACTGACAACAAACAATAAGAACTCCCAATTCTCAAATTAGATTTGTAGAGTATCGAAAATATATATTTCGCGTACGTTTTACCCTCAACATTTTTCAGGGGACTTTTACAGTGTATCGGTTCTTTCCACTTTTATTGGTATATATAAATCAGATTTCAAAACGGTTGTAGTGTTGTTAACAATAATATTTTTAAAACATACTGCCTGTTAACTACTCGCAAATCAACAAGGGTAAAAAGTGCAAACGCAGTAGAACAACGTTTCATAGCGAAAAAGGCACCGCAAAAAATTGGTTCGAACCGGTAGGAACTAGTTGTAGCTAGAGTAAACTGGCTTAATTAAGATGTGCTGTGCTCTCTGTTTATAATTTAGATATTTAAACTGGTTAGATGTTCATTTTGTGTTGTTTTTTAGTAAGTTTAAGCAATAATAATAAATAAACATATTTTAAAAATATTCGAGAACACAAATCAAGATAATCAAACCTAATATCCCACTCCAGTTCCCAACAAATGCTTACGAAGCAAAAACAGGTCGTCGTTTCTTATTCTCCGCATTAATAGGAGCCCATTACGTTGGTGCGTATCTGTCACAGTCCATTGCTGGCCCGCTTCGCTTCCGTCTCGTACTCGACCGCAATCTCGCAAGACGTGCACAGCTGACAAATTGAATCCTACCCGTTAGGGTCGCCACGAGATAACACACGTTTTTTTGTGGGGTGGAAAGGATTTCGTCGTGTATCGTTTGGAATTTTCTTGACCAGTTGAGATGAAAACAACGGGAAAATGTAAAAGGATTATGTGTATATCGAAGCCAAAAATCGGAAGCCAATTATGAAACTGTCAGTTGCAGTAATCAATATTGAGTAAGAAATTGAAAAGTAATTTGAAGTTTGAGATTTGCTGTGTTAATTATAATAACAATTATGTATTGTCCCTTCTTCACAATTTTTAAAAATTAAATTTAGGGAAAATCTAACAGCATTTCTGGCCGTCAAAAACAAGTCAAGTATATTTTAAAATTCACTAATATTTGTATTAAAAATTATATGACAATAAATTCCGACAATACTCCCGTGACGTGGTCACCGTAGCTCGCTGATTGGTCGGTTGTTCGGGACATGTTCGGCGAATCAATCGAGCCCGACGCTCCTGATTGATTGGCCGATGCATTAGCTCGGCTAATACGCCGCCTATTCGCGTTCACTGCCATTTATCAATCCAGTGGCTGATTAGATTTTATTCAGTGCTGATAATGTTTGCAGAGTAAAGTAAGTTAATCGTAGCGTTAGGTAAAATTAACGTTTAAAAAAAAACGATATTAATTTGACTAAAATAATTATATTGTGTTGTCATCAAAGTATGAATTCAAAGAAATATTAATTTACATTTTCTCTTTGTTACTACTAGGGGAGATCTAGAGAACTAAACTCAATAAATCTATAGAAATCCATTTTCAATTCAATGTGCCCAAATTGTGTTTAGTTTTTTTGTTAACGTGTTGTGTTGAAGAAAGTCCATCATTCTGTGTACAGAAACAGTCTTTACTAATTATTCCCTTTAAATTTTAGCAATCCAAGTGAATTTGAAGTACCACCTTTGTATAAAGTTTTAAGCCCGGGCTACAAAAATACGCATAATCAATAACCTAAGCCGAGCGACACCGGGACTCCAGCACGCCGGGACCCGGGGAGACACCGGGATTCCGGGACTCAGTGAGATAAATTAATTCGACGACAATCGAAACGAGCGAGACGTGTGAACTCACCTCATTACTGACTTTTTATGATTCGTGATTTTCTTCAATTGTAACATTTTGTAACGCGTTGAATTTTGTATATTTTCTTGTAACAAAGTGTGACAAGAAAAAAGACTAGATTTAATTATAATCCTGAATTAAATAGAGTTATCGGGTGAAGAAATCTCATTAGGAAGACCGTCATGGTGTCAACAATACAAGGTTTCGACCAGACCATGGTCCATGGTATAAGAACATAAATCATGTTCTAAGGAATTGTAATAATCACACTAATTTGAAAAAAGCAAAATTTGCGTTACTTTTCACGCTCAAACAGCTCAACATAATTGGATGAAATATAGTACACGGATAAATACGTGTCCTGGTCTTAGAACACACACACATACACACATACATAGAATGAAGGCTTTTTATTACAAGAGTTTAGTCCCTTGGAATGTTTTTTTTTTACTTTCACGCGGGTGAAATCGTTGGCATTAAATAATAATATCTAATAATTAAATAAACTAATTAAATAATTAATTAATTAATTAAATAAATTCGAGTATAAAAAAGTACTTATTTTTTAATTTTATCTTTAAAAATCGATAGTGTTTCGTATCGACCCTCCACGAGATTAGAACGATCAAAATTTAACAGTGTATACAAGAACCTTTTTTTTCAGGGTAGGTAACTACCACAGAACTCCTCCCGCTCTGTTTGGAAACTTATATCTGACCTCTATTTATTTATTTATTATAAATCATATTTTCAGTGTCATTAATCTAATTGCGATCAATTCAGTTTCTATTAATTTTCGGCATATTTGTGATGAAAATAGCAGATTGAAATTAAACAGATTCATATTCCGTATTCATCGCTCTTTGATTCCCGAAATTTAATACGAAATTTATTATATTTGATTGAATCGAACTGTTTTCAACTCATCAATTCATGGACTAGTTCAACCGATATTGTTTATTCTAACTTAGTTAAAATCGCTGTTGAAACAACAGCTGTTTGCGGTTAATTCAATTAGAAAACAAACTGAAACTTCAATATGAAAACAGTTCATAAACAAACATATTTCACTTTATTATAGTGAGTGCCTTTTCGAGAACCCAACTCGACCACAATACAGACGAAGCAAACAAATAAGTCACATTTTACGTCTCTCTAATTTACTGTCCCTAATATTCCCTTTGCGAATATCTCTACGAAAGTGATGATCAAAGAAAAAAACACATAAAAAAACCTAACAATATTTTTGCTACAGGCAAATAAAAATGCTATGAATTCGTAAACGACACACAAATTATATTTTATTTATAAAGTAAAAAGTACAATGGCGGCCGAAAAAAACGGGACACACAAATAATCCGAAAGAAGTCCTATGAATAATGAAAGGGCGTTCAGGGGCTCTGACGTCACGACCTGTGTTGCCAGCCTGGCTGAGACATAGTGGGCTCGCAATTTATGCGGACCTTTATATGAATGTTTCCATGGTTGCTTTAGGACTAAACTTTTATTTAGGCCGACCTGCAAAATAAGTATTATTTACTGACTAGCTTCTGGCAGTGGGTTCACCTGCGAACAAATAGAAAATTATTCCCCAGGGAATATACTCCCGTGGTAAAAGTATCCTATGTGCTATCCTTGGTCATTAATATTTTACCCGTGTGCTAAATTTTATTCAAATACGTTTACAAGTTCGAGCGTGAAGAAGTAACAAACACTTACACATACAAACTTTTAACTTAATGATATGTGTGATTTATTGAAACCTCATGCGTCCCAAAACAAAGGCCTAACAATGTACAGCCTGCTAGCGGCAGGCAGGCAGGGTCGAAACCTGCTGGGATCAAGGGCCGTTTTCTGAGAGAAAGGCTCAGCCCCGTTATGATAGGCAACGAAGGAACGGGGTAGGTTTTTCGTCAGTAAGAGTCGGACATTATTTCCCGCTCCGCTCAAGGGCGGGATTTGTCATTGGATGATTCTTTGACAATCTCTATCAGTTAATCAAAGATGTTGGAGGCTCCATAGTAATGGCAAGTGCACAAAAATAGAAAGCACCTACTATTAATCTTTTGAATACCGTAATTAGAGACACAATAGAAAGACAATAGGTATGCGAACGCCGGCATTCGCTTGGGGCTTGAGTAATTAAGAAAGACATGCATACGAAAGTATATATTTACCTATATAGAAAGTTTAAATATACATACATCTATATATTTAATATAATATATCTATACTAATATTATAATATAGTTGAAGAGTTTATTTTTTTGAATGCGCTAATCTCAAGAAGTTCTAGTTCAAACTGAAAAAATCTTGTAGTGTAGGCTAAATAACATCACGCTGCGACTGAAAGGAGCAGAGCAGTAACCAAAAATGCTGGTGAAACTGCGAATGACAGCTACCCACTGTGGTACTCAGGCTACCTCTCTAGGAAAGGGAATGGGCCGTAATCCACCACGCGGGCCCGGTGTGTCACATGTTCGAATTTTTGGTTCTAAGACATGCCGGTTTCCTCACGATGTTTTTCTTCACCGTTTTGAGAGCACTGGTGATGAAATAAATTAAACAAAGTAATGCGCCTGGCTCGGTTTGTACCCGCAACCTACAACTCGTAATTCGGTGCTGTTACCATTCGGCTATCACTGCTCTCCTATATATAAATGTAAATTAATTACATTATGTAACGGAAAGAGGTTTATGAGACGACTCAGCTATTTATGTAGAAGATGATTCCGCAACTCTCTCTATTTAAGAGGCGTACTGACTGATGGTTTTATTATTTTTGATGCAAATGAAATTGTTTGCTGAAGAGGATGTCGGGCGTCATTAGCGGCGCCATCGTCATCTGAACTGTCTTTCAAATCGTGTCAAATTAACTTTGAGCCTTTATTTCTGGGTCATTAGTAATTACTCATTAGCACGTATTTTACTTGATTCAGTAAACAGTTCAGTTGATATCTTCGTCCAAATTAAAATAATTTTTGATTTAGTTATCTTTTAGATTTCGCTAACTTTGTAACTTACCTCCTGAAAATAAATGATAGTATATTTTTTGCTCTTGATAGATTCGCGCTTCACCAATATCTCACCTGATAAAAAGCGGCGATATGGTCGACGATGGCACACGCTTGCCCATTCACACTTGAATTAAAATTCCTAGGTTGTGACTATCAGGAAACACAGACTCAGGCAGGGAGCTCCATTCTTTAGCTATTTGCATCAATGAATGTGTTCCTAAAACGTTTTGGTAAGTGGTGTTCTCAAGTAAAAATCTTGAACAGTTTACTCGACTAGTCCATGTATACGGATTCTTTTAATACTAATAAATATGTGAATTCAGTCAAATTGTCAAAAGAATCCGTGGCTATATTCCTTACGATTGTGCTTTCTGTGAGCCACGTGAGACAGCGTATAGCCTCCGGGCTCAGGGGATAGGAAAGCCCGGGCTTTAGCGGCCACTGGCCCGGCCAACGTGGAGTTAGTCTGACGTGGGCTCTATTTAGCCAAAAGTAAACAATAGCTATACTCGGTTTTGCAATTCTTCACTTTATTTACAAGATAATTTTCAAAATTAAATCAAGTGTATCTTTTTCTACTATTTGTTAGATAAAATTTTACTTCAAAAGGTAAGATTAATGAAATATGAATTACGCTACTTTTACAAAAGTGCAAAATAGCACTTAGAATTTAAAAAGAAGAAAAGGTGTCCCAACACCCAAACAAAACATTTTTCATCCTCAACAAAATACAATTCAGACTTACTATTGAGTTTTACAATGCCGCTGAAAATCCTGGCGTCCCCGGACAGTTCAACCTTTACATTTCCGAGTGCTTCCGAGTCCTCCCGATGATGGCCGATTTTTCGATCTCCATTTATACAGGTTTATTATTGTTAGCTGAGGTTTACAGCGGCCGAGGCAGCTGGTAGCCTGTTTAATCATTGTTATTGAATTATAATTACTGTGTTTCCGGTCGAACGGTGGTAGTAAATATTTGAGGTAGTCGCTGTGGGGAGGCAATATTTATCTACGTGTGGCGTCGTATGTAACGTTACCGAGGCGTGGAACTTCAATAGTATCCAAATTAATCATACTTTTGACTGTGTAGGCAGGTACTTTATCAACGCGTTTGTGGCTTGATCGGTTGAAGAAACATCAACGCTTTTTGCGTTTTGTTAGAACAACACCTTTTTTGGTTACTCATCTATAAGCTTGATGACATTTAATCGTCACGCTTTGAAGCTTTGAAATACGTAATGTATCTGTTGATTGAAACCGGTAGGTTTTATGTTTTTGCTGTATGGAAACTGTGTTTTATGATATTTTAAATATTGGTTTCTACATATTAGCTTAAAATGGTAGGTGCAATATTGACTGGCCTGTTGGTCTAGTGGTTAGTGGTCCTGACTGCTATGCCGGAGATCGTGGGTTCGATTCCCACCCAGGACAAATGTTTTTGTGATGAGCACGATCATTTGTTCTGTGTCTGGGTGTTATTTATCTATAATAAGTATGTATTTAGAAATATATAAGTATATTTATCAGCTGTCTGGTACCCATAACACAAGCTCTGCTTAGCTTGGGACTAGACCGTGTTGTGTGATAGTTGTGGATATAAAAAAAAAGTATTGTTTTTATTTCTGTTGAATCAAATAAAAAAATATTTACCTGTTTAAAGACAATAGTAAGCACAGTATTTTATTTTCACGTAACCAATACAATATTATAACAAAAAAAAGTATTATTAAGTGAAATAAATAAACCCAAAAACACTAAACGTTTACAAATCGCAAACATTAAACAGAGCAGCTAATCCGGAACTGCTAAAGAATATCGCCGGCAATTGCCATCGATTGCCATGGAAATACAGTGCCGAGCCCTCGATTAATTGGCGCCGTAATAAGCTGTCCATTGCCATCGAGCGCAGACATTCGCGATTTAAATGAGAGATTCGACGATTCGGATTTAAAATCCATCGGAGCGCTTTCGCATACAAATTATTTTGCAATGCAGTGTACGGGTGCACACGTATCGCGAGTTCATTTGTCACTATTGTCGGGATGTGGAAGTATGCTAGAGGTTTCCATGAAAAAGGATACTGTTTTGTTTCAGTATTTTCAGGCAACATTTATATGAAATGTTTTCATTTAGTAGTGTTTAAAATATGACATGAATTTGTCCAGTAATTACTTAAAACGTTGAACTCATTGTATTAATTACGCCTGATTGTTCTTTTATGAAAACTATTTATATATGTTTTTTCTTTGTTGTTGAATATAGTTAATATTTTTAAAATCGTTGGCTCTTTCAATCGTCATTCAAGGTTCATTAGATGACCAGCGTCAGACATCAGTGTTGCAACATTTTTGACCTAACTGAACAATTTACAACTTCTATAGCTTTTTTATTGGTGTGAACCCAGTGTTCCTATCTGTCCCTCTAGCCAAGTTACAATAGTTTCGTTTAGCGTGAACGCTTGGAGTTGGCTACGCCCCCAATAACTTTGTACTGACGTCATCTCAACGCTCAGTCACGTCAGACAAAAGGTATTGGGGGTGTGGCCAACTCCAAGCATTCACGCTAAACGAAACGATTGTAACTTGGCTAGGGGGCTGATGACTATTTCCAAATAAATATTTACTTTTCTTCCTTACTTATTTAAACTTGTGTGTATCAGCTATTGGCATTTGGCTGGCATCGTTTCATTCAAAATGTTTCAATCAAGTTTTTCATCAATTAAACGAGAACTTTTTAAAACAGACTGTCACAACTAAATCCTTTTTTCTGACTGCTGTAGACAAAAAAAAAACATCTAAAAGCCGTTGCCAATCACGCTACAAATCCCGCTATTCCTATCACAAAATTTAAAAGCTGCCTGAAATGGAACTAGTGAAATAATTGTAGTATAAATAATAAATAGTTCACATTTGTCGCGCGGCCACTCCTCGTAAATAATACCTCGGCCGGGATTGAACCGCCAGCCCGAGCGATATACGTGTCATTTGTGACGACATTTAATTCACTTTTCCTATAAAACTGTTTTGCGGCGTACTGGCAATGATTTTTATTTTTGATACGAATGCATTTTAGGTTGTAGCGTTAGTTTTAGTGTTGTTTATTTCTTTTTTTATCTAGTTTTAGGGAGGAACATGAATGTTATTATTGTTGTAATGTTTTATTTCTGCTATCGGGAATTTTACTAAGATCGAGTTATATATTATTAAAGATGCTAGTCTTATTTATGTTGGGAAAATCATCAATTCTCATCTAATAATTTCTTCTGCTTTTCGTGGTGAGAAAATAATATCTGACTGTTACCTGTCCGCAACTCCGCATTTCTTGACTCTTACGAACAATCCAATGACAATATTTTTTTTATAATAGTAGTACATTAAAGGATTGTAAACTTTGGTCCATTAGACCTTAAGCTTACTACATGTAGAGTCCACCGACGTTCTAAAACTTCGCCGAGTCGGCCGATATACTCACTACACAAGTAATGATTGTTAGCACTTGTCCCTCTTTCTTGCCCATGCAACCAAATTTAAGATAGTGAGACAGCCTGTGTTTAATACTCAAATTATGAATCCTTGTTAATCCTGCTGACTACTTACTGTCGTACTGGGACGCAATAAACTAGTTCTTGTTAACGGATGACTTCTTAAACGTTACCTAAAGTGCCTTGCGGCCACAAGAGATGCCCTGGGTGCAGGGAGACGCAGGGTGATCCCCGGCTATCGTAGGCCCGGGCTTGCGGACGACGAGCCATACACAGTTGATCGTCCGGCCGTCCGGTAAAGACTAAACCAGAGGCTAGAGATGATAGTAAAACCGTAGGGGGGCCCTAGTAAAGCCGATACCCGCTACGGATAAGGGGACTTTCTTTTGTTTTCCCACCTCGGGAAAAACCTAAAGTGTCTGTTAAGGCTCTCTCTGCCAGTCAAAAGAAAGAACACTTTTAAAAACATTATAAAGTTCAGTCTTGGTCATAACCCTGGGGCAGAAAATTAGAAAATAATGAGCTTTTCTTTTGGGAATGAACATGTGCTGTCTATAATGACTACAAAAAATGGTAACAGCATTTTTTAGGAACAAATTACACGGTGATCGATAGCATGGCACTCGTTTGTGAGTGTGGTAAGTGTGTGAACTAGCCAACAATACTTGCTTAACCTCCGTACTATTAAAGGTTCACTGTTTGACTGTGCCTGTCCATTTATAACTTCTATAAATAATAGTTGAAAAAAGCCTTTCTCTGTTGACCATGTTAAGGCGAGGTTGCACTATTCTTGAACTGTTTTGTATCTCAGGAAATCCTTAAATATACGAGAGAACACCATGAATAAATATTTTATTAAAATTGACCACTATGAACAAAAAAACTGGGTAAAAATCAAAACATGATAAATTATTTGGCTTAGTAAAAATATTACGAATCTGACCCTAAATTACAATTTCAAACGTGTGGGTATACTTATATCTACGAGATTGCGTCAGTGAAATATTTTAATGTTATATAAAATAATAAAGCTTTTTCTTAAAAAGGGTATAGCAAAAACCAAAATCTGGAATAGTTAGGTTACTATGTTTTTTTTTATAAAAATAAAATTACTGTTATGGGGCCGCAAAGTCGACATAGACCCGGGCCAGTGCTTACAAAATACTGTGTGACTGCAACCGGCTCAGCGAACCCAAATTAACATTCACTACAATAAGCATCCTTTTGTTTCCTCCGTACTTTTGCATGCAATCACCGAAATTAGGGATGCTCAGTTCGTAAAGGGGTGCTCCAGTTGATGTCGCCTGCACCCCGGCTGCACCTCCCCCCGCATCTAATTAACTTGTTCGTAACGTTGTCTTTTTTGGCACCAACCCTTTTCACTATCACATTCAATTAAAAAGCCTTTGTTTTTTCAAGGTAATGGGGTTTATGTTCTTCAGCTTATTTTTTGTTGTAGGCAACAATGTCTATAGAAAGATCGCAAGCACTATACTCTATCTGTTTATGTACTTAACTAGATGTAAACAATCTTGATATGTCTTTTTATTTAAAATATATATTCCACAATATATTCCACAACTATCACACAACGTCGTCTAGTCCCAAGCTAAGCAGAGCTTGTGTTATGGGTATTAGACAACTGATAAACATACTTATATATTTCTAAATACATACATATTATAGATAAATTACACCCAGACACAGAACAAATGATCGTGCTCATCACACAAACATTTGTCCTAGGTCGGAATCGAACCCACGACCTCCGGCATAGCAGTCAGGGCCACTAACTACTAGACCAACAGGCCAGTCAATAAATCGAAGAAAAGACAGATAAAGATTATTTAAATTTGTTTAATTTCCTAATGTCGGTTTGGGTAAATAACTAAAAGTTTTATGTAAAAATGTTTACAATTACATTTTTACATAAAACTTTTAGTCAATTTTTAGATAAAAGACATGTCAATATTGTTTACATTTAGTTAAGTACCTAAACAAATGGAGTATAGTTTATATTAAATTTAAAAAAAGATAGGATCGCTTTGTAGGCATGTGTCTTCCTCATTTTGCCGTTTACTTAGCTTCTTGCTGGAGGCTGTTCTCGTACAGATGGGTACGTAAGTTTAAAGCTGGTAGTTATAATATGTGAAATGTTCATTCCGCTTTAACATAAACCTGCCTTCTCGACCAGCTGCCAAAGTTACGGATAAAACATGTCTATTCAAGACACGCCAATTACCTGATGAACTCACTAATCTACAACATCACAAGGTCACTAACTTACCAAGTTGTCTAATAATAAAATTATGAATAACATTTCTCAGAACCAACAGATTTTTTTAATTACTTCAAAAGGTCTGTTCAAGGAAAAGTAAACATTTCATTGATGAGAAAATCTTCCACTTTTACCTTAATACCTAATCAAACATAAAGCGAACGTGTTCCTTCTCAATCAAGCGGCCTTTTCTAAGGGTTTAATTAACTAAAAGGGCGGTATCGCTAATTGTGATTCGGTAATTAAACCATAGCGCGAGCTTTTTACAATCTCTCGGCTTTCAGCACTCGGTCACCGAATAGAAAAAAAACACAGAAGATCAACTTCACAAAATCTATGAAAATAGGTGCACATACAAATCTACATATGTGTGCACATGTTTTCGGACTTGATCGCAACCAAATGCCGACAAACATGATTCACTTCTGCAGTACTACCATGAGCTCTTATTGTGATTTTACTATCCTGAACTGCTAAAGGGATGGAGCTATCCACCGTTAAATTTTAGTCGTCTTAATCCCGCGGAGGGTTGATTCTTTACATGAAATACTATCGATTTGTAAAGAAAAAAATAAAAAATAAAGTGCTTTTTAAGTAAGCGTCAGCTGAGCGAGGCCAATGAACTGTAGGTAGTTAGTACGCAACGCCCGACAACTACCTATAAGGTCATTGACCCGTTTACTCAAAGAAATTAATTTCGTACATGTGTATATTAATTCGAGTTTTTGAAAAAAAGTACTTTATTTTTTAATTTTCTCTAATCGATAGTATTTCATGTACCGAATCGACTCTCCGCGGGATTAAAACGTCTAAAATGTAATGGTGTATATGGTGTATAGCTCCATCACTCTTTCTAGCTTCGAGCTAGAAATAGATTTTAACATGTCATAGTAAGTGTTCTGTACGTGACTCATATTTATGCTGAGCTGACCTTCTGTACCCCATCTGCTTGCTTCGCCGGCGACCATTCAGGCCCGGCTCACCAATACACTTGAATTTTAGGGTTTAACAGGGCTTGTTGTGGCACTAAATATTTCGACCCTTTTTGGTGATGAGTTTTTGCGAAGTAATTAAACAAATAGGGTACCTAATAGCCTTCATTTATTATTATTTGCGAACATCTTCAATTATGTTCACGTCATGCTGCTTAGAAACGGAGGGACATTTCTTGATGAATAACTTGATTAATCTTCATCTAAATTAGATATCTAGTTTCCCCATCTGCAGACATCAGATAATTTGCCAGCTAATAAGGCCTCAGTATTCCGTTTATTTTACTTAATTAGGCAAATGATGTACCAGCGGCGGCGTTCCTTTGATGTCGGTCGAGGAACCTTTTCTACTTAGCAATTGGTGTTACACCGACATTTTCGACTGTGTCAAGCCGGCTTTTTATTTCGTCTTAATATTGTTGTTGTCAAAGGGAATCGTTTCGCAGATGTGGATACACGTTGCGCTACAATTGCCAATTATGTTTGTGGAGGGGGCGGAGAGTTTTCTCGTTTTGTTTTCTTTGTGGCTGGCAACACCTTGTGGGAAGTGTGATTTCTTGCTCGGAACATTCCACTTCAGTCCTTTTCTAGAGTTGTTTATAAAGACTAGGATATTACTTTTAATACGCAGGCTTTATGCTTAGCAAGTCACTGTTATCAGTGATACTCCGGCAAGTTATTTTAAGCAAAATGTGTAGAACTAAAATTTCAAATAAAAACCTAAAAGTCAAATAAAAATTTACAATTCCATTATTCAATAAAAACATTTAAAAACATGAAAGCTATTCTAAATCCCGGTATCACAGTGTCGAGGCGCGTATTTCGCAGCTGTTGCAGTTTTCCCGAGGTTTTTTATCTCGTATGAATTGTTGTAACGCCATCCATAGTATTTTTTACCGATAAAGTTACTCACGGATAACTATGCAGCTTTAGACATTGTTAGCGAACTCAACGGGGTAAAACTAGCACCGAACGAATGATACCTATTATATTAAACAGATATGTTATGAACGCGCAAAAGTGAAGACTCGAAAAGGTCCTAATTAGGACCTTTTTAGGTGATTGGTACCCAGAATAATGTTTGTGGCGTGTTACATTCACGCGTAATTGATAACTGTTAGAATTATATAAACTAAACAATTTATATAGGCTAATTTAGTACATAGATACGTTTAAGTTCGTGACATTACTCAATAGCTGTTTCTTTTTTCTTTTTTGATTTATTATGCTATACCTTTCCTATTATTTTGACTTGGAGTGAAATGTACAATGAATAAAAAATATGTGTGTGTGCTGCCGCTGCTGCGCGGAACACATTTTTCGGTGGTTTTGTGAGTGTATAACAAAGATCTACCCCCCTAGCCAAGTTACAATCGTTTCGTTTTGCGTTAACTCTTGTATTTGGCCACGCTCCGAACTGTGTTCGAACAAACGAATTGGAGGCGTGGTCAACTCCAAGCGTCAACGCAAAACGAAAAGATTGCAACTTGGTTAGGGGGGCTGTTTATTAAGATGTCACTGCACCGAACGAATGGAATTAAGATTTGGTGTTAATAAGTAATTTGCTTTTCACAAGCTTGTTATATACCAAATAGGTTCATTTGGTACTGTTACTCTTTTTACTGAGATGGTGGCATCACAGCTAGACTTCACCCACTGCTGGAAACAGGCCTAGCAAATAAAATAATACATTGTTCTGTTAGGTATGTTTAACTACCTGTAGCACTTAACGCCAAGCAGAACTTTCCTTGCCCATGCACAGTGGGCATAGCCTTGGCATATACAAAACATGGCTCTTAAAAATAGAGGAGCTTTGGTCGGGTGCAGTGGCCCCCCTGGCTAAAAAGTGATCAATAAGCGACCAGTTAGGGTTAACCCTCTGACGGCCACTAATAGCGGCCTGGTGACGGGTCGATTAGACCTCGTTAAACAAAGATTTCAGGCTCACCGGCTTCAAGCGAGCTGTCGTTTTTTTTTAAAGCCTCTAACAATGTGGGAAGCGCTGTAAAATGATTTCGTGCGAAACGGTTTATTTTATGTCAGTCGCACCTGGCTGGCAGAAAATTCAATTATAATAAAAATGATTTATTTTATAACTCTTTGAAAACTGCTTTATATGAATTTTATGCTTATACTGCTTCAATCAGAAACGTTTGACTGTAATAACATTACAATTTAGGATTGCAACTTAATCTCTGAATTGGTAAAGCACAAGACATAATGATTATAATGAACTAGCTTCTGCCAGTGGCTCCGCCCGCGTTTCTGTAAAGAGTTCATTTTCCGAATCGAGTCTCAAAAATTTTTCCGAATCGAAAAAGTATTTTTTTTGTGACGTAATTACGAAATTACTGTTTTTAGATTTATGCCCGTACTTGTATTGAAAGACCTTGCTTTATGCCAAATTTCAGGATTCTGGGTCAACGACGAGTTATATACGTTTTTTGCGACATAAACGGTCGTTTTTTTTCAGCTTCAAGAGACCGCAGACCTGAGTATGTGGTTCGATTTGATACCTCCATGCATTCCCGGTAGAAAGGGTTTTGACAGACAGACAGACGGACAAAAAAGTGATCCTATAAGGGTTCCATATTTTGTTTTGAAGTTACAGAACCCTAAAAATTTGGAAAATTTCTTCATTAAAACTTTGGAATCCCGTTGTTCATCCCCTTAGGTGGTGAATTTTGGAAAATTTTCTCTTAACCCCTGCTTGGTTACGTCATAGAAGGAACCCTTGTGCAAAGTTTCACACTCCTAGTTCCAAGAGTTTCGGCTGTGTGATGATATGTCAGTCAGTTTTTCATTTTACAATAGACAAAAATGGATATTTCACAGTTATCTTTAAACATACGTTTTATACGTACGTATACGTAGTATAAATTTATAATAACACAATACCTACTGTAATTATTTTATTTTAATTACAAATATATTAACATCTATGTATACCTGTATAGTTTATGTAGTGCTATGTATATTGTTTTTATTTCAGCGAGCATTACCGGTTTCCCGGTCTCTCAGACAAGCGCCCCGCTCTTGCACTTGCGGTCTCTGTTAAAAGGTTCGAGGCTTGAGTCATACATATAACTGAGGGCTTATCGTTCAATCGTTACTTAACTTATAACCGGAGAATAAAATATGTCAGCTAGAAATGACAGAATCTGTCAAAACACTATATTCTATTCTTCTAACGATTGAATAATCTGCCCTAAATAACTTGAATTGAATCATAAGTAACAAAAAAATAAACAAAATTTTTATCTAATGAAAAATAATACATAACAGATTTTGAGAGCGTTTTTTTTTTTAATTTAACATCAGAATTAACAATATCATAAACCAATAATTTGTTTCCTAACACTGAATTAAATCATTTCTTATTAAAATATTCCCATTACATCAAAAAACAAAAAAGATCAGTACTGCACAGTGCGTTCGCTGGTCTGAACGCCCAGACAAAGTTGTGTAGTTACAAACGCCACGATAATATTCCCAGCGTTACCAAGTTATTAATGGTAATGATGACTTCGTGCCTGCGTCGCTTATGTGTTTATCGATAGTTACATTCATTAATATCTATTGAGATATTGATAACACGCCCACACTTCCTAAAGGGACAGGCTGAATTGTAACTGAAAACATTGATGTGGCATAGTAATAGTTATGACATTAATGTTATACGGAGCGAAGCGGTTGTCATTAATTTAGAAGTATTGATTGAACACTGCGAGTATCTTATGGTGATTATACAATATACATACTTGTAAACGGACGATACAGGAGTAATTCCTAATATGAACTAAAGAGATCAGAAGAAATTAAAACTGTCACTTTTACAATCAATAAACCAGTTTTATGGGGAATTGATGCAATATTCAATAATCCTTATTGCCCATGTTATCCGTGTTCTGGCCTGTAAAGGACAGCTAGTTTAAATAGAATATACTTATTGTTAAATGGACCGTTCTAAATCACCTGTGTTCTGATAAAATTACCAAGACTTAAACAGTCCCAGGTGGACGTTAAACTGCACGCTAACCCGTTCTCACCCTCAATAATCCTATAGGAAGTGTAGGTAAATTAAATGACGCGGTCAAAGTAACCAGTGTGTGGAGCTGCCGCACAGTGCGCCGCGCGCTCGCTCCTAGACAAAGTTTAGTTGTAAACTAAAGCTAAACGACCGCGGCGTCCCCTTGCGTAGTGTAATTAATTTTGTTTTACGTTGTCGTGTCGTATCACTGGGCTTTTTAGTAGGTGAGCTGCTGAAATGTCCGTGAAGATGCGATATCTTGTAAGATGAATCGATCTAGTTTTAGAAGTTTGTGGGTAATTAAATTACTAATATGAGTCTAACTATTAAAATTGATGAGGTATAGTAATTACTGTTGGTAAAGTATAATATCGTGGTCAACAAAATGATCTTGTTAACAAAATGTTTTGATTTAAGTTACCAAAGTACAAAATGATGTGTTTTATAAGAAAATTAATCCTAAAAATTCTAATTCATTGACTATAAATAAAAACGTACATTTAGGTTTCGAACGTTAATTAATTAAGCTTTTACTTCACACAGTTTTTAGTGATCACGTAAAATATGGTCGTTACAATTGAAAATAAACATTTGTTGGGTACTAACCGAATTGTGACTGTATGTACACCGCAGTAATGCGACGTCGTGAAAAGTTTTACTGCGTCATAAGAAGTAAGTCCGGGGCGTAAACTTGTATTATTGTTATTTTATTCGTATTCACTTATGTTTTAACGAGAAAAGAGGCCGTAATTTATTGCAGCATTGGTCTTTGGTACCGGCTGGAAAATTGAAATAAATTCGGATAAGAGACAAAACTGGCGTGAATGGAGTTGCCAGGATGCCAACTGAAGTTTTAATTATAAACTTCATGGTATCATCATGATGTCACACATCATTTAATTTATACCAAAATTATAAATGTGAAATTAACTCTCAAAGTAAATGTTTCTATATAACATAATTAGCATTATAATGTTCCCCCTATTAGGAATCAGGCCTCCACACTAAGAGATGAAATGTCCTGTAATCCACCACGTGGGCTGGGCCCAGCGCAAATTGTTGGTCTTCGAATTTTTGGCTATAGAACTGACCGGTTTTCTCACGATGTTTTTCTTCACCGTTTTGAGAGCAGTGAATAAATTACATAAAGAAATGGACTTGGCTAAGTTTGGTACCGTGACCTACAACTCGTAAGTCGGGGTCGTTACCACTGGGCGCTGAAAATTTATCCGCCTGTTTGTTACTTTTTTACGGAGTTTTTATGTTTCATGTAGGCAAGCTGCTATCAGACAGGTCCTAATATTCACTTTAATCTTTGTCACCTTCTTATCGAATAGGTGGTAAGCTCTATTTTTGGTCTATGTTAACTACAGCAACGGGGGCACTTATTCAATTTTCCAAAGTACTGGTACGTAGGTAGGGTACTCGTGACATTGTAATGTGTGGCTCATTTCTAAACAGGGGCACCATTGAGTATCCAATGTGTGGTCTATAAAAGCCCATATCATCAAGTTGCACAACTGATTTATTGCTTTCTATATAGGCCGCTGCGATTCACGATTCAGTGCAGGTGGGCAGATGTTCCTGAGGTTTCATGAAATGGAATGGTGGCAGGTAATGTTCTTTCTTGATCCTTTCTTTAGGTGGTGGGCCATGGATGGCCTGTGAGCTACGAAGAAAGCTCTTCCGACTCTTAAGCCTACTCCAGGCTATTTTCTGTTCGAATAGATCTCTACGTACAGCTGTTGGAGCAATACCTGCCAACGGTTAGAGCTCATTACGCGAAATCGGTTTAAGGCATCCCGATTTAATTTGACACATCTTGTTTAGGGCATATCAGGCCACACTGAGAACGCGAATTTTCCAGCAGCGAGGCATAACAACATGTCAGTTATGTGAAGAACATTAGGTGCCGCTCTACAGTTCGTAATGATAAGTTTACTCTCGTATTGTCCTATAGGTACTGAACTTTTTGAAATCATAAATTTTATAAAACGAAAACATTTTTAGACTCACAGCGATGAGGTCCAAAATGTTAAACTAACTTCATTCCGCACACGATTTCAAATCCCACGACGAACTGCGAACGAAATATCAAACTGACACAGTATTCCACTTGGCGTCACGTAACGACCTTAGTGCGACACTATTTGACTCAGTGTGCATACTGTGCATCTCATTTGCACACAATTTTGGCCAGGAACCTCGCGCCTCGCAGCACTGGGCACTGACTTTTTATAACGTTTTAGTTTTATTTCGGTGTGAAGTTATTCTTTTCTTGCAGATTGGGATGCGTATTTCAATGTTCAATTCTATTATAATAGTGAATTCTCATGTTCCTATTTTTTTTTTCAAACTGTGAGTAATAAAAGTAGGTGGCAAATAGTTTGTTAATATAATGTATTTTTTTTATTATTTATTATAATTTTAACTATTGGACCGATTAAAAAAAAATCTTCAACCTGTAAAATCTTAATTTATCATTGAGATAGGCTGTATATTTTCTACTTTCTTACGGGCGAAGCCGCTGGCAAAAGCTAGTTAACAAATATACGTGTTTGTTTGTTTTCTTACTAAACAAATATGTTGGTAAACAAAGATTAAGAATCTGTCCAAAAATCATATTTTAATCACCCGAAGTGTTTCGCTAGGCTGACATGAAAGATGGCGGTCCTCAGGAAACACATCTTTATTATAATATTCACATTTCTAACTCAACACATCAGCTCATTTTCAACGAAACTCACCCCTTTTCACGATCATTCAAAATTAAACTCTATTCTTTATACTGTAGAGTTGATATCTGAATAAGGTTTGAGTTTCAAATGCATGATATTTAATTCATAAACGTCATACATCGGTCTGAGATTCTAATGTTTGTGTTTAGATATTATTTGTGCGCGTCGTGTGATGTGTCGTGTTGTGTTGAACTAACTGCTTCATGGAACATGGCGGCGCCATCGAGCTGGAATTGAAAGAAAACAACATCTTTTAGCTTCGAAGCTTTGAGATGGAGGATAAGTTTCGTATAAGATGGCCTGGAAATTTATACGAGATTTATGTTATAAAGACGAATGTTTGTATTTAGGTATGTTTATTTGTTACTTCTTTACGCTCAAACAACAGATAAGATTTGGATGTTTAGCACATAGGTGGACTAAGTAATAATAATAATAAAATTTCACAACTATCACATAAAGATAAAAGATAAAGATAAAGATAAAGATCATTTTATTTGTAAAAACATGGGTATACATACAACATTAGCATGCAGGATGTTACAAATTTATCTTTGTCCGTACATGTTTCACCCTTTAGGCGTACAAATTTATAATGTTTACAAAATACAAATTAACAGAATAATAGAATTAATAAAAATTGAAAACAAAAAAAAAAATCACGAAATAAATTTTAAAAATGTCAAATTGTAATTTATAAGTATGCATGCGTAAAAAAAAAAAAATATAATGTCCGAGTAAAATATAAAATGTCAGAATAAAATAATAATAAAAATGTCAGAATAAAAGATAAAATAAAAATGTCAAAATTAAATTAAAAAAAAAAAAAATATGTCAGACTAAACTAAGATCAAATAAAAATGTCAAATAATTATTAATATGCATAATAGTAGTTATATCTACATCAATCAAATTAAGGACCATACAAAAAAAAAAAAAATGTCAAATATTGTCATTCAGAAAGTCACATATACTATAATAACACTTGTCTGTTAATAAATCTCGAAACTTCTTTTTAAACAAATTTATTGGTAATGTTTTATAAGACTGTGTGTGACATAACACCAGTATAGTCTCAAACTAAGCAGAGCTTCTTTTATGGGTACTACACAACTGATAAACATACTCGTAGGTACACACATATTTCTAAATACATTCATATTATAGATATATTACACCCAGGACACAGAACAAATGATCGTGCTCATCACACAAACATTTTACCTGGGTGGGAATTAAACCCACGACCTCCGGCGTAGCAGTCAGGGACCACTCGACTAACAGGCCTGTTCTGTTAGTTCTGGAATAGTATACCTATAGGATATTTTCTTTACCTCGGGAGTATGTTCCCTGGGGATAATTGTCTATTTTCGCACGGACGAAACCGGTGGCAGCAGCTAGTGTAGTAAATAATTATTAAATTTCAATAATTTACTTTATTTAGCATGTAAAAGAGTTAAACAGTAACAGTAACTCATCAATTGCTTGTCATCTTTAAGAATAATAACGAAGATCTTGAATACGAGTACTTCTTCGAATTTTGTGGATTAACTTTTGCACAAAGAGCTACGTATTTATTTAAATATCTACACCGTTAAATTTTGATCGTTTTAATCCCGTGGAGGGTCGATCAGGTACATGAAACACTAAATGGATAGTGTTTATGATAAAGATAAAATAAAAAAATAAAGTCCTGTTTTTTCTGATACTCGAAATTTAAGAAAAACAGTAATAAAATTAATTTACGCATGTACAAAATTAATTTCTTTAAGTAAACGAGTCAATGACCTTGTAGGTAGTTGTCAGTCATTCCGGACTAACTACCTACAGGTCATTAGACTCACCCAGCTGACGTTTACGTAAACCTACCTAAACGTACCTGCGCATATTAATTCGAGTTTTAGAAAAAAAGTACTTTATTTTTTTTGGTTTTATCTTTACAAATCGACAGTGTTTCACGTACCGGATCGACCTTCCATGGGATTAAAACGATCAAAATTTAACGGTGTATATTATGAAATGAAATAAAAATTCCTTTTAAGAAAGAAGACAGGTCAGAATACTGAACCGATTTGTCGTTCACATAAACACGTCCATTAAAATGTCAAAACAATGTTTTTCCAAACCAACCACACTTTGTTTGACACATTAAAACAAGTCGTCCTCACAAGAATCTTATCACTGCCACAGTGTACTTGTTCAAAAGCAATTTACTTCCAACTTATTCCATATTTACTTATCTTTCTTGATCTACTAGATAATGGTACCATGGTATCTTCCACGTCACATCAAATCACGAATGAAAATCTGTTTTAGAATACATTGCGGGCTTCCTTCAATAACATTACCGAAGACGTGCGTCTAAACCCGCAATGGAAAACAAACTTTGGCGTTTCGTGTATTTCCAATATCGACTTGCGTTTCACAGTACGAATATATTTTGTATCTGAATATGTGAATAGATATTTTAATATACATGGTTTAGTTTGACAAACCGGTCCCTTTGGGCTTCTCGTACAATATCGTGTATATTCCTTGGTACAAAAACATACATTTGGGGTTCGTAATATGGCTGTTTTTGTTGAGAACCTTGTAAGTAATTCTTTTGTTAAGAATGTGTTGAGAATATTCTGTTATTATTGGTTGGGACCATATATTAAAGGAAAGGGCGAAGGGGACAGTTTTTTGGGTTCTCCTTATCATAAGCCTTTTATACATAATGCGCAAAAGTATTTTGTTAAGGGTAAAAAGGTATGGAGTCCCTTCACGTTAATTCGCAATATATTCGATCCTTTTTTCTTTAAACCCAATAAAAGTGTAATCATTTTCTTACATAACAAAGACTCATAATCATAATACCTATTACCCCGTTAGACTTAATTAATTATCTGGCGTAACCTGCGTTGATAAAACCTACAAACGTTTTCAGCTACGTAATAAAATTACTAATTTAATTAATTAGGTCCTACCGTCTCGGGTTCTCGTAAATGCTGTACCTACAGCTCGTGAGTGAACCCGCAAACGGTATCAAAGGTGAAATAAAAAAGCTAGTAAATAATTAAACTGAAACCGTTTCAGCTAAAGACTCTTCGGAGACAGGGAAGCAATTAACTAAGTTTAAATTGAAAAGTGCTCGTCGTCGAAATAAGAGACAAGCGACGTTTAGCTGACAAGAGAATTTAGTTCTTTATAATAAATAGTCATAAATGATACTCTGTAGGTAAAAATTCATTAGCTTTTTAAAGAGATAAACATCAACAACACAATTTTAGTTCAGACTCTCAAGTGTTCAATTCCTTAATGTTGTTTTTCATGTTTAAAACAAGAACAATTTAATTTTGTACACACAGTCACCAATACGTGAAGTCCCCTGGTGGCGAAATTTCAGTCCACAAAAGATACAAAGATCTTTTTTGTTAGTAGCCTAAATTGTGCCCACAGTTGGGCAAAGGCCTCGTATTTGTCCTTCCAAACCTATCTTACGCAATCTCTGAATTTATTTAATCAACCTTTGTTTTTGTCCACAGTAACTGCACTCCGTGAGCACTGGGATGAAGCTAATGCGCGCGTGCTTCAACGCAAGGCCCAGCTGGACGCCATGCTGGGCGACTCACAGCGCTACGAGGCCAGGCGGCGCGACGCGGACGCCTGGCTGTCCAGGATGGAGGCCAGGCTGGCGGCCATGCAGCCGCCCGCCAACACTGCCGATGTGCTGGAGATGCAGCTTAGGGAGCAGAAGGTATGTACAAGATATCATTGATGTTTGAAAAATGTTTTTGGAAAACTTAATAAAAATAAAAATTGCCGTAGTTTCCTAGGCATTCTGTCAGTCCATCGAGGGCATACAAAAAGATATAATCATGTAGATTTTGCCACACAGCAGTCTAGAGGTAGAACTACGAGTATATTGGGCGCATACGGGCCATGTACGCCGCGTACACCGATCAGGGCGCGTCGGTCTTCATACATTTCATGTGGCAACTAGACTTGCAGAGCTACATTAGATCCACACCACGCGACGCGACTTTATATAAATGAGGCGTGACCCGCTTGTGCGTTGGTCTAATGTAGTTCCTGCTTTATTATTCAAGATTAACATGAATATCAATGTTTGTGATTTTTCTGTAGTGCAACATGATGACTTGTATACAGTTGGTCGTAAAGTCGGCTTCTCTGCTTAAAAACTTATTTTAACTCAAGACGAGTTTACTGTACTGTTTAATATGTAGCGACAGTTCCGCTCGTATGTATTATTTCATCTCATTTTTCTGTGTCAACGTAATTTGTATGCGTATCGAGTACCCATTTAATGAAAGCATCTACAACATATCCTCCGAAATGTACAGCCTTCGTAAACAGCATATAACTTGTCACCTAAACATCTTCAGATAACCTATTTCCAGTTTCTGAGACATGTAGACTAAAGTAATGTTTCCATAATAAAAAGGTGATAAAACATCCCTGCGTGAACAGCGCGCCAGTCTGTAGTTTTGTATTAGGTTGACGACGTGACTCGAAGTGTAATCACGTGCCACAGAGCAACACGACGCCGCGGCGGCCGCTGCTACAGACGGAAAGAAAGTATTTATTTTGCACGGCACACACAACAGGAAAGATCACACTTTACATTATAAGGGAAAAGAATAAGAAAAAAATACAACAACAACATTTTCCTTTTGTTTGTTTCTGTGGGAAACTAAGAAATAGTCAAGAGAGAATAGACTACTTCTAGGCAAGCGTGCTACATCGTCGGTGAGATAGTAATCGAACGCGAGCCTATGCATATAAAAAAAAAAAAACTACTTCTCCCACATGCCGTGCCAATCCCATCATGTTTTGTTGTAAAAAAGAGAGATGTAGCCATACAGGAAGACTACTGTTGGACACAGTCCTCCCTCAAGTGTCGCCACAACGAACAGTCCTGTGCGTCTCGCTTCCACCGCATTCCCGTGTTTTCCGGTGCGCGGTCGCCACTCGAACCTTTTAGCCCCATCGACCACTCATTCTACGACCAATATGCTCTATGCCATTTTAGTTTGTCGATTCTTTGGCGATTCTTGTTGGATTACGGCCCGTTCTCTCTCCTAGAGCGAAGGCCCGAGTCCCAGCTGTGGGAATAATATAAGGCTGACTTTGCTATACAGGTATCTTTAGGAATTACTGGAGATTCCTGGTTCTGTGGTTCCGTCTGAGTGTGAGGTGCATGCGAGAAGATGTAGTGAGGGAATGTCGCGTGCGGTGTAATGGATTGTGTCTGCTATAGATCTGAATGATTTTGGGGAGGTATTCAGATTTTGTAGATACAGTATCAGCAAGACGCCTGGTCATTAATAAGGGTTAATAAATGGTCATGCTTAAGGGTAACCTTGTTATTATTATATGACTCTATACTTCTTCCTACACTCCCACCATTTCTCACAGCTGTTTTGCTGATGTGGCACACTTTCTGATGAATATAAACTTTCCAATATATTATGTAAGATGCTGAACATATTCCCAAGAGAATTTCCCTTCTTCGAAGTTTATTATATTACTTACTCAAAAGAATTTGTAAGGCAAGAAATGTCATATCTCAATACATTCTTTGCCAAACAGCCTGAATTCAATGCTAGATCTAGGTTACATCTTTGAGACAATTGCAGTATTTATATCCTTAGTTACACCTATGTATACCTACTAGTAATGCTGTTAATAAAATCTATGCAAAATCCCACGGTGTTCTGTCTCATCTCTCATGACGTATCAATATAAAGATTCCACCTATATTTCATGAATTTCTCATTCCTATTTCCTCTCTATAACATGATCATCTCGCCATATATCATGTAACATTTCTCTCGGCACACTAAGATACGCGTCTCCTCACGTTATCTCGGCTCACTGCGTTCGACGCCGCATTGTCTCATACCCCGACGTCCTTTCTGCATTAATATCATTATACATATCTCCCACCTGTCAATACTCGTCTGTTTGTAGCCAACACTCCGTGAAGTTGTCTGAATAGGCTGTCGAATCATCTGTACTGGTTCAAATTTCTCCGAAATGACGTAGACCTGTTAGAGGAATGTCGTAATTGCCTTTTACCTTCAGGTGGACTGTCACTCCCACGTCATAACTCATAATCGTCAAGAGCCTTGAAACTAAGAGAGGAATTCTTTTAGCCATAATGTTGTTGAACGTCTACAATCTTATGTATAAAAATGAATAGCTGTTCGTTAGCCTCGCTAAAACTCCAGAACGGCTAGACCGATTTGACAAATTTTGGTCTTGAATATTCGTGATATTTCAGGGAAGGTTTAAACGATGAGGTTTAAAGTATGGAAAAATTTACGAGAAAAAGATCCGACTATCAGGTGGTACGAAGTTTGCCCGGTCAGCTAGTATGTATTTGGATATTTTTTCATAGCGCTGACATTTTACAAATTTTAATATTTTTGGACATTAACGATTGCTAAATCAAAGTCGCTAATGTATACTTTGTAGAGATAGACCATATGACCACACATATATTAAATTCCCTAAACAATTATGACCATAAAGAAGTTTTGATTTATGAGCGATGTGACAGATGACAGTTTTACGGAATTGTTTGAAATAATACATAACACCCCGGTCGGTGGTGAAACGTAAAAAACAGCTGACCGAACACAGGTTGGTTTTAGTTATTATAAAGTGTGATTCTCGCTCCACTAAGAGCGGGAGAGGTTATTTGATGATTTCCGCCCTTAAATAAAATTATGAACAGTTTCGAACTGAAGTTTTAACCTCTTTCAAATTTTTAAAGTCGTGTATCGATTTGAAAGGTTGAATATAAATACAACTATGTAGTTAACTATACGCAACGATGTCAAAATAAAAGATAAATTGCAGACATAGATTTTGTTATTTTACTTGGTCAAAGAATGGCTTTTTCCGGCCAGTTCATTAACTGGCCGGGAAAAGCAACGAAGGAAAAGGTGCGGCGTGTTTGAACAGGAGTTGGGTAGAATAGAAGGGAACATAGACAAAAAAGAAAAAAAAAAACTAAATTGACTTTCAAGTAGTATCTTCTTTGCGCACATTCTTACATCCGTGGGATAAAATTAAATTAGATATTAAAAAGCAGAATTATATAAAGACTGCTGATGATGATCTGGTTACTTGAAATTATGAGTTAAATCCTTATTTATTACGAGTCATTGAAATATTGTTCACGACTCCGGCATTCTGCTGACGCAATAAATTAAATGATAAACATTATTAGCATCAAATTAAACTATATGACACGATTATGGACTATTGTAAGATACTTATTTCTTTTATTTAGATTTTATTTTAGTACCCAATTAAATGAAGATAGAACGTACGATTATATTAAAATAACAACTAACAAAATTAAATAATTAATTTATTGAATTCTGAATAAAAATACGTATGGTACAGTCAGGAAAAACCGTGAACATCAGCTAGCAGCATAATAAATACAAAATATACGATCCAGTAATATCGACATGAGGAAAATGATAAGTCGGAAATCCTTCAGTAAATAGACGAGATATTTTCTCGTTCATTCCGTTCAGCCGTTCGTTCGTTCAGTCGTTCAGTCGTGATCGGATTCTCGACACATGAGTCTGTTAATGAAAGCAATTCAACGAAACGACACTCGTATGATGTAAAATATTCCGAGATATCGGATTAGAGATTCATGGCTGAAGATGATTATTAGTTTCTCAAGTGACCTAACTAAATTATTAGAAACATTTTAGCTATTTTTTGTCTATCGCCCTGTAATCTTCGTCTATCCATCTCCATCTTCTTGCCCTCGTCTCAGGATACTTTGTTTTGAAGGCGGTAAATCATCCAATGACTTTTCTCGCTCTAGGGTGGAGCGAGATGGCTTGTCAGACATTTCTTAAACTACATCTATGTTCCTTGAGTTGCCCCTACTGTTTGCTGACACCTCTTTGAGGACCGCGTGGAACCTTATGTTGGACTGTGGACTGTCGACTACTGGGGCTCGGTCCGGACGGTTACCGGACGCTGAGTTACCCATTGCTCGCCATCCTCATCGAGGCCGGAGTCTTGGCCGGCAGGGGCGTGAGGTTGTCAGTTCCCTCACGCGTGCGGCAGTCTCCTTCGCTAGCATTACTGCTTCGCAGGAGGTGACCGCCGCCCATTCCCCCTCGCTCCAGACCATGTCCTATACCTGGGCCCGGCGTGAAAAGTTACCGCCGCCGATTGTCATAATCATGGTGCCCGTAACTTCACAATACATTTGAATGAAGCAAAACACGCGATGAAATTTACCAACTGAAGATAGAGAACGAAGGCTATGGTACTCAATATGATATCTTAATACACGTAAATATGCGATCTTCTTTCCTAATTGCGGAAGAAATGAGATCATTTAATATACATAATTTATCATAGCATGTGTGGAGATTAAGTTAATATAATTATTTTATTTAATATGAAATACTATAGTAGCTTCATCGTGTATGACGTGTGTTTTAAGTAAAACAAAACTCTCCCCAAATTAAGCTAGTTCCATGTAACTTGAGCACGTTTTATTACTAAACTTTCCAAACATTATCTTAAGTATACCCCTTTGCGTACAAAAACTTGCTGCAATACAATTTCTTGTGGAATCGGCAAAAATATAAACGTTGGGGGTTAGTGGCGACGCCAGCGGAAACTTTGTACATTTGCATAATTACCGCGACGATACATACATACAGACGAATTGTACGTAGTTATATATGTAGACACGGAGTAGGCACACCTCCTTGTAACCGAGTCTGTTTGTGTTGAACTAACTCTAACGTATTATGTCTTAATGTACCTTGTTATAGAGCTGGGAAATTCCTTGAATGTTGTCATGGGCTAATTTTGTACGAGATGGAGAAAAACGTTGAAAAATTTAGGCGCTACGCTCCTGTTTTATAGTTTGGATTATTTTTAATAGACTCAGATTGTGTACTAATTGCCCAGATTACGAATTTCTTTTTGACATATTAATGGATACCTACATCGCAAGCGCTTTCTAAAACCTGAAGCCAAGCAATACGTTTAATATGATAAATTATATTAGAAAACACTTTTACACGCCAATTTTATTGTCAGTTTAAACTAGATGAGGCCGGTTTCATAGCTGACTACCCTGAAGAGAAACACCGAAAAAAACTCAGGGGTCAAAGTGTCTTTTAAAGTCCATACAGCAACATTGTAATGGTCACTAATTTTCTTGAATTCGTCTCAATTAAATTGACAGATATAGCTTAATTTATTGAGACATAAAAGCGATTTTATTCTATTGTCATAGCGTCTGAAAAGATTGGAATGGTGAAAAGTTAATTGAAAACTCCTAAAACGAGTATTCTGAATTGGTATCACAAGTTTCTAGAAACGCCCCAACATAAATTCAATCCCATAATATTTCTTCCCGACGTAAAGGCAAGCCATATTACCCCTTAAAACATCCATATCTGGTGGAGCTCGCAGGCGATATTACCCACAACTTAGTTCAAGTTACTCGCACGTTGCTATAAATCCTCGTTAATTGGCGCCGGTCGCGGCAGAGCCCTTTAATATTCCACTTTGCATGGGAACGGGACTTGGCGCTGTTTTACGTGCATCCTGGAAGTCTCAGTACTGAAATATTGTTTATCTTTGCTATAAGTTTTGTAATTATGCATTTGGTGTAATTGTTTTAAAGTAAAATAGAGTAAGAAAAAGCCAACGTTGTCGTGGCTGGTCACGCTCCAGATGGACAGATCTCACTCTCAGGCACAATTGTACCGAATTCACCTCGCAAGCTAACTCAAACCTTATCTTTTTGTGTTTTGGTTTAAATTAGCTTGTATGAGGTGTACTATATTTAGTACACTGGTGTTTGAGAGGTTAATTCATTTTCAAAGTTTTCCCTCATTGAATGTACACACAGTGCCACGAATAGAGAGAGATGGAGAAGTCTCATAAAAATCTTAACCAATCTACCAGACGACCCATGACGACGACCATTCCATTAGGAGTGTACGACTGACGAGAAAAGACACCTAATTGTCTTATATACTCGTCTATTTACATAAACAGAGTTCATTCTCCTAAACACTATGTTTATACTATTCTCGTATCAACCGGTCACAACGTCATGCTCTCAGCGCTTTTCTAGTGGTCGCCTCCTGTTGATTTGGTTTTCGGCCGTAGGTGAAGCAGGGAATTATTGTTCGGAGGGAAAATACCTAAAAATAGAGTAAATGATTTACTGTCGGAAGCGATGTTATGGTGTGTCTCATATACATATATAAAATTATGTGGAATATCTTTATTTCAATAACGTCCACAAGATTAAGAGAGATTAGTTTAAGAGATTTATAATCTTGATTAATATCATAATTATTAAAATTAAGTGTTAGTTCTAACATCGCCTTAAACGCGTCTGTAAAGATGATATAATTTAATAAGTAAATAAGAAATCATCTTCGTTTTCTATTGTACCTACGTATAAACAACTGTTGATATAATTTCTTTACAACATTTATGTACTCTACAATTTATTTCGTATAACTTTATTGGATAAAATGTTTATTCAATCGATAACTCATTAGGTCTGATGGTTAACACACCGATTAATCAACCGAACAATCGAACTCGGATAGGAAGGCGGGAGCGGAGCTATAATTTTTTATAGCCGCCAGGAATAGGAACCCGAACCACGCGAAGCGGGGCTCATTTGAGCCATCTCGGCAGATGGTTAACGGAACACGGAAAGTTTGCCAAGTTCCTGTTCCGGATTCGTGCGGAGGATTCGCCCGTGTGTCGCCACTGTGCGGAACACCCGGAGGACACGGTGGAGCATACTGTAGAGGTGTGCCCCGCCTGGGCGGAGCATCGCCGTGTCCTCGTGGGGGCAATCGGCGGCAGCGATCTCTCTCGCCGGGCCTTGGTTCAGGCCATGGTCCGGAGTGAGGAGGGATGGCAGGCGGTCGCCTCCTTCTGCGAAGCAGTAATGCTAGCAAAGGAGGAGGCCGACCGCATCAGGCAGAGGCAACGGGGCGCTCGCCCCAGCCGCCGCCGGGATTCCGATCCCGATTTCCGGCCACCGTAGGCGCGGGCTTGCGGACGGCGTGCAGTGGGTAGCACGCTGTCCGATCGTCCGGTAACATACCGGACCGAGCCCAAGTCGTCGACGGCGCGTTCTGTTCCCGCGCGCCTCAAGGAGCTGTCAGCAAACCGTAGAGGCCCAGCCTGCTAGCTGCAGGCAGGCAGGGTCGAAGCCTGCTGGGGTTAAGGGCCGTTTTCTGAGAGGAAGGCTCAGCCCCGGCATGATAGGCAACGAAGGAACGGGGTAGGTTTTTAGTCAGTAAGAGTCTGACACTACTTCCCGCTCCACCCAAGGGCGGGATTTGTCATTGGATGATTTTACCTATCATAAAAAAAAAAAAAAAAAAAAAAACTCGGCAGATGGTAATTAGTTACTAGGTATATCTACTTAAATTACTAACTACGAGTTTCTGAGAGGAAGGCTCAGCCCCGGCACTATAGGCAACGCAGGAACGGGGTAGGTTTTTAGTCAGTAAGAGTCTGACACTACTTCCCGCTCCACCCAAGGGCGGGATTTTTCATTGGATGATTTTACCTAACATAAAAAAAAAAACTGATAGAAGTTAGAAAAAAATATCTGAAGTACTTATTTATTATAAAAAAATATATTTGTAAAAAAAAAAACAAGCAAAGAGACAGTTGTTAATTGGCTTCTAACTTTTCTCATTAAGTACACGGGAGCGAATTAAAGTCATGTCAAGAGTGCGTTCACAGTCGAATGTAAGAGAATCTTTAAGGAAACACGATTGCTTCAATCAAAACTTCAAAGCACCATGTCTTGGAAAACATGACGTGACTGTAACCCAACGACTAAACTTTGAATAAAATTAATGTTTATAATATAACTGGAGCAATTTAATTACATTAATTATGCTTATCACGACGGTCGATCTTTATTGCTACAACCAAAGACATTTGTTTTGTTAAACCCTCGTAACTTCTGTATAACGCCATCTATTGATTGTCGTTTGTAACCGGCTTGTACCGTAATAAGTTTAAAGCTCAGTCACTAGATGGCGTCATTTTTAAAAGTGCGTATTTTTAACTTATTTTATTTTTAAGTTGGTATATCCTGTGTCATAACAAATACTGTTTTTTTTTTGTTTGCAGTCTTTCCACGCTGAAGTTCATCAATACAAGCATCAGATCGAACTTTTTGGTCAGCTGACACAACGCTTGATCGCAGTGTATCGCAACGATGACACAACTCGTATCAAACGCTCCACAGAGGCTATCAATCACAGATACAATGAACTTAATAACAGGTGAGATACCTTATAAGTCATTTATTATGGGTAGAGACAAATGTGATATACAAAGATGACACGAAAAGTCGGTTTTCTAGTAGCTTCAATTGCAACTAGCGCCATCTTTCCACAGTGAGTTTGAGGCTTTAAACAGCGCCATCTAGCGAAGTAATATACGTAGATTTGTTTCGTTAACGGAAGCTAGATGGCATATTTTAAAAGAAAATAAAA
The DNA here is from genome assembly GCA_958295575.1 of Leucania comma. Taxonomy (NCBI): domain Eukaryota; kingdom Metazoa; phylum Arthropoda; class Insecta; order Lepidoptera; family Noctuidae; genus Leucania; species Leucania comma. The sequence goes on from OY282484.1 coordinate 596,261, forward strand.
TACTACCGGTCCTACTCCAAATAAAATGCTTTTCAAGAGTTTGTAAAAAGAAAATATTTATTGTAGAATTGCGAACATTGTTCTATGTAACTGCTGCTGCTGAACTGTAACATTTAAATTAACCAAATGATTAATATTCAACAAGTTTCAGGCTGTTTAAACTAACTCATAAATATTCAGCTTAAGGTATAGAATTCATGAATATTTCATTCGTAAACTTTAATTAAAATAATAACTCTAACATAAACTCTGATAATAAAATTGTTTGCTTTTCACTTTATCTTATTCTAAGATGAAATATTCAGCCCGATTAGTCAAAAAATAAACAATGTTCAAAATGTTATACTTGGGTACAAACCCGAGCTGTGATATGTAAAATCACAAGAACAAAGAAATCGGTTTTACAATTGATATTAAAAATTGCCTGTCTTTGAAATTATCTTTCGTTCACAGTATTGTTGCACGAGGCAAAGCGCTGCACTCAGCAGTTTCATCGCTGCAGAACTTTGACCGGTCACTGGAGAAATTCGTCGCGTGGCTGAGCGAGGCGGAGTCGTTGCTGGATGCTGCTGAAAGGGATCCTCATCTGTTAAAGGTAAGATTAGATTTTAATGTTAACATTGCGGAATACTGTTATCCTACAGAATAGGTAAAATCACTTACGATGAAACTGTATGATGTTAAAATCCAATCCAAAAATATTCTACAGTTTTACGTCATATTGGAGTTGTGGAGTATTGTTAGCAGGCCTGACAAGATAAATTTTCGATTAGCGACATCTAAAGAGAGTTTCATGAACTATGAAGATCTCGAGGTTGCTAATTCTCGCGCGCTCTGCTAGAGGGCTGCATCGTGAATCTTGTATTTTCTCAGTGCGAAGGGTTGTACCCGCTGCAAACATTTTACAGCGCCATCTCTGAAAAGTGTACCGTATTACATTGCTGCACATTTCACGAAGTCTTGAAAAGTTTCCGCTTTTGCTTTTCCGGGATATAGATATCGCTGCGAACGAGTTTCATATGATATTATTCGCAGTTCGTTATGTTTTTATATAGGTTCACAATAACGTATACTATATATCGTACAGATTACAGCTTTATAACAGTAGCTGTGTGCGCATAATGTCGGTTTGACAATTATTTAAACTACTGTAATGCTAAAGTTTGTGTTTAGTTTTTTGAACGCACTAATTTTGGGAACTATTAGTACCAATCAAAGAATTCTTTTAGTATTCGATAGCCCATTTATCGAGGCTATATCACACGAAAACCAAAAGGAACGGAAAAGATAATAAAAAAAAAAATGATCCTATTCAGAGTTGCTCTTCTTCTTCTTCATTTCTTGAAGGCTATAAAACAACTTTCCTTTTCCAACATTAGCAACAGACAGTAAACCTTTATCAAGAACCACATTCAATTTATTCAGTCTCAAAAGCAAACATAATAAGTTTATTTGAAGTAAATTGTAACGTAACGCGATCAAGTAACTTGTAGGCGAAGTAATGTAATCTCGGCACAAACGGGAAGAGGCGAACTTAATACAATTCTGTTTCACTGACAAGTTCGCTCTTTGCTTTAGAATAGCCAAGAAATAATTACATTAGCAGAATTTTGAAATATTGTGTGATACGAAATACAGTAACTTGACAAGAATAGACAGTAGTCTAAACTTGTGGTACAATCGAAATACCGAGTTTAGAAATGATAAAACAAGGTATTAATGTTTTGGTAAGCCGGATTTTGACAGTAATTACGCCTGATGGGAATCTATTAATATAAATATATTTTCTGAAAAGTACTTAAAGTGCGTTGTTCTCTTAATTGTTTTTATCTATCTAGAGAATACTGATTCAGTTTAATTTAGAAATTAAACATTGACCTATGTACCCTTTGAATATTTTTTTTAAGGTTTAGTAGCTAATCTTCTTTGAAATCGATTCGAAATCCTTCATGTATTACTAATATTATGAAGAGGAAAGATTTGTATTTTTGTTAGTAAGAAATGACCTAGCCCTTTTCCAACTAGCTTAGTCCCAGTCTAACCGGCGGCTGAATATACTATAAACATGGAGCGACCGCCTATCAGACCTCCTGAAGCGACTTACTGGGTAACACGATATTTTTTTGTTAGACTGATGGTCATACTTTGTGGCGTCAACGATTGCCAAAGATCTACGAATGACAAAAGAGATCAACAACTACCGAGGCACGGAGTGTCAGTAATGTCCTAGATAAACCTACAAAGGTATATTTGAATTGTAAAATTCTCATTTTTACTTGTCCGGTTTCGAATCCACTGGGCCTTTACAATATTTACAAGTCATATAAACATCAAAACGGATTGGACTAATTAAGAAAATTATTTCACCAGTAGAACGCTATTTAATTACTTTCTACTATAATGCAGGTGAAACCGCTGGCGTGGCTAGTACAGCATAGCATAGCATAGCATCAGTCTAATAACGTTCCCACTGCTGGGACTCCGCCCTCCTCTCTAGCGAAGTGGAGGGAAAGGGCCGTAATCCACCATGCAGGTCCAATGCGGGTTGGTGGATGTCACATGACTTCGAATTTTTGATTCTAGGACATGCCGGTTTCCTCATACAATACAGCATACATTTATAATTATTACATCAACATTTTATTAACTTTAGCCACTTCATAAAGGTTCCCGAACATAACTTCTACAGTTCCTCTGTGTAGTGTTTAGAGCGCGAGGAATGTTTACAGAAAACTTCCGTCAATTCGGGGAACTTCTCCAAGAATCCTGTGCGTCACGGGGTTACTGCGGGGTTACCGCGGGGCTAAGGGGTTGCCACGTGTTTTAATTCACCATCCCGCCTTAATGGAAGAGTTCCCTTTGATTACTTAAGCGGTTTACGGAGAAAATGCGCGTGTATGTTCATTGTGATTGCTCTTGCTCTGAAGATAATGTTTGAAATGTTTTGGAGGAATTCTAAGAGGTTTTTGGGGTAAGGATTGCAATCTTTTACGAAATTTGTTTTGATTTTGGTTAAAAAGGCTGTTTTTTTTTTTCATCCTGTGTGTCGAGAGGCGTTGTCCACACTCGATCAGATCAATAGTGTGCTTATAAACCTACTGTTGTGCCTACTGAATAACCCACACAGGGCCTGCATGGTGGATTACGGTCCATTCCTTCTCCTGGAGAGGAGACCTGAGTCCCAGCATTTTTATAACCCAGCAATAGTATAACTTTTTTTATTAATTTTGTATAAAGTAGCACTTGACTGCGATCTCATTGATAGTGAGGCGTACTAAATCAAGAGTCTATTCACTGCTTATTCTTATTATCACATAAAAATTCATTTCATTTGAAATTATTCAATTTCCTTAAAACTCTTTTGCTTACCAATATTAGATTGTACGATACAAATCTATGTATAATGCCTTAGTTGATTTTGTGACCACTCATGTTCGTAGCCCGTAGCATTGCTACGCCGTAGCAGTGGGTTACGGCGTAGCAACTACGCCGTAGCGGAGATTAGTTTTCCTTTGAGCTTCCTAGTAATTCATAGCTCCATGCTACGTGGAAATGTTTCGAGTTCTTTTTTATACTTGTTTAAGTATCAAATCACTGAATATAAATGTAGCGTTGAGATAAAGTATGCAAGTGTGAAAAGTAATGATAAAAATACTGTTTTAAAGGTGACAGCAGTAGAGATTAGTATAAAAGTGTGTTGTGTAACGAACTATTTCACTATTTGTACTCGTAGAATAAAAAACTTTTTTCCATTCACAATCATATTTTCTTTAAGATGAAGGCAATGATCTAATTAGTTCTCCTGTTCTCGGGCGGAGCGGTGTTAGACTTTTACTGACTCAAACCACACCTATTTTCCTTCTTTATTTATTTGTTTATGTAATCTTATACAACACGAAATACAAACACTTCGGTTCCATGACCACAGACAGAGCTCCACACACGGCCCCAGTAAGCCCTGGTCGGCCCTTACAGTTTTGCTGACAGTTCTTTCAGGCGTGCTTGGAACACTACGCGCCATCATTAACTCGGGCTCGGTCCGGACAGTAACCGGACGGCCAAACGGCGAGCTTCCCATTGCTCGTCGTTCGCAAGCCCACGCCTGCGATGGTTGGATCACAATCACATTGAAGTCACAATGAGTCTTGAAGACTGAAATGAAACCGCGCGTGACACAGATGAAATATGTTGAAAATTTTAATAAGTCCACGATGAATGAGGAAAATATGCTTATCTAGACTTATTCCTTTAATAAACAGGTGCTCAGTTGAAGGTAGACAATTTAGGCTGACATTGTTGTCGTTTTAGGAATGATGAATTCATAAATAAGATACGAGTATATTTTTTATTTAGTCCAAGTTTTAATGAAAAATAAAGTCGTTGTATCTTACATTGTTTTATTAAAAACTCTAGTTTATAATTTTCTAAACGTATTATTTTTGGTTAACGTATCCTCGCCTCCAATTTTTTTTTTCACAATATTCACACAACTTCATCAAGTCCTAAACTAAGCAGAGTTTGTAGTACAAAATACTTATATTTCTAAATACAATCTTATAAAAAAACGAACCCAGGCACAGAACAAATCACGACCATTAGTTCTGGGTGAGAATCGAATACACGACCTCCGGCAAAATCTCTGACCACTAGACCGACAGGCCAGTCTGCAAGTTATAATTCTGCTTCTCTCTCAGACAAACCGCGGGCATTACGTCTGCCTTTATACTTTTGTGTGCGTAGAGAATTAAACAAATAAATTGATAGAAAAGGCCAAAAGCCCAATTGATAGAAAAGGCCAAAACAGGTTTTACTTTCTTAATTATGTATTTCTAGTTTCTGCTACTGGCTTTGCCCACATGAAAGTCGGTTTTTCTACAAACTTTGGAGGTCCAAAATAGTTGTCCATTTCATCACCTTAGGGGGTGAATTTTAGAGAATCCCTTTATATTCTTTGTAGAAATCGTTAAAGGAACCTCTATGCAAAATTTCAGCGCTCTAAGCGCTAAGGGTTTAGGCTGGGAGTTAATGAATCAGTGAGGGAAAGAAGAAGAGCTAAACTAACAGTAACATATATAGAGTTTGTACTGTCCATGGACCATCGCGGTCATTTCTGCCTCATCACTTAAAAAATGTGCGTTTCGAGTGCAAGCAAAAATGAACTTAGCGGTGGTCATGCGAAAGTGTCTTCGATTGTACAATGGCGGGCTTAATTCACCTTGCGTGTTAAGTTTATAAAAATAATTGCAAAATTAATGAAGCTCACGAAATTGAATAAAATTACATATGTTTAAGTGAACTCCTCTTTATTCTCGCAATATATTTCTTCTTCTTCTTCTTCCTGCCCTTGTCCCATATTACTTGGGGTCGGCGCAACACGTTTTTTTCTTCCACTCTATCCTATCAGCCGTCACACTATCACTAACTTCCTTTTCTTTCATATCACTCCTCACACAATCCATCCATCTCTTCTTCGGCCTCCCTCTTCCTCTCCATCCATCTACTTGTAAACTCAGAACTCTTTTAGTAACATGTGTTTCATCCCTCCTCTTCACATGACCATACCAAGACAAACGACTTCCTTTCAACTTTTCAGTCACTGGCGCCACTTTCAAACTTCCTCTAATATACTCATTTCTCACTTTATCCATTCTCGTCACACCACACATCCATCTCAACATTCTCATCTCCGCTACATGCAGTCTTTTTTCATCCATCTTTTTCACAGCCCAACATTCTGATCCATACAATATGACAGGTCTTATCACGGACTTGTAAATTTTACCCTTCAACTTGAGTGGCATCCGTGGATCACAAGTTGTTCCCGTGACCTGTCGCCATTTCATCCATCATTCTCGCAATATATTTATTAGTTCAATAATCAAACTGAATCGCAGCTTATCGCAAACTTCCCTACTTTTAAACACATTTAATATATTTCTTATAAAATGCACATTTATATAATAATAAAAAGATGTAATAATAACTTTAGAGGTCAGGGCTCCAGAAAGAGCAAACTTCTAGCAATACTAGCCATTTTCAGGATTACCGCTTTTTGAATCAAACCTTTCCAGCTGTCAAACAGGAGCCTCCTAAGATGATGGTTGAGCTTCATCAGTACATTGATAGTCGAGTCCACATTCAGTGATTCAATGATAGCCGAGTCATTACAAAACGACAATCTCGCGAAATTTGTAATTAGTGAAGGATGATAATAAATCGGCATCTGCATTTTGATCAACGATGCATTAAAGATTTAATTTAATAGACAGAGTATTATGACTTTCAATAATTATATACAATTGTTTCAACAGTGCTCCGGTCTGAAGACCATTTTAATCATTTTCTAATTTTATTATTTAATATCTCATCGTGAATATTGTACCATGTTTGTTTACATAAATAAATTTTAGGAATTTTTTTCTTTAACAACGTAACTAATTATATATTTCTATTTTTCAGGTAAGTTTAATGTCCAACCTCCCGAGGGTAAGTCAAACTAAGTTTATTTCCATCAACTTGACGAAATGTCGCGAAATGTCAACAATGTGAATTTTTCCCGACAACAATTGAAACAAGACGTCGGAGGAACTCTCGAGAAGGTTTTATTAAAGCCTTAGACAAGCGATGAGCTGCCGGCCCTTCGCGAGGGCCTTCGCTCGCTGTTTGATAAAAATATTTGTAGGACTGTTCTCAAATATTGTCGAATTTTTTATTTAAATTGGCGTGGAAATCGACATCTTGGGTACCTTTGAAGTCTCTATATCATATATATATATTTTTAATAATACAATTTAGTGCTTGACTGCGATCCTACCTGAAGGTAAGCAGCGATACAATCGTTGATGGTGGGTTGCATTAGTTTATTAAGATAATGAATCGTTGCAACAAATTCATTTCCAGTTTTCTTGCAATGTCCTGTTAACTAATGCAAAACTAAGTTGCTAGCACAACGTATATAATGCTAGAAATATATTAATTCGAAAAAAGCGCTATAGAAAGCTTCTTTTTAAAAACTACACGACAATATCTTCAAGAGTTTCACGATGTGTGAACCTTGAGATTAGTTCACACATCAAGAAACTGCTCACAAAATACCTTTGCAAAAGGCCGGAAAAAGTAATATTGATAACTCGATACCACCAAGTAAATGTTGATCAAAAATACTCTCATACCGTTACGGATACAAATCGTAACACTCTGCGGCGGGACGGCTACATCTATCACGCTCCCTACAGCCCAAAACAAACTAAGAATATCTGAGATATGGCTGTCCTTATGTTCTCGTCTCAAATCAAATAAATAAAGTGGATATGTTGTCTTCAGCTTAGTGTCTGCGATTTTGAGAGAAACAGGAAAAGACACGAAAAGGGAAACTGTCTATTGTGTTATGAACAGTTACATGTAACGTTGTGCCTGTGTTATCAGTAAGGGTGTGATGATAAGATTTCGCCAGTTATGTTTAAGTTATAAATACTAAATAAGTTCCATGGCAGTAATCGGAAAAAAGCCTTTTGCTATCTTCCTGGAAAAAGTCTGCAGTCCTTGCTACTACTGAGAAATACCACATGGGTTTAAGCATTCCGCACGACGCAGGTGCTTACCGAACACGGAAAGTTCGCTAAGTACCTGTTCCGGATTCGTGCGGAGGATTCGCCCGGGTGTCGCCACTGTGCGGAACATCCGGAGGACACGGTGGAGCACACTGTAGAGGTGTGCCCCGCCTGGGCGGAGCATCGCCGTGTCCTCGTGGGGGCGATCGGCGGCAGCGATCTCTCTCGCCGGGCCTTGGTTCAGGCCATGGTCCGTAGTGAGGAGGGATGGCAGGCGGTCGCCTCCTTCTGCGAAGCAGTAATGCTAGCAAAGGAGGAGGCCGACCGCATCAGGCAGAGGCAACGGGGCGCTCGCCCCAGCCGCCGCCGGGATTCCGATCCCGATTTCCGGCCACCGTAGGCGCGGGCTTGCGGACGGCGTGCAATGGGTAGCACGCTGTCCGATCGTCCGGTAACCGACCGGACCGAGCCCAAGTCGTCGACGGCGCGTTCTGTTCCCGCGCGCCTCAAGGAGCTGTCAGCACACCGAAGAGGCCCAGCCTGCTAACTGCAGGCAGGCAGGGTCGAAGCCTACTGGGGTCATGGGTTAGTTCCGAAAGGAATGCTCGACCCCGGCACGATAGGCTACGAAGGAACGGGGTAGGTTTTTAGTCAGTAAGAGTCTGACACTACTTCCCGCTCCGCCCAAGGGCGGGATTTGTCATTGGATGATTTTACCTACCATAAAAAAAAAAAAAAAAAAAAAAACATGGGTTTAAGCATTTTCTCGACCCGAGAATCGAACTCTCACTAAGGAATTAATTTCTTATTAAGTCATTAATTGAGGTTGGAAAACTTTAATTTTTTTTTTTTTTTTTTTTTTTTTTTTTTTTTTTTTTTACAAATTGTTACTCAAGTAGTTTCTTTTACTCAAGTAATAAGTTTTACTTGTTTATAAATACGGGTGTTAGACTTGTACGTTAAGTAGTAGCGCAGGCGCTCTCTAGATCAAAAAGACAGACGTTATAACCTAGAAAATATTTCCCTTCTACTTCTGAGCGTTTATTTAGGTTCTAAAAACATAATTGTCTATGTATAACAGTTTACATAAAACAACTTCGGTCATTTAGCAATAGGCTCGACCTTGTCAGCCTTCTGAGTTAATTTTCTTCCAAAGATATTCGTAAAAACGCGGACACTTCGGTCGCTCCAGGCCAGTTCGTCAGGCTTCAGTGTCCGGCTTCAGGTTTTTGTTTCACGTCCGTAAACCGAGACTTATTACTTCAATTATTTTTCGGAACATTTTCTTCTTTCAACATTTTCTGTGTTCATCATGCTTCTGAAAATGAGGTCAGATTAGGATGTCCTTTTCTTGTACAGTGAATTAAGAATATTGATCACTATTTCTGTGGTTGTGTTCTTAAAATATCATAGTATTTGCAGTCAGATTTGCCTTAAGTAAACTTAGATAGTAGTCTAAAAACACTACGGTAAGCACTTGCTCTTGAAGCATAATCGGCCTTATAATGCTCCCATTGCTAAGACTCAAACGTCCTCTTTAAGAGGAAATGGGCCGTAATACAGCACGCGGGCCCATTGCGGGTGAAAATTTGACAGATGTCACATTTCTTCGATTTTTGGGTCTTGGGACTGGCTGGTTTCCTCAAGGTATTTTCCTTCGCCCTTTATTTTATTTACAAGGTAAATCCTGCGAATTACCAGATTTCTGCGAATCGGTGCTTAAAAGCAGAATTTGTACACGACAATAATATACGATTCTGTTGCTAAAATCAAAATCATTTTACTCTCTAAAACTTTTGGTTAAACAGAACTACAGCCACATTATAGGGGCAGTTTGCCACTCCATTGTGTACCAACACATTTAGGTTCGCGTTCCGTTGATACCAGGCAGTCTGTGCGATCGTTATCAGCCCGCATGTACTACCTGCGATACCTTGATAACGAAGTTATACAGTGAGCAGTTTAGACATTATATGTACCGATTAAAACTGTGTGTGGGAAGATAATTCATCGTTTAACACAGAATTAATGAGAGAATTTTGTTTTATGTCTTTAAAGATGGATAAGGCTTACTTATAATGGTCATGAGTGTAAGTTTCTTTTATTTTATTTTCTGAGAATTTCCAATAATAGAACCTGGCAGAGAACTATGTATGTTATATTATTCTCACAACAACAGTTAAGAAGTACTTAATTTTCGTTTACGAGTCTCATAATACTTGCCTACATTTCGGGAAACTGGAATCGAGTTGGACTTAGTTTTCTTAGCTAACACTTATTGTTACAAAATTACCATTACAATAAGCAAAATCAACTCTCCAGCACACCAATATTATAAACTCCACAACCGATTAAACGCACGCGTTCCCAACCACACCCTTACATTATATGTATAAATAAAACGTAACCAGCCACATAATAAGGGTGCTTTTCTACTAGAGATGTGCGAGGTAGCTAGGCGGTGCGAGGATGCGTAGCGAAGCTTTGGAATAGTGTGAAACTGAGTGGTTCTAGGCTGAAAGTACTATTACAACTATGTACATGCGGGATGTGGTGCATTTTTTGTATGTACAAATGCCTAGAGCTAAGCTAATTTGCCAGACCAATTCCAGCAGAGCTCCACTAAGCAAGATTAGGAAAATTAAATGGTGGATATTTTCTTGCAGTAAAAAGCACTTTAGGGTTAAGCAACACGTCAGCTCATTTAATGTGTGCTAAAAGCAACTGAATGAACAATTTTGGTCAGTAAAAGTCTGACATTTCCTCTCGCTCCACCCAAAGTGAGAGAACTGATTTGATGATGTCCCAAACTTGACGAGGTTAGTTAAGGGCCAGGCTTGCCAAGGCTGCGGATTATTCGAAAGAGATACCATAGCCGTCCCAATAAAGGGCAACTAAAAGAAAACTGTGAGCGATAAAAAAAAATGTATTAAACATCAGGATAAGTTGTTCGATGATTTCTTGCGTTAAAAACGACTGAATCGAACAAAGTTTTAGAGCTTGGCTTCGCAACCTCGCACCGCACTAGTGTTTCACACAACTTTGTGTGAAAACAATCACAAATGTTTTCACAGCCCCGCTTCGCATCCTCGCGCCGCCTCTCAACCTCTTACATCTCGTGTTCGCCCCCTAAGGCGTCGCCCATAGCCGCGTCTTGTCGTGCGTGCGTCAAATAGCTGACGTTCATGCATAATGCGCATATCGCGAATATTAGGCACAAGCACAATATTAATATCGGCAGCCGCACACCTGCGATGCATATTGACGTGTGTTATTGCGTTTTATATTTCGGTTGGTGCCCGCCATACTTGTGGCGGGTTGCAATATGTCGGATGTTGGGAGTAGTGTTTGTAAAGTTTTGATTTGTATTTTGGTAAGTTGTTTCCAGTTTATGAGACTATATTAAAATTGGTAATATTTTAACGAGGTGGAATAATCTCTGAAACTATTGAACCAATACAAATATTTGCACTATCGCGATTGAGTGATGGGTTTTATATATATATTAAAAAAAATTAGGCTACTGAAGCATATTCCGCTGAAAGCCCTAGTAGCAGTAAGACAAATGTTTTAATTAAAACACCAACTTAAATTCATCATCTAGGAGTCTTTATGTCAAAAGTGAGTCGAGTCCATCGTCGACCACATCATCACTTACTATCAGGTGAGATAGAGGTCATGCTCGTGCCTATCAACAATAATAAAAAAAAAATTAAACTTATCACAAAATATTTCCATTATTTCATTAAATTCGATAATAAAGTTATACAAAAACGTATTTTATTTTTGTTCGATCAGCTCCAAAAGCTCACATTTTATATTTAAACACTACATTATCCAGTTACATTATTTTCTCTTGTTTTATACGAATTTGGACGACCGTATGAAATTAAAACAAGTCAGATGCGGGCGGAGCCTGTGGATTATGTCGGTACATATGTATCAGTGTATGTAGGTTCGCTTTATGCTCGGTGAGCAAATATTTTGGTAAAACGATCGCATGGAACAGAGAGAGATACTCGAATAGTATCTCCGCTTAAGCGTGGGTATGTTGTAATGGTTATTGGGTTTGTTTTGTGGTTAATATTCGGAAAACTGTATTTTTCCACGTAATATACACAACATTAATTTTATTATATACGAAACCCGAAACACATATCTATTTTTATGTAAAGAAACTATGTACACAATTTCAGAACTGTATCATGAAAAATCACAAAGTTATAAGCTTGTTATGCTATCTGGTTGTCCAAAAAATACATGGTCATCGGGCCATCCGGGCGACGCGACTGTGAGGATGTTTTACTCCCGCACACAGCTGTGCGCTGGCTCATTAGCCAGCTATGACCTGCCGTGACTTGAGTTGTACTTAATGTCGGTGGTGACCAACTTGTGATCTTTTTTGAATGTTGTGGGAAAATATAATTATAAAATGGTGAAAATATTACTGTAATCGATTCAGTTACTGATTCTGAACAAACTATATACAGGTTTCGCGTATACTAAAAATAAAGTTGTAAAGTTAGCATTATAGTCTAATGTTGAAGATAGTGGTTGAGCAATTAACAGATGCATGTCGCGGGTTTGATCCCCGCGGCGATTAAATATCTATAGATAGTTGTTCCCACGTCTGAGTGTTTTACGTATGTGAGTTTACAAGGTTTTGAACGTATTCACGATACAAGAATAATTCCTAGAGCGGGGCGACATCAAAAAAAGTAATTCAAAAGGTCATTAAAATTCCTTCGATTCCTAAATATTGATATTGGGCAATTAATAGCGCACCAGTCATATACTAAAGAATAACAGTCAATCCTGTAACGAAACATATGTTTATCAACAACATTAATACTTAATAATAATTGGTACAAATATAAAAATAAATAAATAGGTATCAACATTCTAGAATAAGTTTGAGTCCATGTAGCCACTCTTATATCTCTTACTGACCTAATTCCCAACACAGTTATAAGGAATATACGAGGTCTGTCGGAAGGCGTTCGCTCGTAAAGCCTCAAATTTCTTTACGACTTCAACTCCCATCGCCAGAGGAAGTTAAAAGAGGTTCAACCGATAATAGGAGACCGCTCATCGGCTCAAGTTACCGCCCTTCGGTCCGGCACAATTAACGCAGCCTTCGTAAGAACCTTTCAATTATACGCCTTCTTAAGGTTGTTAAAAAATCGTAAATTTGGGTATTTAGATCTTTTTTAAGAGACTTGATAATGGTTTTAATAAGTAAAATGGATAATATTGATTCTCTTTTAACATTATATTGTGCTTTACGAACATAATCTAGCTAATGACCAGAATATTGAATTGGAACAATTTGCCTGCAGCGGTCTTTTCGTCCGATTATAATTTAGGTATCTTCAAAGCTAGAGTGAATTGGCTCTTAGCAAACCGGTGCCATTCACTATAAACGATTACATCACCGTTTACCATCAGGTAGGATCGCAGACAAGCACATGAACTATCTGAGTAGTATAAGCCATTGTGCCCGCTCTTAGCAAGAGAGATCAGTGATAGCAATTTAGTTTTACTAGCAGTCAAGATCACCCTACTGCCCATAACATCAAAGCAATTCTTAGTTTCGTATTGTACAACAAACATAGATGAGTGACTCGACCCTTGGGTCGAGTCTATAATTAGCCAACAAAGGGCTCATTCAGTTAAAACAGAAAGAAGCCGACAAATATTTGACTGTCATTCTCTGCAAATAAACAGCACCACTGTCAACAGAGGGTTGAAGGGTGGAACGGGTTAAATTAAGGTCCACAATTAAAGGTTTAGCTGCATCGACTGGTAATGAGAACTAATCTCTGACCTGTGAAATGATAACCGTTTTATATACAACTAGTTGCTTCATGCAGCTTCGCCCGCGTGATAGCCCCCGTATAAAATCCGACCTAACTCACATCGAACTCCGCACGCTCCATTTTTTTTTTTACGCGTACTCAATAAGTTCGCGTTACTGCTGAGGGGATAGTAGAAAATGATTCCAAGACGAAGTATTCCCGATATAACAACTACCCTATGTGCTATTCCAAGACATAATCTAACCGTGAACGAAGTGTCATCAAAATCCTGTCAGCCGTTCTAGCGTGAAGAAGTAACAAACATACATACATGCACACACAGACTCACGAACTTTCGCCTTTATAATATAAGTTTGGTTAAAGTATTCATTAGTTCATTGTATAAAACGCCAACTGACCGAACTGACTGACTGAACTGTTTTCACACCGACTGTGATGAAATTACACGTACATATGTACGAAACGGGGACAGATGTATGGATCCCATTAAAAAAAAATACGTAAACCTGTATGTTCGTAAATTGAACGCACGCTAATCTCTCAACCACCGCGCGAAACGAGTCATCAAATTGACATTTATTTCAAGCAATTAATTAAATACAAATATACTGCCTGCAACAAACAAGCCATAATTAATAAAATAAAAAAGGTGTATCATTTATCACACACAAAAGTTTTCCACTTGAAAAAAAAAACATTGTGCAAAAATCTCTTTCAGCCGCAAACTATCGTAGACACATCGCATGTATCCTGCAAGTTCGCTTCGCCGCAAGTCGACACATTGCAAGTCCCGCAAGTCACAGCCGCCAACACTCGGAAACTTCCCGCACTCGTTGTTCACATGAATCCTCTTTAATCTCTGAGATATCGTCAAAGTCTAGGTTTTCTTTTAAACATTCAATGACACTAGAAGTTTTGTCAGTTCTCTGTAAGAGTTTGGAATGGTGCTTTATCCGAGTCGTGTTAGAAAACCGAGGAGATGCTTGTGAGATGATTCGCGAGACGTGGTTTTAGACACAAAAGAACAAGCAACAGTCATTTGTTTTATTTTTTTCATAATTCTTTACCAGAGCTAAAAAAGTATTTAATTTAGTACCTAAATAAACAAAGTCTGCATATTTACTTACCATCTAAATAAAAGAAATAAGTCGATCTGTACTTTGTACAGAAAAGTACGCGGCAAGTACTTAACATCTAAAAGAAATACTTTTAGATGTTAAGTACTTGCCGCGTTATCTTAATTTCTTGATCTGAATCAAAAATCTTTAAACAAAGTTAAATATATTTATGCGGTTTTTAGCCGGTACGTCGGTTTTAAGATAACTTTAAAATTCAAAGCATTTATTTTAATTAATCCACTATACGCTTAAAACAAAAAAAAAAAACTTTTCACCGTCGATTTTGTTCATTTTTCTCCGCTTGTGGTTGCAGGTTTCAAATATTTTAATTTCTATAGAAAATTGGCAAGTGTCGCGTGCAGTCCAGCAGCAGGAGCTCGCAGGTGCTCGCAGGTAGAACACCAACTTTGTGCATTAAACTGTCGTTAGTAGCTTATTAACATTTCTCAATTGATTCTATTCAACTTTGGTTGGCTTACTGTAGAGTAACTTAGTAGTTTGGAATACTTGATCAAGTAACTTGCATTCTTTTAAATCTCTTCCATAGTATCCGTTTCCTTGTAAGATACGTAAAGAGGTAACGTTCAAATCATGTCTTAGAATAGTAAAATTATCAAATCGAACGATTGAAACAATTTGCCTGTTGCAGTCTTCCCGTCCATTTATAATTCAGATGTCTTCAAGGCGAAGAGTGAATAGGCACTTAATAAACTATTGCGCTTCACCATCAACGACTATTTCACTGCTTACCATCAGCACTAGTTTATATCAAATAATAAAAGGTGGGATTGCGGTCAAACACTAATTTATAGATCTTTAAAAAAAAAAAATATATTTGTATTAGCAAAATTAAAAAAAAAGCCAGTAATCCAGACACTAACGGAACAAAAACTCGGAACTAAAATAAAAAAACCGAGCGCATTGCCTTCGTTAAATGCGGCAGTCCAAAACTGTTCCTTCCAATACCCACTTAAAGCGCCACAAACGATACAATAAAACTTAAACTACAGCAATTACAAAATGCAAATGTACTTCACATAGGAAAAGAGAATACAAACATAAAATGACCTATTAAAAACTCGTTACGTCACACCATTGTTGTTCACCATTGTCTCTCGTTGCCATTGCGACGGGGTCTCCGAGACCCCAGAGGCGGGTGCGGCGGTACCCCAAGTTATTGTAGTAAATAGCGCTAATGGAAAACTATTTGTACTATTGTCTGCTTTTGTATTAGCTGTACAATACAAGACAATAGTTTGTAATATTTTTGGTTCGGTTTCAGAGCACTGTGTGGTTCATCACTAGCTGGATGTTTGTTGTTTAGTTGTTGGTATATTTTAGTGATTTAACCTGCTTACGTCTAACTTTATTACGAGTACCAACTTGCAATTTCATCAGTTCAGGGCAAGGGTTCCTTTCCATAAAGAGAAAACAAGCATTCAACATTCGGTAGCTCGAGTCAAATTTAAAAAGTATTAGAAAGAATTTACACGAATAAAAACTGCTAATATTCAATCAAATAATTTAAACTATAAAACACAATTACCACAATAACCCACTTCCTTTTCTTAAATAATTAATAGCTTTAAACGAAATCACTGAAGCGCTTCGCCCTAGAGTGTTTGACATTTAATGATATCCACATTAAAAATATCTACTTTTTCTTTGATTCCATGTAAAAATTAAAGTGGTTGTAAGTGCAAAATTGGATTAAACCGATTTTGATAAACGTTTTTATGCTTTTTTATTGAATTCAAACAGTTAGTGGTCAAAATGAGAATAGCTTTTAACAAAACAACGTTGTCTGATCTAGCTAGTAATAAAATAATAAAACTATTACTTATCAAGCCCCGCCATCATATTACAGTTTCAACGAAACTTAGTTGCACGTTGAAACTTGCAAGTAGCACGTCACTCGGTGTTGTCTTCGGGACAGCGCAGCATAATTATGAATATATTAACACAAGACTAATGAGCCAATGGAGCTCTCTTTCATTGCCTATTTAATCTTTTTCTTCGTCTACAATGAATTACAGGGAATTAGTTTGTGAATTTAAAACGGATACAGTTCTGAAAGTTTGTCTGATGTCTAGGAGAGTATGCAAAGTTTACGTATTCTTGATACTGTTACCTTCGTAAGCTAGTGGAATATACAGAAGCTGAATAAACTGTATACTTCTTAGTCTATGTGTTCGGGGTTGGTATAAAATAGAGATAAGAGATGAAAGTCAGTTTAGGATTAATAAATTCACTGTATTGTCTGTTTCCACAAATATAGGATTAAGATTGTCTGTTTCCACAAATATAGGAGAATTTATACTAGGATGGATTGTGATCGATATGAGATTATGAGTCACGCGCACGGTATATCGCCGAACTACGTACTGTCTTATTGCGGTGTAAGTGCAATAATATAAATGATGGAAACATACTGAGCGGGTGGCGCAATAATGATGACCCAGGTAAACGTAATGTACGGTGGTTGACCCGTACACTATGTGTATGTATGACTAATATAACCGAGATATTTACAAAAATCCCATGATTGAAAAGAGTGTCCCTGTAGTTCCTTACACGTTCTTCTCTACAGAGATCTATGCTTTGGAATGTGTAATTAGCATCATTTTTTTGATTGACTGGCTTTCTAATAGTTCAAAATTGCCTGCTAAAGGGTTATTTAAAATAAATACTTTGATATTGACTCTAGATATTGTAGGAAAGTAAGGGGTTACAGTGATCACGCTAATATATTATAAAGAAAGGTCGTTACTCCATCACGCTAAAATATGGATGACATTGACGCGAGCGAAACCGCAGATGCTAGTATTAAATATATTATATAAACAGTTTTTCATTCTACTGAAAATATCTGTATCAAAATCTACAAGAACTTGCTTCATGCCAAATTTCAGAATTCTAGGTCAACGGGAAGTACTCTATTAATTTTGATTCCCTTGAGAGTGTCAAAATATATCTACGTTTTTTGCGACATAAACACAAGTAACAAGTTTGAATTTTTCACAGCTTCAAGGGACCGCAGACCTAAGTATACGGTTTTAATTTGAACTCGATATCTTCACGCGTTCCCGAGGTAAAAAATACACAAAGTAATATGTCTGGCTTGATTTGAATACGCAACCTAGAGCTCGTCAGCCGGGGCCGTAACCACTGAGCCACAAATATTATCAACAAAAAAGTCACTATGTCAAAAAAGTCAGATGTCAATTTGGACAGCAACTGCAATGTTTACAGGTATAATGAACCAAACCAACTCCTGACGCAATCCCCTAACAACATGACATCCCTAACTATACGTACGACACACAACTATAAGCGGCACTAATTGGCGAGATAAGTGATAAACTTGATAACTTACAAGTAAGTAACACGGCGACGTGTCACGTCTGCGTCAGTCACTTGTTAGTCGCTACCCACACCGTCTTGTTAGCGTTACTAACATTGCTAACGTTTGATCGAAACTGGCGTTGTTTGGAAGTTTGTCTGATAGTTTATAAATGTGTTAGACTTTTGCTTGTTTGATTTATGTTGTTTTTTTTGGAGTGATTTATCATTGGGGGCCTTGAAATATCTTTCTTTCCACTGTAGTTGATTAAAAAAAGAATGTTAATCTAGATATTAAAGTGCTATAATCATATCTAGCCAATGTAGCAGTCGAAATGGAGACACTAGGGGAATGCCTATGTTGGCCATAGGTCTTCCCCATAGGCAGTGATCGTTGATCGAAATAATGATGACAATGAATACTTAACTTTTTTATCACGTTTGACCACTATCTCTCCTGGTAAGCGATGATGTGGTCGACGATAAAGCACAAAAGTAACCTCTTTGTTGTAGCCATCAGGAAACACAGACTCCTAATTCTTTACTAATGCAAGCATAATGAGTGTTTTCCAAAATGCTTTGAACCTAAAAAGATACCGTTTTATTATGGTTTCGTACCCAATGGGTAAAAGCAGGACCCTATTACTAAGACTTCGCCGTCTGTCAATCCGTCTGTCTGTCATCAGGCTGTATCTTAAGAATCGCGATAGCTAGACAGTTGAAATTTTCACAGATGATGTAGTTCTGTTACCGCTTAAACGATTTTACTAAAAACCGAAAAAAAAAATATATTTAAGTGGGGTTCCCCTAAAACAAACGAGATTTTTAGCCGTATTTTGCTACGGGCGGTACGGAACCCTACGTGCGCGAGTCCGACTTGCACTTGGGCGGTTTTTATACAAACTTAAAATTAAAAAATGTACAGAAATCCAAAAACCTATTGACACTAACAGTCAACTAGCAACACACTATAACAGTTAAAGACCCACTTCCTATTAAATTATTAAAATGAATAACCTCGTTCTCTATAAAACTGCAGGTTCGCGGATTAAATTTTCATTCAACTATTTACATCTCCGCTGTTCGAAGCGTTGCAGCGTTGCTCAGCGCTTCATTCAGCGAGGCCTCCCATCTTGCCTATAATTGGGTGCTCGACTAGCTTTGAAATGCTGATGCTTTCTTGACGCAATACATCAGTTACCGTGTTACAAACAATAAAACTACATTATTTAATAATAAGCTTCTCTCAGTTCCTTCGCCCATGTTAAATTAGGTTTCTCCATACAAACTTTGGACCCCCGTTTTATCCTCTTAGGAGGTTAATTTTGAAAAATCATGAACACATGATCACTAGTAGCGAGCGCTTTACCGAGTGAGATGTGTTGCTACCGTCGCGTCGTTCTACTCGACAGTAGCAACACATCTCACTCGTTATAGCGACGTGTTGCTGAAGCATTACAATGCACTCACCATTTGTACCTAAACTAACTGCTGCCAGCGGTTTCACTCGCGTGATTGTAGAAAAATATCCAAGGTAAAATACAACCGAGGTAAAAAATATCCTATGTGTTATTTCAGGATAAGGTCTACCATCAAGTTTCATCGAACTCCATTTAGTCGTTCGAGCGTAAATAAGTACAATGTATGTGTATGTAGTGTATACACACTCTCAATTTTTTGTCTTTTGATATAATTAGCGCCAAACATAATTTCGGCCAGCATTCTGCTTCGTCTGTGCATGTGTCATTATCATTACCATCCTCTTTCCATCTCAAGTTATTCAGGGTCCTTTGCATTTCATTTTTTCGTTATCAGGTACCCTTGAAACCACCAAAGAATCAATCATTATTACCAATCTTAAGTCTACAAAATTCGTTTTCTTTCCGGGCTGTCCTTCAGCGACAATCCCGGCGTCCCGCGCTTCGTCTCTCCGTCGATTGAGAACGCAATTACACGTCTTGAGAGCGACTGAACGACTGATTGATCACCGTCTTGTTTGAACGCATTGTACGGGAATGAATGAGTTGGAGACTTGGCGCCGGTTTTTGTAATGTTTGTGATTGTAGGTTTAACGTTTTGAAGTAGTTTTACCTAGAAAGAGCTTCCACCAAATATGTGATAGTAGAAGTTTATCCAAAAGCAATGTCAAACATAATCTGGCATTTCTAGTAAATCGACATAATGATTACTTTGGGCCTACGGTGTCTTCATTGATACACAGTAAACAAACCAGTTGCTTAGATCATTATTTCATGAGAATAAAAGCAATTGAATGACAAATCCCAAGGTTTCTATCTAATAGAAGAGACATAAAAGCATGTGAATAAGAGGAATCAGAGTAATTTTACAAGAATTAAGAAATAGAACGAGATACCTTGAGTTCTTCGAAGAAAGTTTTTGTACAAGATTGGGACGTCCATAACGTGCCACCGTTACGTTACGGACGCCTCAATCTTGTACAAAATCATCATCATCATCATCTTGTAATCTATAAAGAAGCTTCTAAATATATCTAAAAATTAAGAAAGACAAGTAAAATACTTTTTCTCATAAAAACGATGTTATTTTAAATTATCTAGCGATATTAATATTGCTACATCTCATTTGCAAGGTAAGTTTCTTTGTCCAATATTTTACAATTTAATCAAAATATTTTTTCTCGCTTACTGCCAACTAAATGATCATTTATCATAGTCTTATTTATATTTTCTTCATAAAGCAAGAATCAAGATTCATGCCGCGAAACTATATCAAGATAAATAGCAAATAAGAAAATTGTCGCTTAAGATGAAAATATATGAATTTTAAAACTTAAACAAAATCTGATCTGTGATATTATGAACTAATACGACGGAGGGACGGAGACTCCCACGGAAAAAATAGTTGTATGGCCTACAGATAGGTGTTCCGGGTCTGAGTGTCTTTTGTATCTGAGTTTACATCCCCCCCCCCCCAAAAAAAAACCCATTACAAACAAATGAGACTCGCATATGCAATTGACTGTGTTATTCTAGTTTATTGTGGGAGACTGGCGCCTAAGCTAGGCTTTAAGGGCCTGTATTTTAGGTGACCAGGTCTCGACACTTTAACAAATAGATACATTTATTGAAGGTAGGTAACAGTAGTACATAGTTGGTTGGTTGGTGAACGCACCAATGAGGCACAAGGGAAATTTTAACGATTCTTTAAGGTGGATGTTCTAGATAGCCTGCGAAAAATCATAGTTTCTTAAGTTTAATTTAGCAGATTAATTTTGCAGATTAGTGTCAGGTTCTATGTTCGTTAAATTTGACTTGCGGCCGTTAATGAACATAGAACCTGACACTGACCTGCAAAATGCAAAAAAAACTTATGAAAATTTGAATTTTCGCGGGCTACCTTAAAAAAAATAATTTTAATGAATGATTTTGACATAAATATATCCGAACTATTTGTACAACAATGATTTCTTTCCCACCCATGTTGGGGTCAGCTTCTAGTCTACCCGGAAATTCTGAATACCTGTGTTTTACATGAAGTGTCTGCCTATCTGACCTCCAAAACCACTGGGTTACAGTATACTGATACTGGCAAGTTTTTGTTTTTGGCTTCTGACTGCCCGTAACAACTGTCAAAGATCTACAAATGACAACAGGCATCAACGATTCAACGTGCTTTTTGAGGCGCGGAGATATTTTGATATGTGAGAATATGCACCCATCTAAAGATTGACCTCGGTATGTGTTGCTTAACCTTGAAGATGAACAGGTGTAGTTGTTATCATTTAACCATGATGATTAATCACCAAAGATTTTTTCATGCTTGTCATGAATACTTGTATTTTATTCCAACATATTTTATGTGTCAGAAACTCAGTAGGTAGAGGTACCTCACTTATATCAAACGCCTCACGCTTGGCTGGCCTCTTTAATTCATTTACAAAATACCTCCTTGCCTCAGGCGCTCAAATTCACCCCGCTGTTCATTCAAAGATATCGTAAATTGACTTACGACCATTTTGCCGACACGATTTACTTTCAAACTCGAATCCAAATTGAGTGTGCTGACGACTGGGCTGCAAAGGGTCTTATGTGTATTATAATATTAAATCATCATTTGCCCCACTATTTGCCAAGGCCGTATTACTCGCCGTCCTATGAATTACAACGTTTGCGTTTGTAATTTATGCGTGAACTGTGTGTTAAGTTTTGTTCAGGAGAACAATTGTACTGTGAAGGTCTCTAGACTCGGGTTTTTGGACTCTGTTTCCTTGTTTAATTGAGTTTTGTTATGTTGGTTAACCGAGCGTTAAATGTCGTATCTCCTTACATGTTCTTCAAATGGCTATAAAGCAATATTATCCCATACCTACCAACCATTTATGGTTGGTATATACGAGTATCTAAGTTAATTATACAAAAACTGGTATTTATTTTGTAATAATAACTACTGATTATAAAAGTAGTTATTATTTTTAAAAAAACACTAGTTTTTGTATGGTTTGGTTTTTCAGCCTTTTTATTAATACTTTTTTGTACCTAACATTCTGGAAAATTATCAAATCAGTTCTGGGTAGAGCGAGAAGGAGAGGCACATTTTTACTGGACAAACACCAACTTTGTTTCTTTAGTTGCCCTTTGCGTTCCAGCGCCACGGCATCTCTTTTGAACCGTTCTACAACTGTGAAATAGCCTGAGTTCCATATAACATATTACACGCAATTTGATGCTCAGGAGGCGGAACACAATTGTCCGTGCCCTTCTTTTCTCTATTTTTAAGACAATACGAGTCTTTATAGCTACTAAAACCACATACAACACAGCCTTAAATAAATAAATACGATAGTTGTACGAGAGCTTCGCCGAAACAATCAGTCGTGTTGTCACACATTCCGGGAATAGTTGCAATCGTCTGCGACAGTCGACGATAGGCGCGGGGCGCCGGGGCGGGCGACTAGTGCTAGTGGTGGGAATGGAAGTTTAAGCTTTAAGCGTGTATGGTGATTGGAAATGTATCCCAAACGATCTCAAGCAGGCCAGGAAGATGCTGATGATTTAGGCATTTGTGATTAGATATTTTCGTATTTAAATCGGTTGGAAATGAATGATCGGACAGTATACAGCGATTAATTCACTAATTTAGCATTTTATTGAGTTCTGAATTTTCAAAAGTCAACAATTTTCTCGTGCGAAACATTCTATGAGTTTTTACAGGTGCCTGTAAAGGTGAATAAATAATAAAGTTCCACCTTAAAAACTTGAAACCGATTTCAAAGACTACCTTCGTAATCGACTTTAGTTTAAGAAGTGATATAAAATTTTAGTTCTCAACTAAAAACTTTATCCATAAAACTTCCGCTTTGAAAATATATTTAACAACTATAAATAAGTTATGTCATTTATTAAACGCTTTATACCAAAGAAAAAAACACTAAACCATGCCGGGGAACTCCGTTGCAATTATTCTACTTTCGTAAACATTCCCGCTAAAGTTGGAATATTAAAAATTTCTCCCTCAAAAGTATCGATAAATAAGTGGAAAGTTTCCCGTTGTTTCCCAGCCCTATCCGCGCAGGAATTCTGCCCAGTGGGCCGATTATCCCTTTTCTGGAACACAAATTGATTTATAGTTTCATATGAAAATTGCGTCTCACGCATTCCTAATATGGTATTAAGGAATTACGAACATATACGGAACCAAAGCATTTTTGGCTAGCTGCCCTTTGATCTCAAGATCCCTTCTCTCCCTTGATTTTGTTTATGGCTGGATTAAAAAGGGATTTTCTTTGAGACTTTTTTTTTTACTTAGGACGTGGTAACGGATATGGATGCTGTGTTTATCCCGGGATGTTTAATAAAACATATGAAAATATAGAGCTTAGCCCCGAATAGGCTTTTAGGGTGAATGGGATGAAAATACTCTGAAATTGTGGGGCTTATGTAGGAAAAAGTATAATTTCGAGACCGCAGAGAATTATTTCTAGTCCTTTATCATTCTTTATTTGTTTTCCTCTTAATTATATCGTGAAAAACACCTAATAGAGAGCTCAAAGAACTCATAAAGTCTGTACTTAAAAGCCATTAATTTATACTTCCCATAAACTAACACTGCCGGGTTATGAACCATGAACGATCGATCGTAATTTTATTTTGAATCACCGCTCTGAAGTTCCGGTATATTTAGATTTTAGATGGTAAGTAATACTTTAGATGTTTAAAGTTGAATGAGAATAAAGATAAATGGTCTTATGACTCAAAAGCGATATCTGTTTCATTATTATTTTACTGGATTCTCCGCCATCAGTCGTTGAAAGGAGTAAGTGTATCTTACTTAATTAAATCGAATAAAAAATTTAATATGCATTGCCCTCGTTGATATTTTTTTGTAGCTTTAAAATCTCCAACCTCCCATCGAGTAAGCGAGATGTCTTATTCTCATGCGATCTCTGAACGGGAAGCTGCCTTTGCTCGGAAGTGTGTTGTTAATATGTTGGTGTAATTTATGGTATTCAAACTCGCAACATCATACAGTTCGAGTACGAGTTGTAGGTCGCGGGTTCAAACCCAGCAAAGTGTAATTTATTTCAACAGTATTACTCTCAAAACGGTAAAGGAAAACATTGTGAGGAAACCGGCATGTTCTAGAACCAAAAATTCGAAGACATGTGACATCCCCCAAACCGCACGGGACCCGCGTGGTGGATTACTGCCCATTCCCTTTCCTAGAGAGGAGGCCTGAGTCCCAGCAGTGGGAACATTATAAAGCTGATGCTATTCTAACATCATAATACAGTATGATTTTTACAATTTGGTGATTGAAGTTTTACTTTGCTGAAAAAACTGGCTGATGTAGCTTCTAAGTTTCACAATTCAATTATATTATTTCTGCCCAAATATGCATGTGTGTATTTGTTACTCCTTCACTTAAACAGCTGACTGGCTTTCAATGAAATTTACTCTCGACTCTAAAAACTCGACTCGTAAAATATTTTTATTCCAGTAATATATTCCCTTAGAATAATTTTCTACATTCACGTGAGTGAAACCGCTGACGAAAGTTTGTTTCATAATAAATTAATCTTATCCACACTTGCGCTGGACATAAGCTCTGCAGTATACATATGTTCAAGCATTAAACTGCAGAAGTTTAAAAACAAGGGTCGTATGTTAAAGGGACTGTAATTCCAACTAGTGCAGTGACTACACACACACACACACACACACACACACACACACAGAATCGACTAGTTCGAAATGTCTTTTGCTTCCTTTAATATTCTCTTTAGAAACTTTGCCCGTCCATAAATGGTTCATCGATTTATAATGAAAATGGACTTTTTGTTTTCTTCGTTTTTATTGAAATATTGAATTTCTTCTGCATCGTCACTCATACATCACATATTTATGTAGGTCTTAAATATACGACACTCAACAATTTCGTAAATCTACGGGTATTTATAATAAGCATTATCAAGGTGGACATATAACATTATTTTTAGTATATGCGAAACCCGAAACACGAGTATTTTTAAGAATCTATGTGCAACATTTCATAACTGTATCATGAGAAATCACAAAGTTATAGGCTTGTTACATTATCTGGTAGTCCGCACAAATACATAATCATCGGGTTATCCTGGCGAATGAAGGGTCATTTTTTTCCAGCGTCTAGCGGTGTTCTGGCGCCTCAGGCCCGCTATGACCTGCCATGACCTGTGTTGTACTTAGTGTCCAACTTGAGACTTTTTAAAAATATTTGTGGGAAAAAATCTAACATGGTGTAAAAGTTATTAGAATCGATTCAGTTACTGATTCTGAATAAACTCTATTCAGGTTTCGCATAAACTATAAATAATGTTGTATTTTGAAAAACTTTTGTGCTTTAAATTATTACACATATTATTAGAAAAGCGTGCTATTAATCTGCCGGGCGACTTGACAGCGGTCCTTATAAAATCTTCTCCTTTTCTTCCTATCAAATACGAACGCTTATTCTATAAAAAGCATAAACCTTAAAATGTATTATTATTTTAATGTTGCGTAATTCAAACTCAAACTCAAATATTTTTATTTCACATAGGCCTGGGCACTTATAAAACGTCAGAAGCTAGCGCACGGTTCCAATTGCTCGTTTCCTATGGAGAAGAACCGGCAAGAAACTCCATGGTTACTCTTTTAAAAAAGTGATTGTTTCTACAATATTTCCATATTACAATATTTATAGATATGAACCGATGTAATGAACGTATGTATTATTTTGAATTTCAAAAAGACAATGTGACGTAATTACTATTTTAACAGCACTGTTAAACCTATTAATTATCGATTGTAAATATATCATTTGCAAATATTATCAGTGACACCCCAACAAGTTAGTAGACAAAACCACAATTAGTATATAAACAAATAAAACCGACATGGTAACCCACCACATCCAAATCGCGATTCAAAATACCCAATATTGAAAACTCGTTCACAAATCGATTCCGTGTGTAATCCGCCTTATAAATAACCCTTCCAATGCGCACCTATTTATAAAGGGCCCTAAAAATCGGTATCGGCTCCGAAACTGAAATAACAACACTTGAGATGCATTACAAGCGTTTCAGAGTTCGTTGCATCCACTCGAGTGCTAAGCGGACTAATTTATCATATTGTATGAGTTTCATGTACTTGAGCGATTGTTAGGATACGGTTAAGACGTTGTTGTTCCTTGTGGGTTTAGTGAGATGTGTACTGAATATATCATCCACAGTATTATGATATAATTAAATTATATTAATCCAGTTACTGCGATGGAAATAGCTTAAACCAACATGCAAGTCACGAGCTTCGTTTTTGGGGAAAAGCAAATGGACTTTATAACTTATTTTATTTATATAAGTAGTTGTGTTTTAGTTAAAATATTATATTATATTCAAATCACTTCTTAGAAGCTAAGTAAAGCGTTGTTTTTTAACATAACAAACTTATGGACCAAGTTATTTATTTTTATTAACTTGCAAAGTTAACGTCAACTAAGCTTCACAACTTCGTCAAACTATCGCCAGTCTTTATCAATCTTTTATCTTAAACAATTTTCACAATAGATACATATTTTAATAGCGCGTGAACAGATACAGCTATAATATACGAAGCTGTAAATCATAGCTTAGCGCGCCGATACAGCGGGCGGGGCGCGGAAGCGGCGATATTTCAGAGTGACCCCCACTGCGGGCGCGAGCATCACCGCCGGCTCCACGGTGACCCCCACTGCGGGCTGCACGCGGGGTTTGACACACGTGGCCGTTATTGTATGAAAGTTTCCAAGGAATTGATAAAATGAGATGTAGTGTTTATGAGAAAACAAAGTTTTGTTAGGTTTTCTGTAAGTTATAAACTTCTAATCAGAGCCTAATATTGGGCAAATTTGATGTAGTTCAGATAAAAATCTGCAATGTAAAAAGTTTTTTTTTTTAAATCAACTGTTTTACAAAAAACTTGTCACTGTTTTATAAAACACGGATTTCTCGATATCTACTGATTTTCAGCTTACCCACCGTTTTCCAAACCAATAAATAACATCAACATCGAATTCGTTACAAACACCGATACACACGTAACTCACGCACGTCCAAAACAAACGAGCGCCGGAAAAAAAATTGTCCACAAACCAAAACAGAGAGTGCGTCGATGCAGAGACGGGTCGGATGCAGCGTCGCGACGCCAGTCGACCGGCGGACGCCGCGCGCGACGCCCGCCGCGCCATGTGACGCGCTGCCGGGACACGCCGCCATGACCGAGGGGGCGGCGCGGCCCAGGCCTCCGCCGCCCCGCAAGCCCGACTCGCTGGCGCTCGCGTGGCCGCGCTGGGAGGACCCACCGCCACCGGCGCCCGACAACCAGCGTCCCACGCCTGCTCAACTTAAAGACTTCGATGGCTTTAGCCCCTATACGCCGCCGAATCCGATACAGAATGACCGGCGTCCGCGACGACCCCAGAGTGTGGTGTCTCCCAGACCCCCAGTGAACCACCTGGCGCGCCGGCCGCACTCCATCGGCTCTGTGGACGATGAGTGGGGCCCGGTGCCGCTGCTGGCGCCCGTGCCGCGCCGCATCCGGCCCGGCTCGCTTTGCACGCTGCCGCGCGCCAGCCTGCTGCCGTCCTCCCGTAGTGACTATCAGTTGCAAAGACCGGCGATTATGACGAACGGTTACGGTGCCGTGCCGCCGTCCACCTCGCGCCGGTTGTCGCTGCCCGGTGGTGTGCAGAACCCTCCGAAGACATCGGCGACGTTCCACGGGCTGTCGGCGCTGGTAGGCGCCTACCCCACGCTGGGCACGCCGTGCACGCCCAGCACGCCGGCGGCCGTTCGTGAGGCCGTGCGCCACCTGCTGGCACAGCCTCGCAATGGATTCCCCATCATGGATCAAAAGTTATCCTTGTTCATCGAAATCCTGGACGCTCAGGAACGATTCTCACAGGTAATGTGTGTGTGCTTCTGATAAACCCTGACAATTAGACCTGGATTATAAAATAAAATCCGTGTTTGCGCGCATTTATTTCGGTCCCATACGTTTTATTCGATGCGGCGATATTTACATCGAAATTGTCACAAAATATTCAATATGTGAACAAATATGCAGAAAGGGTTACAATTTATTAAATAAAGACGGTCCTCGAATGGTTGGACGCTAAATTGAATCGGTCGGGACAGTGTTGTGATAGTGTTAACAGCGAAATTAATTGGAAGTAATTACTGGCATTAGCGGGCGATAAAGCCGCCAAAAAATTAATTGTTCGGAAAATGATAATGATTATTCAAAAGCGGCATCCGTTGTTTTCAGTGATAATGCAAATTCGGGTCGTGTTAGGAGTTAACTTCGGGAGTGTCGGAGGAAGTTGTGTTCCGTCTCAATCATCCCGCGGAGAATTTATAATGCTCGCGAATACAATGTTATATTGAATAATCCAATACATGAGTCCGCCCTCGTCACAAGTTCGAGTCAACACTTTGAAGTTTGGAAAAGCTTTTAAAATGTTGAAATGACTGAGACAGTGTATTGTTGGAGGAGTTATAATGTATGGAGCGTATTAAGTCGTAGTGCTAAGTTAAAGCGGGGGCTTGTAAGACATTTTGCTCATAAAATGTGAGATGAGCGTTTTCAGGCGTGCAGCCTCCCGGCAGAATGTAGGCATGCTTTTGATACTTGTCTGTGTGTGTATGTGAAGGCAAGTTTCGGTATTCTGTTTGCGAAGCTCGACTACCGCTACGTATGCACATACATTATACGCATAATGACGGCAAAAGTATTGAGTGCGATTCGAAGGCTTTCGTTCATTATTTTCTAGAAAATTTTGCGCAAAAATGAATGTGAAGCACGAAAATATGTTCCTGTTTATAAAAGCTCTGAATATTTGCAAGAGCAGTGTAACTTTTCGTTGAACTGAATAAATCGACGGATCCTGTGACTGGAATTCAATATTTACTTATTTATGTTTTGTTTTGGTGTTTATTGAATTCAGTGTAATGATCGATCTGTAATACAAATTTTAATAAATTTAAGTAAATAATCATTTATTGCCCAAAAAAGCCCATAAGTAACATTAGTGATGAAAAAATTAGTGGCTATTTCACATAAATAAGATCACTGTAGTGTCCACCAAACTAGGAAACAATACTGTATCTTAAAGAACAGTAAACTTTAAATGCACTGACACAGTGTAAATAGATTGTAATATGTTGTTTTCCCATATGGGACATGTTATCCCATAGAGTTGCAATTCATATCTATTTCTTTTTAGCGGTAAACTTTTCACAATTACAAAGTACATGCAATCAGCACGTAGCATGCGTACGGATAAAAATGTTAAAAATAGCATATTTCAAATTGAGTTTAAAATACTTGATGCAGCCTCTCAACGGAACCTCCGCACAATAGAAACCTCATTCAGGCTCACCACCAACCAATTAAAATAATGTAATTCAGAACAAAAACTCGTCCGTTTGACAATATTGAATTCAATTAAAAAGTACGTTCTAAAACACTTGGCTGAAAGAACCTGAGTTCAGCCCCACAGTATTGTCGGCTGAATTTCATGGCGCCCACTCGACCTCGTTTGAAAGAGGCTTTTGTTTCAATATGAAAAATTACTGAAACTGAAAGAACTGAAATGTTGGGGAAAGTATCACATCTTGTGTTGGAGATGTTCATTAACCTTCGCGTGACATTGTCGAGAGGTGTTCCACTCCGGAACTGAATTTATTTCTAATGAAAGTAAAAGGAAAAATATTTCGTTACACATTTCTGTACTTCCCAAACGGGATTGTTTTTGTTTAACTAGAGAAAAACTCTTGTCAAATATTTTTATCTTGCAGGAAATGCACATGTTATCAACGCTAACAACGATAACAAACAATTTAACCTATAATAATATTAGTTGGTAGAGGGAAAATTGAATGAAATCTACGACTTAAAAGTCCATATTATATTAAGGCAAAAACCTTAGACAACCTCCCTCTTTTACACAAACTCGAATATAAGTTCAGAGGTTTCTCTATAAGTACACTCAAAATGTGCGCAATAAGTATAAACTTTGTTCCTAATACCGCCTAAAAACTTCACAGACTTGCGTCGTCTAAGTCCTGGATACGGTTCAACTTAAGTTGTAAGCCACTAAGCCTCATCCAGCATTAAATACACCCACAGAACAAACTTTCGTAATAAAGCTATAGATTTGATATGAATAACACTATTCATGAATAAGTATTCATGATTTTAATATACTTCTGTCGGGAGTGAGTCGGTGAAATGTAGCGCTACGAATTTCGTAGCAGCGTAGCGCGTAGCACCGGTTCGTAGCCATGTGCTACGAATAGGCTATAACTATTTTACTCGGGTTTAATGTATTTCGAATCCTCGCTGGCTTTTGGGGATAGTGAAATATGACCATGGGTACTTGTTCACGACTGTTTGCCTGGGAAAGGCAGGCAGGAATCTAGGTTATTCACATTGTTGCACTAAGAACACTGAACTGTGACCTAAGGTTGTTCTGGTGTTTGTTCTCAAAGTAATTCAAGTTAATTCTAAAAAACATCATTTAATTAACATGTGTGTGTGTTTTTTAATGTTTTTTTAACATTTAGCCTCAATACTAAAAAGGAATTACTCTTGTTGTGGGTGCGTTAACAGACATTTAAACTCACATACCCGAAAACAATTAGATCCGAAACAGCTATTTGTAAGCCATAAAAATACTTGTTTTGTGCGTGAATCGAACCTGTGGCAAGCTGCGCAAGCCCAACCTCTGCAGTTATCTCATTTGTCAAAAATAAGTCGCAGAAATAAATATCATATGTCTATTTACTAATACAGTTTTTAAACTAATTTTCTAAAAAGGAAAGCATTTGTTTTTTTTTTATTTATTTCTCATAAATAAACAAGCGTTGAATAATCGGTCTCTAATCATACCTATACCAAAACTGAACTTAACAAATTGAATACACGATATAAAATAATAATCGCTTCCCACCAGCTTCCATATTGCTTTTAGTTACAACTTTTTATTGACAAAACTTCGCTGAACTTTCTTCTTTTTGTATCTTTTCAGAAAATATTATTTGATGGATTTGTAACAACTTAGTACAAAGTAAATGTTGTGTACGTTACGCTCGTAGTTTACAGTTCGATACTGAATATATTAAACGAGGATGAGTTCTCAAACATTTCTGAATATATTCAACGAAAAAAACAAAAATTCTAAGTTATGAAAAACAAGACTTAAAGGAAGTTGTATGTTTACCTAAAGCCAGTCTAGTAATATTATACAACAATACTTACACGAATCTTATATTAATATAATATAATAATATATTCCACAACTATCACACAACGCCGTCTAGTCCCAAGCTAAGCAGAGTTTGTGTTATGAGTACTAGACAACTGATAAACATATTTATATATTTCTAAATAAATACATATCATAGATAAATTACATCCAGACGAAGAACAAATGATCGTGCTCATCACACAAACATTCCACCCACGACCCACGACCTCCGGCATAGCAGTCAGGGCCACTAACCACTAGATCTACAGGCCTATCTTAATATTAAGGAACATTTCCCAGTTGTAACCTTAATGATACTTCGTTATTATTATCCTTTTTTTGTAATTAACATAAACTAGTACTTAACTGCGATCTCGCCTATTAGTAAGCAGAGACGCAATCGCTGATGGTGAGGCGCACTAGTTTATTAAAAGCCTATTCACTCAAGCCTTGAAGACATCTAAAATATAATCGGATGGGAATACTACAGAAGGCAAATTGTATCTTTTATTAATTATCTATTTATTGTATACACCTATACAAGACAGTCTTTTTAATTAACCTAAAAGTTGACTGGTAGGGAATGCCTTGTTATATTAAGTTTACCTATTTACTTAACGTCCACATATATGCATCACTGAAGCTGTAGTATATGTAAAAATACTATTTACTTAAAGTTTTTATAGAGAAATAGTTTGAAACAACTTACGTAAAACTTCGTAGAAAAAATCTACCAGCGTTTGTTGACTCTAGCAATGACTACTTCAGTTTTTTATTTATTTTGTAAAATATCAATGCATGTCACATCGGTAGAGTTTCGCTAAAACGTTTTATATTCTATACTTCTAAATACTAGAAAACATATAAAATTACTATTAAAATTTTGAGTCGTTTAGTTCAGTCCCGGCTGATTCTCATATGAGCGTCCGTAGAGATTACTGAAAGTTTCTGTAGCAGACTGACAAAACTGATTTTATAAATAAAAACTGCGCAATAATATAATAAACGCCAATATTATTTATTATGATAACGATAACTAATAACACAAGCCTACATCGAGACGTTGTTTTCTGAAAAATAAAACTTACTTTAACAATAACAATATTCATTAACGATGTGTACCTGATATTGTTCAGTATTATTGTTAAATGAAACTTTATTTTATAGTAATAGATACTGGAGACTCACCCCGACTTTTCCTGGTTTTTTTTATACAAAAACCTTCCCAATTCATTCTATTAATGAATACTAAATCAAAATCCGTTATAGTACGCGGCAAATAAGTTGAACCATTTGCTTTGGTTGCGCGTCAATTGGGACTCGAAAATCGGTTACTGAGCATTTAAGGTCGACCGCCATGATGGTTCAACTTGTGCGACAAGGATTATAACCGATTTTCGGGTCTCAGTCGAGGTGGGAGGCTGCGCGTAGCCGTGGCGGATGGTTCAACTTATTTTCCGCGTACTATACATGGTTTAAGTGACTTTATTCCATATTTACTACTAGCTTCTACCAGCTGCTTCGTCCGCGTGAACGATAAAATTATCCCAAGAGAACATACTCCTGGGATAAGAAGTGTCACATGTGCTATTCCAAGATATGGTCTACCTTTGTGCCAAATTTCATTCGAACCCGTTCAGCGGTACGAGCGTGACGAAGTAACAAACATGTAGAAGTATAAACTTTCGCCTTTATAATATTAGCATAGCATCAGCATTATAATGTTCCCACTGCTAGAACTCAGACCTCCTCTCTAAGAAGGGGCCGTAATCCACCACGCGGGCTCAGTGCGGGTTGGTGAATGTTTTCGAATTTTTGATTCTAAGACAAGCCGGTTTCCTCACGATGTTTTTCTTCACCGTTTTGAGAGCAGTGGTGATGAAATAAATTACACAAAGTAATGCGCCTGGCTGGGTTTGAACTCGCGACCTACAACTCGTAACTCGGAGCCGTTACCTCTCGGCCAACACTGCTGTCTTATAATTTTAGTGTGATTCATTAGTAGCGACACTTGGTGGAGGCCTATGTTCAACAGTGGACGTTCTTCGGCTGAAATGATTATGATGATTTATAAGTAGTAGTAGTATTCTCATCCCAGCAAGATGTGAATATTAAAGACGGACATAGAAAGAAATATTGTTCTTGTATCAGAACCGACTATCGTATAAAAAATGCTAAGTAAAATGTATCTGAAATCTCGGTCGGAAATACGTCGTAGGCTATTTTACAGTCGTACGAAGGGTGGCAGTAGGGGAGGGGACCGGGACAAACCACTGCCATGTTTAGAAGGGAAAGCTGAAAAGAGCGATTTCATATTATGTGGATCACTGGCATTTTGAGCATCTTGTTCAAAATCACTACTCTTTCACTACCCTTATAAATAAATCGGAACCTTTGTGAAATGAAATAATAAGTTTATTTGAACACTGATACAATTTAGTTATAATAAAATAGTATGAGAACATATTCTGATATAGTAAGTACAAGACAGACACATTAATATTATAAAGACAAAAATTCGTAAATATGTGAGAGAAAGAAAAAGAGTTTATTTAAATAACGACTCTATATAATAATAAAAAGTAAAATATGCAACACATCCACGCAAAACGGCCAGCGCTCAGCAAAATGCTGGAGCTTGTGTGGAAGACAGAGCCACAGCGCTGATTATCAGCACCAGCCGTCGTCGACGGCGAGACGTTGACCAGCTAGCAAGGGTTACAATAATATACTTTAAAATAATGAATAAACAAACCAATGACACAAATATTAATAAACCATGTGTGTGTGTGTTACTTGTTACTTCTTTACGGTCAAACGGCTGAATGTATTTCAATGAAATTTGACTTACGAGTAGATCATATAATTTTTTTGTATCCTGAAGTAGGATATAGGATTAGAGTAAATTCTCGCGGTAGTATTTTCACATTTCACTCAGATGAAGCCGTATGCAGAAGTTACAACATATCACTACACTACATACTACTACATAGTATAAAACAAAGTCGCTTCCACGCTGTCTGTCCTTATGTATGCTTAGATCTTTAAAACTACGCAACAGATTTTGATGCGGTTTTTTTAATAGATAGAGTGATTCAAGATGATATTTAATATCACCATTGAGCCCGTGCGAAGCTGGGGCGGATCGCTAGTATATTATATTACAAAATATACATAGATCTAATTTCAGTCGTTGGTCTTTTTATAAATCGAACATTTATGCAGAAAGTCAATATTTTATAAATTCCACTACACCATTAGTTTCGGTCCAACGGCTCTATGTTTCAAATATATAAAATACATAGCAATAAATATAGATATGAATAAAACAGCAGGTACGTGTGACGTCACTGGTCAGGCTGCATTTAGATATTGCGCTGTATATTCGAGCGCTTGCCACCGCATCCAGGCGAAGTTCACTTTATTTAGTACAGTTTAGATGCTGAGGCCTCGTTACAGGTTTATGGTGATTTGATATCAAACTGGTAAGACGTATCGAGGCGGCAGGTTGTGACCTGGTAACCTAGCATGTAGGTTTACTATCTGAACAAGTTTTTATGAGCTTTTCCTGTGGGCTTTTCTATAGGAACTGTTATTGTTTTTCCCGATAAAATATTCTGTGTTTTGCTCTAAGGTAGTTTTTATCACTGAATTAATTTTTATCCCTGACCTCCTTATTTACATGTAGATGTGACGAGAAAAATAACAGTTGCATGAGTAAAACTCCAGGGTTAAGCAACGCTAGCCGAGGTCGGTATGTGGATGGGTTAACATTATTATTTATTTACTTAAACTTCATGTATAATAGTGGTACATAGGCGAACTTAATGCAACAGAGCAACAAACAAACAAACATCTTAAAAAAACGCTTAAACAATAGACATTTCAGATTTAGGAAAACAAATAATTGAGGAGAACTAAACCCAAATGATCAGATAAACTGAACGCAACCTAAATGCTCTATTCTTCCCTATTTTCAAATACCTTTTTTATTCTTTTTCTGTCCAGTGCAAAAGAGAAAAAAAAAATATTGTGTTTAAAATGTGTAGGTAGTAAATACATTTTTTTAATTACAACTTTACTTGAAACTGTTTTACCAAACTACCCCTACAAATAAAAGCAATTTAAAAAACGACAACCCACCTGTTAAGATTCTTTCTTATCCACACATTATCTTCGACATAAAGTTATCCTCCTGTATACAGGGTGGATGAAAAGAGTCAATATAATGTCGCGGACACTCTGTTTGTACATCTTGCACCAAAGAAAACACGTCACGGAGCCACTGTCCGTCCCCAGCAATTAGTGGAGACCGATACTGGGTTTTATATCACACGACAACTTTATCGTCTTAAAGTTTCAAGACGTTTTAAGTTTTCAGTTAGAGTAGTTCCTCTGAAGAGGTCTAGTCCTTGAAACTGAATTTTAGTTTTCAATTAATAAATAAAATGTCGACTAATTGAACAAGAGGCTTAGGCTGTCTCTCTGCGTAATGGGTTTTGGAAACCATCTGCCTACTTCTGTAATTTAGGCTTCCAAAAGTAAGTCTGATTGAAAAGATTTAAAGTTTTTAAACAAAACATTTGATGACAATTTTATAGATAAATAAATAGTATTCAGTACATTACGTACATACAATAAAGAACAAGCTATCCCAAATATAATATAGTTAATAACTTTTATTAGTATTCTTTTTCATTGTACCCACTCAACTCATTACGTAACAAAATTCGACATAAAAAACATTATTCAGGCTCACATCACTCTCGACTCCGAACATTCAAATCAAATTATTCTAATTTTCAAACAAAGCCACACGTTTCATGCATAATTCCCCTCAAACGCCAAACTTAATGAATACTCTACGAAACAATGCAATGGGTTCCGGCATTCCTAAAAAATCCATTTCAAAATTTAACTACGGCCGGAATTTCGAAATTCCCGTATCGTATCGTCGTCGTGTCGTGTCGTGGGTTGTGAAGGGGAGCTCTCTCGCTAAAAGCAAGCGTGGCTTTTTCTATTTTATTTCGTTTGAGTTAAAATTAGTGCGCGTTTTAGCGGCCCGGCCACACGAGCTAGTATGGACAGAACTAATGCTTTCAAACTTCAGACTATTCTTATTAAAATGGTCACGTTTTTGAGGGAAATTTTTTAAAATACGTACGCATACCATTCATGAATGTTTTCATACTGGAGTAGATAGATATTAAAGTTTCTTCTGATTTATTTAGCTTATTCAGAGATTTTATTTGCCCCAATGACCTAATAGCCTTATGTTGTTTGCACTTTTCAACTGAAGTAATAAATGTAAGTACGCTCCCTATAGTGTCTAGATGGACATTCCAAGATTTTGCTGTCGTTCTTAATTGTAAACCATTACATATACAAAAATAATAATAATAACCCCCCGATTGTTAGTAGTATATCTTCTATACCTCACCGTTATTAAAAATAATATCTTATCGAATTCACGATTTGAAATTGTATTATTTTCATTGACTGGTTTCGGTCTACTAGAATTTCATAGTCGACGGCTCCTAAACTCAATGATCTATCGCGACGTCTCCACCCTATCATGAATCATAATATCCCTGCCCATCCGACGTCTAGTTCCCAGCTTTAAATAGTTCCCTAATAACAGCCATCCACAATTTATTATCTCGTTAGGAACGTTTCTTCTCAACCGAAGCTCGTCGAGAGAAAAATTAAAATTTATTCTTTCACTGAACTTTAATCCTTTGATGAACGCTTTTTGTAAGAGAATATCTTTACGCTCGCTTTGCTTCATGCGAGTATGAGCAGAGGTAATCGAGTGAATGATTGCTTTGAAAGCATCTTAGGTTATTTTTCGTAGATGTCTGAAAAGTATTCATCTAGCAGAATATGATAATGTGTAGGTAATCTTTACTTTTTTTTTCTTTATTTACTCGTAACTGTAATAATCAAAACTTAATAGGTATACATACAGATTAAAAATAATAATAAAATATACAAACAGGTAGAAAAAGAACTTATTGGGCATCAAAAAATTCATCCACATCGATATCAATAGGAAAAGTGCCCAGAACGCTGGCAGCATTGCCACGTTGAATGGCAATGCTGATTCGTTGATTGAAGAAAAGCCCAATCCTCTGGTCACGCGAAGAGTCGACCAGCTGTTTGCTGATGTTACGCACAACTCGATGAGCGCTCGGACCCCATGGCCCTAGTGTTTCATCTTTACTGGATGTACTTCAGATTTATGTAATCATACTAACTTCTGACAGCGATTTAACAGGCTTTCATCATCACCATTATTTCAACGAAAGACGTCCACTGTTGGACATAAACCACTCCATGTGTCGCCATGACGACCGGTCCTTTGCGTCTCGCATCCATCGGATTCTCGCGACTCACACCTGATTATTGTTCTGCCTTCTGGGTGGCCTTCCAACACTGCGTCTTCTGGTACGCGGCCGCCACTCGACAACAAACCCCTGAACTCACAGTCTCTCAACACCCTAAACGACCCTTCCGCAGACGAGAGGTAGGCTCATAAAGACACCATGCCAGCACAGGTCGCCAACCTATTGGTATAATCCCGTCATTGTTTCTGACAGCTATGGGAAGTCATGGGGGAATATAGCTATCTACTCAAGTAGCGTCGTATACTGTGATGTTTCATAACACCATTTATAGATCGGTATCACACACGTAAAACTTTGGGGGCAGAATGTTTTGGATTTATACGACTGAGGGACAAAATATTTGTTTATAAAATTTGATTATGAGTGAATCAAGTTATGAGTTTTTTTTTCACAACCACGATGGGATCAACTTCTACTCTGGCCAGATGCAGCTGGAAACTAGCAGGTATCATGGAGCGACTGCCTATCTAATTGGAGATAACAAGGAAAGACTGGTGCCAAATATTTTTAGCTTCTGACTCTCCGTAACGGCTGTCAAAGGTCTACACGGTACCAATAGCTTAACGTACTTTTCGGAGAAATCTCAGCATATAATGAATAGTCACCTATCCACAAGCCGGCCTTGGCAAATGTTGCTTAATTTTTCAATTCAAATTCAAATCTCTATTACTGGAAAATCAATACTTTTCTGGATATCATGAAAACGTTCAATACAAAAGGGTTTTTAATGGCCTACCTGGACATATAAAATTTCAGTGCACAATTACAATTGGTCGTTTCCTATGGAGAAGAATCAGCAAGAAACTCCACGGTTATTACTACTTTGGGAATCGGTACACGCGTCTAGCTTGGTGATATTAAGAATCTTGTTTAGTAGGATACCTTTTCGGCAGCCTACTGTGTGCAGTCTAGTAATCACTGAAGACGTATGTCCGAACGTTTGATTCTAGCAGTCCAATATACACACATCCTCATACATATTTCAGGGGCAATAACAGCGAACACTTAGCAACAGAATGAGCCTATCAACGCCGCCGTAAACCCGCTCATTACACTGTGTTTATTTACCCATCACGCCATTGTTTTTCCCATAAAGTTGCTTCGATCCGTTGGCAGCTATCCACAGGATTGTGCCAAAATGCGTGACATTATACTCGTGGCAGAGTAGATGTGGGTGTTGTGACGCCTATAAGGGAATTACTGACACTATGGGTAATTCAATGGTCACTTTTAGGGTTCCGTACCTCAAAAGGAAAAATCGGAACCCCTATAAAAAAGAAAGAAAGAAAACAACGTTTATTCTGCCTAACTAGAAGCACTTAGGAAAAACTTAGGATCACTTTGTTGTCCGTCTGCCTGTTAGTCAAGACCTTTTATTTCGGGAACGCGTGCAGGTATCGAGTTGAAATCCAAAGTTCAATTTAAATTCAAAATTCAAAATCTTTTACCCAAGTCTGCGGTTCCTTGAAGCTGAAAAAACCAGCTACTAAGTTAACGAAAAAAAAAAATACGGCCTTTTTTGTCTCAACAGCGTATATTTTGACACTCTCAAGAGAATCAAAAATCATAGGGTACTTCCCGATAAAATTCTGAAATTTGTTGTGTGTGTTTTGTAAGTGTGTGTGTGTAAGTTTGTATTTCCTTCACGTTGAACACGCTCAAATGCTCAAAAAATTTGACACAACAGTAAACCATGACGTGCAACATGACATAGGATATTTTTTGTCCAGGGAGTTCGTTCTTTTGGGATATTTTTTTACTTTCATTTTGGAGAAACCACTAGCAAAAGCTAGTGATCGATAAAATCTAAAATTGGATTGACATGCGTTACCGGAATGCACCACGTGGTGATCCCTTATATTTTGAGCATTCATCTATCATTAAATGATGCGGTTTCTTTTGAACTTCTGAGAACTTTATAAAACAAATCTATAGATTTTCAGTGCCGAAAAAGAGTAAATTGTGATTGATCACATTTCATTTATAAACGCGAAAATATTACGGCGGCGATGATAGGCTCAGTCTGTTGCTAAGTGTTCGCTGTTATTGCCCCTGAAATATGTATGAGGATGTGCCTGTGTTTTTGCTAGTTTGTCACGCTCGAACGGCTGAATGGATTTTGATGAAAATTTGTACACGAGTAGACCATGTCTCGGAATACCACATAGTATACCTTTTATCCTAGGAGTTTGTCCTCTTGGGATAACTTTCTACTTCGTGTGGGCGAAGCCGCTAGCAACAGCTAGTCAAAAATAATATTAAAATTTATATTAACTGTTAGGCTCACCTTCCCGTATAAAATTCATACTTTAACTTAAATATGTGTGACAGTTTTACCTTTCAAAGGTAACAATTATGTCAAGGAAAATAATATAAAAGCCTTTTTCCAATTGTATCAAATTCAATACCCAATACGCATGAATATGTGGTTTAGTTCACAAAAATGTTATTATGTTATTGTTTATTACTTCTACGACACCCCAGAGGGAGATACGCGTAATAAAATTATGGCATTTTACTACGTGCCTCGAGTTTTTCACACGTTTTCCTGCAAAATACTGTAATAGGTGTGTTTATTTGAATTTGGGATCAGTTTTGTTTGGCCTAAATGCTTTGTAACCATTGAATAACTCTACTTGCGTTTCGATTAAAGAGTCGATAAATTTTTTATGTGTTTTTACAGACTAATGGTATCCATCGCTTGATTTATGAAATCAGAGAACTCAGTCAACTGAAAAAACTAAAAACCATGAAAAATAGCTATTAACTATTGCAGTATATACTGTAGGCATTTCTGAAAATAGCCACTCTTTACAACATTGATAAAAATAGACCCGATAAGGAAGGCTATGAACTGTTCCACTATACCATTATACACTCAGGCTCATTTGATTTATGAAACATTAATAGAGCTAAAATTGATTTCTATGACTGAAAAATTAACTTTCTAAATATAGAATTTTCCTCTTGAATTAGCTGTCATTTAAGAAGTATTTCATGTTATAATTCCCTCACAGATCACTTTTATTTCGACACTTCGTTTGCGAGTAATACGATACTTAAAAGCTACTCGTATACTAATTTACTGATGGAAATACATTAGGAAATAATAATATACAGAAACATCTAAGAAGGCTTTTGATAATGTTCTCAGAATTAGAGAGATCAAGGCATATCTTTTTAGAAAAATATATTTTCTGAAATATTTAAGAGGCTCTGCACTATTTGAATTTTGTATATGTACTCGTATGTAGGGACAAAGATTGACGCTGAGCAAAATATTTAAAATTAGTCCATAATAAATTGCTATTTCAAAAATAGCCATTTCCAGGTTCCAGGTTCCCACCTACGAGTCGTGTGTCGCGGGTTCAAAACCCAGGTGCTTTGCTGTAATTTATTTCACTACTAGCCCTTTCTAAACGGTGATGGAAAACATCATAGGGCATGTCCTTGAAGCATACATTTGAAGACTTATTGTCACACGACCTAATTTCCTCACATTAGGGAAAAGTTGAAATGACCTTCAACTCTTGTAAATTACCATTGAAACGGCTGAAAACTTTGGCAATAACTTTAGCCCCATAGTCACAAAAGCCTCCGATGACCTAATAGTAAGCATTTGATCTACGCGATCGAAATTCTGATTGAACTTTATTATGATGCTTATAATGTAGTAAAGGAAGAAAGAAAGAAAGAAAATCGTTTATTCGATCTGACACATACAATAAAATAAAATAAAAATAGTAAGAGAAAAAAAAGCAACATTAAAATATTATTAACATTAGTAGCCTTTTGTTACACTAAAATAGCGAGATATTTTATCTGAACTTGGCTGATATCGCCAACAATCTAAATCAAATCGTTACAAAACAATTTTAATTTAGAAAGATGTAGGTGTTACAGCAACCATCAGACAATTCAATTTTTTCAATGTTTTCCTTTCAAATTGTACAAAGACTGACTTCAAAGGAGACATTCCTTCCATACATCTTTATCCGCAAAGTTAAACACTGCGAGTACTAAACAGCTGCTAGCCAATAACCAATCTTATTTCAAATGAAAAAGATTGAGTTTAGCTGAGGAAGGTTTTATCAGGTATAATCGTAAAGTTGTGTTTTATAAAGTACAGTCGACGAAAATGATTCCCAATTACTAGTGTCCCCACATCTTGTTCCCCTTAATTCCTTTGTGAGAGTGGAATTAAAAAATAATACGCGTCGTTACAGGCCGTTTGATTAAGAGCTTTTTGATACGAATTTATTTCGAAAAGTTGAAGGAGCTGTAATGAGATTGGTGCTGGAGGTATTTGAAAATTAACGGAATACTGGTTTTTATACTTTGAATATTTCAATGAATTTTAAATTCTTTTGATTAGTGTAGGTTCTTACGAACAGTTATGTATCAGGGTTAATTATTTTAGCCCTAAGTATTTTTTATTTTATTTTGATTTATGTCTAATGAATGATTAAACAGCACCCTTAGTTATGTAAGTCTTCGACGAATTTTGTACAGCATCACCTCAAAATTAATTTTTCCTAGACTACGAACAGCAGAGAATCATTCACCATTCAGTGTTTTCTAGAAATTGCTTGATAGTGTGTTTATACAGAACGGCATCGATACGTTAGTTTTCAGCGCGGTTTTCATTCGATCTGTCTTTATTAGTGTTGGTGACGTGCCAGTAACTACATTGACGCGCACATACAAACACAGTTCCGTTGGATATTTGTGTGCCTGACTGTACCTGGAACTGACAATAATGGATACTGTCGTTTGTCGATACGGATTTATAAAATACTATTAAAAGTTTTGAGAGAAATTCTGAAAATGCGTGGTTTTACTTTGTCTTTTAGAGTAACGACTAATGGAATGTTATTTTAAAACATTTTAGTGTGATATATAAAATGGTTAATTTTAACTTACTACCGTTTATGCGGTTTTCTTCATCATCATTTCAGCTGGAAGACGTCCACTGCTGGACGTAGGCCTCCCCCAAGTGTCGAAACAACCAACGGTCCTGTGTGTCTTGCATCTATCGCATTTCCGCGACTCTCATCTGGTCATTAGTCCACTTATTGGGAGGCCTTCCAACGCTGCATCTTCCATTACACAGTCGTCACTCCAGAAACTTTCGGTCTCATTGACCATCTAACCAATGTGCCCTGCCCACTGCCACTTAAGTTTGGCGATTCTTCAGGCTATGTCGGCGACCTTGGTTCTCCTGTAGATATCTTCATACGTGATGCGATCACGCAAGGAAACTTCGAGTATATCCCTTTCTATTGCCCTTTGGGTGACTTTAAGCCTTCTGATGAGGTTAATTGCATTATGCAGATTTATTTTTAATGTATTAGCAATATTTGAGAAAGTAACAGATTGCATGACTATGAACAAGTTTTACTTTGGGACCAACTCGGAAACAAAAACTAATATGGATAGATTAAAAGTAGTCTAGTAACTTGATGTAAATAGTATTTAACTTAATATAACATAATAATATAAAGTTTTTCTCTTCCTTATAACCATTCATAAGAAAAAAGACACGACCCAGTAGCTTTTTTTTTTCACGACGCAATTCCTTTTAAAGATAAACTTGATAAAAATACTTTCCAAACTCCGGCAAAAAACCTGTCAATAATTTCACCCCAAACTTAATACCCAACAAATTATTAAATAATTTAGCTGCGGATATTTTTTCGACCTAAAAAACGGAATAACATGTATACAGGCGTAATGATCCGTTCAACGATTTTGTTAACTCATCTCAACTGACCGTTTTAGGCAGACCTTCCCTGCCCGCCTTCCATTCCACGTTTTAGGTTTTTGAAGAAGATTTTTTTGGGGAAACGTAGTTCAAAGTATACCAGTTGATATGTTACAAATTGC
Organism: Leucania comma; assembly: GCA_958295575.1. Taxonomy (NCBI): domain Eukaryota; kingdom Metazoa; phylum Arthropoda; class Insecta; order Lepidoptera; family Noctuidae; genus Leucania; species Leucania comma. Next base: position 640,171 of record OY282484.1, read on the forward strand.
GTAAACAAGTTTAGTGGGTGCGTCAAATAAGACTGATGTACTTTTAACTTGGATATCAGAAGAGCATTAAGTATTTTATAGCGATTGAGAACGATAACATGATGATCAGTATTTTTAGCAAAAAAGATGCCTAGATAGCCGATCAGGACCAAAATAGCATTTTAGTAAAGCCTTTAAAAGTATTTAGCTTTCACTTTCCCCGTTATCTGGCTAGACAAAGGTATCTTAAGCTTGGGAACACTTAATTATGGTTCACAATGAATCCATTTTTAGGATCTAAAGGGTAAAAACGGGACACAATGACTAAGGTTGTATCTCATAAACCGTAATAGCTAGACACTTGAAATTTTCACATAACGGTGTATTTGCCGCTATGACAATTAAAAAAGAAAAAAAATAAATATTTAAGTGGGGCTCTCAGATAACAAACGTATGTTTTTTGCTCGATATTAATAATACAGAGTCTAATGTTATGTAATAAAAAATAATGGTACGGAACCTCTCTTGCGCGATTGAGACTCTCTCTTGGCCGGTTTTTTTGCGAACCTGACTGTCATAATCTGCTAAAGATACTGAAACTGCAGTATTAATACCTCTTTGGGCATCTGCTAAACAGGCCATTTCAAACGTATTGCTGTTAAAAGTTGCAGCACTGCATACGTTTCAACAGATTACCGGTCCATTACTTACGTCCATCGAGAGAGTACACTCTTTAGTACTAACTAAAGAGTGGAAAAGCGCTAGCTTATACACGTTTAGAACTAAATATAGCTCAACTAGGTTCTGTGTTTGTGGTCAAAATATCATGTGGTACAAAAATGTTTCGGGTTTAGCTTTCTGAATTTTTGCGACTTATTTATTTATTATTATTTATTAAATACTTTATTGTACATATCAATTCTGCATTTTTCTTTATTGCATGATAAATTTCTTAACGTTCTGTAATTCTCAACGTGAGCACTTTTTTTAGTTTTACCTTACCTACTTGCCTTTAATTCTTGTTTCGTGACGAGTAAAATATAATCCAAGACTATTACAACAATTTTATTCTTAAGACCGCTCTTAGTTACTGATTTTTTCTTAAGTTATTTAAGCATCAGCAAATTGGTATCCTGTTTTGAATATACCACCTGACTATCCTTTTATTATCATTGTTTTGTGAATGACCAAAATAACCTTCTCTTCAAATGAATGTTCTTCATGACACACATCCCTATCTAAATACCTACCATCATGAAACATAATAATGTCACTTAGTGCTACACTTGGCGTAAGTGAAGTACACTTGAGAGCGCATCAGACGACCTTTTTGACAAATTATCATGTCGTTTTGTGCTCGTGATGAATGGCGCTCTCCTGACGATTTTGTGAGTACTCGTCATTTTGCTGGATGTTGTGGAAAGAGTTACGTATATGAATGATGGATATTTATATACTAGTATAAGTATTTCTATGTACTAAATATAGATAAGTTTTAAATAAAGCTATTTAAAAAACAATCTCGACCTAACTTTTTTTTCAGGAAATATGCATGAAAGAAATATTTGATAACTAACCAGTTTAACAATAATAGGTAAACAATATCAAAATTGGTAAAAAAGTTAACAAAAATTTTAAACAAACATATTTGTTTCTTCTTACTTGTTTCCTACGGCGGCCGTACGGATGTCATGGCCTTTGACGTCAAAGACCATGTCGGACTTCTCTCTCAAAATAGCAGCTTTGAAGCTTTATGACTTCGGTGTTCATAAAGAAAATTTAAAAGTATTTAATTTAGCAAAAAAAAAATTGCATGAATATTACTATTATTTCAATTTAGATGAACAAGAATTTTTTTGCTCAGTTTCATTTCTTCGATATACGAATATGGCAAAAGCTTAATTAATCATCACATTTAAAATCATGACAAAAAAAAAGAAAACTTAAGGCTTAATACATCAGAGTATTCTCTACCAGTCAAGAGACTTCCCCGTGGTACAATGAAAAAGTTATAATTAAAAAACTAAAAAACATATACCCCTATTCTAAAAAACCCCACATATATATACTAAAATAAACTACGATGACCAACCTAATTTGAGAGGAATTTAAATAGCAATTTCGGGTTTTATGCTTCAAGGAAAAGTACGGTCATGTGAAGAGGAGGGATGAAACGCATGTTACTAAAAGAGTTATGAGTATACAGTACATGTGGAGAAATGGATAGGGAGGTCAAAAAAAGATGGGTGTATTATGTGTGGAGTGATGTGAATGAAATGGGAGTTAGTGATAGCAAGACGGTTAACAGGATAGAGTGGAAGAAAATAACTTGTGCTGCAGAGCCCAAACAACATGGTGCAAGAGCAGAAAATGATGATGATGCTTGAAGTAGCTTTCATCTTTTTTATTTTAAAGAGAAGTAGAAGTTTTAGTAACTACAAATTTTAAATTACCCATTATCCACAATGAAATGCTTTGTCGCTAAAAGGTACCACTTTACAAAAAACGCTAGATATCACAATTTGCATAGTGAAACTAACATAAAATTTCGTCCATTCTTCAAGTGTTCGCCAGCGGTACCCAGGTGCACACTTGCGACTTTGCGAAAAAAAGTCGCGCGATTTTTCAACGCCACTCGTTTCCCGTCGCGCTGGCGATTTCGTGCAATTGACTGTTTTAAAAATTACATTTTTCAGTTTCAGCTGAGCTCGGCACAAACTATTTAATTTTACGACTATTATATTATTACGGTTCTTTTTGAAAACGAAACCTTTTCTTAAATGAAAAAGTCAAAGCTACTGAAATATTTTTTTAGGTCAGCAGCGTTTTGGCTGGATTCTGAAATTATTCCTGAAGCAAGTTGTCAGTATGCAGCTGGTATTTTTTTTATTTTTTCATTTAAAATATCCTTATCTTAATTTTTTTCCAGAATCTCTCGAATTTTGCACCCGCAAACTAAAATGCATAACTAAGCTACGAATTAAACCGCTCTTAGTCCACTTTGACTGGTGTAAGATGCACCGCATCCCCTACCATTTGCTCTGGAATATTTGATTAACTAGTAACAAAACGTTCATCATTTATTCACAGTCGGACGCCGTATAATTTGTTTAGGCCCTCTTGGTACCACTGAGATCTTCGAAGGGATTACGAAGGGTACTCGAATCAATGTTATAAATAGCTTGGCTGTCAATAAATGTAATGTTATTAGATTTGAGCGTTTGTTGTTTGAATTCAGTGCGGCCAAAAACTCGTGTTTCATCTGATTAAATTATGGTGGCGTTGTGACATTTTTGATTAATATTGTGACTCTTCTAGCTGGGTTGATTTCATGATTGATGTTTCATTTCATGACAGTTATTGATATTATTAGTTTAGCAGAAATCTTGTCTACTTATCAAAAACTAGCTTCTGCTAGCAGTTTTGCCCGCATTTGCATGTAGAAAATACCTATGTCAATCAGTGATTTTTTTTTCAAATCGGTTCTCTAGTTTTTGAGTTTATTCATTACAAACAAAAATACTAGTCTAGTACTCTTTATAACAATAGATTGTACCTACTGTTTTTTACTAGACAAATATTTGTTATTTTACCAATTTATGACCTCCATCAATTTCCTTACAAAAACCTCATAATAATCTCGGTTTTAATATCGACAACATTTGGTACTAGTTATTCTGATGACATAGAATATTCAGAGGCCGAGGGGAGGGCGTCTCATTAAATTTTAATATTCTCCTCCGTATTTACAGACACCCTTGTAATTGAGCGTGTGACGATGTTTTAATTCATTATTCCTTTGTTGCTGTTGCCTTGATTAAAATTGTAACATCTTGTAAGGGATCGCTGAAAGAGGCCCGTGAAATAGGAACTGAAAAAACATTTATGTTTCGTCAGGATATTAAACCACTAAATTATTCTTTCTTATCTTCGATAGCAAACAGTGAGCTCAGGTCTATATTATCTGTGTCTCTATTTATCTCTGTTATTATATTATATAGAAATTCATTAGTTATATCATCTCCATCAACAAGAAACTCGTTGTTAAATGATTTCAATGTGAAACCTGATAAGCCTCGGTTTCAATCTTGGGTCGATATAAAGGCTTTTTGTGTCCCTCTCGCAGTCACCGGTTCATTTGTCAGCGGGTATTTCTACGTTGCGTTTCTCGGTTTTGGTTCCAATTTATTAGCAACGATATACGTGGTCATATATAACGTCCAAATATTCTATTTGACGAATGCTTTTTATTATTTTCCTGGTAGAAGGAAAATTGTGTGCGAGTCGAAAACGAAAGTCAACATTTAACGAAATTCAATAACATATTGAATTTGATTTAATGTTGACTATTAAGTAAAAGAAGGAAGAAAGAAGAGAAGAGAAGAGCATTAAATATTACGTAAAAGAAAGAAGAAAGACCTAAATATATAAGTAATTTACACACACACACTCACAAACATACCCTCATACACAGTCACTCTCACGCGCTAACATACACAAACATTATTGTAAGTAGATGAATTGGCAATCTATTTAATATTATTGCAAAGATTTTTAGTTTTTCCATAAACTTATTTTGTTTTTTTTTTTTTTTCTTTACTTCCATTATTTTAACTTTTTTTTTTCTCATTTAAGTGCACGCTGTCTTACATGGGCTATGACTTAAAGAACGAAAAATTTTTATACTGCCTCCCAAGATACAGGTTTTAGCCTAGTTTGGGAGACAGAAGACTAAGTACAATGTTTAATTAATTGTCCTTGTATTAGTTACTAAGACTGTAATTTATGGTTGTGTGCCAAATAAAATTATTATTAAATTATTAAAAATTTCATGTGTAAACATCATCATCATGAAAAGCATCATCCGCTAAACATTTGGTGAAAGTATAGTACAGTCCAACTCTAGTTGTAAAATGTTGATAAAAGTACAAAATATTTCAATAAGACACTCAAATCCCATTGCGGCCGTTCATCACAAAGTTAAGATTTATAGTAATAAACAAACAATATAAAGTGACGCAGTTTATTCTAGTTGCGACATAACAGGAGGGGAAGCCTGCCTGCCGGCGACAGCAATGGAACCTACCTGTTGGAACTTTTTGCAATCGACCGATGTAATATCCAGTGCAATCTGTTTGTTATTTAGTGGCTTGCCTGCCAGGGTAATCACGGAGGATCATGTTGTTTTTCTTGATTTTATATAAATGCAGATGTTTCTATTGAAATGGAAGTAGTTTTATTACGAATTGTTTTAAGATTGAGCTAAGTGAAACGACATTTTGAGATAAGTGAAGAAAATAATTTGTCGGAGCTTGTTTTAAGATTTAGCTTAGAACTACCATCAAGTTTTAACTTTATGTTTACTGAAGCTCGTTAAAATAAAAGATATCTAAAGATAATTCACAACTCTTACAAAAAGTCACATGATGTGCAAAACATCAAGTTATTACAATTTAGCGCATTTTGCAGTACAAAACTGCAAAATAATTCTTGAAAATTTTTGTTTATCTAGATGATAGGATGCTTGCATCCAATAAAACCAAACTAATTGATAGAGGAAGCCTGCTCATATTCCTTGTCTGCATTCGTAGTGTACTTTATTTTTAATTTCCTGTTCGCTCGTGCCGGATCCGGAAACACGCGTCTCTCGCACAACTAGGCCTATTGTTATGGAAAAATGATCATGTGCTTTTCATTTTTATAGTTTGGTGAATCCTTTATCCTGAGTATATATTTGGTATTTTATATGTCAAGTATTCATGTGAGATACTATTTATATGTTCATCCAAATCAAAGTCGACATAATTATCTATTATTATCTGTAAGTCGATAAGTACGTATAAGTATACCAGAATGAAAGCAAGCGCCATTAAAAACTCTTTACCTGATCAGAAAAATAACTCAAGAGCTGTTAAAAAAAAACTAATAATAACCCTTCCTTTATGAGGAAAAACCCCTGTTAGTTCTCTAACGGAACACAGGCATCGTTAAAATGAGTAACAACTACAAAGTACGACGCAAAAGAATAGCAGAACTTGAGGAAACAGATAATGACGGTCATCAATAATCACGCTGCACTCGTTACGGTGCTAGTTAGCTACGGGCAGGAAAGATTGAGAACCTGTTTTATATTCCAGTTTTATATTTATATCGTTTATAAAAGTAAATGCCGAAGAAGCTCTTAGGTTTCAATATATATTATTATTATTATTTTGATAAGGTAGAAAGGCAAAAAACCCACATGCCTGCTAGGTTCGTCGGCCCTGCTGGGCATCTTTTTGAGGAGCGCGTGGTACGCTACGCGCTGTCGATGACTTAGGTTCAGTCCGAACGGTTACCGGAAGTCCAGAACGCAACCGACCCATTGCTCGTCGTCCACAAACTTTCGCCTACCATAGCCAGTAGTCGGAATCGGGATCGCAGGTAAGGAAAGGAATAACACTATGTTCTTTTAAAGAAACACTACGATGATAATATATATTTGTAAGTACTGACTTAAATACTTCTAAGCTGTAATATTTTTGAGATCACACGTTTTCCAAATGAACGAATAGACAATATAATCAAAACAGACGACAAACGAACAACTAGAAAAATTAATCGTGTAGCTGACCCAACGTAAACACAGAACAGCTGCTTTACTTTATTTATCATCATAAAAGCGCGTCTTAATTACGTTTAACCTATTAATCTTTTGATAAAATTAGGTAAGTTGGCGAAAATACCATCGTAATAAGAAATGAGATAAAAAAGATCTGAAGAACAAGAAATACTGTATGTAAAGAATGTGACCTTGATAAATCTGGTTCCGAAATATTGGAAGCAGCTTCTAAAATTTCTGCATGTGCGAGGATATGGGATATTTTATAATAATATTTAGATTTAATAATAATAATCTTTATTGGCATATCTATCTATAAATTATCCATGATTCCGACAAGTTTTATTGCTCTATTTTTTAGTTAGCAAAATTACAAAACACTTGCACTCAAATTGACCAACTGCAGCAGAAGTTAGCCAAACTTGTGTCCAAACAAAAAGCTAGGCGAACTTGCAGGCCGTGTGTCCCCCGGGCTAGAATGATAACTTCATAACGTGATTAGTCACCCGGCACTCGCGCCAGTTGTTCTATAACTTGTTCCCACTCGCGCCAGTAACTCGTACACACAGTTGGCGAATTACTCAGCCATTATCACTATCTGCCATGTTTAGGCTGTCTAGTATAATGTTGGATGTATTGGTATCCGTAAATCCGTGAATCTGTACTGGCTTTGCGGTTGCCAATTAACTTGGCTTGTTGGGTAACTGTGACTTGTGAAATACTTTAGCATTTACAGTCCCTAGGTTGTGGTTATAATAAATATGACAATTATAAATTGTCATATACTAGAGATTGTCAGTGGATGTTAATCTTCCAGTTCTTTAAAGAGCTTTGTATTCATCCATGAACAAAAGTTGTTACAATACCTATGGTGGATTTAGAAAAAGGATTTAAACACAAAATCGACAGGACTCAATATTATTTAAAAATTGCTACTGACGAAGATACCAAACTACCATTGTGGTCGCAACTGAAAACAACGTACCGTTTGCAGTGTTATTGAAAACAATAACCAATTCAAAAGCACCACTACATGCGAGAAGTTACTGCAGTATTGATTCTGTGATGGTAACTTCTGTTGTAGCTTCAAAATTACTGTCTCCGTAGTAATTCTACAATGTAATATCCAAAGCGCTGCTGTGCTTGAAATTGGCGTAATAACTTAAACGTGGTTAGCGTCCAACTTGTACGTTTGTTCGTCAACTTAGTTCGCTTGCCGTCTTGCCTGTGTGTTCTCTGTTGTTGCTTAAGTGATTGGTTTAAGTTAAAGAATGAGTTCGTCTTGAGATGAAGCTGGATAGAAGAGAGTAAATCCGGGCTATAATTTATTGTGGTCTAGATTTTTATTCTTAGATGTTGTTTTTAATTTAGCTTGGTTTAGTTAACTGTTTGATTTGTTTTTCTATCGCCAATTTCTTTATAGTTAGGTAAAATTTGTCCTCTCTTTACTGCTGGTTTTATTTTTATGATATTGTTTATAGAATCATCAATGTTTTATCAATTTAAAATTCATTACCCGTATCTTTATTTTCAGAAACTATAATAATAAAGTCTGTTTTTTATTATTGACAGGCGCGCTTAACAGTTATCTTATCTGATAGTAAGCACTTATGTGATTGATGACTAAACACGGTTGACTAGGTTTTAGTTACCAGGAAAAACAGAATCTGGCAGGTAATTCTCCTCCTTACCACTACGCTCAATGAAAATGTTTTCAAAAGTGGGATGTCCACCATGAACGCTACGTCAGCCAGCTGAATGAAACATGCTTGGCGGAATTAAACGATGTAATTTTAACGCACGCTCCCCAAAATCCAACCGACAGGCTCTGAGACCAACACAGTGTCGATGCTCAACACTTTGGAGCTTTGACTAGATAAGTGCATCATTGTCGATGATCCTTTTGGCTCGTTTTTCCATTGTTGAGTAAATTGCGCATCAAGCTGTTATCTAACAAATCGTATCTACTTAAAATGCAGGACTCCACACAAGATCAAACTGGCACTTGATACCATTAATATACTTAATATATATAATAAATCCAACTTATATCTAGGTTCTAGCAATATCTAACGAAATCCATCAGAAAATATTTCTTCAATAAACCAGCGTTATTCCCCACATCGTCTTTAAGTAAATAATTGCAGGGTTCCTTCCATTGAGGTGTCAACATGACGAATGGGGCAGAGCCGTCGATTTCTTTGTGCTCAGATTATAAAGAAAATTCTCCGTTTTCTACTATTATTGAAAATGTTATGTGTTGTTAATGTTATTATGATGTAGTATTGAAATTTTGCTCTTTGTTCGCTTTGTGGTCGGGATTATTATTGTCGAGTTAAGTGTGGGGTTTACTGGAATCCACAGGAATTTGACCTACAGCGTTATATTTTATTTTATTAGGTAAAGATTGATGTGTTTTCTGTAAGGACGTCATTGACGGTTTTACGACGGTTTAGCGAGATTTTTATTTAACGGTAACCATTTCAGTAACTTTCAATTTGAAAGTTCAACAATGTTCGTTGTATTTATCTACATAGTTGTTCAAAAGACTGGCAATGAAAATAAAAATCTATTTTGATAGCAAGTTTATAGCATAATAACCTAGATAGTTATTAATACAATGTCCCAGCAATGCACAGTTTTACTGCAGAAAATAATAATCGTCATAGTCCTGTTGCCATTTCATAAAAGTTGAAGGCAATATACGAGGCAGGGGAGGACGGAGGAAAATATACTATTACCACAGTATAACAAGGTTACAGTAAACTTAGTCTTTGTTCTTCTTTCGTATGTAAACAACTTTACAATGAATGGTTGACAAATCGTTACACGGAATTAGTCAAAACAAACAATTTATCATATACTTTGTTGTACACCTGAAAATGTGAATAGGATTAAATGGGTGGCTTATCGCACAGGACAATCTCTTATGAATTACCCAGATAGAACCAGACGAATCAAAATGGAAACCTTGACCTTACTTTCCGAAATTGCATACACGTCTAGAATAAATGTCACCAATCCTATTTGTTTCCAATAGTGTCGTGTAATGATGTAGTTATAAGTAATTATTGTGTATAAACTTAAAACGAACGTTTTACTTTGTATTGTCTCCCTTCACTTTAAACACCAATACTAAGATATTGTTCGCGACACTTGAACGTCGGAGTAGCACCTGTCCAGAATTGTATTAAGTTGCGGACGGAGCTGAAAAGTGGGTCAATTTCAGTTATGGCGGTACACTGTAGGGTGATAATTCAGTTAGTTTTATTTTTATAGAATTTATTAAGGTGTTAAAGGCGTATTTTACAAGTTGACACTTGATTTCTCTTTAAAAAGTAAGAAGTATTTTACTAATGTACTACACTACAGACTAGGAATATTAACTCTTGCATGATATGTGCATTAACAATCATGTATTAACTAACATACGCAAAACACTAAGACCCAAAACAACTATCAGTAAATCATCCAAATATTTGTACTATGCGGAGACAGCCCACTATGCAGAGCCTGCATGGAGGTGGATAAGACAGCAGCACATCTGCTTCTAATCTGCCCTGCTGTCGCTCGATACAGGGCAAAATATTTTGGAAACTCTGGTAACCTTCTCGAAATGGTTAGCTGGGGTGGATCGAATGACACGTTTGTTTACGCAAAATATGCGCTTTAGTCGTGGAGTGGTGGACACCAGCCCGAAATACAAATACAAAAAATACCGTGGGGGCACCGAACTCGCGACATGCTTTGCTACAGCCAAACGTTCGATTATTACGCCAACCGTGGTGTCGAATTACTTTCAATTGTTGAGCCAACCTGTCTTCATCCTAATTTTTTTGTACTCAGCACAATATTCCTTCTTCCCTGCCTACATATCTATTTTCCGTCATTACACTGTTCACTTCTTTCGTAACCACATCATCTTTGAATTCACTCCATCCACCATCGTACCTTGGTCTTCCACCACTTTTATAACCATCCACATTTACGCTCAAAATAGACCATACTTGCTATTATTGTTTGTGATATTACCGTACTTCGTTTGCTATTTGTCGTAAACCAACTGTTACAACTATTTGTCGTAGTCATTTTGGCCAACTATTTTTCCAAACACTTATTCAGCTACATCTGGCCTCGAAGCCGACACGAATACTGTGGGATAAAGACTATTTAGATTAACCTTCCTAACCACCTATGTTTCATAACATTTCATCGCGATTATTATAAACCCCGCACCACTCTGGGGTAAGCAGCCTTGACATTGACGTACAGCGGTGCTCAGCCGATGTGTTGTTGCACCGATATTTCATGGCGGGTCACCGTGATTTGTGTCTCTATCTGTCTCGGTTGCCATGACAACGTGCGTATTTTACCCATTGCACTTACGTATGTACCCCTTGAATGTGGTGTTTTGTGTCCAGTTTAATAGTTAAATCGTGGTGAGATTTGAAAATGTTATAGTGTTGATTCTATTCTATTCTATGTTTGCTTTTGTCTTCCTTACTTATCCGTCAACAGATTGAGATGAAATTTTAACATAGTGAGCAGCAGTTTTTTTTTGGAAATTGTGATTATCAATCCGCTTAAGTACCTGATAATGCACTGATACATAGTAACCTCAACTTTATAAAATATAATGTTTAGTTTTGCAATCCTTAATATAGGATACAAGCACAGATGTACAAACGTTAAAATATTTTTAACCATACCATATGCGGTTTATATTTTAACTTTGGTCACATAACCCTAATATCCAATAGAAAACAAACATTATATTCATAGTGACAAGGTTGAATTTTATATGAAAATTATACTTAGAAACTGTAGAGACGCTACTTAGTGCAAGAACGGACGTGATCTATCAATGTATTGTACATTGAAAGTATTAGATGTATGTATAGACTGCGCAGGAGGTAATACTTTTAAAACGGACTTGTGAAAAAGTTAAGACATAATTCATTTGAACTCCAGTGTTCACGAAAATCGTTGATAGTATTTTTATGATAATGGTGGGGAACTAATCGATATTGAAATAGTCGGAGTTGACCGCGACTTAAACACTATACAGCGCACAGAGTCGAAATGTTTTGACGACTTGAACTATGAAATTGTCTAAACCCAAAGTATAATATGTACATAGTGATTTAAGTTTAAAAATACATAAATAACTAATTAAATTATATCTACACATGTACAAACCCAAATTGTTATGTTGCGAGTTTTGAGTTTTCACGCTATTTTTGTTTTCATATTTAGATAAATACTAGCTGCTGCCCGCGATTTTGCTCGTGTAAAAGTAGGACACTGTCCTATGGGAACTTACTCCCAGGATAAACAAGTCTATTTGCTACTCCAGGAAATGGTTTATCCGTGTGCTAAATTACATTCCAATCTGTTCAGCCGCTTGAGCGTTAAGAAGTAATAAACATACACAACAACACACTAAAAAAAAAAACGCCCAATAATCTTATATTTAATGATAATGACTACATTCTATTTGAAATATCTGTTACTTATTAATTGTGTACACCTACCACTACCTGTTATTTTTTTAAACCAAAGGTTGGATGGTAGAGAATGCCTTGTTGCATTAAGTCCGCCTATGTACCACTACTGTGCATGAAATAAATTAGTGTGATTCATGCACAGCTAAAACCAAAATCCATTGTCCTTCAAAAAAAAGCTGTCTCTCAGGAAGATTCCGGAGAGCAGACTTATAGTCTTTAGAGGACACTCAGAAAAGGTTGTCTTAACACAGCCTAAAAATACCATTTAATTCAAGGAAAATAGAAATCTCTCGCGAACAGAATCGTGAAAAGATCCAGTTCTTTATAATACTACAAATATCTCAACAACATCTCAGGAAAATCTCTCTTATCCTCCTGAAAGGAGTACATTTGTGATTCATTCAAGATTTATTACTCCACACTAGATGGCGCCACCCTCGAATGTACTAACACCTGGAAAATAGCCCGTAAAAATGGCTTGCTTGTAAAATAGACCGCAGAAATAAACCTAAAATACTGCATAAAACAGTTTATACGTTGCACATTAGTTTGCCTTCAAAGTATTTATGCTGTTATAGAGACGGGATTTTGATGCAGTTTGCATGTTTCAGATGATAACGAAGCTTTTAACATAGAGATGTATTTTCTTTTAGAGTGAAGACGTCACTTTATTACCGGCACCCGTCGAATTTATAAATAAGTGTATTATTTATCTTTCTTTAGATAATGTTTTGTAAAACTTTTTGTTACAATCTGTCTGGCAGCTTTTTCTTATTTGACCATAGACTAACAGCTTTAAAAAAAAAATGGATAGGTTCGCGCTTGACCACTATTTCATCTGATGGTAAGAGATGTTTTTTTTAATTGATATAACCTAGTGCTTGACTGTGATCCAACCTGATATGGTTGAGTATAGAGTTCTCAGAAGATAATTACACTCCTAAGTTTTATGTACATTTGTTGCTTTAAAATCACTGTCTACATAGTTCTTGTAGCTCTTCCGGATGTAATCTTAATTCTTTGATATTAAGATAGGCGTATCAAGGTCTTGAGTTCTTCTGCTCCGTGTGTACAAGTTACTTACGTCTGGAGAAGTACCCTTGCCTCTTTTCATGCCACATTACTTTCTGTAGAGATCCTTTTCTCCTACTATACAATAGAAAGCACTTGATACTTAACGTCAACCTGTTTTCCGGACAGACAGACATTTATAAATAAATTCCACGTTCGGAGCTCACAAATACAGGGTGATGTAATATCATACTAAATAATATAATTAATATCAAAATTCATGCCCCGCTCGTAGCGGGAGCGAAAACAAGAGCGCTGAAAGCTCATAAATTATATATTCTGGACACTTGGCGATGCAGCGATGTTAAAACAATTGGAATTTTTCAACTACCTTCCATATTTTTGCTTCTTGTTGTATCTTTTCTTTTGTTTTCTTTCGTGAACATCCTGTAGTTGCTATGATTTAGTAACGGATTATCTTGTCTTGAATATAGAAAAGTTTTGCAAAGAGATAAACTCTTTCTAGGTTATAAAATAATATTCTTAAGTAGAGTAGACTGCAAGTTTCTAGCACAACACAACTCATATTTTGCTGTTGTTTAAAAATGAATATTTGTGTGTTTTTTACATCTTGTTTTCAAGTTTAAAGCAAGCTATTTGCTAGTCCATTAAAGTGCACTGTATTGCAGTCCAAATATTACTAACTAGCATATAAATACTGCCTACGCATTTCCTAAGATATAAGCCTACATTTTGTATGCACACCAAAATACTTTTCTACCAGTGAAAGGATTTTTACTATCAGATCTCACTTTACAGGTCCACCCAAATCTGTATCGTTCTTTCCTCAAACGACCATCTGAGACACTAATCTGCATGGTTCATTCACATACGTTCGTTCGACCTATACATGTTTGCTATACTTATGAACTTTAAAAGAGACTTTGACCTCTGAGTGTGATTTGGTGTTTCCTTTCAGGGTAGTAGTCAGCTTATCTAGTTTGAATGGACGAAAAATAGACGTTCAAAATTTATTTTCGCATTTATACACAAGATAAGTTAGACTTGAGCTCATTAAAATGACTAATTTTAGACGAGAATTCCCTCTGTTCTCAAAATAATCTAAATCTAAAACAGTTCTTATATTTATTTCAAAGGACGTCGCCATAAGAATTCAATGTAAGTTCTGAGATATAAAATTCAAGTGGTCGCTTCTATTTAAAGCTGGCTACAGTTGTTCGCGACCACCGCGTGCGGAGTCACCGCGCTACACGCGACTAGACGCGACCTCGGTACTTCAACAGTGATATGTATTATAAATAAAAAGTAACTCCCTGTGCAGTTCAAAAGATTAAAATGAAACTGGTACACGGGAAAGCCATGTCATAGTCATAGTACCTTATTGGTAAGGGATTCTTACACGTCATATACAGAATTTTACATTAATGTCAACAAATGATTACAAATAAATTACATTGCAATGTCAATTAATAAAAAATAAAAATGCCAAACAAATAAAAGAAAATACAAGAAAACAAATAAATAAAAGTAAGATCATAAATTAACATAAATCATAAGAAAAGTCACAATGTAATAAGTCCAAATTAATATTCAAAGTCAAATTAAATTAAATCTTAAATTCGTCAAAAGAATAAAAATCTTGCTCGATAAGCCATTTTTTTAAACGAGCTTTGAAGCATAGAATAGAATAAAAGGATTTTTTATCCTGAGAGTATTTTTCGTATTGAGATAATTATATCTTGGACTGGCGTGCAAATTTCACGCGGGCGGTGCCGCTGGAAGACGCTGTGAATAGCAAAATCGACGCGAGTGCCCATGAAATGTGCGCTGAGCAGAAGTCTTCATAGTAATATCCATAGTCAGAATTGTTACGAACTGTCTATATTATTTGGTAACATTCACTGTCACGTTTGCCACCATATTCCAATTCATGTCCTCCAACATGACTCCACTATGAATTATCGAATTGACAATAGTAACTTGTTCTTCATTGATACAATTCGACAAGTATTTTTCCGTTTCCATGGCGACTGAGTCCAGACCTACAAATTGATTTAGAATTTTAGACCATGGGAATTGGTTTGAATGTAAAGTATTGATGATGCCGCTTCTAGCAGCAGCTGTCGAGGCAGCTCGCAGTTCTACGTTCGGTTGGAACTGAACCAGGAAAAAGTAGCGACTTGTAAACTTTGGGCTTGTTCGCTCGCATTGAAATGTTTGGATTCAATATGCATTTGTATTATTCATATTTGTTTGGTTTTTCAATCGGTTTTGTCTTTTGTTTGATATTTAAATGGCGCAATACATACATAGGTAGTTATTTAGAAATTTGACATTGGTTGATACTCATCGAATTTTTTTTGGTCTATTTTGCTCAATGATATTTTTTGTCAGTGCAAAAAGTAAATGAAATAATTTTGACATATTTTACTCGTAAGTATGCTCATTGGTCTGAAAGGAAAACCTAAGGTCCTGCAACGCAGGAATATGTCGTATTAATTTTTTTAAATGTGGGAAACCACAAAAAAAATGTTACTATTATAAAAATATAATGATATTAACTGACTACTAGAACTGTGAACTATAAAATCGGATTGCTGTTTTAAAACACAAATATGCTGTTAATTTATTCATTTTAAAATTACGTATTGTGGTAGGTAAATAATAATGGGTATTTATTACTAGAAAGTGTAAAAGATCATGATACCTTTATTTCGTTTAGAAAATTAAGATTAAGATTGGATTTTTGACCTTACCACCGACTTACCCAGCGGTAGTTTGCATGAGACTAAAGGGTGTGTTTTGCATGAGGTGTTGACTGGAATAAAAGATAAAACTTGTCTCCACGATATATATTTAGTAATTAAACAGCTACACTAGTTACAGCCCGTGACAGGAACCTATATGATAAGGTTAGAATAAAGTAACTTACATGGAGTGGTAATACATTAACCTCAATTATGACCATACAGTGTAGTCCTCACAGCCAGTACCGTCATCCAGTGCAGTTCATCCAAGGTCCAAAGCCATACGCTGTATTCGGAAACTGTCGCTTAGCTGTCCATGTGAGATTGCTCGTCAACGAGTCATGTGCAAAGATGTAGCTTCATATTTTATACATATTTTATTGGTATTATATTGGGAGACTATTTTTCTTCTTAATACATATCCATGGGATATGGTAGACACACATGTTGAGAATACTGATGCCCATGTATAACGCTAAGATAATATTCATCAATTTCGTCTAAAAATGCTTACCACAATCGGGGGAATATCATCTTAAGCTTAACGCTGTTTCCACGTCTGGTTCTCGACATCAATCCGTGATTTAAATTAATAGAACTCTTATACTAAGTATGCTTCTGATCAGCGACCAAACCGAAAAAGAATGAACCACACCCATCTTGTCAATGGATCTGTCATTTTAATAGGTTATGGTTACATCGATATTTCCTATTCGATTGTTACTATTTAGTTATATTAAATTTAGTAAATAGTAATTAATAAGGTTATAATTAATTTATTTAAATATTATAACTCAATAATCGAAACAAAAGAAAAACTAAACATATCGATTAAATCGTGGCGCCATCTGACGGGCCTCAGTCAGAACTGTTTATGACATTGCATTCAGTGACATTATGCGCAACTAGAGGTCGCTACTAATAAAGATAAACGTTGTTTTAACACATAAATCATTTAATTACAACTCCAAACTATTCAAAGTATAACGCCGTGCAAAAGAGCGGGAAATTCTCTCTTCGACTGTCCAAGACGCTAGTGCGGGGCGATGGAACGCGGTGACATAGGGATGCGCCCACTAATCGCCTTGTTTTAGTCTAACAGTTCGGCCGTCCTGCTATCCTTCGTCCTCGAAGGATCTCCGACAGCTAGTCCGTGATTTCGATCTTCCATCCAAACTGCTACATTTCATTTCCATTTGCTCGGATAGTCTTCGTAGATGTGGTCCCTTGCAACAGGGTTGCAAGCATCAACATGCGGCAATAGCATGAAGGCCCCAAAACGGCAGCTACCGCTTTTGTAACCCTTAGCCCCTAACGGCAGTTAAAGCGTTTGTAACCAACAGCCCCTTACGGCAGTTACAGCTTTTGTACCCCTTAGCCCCTCACGGCAGTTAAAGCGTTTGTAACCAACAGCCCCTTACGGCAGTTACAGCTTTTGTAACCCTTAGCCCCTGACGGCAGTTAAAGCGTTTGTAACCAACAGCCCCTTATGGCAGTTACAGCTTTTGTAACCCTTAGCCCCTCACGGCAGTTAAAGCGTTTGTAACCAACAGCCCCTTACGGCAGTTACAGCTTTTGTAAACCTTAGCCCCTCACGGCAGTTAAAGCGTTTGTAACCAACAGCCCCTTACGGCAGTTACAGCTTTTGCAAACCCTAGCCCCTCACGGCAGTTAAAGCGTTTGTAACCAACAGCCCCTTACGGCAGTTACAGCTTTTGCAAACCCTAGCCCCTCACGGCAGTTAAAGCGTTTGTAACCAACAGCCCCTTACGGCAGTTACAGCTTTTGCAAACCCTAGCCCCTCACGGCAGTTAAAGCGTTTGTAACCAACAGCCCCTTACGGCAGTTACAGCTTTTGCAACTTTCAGCCCCTGACGGCAGTTGCAGATTTTGTAAAGTCCTGCAAATCGAGGCACCAATTTACCATTGGTAAAACCAACCAAAGAACCAAGTGCAATTGGTTTTGTTACACGTCGACCTTTATCATATCGGCCCTTCATCAACTTTCACTGTTGCCTCTACCCTCAACACCAAGTCACATGAACCTCCTGAGCTGTATCTCAGGAAGATAACCAGTAAACCTGTAGGGACATAATATGTCGTCACAAATGAACTAATCCTGTATCGCACAAGTAACATTCTCCGCGCGAACCAAACATATAGAACAGCCCAAAATCATGTATCGAGCAGTAGCCCACCAGACATTACACCCGTCCGGTCGGAGGATCCTCCAAAACCCCTTTCTGACTATCGCCCATGTAAGCGATCAGAGAACTTAAAATTGATGCTCTGCAAGCCCATTCGCTCTTGGAAGGCTACCGCAATTAACAAATGCTTTGTGCCTTTTCACATTACTCTTTAATTCTTTTCAAATAAAAGCAGTGCCTCTATCACTCACTATTCATAATGGATAACCAAACACTTGGCTTAACTTAGGTATTAAAAGTAGCAATAACACCTTTGACACTCACACTTGCCACAATCTCAAGCCAAACAAATCTAAAACCAACACATCACATACGTAAGCCTTACCATTGCTCACACAAAAGGGACCAAAATGGTTCTCATATAGAACATCAAATGGAACCATTATCCTGAGTACAGGATGTATTAACCCTGGTCGCTTCCCAGTAGACTTTTAGGAAACTGGCTCACAATACAATTGTGCACATACTTGCCAACGCTTTTAAGCTTTGAAAACTAATAACTTAGCTTGTACGGCCCAATCCCTCTCCTAGAGAGGAGGCCTGAGTTCCAGCAGTGGGAACATTAAAAAAAAGGCTGACTTAGCTTGTATAGCTTCTACACACATTACAAGCTTCAATTACCCATCATTACCACATTATTATTTTTTTCACTGGCCTTGCTCCCCTTAAATAATTCGACAAAGCAGTCCATTCACCACCTTAAATCGATTTGAAAGACCACCTGTCTTATTTTTATTTGGTTTAATCTGTAACAGATTCACCACACACCTTGTATCTCTTATTTAACATACTCGAGAACATTTTACCTGATTCCGGCTTAACGCATCAACATGCGAACTCCAGAAGATCAAGCCACCAGCGAAGCAAGAGACAAGTCTCGTTTACACCAAGCCGACAAACTGTAACGCTGAATAGTCAGTTACCACACTGAACTTGAGTCCTACTTTTGGATATGAGTATTAAAAACAACCGAGAGAACCTCAAGTTTAAAACTTACTTAGTTCCAGTAGCCAATGCTTTGTATTGTATTGTATTTTGGACTGGTATCCGGAACTGCACAACTAAAGCGCGTATTTTACGTACGGGTGGGCCAAAGGTATCATTTGATCCACCCCAGCTCCTCAAGGAGGCCAGCAACGCCTTAGTGTTGTTACTATTTCGTGAGGTTACCTGAGTTTCCGAAGTATTGTGCCCTGTATCCAGCGACAACAAGGCAGCTTAGAAGCAGATGTGCTGCTGTCTCGTCCTCCTCCATGCAGACTCTGCTCAGTGGCCTGTCTGTAACTCCAGTTGGTGACACTCGTAAGCCAGCCCAGAGCCAACCGTGTGGCTGTTCAGCGCCTGCAGTACAGCCATGCTGTTCGATAGTATGCGCATCAAGTGGTCCTTAACTTTCCTGGTTGCGACTTCCAAGGCTACCAGGGAAATGCTCAAGCACTCAGCTTGGAACACCGTGTTATGAATACCCGATGGTGTGACCAATATTTTCCATCTGATATACTTTCCACTCACCACCATCTTGATGTCAGAAAAGTACACCACTGAGGCCTGTCAGCGTCCAGTCACTCTTCTACTTTTTTTTTTTTTTAGTCAACTAAATTAACCGTTTATTTGCAAAAATAACTCACTAAACCGAAGAACGTCTGAGCTTCATGTCATGAACATTCTGCGGAGCTCTCAAGTCTGCCACAGAGGTAGATTTAGGAGGGGTTGGACGAATCTCCCCACCCCATTATCAAGTTGTCACAAGACTCAACAGTTTCAGTTATTAAAAATGAAAATTTGTTACAGTCTAATTTGACACCCGCTGCAACAATCAATTTAAGTACTTTTTCTAAATAAGGCCAAACATGTAATGACGACTTTCCTTCGTCTTGATTAACAGCATAGGACTTGCATGTGATGAAATTGATCTACTATCAACCATCCCAGAATGCAACATCATATCAGCGCCAAAATATCAGTAACAACTTGCTAATCAATCTGTCTTGTGAAACAATGTCTTGTACAGTGTATAAATTTACAACTTTATCCTCAATTTTACAAAGTTTCATGCAATCAACCAAGAAACTGTCTTTATTTATTATTATTATTATTTTTTTTTTTTTTTTTGGACTGCTTCGTTGGCAATATTGACAAGTTTTATAGTTGACACACCTTCTTTACCTAAAATATTCTAGTCAAAATTCTTGCAGCAATAACTTGTGACACAGTCAAAGCATCACCATAACCTTTGATTACCAGATTATCTCAATTAGTCAGTAATACTCTTTACTAGAATATTGCATGACAATATACCACATTAGCGGTGGTCCCAATGAAAAATATAGTCTTAAAATACTTCCCATTTGAATTAAGAGCTAGTTAACTGTTTGAACCTTTCTGACAGCTTCAGCTGGTAACCCTGCTGTAGAATGTTTCCTACTATACATGCCTCTTACTTTTACAAAAACAAAATTTGTCTAAGTTTGTCTTTCTAGACAAGGTTGCCTTAACATGACCCAGCTAGTCACAAAGTGAACACTTTGTCATCCATAACATTTCCCTGAGTGGTAGCAAACAAAGACCTCATGTCCATCCTTACCACACGTAAATATTTGAATTAATAAAATTAGACAAATTTATAAATTTTACTCTATTACCAAGCATACCCATAGTAGCTTTAGCAATTAGAACATCACTAAGCTGACATGAAATGCCAATACCAAGCTTACTGTGATAAACTCAATGGGATTTTCAGCAAGTAACCTTGTTTTGTTTGTATTAAGTCTTTTTTTATTTGAATGAGCTTATTCTTTGTAAATGGAAAAATCCTGATAAGTTGGTTTTTTACAACTTCTCCAGCTCATCTCATATACTGCCTGTTGCTCATACTAACTGTTGGCATAACCACATAGGTTTGATGTGCAATTACAAATCAAGGTACCGGTTCATTCCAGCCATGTATCTTTGAAATATTTTTTCAAATGATGGATTCAGTGTTCTATTGAAACTGAGATTGTTTGAGAATCAAACTCTGGAATAAAATCATTTTAACCCACATAACATTTGGTGTGGGTAGAAGGCCCTAAAACTTCTACCGAGGTATCCCGGTGAGAACTATTTTTCTTTCACAGCTCCCGGACTAAACCTTTTAATGCTTCATTACTTCTTTTCAACTTTTTCTTATATTTCCTTTCCAAGACCACATTATGTTCACTTCCAGAACATGAACTCCTACTACTTTTTCACCTCTTGTGATGGTCCATGTTAATAGATTTAAATCTAAAGTATGTTTAGTTAATAAGCACCATGGTACCAATAGCTAAATCAAAACTTAAACAATATCTTTTCACTTCCACAAGCAAAGAAAATTAAAATTAAGTTTAGGTCCAACAATTCAAATTTCACATAAGTATCACCACAACCAGTGCAATTAAAGCTTCACTGTGAATGTTTTGACATGCAAGAGCAATTGAAACCAGATAAGTGTTCTTTCTAAAACCACAAAACACTACTTTCATCACCGCATTTAAGTTTGGAACCAAAAGTCAATATTTAGTATAAAATGGACTGAGCTCACCCAGATCTTCATGCAAACCAATCTATGAAAATAATTAGCTGTTCTATAAGCCACTGAAGGTTTCAGCAATACCACTCCACAGCAGAGCAAGCAAGTAACTCGTACAAATAAATGTCCGCCAGCCAAACTAAACGCGTTGAAACTTGTCCACTTTGTTTACGTTTGGTTAAAATCGCATTTGAAACTAGATACACTGTAAACACATCACTTAAATAAGCTCAATAACCCGTTTCATGCTCATTTAATGCGTCTTATGATTTAATTTATCACTTTTTAAGCGTCTTTTCCACCATTGAAATATCACGTTCACCAAAGTATGCACTTTTGCAGGTAATTTCATCAACGAATTTTACAAACAAATACGCACGTGAGAATTATGCCACTTCTGAAATCTAATAAAGATAAACGTTGTTTTAACACATAAATCATTTAATTACAACTCCAAACTATTCAAAGTATAACGCCGTGCAAAAGAGCGGGAAATTCTCTCTTCGACTGTCCAAGACGCTAGTGCGGGGCGATGGAACGCGGTGACATAGGGATGCGCCCACTAATCGCCTTGTTTTAGTCTAACACTACATACCTCAAATCGTGACTAAGTTTTTTAATTGTTACAAGATGTAGATTGGTTGTTGTACGTTATGGCACATTTAACTGGTGCCTGCCATAGTGTATTGCATTACAAAGCAGAAGTAACTCAATAGTCTTCTTCAGTCCAACTGTAAAGCTGTCCCATAAAAACTGTTCTCGACTAATCGCAGCGGCGACAGTCGTCCGCGTGTATCCGGCCTATCCGTCGGACACTTCCCGAATTTTTTTTCTCGTTCCCCTCAAAAGAATCGGCCTGAGTTCCCGCAGTAATTACTTACTCATTTGGTTCCTTTGATTCTCCCCACCCGGTTTTAACTTGAAAACTCTGAAGAAATTCTTATATTTTTGATGAATATTTTTTCGAGTATTGTTGGATTACTTTCGAATTTGATGAGTATGGTGATGGGATGAGTATTTGAGGGTTGGAGTTTAATCAACGATTGAGAAGATTACAAAAATGTGATAGATTTGGGGAAGTTATTCTTGTAATCTGTTTGAAAACTCGTTATTCTCTTGTTATTTTTTTTTTTAATAAACTTTGTAATCATAAATTCAGTCCGGCACATTAGAAACTGTTGACGCGGATACCCAGAAAGAGATGCTGAGACGAGTAGGCCTGGTACCTAAAAGATAGGGACAGAATCCTAAAAATACTGAAAAATGAAAAGTTAGAATGGAGATTTTAATATTGCGTGTGACTTACAGCTAATAATAATAACTAGCAACCCCACCATGAGCCCCATGCACGAGTGTTATGTATGTTCTGTTAGAGGAAGCTGCATCAAATCAATCTGTTCTGTGGTTAAGACTAGATTAGAGAAAGTGGAAACAGACCACAGATTATAACTTAGTGTAGACACAATTGCCAATCTTAACAAAAAAATATAACCTTTATCACACATGACAAGACACAAGTATGAAGTAACCGGGTGCCCCTCTCAGTGCTGGCGGCCGCAGCGACCACATATTGACGAGACGGCCGCGCAGACCGCGCTCTAATGAAGCCGCCGATGTCGACCGTAACCACGCCGCATTTGCGCCACACACTGCGTTTTAACGAAGACAAACCCACGAGCTGTGGCGAAAATTGTTACTTGTGTTAAATGTTGGTATGACTGCATTTTTAGCAAGGAACTTAGCAAGGCTGCAAATCAATATTGTATATAAAACAAAGTCGTGTTAGTTACACTATTTATAACTCAAGAACGGCTGAACCGATTTGGCTGAAAATTGGTGGGAAGGGTTGTGCAAAAATGAACCCCAGGAACGAAGGTAAAGAAAGAACAAGAGTGGATTTTAATCAATAAAAATCTGACACGAAGAGGCGGGCAGTGTCGTTGGATAATTTTAGTCAATAAACATTTTGATATTTCATCTCCCCCCAATCAGAGCGCGAGAAATTATGTACTTACTTGATGATTTCTCAAATTTAAAAAAATACCCCAAAATATGTATTTTTCCTTGTGGACTACCGATGTATACGTTGTCTAGATAAAAGTCGCTCCTAGCAAAATCCACCGGCGTCATCTATTCTTGTTAACACACCGCCACCGTCTCTAAAAGATACCTTGTATCAAAGTAGTAACCTTAAAAGCACATCCATGTTTGACACCGACTCTAAAAACAGGTAAAAGAGATACAAAATTAACAGCTTTATAGATCAGCGTTCTGTGAACTCGCATTTAAGTATGTTGAACCAGTGGCGTAGCTAGATGAACCGCCCAGGGGCAAAAACAAACTGGGGCCCCTTTTTTTACGTGGTAAATCGTCAAATAACTTATTTTCCTCTGAGTGGAGCGCATACTTCTCACAATATTAATGTATCATTGTTAAACCTGTTACTTGCGCCTTTATCCGGCAAATAAAAAGTTTTTCTTTCTTTCTTTCTTTCTTCTTCTTCATCTTAGGAGCAGCCTGGGCACTGTGGTGAGTCACGTACGCTCGCTTACGCAGCATCAGGCCAGCAATCCTCCAGGATTCCACATGTACCAAATCCTATAGTGAATATATATTTTTTTAATCTTAAAGCTTTTTGAATGAGTTTTTCATAGGAAAATTATTTAAATTCAAAAATACGGAAAATTTTGATATGTAATCTTGACGATTGACCATAGGCCATAATAAGTATTGTAAGTATTGTAACCTATTTTATTTACATTTTGAAGGTCGGAGAATTTTTTACGAGTTTGTAAATTAAGTTTGGGTCCCCCCGAGCTAGGGGGCCCCGTGCCGTTGTCCTGCCTACGCTTCTGTTTAGAACATGCAACTACTTTCAGGATTATTCTCTTTGACGTAGAATGAGCCAGCTAAGTCCAGGACTCGACATTTTCCAGTTGACATACCCATAAAGGTTTTATTTAGAGGCCCTTAATTTCAGTTCACTGGACTCGTAAAGCCAATACGAACCGTATTTCGAACATTGAAAAATCACGTGTACGGACAATAAGTTCCATTTTTCATTGCAAAACGTTGGCTGCAATATTACTAACGTTATTAACTAACCAGGTTCACAGTATTTACTTTTGCAATTTTTACTACAAGAAAATTAGCTGAGTCAGGGTTTCTTTTTATTTCCCAACGGTTACTGTAAGAATATGAGATGAAAATAAATATTTATTTATGGAGATGGATAATTAATCTAACTCAATACAGTCTTGTAGTGTTTATGAAGCAGACTCTCATATTTCTGAGAATTATTTCACAGAAAAGGTAGACTAAATATTAACAAGTAACCCTTAAATGCCGCATCATGATCTCACGTTGAGTAGGCAGGCCGCAAACTATCGGGCCTTTCGGGCCGTCGTCGTGTTGTATTGTAGTAGCGTCAACCCTCCCGCGCCGGCGGGCCGCGCGACCGTGCCGCGGGCCGCAGCGGCCGCACTAATTAACCACAAACAAAAGGTGGCCATTACTCACGCCGCATCCCTCGCTGATTTTATTCAACTTTTACAATAAAACACGCCATTTTGTTTCGTGGAACATTTTATTGTTAGCTTTATTGTGGATTGCGGGATTAAAATTTAGTTCAATTGTTTTAAACGACCTTGAAACCGCTTTAGCGTTGCTGTTAAATAGTTGGCTGTGTTTATACTGTGCCACCGAGATCTTTCTGAAAGGGACAATTTTGTTGAGACATCTGAAAAGAATAATAGTGGTTGGATTTAATAGAAAATATCTTTAATTCCGTTAGGTTGAACCTGAAGTGATATTAGACCGGTCGCATCTGTTACGGGATCGATAATATGGACGTCTCATTGTGAATGCTTTATCGGAGCGAGGACTAGTTTGTATGGAGGAAGGTCTGTGTAATCTCTACTTATCGAATGATTGAGCCTGATGACCGTATCGGAGTACCACCGTGTATTATGTACCCTAATAGTATAATTTCAAAAGGGTTTATGCACTTATAATCTTCTTGGGTTACTCCATATGATACTAGATGGAATATCATGTTTTTCAATTATTTTTAAAGTACCCTACGGTTTTATTTTATAATGAGTCATTTCCGATTTTATTTTTTTATTACGTTTCAGCATGAATGATTATTTTAAATACAATTATTGAATATGATAATTAAATTTATACATCAGTAAATACTATAGTCAATTGCAGAACAGTTGGCTGATTTTAATTACAACGGGCGCCCTCTAGTGGAGCTGCGGTAAATTATAATTCATCACAAGAAGAACGTGAACGCAGGGAGATCACTAGAAGAAATGTTATAAAAAACAAAATTGCACCTAAATTCAATATTGCTAAACATTGCTCTAAATACCAAGCCGTAGAATTATTTAATAAGCTGCCTTCTGACTTGAGGTTATTGATTTACAAAGGTACTATATTCAAAGCTAAACTTAAAGCATTCTTGTTAAATAAATGTTTATATTCTTTATCTGAATTGGAGACAAGTGATGGTAAATAGTTTTTATGTTTCAGTCAATTTATTTAATTAGTAGTAGTAATTTATTTCTTTGTACATACTATTTAATTATGACATAAATATATCTAACGTCCATTTGACATAATAATATTAGTACAATTTATGCATGAAATTTAAAGACTATACCTATATAATTTTTTTTTATTTTTTTGTTTGACATCATATTTGTAATGTTAATGATTTGTATTTTTTTTTTGTTATTATTATTGAATTATGATTATGATTATTGACTAGTATTTATTGAATTTTGATTAATATTATTGATTGATTTTAATGATTGATTTACTTAGTGTTAATTTACTGTTTTTATTTTATTTTTGAATGTAATAATCTAATTAATGAATGTAAGGAAAAGTTCAAACACAATGCAAATTGTTAAATTAATAAATAAATAAATAAATCGACGCAAAAATAAGTAGGTGAAAGTAAATGAATGTTGTAGAGAGGGTAGATCTACATTTGTGCTCCGCGTTTTGTTTGAAAAATGTCTAGAAATGGAGTATAAAGTTACGTAGAACGGAATTCTGAGTAATGCTAGCGAAATTTCCACATTTGTTGGAGTCTGAATATAAGTTACAATTACTGTGGCTACGTCTCTTGGACTACTATTTAGCACCGTCATCTAACATTTGTATAAATAAGGTGAGTTAAAACTCATAAACTATTTGTGAGAATATAAGCATAGATTTAAGGGAAGTACTCTCAAGTTATATTTTGCACTTTTAAAACTTGCATCTAAGTTAAATCGCCATTAGAAATTATATGATATTTATTCTGAAAATTGGTTTTAAAACAAACACTTTTACAAGTCAATTTAAACCTCAGATCAGGCCGGTGTTTTTTAGCTGACTAAGAAGAAACACCGAAACAAACTCAGTGGTCAAAGTCTCTTTTAAATTCTATACATTTCAAACTTATTGAAATTCCTTCCCTTCCAACCACGCATACACATCAAAGTAAAACAACACGAATATGTAAACTATTTAATATTAGAAATAACCGGAACAATAGCTAACAATATCGGGCAGTCCGCGCTATCTGCCGCCAACGACTTGCATACAAAGTGGCCACATTATTCCACCAGCAGTTGATTTTATTCATACCCAGCCTCGCTGCATTTAATTCATTTTAATTCTCCGTCCGTCCAGTTGCGGCCGACAATTTTAATTATTAACTTTAAAATGATTTACCTACCATTTTAGGGTTAAATGGATGAACCTTTGTAAGGCTCAGCTGTGGTCTAAACTGTGGTTCGTTTGTGAAGTAATCTATTTTTGAGAGCACTGGTTTGTGAAAGCTTTATCATATTATATATTTATCTCGTCGCGTTTTTAAAGGCTTTGTTTGTGATCGTTAGGCCGGTGTAGATAATGGAATTAATGATATTGTTTGAGGGTTTGAAAATCAAGCAAAGGGAACGGCTTAATTAATGTGAGAGTGGAGATGATAAGTTAATATCATGAATTTTAAGTTAGGTATATTTGTTAAGGTAACTCAAAAACATTTTCAGTAAATATTTTAAAAAATCTTGTCTGCGTTATAAATAAATAATTTTACCTTTTTAAACGCTCAATAAAACAAAATCAACAAACCAAAATCTCATTACATACTGCAATTTCATGAATTTTATGAAAACCTTTTTAACAAGATAAATAATAATTTATTCGTACTCAAATTAATGCGGTAAGTTTAATTAAAACCTGGTTAAGTGCGAGTTGGAATCGCGTCCTGAGGGTCCATACAAACTTACCTGAATATATGGTTTGTTTCATTTTTTCACGGCTTCAAGGAACCGCCAACCTGAGTACATATATGGTTTTAATTTCAACTCGATATCTCTGCACGTTCCCTAGATCTTGAGGACTTTGACAGACAGACAGATGCGCTTGGTACGGAACCCGAAAAATAAGGGTTTTTGTCGCAAAACTTAATTTTGTCCACATTGTAGAACTCGTGTAGGATTTACCACTATTTATACGAACATGACACGAGCGATTCCGATAAACAGGGTCACTTAGACCCCGAAACATTATCGCGGTTGACAATGGTAATCGACGAGCGACACATAATAACCAAAGCAGACCTAAAAGGGTTTGTGTAATGGAGCAATTGCCAGTTAATTACGCGTGTGGGTCTCACAGACCCCGCCTCGTTTTTGTAAGGGTTAAATGTTTTGAGAAACTAGTGGGCAATCGAAATGGAGGATTTGTGCTTGTGAATTGGGAGTAAGTGTTTTTGTGTGCTATTTAGATTACAAAACAGGCTTTAATTTTCCGAGGGAGTAGGCAAAGGTGAATAACATTCATATTTCGATAATATTAAGAACAGCCTCAAAGGTCAAGCAACGCATGTCGAGGTTTGTTTATGGATTAGAGGCCTTATTAACAAAACAACTTGCAAAACACGTAAGGTTTTGGAAAGTACGTTAAGCCGTAAGTTTTGGTTGTTATGTGTAGATCTTAGACCGTTTTAAGGCCAATCAGAAGCCAAGAATCCGACAGCAGTCTTGCCATCGGGTATCGTGTTGCCTATAATGGGTTGTGAAGGTCAGATAGGAATCGCTTAATGTTAAATACTGGTATTCAGTTAGACTGGGAGCTCTAACCCTATCATCGAAGGACTAAAACAATTTGTCTGTTGCGTTCCCGTCCGATTTTAATTTGGGTGTCTTCAAACTTAGAGTGAATAGGTTCTTAATAAACTAGTGCGCCTCACCATCAACGATTGCATTACTGCTGGAGGAGTGCTGGCCTGATGCTGCGTAAGCGAGCGTTCGTGACCCACCACAGCGCCCGCGCCGCTCCTCAGATGACTACCACTCCATCAAGCAGCAGAATCTGAACTAATTGTGCTTCATTGGTGTAATTGCTGCAAGGCGTTTCGGTATGAGGATAAATAAATAAATTGACTGCTTATCATCTGGTGAAATCGCAGTCAACCACTAGTTTATATCAATAAAAAAAATCATAGTTGGTAAAAGACTAAGCATATCTTGATTTTGCGAGTTAAGAAAGTAATAACACCAAAAAATGAAGCTATAATATGGGAAAATCTCTCTTCTGAGAAGAAATTAGATAATTTCCTGTCCGGTAATTGAACTCAGCTATCGCATTTGTAATAGAGAATTGATTTACTGAGTGTCCTGAAAAGCTCCGAAAAGTGTCAAAATCCTTCCCCGGTCTTCCAAATTAACCTAAATAACCACTTAACGATTTGTTCATCTCATCCAGCGTATCTCTAGTGTCAGCGTCCCATTCATCTACAGGCTAGTACAGTTTTAGTTCGCTATCGACCCGTCTGCGCTCATCGTCTTGCTAACACTTTCTGTGTGAATTCTGTTATATGTCGCACTGTTATTTTATAAATATGGCGTTTTTGTGTCTTGATAGTTTATTGAGAGTAGTAAGCGTTTTTATTTGTGTTTAAAATGCCCACGTTTGGCTATTGCCATTTTTTCATAGCCAGTCTAACAACATTTTATTTTGTATGCACCTGCCATAATTATTGTTCTCCCTTCAATACCTTTGGTTGACTGGTTGAGAATACTGTCTTAAGATATTAAGTCCGTCTTTATACTTTTGTGCTTGTTGTTGCATGAATATTCATTCTTCAGGAAATTATCAAATCTGCTGAAGATCGTCGACTACTGAATACAGGCGAGAATCGCGGCACTTTCATTGAGGAATCAACATCAACAGATAACAAACACTAGAATTCCATTATTTGGTGCGCAACTACCAAACCTAAGGTTATAAAGTAGACTCAGTCTTCTAAAAACCGTCTAGCAGGATATTTCCTGCCGACACCCATTGAAAACAGCTGACAAGACTTTTTTCCCGACTCACTATATCTCGTAGTATCCTCCTGCAGGGTCTGCTCTTCCATGGTCCTCATGAAAGTTTCTGAACCGTCTTGAATCCAAGGACAACGGTGTAACTCCAAACTCGTAAAGTGGGTTTATCTTGCCGAAACTGCAGCAGGTCTGGATGTGGAGCAGAGTGGCAAGCATGTAGCAAACATGCTACATCATTTGTTCTGTCATCAGTCCCCTCTGTTTTGTATTTAAAAAATATTAAATATTATCGTGCCAGACACACGAAGAAGAAATAAGATCTAATCTTTAAGCCCCTGCTGTCTTTTTATCTGATAGCTACAACCTGGGGGTCTTTAAGTAAAGTGTGATCCATTGTCGGTCACACCATAGCACCATCAGGTGAAATAGTGGTCAGACGCAAGCCTATCAATTAAAAAAAAATGTAGCTCCTGCCAGCGGCTTCGTCCGTATGAAACTAGATAGATAGATAGATGAATTGTTTATTGTACATCAAAAAATAAAATCCCAATAGGAACTTAACATTAATAGGGTGTCACAATGGGTGGTCTTATCGCTAATAGTAATTTCTTACAGACAACCTTTAGTAATACTGTCCCAAGGAAAGATAATCTCAAGATAATAGCATCTCACGTACTATTCTAAGACATGGTCAACCCGTGTGCCAAATTTCATCCAAATCCCTTCATTAATTTAGCAATTATTAATGTAACTGTAAACAGTTACATTTTAACAACAATAGGCACAGTAAACTGAATGCAACTTAGTGATTATAACTGCAAGCCTGCGGTTAATTTTAAAAGCCGGGTATAATGCAGACTAAACCGACGGCTTTGCCCGGGTAACACCGGCACCGGGCAGAACCGTGGCTAATACCGTAATACCCGGGTAATTCGTCGCTAAGATGTTTATGCCTGTCCATTGGTTTTTGTGGACTGCGTTATTTATACTCATTTTTAAGTTCTTTCAATTTTATTTTTATTTTGGTTTATTTAATAGGTTTTTTCTAGGTAAGCGCGATCCATCGTCGACCGTATCGTCGCTTTCCATCAGGTGAGATAACGGTCAAGCGCGAACCTATCAATAATAATAAAAAAAAAATGTTTATTTCGTTAAGATGAAATAATATAACTTGATTTAGCATTGGGTAGACTACCTCGATCAATATTTTTAATAAAACTTAATAATTTACATTGTTCTCACATAATAGGAGCAACAAGAAATATGTAGCCGAAATATTTATATTGAATAAATAATATGATTTGAAAGAGTGGCCATGGAGTTTCTTGCACATTCTTCTCCATAGAGACGCGCTACGCTTTAGAATGTGCAATTAGCATCATTTGTCAAACTGACTGGCTTTGACAATTCAAAAGTGCCTGGAAATTATTTATTTCAAATAAAAGCTTTGTTTCTTAATTCTTGAAAAATATTCATTATTTCCGTTCTGATTTTTCGTTTCATATTCACATAGTATCATATAACAATGTAATACCAGATGTAAACAAAATTTTATTTTTAAACAGGAAAAGAATTTCATAAACTCAAAAACGTTTACCATATTTTCCACATCAAAGTGAAAATAAAACAGTTTTATTTTGGTATCAAGTCAAGGTAAGCGATATTACAATGTTTTAACTTGGGGTAAAGTCCGGATAATATGCGTAATCTCCGGCTATTAACGTTTTTAAGGATAATACCGGCGCGAGCCGGATCTGAACAAGTCGATTGAAAATGCTAAGGAAATGGAAATTCTTATTTTGAGAGATAAATGAAATAGTTGTTGTCATAATGAAGATTATTATTTTTTTTAACTGACGTCCTTAATTAAACACTTTCCGCAAGCACAATTTTTTTTAAAATCAAAACTTGATTCTCAATTGTTTTGTGACTTTGTTTCTCAATAAAAAGTACAAACATATCGTCACGATATAAGTAAGTAAAAAATAGTTCTCGATATTTTCGAAGACACAAGTGATGCCTAAAACATATATCTATATGTCAAAACACGTTGTCGATAGCCTTATTATGTATCCAATTTTGACGCAGATTAATACAGATGAAAGACTAAGCTTACAAATAATGAACCACTTTAGTCCCTTTGTAAAATGTAATATTCGACACATTTCAAGTAACGCGACTATATGGTGATCGACATAAATAAATTATGTAACTGTTTATAAATACTTATTATATTCTTACTCAATATTTAAATTGTGAATTATTGACTACATTTTATGAAAGAAAAGCGACTTCATGAACACATTTGACAAATAGCAGCCAAATTAAGTGGCAGTACTATCGGTTGCCATGGCAACTGGATAATTAATTGTTCACACCTGTTAGAATTTATTTCGTAGGCTCTTGTATTAGTGATAAATTGCTTAATTATTAAAATATTAAGTCTTTGACTACATCCATTAATTTTGTGTCTGTTCTTTTCAGGTAAGTCCTGTTCATTATGAAGATTTAAGCTGCGATAGTTACGTAAGTTACTTTCTGGTTTGTGTTTAAAAAATAAAACTGTAGGTTTAGAAGTATGCGGAACAGAGGGTTAAGTACGTTGAAAAAGGACGTTTTTCCGACCAGACGTATGTTGTATCGGGTCCGGGCAATTACTGCCCCATCTAATGACTCTAAAAACACTGATATGATGTCGCTACAAAAAACTTGCCCTTGCCAATCCTGAGTTCAGGCACCGAGTCATAAATATAATATAAGTAAGTAATCGAGCGTTGATCTCTTCACTCAAACAATTTCGTACAAAAAAATACCACTTAAACCTCAAAGAAAGAGAACCAGCCAATATTTACTAAAGACAACTACCCATTCATCGCGTCAATTCATCCGCCACACAATAGATAAGTACACAATACAAGCTATATGTGTGTCAGTCTTTCTTTCATTTCCACGTCGCAAAGAAATTATTACCGAAATATAATAGCGCTCTTGTTGAGAAAACACGTAATTTACGCCTCCAAAACAAAATAGGAAAAGTGGTTATAACTAGTTATAACTAGCTATAACTGACTATAACTGACTATAACTGCTAGAATCTGGTTATACCCGGAAATCTCGCCGATTATATTACCGGACTTTGATATTTATTAGTGAGGTGTTATTCTTTTTATTGATTTTCTATTCGGTGTGCTCACCCAAACAGTAAGCAGTGGTGAACCAATGGCACCGGTGCCGACTTATAAGTTGTATGTCGTGAGTTCAAACCCAGCCAAGTGCATTACTTTGTATAATTTACTTCATTACCACTGCTCTCAAAAAATACTGGTTGGCATGTCCTAGAACCAAAAATTCGAAAACTTGTGACATTCATCAATCCGCACTGGGCCCGCGTGGTGGAGTACGATCCATTACTTCTTCTAGCGAGGAGGCCTGAGTTCCAGCAGTGGAAATATTACAATACTAATTATGTTATGCTTATGTTTTCGCGTAACAATGAGATTCATAGTGTTAGTAATAAATAAATCAATAAACCTACCGATTCATTTAGACTATGCAAATACACACAAACTAATTTAATAACGTATTATTACTCATTAATTGGCATAGCTATCGATGTAATTTATGCCGGCAGATTTTGAGGATTTTTGTGCATATATAGTTATATATATTATCATCATTTTCACCGAAATGCGTTCACCGCCACCTAAGTTTTTTATTTCCATATTTAAACTAGTGCACTTGACTGCGATCACACCTGATGGTGCAGTAGTGATGCAATCGTTGATGGTAAGGCGCACTAGTTTATTAAGAGCCTTTTCGCTCTAGCCTGTGTGTGTCTTCAAGACACCTAAATTACATTCGGACGGGAAGACCACAGAGAGCAGTAGTAAGCATTATTCTTTATATTTAGCACTGAAGTTAGTATAACTTTTAAACCCATTACACGATTCCCTACCTAATCCTGGTTCAGAGAGTATCAAAAGTTAACCATATTAATAAAACAATTTTTTTATTAGCTACCCCATTTAATCGTGGTACCG
Organism: Leucania comma; assembly: GCA_958295575.1. Taxonomy (NCBI): domain Eukaryota; kingdom Metazoa; phylum Arthropoda; class Insecta; order Lepidoptera; family Noctuidae; genus Leucania; species Leucania comma. The sequence continues at coordinate 674,170 of OY282484.1, forward strand.
ACGTCTGCTTAAAAAAAAACCTGACAGACGCAAGGGACATTCAGTCATAAACTTTGTAAAATAAGGTTGGTATTTGCTCGTGTCTAACCAGGGGTACTCAACACGGGGTCGAGTCGGTGTAAATTTTTAAAATAATTATTTGAGTAGGCTGGTAATTGGGTTCGCAGTAATTACTGTCTGGAACCTGAAGGCTTTAGCAACTGTGTCACTGTGCCAAGTTTATGATTCCACGTGTTACCTAACAATTTCATAATGTGTTGTTATTACTTCGTATAGAGGTAGGCCTGCCCGGATTATTCGCTAACTTTGCAAGAGAACAACTTTCTATTTTATGAGAAACTTTGAACAATAAATTTGGGGATTTGTTATTGGGTTTACTAAATCTATATAGTATTGCTATTTCTCAAAATATTGTTCTATAACCAAAGGGCAAAAACGGGACTCTATTGTTATCACTCCGCTTTACGTCTGTCTGTGACCAGGTTTTATCTCAAGAACCGTGATAGCTAGACAGTTGAATTTTCACAGATGATGTTTCCACTATAACAAGAAATACAAAGAATAGAATAAAAAAATATATATTTAAATGGCGCACAATAGGTTTTGCTACGGACTTTACACAATTTGTGCGCGAGTCCGACTCGCACTTGACCGGTTTTAGATTCAACTTAAGTATTAACTGCGAGGTATGACATTGGTTTTTCATAACACCGGTCTAGACCGCTATCAGCTTTCAAGGGGACGTTTACGAACAAAATAATCGCGCCGCTTTCCGATGTTAGCCGACCAACGCCTACAAAACTACCACAAAAGTCGTCCTCACCGCATAACACTACAAAATCAGAGAAAATTACATAACAAAATACTACCACTAACATAAATACATACAAAACTACAACACACTTTTAAATTCATGAAAGCAACGGAGGTATTACACAATACTGTACGTTTTTATTGAACATAACCGTTCGTACCTGGAGCTGCAACAGGTGACTTCTAGCCGTAAAAACTTCCATCGACCCCCTTTTGACCCAAACCTCACTAAATAATACAATATCAACTTTATGCCCCACACAATAAGGTTATGTTCCCATTGTGCTTACAAGTTGATTAAATGGGGGAAATGAAATCTGTTGTCTCATATTTGGTTGGTTTTGTTCAGCAAACGCCATCTTAATGGAATGAAAAAATCTTTAGAGCTGCATTTGCTTATAAAATAATGAAGTCGTTGAGGAGATAACTCTGTTAATAATATTATAATGCAATGGAACATTAAGGGCCGGTTGTAGTCACTGTTTTTTTTGTATGAACTCCGCTCGGGACTATGTCTACTTCGCGACCCCAAAACTGTGGTTTTATTTTTATAAAAAAAACAATAACTATTCAAGATTTTTGTTTTTGCGAAGCGCGTTTAAATAAAAAGCTTTGTTTTTTTTTTTTTGTAACGTTCAAATAATTCCGTAAAGTAATCTCGTAGATAAACACGTTTGAATTGAAAATTAGGGTCAGATTCGCGATTTTTTTTTTTTTATTGAACTAACTAATTTATATCATGTTTTTATTTTTGCCAAGCGCTTGGTCATATAGACAATTTTAATCAAATAAATTGTCATGGTGTTTTCTTCTACATTTGTGGATTTCCAGAAGTTTAAAAAGTTCAAAATGAGTAGTCGCGTATTTGTCTTTACACGTTTGGTGTAATTGATTTGCACTATTTGGTTTAGATATTTTACGTAGTTTTCGCGACATTAAGTACTTCTTGTACCAGCCTTAGGTATATTGTTCCCATCGCTGGAACTTAGGCCTCGTCTCTAAGAGAGAATCAGGAAAAAGATGAAAGATAAACTATCATCTTTTACCGATTTTTTTTATTATAGGATGTGCTGGTTTCCTCACGATGTTTCCCTTTACCGTTTTAAGGTGATGATATAAATTACACAAAGCAATGCGTCTGAATTTGAACCCGCGACTTTCAACTCGTAACTCGAGGCCACTGGGCCATTACTATTCACATTACGACACTCAATCAGCTGTTTCACGAAGAAACATTCCATATCCTGGACTCAAAATACTACCTTCATTTAATCAAGCAAACTACTCGATCTCCTTCTGCCAAAAAGGCCTGCGCTAGGACAATATTGTGCGCACATTACGTGACAATGAGCGAGGCAGTCGGCCTGGCTTATAGCGGGCTTATTGTAGCCCTTTTTATGTGCCCTGCTGAATTACAGCCGCATTAGGAAACCGATTTGTTGCCTGTATCGCTGGAACATTCTGAGCCTGTGTTTTGGGGTCAGTTTTTCAGATGTGGGATTGAGAGAGTTTTTCGTTCTGAGACTAATATGTCTGTCTACTTGATGTTTGCCGACTTAATGATTCTGCTGGTTATAGTAACAGGACTTTGTCTTTGAAAAGTCACGAAATGTAGATAGGTTTGTGATCCCTGACTGATAAAGTTTATTTTGTAAATATGAAAACAATACAGAGTGATATAACCATAAAAAGTCCAGTCGTATTTTAAGAGTAAAAATAAAATAACACTGTACAAATTATGCAATATTTATAGTGAATTCATTCGCAGTTAAAGCTAATTTTAATTAATCTAAATTAAATAGTAAAAGTACAATAAATCTTAGTTTTTCTTTTTACTACAAGTTCTTTATAGAAAAACATCGTGTGGAAACCAGAATCTCCAAGAACCAAAAATTTGAAGACATGTGATGTCCACTAATCCGCACTGGGCTCGCATGATGGATTACAATCCTTTGGCTCTCCAAGAGAGGAGGCCTAAGTTCCCAGCAGTAGCAACAATATTATGATCATATATGTGTTCAGGGATATTTTTCAGCGGTTTAATTACACAAGAGATATATTACAACACCACAAAAGCACCCAATTCTCTTCAACATACATTTATAAATCTTTAATTTGTTTCTTACATCTTCCAGTAGGAGATTAAGACGTCCGTATTCTCAAGTGCGCATCAAGAACGCAAACAAACATTTCCTCCCCAACATTACTTGAAGTTCTAACGTCAAATGGAACGTAATTATCATGTAAAGTTGAATAGAACCCGTAATTCTACGTAATTGAATAACTTGCTCCCTCATATTAGCTTATAGTTAATTATATATTATTATCATTATCTGATTCTCGTGTGAAACTAACTTATACTAATTTCTGGGCGGTCTAAGTTGTGTGGGTAGCTTAATAGCAATCTATTTTGCAACATTTTAGGAGATTAGAGGAGCCATTCAGGTTAAATTTATAGTACTTTAACGTGAAATTGTTCTGAGGTGAAAATAAACTTATTTTTCTTATGTTAGTAGCCCTACTTTGGTTTTTTTCTAGTAGAACTGATGACGTTTGCAAAGTTGTCAATGAGCCGATATGAAAAGTGAAGAGTATGTACCGCTTAGAAAAATAAAAAACCTTAGTCGATGAAATGAAAGATACAAATTGTTCTTTGTTTATTTTTAAAAAACAAAATTCAATTCAAAATTTTAAACGGAAGTAAATTCACTTGCATTTTCCCAGAAATAGAGCACGTAAAAGCGAAATTCTCTCTAAAATTAGGTGAGAATGCACAATCCAGAGTTTACCTTATAAACGAACGCGAACGCATTAACAATACACTGTATAGTGGGGGTGGTTTCCTACCTGGTACACCCCCCCTTAGCCCTCTCTAGCCCCCTGAAATTATGTCGTCAGCCGGTTAACAGGATTCCAGCATCTTTACCGGAGTTTGCCGTGTTTAAAATTAAGCTGTATTTTGAAACAAATGCTATTCGCTTTCGAAATAGGATTTGTTAGTGGATGCTGTGGCTTTGCGGTGTAGCTGGATGTTCGGGATGGTGTTCCGATATATTGTGCTCGGTATTTATGGCGAACGAAGTTCGTATGAATGTAAAATGGTAGTGACGGCTGATTACATCTGTACATACAAAGTGAATCTCCATGTCTGTTTGTTCCAGCGCTAATTCCTCCTAAACCACGCAATGGATTTTGATGTAGCTTTCACTGATAGAAAGAATTTGTACCCGAGCAAAGCCGGGTCGTGGATTAAAAATGACGCATTTAATAATTGTTCGTCAAAGTGTGCACAAAATGGATAGCGTCTGCATTTAATACAAAAGGTGCGTTTTAGGATCGTAGTCACACAGTTAGCAACAGTCTTTTCACATTAGTGTTGATTTCATTGTACGTAGCTGTACGTTTGTGCTCACAAAACTTCCCTCGCGAGCAGTTTCCTTGCCTTAATTCCTAACTTCCATCGTTACGGACAGAAAATGTTTTCATCTAAATACTTGGCGACTAAAGTGCTTGTTCACCGAATTTTTTTCGCCACTGTTTCGGACATTTCTTGTTTTCGACACGACGATGTAATTTGCTACTTTTTCGCAAATCATCTGGGCTAAGCACGAGGGTGAAGCTGAAGATTCGACAGCGGCGCCCCCTGGAGAATTTCTAATGAAACTTGTTTACTCACAGCGACACCTGACGGTTTCAAAATGAACTAATTAAAGGAGGCTGCGAAACTTTAAGTGCTATAAAATGTTGAACGTTACCGACATTTTTTTATGAGATTTGCTTTGAAAAAATAAGGAGGTGTTTTTCTTGAAGAAAGAAAAGTTGTTGGGTCTGTTGATATTAATACAGTTTGATGGGCTTAGTTTGTTTAGGCTTGGTCATTAATTATGTTTTTTACGAACATAATATACCTAGTTGTTTGCGGCCGAGTTCTAAAGTACTAAAGACAGTTTTCTTTGGCCTTGAAATATAAATTATAAGTCCTTTTTCGTCCATTAAAATGTGTTTTCTAGCCACCGTAACTTGACGGATCAATTAGGTACTTTGTCGTTTTACGAGTACTTTATTCTATTATTACTTTAAGTCGCAAAGTTCCTAATTTTTTTTAAACATTTAATAGGTTTATCTTTAGACAAATGCCCTTCTTAATGTGCATCCAACCAATTATGAACATGTACCATCCCCTCTGAATACGAAAACAAGGACATAACTCAACCGTATGAGTAAGCAGGAATATTCTGACGTATGCTAAACAGAATAAAACGCAACACAAGATTTTGTACGTGATGCGTTTCGTTACTGCTCCATACGAAAATTATTTTCATTATCCCAAATATCTTCGTTGTTGTAAGTGTCAATACTTATAAATAGTACTTTGGCTCGTACTTAAAACTTCTGGTTTTAATAAAGAGCCACTTGTAACTGTCCCACGCCCCAAATGAAATTCTCTTCTGATACAGATACGGTACTTTACGTATCAATCACATGCGCGCTCAAGTGTATTGGCAACAAATTCTGACTTACATGTACTTTACCATATTATTTACCACATGATGAGGTCGTTATGGTCCAGTGGTTAAGGCACGCGCCTCTCATGCATGAGGTTGCGGCTTCGAACCTGGGCAAGCACAAATGTGATTTTTTCTTTCATAAATACTTTTTTTAAGTTTATCTAGGACATTACTGATACCCTGTGCCTCGGAAAGCACGTAAAGCCGTTGGTCCTGGTTATCATTCGTAGATCTTTGACAGTCGTTACAGGTAGTCAACCACCAGAATGTCTGCCCATCGGTCTATCCAAGAAGTACCGTGTTGCCAGTAAGTGGGTTGTGGAGGAATAGGCTGTCGTTCCATGTAAGACATGGGTATTCAGCTGCATCCAGTTAGACTGGAAGCCAACCCCAAGTTTTTAGTCAGTAAAATTCTGACACTATCTAGCCCGATAGTGTTCGCCCTTGCGCGAAGATATCATTGGATGATTTTGTCCCTGAAAAAAAAAAGCTAGATTGGAAAAGGCTACGGAGACTTACCACAAGAAAAAATACTTAAGTATCTTTAATAATATCTTTAGTTAAGAGCCTACACATTGTAATGTAATTTTGTATGAAGAAGCAACAAATTCATTCTTCTTACCACTCGATTAAAAACCCTCTTATACACGTTCTGTGAACTAATTCGAATCTGCATAGCATTACCAGCCTCCCAGTTTTATTACTATTGATTCGCATAAAGAGTCACCGAGCAGCGGCTATAAATGGCTTCTTTAAGTATCTTACGGTTAACTGAAGGAAAAGGTTTTGGATTTAAAAAGAAACAATAAAGATTGAAGATTTTGTAAACTTATCTTAATCTAAAATGGCAAAGTTCGTCTGTAGTGCAGGTTAGATGGTTCGATGCTTCGTAAATATTCAGAAGTGCTTCAAAGAACATGGGGATTGACCCGTTCCGACCCGAGTTCCATATCTCAAAAGGAAAAAAAACGGCATCATCGTCTGTCTCTCTCTCAAGACCCTTTATCTTGGGAACGCATGAAGGGATTAAGTTAAAATTAAAACCATATACTCAAGTTTGCGGTCCCTTGAAGCTGTGAAAAAATCAAACATCTTAAACTCATTTGCTTTTAAACCCATTTTGCCCTGCAACCTCAATTAATATATAATTTGATTAACATTGATTAACTATTCTTAGAAATGCAAACATATGGCCAAAATTAACAATGTTACTTATAAAACGAAGTCAACAGATCAACGCTGAGATATCACCTAATTTCAACTCTATGCTTTAGAATTATTTACTAAAACTATTGTTTCCATGCCTGTTTTTACAACAAAAGTAAAAGGATATCTTTTTGAGATAAGCATTGTTCTCTTTTCTACCAAAATACGGTCATACACGAAGAGGTCGGAGGTCAGGCGAGAGCTCTGCACATAAAATTATATGTATTTACGTAACAGTACCTTAGAGACAGGTAGGCCAGCCATGTAGTATATCTATTGTTCTTTATCAACGAAGACAATAGGGGTAGGCGGGTACCTACGTGAAGAAGGGAATATCAAAGATGATATATACTGTAGCTAGAAAGTGCTTGGACCTCGTCTTGTGAAAATGATTTAGCTTAACCAACGTCTCAAAACTGTGAAGGAAAACATCGTGAGGAAACCGGTATGTCCTAGAACCACTAATTCGAAGACATATTGACATCCACCAACACGCACTGGGCCCGCGTGGTGCATTACGGCCCATTCCCTCTCCTAGAGAGGAGGCCTGAGTTCCAGCAGTGGGAACATCAGAAGGCTGATTATGCTTATGCAATACCCGCGTTTTCTTGGGTAGAGTTAGAGGGCGAGTCAGACTTTTACTGATGTTTTAGTTTGTCCACACCTTTATTTTTTTCGATGGGAAAATCATCCAATGACATCTCCGCGCAATTTGGCGGGGCGGGAGATCACTTTTACTGACGAAAAATCCACTCCTGTTCCTTCGTTGACACCTATGTTATTTCAGTTGCTATTTGAGTTCCAGGATCACAGTATACCTTTCAGAAATTCCGCGCTTTCACGGCGGCGACGGCGGCGTGTGCGCCGTTGCCTGATGCGGTCGGCCTCCTCCTTTGCTTGCATTACTGCTTCTCAGAAGAAGGCGACTGCCTGCCACTCCTATTATTATATTCAATAGGGTTACGGTTTCGTAAATCAATACATGTTTCTGTCACAATTCATATCTTAATCAACAAAATAACTAATACCTTATAAAATAGAAACTAAAACCTGCAAACTGCAAAAAAACTAGAATTTCTTGGGCTACCTTGGCGCTTCCCCTTGGAGATGTTTTTTTTTTTTGTTGTTTGTGTGTTCGATTCTGGAGCAATATTTGATAAATATACCTATATGTTCAAGCTTCGATACATATCACTGTGTTTTCCGGGATTAAATTTTTTAAAGTAAAAGCGATATAATACATTTATTTTTATAATATTTTTTTTGTGATTGGCACACTGGTAGACTATGTGCAGGAATAGCACGTAGCATACTTTTTTATCTCGGGAGTGTGTTCTCTTGGAATAATTTTCTACCATCACGCTACTGGGATCAGCTAGTATAAAATAATTTCCGTAATTGAACCTCCAAAGACATATCTTTTACCAAGTTTAAATTTAGTCAAATTAATCGAAAGCTATTTTTGTGAAGGTAGTAAAAAATCACCTGGAAATGCCAACTTCCGCCAACCGCTGAAAATAAAAAAACTCAAAGATAAAAAATTCGTTTCTTTCTCTCGATTCTCGTAATTTCATAGACGTTTTGGCAAGGTGTTCCGTATCAGGCGCGCCTCCCCTCTAACGAGCTGTCACACAGATACGCATCTGAAGCGAAGTTGAATTATTGTTCCAACTTCCCCTGATTTTAGTTATGTGAGTATTAGAGGAGATATTACGTGTAGGTGGATGTAATTTGTGTGGGAAGGACAGATAAATAATTTGTAAATTAGAATTGTTGGAACTGGCAACACTGGGGAATGGTTTTGTGTTTGCAACACATATTATGTCAACTGGGAGTTTTTGTTGGGGTTTCTTCGAGTAAAGTTCATTGGCTGTTTTAATTATTTGAAAATTGATTGTTAGCCGATATTATGACGTAAATTATTGAAAAAGGCGTAGTCTTGGTAAAATACAGCTGAGAATTTTATTGTAGTGTTGACTACCTTAGCAAAGTGTGCCGAGAAGGTTAACTTTTGATACATTAGAATATGTACACCTAGGATTTATTGCAGAAACAGAAGAAACTTAAATATTAACTAAGTGTATATACTAAACCTATGTACATAAAAACTAAACTAAGAATGTATACTAGACCTAACTATGTACAAATATAATACAAAAACACCAAATACACTCAGACATCGAAGTACTCCTCCACATCGCTATATTATTATATTATGGCAATGTACACCTTTATTGTAATGGTAAACAAATCAAATATTTAGAAACATATAATCTCAATCATTCCGACTGAAGGACTAGTTATCCATGGCTAAGAAATAAACTTAAAAAGTCATATAGATTTCTGCCTGGTACTTAGATAGCAATGTGTGCTATTTCACCTGCTCTAGACTAGACTTCTATTATTCAAACCCACCTGCGTCCTGCACTTCCCTTTGAGTTTCAGGACCACGGTAACTCTTTCAAAAATTACTGTATCCTAGTGGGTACCGGCCCTACTGGGCCTCTATGGTTACTGACATCTATAAATGTAAAAAAAAATTGAAACGTTCTTCTTTTCAACGATAATAATCGATCAGAAGCGTATTTTGTCCACTATACCACGCAAATGGAAAATTCGTTAGAACCCAATTCAAAGAATTTTAATCATATTTAACATATATTTTACTACATTCTACATTAGCAATAAAATAAAATTGAGGAACAGGAACAACATACTAATAAATAAAAACATGAAAACACACACACCTCTACCGAAGTCATCGGGGACTACTTATTGGCGTGATGCTATGTGTTACATGCCAGGTCCATTTTTGAACTACTTTGATAGAACTTTCCCAAAAATGTCAATTTCTATTTACCCGTTTCTGAAACTGGTCTCTTAAGGATTATTGCTCTTTAAATAACCAAAACACCCTCTAGATACTTCAGGTGACCTATCCCTCACCGGTTAGACTTTCGCACACGTGACGGAGATGTGAAAGTTCACGAAAGGCAATCATAGACAAATATCTTATGTCAATACCATTATTTGTGGAAAGTAAATCCCCTACCTATTCAGAGATCGTAAGCCGCTTACCAGTACACTCAATATTTTTCTCATATTTCTGAATCAGCAAGTTGCTAGCATTTAATAAAATAACATCTTACGTATTATACGAACAATCCGCATTCGTAGCAGCCCTAAAAAGAAAAATTATCACCTGTCACATATACAGGACGTTACAAAAAATAACACATTCGCTAAAACGCACGATGTCGTGTGAAATCGCGCAAAAACGCGCCGCGTCGCGACGAGTGTGGGGGAGGGGGTTTGTCAGCTGTTAGACAAATGGCGTGCTTACTTAGCCGCCTGCGTTTTTTCACTGAGACTTACAGTCGGCAGCGGCCGTTTGTACGAATTGTGTCGATTTGATAGTTTTTTCGGAGAACCTATGTTCTTATTTTGTAGAAGTATATACTGTACTTGGCTAGTGGCAGGCTGCGTTTAACTGTTCCATGTGTCTTGAGAATCGACTTTTTGTAGATTCTTGAGACTAGAAATTGTAGGTTAACGGAGAACATGTGTTATAAGTTCATTATAAGCTTGATTGATGACATTGACTGATTTCATATTTGTTTAAGCAATTTAAAGTTATAAACCCGTTGTTCTAGTACTTAACTAAGACATTAGCTAATTGCTGAGTAGGATAGTTAGTATCTCATAAAATTCAAAGTATTTCAAATCATATCCAGCCCTTCTACTTAAAGATTGAGCTCTACAGCTGTCGTAATTTGACGGAACATTAAAACAAACGTCTTCTACGATTTACTCAACATAAAAAAATTAATTCAACAAACCTTTCAACAGGTCTCTGGGCACTTCAAAAACACCCTCTCGCAAACTTGCTCCATTATTTAGTATCAACCTGTATATTTCGGCAACCACACAGTATTAAACCTTACTTACTCAATAATAAAGTCTGAATTTGACTGCGCAACTGTAAACAGTTTACGTCTTGAGGGAATTGAGCCAAACTTTAGCCATTTTGAGGTAAGAAGAGAGTATTAGTTCGACAAGTTTAGGAGGTTTTCAAGTTATCTCGAGCGTTTAAATGCTGTTGAGGTAAAATGAACCGTTTTAGTAGGTGTTAAGATTGAGATTAGTTTGGGCGGGGATAAGGTTGACAAACAAATTTTGCTCGCTGTGAAGTGCTGACGCAACGAATGTGCTTCGTGTTTATTTTAATTGGTGATTGTTTTTGCGAAGCGTTTATCGAGCTCTCGAGCAATGTAGCTCGGTTTGAAGTCGGTGTTGCTCGAGCTGAAGTCGCTAATGTCGCTCGATCGGAAGTCAGGACACGTCGGGGCGCGCTACGAATTCATCTGCTTGATACGAAGTGCGGATTGAATTGTTATGGTCTTACGTGTTGAGTTCGTGTTTAGATTAAATTAAAATTACGATAGAGTTCCATTGATATGTTTTCATTTGATATTGGCTGATTTTTCTTGCTTTGGCTGTTAAAAAATAATACTAAAATTGTATTGTGTTGCAGGGCTAACAGTTTTTTTTGCACTTTTTAGAGATTTTTATAAATATTCCCCATTATTTATTTATTTCCCATTTGTTATAATTACAATACCATTCATTTTTAGTTTTATATTAATCTATGTTTATTTTTTTATTATCTGAATGTGGGAATACAGACTCCGCGTTCAACTTTCATAGTTCAGTTACTGTTCTGGCTGGCTTCTGAAAGGGACCCTCGCGGTACTGAAACATAGAACTTGGTTTAGTCAGTAAAAGTCTGACACACCCTCTCGCTCCTCCCTAGAGCGCAAGAGAGGACAGAGGAGAAGTCATTGAATGATTTACCACCTTAAGAAAAAAACTCAGAAATATGTTCTACAATATTTAGGTCACGAATAGAGCATCTTATACATACCTATTTATATTCAATAATAATAATAATACCTATTTATATTAGGTTCACAAGTATTTCTAAGCAAACAATGTTTAATTTAAATAACCAAACTTGTGAACATTCTACAATATTTGTGGAGTTCTTGCTAATTTAATTTGACAAATTAACACTTATTACCAACAACTTAATTAAGAATAAATGTTACCTATTTTATTAAATTTCTCAAATTTTTTACAATTAGTAATCAAATAATGTAAACACACGAACATTCACCTTCTGAAGTGAGAATTTGAAATTGACAAATTCTAACATTTATTAGCTTGCGAAGTTAGATCAATTTTGTATTATAGTAAGCCTAATTCTAAAGTTCAAAGTCTCAATTAGAAAACCGTGCGTAAGACCTACACACTGATAGGTTGAGATTATTCCCACCTTTTTAAATAATTTCCACTTTTTTTCTTATTTTACTTTTAATAAAAACTTGTCAATCTTTCAATTTACTTTAGCAGGTGTCTTTAAACTTTATTCGTTCCATTTTTTAAAATCTGATTACTCCAATAATTCATTTTTTTTTGGTGGGTTAATCCAAAAATAACAGTAAATAACTACTAGTTTTTTTATCTAATGTTTTTAGCTTGGATACTAAGTTGTTACTAAGTTTACCACTAGAATGCGAATGTAACCCGTTCTCATTTTCTTAGTAAACTTTACTGAGGTAGTCAACACTACAATAAAAATTCTAAAACAGCCATTGAACTTCACTTCAAAAAACCCGCCAAAAACTCTAATAAAAATAATTACTGTTATTCCTATTTGACCACGGACTAAAATCGAGTACTTAGCTTTTCAAAAACCCAGGTATACTTGGCATATTTGAGATGTTTTTCCACCACAAAAAAATAATATCGATGTCTTTATTCACGCTTCACAACACTAAAATGAAACACAAAGCATCTTTCCCAAACATGCATCAAACCTATCCTTGTCACACCTCAATTGAGCACTATCCCTTAAAAGCTCATAAACAGATCCAAGCTCTACCAGTGTATAAAGCTGTCTACACACTGGCCCACAATGGCAGGCTGTGGCCTGGGAATTTTAATGAACGGCGAAGTCATTACGACATGGCATGCGGCAGGAGGTAAGCTGAGGAATTCCGCACTGATTTCATCCTACCTATGTGTTTGAGGGTTCTATTGTTTTGTTTACAATAGGAAGTGTGTCTTGATAGTACAATTTCTCTTTGTGGCATTGCTGGCTTGCTCTAATGCCGAACTGATTTTGACAAATTAACGTGTAAATTGACCCTTTAAAAAAACTATTAACTCTATGAGTAATCAAACTTTATAAGAAACAGGAAATTATAATATTCATTTATGTACACACAAACACTAAGAAATTCATAGAACAGTTTCAGATAGAAAAACATAAAGGTGTAGACACAGTGTACATGAGTAAGTTAGAAAAGTTAAAATATACTAGGTATATTACCAACCTAAATTCAAGCATATAATACATACATTTTTTATTTATTTAAATAAACCAGTGCTTGACTGCGATCCCACCTGATGGTAAACAGTGATGCAATCGTTGATAGTGAGGTGCATTAGTTTATCAAGAGCTTATTCACTTTAGCCTTGAAGTCACCTAAATTGCTCGTATAATCGGATGGGAAGGCGGCAGCAGGCAAACTATACCAGTCCTTCGATGTACGCGGTATTAATGACGAGGCGAAATGCTTAGTCCGTACTGTAGAAGTTTTAACAACGCAAGGTTCGATATTCGCTGAAATAACAGTAAATAAAACACATAAATAGATACAAGACGTAAATTAAATATTTTTATTATGATATTTTAAATGTAGAAGATTTGAATGAGTCCGGCAAGTAGGAACTTACAGGAAAGATAACGTAATGGAACTTAGCATAAATAACATTAATTAAATCTGTTCGTGACTACCAGTAAGAGAGAGAGTTTAAAATATACACACATGAAGCAATTTTTATTAAGCTTTCAACGAATGTGCTTCCCCTATCAGTGACCATTATTTACCACAGCTCACCTTATCGGAGCGAATAAATAAAATTAATGTGCAGCGCCATTTTAAAATTAACCATGTCATCAGTAAAGTCTCTTCAAATGTGTATTATTATATCTGTTTGATTGGGAGAGGGTTGTAGTTTTAATGGTAATGTCGAAGGGGTTCTGCTCCTAGAGGCTTTAATGACATGAGGGACTCAACCGTCAATGTTGCCCCACTAAACTCGAAATTAATTGCCGTTTTCAATATTGTGTACCTAGTGTAAAATTATGCAAAACTATGATCGCTTGCTATCATTGCGGGTAGATTGACTTTACCTGAGTTTCATTTGTTTTGTGATATCATCATCATTATCATTTCAGCCGAAAGATGTGCATTGTTAGATGTAGGTCTCCCCAAGTGTCAAGAGTGTGGAAAAATCATCCACTTAAATCATCGCCGCCTTGGGTGGAGCGGGAGATTGTGTCAGACTTTTATTGACCAAAAATGGTCCGTTCCTTCGTTCCAGGGTCCTGGTGTTCATTTTCACATTACCCATGGCCCTGACCCTGCTGGGCCCCCACAGTTTGCTGACAACTCCTTGAGGCGCGCAAGATTAGTACGCGCCGTCGACTACTTGGGCTCGGTTCGGACGGCTACTGGACGGTCGGACAGCGAGCTACCCATTGCTCGCTAGCGACCGGTCTTGTGCGTCTAGCATCAATCGGATTCCCGCAACCTTTACAAGTCATCGGTCTTCCTTATAGGAGTCAGAAATCAGAAATCAGAAATCAGAAGCGTTTATTTCAAATAGACCAATTACAGGCACTTTTGAATTGTCAAAATGTCGGTCAGTCCAAAAAAAAAAAAAAAAGTGAAGCTAAATTGCACGTTCCAAAGCGTAGATCTCTATGGAGAAGAACGTGCAAGAAACTCCATGGACACTCTTTTAAATCATATTATTAGTTACATAATTCTTGGTTACTTGGTTACATAATTCATGTTGCTTCTACTATGTGAGCACAATGTAGATAAATAATGAAAGAAAATACTAAATGCAAATATTTTAACAGAAATTGAAATAACAGAAATTGAAATAAGCCACTGGCAGCTAAGAGATGACCAGTCTCAAATGACGGCGCCCGTTCACGAGCATGACGCGTGCACCAGCCCCACTCAGCTCAACCATAATGAAGGGAACCGAATGACCCAATTACACGTGCCACCATCAGCGAGACATTTAAGTGAGCATGACAAACTCTCAACTGCCATACTTGTAAATTCAAATATATTTGTAACCAATTAAAAATAAAAATGCTCCATGGTACTTCACATTCACAAAATTTGAAAAAGTGCTTCTACATTATACAATGCTATTGGTTCCAAATACAATAAGTAATCAATTGTCAAAAGCTTCATTACAATAAATAAATTTAAAAAAAAAAAACATCTCGAAAATAACAATACAAAAAGGGTCATCTCATCTTGTATATTTATATATTTAAAAAAAACTAATTAGGCAACAATGGCTGTGCACGTGGAGCCGGACAGGCATTTAGCCAAGCATTTTTATCTAGAAGATAATCTTCCAATTTATAATATGCCTGTCTACATAGTGTGCGTTTAATGCATGTTTTAAATTTTGACTCATTGAGATTGAGAATCTCAAGTGGTATTTTATTATAAAATTTTACACAGTACCCCATAAAAGAACTATGTACTTTAGCCAATCTGAATCGTGGTTGATCTAATTTGTCCCTATTTCTAGTATTAAAATTGTGCCTGTCACTTATCTTAGTAAAAAGATGAATATTTTTCCGAACATACAAAATATTCTCATAGATATATTGACAAGGGACCGTCATAATGTTTATTTCCTTAAATAGTTCCCTAAGAGAATCGCGCCTGCGAAGTCTATATATGGCTCTGATGGCTCTCTTCTGCAGAACAAAAATAGACTCTATGTCTGCAGCCCTTCCCCATAGCAAAATACCGTAAGACATGACACTATGAAAGTAACTAAAATAGACTACCCTCGCAGTATCTACATCAGTAAATTGACGGATTTTTCTAACAGCATATGCTGCAGAACTAAGCCGACCTGCTAGAGATGTTAAATGAGGACCCCATTGTAGCCTCGAGTCAAGCGTGATTCCCAAGAAAACCGTGTTCTCGACGAATTCGAGTTTTTCTTTGTTTAATACTATTTCGGAGCTATTGCTTTTAACATTCGGTAACGCAAATCTCATGCACTTGGTTTTTTTTCCATTTAATACTAAATTATTAACAGTAAACCAATTATGGACCTGTTGCAAAGCGTTGTTTACATCATCAAGGTTTGTGGAACGTCTATTGATCTTAAAGATTAATGAAGTATCATCAGCAAACAAAACAATATGTGGTTGTTTTTTTAATAGATGCGGCAAATCATTTATATATACCAAAAAGAGAAAAGGACCCAATATTGAGCCTTGTGGTACACCCATTTTGACTTTCAAACCCTGGGAATTGACACCGTTTATTTGAACATGTTGTTGTCTGTCATTTAAATAAGATTTCACTAAGCTCAGTGCAAGTTTACCTAGCCCATAATGTTCCAGCTTTAAAAGCAAGGTTTCGTGATTAACGCAATCAAAAGCCTTTGAGAGATCACAAAAAATACCTATCGCATCTTGGGCTTCTTCCCACGCTGCAAATATGTGTTTTAATAACGTGACACCAGCGTCAGTCGTACAACGTCCTTTGGTGAGACCATACTGTTGATCATTTAAGATTTTATTGGTGTTAAAATGGTAAAGCATTTGATTAAGCATAACTTTTTCAAACACCTTACTGAGTTTTGTGATAAACACACCAGTCCTATAATGACCATGGGACCTGTAGAGAAAAGCTAGATCATAAAATGCTTTCAAAATCCAAAATGCCTATTCAAACCTTCTGTCTTAAATCAAAGACTTCCGCAAGAACAATCGCAAGTACTATAATAAAATAAAGCGACTAAAATTTTAAAATGTACTCAAATGTAAAAAGGTGGCAGCTGGCATTTCAGCTTTTTAATTCTCCTTTGAGGCGCGTCCAGACTCAAAGTTAGTCGCAAATCGCATTACGGTTGCCTTTGTCGAGCCGCAGCTGATGCAGACGTCTATACCACTTGGTGTTTGCTCCTGCCGGTTGATTCTCTGATTTGCTGAAGGCATGACAATTTAGATTTCGTTTAAAAGGAAACTAATGGTTGTTAAATATGGGCGTGGTGAAGTATTTTTGAAAAGTTTGAACTCTGGGGCATCTTTGTATTTTTCTCAAATAAACAGCTCCTTTAAAACAGTTTTCACAGCACATAAGATACAAAAAATATGGTATCTTGTTTCCTTTCACACTCAATACAACATGATCATAAAGGTAAATAAATAATTTAACCTCATTCTCGTTTCTAAAGCTCCACGGAGTAATCTCGATGTAATAGTAATAAAAAATGTACTAACCAGAGAACAATTCCGAGCTCCTGATAATTTTCTTATAGCAACGAGTGTCAGTATTGTTATTGCTACCATAATTTTCAGGCGCTCATTTGATACGAGGCTAATATTTCTGAATTGTAAGGGTATTTTAGGGTAAAAATGTCTGCTGATATTTAAGAATAATGGGGTCACCGACTTTGCAAACTATGTCACCTTACCCACTTTAGTCAGCCTCATAATAATAATATAATCTCGGACTGTGATCTCAAACTAAGATAGGTATTTCGTTTCTCTCTTTTTAAAATTATTCGTCCACATTCTCTTGAAATGTTAATTTGAGCTAAAATAAGTTTTAAAAGAGTATAAAATATTCAACCTGAGTATTTTTATCACAGTAAAAAGCCAAGTATAAATAAGATGCAAAAAAATATTTTTTTTTAAAATTTCTTAACTTACGTTAACTTTTCTTAACTTGAATAAGCAACCACAATGATTTGAAATAACAAAAATGAGTTCCGTGATACTACTCGTACATGCATAGAGTCCATAGATTAACGTAAATATTAGAATTATCGATTTAGACAGGATTGCGGTGCGTAACGGACGTACACGCCGAATTAGGTCGGACAGTACCCTCATCTCAGTTGGCTTCATAATTACTTCTCCACGTTAAATTTTCATTGCCCTCTCCGTAATAATATGAATATTAAAGTAAAAGGTCGAAACTAGTGATGTGTAACGACTCCAGTCCCGCCACACGTGTCCCGATTTTCCGGGACTTTAATTCCGCCATGACGTCTCGTTGGGGACGCTCAAATATTCCGTTTTCTAAATGTCACCGTTCCATGCTTTATATTTTGTGTTTTGATCCGTCGGTGTTGACTGGCTTTGTTATTCATTAATCCACCAACGAAGCCTTATTTTCATCATATGAGCTGGAAAATGTTTTACGTTTTTCTTTAGGAATATGTATACAGCGTAGGTTTATTACTTTTCAGGTCACGATATTTCTTTGAACCATCTGTTTCGTCTTGCAACAGGGTGTGTTACCCCTATCAAACATCGCCTACTTGTTGTTTGGTTCAAAGAAAAGTATGAAAAGGGGAAGCTTTACAATTCTTCCCACATCAAAACGTGTCTAATTCTTTTGATAACTTTTTTTTGTGTAGCCTAAAGGCTAAACAAATGATCACACTACTTGTTCCTAATTTATAAATGGAAATGTAAAGTTCCGTGTCAAACCATAAATCCTTTTATCCTTTTGTGTTCCCAGCGTAAGCCCGTAATGTGTCGTGTAGTTACAACACTAGTTGGTACTTATTATAATATTAATTAAATTACGTTTTAGTGCTTAGTTTTACATTTTGTACTCTTGTTTTACTTAACTCTTAATGAAAATGATTGTGTTTATTGTTATTTTAACTCTCAGGTACCTGGCCTGTTAAGGTAATTATGTGGCTATCGTTAGGCTTTTCAATGTTTGACTTTAGATTAGTATACAAAACATTAAATAATGGCTCGGTAGTAAAATAGTTTTGATTGCCTATAATATCTTACATTACATAATTCATAGTTTAAACAATAAATTAATGCAATAATAATATTTGTTTTAACATCCGAAGCATTTTACAAGCGCCTGCAGAGCTGTTTACCGCAAACGCATTCTGCGGAGCATCACTGTGTGACGTTGCTATAATAAAACGGACAGGCGTTCCTGCCTTTTTTAACTTTTAAAGACTAGTGCTTGACTGCTTTAATTGTACTGTTTTAATTGTACTGTTTTTTTTTCGTTAAAACTTTTGATAAGTAAAATTGTAAATAGAGGGTGATCAGAAAGTATTTATTTAACTAACTTCTGCCAGTGTGTTTGGATGTTTCCTAAACTTAAGATTATTCTGTTCTTTTTCTTACAGGTACATTGTTTTAGTATAATTCATAAAAAAGGTTTTGTAGATTAGACGTGCAAATATAAATTAATCTTACTTAATCGTTTATTTAATATCCTGTAGTATCAATAATAGGTAAAATTATGGATGTAGGTATATAAAATTTAAGTGATAAAAAATATACATATGAGCTGATTACAGGACTTTTACAAAATCTCCATATTTTTCACAATTGTTTGACGAACACATATTAAAATGTCCGTTTAATTATTCCATAACGAACTCGGCCCTAAAAACAAACGTTACATTGTAAATATGAAGGTAATCTCAAATAACAATAGCCAATAGCGAAGACCCGTCAAAGTTAACCCTGTGACCGCGCGCGCTATTTATTTACCATCGCTAATCCGCCGTGTTGGTACAACCGACCCCGACCAATTTAAAGAGAACAAGCCTAATCCGCCCTTTGTAATGACCCAACTTGGGGTTTTAACCCTTTCAAATACGTAGGTACGACTTTTTCCACCCCCTTTGAATCTCGATGAAGTACCTGGGACTCGTCCTCGACAGCTGGTGGAACTTCAAGGAGCACTTCCGACGTCTGGCTCCCAAACTGAATCGGACCGGGGCTGCTCTCGGGCGGCTCCTGCCCAACCTCAGGGGACCAGACGCCTCCTGCCGGAAGCTCTACGCGGGAATCGTTCGGTCCATGGCCCTCTACGGGGCTCCGGTGTGGGCACCGACGTTGAGACAGCAACCGAGGGCCCAGCTGAATGCGTGCCAGAGGGTCATGGCAATACGCATGGTGCGAGGGTACCGAACGATCTCCCGCGAGGCGGCGACCCTCCTTGCTGGCCAACCGCCGTGGGATCTGGAGGCAACAGTCCTTGCACACATGCACGACAAGCGCATGGAGATGCAACGCCGGGGCGAAATTCCGCTGCCACGACAAGTCGAGGCATGGCGGACGGAGCTCCGGCGGGATCTCATGGCGAAATGGCGTCAGCGACTATCGCAACCTCGTTCGGGGCGCGCCACAATTGGGGCGATAAGGCCCATCCTTGGGGCGTGGTTGGAAAGACCTCACGGCGTTCTCAACTTCCGCACGACGCAGGTGCTTACCGAACACGGAAAGTTCGCTAAGTACCTGTTCCGGATTCGTGCGGAGGATTCGCCCGGGTGTCGCCACTGTGCGGAACACCCGGAGGACACGGTGGAGCACACTGTAGAGGTGTGCCCCGCCTGGGCAGAGCATCGCCGTGTCCTCGTGGGGGCGATCGGCGGCAGCGATCTCTCTC
This sequence comes from Leucania comma, assembly GCA_958295575.1. Taxonomy (NCBI): domain Eukaryota; kingdom Metazoa; phylum Arthropoda; class Insecta; order Lepidoptera; family Noctuidae; genus Leucania; species Leucania comma. The sequence continues at coordinate 694,262 of OY282484.1, forward strand.
GCCGGGCTTTGGTTCAGGCTATGGTCCGTAGTGAGGAGGGATGGCAGGCGGTCGCCTCCTTCTGCGAAGCAGTAATGCTAGCAAAGGAGGAGGCCGACCGCATCAGGCAGAGGCAACGGGGCGCTCGCCCCAGCCGCCGCCGGGATTCCGATCCCGATTTCCGGCCACCGTAGGCGCGGGCTTGCGGACGGCGTGCAATGGGTAGCACGCTGTCCGATCGTCCGGTAACCGACCGGACCGAGCCCAAGTCGTCGACGGCGCGTTCTGTTCCCGCGCGCCTCAAGGAGCTGTCAGCACACCGAAGAGGCCCAGCCTGCTAACTGCAGGCAGGCAGGGTCGAAGCCTACTGGGGTCATGGGTTAGTTCCGAAAGGAATGCTCGACCCCGGCACGATAGGCTACGAAGGAACGGGGTAGGTTTTTAGTCAGTAAGAGTCTGACACTACTTCCCGCTCCGCCCAAGGGCGGGATTTGTCATTGGATGATTTTACCTACCATAAAAAAAAAAAAAAAAAAAAAAAAAACCCCTTTGAATCTATATCAGTTAATTTTTTATTGTACCACTTTATGTGGGAATGTCGTTACGATTATTACGTGACGTTTGCGAAGTTTGGCGGAAACTCCCGAAGTTGAGTCTCGGGTTGATAGTTACAGGGCTGTTGTGATATGTCACGGGCGCGGTGATTATGTGGTATTCATTAAAAGTTGTTGTTTATGAGTGTGGGGATAGGACTTTTATGTTTGAGTTTTAGAAACTATGTGTTATGTTTAGGATAGTGTTTAATTTCGTAGTGCCTAAATATTAAAAGTTTCATAACGTTTATATGACCTAGAATGACTTTGAAAAAGAATTTCAGATCTAAATTTTTCGAATTGGTGTGGTGTTTTTCTATGTAAACGAAGAAGTGAAGACGTGTTAAAGTTTTAAACTTTACCTAATATTCAAAACCAAACTTTTTGTTAAAAAAATAAAATCAAATACCTGTGACACCCCTAAACACAGGTAACACAAAAAAATTCAAGACTTAATCCCTTACTCGTACTCACCTAGTTTCAAAGTGACCAAAACCATCTTGGTTTACAGTTGACTAAACCCTAAACAACCCTTAAGTCTTGAAAATAAGGTTGAAGATCCACTGGCTGACTGTTTTAGCCGGTGGTTAGCAAAATGGTGGTTCTTTGAATGATACTCGACACAAAGGGCGCCTCTTATACGTTCACGGGTACTTTTAAATAGTGACCTTGACACGGGGTCTTTGTAACTTAGAACTGAAGACCTTTTTCATTTTGAAAGTATACAGCGAAAGATAGAATCTTTTTGTCAGTGCTGAATGAATTCACAGAAAAAAAATGTTATTTCGTGGAAATGGACCTGTCTTGAAGGATAAAAAATGGTCAATTATTGGGACGTCGTTTTTCAGGAGGTGGTTTACGAATTTGAAAATTTTGCTTGTGATTTTTGTGTTGTTATTTTAGGGTTAAAATAAGTCAAGAGAGTAATTTATAGATACGTTAAGAAATTGGGCGTGCAGACTCAAAGTTGATAGCGAAACTGACAGACCGGTCGGTACATTAGGTACTAGCCGTTAATTCCACTTTCAGAACCTGGTGGTAAAAGATCTAAAAGAGTAACGGGTTTTCTTCAAAATGTACAGAAATGTAAATACTTTCATAACACAATAGATATTTGGATATTATAATCTATTTTTTTTTCTGTTCTTTAAATTAGTTTATACACACTGCGTCTACATCTCTTATTCAACTCTCTTGTCGCAGGTCTGCTGGAAGAAATTTCGTTAGAAATAGACAGTACCTAACTAGGAACATGCAGGAGGTACTTAGAATGGGTGAATTTAATAAAAAGATTTTAGCGTTTGTAAGAATTAAATTATTTATCAAAATACATATATTCTTAGGAACAAAAAGTTTGCCCCTTTGCAACAATAAGATCTTAAAATGTAAAGAGTCGGACAATCGCTGCACGGTGAAACTCAATAGCTCTGGAATGGTAATTCGACAGCAAATGATTATAGTCCAGCCGCATGCGAATGTTAACTGAAATCGACCGACGAACCCATATAAATATAGACCGAAATTGGTATTTCGAGACTACCAAACTTGGCGAAATCATGAGAGTAAAAAATCCACTTTTGATCAACCCTTCAGGGAAAACAGACTTGATTTTATGAATAAAAAATTCTGTATTTCAGATAAATTCCATTCATAGTCAATTAATAAACAAGAATCTAGCGCGCTTTACCATCAACGATTGCATTACTGGTTACCATCCGGATGGTAAGATGATGGTAGTCCACTGGCTTACCATCAGGATAACCAAGAACCAGGAGGTTGTTAGGTTGCAACTGCTAAACCATTAGGTTATCATGAATTTATTTTCTATCTCCCTTTGTTCTAAAGACAGGTTCAATATCAAATCACTAACACCAATGTCTTTTGCAAACTATCTGCCTGTTAGAACAACTAAACACAGCCAAAACATACAAAACTTGAACCCGAGCAAAACAGAACTTTCCCCACGTAAGCTAGGTGGGCTATACCTACGTAGGGTTTAAACTCAAAGATGGCGCCGACATCTAGGATCTCCAGATCGTGTTGAACTTACAATCACACTTGTGACAGTTGTGAACAAAGGGTCTAGCGGGAGACACGCTATAGGAAGATATAAGATGCTAAAAAATATAGGTGGTTGCATCAGTTGTTACGAAAGTGGTTGTGACAGCTTTAATGATAGTTCGAAGCGTGTGAGATACGCTATAAAGAAGATTGTCGATGCTATTTTAAAACCTATGTACAGAATTGCTAGTCAACGTGGCTGACTCATACAAAGGAATTGCTACGTACAGGGCATCCTTAACAAATCCTGAACATAGCTCATACAAGTGGCGTTTTTGTATATGTCTGTGACAACACATGAAGGCCCAAACGAACTGGCTTTCTGTCAGCAGCAACCGTCGATATGTATTTTTTAATGAGAAAATTCCAGGCCAGGTCTAAAAGATTTAGGTAAGTTTTCGGATAAATACAATTGAACAGTTAAACACTTGGTTGATTTAAAAAAAATATATCATAAAGTTAAATTAGACATTCCAATATCGCTTGCAAAGTTATCTATACTTATTTATCTGTACTAATATTATAAGAGAAAAGATTTTCATTTTTTATATTTTGTTTGTGAAAAAGCTCATTAACTACTTGAACGATTTTATAAATGTTTTACCGAGTGACAAAATAAAATTATTTTTTTGAAAATACATAGTATATGTGACTCAGTAGTGTATAATTATGCTATATTTTCTATTTTCGTGTGAAGTCACATGTAGAAGCTATTCGATGAGAAAATGTCTCATTGTCTCTAAAGTCTCAGTAAAGCTTGAGAGCTGTCAGCTTCAAAACAAAAGAGAAAGAAGATGACTTTAGCACTACACACAGTATACCGCCAATTGACTAGCAAGCATTTTGTAAATAACACATATCTTCGCTTATACTGCAGCAAACCCTAAACGTTCGCAAGTGGCAACTACCGACGAATCCCAGTGACAAAGCGACGAAGACAAAAGACGACGCGACGAATCGCAAACGTTCGTGTCGCTTTGTAAAGCGACGTTGCCTTGTCGCCCTGTCGCTTTATCGCTATCTTCGACGTTTGGGTTATGCTTTGCTGGAAACATTTGTTTTATTAGATATTGTTTACTGCCGTAGGGATTTAGTTTTAAGTATTTTAATCGAAGTCGTATAGTTATATTATGATTGTTATATTCACGGGTTTCTTGTGCCTAATACTGTAAGTTCTAATAAGATTTCTAGGACAATAAAGATATTTTAGAAGGTCGTTCAATCGAGCTGTTGTCTAACATGAATCTGGAAACCTTTTCTTTTATAAGCGCATACGAATACAGTAATTGTTCATAAGAAAATTCGGCCAAGTCTAAACCATAACATCATTAAAAATAAAAGAACCAAATAAACATTCATCGAACTCGCAAAACAGAAAACACTTCCATTCGAAAACACACGACAAAAATACAAACCAAGAAATGTATCTTAAAAAATCAACACATACGTGTATTTGGGGGACATTATTCATAAATGCAAATACGGGCTTAGCAGCAAGTCCGTGGGGATTCACACGGGATCGTGGGAGATCGGGGAGGATCGGCAATGATCGTGGGGGATCGGATCGCGGTGGATGGCGCTGCTAAATGACGCGATGCCTTTGCATCTTGGGATTCGTGGATTATTGAATATTTTTAAGCTGAGGGACGTGTTTACAATGCGACCGTCGGATGTTACCGTTGAAAGAGTATTTGAGTGATGTGTCTATTTGGGTGACTGTGGAAAGTAAGGTGCCTGGAGATTTATCGGTAGGTAATGGATTGTATGTATCAAGTTATTGACGAAGGGGACTTTTTTTTGGAGGCGGGAAATCATCTAATGACTTCTCCTGCTCTAGGGTTGAAGGATGGACAGAGAACCCTCTAGTGTGTTAGAATTTTACTGAGTAAAACTCGATTAGTGGCTCTTTCCGTTCTAGGACCATAGGTTTCCTTTTCAGTAATATCCCATAGGAGTGCACATCGGCCCTACTAGGCTACTACGATTTTACTCGCTTGGAACTCTACGCGCCGTCGACGACTGGAGCTCGGTCCTCACCGCGACCTACCCGTTACTCGTCGTCCGCAAGCCTTGCGCCTACGGTTGTAGAGGTCGCTCTGCATCTGCTGACGGCCAGGGCGTATTCAGTCGCGTGTGGAAGTAGGACGTTCCCTCACGAAGTGCATAGATCAACGCGATGTTCTTTTTATAAGCGAGAACACCCTCAAAAAAATTGTAGAGTTTTTTTGGTACTCAACTCAAACTCACCCAAGTACACAGCTACAGTAACGCATCTTTTAAAAATATGCACTCCATTTGCAGCATATTCATAGATAAGATTTAATTCGTTTTATGCCAGAAATGTCTTAGCCGTTTTGTAACATATTGTTTAACCTTATTTTTACCATTTTATTCTCTTTATCTAATCAATTCCGTAGAAACTTTTATCTCTGAACCAATAACTCTAAAAATAGCCCAACATTCGCCCATAAAGCGTCAAAGTCACCTTGAGACAATCTCATAGTGTAGTCCATCAATTTGCGTCTTTCATCGACATTATCGATTCTAAGAGCATCCCTATTATAGCACGATGGAATATCGCACGCGCTCCGATGGTTACTAGGAAGAGTTTCCAAATCGTATAAGGCTTTTAAAATAGGAAGGATGGTGGATAAGGGGTCTGAAATTGGTATTGTTATGGAATAAATTGGTGACTATCTTCTTGGAGGGTCTCGTCACGAGCGTCTTGGGGATTTTCTGTACTATATAAGCGTATTTCGTGAACGTTACAGTATAAAATTGATAGTGTTCTCATTGTAATGATATTTGAGTACAGTTATTGATCAATATATTTTTACTTTTCTTTTATGTAATAAAAAAAAAAACAAAAGTAGATAGGTAAAGCAGAAATTCACAAATGTTACCTAACCTTTAGATTAGTCAGTATCTTGCATATTATGTAGTTTCAAAGTTAAGTGACAGTGACAGAAATAACATTATTTTCAGTCAGGCTTATACATCTCGGCTTGACATCTAGATAACATTGTCTGCTTTGACGGTGGTCTTCATTGTAACTGGTAGAATAGTCGCAAGTGTCGCAACCGGCCTAAAAAATAATAGTAAAAAAATAATAATAATAGGCAGCTGTGAGTACTCTCTTTAGATCTATTCTGTCATGACTTGTCGTGTCATTAGAGGTCATGGGAGAATGGGCACAGTATTTTTTAGGTGAGATATTTCTATAACAAGTTATTTTAAGATGGCCTGTAACGTTTATATTCCATTTATTAACTCAAGCCCCAAGCGAACGCCGGCGTCCACATACCTATTGTCTTTCTATTGTGTCTCTAATTACGGTATTCAAATGCCAGCCTTTTAGCTAAATTCAATTGCAAATAGCGTGTTGTATGTATATCTTGACACCAAAAGCCAGGCGTTATTAAATAAAATATCAAAATGACATCGTTTTCTGTTCAAGTCTCTGATATGAACGCTACCGAAACCCACATGTGATCCTTTACACGAGTTTAATAAAGTTTAAATATAAATATTTTACGAAATACTGCTTCTGTTAAACGTTTTGGATTCTGGTTTGTAATATTTTAAACGTAGTGGTTTTAAAAAAAGGATTTATCGGGATTGATATTTATTGTGCACACCTACTACACTGTTGTCTTTCGTAACCCAAAGGTTGACTGGTAGAGAATGCCTTGTTGCAGTAAGTCCGGCTATGTCCCACTACTGTACATGAAGTTTAAATAAATCAAGTTTCTCTATTTACTTTATGTTCAATTGTGGCACATAGGCGGATTTAAAGCCACAAGACATTCTCTAATAGACTACACTGTGGTAGGTGACAAAAATAAATAATAAGTATTGGCAAGAATGAAGTATAATTACATAGACAGATACAAGATTTATTCATATTAATGTTATTAATGTTGTACTTATATTAATATATACATAATGTATTGATAAAATAATAACTTATTAACTATTAATAAAATATGAAATCAAGCAAGCAAGAATTAAATAAATCATATAATCTCTAACCATCTTTAAATCCTAAACAAACTGTTGTTTTTTCTTAAAACCTTATAGATTGACAGCCCTTTCTTGGGTCCGTTGAAGGTACTGGATTCCCCGAGGATAGCCCTGGCTGTGCAAGACTTCTTACTTACCAAACTCCCTCGGTGGCCGTATTTAGACAAGGTTTGATAGAGCCCTGGGATCTCCGGTGGAACGCTATGCCAAACACTAGCCGCTATAATATAGCCTAGCACTATAACTTGTCATAACGCTTAAAATAACTAGTCAATAAAGTCTCAATTTAATTCATTTAATGACATACCGCAATATTTAAAAATTCATGTTTTTTTTTTTCATATAAAATAGTACTTGTCTGCGATCTCACCTGATGGTAAGTAAGCGTTGATGCAATCTTTGATGGTGAGGCGAACTATTTTAAGAGCCTATTAACTCTAGCCTTAGAGACACCCAAATTATAATCGGATGGGAAGACCACAGCAGGCAAATTACCATATATTTGTTATAGAACTCCTCCGAAACGGTAATGACCGACTTTTTTTTTTTGTATTGTTCGTTCTGAAAATAGGTTATTTTTTACCCCAACAACACTTTTTTTTTTAATTATTCTTAGATTCGCGTTTGACCTCTATCTCACCTGATGGTAAGCCATGATGTGGCCGACGATGGAGCACGCTTGCCTAGAAGTAACTTATTCACTCTTGACTTAAAGACCCCTAAGTTGTAGCTATCAGGAAACACAGACTCCGTTTTTTTTTCATTGATAATAATTTATATGGTTTAAAAACTCTTCTATAAAAAACTAATGTCAATGAAAACTACATCATTCATCAAGTAGTTTCCATTTCAAGCTTTTTCTGTCTACACTTTTTTTGGCGTCGGAAATTATATTACCAAGTGTTTGTTTCCGTTTGGGATGAAAATAGTGTGGTAATAGTAACACTCTCTATGTTAGAATTTTATTGTCTAATACCCACCATCCTTCAGTTGCCCTTTACATTCCAGGACTGTGAGCGCTCCTTTCTACAGTCGCACCCGTCACAAACAAAATGCTCATTCTACATAACTACTTCCAAAACGGCTGCTAATATTCAGTGGGTATCTCAATCCTCACTTGACATTTTCGTCGGTTACCTTAAGCACACATCCGTACGTACACACGTGGCGACCCAGGACCCTGACTCCCAAGGAACACGAATAAATCCTTCATAATCAAACATGAGCCGACGTTTACAGCGCATTTCGCTGCCACAGCAGATTTTTTTAATATTGCCAATGATTAAGGCTGCCACAGTAAGCGGAGTGGGGAGGTGTGGAGGGAGGGGGGGTATTTATTAAAAAATAACTCAGATGTAAAAGCGGTTTAAACGCGTAAACGTGTAGCGGTTAGCGGTCTCATGTTAGGAGCGGACAGCGGGTTTTATTCACAATCATAGAGTGAATAGAAGCGAGCCTGTCAGTGATTAAAACAAGTTTTAGGGGATTACTGCAGTTGACAAAAAGAAATATGTTTGTGTTCATTTTGAGATAAATATGTTACTTTTACTTCTTTAGGTTTTTCTTTGCTAACGATAATAAAATTTTAAGTTTATTTTAAACCTGCATAATCCCTTGGGATTGCAAAAATCCGTACGAAATATATGAACTAGTAATAGTTCATATATTTCACAATTAGTATTGATATTGCTAATAGGAATACAATTAGTAATATCAATAAATGTAAGATTCCCTTTACTTTTTGATGTCACTATTACCTAGCTAAACTTTTTTAAATTTTTTATTGAATAGGATCGCGTTTGACCATCTCACTTGATGAGAAGTGATGACAAGATCCACGATAGAGCTTATCAAGAGGTAGACAAATGTATGGCCAGAACTGCTATATTAATGGTTTAATATTATGGTAACCTAGCCTACAATTACAATAGCAGGGCGGGAGAAATAATCTGATGATTTTTCATATCAATAAAAGTGAAATGGTGTGTTAATAGATTCCCTCTACTCTTTAAGCTGTTACGTCTCCGTTTTCTTTCCAACGCCTAACCTAACATGACCGACTGCCTCTCAAAACTTAACCCCGTTGCATAAACAAACCCCAGCTATGCGTGAGCGCTGTCAAAGAGCCGACGCTGGGATATTGAACATTTTTGTACCGACTGATTAAAATAATGTTTGTAATTTTGTGAGACTTTCCCTTCAATGTCTCTTTGATGTCGCTCTGATTTTTCGATGAAATTCGACATAATTTTGGAACTGGTGAATATTTTGGCAACTTTGCCCAGTAACTGTAACAGTAAATGTGACACTATTCATTTCAATAGATCTTCTATTGAAATGAATAGTGTCACATTTTATTGTCCAGCTGACTGGCCGTCTTGTCCACTGCATCAACTGTATACAATGTAAGAGAATTATTCTGTTTTATGTCAGTGGTACTTGGAAGCCCGAAAACATTTACTGTTACAGTTACTGGGTCGTCGGCGGTAGTCGCTCTTGGTCAAGATGTAGCGACATCTATAACGCCACATAGGAACTAACATTCCTATCCGATTATATTTTAGGCGTTTTAAGGCTAGCTTGCTTCACCATCAGCGACTGCATCATAAGGTGGAATTGTAATCAAGCACTGGTTTAAATAATTTAAAAACAAAATATTCTTGTAGCCTTATTGTTGTGGCAATATGAAAAAAAACACGCTTTCTCTGTTACGTCAATAAGAAATATACAGCTTTTACCAATCAATGTAAAGCTAAAGGTCACAATGAGAGTAATATAAAGGAATATTGTGTGTTTCCTCTAACCTGTTACGAGTATTCGGGAGTGATTGTGGGCGGTTAGGCTTCGGAAAGTTCTCTGTAATTGTTATGTGGTTTTAGAAAAGCGAAAGGTTGGAAGAAAGGACCCACCGGGCCAACTGACCTACAGGCAAGTTTGTAGGATGATAATTGTATAGTAATATATAGGTTAAACTTGTATCTTATTAGATTTTTAAGGTCAAATCTTACAATAATATTATATAAAACTTCCTATTGGCTTTTCCTGGTACACTACTAAGTAGAAACTTTGTGTATCCATGAATAATTGGTTAGGTCGTCGCAGGTTTTCATTTTTGATAGGTTGAGTTGGACCTCTATCTTACTTGATAATAAGCGTCATGTGGTCGATGATGAAAAACACTTACTTAAAAAAGTAACTTAGTCGCTCTACACCAGTATTTATAAAGTCAGTTATTAAGATTAAGAGTTATCAGTTATAAAAAAGTAATTTCTTATTTGTTTGTCGCGGTTTCAAACCCAGCCAGGCGCATTACTCTGGGTAATTTATTTCATCACAACTGCTCTCAAAACGGTGAAGGAAAACATCGTGAGGAAACTGGCATGTCCTAGAATCAAAAATTCGAAGACATGGGATCTTCTAGAGAGGAGCCCTGAGTCCTAGCAGTGGGAACATTATAAGACTGATGCTAGGCTAGTTACTTAAGGTTCGAAATTTTCATCAAAAATTTCAAGAGAATACAAATTGTTACTTAAGTAGTTAGTACTTTTACTCAAGTATTTAGTTAGTATAACTTGTTTATAAATACGGGTGTTAGAGTCCCCATGAAATGTATCAAAAAACAAAGACTGCTTGTAATAACCCTCACTGAAACTTCATTACCTAGCTACACGCCCGTCTACTCCCTTTCCCTCTTAAGAGTATCAATAAAAGCTCTCGAAAGTAAATAAAGTGCGATAAAATCAGTTTTCCGACCGACACCGTCACTTATTAGATTTGGTTCGACATCGGAGCTCATCTACTATCAGTAAAAAAAGCCACTAGTGCGAGAATCGAATTCCTTTCCAAACTAGCAGGTATCGGTAACTTTGGATTACCATAATGGAAAAGTTGGGGAGTTGGGGATTTAGTGAATTTTGTAGGATATTGAGAAGTTTGGTTATTAGGTAGTTATCTATGGAAAAGTTTTTGTTCATGGTTCTAATTAGTAAAAAAATGTGTAAATGAACAAACTTTAATAATATATTTGGATTTTATAGGCTGAATGTTTAAGCATAGCATAGCATCAGCCTTATAATCTTCCCAGTGCTGGAACTCAGGCCTCCTTGCTAGGAAACCTGTAGACCACCACGCGGGCCCAGTGCGGGTTGGTGGATGTCACACGTCTTCGAATTTTTGGTTCTAGGACATGCCGGTTTCCTCACGATGTTTTCCTGCACCGTTTTGAGAGCAGTGGTGATAAAATAAATTACGCAAAGTAATGCGCCTAGCTGGGTTTGAACTCGCGAATTCTCTTTCTATTCCCATTGGTCATTGAATTTTCGTTCAGTCGAATGTTAAATAAATAGTTAGTAATCCTAGTAACTATGTAATGACGATCACAACCCCAATGATCGCGGTGTTTCTTTGTCAACTTATTAACTACTAGGAAACCGAGCGGTGATGTGAGATTTTTTTTTACTCAACATCACAGTTTTTTGGCAAAAATTGGGAGAAATCGTCATTTTCATGATTTAAAATGCATTTTTTTTTGTGTGTGCGAAGAGTAACTTGCGCAACAGCGGGACGGTAACAATCTAATAATATTTTTTATTCGAGCTTCAGAGTTTCATGGCACGCAATAAACATCTTTGATGGCGTTGACCATACTTATAAAGTAATCCACTTTCCTTTTATTTCTGTGACTTGGCCTGAATAATAAGCAGCGTGTTCGTAGGGCGGGCTATCCGTCAAGTGGTGTCTACTGGAGTGGGTAGTAATGATAAAGTTAGGCCTAATATTTTCATTGTGTGGAAAGGTTATCTAAAGGTGAAGCTCAAGTAGTACTAACAGACTTTTGACAGCTATTCTAGAAGTTTATTTCACAACTTTTAGGTCTTATATTCAAAATAGATTTGAAAAGAAAATAAATCTTTTATTTTGTGATGGTTGCCAGGTACATACAACAGAATTAAAATCGGGATTGATAATTAATCGATAACCTGTGCACCTTACGGGTACTCAAAAGGTTCATTGGTCATATGAAAATCATATATTTTTAACTCAACAGTATTTTCCCGAATGTTGACTCCCGTAGTGTGTTTCACAACGACCGTGCACTTTAGCGGATTTAATAAATATTTTATTTTTATTCAAATTGATATAAACTAGTGCTTGACTGCGATCCTAAATTATGGTAAGCAGTGATGCAATCGTTGATGGTGAGGCGCACTTGTTTATTAAGAGCCTATTCACTCTATCATTGAATACACCTGATTTATAATCGGACGGGAAGACCGCAGCAGGCAAATTGTTATTATTATATGTATTAAAAATAATTATCAAATAGCTTTCTGTGGTACAGAAGGTGGTCACTTATCCACAGACATTAGAAAGCATTGCTGACCTTCAAAAATCATTAAAAAATAATAATATGCTGAAAAAAATCACTTTTCAAAGAAACAAAGTTAAAAGAACTATAGAGAATAAAAAAAGAGAAACATGATGTCAAATAAAACCTGCAAATGCAGTAAGTTAACGGAACAAGCAGAAACTGGGACAAACTGCTCCTTTGTATATGGACCAACGTTTCTGTGTAAGGACAGAATGCTCACCGGAATGGACCGAACTGTTGTATGTATGGGTCAAATGGATTGTACACAGGGAGAATCTTTGTATGAATGAATGTGAACTGAAAATTGTTAGTGAAGTATGTGGCTTCGTGTATAATATTGTACCATTATTGTGTTGATTTGTTTGATCCTATTTATTTTCTCTCTAATATAGAATCTGTATGAAAAAAATTCTTTGTCAGCCCACTCTTGAAAGAGAGGTCGTGGTCATCACTGTGAATCACGATGAGTCATCTTGATCATCTTGTGTTAGTTTATCAATAAATATACAAATACAGAATACTACTTTATTGTAGAATTTTGCTGTGAAAACAATATCAAAATTGGCAGCAAAGCTAATGAGATGTAATTAGTTATAACAAATATATCTATCCCTCTCTCGCCAAGATGTTACTTTCTACGGCCGTTCAGATGTGATGTATTTACTTTGACGTCAAATTCAATATCGGAATTTTCTTTCTTTTTAGAAGTTTTGAAGCTTTATAACTTCATTGTTGATTGAGATGTTTCAAAAATTCTTTCATATTTGTTTTATTTATAAAAAAATTGCGTCCACATTCTCTGTTCATGTATCCATGCTTTTTTGAAGAATGTAAGGTTTTCGTAGCCCAGCAAATGTAAATAAAAGCTACTAAGTAACCGTTATAGCACGGAAATGAGTTTTGGGATTGTTTTTGTCATATAATGTTGATTTGTTTTTGCGAAAGAGTAACCAGCCAGATGCATTACTTTGTGTAATTTATTTCATCATCACTGTCTCTTTAACCGGTGAAGGAAAATATCATGAGAAAGCTAGAACGTGCTATAACCAAAAATTCGAAGAAATGAGACATTCACTAACCCGCATTTGGCCCGCGTGGTGGATTACGGCCCATTCCCTCTCCTAGAGAGGAGGCCTGAGTCCCAACAGTGGGAACATTATAAGGCTGATGCTATGCTATGCTAGGCTTGAGCTTGACCACCAAAAGCGATGGACCACGCTTGCCTAGAAATAACCTATTTACTATTGACTTAAAGATTCCCCGGTTGTATTTATATTTTTTTAGAGAATTGTCTGTCAAAAGAAATCAATACTATAGACAGCGATTCCCAAATCCATATACTATACAGATAAAAATGACGTCCGTAAAATGCATCTTTACATTGAACACGACGCTAGGAGTGAAAGTTAAAATCATGAGCTTGCTTCTGATGCTTGTCTGTCATACGTGTAACCTATTTAGGGGTTGAAACTAGTCCGGGCAACCGCATAAAATATTTATGAGCGATGCCGAGCGAGGCAACGCACGGCGGACTTTTAAAGGAGAATGTTGATTTTAATTATTTTGTTGCTGGTTTTTTTTATATGGGGGTGAGATGTAGCTGGGGTGGAAAAAGAGGTCAAAAATATGGGATGGAAAAATTTGCAGGAACTAAAAATTAAGTTTATTGTTCTGAGAGCATTCGGAATGAAAAAGTAGCCAATTGTCCAGGCTGCAGCAAAACTATGTACTCGTAGGTACTAAACACAATACAGGCTAAAAAATGTCATAAAATAGCTTCCTTTCTTTTTTAAACGTTCGGGGAAACTCACATACACAAGACACTCAGAACACCTAACTGTAAGCCGTACAAATACTTTGTTCCTCGCGGGAATCGAACCCGCGACACGCAGCGCAGCAGCCAATTGCTCAATCACTGCTCCAACAATGTCATCATGTTACTCGTTTGCTATGATTCTATTGTTAACTTAAACTAATTGAAATCACAACGTTTTAAAAACCTGAAAAAATATAATTAACCTTTTATCTCACATCATGCAGCGATAGAATTTCCACATCTCTCTCATCAATTTTCCTCTCCACCTATAGAATTTCACCCACATACTTACAAGCGAAATAACTCACACATTCACACGCACAATATGATTAATTTGAGTGTTGTTACGTCACGTCATAACGTCGTATTAGCATACGTCAGTCCGGCGTGTGCCGACAATCTATTAAACGTAAAAACTGCCCTCTGCGCCGCGGGTACGCATACAATATTTATGAGATATTCTGCCAGCGAGGTGAGATGCGGTATAAGCTAGAAGCGGAAAGCGATTTGCTATAAGGTTTTATCTAAATATAATAATACTTCGACTGTAGAAAGAATTGACCCACACATGCAAAAAGAGACTGAAAATAAAAAGCAGCTTGCAGTGAGCTGTGTGACAGTAGTGTTTGGAGATGTCATGAAATGAGCTCTCTATTATGTTAGGTTAATTCAAAGTTTTGTTTGAAACATAATACAAGAAACACTATATTATACGTTCGTCTTAGGTTAGAAGTCATTTCCTCCACTTGATTCAATCAGCAAATGACTCGAAATTTGAACAAATAGTTGTACAAATGTTTCAGTTGTTGTGCCAATATTAAGATAAATAAGGTTGCCTTCACAAGTTGTCTTGAAGTATGATTTTATTATCATTTGCTTTTTTTAAGGAGGAAAGTTATCAAATGATTTTTCCCACTTTAGGGTGAAGCGAGAGGGTCTGTCAAAATTAAGCGAATCTTAACACCCACCTGTGTCTTTCAGTTACCCTTTGCGTTCTAAGGCACGGTCGCTCTTTCTAACGTACCCACAGATTATTATTTTCAACTAATAGATACCAGTGTAATATAGAAACCATTGGCTTGCCGCTTTTGGCTTAATTTTCCCATTTCACGCCAGAATTTTCTTCTGATGAAGTGTCCTAATTTCTCCGCTAAACTCCTCTCACTTGAGCTCGGGAAAGTTGAAGTGGTCTCGGATTCAAGTTAGGTCGGACACGATCCGTCTCGGGAATCATGATCCATAACTAAATCTACCGAGTTGACTGAAAACTGCCCGTTTATTACTGCAAGCTAAATCTTGGGATAAAACGGTGTGATTTTTAGATGAAGTTGTTTTTTTCACTTCTGTTTAAGTTTCGGATTAATGAGGTAGACCGGACTAAAGTTTTATGGTTTTAAAAAGTAAACCACAGGGTTATATTAATTTAAGACAGAAAGAGGTAGAGATGTACTGTAACACGACTTTTCTATGTTACAATCTTACGGTCTTTTGAACTGGTAAAAATAATTGTGTTCCGTCAAAGTATTTTTAAAGGCGTATGGAGTATTTTTTTTTAAACTGATATAAACTAGTGCTTGCCTGCGATCCCACCTGATGATAAGCAGTGATGCAATTGTTGCAATTGTTGTTGGCGAACTAGTTTATTAAGAGCCTATTCACTCTAACCTTAAAGACTCCTATATTAAAATCGGATGGGAAGGCCGCAGCAGTTAAATTGTTACAAACCTTCGATGTACGTAGCGACGAGGCGAAACGCTCAGTTCATAGATCTTAATTGAAGTTAACCTTAGCAGAAAGGTAAAAAATTCCTAAACACTTTTATAAAAATCCTCCCTTAACTCAGTCTGGCAAAAAGGTACAATAACCCCATAAAAGCCGCCATAACTCTACTTGTACCATAAAACAAATAACACATAATAATTCCCCTTTACACAACACCTTCACGCCGTCAACTTGAGGAACGAGGGTGGGCACGCAAAAAATTAACAAAGTAAGGTCTACAAAATAAGAGGAAGGGTCGCGTCGTATTAATATAATGGCGGAGAGCTGCATTTACACCGTCGTGTAACACAGGTATGAGCGAGAAAAGGGTTATTTCTTGCACTTCTTTCATACTGAATAACAGTCAAAGATTCAAGATTCAAAGCATTTTATTTCTATTTACTTTTGAAATGTCAAGAAGTCAGCCATTCAGAAAAATGATGATAATTGCACATTCCGAAGCTTAGATCTGTATGGAGAAGAATGCGCAAGAAACTCAATGGACACTCTTTTCATTCTTGTCGCTACTACTTTATCTGAGAACAATGTAAATAAAGTTTACCTACTATTTGATATTTAGTGTAACACACTTCGGTAGGGTAGTTATAGGCCAATATATATATACACGATTTTCTGTTTGCAGATTGATCCTTGATGTATGTATAATACAAACTACCTTTGCTGGTCTCAATTTATTTTGAGGAATCTTTAAAAGCTTCTCAATGCAAAACGAGCTCATTTATAAGAAACCTCAACTCACAAATCATTGGCTCCATTCACTCAGGATTTTTCCAAAGCAACGAAATCGAACCACAGCCTATCCATTACCGACAAAACACGGACGTACAAGTTACGCACCCGTGTAACCGCGGCCATGTATAGGCACCTCGTATTTTACGTCCAGATGTCCTCGGTTACTGGTTGTTACAAGCCTGCGTTGTGCCGATAAAAAATAACTGTTCTCTGGAACAGTTATTTTACGTGGTATGTTGTTTTTTGGAGCAGTTCACGCGTTATTGGGTATGCGATTATTTTGACGGATTGCGTAGAAAATTAAGGAGGTATCTTATGGTTATGGAAAATTTATATGGAGTGTTTATTTATGTATTTTCTTAAGTATGTTTAGAAAAGTGTGGTTGTATTGCAGAGAAAAGTTAATAAATTAATGGTATTTATTACTTTTACATTTTTTAAGGCCTGACAATAGACTGATGTATTTTATTTCTTGTTACAGGTAAGGCAGTGTTTTTTACCACAGTTTGTTAAGAAAGCTATAAAACATGTAAGTGCTTACAATTAATGTTATAAACAGGTGCAGAATTGTCAGATCGACACTATACTTAGTCTAATTTTTTTTTTATTTGTTGGTTATGTTTGTCTCTGCTGAGGCCAGTGACAGCTGGCGTCGCGGATGTAGTAGACAACCTAGACGACTTGGTTGTCTATGGTCACAAGGTGGAATGTTAAGCTCGTTTCACACATGGCCTGACAGGAAAACTGTTCTTTTTTTTTTGTAAATAATTTGTGCGTCTGTTTTGAGCAGAATAAACGTATTTTCTTTCTTTTCTTTCTTTAATTAAATTTTAATCGTTTTAATCTTGTGGAGAGTCGATTCGGTGCGTGAAACACTATCGATTTGTAGAGATAAAATTAAAAACTAAAGTACTTTTTTTTTATTCGAATTAATTTACGCATGTACGAAATGAATTTATAAGTAAATTGCTCCCATATTTGCCTCTGATTAATTTATATGACAAAACATTTACCAGGTCAGTTAGCAATATCTTTGTTACGTCAGTTGGATGAGTGTTGCAATGTTGCACTCTTCGTTGCGAAAAAAAAGCGAAATCAAAAATTCTTTTCACAAACTGGACTATTGTTGTAGGTTACTGATAAAAATATCTCAATCGTTTTTTAGAAAAAAACTTTTCACTACGAATAACACCAAGCTCTTCTCATCATAGTAACCGAATGCCGAGCGGGATGTACTCTCAAACGTGCAATATCGTGTAGTCATCAGTCGACAGCGACATGACTTCATTAAGCCTTCGGGCACGCTCGGCCATGCTCGGCTTCACTCGACCAAGTTCAGCCATGCTCGGTGTCACTCGGGTTTAGCAGTTGACGAGGAGATCGGGATGCAAACTTGAATTTTTTAAAGGAATTTGGGAAAGGGATCTTCATTTGTCTGAAGGCTCTGTAATTATGTTGTTTGTGGACTGGGGCTGAGCCAAAGTAATTTAATGGGCAGTTTTAAGGGAGGGTAGAGAGATAATCAATCATTTGAAACTGCGTATTATTATTTTTTTTACCAAGAGCGTCGATTTACTGAAGTTGAAGCAGTGTGGTTTATGTGGTTACTCACTACTGGGAAAAACATCTCACATTATAAATTACATTATTGCAACCGAAATTTCATAATAATAATAGTTTTCACATAGTTCTTGGTAACCAGTCCGCTTAAGACTCCAAAAACCATAGCCCTATTGTCTTTATTCTCCATATGTCACAATAGTTTTTACCAACCGGGGGTTTTCCTTGGATCCACTAGCACTGCGCATACAGGGACAATCGTCGGTTAGCATCAAGTTCCATTAATTAACTACATAATGGGCTTCTGCGAGTTGGTTTCGGCTCCTCGTACGCCTTCCAAGGGTCCAAGACCTCAGGGTCCTGAGATAAATAAATTCATAAAAAAAAATATGATCTATATAGAAGTCTTCATAGAAGTCTACGTTTTATTTTCGTTTAACTTTTCAACTTAGGGGCCATTCAAGTATTACGTAAGCACTACAGGGAATTGGGGGGTCTCTGCTTTGCTTATTTTTGATGAATTGGGGGCAGGGTGGCATGGATGGTGATTACTGCAGCAGTATGTTTTTGTTAGTTTTTAAGTGAACGATATAGATGTTTGAAAATCACACGAAAGCAACAGAGATCCAATGTCTTTGAAGACTAGGCTTGAAATAAACAATTTTAAGTCTATTCCATATTTTTAGACTTAAGACCACTTCTCATAAATTAATAACGAAACCAGCACATTGAAAAATGTTAGTACCAATGTTTACGTAAGCATGAGGGGGCGGAGGGCTTTTCTTAGTTTTATTGACGAGGGGTTTTTTTTATGATAGGTAAAATCATCCAATGACAAATCCCGCCCTTGGGTGGAGCGGGAAGTGGGTGGGGATTAATAGGTAATAATAAGGTTAATATTTGCTAAAAATCTGCTTACGCAATACTTGAAAGGTACCTTACTGATAATTTTCTTTATTGTGTCTTTGAATGCTTTAAATTCGAGTAAGAAAGGAAGTGAACTAAAACTAATACAGTTAAAGACCACGTTCCACAAAAGACGCCTATCAAACTCAAAATAAATCGAAGTCCCATAACGGATCACGGCTCAGTTATTAAGGTCCACGTACACGACACGTCGTACGATGCAATCGAGCAGTACATGTACCCACTGGGGACCGCTGATTGGCTGCCTGAGCCTGATGACGTCATACGCGTATGTGAGCCGCCGTGACGCGCGCTTAAATTAAACGCTGCGGATATTGTGCGGTTTGCGTAAAGGATTTAAACTGGCGCGGTTAGATAGCAACAGTCGTATGAATTGATCTTCAAGGGTTATTTCTTTCTTTATTTATTTATAGGGGTTTTTAGGCATAGCGTATGTCAGTCCCATCGTATCCTAAACAATTGTACGTCACAAGACGTGACCCATAAATTCGAACAAACCTTTTGTGTCGACCATTTGGTTGGGTTAGAATTTTATGGAACATGCCTACATCTGGGGGCTTACTGTCGAGTTTAATTCCGATCGGCCGACATTGGAATTGTGACGTTAGGTACTCTTCAATTTGATGCTAGGGCCAAATTGCGTGACCTTTTTGGAAAATTAAGTAAAATGAGGATTTGGCTTGGCCTGTGGTCACGCTATTTTAAACCAATTTGGCACTAGCATCGAATTAAAGAGTACCTAACTTCAAAATTTCAATGTTGACCGATCGGAATTAAACTCGAGAGTAAACCCCCAGTTCTGTTCAAATTCAGGGACATTATCAAATTATTTAAACAATTTTGTATGTCCTTGACGGCTCCACATCTTCTTCATCATGAAGGCTTGCCATGGAATGAGTCCAGATCTGGATTCAACCAATTTCTGCGTAATCTATCTATTACGCAGAAATTGGTTGAATATTCTTTATCGTACACTAAAAATAAAATTACAATAAGAACTTAAAATCAATAGGGTGTCACAATGAGCGGTCTTATCGCTAAAAGTGATCTCTTACCGACAACCTTGGGATGGATTTGATAGAGATGGAGAAAAAGATAGTCAGGTAGTTCAGTGTGCTATTCACATATATAGAATACATAACTAATAAAATACAATCAATATAATCTATATATATAAAAGAAAGTCGTGTTAGTTACACTATTTATAACTCAAGAACGGCTGAACAGATTTGGCTAAAAATTGGTAGGAAGGTAGCTCAGAACCAGGAAAAGGACATGATTTTTACCTCGTTATGTAAAAAAAATCAAAAACCTGCTCATTTATTGGTATAAGGTAGAGTAAGGTAGGATAGAGTGGGGTAGAGTATTGTAGAGCGGGAGCGAAGCCGCGGGCAAAAGCTATTATATATATATATATATAAAAGTATGAAAGCAGAGAGAAATAATGTACTTAATGATGTTCAAGAGGAGAGGTGATGATCCTTAACCATATTTAAAAAAATAGTAAATACGGGTACGTACATACGTAATATACAGGTTGTTAGAAAAACATTGTTTAGCAAGATAGATTCCGATGAACACCGAGTTTCATAACATTCGAGTCAGGTGAACATAAAACAAGAAATAGGTAAAGTAGCAGTTGGACAGCACTTGTTTTAGAACGTTAATAGTATATTTTAATACAAGTGGGGAAAGTTTATCATTGCAGCCGAGGCAAATTCACCCGAGCCGTACAGGCGAGGGTATTATGGAGCCGAGTGCTGCAGTGACAAATCTCCACGTGTATCAAACGACGTTTTTCAATACACTTACGAAGAAATACGATGAAAAATCCACCAATAATCTAGTCGTATCTTTTATCAGAAAATTACTAAGCATTTTTGTTCATTTTGTACTGAAGAAAATTTTCCAAAGTTACCTTACAATTTAGTTTTGATTTGATGGCAGCAGGCTATCACAAGTATTTTTTACCTCAGTCACATAATCTAGCGGCGTAGCATCTAAAGGATTCTCTTGAAATCTTGTATTTCACAACTATCTCAAATCAATAAGCTAGTTAATATTAGGTGTACTTTGCCCTTGCCTTTGAAGGAAATATTAAAAACTTAAAAATATCCGCCTCTTTGCTTATAAAATAATAATAATCGCCCTTGACCGTGTTAAAATAGGAATGAAAAAAAGCCCTTGTATTGATAAATTAAAAAAAAAGCACACGGGTGATAAACATGCCATATCGAACCAAATCGTAGTGCGATAAGAGGCAGTTTTCGAGTAAGTGTATTGAAAAAGGTTTTATGAATTAGTCACTAGACAATAACATAACATTAATGTGTATCTTAGGCAAATTGAATAAGATAAATGTTACCCACCCACGAAAATATTTAAAACAGCCAATATATTTCAAAAATGTTTTCAACTATGAAATATGAGACAAAAACGTTATACAGCATTATTCATACTTATCATTGTAGTATGAAAACAAACTTCCCTCTCGTTCATATTTTTATTTTTCGTGCCATTTTCACCCTTATGTCTCAAAAGTTAAGGTTCTTCACATTTTGACAGTTCTAAATATTATTTTTGTGCAGACCCTACTCTGAGCATCCCACAAATGAGAGTTGTCACCTGTGATACGTAAAAATAGAAATATGTAGCGACAGCGGAAAAGTTTCGCCAAGTTTTTTGACACTTTTAGTAAGCCTTATTATATAGCTATTTTGGGGGCTCTTTGCTGTCAATAAATTCACCAGAATCGAACTAATTTTGAAGAGGCTTCACAATAAGTTTGTGTTTTTATATTAGTGTGTTTGTTACTGTTTGAGGCTGAAACTGCCGAAGGGATTTGGATGGCCACGTGTGTAGACCATGTCCAGGAATAGCAAATAGAATTCTTTTTATCCGGTGAGTAGCTCCCATAGGATAGTTTCCCATTTTCACACGGGCAAAACCGCTGGTGCAAGCAAGTGTTATATAAAAATAAAATAAGTGTTAATAAAACTACATCTTATGTTTTATAATGAGCTGGAAAAAGTGTTAAAAAAAAACATAAAAGTATTCGAGTTTTCATTTCGCCCCTTTTATTCAAGAAAAAGTTATTAAAACCATATTACAACTACCGGGAACGCATCCTGCAAAAACCTATATGAAAAGCAGAACGTTCAATTTCAGCGTAATAACCAGAGTTGATAACACTTTACATTTTTACTTATACGCAACAACGAAAAAACGCTTTCAATTATATTTTTTTTCTTTTTCTATTTTGCCCAGGCTCCCAACATTGACTATGCATATGCGAAGTTGATTACATTTTTAACACCTATTTTACTGCTAGCATTTTTTTTGCTAACTGTTCTTTGTAAACGGGTATTATGCAAATTGTCCATTACAAGCAACGAGCTGCACATTTATGCGTTATGCGTGGAAGTTTGATAACACCCTGTGAATGTGAGGCGGAACAGATTGGCGAGGGGTGTTTGTGTCTAAGGGGTTTTAGGGGATGAAATTCTTGTTAACAGAGGATTGAATGGAAAGTTTTTTTGTTTGTGCATTTGGTTTTGTTATTGTTCTATAAAAGTCGATTTAAAGTTCTTAAATCTTGTTATTGAATTGTCTTTTTTTGTTGTACCACCCATTTGTGATTTGTTCTACTTTTCTTTTTATCACAATTTATGTATTTATTTATTAAATGCTTTACGATGCACATAGATAAAGGTGTCTTTATATGTGTACAGAGGTGGAATTAATGCCTTAGGCATTTTCTACCACTCAAATTTTGAGTGATGCAGAGAAATATTGACGTATGCACCTCCAAAAAAGAGAGAAGAAAAAAGGCGAATCCAAAAAAGATTTACGAATGAACCGTAATTAGAATTATAATTATAAAAAAAACTATTTACAAAAAAAGGAGTAACCGTCTTCACTACAAAAAAAAAAAACTAATAAAAGGATCAAAACAACTTTAATATCGGTAGTCGTTGTTTCTCGGTATTGTTTGTTTCTTATTTTTTAATAGTTTTTTTTTTTTACTTTTACTGTATGCTTCGAAAGTACTCATTATGGCAAGTTGTTCTGTCGCGGGCAAACAACCGATTTCAATTTCACGGTGATATAAATAGAGAAACAGGCTGACTGAATGCTCCTCTAGCAAGTTCTTGAACTTACTAAAAAGAACTTGTGTCTTGAACTACAAACACATTTGCGTCTGGTCACCGTCGGCAAACCCCCTCGTTTTCATTTCTCAACCCCTCCAACACATTCAAAAATTAAACGTCTATGCTAAAACGATGACGTTTCAGCACTCACAGTACTCCAAACTAGTGCATTACAAATACATTTACATTCTTCTGCAAACAACACAAAAAAGTCTTTAAACCAATCTTCATAAAGTCCACTGCAACTGCAATTTAATATTTGTTTCTAGTACTGAAAACAAAGTTCCTTTTGCGGTTAGTTTACACGAAAATGCACTTTATTTTGTTGACGTTAAGGGGATAACGTATGTTGTTGCAGCTGAGTATATTCCTTGTCTCATCACACAGTTGTCTGTCTGTCTGTCTACGTGACAAATTGTAACCAGGGAACGATTAATGATATTATGATGCTTTGTAGATTTATGATCTGATGTGAGATAATGGAAAATGATGTATAAGGTTTTGAGTGAACGCATGCCACTATGACTGCTTCAATGTGTAGTAGTTATGAGCATGACTGCTAAGCGTGGGTCTCTGGGTTCAATCCTTGGACTGGTTATGATATTTGAAACTCTCAGCAGCAGGCTGACTGACCTGTTGGTCTAGTAGTTAGTGAGCCTGACGGTTATACCGGAGGTCGTGGGTTAGATTCCCACCCAGGACAAATGTTTGTGTAATGAGCACGATCATTTGTTCTGTGTCTGGGTGTAATTTATACATAATAAGTATGTGTTTAGAAATATATAAGTATGTTTATCAGTTGTCTAGTAGCCATAAAACAATCTCTGCTTAGCTTGGGACTAGACGACGTGTGGTAGTTGTAGAATATTATTATTATTCCATTTATTTACATTACACATACATATTTTACAAATTTTTAAATATTTCTTTAGAAAACATTATAAAAAAAAACATTTGAAATATTTAAAAAATAGTAGTCCACCGGCATCGGGAACAGGGTCCAAGCTGACGGCGGTCAGGACTCCTGAGAGAGGAACCTCCGGGCAATGCGCGCCGTGTCCAAGAGTACTACTTTATTATCATTATAGTTCAGAAATAAGAATTAGAATGGCGTTTGGCAATGACCGTCAAAGGGCCTCATAGAATGTACAGGCACCTCTATGTAAATTATGCAATCTTTTTTTAGGCGTGACTTCATTATTTATACTCAGTACATCGAAGGATTGTAATACTTTGCCTGCAGCGATCTGCCCATCCGATTATAATTTAGGTGTCTTCAAGGCTAGAATGAATGGGCTCTTAATAAATTAGTATGATTTAATATCAACGATTTTATCACTGCTATTAAGTATATAATATTTAATTTTAAAAAGCCCTAAGCTTAGTTAACCTTTAAAAATAAAACAAAACTTCAATCGCTGTTTATATTCAATCAAATAAACACTTATTCCTTGGTAGAAGGAATCGAATCTATGCATCTTCTAAAGCTTATGGAACCTGAATGGCGGCAGACGCTTCTCCAGCTCTGATTCACTGACGCTCGAGGATTCCTCGTCCGACCCACTTAGCGTTTTGCTGGCTGATTCAGTATCGTCATCAGTTAGCGTCACTTTATAGTCATAGAAGAAATGGTGGTAATATGGAAGTATTCCGCCCTTTGTACCATTGGGACATCGATGATCTGATATCTTGGTGAACACTGCCAAAGGAAGACACTAATTTAGAATAAACCCTTCAATAAAAAACTCAAAACTGCAAAATGATTTTGTTTCACATAGACCTTTCCACTTATAAAATGTCAGAAGCTAGCGCACGATTCCAATTGGTCTCCTTACAATTATCATAATAAGGTAATTATCATAATATTGCAGATTTTGTGGCTTCACCAACGTGAAAATAGATCATTACCCCAAGGGTTCCGGGGTAAAAAAGTATCTTATGTGCTACTCCAAAATATTCCTGATGCTTTTCATTCAAATCATTTCAACGTGAAGGAATAACAAACACACACGCTCACAAATCTCCTTTGCAATATTAGTGTGATAGGATCGAGTTTGACGAGTACCTTTCCTGATGATAAGTGATGATGAAGCACGCTTGCCAAGAAGTAACCTATTGCAACATGTATTGTAGAGCCCACGCTTGCTACTAACTAAATTCTAACAATAATGCGGTCTTGATGATATTGTCGTTCTTTCTCTGGTACTCACTGGTCCCATCCTGGCAGTTCCTGTAGTGCATCATGCAGAGACTCTTGAACGACCTCCTGGCTCGCTGGTAAGCCCCACAGATCCACTTGATAGAAGGGTCTCGCCATTTCTTCTGCATGTCCTCCGGGCACTTTGTGCACTTACGATGCCATTTTCTCCTGAAATTATATACCGCCTTATTGGCATGGAAACTTTTTAGCCTATGTAAGTTTGTTAGAAAAAGAAACCGACTCTATCTGCCCCGTCACTCCTCAGTCATGTTAGGGTCGGCTTCCAATCTATCCGGATGCGGCTTAATAACCTAGTTTTATCTGCAATTGTAGGCATTTATTATTGCAACTGCTTAATTCTAGGGTTTTTTTTTATGGTAGGTATAATCATCCAATGACAAATCCTGCCCTTGAGTGGAGCGAGAAGTAGTGTCATACTCTTACTGACTAAAAACCTACCCCGTTCCTTCGTTGCCTATAGTGCCGGGGCTGAGCCTTCCTCTCAGAAAATTTCCCTTGACCCCAGCAGGCTTCGACCCTGCCTGCCTGCAGTTAGCAGGCTGGGCCTCTTCGGTGTGCTGACAGCTTCTTGAGGCGCGCGGGAACAGAACGCGCCGTTGACGACTTGGGCTCGGTCCGGTCGGTTACCGGACGATCGGACAGCGTGCTACCCATTGCACGCCGTCCGCAAGCCCGCGCCTACGGTGGCCGGAAATCGGGATCGGAATCCCGGCGGCGGCTGGGGCGAGCGCCCCGTTGCCTCTGCCTGATGCGGTGGACCTCCTCCTTTGCTAGCATTACTGCTTCGCAGAAGGAGGCGACCGCCTGCCATCCCTCCTCACTATGGACCATGGCCTGAACCAAGGCCCGGCGGGAGAGATCGCTGCCGCCGATCGCCCCCACGAGGACACGGCGATGTTCCGCCCAGGCGGGGCACACCTCTACAGTGTGCTCCACCGTATCCTCCGGGTGTTCCGCACAGTGGCGACACCCGGGCGAATCCTCCGCACTGCAAGACTAGGGTCAGATTTTCTGGCTTATCATTACCTTAGGACTATCAAAGATCTACAAATACGACTGGCCTGTTGGTCTAGTTTATTAGTGACCCTGACTGCTATGCCGGAGGTCGTGGGTTCGATTTCCACCCAGGACAAATGTTTGTGTGATGAGCACGATCATTTGTTGTGGGTCTGGGTGTAATTTATCTATAATATGTATGTGTTTAGAATTAGAAATATATAAGTATGTTTATCAGTTGTCTAGTACTCATAACACAAGCTCTGCTTAGCTTGGGACTAGAAAACGTTGTGTGGATATACATATTTCATTTATTTACATTACACATACATATTTTACACATTTTTAAATGTTTCTTTAGAAAAAATTATAAAAAAATAAAAACATTTAAAAATATAAGAAAAATAGCCCACCGGCATCGGGAACAGGGTCCAAGCTGACGGCGGTCAGGACTCTTGAGAGAGGAACCTCCGGGCAATGCGCGCCGTGTCCAAGAGTACTACTTTATTATCATTATAGTTTAGAAATTAGAATTAGAATGGCGTTTGGCAATGACCGTCAAAGGGAGAGGCCTCATAGAATCTACAGGCACCTCTATGTAAATTATGCAGTCATTTTTTAGGCGTGGCTTCGTCATTTATACTCAGTACATCAAGGATTGTAATATTTTGCCTGCAGCGATCTGCCCATCCAATTATAATTTAGGTGTCCACCCAGGACAAATGTTTGTGTGATGAGCACGATCATTTGTACTGTGTCTGGGTGTTATTTATCTATAATATGTATGTATTTAGGAATACATAAGTATGTTTATCAGATGTCTGGTAACCATAACACAAGCTCTGCTTAGCTTGGGACTAGACGGTATTGTGTGATAGTTGTGGAAAAAAAATTATGGCCGGGACCATCATAAAAAATATCAGTTAAAACATACCTTGTGACTATAAAAACGCTATTTCTATGTTAAATCAACTATTTCCATACCATCCTCTACGTTCTATAGTTGACTTAGGATCTCGGTTCTTTTTCTTCTTGTTTTTCTTGACTACGCCTCCGCTATCTGACGAAGACGAGTCTGAATCCGTAAATGCTACATTCAAAGATTCCGATGCACCTTCATTTTTATCTGTTGATCAAGTTAGAGCAGTAATTATTGTATCTTGTAAAAGAATTATAAGAACACATGGAGACTCTTATCTTCAGATCTACCTAAATACCAGAATTATATCAGATGCCTTGTCACCTGCATCCCAAACTCTAAGCCTAAAGTTATCACATAAGTAAATTTTCCAAAACTTTAGCAGTAGCAGAACTTTTTACTACATAAAAGCCTCTCTCTAGATTCGTATTCCTACTACCATAAACCAAACCTTCTACAAGAAAGTTAACCTTACAAGTTCCTATTTCAAGACCTGTTATATTCTAAAGGTGTCATTGTTCACCGCCTGTCTTCGTCAACCACCGAGTATAAGCTTCTATTTCTGTGTATTAATCTAGACACATCTGTGCCAGTTTCATTCATGACCTACCATCGCCGTCTGCCCATCTCGTCGTCGGACAAATCCTTCTCCTTCTTTTTAATCCTTAGAAACTACTTGGTCATTGCCTTGTATCATTGTGAACGGGTACATACCTTGTGAATCACCATCAGATGACGTGGACTTGTCTTTGCGTCGTGTTTTGACTGCATTGATTTTATTATTTTGGATTTCAACTACAGTATCGTTGGAAACAGATGCTATGGCAATTTGTGCTGTAGAAAATTTACCCGATAATTATTATTAATAATATTTGCTCGACCGAATTTCGATCATAGTGGTCAATCTTAACAGAGATTGGTTAAGTTAATACGAAGGAGAAGTTATACTACATAAGTGTGTTCTCTGTTTCTTTAGTCTCTTAAGTCAATTGGACGACAACCTGACAACCCCGGAGAATAATATGGTGCAGGATCAATGGCTTTTCGTATTTCCCGAGTCACAGTGGCATTATACCATCAAATTTCAAACTCCAGGCTGCTACAATACTTAATAGATAAACCTAACATTACTTTTGCCCGATCTGAGAATTGAAAACATGATCATTATTTAGGTAACGTATGCTCATATGCTTAATTCTTAGTTTTTTAATAGGTATTAAAACATGCGGTCAAAGTTAATTACAGAAAAGCAAGTCGTATAGAAGTACAGCCTGCATTACGATTCTGGCAAGAATTTACTGGCTACAATTATTTTACGAATTGAAATCACATGCATCTATCATCTTATATCTTTGAAGAACTTACCTAAAATCAATACAAGTACAAGGCTGGCCACTCTGCGAGCCATGGCTTTTCGTCAATCATTTTATACCGTTTTGTAAAACATGTGCAGAAACCCATAAATCTCAGCTATGGTAAATTTATATCCATTCGATTTGATTTTTTTACGATACAAGTAATTTTGTTTTTTCATTTTATTTTTATTGCGTGTTATTTTTATTATTTCACACTCAATCCCATTTTCATTCTTACAGTGCAAGGAGATTACATAGATCATCTAGGAATACATTAATTTCTTTGATATGGACGTTAACGTTATGTGATGACTATATTTTTTATGAACTGGACAATGAACCTAAATCATTCACTCAATAAAAACTTCTAGTACAAAAATCTTGTTACTACTAAACCAATGAGAAAACTGTATTTTGTGATACTCCTTTCATGTAAAAAACTGTCTATTAATTGGACCCTTAAATGTTTTATACTCATTAGAAGAATTATAATTTAATATTATTTCAATTTTTCTCTTTCGTGTATGTATTTTTATCGTTTTTAGCACCTACTAATGTTTAATTTTTTTAAATATATTTAGAATTTATGCTCATAAAATATTAATGTAAATTGTTCATGACAAATAAATAAATTGTATAAAACATATGGCTCATATTTATATGGACATACATATATTATTGTCATCGTCAACTACATAGACAGTTCGTTTTAAGCAGGTAGAATTAAAAACTATTGTAAAGGATGTCCAAAAATGAAGCTATCAGGGCTATTTAATTATGATTATTTGGAAGCATCCGTATGACCCTAAAACGCAGAGGGCATCTGACGCTCCCTATCTTTGATCATTCCACCTCCAGCTCCACCAAGTTATTTGATCGTTTTCCGACCTAATAAAAGGATATCAGAATGAAATGGCTTTTTTATCAACTCATTTTACTATTTATCACACTTTGTATTCGTAGAACCAGCTCCGTCCATGCTGCGGGTCATTCTTGCATTTCTGATCATACAACTTCACGAACACTGGAAAAGTCAAAACAAACTTTGAATAGTATCGTGGATGGAGCACAATATGTGATTTCAGATTGTTGTATTACGTACACAAATTTTGTTGTTTATGGAGTATCTGGCTGGTTCTTCTCCAAAGGAAACGACTAATTGGAACCTTGCACTAGCTTCTGATGATTTGTAAGTGCTCATCTAGGCTTTTGTGTTTATAGCGCTATGACACTCACGTGACGGATCAATACTCTCTTGAACACTCCAAAAATCAATCAATTCACTTTATTATTACCCACTGTTAGATATAGTCTCTCTAGGTTTGAGCCAAAGCGCAAAGTTTTCCCCAATCGACGTTCATTCGGATTCCGAAACTCGAGCTGCAGAATTTGGCTCTTGGTCCTTTTACAGCCAGCCCCACTTCTGCTAGCTTACTTTCCAAGCTATGTCGGTAACTAACAATTATTCTTTTATACTCACTAGTCCCATCCTGACAGTTCCTATACCTCATCATGCATACACTCTTGAAGCTGCGTCTGGCCCGCTGGTAGCTGGCGCATATCCACTTGATCCCAATATTGGTGTGCTTCTTCAGCATATCATGAATACATGGAGTGCAAGTCCGATACATTTTTGTGCTGGAGAAAGAACGTTATGACTTAGACGAAAGAGGTCATTTTTATGTAGCATGAGTAGATATATATATAAATATAAAAGGAGTAATTGACTGACATATCAATGCAAAGCCGAGAATACTGGGACTAGTAGCATGAAATTTTGCTGAACGTTTCTTTTTATGACGTAAGAGAGGATTAATAGAGGACTTTCTAAAATTCACCTCCTAAGAGAATGAAACGGGATTCTAAAGTTTGTATGGATAAATTCTTTTTATCGCGGGCAAAGCCGCAAGCAGAAGCTGGTCTAACAATAATATTTATCAACAAATAATGAAAAGTTAAAAAAAAAACAATATCTTACACGCGTCTCCTTTCGCTTGTTTCCTTCGAGGAACCAGTTGATGTGTCTGAACTTGTGTCAGAATATTTTGAAAATTCACTGAAAAAAATAATAGCAACATTAGACTTTTTTTGAGTAACAATAAAATGTAGCGATTCTACATTTGTGCCGTTACCTATGAATCTAGAAGAATGTGGTTAAAAAAAGATTTTATGGTCTGTCATATTTCTTCAAGCCATTTTTCTATGGGTGTAGTGGACTGCCGTAAGTCAACAATTTTATGTCAATCAAATAAAGAAGCTCAGTAGATGATACCTAGCAATCAAAACTAAAAACAACTACAGTTTAGTTAACATTATTTTAACTTGATCCACAAGCAAATATTGTGAACCCGACTCCTGCTAAATATTTCGATAATGTCCGGTTATTGCTGAAGCTTCTCAAAGAAGGTCTGACCGTGCGAAATGGCGTCGTTCCCCTGATTTATCTCATAGCGCACGTAAATAAATTATCTCATAAATAAGGACGGGGTCTTTTCGCTGAACTAGTACATTTTCTGTTAGCTAAATGAAGAATATAGGTCTTTTTGGGGTTTCAATATGATGCTACGTAGCAAAATTTTAGTAGGATACCGTAATTTGAAATAACTTTTAATAATGTAGCTACGAATGTAGTTTTGATGCTTACTTAAGTAATAGTGAGTCATGAAACTTATTTCTAGGTTTAAAGTGTTCATAAAACGAGTGTGTTTTTAATAGTAGAGAATGGAGATACAATAAATGAATAATTGCTTAAAAGATATGACTAGAAAGATAATAAGTGATATTCTGTTGACTTGAGATATTTATAGAAAAAGTAGCCCATGCTGCATGATCTCATCAACTTGTTATGAGGGCTAGAAGATAACTTTGATGTGATGAGAGTACTTTAGAAATTACAACACTGAGTCGTCATGATGATGACGCTTTTATAAGTGATATTGCAAAGGGATGATAATAAGTATAATGCATCAGACCTTACAGCTAAAAAGTAAATTGTATATAAGCCAAGATAATAATAATAAAGCTGCTCAGAACTCACAGCGAAGAATCTTCATCCTTCTCCAGCGTACTGGCCGGCTCCACGTTGGAGTTACCGCTGTAGTCGTAGAAGTTTGGACCCCGATGCTGTGCATCATCAAACTGCGCTAGCTCCTGTATCTCTTCCATGTGCATTAGACGGTATGGGGTCGTCTGGCATTTTGATACTGGAAGTTTTTTTTTTATCTATGATCTTTTGGGATAGTACCTATTCTACTTTCACCCGAGTGAAGTTGCTGGCCGAAGCTAGTTTGTTATTGAATTAATAGACATCAGTTTGGTTGCCGCAACCTATAGTCAACCAGAATATTACAGCATATATGGGTTTGTCGCAGACGTTCATAGAATAGGATATAAGAGAATTTATTCGACGCAGGCAGTACAATACAATGGCAACAACACAAAATAATAATAAAAAAACAAAATACAGAAATAGCCGAACTGAAAAGGTAGCTGCAATTGCTGGATATCAGACACTCAGCGCTGGTTTTCATCGGTTTTCATATACCTAATAACTGTTGCATAGGTCAAAATATTTCAATAATTTTAACAACGAGACATCATTTTTTTTTTACTAATTGTTACTGATAGAAGCTTTCTTTCCTTTCATCGTCTTCCTTCATGTGACTAATTTCTGTTAAAGCGTTTTGAAAAATTTCTGTTAAAGATCATTTATTTATTCCTGTAACCAAACTACTAAGCAAGTGCATATTATATCCATTCAAATACAGAACAAAGCATTTTAGTCTTAATTTTATTTAAATCCAGATCATAGATTCATTCTACGCTCACAAGTGGAGATTCATACAAAATTCATTAGTAGCCAAAAATGCACATAATATAATATTATGCAGTTTAAATCGGTGATATTGTAGGTTAGCTTGGTTTTTTAGTTTGGAATCGTGAACAGTAATATCACCTTAATTGAAGATTTTTGAAGCCTATATAACTGAGTTGGCAAGTTGGTACGAAGTGCAGGAATACATTTAGAAAAATAGGTGTTATTTTAGCGGAATTATTTCAATAAATTAAATTTCTAATACTAGAATTGTACATGCACAAAAACAAACTTAAATGGAAGTTTTTATTAAAACGCAATTTTGCTGACTTGCATCCTCTCAGACGTTTTTACTTCAATACTAAGTTTCAAGTTATGTTCCGGACTGAGAAGTAGAGACTGTTTTCACTTAAAATATAATGGCTAAAACTTAATAAGATATGGAAAAGCTGTCATTCTGCACGATATGGGAAATTTTAAGTCCATTCCTGAACGTCGTCTGCTCATTCACTTAACTCGATTGAAATGCAACGAGTATTATTAGATGACTGAATTGCGAAATATTGTTAAACTACTTTAACTTTGATGAATAAAAAGTTTATAATATGGTAACGGGATATCTTACCTTTAATAAACAAACTCGCCAAGATCCAGAATAACATTATTGTAGAAACTTAGGATTTGATCTAAAATAAAATTCACATTATTCATTTCATTGAACAACCTTTAAAGTAGGATTTATATTTTCAACTTCAAATCGTTTGCATATTTTATTACTATTGTGAAAGTTTTCTTTCATATTTCAGTTTTTTTTAATGTTTCTATGTAAAGAAGGCTGCGTATTTACAATCTTATAATTTATTGAGGATTTTGAGAAAAAAAATGTTGAATTATAATATTCAACGCTACGAGTAGAACCGCAATCAAAACGGGCATAGAAATACTTCCTGAGGTACCCCGTAACTTTTATCTAGTCTTATGACAATAAAATAGTAAGTAACAGTGATGAAAATAAAACATTCAGATAACGATGCTTTTCTTTTATTATAAATATAATTTAAAGCATCTTTTGCTGCGCACACTTCTTAAAACTATTCGTGTCGTCCATTGAAAGCCGTGTCATTTGTTTCTTAAATATTATATCCTGAAACAATAATGCTTGTATTAGTGGAAAGGTAATTAACTCTACTTAAACAATGACCCTATGTTCTTAAGAGAAAGTCTCAAAACTGAAAACAACTCATCTTGATGGAAAGAACTTTGGCAAGAAATTTCTGGAAAACTTTGGAAATTGAAACTATTTATAGTTCTAGCTCAAATATAAAAGAAACATACAGTGAAATTACAAAAACAGATTTTAGTATTCTTGTATGTAATAATGTCGATCATTAAACCCAATACTCGCTCGCTCAAATTATATTCTAATGGGACCAGTGTATTAGCTGGTTTATATGTTTTTACTTCTACATGACCCCTGCCAACGTTCATCACAGTAATTGTATTACCAATACTTACACATTATTTATAATCAATCACCGCGAATCGCCATCTGGTCCACCTAATGAAAAATAAACAGAACCGCTTTGTGTATCAACAATCTCGAATAAAAGGACAGAAACAAGGTTCAAAGAAAGTACAGGAGAAATTCAATAACTAGTGAAGACCCAAAGTTTGATTAAACATAATTTGCATGGCGGCCGTCCCGCCATCTGCTCTCCTAATATATTTTTAATTTATGTCCTAAAAGTTGAAGGATCCGCACGGGATTACGGGGTGCGCTTGTTAAAAATTATACTAAAGTTTGGGGTTTCCTTCGTAAACATCTGTGGGCGTATGCTGATCTGAAGATGTATTTATATTTTAATCAAAGGCTTTTGAAAATATTGGACAAAACATCACATACATTGGTGTACTGATACTAATATGTTATTTTACACACGATAAATTATATAAAAATAACTACAACGTGTGATAGCTACCTTTACCAGACTTCGAATAGGATTTAGGTGCTCCATACTTTGGTGCCAAATTCTGTACACCTGAAATTCAGGGTGATATTAGCCATAAAAGATTGTTCCTTTTTTTAATTATCGTAACTGTATATGAAAATTAAGTCGATACCAAAGTAACGACATATAAGCATTAAGAATATTTATAATAAGTATAGTAGTAGAGGAACTCACTTGGTCCACCTATTGCTGGTATCGGAGGCTTCACATAATTTTCTCTAAGCTGAGGAGCAAATATAGGAGGTCTCTCATAAGCTCTCTGATACATTCCAGGGTATGTCGGTGCTGGCACCGTCTGGAATCTCGGATCGAATGGCTGGAAGTGACTCTGCGGTAGGTAGTTACTTCCTACCGCATCACCTTGAGCGTATTGGTAGTTGGGAGGATATCCGAAATTGTTTGGTTTGTACTGTCCAATCGTGTTAGCACTTCCAGGTAGGACTTGTAATCGCGGTGGGAATTCAGGATATTGTGGGTTCACGTATTGGGGAGCGTAATTCGGTTGGTACGGGTAGCTAGATGAAGAGTCTACGAAGCCGGAAAATGGCGCTACTGGCGGTGGGTTCAAAGGATCAGGTGCTTGATTACTTCCAGGATAAATGTTCACGGATTTTGGACTGTATGAAGAAGGGTATGCTGATGGAGGTCTATAAGTGCTAGTGGTTGGTTGAGATCCGTCGTCAGGGCCGGTCACCGCGACAGTTGGTCCTAGATATGGCGTATTTAAACCTGGAACATTTACAATGCAAATATAATAATTTACTGAAAAAAAAAAAATAGCCATGTTGACATCTTTTGAGAAGTTAAAATTAAAACCATTTTTGTATACGCTACGGCAAAATAAACAAAAGTGTCAGATATAAACCTTTCAAACAAAATTGAAACAGTTTGCAAGCCAGATTTAAATTTTACGTCCCACGTTCCCAAAAAATCATCAACAATAAAACGAATGTTAACGTTGACCAATAAAACAGTGATAACAGAAGTGGCACCTGAATGGAAAACACAATTACCCTCACGCTATCACGTTTAGGGGTGAGTGACTCCGTTAAATGGACATCGAGGTGTCAATACACTTGAGGGGTAATCTATAGCGTAGCAGTTTGCTCGATGGCGCTCATCGCCTGCTTGGAACCCACCCTTATTGCGTTGCGTTTCCAAAACGATTCACCGTATTGGTTTTCCTCAATGTTCTCCAACTAATTAGGGGCCGCTATCTCAGAGGACGATTGATTTATGTACCATTGTATGCTCCGTTATCTCCTATCAAAGTGCTACCAGAGGACGGTTTACGTAATTTTTGGGTAAAGCTTTGTCTCCCCTTAAACAAATGTTTTCGGGGAAACGTTTAATTTAACAACAAATAGAACAGATTTTGTGTTATTTTAGTGGTAATTTGTATCTCAGTACAAGTTGGAAATACATTTTCTTTTGGCTGTGATATTTCATAACTTCTTACTGCAATAAATGAACTAACATTATGAAATATGCTTTTGAAATTTGAATATTCCACCTTACCGTATCGGTATACTAGTCCCGTTCCATCTTTTTTTTTACCGTCACCTGTTTCTGCAATTTTGACGGCGTGTCGCAGAGGCTCGTAAATTTTTACTTTATTTGTTTGCTTTTAATGTTCCAGTTGATACGAGTTTTTTATTTCACCCTCTGTCACCCCCTGTCGACCGCCCGCACGTTGGGGCGCAAACGGGCGCAAACGGTGCCATCAAATCGACAGTTATCACGCATTTGCGAAACTTTTCAACTGTCCAGCGAGTGCTGAACTTTGAATGGGGATCTTGAACTGACGAGTTTAATCTGAAATGAAAATTGTGGATCAATTTTGAGGGTTCACTCTCATTTGAATAAATCTGTGTGAAGATAATTTGATGTAGGGCTTACCTATAAATAGTAACTGTTTACCTGGGAGAGCTGTAAAAACGGTGTCATTTTAGGATTAGAATAATTATGCTGATTTTATGGAAATTTATGAATCAATGAATTGATTATCCTACCTGCTGTGATAGAGTCTGGTGGTTCGATGCCTGAAAAAAATGCCAATTTACGTTAAACAGAATAGTTTCTTAAGTATTTCAAAATAAACGAAAGGATACTAACAACAGGAAGGCTTGGTATAGCAGTTAACCTCGACGGTAATCAAACCGACGGCAACGGCTTCTGTGCACAAGCAGATCTGGCACTCATCCCAGGGGTGCTGGAAGGTCTGGTTGGGGGGGAACGGCCGACAGGACTCGTCTGGAGAAACAATGCTTATGAAGATCTTGATGACGGCAGAAATAGATGAAATTTTCTTTTGTTTTAGGTGTAATGTATAGTGATAGATAACTATAGATTGAAATTTTAATTAAAATTTATTTAAATTGAAATTCTTAAACAATATAATATATATAATAATAAAAATATAATTCGTATTGTTTAAATATTATATTTACGTGACTTAGCGAGATTATTGTTCTGATAGTGATAAATATATTGATAGTGGTGTGTTTAAAGTGTACAATAAAGAGTATATTAATCAATCAATCAATCGATATATGCATTTCTATATTCTTGACGAATAGATTCACTCACGTGGTGATGGTCCTGGTAGGGGTCCAGGTTTAGGAGTCACAGGCAACGCCGGAACTGGAGCAATTGTAGTTATAGGAGGCCACGGTACTAAAGAAATCAAAATTAATAGTTTTACTAAAGTCTCTAAACAGTATGTTCTGTAATATGGCACATTCAGCTCAGACTGAGACAGCCACGGAGTAATACCTCTGTCGCGTCTTCATAACTCATAAGTTACGAAGACGGGATGCTCTAAAACAATCTTATTAAAAATAAACGTGGCTTTTTAATGGCTGCTTACTACGCTTGGGATTTTACTTAATTGTGTACCTTATTGTTTACATATTGATCAATCAACACACTGAATAAAACTCACTGACTATTTGAAGAAATTCAGTATTTCGTCTGATATATTTTTTAATCAAAAAAGTAGATGATGATTTGACAGGTCTATTATAGAAAATATTTGAAACTGTCAAGTTTTATTCTGTACATTAATTGGATTGGAGGTGTGGTGGCACAGACTGGAGAGTGTTGGCCTGAAATTAAGTAGAACCAAAACGGAGTACTTGTTCTGCGATTTCGGCGGTCTTTCCGGTCCTGTGCCCTTAGCTCTCGCCGGAACGCCCATACCAATCTGCTCCGACTTTCGGTACCTCGGGTCGCTCGTTCAAGGAGATGGTGAGGTAGACCGAGACGTAACACATCGGATCAACGCCGGATGGATGAAATGGCGACAGGTCACAGGAACAACTTGTGACCCACGGATGCCACTCAAGTTGAAGGGTAAAATTTACAAGTCCGTGATAAGACCTGTCATACTGTATGGGCTGTGAAAAAGACGGATGAAAAAAGACTGCATGTAGCGGAGATGAGAATGTTGAGATGGATGTGTGGTGTGACGAAAATGGATAAAGTGAGAAATGAGTATATTAGAGGAAGTTTGAAAGTGGCGCCAGTGACTGAAAAGTTGAAAGGAAATCGTTGTCTTGGTATGGTCATGTGAAGAGGAGGGATGAAACACATGTTACTAAAAGAGTTCTGAGTTTACAAGTAGATGGATGGAGAGGAAGAGGGAGGCCGAAGAAGAGATGGATGGATTGTGTGAGGAGTGATATGAAAGAAAAGGAAGTTAGTGATAATGTGACGGCTGACAGGATAGAGTGGAAGAAAAAAAGTGTTGCGCCGACCCCAAGTACTATGGGACAAGGGCAGGAAGAAGAAGAATGTGCCTGTATTTTACAACTTCTAAATTAATATAGTAATACAAATGCTACTCACAGGGTTCTACCGTTACGATTTCTGGTAATGGCACAGGTTCCATGGGCTGGAAAGGTTCTCTCAAAGGTTCTGTTGGTAAAGGTTCAGGTGTCGGCTTCACCTGGCTGGGATCTACCGGCATGGGTAGAGAAGGTACAGCAGGCTCTGTTATTGGTTCCACTTTTGGAACTGAAGAAAACGGATAATTAATCATCTTAATTTTATATTAATACATCAGGATAAAGAAAGGATATATTTTTAACGAAGAATTAAAAAAAAATGTAGAAAACTCATTTTGTACCACTTTTAAATAAACGGAATTTTTAAAAGAACGATAAAAATGGCCTCAAAAAAGATATAAAAAATAACAAATGTGAGTATTCTATCGATCTATAGAAAATACGTATTAGAAAACTCACTACAGTCGGGATGAGGGTAGCAAGTTATCTGCTGCTCAACAACTCCATCTTCTGGCAAACTCTTGGCGCACTTGCAGAGCTTGCAAGTTTCAGTTGGATGGGGGAACAGCACGTTTTCGGGGAATTTCTCACAAATCGGTACTGTAAAGATAAATAAATGATAAAGGTTATGCATTTATGCTAATAGCATTTATCTTTTCCTCGCTACGTCTTCAGACAGATTTACAGAAAACAGATCTTTTGTGTACATTTTAATCTGAGCTTTTGAATTTTAATCAAAAAGCTACTCTACTAGGATAAAAATATTAGGATTTGAATAATTTTCATCATTCAACAGAGAGAACTTGTCGCTCTTTACGGCTTGTATGTTTTCACCGGTACACCTCACGAAGGAACTGGGGATACTCAACTGAGTAATGTTCTTCTTGAACACTTAACGTCACATAATGCATCGTCTGTGCATTGGCAGATTACATCCAACATGAAATTCATAAAAAATATTTATTTTAAGCCCCCTCACATATATATTTATAAAACTATAGTCATTTATAATATCTATAAGAACTTACGCGGTATTGGCATAGGCACATCCGGTATCGGTGCTGAAATTACAAAAAAATAATAAAATATTTGATTACTATTAAAAATATTTTAAAAAGTTTTGATATGTTGTTTACACTTACGTAGAGCTGTCACATCGGCAGGTGCAACTGAAAAATATAAAAAATTTATTATAATAAACGTCTTAACAATCAAAGTCAGATGGTATAATGTGAAGCCTCGTTTAAAGAAATTCTGAAAGGAACTCACTGCACTGGGGATTCTCCTTGCACTCGATCTGAACATCAACTCTGCCAGACACGAGGGTTTCTCTGCAGATGCAAAGTTGACAAGGGTGCAATGGGTTGGTGAAAGGCACTCCGGTCGGCAGAGGGTTACAGTGTGCTAAAAAAGGAAAAAAGAGAATAATACATTCAATTACGAATTCCTTTCACGTCCAGTAATCGATCAAGTTAATTTGTAAAGCTTAAAGCTGATTTGTTTTGTTTCTTATTCTGTTTTATATAAACAAAACGCATTGGTTTTCTATTGATAGTAATTAATAGGATTGTATTAATGAAAATATATAATATGTATTTTTGCCCGCGGCTCCGCCCGCATACGTAAAATATAGTTATGTCACTCAGGAATAATCAGCATTCTATCGGTGGAAAAAGAATAACAATCGGTCCAGTACTTTCAGAGATTATTGCCTCTTACAAAAAAACCTTACCTCTTTATAATATTAGTGTCGATTAGAAATACGCTATTCTATCGTATAATAAATCCAAATGATTTTAGCTTCCAATATGAGCAAACTAAATAAAAATTATGGGGTCACTACTTAAATCGTGGTAGCCTTTTCTTTACGAGGAGTTATTAATCAATACGACAGACTGAAACAGCTCAGTTTAAGAAAGATCGTTAATCAATTCGAGTGAAATATTATTTCTAGATCTTGATTGGATTCCTGAGACCAGCCTTTGGTTAATTAAAAAGTCCGGATTTTATTAATAGTATAATCTTTAACTAGTGAGAACTTAATTGCTATGGCGCTAAAACAGATTGTAAAATAGATCGTTTTAAGAACTTCAAAGAATATTTAGATAAACGTCTGAGCGACTAAGGAATGTTATAGTCATTTTTAAAATTCATTGATTTCGACATAAAATTTTTGGCATAAGTTTAAACAACTATGATAAGAATATAAGACCCCAAACTCATCTGACCTCGAGTACACGATACACATATTGTGACTACGATACATACATTAAAAAACTGTGGTTACCTGATTCTGGTGGTGGAGGAAGCGTTGCGACCGGCTCAGGAAAAGTAATTGGAGGAGGCAATGTGACGGGCTCCGGCGTTGGATACACAGGATAAGGTTCCGGAGTAGGCACAGGCTGCTCTGGTTGAGGCACAGTTGGAAAAGGCTCAGGCATTATCGGTATAGGCTCAAAGGGCCCAGGAGTTGGCGGTTGAACTGTAATGGATTCTGGTAGCCGTGGGACAGGTTCTGGAAGCTTCGGTGGAGGGTTTTGGCATCCACCACAACTCGCACACACGGGTTGAAGGATGCCGTACTCGTTGAGGCAAATGCAGACCAAACACTCAAGTTCTTTAGACCAGAAGTGATGGAACTCGTTTTCTTTTGAGCATTGTATTACGTTTTCTCCTCCTGTAAAAAACACTTTTTTTATTATATTATATTTATTAAACAAAGTGGTTATTTTTGTAATTAAAGAAAGTTTCTTAAATTTAATAAAGGTGAAATGAGTATAAAAATAAACACCCACACTTTCATCGCTTAAAGTTGTTCTGATAAGAAATAAATTATTCTATTAGATCTCATAGATTTTCTCTTATTACGAAACGAAGTATAATAAACTCACCAGGCATTTTATTAGGAAATACATATTCATGAGGCATTATTGCTCTGGACTTCGCGTCTGAAACAATTCATAATGATTAAATACTTTTATTCCGTACTCTGACGTCGTTATTAATTATTATAAATAAAATTATTACCGTCGAATGCGATCGGCGAACTTTGCCCGCCTGAAAAACGAAATATTTCAGCAAACAAATGGAAAGTTTTATTACGAACATTAATGATTGCTTCACGTATCGATGATATTTTATCTGTTTTCGTATATGTCGCAAACATGCCGGTTAAAAATAATCATGTGGTTTAAATTGGTAAATGACGATTTAAAATGAAGATGATTGTGTAAATATTTACTTACTTGCGAATATGCCAGGTTGCTTCTGTGCTTCGTATTCAGCCGGATTATAACGTCCTAGTCGAACAGGTGATTCAGATGGGTAATCATTTGCATACGGATTTATTCCCTGACTATATAGATTTGTAACACCACTGGCAGCTGGTTTGTTATCAGGATATGTTTGTGTAGCCTCTGCCCCTGAAGGATATAACTGAGGATATGCACCACTGGGTGTGTAAGGAATATATTGGTATGGATTCCAACCATTCTTTGAAATAGGATCTGCAGTTAAATCAATATCGTTTTTAACTGGATTATTTTCACGTGATCTAGCTGCGATGGTATCCGATGAAGATGAACTGTCGTCAGAATTTAGGTCGTTTGCATTTGAAACAGGTCGATATTCATAGGTCTTGCTTTCATCTTGAAGTTTGATTGTTCGGGAATTTTCTTCCCTGGATTGGACTATAGAAGATTCATAACGTGAAAGGTCCGACTCTGGTACCGGAATGGACTGATATGGGTTGATTTTATCTTGAGTGGGAATTGTTCTAAGTGATTTTTTTGAAATAGGTTGGTATACTCCATTATTCATTTGTTTCTGAGAGTAATTTGATTCTATGTATGGGACCATATTAGGGTATTTTGATTCGGAATCAGGTGAAGAAATAGTCTCATATGATCTACTTTCAGCTAACGTTTGTGGTTGAGGAGATTTGTGAATTAGATTATTAGAGTGTGATGAGTGGAACCTCTCGCTATATAATCTAGCTATAGCTTCTTGTTGTTCATTACTAGGCTTTGGGATAGGAATAGGTTGATACTCATCATTATCAATTTGAGCCTGGGGAACTTTAGGTTCTCTGTAAGGAACTAAATATGATTCGTATGGGGGACGATTCGGATCAGGTTGAGGTATGGCCTGATACGGTTCTTTTTGACCGTAAGAATAGGGCAAATTTGGTCCTTGATTATATGATCTTGGATTTGCTTCATATCGGTCTTCTTTTGATTTTATAATAGGTACAGGTTTATATCCATCACTATTACCGCGTGTTTGAATGGAACTAGATCCTTTATGTGGAACCAAGAAACGTTCGTATGGTGAGAAGTCGGGACTAGGCACCGGAATTGGTTGGTATGGTCCACTATTGTCTTGTGTATGGGCAGCATTGTCACCAGGTACCGGATTATAAGGAAAATATGAAGGAATAGCTGAGAATGAATCTGACAGTGGAGCAGATTTTGATAGCATAGGTTTAGGCTTAATAATGGGATTTTTTGACTCACTGTCGCTTTGGCCTGGCTCCTGAGCAAATCTCGTTCCTTGACTATACGGGCTCATATTAGGTTGAACATTATAACCTGGTTGATATAATCCATTATCTGCTTGGTATTGCGCCTGACCAGTACTCAATCCTGCGCTGTAGGTGTTATATGCATGATCTTGTTGATAAAGGTCATTATTAGCTTGGTTTTGCGCCTGTGCAGGGTTAAATCCTTGACCATAGGGGTTATAGGCAGAATCTCGTTGATAAAGTCCGGTATCAGTTTCTGGGTTAGCATTAGGTGAAGGTTGATATAGTCCATTATCTGCTTCTGTTTGGTACGGATAGGATGGAGCGTAATTGTAGTTAAGCCGTTGGTCGTATGAGTCGCTATTGGGTGTTTGAGTCTCTGCCTGTGATAAACTAGAGCCAGGGGGTTTGTAAGGACCCAGTTCTTCATTGAAAGGATTAAAGGTTAAGGCTGGTGCTCCTCTAGCTAGATCTGTTGCTTTAGACTGAGTAGAATCTGAAAAACTGTTCGCATAAGCCGAAGCATATCCATCTCCACTTGATTGGGCTACAGCATTACTTACCGCTGAGTCTGGTAAATAAAAAAAATAATAGTAAAAATATTGTCTTACTATCATACGAGTTGACCTAACTTATAAAAGTATGTTGTTAATACCTCTACGAGCATCAATTTGTGTGATATCCCCCGACCTCCCTTCATTGGCTCGAGAATTTGATTGAGCAACACCTAAACTTAATTCTGAAAATCGTAATACGTTTTAAATTGGCATTTAGAGTAACTAAATTAGTAATGGATATGTTGGAAGAATAACATGTTGTCTTACCACTTTTGAGATCACCGGGTGCTTCTAAGTCACCGCTTTTCCTTAAACCTACTTTTTCCTTTACCTTGTCTTCGGCCTGGAG
This sequence comes from Leucania comma, assembly GCA_958295575.1. Classification (NCBI taxonomy): domain Eukaryota; kingdom Metazoa; phylum Arthropoda; class Insecta; order Lepidoptera; family Noctuidae; genus Leucania; species Leucania comma. The sequence goes on from OY282484.1 coordinate 737,787, forward strand.
TGCGTTTGATTCTTTTGAAAGCTCTGATTCTTCAGCTCTGCCTTCAGATAACAGGAAGGCTAGGAGGCAAATGCCTCCAAAGACCCCAGCCTGCATCCCGGCTTATTGCACTTGACCCCTATACTTTTGATTTCCCAGTTACCATTAACGATAATTTCCATCAATGTGTACTCGAACACCTTTCAGACGTATTTATAAGAAAGATTATAATTATTTGTGATAACCATTTGACGTTTTTGTATTAGTACGGTCTATGATTTATGATGATTGTAATTACCGCATGTAAGTGCATGTGATTCGATTGGTTTCAGAATAATTTATTGTCAAGCCGCGTCATATAGACGACTGTAATTTATTTATAACTTGTTACCTATGTAGAATAAAATAATATAGGGTCAAACTGTATCTTTGAACTGTAGAGAATATTGTTCTTGGAGGAAAATAAATTAATCACAACAACTTTTTTCAATCAATCAATCTTTATTGTAAAGGTCCTATGTAAATATTTTAGTCGAAATTGGTGTACATTCGTTTTTTTAGTAAGTAATAAGTGTGAATAATATTTATGTATTTATTTTATTTTATTTTTAATGTATGTAAATACAATGCAAAGTCAAATTAAAATAAATAAAGCCAATCAAATTTCACATTAATAAATAAATATAATTTATTAATTTTAATAGATTTCAAATACATGGCAATGGTAATTTCAAGGGCTGCTAGTGTCATATTTTATCATTTAAAAATTCTTCAACAGGATAAGTCTTGTCTATTAGAAACGAAAACAATTTACTTTTGACTTTTCTGCCACTTGTGTGTCTACACCTTAAATTTTATCGTTTGTTTCAGTCACTTCTATCTGTGTTTATATCAGTGAAATAGCATTAAGTAAAACAGTTTTATACGGATATTAGTTTTTTTATTATTATTTTCGTACTAAAAGTCTTGGTCAGTTACGATGATGGTAATTGTGGAGAGAATATATATTTCTATAAAATTCACAGTTTAAAAGTGGTATTGTAAAAATTGAAGACTAAAAAGTGTTCCTCCATGATACTGGTAAAACAATGCTTTAATATTTTAGGATATGTTAAAATTCAAATGCAGTTGTATCCCACTAAATGCTTTATTATAAATATATATAAGTATGAAGTTTGCTCGTCATTTTCTATATGCTTCAATTAAATATTATAAACAAAATCGTATCCATATTCTTGCCATGTTCGTAGCGAGATCATTTTGTTGAGTTTCGGTCTGGAACAAAAACAAATGGTCATAAGTATTGATAGTCTTCAGCAGACTTGTTTTGGTATTTTATTTTTCTTAGCATATACCTGCAAAGGATATTTGTTTAAGGTTGATTAATCCAATATAATTGGGGCTACTTTACACATACATGTATATTTTTAAATGTTTTATTTCGTACGGATCAACATAATATTGTTAGGTCCTATTGAAACTACTTTCATAAACTTCGATTATAATAAAAATTAAATTAATTGAATTTAAGCACCAAACGCACTAACCAGAGCTGGCTAAGCGTCAAAATAGTTAATGTGAAGTACTTACAGACTCTTAGAATTTCACGATACGTGGTTACGCTCTCATTCTAAGCCTGTGCTTGCTTTGCTTAGCGTTGCGTTTCTTTCTCGATTCGGGAACCAGGACATCATCGGCTACTTCTTCCGTTTCACCGGATATACCGATATCTTCTTCACTTTCTGGTTCTCCACTTCGGACACCAAAGCCAGCGTTGGCCAGTGCTTGGGAAATTGCGTTTGATCCTCCGTAGCCGCCGTAGCCGCCACCGGCAGCTGCTGCTGCTGCAGCTGCTGCACTAGCGTCTCCATAGCCACCGGCGTTGGCTGCTGCAGCTGCCGCGGCTGCTGCTGCACTAGCGTCTCCATATCCACCATATCCTGAAGCTGCATTAGCTGCAGCTTGGGCAGCTGCACTGGAATCTCCATAGCCGCCTAATCCACCATAGCCAGTAACAGCGTTAGCAGCTGCCTGTGTAGCAGCATTAGATGCTCCCCAGCCATTTGCGGCGTTAGCAGCTGCTTGAGCATCAGCTAAACTGTATCCATTTCCATAACCACTATTTGCGGCGTTGGCAGCTGCTTGTGCAGCAGCGTTAGATGATCCCCAACCATTGGCAGCATTAGTTGCTGCTTGAGCGTCGGCTAAGCTGTATCCACCGCCATAGCCAGAACCAGTCACAGTATTTGCGGCAGCTTCTGCGGCAGCATTGGATGATCCCCAGCCATTGGCGGCATTAGCTGCTGCTTGAGCATCTGCTGTATTATAACCACTGCCATAGCCTCCATTTGCAGCGTTTGCGGCTGCTTGAGCTGCAGCATTAGATGATTCCCAGCCATTGGCAGCGTTAGCGGCAGCCTGAGCATCTGCTATGTTATAACCACTGCCATAACCGCCATTTGCAGTGTTGGCGGCTGCTTGTGCTGCAGCATTAGATGATCCCCAGCCGTTAGCGGCGTTCGCGGCAGCTTGAGCATCTGCTAAGCTATAACCACCACCATAACCTCCATTTGCTGCATTAGCGGCTGCTTGGGCAGCAGCATTAGATGATCCCCAGCCATTTGCGGCATTAGCGGCTGCTTGAGCTTCTGCTAAGCTGTATCCACTACCATAACCTCCATTTGCGGCGTTGGCGGCTGCTTGAGCTCCAGCATTAGATGATCCCCAGCCATTCGCTGCATTAGCGGCTGCTTGAGCTTCTGCTAAGCTGTATCCACTGCCATAGCCTCCATTTGCGGCGTTGGCGGCTGCTTGAGCTGCAGCATTAGATGATCCCCAGCCATTTGCGGCATTAGCGGCTGCTTGAGCTTCTGCTAAGCTGTATCCACCGCCATAACCTCCATTTGCTGCGTTGGCGGCTGCTTGAGCTGCAGCATTAGATGATCCCCAGCCATTCGCGGCATTAGCGGCTGCTTGCGCTTCTGCTAAGCTGTATCCACTGCCATAGCCTCCATTTGCGGCGTTGGCGGCTGCTTGAGCTGCAGCATTAGATGATCCCCAGCCATTTGCGGCATTAGCGGCTGCTTGAGCTTCTGCTAAGCTGTATCCACCGCCATAACCTCCATTTGCTGCGTTGGCGGCTGCTTGAGCTGCAGCATTAGATGATCCCCAGCCATTCGCAGCATTAGCGGCTGCTTGAGCTTCTGCTAAGCTGTATCCACTGCCATAGCCTCCATTTGCGGCGTTGGCAGCTGCTTGAGCTGCAGCATTAGATGATCCCCAGCCATTGACGGCATTAGCGGCTGCTTGAGCTTCTGCTAAGCTGTATCCACCGCCATAACCGCTATTTACGGCATTGGCGGCTGCTTGAGCTGCAGCATTTGATGATCCCCAGCCATTCGCAGCATTAGCGGCTGCTTGAGCATCTGCTAAGCTGTAGAGACCCCCATAACCTCCATTTGCAGCGTTGGCGGCTGCATGAGCTGCAGCATTAGATGATCCCCAGCCATTCGCGGCTGCTTGAGCATCTGCTAAGCTGTATCCACCGCCATGAACTCCATTGGCAGCATTAGAAACTGCTTGTGCATCTGCAACGCTATAACCACTGCCATAATTACCAGTTGCGGCGTTAGCGGCTGCTTGTGCGTCAGCGATGCTATACCCACTACCATAGCCAGAACCAGTCACGGTATTTGCGGCTGCTTGTGCGGCAGCATTAGATCCACCGTATCCGCTATAACTATTAGTGGCTGCTTGAGCATCTGCTAAGCTGTATCCTCCGCCATAACCAGAACTGGTTAGTGCATTTGCAGCTGCTTGGGCATCTGCTGCATTGTATCCACCACCATATCCCGCGGCAGTATTAGCCAAAGCTTGAGCAGCTGCATTAGCGCTTCCTCCGTAGTTAGCTCCAGAGTTTATAATAGCATTAGCATTTGCATTCGCATTAGCCCAGTCCAATCCAGAAAAAATATTTCCATAGGGTCCACTGCCAGTATTCGCTGACGCATCTGCTGATGCACTAGAACCACTAGTTAAACTTCCGTAGTTGAAAGGTCCAAAATAGTCATTATAACCACCGGTATTAGTATTAGCCACTGCGTTGGCTTCTGCACTAGATCCATGGCCGTGAGGGCCTGCGTTAGTATTAGCTGATGCACTGGCTGAGTTCCAGCTTGATCCACTATCTGGGTTACCTGATAAAAAAATAAAACGATTAATAATATTTTGACTTCGTTAAAACTTCTGGATGTCTGTAGTATTTGACGTAGGGTTACCCCTACGTCAAATACTACAGACATCCAGAAGTTTACTACCTACCGGTTGACCTAGGGTTACAGCCAGGAATTAAGATTAAGGCACTTATCATACTAATTCTATAATAAAGGCCATAGTTTGGAAGTGTTTGTTGTTAAATCAGCCTCCGGGTAGACCATGCCCTGAAGTAGCCCTTAGCATACTTTTTATCCCAGGAATAAGTTCCTTTGGGATAATTATCTACTATCAGGCGGGCAAAGCCATTGGCAGCAGCTTGTCTTTTATAATGGAAATCCACTATAAGTGAAAATTATGTTACATTTATATTTACTACTCACCAGATATTAGAGGCTGTTGTTGTACTGTAACATAAATATGATCATTAAATATATCTTTATTTTATAAATATGTGTTTTCCTAGTATGGGAGAATGACTCCCATGTATTATCTACCTTGCCATTCGTACTCTTTTTGCATTTTTGTATTATTTTCTTTATAAATTATCGTTTATTCATCATTATAAAATTATTATTATTTAAAAAAAATATAACTTTGACGTCAAAATGTCAAATCACAAACAACAAAAAAATAACTCTTAAGCATTTTTTTTTGTTGGGAAATCATCCAATGACTTCTCCTCTAGGGCGGAAAGGAAGGGCGTGTAAGAATTTTATTGACTAAAACCGACACCTATGTTCCTTCTTTGCCTTGCGTTTACTGGCACCTACGGTTTAGCTGATATTTCTTTGAGGCGTGCTTCGACGACTCGGGCTCGGTTCGGATGGTTATCGTCACCGTTCGCGAGCCCACTAAATCGGAGTCGGGATCCCGGCGATAAAGCGTGAAGAAGTCTGTTCTCTCACGCGTGCGGCCGCCCCCGTTGCTATCATTACTGCTTCGCAGAAGAAGGCGATCGCCTGCCATTCCTCCTCGCTCCGGACCATGGCCTGTACCAGGGTCCGGCGAGATAGGTCCTTGCCACCAATCGCTCCAGTTGAATTTTAATTACAAAGAGATTTTGATCTTCCCTTTAGCAACAAGTTTTTTTTTTTTCAAATCAAGCAATTCAAGGTTATGGTAGCTATTTTCTATTTTAATGACCCTATGAAAGCAGACTAATCATATTGACTATATCAATATTCAATGTTGCATTAATCATTAAATGATGATACTTACTCAAACAAGTGGAGTCAGGGTGCGTTTCTATGTAGACGTAGTTGTAAACAACTTTGCAGACGTGGACCTGGCAAGGTTCTGACGGTACGCGGAAAGGTACCAGTGGTTGGTGGTTTCTGCATTCAGGAGCTGGAAACATACAACAAAAATATGATTACCTTGTTACGTCTTGTTTGTTACAAAGAAGGTAAAAAATGTTTTTAGGAAATAAATGTTTTTCTTACCTACGTATAGGATTACTGGTACGGGATAGTACTTGGTTTCTGTGGAAAAAATAGATCTATCAAAATCGTTATTAAATAATAAAACGTCAATTTACTTAAATTGAATGTAAAAAACTGAAAAGAAAAAGTATTTGTTGCTATTTTTAGTTAACCATAATTGTACAAACTTTACCAGGACTAACTGTGTAGTTCTTACCTCCTGGTACTTTAACAGGTACTGGTACTGGCACGATCCTGTCCTTGCCAGGAACAGTGATGTAATGGTTCACTGGATAAGGAACTGCTATCGGTGGTGATGGCACTGGTACTGGCACCTTTACTTCGGGGCCAGGTACCTGCTCGATGACCTTGATTGGCAACGGCACTAACTTAGGTGATTGCTGTACTGCATATGGCCTGTATCAGGAAACAACTGGTATGTTTAATAAATAAAAAGTTTTGGTACATTAAATTGTTTTTCGAATATCTTTTTCAAAAGCCAAGAAGAGAAAAAAGATGGATGAATATTATAAAAAAAAAATATAATTACAGCTAGACAGAAAGTGAATGTAGGTCATATGCTTTTAAATATGTATGCAAACTGGCTTTACTAACTATAAAAGAATTGAGCTGAAGCACATGCATAGCTTAATAAACAAGTTCTTACCTATCAACCGGGTATGATACAGGTATTTTCTTGTCAACGGGCACTGGAACTGGTACAGATGGTCCGCGAATGTAGATCTTTTCGGCCGGTACCGGAACAGGTACGGGTACTGGTACTAAGATGTGTTTACCTGGGATTGGCACCGGTACGGGGTAAGGACGCGGTGGTCCTGGTATGAACATGGGAGGCGGACCTGGAGAATGAATTAAGATTATTTTGGTATCTGTGATAATACATTAAAAATAATGGAAGATTATGTATTTGTCTCATATAAATGGACTCGTTTAACACTCAGTTCGAGCATATCTTCAAAAATTTGTTTAGTAACCTAAGATTATGGATGTAACATTGTAGGGATTAATACTCACAGTACAGGAACTGATCCTTGGGTTGTGGCTTAGGTGGCGGTGGTGGTGGTGGTTGTGGTTTAGGTTGGGGTTCAGGTGGAGGAGGCAGTGGATGGATGGGTGGCAGAGGTACCGGCAGCGGTAGCGGCAGAGGAAGCGGTGCTGCAAAAATAGAAAGGAAATCTCGTGACACGCATTCGCGTAGGTATTAAGATTTAAGGAACTAATGAAGATGGAATCAAGAAAAATATACACACAATAACTGATTTTAACATCAATTTAAAAAAAAAAAGTAATAGATATATTAGTATATTTGCAATTAATAAATAATTTATTCATCTAATTTAAATAAATCATTACCTGGCGCTGGCTCTGGTTCTGTTAACAAACATTGCAATAAATTAGTTTTGTATTTATTTGTCGTGATTGTAATTTAAGTATTTAAATTTAGTTTAATGAGTTTGTATCGGGTCGTGACAATAATGATAATATTGAAATATTATAATAAAAATGCATGTAGATGTGTGTGAATGACTAAAAGGTCGTACCTGGTGCTGGTGGGAAATGAGGGGGTATATCTGCAAAGAAGCATATATATTTATATTAAGCATAGTAAATATTCAAAAATATGTTTTAATTTATAATATTACATGTAATTTATTTTATAACACCCAACAAAAAAATGCAGTACAATATTTACTTCTATTAAACTATAGAAGAACGAATATTTCGATAAGTATCTAAATAATTTTATTATTATAATTGTCAAGCATTACAATAATAAAATTATGTACAAAATACAAAATTCCTTTCATATTATTATAAATTACGCCTATAGTCGTAGGCGTGATTTATATAATAAATAAAACCTTTGTTATGTGACCGTATCATACTATTAATAATTACATTTGGTGGTAAACATTTCGAAATCCCATAAAGGAATTTATCAAAATACTTGATTGAACACTAATTAAACAAGCATTAGACGGACGAATGATTTTGGAAAATCAAAATTATAACAACACTCATAAAAATTTGTTCATTAAAAATATTTTAGAAGTAGAGAAGAAGTAGAATGCTATACCTACACACATACAAGTAAAAACTTTTTTTTATTTTGTTCTTTAATTTAGTTTCATTCGATTTTCAGTACCTAGCAACTAAAACATAAAAGAGTCACAGATGTTATCGAATTAAAAGCTAACGAGGTCTTTTCTGCAGACATGTTAACTCGTGGGTATAATAAATACCTGGTGTAGGTTCCGGAGAAGGTTCTGTGAAAATGCAATATAAAAAAAAATAAAGCATCATCTACAACAAATTCGACTCAACGACAAGCAGCTTCATAGTCTTCATCCAAGAAAATATACAGAAACGATGCTGTACAATACATTGATCTTGAAGTTAGTACGAAACCTCCGTCGACAGCACAGAAACTAGCATTTCAATGTTATAACAATAAAAGAAAATCCACTTAGTATAACAGCCTCAAAATTTTCCAATACAATGTTTGAGAAAATTTAAGAGTTCAAGTTTTCTGATCAATAGTGTTATGTATTAGAAAAAAAAATCCGTAAAATGAAAGGTAGAATAGTTTTGGTAAGAGTAACAGTGTCAGTAAATAATTATGTTGAATTTAAAAAAAAAAAAAACAACAATGTAAGAAGAATTAACTCTGCGACTCAGAAATAAGAAAAAAAAATGCGGTTTTAATTACCTGGTATCGGTGGTAAAATTATGTCTATTTCTGGATATACTGAAAAAAACAGTTTCAGTTATCTTCTCAATTTCAATCATTTTTAAATGTATCACATAAAATAATAACAAACAGAAAAAAATGTATTTTAAAAGCTTATACCTGGTGGGGGAGGTGGAGGTGGCAGATGTTCTGCAATAAAAAATAAGAAAAAATAAACATGAACTTAGTATAATAAACCAATAAATATTATTTAAGTTATCATTGCGATTTCTAAAATAAAAATTATAATAAAACTTCAATAATACTTTTACAAATTGATCCGTAACCTCTTAATCTATGATTAAAAAGGTTGCAGTTCAATTATAAATCAAATTATACCTGGTAGAGCAGGTAGACGTGGTAGAGGTTCTGCAATAGAAATACAAAAAAATAAACATTTGCTTAGCATAATTAACTAATATATATTATTTAAATTATTATTGAAACCTCTAAAATAAAAATGATTATAAAACCCAATAATATTTTGATAAAAAAATACAAATTGATCTGATACATCTTTAATTTATGATTTATAAATTAGAAATCAAATTATACCTGGTGGGGGAGGTAGAGGTGGCAGATGTTCTGTAATAAAAAAATAAGAAAAAATAAACATTAACTTAGTATAATAAACATTATTTGAATTATAATTGAATCCTCTAAAATAAAAACTATAATACAATCTAATAATATTTTGATAAACATTTGTGAATTGATCTGCAAGCTCTTTAATCTAGGATTGATCAATTAGAAATTAAATTATACCTGGTGGGGGAGGTGGAGGTGGCAGATGTTCTGCAGTAAAAAATAAGAAAAAATAAACATGAACTTAGTACAATAAACATTATTTAAATTATAATTGAAATCTCTAAAATAAATATAAAAAATATAATACAATCTAATAATATTTTGATAAACAATTTCAAATTGATCTGCAAGCTCTTTAATCTATGATTGATCAATTAGAAATCAAATTATACCTGGTGGGGGAGGTAGAGGTGGCAGATGTTCTGTAATAAAAAAAATAAGAAAAAATAAACATTAACTTAGTATTATAAACATTATTTGAATTATAATTGAATTCTCTAAAATAAAAACTATAACACAATCTAATAATATTTTGATAAACAATTGCAAATTGTTCTGCAAGCCGTTTATTCTATGATTGATCAAGTAGAAATTAAATTATACCTGGTGGCGGAGGTAGAGGTGGCAGATGTTCTGAAGTAAAAAAAATAAATAAAATAAACATGAACTTAGTATAATAAACATTATTTCAATTATAATTGAAACCTCTATAATAAAAATTATAAAAACAATCTAATAATATTTTGATAAACAATTGCAGATCTGCAAGCTCTTTAATCTATAATTGATCAATTAGAAATCAAATTATACCTGGTGGGGGAGGTGGAGGTGGTAGAGGTAGAGGTTCTGCAATAACAAAAAAAAAGAAAAAAATAATATGTTGTTGTTTAATAAGGCTATCACTACTACTTTTTAATACGGCTACAGTTGTAAGTCTACTCCATAGAAAAGGAATACATAAAATACCTGGTTGTGGATGAACTATATGCGGAAGTGGTTTTGTTAACAAGTTATTTATCTCGAGTTTTGGAATCAAAATAACAATTTAAAGAAAATGGAAGACAAGATTTTTTAAAGACTAGCCTTTTGAAGGACCTACTAAGTAATTGATGACGAAAGAAAAAAAAGCCAATAAAACCCGAGAAATTACCTGGCACCGGAGGAGGTAGTATTATTATTTCAGAAACTGAAATGAATACAGAGGAAACAAATTACACCAAAATCACTAATATAACTGCAATGCATGATAATGTGTATTTATAATATAATATACCTGGTTGAGATAGCAATGGTGTCGGAAGAGTCTCTGCAAAAATAATTAAACCAAAATATAACTTGACCTTTGAAATTAATCTATAAATGCCAAAACCACAAACGAAATCTTTGAGTGCATAATAAATAAATTCAATCAACAATATGTTCCAAGATACAAAACAAAGCCCAATGTACAATAATTTTCAGACGTTGAGACTATTAAATAAGAACTTATTTTACCTAACGGCGCAGGTGGTGGAGGTGCTGTGGAACGTTTAAATGAGTTAATATCAATCAGATAAGAAGAAGAAAACAAAGGATATAATTGACATGTTTTGCAAAACATTAGAAGAAAATTTAGCTCAATCATAATGTTATACCTGGAGGTGGATTGTGTTGTTCAATTGCTTCTGGAATTAGAAGAAAAACAAAACGTATTAGTAATCCAAATTTTTTCAGTAGTCCAAAAATTCTCGAAATATTCGGCCTTCATAAATATACCTGGTTGCGGTGGCGGCGGTGGAGGAGGTACAGGAGGTAGGTCTGTGAAAATTCATAATTTAAACCATTATTTAGATTCACCACAACCACAAGATCGTTTATAAATACTTACTTCAGAATCTAGAGCTAAAGATGAATAGTAAGCTGATAACCACCAAATAGCAGTGATCGACAAGATCTGATCTGCATTACCAAAGAGAAGACTATAATACCAATAAGCACAGATTTCCAAAATCAAATGACTCTAATCAATCGAACATAAAACGTAGGGTGGTCGGACAGAAGAAAATGAAATGCTAAACTATAACTACCTGGTTGTGGTGCAGGTGCTGCCAATTACAAATGAATATGTATAGTACAGTACATATAAATTAGAATTAAATTCAAAATAAAGATGGAACCTAAAAATATACCTGGTTGAGGAACTAATGGAGGTGGAGCCAATGGTAGTAGTTCTGATGACAAAAAAAAATGTAAACCAAATACACATTTTAAAACCAACTGAAACTCAATTCCAGAATCCCTATCGATATTAATGCAACACTTGAAGATTAATGCGAAACCCAAGATTTTTTTTTTTTTTATATTGTGCTGTCAGGCATTAAATCACACAGTAAAAATAAGTTTTTGCTAGAAAAAGAAATGCTGACGTTTCTTCTATTCTCTATTCAGAATGATAACACCTACTGGAGTACTAAATCGGTTAAGGTCAAGACATCGTAAAAGGAACTGTTGTTATACAAAGTGACTTTATATTATACCTGGTTTAGGATGTTGTTCTGGTTGAATTGCTGATGCAAAAGGATAATTTGTAAATATTTATCATAAAATGAACAAACGCCAAAAATTAAAGTATGCTATTGATTTACCTGGCGGAATTTCAGGTATTTCTGGAGCTAGTAAGAAATAAAAAAGTTAGGCCAGTTTTCCGTTGATATAGCAATATTATTATATATAGCGTTTATATTGAGCCTATAAATATACCTGGTTGGATAGGCGATGGTGGAGAAGGTAACGGTTGAGATTCTGTGAAAACATCAACCAAAATACACCTCCGTTTTTGACAAGGGATTTATTTAAATATAGACCCTAAATTACTAAGAGGTCGTATTAGTTATGATGTTATTTTTTGAGTTGAGGCTGAATTAAGTAAATTATGCAACGTTATCTGGACAATATTTTGAATCGTTGTCAGCATTATGTGAACAAATATACCCTAATAGAGGTGTGGGTGACGGAAGCGGTGCTGTAAAAATATCCATAATATAACAAAGCCTTAGACCCCAACACTAGCTATATCAATAATAATATTATATCAAAATACCTGGTGGATGCAGTGGTTGTGGTGGTATTACTGCAAATATTACATTCATTAGCAATATTATGAGAGCTTACATACCCGGAGGTTAAACTTGCAAAAAGTAAAATTTGGAGAAAGCAAACTGAGGCTGTAAATTACTCAGAGGAATTGAAGTTATTAGTTCTGGAACTAATACAGAAATGTGATTAATGGGTACATTTATTTTCAGTCATAGTGACAGGAAGAACTCCTTGATAGTTGAAAGTTTAAAATCATTGAGGCAACATTAAAATTATAGCCATAGGCTACCCCGAAAATGTTAAAACAACTAATTTAGAATATGAGCTCAAATTATTAAGGGTGTTTAATTACCTGGAGGTGGAATTGGTGGAGTTATTACTTCTGGAACTAATTCAGAAGATATAAGTCATGCGACCTAAAATAACCAGCTAAATTCATATTGCAGTCTAACAGTTACCTGGAACAAGTGGCAAGGGAGGTGGGGGCGATGGTGGAGATAGTGGAGCCTTCTGAGGTAGAATTATTTCTATTATTTCTGGAACTGATTAAGAACAAAGGATTTAGACTCTTGAAAAGCTTGAATTTGAATTCATTTAAAGTGTTGACTTAAATGTACCTGGTTGAAGTGGTGGAGACAAGGGCGGTGGTGGAGGCCCTGCGAAACGTTTTTACGATTTTTTTAGCTAACAGAACAACTCACTATGGGAATCGAAACTGTATTACAATTTTTATACATTAAATGATAAATAATGTTTGCAACAGTTCTACTCGTATTTTTTTTTCTTTAATTTGTACAGTTAAGATCAAGCAACCTTGAGAAGAAACACCAAAACCAACTCAGAGATTTCTTTTTTAAATTACAGAAAAGACTCTAGGTATATTGTGTAAGATAAAAATAATACCTGGTGGTGTCCATGGTTGGGGCAGAGGTGCTGGAAGGTTTGATTATATATTCGTAAACAAATAGGAGACTCGTTATTAATTATTCAATAATGTAAAACCATTTTATACTGCTATTAATATTATTTATATATTATCAGAATTAAAAACATCCGCTAATGTATAATGGGAATTCAAAGTTTTAACCGAAATTAGAGTCATAATATATTTTTCGTATCTGTTTCGTTTAGTTAATTGTTATTGTATTTCAAGTTTTTACATAATTTTGTACCTGGAAGCTGAGGTGGTGAGTGTGGGGGTACTGAAAATATATGTGTTATTTTTTGAGTAACGTAATCGGGCTGTACTAACTTGAAATATTCGATAAGGACAGATTTGGAGTGATTAATACATTTCGGACTGAAGTAATTGAAAGGTAAACAATTCGAGTTACCTTGAGGTAGAAGAGGTGGTGGTATTTCTGGAACTAATGCAGAAGTAACAAATCAACCTGGTATAAACGTAACTAGTTCGATTTTAAATTCAATATGATTCGGCAAATTTAAAATGTACCTGGTTGCGGCGGCAATGGAGGTGTGGATAACGGAGGAAGTTCTGTGAAAAAGTATAATATAATGTGAAAGAAAATATTCTTCACAAGTTTAAACTAGTAATGTCTAGCTGTGGACAAATAATATTCACAGTTTAGGACTTTGCTAGGTCAGACTTAAAATCAGGAATACCAAATCGAATAGACAAAAGGATAGTCATAATCCATTTGAGCTCTTACGCAAACAATTATGTTTTACCTGGAGAAGGTTTTTTTTTTTTTTTTTTTTTTTTTTTATGGTAGGTAAAATCATCCAATGACAAATCCCGCCCTTGGGCGGAGCGGGAAGTAGTGTCAGACTCTTACTGACTAAAAACCTACCCCGTTCCTTCGTAGCCTATCGTGCCGGGGTCGAGCATTCCTTTCGGAACTAACCCATGACCCCAGTAGGCTTCGACCCTGCCTGCCTGCAGTTAGCAGGCTGGGCCTCTTCGGTGTGCTGACAGCTCCTTGAGGCGCGCGGGAACAGAACGCGCCGTCGACGACTTGGGCTCGGTCCGGTCGGTTACCGGACGATCGGACAGCGTGCTACCCATTGCACGCCGTCCGCAAGCCCGCGCCTACGGTGGCCGGAAATCGGGATCGGAATCCCGGCGGCGGCTGGGGCGAGCGCCCCGTTGCCTCTGCCTGATGCGGTCGGCCTCCTCCTTTGCTAGCATTACTGCTTCGCAGAAGGAGGCGACCGCCTGCCATCCCTCCTCACTACGGACCATGGCCTGAACCAAGGCCCGGCGAGAGAGATCGCTGCCGCCGATCGCCCCCACGAGGACACGGCGATGCTCCGCCCAGGCGGGGCACACCTCTACAGTGTGCTCCACCGTGTCCTCCGGATGTTCCGCACAGTGGCGACACCCGGGCGAATCCTCCGCACGAATCCGGAACAGGTACTTAGCGAACTTTCCGTGTTCGGTAAGCACCTGCGTCGTGCGGAAGTTGAGAACGCCGTGAGGTCTTTCCAGCCACTACCTGGAGAAGGTTGCGGTTGTGGCACTTGTTCTGTACAGATTGAATTTGTAAATATGATTTACGAATTAGGAGTATGTGCTGAGAATTATACAACATACATAAAGTAATTTTTTAACCTGAGATATGAATACTCATAATTTACCTGGAGGAGGAATGCCTGGCGTAAGAGGCACTGGAGGTTGAGGAAGAGGAAGTAGTTCTGTCATAAAGTAATAAAAACAAATTATTAGTTCTGGAACTAATACAGAAATGTGATTAATACTCGTAGGTACATTATTTGTCAGCCATAGTGACAGGGAGAATTCTTTTTTAAAATCAATGAGGCATATAGCTACCCCGAAAATGTTAAAACAACTAATTTAAAATATATAGAAGATGAACTCAAATCATTAAGGGTTTTTATTACCTGGAGGTGGAATTGGTGGTGTTATTACTTCTGGAACTAATTCAGAAGAAATAAGTCATGCTTCTTAAAATAACCAGTTAAATTCAATACTATTGCAGTCTAAAAATGATTTGTTTCGAATGGCAAGGGAGGTGAGGGTGATGGAGGAGCCGAATTCTGAGGTAGTATTATTTTTATTTTTTCTGGAACTGATTAAGAACAAAGGATTCAGACTCTTGGAAAGCTTGAAGTTCAATATTTATAAAGTGTTGACTTAAATGTACCTGGTTGAAGTGGTGGAGACGAGGGCGGTGATAGAGGCCCTGCAAAACGTTTTTATGTTTTTTTTTTATATAACCAATGAACTCACTATGAGAATTGAAACTGCCTTGCAATTTTTTTTAATGATAAATAATGTTTATTTTGCAACACTTTTACTCGTTTTTTTTTTCATTAAAACTTTTTAAGGCCTAGCTGACTATCTTACGAAGAAACACCGAAATCAACTCAGAGATTTCTTTTTTTAATTACAGAAAAAGCTCTAGGTATCTAGGTGTATTGTGTAATTAGATAAAAATAATACCTGGTGGTGTTAATGGTTGGGGCAGAGGTGCTGGAAGGTTTAATTATATATTCGTAAATAAATAGGAGACTCGTAATTGTTCAATAATGTAAAACCATTGTATACTGCTATTATTATTTCTATATTATCAGAATGAGGAAATTCCGCTAATATAAAGGGAATTCAAAAGTTTTTACTGAGATGATACGGTCAAATATAAATGTTTCATATTATCTAAGATATTTTCGGTGAGAGAAAGTAAAATATCACATGTTAACTGTATTATTATTTCAAGCTTTCACATAATTTTGTACCTGGAGGCTGAGGTGGTGAGTGCGGAGGTACTAAAAATATATGTGTAACTTTTGAGAAATGTAACCGGGCCGTGCCAACTTGAAATATTCGATAAGGACAAACTTGGAGTGATTAATACTTTTGAAACATTTCGGACTGAAGTAATTGAAAGGTAAACAATTCGAGTTACCTTGAGATAGAAGAGGTGGTGATATTTCTGGAACTAATGCAGAAGTAACAAATCAACCTGGTATAAACGTAACTAGTTCGATTTTAAATTCAATATCTTTCGGCAAATTTAAAATGTACCTGGTTGCGGCGGCAATGGAGGTGGGGATAACGGAGGAAGTTCTGTGAAAAAGTATAATGTTATGTGAAAGAAAATATTCTTCACAAGTTTACACTAGTAATGTCTAGCTGTGGACAAACAATATTTACAGTTTAGGACTTTGCTAGGTCAGGCTTAGAATCAAGAATACCAATTAGACAAAAAGGGAGACCTTATCCATTTGAGCTCTTACGCAAACAATTATGTTTTACCTGGAGGAGGTTGCGGTTGTGGCACTTGTTCTGTACAAATTGAATTTGTTAATATGATTTACGAATTAGGATTATGTGCTGAGAATTATACAACATAAATAACGTCATTTTTGAACCTGGGATAAGAATACTCTCAATTTACCTGGAGGAGGAATGCCTGGCGGAGGAGGCACTGGAGGTTGAGGAAGAGGAAGTAGTTCTGTCATAAAGCAATAAAAATAAATTATTCGTTCTGGAACTAATACAGAAATGTGATTAATAGGTACATTATTTATCAGCCATAGTGACAGGGAGAACTCTTTGTTAAAATCAATGAGGCAGATAGCTACCCCGAAAATGTTAAAACGACTAATTTAAAAGATATAGAAGATGAACTCAAATCATTAAGGGTTTTTATTACCTGGAGGTGGAATTGGTGGTGTTATTACTTCTGGAACTAATTCAGAAGAAATAAGTCATGCGACCTAAAATAACCAGCTAAATTTATATTGCACTCTAACAGTTACCTGGAACAAGTGGCAAGGGAGGTGGGGGCGATGGTGGAGATAGTGGAGCCTTCTGAGGTAGAATTATTTCTATTATTTCTGGAACTGATTAAGAACAAAGGATTTAGACTCTTGATAAGCTTGAATTTGAATTCAATATCTATAAAGTGTTGACTTAAATTTACCTGGTTGAAGTGGTGGAGACGAGGGCGGAGATAGAGGCCCTGCAAAACGTTTTTATGTTTTTTTTTTTATAACCAATGAACTCACTATGAGAATTGAAACTGCCTTGCAATTTTTTTTAATGATAAATAATGTTTATTTTGCAACACTTTTACTCGTTTTTTTTTGTTCATTAAAACTAGTTGAGGCCTAGCTGACTATCTTAAGAAGAAACACCGAAATCAACTCAGAGATTTCTTTTTTTAATTACAGAAAAAGCTCTAGGTGTATTGTGTAATTAGATAAAAATAATACCTGGTGGTGTCAATGGTTGGGGCAGAGGTGCTGGAAGGTTTAATTATATATTCGTAATCAAATAGGAGATTCGGTATTAATTGTTCAATAATGTAAAACCATTTTATACTGATATTATTATTATTTCTATATTACCAGAATGCATAATAATTCCGCTGATATAATGGGAATCTAAAAGTTTTAACCGAAATGATGCGGTCAAATATAAATGTTTCGTGTTATCTAAGACATTTTCGGTGAGAGAAAGTAAAATATCACATGTTAACTGTATTATTATTTGAAGCTTTCACATAATTTTGTACCTGGAGGCTGAGGTGGTGAGTGCGGAGGTACTGAAAATATATGTGTAATTTTTGAGAAATGTAACCGGGCCGTGTTAACTTGAAATATTCGATAAGGACAAACTTGGATTGATTAATACGTTTGAAACATTTTGGACTGAAGTAATTGAAAGGTAAACAATTCGAGTTACCTTGAGGTAGAAGAGGTGGTGGTATTTCTGGAACTAATGCAGAAATAACAAATCAACCTGGTATAAACGTTTAGTTACGTTTAATTTTAAAATCAATATGATTCGGAATATTTAAAATGTACCTGGTTGCGGCGGTAATAGAGGTGGGGATAACGGAGGAAGTTCTGTGAAAAAATACAAGTAATGTGAAAGAAAATATTCCTCAGAAGTTTACACTAGTAATTTCTAGTTGTGGACAAATATTATTCACAGTTTAGGACTTTGCTAGGTCAGGCTTAGAATCAAGAATACCAATTAGACAGAAAGAGAGTCATAATCCATTTGAGCTCTTATGTAAAAAATTATGTTATACCTGGTGGAGGTAGCGGTTGTGGCACTAGTTCTGTAGAAATCGAATTTATAAATATTATATACGAGTATTATGAAAATGTGCTGAGAGTTATACAACATAAATAACAGCTTTATTGAACCTGGGATATGAATACTCTTAATTTACCTGGAGGAGGAATGCCTGGCGTAAGAGGCACTGGAGGTTGGGGCAGTGAAAGTGGTTCTATCAATGAATAACAAAAAGAAATTATTATTTCTAGAACTAATACAGAAATGTTATTTATAGGTACATTATTTTATTATTGACAGGGAAACTACTTATTAAAATCAATGATACATATAGATACTCCAAAAAAATTAAAACAACTAATTGAATAAATGTAGAAGATGAACTCAATCAAATCATTAAAAGTTTTTAGGTGTGAAATTGGTGACGTTATTACTTCTGAAACTAATTCAGAAGAAATAAGTCATGCTACCTGAAATAATTAGTTAAATTCAATATTATTGTAGTCTACAAATTAGCTGGTTCAAGGGGCAAGGGAGGTGGGGGCGAGAGTGGAACTAATTAAAAACAAAGGATTTAGACTCTTGAAAAGCTTGGATTTAAATTTCATTAAACCATTTTACTGGTGGTATTATTATTTCTATTTCATAAGAACGAAGAAATTCCGCTAATGCAATAAAAATTAAATAGTTGTTCGCGAAATTATACAGTCATAAATATGATTGATATCTAAGATATTTGCGGTGAGAGAAAGTAAAGTACCACGTATTAAATTTTTACCTGGAGGCTGAGGTGGTGAGAGCGGAGGTACTGAAAAATATATGTGTAATTTTTGAGTTTTGCAGCCGTTAAGTGCTTGCTAACTTAAAGCATTCAATAAGGACAAACTTGGAGTGACTAATATGTTTGAAACATTTCGGACTGAAGTAATTGTAAACAATCTAAACTACCCAGAGGTAGTTGAGGTGGTGGTATTTCTGAAATGAATGCAGAAATAACAAATAATACTAGTATAAACGTAACTACGGACAATCTTGGAGTGACTAATATGTTTGAAACATTTCGGACTAAAGTATTTAAAGGTAAACAATTTAAATTACCTGGAGGTACATAAGGTGGGGGATTTTCTGGAACTAATACAGAAATAACAAATCAAAACGTAACTGTAGTTTGACTTTTAAAATGAATATGATTCGCAAAATTTAAAATGTACCTGGTTGCGGAGGCAACGGAGGTTGAGATAATGGGAGAAGTTCTGTGGAAAGTATAATTTTAAAGAAATTCTTCAGAATTTTACAATAGTTATTTCTAGTTGAGGAAAAATAATATTTACAGTTAAGGACTTTTCCAGATCGGACTTAGCATTAGGAATACCAATTAGACAGAAAAGAGTCGTAATCCATTTGAGATTTTATGCAAATTATGTTATACCTGGTGGTGGTGGCGGTTGCGGTGTTAGTTCTGTAGAAATTGAATTAGTAAAAATGATCAACGAGTATTATGAATATAAGCTGAGAATTATACGACACAAATAACGGCATTGTGACCCTGGAATATGAACACTCTTAATTTACCTGGAGGAGGAATACCTGGCGTAGGAGGCACCGTAGGTGGAGGAAGCGGAAGTGGTTCTGTCAAAGAACAACAAAAGTATCAACTATCTTCGAGCGATGAGGAATAAGTTGGAGGGACCAATATAACAAATTTATTGCATGCAATCAAAAAGGAAATTATATGAATAAAAGTATATATATTTACCTAGAGGTGGTAATAGTGGTGTTATAATTTCTATAACTTCTGGAACTAATGCAAAATGAAAAAATTAGAACCCTGTTTAAGTAGTTTAAATGGCTAATAAATTGTAGTCATAAATATACCTGATATAAAAAACTGTGATGAAAGTGGTACTGTGAAGAATCAGTCTGTCTTTGCTTTTTATAGTCAACCCATATTTAGAAAGTAAGGACATATATTTGTAATATTAATGTGACAAGTAGGGTCTTGTAGCAGAGGTACTGTGAAAAAATATGCATTAATAAAATATTTCACTTTTATGCCTTTGCATTGCATTGTATTTAGAAATAGTCTCTATATATTGGGAAGGAAGAAAAGGAAAAATGTTTTAGTAGTAAAATTATACCTACTACCAAAAATAAATCAGACTACCAGTCCTATAGTATTATAGTATCATTTCAAAATAAGCTATTGTTTCCGTGATATACCTGGCGAAGGCACTTTTCATCTCCAAAAATACTTAAACTTGTCAGTGTGATCATTATTTTATCAGTAATATTTTAATTATCAACTCCTATATTTGTACTTGGTTAGAATGTAATGTTCAATCTTAAACAGTACCTGGCTGAAGAGGCGATGGAGGTGGAGGTGGAGGTAATGGTGCTGTGGAAATGTGAATCAAGTTATAGTTTCACTTTACTACCACTAATAAAAATTAATTCGGCTTTTAAATTATTATAAATTTATGATATTAAATTATTATGCTACCTGTTGGTGAAGGTGGTTGATGTGGTACTGAAAGCAATTTACTAGTCAAAAGGGATTTCTGAATCGAATGATCAGCAATATAAACTTGAAGTAAACATTTCAAATGTAATGGATAAAATCATGAAGGTTGAATCATTGCTTGCGTATTACCTGGAGGAGGAACCGGAGGTGCAATTGTATTAACAACTTCTGCAACTAAAGCAGAAATAAGAAATTAGACGATTGCATGAGTAGCTTGCTTATTCGTAATTAATTGTTGACTATTATAATGCAATATTATGTGTATGACTCGTAAGAATCCCTTACCAATAAATTACTATGACTACTATGAATATGACTATTTAAAATTATTATCTACAACTGCACAGTATACCAGCTTGAAAAACCATAACTGAAGGTAACAGGACGAAAAATAATCCAAATATTTGAACATAACTTTAGAGTAACAAGTATGATAGTAATACAAATATATAATTATTGTACGTGACGGTTTGTAACAACGGTTTTGAAAAAATAATCGCGTATTAAAATAACATAACACCCTTATAAAAAATCATTCATAATGTAATTAATATAAAACCAGCCAGAGTGAATAAAATTGCTTGTCTAAATGACTTTGCATTTAGTCACCCACCAAATTTTTTTACATTCAACTGAATAGTTACAAGTTTGAGAATAATCAAAATATGTACCTGACGGTATTAGTGGTGATGGCAAGGGTGCTGCAAAAAATTTGCGTGTCAAAATTATGTAAGCTAAAGATATTGATTTTGTATTAAATGTGAAATAAGTCAAAGATAAATAAAAATAAACGAATAATATCTAATTATTACTCCTTATTACCTGAAAGAGGAATCTTTGGCGGTGCTGGTTGTAAAATTACATCAACTTCTACAACTAGAGCAGAGGGAAAAGAATTAATTATGAATCAATAATGTTTCAAATATTGAATTCCATTGTTATCAACACTGTTCACACATAAATATACCTGGCTGAGGAGCTGGTGGTGGTGGTGATAATGGAAGTGGTTCTGTAAAAACCAATAGAAAGGTCGAAACATTAAATTGAAGATATTTTGCTGTATCTTGTCATGAGTTCTAAAATAATAATAA
Organism: Leucania comma; assembly: GCA_958295575.1. NCBI lineage: Eukaryota > Metazoa > Arthropoda > Insecta > Lepidoptera > Noctuidae > Leucania > Leucania comma. The sequence goes on from OY282484.1 coordinate 759,439, forward strand.
TAATATTATACCTGGTGAAGGAGGCTGTGGTGGCAGAGATTCTGCAGAAAATTAAGGTTAAATAGTTTCATAAAAATAATTTTGTTTAATATCAAAGGCTCAAATCGTTTAAAATAATAATCAAAAAGTTGTATACCTGGTGAAGGAGGAAGTATATTTGGTGGTGGATGTGGGGGTAGTGGTGGTAATGGAAGAGGTGCTGAAACATAATCTTGGTCATATAACAAAATTGACTTTGAACACAAGAGATGTACAAAAATCGAGACCTTGAGATAGAACAACTCATTGAACTAAGTCAATGTAGGATACCTAAAAAAATATAATTTACCTGGGACAGGACTCGGTACGAATGGTGAAGCTATAAATATAGAATTAAAATATGTAAATATTTATATGTACCACTGGCGTCAAATCAATTGTGCTGATTCAGTTTAAACGAAAACAAGAAGGATATTTCTAACAATACAGGACTGACAAGAACGCTTACCATAAAAAAAAACACTATTTACTTGATGAACTCTTAGACAAAATTGAGCTCAAAAAAATCATAAGACACCGAACGACCAAAAATTTTGTTGCATACCCACGAACAAAAAACCACTTGAGATATAAACTAAAGAAGTACGAAAGACGAAAGAAACCACCAGACAGATCAAAATAATGACAATGCAACTTACGCGGCGGAGGCGGTAAAGGTACAGCCTGCTGTTCTTCCACTGCGAAAAATCAATAACAGTTACTTACTGTTTACCTGCCTGGCCTGGTAATAAAAGTAGTGGAGTATATACTCCAAAGATTTAAATCGATAGATTCATCCCATCGCGTCAAAATATTGCATATCGCGTATATCTTTCTAATTGTATGCTGCCATAGACACGCCGTATAGGATGTATGAGACGTTCTCAATTAGGACACTTTAGGTTTAACGATTTAAACTTTGGAGTATAATTATACATAGAATAGTGTGGCTACTTACGGAAGCACAGGTTGCAGGCTGCACACTTGGAGTACAGGAGTCCTGAAGTTGTGAAGCAGGCGCAAACGTAGCAGACGTTGTTCCTCTTCTCATAGTACATGTCTCCTGCTGAGTTGCATTTGTGTACTGGCTCTGCAGAGAAAAGGAAACGCAAGTTAGCGAATAACTTGGTTCGGGTTCTGGCTGAGGATTTTGCCGGTGTGTGTTTTGAATGATTTTTCCGAACAAAAATTTAATGAATTTTACGCAAAGCATAAACGTATCTTATTTAACCAGTCGAGAAATTTGTAAGCATTTTACTTGAAATGTGATTCACAATATGCAAATATCTCAACCGCTTGGGACTGGGTACTAAATATTAAAAAAAATACTTATAATCAATACTTGTCTGACCGAAAGTGTTTTAGGATTAAAGATTGATATGAATATTTGACTTTTCCTTTGACTTATGTAAGTCAATTGTCGATTTCCAGTATTGTAGCATCTTTAGTGATAAATAATAATCAATTGCCCATTATAATTCTGTTTTACCTCCCTTACCCGTGATCATGGTGTGACTTACCGAAGCTGATCAGTTCTTCGGGGTGAAACATACGACTTTCGTCAGAGTCTGAGTCCTCTGCAGTAAAATCGGCGGCTTCATCTGTAAAAGATATATTATTGGTGTAAGATAGAAATGAAATTGGTCACAATAAAAACTCATATTTTATTTTTGTTCTGGCTGCGATAGGGTTGTATTATTTCGTTGTTTCTTTTCAACGCTGTAAATATTTCCTATGGTATTATTTTTCTTAGGTCAGGGAAAGTCTTATTGTACCGTTCTCTGAATGTGTGACTGGAAGTAACCTCTTTTTTTCTTCTTAAAACACGTATCGTATAATAATAGCCTACAAGTTTATTATATTGTAACGATTTCCAAAATCCACTTTACTAAGTAAAGAACCCACGAATGATGACAATAAAATTACCTGATGATTCTAGTGAAGCTGATTCTAGTACATGTCCAGATCGGAGCAGCTCGCTGCTATCTGGTGCGGAATCTAAGAGCTCGACTGTCGAAACTTAATAAATAAAAAATAAAAAAAAATTAAACATAAAAAAGTAAAATTACGCGTTGTGAAGTAGACATTTAAATACTAAAAAAAAATATCGTGTTACTTGTCCGTGTTGATCTCGCATTATCGGTTAGCACACCAGCAGAAAGGATGAGAAAGACAATGCGAGGTGAGAGTATAGCGGTTTGTTTTAAATAGTCAACTATACTTCTGCCCTTTACCCAAAACTCTCGACTTTAGTTTTGTATATTTGAAGTTTAATTTTAGGTCCAGGAAAACATTCAAATTAAAAAGACTAAAAAAATTTGACACAATGGAATTTGAAATATTTCGTTTACGGCAAAGTTTGTTGTGCGAATTTCGGTAATTAGAATTCTATTTACAAATATAGACTAAGAGAAGGCTAACTTACCGCTGTCAGGCCGGGCTATGACCCCCACAACCAACAGGAAGAGAAGCCATAGGCTCCTCTTGATCTTCAACATTTTTATGGACCCTTTACTTGGACCCAACAGTGAGTTGCGCCCAACTCACCGAAGATACTGACTTCATCAGCTCCAGCACTATTTAAACCTTTTTCCTTAACGCATTAAAACGCATGCCGAATCAATTTGTTTATTAAATTCACAATAATATATAGTTTTTAATCTTATTTTTAATACAATATCTAAATTCTAAACGAAGCGTAAATGTATCAGAGAATTAATTAAGTATTTACGTAACTCTTTGTACCTGTTGTTAAGTAAAAACATCTTCCTGAGTTCCTGCAAACGGTTGTGGGTGACATTCCTGACGTTCCAGGAAATAGGTCAATATGTCACTTGCACCGTGTTGCCGGCTGTCGCCTTTGAACGCAATAGCAGTCATATTTATCTTTTCAAATACACCTCGTATTTCTCCAGAAAATATTGAGTTTCAGAATATTATTTACTTGAATATTTAATGTATCTGAGACCCTGCATGTCTTCAGATATTACACATCTATGTTATTTAGTATTGGGTCGTTGTATTATTATTCATCTAATGTCTTTATACCACTTACAATCATCAAAACAAATTCCTTGTCAAGTTCATAATCCATATCGACTGTAATAAAATCTTCATTTCTCTAAACAAATGTTAATTCAACCTTTGAACTTTTACTTGAATATTTAATGTATCTGAGACCCTGCATGTCTTCAGATATTACACATCTATGTTATTTAGTATTGGGTCGTTGTATTATTATTAATCTAATGTCTTTATACCACTTACAATCATCAAAACAAATTCCTTGTCAAGTTCATAATCCATATCGACTGTAATAAAATCTTCATTTCTCTAAACAAATGTTAATTCAACCTTTGAACTTGGAAAAGTGGTGAAAAGGTTTTGAATTAAATTCACAAATTGAATAAGTTTTAATGTCATCACTCCCCAAAGTATTTAACACCACAATGACATAAAATTACATTTAAAATGTCTGAAAAACAAGAGCAACAGTCGGGGTGCTTCGCCACAATGGGGCGGGGGCCGGAAACGGGGCTCCAGCGGAACCGGAAGTGCGACCCACTAATGACGCTCCGTGGCGCCATCTACGTGCAGCCTGCGTGAACCTTCACCATTGTTGTTCGGATGGAATTCTCCAAATGTGTTGTGTGAAATTTTAATGAAATAATAATATTTTGAATTTGGCCAGGATGTGGTCAAAAAAGATATAACTGAACTTTAGCATAAATATAAATTATGTAAAATGATGTTTATAATTTTCATGATAGCCAATAAAAACCCACAATAGTCATACTCAGTTGTTCTAATAATTTTGTAAATTATCAGTAACGTACATGAAAATCCCATGGGAAATCATACAGAGCAATACCAGACCCAATTATCCAAAAATCATCCATAATTTCATCCAACAGTCCGAAATCCAATTGGATTCGAACAACAAATACAGCAAATACCAGAAAAATCTATTTGAAAACGAATCAGTCCCATTTGGCGGGAACATGATTGATTAAAACCAAGATGGCTGCCATTGTTATTGACAGCTGACATTACTGCGTTCGTCCAGTAGTTTTTGAGAAGAAATTGATTTTATTTTATAAATTCTGACTATTTGCCATGCTGTTTGCATAATGAGAAAAAAAAAAACGAAATTTTACTGTTACCTTATTCATCTCAATCTTACTAGAACTGAACATCAAGCGGCAAACAAAACTAAAAACACAAAATACCAGCATCGTAATATACATTTGGGTTTTTTTGCTCATCTACCCAAAATTTTACTATTTGGCTGCTTGGCAAAACCCGAACATGTTCTTTTTTCTCCAGAAGCATTAGACAAATCTAGAAAAAGTATTTGAAAAGGATACTTACATATCATTACGCGAATTACCTGAATTACTGATTAAAAGGCTCCTCTGGGAGTTTTTCCTTTGCCGAAGTTTCCTCTAACTAGTTGCTAAGTGGCAACATACTCGTACATTCTATTTCAATATGGATAAAAAGAATTCTGATTTTGAAAGAAATCATTTAAGTAGTTCTTTTCATATTTATCTCAGAGGGAATGTTTTAATGATTGAAGAAATTGAGGTCTAGAAAATAGATATATTATTATATTCTTTATTTTCTTATAGTAAAATACATCATCATCATTATTTCAGCCGGAGGACGTCCACTGTTGCTCACAGGTCTTCCCCAAGTGTCGCCACAACGAACGGACTTGTGCGCTTCGCATCCACCGCATTCCCGCGACTCTTATCAGGTCATCGGTCTACCTTGTGGGAGGCTTTCCAACACTGCGTTTTCTGGTGCGGTCGCCACTCTAGAATCTTTTAGCCCCATCGACCATCCGTGCTTCGAGCAATGTACCCTGCCCACTGCCACTTTAGTTTGGCGATTCTTCGGACTATGTCGGCGACCTCGTTTCTCTTGCGGATATCCTCATTCCTGATGCGATCACGCAAAGAAATAAAAATACAGTAGGAACTTAAAATGGGGAAGTTATTTAATTAATTGGGTATTTGATTTGATTGGACGGTGTTACCACTAAAAGTAACTTTTCACTGAAAACGTTTAGATGGATTTGACAGAGAACAGGAAACGATATAAAGTTGCAGAAAAGTACACGCGTGGTGTACTATTTACATATATTAATGTGTACAACATATATTTTAAACCTATTGTCATACAAGGAGGAAGGTAGTGATCCTTAGCCATATTTAAAAAAAATGGTAAAGTTGGTCCTTGTCTTAAGTTCTAAGGTTAAACTTTGTGTGTAGTTTTGTGATGGCAACTGCGCTATATCTACCCCCTAAACTATTATTGGTTTATTATCTATTAGTGATTTCGAATACCAAATTATTCATGTTTGTTTCTCTTGTTACAGGTATGACATGAAATGAAGTACCGACATCATTAACTGGGGTTAAGGTAAAATATTTGTGAAAGGCAGCCATATTGACTGTAGTATTTCAGGAATAAAGGTACTCATTACTAAGTACAGCTAGAACTACATAGTAATCTGCTTAATTTGCTTAATACAGAATTCTCAAGTTTTTGTTTCTGTTTGTCTAGGTAGGATTTACACGTTAACCCAATAAGTAAGACCTTTTGTAAGTCTGGAAATATATTAATCTCTTTCTAAAGCGTTCACCATCATTTCCAGATTATTTTTCCAATCTACGACACCTACTTACTACACTTTTATAATTTATTTTTATTTATTTAAACTTCATGTACAATAGTGGTACATATGCGGACTTAATGCAACAAGGCATTCTCTACCAGTCAACCTTTGGGTTAAGAAAGACTTTGGCTTTGGGCTTTATTCCCATAATTTTCAAGTTTATCCAACGTATCTACTTCTTCTGTCAATAATCTTATTAATAATCTTCTACTTTTATAGCCATATCGTCTTTAAAGCCTTAACCTTCCCTTTTTTACAAATATTTAAAAGAGAAGGCTGATGATGAAATCATCATCATCACTGCGTCAAAAACACGTCTACTGCTGGACATAGGCCTTCCTTAAGTATCGCCACAATGCGGTTCAATGCGCCTCACATCCATCGTATTCCCGCGACCCTCACCACCCCATCACCCTCACCTGACTTAAAATTTTCCTTACCATATTCCACTCATTTCTTTGTATCACGAGCCCATGTCATGATTGCTGACTGCCACGCAACTATTCAGTCATCGGTGCCACTTTTAAATTTCCTCGTACATACGTACTAATTTCTTGTTACACTTGCTACATAACTAGGTTCGTTCTCCATCCTCTTGACCCTCGTTAGTCAGTAAACTGCGCAGCGCCAGCTCCCCAGGGTAACTGCAGGTGTCCTGATCAAATCTACATACATAGGTTGTATGTTCATGCAATTTAAACTTTACTGTTTACCGGGGTCAAGTTGTTTTGCTGTAGAAGTTGGTAGTAAATCATTTGTGTGTGGAAAGTTGTTATTGTTTGCACGGTTTATGTGCTGTTAATTTAACTGTTAGGTTTCTGCTAAGGTCATACAGAATTAGGACCAAAATGGTTTCATGATCATGTCAGTCTGGAATTACCTATTAACAAAATATTACTACAAACCTACTACTACCACAATACATGTTTGTTATGCACAAATATTTATTACTTTAGTTTATGTTTCTCTAGTAAAATATAAAAAAAAACTTCCATTACTTACATACCCACACAATATTTATAATAATCTACTAATAGAACCAACGTACAGCCTACTTTCATAAATAACTCCTCGACTCATTTCAATTTCAAAAGCTCTATCAATATCACGAAATATTCCCAAATACCAGCTTTTCAGCGCTCCCCAACTGTTCCGAATGAACGAAAACTTTCAGCGTTTAAAATACCGAACGATACATCAGTGGTGCCATCTGCCGGCGCCATAATGGAAACTGCCAGAGTTAGCACGAATACATGATGGGGATTTTCGGGAAACGCAATTCAATAGGTGCAGTTACTACTGGATTCATTTGGCTGGTTGTTTGTGGTTTCATGTTGAGATATCATAATTATTGGAATAAGGATTGATTTTAAAATAAACCTTCAAAGAAAATAGTGATCACAGCCCTGGAATGTAAGGGAAGGGATAAGTTTTAGCCATTACAAGTCCGACGCTTTTTCTCGTTCCACCTAGAGCAGAACTTATTTGATGATTTACTAACCTGAAAACAAGAAAGACAAAGTCATTTACTATTATTGTGTATGCAGTGGGTATTTTTTTTCTCAATAAATCTTATTTTTTTATCTTCTAAACGAAAATCGTTACAAAACATAAAGACCAATAAGTAGGTGTATTTTTTTTGTTGATAGGTTCGTGGTTCATTTAGTTTTAATTTTTCAGTATACGTTTTATTTATTTATCAGGAACAATTTACATTGTATTTGATATTGGCACAAAAATTCTAAAAAATAACATGCAATGTAACAAAAAAGAAAAAATATTAAAATATGAATTCGATTGTAATAATACAAATATAACATAGAAAATTGGATAGAATTACATTTACAAAATAGAAACTTGGAAATAATTAAATCATAATTCGTCTATTGAGTACAAATTTCTCTCTAACAGAAATTCTTTGAGCTTTGCTTTAAAATAACTAGTGTACAACAAATCTTTTAAATCCGCTGGCAGTTTATTAAATATTTGTACAGCTTGGTATTGAGGACTATACTTGGCTATGTTAAGATTCGGTACAAACTTATTTTTAAAGTCCTTTCTACGAGTACTTTCCCTGACTATTCTCTCGTCCTCAGACTCGTATTCATAAATATTTTTTTTAAATTAACTAGCAGCACTAAAACGTATAAGCTGGGCAATGTTAGGATATATATATACCTACGCGACGCGTACTTGCTAACGTCGTGTAAGTCTTCTCATAATTACCCCTGTAATAACAAGGTCAGTGACCGCTGTACTGTTTGTGGACATGAAACTGTAATCGCTTTGGAACTCATGGGAATGCAGCTATTTGCCTTTTTTAAACCACATTATAAAGTGTTACTTAGGTATATCAGATCCTAGGTATTCAGACGTAATCATCATCATTACTAAGAGAGTTAATAAACTATTTTTTTTCTTATTTAGCTCTTCAACAATGAGTACACTATTACTTACTGGAAAACATTTAAATCTTAAGGCCTACGTGCCCTATTACTTAAAAAAGTGCACTACGATCTAAAATATCAGACTGGAAATGGTATTGGAACGCAAAGCGCAACTGAAAATAGACACACACACACAAAAACGGTATACGAAATAAGTTTCTCATTAATCTTCGTAATCAGTAATGAATCCTACTGAAAGTACACTGATAAGTTTTAGTCAGCAAAAGTCTGACACTCCTTTGCGACGAGTTATTTGTTTCTTTTTTTTTCCTATCTTCTCTGATTAAATTTTAAAAAAACATCATATACTTTTTAACTGACCAAACTTTATATCCAAGCCAAAATTTTTATAGTTTGAGGGCGAAAGACGCTGGTTAAACAATTATTTCTGTAACAACTTCTGTCTCGACGTATTATGATTCCCTCCCTCAAAAAAGGGGTACCTAATCATTAGTTATAGACTATAACACTCTATACTTATTCTGTGTGATAACCCTATCAAGTAATTGCCAATTTCAAGGCTCAAATCATATCCTTCAAATCATGTCTTGACTAAATTATTATTGAATTATTCAGTCATTTATTTATTGAATTATAACATCTATAAAGAAGCGTCCAAGACGATGTTATAACTAACACTTGAAACACAGTTATGATATTCTTAAATTAATTTCGATTATAAATTTTGTAATAAGTCCGAACATTTCTTAATATATTTGAGCCGCTTCTACAAATATCGGCTAGTTTTGGCCAAATTCTTGTATATCCCCCAATAACGCTATATTATTAATAATACGTGATGTTGTGTTTATAAATCTTGTTTAAAAGTGAAGTTTACAAATAAAATCTTTTACTATATAGTGTCACGTATACGAGGTAATTTTGTCTCTGTGGACTCGTTTTAATACCGCGATTTTGCTACCGAACATAAACCATTTACCTGCCACATATAAACTAATATCAGAAGCAAACTGAGTAACAACAAAATGTTCATAATTCCTGGAGTATGCGAACTTTATGTGTAAACGTCGCGCGGATGCGGCGCGTCATTTGTTGCCATGTCGCTCGGAACACGCGACAAGGTAGGGTTGCCAGCATCGTATCATTTTATGTTGTGATTTTACTGAGTTATTGAAAAGGTTTTTTTCTAAGTTTTATGTGAAATCGTCGCTTTGGGATGAAGTTACACTTCGCGTTCTTCTTTGAGTTGTGTGGCTTTATAATACAAAGACAGAACATACTACCCATAACTTCTTCGATAACTTCAAACCAAAAGAGAGTTGTACAACGGCGCCTCCTAAAACACAGCAGGGCAATTGTGTGATACGCCACCCACTAAATAAATTAAGTATTTTTTTTCACCGATCACTCTAAATAAGGTTCAGTTGAAAACCATTGTCAGGCAACTACCACGTAGCTGTCTGGCATTTTTGCTGAACTGGACCTATTTTTTTTTTTTTTTTTTTTTTTTTTATGGTAGGTAAAATCATCCAATGACAAATCCCGCCCTTGGGCGGAGCGGGAAGTAGTGTCAGACTCTTACTGACTAAAAACCTACACCGTTCCTACGTAGCCTATCGTGCCGGGGCCGAGCATTCCTTTCGGAACTAACCCATGACCCCAGTAGGCTTCGACCCTGCCTGCCTGCAGTTAGCAGGCTGGGCCTCTTCGGTGTGCTGACAGCTCCTTGAGGCGCGCGGGAACAGAACGCGCCGTCGACGACTTGGGCTCGGTCCGGTCGGTTACCGGACGATCGGACAGCGTGCTACCCATTGCACGCCGTTCGCAAGCCCGCGCCTACGGTGGCCGGAAATCGGGATCGGAATCCCGGCGGCGGCTGGGGCGAGCGCCCCGTTGCCTCTGCCTGATGCGGTCGGCCTCCTCCTTTGCTAGCATTACTGCTTCGCAGAAGGAGGCGACCGCCTGCCATCCCTCCTCACTACGGACCATGGCCTGAACCAAGGCCCGGCGAGAGAGATCGCTGCCGCCGATCGCCCCCACGAGGACACGGTGATGCTCCGCCCAGGCGGGGCACACCTCTACAGTGTGCTCCACCGTGTCCTCCGGATGTTCCGCACAGTGGCGACACCCGGGCGAATCCTCCGCACGAATCCGGAACAGGTACTTAGCGAACTTTCCGTGTTCGGTAAGCACCTGCGTCGTGCGGAAGTTGAGAACGCCGTGAGGTCTTTCCAGCCACGCCTCAAGGATGGGCCTTATCGCCCCAATTGTGGCGCGCCCCGAACGAGGTTGCGATAGTCGTTGACGCCATTTCGCCATGAGATCCCGCCGGAGCTCTGTCCGCCATGCCTCGACTTGTCGTGGCAGCGGAATTTCGCCCCGGCGTTGCATCTCCATGCGCTTGTCGTGCATGTGTGCAAGGACTGTTGCCTCCAGATCCCACGGCGGTTGGCCAGCAAGGAGGGTCGCCGCCTCGCGGGAGATCGTTCGGTACCCTCGCACCATGCGTATTGCCATGACCCTCTGGCACGCATTCAGCTGGGCCCTCGGTTGCTGTGTCAACGTCGGTGCCCACACCGGAGCCCCGTAGAGAGCCATGGACCGAACGATTCCCGCGTAGAGCTTCCGGCAGGAGGCGTCTGGTCCCCTGAGGTTGGGCAGGAGCCGCCCGAGAGCAGCCCCAGTCCGATTCAGTTTGGGAGCCAGACGTCGGAAGTGCTCCTTGAAGTTCCACCAGCTGTCGAGGACGAGTCCCAGGTACTTCATCGTCGACCCGACGCTGATGTGAACCCCTCCTACCGTTAGCTGGGAACGCGGTGGTGGCGCACCCCGAGGGCCGTGGAAGCACATGGCCTCGGACTTGTGCAGTGCCACCTCGAGTCCCAACTGCTGGATCCTGTCAACGACCATCGCAACCCCGCGTGTCGCTAATTCGACCGCCGTCCGGTACGACTCTCCCCGCGCTAGGACCAACGTGTCGTCCGCGTAGCAGACCACGCTGACCCCGTCGGGGAAGTCGCCGCGCAGCACGTAGTCGTACCCGATGTTCCACAAGGGTGGTCCTAGTACCGATCCCTGCGGAACACCGCACGACATCTCTCGACGTTTCCACTCTCCCTGGTGACCAGGGTAGATGATATACCTCTCCGATAGGTAGGCCTCGATCACACAACAGAGGTAGTCGGGCACCCGGTGGTACCGGAGTGCCGTTCCAATGCAACTCCAGGGCAGGGAGTTGAAGGCGTTGGCAATGTCCAAGGACACTGCCACGACACACCTGCCCTGGGACACCGCATCCCCCGTCGTGAGGGCTCGCACGCGCATGATGGCGTCCACCGTGGAGCGCATCCTGCGAAAACCGAACTGTCCGTCCGACAGGTCCGGCCCCACCCTTGCAAGGCGCGCGACGAGGCGGTTTGCAATGACTCTTTCAAAGAGCTTGCCCACCTCGTCGAGCAGCACAATGGGCCGGTACGCGGACGGAGAGTCCGCAGGGCGCCCAGGCTTCGCTATGAGGACCAGTTTCCCCGTCTTCCATGAGGACCAGTTTCCCCGTCTTCCGAACTGGACCTATTTGGCGCAACCGTGAGACACACAATGTTAGTTTTATCCTTTTTTTATCTTAAGTGTCTACATGTTGTTTCTGCATTGTGTGTGTCTATATTGTGTCAAATAAAATATTTTCTTTCTTTTCTTTCTTTCTTTTATACGCAAATTCACACAATTAATTTTCAATGCTTTTCATTTTGAAGATTTGACACGAATAATTGCGTTGTTTACGTAATTGAGCAGACAATTTTTGTAAGTATGAAGCAATGAGTCGGAAATTCCCTTCGATTGTGAAAGAAGTGTGAGTATGTTCTGAACATAGGGTGGGGACTTACGTCATTTTGAGTAGGGCTGCGACTTGGTTTAATATGGCTGATTTTGGCATTGTGATAACCATTCAGACAATACATTTCTTTTGCATTTACGCAGCCTTACTTAGAAAAATCGGTAGTAAAAAGCCTTACAAATTAAAAAATAATCATGTTGGTTGCGCGAATTTGCTTGATGTTTTAATGGACTGTATGTTTGAAAAGCGATCTAAGGTTTGTTAACAATATGCAGGTACTGCGTCTAGCGTTTATTAATGGGATAAATGTATTAGGAAAGGAACACTGACCTTTTAACCTCGAAGGTTCCACATGGCGCCGGCCGGCGAATCCCGAACTTCGTACTTTCAAGCACTGCCAGTTTCTGTATTGCACTACACTGCACTATTGTTGAGTTTTTGAATGGTTGGATCACGAAATAGCCAATTTTCTTGTAATTTCGAGCGGGCGTGTTAGCGGTGCGGTCACATTCACAATCGATGCACAAACGTCAATGTCAAATCATTTCTTGAGGTCGTGCGGGAAAATAAACGGAAGGGATAGGATTGCTAGGCCAAAAAAATAAATTACAAAAAAACAAAATCGCGGAACATAGCAAATTGGCGCAACCATTCCCCCCGGGTTTGAAGGGTTACCTTCAAAGAAAAGAAAAAAAAACAAAAGCGAAACTAAACCCTATTACTAATCTAAACTATCAATACTAGGTAGCGAAACAACTTATAACTAACTATGCCACTACTACTGATTAGGCAGAGGGCAGAGGCGAATAACCGGACGCAGGTACGATCCAGTTGCGGTTTTAACCGTTACGACTCGCGTTATTCCGTTCGAACCCGGAAAAACTTCTTCCACTACACCAAGAGGCCAGTGCAGAGGAGGCGCACTCTCAGTCTTCAGTATCACCACAGTACCGACTGTGACTGGATCTGAAGGAGTGTTCCACTTTTGACGCGACTGCAGCGTATGCAGATAATCTGTCCTCCATCGCTTCCAAAAGGACTGAACTAAGCTATCTAGCAGAGCGTGACGCGGGTGAAGCTGCAGTTTGTCAGTCTCGACATCTAAAGCGGGCAAATATTTAAGAGGAGTCGTCGTCAAGAAGTGAGCCGGCGTCAACGCTAGTGGCTCCGATGGATCACTAGACAAAGTCCGACACAACGGACGCGTATTCATCAACGCCTCTACCTGAGCGAGTACGGTGCTCAACTCCTCGTACGAGAGAATCTGTTCGCCTATGACCCGAAACAGGTGCGACTTAAGGCTTTTAATATTCGCCTCCCAATTGCCACCAAAATGACTAGCCGCTGGCGTATTAAAACACCAATCAATGCGATTCTCAGCTAAGACATGGGCGAATTCACTTTGGTAGTACTTGGAGCGTAAGAATGTATGTAATTCCGAAATATTGCGTCGCGCTCCAACATAATTTGTGCCGTTGTCAGAGTATAAGCGCTTAACGGGACCACGGCGAGATAAAAATCGTTTAAATGCAGACATAAAACCCTGCGTACTCAAATCACTGGTTAACTCTATGTGAACCGCACGAGTTGTCATACAAACGAATAGGCAAATGTATGCCTTTGTGGAACGTATACCACGACCACGGGCAATAGTGACTTTAAACGGTCCAGCATAGTCCGTCCCAGTATGTATGAAAGGTTTCACCGTCTGTACAACACGACAAGAACGATGGTCGGCCATTTCCGGCGCGTTGAAACGCGGGCGGAGCTTAAAGCAGGGCACACATCTGTGCACTCTAGCGCGTATCAAATTGCGAGCGGAAAGTATCCAGTACTTCTGTCGAAGAATGGACATTAATAAATCGGGACCAGCGTGACAATTCACCTTATGGTGATAGTCCACCAACAAATCCAAAACGTGATCCCTGCGTGGTAGAACTACTGGATGCATTTGTTCAAACTCTAACTTAGCATTTCGCAGACGGCCACCGACACGAATGAGTCCGTCTTGCAAAAATGGTTTCAAATGTTGAAGTGCGGGACTACAAGGTTTATGTGATTCTAAACTACGAAATTCTATTGAAAAATAAAATTTCTGCAACTCTCGAAGTACAACTGATTCAGCTCTATCCAAATCAGCTGCGATTATAGAACCACGCGATGGTAATAATCTCAAAAATCTTAGGACGTAAACTACACAGCGTAGCAGTCTCGACCAAGACGAGACTCGATTAGACAACAACAAAACAACTGACTCTTCACGCGGAACTGATACTACAAGCGTATGTTTCTTCTCCTCGGGTGGTTCTGAAACAGTAGCGGGGTTAAACGGAGCATTTGGCCACTCGTTAGGAGTGGTATGCAGCCAGGGAGGGCCACAAAACCAAAGCGGATGATTTAAAATTTGCGCAGGAAGCAAACCACGTGAGAGACAATCAGCTGGGTTTTCTGTTCCAGCGACATGGAATATATTTTCCGGAGACAATTCAGCTTGAATCTTAGCCACCCTATTTGCGACAAACGTACCCCATCGATGGGGTGACGATTGAATTCGACGATTGAATTCGTAAACCTTCAAAGGTTCCTGCGGAGAAAATCTATACAAGAAGCGTTTTTCTGCGGAGGCACGGGAGCCACCGAGCGAAAAAATATCACCCTTGAAAGGGAGCGCGACAACATAACGACCATCTTTATCACGAGTAGTCGTGCGGGTATAAATCTCCTCAGTGACCTGATCCTCAGGGCTGAGAATAGGCGGGACATTGACCTCTTCAATCTCCCAGAACTTGCGGATGGTAGACTCAAGCGGCGGCTCGACGGTGCAACAGTGCGACACAGTCGAGTAACTATTTAAATAAGCGGGTGCGGAACCAACTATAACAAACCCGAGAACTGTTTCCAGTGCGTGCGGAGCGGGGTACATCGGAAGACCTTGAATTTTACGTGATAACTGGAGATGCGGGAGAATCGAAGCACCGATCAATAGATCGATATCTCCAGGGAAAGCGTAATTTCCGTCGGCTAACTGCAAGTTCTTAAACTCCGTCAGCATGGACGTGTCAACCGGTACCGTGGGCAACCGTTCCGTAATCTTATCTGCGACTAGCGAATCCATTTCAAACAAAATATTACGATTAAAACGTGAACTAAATATTATTTTAATGGAACCGTGAATGGTTGCCTTTAAACCTCCAAAACCTTTCACTTCTGAACGGGATGACCAATTATTAAAACTAAAACCAAGGCGTTGACAACAATCCCGAGTAATAAAATTATTCTGGGAAGCGCCATCTAGTAGCGCCCGAACGGTGCGCGGTTTGCCAAAGGCATCTACAATGACAACTTGCGCGGTCGCAAGTAAAACGGTAGTGATTTGAGTACCAGCGGCGGAAAGCGAACACAATGTTACGTCGTTTGCACTTGCAGCAGGCCGCGCGTCACAAGCGTCGCGCGTCTGCGCAGGCTGCTGCTGCGATGGCAGCTTACTACTCTCAAAATGTAAGAAGGTATGATGTCTAGCTAGACATTTACGACAGCTAACACCACTGTTACATGACGTAACCAGATGTTTGTCACTTAGACAATTAAAACACAAATTATTAGTGCGGACAAACTTGTAACGATCACTAGGCGATAATCTCTGAAATCCCGAACACTTGTACAGCTGTGTATGGCTACCCTTACACAGAGAACAGTCAGGTGTTGAGGCGGTATTAACTAGCGTATGTGCAGTCCTGACTGACTTCGATGACGCGTCTATACGGCGATCGGAACCTGTCCTATTCGTGACTTCATGACGTGCCGACGTGCGCTGCAATACCTTAATATGGTCGCGAATAAAAGATTCTAAATCTTCGAACTTAGGTATTTCTTTACCGCGCTGAGTCGTTTCAAACAGACGAACAGTTTCAGGATCTAATTTCTTTAAACCGATATACAAAAACAAAAAGTCACAGAGGTCATTGACCTTTAGGTTCTTTACTGCACGAACAGATGATGCGAAAATATTTAAAAACTTCTCTAAATTATGATCGTTACAAACGGAAAAACTTTTCAAATCGAATAATTGATCTAAATATGCGGTGGCTACTAATCGCTTATCTTCGTATTTTGTTTTTAAAGTGTTCAAAACTTAATTGTAATTTTCAGCGCTAAACGTAATTCCAGCACAGACAGCCTTTGCCTTACCGGTCAATTTTTCTACGAGATAATGCAATCTCTCGTGATCTGTCAGCGATGTGTTCCTATGTATTATATTTTCGAAACTATCTATAAATAAATTCCAATTTCGAATGTCACCATTAAATTCAGGTATTTGAATTGGCGGCAATCGTGGGCGTTCGCGAGGAGGGTTGGATAAACCACCCGCGGGGGGGGGGGGTCTCTAAACTCCTAGCAATACGTTTGATACGACAATACAAGTCATCAAAGGACGACAATGCCTGATAACTCACACAGTAATCAGGATTTAACTCCAACTCTAAAATGTTTATATCCTTAATTGTAGATTTAAAATCCGCGCGCAAACTATCTAAAGTTTCCAACGAACACAAGAAAGCATCTCTAATCGCCAGATCCGAGGTTTGCAAAGATTTATCACAAATTGATTGAACACGTGAAAACTGTGAGTCCCTTTCAGCGTATAAAAGCTTTAACTGAACCTTTAAATCAGTACTAACCTTGGTTCCCTTAAGAGACATCTTGTTTTGATATATTCACACTATACACTCAAACAAACACTTAACGAATTATTAAGTAAGCGATAATTATCAGATAACAATATGGTAGTATTGTAAACAACAAAGCGAACGGCG
This sequence comes from Leucania comma, assembly GCA_958295575.1. Classification (NCBI taxonomy): domain Eukaryota; kingdom Metazoa; phylum Arthropoda; class Insecta; order Lepidoptera; family Noctuidae; genus Leucania; species Leucania comma. The sequence continues at coordinate 776,197 of OY282484.1, forward strand.
AACGAACGGAATAACCTGTCTATATAATCTATGGTTTATCCGTTTCCTACAAATATTCACTCAACAATGAACGGGTATTTTTGAAATGCGTCTACCTACATGCAATTTGTAGGATGGTCGAATGAATTTTGTCAAGAAAAAGAATGCGAACGATTTATATCTACGCTGATATTTACGTAGCTAACTATAATTATGCGGTGCGGTTGACGGCGTAGGTACCGTAATTAATCAATGACTCTTTAACTATACGAGCGAAATAACGTATAGTTGCCTAAATGCCTAGATGCGGGTTTTCTACTATTATATCTAGGTAAATAGGCGCGTTGCGTTTATTCCCTATGGAACAAATACTATGTTGCGAAATTACAAGAAAATGATTCACGATCCGGCTCGAAGGACCAAAAGTAATGGTTGCGCGAATTTGCTTGATGTTTTAATGGACTGTAAGTTTGAAAAGCGATCTAAGGTTTGTTAACAATATGCAGGTACTGCGTCTAGCGTTTATTAATGGGATAAATGTATTAGGAAAGGAACACTGACCTTTTAACCTCGAAGGTTCCACATGGCGCCGGCCGGCGAATCCCGAACTTCGTACTTTCAAGCACTGCCAGTTTCTGTATTGCACTACACTGCACTATTGTTGAGTTTTTGAATGGTTGGATCACGAAATAGCCAATTTTCTTGTAATTTCGAGCGGGCGTGTTAGCGGTGCGGTCACATTCACAATCGATGCACAAACGTCAATGTCAAATCATTTCTTGAGGTCGTGCGGGAAAATAAACGGAAGGGATAGGATTGCTAGGCCAAAAAAATAAATTACAAAAAACAAAATCGCGGAACATAGCAAATTGGCGCAACCACATGTGCATGTTCTTTCTTTCTTTCTTTCATATGTTATTCAGTTTGCAGGTTCTTTATTTCAAAATATTCATGAAGATTTTGAATTTAGAACGCGCTTATCAGAATTCTAAGCGGTTGGCTAACGTTTTTTTTTAAATAAACGATGAAAATAATTTATAAGATCCTAAATTCAAAATAACAATACGTCTCATCCGTCACGTAATCACTTTCCACCGTCATCTTTCAATAGTCAGCCAGTATTTTACAATCACATCACAACTATCCTCGTTCCAAGTTCAAATTTGAATTAGTTTTTTTTTTTTTATAATTAAAGCCTTGAATGTATAATCTAGGTAGCCCTATATAACTTAAGTATTACTTGAAACTGTTTGCGACACCTCTGTTCCTTACCGCGGTAAATTCTGTTGCTATCCGTACTACAGGTACAGGTACCTGCGCTTTTAGCAAAGCGAGTCTTTGAGGCGCCCGGAAATGCCTTAATGAGGAATTGTTATTGTACTGGGGTGCTTGCTCAAATTATCTTGCTCCGTTAGAACATGGAATGTAAGGCTGGGAGGTGAAGGTGCGTTTTTGTTTGCAGTTTTAACTGGATTATTATATTTTGTGGTGTTAGATCGCTTAGTTTTTTACCTATGGGGATATTTTGTTTTATGTTCTGTGAGATGAAATTAACCTGAAATTTTTCAAAAGCACAGACAGGTATATATATGTTTTTCAAAAGCACAGATAGTTATAAGGCTTTATATTCTTTTTAAGTAACAGGACTTTATTGAAACCTAAATAAATGATCAATCATAATATGACCTTTTTAATGCAAAACTATCAAAAACTCGATTTAATGTGTGCCTGAACTATTAAAACAATGAATGATAAAATCTGAAATGATTGCCAAGATATTTTGATTTATAACTTTTCAAGATTATCTTAAAGTAAGTATCTAGACAGCAGTCTGTTCTCACTTCAAGACGAATTCAAAGCTAAATTAAATGTACCGTGAATAACTGAAAGCCCTTTCCCAAAAATCTTGAACCATTTTACACAAAATGGAGTAATTACAGTAATTAAAAATAGCATCTGTGTAATGTAGAGAGCTCCGAAGTGTCACAATCGTACCTGTCTTTAGATAAGTCGACATTGCGACTCATGTTCCACAATCTGAAGGATCTTAAGACGCAATTTGCGTTCTTACGTTGGTACCTCCCGTATTTTGTAAGGTTTCAAATATTCGCTTATTTTGTGAATGTATTTTGTGAGGTTGTCATCTTGTTTATTTTATAAAAAGGTCAGAAGGAATCTTTATAAATTCCGCCCTTTTGTTAGGTTAGTATACATGAATATGGGTTTACTCTTTAGTAAAATGGTATCGAATAAAAATGAAAAGTCTGGGAATGTATGTATAATAACTTTCGAAATCTCAATTGGCCTAAATCTTTTTAGGGTTCTGTACCGCAATTAAATTTAAATACCTCTAGTAAAATTTTTGTTACATCACAAATTTTTTTGCGATTCGGAAAAATCTTGAGACTCAATTCGGGAATTGAAATATTTACATAGGTTTTGTACGAATCACTCAGTGCGTGATTTCGACTCGTACTTGCCAAGCTTTGATTATTATTGATGGGCTCACGCTTGACCATTATAACACCTGATGGTAAGCGATAATGTGGTCGATGATGAAGCACACTTGTGTAGAAGTAACCTATTCTATAGACATGACTTCTCCCGCTTTGGGCAGAGCCGGAGTTAGTGTCAGACTTTTGCTGACTAAACCCACCTGTGTTCTTTTAGTTGCCCTTTGTGTTCCAGGGCCAGCCACTAACCAGCAACCACCATCCAGTACTGGTATTGGTTTATGATTTTGACATATCTTAAAAGTAACAAAAAAAAAAATAATGGCCAACTGTAAATTAAACTGCGATCGACCAAATGTAATAATTACAAATATTTCATCGTTCCTTCTTATATTGATTGATCAACATAATTCATTCTCTAAAACACCTCCATATTTTCCCTAAACACCCTTGCAATGCTATTAATCAGGCCGTGTCTACAATCAGCGGCCTTCCCTGCTGACCCTCATTACAGCAGCTTCCGCCACGGAAGGGCCTGTTCGATTCATTGGCACGCAATGTTTGGATGGCCTGTTACCGGGTTTGATCTAATAGTCAAACGAAAAACTTTACGACACAGTGGAATAAAAGATTTAGAGCTTTTATTCTATCTGTTTATACTCTTCACAAACATATATTTTTTTATGCTAGGTAAAATCAACCAATGACATCCCCCGCCCTTGGCCGGAGCGGGAGATAGTGTCAGACTTTTACTTTCACATTTACCCATGGCCCCAGAGTAGGCTTCGACTCTGCTGGGCCCCCACAGTTTGCTGACAACTCCTTGAGGCGCGCGGGAAAAGTACGCGCCATCGATAACTTGGGCTTGGTCCGGACAGTTACCGGTCGTTCGGACAGCGTCTGCAAGCCCGCGTCTACGGTGGCCGGAAATCGGCTCCGGAATTGAAGGAGGATGGGTTTTAGTCAGTAAAAGTCTGACACTCTCGCAAAATTATTCGACGACTCCCATTCAGAACAAAAAATGTAGTATAAGATTAATGAATGGTCTGCCATGACTTTCAATGTCTTTCATTTAAGAAAAATCCTCGCACTTGTAGCGTAACGTTACTAAACGATGTTACTTTACAACCCAGGGGGTCTACTCTCTTTCTCCGAAAAACGAAGTTTCGTAAGAAATTTCGCGTGTTTCCTACCACGGTTCATTTCGTTCCCGAAATTTCATACGAACGAAAATAGTTTGACATTCCGATTCTCTAAACCTACTCTAATTGGCAATGTTTCGAAAAAAAAAATGAGTTTGACACACGAATGTTTTGAAATTTTAACGTCAAATTGACGAAACCAAAAACGTTACCTTTTGATTTTCGTTTTTGTGGATTTCGTGTGATAATACATTACAATGGCCTCTAGAATGCTCTAAATAAAAGCAGCTCCACGTGAAGAACGTTTAAAGTACACAAGCAACCGATGAAGATGGATTATTCGGAATTTTAACCTCAAACCTACGAAACCAAAAGTGTTATATTTTGATCTTCGTTTGTGTGAATTTTGTAGGAAAATTGCTTAAAATGGCCTCAAAAATGCTTTAAATCAAAGCGGCTCTACGATATACAATGCCCTTCACACCGCCAGAGATAGAATCATATCGAGAAATATCATTCAAGGAAAAGTGATGAAGCAGGGTGGTCACGATCCTCAGCATTGAGGAAAACAACGCAAGGAGGAGTAATTACAGCAGCTCTACGTGAAGGACGTTTAGAGCGTACAAGGAACCGGCATCACTTACGCAACCAGCTTAACGTTACGCAAATTCTTGTCTTAGTTTGTGGGAAAAGACAGACTCAGTCAGCAATTATTTGAGGAGTTGTGCCAAGAAATAATGCTCCAACGGCTTCTTCCCACCAAAGCACTAGAAAGTGGAGTGCTACTGTGATGTGTTCAGGGTAACAAAGCACTAGGCAGTGAAGTGCTACTGTTATATGTTCAGGGTAGCAAAACTCTAGGAAGTTGAGTGCTACTGTGATATATTCAGGGTAGCAAAGCGCTAGAAAGTGGACTGTCTTAAGTTGTTGTTGTTCAGTGAGATTTTAATAAAAGACTAAAATACATGTATAATGTTTACAATTTTTATTAACTTGACCCTGTAAGATTTAGGAATTTTCATGACACTAGTAGTCGACTGGCTGGTTATGCCTATCTTCCTGGCTGGGTTCTAGGTTCACAGCTTCCTCAGGCTGTGAAAAGTTTAGAAGTTGGCTTGATTGACAGGAGGTGAGAAGGTGGATGGCATTGGTTCATTGATCTGAAAATAAAACGGATTAAATACCTAATTGTCATTGAAAAATTGTAATTATATAAGAATTGATGGAATTAAAATGGATTTTAAATTCTTATACATAAAAATTTGGTAATAAAATCAATTATTATTTTTGATAACAAAATTCGGACACATTTAATATTGTGAATAAAAGAATTCTAAGAATATACTACCTACGACTAAATACAAATACTAGTTATATAGTAAATTTATGTTAATATTTACTTACAAATACATATTTTCTTTCTTATATCCAAAACAAAGCAGCATGTGGCCGAAAATGTTACACGATATCTCGCGATATCGACAGTTTAACTTGAAACTGTTTTTACAGAATGTGTAAAACGATCACAAAGTATGTATCATGATGTATTAACACAACACTTGAGTAATAAACTCGGAATAAAAATCTTTTGAAAAAATCAAACAAAACATCCTAAGTTGACGAGTGCTGCCAACTCTACAAAATATTATTTTGCAAAATCTACATTTAAAAAATACCAAAAATATGCTAAAATTTCTAGAAAATGTAAAAATAAAACAACGACGCGCATTTATTAAAAAATCTTAACAATAATGGCAAGGAAGCACTGAAAGAACTAATTTTGTGACACAAATAAAATATGAAGACCTTCCTTTGTATCCTCTTCATTAGATACAACCCAAGCAGAAGACCGACCGTCCGGCTCTGAAGCCACTCCTTCAAATCGCATATCAATTCCCAGTCCCAAATTGTGATATTTTTATGGCATTGTCAATTAATTAACTCTATTAGTTCTATTACTATCTCTTGTTCAACGCACGTAGCCACATACGAATCAAACAAAACAAAATTGCCTTCGATGACAACGTCGACTTATACAATAAACTATTATGTAGTTCAATTCAAGCGGGATTCCCCTGATCACTAGTTCACTACGGTCGTTTTCAGAAACATCACCGCGTTATTCAGGTTTATTTTTGTTATTGGAAATTCAAGTATCAATCTTCCCGAATAAAATGCTAAAAAATATGCTAAACTGTGCCCATTCCCTCTCCTAAAGAGGAGTCCTGAGTCCAAGCAGTGGACACATTTCAAGGCTGATGCTATGCAATGCAATGCAATGCTAAACTGAATTTATGCATGCCAAATCACTTATAAAATTGCTAAATTTAGCCATAATAATGCTAAATTGTTAACACTGAAGTTGACAATCTTGACAAGTTACATGATTGTTTTTCTTCGTACCATTTGGGCAGGCTAAGGTCTTAAACCTCACAACCTCGCCGCCAATAATAAGTACTTTTTTGAGTCCAATTTATATTCTATGTATAAATATTACAAGAAAAATTTAATAAATCATATATTAAAATACAAATAAATATACAAAATGTGTATTGCAATTGAAAAGTAGGTAAAAAAAGCACTGGCAACATGATATATTTTTCAAAAAGTCAAACTAAAAATCAAGTTGAAGTTGACATTTGTTATAATTGACACATTACGTGTGATTATACGGATATTTTTAATTGTCATATGTTAGTACCGATGATTGACAAGAAATGGTGCTCTTTAAATAAGTCGTTTAGCAAAGGTCGTAAAAAAGGATGTTTTATAATGTCGTGATGAATTTCATCAAAAATCAGTATTTAGCAATACATTTAAATTTTATTTATAAATATTACTAGTAATATTTAATAAACCACATAGTAAATGCAAAATTTTAAAATAAAGCCAGATTCAAAATTAGTTTAAAAACCGTAAATTATATTAAATGACATATAAAAAGACCCACACAATATTGTTCATTCCATTCAATCACGAAGATTGTCTGTGGATCCGAACTTCATGTGCGTGTCCGAACATGAAACAGAGTAGGTTCACTGACGAAACTTCGTTTGAATTTCGTTCGTTTACGAAAGTTTCGTTTCGGAGAAAGAGAGTAGACCCCCAGTTTAAGTCACTTCCAGTTCGTAACTTATTATTATTTCGTGAAAGCTGAAACTGCCTCATGAGGAGAGGTAACACCACATAACGACTGTATCGCACAACTTTATGACACGCTTATAAGAACCAAGTTATGGAAGTTCTCGTCTAACATTTGCATGAGTAAGCATCTTTTTAGCTTGTGTCTTAAGACTTTAAAGCTGAAGTGGTTTTGGTAGTTTCGGGACTAAAAGCTTACAAGCAAGAGGTTATGTGTAGTCTACAAGTGGCCTATAAGTCACACAATCCTGTGTTCGTCCACAACCAGCTAGACTTCTAGATTTTTATTGCCTGGGGACCCTTAGTACAATTATTTTTTATCTTTATCGTACGCCGAGTGTCCATCCTTACACTATTTGGCCTCATCGTTTACATTTCGTACATCGAAGGACTGAAATAATTTGCCTGCTGCAGTCTTCCCGGCTGATCATAATTTAGGTGCCTTCAAAATTCAGTGCGGATAGGCTGTTAATAAACTAGTGCGCTTCACCATCAACGATTGCATTACTGTTTACCATTAGGTGAGATCACAGTGAGGCACTAAATTAAGTCATTAAAAAAATATAATTAACTATTACAATGAAACCTGCCTAACTTGTCTACTCGTGGATAATGTGTAATCTCAGAATTGTGGAATAGTTTGAAATAGTCTCCGCAGCATTGGAACGTAAAAGGCAAGTGAAGAAACACGGGTGGATTTTTATCTATAGAAGTCTGATACTCCCTCTCGCTCTACCCAGATTGAAAGACTTTATTTGATACTTTTCCATCCCCCAGAAAACGAAAAAAAATTCAATGTCATAAAGACTGAAAACTAAGCTAAAATTGAGAAAATTTCTTGAATAAAAAGTAGCATAAGGCACTGTGAATCGTTCAGTACTTAAAAACATAAAAAGAGAAATAAACCAACTACCTTTCCTTTTTATAATATCAATTTAGAGGTCCAAGACAACCAGACCTGTGTAACCGACCATCCCAAACTTGAACAAGACGCAACTTGCAACTTTTCAAAAAAGAAACAAATGGAAAACAATTTGGTAACCAACAAAGAACACGAAGACACTTCTAAAAGATATCCAATACAGTTTTAATTAAAGAAAAGCCGAGAAATTAAAGTGCAGCGCCTTAATAATGTACAGTGGGTAGAATTACTGAAAGTTTCACAAGTTTTAATAAGGCGGCGGCAGGGGGCGCTAGTTTCAGGAAGGAAGCGAGCGAAACTTCCTGCAGCTGAAATATTTCAAGGATTGCTTTTGCACTGAAAGAGTTTTCTAGATGAGGCGATTTTCTTTTGAGTTCATATAATGCGTTTTTATTGCTTATTTTGTTGTTTGAAAGTTAATTAGTAAGTGATTCCAGCTACAAGCCGTACCAAGTGGCTCATGTTTCGTGAAACATTGTTCTTCCGAGATCTTTTAAACCATCGTCCGCGTGAAGGTTTCTCCCTACAAAGTTTGGAACCCTGTTTCATCCCCTAAAGGGGTGAAATTTCTAAAATCCTGGATTAGTCAAGATTTATTAAGAATTTATTTTTTTAATTTTGTTTAAACAAAAAAAAAAAAACAAATTTATCAAGAATTTATCAAAATAGACCAATATCTTTACCTACATTATTTTTGATTATAACTACGTAGTATAAAACAAATTCGCTTCCCGCTGTCTGTCCTTATATATGCTTAGATCTTTAAAATAGAGAGAGAGAGAATTTTGACGCGGTTTTTTTAACAGATAGAGTGATTCAAAGGGAAGCTTTATATGTATAATACATGCACAATATATTTAATATCACCATTGCACCCGTGCGAAGCTGGGGCGGGTCGCTAGTTTTAGGATAAAAGGTTAACCATTTTAAAAACAACTGACATGAATTCAGTTGCCGTTTCCAAAGTGGATTTCAGGATGTGTGTTACGTTACGTGTATTAACGTGTATACCTTTATCTAGATTAAGGTGAGGTACATTTTGTCTATTAGTTTAGCCTTTCTAATCTCTGACAAGACTAATCCAATTACGAAAACCCTTTCATCGACTGAAAGCTACGGTTTGACCGAGTACCAATGTACGATAGACTTTTTCTCTCAGTAAAATTCACGGTTTCTGTAGGTCAGGCTCGAGTAACAAACTTTTGGAAAAATTTTGGTTCTAAATGATCGGGTTCAGTATCTATTTGATCGGGGTCAGTATCACTTGGTCGCAGACAAAATCTCCTCTTCACTGTGGAGATTATTTATTAGGCACAATTTGACTGTATTTGATTGTTTTTAATGTTAATTTTGATCTTAGCTTAGATATCTAAAAACAAAATTAAAATTTTGTTTTTAATTGTTATAATATTGATTTTACTTTAGTTTAGATTTAAATTTTGATTATAATCATCACATTTATTTCAAGTTTGCACTCATGAAAGTGTTAGTAGCAATATTTACTTAAAACACTACAATATTTACTCATTATTATGTTTACAATTTTATTGCAATTTTTGTTGTTTATCTTAGTTTTGATTATAAAATTGATTTAAATTAAATTGAAATGTTGATTACGATATGGATCGAGGCTATCTGAAATAAATGAATTTTATTTATTATTACTTTGTCGCACGAAGCGCCCCAACTAGCCCAGTCTTTAGGTAACTCAAGCAAGTTTTTTCTTTTGTTGTAGCACTGAGTTTGCTTGCTATCAATAACGAAGTTTAATTTTCTTGATAGTGCAGCGCGTTATGAAAAGTGTTCGCTGCGCTAACAGAGATATTAAAAATGTAGTGTTTTGACGTTATTGTGCTGCTTGAAACGTACGAAGCTGTATAAAATAAAGAGATAACAGTTCTAGTAATAATAAGTTCTACGAAGGTTTGTAAAATTAGTTTTATTGCCTTATTGTAAACACATAAAGAAAGAAAAATAAAATGTTTTATTTGACACAGTCATATAGGCACACGCAATGCAGAAACAACATGTAGACACTTAAGAATAAAAAAAAAACATAACAACATAAAAAATTTCGCCTTTTGGTCAATTACCTTAACCCTCGCTCGAGACAAAAAGAAACACAGTCCATAAATTCCCAACATTATCATAATAAAGTAAATCCTAAATAATAAACTACTAAATATAGTAAAACTGAAGAGTTCAACTGTGGAGGTCGGGCTGTCGCTCTGTCGCGTCGGTCGCAGTTGTCGTGTTGTCGCAGGTGCGCTCTCACCAACTTGTTTCAAAACTTTCTGTTTGCGTGGAAAGGGGATTATTGTTTTGGATAAATGGAATAGTAATGGTTGAATTGTTGGGGTTATGAAGCTTCGGTGACTTGTTAAAGCATTCGCGGTGTCTGTCTATAACTTGAGTCGAGCCCTCTTGCAATAATCTGTCTTGGTTTGTAATTGGATTTATTCATATACCTATACTAGCTTCTGCCAGAACTTCGCCCGCGTCAAGTTAGGTTTCTCCATACAAACTTTAGACCCCCATTTCATTCTTTTAGGGGCTTAAGTTTGAAAAATCCGTTCTTAGTGCTGGCCTACGTTAAAAAAGGAAGATTTTTGCAAAATGTCAGGTTCCTAGTCTCCTTTTATACAATTATATATATATATGTACGCGTTATATATGTATGTGTGCGTGATCAGCCTTCTGATGTTCCCACTGCTAGGACTCAGGCCTCCTCTCTAAGAGAGAGAATGGACTGTAACCCAACACGCGGGCGCAGTGCGGATTGGTGGATGTCACATCTTCGAATTTTTGGTCCTAGGACATGTCAATTTACTCACGATGTTTTCGTTCATCATTTTGAGAGCAGTGGTCACGAAATAAAATTACACAAAGTAATGACTGGCTGGGTTTGGACCCGCGACCAAGATAAGAGCAAGATAATAAATATACAATTAGCGGCCTTATCGCTTTCCACTATCTTTCCCAGGCAACCGGGACTACACAGAGATTGCCTGAACACGTAATGGGCTGCACCTGGTGCAAGTTAAATAATTGTTTGAGAGACACAGTATATGCTTAATATCAAATTAGAGACATACATACTAAATATATAGGCAAGAAAAATTATTACAGTGACAAATAATATTCCTTCTGAAGTCTTTTAAATATGAGAAGAGACCGCACGCGTTTTATTGACACTGACAATGCATACTTAGATGTTGATTGTGAAAAAGCATTCAGCACCATTTGGCGTTGTTTTAAAAACAAGATGGATGTCTTCTGTAGTTGTGCTTTAAGTAATTTAAACCTAAATGAAACCAAAAGTTTAGTGAACATGCTTACCTAGTTCATTAATATTTACGCTATCGACAAATACACATCTGGATATATATCTTTCAATTTTCTCCTTAATATTTTCGGCTTCGCCAGACACACTTCTAGCTACATGTCTTCTAATTATCGTAATATTTGCTGCAAGGGATTTCAATTAAGGTAAGCATCACTTTAGTGCTTTATACATGGTTGTATTTATGTATATTTGAGAGTCCTTCATACTTAAACGGCTGACTAATTTTAGATTAAATTTTGCACACTAGTGGTGGATGTTCTGGAATTAAATGTTCCACATTAAATACTTCTGATCTCGGGAGTATGTTTCATTCATCGATATATATGTACTACGCACTAGATTAGGCATGCCGTACATTCACTTTGCTTGACTTACATGTATTGCATGCCGTACAACTTTACTTGATGATATTAGTGCAGTTTTGCATTATATAAGCGCTAAAGTTTTAAAAGTTTTGTTAGACGTCATAATGACAATAAAGCGCTGCAGCGAACTTTTGTTTTAACGTTTTGGTATTGTGACAAATAGTTTCCATGAACGGGCTTGTCTATCACTTAGAATGTAAGTCGTTGGTTTCATTGGAATAATTCCCTACTCTCCCTTTGAAACTCTAAATATATAAAACAATCGTCAATAACTAAACACACAACATAAAAATACGTAGGTACACGGGTATTTGGAATCGTACACAACCCCATTGATTTCTTACACGAACCCTTCCAAACAAATGGCCTCCGAAACTCAATAAGAATCCCGAAGAAAAACACACAAAATGTATGTTCAGCAAAATAAATAACCAAATAAAAGTTAGTGGCGTTATATTAGGAGTTTAGGGGCTAACCGTACCGCCATCTCTCAAGCCAACCAATCAGGAGAGTGCTTCGTATTTTATAGGAGTTGGTACTAGGTTCGATCCCAGTTTAAACGGATTATAAAGAGGCGAGACCTGTAGTTGTGACCCGGTTTTATTTTTTACTATTTATGAAACGAGGCTGATTCTAAAGGATAGGAATTTTTATTAACTTGATCTGTAGTCTTTACGGTCCTTTTTAATTGATGTGAGCGCAATTATTAAGCTGAATTTCAGCTTGAATTTTTTGCAAACGTAAATTAGTATTGATGGCCTCCGATTGGTTTAAATTAGTTTATGAAGCATGATAATATTAGTCTGTCGACTATAAAGGTAAAATATGTGACTATTGTCTGTTAAACCATTCTTGTGTTAATAGTAGATTCCTATGCGTTCTTTTTTTTTTTCAATTTGTATGAGTAGTGGTGGCCGAGTGATAACGGCCCCCACTTACGAGTTGTAGGTCGCGGGTTCAAACCCAGCCAGGTGCATTACTATGTGTAACTTATTTCATCACCACTGCTCTCAAAACGGTGAAGGAAAACATCATGACGAAACCAGCTTGTTCTAGAACTAAAAAATCGAAGACATGTGATATTTACCAACCTGCACTGGGCTCCCGTGGTGGATTACGGCCCATTCCCTCTCCTAGAGAGGAGGCCTGTATCCCAGCAGTGGGAACATTAAAAAGCACTTTAATAATTTCAAGAACTTTAAATAACACAGCAGGTTGACCAAACTTGTTGAATTATTTGTAAAAGTTCAGTCCAATTTCAACTCACATCTCAATTCCGTTTTTAATACTATTGTCACATAAAATAAAACTGAAACATTCCTCCGTACACGCAACGCAAGCTTCGTAAAAGTTACAACAGCCATTTTATTCCCCACTTAGAGTGCGGGCCGGGCCCGTGGCTCGTGGCTAACTACTGCGGTCCATTGCAGAGCAACTTTGCTTGAATTGCAAATTCCTCTGCAAGATACTACTGTTTTACTAGCTGTGAGAGAGTTTGAAAGCATACCTTTACGTATGAAAAAACATACTGTACAATTTATACAGGAATTTTCCTTGACTGTAATATTTATGATTTCGGCTGTAGAGTCTCAGCTCGTACAGAAAGGAAATATTCATAGCTCATCAAGGCTATGTGAATGTCCTCGTGACATTTCATGAGATTTTAAACAAAAATAATCTTGTTATTTTAATCTCCAATTCTTAAGTAAAAAAAAAGTGCTAGGCTTTCAACGTAATTTTTAAATCTAGATCCACTACCTTACTCTACTCCACCACTCAAGCAAACCCAACCTTTCTAATCAAAATGTTTACTCCATTTAAGAAAAAAAAAACTGCAAAAAAGAACCAAAATTTCCAATACATTTCGCAGACGTTATTTTGAATTCAATATCAGAGATAAGGTATCAGTAACATCCACTGTCATAACTTTGTAGGGCGAGGCCTTTCGGAGGCCATTCAAGTCCTTCGGAGGACTTGTCAGGCTTTTGTTTGGCCGAAAAAAATATTTTCCCCATCTCCGTTGAAAGGTTTCCAGTTTATTTATTGACGGGCTGATAAAAATAATTCTTTGTAACGCCCTCGAGGACTCAGTTTGTGTCCTGCGTAACGCTTAAATTGTGGTTACCATCGCTTTGGAAAATAGAAATGTGTTTCTTTTTTTTCTCGTTTTTATTCGGCTTCTTCGCGTTTGTTTAGATTGTGATAGATTTATTTTACGAGGATATTTATTGCTTGTTTTTTTTTGTGCTGATAAATAATGTTTTTGTTATTATACTAATTTAAGCGTTAAGTAAAGATGTACCTTTAAATAATTGTGGTATAAAATATATTAAAATAGTAGCAAAGAAGCCTAAATACATTAATATTGTCAAGACAAAAGTTAAAACTTATGTGTGTATATGTGTTACTCTTTCACGCTCAAACGGCCGAACGAATTTGTACAAAATAGATTGTATCCTGGAACAGCACATATGAGTTTTTATCCCGAGCATATGTTCCTGTGGGATAAATTCTACATTCTCTTGGGCGAAAGCCGCTAAGGGAAAGCTGGTTTAATAATATCTGTCATTATAATATAAAATGTGCTTAGATAACAATGACCCTGAGAGCCAAGACCGTTCACTCTAATTTCTCTAGAAAATCCTTCGACACACGACAAATTCAAGCATATCAACTACCCTCCAAACTATATAATTTGCGATGTCCTAGTGCTGAAATTAGCCGCTAGATGGCCAGGTATCATTACGCCGGTGCGCTGTCGGTAGAGAGCTCTCGAGTACGCTTCAGCTGGCTAGTTTGTACGCCATGTTGGGCGTTTTTGTGGACTGTCCTGATTTCAGTGGGTTGTTTTTAGGATTCCGTAACCAAAGTTTAAGAACGGGACTGTATTAATTCTTAGTAATAAAGTTCAGTTCTTATACTTTAGTGAAGTCTTCTTCACTGTCCGCTTGTCTGTCTATCACCAAGCTGTATCTCATGAACCGTGATAGCTGGATAGTTGAAAGTTTCACAGATGATGAATTTCTGTTGCCATTGCGGCAACAGAAATTCATCATCTGTGACAACAACAAATCCTAAAAATAGAATAAAATAAATATTTAAGTTCGACAATTAATAGTTTTTGTTTATTTTTTATTTTTAAAACTACGCTTATTAGGCACAATAAGGCCAAATCGTAATGGTTGCTTCACCATTGCTAAATAAATGACTTAATTCCGCCATCTCCGTTCTACCATCGGACAAACCGACGTACGGCAAATATCCACCCTTACGTTGTTGAAACTTCTACGGTCCGGACTAAGCGTTTTGCTTCGTCGTTTGTACCGCGTACATTGAGGGACTGGAACAGTTTACCTGCTGCGGTCTTCCCGTCCGTTTATAATTTAGGTGTCTTCAAGGCTACAGTGAATAGGCTCTTAATAAACTAGTGCGTGTGCCTAGTGGGATCGCATCAAGCACTAGTTTATAAATATATTTAAAAAAAATCGTGTAGGTATTGAGACAGTGTCGCGAAAAAAAAATCTAAGAAAAATATATCCATTAAAAAAAAAATAGAAAGTCTCTATTCTACCACAAACGTTGGCTCCCACCCAATAACCCCGTGCCACCGTTTTTTGAAAGATTCGCCACTCGACTAGCATCGACACTAGCGCCAGTACTTGTACCTGCACTGTACTGGCCTGGCCTCTTGATAGACCGGCCGCTGGGAATAGACGAGTACCTTCTTTGCTTTTGAACCTTGTCAAAACTTCACTGTTTGAGTTTGTCTTGATATTTTTTATCTAGTTAGTTTTTGTTTATTTTTTTATTGGAGTCTGAAAAAGTTCATTACTTTTACTGTATTTTTTTTTAACATGAATTGATTATTGAACATTATAGAATTGTGATAATGCGATGCGATGCAAAACACCAATTTTAGATTTATGTTGTTAGTAAATTATTTTTTTTTTTCATAGCTTATTGTATGTCCCACTGTTGGGCATAGGCCTCGCCTTTTTCCTTCCAAACCTCTTTGTCTAGAGTGATCTCCAGCTATGTTGGCCCCGTATGATCAGATCGTCACACTACCTTCGTAGCGGTCGTCCTTTACGACGTCGACCGGGCTCAGATATCCAGGTGTACTTTCTAGTAAATTATAAACAAGTTTATTTATTTATTCAAACTTTATGTACAGTAGCGGTTATTTTTTTTTTTTTTGGTAGCTTGGAAATCATGTAATGACCTCCCAATCTAAGGCAGCGAGCGTCAGACTTTTACTGTCCAAAACCCACCTATATTCTTTTAGTTGCCCTTTGCGTTCAAAGACCACCGGTTGCGTTTACAGAAATTTCCTATGGCCCTAGCGGGTGTCAGCCCTGTGCAGCCTGCTGGGTCTGTCTACACTTTTACTGGGGAACACTGCTTGCCGTCGACGACTGGATGCACAGTCATTACCGGACGGCCGGACAGCGAGTTACCCATTGCTCGTCATCCTGTCTTTTTAATTCATAAATAGCTTTTTGCCTCAACTTAGAACTTCTCGTTTTCTTCGAAATCACTTTGATTTTATTTTGATAAACTTAAATCGGTAACTTACAGTGAGTAGTAATTGGGAATGTATGTCGTCAAATTGTTATTACATTACGTGGGAAGTGGGCGGCTACCTGTCATTAATACTCATTACTCGATGTAAGTAGCGACAGCCGCTGATTGAGACATGGTCTTCTTGTCAGAACTGGCATTTGTGGTGAGTAGGTCGCGAGGGCTGGCAGTGTTTTATTATGTGACACTTTAAAGTTAGAAACGTTTTGTTGCTACTGTATACTTTAGGAATTGAACTTGATATTTTGCCACAATTCTGGCTTACTTTTAAACCATTCAACCAGGAAAAAATTACCTAGTCTCGAACGTTTTTTAGATATGTCTGATATTAATAAATTTGTCACCTTTTCACTGATTTCTGAACATTTTTCCTCGGTTATATCAGAAGGAGGGTTATATTTTTTGCGTAGTTTATGATGTCAAATCTATGATTGATCCTATCGCCTTCCTTAAGGAGTTAGGTGGATCGAATGACAAATTTGCTCCACCCGCAGGTACACTTAATACACGTTTCAAACGTGATGTTACACCAGCCCGACATACAATACAAAATCCTCCTCATTCTTCTTCTTGCCCAATACAAAATATTGAATTAAAATAAATTCTACCAACGGCATCCGACAGCTTAAAGTGAGTTTCGGACTGTCTTCCTTTTTCTATGTTGAAGTAATATCTGAATCCGTGACTCACTTATTCTGAAAAAAAAAACCTTTTTATCTCTTATTTTTTCCCGAGATAACAATGCTTACGGTTCACCATTCTGTGCTTTTCTATCAATGGCAGATTTTTTGCATTTCTCCGGGGTCAGGGGTCGGCTCCCCTCTTTACTTTTCGCCAGACATTTCGGTTCTGGGTCGTCGAGTCATTAACATGGGCTTTCTTTAGGTCATTGCTAATTACAAATATTCAAGTGAGAAGGGGTCTACCCCGCTTTTTTAGACCAGTATTCATGTGTTGGAGTTGCCTATTCATATGTTCTCATTTCTAACCGAATCGAATGTTGTTTAGATTTTTTGCATCTGATAGAATAAAAAATATTTTTTCCGCGATAGATTACAGTAGAACAGAAACAAACACAAATTAAAAAAAAAAACAATAAAAAAGAATACGCCAAGCGTGCCCGTTTCGAAAGGGTAACCAACTTAGTATATGATCAGTACCAACATCATAATTTGTATCTGCCAAATCTTTATGAAAATCTTACAGAACCCGACTAAAATCATATCTCTTACCTTATAGCCTAATCTGTCCCTAACCCGAAGCCCAGGTGTGCAGAACATCTGATAAACAAGCAAGCAGAGGGCGCCACCATACACGTCAAGCGTGACACGTGATTAACACTTGCCTCCATCAATCATCTTGGGAAAGTTGTCACGCCGCTGACAATCAATTATGCGAGTTACTTGCGCGAGTAGTGGAGCCAGTTTTTGGGCGAGTGTAGAATGTTGTTGGTCTTGTAAGGTCGGCTAATGATGTGATTATTAGTTTTTTGAGGGCGATGCGTGGGAGTTTCGGGTGTTTGTTTTAAATGTGCAGTTACTCGAATATCTCTAGTGAGTTGCACTACGGGACCTGCCTTTTTCCTGTTTGTCTATTTATTATAATATCGTGTGGAACTTTTTTGCTTGTTGATGTGTAATTAGTAAATCTGTTTTTGCAGATTTGCGTTACAAAACATATTATTCTCTAGTATCCAGCTTTCGTTCATAACACAAGCTCTGCTTAGCTTGGGACTAGACGGCGTTGTTTGTTAGTTGTGAAATATTATTATTATTTCCTTTATTTACTTGATATTCATGTTTTATTATACTTTTAAATATTTCTTAAAATACATTAAAAACACGAAAAAATATAAAAAATAGCAGTCCGCCGGTGTCGATAGCAGGGTCTAAGCTACCGGTAGTTAGGGCTCTAGAGACAGGAACCTCCTCACAATGCGAGCCGTATCAAGGAGTACTGCCTTCTGTATCAAACCCTTAATCCAACTGCGCAACCACAACTACGCTAGGAAACTCCTAGCATTGCGCTCTCCATTATCCTTTCAGTGACTTCAAGTCTTCTGATGAAGTCTATCAAAGAATGCAGCTAATTGCTCATGTGTCGTGTTTATGTTTTCTTCTTTGTTATGTTTCCTTAGCTTTTTGTATACTACCTTTGATCTACTATTATCAATCAATCTCAAATTTCTTTAAACAAGTACATAATTTTTAATCCCATCAATTTAAAGCAAGTCTCCAGCATTCTCTTCTGTCCTTATCTCCATAATTGATACAATTTGATCATCATGTAGAGTAGCATCAACATCACAGTCAACTCCCACGCTCCCATCAATATGTATGACCTTACGAAACTTTAGCTCATCAATGAATGATATTTTGTTTAGCTAACGTGTTTCTTTACTGATGGTTTTTATTTAAAGTGAATGTTAGTCGAGTTCTTTGTTGAAGTGAGTTACGATCGAGTTTTTCGCTGAACTAAACATTTGCTTTACATGTTTTCTTTCCATTTTACGATAGATGTAATTTTGTTCCTGATATAAATTTTTCATTATTTCTATCTGGTGAAATACTTAGTTCTAAAGCGTGAGCCTATCAATAATAACAAAAAATCTATAACTGCAATTTAGTTTCCCTTTTGTTTTCTTTTTCAATTATTTTTCCATTTGTAATGAATTTGTTGCTAAAATTGTGTCTATATTTTGGGGAATGCACTAACTCCTATATTACAGTTTATGACTAACTCGGGACCCAGGAAATGTTATTTAAATATATAAAAATCTACATCAATAAAGATTTCATTATTATTATTTATTATTATCTCAGTAGTTACCCCCTTTGTAGACCTATATTATCTTTCACCTTTTTTGTGCTTAGAAATCAACAAATGACTTCTGTCACTCAGCGCGAAAAATCACTTTTGTTCTTTAGTTGCCCGGTAATGTAATGTAATTAATAATTGGAGTTATATGATGGTAAATTGTTTGTTTCCTTCGTTTTCCTTCCAAATATTTATCATGATGTCTGCAGCGGAAGGAGGCCGCTCCATCAATGGCTGCTTCTGGAACAAACAGATTGTTGACAAACAGCGACAGAGGGTTGACCTAACCCTTTCTGTTATTAATAGTTCCCGTCATTTCGGTAACGTTGTTTGCGAACTAATGTTTCTAAGATTAATATTATTCTTGGAATTTGGGAAGTTGTTATCCAGTGAGGTTCGCGCTGGACTAGTGTTTCGTCTTATGGTAAGCGATAATGTAGTCAACCATGGAGCACGCTTGCCTGGAAGTAATCTATTCACTCATGACTTAAAGACCACCCAGATTCTAGCTCCCAGGAAACAGAAGCTCAGTTTTTATGTTTCAATATTTCTCACGCTTTCGTTACAAGAAGGGATTCGCAGTAGTCATTTCTCAATGGGTAGCTCGTTGTCCGACCGTCCGGTAACTGTTCAGACCGAACTCAATTCGTTGACGGCGCGTACTGTTTCCGCGCGCCTCAAGGAGTTGTCAGCAAACTGTAGGGGCCCAGCAGGGTCGAAGCTCAAGGGCGGAAGATGTCAATGGATGATTTTAGTTTTAGTAGTCAGTTCTAATTGAGGAAATTAAGAATCTATAGATAGATAGTTCTAATGAAAGCATCTATTCCATCATGAAAGTCGTGTTTTATTCAATGGGTCTATTATAAAAAGTATCCTGTATCCTAATTTTACCCAAGTATAAATTGATAAAGGATGATTGGATACTGCGATGCGTGCGGTTCAACTCGCGCACGGAACAAATATTTGTATAGCATAGAGATAGTTGTTCCGGGTCTTGCTGTGTACATGAGTTTACATGTTTGTGAATGCATCCACGATACAGGAGTAATTCCTGGTATCCAGCGATAAATTAACTTTTCAAGCTAGTATTATAGGCAGGATAAAGGAATTAACGGAAAAAAATACCCTATAAATAAAACGCTTATTATTTTATAATCTATGCGGACGGCGCGTTCACTTGGTGTTCAACCGAATGGCGCGAAATCACGCGCGAATGGGTGTTCGCTTGGGGTTTGAGTAAAATGAAAAAAAAAGGGAGAAATCATGGTCCACCCAGGCACCAACTTTTCTTCGTGCTGCTGTTGAAGATACTTTTACAAGAAGTATTAAATGAAGATGATTGATGATAAAACAAGAAGTTAAATAGATGATTTTAATATACATAAATATATTATTTTAATCTCGAGTGAAACTCACCTGGTTGGCACCTAGTTCTCACAAGCTAACCTCTGTTCCTATAGTAGTGGTAATTTGTGTTCATTCATGAATCCGTAGCGTAGGTGTTCGACCGTTAACGTAAACTAGTTCTGATGATGTATCCATGAGATGTGTCTACTAAAATGGCGGTACAATTTGTCAGCTTGCCGGCAACCTGTTCCGAAGGCTTTTTGTTTACGCTTTTGGCAGATATTTGAGTAGTAATTTTACTAAGAGGAAGTGGAAAGAAGGAATGTTGGTTATTCATTCACATGTTATTAGTGGACATCTGCGGTCCACGATTAAGTAGGTATAACCTTGGATTAGAGAGCATTTCAATATGTACGTTAATTTTTATTTTCGTTGCTTTAGATATACTCGTTGGGTGTAATGTGACAAGGTGTTCATTATGCTGTACTTTTTGACAGTTTTTGCCCGCGGCTTCGCTTTCGCTCTACCCTTCTCTACCGTCCTCTACCATACGCCAATAAATGACCAGTTTTTAGTTTATTTAACGGATAAATATTATCTCATGTCCGTCTCCTGATTCTAAGCTACCTTCCCATAATTTTTTTGCCAACTCAGTTTAGCCGTTCTTGAGTTATAAATAGTGTAACTAACACGACTTTCATTTATATAGGTGTATAGATTGTTTCAAAATAGACTGCATTGCGGAGCATTCAATTTGTTAAAACAGTACTTCATAGTTACATAGAAATGAGGCATGTTTTTGTTTCCGTAGACAGAAGCGGTATTTAAAATAAGACCAGCTATTGTGGTTACAGCCTGTATAGCAGAAACAGTCACAGGTAGATATTCTAATCTCAAGTCACTCAGCTCAATCTATCACCATTAACGTATCTTCATTACTTTTTTAATTAATCCCTAAATACGCTTTAGGCCATCTTTCAAAACTTCTAAAGCAACTTCAAAAGCCAACATTCCCAGCATACCACAAGTACATCAGATTATGTAGCAACACTGACCCACGTGGGCGATAGGAACTGATCCAAACCTGATCTCGAAGATTTCACCACAAGGCCCTTTCGGACATCCCACGTCCATAACGTGTCAAAAAGTTTTCCAAATATGGACAGTATCATGTTACGGTTTGTGTATGGTATTAAATAGACTTAAGATCTTTTATTAGATCCATGTAACACTAGTTTTTCCTATTATGTGAAAGCCATGGCCCACGCACAATGGTCCACGATGAGGACTAAGTATGGAAATCAAATCCCGGTAGATAGATAGGTGGCATGGCTGACAATTTGACATGTAATATCCACTAAATTGCACCGGGCTCGCTTGTTGGGTTACGACCCATTCCCTTTACTAGAAAGGAGATCCAGCGATGGGAACTTTATAAGGCTGATTATACGTTTGCTTTAT
Organism: Leucania comma; assembly: GCA_958295575.1. Classification (NCBI taxonomy): domain Eukaryota; kingdom Metazoa; phylum Arthropoda; class Insecta; order Lepidoptera; family Noctuidae; genus Leucania; species Leucania comma. The sequence goes on from OY282484.1 coordinate 797,751, forward strand.
GATTTTACTTTTGCTTTATGATTTTACATCTACAATTCGCGGCATATAAAAATAACGATCCATCTTCAAAGCGCAGTAAAAGATTTTCGGGTCTCAATAGAAGTGTGGCACAGTAGGGGACTGCGCGTAACCATAGCAACGACGGCCATTTTAGTTCAACTTATTTTGTCGCGTACTATAACCCATACAAAATTCACACCAGTGTAATAAAATCCATGCTAGTTTTATGAGCATTTTATTGACTCCTATTAATTTACAATTCTATATATTTATATGAAGCAAATTATTATTTATTATTATGAAATGGTGCAGTGAATTTATAATACGAGTAATTTCACACGTAATTTATGTATAAAACAGTATTTTTTTTTTAACTCATATTTGCACTTTCATTCGTGATAGCTATAATTTTAATAAAATAATTGTAATACACATGCAATTCTTGGTTATTATCTACATGGCATTATTTACACCTTTGAATTGATTATTTTCCCATTATTATTTAAATTAGTACACTCACTCACAAAACTGTTAACTGACACAATTTATTTTCATTGAGTTTTTTTTTGTTATTTCTTTTTTTGAATGAAATTATTACCCAGATTGTTGATTGAATCCATTGTAAAAGTGTTTCAATTCATATAAAATAAAAAGTAAAGTTTTGCTTCTACACAAAATTATAGTTACATTATCAGCGACCACTGGTACTGTAATGTCTCCAATTTGAAAGGCGACTGCCCTGCTCGCTCCAAATTTCTCATTCTGTCCAATATGGTTTCTGATTATCAACGCTTTCAACTTTTCGCCACGGCTGCCACGTAATAATCGTGATTTATAGATTTAATTTTGTTTTTCCTTTCTGTCACAATGACTATTGTAGCTTTGTTTAGACGGTTTGACTGAAAGTTGAATGATATAGGTAGATATTTTGTAGCTGTGTCTGGAAAGTTGTCATATTATTAAAATTTTAATATTGAGATTGCTTTACGCGACTCTGTTTTCCTCTACTTTGTTTTTGTTTTGAAAACAACTCAAAAACTTTGAGATATAAAATTAATTAAATGTAAATGTATCGTGCTTAATAATTATCTATCTGGTCCAGCACTTATAAAATAATTATCATTGTCAAATTAAGATTACCAACAGTTGAGTCATTTCCTATTTTCTTTTTTAAGTCACACATTACGGTAGCACTTCCTACATCCAACTTTCCTAATAACTACAAACTCACTACTAAATCTCTCTAAACACTTATTATAGAAGCGAAGTCACCCTAAACATTAACCACTTGAGAACAACACTAATATTTATACAACAATACCACACGAACTTGAGCATCAATAGAAAAGTAAAAGTAGGCCCAAATTCGGTCAAGCACGCATAACCTGTCTCACGATGGTCGGCGCCCACGACCGTGATCTGGGAATGTTACTGCCTACTACCAGGTACTTGTCATGTACCTCGAATGTACCGGCACGACTGTATCTCTGATGGTTTCGAAGATAAAGTCGGTGTTAAATAAAAAAGCAGGCTTATATAATTATTTTCACACCTATGGTTGTTGTATAATGATTATAAGATTAGTTTCCATGTGCGTGGCGAGCTTATCAAGATTAAAAAAAAAAATTGTTCAGACTACGACGGCCAGTCCCAAAAAAAAGATTTGAAAGATACTGATATATTTATTACAATTCATGGAAATCAAAAAACGAATGCAACATTTTGATGAAAAATATTTGTGCATAAAATTCGTATCATTTTTTTAGTACAGTCGCATACCAAATTCTCGAACTCGATTATTTTCATTGTTTTTATGATAGTCACTTATGTATTATTTTCTAAATTTTGAAAACCTAAAAACGATTTTTCCGTATTCAAACTAATTTTTCCCGGAAAACTACAATTTTTTACAACTATTACGAGTACTAACCTATTCTTTAGAGTATAAGAGGCCCGAGTCTCCACATCACCTCCGATACTATATCGACACCTACGATATTGGGAGTGACTCCATCGATCGCTCTTGACACTATTCCACGTGAAAGCCTGTGTCGAGCCGTTTTCATGAAAAATTTGAGCAGAAGGCTAAAAGTCACTTGAGAGCAAATCATTTGAAATGGTTTTTTAAGTTTCCTTGCCTATACGATGAACAACGGAACCCAATTGTTAAGTCACAGCTGAACAATCACAAACAACAATATATATATATAAATACAATGTCCCATTTTCTATCTATTTTAATTTCTGCTATTCAAGAAATGTATGTACAACAATTTTTCCTAGATTACGTATATGAAGGTTAGGTAATTAAGAACTATTTGTCATACACTTATTTTTTGAATAGCAAAAATTCAGATAAATTGCCTTGGTTCAGGCCATGGTCCGGAGTGAGGAGGGATGGCAGGCGGTCGCCTCCTTCTGCGAAGCAGTAATGCTAGCAAAGGAGGAGGCCGACCGCATCAGGCAGAAGGAACGGGGCGCTCGCCCCAGCCGCCGCCGGGATTCCGATCCCGATTTCCGGCCATCGTAGGCGCGGGCTTGCGGACGGCGTGCAATGAGTAGCACGCTGTCCGATCGTCCGATAACCGACCGGATCGAGCCCAAGTCGTCGACGGCGCGTTCTGTTCCCGCGCACCTCAAGGAGCTGTCAGCACACCGAAGTGGCCCAGCCTGCTAACTGCAAGCAGGCAGGGTCGAAGCCTACTGGGGTCATGGGTTAACTTCCGAAAGGAATACCCGGCCCCGGCACGATAGGCTACGAAGGAACGGGGTAGGTTTTTAGTCAGTAAGAGTCTGACACTACTTCCCGCTCCGCCCAAGGGCGACATTTGTCATTGGATGATTTTACCTACAATAAAAAAAAATAATAAAAAAAACAGATAAATTGAAAATGTATACAACCTTATTTTTAGTATATGCAAAACCTGAATATTGTTTGTTCAGAATCAGTAACTGAATCGATTCAAATAATTTTTACACCACGTTATATTTTTCCTATTTATTATTTTTATTATAATAATAACTTCAGAAAAACTGGCCCTTCTCTAAAAATGTGCATATTCAAAACTATTCCACTTGACATATCTACCAGTAAGAAAACGGATTTTTTTTTTTTGCTCATCTACGTTTTCCTTACACATGTTCTAAGCTAAGCCTTCTGCACATCCCTGCGTGATGGCATTTGTTTGTTCCCCTGCGGGTACGTGCGCTTTTCACGTGCAATTTTTGAGGTGTTGTAAATATGCGGTAGCTCAGTATAATGTCACAATGGTGCGACGGTAAACATCAAGGATCCAGCCGCTTTATTCAGCGATTCAGCTGCTTTTTTGTATCATGTCGATGGTGTCGGAAGGGAATAAAATGTGGGTATTGGAAGCGCTTTTACTTGCTACTGGTTTGTGTAGTATTGCGGTCACCAATCGGAATTGTTGAGCACTATTTTTTATGGGTGCACCTACATTGTTGCGGTTTCCTCATGTCTCATAGTGGTAATTATTGGAACTCACTTTCTCTACGTTCTTAAGAGATTTAAAGTTGTCTTCAGAAATAAAAAAAGCTAACAACTAAAGACTAGCAACAGTTCTTTATAACCCAAAATTTCATGTTTATTTAACTAGCTTCATCAGTGTCAGGCAATGTAGAAAATTATACCAAGTAAAAATTATCCTATGTGCTATGTCCATAACATGGTCTACTCGTGTGCAAAATTCATTCCAAATCCATTCAGCCGTTTGAGTAATAAATATATACAACATTATTTTTAGTATATGCGAAACCTGAATATAGTTTGTTCAGAATCGGTAACTGCATCGATTCCAATTTTTACACCATGTTATATTTTTTCCCTAACATATTTAAAAAGGTCACAAGTTGGACGCCACCGATACTAAGTACAGCACAGGTCTCGGCAGGTCATAGTGGGCATTAGGAGCCAGGTTACAGCTGGGTGCGGGAGCAATATAACCCCTCAGTAGGCCGGTTAGCCTGATGAGCATGTGTTTCTGTGGACAACCAGATAACATAACAAGCTCATAACTTTGTGATTTTTCATGATACAGTTATGAAATTTAGTACTTCTAGACTTAGTACTTCTTTTAGTAATTTAGTACTTTTATTAGATTCTTTGCATAAAAATACTAAATCCGTGTTTCAGGTTTCGCATATAGTAAAAATAAGGTTTTATAAACATACGTAAAAAAAATTGACCTTTCCAATATTAATGTCGCGTGATGCAAAATCTTGTTACAACTGTGGTCAAAATAATACGTTTTTTATATTAACTAAGACAGAAGCAACGTTACCAATAAGATACTAATATTGTACAATGTTTGTTCCAGGTACTTACAATAACACTTCCATTCTCCGCGATTACGTGAGTATAGCCGAACTGTTAACTAATAACGAAACAAAAACAATTGTTTTTCAGCAACCGTACAATTATAATACTGTGTGGCCTTTTGAATATTTTTGTCGTCTGAATATTCAGTTATTTGTACTCACGTTTCAAATACAATGGTCCATAATTTAGTTTTACTATTTTCATTGCAAATCTTCGATAGTAAAGTTTGAAATGGCAACTGTTTGGACATTACGATGTTAAAACATTCTATGGAGTCATTTTTATGGTAGTCGTCTTCTTTAACATGCATTAAGATTTTTAATTGTCCTCATGTGAAATAACTTCGATGTCACAAAGATTCAAAATAGACACTTCTGTTGAAAAATTATACAAAGAGAGATAAATGAAAGAATAAGGATTAAGAGAGAGAGGTTTCTTGCAAGCCTTAAATGTCGTTCGAGACGTTTGTCTCTTTTTGTTTGTCAACTTCAATGTTTTTTTGCATGGAAGTATATCTCTAATCTTGCATTTTAAATGAATCTATTTATACCGAGACGCCTGGCTTATAAATTCATCGTCTAACGGAAGCACAATAGGCATACTATTCCTATTAACATCAGATTCTCAGTACTCATCAAGAATGAGTTCCTTTTACTTCCCTCTTGGATTCCCTGTACTGCTCAGTGCATTACTCATGTTCATGTGTAGACGGCATTATAGGAAGTCATCTGTCTGTATTTTATAGTCTGTGGTAGCAAATTATAAGGCCTATCTTAAGGTCTTGGCATGCTGCTGGCCAAAACCGTGACCTTTAGTGTCAAGGCCTCCAGTGGCCTCGTGGGCTTGCGAAGTGGTGACCTCGAAAAAATCACATTCCAGTTCGGTTTAGTAGATCACTGTCTTGTCTTTTGTATCACTCGGTGAGATGTTGAATTGTATGAATACAGTGTGGTAAGCAACGACAAGTTCTTCATTTTTCATTTTTATATTGATATCTTGCATAATTTAATTATTTCTCGTATCACGATCACACATCTTTTCACATAATATTTAGATATAAAAACCTATAATTAATGTAAATTTTAATAGGCAGTGCATCGCACTGTATCATTAAATTAATATTACCAATAAAATGTGTTATTTATGACTACACATGGTAATTATTCACCTATCTGATAGAACCGAGACACCTACACTGCGTGCCACAGACAACCTATGAGTCTTGAACTTCTTTCCGTTTATAGCCAGTAAACCAAGTGATTTAAAGCGCTATTGTGTAGTTTACGTACAACAGTTCACGTGGGCGCGTCCGTAATTGTAAAACAAAGATTATTTTGTATGTTCATAAAAATGTTGCATTAGCCGCTAGATTATCAGCTTTCGATCAAATGGTATTTAATGAATATTTATTGATAAAAAATTGTTTGAGATACTTAAAATTACAAATGCAAATGTTATAAAGGAATCAGCCAACTGAATAAATATACTAGGCTTTTATTAAAATCTTGACATAAATGTATTGCTCTCAATTAAAAATGTATTGACCTCATATTCAAACAAGAATAAAGTTATTATTTAATTTTAACGTTCAATTTCAGGAAAAAGTAAACAAAGAAAAACATGGCGAATACTGTTACCAACAGACGAATAAAAAGTGTAGACTATGAATAATTTTAATACGACACGTTGCTGGAAAATTCCGATCAGAAAATAATATAAATCGTTGGATTATGCGATGCATCAATATTTCTTGTCACAGCATCCCAGACTTTTTATCCGTTCGTAACAGTGAATATTATGTCGACCATTAGTGATGTATCTTTTCTGTCTTAAAATGCAAATATTGAAGTATATTTCAAACTAATATTAAAGTTAAATTTATTTCAGATTATTTACTTTTCATTTAGTTCTAAACTGAAATATTAACCTCTCTAACGAAAGTTAAAACTAAAGCCGATCAATTAAGTTCTAATGACAAACTTTCTTCAGTACATGAACTTATTTACTATACTGCCGCTCTGTACACAAAAATGAGCTTACTCTATGCCCCGTTAGTTGCGCAACTATAGAGCGGGACGGACGGACGGACGGACCGTTAGTCAGTCAGTTGTGGCCGCACGAGTGAGCACCGCATGTTAAAACGCACAATAAAAATCACAAAATCACTTTAGCACGCGACTGTACCGACTGCGTTTGACAGTTGTCAAATTTCAAAAATTGAACTTTTTCAATTGTTTTTTTTTTTTCGGTTGTGTTCATTTGTTCGGTGTTAGTTTTGTTTATACCGTGATTGTTTTTGTGTATTATCTGTGAAAAATTGGTGTTTATTTGTAAGTGTGCGTGCAAGCGAATGCAGTGATTCACGTTGCATATAAAGGCGTCATTCATAGAGATGTGTCAATGGGTATGCGTACGCGCATTGGCCATTCAACCGCGCGTTGTTAGGTACGTATGTTTTTTTGTTTTCATGACGGTCAGCTGGTTGTTACACGGAAGTAAAATTCACAAAAATGATATCATTGATGACTTAATGATGTTAAAGTATCGAAAATACACTCTCGATGGATGTACATTTGAAGTTGTTTTCTAAAGGTATTGGATGTTTAGCTTGTAAAGTTGTGGGCAAACGTGAGAAAACTCACAAGTTGATAACAAACACGGTGGAAGCGATAAGTAAGTCTTGTCAGTAACACACGGACTTGCAATGTGGCTGTTAAGAACATTCACCAGAGCGTAGTGGGATATAGAAAACTTATTTTTGTAAAACTCAGAGCTCACCTTTGACGTGGGAATTGAAATAAAAGTATTTTATACGCAGAGCAATCATTCTTATAGCTTGAATGATAAAAAAAAATGTGATGACTAGTTTGTTTAGTTGCGCTTGGATGTTCGAAAGTGCCAGATGAACTGAACGCACAGGGCAACTGAAGAAACACAGCTATATTTTAGTCAGTAATAGCTTGAAATTTCGCTCCGCCCAGAACGTGAAAAGTTATTTGATAATTTTCCACCTCAAAAAAAGTCAAGTTTTTTTTAAATATTTTAATAATGTACTAACAGACGATGCAGGTGGGACGACAGAGCCTGAATTTCTGGCAACCAGGCATGTTAGTGTTACCTAGTTACTGGGTTGTGGGGTTCAGACAGGCAGTCCATCCTTGTTAATTATTAGCATTTGGCTATAGGTATCTGGTGAGACGGGAGAAGCACTTGCATAGCCGGGAGAAGGCTAGGATGAGTGATGATTGTAGGTCACGAAAAAGTCTGTGATTTATTTCGACTGGCCTGTTGGTCTAGTGGTTAATGTCCCTGACTGTTATGCCGGAGGTCGTGGGTTCGATTCCCACCCAGGTCAAATATTTGGGTAATGAGCACGATCATTTGTTATGTGTCTGGATGTATGTTTATCAGTTGTCTAGTACTCATAACACAAGCTCTGCTTAGCTTGGGACTAGACGGGGTTCTATGATAAGGGTGGACTTAACTTAGGCATTTTCTACCAGTCACTATGGGTTACCTTTTCTATCCCACTCTTGGACAAAAATCCGTGTTTTCTTCCTTGCAATTCTGTTAAAATCTGTCCAGTTTGTCCTGCCATCTTCTACGTGGTCTACCTTGACCCTTTCTCGCTTTCTCAGGGCACCAACTCTAAGCTACTTCCCCTAACTTGTCTGACATGCAGCAGACATGTCCTGCCAGTCCCATCTAAGTTGGGCAGCCTTTTGAGGCACATGGTTTATCATCATCATCATTTCAGCTGAAAGACGTCCACTGTTAGACATAGGTCCCCACCAATTACACTTGGCTACAACGAACGGTCCTGTGCGTCTCGCTTCCATCGCATTCCCGCGACCATCACCAGATCATCGGTCCACCTTGTGGGAAGCCTTCCAAAGCTGCGTCTTTCGGTACGCGAGCAACTCCAGAACCTTTGGCCCTATCGACCATTTTCTGCGAGCAATGTACCCTGCCCACTACCGCTTAACTTTTGCTATTTTATGGGCTATGTCGGCACTTACTTACTAGGTTTAAATCAATGACGTAATTCCCAATATTTTAAACAATCAACTCCTAATTTTTTGACCATTAGATGTGTCATTGCACCGTTGTAGATCACCTCCGACCTTGTCTGTACTTGTAGATGACTAAATACGGTAGTCGACAATCTTATAACCGCCTGTTTTTAAACTGCTTGTTAGTTTTTCGTTTAAAACGTCCAAAAAACTTGGGAAACTCATCCAATGTCATTGTTGAGGCTATTGTTTTTGTATAATTAGTGTTTTAGAGTGAGGCTAAGTCTATTTTGTAGGTAAAAACATCCAATGAGCTATCAAATATTTGCTTTAAACATGTTTAAAGAATTAAACTTAGAGTTATTTAGGCTGGTGTATCCTAAAGAGAAAATAAATAGATCACTACACTAACTCGTAAAGGTTTGGTAAGTTCAAATCGGTTTTTTTACAATCTTTCTTCACCGAAATAACGTTGATTTTTACTTTGTAATTACCAATAACGTTGATGAAGCTATATTAGTTGTGTCAGAGTTTGGCTTCACCAATTGCATCTCGTGGTCAGAGTCATTCAAAATAGCTTGCACACACAGAAACAATACTCTCGTGAATCGACACACACATTGAAGATTCGTCCACCTTCGTGAAATAGAATCTCTGTACCTAGTACATGTAAACCTCTTTTTCCTTTTAGAGGAGGAAAATCATCCAAATAATAACTTCTCCTGCTTTTGATGAAGCTAGAGAGATTATCAGACTTTAACTAACTAAAACCTGACCCCTCAGTCAAGTTACGTTCGTTTCGTTAAGCGTGAATGCTTGGAGTTGGTCACGCCCCCAATTCCTTTGCGTTGAGATGACGTCAGAACAAAGGAATTGGGGGCGTGGCCCAGTTTTGCAATTGCTTTTTCTGTTCCGTTTTCAAACATTCCCACGCTACATGTGTACCTCTATGTTCCTCACAGTTCCTAATTATCAGTTATCTGTCTAAAAAGTGGCACTTGCGTTACAACACGACACTCACGCTTGGTATTTTTATCGCGGTGCGTCTCGTACGGAACCCTTTCGCATGATTGTTCCACTCCACTTCGCCCGGACAAAGACTTGTTACGACATTCAATTAATACGTTTCCTTGTTTTTTACTCGCGATCCCATTCCATATTGGTTCACGAATAAATGAATATTGGTGGTAATTGATATTGAAGTAATGCGGGAAATCTATTGACTGTTTGCTTTTCTACTGCACAAACATTATTTCTTTTAAGTTTGGGCTTAATTTAGTCCCCAGAGAATAAGTTTTTAGAAGTTACGGCAGCGAGTGTAAAGGGCCGCACACCTCCATTGAAAACGCATTGATATGTCGCTACATGTCAATCATGTAAAATCATTAAACTTCGCCTCCCACTATCGGTGGAACGAGATAGTGTTAGAATGTAACTGACTTAACCCCACATGTGTTCCTTTTTGCGTTCATGTGCCACCGTAACTGTTTCATATCCTGCAACACTTGCTTGGCAGCCTAAACATGGCAAGGTTCAAGTTAAGGCAAGGTTTTAAGATTTTTCAAGAAAAACGTAATTAATGTTATGGCAGATGAGTGGATCAAAATGTTAAGATGAATGACAGATCGATGCCTCCGGGCAATAAGTGAAGCATGATTGAGTAAAAGAGACTAAAGTTTAAGAAATACGAGGTATGAAAGGGATAATTAATTTATAGTTAAGACGTGAGGAAAGAAAGAGACTAGGAGAAGACAAAAGTCGTATTTAGGAAGTAATAAATAACGAAGAAGGTGGAGAGAGGATGGTAAGCATTGATGCTCCTTTGATGATAAAGCACACAGTTTATTAAGAGCCATTCACTTTAGCCTTGAAGACACCTTACTACTCAAAAAAATCAATGATTTTCTTTGGCTCCGATCTTACCAATCCCACACACATACAAAACAGAAACATAACATGCAAAAATGTGCCTGCATAAAATACTGCCGAAGAATCCAGCCGCGAGTGATGTTATGTTAATCCTAAAAACACCTGTACTATGTTATTCATAGATTCTACCCCCGATACTAAAATGCCATATTCCGAATAATGAATTCCGTTCGCATCCAAAGGCTGCATCAAAGCGAGCATACGACTACGTATGTAAAGCCGTGCTGCTATGAAAGCTGGTAGTTATGCCCGACCTAGCGTACTAGGCTTGCATGTCCTAGCACTAGGTATACATCTCCTAGTACTAGTATGCATGTCCTAACTACTAGGTAAGCCAGACGCATTGGAAGCTTGGATATTGCATATTAAATAGTAGCTGTGCTGTCAATGTTGTTGTGGCTTAGTTTCGTTGCGAACTTTGTGGCATAGTTCAAGCTTTATACATTCAAATCTGGTAGCAGTTTTTGCTTTATTACTTACTAGTAGCTCCCAGTGATTTGGCCCTTGTAAAATTAGAAAATATACATATCTATAGCATAAGGTTACTCAGTGATACAGTAGCATTTTAGTGGTAAATAGATTCTGAAAATGGTCCAGTAGTTCTTGAGTCATTACAAACACAAACTTTTGCCAAAAAATATTAGTGAGTTATACCTACACAAAAACCTTCCTCGGTTATTACCTTTTCTCTAAGTGAGAAGGGTTGTAATCCACCACGCGGGCTCAGTGCGGATTGGTAGACATCACATGTCCTCGAATTTTTGATTCTAGGATAAGCCGGCTTCCTCCGATGGTTGTCTGGCTGGGTTTGAGCCCGCAATCGTAAGTCTGACCGTTACCACTGGACCACCACTAATCAAATTAGATTTTATTATGTCATTTGACTTTCTCTATGGATACGTGAGGGTTCATTTAATACAATCTACAATAAATGAACATAACTACTTCTAAGAATTTCCTAAAAGAAAATCTGTTATCAGCCCGACCAGGGTATCGAACTCGAATGCTCATCCGTCGATATTGCGACCAATAGACGAGCACCGCGTTATTGCATTAATAGAAATCATATCAAAGTCAGCCATATTAGTAATTCCGTATAATTATCAAAGACTACTTACGAAATTAAGTATACGTGTTTCCGTAGCTTCAATTAGATTTACATATTTCTGTAATAAAAGAAATAACGAGGTGCCATTATGAAATGTAAGCTACTGCAGTAACTATTACGAATGCTGAGAGTTTTATTTGGATTCTTATTGGCTTGTTAGTCGTTGCTTGCGGCTCTGTTCATCTTAGTAATGATTAATAATAACACTGGTTTAGTACATACCTGTAAGGCAATCTTACGTACAATAAATAAACAGGGATCAACTTTACCATCATGATAATTTACAGTCTTCGATCATAATGTCCAATATTATTTATTATTTTAAATAATTTATGACTTACAGCTAAGGAATGGAATTCCCTGTCGGATTCTGTTTTCTGATAGCTATAACCTAGAGATATTTAAGTGAAGAGTGAATGAGATATTTCTAGGCAAGCGTGCTTTATCGTTGACTACATCATTTTTTTACTTAGATAGTCGACCACATTATCGCTTACTTAGATGAGCTAGTGGTCAAGCGCAACCCTGTCAGTAATAAAAAATAAAAACAAATCAAGAACAGCAAATTAGACCATTCACAACAACATTCACTTATAACGTACAGAAGACTATATTCTATGGACACTGGGTAAGTACCTAAGATGAACAAAATCAATGTTTTGGACGATATACTCGTATACACCGTTAAATTTTGATTGTTTTAATCCCGTGGAGGGTCTTTTCTGTACATGAAACACTATCGATTTGTAAAGATAAAATTAAAATAATAAAATACTTTTTTTCTAAAACTTGAATTAATATACGCATGTACGAAATTAATTTCTCAATGTCCTTGTAGGTAGTTGTCGGTCGTTGCGTGCGTAACTACCTACAGGTCATTGAACTCGCTCAGCTGGCGTTTACTTAAAGGAATTTATTTCGTACATGCGTAAATTAATTCGAGTTTAAAAAAAAGTATTTTTTAATTTTATTTTTACAAATCTATAGTGTTTCATGTACCGAATCGACCCTCCACGGGACTAAAACGACCAGAATTTAACGGTGTATATCTATCGCCATAAATTGTTATCATCTAGGATTGATCAAGAAGCTACAAAATATGACATTGAACATGGACAAGTGACATCTCAACCTGAATTTGAGGACTCGAAACCTGTAGTAACTTAACGATATCACATTTAATACCTTCATGACCTATGACCATTTACGGTATGTACATATTATATCAGTGCATTTGTTTATAAAGATTCCCAGCGCGTACCGCGGCAAGTACCGCACTAGTTACGCTATCGTCACATCGCGTTAGATACGATCTATCGCTTCGACGTGCAACAAACAGACCATCTGATGTGGTGTGACTTGTGTATATTATACGCCAATGTCTGTGAATGTGAGGTTTCCGTATGCGGGATGGGAGGAACTGATTTTGTAAATAGTGGTCGTTTTGACGGTTGTGGAGATATTTCCTAACCGAACCGAAATTAAAGTTGGTCTAACGGATCTTTTGACCCCAAGGAAAAAATGTTTTCTCCCTTTTCTGCCAAATTAAGTCAAGAGTGAATAGGTTACTTCTGAGCAAGTGTACTCCATCGTCAGCCACATCATCGAAAATCGTCAATTTCTTTATCTTCCCTCTCCCTCTCCATCCATTTACATTAAATAATACCACCATATTGTGTTGGTACTCGTTCCTTTTAAAAACTACCTTATAATTAAAACAAAACATTATTCAATAAACTAAACCTAAATTGACAGCCTCCTTTTAAATATTTAATTAAAGCCCTCATGATCATAATAACCGTATAATTGCCGGGGTCAATTCGACCCTGTGCGTGTTTGCGGACAATTGGTGTAGTCAAAAAGGCCCATCGGTAAGGGTTAAATTTAACTTCTTGATTTATTAAATGTGTGTTTGGGGGTTGAAAACCAGCATTTCGTAATTGGATAGTTACTTTTAATTATTGTTTTCAGTATTTTATCGTATTTGAATAAAAATTAAAGAGTGAAAGTAATTATTTTCTCGTTATCATCATTTTTATTTATTATATAATTAATTACAACAACCGTTGTACTAACAACCAATTACAGTAACTAAACAAAATTGTAAACAACATGTACATGCTAATAAAATCATCTTCCATTTATCCCCAAATAGATCGTTAGTTGGATTGGAATCCAAGAGACCATTTAGTGCACCCAAAGTGCGAGGTATTGGAGACTGAGCACGGGCAACAGTGCGACACTGAGGCACAGCATAACATCCAGCACAGACAGCAAATATCATGTCATAAAATATATTACAGAGACTTGATTTTTGCATAAATCTTATATTTTTGATTAAATACTTTATGCGTGAGAAAAAATGGCTGGTTATTAAAAATAAACTTGTATTAAAAATATAAATCAACAAACAGAAATAACATATTATATCCTCTACTTGTAATGTTAGTTTAAAAAGAAAAAGTACTTTTTATTTCTTACCCTGACGGCCACCCACATATTTGTTGCGCTTTACAGTAATTAACTTCTGTTTATTATTGTATTAACTAAACATTTTCCTTTTCCTCTATCATTCAAACTAACCACCTTCAAAAGGCAATATTTACTCAAATATCTTCACTCCATACCTCTAATAAGATCAGCGAGCACTCCGATGCTCTTAGCTATCTCTTGGCCATCTCTCATCATTTATTTAAAGTATTTACGTATGCCTTTTGTCATAAGCAAAACTCTAAGTGGGCTGATGTTGGGATGAAACGATATATTTAAAATAGGTTTTAAATTTTAATATAGAGGTACAAAGTACTTTTGTTTTGCACGTGCGGTTGATCGGACCCCACCGGAAGGTCATGGGTTGTAATCCGGACGTTGTTATTGTGGTGAACCCATAGCTTGGTTAGAGGGGCGACATGTATTAGCGGTGTCACTGACCAATGGGTCATGGAAATCCGTATCTTTTAAACACAATAAATCATTTGACTTCTACTCCATTATTATGTGAAAAGTTTTTATGGAGCCATCACAGTTTAGCAAATAATACAAGCCATGTCGTTAAACTTTTAACTAACAAAAGTACTTAAAAACTTCGTACCGATTCATAAAATTATCAAAATGAAGATTTAATTATTTCAAATTAATTTCACGGAAATCAGAGTTTGTCCTTTTAAAATTATTTCTCGTGATTACATTGCTCGGTTTGAAACTTTGGATGGTGGGGTGGATTCGACCCCGTTTTGCGGAGAAGGGTTAAATACTTCATTCTATTAATTACTTTCTGAGGAAAGTATTTGATAGTTCACATTTTAGTGGTATTAAGGAACTTGCTAAGTTAGATACTTTTTAAGTAAATTATATAAATTAGATAATGTTTTTATGTATTGAATCTGTTAAAAATATAATTATCATTACCTGGAGACTTACTCTCGAGTTTGATTCCGATCGGTCCACATTGGAATTGTGACGTTAGGTACTCTTGAATTTGATGCTAGCACCAAATTGGTATAAAATTGTGTGACCACACGCCAAGCCCAATCCCCATTTTACTTAGTTTAGTCACGCAATTTGGCATCGAATCATCGAGTACCTAACGTCACAATCCCAATGTCGACCGATCGGAATTATACGAGAGGAAGACCCCTGGTCAGCACAAAAGAAAAAAAGATATTTTTATAAAATATTTTCCATTTAATTCTTCAACACAAAATAGATCACAACTTAGTCCTCAAGATCGAAACAATATTAACATGTAAGTTATTTTCACTGCCCTACCAAATCGTGACCTGAATTATTTCATAATGCAAAGTAACCATTATATCTTGGCACGTGGCGGTGCTAAGAACTAAACATAAAAAGTATTATATCTGACGTAACGTAGACGTTTTACTTAACTACTAGCGCCCCCCTTAAGTTTCAACATATAATGGTCATGTTAGTTCATATTTCCCACGGCGGCTTTTTATAAAGGACTCGGGACAATGGAATCGTTTATAAATACATGCGTTCCTTGCCTTTGAATTAAACTGTTCGTAATAAAATGGTAAAAATAATGTAGGTACCTTTTGTGGAACCTGTTTCATATTAACTAAAGTAGTATATTCATCTTAATAGATAATATGACAAAAGGTTCTGGAGTGGCGGCCGCGTACCAGAAGACACAGCGTTGGAAGGCCTCCTACAGGGTGGACCGATGACCTGGTAAAGGCTGCGGGAATCCGATGGATGCGAGACGCACAGGAACGTTCATTGTGGCGACATTAGGAGGAGGTCTGTCTCTTTGGGCTGAAATGATATTGATGATAATATAACATACATAATCAGCCTTCCCACTGCTGGGACTCAGGCCTCTTCTCTAAGAATTAGAATGGGCTGCAATCCATCACGTGGGACTAGTGCGGTGTGGTGGATGTCACATAACTTCAATTTTTTTAGTTCTGAGATATACAGCTTCCTCATGATATTTTCCTTGACCGTTTGAGCAATGGCTATGAAATAAATTGCACAAAGTAATGCTGACTAGCTTTTACAAGATATATATTACAAAAGCCATAATGAGTATGATCTTAGAAACTGTCACAAGATGTTAATCACAAAGTCAGTTGCACTCGCTTCGATAAAATATTTGCTAGCTTTAACTCATTTACTAAGACGTACTTTCAGTTCTGCTTATATTTTATGACTTATGGCGTTTACTTCTAAATCAGTAATACATCTAACCAAGTGTCATTTGTCTCTTCATCAAATTGTTCCTCTGGAACTTTTTTCAGTTACATTAAGGGCCTAGGACCAACCCGCACCAGGCCCGCGTGGTGGATTATTGCCCATTCCTTCTCTTAGAGAGGAGGCCTGCGTCCCAGCAGTGGGAACATTAAAAGGCTGATAATGATGATGATGAAGGGCCTAGGCATTTTAACATATTCGGTCCATATGACCCATAAATGTGTAGCAACAAGATTTTATTTCTTTATATAGGTATTGAATTTCTTTTATAAATATTATATGCTGTTTAATGTATTATTCACTTATTTATTTTTCTTATACAGGTTTAAGTTTATGTTGTGGTCTTTATAAACTATCTTCCTTCACTCTTTTACTGCAAGAAAACCCAAATTGTTACTCGTTGTGTACAAAAATACAAAGATTTTTTCTGTTAGTCTAATATAAGATTCCCTTCAGTAGGTTACCTTCACAGTAGGTCTGTTTCCACATTTCTGCTGGTAGCTATTTGCTGTACAGATTGATTCTAGTATAAATTATCGAAAGATACTGATCGCGACGCCAGATAGCCAGCCAGGTTCCCGGCAAAGATTTGATATATATAAAGTAATTCAGCGTTAGTTTATATACCGCTAACAAGCTAAACGGTGGCGACTGTAATGTTCCTTATCGACTAACAAATTGACACTATTAAAATTTACGATCCGTTACGGCTGTATAGATATTTCTGTGGACTGAATTGAAAGGGGATAGGAAATTAAATAGGTTTTATGATCTTGTACAGATAAGTTTAAGTCATTTCTACAGTTTCTTGAATTTAGTGTTTTACAAGTTTGATCTGGAAATAAAATGATAAGATATGATGATTATGATAAGAGCACTTATATGCCTTTTAGTTCAAAAACAGTAAAGCTAGAACTACATTAGATCGACGCACACGTGGACCACGTCTGATTTGTGCTTAGAACGACGTCGCGTGGCGTGAATCTAATGTAGCTCTACAGGTCTAGTTGCCATATAAAATGTATGAAGGCCGACGCGCCCAGATTGGCGTACGTGGCCCACGTGTGTGCAATGTAGTTCTACCTTGATGCAATCGTTGATGGTGATGGTGAAGTGCACTAGTTTATTAAGAGCCATTTCACTCTAGCCTAGAAACCTAAATTATAATCGGACGCGAAGACCACAACAAGTGCCGAAGCCTACTGGGGCCATGGTTTGACTTCTGAAAGGGAAACCCGTGATCCTGGAGCGCAAAAGGCAACTAAAGGAACATTGGTGTGTTTTTAGTCAGTAAAAGTCTGACACGCACTCCTGCTCCGCCCTAACATGAGAGATGTCATTAGATGATTTCCTAACTCAAAAACACACACATATAATAATCCCCGTAGGTAGGTACATGTCGCTGGCCCCACAAGCCATGCGCTACAGTATTCTATGCTCACACAATACTCTACGGAATGTTCTAAGCATTATTATTAGATTCTGTTCCATATTATTTTATTATATATTTTATTTTAACAAGGGAAAATGTAATGCTAGTTATGGATAATGTTTCTTTATTATATTTCAATTTTGAGATGTATTTTTGCAGGAATTGTTTGGAGCTCTAGGCGAAGTTCCATCAGTGCTAACAATATATTATATAAGAAATATTATAATCAGCCTTATAATGTTCTCACTGCTGGGACTCAGGCCTCCTCTTTAGAAAGGGAATGGCTAGCACGTGGACCCAGTGCATGTTGGTAGATTGTAATGTCTTTCTTATTGTCTTAAAATTTTTGGTTCTAGGACATGCCGGTTTCCTCACAATGTTTTCCTTCACCGTTTTGAGAGTATTGGTATTAAAATAAATTACACAAAGTAAAGATCATGCCTGGGTTTGAATCCATGACGAATGTCTTGTGAGTCGCAGCCGTTACCACTGGGCCATCACTGCTCTATTTCAATTAGATAGAATTTCCAACATTTCGGTAGTGCATGTCAATCGCATACATTTTTGATATTTTGTAAACCGTTAGTGCTAATTAAATATAACTTCCTCTAGAGCCCAGCGTCAGTCGACTTTGCTATCAATGTGGCCACACATATTCTTCTTAGTGCTGTTGCAAAATCAAACTTGATGTTTTCATGGTAATTCGCGTTTACCTATTTTTATTATTGGTAGGCTCGTGCTTGACTACTATTATATCTAATAGTAAGCAAAGATGTGTTCAATGATGGAGCACGCTTGCTTTAAAGGAATCTGAGAATAGGTAATCATGACTTAAAGACCCCAGGTTATCGCTATTAGAAAACACAGACTCCGGTTGATTAAAAGAGGAGGCTGCACGCGTGAGGCAACGGCCCTCACCCCCCAGCCGCCGTTGGGATTCCGATCCCGATTTCCGGCCACCGTAGGCGCGGGCTTGTGGACGGCGAACAATGGGTAGCTCGACATCCGACCGTCCGGTAACCGTCCGGACCAAGCCCAAGTCGTCGACGGCATGCATGTTCCTGCGCGCCTTAAGGAGTTGTCAGCAAACTGTCCCAGCTGGGCCGAAGCCTATTGGGGCCAAGGACTAATTTCTGAAAAGAATGCCTGGCCCCGGTATAAAGAGCTAAGAAGGAACGGCGTGGGTTTTTAGTCAGTAAAAGTCTGACACTATCTCCCGCTCCGTCCAAGGGCGGGAAATGTCATTGGATGACTTTATCCACCACAAAAAAAAGACTCCGGTCGATAGTTCCACTACATATACACAATAAACATATTTTTAGATTCTTTGTAAAAATAAAAATTCTTATATCCTAAAGAACCAACGCCAGCAGTTTAAAACATTTAAAATATTGTGCCTGGTCAACGGGGAATAAATTCACGAAAACTCCCGACAATTTTTCGGCCAAAATGAAAGTCGAAACTTTCCTCTTCCGGCGACACCCTCGCCGCCACCCGTCACCTGCACTCTGAGATATGATCATTGCCAGGAGATAGCGTGCACCTACCGCTGACTTGCACAACTAACGGCATCTGATAAGAGATTACACGAGAATTAACTCGTTGGTCACTTGACGAGGATTTGATGTAAATGATAAGCGCAAGACCACCACGCTTGAAGTTCTGTGGTAGGATACATGAATTACGTTTCATTATAAAGTAATTATCTGTTTCTAACTTTTAAGTTAGGGTAATCACCAATAAAATTAAACGCGATTAGGATATCTAAACTAGGTTCAAGAGCTGTCAATGTCAATATTCAATAAATTGTACTTTAAATGTAAAATTCGGGTCTACTACTTCAAGTCCTTTGAAATTTAGTTTGTTTTTTGTCATAATATATTTTGAGTTATTTTAATGTTGTATTAATGAAAATCTCAAATCTCAATGATACTTATTCAAATATTATTTCAGTACAAATCTATTGTTGCACATCTACCACAGGATCTGACGGAGAATGTTCCATTCGCAAAAAAGTCCCTTTGCCGCAGAATAGTTAAAAAAATTACTGGTCTAAAAAAATTACTGATCGTTTTAATCCCGTGGAGGATCGATCCGGTACATGAAACACTATCGATTTGTAAAGATAAAATAAAGTACTTTTTTCTAAAACTCTAATTAATATACCTACGCATGTATGAAATTAATTTCTTTAAGTAAACGAGTCAATGACCTTGTAGGTAATTATCGGTCGCTGCGTACTAACTACCTAAAAATCATTAATTTCGCCCAGCAGACGTTTACTTAAAGAAATTAATCTCGGACATGCGTAAATAAATTCGAGTTTGATATTCTTAGTACTTAATTTTGCGATTTCTGACACACTGACAAATTCACAAAATATAGCCCATACGATTCTATAATAAACTAGCCAATAACATGATGTTAGCTTGGTATTTCAACCACCCGCAGCCTCTTTGAAAGCACGACAGAATATTCCTACACCAATATTCGCAAACATATTGGTGTAGGAATATTCTGTCGATCAGTCAAATAAACAAACTTTGACATCGTCCCTTTTATATTTTTAGCAGTTGAGACGTCTTATTCACAACCGAAATCTTCAAAGAGAAACGTGAAATGCAGTTGTCAAAAATGCCTTTTCTCAAAACGTTTCTACCCTCCATTCCAGTTTCTCTGACCCAGCAAAGGATCGCTATTCTTGAGAGCGCTTGTCTACTAATTGGCAAGCGATTGACAAGCTGATTAACATATTTTACGCGATCGTTACTCCGATTAGAGCTGCAGGTTTGCACCGAGACGTGAGGTGGACCTCGCTGCTTTACTCGTGAAACGATAAGGGAAGTGTAGGTTTGTGTGACATGAGACGTGGAATACTACGCGTGTCGATAGGAAGAGCAGACGGCGAGCTACCTATTGCGTCGTCATCCGCAAGCCTTTTGAAACAATTTTGGCGCCCGACGCGGCCTCTGTTGCGGTGGCTGGGTCGTGAAGATATACATTTGATTACTTTTGCGGCCGTCTCCTTCGCTAGCATTATTGTTTCGCAGAAGAATGCTTCCGCATCCTATTTATTCCTTCTCGCTCTGGAGACTTAAGACGTGGTGTGACTTATAACAGCTGCTTTTGCTCTCGGTGAAGCGAGAAGGTATGTCAGACTTTTACTAACTAAAACCTAACGTCCTGTGCGCCTTCAATTGCCTTTTACGTTCCAGGTACCTCCTCCGAATTTTCTATATTTCTTGGGCTAGTGTTTTTTTTATGGTTGATATTCTGCCTACATTTTCAAACCATTGCCGAAAATAGAAAAGGATTTTCAGCAATCTAAACGGAGTTGATTGATTGACCACAATAGGAAAGGCAGGAATTCAGTTGCGGATTGAGAGATATCAGACATATCAGAGGCACTAGTTGATTGATTGAACAAATGAGTGTATGGCTAAGGCTTTTGAAACTAAGGTAAGTAAATAAATCAAATTCGTTGTTTAGCAATTGCTTGAAATTGGTACTGGTCGAAGGTGTGTTTCCATGGGCCTTCAATTTTCTCATGTCGGCATCATCTTCCTGCCCATGTCCCATGTTTACTTGGGGTCACGTTCAGGAGGAACACGTTCTTTTCTTCCCTTCTATCCTGTCGACCGTCATGTTATCACTAACTTTTTTCTTTCATGTCACTCCTCACCAAATCCATTCATTTTTCTTTGACCTCCTTCCACCTCTCCATCTGTCCACATATATAATCATAACTCTTTTAGTAACATGCGTTTCATCCCTTCTCTTTACATGACCATACCAAGAAAAAAGATTCCCTTTCAACTTTTCAATCACTGGTGCCTCTTTCAAACTTCCTATAGTAGACTGTAGATCATAGTTATTTCTTATTTTATCCATTCTCGTCACACCACACATCCATCTCAACATTCTCATCTTCGCTACATGCTATCTTTTTCACATTCTAATCCGTATTCTTAAACCATATTAACGCCATATAAGTAAAATATTGTCCATGGTTTCCAGTTCATCACCGCATGAGGTAGGTGATTAAAATGGCCAGAGTCAAACAGGATGGAAGGGAACGCTGTGTGGTATTTCAACGTCTTTGTAGGTAGGGTTGGCACACAAGAGTTGCAAAAAATTCTTTACTTGTTTTATTATTTTCAAAACTGCAGGTTTCTTACGTTCATATTTCTAAATATAATTGAGTTGTCTTGTAGCGTACGAAGTATAAGCTGAGTTGTGAAAAAAAGATATAAAAAAATCTATTGACAGAAAACAAATGCGTTCTTTAAACAGCTGTTTTAGCAAAAAAAAAAATACAAATCAGTCTCATCAAACTAAAATCTAATCACTAGGTCCTGTTAATATCACAAAAAAAAACTTATTTGCATTTTTTTTAAAGTCTTTAGGCAAAGGTCACAAACGAAAAAAAAAAATGATTACATTAAATAATGATTGATGGACTCTTTGACACGCTAAATAACAAAAATAAAACGTTTTTTGTACAGGAAATACAACATCATTATGTCAGTAACTTGAATTTATTGCCAAACGCGTTGAGAAATAAAAATATAATCGGTTACAACAGGGACTGGTAGCGCACAACGAAAAAGATACAAAAAACCATCGATAGTTTTTGTAAAGTCGAGTTAAGAGTAACCTTTTGTAGTTTTTTTCCTGTCAATAAATTGAGAGGCGTGTTCGGTCAAACCATTGACAAAAGTCTATTAAAAAACTATGTTTCTGTTTTTTTTTTAGTTTTTGTTTTTTATAACGCTTGCTCTGTAAATTAAGTTTCTTTTGTTTTAGGCTGTGATACAAAAAGCTATGAACAATATGACCAATTGTAGAGTATTTGAAAGTTTGCGTTTATTTTTATTGGGCGTGAAAATATTACTTTAAAGTGATGTGGAGGCACGTATATACTGTTTGTTTTGTTATTGGAATTTCAATATTTAGTTTCCTTGCTTCAAAACATGTGTGTTTACTCATATTTAGGTTATAAAATTCCTCATTAAACGTAGGTATAATCTAGTTTTTTTTTTTTTTAATGATTCTGGTTTAAATATTCTTGTGTGTAGATTTTTGTAGTCATATTGTTTTTTTTTTAATAAAGTTAACGACTGAAAGCCTTGAGCTCATTAGAAACAGCGGCAACGTATTATTTCGCACATTAATATGTATGTGCTAATTCTAGATCCCATAAACATCTCAGCTTCAGAATGTTACGTTGCAAGGCATGCGCTTGTGTTAGTGATTGATTTAAAAATATTTGAATACTTGTGTTAAACATATCGATGTGAAAGGATTCGCTTGTTCATATTTACTGTCAACTTTGAGTACAAAACGCGTATGTACTTGTTACGTGGGCACATGGTCAATATCACGCTCCATCGAACATCAAGTTAACAGAAAAGCAAACAGTTTTATTGTAATTTTATTTTGTAAAAAGTACTACATCACAATCATTATTACTTTGCCTATATCAAAAACTCAGTGTTGGTAAAAAACTAATAGTTTTTCTGTAGGTACTTACATCATTCTTCATTTAAAAATAGCACTTCCTGTGTCCATAAAACCTTAGTATATTTTAAAAATATAAATTCTTGAACTAAAAATTATTTTAATTTCATTTGTTTTACCTACTTTTTTTAACTCAATCGGTTGTGTATAATCTTGTGGGACAAACTTTTTCAAAGCTCGTCCAAGACAGAAAGGTTTGAAAGGAGAAGGTGGAGGCCTTTGCTCAGCAGTGGGACACAATATATAATTTAAAAAATAATTATGTCTTACTGTTAGCAATAATATTCCAGAACTTCACACAACGCTATCTAATCCCAGACTAAACAAAGCTTGTGCTGAGTACCAGACGACTGATAAACATACTTATATATTTCTAGATACATAGATATTACAGATAAATTCACCCAGATACAGAACAAATGATTTTGTTTATTACGCAAACATTTGGCTAGGATGGGAGTCGAATCCATGACCTTTGGCATAGTAGTTAGGAGAACTAACCATTAGATCAACAGGCCGGCAGATATAGATCGTTAGAATTATTTCTTATTATATGTTAAATATTTCTTATGAACAAAACTTATCACTGAAATAAAACTGCTTGCTGTTATGTGCCAACCCTACCGGCCGCATCTAGCGCAAAAACTGCCCGGCAAGTTCGTTGCACTGCGGAGACGCGTACGAATTTCAACTGTTTATTAATTCAGATAAATTGTTCACTGAAAAAAACCCGCACAATCCGACACCATGATTGTACAGTACTTGTTTTTATTTGGGGAATGTGCAATCATGGCCGGATCCCGGGAAATAGTTGGTATGGAAAAAATAACTTGTTACGATCCCGATTGGGGTTTGTTTGATGAAATAAAATCACTACTAGTTAGTCATTTATTTGTGTGGGTTTTTGGTTAGCTCGTTTATAATGTAAATTTCAGGCTGTTATTTTACTTAAAAAATATAGAGGCAGTTGATATTCCATACATCTCTTAGTCTGTTCATCCTATCCACCTATATCTGACGACAGACTAGGCGGCACAATTAACGCTGTGAGTAAGCAATTAGCTTCGTCGCCATTCGTCGCGGATTTGATAGATAGATAGTGGTTCCAGGTAAAGGTTTTTTTTTATGGTAGGTAAAATCATCCAATGATAAATGCCGCCCTCGGGCGGAACGGGAAATAGTGTCAGACTCTTACTGACTAAAAACCTACCCTGTTCCTTCCCTGCCTTGGATCCAGGGCACTGTTATGCATTTTCATACCTCCCCAGAGCCCCAGAAGGTAAAGGTGGATTTTGCTTGTGAATTAAATTTTTTGTAAAAGTACTACGATACAGAAATAAATCCTAGTGTGCAACACTTGAAAAAAAAAACACCAAACTGTAAGCGATAATGTGCTTAAAGCGAGAGCCTTTTCGCGAACTGTACCGCAGTTTCAAAGAACATTCTTAATGAAAAACTATAAAAGCGGTTTTCCATTAACCCGTTCTAAGAGTTCATTCATCACAATACTGACGAACGAGGTATCGAACCCACTGTCTCTATTTCTTGGAAGAAGCATCGTTTAGTTCATTTAATGGTTTTCTTTGATGTTTTAATGTGTAGATACTAAAACATTTTCATTTACTCATTCACTTTTAGTTCCTTGATAGCTAAGTTAATACGAGACTGACTAATAAAGACTATTTTTGCAAATAGTGAACTTACGTACGTATAGCATAATCAGCTTTATAATGTTTCCACTGCTGGGACTCAGGCCTCCTCTCTAGGAGAAGGAATGGGCCGAAATCCACCACGCGGGCCCAGTGCGGGTTGGTGAATGTCACATGTCTTCTAATTTTCGGTTCTAGGACATGCCGGTTTTCTCACGATATTTTCCTTAACCGTTTTGAGAACAGTGGTGATGAAATAAATTACACAAAGTAATGCGCCTGGCAGGGTTTGAATCCACGACCTAAGTCAGGGCCGTTACCACTTGGCCACCACTGCTCTCATGGATAACTGACTTGACCGCAAAGCACTTTTTTAAAAGGTACTTCAACACCGAAAGGGAACCCTATTACTAAGACTCCGCTGACAGTCTGTCTGTCCGTCTGTACCCAGGCTGTATCTCATGAACCATGATAGATAGTTAAAAATTTTCAACAGAACAAAATAAATATTTAAGAGGGCTCCCATACAACAAACGTGATTTTTGTGTCGTTATTATAGATAATGGTAAGGAACCCTTCGTGCGCCAGTCCGACTCACACTTGGTCGGTTTTTTTAAGTACTCAAGCAAGATCTGAGCTATCGGCCTCCTTCCCTGTAGAACGGTATATAAATTGTAAGCTAACTTCATTCCCCGCAAATACATTGTTATTTTTTCTTTCATTATCTAAAAATAACGGTGTAACACCTTCTCCAAACGCAGTGTTATAGTCTTTAAATATCGTACCTAGAAATCGATCACTTATACCAGTACAAATAATATTAGAAAAATTCTAAATAATGAGTACTTTGGAGATATTAGTAATTGTTATTTATAATTACATTTATGAGCACACTAGTTAATAAATTGTTTTTATTATCTATGCTACTGGATGACTCACCATAATTTGTCTATGGGTACCTACTTAATCTAATTTATTTCTTTAATTGATTTTTGTTTTATTCTTCCAGTCAACGCAATATACTCGTATGTAACAAGATGTGTACATGTGAAAGCTTATTATTAGCAACTTTCTCTACTTATGCAAAAAAATAATGTTTTTAGTCTGTAAGCTTTCTCTAAAAGTAAATAAAAATATTTTAGAAAACTTGCCTACCCCTCATAATAAAACATCATAAAGTGACTACTGAAATAGACAGCGTTTAAAACGAAAAGCAAAATAAAACCATATAATTACAAACCGTAAAAGGCACAAAAAAACTCCGATATAATCTCACGCTGCAATCATGTAAACAAGCGTGTAACAATTAGCTGGCGATCGATAATCACTGATTTCCAACTTGTACATCGATTGTACACGCATTAACCATCCTCGGCCACCGGCCATCGGCCATCGTCGTCCATCGCCCATCAGCTTCCGAAGTAAGCTGCGGATACATCCACTTACATCGTATTATGCTTGATTAATTATGATAATTTAAGCATTACCATACGAAATTTCGTTCAGAACGAAAAGTACTGATTTTTAACTAAATTCTGAGTCTAATACAATTACTGTGATATATTTTTATGAAGATCTGGTAGCATTTAAATGTTATCATGTTCTTTCATTGCATTTAACATCAGTCTTTTAATGTTCCCATTGCTGGGACTCAGACTTCTCTACGAGGGGGAATAGACCGTAATCAACCACGCGGGCCCAGTGCGGGTTGTTGAAGGTCACATGTCTTGTAATTTTTGATTCTAGGACATGACGGTTTCCTCACGATGTTTTCCTTCACCGTTTTGAGAGCAGAGGTGATATAATAAATTACACAAAGGAATACGCTTCTTTCATTGTGCGTACAGCTAAAGAGTGAAATTCCATGCTGGAATCTGCCTTTCCTGATAGCCACCGACTGGGGGTCTTAATATCAAGAGTTACATACGAAGGTTACTTCTAGGCAAGCGTGCTCCCCCGCCGACCACATAATCGCTTACAATCAAATTAGATAGTGATCAATAATAAAAATAAATCATCTATATAATATATAGGGTGACTGATTAGTGAGTGATACTTAAACACATGATTGTAATCGTGATAACAAACAACTTTTACTATGGGACCAAACCTGAAATCGCGAAAAAAAATTACTGGTCAGTACATTTATGTTCGCCTAACTGGTCAAAATTTGGCTGGTTTTTTTTCGCGATTTCAGGTTTGGTCCTTTGTTATCATGACTACAATCTCGTGTTTAAGTATCGGTCACTAATTACCAGTCACCCTATATAAAATCGAAATACTCGTACCACTCACTGATTGTCACGAAATCTCAGAAACTATAAAATTTTAATTTATTGATCATGTTATTATTCTGTATTGTTTTCGCCTAGAATTATTAAATATATTTTTAAACATATGTAGAAATAAGTTTACTAACAAATATTGTGGACCAAATGTTGTCTGAGCAATAAATAAATTATAATTATTATAACACCTACAAACTTAAAATTTGGCACGTAGGTTCCATATAGTAAAATCTGGTTGGAAGTTTGTTCGGAAAAACCGATCTATCACACGAGCGAAGCCGCCGGCAGAAGCTAGTCTTGAATATATTAATACACTTTACTTGTCAATAATAGCTGTTTTTGTGCAGCTCTACAGACACTAAGAACTAATTAACAATGAATGAATAGCGTGATTGAAACTTGTAGAGAAAGGAAATCTAAGTAAAACTAAGTCAAAATAATCATTAAGCTTCTGCGTCGCAGACGGGCTTAGGGAGTTTCATTCAGCAGCTGTCTGGGTAGACGTGGGAATTGACGAGGAGGAAACAAATCCTAAACGACTTAAGTATCTACAATAACACTAACAAGAAGAAAAGGTTTACCTTCAACAAGTTAGTTATTCCAAAATACCCCGAAAACGGGTGTCCCTAGACACATCGAAAATTAGGACGAATCCTCACAAATCCGGACGCTTGGCGATCCTCAGTCCGGAATGCTCACCAGGGCGAAATCAGACACAATTATGAACCGCAAGGGAACCAATTACGTAATAAGTAGATAATTATACAAGCACGCGCCACGCTATTAACTGCTTGGAATTAACCCATTGTATATACTTCGTTGTTGGCATGCTAACTACGGGTTTCTCTCATAAATATTGCTTTTGTATCATGCGTTTGTTTTTAGGGTTCTGTACGCAAAAAAAAATTCAACCCTTATACGATCACTTTTTTGGCCGTCCGTCTTTATGTCTGTCTATGAAGACCATTAATCTCGGGAACGCGTGGAGGTATCAAGTTGAAATTAAAACCAATACTCTTGGCTGCGGTCCCTCGAAGCTGTGAAAAAATTTTAAGTTAACGAAACACAAAGATTTGGCGTTCATATTTTAACACTCTCAAAAGAATTAAAATTCATATGGTAGGTACTTCCCGTTGACCCAGATTCCTGAGATTTGGAATAAAGCAAGGTATTATATCACAGAAATAGGAATAAATCTGAAAACAGTTTTGATTTTATTTCTTTTTCTTTTTTAACCTTCGAGAAGCCATTCTGAAATTAAACTGTTTACATAGAACAATGCGCGACTGCGACTCACACTTGCCCAGTTTTTTTTTTTTATGGGAAACGTAGCTTCATGCTTTCAGATTGTCAGCGTGACTGCTGCAAAGGTATAATTAGTGATGAATTAAGTTGTCATTGTTAATTTCTATGTTGACTGTATGTTAATCAATGATTATGTGTGAGTACCGTGGGTTCATTAGCATAGAAAATCTAAAGGGAATGAATAGTATTTCACAAGTATCACACAACGCCATCTAGTCCCAACTAAGCAGATAACATATTTATTTTATAAATACATAACTACCTATAATGGATAAATTGCACCAAGACACCCAAATGATCATGCTCATCACACAAACATTTGTCCTGGGTTGGAATTGACCCCACGACCTTCGTATAGAAATCAGTACTGACCACTAGACTACCAGGCCAGTCCAAAATTGTGACAATAGAAACATGTGACAAGATATTGTGGCAATAGTTTGAGTGGTAAATCTGATTTCAAGTAGTATTTTAGAAGAACTATCAAGCGATATGCACTGAGTTTTAACCAGGGCCGTGTCAGAAATAAACGTATCAAAATATCGACCATTTGAATCTCTTTCTTACAATTGAGGATTCATTCAAACCGAGGATGACCTACATTCCGTAGATAGGAATGTTCTCATATTTCCCCACTTCAATCATCTGTGTAAATGTTTAATTTGAATACAAATCTAAGTACATTCGATGGCCAATATACTTATACAGATGTCTTATAGTTGCTACTGTCATCGCCTCACTTGTTTCTTCAGTATTTTATTTTGAGTGTAGTGATTACCTATTTTTCAAAAACAATACTTTCACCGACTGTGCAACCTCTAGTTATTTAAATGGTAACCCGGAATATAGCTGAAACCGAAAGGATCCTATTCTGAAAAATATACCTGCGAGACTGAGACTGCTCTCCGTTGCTAAGTGGGTATATTTTTACCACTGGGTGGCCGAGTGATAACGGCGCCGTCTTACAAATTGTATTATGTCTTGAGTTCAAACCCAGGCATGAACTTGTACTGTGTAATTTATTTCATCACTGCTGCCCTCAAAACGGTGACGAAATACATTGTAAGAAACCTGCATATCTGAGAACCAAAAATTTAAAGACAGACATCAATTCCCTCTCCTAGACAAAAAGCCTGATTTACAGCAGTGGGAACATTGCATGGCTGACATGCCACATTACATAATAATATGCTGTATCTCCGCACTCGCGTCATATTTCTCATTACTGAAGGTCGTGAGTTCCTGTTGGATTACCCTCATGCTGAAGGGGGCTGGCCATCTATGTCAGTTCTTGGCATCATGAAGTGCGACATGCAATTGGGTGTCCAGTGTGAAGTGGACCTGATCTGCCCATCTTTTTGGGTTATAGCCTCTTGGTTGTTTGCCTTCTACCATGCCAGATACGATGAGCTGTAAGCTGATAAGTTGTGGCCATTTTTTCTCACTATGTGATCAAAAACCTTTAGTAGGTACCGCTATCACCAACTATCAGAATCAAGCATTATTAAACATCACACCTCAAACCGCTAATTGTTTACTCCTATATCCGTGCTATTAGTAAAATTAAAAGCGCAGTCAATTAACGTAATAGAAATAAATAGAGTTAGAGCTTTATCGGATCACGGGGGAACCTAACTCGATCGCGTAACGACGTAATCAAATATGCAGCGTATCGGCGTACTGCCCGGCGAGTCGGCGTATCGATACGCCGTGCCGCCCGGGTGCCGGTTAAGAATTATGAGATTAAGGGCCTCTTTCACCACCGTCAAGTAAAGTGACGAGTAGGCTAATCGTCAGTTAAAGTCACCCGTAACTTCACGTTCGAGTTTCACGATGTCCGAGTAGCACTAATCATAAGATTAACTGACCAGTAACTTACTTGCCACATGCTCTGCCAATTAGGATACTTACTTGGCAGTTAACGGTGATTTTTTACTGAATATTGTATTGTTTATTTTTTACTGTACTTAGTGTCTGTAGCCTTTCTGTTGTCATTTGCGCATATCATCAAAGAAAGTTTTTAAAATATGGTATTGATTTCTTTGATTATGATTTGGATGAATTAGAATATTCCACGGCGCTGCATATACCGAGGATTCGCGTCTTTAAATTCCATGTTGATTATTTTCCGAATCTAGATGTAACTGATTTGCTAGATTCCGTTTATCAGTGAAGTAAGTGCATAATTATAAAACATTAAATTATCCCTAAATCGCAAAGTTGAGTGGTGGTTTTTTCTAAGTGATTTTACTAATAACGTAGCATACAATACGCGGCTTATAAGTTGAACTAAAATGGCGGGTGATTTGAGCAAGAGATACCAAAATATCCCTCTCATTTGTAGAAAAGTTTGCAATTCTGTTTCTTTTATAAGTTCACACGCATTATTCTACAACACAATATTCAAGACGCAACCGAAACCGACGTTACAGATCTAAAAAATATACACAAAAAACAACTAACAATGACATCTGGCGAGTACCTGATGTATTATTGAACGAATGTTTCGAATGATTTGGTATGTCATTCACTTAACCCGTAAGTAGTTACTCGAAGCTTTATTTTCGCTTGTGAAATTGATAGAGGATACTCATAACTTTTACTTGCCAATTAACTTTAATCGGAAAGTAACTAATCAACGCTTTACTTGGAGATGGTGAACGAGGCCCTTAGGGCCTCTTTCACCACCTTCAAGTAAAGTGACGAGTAGGCTAATTGTCAGTTAAAGTCACCCGTAACTTCACGTGCGAGTTTCACGATGTTCGAGTAGCACTAATCATAAGATTAACTGACCAGTAACTTACTTGCCACGTAGTCTGCCAATTAGGGTATTTACTTGACAGTTAACTGTAAATTACTGTAGCGTCTGTTGTCATTTGTGCATATCACCAACGATAGTTTCACAGAGTACTTTTTGGATAGTTTATAAAATTAGTACCTATATTAATAAAAATGAATATTACTGATTTGATTGATCAACAGTTAGAGGAATTAGAATACTCCACGGCGCGGCAAATACCGAGAATTCGTGTCTTTAAATTCCGTGTCAATTATTTTGCGGACCTAGATGAAACTGATTTTTTTGCTAGATTTCGTTTATCAAAGTGTGCAGTGAACCAAGTGCATAACTATATAAAGCATAAAATAATACCTAAATCGCAAAGGTGGGTTGTTTTT
The DNA here is from genome assembly GCA_958295575.1 of Leucania comma. Lineage (NCBI taxonomy): Eukaryota > Metazoa > Arthropoda > Insecta > Lepidoptera > Noctuidae > Leucania > Leucania comma. Next base: position 829,227 of record OY282484.1, read on the forward strand.
TTTCAATTGTTTTTAATAATAGAGTACCTATCAAATCATTACGTAGGTACCTACATAGTACGTTACCTAGGTACATAATTAACGATATTTCTTTATTTCAGAAATCAAGCAGTTTCATCAAAAACAAGCCTACTGTTAACATTAAGGTATCTCGCTACTGGATCTTACTTAACAAGTGCAGCTGATTTCTGTGGTGTCAGTCCACCAACAGCAAGCCGCATTATTAAAAAAGTTACTGAGGCTATTGCTCAGCTACGCCCAGTTATAATAAAGTTCCCTGATGATATAAGTACTTTACAAAATGGTTTTTATGAAATAGCAAGATTCCCTAGAGTAATAGGAGCACTAGATTGTACCCATGTTTCAATAAAGTCACCTGGTATGTTTTATTTCTATGTTACATGAGTGTAATAATAGGGTCTTGCCTGGTACAAGTTTTAAATGTGATACTTATCATTTCAGGAGGAGATTCAGCAGAAAACTATAGAAATAGAAAATCTAATTTCTCAATCAATGTTCAGGTGGCTTGTGACAGCAAACTAAAATGCTTGGATATTGTAGCGAGATGGCCAGGTTCTGTTCATGACCAGACAATTTTTAATAATTCTTTTTTAAAACAAAGGTTTGAAAGTGGTCAATTTAGAGATGGCATAATTCTCGGTGATAGTGGATATGAGTTGAAACAATATCTTCTGACACCTTTTCTGAACCCGTCATCTCCAGCAGAAAATTTATATAATGAGTCACACATACGAACAAGGAATACCGTTGAAAGATGTTTTGGTGTGTGCAAAAATAGGTTTCCTGTTCTTAGACGACAGATAACATTAAAGTTAGATCGTGTGCAACCTATAGTAGTTGCCTGCTTTGTGTTACATAACATAGCAATTGATGTAAATGAAAGGAACTTCGGGGATAATTATGAATCACATAGTGATACACAGGGTCATGAACAAATTGCAACACAGATGGAATTCAATAATGATGCCAGAAATAGATTGGTGCAAGAATATTTTTTACCGTTGCTTTATAATAATAATAGACCATAAATAAAACAAAATTATTCATTTAAAACTATATTGTAATTTTAATTTATACTCTTCTTCCTTCCATTTCCGCTCCTTTTCTTTAAACTCGGCCTCCTTCTTGAGTTCATTTTCTTTAAACTCCCGCTCCTTTTCTTTAAACTCACGCACCTTTTCATCAAATTCCCATTGTTTCTCTTTTTCTGCGATTTCTGCTTCCAAAAATCCTTTTTGAAGTTGAACTAATTCCAGCTTTGCTTGAGTGAGTTCATCAAAGAAAGATTTTTTCGGTGCATTAGCTGTAAAGAAAAACCGTTTTAAAGTAAAATTCAAACAGAATTTTAAAATTTATTTTTACCTACTTCTATTTTAATGTGTTACCTACCAATCAGTGCAGGATGTTTTCTTGATTTTAAGTTCCTTCTACTAGTGATGTCCCACTTTTTACTTGCAGAAGTAGTTGGAGTTATTGCATATGTATTACCTGGAGTATCCAGGACCGGGTCTGTAAAAGAAATAGAAATAATTAATTACAAGCTTTATATTTATGATTAATCTGTCCTAGCTCAGAGGACACCGGTGTCCTCTCACATCCACGCCACTATAGGCCTTAATTCCGATGTTTAGAGTCTACTTTTGTATGAACAAGTTGGGTAGTTGTGGATCGAAGTGTTAAGTACTTCCAAGAATATCAGACTTCACAAAATAAGAGTAGATGTAATAATAACCATTCATACCATTCACATTAATTATAACTTCAACATTTTCTCCTGGGACAACTTCTGCACTAGTAGTTGGCGGCAACGGTTCACAGTCATTTGTCATTAGCAATACAACTTCTATAAATAAAAAGGTATAGCAAGTTAAGAAAGAATAAACACTTGACTGTAGCACAACATGCACATGACAGATAAGACTAGATACTTACGGTTTTCAGTAGCCTCACTTTGTACATCTGTGTTCCTATGCAACAGTGGAATCTCTATGAGGTCTTCCGTTTTAGGAACATCAATGCCATCTGTAACAAAGCATAATATATGTTTTAATTTAAGTAAGTGGATATCTAATTATCCAAAATGCATTAATGCATATTGCTGCAATAAACCGAAAAAGTTAAATAAAAAAAATCACACGAGGGAAGTAGCTACTTACCACGTGTGATTACTTTTTTAAATAATAAAACACTAAACTTACCTTGACTTTCGTGATTTTGTGGTAATGCATCGGAGTCGTAAATACTCTCTAAGCCATCGGTGCTTAATGCAATCATGACTTTTATTTTTTCCTCCACATTATCCAGTGGAGTTGCGGTGTTTTTACCACCTCCTGTACGGTACAGTTCCGAGCGTATTGCAGCAGACTTTTTCCTGACCGCCCGTTTCAGGCCCTCGTATTTAACCTTCAATGTTTTAGTCGATCTAAATACACTACCAGATCGAGCATTAAATTCGCTTTGGATGTTTTCCCAAGCGGTTTCCTTCATTTTCCATGTCGAAGCATCACTTTGCTTATTTTCGAGCACAGTTTGGTATTTTTGAACAAGAGATACTAAAATATCTCTCTCATGTATTGAAAAGTTTGCACTTCTGTCTCTTTTAACTTTATCCATGTTAATGCGTAAGTTTAAATAAATTCACACGCAATAATTTAAAACAACTTTTCAAGACGCACTGATCAAATAAACACAAATGACAACTGCCATTGACGTTTCACGAGTAATTGACGTATTATTGAACGAATGTGACGAATGATTTGGTACGTCATTCAGTTAACCCGTAAGTAGTTACTCGAAGCTTTATTTTCGCTTGTGAAATTGAAAGAAGATACTCATAACTTTTACTTGCCAATTAACTTTAATTGGAAAGTAACTAATCAACGCTTTACTTGGAGATGGTGAACGAGGCCCTTAAACCATTGGCTTATACGGATAGAGTGGGATATGTTCTTACTTGTGTACCGATGTGGTTTAATTATTTATGGACTTAGTATAGGTAGGAAGTGTTCAATAATGTCTATAAACTAGCTTCTTTGCAAGTGGCTTTGCCTGCGTGAAAAAAGGTTTCTGCGTACCAACTTGGGAACTTCATTTCATCCCCTAGAAGGTGAATTTTAGAAAATCCTTTCTTATTTTCCGTAAACGTCATATAGCCTCCTTTATGAAAACTTTCAGCGTTCTAGATCTAAGGTTCGGGCTGAGCTGATTAGTCAGTGAGTCAGGAGCCCTTTATATATCTATACAGAAGATTTATGATCAAAGAAAAAAAAAATGCTATGATTTGTTACTGGATCGATATTTTGTAGTGTAAATTTATAGAAAGTATGAAAGGCTTTAAATTTACATTATATCGGTTTTCACCATAAACACTACATGCATTTTCATAGCTAATATTCTTTCAGAAAATATTAATTGAAATTCTGCATCGTACATAAAAAATAACGGTACACTTTTCAATTTCAATAAAATTATTTAAGGTACGTAGACTATCTCGCCTTTATCACGGTCATAAAATTAATTAATATTACCAGCCAAGCTATTTAACTACATTTCTGTAAAATATAATTAATAAACCATTTTCATTTAATTGCACAAAAATATAATAAATCAAATATTCTGTCTGTAACGGAGAACCAATTTCGCTAAGAGGTAAATTCAATTTAACCCTATTTTCGGTGTGTTAGAGTCTAAATTCATTTAGCAATAAATTATCAAAATTCTATTATCTTATTTGCACAGGACTAGGTAGCAACGTTTTGAATAACGCCGTCCCGGGGGTTTGACAAGCAATTTCCTTCTTTTCGTTTAGCGAACAGAGTTCATTTTGCCGTGAAAATCGAACGTTTAATTTCAAATAGAGAGTACCTAACTGTCAAAGGCATTTGGGGACGATGCATTTTCTTGATAGTTTATTGACTCTTATCTTTTGAAGCATAAGGTGTAAAATGAGGGAAGTTTTAGTTTTAAAATCTTTACACGTTCCTGTCGGTGATGGATGCAGGTGGATCATTAGATCCAAGCCTTCACTTTGAAGCTTTCACTTCATTTTTTTTATTACCTTTGAACCGAGTTCGCGTTTCATTTAAAGAAACAATTTTTGATGTCTGACTGTACTTGATCTATTGAAAGTATTTTTCCTTTCGATGCCGTTATTACCTATCCGCGCTGTAAACTGTTGAATTTCCAATTTTCATTTCACAGAATTTTTGGGTATGTTGATCCGTAATTCCGATCGAGGCTTGTGAAAATATTTTTCAGAAGCAGACTTCAATTGCCCGATTGAAATGCACTCTATTATTATATATAATATATAATTTTTGACTATTTATGAATATAACTAGCTTCTGCCCGAGGTTTTAATTGCTTAACTGGAACATTATTCTACTACAATATTCTCCCTTGATAAAAAATCCATTGTGTTCATTCTGCGTACAGCTAGGGAGTGGAATTTCCTACTAGACTTAGGGATCTTTAAGTCAAAAGTGAATAGAATAGAAATATTTTATTCGGGACAGACACAACGCAACGGTTACAAACACAAAATAAAAACACAAAATTACAGAGTGCGCTGAGCGTGCCCGCACCGAAAGGGTGACCACCTCAGCATTTGCCGGGCAAAAGGATGAAAAGGTTACTTTTAGGCAAGTATGCCCAATTGTCGACCACATCATCACTTACCATCAGTACCTCTACCATGAGTTTTAAGCAATAGTATTCGTCGCTACTCGATATCGACGCCGTAAATATTTTGTATGGCAAATTTTGCAGCGCCTCTAGCGTTCACTTGCAGAACCAAAATTTGCCATACAAAATATTTACGGCGTCGATATCGAGTAGCGACGAATACTATTGCTTAAAACTCATGGTACGGGTGAGATATCAAACGCGAGCCTATCAATAGTAAAAAACAAATCTATCCCGTGAACAAACCCATCCATGTCGTAAACTAAAAAGCGGAACAGATCCAAATCTCTCACACAATACAGGATGTCCCTCACTTGACTTGATACAGGATGTTGATATTATGCTGTGGACTGTTGACAGACAGACAGACACGCCCAATTGATATAGTTTATTGCTCTCACGGTCTAGATCAATGTGGGGCCAAAAATGTCAATATATTTATTGAATAAGTGGTTATAATGGGCTTATTTGGTCAAAGAGTTAGTTATTGGCTTTAGTCGTTGGTAACAAAGATTCATAGAAAAATTGTTTGTTTGATTACTGTGAAAGTATTAGTGAGAAAAACTAACGTTAAGTTTGGCGCGGCCAGTTAGAATCTATGCTTGCTACGGCTGTAGATGGCTGAAAGAGTTAGGTACCGTAGCCATCGCATAAGGGAGCTAAAGGAACACAGGTGGGCTTTAATCAGTTAAAGTCTGACACTCCCTCTTGCTTCACCCAGAGCGGAAGACGTTATTTGATGATTTATTGCCGAAAAAAAAGTTAGAACGATCGGAAAAAACAAAAAAAGAAGGAAAAAGTCGAAGTCCTAATCGGAAATATAACCAATATCTCCTTTTTGAGTAGGTACAGGGGCGGGGAGGGGCGAGGTAGGTCCTTATTTATAAGGAAGGATGAATTGAACAGAGGTGTACTTATCTAAAGTACACTCACAGTTATTTTTAAATTCTGTAAATTAGAGTGCAAGCCTGTTGATATCAATGGCCACAATTCCAAACATTGAACAGCTGCCGAGAAAATTCGAGAAAAAAGTACTCGTATTTTCATTTTTTTTAAAAACCGCTCTACGACTCCTTATACCTCCTCCACTAAGATCAATTTAATTAGTACTCGTCTTGAGACGTTATTCACAGTAAATAATTTCACAATACAATATCCCATTTATCGATAATACAAAAACTAAACCCACATACAATTCATGCCACAATTTCTTACCAACAATGCCTGTACGAACCTGTCTAGCGAAACAAACGAAATCAATAGTTATTGGAACAAAAGCACTCCACAAAAACTGTTGATTGACGCACAAATGCCCACGCCCGAGCCCACAGCCCACTGCTGGGATCGTTACTAACACCCACTGGGTACAGTCAAACAAAGAAATCAGTATACACACTGGTAGATAAATCGAAACTACTTTTCAAAATTTTCTTTTGAGTCTAGTGTGTAACTTAATTGTTTAAACACACCTTGTAATTGAAATAACTGCAAACATCTAAAGAGCTCATTGTGCTTATTATTATGAACAACAAACAGTTTTTTCTGTTGTAAAAAATACAAAAAAAAAAATTTAAATCGCTAAAGATAGTCAAAATATGGACAATGTGATTGTTTTCGTGAGTATTTTTTGCTCTTATCTGAGTAGGTATCTCAATGAGCTCATGACTGTAAAAAGAGGAGCACAAGTTAATCTTCAAAGTTAAGCGATGCTTACCGCCGTTGATACGTGATTGAGTCACCATCCATTTTATACAGAAGCACTTCCGTGCCTCAGAAAGCACATTAAGTCATTAGTCTCGGCTGTCATTTGTAAATCGTTGATACCCATGACCACAGTATTGCTATGGATGTACTACCCAGTTACTGTGTTGTGAAGGCCAGGTAAGCAATATCTCTATTTAAACACTAGTAGTTACTCAGCTGTATCGGGTTGGATTGAAAACCGATCCTAACATAATCGAGCGACGGCTAGGTAAATTAAAAGGCGTAAGTTAACCTATCTCTTGCGTACAAAAATATTACACACAAAAATAAAATAGATATTGGCAGTATAATGGTATAGATAAATTATCTTGGAATTGGAACTAAAAATGTTTTTGCCTGTAAACCAAGCCGTTGGTTCGACTGTACTTAATGTCCGTGTGAATCGGGTAGTGAAGCCAATCAAACGTTTTTGACGAAACCATTTCTAGTTCCGACTTCGGTTTCCAAGTTGAGCGATCAAAAATTTTATTTCCTCTTCGGGTATTGATTTCTTTGACTTTGTTTGCAGTTTTGGCATTGTTAAGTATTTTTTATGGTAGGTAAATCAGGCGTTGCATAGAGGGGGTTCCGGAATGGTCTTTTAAGAGGAAACTGCGACCCTTCTACGTGCTGATGGTGATCACCGGGGTGGTTTTAGTGAGGTAAAAATCCCACACTCCCGGACTTATCCCCAAAGTCCGGGCGCCTTTTGAAGGTTTCCCCTCGAAAACAAAAAAGAAGGTAAAATCACCCAATGACATCTCCTGCCCTTGGGCATAGCGAGAAATAGTTTCAGATACTTACTGACTAAAAAGCTATTTCCGTTCCTTCATTGCCTTCTCAATGAAGGAACGGAAATAGGGCCCTGGTATGCATTTTCATACTTTCGTCCCAGATTAGGCTTCGACCCTCCTGGGCCCCTACAGTTTGCTGACAATTCCTTGAGGCGCGCGGGAACAGTGCGCGCCGTCGCCGGCTTGGGCTCGGTCCGGACTGTTACCGGACGGACGGACAACGAGCTACCTATTACTCGCCGTCCGCAAGCCCACGCCTACGGTGGCCGGAAATCGGGATCGGAATTACGGCGGCGGCTGTGGTGTGAGCGCCGTTGGCATTGTTAGGTTAGGGTTGGTAGAACCAGTAGTACTTGATTGAAAGATCTCCTTTCAATAATGCTCTAAACCTAGATCCTCCTAAAAGATTCTTTAGTTTTTCAAGACGTAGGTACGAGTATGTCAGTAACCTTCTAGATCTGTTCCATATATTTCTTGTCAACTTTCTTTCTCTTCTCATTATCGTTTTTACTTACAAATTTTTGTAATATCTCCCTTTTTCAAAACTGAACTCATTGTCATTTTATTCGAAAGACGTCCACTGTTGATCAAAGCCTTTCCCCAAATGTCGCCATGACGACCGCTTCTGTGCGTCTCACACCCATCGGATTGCCGTGATCCTCACCAGGTCATCAGTTCATCGTGATAGGCCTTCCAATGCTACGTCTTACGGCACGTGGTCGCCAATCCAGAACCTTTCATCCCTATCGGCCATCTAGCCTGCGAGCAATGTGCCCTGCCTGAACTATATAATGTTAACATTTGACTAACTTGTTAGCAATAAACAAACTAAACACGACATGTGAATTCTCAGTCTCACATAATACCATGGTTCTAAGAGTACCAAGCTATGGCCCAATTGATTGCACACAATGGCAAACCTACCAACCTACTGCTATAAACCATGATCCAAAGTATATCAAGGCCGTAGAATATAGGCTATGCACACAACGGCTATTATCTAGCAATGGCGGCCCGTAAACTGTTATTATGTTATAAATGACTTAATGGTAGGTGCCGGGAGCTGGCGCTAGCAATTTATTGGTGGTAGCTGCTGGATGATTGATTGAGTTATTATGATGTGTGTCTACTTTGCTTAAGATTGGTCGTCGCACTAATATTGTGAAGACGGAAGTTTATTAGTGTATGTACATGTTTATTACTTTTTCACTCTCGAACGGCTTGACGGACCTTTTTTTACTGGTCGACCAGAATCTCTCCTTAAGGAAAGTGACGATGTGGTTCACGCTTGCCTAGAAGTATTCTCGCTCGTGACTTAAAGTTCCCCAGGTTGTAGCTATCAGTGAACGCAGACTCCGGCAAGGAATTCCACTCTTTCAATTAAGATTGAAGGTGGACTATGTTTTGGAATAACACTTAGGATACTTATCATTCTAGGATTATGTTCCTTTGTGATAATTTTCTACTATTACGCGGGCAAAACACACAATACATAATAATAATAATTCATTGACAGTGCGTAGTGAACCAAGCGCTCTTCAAAGATATGTCAGTAATGCTGCTATACAGTGTAATACCCGCTGGAGCCGCAGAGATTTCCTGAAAAGGAAACTCGTGGAAGGACACAGGTATGGTTTTAGTCAGTAAAAGTCTGACACGACTTCCTGCTCCACTCTAAAGCGGTAGAAGTCTTTTGAAGACTTCCTACCTCAAAAAAAGGCTGAGTAAGATGTTTTTCTTTGCGTTATTGTTATAGGAAAGATTTTTTTTTTATTTCGTGTCGGGTTGTTCAACTCTTTATCTCGATCATTGCAAAAACTTAGTTGATGACTGATATCATCTTAGCAAGTCGTAACCTTGCATGTGAAATGCATTGTTTGGCTCCCACTCGCCAGTTGTTCCACGGTCAATGTTGTTATATGAACGGTTGTGTTGCGTGACTTTAAACTGTCGTTTTAAGAGGAGTTACTTGTTACTTTATAAACATTAACTTTCAGTGGGTTAGTTTGGTAATCCTGATCAATACTATTTTCACTTTGCATCTTCTTTTTAATTTTCTTGTGGACAATATTTCGTCATTTTGTCCTAACTTTTTCCATGTGGATAGTGTCGCCGACTGTTGTCCCCAGTTTTACCTGACCAACGCATCGGATTCGTACCTCTAGATCTATTATAACCCTCTCTAATTTCGCCAGCTGTAGCTTTTCCAGATTATAGCCTCTATTTCTGGCAACATGGCTAAAGTATTCCACCACCAGCTTCATAGGTGTTTTGAGAAGAGGTCTGGGAAAATATAACTCTTACGGAATCTTAGAACTTCTGGTCAGGTTACATATAGGCCCACATAAGTAGACAGTAATTATTTCCGTCTTTGAATATAAAGCCTCCTGTATTCTTTAGTATAATAGTCACAATTCATAGAAATCATTCTAAGAAATCTGTATGACTAATTTTGCGGTTACCAGTCTAAATATTATATTCGTTATGAATGTCTCGTAACTCTACTGCCTGTCAAAAACATTCTCATCAGATCTTTTTTCATCATTACTCATTCAATCATTGAGTCACCATATCCCATGGCATAAAGTATGTATATGAATCATAGATCAATGTATCTGATAACTTTGATAGTATCTCAAAACTCATTATGCTAAATAGTTACCGAGAACTATAGCGATGTTCCGGTATTCAATTTAAATATTTTCCGTTTAAAAAGTAACGGAGATACTTGAAATTTTTTCATAACAGTTTTTTTATTCTTGGAAAAGTTAACACTGTAGTAATTTTATACCGTCCATCGGTTCATTTGAATAGGAATTCGGATCACGAAGGTAATTGGGCTGCCTATTAATTATCACGTTTAAGTTACGGTTGAACTTTAGCGCATAATTATTTATTAGTCAACCAATTATGTCAGCTTTTCGCAACCCACTCATAGGCCTTTCAAAAGGTTTGTCGAATTTTGAACAGTGAATAGGTTACTTCTAGGCAAGCGTACTCTATCGTCGACCACATCATCACTTACCATCAAGCGAGATAGTGGTCGAAATTAAGCCTATCAATAATAAGAAGAAACAACAGATCGGTGCTCTGATTTCTTTATCAAGTTTGTATATACGTTTCCATTTTTTGTAGTATTGAAGGATGACTAGTTAATCATGATCAAACCTTTTTGTTATTCCCTATAATCCCTATATATACCTACATATACACCGTTAATTTTTTTTCTTTTTAATCGTCGGTTCGGTCCATGAAGTACTATCGATTTGTAACGAAAAAAAAAACTTTTTTCCAAAAACTCGAATTAATATACGCATATATGAAATTAATTTCTTTAAGTAAACGAGTTAATGACCTTGCAGGTAGTTGGTCGGTCGGTTGTTGCGTACTAACTACTTACAGTTCATTGACCTCGCTCAGCTGACGTTTACTTAAAGAAATTAATTTCGTACATGCGTAAATTAATTCGAGTTTAAAAAAAAGTACATCATTTTTTATTTTTTTCTTTACAAATCGATAGTATTTCATGTACCGAATCGAACCTCCGCGGGATTAAAACGACCAAAATTTACCAGTGTAGATGAGGATTGAAACGTTAACACATTACAATTTTTAGCTTATACAACACAAACGACTTATCCAAACAACATACAATACAATGGAGAGGGAGAAGAAAGCCAAAGAAAAGATGGATGGATTGTGTGAAGAGTGATATGAAAGAAAAGAAAGTTAGTGATAGCATGACGGGAAACAGGATAGAATGGAAAAAAACCGTTGCTTCAACCCTAAATAACACGAGACTAGGTCAAGAAGGTGATGATGATTATGATACAAGAAATAACGTGTTCTGGGGGTCAGCTTCAGAAAATTGTCGGGAAAAATCGTGCTTGTAATTTCTAGACCAACGAAACAAGTCCACATAGGTTTAAAATGTCTATAATTTAGTACATAAGCAATAAATAAAGAAAGAAAGACAAGGTAATATAAGCGTGTTTGTAAATGAAGCGATAAATTCTCTGGAGACTAATTGTAGGACATTAATCTCAATTATTTGGAATAACTTAAGATCAGGAAACATTAACGTTTTGTGGACTGAACAACAGTTAAATTAATGGAATTCACTACAGTCTTTTAAACTCAAACTCAAAAGCATTTATTTCAAATAAACCATTTACAGGCACTTTTGAAAGGTCAAGGTGTCAGTCTGTCAGAAAAAAAAATGATGCTAATTGCACATTCCAAAGCGTAGATCTCTATGGAGAAGAATGTGCAAGAAACTCCATGGACACTCTTTTCAATCATTTTATGTATAACAAATATCTCTGTTACATGTTTCTTGTCACTGCTATTATGTGAGAACAATGTCAATAAAATAAAGTAAAGACAAAAAAAAAAGGCATTCTAAATAAAGATATTAAAATAAACCACTGGCAGCTAAGAGATGACCAGTCTCAACTGACAGCGCCCGTTCACGGACATGACGCGCATATCAGCACCACTCAGCTCAACCATTTTGAAGGGAACCGAATGATCCAACACACGCGCCACCATCAGTGAGACATTTGAGTGAGCATGACAAACTCTCAACCACCATGCTCATTTATGTCAAACAAGTCCAATATCCAAAAACCGTAAATTGCTCCATGGTACTCACATTTACAAACTTTGAAAATAAATGCTTCTACATTATACAATAATAATTTAATATTAAATAAAAAGATAAAAAAGTATTTTCCAATCAATTTGTACGCCCTGCTGGTAGTGGAGCTGGACCAGCATTAACCCAAGCATTTTTATCTTGAATATAATCATACAAGCTATAATATGCCCGTGTACATAGTGTGCGTTTAATACAAGATTTAAATTTTGTTTCATTGAGTTCTAATATGTGAGGAGGTATTTTATTGTAACATTCTAAACAGTACCCCATGAAAGAAGACGCTACTTTAGCCAGTCTGAAACCTGGTTGAACTAAAAGGTCCCTATTCCTTGTAACATAATTATGCCTATCGCCTCTTTTACTAAAAAGGTGAAGATTCTTTCTAACGTACATGATGTTTTCATAGATATATTGACAAGGTACCGTCATGATGTTAATATCTTTAAACAGTTCCCTTAGAGAATCGCACCGGCGGAGATTGTATATGGCTCTGATGGCTCTTTTCTGTAATATAAAAATAGAGTGGATGTCTGCAGCCCGTCCCCATAGTAAGATACCGTATGACATGATACTATGAAAATAACTAAAATAGACTAGTCTAGCGGTATCAACATCCGTAAATTGGCGGATTTTTCTAACAGCATATGCAGCTGAGCTAAGCCGTCCTGCAAGAGATGTTAAATGAGGACCCCACTGTAGCCTTGAGTCAAGCGTTATCCCCAGGAAAACCGTTTTATCGACGAATTCTAGTTTTTCGTTGTTCAATACTATGTCACATTCACTACTTTTGACATTCGGTAAGGAAAATCTTATGCATTTAGTTTTCTTCCCATTTAAAACTAGATTATTAGCAGTGAACCAGTTTTGGACCTGCAGTAGGGCGTTATTTTCGTCGTCAAGATTATTAGTCCTTCTATTTACCTTAAAAATCAAAGAAGTGTCGTCGGCAAACAACACCATATTAAGTTTATTTTGCAACAAATGGGGTAAATCATTAATGTAAACTAAAAATAAAAAAGGACCTAAAATCGAACCTTGGGGTACTCCCATTTTAACATTTAACCCCGACGAATTGACACCGTTTATCTGAACTAATTGCTGTCTATCATTCAAATAAGATTTTAATAAGTTTAACGCTGTTTTGCCTAGTCCGTAATGCTCAAGTTTCAGGAGTAATGTTTCATGAACTACACAATCAAACGCCTTAGACAGGTCGCAGAAGATGCCTATAGCATCTTGTGCCTCTTCCCACGCATTAAAAATGTGTTTTAGTAAGGAGACACCAGCGTCAGTTGTACAACGTCCTTTGGTGAAACCATACTGTTTATCGTGTAAGATGTTATTTGTGTTAAAATGATTAAGCATTTGATCCAACATCACCTTTTCAAATATTTTGCTAAAAACTGGCAACACGGACACTGGCCTATAATTATTAGAGTCTTTACTGTCCCCGGATTTAAAAAGTGGTATAACTTTACTATATTTCATTAGATCCGGAAAGACACCTTGATCTATACACAAATTAAATATTAAAGCTAAGTATGGCGCTATAGTCTCAATAATTGAGGTACAAACTTTGATAGACATACCCCAAAGATCTTCAGTTAATTTAACCTTGATTTGTTTAAATGCTTTTATTACTGTTATGGGGTTTATATGCTTAAAGTTAAATTCAGTGGGGCAGGCTGCAACATTAGCCTGTAATAAACCAAAAGCATGAGATGGTGATGAATTTAGGGCTTCAGTAGTTTTTATTGGTACACTGGTAAAGAAATTTACAAATTCTTCCGCAACTACTTTGCTATCGCTAATAAGACCATGATGAGTCTCTAATATGTAATCATTATTATGTATTTTGTTCCTGTTGGTTTCATTATTTATGATTTTCCAAACCGTTTTTATTTTATTATCTGCTGTTTTAACCTTGTTGCTAATATATAAGGCCTTAGCTGCCTTACAAGTATTTTTAAACATTTTTGAATAGGTAGCAACATACTTATTAAAAGTTTCAGTGTTAATAATAGGCTTAAGGCCATACAGCTCGAAAAGTCTTTCCCTACTTATTCTGATTCCAATTAAATTAAGATGAATATATGGTTGCATAATTCGAATTTGTAAGTTGCATGTTGTATGTGTTCGTGAAATTGCAAATGTTCGCACACTCGGTAATAAATATTCATCGACTAGATTTTACAGTGGCTTCGCTCGAATTTTGCTCCACATTTTCACCCCCTTATGGATAGAATTTCAAAAAATCCTTTCTTATCTCTATGTAAACCAGTCAATAACCTTGTAAGCCGATCGTTGCATACTTACAGGTCATTGAACTCGCCCAGCTGACGTTTGCTTAAAGAAATTAATTTCGTACATGCGTAAATTAATTCGAGTTTTAAAAAAGTACTTCATTTTTTAATTTTATCTTTACAAATCGATAGTGTTTCGGGTACCGGATCGACCCTCCACGGGAAAAAAACGATAAAAAATGAACGGTATATAGAGTGTTAATATTACCGCACCATAAAAATCAAGTCCATCACTCAAATATTCAATACACAAGATAAGATGGCGATGCCCAAACCAAACCACAACGACCCATAAACCCTCTTACACGATTCATACTTAAATAAATTTTGTAATACATTAAAAGTGCCAGATGCCATAAAATCGCCATTGGGCCGCCATTACACCATAGATCAGGGATGGTGAGTGGTTGCGCAAATTTGCTGATGTGGACTGTAGGTTTGAAAAGCGATCTAAGGTTTGTTAACAATATGCAGATACTGCGCCTAGCGTTTATTAATGGGATAAATGTATTAGAAGGAACACTGACCTTTTAACCTCGAAGGTTCCACATGGCGCCGGCCGGCGGACCTCGACTTCGCACATTTAACCACTGCCAGGTTCTGTTTTGCATTACACTGCACTATTGTTGAGTTTTGAATGGTTGGATCACGAAAATAGTCAATTTTCTTGTAATTTCGAGCGGGCGCGGTTAGCGGTGCGGTCACATTCACAATCGATGCACACACGTCAATGTCAAATCATTTCTAGAGGTCGTGCGGGTGGAAGGGAAACGGATGGTATAGGATTGCTAGGCCAAAAAAAACAAATTACAAAAAACAAAGTCGCGGATCATAGCAAATTGGCGCAACCATTCCCCCCGGGTTTGAAGGGTTACCTTCAAAGAAAAGAGAAAAAAACAAAAGCGAAACTAAACCCTATTACTAATCTAAACTATCAATACTAGGTAGCGAAACAACTTATAACTAACTATGCCACTACTACTGATTAGGCAGAGGGCAGAGGCGAATAACCGGACGCAGGTACGATCCAGTTGCGGTTTTAACCTTTACGACTCGCGTTATTCCGTTCGAACCCGGAAAAACTTCTTCCACTACACCAAGAGGCCAGTGCAGAGGAGGCGCACTCTCAGTCTTCAGTATCACCACAGTACCGACTGTGACTGGATCTGAAGGAGTGTTCCACTTTTGACGCGACTGCAGCGTATGCAGATAATCTGTCCTCCATCGCTTCCAAAAGGACTGAACTAAGCTATCTAGCAGAGCGTGACGCGGGTGAAGCTGCAGTTTGTCAGTCTCGACATCTAAAGCGGGCAAATATTTAAGAGGAGTCGTCGTCAAGAAGTGAGCCGGCGTCAACGCTAGTGGCTCCGATGGATCACTAGACAAAGTCCGACACAACGGACGCGTATTCATCAACGCCTCTACCTGAGCGAGTACGGTGCTCAACTCCTCGTACGAGAGAATCTGTTCGCCTATGACCCGAAACAGGTGCGACTTAAGGCTTTTAATATTCGCCTCCCAATTGCCACCAAAATGACTAGCCGCTGGCGTATTAAAACACCAATCAATGCGATTCTCAGCTAAGACATGGGCGAATTCACTTTGGTAGTACTTGGAGCGTAAGAATGTATGTAATTCCGAAATATTGCGTCGCGCTCCAACATAATTTGTGCCGTTGTCAGAGTATAAGCGCTTAACGGGACCACGGCGAGATAAAAATCGTTTAAATGCAGACATAAAACCCTGCGTACTCAAATCACTGGTTAACTCTATGTGAACCGCACGAGTTGTCATACAAACGAATAGGCAAATGTATGCCTTTGTGGAACGTATACCACGACCACGGGCAATAGTGACTTTAAACGGTCCAGCATAGTCCGTCCCAGTATGTATGAAAGGTTTCACCGTCTGTACAACACGACAAGAACGATGGTCGGCCATTTCCGGCGCGTTGAAACGCGGGCGGAGCTTAAAGCAGGGCACACATCTGTGCACTCTAGCGCGTATCAAATTGCGAGCGGAAAGTATCCAGTACTTCTGTCGAAGAATGGACATTAATAAATCGGGACCAGCGTGACAATTCATCTTATGGTGATAGTCCACCAACAAATCCAAAACGTGATCCCTGCGTGGTAGAACTACTGGATGCATTTGTTCAAACTCTAACTTAGCATTTCGCAGACGGCCACCGACACGAATGAGTCCGTCTTGCAAAAATGGTTTCAAATGTTGAAGTGCGCGACTACAAGGTTTACGTGATTCCAAACTACGAAATTCTATTGAAAAATAAAATTTCTGCAACTCTCGAAGTACAACTGATTCAGCTCTATCTAAATCAGCTGCGATTATAGAACCACGCGATGGTAATAATCTCAAAAATCTTAGGACGTAAACTACACAGCGTAATAGTCTCGACCAAGACGAGACTCGATTAGACAACAACAAAACAACTGACTCTTCACGCGGAACTGATACTACAAGCGTATGTTTCTTCTCCTCGGGTGGCTCCGAAACAGTAGCGGGGTTAAACGGAGCATTTGGCCACTCGTTAGGAGTGGTATGAAGCCAGGGAGGGCCACAAAACCAAAGCGGATGATTTAAAATTTGCGCAGGAAGCAAACCACGTGAGAGACAATCAGCTGGGTTTTCTGTTCCAGCGACATGGAATATATTTTCCTCTGCGGAGGCACGGGAGCCACCGAGCGAAAAAATATCACCCTTGAAAGGGAGCGCGACAACATAACGACCATCTTTATCACGAGCAGTCGTGCGGGTATAAATCTCCTCAGTGACCTGATCCTCAGGGCTGAGAATAGGCGGGACATTGACCTCTTCAATCTCCCAGAACTTGCGGATGGTAGACTCAAGCGGCGGCTCGACGGTGCAACAGTGCGACACAGTCGAGTAACTATTTAAATAAGCGGGTGCGGAACCAACTATAACAAACCCGAGAACTGTTTCCAGTGCGTGCGGAGCGGGGTACATCGGAAGACCTTGAATTTTACGTGATAACTGGAGATGCGGGAGAATCGAAGCACCGATCAATAGATCGATATCTCCAGGGAAAGCGTAATTTCCGTCGGCTAACTGCAAGTTCTTAAACTCCGTCAGCATGGACGTGTCAACCGGTACCGTGGGCAACCGTTCCGTAATCTTATCTGCGACTAGCGAATCCATTTCAAACGAAATATTACGATTAAAACGTGAACTAAATATTATTTTAATGGAACCGTGAATGGTTGCCTTTAAACCTCCAAAACCTTTCACTTCTGAGCGGGATGACCAATTATTAAAACTAAAACCAAGGCGTTGACAACAATCCCGAGTAATAAAATTACTCTGGGAAGCGCCATCTAGTAGCGCTCGAACGGTGTGCGGTTTGCCAAAGGCATCTACAATGACAACTTGCGCGGTCGCAAGTAAAACGGTAGTGATTTGAGTACCAGCGGCGGAAAGCGAACACAATGTTACGTCGTTTGCACTTGCAGCAGGCCGCGCGTCACAAGCGTCGCGCGTCTGCGCAGGCTGCTGCTGCGATGGCAGCTTACTACTCTCAAAATGTAAGAAGGTATGATGTCTAGCTAGACATTTACGACAGCTAACACCACTGTTACATGACGTAACCAGATGTTTGTCACTTAGACAATTAAAACACAAATTATTAGTGCGGACAAACTTGTAACGATCACTAGGCGATAATCTCTGAAATTCCGAACACTTGTACAGCTGTGTATGGCTACCCTTACACAGAGAACAGTCAGGTGTTGAGGCGGTATTAACTAGCGTATGTGCAGTCTTGACTGACTTCGATGACGCGTCTATACGGCGATCGGAACCTGTCCTATTCGTGACTTCATGACGTGCCGACGTGCGCTGCAATACCTTAATATGGTCGCGAATAAAAGATTCTAAATCTTCGAACTTAGGTATTTCTTTACCGCGCTGAGTCGTTTCAAACAGACGAACAGTTTCAGGATCTAATTTCTGTAAACCGATATACAAAAACAAAAAGTCACAGAGGTCATTGACCTTTAGGTTCTTTACTGCACGAACAGATGATGCGAAAATATTTAAAAACTTCTCTAAATTATGATCGTTACAAACGGAAAAACTTTTCAAATCGAATAATTGATCTAAATATGCGGTGGCTACTAATCGCTTATCTTCGTATTTTGTTTTTAAAGTGTTCAAAACTAAATTGTAATTTTCAGCGCTAAACGTAATTCCAGCACAGACAGCCTTTGCCTTACCGGTCAATTTTTCTACGAGATAATGCAATCTCTCGTGATCTGTCAGCGATGTGTTCCTATGTATTATATTTTCGAAACTATCTATAAATAAATTCCAATTTCGAATGTCACCATTAAATTCAGGTATTTGAATTGGCGGCAATCGTGGGCGTTCGCGAGGAGGGTTGGATAAACCACTCGTGGGGGGGGGAGTCTCTAAACTCCTAGCAATACGTTTGATACGACAATACAAGTCATCAAAGGACGACAATGCCTGATAACTCACACAGTAATCAGGATTTAACTCCAACTCTAAAATGTTTATATTATTAATTGTAGATTCAAAATCCGCGCGCAAACTATCTAAAGTTTCCAACGAACACAAGAAAGCATCTCTAATCGCCAGATCCGAGGTTTGCAAAGATTTATCACAAATTGATTGAACACGTGAAAACTGTGAGTCCCTTTTAGCGTATAAAAGCTTTAACTGAACCTTTAAATCAGTACTAACCTTGGTTCCCTTAAGAGACATCTTGTTTTGATATATTCACACTATACACTCAAACAAACACTTAACGAATTATTAAGTAAGCGATAATTATCAGATAACAATATGGTAATATTGTAAACAACAAAGCGAACGGCGAACGAACGGAATAACCTGAATCAATATTCATATGCGTATATAATCTATGGTTTATCCGTTTCCTACAAATATTCACTCAACAATGAACGGGTATTTTTGAAATGCGTCTACCTACATGTAATTTGTAGGACTTCCGAATGAATTTTGTCAAGAAAAAGAATGCGATCGATTTATATCTACGCTGATATTTACGTAGCTAACTATAATTATGCGGTGCGGTTGACGGCGTAGGTACCGTAATTATCAATGACTCTTTAACTATACGAGCGAAATAACGTATAGTTGCCTAAATGCCTAGATGCGGGTTTTCTACTATTATATCTAGGTAAACAGGCGCGTTGCGTTTATTCCCTATGGAACAAATACTATATTGCGAAATTACAAGAAAATGATTCACGATCCTGCTCGTAGGACCAAAAGTAATGGTTGCGCAAATTTGCTGATGTGGACTGTAGGTTTGAAAAGCGATCTAAGGTTTGTTAACAATATGCAGATACTGCGCCTAGCGTTTATTAATGGGATAAATGTATTAGAAGGAACACTGACCTTTTAACCTCGAAGGTTCCACATGGCGCCGGCCGGCGGACCTCGACTTCGCACATTTAACCACTGCCAGGTTCTGTTTTGCATTACACTGCACTATTGTTGAGTTTTGAATGGTTGGATCACGAAAATAGTCAATTTTCTTGTAATTTCGAGCGGGCGCGGTTAGCAGTGCGTTCACATTCACAATCGATGCACACACGTCAATGTCAAATCATTTCTAGAGGTCGTGCGGGTGGAAGGGAAACGGATGGTATAGGATTGCTAGGCCAAAAAAACAAATTACAAAAAACAAAGTCGCGGATCATAGCAAATTGGCGCAACCAGTGAGCCTGTGGCTCGCGTGGTCCATGGAACTGTAAATTTTGGTCACGGCATTGATTTTAATGGGTTACTAAATCTTATGATGTTTTTCCCCACTTTTTTTTTCCATAATTTAAAGGGTTTTCCATAATTTCGTATAAAATTTAAATTACGTTACAAACTAAATCCATAAATAAAGGAAGCATATAGCATGCTAGCGGAATTGTCTTTTATTGACTAACACTCCTCTGTGTTCGTTCAGTTGCTCTTTGCGTTTTAGGGCTGGGCTCAGTCTTTCTAACAATCTTGCAGCTATGACTTTTTTTTTTAGCACTATAGCGAACAGCTACGAATAGAGATTGCAAACCGGGCCCGGCCGGGCCCGGTGCCCTTTTAGACATTCATTGGGCTCGGCCATTCATACCGGGCTGGTGACCGGGCCGGGTATGAATGGCTGGGCCGGTCACCGGGCCCGGTATGAATGGTCGGGCCCGGTGGATGACAAAAAAGGGCACCGGGCCCGAATGGTCGGGCCCGGTGGATGACAAAAAAGGGCACCGGGCCCGGCCGGGTCCGGTTTGCAATCTCTAGCTACGAAGAACGAATTCTTATAGACATTATTCAACACATGTAATTGGAATATTTCAAAAATATAATAAATACCTCAATTAGAAAAAAAAAAAAATTATATCATCCTTCAAGCACTGCAATTTTACTTAAAAGCTTTTAGGTAGTGTTTTTTTTAAGAAATTAGTTATGCTAATAGTAGGATAAAAAAAGGGCAAACAACGCACTGTACACTGTTAGTGCATTGGTATTGGTATCGTTGTATTCATACACAAACGCACTAGTGACACAATAATAATCGAACTTTATGTAAACAAACAAAATAAATTCTTCTTTTTTCCCTAAAAAATCAAAAAAATATTAAAAAGCATTTTTTGCAAACGAGACATACCTAGTGAATTCGTTTAAACTAATGATCAATCAATGATTCATCTGTAAATGAATATATAATAGAATACAAATATGATATATATTGTGATGTTGAACATAAATAAAAAAAGTATCAAGATTATTCATAATAAATTTTTTTAAATCTTAAAACTAATCAAGAATTATTTTTGGATACAATAATTATCTATTTTAAAATTAACTGAAATGGATTTAGTAGACGATTCTGAGCATATTTTGTACTTATGTTTTAAATAACCACAAAATTAAAAAGGTTTGCCATCCCTGCTTAACCCACGGTGTGCGGTCACACTAACCGATCTATGCGCTACAATTTTTATGAGCATTTTACATATTTCGGCTCTTTACAAGTTAAGTTTGGTATATTTTATCTGTGAGAGACTTTATGGGTTCATTTTAAAATGGAACTGTATTGAAAGCGTGGGTGTGTAATAAAATGTCCGTATTCGTAATTTTTGGGATAAAAGTTTGATGTATTGTTAATGTATTTTGATTATGCTAGAAAATGCCATAACATCATACATTAAACCCTGCGTTATTTTTTTCCCGCGTTTCGCTCTCGTTTCGTTAGGCAGTCAGTGATATTGTAAGTAAGTAAACAGTTTATCAGTAAAAATAAAAGAAATCTCTTTTTTACCAAATAAACTTACAATTTTACTTTTACAATTTTCCCTCTTAGATCCTTAATCTTATATATATAAAAGAAAGTCGTGTTAGTTACACTATTTATAACGCAAGAACGGCTGAACCAATTTGGCTGAAAATTAGTGAGAAGGTAGCTCGGAACCAGGAGAAGGATATAGAATAATTTATATCCCGTTAAAAAAAACAAAACCTGCTCATTTATTAGTATAGGGTAGAGTAGAATAGAGTAGGGTAAAGTAGGGTAGAGCGGTAGCGAAGCCGCGGCCAAAAGCTAGTAAGAGTATAACATAATAAACATATACATTACATTTGGGAAAACATTCATTGTACTCGTACGTACAGCTAAGGAATAGAATTCCCTGCCGTACTCTGTGTTCTCTGATGGTTACAACCCGGGAATCTTTAAGTCTAGAGTGAATAGGTTACTTTTAGGTAAGCGCGCTCCATCGTCGACCGCATCGTTGCTTTCCATCAGGTAAGATAGCGGTCTTGTGCGAACCTATCACCAAAAAAAAAGACTACCTCCTGAGCCAAGAAATCGTCAAATAACTTCCCTCGCTCTGAGTGAAGCAAGAGGACGTGTCACAGTTTTATAGACTAAAACCCCTATCGCGTGGCGCGGTCACTCTCTCCTATATTATCCCCTACCGTCTGTACTTAACTCCATACGAGCTTATTCTAAATACTAATCAATATCTACAACACCTGCCTTAAAGACACCCTCACTGTCAATACGGCCCTTTCCCCTCGCACATCCTTAGTACCATATTGATTTACATAACAGAAACACACCCAAGAGAGCTCCAAGTCCACAAATTAGCTAAATTAGCTTATAGTCTGCATACAGCTAAGATTTATGCTCGTTGCAGCCAAAGCCAATGAGCCAAAGAGCCAACATTCCTGGCTAATTGGCTCTGCACTTACAAACTACAGCCTTATGACTGAGATTTACGAGAATTTGCACTACATTACTGGTTTTGTATGGTTGCACATTGTTTTGTTCTGAGAATAAGGAGGTATGATGTTGCGAATGGCGTTCTCGGAATTTGATTGAAGTTCATTCATGATGGTTTTGAGGTTTTCGCAAGGAACTTTTGTTAATGTTAAATGAGGCAAAACTTGTTAAGTTACGGCTTCAATTAACATTATTACGCAACCTTCAAGTTTTCTTGGAATGAATGAGGGATTCATGAGAATTATTAAGTAAGCGAAGAGTATTTGCTTAAGAGCGACCAACCTGAAATACTTTTCCATATAAACGCTCTTGCGTAATTATGTAAAACTAATCCAGTAAAGACGTAAGAAAATTTGCTATTTTGCGTGAACTTTGGCCCTTCGTAATATACACATAAGTAAAAAAAGTAAAGAAAATATGTATGTAGAAAACTCGCATCAAGATTCGGAATGACGGATATATTTTCTAAAAAAGTTTTTAGGTTTTTAAAAATGACGGAATTTCCAAAAGTGAACAGAGCGTTCAGGTGTTATTTGTCTTATTTTCACGTTGCCTCTTTATCAAACATAGCGTTGAGTGAAACCAAACGCAAGCTTTTTAATCATCCCAACCCGTCTGACTCACGGTTAGTCGGGTTGGGAAGGGCCCTCTTAATTTTTTTTTTTTTATATTGATATAAACTAGTGCTTGACTGCAATGCCACCTGATGGTAAGCAGTGATACAATCGTTGATGGTGAGGCGCACTAGTTTATTAAGAGCCTATTCACTCTAGCCTTGAAGACACCTAAATTATAATCGGCCGGGAAGACCGCAGCAGGCACACTGTTCCAGTCCCTCGATGTACGCGGTATAAACGACGAGGCAAAACGCTTAGTCCGTACCGTAGAAGTTTCAACAACATAAGGGTGGATATTCGCCGTACGTCGGGTTGTCCGATGGTAAAACTGAGATGGCGGAATCAAGAAATGTAATTCCCGTGCACAATCTCTAAAATGCATCCTGTAAAACATCGAAAGGCTGGCTACTCTACGCCTATGCTCAAGGCTTTGTAGATTGGACTTAACCAAATCTGGATCACCAATTAGCCTCTTCGCACGCCCTTCTACCGTAATACAGGAGCTGGTTAATATGAAAATACTTAGAGGAGAACTATACAATACTTAGACGACAATCTGTATAATTCAGGTATTCTATACAATACCGAATGCGCAGCCAATATGTGCAAAAGACAGGAAGAAAGTGATGAAATTCTAGGGCACCCTGACACGGACAGGTTAGGTTAGGGTTATTTTTTTTATCATTACCTGAAAATAAAAGCCTTATTTTAAACCGTATTCTATACATTGCCTAGGTATTGTATAGAATACTACGAATATAGATTGTCGGTTACACAATATAACATAATACATAATATGTCTTTTGAGTTTAAATAATTAATCTAAATATAATATATATACAAATAAATGGTATAGTGTTTCCTCAATCACAGTACTTCATATAACACAAATAATCTATAGCTCTTTCATTATACTTACTTCCTACTTAATCTGACTCAATCTTAACACAACACCTATAAAGCTAATCGTAAAGTGATCGTAAACGAGTCGGCACCGTGTCGTAACGGCGATACAATGACGGATCATATCAATCGTCAGCCTATGACTGTAATTATTTATTGTACACCATAGAGTTTGATAGAGTTTATAGGCCATAAAATATTCATAGGTGTTAATGTTATGGCTCTTGTGGTAGCCAGTGATTGGTTGATAAGATGGTGAATGATTTATTTTCGCTTAGCTCTCTTCTAGCCTTATAATGTTCGCACTGTTGGGACTCACCTCATCCCTAATGCGGAAATAGGCCGTATTCCACCAAGCGGCTTTTGCGCGCTGCGGTGGCTCATGTCTCTTCTGTTTTTTGGTTCTAGGACATGTCGGTTTCCTCACGATGTTTCTCTTCACCGTTTTGGGAGTAGTGATGATGAAATAAATTATATAAAGAGCCTGTCAGGGTTTGAAGTTGGGATCCTTACGACTAGGCCACGTATAATCCACAACAGACAAGTTGAACCATCATGGCGGTCGACCTTGAATGCGCAGTAACCGATTTTCGGGTCTAAATCAAATTAAGGGAGGCAGCACGTAACTATAGTAATGGATTTAACTTATTTGCCACGTACTATAAACTGTTTTGTCTTGTAGGTGACATATTATGTGATACTTGTGTTCCTTTAAGTTAATTTATAGCAAGAAAATAGAGGCTAAATACAATTAGGATTATAACTATTAAGCCAAATAAAACGATAAACCATAGCCTTACTATAACTATACAATAAGTAACTAATGTACACAATAAATATTGTTTTCTTTTTGTCCTAATTTTTTTTTCTGAAACTTTTTCTGTGTCTTATTATTTTTATGTGCTTGAAATTCAACTATTGCATTTTTATAGAATATCAGCTGTTTAATTTTATATGCTAATATTCAAATCGAGGACAATTTCATTTGTTAATGAAATTGTACAAAAAAAGAAAACAGGCATTGTAAAGGTAGGTTACCTGGTACAATTGTCCACACCTGGTTATACCACATTGTTAGAAAAGGCTTCAGAAACGCATTAGGGTTGCCCATTAAAACATAAGCTGCTAACGATTAGTGTTGGGCGCTCGCCAAGCTAATGCGAGCATAAGTTGTGCGGTGCGGGGAAGCTACAGCTGAAACGATACTACAACACTAGTCTGAGGTTCATTTGGATATGTCCGTCATAACCTAATTTTACTGAATAAAATGTAACTATGGACTACAAATTTCTAGTCGTCCGGTCCCTTTTTTTAGTGAGAAAATCGTCCAATGACATTTCCGCACCCTTGGGCGGAGTGGGAATTAGTGTCAGACTTTTACTGACGAAAAACCCACTCCTGTTTCTTTTTCGCCTTAATTTCAGGGTCCCGGGTGTCATTTTCACATTCCCCATGGCTCCAATAGGCTTCGACCCTGCTGGGCCCCTACGGTTTGCTTACATCTCCATGAGGCGCGCGTGGGACGATTCGGTCCGGACGGTTACTGGATAATCGGACGGCGAGCTACCCATTGCTCGCCGTCCGTAAGCCTGACTACTAATGTCTTATTTGTGATGGGCACTTTATAAAACGGGTAGGCCTGTGTAAAATAAAACTATTTTGAAGTTAATTGAATAGGCTTGCCCCCAATCTATAGTCCTATAGTAATACAAGCGTGATTTTTTTATAAATTTATGATAGAACTCAATAGCTTAGTAGAGTGAACAAAAATTTGATTAAAAACTTTTGTATACAATGGTTATTGGTGATGTTGACGTTCATTGACGGATCGGCTAGTTTAGTGATGAGCTTTTTGTGTGACAACCATGTAGGTAATTGATATTGAAGTTTAATAAACTACATAGTGAACGGACAGTAAAAAGGTTTGTTTTAATGTCTAATATTATTTCAAATGAAGTATTTTTCGCGGCACGTAAGTTGAACTATGATCTTCAATGTGCAGTAACAGATTTTCAAGTCTCAATCGAAGTGAGGGCCCACAGAGATTTTTTTATGGTAGGTAAAATCATCCAATGACATCCCCCGCCCTGCGTAGAACCATAGAAACGATTGCCATTTTAGTTCAACTTAGCAGTTTACTTGTGGAAGTGGAAACACTTACTAGGGTCGTAAATACACAATCGTTGCGTACGCGCATGTTCAGCAATAATGACGTCATTTACTTTCGTGATAGTAGTAGCTAGTAAAGGGTCAAGTGATGAACTGTTGAAGAGGCTCTTCTACTTAAGTAATAGTATGCGCATAGTAAACACTGGGATGTGTCAAATACCGATATGATTCAGGGAGTAAATAAACTGAAGGGTGCAGTAAATACTGTCGCATTGAAGCCAGATGTTAGAGACCATCGACCGACTGATGACTGACAAAGGTCACTGTAGCGACACTTGGGAAGGCTTACGTCCAGCTGAGACGTAGTTTTTTTTTTAAATCTCATTTTATGTGTTTTTTTTATACATTGTGTCATAATTGCCTTTTCATCCTGGAACATGCACTGTTATCGAAAAGTACACTATGGGAGCACAGCCGTGTACAAAATCTAATAATTAACAACATGGTGTAAAAAATTTGTTGTCTAATAATTCTTCCTGTCCGTAGAATATACTTATATTTCAAAATCAATTAAGGTGATCATTTACTTTTCCCCTCATTAGTATTATGTACGACTAGCTTTCATTAATATATAAAATTAAAACTAATACCCATAACTGAATTACGACTCCACTTGCAAAACTCATAACCTCTTTCTCCGTCATTTTAATTACAGCGCCATCTCTTATCCAATATCGGAAACTACTCCCGCCGTATCTTATTACTTGGAACTGTCGTAAAAGTGACGTTTCAGTGTCGTAAAGTGATCGTATGGTGGTTTTATCGTTTTTCTAAACACCATACGTAAACTTTACTATCACATAGTATAGAATTGACTACAGTAAGGAGTTTTATTGGTATAGAAAACGGTGCAGCGTAAAATTATATTTGATTTCGTAGTTTTTTGATGACTTTCTAAGGAGTAAGGTTGTCATAAATGGAGGGAAATTTTAACCTTAGATGCAGCTTATCTCAAAAACACGGTTATAAAAGATTTTACGGTGTTTACAAGCTATATTACTGCGTAGTTTACAAGTATTACCATGTTATTTTAGTAAAGTGTTTTACAAAACGATCAAAACTATATAAAACGATTTTGAGTATTATTTTAATGAACCTACTTTTAGAATTTCTGTTAACCCTTCCAGATAAACTTAAATAGGAATATTATTGTAAATTGGAAACTATTTTGGTTGAGTACCTAGATAGAGGATAGTATAGGTACCTACTTTCCTGAACCTTTTTAGGTTTCAATCTTATAAATTATACCAAAATCAAAAGAAATAAACGAAGAATTTTGCCCAGTTGTGGGACAATAAACGCTAGATTTAATAATATTAATTAGTGTAATACCTTTATAACTTTTTTTTTATTTATACTACATTCTATTTGAAATATCTGTTATTTATTTATTGTGCGCATCTACCACAGTTTGTTTTTAACACAAAGGTTGGTTGGTAGAGAATGCCTTGTTGCATTAAGTCCGCTTAAGTACCACTACTGAACATGAAGTTTAAATAAATAATAATAATCAGAACAGGAGAATATTCTTAATGATTTACCACCCTCAAAAGATTCGTTCATTTATACAATAACTATTTTAATGAGGGACTTCAATACCTGAAATTGATGACCAGTAGTGGTGCATAATGACCGACGCCATTTAGTCACATTACCCGAGTCCTCGTCAAAGTGCAGGTGTCCTAAATTGCAGATATTAAGGGGACAGTGAAGTGCACTGAGCAGGAAATTTCGTGACAACGTTATTTCTGTAACTTGCCAAAATGGTACCGAGTTATTTTGCTAAAGTTCGACTAAAATACTTAAACATTTTCGTTTGATATTGGTTACTCAGGAACCTCGCATTTTCAGCATAAAATATTAAATCTTTCTTCCTATTAGTAAACTAACAATGTTATTCAATTACTAACATAACAAAAATTTTTTTTGGTGAATAAGAATTAGAGAATAATTTATTATTATCTATCAGATTATGTACCTAGGTAAATTTTCTGTCACGACCCGAATTCACGTTACATTCAGAAAAATGCAACATAATATGAATTGTAAAATTAAAATAATAAATAAGATACAAGAAATTTAAATCTTTATTAAACTTTTAATAAATTAAAATCCCAAAACTCAATAAATTAAAATTATGTATATCAAAAAATCAATAAATTAAAAAATCGTTACAGTTGACAAACTTTACCAACATCAAAATGAACTTTTTCGTCTCTTCTACGCAGTAAACATCTGGCCAAAATAAAGAGCAAATACTTTATCTCGTTCCACGAACTATTCAATGCTCAAACACGAAACTTCACCGTTGCATAAGACCCCAAATATGGAACCATATTATAAAGAGAAAAATTGGAGCACACGTGTGGTCCATAATTTTGGTAGGGAATTTCGAGACCTTTAACATTCGTGATATTCAATACCTAACCCTATATATCACAAAATAAGGTAGGTTTTGTATTGCACACAGGTTTCTTAAGGGAAGTAATTATGTTAAGTACCCCATTGTTCCCCGTTCAAGACTGATGGCGAATGGACACCATCATTCACATTAAAGCTTTTATGGTTGTATCAGTGACTTTGAGGAGCTTTCTCCGTTGCAGTGATTATTTGCTTCAAGAAACTTGTGTGTTGCGGAAAGTGGTGGGGGACTTGAAGCTTTCTTTAGTAGTCAAGCTATTGAGGCAGGTACTCTAAGATAAAGTGGAGAAGTGGTACTGATATTGATTTTTTGACACAAAGTTTAAATATACGAGTACATAGCATGACGGGTGACAGGCTAAAATGAAAGAAAAAAACGTGTTGTGCCAACCCCAAATAATACGGGAAAAGAGCAGAAAGATGATGACACGAAATTTCAATGGAAGTTGGCAATAAAAATGGCAGTAACTTAAGCTTATTTTTATAATTCTTTGAACTACTTTTTATGGACTTAACGCTTATAAATACCAGTCCTAAAATACCCTAAATAATATACTGCTGCAACATAATCACATTTGGGTCATGATTGGAAGATTTTTCACTTCCAATGTGCCTAAATCGAGTCGGTGCTACCTCATTATCGTATTGTTTCTATCAAATACAGTCCATGAATGGGTGATGTAGGTCGTCCACAAATTCGACACAAGTAGGCACGGAAGTTTGTTTTTTTATCAGGACCGCAAATTTATTAAATGTGTAGGAGCATCTATGGCATCACTTGAGAATTAATACGCGCAAGTAAAGTTCTCCGCGCGATTTGAACATATAGACCAGCCCGAAATCATATCAAATATCACCAGACAAAACATCCGTCTGGTCGGAGGATCCTCCCTGTTCAAAGGAGCCTTGCAGGACTTTACTCTCTGTTCCGCATACCTGATACCAAACATGGAACATGTCAAGATCTGAAACTGAATGCTGTAACAACTGATATTCTACGTAAACTACTATAAACCAACCAGGGCACACGCTGACCCTGTATAGTTTTATAAGGTACCAGATAGATCTCTTTTCAAATGGACGTTTATCGTAACAATTACTTTTAAATTTTGGTAAAACTTCTGAATAATCATGGGATATATTAGTTCCTTTATTATTGTCCCCCTTTTCCGTAAATACTGCTGCATTTTACAATTTATTTGTTTATTTATTAATTTTTATTAGAGCTTTTCCTTCTTACCGTTTCATATTACTCGCCACAGTACAAATGCCATAAAACGCAAACACGCTCCATCCCTACACAGTTCTCATGTAATATTAATGCCAATACAGTGAGCCCATAAAACTGATGGTTCCGTACAAATATAACGGTGACCAAGCTAATAATGCTGCTATTATTTATTAATAGTGCAGTCCCATTGTGACCTTAGCTCATAAAACTTTATTTTATTACTGTTACAATGGCCCGATGTGTAATTGCGGGCACATTTAAATGTATGGGTTCATATTAAATGTATTCTTTCATTTATGACTAAATTTTGGATTTAGTTGTATATACATCGTAAAATTTTCGTCGTTTTAATCCCGCGGAGGGTCGATTCGGTACATGAAACACGATAAGTACAAAAAAAGTACTTTATTTTTATCAATAAAGTACTTTTTTTTTAAACTCGAATTAATTTATGCATGTATGAAATTGGTTTCTTTAAGTAAACGTCAGCTGATCGAGGCCAATGAACTGTAGGTAGTTAGTACGCAACGATCGACAACTCCCTACGAGGTCATAGACCCGTTTACTTAAAGAAATTAATTTCGTACATGCGTATATTAATTCGAGATTTAGAAAAAAGTACTTTATTTTTTAATTTTATCTTTATAAATCAATAGTGTTTCATGTACCGAATCGATCCTCCACCGGATTAAAACGATCAAAATTTAACGGTGTATTTGTTTTTTTTTAGTAAGTATATTAATAAATATTAAAATAAAGGTTGAAAACAGGCATATTATTATTCCGTTACAAAACATAGCCGTTTGATAATTTTTACAGTATTTGTTCGTCTCTTGACAACTCAAACACGCTGGCCGAATTTTGATGAAACTTTTTTGTGAACCCCGTCCAGCACGCGAATGAAAAAGTTTTATTTACAAATGCCATAATATTTCGGAGGCCGAAATTCGAGCAACGCCTGGGGCGGACCTAGTTTTAAATTGAGTTTCTGACAGCAGAGATTGCGAAATGTAACGAGTTAGGAGAGTTTTATATTATTTTTCCGCGTTATTTGCGGATTAGGCTCTTTTGTTGTTTGTTGAAATACTTCTGTTCTTCTGCCTACTGTTGTGCTGTGTCTGCAACAAATTTTCTTTCTATTCTAAATGTCATGTCTGTTTAAACTTTATATTTATAATTTTATTTATTTTTGTTGCAGGTAAGTTCTCCATTCAATTTAGTAAGTGACCACACGATATGGAAAAACAGGATACGTCCGTAAAACAGTAAGTACTTTAGTACATACAATACCATCTAAAGACTAAAAAAAAAATGTAGTTAACTTTTAAGTACCTCTTACTTTTTCCTTGGTAACTGTCTGAAATTGAAGTACCTAAATGAATTAGGTTTTTTTTTGTAAAATTTAAATTCTCATAATACCCATTGTTACAAGAAAATCTAAAAATGTAATGACCCTCAGCACCAAATTATCTCCATCCCTCCCAAAAACACATTTACTCCAAAAACAGCCTAAAAAGAAAAACATATTAGTCTTTACATACATTAAAATGGCCGCGGGTCCATTTTCTAAATGACTGTCTCTGAAATCTAATTTATCTCACAAAGTACATTGACATTAGCATATAATGCGATGTAACGAGCTGCTTGATCTTGCAAACTTATTTGTAAAGCAATTATTTTCTATTGTCTTCGAGAATTAACTAACAACTGGTTGTACAGTGTCGTTGGCCTTAGAAAGGTGATTCGAATGTAGGTACAGGGGCATAAATTGTTTGTTTTAGTAATTAGTCGTTTATTCATTTAGATCCTCCAACAAGGGACAACTCTACATCAGTATACAGTATATGTTCTAAAATGGGTGTTTACGGGTCTTGTTAGTGTTTTCATTCACTTACAAGAGACCAAAGCAAAATTTTACCAACTCATTGAAGCAATAATTGATAAAATGATTAGTTGAAAACTAATAGTGATAGTGAAATTGAAATAACAATAAATGCAAAAAACGAACAAAATCGTGTAGAAAACTTTCGATTTACCTCTGGTTTTCAAATAGGTGGAGTATTTATAAAAACTTCTTGAACATAATGTATTAAAGCCAGGTTAGGTAATCTGATCACTACACACTAATATTGTGTCATGTTCAAAGGGCTGGAGGAACTGAAATAAAATTTTGTTTCCATTAGGAAAATTTTTCAAGGCAATGACAGAAGCTTGCCAAAAATTAAAACAATGGTTTATTACAATTCATGTCTCAGGAATAATAAGGAATATAATTTCACATTTAGTCGTTCAAAATCTGTCAATTAAAAAGAGGAAAAGTTTAGTAAGAGTCAAACTTGGGAAGAAAAGCTCGGCACATTTCTTCACACTTCAACTTATAAGTAACACTGAAAAAATATCACATCTCACTTATCTACAAATGACATCGGAAACGAAGTCAGCACTTTCATCCGCCACATCAGCGGGGCTACCCTACTCACGATATTTGTTGTCACCTCTGTAAACAGGACTGTCCTGAGTGACGCCTGGATAATGGACGCCCTACTGTCATATCCGAAAGATACGGATGTCGAAGTGGAAAGAGCGGTTTTGCTTTTTTGTACAGGATGATTTTTTCAAGTGTGCGCGGGTGGTCATAAACTCAAACATAAAGAGAAGCGAAAAATAGTAAAAAGTACCTCAGGCTCAGGCCTGATTTAAAGGAAGGTTGAAACTGCATCATTGTACTTTCGAACAATCAATGTTCCTTGCTAAGGAGAGAACCTTTTATTTGAACAGAAAAAAACATGATAGGTACATTATTATAGATTGTGATAGGGTCATTAATAAGGGTCAAATTCTAGGAAGTGATGTTATGCAGTAAAATTAAGATGGTTGGATTTTTGCTGTGTTGATTTTGTAAATAGAGTTTTTTTGATTGATATAATCTGCCCCGCTAGTCAATCGTTTCGTTTAGCGTGAACCCTTGGATTTGGCCACGCCCCCAATTCTTTTGTTCTGACCACGTGACTGAATGTTGGGATGCCACGTTACTGAGCGATGAAATGACGCCAGAACAAAGGAATTGGGGGCGTGACCAACTCCAAGTGTTCACGCTAAACGAAACGATTGTAACTTGACTGTACACAAGAATAAGCATAACACATGAGAATATTATTTTCTAATTTGACTAAGTTTGAAGACAATTTTTTTTTTTCGGTGCGTTTGCTCAACGATTTTATTGGTCAAAAACATGAATAAGTTATTTTTGACTAAGGATAATTGGATTACGTTCTAGGCCAAAGCGTTTCAGTGTTGAAAGGTTTGATCAAATCAGTCCAAGCGCCAACACTACACAGGAAAAAAAATACTTTCAACAAGTCAAGAAAAAAACAGACAAAAAAAAATATTCTTCCACTACGCAATGGCGTAATCGATGGGCGTAATAGATACACCACTAGAAACTGAACATTTCCGCTTCACTAAAGTATCGGTGACGCAACGAACAAATCAAACACACCGTGTGAAAAGTGTGTCCCCGCCTTATAGCTTCCGATGCCACCGGAACTTGTAGATACACTAATGCGAAGGAACTTGTGTACTAGGGCAACATATGCTGGGGAACTTGTGTACTAGGGCAACATGTGTGCTGGGGAAGTGTACTGTGTGCTAGGCTGTTTGTGTACTACGATACTTCTGTTTGTGGAGATCTTCATTTTGAGAGGTACCGCTTCAATAGCTTTCTGAATCAGCTTGCATAACTCAATATTACACCAGTCAGGTTAGTAGTAAGTCTCGAGTAAAGCACATTGTTTATTGAGTATGAGTGTGTCCGTGGCTTTACTAAGTCCTGTCAAAATACCAGCGCTACTCTTTTTTTTTAAATATCGAAGAATTTGCTGAGATAGAAGTCTTTTGGCGTCGCATTAGTTTCTTTTTTTAATGTTGTTATTATTGTCTTATTATTTTAAGTTACTGGTTAGTGATTTGATTAGTTAACATGTTTTATTTTATTCTATTTATTTATCCGATGGGGCCGGAAGGTTCTGGAATGACGACCACGTACCGGAAGACGTAGCATTGGAAGGCCTCCTACAAGGTGGACCGATGACCTGGTAAAGGTTGCGGGAATCCGGTGGATGCAAGACACACAGGACCGTTCATTGTGGCGACACTTGGGGGAGGCCTATCTCCAACAGTGGATGTCTTTCGGCTGAAATGATGATGATGATTTGTCCTGTTATTATTATTATAGCTAGCTCGTATTGTCCCACTGTTGGGCAAAGGCCTCCCTCTATTCTTTCAAACCCTCCTCGTCATAACGACTCCTCGCTTTCTCATTCCAATTCTTAAAAAAGATATCCAGGGTTGTCTTTCGGTCGTTTGTCCTGTGCCAGTCTCAAATAAATTATATTCTTTCTTTCTTTTACTTCTCTATTAACTTCTAGTAATGTTATCGCAAACGAGGGTTGTGGAATAACTCGAAAGAAGCAACGCAGCCCTGGAATGCAAAGGGCAACTGTAGAAACACAGGTGGGTGTCTGTTTAAGGGTCAGTAATAGTCTGAAATCCTCTCTCGCCCCACCCAGAACGAGAGAAGTTATTTGGTGATTTTCCACTAAAATACACAAAGCTCCCGGCGACTCAAATTCTAGTTCATAGTTACATTTGATCCAACAAAGTTCGGCTATGACGGACATACCTAAATGAACATCTGACTGGTGTCGCACTGTAGTTTCATTTCAAGCTGTAGCTTCCCCGCACAGTTTGTGCTCGCGAGTACCCAAAAGTTATTAAGTTATTTGATATATGATTTCCCGTGATCTCTTATGGTAAAGACTAGGTACATCGTAATTAATTCTGGACTTAATGAAAACAGGAAAGGACAAATGGTTTTAATATGTTAGTAGTCATTTTGGACAATGGTGACTTCCAGTTTCTTCTACATGTTCCGGGTCTTGTCGGACAATGGTGAGCGACACAACATCCCTTACTTCGACTTATGTTTACTGGTCTTATTATTATTATTATTTATTGTTATTATGAGCCCGTTGTGTCCCACTGCAGGGCAAAGGCCTCCCTTCCGTTGTTCCACTCTTTTCTGTCCTTAGCCACCTCTGGCCAATCCCTAAGGTAGGAGTCCAATTGGTCATGCCATCTCCTTCTGGGCCTGCCGCGTCGCCGGTTCCTGCTGTTCGGAATCCAATCAGTAGTTGCCTTTGCCCAATTTAGTTGCGACATGCGGCAGATGTGACCTGCCCAGTTCCGTACGTTTACTGGTCTTATGTTCATTAAAAGACAAATAGGGTAGGGCGTCATAAACAATAGCATGTCCGACAGAGTGACCCGCGTGGTGATATTAAGTTTTTTTTTTGGTTCAGGCGACAGCGGAGTTACCTATCTGACTGCTAGTAGTAAATAAGCACTTATATAGGTACAAGATGAAGCTTCGTATATAAGACTAGCTTATTTTTTTTGGTCTTTCTATAATAATAATAATTCCTATGCGCACAAATCGTTGTGGGATCACAGTCATTGTGCGTACAGCTAAGAAGTGGGATTCCCTGACGAAGTTTGTGTTTCCTGATAGCTACAACCTAGAGGTCAAGAGTAAATAGGTTACTTCTAGGTAAGCTCCACCGTCGTCCACATCATCACTTACCATCAGGTGAGGTAGTGGTCAAGCGGGAGCGTAACAATAAACAACAATAAACGAAAAACTAGTAAAATATTTTTGATATTTAAAAAAAATTCCTTTGACTCCTAACGTGTTAAACTAAATACCTAAGCAAGTTATGCCTCTATTACGAGTCTACCAATATTAGAAATTCCCTAAAACTGCTAATTATCTCGACCTTCAATAACTAGCACCAAAAGTCAATAAACCGCTAATTTAAAGTTACAATCCAACTTTGATTTTAAACTAGACCAGACCACCTTTATCAAGCCTTCAAGCTGCCACGGCTCCTGACGCAGGGATCCCTTACAAACCGTCGCTAATGTCACCACTTTTCACAGCCGACTTGACGACGGAAGGGCACTCGATCCGCTGCGGTGTGGGTTCGATTCCCGGGTAACGCGAGACGATCGGGTTTCGGCTATTTGTGGAGCGATCGATGAACTAGGGCTGGGGTATTTCTGGAGCGATTCGGCGATAGTATTATTGATAGTGTGTTTATGTTTGCTGGTGCATTGAGGTAGGGTGAGATGACGAGTGTATTTGTACTAGTTCGGGTGTTGATCTCAGGTTGTCTGCTAGATATCGCTGTGTTTGTGAAACTATGTTAGGTACTAGTTTGGTGATAAAATTAAATTTTAAATATTGAAATGAATTTATTTCTATTCTCAGTAAAAAGATTGAAACTGGAGTTTTATCTTACTAGTTGACTACTTTGCTTAGCGTGAAATATTTTTGACGTAAGATTTTATTTACTTATACAAACTTTATGCACATAACACTGTACAAAGAGGCATTTTCTGCCAGTGGGCCGTAGGGTGGTGCAGAAACTTAACATGGTAGATGCAACTAATAAATAGACAAACAGAAAAGAAACAAAATATACAATAATAAATACATACTTAGATACATACATATAACTAAGCAATGTTCTTGTGAAAAATAAATCCAACCAATCAGTACTGAAGATTTTCATTATTATTGCCTGATAGCTTAAAACAAAAATCAATTAAATCCTGCGACGCGGCGCCAAATAAAACCCTTTCGAGTGTAAGCAAAAATTAACTTAGCGATGGTCAGGAGGAAATATCTTTGATGGTACAAGACTTGACACTATCTGTAGCCTATGACACTCAGGAGTATTGTATCTACTGGTAAAATTATTTTAAAACACGACTTCAGTAACTGCAGAGATCTTCTTCTTTTCGAGTCGATGGCTACTTTTACTGCAGCAACGGTTTTTTTTTTTTTTTTTTTTTTTTGTGGTAGGTAAAATCATCCAATGACGAATCCCGCCCTTGGGTGGGGCGGGAAACAGTGTCAGACTTTTACTGACTAAAAACCTACCTTTCCATTCCTTGCCTTTATCCTGGGGCCTTTGGTGACAGTCTCACATAACCTTTGGCCCCAGTAGGCTTCGGCCCTGCTGGACCCCTACAGTTTGCTGACAACTCCTTGAGGCGCGCGGGAACGGTGCGCGCCGTAGACGACCTGAGCTCGGACCGGTCTGTTACCGGACGGACGGACAGCGAGCTACCCATTGCCCACCGTCCGCGAGCCCGCGCCTACGGTGGCCGGAAATTGGGATCGGAAACCCGGCGGCGGCGGCGGCGTGTCCGCCTTTGCCTAAGGCGGTCGGCCTCCTCCTTTACTAGCATTACTGCTTCGCAGAAGGAGGCGACCGCCTGCCACTCCTCCTCGCTCCGGAGCATGGCTTGAACCAAGCCCCGGCGCGAGAGATCGCCGCCGATCGCCCCCACGAGGACACGGCGCTGCTCTTCCCAAGCGGGGCACACCTCGACTGTGTGCTCCACCGTGTCCACCGGGCGGTCCGCACAGTGGCGACACCCGGGCGTCGTCTCCGCACGAATCTTGTACAGGTACGGACCGAACTTGCCGTGTTCGGTCAGCACCTGCGCCAAACGGAAGGTGACGACGCCGTGGGGCCTTTCCAGCCACGCCTCAAAGAGGGGCCTTACCGCCTCGATCGTGGCGTGCCCAGCACGAGGTTGCGACAATCGCTCTCGCCATTTCACCATGAGATCCCGCCGGAGCTCTGTCCGCCATGCCGCGACTTGTCGCGGCAGCGGAGTTTCGCCCCGACGTTGCATCTCCACGCGTAAGTCATGCATGTGTGCAAGGACTGTTGCCTCCAAATCCCATGGTGGTAGGCCAGCAAGGAGGCTCGCCGCTTCACAGGACACCGTACGGTATCCGCGGATCATCCGGATGGCCATGACCCTCTGGCAGGCGGTTAGCCGGGCCGCCACTCGCTTCCGTAGCGATGGCGCCCACACCGGCGCACCGTAAAGGGCCATGGACCGAACGATGCCTGCGTAGAGCCTCCGGCAGGAGGCGTCTGGACCCCCTAGGTTCGGCAGGAGCCGCTTGAGCGCAGCCCCAGTCGCATTCAACCTGGGAGCCAGACGTCGGAAGTGCTCCTTGAAGTTCCACCGGCTGTCGAGGACGAGTCCCAGGTACTTCATCGTCGACCCGACGCCGATGTGAACTCCTCCTACCGTTAATTGGGAGCCCGGAGGTGGCACGCTCCGAGGGCCGTGAAAACACATGGCCTCGGACTTGTGCAATGCCACCTCGAGTCCCAACTGCTGTATCCTCTCCACGACACTGCAGCAACGGTGGCACTCATTAAATCCTCCATAGTGCATTTGTATAGGCACTTAAGGCACTCCAACATGAGGCTCATATGGTGAGATTACTTCCTACAAACAAATTCAGAAACTGACAAATTTTACCTCTTTATACTATAATTAGTGTACCTATATCCTACTTGGAGTACCCCCTCTGTATACTTTCAATTCACTATACAAGACAGTTGTTAAATCTTACTAAGGGAATCCGTACTATATTAGATACTTATTACTACAGTGCAAAAATAATTATTACAATGCACAATCTAATATACGTCTACGTTTAATTAACTGCAGCCGTGCCAGCCTCCGACACTGAATACGTTGGAATAACGGTAGGGAACGGTAAAACAAAGAAAGGCAGACGACTAGACTACGAGAGCGTACCATGAATTTCAAACCCAACACCTATTAATGCCTTGAGGTCACCCTAAAACCTGATACTACATATAGTCTGTTAAAATTTCCTCACATTATGAATATTACTCTTGAATCGTGGAAGCGTTCACGATACACAAAATACCTAGAATCGGAACACATATCCAGTCGGTTGTCCTATAAAGTAAAAGCACGTGATCACATTCGCAAGTAGTTGGTAGAATCATCACACTCTTGATTTCTTGTTTTCGTTTTTCACAAGATCATTCTTTATTTGTATGTATGTAAGTATATATTTATTATTGTTTTTTTTTGTCCTTTCTTTCTATTTTCTTTTAAGTTGCACCTGCCATATTATGTCTCTGCAGTACCCTAAGGTCGACTGCTAGAAAATGCCTAAGGCATTAAGTCCGCCTTTGTACTCGTACACTGTATAATTAGTGCTTAAAGTTTTAAATAAATAAATATCTGTAGGTCAGATAAATATTTGTTGCGAGCGGGGATCGAACCTGTGACATGCAGCGCAGTTGCCAATGGGTGGTTGCCATTGCGCTAAATGTATCTAGAAAGACTATACTGATACAACTTGGATGCAACCTTCCCTTCATATCTCCACTTTATTCTCAACCTACATAACACTATAATCGCGATCCTTCAGGTCCCATACATCATTGCTTCATATTCTTCAATCATGTGACCCAAGCTGACACATTCGCTTCAACTCGTAACTAGTGAGCGACCCTCACTATCAGTCTGTTGACTTACCTTGACGTTATCTGCCGCTTTAGGGTCCGGGCCATGTGATGAGGATGGGGACAGAAGGTCCGTTTGATATTGAAATAAATCACTTGTTTGTAGGAGCCGAATATAAAAGGTGCAAAGAGTAAAAGGGCGTAAGATGATGTAATAAGATTTCTTTTCTTTCTTTAAAAAAAAACTGCAGTTGTGAGTCAGAGTCGCGCTCTGAGGGTTCCGTACAAATCAATCTATAAGTTCACTCAGTGTACTTAGAAATATGATTTTTTCTGTTGCTGAAATCTATCCGTGTTCTTCAGTAGCCTTTTGCGTTCTAGGGCTGCAGTAATTCTTTCGAACAATTACGCAGCCTTCTAAACTGTGTCCAAACGATTCTGTTTTCTTTCAAATTCTGGATGTCTATGCCATTAACAAAGCTTACAGTGACTTATAATATTATCTTTAATCTCCTAAATAATAATAAGCTATAATTGGTTTTAAGCGAATAGATCGCAGAAGAAATACCACGCTTCGCTCTCTAACTCAAGTAGCAGATGTCAAACAGCCAGGCTGCAGTGGGTGTGGGCTGGCTACTTTGCACAAATGCACTCTGACAGATGGGTAAAGATTGTCCCTCACTGAACGCCTGAAGAGCATCGACGCCACCAAGGTTGACCACGGTGATGGTGGTGTGACAATCTGATTATATTCACGGGGCAAACTTGGCCAGTGATCGCTCTAGATAGCGAGTTTTGAAATTAGAAAAAGACATTTACATAGCAATACACTTTATAACCTAATAAAAAAAATATCTGCTAACATTAACAGACCCACATTAAATACTAAAACTTTCACCTACAACTATGTATAACTTTATTCAATGAGCTGCAGATCTCTTTAAAACATTATTTATAATATAAAAAGATTTCTATTTAATATTAAATATTCTCTTTTATAATATACACCGTTAAATTTTTATCTTTTTAATCTCGTGGAGGGTCGATCCGGCACATGAAACACAGGTCATTGAACTCGCCCAGCTGCCGTTTACTTAAAGAAATTAATTTTGTACATGGGTAAATTAATTCGAGTTTAAAAAAAAGTACTTTATTTATTAATTTTATCTTTACAAATCGATAGTGTTTCATATACCGAATCGACCCTTCACAGGATTAAAACGACCAAAATTTAACGTTGTATAGCGGTTACCATATACTGTTAGTATATCCAGTGAGCCTTCTGGCTGGTTTCCCTGCAACCTCATATATTTATCATTGTCTCAAGATGAATGATTAGTCTCGTGGAATCCGCTTATGAATATACAATGTGGGTTATTGAAGTAAACTTGATTAATGTGCGCGTTGCTCTAATTTATTGCCAGTGTTTGTGCTTGCTTTTAGGGTATGGGCAGAGTTGGCGTACTTAGTGCTAATAGAAGTGGAGATGTGTGGACAAGCTTTGTAACAAATGAAATGATTGAATAAAATGAGTTCAAATAAAACAGTAGATTCTGAAAAATCAAATAAAAAGCTCTAGAGGCTCAAGACAATGGTCAATATAAGGTGAAACACATTTTTACAAACAGAATGATTTATTGTTACTACGAGTAACAAATATTTTTTAAAGTGTGTAATAAAAATTAAGTTGCTATAATTGGTCATTATGTACGAAAAACCATCTGTTTCTTATTATTTAGAAGGCAAAGTACTGACTGACATCAGGATAGCTG
The DNA here is from genome assembly GCA_958295575.1 of Leucania comma. Lineage (NCBI taxonomy): Eukaryota > Metazoa > Arthropoda > Insecta > Lepidoptera > Noctuidae > Leucania > Leucania comma. The sequence goes on from OY282484.1 coordinate 870,217, forward strand.
TTGCTTACAGCTATCTTCATTGTCATAGATTAATTCATCTTAGTTATTACGCTATTGCGAAAAAAGTGTTCTAGGCTATCTTATCGGACGGGGTAATCTAAAAAAGTTACTACAATATAAATCATATAAAATATAAACTTGTGATACTATATATATATATAACCGGATAGATGTACAGGTTGACTGACGACCTGGTGAGGGTGGCGGGAATCCGATGGATGCGAGATACACAAGACTAGTCTTTCGGCTGAATGATGATGATAAACTGCACAGGCGTAGGGTAGCCAGCCTTTTAATATTTTATAGGATGCATTTTGGAGAGTGGGCGCGGGAATTGCATGACTTGATTCCACAAATTCACGCTCTCTTTCCTACCATCGGACAACCCGAGGTATACCGGCGAATATCCACCCTTACATTGCTAACACCTCTAAGGTCCGAGCTAAGCGTTTTGTATCGTCGTTTATACCGTGTAGATCGAAGAATGGAACAATTTGCCAGCTGTGTTCTTCTTGTCCAATATAATTTAGGTGTCTTTAGTGCTAGAGTGAATAGGCTCCTAATAAAGTAGTGCTCTTCACCATCAACGATTGCATCACTGCTTACGATCAGGTGGGATCGCAGTTAATCACTAATTCATTTAAAAAAAAAACTACTATGAAGTACTATTTTCTACCGATTTTATCGCTCATGTGATTTCTACAAACAATCGCTCCTCCCTTCAAAACAAAGTCAATCATCTTAGCAAAATATCAAATCATATATGTTCCATACAATTGGCACACGCCTGCATGTCACGACAGTTATTTGTGTAATGTGTAAAATTAATGTTCCTGTCAGTCAAATATATCGCCGCGACTATATATTGTTATAGCCAGATATATCACTGTTGCGCCGTATATTGTTGTAACCATATCAGCGTCTTAGTATATTGTTGTAACCGGTTATTAATTATTATAGAGGGTGTTAATGTTAATGGCTGGAACTATTTTGATTGGGTGGGGAGTTACGCCGGCTTTCTATAAAGGGTTAGATAGACTTTCAGTTGTTTGTTTAGAAATAAATCCAGGATTGTCCAAAAGAGTCAACGTGGCCACAGAACACGAAAGGAAGCTGAACGAACATGTGTGGGTTTTAGTCGGTAAAAATCTGATGCTCCCTCTCGCTCTACTCGGGCGGAAAACTTATTTGATAATTTTCAAGCTTCAAATAAAAAAAAAACATGCTTTTATAATACGTGGCAAAAAATTTAAACCATTTGCCCCACTTCGATTGAGAATCCAAAATAATATAATCCCCGTCACACAAGTTGAACCATCATGGCGGTCGACCTTGAATGCGTAGCCACCGATTTCCGGGTCTCAATTGAAGTGGGGGGCTGTAACCATAGCAAATAGTTCAACTTATTTGCCGGGTACTATACTAGATTCTACAAACCTATACATATACATGTAAAAGGAGAAATTGACTGACTGACATATCAACGCAAATACGAAACTACTGGGCCTAGGAGCCTGAAATTTTGCACAAGGTTTCCTTGTATGACGTAGACAAACACTAAAAGACAATATTTTGAAATTCAACCTACATACACGCGGGCGATGCCACTGGCAGCAGCTAGTCAAGGATAATGAACCATCTAAACCAGCTAAATTGTGGTACCGTACCAAAAGCGGCTGAAATCAGTACTTTCCTTGTATAGAACAACTGCCGTGTTGGCATGATAGGCGCAGTATCTGTACGATATGCTTCTGTGTTGCGGGTAGTGGTTTCTATTCTTATTTGGAAAACATAATTCTATGGCTAATAGATAATGTTGCGAGTAGGCCAAGATTATAACGTTTGTATTTAATTAAACACAGAATCTTGGAAAGAGCAAATATTCTGAAGAAACTTTACACATATATATTTTTTATTTATTTACACTTCTCGCACATTATGTACAGAGGTGGACTTAATGTCTTAGGCATTTTCTACCAGTCAACCTTTGGGTGATGCCTTGACAAATAGAGGCAGGTGCATTAAAAGACAAAAGTAAAGAGAGATCAATGAATTATAAATAAAATGCAACAATATAATAGATACCCAAATACAATAATATAATGTATACCCACATATATATTACACATTATCTCACATGTAAGCTATAATGTGATCGACGATGGATCACGGTTTTCTATGATGATCGTATGGTCGTGATGAATATTTTAGTGTTTTTGTAGTGATACTTTTTGACTTAAGTTCTCGATAAAAATTCTAAAATCACTATATGATTGCCCATAATATTTGAGGACTACCCCCAACTCTTCATGAATCCCGTCATCAGAACTAGATTTTGAAAAATATGAAAGCATATCTTTTTAAGTGAAAATAATTGCTGTTCCTCTTTTTGAAATGGATCAAAAACTGAACGTCAATTAATAACTAAATTAGCTTTTCGAATCACGAAAGAATCAATCGGCGGGTCTAAAAAGGTCACATTTAATTTAGCAATTAATTTCCTGAATTCCTGTCATACTTACGACCTTTTAGCAATTCTGCTAATATTCGTAAAATTTTACGAATGTGCTGTCCTTTAGACCTGTCTGTCAAAAAAACTGTCAAATAGATGAATTGTATTGCAGAATCATCTATACTTATAATAAATCTGTAGAAGTAAAAATTCTGTACATAGATATACATTGAAAATATCAAAAAAATAAATGGCAGACCGACACCGAAACCAAAAATGTGATTAAAAAAAAATTGTCGATCTGTCTGTTTGTTCAGGCATCACGCAAACATACCGGTTCGATTACGATGAAACTTGGTATAATTATTCTTTAATATCCTGGGCACCACACTGGGTACTTTTTATGCCGGAAAAATAGATACAATATAAAACAAACTTAATTTTGCGGTTCGATCCCTAGACTCGATTACTGTACCAACCGCAAATAATAAGTTTGTCGTAGGTTACGTCACTCGCAGTGGAGTTCACTAAGGGGCGCTGCACACGGCTAAGATACTATAATAAGAAATAAGATACTATAATATAATAATAATATTATAGTATCGGCCAAGATACTATATTAGGATACTATAATATAATGAGACACAATTAATTTTCTATTGTAATTAGTCACAAAGGGCCTGCGCCGGGACAGAAGTATTAATATCGGTATGCTCGATAGATAACGTTCTACACAAATAGCACTTTACACTAAAAACTCATTGATAAGTTTCGTCGTCCATGAGAACGAAGTCGCGGGCACAGCTAGTACTTAATATGAATATTGTTTACGTATAACAATATGAACTGTCAATTTGTGACCATTTTGCAATTTTTGACATGGTTCATATTATTATGCAGATCTACTAAAGTGGCCTTTTTAGCCCCCCTGAATAAAGCCGTCACCCACACAAATACATGACCGTTTCCCTGTAGCCAATTCTAAGACAGCTTTGATTTATATACGTCCTCTTTACACTAACATAGTTTATCCATTGACCAGCAAATCAGTACACTCACTGTATAATAAACTGACACGCAGTGGGCAAGTCCAGGATGTAGTTCTACTTACCAAACATGGCGGGCGCGTGTGTGCACGTACAGTGGCTATTCATCTCACTGCTGGCCGGTGCTGGCCCAATATGGGCACGGTATTGATGTCAGCTGATGGGCCCATTGATCTGACCGTTAGGTGCTTATGAGAAGGTAGTCAATGTGTTTTTAGGGCTTAGAGGTGGGACAGTATGAATTATGAATGAATTCTTACTTGATTCGCGCAACAAGAGCATTTAACCTCTGAGCATTTAAGTTTACAAGTAGCTAAGCATCATAAGCATTGTTATGCCTAAAGGAATGTAATTGCACTTTTATATTTTTGTCTATTATATTGTCTTCCAACTGAACTTTGTGTATTTCAATTTGATACTTTTATAACTCTTAGAATTTTTATTTATTTATTTTATAATAGTCCCTCAATATATGTTCCATATAAATAGTCCCATATACATATGCGGAGACTTGTAAATAGCTCGTCGTTATCGATCCTGGGGTTATATTTTATATACCATTAAACAATCGTTTTAATCTATTTGTAAAAATATAATTAAAAAATAAAGTGCTTTTTTATATTAATTGGAGTTTCGAAAAAAAGTATTTTTTTATTTTTTATTTTATCTTTACCAATCAATACTGTTTCATGTACCGAATGACCCTCCATGGGATTAAAACGATCAAAATTTAACGGTATAATATTAGTAGTAAGCTAATGTAACAAAATAAAATAATTAAAACATTTCTCAATGAAGCAACAATGGAAGAAATGGAGGGAAGCCTTTTCCCAGATTTGTAACAGTACAGACTATTTATATAATATAATATCTAAACAGTACACATGTATTATATATCAAAATAATATCCCAACAGAAATCATTCTTCTGGGTGGTCTGACCTAAATAAACGTTACTAGCGGATATTATCTTCATTTTATTAACTAACTGTACCAATTTCTGTAGCAGCTACTGATAAATTAAAACGCGCTTGTTTATTATTTGTAACTGTTTAAATCGTAATTACACAGAGTATTAATAAATATACCAATAGTAATAACTTCTGGTCTAACTTCTGCTTGGACTCCGTCTTCCAATCTAGAAGAAGGAATGTCTAGGAAGTGGATGCCACTTGTCTTTAAATTTCTTTTCCAAGGACATACCGGTTTCCACACAATGTTTTCCTTCGCCGTTTTGAGAGTAGTGATGATGTATTAAATTACATAAAGCAAAACGCCCAGACAGGATTAAATAAAACAGGATTAAAATAATAAAACCTAGGTCGTGTAAATAATAAACCGGAGGTATGTTGCCACCGGGCCAACATTGCTCACTGCCAGGAAAACGGCAAATACTCAATTCCTCTCAAACACATAACTAAACTATAAAATCTCAACATTCGCCATTTATAACAATAAATATAAAATCAAACGAAATATACCTCGACTTCGCATCAGAGCGACAATAAATTCTACTATCGCAGATTGAATATGAAATCTGCATAAAAATCCACTGAGTATACCCTGTGCCTTAATAACCCCTCATTCAACAACCAACCTTACCTTTAAAGTTATAGAGGTGATATTCTAGTGGGGGTCGTGGTTTTTTCTCGATATTTTTACGGTAGTATATATATAGGGATTGATTTTGGCTTCTTTTTCTCGGTCGCGTGGCTAAGTGTTTCGATGTGATGTTGTTTTGTTTCTGTCCCTTGTGACTGAAGGGAGAAATGTGGATGATAGTGGGCTGAGTTTATACGTAGCTTTTTTAGGAATAAGGCTATTTTGGCTAGAAAATATGGACGGTTCGAAAGCCTGAAAGTGCGGCTAAAAGTTGATGAGGATATTTAGACAGTCTACTAAAATTTAGGAAGGACACAGATGTTGCAACAATGCATCAGTGCATTCAGAAATTGTCCCTAAAGTAGGGGAAAAAATCATAGAATGAAAGTAGAATAGTTCTGAAATCAAAGTAACTGACAAAATTAAAAGAAACCAATCCAATGAGTAAACGAATACAGAAACTTCATACAGTCTAAGATAATAGATAGGACATCCAAATTTATCAATCTGGAAAAATCAAACTCCATCATAAACATCAAAAACAGGCCACAATAACAAGCACATAATCGAAAACTTTCCGACGAATGACCACAACAGATCCTGTAATCCCGGCGTGATTAACAGTCCCGAACACATCCCCCGGGATCCCGGGGGATCCAATAAACAGTTCCCGCGATATCATTTGCGAGATTGCGAGATTCTCGGCTAAGTGTTAATTTTTGTAATTGCTCCAGACTATATTAGATTACGTCTCGAAGAGGGCAGGGGTTTATATCTTTCGTTTATTTCCACATAAGATTTTTCCTCGAGCTTGCTCTTAATTAATATTTTAGTTATGGAAGATGTGTATGAATAAGAAAATATGGTAGATATACTTCAATCTTTTTGGGGGACATTTGTACTTTACACATTTCCCTTATGAATGAATCTATTCTGAAGAAGTACTCGTATCTTTGCAAATAGTGTCAGATGCCTTTACAGCAGGCTCTGGTAATGGCATTGCCATACATTTTGTACTTAGAGTTTGGCGGGAACGCTAATAGGAAAGTCACTTGTCTAAGCCTGCATGACCAAGACTTATCACTACACTTTCTTTCTTTTTTCTTTTTTTGTACTTATTATAAACTTATCAAAAATGTTCATGTCATTTAAATTTTTCAAGTAAGACCAAAAATTACTAATGTATAGACATAAATGATCTCGAAAACAATATAGTTTTAATAGGTACCTCTCAATTTAACCGATATATCCACAGCAAAATTTCTTCAGCTTTTCGGTACTACATATAAAGAAAATTGCTCCAAAAAGTTTCACAATTTTTTTACCATACTATTTCCTTATTAATATATAATCTCAAAAACATAATCTTCACGAGAATTTCCTTTTATCTTGAAAATTTGTACCTTCTACATACGGGGCCCTTTCATCTGGCCAGCTTCAACGATTCCTTTAATCTTTCAAGATATTTCAGTGTTGACCGAACTCCCGTATTTTGAACATGCCGCAACCCGGGTCACGGAATCTCGAGACTTGGTGTTACTTTATATTGCTGGACATTACTCTTAATTTACCCACATACATTACTTTGGTCACCTTGTTTTCGGTAAAGGTTACTGGCATTTTTTATGAGAGTGACCGATTTAAATACTCCATTGCTTTTGGGAGTTTTTTTGGTTGCAAATGTTTCACTGAAATGGCTTGATATTAGCATCCCTATTTTCTGTTTTGTGGTATAATAAATTAAGCACTATTCTCTGTTATTTAAAGTTGTTTTCGACCATTTTGTCATTGATTGGTCTATGCTCAATGATGCTTACTTATTGAAAAATATTGTGATTTGTCGAGTTTCATCTGTTGGAAAATTTGTGTTTGTTATTTTATGCCTCATTTGTGACGTCCCTAAAACTTATAGACCGTGAAACTAACTAGAGTGGTAAAATACACAAAGTAATGGGATAGTTTAAGAGTATTTTGTGTGTGTGAACACATTGTCAGAAGTCCAGGTTTCTGAAAAACAGAATTACAAATAGGTATCGTATTACCCAGTTACTGGGCTGTAAGATTTTAATTTTTGTTCCTCGTAAAATATTCGTATTTAGCTTCCATTACAGAAAGCCAATGGATGAAGCTTTTTCTTAACTGGGAAAAGGCTTAACCGATTGATTCATTTGCGAGTCTTGTTCACGTACAAACGCCTCAAAATCAACAATGAACATCTAAATGCACGTTGGTACATACAAAATGATGACCTCCATCGGGACCTAAAAGTTATGTTCATCGACATAGTGATAAAAAAATCTTCAGTACCTCACGAAAAGCGACTTTATCAGCATGAAAACATTAAGGCAATCCAGCTTCTCGACCACACGAATATTGTGAGAAGACAGTGAAGATAGTGAATAGTGTAATAAAGCATATTACTTACAACCCACCAACCAACCTGAGAAACACAAAAAGGAAGTGTCGCCTTGATAGAGACAATAAGAAAAGTGCTAATGGAAAATGGACATGTTCTCAGTAAAGATAATTACTTATTAGTAATTTAACTAAATCCTTATTAACCTTATTATCCTTATCCTTATATAAGGCTAGTGTTGAAGTTAACAACACCCTTCACGTGAAGAGCCTGATATTTAGTGATAGCAACGAGCGACGATGCATCCTATTTTTGTTTAGTTTTACAAGTAGGCTAATTAGCTATAAGAAATGTCTTGTCATTCTTGTTAGCACCCTTGTCCTGTACACGCTAATATACAGTGCGCAGTAATCTCGTATTTTCTCCTGTTTTATTTTACACAAATCCCGGTCAGTCCCGTACATGGTCCTTTATCGAGCCTGATTGTCGTTATCAGCAAGTAATTTGAAGAATATATAATTAGAAGACGGAAATAATTGATCTGGATTTGAGAGGTTAAACGCCGACAGCGTGTCTTATGGATTGAGTACACATTATTTCTCACGGTGTTAAGTATATTGGATAATATCATCACCCAACACTCGTACAGGTTGTATCTAGCTTTATTTAAATTTACAAAAGGTTAGTGCATTTATTTTGTTAATTATGTTAATTGAGTACCGGTTTTCTTTTTGAATAGTTTCGTTATTTTTGTATGTTACATGTACAATTAGCGACAGTCGTTATTATATAATACTTTTAAAAGTATAGTAGGAATTAGAACTACATTTATATAATTTGTATTGTTGCATTTGAGCGATAACTATTCAGTTAAGTATCATAGTTAATGTGTAGGTATTCGTTAATCATAGTTTATTCTGGAAAGTGTTAGATATTATTTCAAACTATTGACTGTTAATCTCAGTTAACTTGCCCGTAGTGTACTTTAGTTTTGTGGTGTTTTATATAATAACTTATTAGATAAGTTATTGAGGAATTCATTTATAATAAAAGTTGTATCGTTACATTTGCAATCAGGATTTATTTTTATATAGAAAGATTACCTACCTATTTACATTGTTAGACCTTATTAAATTCTACCTTACAACTCTGTACCTAAATTAATTTCGGATTAAGTATATTAAATTATTTATTTTGCGATTATATACATTCCAGGTCGACAACACTCGATTTCCAGCATGTCCGAGGAAAGGGAATTAGTAAAGAAGCGAGGAAGTTTTAAGGGTCGCTTAACTACATTTGTCAATTACTTGGACGCATTGGATGACGTAACATTAAGCGAATGCGATGTCATGGAATTACAGTTGCGCATGGGAAAACTGGAGTCGTTGTACGAACAATATGATGAGGTACAGTTGCGGTTAGAATGTATGGTTGACGATACGAAGGCCCAGTTGTCTGAACGTTCCGAGTTCGAGACATTATACTATAAGGCATTGTCGAGGGCTCAACAGTTAGTGAGTAAGAGTAACAAGCAAAATGGTTCAGTTAGTGGTAAGGGTAGTCGTGGTAGTGTTTATAAACCTATTAAGTTGCCTACTATACAATTGCCCAAGTTTAATGGTTCATATAGCAATTGGTTAGAGTTCCGTGACACCTTCACTAGCCTCATCCATCATAATGACGAGATCGACGAAATCAACAAGTTCCACTATTTACGTGCTTCTCTGGAGGGATCTGCTGCCGTGGTAATTCAATCTATTGAGTTTTCAGCGAACAATTATGATGTGGCTTGGAATTTAATTTGCGATCGATTTGACAATAAACGATTATTAGTGCAGAATCATGTGTCAGCATTATTTAACATTGAACTCATTACGAAAGAGTCTTCTATCGCTTTGAAAGGGTTAATTGATCTATTAAATAAAAACTTGCGAGCGTTAGAATCTTTAGGCGAACCAGTCAAGCAGTGGGACACGTTGTTGATATATTTAGTTACACGTAAGTTGGATCAGAAGTCCTACCGTGAATGGGAGGAGTTCAAAGGTCACACTGATAAGAATAGCAAGATTACGTTCGATACTTTCCTCCAATTCATTCGCGCACGCGCTGATCTAATTGAAACTTTAGAATTATCTAAACACAACATGTCAGGTAACCCTAAATCAAGTTCCGCGAGTAAAATCAAATCCATGGTGACGACACAAAATTCTAATATGGTGAGCACTGAACCTGCTTCGAAAGCTTGTCCTAATTGCAAAGGTGACCATAGTTTAGTTAATTGTTCACAGTTCCTTGCATTGAGCAATGAAGCTCGACGCAAATTGATTCCTACTTTTAAATTATGTTATAACTGTTTTCGTACGGGTCACTTTTCTAACAATTGCAAAAAACCGGGTTGTAAGTTATGTAAGCGCAGGCATAACACTTTGATTCATACTTCGGAAACAAAAGGTAACGATAACACATCTGATAATGCAACTTTGTCTCCGTCAACGTCTGCAGCGCCCGCGCAGTCCGCTGACACTGACGCGACGAATAACGTGTCCTTGTCTGCGAACATTTCCCCTACTCATGGCGAGAGTAAGGAGCGCGGCGTGTTATTGTCAACCGCGTTAATTAAATTATATGATTACAAAAATCATGAGCATATTGTGCGAGCGACACTCGACAGCGGTAGTACATCGTGCTTCATGACGGAGCGGTTATGTAAACGACTTAAGTTAAATACGAGTTCGATTGATAGTTCAATCTATGGCATAAATAACGCGTCCAGTCGCGTAGGCAATATGTGTCAGGTAAAAATGACGTCACTTAACAATAGTTATAATGCTAAGTTGTTATGTTTTGTATTGCCATTGATTACTAATGAGATGCCATGTCGTGAATTAGATTTATCTAACCTGAACATTCCAACTGATATTTGTCTGGCAGACCCTACTTTTTACAAGCCCTCAGACGTAGATCTTTTAATTGGTGCTGATCTGTTCTGGGACCTGTTAGGTTCGCAAAGAATTAAGTTAGGAGTCGGAAAGCCGGTGTTATGTGAAACCAGGTTAGGATGGATCGTCTCTGGTCCCGTTATCTATAATAATCACAATAAATCAATAAATAACATAAGATGTAATTTTACTCAAACTAGTTCCTGTAATGATGCCGACTTGGATTTAATTCGTAATGACATTACGCGATTTTGGAATCTCGAAGAGATTAACTCGCAAAATTCTGATTATTTGCCTGAAGAAAGGTTGTGTGAGGAGCATTTTTGTAAAAATACGACTCGTTTGAAAGACGGTCGTTTTTGTGTGCGTTTACCCATGAAGCAGAATCCATCTGTTTTGGGTGAGTCATTTCATAGGGCTACAAAATGTTTTTATTCCTTGGAACGCAGACTTAAGGCTAAATCTGATTTTAGTAAATTATTTCATAAGTCATGGCGGAATATATGTAAGTCATTTGGTCAGTTTGCATTCTACTTCGAAAGTGGAAGTCGAATGAACCTATTTTAGTGTCAGGGACTCAGTCATCATTAGATTTAGGTGTAGGATCTAATTATCCCAATAAATTATTAGGACTTGACTGGTTCGCTGAATCTGATGAAATAGGTTTCTTAATTAGTTTTAAGTCACCTTCTAGAAGTTGCACTAAACGTGATTTGCTTTCAGCAATTGCACGTAGTTTTGACCCTTTAGGTCTTTTATCTCCTTTTGTAGTCACCATGAAAATGCTATTACAAAATTTGGTTAGACAAACTTTCATGGGACGAACCGTTGACTCTGGAACTTAGCACAACTTGGAACGCTATTGTTAAAGCTCTCCCTCTTTTAACTACGTTACGTATCCCACGGTATGTTATGACGGACGGTTACCAGACGTTAGAACTGCACGTATTCACAGATGCATCTGAGCGCGCGTACGGTGCGTGTGCCTACATCCGTAGTGTTAATGCAAATGGTGAATGCATGGTTCGTTTACTTATCGGTAAAAGTCGTGTGGCGCCGATTAAACCTACTACTATTCCGAGGTTGGAACTGTGTGGTGCCGTCGTGGGAGCTCGCGTTTATGAGAAGGTGGTCAAATCACTTCGAGTAAAGTTTGATCGGGTTTACTGTTGGACAGACTCGACTATTGTATTGGGATGGTTGCAGATGTTGCCTTCTAAACTTCAGCCATTTGTGCGCAATCGCGTTGCTGAAGTTCTAGATAAGGCGGGTAACTGCACTTGGCGTCATGTCCCAACTGACAAGAACCCAGCAGACCTAATATCTCGTGGCGTGGATATTAGTGTTCTGCAAGGGCTGCAGTTGTGGTGGTGTGGCCCCGACTTCTTAAAGGAAGATCAGTCGAACTGGCCATCTCAGGTTAAAGGTTTAGAACTCGAGACTTTACCCGAAACTCGACTTCAAGTTTCATTGAGCGCTATTGTAACAAATAATGCTTGCAATACTTTAATAGATTTTAACCGTTTCTCAAACTACTTAAGACTTGTTCGTTCAATAGCGTATGTGTTAAGATTTGTTAGAACCTGTAGGAAACTTCCTGTCATTAATAAATTTATATCTGAAGATGAACTACAGGAAGCATTGAATGTTATTATTTTAAATTGTCAAATCGAGACGTTTCCAGAGTACAAATTACTTTTAAATAAACAAAATATACCTTCGAAAAGTGTCCTCTTTAAATTTAATGTTTATTTAGATAAAAATAAAATCATGCGTGTCGGAGGGCGCTTAGAAAATTCTGATTTTTCATATAATAAAAAACATCCTATAATTTTACAGTCCGCTCACATTTTTACAAAATTATTATTTAATTTTGAGCATAAAAGATTGATGCATGCAGGCCCTCAGTTATTGTTAGCTTCAATTCGGGAATCGTACTGGCCTATAGGTGGCCGTAATCTAGCTAGGGCTTGCTATCGAAACTGTGTGCGCTGTTGTCGCATGAAGGGTAACGTAATTACCCCATTGATGGGAAATTTGCCGCAGCAGCGTGTCCAGCCAGGAGGTTATCCCTTCGACAATGTTGGTGTCGATTATGCTGGCCCTATCATGTGTGCCAGTCGGCAAGGTCGTGGCTGCAGGTTAGTGAAGGTGTACGTAGCCATATTTATTTGTTTTGCCACTAAAGCTGTACACCTGGAGCTAGTAGGCGATCTAACCAGTAATACCTACTTACTTGCCTTATATAGGTTTATCTCGCGACGGGGTAAGCCAACTAACATTTATTCCGATAACGGTACCTCATTCGTTGGCGCGTACAACGATTTATCGAAATTTCTAAAAACTTATTGCGATTCCTTAGGTGCAAGTTTGGCAAATGATGGTATTAAAATGCATTTTATTCCCGCATATACTCCTCATTTCGGCGGACTCTGGGAAGCGGGTGTTAAATCGACAAAGTATCATTTGAAACGAGTGTTGGGAAACTGTAACTTAACGTTCGAAGAACTTAACACCACGCTTATTCAAATCGAGGCCATCTTGAACTCTCGTCCATTGACGCCGCTATCTTCGGATCCTGCTGACCTTGCACCTCTGACGCCGGGACACTTCCTTGTGGGTCGACCGCTCACATCATTACCCCAACGGGACTATTTGGAACACTCCGTTCATCACTTGGCTCGATTTCAACGGGTTGAGCAACTCCGCCAACATTTCTGGGCCCGGTGGAGTAAGGAGTTTGTTTCTGAATTGCAGCAGAGAACGAAATGGCGTTCCTGCAAGGATGCACTGAAGCTGGACTCACTCGTGGTAATAAAGGAGGATCACTTACCCCCTCTTAAATGGAAGTTGGGAAGAATTGTTGCCGTCCACCCAGGATCAGACGGTATCGTTCGGGTGGCTGATATCCGGACTCCTGCTGGAGTAATTCGGCGCGCCTTCAATAGGATTTGCCCACTACCCGTCACTTGCTGATTTTGTTGAAAGACAATCTTTCAATGTCCGGGGGTATGTTGAAGTTAACAACACCCTTCACGTGAAGAGCCTGATATTTAGTGATAGCAACGAGCGACGATGCATCCTATTTTTGTTTAGTTTTACAAGTAGGCTAATTAGCTATAAGAAATGTCTTGTCATTCTTGTTAGCACCCTTGTCCTGTACACGCTAATATACAGTGCGCAGTAATCTCGTATTTTCTCCTGTTTTATTTTACACAAATCCCGGTCAGTCCCGTACAGCTAGATTATAATAAAAAATAGGGTCTATGCATATCCAATGCATAGACCTAGTATATAGTACTCCAAGATAAGGGGGAAAAAATATGAAAACGAAAACCTCTTAAAATCCCTAATGAATTTAGGTATATTTCTTAATAACTTAATAACGTCTTTATATTCCGTAGCACTTTAAATAAAAATCGTTCACTAATCAGGCCATTTCTTCTAATTTGGTCGAGCCATTAAGCGGCCTTCAAACTTGCGTGTTGGGCCTCATTAAACAAATCCCGTGGTTGCGCCAATTTGCTATGATCCGCGACTTTGTTTTTTGTAATTTGTTTTTTTTGGCCTAGCAGTCCTATACCATCCGTTTCCCTTCCACCCGCACGACCTCTAGAAATGATTTGACATTGACGTGTGTGCATCGATTGTGAATGTGACCGCACCGCTAACAACGCACGCTCGAAATTACAAGAAAATTGACTATTTTCGTGATCCAACCATTCAAAACTCAACAATAGTGCAGTGTAGTGCAAACAGGACCTGGCAGTGGTTAAATGTGCGAAGTCGAGGATCGCCGGCCGGCGCCACGTGCAACCTTCGAAGTCAAAAGGTCAGTGTTCCTCCCTATCCCATGCCAGGCATAATACCTGCATATTGTTAACAAACCTTAGATCGCTTTTTCAAACCTACAGTCCACATCAAGCAAATTCGCGCATCCATTACTTTTTGGTCCTACGAGCAGGATCGTGAATCATTTTCTTGTAATTTCGCAATATAGTATTTGTTCCATAGGGAATAAACGCAACGCGCCTGTTTACCTAGATATAATAGTAGAAAACCCGCATCTAGGCATTTAGGCAACTATACGTTATTTCGCTCGTATAGTTAAAGAGTCATTGATAATTACGGTACCTACGCCGTCAACCGCACCGCATAATTATAGTTAGCTACGTAAATATCAGCGTAGATATAAATCGATCGCATTCTTTTTCTTGACAAAATTCATTCGACCATCCTACAAATTGCATGTAGGTAGACGCATTTCAAAAATACCCGTTCATTGTTGAGTGAATATTTGTAGGAAACGGATAAACCATAGATTATATAGACAGGTTATTCCGTTCGTTCGCCGTTCGCTTTGTTGTTTACAATACTACCATATTGTTATCTGATAATTATCGCTTACTTAATAATTCGTTAAGTGTTTGTTTGAGTGTATAGTGTGAATATATCAAGACAAGATGTCTCTTAAGGGAACCAAGGTAGTACTGATTTAAAGGTTCAGTTAAAGCTTTTATACGCTGAAAGGGACTCACAGTTTTCACGTGTTCAATCAATTTGTGATAAATCTTTGCAAACCTCGGATCTGGCGATTAGAGATGCTTTCTTGTGTTCGTTGGAAACTTTAGATAGTTTGCGCGCGGATTTTAAATCTACAATTAAGGATATAAACATTTTAGAGTTGGAGTTAAATCCTGATTACTGTGTGAGTTATCAGGCATTGTCGTCCTTTGATGACTTGTATTGTCGTATCAAACGTATTGCTAGGAGTTTAGAGACTCCCCCCCCCGCGAGTGGTTTATCCAACCCTCCTCGCGAACGCCCACGATTGCCGCCAATTCAAATACCTGAATTTGATGGTGACATTCGAAATTGGAATTTATTTATAGATAGTTTCGAAAATATAATACATAGGAACACATCGCTGACAGATCACGAGAGATTGCATTATCTCGTAGAAAAATTGACCGGTAAGGCAAAGGCTGTCTGTGCTGGAATTACGTTTAGCGCTGAAAATTACAATTTAGTTTTGAACACTTTAAAAACAAAATACGAAGATAAGCGATTAGTAGCCACCGCATATTTAGATCAATTATTCGATTTGAAAAGTTTTTCCGTTTGTAACGATCATAATTTAGAGAAGTTTTTAAATATTTTCGCATCATCTGTTCGTGCAGTAAAGAACCTAAAGGTCAATGACCTCTGTGACTTTTTGTTTTTGTATATCGGTTTAAAGAAATTAGATCCTGAAACTGTTCGTCTGTTTGAAACGACTCAGCGCGGTAAAGAAATACCTAAGTTCGAAGATTTAGAATCTTTTATTCGCGACCATATTAAGGTATTGCAGCGCACGTCGGCACGTCATGAAGTCACGAATAGGACAGGTTCCGATCGCCGTATAGACGCGTCATCGAAGTCAGTCAAGACTGCACATACGCTAGTTAATACCGCCTCAACACCTGACTGTTCTCTGTGTAAGGGTAGCCATACACAGCTGTACAAGTGTTCGGAATTTCAGAGATTATCGCCTAGTGATCGTTACAAGTTTGTCCGCACTAATAATTTGTGTTTTAATTGTCTAAGTGACAAACATCTGGTTACGTCATGTAACAGTGGTGTTAGCTGTCGTAAATGTCTAGCTAGACATCATACCTTCTTACATTTTGAGAGTAGTAAGCTGCCATCGCAGCAGCAGCCTGCGCAGACGCGCGACGCTTGTGACGCGCGGCCTGCTGCAAGTGCAAACGACGTAACATTGTGTTCGCTTTCCGCCGCTGGTACTCAAATCACTACCGTTTTACTTGCGACCGCGCAAGTTGTCATTGTAGATGCCTTTGGCAAACCGCACACCGTTCGAGCGCTACTAGATGGCGCTTCCCAGAGTAATTTTATTACTCGGGATTGTTGTCAACGCCTTGGTTTTAGTTTTAATAATTGGTCATCCCGCTCAGAAGTGAAAGGTTTTGGAGGTTTAAAGGCAACCATTCACGGTTCCATTAAAATAATATTTAGTTCACGTTTTAATCGTAATATTTCGTTTGAAATGGATTCGCTAGTCGCAGATAAGATTACGGAACGGTTGCCCACGGTACCGGTTGACACGTCCATGCTGACGGAGTTTAAGAACTTGCAGTTAGCCGACGGAAATTACGCTTTCCCTGGAGATATCGATCTATTGATCGGTGCTTCGATTCTCCCGCATCTCCAGTTATCACGTAAAATTCAAGGTCTTCCGATGTACCCCGCTCCGCACGCACTGGAAACAGTTCTCGGGTTTGTTATAGTTGGTTCCGCACCCGCTTATTTAAATAGTTACTCGACTGTGTCGCACTGTTGCACCGTCGAGCCGCCGCTTGAGTCTACCATCCGCAAGTTCTGGGAGATTGAAGAGGTCAATGTCCCGCCTATTCTCAGCCCTGAGGATCAGGTCACTGAGGAGATTTATACCCGCACGACTACTCGTGATAAAGATGGTCGTTATGTTGTCGCGCTCCCTTTCAAGGGTGATATTTTTTCGCTCGGTGGCTCCCGTGCCTCCGCAGAAAAACGCTTGTTTGCTATTGCGCTCTCTGCCGATATTCGGCAAATGTTTCTTAGTATTGGAATCAGAGAATGTGACCGTAGATTCCAACGCTTCTTGTATAGATTTTCTCCGCAGGAACCTTTGAAGGTTTACGAATTCAATCGTCGAATTCAATCGTCACCCCATCGATGGGGCACGTTTGTCGCAAATAGGGTGGCTAAGATTCAAGCTGAATTGTCACCGGAAAATATATTCCATGTCGCTGGAACAGAAAACCCAGCTGATTGTCTCTCACGTGGTTTGCTTCCTGCGCAAATTTTAAATCATCCGCTTTGGTTTTGTGGCCCTCACTGGCTTCATACCACTCCTAACGAGTGGCCAAATGCTCCGTTTAACCCCGCTACTGTTTCAGAGCCACCCGAGGAGAAGAAACATACGCTTGTAGTATCAGTTCCGCGTGAAGAGTCAGTTGTTTTGTTGTTGTCTAATCGAGTCTCGTCTTGGTCGAGACTATTACGCTGTGTAGTTTACGTCCTAAGATTTTTGAGATTATTACCATCGCGTGGTTCTATAATCGCAGCTGATTTGGATAGAGCTGAATCAGTAGTACTTCGAGAGTTGCAGAAATTTTATTTTTCAATAGAATTTCGTAGTTTAGAATCACATAAACCTTGTAGTCCCGCACTTCAACATTTGAAACCATTTTTGCAAGACGGACTCATTCGTGTCGGTGGCCGTCTGCGAAATGCTAAGTTAGAGTTTGAACAAATGCATCCAGTAGTTCTACCACGCAAGGATCACGTTTTGGATTTGTTGGTGGATTATCACCATAAGGTGAATTGTCACGCTGGTCCCGATTTATTAATGTCCATTCTTCGACAGAAGTACTGGATACTTTCCGCTCGCAATTTGATACGCGCTAGAGTGCACAGATGTGTGCCCTGCTTTAAGCTCCGCCCGCGTTTCAACGCGCCGGAAATGGCCGACCATCGTTCTTGTCGTGTTGTACAGACGGCGAAACCTTTCATACATACTGGGACGGACTATGCTGGACCGTTTAAAGTCACTATTGCCCGTGGTCGTGGTATACGTTCCACAAAGGCATACATTTGCCTATTCGTTTGTATGACAACTCGTGCGGTTCACATAGAGTTAACCAGTGATTTGAGTACGCAGGGTTTTATGTCTGCATTTAAACGATTTTTATCTCGCCGTGGTCCCGTTAAGCGCTTATACTCTGACAACGGCACAAATTATGTTGGAGCGCGACGCAATATTTCGGAATTACATACATTCTTACGCTCCAAGTACTACCAAAGTGAATTCGCCCATGTCTTAGCTGAGAATCGCATTGATTGGTGTTTTAATACGCCAGTCATTTTGGTGGCAATTGGGAGGCGAATATTAAAAGCCTTAAGTCGCACCTGTTTCGGGTCATAGGCGAACAGATTCTCTCGTACGAGGAGTTGAGCACTGTACTCGCTCAGGTAGAGGCGTTGATGAATACGCGTCCGTTGTGTCGGACTTTGTCTAGTGATCCATCGGAGCCACTAGCGTTGACGCCGGCTCACTTCTTGACGACGACTCCTCTTAAATATTTGCCCGCTTTAGATGTCGAGACTGACAAACTGCAGCTCCACCCGCGTCACGCTCTGCTAGATAGCTTAGTTCAGTCCTTTTGGAAGCGATGGAGGACAGATTATCTGCATACGCTGCAGTCGCGTCAAAAGTGGAACACTCCTTCAGATCCAGTCACAGTCGGTACTGTGGTGATACTGAAGACTGAGAGTGCGCCTCCTCTGCACTGGCCTCTTGGTGTAGTGGAAGAAGTTTTTCCGGGTTCGAACGGAATAACGCGAGTCGTAAAGGTTAAAACCGCAACTGGATCGTACCTGCGTCCGGTTATTCGCCTCTGCCCTCTGCCTAATCAGTAGTAGTGGCATAGTTAGTTATAAGTTGTTTCGCTACCTAGTATTGATAGTTTAGATTAGTAATAGGGTTTAGTTTCGCTTTTGTTTTTTCTCTTTTCTTTGAAGGTAACCCTTCAAACCCGGGGGGAATGGTTGCGCCAATTTGCTATGATCCGCGACTTTGTTTTTTGTAATTTGTTTTTTTTGGCCTAGCAGTCCTATACCATCCGTTTCCCTTCCACCCGCACGACCTCTAGAAATGATTTGACATTGACGTGTGTGCATCGATTGTGAATGTGACCGCACCGCTAACAACGCACGCTCGAAATTACAAGAAAATTGACTATTTTCGTGATCCAACCATTCAAAACTCAACAATAGTGCAGTGTAGTGGAAACAGGACCTGGCAGTGGTTAAATGTGCGAAGTCGAGGATCGCCGGCCGGCGCCACGTGCAACCTTCGAAGTCAAAAGGTCAGTGTTCCTCCCTATCCCATGCCAGGCATAATACCTGCATATTGTTAACAAACCTTAGATCGCTTTTTCAAACCTACAGTCCACATCAAGCAAATTCGCGCAACCATCCCGCTTTTAGCTTTAGTCCCGGCTTTATTGATGTTGGAAGGCGATACAGAAGATTCACTTGGATCGAGAAGTCTTTATATAAACGGCCAAGTTTTGACTCACTCACTCAATCATCAACGCCCAGCCCAGACTCTTCAAACTAGAACGTTATAATTTTGCACAGAGGTTTCTTTTTTTTATGTCAATTTTATCATGTCCGGACTAAGCGTTTTGCTTCGCCGTTTATTGAATGACTGGAACAATTTGCCCGCTTCCCATCCTATAATTTAAGTGCGTTCAAGGCTAGAGTGAATAGACTCCATCCCTATAACAGTTCAGTTAAAATTTTCGAAATGGATCGCATTATGAGCTGGTGGTAGGGCCTCAATACTTAATACCCGGCACCACAGACTCCTCATTCCAGCTGCAAAATCACACATTGCAATGTCCAGACCTTTTGTACCGACTTCCCAGTGTGTTCTGACAACAGCTGGTGATATTTACAATCCGATTGTTTCGCGCACTTTCTCTTTAGGTAGACATTTTGTATTCAGATCTATGTACATAATTCTACATAGGCCATCCAGTTTTACATTTTCCTTACTTGGAATTTTCACTGTCTTTTTCCGATGAAGAGTTTTCTAGTTTGGTATCTAGTCAAAGAATTAAATGTGTAACCTTTTGATCAAGTATCTGATACATACAAAAATGTCTAAAGAATTAGGTAGTAGCTATTGTAATTTTTAATTTTAGGTAATGTAAATTAAAGTCAATGGACCACCAGACATACGGTGATCCGACGTCTTGTGCGTATGGATGGACATCTTATTCATACCCAAAAAAACTTCTTGGGAATACATTAATTGTGTACAGCTAAGGAGCGGTATTCCCTTCCAGAGTCTGAGAGCCTGTGTTTCGTGATAACTGCAACCTGGAGATCTTTCAGTCAACAATGAATAGGTTACGAGCTTATTAACCGTTACAAAAGTTGCTTTCCGCGTCAGTCTGTTTATCCGCAAACTTCTTCTAAACCCCACAACGAATTTTAATGTAGTTTTCACTAATAGATAAAGAAAAAAAAATTGAGTCGCTGTGTGACTGTGAAATCTTTTTTTATTTTTTATGGGTGTGCGTCCGCTTGAGGCTAGAGTAATTAAAAAAAAACTTTTCAAAGTAAACATTACTTACTCCTATATCGTGATTGCGGTCACAAACATGTAAACTTACATACACAAGACAACCGGACGCGAAACAACTATTTGTACCACAACATACATACCAGTATTACTAGTATAAACACTAGTACAAATACTACATAGTATTACTAGTATTTGTTCTGCGCGGGAATCGCATTCACGAAACGCAGTTCAGCAGCAAATGTAGCAACCAACCGTACCAAAACTGCAGTATGTATAATAAGATTTTAACTACAGTACAGCAGCAACATCCCTACTTTATTTCCTACAAACAAAACCTCAACTGCCAAACTAAAAAAAAAACGCCCTATTTAAACTAAAAATAAAACATGGAACTGCATTTAAGTGCAGCTGTTTCGTAGTTCAAGCTAATTCGACAGCGGACAGACAGGCAGACGGTGGTTAGATGTAGCGTTACCTAGGCTACACAGTGTAGCCTAGAACTAGGTAATATGGCTGAAGATATGAGGGATGTTGGATGATGAATTGTGATGTTACTGATGTTATTGTTTAGTGATTAGGATGTTAATGTTGTTTTTTTTTTTGTTGCAGGTAATTTCAAGTTTTCTTTACTGGCTTTTGAAAGAGCTACATGGGAGTTATTTTGTAAGTGTACTTAACTATAGTTTAATGCCTTTAAATAATAGTTTACTTTTAGGTAAATGTCCTCCATTGTCGACCACATCATTGCTTACTATCAAGTGAGATAGCGGTCAAGCGAGAGCCTATTAATAATAAATTAAAACACTGTTTTCCTAAGATAAAACTCTATTTAATTTTAAGTAAAGTTTACAAAAAATGCTCTTTTTTATTTAACAAAATTACATCGTAGCGCAAAGCCTTCATAACTAAATGAATTCAATCGTCTCATTTATTTATCGACCTTTCCTTTTAAGATGAACAAAGTAAAGATCTTACCGTTAATTTCTATTACCAGAATCTCATAACTTTTAATAAGTATTACCGAAAAATGTTAATAATAATCTGCCTTCAAGCCAGTTCACTCAAACAACCACTCGCATAATTGTTTGTGTAAACACTCCGGGCCAAACACATCGGGCCAAACATACAGGCACACATCGGGACAAACAGACGAACACACATCGGGCCAAACACATCGGGCCCGATAAATCCCGCACACCACTCGATTTAATTAAATTCATTAGCGAAAGCGTTTACACCGCTGAGGTTAAGGTGTCAGGCGGTACATCTGATGAGCTGAGGCGGTTGACATAACTGAGCATGGCAGTTGAGAGCTTTTCATACTCACTCAAATGTCTCACTGATAGTGGCGCGTGTGTTGGATCAAGTGGTTCTCTTAAAAATCTGATCTGGGTGGCTGATATACGAGTCATGTTCGTGAACGGACGCTGTCAGTTGAGACTGCTCATTTTTTGGCTACCAGTGGCATATTTTAATTTTTATGATTTAAAGGAGTGTCCATGGAGATTTTTTGCCTTGTAATATGCAATTAGCATCATTTTTCTGACTGACTGACTTCTTTTCAATTCAAAAGTACCATAGATTGTTGATTCTTAACACAACTATTATACTAGCTTCGGCTTCGCTTTTGTCAAAGTAAAGAACTATTCCAATAGAACATCCCAGACGTATCTTCTGTTAAAAGAATCGTAAGTCCTTCTTCAAGACATGATCGATTCTTGTTAACCTGGTGCTCCAGAATCGAGAGAGACCTCAAGTTTATCTCATTGCCAGAGTCGATAACCTAGAATAGAATATCCTGGCGCCGAATAGTGAGGAGACTCACCATAAAATAGGAACAGGAGAGGGCAATGAAGAAAAAAGGCTAAGACTAAGGCTATATCCGCCAGCTTCTTGTCTCTTGAAGCACCTCCAGAGACCCCAACTAATCCTCCGTTTATAATAAACGGCTGTGAATGTGTGTTTGCATGTTTACACGCTTATAACCCTACAGCAGCTAACTTTACGAACAAATATTTGTCGGCTCTTTCCACTTAATATATTACACAAATACAGACTAATTTGCGTTTCTCCACGGCTTGTAATTTGAGGGTTACATTAAGGTATGGAAAGGGCTTTTAATTTCTTGAGGACTTCTTTTTGTCCTTTTAGTAGTATGTAGCGCTTTTAATATGTGCTAATGCCTTTTATTTGTAAGAGGAATCACAGTGTGCTTCCTAAGACTTGGTCTTATTTCCCCGAGGCGTCTTTAAAGAGAAAAAAGCAGTGGCCCAGTGGTAACAGTTTCGACTTACGTCGTAGGTTCTAAACCAGGCAGGTCCATTATTTTATGTTAATTATTTCATCACCACAACTCTTAAATCGATAAAAAAAAAACATCGTGAGGAAGTTTGTATGTTCTAGAAACAAACATTTGAAGACGTGTTACATTCCGCACTAGATCCGCGATGATTGCGGCCCTTTCCTTCTCCTAGAGAGGAGGCATGGGTCCCGGTAGTGGGAACATCATAATAATGCTCACCCGTTCATCTTAATATACATTCCCCGTGACTGGGAAGTAAGTTCGCGGTTGGTATTCGTAGATCTCTGATCTGACAGTCATTAATGGAAATCAGAAGCCAGAAAGACTGACACTAGTCGTGCCTTTAACGTTACCTTGGCACGATTGAACATACTCCTTGGTACATCTCTTACTTAACTGCATTTGGATAACGAGCTCTGCAGATTTACGAGTACTACCTTTCGAGGTGGTGATGATTAAAAAAAACTTTCCTTACAGTTACGGAACTCGATTTACAGTTAACTCCACAAAATGGCTTCCAATTAATAACTTCTTCGCAGTTATATCACCCTCTAATTACACGTTCACACCTTCCAGGTAAAGGCACGTTCAGTAAATATGGCGACCGCTACACGTGCCATATTGACGATATTTTATCGAAATTACACTTATCTGTCATGGCTGCCAGGGGAAAGGAACAGGAGTTATGGTTGTGGACTATAATGTGATCATTGATTCTAGCTGTGTGGCCCTTTGTCTAGCTGATATTGGAATCATATCAGTTTTAAATAGAAGGCCAGCTAAGTACCGCGGTGATCTTTTTTGAGTAATATGGTCGCGTATACTTGATAGTAAAACCTAAGGATCTTTAAGTCAAGAGCAAATAGGTTACTTCTAGGCAAGCGTGTTCTATCGTCGATCACATGATCGCTAACCATCAGGTGAGCAAACATGCTTTTGTATGTACAGATAATACACTACGGTAATATATTTTTGTCACACATATCAAAGAATATAATCCGTTATGGATTTGATAAAAGCAGATATACACCACTATTTTTTAATTAGCGCAAATACTTATAGGGCTTATTAGAAAAGGTCTTGTTGTTATTTAAGTAAATTCTCAATAAATAATATTCATAAACAGCAAAGTTGTGAGCGTTTGTTTATATTCCAAAATCTCACTCAATTTATGAAAACATTGTACAGGTTATGGTTTAAGAATGTCAACAAAAATGGAAAAACACTGCGCTTAGTATTTTCTAGTAGTAGTTGTTATGTATGACGATTCAATTATGAATTTACCAATAATGACAAATTTTCGGGGACAATTTTAGGATTTCATTTTTTTTTACTTTTGTCTACACAAATATGATCAGTAACAGGTACTGATTGAGCCCCATTTTTTTGTGCACTAATTAAAAAATAGGGGTGTATACTAATAATATAAAAACGAAAGATTATGAGTATGTTTGTAACTCGCAATCGAATGGTTAATCGAATTTGGATGAAATTTGGCACTTATACACACATACACATACCCACAAACTTTTGTCTTTATATAGCGTAATTTGTAGCTCATATTTTATTTTCTTTTTCGTCAGTAGAAATTGTATTTTCAGCGAATCCTGTTGCAATTGAACACCATTCGCTTCAACGTAATGCACATCCATCACAGATCAGTTTACACACAAACCATTTAATTCTTTCGTCCCGGCTTTAAATCCCGGGACGGTGACAGCACAAATCACAAGCCGACACAGTACCTGTCCCGGGCAACCAGGCTGCAAGGTTGCAAGCCTTTGTCGCTCTTTTGACTGCTCAAACGTATGCATGCCACCATTTTGTGAATAGGACCACGAAAGCTTTGAAAGATTTAGTAGAACTTAAGAATATGTGTGAAGTGGGTTTCTTTATCCATTTACTAACATTGAGCACACAATTTATTGAAGTTTGAGATGAATAAAAAAAATTGTATCTAGGTATCTTCTTTTTTATTTGTTATACACTAGTGCTTGACTGCAATCCCACCTGATGGTAAGCAGTGATGAGATCGTTGATGGTGAATCGCACTAGTTTATTAAGAGCCTATTCACTCTAGCCTTGAAGACACTCAAATTATAATTGGAAGATAATTTGGTCCATGAGTTTTCGTAGAGTGATAATTTTAAATGCACTGAAATAAAACGAGATTATATTGGTCTTGTGTTTTTCTTTTCAGGGAAACTATTTTATTACAAATTGTTACTACTAGTTGTATGAATTACAAATATTTTTCTATTAGATAGTTATCGTTATTAATATTGCTGAAACATTTTAATTAGAGGAGATAAAACCCAGCCGCAAATTATCGCGAACAGCATTCTTCCTAAAAAGGGTTAATATTATAATACTTAATTCATGACAATAATTAACCACAAAATTTAACCCAAACTGAAAAGTCATTAAATTTAACTATAAACCAGTATAAAACCATAATCTGTCCGTTGTTAAAACTACAAATCCCGCATAATCCCGCGTCATCACATCACTAATGTAACACGCTACGCGGCCTGTGAACACGATTGAATTAAATGACCGAGTGTGAAGCGAAACGGATATGATTTCGATTTGATTTAGTTAATTTTGAGGTTTTCGTAGTAGATTTTATTTTGTACATAAATTATAAATAATTTGTAAATAGGTTTTTAAAAAACACCCTTACACATAATTTTTTTCATCAATTTAAACTAGATGAGGCCTTTATATCTTAGCTGATTAACCTGAAATGAAACACCAAAACAAATTCAGAGATCAAAGTCTTTTAAAGTCCATACAGTAAACATGTAATAGTCAAATCGTTTGAGAACCATGAAGATTAGACTCTGAGATGGTTTTTTTCAGGGAAGAATCACACAGATTTGAGTGGACCTGTCTAGTCAGTGCAAGCATTCGTCAGTATTCGTATACCTCAACCGGCATGGACACGCTGTATGATAATGCTTAACCTTAGTCTAAGGTAAAAGAAGACATAACTTTTTTTTAATATTGTTAGACTCGCCTTTGACCACTATCCCACCTGATGGTAAGCGATGTAGCCGAAGATGACTTGCCTAGAAGTAACTTATTCACTCTTGACTTACCTACTCAACAAAACAGAAAGAAAAAAGTCTCACAATAACAAAAATCCGTATTTCACGCTGACATTTCCTATACACCAAAAAAGCTTTGCTCCGCAACCCCTCATGATTTGATCCGAAAGTTTACCGCTCCCGGAAAAACTACAAGCTGACCTACAAATACGGAATCCCTTCACTCATAATATAAAAAAAAAATACCTTTTACGACGAAAAGCGTTCACTATAATACTTAATTTCACCGTCGCGCGATCATCCGCGAACATTTCAGGTTACAAACGGATAAAAATGAACTTCCCACAATGGACAAGGGTTTACGGGATAGTTGTCCGGTTATTGCCCGGTTATTTTCCTGGACAACAAGGGGATTAACCTGTCCGCTGCCGGATTACCCGGTTTGATGGTGTTGAGTACAAGTGTAGAGTTTGACGGTAATTTGAGTCTCAATTTTGGATTGAAACCGGTTGAGAATTTGTGAGTTGAAATCAGTTGTGTGATGGCATCAGGAATGAAAATATCGCCTAACTTAAATGGCTGTGGATAGATTGCTCGCAGACTGTCGATGGAATTAAAAGGTTTTGCAGTGGCGATCCCGTACTGGAAGACGCAGCGTTGAACATAGGCCTCTCACAAGTGTCACCACTATCATCGGTCCTGTGAGCATCCCATCGGATTTCCACAACCCTTGATAAGTCATCGGCCCACCTTGTAGAAGGCCTTTCAACTCTGCGTCTTCCTTTATGCCGTCACCACTCTAGAACCTTTCGGCCCCAACGGCCATCTGTTCTGCGAGCAATGAATAAAGTCTTGCTAATGCCTTGGTCACACGTACCGAGCAAATGGGCGAGACAGTGCTTTCGGGCGAATACTCGGTACATATGAACATAGCGCGGAGGGTTTCACGAGCGCTCTACAACTCGCTTACATCACTGTTTCGGCCGAGTAACATTTTAATGTCTGGCCCTTTTACTCGATACGTGCGATCATGGGTTTTTAGGCACGTTTCCAATAAACATCTGCTGTTGAGACCTCTAAATACACAAAGCTAAACAAAAGAAGCTATAAACTATAAGTAAGGCATGTCTCACAGTCGTAACTCAGCAGCGAGAGCAGTTACTCGGCGGTGACAGCCGTGACGGAGTGGTAGGCAGGAGGCAGGGCTATTGCGTTCCACACTTTATTGCCACCGGCCGGCCCATTCCGCTGATGAGAGTAGGAAGTGATAATCTTACTACTGTGACTGCTTTATACTCACTATGGCTGTTCAGAACTTTTTATTGTGTAAGTATTGAATATTTACCCGTTGTATCTTATTTATTTATTGATCCGGTAGAAGGTAGATAATTGCCCCAAGGAAATATATTCCGCGGGTAAAAAGTATCTATAGAATAGAATAGAATAGAATCTCTCCGTATACAAATACACACACCATCAGATGTACTCACATAGGTACATATAAATTGTCGCATTTATAATAAGTATTCGTACATACTTATAATAAGCTGACAAGAAGAAGTTACAAGATTTGGTACCCGGCACTGCTAGGTGTTATTTATTTCACCAGTTTATTCGCCAAAATTCACAAACCTACCTTTTTTATACCTATAATTTACTTACTTGTATATTCTTAGTCCATCTAAATAAAACACATCATATTTGCCACTTCCTTAAAACGCATTTGAAAAATTTTAAATTCCCTCCAGCCACATCAAGCAAACTTAATTCCACCGCAAATTTAAAAACGTAACTTGGTTTTTAAAAAGAGGGTAGTAGGAGGTAAGTAAAATAAATATTTTTGAGCGGGTACCTCGGGGAGATGGGAGATAGGCCACGCTCCTCCTGTTGTGACCAGCTAATTATAATATTATGGCCGTCCTTGGAATATGTAAGTTTAAGGTCCTGTCTTGATTAACGAAAGGCATTTTGGAAGATTGAAGTTTCTAAGGAACACCAAATTGCCGACAAAAAAGATAAAGATCTATCATTCAATCTGTTTGACCTTTATCAAACCATGATTGAGTTTGCTTTAGACTAACTGAATGCAGCTGAATACTACGAGTAAAAAAAGGCAATGTCAGTTATCAGCGCCCGAACTAAACCCTTAGACCTAAGGTGACGATCTCTCGCGGGGAACAAGCTCGCCGTCCGCCCGTCCGGTAACCGCATGGACCGGGCCCAAGACGTCGATGGCGCGTTTCGTTTCACTACGGCTCAGCAAACCGTAGGGGCCTAGCAGGGTCGAAGCCTATGGGGCCAGGGACGGTTTCTGAAAGGAAGATTCGGCCCCGTATTAAACGCAACGAAAGAACAGGAGTAGGTTTTAAGTCTGACACTATTTCCCGCCCCGTCCAGGTGCGCTTCCGCACGTTCGGCTTTATAATTGTCTAGAGTAATCTTATATCATACGAGAACCTACCACACCCTCTTAACAAAAACATGTCAATGCAACATTCAACCACTCAGCTCAACATTCAAAACCTCTTACCTGGTTCCCTGCTTGCCACCCATCTTACTCGCCATACTGCAGCCTATTCCTTCAAAATATGTTTAAAGCATTTGCCTCTGTGTGAGGATAGATTGCACAGCGACGCTCCACTGTAATACTGTGAGGGCTGGTTAGGTCTTAGTGAAAGCGAGTAGCGGGGAAAAATAGCGATTTAAGAAAACTAATAAGCGTAGACAGAGTAGTCGGTGCATATTTTGTCATCTCAACATAAATTGAGGGTTTCCTAGTGCAGATATAAGGAATAATTATATCTTCTTATATATAATGTTAAAATGTAAGGTGTTATGGAAGAGAAATAAATGTGTATGCTATGTTATCTCTAAATATATGTTATCTTAAAAGAGTTTGCTGAAACTGAAACTTATTTGAACTTGTAAAAGCTTCCATTGTCTAAATAATCAATCAGTCTTTTTACCGGACTGTGATAAAGCCTACAAAATGAATGAGGTTTTTTGTGACATCTAAAAGTTATTTAAAGTAACTAATCAGCATTTTGGAATATGTCATTTATAGTAGAATCGTTTTCTATACTGATTTATATGTATGAATAATATTTATTTATGTAATGAATTAACTCAATAACTAGCGGACCGATTTAAGAAAATATTTCTCTAGTATAATGGAACTTTATCACTGAGAGGCTTTGAATATATATTTTTATTTTAACGCGGGTGATATCGATGTGAGAAGCTAGTTGTTCAAAATAACGCCTTAGCAAGTAAAATTATTAAAATCTACATCAACATTTTAGTGTCTTTTAAAGTCTTAGTCAAGTTATAAAAACTCGTGTGAATTTTTCCGCTCTCCGCTGTCACTTGCACCTCACAGGGTTGTCACAGCCGGGAGTTAGAAGTTCAATTTAAAACAAATTGTTAGTTTATTTAGTCGAGGTCTCAACTTTTAGCTCGACGCAAATAAATTTAGTTCGCGGCGACGTTTCTCCTGATTTTTCTCTTCTAACACCTCGGCCTGGAAATTATATTTCTGCAAAAACATTTAGTCTGAGTTGAGTTAATAGTTTTTAGAAGTTAGTTATAATGAGAATTATATGAAAAGGCGAGGTATTAATCAATTTAAAGTTTCTCTCAGGGCGAATTCTAAGTAGTTTTAGCATTTAACTTAACGAGCCGAATATCTTTTGCTACTTGTAAATAAAATAAAGTATGAAGAACTTTTCATTTGAATAATTATATTGAAATATTTTATAACTAACTTTTACTTAACAACATTAATAATTATTATGTATGCACACAGTTTCTTTTTTAAACTTAAGAAAACAGTACACAAAACTACGTCAGTTCACATTCCGACCCGTTAATCTAAACGGGTTCATTATAGTACTAATAGCTTAATTCCAGGACATTACCGTTAGTCTCCGACTTCCAGCAGAACTAAGGAACTAACGACATTCTTACGACGACCTTCTGCTGACCTGAAAAATTGTGTCACAAAATATTAAATTTACGTTGAAAGCTATATCTTGTAAAGCCATGAAATGTCAAAGTGTGCCTACATAAGACGACCCATCTTTGCATAAGTAAACAGATCTTACACTGACTCACAAAAGTACCAGAAAGGGTGTTTTTCAGCTAAAAAATCTTACCACATCATAAACAGAATAAAAATTCAGAAAAAAAGATTATAGTTACAAGAAAAACTCATTCCTAGGGCAACCCTTATTCTTTTATTACACACACTAATGTCACATTAGAGTAAGAATGTAGAAGTGTGTGTTGGAATGCGTGTTTTTCGCATGTGTGCGGCCGTACGCGCGCATCGTACCCGTGATTGATCGTTGCTCTTACGCGCGAGTGTGCGTAACGCAGGGTTGACACAGACGCGCGTACGTGAGATGATTTTATTTATTCCCTGAATAAATGTTCTGACATTTCCGAGATAAGTTTTGTTGCGGTGAATGGAGAAATAGTATTATTTGGAGATGTTTTTGTAGACCTAGATTTGGGCGAGATTATGTAAGTTGAAGTCGGAAAATGTCTCTTTTGCAAGGATTGTAGGTAATATGTTTTCCCTAATTTCGTGACTGAATGGATTTATTCTGTATTTGGTGAAAGCTTAGTGATTTATCAAACTGTGCTTTTGCTATTACTTTTACATTTCTTCTACTTACTCATTTCTAATACATTATGGGAATTCTAACAGCTTTGTTTTGACATTCTATCGGCGAAGGCGCAAAGGTCGAATTGTTAAAATACTTATTTATCTATTTCTTATTCTTCTTATTAATCTTCATGTACAGTAGTGGTACATACTTAGGTGGACGTATTGTAACAAGGCATTCTCTACCAGTCAACCTTTGGGTTAAAAAAGACAACACTGTGGTAGGTGCACACAATAAATAAATAACAGCTATTTCAAATATAATGTAAGTATAATTAAAATTAGTTATTTATAATAGTAAAATACTTATATATGTTAATATTATAAACTAATAAATATTATGATAAATATCAAATTATTATAATAATTAAGAGAACTTAAAATATGACAATTATAATGAAGACCGAACTAAAGTTGAGAGGACTTCAAGTAGTTCCGAATTTTACGCTTGAAGGAAAATTTACAAATATTCGGGATTGAACTCGTGGATTTTTATTATTGTATAATTACTGTAGGAACAATATAAAGCTGATTTATTTTATGCTATGCTTAATAGTCGCGTAGAGCTTTTGTGTCGCCTGAATTTAGTGAAAACGTGAATTTCTATTACTAAATAAAGAATACGGCAAAGACAAGACAGCCTACATTCACTTAATTCCCGAACCCGACATACATCCAACTAACACCATTACCCCAAACTAACAAACTTCCCTATATCCTCACTCGCCACCGATTGCATTGCCCTTCCAATCATCAGACGCTACGCCAAACTCCAGATACACAACTTCGTAATAAAAAGTAAAAAGAGGAAGAAATAGTGAAAGTTGCAATATAAAGCGCTAAGCCTAGTGACAGCCCTGACTTAGCGCGACCAACAAAGTAAGGAAACATGTTCGTCGGGTGACTTCTTAATCTTTCGCTCAA
Source organism: Leucania comma (assembly GCA_958295575.1). Taxonomy (NCBI): domain Eukaryota; kingdom Metazoa; phylum Arthropoda; class Insecta; order Lepidoptera; family Noctuidae; genus Leucania; species Leucania comma. Next base: position 901,697 of record OY282484.1, read on the forward strand.
CCGCTATTGGTTGGTTTCTCAGGTGGAAGTTACAAGCGGTAGCGATTTTATCATTACACTTTCTTGTTATTTTTAAGGTTCCGTACCTCAAAAGGAAAAAAATCACTTTGTTGTCCGTCCGTCTGTCTGTCTGTCAAAACCCTTTATCTCGGGACGCGTGAAGGGATTGAGTTGAAATTAAAGCCATATACTCAGGTCTGCGGTTTCTTGGAAAGCTGTAGAAAAATCAAAATACTAAGTAAAAAAAAGATACGTATACATTTATCTCGCAGAAAACGTATATTCCGACACTCTTATTATTAGTGCATTTTTTTATAACGTACCACAAAAAAAAAAATGCAATATGATGAAAAAAAATGAAACAGAAATAAACGTTTAAGGTCCTTGTCTATAATTTGTACCCGAGTGAAGCCGGGGCGGGTCACTAGTTCTTAATAATTAAGTACACTGCGCTATCGCAGTACACGTGTTGCAGCCATATCGTATAACACGCCGCATTACAACTACGCGCACTGGATTGAAAAGCTTCGCGTATACAATGCGGCGTACTTTATTTCGACGAATGGAAATCTGTCTGAACGTGAGGTAGCCGCATTATATTTTAGCGACGTTTTTCAATCCGGCGTTCCTATTTGTAATACGGGGTTTTATACAATATGGCTGCGATATAAATAATATTGCCACTAATGACTTTTCTTCGCTATCGCTTATCAGTTGCCCCACCCCATCTTAATCCTAGTCTACGGTTCGATACAGGACAAAGTTTGTCATCAGCAACAAGGGCGCGTCTCCTCAGGGTTATATTTTAAGGACTGATAAACTACCCGCCGGATAAGCCGCTTGATCCGCGGAAAGGTTTAGACGACAAAACATATTGAGTATCTATTGATAAACTTATAGACGCTGATCTGTATGAATGTTGCGTCAGAAATGTGATTTGGTTATGTATTTTTTATGAGGAATATGGGCATAGGCAAAAGTCTGTATTGTTCTGTCTACTTTCTTATATTGATTTAGAAGTTACTGAGTTAAGGAAGTCGAATAAGTCGCACTATACAAATTACACGAATGCAGCAGCATTCAGGTTGACTGGTAGACACCCCAATCTAGTTACCGGACGGCGGTCGAATTAGCGACACGCGGGGTTGCGATGGTCGTTGACAGGATCCAGCAGTTGGGACTCGAGGTGGTACTGCACAAGTCCGAGGCCATGTGCTTCCACGGCCCTCGGGGTGCGCCACCACCGCGTTCCCAGCTAACGGTAGGAGGGGTTCACATCAGCGTCGGGTCGACGATGAAGTACCTGGGACTCGTCCTCGACAGCTGGTGGAACTTCAAGGAGCACTTCCGACGTCTGGCTCCCAAACTGAATCGGACTGGGGCTGCTCTCGGGCGGCTCCTGCCCAACCTCAGGGGACCAGACGCCTCCTGCCGGAAGCTCTACGCGGGAATCGTTCGGTCCATGGCTCTCTACGGGGCTCCGGTGTGGGCACCGACGTTGCAACAGCAACCGAGGGCCCGGCTGAATGCGTGCCAGAGGGTCATGGCAATACGCATGGTGCGAGGGTACCGAACGATCTCCCGCGAGGCTGCGACCCTCCTTGCTGGCCAACCGCCGTGGGATCTGGAGGCAACAGTCCTTGCACACATGCACGACAAGCGCATGGAGATGCAACGCCGGGGCGAAATTCCGCTGCCACGACAAGTCGAGGCATGGCGGACAGAGCTCCGGCGGGATCTCATGGGGAAATGGCGTCAACGACTATCGCAACCTCGTTCGGGGCGCGCCACAATTGGGGCGATAAGGCCCATCCTTGGGGCGTGGCTGGAAAGACCTCACGGCGTTCTCAACTTCCGCACGACGCAGGTGCTTACCGAACACGGAAAGTTCGCTAAGTACCTGTTCCGGATTCGTGCGGAGGATTCGCCCGGGTGTCGCCACTGTGCGGAACATCCGGAGGACACGGTGGAGCACACTGTAGAGGTGTGCCCCGCCTGGGCGGAGCATCGCCGTGTCCTCGTGGGGGCGATCGGCGGCAGCGATCTCTCTCGCCGGGCCTTGGTTCAGGCCATGGTCCGTAGTGAGGAGGGATGGCAGGCGGTCGCCTCCTTCTGCGAAGCAGTAATGCTAGCAAAGGAGGAGGCCGACCGCATCAGGCAGAGGCAACGGGGCGCTCGCCCCAGCCGCCGCCGGGATTCCGATCCCGATTTCCGGCCACCGTAGGCGCGGGCTTGCGGACGGCGTGCAATGGGTAGCACGCTGTCCGATCGTCCGGTAACCGACCGGACCGAGCCCAAGTCGTCGACGGCGCGTTCTGTTCCCGCGCGCCTCAAGGAGCTGTCAGCACACCGAAGAGGCCCAGCCTGCTAACTGCAGGCAGGCAGGGTCGAAGCCTACAGGGGTCATGGGTTAGTTCCGAAAGGAATGCTCGACCCCGGCACGATAGGCTACGAAGGAACGGGGTAGGTTTTTAGTCAGTAAGAGTCTGACACTACTTCCCGCTCCGCCCAAGGGCGGGATTTGTCATTGGATGATTTTACCTACCATAAAAAAAAAAAAACCCCAATCTAGTTGAAAAGGGATCAGCTGATGAATTGGTTTGATTTTCAATAAAATCCTATATTTTCCTATGTTAAGCAGGTTTAAAAATTTTACCATCCAATTGCTGCTAAATTCTTGCTTTTAATTTTGTTTAATCGAATCAAACCAGACTAGGTCCGCGTACTGGATTGGAGCTCAATCACTGTCACTACAGGAGGCCTGTTCCACAGTCTGTAATGAAAATATTACAGACTCATTGTACCTCGTCCCAAAAATATTGGATGTATTTAGAACAATAATAATGATATTCCACAACTATCACACGACGCCATCTAGTCCCATCAGTTATTGATAAACAATGCACATTTAGAATGGATAACACTTATGGATTGCGTGAAAAGTGATATTAAAGAAAAAGCAGTTAGTGATAGCGTGACGGGTGACAGGACAGAATGGATGAAAATTATGATGCACATTAAGGGTATTACATTGTTCAATGACCTTGAAGAATTTGCCTCTACACTAGTAGAGAAGAATTGATCTCTACACAGGCATTGCAGGGGGTGCTGCGCGCGGGGTGTTAGTACTGATTCGATTTTTTCTTGACTACTTATCGATATTCAATGAAATTAGAAAAAAAATCAATACAAGTTATTCAATTTATCGTAACATATATTTTGGTATAAATTATGAGTATGAATATAGAGCCGTTTTCGAGAAAATATGGAATTAATGTTCAAAAAGGGCCTATTTACCAGACTTTTTTTCTTGGGTTAGGGTATTTTTTTTGAGAAACGTAATCAATATAATTTATTAGTAATGTCCTTAAGTATCCCCTTCATTTTTTATAAGGTAATCGTACATAAGGAATAATCTATAAACTTCAATCAACCTAGGTGTTTTTTTGGATTTGGGCGATGTAATCCCCTTAAAAAGAATTCTCGCCATTAGAACCTCTAAAAAAACTATTAATGTTAAAACCAATCACTAAATCCATGTCTGCACCAACTACTTCCTAAGTCTAAACACTAATCTATGCTAAACCTAGTCTTGCTAAACCGGCACTAAATTCAATTGTTACTTAAGTCGAGTACCCGGGCCCGCTACCCGGGTCCTCCTACCCGGTGTTCGACTCGGCTCGGAAGATACATGGTGAGGGTTGGATTAGACGTGCTTGCTTATCTGGGAGGTAGTTTTGGATAATGTTTGGAAGACGGTAGGTAGGTGTTGGGTTGTTATTTTGAGCTGGATGTGTATGTTAGGCAGTAAGTCTATCTCTGGAAGAGCTTAAGGTTTGTACTACCCTCATACGATGACGTGCCCTGTTAAACTGATCATCAATAAATATTCTTTAATATTCAACAACTTTCACACAACATCATCTAGCCCTAATTTAAGCAGAGAGTGTGTAATGAATGCTAGACGATACATGGGTCGTTCTTCTTTTTTATCGAAAAATTTATCAATACAAATAAGTGTGACGTAGGTGTATTTCTTCCACTCTGTCACACAAATTAAAAAAAGGAAAATATATCTAATAACTAATTTAAAACCCTTGAATATTAATATGTATTGTAAATTTAAAATAAAAGAGAATTGAGAAACATGAAAATATCAATTATAAATAGTCGGCAAAAAATAAAAACGACCCACATACATATAGATAAATTACACCCAGACACAGAACAAATGATCATGCTCATCACGCAAACATTTGTCTTGGATAGGAATCGAACCCACGCCTCTAGCATAGCAGTTAGGGCCACAACCACTAGACCTTTTGGTCCAGTCTATCATTACTATAATAAAGTGTAAGTCTCTTCACCTTTCCCTCACACTTTGAATACTTTAATAATTATCCCTTAGTTACGTAGTTCTGATTAATTTCGTTGCGAGTTTAAGTCTAAGAAACTTCAATAGTGATTTTCTGGTGTTTGCTGCTGTTGATTCTGGCTTTCAGGAGATGCTATAGTTAAGAATAATGCTTTGCCCATAAACAAAATACACCATTATTACGTTACGTACTAATTACACTGAGTCATGCTCCGCCTCAGTACGGACGGATCAAATCCACCATACCAAATTCGAGCTTGTGTTAACATTAATACCATTCATTCGTGTGATTAGTTGTTCCTACTTCAGGAATAGTATTATCAGAATATACTGACCCACATCGCTTTATGTTTTGCCTAATGGGTTAGCGGTGTTATTTCTAGAGTCACGCCTGAAATCTATACTTCTCTCTAACTGAGCTGGAAAATTACAAATTATTTGTGTACGTGCAGTGCGCTATAGTGATTCTTAAAAAAAAAATATCAGTATTAAATCAGCAACATGGTATCAGCCTTTTAATGTTCCCACTGCTGGGACTCAGGCCTCCTCTGTAGGAAAGGGGATTGGGCCGTAATCCACCACGTGGGCCCAGTGCGGTTTGGTGGACGTCACATGTCTTCGAATTTTAGATTCTAGGACATGCCGGTTTCCTGACGATGTTTTCCTGCACCGTTTTGAGAGCAGTGGTGATAAATTAAATTACACAAAGTAATGCGCCTGGCTGTTTGAACCCACGACCTACAACTCGTAAGTCGTCTAAATAAAATGAATTTATTCCATTATTTATAAACAATAATAAATTACAATATAAAAATCATAACGTTTGAAGTTCATCATCATCATCGGTTTCCAGTGTAACCACACTGAATACTCGTGTTCTACATGGAGCGACTGCCTATCAGACCTTCACAACCCAGTTACTGGGTAACACGATGCCCCTTGGTAAAACTTTGTGGCGTTTGACTATCTGTAACAACTGTTTATAATGTATTTTTCAATACACTTGCTCAGAAAGTGGCTCTTATTGCACTACTCTTAGGTATATAATGACGCCTGTTACCAAACTGTGACATTTTGATTACCATTACGCACTAGTGCTGTAATGTAGCTAATAACCTTTTTGTTCAACCTCTTTGTTCGCAAATCAAAAATTTCATAATAGGTTATTGCGTTCCTTCAATAGTATAAATTTGTGTCTTACTTATTTCATGCAATTTCGACCAATTTAACTTGTGAAAACAATTTATTTAATAACAAAACCATTTACTATTTAAATCGTTCGTTCAAATAAAAATTATTTTTGCTTTGTGGTTTATGGCCGACATTTTAAGATTCGCGCGGCTTTTTGTGTGATTTTTTCGAGTGAAGTTCATTGGCTGTATTAATTAAATTAAATCAAATACTACAAAAACATTAGAAAATGTTACATCCGTATTCTATTATCACTTAAAATGACATTATCGTAAAAACTTTTCACGCAGGAATACAAAAAACGACTAGGCAATTTTGATCAAAAGACTATACATATAACCACCTATGATTAAATTTAAAAAAAATTAGATTCGAGCCTATGAAAATAGATTTAATTTTTTACCGCCATATTATGTCAAATTTTACTAGTTTTGCTGTTTGTAATAAAAGTGAACTAAATAATTTTTCTTCACAAGTGTATTGAAAAACGTCGTATGATACACGTGAGTAATGTATGGTTACCGTTCTTGACTCTCTTATGACCCTCGCCACGGCTCGGGTCTTAATACCGCCTCGACAGTAACCACATTCATTACACTTGGTTCACAATGTACTATTACGTTCATTAACTCGAAAACACCTAATCGGTGCAAAAAAAGACATTACAGTTAGGTGTAAAGTTTCAATTTTTTTTAAAGTTAGCTGAACTGTGGTGTGGTTACTTGCGGATTAACACGCCACCTCCCAACTCATCCCCCCTTCGTCCCCCTATAACATCCAACTTTTATTTCCGGCCACATTCGCTTCCGATTACGATGCGACATTTTGAATACAAGAATTCTGTGGGTAGGTTATATGTCTGTTATTTAACAAGAAGGCAATAGCTTATTAGGTATCTTGTTAGTCCTTATGTTTCTTATAACTTATTAGTTCTCTTTGTGATAGTATTTCCACGTTTATGGCATCTGGGAAATTTTCACATTACTTTGACTATATCTTAGACCTATTTGTACCATATACCTAATTGCACTATACGAGTTATTTTAAAAGTGAACGATATTTCTTATAATTAAAAACATTACAGAAGCTTTCTACAGTGACCATTTTCAACTTAATTTCGACTTTCCCACACCACGGATAAATCTTAGCCATATTTACACTTACTATACAAGTCGGTGGAGAATTCCAATAGGATCGCATCTTACATGAATGCTAAGACAATAAGCCAGAGCCTCTCGCTATGAATACGATCTTAGAACACAATGCTTGAGGTTTAGCAACAGAGCAAGAACTTCAGTGAGACAAGTCGGATCGACAACTAGAGTTTTCTATGAAATATACGAAAATTAAATGATTGAAGAAAATTCGTTGATATTAATGAGTATAAAGAATAGCCTGTTGTTCCTGGTTGCTGGCCTTAACTGCTATGCCAGAGGCCGTGGGTTCGATTCCCACCCAAGACAAATGTTTGTGTGATGAGCATGATCATTAGTTCTGTGTCTGGGTGTAATTTATCTATAAAATCTATACATTTGGATAAATATTAATAAGTATGTTTATCAATTATCTGCTTAATTTGTTACTAGATGATGTAGTGAAACATTATTATTATTAAACAAAAATAAACACCTTATTCAAAGTCATAAGCGCGAATAATAATTAAAAGTAAAACGGAAAATTCATAATTTTTTTATATAATTATACAATTATGCCTTAGCATTGTTGGTATAATGCTATTGTAATAGACATCTAAACATTTAATTTATTACGCTATAATAAGGAAGTAGTCTGCCTCGTTGCTAAGCAGATCTAGGATCAGCTCCAATGCCATTCTTCAAACCTTAGCAGATAACCTTAAAGCGTAGTAGATTTTTTTTTTTCCAGAATTGCTAACCCTTTAGTTGCCAAAATTGTTACCAAGCATCGGACCGCTGCTGCGTTTTTAATAAATATTATTATTACTTAGCCGCTACAAATAACAACATTCTGAAGTACTTAAAATTACGTTTTATGTCAGCACGTAGCAATTGTTCATTTGTTTATATGGGAACGGATTCCTGAACGTATAGCAATCAAATCTTTCTTCAACTATCACATAAATAAACACCAATACTACTTTTAGGCTCACCGTAAACTCAACCCACTCAATCGCCTAAAAATATTCTCAACAATTTATTTCTCACGAAAATAAAGTGTGTTATCAATATAAAACATTACGGTTAGATTACTGCATTACTGTTCGTGGTACACTGTGGTTCATGGCCGAAGACCGTAGAGCCGTGAGCACACAACGCTTATCGACTAATTGATCGCAACGACCGAAGGCGCACCTGCGTGGGCTAGGGATGTGTCTGGATGAATATCGATATTTGTAATTGGTTTTATGTAAATTTATATTGCGTTTATATCGGTGATTCATATTTTCAGTTATTTGAGTATGTTTGTTCGTTAAATAATGTGCATTTGTGATCAAACAGATGGAACAAAAAGAACACATAAAAAAAACACAATAAGTATTTTCGCCGTAAAGTCTCCATTGAGTAATCAAACTTATTCCTCAAATATTGATAACAAAGTTTTTACTTCCCCAAAAATTTAAAAAGCAATATCTTTCAGAAACTTTTTCAAAAATTTAAGAGAAAATAATTTATTGGAAACGTTTACTCAGTAAATTCAATAGTTCAACGACTTTGTACCGTTATAAATCAGATTTTATCATGTGCATAAATAGCTTACCAAACAAAACCAACTTCCATTACAAATATCGATAGTTTCACCACATCCCTATTATTAAGATATCAGCTCCAAGGCTACAGCGTGCTTAGTGTTGTGGCCAGATAATGTTGAACGGGTGGTCTACACTGTTTGCCCGCATACGAATGTACTATCGATAAGGCCAGTTATCGAGCAATATAAATCACTAGTCGGACTGAGGTCGGGAGAATACTATGCTGAACTGAACAAATATTAAATGGGTTTTCTCTTGTGATAAATATGTTTAATTCATGGAGTTGTATTGAATGGGAGGTAGAAATAACTGACGTGGAAATTATGGTGAATGATTGTGGATTTATAGCTCTTGATCAAAGTTCTCTCTTAATTGGTAAAATACTTAGTTCATTTTCTACACTAATTAATTTAATTTATTTCAGTTACTTCAATAGGACTTTCTAAAGTCTAAATTTGTTAGATAAATTGAAGAATATTTTCTGATAGAATTAGTTTAAAGTTTGAGTTAAGAGAGGAGAGATTATTTTAAAGTTTCAATTTGTTTTGACATAATTTTATGAAAACTGACTGTCTACATCATTATCATCATCATTTCAGCCGAAAGACGTCCACTGTTGGATATAGGCCTCCCCCAAGAGTCACTACATTGAACGGTCCTGTGCGTCTCGTATCCATCTAATTCCCGCAACTCTTACCAAGCCATCGGTCCATCTTGTAGGAGACCTTTCAACGCTGCGTCTTCCGATACGCGGCCGCTACTCCAGAATCTTTCGGCCTACAGTCTACATGATATTTTGTACTTTTTATACTATGTATTTTCCTCAGATATAAAGATTTTCAAACGAGAACAACATATCGCACAAGTTTTCCTTTTAAACCTAATAAAAATATGAAATGTCGATCCTTTTCGCTATAAAGTCGAGTGAAAATCTTCGCTTCGCAATGTTTGCACGATTCCTTTATTCAAATCTCAATCCCCCCACCACATCCCCACACGTAACGTAGTTTGCTAGATCACGGATTTCTTTACTGCTCCCTAAACTCATACAATATTAATGTAGTATAGTGATTCTATTAGTATTTTGTATAATTTTGTCGTGATCTGAAATGTATTTTAAATCCCATAAAAGTACGAATTGAATACGTTTTTGAAAATATCCGTGTATTATCAACAACTCTCTTTTTTAGTCTAGGAAATCATCAAATATGTTTTTCGGTGGAGCGACAGAGAGTGTCAGCTATGAACTGACTAAAATCTACTCGTGTCCCTTCAGTTGCCTTTTGCGTCCCAGAGGCGTTTTCGTGACTCTTATCGTGACTATTGTGATGTTGTATGGCAGTGGCTACACCACCAGCCTTTTAAATACACTGATGGACAGGGATACGGAGAAATTACTGCATACCATCAGGTGAGATCGCAGTCAAGCATTAGTTAAAATCAAATAAAAAAAAAAGAAAATTTTGGCAATAGATAAAGATATTTAGTTAGGAAATTAGAGATAGCTTTAAGTTTTTTTAATAATTCATTATTCATAGGTATATTTGCCCTATAAAAATAAATACATAGTTTATAAATAACTTAATAACTATTGTATCGAAAATAATTTTGGATGATTAATTTCTAACTTATTATACTTATGTTCTGTATTTGAGGTCAAGCATCCCTCTAATATCCTCTTTTGCTACAATACCGTACTGTTCACCAATCACACACTCCATTACTTCTAAACCTCAAGCAACAACTTCTAAACCCGAATACACATCAATACCCTTGAGATCCTTTATGCCAAACTCTAACCAAATATAATTTAAACTTGCCCAGTATACGAAATATTTGTTAAACTCCAGCTATACTCGCATTTGTTGCTAACAATTTGTAGTGCTTTGCATCGGACGCAGCTCCGTCCATACAAATAGTTAACTTAAAGATCGTCGAATAGTTAGGAATATATTGCGGAGCAATATTCATGAAAGTTGTAGAGTATTTTTGATGAAATGAAAGTTCTACGGATTCTGTAGTTTTTGCGCTACTCGGTTTATTTAATTTAATATACAATACTATACAATTATAGTTTGTAATACTAACAATAAATGTAAATGTCTTTAATATATCAATTTGAAACCAAAACAAAACATTCTAAAACCAATCGACGAAAAACGAATTGCCTCACAACTCACAAGACATACCCCACACTCCACACTCCAAACATTTCGATAAAACAATAGATTTGGATTCGTTTCCCCATTCATCACACACTAGTACGATGAACAGACAATACATCAACATTAGACAAGACAGGCAGACGCATGGACATCGTTCCAAGCACCCACAAAATCCTATTCGATACATCGTTCTACAATCGGAAACCAATTTGGATATATTCGGACATCATTTAGGAAAACAAGTAGTGTCAAAGTTTGTGCGACACAAACAGAAGCGAACTTTCTGATAAATAGACGAAAATGGTGGCATTTCCAGCTAAAGTAATTTTAACAAGGTGGCGATAAGGTTAACCTCTAAAGATGAACAGATTTAGAATTAAAGACAACGTTCGTAGTTAGTTATGAAGGTCTTTGTGCAATACGAAATGTCTTCAATTGTCTGCATCTTTACTATCTCCAAACGAAATTGAGATAAATAATGCTCGGAAGGACGTTAAAGCGTCCCAATCTTCCCGTCAACCATAATAAAAATATTGCGACACATCTATTCCAGAAAACGCAATCAAAACCACATCAAATTGGACATCCAACACAAAAATTGTCGTCAAAACAAAAGCTTCTATATCATTTGCCACAGACAGAATCGTTTCAGAAGGGGAAATCGATACCGTCACTGGAATCCGTGTTGAATTGCTATCGTTTGCTGTCCATTGGCGCGGGTGCTAACTTATGTGCCAATTTCGTCGGCACTATGTCACCGATGGACCTCGTCCGCAGAATATATTGCTCGTAAATCTGTTGCATGATTTAAATTAGATATATTGTTCTGTTTTTAGGTTACTTTAGTTTAGCTTTAACGCTTAGCGCTCATTTTCCAAGCGTACGTGAAAAGCAATTTGTCATTTGCATGGAACCGCAACTAAACATACAAAACAGAACAACTAGACAAAATATACCCTACTGTATACTGGACAACATATTATGTTACAAACTATACCCATCTTTAATGGAAACCAAAATAAATAACCTTCATTCTGAAAATGCGAAGGGTTTTGACGACGACGTGAACCCGCCGTCACATTCCCCACGTCATCACTCTCAAAATCTGTCACTAAGCTACCGGAAAACCATAAACAACATATTCGGCCCATTTTTTACCATCGGGGTAGGTTTCCCCATTACTCGGGTCAGGTTCATTACACCCCTGTATCCGATGACCAGTTAATCAGCTTGGACATGGGTTGTTTATGCCATGAGGTTTATGGGATGTACTTGAGGCTGCGGTAGATGCTTTTAGGATAAACATTTGTGGAAGATATTACAAAATTTTGCCCATGTTAGATAACTAGCTATTTTAGCGCACTGATCATGTTTCACCGTGGCTAATCTGAAATGAAATACAATCTACAGATCGTAATAATGAAATGGACAAGTTGAAGTACGATACTACACAATCAAATCCGCAAAGTTAATTACAAAATACGAACACTCATCTCAAGCGCCGTTAGAACATCATCAATAATAATCGAGGCAAATCCAAAGAATTGCTCTGTAATAATCCAGAAGCATGTGAAATAAAAAGGTGATACATCAACTATGTGAGAGGGGAAGCGAATAGCAACAGGCGGAAATTGGTTCAGCTTGATGAATGATATTGACGCCGTGATGTGGCGTTATGCTACTCTTGAACCAGATCGAGGACTGAGGAAATAATGGATAAATTTGAGTGGAAATGAGAAGCCGAAAGTACTTAATACAGCATTCGATGAAAATGTTATTAAGAATATTAATTTTAAAGTTATAATTAGTATAACAGATGGCAATAAGCAACATTCAGTTATTACAGATAAGAAAGTGTAATATAATAAAAGATAGTCTAAAGCAAGCACAACTTAAACTTTCTCAGAACTGAAACTTTGACATCTAGAGACAACTCATTGCCAAGACAGATGAAAACGGCCAATAAAACGATACCGACAAAGCCTTTGTAAGATTACGACTAAACTTATCCTAAGCTGGTCTAACTGGCTACTGAAAGTCTACAATATAGATACGCGTCAAGTACAAACAAGCTTAAGAGTGCTGATAAAAGACAGGAGGGTTATAAATAAAGAAGAAATATCGTATCTTTCTGAAACAAAAAACAAGATCTATCCTCACTTGCCAACTATACTATTAAATAAGCGTGTAACCTGACAAATCACAGCCGTGTCAGTGAAGGAGGATGGGGGACAGGCTGATTGATGTCCAAGACCCTCGTCCACCCCCAACCCCCCTCTGTCTCCCGAGCATAAAGAAAACTAATCTTGAAAACGTTTTGGTACATGATTGGGTAATTTTTTTCTCTGACCGCCTTTCCACATGTCTGCTTTGAAATAAATTAAGTGGTTGTGATTTTTATGGGGTCAGTCAGGAAGATATGAGTAAGAAAACGTAAGGTTTATTTTTCATTACAGATGACTAGCTTGGAGATTGCAAAGTTAGCATGGAAAGGACTTTATGTTGTTGGTATTTTTTTTTTTACTAGAATTAAACAATTTCAATATCAGTTGTATCCACCTCGAATTCGGCAACTAATTCAACATTAAGCTCCAATTCTTCTACACTAAAACGGTTTGCTATCGTTTGTCGATTTTTCACCTCCTGACACCATTAGATTCGCGTCGCTACAGTCGCTCCTGACTTCCTCAATTCCTTAGCGCAACACAAACGATTTGTTTGGCCTACGTCTTGGCTGGGTCGTGGGTAGCTCTGAGTTTTTTCGACTGTTTTTTGACACCCCACTGTGAATGATTATTGTTGTTCTTCATTTGGACGATATGTTGTTGGAAACATTTTATTATTAGGGTGATCATTTGAATGATTCGAATATTGAATAAAGGAAGAAGTATGATAACTTACTCAATATGCAACTTCATAATACAAAAAAAAACTTGAGAGGTTAACAATATTTTACTTACCAGTACCTATCTCCTACATCAATACATTTTAACCGAACTCAGCTACAGAATAACATTAAATCACAAGATTATGGCATACTCAGACGGCAAACAGAGGCATCAATACAATCTGATCGGCAGTAATCCGTTCGGAGGGTATCATATGAATATAATTCACGCTCGATCGCCTCAGACGCGATGTTTTCTCAGATTCAACCATTTGTGATTCGAACACACAGCCCGGGGAATTGGCTACTATTTTTTTTTTTTTTGTATATTTGGTTTTGATAAAGAATTTTCTCGTAAATTTATGATTTTAACTTTGGAGACTATAAAACTACGCTCAAATGTTTTAGCTACCAAAATCTAAACATAAAGTCGGATGTTGTCTAAATTATATTTGCAATTAGTGTCAAAGGTTAATTAATATTGCTTTCTCTCACTAGAAATCTTTAACTTGAAAAGGTGATTCTGATCAAAATGTTAAATAAAATTCTATGTCTTCCATGACTCGGGAATAGACTGTTTGTAGTATATTCATCTAGTAAATATGATAGCTCAATTATCACTTAATTTCTATCATCAAAACTTTCTAAATCGGCAACTAGAAATATCAAAGAAGTACTTTTTCAATTCACCAACTTCTTAAACCTCGAAAGTTCTAGTCTTTCCGCCAGTGTGTCAGATACTGTCGCCGCAGTGGGGGTACGTGTGAAATAGCCCGGAATGGGAATAAGTACGGTAAGCGATTCATGAGTGATTTGCTCCCGCAGACGCCACAGACTCCGCTAACGTCGTGGCGCTTCTATTAGCAGGGGATTGTGACTTCTTTATTTTGACGAGGTTTTCATGTTTCTGAAATTCACTGGTCTTTAGCTAAATGGTTTTCCAATGAAAATTATTTGAATATAGTTCTTTTTTTATAACGTGCAAAGATTCCAACTTAGGTTTATTTCTTTTTGGAATATTCTTAACTGTTTTTAGTGGTTTATGTATGATTTAGTCATTTGTTTTTAATTTTCTTGAACAGATCTTTGTTATCACTATCTACATTTTAACACAAATGTTTAAATCCCTTGTTTTGTCTTAACCTTTCCATATATTCAGGAGGCTTTTCACAATATTCATAACAAAACAAGATTCTCTGCCGAGAGATCAATTACTACAGGAAAAGTTTTTAACCAGTGCGCAAATTTTGACATAATAAACTTGAATATATTTTAATAAACACGTATTTTTTATTTTGATATGTTTCAATAGTAAAAAATTAAGTTAACGCTTACGAGACTTGTTTACTCAGAAATTTATTTTATGGACGTCGCTTGCCAGTCCGTCGACTGGTCGCCCGATTCACGCCGCGCGTCGACCGCTCGCCTGACGCGCCAGCTGGTATCAGAAGTACTCACGCGCGCTCGCTCTATGCGACGGTACCTACTAACGCGGTGCGATTATTGACCCCAGTTTAGCGATACAATTTTTTAAGTTTAGACTGTGTAAAGTTATTTGTAAACGTAATTCCAATTTACCCTTCATACTTTCATGGGCTTAGGACCATCAAAATGCAGAAAATAAATCATAATAAATAAGTAAGAAAGTAGGTAATACGTTTTAATCCATTCAAAATAAAACATTTAGGTATGATAGGTATTTAGACATGGTACAATTTAGATTGAAACAATTGCATTTTGGCGTATTTAAAAAATTGTGGTGTGATTTAAAAGGCTCGACGTGGTGCTGGGTCTGGGTCATGGAGTTGTTGTACCGGCTGAAAGTGGTATGGATGGAGTCCGGCTGTATTTAGCAGCTTCCATACTGCGCTTTGGCTAACACCAAATCGTCGTTCTGCGTCGTAGGTACTGGCTCTTGGATTGCGTTCAAAAAAATCGGCTTCGACTGCCAGTCGAGGTCTGCCAGACCCTTGTGCGTGGCTCGGTGTTCTGAACTGGCCGTGATCAAGCAGCCTTTGGTTAGCTGCTAAAATTGTCCTCTCATTAGGGACCGTAGGATTGAGGATCCCTTGGGCTCGCATACGAGGTACGCTCTCCCTTTCGTATCTTCTTCGTGCTGCTCGTAAATTTTCATTGCTTAACAAATACACTCGCACCATTTCATAATACTCGCGGTGAGTAAAATGAGACATTGTCACTACGCTAGTCTAGTACGCGGCACACGCGCAGGGACGGCGAAGGGCGCGAACGTCCATCCTTCGCTTCCGCAAGTGACGTACTGCATGTGCATGCGTTTTGTTTATCAAACGCCGGCGCCGCATGCCCCCGCACCCCCGTCTCGTGCGCTGGGCGTGGTCCAGCGGCCGGCGGCCTTCGCGTTTTCATTCATGCTCATTCATAGTATTACTATTAAATTATATCCATGTCTTGCTTATTTCAAATTGGGACAAAGTGGAAAAATGAGAAAAAAAAAAGTCATAAACTAAAAATGGAAATGTGTTCTATTGCTTACACTGAGCCACCAAAAAAAATTTACGCAGTGGTTAAAAAATTTTCCTGTATAAGCTTTCCAAAAGGCGGCTACAAAACAACAGCACAAACTACTGTAACGGCTAAAATAAATGCTTCTGTTAATATCATACTCAGTAATATTATTCCCATCGTACGCAGCCGCTAGCGTTGCAAGATGAAGTTCACGTAGTCCTGACGTGCCACGCTTATTTTATAAATTCAGCTGAATTGTATTAATGGTGCAAACATTCATGATGTCTGGCGGTTGCATGTGAGCGATATAAGTGTCACTAACCCATAGAGATGAAAACGTTATTGGCGTTAAATTTTGTATAGTAAAGTGTATCGAATTGTCGCATTTTTGTCGAACCACAAATTTTAATACAAACAAAAGAGCACAAAGGTACTGCTTATTTTAAAAAAGAGAATTGGTTGAGTGATGGAGATACAACAGAATGTGTATTAAATAGATTATGAAACTTGAAATTAACTATAAAAATTAAATTTTAAAATAGTAGCATACTGTGCCTTTTAATGTTCCCACTACTGGGACACAGGCCTCCTCTCTAACAGAGGGAATGGGCTGTAATCCACCTCTCGGGCTCAGTGCGGGTTGGTGGAAACCAGCATGTCCTAAAACCTAAAATTCGTAGACATTCTTCGAATTTTTGGTTCTAGGACATGCCGGTTTCCTCACGATGTTTTCCTTCACCGTTTTGAGAGCAGTGGTGATGAAATAACTAAAAATTACACAAAGTAATGCGCCTGGTTGAGTTTGAACCGTACCTACAACTCGTAAGTTGGGGACGTTACCACTCGGCCACCACTGCTTTTAAAAAATGGCCACCACTGCTTTTAAATTATATTATATAAATATAATTATTTGATATTTATTCAGAAACTACCCTGCTACGATTCCAATTAACTTATTTTGTTTTGTTTTAATGTTGTAACAACTTAGTAAATACATAATTATATTCACGCTTTTATTTTATTACTCTTTGGAATAGTCTTGATGAGTGTTATAATAATAATAGTTATTATCATCTCTTTATTCAATTATTACACGTATAAATTACATTTTTAAATATTTCAATAAAAATAAAACTTCATCGGTTTTACAAGATTGTTTTGCTTTAGCATATGCGTCCCCCATATTCTTCCACAGTAAGTGATAAGTGATGTGTGCTATACCGCGCAATAAAAACTTCTTAAGAAAAAAGTTATTTATTGAAAACTGACTTTTTTTTTATCTGATATGAGTTTCGTTTGTGTTTACCAGACATAATATTACCTGGACATCTGGACATATGGACATCTCCATGAACCAATCCCTAAAAATCTCTTTTCTACACATTGAACAAACGAGGAACGGAATCAGCGAGAAATCCATACACATGAGAAGAATGCGAACAGTGGCTGAATAGTTGACGATGTGGCGTGTTCGCAGTGACGCAGCAGAACATGGGAAATGGTGCGCGCTTGACCCAAACTGCTAGTTCAGCGATTTGACGGCGGTTTTATTAAGTCATGATATTGAAAGCTAAGAAAAACTTATCGTTTTTAATTTCTAGGAAAATATTTTTGGTAAGAACAATGCTGTAGAAGTAGAATAAAACAATAGTAACAGTTTTAATGAAGTGATCGATATATCAACAGATAGGGAAAATTATTATTTTCAATCTACAGAACTTTACAAACGTTTTTATTATCTAAAATAAATTCCACCAAACCCATCATCATCATCATTTCAGCCAAAAGCCACTGCTGGACATAAGTCTCCTCCAAAGGTCATGTGTGTCTCGCATCAACAAATTACCGTAACCCTCACCAGCAGGTCTAAAAAGGCTTTTGTAGAATCATAATATGAATCATATTTTTTAATAGTAAATATATTAATAAATAACATTAGAAGAATTGCTTATGATCTGTTGGGAATTCGGAATATGATTTGCTCTAGATGAATTGCTCATGTGACCTTTTTAGGCCCACTGGTCGTCGGTCCGCCTTGTGAGAGCCTTTCTAACGCTGCATCTTTTAGTAAAACAGATACCATCTCAGCCGTTGTTTTAACTTAATCAAAGCGCACATATTCCTCAGCATGTTCATGCTCTCGTCTTCCTGAGACTCAATTAATCTTTTTTTCTCCCTGGAGGATCCACTGCACTACTTTAAACAGGAACGCCATTAGCCCGTGCCTTGGGCCGCACCATAAGTGGAAAATAGCTGGGAAGTGGATGGAAATAAGAGCTAAACGCCAAGAAGACAGATTTGTTTTATTCACAATTCGTAGCCAGACGAGGTTAGACGATCTCTGCTTGAAATTGCGGCTACATTTTTATATTTTTGCTTCTCCGTTTGCTGTTTAAAGTTTTGAAGATATTTGATTTGGTGAGCTTCGCCGGGTTTAAGATTTCATGGAATGTTTAATAAATTCTACGTTTGGCTGGAAATGTAGGAAAAATGTTACGACTTAACATAACTTTTGAACTGAGGTCAATTCCATGTTACTGAGCTGCACTTGCAGATTGAACTTTATAGTGACTTTATCAATTTGTACATAAGTTGTGTTACCTTTTTGGTGTTCAATAAAGTTTATTCTATTCGATTCTTATAATTTGCTTGCAAATCATTATATTATCGTTAACTAATAAGAGTTAATACTAAATTTATTTGTCTAGCTATTTTTTAATGATATAAACTAATACTTAACTACGGCCCCACCTGATAATCGGTGATGCAATCGTTAATGGTGAATTACACTAGTTTATTAAGAGCCGATTCACTCTAGGCATGAAGATACCTAAATTATAATCGGACGTGAAGATTGCCGCAGAAAAATCGTACTATTGTGAAATTTGCAAAAATGAGTCGCCTCCTAGTGAATGAAAATGTCGTACGTAGATTCCGATAAGATCAATAATAAGGTCAAATGGAACTATCTGCTTATATCAAACGGTTGACTTAAGATCAAACCGAAACTAATCCGCGAACTAGAGCTGATATCCGCACGGAGAGCTGAACGAACATAAAGTTTGCGGTTATTGCGGATATCCTTATTCGGATTTATACGCCGTTTGTTATGTCTGGATAATATTGGAATAATCTTTATTAGAAATCTGTGGCTATTGATGTTTTACCTAATAAGATTAATTGTGAAGATATTTTCTCTAATAGATTTCTTACAGTAGACAGATTTCTTAGATAGGTATGAATGTTAAATTTTAAAAGTGTGTGGTTCAAAATGAGATAAAAAATCAATTTGCAATAGTAGTGGCAGCTTTTTAACTAGTTGTGGGATAGTGTGCTCTGATATACCTAATAAGAAATATACTGCGCTTCATGCTATAACTTCTGGTTACTTTGTAGGCTTCCTTTACACAAACCACGATAAAATATCGAGCCTTATAAAATTTGTTGTACGAAAATATTTATGAAGGCCAATATTATCTTCCTCAGCAGTTTTACTAAACTTCAGGCCTCTATATCGAAAACTTTACGACTTTCAACCGCATCCTGGCCCGAGCAAAACACCTATCAAGTTGTGCAAATTATTTATGGGGTGAGAACACCTATTATCGGGATAGCGGACTCTAATTTTCTTACCAAACAAATGGGCTGTTAAACTGAAAGTTTATAGCCACTATTGGGTTCGAATTTAAATTTATTTAATCATTGGATTTAATTAAAATTGTGTTTAAGATGTATACCGGCGATTGCATCGATTTATTCTCGTAGTGCTTTGATGGCATGATAATGACGAAAGGTCTGTTGAATTTTATAGGTTAATAGCAGTTCTTGTCTTTACTTACATAAATATATTCAAGTATTATCGCGATCATTACTGCCTGTTCACTTAAAAAAAATTTGCTTGAATCCTGCAGCGCAGCGCCAAACCAAACTCTTTGAGTATTTCCTTTCGAGTGCAAGCAAAAATGAACTTAGCTGACCACCGCTAAGTTCATTTTTGCTTGCGGCGAAAGTGTTTTTGATAGTAGAATTATCAAGCTAAATGCAGCGGCAGTAAATTAATTGCTCAACCCTGAAAAGAAGGGCAATAATCAATTTGAATGAACTACATTTAAGAACGGGTAGGGCAGTGGCTCCTTACCGTTCATGATCACTAAATTTCCTAGGACAGATTACATTAGGGGGCAGGAAAAAAGCCACACTCAGCAGGAAAAATATCTAAAGCTAAGCATATTTTTCAAAAGTACTCTCCTTCATAAGCTCTTTGAAATACCTATACAAAACAAAGTCTGACAAAATGTGACTGAAAGTTTAAACATTGTTGCAGAAATATCTTTACAAAATAAAATACAATATTCTAGAGATCAGCCAGAAAACGAGAGATTGCTTCTACGCTGAACTAGAATATTTTTCAAAGGATAAGAAAAAGTATCGACGAATGCTTTATCTTGGGTCTTATGAAATCAAACGATGTTTGAACAAAAATATTTTACTAGCATCTTAATATTACTTATCCGATTATTTTTTTCACTGTGGCTCTGGAATGGAAAGGGCAACTGAGTACTTTACGTTACGCGCTAATATCGCAATCAAAAAACTTGGATTCAAAACTCATATATCTACACTACCTGTAGTCACTGATAGACAAGGACAGAGATAAGAGCTGGCGCTATAGTGCGAGCGAAATAGCGCCAGCTGCCGAATGTGTGTGATCGTCGTGACCGATGTGAAATCGTGACAATTGGCACTAGTTCAGCGGTTCACGCACTAGAGGCGAGTCTATCTTCCGCTATTATGATGTAATCTAAGCCTTTGGTAAAAAATAATTAAACTATATTACTGACATTTTAGATAACTAATTTATTTGTTTATTCAAACCGCATTATCCTCTTCCAATAACTTGTGGTCGCACCTCACATCCTAGTTTAGTGCCTGTAAAAACAGTAAGTGATCAACAATTTTACGAGTGCGGTTGATTTTAGAGTAAATTCGCGTTCTACTCTATTTGCCAGTTTATATATTGCGGCAAGACATGTGTTCGTTCGATTTTATACGGTTTTCGGCGGTATCGTAAATGTTTCACATATTTTAAGCGAAAATTTTGGTATTTTAAAACTGTTTTTGTTGCGACCATTTTTTTTGTGCGGAAAATCATGCATCATTAACATCTCGCGCTCTTGGGCGGAGCGGGAGACGGTGTCAGACTTTTACTGACTAAAAAAACCTGCCGTCGATCGCCCCAACGAGGATACGGCGATGCTCTGCCCAAGCGAGGCTCACCTTTACCGTGTGCTCGACCGTGTCCTCCGGGCGGTGACACACAGCGGTGACCCGGGCAGGGTGCAGGAAGTTCCCGAAATGACCGTGTTCGTTGAGAACCATGTTGTGTCATGCGGAAGGTGAGGACTCCGTGAGGTCTTTCCAGCCACTCCTCAAAGAGGGGACTTACCGCCATAATTATGGCATGCCCATTGTTTTGACCATTGAGAAAAGCATCACGCGAGATTTTCAAAGAACATGCCGTTTAAACCACATTCGTTAAATATGGCATTCTCTAGTCTTAAGTTTTAATAGAATTACAAGACAAACTTACATATATTTAAAATGTTTTCCCTACATCAGATTTTATTATCCTCAGCTTTGTGTAAGCGCCTGACGTTAAAATTATAACAAAATGTTGCGCGAGAAAGTTGCTCTTGCCTTTACTGTAGGCGCTTTCGGTAATGCTTCTTTTGGCGTTCCTTGGCTTGAAGACGAAACTTATGAATAATAATTTTGATTGCTAATTAAGTGCTGTAGTCGCATGGATGCTCGCTGTGGGCTTTCAAAAAAACGTGAAAATCAACTAAAAGAATTCAATTTACTAAATACATCGCTCAAATTCTCATTTTAGATGCTTAAGAAAATCATAATCGTCTCGGGGCTCCCTAAATTAGAAATTGTGAAAATATTTTGATTTATTTTCCTCTGATACGTAAAATAAAAATCAAGCTTCTTCGTTCCGACCGAGAACCGGGCCCTCGGGAGCTCTAAATTAAAAGGTACTTTCATAACAATTTGGGATGATTTCCCTCGAAATCTACTCTCATTCGTTAACGTTGGATTTGAAAATTGGACATAATATTCGGCTACTTTGATTTTATGACGTTTACTAATCGGATCAAATTAACTAAATTGTTAATCATCTCTAAGTAATTATTCACCGGAAGTGAAATTACTAATTAGTCGAACATCGATTTCTTTAATTAAGATTGTGTTACAGTTCGTAATTAAACACTTATTTTATTAATACCTACATATCATGTTGCATCTGGCTGGAAACCGGCTTCAATGTCGGTACAAAGTTCGTTAAAAAGCTACATAGTTACTTCCTTCATGGTAAAAAGCTAACCACGATTATGTAACCGTAGGTACCCAGCCTGACAGTAGGCAGGGTCGAAGCCTAACTCGGGCCAAGGGTTTGCTTCTGAAAGGAAGGCTCGGCCCTGGTGTGAAAGGCAACGAAGCAATGGGGTTTTTTTTTTTTTTTTTTTTTTTTTTTTTTATGGTAGGTAAAATCATCCAATGACAAATCCCGCCCTTGGGCGGAGCGGGAAGTAGTGTCAGACTCTTACTGACTAAAAACCTACCCCGTTCCTTCGTTGCCTATAGTGCCGGGGCTGAGCCTTCCTCTCAGAAAACGGCCCTTGACCCCAGCAGGCTTCGACCCTGCCTGCCTGCAGTTAGCAGGCTGGGCCTCTACGGTTTGCTGACAACTCCTTGAGGCGCGCGGGAACAGAACGCGCCGTCGACGACTTGGGCTCGGTCCGGTCTGTTACCGGACGATCGGACAGCGTGCTACCCATTGCACGCCGTTCGCAAGCCCGCGCCTACGGTGGCCGGAAATCGGGATCGGAATCCCGGCGGCGGCTGGGGCGAGCGCCCCGTTGCCTCTGCCTGATGCGGTCGGCCTCCTCCTTTGCTAGCATTACTGCTTCGCAGAAGGAGGCGACCGCCTGCCATCCCTCCTCACTACGGACCATGGCCTGAACCAAGGCCCGGCGAGAGAGATCGCTGCCGCCGATTGCCCCCACGAGGACACGGCGATGCTCCGCCCAGGCGGGGCACACCTCTACAGTGTGCTCCACCGTGTCCTCCGGGTGTTCCGCACAGTGGCGACACCCGGGCGAATCCTCCGCACGAATCCGGAACAGGTACTTAGCGAACTTTCCGTGTTCGGTAAGCACCTGCGTCGTGCGGAAGTTGAGAGCGCCGTGAGGTCTTTCCAGCCACGCCTCAAGGATGGGCCTTATCGCCCCTATTGTGGCGCGCCCCGAACGAGGTTGCGATAGTCGCTGACGCCATTTCGCCATGAGATCCCGCCGGAGCTCTGTCCGCCATGCCTCGACTTGTCGCGGCAGTGGAATTTCGCCCCGGCGTTGCATCTCCATGCGCTTATCGTGCATGTGTGCAAGGACTGTTGCCTCCAGATCCCATGGCGGTTGGCCAGCAAGGAGGGTCGCCGCCTCGCGGGAAATCGTTCGGTACCCTCGCACCATGCGTATTGCCATGACCCTCTGGCACGAAGCAATGGGGTGGGTTTTTTAGTCAGTAAGGGCGAAAAAAAACCACGTTAAATTTTACTTTTTTTTACATTTACTATTATGGTATTACCACTAGTTCTACTATTGAAATGTGTAATGGTACAATCTGAATTTATAATTATATATATAGGGTGACTGATAATAAGTGAAAGATACTTAAACACGTGATTGTAGTCATAATAACAAACAATTTTTACTATGTGACCAAACCTGAAATCGCGGCTTTCAGGTTTGGTCACATAGTAAAAATTGCTATACGGCTTTTTCTTTTTTTTTTTTAGTGCATTGGTTGAACAATTGACTGTAGCGCTGCGCGTCGCGGGTTCGATTCCCGCACGAAACAAATATTTATATGGCCTACAGATAGTTGTTTCGGGTCCAGACCAGATCTCTAGAGTATGTAAATTTACATGTCTGTCAATACACCCACGAGACAAGAGAAATTCCTAGTGTGGGGCAACAATTATTTTTTAACACTTTTGTGGAATAATTTAGATCCTAAATATCTTTAATAATAAAATGATAATCAATCCTAATAACCTGTTTTCCATTGTTCCAGGTACATTAGCTCGGCGTCATCTCGTGCCCGCGTTGACGATCGATCCCTGGGTCCCGCGGGTATGCTCGCGACCAATTCAATTGGTTCCTACATTACAAGCTCGCTGTTTGGTTAGCTATTGTTATTACTATCGGGGTTTAGACGTGAGTTTGGTAGTATATAGGGTATTAGGTTAGTTATGTTATATGTTGACTCTCTCTTAATTATTTATTTTAAACAAACTTAATATTATACACAGCGGTTTGACATTATATAAACAAAGGCGAGCTTAACTCAACAAAGATATAACCGAGACAGGTTTAGATCTCACATGATTGCCAGAAAACTCTACTGCTAAGGAGTGGAATTCCCTGCCGACGTCTGTCTTTCCAGATAGTCTACATACATCCAGATGTTTTTAAGCCTTAAGTGAATGAGTTACTTCTATGCGAGTATGCTCTATCATCGATCATACATATATCCCTTACCGCAGTGAGATAATGTTCAAGCGCGAACATTTCATAATTCATATAGAAGATAAATAAGCCACAATTATCTGTACCCGCTGAAACTGCACCCTTTTACCCAAATTCATATTTTGCGTAAATCCACAATCACTTCTCTATCTCCTAAGATACGGCAAATGACTAATCTTATTCTGTCTTTTAGGTATTATTAACACCACAAAGATTTCCTATGCCAAGACACCCGTAACAACAATTAGTGTTCGATTACGGAGACGCGGCACGTTGCGCGGTCCGTCGTGCATTGCCTTAGGTTTGTGTTTGCGCGAGCAATGACGCAGCCCACTGCTGCAATGTACGACGAAACGCCCAACGCGCCGCGTCTCCGTAAACACGGCCTTACTCAAGAAAAAAAGAGAGTCCCTTAAGTTTTATAACGTCATCGTAATCCACAGACTTTAACATTTATCCCTCTATTGTCTCTGGTCCTAAATCATCTCGTTCCGACCCACTCCGACGTCATTCTGTGCTCACATCGGTTGCCCTTTCAAATTATTTCGACACTTGCATTTGATTTCATTGTCTGTCTTTTGATAGTGAAATGCAGATCGTAATTAAATTAAATACGGTTAATGAACTCCGGTTTAGTCTAAAACACACTGTTAGGTCAATAAAAACTTAACCTGACAGTCGAACAGTTTGGTTAAAATAAAAATAGTCTTACTTGCATTATTTCCTGTAAATTGTGATTGTAATTCATAATAAATTTCTCTTTACTTGCAACCTACCAATATCTCTTAACATAAAAGGGTGACTGGTAATTGGTGATCATGCTAACAAACAACTTTTACTATGGGACCAAACCTGAAATCGCGAAATAAATCTGTCAAGTTCAGTACATTTTGACCAGTTAGGCGAACATAAATGTACTGAACTTGGCAGATTTTTTGACAAGCTTGAACACACGAACAAAATAATATAAACCTTCCAATACATACGTAACTGCGAACCAGAAGCAAAGATACAAACTGTTTATCTGTCTGTCTGTCCGCAGCGAGATTATCTCGAACCGACTTCAAACTTCGTCGATGTTGAAGTCGGTGTAAAAAGGGTTACCTGTCCGATTCGCTTGTAAGGATTTCCGACTTCGGGACTTTGGTACCAGTTGAATAGGGTTAGCGTTTGTGATTACGGTTTTAAAGGATTTGCAGATGTAAACTGTTACAACTATCTCGTAAGATTGGGAAATGTATTACAAAGTATTAAGTAAGTATACTACTACTGCAGGTACTCCTGCATAATTCATTTTAACAAAAGCGTGTGGCTATTGGTTTTGATCAAAAATTCATAAGATTTAAAAAAAAATCTATTTTTTTATTAAATCTTTTTCACATAATTATGGTCATTGGTCACTTATTATTTTCCAAGAATATCATAGGCTAATACTATTACTTAACCGTTTTCAAATTAAACAAGGGCTCAAACACCTAAACACGTTACGACGACGCAACGTGCCACGTTGCACAGCACGTCGTCGTGACGTAAATTCATGACTGAAAGATATAGATGGATCCAGTATTTTCTTTGTATGTTTCTTCTTTTTCCGTCTTCTTAATATTAGTAGGAGTTGAACACGTCTAGTGTGGTCCATTTCTCAAAATTAACTGCGTACACAAATGCGCCACCGTCAATACGACGTCGTTCAACGTGGCACGTTGAGTTGTCATGACGTGATTATTTACGTTGCTCGACGTGGAAGTCTTCCACGTCATGTTGCCGTGCCGTGGCACGTTGCGTCGTCGTAACGTGTTTACATGTTTGAGCCCTTACCTCTTTTGCTCTAGGGTGGAGTAAGAGGGCGAGTCAGAATTTTACTGAATAAAACTCATCTGTTTCCTTCAGATGCTGTTAGCGTTCTAGGACCTCTTTCAAAAATTCGCGCGGCTTTAGCGAAAGGAATGCTTGCTCTAAAGTGGAAGTAATAAATTACTCACATCACGTATTCTCTACAAAAGCATATAATTTTCTTCCTGTAACAATAGCTTTATTTTGCACTGTACCGGGACATTACCGAATAAACCTCAAGATCGCTCTACCAGAGGTTAGACTTAACTAAACGAGTTAGATTAGAGTTTAAATGCGTCAGTTGATTGTGGCCGCCATTTGCTAGCCATCAGTCGCACTTAACTGAAACTTAAACGCGGAAAGTTTAGAGGAAGACGCAGATGTAGGTGTCTACTAGAACTGACTCCTCACCTAGGAAAGATTTCTCATTGTGTAGGTATGGTTATACTCTGCGAATTTGTTTTTTGTGACTTGGAAAATTATCAATAACTCCTCCCGCTCTGTGTGGAGTGAGACGAAGTCCTTTTGCTTTCTAGGGCTGTGGTAACTCTTTCGAACAATCTCGAAGCCCCGGTAGGCAGTCCCAGGGATACTATTTTTAATAGGCTAACATATAACCGAAATTATACTGATTAGTTTATCTTCAAACTTACTAAAGGTTTATGACTGGAAGATAGAGAATATAGAGAGGAGGAACATGCGTTTTATCGTACGCATTTAACTGTTGTATCATTTTAGTGTCACATATTTTAAACCCCTGACTCGTGGGTGTCAAATAGGTGTGGCAACCAAAACATTGCCCTTTTTCACTTCTAAGCTTGACCAATGTAACTAAAGCTAGCTCATATTAACTAAAATTACTCTCGTTTTATCGAATAATAATTACATTGCGAAGAAATTACCATTTAAAGAGTGTTAAAAATACAACTTCTTTATCTTTGTGATTTAAGTAAAAACGAACGAAAAAATGGAAAAGATACCTCGACCGAGCTCAAAAAGTTGTTCAGTTTGCTTTTATTGCGTCCGCCGCATCCAGTCACTAAGTATCTCTGACATTAATTAAGTAGCGACTGTTAATAAATCGTAAAGTTTTCAACTCGGATAGATTCTACGACGCTCTTAGGTTTATACTTAGTTAACTAACTTAAACTTCACTACTGAACCGAGAGATTCTTAATTTTCGCCAACAAAGTATTTTATGAAGCATTATAATTTTAATAATCTGTGTTTTTGTCAGAAATCTATTTTTAAAATGGAGAAATTGGCCAGTAAATTCAGTTAATTTTCCACTACATGGATTTTCCATTAAACAAAATACTTGCGGGTTTTTTCGAATGAAATTCAGTGGTTGTTTTAATTATTTCCATATTAATTCTTATTGGGTATCGTGTTGTAAAATTGGTGTAGTTTTATATCACAAGTGTATACGCACTTTATATACTGGACAATATATAGAACTATTGAAACAGTCACATTCCATTAGTATACGGATGTAATAAATTTTAATATTTTGCAGTATTTAACAGCTAACGTCTCAAGTCAGTCTTCTCGGTAAACTTCGTTGAGGTTGTCAATACTACAATAGAATTGTCAGCGCCATTTTACCGGGATAGCGTCTGTCTCAATGATATTATTGCTCAGACAATTAAGATAGAAAATAACACCAATTTTACGTCAATTTACAAAAAAATAAAACAGCCACTGAAAAAAACTTCCAAAACTTCACGTGTGAAAGAAAAACATACTTCTTTTAGTTTTTTTTTTTTCAAACATTTAACTAGATCAATCCGACTCGCTTATCAATACAAAACACCAATGCTATTATCAATTTCAAAACCCATTTGTATTAGCTAAGCCATGAACTTTTCTCGTTCACCCTAAGAGAAGAAAAATCTAAGACCAATTTCACCCCTTTGACCGATATTCACCCTTTGACCGTCACAATGAACCTTCTCGTCCGTCTTACATCCCCTATACCAAGAGTTATTGAAGCCTGCATCACTGGGTGGTTCTCTATTGATATTATGTTTTCTTCGGGTCCGATATTGCAGCTATTTATATGGAAAGTGCAATTTTCTGGGAGATGAGCAGTCTTTGTAATACTATGTTATGTAGCCTCCCCTTGTTTACGCATGAGAGGTATTTGTATAGAAAATCTTTCTTTACAATAGCATAAGTATAATGACTTAACGTTCGCACTGCTGGGACACAGACATATGCCATCATATTGTCACCACGTGGGCCCAGTTGGGTTTGCTAGATCAACAATACGACGGTTTGTTGGCGCGCTGGTTGACCGTTTGACCGCTACGCTGCGTCTCGCGGATTCGATTCCCATACGGAACAAATATTTATATAGCCTACAGATAGGTGTTTTGGATCTGAATGTGTTGTATGTGAATTTACATGTTTGTGAACGCGCCCACGATACAGAAGTTATTCCTAATGTGGGAAAAAGTTTTAGAAAAAATCAGATATCAAACCAAGCTAGAAAGAACGACGGGGTCCACCGGGGTCAAAGTCTGCCTGGGGTGCGAATTTGTTTCAAAAGAGTTACCCTGGTAGGTAGCCCTGGAAGTTAAGGGCAACAGAAAAAAAAACAGGACAGTTTGAGCCAATAAAATCTGACACTCCCTCTCGCTCCGGAAGAGGAAGAGGGAGAGGGGTCTAATAGATGACTTTCCACCGAAAAAATGACAGTCAACTTCTCAATCAGTGATCTGTTATGGAAAAGTTTTCTCAGTTAAACTTCAGTTTTCACTGTAAATGCAGAAGTTTGTTTGAAATAATATTTAACTGAATAAAATGAAGATCTCTTTCATGTTAGAACTGATTTATATAATATCATTTCCAAACAAAATAAAGTCACAACAGTTGTCGTCTTCAAAGTGTTGCAAAGTTTTAATCAAATATTGAATACAGTTTTGTTATGGACTCGCGATTGAATACCCCCAACGAAACATCCATACTAAATTATCGTACCTATCTAAATTGTAAGTTATTTTTGGGGAAATTTTCTTCCAAATAATGTCCCAAGGCGGATGAAGGGGGGATGAAACAGAATTCTATTAATGTCAGCCTCCCCCAAGGACCGGATTTCTTCATTTCCTAAACGCCTCTTGGGGTAGAAAACACCCCACTCAGATATTTACCGCGGGTAGTATAGACGACGGAGATAAAAATTGGTTATAAGAAACCGGGTTTGAATCTGGGTGAGGAAATATGACTTGAATACTTTCTGGTATGTATTTATTTTTACGATTCCTAAAATTAAAGATGTGTTGAAGTGAAATCATAATAATGGTTCTAAAATAGCCAAGAAAATTATCTGTTTTCTGTGAACTCTAAAGTAGTGTGAGGGCTAGCTTTGACAGGGCTTAGGGCCGGGGTCTGTATTTTAATTTAAAAGACTGGAAGTCGCAGTAATCATATATATTTTTAAATATCAAAAAACAAACGTCACTTGATTATCCAAGAAACACCAGACAATAATTTTATTGTATCAAATTTTAAACCTATTCTAGAGCTGCGAATATCCTTCAAAAACCTATCAAGCCAGTCAATTAGCTAATAAGTAAGTACATACCTCATGCGACCTCCTTTGACATCACAGTGCTATAAAACAACCCTTATTTAAATTGATTATAATACGGTACGGATGGCGTAGTGGTTGAGTGATTGGCTACTGCACTCCGTGTGGCAGTCTCGATTCCCATAAGGTACAAATATTTGCGTAGTCTATAGATTGTTGTTCCGGGTCTGGCTATTCGTGTATGTAAGTTAATATGCGTGTAAACGTGCTCACGATACATGAAAAATTCCTGGACCAAAGTTAAAAAAAAAAAACAGTTCCGTCACACATAAAAAAAAAAACAGTTTTGTTTAAATACTAAATATGTCAGTTACTAATACCTAATTACGTGACAGCAATGGTTTTGTAATCACAATAAAACCATTATTCCCACGTTATTACATCGCATCCTTATAAAATCATAACCTAATCCCTTTTTATTTAAACTCTTTTAAATAACTGCCCAAATAAAATTTCATCTCATTATTCTTAACCAAATCAAAAAGTCCTTAACTCGCAAACGAACTCAACGCATAAAATATTCGCAAAAAAAGGCTCACCTCTTTTGAACCCCCTAGCGCTACCAATAATAAGTCTCCATGATTCAGGAAATTGCTACAACCAGATAAAGGAGTGAGCCGGGTAAAAATCACCCCGAGACTGGTTGGTTCCGGCTCGAACTGGTTCTGACTGGTTTGAATTTAGTTTAAGACGTTTGTATGGAAATGTTGGTTTGTCTTTCGTTTAGAGAGGGGAGTTAGATTTAACTAGATCTTATATAAAAGTAGTTTAGTGTTGAAGTTTAGTATATGTGCTATTGAGTAGGTTGGTTGTTTTCTCGTTTTCTCCGTGAAATATTGTAAACATTAAAACCTTAGTTTTTATTTTATACTCGAATTTACCTAATTAATAATCTTTATACCTACCTTTTTAATCTATATAAAAGCGAAATAAGTACCACTCACTGATTAATCACGAAATCTCAGAAACTATAACACCTACAAACTTAAAATTTGGTTGGTAGGTTCCGCTGAGACGCCGGGGGGCATTGACCCCCTTTATTAAAATAAATAACTAACCAAAAAAAATTTTTTTTCTGATTTTTCTAGGAAAAACAAAAATATAGAAACCAAAATTTTCTGCCAAATTAATTTCGTAAAACATGTGTAAAAAAACAACAATTAAGAAATTATCAAGGTCATTAAAGTTGTACAGATGTATGTACAATCGGCACTCAAGGGGCAACACCGCTGCCAGAACACAGTACTAAATATTTCTTTAGCTTTATTTCTTATTTTGAAAGCTCAGTTAAGATTGCGTACTCAAATAACAACAATTCTCATATTCTTTCAAGTATCACAAAACATTTTCCTGCCGCGATCCTCACAAATCCTTAAAGAAATAGTAAAAAAAGATAGAAAACAAGTAAGCACCGCCAACGGCTATGATCTTAGTACACTTCGCTTATTTCTTCCACTTCTATAATTCGCTTCATTTTTGTGTTCATAAACTAAGAATTAAAGGTATGTTTAGCGAGAATAATATGAGTAAATAAAAGTTTAGTTTTAGTTTAAGATAACTCCAATTATATTTATGTGGTTACTTATCTTCAACATGGTCTCAATTTGGATTCCAATTCTTACCTATTCATCACTGTAAGCACCTTTTAAAATATTATAATAATATTTCACGGGAAGAATAATTTTTCTGTTCATTAGATATTTTATCTATAAGTAGAGAATAGGTTAACCAACATATTTTGTTTACACTGCACTACATTTTTGGGACTAGGGTAACACTTACAAGTGCAAAAATTAATTAAAGCTTTACACCATATGCACAAAAAAAGGTTTTAAATAACACTATTTTAATATCTTGTTGAATTTAGAAGTTATACTTACAAAAAAATAATTAAAACGGGAGAGAAGACCATTAAAATACCAATATGTTTATATCAGTACGTTATAAACAATATCTTTAAGATTTATTAATTATGATGCAGCATTCAACTTTATTCGATCATAATTAATTTTCGATCAAAATCTCCAATTTATTGACTTCAAAAACAAAGCTCCAAAATTCAGTTACAACACTTCTTATACTAATTAAACTCCCAGAAAACAACGACAAGACAAAACGGTAAGCAATTAAAATGTGACTCGAAACAAATCCCCCGGAGAAGAAATACATAACGCTTACATAACAATGGGGCAAGCAGGGTAATTACCACTGGAACGTCGCCAAGACAGACAGACAGAAGGTTCGACTATGTCTTAGTGTACAATTTATTATAGGCTTTTCACACTACTGTAATGGGTAGTTAGTGGCTGAATGTGGTATACTTGGTTTTGAAGTAAATTGTGCCAATTTTCATTGGTTAGTTTTGTCATCCATGTGTGAGTGTTTTAACCTTGTAATGTGGGTGTAATGGCAAACTTGAAAGAAAGAAAATAAAGGAAGAAGAAGAGTTGATTTGCGTCAAATATGGCGCATACTATAAAAACTAACAATAAAAACTCTATATATTGGGAAGATATGCATCCGCGCAAAACGGCCAGCGCTAAGGAAAATGCTGGAGCTGGTATACAAGATAGAGCCCCAGCCACAGAGTTGATACTTTTTCTAAACTTAAGGTTTTCATGAACGTATATAAAGGTGTGTTCACAATCACAGTATTCCAAATTAGATACTCTTAATTAGAAGATACCTTATACTTTTTAACTACATATAAGACACTAAACTATAAAAAGAAAAAGACCTTGATAGTTCTAAGTTGATGTCTAGACTTATAATTACGATCACAGTGTAGTAATACATCAAGCTTTCAAGATTTCAGATCTATCAAAGAACTAAAAACAGCTATACAAACAAAAAAGACAAGCCATACAGAATGATTTTTTTAAGTGAGCAGGTGTGGCCTAATTCAAAAATAGTAGAAATAATAAATAATTATGAATATTCAAAGAAACCCATATTTCCGGCTAGTAATCGAAACTTTTTTTTTCAAAAATACATTGACACTTTTATTAAAATCGAGCTCGTGATTCCTTTAAGAGGCCTACAAGAGTGCGAGTTTTATTATGCGCAAAATAATATGATCCAGCGTAGTAAATCAGATAAATGCATTTTCTTCTTCCAGATAAATGCTATATAGATAATGTTCTCAAAACATAATACAGCTAATCTTGTACGATAGAAAAATTCACGAAGATGCTTCTAAAACTTACTTATCGATTATAAAACGGAAAAAAAAAACAAATTAAAAAAAAGAATATTCCGATTCTTTGTCAGAATATTCTACAAGCAACGTTTTGTCGTTATAGTTTTGTAATCAAAATGTTTTAGTTTATCACTAAAATGCTTAATATATTGCAAGCATTGTATCTTTGTAATCTCTTTGGTACTTTAAGTCCTGGAGGTAGTCTTTTTATGTATTTTTCACTATCCCTTATAGTTTAGGATTTGGCAAACCACTCCCACTTGAAAAATTCATCCTGTATATTGGTTCGTCCCAGTCATTATCTCACAGATCCCCACGATAAGAAATTAATCTGCCGAGAGGATTACACTCACGAATTTATTTTCTTAGAATGCGGTATTAGGGATTAATGAAGTTTAAACAAATTAAAATGAATGTGGTATTATTACGAAAGTAAATTCTAAAGAATTTAGTTTGGAAGTGATTTGATGATGTTGAAAGTTTATAATAATTTAGTCGAGTATTTAATTATTGCAGTAAACAGATAGATGTTTTTTTAGTAATTGAGCTGTTTATTTTATTTATTTTTTTGTGAGAAAAATTTAGTAATTGTGTAGAAAACTAAGTACCCTTAAAATACATAGATCTACCGCGGGAATAATCAAAGAAAAGAGTTACCATGGCCTTGGAACCCAATGGGAAACTGAAGGAACACGGCGGTTTTTAGTCAGTAAAAGTCTGATACTCGCTCCATCCAAAATGGGGGAAGTTATTTAATGATTTTCAGCGCAAAAATAGAAACAATAGCTACTAAAAATCTCTGCAAAAACAAGTACGTAAAACTGTTTTAACATTACCTAAGTACCCTTAAAATACATAGAACGTAAGATAAAGATAAAAGCCATTATTATAACTCATACGAAGTGCCTTCTCCATAACCAATTGGGTGCTTTCTCCTCCACCATCCTTACATCCGTTCTCTTTAATTTCAACGATTTATTACTAATTGCTGATTTCCTAATTAATCACAAGAGACTTATTTGATTAATAGGCCTCCGATGCCAAAGCTGCGAGCCAGGGGGGGTGAACAGAAATACAGGGGGGGTGAGACCATGATTTAGCGATTTTACTCAAAAGACGCCTCTTCAGTTTAGATTTTCAGCGACTAATTAATAAGTAGGAAAGTGTCAAGTTTTAATGTTAAGAACTTGCGTTATTATTTATGAGAAAATACATTTTTTTTTTTAAGTACAAGCGAGTTTTTCACAGCGGCCGTCAATTACTTTTCTGTGCTGCTCTAAAAACTTGAAGAAAATGGTTCTTGAAAAAGTTGTGGCTAATACCTACGTACTTTTATTTTAGATCAAGTTTTCGCTTAAAGCACGCTTGCTTTTAAGTTTCGTTTTAGGAATATTTTACACCGTACCGTTGCGTAACCATTGACACATCTCGATGCTTGACGTCACACTGTAAATAATTACTTTGGCTGAGAAACCGAAAGTAAATTCAGCTCTACCTCTTCGCTTCTGAATAAACCAGCCCCCAACTCCAATTATGTTAAAAGCTAATTACGTTTAAGTACTCAGTAATTATTGAACAGAAATCGGAGTATCTACTCTAAGAAAAGGCCAAAGACGAAGAGGTATAAGCCGAAAAGAGAAAAAGTTAACCCTCCAATGCGCGCTGTGGACACAAAATACACACAAGGACCCAAAATTCGGGACCTAACAAAAAAACAGTCAAAGTGAGTGCCAAATAAAACATTGCAAAATAAAAATCACGAGTGATATCCAAATGGAAATGGAAAAAGCCAGCTGATACTGGGACTTACGGAGACTGGAAACTGCTAAGGACTCAAAAAGGCCTCAGGCCACAGGCCCACGCCGGAACATGGCCTGGCCGCCCCCGCATTGGCCTTGCGGGGGCGAAAAAGCACGGCCTATCAGATGTTTGGGAGAAATTTGTTACCAAAGGTGTTTGTTGGGGATGTGGAGGTGACTGGGGGTATAATGGGGGGTTGAAAGTGGACATTAACAGTTCGGAGTATACGGGTTATAGATATTGTTATAATAAGCCGGGGTACCGGCAGAGAGCCAGGTCCTGTGAGGATGCGAGGTTTATACATATCAACTTTTTGTTGCTGGCGGAGGTCAAGCATTTTGAAAAGGTGAGTTTTTTTGTGTAATGCTACATTTACACGTGGGCCCAGCCTCAGCCAATCACCATTATGTTGACGGGTTTCTCCGTTTATACAATGGCTACGCAATAGCGATTGGCCGAGGCTGTGCCCACATGTACGTAAACGTAGCAAAATATTTCTTTGAGGTCTTGTTATTATTATTTTATTTCAAAATGTGTGTCATATTGAGATGCTGACGATTGGGACACAAATATTCCGATACAGTATCCGACGAATTTTTATTTTACTGACGATTCGAATTTCAAACACACTGTTTAGTACAGTCAGATATTTTTTTAAATATAATGTATGGAGAAAAGAAAACGTTACCAAAACTATTTTAGACTGGAGTTAAGGCGCCAACCTCGGGTAGTAAATTTCTTTATTGTTATATTTTATCTGACGTTGTCAAAAATGAAATGTGTCTATTCGGACACTGTCCGAATATATTGTGCCCAAATCTTCAGCAACTCGTCATTCCTAGGTCAAATAATATGCAGATTCAGTTAACACTAATCGACCCAAAATTGGCCATTAACAACACAAGATGAACACATCATGAAAATTAAAATAACGTAATCAAACATTCATTTCATTGCTTAAATATTCACTTATGGCAACCCTAACTCGTTTAAATCAACCCAAATTCAACCCTAAAATGTTGAGGTAGAGGTGAAATTGGCCTGTACAGGGGGTGTTGGCAATTAGATGTGAGGGTTCAAAGAGCGACATAGTTAGGGTTGAATGCAGGTGGGTCGAATTGAAGGTATTAATTAACTTTGTACCTAAGAGGCTAGGCGAGACGGCTGGTGATGCTGGAGACGAAATGTGGGACGCTGATGTTTACTTGTAAATCAAAGAGAGGGGACACTGTATCTTAACACAGTGTTTGTAATACAAGACACACAGTTTTTGTCATTGAAAAAGAGTGTCACAATCTCTCTTTTAGTATGTGGAAAATAAGTTGAACCCAAATAGCCGCCGTTACTACGGTTACGCGCAACCCCACGCTTCGGTTGAGACCCAAAAATCAGTTACTGCGTATTGAAGCCATTTTGGTTCAACTTATATGCCGCGTATTATTACCGCTTATAGCTGTGAGACACACAATGTGGTTTTATTTAAGTATTTGTTTTTTAATTACTTTTTTTTAATTATTTGTCTATGTTATGCTCACATAATAGAAGTTACAAGAAATATGTAACCAAGATTTACGTAACTCATAATAATTATTATTTAAAAGAGTTTCCATGGAGTTTCTTACACGTTATTCTCCATAGAAATCTACACTTTGGAGCGGGCAATTTAGCTTCACTTTTTTTTCGACTGACTGACATTTTGACAATTTAAAAGTGTCTGGGTCTATTTGAAATAAATGTTTCTGATTTATATATAGTTGTTGCTTCATTGGGTGTGTCTGTGTACCAAATAAAAGTTTGTTTTTTTTTCTTTCAATGGCATACTTTTCATATTAATCTGTCCTAGCTCAGAGGACACCGGTGTCCTCTCACATCCACGCCACTATAGGCCTTAATTCCGATGTTTAGAGTCTACTTTTGTATGAACAAGTTGGGTAGTTGTGGATCGAAGTGTTAAGATCAATACAGTTAAGTTATTCAGCTCGCAAGCTGGCTAATCTCAAAGTGTCTCCGACGACATCAGTGGGTAACGGTTGGGTACCTACCCTTATCTTATCTCTGAATTTACATAATAATACATATGCTTTTACTTATCATAATGAGGAGTAAGGGTAATTTGGGTGCAGTTAACCATGAACATTGTCAATTTGAAGTATGGGAATATGCTAATGCAAACACCTTTCTATAATAATAATAATATAGCCTCTTTATTTCTATAGAGAATTATTTAAAACATAACTAACATTTAAAATAAGAAAGAAAGAAAAGAGTTTATTTAGACAACATGGCACATACCTCAAAAAATAAAAACAATAGCAATCACTAATAATTTGAGATATGAGACACATCCGCGTAAAACGGCCAGCGCATACAACTCCAATTTAAAAATATAATTTCTGAATAAATATAAATTTCCAAATAAACATAAACTTCTACTTATTATTTAAATTTAAAAAAAATAGCTTTATTACATTCAATATGAACCCCTGGTAAAGGCCTTCTCCATTTTGCTACACTTCTGTCGGTTACCTTGTATCATTTTAACACCTGACTATACATTAGTTAAATCTTGACAGTTTATTATAACAGCTGGTTTGCGATTTTTCTGTTAAAAATATCACGCTTACATTTCAAAATAAGCAAATTCCTAAATCAAAATATCACGAATCAACCAATTTCGGTAGGTACATGATCGAATTAAGGCCAGGTTCGCGCACCGCAGCCTAAGCAGGGCTCTCTTAATCTAGTGAACGCAGCGCTAGCCTGCGGCCGTCGCCAGTTGATTGCAGTAACGCGATTAGTCGCCGCGACTCGCTGCTGCGACTAATTTGTTGCGTGCTGTAGCGTCGTAACATGATAGTACAGATTTCATTTTCAGTGGTAATTTCGTAAGGCGATTTCATTTGTTAATTTATTGGGAAAACTATTTAATCAATAGTAAGCTCAAACAGAAAATTGATCGTCCTAGTCTTTTCCAAATAAACTGCCAGGTAGATTCGCCTTTTTATTTTCAGTGTTTGTGTTAGCTTACCTTAATACTAGTCTGTCTTTTATAGCCTACCATTACTAACAGAGACAAAAGAAAACTACGAATTTGATTTTGTTTCATCTCCGAAAAGTCTAGAGGGGTGAATTAGAAATTGTGTAGGGGTGAAATGATTAGCTGATATAGGCAATCATTTCGCCCCTTCAAAATTCCTTCCCATACGAGCCTCTTACGAGTTTCGACATACATAAGTTCTAATAATCCTCACGTAAGTATTACCATAGGGCTACATGAAAAACACCTTAAATTCAAGTTACTCTGTTACTCCATTAATCACGTCACAAACCCTATTTAATATTCTCAGTACATGGCGCCTCGCAGTCATGACATACTAATATATAAGTACCTCAGCACAGAAGGTAATATACCCTGTATATGACGTAAGATATGAGACCGAGGGGTTACTCTAATCATGTGGAAAGTCACTGAGAATTTTAGAAAGGGTTAGGTCTGAAAAGGGTAGGAAAGGTGGATTTTAAAAATAGATTAAGGAATTTGAAAAATGTGTAGTTTCCTACATAGCCTGAAGTATCGCCAAACTTAAGGGGCAGTGAGCAAGACATTGCTTGCAGAAGAGATTTTCGATGGAATCAAAAATTAGTGGCCGAGCATCTGGTGAGGGTTGCCGGGGTCTGATAGATGCAATAGATGCAAGACGCATAGGACTAGTTGTTGTGACACTAGAGGGGCCTACGTCCAACAGAGGACATCATTCGGCTGAAATGATGATAATGCTTTCAATTTCTATCTGATGATGGTGCTAGAGCTGGCCTAGCCCTTTGCCAACTATGTTTGGCGATGTCTTCAAACCAGATTCAGTTGTATATCAATATAAATATGTCACAGTAAAGGATATTAACTTATAACTCTATCACCCCTGTAAGATAGCCAAAGAATAAAAAAGAACAACCTGTAGACTTTGTATTTTTAACAATATCAAAAATTTCAAGCGTATCGTAGGCCCATTAAGAAAATGCTACGCAATATATTCCAATATTTTCCACGCCAAAATAATCCTTAGGTACTTTACAAAAGAACCAGGCCTAATGCATTCAATTTTTCAACCCCATCTTGAAGAATGGCGGCAATAATTTCCAGTAAATACAATTTATATTCAAACGTCTGAGTGTCGGCGGTGTCTGACGTGTTGGAGTGTCGGAGTGTCGGGTGTCGGTATGCAATAGTAACGCTACGTGCAACCTGTGAGAAACGTGACCGGTTTTATCCGGTTATAGCAACATGTGTGAAAGTACAGAAGGACCATGAAATGTGTCCACATAAATCGAAATACAAAAATAGTAGCCTGAATATTTATTTATTTAATCATAATAGAACCATCAGTTATATCAAATAGATAACAATGTTGAATGATATACTTACACCATTATATTTTTTCGGTACATGAAACACTAATTACGATTTGTAAATATAAAATTAAAAAATACGACCCTCCGCGGGATTAAAACGACTAAAATTTAACGGTGTATAAGACATTGAGCCAATTATCACGGGAAAAAACAGAAAAAGTAGTATAAAACTTAAAATCACTAAAAAGCACGATAAAAAGAATAGGTATAATTATATCACTGAAGTGCACTGTGCACTTTTTAGTCAGTATTCAGCCGAATAGGTTTTTATAATAAATGCGTCAAATGAGAACTCTAGAAAATATATTAAAGTCCGTACTCTCAATAAGTTAGAGATCAATAAGTAATATAACTTTGATCTGGCAAACTTCAACCTACCTATGACATTGTACGATGATCTAAAGCTAAAACGTGGCATTATCTAAATTTAAGTCTTCCTGTTCTGAAACTTTAGTCTATTATCTTGTTTTATCTGAAAGTAAAACCATATAATTTAGGCAAGACAATTAAGGAAACTTTATAAATACATTTTATTGTGTAAAGTGGGACTTTTGTATCAACTATCTGGTCTTAACAGCCGCCAACCGGTGCGATCTGGATTAAACTTGATAAAAAGACAGCTGAAGTATTAGTCTTGCAGAGTAGTAACAGTTTATCTGAGGAGCTTATTATCTAGTCTCCGAATAAAGAAAGAAAATGTTGAGATAAGTTATGGAATGACGGATAGATGAAAAACATAAGTGAAAGTGTCTTGGAGTACCTAACTTTTTCTTTCCTCATTATAATATATATACCTACAAAATAAGCCTGAAGAATTCTTATATACTTTTTGGCCTTATTTTGTATTTGTATTTACTTTTTATATGTTATAACTTCGTGTTTGACTGCGATCCCACCTGATAGTAAGCAATGATGCAATCGTTAATGGTGAGACGCACTAGTTTATTAAGAGCCTATTCACTCTAGCCTTGAAGACACCCAAATTATAATCGGCTGGGAAGACCGCATCAGGTAAATTATTCCAGTTCTACGATGTACGCGGTATAAACTATAACTAAAAATGTTGCTAAGAGATGTAATTTTTTGATACTGAACGCAATCAATTAAATCAAATCAAAGTATTTAGGTATTGGTGAGAAAACGCATTGTTCGCAAGGAAAGATATAACAGCCTTAAAAAGATTATTTTTCAGTATTCGTTTTATCTGTGATCGAGAAGGGTCCATTGCTTTTCTTGATATGTGAATAGGTTACTTCTAGACAAACGTGTTCCATTGTCGATCACATCATCACTTTCCACCTAGTGAGATAGTGATCAACAGGAAAAAATATATATTATTAAAATCGTCTTTAATTAAAAGATATCCCCTCTCACAGTCGTCCAAAACAAAAGCCAAGTTCTAAATAAACACAATAGAAGAAACATGACTCCTTTCTTCAGCCAGCTTCTTGGAAATCTGCCCACCGTCTGAAAGCAACAGATAAGTGATCAGCTATCTAACCAAGACGTCAGACTACAGCATAAGTTTCAGGTGTACCTGGCCCACTTTGTACAAGCCTGTGTAACATTCATTTTAAGTTATGCTTGGAATTTGCGGCGAGTTGGTAAGATGGCTGACATGTTTAGCGGTGTTGCTGATGTTATCATGTTGTTACTTTAGATAAATGGATAGACCTTGAAGAGATAGCTTCATTTATATAGTTAGGGGCTGTTTGAAAGATGAAAACTACCTCCAATTTTAAGACTTATATTTATTAAAACAAAATTAGCTTTAAATTACAATATTAATAATAATTAAATCTATTTCTATATAAAACTTAATAAGTATATATACAAATTAAAAATAATAATATAAACAATGGGTCGAAAAAGAACTTATTGGGCATCAAAAAATTCATCCACATCGATATCAATGGGAAAAGTGCCCAGAACGCTGGCAGCATTGCTACGTTGGAGGGCAATGCTGATTCGTTGACCGAATCGACCGTTCGTTTAATTTGTATAAATACTTATTAAGTTTTATATAGAAATAGATTTAATTATTATTAATATTGTAATTTAAAGATGAAATGATTATAGTATGCGGCAAATAAGTTGAACTATGTGCTATGTTTACGCCCCCTCTTTGAGATCTGAAAATCGGTTATATACCCGTCACACGAGTTGAACCATCATGTCAGTAGACCTTGAATGCGCAGTAACCGATTTTCGGGTCTCGATCGAGGTGAGGGAGATATTGATGGATGGAGAGGCAAAGGGAGGCCAAAGAAAAGATTAATGGATTGTGGGAAGAGTGATATGAAAGAAAAGGAAGTTAGTGATAGCATAACGGGTGACAGGGCAGAATGGAAGAAGAAAACGTGTTGCGCCGACCACAACTAACATGGGAAAATGGCAGGAAGAGATGATGATGAATCGAGGGAGGGGCTAGGCGTAACCGTAGTAAAAATGGCATTAAATTTGTAGAAAGATTTTTCCTGCTGACGTGATTTGTTAACTCGAATGGTGCACTTAAATGGTGTGGAAGTAGTATGAAATGATTAATGGTTTGTGTGATTATGCTGAAAACGATATGGTTAGCAAGGCTGTGACTGGTGACATAACGGTGAAGATTATTGTATGTTAGAAGAGGACATGCAGCCCCAAAAAAAAATTGGGTGGTCGATTCTCGAAATTTCTTATTTCGTATATGTATTTTACAGTTCATCCATTTTTTATTCCAATTTGACCATTATTTCCAGAGATTAGCTTGCTAAACACCAAAAAAGGCTTTCGAAACGGTATCTACTGACAGTAGAGTCAGTAGATATATTTTGCTTGATAGGAAATAGTGACCATATAAATGAAAAACTGATAGTTATAGACAAAACAGAGACAACTAACCCTTACAGTAATGTTCCACTCACTAGAACGATAGTAGAATCTTAACAAAAGTTAAGTAAGTTTCTACACTTTACTGCGCAGTTAACCTTGCTCACCTTCCACATTGATCAATCAAATCATTTCACCACAAAGTTAGTCAGGCACAGTCGCCCTTCCACATCGCCAACCACAGCTTCCTCAAAATCTATTTATTTTAAACAAACCTTCACTCACAGAATTCCTTGAAATATTTCCGCTCAAACGAACCACAAAGTCTAACTACGAAATCTTTTAAAAGAAATTTCAATTCGATGCAATAGGTGAGCGCTAAGAAACTTGTAAAACTAACAAAAGAAGAGTTATGTTACTAGTGAATGAGCAGAGCGAGTAAAGGTGCCACCACATCGCTGCAGACGGCGTTTTTTTTGGTGCACTTACCCGGGTGAACGGTCCGGATAAGAATGAATTGAATTAAGTTGGTTATTTGAATAGTTGTGCTGCTGAAAGTTGTTAGAAGGTACAAAAACGCTAATAATATAGGGATAACATATTGTAGATTTTATAAAGGAGATTGATAGTAAAGTCGAAATAATACTTACTATTGCCATAAATTGACGAAATATTAATAGCATGAGATAGATAGATATCATTGTATTATATTTATGACAGTGGTTCTAAAAGGTCAAAATATATTGACATACTGATCTGATTGGCTTTGTTGATATTGATTGATTTGATTACTTTTTCCACAGTATTACCTACAGATAGAATGTCACCTGTCTAGAGCTCAAGGGCTATTTCAAACTAACCGCTACCAAATACTTTAGAGGACTTTACTAAAATGGACGAAATCTAAATGGTTCTTGAAGCAGGGCCATGCAGAATTTCCAAGTGCAACCAAAACCCAGTTCAACCAAGTGTGGGGACACCTTAACTGAGCTCCATTGGAGCGCAACCGCGACGGGTCGTTATCGCAGGTGGCCGGCCCGGTTATATCCGCCTAAATCCGGTTACAACCCGGTTACCAGCCGGGGATTACTCGCTTGATCCGGTTCCCGGTTCCACAGTCGTTTGCAACTTGATTTATTCACTTGGCTGTACCAAGTTTTTACTAATGTACTTTACTTTTTTTCGATTTCGGATTATGCTTGATGCATGTACCGTGTTTTCTGATGGGTTCTGAGATTTAAGGGGGGTTTGACAGGGTCTAAATCATTTTAGATTGGGGTCGGCTTAATGATGCTTTGTCTGACTGGTTATTGGGGTCCGTAAATCAAATTTCAGGCGTAAATCAACGTGGTGATGAATTTTAATGTATGACTCTTTTGGACGCATGTGTTTTCGGCTTTTGTTAATTATGTTGGCACCATTAATTATGCAAAATTAATTAATGACGGAAAAGTTACTGTGAATTGGGATCCCTAATTACAAAAAGAAGTTAATCTACATGCAGTATTATTAATTAATATCCAGAGCTGGACTTTACTGAAAAAGATGTGCAAACATATTCGTTTCCCTCACCCACATAATTTTATAACCTACCCCTCAAATAAAACGGTCGTATAAACTCTTAACAAGCATTCTTACCCTAATAATTTCTAAATTACATTACAAATGAAACTGTCCATTTCGTGTAACAAATATGTTTACTGCGAACATAAATTATGCTAACTCTAAGCAAAAAACTGGCCGCAATTTTGTGAAGGGTCTAACTGAATATAACCGGTTTAATCCAGAACCTTCTTCATGGAACTGACCTTACAAATTTTATAATATGGGATAATGGTTAGAAATGTGTTAATATGTCCATGTATTTTTTTTTTATCCTTTTTTACTTCATCATCTCATCATTACTTCATCAGTCTAACTGGAACCGACTGAATACCTGTATCTTACATGGAGCGACTGCCTGTCAGGCCTCCAAAATCCAGTTACTGGGCAACAAGATACTCTACTGATAGTTAGAGGTTCTGGCGTCTGAGCATCTCTAACGACTGTCAAAGATTTGCGAATGACAACTGGGACAATCGGCTTTACGTGCTTTCCGAGGAACGAGGTGTCAAATGTCCTAGATAAACTTGGAACTTATGAATTGAAAAATTCACAATGCTACTTGCCTGGTTTTGAACTACATGCATGAGAA
This sequence comes from Leucania comma, assembly GCA_958295575.1. Taxonomy (NCBI): domain Eukaryota; kingdom Metazoa; phylum Arthropoda; class Insecta; order Lepidoptera; family Noctuidae; genus Leucania; species Leucania comma. Next base: position 945,960 of record OY282484.1, read on the forward strand.
GAGGGTACCTCAACTATAGGGCCCACGATATCTTCCCTGGCATTAGCCCTTTTTTATTTGTTTTCCTTTTATTCTTGAGTGTTTTATTAGAATGCGGTATCAATTTAATACCATCAATTTATCACATCGGCCTAACGCATAATTCCGAACATCGCATTTTCTAAATTAGACCACAACATCCGGATTTCCGCCTTCCACAACAATTTTAATTATACTTTTATTTATTTTCCTCTTTGAATATTTATTGCCTGTTTAAGTCTTTTTTAACGGTTTTTGAAAGATTAATTAATTTAAATGGCCTATCAGTCTTCGTAGCTATGATTTGGCAGCAATTTATTTTGGCTTTCGAAAAATCCGGATAAGTATGCAAAAAAACCGGATGAAAATTTAAATGCCTGACTTATACTTACCGCTATGTTGTACAAATATATATACCTACTTATTTAAGTCAACTATCAAACGACTAACAGACAACTTAAAGCCACATTTACCACCTAAAATTTACGAATTCCACCCACGTTCCGATCCTAATCAAACCCGGGTAACGTGTCCGCTCAATTTGCAACTTCTTACATTTGACGCCCGAGTATGCCCGCTTTGCCCGGGCACGCCCAGTTTTGCCCGGGTATTAGGGCTTTGTTGGACGTTATAATTTGTTCCGGGACATGTTAGAACATGACATTCGTAACGTGTTTTGAATATAACGTCGTTTTGTATAATGAGTTCTTGCTTTGGTCCAAAATTGTAATTCGGATTCATATAGAATTTTAAAGAGACGATTTTGTTTTAAACCCTCGTAACTGTAAGCCATTTGATTTGTGGGTTTTTGTGTCATGGTATTTGATATGTCTGTGTAATTTTAATAAATCATTTACATTTCACAGCAAACTAATATCATAATAGTAATCATACAATATTTTAAAGGCAAGAGTTTGTATGATTGTGTATATTTGTTACTTCTTCACGCTCAAACACATTAAATTAGCTTATAAAATTATAAATCACAATTATCAATGTATGTACTCGTAGTTATAAATCAAAATAACCGTAGTTAGTAACTATTTCTTTTCACCAAGGCGGTTTGTAACTGATCAAAACAATTGTTTTAACTGACTTTACTTTGGACAAATCTCGTGGACCCGTTGGGAATTGATGTAGGAACATTTCAAAACATGTTTTTTTTTCATGGACTCGGTGGGAAATGAAGAACAATATAATCATAGTCTTTTGACAATACTGAAATAAATTCCTAGCAAGAACCATTTTTTTTTAACAAACCAAAGAATAAAATATGTCAAGCACAACTTCTTGACGTATTATAACACAATAATACAATAAGAACTTAATTACAGAAACTAGAAATCCTCGGCTCCCATACTACTACTTAACAAGCGAACGATTTCAAGTCAGACCTCAGAAACACGCTTTGCAAACAAAACCACAATATCCCTGCCTGGATCTCCATCTAAGCATGTATTTCCCATACAAACTCCCACATCTAAATACTAAGTAGTCGTAGTGTTAAAGTTAGCACAAGTAGTCCAGGAGCTGGTATTAAGGTATAAGCTGCAAGTAGGCCGGGAGACTGTATCAATTTAACGATACGACCCGCCGGGTTATGGCCCACCTGTGACTTAGGCCCATAGACTAGCTAAAGATGGAGAAATGAATTTTGATTACAGAATTTTTTGCCTAACTGCAAAGATATACAGTGATTTAGAACTTGCTTATTAATTGGTGACATGAATTTTTTTTGTGTGATTTTAATTGGTATTGGTACATGAACAGATCATCACGTCAGTACAGAAAAAAAAAAAAAAATATGAATGATTTGGCGAGTTAATTTTTAAAAATAATAATAAAATGCTTTTACTTTTCTCCCCTACATAAATAATCCAAAGATTTCATAAAAATCATAAAATACAGAATTTGTTTACAAAAGTTTTACATATACATATGTTTTAGAGACTAGGGCCTATACCATCTGTGCTGGTTTTTACTAGTAATTATCACACTAATATTACTAATACCGATAAGCTAATTATGAGTGTGAGTTTGTTAAACGGATATGATATTATGGCTGAACAGCTTTAAATGACATTTGAAAATAAATGACATTTGAATAATAGGATACTCTATGTCCCCGGAGTATATTTCCTTGGGACAATATATTTCCTTAACTACTGTCACGAGGTCGAAACCACTGGTAAAAACTTATAAAAAATGTATTTCTCTCTTATACTAGAGATTTAAATAGCCATCTATCATAAAAGATGCCAATTATTAAAGGTACTTTTCTAAAAAACCTCACTATTAAAATGATTATGTAGGCACAAAACTTTACCAAAATACCCCCTACGTAATAATCTGTGGTTGTAACAAGCTGAATAAAAGTACTTAAGTAAATCTGGCAGGCAATAAATCTCGGAAGGACCAGGTTAGACAAGGGAAGATGGATAGCCAACGCCCCTCACCCCGCGACCCCCCTCACCTGGATGTAATGAAGTGTTGCGAGAACTCGGTCATATTTTTTAACTTAATAATTATTTTCCAAACCGGGTTATATATGCCTATCTTTTTTTAGAAATAGGTTCATTTTTTCCCAATGTAGACTTTCTTGCACGTTCTTCTCCTTAAAGGTTTAGCTGTCGAATGTGCAATTAGCTTTATCATCCTGACTGACCGATTTCTTGAGATTTCAATATAGCATAGAATAGTATCGCCCTAATAATTTTCCCACTACTGGGACTAAGGCCACCGCTCTATGAGAGGGAATAGGCCGTAATCCACCACGCGAGCCCAGTGCGGGTTGGTGGATGTCACATATATGTCTTTGAATTTTTGTTTCTAGGACATGCCGCTTTCTCACAATGTTTTCCTTCACCGTTTCAATATAATTAGTGTGCAATTGCTATATATATACACCGTTAAATTTTAGTCGTTTTAATCCTATATACCTACTAGGGCTGAACGTTTTGCCTCGTCGTTTATACTACGTACATCGAAGTACTGGAACAGTTTGCCTGCCGCGGTCTTACCGTCCGATTATAATTTAGGTGTCTTCAAGGCTAGATTGAATAGGCTCTTTAAACTAGTGCGCCTCACCATCAACGATTGCATCACTACTTACTATCAGGTGAGATTGCAGTCAAGCTCTAGTCTAAATCAATAAAAAAAAAATACTTCGGAAAAATATTAAAAGTAGGTATATATTTAGTAACCGGTGCCAATATGGCCATCGTCTGTTGAAACTGTTAACAAATTCATTCAGCATTATTACTTTCTTTTAAGAGGAATTTTGTTTGTTTTTTGTCAGAAGGTTTTTCTCTCTGCGTTTTTTTTTTGCGCGATTTAATACAATTGTCTCGTCTTAGAGCTTGTTATTGAGGAATAAGTTACAAAATTTCCCCTGGGACACGAGATTTTGGAGGCCAGGGAGCAAATAAATAATGAGCTGGTTGGTAGGTACCGCTTTTTGTCAAAGGGAATATGTATCTGTAAGTACATTCTTTGGTCTATATAGTCTATATACGAAAAGATCGTGGCTTGTTTACCTGTTCTAATAAAGGAACTTAAAAGAATTCCTCCTTATTTTTATTTTTTAAAGATTGGTAATATAAACGTGGAACAGAACTACAGTACGGTCGACGGATCTTGGCGAATCTAAAGTTAGACTCTGCGAACAACAATTGTAAATAACAACTGTTATTAGCATTTATTTTTTAAACCATGATTTTTTTTTACAAGTGTACAAGCGCTAAAGTTCGCAGAGCCTAACTTCAGACTCGCCAAGATCCGTCAGCCTTACTGTAGAAGGACGAAGCGCAAAAGATAGATATAGTAAATGGGAGCTCATGCCCAGAAGTGAAACAGAACATGGTAGCAAAAAAAAAACATAAATACAGTGGGCCCCCGGTAATCCAAAAAACATTTTGCAGGGCAGTGTCGGACTATCGACTTTGTTGGATTATAGAGTACTGCCTAAGACCCCCTATAGTCCGGATATTTTTACAAAAGAGTACCTTGTAATCCAACAAATTACAAATCTAATGATTCTATATGTATATATATTTACTCTGAAGTACGAAGTTGAAGATTATAAAAAAAAAATCAATAATAAATAATAGACCATGTCAGATTACAGGGCTGCTGGATTAGACACGGGTTGGATTATTGGGGTCCACTGTATGTAATTCAAAATCAAAATCAAAATCAAAAAACGTTTATTTATCTCCACAAATTACATTTCAAACTATCAAATAAGTTATTTGGGCGGAATAACGAAAGGAAATCATACAATTTTGTAATTTGTGGGAGATCTGGAGTCTAAACTAGACCTAAGTCTGTATCTTAGAACTCCAGGCCCCCCATCACCAAAAATTCAAGACTATTTGTCCATGCTGTCTACATTAGAGCATAAGGACGTATATACATGGTATATATGAAAGTGGAGGTGTGTAGATATATAATATACATATATATATGTAGATAAATATTATAGATATAATCGATTAATTGCAAAGTAAAACTAAAAAACTTCAAAAACTGCTGCACATCAAGTTATACAACAAGATTTTTCGTAATATTTCAACAAAGTATCTGAAGAATTGCAAATTTTAAACAGAATCTTTTATATTACAAAGGGTATGCCTTCGGGACGTATTACAAATATTTATTAAACAAATTCTCATAATTTGTTATAACAACGAACACAAAAGAAGATTTTTCTTTTCAGTGTGTGTTGGAATTTTACTTAGCAGCTTTTTTGCTTTAAGGAATGCATTGTAAGTGCTGAAAAAATCTTGCAAACCTTTTGTATGGCTGGTTTAATCTATTTATTTATTATTTAAGTAAATGTACTTTTTGAACACATACAATATAATATAATATATTCCACAACTATCACACAACGCTGTCTAGTCCCAAGCTAAGCAGAATTTGTGTTATGAGTACTAGACAACTGATAAACATACTTATATATTTCTAAATACATACATATTATAGATAAATTACACCCTGACACAGAATAAATGATCGTGCTCATCACACAAACATTTATCCGGGGTGAAAATCGAACCCACTACCTCCGGCAAAGCAGTCAGGGCCACTAACCACTAGACCAACAGGCCAGTCAAATGGGCGGCCTTATCATATTCTGCGATCTCTTCCAGGCAACCTGGAATGAACAGTAATTGTAAAAACATGATATGGGGTTGTCATACTTTTATGTTTTTCAGCCCTAGTAGGTATATAGGTACAGAAAGCAAAGGGCAAATGTTGGAACATATTTGGGTTTTAGTTAGTAAAAATCACGCCTTCTCGCCTTACTATATTGCGGTAGGACTGAGTCCTTTGATGATTTCCCGCCTGAAAAAAGACCAAGTAGGTATGACTGATATATATTTTTTCCTTCCCTGAGGAAGGTGTATTATTGGACTCGTTAAGCGTTTATTGTCTCTGTCATTGATAGTATAAAAATTGGCGGAATAGAATATGAAGTCCCGCAAACCTCCATTGAAAAAGGAGTGGGCAACTTTCCGATAGTTGATTCCGAGCTGTCATATAATAAGCACATTATGCTTTAAATCGTGCTGAGAACTCTAAAACCGCTATGCAGGATTTTGAATTTTAGTTCTTATGTGGCATCATAGATGTCACTACAATAATCTTAGTATTTTTGATTTTTTAAGTCCTCAGCCCTATATTGATGGCCCGATAGTATCTAATTTATCGTCAATCAAGAGTGAACATCCAAACATTTTCGTGAAAATCGTAACTTGCCACATAGCAGTCAATATAACACACTCAACTATTTATTTTACACCCGGATCGTAAAATAAACCCTCACAAATCGCTGCGAAAAGTTAAAACCGATAGCCGTATCACTAACCGGTTTAAACCAACAAATAGTAACTCGTAACAGTCACGGTAAACCGAATTGAATACCGGATATCCGGTACAAATGTTTAAAATAGCCAAGTTTTTTTTAACCGCCAGTGACTGTTATCAACGAACAGTTGGACAATACAAACAATTGTACATAACGATTTTTTAATTAATACGGGATTGATTTTTATTGAATTTTGCCACGAATGTAAATGATTTAAACCGATTGATATTGAACTGTAAGGATTTTAAACGATGGGTTACTGGAAAACTGCGAAATCTCGTTATGAATGGTGTTATTGACATTTAATCCCATTTCCGTGGCTGTATGATTTTATTCCTTTGCTTGTTCGTGATAATGGGATAGTGTTCCATTTGTTATGGTATAAAGTGAAAGCATGAAAACTAGCACTGTCTGAAAGGTTGAATTAAGGAAATATTAAATATACATTCTCCTTAGAGAGCACTGGTTGTAGGTTGCAGGTTCAAACATAGCCAGGCGCGTTACTTAGTGTATTTTATTTCATCACCACTGCTCTCAAAACGGTAAAGGAAAACATCGTGAGGAAACCGGCATGTCCTAGAATCGAAAATTCGAAGACATGTGACATTCAACAACCCGCACCGGGCTCGTGTGGTTGATTACGGCCCATTCTCTCTCCTAGAGAGGAGGATTGGGTTCTAGTAAATGCTGGTGACATAGCGGCAGATCAGGACTAAAGTGGAGATATGAACTTGACTCATATTGGAGGGCCGCAATGGCGATGTTAATGGAAAAAGATGAGGATTATAAAGTGTTTTCCAATGACAAAATTTTCTAGGGGTATATTTTTTTGATTCTGAAAAGTCATCCATTCTTCAAAATGATAAAATTCGAGTACTTTTGCAATCACAAAACAATATTTAAGTACACTTTTTGAGCTGTAATTCCTATAGGTTTTTAATTAAAAAGTTCAAGTGTTACTTGAACTAAGTCCAAGTGTACTAAATTATAATTGTTTAACGCGTTTCCGAGTAATAAAATAAAGCTTAAACTTAGTTTTAAGAAGTTGGGATTAAGTTTGTTTGTTGAAAACTCCCGCGGGGAGTGACGGCTTGCTCGCTTCCCATGCTTTGTTTGATAAGACCCATGGACAAGATGTTGCGATGATCTTAAACATTTCCTTAAACTCCGAGTATGAGATTATTTTGTCATATTTAACTAGCGGTCGGTTCCGGCAGACGTTTTTCTGTTCTAAAACTGGCTTTTTCGTCAGAATAAAATTTGAGAACCCGATTGCAGCACCACTGGGTCCAATTGTATTTCCAAACTATCAAGGGGCCCACTCAGATATACACACAAATTTTCATCAAAATCGTTCAACCGTTTTAATAATAATAATATAATTTATTTAATCAGATAACTGAGATCTATAATAAGGACGAGTAAAACTAATAAGAAATAGTTAGCAGGGACTTTGTCCGCTGTACTAATTTCCACACAGTGGATAATCTTGTCTACCAGCTACTCGTCTAGCACTCAAGCAAGATGCTGTGGCGACTCCCACGCAGCCTACTGATAAAAGATGCGGTCTTTATTTTAAAGATTAAAACGGTACAAGTCCAATTACATTAATTAAGATCAAATTTATCTTTACACTTTTTTTGACGTCATATTTTAGATCGTTTATATGAGCGATGTGATGGCACAGTGGTTAAAGAATCCGCATGAGATTACGGGCATGAAACCTGGCTAGTACTATTGCGAATTTCTTATGCACTTTTCTAAGTTTATCTAGGATTTTGGATTACTGACACCCTGTCCATCGGAAGGCACGTAAAGCCGTCGGTCCCGACTGTCATTCGTTATAATAGGTAGTCAGACGCCAGAAAGTCTGACAATCAGTCTATCCAAGGGGTATCGTGTTACCCAGTAACTGGGTAGTGGCAGTAACCAATAGGCAGTCGTTCCATATAAAACACAGGTCGGCTAGTTGGGAAAAAAGGCTAGGGAGATTAGTTTTTAGTTAGTATTAATAAGTTGGTAAAACATTATAATGTTTTTGGTTTTAGTATAGAGATAGTTAATATGTTTTAGTTATTTATTTTTTAAAATTCCAGGATTATATTTATTACAAATGATATCTACACATGTACAAAACCTTAAATATTAACTAAACTATTTATACTAAAACCTACTTATTTACATAATAGTACAAACACAGTACACTCAGGCGTCGAAGTACTCCTCCACATCACTGTCATCCAGAAATGTGTTTAATAATAACACACAATAATAAAAAATAATAAATAATATACAAGTATTTTAAACATAAATCCTTTATCTTCTTTCACACTATATAGTTTTCTTATTTTTTTCTTCATTGAATCATTTCTGATTCTGATCTCACCTCACGATTTAAAATCCGAAACACGGCAGATGTTTCGGTTTTTCACCTGTATTAGCATGACAACAACAAAAAGGTAAAATCGGCTCCCAGAACAGCTGATATGGTCCCTCATCGATTATCCTCTGCATCTTCTAGGGCATAACAAAAGGAAATCATAGTATTAAGGTACCCTTATTATAATAAACCCTTGATATTGTTAAGGGCAGCGCGTGAGGCGCCGATAGCTTGAGTAAACAACATCAATATTGCGTGGGGTTGTCGTCACTAGAGGTGGGACGCTTTGCTCGCGAGGTTTATCGATATTATTTTTTTTAGTTTATATTATGTAAATGAAAAATCCAGTTCTTATTTTGTTTTACTAAAATCCTTAAAATACTAAGAAGGATGATCGTCTCTTTTTAATGGAGGTTTGCGGGCCTTTACATTCTGACGTTTTTGTTTAAGTTTCTAAATAAGTACTTGTTTTTTCATTATGTGCTAAATATATGTTTTGTCTTTTTTTTCTGTTCAGAAAATACCCTAACGAAATAGAAATATTGTCTAAATAGGATAATGTTGTAATATCCTTGTTAACGTTTTATATATTTTTCAAAAGACAAATTAAAAATAAAGTTTGATTTTGAAGGGGAAGGGAAACTAGTAGTCGCCAAGCTAGTCTAATTTGGTAATCGATCAGAATACTCAAAAATGCCTAACTCATCAGAGTAATAGTCTAAGATTTATAATCACATCGATCTTTCAATACTGCGGGCTACCACTTTTTAAAGTCGATATTAAAACTATCGACACTTTCAACCACTACGCCACGACTGATTCTCTGGGCAACCACTAGGTAAGCTGTGTGCACAGTCCTCCACACAGCTTATTACTACCCCGAGCACCGTTTTGTGTAAACATACGCTAATTAAAAGCATTTGACTATACATAGACGATAGTTAATATTATAGAATATTAAATTGTTTGACCATATGTATCATCACACTTCTCGTGATCTTTTAAAAGATTATTTATTATTTGTGAAATAAATGTAGATTGTGTGGCCTGGGGTTTCGTCCGCGGGAATTATGGTAGTTATGGATGTGAAGTCGAAGCCATCAGAAGAAGTCCTTTCTTGTTGTTCAAGCTTACTTCGCATCAAAACTTTTTCAGTTCTTTAGTTTAGCCGTGAAAGCGGAACTGGGAAATCATCCAATGACTTTTGCTCTGGGGTGGAGCGAGAAGGCGTGTCAGACTTTTACGGATTAGAACCCACAGGTGTTCTTTTCAGAAATTTCAGAAAGGCCCCTACGGAGACAGACACTGATATTTTCACATTTATAATATTAGTATGATTTTATTTACTTAAATATTTTTTTGGGTTAGTAAAATAAGAGAAATAAGACGGGCATATATGAAAAAAAAACAGGCCGTTTCCGATATTTCGTAGAATTATACAGAAATGAAAGTAGGCACTGAAAATATAATGATTTATTTATCGCTGAGGTAATTCTATTTAAGAATTATTTACCTTCGTGAGTTATGGCACTACCTGACAAATTGACAATTAATTAGTAAACATTAGTCTAGTTAATTTATTGCCAATACTGGCAGGTTATCAAGAGTCAACGACATCAATCGTCCGTTTACCGATTCGACTAAACCCTTCAATCCTTTAATTCTAAAATGGGTAAACAGTGTCCGAGGTGTTTGTGTTGTAGTTACACGGCTATCAGATATTCATGAGCTGCTAACTTTCGGTCAATAATTCAACTTGTTGTTTGATCCGCTCGCAAACAGGGCTTTGTGGTTGCTAACTAACCTCGTTTGGGATTATAGGTATTAGATAAACTGATTTTTGGGTGTTTTGGTTAGATTAATCGTTTTAAAGTTATTTTGCTTTATCTAATAACTTGATATTATTTTATTATTACAGTTTTCGGATATTTTTAGGGTACCATACCTACCTCAAAAGGAAAAAATGAAACCCTTATAAGGTCACTTTTTTTCCCGTGTTTTTGAGGTTTTTCGAGGAAAGAGTGCATCATCATCGACCACATCACCATTTACCATTAGATAGCAGTCCAGCGCAAACCCATTAATGATAAACTAAGTCCTTTCCAGTCCGCTACTGGGCAGTAGACGTATACTTACTACAGAAAAAATAATAACACCACATCTCCTGCTTAAAACAAATCAACTAACTAGCCCACTTTTTCAAAAACTTAGTCCGGAACTTAACCCACTTTTTCAAAAACTAAGACCCCAAACAAACGAGCGACTAGTCGCAAAACTTCGCAGTAAGTCCCTGCAATTTCGTCGCACTGCCGTTTAACGGTAGCGATGGTAAAGTCGTACAAATGGACCACTTATTTTAACTGTGGACGAGTATTTTCACTGAGCCAGTGTCCAATGTAAGCTATCAAATACGGTGCTATGCTATGCGGAATTATGTGCACACAATAAATAAAAATACTAGTCTATTATTAGCCCACTACAGACTTCTTCTCGTACAGAGAAGATAGAGCACCAATTGCGGCGCTTGCTTATGACAAATTGATGTATGGAGGATTGGTAACGCTAGCTTGTGCCAGCAGACAATTTTTCTTCATACAAATTTAGACCCCCGATTAATTCCCTTAGGAGGTGAAATTTGGAAAATCCTATTTAGTGCTCGCCTACGTCAGGAAATAAAAAGAATCCTTGTGAAAAATTTCTCATTTTACTCCCAGTAATTTCAGCTGTGCGTTAATATATGTATCAAGTCAGTTTCTCAATTTATTATATAGACTTATAAATAAATCTTCAAATTAGGTAACGACTCCTCCAGGCACACCTTCAAGTTGATTGATTTATTGGTTTGCACATGTCCATCTTATGAGAATGATATCATTTTTATGACGTAGATAACTGTTCAAAGTTGTAAGTCGATAAAATTTTACCGTTCAAATCGCTTTCTGCTTATCAAGTAGATCCTCCTCCTCCTTGCGTCGTTTATCCTCAATGCTGAGGGTCGTGACCTCGACGAATAACTTTACTATGGACTATTTTTCGCCATCAAGTAGATATACCTACTTTAAACTAAGAAAAACTATTTGACGGTGGTATTTTTTTTAATACGAGTAGGTATGTGTTATCTTTGAGTCGCGTCTCCTCAAATCGCTCACAGTGGAGGCTCGACTTTATTCTATGACATATCTCTGTTTTTATGAAATCACAGCATGAATAATGCATCGTATAGCATTACTGTGGCAGTCGCAGTAGGTCCAGCTGTAATAGAATGGATTTGTTCGTTTTGTTACTCTGTAGATGAAAAGAAAATATGAAGTTATATGAACGTGCAATATGTTCTGTTGAACGAATTCATTGGCTATGGATTTTATTTTGGTCTTCGAGTTTATTGGTTATGTTAGTTTAGTTATGGATAACGGAATTTTTGAATGATATGTCATCGATGCTTGACAGTTCTTCACTTTATTTCGATTTTCATTGCTCCTGGTATTGTTAGAAATGTATCTGATCTATGAACTAGTATAAGGATAGTCTGGCCTTGACAGAGCTAGCTGGAGATGATCTTTGTCACGGCTGCAGAGCGGGGTAAATTAATAATGAGCCTTCAAAAATCAGGAGTGCCTTATTAGCCTGCTCATTAGATGGAAACACTCGATCAACGTTAGTTGTCTTCAACTCTAGAGTACTCTGCTTAGGTAAAAAAATCAACATTTAAGGCCCCATCTAACTAAATTGATATCAGACGCGGGAATGTATGGAAAACACTCATGTCTAAATATATATTTAGATTTTTTAAATGGTTTTAATCATTTTTTCAACCTCAACAGTCATGATCTAAAAAAACTACTACTAGGTACTAATTTCTCTTCTTCATTGTTCCAGGACCTCCAATCGGAGATCGAGACCCACCGCGATGTGTACGCATCCCTCACGGGGACAGGGCGCCGCCTGCTCGGCTCCCTGTCCTCGCAGGAGGACGCCGTCATGCTGCAGCGGAGGCTAGACGAGATGAACCAGCGGTGGCACCATCTCAAGTCGAAGAGCATGGCTATCAGGTCAGTACTGTAGAAAGGATAAATGATATTTATTTTGCAAATAGGTTTTAACAACACTTTTGTACGGCATTTTTTTTCATCCGGTTATATTAAATGATACCGGTCTATCCTAGCGAATACTCAGAGAAGAAACACCGAAACAAACTCAGGGGTACAGTCTCTTTTAAAAACTATGCAGTAAATATGTAATGGTCAAATCACATAAGAACCATGCAGATTTGTCTCAGATGGTCTTTTAAAGAAATAACCATACCGACTTGAGTGGACCTGTCCAGTCGGTGCAAGCATTTGTCAGTATTCGCAAAGCTCAACTCAGGACTACTAAGATGCTCAAAGTAAAAAGTATGATATGTTCCCATACGTTGGGCGTCTACGTCGCCTGCTTGCCTGCGACACCAGGGGTCCTTACCACGATATGATAAAATGACAGTCGTTCGAACGTGAATGAGGGATGAAGCTTTACCTCTAGCTCTATCCTTTTAACAGTTCAGTTTAGGTCGTGAAACGGATCGCGTAAAAGGCTTGTGGTAGCACTTCTTGTCTCCGCAGGACGACGCAGCTTTGCTACAGCAGAGGCTAGGGCAGATGAACCAACGATGGATTCCATTTTCCTGTATAAGTAATCAGACCGGTTTTAGGACTACTCTCTTTTAGATACTATTCCTGATCTGAACCCTTAAGGGCTATTTTTTTTTGTTTTTTTTTAGCTCAGTAATAAAAATTTAGGTCCATATATTCTATACAAAAGCTGTTTGACAGCTTAGTACCTACTACCATATTTATTTTACTATTGTAATTTTACTATGTTCCGGACTAAGCGTTTTGCCTCGTCGTATCTACCACGTACATCGAACGGCTGAAACAATTTTTCTGCTGCGGTCTTCCTATGCGATTATAATTAACATGTCTTAAAGGCTAGAGTGAATAGGCTCTTGCTGGTCACCATCAGGTAGGATAACAGTCAAGCACTAGTTTATATACATAAAAAAAATATATATTTTAGAACGGAAGAAACTACATTGTCGTCATTGATAACAAAATATCTTAGACAAAAAATTCACATAGTCGTAGTTACTCGTAGTTTTGAAACTCAATACCTAGGTAAATGCTTTACTAAAATCCTAGTGATTGCGTCAAAATGGTACTACAAAACATATAAAGCAAAAACATTCGTTTATTTTTTGTCAAAAAGCTCGTGTCAAATATTCTCATGTTGTTTTGCCCGCCAAACGGCAATCTGTCATTCACGTATGACGTTTAAAAATGTGCGTTCGGATACGTTCCGATGTAATGAAACACTGAGGTTTTATGTTTTTTTTTTATTGCTTTGTACTCTGTCCTAGTGTATTGTTTGTTTGAACAAATATTTTTGTCTTTGGCCCGAAGTTCGAATTAAGCTCTACTTTAGTATGACAGCATTATCAAACTTTGTCATTGAAAAATTTAAAACTCAATTTAGAAAACTAAACAATTAAGGAGCATTCAATCCAGACAATTGTGATTTAATAAAATAGGGCAATGAGGAATTATTTCGTGATTTCGTTTCCAATTACATCATCGAATCCATGACAAACGCAATATTAATTACATAATCAAATTATTTACATGCACCAATAGACAATTAGGTAATAATAAATTCACCCTTCAGATACTGACGTGCCCCATGTACCTATGGAAGGTTGCTAAGTAAAAACAGTTATCTGCAATCTTCTGATAAATTCAGTAATTGTCAAAAAATACTATATTCCTAAACATGGTATTTTTATAGACATTGCCTTATTGTTTACACTCTTATTAAGTGAAAGAAGATTTTCCATATTGTGGTATGTTTCGTAAATCACTGCAATGCAAAATTTACCGTATTTTTCAAAGGCCCTAAGTTTTTTACTTCTGTAACCAAAAAACACCCAGATCCGGCCACAACTATCGATAAACTATTAAAATGTTTGTCCCGTGCGGGAATCAAATCTGCGACACATAACAGCAGTCATTTAAGCACTACGCCAACCGTTCTGTCGATAGCTATTTTTTCAATTGCAAATATTTCTTATCCTTACATGTTGACATGACTTTGACCAAAATCAAGTAGATAATTTAAATTCAATGCAAAATTATAAGCCATATATCCGCCTGATCCCAAATGACATCTAACCATAACCAAAGACTCGCTATGCCACCCAGGTCCGTCTAAAACAATCAATATGTCCTGTATGTAACCCAATAACAGGCACGTTACCGCCGGCGATGGCTACTGTAACCCGTTGCGGCGACTGGTTGCAAAACCAATTATGTCACTGGTTGCTCCTCCTAATTGCTATTAATGTACCGAATTGCGAATAGATAGGAGTAGTGACAGTTGTGGGGGAAGTGAAGGTGGAATTATAATCTTGATACTTGACAATAGCGATTGTTTCAGATGTAACTACAAATTCCAAAATCGACCAGTGTGCTTTAGATAAGCAATAGGCTGCAGTGCAACATGTCGTCGGTTCGATTCTCGCACGGACCAAATATTTGTATGGCCTATTGATAGGTATTCCGGGTCTGGGCGTCTTGTGTATGTGTGTCAACATGTGTGTGAATGCACCCACAATATTGGAGTTTTTCCTAAAGTGAAAAACATGTTAAAAAATCAAAATCTTAAAGAACAATTTTTTACGGTTATCATGCCAAAAAGCGTGGGTTTTTTTTTTAATAATGTAAAAGAGTAATTTCAAAGGAATCAATCCAAACTCGTAAAAAGCCCTTTATTATCTCCGATTCTTACGGTATGAAACATCACACCTAGTGTAACATAGAGCCTAAAGAAATCACCTTTTTTATATCTGTTTAAAACTACAAAAGTTAAAAAAAAGGTTGCCCTTTTTTATTACTAGAGTATATGTGGATAGACGTGTACTTAAATCGACACTGCACTCACTGGACAAAGACCGATTAATTATTAAATTAATTTGCCGAGCTCTTATTAAATCCTAAAATTTTCCCTTTATATCTATATCCACAGAGAAAACTTAAACCTTCAGACTTTAAGTGAAAACTACCGCCACAAGATTACACACAGAGAGAAAATTCATATTAAGGTGCGAAGCGTTCTATAGAAAGTTTCCAACTACCCACAACCTTTCGAACTAAAAGTAGAAAATGAAACTCATTTCACTGGACCAGGAATTAATTTGCAAAGTGTCACAACATCGCACTCCGTCTATACCAGGAAAAGCAGGGGTGGAAGAGTTGTAAACTACCCCCGCAGTTTGTATATACTTACCAGTAAAGGTTTTTGATAGGAAATAAATTGAAGAGCTAATTCTGTTTAGGATAGATCGCTCTTCGGACCATCTTTGTGGCTGGGGTATTAAGCAATTATTTCCTTACTTATTTTGTAAATTGATTTTAGGGTTGGCAAGATACAGAAAAGCATAAAAAACGCAAATGTAGTGTCAAGCACAAGTCCGAGGCCATGTGCTTTCACGGCCCTCGGGGTGCACCACCACCGGGTTCCCAGCTAACGGTAGGAGGGGTTCACATCAGCGTTGGGTCGACGATGAAGTACCTGGGACTCGTCCTCGACAGCTGGTGGAACTTCAAGGAGCACTTCCGACGTCTGGCTCCCAAACTGAATCGGACTGGGGCTGCTCTCGGGCGGCTCCTGCCCAACCTCAGGGGACCAGACGCCTCCTGCCGGAAGCTCTACGCGGGAATCGTTCGGTCCATGGCTCTCTACGGGGCCCCGGTGTGGGCACCGACGTTGACACAGCAACCGAGGGCCCAGCTGAATGCGTGCCAGAGGGTCATGGCAATACGCATGGTGCGAGGGTACCGAACGATTTCCCGCGAGGCGGCAACCCTCCTTGCTGGCCAACCGCCATGGGATCTGGAGGCAACAGTCCTTGCACACATGCACGATAAGCGCATGGAGATGCAACGCCGGGGCGAAATTCCGCTGCCGCGACAAGTCGAGGCTTGGCGGACAGAGCTTCGGCGGGATCTCATGGCGAAATGGCGTCAGCGACTATCGCAACCTCGTTCGGGGCGCGCCACAATCGAGGCGATAAGGCCCATCCTTGAGGAGTGGCTGGAAAGACCTCACGGCGTTCTAAACTTCCGCACGACGCAGGTTCTTACCGAACACGGCAAGTTCGCTAAGTTCCTGTTCCGGATTCGTGCGGAGGATTCGCCCGGGTGTCGCCACTGTGCGGAACACCCGGAGGACACGGTGGAGCATACTGTTGAGGTGTGCCCCGCCTGGGCGGAGCATCGCCGTGTCCTCGTGGGGGCGATCGGCGGTAGCGATCTCTCTCGCCGGGCCTTGGTTCAGGCCATGGTCCGTAGCGAGGAGGGATGGCAGGCGGTCGCCTCCTTCTGCGAAGCAGTAATGCTAGCAAAGGAGGAGGCCGACCGCATCAGGCAGAGGCAACGGGGCGCTCGCCCCAGCCGCCGCCGGGATTCCGATCCCGATTTCCGGCCACCGTAGGCGCGGGCTTGCGGACGGCATGCAATGGGTAGCACGCTGTCCGATCGTCCGGTAACCGACCGGACCGAGCCCAAGTCGTCGACGGCGCGTTCTGTTCCCGCGCGCCTCAAGGAGCTGTCAGCAAACCGTAGAGGCCCAGCCTGCTAGCTGCAGGCAGGCAGGGTCGAAGCCTGCCGGGGCCAAGGGCCGTTTTCTGAGAGGAAGGCTCAGCCCCGGCACTATAGGCAACGAAGGAACGGGGTAGGTTTTTAGTCAGTAAGAGTCTGACACTACTTCCCGCTCCGCCCAAGGGCGGGATTTGTCATTGGATGATTTTACCTACCAAAAAAAAAAAAAAAAAAAAATGTAGTGTCAAAATTTAGTAGGTACTGTTTTGTTATTTGTAAAATAACTTTCTTTGGAAACACATTCAAACTTGTCCCATGTTTCAACACTCGTATTATGAAGCACACCACTAAAATAAAACAAAACTGCGAGAAAACCTTATAAAAACGCGAGCTTAAATTAACCCTCAAATTTCGCCGCACATGGGACTTTAAAAAAGTTCTACGTATTTACAGACGCTGAACAAAAACAGGCCATTAAGTGTTATTTATGGGGGTGAAAAACATGGGGTTCTACCACGTGGGGTAATAAAGGAAATATGTCATTTAATAGGTGATACTGATGGTGTATTTTGGATTGGATTATGAAGATAGCTATGGTATGCCTTTTCCTACAACGCTTGCTACTATAAACAGATATAAGAGTACATGCCTATAAAAATATAGATAATATAATATAATATTTCCACAACTATCACACAACACCGTCTAGTCCCATGCTAAGCAGTGCTTGTGTTATGCGTACCAGACAGCTGATAAACATACTTATATATTTCTAAATACATACATATTATAGATAAATAACACCCAGAAACAGGACAAATGATCGTGCTCATGTTCTTAATGTAATAAATTTTAATCTTTGGATGGAGATATAGAAAATGTACAAAATAGAAGAAAATATTTAACTGAGTACATACTGCGTTTAATGTATTGAATTCTTTTTAATTTAATTTTTAATGTATTTGAGTTGTAGTCATGACTTTGATACCCCATTTTATTTTTAAATTATTTTATTGAAGATTATATTTGTATAATAAGTCTTTCCGTTCTGGATAGCCTGAGAGGGATTGTCAAACCTTTACTGACTAAAACCCACCTGTGTTCCTTCAATTGCCTGCTGCGTTCCAGAGCCACAGTAACTCTTTCGAAAAACCTCGCAACCCTAGAAATATCAATTTTCATAACAATTCAACTGTACAATACTTTAATCAAATTCGTCTCCAATTTCTTAAAATGGTTCCATTCCATCTGTCAAAACATTTAGAACATTATATTAAACTAAAAATATATTTCTGTCCCTTTTTGCTACAAAAACTCTGTCTGACTTTGTCCCACTCTAGCGTTAAAAGGGTTGAAGAGACTCAGGGTTGTCAATTAACAGAAAATTAGATTCACTTTGTCGAAGAATTTATGTAGTAAAAGTTACTTAAGTTTTGTTTTAAGAGGTACCTTTCTTTTGATAAACTATGACGAATGTTCTAGAAAGTTAGTTATTTTAACAAAAGGGAGGGGACACAAAGATATTATCGCAACGGTAATTGAATTTGGTGATAATATCGGTAGTGAATTGTGGACTAATTTATCGTGAAAGGATATTGGGTGCAATAGTTATAATATTTTAGGATGATCTATTGAGGCTTTGCTTACGATTTGGGGCTTAAGATAAAGGAAAATATCGGAAATTATAGACGAAAGATTTATGAAGTATCAAGTTGTCATGATTATGCTATAAACGGAAATGGGATTGTGTAATCAAATCATCAATCAATCATTATTATTACCGATATCTCCGCCCACAGGGGCAAATATTTAACAAAAAAGAGCGTTCTCCAATTAAGTCTGAAGTGCAAACAAGTAGATTTATTTGCGAGCGGCACCGATCGCCGGCTCCATAAATAATCCTTCGGTAAAAAATTAAATTTTCGCCTGTGTAACGGTCATCCTTAATATAGGCGGCCATTTTGTATTTGGGGCTAGGAAAACGACGGCAAATTTCCCGCATTATATAGCTGGAAAATTGAAGATTGATTACCTACACGCAAAAGCTCTTCTCTGTACTAGTTTACCATAATTGGAAGATTTAACATCTAAAAAAGTACTAATAGAAGAAAAAAACAAAAAAATAAACATTCACATACATTATTATCTCCTACTCATCATGAACACATAAGTAAATTAAAACAATTATTCATTCCTTTTTTGTTCTTTTAAAACCATCCCCTTACATCAGTCTCTCTCAAAATACTTCTGACATGCCAATAAAATAATCTTCCATTCATCCGCAAACAGATCGTAAGATGAAAGTCTGACACGCTTTCTCGCTTCACCTTAGAAAGCGAGAAGTTTAATTGAAGATATCCAACCTCAAAAAAAAGCTAGGAAGTACTCTTGTAGGTGGTTTACTCAAGATGCCTTGACTCAGAACAATTATCTGTAGGATATATATATATAAAGAATATAATTGTTCTGTGCGGAATTCGAACCCACGATATGCAGAGCTACAGCACATCTCTTAACCACGGCACCATACAGTATCAAGCAAATTTGTTCTAATAAATAACCTAAGTGATAATGGAATAGGTTTTCCTGTTCCTGCTGTTTCTGTGGCCCCAAGCCGATCAGTGAATTAATCATTCAAACTTAACGACGTGTAATAAATCTGGAGTTTCCCTCGCCGGGAATCGAACCGAGGACTGTTCGTACTCAATTACGACGTGCCATCTATGTAAATCATATTTGCTTTTGTTTAGCTTTGTTTTCGTGTTAATTCGTTCGGATATTTTCGTTTTTTGCGCTGACAAGGATTGGAAAAGCGGGTATTCTTATGTAGATCTGTGAGTAGTAAATCATACTCTTATTATTACTTCAAATTACTTGGAAATACATCTATCAATTTGCCTTGCTTTTTCACACCCATTTTTTGGAAGAGAGGAACAAATCATCCTTAAAAAAAATCATTGGTATTGGAATCTACGCACGCACACACACACAAACACGCTAGTAACGTTGATCAAAAATTTATCGATTTATTATATAATAGTTAATTTTTTTATATAAAAATAATTCTTGATTATTTTAAGATAAAAAAAAAAATTTTTGGAATCGAATCAAAAAATTTTTTTTTTTGGAATCGATTCAGTCATCATCATCATGTCAGCCGAAGGACATCCACTGTTGGACATAGTTCTCCCCCAAGTGTCGCCACAACGAACGGTCCTGTGCGTCTTGCATCCACCGCATTTCCGCGTCTCTCACTGACGTCGGTGTCTGGCTGTCAGTGTCGGTGCGCGGTCGCCTCTCTGGAACCAATGCAATGAGCCCTGTCCCCTGCCACTTTAGTTTGGCGATTCTTCGGCCTATGTCGGCGACCTTGGTTCTCTTGCGGATATCCTCATTCCTGATGCGATCACGCAAGTAGACTCCGAGCATAGCCCTTTCCATTGCCATCAATCGATTCAGTAGCCCATAATAAATATACTATACTTTCAGGATGGCGTTTACAATGTTATGTGACGTACATTGCAAGGTATGTTTAAATCTTCAAATAAAAGACAATGATATTGCAGGGCTTTATTTAGCCCAGTAAAACAATACCATGGACTATACCTAGTTGTATCGGTGTCGTTATCCGACGGTAACCGTAAAAGCGGTGATAAAATGATATAAAGAGGTATATTACACAGTTTTATATCACTAGACAGCTACAACTGCGCTGACACGCATGCAGATCGCGTTTTATTGAGCTTGGGGTGGGGTGTCACTGTGGGCGGTTAGCGGATTTCAGACGTAATGGAGAAAAAAGTGTTTTGGACTGGCGCACGGAGGAATTAAGGAAAACCAGCCAAATACAAATCAAACTCACGCACGAAATGTCCCGCGCCATCCGTAGCAAAAAACGGCAAAAAATCACGTACGTTGTCGAAGGACTAATATAAGGACTAGTTTTTATGAATAAATAACAAAAAAAAATTGGAGCCCCATTCAAATATTTATTTTATTTTATTGTGTTTTTGGTATTTGTTGATATAAAGGTAACAGAAATACATCATCTGTGATAATTTCAAGTGTTTAGCTATCACGGTTCATGAGATACAGCTTGGTGACAGGTAGACGGACAGCGGAGTTTTAGGGATCCGTTTTTGCCCTTCGGGAACTCTAACAAAAACCGCATCAAAATCGGTCCATTCGTGTAGGAGCTAGTATGACAGACACACAGACAGACAGACACGTCAAACTTATAAAATTATTATATATTATATTATTAACTTATCTTTTCCGTTGGGGATTAAAAAAAAGTAATGAAAAATGATATTTAATTTTCAAATGGGTTTTAAAAAATACTTTTACACGTCATTTTTTTTTTCTTCAGTTCAAATTAGATGAGGCCGGTGTTTCATATCTGAATACTCTGAGAAGAAACAACAATTGATGAATCTCAAATTTAGTTTTATCTAGATCATAACAATGTCCAATCTAAATCGATCTGCAACCGACCATAGTTTACGACTGTTTTACAACCGATAGACGGGGAATCGAAGCTGCTCTATGCTTCTACCGCAGACTGAAGTCTTGCGGAGGTTTTATCTGCGCTATCAGATGTAAAGTGGGTAGTAAAGGGTAGCGTTAACTTTAATGGTAGATTCTTATACTAGTTTTATGGGACATCATGGTGGAGTTTAAGTGTAGTGGTTGCGGGTTAGAGGTGGCATTATAATAATAATTATTTAACTTTTAATTCAGACAAACATTAGATTGACGGTTGACAATCCAATGCATCCTATTTGGGTGTTCGTCTTTGCGGCAGCGCTGTGTTTTCTTAGAGAATAGCACCACAGATTAATGAGAAGAAACAACATAAAACTATAAATACTATAAATACTATAAATCTCTACTATACCTACATACTCGTATACAGCTAAACTATTGAAGTTTATACAAAGATCTTACTTGTCAATGAACTACCGCTTAAACAATGGATATCCCACCCTTTCCCAAATACCTTCCCCATATACGCATGCGAAACCATAATCTTATCAAAAATTAACCATGAAGCCCATCTTACAGTAAGCTCCTGTGCTCATAGAGCCTTTGTTTATGTAGAACTTGCGACCTGTGGTCGGGGACCCAGGCGAGCCGGGGCACCTGCGGTCAAGGGCCCTTTGTGGAAGTACGGCCCTGTATTTGCATCACTGCTGTCAAACTTTAAGGATTATATGGGGGGTATGTTGTATGGTGGGTTGGAATTCCCTTTTTTACCCGAGTACTGCAAGAAGTGTGGCAAGAAGGGTTGTATGGCATATTAATTCTGTGGGTTACATGTACATATGTTCAAGTAAATGACACATATTTCTGCGTAATCTACTTTTTTTTACAAACTCAAACTCAAAATCGTTTATTTTACATAGGCCTACGTCCCATTACTAAGTGCCCATCACTTATAAAACGTAAGAAGCTAGCGCACGGATCCAATTGGTCGTTTCCTATGGAGAAGAACCGGCAAGAAACTCCATGGTTACTCTTTTAAAAAAGTGATTGTTTCTACAATAGTTTCATAGTACAATATTAATAGATATGAGAGGACAATGTAGACGGGTTTTAAATTGATAGAAACTTGTGCTTGACTGCGATTCCACCTGGTGATAAGCAGTGATGCGATCATTGATGGTGAGGCGCAGTTTATTAGTTTATTAAGAGCCTATTCACTCTACGTTGAAGACACCTAAATTATAAACGGACGGGAAGATCGCAGCTCTTTCTTACACCGGATTCATAATGGTTAAAAGATGTCTTGATATACTTACTGTGAAACAGGTCTATATTATTACAATGTTTAAGAACTAAGTACTAGCATAAGTTCTGAAGTATCATAATACCTATTCTCAGCGAGATAAGATGATACTGTAAGTTCGAACTCGCTTCTATTACAAGTAAAGTATGAAGGATAAGCCAATATAAACTTAAGCAGCATCCTAGATGTAATCACGGTGTAAGAGACTTAGTATCGCCATTAAATAAACGTAAAACCATTGCAATTTCTTGAATACAGCTTAAAACCAAAGTTGTGATAGAGTTGTACTCGTTGGACTATCGATAGTTTTAGTATCGATCTTCTTTTTGAATCAACGGTTTTTTTTTCTTCAAAGTTTTTTGGTTTAGTAGGTAGTCATGTTTAAAACGATGTCATTGTCAGTGATGTTTTAAAGGTATTCCAAAAAGACACTCCACTTTGGGCACTCTAGTAAGTGGGCCATCGTTTAGTTAGGAGCACCGTATGACCTTCTCATCGCCTAGGAAATAACTGACAGGTAATGATGATGATGTACTTAATAAAAGATGTCTCAATGCTACGATAATACACTTATTTCGCTCATCGTTACACCTAAAGTAGGAACTACAGAACAAAAGCATAAAACCAATTTTAAATATTACTTACATGACTAATAATTACTCTTCCGTGTGTCTTCCTTTTATACATTTTGTAGTTATCGGTTTTTCAACAAAACTTTGCATAAAGTTATCTGGTATAATTTTATATTGCAGAAACAAACTCTGTCTTCAATAGTTTAACGCATGTCCGTTTTCTCCAGACAGATTTTACAAACAGCCGTTTTTCGATATCCACGTCCCATCTCTACGCGCTATCCGAAATCTCCAGTATCAGTTGAGCGCCGCGGCCAAATTTCAACAATTGTACTTGCCTTTGTGCGAGGGCCAACTTTTTGAGTTATAGTCCTGGCTCGCTGCTTACGCCCTGTTCTTTATACGGCTTCGTTTTATTGGGGATTAGCTTTATTTCCATCTTGTGGTTGCATGGAACGGGAAGTAGGATTACTTTTGAGTGGTTGAAGATGCTTTTTGGTATGTGTAATCAGTGTCCTAGCTTTTGATTGAAAAGATTTGTCAAGTCATTGTACAAATTGTAGTTGATGTGGTCGACGGTGGAGCTCTAGCTTGCCTAGAAGTAGCCTATTAACTCTTGACTTAAAGACCCCTAGGTGGTAGTTATAAAGAAACACAGACTCTGGCAGGAAATTTCACTTCTTAGCTGTACGCACATTGAATTTGTTCCCAAAACTTTTTGCGAGTGGGTGGGATGTCCACCGAGTACCGGGACGTAACATTTAAACCTAAATACGCCATTCACTTAACTATACTGGGGTGGAGAAACTAGATTAGGATTCTATCCCACTCAGGGAGCTGACCTGGTCTTAGCTGTGGATAGAGCATAGCAAAATCAACCTTAGAATGTTCCTATTGCTGGGACTTAGGACTCCTCTCTAGGAGATGGAATGGGCCGTAATAAACCATTCGGGCCTAGTGAGGGTTGGTTGATAGATCCCAGCTGCGGGTACACTGGAGATATTAGAAAATGTACTTAATACATTGTCCACAGTTTGAAGCTATGATTGATTCTGATTGACCACCATTATGTCAATTATAACTTTTCTAATAATACTTTTTCTCTTCTCCACAGAAATCGCCTGGAGAGCAACGCAGAGCACTGGTCAGCATTACTGCTGTCGCTCCGAGAGCTCACCGAGTGGGTCATCCGAAAGGAGACCGAGCTCAACGCGCTGGCTCCTCCTCGGGGCGACCTGCCTGCGCTGTTGAAACAACAGGTACGTTAGCAAATTTTGGTAGTTAAGCTGTGTTAGCTTAACAAATATATCATTAGAAGATTAAATCCTCTGATGGCTTGCGTGCTTATTACCCTACTATATACTTTGATGATTGGAGCGATGAGAGTTTGCATGTCCTATTCGCTAGGGTTGTTTAATTCCGACTGGGTACACCATATCTTTTAGCTCTTGAATCGATGTGATGGAGTTCCCAGTTGGTCGTGGATGTGCGACTCTGGCATAATAAACGTGAGTGTTTGAGGGAAATATCTGACTTAGGCAGTTAAAAAGTTCTTCGGATAAAGACTCAAAAATATTTTACAAACATAATTTACCTGCGTATGGGCTGCTGAAACGTCTGAAAGAGTTACTACTGAGTTAGTACGCAGAGCAAATAAAAGGGATATAGGCAGATTTTCGTCTGTAAAAGTCTGACATGCTCTATGAAGTCAATTTTGCATGTTTTTTTTATTGAAGCAATCATCCGTCCACTGTATTGAGTTTAGCAACATAAATTGAACTCCATCCCTCTTGCTCTACCCTAGAGCGGAGAAGGCATTTGATGATTTCCTATCTTTAAAAAAACCTTTATATTAAGTTTTATGCTGTATTTATCCGACAACCTCTTGAGGAGAAACTTTTCATCAGATAATTCTTTCGAAGTACCCACTTCCGTCTCATATGAAAGTCACAATTTTCAGATTGCCAGTGTAACTTTTCGGAGCCGTAGATATAGGCAGTTCTGGTTCAGAATGGGCTAAACGACGCAATTTCGGTCACAGCTCCACCTCAAAATGGCCGACCAAGCAATTCGCCAGGAGTAATTGTTTGGACCAGTAACTTGTTTCAAATTGCTTCAAGAGCTGCTGGTAATAAACCTAGGAATAGACAATAAACAGTTCGAATGTGTTTGTTTTTATTACTCTTGAAGGAAGGACCAGACTTTCACAGAAGTTGGCCTGCATTTTCATTATGCATAAAAACTTTAAACTAACTCACATATATTTCTAGTTGGTATATATTTAGATTCCCTAAACATGTTTTAAAGGCCCGCTAATTTCTGTCGGCTAGCGCTGATTTTTGCATTTTGCTGAGCGCTCGCCGTTTTGCGCGGATGTGACGCATATCTTATTTTTTATTATTATATAGAGTCGTTATTGTTATTTTTCGTTATTTTTTCGTTTGCCTTATGTTTGTCAGTACTGGTCAGTACCATTAGACAGTGAAGTTTTACCCCTTGGGTCTCATGGTTGCAAATATCACTGCTGAGCATAAGGAGTTCGATTACCGAGTTAGGCAGTTCTATTGAGTATTTCCAACCGGATTTTTGACAAGATTCTACCGTGCTATTTCAAGGAATACTTGCAAAGCTATACTTTATGTTATCGTACACAACAGCACACCTGATACAAATGGATCTATAATTCTAAATAATTGCGCATAAATCGGCGCAAGAGTCAAAAAAATACGCAAAGCGATAAATAATTAGATTGCTCTAATCCGCTAATCGCGGTAACATCAACCGTCATAGCCAGTCAACTATAGATACATATGCAAAAGGTCTAATGAAGAGGGTCGTTGTCTGTGATCATTGTGGTCCAAAACTGGATTATGACCCAGAACTGGATTATGATCTTATGAAGATAGAACTACACACACGCCCACACACGTGTGTCACACACGCCGTTTTGGGCGCATCGGTTTCCATATATTTTATATGGAAACTAGACTTGTAGAGCAACACTTGATCTATGCCACGCGAAGCCACGCGACGTCTTTCTCCGTACAAATCACGTGTGCGTCAGTCTAGCTTAAGCTTTTCGTTTTTACCGACAGAGGTATGAAGCCCTCAATATGGACATGGCAATTGTATAAATACATAGAATACAGAATATCATTTTATATAGGACCTCTGGCGTTTTTCACACCCTGTCCGTCTTAACTGCCTTTCAAGGTCATCCTAGCATTATCTCTTGTAACTATTTCTCAACAACGCTGTTTTTTAAGCACTTTCTGTTCCGAATTTGTTGCAAGCGGAACTTCTGATCCTGGTTCCCTTTTAGAAGAGGAGCAACAAAATGGCGGGCTTAGTGGCAGGAATGTGTGGAATGTTAACAAGCGTTTAGGGGTACGGATAATCGGCCCTAATCGAATTCTGTGGCTAATGTTCGGGAAATATGGGCTTTACGCAGATATTTATTGAACTACCCAATGTTAGAGGAATTCTTAGTTAAGCTTGTTGAAAGCCAAGTAGTATTATGTAAAATATTTTAGTTGAATATGAACCTTAAATTAAATTTTAATGAAGACACCACTATTATTCATTGAACTCATTGGTTTACAGCTATGAAGCTTATTCTATATGAAGGAGAAACTGATTGATTGATCATCATCGGACTACCAGACGTACGGCGTTGCGCCACTGGTACATGGTGGACATCCCACCTATACGCACAAAGCGTTTTGGGAACACTTTTATTATGCGTACAGCTAAGGAGTGGAATTCCCTGCCGGAGTCTGTGTTTCCTGATGGCTACAACCCGGGAATCTTTAAGTCAAGAGTGAATAGGTTTCTTCTAGGTAAGCGCGATCCATCGTCGACCGTATCGTCGCTTTCCATCAGGTGAGATAGCGGTCAAGCGCGAACCTATCACTA
This sequence comes from Leucania comma, assembly GCA_958295575.1. Classification (NCBI taxonomy): domain Eukaryota; kingdom Metazoa; phylum Arthropoda; class Insecta; order Lepidoptera; family Noctuidae; genus Leucania; species Leucania comma. The sequence continues at coordinate 973,132 of OY282484.1, forward strand.
ATAAAAAAAAAAAAAATATCACGCACAGTCGAAGCCACAGGGCATATGAGCGAAAATTTTCGTTAATGTTTCCTTGTATGACGTAGGCGAGCATTAAAAGAGATTTTTCCAAAAGTCACCTCCTAAGGGGAGAAACAAGGATTCAAGCTAATCTATATTTCGGTATGAATGCTTTGGACACGACTAGAACGATTTTATTTATGATGTATGCAGATGTTACAGATGATCTAGTTTTAGTTTTCAAACCTCCAAATATTGTTAATCCGTATAAAATTTATATTCTAAAAGATGCAGCAATTAACTGATTCGCCCAATGTATTTTACAATGACATTCTTATAGATTTAAGGGGGATATCTCTGCAATTAACTTGCATTTTATCTGCTTCAGCAATACAGAGCCGTTAGTATAAACAACCACACCAAAATTACTATAATCATGTTCTATAAAAGAGCATAATTTTGGTAGTAAGACGATTAAGCTGGTTTAGTTTCTTTAAAACACATAACACGATTACTTATTTCTGTATCTAAAATTAAACAATTTGAACATTTTGAGTAGTTATTTTAGGATCGAACAATTTATATCGTAAATTATTATTGGTTTAAGCTATCATTTGACGTAGGCTATGTAATATGAATCAGACGCATCATTATTTTATAACTGTCTAATTCTAATTACGGCAGTTCAAACAAAGAAAATTAGATTTGGGTCACCATTTAGGCTCTTCGTTGTCATTCACATGTTTTATTCTTCGAAAGTTCAGGAACTGACAACTAATCTATTTTACAGGGTTTTCAAAATAGCATTATTAATCCGTAAATTCCCATTCCAGGATGACCATCGCGCATTCAGAAGACAGCTCGAAGACAAACGGCCGGTCGTCGAGAGCAATCTCCTGAGTGGCAGACAATACATTGCGAACGAGCCTCCGTTGTCCGACACTAGTGATACAGAGGGTAAGTGGTGACATCTGTTGGTGGAGTAATGGAGATTTGTGCTGTTAATGCTTATTTGTTTAGAGAGATGGCACTTTTATACACTTAAGGCCTTACAAAAAAAAACATGATTGTGATTTTAAACATTATGTTATGGATGGAGAATTAGAATTTAGAATCCGCATCCGCAAATCAGTAGTTTAATTAAGCATAAACCCTATGCTTAGAATAAATAAAAAGCTTTATGATATGATTCATATTTTTTATCAACATCAGACAGAAATTAAGAAATGTCTCTACCATAATCGATACCGTAACAATTTTTAGCGTAAAATTTTGAAAATGCTTCGATTGAAAAAAAAATATGATACAGTGTGACTAAAATGCCAGAAACCTCGATTCTTTAACTACCCACTATCAGAATGGAAATGAAAAACATGGAAAAGGTTTTCATTCCGAACTGCGCTGTGTACGAAATACAAATTCCATCCGTCGTACCGCCAAAACATCAATATTCACAAATATAAAACAAAACTTGGACAGAAGAACCAATCCGTACAACGAACAGATCACGCATGTTATAATTTTTCTTATCTAATTTGGAGATAATATTCTATGACGGAAAAATAAATAAAATGACAAAGTTTTGCAGATTGACTTGATTGACTTATTACCAAAAAAACCACAAGAGGTTTCAAACAAAATAGAATGAGATGTCTTTGAAAATATCGACACATCTTTTTTCAGGTTAGAATTTAGCAATTAGCGGAATGGACCCATAATAATGAATTATTATGCCTTTTCAACGTTACGGTCATACGTATTTCGGTCTGCTGCTGAACTAAGGCTTCGTAAAGGGCTACCTATTCACATTTTCTTTCGATCATTTAAGAATTATATGTTAAATACATTGTTATAATCAAAACAGTGGAAAATAGGCGACTCGCCTTTAGCGCGTGGACCTCTGAAATCACGATAGTCTTTCCTAATTTCACTCAGTCGCAATCGGCGTCACATCGGTAGCGACGATCACACACATTCGGTGGCTAACGCCATTATGCTCGCACGACAGCGCCGGCTCTCACATCTGTCCTTGTCTATCAGTGACTATAGATAGTGTAGATGTGTGAGTTTGGAGTCCAGGTTTTTTGATTGCGATATTCGCGCGTAATGTATCTTATAATTTAACAATGGTTAGATGTGATATTTGCATATATACGCCTGTCTGCCTGCCTTTATACTTGTTTCCTTATTGTTCTCATTGCACCTTCTGCCACAATAGTATTATAACCTACAGTTCGTACCTAAAGTCAGTCTGTCTGTACATCAAAGTGCATTGTTCCGGACCGGTGGCCATTCACACCTTGATTGTTGCCTGACTTGCCAGGTATTTGCATATTTGATGCTGACACCGTATTGTTATTGAGACGAGGTCTTAGTTCCACCATCAGTATAAATTTAGTTTAGCATCTGTGGCAAAAGATATGATTCGCATTAAAAAAGTCATCTGTTTGCGTCTTCACTGTCCACTGTCAAATTAAATATTTCATCTCAACTGTTTTTGTTCTTTGAAACTTACAGCAGCGTCTACTTATTTCTAAATAATCGTCTTAAGCATGATTTACATGCTACAATGATCAATCGTACTACATATATGTATAAAGCTTGACATTGCTAAACAAATTTTCAAAGTTTTTTTTCAACAATTCCATTTTCGAAAGTATATTTACAGTTCTGTCAGTCAGTAACTAAAAACTAGACCAAGCCAATAATAGAGACACAGCCATCGAACGAAACGCTAATCCTAACCCTTAAGCGCTATATCACAAAAGCGCAGCAACAAAGCGGTGAACGAGTGAATGAATGAACGACTGAACGCAATTAGAAGCGTACCGGCCGCGCTAATTGCAAATTCCGTGCGGACCGGCTCAATCAATATAGTTTGCATTCACAAGGTGATAGCAATCGGCTAGCGCCAATCAATTGGCAGCTGCTGTGATTGATTGCGCCAGGCGATTATGTTTTTAGCGGTCAGCGTTTGAGGGTTAAGTGCGTTTTCATGAGTTCGGCTTTGTGGCTGGTGTGATGGCTACTTGTGAGGCCAGATAGCAAAATTGAATATTAATTAGACCTGAAATACTGGCTCATTGGCTACTGAAACCTATGAATGATTCAAATGTGGTCACAATGTGATAAGTAAAGGACTTTTTTAAATTTTAGTTCACTCGCACTCTAAAAGTCACTAGAACATTAATAGAATAGTATGTTTTGTTAAAATATTATGCAATAAGTTATAGTTCATTTACATTAATTACTACACAAATTGCGACTTGAATAATAAAATAATTTTCGTTTCTAAGTTTTGAAAATATGGTTTTCAAAACTTAGAAACCAAAACCAAATACACCTTGGCACTTGCTACTCAATTACGTAATTCAAATGCCAGTTTACAAGCATCCAGCATAATAATTGGCAAGTCGGCAAGTACCGGGCTTAGTCCTGCGATAGCTCCAGCTGCCAGTCTCTAAGATGAACGGATTACACGACTGGCTGCCTGACAGTCCCCCTGTCGACTGAGATGTCACTTTCGAAATGGCGGGTAGTTGCCAAATTATGTCTTATTTTGACGTGATTAATTATAAATGATAGTGCTTTTGTGTTTAACTTGTTTACATAATTAGGGACATTAAATTGCTTTTGCTTATGGAGAAAAGAAACTTAATCTTGTTTCAGAGATAAAATGTAGGCTTTTTGTATACTTGATTTATACAAGATTATTTCTTAGATAAAATTACAAATTAAAGCACAATCTCCAAGTAAAACAAAGCCTTATAATAGTAATTTTCAAATATAAACTATTCCATAAATCTTAAGTAAGAAATCAAAGCCATATCGATAAAGTATAGAGGCGTACGTAACCGTCCGTAACGGCCATTGGTGGAGTCGTAAATTTGAAAATGGAACCGACTCGGCGGACCAATGCCGGGGGACGATTTGAAATACGTCAGCGACCCTTCGAACATGGCGTCATTTTTATGGAAGAATTAGAGATACGAGGTCTTTTTATTTGTTGTTGCTGTTTCAGTGTGAATTTATTGTGTTTTGATTTGTTTTATCGATGAAGTACACAATAAAAATGCCATTAAAAGCATGAACTTCCGTTACACCATTAAGTTTAGATACATTAAAGGCTTACTGAATCCCTATGATAACAGAAAATCTATTTTTTCTAATTCATTAAATATATACCGTCGGATATCTCACATACTTATGTCAATAAACAGAAAAAATACACAAAATTGTGTATCCTTTTCCCCAGCTGAAAACTTTAAATATTCTAAAACTTTCTGAATTGCACTCAATATTTCAGGATTAAGTTCACTGAAATCCCCTGACAAAATTTGCACGCAAAAGCCGCTTCGTCGAAAATTCACGAAACTAGTGACAGGAAAAAACTCGACTAAACTCGTAAGTCGATTGGCGCGGTTGCCTGTGTTGCCACTCTAGTGAAAATATCGAGTGGCATTCCGAAAGGCGTGTTTAGATGACATCTATTTTTCTTTCTCGTTTATCTCGTGTTGAGGATTTAGTAGAGGATTTTTATGTACAGAATGTAATGGAGTGTGGATTTATAGAAGCTGTGTAATTCGATGTCACAAAAAAAACTGCCACTGCAGATTACTTCGCAACCATTAGGTACCAAAGCATCATAAATATCTTTATCATACTTATTCATATTGCTTTCAACACACTACGATACATACACCGATATAGTTTTCAAAGTAATTGATAAGCCATCAACATTTCGCCGGGCCCGCATGGTGGCTTATGACCTATTCCCTCTCCTGGAGAGGAGGCTTGAGTCCTAGGAGTGATAACATTAGAAGGCTGATTATGCTATGTAATATTTAAAGCGCTAGTTAGTAGAAACTATTTGTACTAGTAAACAGAATGCAAAAAACTTAAAACAGGAATAAAATAAAATCATTATTAGACAGAACTATGTTCAAAAAGCGATGTTAACTAAATTACTGAGCCGTTACAGAGAAAAATGTTGCAAGATGAAAAAAATTGAAAAATATTCGGTCGACAGAGCGAGGCCGACGAGTGCCTCGTTTGAATTCGTGGGCTAGTGACAAAGCGAGTGGACTTGAAAATCTACTGGTTTTATAAAAATATCCCTGTTGGTTTGTCGTGCTGTATATATTTACAGTGATTTATATAGGTAAATATTGTAGGTTAGGAGGCCAATGTAGATGTTTTTTATTTGTAAACCTGTTTTTATTCAATTAAAAAATTTAAAAGTTACATTGGCTATGAATTTACTTGCATTAAATGCATGGTGTTTTAAAGGAAAAACCCATTAACCTATTACTAGCTATTGTAGTTAGCTCCAAATACACCTGCGTATTTCTAGGGTCATTCACAAGCTCGTTCGAACCGCAGAACCTCATAACCTCCAAATACTATCATCAAAACTAACAACAATTCCTCTCCCGCTGAAATTCAGGCAACTCCGGAAACTATGCCAGTGCAATAACCAAGTGAACGCAGAAGAACGCCGGCGTGGAAGTAACGTTGTAATTATTAAATTCCCCGTCCCCCGCTACCCGCTCACTTGGCAGGGCGCGCGGAGCTCACGCTCCAAATATTGAAAGCTCAACGCTCGACGATGGGCCAAGTTGCTACTTAACACTGAAAAGCAGTGACATGTTTATTTTTCATTTTTAAATAAAAAAATATGGCAATTGAGGAATGGAGTTTCTTGAATTTTGTTTTCGCTGCGTGCTTTGATAAATTGTATTCGATCGCGTGCATAGATAAATTGCTTGCAATTGTGTGCATTGATTTGGTATTACGTCATCATTTTATTATGGATCGAGAAACTCAAATATATTTTTCGTTAGTTTTTTTTTTATTTGTTAAAAGTAGTGCTTGACTGCAATCCCACCTGATGGTAAGCGGGATTTTTTACTTTAAATACTTGGATATTCATTTGGAACGTTTTAATGATTACGTTGGTGTACCTAAACTTTAAACTGTAGGCTCAGTCGGTGGCTTATCAGAAGCCATTTGAACGCTTCAAAATTATCACAATAGTCTTGCGACTATTTTACTTGCTTACATAAAATAATATAAAGTGCGTTTATAAAATGATATTATGAATCGACGTCACTGATTGCCTTAAATTGATTTATATTAATTTATTGCGTTGCAGTGGGAAATACTCTTTAATTCTTTATTTTACACTAAAACAACATATAAAATAGGTGAATCATAAATTTTCTGTAGGTACATAGGCGAGCTTAACTCAAAGTTAAGTTTTCTTCCAGCAAACCATTGAATGATAGAGAGATTACAATAAGGGTAGGATCCAGTGTACAATTTTAAAATCACAATTAATAGGAATCAAATAATACATAAACATACATAAATACAAACATACTTCTACATATCATGCTCATTTTTCACTTAGGTACAGTCTGCATGCAGTGTCGGGCACTTATTGACTAAAACCACACTCCTACCATTCTGAGCCTGAGCCTTTTTAACTTTGCATAAAAATAATTATTTTCCCTCTTCCAGCAAATCGCGAGAATGAAGGCGACTCCCGCGGCTACCGGTCCGCGGAGGAGCAGGCGCGCGAGCTGGCCAGGTCCATCAGGCGTGAAGTGGCCAAGCTGGCGGACAAGTGGAACTCCCTGGTGGACCGCTCCGACGCATGGGGACGCTGCTTGGATGATGCTGTTCAGGTAGGAATTTGTTATATTTCTTCAGCCGTTAAAATTCTTCCAGTACACTTTTGACCTCATATTTGCATATTTTCGTTTTGATTTACATAGGTATCTAAATTCCACCTTGATGACCTACGTACTAACAGATTTATGTACCTAAGCGACCGGGAAAGAAAAAAGGTAAAATAAAATGATCAATTACCTACCTTCCTAGATCTTATAAACTGGATAATATTTGGCACATAGACCAAAAAGTTTCACGATTACGTAGGAAACATTTTTAAATGTACCATGTAAATACTATAAAAATCTACATTGTTATAATTGTGAACTTGACGTTTAGTCGAAGCTTTTACGGAAATCTTTAAAGCGCGCCATCTATGTTCGATACCCCGTAACTTCTGACCGATCGAAAGCTCATCGAACTTAAAATCCTAAAACTAATCACAGATGCCGCTGCTGTACACTAATACAAAATCTCTGATGCTATAATGATCTCATTCAGAGCTACTAAGCCGGATGTCCGGTGCATATGAAAGGCACAATACTATGATTTTAGTATGGATTTAGTAGAAACTATAATATGAATGCTGTATCACGTCTCTCTCATGGGTCAAAGAACTTATCGGGCGCATGTAGGACGATCAAAAGTACAACGTTGTGTTTTTTATTATTTTTAACTCGTATGTAAGTATAATGGGGCTCTAATTGTTCTATTGTCGTATTTTAATTAGGCGCTGTTAATTTAATTGAAGGCATTAAAGTTGATAAGTATCTAATGACAAAAAGAATTAAAGTGGGTGTTTCAATAAGTAGGTACCTACTACTCTGCTAAATAATTGTTAACAATATATTCTTTGATAGTCTTAGTAAGATCATTAATCTTCTTATCACGAGTGGTGAAACAAAGGATACACTACACTACTTAAGGCTTTCATTAGAATAGAAATTTATAGACAAGAAACCTAAAACAAAAGAGCTTTCAGCGTATCATGTCAAAATATAGAACAACAGATTTTAACTTCAAACTTCTCAATCCCAACTTAACCGATTGATTGGCATTAACATTTTAAAACACACTTGTACAGATTAATGCTCTGGTACAAAACAGGAAGCTGCAATACAGCAGGAAGCTGGCATAATAGCAAGTTGATGCAGGCGGGCAGCCGCGGGTCACGGCGCGCGCGCAATGTCCGAGCTGCGATTCAATCAAGTAGCTAACGCGCGCAGATGTAGGGAGAATAGATGTGCTAACAGTTACGATTGAATTTTGATTTTAGATCAAACTAGCTGTTGCCAGCGATTTCGCTCGCGTGAAAGTAGAAAATCGTCCCAAGGAATTATACTCCCGGGATAAAAAAATTCTATCACCCCTTGGATGTCTTAAAGACTTGATTAAAGCCATCGTGAGGGACTTTGTTATTTATTACACTAATATTATAAAGGCGACAGTTTGTGAATGCGTGTGTGTTCTTCTTCTCGAATCGATGGTTTCCATTTCCCTCAGAGTTTTTGGGCCCAGTAGGTTGCCACGTTTATAGTACCTATGTTACTTATTCACGCTCGAACAACTGAAAGGATTTGGATGTTTGTCACGCAACTAGACCATAATCTGATACATACGCACGCATCAGCTAATAGCTGCGAGTGTGTCTTACCAAATAATAATAAATAATAATAATAGTAAAAAGGATACTTTTTATCCTTGGAGTAAGTTCTTTTGGGACAATTTTATACTTTTACGCATTTGAAGCCTCTAGCAGCAGCTACTAGAATTACATACTTTCATATCTACTTTAAATTCGATGTGAAACTGATCAACAGAAAATGAATTACCTATCAGAAATATGAAGAAAAAGAAAAAAAGATAAATCATATGTGACCTGTGTACGTACCTGGACAAGGGCTTATAATGTTCCCACTGCTGGGACTCAGGCCTCCACATCACAGACACAGTCCGGGTTGGTGGACGTCCCATGTCTTCGAATTTTTGGTTCTAAGACATACCGATTTCCTCACAATGTAATGCAACTGGCTGAGTTTGAACCCGCAATCTACAATTCGTAAGTCGAGGCCGTTACCACTCGGCCAGCGCTGTTCTTCTGCACTGTGCGTACCTGTATCAACAAATACCACGCTCAACCCCATCCAGCATAGAAAATGGCGCGTCTTTTGCCTTATTTGTCATCAACTGTGTCAGGATGCCCTCACAATGATCTGATAGTACCTAGTACAATGATCTGATACCATCGGAATGTGGATTATTTGTGTTCAATACACAATTAAACCACTCCCTCCTGATTTCTCTGGAGTGTTGAAGCTGAATACATAATTCTTGCATTTCGTCATTGTGTCATGCCGAAATTATTTGTCATGATATGCGATTTCGGTTGACGAATTACAGCTTTGTTGTGAAAGATAGCTGGTATGGGGAATAATGAGTAATCTTGTGAATAAAGACTCTATTATTACGTTTTATTTGTTTGGAACAAAACTCGAACACCCGCTATATGTCTCGCTAAAACCATTTTTTATTGAAATAAATATGAATAATAGGCTCTTAATAAACTAGTGCTTGACTGCAATCCCACCTGATGGTAAGCAGTGATGCAATCGTTGATGGTGAAGCGCACTAGTTTATTTAGAGCCCATTCACTTTAGCCTTGAAGACACAGAAATTATAATCGGACGGGAAGACTGCAGAAGGCAAACTGTTCCAGTCCTTCGAATGAGATGGCGGAATCAAATCATGCAATTCCCACGCTCACTCTCCAAAATGCATTCTGCAAAATACCGAAAAGCAGGCTCAAGGCTACCTACCCTACGTCTGTGCTCAAGGCTACCACCAATCATTCAGCCACATTACGTTTATGTTAGTTGTTTTCATAAAAAAAAATCCTATACTAGGAATTACCTACTCTTGTGTCGTAAGATGCGTTCACAAACATGTAAACTAGATACACAAGACATTCAGACCCAGAACCACTATCTGTAGACCACATAAATATTAGTACCGTGCGGGAATCGAACCCTCGACCTACAGTGCAGTAGTCAATCGCTCAACCGCTGCACCAACCGTTCTATAAATATTTTACGGTTTGAGCTTTTAATATTGAATCTCAAAGTAACACAAACATTATAAAGAAGAAATTTTATGAGTGTATTATTGTGAGTGTGTTGGTTACTTCTTCATGCTCGTACGGCTGAACAGATTTGAATGAAATTGGTCACACGTGTAGACCATATACTGGAATAGCAAATAGGAAAGGTTTTATCCTAAGATTATGTTCTCTTGGGAAAATGTTCTAATTTCACGTGAGCGAAGCCACGAGCAATAACTAGTTGTACATAATACCAAAAACATGAAGCTTCGAAATGCTTGTACTCGTAGAACTACATAATTATGTCAAAATATTTAGCTATCATAACTAACTCATAGCGAAGCCGGGGCGCCCTGCGGACTCTCCGTCCGCGTACCGGCCCATTGTGCTGCTCGACGAGGTGGGCAAGCTCTTTGAAAGAGTCATTGCAAACCGCCTCGTCGCGCGCCTTGCACGAGTGGGGCCGGACCTTTCGGACGGACAGTTCGGCTTTCGCAGAATGCGCTCCACGGTGGACGCCATCATGCGCGTGCGAGCCCTCACGACGGGGGATGCGGTATCCCGGGGCAGGTGTGTCGTGGCAGTGTCCTTGGACATTGCCAACGCCTTTAATTCCCTGCCCTGGAGTAGTATTGGAACGGCACTCCGGTACCACCGGGTGCCCGACTACCTCTGTCGTGTAATCGAGGCCTACCTGTCGGAGAGGTATATCATTTACCCCGGTCACCAGGGAGAGTGGAAACGTCGAGAGATGTCTTGCGGTGTTCCGCAGGGATCGGTACTGGGACCACCCTTGTGGAACATCGGGTACGACTACGTGCTGCGCGGCGACTTCCCCGACGGGGTCAGCGTGGTCTGCTACGCGGACGACACGTTGGTCCTAGCACGGGGAGAGTCGTACCGGACGGCGGTCGAACTAGCGACACGTGGGGTTGCGATAGTCGTTGATAGGATCCAGCAGTTGGGACTCGAAGTGGCATTGCACAAATCCGAGGCCATGTGCTTTCATGGCCCTAGGGGTGCGCCACCACCGGGTTCCCAGCTAACGGTAGGAGGAGTTCACATCAGCGTCGGGTCGACGATGAAGTACCTGGGACTCGTCCTCGACAGCTGGTGGAACTTCAAGGAGCACTTCCGACGTCTGGCTCCCAAACTGAACCGGACTGGGGCTGCTCTCGGGCGGCTCCTGCCCAACCTCAGGGGACCAGACGCCTCCTGCCGGAAGCTGTACGCGGGAATCGTTCGGTCCATGGCCCTTTACGGTGCTCCGGTGTGGGCGCCGTCGCTGCAACAGCAGCCGAAGGCCCAGCTGAATGCGTGCCAGAGGGTCATGGCAATACGCATGGTGCGAGGGTACCGAACGATTTCCCGCGAGGCGGCGACCCTCCTTGCTGGCCAACCGCCATGGGATCTGGAGGCAACAGTCCTTGCACACATGCACGACAAGCGCATGGAGATGCAACGCCGGGGCGAAATTCCACTGCCACGACAAGTCGAGGCATGGCGGACAGAGCTCCGGCGGGATCTCATGGCGAAATGGCGTCAGCGACTATCGCAACCTCGTTCGGGGCGCGCCACAATCGAGGCGATAAGGCCCATCCTTGAGGCGTGGCTGGAAAGACCTCACGGCACTCTTAACTTCCGCACGACGCAGGTCCTAACGGAACACGGAAAGTTTGCCAAGTTCCTGTTCCGGATTCGTGCGGAGGATTCGCCCGGGTGTCGCCACTGTGCGGAACACCCGGAGGACACGGTGGAGCATACTGTAGAGGTGTGCCCCGCCTGGGCGGAGCATCGCCGTGTCCTCGTGGGGGCAATCGGCGGCAGCGATCTCTCTCGCCGGGCCTTGGTTCAGGCCATGGTCCGGAGTGAGGAGGGATGGCAGGCGGTCGCCTCCTTCTGCGAAGCAGTAATGCTAGCAAAGGAGGAGGCAGACCGCATCAGGCAAAGGCAACGGGGCGCTCGCCCCAGCCGCCGCCGGGATTCCGATCCCGATTTCCGGCCACCGTAGGCGCGGGCTTGCGGACGGCGTGCAATGGGTAGCACGCTGTCCGATCGTCCGGTAACATACCGGATCGAGCCCAAGTCGTCGACGGCGCGTTCTGTTCCCGCGCGCCTCAAGGAGCTGTCAGCAAACCGTAGAGGCCCAGCCTGCTAGCTGCAGGCAGGCAGGGTCGAAGCCTGCTGGGGTTAAGGGCCGTTTTCTGAGAGGAAGGCTCAGCCCCGGCATGATAGGCATGAAGGAACGGGGTAGGTTTTTAGTCAGTAAGAGTCTGACACTACTTCCCGCTCCACCCAAGGGCGGGACTTGTCATTGGATGATTTTACCTACCATAAAAAAAAAAAAAAAAAAAAAAAAAAAAAAGCTATCATAACTAAAATACTTCCAAAAATAATCATCACAACAAATATTGGCAGCAGCTCTATAATGCTCTACGAAGCTCTACTCACTAGCTAGAGTCGCTCTAGCTAGACCGTAGAGCAGTGTACAGTCGGTTCAACGGCACGGCGTTACAGTCAACGCATTCACACAAAAGGGGATCGGCAGAGCGAATACTTACTGGCTATTGTTCTACGAGTACTCTATCATTGCTTGTTTCAATTAACGTTGACAAGCTGGCGAAAACTGTGCTAGAAATTAGAGTAAAATGTTAGACGGCGTACACTTTTGGGGAATATGCTTGGCACGTGAAGAAAGCTATATGTTCGGAGTTTCCTAGCATGCTCTTATCTTAAGTGAAGATAAAACTGTGCCACTGAGCAGGGCACATTGCTCACAGAACAGTCGACGCATGGTCAACGTTCTGGAGTAGCGACCTAGTACCGCAAAACGCGATATTACAGAAAATACAAAACATACAGCAAATAATAAATGATCAATTTCGAAAAATCAATAACATACCTTTTATATAAAATTTATTTGGACTTGTAATTCCAAGTCAATTCGAAGATATCACAATTCAAAGTAGACCGTTTCAGTTTCATAGATAGCCTGATATTAATATGAAAAAATTCTTTGTGACGTCATCATCCAGGATTATGTTCGTCCCCTAACCTTTCTATGTATTTATTTGGTAAAGCAAGAATGTTCATTTAAAGCCACATTCTCCCGTCGTCTCCTCATCAGCGCGACGTCCCGGGTTCGACGCCAGCTTGTGGCGTAAAATCATTAAAACTATTTTAATTACGCTGACGTCCATTGCCGTAAGTTCGTGATGGTTCTGTGTACAAACATACATATGCACATACGTTATGTTAAAGTAAAGTCGGTTTGATTTTCTGTAGCTTTAAATACTGACATGATACAATCTAGACTTTGTTTATTTTACTATTGAATTATAAAATGCTAAGCTATCCAAAACTCTAAACCCTATCAAGGAGCTACATCAAAAAGAAGATGATGAAGACACGTGGATCAAATTTGCTCATCATCATCCTTCATCGCAACACGAGAATATTTCCGAGGAAACGTCGCAAGATAAGCTCCTGTGGCTATGCAAGTTAAGGCGTATAGTCCCTTGAACATCTGGCCGGGTGTCGACGAGTATCTGTGTATTTAATTCCGGCCAACTGCGCCCGGATAGAGCCCCGCTGACCTTTTAATCCATTTTCTTTGCAAAATTTTGATTGATTTACATATGCTATGTACATTCTGATGAACACTTAACCCGCATTTTTTTTGTGTAAACATATTTCTAAAGATCAAAGCCGTTTGAAAGGAGTAGGGAAAACAAGCTAAAAAATATCATGACATGTATGTTTTCATTTATTTATTTTTTGGCAAAAGTAATCTTAGTTGAAAATCATATATATATAATGTCATACATTAATCTATAATAAACATATATTTTTTTCAAATCTATTGACCTAACCGTTACCTAGGCTTCAGAAAATTACTGTTTTATAGCACTGCTCGGGAGTTAGGACCTTGAGGCCCGGTTCTACTCATTTTGACCTTTTTTAAACCTATGGAAATCCACAAATATAAAAGAGAACACCATGAAAATTTATTTTATTAAAATTGACTATATGGCCAAGGGCTTGGCAAAAATGAAAACACGATATAAATTAGTTGGCTCGATAAAAAAAAATCGCGACTCTGACCCTAATTTACGATTTCAAACGTATTTATCTACGAGATTAGATACGTTACGGAACTATTTGAGAGTTACAAAAAAAAAATAAAGCTTGTTATTTAAAAGTGCTTCGCAAGAACAAAAATCTTGAATAGTTGTTGTTTTTTTTTATATAGAAATAAAACCGCTGTTTTGGGGCCGCGAAGACGACATAATCCCGAGCGAAGTTCATACAAAAAAAAACAGTGACTAGAACCGGCCCTTAAGTTCGGGTAGCTATGCAAGTTAGTAGCGAATGCAGTTGTCCAGCTGTGCGGACGCACTTAATAAGTCTTTGTTCTGTCAATAACTAAGGCATAATATGGCTGAGCCGACAAACTTCATGGCTTGAAATATCAGTCGCCCAAATGAAGTTCTACCAAAATTTTTAATCAATAATCTCAGCGTAACATATCGAATGAACATAAACAAAACAATAGCATAGAACGAACTCCTTCTGAAATGCGTTGTATACTTGCCTACAAAAAAAAACAACACAAAATTCTTGCAAAACCGCAATCTCCCATCCTAAATCTAAGAAAATAATAGATAATCCCACATCGTCAGTTCTGTTCAAATCACCGGGGCTAGAGCTCGCCGGCGGTACAGCACTAATCCGGGTATATCGAGCTGCTTAGCATTTTGTCGATAACAATGCACCGCGGTTCGTTATCGACGTCGTTATGCGACCACTTGCGATGAGTGCTAGTGTTGGGACTGGGGACTTGTCGTTAAATTGGGAGGGTATGATTCTGAGAGGAGTGTGTTCACATGTTTGACGACAGTTCCTGATATCACATACAATATTGGAATAAGTTTTGAGTGACGAAGTATTTAAGATTGATTTGGTAATATTTTTACGAACTAAGCCAGTTTGTTTGCAATTGACTTAGGCCGTGTTTACGGAGACGAGGCGCGTTGCACGGCGCGTTGGGCGTTTCGTCGTACATTGCAGCAGCGGGCCGCGTCATCGCTCGCGCAAACACAAACATAGGGCAATGTACGACGCACCGTCCGACGCGCCGCGTGTCCGTAATCGAGCACTTACAGTCAAGGATATAATCTCCAACATGCTAACGATACTTTTTTAATAACATAACTTGTTTTGACATAAATCATGCAACTTAGTAAAAAACTGTAAGTTTTTTAAGAGTTAATGTTTAAAATAATAACAGCCCTTCAGGTTGAATTCAAAGTTAAGCAACGCTCTCCAAGGTCGGCCTGTGGAGGGGTGAACATCTTTACATATCGAGATTCGTCCATACCTGTGGTCCTGATGGTTATTCACACAAGCCAAAAAATCTGACACCAGTCTTGCCAAAAGATATGGTGTTACCGAATTATTCGATGCTAGACCACCGGGTAAATGGCAAGCGGCCTCTCCCTTTCTTTTGTTCGGGTAAATTTAGGGTGATTTTTACTACAGGGTTTTCAACACACCACAATACATGTCCATACCATCTTAGGCGGTGATCTGTCATTTTGTCCCTGATTGGCACAACCCTAAAACTGCCCTGTAGAACCGATCACTATGGTTCCACTAACTGGGCCTGGGGCTTGAACAAAACAACTTTCCAAATATCACTGATGTATTGACTCCCACCCAGGACAAATGTTTATGTGACGAGCACGATCATTTGTTCTGTGTCTGGGTGTTATTTATCTATAATATGTATATATTTAAGAAATATATAAGTATGTTTATCAGCTGTCTGGTACCCATAACACAAGCTCTGCTTAGCTTGGGACTAGACGGTGTTGTGTGATAGTTGTGAAATATTATTATTATTATTTTGGGAAAACGTGTAGTTTTTCTTAGCTCTAGGCTAGTTTTTAAGCTACATTAACGGGCTAAGCCAAGTCAATGTAGCGTGTTGTGAGAAATTTCATTTTCCTCGATCTGCATGAATTTTCTTACTATTCTGCAAGTGTTTAAAATTGCAGCTTTTTGGAGAGTAATGTAAATGGAGTCTTTTAGTTCTATTACTTTGAGGCTGTGGTGAAGATGATGAGGTATGACGCCCGTAGTGGAGACAACAATTGGCACTACATACACTTTTTCTTGCCTCCAAATCCTGGTTACTTCTTCTTTTAGTTCAGCATATTTGCTGATTTTCTCACCTATTGTTTTTTGCAAATTATGTGTATTAGGGACTGCAATATCGATTAAGTAAGTGACTTTATTAATTTTATCTTGTAGAGTTATATCTGGTCTGTTGTAGTGAATGGTCCTGTCAGTCAGTATGGCGCGGTCGTAATACAGTTTGTGAGTGGTGTTTTCTAAAACTGATTGTGGTGCATATTTGTAATAGGGAGTATTTGTGTCCTGTATGAGCTTATATTTAAGTGCTAGGTTTTGATGGATGACGTTTACTACCTGATTATGTCTGTATGTATAATCCGTCTGTGTGAGTGTTGTGCATGCCCCTGTAATGTGTTGAATAGTTTCTGGCTGAATGTGACACCTGCGGCATTTATCATTCGTCATCGTAGGGTCTTTAATGATGAACTTTCTATAGTTTTTGGTGTTTATGATCTGATCCTGTATTGCAACAATAAATCCCTCGGTTTCTGGAAATAGAGTACCTACTTTAAGCCATTTATTTGATGCTATCTTATCTACATGAGATTGCTCTAAGTCATGAGCGTGACGTCCGTGAAGCACTTTCCTTTTCCAATTTTCTAGTTTTTGCTTCTGTGGGTCGTCAATGTTAGTATGTGGTGTTTCTAATTGATCATTAAGGTTAAGTGGGGTGTAATTGATATCGTTGATAACTATGGCTTTATGAATTTTACTTGTGTGTGATTTAGAGTGGAAGAATGTTCTTAGTCTGGTTATTTGTTTCTGCCAAAGGTGATGGATGTCAATTAGGCCTCTCCCTCCATCTTGTCGTTTAATTGTCAGTCTTTCTACTGCAGATTTAGGGTGTAAATTATTGTGTTTAGTAAGAGTGGTGCGTGTTGTTCTCTCTATTTGTTGGATGTCAGTTTTTGACCACTTGATCACGCCAAATGAGTATGTTAGTATTGGTATCGCATAGGTGTTCAATGCCTTTATTAAATGCTTTCCCAAGAGTTGAGTTTTACATACTGCGATCACTCTCCTCTTATATTCAGTAGTCAATGTGTGTTTAATCGAAGTATGATCTAAACCTTTGAGTTGCCTATATCCTAAATATTTATATAAATCTGTTGGTTCCATCGCTGTAATTGTTTCTGTGTTATTAATGGCGTAGTCACCAGATTTAATTTTGCCTTTTATTATGTGCACCGTTTTGCATTTGTCTAGTCCGAATTGCATGTTAACATCTTTACTGAATTCCGTGGTGACTTCTATTAATTTTTTCATCTCTTTTTCAGTTTTTCCGTATAATTTAATGTCGTCCATATAGATAAGATGAGAGATTGTAGTTAGTTCGGTTGTGTGTTTAAGGCAATATCCAGCCTGGGTGCGCTGTAGTAGGTGAGATAAGGGGTTTAAAGCAAGGCAAAACCAAAGAGGGCTTAGGGAATCTCCCTGATAAATGCCTTTTCTTATGGCTATTTGTCGCGTTGTTATAATATTGTCACGGCAATTTAACTGCAGTGTAGTTTTCCATCGAGACATAATATTTTGCAAAAAGCCTACGATTTTTGGATTTATTTTGTATATCTGTAATATTTGGATCAACCAGGAATGTGGAATACTATCAAAAGCTTTTTTGTAATCTATGTAGGTGCAGTGTAAATTTCTATTTTTTGTGTGTGCATGTTTGTGAATGACTGAATCTATAACTAGTTGTTCCTTACACCCCATGTGACCCCGTTTGCACCCCTTTTGCTCTTCTGACATTATGTTGTGTTGTTCTATGTGTTTATTTATTTTTATTGTGATAGCTGACGTTAGGATCTTGTAAATTGTGGGTAGGCATGTAATTGGTCTGTATTGAGAAGGCTGTGGTGAGTATTTGGTTTTCGGCAACATATACGTTATTCCTATAGCAATAAACTCAGGTATATTTTGTTTTCCTAGAACAATATCAGTTAAATTTTTTGCTAATATTTTGTGTAATGAATCTAATTTTTTAAACCAGTAATTATGAATTTTATCTATACCTGGAGATTTCCAGTTGTGTAACCTTGCTGTAATACTAATTATGTCAGACTCAGTAAACTCAACGAATTCCATTTCCTCTAATGAACTCCATCTAGTAATTTCGTCTGTTATCCAATTTGATTTATCATTATTTTGTACTCGCTCTTCCCATATGTCAGACCAAAATGTTTCAAGTTGTTCTACTGTTGGTAATTCTATAGTATCCTCAAGTATTGTGTCAATTGGTGGCTTAGCCTGTAATTTTCTATAAAAGTTCTTTTCGTTCATAGCAAATAAGGAGTTGTCATTTTTACGCTCCTGTGCTTTCTTGTATCTTCTTAACCTGTGAACTTTAAGCGCTAATTTCTGTTTCAGAGTATCTAAAAACTCTTCCGATTTCCTATTCTCATCTTCGTGTCTAGTATGAACAGTCATGTTCTTAAATATTGCTTGTACTCTCCTAACTACTTTGTTTGATCTATTGTTATTAATATACTGGGTTAGTCTACCACAATCTGCTCTTAGTTTTTCTATATCTTTTTCAAGTCTCTGCTGCCAAGCTGGTTTATTATTATTTTTTGGCCTTGTATTTACTGATTGATCTGTGATCTTATAATTAAGTTCTTCGGAAATAACGAATGCTGTACAATATACCAGAGTATGAACGTCTATTAGTTGAGTTTCTTCGCTAATATATTGGTTGAGAATACTTTGATTAAAAAAATAAACTAGGCGGTTTAGTTTTGGTGAGTACCTAAGTTTAGGCAGCTTTGGTCGAGCTGCCGGATCCATTCCGGAATATTGAGTAAGAGCTGTTTTGAATTTATCGTGTATTTCTTGTAAATGCGAATCCGTGAGATGATTTTGATCGCTATTTACAAGGATCTCCGCATCATTTTCTAGCGTTATAGTAATACACTCAGTTTGCGTAGATGTATGTATGGTTTGTGAATTTGCTTGTGACTGATAGACTGTTTGAGATTGTGTGTTAGAATCTAATTGAGCGTGCAAATGTAAATCTTGTTGAATATTTTCCGTTATGCTTTGTGTTACGTCGAGATCAATAGTGCTTTCATTACTATCTGCTTCTACTTGTAATCGCGTCCGTACTTCTTCTCTTAGCTGCTCTATAGTGTCTTGTGACAAAAGTTTGTTCCTAACTATAATTCGGCGTTGATCTGAAATCCTTTGTTCTGTAACAGTAACCTCCGGATATTGGCGTGTAAAAAGTTCATGCAGTTGTTTCCTGTAGGTTGTCATATCGGTCTCTAATTTAGTGATATATAGGTAGGTTCGCATGATAAATAGGTTTACATCTTTGCTCCATCTCATGCGAACTCTTGCTTTTCCCGCCTTGGTGGACGCGGGTAAGAAGGTAGATACCTCCCGCGCAACATTCAAGGCCGAGGTGGGTCCGACTGTATTAAAATTAGTACTAGGGGGTGGTGACGATGGTATGGATGGTGTTGATCTTCCAGAAGGTGTATACGATACTGTACTAGGACTAAACGGTTCTACAGGGGTATTTGTACTGTACGTCTGTCTGTCACCATCGTCAGTGATTTCGGCTGTAGCATCTTTACCGGTGGGAGCCCGCCTGCTCAACTCCTCACCGCTGACGGTTCGCATGCTGTGACACCCAGCGTCAGCTCCAGGTGCGCCCCGGCGATCGCCCCCGGGCAGCGGTCCTATACGTTTACTTTTTGAACGTGTCTCCATGTTGAATGGGTTTCCAGAGCCACGTTAGCCACGCCAGTAATTTTTCATTCGTGTGTCCGCCCCCCACGTGATTAGATGGTCAATCAGGACGTGTGGTTGTTTAGGGGGCTTATTATTATTATTATTATTATTATTATTATTGACTCATTGACTCAAATGCCACAATATTTCCAAACACCCTACATAATTCGCGGAGAATCTTAATACCGACTTATAAAAACGTGACGTAATCGATCAACACCATCTATTAATATTTTATACAACTGAATTTGAAAACTTCAATTTACATTTTATAAAACCAAAATAGACGTCGCTACTAGTTCGGCTAAACAGCCCCATTTGTACTCGATGTGCACTCTGTCTATCTGGGTAACACCTCCCGTCCACCGCCGCATCTTTATTCGTTTACGTGGACCTTTTGCTCGTGTGTCGTTTTTGCTGTCCAGCATTCAGAACCTTATAGTAATGCCGGTCGAACTGCCGTCTTATAGACTTTATATTACCGACCTCTATATATTTGAGAAAAGGCAATGTTGATTGACGTGACCAGACAATCAGTCTTCTCACAATCAAAAACTTAGTTTACACTTCGAAGTTGCTGTCTATTATAAATCAGATAAACCTCGACCTTCTCTCCAACCATCCCGAACTATCGATATCGATATCAATAATTAAAACGATCCCCTCCCTTCATAAAAGATTCAGCGCCGACTCTCGTTAGCAGCGATCGGTTCAATCCGTTACAAATTGTCATATTTTTTTCTCCTGCTCACTCTGTATACGAGTAGATGAGATGGCGATATCCTGGCATAAAGCTTAATAAACTGGAGAGATACTATGATACTTTTTGCATTATTTGTTTATGATATAGTAACCCCAATTTGTGTTGTTATTTTGACTTCCTTGTCTTTTTTGGGCTCAAGAATTACAAATTATAGTTTATACTTCCTTCTGTTCTAAATAATCCTTAATGGTTTAATATCTTTTAAATAGTAATAGATTGAAAAGTATTTTTTCAAACATTGCCAGAATAAGTCTTGAAAAGTATCCTTCCTCCTTGCGTCGTACTCCTTAATGCTAAGAGTCGTGAACTCTCTGCTTCATTACTTTCATTTGTACGATATTCCTTCGTCTGTTTCTTCCTCTTTCTCTCAAACTATTTAGTAAATGATTGTAAATAATAACCGACATGCAGTATACATTTTTCTCCACTTAATTTGATTCCTCTATTTTTTATAATATCCCAATTTATTCTATTCATCTCACAATATGATAATCTAAGTACAAACCATTTAAAATAACAGCCACATCCCCAGCGATATTAAATTGAGAATTGGCACCGTCCGACACTCCCGACATATCCACGGATGAATGGGACGCCGCAGAAGCAATTCAATATGGCGGCAGAAAATTGTGTATAAAAGAATATAAAGCGGTCTTCTTGTGTTATGCGGTATTGTAGGTTGTTATGTTGGAGTACGGAAACAGTAATACTGGTTATTCTTTTTACTAGAGGTAATGCTGTTGTAAAATATGAAGGAGAGAGACCTCACGTAACATTATGATCGGGATCTCGACCCCGATTTCCAGCCACCGTAGGTGTGGGCTTGCAGACGACGAGCAATCAAGCTCGCCGTCCGGTAACTTTCCACACTGAGCCCAAGTCGTCTACGGAGCGTAGTGTTCCACGCGCGCCTTAAAAAGATGTCAGCAAAACCGGAGAGGCTCAGCAGGGCCGAAGCCTAATGGAGTCATGGCTTGTGCGAAAGAGAACCCCAGGGCCGTGGATCGAAAGCAAAAAGGGAACAGGAGTGGGTTTTTGTCAGTAAAAGTCTGAGACGCCCTCCCACTCTAAAAAAGTACATTATGATAACAGTATGAGTTATATAACATGGGTTATTCTCGCAAAAGTCTGCATTCCTAACAACACATTTATCTATATTCTAGAGAATGTGAGACTGTCTAGTTAAAATCACCATAGCTCAAATTAAATGTTTCTGTACTTGCATGTCATTAGTACCGAGACCTAAATACTGCATAGCATTTTTACTAATAGGTTTCTGTATTACAGTCTTTTTATTTTATGTTGAAACAGTGGACATTTATTTTTTTATGTGATTTCATCATCGTAAAGACGATATTTTAAACTAAAGCACAACTCATGGAGGACATCCCATCCATTCACACAAAATGCTATGTGAACACCGACCACCTCATCGCTTACCGGCATCAGGTGATATAGTGGTCAAACGCAAGCCTATCAATAATAAAAAAATACCCATTTTATTCCAATTGTTTCAGAATAAAACACCCCGTCATTCCAATAACTCTACACTAACACAATATCGTCGACTCTGCCCTACTACCCAACATATCGGTCCGTGAATGGGCTTCATTATAAATTCAATCGCATTCTATTTGCGGGCTGGATACAGTACGACCACGATATTTCAGTGGTACAGTGTGACCGCGATATTTCAGAACTTTTTATATGTGAAAAATTGTGTTTGCAGTTTTAAGTGCTTTGCCAATACATGGGTATAAAAATGTCGTTTGAGCATAGTGCTGGGGCTGACCTAGATTTTTTTGTTTTTTATTTTAGTGGGATTGGATTGCATTTTTTTAATGATAGCTCCTGGGTTGATTGAAGTTGGTAAGAGGGTTTGATGATGGAGGTGTCTAGGAAGCTTCGACTGTGTTTTTAAACCAACTACTGTAGCTATAATTGAATGGATCTGTAACTGATGAAGTAACAATAGCACGTTGTTTTTTAAATAAATATTGAATAAATACCATTTGAATAATAGTCTTGCAATTAAAAACCAACTAAAGCCAGAGCCGATTCAATCATTAACTTCGGCTTATTCATCTTCGGTGACTCTTGGTCTTAAAACACAAAAGGCAAGTGAAGGAGCACTGACACTCCATCTCGCTCCACTTGGAATGGAAGAAGTTATTCAATGGTTTTCCATCTCAAAAAATCCTTCTTCTGCAATTAGAGCTTTCTAACTCTGCCATAACTAATGAGGATCTATCCAGATCTATCATTATCTAAGAGCAGTTCAAGATAGATCCTCGATAATTATAACTTGTTTCTAGACTTGACCTGTTTTTCTAGTATTTATTGGTCCTGAAAGCTATGCCGGAGGTCGTGGGTTCGATTCCCACCCAAGCCAAAAGTTTGTGTGATAAGCACAATTATTTGTTCTGTGTCTATTTTATCTATAACTAGCTACCCGCTCCAGTTTCGCACGGGTGCAATAGTGAAATTAAATATATTATGCATGTATTAGACATATAAACCTTCTTCTTGAATCATTCTATCTATAAAAAAAAAAACTGCATCAAAATCCGTTGCATAGTTTTAAAGATCTAAGCATACATAAGGACAGACAGCGGGAAGCGACTTTGTTTTACACTATGTAGTGATGTGTATGTATTCAGAAATATAGAAGTAAGTTTATCAGTTGTCTAGTACTGCTTAGTTTAGGACTAGATGGCGTGTTTAGCGATAGTTGTGGATTATTTATACTATTTCAAAGTCCCAAAAAAGTTTAAGCTTAGCAAGCCATACCCATTCAGACACGAATCTAAGTTCGACCATCCATAAAGCAGATTTCTCTCTCATTAAAAAAAAATGCTTCACCTAAACAACTACCATAATTAATAAACATGATACAGGCCCCGGCTAGAGCCCCACGATCAGCACTAGTGCTAATGTATGCGGGATCACGCCTCGCATGCACGCAGTCGGGTGGATTAGTGTCGCCATGATCCCGGAGTGTGCTGGACATGTCCTATTAGGGTGCCATTATACAGCAACGAGACTGTAGATATGATCCGAATGTCTTTAAAGGCATAATAAGAAATCCAACCATTGGCTGATCACAATATCATTGAGAGCTTTAACCGCACAACTAAATCTGTTATTTCACAGTATCACAAAGACCAAGTAGGTAGGCTTATTGTTTTTAAACAAAGAATCCATACTTAGGTTCAAATATTATATATACATATATATGGTACATTTGAATACATTTTTATAAATGTGAAAGTAACTCCATCTGTCTGTCTATTACCTCTTCACTTTTCAATAGCTGTATGAATTTGGATGATCCTCGACACTCGTATGGACCATGATTGTCTTAGAGTAAGAAATAGGCCGAACAGATGGCCGATGGCACTGATAGATTCAGGAATGGCGTAAGACGCAGTGTTGGAAGGCCTCCTACAAGGTGGACCGACGAGAGAGGGTTGTAGGAACCTGATTTTACCTGATGGATGCAAGACGCACAGGGCCGCTTGGAAAGGCTTATGTCCAACGAGGGACGTTTTTCGGCTGAAATGATGATGATGATGATGATGATGATGATATAGAATACTTTTTATCCTAGAGTACTTTCCTTTTGGATAAAGGTCGAGTTTTTCGTGGATGAAGTCGCTGGCGAAGGCTCGTATACATGAATAAGATACTAAAGGTGACATTGTCAATAGTCATTCCTCGAGCTGTTGTCGTTTCATTTTTGGACAAAAGTTGTTTTCTGAATTTCTGGGGAGTTTGGAATGAACTGTCAACACTGCTCACGGTGACGCAACAGTGATAAATTATGCACAAGTACTGACATATCCACGGAAACTGTGCCAAATTCGGAGACCAGTTTTGGAATTTTGCCTAACAAATGTCGGATATTAGGATAAGGTCCAATGCAATAGAAAATTACTCAATAACAAAATGGAAGATAAATTAAAATACAAGCTCGTAGCTATAACGTATGGGAGATACGTCATTGTGCAAGGTCCTTTTATGAATATCTGAATAAGCCACACAATGTTCAAAAACATTTCAAATTCCAAGATCTTTCTTCTTTCAGTCTTTGTGCTTCATTAATTTGAGAATGGAACAGCATATTTTCTTCTTTTCTTTACACAGCATAGCATCACACAGTCAATCCATCTTTCCCTAGGTCTACCGCTACTTTTATAACCACTATTCAAGACAATTTCATCAGACGTATTCTTAGTTTATTTCCTTCTTATAAAATAACTTTGCTTTACCCTAGAAATACAAATAACTCGTGTATCGTAAGTGCTTTTAAAAAAAAGAAAACTCATGACAAGACACCCAGACCCAGAACAACTGTATATAAGGCCATAAAAAACATTAGTTGCATGCTGGATTTATAATATAATAATAATAAAAAAACAAAATTATCCCAATAATTTAGTGAAGCCTACCCACCCTAGCGCCATCGTGCCTAACTAAGCGAGCCGGCCGGGCGTGCCTTCGCAAGGGAATTTTTTGGACACATACACACATACGGACAGTTAGTGAAAATTGCTCTTAATTGATATACTGTGTTGCTGACGGATTTGTTTGGACGCCTGGGTGTCTGCTGATACTGGGACATAACGTCTGTAGCGGGAGGAGGGGCATTAGAATTTTTGTAGAGGAAAATTGAACTGCTGAGTGATAAAAGCTGGTTTTGTCGTGTACTGAATTGCTGTGTGGATCAGATATAGGTAAGAATGGTTTAGGACGAGCTTCAGACTTTTACTAACAAAAAACCCACTCCTGTTCTTTGCCTGTCATACCGGGGCCGAATCTTCTTTTCAGAAAACGATCCTTGGCTCCAGTAGGCATCGACCCTGCTGGGTCCCTACGGTTTGCTGACAACTTCTGCTTGAGCTTAAAGACCCTTAGGTGGGACATATAGCGGTCAAGCGAGAGCTTGTCTATAAGAAAAAAAAACATAGATAGCTCTGTACTGTGTATTATAAAAAAAAGGAAGGAAGGAAGTAGAAGTAAAGATGTAACATCGATATTGCCACAATCCATTATAATATAACATCCCTGATTTCTGTCGGAGGTTAAAAAATAGTTTTGATCAACCTATCGATTAAAATGAAAAGCTTATCTTAATCGTACTATATGTACTTTATTTTTCATAGGTAAACACAAAGTTACTGTATCTGTGGTGTCTGCAACTGTACCCAGCAAATAATACAAATCTCTAAATTCATGTAAACACAAACGAATTTGAACCAATATTTGTGGTTTACCGACTGCATTTATAACGCGAATGAAATTAATTATTTTTTGACTCCACACCTTCACAATATCAACCTTATCCCCTTGTGTTAAGGACGTAAATAAGTTGAGAATGACTTGTTACACTTTTTCGCGGAATGGGCGTACGTTGAAATGTTATTAAAATAAATCGTTCTGCGGTCTCCGCTTTCTGGGCAGTGTTTTTGGTAAAAAATATTTGTTTTTTTTTTTCTCTGTTGTTTTTTACTTAAAATTTTCATTTAGGCTTCGTGCTTCACTGTCTGTTCTCTTGACAAAAGAAATATAGTTATAATTACTACAGTTTGCGTCTAATGCTTTTAAAATAAAATCGATGTAGCAACAATTGGTGATAAACTCATTCGGGACGATTGTAAATAGAGACTTTACTCTCTAAATACATAAGTACATACACACGCGTGAGGGCACGTACGTCTTGTCGCCCCTGCCACTGTAGACGTGGGCTTGCTGACGACGAGCAATGGATAGCTCACCGTCTGGCCGTCCAGTTATCATCCGAGTCGTCAACGGCGCGTGCTTCATACATATGTCAGCAAAATCGAAGAGTAGGGGCCCAGCAGAGCCGAAGCCTACTGGAGCCATGGGTTTGCTAAAAAAAATAATAATAAAGGGAAACCCTGAAATGCGAAGGCAAAGAAGGAACATAGGTGTGAAAGTCAGTAAAAGTCTGAGACGACCTCGCGCTCCACCTTAGAGTGTAAGATAAATAACCTACCAACATACAGACCGTAAATTAAATGAATTCTTTAAAAAAATAACTGTTAATAGTTTTTAATAACTCTAATAAAAAGCTACGTATGAAAATTCATAATAACATCAAGTTTCAATGGTTACGTGCCTAATACCGTATAGAATAAACGCTCAACAAACAGTTATAGCAATATATCATAAATCAACAGTTTATCGTGGCTGTAAACCAAACTAGCGTGCCTAATAAATACTTAATAACGGTACAATATAATAATCAAAGTAAATAATAATGATAACGGTACATAGGTACCACACATATGGCATCTAAAACGTGGTCGCTTGCAATGGACCTCATCAGAAGGCTTAGTGATGTTTACGAAGACGCGGCGCGTTGGACGTTCGTCGCACATTGCAGCAGCGCAGCGGGCCGCGTCATCGTACGCGCAAACCGAAACATATTATGGCAATGTACGATGACCACCCAACGCGCCGCGTCTCCTTAAACAAGCAATTATACTCGGAGCAGCAGGCTATACTCGGAGTTTCTATGCGTGATCAGAAATCAGAAATCAGAAATCAGAAGCGTTTATTTCAAATAGACCAATTACAGGCACTTTTGAATTGTCAAAATGTCGGTCAGTCCAAAAAAAAAAAAGTGAAGCTAAATTGCACGTTCCAAAGCGTAGATCTCTATGGAGAAGAACGTGCAAGAAACTCCATGGACACTCTTTTAAATCATATTATTAGTTACATAATTCTTGGTTACATAATTCATGTTGCTTCTACTATGTGAGCATGTTAGTATTTTCTTTCATTATTTATCTACATTGTGTAGATAAATAATGAAAGAAAATACTAAATGCAAATATTTTAACAGAAATTGAAATAACAGAAATTGAAATAAGCCACTGGCAGCTAAGAGATGACCAGTCTCAAATGACGGCGCCCGTTCACGAGCATGATGCGTGCACCAGCCCCACTCAGCTCAACCATAATGAAGGGAACCGAATGACCCAATTACACGTGCCACCATCAGCGAGACATTTAAGTGAGCATGACAAACTCTCAACTGCCAAACTTGTAAATTCAAATATATTTGTAACCAATTAAAAATAAAAATGCTCCATGGTACTTCACATTCACAAAATTTGAAAAAGTGCTTCTACATTATACAATGCTATTGGTTCCAAATACAATAAGTAATTAATTGTCAAAAGCTTCATTAAAATAAATGAATAAAAAAAAAACATCTCGAAAATAACAATACAAAAAGGGTCATCTCATCTTGTATATTTATATATTTAAAAAAACTAATTAGGCAAAAATGGCTGTGCACGTGGAGCCGGACAGGCATTTAACCAAGCATTTTTATCTAGGAGATAATCTTCCAATTTATAATATGCTTGTCTACATAGTGTGCGTTTAATGCATGTTTTAAATTTTGACTCATTGAGATTGAGAATCTCAAGTGGTATTTTATTATAAAATTTTACACAGTACCCCATAAAAGAACTATGTACTTTAGCCAATCTGAATCGTGGTTGATCTAATTTGTCCCTATTTCTAGTATTAAAATTGTGCCTGTCACTTATCTTAGTAAAAAGATGAATATTTTTCCGAACATACAAAATATTCTCATAGATATATTGACAAGGGACCGTCATAATGTTTATTTCCTTAAATAGTTCCCTAAGAGAATCGCGTCTGCGAAGTCTATATATGGCTCTGATGGCTCTCTTCTGCAGAACAAAAATAGACTCTATATCTGCAGCCCTTCCCCATAGCAAAATACCGTAAGACATGACACTATGAAAGTAACTAAAATAGACTACCCTCGCAGTATCTACATCAGTAAATTGACGGATTTTTCTAACAGCATATGCTGCTGAACTAAGCCGACCTGCTAGAGATGTTAAATGAGGACCCCATTGTAGCCTCGAGTCAAGCGTGATTCCCAAGAAAACCGTGTTCTCGACGAATTCGAGTTTTTCTTTGTTTAATACTATTTCGGAGCTATTGCTTTTAACATTCGGTAACGCAAATCTCATGCACTTGGTTTTTTTTCCATTTAATACTAAATTATTAACAGTAAACCAATTATGGACCTGTTGCAAAGCGTTGTTTACATCATCAAGGTTTGTGGAACGTCTATTGATCTTAAAGATTAATGAAGTATCATCAGCAAACAAAACAATATGTGGTTGTTTTTTTAATAGATGCGGCAAATCATTTATATATACCAAAAAGAGAAAAGGACCCAATATTGAGCCTTGTGGTACACCCATTTTGACTTTCAAACCCTGGGAATTGACACCGTTTATTTGAACATGCTGTTGTCTGTCATTTAAATAAGATTTCACTAAGCTCAGTGCAAGTTTACCTAGCCCATAATGTTCCAGCTTTAAAAGCAAGATTTCGTGATTAACGCAATCAAAAGCCTTTGAGAGATCACAAAAAATACCTATCGCATCTTGGGCTTCTTCCCACGCTGCAAATATGTGTTTTAATAACGTGACACCAGCGTCAGTCGTACAACGTCCTTTGGTGAAACCATACTGTTGATCATTTAAGATTTTATTGGTGTTAAAATGGTAAAGCATTTGATTAAGCATAACTTTTTCAAACACCTTACTGAAAACTGGCAACACTGATACAGGTCTGTAATTATTAGTTTCACTATGGTCGCCAGACTTAAAAAGTGGTATAACCTTACTGTATTTCATTAAATCGGGAAAAACTCCTTGGTCTACACACAAATTAAATATTAAAGCCAAATATGGTGCTATGGTCTCGATTATGGACGTGCATACTTTAATAGACATACCCCATAGATCTTCGGTTAATTTTATTTTGATTTGCCGGAAAGCCTTTATGACTGTCATAGGGTTTATATGTTTGAATTGAAACTCAACCGGACAGTCTGGCAAATTTGATTTCAATAGAGCAATTGAGGCTGCAGGGGAGGAATTTAAAGCTTCCGTTGTCCTAAAAGGTATATCGGTGAAATAATTAACAAACTCTTGGGCTACTTCTGAATTAGAGCTTATGGGACCATGTGAAGTCTCCAATAAAAAATCCGTGTTGCGTACTTTATTTCTACCAGTTTCACTGTTAATAACTTTCCATACAGTCTTTATTTTATTATCTGCCGATTTTATTTTTTTGCTAATATAAAGGGCCTTTGCTGCCTTGCAAATCTTTCTGAATAATTTGGAATATTTATTTACATACTTATTAAAGGCTTCGGTGTTGAAGAATGGCTTAAGGCCGTATAACTCATATAGTCTTTCCCTACTTATCCTAATACCATTAGTCGCCCAATCACTAAATACAAACTTAGGGAAAATAGTTTTCGATTTCTTTTCAAAGACAGTATTAAATTCATTGAGTACCAATGAAAAGAAATTATCATAAAATTTATTAGAATCTTCAATATTATGGCCCAGAACATTTAACTTATTTTGTATATTACAATTAAATTCTGTTAATTTGCCACTCGTAATTGACCTAAATTGAATTTGAGTTTTTTCCAATATTGCTTGAGACTTAAAAGTTACCGTTTGTCCACTATGATCAGATGGAAGATAATTTACTATAGTTTTATCTAAATAATCACAATTGCAGAAAACATTATCAATACAAGTTGCAGAGGTTGGAGTTATTCTAGTTGGTTCTGTGAAAACATTAAACAAATTAAAGGATTTAAAAAGGCTTAAAAATCTACTGCTATTTGAATTATTATCCAAAATATTAATATTAAAATCTCCACAAATAATTAAGGATTTATTACTATCTGCAAGTCTTGCTATAATATCTTCCATTGTTGATTCAAATAGACTAAAGTTTTGAGGGTTCGGGGGTCTGTACACACACACTATAATATGCTTATCTAGCTCTACACATGACAGTTCAATGCAATGTTCAATAGACAAGTTAACTATGTCTTTACGTTGCTTAAATTTTAAGCATTTTTTTACTAAAATTAAGGACCCACCACGCAACATAGATTTACGGTTAAAACAACTACCCACACTATAATTTTCATAACTGAGTAGCACCTGGTAATCCTTCAACCAATGTTCACTAAAACATACGACATCAAACATTGTTTTCTCTAGAAACATTTCAATTTCCAATAATTTAGAAGATATACCTTGAATATTTTGATGAAATAGTTTCAAGGCGTGCTGCTTAGACCCTTTTTGTTGTTTAATTACTTGAGAGCAAGAAGATACCCTGTTGTTGGTTGGTATAACAATGGTATTACTGGTACCCTCCATTGTCTTATGAATTAGTTTAAATGACTATCCGGAGTTTGTCCCAAATCTATAATATTATCACCTGGCAGCGAGTTACAACTAGATTTGGCCTCAACATTTGCAAAAGAACTTTCCAAAGTGATACATGGAACCTCCTTCGTACAATTTATAAAAGTAGTCATAGCAATTTTGCTACGGTCAACTTGACCCACTACATGATTATTAGTACTGTTACTAAACATAGTGGTATTAATTATACATGACTTCGACATACTACTTATGTCTGAGTTAATATAATAACCTAATAGCCTAGCTATTGTGTGTCTAAATTTAATTGGCAGATACGATGTACCCCTAGTCGACTTTAAATGCTCAACAAAAATGTTGGTGTCAAAATACATAAACTTGTCACAATGGTGACTAACTAAAAAGTACATATGTTTATTAAGCATATAATATAATTGTTTTCTCTATTTGATAAATGTTCAAAATATGGAAAAGCACACAATATTATTTTTTTGCATTTTAATTTTAACATCTCAGTTACATAGTCAGTGATATCTTCCTTTTTTACTTTTAAACTATTACCTACAAATACTGTTAAATTAGTATTATAATTATATTTTCTTCTAATTACTAACTCCATAATATGCTTGTAGGTTGACCCAGGTGTGCAATAATTCTGAGTAGAATAACTAAGATTGTTGTTTATTAGTTTACCTAAACCCCTTCGCATCAGTAATGAAGACGGTAGGTGATGGGCAGGACACATTGCTCGGGTTCCCGGATTGCGGGAATTCGATGGAAGCGAGACGCACAGGACCGTTCGTTGTGGCGACACTTGAGATATAACACGATCCCCATGTTATATCTAAAAAAGGACGTATTTTGGCTGAAATGATGATGATGATGGTGAAATTATTACAAACATAATTAATATAGGTAAACAGATTAGTTAACATTTTTTTTAATTGTAAATAGGTTTGCGTTTGACCTATCTCTCCTGATGGTAATCGATAATTTGGCCGAATTAATTATTTCTATCAATAGGTATCTTTATTTAAAAACGCAAATAGAAATCTTTCAAATCTGGTAAAAGGGGATACTGAAAAATAACAAAATAAGGATACATATACTAAATGTGACGTCACCGCCATTAGGTTACTTGTGTACAAAAGAGATAGCAAGATGTTCCTACCTCGCCCCCACTCTTTTTTCTAACAATATTTGGAATTTTAATTGCTACTTCATTTAATGACCTATTTTGAGGCGTTTTTCAGGTAAAGATTCCTTTTTATTAGTGTTACTAATTTGTTGTTTAGTATAAAATATTGTATAGAAACATAGGCAATTGTTCTACTCAATTTACGCATAATTCTTACAAACCCCGTCCCGATCACTAGAGTATCCACTACATACATATACAAACTTATTTTTAGTATAATAATATGCGAAACCTGAAACATGTGTCTAGTATTTTTGTGTTGTTGTTTGTTTAACTGTGGGTATCATGAAAAATTACTAAGTTATAAGCTTGTTTGTTATCTGATTGTTCGCACAAACACATGGTCATCTGGCCTTCCGAGCGACTGAGGGGTTGTTTTGTTCCCGCACTAAACTGTGTGCTGGCTTCTAATGCCCCCAATGACCTGCGCTGACCTGTGTTGTAGGTAGTTAGTGTCGGTAGTGTTCAACTTGTGACCTTCTTTAAATATTTTTGGGAAAAAAATCTGAACAAATTCTTTTTCGGGTTTTCCAAATACTAAAAATAATGTTGTAAAAAATTACTGATTTTAAAACCAAGAACGTCTACGCGTTTTTTACAAATAGGATACATACACAACCCAATAATTAGCAGTACCTACATCTTCAAAGCGAAACCACATTGTGGTTACATTGTAAAGTCATAATAATAATAAACTCGGTCCCCTACTAACGCCATTTAAAAGCCTGTAAAATATTTTAACGACACCACCATTTAGCGACGGCAGAGATTAAAGTTTCGTGTGTAGTAAAACATTGAAATTGCTAACATGGGTTAAGATATAAAGTCTTGAGCGCGACCTCTTTTGTAGATTTAGTAATGATAATACCTCATGGCTGCTTGATGGTATTAGCTGTATGGTTTAGTTATTATCCAAATTAATAAGGGCAGAATTTTTGTTGCCTGCCCCTAAGTAAACTCTCGAATCTGAAAATATGCTTCATTTCCTCATTCTCTGTTTTTGGCTTAACATTAAGGTATGTTTTAACTTGCGTACTATAAAAACAATAATCAGTGCTTATTTTTTTTTAAAAGCATAGTAATATACAGATATAGTCATTAATGACAAAGTTATCCATAAAATAAACTTCAAATCGTTTTTTTAAATTTTGGATACTTCAATCGATTTATATGAGCTTGTTCTGATTGATGCAGTTCTGAACTGCTTTTATCGAAGCGCGTATAAAACCAAGATATCACATTAATATTAAAGGGCGAAAGTTTGTGAGTGTACGTATATTTGCTACTTTTTCGCATTCAAAGGGGTAAACGGATTTCGATGCAACTTAGTATATGGGTAGACCATATCCTGGATACTTTTACACAGGATGCTTTTTCCCGGGAGTATGTTCTCTTGGGATAATTTTCTACAAGCAACTAATTATATTAACTTATATGGGGCCATTCAAGTATTACGAAAGCACTACAGGGGGGTGGGGGTCTATGCTTTGCTTAGGTATTTTTGATGACACGAGGGACGGGGTGTCTGGATGAGTGATTACGTCTGCAGTGTGTTTTTAATATTTAAAAAAAATCTGCTTATGTATTACTTGAACGGGCCTTATATACTATAGTCTATAAGCGCTGTTTATTGAAAATGGATAACTGCTTGCTTTGACATCAGAGTCCGTTAAAGACCTCAGGCTCAAACCCACGCTCTGTTCAAAGAAATCTTTATCTACACATAAAAATAATCTTTTCGAAGCTTATAAATTTTTATTTAAGTACCAGTTAACATAACCTAAAAATAGCCAGCCCTATATTAACCAAAAACAACTTCCTCGATACATACAAGTCATACAACACACAGTTTGCGAATTCCTTTAGTGAATGTGTGTCGTTTCTCAATGGGCGCTCAATAGAGCAGCTAGCAGCGCGCGCGCCGATTTGTGACAGATATATGAGAACGGCGGCGCCGGCGCAAGCTTGCGTGCATGGCTGGCGTTAGGTAGAGGACATATTGACGGGTAAAGAAAGAGAATTACAACTGTATGTAAATGCAATGCACAAAAAAAATCAAATTTGTATTTATCTGACGATAAATTTGGAAGGAAGAGGGACGCAATGATTCAGTACAAAAAAAGTGCCGAAAAGCAAATAGAAAGAAACAATTTTTATTTGGAACTCGCACAAGACAGGAATCAGATAGATGCGAGATGCACAGGACCGTTCCTTGTGGTGACACTTGGGGGAGGCCTAACTCCAACAGTAGACGTCTTTCAGCTGATAAGAAACACTCTAAGATACCTTAAAATTACAACCAACAAAGTAATTAAACTGCTAGTATTTAGTACTCATAAACTTCCCGCCATCAATTAACAATTTCAGGCGCCAGTGTGCACACATCCTTACTTATCAGAAGTTATGACTTACAGCCACTTATCGACTTTGTATGCAACACAATGCAAGTAACAGAATGAAAATAATTTTATGCAGCATAAATTAACGGAAGGCGACTATTTTGATTGTGATGTGGATGATTTTGAAATGAAAACGAAGTTATGTGGGCATGTGTTATCAATGAAAAAGTGACATGGATGAATGTAAAACTATTAAAATGAGGTTTATACACGGCTAAACGAGTCAATAACCTGTAGGCAGTTAGTACGGAATGACCGACAACTAGCTACAGGTCATTGACTCATTTAGCTGATGTTTACTTAAACAAATTAATTTTGTACATGAGTAAATTAATTCGAGTTTAAAAAAAGGACTTTATTTTTTTAAATCTGTACAAATCTATAGTGTTTTATGTACTGTATCGACACGAGATAAAAATTATCAAAATTGAGTCGTATAAAGTAGAAAAGTTAATTTCAGTAAAAAATATGTATTTTCAATTTGTTATTTTTTTGATGGAGAACTGAGTCCGTGTTGCCTGATAGCTACAACTAGGGAACCTTTAGTCAAGAGTGAATAGGTTATTTCTATCTTCGACCACAACATCGCTTACCATCAGGTGAGATAGTGGTCAAGTGAGAGCCCATCTGGAAAAAAAGGTTCCGTACCAACCGACTTACGTAAATAATCGAGTTTCGAAGATTTTTCCGAATCGAAAAACGTATTCTTTTTTTGTGACCTAACCACAAATTTTCAGTTTTCAGATTCATTCCTATTCTTGTACTATAAGGCCGATGAATTTCGATTCCCTTGAGAGTGTTGAAATATACGTTTTTTGCGACATAAACGGCCGTATCTTTTTTTTCTTAACTTAGTTGATTGATTTTTTCACATCTTCAAGGGACCTCAGACTGAAGTATATGGTTTTAATTTCAATTCGATATCTCTACGCATTTCCGAGATAAAGGGTCTTGACATACAGACAGAAAGACAAACAGCAAAGTGATCCTAAAAACAACGAATAATTTCTTAGATTGTAAGTTATTTTTCAATCAATACTAATGTATTCGTTTCTTTATTCACAGGTAAGCCACACTTGGATTAAGACGTACTCATAAACACGTAAGTACCGTAGTTTATACCGGTAATGACTTTTACGGTATACGGTAAATAGTCGGTAAATAATAAAACGTCTTCCGTTGCGCGTTCAGTTAACTTGATTTATATCTTAGTGCCTCGTGGGCATGCAATGAACTGTATACCTATATTGAGAGTGTTCAGTCATAAAATAATTATAGGGCGGTGATAGTTTCATCTACTTTATGTATGTGATAATTAGCTAAGAGTAAACTGCCTCATTGATCTCGCGGTTTCCAGCGCAGCCAATGAGCATTGGGGTCCTGGGTTCGATTCTCGAGTCGGGAAAAAAGTGCTGTTTGGTTTTTCTTCCATAAAAAGTTACTCTGTAGCAGCCTAGAGTTTGGAAGCTGTTGGTGTAACACCCTTTTGCCTCAGAAAGCGTGTAAACCTGTTGGTGCGCCTGATCTCTTTCCAGTCGTGTCAGATTACCGTCTCATCAGAATATGAGGCTCCTGCGCGTTTTATTAATCTCCAATGAGATTGGCCTCCGTAACTGAAAATCGGCCATATATTATGTTATTTTTGGATGTGCAGACAATCTTTACCGTGAATATTTTATTCCGTAGTTTTCGTTAACTGGTCTTTTTGTTTTCCTCATGTGCATGACAAAAAAGCTTGTTCAATCATTGCAAGCAGTAGGTCAAGACCTATTTTTTCGCGATTTCAGGTTTGGCCCCATGGTAAAAGTTGTTTGTTATCATGACTACAATCACGTGTTTAAGTATCGTTCACTAATTACCAGTCACCCTATATAAGCAAACCTTTTCCTTATTCCCTATAATCCCTATATATACCTTCATACAGATGTGGATTGAAACAACAAGAACACATATTTATCTCAAAATTTCCACAGAATATGAAATATAGGGCAGACAAAATCGCTAGCAAATCGATTAGTATGTTTTTTTTTTCAAACTTTTTGCCAGACAATGCCGTACATTTTTCAAACCTTTCAGAAAAAAAAATACTACACCTATAATTAAACTATCAACTACCCAACCACCTCAAACTCTGCCCAGACAATATCAAATCAGCGTGAACTCAGCGACATCAGCATGGCATCTAAGCCGACCATCAGTTACCGCGCCTAATAACGTTTTGCATTAATATGTTAATGGCCACACAGTGGGCACACGGTGGGCCATCATGCGCCATCGGTTGGACAGCGGCCAACGTCCAAATTGCACATTTTTGTTCTCGTATGAATTGATAGCGGAGTGTTACAATGGATATGAGATTTGCAGATTACATTACTGGATTTCTAAAACTAATTTGAGATATTATGACTTGCTTATGAATAAGTTTCCATAGATACTTCAAACCTTCAAAGAATATATAGCAGAGTTCAAAACCAAAAAGCGCAGTTTGTTACAAAATAACTTAGTATTTAAATTTAAATATCATGCTTATATTTTACTAATGACCTACCCTAGCTTCGCACAGCTGATATATTATATAGATATTTACCATATTATACATGTATTATACACTAAACCTTCCTCAGGAATTACTGTGTCTATTAGTGAAAACCGCACGAAAATTTGTTCATTAATTTTTGAGGTTTTCTCGTTCATATAGATAGACAGATGATCGACCTTTTTTTGACATATGTAAGGATAATAACAGCTAAAAATGATCCCTTCAATGAAACCTCATCATAACAGAAATGAAGCATTTTCAAATAAGGTCGGTTTAAGTCGTGCAAAGCGTCTGAATATTTCAAAGAAATGTGATTGATGGTATCGGAAAGGAGTGTTCTTAGAATCATTCAGTGAAAAATGCTCTGAACTGAATCTCGAGAAAGACTGAATAGTAAATATTTACATTTCTCGCCAGGTTCAAATGCTTGTGATGACGTCATATAACATTAAAGCATTACCCATTTTGTTTCATAATAAGTCTACTTATTAATTTTTCTTTAAGTATAGGTAGCATCAGACTGTTACTGCTATAATATACTTATAAACAACTAAAGTACTGATTTGTCGACGAAAGAAAAGTCCAGCTGTCTGGCCGTGTAAAGAGTCGACTTAAACTCGATGAGAAGTCTGTCTACCTATCTGTTAAATTGTTGAAAAACTCGAACTCCATGGCCCTAGTGTCTAAAGTAATTTACATTGTTGTTTCAGCCATAGACTTTAAATTAAAAGAGACTCATCTGACTTTGTTTCGGTGTTTCTTCTTAGAATAGTCAGTTAGGAAACATCAGCCTCATCTAGTGTAAATTGACGTGTTTTTTTTTTTAACTTATTTGCAAAATAATTATAATTCATACCGGAAAATTTTATTGCAGTAAAGCTTTTATCAAAAATATTCTTTTCTCAACTGTGACAATATTATAAAGATAAAAAAAAACATAAATAAACTCAAAAGAACCTAGTTATTTATATTTTTGTCCAGCACCGTAACCACCCAGCCCACTGTGCGCCATCAGACGGCCCTAATGACCAGTACCATCGTACGTGGCCCCCGCACACGGCGCTGACATGAGCACAAAGTTATTTGATCAACAAGCTATAAATTACGGAACCACTAATTATCTTAACGGATCGCTGGCGAAAATTGAATACTGGTGGAATTAGTTAGTGGTTGTGATGCTGTAAGTTCACTAACCACTGCTGGGAATGATTTAGTAGATGGAAAACTTAAGTTTTGCCTGATAGGGCTATTTTGTTTTTTTTTTTTAATTGGGATCCTTTCTTTTAAAAGGTGGTATAAGGACTGATAGCTTATTAAGAAAACCGTCAACACCACATGATTCAAATAACTTTTTTCTGGTTTTGTTAAAGCGAGAAGGAATGTCAAAATTTTGCAGGCTAAAACCTACCCATGTTCTTCAGTTACCCATCGTTTTAGAGTCATGGTGACTCTTTTAAATAAAAACTTATATGAAATAGAAAATGTGATAGACTTTAAAGCAATTAGATCACCTTAAAAATTACTTTGGACGCTGTTCTTTAATCATACACTTATAAATAAACTTTATGGCTACTCAACTCTAAAAAATTAACTTAAATTGGATACAATGGCGGTCTAATGGCGGTAACCATAACCGTTTATTTCTTACTATCTGTTCCCTCGGCTTCTCTCGCTTGCTTCACTCCTGTGAGTCATAGCATGATGTTATTTGCCCTATATTCTTTCTCGATAAATGGGCAACACTAAAGTAATGTATCAGTTCGATCTTGTAGTTCTAAACATTACCGTGTTCAAACAAAAAAATCTACTCAGCATTTTTCGTGCTTGCCAAGACACGCGGTGTGAGTAATGTCTTAGATAAACATAGAAAAGTACATTATTAAATGAAAAAATCTTATTGGTACTTGTATGGTTCTGAATCCGCAATCTCATGCACGAGAGGAAAAATAACAAAGTGAACATCCAAAAGTTATAGGAAAAAGAAAGCATCCATCATTCTCCTATCACTCCCACTAAATCAAAATTAATCAACAATAAAACAGACAAAAAAAGCTAACCTAATTTTGTCCCCAGCCCCCCTTGTTTGTCCCACAGTGCAATGTCATCAGACTACATATTACCCGCGGCGCGGTCCTCAAGGGCCGGCCGTTGCTATGGCAACCGGTACATTATTAACAGCCCCAGGCAACGCTGGGTAATTTTATACTGATTAATTTGCTAAATTCTGATGGAAATAATATATATTGCTTTCGGTTGGTTGGGTTTGAAATGTGAAGGTCAAATGGCTATTAATTTGTGGACGTTTGAGATATGGAATGAAATTATTGTAACCTAACTTTTGCGTATCGTAAATCTAATATGACTTTGATTTTGGTAAAATTGTAACCTAACAATGTATTGCTTGTCCAAAAACAGCTTATGTGTCCTGTCATGCTGCCTTGTTTTTTTTAAATGGCAAATTTCAAAAATATCGAGTCGTACGTACGTGAAGTCAAATTTAAAACTTTGATATTTATGCTTCTCCTAGCCTATCTTTTGCATCCTCAACTATTTATAATTTCAATCAATGAAAAGGGATCATATTCATATTATTTGTTGTACCCATAGATATAATTTTCTATGGTTGTACTTGTAAGGTGATAAGTTGCAATCTAGTTGTGTGTTATCTTTTGCAAATAGCACCCCCTGAACAGAAAGAGCACGGCCATTACTCGCTTGTAAATCTTTTGTTATCCAGAGATCTTATTACCGATACAAATATCACACACACACACCATCACACAACATCGTCTAGTCCCAAGCTAAGCAGAGCTTGTGTTATGGATACTAGACAACTGATAAACATACTTATTTCTAAATACATACATATTATAGATAAATTACACCCAGACACAGAACAAATGATCGTGCTCATCACACAAACATTTGTCCTGGGTGGGAATCGAACCCACGACCTCCAGCATAGCAGTCAAGGCCACTAACCACTAGACCAACAGGTCAGTCTTCAGGAAATTGTTCAATATTCTTCTTACCTTCATCATCATATTATCATAATTATAGGTATCCCACCATATCATCCATTCCAGCCATTGAATCATGCGTGAATAATTAACATCCAGACATTCACGTCTTACTTTACTTTCGCTTTTGTTTGTTTATCTAATAACTGCTCCTAAACTTCTCATCGGATTTCGATGCAGTTTCCATTAATAGAAAGCCCAATAAACGTGGAAGGTTTTATGTATATAATTAGAACCTGAGCGAAGCCGGGGTGGGTTACACTAGTGTGTAATATTCATAGTAGAATTTCGGTCAGTTGACTTGCTTGTTTCCCGTAAGAATCACAGTAAATTAGAGTATAGATAAGTCGACCATTCCGTCTACATTTTTTCTTATCTTTATATTCGAAATGTTGGTGTGCAAGTCACTTGTTTCCTCATTATTTTTAACTTAATTGCTCCAAACTCATTCGTCACACACTATTTAGAAAACAATAGTGTCATAAAGTGCTATTTGTCGTAACGCCGGATGACACTTTATGATGGTACTTTGTTGTCTGTGTCCAATATAGGACGTTATTATTATACTTCAACGAATTCTTTAAGGAAGTGAGGACATTTTGATACAAGTGCAGAAACAATTTTCATTGCGACCGTGGTAGAATTTGCACGAGCGGTAGACGAGTGTGTTATGGAGCCGAGGGCTGCGGTGACAAATTCGCACGTGTGTCAACCGACATTTTTCAACACACTTATGACGCGCGCCCAGCCTGTTGCGATAAACAATTTTGTTACAATAAAATTTTGGCGGGGGAGAGCACGCGATTTTATCCGCACTAGTGCGAAAAATAGTCCATTGCTTGCCTAAAAGTGGTGGAATAAGAGCGGGTTTTCGAGTAAGTGTATTGAAAAAACATTGCCCGCTCTGTTATGAAGTTTTGTAATTATGATAGCAGATTAGCAAGCTTGTGAACTCTCT
Source organism: Leucania comma (assembly GCA_958295575.1). NCBI lineage: Eukaryota > Metazoa > Arthropoda > Insecta > Lepidoptera > Noctuidae > Leucania > Leucania comma. Next base: position 1,013,991 of record OY282484.1, read on the forward strand.
TTCAGTTTGAATATCATCTTTTCATCCATCTACATCCCAAGGATTACATGACTGGCTAAAATATACAGACTTAGACCAGTTTTTTGATCCGTAGCTATTTTAAATAATGGTTAAAAATAGTAGCTATGTAATTGTTAAATAGCGTTAAAATTAAGTTAAACTTTTCTGCTTCATTTTTTACTATTAATTATTTATTTGATCTATCCCGCGTTTTGCTAAAATTTAACAATTAGTTATTGTATTATACTATTGACTGATTTAACAACGGATCAAAAAACTCGCCCTTAATACGCGTAAGCAAAAGATGACGATCACAATAGTGCTTCAAATTTCAAATATGCTTCTAGATGCCCTTGCAATTAATCAGAGATATTTCACCATTCACCAAACTTCATTTTATCGTGTCGTTTATCTATGGACACACACACACACATCAGCGCTTACGGTGCGACAGTGCGACCCAGACGCGCGACCGGAACGCAGCAGTTAACGTTGCGATTGCAACACTGAACTCTGAACACGGCTCCGATGTCCATATCCGTTTTATTCATTTGTGTTTAGACAAATAAGCAAGCTATAGTTTAGGGCAGAGTCTACACTGAACAGTACGGATTGGCTTGTTTTATGGTAGGTAAAATCATCCAATGACATCCCCCGCCCTTGGGCGGAGCGGGAGATAGTGTCTTACTGACTAAAAACCTACCCCTTTCCTTCATTGCCTTGGTTCCAGGGCCCTGGTATGCATTTTCATACCTCCACATAGCCCCAGAGAAGGCTTCGACCCTGCTGGGCCCCTACAGAGTACGGATTAGTGGATATCACATGTCTTCGAATTATTAGTTCTAGAATATATCCGTTTCCTGTTTTTCTTTATCGTTTTGAAAGCAGTGGTGTTGACATAATTACACATAGTACTGCACCTTGCTGGGTTTGATTTGAACCCGCGACCAAATCGTAACTCGGGGCCGTTCCCACTTCTCAATAAATTAATACAGAATTCTAACTTCGTAATAACATCAATTAACACACTGATCCCTGGCAACTCCTCGACTATCTAATGCGCTGCGGATACGTCTGTTTACTGACTAGTATTCAATCACATTCGCTCTGTGATAATTATTTGTCGAAGCGAGTGCACTGTTCCAATGATTACGGCGTAAGGTTGGGTTCAGACGGGGGTAGTAGCTGGGACAGTTTACTTGACTAAGTATATATATATATATATTCCATAACTATCACACAACACCGTCCAGTCCCAAGCTAAGCAGAAATGGGTACCAGACAGCTGATAAACACACATTTATATTTCTATATACATACATATTATAGATAAATAACACCCAGACACAGAACAAATGATCGTGCTCATCACACAAACATTTGTCTTGGGTGGGAATCGAACCCACAACCTCCGGCATAGCAGTCAGGGCTACTAACCACTAGAACAAGCCAGGCAATGTTTACTTATCTGGGATAAAAATAGAAACATCTCTGCTTTTATTTTCAGGTGATATATCGACATACAAATTATATAGTACCATTAATTTGACATGAAAACATTTGATGTTTCCAAGCTTACACTGATTTTTATTCCAACTTTTTTATTACAAATTCGAAATACGTAATGACATTACCATTAATTTATTTAATTTTATTTATTTTCGACGGATTTTTTTTCACTAGGTATGACTCCTGTATCGTGAATGCGTTCACAAACATGTTAACTCACATACACAACCAAACCCGTAAAAACTATCTGTAGGCCATACAAATGTGAATTTCGAACGGGAATCGAACCCGCAGCAGCCAATCAACCATTGCGCCAACCTCCATCCGTTTAAGCCTACATTTTCAACAAAGCATCTCATTAAAGTACTAATAATAAGGGCCATGCTTGTTCAGCAAGGGTCTGAACGATAACATCTTCAACAAACCAACTACCCTCCAGCCCGCGGCGCTGCCCGTCTACGCCAACACTTACGCCACAATTAATTACTCCGCGGGCACACACCTCTAATTAAAACTGATCGCCAATAATTAATACATTAATTGAATCGATATGATATTCACGCCGTTTTCACTTAATTCTGTACCAAGTCTGAATTATTCAACTGGTTAATTATTGAATTTGGACTCTAAAGGTGAATTTGTTATGGAGATTGATTACCCAACTGATTGGCCTGAGTGACGATTACTGATACCCTTTATGTGTGGCAGTGGCAGCGGGGCACTGGTGGCCGAGTGGTAACGGGCCCGACTTACGAGTTGTAGATCGCGGGTTCAAACCCAGCCAGGCGCATTACTTTGTGGGCCGGCGTGGTGGATTCCCTCTCCTAGAGAAAAGACCTGAGTCCCAGCAATGGGAACATTATAAGGCATCAGCCTTATAATGTTCCCATTGCTATGCTATGCCCTTTAAGAGCGTCCCACCCGAGATACTATTTGATACAAGCGCTCTTACGTAATTATGACGTTATTAGACATATTTCTCTAGATATTTTGGAAACACAGATATCTTGTGGATATTATGTAAGTTTTTATTGAAATCAAGACATACATTTATGTAAAACTAGTCCTGTAAAGACATCTGAAATCTATTATTGTATGTGAACTTTGGCCCTCCTTAATATAGGTACTTATTCTAAAAAGTAAATATGAGTATAAAAATCTTTCACATTTAATCTAGATTCTGATTGGCAATTTTTTTTTTCAAAAAAAGCACTTGAAACGATTTAAAAAAAAAACGTTCCTGGAACAAGTTTCGTGAAATATTCGAGTAAATGAAGGAATCACCGAATTCCAACAGAGCGTTTAGGCGCTATTATTTTTCGCGTTGCCTCTTCATCAAACATTGCTTTGGATTGAATTAGATGGACCAACAAGCTTTTAAACCATGTTCACGTATATAATAGACGCCTTTGGAAGGGCCCTATTACTGAGGCTCTCTTATTAAACTAAGCATTTAATTATATCAGTTCATAATTGATAACTTTTCTGGGCTTTGTATTCAGTTGTATCCGGCAAGGCTAAAAGTTTACCTTGTCTGTATTTACTTTTGTAGATAAAATATTTTATACACTTATAGTTACAATCGGTACCCTTAGTTACCTAACCCACTTTCTTTGAAAAACTATTATGGGGCCCACCCCTATAATAGTTTTTCAAAGAAAGTGCGTTAGGTTAGGTTAGGGCAGGTAACTTAGGGCACCGACCCTACATAATCACCCTTATAATATTCCTACTGCTGGGACTACGAACAGATATTTAGATAGACAAACGTAGTACAGGTTTTTGTTTTATAATAATAATATTGCTAGCAAATTATTCTTTTTTAGGGTTCCATACTACAAAAGATAAAAACGGAACCCTTTTAGGATCGCTTTGTTTTCCATCTGTCTGTCTGTCTGTCAAGACGCTTTATCTCAAGAATACGTGGAGGTATCGAGTTGAAACTAAACTATATACTTAGATCTGCGGTTTCTCGAAGCTGTGAAAAATTCATAGAAAAAAAAATACGGTCGTTTATATCACAAAAACGTATATTTCGACACTCTGAAGGAAATCAAAATTCATAGTGTACTACCTGTTGACCTAGAATTCTAAAATTTGGCATGAAACAAGGCCACATTGCACCACTATAGGAAAAAATCTGTAAATTTGAAGTTACAAAAAAAAAATGGCGATACGAAAAAATACTCTTGGTAGCTCGATCCAGGAATTGAACTGTTTTCATAGATAAGTTTGTACACCCTCAGTGCGTGAGCCCGACTTGCACTTGCCCAGTTTTTAAAGATACTCGTACATAGATAATTTTACTGATAGAATTTGCTTCCTACTACCCAGCTAATTAGTTTACCAAAATACATCTTTACAAAACCCATTTTCTTTACAAAGTTTCTCGCACAATGTTTTACATTACATTCTATTCATCGGGTCCGAACTCGGGCGCACCGGTGTTATTTATTTAGCCCGCGCTAAGTGCCACTCAAACACTGTCTTAATTAACCGAAACTGAGAGATGCTGCAATGGTTCGGCTGCGAGCTGTGTCATAAGTGATAGCGATTTGCGGGTACGCATTTTACAAAAAAAAACATGCTCCATCTGAACCCAAGCTATTATTTTATAAATATTACCTACTTAAGGTTTAAATATTTTTTCAAACAAATATTTTAATAAAATTAAAATTGATTAATGTGCTGTCAAAAGTACAGTTTTCGGAGAAATTAGATGGAAAAGAGAACCTATGAGTTTCATATTTTAAGAAGCACAGAAAAAATCAGGAAAATAGTCATCGTCATCATCATCATTTCAGCCGTAAGACGTCCACTGTTGGAGTTCTCCTTCAAATGTCGCCACAAGGAACGGCCCTGTGTATCCCGCATTCGTCGCATTCCCACGACTCTCACCAGGTCATCGGTCCACCTTGTAGGAAGCCTTCCAGTGCGCGGAAAGGAAAACAATACTGATTTAAAAAGCGCGATGTAACTCGCTCCCGCTTGCGCCTCTTAACGTATCCGCTCCTCACTCAGGTTTGCATTTCGCCCGCTGTTCATAAATTCGTAATTAAATACTGAACTACCGGCTTCTCTCGTTACTGTGGAATATATTAATTTTTTTTCCCTCAAACTGTACTCGGATCTCATTCCATACAGTCTACTGTGGCTCAAGTTGATAGTTTGATGCATATCTTGTAAGAGCTGTTTTTAGACGGTTTTTTTTTTACTATATAAATGTGAACACACCTTTGTTCATGAAATCGGTTTTTAGTTGGTAAGACATTCAGCTGAGCACTGATTTCATTGAATTTAACGTTGCTGCGAGCTTCTGCCAGCCGTTTAGAGCGCGATGTCGGTTATTGCGTCGAAGTCAAAGCCTGGTAAAAAGTAAAAACTGGGTTTTTTCACAACTTAAGGGACCGCAGTCTTTTGAGTACATGGTTTTAATTTCAACTCGATACCTCCACACGTTCTCGAGATAAAGAATCTTGACAGACAGGCAGATAGACAAACAGACAGACGAACAAAGTGATCCTATAAGGGTTCCGTTTTTTCCTTTAGAGGTACGGAACCCTAAAAACTACCCTATATGCTTCTTTAGAGTTGAAGCTTACTACATAACAAACTTCATTAAAATCGGTTTACTACTAAGTAACACAACAAGCTTTGCTTAGGAAGCAATGTCACCATTTCATTCATAAGTTTTTTTTTGAGGACAGAAATCATGCACTTTCTGCCGCTCTAGGGTAGAGCGAGAGGGCGTGTCAGACTTTTACTGACTAAAACCCTTCTATGTCCTTCAGTTGCCCCTTGTGTTCTAGGACCACGGTTTCCCTTTCAGAAATTCCCCATGATTTGAAAAGTGATAAGAGCCCAATTAAGCTAGAACTACATTAGACCGACGCACACGTGTAACACGCCTGATTTGTACGAGTACGTAGAATGACATCGTGTGGCGTGGATCAAGTGTAGCTCTACAGGTCTCGTTTCCATGTAAAATGTATGGAGGCCGATGCGCCTTGGGTCACCAAATAAAAAAATCAAAAGTCTGGGGAAAAGGTCTGATATTACCATTGAAAAATCCTGAGATTTTTTACAGATTGAGAATTTTCTCTCCAACGTTTAAAAAAGACGTAATATTTTCGTTTTTATACACTGAGGATGTCGCTCATACTTTACACGTCGCACTAAAAGTGGGGGGGGGGCTTTACCAAAGAAAGATTATTTTTAAGATTGTTTAACTTTTTATTAAGTTTTTTTTTATTTATTTTTTTAATGTTTAACTTTTACCTAAGATATGGTAACTCTAGACACGTCCAGATTGGCGTGTGTGGCATACGTGAGCGCAGTGAAGTTCTAGCTTATTCTCAAAAGTTGTACTGAACTTTCTAAGGTTCGTATCTCTCTTTCTGTCGCAATTGGTAGTTCTTTTTCGGATGTATTAACTGGGCTGCTAACCCAATTACCAAAGCAACGTATCCGCTTGCTGTGCGGTCGCTGGTTCTATTCCAGAGTCCAGATTACTACTTGCATGACCCATTTCTTTTTAATATAGTTAGCTGTTTATATTTGTATGTATTGACAGCACTGGCATATGTTACGGATGATAAAGTATTGCCACACATTTGAATATAAATGCATTCGCCAGATTATATTCTCTATTGATTTTTTTTTTTTTTAACTATCACACAACACCGTCTAGTCCCAAGCTAAGCAGAGCTTGTGTTATGGGTACTAGACAGCTGATAAACATACTTATATATTTCTAAATACATACATATTATAGATAAATAACACCCAGACACAGAACAAATGATCGTGCTCATCACACAAACATTTGTTCTGGGTGGGAATCAAACCCACGACCTCCGGCATAGCAGTCAGGGCCACTAACCACTAGACCAACAGGCCAGTCTATCAGATTGGTACTGAGTTTTGTAGTGACAGATAAAATATTATTTTAACCAAGATTTTAACAATGCTTACTAATTAGCAATGCGATACGGCACCTTTAATCATAGCTAACATAACTTCATAACATCGTGAGAAAACCGGCATGTCTTAGAACCAAAAATCGAAGACATGTAACTGCCACCATTCCGCACTAGTACCGTGTGATTGATTAAGGACCATTCCTTCTTCTAGGGAGGGAGCCTGAGTCCCAGCAGTGGGAACATCAGCATTATTTTATCTAAAACACGGCTACTGTTGAACATAGCCCTCCCCTAAATGTAACCACAACGACTGGTCCTATGCGTCTTGCATTTATGGGGCTTATCGCGCCTCTCACCAGGTCATCGGTCTACCTTGTAGGTCTTCCAACGCTACGTCTTCCAGTACGCGGTCGCCACTCCAGAACCTGTCGGCCCCATCGGCCCATTTGTTCTCCGAGAATTATTCCTAAGTTTGGCGATGCTTCGGGCTATGTCGGTAACTTTGGTTCTGCGGATATTATCATTTGATCACGCAAGGAAACTCCGATCTACGAATTACTCTAATGTCCATTTATCTTTACCTATTTATATATTAATCTGTCCTAGCTCAGAGGACACCGGTGTCCTCTCACATCCACGCCACTATAGGCCTTAATTCCGATGTTTAGAGTCTACTTTTGTATGAACAAGTTGGGTAGTTGTGGATCGAAGTGTTAAAAGCGCGAAAAACCAATCGCGAAATCTCAGAAACTACTATACCTAAGAACTTAAAATTTGGCAGGTAGTTCCTTACAGAGTGTGACATGCACTAAAAACGTATTTTACGGAACTCCACCCCTAAGGGGGTATGCGAGAGTACCACCACGGGCCCCGGGACAAAGGCAAGGAACGGAAAGGTAGGTTTTTAGTCAGTAAAAGTCTGACACTATTTCCCGCCCCACCCAAGGGCGGGATTTGTCATTGGACGATTATACCTACCAAAAAAAAAAAACCCCTAAGGGGGTAAAACGGGGATTGAAAATTTGTATGGGGAAACCGACTGTCACGAAGCTAGCAATGAGATATTTGTGACATAGACACAAAAATGTAGATACGCACCCGAACAGACAACATCTTCAATCATAATTATAGCTTTTAATTTCTTTAATAGCCGTATTTAATGCTAAAAAAATCTTCTTTTAGTGTATGTAGTAGTAATAGTTAGTGTATTCGTGCAGAAAGATAAATATAAACGTCTATATCAACTTTCTGCGCTACTAATAGATTTATAGTTGACACGATTGAAACGTAATTCTACAGTAATTAACTGTAAATTACTTATTGGAGCAACTGCAGTTACTTAACAATGAAGTAATGATATAATTGATAGGGGCTGCTCAGTTGACTGTGTAGGATCACTGAGCTGACTCAGTCAATCAGCATTGTGTAATGGATGCGATTGATTAATTAGTAGAGAGGAGTGATGGCCCAGTGGTAACGGCCGCGACTTACCAGCCCATTACTTTGTATACTTAATTCATTTCTTGACCACGGCTCTCAAAAAGGTGAAGGAAAACATCGTGAGGAAACCATGTTCTAGAAGAAAAAATCGAAGACATCGACTATCCCGCACTGGTCCTGCGTGCTGGATTAAGGACCATTCCTTCTTCTAGAGAGCGGGCCTGAGTCTCAGCAGTGAGAACATTATAGGGCTGATTATGCGTTATGAATAATTACTACTGGATCTGATGACCGCATCCACTGAAGAGAAAACCTTAATTTGTATAAAGAAACCATCTCTTTACTTTAAACGTCAAGAAATTAATGGAAATAACTTTTTATGACACTTGTAATCCAAACCTCACCCAGATCTGTTCGCATCCTAGATGTGTTCACTCCATTCTCCGCAAGAACTAACCTCGGACATTTGGCAACAATGAATAGATTGATGAGGACGTACAACGATCTTCATTCACGTTCCAGTAACGTTGACATCTTTGCCGGCCAGCTATTGCAATTTCGAAAGCATTTGTTACTTATCCACAGTGATCACAGTTAATAATACTATTGCTTGCTTAATCATTTATTATGATGTTTATTGTATTATGTTAATTTCGTTATTGTCTTTAGATTATACCACATTAGATTTAATTTCTTTTTTTATTTATTTATGTAGTTCTTTTTTGCTGGACACAGGCCTTCCCAAGCGCCGTCACAACGACCGGTCCTGTAAGTCTCATATTCATCTGATTCCCGGGACCCTCACCAGGTCACTGGTCCACCTTGTGGGACGCCTACGCCTGGGTCTTCCGGTACGAGATCATCACTCCAAAACCTTTCGACCTCATCGACTAATGTTCTGCGGGCAATATACCCTACCTGCCACATAAGTTTAGTGATTCTTCTGTCTAGGTCGGTAACTTTATTCCATTAATCGCAGCTTATCACTCTATAAACACAGGTCTATGATAACTCCTATCAAGTCATATTCAGAGAGTTCACTTTCCTTATTTAGTCAGTTTGTTGACAAATGTAATCAGCTAATTGCTATTTGTGTTGGTCGATCAAGTGTTTAATGTTGTGTTAGTTGGATCATCAAATACTTTGACATGGTCACATGAGGGCATAGTCTTACAAATATATTTATCTATTAGTTCCATCATTTTTTAAGCTGTAACCTATTCAGTTATACTCGTATCCATCTAAGACAATAACAATCTTAAGGGCTACTTAATAGGACGGTTAAGAAACATTTGCCAAAGCCGGTCCGTAGATGGTTCTTACCATATTGAGGTTCGAATAGCACGTTAAGCTGTCAGTCTTGGCTGTGATTTAGGTACATCTTTGACAGTCATAACGGATAGTCAGAAGACAGAAAATCTGACACCAGTCATGCGAAGAGGTATCATCTTATCAAATTACTGGGCTGTGGAGGACAGAGAGGCAGTTAATCCATGTGAAATGCTGTTATCCAGCTGTAGCTGATTTGACTGGGAGGGAACTCCAGAAGCATCCTAATGTCAGTTCTTTATGGCTATTTATTAATGGTACTGGTACTATATTACTACTAATCTTACAGTAAAATACACAAAGCCACTTCATCCACCCGTATTGTTCTAAAGGCCAAGAATATATAAATAGTCATATACGCGGAAAAGGAATATCTTCCGCCTGACCGATTCGAGAATCCGATGCTAAAGCGCCGTTCCCCGAACCGACTTCCAACTTGGTGCCAAAAACAACTCTATACTAACTCGTTTCATAAAACGAGTACTCTAATTTAGTTTTAGTGATTTCTGCAACAAACTATTTCGAGTCGTTTGTAATAATGAAATTTTGGAGCTGACTATTAAGTTGAATGTCTTGGAATATATAGTTTTCTTGTGAAAATTAGCTTGTATGAAATTTTGAGCTTCCATTTTTATAGCCTACAACTTACATTAGCCAGCAGCTTCGCTCTCGTAAAAGTAGGCTTCTCCAATTCTGCATACAAAATTTGGCCCCCCTTTGTATCCCCCTAGGGGATGAAATTATAAAAAATCCTTTCTTAGCACACGCCAGTGTCCGTTTCTTTGCACAATTCAGTTCTGTAGATTGATCTGTGTTGTAGTTACTCAAGCCCCAAACGAACGCCGGCGTACACCTATTGTCTTTCTATTGTGTCTCTAATTACGGTATTTAAAAGATTAATAGATCTGTCAGTCTCAGTAACGGTTGCTGTTTACATATATTATAATGAACGTCTTGGAATATGACTAATATTTCTATGGTTATCAACTGTTTCATATCAGCTTCTATTGCTAATACATATGCCTACAATCCCAATCGCAATTATTGGTTGTGACTCAACTTTATCAACGTGCTTGGCAAACAAATTGGATCGGATTGTTAAGTCGTTATTATCCTTTACAAAGATGCGGATGCAGATACTGTTTTCTTAATATTCTTGTGTCCTTAAGTTATTGCTAGCAGTTTTTATATGATCTTTGTCATCTTTTTCTCTATCATTGTTTTATGAGGTTGACACATCACCGTCATCGTCGCTGTCATTTCGTTGCAATAGTTTAATAGTTTCTTTTATTATTAGTGTGTTATACAGTATGTATTCGACATATGGACAAAAAATGAAATTACGAGCAATACTCGTCCACAGAAGCATAAGTAAATTGATTATAAAATTAAAAATCAAAAAAGTAACAAACTTAAATTTTCAAACAAAATAAATATCAAATAAATTTAGTAAAAGTCAAACACTCTGTTTAGAATACGTAGGTACAATACCTACTTACCTTGAGTACAGAATGGCAACAGCTTAAATGCAGACGAGACGGTGCGGCGCGGCGCGGTGCGGGGCGGCGTTTATATGTAATTTCACAATATTTATTTAAAATTAAAACTAAATTTTTGTTCTAAACTATTGAACTGATTTCGTTCATTTTCGTTAGTAAACACTAAAACACGCATGTGATTTCATTTATTGGCCATGTGTCGTACACATACTGTATAGTGTATATATTAGTTTATTATTCTGTAAGATCATTTTGTGTATTTTATCTATGGGCCTTAGTTGTCTGATAATAAATGATTATTACTATTATTTCCTTCCATTCTTTCTTTAATTCTTTATTGTACAACATAACAAAACATAAAATAAGTGGATAAAAAAATTCATGTTCATAGAATGAACGTAAAAAACATGTTACGCCGACCCCAAGTAATATGGGACAAGGATAGGATGATGAGATAATAACATCTTCATAATCTCAGTAGGTATACACTATACAAACGATAATACAGTTGTAAATGAAAGCACTGGCAATACTCATCATTATGAACAACTTTTACTAAGAGACCAACCCAGAAATCGTGAAAAAATATTAGCCGTTCAGAGTAAACCTTGTCGAGTTACAAGCTGAATTTTGTTTTTTGGTGATTTCAGTGTTAATCTCAAACTAAAAGACATTCATGACTTACTATGAATCATTTGTTGTGCAAAAAAAAAAACCTACAAATAACATCAGTGATAAACTTTAAAAATGGGTGCGGCTATTTCACATAAATAAGACCGCTGTCATCCAAGTTAGGAATCAATCCTGTATCTTGAAGAACAGTGTACTTTAAATGGCTTCATACTTTATCTATTTATTACAATAACATGTTTTCCCATACAGCTGCGATTTGAGAAAAAGCGTTTCAAGTTTTTGAAGGCAAAAGAATAAAAAGCTCGAATTGCTTTTTTATCCGGTGGGAAAATCATCCAGTGACATCTCCCGCCCTTGAGTGGAGCAGGAGATAGTGTCAGACTTTTACTACTGATTAAAAACCCACTCCTGTTCCTTCTTTGCTTTCGTTCCAGGGCCCCGGGTTTCACTTTCACATTACCCAGGGCTTCGACCCTGCTGGGCCCCTACGGTAAGCTTGATGGCTTATCATGTCACTATTCGTTGGTCCATTATCTTACCTATTTTTTGTTTTTTTTTTTTTTTTATGTTAGGTAAAATCATCCAATGACAAATCCCGCCCTTGGGCGGAGCGGGAAGTAGTGTCAGACTCTTACTGACTAAAAACCTACCCCGTTCCTTCGTAGCCTATCGTGCCGGGGTCGAGCATTCCTTTCGGAACTAACCCATGACCCCAGTAGGCTTCGACCCTGCCTGCCTGCAGTTAGCAGGCTGGGCCTCTTCGGTGTGCTGACAGCTCCTTGAGGCGCGCGGGAACAGAACGCGCCGTCGACGACTTGGGCTCGGTCCGGTCGGTTACCGGACGATCGGACAGCGTGCTACCCATTGCACGCCGTCCGCAAGCCCGCGCCTACGGTGGCCGGAAATCGGGATCGGAATCCCGGCGGCGGCTGGGGCGAGCGCCCCGTTGCCTCTGCCTGATGCGGTCGGCCTCCTCCTTTGCTAGCATTACTGCTTCGCAGAAGGAGGCGACCGCCTGCCATCCCTCCTCACTACGGACCATGGCCTGAACCAAGGCCCGGCGAGAGAGATCGCTGCCGCCGATCGCCCCCACGAGGACACGGCGATGCTCCGCCCAGGCGGGGCACACCTCTACAGTGTGCTCCACCGTGTCCTCCGGATGTTCCGCACAGTGGCGACACCCGGGCGAATCCTCCGCACGAATCCGGAACAGGTACTTAGCGAACTTTCCGTGTTCGGTAAGCACCTGCGTCGTGCGGAAGTTGAGAACGCCGTGAGGTCTTTCCAGCCACGCCTCAAGGATGGGCCTTATCGCCCCAATTGTGGCGCGCCCCGAACGAGGTTGCGATAGTCGTTGACGCCATTTCGCCATGAGATCCCGCCGGAGCTCTGTCCGCCATGCCTCGACTTGTCGTGGCAGCGGAATTTCGCCCCGGCATTATCTTACCTATTACTGATAATGATGAGTATTGCCATTTTTTTTATATATTTTCGTATCGTAATCTTCTGTGATCCCTTCCTTACAGCTTCCACACCGTCTATCCTTTTTCTGGTCATCTTTTATCTTCACTTAGTATAAACTGTGTGTGTAACAGTGCGAAATAACTTTAATTTTGGAAGTCAGTGTTTCTATATTTAATAGTTTTGTCTCTTAGATATTTAAAACCAACTTTTTTTTTATAACCGCCTCTTTTTTGAAGCTAATTAAAAACAAAATCCTTTTCTGTGTCTATCTGTTTATTTGCTTATTCCTTCTAAACCACGCAACGGATTCCAATGCGATTTTCACTAATATAATGACCGTTAAACGAGGATGGTTTATAGTTATAATTTGCAAAGTCAGGACTCACTAGTGGATATATATTCATTTACTAATCGTCGTTGTAGTCTTCCATCACTTTTATCATACCATGCTTGACTAGTTTTTTAATTAGAGCACATTCAATAACTTTTTCAGTGCGTGAAACTTTAATGAACAATAAATGAATTGCGCAAGCACTGGTCAGTGACCTGAGGTGTGGGCAGGATGTTGCTAAATGGTTCACAATGCCTCCCGCGGGTAATGTGTTCGGTTCCGGGTTGATGATGAAAGTTATAAGCGTGCTTAGCTAGTTTAGTCTTGATTGTATTCTTAGAGATTTGTGTATGAAGTTTGTTTTTTTACACAAAGTTTCCCTTTTGCTTTTGCGTTATCCTTATTGCAAGTAGAGTCTATCTATAGTCTATAAGTACCCGTTTCGATTAAGTAAACTATTAGTCGATCTATTTAATGTATGTCAGTCTTAAACTTAGCAATATCAGCACATATCTATCGTAAGTACTAAACAGCAGCTTTCAAATTTTGTATGATTTCTATCTCAGCATGCAGCATAAAGTATTTCTAAGCTCATACTAGATTATGTATGAACTTATGCTCTCCAGCTATCAAATTCCTGACCAGTTCTCGTCCACATGTTATAGAGATTCTTTGGTTTAACCACAAAATAAAAAGGTTGTTGAAAAAAAACCTTACTTTGCGGTTCTTATTCATGCGAATAAAATTCTGTGAACTACACATTCTTTAAGGAGTCCTGATTCTATTGAAAGTTTTTTCAATTTTATAAAATTTGCTGTTTAGAAATAGGCAGAATTCTGGGTTCAACCCAGAATTCTGCCTACTTCTAAAGTTCCACCAACTCACAACTTAAAATAAAGTACAGCAACCCCTAGATCATAAACTTCTAAAGCTGCACAATTCCTTGGAAAGTTTTCTCACAACGAAATAAATTGCGCGATCATTATTCCCTCATTCGCTCCAATCACAGCCGCGGTAGCTTTAGCGCAGGACCTAGCATAATAATAAATATGTAAATTGTTGGGTTGTTGCGCGCACGCAAGCCAGTGTCATGGCGCCGGCACGCCAGGCGCACGCGCATGCTGCGCCATAAAAACCGTTCGAAATTTAAAAAAGCTGTTTTTCTTCCGTGCAATATTTTTTTTCTGTTTTGTTTTTTTTTTCTTGTGCCTCTGTGAGAAGTGATGTGTGTTTATTTTCTGATAGGATTATAGTGTTCTGTTATCTTATGATGGGTTTCGAGTGTCATGTCTCATACTCGTATTTCTGGACTAAGTGCATTCGACGGTTTCGCTTGAATTGGTTTTGAGTTCGTAATTAATGCCCTTATACAATGAACCTTCACCTAATAAAGACGATTGGTCTGTCGTCATTGAGATGTTTTACAATTATTGACTTGGCAGATTTTTGTTTGCAAACAAATTGTTGTATACAAAATTCAAAGTACAGCTGCTCTTGATTTTATTCATGATACTGCAAAATAACTGAGGCGGCAAAACAAAACATTACATTAGCGTTAGTCACGGTAATAGTTTTGCTTACTCAAGACAATGCTCAGCTGATCAACGTAATTTACATTTCAAATTGTACTTTTAAATGTAGGTAAGAACTTCATCAATCAAATCGACATACTGTATTACAACAGTTTATTGCGATATAAACATAGACTGTTCCTCACAATATTTTGCATTACCTACCAAAAAATTCTTAACTTATATTTATGTTACGTATTATGGATTCCACGGTTTAAAATGGTAGGTATTTAATAAGAAATAACCTGGATGAAGTTCTTTTAGAACTTAACATTTTTCTAATGGAATCCCAATAAACCTCACAACTTCTACCTATATCCAAAATTATATCAACATCGATATCCCTCTCGAATGAATCACTAACCAATCTACAAGAATATTATAAAGAAGACAGATTTGTATTTTGCGATTATTCTAGCTTTGTTTGTAATGAATAAACCCAAAAACTACTGGAAAATAATTAGCAGTTAAAAACTACTTTATCACTGAGTGACATGGGTGTGTATAGGATTACTGGTCATTAGTGAACGATACGACGCGACACGTGATTGTAGTCATGATAACAAACAACTTTTACTATGGGACCAAACCTGAAATCATGAAAAATGTCTGCCAAGTGCAGTACATTTATGTTCGCCTAACTGGTCAAAATGTACAGAACTTGGCAGATTTTTTTGATTTCAAGTTTGGTCCCATAGTAAAAGTTGTTTGTCATCAAGCTAGAGTTTAACAAAGATGTCAAACTACTCGATTCTACCCATGACCCTGCGGCACCACCAAAAAGCTCGACATTCCTCCAATACCATTAACATATTTATCTATATATAGTTCCGAACCGTACTCTAATATAATAAATATCTAAAGTATTGTACTCTCTCTTTTAGAGGAGTACTTTATAATCAATGAACGCAATCCAAGAAGCTAAAATAATAATCGATTCAGTTTAACTCTGATATTTAATTAAACTGAGTGTAACACTACCAATAGCACACATTTTTAGTTACATATTTTTATCCTCTCGGTCACAACTTTGAAAGTATCATGGAAATCATGGCTTCATTGCAGCAGAATTATTTTTTGCAAAAAAACGTAGAACAAGGTAAACGTCCTCTTCATTTCTTCCTGCAAAATCTACTAAACTTTATTTCTTCTAAAAAAAACTAGCAACACTAGGTATATCCGTCATACAGCGATCTACATTTCTCTAATATCTCCATATCAAGTTGATATTCAGGGTATTCTGTAACGGGACTGGTTTCCTTGGCCGGTTGTGAGGTGACGTCATCTGCTGCCCGCACATATACAGGCATATATACTGTTATAAATATAGCTATACCCGTGCAACCTTATGCAAGGAGAGCATGTTATATTTCTTGGTCCTGCACTGGATATGGTGGTAAAGTTGTTAGCTTTAACGTTATTTCGTTAAAGATCTGTGTGTGTTCTACGTGTCTTTTATAAGAAACAAGTGAAATAACGACCCATTCCCTCTCCCAGAGAGGAGGCCTGATTCCCAGCAGTGGGAACATTATAAGGCTAATACTATGCTACTATGCTAAGCTAAGTGAAATAATTAGAACTAGTACTTAATTCATAAATGACGAGAATAGTCTTTTTTGACTTTGACAGATCATCACGTAACTTTTTCGCTTTGAGTGGAACTAGTGGAAGGCTCAGATTTTACTGACTTAAACTCTGTTCCTTTAGTTGCCTTTTGCTTTCTATGATCGCGATGACTCTTTCGAATGATTCTGCAGCCCTGACAGGCATCTAGCAATCTTATTCCTGCTGAAACTTTGTAATAACGGAAAGGATCTAACATAAGCATCATTAAAAGTGATGATAAGTGGGATTTAAAGTCCATTAAAAAAGGAGGATCCTCAAACCAAACGGGTGTTGTGTCTAGTCCGGTTGCTTTTATATATTTTGTGTAAGCTCTAATCGTGTGAAGAACTCTGAAACCACAAATTTCTATTTTTAGTTCCTTTGTGGTGACATAGATGTCTCTACACCCTTCTTCTGTCTTTTTCTATCTAGACAAATTTACTTTAACACAAACTGTTTAGTCTTTCTCCTTTGGAAATTCCCAAGTATATGTAAAATTATCACATTTAATATTCGTATAAAAAAGCTCAGCTTATAAACCTTCCATAGTTTAATCATAAATTGATTTAGAAACAAGCACAACACATTGGCTATCTATTACTACACCCATTTCTGGAAAGACCGTTGATAAGCAAAGCATAGATAGTGCATGTACAATATTGTTAATAATATCAGGTACGAAACGTGCCCTCGTTATTATTTTGATGAATGTAATAGATCTGGCACACGCAAGTCTTGAAATTACTCGACATTTTTTGCTTGTAATGGTTCGAGTTACTGCGATGTTTAGTACGACGGTAATAATGAGTACGCAATTTTCCGTGCGACGGTAGGTGAGGACCAAAATGGACCTTTGATTATCTAGATGAGTGTTATGATGACCGTTTGCTCTCATGTCTCCGTTGTCACCTTTTGTTACTTTCTTTTCATACTTCTTACTTCTCAAAATTTCTTATCTAATTAGTTCATTATATCCCACTGCTGGGCAAAGGCTTCCCTCTCCCTTAACCATTGGCGTCTGTTTTCTACTATTGAGGGCCAGTCCCTCCACTTAGAGTCGAATTCATCTCTCCTCGTCACAAAACTTATTAAAACCAAATAATACAATAATACATACGAAATAATAATTATCTCAAAAAGGTGTCTATCTCAGCATATACTGCAATATTTAAAACAATCAATAACGCAGCGCTGCAATCTTCTTAACATGACCAAACTATTAAGAAAAATGAAAGGAACACTTTTGATTGTGACTCGAACAAGACTAATAATAACTAACATAAACTCACTAAAATAAAATATAACAATAGCACAATTTTAAACATCCTTTGCGAGGATAAAAAGGCTTCAATCGCAGAATAAGCCGACATTAAAAAAAACGCAGGGCAGATTCACACATCACACCATCAATTTTGGGTTTCGAAGTATGATGGTGGTGATAATGTGCAAATCAAATGAAAACCACAAACACATGACCTGTTACCAAACTACCCCGTCATCAATGTTGTACACGCTTATGAAAATAGAAACGCAATATTCAAAGTAATTAATAGCTAAGCTGCAAAGCCCGCAGTCGCACCAGGTAGTGTAAAATACTCAGGTGCTGCTAATTATCACGATTTGACACTATTGTATAGCCTTCTGGCAGCATTGTATTGCCTATCTACGCTCATAATGCTTGGCTAGGTTCCGCTTGCTGTTAATGATATTCATTTACAAGATAATTACACTACCGTTTACTTGTTATACTACCTATACCTACAGAACTGCCAAAAAGCCTTAATCGTTTGTTTCTAAGTGACAAATTATCGGGCCGTCATAAGGAAGTGTTTCAAAATTTTGTGAATGATACGGGTAGTTTTATATTTAGTACTTGTAAGCTTCCTGGATCCACTCTCCTCTAGGGTCTTGTATGTTTAAGTTGACTCTTCCGTGAAGATTCTATTATGAAAAGGTGATTGTCTATGCTTCGCTATTGCGTGCTGGGCATAAGCCCACATATCGATACATTTTACAGCCACTAACAATAGGTTTTGATATTCTAGGAAACAGTTGGCTGCAGAATTTATATCTAAATTCCAATTCCCATTTTCCAAAATATTAAAAGAAATACGATCATCTGTTTTGTATTATCGTATTACACTGACCTATGAAAAGTCATAATGTTGGAAATAATGATGAAGCGGCCAAAAAAATACCGTCCAGCTGACTCATGATTTAGTTACTTCCATACACTTACACATATAGATACGTTATAAAACCGTTTAGTTTAGAACAATTTGAAACAAATGACTGGACAGCTTGCCTTGTGGTTGAGCAATTGACTGCTGCGCTGCTTGTTGCAGGTTCAATTCTCGTATGAAACAAATATTTATCTGGTCTACAGATAGTAGTAGTATGTGAGTTTAAATGTCTGCAAACTCACCTACGATTCGGGAGTACTTAAAAATTACCTACTTCCACTATTATGGAAAAAAGTTTAAAATGATATTGTTAGAATTGAAGCGATTCCTTGCGTAATTTATGGGCGTCATGAGTTTATAATATCTTAATATCGACTTTTTAGATAAAAATTATATGAAGATTTGAACTTAAGAATCATCCGAAAACACTTTTGCGAATACTAGACGAAAAAAGCAGATTTTTAATTTCACTAAAACAAGGAAGAAGCCAAACGATCAAGAAAAAGTAATAAAAACGTGTATAAAAACTCCTAAAAGCCCACAAATTAATTTTATGGCCTTATTATTTTATGACAAGGATGTTTGACATTTAATTTAATCAGTGTTGCTAGCCCGCATACGAAATATGCTACTTTAACGCCATCTATATTCAGGGCGCGTAGGATTCAATACTGAATGCGATTTTCACTAGTTTCGAGAGAAATTCACTTTCTGCGCCATTTAGCCGGAATTCGTCCTGTTTAACAGACTCTGACCGAAAAAGTGTTATTTCGAGTCGAAAATGGAGCTCGTAATTTTTAGGGGTTGTTCAAGTGTGGAAGAAAGATTAGGGATTTTGGTAAATGTATGCCTGTTGTTGCTTCGCCTAAGTGTGAAAATAGGCCTTTAGGAGATCAATATAATTTCAATGGTTAGGTACTGTATACCGGAAAAAGGGTTAGTCAAAAGAGAAGAAGATTGTATTTTCATGTCTTTTTTTCTTTTGTGTTTACTTGTCATTTAAACTATGTATGTAAATTCATTGATATTAGTAAAATTAAGTTTAAATTGTTTAAATCGGCCCTTTTTTTCTTTTTTCCTTTTATATCATGTTTCTATCATGTAGTCATAGTGTCAATCTGAGTCTGCAAAGAAATTCTAATTACTGTGGTCAGTTACTAAATATTCTGCACTTGATGGTCTATTAAAACTTCACACGTGTTATTAGCAAAATTATGGTATCAACTTCACAAATGCCATTAATGAAAAGTTGAAGTGTATTTTGATCTTGTTATTGATGTAATTTACTTATCAATAGAATATTTTTTTATAATATTTATTGGCGTACACCCAATTTTACATGATCCTTTACATCTAACTTTACCAAGTTATTGTACTTAAACACTGACAGAATATCTTTACCAGACCACGAACAAAACATAATAATGAATATTAATATTTAACATTCCACATTTAAAAATCGTTGCCAGAGCAAAAATAATCCTAAAATTGCCACCCTCCATGCCCTTAATTGTACGGTATCTTTTTTTTAGTGGCAGGAGATCGTCGACCTCAATAAAAAAGTCGTTAAGAGCCTCGGCTGTATCTTTTAAAAGCAGATTTTGTGAGGATAACTTGCATCTTGGATGAAAAATATCACCTTTTGGTGTGCTAGAACTGTTTTAGTATTCATAATAAAGATTTTGTTCGTTTTGGGAGTAATATCTCGATATTTTGTTTCTTTTAACTCAATGGTATGTCAGAATCCTGTCTACACCCTAATATAAAGCCTTATATATACATCGTTAAATTTTGGTCGTTTTAATCCCGCGGAGGGTGCGTATATTATATTTATGTCCATAAATTAATTCGATTTTAAAAATAAGTACTTTATTTTTTAATTTTCTTTTTATAAATCGATAGTATTTCATGTACCGAATCGACCCTCCGCGGGATTAAAACGACTAAAATTTAACGCTGTATAACCTATTTAACATCCTAATATAAAGATTTATTTACGTATATGTATCTGAAAATGATAGGTAACATAATTTCCAGTTTTTTGCCGGTTACTTTAACGACCTATATTTTTTACTGCTACTGTTACTTACTAAATGAATCAAGCTAATAACTATGCAAAAGAGCTTTAAATAATTTTGTTTCTAACTACAGACCCATATTTGTCGTCCAGCAAGCACTCCATCGATACCGATCTAGTTCTTTCCATCCCACACAAGTTGGGTTTAACTGGCAGGAATGCAGCCTTTGAAGCCGATGGGCTAACGACCTGGCACTACTTGTGCTCAATTGTGGTCTTTTAAACTATCATTTGTCTGATATACGGCTTGAACTGTGTTTAAACTTAAGTCGGCTGTAGGAGCAATTTCTGCAAGATGGGTGGGCTGTTTTCTTTACAACCTTATAGTATTATATTCGCTATAGGAACATCTCTTATTTTCATAGAAGTGGTCTTGAAACACTCGATCCAAAAGCTTAACACCAATGTCTTCTTCCTTTGCTCTATTTATATCGTAATCATAACATCTTGTATTGTTTATTCTCATACTAGTGTTATTTATTAGCAGACCCAACATTAGTGCTCATTTGCAATCACCAACATAAGGAGTGTGAGGATTGAATCTTAAAAACTGTGGCCAGTTTATCTAATTTTTGTTTGGGTGGTAAATCATCAAACAAATAAGAGTAACTCTAAGTGGAGCAAGTGGGAGTGGCAGACTTGTATTGACTAAAATCTATCCGTGTTCTTTCATTTGCCTTTTGCGTACCAAGGCCATGGCTACTCTTCCGAACAATCTCACAGCATGCAGTTTGCTTAAACTTTCAAGGGTTATAACCATTGTGTTGTTCCGTGGAATCTTTTTACTAAAAACAACATAACATATTTTCATAGCCAAATGCTGCCAAAATTATAAGACATTTCCAAAACATAAAGTAGCTAAATCCGGGTTCAAGTTCTCGCAAGAACTTATTAAGTACGTAACAAGTTCCAGAAATTGTGGCCCAACTTAGAGCGGAAGGCGACCAGCTCGATATTGTTTAGTCAAGTGCATGATCTGAAAATAGCAGGCCTACCTGGAAACGTGTCTACAGTCCATTCAACGACATTTTAGCTAATCCTAGGACATTGTGTAGTTCGATTGTGTTGGTCGATGTTCTTGGTATGGTGGATAGCTTAAGGTGCGAAGTTTGATATAGAACTGAAAAAGTATTTTGCAATTTAATCATGAATAAATTTTCAAGCCGCTTGAAACTAAAACAGAGTCTATAATCGTCATATTTTCATCACTTTGAAAATGATGAATGTATCTTAAGTAATCTTTATTTTGTAATATGACACAACCATTGTTCTATGCAAACTAAAATGTTTAACTTGATACAATCTCCTTCTAATTAGTCATCCAAAGTTTTACATATTTTTCTATGTTACAAACTTTCTCGCGACTTTATTGATGATCCCTTTATATTCACTGAAATCTTCTTTCATTATCTTAATGTCAGTTCTAACAATAGACTTTTTAAAATAACCAGCAAACTTAAATTACCACAGATAGTATACAACGTAAGAGATACTCAGAAACACGATAGGCAACGTATTATTCTTATCACCCTTTAGCATATGTTCTATCTCTTCTGTAATCTATCTCCAATACGAGATCGAATTGATAACTTTAGGGTTGGAAGAAGCTAAGACAAACGCTCACAAAACCAAAATTTATTCAAGGATTTCAGTGCCTAGTGATGCTTGTGAATTATAGTCTGGAAACTTTTGAAAGGACAAATTCATTGATCAAAAGTTATTTGATGTTTTCATTCGTCACAATTATTATTGTTATATCGCCGTTTATATAGTTATTGTTGTTAGTTTGGTTAGAGATATTTTCTCTATTATCGTCTGTATCGTTTCTAAGTATGTATGTTTTTTTTTATTTTTATGATAGTGTAATTTAAATCAGAAAGCGTTGTCTGCCTTCTCATAACTAACCCCCACCTGTGTTTATTCAGTAGCTCTTTGCAGTCTAGGGTCAAGATATTTATACAAACCTAAAAGGTTTATGTAGCCTAATAAGCAAAAATGACCAAAATGTTTACCAACTTTGAGTCTCTGTGAAGTCTGCGAACACAAATCATAATAAATTTACTGGCTTAAAACGCCAATACGTAACTAAGTTAACTGTCACTTCGGACAAGTATTGGAAAACTGCCAAACGTTCATCACGGTTTGATTCGATAGAGGACTGAGGCTACCAATCGATTCCTGATTCAACGGCAGCTTCATCAATGGTTTTAAATGCTACAATTGATTCTCGTTATATCGATTCATTTCATCGATACTATTCTGTTGTCGTTTTGTTTATTAATGCTATATTTAAAATGCTCACTTTTTCAAGGTTTCTTCCGGGACAGTGGCTTACATCTATTGGAATTGCATTTAATGTAACTGTTTATATCAAGTTTTCTTTTTACCATTAGATCAAATACTTTCATAGAATACTTCCTATAAACAAACAAAAACTTAATTTATGTAAATTTAGATTTGTTTAATTTTATTGTACCTTTTTTTCTTTAACTAGCCATTACTGTCTCACTGCTGGGCAAAGGTTTCCCCCAAGTCTTTCAGTCTTTCCAGGCATTCTTCTCCCGAGCCGTCTCGAACCAGTCCTCATGGTACGCGTCCTGATTATCTCGCCACCTCTTCTGCCCAGCGGTCAATACTCATGCAGCCAATGTGGCCCGCCAATCACATTTGAGCCTGGCAGCCTATTGTACCTTACTTTCTATTTTTTTCTTCCATCCAAGACACTTTTTGACATAGATATAAAACACTAGATTTTAATTTTTTTTTAAGCCTTTTTGTTAGTAAAAACCAGCATGCAAATATATTCCCCAACAAATCATTAAGCTTGCACTGAATGCGAGCGGTTCTTTCACCCGCATTCACGCAGAACGGCGTAAGACAACATACCTACACCATAACGTTGGTCTATTCCTTTACTATCGCTTAAATCACGCCCAACGTATTTATTGCCTTCAAATGCTTTTACCACATACTTCAAAGGATGTGAAGTTTACCTTCCAACATGTATTTTGTATTTATGTTCATATATGTCGGCATTCCTTGAGTCTAAATCAGTACCGTCTCGGGCTGTAAGAGCTATGCAAAAAGGACAGGAGTGTCTTAAGTCTTAGCTCACGGCTTAGCACGGGCCGCTTTTGTTTGTGTTTGATTGTTACCTTGTAGAGTGAGCTTTTAAACACTACTAATAATATAGTAGCTTTATCTTAAAGTATTTTTAAATTAAGCAGAGACATTTGATCTAATGAATTGATATTTAAAATTCAATTAATCAGAGCCGTATTCTGCTCATTGCTTTAAGTTTTTTTAAATATCTACATTTCTTTTCCACTGAAACCGGTCCCAAATCATAAACAAAACCAACAAACAACCTACTTAGTATAATCTTTTCACAGACGTTATCATCAGCAGGTGACATCTTTCCTTCCAAATACTCATCACCATATCTTCAACAAATCTCAAAATCCTCAAGGATTTTCACATTCCTCTTTAATCTAAGGATCAGTACCATCGCCAGGATGCTAAGAATAGCAAAGTGGATCCGGCGTCGACTTACTGAAGCATAACGAATTATGATATTTATGAACTGTCCTGAAGTCCTGGGCTTTTTAAGCACAGGATGGAGTCGAGACAGAATTAATTATTACTGTACATGCTTCTTGATTTGATTGATGATGGTCTTATGAAGTCTTATTGCCAATTTTTGGAGTGCATTGCACTGCATTTTTGACTAAATACAAAAGTTTTTGCATCTGGTTTTAAAACTAATAACATTCCTGGTTACAAAATTAACATAGGTCCTTGAACTGTTCAAGATGTCTAATTAATATGTATTAGATGACTAATCTGAATCAACGCATTAATTCGTCTGGGGGTCAACATTATAAGTCGATGACATTGAATTTAAACTTGAATTGTCTAGAGCTTGTAATTAATTCGTATCTTTTATCAATCAGAAAACCTATTAGAAAGTAATCAACTAACCCACCAAAGAATCAGTGATTGACCATAATGGACCATAAATGACCACATGAAGAATTTATTGATAGTGTTGTATGTTTTGTGAGTGTTTGTGAAATAAATAATGAAGATGCATCTGCAAACGGATCTGTCTTGCGAGATCCCGTACAAGGGATGCGAGGAGAAAGTGCAGATCTCCCAGGAAGCGGAGATGCTGTACTATGAGCTCATCAGGGCGCTGGAGGAAGAAGAAACGGTGAGGATTATGTAGACATATTTTCCATAACAGTTAAGGAAGCATGGCTAAATGGGCTAGCCTTATATTGATGTAGAAATCAAATCAAATCATTCTAATAGCGATAGCAAACAATATTATTGAAAATGTCGCTACTTTATAACATTAGCATACTGTGTCTATAATTAAATTCGTGTAATTATTAATGATTCCAGCTTCTGTTTCCGATGGACAAATCTTACTTTCAGGCCGTAAAATGAAGAATTCTTTAAGGAAAGTTATACATAAAACATTAGACAAATCTATATGACGTGGTAACCTAGCAGGACACTTCAAAATTTCCAAATTCTCAAGTGAAGATTAAATTAAGAATTAACAAACAGACGTTTTTCAATCAGTCTCGCTAATTTATCCCAATCCGTCTACATCATAAATCAGTATAAGATCGTATGTGGCAATAAATTCAAAAGTCACCACGTAATTTATACAGCAGACCGTTAAGTATTAAATGTAGTCCTTTTTTATATTTAGTTCAAAATAGGATTAATATCTCGCAGAAAATCTCCAAAAGATTTATATGAAACCTGTTGATAATTGGGTTATTCGACATAGTCTGATAAAATTTTTGTCTCAAATTCGATGGCGACCACAAAAATTGTGTGGTCAATTTTTTTTGCAGTTATTTGAACCTTTGGGTCAATTGTAAAGTTATTGTTATAACTTATATAGATTATTGTAAATGTTGTTTTATTATTTTAGCTGTAATATTATTGAGGTTATGATTATCTTATATTACTTTCTCATTTTATAAAACTAATAATGGGTATCGAGTTATATCTTGTTCTACTCCATTGATAAAGTTACAATTAAACATTATTACAAAAACAACAAAACACCTACACATCTAATATTCAATCTGAAACAATTCCATAGCCTCTGACTCTCTGACCGCATTTTATATCCTGTCCTACGAGTAATACGAAATGATGATATATTTCGGTTTAGAAACTCCCATGAGTTCAAGCATTATGATTCATATCAGTTCTGCATGACCACATTACATAGCTCTAATCTTGTATTTGCAACCACAACATGTGCCGTACTCATAATTAGGAATGTATTCATGAATTCGTTTTATTAAATTCTAATTATTTGATGGAGAGAATTAATTTTATATGCAAAGCTTGTAGTGTTGTTTGATAGTTGGTTTAGTTGTTATTAATGTATTATAAGCTGTATAGGTAGGAACTAAATGTAGATATATCAACAAGCTGCATCAATAACTTACATGGATTTATTATAATGGAATTATTAACAGTTTTTATTATCTTTTGGTCTTTCACAATTTTTTTTTTCATTCCTTTGTAAGAATTTTCTGATCGGCTTCAAACAATAGATACCATTGGTTTTTTGGGGTGAGGAAACTTCACTCACTCTGAGTGTAGCTGTTCCTTTAGTTGCCAGTTATTTTTTTAAGTCTGTTCTTCATTTCTGTGTTCATATTATGTTTCTCAATGAAGCTTTTTAATTTTGTAATCTGTAACAACATTCTTAGACATAGGATTCATAGTAATGTGTTTATGTGTGATCATTTCCTTGTATTTTGTAGTCAATGCCAGTTACTTAGGTTATATTCTACATCGCTTATATCTGTTCTGCTACTATCTTGTTGATGATCAACATACTGCCCACCAGTTAGTTACTTAAGTCAATGTTTATTAACATACCCATTAGCTTCTGTCCCCTGTGAGCCACAAATGTGTGGTTACCCATCAATGGTGGTCATAGTGGCAGTGTTGTCATCAATGTGAGTCGGGCGTTACCTCGCGAATTCGTTCCGCAAGTGTATGGAGGTCATTCACACCAAAATTATGCATACATAATGAGATCTGTCTGGGGTTTAGCCACTATAAAGGAAGACAGCAGTCCTGCTTCTAACAAATCGACATGAGGCTTGTCATCCCCATAACGGTTTTGTGAGGCATTAATTAATAGGACTGCTATAAACTTGTTCTGGTAGGGATCTAATGACAGCACCAGTGTACGGAATTGCCGTGGCCGAATACTGGGCCAGGCAAGTTTGCCATCGACACGCTAAGAAGAACTTGTATTCATAAAAAAGCATAGCTACCGGATACGTACTTTTTTGAAGATGTTAAATCATCAAGTAACTTCTCCGGCTTTAGGTGAGCAAGAGGGAGTGTTAGAGGTTTACTGACTAAACCCACCAGTGTTCCTTTAATTGCCCTTTGCCTTCCAGGGCCATTTTCAAACGATCCTGCAGCCCTGATTGAAGTCGGTTCTAGTGGACCTCGCAATTATGCTGGTCTCTTTGAAGTGTGCGTGGAATACAACGTGCTTTCGACCCGGGCCTGTTCTTCATTGAATAGCGAGCTGGACTCCTTACATCACATTCTTCTGCCCCAATTAAAGACATACAAGAAACGAGAAGCAAATAGGGTCAGGAGACACCAGATGGCGCCACTTAGCCGTCAGGTCTTCTCCTTTGAAAACGTATACATGACGTTGGCGTTTGACGTTGATGTCTGACTAATGTCGTTAACATTAGCGTTTTGACAGCTTCTTGGGCCTAACGACACAATGCT
This sequence comes from Leucania comma, assembly GCA_958295575.1. Classification (NCBI taxonomy): domain Eukaryota; kingdom Metazoa; phylum Arthropoda; class Insecta; order Lepidoptera; family Noctuidae; genus Leucania; species Leucania comma. Next base: position 1,041,352 of record OY282484.1, read on the forward strand.
GCCACCTGGTGAACGTCAATTTACCCTCATTGCGTAACATACTCTATGTTTGAGTTCACTCATGTGCATAATATGGATTTGCTTGACTAGCTTCAAACATGACTGGCGCCTTAATTTGTGAGCTAATCAATGTGTAACTCAAAAGCCAAGCTGAGCAAAGAGACAAGACACTCGAAATTTAGGCAAAACAGACTAATCAAAGGAATGTATTACATGACTAAATTTGAACTCAAGGAATAAATTCTAAATTCATTAATTCAAACCAAGTTTTCCAGTCGCATAAAAGCTTAAAATATGATTTCGTGTCGTTTGTTATCTATCTGATAAGTAACATTCTAAGCTGGCTGCAGGCAAATCGCATTCAAATGGTATTATTTCTGAAATGGAATATTCTATATTGAAATTCAGAATTTAAGATCATTGTTTTAGAATAGAAAACTTCAGGTTCCATTGCAAATTAACAAATATCAAACCTACTCGTATAACTCCCTAAGAAGACCCGATGCGGCGGTGTATTATTCCATATTATTATGGCTGCGACATCTTGAGTACCGTAGTTATTAATGTACCATATTATATGATTTTTTATTTCTTAAGGGTGGACCAGATGGTTGCAAACCAATGTCCCAACAGAGGTGACCTTAGCTAGGTCACAGTTTCAATCCGTGTAGACAGCAGTTGTAAACCATCTCCCAATTATGGGTTAAGCTCGCCTATGTACATCAACTGTCCTATTTTTGAATGAGTAAAATTGTATGTACAATAAAGAATAAAGAATAAAGTATGGTTTACATCCATGTAGCCCAACATATACCAAGCTCCAATCAAGGTGACATTGGTTGGAACGCTGGCTGGCAACCGTCTGGTCCGTCTTTTGATAAACAACCTTTTTCAAATACACAATAACAGTGCCAATAATTGAATTGGTGGCGTTGGTCGAATTTCAAATTCAAGCATAGATCTGCTGACATTTTCTTCAAAGTTTTCTCCATTTCTTATCTTTGTTTACAAATTAACACTTTTGTTACTTCTGTATCTACTTGTTCAATGATTTCAACAGTATATTTATTTAGTTTTATCTTAACTTTATGTTTGCCGAGCTTAGTCCGAGGTTCGATTTCTTGTCTAAATATTATCGATACAGTGTTCAAGTGTCTGTATGTTTGACGTTATACAGTTTGATTTGATGAGATCTGTACATGTCAGTTATGTTAATTAGTATGTTTGCTGTTGAGTGGGTGTATTTAAATATGTGGTTAATGGAGTTACATATTGATGTATGTGTAAAAATGAGGTGCAAAAAACTCGGACTTGATTTTATAATGTTGATTAGCAAAATGTACCTATCTCTAAATAAAATTTTGTGCAATACAAGCATATAGGCAGAAAAACCTTTTTACATTATTATTTAAAAGTTTATTATTCGTTTTCTGGGTCCAAGTCGCGAGCAAAAACTGGGTACACAATTGATCAGTTAAAAACCTGCAATTACTTTGTCTTTCGTTAAACTTAAACTCTTTGAAAATGAAGACCCGTGACGATAATAATGAGCGCTTTGTTTTCAGTAAAAACCTGATCTGCTATTTTGCGTGAACTTTAGCCCTTCATAATGTGCTGATAAATTTAAAAAGTAGTAAATAAAAATATAACTGTAAAAGCCTTTCACATCTAATTAAGATAAGGAAAATTTATAAAATTTAAAAAAAGAAAACTTATTTCCTGGAATAAGTTTTAAAATATTCGAGTAAATAATTACCGAATGCCAACAGAGAGTTCAGGCGTTATATCTCTTTTTTCGCATTGCATCTTAATCAAACATTGCGTTGGATTGCGTTGGATGAAACAACAAGATTTTAAACCATGGTGACGTTGTCGATAAACAGCTCGAGGCTTAAATAGGTATTCTGAAAAATAAAAAATTAACTCGTCCACTTTCTTAGACTATTAACGGATATGCAGTCATACATAGGGGTAAAAACATAGTACCTACTAGAGCCACTGAGGCCATGAGTGATGTTACAGTGTACTCCGGGGCCCTGGAACGAAGGCAAAGAAGGAACAGCAATGGATTTTCAGTCATTAAAAATATGACACTATCTCCAGTCCCGCCCAAGAGCGCGGAAATGTCATTGGATGATTTTCCCACTGAAAAAAAAAGTGCTATACTATGATTTTTTATTAGATGGACTAAAGTGACAGCTATAACAATGGTAGTTTGACAGTTAAGCATTGTTATTTGACAGTTGGGCATTGTCTACTGCTGTCACTTTGGTTCGTCTAATTAAAAATCATGGTATAACTAGAGTACTGGACTAAAGTATGTGTCCTGTATAACCACAGAGAATATTTTAAATCGGTTAAAAAGCCAGTAAAGTAAATATTTCCATATCAGTTGCAATTAACTAATTAAAATTTAAATAATCTCCATAAAAATCGTAATGGTTTTCACTTTCAATCGTGAGAAAGACAAAAAATAAATAACCAACATATGTTGGTTCTTACAAGAATTCACGTAACAGCCAAAATGGACAATCATACTCGTATTATACCATATCGTGGACAGGCTGTCCACAAGTTATAATTATATTTTTTTTTCGTAATAAAGATATTGTGCTGAAAGTTATGATAGTTAAGTTTGTCTTATAACAAGGTTGGAATAAGATGTTATCAATGTAAAAGTGCGGATCACGTAACTGACATAATATCTTAATGATCTTTTGCAAAACTTGTCCGGAGATTTGGTACCTGTGAATGGGTTTCAATGTTATTAAAATTAATTAAAAAGAGGTTTTTTAATAAAACAAAAAGTATCATTTGACTATCTGACAGTCGGACAATTTGAAAAGTTTCATTAATAGACCTACTGTCGTAAAACTATGATGCTTTATTAAGAGATTTTTTTTTAAACGCTTTGGGACATATTAGGAACAAAATACAAATGTAAAAAACAAATGAATGCGTTTCCTATCAATCGCACTCTTCCATGATCTAAACAAAAACAATCATAATTATTAAGGGGCTTTTTTATGGTAATTTTTTAGGGGCTCTAAATAAGTGCATTATACAATTATACTGGAATTAAAAATGTATATCTCTACTTTATAAGCGAAAAAAAAAACTGTAATTTAAAAATGCAGCGAAAAAGAACATATTCCAATATTTTCCTTTCATTTCAATATTGATTCGAATTTTAAATTGAAATTCTCTCCTATATCAACCCGTAAACGCGACCAAGTATTTAAATAACATATTTGGAATACTTCACAATCTCACGCTGTGATTGGTTGAAACCCAGTGTGATACAAAGGCTTGGCACACGCGATGTTTTCCTCTGATGCACGATTCGGGATTTGATTTTTTTAACGACTGTCTCGCGTGTCGGACAAGAAAGGGCAGTGGATTGTTTGTATTTTGTAACTTGGATTGAAATGCCGAGATGGAAAGGAAGAGGCTACATCTGTAGTGCATAACTATTAAATCTATTACTAAATGGTCTATGTATGTAAGTTGAAGTTTAGAATTTAGGTTATTAATATTTTTTTCTCAGTTATCAAATGAATAGTGATCCTGTGCGAAAACCCTTGACTAAAAAATGTTATATAGATATAAATTAATTTTAAACTAATTTTAATGCCGTGAAAAAGCACATCATCGCTTTCCATCAGGTGAGATAGCGGTCAAGCGCGAACCTATCAACAATGAAAACAAATATAATATGCTTTTATGTCGTAAATTTTCCCCAGAGATAATTGTAATAAGTATGACTTGCAACTTTATTCATATCTGTGGCTTGTTGATACATGATGATAAAAACATAAGAAAAGCATGGAAATACAATCGAGTGCCATCAGCGCTTTAAAGCGACTGTTAGTCTAAAAGAGCCGCTGACTGTACGAGTGTACGCACTTCGTTAATTAAACTGATATATTTACAACTTGTACAATGTGCAGTATCGTTATTGATATTAATGATTATGAACGAGTTGAACGATGCATCGCTTGATAATAAAGTGCAGGTTTTAATTTGAAATTGCTCTAAGTAGAAAATGACCGTCAAAAAAATTAGTTAGTTTGTCGTTAAAATAATAAACAGGTACGCGAATAAATCTCCTAGGTTAAGCAACGCTTGCCGAGGTCGGGATATGGATGGGTGATCATCTTAACATACCGCTTTTTTTTTCTTTTTTTTCGAGTTGTGGATATCAGGTAGGCAGTTGTTCCATGTAAATAATGGAATCTATCCAGATGCATTTGGCTAGACTGGAAACCGACCCCAACATTGAAATATGCCTGACATTCAAAGAGATATAATTTTAAAAGAGTTTTAGTTTTTGTTTAATACCTCCCTAGCCTTTTTCCCTAGTTAAGCTATATTCTTGGGGTCGGACTAGAAGCCAGTCTGACCGGATGCGGAACATGATTACAGAACCAGGTTTTACAGAACTTATCAGACCTCCACAACCTAATTACTGCGCAACACGATGCTCCTTAATAATACTGATGGTCTCGTTAAAACCAAAAAAATATATGTAACTATTTTTTTAAAACACTATAAGTAATTAAATATCGTTTTAATTTTTTCTTTCAGTTTCGATCCAAGTTACATTCTAGTCTAGGGTCGTTCTCAAATGTCAAAACGGACCTTTTATTTTTTGTCAACTTTAGCGGTTTTCCGTATACAACTATTGTTGGTAACCATGAAAGTTGATTAAAGTCATATTATTATGCGCAGTAAACCTTCACAGTTCAGAATCTTTCACCATCCTTCACGTTCGAAAAGGTTTCGAAACAATAAGGATTGTAAGTCCCCCGCTGCGTGAGTGACGAAATATTCAAATTGTTAAAACACTGATGCGTTTCGCAAGATATCCTCGAACATGCGGATGAAAACAAACAAGTAAACATGTGTTCTGCATTAAGTATTTGCTTTTACTCTGAGATCAAGGGAATTAACATCCACCTGGTCATCATTTGCTCAATACACGGATTTTTTAAATGATTTTTAAATTAAATAGGTACTTTTAATAATAAAACCTATCTTAGTTACTACAACCAAACGAGATATAAGCTCTTTTCAGACTACGCTTCAATATAATAGCATATTATATCAAATAGTTCATAGCACAACAATATAGCTCATCATACATTTACTTAGAAGACGTTCACTCTTTACTATACTATATATTATTGACTAAATTAAATAAATGTATGGTGAGCGATATTATTGTGCTATGAACTATAAGCTATACTATTATATTATAGCGTAGTCTGAAATGAAAAAAGGTATACTGAAAAAAAAAATATAGCGAAGCCGTCAAAATTTCTTGATATATTTATACTCACACTTACCTAAATCATTATTATTTTCTTTTTCATGACAAATCATCACTCCACTTCCTGCTCCGGGTAAAGCAAGAAGGAGTGTCAGACTGTTACTGACTAGTAACTACTACCCAATTGTCCTTTACAAAAGCCACGATAACTCTTTCAAAAAATCTGCAGCCCTAAGATTGTAACAAATTATCAACTTACCCAGCAACCATTAGGTATTATTCGTAGTTAACCAGAACCCATCATAAACAATCCTACAGAATACCGATGACATCACATCTTAACGCAACAAAAATAAGTGAAATGTCAAAACATTCCCGCGACTGACTCACGCGCACGCGACGACCGCACCGCATTGTTCTCACATTCGAAATTTAAATTTGACATTTCCTGCGCACACGGCCGCACTGACAAGTGACAAATAGACAGCCATCTTCTTTTTAAACTCCTTCGAGATGACAGGTGTGAAAAATTGATTCTAGGATAAAGTTGAAATATTAGACTGCTGTGATTGAAAAGGTGGATATTATGTTTCTTAAACCTGTTAATTAGTGTCGGTGATTAATTAGCTGTTTTCTGAGCTGTTATTTATTAACTGTTACCTCCATTTTTGGACTGTATAACAGTTAGATTTCATGCTATATAAGCAAACAGGTTGTAGTCATTAAAGGTTTTAGTGTTAACTGTTATTTTTATTTATTTACCATAAATTTTAAAAGCTATTATCGAACTTGATGATGACCAGATCTTGCAAATAAACTTTATAATAGTTACTGCTAACTGATTGAGTTGAAATTTGGTACCTATGCCTATGTAACTTGGATGACAATGCATTTATATGGTACCTACCATGAAGCTGGTCTGATGATAGAGTCAGATATCCCATCGTGTTTGAGCTCTTTGGGATGGTCTTGATCAGTACTAAATCGCGCAATTAAATCTTAAATTGAAATAATGTTTTTTGGGAAAAAATATAACATGGTGTAAAAATTATTGGTTTCGATTCAGTTACTGAATCTGAACAAACTTTATTCAGGTTTCGCATATATACTAAAAATAATGTTGTATAACCTATATTATTATAAAAATTACAGTTGGCGGTGATCGATAGTTGGCAATACCTAACCTTCTTTTTTCAAAAGTTTGTCAAAAATTTATGAAATATTTTTTTTATCATCATGTCTGATTCATTGAAGTCATCACCGACAAAATACCTAGTTACTTAGTAAATCCAATTCTTGTTCTCATAGAACTGAACGTGTTTCGAATACATTAATGATTTTATTTTACATATTGGTCAATGGTATAAACGCATTACCATACAAGATGGCAATAAAACAGCTTTGTGTTAATATTGTATTTTTATCCTCACGGGAAATGCAAATGGCTGTCGCATTTTTGGCTTACAATTTTGTGAATAAATTTCGAACGAAAATACTTTTGTTCTGCTATTTATACTTTGACATTTTTGATAAGCCATATTTATTTTGCAAATAGGTTTTTATTACACACTTTTACACGTCAGTTTAAACTAGATGAGGCCGGTGTTTTTTAACTGACTTTTCAGAGAAGAAACAGCGAAACAATTTCAGGTCAAAATGTCTATTAAAGTCTATACAGTAAACATGTAATAGTCAAATCATATGAGAACCATGCAGATTGGTGACTGAGATGGTCGTTTCAGGAAAGAACCGTCCATTCTGTGTGGATTTGAGTGGACCTGGCCAGTTAGTACAAAGTTTGCTATCGATACATTTTTTTGCACATCACGACAAAGTTTTTACTTGCTTGCCTATAAGTAGATGATGAGATTGTTCGAAAGAGTTACCGAAATATGGGTGAGTCAGTAAAAGTCTTAGCCTCCCTCTCGTTCACCCAGAGCGGGAGAAGTTATTAAATGATCCCTCCTTCCTTGCGCTAACTTTTGGATATTTCGTCATATTATCCTATCTTCGGCGTTGTGGATGGCGTCGCAGACTGTGGTCTCCAGTGTAGCACAGATTTGGTATGACCAATGTATCGGACTCCTGCCTTTGGGACTTTTCCCATCTACTTTCTCTGTCAGCAGCAACTTATCCAGGTTATCGCCTCTCTTTCTGGGAAAGACCACCATAAGCCAATAAAATTAAAAACTTCTTTGGCAAAGTAATCCTCACGGGTTACTTGAGTTCTTGATTTAATGATTACCTGATGTAAAAAAAAAGCATAACTTACTTAGCATTAGCTTGAACTTACTTAGCATTTAACACAAAATATTTCTATAAATAAGTTTTTTAAATTAAATTAAAAGAAGCCGTCCTTTTGAGTATAATTATGTATTAAATGTTTTGTTTTCTTGTTACAGGTAATTTCCAAAATTTCAACTATTTCATCTATCGAGGTGTAAGATCAAAAAAGGTCAGATAATATTAACATACTTGTGCAGGAATTTATGCTGCTGAGGAAATTAGAGACACGAAAACACGAGATTTCGTACATAAAGTAAATAAAACAAGCAAACACCTTTCGGAAAAGTTCCAGCTCAATGCTCTGATATACAGAAATAACTCTGCAAGTCAGTGCAAACTTATCAGCAGATTGTAGATAAGCAGGCGGGATCACTGGCTCTTACAGGTTTCAAGATTAACAAGGCAACGTAGGGTCGTTTGCACCATTGTTAAAACTGCCGATAAACCTTTCCTTTTTGTGGGAAATAAAAAAAATGGCTCCTCTAGCTCTGGGCGGAGCAAAAGAGAATGTCAAACTTTTACTGACTACCACATCTGTTCCTACCGTTACCTATTGCATTCTAAGGTAACTCTTGAACACCGTATCCTTAAAAACCGCGCTTAACCTTGTTTTGAGGTACAAAATCATCAAATGACTTCTCCTACTCTAAGATGGAATGAGAGGACGTCAGACTTTTACTGACTAAAACCCCTGTGTCCATCTTTGTTCTAGGACCACGATCACTCTTTCAAAAGTACCTGCAGTCCTAGGAACTGCCATTAATCTATAATGGCGATTAATGTTGTGTAAAATTGAAAGTGCTATATATATATTTACTGCTATTGCTTGTTACCACGTAACAGTAGCACCAAGTGTCTGATAATATTATGTAGATTTATTACTTAGTAATTATATGCGTTGACATTTTACCATGACCTCTATTGCACTTTGTAATGAATAAATTGGTAAAATGAAATGCATTTTAGATATGTCATAACCTCGCCAATATTAGTCGTCATAAATATTTAAATTATCACAAGGCTAATTCCACTAATAACAGCATACAGTTGTGCTGAAATGGAGGCCATTATAAAATAGTTTCAGTAGTTGCTTGCGCAAGTTTAACCGTGGTTAATTTAACCCAACGTTAACAACAGTGCAACTGAGCTAGCCTGTGGGGGTGACAGTAATCGCAGTGTGCAATCGACAGTTGGGACCAGTCTCAAACTGTGTTTCGTATCGGGATTATGCTGGGCTAGCTGTTACCTGCCATTTCTCTTGCATTATTGTAATAATAATAGAATGAATAATCTTTTTTATCGATGTAAAATAACATTGTTCAGGCAGGGCATATAAATCTTTACATAGTTATTGGTAACCAATCCACTTAACCTCTCAAAACCAGAGCCTTATTATCTTTGCTTTCCATATGCCACAATAGTTTTCCACTAACCTGGGGTTGTCCTTGGGTGCACTAGCACAGCGCATATAGGAATAATCGCTGGGTGGTACCACGTTTAATTAAAAGTGTCTAAAGGGCCTCTGCGAGTTGACTTCAGCCCCTCTTCAGCCTTCAAAAAGTCTAGGATCCCTGAGACCTAAAATATATAAACCGAAGAGAATAAAAAAACACAAATTCTACCGTCTAGGTCTGTTTGTATTTTTAAATAAGTAAGTCCAATAAAAAATAAATGATTGCTGAACCATAAAATTCTCCCAAGCTTTTAAAGTATTTCAAAATCTATTCTTCTAAACTGCACATAGAAGCATATGGCTGCTGTAACAAAACACTGGCTAACAATAAATAGTTAATGCTTGTATACAATAAACTATGTAAAATAATACCCTTCGGTACAACGAGAAGTGCTTCAGATGGTTCTTGTCAAGTCGTTAAAGTCAGTAGTAAGGTTATTTTAGAATAGGTTACCACTGAAACACAATTAAACTGGCGCTAATTCTGAAAACACAGAAACCAACTTGATATGTCGACAGTTTCATCACTGGTATTACTGATTTTTTTAATCATAATTTCATTTCACCTTCCCAAAAAAACAAATAGTTAAAATGCGGTGTTCAGTTAAAAAAAAAATACTCCTGTATCATGAATGGACTCACAAACATTTACACACATTCAAGACACCCAGATCGAAACATCTATCTGTAAGCTATATAATATTAGTGCCGTGCGGGAATTGAACTCGCGATGGACCATACTTGAGTTTTGCGCTTGCGCAACTTATATAGCCATTCATTTTTATTTATTTAACATATTTCAGATATTAATAAAATCACAAATACTCGCAAAGAGACTCATCAAATCTACTGAATAGGCACTTCTTCCTGGAGCTTTTAAAAGTCTTAAAAAGTTCGAAGATATGATGCTGTGATCTGTAAATGACTGTATCAAGTAATATCTACTTTTTTAGCCCATAGATGCGGAATAATTTTGATCCAGAAATTTGATTGTGGCAAAGGCAAGTCTTGTGAGGACACTACAACCTGCCACCTAGGTAAAAATTAAAAAGTTAATGGAATATCCTTGACACCAATTTCTCTGGTCCTCAAAATAAACGAGAGTCATCATAACTTCAGTGTTACCACACCGCATAAAAGATTTCAATCTCCAGAGTTGCCATATACGGTGCTTTTCAAAAATTGTCGTGTTTATCGTTGTAATTTTAAACTGGTATGTCTGTGTGTCCTGGCACATTGCGTAATAATCGTGTTTATGGGACATAAAACCATAATTGTTACTGAAATGGACACTGTATTGATAAATCTTGGCTGTTTGTCCATATTTTAACTAGCTAGTGCCAGCGGCTTCGCTCGAGTGATAGTAGAAAATTGCTCCAACGGGACATACTCACGGGACTAAAGCATACTATGTGCAAATCCAGGCATGTCCTGGAATTGGTACACAGGTAGACCAAGGTCAACCCGTGTGCCAACTTTTATATAGGCTGTTGTGGCTTTGCACAATAATAACATTGTATAGCATATCATCAGCCGTAAATGTTCCCAGTCCTGGGACTCAGGCCTCCTCTCTAGGAGAGGGAATGGGCCGTTATCCACCACGCGGGCCCCATGCGAGTTGGTGGAGGTCGCATGTCTTCGAATTTTTGGTTCTAAGGCATGCCGGTTTTCCTCATGATGTTTTCCTTCACCGTTTTGAGAGCAGTGGTGATGAAATAAGTTACACAAAGTAATGCGCCTAGCTGGGTTTGAACCCGCGACCTACAACTCGTAAATCGGGGCTATTACCACTCGGCAACCACTGCTCTCCTCTAAGAATAACTTACTATGTATTTAATAAAATCCAGCTTACCAAACCATTTCAGTAATTGAAGGTTTTGATCATGAAACTTTTAGAAAACACTAACTGGTCAGTCTTAGTCACTGTATCAACTTAACAGGACTTTCCTTATGTGTAAAATATGGAAGAAACAACCCATAATCGCCATAAAGGCCAGAACAAAGTTCTAACAAAAAACATTTAAAAAATCTTTTGTTCCTCATTCAATAACTCAATCCTATGCACACTTACACTAAAAAACCAACTTCATCTTTTACGCAATAAGGTCCAGTTTTAACTGTAACTAACGTCTATTTTTAGCCCATAATTTCTAAGAAAATTCTGCCGTATAAGGATTCCTATTTTTATCGTGGCATATAAATTTGGACTTTACGAGTTGTAACGTAAGGTGCGTTTTCTATTGTGTGCTGGTGGCCGGTGGCTTCCATTCACGACATATGGCTGCAGTGAGTCACCTTTGTTCTGATGCTGTCTCATAGGTCTCTTTTTTTACTTTGACCTCAAATCGTCGGCCTTCGTTAATAGTCTTAGGGCTTCATCAAGATTTTTTGTGTAAAAAGTAGATTTGTGTTGTCTTTAATCTGTCCTAGCTCAGAGGACACCGGTGTCCTCTCACATCCACGCCACTATAGGCCTTAATTCCGATGTTTAGAGTCTACTTTTGTATGAACAAGTTGGGTAGTTGTGGATCGAAGTGTTAAAGTATGTAAGGGACGCCAATCGAAACTAAACCGGTTTGTCAGCATTTTTCTGACGTTAGCTGTTAAATATGGGAAACTATCCCACGGCTCACGACCTTGAGTGTTCAAGGTAAGTCCGATGCATCTGGTTGTATCGATATTTAGTATCAGAACTAACGTCACAGACTAGATCTTTCACTGCTCTTAAATAAAGAACTTCTACAGTTTTTGGGTCAATAATCCTATAAGCTTAGCATCATCTTTGACAATTTTTGGTAGTCAGACGCCAGGAAGTTTCACCATCAATCTATCCAAGGAGTACCGTGTTGCTCAGTAAATGGGTTGTGGAGATCTTACAAGCAGTCTCTCCACGTAAAACACGGGTATTCAACCGCATCCAGTCAGACTGAAAACCGACCCCAAGCTAGTTGGAAAAAGGCAAAAAGATGTTGAAGTCTGTGGCGTTATTACAGTCTATCAATAACAATGACAAGCCTAAAACAAAAATAATATAATAATATAATAATAATAATAATATATATTTCCACAACTATCACACAATACCGTCTAGTCCCAAGCTAAGCAGAGCTTGTGTTATGGGTACCAGACAGCTGATAAACGTACTTATATATTTCTAAATACATACATATTATAGATAAATAACACCCAGACACAGAACAAATGATCGTGCTCATCACACAAACATTTGTCTTGGGTGGGAATCGAACCCACGACCTCCGGCATAGCAGTCAGGGTCAGTAACCACTAGACCAACAGGCCAGTCAAAATAACACATTATCGATCAAAATTACCGCTTACCACCAGAGCAAACCAAAAGAATCCTTCAATCCAGATCCATTATTTATCTAATATAGGACCTACCGATATACGACGAAATCCCTCCGATACTGACGTCATAAACCGGATGCCGGCTGCCGGCGCCGGTATAAAACCGGGTAACTGTCGGTAGCCGGATTTCTCCGTGTAATGAAACTGGGATCTTTGGCCGGTCCGGGAAAATGTGGAATTATCTGGAGACGGGTAATATTGCGTTCTGTCTGGGTATTGTTGCTTGAAAATATAGTGTTAAATTCATAGTGGGCTGCGGCAAAACTGGTGCAAATAATTCTCACATTGCTTGAGAGAAATACCTCATACTTCATAAACTGCTAAACGAATTTTGGCCCGTCAGGTACCATGAGATTTTTCTTGATAAAAATCACTTTTAAATAAATTCAGTTCATCTTGAATTTTCTAGGGATTGTCCACAGAAAATTAAAGCGCAGTCTAGCCCAGTGCTACTGCCCCTGAATTACAAATCCGTTGTGTGTTCAAATTCAGTCAGACGCTTTACTTTGTGTAGTTTATTTCGTCACCTGCACTGCTATCAAAACCGTAAAGGATCACATTGAGAGGAAACCGGCATGTCCTAGAACAAAAACCAAAGACCTACCTTCCACCTACACTCTTGTAGAGAAGGCCTGAGTCCCTGCAGTACAAACATTACAAGGTTAATGTTTCGTAATCAAAAAGTCTATCAAGGTGTTCCATAGAGACGGCGATATAAATTTTGTCCACAAGTATCATTTGGTAAGATTTCTATTTTGTTGCAAAGTAACAATACAATGAACTAAAAACTGGTACTAAAGATTAAAACCAGATTTTAATTAGAGAAAACAGTACTACAACACTAACATAAGCTTTAGTACTCAAACAAGTTCTGATTTCTTATCTGGTTCTGCTATACCTAGCCCACTAATCCTGCTTATCCCCAACAATAGCCAAGCAACAAGCTGGTACAAGCCCCGCATGACTCCAACCCACGCTACATCCACTTCTAAACACCCACTCACTAGTGATGTGCCTGTATTCGGTGTAATTGGCACTACAGAAATGGTACCAGTCGATCGATTTGCAATCTTGTTCGATACCAAAATGGTAGTGGGTAATTTTGTGGGAATTAAGTTTGCAGGGTTTCCCATTCCCTATTCGCACAGAACACCTATTCGTATGTGTCGTGTGTTATACACATGCAAATTGATGGTTGAAACTTATATGGGTGGAGATTCAATTGTATGGTAAAAGTGGATCTATATCACCTCTTTTGGCAAGTAATTATAATCATGAGCTCTTTTACTTTTTCCTAACTAGCTTAATCGACTTCCAGTCTAACTTTAATGCTAAATACCCATGTTTTACACATACATTTTTGAAGCGTTTATACCACATACATCGAAGGACTGGAACAGATTTCCTGTTGCCGTCAGTATCTTCAAGGCTAGAATGAAGAATCTTCAAGGCTTTTAATAAACTAGGGCGCCTCACCAACAACGATTGCATCACTGGTTATCATCAGGGTTTATATAAATTAAAAAAAAACTTCCACAACCCATTTACTGGGCAACATGAAATTACTTGAATACACTGATGGTCAAATTTTCTGGCATCTGCCTACTTGTAACGCCTGTCAATGATCTACGAATGACAACCGGGTTCAACGGCTTTACGTGCTTTCCGAGGGACGGGGTGTTAAGAATATCTTAAATAAACTTAGAAAAGTACATATGAGTATGAATTGGAAAATTCTCACTGGCCTCTTGGGCCCATGGGTCGACTTTTGAAAAGGGAAACCCTTGATCCTAAACCGCAAGGGCAAGTAAAGGAAAATAGCCGTGGTTTTAGTCCATAATTCTGACACGCCTTCTCTCTCCGCCCTAGCGCGGGAGAACCACCACAACCTCATGAGTGAGAGGTGGGTTTCTTAACCATCAACCCATAACTTACACAAATCAGACACAAATTAAACAGCTCGAATTATGATTTTTAATCGATATTTTAAAATAAAAGCTCATTTAATGTAATATTTCTGCCATTTAAACGATATCATTAGTGATAACTTGGGACTTTGGGAGGTCGGTGAATGGGTCGTAGTAAGCCACGTTGATTGATTGATTTCCATATCTGTACAGAAATAATTGTGTCAGTGTATGAAGCAATCAGTATGAATGATTCAAAACATAAACTAAGCAAGCATATTGCAAGAAAACTTATATAAAGACATATAAATCATGAGACAGAATTCGGGATATCTCAAAGATCGTTCGTATCGGATATTTGAATGTCAGACATCCGAAAACTTTCGATTTTCTTGTATCACAGCAATATTTACTTAATATATGTCACTAGCTTCTGCTAGCGGCTTAGCCCGCGTGGATTACCCCCTTGGGGGTGGAGTTTCGTAAAATCCGTTCTTAGCGGATGTCTACACCCTATAAGGAACCTACCTGCCAAATTTTAAGTTTGTAAGTGTTATAGTTTCTGAGATATCGTGATTAATCAATGAGTGATATTTCGCTTTTCGCTTCGCGTTCGAAGACATGTGACATCCTCCAATCCGCACTGGGCCTGCGTGGTGGATTACGGCCCATTCCCTCTCTTAAAGAGCAGGCCTGAGGCCCAGCAGTGGGAACATTATAAGGCTGATGCAATGTAATACAATTTCGCTTTTTTATATATATAGATTTATTACTATACTGATTGGTACTCCATATGTATTTTGTATTATTACGTCTAGTTAATGTTATTTATGATTTTCGTACACTAACCGCTTCAAATCTATTTCCTTTCGTTTGATGTTCGATGATGACTGCGTGATTAAACCACCTATTGTACACTATTTTTTTATTTAGCCTATAGTTTCTTTGTGCTAAGCAAAGGCCTCCCCTAACTTCTTCCATTGTACAATTGTTTTGAAAAAATAAACTTATCCTCATTATGAAGTGTACGTATATCTTCTTCTTCTTCTTCATTGTCCGTCCCTGCTCTCATTATCTGGGGTCTGATCTCCTCGCAATTATATATTCGCCAGTATAGACTGTCCTAGGTTAAATAATACTAAGAATTTGTGCACATACGTTCTAATATCGTAAGCTATACTCAGTTCAATAATTATAATGTTCGCACTAAAGTGTCGACACTTATTGGCACTACGATACTAATAGCCTATCACTAGTGCTAGTGAAAACTGGCCGTATGCCAATTAGTGAGTCAACCAGTTGGCGCGGGTTCGATTCCCCGTCGTGATATGTTTCTCTTATTAACAGTACCACCTAGAGATAGGTACACAAATGGTACTTTAGGTACCATAATCTACGATTTGTTCCTGGATGTAGTATGTACTTAGTTGTTGAGTTAAGTACGGATTAGTAGATTTGCAGGAAACATAAATCGGCTTAGACGTAGGAAATGATACAGGAAATATTGTATTTGTAGGAGTATTTAGCTGTCTCGGTATTGGCGCCGGATAACGTAAACTTGGTAAAGAAGAGGATATACAAATGTAAATATGGCTTAGAAAGTGTGGGAAGGAGATACTTTATTATAGAAGAATAAACTTTATTATACACAATTTCTAAATAAACTTAAATCTGTGGGTACAATAACGGTCTTATCACTGATAGCGATATCTACCAGATAATCTTAGGGTGGAGCGTAAGAACTTCACTATCACTACATAGTATAAAACAAAGTCGCTTCCCGCTGTCTGTCCCTATGTATGCTTAGATCTTTAAAACTACGCAACGGATTTTAGAGTGATTCAAGAGTAAGGTTTATATGTATAATACATGCATAATAAAAAGGGTAGTCTGCGCGTCAGTGTACTGCTAGAAAATTAATCTAACCATTACTGCTTCAAATAAACAAATAGGAAAGATAGAAGATAGTAATTCATTGCTGTAAAGAAAGTATTTTCGTAGTCATCGCAGCGATTATACAAAATAAAAATGGCGCCGACCATACGATAATAAATTAAACCGCGTATACCTCATGATGTTCCCAGTCTGTATACCAAATATTATTCGAATAGAGCCAGTTGTTTAGTGACATTTCAACCCCGGTGGCGTCTGGGGCGTGAGGGCTGTTGCCTCACGCGTGCGACCTCCTTTGCTAGCATTTCGGGAGTTAATTTTGATTTAATATTTGTAACTTCCCGTACTTCTAATGCATACTTAA
The DNA here is from genome assembly GCA_958295575.1 of Leucania comma. Classification (NCBI taxonomy): domain Eukaryota; kingdom Metazoa; phylum Arthropoda; class Insecta; order Lepidoptera; family Noctuidae; genus Leucania; species Leucania comma. Next base: position 1,057,896 of record OY282484.1, read on the forward strand.
AAGATTTAACTGTATCAGTGGCACCAGTCCATCAACATCAACTAACCAGCCTCCACCGCTACACAACAAACTACTCAACTGATTCAGGTTAATCTTCCATTAGCATACAATTTTAGACTCATCCACGTTTCCATACATGTCCAGTTGTCGCGTAACGGCTAGATGTGAACTGGACTGGTTTTTATGCTGGTCCCACTTAGTACTACAGTTATGTCGTGAAGGACGTTGGGAATGTCCTTCGGTAAGGTCAGGTGCGTACGCGCAGCGGTGGAAACTTGCTTAGATGTTTGCAAAATAGAATTTATGCAAAGATTATTTATTTTGTTCTGTGGCAATGAATTAAGTTAACTTGTTTATTTGACGTGACTTAAAAAATTCGTAATAGCTATATAGCTGTCTCTGTGGTTTTCTATCTGTATTTTTTTTTATTGTACATAAATAAATACATCTTGGTTCTTTAGCGATATTGTTGAAAGAATAGGTTTAAAAAAGAATGGCCTATATACGATGTGTGAAACCGCGTTTCTTGTCAGATTGTCTGTGATAACCATAATTAGCTTGAATAAGCAAAATTTTGGATCCACTCTATGAAATGTAGGTTTTTTTTTCTGAGAAATGCCTTTTTTTCGATAGAAATATTCTAATCTTTAATTAGAAACCTTTTTTCTGACATTTTCAAATTATTGTGTACCATATTAAATTTTATTTTTATACAAAAAAGAATTAGACCGAATTAAAGACTGATTTTGAAACTTCTTTAACAGTGTGAGTGACTTTACTATCGTGCGGCATCACGTATGCGGATTTGCTCCGCATGCGTAACCTCCGCAGATGTCCTTTTCATACAAGTATTTATTGTAATGCGTGCAATACGCACGCGGGACGCGATTTTGTAAAATTATCTGCGTGCGGAGTAAATCCGCATGGTATTAGAAACAACCTTATATTTTCGTGCGGGCAAAGTCACTAGCAGAAACTTTTCATAAATAGAGAGTTAATTATCATTTTAATTAATTAGCATAAACTCTGCAGAGAGTAATTTGTTTTCTAGTGTTCACGTCATAATATTGAAAACGCCAAACATAAACACTAAAGCAATATTTTTAGTACCTCTTGTCTCGATAGATGGCGTATATCGATTTAAAATTCAAGCTATAGTTTCGTTACCGAGGATTGTATTCTACTTTCTGAGTACGTGATGTGGTTTTATTGCTATAAATAAACTCCCGACTCGTCGAAAAAACGGCGAAAGGATCTTAGACGATCATCGCGCTTGAAATCCAAAGATATACATACAATTTTTAAGTATGTCATGCCTATTAAATTCAACTTAGTCATATACTTAACTATGTCACATACAAATCTACTCAACCTGGCTGCGACACGGAAGCGGTAATAAGTAGATAAGCGCTATCGGGAAGCCATAACCTCAATCAGTGCAGTACATCTGTACACTAACACAGTACACAACTGTACACAATAGTACACAACTTATAATAGGGGCTACCGCTCATGTTCCTATTAATGGCTACAGATTAGTAAGTTAGATGAATGTTGTTTGTTGTGTTTGTGTTTTGTTTTCTTATGAAAGTCAATTAGAAAAAAAATTGTTTTGTTTTCGAATACATTCCTATCGCATTCCAACCATTTATAAAATCAAACTTTGAAGATTTTCGTTGACTGTTTATTCTCTGTGTTACTATTTTAGTCCCGCCGTGAAAATCAAAAATTCAAAATGAACATACTCTCGAGCTGAATAGTAACCTATGTCGTGTCCAGGACATGGTCTACGCATGAGCCAAAAATCATGCAAAATCATCCAGAAGATAAAGTTTTCTTTTTGGTGAGAAAAATCATTCAGAGACATCTCCCTTGGGCGGGGCGGGAAATAGTTTCAGACTTTTACTGACTAAAAACGCCACCCCGTTCCTTTGTTGCCTTTCATACCAGAGCCAAGCCTTCTTTTCACAAGCAGACCCTTGACCCCAGTAGGCTTCGACCCTGCTGGGCCCCTCAGCAGATAAGGTGTGATTATTTAAAAAAAATATTGGGGATCAAGAGGCCGAGGTGGACTAAACCCACTCATTCAGGCTTTCACATTTATTATACAAATTAAGTAATATTATGTGAATTAACAGAAAAAACCGACCAAGCGCGAGTCGGACTCGCGGACGGTTTCGTACCGTCCGCAGCAAAAAGGGGCAAAAAAATCACGTTTGTTGTATAGGAGTGCCACTTATTTGTTAATATAGCGGCAAAAAACAAATAATCTGTGAAATTTGCAACCGTCTGACTATCGCGTTTAGTCAGACAGACAGCGTAGTCTTAGAAATAGTCCTTTTGGGTACGGAACCCTAAAAATAACAAACAAATCATCAAATTAACAAGAACTTAGACACGCCACAAATCTCTCACTCACATATCAAAACCTCACCCAGTTCGTTCACCCATTGCGTTTGATAGGGCGCCTCACACTGCGCGGGCGCATGCAGCCATGAATCACTCACTGTGCGGTGACCTTGCTGCTCTATTTAACTGTTTGTTTGTTTACGTTTTCGGAAACTTCCGGTTTAAATGCACTTTAACTGTCTCTCGGTTTAAAATTGCTTTGGTCTGATAGTTTGAAGGAATGTGCATTTTTAGGTGTTTTTTTTTTTAAGTTGAGTGTGTTTGTAATTAAAATAATTAGAGCGTAAATATGTTTTAAATGCCACAGTAATTAGTTAACTCATTATTCGGTTATACGGATTACCTTATTCACTGTAGACTTAAAATAACCTCCTTTGTTTGACGTATAACATAGGCACCTTTTTTTTTCGGTGAGACAATCGCCCAATGACATCTCCGCGCCCTTGGGTGGGGAGGAAGATAGTGTCAGACTTTTACCGACTAAAAACCCACTCCTGTTCCTTCTTTGCCTTTCATAACCGAACCTTCCTTTCAGCGAATGATCCTTGGACCCAGTAGGCTTCGACACTACTGGGCCCATACGGTTTGCTGACAACTCCTTGGGGCGCACGTGGAATAGTCCACGCCGTCGACTTGGGATCGGTCCGGACGGATACCGGACATTCGGAAGGCGAGCTATAACTTATACCTACGTGTTTTAGCTGAAATGATGATAATGATTAAATATTTTATAACACTAATCTTCAATATAGCAAAATGCAATCAGTATATCCACTTTTACTTAAGAATTTGGTCTGTAACAGTAACTGAATTGCATATTGGCAAGCAATACTATAGAGCAAATACTAGAAATGGCAATAAATATTGCTTGTTCTATTTCCCTAATTGACTTACTTACAAAGATTTATATACGCTAGACAATCGTGGCTTGTATTGCAGAATAAAATGGCAAAACAACGGTTCTAAAATTACGAAATGTGCATAATAAAACAATATAAATAATTTATTGAATCCGGGAGTGGAGCCTGAGTTAATAATATTTTATTAGGTATTTCTTACTTACACTGCAAAACAATAGGGTTCTGCTTAATTTTGAATTTAACTAAACGACCGGAAAGAGATCAAGCGCAGGAGCAACGGCTTTACGTGCTTTCCGAGGCACGGGGGCGTCATGTCACCAATTTTCAAACTCCCGGCAGTAACAGACTAATGGAAAAACTCAATAGTACTTTTGCTCGAACCGGAAATTGAACTCAGGATTCCACACTCAGCAGTCGCGCTTACGACCGCTAGACTTAAAAGGCAGTTCATCCATCATTTGTATCATCTCAAATTGAAATCTGTAACACAGCCTTATCTATTCAAAGCTCTCACTCAAACCAGCACCATTTATCACAGCAATATTAACTGAAATAACGAAAGTTCCATAATAAATGATTGTGGTCCACATTACCCTACATCTCTGGCGCACCCATTGTGCGGTGTTGTAACTCTCCGTCGAGCCACACCGACACGTGCGCGGGAGTTGATAACCGATTGTGTATGTTTTATTATGGTCATGTTTGTTATGAATTGAGTTGTATGGATATGTGGGGCGGTTATTAAAATTGTAATAAACGATATGATTAAGTTTATTACAGTGAATGTGATCTCCATTCGATAGAATCGTCTAGTTTGCTATAAAAAATGTTTATAATTATGAATGTAAAGAGAGCTTATCAAAATAGGATAATATTAGCTGCGCGAGTGCCTCTCGCCAAACTTAAGGGGATTACATAGCCCAAATCCAAAAAAACACCTAGGTTGTTTGAAGTTTCCTTATGTACGATTACCATATAAAAAATGAAGGGGATACTTAAGGACATTACTAATAAATTGTATTGATTAAGTTTCTCAAAAAAATACCCTAACTCTAGAAAAAAAATCTGGTAAATAGGCCTTTTTTGAACATTAATTCCATATTTTCTCGAAAACGGCTCTATATTTATACATTGAATTTATACCAAAATATATGTTACGATAAATTGAATAACTTGTATTGATTTTTTTTCGAATTTCATTGAATATCGATAAGTAATCAAGAAAAAACTCGAAACAGTAATAACACCCCGCGCGCAGCACCCCCTGCAATGCCTGTTTAGAGGTCAATTCTTCTCTACTAATGTAGAGGTAAATTCTTGAAGGTCATTGAGCGATGTAATACCCTTAAGTGGCAGTGAGTACGGCACATTGCTCGTAAAACGGCTAAAAGGATCTGGAGTGGTGACCGCGTACTGGAAGACGCAGTGCTGGTTATATTAATTTTACTTCAATTTTCCCTCGATTTCACTTGCGTGATATTTTTTAAGCATTTTTACATTTTACTGAATTAAAAGTATCCAATAATGACGCTCAGTTATAGTTTAACTTTAAATCAGTGAAAGATTTTTCGAGATCGCGTTTGGGATTTAGTACTTAGGGAGATTAACGTTTACAAACAAACAAATGATTTTACTTTATACTTTAGTTGATAGATGGTAACTCACCTAGATCGTTAACACAGAATCTCCAAAAAAAACTTATTCAATTATTACCAATCAAAAATTTTCTTTTTAAAAAGAAAAAATAAAGAAATGAAGACTGTACACACCAGTCTCTCATAAAATTTTATGCGGTCCTCCAATTCCGGCATTTTTTGCGAAGTTCCCGAGATAAGGGGTGACATAAAACAAACCATACCTCATGTGCTATCAGCCTAACAATCTCTTAGAGTCCCGATGGAGCCGTAGCCAGAATTGTGAGGAACTGCCTTCCTTGTTAGGCATTCTAGGTATTCCGTATTTGTACGATGAAGTTTGACATTTTAGAGAGCCAAAAATGGCTTGAAGACTGAATTGTTTTGGTGTTGTTTGAGTTGTTTGTGAGTAATTTTGACTGGTCTAGTGGTTAGTGGCCCTGACTGCTATGCCAGAGGTCGTGGGTTCGATTCCCACCCAGGACAAATGTTTTGTGTGATGAACACGATCATTTGTTCTGTGTCTGGGTGTTTTTTATCTATAATATGTATGTATTTAGAAATATATAAGTATGTTTAACAGCTGTCTGGTACCCATAACACAAGCTCTGCTTAGCTTGGGGCTAGACGGAGTTGTGTGATAGTTGTAAAAAAAAAAAGTTTGATAAGCATAGACACCGTTTAGTCTTTAGGCAACGTTTTTAATGCTACAACTTTTTGAATTTATTGTAAACGGAAGCTCAATTTTTTTGAATGATGTAATCTACTCCTTGACTGCGATCCCACGTAATGGTATGCAGTGACGCAATTGTTGATGGTGAATTACACTAGTTCATTAAGAGCCTATTCACTCTAGCCTTGCTTAGCATAGCATCAGCCTTATAATGTTCCCGCTGCTGGCACTCAGGCCTCTTCTCTAAGAGAAAGAATGTGCCATAATCCACCACGCGGGCTTATGGATGTCACATGTCTTCGATTTTTTTTTCTCTTTACCGTTTTGAGAGCAGTTTACGCTAAATCTAGTTATACTAAGATTAAATCAAGCGTAGTAATTTAAACTCTGTCTGTATTTTTTTTTATCAATAGACTGAAAAATATACGTCTGACCTAGGACCTATCTGCTGGACCTATCCTTTTAACTTACCATGAAGATATAAACACAATACACCCTTACCCTTCTTCGTAATCGGTTAAATGCGGGCGATTATCGCGGCTTGCGATCTAAACCCGGGTATAACGATACCGCTGTACCTACCCGGGTAGTCCGAGTAGTAGGTACCCGGTTATCCGGAGGAAATCTCGTAAACTGCACACGATGAACAAGGGAACTATGTAGTTGAGTTGTTCCATTTTTCCTATTTTTCCTCACAGTATTTGATGGTCGGTAGTTTTTGATAAGAATTTATGATATTAAGGTATTGCGTTTTTTTGCTGATAGGGAATATTTTTTGAAATGTTATATTTGTGAGATTTTTTTGGTGGGGACAATCATCCAATGACATTTCCCACCCTTGGGCGGAGCGGGAGATGGTGTCAGACTTTCACTGATTAAAAAACCCACACCGTTCCTTCGTTCGCCTTTCATACCAGGGCCGAACCTTCCTTTCAGAAACAGATCCTTGACCCCAGTAGGTCACCCCAGCAGTTGATCCTGCTGGGCCCCTACGGTTTGCTGACATCTCCTTGAGGCGCTCGACTTAGGCTCAATCCGAACGTTTACTGGTTTTCTGCGCGCTCGCCGTCCGCAAGCCCGCGCCAACGGTGGCTGGAAATCGGGATCCGGATCCCGGCTGCTGACAACCTTGAAGGAGGCCTGAGTCCCAGCAGTGGGATCATTATAAGACTGCTTGTGCTATGCTTATGCTTCTTTAACTTGACCTAATCCCATTAGTTTGTACCCCCATCGACAGTTGTCTTACGTACAATCATTCTATCAGTACAATTGTCTGTATGTCAGTTAATTACTTAAACGCTTGTTAACAACACACACTGGCAGCTTTGTTTGGTTTTTAATTACTTAATTTATTTCTTGAGTGCCTTTCGCCTATCGAAATGGATTATCATAAAAAAGTATCCAACTAGGTATTGAGGAACATGTTTAAGTTGTTTTTAATTCCATCATCATTAGTCAAAAATCGTAATACGATAAAAACGCAAATATACACCGTTCAATTTTAGTCGTTTTAATCCTGTGGAGAGTCGATTCGGTAACGTTAGCTGAGCGAGGCCTATGAACTGTAGGTAGTTAGTACGCAACGACAGACAACTGCCTACAAAGTCATTGACTCGTTTACTTAAAGAAAATAATTTCGTATATGCGTATATTAATTCGAGTTTAAAAAAAGTAGATAGTTTATATAAATTTCTCTTTACAAATTGATAGTGTTTCATGTACCAAATCGACCCTCCGCGGGATTAAAACGACCAAAATTTAACGGTGTATTCTTTAGCTTTTATTGCGTAAGATATCAAAGAAAAAGACTCCTCGCGCTCTGAATGGAGCGGGAGGGAATGTGCCTTGCGTTCTAGGACACTGAGTTTCCCTTTTGGGAAGCCAAACCAGTAGGTTTCAGTCCTGCTGGGCTACGGTTTTAGGTACTGACATCTTTTTGAGGCGCGCGTGAAACATTACATGCCGTCTTCAACTAAAAAAAAGGTTAAAAAGGATTAAAAAAAAAGTTTACATAGCTTAGTTTTATCCCATTTATCCATTCTCTAAATATCTCATAACAAACAACAATAATACATTACATAAAAAAAAAATATTTGATACGGTAGATTTAGTAATGAATGCTCATTTTCACGACGCGAACATTGCACCAAGTAACATTGGGAGTTGCGGTCGACGGTCAGGTAACTCTATCTGAGTTGCGAGGCTGCTAGCAAGGTCACTGCCGGCGACCGGTCTCGAGATGGCGTGAAGATAAAGATGTGGTCTTTGTTCAGATTAAGTATTTAGAAAAAGGGATCTTATTACAGCACTTATGTAGGCATGACCTATGTTTCTGGTTTTAGCTGGTTTCCTGTTTCATACCCGGGACCAAAAAACCCTAAGCCAGGGCCAAAAAACCTTTGCTGCCTTGCATTCCAGGGCCCCACATTGGAGTGGATTTTAGCCAGTAAAAGTCTAACACGCGGGAGAAATTAGGTACTAGATTATATCCCACCAAAAAAAAAAAACTGGTTTCCAGTTTAAGATACAAAAGAAGAAAAAAATTGTGGTTCACTGCGATCCCACCTGATCGTAAACAATGACGCAAACATTGATGGTGAAGCGAACCAGTTTATTAAGAGCCTAGACACCTAAATTATAATATAATCGGTCGTGAAGACCGCTGCAGACAAATTGTTTCAATCTTTTGACGTAACGAGCCTATTTTAGTTGGCAATATCATGAAGTGATCAATTTCTGTAATCTAGCCACGACATAGATACCTTTACCGAATCGCCCCTTACGCTCTCTAAGTTATCACCAAATAGTATCTAATAACATCTTTTATCTCTTTCCAGCGCGTCCGAACCTTCACAACCTCATTAGACGAGCTCGCGGGGCGCGTGCAGGCCGCCGAGGCCGCGCGATCCTCGTGGCGCGGGCCTGGGGACGCGCGCGATGCTCGTGCACAGCTCGACGCGGTGTCCCGCGCGCGTGCACAGCTGCCCCCTCTCCGGAGGCTGGCGGATGAACTGCATGCACAAGCTCAGCAGCTGGCGAGAGACAAGATCCAGCTGCCTGACCATTTGTTGGCGAGGCTTGATGACTTGAATACCAGGTAATTTATGAATTAGCTTTGTTTTCTTCACCTGGTAAGCCATGATGTGGCCGACGATGGAGCACGCTTGCCTTAAAGTAACCACTAAATTCACTGACTCGACTTAAAGTCCTCTAGGTTGTACTCGTAAGTATTAGAAAACACAGACTCCGGCAGGGAATTTCACTCTTTAGCTGTACACAGAATGAATGTATAATTGATGTCTGCAATATACCACACTGCTTAGTCTTTATTTGTCTGTCTTAGATACCTACTTAAGTCTTGATCAACAACACATTATGGCTATAGTTGCCTGGTGTGGATTTACGCGGGACATCCCGATTTTCAAGAGTATAGGGACGCATCCCGATTTGGCCTGATCGGGACGCTAAATGCCCCGATAAATTTGTTCTGCTTCGCTCGCGTGATATCAAAAAATGATCCCATCCTCTCTGAATAAAAAGTACCCTAAACCCTATTCCAGAATATTATCTACCAGTGTGCCAAATAACTAAAGCCGTATAGCCTTTCGAATATGAAGAATTAAAAAATGTTTGTGTTTTATCCGAACTCGTTCAGCTTTTTGAGCGTGAAAGAATAACAAACACACAAATTTTCACACATTGTTTTATGATAAAAGGATGCTGTCATCGGTTGGTCGGATAACCAATCATAGCAGCCTTTTGCCCGATAATTAGTCGTCCTTGTGAAGAAGTTGGGTCTTGTTAACCCAAGTCAATTCAAGTTGTAGACAGTCAGTTTTTGTTTAGGCCAGACCATCTACTTTTCTCTATACCAATACCATGACTGTTGCTGTGACAGACAGATGAAGATCGAAATCAACTTACAACTATACCAAATAAATAAATTCCTACGTTCCTGATTCAAATCTTTTGAAAACGTAGATAAGTCACGAAGGGAATCTCTCACCACAACTACTTGACGTAAATATTAGTATGTAAGGAATGTTGCGCGTGTGCAGCGCGACGATGATTGAAAGTCAATGAAATGGCTGTTTACATTTGTTCTGAGAGTTGCAACGTTGTCAACCTACATTCTTAAAGGCTCGTGGATATTCATGAGATGCTATCTAGTAGGGTAGGCAGGAAGTGAAGGACGTCAAGTTACTGTTGATACTCAGTTTGAGGAATGCACGAAGAAGTATTATACTCCTAAAGATAGCAAAGCTTTACAGGTCTCAGGAATAGCCGTGGATGACACCGGCCCCGAAACGATTGGAGCTAGTCAGGCCCCCAATTCTTTTGTTCTGACCACGTGACTGAGTGTTGAGATGACGTCAAAACAAAGGAATTGGGGGCGTGGCCAACTCCAAGCGTTCACAATTAACGAAACGATCGTAACTTGGCTAGGGGGGTAGACTCACTGTTTCTCCAAAAACTTATTTAATTGCAATTTCATTTTTCGGCCCTGAACTCTTTTCTCCAATATCGGATTTGGACACAAAACGAACTGTTTGCTACGGAATTAATGTTTAGTTGCTGCTTTACGAGTAGTCCAATAACATACCTAAGATTTAAGGTGAAGCAGCAATACCATGCCAAGGGTCGTCTAAAACCCACCATGGTTGAACCTAATATTTTTAATTTATTTTATTTTTAAACGTCGTCTCTCACCAGGAATTACTCTTGTATCTATTGTACATATTGTAGATGTGTTCACAAACATATAAACTAAGACACGCACCAGAACCGAACAACTATTTGTAACCTACACAAATATTTATTCCATGCGAAAATCGAACCTGCGACACACAGCGCAGCAGGCAATATTTCGACCACAGCGTCAAACGTGCCGTCTTGCCGTCCGTTTCCTTAAAACTCGCTTTTATCACCAAGAACACATAGAATAACCTAGTGGGTAACCAAAAATCTCATAGAAAGCCTCGAAAAGTGAACATAACTCATCATCTACTTCATCTTCCAGGGTATCAGGCCTGGTGTCCGGCGGCGAGGAGCGCGTGCGGCAGCTGGCCGGTGTCGCGAGAGACGGCGGCGCGGGCGCTGCGCAGGGCTTCCTGGCTGGCTCGGTGGAGCCTCCCTGGGAGAGGGCCGTCACTCCTGCTAATGTACCATATTATATCAAGTAAGTAACCAAATCATATTCAGTATTTGTTGCACTCTCAACAAGGTGGATAGGTCGTGGTATTTTCTATGATGTTTAGCACTCCGAATTTACGCACACAGTTAAGGCCACGCTCTCCCTCTTATTAAAACCCGGCCGTTTTCCTTCAGTTGCAATTTTCGATCCAAGGCCGCGGTGGCTCTTTCGATTTGAAAAAGCTGCTGAAAGGAAATCTTAAAATATTGACATAAATTATGAATTTATGAAGCAAAACATCGTGAGGTAACCGGCATGTCCTAGAACCAAAAATCCGAAGACATGTGACATCACCATCCGCACTGAGTCCACGTGGTGGATTACAACCCATTCCAAGGAAGACATAAAATTATGAATATACAATTGTAACCCTTACTGAAACTCTGTTCCTCCTCAGCCATGAGCTGGAGACGACTCACTGGGACCACCCGAAGATGATCGACTTGATGAACTCGCTGGCTGACCTCAACGAGGTGCGCTTCTCGGCGTACAGGACGGCGCTCAAACTTAGGACGGTGCAGAAGGCGTTATGCAGTAAGTAGACACTTATATTTTTTGTTAATGGAAACTAGGTACGTAACAACGCAGATATTTAGTCAATAATATCATATTTTGCTAAATTTGAATGAGTACTGAAAACAAAATTGTTATTATTATTGAAAAAAACCACAATCAAACAAACAAATATTTTGGTATTCTAAACGGCATTCAGTAATTATGTCTAATTATTCTGTCCAGTAATGGCATACGATGAATTGTTTTTATATGATGTGATATTAATTTCAAAGATGTCTTCATCAACGACGTAGTTATAAAGCTGATAAATTAGGAAGAGAAGTCCGATATGGACTCTGACGTCAAAGTCTATCACTGTCTATACCTACCTATATCTTCTACTTTTCTACCGATTTTGATTTTATTTTTACATTTAGTATTCTTATTTTGCGTCCTTATTCAACTGGTTAAAAACAAACACATTGTCATACATACTCGTATTTTACTGTAGTAATATGGAATGTAGATAAATTTTCGTGTATTTCACAACGTCTGTTTGTTCCCAGTGCACATGCTGCAGCTGCCGGCGGCGCTGGAAGCGTTCGACTCGCACGGGCTGCGCGCGCAGAACGACCGCCTCATAGACATCCCGGACATGATCACTGTTCTTACTTCGTTGTATGAGGTAAGTACCCATCAGCCATTGGGCATAGTTCCGTGTAAAATGGGGCAACTTTGGCCCTGGGGTACAAGTTTGGCATAAGCTTATTAATCAGGAACTGTGCTTACTGTGTTTCCGTTGGTTAATGAGTTCGGGCCAACGAAACCCCACTTTAGGATTTTATGTGCTTTTTAAGACATGGGGTCAGTGATGATCTAGATAAACTAGAAAAGTACATAAGCATGGAAAAGTCGCATAAGTACTTGCCTGGCTTTGAACCCTCATGCATCACGACACATATTATACTTGTAAAATAAATGATACACTTTGGCAGTCTGGAAAAACATTGTAGCGCAAAAACACACCCCTCCGTTGTAGTTTTAAATCTCATTAAGTACCTAATCAACTCTTCTTCTCCCTCCAGGTAATAGCAGCGGAGAACCCCAGCCTGGTGAACGTGCCGCTGTGCCTGGACCTGTCCATCAACTGGTTGTTGAACGTGTACGACAGCCAGCGGACCGGACAGATCCGCGTGCTGAGCTTCAAAGTGGGGCTCGTGCTGCTCTGCAAGGGACATTTGGAGGAAAAGTATAGGTAAGGAAAGACTTGCAAACTTCAAATGTAATAAAATATGGAAAGGAAAAAAAAAGAAAAACAAAAAAAAAAGAGGTCTTGGGTGCTGAGTGCTGAAAAAGCTAATGCCAAAACTCAAAAGTGGTTCGGAGTGTCACACCCGTTTTTTGAAAGGTAAAAATTAACTAACTAGCTGTCAAATCTCTTGAGTATCAATTGAGTTGCTCAAAGCATAATCAGCTAGTTTGATTTGATCATCTTTTTAGTTGAAAATGCTGTCAAATCTTAGTTAGAATTTACAGTCAAATTCCAGTCTCTCTGTTGCATAATATTTGGTTGATTATTATTTAAAAGAATAATTAGGAAAGTACGAACCTCGGGAATCTCTTGATAATAAAAATTGTGTTTCCAGGTATCTGTTCCGACTGATAGCAGACCCATCGTGCAGAGCTGACCAAAGAAAACTTGGACTTTTGCTACATGACTGCATACAGGTGATTACTTATATTCTTTTAACTTCCCTCAATCATTCTAATAAGTCGTAAGTACCACAAACTTAATATATGACCACACACACATATTTTATTTGGAAAACGACATTTAAAATCAACAAAATATGAGCTTGAACAATTGTTTTCAAATCTCATATATTTTTTACTTAATTTTATGAGTTACCTATAGAAAAAATTTACAGAAGTCTCACAAATGTGACATAAAACAACGACATTACCAAACTATAAAACATTTTGGTTTGATAAGTGCTGTAAATTTTGAAACAGAATCGCGAAAATTAAATACAAAAGACAATACACACACATGAATATCGAGAATTTGTCATGCATACTCATTCAGCTATTCTTCCTGAAGCTCACAAAATAATCTTGTTCTGTTCAGGTCCCAAGACAACTGGGTGAAGTGGCAGCCTTCGGAGGGTCTAACATCGAGCCCTCAGTGAGGAGCTGCTTCGAGCAGGCTTCGGCTGCGACCAAAGAGGGCAACAGGGGAGGCACTCTCGACAGGAAAGTTGGTAAGTGGCCAAGTTTGAGTCTATATTTGTTAGGACGCTTCTTGTTTACACTGTTGGTACTCGTAAAACAACATCAGCAACAACATCATAAAAATATCACTGCAGAAAATGTGACCGTGGACCCTAATAAGCCCGTAAAAGTCCGACACGCGCTTTCGCTCTACCCTATACTCCATTCGGAATAACATTATACATTTAAACAATTCTTTTTTACTGTCCGTTCAAACGATTTCGACTTTTATTCCGTAGGCATAAAGATGGCATTAAAGGCAAAAAAGTGGTGACAATACAAACTATTTATTGCAACCGCCATGTATCATTTCTAACCTAAAAAAACATAGCCCACTAAAGTTTTTAAGGTATAAGGTAGATATTGTTTACAAAATAACATTACAGGTAGGATAGGATAAAAAATAAAAGATCCTTCTACAAGAAAACTAACATTCTCCTTCATTTCCAGTCAACCTTCCTGAGAAAGAAAAGGAAAAAGAAGAGACTCTAAACAAAGACAAGACTCTAGAACGCGACGCTGACGGCCAACTGCAGTTCATCGAGGCGTTCCACTTCCTGCAGTGGCTGCAGAAGGAGCCGCAATCCATGGTGTGGCTGCCAGTGCTGCACCGGCTGGCGGCTGCAGAGACCGCCAAGCATCAGGCCAAGTGCAACATCTGCAAGGAGTACCCGATCATTGGGTTCAGGTAATACAATAAACCACTGCTCACAGTAGCTTTGACATAGAAACTGTAAATTGCAGGTTCAAACGCATGCATTACTTTTTGTTATTTTTTCATCACCACTGTTATAAAAACGGTGAAGGAAAATATCGTGAGGAAACCAACATGTCTTAGAACCAAAAATTCGAAGACCTGTGACTTCCTATGCGCACTGGGTCCAACGTCGTGAATTACGGTTTCGTTGCGTGATCGATTTAGGAATGAAGATATCAGCAGAACCAATGTTACCGACATAGCCGGAAGAATCGCAGTGGCAGTGAGCAGGGTAAATTGCTCGCAGAACATTGGTCGATGGGGCTGAAAGGTTCTAGAGTAGCAAACGCGTAATGGAAAACACAGTGTTGGTAGTCCTGCCACAAGGTGGACCGATGAGCTGGTGAGGGGTTGCGGAAATCCGTTAGACGCGAGACACGGAGATTCCCTACGGGATCGAATCAGAAATGAAGATATCCGTAAGAGAACCAAGGTTGCCGACATAGCACGAAGAATCGCCAAACTTAAGTCGCCATGGGCAGGGCACATTACACGCAGAACAGATAACTGTTAGTGCCAAAAGGTTCTGGAGTGTCGACCGCGTACTAGAAGATGCATTTATTTATTTATTTATTTATTTATTCACTTCATCAACAAATTTACATTTGTGTCGAATGGATGAAAATTTAACAATATTTGTAACACATTACACAACATTCTAAGAAATAAAAAAAAACAATTAAACAAGACATGCTAGTACTGTGAGTTGCCAGGTAAATAAATAAAAATACATTGCACATTAGTTATCATCACATTAATATCATAGTTAAAATACAATAACAATAACATTGTTGGAAGGCCTCCCAGAAGGTGGACCCATGAACTGGTCAGGGTCGCTGGAGTCCGATGGATGCGAGACGCACAAGACTGGTCGTAGTAGCGACACTTGGGGGATCCAGCTGTGGATGCCTTTCGAGGTTTTCCTTTTCCAAACAACGCATAACGTGATTAGTACGTGTAATATTGGTTAATGTCTCTTTCAGATACCGTTGCCTGAAATGCTTCAACTTCGACATGTGCCAGAAGTGCTTCTTCAGCGGCCGCAAAGCCAAGAACCACAAGTTGACTCATCCCATGCAGGAGTACTGCACTGCTGTAAGTCACCGAACTTCTTCATTACAACTTTCTTCAAATTCTATTCGGTTCGACAGGTCGAAAAGTGTGTCAATATTTTTTTTTTTTATTAAAAAAGCTATTATATGCCAGCTGTTTTGCCCGCTTGAAAGTAGGATAAAAAGTAGTTATATTCCAGGACATCATTTAGCCGTGTGCCAAATTTCATCCCTAACCGTTCTGCCGTTCGAGCGCGTAGGAGTAGCAAACACTACTTTTGTACAATCCTTCGCTTTTATAATTGTTATTGTGATGTTTCTGGATTTTCTTATCTGGTCTTCTCTTTAGAAACTTTCTATATTTCAGAATGGGCAATAAGCTTTATAAGAATTTATGAGATTTCGAATCTATAGCCACCAACACACGTATCGAATTCAGTGTTCTATATTTTATGTGATTATTTGTAATAAAAAGGTCCTAAAAAACTCTGGGTTACAATTGAATTTGAACTTTGTCGCGTAGGTACAACATAGAGTTTATTATTCTAAAATTTGATAATTCTCTTGAATTTAAATAAGACTATTATACATTTCAAAAGGATCTTTTAGGTTTTAATATAATTTTTTTTTAGGTTTACTATCCCCTTTTTTTTTGGTTTTTGTTTAAAGATGTTAAAACAAAACTATGTATTACTATTTGCAGACAACATCAGGCGAAGACGTCCGCGACTTCACTCGCGCGCTGCGCAACAAGTTCAAGTCAGCGCGCTACTTCAAGAAGCACCCTCGGGTCGGCTACCTGCCGGTGCAGACTGTGCTTGAAGGTATGATATACTTATTTTTTTTTTTACATATAAACTAGCGCTAGTAATTAGCAGTTATGAGCCCGTGTACATCATCAATATTGCATACATAAGTGTCTCAAGCACAAATTGTTTCCAAGGTAGAACTCAAATTACAAATTAAAGCGAGTTACCTTAAATTTCATACAAAAATGGCTTTAAATACAGCGATATCACAGAATATACAAAACACAAAGAAACCAATTAATACCTTTAATATAAAGTTTATTTTATATTAAACCATGTACTGTCACTGTTTACTTTAGTTGTTAATCCAAAGATCAAAGCAACCCATTTAAAAAAAAAACAGCATTTTCATAGGTTATACATGACGAAGCAAAATGTGTCCTTCACGCCACTGTCACGACTACATGACAAATTAATGGACCAGCTACTTTGGTGCCTAGCTCACGGTTTTTATTTTTTAACATGATGGTCAAAGGGACAAGTCATAAGAACCACGGGTAGCAATCTGCTCTTACCATGTTCTCAATTTCTCTTGGTTACCGCCATGCGGTTTGCCAGAGGGTCGTAAGACTTCGAGTAATGCACGTCACCTATAATATGTTGAGTTGAATACGTTCCACAGGCCATACGAGCGGACGGCGTACCGTAACTTTCACGCTAAAACTTTTAAATCTTTTCCCCCGTGACGCCAAAAAACGGTCAAGAAGCGTCCGCCAGTGGCTTATATGGTTGACTTGAATTGTAAATTTCTGTATCTGTACATATGAGTGACGTTGAGAGTGATATTACTTATGTTTAAAGACTCCCACAGATATCCATTCTAGTTATCCTCTGTAAGAAATGGATAAGTTAACTAAAAAATCTTAATTAGTCACAATATGTATGAAGTTCTAAAAAAGATATTGGCAACTTGTCAGGAGACGCGCTGGAGTCGCCGGCGCCGTCGCCGCAGCACGGCGGCGCGGCGGGCGCGGCGCTCGGCGGCGACGACATGCACTCGCGCCTCGAGCTGTACGCCACGCGCCTGGCGCAGGTGGAGCTCGGCGCCAAGCCGGGGGACACGCCCGACAGGTGCGCTACTATACTTTTATTACTATTAATAAGTTCGTGCTTGACCAATATCTTACCAAATAGTACGCGATGATGATAAAGCGGGATCCACTCGAGCGCGAAGGGATTCAATGTCATCTGCATCACATTTACTCTTTAGGTACCTACAGCTTCCAATTTCTGAATTCTTTCATGTGGTTCTTGACTAAACCTATGTATTACGAGTATTTTGAATCTAAACATATATATATGTTTATCAATTATCTAGAACTACTACTACTAGACGGTGTTATAAAAAAGTTGTTGAATAAAAAAAAATTGCTTCTTCATTTTCACTTAGTATTTGTGCTCGTTATTTTTTTCTAAATTTTGTCTCTATTAGGTTGGATAATATTATATGGCTCCACTGATATCCACAGCGCAAAATATATATTTTTTTAAATATCTGAATAAATATTTGTCTTTATTTATACCTACTTGTGTATGATCCTCGGCACACAAATTAAACCATCATCGTGGTCGACCTTGAATGCGAAGTATTCGATTTTTGGGTCTCAATCGAAGTCAGGGGCTGCGCATTACCATAACAACGGATTCAACTTATTTGCCGCGTACTATCTAAAATCTTTTACATTAACAAAAAACTGCCTCTAAAATCTTATTATCGTCTTAACCACAGTGACGAAGAACATCAACTGATTGCCCAATACTGCGCCTCGCTGAACGGTGGCGGTGAAGCTGATGACGCTCCCCGTTCGCCCGTCCAGGTGGTTTCCATCATCCATCGTGAGCAGAGACACGAGCTGGAGGCTATGATCAGGTATGACTTCAAAGTAAACAATTACTTATTAAGCTGTAAATGATAATGGAGATGAAATAATCACAACCTCTCAGATGATGATGATGTTTTCAAGGCAAAAACAGACTACCACTAACACACAAAAAGCAAACAGCTATATCAAAAAATGCTCATTGGAATTTTCAGAGAGCTGGAAGAAGAGAACGCCAGTCTCCAAGCTGAATACGAACGTCTGAAGGCTAAGCAAACCCCAGGGTCCACTCCTGAGGAGCAGCACGGTGTTACTGATAACAGGAACGCTCCTGTAGACCAGGTAACTTCAGCTATAAGTTTTATTAAAAGATGTTAAAGTTTCAAATTCTTTGCATAAGTCAGAGATAAAAAGATAACCGTAACGTTTAAGGTATTGCCGAAACTGGAGAAGAAGTTGAAAATTGCAAAACCGATTACTGATGTGCCTCTTGAGTTTTAATTCTCCAACTTTTAGAAGAGCTCATCAGTGTGTACAGTAAAGTTCTGTGTTAGTAAATTACCCCCAAAAATCATAAGCTAACTACAGTTTATGTAGAGATTACAACTAAATGTGTAATAAAAAGTAAAAGCAGACATGCTTATAGCACCAAACAAAATATCAATAACTGCCCTACCTTGTAGTAACTTCAATTACATGAACAGCACCTACATGTATCAACCATCAACCCTTGTGGCTAAAACATACAAATCACAAATAGAAAAATGCCAAATTGCTTACCTAATACTAAAAACAACTAAGCAATGTTACATACAGCTTCCGTACATAAACTCAAAACTACGTAATGTATTCTTCAACGTATCGTCTTGCTTGCAGGACATGATGGCTGAAGCACGTCTGCTGCGGCAGCATAAGGGTCGCCTGGAAGCACGCATGCAGATCCTCGAGGAACATAACAGGCAGCTCGAGGCACAGTTGCAGAGACTGAGGAGGCTGCTTGATGAGGTAAGAATCTTAATTAAATACTAACAAAGAACAAGATAATCCAGTGATAAATATAGAAGTCTTACATCGAGCACAACAAGGAAGAAGATGCAGCATCTTATTACATAGCTCTTATGACATACCTAAAGAATAATTAGTAAGGTTGAAATACCAATTGATACCTAGATGCAAGCAGCTCCCGATTTATAACATACGAATCGATACAATAGAATAGAAATTTTAACCACCATTAAAAACAAAATATTTTACTATTTCTAGCCTGCCCAAGGTTCTCCACCAGCCCGTACTGGTACGCTCCAGACTCGCTCCGTGACAGCTTCGCAACTTGCTACTGATTCGCCGGCAAAAATGCATAATGGACTATACCACGAGTCGCAAACTAGTAAGTATCCATATAATTTACCCTTGGAACTGGTTTAGCCTTCTGACAAAGTTGACATTACAGTTATCCATACTAAAAGTTTGAAGTTCCACAAAACATAAGAACCTTTATCATAATAGTCTTGTGAATAATACGTTAAAACTAGCTTTATTTAATGAAGAAGACCAACTAGGACAAAAAAATACATATTAAAATAGGTGTTCCTCAAGGCATCATTTTGAGTCCCATCTTCTTTAGAAAAAATAAACTATTTACTCAGAAGAGATGTCTCATAGGGTACCAATGCAGGTCTTCGGAACGTTACAAGGTTAGGTGTCTCTCAAGGAAGTATTCTATGTCCTATAAAAGAGTAGAGGTTAGTGAGTAGGGGTCCCATCACGGTTTCCATACGTTAACATCGGCCTGTGTACAAAGACGGCGGGGGGCGCTGGGCGGGCGCGGAGCGCGAGGCGCTGGAGCGGCCGCCGCCGCCGCCGCACGCCGTGCACTCGCTCATGCACTGCGCAGGTACCGCGGCCCGCGACCGCGCTGACTACAGCGATCAGAACTTCGTTTCCAATTTAAGTTATTTCGGAAAATAAAGTTCAGTGTTCAATGCAATACCAATATTTTAAGACATATTCTGTAGTATCATACCGCAATCTATCTTAATTGACACAATTGTATATAGACAATTTGTAGAGTGAAAATAACTTTAATTGGAAACAAGAATTCTAATAGACTTTAGCTTTCGTAGCACTGTTGCCTCCAGATTTCAACGTTTGTCGCAGCTATAGATTGATTGTGTTGCTATTTCATACACCTAGTTGTGACTTTCGTGAAGCCATTACTTTAGCAATGCAAAATGGATTCTATGCTCTTTCACTGAAGACGCTTTATTGCTCATTTTTATGATTTCACCGATTTCTTTGATTAAATAGTTTTGTTGTTTTGATTTTCTTTCGTCGTCGTTTGTCAGTTGTTGCATGGTTTTGAGTGATGCATGTAAAATATTGTCGTTTGACATTTAATATTCACGATGTTTTTTCTTTCTGTTTTTTGCAAACCTAACAGGACGTATACCTTGAGGTAATAATAATCAATATTTCATGCCATCTTTGAATAATCGACTACTTTTGAGTAGCTTTTGGGTCCAACAGGAAATGTGTACCATATCAACAAGATCAAATAGATTCACGAAACTTCTTAACAAAAAAAAAAAAAACTTTCCTAAAATGATAACCATTATGATTCTAAAGAAATGTATCAATTTCCAGATGACCTTGGCCGTGCCGTCGAAGAACTAGTGTCAGTTATGACGGAGGACACACAAAACCAAGCATCGAACTCTCCTCCGCAGTACACCAACGGGAAACCCCCCACCAAAGAGTAGCCCTCATGTGACTTCACACGCGCATATGGTGCTGCCACCCAGCGGAGCCGCCCGGCAACCGCCACCTTCTCTATGATACCTTCGAACTAGCAACACTGTCGAGTAATACCAAAGAGAATGCTTTAAATTTCTATCCCTGCTAAACATCGAAGTATTATAAAAATTGTACAGATTTCTACTACTAATTTTCGACTCATCACTAACAATACCCTGCACATGCTATTCTACCTTATTATACATAAGCTCTAACATTTCACACATTTTCTAATCGAGGCTTCCCGGGGAAAGATACTAAAAGTAGAAGCCTGTAAGGAACCGGCTATATAGAACTAACGACGATTTTATCTAGATTTAGTTCCCTGTAGCGTCCTTTTCGAGACGATAGTCGTATGCAACGCTTATTGTATTAATAAGGGCATGCCATTGTTGCAGTACGTATCGTGATTGAGTCGCTTTCATTTTCTACCGTAAATTTTTAGAATTCATGTAGGCAACCCTGACAGAATTTCTACTATTTTTGTTTTCCCCCTCCGTAACCCCGACAGTGTTGCTAGAACGAGACGATCCAACGAAAAAGACACTGTAACGAGCATTTATACATATATATTTAACAAAAAAAAAATGTACCAAATTTGTGGATACTTGATATTTTAATCGTTTAAGTACATATCTTGTTAGTACAATCTCCATTATATGTCATATCACTTCTTGTATACTTCCATATCATTTTGCTGTGTAAAAAAACAGGCATATGTATTATATCACGTGAAACGAAACTGAGGCGACATGGTCACCGACTAATCGGTGGTCTATATTATTTACAAGACAGCTCGATTGGTTTGACCACATTTTTTTCATATCAACGAGTGAAATATTCCACTGAAACTATATCCATCTTTTTCTATTATTATACAACTAAGAACAAACAGATTTTAACGAACTACTAAAATAGTAGGAATTTGAAATGTGGTCACACTGAACGTTATAAGCTGAAAGCTTTAATAGGATCACAATTAGCTTTAAAACCACAACTGTGACATATTTTGATAAATAATGCAACACAATGGATGCAAACCTCCATGTTTTTACCGCGCAACCACGGAAAGGGCCTAAGTTTTAGTGGAAAGTATTGTTATATAGATTGACCTCTCCGATTTTCAAAAATGTATGCCATATGTCTAGTATGGCCGTAGTTAAAATGGATTCGTTAACAATTTTGCGAGTAGTATTTAGATGTAGCCAAAATGATATCGAGCATGTTATTTATATGCATGTAAGTTAAACATTTATCGAGTTATCAAAAATGTATCGTTAGATGATGAAAATAATAATCGACGTGCTTCTATGCAGAGTAGTGGCCGTTTCCTTTCCTTCACTGTTAGATCTTGGTGGGCCGCGAGTCTTGAGTCGTACGATGAAAAAATCACTTCGAACAGAATGAACTAACTGCATAAACTTAACCTTGACGAAAGTTCGTGTGATTAATCGTCTTCAACATTCGTGGCCCGCGCTAGATAGTACTGTCGGACTGTAGGGACTCTTCGTAGGAACTAAAAACATGTATCCAAAACTTTTTCACTATTACAAAAGGCAAGATGACACGTTTTTCGATTAGGCTAATTTGGGATGCAACAATTTTTATGTCGCATGCCGATGTATCTCGATATGTACCGTGTGTCTACTAGTAAGATGCTGCCTACCTTTTTTAGATAAGGATATATTGGAGAGACTTTTATACGATCGTTAAATAATCCTGTTGAAGCTAACTTTAAATTAAGAACTTCGGATCTAACCATATCATGGTTTATTTTATTTTTTCTTTATTTCTGTCGCAACGATGCGCCAAAATTTCGAAGTCGCCGCACTTTTTAACACTGGCAACATTCTGAAATTTCGGCGCATCCGCGACTGTTACTTAAATTCTTATTAATTTCGCTAATATAGTATATAAGAAAAAGCACAATCTTTATTATTATTTTTAACGAAAATAGAAAATAAAAATTTACACTAATATATTGTTAATAATTTTATTTTTTGTTTATTGTGTAGTACGGTAGTTTTCTGTTTACGAAATTTAATTATTATTTTAATATTGGCAACCTTATGATGTACTACTTTCGCATTTATTTCTATATTTTACTGTGTTTATAATGTTTTTAGAAGTTAAACACAAATAAACATTCAACATAGTATTCTTTGTTTTTGTTTTTTAACCTGACCCTTAAACAAAAAGTGCCATACGTACAAGAGCAAAACTGGCAACACCTTTACTGAAAAGATGCACGCTGGCATTGATGGCATCATACATAAAATGAGAACGCAAGATCATAAGGCTTGGAGAGTCTCCTGAACAATCACACTCAAACAAGATCTTGCCCGTATAAACCTTTATTTAGTTAACAAACATTATAATTAAATTTCATACACTCGCTTACATTATAAGTCATTTTTGCACTATTATTATAATTAATAATAAAATATACATAGCTTTAGCATACACATTTTTTAAAGGCATATTTTGGTTCGTTTTGCACACCAAAACGCTGATTGGATAAGGCCATAGTATTGGACATTATTGGCAATTATGCCGATTTATAAAAGATAACCTACATTCGAAAATAAAAGAATCAGTACATCAATCAAATATTTCTCTACAAATACACAAGTACCTTGCTAAGTATAACAAAATAGGTCTGAAAAAAATTATTTCTTGATCTCATCTTTCAAGGAATTCATGTGCCCAAAATATAATTATAATGTTTAAATTTAATTTGTTATATTGCTTAAAGGCACAGTTATATTTAAATAATTTCACATAAATAAATCTTCAGTCATGAATAGGAACGACCTATAGTTAACAACCTATTTCATTTTTAAACATTTGCATAAAATGCTATGCAAGTAAAATCCACCAAAATGTTTGTTACGGTGGGTAATAATAACAGTATATTATTTCTGCATAATATATTATTTATAGTAAGTATAATAAATTATACTTCATAGATATTAGGATTTGCAGTGTGCTAATTATCCAATAGATAAAAGTGAGCGTAGTTCAAGCGTAAAAGTGTGGAATGTCTTAATTTCAGTTTAGCAGATATTTAGTGTATGACGTCCTGTAAATGTGTATGGTAAGTTCAGATTTGTGCATCCAGCCATTCAGCAGATATTCAACAAAAACTGTTTCCGCCAGGACTACGTATTCTGAGCGTAACTTTTTTTTTTCTATGGACATACAAGAAAACAAATACATACAATAATTAGTGTGTAACGAGATGTAAATGTGTATGTATAAATGAAATTTGTGTGTCTTATAATTACGAAGATATCCGAGTTTCCGCTGCGGTGACGTTTGGCAATTTGATGAAAATCATATAAAACGGTTTAGTAGAAAGTTATAATTTTTTATGCACGTTACTTTGGATTTGTGTGTAATGTGTGTAAAAGCAGAATTTGAAAAAAACATACCGTTCAGAAGATATAAAAGTAAACGTAAAATAAGGTTATTAGGTCAAAGCTCTTAAAATAGGAACTCTAGAGTCTAACTTTTTACATGTATCTATAACTTGTAAGGCTCTACAATGTCCTGCAAAGTTTCATGTATGTGCGCTAAGTAATTAATGAGCAATCGCATAATTACTACGACTGGACCACTATATTTTATGACATCCGATTATAGGACTTTTTAATGGAAAAAGCAAAATAAAATATATACCAATCATTAGTGTATTAATGCAACTAATCCTATTTGAAATTTCAGCTCATTACACTAAATAATTAAAGAGATATAATAAAAAGACCAGAACAACTACAAAACATGGATAAACCGGCCAAGTTTGAATGGGTACGAAAAAGCGGCCGTGCAGTACTTAGACCTAACGTTCTAAAATTTCCAGTATAATGTTGTTATTGTGTTGAATGATTTCGTACAGGTGCGTACACAATTGTTTTGCAGGAAATAAAATAACTTTCTATTAATAAAATTATTTATTAGGTAACGATTTAACTAAAACAAATAAACGACATTAATAAAAAATAATAAAATAGGAACTAACAGTAAGTATCTAAGTACGTGATTTATGATCTTACCTTGTTTATCTTCCAATCATTCTCACTACTGGCTCAATAAGTATGGTTCACAGTCACTTACACTAGCTACGTCAATATCCGAATCCAGTAAGTACCTACATAATATTACGTTGATGGCAAAATAAACAGTGCATACGCACGTTGTCCTTGACTGCACATTTGTGACTGTTACTAAACAAAACGGAACAGGAAGCGCGCGCTCAGAAGATACTTGCCTACTATTCAAACATGAAGTCGAAGCGAATGCCGCATGCCGGTTTGCGCAGGATTCCCGCCATTCTGTCTGTCAAACTCCAAGCGAATGCTAGAATTGCGGGATCCGCGTAGATTATAAAATATTGAGTGTTCTATTTGTAGGGTACCTACTTATCCAAGAACGTAAATAAGAAGTAGTAAAGTCTACAATGAAGTCTAGAAAATGTTAAGCATAAAAAACTGGGCAAGTGCGTGTCGGACTCGCACACTGAGGGTTCCGCACAAAACAAACTTACGTAAATGTGTGAGCCCGACTCGCACTTGCCCAGTTTTTGTCTATTTTTGTATTTGAGTTGATTGCTTGCCTGTGGAATTTTGAGGAGCACTTCGACGACGGCGGTGTGTTTTCGCCGTTGTCTGATGCGGTCGGGCTCCTTTCGCTAGCATTACTGCTTCGCAGAAGGAGGCGACCGCCTGCCACTCCTCGCTCCGTGCGTAGACCGCAGGCGTTCCGCTGGGCCGCTGTAAAGGGCAATGGAAAGAACGATGCCTGCATAGAGCCTCCGGCAGGAGGCGTCAGAACACTTAGGCAGGAGCGGCTTGAGAGCAGCCCCAGTCCTATTCAGTCTGGGAATTTTGGTGGAATTTTGGCGCCCAGACGTCGGAAGTGTTCCTTAAAATTCCACAGGCAAGAATATCTTAGAGGTGAAGTAGTAAAACAGTATATAGTGAAAAAATATGATTACCCGCTTTCTTGATGTCCCCATTAAAGTTTCAGCTTTTCTCGAAATGCTACTCTCGGAATGCAACCAGCTATTTGTGTTTTAGTGTTTTATTAAGAAGATACTCGCCTATTTTTTATTATAAGTTAAATTTTTGAGTTTGAATCTATTAAGTCCTTGTGACATTTTCCATTTAAAATAAAGAATTCTTTTTATTTAAGATATTTCCTATTTCTTTTCGTTTTATCTGAGTATCAAGTGCACTATTTAACAAAGAAGTTTTACTTTCAAGTGGAGGTAGTAACAAAGGCAAATTGTAATCACCCTTCTAACAACTTACTACTGCAGTAGTAAGAAAGGAAATCAAATTAACAGTATTACTACTGGTAGTAACACGGGCAAGAAACCGTGCGGTAACAAAAAAATATTTTTTGAAACGTTTAAAAATGGAATACTTTCTTTTTTTAAATACTGTTCATTTTCCTTCTAAACCTCAATACACTTTATTTCTAGTAAAAAAAGTTGGTAACTCTACCTTCAAGGACCACTAGCGCCATAATTGAAATTAAAACCGCCGCGCTGGTTTTGTTTTTAACGCACTTTTAGGCCGTGTTTACGGAGACTCGGCGCGTTGGGCGTTTCATCGTACATTGCAGCAGCGGGCCGCGTCATCGCTCGCGCAAACACAGACATATGGCAATGTACGATGGACCGCCCGACGCGCCGCGTATCCGTAATCGAGTACTTAGATAAACACAATGTGCTATACAAATACTTTATTGCCTTTTCTAGCATTTTTACAAACCACATTTTTTATTATTTACGAGTTATGATTTTTTAAACTGGCGGCACGGCGTTAGTAAATATGTACCTACTATATCAATTTTTCGTAAATATTACGTCTGCCAAATAAATGCATTTGTTAATAGGTTTTTTTTTTATGGTAGGTAAAATCATCCAATGACAAATCCCGCCCTTGGGTGGAGCGGGAAGTAGTGTCAGACTCTTACTGACTAAAAACCTACCCCGTTCCATTCTTTGCCTTGGTCCCAGGGCCCCGGGTGCCATTTTCACATACCCTTTGACCCCAGTAGGCTTCGGCCCTATTGGGCCCCTACAGTTTGCTGACAACTCCTTGAGGCGCGCGAGAACAGTGCGTGCCGTAAACGACTTGAGCTCGGACCGGTATGTTACTGGACGGACGGACAGGGAGCTACTCATAGCCCGCCGTCCGCGAGCTCGCGCCTACGGTGGCCGAAAATCAGGATCGGAATCCCGGCGGCGGCGGCGGCGTGTACGCCGTAGCCTGATGCGGTCAGCCTCCTCCTTTGCTAGCATTACTGCTTCGCAGAAGGAGGCGACCGCCTGCCACTCCTCCTCGCTCCGGAGCATGGCTTGAACCAAACCCCGGCGCGAGAGATCGCTGCCGCCGATCGCCCCCACAAGGGCAGGCGATGCTCTTCCCAAGCGAGGCACATTTGTTAATAGGTACAGATGCATTTATTAAATTGTAATAATTTCGTAAGTAAACGTCGTCAGTAAACAATCACGTAATCACTACTACAAATTTGTAGGTACTATTTTTTATCACAAATTCGTCAAGAATTGTGTACGCATCTGTACGAAGCTATTACACTATATTACACTGGAAATTTTAGAACGTTAGGTCTAAGTACTGCACGGCCGCTTTTTCGTACCCATTCAAACTTGGTCGGTTTATCCATGTTTTGTAGTTGTTCTGGTCTTTTTATTATATCTCTTTAATTATTTAGTGTAATGAGCTGAAATTTCAAATAGGATTAGTTGCATTAATACACTAATGATTGGTATATATTTTATTTTGCTTTTTCCATTAAAAAGTCCTATAATCGGATGTCATAAAATATAGTGGTCCAGTCGTAGTAATTATGCGATTGCTCATTAATTACTTAGCGCACATACATGAAACTTTGCAGGACATTGTAGAGCCTTACAAGTTATAGATACATGTAAAAAGTTAGACTCTAGAGTTCCTATTTTAAGAGCTTTGACCTAATAACCTTATTTTACGTTTACTTTTATATCTTCTGAACGGTATGTTTTTTTCAAATTCTGCTTTTACACACATTACACACAAATCCAAAGTAACGTGCATAAAAAATTATAACTTTCTACTAAACCGTTTTATATGATTTTCATCAAATTGCCAAACGTCACCGCAGCGGAAACTCGGATATCTTCGTAATTATAAGACGCACAAATTTCATTTATACATACACATTTACATCTCGTTACACACTAATTATTGTATGTATTTGTTTTCTTGTATGTCCATAGAAAAAAAAAAGTTACGCTCAGAATACGTAGTCCTGGCGGAAACAGTTTTTGTTGAATATCTGCTGAATGGCTGGATGCACAAATCTGAACTTACCATACACATTTACAGGACGTCATACACTAAATATCTGCTAAACTGAAATTAAGACATTCCACACTTTTACGCTTGAACTACGCTCACTAGATAAAATACCAAGTGTTTGATAAATATTTTTATCTTTCTAGGTCAGCTGGGACATTACAGTTATCTGAAAAATTTAATCAGCAGCAGTTAGTTAGCACCTTTTATAACAACTACTGGATGAACGATTCAAACAAGTTGCATGCTGTGTAAACAAATAATTCTACACCCTTAAATCATCAGTTAGATTAAGTGCTGGGCCAGACACGGGAACGCGCGTTCTCGTTTGTCATTCTATGGCTTGAGTTGCTCGCGTCCCACGTGTCGCAGCCCACGAACACTCAAATGAAGTTTTTATATCTGAGATTGCCGCCCCGCATCCACGCTTCTAGTCTGGCCGAACACTAAGGGACAAAATGTCCCCCAACATGATATGTAACACTCAATCTAACTGACGCTGCAACATTGCCCAGTGTCCCGAAGCGCGGGGCATGTTAGACAATTTGACAGCATTGCAATTCGTGCTTGGGGGACAATTTGTCTCCTAATATGAGGCTTTAAGAAAACCAACAGTGCACAACCCTATCTGATATATATTCAAAGTAATGATAGTATTTTATGTATACTATCTAAACACACGGTTACCAACTATTTTAAAACCAACAATGACTTTTTAAACCTACCCTCTTGCGAAGAGTTAATATTTGTTGGCAGAATAAACGCGAGTTTTTGGTCGGATATATTCAACGTAAGCGTTTTAAAGGTCTTGTTTGCTGCAAAATATTTGGCAATGTGTGCACCCAAGTAAAATAGAAAAGCTAAATCTGAATACTTAAAGTGCATAAATGATTATGGTAACTGAATGTGTAGCCAAGTGAGAAATGCTTAGCTACATTTTATGCTGACCGTACCAATCAAACTAAATAAGTATTAAAATTATCTGTCCATCTATCTCAAGACCATGTTTGTCCTTAAATAACAGTTCTTATAAATAGCAATATTAGTCTTTTACAGTGAAAACAATAGTGTTATCATATAAATTGCATAGAGGCTAACTACATTAATTTGTTTAAATATCATAACATATAATATATTTTTAGGTTATATAGTTGGTAATAGAATGCGGACATAATAGTATATTCGCTTGATTTGAGTATTGGTTATTGAGCAATGCCTGTATTTCTCTATTGCCAAGACATGGGTATACTATAGTGTACACCCAGGAGACGCTGCAGCTGTGGGGAGTGACAGGGCGATTCCCGGCCACAGTAGGCATAGGCTTGCGGCCGACAAGCAATGTGTAACTCGCCGTCTGTTAATTACCTCACCAGTGCCGCGCCTCAAAGAGATGTCAGCAAAAACAAAGGGGCCTAGTAGGGCTGATACCCACAAGGGCTGTAGGAATACCTGAAAGCCTTACCAAAGCCCTGAAGCAAAGGGCGACACGCTATCTCTCTCCACCCAAAGTGGGAGAAGTTGTTTTATAATTCCCCACCCCGATATAAAAGTGTGGATGATTTATAGTTCTATTACCAAAATTTCTAATTGAAGTCAGTCAAGCAAATCATTAACATGTTTTTCTTAAAAACATTCTTTGGTCATCTATTTTGTATTTGTAATAAAGGAGTACAATCTTTGTGTAAACACTGTCCATTGTATAGCACCAAGAACTACAGTTTGTTATGAATCAGTCATGATTTGAGCAACATTTCTTTAGGCACTAACATTGTGATATGAATATGACATGACATCAGGCTGTTTACAATTTGTTCGGATTGAACTACATATATCTCTCAATCATCTCAATCAAAGTGGGAGGCTGCACATGGTCAACCTGTTGGCTGTGTACTATACAGTTAAAGCAATCATCCAAATATGGACAGCAGTATTCCAATTGTCTCACTTCACTGTAAAGTCAGGCCTACTGTCTATAACATACTGTGTATAACATACAGTGAGGAAGGCGCCATGAAGCCTAACGGTAACAAGGCGTTGCCACTCCGTCGACCGAGTTTCACAGTTTTCAATGTAAGCTGTGAGCAGACATACACCAAGCGTATAATGAGGAATATGTTGTCTATGAAGCTATACGTCCTTGGACAGTATGCCTAAGTCAAGATTGCTTAAGCAATATTGTTTGATAAATGTTAAACTTCTGCAGCCTTGATGCTCTATCACCAACTACATAATTATATTAATTTAGGTACCTAGTTGCATCAACCTCATACTCTGACCGTTGAGTTAGTATTACTATCAAGACCATTCACAGGGGCTTGGTTATCAGTCCGGGGTCGTCGGAACAGCAAGACGTGGGGTTCAGGGTTATGTACCATGAAGTGCAACCAGCCAGGGCTCTGCTGAACTCCAAGGTTACGCCATTCGGTCTCCGTCATCAGGTGGGACTTTGGTACCAGGCGGGCAATGTCTGGTGGAAGAATGACATGCCTGAAATCAGAAATAAATGAAGATGACATTTTATTGTTTTAATAATAAAAGTATTCTATCATAAATACCTACATCATACAAAACGTTATTATAATACAACACATGATGACACGCAAAATCGTTCCACATTTTTGTGTAAAATATCTTGGCTTCCATTTAGATAGGCGGCTAACATGGAATTTTTAAAATCAGAATTCTGATTTTAAAAATAAATGGATAATTGGAAACAAGTGAGAAAAATGGTTCCTTGGATACTATTTTTTACTGTAATAATAACACTAGTTTACATGACTTTTGTTCATGAAATGGAATACATACGGTTACATTACTTTGGGTATCTACATCTCGGAAAAAATATTTAAAAAAATCCAGCACGTCAGGTTTTTGAAATATTTATTAAGAAGATTTTTACAAAAAACACATCTAAATAAACGATAGACAGTTAAAAATGGGTAATTTTTGCTCTTTTTTTATAAATATTTTCATCTGTATCTCTCACAACAGACCAACAATAGTCCCCTAGCATGTTTTCGTCCCAAAAACCTTGATAATTTTGCTCAAATAATTTTAAATCTTGGTGAAATCGCTCACCGTGTTCATCACTCACACTACCAAGATTTTCTGGAAAAAAATCTAAGTGGGAATGCAAAAAATGAATTTTTAGTGACATATTTACACCCATACGCTCATAATTATGCAATAAATTTTCAACGATCTCTTTGTAATTATCACTTTTTTTATTGCCTAAAAAATTTTTAACGACACTTTTGAAAGAGTTCCAGGCTGCTTTTTCTACATCGGTTAAAAGGCTCTCGAATTTTGTATCGTCCAATATTCTCCTGATTTGAGGACCCACAAATATTCCTTCCTTTAATTTAGCCGCAGAAAGATTCGTAAATACAGAGCAGAGATATTGAAATGCAGGCTTGGACTTATCCAAAGCTTTGGTAAAATTTTTCATCAAGCCCAACTTAATGTGAAGCGGAGGTAATATTATTTTTTTTTTTGTCAACTAAACATGTATTTTTTACGTTCATCTTGCCTGGAACATATTCATTTCGTACAGGCCAAATTTTTCTTTTATAGTGATCCTGTTTTGCTCTGGAGTCCCATAGGCATAAGAAACAACAGTACTTAGTGTATCCACTTTGTAAGCCCAAAAGCATACTTATAACTTTTAGATCGCCACAAATATACCAATTGTGACATTTATATTTGATCAGTTCAATCAATTTGGCCATTGTATCATAGGTTTCTTTACAATTAACAGCATGACCTATAGGAATAGACGGCTTTGCATTTCCAATATGCAAAAGAACAGCTTTAAGACTTTCCTTCGACGAATCTATAAAAAGGCGCCATTCTTTTTCGTCATACGGTTGTTTCATTTCTTCAAAAAGTCCCTTGACGTCATGACAATAACAAAACTCATTTTCTTTTGTAAAAAAACCAGCATACGTCTTGCTTCTAGAGCGATAAATACTAACTTTTGTACTGGGATCAAGCAATTTCCACTGTTGCAGCCTGGAGCCAAGTAATTCCGCTTTTGACTTAGACAACTGCAAATCTCTTATAAGATCGTTGAGTTCAGATTGGGTCGGAGCTTGATTGTTCACTGTCACTAGGCTCGTGCATTCTAATACTACTTGTTGGATCTATGTGAATTTGGTCACTTCTGCCGGGTGGTGTGGGAACTGGTAAATCCTCTGAATGAAGGACCGGCTTGGTCACTGATGGAACGTCTGCATATTTTATACTATTTTTATTTTTTGAGTTAAAACCAAAAGTTTTTGTTAAACAAAAGTAACAATCGGTTACGTGGTTAGTTGGCTCTCTCCAGATCATTGGTTTACCAAATTTCAGTGATCTATTTTTACCTGAATACCAGGAGCTGAGGACCAATCTGAAATTAGTGCAAATCACATGAGGAACCCAATTTTTATCTTGATTTGACACCGGAAATCCAAAATATTGTAAATAGGCTTCTTGCAATGGTTTTGTTAAAGGGAAACCACGATTTAACTGAACAATTTTCCCACAAACATAACAAAATCGATCTGGATGTAGTTTACACACTCTAGATGACATTTTTATATAAAAATGAGACTTTTGATTCACACAGTTGTTTACAAAACAGAACGATAAACGCATTTAAACATTTGCGGGTAGATAAAAAAAAAGTCATCGATATCTCCGAATTGTGACGTGCTACGAAAAATAAAAAATTATTTTTTTAGTAACCGTCCATAGCCTACTTAAATAATATAGGTTTCATTTCATGAACAAAAAAAAATTATTTTTTTGTAAACTAGTGTAATTATAAGTACCTATGTTACATTTTTATAAATATAGAGGATAGTTTTCAGCTTTTATTGTGTTTTTTAATTTTACATTACCACTCAAAATTTATTAATAACATAAAGTATGTACATTTTACGTTAAAATAATATCAAGAACAAGGAAGATAAACAATACAATTAATAATTGTACTAAATATTATAAAAGAAATATCGATACTTTCGTTATTTATTTAAATCTATCCTATCCCTAGAGTGTCGTAATGACCTTGGTCGGACCAATCAGAACGCAGTACCCTGCTTCCCGCACCTCAGCTAGTTGACAGAATTTTTTTGGTGCGTTAGAGCAAGCATGCGGCGTCTAGGGGCTACCTATGTAGTTGATGGCCGTAATCCACCATGCAGGCTCAGTGCGAGTTGGTGAATGTCACATTTCTTCAAATGTATGGTTCTAGGACATGCCGATTTCCTCAGGATGTTTTCCTTCACCGTTTTGAAAGCAGTGGTGATAAAATAAATTACATAATGTAATGCAACTGACCGGGTTTGAACCCGTGACCTCGTAAGTCGGGGCAGTTACCACTTGGCCACCACTGCTCTCTTTCTAATTATATAGTCATATAAATTAATAATTTGTTTTAGTAATACTTGTGTTAACTCAAATTTTAAAATGTTCTGAACCAAATTTACAGCCAACCGCAGCATTATCTATAAAACTTGTCACCATTATGCTTTACTGAATAAATACTGAATAAAAGATTATAAATTGAATTTCTCAAAATATTATTTTAAATTAGGGACCTGCAAAACAGTGTTTAAACAAACCACATGATACTTTTTAGATAAATAAAGCCCTTATGGGCTTATGTTTAGGAAACAGATGCTCTCTGTTGAAAAGAAACCATGGCACCTTTGGTTTTACTAGAAAGACACTATAACTGTTACCAGTGTCTTTCTGACTACACCTTTAGAAAAGAGACAAATTTATCCTAACTATGTGATTGTGTATTAGCGTACAATTTTGTAAGAACAAATTTCTCTTAAGAATATGACGCAAATTGACTTACGAAAACTGCAACCATATTGTGCAAAGAAATCCTACAAAGTACACACAAAAAGTGCGAACACTCTTCATATAGGATATAATAGATCTAAATTGAGTGTTTTCAACAATACTACAGGACTAAAAATTAAATAAAAGTGTGAAACAAATTGATGGAAGCTCACCTGTACTCATAGACGTCATCAGTGTACCTTTCAGAGTATTGAATTTGATCCACGGGCATCTTGGCCGAGAGTTTAACAGGACTTTTTAGTAAGAATTTAAGTTGATAATTTAAATCCAATTTAAGTGGGATCACAACCAACAATTTCCTTTTTCTGGAGTATATTCCGTCCGGCACCAATTTTCTAACGCAGAAAAATCAAATTGCAATTTGACAGTTCACACTGACATTTGTGTTCGAAGCAATGAAACTTTATTTTTCATCAACTCGAAGTACAAATAATTTGGAACAAATTTGGTCCGGAAAATACTGCACCAAGTTTTTTTTCTTGATATTTACTTTTTAGCGTAGTAATCTTTTTTTTTTTTTAATACTAGACCATCTATAGAAAAATTTTGCATTACAATTTTTTAGCAATAAAATTTTCAGAAATTCGAACGCTCGTTCCGGCGGGAATGTCATTTTTTATCAACTTGATAGAGTCGTTTCGTTATATGCAATCTCACAGTCGAAATTTAAGTGTGAGAACAATGTGTTTTATAAAATTCAAACAATGGAGAATGCTCCAAGATCGATAAATATGAAAAGAGTAGGTATCTCACTTTCATAGCTCCAATTCTCAAATCAGAGGAAAACACATTACATAATTGGTTCAGGAACAATCTTGCGCAAGAGGGAAGAGCAGAATATGATAGACACAGCTGATTGTGCGTTAAGTACTGAAACAACCGGTGATATTATCCAATCACGGCGACCCCAGCCACTGTAACAATTCAATATGCGCCCCACACCAGTAGAGTGGCCATGTCACACGAGTTGTTTTAATACTTTTTAGATAGTTATTAAAATTATTTCACTATTTAAATAATATGTATATTGTAGGTATAACCATTTACACTTGTGGCCGGTAGTAAAGAAAAGGCAAACAATTAATTTCTTCAACTGAATAAAATCAAAATATTTAGTTTATCTATCATTAGATTATAATTATATTAAAAGCACTTATGAGTTTCAAAAAAGTTGAAGCTATTTGTACGTGCCAACATGTAGATTTAATTTGAGAAGAACGCGCAAGAAACTCCAAGGATACTTTAAATCACTAATTAATAACAATATACAATGGTTATTTAAAATAATTTAGTGTGAGAGTATTGTAGAAAGATGTACTTACGCGATAAGGGAATTGAATGAACTAAGTTCTAACTAAACGTCACCATCACCAAAACATCAAAGTGAACCCAACAGCCAAGTTAAAAGTATAAAATTAAAAATTTAAAAAAAACCCCGACAGCCCTTGACATCAACATGAAATGTTTAGAACTGGTCAAGGCGCATCTAATGAGCCCAAAGTCGATGGGTTTACTAGTAGGCATTCCAAAGTTCCATCAGCCACCTCCCAGGTTCTAACATCAGGTCCTTGTCATCATGAGAAATGTATAGCAGCGGTTAAGGCGAATCTAATGAGCCCTAACTCGATAGGTTTACAATGTTAATAAGCAATCCAGGGTTCTTACCTTCGAGCTCCATCATCAGATCAGCTCAATGGCACCAGATTGTACACGAGTATTTCCAATATTTGGTCACATATATGTTTAAAATAAAGTAAAAACCCATTAAATGCTTAAAAATCCTACCGCAGTTAACAAACGAGCTGATGACCTTAAACACCTGCACTGATCTTCATAAATTGTAACTAAGAACCATCTCCATTAAGCCAGTTTTCAAAAAAAAAAAAAACCGTATCAAAATCGGTCCATTCGTTTGGGCGCTACGATGCCACGGACAGACACACAGACAGACAAATAGACAGACAGACAAGTCAAACTTATAAAACCCCTCTTTTCCGTCGGGGGTTATCTACATTAGCTCAAAGTCATATCCAGTAAATGGTTGTTTAAGTTACATAGTTCTCAAACATGTGCTGCAAATATATGAAGTTAACGTTACATACTTAATTCTAAAGAAATTGAGTTGTAAAGAAACAAGTTTTCATTGACAAATTCAAATGTTATTCGAACGCCTTGATTGAAAAATTTAATCGTTATTCCAACTAAACTTCCACATGGCGTGGTTCCGAAATAAGTATTCTTGTTCAACAGATGGAAGCTAATTCATTTTTCTAGCCCTGAAAAACTTTATCGATGAACGATCGTTGTATTTTGGTCCTTAACTTTCCAACAATGATGGCCATCCTAGGCTCACAACTAGATAATGATAGGAGCAGCTCTTCAGTTGAATTCAGTCGTCTATCCAGCCAGGAGGTCCTCTTGACTGATAGGTGTCTCATCATGTCGGAGATCAGCCTCGATTTCCTGCAGAGCCTGCTCAAAGATGAATATCCTGACGTCAGTATACTACAGTATGAGGTGGGTATAATAAATAGTAGTAAATAGGAGCACTACAAACATTCTTTTTGCATGTCTTGTAAACAGGAAGTGTCAATGCTATATATTGTTTCTAGCAACTACCTAATTTAAAAATCGTTTAAATAAAAATTTGGTAGCCAAAGATGATGTCTTCAGATGGCTTCAACCATGAGATTCCAGAATAAGGATCCACGATACTTGCTTTTATATCGACACTTTTAGATCGATTCGGAACACAAAATTGAAATGCGATAGGTCTTAATATTAAAGCCTCACAATATCAAAACATTGTTTGTCCTTAGGGCGCCCCGGGCTCCAAACGAGGCGACAACTACTGCTCCATGGTATACCGAATAACCTTGAAAGGAATCCAAAGACACGCGGAACCCGACGGTTCCAGCGAAACCGATGAACCTTGGGAGAGCTCGATCATCTATAAGTGCCTTCCTGAGAGCATTCTACGCAGAGAGGCCTTCAAAAGCGACGAACTCTTCTGCAATGAAGTCGCTTTCTATAACAAGATCTGGCCAGCTCTGCAGAACTTCCAAAAGCAATGGGAAGTCCACAATCCTTTCAAGTCGATCCCAAAGTGTTATTTGGCTCAAAATGACTGCGTGGTGTTAAAGGATCTGAAGAGGGAAGGATATGTCATGCCCGACAGGCACCAGGGTCTGACTGTGGAGCAGTGCTACTTTGTCTTGAAGCATATGTCGCAGTTCCACGCGCTGTCACTGGCTATGAAGTGTCATAACCCTGAAGCGTTTTACGAGCTGCTGAATATTAAGGATGGTATTTCTGAGGGTGAGACTGTTATGTAATTTTATTGGATCCACCCCTTTCTGCATAACTGGTCAAAAAGAGATGGAGCTACGTTGCATGAACAGCGCCTTTTTTCGTGACGGAAGAGCAATTTAGCATCATTTTTGTCTTTTTATGTTTTTGTATGTTCCTGTAGTCAGATCATAGAATCAAAATTTATACTTGAAAAACCAAATCGTGTAATACTGACATTTATTTTCTTAAACCTTCTAGTGTTCTACGTCGAAGAAAACGTCGATTATTACAAGAACTACTATATGGAAGCCACAGCCAATGCCATAGGCATGGTGGAACAGGAGCTATCTGATACTGAAAATAAAGATCTCTACCTGGATAAGTTTCGGAGCTTTTGCAGTGAAGACACGTTCTTCCATGCTATGGTAGAGCTGGTCACTCCTAAGGAGCCGTTGGCGGTGATTGGACATGGAGATTGCTGGACTAATAACTTCTTGTTTAAGTACGTGGATGGGGACATTGCTGACGTAAGTTAAAGCTACATACTTACTTTAAACAAAATATATGTGTATCAAAGTCATAATGGCCTCTAACATATTATTAATAGAGTACCTATAGATTTTTTAAGAATCCCAAGTTTTTGTATTCATACAAAAGAGACCTATTTTTCTGATAGGTTCGAAAACATTCATGAAAAAGTTCTAAATTGCGTATTCGCGATCTAAAGTCCGTCGAAAGCATTTTATTTGCAGTGCAGTCGCTCTTCCTGAAATCTTCTTTTCCAGATGTACATAGTAGACTTCCAGGCGGTCCGCTACGCTTCCCCAGCTCTGGACCTGGCCTACATTATGTATATGTGCCTCGATCGACAGCAGAGGGCGGAGCACCTCTCCTCCCTGCTGGAGTACTACACGGATGAACTGCATCGAAGGCTGGTGCAAATGAGTGACGACGACTCTGTGTTTCATACCAGCTTGAATAGGGATTCGTTGTATGAATTGTAAGTGAAATTAGTTCTAATTTAATTTTCAAGAAGTCCAATTCTAGTCTTTACTAAGCTATATTTTTAAGCATTTGGGGTTCATGAAAGGAGCGTCCCCGAGTGGCGATAAAAATATTCCAAACGCCCGGTGCATCCTGGACCGCCAGCAGTAATGCAGAGCCTAGTTGACTAAACCTTTCACCATGATGGTAAATTCAAGCGGTTCTCTTCAGGACCATGACCGAACGCCTTTTTTAAGGCCACATAACAAAAATTAAAAAAGACCTCTCGAGGGAAACCACCACTGGTTTTCCAAGCCCATACTGTTACATCAATTAACATTAAATGTTTGTCAGAAAACAAATCTGACCTTCTATCTCAGCTATGCTAGACCACGAATTGTGTGTGACTAAGTTTTATTTATTTATTTAATTTATAGTTAAGTTATACTGTCTTACGACTTCTACCAATGTACATTAAATATTTGACCCTGTTATTTGGCTAGTCTCGTCTACTGGCTATTTCGTATATCGTAAACTCAGTAGGTCCGCTGGAATTTATGAAGAGATCTCATGGTCCTTGAATGCAAACGGCTACTGATGACATAATAGAGGTTTATTCGGTAAAAGTCTGATATGCCTCGCTCCACTGACTTCACTCTAGAGCAGGAAAAGTCATTGATAAATTCCCACCTCAAAAACAAAAATACCCTGGCGAGAGTGTGCTACGTCCATCGTAGTTCCGCGACCCTCATTAGGTTATCGGTCTACCTCGAGGGAGGCCTTCCAAAGCTCCGTCTTTCGGTATGTGGTCGTCACTCCAGAACCTTTCGCCCTATCGACCATGCACCTAATGACATAAATATCTATTGGTTTTCCTTATCATCAACAGATTACAAGAGGAGTTCAAACGCGCCGGCCGGTTCGGTCTCGGCATAGCGATAGACATGTACCCCATCATGATGTGTGAAAGCGATGAGGCACCTGACTTGTATCAACACGAGGTAAACCTGTCTTATGTTTTGTAACTTTTGAGGCACTAGGGACACCCTATACTAACACCCGTATTTATAAAGTTAGTTAAGTTGTTGCTAAGTAATTTCTTATTAAGTCATTAGGTACTTAAGGTTAGAAATCTTCATTAAGAATTTCAATAAAGAACACGCACGAGATCGACTACTACTTGATCAATAATATCCTTCAAATTGACTCGTTGCAATCCATCTTATGTACTCTTCTGGCCATTCATTTACCAAGGTGTTTGTTCCAAGTCCTTATGAATGCTCCCTCAACCTTCATTACAAAATACCTACAGGTTAGTATTTTGGTATACAAAAAAGTCAATTCTATTTATAAATTTATCCATTACCTATTCCAGAATCAGGACAGTGAGTCATCGTCAACTTCGCGCGTCCAGCCTGTGCACACTAACAGTGCAGTTTGTAGCAAGAAGATGACAGAGTTGGTGGTAGAGCTGGTAGATGCTGGAATCCTTTGATGATGATGTAGAGTAGAGTGAAGAAGGGTGGGAGGTGTAATGAAGCAAAATGGAGAGTAGGATATGGGGAGGAAGAAGCGACAATGTATGGCGAAAAAGACAAAGGCTTATAAACATAGTGACCTAATCAAAAAACAATTTTTATCTCTATTTTTATATGGGTCGATACAAATATTGAATTTGGATCGTTTTATGAATAAAGGTTAAAAAAATATAACATTTTGAATAAGTCAATATATTTCAAAGCCAGCGATGTGATAATCATTTGGTTTATTATAGGAGAAAGAGGAAGAATAACAGAACAAGAAGGAGAGATTGCTTGTAATCGGGGTTTTATAAGACTGCGTGGAGAATGTATTTTGTAGTAGATATAGTTGCATCGGTGAAGGACGTCCGAGTTCCTATATTTTTAAATGTTTTTATTAGCATGTTTAAATTTAAAATTTCTGTGGTGTTGTAATGTTTTAATTTATTTTAATATTAATCTGCCGTAAGCAGACATGATTGATTTTTGTGAAAGGTAAAATAAAAAAACACATTTTGTATGTTGTAGGTATGTCAATTTATTGTGTATCGTTTAGTTATTAAACACGTACAATAAAATATTGGGTTAAAGCCTTAAAATTAATTATATTATACTTTGTGACAATGTGTCCCTTTGATCAAGATCTATTGGATATTATTATAAAATCAGATCATTTTCTGTACGTCTTTGAATTAAAAAAGAATGTCTATAATACTTATCTAGTATCATAAAATATTTATATTAGTAATATAATTCAATAAAAAAATTAATGACTTCGATAACTGGGATACTTCCGGTACAATTTGTGGTAATTTTCAATTTTTGGTTAGCTGAAAAATGGTAGGCATTTTTTTCCAAAAACTGTAATATATTTTTCTTTCAAATAAAGCGCGCTGCCGAACATAAAGCTATCACTTTTTCACTTACTACGACTGAGTAAGTTGGCTAAGGATAGCGAATAATTTATTATATTATTATTATAAAAAAATATGCTTTATAGCAGAAATAATATTTTACAGTTTCTAGAAAAATATCGGCTGCCTATTTAAATTGCGAATTTCCAAAAATTGTTCTATCGGTGTTGCCCTTAAATTTATTTAATAAAAATGGTAATTTAAATAAAATACCCGTACTATCTCGTGGCACATTAATGAATTTATATTTTTATTAAATTAAATAAAACATAAAATTATAATAATAAAATTTACGTACGGGTTCATTACGTATGACAACTTTCTTTGTAAACAGATCTAACAATTAAACTTATAATAAAATAATCAGTCATTGAAAACTTCAGATTTTGTTTCAGTTGAGATTCTAGCGCCTAATGTCATCTGAAGTTTCCAATAATTACCTGTTTATTTAAAGATTAATATTTTTTTGTATTTTATTTAAATTTATACTAACAAGTCTGGTTGGAAAACAAGGCACTGGATTTTCACTTACCTATAAATAATTTACCGCAGTGAAAAGTAAATATAAGGTTAACATAATTAAATACAACGATTTTTTTTTCGCTTTTTCACTGGTTTACGTATTTCCCGCGGTAACATTTTGGTCCTGACTTTTTGTCCTTCAAACTTTAGATTAGAATTAGCACCACAACTCATAGATGAACTGTCAAAATACTTCGTTCTGACAGTTCCTCTACAGTTAGAAATGACAGCACTTTTATTTTACACTTGCTCTCAAGACTTGTTGCGCGGTGACGCCTACCTTTCCTTTTGAGGCCGCAGT
The DNA here is from genome assembly GCA_958295575.1 of Leucania comma. NCBI lineage: Eukaryota > Metazoa > Arthropoda > Insecta > Lepidoptera > Noctuidae > Leucania > Leucania comma. Next base: position 1,099,421 of record OY282484.1, read on the forward strand.
GGGCCTCATGAATCCTGACGTTGTTGTCCTGCTGTTGACTGCACTCTTTATAGGTGGCCTGGATGTGCCTACTGAGCTGCCACTGGAAGAGGACCTTGAAGCTGGCATCCTAGAGACCGGTTTCGGTACAGGCTTAGGCACAGGCTTTACAGGCGCCGGAGGGACTCGCTTCACAGTCGAAACTGATGTAGAACTGTTTAAAGAACTCCTAGAACTCCTCAATGATGCTCTAGAAGCAGACCTCTCCACTCTTAAAGAACTAGCCCGTTTGGGGATCATGCGTTTGGGGTCAATGGGCGTCCGAGGAGGTGTCCTTGTCTCTTTGGTAGGAATCTTCTTTGGTGGTCCCAGCTTAGGGACTGGGGACTTGGAGATTTTCGGCACAGGTGACTCGCATTCAACATTGCAGCCTGAAGAAGCACCTTGGGAAGCGCTTTCTGAATTAAGACTCTGGGTTTCTTCAAATCCTTCATCATTTAATTCATGTTCGCTTTTCACTTTCGACATCCTAGGTGAGGTTGTTCTTTCTGGAACCTTTTCTGGGGCCTTTTCTGTCCGGGTGTTGAGAGATTTTCTATACCCGTCCCTCGACCAGACTCCAGTTGGCGTTTCGGCAGGAGATTTCAGTTCCCGTATCGCTTTCTGCACATCTTCCTGGTTAATGGAGGTCTGCCGCCTCATCCGAAGGTATGGCTTTGTATCTTTGGTCGGTTTGTCTGTGCTTTGGTTCTTTAGTCTATCCTGCCACCTTTTCAGCCTAGTTTCCTTCTCATCCTTACTAACTTCGATAGGTTTCGCCACTTCTTGCGGCGCCTCGACCTTGTAAGACGCTTGGACATCTAATTTCGAAGGTCTGATTACTTGAGTTTCAGCTATTAATGCAGGTGCTGGCTCAGGTTTCTTTTCTTCTTCCGGGGAACTAGTGGAGTCTGTGTTCCGTTTATACCTGCGTGTCCTTCTGGCGGCAGAAAACCTATCAAACTGGCCATCTCCTAAAATTTCTTGACAGAGGTCCTTCATTTCGGCAGAAGCTTTGTCGCTGAGGTTGTTACGGGTGGGTAGGGATGGTTGGAACTTCCTGCAAGGTTCTCTTTCTGGTGGAGGGTTGAATGATGAGGTAAACTTCCTCTGTGCTGGTGGAGTCTCAATGTTATCGGAGTCAATTTCTACCTTGTCGGACGTTTCTATCCTTTCTGGCCTTACAACTTTCTGTTCCCTTTCACTGGTGACCTGTATATCGGGTAGTTTTCGTTGCTCCTCTGTGATAGATATAAGTGGTTGTGGGGATTCTATCTGTTGCCTTGACCGCTGTCTCCTGAGCCTCCTCATCTCCTCATTCTCCTCTGTTTTCCTCCAAGGTACTCTGGTATCCTTTTTCTGTGGTTGTACATCTGGAAAGAGCATAATATTGTTAGAGCCTTCTCTCTATGAGTGGAAATGGGCACTAATCCACTGCGAGGGCTGACTGCGGGTTGATGGACAATACATGAAAGAAAAGAAGAAAGAAAGAAAGAAAAACAGTTTATTCGCGTGAAATGACGCAAAACTTAAAACTACTTGACAAACACAAATACTACATATAAGGAAGATATGCGTCACATTCACGCAAAACGGCCGAACGCTCAGCATAAAGCTGTGGCCTCATGCTTAGAGCGATGAGCTCACAGCGCTGATTTTCAGCGAAGGCCGGTGGCGGTGTCGACATAAAGACGCCGAGCGGTGAAGAATGTAAAAAGATTTATATAAAATAAATAAATACAAAAGGAAATAAAAAGTACGAATAAGTTTTAAATAAGATAATAACAAAAAATAAATAAAAAAATAAGTTGACAGATACAATTATATATAGTCAATTATACATGTCTTTGAATGTTAATTCTAGGACATTCCGGTATCCTTACGATGTTTTCCTTCACCTATTCAGAGCAGTGGTGATAAAATACACAAAGTAATGCGCCTGGCTGGGTTTGTAACCGCGACCTACCTACAACTCGTAAGTCAGGGCCATTTTCACTGATGGGCCACCACTGCCCTAGCCCTACTCCACTAACGATATCCTACTATAACATTATAAACGTGAATGTCGGAATGTTGGAAAGATCAAGATAAAAATGGACACACAAAAGGAGTGCCTTTCTGCTTGTCTTGAACTTTTATTTTAACCTAGTAGTGACTTGTATTATTGACTTTCAGAAGACGAAACTCTACTTAAAACTAGATTTTAATAAAACATCATATTCATGGTTACCTTCAACAGTCTCGAGCGCCTTGACGACGTCGCTGTCGGGCAGGACGGCAGGCCTCCAGTCCGCGCGGCCCTCCGGGAGGGGCTCCAGAGTTGCACTACGCTCGCTCTCTGCAATACAGAACATATCATTGCTCATATTGCTGATTTAAGATCGCATTGTAAATTACTCATTAAGAATGAAAGTTGAATGATATTTCAAGTCTGGGAGGAGGAAATAAATTATAAAACAACAAATAAGTCACGACTAGGGTTTTGGAATCAAATAAAACACTATACCTAGTTTATCATACACGGCAAACTCAATGAGAAAGCTTGCGGGTTCAAATGTTTCTTGGATTTTTACGGCCAAACAGTTACTACTAAGAATACTTGTTGAACACCATTTATTTATTATATTTATTTATTTATTTCAATCAGAACAACAAAAATGCCAATTACAGTGATTACACTTGCATATATCAGATACAAATTATGTAGCAGCATATTCACATAATGGCTGTCTAATGCCTTGTTGGTCTTGTGATCGCAAGTGCGACTGCTGGGCATGGGGTCTTGGGTTCGATTCCCGGGTCGGGCAAAAGTGCTATTGTGTTTTGAGAATTTTGTAGCTGCCCGGAGTTTAGAAGTTGTGTGGTGTGACACAACCATGACTCGGAAAGCACTTCGGCTGGTTCTAATGAGCTGTGGCCTTTAGTGGTGTTGTGGAAACCTATCAAAAGAGGAAGGTCTGCATTACATACCGGAGTCGTTTTCCAAGGAGCGCTTGTCGGTGTGGAGGCGGTGCGCGGGGCGCGCGCGCGGCCGCGCGTCCTCCTGGCTGCTCGCGCGCAGCCACGACTCGATCTTCTGTCGCCACTCCCTGCAACAACAAAGAAGGATTAAATTAGTTGATTAAATTCTGTTATTGCTGAGCAAACTTTAAGTAAAGAATTCGCTTTGATAATTTATTTACTAGTACGATTTTTGCTTTGTTTCTGCGAACTATTCTTTGGAGTGCCGTAATAAATAAATAAATAAGGATCCATATTATTGAGTATCTTATGATCCTATATTATCCTGAAGTGGATTTTACTGGCAAAGAACTAAAAGGTCGGTCTACGCTATAAGAGCCGAGCAAGAGTGGAGCACGAGCCGAGTTTAAATTCATGTATAGTACGCGGCAAATAAGTTAAACCATCCACCACGGCTACGCGCAGGCCCCGCCTCGACTGAGACCCGAAAAAAGGTTATAATCCCAGTCCCACAAGTTGAACTATCATGGCGGTCGACCTTGAATGTGCAGTAACCGATTTTCGGGTCCCAATCGAACTGGAGGGTAGGAGGGCGCAACCACCGCATAGTTCAACTTATTTGTCGCTGTCCTCATCAGTTTTTAACCAAAGCCAATTTAATCTGCTGTGAAGGTTTTTAACCTAGTAATGTTTCCAATAATTTAAACACATTTGTTATATTTTCTAATCTATATTTCCAATTATAATTAAAATAGTATAATAATTATAATTATAAATAATTATTTGCGTAGTAAGAAGAGAGCACTTACTTGGGCTTAGCGGGTGCGGTGTCCGGGGAGGCGGGGGCGGGGGATGCGGGAGCGGGTGTGGGCGGGGCGTGCGGCGCGCGCGGGGAGGGCGCGCGCTCGCGCCCGCTCTCGGGGATCTCCAGCCGAGCGCGCGGAGCTCCGCGGCGGGACCACGAACGATCTGTGGACGACAAAAGTGGTGTTATAGATAGAGCTGTTGGAGATGGTGTTTTAGGCTCTTCGATAAATGAGACTAAAATGGGCTCTATAAAAATTTGTTTATATTGGTTCTCATCAGCATCATTACAGCCGACGGAAATCTACTGTTGGACATTACATTACATTACATTCCCCTAGTATCGCCATATAAGACCAGTCCTGTGCGTCTCGCTCACATCGGATTCTCAAGATCTCACCAGGTCATCGGTCCATCTTATAGGAGACCTTCCAACGCTACTTCTTCCGGAACTTGGTCGCAACTCTAGAACCTTTCATCCCCATCGACCGTCGGTTCTCTGAACCATGTGCATGTGCCCAAAACCAATGTAATAGAAGAAAAACTATGGGCATCTATAGCTGATGGAACATTACTTTGCAAAGGTCCCCAAATCGAACATTGATTTCAAGAGAAGTGCTCTCTGATCTTTCTGCCGGAAATCTTTCTGTGGGAATTGCAGGTTCTATCTAGTCTGAAAATAACAGTCATAATAAAATTGTGTCATAATATCAAAGATATCTTACCAAGGCTGCCCCAAGCACTCCTCTCCCTCAGATCGTTTGCGGCTGGTGAGGAGTGTCGGAGGAACTCCAGCAGACCTTCCTCATCATCACCAGGACTAGCTCTGCTTCTGCGACGGAGGCTTCCCGTTGGAGTTACATCTGTAAAAATGGAACATTGACTTATCTATGATTGTTGTTATTACAAAAAAAATCTCTACCTCAAAAGTTATGTTCATTGTTGTGCATTTTGCATATAAATAATTATGAAGTATTTTTATATTATGGTCTATCAAACCAATTGTAACACAATACATACATATAAAATAAATCGGATAACAGGCTTTTTAGATAGAGACAGTGCTACTAACCAGGTGACGGCGATGGGTCATGCGGTTTCCTAAGCGATCTTCTTCCAAGGCCGTTCCTGATGTCTAGTAGCAATGACTCCATGAGGGACTCGCATTCTGATACTGGGGTACTGCATACACTGCTGGTTCCTGCAGAAATAATATTTGTTATTGTGAGGTGTGTGCATAAGAAAACACGAACAGTAAGTTCAATGAAATTCAATGTGAAAAAGAGATGGCGCTATACAGGGAGTATAGCACCATTTCCGCAATGGAAAATTAATGGCATTAACTTCATAGTGGTTGCAGCTGCATCAGTTTCATCTTTAACTTTTACACCATCTATTATAGCTGACTAATTCTGTTTTTTATATGTATGTGTTCTGTACTTTCTACACTATCACCATATTCTGTTTTCATTTGTCATAAAAAATTAGATGAGGTGTAACGCTACGATCATCCTCATATGGAGAAGCTTTTGGGTTTAGTTGTACGTACCAGTCTTAACCCTTGCCGCAGCCAGGTCTCTTGCTCGTCTTCTGGCAGCAGCTTGTTCTTCATTAGCTCTCCGCCGTTCATTGTCACTGACAGCCGACCTGAACTTACTGCAGAACCATACGAACAACTGGAAAACAAGCAATAAAGCCTCTATTAGCCACAGCATAAAATAGTTTTTGGGAAAGAATTAAGGAACTTGTCGTAATGTCTTTTTAACTGCACAATCAAGACGATAAAAGACGACTAACCTTGAAGCATTCTTCTAACTTGAAGGACACGGGGTCTTCGCAGAAGAATTCAGCGAGCTGTTTCCGTATGCTCTCTACCTCTTCCATGTCTTTATTGAGAGCAGACACCTCTTGTTCTGCGACCTGTAATGACAAAACCTTCCTTGTATGCAAACTTTGATGACAGGAGCTAATATCCCGATATATATCATGATTGCCAAAAACGACTTAATTTTTACGAACATCTACGTATCAGGCAAGACATGGACTGCTCTTTCTTCTGAGCTTGCGGATGGGAGATTTAGTTTTTTAACCCATCATGTAACATGAATTTAACTCATGTACCGGTAATAGGTCTGCGGAGAAATGATGTACTATGATGAACATCTCACGAGTTCTTTCTACATGAAGAATGTTTGTAGAACTTAAAGATTCAATCATCTTGTCATCTAGACGTTTAGTCATCGCGGTACTATAATCTGCTGTGGTTTATACCTAAAGATCATTATTTCAGACTAGTAGCATAGTCTAGTATTTAACCTCACCTGCAAGAAATCCCCCATCTGCTCCTTAATATCTTGCTGCGTGCTGGGCATCTGGATCTCCTTCTTCAGGCCCTGGATCCTGTTAGCCAGCGTCTTGATCTCATTGTAGACCTGGTCCACGCTGGCTTTAGCTGCTTCCTCAAGGACACGGGTGTCGTCTGCGAAGTGGATCAATTCTTTGTTCTTGCGTTCGGCTTGCTGTTGGGGAAAAAAGAACATTTAGTATTTTTGCTCTGTTGAAGTCGCCGCATATGCAAATTCTAGCGTCATTTTGGAATGTGTGATCCCTAAAGATTGTTAACGACTTCTATTTGCAATAATGGTAGTCACTGAATCTATTAGCTGGCATGGAAACGAATTCACACTATCTCCCTATAGTGTCGATGGAGTATGAGCAATTCCGTCGAAGATAGAGCGGGCTTGTTTATTTACAGTCGATTATGTGTGTCTTGCAATTTCTCTTTTTACAAGCTGAAAGGTGTAGTTTTTATGAGTATAGAATGTCACTGAATCTCTTCTCTCTAACTATCAAAATATCATGATTCTCATCTGCAATATCCCTTACCATAGCGACATAGTGCATAAGCGTCATGCCAGGTTTGTTAGCCCTAATGTCGGGCAGTTTCTGCAGAGAAGACAGCTTCACTCCCGCTGCTCCTCCCGCATAGCCACCAGCGTTCAGGAAGTTACCGGCGATCAACGCTATGTATAGCACCTCCTGAAAATTTATAAGTATTTGGATTAAACAACCAGCTCTAAATCTGATTTTGAAAAAAGAAGAATACATGCTGCATCGACCATAAATCATTTTGTACATGGACAAAGGGTTGATAGTTTTATAAAACTCTAAAGTTTCTTTAAGTACATATTAGACAAGAGAATATTACCTGTAGAGCTCTAGAAGACATAAGATCGTCTCCAGCAACTAGGATAGCGTTGATGGCACTCTCTAAGTACCCTGATGTTGATGCCCACTCTTCCTTCAGCAGCATGCATTCAATGCGTAGTTTGTAGCTGTAGATAGAACAAATAGTTATTAAACAAAGCCTTTTTAACCGACTCCAAAAAAAATTAGGTTATGGATAAGTGTTTTATGGGATTTTTGTTATGCTTTCTTGTTAAAGCGCAAACAATCACCACAAATCAGTATGAAGAGCAACATTGTTGTAACAGAATAACATTTTATGTAGGTATTTGACAAGTCTACTCAAAAGACCTAGAAGACCACCAGTAGACCAAAAAGACCACTCACTTAGGAAGCTGTATGAGCTGCAGCAGAAACTTCTCAGCTGTCCCTAGCTTTGTCACGTCACCGGTAAAGGCCTTCAGCATCTCAGACTCATCTACTTCAGGTAGAATCTTGAGAAGACCACGCAGTTTCTCTGTACCGATGTCGTCGTGAGCTCCTTCGCGGATCAGCTGGATTATATCTTCATTGGAACTGTAAATGCGATCAACAGGATGAGAATACAGGTAAGCAATGATTTTGCAAGTTTTTCTGTCAGTCCGCAATTCATCCACAAACTATTAACCGTTTTGTGGTAATATTGGTTGACAGAGAAATAAAACAGATATAATATTAGTTGCTTTAAGCAAGACCTCTAGTAAACATGGGACTAGGGCAGAAAGATGATGACGGATATATCTATAAACCGAATTATTTTAATAATGATTGTTTGATTCTCGGACCAGACATGACAGCAGTATTTGCCTCTTTTCTAAGAAAAACTCTTTGTATTTAATTTAGGAACTATAATTTGATGCTAAACGCATAGCATATAACCAAATGGCATAAAAAAGCATGATCCCTTACCTCCGGAACTGCTTCAAAAATATATTAACGTTGAGACTCCTCTTTCCATCCAGGAGTGTGATTTCAGAAGACTCCTTCCTCGGCTTCCGCTCTCCGGAGCTGTCGCAGATGGGACTACGACCTAACCTAGGTGATGAGCCAGCAGAACCTGTTGGTTGTATCTGAAAATAATGAAGACAGATATATTTGAAATCTAGTGTACTGTAAGCTTGTAGTATTCCAGATCAGAAACTAGCAGTTTTCTATGGCAAGATATGGTGTCTAATCGCGAAGTACTGAATACGTAAATTTTATTATAATTGCACTTTAAAATCGATCTATAATGTTCCCGATGCTGGGAACTCTTCAAAAATCAAGAGTTTCGTCCGTTCTTTTCATCCTCAGAAACAATGTCTTCAAGAGGGCATACCAAGAGCAATGTGCTGAAAGTACAGGTTTCTAAAGCGTTCATATATTTTTGGATTGTCTACTAACCTGTTGACAGAAGAGTCCTTCGATCTCCGTCCAGTCGAGATCGACCTTTGGAGAGTATTTGTGACTCGATGCTACTAATGACCAGATGTTGTTTTGACCGATGACCTGAAATTATTAGATAGAGAATACATTTATTTATTGAGTTATTAAAACTTGTTCTAAAACTATAAGGTGATTCCATGACCTGGTCGGTTCCTAAAAGGTGGAACAGTGGAAGTTTTACTGTTGAGTGATGATGATTGATAAGACTACAATAATCCTCTCGACCGGATTTCAATCACGTTGGTCAATCTTAACAAGTGTATGCGCAAATACAGCAGCACTCTCTGTTCCTTCACTCTTATAGTACAATGGTCTGCAATCCGACACGACCGGAGAGAAATCAAGTGCAGGACTAAAGGCTTTACGTGCTTTCCGAGGCACAGGGGTGTTCCAACTTCTAAACTCCGGACGGCTACAGAGTCATTTCTAATGGAAAGCCCTTTTTCCTGACAGGGAAATCGAACTCAGGACTCAGCAGTCGTACTTGCAACCACGAGGCAGTCAAATGAGACTGCAATAATATTATTCAAAACTCAACTCACTTTATTATTAGGAATTTTATTCCAATTGATAGTTTTCATTTTCGTCTTCGGTATTGGTGTCTCCTGCTGCGGCAGCTTTATGTCCAGTGCGGGCGCAGGGGGTGATGGTGGGCAGGCTGATGGAGGGGGTGGAACGGGTGGGGGAGGGGGACCACACGGAGGTGGAGGGGGTAGCATCGGAGCTGGGGGTGGTGGAATACCTGGAATGTAAAGAAAAAGCATTAATAGAGTATTTTAATAAAGCTGGTTGTAATAAATAGTATCTGAATAGATGTTTAATTCGTAGAACTTGCAATTGATACATTTTTTGATTATTTATAAGATTAGCTTTAGAAATATTCTTCTGTGGTGATGAATCTATTATATTTTTCCCAAATTAGATTTTTTGAATTGATTTTGATTCTTGTACAAAATCAAAGAAGACGTATCTTTGGAAGGCCTGGTGAGGATCGCGAGAATCCGATGGATGCGAGACGAACGACGTTGTGGTGATACTTAACCTATGTTCAACAGTGGACGTCTTTAAATGTCGAAATGGTGATGAAGATTTAAAAAACATGCAATAGAAGGTAACAAACCTGCACTAGGCATCATGACAGGAGGTGGAGGTGGTGGCGGTGGTGACAGCGCTCTCTGTAGACTCTGCTTCCTACCACCACCAGACATGTCACGATGCTGACATGTGCAGCCCACTTTTGCCTGAAAGATGAACATAATGAATTCTTGAAAAACTCGATAAATCTATTTTTTTTCACATTATTTTATTAAGATGTTTGTGGCAATTTAACTCATTTTCTTTCTTTTCTTTCTAGGCAGCAACATCAAGTAAATTCATGTAAGGGTGTATCCACATCTGGCGAAAGCACCATAAATGCGCTGCTGTATGAACATATGCTAAGGCGACATACAAAAGTAATGGCGATTTCATGGCAGCCACATCAGTAACCAGGCAAAGTTTTGGAATAGAGGGTGGTGTGGGAAACATCACATCACCACTGTGTGGTGTTGAGGCATCCGGGCTGCTAAAAAGATCGTCCTGTCGACAAATCCTTTGAAAACTCTGCCTGTTTTCAGAAAATAATCTAGGAGCAGGACTCTTTGCCCAGCAGCCACGATGATTTGACAATACTGATACTCGGTTTATTGCAGTAAGTGTAGTGTAGTACCTCCTCGACCGACCCTTGCACCGTTCCTCTATAAAACAATTCACCTGCCCTGTTATCTCATCAACCCCGTTCGCTGACTGGTAGAGATACCTTAGGCATTCGTTGTACTATTAAGAACAAAGCTTTAAATTTTTAAAAATCCACATACCTGAACACTAGGAGCTCTGAGCAGCTTGGCAGCATCTTCCCTGGTCTCCAGCAGAGTAGCGCGATGTACCAGAGTCTCTGCTGTATCCCATACGATATCGCTGACCGGCTCCTTGGGGTCTATTCTCAGCAAGTGCTGCAAGATGCTCAAGAATGGGATTTCTTGAGGAGTATCGGCCACCTGAAAGTAGGACAGGTTTTGGTAACCTCCTCATTTTTAACCAACAAATATGACTTATGTGGATTATTAAAACTTCCTTTGTAGTAAAAGAGAGTTGATGTTGCAAGAATTATTTCTGAATTCCCGGTCCTAGTAGTCCTTCTGAGCTTAGTAGGGCCCCACACAAAACTACGATGAGATGCGATTTCGTAAGACATAGCATAGATTCTTACATTGAGTCTTGAGAGCTCGTAGATTTTTACAATGCGACGTTGCATGCAGTTCTATGTGTGGGCCCTAAGTGTAGAATAAAATCTGAAGGTCAATTCTGTTATATTAAAAAGAACTATGTATAATTCAAGTCACAGAATCATTTCAGTCTCAATCAAAGTCAAAAATTTGTCAAATTAGACATGTTTTTGATAAATTGTGACTGCAGTGTGAATGCAAACTTTCCTTTCATATGCAAGAATTATCCTTCAGCAGATTTTTTACTCTTCAGCCTGATTTTTCATAATAATGGGATTAGATCAATAAATAATAGGATTGTTTCAAATTAGGACAAAAAATGAAAATATCATTATATTGAGCTTGGAGTTATATACACCTGCCTAACATCCTCCTGTAATTCGGCTCACCTGTTTAAGTATCGCATAAAACACATCCAGATGTGAGTTGAGGTTGATGCCTCCTGGACCCTGAGCCTCGTCGCTCTCCCTCTGCTCCTCAAACACGTCCAGCTGGACGCCCAGGTCGGGGTGGCTGGCTGCTTCATGTCTGGAAGAGAATGGCACATTGTTTACGGTGTGGCAGGACCGAATCGACTAAACTGTGTCACATAGACCGTCCGAACCGAGGTTTTTTTTTAAGAAATAAGTCTTTGCCAGCTTCTGCGTCGCTTCATCCGCCTAAAGATGAGCACAGAGGCTCCAGGACATGGTTTACACTTGTGCCAATTTTTATAATATATCACTGCTTACCATCAGGTAAGCAGTGATATTCATTCTAGTCTTAAAGAGACCGAAAATATAATCGGGCGGGAAAACCGCAGCAGGCAAAATGTTCCTGTCCTTCGATGTACGCGGTATAAACAACGAGGCAAAACGCTTAGTTTGGACCGTAGAAGTTTCAACAAGGTTAGGGTGGGAATTCCCATTTCATCCAAATTTGTTCAACCGTTTGAGTGCGAAAGAGTAACAGACATACGAACAAACATACCACAACCTTTCGCCTTTATAATTGGTTAGTGATTACCTAACGTTTTCATCCAACTACTTACTTAAATTTTCTAGCAATGTTACCCAATATTTGTTAAATATATATAGTTTTTTTTTTTTGGTTGTGGGTAAAATCATCCAATGACATCTCCCGCCCTTTCCTTTCGGAAGCAAACCCTTGGCTCCAGTAGGCTCCGACCCTGCCTGCCTGCAGCTAGCAGGCAGGCAGGGTCTCTACAGTTTGCTGACAACTCCTTGAGGCGCGCGGGAACAGTGCGCGCCGTTGACGACCTGGGCTTGGTCCGGATGGTTATCGGACGGTCGGACAGCGAGCTACCCATAGCTCGCCGTCCGACATAAATAGTGTATTCAAAGAATACATAAATATATATAAAAGACGTGACCGTACTATTGATTATTTAATCAATAGCTAAACTTACTTCAAGTATCAAATGTTTCACACGGACAGAGTACAAAAATATGGATTTGAAGGAAAGTAGCAGAAACAATGCCCTCAGGCAGTGCATTAGGTAGTTCGAGATCATTCAAGCACCACACTCTGTGATTTATGGTCAAACTTCAAATATTACGGAAGAATACGTAACACGCTCGAGTCCCGTATTAGGAAAAAGTGAAATCCAAAGCTGCATTTGCATCATCACAAGCAGATTTGGTACAAGAGCACTTATTTCGATAAAGTATTAAACAAGAAAAATAAAGACACTCAACTAATTAAAACTTTAAATATTCTAAAATGCAATTTTTTTAAGACGTATTATGGCGTCATAAAACTCCTCCGTATCGCTGTCGACTGGAAGTGTGCCTAAAAGGCTGGCGGCATTGCCACGTTGTATGGCAATGCTTAATCTTTGACCGAGGTAGAAGCTAGCCCTTGGGTCACCTAAGCGTTTGGATAATTCTTTAAAAAGCATATGAGCACTCAGACTCCACGGTCCAAAAGTTTTAACCACAAACGCCTTAGAAATATAACTGCCGACCAGGTTGCACCAGCACTACACGATGAGCTATGAAGATGGGATGTCGCAAGAGTATTGAAACACGTAATTATGTTTTTTTTTTTATTAGGCTATATTTTGTCCCATAGCTGGGCAAAAGTTTTCCCTTTTCTCCTTTGAAACCTCTCTGACTAGGGTGATTTCTGGCCAAGTTTGCCCCGCAAACATGTTCACATCGTCACAACACCTTCGCCGCGGTCGACCTCGATGGTCTGACGTCGTCCTCTCTCAGGCGTCCATGCTTATAAATGAAGATTTATTTTAAATAAATGGAGATTTTGGTACAAGATTATGAGTTTTAGTTTTGCTTTTGCTGTTTTTGTAAGTAGTTAAAATAAATTTGAAACTCAAGTAGAAAATACTTTTCCACGCGCGCCTTAAGGAGTTGTCAGCAAACCGTAGGGGCCTAGCAGGGTCTATCAATTTCTGAAAGGAAGGTTTGGCCCCGGTATGAAAGGCAACGAACGAACAGGAGTGGGTTTTTAGTCAGTAAAAGTCTGACACTATCTCCCGCCCCACCTAAGGGTGCGGAGATGTCATTGGATGATTTTCCCACCGAAAAAAAAATAGAAAATACTTCGGTGAGCAATACAAGGATTAATTCACATATCAATATAAACATGTACCTAACCTTTTAACATCTACGGGTTATACATATAGCTTTTGTTCTTTAAAACTATGTAGGTATCTGGATCTTTTGGATCAGCTTTTTAAAAATTGCCTTTGTTTTTCCGCTCTGGGTGGAGCGACAGGGAGTGTTAGACTTTAACTTATTAAAGCCCTCCTGAGTTTTTTCTGTAGCCTTTTGCGTTACAGTGCCACGATGAGTCATTCGACCAATCCCGCAGCCTCGATAGGCATTGGCCCTAGTGGACCTCGTCAATTATGCTGACGATCTATGTCGTCGGTCTTACCCTGGTCCTGTTCGGACGGCAAGCAACCCAATGATCATCGTCTGCAAGCCAACGCCAACAGTAGTTAGTAATCGCCCTGCGACTCCATACGCCCGGGGTGTCTCTTACGGCGGTTAGACAATTACCTACCTATCTATTTCCAGCAAATATGACACACTTATTAATTGCATAAAACACCTAACTTATCTGAATCAGCGGAATATAATCACGAACCGGTTTTAAGGGGTTTAGTCACATTATCCGTTGAAGCTAATATTTTAACGAGAGGTATTATTCACGGCGGATACGACGCCATATTAGGAGTGAGCTGCGGGCTAAAAGATGCGCCTACGCAAGTCGGTTACAAACGTTCGTTTTTCAATTTAGAACACTGTAGTTCTGTTTCGTGGGACTACTGATGTGAGGGTTGGAAGATATAGGTAGTTCGGAAAAGTATCGGACTCTTACTTTTATATTTTATCGTTATGGTAAGCGAGGATGTGGCTAACTATGGAGCACACTTTCCTAGAAGTAACCTATTCACTCTTGACTTAAAGATCCCTAGGTTATAGTTCTATCAGTAACACAGACTCCGGTAGAAAAACCTACAAGTTGAATTATGAATTTATGTTTACTCTTTCATTATTTTACAGGCAAATACTTAGTTCAGGCCAGGTTAGTTAATTCAGTTTCAGTGCCACGCTAAACAAAAGTACAGTAAGGAGGTTATTAGAAGTTTTTTTTAGGATTAAATAACTACACAGGAACATTACGAGGAGTCGGAATCTATGAGTAAATCAATTTTCTGAATTGCGCATAGTTTGTTGATAAGTCTGTTCATATTTCATCAATTACCGCTTCACAATTATGATGTAACATTTTATTTGGAAAGCTATATTTATCAGTTAGAGACTCCAAAACTTTTCACAGTTACGGCTCGATATGGACACAGTGTCTTTTTGTGTTCGCACATCAAAACAGCACGATAGGTACTATTGTTTTTATTTTTTATTGAAACTTTTTTATCACACCTAACATTAGTGATCAGTTTAACTGTGGATAAGGACAGAATTTCTGTGTTTTTGTATTCATTATCATTATATAATACACATATTCAGTAAGTACAGTGTCAGGCGTAATAAACTGTAATCGTGTAAAATAGGAATATTACTTCTAAACGAAAAAAAAAGGTTTGTTGTTTAAGAGTTTGTTGAACTTATGCTAAGTTGTTCAACCTAAGGCAATTCAGAACTAAATTGGCAATAATTTAATAATCTGACAGATTGTTAACCACATGCATCAAACCAGATCCAAATTAAGAGGCCAGAGAACTTATAATAGCTAACGTATTATAGTAGCTACTCGTTCGTTTCTTCTTTCTTCTCCTTTATGGAGAAGTATGGAGTTTCTTACACATTTTTTCGCTTTGGAACGCTCAATTAACTTCATCATATGACAGCTGACCGTGACAATACTAGTACCAATATAAAACGTCCACTGTTGGAGATAGGCTAAATTACCAGTCCTGTGTGTCTTGCATCCATCGGAATCCCGCGAAAGCGCGAACAAGAGTCATTTGATGTATAATATGTTACCGGCAATCTGTATAATTCAGTTATGCTATGCAATACCAAATGCGCAGACGGTAATGTGTGTAAAAGACGAGAGCAGGGAAGAGGATTTAATTTTAAGGCACCCCGACACGGACAGGTTAGGTTAGAGTTATTTTTTTTAGAATACCGGATTATATAGATTGCAAGTAACATTTATAAAAAGTGCATTGTGTTAAGCTGATAATAGTTTTTTTTTTTAATTAGTATTCAATATTTTTTTCCTATTCTACTACTGGGTAAAGGCCTCCCCAAAGTCTTTCAGAAATTCTTCTCACTAACTCTAAACATACAACTCCAAAAATTACTCTTGACTAAATATCCAAAAAAAGCTACTAATAGCCACCGTTTACATCCACGTCTATCAAATTAGTCAAATTGCTTAATTCAAAAACTTCACAATACACACATAAATTACCATAATACTAATAACGACCGACAAAAAACTGAACTATATCAAAAGTTTTTTGTCGCACTAAAATGACCGTGCTTGATCAACCGGCGCTGACAAAAAAGCGTATCGATGTAATTGGCTGATTATTTCAAATTGTTGACTGACTGACTGATTTACTGACTAATAACAAACCATGGGAGTAATTGGCATTATTAAACAACAACCCATAGCTTAAAACAGGGACTGCATACCGAAAAAATATCGGTTATAAGGGTTAACGGTATGACATCATACCATTTTATTTCAATACCTCAAAATAACGGTACCGTTATTTTTCACTACCGAAAAAGTACGATACGCCTGGCTGGGTTTGAACCCGCAACCTACAACTCGTAAGTCGGGGGCGTTACTACTCGGCCAACACTGCTCTGTTGTTTACGTGTTGTGTTGTGTACGTGTTTGCTGAACATTGTTTACGTTTATTTAACTATCTAAATCGGTTATTTTTTACGGTACCTAAACCTCTAACATTAAAGTATCGTTTGAAACCCCTATTCCCGCGCTTTTTCGTCGTGCCAATCGCAATACACTTGTCGCGATAGCTGGCAACGTCGCATTTAACGTAGAAACTCGCACGAGAAATAATTTCGGTACTGGAATTATTTCGGTTGAGTAAAGGTTAATCAAAGGTATAGCGATTCCTAAAAAAATAGGGCTATCATTATTTTATACCGGTAGCGTAACCGTAAACCTTAACCGAAAACGGTCCCTGGCTTAAAATACTATCGTAGTGGACGCATAAACAGTCTTAATATCTCTTGAAATCTTTAAGTCAAGAGAAAGGATAAGTGCGCTCCATCAACGATCGCGATGTCACTTTCCATCAGCTCCCTAGCCAAGTTACAATTGTTTGGTTTAGCGTGAACGCTTGTAGTATTTAAGCATGGAATACGCATGAGGGATGCAGGGCGTGGTATCGGGCAGCAGCCCCGCATCCTACAGGGCCGAAGCCGAAGCTGATTCGAAGCCTGCTGGGGCCTAGGGTCAACTTCTTAAAGGAAGATTCGGCCCTGGTAAGAAAGCCAACGAAAGAACAGGAGGGGGTGTCAGTAAAAGTTTGACACACCCTCCCGTTCCGCCCAAGAAAAGGAGACGTCATTAGATGATTTTCCTACCTAAAAAAAAGGAGAGAATACTTCGGTGAGCAATACAAGGATTAATTCACATCTCAATATAAACATGTACCTAACCTTTTAACATCTACGGGTTATATAGCTTTGGTTCTTTAAAACTATGTAGGTATCTAAATTTTTTGGATCAGCTTTTTAAAAATTGCCTTTGTTTTTCCGCTCTGGGTGGAGCGACAGGGAGTGTTAGACTTTAACTTATTAAAGCCCTCCTGAAGTTTTTCTGTAGCCTTTTGCGTTACAGTGCCACGATGAGTCTTTCGACCAATCCCGCAGCCTCGATAGGCATTGGCCCTAGTGGACCTCGTCAATTATGCTGACGATCCTCGTCGTCGGTCTTACCCTGGTCCTGTTCGGACGGCAAGCAACCCAATGATCATCGTCTGCAAGCCCTGATTTTCCTACCTAAAAAAAAAACAGCCAGTTGATCCATAAAAATATAAATGGTAGAATTATAATTTCTAGTTTGACTTGTGAATAATGTGGTAGATTTATGCGTTTTGCACACTGCCCGCTCGAGATAAACATATGTTAATATCATTAGCTATTGTAGAGCCTTATTTGTTCTTCATAATATTTATGAGTGTCCTTTATGGGAAGGCTAAGTATGATATAACGGTACATAAATTCTTAAAAGGGCCTCTCTTTAGGACATGATCATTATTATAACAGTTTTTTTTAAAGTAGATGCGAAAAAATCTGGTCAATTGGCCAAGATGGTAATTTTTGCTCAATGAATGCCATCTACGCAATATTACGTACCCGGTAATAATGGCAGATGACGTGTACGTATTATTACGAAGATCTTCACTAAAAAATAAGTTAAAGAACCTGGATAAAGGAAACGTTAGTGGTACCTACCCACGCTATATTACACATAATTTCATACCACGGCATCCTTCTATAAACTGGTTATCCGTGATGCCAATTATGAAGTTTCAACCCCCGTTTTACCCCCTTTTTTAAAGTAGGTAAAATCATCCAATGACGTCCCCCGCCCTTGGGCGGAGCGGAAGATAGTGTCAGACTCTTACTGACTAAAAACCTACTCCGTTCCTCCTTGGCCTTGGTTCCAGGGCCCTGGTACCCTCTTAGGGGTGGAGTTTCGTAAAATCTGTTCTTAGCGGATGTCTACACCCTATAAGGAATCTATTGGCCTAATCTTAAGTTTGTAGTTTGTAGGTGTTATAGTTTCTGAGATTTCGTGATTCATCAGTGAGTGGTATTTCGCTTTTATGTAAACAGAAGACTAGCTTCTGCCAGCGGCTTCAACCGCGTGAAAGTCGGGTTTTAGGGGAGAAGATTCGTAAAATACGTTCCTAGCGGATGTCTACACCCTATAAGGAACCTACCTGCCAAATTTTAATTTTGTAACTATAGTTAATAGTTTCTGAGATTTCGCAATTAATCAGTGAGTGATATTTCGCTTTTATATTATAAATTCGCAGGCCATTTGTATGGTGGCCACTAACTGAAATTTGAAGCATTCAAAGTAAAGATAAGCATAAAAGATTGATCTTACCTTAAGTTGTTTAACGTTGGCAGCAGACCCAGTCCTGAAAATACAAATACAGTGTCATGTGACAAAAATAAGGGAAATCAAAGATCACACAAAGGCTAACCTAACCTAACCTACCTATACTCCTAAACGTAAACAGTCTTGATATGTAAAAAAAAAAGTATAGAAGACATACAAAGATTATTAAAATTTTGTCAATTACCTAACATCGGTTTAGGTAAATAGCTAATTGTAAACACTTTTGGATAACATTTTTAGATAAAAAACATGTGCAGATTGTTTAAATTTAGTTAAGTACCTAAACAAGTGGAGTATAGCTGAAGTTATTTCATAAAGAGTAGTTGGTTGTATCTAAGCACTGCTCTAAAGTTCGTAAGCTTTAAGAAAATAATTCTTCTGCTATGAAAATTAATAAGCCTTGCATCTAGCATCGCCTTGCTCTTCTCTAAGTCAGTCGGGGTCAGCTTCTAGATTAACATGATGCAACTGAATTCCCCATGTTTTACATGGAGCGACTGCCTATAAGACCTCCATAATCTGGGCACTCCTTGAATAGCTCTACAATTGTGGACGCTGTTGTTTTACATGACAAATTACCAACTTACCAATGAACTCATTCCTGACTCGGATCCTGTCAGGCAGTCGAGGCGCCGAGATGATGAGGCAGTTGATGAAGGCAACCAACGCCGTCTTGTAGTCAGTGGTGCTTGCATTCTTCAGCTCCTCCACCACCACACTGAGCCGGTACCTCTCGCCTTTCAGGGACTGGAAGATTAAGACAAGATCGTTATAGGTCCAGGTAATCAGTCAAGGCTGCGAAATTGTTCGAAGCAGTTACTGCGGCCTTGTAACGTGAAGGGCGAGTGAAGGAATACGAACCACTCCCTCTCGCTCCACCAAGAATGATGTACAGTCTATTCCCTCTCCAAGAGAGAAGGCATCATTCATGTGTATTGTCACTCAAGTAGCGACACCATGGATGGGTAGAAAGTGGTGGGCATTTGGTGGTGGAATCAGCGTTGTGGCTCTGTCCTGCACACGAGCTCCAGCATTTTGCTGAGCGCTGGCCGTTTTGTGCGGATGTAACGCATATCTTATTATGTACTTTTTTTATTTTATTTTATTATATAGAGTCAGTGTGTGTAGCTGTTATTTTAAGATATGCGCAATGTTTTGTGTGTGTTCTTTTCTTTCTTTTTCTTATAATCTGGTTTTTCGTTGTGATCACTTTTACACAGCTGAAATGCTTTATTGGCAAAGGGATATCTAAATATATAAAAGTTTATGGCTGTTTATATATAAAAAAAAATACTCAACTCAATGCACGTAAACGATTTATCAGGGTCTACGCGACGAAGTAAGGATCCCGGATCTCGATTTATATCAATGCAAAGTACATCAATAAATGCATGTGTCACAAGAACCACGTGTCGAGATCTACATCAGAAATCTGCATAAATAGTAGAAGATACCGATCTTTTACTTAATATGGTCATTGGCTTCTTAACGGTCACAAATACCGGTGTTTACCTTTAATGATTCATTCAGTTTGCACAGAATTAATAAGCAGTTTAAATAAATAAACTTATTTATTTTATCTTCTTGAGATGTAAATTGAACGTTAGCATCCTAATTATGTCATTATTACTTTAGGTTTTAGTTGTATAGTTCAAGGATAAATATTACGAAGAGTAAGTAACTCTAGGTCAACGTCCTTTTTTACAGAGGATTTTTGCGCTTGCGCGCCTTCCACGCGCCGCTGCCGATGCAATGGCAGCCACTACAGATACGATTACTAACAATATTCCTACCATTGCACTGAAATAGCAAAACTCAAAGCAATATTTAGAGTTTTCAGGAGTAAACTGATTTTGATCTCTAGATATTTTTTTCCTAGATCTTATTTAAAATTTTAAAACATATCCAACAGTAGGAACCTTATAAAGTTGATTATGTCTTATAATGTTCTCCTTTTAATAGTCCTTTAAATATGTATAAACATATATGCACCTATTATAGGTGGCTATTAGTGATAAGGCTGTGCAAAGTCGACTTTTTTTCTAAATTATATTGTACCACGTCCACGAGTTTTATTTGGGATTAAAAATATGGGATTGAAGATTCTTAAAGTCAGGAGGTCTTGAAACTTACCTTGTATCTTTCTAGAGTGTCAGCTGCCCTGGCGTAGCCATCAGCATTGTAGACGCACAACGCTGATAACAGTTCGAACACCTGACGAATAAAACCACATATAAGTACAGCTATACCATCATGTTGAGGAATTCAAACTCAAATCATCGTGAATTAGAGCAACTCTCGACCAATCTGAAAGTTCTTAAATTGGTAAATACAAAGGTGTTAAAATGCTTCACACCAAAAGTTCTAAATGTCATGTACCCAAAATTGGGAACAGTTTACTCCTAATCATATTGCACCTTTACTTTGTACTATAGATAAATGTCACAAACGTAAGAAGTTACTTTGAATCAACGGATGGTAGCTAGATTGGCTAGTTATTTATGAGCAATTCAACGGATAGAGGATCTCTGTCAAACAAAGACCTTGCCAAAATGTTGCATTCTCGCATCCGGCGTATTCACAAGAACGTTAACTAGCGCTATTTAATCTTGCTCCTTTAAGTTAGTGTTAAGTTGATTTTGTTTACCACTGTTTTCAGGATATTACACTATTTTTTTCTTAATTTACCTCTATTTTTTTTTTTCGAATTATTGCTCGATTGTTGAGCTTTATTACTTTTTAGTCGATTGTTGATTCCAGCTTGCCTAAGTAGTAGTGATTGAAAATAGATGACTGACTGGTGTAGTCGTTGTTACACCATCTAGGTTTGTATTTTATTTTCTTCTCTAAATTTTTTTAGGGTTTTGTACCTGAAGGTTAACCAACAGAATTATTTTATTAAGTCTTCGCTGATCGTCCGTTTATGGGTCTGTCAGCGGGCAGTTGCAATGTTTACAGAGTGTTTAAGGTGTTTCTGCTGATATTGCATTATCAACTAACAATAAGAATGAGACGGTATCCGTTCTGTAGAGCAAATTACGCCACTCTGTTAAGTAATCATGTTTTTCCGTTTTCATGTCTTACCTGCTTCTTAACAGGCGCGGCCGGCGATGTGAGCGCAGCGGCGAGCTTGCCCGTGTATTCCGCATGTTCTACGATGTAGTCCAGGCCCACACGGCTCTCCATCGCCTCACTGGAAATAACAACATTTGCTTAGAAACCAATAGCAAACAAATGATATATACTATATTTATACAACACGTCATAGAAATCCATATTTATATTCCATAGTTTACTACACAGATGTTGCGCTCCACCAAGATATATCAAAAGAATAAAGTAATACAAACGACGAGCAAGACATGGATAAAGAAGATTACTGAGCTGAAACTGGTTTAACAAAGACTGTTGATGATGATGATGATACTGAATAAGCTTGATCCTTCATTAGTTTAGTAAAGAAGAATCTCAAGGTTAATATTTATGGGATCTTTTAGAGTTTACACGACACCATACCTTAACTTTACTACGTCCGGCACTGCATGTGCATTCAGCTTAGCTACCAATTTAGCTACTCGGCTGCCTTTTGCATTAAGGCCTAAGCTATCCGAAACAGCTTTTGCTTTTACTGACGTGATACACATTTCAAACACTTTTTCAATACCATCTACAAGATCACTATCTTTATCGCAAAAAATTAAAGAAACCACAGTAACTTTAAGTTAATCGCTAAGTAACTTATTATCAAGAGTATTGTCACAGTCATGACGTTACCTCAAATGCAGCATACAGATGTTGTTGACATGTTTATATGCTGCTTAAGAGTTGAGGAATAATCCAAATGATAGCGAATGGAAAATATTATCTTAAAGGTAAACACTTGGTATTCTGTTCGCGATGAACGGTGCGTTTATGGTAAGAACTTGGTAGTCTGATCGTGAACACATTGACGTATTGTCAATACATGGTATTGTGGTATTAGATAATGAGAAACGTTGATACAGGTATTATTGTAGCCTTTTCGGAGTCAGTTAGCACTTTTTGTAATCACAGGGTATCTTATCCTACTCATCATCATCATTTCAGCCGGAAGATGTCCACTATTGGACGTAGGGCTTCCCAACTGTCGCCACAACTAACGGTCTTGTGTGTCTCCTATCATCGGATCTTTTCCTACTACTTTTGATGAAAAGAAGCCTTTTGGTGTTTTCTAGTTCTTCATAGTTTTGTGCAATTTGGAAAGCTTCATAATAGGTATAGATAGAGCATTAAGATAAATAATGTTATTGACTTCTTGTAGCAGATAGAGCATCTTTTAATTAATTTATCATGTTTAAAAAAACAAAATCATTTCTCAGGTTTTATAACATCTATAGGCACAAAGTCTGGCACTTCACAACGTGACTTGAGTAGGTACCTACTAATAATACTTTGCAGGTAACATATAAGTAGATATTTTATACATATATATACTTAATATATGTATTTCTGTTTTGCCACAGCAATTAATGCAAATAAGTCCATAAAATAAATATAAGAAGACAAGTTATTCATTGAATGTGTTTGAGAAGATGCGACCACTTTTAATTAAAATTATTATTTTATTTTTAATTAAATTGTACAAAAAGGACACCAGTGCAACACCTGGTTGATATTTTTCTTTTATTTATTGAAACTTAAGATGTTTTATTTTTTATTATTTATTGATATACAGGATAAATTTTTCAAATGGTCTCCGGATGATCATATCTGAAATTTTCAGTTTCAATAGTAAATAATACTCAATGAAGTCTGAATATGTAATATTTTTTTTTAAAACCAATATTCTTCTTCAGATCGAAACCGTTCATTTAAAAAAATAATCAAACAAAGTATAGTATTTGATATCTGTACCATGTGATAATGTCGATAAGAATCAAATTGTATGGAGTAATGACCTGAAACTAGAAATGATAAGAAAAAATTCGCTTTGCCAAACATTGCACTGCATTTTACCAGTCTATTGTGTTACACAGTTACTTAATTGTTAGATCAGACTGAAGTTTCTGCTCTCCTGATTTTATTCCAAGCATAGTCAGGAAAACACTGAGTTTCGAAATTATTTTTTGTTTCATTGTTAATCTAATAAACAATTATGGTTTCTAATAGCCTAATAGAATTTAGGGCATTTGCCTGTAGACAAACTTGTCTCTCAATAAATACCAAAATAATAAAAGCTGTCAGGTAGAACTATAAATAGCAATTAAAAGAAACACGATTTAAAACGCAGATGTAGCCAATGTCAATAATCCAATCACTTAATAGTGATATTAATAAAAATAATAGTATCGATATAAATAATTTTATCATAAAATAATTATGAGAAAAAATATAATCTGAATTGGCTACGGGTGGTAAACATTAATTATCAGTTTTTGTGATTGTAAATCAATAAGATTTTTTAGTTTTGTTTGTCAATATATAATCGATATTTGATTGCATTTTTTATTGTTTATAAATTATGTTTTCCTTCTTGTACAATAAACGTATAATTTGAGATCCAGTCACAGACATGAATTCTAATCTAAATGCGAAAAAAAGTTTATTTTTAAATGATATAAACTAGACGTGATAAGTTTTGGAAAAGGCATTATAAATAATGATTAAATATCTTTTTAATAAAGTATATAGTAAAATTATGATTTACATTAATTAAAATCGAAAAAAATTCTAACAGTAATGTAGACTTGCCTGATCTAGGTAAAAAAAAACCTGTGTATCAGGTCATCAATTTACATCAAACATTTCAAAAAGAAAACAACAATAAATTTATTAGAAGCTAAAATAAAAATAAGACAATAATTATTTTCAATGACTTGAAAAGTATATATTTGAGAATATTATTTCAAAACTAGATAGTGAAAATAAAAACACTATCACTTATCTTTCAAATCACTTCTCACACAATCTATCATATAATAAATCTTGTCTTTGGTCTTCGGGAGGCCGCCTTCTTGTCCTTCTCCATGTTATCTGTCATGTTCTGTATGTGTCATTTAGTTTCATCCCTCCTTTTCATATGACCATAACAGGACCATTTATTCCCTTTTCGTTGTTAAAACTTCCTCTACCTACGTTTTCCTACTCATTTCTCACTTTATTCATTCTCGTCACATCACACACCCATTTCAACATTCTCACCTCCGCTACATGCAATGGTTTTACATCCGTCTTTTTCACAGCCCAGCATTTTGATCCATACAGTATGACAGGCCTTAAGATATATATTGTAATGTTTAAATAAATTAATTGTCGCGATCTCGCGTTACGCTTGTCTGTGGGAGTAAAACTAGATAAATGTCAACTGAATTTGTCACATTTTTTGTCTAATAAAGCCATGCGTGACCAATGTATTTCTTAACTAAACCATGATACTACAAGCGTTAACCCATTACCGACAATTTAATCCACGCTTGTAATTGATAGTTTCATCAGAGAGAGATAAGCATCGTAATCAATCGCAGTACTAACGTATGCAAACTAATTCTAAGAGCTGTACATACTGTTGCAACCTCTCTGCCTATTTACTAAGAAATGTATGTAAATTACTTATTTATTTGCCCCAGGCTTGAACATTGGCTAATTTCGATTAATTTTGAGGGAGATAAATCATTTGATAAGAATATCATGTTTAGTCTGTAATCCAGTCTAGGTTGAAATATAGATTTATAAAAATCAATGCTCAACTAAGTCTATAATTTTTTTTACAGCAATGTGCGATTACTGTTTCAGTTCAGAGCTTTTTTAGAGCTTTCTTTGAGTTATTAAAGGACTAAGCCAAATCCGTCACAGGAAAATTGGTCTATACGAAAACACGGTGTGCTTCTGCCAATGCCTCTTTTTGGATATCGCAAACATATTCACTAATAAGAAATACAATAGACGCACATCATTCCACCTGCGTTTAAATAATATATATTACAGCATCTATTTGATTACCTATCTACTTCGTAGAATACTAATATGTACTATCTGGAAAACTATGGTCAAAAAAATTATCGTGGCGTGAAGGATTAGTAAAGATACACACACATAACATACAGTATTTCGCTTTTATAATATTTTATTTTGTTTTAAAAAGTTACTGAAGTGAAATTATGGTCTAACTCTATTTATCAAAATTTAAAATAGAGATATAATTCTAGATTAGCATTGAAATATTAAACATCAATTGAAAAAAAAAACTCCTGATAAAACTTAAAGCTGGTTTTCCCTCATTTTGTATAGTTCGTAACCAGTTCTACATCAGTAATTAACCAATAAGCGAACACATATTGACATGACACACAACACTGAATAATTAAATCAGAAGTTTTACTTCATAAAATAACGTAAACGGGATATGTTTTTTGAAGTAATCTTCTAAGATACGTCTGGAAAAGGTAATATTTTATAAAATGTTAAAATAAGTAGTCCTGATCAAATAAATTATCAAACACTAATGAGGATTCTAGGTATTTAAAATCTGAAGAAAATTTTACGGTTCCTGAACAATTTTAATTAGACTAGTATGTGACATAAAAGCCTTCT
Source organism: Leucania comma (assembly GCA_958295575.1). Classification (NCBI taxonomy): domain Eukaryota; kingdom Metazoa; phylum Arthropoda; class Insecta; order Lepidoptera; family Noctuidae; genus Leucania; species Leucania comma. Next base: position 1,125,292 of record OY282484.1, read on the forward strand.
AAACGAATTAGAATTGATGCATCCTGTGCTATACCTAAGGTCCCGTAAACCTTACGGTGAACAGCAAGACGTGAGCCCTCAAAATGTCCAAGGTGCATTACGTGTCACATATATGCAAGGACCTCATTGTAATTTCATTTACACCGCTTTAAAACTTAACGGTACCAAAATATAGGTGACCACAATAAACTGGTGATGCCTAACGCAATTGTGAATGCACTCTGTGTTGGTTAGTAAACTCATGGTCAGTGGAGAATCACAGATTGAATTTATAGCAGTGTTGGTTACTTCAAAAATCTTTAGGTATTGACTCCTAATCGAAAGTTACTTAAAACAAAAATGACTTTTCAACACTACGTAATTATAAGTCCATAATTAAATATAATATCGATGTACGAGCACATTGGGACTTCTGTAATTTCTTATTCTGTGCACATCCATGTCATCCATACTATACCGATATTATTTGTAAAAATCTATAATTTATGAGTATAAAGCTATAAAACTCCTCAAATACTTTTGATGCGTAATTTATGCGTAAATGTTAGGAATACTGATTAATGTTATGTCAATTTTTGTCACAAGTTGATTTTTTTTTCAATAAAACGGTCTCTTTTCTAAATAAACCGGTGAGGTCATTTATTATCTAGAAGCGAATGTTCGTTACTTAATCGTGTTTCTATGGTGTAATTTTATTCAAATTATATAGATTCGTAGAATTTTACGAAATTGATAAAAGTTTTGTCTACTAGTTAGATAATTAGAAGAATATGGCCTTTTATACATAGTCAAAAAATAATCAAGATTCCTTTGAATTATAAGGATCGATCAATGAATATAGCCATAACGACTACATTGGTAAATAGTTATGTGTTGGTACACATAACTAGTTTCATCCAGAAGATTTAAGCAGCTCTTAATTAAAAGCTATAGTTAGCTTTTTTATTCTAATCTTGCAACTACGAGCATAACCATAATATTTTATTACGATTATTTCATTCAGTTAAAATTCATAATCGTCAGCATTAATAGACTTTCTACAAAAGTATATAATGAACATTGCTTTAATAGAGTGTTTCCAACTACGGAAGTATGTTGTTGTTCGATACTTAAATAACGTTATTTTGTAAAAAAAAAAGCTTCGTAAAAAATATGAAACAATAAAAAATACAGGACGTAAAATATTCCCTTGAGGTACCCCAAACGTGGTTGGCGATGATTCGTGAAAAATACCATCAATTTTACATTATTACGTATCGGCATAAAAGTTAGCAATAAATTGATTAAACGCCTTCAAGGAATATCTCTAACTCCATGGCCACTTAATTTTCGTATTAGGTTTGATCAATATCATAGTCTCAAATACTTGAGGATATTCTAAAATTCAAAGATTCATGTAAGTCAATATGACTTAAATGATAGGTAAGGTAGTCATTAAATACGTGAGTTTAACAAAACAATTGGCTTTCATTTTTGAACTTTTCGTGTGATTAAGTCTAAACTTAGTAACATTTATGAATGTGCTAAGTAGAAGAAATATCTTCTTGAACCACAACCATTTGACACATTATGATTAATCATTTTCTTGCAATACAAATATTGCTCAGCCAATTACTGCCACTGACATCCAGCAGACCACCTGCTTTGATCACCATTTGTCAAACCCAGATACCATCTACCATAGCTTGGTATTTAGAACCGGCTGGCATCTCGACGATATTGTCCAACAATCAACGACCGTATGATTGTTACCAACAATCCCACAATATATTATGTTTATTAAATTACAAAACTGTCTGTCTGAATATTTTAAAGACTTTGTTTATTGTTTAAACAGTTATTGAAAAAATTGCTTTTCTAGCATAAGTATCTGTTATGTGGTTTACCTTGGAGTGGAAGTTTTTGAATACATAGATTTATTGATTATTATTAGATAAATGGCAATAGCCCACCAACCCATTTTTCACACAGTTGGAGAAATATGCGTCTTATGAAGCAAATTTCAGCTTAGTTCAGCTAGTCCGAAAGATTAGTATCAGGGTTGATGGCCCAACTGGTATTGATAATAAGGATCTAGTCCCTGTTACTAGGTTCTTGACCAAGCTAGATGTTGACAAGGATTATTGTACAGATATGGAAGACAAAATTATCGAAATGCGTAGGACTGTAGCCGTTATTCTGTTTTTTTATTAAAACAGCTGCTAGTTTATTTAATTATGTAACATAACATGGAAGGTTCATATTCGTACTCCGCTTGATTAAATCCAACCACTATTATATTATATAATATAACAAGTCATGAGAATATTGATCACTATGATGTCTAAATTACAATCGTGGTGTCGAATGTAACTCGATAGGGATGCACGTGGCGTGCGTCGTATCTAGTGTTGATACTGTTGCATCTGATAAATGAGTTTATAGCTGGGAAGATAAAATATGATAAATAATAATACTGTCAATTATATTTCGACATTTAATAATATTGCATATTTTGAGATAGGCACACATTTTTTCTATAGTATCTTAGATTAGTAGTTATAAATAATACAAATATTCTGGCTAAAACAGTTGATCGCAAGTTTATTTATTCATCCGCAGGTCTGTTGGAAGCAATTTCATTGGAAATAAGCAATATCTTTGTATTCATTATATTTTACCCTGAGCTTATAAGTTGGTACTCTGTATATTCATGATTACAAAAAAAATGAATATTCATTTGTTCTTAGTAAAATGAGAGTTGAGGATTAGAAGTTGGTACCTAAGATACTGCCCTTTGAAACCCTACCTTCACATCCTTGTATCCAATACATTGTTTACATAGTTTGTTTACAATATTTATGTTAATTGGTTGATTAGATTACATATTTTATTGCTAAGGACCATAGAGTCATAGTGGCACATCTATTAATCGAGCCTATTAATGAAATTAAACGGGAATAATCTAACAGGGCACTTATTAGTATGTTTTAGATTACAGAGAGATAGACCAGATAAGTTGTACAGTTAACGCTAAAAGGGCAATAACATCAAAACAAAACGCCATCAATGTTTTAAGCTACTTACTAAAAAAATATATAGAAGAACCATGAACTTAAAAGCATGAAAGAAACATAATCTACCTTGCTACTTGATACTAAGAGCAGAATCGTACGAATTGCCTTTCAACAGCAACATTTAACAACCACAATCAAACGGGCAATCTCCTCAGATTACCACTAAGCTGTAATCCCACAACGTTACGCGATACCAAATAGTTTACATCATAAACTTGACGTAACTCCAGTAACATTTATCTACAATATATTTTATTACGGCGCGAACATTTCGATTGATATAACTTCACACGTTTCATGTGAATGGAAGCGTGTTTTATCAATTAGGAATTACTGTTGGTCTACGATTCTTTTGAGTATCGAATGATTAGAAGTTGCTACAGAGTTGAAAGAGAAGCTACCTATGTTCTTGGCGGACATAATTTGTCCGCTATTTCGTTCTTTACTATTTACTTTCTGCATGATGTGTTCTGCAATTTTAAAATAGTCCAGTTAATTCTAGGACAAACTTTGTCTATTAGTTAACTTTTCGTCAAACTGCAAGACAAAAGTATCTACATTTTTTTAAACCCTATTGTACTCTGTCAGTTTTGTTTAGGTTTTCCTCTTTTCATCGATTCATCCATCATCAGGATATCCTTACTTCTTGAGTGACATATTGCTTACCTGTATGCTTTCAAATCTAGACCATTTCAATATGCACTTTTAGCACAAATCACTAACTAACAGTTCCGGAACACCGACGAAAAAAATAATTTCAAAATTTTTAATTGTGAGATGGATGTTACTCACTTTCGAGTCCCATAACCCCATTTAAAACTCCTAGTACCACCATTATTACTATGACAAGGTGGACTAAGAGGGGACAGACGATGATCCGGCGCCGCGTTGCGCGAGCACGCCTGCGCCTGCGCACCAAAGTTCACTGATCAATATCTATGGTTAGTAATGCTACTGGTTATTTTTAATGGCGGTCTTGTCGCCTCAGGGGAGAAATGGAGTGTCATCGAAGTGACCTTGGACGTGGGTATAATGGTCTCATGTTGATTAATTGTTTACATGGGCGTTTGTTTGAGGTTTGAAAGGTTAAGAGGTTGTTCTTCTGGGGAAATCTCATATTTGTCCAGAGAGTCAAATTCAAGCACCAACTAACGACTTAGACTGTTCTGGTTTGTTAAGTACGTCTTGCGAAAAATGGCAAGGAGAAAAACTATAAATAATGAAATAAGGTTAGGCAGAGTGAAGCAATAGTGAAGAATCTATGTTGAACATATGTCGTGTTTAATGTTTCCTAAATCGTGCCTAGTATAATACTCAGCAGTCTTTAAACTGGTACAGTAGTTGAGCGATTGACTTTTGTACTATATTTTACGGGTTCGTTAGTTCAGTTGTCTAGTGTTTATGAATTTACATATTTGTGCGAAACAAAGTTGAAAACAAAAGCTATATATAATAGCTTCTTGAAAATGTTTGGTTTCACTATCTGCGTGGAATACTTAAAATCGAAATTAATTATCTATGTTAATGAAAAGGACAGTTAAGCAAATCAAGATATATTCATAAGATTTCTAGAAGAGAGAAGTTATATGCATGAGGACAAGACCAATTATAAAATAATTGTCAATAGCATTGAGATTAAATGCAAACCAATATTTCAGACATTCAAATATCTAGATGAAGACCCAGATCGTAATACCGGATCTGCCTTCAGTCTCAAATGACCACATTCCAGTAGCGAGGCATTTCTATTCAAATGGAGTACTATTAACAAACTGTAGGAATTAAACAGATTATCCTAGTTGTTACAAAATGTGTCGGTATTCGTGCTATTCGCTCGGTGGCACTTTATCTGGGTTCAGTCGAGAGGTTGTAACTTAACGGCGTTAAGTTATGTTCGGAGACTGATTGGTTAGCGGTGCAAGTTGTAAGCTTATAGAAATTTAAAGCTTCTGTTAGACAGCAATTAAATATCAACAAGAAGCATAAATAGCAACAGCAAGATATTGTTCGTTTGCGGATTGTTCGAAAGAGTTACGGTGGTCCTAAAATGCTGAAGGGGAATAGGTAAATAAAAATCTGACACTCCCTATAGCTCCTACTGCAGCAGGTTGAAGTCATTTGATGATTTCTTACTAAAAATATTGCTTCGTCTTCAACATTGAGTTGATTTAAAGTTGATTACTGATCTGATGGCGGTTATACATATCTTTTTTGTATACTAACATATTTTTGACCAGGATATGGGTCTGTCTGTAGGTATATGTAGATATATCAAAGTACTGAAGTATATTCTTCCAAATCTGTTCATAGAACTATAGCCTGCCAGCCATAAGTGCTTAATTCAATAATACTTAATTTTATGATACTTCATTCTGTTTTGAAATATCTATTATTAATTTATTGCATACAACAAGATATCGCAGTGTTGTCTTTTTTACCTCAAAGGTTGACTGGTAGAGAATGCTATTAAGTCTTCCTACGTGCCACTATGTTTAAGTAAATAAATAAGAATTCTATTCTGACTTTATAAAATCCAAGTTTTTATTTCTAAATGTCACATGGACAATGAAATTGAATGATGCAACTAAATTCTGGTCTTGCATTATCGTTATCTCTTGTGGATTGTGCCATCCCCCAGTTCCTCGCCACGCAGGCATGCTGTCTACCTGCCCACGCATTCCGAGTGCTTCAACATGAAGAATGGTCTGTCTGTCTGTCCCTTATCTCACACAGGGTTACAAGTTTACCTAGTCGCTCGTTTACGAATATCTCAAGTCAATCGTTAATGTAAGGTGCAATAAATGGTACTTGTTCCAACTATTTGTGTATTATATTCCAATCTGAAATTTGAGGATAAATCAAAGGTGAATTCAAAATATTATTGCTACCAGATTCGTGGGTTAGATTACCAAACGGCATTGGTTAGTTTTAAGATTTATCTTAGTCAGTACGTTTGTATATTTTGATAGTGTACCATGGTATTCAGGACTAAAATTGCTGTCGGCACATTTCCATAGATTGGTAATTGGATATTTTAAAAAGAATACACTGACAAATTTTGTTTACCTGATATACTTTTTCTAGTATTTTATGTGAGTGAATTTGAATCAATCACACCACAATGTTTGTTTGTTTTGAAAGAAATAGACACCAGGATAGATCATGACGGTATGACCTTTTTTATAATAAGTGGGTATTCTTGAAATAATTTCTCTTGCTCTTAATGGAGCGAAAGGAAGTGTCAGAATTTTACTGTCTTAAGCCTGTGTTCCATCAGTTGCTTTTTTGCGTTCCAGGGGCGCGGCAACTCTTTCACATAATCCCACAACCCTAGAAGGCATTCCTTTTGGACCCTGTCAATGGTGATGACAGCTGTTTGAGGTGAGCGTGGAACACTACGCGCCGTCTACCTGGGTTTGGTCTTGACCGGACAGCGAGCTACTTATTGATGATTGTCGGCAAACCTGTATTTGTGGTAACTCTTGAACCATGCTGAAACCCTGGCGGGTAGATTATGGACATTAGATACTATGTCAGTACGATAATTTTCGATATCCGAAGATAGTAAGATAGATATTTGACATCCTGTATAACCCAAGGTTTCAAAGTTATTGCCAATAATAAGTACTTACCTAGAGGAAGCAGATAAGCTTAGTAAAAAAACCCATAACTGCCATTTCGCAGAACCTTGAACCAAAACGTGTGCAGCATGACTAACACAGCTTTCAATTGACATGCAAGGCGTTGACAAGTTCAGATCATGTAGCTGTTGGCTCGTGGAGATAGATCACTGATAAAATTACGATAAGGTTGTATGATGTAAGTGTCAGGTAACGTTATTAATGATCTGATTGTTATAGAGGTCTTATCAAAGTTGTTGGTGCTCTTATTTCCGTGTTAGTTCCGGGAGAATGCAAGTACCCTTCTTATCGAGGGCGTCAAAGCACATTAAAAAAGAACGCTGCCCCATATTAGGAATGACTCCTGTATCGTGGGAGCGTTCACAAACATGTAAACTCGCATACACAAGACACCTAGACCCGGAACACGTATCTGTAATATACAAATATTTGTTTCATGCGGCAATCGAACCCTCGACTCAGTAGCTAATGGCTTAACTACTGTACCAAGCATGCCGTCATATAGAGGAAAAGGAACGAATCTAGTCATTACAAATCCATTTGCTACATTGGACGAACCATTTCTTTACCAAGACTATTTGCGTTACTATAAAATTTTGAGACCAGATTAGCTGTCAGGCTATTTGGCTTCTGATTATTACTGTCTATCATTACATTTTTGTCTATTTGAGAGCATCTATATGATGATCATCATCTTTCTGCCCTTGTCCTGTGGTATAGGGTAGTCGACGTAACACGTTTTCTCATCGTTTCGTCTTCCATTCTATCCTATTACCCTTTATACTATCACTAATTCTCTTTTCTTTCATATCACTCCTCACACTATCCATATTTTCTTTGGCTTCCTTTTCTCTTTCCATCCCTTCATATGACTATACCAAGATAAACAATTCTGTTTCAAGATTTTAGTCTCTGGCGCTCACTTTATCCATTCTCGTCACACATTCATCTCCGCTATATGTAATCTTTTGTCCTAGCCCAACATTCTCACAGTATTACCGGTCTTACACAAACATGAAGATTTTACCCATCAACTTGAGGGATATCTGTGGGTCATAATCATGATATTATGCCTTCAAAATATTACAACGTTGTTGATTATTGTGAAGTCTATAAACCGTCCGTTATATTGCAGATTAACCTCACAAAAACTTGTCAGTTCTGGAAATTCATACAATTTTATAACGTCAACAAAACAAAAAAAAACTTAAAAGTTCATAGAACAATTTTGATCTCACAGATATTCATTTTATTAGCATTGACACGGATCTGATGTCGATGTTAGATATGATTGATCCAGCCAAATTGCCTGATGGTTTTACAAAGTGAGAATTGTAGATCTTGATCGTGTTTTTTGCGGATTATGTGAGGTTCCAAGGTGTTTATGATTATGTTTTATTCATATAAGTACCTAATTGGCAAGCAGGATAGTGTCTACAAGTTTTAGGTGTGTGCTTGTGTAGGTTTTGTTTAAGGCAACTGCAGGATTTACTTAGAAAGTTCCTGTATCTAGATCTACTTTAATCGTCAAATTCTTTACCAAGTGTGGTAGAGGAATTTGAAATGCGTAGTCATTGTGTTTCTTAAAATTATCTTATTGGTTTTTTTCTAATTATCCGACTACCAAGAAAAAATATTAATATACTAAGTTATCTTTAGAGTTACCTTTTCATTCTAAGTGTTTATACCAAATAATTTTCACAACAAGAAAGGAATTTTATGCATTTTTTTTTATAGTATTCGCTCATCAATTTTCTAAAGTATTATAAAAATATCGTAAGGAAAGTTTAAATATGGATATGGACCACTGAGAGTGGAGGGTCAAAGTAGGTGTACAGGATGATCTGTGTACTGTCATTGCTGTGATACCTGGAAAAGTATTAGTTACGAAGAAAGAAGAAAGATGAAGAAGGAAGAAAAGAGAAATAAGGGAAGATAATGGACGGCATAGTTGATGCAGCGGTTGAGCAATTCGTTGCGAGTCACATTTTTGATTCTCGCGCGGAGCAAATATTTGTATAACCTACAGATAATTGTTCTGGGTCTGGCTATCTTGTGCATCTACATTTTTATAGCACCCACGATGATACAGGGTATAAAGAATAGTATACTTCTTATAACAGTTGCTGTTTTGTAATATACCTAAAGACCACACACATTCTAGACTTACCCAATCCTTCGAGTAATATTTATTATCCTAGCACCATCAGATTGTCACACATCTGACATTTGGCCTCATCAAATATTTTGTAATTGTCGTAAAAGTTAAGTATCCTTATGTGCAGTGTTGTGATAGGTGTTGGTACAGGTTGGTGAAATGTGTAAAATACCAGAACTTAAGGGTCTAGCATTTCTTAATTGATACGTGATATTGTGTTTACGACATGATGACGACTATGAAATACTGCTTAAATATTTTACGACAGTAATGAATAGTGAGGGAACATGCTTATGCTCCAACCGCTGCGATAGAAGAAGCTCCAGGCGACGGGAATCGCAGAGCGAACTTCAGCCATCGAAGTTGCGTCCGCTCATCCTATCAGCACCAAGCTCGAGTCGTCGACGCCTTGAAGAGATACCAGCAAATTGAAGGGGCCAGTAGGGGAGATACCAGCTAGAGCCATGAAGAAAATTAAAGTTAAAATTCGTCACTAAAAGATTATACATCAACACCTTCAATGTAATTCGCCTTCCATTTTTGAAGCCTGTATTTAATAAACAAATACACAATTTGCTAATCAAATGATACATTCATCATCAATTTTGCCGAAAGACGTCCACTGTTGGACATAGGCCTCCCCAAGTGTCGCCATAATGACCGTTCTTGTGCGTCTTGCATCCATCGGATTCCACCTTGTAGGAAGCCTTCCAACGCTGTGTCTTCCATTACGTAGCCGCCACTCCAGAAACTTTCGTTCCCAATGAAATGATACCTACAACACCTGACTACATTCTCTTAATCCAAGCATCCACACCCAATTCTTTCATCAGCCTAATCCTCGAACCCTCGTCTCACCGCTCCACCCACGCTGACCTTGCCGACGGCTCATTGTGTTAACGTTGATTGATAACGCAGCCTCTGACTGTCTGCCATCGATAGTAATCGATTTATTGTGAGTAATCGATTTGTGAAGACAAAAAGTTGACAAGTTAGAACTCGTTTTTAAGTTTAGTTTTTACGAATTTGCATTTGGTTGTGTAGTAATTGACTAATTTTATGAACTGAATCATCTTATTGTTACTATTTAACTAGCTTTTGCTTTGCTGTGGCTTTGCTCGTGTGAAAATAGAAAATATATATCATTCAGTCAAGTGATAAAGCAGCTTTTTACTGGTGAAAGAATTTCGAAAATTGGTCCAGTAGTTCTCGAGTTGATTTATTACAAATAAAAATACAAATCATTTAAAATATTAGTATAGAAGTATAGGTTTTAAACGAAGGGGTCCAGCAGGGTCGATGCCTGCTAGGACTGTGGTAACGTCTGAAAGAGTTTCCATGGTCCTGGAACGTAAATGGTAAGTGAAAAAGAGGGAAATTAATGAGCTGTTTTAAATTTTATTTTCATGATTCATTTAAAAAAATACAACGAATTAGAACAATGATGCCTCACATACGAGCTTTAGGTGGTTAGACTTTTACATATTCCTTGTATCCCATGTTATAATATTTTATTGACAAAATATCAAGCAATAAATGTAATGCCAAGTCACAAAACCGTCACAGACTTGTTAATTCTCTTTTTATTGCACCCACAATACCTGCTGACATAAAAATAATAATACTTAGTTTGAAAAATACATCTAGTACAGGTTACGATGATATAACAACCAGCGTTTTAAAAATGTGGCAAATAGTATAGCCCCAGTGTTAAGTCATATTATCAATTTATGTATATTAAATGGAATTTTCCCTGAAAAACTTAAAAGTACAATTATAAAGCCTCTGTTTAAAAAAGGGAATTCAAAAGACATGTCATGTTATCGACCTATCGCACTTGTTCCAGTTCTCTCTAAAATATTTGAGAAGATCATATATAACAGTATATATTCCTTTTTCGAGAGTAACAATTTATTTGCTGAAGAACAAGTTGGCTTCAGGAAAAATAAAAATATTAATATCGCGATTTATAAGCTTCTTCAAGTAGCTATGACAAACGTTGACAATAAGATCCCAACGTGTGCTTTGTACATGGATCTAACCAAAGCTTTTGATCATGTTGATCACACTCTGCTCTTGGAGAAACTAAATGCTTATGGTGTTAGAGGAACTGTTTTAAATTTAATAAAATCATATCTGACTAACAGAAAACAGTCCACAGTAGTTACAGCAATATGTCAGAAGCAAAGGAAAGAAATAAAATACATGTCGAAATTTAGAAAAGTAAACGTAGGTGTGCCTCAAGGGAGTGTGTTAGGGCCTTTATTATTCATCATATATATTAATGATTTTCCAAATGTTACCCAGCATCCGACAATATTATTTGCTGATGATAGTACAGTCCTTTTTCAAAATAAAAATCAAAGCCTTCTGGAAGAAGATATAAACAATACCTTGACTACTATTATTGACTGGTTGACAATAAATAACTTAAAGATAAATTTGACTAAGACTAATTTAATGACATTCAAAAATAGAAAGGAATTAATATCCAATATTTCAATTAATTATTCAGGACATGAAATACAAGAAGTACAATCCACAAAATTTCTGGGACTGCATATAGAGAACAATTTAAAGTGGCGAACACACAGTGAATACATAAGCTCCAAAATTAACCAATTTTCATATGCGCTGTTCAAACTCTCTAAAGTTGCGAATGTTAGAACGCTTATAACTGCATACCACGGACACGTTGTTTCTCTTCTTCGGTACGGGATAATCTTTTGGGGCAACTCAACTTCCAAAGAAATGATATTCATATCACAAAAGAGGTGTGTTAGGGCTATTTGCAAATTAAAAAAAACTGACAGTTGTAAGCCGTTCTTCATTGAATTAAATATTTTGACTATGCCATGTATCTACATATATGAAATGTTAGTGTTTGTGAAGAATAATATTCATCTATTTGGTAAAATGAAAAGTAAACGATATAAAAACCACATATGTTTCCCTACTAATAGAACGCATTTTTTGAACTGTAGTGTATTTTGCATGGCTCCAAGATTGTATAACCATTTGCCAAAGGAGCTGCTTCAGATACAATCTTTGAAGATTTTTAAAAGTAGGGTAAAAAAGCTTTTGATTTCTAAGGCCTATTACAGTGTCATGGAATATTTAGAGGACAAAATATGATTTTATTATTAACCATTTGACATTGACTTATTAAAATTGTGACATTTCAAACTTATTATTTTGAAATAATCATTAATTACTTTGACCAATATGCTGAAATTTTAATACCAAATTATAATTGTTATTTTTAATAAAATTGTAATGAAATTCAATAAATTGTAATTTGCATGCCCATGTGATGGCAAAATATGGAGGACTCTATAATATAAAAATAACATCTTTGTACTATACCCATGTTTGCAAAATAAATGTTTATTATTATTATTATTATTATAATTCCCTGAGTCGCGGGTTCCGATCTGTTTCTGTCAACAAGCAATGGGTAGCTAGCCGTCTGTTTAACTGGTAAGAACTGAGCCCATTTCGTCGACTGCGCTTAGTGTACCACGCGCGCCTCAAAGAGATGACTGCCTAACTGCTTGCTGACTTAATGGGGCATCTTAGTGCTCGATTAGGGAGACGCGGCGCGTCGGGCGGTCCGTCGTACATTGCCTTAGGTTTTTGTTTGCGCGAGCGATGACGCGGCCCGCTGCTGCAATGTACGGCGAAACGCCCAACGCGCCGCGCAACACGCCGCGTCTCCGTAAACACGACCTTAGCGGGCGTCGACGCTCTAGACTATCAAATCGCATACAGTACTCGAATTGCGCGATGCAAGATTTCGTAGTTTAGTTCATAAATGTGGCGCCAAAGATACACTACTACTACACCGTGATACTAGTCCTTTAATTAACCCACACATTAGATAATACCACATAACTTCACTACGCATTCTCATCGCGAACAATGTCGTAATACTGATCAAACGATGTTACCCGCATACATACACCCACTACCTCATTATGATATTCACTTATTCTAATAGCATTAACAATCTGCCATCATGGTTATAAATTAACCATCTACCATCAACCGTGGCTGACCTTGGCCACCACCTCCTACACAACAACCAACCATTGAATTTGCAAGCCTATTTTTGACATCAATTAAGTTTTTGCAACCTAAAAAAGGATTAGGATAATTGATTGTTTTGAGGTTGATGTGATAATGCATATTTAATTCCGTCTTATTGGCTATTTATAGAAAGAAACGATCGAATCGAAACACTAATCGAAACCCAGCATAATTAATTATAAGCCTTTAATAATAATATTCCGCACTTACTTACAAACAACGGCATCTAGTCTCAAACTAAACAGAGCTTTTGGTATGAGTACTAGACAACTGATAAACATACTTAAGTATATGTATATTATGTATAATGTTTATAACATATTATAAGATAATCTACATCCAGACACAGAACAAATGATCGTGCTCGTCACACAAACATTGGTCTTGGGCGGCAATCGGATAGCTACGACCTCCGACAAAGCAGCCATGGCCACTTACCATTAGTCCAACAGGCCCGGCTTTCTTTTGAAAAAGCCATCATCATCTTCCTGCCCTTGTCCCATGATGCTTGTGCACGACAGAACATGTTTATTTCTTCTATTCTTTAATATCAGCCGTCAATTGCTATCACTGACTCCCTTCTTCTTCATATCACTCCTCACATAACCTATCCATCATTTCTTTGGCCTTTTGAATACGTAGATGGTGTGAGGGTAAAAGATTTATGGAACTATACACCGTATATAACTCCAGCCCTATAACAGTTCAGTTTAGGTCGGAAAATGGATTGCGTAAAGAGCACGTAGTACGGTCTCTGGTCTATGGTCTAACGAGAGAGCCCAGAAGATACGCACAAAGCGTTTTGGGAACACAATCATTGTGCGTATAGCTAAGGAGTGAAATTCCCTTTCGGATGTCTACAACCCGGGAAATTTTAAGTCAGGAGTGAATAGGTTACTTCTAGGTAAGCGCGTTCCATCGTCGACCGCATTGTCGCTTTCCATCAGGTGAAATAGCGGTCAAGCGCGAACCTATCAACAATTAAAAAAAATACTCTCAATGCTTTGTAGACAGGTTTTTTTTCTACCGCTTGGATGGAGAGACATGAAGTGTTAGACTTTTACTAACTAAAACCCACCTGTGTCATTCAGTTGCCCTTTGTATCCCAAGACCACGGTAACTTTTTCAAATAATCCTGAAACGGATTAAGTATAGAGGAACACAGACGCTGATAAAGATACCGTAAGTGTAATTTATAGGCACTTCTGACAAAAGATTCAATTAGTTCTAAAGATGAGCTGACTATAATCATCTTGTCTAATAACTTAGAAGTTATTATACTAGTCACGAATAACTAATATACGACACACGACCATCGATTTGTCGACCTCTAGATTTACTCGGGTATGACTAATACAATCATATAAAACCTAGGTAACATCACACAGTTAAGTACAACCTAATAAATTAATTATGAAGCCTTAGTACATTCTGTATACTATATTCCTTTTGGTTGCGCCAATTTGCTATGATCCGCGACTTTGTTTTTTGTAATTTGTTTTTTTGGCCTAGCAATCCTATACCATCCGTTTTCCCTCCACCCGCACGACCGCAAGAAATGATTTGACATTGACGTTTGTGCATCGAGTGAATGTGACCGCACCGCTAATCGCGCCCGCTCGAAATTACTAGAAAATTGACTATTTTCGTGATCAAATCATTCAGAGACTCCACAATAGTGCAGTGTTAGTGCAAACCAGGACCTGGCAGTGATTTAAATGTGCGAAGTCGAAAATCGCCGGCGGTGCCACGTGGAACCTTCGAAGTCTAAAGGTCAGTGCTCTTTCCCAATACCTTTATCCCATGCCAGGCATAGTATCTGCCTATTGTTAATAAACCTTAGATCGCTTTTTAAATCTACAGTCCACACAGCAAATTCGCGCAACCATTACTTTTTGGTCCTTCGAGCCGGATCGTGAATCATTTTCTTGTAATTTCGCAATATAGTATTTGTTCCATAGGGAATAAACGCAACGCGCCTGTTTACCTAGATATAATAGTAGAAAACCCGCATCTAGGCATTTAGGCAACTATACGTTATTTCGCTCGTATAGTTAAAGAGTCATTGATAATTACGGTACCTACGCCGTCAACCGCACCGCATAATTATAATTAGCTACGTAAATATCAGCGTAGATATAAATCGATCGCATTCTTTTTCTTGACAAAATTCATTCGACCATCCTACAAATTGCATGTAGGTAGACGCATTTCAAAAATACCCGTTCATTGTTGAGTGAATATTTGTAGGAAACGGATAAACCATAGATTATATACGCTTATGTTATTCCGTTCGTTCGCCGTTCACTTTGTTGTTTACAATATAACCATATTGTTATCTGATAATTATCGCTTACTTAATAATTCGTTAAGTGTTTGTTTGAGTGTATAGTGTGAATATATCAAAACAAGATGTCTCTTAAGGGAACCAAGGTTAGTACTGATTTAAAGGTTCAGTTAAAGCTTTTATACGCTAAAAGGGACTCACAGTTTTCACGTGTTCAATCAATTTGTGATAAATCTTTGCAAACCTCGGATCTGGCGATTAGAGATGCTTTCTTGTGTTCGTTGGAAACTTTAGATAGTTTGCGCGCGGATTTTGAATCTACAATTAATAATATAAACATTTTAGAGTTGGAATTAAATCCTGATTACTGTGTGAGTTATCAGGCATTGTCGTCCTTTGATGACTTGTATTGTCGTATCAAACGTATTGCTAGGAGTTTAGAGACTCCCCCCCCCGCGAGTGGTTTATCCAACCCTCCTCGCGAACGCCCACGATTGCCGCCAATTCAAATACCTGAATTTGATGGTGACATTCGAAATTGGAATTTATTTATAGATAGTTTCGAAAATATAATACATAGGAACACATCGCTGACAGATCACGAGAGATTGCATTATCTCGTAGAAAAATTGACCGGTAAGGCAAAGGCTGTCTGTGCTGGAATTACGTTTAGCGCTGAAAATTACACTTTAGTTTTGGACACTTTAAAAACAAAATACGAAGATAAGCGATTAGTAGCCACCGCATATTTAGATCAATTATTCGATTTGAAAAGTTTTTCCGTTTGTAACGATCATAATTTAGAGAAGTTTTTAAATATTTTCGCATCATCTGTTCGTGCAGTAAAGAACCTAAAGGTCAATGACCTCTGTGACTTTTTGTTTTTGTATATCGGTTTAAATAAATTAGATCCTGAAACTGTTCGTCTGTTTGAAACGACTCAGCGCGGCAAAGAAATACCTAAGTTCGAAGATTTAGAATCTTTTATTCGCGACCATATTAAGGTATTGCAGCGCACGTCGGCACGTCATGAAGTCACGAATAGGACAGGTTCCGATCGCCGTATAGACGCGTCATCGAAGTCAGTCAAGACTGCACATACGCTAGTTAATACCGCCTCAACACCTGACTGTTCTCTGTGTAAGGGTAGCCATACACAGCTGTACAAGTGTTCGGAATTTCAGAGATTATCGCCTAGTGATCGTTACAAGTTTGTCCGCACTAATAATTTGTGTTTTAATTGTCTAAGTGACAAACATCTGGTTACGTCATGTAACAGTGGTGGTAGCTGTCGTAAATGTCTAGCTAGACATCATACCTTCTTACATTTTGAGAGTAGTAAGCTGCCATCGCAGCAGCAGCCTGCGCAGACGCGCGACGCTTGTGACGCGCGGCCTGCTGCAAGTGCAAACGACGTAACATTGTGTTCGCTTTCCGCCGCTGGTACTCAAGTCACTACCGTTTTACTTGCGACCGCGCAAGTTGTCATTGTAGATGCCTTTGGCAAACCGCACACCGTTCGAGCGCTACTAGATGGCGCTTCCCAGAGTAATTTTATTACTCGGGATTGTTGTCAACGCCTTGGTTTTAGTTTTAATAATTGGTCATCCCGCTCAGAAGTGAAAGGTTTTGGAGGTTTAAAGGCAACCATTCACGGTTCCATTAAAATAATATTTAGTTCACGTTTTAATCGTAATATTTCGTTTGAAATGGATTCGCTAGTCGCAGATAAGATTACGGAACGGTTGCCCACGGTACCGGTTGACACGTCCATGCTGACGGAGTTTAAGAACTTGCAGTTAGCCGACGGAAATTACGCTTTCCCTGGAGATATCGATCTATTGATCGGTGCTTCGATTCTCCCGCATCTCCAGTTATCACGTAAAATTCAAGGTCTTCCGATGTACCCCGCTCCGCACGCACTGGAAACAGTTCTCGGGTTTGTTATAGTTGGCTCCGCACCCGCTTATTTAAATAGTTACTCGACTGTGTCGCACTGTTGCACCGTCGAGCCGCCGCTTGAGTCTACCATCCGCAAGTTCTGGGAGATTGAAGAGGTCAATGTCCCGCCTATTCTCAGCCCTGAGGATCAGGTCACTGAGGAGATTTATACCCGCACGACTACTCGTGATAAAGATGGTCGTTATGTTGTCGCGCTCCCTTTCAAGGGTGATATTTTTTCGCTCGGTGGCTCCCGTGCCTCCGCAGAAAACCCAGCTGATTGTCTCTCACGTGGTTTGCTTCCTGCGCAAATTTTAAATCATCCGCTTTGGTTTTGTGGCCCTCCCTGGCTTCATACCACTCCTAACGAGTGGCCAAGTGTTCCGTTTAACCCCGCTACTGTTTCAGAGCCACCCGAGGAGAAGAAACATACGCTTGTAGTATCAGTTCCGCGTGAAGAGTCAGTTGTTTTGTTGTTGTCTAATCGAGTCTCGTCTTGGTCGAGACTATTACGCTGTGTAGTTTATGTCCTAAGATTTTTGAGATTATTACCATCGCGTGGTTCTATAATCGCAGCTGATTTGGATAGAGCTGAATCAGTTGTACTTCGAGAGTTGCAGAAATTTTATTTTTCAATAGAATTTCGTAGTTTAGAATCACATAAACCTTGTAGTCCCGCACTTCAACATTTGAAACCATTTTTGCAAGACGGACTCATTCGTGTCGGTGGCCGTCTGCGAAATGCTAAGTTAGAGTTTGAACAAATGCATCCAGTAGTTCTACCACGCAGGGATCACGTTTTGGATTTGTTGGTGGATTATCACCATAAGGTGAATTGTCACGCTGGTCCCGATTTATTAATGTCCATTCTTCGACAGAAGTACTGGATACTTTCCGCTCGCAATTTGATACGCGCTAGAGTGCACAGATGTGTGCCCTGCTTTAAGCTCCGCCCGCGTTTCAACGCGCCGGAAATGGCCGACCATCGTTCTTGTCGTGTTGTACAGACGGCGAAACCTTTCATACATACTGGGACGGACTATGCTGGACCGTTTAAAGTCACTATTGCCCGTGGTCGTGGTATACGTTCCACAAAGGCATACATTTGCCTATTCGTTTGTATGACAACTCGTGCGGTTCACATAGAGTTAACCAGTGATTTGAGTACGCAGGGTTTTATGTCTGCATTTAAACGATTTTTATCTCGCCGTGGTCCCGTTAAGCGCTTATACTCTGACAACGGCACAAATTATGTTGGAGCGCGACGCAATATTTCGGAATTACATACATTCTTACGCTCCAAGTACTACCAAAGTGAATTCGCCCATGTCTTAGCTGAGAATCGCATTGATTGGTGTTTTAATACGCCAGCAGCTAGTCATTTTGGTGGCAATTGGGAGGCGAATATTAAAAGCCTTAAGTCGCACCTGTTTCGGGTCATAGGCGAACAGATTCTCTCGTACGAGGAGTTGAGCACTGTACTCGCTCAGGTAGAGGCGTTGATGAATACGCGTCCGTTGTGTCGGACTTTGTCTAGTGATCCATCGGAGCCACTAGCGTTGACGCCGGCTCACTTCTTGACGACGACTCCTCTTAAATATTTGCCCGCTTTAGATGTCGAGACTGACAAACTGCAGCTCCACCCGCGTCACGCTCTGCTAGATAGCTTAGTTCAGTCCTTTTGGAAGCGATGGAGGACAGATTATCTGCATACGCTGCAGTCGCGTCAAAAGTGGAACACTCCTTCAGATCCAGTCACAGTCGGTACTGTGGTGATACTGAAGACTGAGAGTGCGCCTCCTCTGCACTGGCCTCTTGGTGTAGTGGAAGAAGTTTTTCCGGGTTCGAACGGAATAACGCGAGTCGTAAAAGTTAAAACCGCAACTGGATCGTACCTGCGTCCGGTTATTCGCCTCTGCCCTCTGCCTAATCAGTAGTAGTGGCATAGTTAGTTATAAGTTGTTTCGCTACCTAGTATTGATAGTTTAGATTAGTAATAGGGTTTAGTTTCGCTTTTGTTTTTTTTTTCTTTTCTTTGAAGGTAACCCTTCAAACCCGGGGGGAATGGTTGCGCCAATTTGCTATGATCCGCGACTTTGTTTTTTGTAATTTGTTTTTTTGGCCTAGCAATCCTATACCATCCGTTTTCCCTCCACCCGCACGACCGCAAGAAATGATTTGACATTGACGTTTGTGCATCGAGTGAATGTGACCGCACCGCTAATCGCGCCCGCTCGAAATTACTAGAAAATTGACTATTTTCGTGATCAAATCATTCAGAGACTCCACAATAGTGCAGTGTTAGTGCAAACCAGGACCTGGCAGTGATTTAAATGTGCGAAGTCGAAAATCGCCGGCGGTGCCACGTGGAACCTTCGAAGTCTAAAGGTCAGTGCTCTTTCCCAATACCTTTATCCCATGCCAGGCATAGTATCTGCCTATTGTTAATAAACCTTAGATCGCTTTTTAAATCTACAGTCCACACAGCAAATTCGCGCAACCACCTTTGATTCTGAGATAGAAATATTCCATGGAAGATTACGATGTATTAATAAAAGTTTCGAGAAATCCTCTAGGCGATTCAAAAATGAGATAATGTTTCTTCCTAACGATGGGGCTGTCTTGTCTTAATGTTACTCTTTTTGGGATTTTGAAGTTAATCTGACGTTCTTTTAAGAGGGCCTTTTTCCTTTTTAGTATTTTTTTGGGAGTTTATCTAATGTGTTTTTAAGTTGTTATTTTGAAGACCACCAAGAAGGTCGAAGTCAAGGACACAGTAAGTATTGCCGTTGGATACAAATGCAAACAACTCAAAATCATACAAAATGATATCTTAAACATGATAAAAGGTAGTGTCAGCCTGTAATGGACAAGAAACCTAATGTTCTGAGCTTTTACTGTCGTACTGGATAAGTACAATAGTATAGCATATCATAGCATAGCAACAGCCTTATAATGTTCCTACTGCTGGGACTCAGGCCTCCTCTCTAGAAGGAGGAATGGGCCGTAATCCACCATGTGGTCTCAGTGCGGGTTAGTGGATGTCACATGTTCTCGAATTTTTGGTTCTAGGACATGCCGGTTTCCTTATAATGTTTTCCTTCACCGTTTTGAGAGCAGTGGTGATGAAACACAAAGTAATGCATCTGGCTGGGTTTAAACCCTCGACCTACAACTGGTAAGTCTGGGCCATTACCACACGGCCACCACTGCTCTCTGTACAATAGTATAATTGGTTCTATTCTAACTTTTGGATTTACTAAATTCTACACGATGTGTTTTTAAAGTACTGTAAACTTTGAAACTACTCCGATTTACGATTTTTTATAAGTGTCGGTGTGCTAAATAAACGTGTGTTCTTTATTTCTTTTCTTTGTTTCCAGACCATGCTTTAAACATTTTTCATATAAGTAAAAACTTGCTACTTAACATCCAAAAATAACTTCTCTGAATCATCAAGCCAGTACCAAGCATCATTTCAGATATTTACGGATATATTAACAAGCCTAAATCGCGGAATATTTTTAATCCGACCTCCGATCTGACCGGCCTTGCCTGATTTGGTCGGCCCAACTGACTGGTTGTGCATGCCCTTTATAGAGTATAACATTGACATGTGTATGACTGTGGATGACGAACTGAGAGAGGAAGATTTTATGTAAGTTCTTAGTTTTGGAGTTTGAAGATAACGTTCAGACAAGTTTTGTCGAAAAAAAAAGATTTGACGAGCATTTCTTCACAGGAATTTGAGTATAATTTTATTTGTCATCAACTATACCATCCATCGGAATTCCGCGGCCCTCATCAGGTGCACGGTCCACCTTATCTTCTATAAGGTTAAAGTCTTCTAGAGGCTTTCTAACTCTGCGTTTTTCAGTACGCGATCACAACTTAAGAACTTTTCAGCCCCATCGACGTTTTGCGATCAAAGTGCCCAGCCCATTGCCAGTTGGCGATTCTTCTGGCTTGTCGGTAACCTTGATTCTCTTGCAGATATGTTCATTCCAGAATTGCCTATTGCCCTTTGGGTAACTTTAAAACTTAGTTGACTAGTATAAAATGCCTTACGTATTAAGGTAATACTTCTGTTTTTCTTCATTTGATTGTAATTTTATTGGACCCGACATATTATAAAGAGACCTGAATAATTTATTTACGGTTACTAATAACTGAATAACGTTAGTGGGTAGATAGTAAATAAAGAAAAGAATCTAAAGAAATTAATGTATTTCACATAACAATACATGTATTTAGCCTAATAGAGACTAGTAGAGGCGTATAAAAAAGTGTTGATAAAAATGTTAGCATTATAAATTATATTTGAGTTTGAGTCAGGCATCTAATATTTGCTTTTCAATAGTAACTAGTGCTTTTAGCTTAATCAAATAATGATCAACGTAAAAATAAATAAAACAAACCAATTAGAAGCATAAAATTTTATCCAAATAAGCTTCTCAAAAAAAGCACCGACCACAAAAACATTTGCATAATAGATGTAAAAAAGACTGGTTTGTTTTACTACGACGCTTACAGCTCTGTAATTGTATTAATTATGTATTTTTAGAGTAACGAAGCTAATGAGAGCTTTGGGATTGTAATTTTATTGCGTAAGACGTTTGGGTCTATAATTTTTATGGGAATTTATTCAAGCAAGTGTGGCTACCATAAGGCTAAGCCATAAATGTTAGAAATGCTTTATTTCATCTAAATATGGAATATGAAGTCTTAATTGCTTTTTGCTAAACTTAAATGGATATAAAGAAATTTTATCTTAATTAAATTAACAAAAGATATCGATAACATAAATTATCTGACCGAAGCAGATGAAATTTATTAATAAGTAGCTGTCAAAGTGACAAGCTGAACACGCAACAACTTATTAATTCAGAATTGACTTGTAATTGAAACAAGATACAAATACAAGCCACCGATAATGATATCTTTAAAAACATAATTACATCAATTAACCTTTCTACAGTTAAGTATTATAGTTGTCACAATAAAGAAAACCTTTCCACAGACCCAAATATGTCAAAAACGAAACCATTTCCCATCAAGAAAGAGTATAAACCTTGAATATAGATCAGTATTGCGCAAGTAGCCCTTTACACTGCATTGCCAAAGGTCAAAGCCGTGGGTCACTTTCACCCACGGCGCATGCGCGGGCGCCATTGCTCACTAGTAATATGGCGGATTGAAATCTTAGGGAACAATGAATTTTGAGTTATGTAACGGTTCTTCTATTTTTGAATGTATGGTTATTGTTTTGATTTGTGTAGTAGATGAAAACGATGGAAGTTCATGGATCAAACTAGACGGGTAACGGAGTCTACCCACTATACCGTACCATACCATTATCATATCACGACCGTATTAGGAAAATATTATGCTAAACAGTATTTTTTTATTAACTACGCTTTCTACTGGACCGTTCTGTAACCAACCCAATAGTTTTATATTTTGCTGGTGTGCATGTCATGCGATGTTGACAAATCAATGAGCATACGGGTTACAAACGCATGTGATGACTGTTCAAAGCCCGTTTAATATTTCCCTCATAATATAAAAATATTTCCAACATCTAATTTTATACAAAATAATTTTCTCTTTTGTAAATATCGAGTTGGGTTAAAGTTCAGCTGTCGATGACAAAACCATTGTAGTGAATGCGAGTTGTTTTTTTTTACGTTTACGGTCTCTAGATGCAACGGACTCCCAGGCGACTGTGTGATCGTACCATTACGAGTCCTTCCAAATCAATCCCGTATTTACCCCGTCTATATAATCATATTAATAATAATAATAATCTTCACCACAGATCGTTAGCTAAAGTACAGGCCACAGGAAAAGCCAGTTAGCTACATTATCAGTATCATGAACTGTCTCGGATACTCTTAATTCTTGTTTTTGACGGTAGTATCAATGTCGGGCTACCCACATATTCGTCCACTTGTGAAGATATCGGGTAACTAATGGTTCGGTCAATGATCCGGCTTGGGGCAGACGGTCTGGCTTTGTTTTTGGTTAATTGAGCTCTAGTTACGCGTCCTGGCTTGGTTTGGTGCTTTTTGATTGAATTTAGTTATATGGATGATTATGTATAGCCCTAAACATTGAGACTGTGGTTGTCCATAACTTTCTGTTATTGTTTTGAGAGAGAAAAAATCTTACCATTTCCTCCTCATCATCATTTCAGCCGAAAGAAGTTCACTATAGAAAATAGGCCTCCCCCAAGTGTCACCACAACAACTGATCCTGTGCGTCTCGATCCATCAGATTCCAGCGACCCTCACCAGCCTATCGGTGTACCTCGTGGGAGTCCTTCTTCTGCGTCTTCTAGTACTTGGTCACTACTCCAGAACCTTTCGGCAACACTGACCATCTGTTCTGCGAGCAATGTACCAAGTTCATTGCCACTTAAGTTTGGCGTTTCTTCGGGCTATGTCTGTAACTTTTGTTCTCCTATAGAGCATTTCCTAATCTTAAGTTATAATTAAGTAAAATACCTTAACGTACTTTGGTTCTCCAAATTATTGAAAGAGACTAAATCGTTTTCCATTCTTCTTTTACGTAATATTTTTTAACTTAAATTCATTTACTAGACCAACAAACAAAATCTGTGTTTAAAAAAATGTAAATGATGATGAAAAAAGAGATTAGTTTTTTATATCCATAAGTATTTTGTTTTTAAACTTAGTGAAGCGTAGACGATTGATCACAGAGATCTGTTTACATCGGAGGTTTAAAATATTGGGTTACTATCAGTTAAGACTTTGTGAATGAGTTGAAAAGAAGCGGCTTAGTCTGTAGTAGGGTTGTTAGTGCCTTCAAATCGAGCCGATAAGTTGGAACTTCCGAATGATATTGTAGCTTTGGATTCCGACTTCGACCAGGAGGATCAGAGATCGAAGTATCGTAATCACTGCTATCAAAGTTTACGGACACATTTATAAATCTTTCTAGCTTAACTATATACGAGTATTTTATTAAACCTGCCCTTTACACAGATTCGTTATTGGAGAAGATTTCTTCTGCAATCATCTCCTACTCCACCTCCTATTCCAGTTCGAACTCCAATGAACGAAATTCATAACTTTCTCCTTCGACTTCAAGTCCAATAGTACCACCTTCGTAACATCCCTGATCAGTGACATGATTCAGAGCTTACAAAAAAAGAGCAAATGGGTTCAAATGAGGTCTCTGAATGAAACTATAAATAGAATGACTGAGAGCTTCTTATGTGTGGGTCCTGGTTGTATTCAGAATAGAGGAAGTTTAATATTAGTCCGTAAAGATTGATATTATGGTTTGTAGTTAGATGTCTAGATATATGTGCATAAGTAGAGCCAGAAGAGAATAATGAAATTTAGGAAGCTTTTGAAATTGATTTCATGGTTTGACTTGATTGATAGAAGTTTACCACTGTATAATCGCAACTGGGTGACATAAGAGTGTCACGATCAAAATAAGTTGTTGATCTTTCGAACGCGCATAGTTAAAAAAAAAATACACCATACGTGAATTGTTTCAAATTCGGAGTTGTCAAGATATTTTAACCGTTTTTGTATGTATACATACCTATGAGTTTACATGTTTGTGAACGCAACCACAACACACACAAGAGTAATTCCTAGTGTAAAGTGACGTATAAAAAAAAAGAAAACTGCTATAACGAAGACTTTAATCGAGTTCTTTTTTGTCTTACAAAGACACAATCAAAACGTCTAAACCAGATGAGTCAATTGATTTAACAAAGCAATTCAATTTTGTTCTGACCATTTCAAATAACAAAGTTTAAGTTATTGTTTAAAACCAATCAGTCGTGTAACAGCACCAGCAGATTCTGCACCTCACTTAGATAAAAAAGATAAAAAAGCTTCATAATTAGTCATTACGGATTCTAAGACATACAATGACTAAGTCAAAGACCTATCTGAATCTATAGATACTGGTGCTAATGATGTGGAAGTGGCTTATCTTCGGGTTTTTACTAACAATGACTATTGCTTTTTATCTGTTTTTTTACTTTTTGTCCTTACTTAGGTTTTTAACGTAAACGGTCCGCTTGATTGAGCTCTGTGTTTTAAACTATAACGATTTTGTAAATAGGTTCCTGGTGATGGAAAGCGTAATTAAGGACAATCCAGGAACAGGTGAGGATCTCCCAACCAATGCAATTTAGTCGTGTATCTCAAGGACTGGTAAGAGACAGTGCAGGAAAAGAATGCCTAGAAGAATTAGGGTAGTATTTGGCAGCAAATGAATCAGAATCGGTCATCTTGGCAAGCTTCGCTGAAGTACAATACTACAATAAAATTCTCAGCTCTATTTTGCAGAGATTGTGCCTACATATTATCTAGTTGTGTAGATATTTGAGATACATAACTACACTAGATTTACTTCACAATATACACTAGGGATCAACATGTGAATAATTAAAACAGAAAGGCTAATTTTTTACTTACAGAATGTTTATAATTTGCAAACGATATTAATATTTAAATCATCCACAGATACAAACAAGATGAACAGCGTGCTTAAAAGAGATACCGTAACCAAATAAAAATACCAACAATAAATAATGAATAGGATGACAGCCTAAAACAAACGTCCATTATCGCCACAAGCCGCGTTCATCCGACGGCGACCTTCAGGCCGGTGCACGTTATGCAACGGATATTATATTGACAGCCTCCGGGGAACAAGATCTTAAGCGAGATTATCTCTTTATTGTTTTGGTGGTGATTCTTATGAAGAGATTAGAATTTTAAATGTTGTGAGAACTTGACCTTGTTATAAGTATAAACATAGGCACAATCAGCCTTCCTTTTTAGAAGTGAGAATGAATCGTAATTATGATTTTTATTATAATCATAATTACGATCCATTCTCACTTCACATCACACAGAAATATAAAAATACGTAGTTAAATCTAATTCGGATTTAGGAATTAGTATTTTCATGTAACCTACAGTACATTCTTTGTAAATAAATGATTTGATTGGTTGAAATAGGTCCTAGAATAGTCCTACATATTAAAAATAAAGATGACGAATAATATTAAGAAACATTATGCGGAATGAAAGTACGAGAGGCACACCCGCGGGGACTGGCATGAAAGGATATTACATAGAGAGAAGTAGAACAGAAGCTGTAAATGTTACTGCAAAATGGACAGTAACATGACGATGCCGGAGACAGGAGTCTGGTTACACTTTACTCCATAACATAATAAGAAAGATCGCAAAGCTTAAAACAAAGAAAGATATGAAAGGAGCAAATTATCCCAAGGGAACATACTTCTGGGATAAAATGTTTTATGTGTATTTTATGTTTTGTGTGACGTATGTGAAATTTCATCCAAATCATAACAAACATACACACAAACTTTCGATCTTATTATATTAGTGTGATATTTTATCTAAATAGCAGAACTGCTTATGAAACAGATTACTGACTACATTCATACACCGAACAACCAGACTACCCTTTTTTGTATTTTGAAGGAAAAAAAATCATCTAAGGCTTCTTCCACTTAGGGTGGGGTAAAAGAGAGTTTCAGACCTCTACGGGCCGTGGTAACTCCTTCCAAAAATATCGCATTAAACAGACTGGTCCTTCACACACACGACTCAATGTGAAATGTGTAACCAACCATGAAAAAAATAAAGAGATGATCTATTTCTGCATACCTTAATTGATAGATAACCTATTGAACAAATAGTTTAATCCAAAGCACAATTGCTTCACCCACTGACAGTAGACTAGACCTTGAAACGAACCGGAGTGTTATGCAACGGATTATAATATTGACAGCTCTGCCGCCGGCGCAAGCGCTCCACGCTCGGTCACCGATAGATCAGAGGACTAGAACAATATTTATTATAGTCATTTGATAATGATTATAGTGTTTGAGCAGCTAGAAATATTTGCATGGTCAATGTTTAGATGATTTCAGATTTAGGTGCCGAAAGAGGTTAAGTAAACACGGTGGTTGCTAAGGCTTTATAGCGGTCAGTATTTGTCTAAGATAAAGAATGAGCTGTTTAGTTCTTCCGAAACCTAGCAATTTTTTTAATCTGCTTTTTTTTACTGTCATAAAATAATTTATTGATTACCAACTCTTTTATCTCTATTGGTTGACATATTTTTACACCAATATTATAAAGGTTGTTTATGAAAAAATGCTTTTAATTTGAAGACCGCCCATTGTTACACCCTATAAGTTTAAAGCTGTTACTGTAATTTTTATGTTGTACAATAAAGAGTGTATATCTATCTACCTATAAAGTTAAAAGTTGTATACTTGTTACTCCTTCGCACTCATATAGCACACAGGTAGTACTTTTTAACCCGGGAGTTTGTTTCCTTTCTTATGATTTTCTAGTTTTACGCGGGTGAAGGTACAGGCCAGTTTACAATAAATCAAAGTAAGAAAGCTCGTCAATTTTAAAACGGTCACTCAATAAACACTAAAAGGTATGATGAAACTCTTAAAATTAATTTTAAATTCACAATTAATTACTTAGATAAAGACACTAAGACGCTGGTTACATAATTCCTTTGACATATCCACCGCACTCTTGACAACTTAATTCAAGGACATGTCCACCAACGTGCTTTTAGAACCAGTCCATTCATAAGTAAAGTATCATGTATGAGAAGACATAGACCTTGAATATGACCAGTATGTTGTATGTTATCCGACGGATTAACTTGCTGACAGGTAAGCCTGCGGGTTCACGATGCTGTCCACCTTAATCACTTGTATAATGACATGGGACTTGACATTTTATAAAGTATTTACGTTGCATGATGCATTGGATTCCATTGTCTTATCTCCGATATCAAGTTCTTGTGTAGTTCCTTCATGTTCAATAAGCTCTTGTACTTCTCTTTGGAGACTAAGCTACAACTGCTTTGTAAAGTACAAATAATGAAATTAGTTTACCACTTTGTTTTAACTACAAGATGTAATAAAATCGGTGGGCTTATTTTTCCTCATCGTACTTTCTTGAAGACAGTTGTTAATTTGTATGGGTTTCTACCTATACATATCCTTTAGTTTCATTATAGTTAGTCGTTTCTTAAATGTTTGAAAATAAATCACTAATTGATATTTGGTAATGTTAATATTGTTTTCTAAAGCTATGTGAATATATTTAGCAAAAAAATTGACCACGGGACAAGAAGATAAAGAAAAAGGAGTGGATGATAGTGAAGATGACAAGAAAAGAAAAAAAAGTAAAATTTTTAATTAGCTGATTCATATAACAGAAATATTATAAAATTAAAAAAACAATCATTAAAAAAAAATATCATTGTGTTTGCATCACGGCTGCGTCAGTAAAAGTTCATTTCAGTAATATTGCTAGATATGATGTTATTGACAGAAAGAACGAAAAGAAGAAAACGTGTGCCTGTCTCAAGTTACACACGTACGAAAATGAAGTCAAGACATGGATCAACACTTAAGTATAAAGTAATAATTATTACTAAACAACATCTCCTCAATAAATCTGATAAAAGTGAAAACAATAAAGCAACGCAAGTCAGTCGGCCTCCTCAAATGATTTGAAGCAATAAAGCTGTCACAGTGCATATTAACGCAGTAGTGTAGGTCGTTGATGTGTCCGGTTCGTGATCGTTGTCTCACTGCACAAGTAGAAGCTTCCTGTCATGGGACAGGGGTGTGTTAGCTACACAAGATTTGTTTAGTAATAGAGCAGCTACTTCAACTTTTTGATTAGTTTAATGATAGACAAACTGAGTATGTTTATACCAGTGTTCTAGTGTGTACTTTTTAAAATTGTTTAACCATGATACGATTCATCACTACTCATTTTCGTTCCTATATTTACGTATATTCAGACACAAACTATCTTTTTCTTTCACACTTCTTTATTTTAATTGAGGTGCTCGTGACTAAAATTGTCACATGGTGGACCGACTTCTTGACATATATATTTCGCAGTGATATTATTAAGGCGAAACTTCATGTTTCTTACTTCTTCACGCTTGGACGGCTGAACGAAACTGGATGGGCACACGTGTAGACGAATATTATGTCCTGGAATAGCACAGGAATCCTAGAGTATGTTTACTTGGGACAATTTTCTATTTTCACGCGATTCGCCCGCTGGCAGCAGCTAATTTGAAATAAATGCTTTGGTTTGATTTGATCTATGTCGGATTGTCGCAAAATGACTTTGCATTGAAAAGAATTTGGAGATCAATAATTATAACCAAGGCATCCATTCTCCCTAAATCTTCAAAAAACTTCCATTCTTCGATCCTAATATCTACATTTCCCTACATACCATCCCTAAATCAACTCTCACTTCAAACAATAAGCCTTTATGTCCATCTACGGCGAGTATGGGCCATTAGTGACCATCCATCGATGAGCCACGCTGTGTCACCGGACGTACAGACGATTCTATCGATTATGAAGTGTCATGGCGTCGATTAGTGGCTTTTATTGGTAAATAGGTGTTGGGTGCTTCCGCTTTGTGATTTGAATGAATGCTTTGTTTTGAGTGTCCATCTAATGGTCGAGGATTTATATGATCTTGTTACATATCTGATGGAGCGTCTGTATTGTTGGATGCTTCATCTGATAGTTTTCAAGCTACTTGTGCTTGTTCGTCTCATTATTTGGTCTTCAAAAGACCATTCGTTTTACTTTATAACTTACTCCTTTCAATAAGATCATGAAAATTGGTATTTTGATTTCCGTTTGATATAAGTGTTTCTTGTGAGCAGTGCAAGTGGCTTACCATGGTAATGGGCCCAAATAACTAGTTTAAACCTAGGCATGCGTTTAACTTTGTGTACTTTAGTTCATCACCACTGCTTAAAGTGGTGAAGTAAAACATCGAAAACATATCAACTTATAGAAAATATTATCTAAAATCAAAATATGTGACCACTATCAACCCGCACTGGGCCCGCGTGGAGGATTGCGGCTCATTCAGATCTCCTACAGAGGAAGCTTGAGCAGTACCGTAACTAGCCTTTTATAGGCCTGGTGCGAGCTTGTATAAGTATAACTGCGCCCCTAGAAAAAAGTAGAGTAAGTACAAATAATAAGGGCCAAATATAAATTTTTGTCTCACTAGGGAGTTCATCCTGTGCCGAGGTACCGCTGGCACCGCCCTAAGAATGGCACTGGGTCTGAGTTCAAGCAGTGGGAACATTATAAGGCTGATTATGATGTACGATTACTGTGCCGTTTCTCTTGTTAACAGCCCACTTACTCCAGTAACCTTAATCACGATAACAGATCTTCGTGTTGAAATAATATATTTAAATCAATTACCAAAATATAAACCAGATTGAGTTGTCCTGTAGCACTTTTGAAAATGTCACAGCATAAGGTCAATTATCAGGAATATTTTGCGGTTGAACTTATAAAAATTTATGAACTATTATTTACTTTTAATAAAAGTAACAAGACACTTGTCTTGTGTTTTGTCGCCATATGCAAAATATTTGCGTCGTTACGATGTTTGTGACTCATGCTAGTTGTTCTTGATACAATAAACATTGATAGAAGTATTTCAAGTATTTTTCCTTGCAAAAGTCCTACATTGTTGATGAAGTAGCATTTTTTATTCTTCAGACATTGTATTATCATCAATATCATCTTCTTTACCTTGTCCATGTTACTTGGGAGTGGCAAAACTTATTTGTTTCTTCTATTCACTTCTGTCAACCATCAGCGTCACTGACTCCTTTTCTTTCATATTATTACTCCTCATACAATCCGTCCCTCTTTTTTTGGCCTTTTTCTCACTCCCCTTCCATTCATATGTAAATTCATAATATGTAGTTTTAGTAACATGCGTATCATCTCTCCTCTTCACAAGTCCATACCAAGATTCACTTTTTACTAGTATTGTATTATAAATAGTGATAAACCGCAATCATAGGTTTTCTCAGGGTCCTCATAGAAAAAAATATCTTCCTCATGTAATTTCTTTTGGAAATGAGTCTTGAGAAATTATTGGTTATAGTAAATAGTAATAATAAATATCATTTATTTCTCTCATAAAGGTACATTATAACATCTATAAAATTTTTGCCTTAAGATTAAAACCTTTGTGGGAGCTGGAGTCTGAACTAGGTTCGAGACCTGTAAGACAGATCTCCAGGCTCACACCCTTTTAAATATAATCGCAATTTTACGGCACATAAACATGAATCATATGTTTGTAAGATTGTGAGCGGGAGAGATTTTTAAAATAAGATGCTAAGTGTAAAGTAACAAGAGAAGTAATATTTTTGATGAAATGTGTGTGTAGTGTATATTGTGTATAATGTATGTATGTGTGTGTGTTAGTGTTTATAATAAATGTGACAAAGGATTACTTTATGATTTGGATGATACTTTCTGTGTCTTCATAATTTAAATCAAGGAGCCAGTTCCTTACTATTGTTTTACATTTATGTTTAGTCGTTTCGTACATATGTAAGATATTATTTACTCTGTTGTAAACATAGGGACCTAGAAAATTATAAAAACGTTGAGCAAGCCTCGAATGAGCAGGGACGGATGAACAAATTGTATGCTTTCGTCTCAAGGAATTAAACTTATCCGGGTTATAAAGAACTCTTGCTCAAATGCTTTCTGTTTAGATCTAGTGAATTAAACTGTGACTATTATCAATAAATTTAAGTTTAATCACATTATCATTTCATTTTTCATGCAAATTTTGATTGAAATATAATATTATGTAGTTGGTCATGTGTTGTTGACAAATGTTATTAAGCCATACGTTGTTGTATCTATTCCAGACACTACCTAGAACGTAACCTATTGAAATATTTAGATATTTAAAAGCTGTTATACTCCGTTAAATTTTAATCGTTTTAATCTCGTGGAGGGTCGATCCGGTATACGAAACACTATCGATTTGTAAAGATAAAATAAAAAAAGTAAGTGTTTTTTTTTCTAAAACTCGAATGAATATACGCATGTACCAAATTAATTTCTTTAAGTAAACGAGTCAGTGATCTTGTAGGTAGTTGTCGGTCGTTGCGTACTAACTACCTACGGGTCATTGAACTCGCCCAGCTGACGTTTACGTAAATTAATTCGAGTTTAAAAACAAAACTTAAATTTTTAATTTTCTCTTTATAAAGCGATAGTGTTTCATGTACCAAATCGACCCTCCACAGGATTAAAACGATCCAAATTTAACGGCTTATATTCATAGGTATATAATTACTGGGTTTTGGTGGTCAGATAGGCAGTCATTCTGTGTAAAATATTGATATCCAGTTAGATCCGGTTTCATTGGCAGCCGACCTCAACAGCTGGGAAACGGCTGGACAGACCTAGGTATATAGATACACAGCAAATCAGGAAGGCAGGAACCATAAACAACCAACCTTATAAACAACAAAATAAAAATCTATTACACATTTACCGCATAAGGCAATACGACGTTTTTGCGCGCCGTACCAAGGTTTACACAAACAGTACTTATGTTCCATATTAGGAACAGCGCGCTTCCTAGGCCCGATCTAGATAGAAACAAAAGACGCATAAAGTCGTATCTTAAAAGATTAATTACTGGTTTTTATAACGCCATATGTTGTGCTAATACCATCGTAAATGTTTTGTTTTGGTAATTTAAGATAAAAATGTGGCGTTTAAGGCAGGCGCTTGCGCTCTTTGAAACATTTGGCAAAGTTTAATTGTTGTAAGCAAGATTTTTATGACACTAGAACAAGCCATGTGAGATTTTGGTGCCTAGGAGTCATTATTTAACTAAAAATTGGAACTAGTAACTTAGTATTCGAATCCCATTGAATACTCCGTCGTACTGCAAATGTCAAACTCTTAACTAGCTGACACCTTTACGATCCGGACCAAGCGTTTCACGTCATTGTTTATGTCGTGTATGGCAAGGAAATTTATTTATTTATTTATTTATTTACAACAAGATTACAATTATTATAAAGGGAAACCATAGAAAAAAGAAAAACATACAATCGGCGGCCTTATCGCACTCGGCGATTTCTACCAGACAACCTAGTATGGACAGAAATTGCCAGGACACAAAATGGGGTTGCACTAATGTTCTAATGTTGTTGTCTTTTCATCCTATAATAATTTAACATCAACGATTGCATCGCTGCTTACCGGCAGATGGGATCACGGTTAAGTGCTGACTCAAATCATTAAAAAAACTCAATAAATGTATTATTTCAAAAGTCAGAAAGAAATTATTGTCACTTTGCTAGCCACCCCACCCCTCTGAAGCAGCAACGCAACCTCTCCTGCACCCTCGACTCTCTCCTCACCTCCGCGCACTCAAGCTTGCGCGTACCCTCGAGTTCCGTCCTCCAATAATGCCGCGTTATTTTCTATTTACGGCTATCACATTTAAGGTTTTCTACAATACATTTTAATTTTACTGAAATTCCTTGTCGGAGTACAGTTTTCTGATAGCTACAACCTAGGGTGGTTTAAGTCAAGAGTGAATAGGTAAGCATGCTCCATCGTCACCCACATCATCGCTTACCATCAGGCGATCAAACACAAGCATATCCATAATAAAAGAAACATTCTAAGAAGCAAAAATTATAGTTTACCTTCTGAATGATCAAAGAGTAGTTTCTAAAATCAGAAACCCAAAAAAATACAAAAGATATGCTTCTAAATTAAGAATTTCAGACCTCATTGAGTTACTAAGTTGTGCATTCAAAACATAGTTAGCTAAATATTTATTCAAACTTATGTACTGCATAACTGAGTACCATAATAGCCATCTGTTCTTTTTATGTATTATTTATATACGCAATAGACGCGTGTGTTCCAAAGCACTTACAATAATTATCTTATACAGGATACCATGAGGAAATCTGCAACAAGAAAATATTGTTATTATACATGTGTCACTTTTAATAGCGATAATAGATCATATTAACAACTTAATGGTGTTAATGGAATGTATCAACTAGTTATTGACTGTTCATATTAAAGTGCTCACAAGAAATACCTTCTGTATAAATTTACAGATACAACTTCTTTAAGAAGTAGATATATAGGTACCATTAAAGACACTTCCGCCTGATCACCACTAAGTTCATTTTTGCTTGCAGTCGAAACGAAAACTTCGAAGGGGGTCGCAGGATTCAAGCGATTTTTTTTTAATAATCAGGCAGAAATGACCGCGATAGTACCTAAGTTATCATTTAACCGTCATAAATGTACACACAATGAAGAAACAAGTGCCCATTTTGAAACCCTTTTTTTAACTTCTCAGGCATCAGTGTACCGAACTAAGTATACCTCATACAAGCTAACTGAAACCTTATCGCGTGAAAATAAGGTTTAAGTCAGCTGGCACCGAGGTGTACTTGTCCCGAATTCGGTACACTGGTGCCTGATAGGTTAAAGTAACAACATTGTGCATCTCACAGAGGCGCCAAATAAGTTCATTTTAGCATAACGTCATATAACTACGTAGCAGTTACTTAACTCTGGTTTACAACTAAACCATAAATGACCATGGAATAGTGCCTAATGTGGAACAGTGCCTAAAGTACAGAAAATTAAAAGAAGGATGCTCGCTAGTTTGGTCTGAGATAGGATAAGAAGCTAGACCCTTTTACTTAAAAGCCTGTTTTAAGAGGACTATACTACTATATACTAATCTCGGGATGCATAAAAAAGCACAAAGACGCAATGCTTGCAAAATATGAAGCATTTCAGTGATTTTCAAAAAAGCTATAGATTTGATTATGTCTAAATTAAAACACAATAATGGTTAAATGTTTACGTGTAAATTAGTGTTTAATCGAAAAAGTAATTTTTAGAAGCATCTTGGTGTCTTTTTTGCCATCGTATTAAATTCGCTGTATTATGTTTTGAACACACTATCTATATAATATCCTGAAGAATAACATATACTAAGTATGTTTTTCCGATTCTCAACTTATCTATAAGGCTTTTTTTAAATAATAAATTATTATTTTTCTGTTTACTGCAGTTTCTCTTAAAGCTACTTTTGCGCAATATAAAACATGCGATTAACTCTTTAAAATCGTAGGGCCAATCAAGTGATAGAAAAGACATTTCAACAATAAAAAAAAATTCAAGTGTTTTCAAGATAGACACCGACGTGGTTTTCTAATTCAACTACGGAATACTGAAAAATCTCGAATCTCTTAATCATAATCCAAGTACCTCGAAAGGAATCTTGTATATTGACAGGAATATTTATATTCAAGCCTGTATTACCATAAAGGGTGAACAGATATCTCTCTGTTGAATAACATTGGAAGCTGGCTACATTTTTTGCTCCATATAGATCAGGAATTTAATAGACTATAGTATAATATCTTGTATTTATTGAGACGGTATGTAACCGATACTAGTCTTTCCCTATGCTCATTGCTTATTCTATCATATATTATTATATAAGTAAACTGGTCTGGTATTTATTGGTCCTGTATTTATTTTTTACAAAATCATCCAATAACAATTCCCGCCCTTAGGTGGAGCAGGAGATAGTGTCAGACTCTTACTGACTAAAAATCCACCCCGTTCCTACGTTGCCTTTCATAATAGAGCCGAGCCTTCCTTTCAGAAGCGAACCCTTGGCCCCAGTAGGCTTCAACCCTGCTGATGGTCCTGTATCGAATTTTGATAATGCACTTGTAGCTATAGAAACACTTAACTGATACATGTGATTAATTGGTACTATGTGGATCAGAGACGCCTAATGAAACTGCTTTTTTACTTTATTATAAAAAAAAATCTTGGGATTTTCAGCCTGAAAACCTTTTTAAATATCGTCTGACCATATTATTTCATTAGAAAACTCGATTTAGTGTTTGTTTGTTTCGTTTATAATGTGATGTCATTTCTGAACAATCAAGAATGCGTGAATCCGCACCGCATATACGAAATGAAAATGAGACTTGATGCGTGCGCATCATCAATTATCATCATCTTCCTGCCCTAGTCCCGTTTTACTTGGGGTCGGCGCAACACGTTTTTTCTTCCATTCTGTTATGTCACTCGTCACGCTATCACTAAGTCCCTTTTCTGTCATCTCACTTCTTAGTTTCTTACACAATCCTTTCTTTGGCCTCCCTCTCTCTCTCTTTATCCATCCATATGTAAACTCATAACTTTTTTAGTAACATGCACATCATCAATCGATGCTGATAAATGTGATTTAGGCCTAAATCTGCAACTTATGTTTGTCGGCGCCATCAAAGCTAGCGGTATGCGGTATGCAACTAGAGGAGTGGTTACTGTGGTTACCGGCCGGTATTTATGTGTGATCGCGTCGGAAGCTGAGTGGTAGGAAGTTATATGAGCATCTGTGTTTGGACGTGATATATTTTCATAGAAGAACTTTTAAATAAATCAATAGATTGTATAGTCATCACCATCATTTCAGACAAAAGACGTCAACTGTTGGACATAGGTCTCCCCCAAGTTTCGCCATAACGAATGGTCCTGTGGGTCTCGCATCCACCGCATTGTCATGACTCTCACCAGGTCATCGGTCTTATGGGAGGCCTGCCATCACTGCGTTTTCCGGTGCGGTATCATAATAATCAGCCGTATAATGTTTCCACTGCTAGGATTTAGGCCTCAGTGCGGGTTGGTGGATGTCACATGTCTTCGAATTTTTGGTTCTAAGACAATTAAGACATTCTTCACCGTTTTGAAAGCAATTACCACCGTATTGAAATAAATTACGGAATGCGCCTGATTGGGTTTTAACCTGCGACTTACAACTTGTAAGTTAGGGCCGCTACCACGAGACGGTGGGTCAGCTTCTGGTCTTCCCAAATGCTGCTGAATACCTCCGTTTTACATGGAGCGACTGCCTATCAAGCTTCCACAACCCAGAGTTACTGTAACGATACTCCATGGATAGACTGATGGTCACACTTGCCTGACTACCTGTAATGACTGTCAAAGATCTAGGAATGACAACCGGGACCAACGGCTTTACATGCTTTCCGAGACATGGAGTGTCAATGTCCTAGATAAACTTGGAAAAGTTCATATGAATTGAGAAGTTCATCTTGGTGCCCAGCATGAGAGGTGGTTTCTTAACCATTGGGCCATCACGACATCTACACAACATGTCGATATATTTTTTTATTTGGTACAATTTAGTTACAATAGTTCAAATCGTGTATCAAGATTGCAATCTTTTAAAAAAATTGAATTTGCCTCACAAAAATATTAATATGTCAAGAATAACATTTAAACTAAGTATGTCAATAGCTGTAATTTCCTCTACATAAAAATAAGGATAAAAGATAAATAATCTAAATCTTTCATTAAATCTTCAACAAACAACATCATTTCTGGAAACAGCCTACATACGCGCACGGACATTACCGATAAGTGGTTTTATATCAACTCCTGCGCATGGCGGCGACTTCAAAGGCTGGCGGCGGTGGGCGACACTGCTGTAGGGACCGTGATTGCAGACGTGGTTGATAAGGATTGTGGTGTACTGTGAGCGATAATATTGCAGACCTTTAGCGATTTAAATCTTGTTGGAATTATTTGTATTCTTTAAGTGGTAAGCGTACATTAACTTAAAGAAGAAGAAACAAAAAAAAAATAGTTTGTACAGTATGTACCTACTCTAGTTTTAATTGATGACCGATAAGTTAGGATAGCGATAACACCACATCCTCCAAAATATTTATGTGAACGAATAAATTAATTCTTTTGAACACAAAGTACTGGAGCCCAATGACGTCTTGTACATTTTAAAATTATCATTATTCTCGAGTAAGAAAGAAACAAAGTTATAAAGGAGGGATAGCGCTATCCCTTTATTGCTAAGGAATTATAATGATATTGTATTTTGATAATCGACTTCTGTTAGTTGGACTAAACTGCAGTGTTCTCTGTTGGAGTATAACAAAAACAAATCTATGCTACTTCAACACTATGGTCTAACCAACAAAATATATTGTATTTAATGTTCCGAGCCCCGTGTCACCACTTAACTGGATTTTATTACCCGTGGACATATTTAATTAAATGCTTTTAATATTGATTTATATTTAATATTGATGAATGACCGGATGCGAAAACGCTTATAATCATATCAATTAGAAACAACTTCATAGACTTGAGTCAAGCAGATAGTACCACGGGTCAGTATCACATCGTTGTAAATTATTTAATTGTTATTAATCACTCGAATTTTATAAAGGCGAAAGTTTGTATGTATGTATGTTTGTCTCTCCTTCACGCTGAAACTGATGAACGGATTTGAATGAAATTTAGCACATGGCTAGAATAGTCTAGCGGTGTCCGCCCTAGAGTTGGGTATAGAATACTTTTTATTCCTTTTTTATAAGGTTGGGAAACATCCAATGTCTTCTCTCGCTCTAGGCTCAAGCGAGAAGGCGTGTCAGATTTTTACTGACTAAAACCACTCTTACGTTTCTTCAGTTGCCTTTTGCGTTCTAGGACCACGAGTATCCCGCATGGCTCTAGCAGGCCTCGGCACTGCTGGGGCCCTAGGATAAATCTGGAGTATGTTTCCTTTTCTAATTTCACGCAGGTGAAGAAACTGACGAAAGTTACACCTTCGTATTGATAAAGATACTCCCTAGTAGGTACTTTGTTATCGAAGAAATTTTACAACTTTGTTTTGAATGATAAGCTGTAGCGTTGTGTTTTAAATCCTAAATGTTTTAATAGCGAATGAGACAAAATAAAGACTTGACAATGAGATTCTTCCGGTGGGCCAGGATTTCTCTAAAGCAAGCAAAAAAAAACAAGCAATTTTCTTAAAATTAAATTAAAAATTGCTTAAAGTATAAATAAATTATGTTAGTTTCAATAATACTTGAATTAGGGTTTCGAATCCAAAGTGTAAAACGGTATCCTATTTGTAAGACTACGCTATCTGGCTATTTACCAGGCTGTATCTCGTGAACCATGGTAACGACACTGTTGAAATTTTCACAGATGATGTATTTCTATTGCTACTATAATAAAAAATATTAAAAACAATATAAAATACATAATTACGTGGAGCTTCACAACAAACGTGATTTTTTTGCAGTTCTTTTGCCACGTAACCCTTCGAGCGCGAGTCCGACTCGCTCTTAGCCGGATTTTTATTATGTCACGAAGTAGCTCTCAGTGGAGCACAAGCTTTATCAACAGCTGATAATTCATTCTCAATTACGCTATCTTAGAAAAAGTTATGCTCAAGTAGATTTCCTTTACACAACACGATTAGTTGAGAATATTAAAATTTAATTGTAATAAAGGTGTAAGTAAAAAATTATAAATTTATTAATATACGATTACATTTGTATTTAACTCTATGAAATAAAGTATATACTAGGTATTTAGAAGTATATACTTTTTTATTTGTCTGTGTGATAGCGAAAATTACATACTGCCAGGATAATAAGTATTCAAGTATAGTAAAGTACAAGGCATGATTTGATCGTGTACCAAATTTCATAAATCATCTACTTAGGCGTGATAGAGTAACTAACATACTTACACACATATATAACAAAAAACTTTCTCCTTAATAATCATAGTATGGCATTTGAATATAAATAAAATAAAATTTATTGCAAAACAAAATACCTAGTATCTACTAGCTTTAGCCCTAGATTTGCCTGCATGAAAGTCGAAAATATATACTTTATGTTTGTTTTTTTACTGTTAATAGGCTCGCGCTTGACCTCGCTGACGATGGAGCACGTTTACCTAAAAGTAACCTATCCACTCTTGTCTTTATGATCTTCAGGTTGTGGCTATCAGGAAACACAGTCTCCGGCACGGAATTCCACTCAGTGATAAAGTAGTATTTTTTTATTGATATAAATTAATGACTGACTGCTATCCCACCTGATTCAAAGAGCTGTCAGCAAACTGTAGGATCCCAGCAGGGTCGAAGCCTACACTGGGGCCTTCGGTAAATATAAAAGTGTACACCGGGGCCCCATTGAAGGAAAGGGGTGGGTTTTTTAGTCAGTAAAAGTTTGACACTAACTCCCGCTCCGCCCAAGGGCAGAAGTGTCATTGGATGATTTATATACACCGAAAAAAAAAATCCCAACTGATGGTAAGACTTTACTGGTGAAAGTATTTTTTTAAATCGGTCCAGTAGTTTTTGAGTTTATTTATTACAAAAAAAAAACATACAAGTCTATTCTTTTTATAGCATTAGGTATTTCCTGATATGTATGTTGAAACTGGTAATACGACAATGCCCGCTTTTAGCGGTAAACGTTTACACTAACAAAAGAAAGAGCCAAAACTACTCGTAAATTAATTTATCAATGAAATCATAATAGAATTAATGCGGCATTGATTGCACCCAAAATATTGTGAATTCCATAACGATCACGGAGAAATGCAAATTAGCGTTCTCTATCTTGAAATCAACAATAAAGATGCAAAAAAATTTGCATTTTATGTAAATTTTATTAAAATAGAATGGCTACTTTTGTAGACAACGGTAAACAGTATAACGTAGATAAAAAAATTTTGGTGATTGTCAATATTATTGGTGAAATTTCTAGTTCACAGAGAATATCATTTTTATGATGAGGTGGCATGAGTTAGAAGATTCAAGAAAATAAATTTACTTTAATTATTATAACGGTTATACACTATTGTTTCAAAAATACACAATTATATACATTATATAAAACACTAATTAAAACTATATATACCTACTCCTAACTAAAAAATGGCATAAAACTTCTCCGCATCGCTATCGACTGGAAGTGTGCCAAAAAGGCTGGCGGCATTGCCACGTAGTATGGCAATGCTTAATCTCTGACCGAGGTAAAAGCCAGCCCCTGGGTCACGCAAAGTGACAACTATTTGTGAAATAAATTTCCCACTATATATTTTCTTCACTATCGTTTTGTTTTCGGAGAGACCGGGATTAGGCCGGTCGATAAACTGGAGCGGTGTTTGAGCCATGTGCGGTGTGTGGATTACGGCCCATTCCCTCTCTTAGAGAGGAGGCGTGTGTCCCAGCAGTGGGAACATTAAAAGGCTGATGATGATGACACCTAAGTAATGTACCGTACTATACTGCTGTAGTCTGTGTTTCCTGATAGCTACAACCAAGAAGTCTTTCATCCCTACCATTCATCCTCCATCGTCGAGCACATCATCGCTTATCATCAGGTAAGATAGTGGTCAAGTGTGTGAGTCTATCAACATAAAAGACTGTAGTTTACATTCACGATAGATCGTACCGTATAAAGAAGTCTATAGCATACGACATGGGAACACTTTCCTCGGGTCGTTTGCCGTGACGTATTTGAGATTTCTTTTACAGCTGCCACCTGATACATTAATCTAAACCTGTTGCATCCACATTTTCTGCTCATCTAGGTAAACGATGTGTTTATATACGAGTAGACCGGATGATTTCAGAGATAAATAAGTGTTGTCAGGACGAATTATTGATCAGTTAGTTCAGAAAGAATTTTTTGTTTCTCTTACTATATGTACAATCCTTTATGGTTTACTTATTACTAGCTTTATTACTAGCTTTGAAAGTAGAATACTGTCTTAATGGTTAATACTGCTGGGATTAAAAGTATTCTATGTATATTCTATCTGCTATTCTAGGACATTGTCTACCCATGTACCAAAATCCATCAGAATTGGTTTGGACGTTTGAGTGTGAAGGAGTAACAAACAAAGAAACTTTCGTTTTTATAATATCAGTGTGATCATAGTCAGGCCTTTTCTAAATTCGTGTGTGAAGTTCCAGGCTTTTTTCATTATCATTTTTGAATTTATTTATCTCAGGACCCTGAGGTCCTGGACCTTTGGAAGGCGTACGAGGAGCCGAAACCAACTCGCAGAGGCCCTTTAGGTACTTTTAATGGAACGAGATGCCAACCGACGATTGTCCCTGTACGCGCAATGCTAGTGCATCCAAGGACAACCCCCGGTTGGTGAAAACTATTGTGACATATGGAAAATAAAGACAATAGGGCTATGGTTTTTGGAGTCTTAAGTGGACTGGTTACCAAGAACTATGTGAAAACTATGGCCCCTGCCTAAGCAATGTTATTAATATCCATCGGTAAACAGGCAGGGGGTGACTAGCACACTCAATAAATGGGCCCCCAAAAACGGCCGCTAGCACGAAGTGACGTAGCAACAAGAGGGCAACATATCCTGAGGTGCTTGAGGAGTGGAGAGGTATACCACGGCTATCAGGACAATCCCGGAAGTGCGGTCAAGATCCCTACCAGCACCTTACTGGATTATACATCCTTCTCCCGAGCACGATTGCTCTTGCGAATCTCCACTCAAACCAGCCAATAAAGGCAAGAGAGAGGTGGGAGCTCTGTTCCTCGTCAGTGTTCACTACGGCCGGCCAATAAAGGCAAGCCGGAGATGAAGAACGAGAATTCTCCCGGGAGATCGGGTCCGTGGGGTCGCTAATGCCCAACAGTTCGCCACAAAACTGCCCTGCGGATTGTATCTCTCTTAGTCTGGCCCCTCACCCTAGGCGAGTTACAACCTAGGGTTTACTGGAGCACGCAAGCCCCATCACGACGTCAACGTAGAGATACAGCGATGGGGTCATTATCATTATCATTATCATTTCAGCCGAAAGAGATCCACTGTACAATGAACGGTACAAAATAAACATCTTATCGTATCTTATCTTAACGGTCCTGTTCGTCTCACATGTATATGATTCCGCCACCCACACCAGATCATCGGTCCACCTTGTAGGAAGCCTTCCAAAGCTGCGTCTTCAAGTATTTCCCAACTCTGGTTTTTTTTACGAATTTTAAAAAGAAGATTCTGTTTTTACTGCCTTGATTATTTTTACATGTTATCTTTTCTATTCTGTGAGCATGTAAATTGAACATTAAACAAGTGGCATCCTCGTATCTTAGCGCCACGCCAGCGCCAGCGCCATACATCACTGTGAGCGATTGTCTCCGCGGCCCTGAGGCAAGGTTTTGACCCACTTGCTAACATGTGTTTAGTTGCTGATGACACTATGGAACTAAGACAGAAGGACCGCTTCGAAAAGTAGAAAATTGGACATTTAAAAAAAATCTGTGATTAAATCATCATCCAATGACATCTTCGCACCTATGGGCGGAGCGCGAGATAGTATAAGACTTTTAATGACTAAAAAGCTTTCCTTAAAGAAATCAATCCTTGGCCCCAAGGAAAATTTACATTACAGTTCAAAAATGTATGCGATATTCAGTATATGGAAATAAATCAATCTCTAGTTTCTCAAAAAACAACTCTTTGTTGATACGAGATAGATATAACTTCTTAGG
The DNA here is from genome assembly GCA_958295575.1 of Leucania comma. Lineage (NCBI taxonomy): Eukaryota > Metazoa > Arthropoda > Insecta > Lepidoptera > Noctuidae > Leucania > Leucania comma. The sequence goes on from OY282484.1 coordinate 1,168,786, forward strand.
GAACATAATTATGTGCTCAAAGGTGAAAAGTAAATGCGTTGGTTTGAGTGACGTTGGAGCACGCTTACCTAGAGGTTTATTGACCTACTCACTTCTGGCTTAAATGTAATTATAACGCCAATACCTAGTTTCCAGTAAATTATGTACATATATATTTTTTTTTAAATATGCACATAATGACTTAAATATTAACTATGAATATTAATATAATCTAACAAAGAATATATGCATATTACACAGTCAAAATAGTAGCAGTAAAGGAAATTCAAATAAAACCAAATTAACAATTTAACATCGAAGGACTGGAACAATTTGCCTGCAGCGGTCTTCCCTACTCATTGTAAGGCTAGATTGAATATTGGCTCTTAATAAACTAGTGCGCCTCCCCATCAACGATTGCTTACCATCAGGTCGGATCGCAGTCTACCACTAGTTTGTACTAATGAAAAAAATCATCATCATGTAGATCTTCTGCAGCGTGTCTCCTTCGTGGTTGATTCAGTCATGCGCACTTGTTCAATGATTAATGATATGCGACTATGTTCGTATGTCCTTTTGGGGATAGGGATGATTTTAGTGATCTTATATTCGTGTGGTTCTCGGACCATTAATCAGGTTGAGGTACAGATGGTCACGGTTGCTACTTTGGTTATTTATAAATGGCGCTTACAATGAGGGATTGATGTCTTTTTCAAGGATTTGAAGGATGTTTTAGCTGGGATGCGTCAAAACTAGATTTTATAGAAAACTAGCTACTGCTAGCGAGAGAACCTACTTCTGGGCTAAAAGAGCTATGTGAGTAGGATGTTATTGGGCATTCTATTCCACCTTTCGCTCTGTCGCTCGCTTCGCTCGCTCGTCGCGGTGGAATAGAATACCCAATAACATTTTTTGAAAACATTGGTTCGGGGCCTATTCCACTTTGAAATCTAATTTACAAAATACTATCTTTTATTCGGTGCGGTGGAATAAAATGCACAATAACATTTTTATGAAAACATTGGTTCGGGGCCTATTCCACTTTGAAATCTAATTTACAAAATACTATCTTTTATTCGTTGCGGTGGAATAAAATGCACAATAACATTTGTTTGAAAACATTGGTTCAGGGCCTATTCCACTTTCAAATCTAATTTAACACAACTAAGACACAACTTCACGTACGTTTTCGACCATTCCATTAAAGAAATATATTTAATAATATCGAATCATATGGGGCCCTGAAAAGGACCTTTTTTTGATGTGCGCATCTGAACACAGTATGCTAAAATTTAGGACTGATTGCCTCATGTCTCTTCACAAATTAGAGATAACGTGTGTTGACAGCGCCACTCCGTGTTTTGTGATCCAGATTGGATTCCAAGGACATCTAAATTTTAGGATACCATAATCTTTAAACTAAGATTCAGGGCAGTTTGCCTCACGTCTCTTCACAAATTAGAGATAACGTGTGTAGATGACACGTCATTTCGTATTTTGTGGTTCAGATTGAACTCCAAGGACGTCTGAATTTTAGTTTAATTCATTCAGACAACATCTCTCTGTTCTTGCGCAATGCCACTATGCCACTATAATACTAAGCGAGTAACTAAGCCACATTTACTAAGCAAACTATCTGAACACAGTATGCTAAAATTTAGGACTGATTGCCTCATGTCTCTTCACAAATTAGAGATAACGTGTGTTGACAGCGCCACTCCGTGTTTTGTGATCCAGATTGGATTCCAAGGACATCTAAATTTTAGAATACCATAATCATTAAACTAAGATTCAGGGCAGGTTGCCTCACGTCTCTTCACAAATTAGAGATAACGTGTGTAGATGACACGTCATTTCGTATTTTGTGGTCCAGATTGAACTCCAAGGACGTCTGAATTTTAGTTTAATTCGTTCAGACAACATCTCTCTGTTCTTGCGCAATGCCACTATGCCACTATAATACTAAGCGAGTAACTAAGCCACAACTTCACATTTTCACTTCACATTTACTAAGCAAACTATCTGAACACAGTATGCTAAAATTTAGGACTGATTGCCTCATGTCTCTTCACAAATCAGAGATAACGTGTGTTGACACGCCACTCCGTGTTTTGTGATCCAGATTGGATTCCAAGGACATCTAAATTTTAGAATACCATAATCATTAAACTAAGATTCAGGGCAGTTTGCCTCACGTCTCTTCACAAATTAGAGACAACGTGTGTAGATGACACGTTATTTCGTATTTTGTGGTTCAGATTGAACTCCAAGGACGTCTGAATTTTAGCTTAATTCATTCAGACAACACCTCTCTGCACGTTACCAACATAAACTGTACCGTTAAATAAATACGTTTATATACCACCACATCACTTTCTGCTATGTTAAGAGCGTGTTACACTGATACAATTCCCGTCAAACGGATAATTCGCACATACCGGTCCGTTTATTATTGTATTATTCGCCGAACGATGGCGGCGCAGAAACGATCATATTGACACATACCGGTCCGTTTATTAATGTATTATCCGCCGGACGACGGTTGCAGAAGCGATCATATTGAACGTTCATACGATAAGTGTAAGTGACTCTTAAGAATCACCGAGATTGCAAAGTTGCATTATATAAATTTGCTGCGTTTGATATGGCAATGTGTGGGTTGTTTCCATGTGTTCTAGAATTACAACGCGGTCGCTGTGATCCACGTATATTATATGTTGTAGTCATAGTTAAAATTTGTATGATACAAAACCATAACTAATGTGATTAATTAAAATATGGATTATGTTTGTATGTCAGTTTGATAAGTTTACTGTAAAATACGTATACACACTTTTGTTAAGATATTATGCATATCTCACACAACATTGTCATTTGTGTACATGATAGTAGGTGTATCAATTTAAAATTATCAGAAGGATGTATCTTCTATCAAAAATGAATTTAGCAGTAGCGTTCTACCTAAAACTTTTTAACGTTGTTATTTTAAACTCCTACATTCATTTTAGATATTTTATGGTTTTATAATATTATCTAGTAATTTTAAGTTTTACTGCAACATCAAAATTGCAAAGTTGCATTGTATAAATTTGCTGCGTTCCATATGTCTATGTGTGGGTGGTTCACAGGTGTTCTACAATTACAATGCATCCGCTTTGATCCACGTGTACGCCTTATCCTATGTTGTAATCATAGTTAAAATTTGTATAATACAAAACCTCCCAAAACTAATGTGATTCTTAAAGTATGAATTATGTTTGTGTGTCAGTTTGATAGTTTTACTGTAAAATACGTATACACGCTTTTGCTAAGATATGCATATCTCTAACTAGATAGTAGGTGTATCAATTCAAAATTATTAGAAGGATGTATCTTCTATCAAAAATGAATTAAGCAGTAGCTTTCTACCTAAAACTTTTGAACGTTGTTATTTTAAACTCATACATTCATTTTTAGATATTTAATGGTTTTATAATATTATCTAGTAATTTTAAGTTTTACTACAACACACTTGCAAACTAACTTTTTGATGCGTATTCGCTTCCGTTAATTATTCTGTATAAAAAATAATTATTTCATCACTCTGAAATAATTATTTTTATTTACATTTGTATAAAAAAGATTTTTATTATTTATTGAATTTTGCGATGTTATGTGGAAATCATAATATAATAGTACAATAAACAAACATACAAAATTAATTATAATCTTAATGTATTTTTCATAAGCGACAGCTAGGTGTCGGGTTCATCTCTGTCGGCGAGCGAAAAGCGATGGTTTTATATTTCTCAATCAAAAATTGTAATTAGGCAGAAAATTGGGTATCATTACGCTTTAATTTGACGTAACTAACACAAATTAATCATGCAACTTTGTAGAGCTGTAATTAAGGTTGAATTTTGTGATGACACAAATACTGCTGATATGGTATTTTTTATGAATAAAAATCAATCTATTTCGATCAATACGTTACATTTGAAAAAAAAAAATATATATATTATTTAAGTCAATAAAACTTGAAATATTTACTCAAGATGTAAATAAAATAGCACTTTCAAGCAATGATGATAAACGGTTGTTATTATATGATAAAGTATCTACTTTAGCGTGGGGTAATACAAATATATTTAAGTAGTGCATTAAATAAATATTTTTATGCAGTTACGAAATAAATTGTGTGTTATGTAAGTAATTACTGTTTTATATAGATTAAATGCTTACTAAAATAAGAATTGTATTTTAGTTACTACTTACGAAATAAATTGTATATTATGTAAGTAATTACTGCTCGATATAGATTAAATACCAACGATAAGCATACAGTGAAACTAAGCAATGTATTTAGGTACTACCTAAGAAATATATATATTTTTTTTTCAATAATAAATATGTTTCATTTACATTTTTGTTGACAAAGCGCATTGCGCTATCTGGTACCTCTATCATGATATGCAAAGTAAGATAGTTTTAATCTTATTCTAGGTGTTATGCCTAATACTACGCACTGGCAAAATCATGTTTCGATTTGTTTGAAGTCGAAAATGATTCACAGTTTATTACTAAGGAGTCAGATTTTGACTGGCCTGTTGGTCTAGTGGTTAGTAGCCCTGACTGCTATGCCGGAGGTCGTGGGTTCGATTCCCACCCGGGACAAATGTTTGTGTGATGAGCACGATCATTTGTTCTGTGTCTGGGTGTAATTTATCTATAATATGTATGTATTTAGTAATATATAAGTATGTCTATCAGTTGTCTAGTACCCATAACACAAGCTCTGCTTAGCTTGGGACTAGACGACTTTGTGTGATAGTATGTGTGATATTATTATTATTTATTATAGATTGTCAAAACAGCACCAACTTGCTACAAAATCATGTCTAGACTTGTTTGAAGTCGAATTTGATTCACAGTTCATTACTTATGGAGTCAGATTACCAAAACATCCACAGTTTGCTACAATAATAAGATTAAAATATGTACATACAACGTTAGGCAGCCAGCTCAAGCGGTCACATTACGTTAAATAAAACGAAATGTAAGTATTTATCATTTAGAGCTTAAGTTAATAATGTGAATTTTCTTAAGAGTGTTGTCACTGGTATTAATCATAATATTTTCTTTCAGAGCATCAATAATGTGTGATTCTCCTGACATCATGTTCTCCCAATATGGCCAAGGCTTCCCGACTCCAAGTTTAAGCTGGCATATTCCAGAGCAACGCAGACCTGAACCAGCCATTAAAAAATCTAGAACAAGACGGGAGGGCTTAAAACGCAAAGCATCGGAAGAGCATCCTTTATGTCAATCATACGTATTAAATAACGAAAAGAAAAAAGGTTTACGACTGATCCAGATACAAGTGTTGGACATTAGTGAGCGACAAGAAAACGTGGTTAATACAAGTGAAAATGACGATGTGGTAGTGTTAAGTGCACAATATGTAGTTAGTGAACCGGTGGACTATGTTATGGAAGAGACACAATCATTAATAAACAAAATTTCGAAAAAACTTTGTGGTGACGATTGTTATTAGTGAGTAGTTTCTATATAATTATGTCTACTCTTAACTTATTGTGTTAGATTGTGATTTGCTCAGTTAATCTAGTGTTAGCAAGATTGCGGCTGTATTATTATTATTATTATTACTTGTAATTAATTATTGTACTTTGCTAATCTGCTAGTGTATTAAAATGTATCTACTTAGGTCATCAAGATTTTGTCTCATATATTTAAATAAAAATATAATTAATAAGGATAAGTGTAAGTAACTATGTATTTTGTAAATAATGTGATAACTAAATAAAAAATATATTTATAATTCAAATTATGTTTTATTAGCATTACACAAACATATACTTTAAATTAGCTCAAATTAATCTCATTATTTGTTATATGTTTTGAATATTTTTAAATTAATAGAATACTTACTCATCGCAATTCACCTAATTAGAGCTAATATAAAGTTGCTGTTTGAGTTACCCTAAACACATATAAATAAAACAAAAAGTATATTTAGATTTTTATTAACTATACATAATAAAATTAAAACATATTAAACACAGACATATTATTATCATCATACCATTTCCTAATACATACTGCATTATTTAATGCACAGTTCTTTTTATGGTTTACACAATTAAAATCAGCTTTAATTTTACAGTAGGTACTTTTGTTTTAATTTCATAAAATTAGGACAACCTTTGTCCCCTATATCGATCACTTCACAGTTTGCACATAACTCTTTAATCCATTTTATCTTTTCCAAGCCTTTTGTAATAATTTTTTTGTTTTCTAAATAGGGTATAATAACACGATGAAACTCTTTGTAGTCTATGTAGCCTTCACTCCAGTAAATTCCTCGATTTCTTTCTAACCACCTCACATGCTTTTTTTCTTCTGGTGTTAGGTAATGGAATGAATATGGTGGCTTTACCAAGAACGTCTGTGTATGATCCTGACCCACAATGGCTAATTCTTTGACGATGAAATTATTTATATTATCTTTAAATCCTTGCAGCCTATCCGGGTATCCGGCTTCATGATATCTTCTTAACGATGTTACTTAGGGGTCTATATTCAACAATGCAGTCGTTCAGAATGAGACAGTATGCTGAAGTTTGGTCTGGTATCTCTGAATCACTCTCAATTTCTACTCTCACATCCACGACCGGACCTGTCTTTAAGTTATCCGCTTGTCTAGAGCAATCGACTACAAACAGCGGCGCTATATCTCTAAATTGTTTTTCACTGAGTATGGGCTCCGAGCGACGTCCGTAATACGACTGTTGAAATCTGATGTATTGTTCGTATAATAAAGCAATTCTGTTATTAGAAAAACTTACATTTAAGTTCTCGTATGGAAAATAAGTTGAATTTAGATAAACTCTAACGTCTCGAAGATAGCAGTGATCGAATTGAGACATGTCAGAACTTGCATTGTTTTTTCTTTTTGTCTGTAGACCAATAATAACGTATCTTGGTTTTTCTATCTGAGATGAAGTTTTGATAGACCAGGTATGTTTTGTAGTTTTAGGTAAAGCGGGGTATTCGTACAGATCCCAATTTCTGTATATCATTTGAAGTGGACGATCTTTTTCTAATAATTTTAACAAACCAATTTTTTCTTTGTCAGATACTTTAACATGAGGTACGCGCCATATGATTTTATTAATCTGAACATCATCTACTACTTCGCCAGTATTAAGTTTAACTGCGTTCAAATTAGTGCTACTTCTTAATAATATCAGTTCATGTCTACTATTTATCACGACTTTATTAAAATCTTCAGCAAAGCCGAGAATGTTACGAAGTGGTATAGAAGCAGAAAATCCTCCTCCATCGATATTTTTTACACCCTCAATATTCCATCCCCAGGCATTAGACATTTTAGATTCACTTTCATTCATTGAAATTAGTGATTTCATGGTTGTTGTTATACCTGCATTTTTTATTTTATCAATTTCCACTCCATTTAGCTCATATCTTATATCTTGGAACAAACAGAGTAGAGCATTATTCGTAAAATGGACACTAGTAGCTTTGTCTTTCGTATCTTTTTTGGTAACTATAACAGTTCCTTCTAAATAGAGGGTGCTAGCCGATGGTAATATGTACAAGTCTTGTTGGTTGATAGGTATACGAATTTCAGCGTTCCTGTTAAAACTTGTTACATATGGCTTGTAGGAATGAAATTCGATACCTTCTATAGTATTATCATAATTCGGAGGGGCTAAAACGTCTAAGATATTCATTTTAACAATCCGATGGCTCTAAGGAATGCTTTATTATCTTTAGTCAATTTTGTTTTCTTTTTAGAGAGAGGTCTTATTTGATAGGTAGCTCGAGCAGAACTGATATTCTTTACTTGTTGAGACACATTTTTATTGTAGTCAATCATTTTTTCTTCTAAGATGCAGATATACTTGCACTTCTTCACCACGTAAATTGATTAATCGATTGTTTATATCTAGCAGCCTGATATGTATGCAGCTTATGTTGTTTTGGTTGATTGGGAAATATATAGCGTTCTTCGGAATTTCTATGATCCTATATCCAGGTGGCACATTAAGTGCAAATTCGTGAATAATATGACTTGGTTCACCGTTTATATATGAACCACTTACAATATCACATTCAACCCTGACTACGGTCGTAGGTAGAATGTTGACTGGAGACGGCGACACATGCCATTTATTTGCCTTCAAGATTTGTTTGTCAAATCCTAATAGTTTTCTAAAAGAGCCTTCTTTGATAAAATTAATGTCTTTTGTACAAAATATTGTAGTTTTTAAAGTATTATTATTGCACCGTAATTTGATCGCTGCATTTTTTATTTCTAATTTTAAGTAATCGCTGATATCTTGCAATTCATAAGTACCTTCAGGTATTTCAATAACTTCATCAGAGCCATAATAGAACTTATTATTACTTTTATCAATGTTTGGAATAGAATTAAACGTAGAAAAGTGCAACAAAGCACACTCATACTCTCCATCTAATTGTAACGTATTGGAATAGTATGTAGTTAACACTGATGAGGCTCCAGTAATCGACAAAGTGAGGGACATCTTGCAAATGATTGAAATGAAAGAGAAGCGTATATTTTATATAATATTTTTATTCCAAAAAGTCTGCAAATAGTTTAAGCATAAATGACCACAATTAACTGCGTTGAATTTTTGATATCTTGTGTAGTTATAAAAAACACTGCAATTTTTTAAATATTGCATCAATTCCATCGGAGGTTTTAGATTCCCATAGCTATCAAAATATTCACAGTGATTGTATACTTTAGTATAAGCTACCCAATGCGTTCCTTCATTCTTGGAATCGTCTAAGTTAACGATACCACATTCAATGTGTTTCGGTTTCCGAGGTAGTCGATCTTTCATGTACACCCCACGAAAATATGGAATGTCTCTTGAATACTTCTGGATGTCTACATCAGTTAGAGGACGATTAGGTAGCATATTTCTTAGTTTTTTGAAGTTATAAATAATCCTTTACCGCTTTTATAGGGCTTAATGTATAAACCCTTGCCCAACACTAAAGCCTCCATAGCTCTATAATGTCGTTCTGTTTCTTGTAAATTTTGCTTGCTTGCTTTATAATCATTAACGGTTTTTGCAATTCCAGCAGCACCACCAGCTAAAGTCCCTAAAGCTGATAAACCAGCGAAAATTGGAATTAAAGGTAGAACTCCTCCACTCTTTGGTAAGGGTATTACTCGGGGTACTCGAATTCGATGGTGAATGTTGGGAAATAACTTTTTTGCGGTTAAGTAAGCTGCTTTTATTATAGTTTTATTATCCTTATGTTTGAGTTTCTTAATTTTTGATTTTATTTTTGAAACTAATGTTTTAAATGTTTTAATGCCAGATCCAGACTTTAGTTTCGCTTTCATAACTTTGCCCACTAGCCAAGAGCTTAGTTTTTCACCTTTTCCTGCATCTTTTGATTTAAGCCTTTGTTTAGCCATGTTAAGTAGTTGTAAATCGGCTTTATGACGATTAGATAAGTCAGTATGGTTTGTATATGCAATGTCGTGTTGTATGCAAGCTTCGTCTAGCTTATTTACACCTCGATCACCTCGTGCTAAGCGTTTGTGAAGTTTAGTTCCTGGTTCGCAATAATTATATCCCGGCAAATGAACTTCGAATGGTAGATTATTAATTATGTTGTTAACTAGTCCGCCTCCTTGCATTACTCAAATTATAATGATAGGATTTCAAATGAGAAATAGTTATATAATATCTTAGTTTATTATTTCAGCTTTCTCAATCCAGCTGTTTTCTGCACTGTTTAAACCTAACCATTTAACATACAGTTTATTTCCTTTCTTTTTCAAAACCTTTTCTATTAAATAAACGTCAGGATAATTAGATTTTAGTAGTTCTTGTTCGTAAAAAGCTCCTAATATTTTTTGCTTTCTTTGATCTTCTATGTGATATGTCACTGGCAAGGATTTATTCACCTTTTTTATAATAAATAATTCTGTGGACCAATTAGGAGTGTAACCTTTTTCAAAATTATGTTTGTATTTACTTATACGAACACAGTCACCAACTTTAAATTTAGGTCTCCACTGAACTAAATCATGTTTGTTCATTCTGTTTACATTTTCTTTAATTACTTTTTCATTACTTTTATTCACATCAGCCGGTTTAAATTGAATAGTGCGATGTTTTGTGTTGTTATATCTCTGCATTGTAGCCACCAATGGTTGACCCAGCCACTTATAGTTTCCATTGAGACTAAAATATTTGTATAATTTATTTTTTAAAGTTCTAATTAATCTCTCTACAATTGATGCTTTTTTAGTAGAAAACGAAGAGTAATGGTTAATATTATGCTTTTTCATAAGGTTTTGAAAAGTGATGTTATAAAATTCTGTCCCTTTATCAGTTTGTAAGTTAATAGGTTTATTACGACTACTAAACAGTACATGTTCAAAAGCACGAGTAACATCAAATTTATTTTTCGACTTTAACGGTTCAGCCCAGGCATACTTTGAGAAGCAGTCAATTACCACTAAGATGAATTTATAGTTTTTATTGTACTTTTTCAGATTTTGCATATCCATCAAGTCTGCTTGCCATAAATCGTGGATTCCTTTCAGAATAACAGAACGTCGCGGAAAGTTTCTTCGTGCCGCTTTGTGGATTTCATTTACAATTTGCTGTTTGACCATTGAGGAGTTTTTTGAAGTCATTTCTCTACCTCTGTTTTAGTATGAAACTTATCTTGCAAATGAGTTATAATCTCAGGTATATTTGCTTTTAAAGTAGCTTGAACTGTGCCCTTTGCATCTTTTATGATTTGAGAACGCAATTTACCAATCAAATTATTTACTTCTCTTAATGTTGTAGCATTCAATTGATCTACATAATCCTTGTTCACAGCATCATCTGCTTCTACTGGAGATCTAATTCCTCTCAGTCTTGATGTTTTTAAATCGAAATCTCCGTTTTCTAATTTTAGCAATGCATTCTCATTAAACTCAAATAACTCTGACAAACGCATTCTTTTATGAATGTAGTGTCCAAATTTGTCTACATTCATTTTCAGGTGTATTGTATCGAGAGGCTGATAGTGAAATAACCAAGTTTTAAAATATTTATTTATTTATAATTTTACTTTCACGCAATTCTTCAATGATAGATATAATTTCATTATCTAATCCTGTGTTGCCAGCATCTCTTGACGCAATTAATAATTTCAACCTTTCTACTAATTCATTAGGATCATCCCAGTACACTAAATCAACGTTTTTTTTCCACTTTTTTAGTAACGGTAGACCCTTTCCGTGAACTGCATTCTTCAGTTTAAAAAGAGGTTTAATAACTTGCAAATATTTTTGTCCTTTATTACTTTTTATTGGCTTACTTGGTTCATAGTCACGACGATGTGCATTTGTATCAAGTAACATAGATTTATAATTTTGCATATCACTATCTGTCACCAAGTTTAAGTTTACATCTTTCTTGAGCAACAACTGTTTTAAACCAGGCGTATTACGATATTTATGTCCAGCTACAGTGATGAACTGATCGTTGATGGTTATGGAAGCAGAACCTAACATCAGTTTCCCGCGTTCTGCTCTAACCCCAAATGGAATATCTACCAATGCTTCCGAAGATACTGACCAAGATGACGTATCACAATCTTGATTACTTTCAACTACTGATTCATAGGAAGAGTCACTGTTGACATCGGATTCATATTTTTCGTTCTCATCACCGTTGTTATAATTACTTTCTGCGCTATCAGTTCTTTCTTTCTCCAAAGTTTTCTTAATAAACGGAACATCAGCAAAGTTATCATTAGCTTGCAGGAGAGGAGTTTGCTTATTAGCATTAGCAATTAGGTTGAGAGGCTCAGTTATAGGTTTGAAAACTGATTCCAGTGCTTGTTTATTATTAATCTCAGCATCTCTCATTTTACGTACTTTTACCTTTACAGCTTCTGCTGCGTCAACAATTTGTCGCTTTAATGATTTTTCCATAGTGGTAAGTTTGTCGTAATCGAATCAGCGTCGCAAGGCGAATAATAATGACAGCTCGGTAATAGTCTTATATATACATGTATTCGTATCCTTAGTCAAAGACTACAAACGTATCAAATTTACTTCTATAACATCCTTTGTTCTTGGAACAATCTTTATTAATCACAACATAACTGAAAGGAATACTCCATATTTTTGAACACATTTCACGAAATTCAGCCCATGTCATGTCAGTGTTGACATGTTCTTCATAAACATGTCTCATATTTCTTTCATCTTGTTTAAACAGAACGATTAGATTAGCGTTGTCTCGTACTAACTGTTTAGGGATTTTGCTATAAGTCTGATTTAGATAAAAACAATCGATGAACTTGTGCCTGCCCATAGCAAAATAATCACGAATGTTATTTTGATTTTCACAAGCAACATCATCAAATACAATTACAGAATTCGGTTTTGCGTTTTGAACACTCAGTACTTGCTCATTTTCACGATATTTCTGAAATGAAATGCCTGGTACTTTTTGTAAGACTTTTTCTAAAAATACGTACTTTGGTTGTTGCAAGGTTTTCGAATAAACATACACATTTTGAAATCTTAAACCGTTCTCATGTATAAGAAGACCAATTAATAAATTAGTTTTTCCACAATTTGACGGTCCGCAAATGATGCCTCGTACCGAGTTAGGTAATAATTCTCCATGGCGAAAACCAGTCTCCTGAGAATTCTCACAAAATGTTTTTACTTGTAACGATTGTGGTTGTTTTACAAATTTCATGACGACTGCTTAGAAGGGTTATATTGTTAATGATTCAAATAAGGTATTACATACACATTTATAAGTCATCGCTAACTCGAACAATTAAACGATTGCTCGTTGCTCAGTACGACTAGTACATATATTTGATAGAAGTTTGCTCACCATGGCTGTCCTTCAATAAAAAATAGAATTTTGTAAATTAGATTTGAAAGTGGAATGGGCCCTGAACCAATGTTTTCAAAAAAAAAAATGTTATTGGGTATTCTATTCCACCGCGACGAGCGAGCGAAGCGAGCGACAGAGCGAAAGGTGGAATAGAATGCCCAATAACATCCTACTTATGTGCTATTCCAGGACTTCTTCTACCAATGTGTCATCTAAATCTGTTCAGCCTTTTGAGTGTGAAGAAGTAACAAATACACCGTTAAATTTTACACGAAATTAATTTTTTAAGTAAACGTCAGCTGAGCGAGGTCAATGAACTGTAGGTAGTTAGTATGCAACGACCGACAGCTACCCACAAGGTCATTGACAGAAATTAATTTGGTACACGCGTGAATTAATTCGAGTTTGAAAAAAAAGTACTTTTTAGTTTAATTTTATCTTTAAAAATCGATAGTGTTTCATGTACCAAATCGACCCTCCGCGGGATTAAAACGACCAAAATTTAACGGTGTATACATATTATGCTCACTAATTTTCGATTTTATCATATAATTAAGATACACGTATTGAACCAACTTCAAATTCCTCCCTGATATAGATGTATGAAGATTTTATAACGACTTGCCGTTTCTTTTTGATTTAATATTGGATAAAACATAACTTCTCCTGCTCTGGGTGAAGCGAGAGGGAGTGTCAAACTTTTACTGGCTAAAGCCTGTTGTTCTTTGCGTTTCAGGGTCATGATAATTCTTTCGAACAATCCCGTAACTTTAATAGCTTGCCTGAGGAACTAATGTTCCTTCCACATTTTTTCTCATCTCATCAACTGTTCTATTGATTCTTTGTTTATTTATATAATGCAAGGAAACTTAGTCATCATCACAGTGATTCTAAACGTTAGTTTAATTCTACATGTGTCATGGCGCCACCATATCTCTAAACTCAGGAGTTAAGACATTGTTATTATACAGTATTATCTACGAGATAACGTCGCGTGACTTGATGATAATATTACAGTTAACTATCTCCACGAATACACGTGCATCAACTCCATGGAGTTACACTCGCTAGAGTTACATTTCTCTTCAGTTTGGTTTCTGAGTCGAGCAAAATTAGTTGTGTACGAATACTAAACTGAATATCTAGGTTGTATTTTTATTATCAATATGCCTGATAGCAGGGTCCTTTTATAGATAGTGCACACTATTTCCAGCTTGCTTTGCTTGTTGGAAATGCAGAAAATTAGCATAGCATTATCCTTATAATATTCCCTCTACTGGGACTCAGGCCTTCTCTATAGGAGAGGGAATGGGCCGTAATTCAGCACACGGGCCCGGTGCGGGTTGGTGGATATCACACATGTCTTCGATATTTTGGTTCTAGGACATACTGATATCCTCACGATGTTTTCCTTCAACGTTTTTATAGTAGTGGTATTCTAACTCGTAAGTCAGGGCCATTACCACTCGGCCACCACTATTCACACTGATGCTTGCAGTAATGTGATATTTGCGAATAAATAGTGCAGATTTTGGGCGTGCCTGTCAGGAAACCGACGGCTAACCCAACGCAATATTTGTCCCAAAACTACCGGAAGATCGCTCCGTACTAATAAAACTACAGCACTGAGTATATATTTGTCAAATATATCAAATATATTTAACACCGTTTGAGGTTAGAACGCGGAACACCCGCCCGACCTTATAGCCTGTCGTCTGAAGGTTGCATCACTTTAAATTTTGCATATCGTGTGCAAATACTTATATTATCGTGTTTTTAGTTAAATAATGGGTCTTAATATAGTGCATGGGAAATATTCTCCTACATTTATTAATTTATTATATAGTGGCCAATCTATAAATCTCTGAACCGATTGCGGGCTCAGTTTGGCCACTACAGAGATAATCTGGCCAAATGGGGTTTCCTTGATCCATCGCAAATACAGTGCCAGTGTGCAGCCCCTTCACAGGATATGCGTCACCTCCTTTACTGCCCAGCGTGCACTACCATCTGCACCTTCAGTGACTTGCCCGAGGCCAACGACAGAACTGTCCTGGTGACTAAATATTGGTCGGACAAAATCTGAGTCAGATCGACACCAAAAGGAGATTTATTTATTACAGCTTGGAGGATTTAGTTTATAAAAGTCATAGATGATAGCAAGCCATTGACAAGTCCTCATCATCATTATAGTATTAGAGAAAAATCTGGTCATGACATTGGAAGCGCACGCGCCGGTAATATTATAGAAGATATCAACTTTCTGAGATCTAAATAAAGCGTACAATTTTGCAATTGATGGTTTTGAACTTTGAGTTTCTAGATTTATTCGAGTAGTGTTAATTATGTTAGTTAATTATATTATGCATAAAGTGATTTGCATTAGCATAATTTTTAAGTGCTATTAAACCGTAATGGAATTCTTTACAAAGTTACATTTGTGGTGTCGTGCATCAAGAGCTGGTAATAATGACTTTTGACAAATTGTCTATAGACGTATAGTTGACATTTCGCATGACTGGCTTTTACCTTGTACAGAGGATAAGCATTGCCATACAGCGTAG
The DNA here is from genome assembly GCA_958295575.1 of Leucania comma. Taxonomy (NCBI): domain Eukaryota; kingdom Metazoa; phylum Arthropoda; class Insecta; order Lepidoptera; family Noctuidae; genus Leucania; species Leucania comma. Next base: position 1,184,261 of record OY282484.1, read on the forward strand.
TAATGCTGCCAGTCTTTGAGACATATCACCTACCTGCGAAGGGGTCTTTCGACGTAATCTTCTAGACAGTTTTTAGTTAGCTTTAATTATTTTTCTCTTATTGTATTCATAATTAGTTAAGTGTTTTTATAACATGTAAATAGTATCTGGCTACTTTGTATATCTGGCCTCAAAAATATAGTGTCATCTGCGCTAGGCGTTTATTTAGGTGCAAAATCATCCAATGACTTCTCCCGCTCAAGGGTGGAGCGGGAGGGCGTGTCAGACTTTTACTGACTAAACCCACTCTTAAGTTCATTCTTTGCATTGGGTTCCAGGACACCGGGGTTCCCTTTTGGACAATCCATGGATCTACGCTAGACTGCCAAACTAAACTATAAACTCTATGGCAAAACAGAAACCTGACCATTGGCAATTCAGCACTAGAGACAAAAGCCTTGGTAAACTCCTCAACTCCAAATCTCTGCTGTGCGCAATTCAATGCTTTCAAGTGGGATAAATGCATTTATGTAAGTGCGCACAGTTAAGATATCAATTGCCATGACTAAAATTTAGTCATGGCTAAGTGGCTCTTCAATGGTGACAATAAGAATTAATCTTATTGTCACCATTGAAGAGCCTCTTGGCCTCACATGTGGATATAACGTGCTTTGGTGAACAAATACAGTTATAGATATTATGTGGTTTGTTTATGTTACTCAATAATAGTAAAACCTGTGAGATTGTAATAAATCTTGCAATATGTGGCTTTGTTAATGATACTCTGTCTATACTCCGTTAAATTTTAGTCGTTTTAATCCCGCGGAGTGTTGATCCGGTACACGAAACACTATCGATTTGTAAAAATAAAAAGAAACAAAGTACTTTTTTTAAAAACTCGAATTAATATACGCATGTACGAAATTAATTTCTTCAAGTAAACGTCAGCTGAGCAAGGCCAATGAACTGTAGGTAGTGAATACGTAACGACCGACAACTACCCACAAAGTCATTGACGCTTTTACCGAGGAAATAAAATTTAAGTTAAATGAAACAAAAATCAAAATGTCATAAAACTTAAAATCAAATAAAACAAAATAATTAAAAATGTCAAATATTGCACCTACTACTGTATATTTTTGCAACACCCAAAGGCACCTAAGGCATTAAGTCCGCCTCTGTAAATTTTGTGTGCATAAAGTATCAAATAAATAAATATAATAAACACGTGCATGCGAGTATAGAACACGTGCTTATTAAACCAGAAGCTACATAAATGCAGGTGATATCTCGTCATAACAATATCTCTACCACCTTGTTAGGTAAGGAAATAAAACCATGGGATAAGTTCACCGACCCCTCAAATCCCATGCGGTAACACGGAAGGTATCCCACTCTATGGGGTAATACCATCATAATGAGGACGAAACAGGTGAGGAATTCATATGGGATAATACAGGAAGATAAGAAAGGCCCCCATGGTGTTATAGGAACATTGATAGGCACTTTCCTTTATGTTGAAAGTGACCTATATCTATACTTTCTACTGCAACATAAGTAGATGCTTGATAAGGTTTTAAATTATGAGTATGGGATCTTTAACTGCTACTCATTAGAGTTGAGTAATAAAGAGAATTTGAATGGTTACTCACTTTTAGGAGTAAGTATGTTAGTAATATACCTCTTTTTTGAGGTAGGAAATCGCTACTGAAGGAACATGAGTGAATTTTTGTCTGTAAGTCTCACTTCCTGACGCTCCACACATTGGATGATTTACTATCGTCAAAAAAAAAAAAAACATTCAATCGTCTTTATGCAAATTGATCCTCACCTTTCACTCAATTTAATTCCACCAAGTCGGTTCCATCATCGGACTACTAGACATATGGCGTTTGGCCATTGGTTCATGGTGGACATCCCACCTGCAAAGCGTTTTGGGAATACATTCATTATGTGTACAGCTAAGAAGTGGAATTCTCTGCCGAAGTCTGTGTTTCCTGATAGCTATAACCTAGGGGTCTTTAAGTCAAGAGTGAATAGGTTGCTTCTAGGCAAGCGTGCTCCATCGTCGGCCACATTAGGTGAGATAGTGGTCAAACGTGAGCCTATCAATAATATAAAACACCTACCGCCCTTTAGGTTCATGCTAGTTTGGATCGCGTAAAATTTTATTAGTGGTCCAGTAGGTCACTCACAGATTTCTCTCGTAGGCGGCACTTTGTGCTCTTCTCATTTACATAGACCTGATGATCTCCGACCACTTATGACACAGATATTGCCACTGTACAGAGTGTCAAGGCTGGTTAGGTGATTAATATGCAATTTACATTTGAATGTTTTTTAAGATATTTTTTTAGATACGGTCTTAGTTTTAAAAGTGGTGTAAAATGTATTTTATCAGAAACAGTAACGGCAGAATATTTTACATATAAAACTTGCTCTTGAATCACTCTACCTATTAAAAAAAAATCGCATCGAAATTCGTTGCGTAGTTTTAAAGATCTAAGCATACATAGGGACAGACAGCGGGAAGCGACTTTGTTTTATACTACGTAGTGAAATATATATTAAGCACCATTTAACCCGCTAGGGCTCGAGAATTTTTGAAAGATAAAACAAAAAACACAGGCGGGTTTTAGTCAGTGAAATTCTGACACGTCCTTCAAGTCTGTTACACCGTAGAGCAAGAGAAGTCACATGATGGATTACCCACCGTAGAAAAAAAAATCTGTCTTCAGAAGAACTATCTGTAATTTTTTTCGTAAGGTCATGGCCACAAAACATCCCATCCTAGATTGTAAGTGACATAAGATAGTTGGTGTTCTCCGGAAGATGGCGTATGCAGCGATGAGCTGCAATCATCAAATCAGCGCCAAACTCGCCCATAATTGCAGTGTCCTCTTAACATTTGTATTGTTTGAGAGTGAGGGGGCGGTTATTTTTAGAAATAGAATTATTGCTTAGAAATAAATGTTATAGGTATCGGAAACTTGTAATAGAAGTTCTTTTTATTTTTGTATTGTGTTATATCCATAAGCTAAAAAAACACTTTTTTCCGAATGAATTATCGGCCAACTTGAAACAAGATAGTCTGAATGAAATAAGAATTAGAAATATATTTTCTTTCGTTGTTGTTGTATTAATAGGTATAACAAATAACACCCCGGAGTTTTTGTATAACAAAAAGTTTGAGCAACCGTCAACGTCGAAGGCAAACCCCCGAAACTTGCTTAAATCAGATATCGAACACCACTTTAACCTGTAAACCTGTCAAAATTAGGCACTTATGTAGGTTTTCAAAATACTGAATTCAGAAACTGCGCAAAATATTATGTTCAATACAGCTGCAAAAGGTCATAGGATCTTTTCTTATGATTTGATTTGCCGATTTCCTATAATTCCGCTTGTGATAGTTTATTATTATTGTTAAACCTGATATAAAAGCAAACATTAACGCGATAGTATATAACTGTTCCTCGACTGTTTCTACTACATATGCCTTTTTTCCACCAAAAACACAAATTTCACATTAAAATATGCTCTTCTGGGTGGTTAAAACCATTGACAACAAAGGGGATGGCAGAGTCTGTGTTCGCTTGCTTCGCTCACTCACTAGACTCCGCCATCCCCTTCTAACCTAACCTGTTAAAAAATCCATTCATAATTGGAATACAATTAGAAAGAATAAGGTTTTTGATGCACTGTTGAAAATATCTCCTTTTAAAACTCTCTCTACGCCCTCTGAGTATATTTATAAGTTGGCACAAAGCGATATTACTCTTAATATCCTGTTAGTTCAGTGACTTACGTTAAACATAGTTAACTTGAGTAAACTTAACTGTTTGAAGACGTGGTTGGGTAAGCAGAAACGTAACTAAGTTGTGAGTGTCACTTAGTTTGAAGTACTCTTGTGTGTAACTTAGTAATATGTTGCGTTAAATGTCAAAGTAAAAGTAAGTAAATACTTGAAGAATAATTTGTAAACGATTAGTTGGTATTACAGAGTTACTTGTGGTAATCGAAAAAAACCATTTTAAGCCAGTAAGTGTATGCTCTTAATAAACTAGTGCGCTTCATCATCAAGGATTGCATCACTGTTTATCATCAGGTGGGATCGCGTCAAGGACTAGTTTATATAATTTAAAACCACAAAAATGTGGACATTTTGGCCAATATAGTTAAAATGAGTCCAAAATTATCCAAAAGGTCAAAAAGTCCAAAATGCCCAAAAAGTCACAATCTCACCTTGCTCAGAAGACACCTATTCACTCTTGACTTAAAAACCTCTAAGTTGTAGATATCAGCTCCCCTAACCAAGTTACAATCGTTTCGTTAAGCGTGAACGCTTGGAGTTGGCCACACCCCCAATTCCTTTGTTCTGACGTCATTTCAACGCTCGGTCACGTGGTCAGAATAAAGGAATTGGGGGTGTGGCCCACTACAAGCGTTCACGGTGTCTAGGTTGTCTCTTTTTCCTTTAAGGACTGAAATGAAGACAGAGAGAAACCTCACATTTATAAAAGAATAATGTGTCCATTTTATAAAATTTCCTCGTTTGAAAGACATTTTTGACTCTGTCCAAGTGCAAATAACTTTCAACTTCTTTCAATGCAATTATTAATGAATACATCCCGGCCTCCGTCACCTCCCCCGCAGTGATACGTAAAACAAATGTGATTAGCACACAATTAACAGCAGCCCAAACATAGACAACCGACAGACGCAATAACATACATAAAACATTGTATTACATATGTACGCACTTTGTGACTTAGGTAAGGTGTTACAGTCTGATTTCAGTGGCGAAGACACAGTGACAATAAGGTTCATTCAGTGTTTTACTTTAGATGTTTTTTTCTCTTTTTTTTTAGTTGGGACATCATCTATAACTCGTCTATCGTGTAGACGTGTGACGAGTGAGTCAGATTTTTACTGATTAAAACTACAGCCATATTCTTTTCGTTCGTTTTGCGTTCCAAAACCATGGATTTACATTTCAGAAGTCGACCCATAGCCGACAAGGCCGAAGCCTACTGGGGCCATGGTTATTTTTTAAGGTGGAAAATCATCCAATGAATACCCCCGGTCTTTTACTAATTAAAACCATACCTGTACTGTCCTTTAGTTGCCCTTTGCGTTCTAGGACTATGGGTTTCCCTTTCAGAAAATCCTTGACTCTGAAAGGGAAACCCGACTTCCTGGAAAGCTAGGCAAAGAAGGAACCTAGAAGTGTTTTTTAGTCAAACGCACTCTCCCGCTGCGTCCTACAGCAGGAGATATCATTGGATGAATTCTCACATAAGAAAACAGTTGAGGTTGAACTACAGAACCCTATAAATAAGCTATCAAGTCGACCTAACACCGCAACAAACAACGTCATAATCAAATCATCATCCCCGATAACAATACCACAATAAACGTATGTATCACGCAAACCTGCGCACACGCATCACATTTGGCAGCCAATGAATGACTCGTTCAGCTTCCTTGATAGAAGATAATAGTTATCTATAAGGATAACTTTATGTATTGTATTGTACATACATATTAGTGAAGTTTTATGTACTGTCACTTAAGTATATTGGGTGAAGGATAAGTGTAAATGTGTATTCGGAATTGTATTGGCAATCGACTACCTACCTACTGCAATGTTTGTTTTAATCGTTGAAAGTTAGAAATAGCAAAAGACAAAGACAAAGAGCAAAAGTTTAGGAGGTTTTGCAATAACAGTAAAACTGAAAACAAAATAGCAGTTAATTTTTTAAATTATATCAATTACTACCTTCTGCCAGCGGCTTCGCCCGCATGAAGGTCGGTTTTACCCCCTTAGGCGTGGAGTTTCGTAAAATTCATTCTTAGCGGATGTCTACATCTTATAAGGAACTTACCTGCCAAATTTCAAGTTTATAGGTGTTATAGTATCTGAGATTTCGTGATTCAAGTGCATCAGTTGCTGCTGGTCTTATGGGCACATTTCCGGATGACAGCGATGTGGAGGAGTACTTTTACGCCAGAGTGCTTTTTTTTCGTATTATAATTATGTACACAAAAAGTTTTTGAATAAATATTTAGCTTAGTTTTTATTTACTTCAACCCCTTCTTTGTTGTAACCTCTACGGTTCGGACTAGGCGTTTCGCCTCGTCGTTTATACCGCGTACATCAAAGGACTGGAACAATTTGCCTCCTGCGGTCTTCCCATCCGATTATAATTTGAATGCCTTCAAGGCTAGAGTGAACAGGCACTTAATAAACTAATGCGCCTCACCATCAACGATTGCATCACTGCTTACCATCAGGTGGAATCACAGTCAAGCACTAGTTTATAACAAATAAAAAAAATACTTATTGATTTTTGATTGTCATGAATAACACAAAAGATCTGGAAAGAATAAATCAGTTATGTGAAGAGGAGGGATGAAACGCATGTTACTAACAGAGTTATGAGTATAGTAAGCATGATAGATGGAAAGGCCAGGTTCATGAGGACGATGAGTCAAAAAGTGTTTGTTAGTAACCTAATCTTTTTCTACTTCTGAAAACATGAATATAAAGTCGTAACAAACAGGATGGAGTTACCAAAACACAGATAATGATTCTATGAACTACTGAGCCTATTGTAACTGAATCAGATCGTTTCAAATTACGACTGCCATGTTGGTCTAGTGGCTAGTGGCCCTGATAGCTATGCCGGAGGTCGTGGGTTTGGTTCCCATCCAAGACAAATGTTTGTGTGATGAACACGATCGTTTTTTTTTGTGGCTAGGTGTAATTTATCTATGAAATGTATGTATTTAGAAATATACAAGTATGTTTATCAGTTGTCTAGTACTCATAACACAAGCTCTGCTTAGCTTGGGACTAGACGGTGTTGTGTGATAGTTGGAGGAATATTATTATTCCATTTATTTACATTACACATACATATTTTACACATATTAAATATATCTTTACAAAAACATTATAAAAAAAAAACATTTAGAAATATTAAAAATAAATAAAATTAAAATAATAATAATATTAAATTTTTTATTATTATTTTTTATCTATAATAATGTATATGTATTTAGAAACATAAGTATCTTTATCTGTTTTCTGGTACTCATAGCGCAAGCTCAGCTTAGTTTGAGATTAGATGGCGTTGTGAAATAGTTGTGGAATAAATTATAACATCGAGACAAGAAATAAAACTGCGTTTTATTATTAATAATAAAATATTAGGTATAGATAATGATTATTCATTACGTCTTGATTATAATTTCTAAAAATAGAACGTTACTATTATCATTAATCAGACGATAAGGTTGAATTAAAATTTCCAAACTAGTTTTTTAATTTATAAATATGAATTTGTTTGCAATAAGTACTCGATGGGATTCTCAGGTAGCTTAAATATCTAATTTCCAGAAAAAACTTCCCTTCTTTTTCAATAAACCTGTGCTAAAACCAGCGGTTCACACTGAACATCTTTACACTAATTACACTAAGAATCTAGGACCACGTAAGGGAAGACGTAGCATTGGTACGCCTCCCACTGTGTGGACCTGCAGATCCATATTGGTCAGATCCACCCATCTGTCATGTCATCTAGATCTGGAAAAAACTATTCGTAGGCCATACAAATAAATGTTCGTATGGGAACCAGACCCAAGATACGTCGAGCAGCAACCAATAATTTAACTACACCGCCAATTGCACCATCAAAATAAAGTTTATAGTTTTATTGAATACCCAGAAACAGTAGCTCTATCTTTAATAGTTTAATGGTTAGATAAATGCTTCGCTTACAAAAACGTTTTAAAATTTTAAAGTGGCATTCAGTAGCTAGCCATGTCAGTTACTATGACTAATAGCATGGAAAGCCAAACAATGCAAGGGCGCGCCACATTTCTATTATACCATTACAATATGGTGGGTACAGTCAGCTACTTAATACCTTTGGCAGTTTTCAAATTATTTACACACCAGCGGCTTTGATTGCGTGATAGTAGAAATTTTTTGAAGGGAACATACTCCCGGGGATAAAAAGTAACTATAATATAATATACAGGTCTGTTGGTCTAGTGGTTAGTGACCCTGACTGCTATGCCGGAGGTCGTGGGTTCGATTCCCACCCAGGACAAATGTTTTTGTGATGAGCAAGATTATTTCTTCTGTGTCTGGGTGTAATTTATCTATTGTGTATGTATTTAGAAATATATAAGTATGTTTATTAATTTTGTAGTCCTCATAACACAAGCTTTGCTTAATTTGGGACTAGACGGCGTTGTGTGATAGTTGTGGAATATTATATTAAGTATTCCACAACTGGCACACATCGCCGTCTAGTCCCAAGCTAAGTAGATCCTGTGTAATGATTACTAGACAACTGATAAACATACTTATATAATTCTAAATACATACATATTATAGATAAATTACACCCAGAAACAGAACAAATGATCTTGTTTATCACACAAACATTTGTCCTTTGTGGGAATCGACCTCAGTCAGGGTCACTAACCTCTAGACAAGATTTTAATTGTTTTGTTCTAGGACATTATCTACCCTCGTTATCAAGTTTTACCAAAATCCGTTCTCGTGAAGAAATAATAAACATGATGATGATCTTTGCAGTTTCCTGCACGTTCATCTTCATAAAAAAAAACTGACTGGCCGAATCCTTGATAGTTCAATAAAATAAGTACTAACGATAGGTTTGATTGAAATAAATCAGTTTAAGTTTTGTTTTTAGGTGGAAAATTATCTAATGACATCTCCCGCCCTTGGGCGGAGCGGAAGGGCGTGTCAGACTTTTACTGACTAAAACCCACTCATTTGTTTTTTCTTTGCCTTGCGTTCCAGGACATCGGGAATTAATCTCCCCTTAATCCATGGCTTCGACCCTGCTGAGCCCCTGCAATTTCCTTGAGGCGTGTGTGGAACACTACACGCCGTCTTGATTTTACTAAAAATCCGTTTGAGTTTGACGAATCTATTTTTACTATGACTGTACCTCAACGCAACACTAACGCATCATGCGTCCGAACGTAATGCGTTTTTAAATCGCTCCTCTGGACACGCCTTTATATAACCTAGGGTTGGTGAAAGTGAAGAATTTATAATTGACTTATTAGGATTACTTAGGGTTTCAGTGTTCATGCTGTGAATTTATTATTAAAATGAAAGTTTTAGCGGTCATTGACAGTATGGAAATATAATGGTAGTGTCACTAGATTTATAATCGTTTAGAAATGACAACATGATTAATTTATAAACATATGTCGGTCTAAGTAGTATGGTTTGTGACAAATAAAGCATTTTCTATTGTCAGTGCTATACATACACTTTTCCCTGTTTTGCTTTAAATAACATAGATACAGGAAATAGTTGTTCTAACAACAAATTTAAATAAATAAATTATATTTTAAGTGTTTCAAAATTATGATAATTTTCCTAGCTTACCTTAACTATAAAAAATGTTATTTTACAACTGTCAAAATCTCCATGTATTTACAATTACACCATAATTGCTATAGGATGGTGTTGCTGACAGCTGTTGGATTCATACAATGTAGCTATCTATCCTTTTCTCTTATCTTAAAGATATTTTAGTCCAGCTATGTAAAAAAAACCTTAACATGAGCTATCGGATGTGGTCAAGCACTCGTCACATTTCCCATTTACACAATGGCCATGCCTCCAAACGATATCTCATGACCACTTTCCCAGCTTCCTGCAGATCATCTAATCAATCAAATGTATCACAGACACAGCCCTGCAACTAAGGCGTGACACACACGTCAAGACTTCCTGCGACACTCTATAGTCAATGGTAATTCAATACCATAGAGCAGTGAATAATATAGAGATGGCATCGTAAGTGTGTGAGTGAGAATCATCGTTATCATCGAATCTCACCGATACCGATGACTCTTTTTGTGTTTTTATTTTGGATTGGAGTACTCTTTTTGTGTTTTTATTTTGGATTGGATTAATATTTTAACTCTTCATAACAATAAATCATTAATACCTAAATAAAAATGCCTCTTCCACGCACTCCTACTACTTCTGTGAGTGACAATGTCACTTTACGTCGTCATAGGACAATCACCATGGATTCACTTGATCTGTCTTTTGGATCCACACACTCTGAAATCGGAAGACATAGTACACTGAACCTGGATCTTGAACTAGACCTGTCAACACGATATCGTTGTGATATAGAAGATTTGAAGAAAGAAATATCAAAACTTAAAAACGAATTAACAAATGCACATATAGAAATAAAAAAACTAAAAAAAAATACACTGCAAAAAAATAACGAACAATCTCAAATAAATCTGGAAATTCAGCTACCTAAAAAACAAAAATTAAAAAATAAAACAAAGAAGAAAGTGTCCAAAAATCCTAAAATATCGCCTTCGTTCAATAAAATAACGAACACTAGCTGTTTGGATGAGTCGATAACAGATGGCGACACTGAAATTGAACCAAACAAATTAGCATTTGACCGGGGTGCGGGCGATACGACGCTCTGCGCGCTGACAACAGATGGCGTTACCATTTCGGAACCCACTCAATGGGAAATTAATCAAGACTCTTTACTGCTTCACAAGATGACAACAGATGACGCTTTAAACAAAACAAAGGGTCAATATTCATCCAAGACAAAAGTCATAATCATTGCAGATGAACAAGGCAGAAAGGTTCGTGGTACTTTGGCCAGTCTTCTGGGGTCGAAATTCAATGTAACCTGCTTTATGAAACCAGGAGCAAAAATGTCTGAAATACTTAATTCGGAAACTGCAGAAATAAAATCCCTATCTTCAAAGGACTTTATTATAATTTTAGGAGGACGTAACGACACTAACCCCTATGACTTTCAACTTAATTTAAGCAGCTGGATTAAGTATGTGTCAAATTTGACAAATGCTAACATTATTGTACCAGAAATTCTGTATAATAGAAACTTAAATGAACAAAAATTAAATAACTTGCTACGATTTATTTGTAAAAATCAACAAAATGTCACATATGTAGATATGGCGTACAGTCGTTACACACCAAGATACGGCCAGGTTGTAATAAACCTATGTAAGTCACTTTTAAGAGAACTTCTTCGTCTTGAACATAACTTGAATTTTTTAAAATATAATTCAACAAACAACCCTTGTCCTGAGAAAACATTATTTGACAAATGTACACAGACCGATTTACCAATACCCAAGCACATTGTAAACCCTTCAATAAATGAGACTCAAAACCAGACATTAAATTGTATACAAAATAATTTTTTTCGTGAATAATTGTTTACTAATTTTTCATCAAAATATTAACGGTCTGATAAATAAGTCTGATATCTTAACTATTAATTTATGTGAACTCTCTGACAAAGGTAAACCAGTAGATGTAATAACGATAACAGAACACAACATGAAAGATGGGGATGAATCCCAGCTGTACATACCAAACTATACTCTTGCATCACATTATAGTAGAAATAACAGAAATGGAGGTTCTTGTATTCTAGTTAGGAACAACCGATCATACAAATTCCTTGATGATGTTGTTAAGTGTAGTGTACCAAATGTTGTTGAGTGTTGCGGAATAGAACTGTTAGATGAACGTATTGTTATAATTTGTATATATAGAGTACCTAACCAAAGCAATGAGATGTTCAATATCTTTTTCAAAAAACTAAATTTTTTGTTAAGATTATTCTGTAAAAATCCGAAAAGTCAAATTATAATTACTGGTGATTTCAATATTAATACTCTGAAAAGAACACAAAGGTCCTTACAATTAGAACACCTACTGCTAAGTTACAATATAAAAATAGGAATAAGCAAGCCGACACGAATAAGTAGTGGCACCTGCATTGACAACATTTTTCATAACATCGGTAATGCTAAAACGGAAGTTCTAGATCTTGCATTGTCGGATCACACAGCGCAGTTATTGAGATGTCCAACAAAGAAAAAACCTATTTTAAATTATTGGTTTACATACAAACGTGACTATAGTACTGACAATATAACAAAATTTGCAGATTGCCTTAAAAGCCTATCTTTTAGTGAAACTTTTGAGAAAAATAATCCTGAGGAAGCATTTAACAGTTTCTTTGAGCTATTCAAGCTATTCTATGATTTATGTTTTCCAATAATAAAAGTGAAAAATACTTTTCATAAAAAACCAATTTGGCTAACCGATAGCATTAAAAGGTGTTGCAAACGTAAAAGAGAACTACTGTGGCAATATAGATTACATCCCAACAGGGAAAATAAAATTTTATTCAAAAAACATTCACTACGTCTTAAACGCATATTGAAACTTACACAGAAATCACAAAATTACTATTATATTAAAACAGCTCTAAACAAGTCAAAAGCTACTTGGAACATTATAAAAAGGAACAAACCAAAACAACCGAATACAAATATTACTAAGATAAAGTTAGGTAAAAAAATTATAACTCAACCTCAAGAAATAGCTCAAGCTTTTAACGATTTTAATATCGATTTAGTTCAGCCAATCGTAAATAAGGAAATTAATAAAACAACTCTAACTTTTAGTCACCCAAATTCAATATTTATGCCACCTGCTACCCCACCAGATATACATGATATTATTAAATCACTAAAAAACACTCAAAGCACAGGCCATGACGGCATAAGTACCAATATAGTAAAAAATGTTTCCATGATAATCTCACCTATACTTAGTCACATAGTAAATCTTTGCATTGAATATGGAATGTATCCAAGCTTGTTAAAAATATCTATTGTGAGGCCGCTTTTCAAAAAAGGTGAAAAAGATAATTTAAACTGCTACAGACCAGTGGCACTATTATCCATTTTTTCTAAAATAATTGAGAAGTTTATTTACAAGGCTATTTACAAATATTTTGAAAAAAAGAATTTATTTACAATTGAACAGAAAGGCTTCCGTAAAAATATTAGTATAAATTTGGCGGTGCATGATTTGATCAAAAAGATATTGAATAATATGGACAACAAAACACCAGTGTCAGCCCTGTACATGGACATGAGTAAAGCTTTCGACCATGTGGATTACAGTATTTTGATAAAAAAACTTGAAGCATACGGAATAAGAGATAACATTCTTGATCTACTCAAATCATACATAAGCAACAGAAAACAGATAACACAAATTACAAAAATATGTCCTAAGACTAAAACAGAAACATTTTATAATTCAGATCCTAGAGACATACGCTTCGGTGTCCCTCAAGGTAGTGTATTGGGCCCGTTGCTTTTTCTTATATATATAAATGATCTTCCTAAAATCGTTAATTATCCAGTGGTTCTATTTGCCGATGACTGCACCGTAATATTTTCTATTGAAGGAGATGAAAGTATTCAAACATATGAGAGGAAAGTTAACGAAGCTATTAAATCAATTATCGAGTGGCTCAATGTAAATAACCTGAAGATAAACTTAGATAAAACTAAAATTGTACATTACAAACAGAAAGTAAAAACATTAGACACTATAAAGGTTAAGTATGAAAATACAAATATAGAACAAGTCCATACCATAAAATTTCTGGGTGTATGGATTGACCAAGACATGACATGGAGAACACAAATTGATGCCATCTGCAAGAAACTTAACAAGTTCTCGTATGCATTATATATGCTTTCCAAGGTTGTTACTCAGAAAGCAGTTTTGGCAGCGTATAATGCGTATGTCTTGTCAACTTTAAGATATGCCATCATATTCTGGGGAAATTCAATAGATAGGGAGGGAGCCTTTAGGGCTCAGAAAAAATGCGTAAGGGCTATTTGTAAATTACGGTTACCTGATACTTGTAAACCACATTTCCAAACTTTAAATATTCTGACGTTACCATCTCTATACATATTTGAATTAGCAGTATTTGTCAAGTCCCATCCAGAATTGTTTGAAAGACTTACCAGCCGACGCCATTGTAACAAAATAAAGTCAATAAGTCATACCACATCTGTATATGATAAAAATATTCTTGGCATGGCACCAAAAATATACAACAAAATACCAAAATCTGTAAGAGAAATCAAAGACCTAAAAATTTTTAAAAAGGAACTAAAGTTATTTTTGATCAAGAATACTTACTACTCAGTCAATGAATTCCTGTTGGATTATGAGACTGACAATCACACTTTATTTCATAGGTATAGGTAAGCCTGGGTAAGCCACACTATTAATTTCAGTTTAGTATCCATATTTTAAGAAAATAACATTTGATGTAAATAGTATTTTTTAAATGTTAGTTTTTTGTGTTTTAGGTTAAGCAATACTAGAATGTAAAAAGGAAAATGAGCGTGCATGTAATAAATAAAATAAATAAATAACCTTGTAAATATTAGACAGTAACTAGATAATTATAAATATTAGATATTTCGGTTGGCGTAATAATAATAATTATTTTTATTAATATTTGTATGCCACTAACCGTGGCAGAACACAGAGACACTGTATAAATTTTTGTAACACCTAAATTGTACCTGTGTGCACAAATAAAGTTTTTGTATTTGTATTTGTTAACTCCGTGGAAATAAAGAATAGTCTGAGCAGTATCATCATCAAATTAGAAAAAGACAAAGTAACTGAGCAGTCAACTTCTACCTCTTTCACGATCTCAATGGAGTAGAACTTCTCTACATGTAGAAGTGAATGTCAGATTAATAAGATTCATTCAAAATTTTAGAAAAAGAGACAAAAACTATCGGTATGAATGCTTCATATCTCTCACACTTTAGCACATAAAGTTGACTTCTTTATATAGGTTATCTGTAGTAAGCAGCCAAACCTGCGAGATGCTGGAACGGAAGGTCAATTATAGAAACACGGGTTTGTTTTAGCCAGTAAAAATCTGATACTCCCTTTCTCTCCAAAAAAATATCAAAAGAACGCGTAATCCATTCACTATTTGCTCAGCTCACATTGTGGTATCTCGTAGCCACGAGAGTTACTAGTACTGGCAGCTTGAGTTGCAATTTTGAGGTGCTGAACTTCTCCCGCTGTGGTTGGAGTGAAAGGGAGTTTTATACTTTTACTGACTTATTTCAGTTGCCATTTTGGGTTCCACGGCTACAGTAACTTTCAAACTAAGCCGCTGTCCGAGTCGTTCCCTCTATGCCGAGGCTTGTCTAGTGATTCCGTATTCTACGTCCAATACCTTTGTGCCAACACTTCCTTTTATCACCGCACTGATTGTGGTCGATGATAAACCAAATAAGACCTGATGACGTCATTAATAGGTACCGCTTTTGTCTACCTGTCAATTTGGTATCTTTTTCTTGACAGGTTATGGTGGGATCAATTTCCGATGGATAAAAAATGTCGGTGTTTTTTGTTTGGGAGGCGGCTCGATTGTATTGATTTCATGGGCAAAGATAGGTTGTATAGGTCGATGAATTATTTGAATAAATTGTCGTGATGTCGTTAAGACACGTGAGTTGATTATTTGTTGATTAAGAGCTGAATATTTTAGTAACAATACTATAATAATAATCCTACCGACCGAATTCCGATTACGGTGGCTAATTTCAATAGAGATAATTTGAGTACGCAGGGGATATTAAAGAGTACAAGACAAGTATATTGCTATGCGCAGACACAGATGCTCTCACTGTTTCTCGAGCGAAGAGATATCAGGCACAGGACAAAAAGATTTACGCACGAGGAACATAAAGCGCCATCAACGGACTACTTTGCCAGCCAGGAATCACTGCGATTCCAAACCCCAAGGTGACTTCTGCTGCAGCTGGGGCATCAAGATTATATCACATACACTTTCCACCGCTTCCTTCACTTGCGTTTAAAGATTTTCATTTGATCACATTTAGCCTTTACCGATCACTACGTCCCACCATGTGGGTCTTTTAAGAGAGCTCCACACGCCTATTGTTAACATCGAGCATGATTTAAAAGCTTGTTGCTTCATCTAGTTCAAACCAACGCGATGTTTGATGAAAAGGCAACGCGAAAAAGAGAGATAACGCCTGAAAACTCTGTTGGCATTCGGTAATTCCGTGATTTACTCGAATATTTTACATAACTTGTTCCATAAAACCCTTAAAAGCTTAAAAACAAAAGACTTTCGTCATTCAGAATCTCGATTAAATGTGCAAGGCTTCTATAGACGTACTTTTTTATATGTACAAAATGTGCGTACATTATGGAAGGCCAAAATTCCCGTAAATCAGCAGATTTTCAGAAGTTTTTATTGGATTAGTTTTACACAAATTTATGTTTTGATTTCTATACAAGTCTAATAATATCCACAAGATGTCTATGTATCCAAAATATCTGGAGAAAGAGGTGTAAAAACATTATAATCACGTAAGAGCGGTTGTACGAAAATGTACCTCGGGATGGCCGATCTCAAATTCAAGTTACATTTTTTCCTGTTACAATTCCAGCCAAACTTTATTTTTTTTTTTTTTTTTTTTTATTTCTTTAACAGTTTTTTTTTTTTTTGTTTTTCTACAATGTTTCCTCGCCAAACTTTACAGTTTGATGGCGAGATACGCCCGCTTTTTATAACATTTATCAAAACAGTTTACAAAAACAAACAATTCAAACAATACTCTAATTTTTTTTTTTTTTTTTTTGCGGTGCGCATTCAGCGCGTCCGGCCAAGTACTCGCGTCACTCGGGCAATCCAAACTATAACCAATTTATATTCTGGTAAAGTTTTGTGAATTAATTAAATATTAACGAGAAATAAATTATTATGAACACACTCTTCTAGTTATAGGTCAAGACCGCGGCGGTTAGAACCGTTTAACACATGACTTAACACTTTTAATTATATGTGACAGTAATTAATTGGAATTAATCACAACCATGGTTTATTTTGAACTGTTTGTTTTTTGCTTCGGGGCCTATTTCACAAAACATATTTCTTGTATATATTTGATAATGATCAGATAATTGAAAGGCTGTCTGGGTTTGTTTCCGTATGGCAGTGTCGACTAATAAATAAATTGTGTATGTAGGCTTTAACAGTTTTGAAATGATAGATAAATTGACACAAACGTAATCATGATACTGTTCGCTATTACCAATTTATTTACAAAGCCTGATGATAAAGACAATTTCCCTTCACTGAAAGATCTGTATTCAGAAATGTAAGTTCCTTTTTGGGATAAATTTCGCTCCCTCGTTGTTGTATGGTGCGGGAGTGTTACACTTTTACTGTGTAAAACGATACTTGGGTCCTTCAGTTACTTTTGGCGTTCTAGGGGCTAGACAACTTTACAATTGGTCCAGTAGTTGAGTTTATTAATTATAAAAACCAGTGGCTGTGCCCGCGTCATAGTAGACAATTATGGTCTAATTTTTGCCAAGTTTTTTCGAAATCCATTCAGCCGGTCGAACGTGTAGAAGTAATAGATACACACACAAAGCTTTCGGAATATTAGATCTACATCTAATTATATAAAAGCGAAATAAAATTCAAAAATCTCTGAAACTATTACACTATAACACCTACAAACTTACAATTTGGCAGGTAGGTTCCTTATAGGGTGTAGACATCCGTTAAGAACGGATTTAACGAAACTCCACCCTTAAGTGGGTAAAAAGGGGGGTTGGAAGTTTGTATGGAGAAACCGACTATCACGCGAGCGAAGCCGCTGACCGAAGCTAGTTATTATTATAGACTAAAACATAACTGATAAAAATGGGTTAATACTATAGGTAACAGTATATATATATAGGTACTTAATCCTTTCAGGATCTCAGAACTCACTCTTGCGTACACTAGTTGGCCCAATGTCGAGAGTTCGCTATATGAAGATAGCTCGATTATGAAGACTTTACGGAAGCCATCACATGTCAACGGAGCTAGTTTCTCAAGGCACGTGAACAAACGCTAAGGTCTAAGGCCAGCGGGTCGAAAGACAACACAGCTCGCTTTCACAAGCCCCCTGTATAAACAGACATCATACTGTATTGACGGGCTCGTTGATAGCGGTTGTTAGTGAAACAGTTAAGTTTAAGATCGAGAAGTCTAGAGGCCTTACTATGAGCCCTAAATGCGATCTATTTGACGAAGCCAAGCGAACGCCGGCGACCGCGCGTGAATTCGCGCCATTCTGTCGCTTTGTGATTTTTCATGATACAGTTATGAAATGTTGTACGTAGGTACCATGGTGGTCGTAGACTTGTAGATTGTTCCACGTCCTCCAATCAGTGCGTATACTACAGATAGGGAGAGAGGATGGTATCTCCCACTCTCTTTCTCTCTATGGCGGTCTTCTTTACGACTAGAGAAGAGATAACGGCATCACACACGCTCTCGCTTCCGACTATACACTTGACCATGTTCGGATCTATGGTATACCTATATAATATATGTATGTCTAAGTCCCATGTCATAGGGAGTCAATCACCTGGCTGACACAAAGAAAACCTCAACCGAGAACCGAGCCCAGGGTCTCGTGTTCAGCAGTAGCGCTTGCAATCACTAGTCCAATGAGACTTTAATTATATAATATATTCATTAAATATTTACGTAAGGACTGAGCCATATTAACTAAAAGTTGCGAAAATGGAATAGAATACAAGAAACTGCTGTTTTCACTCTCTAACATCTCCTTTTAAAACAAATTGAACTAACTCAACAATACACCTACAACATTATCTTGAAGTTCCATGTAACACCTATCATCAAACTATACCAACAAACAAATACCAATAAGAAACCACTTAACTTCTAGTAAACATCTTCAAAAACGTCAGTTGATATTATTCTAAACATACTTTCACTGATTTATAGTATAGTGACATTAGGCCCACTACAACTTCTGCCGAATACCTACTCCCGCGCACAGCACCGTGAGAATTTGCTAGTGTTACTGTTGGGCACGGAGTAGAGAGCAAATGAAGTGATCTTGATGATAGAAAAATCTGTGCGTAGTCACATCATAACTATGGATCGCTGGCAGATAACACATTTAAAAATTCAATTACTCAATGAACGTACTCGCACAAAGAAATTTCAGAGAGAAGTAATATTCTATCATTTTATGGGTAATCGAGACACCCATAAAATGATAGAATATTACTTTAGTTGATATGTAAACGTCAAAAAACGTAGTAATAACCACATAGTAATTTGTGCTATCGCTCTGCACCTACCAGAAAAAAACAAAAGGTGAAGACCGCCCGTCGTCGACCTTCCAATATAAAGAGGAACCACAAGGAGCCACTTGGCAGGAAAGTGAGGAGATACGAGTCCAAATAATGGGAACTCAACAGGAAGAAAAAGAAGCGCCATGGAATGAAGTGTTACGTTGTGTTATATATTTTATGTGTTGTTGTGTTGTAAAGAAAGTATTAAAATTCTGCTTTTTTAATGGCAATAAAAGACTGAACACAACTATATCCTTTTATTCTAATGTATAAAAATGTCGCATCACAGTCTTTGCTAGCGATTTTGGTGTATATTGCTATTTTTTACTGTTCTATGCCTGATTTTTTTTTTATATGGCTGAACAAGGTTTTTGGGTCAACTAGTACCTGTAAATGTAGCCTAGGCTGAGTTACTACAAAATTTATTACTGCGAAAGAATACATCTATAGCTCTATAAAAATAAAATAGCTATTTATCAGGCAAACATAGACGTACATCCAATTAAGCACTCCATTCATTACTTTTCCGTGGCATTAAGTAACGTTTAGTAATATGAACGTAATTATGTAAACGGTATTGCGAGTAAGACGAATTGTAAGAGAAAACTTCGCGATTTGATTCGCTTGCGCCCGCGACTCAGTTTTGTATGTGTTTTGTTACTTTGCGGTATCTCTACACGTTAGTTTACAATGCGGTCGGTTACAGCATTTGACCCATAACAGCTGTTTTTTGTGTTTTGTTTGTTAATGTTCTTACACGCAAAAAATACTAGGCCTATGACGTTACATTGTAATTCTCATTAGCTCTGATAGTGAGAAACTAATAGCTCTGAAGTGGTTTGATGAATTGTAATATTAATTAAGTTTTCTTTAAGAACGTAAAGAATACTCTGTTAAGAAATGTTAAAACCTTAAAAGTTTTTAATCGTTTTAACAGGTTACTACCGGTTTTTATTGGTTTTGACCGGTCAAACAAATAATAATCTAAACTAGCACGACACGACAGAGCAGCACATCTTTTTTTTTTATTCTTGATAGGCTCGCGTTTGACTACATCTTTTGAGCTCACAACCACCATGAGGAGCCAAGGAACGCGGTCGCTGTGGCCGAAATCGGCTAGATGGCATCATCATCATTATCATCATCATCAATCTAAACTAGAAATAAAAGACAAATCATGTATTTTACTTTTATAATTTTGAAATTCTAATATGTGTTACCGAAACTATCTGTTATCAAAAATAATAATGAAATCTCTAAGCCGAAAAAGGGGTTTACAACCCCTTTATTCATCTTTATAGACCCATTATCGTGTGTATACACACTTCGTCAGTAAAATTTATTAAAAGATATTTTTTGCCATTTCAATAGCCTTCACTTATCGCCATAACAGACACCAAACCCCACCAAACCCATAAAACGACCTTGACAAAAACCCGAACTTTCCATTGGGCAAGCACCCTTATAAGTCCGAAATAAAGGCACTCACACACCGACCGTGATTGTTCGCGCCTTATACAGCAACGAAAGCTATGCTTATAACTTTTGATGCGAGGAGATAAAATATTAATGGTGTTATAAATATGGTGTCCAAATTGTAGGGTTGGAAGAAGACCGGTGATAATTATGGATCATTATTTCGTAATGAAATGGTCGGTATGTGTGTAGTAAAAGTTTTATTCATAGTTTGATTAACAAGCAAGGTTGTTAGAAGGAAGGATGTCAAGTTATTACGCTTGTCAGAATTAATTTGATTGGTTTATAGCGTGTTCGAAATAGGTACTTGTATTTTTATTGATTTGTGATCGGAACAAGACTACTACGAGGTTTCATGTTATCAATGACGAGGCTTATTAATGAAAATTAAATGATAGTAATTGAATGGAAGATATTAGGTAGCTACTGCAGGAGTATGGAATAGAAAAGAGTTACTGTGGCTCTAGAAGGCTGGAATATAAATGATAGTAGTAGTTTTTAGAAGGAAGAATCCCTTGAGCGTCGCTATTGTGAGGACCACCCGGAGAACAATGTGGAGAATACGGTGGAGGTGTGCTTTCTGAGATACTTCTCAATGCTAGCGAAGGAGGCGGCCGCACGCGTCAGGGAATGTCTTCATGCCCCAGCTGCTGGGACCTCAACCACCTTAGGCGTAAGAATACGGATGACGAGTGGCGGGTCGCCGTCTGGTTGTCCAGTAGCCGTCCGAACCGAGACCGAGTAATCGATGGTCCTACATGTGGTAGTTATCTACATGTGTCTCTTGGAGATGTTAACAAACCATAAGGTCCAGCAGGGCCGAAGCCTGCTGAGACTATGGGTTGACTTCTGAAAGGGAACCTCGTGGTCCTAGTACGCATGGCAACTGAAGGAACATAGTGGTGTTAGTCACATAGTAGTTGATTTCCCAATCTTTTAAAAACGGTATTAGGTACCTATCTAATGAGAAGAAACACCTAAGATTGCAATAATATACGCCCATACGGACATAAACAGCATGAATTGAATCTAAGCCAGTCATTTAGTTCTTTGTTCCCCTCATAAGGGACTCCTAAACAAATTACCCAGTTACAACTACTATACCTATTTGAAACCTTTCAGTTTAAAGCTTATTATTCGCTCCACATCGCCTCGCCATTCAGTGTACCGACAGCCTAACAAACTATTGTTATTATTAAGTATGCACATAATTTAAAAGACGTTAACTATGGTACCATTTATCAAAGACCTCTATATTGCAATAATTTCCAAAGAAACATATTGGCAGGACAGGCCAAGTTATGTTGGTGATGAACCAGTATAAGATGAGCTGTGGTAACCAACTGTCTGGTTTGTATGAGGTGTTAGGTTTTGTCAGTTATGTTTGTTCATTATGTAATGATGTTTCTTATTTGTTTATATACAAGTCACGATCTTCACGTCTTGAAACCTTCCTGGCTTGACGCTGTTGATATTGTTTAAGGGAATAAAGATGGCGTTCTGTGAAGAAACTGCGACTTAACAACTGCGTTCTACAATGCATTGTGGAGTATATTATTGGTGTTATTGTGAATAATTCTACAGTTCCGGAAACTGTAGATACAGGTGGTCTCTTTAATTGTTAATTGACACGTGCAGTATATTTGTTGAAGTTAAATAAACATTATAACAGGAAAATTCACGTGCATTTTCTCACGTTTTTACTAACTTAACATAGCATAATCAGCCTTATAGAATGTTCCCACTGCTGGGACTTCAGCCTCTTTCCTGAGAGAGGAAATGGCCCGTAATCCACCACACGGGCCCTGTGCAGGTTGGTGGATGTCACATGTCTTCGACTTTTTCATTCTAGGACATGCCGGTTTCCCCACGAAGTTTTCCTTCATCGTTTTAAGAGCAGTGGTGATGAAATAAATTCGCATGGGTTCGAACCCACAATGTACCTTCAAATCGTTTGTTGGGGCCGTTACCACTGGATTAAAACTGCTATTTTTACTAGAACTAAATAAAAAATAACTTAATAGGTACTTACTTGTATCTATGTATTTTGTGATGAACAAAATCAGCCTGAATGAATATTGCTGTAAAAAAGCCTTACTATTGAGATCAATTTTTTTTTATTATCATCATCATCTGCAGCTCAATTTCGCCCACAGCTGGGCAAAGAACCATTTCTATAACCGATAACTTAACAAGACTCATTTTGAACTAGCAAGCTCAGTAATATCCATGCTGATAATTCTAAATCAATATATTACAAACAAAAATCCTGTCTTATTATAAGTTACCGTGATCTCTGCTTCAGAGTCTTCATTCCTCTCCCTCCCTCTATGTTACACACTTTTTTGCAACACATTGTTATCCGATTTTTTATCGACACTTTAAAAATTAGTCACTTCATTATCATATCCACAAAAATACCCACTGAAACACTGAACAATTGTCTTTTAATTAACTTATTCTTTAAATCACAAATATATAGAATACTACATTTAATAATTAATCATAATGTACCGCTTAACTCCAATTTTATTTTATCGACACTTTCCTAAATTAGTCACATCACTATTAAAACCACAAAAAACACACTGAAAAACTGTTTTTTTTTCTTCTTTTAATTAACATATCTTTTAAATCACAAAAAACTGCCTTTAAATAAGTTTTTAACAATTTATCATTATGTACCGCTGAACTTCAAAACTGCAAGAACTAAATAATCGGCGCGTACATTTGCAGCTTTCACGTCAGTGGGGTTCAAAACACGGTACCGTACTGAAAATTTTCAGTCGAAAGATAATGAAAAGGTAATCAACACGACCAAATTAACTGGTATCGGTCGTGACGTGTAACTGATAGTAGATTAGTGATAACGAACGACCTTCCGAGGCATTCTGACTGATATTATTGTGATTTTGAAAGTGATAATTAGGTATTTAATGTTTCAGGCTAATTATATAGTTTTTAATCGTTACTGCGGACTTATCTTGCGGGTTTTTACGGATTTAGTCAATTGTAAGGTACTAACTGCTGCCTTCGGCTTTACCCATTTTAATGCCACCAAGTCAGCTCCATCATCGGACATCATAAGACATACGGCGTTGCGCCGATATGGATGGATACATGACGGACATCCCACCCATAGGTACAAAGCGTTTTGGGAACACATTCTTTCGTACAGCTAAAGAATGGAATTCCCTGCTGGAGTCTTTATTTCCTGATAGCTATAACCTAGAATTCTTTAAGTCAAGAGTAAATAGGTTACTTATAGGCAAGCGTCCTCCATCGTCGGCTACATCGTCACTTACCATCAGGTAAGATAGCGGTCAAACGCGAGCGTATCCTTATTTAAAAAAAAAATCGTTCAACCGTTCGAATGTGGAGAAGAAACAAACATTCACACACACTCTCAAACTTCATTATATTAGTGTGATTATAGTAGGATTAAATATTATGTGATGTATTATGCAAAGACCTTGAATATTTTTGTACAATTATTCTGTATCAAGTCACAGAATAAAACATTTAATTTAGATTGAATTGGTTTTCACCTTATAAGCCATTCAATCAAAATTGAGATGATTTAGGAAATACTCTATGCAATAAAAATAACTAGCTTTTTCTAACGGCTATACTCCCGTATTTAATGGACCTGTAGAGCGATTTATCTGAGATTGACAATAGCAATATTTTAACTTTCTGTAGGTACGTGAAAGAGCTTTTGGTATCATATCAATATCTCCCGATTGTTCTTTCAGCCGAAAGATGTCCCCTGGCTATTTAAAGGCTTTCCAAGTGTCGCCACAACGGCTGGTCCTATGTGTCTCGCAACCATCGGATGTTTTTTTAAGTTGAGAAATCATTCAATGATTTCGTCCACTCTAGGGTGGACCGGGAGGGAGTGTCAGACTTTTACTGACTAAAACCATACCTATGTTCTTCACTTGGCCACGGGTAACTTTTTTAGAAGTCCACCCATGGCTCTAGTAGGCTTCGCTCCTGCAAAACCGTAGGAGCAATTACAGCTTTGTTGTTATCTCCACCGTTGACGACTCGGACTCGGTCCAGACTGTTACCGGACGGTCGGCTTATCCATTGCTTTTCGTCCACAAGCCCGCGCCTACGGCGGCCAGGACATGAGATTGTCCTTTGCCTTGTTATCACTGTTATTTTGCTTTACAATAAATAATGAAAGAAATTAGTCTACTATATAAAAATAAGTCGGGTTTTCCTTCCTGACGCTATAACTCCAGAACACACGAACCGATTTCCACGGTTTTGCATTCGTTGGAAAGGTCTCGGGCTCCGTGAGGTTTATAGCAAAGAAAAGTAGGGTAGAGTAGGGTAGAGTAGGGTAGAGTAGGGTAGAGTAGGGTAGAGTAGGGTAGAGTAGGGTAGAGTAGGGTAGAGTAGGGTAGAGTAGGGTAGAGTAGGGTAGAGTAGGGTAGAGTAGGGTAGAGTAGGGTAGAGTAGGGTAGAGTAGGGTAGAGTAGGGTAGAGTAGGGTAGAGTAGGGTAGAGTAGGGTAGAGTAGGGTAGAGTAGGGTAGAGTAGGGTAGAGTAGGGTAGAGTAGGGTAGAGTAGGGTAGAGTAGGGTAGAGTAGGGTAGAGTAGGGTAGAGTAGGGTAGAGTAGGGTAGAGCAGGGTAGAGCGGGAGCGAAGCCGCGGGCAAAAGCTAGTCTTTGATAAATTTATTACCGAGTAATAAAAAATTATAATAGATAAAAAAATACTCGTACTATGACGTACAGGAAAACACATTATCAAGCTATTTACCCAATCTCTAACACTGTTTTTATCAAATGTTACATTTTTCTATCGGTCATATACTTAGTGAGAATTAAGATAAGTACTCATAAATAAATGACAGAAAGCCACAAATTCGCGTATTAAAGCTATATCAATCAAACGGATTAAGCAAGAATGTGTTTTGCTAGATATTTTCATGGTGCGAGAATTATGAGGGGGAAAAACAGGGATTATAAATTAAACTTGATTAACTTAGATATTATAAACGTGAGTTAAACGTTGGTAAGAAGTTACATAACATAAAGCGCGTGCTTTTCATGGTGGTCCATTCCTTAAATTCAGTAAATAATCTTGTAAAAGCAAAAAAAAAAAGATCCGCAATAGAAACTAAGTAACCGATATAGCCCGAAGATTCGCAAAATTTAAGGCAGTGAGCAGGTCAAATGGTCAATCGAAATGTATGGCCGAAAGGTTTTAGAGAAGCGACCGTGTACCGGAAGACGTAGTGTTGGTCGGCCTCCCACAAGATCAACCGATGACTAGATGATATCTAGATGGATGTGAGACCCTCAGGACCGGTTGTTATTGACACTTGGGGGTAGCCTACGTCCAGCATTGGACGTGTCTTGCTTGAAATGGTGATGACTAAAAGAAAAAGCAACAACAACTCGTAGTAGCCGTCAATAGTACATTTTGATACAAGTGCAGAAAGTCTATTTATTTATCAATTTACTTTATAATTTATGTACACGCATATAAATGTAAAGGACAAAAAAAGGCATTGTGACTGAGGCAGAATTTGCACTAGCCGTAAGCGAGTGTATTATGCAACCGAGGGCTGCAGTGACAAATTTGCACGTGTATCAAACGACGTTTTTTAATACTATAATAAAATTGTGGCGGGAGTGAACACGCGCATTTTTATGTGCGGAAAACAGTCTATGCGGAAAAAAATCTTTATATGGTATGAGATCCGACCTAGAAAAAAACGTAAACGCTCTTCATGCGCCATTTCAAGAGTCTGTTTAAGATGCAGCGATGAGGCGTAGTCTTGCACAAAGAGTAAGTGCAAACTAAAGTCCAATATCAAAAGTTCTTTCCAGATAAGTCCTCGGTACCCTGGCGTACGTGAGAGCCGGGCTATGAGCAACTCGTGAATCAATCTAATCGGCAACGATAAGACTTTAATAATAGAAATGTCATGTAAGTGTGATTCAGGCTTTCAAACAGCTGGTGTTTTTGGTTTTAATTTTTTGTTTTTCAATATATATACTATAACTTAATATAAACAGTTGTGAGGACTTTGTTTATTAGTGATTGGACCACGTAATTAGATAAAAATATTGCGTTATTCATTCACATTATCGATGATTGGTTGAGTGATTGTAACCGGAAGATTTCAGAACTGAGACTCGTGGAAATGATAGTTTAATTTTGTTCTCGTCATAGTTTACGCCGTATGACGAGAATGGATTATGTGAGGAGTGATTTGAAAGAAAGGGGAGTTAGTGATAGTGTGTAGAGAAATAGGACAGAATGGAAGATAAAAACGTGTTGCGCCGACGCCAAGTAATATGTGATTAAGGCAAGAAGAAGAAGAACGGTTCAGTTTACGAAGAGGAACACGGGTCAAAGAAAAAATAGTTTTCTACAATTTTAAGATTTTTTAATATATAATTGCAGTAACTAGTTAAAATATTATCATAATCTTTAGTCGGACTTTAGACAAAACAATTTATTGAACGCGAATTCTTGCGCGAAAAAAAAAATTATCATGTCGTTTATTTTTTCACTTAGCACACATCGATTACTTGCACTTACTAAGCTTTAGAGCATATTGAGTTCAACTGTAAGTCTTCATAATGTTGATATCTTATCTTATACATCTATAGTTCATCAAATCCGTACTGATGATCTCATAACCCAATCAACGCCTCAACTGTTGAACTAATTAGAATTTTATAACAATCGATGACACGCCACCATACCAGTTACCACATAACCTCCTTCAATAACAAAACAATTCCTACCATCTTAAGATTGAAGCTGACTGATTAAAAGTGCAATCAAGAGCACTTAATCGTAAGCAAGCCCATAATAGTGGCACTATATGGACCAAATACAAATATAGTTAGTCGGTCAACTCGCGCGCATCGCGGGGTCAATGGCCGGGGCGCAATGGCTGCGTTATGCGAAGATGAGACAGTTGTAGTGATGTGCTAGCTGAAGATCGGTTTACAACTAAGAATCGGGGACTTGAACCCAAGTGAGGTCAAAAGCTCTTAACTCAATCCATTTGATGAATTAAACTGGACTGATAAAGGTTCAGCATATCAAATCAAAACAAAATATTTTAATTTTTATTTCACATAGGCCTACATGGGCATTTATAAAACGTCAGAAGCTGGTGCACGGTTCCAAATTGGTCGTGTCCTATGGAGTAGAACCGGCAAGAAACTACATGGTTACTCTTTTAAAGAAATAGTTTATATTATGTAAGGACAGTGTAGACCAGTCAAGAGCACAACAAAAACTAATAATAAAAAAGTGAGTCACGATAGGAAATAATCTAAGAATTTGCGGAGACTACAGTATTCTCACATTCACGTTATAAAAAAAAAACAATAATTACATCTATAACTACAATACATAATGCCAGGCCACTACGTAGTAGTTGTTTGATGCTGGTTTTCAACTGCACCTTATTATTATGAGTATACGGATGTTAATCAGTATGTTATGTATGTATACATAGTATCTAAAATCTGTGCTAAGTCCTCAAGTGTTGTATAACTGAACTAGGTCCTCCTGTGTTTCAAGCGAGTTTTGCAAGAGAAAGGACAAGTCGAGCCGATACGGTGTGGTGGAATTTTCCGTACTGAAATGATGATTATTTATTTTTTTTAGTGCGGTTTTTTTTTTCATCTATAGACATGGACTAGAGAAGAGTTTAAGCCCAGTAATCGTATTTTTTTTGGTATTTTTTTTCGGTTGTTAAAAATCATCCAATGACATCCCCCGCCCTTGGGCGGAGCGGGAGATAGTGTCAGACTCTTACTGACTAAAAAACCAACCCCGTTGCTTCGTTGCCTTTCGTACCGGGGCCGAGCCTTTTTTTCAGAAGCCGACCCTTGGCCCCAGTAGGCTTCAACCATGCCTGCTTGCTACGAGTAGCAAGGAAGGATATAAGGAATCATAAACTCACTCCTATGCTCCCTGTTTGCTTTGCGTTCTAGGACCCCGGGGTCCCCTTTTGGGCTACCCATTACTCATCGTCCACAAGCCCACGCCTACGCTGCGCTGGAAGCCCAGTAATCGGGTAACAATCCAGTTGGCAGTATCCATTTTTACCGCGCACGCGCATTTGTCCAATTTACACTGTCGTCCTTATACCTTGGCCTAGTATGCATTACTCAATATGAGTGTTATGAAAAATTACGTGATTTCGCATAGTTTTTAGTTCGTTAAAATTGTTGTATTAAAGTTTATTACAATTTAATTAGTGTGTTAAGTAATTTTGTGAATAAGTATGACTACAATCGTTAAAATATACAACTTACGAGTAACTGCCATATAAAATCTACAGTAAAATAATTAGTAAATATTATTTGCTGGCATTAATGCATGAACCAGCCACGGTGAGTAATCTAGCTCTTGGATCAAGATCTGAGCATGTGATGTGAATATCACTTAAGCAACGATTATGAAGCAAATGCACCATTACTTAGCGTAATTTCTCAATGAAAACATACTGTATAATATCCTGAAGGGTTAAATTAATGCATAATTTTACACAACGGAAACAAATTTGCCGACAAACAATGATATTTGAAGTATGGCGACATGATACACAGACGTTTTCATTAATGAATTTCATTAAGAATTAGACAATAGAAATCTAAAAATCAACCTCACGGCGGCAATTGGCCAGCTAAAGACACTACATACTAACGAGCCAATAAAAAAAAATATGGCTTTTGTCTCGCCACCAAAAATAATTTTAAAACAATAAAAAATCGCCATAATAAACCGTCATTAGTACTCCATACACGTCTTACTATCCCATTTTATTCCCATAAATTCATGACAAGATTATATTATTAACCAAATGGTTGCTACTCGACTAGTCCAAAATAACGTCCACTTGCATTACGAGTCTCGATACAATTCGTCATACCGAATGATAGGTTGTTACTCATACGTATTAACTCGACTAAAATTAGAGTCTGAACGAGGCATAAAACAGATGAGACAATGGTTTGAATATCGAACTGTTTATGTTTATGATTTTTTTTTTTGTTTTTGGCGGGATTTTTTTCGTTTTTGGTGGCTGTTTCTAATTATTCGCAAATTAATTCCTAGTGGATATCTCATTAAAATAGGCGCGATCTCGGTAAAACTGGAATGAAAATTTTATTCTAAAAGGTAGTGACGATATCAGCCAAGCTTCCCGAGAGAGCTGACTCAATATATTTATTTTATGAATTCTGTATCCTTTGTTGGTGTAGGGATCACTTTGTAGTCCGTATGTCTGCCTGTCTGTCAAGTCCCATTATCTCGGGAAAGCGTAGAGATAAGGAATTCAAATTTAAACTTAAATCTTTAGAGATTTAACTTAGGTTAGTGATAAAAAAGATACGGCCGTTTATGTCGCAAAAAAATTATATTTTGACACTCTCAAAGGAAGCAAAATTCATAAGGCACTTCCCGTTGACGTTGGCATGACGAAAGGTCTCATATTACAGGAAAAAATCTGAAATCTGTTATGTAGTTACGTTACAAAAAAAAAAACTTTTTGCGATTCAGAAAAACCTTTGAAGTTCAGGAATTGAACTGTTAGTACGTACGGAACCCTCAGTGTGCGAGCCTGACTTGCACTTGCCCGGTTATTTTGCCGTAATATCGGACTGGATCACAATGTATAAAAATTTTAAATGCAATGGAATGTGAACCTTATATTAAATGGTTTTGACATTAATGTTCAATTTCATAATAAGCTCGAATTCTCAATTCAAATACAAGTGATCTTTGATAGTCGTTGCGAGGGGTCAAAAACTCGACAGTCTGAAATCCAGCCACAACAAGAGATGCCGTGTTATCCAGTTGGGTTGTGATGATCAGACAGGTAAAGAGAGCCTCATCTCTACCTACACCTCTGTAGGTTTACAACATTATTTTTAGTGTATGCGAAACCTGAATATAGGTAGTTTGTTCAGGATCAATCAGACAAAAGTATTTAAAGAAGGTCACAAGTTGGACACCACCAACACTAAGTACAACACAGGTCACGCAGCCAGCGCAGAGCCGCGCCAGCAAAACAACCCCTTATTCGCCTGGATGGCCCGGTGACCATAAGTTTGTGTGAACAACCAGGTAACATAACAAGCTTATAACTTTGTGATTTTTCATGAGACAGTTGTGAAGTTTTGTACACAGATTCTTTACATAAAAAATCTAGATAATTGTTTTGGGTTTCACATATACTAAAAATAAGGTTGTATATTTGTTTATCTGCACAGTCTCACTCAAGATAGAACCACTTGAATTGACATAGAATTGGTTAATTCTTGCAATGTTCCGAGGTATGATTGCTATAAGGACTGTTGTCAAAGAAGGATTGGTCAATCAAAATGTTTGTAATGTGTCAAATGTCGCGTTAGGTAGTTGTTTGTAATTTTTGGCGAGTGTCAAGTTGCTCAACAACATATTTTCTTTTTTAAATTAATGTTGCCCCACACTAGGCATTACCACTGTATCATGGGTGTGCTCCCTCACATACAACATTATTTTTTAGTATATGCGAAACCTGAATATAATTTGTTCAGTTTGTCCAATTTTTACAATGTTATATTTATTCCTAAAAATATTTTAAAAAGCTCACAAGTTAGACACCAGCTGAGTTGCAGCAGCTGAGAGTTGAGGAGCCAGCACACAGCTGGGTAAGGGAGCAAAACAACAGTGGTCCGGATAGCCGGTGACCATGTATTTGTGTGGACAACCAGGTAACATAACAAGCTTAGAATTTTGTGATACAGTAATAAAATTTAGTACATAGATTTTTGCATAAAAATACCTGTATTTAGAGTTTCGCATATACTAAAAATAAGGTTGTATAGAATATCTGTTTTGTGTAGTAAGGATATTAACAATGTTTACTATTATTACAATGATACATTACGCTAATGTCCTTGCATCATACAGTAGGTGCCAACACCAGACCAAATAACAGTTACAAAAATCAAACATGACGCA
Source organism: Leucania comma (assembly GCA_958295575.1). Taxonomy (NCBI): domain Eukaryota; kingdom Metazoa; phylum Arthropoda; class Insecta; order Lepidoptera; family Noctuidae; genus Leucania; species Leucania comma. The sequence continues at coordinate 1,215,839 of OY282484.1, forward strand.
CCAAATTCAACGCTAATCACTATTGCTCACAATTTGACACATTTCCTAAACATTTGACATATTTCCGAGACATTTAACGTCTATTGGAGACTTATAACAGTTTTATGCAATTTTGCATCTGTCAATGAGAATAGTAGGCATTTTGATGCGACTTTGGTTCATTCATTAAGGCCCAGTTCTACTCATTTTGACCTTTTTTAAACCTATGGAAATCCACAAATATAAAAGAGAACACCATGAAAATTTATTTTAATAAAATTGACTATATGGCCAAGGGCTTGGCAAAAATGAAAACACGATATAAATTAGTTGGCTCGATAAAAAAAAATCGCGATTCTGACCCTAATTTACGATTTCAAACGTATTTATCTACGAGATTACGTTACGGAACTATTTGAAAGTTACAAAAAAAAAAAAATAAAGCTTGTTATTTAAAAGCGCTTCGCAAGAACAAAAATCTTGAATACTTGTTGTTTTTTTTTATATAAAGATAAAACCGCTGTTTTTGGGCCGCGAAGACGACGTAATCCCGAGCGAAGTTCATACAAAAAAAAACAATGACTAGAACCGGCCCTTAAACGATGCTATGAAACCGACATCAGACTTTTTCTAACAGAAAGTCTTTTGTCCAATTTTTGGACCTCCAGATCTAACTATCAGAAATCGTAATGCTCGAAGGGCTTTGGAAAAACTAACAACAATCATACTAATATTATCAAGACTCAAGTTTTTTTTATTGTGGAAATAATCCAATGACTTCTCCTGCTTTGGGCGGAGCAAGAGGGCGTGTCAGACTTTTCCTGACTAAAACCACACCTGTGTCCTTTAGTTGCCTTTTGCGGTCTAGGACTACGGGTTTCCTTATCAGAAATTCGTTTTGGGAACAAATTAATTATGCCGACAGCTAAGGAGTGGAATTCTCTGTCGGAGTCTGTGTTTCCTGTTAGCTATACATAAGGGTATTTAAGTCGATGGGTGAATAGGCTACCTACTTATAGTCAAGCGTGCTCCATCGTCAGCCACACAGGTAAGATAGTGGTCAAACGCGAGCCTATCAATAATAAAAAAGGCATCGGTGGCACTCATCAAATCCTCCAAAGTGCGGTGTATGGGCACTTGAGGCATTCTAAGGCTTGTTTACGGAGACGCGGCACGTTGGACGGTCGTCGTACATTGCCATATGTTTGAGTTTGCGCGTGCGATGCCGCGGCCCGGTGCTGCAATGTACGACGAACGCCCAACGCGCCGCGTCTCCGTAAACATGCACTAACGTTTGGCTCATGGTTGCCTGAATCACTCAGAGACTCAAATTTTTATGCGATTCTGATTTATGTCTCTTCTGCAACCTAGTCTATACCTACTACAATAGAAGTTTAACTAAAACTCAGTATACTGCGGTACCCAGAGAGTGGAATGCATGAGTCAAATTGATTAAGCATGCGTTCAAAGTGGCCTTAATTTTGAAACTGGCAATTTTGCGACATTTTGTTTTTAAGCTTCTGTGTTCATGTAAGATTGCCTTTTTTAGGTTTTAATTGTTTTTGATTTAGAGTACTGGTTTAGGTTAGACGTGGGAAGTTTGTTGTGAAATAATATTTTATAAAATTCGGTCAAGAGTCATCATTTGGTAGTCTTATTGATTATTATTTCTGCAAATTCAGCCAAAAATCGGTCTTCAAATGAAGACCCACATTTTTAGATTGTATTTTTTATTTAACATATGCCTACACGGGCACTTATAAAACGTCAGAAGTTAGTGCACGGTTCCAATTGGTTATTTCTTATGGAGAAGAACCAGCAAGAAACTCCAAGGATACTCAAAATTGTTTTTACAATATTTCCATATTTCAAGATAAATTCTATGCCTATTTTGAAGAGAACCAGCAGACACTAAATACGCTAGTTAACGCCACCATATACTAGGCCCAAAAACTTTAACGAGTTCACCATCGATTCGAAAAGAAGAAGAAGAATACACGCTAGTTTCAAAATATGACGTAAGAAAAAGCCACTGCATTACACCGGCTCATTATCATACTGCATTACACTGTTTGACATAGACCTCCCCAAGTGTCGGTATAACGACTGATCCTCTGCGTTTCACAACCATCGGATTCCCGTGACCCTCACTAGGTCTCATCGGTCCACCTTGTGGGAGTCTGTTCTGCAAGCAATGTGCCCTGCCCATAGCATCTGCCTTATAATGTTCCCACTACTGGGACTCAGGTCTCCTGTCTAGGAGAGGGCCCAGTGCGGGTTGGTGGATGTCACATGTCTTTGAATTGTTTGGTTCTAAGACATGCTGGTTTCCTCACACGATGTTTCCATTTTGAGAGCAGTGGTGATGAAATAAATTACAAGTAATACGCCTGGCTGGGTTTGAACCCGCGACCTACAAATCGTAAGTCGGGGTTGTTACCACTCGGCCACCACTGCTCCCTTGTGCCTTGCCCATACGAACTGGTACAATACCGGTTCATACATGCACAGAATCCAGTACCTTCCAACCTAATTACCTCTCTCCATTTCACTCGATAACACCCTGATAACATCTCTGTATTACCCAAATGACGGTAATAAAATCTGCTAGTAATCAGTCCTGGAGATAAGGAGCCTGATATCGTTGCATCGTCGATAAATGTCGGTATAATGATGTTGTAACAATCAATATGGCCGACCTTCCACTCGATTTGTTTTGAAGGTGTGGTCTGGCACGGATTTCAATAAATTGTTTACGGATTTGAAGATAGGTTTTTAAAGCCAAAACTATCGATTCTTTTAGTGTTAATGGACTAGCTTTAATGGAAACTTGGGGATATCTGAATGCTTATAGTAGAAGTAACTGAAAAATGGTATTTATGAAGCTGCTATCAGCGGCTTCGCCTGAATGAAAGTAGAAAATAGTTCCAAGGTAATATTATTCCCGAGATAAAAAATATGCTATATGCTGTTCCAGGACTTGGGCTAAGAGTTTTTCATCGAAATCCGTTGAGCCGTTGAAGCGTAAAGACCATTGATATAATCAGCAGAAGATAGGTGACTCGCCACTAGTGCGTGGGCCTCTGAAATCACGAGAGCTTGTCCTAATTTCACTCAGTCACAATCAACGTTACATCGGTCGCGCCGATCACACACATTCGGTGGCTAACGCTATTTGATAATAATATATGAGTGACTACGATATCTCACTCATATATGTGCCCCAAGTCGTCGACGGCGCGTTCTGTTCCCGCGCGCCTCAAGGAGCTATCAGCACACCGAAGAGGCCCAGCCTGCTAACTGCAGGCAGGCAGGGTCGAAGCCTACTGGGGTCATGGGTTAACTTCCGAAAGGAATACCCGGCCCCGGCACGACAGGCTACGAAGGAACGGTGTAGGTTTTTAGTCAGTAAGAGTCTGACACTACTTCCCGCTCCGCCCAAGTGCGGGATTTGTCATTGGATGATTTTACCTACCATAAAAAAAAACACTCATATATGTATGTGCAAGTTTCGAGTCCAGGTTTTCTGATTGTGATGTTAACGCGTAATATATCATCCTTTATAGTATACCAATAGTGTAGACTTAACAAACATAGGCACACACACCTCATAAACTTGTCGACTATCTCTCCTCATGGTAAGTGATGATATGGTTGGCAAGAAAACGGATGCTGCTCAGTTTCAACACTGCGTAACTAGATTTAATTTATTTAATAGTTGTTTTCAATGGTACAATAATAGTCTTTTTAAGAATATGGACACATAATTCTTACTTGAACATAATGCTTACAATAGGCCTCATCAGAAGACTTAGTCACCCAAAGAGCAATGGAAAGGGCTGGGCTATGCTCGGAGTTTTCTTTCATGATAGAATCAGGAATGAGGATACCCGCAAAAAACCAAGGTTACAGGCATAGCATGAAGAATCGCCAAACTTAAGTGGCAATGGGTAGCGCACATTGCTTACAGAACGGATGGCTGTTGGTGCTGAAAGGTTCTGGAATGACAACCACGTACCGGAAGACGTGGCGTTGGAAGGCCTCCAATGGTTGCGAAACGCACAGGACCGTTCATTGTGGCGACACTTTAGAGAGGCCTATGTCTAACAGTGGATGTCTTTCGGCTGAAATGATGATGATGATGATGAATTCTTGGTGATCTTTAAACCTACCTTTTTAATGCTTGAACGTTTGAATCTTGAGGTAGGCACTACATGGACATGTAGGTCTCCAATTATCACAAATATTATGGTGAAAAAATATAAAAAAGAAAGTTTGACATACATACATACATGGATAGTAATGTCTAATTAGAACATGTGTTTACAAGTTATATTTGGCAGCAAGGCTCTTGAACATTGTGGGTTGCGCCATATTAGTGAACATATGTGACTGTATGCGTTCATTATGCCAATTTTGACTAATCATAATGACTATTATCATCTAGGTACTGAGTTTATCTACAAAAAGTCCTTCTACAATCTAAAGAGGTAAGGAAGGTTAGCTTTCACTGATGACAGTTATATGTCCATTATACAACATGTAATTGGAATAATACACACCAAAATTAGAAATTTTGGTTACAACCATAATTTATGCACTACTTTTACTTAAATGCACTTAGGTAGTGTTTTTTTAAGAAGTTACTTATCCTAATTATTGTAAGCCCAAAATATAGGCGTCGATGCACTATATTGGTAGCGCATCGGTATTGGTATTTAAATATTTTTGGGAAAAAAATATGACATGTTGTAAAATTATTGGATTCAGTTACTGATTCTGAACAAACTATAATCAGGTTTCGCATTTACTAAAAATAATGTTGTAAATAACTGAAAACAATAAAACTACAACTTTCTTTATTTTTTTCTTAATAAATCGCATTGCCCTTACAGCCACTAATCTACCACATCTACCTCATCATGTTATATATTTACAAGTTATTCAGTAACGTATTCTGAACGCACTACTTTCAGGATGTACGTTTATTTTATTGCATGTTGTTTTGTATTATTTTTAATATGTATTAGTTCCCATAGCGGCAACAAATACATACTAAGAATAAATCATCTGTGAAAATTTCAATTGTCCAGCTATAGCACAGGTCATGAGATACACCCTAGTGACAAACAGACGGGCAGCGGAGTTTTAGCAATAGCATCCCATTTTTACCCTTCCTTTTATAGGCTTTCTTTCTTCTCTTCCTTCTTGTCTTTCTTTCTATTAGGTACTCAACAGAAGCCTAAAAAATGATCGTTGAACTCATAGGTAAGACCTCTTTTTGAAAATGGAAACCATCATCGAAGATAAAAAAAAAGCCGCGATCATCCAGTTGACTGGCGATCTGTCCTAGTGACGTAACCTATATATTTTATATTTTCAGCGCAGGATGTGGGTACTTGATACTAATAGTTCATACATTGACCCGTCGCGTGTCATTCACCTTGCAATAACATCTGGGTCAGTTTTTGCAAATGGCGCTAAGGCTTGGGACACAGTGGAACTTTCAAAAATTTAATTAGTAAAATTTAAAAAAAATTATTCATACTGCTTTTAGACACACAAATTACCTACTGTTTGCTTTTTCACACTAGCGCTGAAAATTGGCGAGTTCGCCTCCACTACAATTTATTACATGTACCTATAGTATCAAGCTGGACGCTAAGCTAATACCCTGAAAATCGCATCAGCCCCGTATCATTGTAAGTGTTTTGAAAAACGTCGTTTGACACAAGTGAAAATTTGTCACCGTAGCACTCGGCTCCATAACAATATAAATATAATTCCGCATTAGTCAAAATGACAAATTTTCTTCACTACCGAAATTTACTATTTCTATGTACCTACCTACTTCATATTTTAACGTCTATATAGTTATTGGTGTCAAGGCCAACCCATGGTGAAAGAAAAAAAATCTACAAAAATAAAATATTAATAAAATATTCACTTTAATTTTCTCATGTTATAGACTACTTATTTTAAGTAACAGTAAAAAGAAAAGTGTCTTGTATCATAGATAGAGTTAAAACCTTCTCCTGAAATCGCTGAAATAGTCGCAAGTATCTGCTAAGGCCACAGTTTTATTACACGTATGTGAATTATAGATGTCAGGTTTATGAAAATGCCTTCAATATTATTTTCGCCTCTGTAGTGAAAAAAGTAATTAAACCAATAAAATGAATTTAAGGGCAAAATACTACATTCGCAGACATAAGCAATTAATTTACTGAACACTACTTGCAATAGATAAATTAATAAATTACAAACTTGTAGGTATAAACAAACTTTATAATATTGATGTGATGAAAACAAAAATGAAAAAAAGAAAAAATAAAGAAAATCGTATTGATTTGATTTGAATTGAATTAAGAACACAGTAGACTATGACTGTCATGGAGTAGGATATAGTACCAATAGGTATTTTTTTTTGTCATCCTAGGAGTATGTTTCTTTGGGATAATTTTCTATAATCGCATGGGCGAAGCCGGTGCAGAAGCTAGCCCACTCCCTAATTATAAAAAAAAAACTTTTCGCGAATTAAAAAAACAAAACATGACCTTACCTATACCTTTCTCCCGAACAAAACACTTGACCCACAAAGAAAAAAAACATTGCAAAAAATCCTTGAACAAAGTCAAAACAATTAAAAATTCAATATCACTGCACAATGCACATCTTCACTTGTCAACTAATCTTAACCGACTGCCGAGAATTAGGTTATATTAGTTTAGACAGATTACGAAACGTTTGCTTGTCTCACGAACGGAGAAAGAGTAATAAATGCCAATGTCAAATAAATAAGCACTAAGCCCGAACTAAGTTACGTTAAGTAGCGAGTATGTGCGAAAATTACGAAGGTCGGACATGGTTAAAATTCTAAATTGGCAAATGTTTTGTTTTGGTAATTAAATTGAAGGTGTTTCCCATTCACTGTTGATCGAACTGTTTCACGTGAAAAAAGGAATGAAACGCATGTTACTAAAATAGTTATGAGTATACAAAAGTGGATGGATGGAGAGGTAGAGGGAGGCCAAAGAACAAATTGATGGATTGTGTGAAGTGATATGAAAGAAATGTGAGTCAGTGATAGCGTGACGGATGACAAGATAGAATAGAAGAAAAAAAAGGGTGTTTCGTCGACCCCAAGTTACATGGGACAAGAATAGGAAGAAGAAGCAGAATATTTAAATAGATAAAGTTTTGGTAATCAGTTCAACCCCCCCTAGCCAAGCTACGATTGTTTCGTTAAGCGTGAACGCTTGGAGTTGCCCACGCCCCCAATTCCTTTCAATGCCCCCAAGTCTTCGATCATGTGGTCAGAACAGAGGCATTGGGGGCGTGGCCAACTCCAAGCATTCACGCTTAACGAAGTGATCGTAACCTGGCTAGGGGAGCTGGACTTCTGGAGATAATCTCCTAAAAACAAATAATCTAACATCCAGTAACTAAGTTATTTAATTTTTGCGGTGTAGTTCTTTTGTACATTCCATCATTGACAGCATTTATTTTAAATACACCATTTGCATACAGGCTCATTATTTAAATAAGTATATAAATTACTTTTCTAATTATTAAATAAAAACATTTACAACTCAAAAAAATAGTAGCTACTGTTCCCAGGAGCAGGGTCCAACCTGGTTTCGGTAAGTTGGACCCTGCTCCCGACACCAGTCAGGGCTCCAGAAATAGGAACTTCCTCGTAATGCGATCCGAGCTGCCTTCTCTATTAACATAAAATTGTTTTGATTTTTTCCCATATTTTTGATAATTGACAAATGTTTCCTGTATTATCTGCATTGGTGTTCAATATAGATTTCTTTGTATCAAATGCTGAAAAAATCAAAAGCTGTTATTATTATTATTTTTGTTTATGAAAACCTCACTGTAATGATAAAGGCAAGGCCACATTTACAACATTTTCGGTATTAAAAGATTAATGTATTTCTTTGGTTAATAGATTGTAAATCAAACAATATTAAAACAATAACGAGATTGATGTTGGGCCTATCGTGGGCAACCTTCAGCTGCAGGTTATATTATTAATATAATAATATAACAGAGATAGATTGAGCTATAAAATGATCGATGAAGATCGAACAATAGATTACGGTCAACTGGAATTATATTGACAGAACATTGTAGTATTTAACTATACAAATCGGAATTAATAACGTTGAAGAATATTGGAACGTTTCTTTTTTATTTCTTTCTTATAAATTCTTTATACATTTAATATACTTACATATAAATTATATTTTGAAATATTAAAAAAAAAAACACAAAAAAACATTCAAAAATATAAAAAATAAAGTCCCACCAAAATCGGGAACAGGGTCCAAGCTAACGGCGGTCAGGGCTCCAGAGAAAGGAACTTCCTAACAATACGAGCCGTGTCTAGGAGTACCGCTTTCTGAATCAAGCCCTTGATCCAACCGCCTAACGAGAGCCTCCTAAGGTGTTGGTCGAGGCTCTTGGCTATTAAGCCATTAACCGACACGACTATCGGTACAATGGTTATTATTATTATTTTTATAGGTACCAATATTTGAGGGGGGCGAATTCAAATTTTAAAAAAAATTGTGTATAATTTCAGCCAGTTAAGCCAAAATATATGGTTTTCATAAACAGACATACAATTTTGAACTAGGAAGGCCACTGATCGTGACGATAGGTCGTAGTAGATAAAATAAAAACAGTTGTAGTGGATTTAAACAAGTATAATATAAAAATCAATAATTTTGCTCCACCACGACCAATCTATCGTCGCGAACACTAATTTTTACGGAACCCAAATAAGCTTGTCAGGTATTAAATTTGAATTTAGAATAAAACAAAAAAAAAAAAAACAAAGAAATATCCAGCCCCCACTGTGTCCCAATCTTTATAAATATTAGTCTCATCCCATATACGACCATCCTAGCCTGTTCGGTGGCCATACAACATGTTCCACTGACCATATTAGCATGTTCACATGTCTATTGATGTTATCATTTAATTCGTGATCTTTGTGTGTGTTCACGAAAAACTAGCTCTTATTAAAACTGTTATTTTGTATGTTTGTATGGCCCAGATTTCAAGGATTTCGAGATAAGGTTTTCCTACTTTGTAGTACATCTGTGTCATAGTTTATTCCATAAGTAAATCGTGATCCAGCTAGCAAATTTATTTATTTATTTATTATTTTACTAAATGCATGCAAAAGAACAGAGGTGGAATTAATGCCTTAGGCATTTTCTAGTAGTCGTCAACCTTTGTGTGATGCAGAGAAAAATAATAATAAATAATGAATTAATAAGTTTTATTTCTCATCACAAATGCAATATAGTAAATAAAAAATACTTAATATAAATAACAAACATTAGTGAGAGACTAATGCCCGAAACAGGTAAATAATACCTAGGTGTCATCAAGGCTAGTGTGAAGAGGCTCTTAATAAACTAGTGCGCCTCACCATCAACGATTTCATCACTGCTTACCATCAGGTGGGATCGCAGTCAGGCATTAGTTTACATCAATTAAAAAAAATCAGGCAAATAGTGGTAGGTGCAATAAAAGAGAGAAAAACAACGAATACAAGAATAGATATACAATAAACAATAGTTATAAAGGTCACGGGAATGTCCGAAAGAGTTATCATGACCTTGGATCCCAAAGAGCATCTGAAGGAACATAAGTGGGTTTTAGTCACTAAAAGTCACATACCCCCAGAGTGGTAGAAGTTATAAACATACTTATATATTTCTAAATACATATTATAGATAAATTACACCCAGACACAGAACAAATGATCGAGCTCATCACACAAACATTTGTCCTGGGTGGGAATCGAACTCACGACCTCCGGCATAGCAGTCAGGGCCACTAACCACTAGATCAACAGGGCCTACAATTATCTACAATTTAATTTCTGTATTCTAAAACAGACCTGAAAACTACTGGTATATCGTATATCTCCAGATACATTTACTTTGCTGGTTTGTCACCAACAGTAATTCGTTGAAGCGAAAATAAACGTGAGTCTTCGACGCGCATGCGCCTGTCATTAGTCAGATACACGCATTTCTAAATGCCACAGTCTAGCAGAAAAATAAAATACTGTCATGAACAATATAAGAGAGTTACCTAAGATCTGAAATCTAAATCTAAACTTATAGGTATTATAGAGAAGTAAAATATGTAAGTAGTTCTTTCTCCCAGAGAGCAAGCCTGATTTCTAACAGTAGGCAAATTATACGGCTTATTAAAAAAAAAAAACATGGGCAAGTGCGAATCGGGCCCGCGTATTAAAATTTCCATACAAACTTGTAAACCTATGTAAATAGTTCAATTCCCGAATTGTCTGGAAGACTTTTCCGAATCGCTATTTTTTTGTTTGTGACGTAACACTAAATATATTGTTTTTAGATTTTTTTTCTATACTTGTGCTATGAGACCTTGCTTCAGGCCAAATTTCAGGATTCTAGGTCAACGGGAAGTACCCTATGAATTTTGATTCCCTTGTGAATGTCGAAATAAACGTTTTTGCGACATAAACAGCCGTATCTCTTTTTTCGTTAACTCAGAATTTTGACTTTTTCACAGCTTCAAGGGACCGCAAACTTGGGTAGGTAATTATGGTAATTTCAACTCGATACGTCTACGCGTTCCCGAGATAAAGGGTCTTGACAGACAGACGGACAACAAAGTGATCCTATAAGGGTTCCGTTTTTTCTTTTCTGAGGTACAGAACCCTAAAAAGAAAAAAATAATTAATATATTATCAGATATTTAGGAAGGCTACAGGACGTAAGGTGCAAGTTTTTCTCAAATCTCACAGTTAAACTCGTGGTTAAACTCGTATCTTTATGCCGTTTTAACGAAAGGTACTAGACTATTTTTGACTCCTATATTCTATTTTTTTTACGGATATGGACGCTTGAGCAAAATCGTGCGGCTAATATAGTTATTATTATTTAAGTTCACACAAACAAAAACTCTAATCTTGTTTGTGCAAATTACTTATTGCCTCTTGAACTTTTCAATGCAAAACAAACACGACTATAGCAATGAAAAAATCAAACAAAAAATTGCAATATCGTACCGTAACTAATTGGTCAATACCCAAGCATGTCCGCTATTTACACTATTATCCAATTGTACAGTACTAAATGTCACCATAAATCTCAATGATGGCCAATGGATGGCCCTTTCTCATGGGCCCGTTACCATGGGAACCGGCCAAGTAGGATAAATACCTATCAAAATATTGATGGGCCACTTGCTGTGGAATTTAAAAATAAGTCTTTTTTGTTGGAGCAGTTTTAGAAAAGAGAATGTTTTCTTTGTTATAAATATGCATACAACTAAGTTTCTTTACAAACTAGTAATGATTAATCAAAGACAAATAAGTAAATGTTTCAGAATCTCAAAACAAACATATTTGATAATACTTCCATAGCTATAAAGACCGATACTTATATCTATTATGTATAAACATCCAACAATGTAAACAGATTCAAAAGAGAACAAAAAAGTGACCGAATACCGGCGCACGCGACAGGTGCGAGACCGCCCGAGCTCGTCCGACCACCGCCGAAGTTGCCCGAAGGTGGCCGAACGCTATTTTTTTATTTTTTTGCCTTCCCGATATAACGCGTTCCGCGGCGCCGCTCATTGAGGAGGGAATGGAGGGATCGTGACACTTGCACTCTCGCGCAGTTTTTTTTTAGTATTTTTTTGAATGTTTCCGCTAATACGTTTGTCGGCAAATAGGCGGGGAATTTATGAGAGGATGTGGTCTTGTTTCTGACGCCAGTTTAGAGTTCTAAGTCATGTATCGCACGCGGATTTATTTGTAAATGTGGAAGAATGCTTACAAATTGACATGCTAAATTGCTTTTTTTTATAAGTCTGTGAGGTGAGGTAATTTATCTTAGTGACTTTTACTAATTTTGGACTTCATATTTATTTTAAATTATAATAATATGAGACTTACTTTTGACCTGCTGACGAATCAGACAATATATTTAGGGACTGTTCGAATTGACACATTTTTATTTCAATATTTTTTTCCTTAACGATTCGGAGATATTATTTAGTACAGTCAAATAAAAAGTTTTGAAATATAATGTATGGGGAAAAAACTTAGGGTACTTAATATTTTTTTTTATATTATTATAATTTAAGATTTTTTTTTTATCTGACTACTAATTTAGCTTCAATAAATTTGGATTAAAAAAAAATATTGAAAATAAAAATTGACAATTCGGATACTCTTACTTCTGTCAACATCAACCAAACCCTTTTCACAAGTCCTAAAGATAAGTAAACATTGAATTCAGACTTTCCAGACTGACTAATTTCATTCCTCGATTGACTGACTCATCTTCATCATTTATTCTTAAATAAAGTTTGTTTAAAAACTTAAACAGAACAGGAAATTCCAGTGACGCTAACAGCAGTCTTTATTTACAGGCCTATTTAATGTAACAGACTATTATTTGTGTAACAGCTGAATAAATAGCGAAACGTGAGTCTGGAGAAACACTTATTTTGCAGATTAAAATAGGTCACTTAAATAGAATTACGAGTATTGTATGGTTCCAGAATGAATACATTGCTCTAGTTAATATCCTATCCTGTAATTTTGTAACTGGCACAAACTAGTGAGGAAAGCGAAATATAAGTCATGATTATGACTTATATTTCGCTTACCTCACTAGTTTGTGCCAGCCTTTTAACGTTCCCACTGCTGGGACACAGGCTTCCTCTCTAGGAGAGGGAATGGGCCGTAATCCAAAACGCGAGCCCAGTGCGGGTTGGTGGATGTCACATGTCTTCGAATTGTTGGTTCTAAGACATGCCGGTTTCCTCACGATGTTTTCCTTCACCGTTTTGAGAGCAGTGGTGATTAAATAAATTACACAAAGTAATGCGCCTGGCTGGGCTTGAACCCGCGACCTACGACTCGTAAGTCGGGACCGTTACCACTCGGCCACCACTGCTCTCCTCTGAAATATAAGTATCGAACCGGAATTTAATCGAAATCGTCTTCACGAATCCGATGGATGCGATACGCACAGGACTAGTCGGTATGGTGATAATTGGGGGAGGCCTATGTCCAACAGTGGACGTCTTTTAGCTGAAATAATGATGATGATGATGAAGCAAAATAAAAGGAACCATCTCATATCTAGTTTTGCATTTAGTGGTTTTTATGGTGTTTCTTCTTAAGTTGGCTCAGTTCAGCTACTGAACTTTATCGAATTAAGATGTAGGTAACCTAAGAAAAGAACATAAAGTTGACTTTTTTAATTACCTTTTTTTCTTTGACAAATGAATCAGCATTGCTATTCAACGTGGTAATGCTCTCATCATTCTGGGTCTTTTTCATATAGACTATGATTTTTTATGTCTATTAAAATTTTTGTATGCCTTTATATTTTATACTTTATTGTACCTTTACGAAACATGAAAACTTATGTCTAAAGCACATACAATGAGCGGCCTTATCGTATTCCGCGATCTCTTACAGGCAACCTTTGTACCTACTTATTATTATTTTTCGTCATTTATTAGTTTAGTTGTATAAAAGTATATTGCAGTTATATTCTATTTGTGAACTAAAAAAAACAAAATATTTTTTATGTCATATTTTGCCAAGAAATATTTATGATTATATTTTTTTTTTGTTACATTTTAGTTGTAATTTTAAAGTTTGCAGTGTTTTGGGTGTATGAGTGATCAAGGCGTAATGGTAAACAAAGAACAATAAAAAAAAGAAAAAAAAAGAAATTGTAATGTCTAAACAGTTCTTAAATCACTAACTATATTGCTTCAAAAGTCTCAATAAAGACACTATAAAATCAAAACTTTCGCAATATAAAATTGATGGAAGCTTGATGGTGGGATAGTTTTGACATTATTTGTTTGGAACAACTATCGTAGACTAACTTACCTAATGATTGCCTGGCACAGGCAGACACTAAGATTTCGTGCTAGGAACCGACCATCGTTAAATTTTAGTTTATCAATGTCACTTTACTGAAACTATAATAGCTTCAAAATATAGCAGATATTATATGAAGGATACTAAAATATATCGCTCAATCGTGTTTAAATCACGATATTGCGCTCCAAAACACGGACTTGGCTCAGACGGCTGCCCAACTGAGGTGGGACTGGCCTGGCTATGTCTTCATACCGATTTATCAATGAAAGCAATGGGTCTGTAAAATATTAAATTAGTGGCCTGAAATCGCAAAGGATTACGGCAGACGACATAGATAATTATCTACTTTAAGAGTTTTTTTATTATGGTAAACAAATTCCGCCCTTGGGTGGAGCGGGAAGTAGTGTCAGACTCTTACTGACTAAAAACCTACCCCGTTCCTTCGTTGCCTACAGTGCCGGGGCTGAGCCTTCCTCTCAGAAAACGGCCCTCGACCCCAGCAGGCTTCGACCCTGCCTGCCTGCAGTTAGCAGGCTGGGCCTCTTCGGTATGCTGACAGCTCCTTGAGGCGCGTGGGAACAGAACGCACCGTCGACGACTTGGGCTCGGTCCGGTCGGTTACCGGACGATCGGACAGCGTGTTACCCATTGCACGCCGTCCGCAAGCCCGCGGCTACGGTGGCCGGAAATCGAGATCGGAATCCCGGCGGCGACTGGGGCGAGCGCCCCGTTGCCTCTGCCTGATGCGGTCGGCCTCCTCCTTTGCTAGCAATCTACTTTAAGAGTTGACAAGAAGTGGCCAGGAGTCGTACACAATAAAAGAACTAGATGGAGGCCTCTGCCTGGCAGTAAGACAGAAGAGGTTAGATATATAATAGTGAAATAGTATTCGTAAGTAGATCACTTCTTAAAAAGAAGAGGTCATGTTGCATCTACCCACCATTATCGGACCACAAGATGTACAGCGATGAGCCGTATGTATATGGTCGACATCCCAGCCTTACGCAGCTAAGGTGTGTAATTACCGAATTTAAAACTGTTATTAATAAGTTTTTGTAAGTGAAATAAATAGAATACTATTTATTGTATTTTTAAATGATTTTTTTTTTATATATTTGTATTAAGAAATATTTAAAAATGGTCAAAAATATGTTATTAAGAAAAATAAAGAGATAATAATAAAGACCTTGAACTAATTGGGATAACAGCAAGAGAATAAAGATTGTCTGTGCGCTAGCTTCTGACGTTTTATAAGTGCCCATGTATGCCTATGTATAATAAACGATTTTGAGTTTGAGCGCGTTGGGCGGCGCGTTGGGCGTTTCAGCGGGCCGCGTCATCGCTCGCGCAAACACATGGCAATGTACGACGGACCGCGCAACGCGCCGCGTCTCTGTAATCGAGCACTTAGAACTCTAACATCTCATAAAAAAATCAGACAAGCGAACTTTGCCTCTTTGTTAAGTTTTTAACTAGAATCCTTAGATTTAGAGATACATAATAAACAATAACATTATCTAAGACGTCGCTACGATTATTTTCATTTAATAATAACTAACAGTCAAGCATCAATCTTTTAAATTGCACTTAATACTGTGTATTTAAGTGCCCATTTGCTTTACATGGAAAAATATACGATTTTGATTGAAAACTACGGTCATTTGCGACAATGTGGTATTTTAATGAGAATTTGCTGGAGAACAAAGTAATGTATGGGTGAATTTCAACAAGAGATTTTTATGTATCATTTCGGTGGGATTTTTTTATTTCAATGCAATCTATATATTTTTAGTGACAAATAATACTTTAGTCTATTTTATAACATTGTGCGTGAGTGGACATCAAATATTATCAAAACTTACATAAATATTTAAGGATAAAGTTTTAAGAGTCCACTGAAATTAAAAGTGTCCACCGAAATGATAAAAATTACCACCGAAATGATAAATCCACCGAAATGATACAGCTAAGAACAACCGTGCCCCCAGCCAGGGTTCCGTACTTTGTTAGGTTTGATTTCCACAAATTTTAGATAAACACTGAGACAGGACAGTACACAGTTTTTTAATATCATCATTAATATACAGATATTACAGTTAGTATTATTACATATATCATTCTTTGAGGTTACAATAACCTCAAAGAATGATATTAATGTAATGTAATGTTTATTATGATATGAATGAATAGTTTCTTTACTTTTATAACCTTTGGTAATTTTTGTGGTTGTTGTTGTGTGAAAATGTTGGAAAACTTTATCGTAAATGCTGGTAACCTTAAATAAATATTTTTGCTTGTTTATGTACTAATACTAATTTACTTGATATATGTATTTTCAAAAGAATCAACGTATCGCGATTAGAAAGCTTAAAGTTTCTGATTAATATGATGGTTGCATTTGTAAGTTATGCCATTAATAGTAATACCTAATGTCTACCTATTGCACTAAGAGAAAAATGCTAGGTATAATTTAGTTAAATTGGTAACGAGAGGAGAATAGTGTTTCTACAGGTATATCAGTAAAACTTCTAAAATTAAATCAACTCTTATATTTTTAAAATACAATAAATGAATAAGAAACATTATAAAAATATCTTAGTAGTAATAGCTTAGTACTTTTAATCCTTTTACATAAACGTATGAAACATAACAGAAACCTGAGATTGAGATCACTTTATTCTTAAATTACTACAACAATAGAGAAACGTACATATCTAAATAGAACAAAAAACAACAAAGTTTTGTTCTACCTATAACTATAATTCGCAATTATGTATAAGTAATTCTTATACCTAATGCGAATTATAGTTATTCCAATAAAACAGTCTTTCTGGGTACGTATTTACGAGTAGGTTCAAGTATGTAGCTTAAAGATTAATTTTTCATCATGTCACTTTAAATCACACAATTATTTCTCAAATTCACTAATCAGCCTCTTTTCATGACTATAAATATAGGTTTTTAATTTAGATATGTACTTAATAAACAAATCTTCTTTAATTATCACACCACAGCACGTCTTTACTATAATTATTATAGTCATCAGTCTTCTTTAATAAGTTTAACTTCCTACCTAAAACAAGTCATGCCATTAAATGACAGCAAATATTTAAAAAACTAAATATACAATAACAAAAATCAAAAAATATTCAAATCAGAACTGGACGAAGACGAAGATAATCTTCTTACTTTTCTCTTCTTGGCTGTAATCATGATTTCTTCTTCGCTGTCAATATTTCTTGTCCGTTCATACTTTTCAATAATTTCAGTATCATTGTTTTCAAAAAATGAACACGATGGAGTGCTAAATTCATTGAAGTTTTCATATTTTTCGAGCAATGATTTGGGTATTATCGATGATTCCTGCTCATTCTCTCCTTTTTGATTATTCATTCCATCAAAGGAATGGGATGTTGAGGGCTTAATAATTGATATTTCAATGTTTGTGATTGAGTGTGTGTGTGGTTCATGTATGAAACTATTCCTTTGTAATTTTTTGGAAAGATTCTTTTCATTGAATGGCTTGGGACGTAGTACTAATTTTTCTGACAGTTGAATTGGACGCAGATGTGCTATATTTGTATTATTTGCAAAATTCGTTGATTGAATCCCAGTGAAGTCATGAAAACCTAAATGCTTGCCGTGAGGGCACCTAATAGTTTTATTTAGGCATTCTCTTTCAATACAGGACAGATGTCGAAGTGCCAAACGGTTTCCTGACTCTTTAGACCAAACAACTTGGTGAACTTTCATAGTTCCCGGAAAAGTCTTTAAGTCTTTGGGCAAGAGCCAATCTTTTTCTGTCACCTGATAATCTTCAACTGTTTCAATTTTCACACCTTTAACATAACACTGTAGGTTTTGTACCAGCGATTCAATATTGGTAATATCATGTTGATATGAGACTTGTTTATCTAGCGTTCTCTTTAATACTCCACCCACTCCATCTGCTGCGCTTTTTCCATGACCACACTCACAATAGTTCCAAATTATGTGGGTCAGCATCGGACAATAGGAGGATAACTGAGTTATTATATATAATATATTTTTATTCCTGTATTGCGCAGATGGTGAGTCAGAAATAACGTAAAGTTTACGAACCAGAGGAGCAGTTATCTCAATTTCTTGCAAAACAGGAATGAGGTGTGCCCATACTGCAGCAGCATCATGCCTTAAAGAGGTACTTACAGTACAAAATGACTGAGTTTTGCAAGTTTCGTTGTCGAGTTTGAAATATATTACGACAGTATGCAAAGTGAACTGTTGTCTGCTACCACCAAAATGAAGGGATTGAATTTCGGATCCATATTTGGCATTATAATTTTCACTGAAATCAATTTGTATAATACAGTCTTCCGTAGTCATATTTACTTTTAACGTTTTGAAAGCTTGATTTTGATTTTTATTATTGACGCAATGTTTAAGGAATGGTTTCAGGCTATCTTCGAATTTTTTTATTAAATCTAGTGGTTTCACCCAACGCCTTACTTTTTCAACTTTAATAGCAGATTTTTCTACATTATTTTTGACATATATGCTTTTATTCTTCTCCCAACCCCAATACGCTATGTTCACTTCATTATTAAACTCTTGATAATCAATGTGTCTATTTTTACAACTTGAGCATATTCTTTGCAGACAATCGATGTTATCTTTACTACAACATAGGCTACTTAAAACGTCGGATATTGTATTTTCTTTGATAAGGCGGTTTCTTTTCATAGATTCAATCAAAAGTTTCATATTTTCGTGCTTTTCACATAGGCATGTATTTCGTGCATTCACATTTGGTTGAGTGACCCAGAAAGGCTTCATTCTTGAAAATGTTGAATAGCTTATCGGTGGTTCTCCTGATCCCAAATATTTCAAGTGTAAATTTTTAAGTGTGTCTGTCAATAGTCTTTTTTGTTTTTTTAATCCATGTCTAGATATGGTGTCATTTTTTCCAGGACACAGTGTTGAATTTTCATCATCTTCTAAAAATTTCACCACCCTCCTGAGAATTCGATTTTTTTTTTCATCAGGTTTTATGACTTCTACTGCTGGTTTTTCTCCTTTTTGGGTACTTTTCTTCAAAATCATATAATTGCTTTGTAGTCTGTTACACCTTTTTTTGAACATTTCTTTTTCCTTAGTGACCTGTAATAATTTGTTTTGTAATTCTGTTATTAGCTTAGTTTTAGTTTTTTGATATTTTCGAAATTTGTCTTTAAGTCCTCGCTTGAATTCTACAGATGTAATTGACGAGTCTGAAACAGGGCTGTTGGGGCATAATGTTGACTCGATACTACTTAGATTTGATGGACATGTTATTCGTTGTACGCCACTTGGTTGTACACAATGAGTGCCAGTTACTACATTGTCATCAATATGATGTTGAATATTGGAACCAATTGTACTATCGCTATTCATCGGCAAGCAGCGCCGAGCCGAAGATGGATTCCCTTGACGAGAAGTGCTTGGACCAGGATTGCTATAGTCAAAATTTACAAAATTTTGATGCGTTGATAGCAGGGTTTGTCGTGGACTGCTTGTGTATACCCGATGAAAGCTTCTAGCTTCTGTAGTATTAGAACGTTGGATTTGGATATTCGTACTAATACTATTGCTGTTCAATCGTAAGCTGCGCCGTAAAGTAGGCAAGAAGGAACTGTGACAGGAAGTGCTTAGTCCAGGACCATCACTTTGATCCCCAATTGTCTCATCCAGAGGGTTAGCACGAGCCGCTATAGGAGCTGGAGCTGCTCTATTTTTTTTTCTTTGGTAATAAGCAGCAGCACTTATTTTGTTTTTTCTTCTTAGAATTCTTAATTTTTTAGGGGTCATTAGATGCCTTGAAACAATTAATCCCGCTGCTTTTTTTCTGGCATACCTTTCTCTGTCTTTTCTCAAAAACTCTTCGCGTGAGACTTCATTGCTCTTAATTCTCTCTTTTCTTCTTCTTTCATACAACCTCCTTTTTTCCAACCTTTCTTCTCTAGTCTGTTGCTTAGGCCGCGGCATCCTAAAATCAAAATACACGCTTTTCAATTTTCTTCTTTCTCATATCCACAGACATACATTCATACACACTATACTATGATCCTATAAAATACTATACCTTCAGATACACCACGCGCTCACACACTAGCTCTCTTGCATTGACTCAGACAAACACTCTCACAGGCAATTTCTCATCACATAGGTATATCTCTTTTTTTTTCATATAACGTTTAAATGCTCTTTAACTTATTTGTTATATCTTGTAAAATTAAGAAATTTTGTAATTATATCAAATATTATTTATTATTGTTATTTACTCGTAATAAATGATATAAAAATAAAGGTAAGTGACTTATATTGAAGGTAAACCCTCGAAATAATTATTTTGTTGACAATTAGTAGGTATAATAATCTACACTGTGGTGACCCACACACTCATCACATTTTCGTTGAGCCGAACAAATGTGTATCTAAAGTATAGTAAACATGTACTAACTACATAGATATATGTATATATTATATATCTTAAGCACAAATATTACACAACAAATACACCTAAATAATCTAATCGACACTCTAGGTAAAAGTAGGTACATTACAAAACTATGACTTTGTATTTGACACCAGGATCTCTAAAACTTTATGTTTTTATCATTTCGGAGATACTTTTAATTCCGGTGGACTGTAATTGGTATAACAGTCCACCGAATCCACTGAAATGATAACACTGAGATGATAAAATAGAGGTTAGTTCTACATTTAACTCCGAAAAAAAATTATTTAAAAAATATGAACACTACTCAAACAAAACAGTACTTACTGCGAATTTAATACACAATTTTGAAACAAATTAAACAAATCTAGCACGAGTTATAACAGCCACCGAAATGAAACTATTTTTGTCCCCATATTACTGAAATGATAAACTTACTTTTTTGGCGGGAAACCGCAAGACGTTGGGACCGGTGCGTTCGCGCCGAGAGCTTAAGCCGGACTGATCCGGAGTGAGAAAAGGTGAAAGGGGCGTAACAACGCAATGTTGATGTGGCTATTCTACTAAAACTTACTGTCCTCTGAAATGATAACTTTTTTCCAGACAAAAGTTGACTGCCTGTCAAATCCATGAGAAAGAAGATAAACAAACAAAAATTGTTTTATTTGATCGAATATATTATAATTTAATGATAACAAAATCAATTTAAATCCATATTACGAATGTATTTGCAGGAGAAGGTATGTTATGAGCGGAATTGGGTTCAGGACAGGTCACCGTGATGATAAAATAACACTTTGTAATTTTTTTTTTGGGTATATTAGAGGGTAGATACCAATGATTTTTTTTGCCAAGGTAGAGAAATACTTACGTTGTTGAGAAAAAATATATAAAATTAATAATCAGCACATTGCACTACCGTTCTCAGGTTTGCCGTGTATTTTTTTGCTTGGGCAATTCACCCGTATACTTTATTTAAGTAGTTGATTTAATATTATTTGTTTTCCAACACAATGATTGAGTTGATGATTCTAATATTGTTGATTATGAAATTAACAAGACGATGATGATGGTTACACTAACTAACCTAATAAATTAAGCTAGTTCAGGGTCTCACTTATTTTTAACCAAGTGTCATGCTAATAAAGAATTTATTGATTCATTGTTATTTTTTAAGTGAAACTTGGCGTTGTTGCACTGTCAACGAATAATAGAAATAAAATAAAGTTAAATGATTTAATTTCAGATTCCCATACAAGAATTTTATTGCCGTTTTGTACTCGATTTTAATATTGTAGTACGGAACCTGTCGAGTGTAAGTCCGACTCGAACTTGGCCAGTTATTTTATTATTTAAAAATGTTTTTTTTATATCTAATATTATGCACTAGTATACACATTGTTCACATTTTTTATTCAATCTTGTCAAGTAATTATTGAACTTCGTGTCGGTCGGATGAATCACAAAGTTACCTACAGATGGAAGCTGCGAGGTGAAGGCAATCAACTTAACTTTACACATTGTAATTTGTAATCAAAAAGTGTAGGATTCAGTGTTTATTCATTCTCATACTGATTTTATTTGGTCGAAGAAGAAGGTTATGTTATAACAGGATTAAGCTTAGAAATTTTCAAAAATCATTATAATTATCATCTTTCTGCCTTTGTCCCATATTACTTCTTTTTTAGGTGGAAAAATTATTATCCAATGACATCTCCTGTTCTTGGGCGAAGCGGGAGACGTCATTGTACATTGTCATTGTATAAAATTAATATCTACTCGTCAAGACAATTCCAAAAAAATCTAACACGTTATTGCGCACTTTACCTACCGAGTTTCTAAGGCCATCTTCCAGTTCCATCATGAGACCCTGGTTATCTAGCAATGGCCATCTTCCAGTTCCATCATCATATGCTTGGTTACCATGTAGCACTAAAATCTTGTCAAGACGAATCACACGAGCCCAAAGTCGATGAGGTTGTGTCGTTGAATTAGAACCGAGATCCTATGACCACCTTCCGGTACCATCATCAGATCAACTCTACTCCACTAATAATTTTGCATTGTCATCTGATTTGTGTAAATAAAAAAAAAATATGCATGTATGCATGCAAAATTTTAGCTCAATCGGTAACAAAACAAAACTTTATATTTTTATAAATGTTTACTGTATATTTTTACAACTTTATACAAAATGAAAATACCTTTGGTTTGTAGACTGATTTTAATGAACTAAAAACCAACCTCACGATGATTACAACCTCAGACACAATGAACAGCGTGCCTTCTTAAAGTCCTTTTAATTAAACCACGACACAACACACAATAGCATCGAATGGCTCAGTAATTAATGAGGCTCGTACATCAACACGTCGTGGTGGGCGTCCTTGGTTCGATTCTCGGTAACGTTAATAATAGTCTGTCAGTTCACTGCGGTTAGGTGGCGTATTAATCACCGTTGAAGATATTTCCCTTAAAAGGTATGATTTGATGAAAAGATGTTGTGCGTACGATAAAACACGTTTGGATATTTTTAGCGCCATGTGTTTTTTTTTTATGGTAGGTAAAATCATCCAATGACAAATCCCGTCCTTGTGAGGAGCGGGAAATAGTGTCAGACTCTTACTAACTAATAATCTACCCCGTTTTTCGTTGCCGTCCTTTCAGGAGCTGACCCATGACCCCAGCAGGCTTCGACCCTGCCTGCCTGCAGCTAACAGGCTGGGCCTCTATGGTTTACTGACAGCTCCTTGAGGCGCGCGGGAACTGTACGCGCCGTCGACGATTTGGGGTTTCTGGTCGGTTACCGGACGATCGGACAGCGAGCTACCCATTGTTTGCCATCCGTAGCGCCATGTGTTCATAACTCCGTAGATCTATGACAGTCGTTACAGGTAGGCAGGTGACAGAAAATCTGGCCACCAGTATATCCAAGGAGTGCCGTGTTGCCCGGTAACTGGGTTATGGAGTTCTGAGAGGCAATCACTCCAAGTAAAACATGGGTACTTAGCCGAATTCGGTTAGACAGAGAAAAAAATGTTGCCCCCTACTAGTAATTACTATGAGGATTCATTATTATGAGGTGTACAGTATCTATATACACCGTTAAATTTTGATCGTTTTAATCCCGTGGAGGGTCGATTGAAACATGAAAGCCTATCAATTTGTAAAGATAAAATAAAAAAATAAAGTACTTTTTTTAAAACTCGAATTAATTTACGCATGTACGAAATTAATTTCTTTAAGTAATCGTCAGCTGAGCGAAGTCAATGAACTGTAGGTAGTGAGTACGCAACAACCGACAACTACCTACAAGGTCAATGACTCGTTTACTTAAAAAAATAATTTCGTACATACGTATATTACCCCGACTTTTAGAAAAAAAGTACTTTATTTTTTAATTTTTTCTTTACAAATCGATAGTATATTATGTACCGAATCGACCCTTCGCGGGATTAAAGTGACTAAAATTTTACGGTGTATAACCAAAACACTCAAACCTGTAATAACAACCTAAAGGCCGTATAAAGATTTGTTCCGTGCGGGAATCGAACTTGCGACACGTAGCGCTGTAGGCCATCGCTCATTCACAGCGCCAAACGTCCCGTCACCTACCAAGACTTTGTAGTTAAACTCATAATAATTCTAAATCCAAACCAATGTTCCGAAATATCAAATTCACGAGGCAATTCTACGTGATGTAGGGCTACAAGACTGTATGTGGAGACAAAGTAAAGCGGTCTACTTCTTAATAAATACTGACCTATTTAATTTATATTTTACTCAGTTCAGTCGTATTTCTTATATTAAAGCTACCTAACCCCGGCTTCTGAATTGATCTATACACCGTTAAATTTTGGTCGTTTTAATCCCGCGGAGGGTCGATTCGGTACATGAAACACTATCGTTTTGTTAAGATAAAATTAAAAAATAAAGTACTTTTTTTAAAACTCTTTAAAATTAATTTAAGCATGTACGAAATTAATTTCTTTATTTAAGAGTACGAGTCAATGATCTTGTAGGTAGTTGTCGGTAATTGCGTACTAACTACCTACAGTTCATTGGCCTCGCTTAGCTGACGTTTAGTTTTTAATCTTATCTTAACAAATCGATAGTGTTTCATGTACCGAATCGACCCTCCGCGGGATTAAAACGACTAAAATTTAACGTTGTAGATAAAATTCCAGCTAAAAATACTTAAATTGTCTAAAGATTTCTATGGTCAAAGCTCTAAATCATATCGCATTAGCGACAATGATGACATAACGCTAAAAGTATGATTTTAGAAAAGTAACTAGGTACTCGTATTTTTGAATTTGAACATATCCATTCCTCATATTCATTGACTTTTGAGTAAACGACTTTTATCCAAAAATGCTTTATCTCTATTTGTAACTTAAAGAAATGAATGTATTCATTCGATGCCGTAAAATTACACTAAAGTGTTTTTGTTTTTATATTTGGATATTCATCCCTGGCCTGAGTCCCAGCAGTAGGAACATTAAAAGGCTGATGATGATAATGATGATGATGATTCATTAAATATCTTCTCCCGCTTTGGGTTGAGCGAAAGGGCGTGTCAGACTCTTACTGACTAAAACCGATCTCTGTCCCTTTAGTGGCCCATTGCGTTTCAGCGCCACAGCAAGGGTGTTTTTATTATTATGTGGATTTCGAATTTGCTCCGCATGCTTATTTCATTTTCATACAAGCATTTATTGTAACGCGGGGAATAAGCTCGCGGGACTCGTGCAAGGCAATCCCGCATGCGTGATAAGATCCGCCTTTTAGCAAAAAAACCCTAAACAGCTTCATGTGACTTGACAGACCATTTCATCAATTTTTCACGGGGATATGTTTACAGAACCACAATGCTGAACCATCGTTCTTCTATCTAAGCCAGTAGCCCCAGCCCTACAGCCTAATAGCTGTATAGTACGCGACAAATAAGTCGAACTAAAACGGCTGTCGTTGCTATGGTTACGCACAGTCCCCCGCTGTGCCGCACTTCGATTGAGACCAGAAAATCTGTTACTGCGCATTGAAGGTCGATCGCCATTTTACTTCAACTCATATGCCACATTTAGAGGCATGCGGAATAGAGAGTAAAGCCCTACACACATCCGTTGAAAAGGGAGGATCCTCCGACCAGACGGGTGTTATGTCTAGTGTTGCTGTTCTAATGTTCAAATCGCGCGGAGAACTTTACTTGCGCTATACAGGATTAGTTCTTATATGACGCCATAGATGTCGCTACACCGCATATTGTGCCTAATGACAAAACTCGCATACCTCACATCTCGCGGTCACCCGACACCTCTCGTTCCCCGAAGCGCCCGCGCATTCGGACTGCGTTCCCGTTACTGTCATAGCGTTCAACGCTCGTTCACTTATTAATTAATTGCTTGTTGCGCTAATTGTGAAGTGCATTCATTGGAGTTCGTGCATTTGTAACTTGTATGACGGTTTATTGTTGTGAAATAAATGGTAAACCTTTATAAGTTTACCTTTATGGGTTATGAGAAAAATATGTCAGTTTATGTGCATAGATGATACTATTATTAGTACGACGAAAATGCATTTTTTTTTGTCTGTCAACTGAATGAAACTAAATTAGAAGGAAAAGAAAAACCATTGATTGCAAGAGCAATCAATAGTTTTTGACTGTAGACAGTGTGATACTATCTAGGTCAGTTAGATTAGATAAGCCAGTTTTACTCAATTTTTGACAATTAATCGGTATGTATGATCATACGAAATTATAAGTGCATATGTATGAAATCATTCTAGAAGTTAATTACTAATCAACATATAAATAGGTAAGTATATCACAAACAACTTAGAGTGAAAAAGACGAACGTCAAAAAATTAGAAAATTTCAGGGACTATAACGTAATTCTGCGAATATGAAAAGTCAGGGTAGGATTAACTATATCTCTATTTGTAAAACTGGGTCAAACTTGAGTCATAATATGAGGATTTCAAGCCAAACAAATGTATACTGGTTCGTAGTATTTCTAATAAAAACATGGATTCAGATAATGAGTCATTTGTATGACTACGCCCAATTAATCGACACAGATTAACAGCCAAAACAACAGCAAATCAGAATATAAATCTATATTTTTATTACGTATGAAAATTGCGCATACATACGTCAATGAAAGAGTAACAAAAATTATCAACAGTCTGTCTTGTTTTCATTTAAATATCATTGTCATGCAGACGTCAACAACAGAATCAAAATTCGACTTGCATGGAATATTATAATGTGGTTTTTTTTATTCAAATCTCTATTTTATATACTTGGTGCTATTTTAAATAAAATAGCAGTTTTGTGTTTTTCCCATGAAACAAATAAAATGAAATTTGCTTACAAAACGATAGGTTTCTAATAATTCGACAAGTTTTACTTACTTACGGAAAACTATTTTTTATAAATTTTTTCAGCAGTGTTTTCAAAACCAAATGAGAAAATAATTATTTATATTAGCCAAGCAGAGGACGTGGAAGGGTCCTACCAAGGCTGAGGGCTTGAGGAAAGAGTCACTACAGCCCTAAGATTTTAAGAGCAACTGAAGCATCAGGGGTAGGTTTTTGTCAGTAATGGTCTGACACTGCTCGCTCTACTCAGAGCGGGAGAAGTGATTTAACAATTGCATCATTTCGCGTAATCATATTGTTTTTCTTGCTTTCTTTCTTTCTCTTTTTTTTTTCATAAAAAAACAAAGAACATGGGAACCCTTATCAGAACAAAAAAAAATGTGTGGTACTAACTTGGATTAAATACGTCAACAGCAACGCGAAAACATCAAAATTAAACATTCTAAAAGTGTTCTAATAAGTCACATTGTTCTCAGAATATTAAGTTTACAGTTTAGGAACCAAAAATATATATTATAATCTTGATTCTAGATTAAAATTTTATAAATAACTTTAGTTTAAATTAGCATAAAGGTGACTAAACTCTTTTGACCGCATAAGGAAATATCAGTTTACGAAATTTAATTTCTAGGCTATTAAATTGTTTTTAATTGAGAGAACTGTAGTGGAATCTTTGCAATAGAATACTAGATACTAATATTATATATAAGAAAGTCTGTAAGTTGTTTGTCTATCCAATATTTTTCCAGATATGAGGTATAATTGAAACCACGGCTGCGGGAATGGGCGAAAGAGTCATTCCATCCCTGAAAGAACACTAGTGGGTTAGTCAGTATAAGTCTGTTACTCCCTCTAGTTCCACCGAGAGCGAGAGAAGATATTCGATGAGTTTTGGCCCAAATAAGATGATTTATGAAAATCTAGTATTGTAAAAAGGAAACAGTTGTTCAGTAAATTTATTATTGTTTTGTAATACTACAAAATTTATGGAACCACTGTTTTTTTACCAACTTTGTTTATTACTGTTTTGATAGCTTTAGAATTTGAAAATTTAAACTATTACTATTATGACTATTTGTTGAATTAAGTCAAAGAATTATTATTACACAAAATATTTTTGACTGCCACGCAGGCAAAGTCGCTAGCAAAAACTGTTTCAAAAATCAATAAATGCTACAAATTACATAAGAAAATAGACGAAGGAATGTTTGCAAATTAACGGCGATTTTTTATTAAGATTCGTAAGTAATTAAAACGTGTGTATTTATGCAAATTGATTACACCTGAAGTTGTTTTTTATTATTTAATCTGTTAAAACACTTTCGCAATTAACAAGAAGTCTTGAGAACCAATCCAAGTCATTATAAACAGCTTAGCTGGCCGTTAAGTATTTATTTTTCTCATATTTTTAATGGATATGGTAAATATTTATGAATTTTCGAAAAAAAACAATGAGTAGGTAGGTAAAATAGTTGGATGTTCGCAGAAATCGTATATTTATAAATTCAAGGCGTCATATAAAACATGTCTTTTATGATTTCTGGTCCTTCTAATGAAAAAAAATGCTGTTTTTCTTGAATTCGACAATGTCCTGTTATGTTTAACCAAACCAGATTTTTGAGGCCAACACTAATTAGCATGCTAAACTAAAGATAATTAGGAACTAAATAAGTAGTTTATGCATTTTTAAAAGTTGGTAAAAAAAACGACAAAGTTGGTAGAGCTGTTGAGCGATAGGCTGGCGCTGCTGAACAAATATTTATTTATTTAACAATTCATTTACATACTGAATAATAAAAGAAAAGAAGACAGACAGAAAAATAGGTACATAAGTAAAAAAGCTATTAATAAGCAAATGTTATTATAGTGTCGATGAGTATTTAAAAGATAAATCCCTAAAACCACATAAAAATATAAGGCTTAAAATGTTTAATTTATTAA
The DNA here is from genome assembly GCA_958295575.1 of Leucania comma. Taxonomy (NCBI): domain Eukaryota; kingdom Metazoa; phylum Arthropoda; class Insecta; order Lepidoptera; family Noctuidae; genus Leucania; species Leucania comma. The sequence goes on from OY282484.1 coordinate 1,244,548, forward strand.
TATGTCTTCATTCATATAATTACACTATATTATTTGATACCTACATAACATAAACTATTATTATTAATTAATTAATTATTTTTTAAGAATGTATTTAGAATTTAGGTTAAGTTAAATTATAGAATACATAAAGAATGAGTCCTCATCTCTGCATACCCTTCTTTTGCTGTGCCCGACAGGGCCCATAATTGATTCTTATGTTAATGTTTACCACCTAAGCTTACATAGAGGATACAGCAGTTGGGACTCGAGGTGGCATTGCACAAGTCCGAGGCCATGTGTTTTCACGGCCCTCGGAGCGCGCCGCCTCCGGGCTCCCAATTAACGGTAGGAGGAGTTCACATCGGCGTCGGGTCGACGATGAAGTACCTGGGACTCGTCCTCGACAGCCGGTGGAACTTCAAGGAGCACTTCCGACGTCTGGCTCCCAGGTTGAATGCGACTGGGGCTGCGCTCAAGCGGCTCCTGCCGAACCTAGGGGGTCCAGACGCCTCCTGCCGGAGGCTCTACGCAGGCATCGTTCGGTCCATGGCCCTTTACGGTGCGCCGGTGTGGGCGCCATCGCTACGGAAGCGAGTGGCGGCCCGGCTAACCGCCTGCCAGAGGGTCATGGCCATCCGGATGATCCGCGGATACCGTACGGTGTCCTGCGAAGCGGCGAGCCTCCTTGCTGGCCTACCACCGTGGGATCTGGAGGCAACAGTCCTTGCACACATGCATGACTTACGCGTGGAGATGCAACGTCGGGGCGAAACTCCGCTGCCGCGACAAGTCGCGGCATGGCGGACAGAGCTCCGGCGGGATCTCATGGTGAAATGGCGAGAGCGATTGTCGCAACCTCGTGCTGGGCACGCCACGATCGAGGCGGTAAGCCCCTCTTTGAGGCGTGGCTGGAAAGGCCCCACGGCGTCGTCACCTTCCGTTTGGCGCAGGTGCTGACCGAGCACGGCAAGTTCGGTCCGTACCTGTACAAGATTCGTGCGGAGACGACGCCCGGGTGTCGCCACTGTGCGGACCGCCCGGTGGACACGGTGGAGCACACAGTCGAGGTGTGCCCCGCTTGGGAAGAGCAGCGCCGTGTCCTCGTGGGGGCGATCGGCGGCGATCTCTCGCGCCGGGGCTTGGTTCAAGCCATGCTCCGGAGCGAGGAGGAGTGGCAGGCGGTCGCCTCCTTCTGCGAAGCAGTAATGCTAGTAAAGGAGGAGGCCGACCGCCTTAGGCAAAGGCGGACACGCCGCCGCCGCCGCCGGGTTTCCGATCCCAATTTCCGGCCACCGTAGGCGCGGGCTCGCGGACGGTGGGCAATGGGTAGCTCGCTGTCCGTCCGTCCGGTAACAGACCGGTCCGAGCTCAGGTCGTCTACGGCGCGCACCGTTCCCGCGCGCCTCAAGGAGTTGTCAGCATACTGTAGGGGTCCAGCAGGGCCGAAGCCTACTGGGGCCAAAGGTTATGTGAGACTGTCACCAAAGGCCCCAGGATAAAGGCAAGGAATGGAAAGGTAGGTTTTTTAGTCAGTAAAAGTCTGACACTGTTTCCCGCCCCACCCAAGGGCGGGATTCGTCATTGGATGATTTTTACCTACCACAAAAAAAAAAAAAAAAAAAAAAAAAACCTAAGCTTACATTGTGGAATGCAATAAAGAATTGAGTATTAAGTGATGCTTATTTCTGTAAAAATCTTTTTCAGCATACAACTTTTAACAAAAACTTTTATGATGGGACCAAATTTTAAATCGCGAAAAAATCAGCAAGTTTAATACATTTTGACCAATTAGGCGAACATAAATGTACTCACCAGTAGATTTTTTCGCGATTTGTGATTTAGTCACATCGTAAAATTTGTTTGTTATAATGACTACAATCATGTGATTAAGTATAGGTCACTAATTACACGTCACTCTATGGCCTACAGGTAATAATTGTTCCTAGTCTTGATAGAGTGATTTTTCTTGATGGGTAAATTTAAATGTTTGAGAAAGAAGTCACGATAAAGGATAATCTAAGTGTGGGGAAATATACTTTAAAATCAGTCGAAGTAGAACTTAAATCTAGTTTGCGACCCATAGAGGCATTTTAAAGAATCTTCATAAACATTCGCCAAATGACAAAGGACAAATTAAATAAATAACAAGACAGTTTGAAGAATCTCCTTATTCATTCGCCATGACACCGGACAAACCCTCATTTAATGTAAATAAATAACAAGTTGTTACTGTAAATTTAATGATTTGAGGTGCAGTAACACGACCCTCAGACCACACCAACTCAAATCACATTTAGGTAGGTATACATCCATCCAAAAATAATCTTTAAAGGGGATTTATTACGTCTCAATATATTTCAATAACTAGCGACCCGCCCCAGCTTTGCACGGGTGCAATGGTGATTTTAAATATATTATGCATGTATTATTACATATAAATCTTCCTCTTGAATCATCATCTATTAAAAAAACCGCATTCAATTCCATTGCGTAGTTTTAAAGATCTAAGCAGACATAGGGACAAACAGCGGGAAGCGACTTTGTTTTATACTATGTAGTGATGATACGACATAATTCAAAGTATTCAAACTTTAAAAAACTTCGAAACCTCTTACAATAGAGCGATGTATCATCTCAAGCAATCTTTCTATTTATACAATTTTAAAAATATATATTTTTTTAATCCTGTTCCTAAGCCTCTATTGAGGAAACAGGACGTTTGGGTAGGTCGGGATTAAAATCAGTATAGTATTTAGATTTATGGTCTCTGTTAGGCGTTTATATGTCAAAACAATACATTTTTTTCATGTGTACAAATTTTAAGTGGTAATGGCTTCCTGTGCTAATACTTATATCTTTCGTTTGGTCTAGCTAATGGATACCTACTTGGCATGGAGGTGGCTAAGGATGGCGTATCTTCCTTATCTATAGCGATTTTTTAGAAATCGTTTCGAATTAAAATCTGAATAATCGATTCAATAATAAGTTCTAAAATATCGAGTTTCTAAAAATTGATCCGTTAGTTAGTTACGCTGCAAGACTGTGTCATAAAAAGCCCTGTCCAGATGATCCTACAATGCACTTATGTTTTATGACTGTTGAGTAATTGGGTGTGTAGTTATCTGGAGGGAAATAAGTGCTTAGATCGTTTTTAAATAATAATATTCCGCAGCAAAATTTTTTGATCCATTAACATAATTGGTCTATTTTTTGAAAATAAACTAAAATTCGATTTTTCGTTTAATCGATCTTAGCACGCCATCCCTAATTCTCTTTTATATTTTTGGATTTCCATAAGCTCAAAAAAGTTCAAAATTAGTAAAACCTGGCCTTAAACACAATAATTAATTTCTTTAAAAAAATCACTACCTAAGTGTATTTAGGTACAATTTTAGTACAGTAAGACCGACGGATCTTGGCGCGTGTGAAGTTAGGCTCTGCAAATTTTAGCGCTCAAAAGAAGCGCGCCAAATTAAAAATGATTTATAAAAATAAATGCCAATAACAGTTGTTTTCAGCAATAACAACTGCTGTTGGCATTTTTTTTGTTTCGAGTTTTTTACGAGTGCACAAGCGCTAAGGTTCGCAGAGCCTAACTTCAGACGCGCCAAGATCCGTCGACCGTACTGTACTTTATTGTAACTTAATTTTCTGATTGGAGTGTGTGGGTGTGCATTACTCCAGTTACAGCTACGTTGTATAAGGCTAAATGTTGATCGTTTTAATTCCGTGGAGGGTCGATCCGGTACATGAAACACTTTACAACAGCTGAGCAAATCCAATTATCTGTAGGTAATTGTCGGTTGTTGCGTACTAACTACCTACAGGTTTTTTTATGGTAGGTAAAATCATCCAACGACAAATCCCGCCCTTGGGCGGAGCGGGAAGTAGTCATTGCACTCGATCAGCTGATGTTTACTTAAAGAAATTAATTTCGTACATGCGTTTATTAATTCAAGTTTTAGAAAAAGTACTTTAATTCAAAATGTAACCGTAAGTGTAAATATGCATTTTCCCTCTCCGTAGAATTGTTTCTAAAAATACTCTCAAAGTGACAGACGTCGGAATCACTGGTGATAAATCAGCGCTAAAGTGGTCATGACCAGTTTTCCCCTGGTCATAGAAAATGTATGCCCAAATACGATGACTATTTGAACATAATTACATTTTATTCACACCCTTTTTATGGAAGATATGGGTATATATAATTACATAATTGAAAAATGTTACAATAGTATGGTTACAAAATATTTACAAATATTTTTTTTAATTGAAAAATAAAGAAGACAACCAATGTCGTGTTAAAAAAAGACCTTTAACTAGTTTTAATCAACTGTTTATTAAATGTAAAAAGCCGTAATAATTTGTGGTGGAAAATAAACAAATTTATTATTATTTACAAAAATTCAGCTTTCTAGCTACAGTATAACGGTTCATGAAACACAGCGTGGTGATGAACAGACAGACAATGGTGTCTTAGTAATAGGATCTCAATTTTACCCTTTGGGTACGGAACCCTAAAAATTAAGTAAGTACTGTGGTGGGTGAAGGCGTAATTAAAGAGCTTTTATGCTTATTAGAAAATTATATTGTTATTAAAAGCAATTATATTACATTCCTTATAAAAATACGTTTATCTATTTTTATTTCTTATTGACAATCTAAGACAAAACTCTTTCCAAAACTAAATTCTTTTCTTAACTTAATCTTTCAAAGTTATTACAACGTGCCAGTTTGCACTTTACCCCGGCATATAACCTGTTTGGTCGCCACAGCACCAACCAAAAAAAAATCTGGTGAAAACTGTTACCCATGAAAATACTCTGAATATTACGTATTAAAATACTCTTAATATTAAACTGTAATCAGCAAAAAAAAAGTATACCTACTCCTAAGCCCCCTCAATAACTTGTGGTTACAGTTACAAATATGGGTACTACAAATGTAGTGGTCTTATAAGCTAAAAACCTACAGCATATGGTCAATGAATATCTAACTGAGTCAGTCCTCACTATCGTCCCACACTTGACATATCAAGTTATTGTTTCCAAGAAGCCAACTTACTGACGGATGCCACAAAAATGTTTATTTATAACTTAGACGTGACTTAGTGCTTAGTGGCCAAGTCTGAATATAGATCGCGCAGTAACAGTTGCAAGAACTCTGAGGATCTGGATTTCAAGTTAAATGATGTCATAGGAATTTACAGGGGCTTTGTAGACTGTTTATTTTGGTATTATTATGGCACACCAACAAATAGATCCAAGAAACATTAACAGAAGAATAATACAATCTTATTAACAAATTATAACAGCAATTATCACAGCGAATTCTCTACTTAAAGGTGTGCACAGAACTTTTAGAATTAAGTTACCTATTATTAATTGTGTTTTGATTTAATTGTTCAACACTATATATTTAATAAACAATAATAAGGTACAAAACAAATTAATTAAAAAATAATCAATAAAATACGGAATAAGGTAAATCAATACATCAAATAAATTAAATAAATTGAGTCAGATTAAATTAATTTCAATTACATTAGAATGCATTTTATCACATTAAGTACATTTAATTATATTAAATTAAGTTATATTCAATTACATTAAATTGCGTTGAATTATTACAACTGTTAATAGTGTAGTGTGCAAAAATAAGATAAATCCTTTGAGTGACTAGAAACTCCATCTTTTTGACTGTGGGTAGACTTTCGGAAAAACGTAGATTTAATCGCTGAATAGGTCAAATTAACACAATACACAAAAATTTAAAAAAAGCCACCAAAGTTGACCGAATGGTTAACATTGGTGGGTGGGTTAAAGGTTACCTAAAATATATCTATATAACTTACAATTTATGAAGCCTGACTCCCGAACTAGGTATGCCTCTATGATAGGAGTGAATGCCCTCTCCATTTTATTTTGCCTTTAGGTATTTCTAAAACAATCTTTAAATAGATTCGATAAATAAAACTAAAAATCAAGATCAACCAACAATGAAATTAATCAAACTATAAAACATTAAACCAAATATTACCAGGTAAGGTACCTGTGAAATCGAAAATACAACTGATCAAACAAAAGCTGAGAAAAGGGAGAATGAATAGATTTTAAGTTAAACTAGTATCTAAAAGGTTCAAAAGATCAATAGAATTAGCAGAAGTGTCATAAGATTCTAAGAATTTATTTCAAATAAATAATTTACAGGCACTTCATGGAACTTATATTTAAAATTTTGAAAAAAAATATAAAATAATAATAAAGTTTAACATCCTTAATAAGAAAATAAACCAACAATTCATACCTCAATTAAGAAACTACATAACACCTATTACAACAGCAAAACAACTTTAACAAGCCAACGGCCTAAATTACGCGTCGTCCTACACCACAAAACAACAAGATAATAAGTCTACGTCATAAACTGGCGCCAACTTTACGTTAAACTTAATAAATTCGAATTTCAGAGTTTTCCTTAATAACCAGCGATTGGTTTACGGTACTGTTATTACTCGTTTTAGGTCAAGGTCATCTGGATGTAAAGCAAAAGGTCACCAGGTGACCTAACTCCCTTTGGTAGTTACAGGTCATGCAATAATTAATTTAATCACGCAATGTAGGGTTTGTATCGCTTTACGTATGAATGGAAACCAACATGGTTACTACCATCATAATTACATTTAGACCATTTCATTTAAATTTCTTTAATAGATACTGTTACTCAAATCTGATTTCACCCATACAGTACACAGCGATTCAGGAACACATTTATTGTGGATACAGCTAGGGAGTGGAATTTTCTGCCGGAGTCTGTGTTTCCTGATAGCTACAACCTGGGCGCCGTAAAGAGTAAATAGGTTACTTCTAGGCAAGCGTGGTCCATCGTCGCCCACATCGTCGCTTACCATCAGGTGAGATAGTGCTCTTAGATCCATACTAAAAAAAGCTACTACATATTTATTTGATATATTTTAATATACATATGTATGTTCATTTCTTGTTAGTCACCACTTCCAAGGAATTCGACCATTTTTGCTACCCTAAATGGTAAACGGCACTGATATCAAGTCATTCCACAACTACAAAAAATTCTTCCTACGCCATATTTATATCATCATCAGAATCCAATAGCCATTCATTCGTCATCAATAATTAGATGTATTATGACAACACTTCCGATGTGCCTTAATTCACCATAAACCTGATCTTTCCTATATAAATACACAATTTGCAATGACAATAAAATATTAGTTATTTCATTATTACTAATTTCAGGTCAAAGTCACCAGTGTATTAGTTCATGAAGTTCTACAGTGTAACATTAAATAAGAAATTTGTTATTATTTATTACTATCTCTTCTTCGTTCCAGAAAATTGATCCTTTGGTGTTATAAAAAGATCTCTCTCCAAACTCCAAACTTAATTCCAAAGGACCAATTTCCTAGCAGGAACTACTCTAAGTTGAAACAGTGCAGGGACACGTTACGGACACGAAATAGGTCTAGTTGTACCAAACGCAAATAAAAACAAGCTATTTTGAACCTACTGCTCATGAACCCACAATTTTAGCTGTCATTTTGAGCGTTGTCTCTTATGAATTTAAGCAGTGTACGCGAAATTTAAGGGGTAATGATTTATCTATGTATGTATATCAGGTCAATTTGCCATATTGAAACTTGCCAATTTTTATCCAGTGCTCGCACAAAACTATAACCTAATTTATGTTTTAAGTACACTATGTATAAGCTGCAAGTGTAGTTCTGCCAAAAAGTGTAGTTCAATTTATATAGTTCTGCCTACACCATTACAAACACCTTCAAAACCATACGTCATTTAGGCGCCATGTAAATGACGTAGCATCCGATAAATTCGCCGTAAACCACTATTTTCCTCAACCTACACGTACGTAGTGTTCTCATCAATTATTATTACTCACCTTATTATTATTGCTCATATTATTAAAACTCATTTCAGGTCAAGGTCACTGGTGTAAGCAATGCTTACGACTCTTGTTTTCGTAGCTACCGTTTTATTGTAATTTTTATAGTTCCGTATTTATACAACTGATTTTTTTTAAGTTTATATTGACAAGTGTTTATAATTTTAGTGTCGAATACTGAAAGGGAAGTTTTAGATGTTCAGGATCTAGTGATTGAAATTTTAGTGTTATAATTGTTGTAGAACATGGAAATTTGGAATTTTTTGCTCACTATTTAGAAAGATAGAATTTTGTGAGGAGTGATATGAAATAAAAGGGAGTTAGTGTTAGCGAGACCGGTGACAAGATGGACAGATTGGAAGAAAAAAAACGTGTTGAGCCGACCACAAATAATATGGGACGAGGGCAGGAAGATGATGAATTAGAAGGACAGAAATTGGCAAGTTCAGTGAGTGTAGTCAGCTTTTCCATTCATTCAAAATAGTTTATTGTAGTTAACTATTAAATGGTTTCATTCACTTGTGGCCATTTTGCTCTATTTCAGACAAAATTAGCTTCTAAATTTTTACCCAAAAAATCTCTAACAAAATTTAACACCTATTTCCAACATAAGCTGTGAAAACAATTAACAATATTTATTATTATATCAAATCAAAGTAAAATAAACACGAGAGTACTGCGTGCGCTTAAGGTCGAGTTCCAATAGCAATGACCCGTTTCGCCATATAAAGGAGTCGTTGCGAAACGACACCTTAACATTCCCGTCAACAGATGTTCGTTGGTGAAGGTTGCTGCCTACTACCTACTGGTAAGCTTCGTACCTTGTCTGAAGGTAGGCTGCGGACTGAGGAAGTAAAAGATACAGATTATGTAGTACCATGCAGAAAAATTCTTGGTCGGAGTAATTTTTGCGAAAACGATTAAAAAGAGACAACGATGCCCCAGACTGGAAATGTGGATGAGCTATATTTCGAAATTTTACTAGAATGGAAGATTTTAAAAGGCTGATAGCAGTTCCTGATTCCAGATCCCGTTAGAATCGGGTTTGATTTCCCATTTTTTTAAAATTTATATATACTAGTGCTGACAGCGATCCCATCTGATGGTAAGCAGTAATGCAATCGTTGATGGTGAGGCGCACTAGTTTATTAAGAGCCTTATTCACTCTAGCCTTGAAGACACCTGAATTATAATCGAACAGGAAGACCGCAGCAGCGAAGTTTGTTCCAGTCCTTCAATGTACGCGATATAATAGATACTCGCCGTACGTAAAGTTCAAAAAAACATACATAGTAGAGAGAAATATTCGATTTCCAAGTACTTGTTTTGGAAACTGACCAAATTAGTTAAGGATGAGAATATTAATAATTCAAGTTAAATTATTCCTTAAAAGCGTTTATTAAGAACTATATAGATTCGACACACATTCTTACGGCTGCCAATTTGACGACCACGAAGATATTTACAACATTGCAATAAAAAGGATGAAAGTCAGTAAAGGTCGCTGAAACCAGTATGGAATCTATAAAAAGAATACACAATATTTACCTCATGATAATATATGATGTTGATGTTTACGATATGAAACAATCTATATATTTATGTACACATTTATGTTAAGTTGTCAGTCTTCGCCCGCGTGATACTAGAAAATTATTTCAAGGAAACATACACCCGGGTTAAAAAGTCCTTTAGGCTATTCCATCCAGGGAATGCTCTACCCGTGTACCAAGCTTCATTGAAATCTGTTCACACGTGAAGAAGCAACAAACACACAAATACAGAAACTTTTGGTAACATTAATGTGGTTAGACGCATTTTTGCAAAAATTTCTAACCTGAGCATATTTTTACGCAGGACTGGATAGATCTACACGATCTCTTTGTTAGAAAATATTGATACATTTCGAAATGACGTATAATATGCGCTACTCAATCATGATTACTGAAGCGGCGCCAATGTCACTGTCTCTAGATACGAGTAACAATGATGAGCTAAAGAACACAGAAGCTCTATACGGAAAAAACCTGCTTACTTCGGAAGAAAATAAACAATCGTTGAGGATGCATTTAATGAGACTGTTCCATAAACAAATTAGAAATCAAGGTAAAACAAACAATGCAATTTTGTTTGGAACCTTTCCTCTATCTAATACCATTTAGAACTGAAGAGTTGATACAGGTTTTGCAGATAAAGCCAATTTATCAAAAAATAAAGACTTTATAGAGTTTCATAAGTCTTGACGGAGGAACCGAAAATTTTCAGAATGCAGGAAGCTGCTATCAGTATTATGCCACAATATATCTGTCTTAGACGATTCATAGGGAACGAACGTTATCCTAAAGATTTTCAAAAAACGGAGTCCCACACTCATGCATGTGCGTGAGTGCATTCAACATGTAACTCACATACAGAAAATCTTTGAACAAAAATTTATAGCGATTAAAAATATATTTGTTCCAGCCGGGAATCGGACCAGCAAACCGATCACGCTGTCAAATTCATAAATTCATAGAAACATGAGAATCATGGCATATTCTGGTAACTAGGATGTAATGGGTAATTCCGGAAAGTTTACAATTGCTTATTAAATCAAGTGGACATTCTGTATCAATTTACATATCTACATTTATATGTGCAGTCAGAAAGCAATAAGTCAATTAGTTTAATACCGAACGTTACTTCATTCCCTGCCAATTTGTTTAACACTAACTTGAGTTTAGTGTGGTACAAGACGTGAGAGAAAGTCGTTTTTACATTATGAAGTTAAAGAAGGGAAGAATTTTGATTGATTCCTTCATCTTCCAGGCCTTGTACCATGTAACTAAAGATCAGTGCTACATGTTTACTGTTTCTATTCTCAACTGTCACGCTATCATTCAGTATCTTTTATTATATCATTCTCAACATAAGATATCCCCTTTTTTCTCTCTCCCCATCTACACTTATTATTTTATTTCAATTATTTTTCATGCCAGCCATAACATGACATTCTCCACCCATCAACGCAATAGCTGACCGCATCCTGACACTATTTCGGCGATTTCATTATTTTCTTTGCAGGCGTAAGGAGGATGCGAGCAGCAAAAATTGGATTCTTAACAGTAAAAAATAACAAAATACATTAATCATGCTTGGGTATTTCACACAACTAAAATGTAATTCGTTTGCAGCTTATACTTTCCACCATCCAAATCGATGAGCATGCTAACCGGCTTCAATTGTGCAATGCCAATCAATCGGGACGACGTGTAATTGAATGTGAAGAGGCGACACTCACTATTATGTTTTATTATTATAATAATAGGCATACAAGCTTATAGTCAATAGTAGTCGTGGCTTGGTATAGGTATACTAAATAAATAAATCATGAAGTTGTACAAATTCGAAATGGGTTTATATAAATGATAAAAGCAACAGTACCTAAGTGGAAATGATTATTTAAATTTTAAAAGCTTGAGCTAAAGACATACTACCGCGTTGTAGAAATCTTTATATTTGGTATATGTCACTTTGTCTAAGCATATTGAGATAAAATAGATACATATCTGAAAGACGACTAGAACAGATGAAATAGGAACAGAGTGTTAATAATGATTCTAACCATCTTGCTAACGATAACATAAAACGCAAGGGACTCCATTAAAAAGTGGCGTACTTTGTAGCTAATCTACGTAATATGCTGTACTTCTTCATCATTAGTTTAATGATAGTCATAAACTACCACCTTCATAATTTTCATAATACTTAACTCTTCATCTTTATCGACATTTCAAATAACATTTGACAACATGACATAAAAACTTGTCAAACTCAAAATAAGAATTTACAACAAATCTTCCATTTAAGTCGTCAATATAGCTTCCATAAATACGGAATATGACAGAAACCGATATCGCCCACGATGCAGCCATACGTCTGTATGTCATAAGCATTAGGATGACCTACATGTAAGTCAGTTTCTATTGACACACTTACTGCCTCTCGAAGGGCTAGTGACTGCCAGGTCAAAGTTATTGTTATTAGGCTTGAAGAAGTTGTTACGTTTGGAAACGATGTAAATGTTATAGAGTAAGTGCATCTTATAACTGCCTACATGTGTCCTCATTTCACACAAATTGAATGTGTGAAATTAGTTTTTAAATCGATTTACTGACTTCAAAATTACAAACAGCTATCTTAATTTGTAATTTCGTTTTGAATCGCAACAAAATTTAGTTTTTACCGGAAATAAAATTTAGTTATGTAAGCACATAATTAGGAGTAATCCAGTACACAGTTTTTCTTGTCGTCTGTTAATACTTAATATAAGTAAATAAAATAGGACACAGAACTGACCCCTTTACGATGCCTAAACTCGTTCATGATTGTTTAAATTTTTGTTAGGGCCGAATAACTCATTTTTACTTGATAGCTCAACCAGGATTTTTAAAACCCAATAACCTGAAAGCTATCTAGCTTTTAATTAAGATTTACTCAACCGAAATCCTTGTATAAATCAAAGAAGAAGCTTAAAGCATTCCCTTTTCAGGATTTATAAACGATGACCAATTTCAAACGGCTGATTGTTCAGCCTTATGTTCAAAGTAGAAATCAAAGGCTGTACTCACCAATGCAGTAAAATCCGATACACATGGACACTTGTCACAACACTAACACTAACACTCACTTAATATTATTAATTAGTAAGCAATTCGTTATAGTCTGTTAATAGTCACGGCATTTTCGCAACCGCGCCGGTCGGTGCAACGGAACACGTCACTGGACATAAGTTATTGTAAACCTGAAACAAAAATAAACAAAACATCAATAAACATATACTTTTTTTTTTTTTTTTTTTTTTTTTTTTGTGGTAGGTAAAATCATCCAATGACGAATCCCGCCCTTGGGTGGGGCGGGAAACAGTGTCAGACTTTTACTGACTAAAAACCTACCTTTCCATTCCTCGCCTTTGTCCCGGGGCCCGTGGTGACACTCTCGCATGACCTTTGGCCCCAGTAGGCTTCGGCCCTGCTGGACCCCTACAGTTTGCTGACAACTCCTTGAGGCGCGCGGGAACGGTGCGCGCCGTAGACGACCTGAGCTCGGACCGGTCTGTTACCGGACGGACGGACAGCGAGCTACCCATTGCCCACCGTCCGCGAGCCCGCGCCTACGGTGGCCGGAAATTGGGATCGGAAACCCGGCGGCGGCGGCGGCGTGTCCGCAATAAACATATACTGTAGATGAATTAATTAATAATACAGTGAAGCGTATAAGTTCTTGATATTTTACGTGTCAAAGAGACTAATTTATGCTTCAAACTGTCAGTTAGTTGGTCACCATTTTGTCACGGACGTTAGCCGTTAAATTAATTTGAACCCACGTTAAGCTTCTAATCGCTTAAGAGCTGGTTGACCTCCACAGTCAAGAGTGATATCAAGTATTTCTGTGTAAGTGAATACTGAGCGACGTGATGATAGACTGCCTGAAGTAGACACTCTGATTGTGAAAAAGCAGGGTTGTGTCTTACCACAATAGGAATTACTCATCATAATAATTATAGCACCACTCAATAAGAGCAGGTTTTCTTAAGATTATCCTGACCACAATAATAGAATAGAATATAATAAACTTTATTGTACAGACGCCAGCACCCAATCTGTTAAATTTTACCAATCGAACATTAACCTTCCGCAATTGTGATAAGGTTGAAAATCTATTAAAGAAATTTGACAGATTCAGGTAGGTTGATGTGCTGGCGTCTGTACAACAAAATAGTAACAAACTTCAAACTTTGAAACAACCTGTGCCTTATGAGTTTGTTTCGATTTTTCTTTTCATAAACTAAAATAGAAACACCAATTTCATTTATATATTGTTCTATTTGATGATTTTTAGTTTGTTAGTTATCCTGATTCCTAAGGGAACGTATCCATATTAAACGAATAAGTACTTAGGTTTTCTTCAGATGGTCAATATAAACAATACTTTTGTTTTTGTAAATTAAGCTTCTGTCACTATTAGGTTTTTTTCAAAAGTTTATTTCTTATGAAAATGTTTTTGAAGAAAAGAAGTTTTTGCGAAACTAGGTGACAGGGCAGTTTGCGCATATAATACAGGTAGTCACATAGGCGGCAAAACGGTTATATTCAATATGATTATAATTTTATCTATACCCGAACCAATGTACGAGTACGTTGCTACTTTACAGAAAAATCCATATTAAGCCAACACCGGTTGGCCTGTTTTCAAGCACCAAACTGACCTAGAGATTAAAGACGATTAGCACTATTTGAACTGCCTAGATAAACTTAAACCTAGGCCTAATGTTACTTGACCGAGAATTAAGTAGGTTACTAAATAGCGTTTGTTTTGATACAATGTTGTGTGTATGATGTTTGTAAACCGTTTATCAGCTGCTTGTGAGATGACAGCATAGTTGAGATGAGTCAGACTATTAGACTTCGGAAGATAGAAAAGCAGATATTTTATATTGGAAACTTGGAGACCAAATTTTAGGAATTCTTAATCTAAAATAAAATCTCAACGACTGGAAACATATTTCGATATGTTTCCAGTCGTTGGGATTCTTATTTGATACATTTCAAATTATATTATTAGACAAGAAAAAAGTGTTTCATTCCTATTCTACGTTTCACCCATTTAAAGTAGGTTAAACTTAATAATTGACTACAATTTAGCCTAAATCACTAATAAGAAATTTGGCTTCAAGTTAACTTGTTATTATATATTTTAGATTATTTCAAAATTAAGAATCTTTTGGCACTTTTACACAAGTCCATAGCGCTTTCTTAAAACCTAACTAAATATAGTTAACTGAAAAAGTTTAGTGTGTGAATAGTGAATAGTGAAGTTACAAAAACATCTTCAATGAATACAGTCATCTTTTCAATCTATTAATTCAGTACAATATCCTAACTCTTAAACTTTTTGACTTTAGTTTCTACTATTGTCTGTCTCAAAAATAAAATCTTTCAAGACAAAGTTGCAGACATATGCGAATCCTTTGTTTTAATGAATCCTCGAACCCTTCCAGTCGTGCCCACAAGGAATGACTAAGTCGATTCTTATCAAATCCTTGCTATTAATAGCTTCGGTTCTTGGAGCGGTCTCAACAAAGAGTCTGCAAGTTAGCCCTTATATTTATTATTACTTATCTGTGGTTAATGCATGCACAGATAATGTGCGCTTCGTTAAAATTGTATTGAGATGGTCTGTTATCTATAGTTTGTGAGTGGAATACTGAATTGGAAAAAAAAAATTGTTGATTTAGGAAAATTATTAGTTTTGTTGCTTTGGATCACCGCGTTTGGTAAGAGGAACATTGAAAGAAAGAAAGAAAGAAAAACATTTATTTGAGACTCGCACAGGACAAAAAATATATATACAACAACAATACAAAAAGTATAAATAGATTTTACAACATAAAAAAAAAACAATAAATAAAAGAACACAAAAAAAAAGATTGAAAATAAAAGACCTGTGCGAGGTCAAAAAGGCCTCTATCTCAGCATATGCTGCGATATTACCTAAAAAAAAAAGGTAAAATAACGCAGCGCTGGTATTCACATTGCTTGTAGATTCAAATTTTAATATAAAAGGTCTCGTCATCTTTTGAAGTCATTTAAAAATAAGTTTAAGATACTCGTTTTTCCATTTTTTTACGAAAAAACTAATAAGAAACAAGAAAAGAAATTGTTGCTAATATTTTATGTCTATAAATTATAAATTAATCCCCTCAAAAACAATGAAAATAAAAATATAATCTTTAATAAACTATCGAAAGTTGTTTGAAATCGATAGGTTTTAACCATATTGTATGCGTAAAGGATCACATTTGAATAAATAATGACTATAAATTATAAATAACATATATTCTTTTTAGAAAATTTATAAAACATGGTATTGTTTTTGTAATGAAAAAATTTACATAAATATAACCTTTTTGATTGTATTTTTGACAGATTTATTTTGTTGTAATTTTTTGATTAAAAAAATTAAACTAGCTCCCTTTCCCTAGACTGTGTTCAATATTTTATTAATTAAATAGAAACGGTAGAAATTTTTCTTGAAAGGTTTTCTCTTAATGGGATTATTACAACGCCATTATTGTTTAGAAACATGATTGAACTTAGAAGCTTTTTTTTTAGAAATTAAAATAAGCAAATCAAATAGTGGCAAGCGCGACTGCTAAGCCTGAACTCCTGGGTTCAGTTCCCGGGTCAACCAAAACTAGCTGTTACTTTTTCCTTCGGAATTTCTCTGTAGCTGCTCCTGCTGAGATTGAAAATTGGTGTTGTGGTAACCCCGTGCCTCGAAAAGCAGGTAAAGCCGTTGGTCCTGCACCTGATTTCTTCCTGGTCGTATCAGATTGCCGTCATGTTGAACTATGAGAGTAAAGAAATAGAGTATACACAACAAAGAATAGAGAGTACACTTGTGTTTGCACAAACTTGTGCACTATAATATTTCCTGCTTGCTTAATTTCCGTTGAGATTAGGCCCCGTGACCGAAATTAGATCGAGAAGATTATTATTATTTAGTAGAGCACAGTGGTTTGTTGCTTTTAGCGATAAGACCGCCCATTGTGACATCCTATTAATTTTAAGTTCCTATTGTAATTTTATCTTTGGTGTACAATAAAGAATATATCTATCTATCTATCTATCTATGTTAAAGTCCTTACAAAAACTTCTAGAACTTACTGGAGCTTAAGACCTTTTTACCATTCTAGCTGATTTGATATTTTTTTTGTCATCATCATCTTTTTATCAAATCCCCTGTTGGACATATGCTGCGTCTCGCATCCATTGCGTTCCCGCGACTCTCACTAGCTCATCGGAGGAAGGCCTTCTAATGCTGCGTCTTCCGGTTTGCGGTCGCCATTCCAGAATCTTTTGGCTCCATCGAACATCTGTTCTACGAGCAATGTGCCATGCTCACTGCCACTTAAGTTTGGCAATTCTTCGGGTTATGTCAGGGACCTTGATTCTCCTGCGTCTTTATTCCAGATGCGATCACACAAGGAAACTCCAAACATAGCCCTTTCCATTGTCTTTGATAATCTTTTCACTTGTAAATAAATCATTAGAGACCTGCAAAACATTGAAGAAAAAAAGGAAACTAAAAGTAGAAATGTACTGCATTATTCGTTACTCTCTTTGGTCTTTGATATTTTTAGTTCAGAGCCACTACTAACCCAAATGCAAGTTCGGCGAGCAACAAGAAGAATCAATAAAAGAAACGTTTCCATCAAATATAAGCCGTGAACCGGAAAGTATGTGGATGTGACTTGTGCGTCGCTAGGTACAGGTAGTGGTAGGTGCAGCTGCCCACGCGTCACCTTGGGCTAGCGAATGTCGCCACGAGAGGCAAGTTTCCGAGATCGGCGCCGCGGATGGACGAAACTTATTTGAAATTGAAATGTTTTATTTTAGTACCAGAAATGGATACTATTGGTAGCGCATAAGATTTGGAAAAAGATAAGGAACTACGTCGTAGTTGGACTAAACTGGAAATACAAAAAAACCAAGCCAGGATATGCGAAATATTCTGTATCATGGACAAAAAAGTTACAAAATGTTGAGCCTAAGACAAATAAAACTAATAATTTACAGAATTGTTCGTCAGAATCATCACAGCTTTGGAACTCAAAGGACAATTGAAAGAACATTGAGTGGGTTTTAGGTAAAAAAGTTAGTATATATACGCAGTGAACTGCACTCTAGGAAAGACGTACCAGAAACAAAGAATTAAGAAAACATTAAATATTATTATTAAAAGAAAAGATAGTTGATGGGGCCGAAAGATTCTGGAGTGGTGACCATACACTAGAAGATGCAGCGTTGGAAGGCCTCCCACAAGGTGGACCGATAACTTGGTGAGGGTCGCGGGAATGCGATGGATGTAAGACACACATAACCAGTCATTATGGTGACGCTTGGGAGCGGTCTATACAGTGGACGTCTTTCGGCTGATGATGATGAGAAAATATTTAAGTACAATAAACTTGAATATCAATTGCTAGAAGCAGATCACAAGTTAAGGTCTCTAAACACTAATTTCTTCTACTCATTCATGGACCTAAAGACCTAGTTACACTGTGAGAAAACAAAAAATATAGCTCAAGCTACTTACACAAACTGGAATTTAGCGCCCTCCTTGCAACAGAAACAGTCATGACAAACATACAAACACCTAAATTCGTTGCGTGACCTCTCGTTAACTAACACCATAAATATGGCGTGTTTACCATAAAAATTACCATTTTAATGAACACCTTTTCTAAGACAAACAAAATGGTGGAAAGTGTTGATATTTTTTATTGTGGTAATATTTTATTTTGACGCCGTTCGTTAGGCTTGCGGCTTTGTGAAGATTAATGTAATAATTTCTTCAAGAAATAAAATTTTAATGTATATTATATAATTAATTTAGTGAGAGCCTCCTTGGTTTGCAAGAACACCATTTTTTCAATAGAATACTGCGAATACTGTCTATAGCCACAGAATTGTATAAGTAATTTAGAAGTTTAAGTTGTAGAGAGCAGGACTAATACAGTCAATTTTGTCTCGGCCAGCTACGGATGATGCCAAGAAATTATGTCATTTGGTAGCATCCCTTCAAATGTGACTTCCTTCTTTATTATTGTAAAGTGTATATATATACTCGTATAGTATCTTAATTATTTTAGTTTAGGTATTAATAATGTTAAAGGGTACGATGGGGTTGGCATATCTGGTCAGATAAAAACCCCAAAAAAAAAATAAAAAAAAAGTTGTAGAGCGCAGTCGTGGCTGAGTGGTAATGGCCCCGACTTACGAGTTGTAGGTCACGGGTTCGAACCCAGCCAAGCGTATTACTTTGTGTAATTTATATCATCACCACTGCTCTCAAAATGGTGAAGGAAAACATCGTGAGGAAACGGGCATAAAAAAAAGTAATAATAATACATATTATCACAAAATAAAAGAAGTACTTAACATCTAGTTCATAACGTCAAGCCAATTCTCGAAACACCGTAGGCAGTGAAATACGTACGCCATACACAATTACAAAGCGTATCAATTATATTATACCTATACCATCGATCATGGGGTACCTATTGGCTGTAGTGACTCAAGGCCCCATAGTAGTAAAGGAATTAAGTTATTATATGTAATTGATTGTGGAACACGTGTTCTAGTTATGGAATTTATTGTGTGGGACTTACTAGCTATAGACTCAGAAGTACACGATTGTTTTTTGTTTGGGCCTTATAGAATTGGTTTCTTCGTTTAGGTTTATTAACGGCTCTAATACTGGACGTACTTTCCTGATAGTACAGGGTCATGAAAGGCTCCGATACAGAAATAACTTTTCTGATGCTTACGGAATGAAGAGGTAAAAGTCTGGATTTGGAAAATCTTCATCAGTCTTATAAGGTTGCATACACAGGAGTAGATACTAGACACTAACTCGATGAAAGACTTGAATAAATACTAAAAAACGTCAAGAAAGATTTGTGTCTACAATTATACGTCAATTTATAAAATTTTGATGAAATATATAAAAGATAAGAAATAGAAAAACGATCGTCTCATAATATGTTAGTAAACGTCCTGCTTATAGTCTAATGTAAAAGACTTTTCTGGTGGTGGTGAAATGAAGAAGAGAATAGTGGTAATACTCATCAGGGGATGATTGTCTAAGAAAACAAAACAATTTGCGAGAAACTTTAGTCAAAATTCTTCAAGTCAAAAGTATAATTGTTTTATCGCTAAACAAAAATGTTTCTATTAAGAATACTAGCTTGACGACACTTGTTAACACTAACATATAAGTCATCATTAAAACATTTTGTACGTGTATAATCATTTGATAATAATACAATAGAAATATTTCGATAATATATGTATTATTCAACACACGACAGGTATTGTGGTTCTTATACATCATGGTGACGAGCCGGTACCTTCCGACGTCACCATTGTTATAAACTAGGACGCCTGCCAACAATATAGTGAAGGATTTTGAAGAATAAGTGATTGATAACAAAGTTTATATCTAACTGTGTTAGGGACAGCTTGGAGTGCACCTAATTCAAATATCTTGTAGGAACATACCCAAAGGAAAGTTGAAAGGGTATCGTTCATCTTGGATGGTCATAGAATGAGGATGAAGCGTATTTAACTAAAAAAGTAATGAATGTAACCGTGGAGACACATAGAGAAGAGCTAAAATGAAAAAAGGATGAATTTAGTGAAAAAGGAACTGAATTATAGGGTAACGCTAGGCAAGAAGAATGAAAGCAGACTTTATGCAAAACCCAAATAACATGGAATCTCACAGGAAGATTATTAAGAGCAATGTTAATAGGGAAGTCAAGCCGACCTAACTGTCTATCACGTTGCTCACAAAATTTTTAACCACCACCTAAATTTTTAATCATAAACAGTCAACCAATATGGATTAAAAAAGTTAGACAGACAAAAGACTAAAGACAATTCATCAAAATAATAATAATAAATCATTTATTATCAGGCATCTTGGCCCATAGATACATACCTTACAGACTAACACTATATATAATGTAAATAAAAGTTATCATAAGTAAATAAGACTTTAAAAAAAAAAAACATTAAAAACCATAAAGCCATAAAAAGCCATAGTCAAAACCTAAATGGGTGAAAATGACCATAATGATAAAAATGAAACTCGTAAAAAAGCAAATAACAAAAATGTAATGTTAGGGCTCGTTTATAATGCACATTATATTCTTAGTGTTATTTATTTCATTGATTTCGTATAAGTTGTTCCGCCTTAAAACATTATATTTCTTGTATCATTTATTTTATTAATTAATTATAGAAAGAAATCTTTATAAGTCAGGATTTTTTTATCACCGACACTAAACATAACAAACAGAAAGACAATCGGATCCATATAAAGATATATATAAAAAAATTCACTCAAATATACAAACAATATACCATCACGCTCTAATAAAAAAAAATATTAGCAATGTGATCGCGATTAGTTCATTTTTGTAACGTACCTAAAGTCATAACAAAAATGAAAAACAGCTTAGATGCTTTGAAAGTAACTTCAAATATGTGAAGCCAAACAGAAATCTCAATGAGTTCTAACTATCATGCATTTCAATATATGTCAGCAATAACGTGCTTAATTGATTAATTAATAATATAAGTGCTCACTTAACTGCGTTGTTTGAAACAAACAAAACCGATAAGTTAAAATTGGAATTTTGCTCACCGACAAATAAACACGCGTCGTTTACTATTTTCACTCGACGGCAAAATGGCCGACTCATATTTGATTCTTTTATGAGATTGTTTCGTTATAGTTTGAGTGACTCCATCCTACAAATTCTATATAATGCCAAATTTTTTTGTTATAAAAATTAATAACTAAAATTAATAAAATCATAGACATTATTTTGTACCCAAAATTTTAATATGATAGATAATTAAAATTAAATATTTTTACCGTAGTCAATGGGCATTAACAACGTTTGGGCAAAAAGTTCAAATACCGTAACTGTTTTATTTATTTTGTCAAATTATTTTGTATGAACATTAATCTGAGTTTTTTGAAGTTAGTTTGCATGGAACCAACCAACTTTTCTATGTAAATAGTTCAATTCCCGAATTTTTATCTTTGTGAGATATCTACTTTACAGTTTTCAGATTTATTCCTATATTTGTATTATAAGACCTTGCTTCATGCTAAATTTTAAGGTTCTATATGAACAGGAAGTACCCTGTAAACTTTGATTCCCTTGAGAGCGTCGAAATGTACGTTTTTTGCGACATAAACTGCCGTATCTTTTTGTCATCAACATAGAAGTTTGATTTTATGTACAGCTTCCAGTGACCGCAGATCTGAGTACTTATATAGTTTTAATTACAATTCGATACCTCTACGCATACCTGAGGTAAAGGGTCTTACAAGACAGACACACAACAATGTCACCCTATAAGGGTTCCGTTTTTTCTTTTTGAGGTACGAAACTCCAAAACGATTTTTTTTTACGGGCAACAGTCAAAAAATCTGTATACTATAGCTAAATAATATATATCAGAGTACTAATAGGTACTTTTTACATGGTAAAAATAATTTTATCATAAAATATCGAGTGTGAACAAATTCTGCTATCAAAATGGTAATTTTTAAGGTTTTCACCCAAATGCATTGTATATAGTCCATAAAAATTAGAATCGTTACCAGTAACTGCCGAAATATTATCTGGTTCACGCATTGAGTGGCCATTTTCGATACTATACTTACTGAAAGAAGCAGACGACCTTTTCACGTTTGAAAAATTGTTGTAATTGTTGATTACTTCTTTTATACATTATATTATTGTAACTGTTACAGCTGTTTGTTAAACAACACAATACCCTCCAAATCCACACACAAAAGGACTCAATACTCTTTCAAAACAATAAAAGCTCAACATTTACTTCACATCGGGCACAAAATTATTTAATAGTTGTCCAGCTGAGCCAGTAAGGTCGGATCTGAACCTCGCCCGATTAGTCACAGGCAGGCTCACGGTCGATCTCCATATACAGCTCAAATATAACACACATGCGACTATAGACCGTAAACTAAAGGAAGAAGAGGTGGAATCTGTATGTGATGATGAAGTAGCTCCATAGAAGAATACGGCTTTAGCAATATGTTTTGAAGGGACGAATTGGTATACGTCGGGGTTATGTTCTAGGCTTCTTAGCGTGAGAATGTTGTCAAGGAACTTATTGATTCTATGATTTAGATAGAAGAAGCTATGGTTTTTTTTTTTTTTTTTTTTTTTAGTGGTAGGTAAAAATCATCCAATGACGAATCCCGCCCTTGGGTGGGGCGGGAAACAGTGTCAGACTTTTACTGACTAAAAAACCTACCTTTCCATTCCTTGCCTTTATCCTGGGGCCTTTGGTGACAGTCTCACATAACCTTTGGCCCCAGTAGGCTTCGGCCCTGCTGGACCCCTACAGTATGCTGACAACTCCTTGAGGCGCGCGGGAACGGTGCGCGCCGTAGACGACCTGAGCTCGGACCGGTCTGTTACCGGACGGACGGACAGCGAGCTACCCATTGCCCACCGTCCGCGAGCCCGCGCCTACGGTGGCCGGAAATTGGGATCGGAAACCCGGCGGCGGCGGCGGCGTGTCCGCCTTTGCCTAAGGCGGTCGGCCTCCTCCTTTACTAGCATTACTGCTTCGCAGAAGGAGGCGACCGCCTGCCACTCCTCCTCGCTCCGGAGCATGGCTTGAACCAAGCCCCGGCGCGAGAGATCGCCGCCGATCGCCCCCACGAGGACACGGCGCTGCTCTTCCCAAGCGGGGCACACCTCGACTGTGTGCTCCACCGTGTCCACCGGGCGGTCCGCACAGTGGCGACACCCGGGCGTCGTCTCCGCACGAATCTTGTACAGGTACGGACCGAACTTGCCGTGCTCGGTCAGCACCTGCGCCAAACGGAAGGTGACGACGCCGTGGGGCCTTTCCAGCCACGCCTCAAAGAGGGGCCTTACCGCCTCGATCGTGGCGTGCCCAGCACGAGGTTGCGACAGTCGCTCTCGCCATTTCACCATGAGATCCCGCCGGAGCTCTGTCCGCCATGCCGCGACTTGTCGCGGCAGCGGAGTTTCGCCCCGACGTTGCATCTCCACGCGTAAGTCATGCATGTGTGCAAGGACTGTTGCCTCCAAATCCCACGGTGGTAGGCCAGCAAGGAGGCTCGCCGCTTCGCAGGACACCGTACGGTATCCGCGGATCATCCGGATGGCCATGACCCTCTGGCAGGCGGTTAGCCGGGCCGCCACTCGCTTCCGTAGCGATGGCGCCCACACCGGCGCACCGTAAAGGGCCATGGACCGAACGATGCCTGCGTAGAGCCTCCGGCATGAGGCGTCCGGACCCCCTAGGTTCGGCAGGAGCCGCTTGAGCGCAGCCCCAGTCGCATTCAACCTGGGAGCCAGACGTCGGAAGTGCTCCTTGAAGTTCCACCGGCTGTCGAGGACGAGTCCCAGGTACTTCATCGTCGACCCGACGCCGATGTGAACTCCTCCTACCGTTAATTGGGAGCCCGGAGGTGGCGCGCTCCGAGGGCCGTGAAAACACATGGCCTCGGACTTGTGCAATGCCACCTCGAGTCCCAACTGCTGTATCCTCTCCACGACTGTCGCAACCCCGCGCGTCGCTAGTTCGACCGCCGCCTGGTACGACCGTCCCCGCGCCAGGACCAGCGTGTCGTCTGCGTAACAGACCACGCTGACCCCGCCGGGGAGGTCGGCGCGCAGCACGTAGTCGTACCCGATGTTCCACAAGGGCGGCCCTAGTACCGATCCCTGCGGAACACCGCACGACATCTCTCGCCGTTTCAGCTCCCCCTGATGACCGGGGTAGATGATGAACCTGTCCGACAGGTAGGCCTCGATCACCCGACAGAGGTAGTCGGGCACCCGGTGGTACCGGAGTGCCCTACCAATGCAACTCCAGGGCAGGGAGTTGAAGGCGTTGGCGATGTCCAGAGACACCGCCAAGACACACCTGCCCCGGGACACCGCATCCCCCGTCGTGAGGGCTCGCACGCGCATGATGGCGTCCACAGTGGAGCGCCTCCTGCGAAATCCGAACTGGCCGTCCGCAAGATCCGGCCCCTTCCGTGCCAGATGCACGACGAGGCGGTCTGCAATTACTCTTTCAAAGAGCTTGCCCACCTCGTCGAGCAGCACAATGGGCCGATACGCGGACGGAGAGTCCGCGGGGCGCCCCGGCTTCGCGATAAGGACCAGTTTCCCCGTCTTCCAGCGAAGCGGGAACTGGCCCCTCTCCATGCATGCGCTGAAGAGCCCTCTCAGTCGAGACCCGAGTTCCTCCATGGCCAGGACCCAGGCTTTTCCAGGCAAGCCATCGGGTCCTGGGGCGGTGTTCTTGGCACTCAGCCTTCGCACCGCCACTCTCATCTCCACCTCGGTCACCTCTGGAGCATTGTTGCCGTCGTTGCCGTCGTGGTCCGCATCGGACACCGCTGCTGGTGGCGGAGCCATAGGCGGGGGAGTATGCTCCCCTCGCGTAGGGAACAGAGCGCCCACCACACCCTCCACGAGCTGGGGCCGGAGACTCTGAGTCAGCGGGGGAGCCCATGGGCGGAGTTTCTCCATCACCATTTTGTATGGGCGTCCCCACGGATCGACGTTCAGAGACTCCAGCCACACGTTGCGGGCCTCGAGTTTGGCCCGCTTTATCTCCGCTCGGAGGGTGCGCTTTGCCGCCCTGTATCCCTCGTACAGCTCCGCCTCTATGGCCTCCGCACCCGGTGGACGGGTGCGGCGCCTGCGGTGTCTAGTATACCGGCGTCGCGCAGCATTGCACGCATCGCGCAGTGCCGCAATCTCTGGCGACCACCAGTGTACTTGGCGCCGGGCACGTCCTGGCCGGACTCGGGGCATGGCCGCGTCGCAGATTTGCGACATGGCCACCTGGAACCAGTCCGCCTCGACGTCGATGTCGACAGGCCTGTCCGGTGCTTGCACCCAGGCCTGTACTATCGCGGCTTCCTGGAGCAGGTCCCTGTCCAGCTGCCTCAGCGCCCAACGCGGACCACACGGGGTCTGTCGGACCGGCGCGGTCGAGGTCTGGGCGGAGACGTCAAACCGGATGTACCGGTGGTCGGAGAACGTCTCCACCTCCTCTATAACGCGCCAGTCGACGACGCGCGGTGCCAGTGCAGGGCTGGCGAACGTAATGTCCACCACCGACTCGCCCTGCATCCGCACACACGTGGGGACAGAACCCCGGTTTTGTACGACTAGGCCCTGTCCTAGGGCCCATTCCTCCACCCTTCGACCTCGCTGGTTCGTGAACCGGGAACCCCAAGCCTCGTTCCAGGCGTTGAAGTCCCCGCAAACGACCACGGGGAGACTGGAGTCAAACCCAGCAACGACGGCATCCAGCTCCAAAAGGGAGCTATCCAATTCGGCGAGAGATCTGTTCGGGGACAGGTAGACGCCTACCACCACTATGTCCCCGAACCGTGCTGCCACGCAACCCCGGCCTTTCTTGACGGCCTCGAGTGCCGGGGTACCGGCGGCGGCCGACGAAATGAGTGTCACCGAGCCGCTCAGGTCCTGAACCCAGTCGGCTCTGGGCAGGACAAAGTGCGGCTCGGAGACAACGGCGATGTTGATCGACCACTGCGCCATGCTCTGGAGCAACAGATCCTGAGCGGGGGCGCAGTGGTCGATATCCGCCTGGAGGAGACGTAATGGAGCCGTTATTGGCAGTCCATTACGGTCTCCTCCCGGGCCCTCCGTGAGGGTCCTGCCGCGGTGGTAGCGGCGGCGGCGTCTGCGGAGGCGATGGCGGCGGCAGCCAACGGGGCAGCCGCGGCGGTGAGCACCTTCGCGGGGATGGGCCTTGGGACCTTGCCCTTGGCCTTGGCGGGGGGATCGCAGGTCCTGCTCTGTTGTCCATGAAGGATAATCACATATGTCATACCCATAGTGTGACCGTCTTGGTCTATGATGGCGTTAGTTGCTAGGCAATATTTTTCTAACAATGGTTGTCAACTTTTATCTGAGTTGTATTCTGTTCACATATTAATTAAATTCCACTGTGCAATATATACTTGCTTATGTATTTTTCCCCTTTGTACCAACAGGTTATGGGCCCAGACCATGACTTGTTTGGTTTAAAGTAGTATCTTTTAAATTTTCGCGGATATAATAATATAACGAAAATGCAAGCCGTTACGTTTGAGAAGTTGTCGGGCCAGTCCAACTATGGGACTTGGTCATTCTCAATGGAGATGTTTTTAACGGACCTAGATCTATGGGACTGTGTAAATGAGGATTTTGAGGTAAAAACGGCGGAGGCGATAAGGAAGGATGCCAAAGCTAGAAGCAAGATCTGCCTCATGTGTTCAGAGAAGATCTATCCCCTCATTATAAACTCTAAAACGGCGAAAGATACTTGGGAGGCGCTACGACGGGCTTATGCTGATGGAGGTTTGCTGCGGAGACTGAATTTGCTTCGGAAACTGTTTAATGTGAAGCTGACCGACTATAGTTCAACAGAAGATTATGTTAATGAAATCCAAGCCATAAGCCATGCTTTACATAAAATAAAAAGTGGTTTGGATGACGAATTTGTCGCAATTATAATGTTGGCTGGACTACCTGAAGAATTCAATCCGCTTGTCATGTCACTTGAGCACTCCAGCATGAAAATCACTACAGAAACAGTGATGGCTGCGCTTTTAAAAGAAAGTGAACGGAAGAAGACTACTTTGAAGACACTGGACTCGGCGCTCGTTAGCAAAAAGGAAGTTATATGTCACTTTTGCAAACGGAAAGGTCATTATAAGTGGCAGTGTAAGCAGCGCAAGTCTAAAGACAGTAAGATCAATGTAACTACCACCCAGGATAGTTCTAGTAAGAGACCTGCAGGTAATGCGTCACTAGTTTTAGATAAAGATTTTATAACACTTTTGTCGACGACTGCAGCACCCATGGAATGGGTTATAGATTCTGGAGCAACTTCACATATGACGTCGCAAAAACAAATTTTGGAAAATGTTAGTGCAGGAAGTTGTAAATATATTACTACTGCAAGTAATGACAAAATTATTTCCAAATTAAAAGGGGATGTTTTTGCCATGGGACGTAAAATTAAATTTGAGGATGTGCTGTTGCTGCCAGATCTTATTACTAATTTACTATCGGTGAGTAAGATGTGTCGTAATGGTTGCATTGTTGTCTTTAATGAAAAATGTTGTCAGGTTTTTATGAAAAATGATGTATCCTTAGCTGGTAAACCATTGTTAACAGCACCACTGAGACAGGGTTTATACGTTTTAGATCCTAAAGAGGCAGCGATGGTTCTCACGACTCCTTCAGATAATTCAAGTGCTCTTAGTGCATATGATTTATGGCACAGGAGATTAGGTCACTTGAGTGGACCCCTGATGGTCAAGTTGAAAGGCATGGTTGATGGTCTTTCATTTGGAGAAGTGAAAAAGGAACCATGTGTAGAATGTTGCCAGGGTAAACAGTGTGTGAAGAAGTTTCCGAAACGAAAACACAGTAAAAGAGCTAAGGGTTTATTGGAATTAGTGCATTCTGATTTAGCGGGTCCAATGGAAGTTGAATCTTGGGGCGGAAACAGATATTATCTGATTTTTGTGGATGACTTCAGCCGAAAAACATTTGGCTATGTGTTGAAATCCAAAACCGAAGTGTTCGCTAAATTTAAAGAGTTCAAGGCGCTAGTTGAGAACCAAATTGGTAAGAAAATTAAGAAGTTGCGTAGCGATAACGGAACCGAATATACCAACAATGAGTTCCAAAACTATTTAAAGGTTCATGGAATAGTCCATCAGACATCAGTGCCGCACACGCCACAACAAAATGGGGTATCTGAGCGCACTATTCGCACGGTAGTTGAGAAAGCGAGATGTATGGTCCATGACGCTGGGTTGGATAAAAGGTTCTGGGGTGAAGCCGTAGGATGTGCTGTTTATTTGAAAAATAGGTCTCCGACTATGGCTCTACCGGATAAAGTTCCCGAGGAAGTGTTTACTGGAGATAAAGTGGATCTTTCACACTTGAGGACTTTTGGATGTAAAGCTCAAGTTTTGGTGAAAGATCATAGCCGAAGAAAATTTGATTCCAAAACTGTTGAAATGATTATGACAGGATATTGTGAGAACCAAAAGGCATATAGGTTTATAAACATGAACAATCCAAAGCGGGTAATTTACGCTCGAGACGCAACATTTATTGAAAGGACTGCTATGCCAAATAAAGTGGCTCAGCCAGATGTTCCTGATTTGACCACGAATGATTATCCTAAGGAAACTCCGTCTATTGTGATGGTTCCCATTACTGGTAATGAGGAAGACATTTGTGAAGGGATTTGCACTACAGAAAGTAGTGTTCCAAGGGTTCCCATGTGGACTGTTCCAAGTCCAATCAATAGTCCTCATGAAGTTTATAACGAAAATGAAACTATTGAAGAGGAAATCACTTCTGAAGAGGGCAATCCATTGTTAAGCCCGGAAGAAGAATTTTACGATGCTCCTGATACTGAAAATGTTCATGAAGTTGAGGTTCCTGAACGAAGATATCCTCTTAGGAATAGACGTCCTAAACGTGATGAGGATATGATCTACAACTTTCATGTAGTTGGTGATCCTGTATCTTTTAAAGATGCAATGCAGCGTTCAGATAAGAACTTGTGGTTGCAAGCGATGAAGGATGAATTTGATTCCCTGAAATCGAATTCAACCTGGGAATTAGTTGATCGACCCCCAGGAATCAATGTGGTAAAATCGAAGTGGGTTTTTAAACTGAAAATTGGTGCAGATGGCAGTGCGCAGCGTCATAAGGCGAGATTGGTAGCTAAAGGCTATTCTCAGAAACCAGGAGAAGATTATTTTGAAACCTTTGCTCCTGTGGTGAGAATGTCTTCAATCCGTCTTCTGGTGGCACTCGCAGCTGAAAAGGATCTGTACATACATCACATAGATGTTACCACAGCGTTCTTGAATGGTGACCTTCAAGAAGATTTATATATGGAGCAACCTGAACATTTTATTGAGGATGAACGCAAAGTTTGTAAGCTGAAGAAGGCTATTTATGGCCTCAAGCAAGCAGCTCGTTGTTGGAATGCAAAAATTCATGATCATATTTTGAAAATGGGCTTTCTTCGTTCCAAGTATGACCCATGCGTGTATACAAGGAAAACTGCTGATGTTTTCTTGGCTATAGCGCTTTATGTCGACGATTTCTATATTTTTACAAATAAAATCGTCGAGGCGGAGAAGGTAAAGCGACATATAGGAAACAAATTCAAAATAAAGGACCTTGGAGAAGCTAGAGAATGTCTAGGTGTCCGTATTTTGAAAGACCAGAAGGGAAGAGAAATCCGTCTCTCTCAGAGATCTTATATTGAGAAGATCTTAGAAAGATATGGTATGCAAGACTGCAAACCTATGAGCACACCACTAGAAACCAACATTCACTTGAAACCAGGAGAGAAGAACGAGAATGTTGAATATCAAGAGATTATAGGCTCTCTTATGTACTTAGCATGCAGTACTAGACCAGACATTTCGTATGCGGTTACCATGCTGAGTCAATTCAACAATTTCAATAATTCTACTCATTTGGCAGCACTGAAGCGAGTGCTTAGGTATCTGAAGGGGACAATCGATCTGTCGTTGTGCTATAGAAAGTGCAACAAACCGTTGGTTGCCTATGCTGATGCCGATTGGGGAAATGGACCTGATGGTCGTTCATTTACAGGTTATTTCCTAATGTTTGGTGGTGCTGCTGTATCTTGGCAAGCTCGCAAACAGCGATGCGTAGCATTGAGTACTGCTGAAGCAGAGTACATCGCTATTTGTGAGGCTGCCAAAGAAGTTGTACATATTAAAGGTTTATATGCTGAATTGACTGACTGGACAGACACAGTGACTGTTTTTAGTGATAGCCAAAGTGCTAGTATGCTAGTTTATAGTCCTGCTATTAAAAAAAGGTCTAAGCATATAAATATAAAATATCATTTTGTTAGAGAGTTAGCCGATGATAAGGTAATCAGGATTAATTATTGTCAGACTGATGTTATGCCTGCTGATATGCTAACAAAAGCAACTGTGCGTCAGAAGCATATGTTTTGTATGAGACATATGGGATTAAGTGGGGGTGTTGTCCATGAAGGATAATCACATATGTCATACCCATAGTGTGACCGTCTTGGTCTATGATGGCGTTAGTTGCTAGGCAATATTTTTCTAACAATGGTTGTCAACTTTTATCTGAGTTGTATTCTGTTCACATATTAATTAAATTCCACTGTGCAATATATACTTGCTTATGTATTTTTCCCCTTTATACCAACATGCTCCCAGCCCGGTGGTCGGCCGACTTGCCTGCCGCCGCACATGCGTAGCAGTGCGGCGCTGCACCGCAGGTATCGGCCTTGTGGCCGGGCTGACCGCACTGGAAGCAGCGGTCGCTGCGATCTTCCTCCGCTGCGCAACAGACCCCCACGTGGTGACCCACGTGGCAGCGATAGCAGCGCAGCGGTCTGGGCTCCAGCAGCTTGACTCGCGCGGAGACCCAGCCCACCAGGAGTCGCTTACCCTCCCCGGTGATGCTCCTGGCCGCTGACAGGGGGCAGTTCACTGTAACCGCCCCCATGCCAGTGCCGTCAACACGGATGGTGCCTGCCCGGACCTGATCGGCAGGGCACCCACCCGTCCTGGCGACAGCGGCCACGACCTCCTCGACCTCGACGGAATCGTCCAGGCCCATAATGCGCATGTCGACGCATCTTGTGGGCCTGGACACCCGGGCCTCCTCCGCGTCAAAGATCGCCCTGATCTTTTCAGCCAGGGCGTCTGCGGTGGGGCCGCTGTTGGCTCCGGGGACCTCCAACATCAGGGCACCAGTTGCGGTATGCCGCATCTGGACGCCCCCGGTGATCCCGAGGTCGGTGAGGTTCACCGCCTGCTTCGCCTTCCGGAGGACCTCGCCATAGGTCGCACCCTTTTTCGCCGCTTCCGGCTGCAGCGTAATTACTACAGCCGTAGAGCGCGGGGTGCGAATCCTGGCCGCGAGGGCCGTCCGCTTCCGCAGCTTTTGCCGCTCACGCCTCCTGGCAGCCCGAGCCGCCTTGCCAGCCTGTTTTTTGGCTCCGGCCACTTGCCATCCGGCTTCGGCCGGAGGATCTGCAGGTTGGGGAGGCGGCCTCGGCCGCCTGCTTGCCGCCACAGCAGGGGCTCCCGCCGCCTTAGGGGCCGGTGCCGCCTTGCCCTTCTTGGGGGGAGCCGCAGGGGTTGGCTTTCCCTGCTGCTGTTTCCTGCCCTGCGGGGCCGCTCCGGCGGGGTTCGCAGCCGTGGCCACGCGCCTGGTCTGCCCTGACGGGCCCGCCATGGGCGCAGCCGCCGAGGCTGCGGCGGCAGCGTAGGACGCCACCCTTCGCTGGCCGGAGGCCGCTAGTGGGGGGCGCAATACTATGCCCTCCAGCAGGGACAGCTGCTGCTGGATCCGCAGCTGGAACTGCTGCTGCTGTTCCTGCAGCTGCTTCTGCAGCTGCTGCTGGAAAGCAGCCAGCTCCCGCTGCACCAGTGTCAGCAGCTGGCTTCCTGACTCGGCCTGGGGCTGGGGCTGGGGCCGAGGCTGGGGCTGAGGCTGGGGCTGGGGCCGACTTTGCCCCTGCCCTTGCTTGCGCCCCCCTTCCACAGGGTCCTGGCTGCCGGCCCCCTGGACCCCAGCGAGCTCGGCCTGAAGCTCGGCCCGGAGCCCGGCTCGGAGCTCGGCCCGGAGCTTCGCCACGCTCTTCCTCAGGGCGATGTCGAAGGCCTCCTGCATAGAGGCGGCATGGCGGAGGACCGTCTTCTCTTTCGAGGTCTTTTCCCTCTTGCGGCCCATGTCCCGCAACGCGGCGACCACGAGCTCACCGAAGGAACGGCGCGACTCCTCGGCGGAGTCTTCCTGCTCGCTGCCAGATGGTCCCGAGGGGTCCATCGCAGCGTTGGCCACAGCGGGGTGGCGCCCTTCCGCGGCGAGTCTCTCGGCTCGCTCAGCCGCCTCCTGGGAGGTGACTCCCCGTCCTCTTCCCGGTGCTCGGCCCGCTCCCCGCCCACTGGTAGGGATTTTTCGGGCCGAGCCCTTTTCTGCGTCGGAGGACGATTTGTCCCTCGACAAGGAGCGTTTCCGGAAGAAACTCGCGTTTCTTCCGGTGTCGCCTCCCGACTCCACCTCCTCTTCAACCTCCGAGCCTGAGCTCCTTCCGGATGCCGCGTCGGACTCCGACCGCGCATCACTCTCTTTAGGGGTTTTAAAAAACTTTGACAATTCCATTTTGGTCCCACGAGTAAATATCATGTTGTACCGGCTCAAATTCAGTGGTCCGCACTAGAGACTAATTTAGCTACCCATTAGTCAAGCTAACAACCTCCCTCACGGTGCGCCGCCGCTTGGAGGTTTGGGGTAATTTTTTATAGAGGTTGTCTTCCTCGCGGCCCGGGCGGTTAAGCCAGGACCCTCGACCCCCATCAAAAGTCAGAAACATGACCTTGGACAATCTCTGGGGCTACGAGAACAACGGTGGCAGAAGGAGGGGGAAGCCTTCCTCCTGCCTGCCCGGTGGCAGGGTGAGTGCACGCCGAGCCCGCTCTTGCTTCGTCACTGTGCCCTCTGCTAAAGCAGAGGGACACGCGTTGAAGCGTACTCCCGACAGAACATTCGCAGACGGCCATTGAGGCCCCTTGGACAGGAGTGCCCAAGGGGGTGGTTGGCCGCCTCCCAGGGTGCACCGTCCCGCAGACTAGCCTTCGCTCCGGACGTATCCGCAAGGGAACTATAGCCTGCGGGCACTCGTGGAGGTTTTCTGTCATGGCACCCCAGAAGAAGCTATGGTAAACATTTATAAAATGCAATTGACCGGATCGACGAAAAAAAAAAAAAAAAACTAAACTACAGGCTTGCAGATTTGTCGCTTGAAGAACGAACGGAAATCAGCATACGCAACAGAAGATGAAATACAGAAGGATGTTAGTAAAAATATATTCTAAAATGCTTCTCTGTCTACTATATGAGCTTAGATTATTGACGAAAGCAAGATATAATTGATAAGAAAAAGGGAACAGAGGACCAGCCGTCAGATTTAAATCTGCTAGTAAACGTTCCATCGATTAATTACATTAATTTCTGTCACGAAAAGTCCGTGGCAGTGCTAACTGTACTTACATAGTGTTTAATTAGTCTCCACGGATGTCACAGATTAAGGAAATGGTCATTAAGGTGCTAATGAGTACGTGATCGGTTTGATTAATCAATCAATGCGGACACGTCTAGAAGAGAACAACTGCCTAGTTTGAAATATGTCTGACGTTAAACATTCTCTTTGTACCACAGTAATATCTGTAGAGGATTAATGACTAATTTTATCATAATATAATATTCCACAACTATCACACAACGTCGTCTAGTCCCAAGCTGCGTTATGGGTACTAGACAACTGATAAATATATTTCTAAATACATACATATTATAGATAAATTAGACCCAGACACAGAACAAATGATCGTGCTTATCACAAAAACATTTGCCCTGGGTGGGTATCGAACCCACGACCTCCGGCTTAGCAGTCAGGGCCACTAACTACTAGACTAACTACTAGGCCGGTCAAAAGTGAAATAGTTGTTATTGTGCCATCTTTTTTGAAGCCGGTTAAACATTTAAATTCTGTCGATGAAGATTTCAGAACCTTAGCTTCTGATTGAAATCTATTATTTAAATAAGTGTTGGCATTGGCTGTCTGCCCATCAGATGTTAAAAGGTAACCCTGGGCTATTGTAATTACTGCATTATCTACCTTATCGTGTCCACCATAGACGTGCTCTATGTGTCAATTAATTGCGATAAGATTCTCACTCAGACACAAAGATGAGGAGTCGAATCTACCTGTAATTACACTGGTATCGAGTCTATCTAAACTCAGGACATCTGGTTGGGCCGGAAATTTTAGCATTGTACTTAATGTGAATGCTGTAATACGACGAATTGATGTATTTGCTTGGATGAAACATTTTACAAGGAGCGCTCCTGATGGTATCCTTCTTCAATAAATAAGTGCACTTTATATGCATCGATTGCATCCTCTATATGCAGTCCGATGACCAACTCTCTGACTGATTTTGCCACACTATGACCAATACTTATACCAGGTGAAGTGTTTCGGTCGTGCCATACACAGCGCCAAATATATATAAATCATCAACAATATTATCAGCATTCTTCAACAAATCAACATTTATTTCCGAAACACCTTTTACGTCTGATCCGGCTTCTTAGGCAACCTCATTAAGTAGTTAATTTGGAATCTATTGTGATGCTGAAGAAAGTGAGTCATTTGAAGCACCGTCAGTAAGTCACGCTACACTTTCACTGTCGCTGATTATGTTTTTAGTAATGGTGTGTGTGACGGGTGTTGACAGTTAAGAGGTGGACACACTAGGTGATAGCATTCTTTACGTGAGGAGTGACGGTATTGATGCTACAAAAACGTATGCAGACATCGCAAGGTACACGATAGATTTAAGGTCAGGGTAGCCAGGGTCCTGTTCCACTTGAGGATGGCGAAATGAATTCACTGTTTACTAACCTAATAAAAGATCTAAGGATTAAGGATATTACGCATAATGTTATGAAGGAGATTAAAGACAAGAGTATGACCAAAAACAAATGCAAACGTGATACTGATGACCTTCTTCTTATAATGAGTATATAATTATACTCATTATTATTTGATAGACTCATATTTGATCACTATCTCACCTGATGAAAGAAACATAAGTTTCTCGTTGACTGTCAACTGCAAAAGCCAAGAGCCTGCGATTTACTAGTGAATACTAACCCTAACACAGCCAAAATAGTCGGCGTCTGTGATGTTACTTGATATGTTTATCACCACATCGATCATAAACTTTATCACCGATTTCTAACGGTGATTAATTAACTCAAGGAATGGCGTGAACAACCAGTTAATTATAAAATTGAATTAGTGTAATATTATCATTATGGCTTGATATCTCTATTAGCTCGCTTGACAACCGGACGTGCGATTGGCGAATTTGAGATTTATTAGGTGTTATAAATGTCGCAGATTTTTTTGCAGAATGTAAATTTAAAATCTAGTCTTAAAATCAAAAGTGGATCTGGATATGTAAAGGAGAAAATGTCATTATTATCATCCGGTTTGTCCATGGCAAGCAATAGCTGCTACCCTTCCACTTTCCTTCCCTTTTCGCTTTATACGATGTCCATCATCTTCCTGCCCTCACTCCGTGGTTATTGAAGTAGGTATAACATGTCCTCTTCTTCTGTTCTCTCCTATCAATCATCATGCCATTTCTCTCTGTAGCGACTCTAATGACGCCACATAAAAACTGGAATTCAAAAACCTGCATCTCGGATTCCATGCAGATGATGATGCAGATAAGCATGTGCTGCAGTCCAAAATCAACTATCGGATTGTCCGAACTAGAAACCAACCAAGTACCCAACTGGTCAAAGGATCCTCCCCTTTGAATGGAAGTTTGCGGCAGTCTGCTGACGTTTATCCTCATCATTTTTTTAGTTGCAATTTTCGTTCCCAAAAAGAACATGACATACTGCCTCCATCTTTGTCTCTACAACCTGTTACCATGGGATTTTTTACCGCGATTGTTAAAACACCATCCATGATCCAGCTCTGATCTAATCCCAGAAGAATTCGATCTTAAATCGACCAGGAAAGATCAAAATATAACCGAGCTTGTCCGTCTGTCGGTGCCAAACCATCAATCAAAGATACGCTGACATTGTCTGACAAAGCATTGTTAAATTTACTTCCACTATAGTCGAGGAGACAACGGCCTTAACATTTGCATCATGTTTTCATATTATCAAGATTGAAAATGTTGCAAATTCCTATAATTCACCGGACGTTATTAGTTTTATTATTGGTTGTAATTAAGGATAATGTTAATAAAATATTGCTAACAGATTAATTGAAGTTTAGCAAAGAGTGAACACTGTTCAAAATTATCATATTAATATTGTAAAAGCGAAAGTTTGTGAATGTGTGTACATTTGTGTTTGTTGCTTATTCACGCTAAAACTGTTGAAGGGATTAAGATAATATTTGGCACACGGATAGACCATTTTATACATGGTGGACATCTCACCCATAAGTACAAAGCTTTAGGGAATACAATAAAAGTGCGTACAGCTAAGGAGTGGAATTCCCTTTAAGTCAAGAATGAAAAGCCTACAACTAGCAAGCGTGCTTCAACATCGGCCATATAACCGCTTACCATAAGGTGAGATATTAATAAAAATATATATATCCTGGAGTAGTACACAAGATACTTTTCGAGTGAGAGAATATTTCCTTATGAGGATTTTCTTTTTTCACGCAGGCGAAACTGCTGGAAAAAGTTAGTTACTATTTATTTTTGGGCATACTTTTGTTAGACGTAAAGTTTCAGTCTGGAATTCATTACAGAAGCATGTGATTTACTTATAAAAAGACGTTGTTTATGAAGTTTAATGAAATGTGAGTCAGATTCCATTCAATTCAGCAATGTGTTATGATGTACGATACTTTTTTATTTACATCCGGCCATTCGTTTAAACTGAAACGGAAACATGATTAAGTAAGCTCAGAATTATGTATTTATGTATAATAGCCATTTCACAATCACTATGTTTAACAACTGTAAGAACTACACTATTATTCCTCATAATTTAAATGAGTATGCGTGATTACTATAATGGTTGCTCTTTATATTTTTATGTGAACTCTCTTGCTTCTATTTATTTTCAATGATGCAAGATTTCAGTTTGCATCTTGACTCGAAGCCAGGCTGGTAAAGTCAGGTTTCCAGTGTCAATTAAAGAGTTAATGGGACTTTGCACATTGAGTCTGTGTATCGACTGAGACATTTTTTGCTTATTAGGGCAAAAACTATGTACAATTTTAGAATACATTGATGCACAACGTTTTAATTTGGATATGCTCCTCATCAATCGCATTTGGTTCATATTTAACTTGAGCAACTATTTGTAGAGCTTCAGATCTGTCCTAAAATGGATGCTCATCCAACAGAGAAAAAGTTTCCGGTTCTGGAATGAAGAGCTACTTATTGCCCACACCTACGGTGACCGGGAATTGCCATGCGGCTTCCGACGTCCGGGACTTCCCCGGCGGAATCTATTCCTATATCAAAAGGCTTATTCTGACTAAGACGTGTAAACCACGTTCAAGGACTGTCAATATCTTCATTATTATGGAAATCGATCATGAAGATATTACGACTTGCAGGTCTTGGAAAATTAAATCTCTTCTGACTAACAAAAACAAGCATTACTACAGCCGGGCTCCCGGTCTACCCAGAACAATGCCTTCGATTTATTACATCAATTCGTCGAACCATCATTCAAAAGCAGCATTACTTATTCACATCAGGTGTCAACCGTTGATGTCCAAGCCAACAATATAAGGAACCAAACTGTAACGGATATTCAACCTTATGTTACAGAAAACAGAGTTTAAAAAATAATAGCTAGAGTCGTTTGCAACTTTCAGGTGTTTTCACCTGAAAACACTGGCATTGTTTTGCCTGCACTGAAAGTGTACAAGATCAGCTGTTTTCAATGAGTGACATGTCCATCAACATGGAAAACTTATCTATGAGTTGTTTATTAGTTAGTGGGTAATAAATCCAATAAACAATGACTCTCTATCTCAGACAACATCGACAGCTATTGATTGAGTTATCAACTACTGTGTGAAATAACCAATATTAACTTTATGTAATTTTACAATTCAATCACTATGCTTACTTTGAATCGATTTTACCAAAAAACATAAGGTATTCATCGAAATACAATAACAACATCAAAAATGTGTGTGCCACTGCATATAAAACTCTTAATTATAAAAACACAAACTGCAAATGCACGTCAATATGCATTCCGACATACCACTTCCCAACAACATCAGATTCCATCATAATTTATTTTTAACTCCTCCAGACAGTTAAATTATACTTAAATTTTCATTCTGAAAGCATTTTTATTCGAAGAGCGTCCTACGATAACGGACTAGAGATTAAAATCGGTTGTTAATTGTGTGTGACAGTTGAATCGTCGCCATTTTGGATCCAGGAAGCGTGTGTCACGACGCCATGTCAAAATAGAAACAGTAATGCCGCAAAACTGGGTGAACCCGTGACGAGGACAGAATTAGGGGGATTAATTAGTCCCCCATACCTTTAAACTGTTAATTTTTTTTATAGTGTTCAAATACCAATCAACTATTTTTTATGTTAAGAAAAGCAGTCATTATTATTTTTTCAACAAAATTTATACAATGTTCTGTTTAACAAAGCATTGTTCGTAAGTTAAAAAAAAACTTGAATGACTGGCAGTTGGAATCAAACCAATCCTTTTTTTTCTTCGTAAAAATGTTTAACATTATTAATCAATGCCTTGTTTATAAAATTAGACACATGAACACCATCATATTCGCAGAAGAGGCGCCATAAATCAAATCAGCTTATTTCAAATCAGTTGACACAGCCTAGTAAAATAACGACAAAAACATGCCCAAAGGAATGCTACCGAAATCCATAAAAAAACTGACGAACATCAAAGGCACTAAAACGTAACAACACGCCATAAAGTGCCATCAGATGGCGCCACAGTCTTACGAAACTGAACGTAAATAGGTGCAGTTATTACAAAGTTATTAAGCATAATTATGGTGAAAATTAATCTCTTGCTGAATAACTTATCTTTGATCTATTTCCTGACGAGGAAGTGGCCGAGACTTCGCGACCGAAATGTCTTACTTTTATTTAGTTTCGACCATTTTCCGGCTTTCCATGTATTCTAAATTAGTGAGGAATTTTAACTAGGCGTACGTTGGACACAACAATCTGTTTGTTGCGTTAAATTTTAGTTTAAATGCAGTTTTAGAATGTTCACGGTTCTATGCAGTGTATTTGATATTCGATTTGCAATTCACATAGTGTATTTGTCGTTATTAATTTAGTTACTAATATTATCTGAGAAATATTCGATGAAGGTAAAGTTTATTCAAGAATCAGTAACGAAATAGCTGCAATTCGTAAATAAAGATCAAAACTAGAAAGGCAAAACTATTCACTACGAGAAAATTTATACAGAAATGTAACGATATGCGTAGAAAATTGAGTAAGTAACGAAGACTCGTAAGGCTGTAGAATAAAGATATTGAAAATCAATATAAAATAAAAACATAACCCAATGCAATACAAAGTGGGCTGGTCCAGGACGTATCAGATAATAAATTAAATAATGGATTATTAAGATGTAGAAAACTAGATAAAACGTAAGATACAGAGTGTAATATTAACATATCTAAGATAAAACGTTATCATGTAGGCGTAATTATGTAATTGCTACAATCTCATGTTGTGTTTACAGGCGGTCTGTGCATAAACTATATTTTTATTTATAAATACAAAGTGTTTTATACTCATGACAAGAAAACTAGCAGAGAAGTGAATGAAGGAACTGGTTTTAAATTTGTTATTTAATAATTGAGAAGTATTAATGAAGTTGAAAATGTATTCAAAGCTGAGAATAATACTGACAAAAACAAGCATTAAGACAATGTTGTAGTGAAGGGAATTAATAAGCATAGAGAGTCAACAGTAAATAATACGGAATACAACAATTTATTTATTTTTGTTCCGTTTTCTTTTCTTCTGATAGAATATTTGAATACAAAAAGTGTTAAATAAATTAATAAAATAAAATTAATTATACATGTCAAGTCTTGTGAACTTTAATCAACAAATATTACACATTTCTATGTGATGGGTGCTTTTGAAATAAAAATTACGTCTATACTATACTTAAATAAACTCAGTGAAACCAACATTTGTAAACTTATTTTCACCTAGATACTAGATAAGGTGTAGGAAGTCGTTGATACTAAATGATACGGTGTCTAGAACTTTGGTCAGTACAGAAATAACACAAATTTAAATAATTTGCAATAGCACAGAAATAGTATCAGACTGGCTTATCCGCCACCCACAGAACTTATTAAGTTACCCGTCTAACTGAATTTAGTGTAAGGACTTGTTTAAACGAAGCGTTTTACAAGTGAAATTATCACTATTTTGTAAGTTTGCAGTCCTTCTACAACCAGCGTGTGAATTAATAATCACCTCTCACATAAGTTTCATAAGATTTTTAAGGCTAGAGTGTAAATTCTCGATACTAAAGATGCTACAGTCGTCTTCTTGCGTCTAATTCACGCGAATCTTAACCTTGAAGGCAATGTTCACGTTGAATACTAATCTTACCACCCCAAATTCTCGGAAATCCTCCGCAACTTAGACGCCACTTATTATTTCTGTACGCGCTATCCACTTTCTGTGAAACAACTCCATCTAGACCAGGTTTAATTTCGCTACCTATATGATAAACATCATTTAAATTATTTCGTGCTAGACCACTTTGGGAATACGTAATGACATTTATGATTGTATTATCTTGATTATCATATTTTATCACGAATATACTAACACCCACACTTGGTAGAACGTTGGACTATAAATTCATTATTTTAATATGATCCTGCCGATAGGTCGGCAGTCGCAATTTATGGTTTGTTAGAAAAAAAAGTCTGCTTTTGATTATGCGCAATAGAATCGATTTCATCATTTAATTTCGCGTAGATGATCTTTTGTATAGAGTGGATTCATGTGACAATTAAGAACTTGAGGACTCTTTAGTGCTTCCCACATAATTGTTTTTAATTCAAAAGACTCAAAATTGGA
The DNA here is from genome assembly GCA_958295575.1 of Leucania comma. Taxonomy (NCBI): domain Eukaryota; kingdom Metazoa; phylum Arthropoda; class Insecta; order Lepidoptera; family Noctuidae; genus Leucania; species Leucania comma. The sequence goes on from OY282484.1 coordinate 1,285,873, forward strand.
GATAAAGTTTCCTAAACTATTACTGTATTAAAAAATCTTTCTTGATGTTATATAGCCCAAATATGATATAGTTGATTAATGATACACTGAAATAGAACCAGAATCTCCGTTAAGGTTAGCAAAGTGTAACTGTCAAGGTTTTTAGTTTGGCACGAATGCACTTGTAAGTACTATTTGATATTTTTTTATACCTTTTAAAGTAGAATACTGGCTTCCTCAGGGTACAGCTCAGAGTTCTACTAATCCAAAAAGGGAAAGAGGAAGACGATAAATAAATACAATCAACCAAAATCAAACACGAACAGAACGTCGACTAGGTGACCCTCAGCTGTGACATCTCGGAACACGGTTACTAAACTTGTTTAGAACAACCTTACCAATTTGAAAAGGCAATCAAATGCTTACCACTGGTCCAAAGAAAAACTCGCCTCAATTTAGTCGCCTTCTCATCTAACCATCGGATGCTCCTGATACCTCGAAGGGCCCATGAATAATTTATAAAATCTTTGTTTTTTACTCAAATCGGATATAGTTTTAGGGTTAACAGGTCTGTAAATGTGTTATCAGATATATTATTGTTATGTAAAAGAAAGTTGACATCTTTAATTTTTACTTTCTCACTTGTAATGTTGTAAATCTATTACCGGTATTTAGAGAGTTTTTTTTATATTTTATATATATGTATATTGTATATTAATGGTTTTTGTGACAAAATTACCTGAGTACTATTGACTAAGAGTTCGTGTCAAGGTAAACTTAAAACTGTTGGTTATTATTATGATCATTGTTTAGATTTCAACATTATTAACTTATATTTAATGCTTAGTATTCATTTCCGAATTGATTATTATTGATTTGATTAATTGGTTTATACTTTGTATTATAAAGTTATTTTATATTGACGATAGTGAGCACCCTAAAGAATTTCAATTATTTGCTCCCTATTTTACGATTGAGGTGATATGATTACTTTCTCAATATTTACTGAAGACTTCATTTTTGAATAATCTAAACTCCAAGCCGCTTTCAAAGATAGACTTATCACCGAAATTATATGAAGCTAAGTATAAAGATATCGTAAATAACCCCGGACAGCAAAATTATAACGAAACCAGTTCTGGACCAAAAAGGGCTTCAGAAATAAGGAGAGACTTAATGGAAGAGGGAACGTGGGAGGTCTAACAAAGAAAATTGCAAAATTATAATTATATGTGTGGATGAGATTAGCATAAGATCAAAGACCAAGGAGAAATGAAAAAGGGGTTCAGTAAAAAAGGGTTATTAATGGAAAGAAAGGAAGAAGATTGATTGAAGCTTTTATTAATGACGATGAATATAATAGCTTGAGGATATCAAACTCTGTTCGCAATATTCATGTGTAAGGGAAATAATTAACTTTTGATTTCGATGATCCAACACCATTACGGTTTTAAAGAAAATTGCTTATTCTTATAATAAATTAGACATTGGTATTAGATGTATTAGACGTTTTTAATGTATTTTCCATCTTATAAAATTTGTAATCTATCCAGAACCTGAATCATTACTTTTAAATTTATTTTAAGCATAATCTTATCGTTTGCATTAATTAATCTATCCAGTTCTACCATAATCCTTAATTCAAAGTTTATGACAATTTTTTATTATTTTTCTTTACTTCAGAAACCTGTACTACTCCGACAAAGGTCAATATACTGGTCCTTCGATACGAAATTTCTTAATTTAATACAATTAAGTGTTCAACATTTTAATTAAACATTATTATCAGTTTACTTGTGTAATAAATTAGCGCCCTTGTCTTTACAGGTAGTGAACATTTAGTGAAACGTCCTTAGAGACAAAAATAAATTTAAAATTACCGGTAGCATTGTTTTCATTGTTGTTTTTGATCTGTCACTGACTTATCTAGGTGATTTATTACTACCACTACCTATATCGTTTATATTGGGCTTATGTTCTAGCAGAACACTAGAAATATGGTCTTTGCCCTTATTGTTTCCACTGGCCTCTATGCCTGCCCTTGACCAAAATCCCACGTCATTTTGATCTTATGTTTGCTAAATGCTGCATAGACAATGTAGAGTCTAGTTATAGAGTAGTCTCTTGGATGTGTAATGTCTGTAATTGCAGCTCATTTTAGTTGAGTACCGTTGTAAATGGTAGAGTAGTTACTGAGAGTGCATTTGTTATTGAGTTTGTTTATCTATGATTTTAATCAGTAGTAACTGTTTGATATCTGTAATTGTTATAATTGATTTAACAATGAAATCATTTTCATAAGTTTATTGTTTGATTTTCTCTAATTTTTCTTTTTAATTTAGTACTTCCAACTTTACTTGTTTCTGATTATGGCAAGAAACTATGAGTAGCCTTTTTTAATTAATATTGGTCGAATAAGGAGTTCTAGTTTAATTTAAATAATATAATCAACTTCATTTAACGTAAATCTTGTTTACTACTTTAAAGCCATTTGAGTTTTTTATTAGTTCCTCAATCCAAGACAAATAGTCATTTACACTATTAAGTTGTTATAGAACAAAAACTGAGGAAGGTCTTGATAATATAATTATTCTGTAATTAAATTTAATAACAAAATAGTTAGTGTGTAGTTAGCAACGAACGAAGAAGTATTGAAGTACCTGAATAAGTAATTAAATTATATCAATGATTTTGGGAACAAGATTATTATTTTTTTATTAGAAATCAATCATGTTTTGACTAAACAAGGAAATATTTTTTATCGATTGATAAACCCAGAAAAGTGATTAATTTAAGTTTGATACGCGTTGATGGCATTTTGTGATAGGCAATGAAAAATGTGATTCTCATGCTTTTCGGAACTAGTTGCAGCTAAAACGCCCTCTCCTGAATATTAGATCTGTTTTTAAGATTATGTAAATTTAGTTCCTTGAAATATTTTGCCATAAGTAGGCCGTCAAGGTAAACATTAACTTGCCGAAAGCCTAATGTATGCACGCCTTGAAGCCATATTACCAGCGACAACAGATTCGCGACGGTAACCGTTAAATTCAAAACACAACACAAGACAAACTTCCGGAATAACAACAGTTGCATAAAAATAAAACTGACATACTTAAATCAGTTGACTTTTGTCGTATTCCATTCAGTATCGTAAATCGTAGCACAACACACGCGTGGAGAGTTCGTTTGGGAACACGGTACGCGTGCTCGTGGTTCGAGCGTCGGCAACGCACTGGATGTAGAAGCCTCGTCCCGCGTCCTTCGGCCGTCGACTTTCACTGCAAATGATAATACTAAAACACTACCAACTTAAACTGAATCTAACAGTTCAAGTCTACAGTCCCCTGCCTAGTATTTTCAATCTGGTCGGTTAATCTCTTTGGTCCTTTTGTTGAGGGTGCGGTGCTTGCATAATTTGTAGTCTGTTTGCACTTTGTTTTGTTTAGAATTTTCCTCGGGCGGGGAAGATTTTTATCTTGGATTTATGGTCACCTTGACTTTATTAATTGTTTATTTACTTGATGGTGATAATCTTACATTCAAGGCTTTAGTGCAAGACGGGAGTCGAAGATTTAAAAAATAATGCTTACTGTTTGCGATCAAAATATTTTTGTTACATTTAGAGAGCAAAGCATATTTTTATTATAATTTAAAGTTTATAAACCGTAAACTCATATCTTTTCCCGATTTTTTGATAATCTACGAAAAACGCGCCTTAAAAATCTATTAAGTATGGCTATTAAGTCTAATTTCATTTTATTCATAAATTTTTATTCTAGAATTGAGAAAATCCCATTACACGACTACCTGATTTATTAAGTTTATTTCATGAATTAAACATCTTCAAATTTGTATTGCGTCCTAATATAGGAAATGAATCAAAGTACCAATTGAATACGCTACAAATTTTCATATTAATGCATTACAAATTGCATTAAAATAAAACCATAATAATGTAGAGTAACCACAAAATAATATTTATTCCATGTCACCTTGTAGTTGGCATTGCACACAATATACTAGCCTTATAACCGTTGTTAGGAAAAATCAGTTTTCTGTTCGGATGAATTGCTTTACAGTGTTATTGAAGACGTAAAATATCCAAGATCTCTCCAAAAGAGAACAAAGAAAGAAAGAAAGATCACTGCTGCAAAAACACACCATGGATTGAAACTTGTAACTTTAAATTTAGTTATATAATATTGCAATATAAGAGTTGACAAATGTTAAGTAGAAGGGGAGGGCAAGGATGAGGAAAGAAAATAATGCATAATGGATTAATATAGAATTTGTTTTTTTTTTCCGGTTTCGGTACCGATTTTTTCGGCACTAAAGCTATTCCTCTTTCGGCACCCATAGGTATTTTTGGTATGTTGTTTCCAGATTTGGCACCAAGCTAACATGCCTATTGGTGTGGAAAGAGGAATAGCTTTGGTGCCGAAACAATTGGTGCGGAAAACATTGGTGCCGAAACAGGAATACTTCGGTAAATGGAGTAGATTACGTGAAATCTTCACAGCAGCCGACATCGTCCAAGGCTGAGAGGATTAGTGTAGTAGTCGGAAGCTGGTAGGTTTCCGACACTGTTAATATCTGTTTGGATTTATTTATTGTTGTGATCAACACAGACTAGTGCCCGACTTTTTCTCGGCTGACACTCAGACTGACAGCGAATTCTGAACTTTTCAATCAGGTGCCAAAAGGAATGACCATCTGCCGGAATTGCTTGTTTGGTTGTCTTACCAAAGAGTAATTATATAAAATTTGTGTTATTCAAGTTAGTATCATATTATTAATTAACATTTCAGCTTAATTTTTACGGAAAAATAGATGTTTTCTCTAGTACGAAAGAATTGTTTATACTTTAATAAACAGATAAAAATCGTTGCAAAAAGACCAAAAAAGTCAACTGATCATGTCAACACAAATTATGTTATATTTATATTTAAGTTTGACATCAAATAAATTACGGTATAATTAGGATATCGAAAGGAACTGCTTTAATTGCCTTGATATTTGAACTCATCATCATTGATTAGAAAATATTTTGACATTTATGTCTCTATTACCTAAGTTATGAAATTAATTATTAAGCAGCTCTCTTTGACAAATGTAGTTTTTAATTTTAAGATTATTGAATATTACTTTATTATTGATGGCGATTGAACAGCTGCTGATCATGATCTTACTCAATCATGCAAAAAACCAGATTGCAGTGAAATTTACCGCGAGGACCAATCTTACGTAAATGATAATTTAGACTAAATACAAATATACTAACAGAGTAATGATATTAGTTCTATGTTTTGAAGGGTTTGGCAGATTACAGGGGACCTAAAAAGGTATGTTGGTGTATATGACGCAAAAAAAAAAATTCCGCGGTTCGAAAAAGTGCACTGAATATAAAGCTATAAAACGGGGTAAAATTTAATAATATAATATAATATATATTTCCACAACTATCACACAACACCGTCTAGTCCCAAGCTAAGCAGAGCTTGTGTTATGGGTACCAGACAGCTGATAAACATACTTATATATTTCTAAATACATACATATCATAGATAAATAACACCCATGCAAATGCATGATTAATGCAAATAGAATAGCGTGTCACATCAATATTGCTGACTAAGTTGAAAACGACACTTGTATCTCTGCTTACCATCAGGTGGGACTGAAGTCAAGCATTAGTCCATAACAATTAAAAAAAAACACCAGACATAAACTCAATATTTTTTGCCCAAAACGCCTAGATGACAGCTTCATAAAAATATTTCTTGGAACAATCGTGGACGCTGTTGGGCACAGCACAGACAATAGAAAGGACGAAGAGGATTTAAAAGTTAGACTTTAAGTCTTACAATTCAACTTATACCTCTCTACTCACATTTTACCAAATACGTCTATGTTCAAGTCTTATGTGGCACAGGGCAAACGCATTGCTATGAGCTAGTCAAAATTTCAGATCCCGGGCTGCTACTGCCTACTCCTAGATAGAAAAACCCATATTTTCTTTTGAGGTTGGGACATCGACAATTTCTACTGCTCTGGTTGGAGCAAGAGAGACCATCAGACTTTTAATACCCGTGTCCTTCAGTTACCTTTTGTGTCCCAAGATCATAGTGGCTCTTTCAAACAATGCTGCAGCCCTAGCAGGAGATGGCATAGTTTTTTTTAATTATTATTGATATGCTCGCGCTTGACCACCACCTCATCATATAGTAAGTGCCGATGTGGTCGGCGATGAAGTATGTTTGCCTACCAACAAGTATTAACAACAAGTATTAACTTTTGATTTAAAGACACCTAAATCTAGGTCTAGGTCTAATCTAAAATTACTTTACTCAACTTGGGAGGTTAGGACATCATGCTCAACAGTCACATTTGCCACTATTCCACCAACAGACGGAAGATGCAGTATATTTAGACTTACTGATAATGAACTTAACGGCTATTAATACCAAATGATTTATACAAGAGAATACTTCAGAGCAGTGCATCGTTAAAAATAAACATTTCCATCTCTATTGATTGATTCATAGTCCATCAGTCATCCTTGGTTCCGCTTATGTTCAAGTGCATCGGTTTTGTATATTTCAAATCCTATTATTTGATAACAACATCATCTTTGGTAAACAAATCCTCTTACATAATCTTATTTAATCAATAGACTATATTTATTTAGTAATATTAACTCTTAATTAGTTTGTATAATCAATAAATAAATTTGACTGCATAGATTTGTGTTAACCTATATGGTTCTTAGGACAGTCCATAAGCACGCTTAAATTATTTTCAGTGGGCCCTTGTAAGTCCAACTTCATGTTTTGTTTGCGTTCGCCTGTTCGCAGATGCTCGATTCCTACAGTGAGATTTTTCAACGTAGATATTTTGGGTATGATAAAAAAATCTTATTCTGGAGCTATCATAACGTTTTAATTTTGTTTTATTTTTCTCTCCCTCTCCACTCTCTTAACTTTGTTTTATTGTTTCTCTTTGTATTTTGTTTTTATTTACTTGATGATTAATTTAATTTTAACATTTGTCATCCTAGTGATGTTATTTAGGCCACATCTGTGAATAGCGCTTTTTTTTTAATAATCCAATGCTGTCTCTCGCCCTTGGGTGGAGCGGTAGAAAGTGTCTCTCTTACTGACTAAAAACCCACCCCGTTCCTTCATTGCCTTAGTACCCGGAGCCCTGGTGCATATTTTTCCAAGGCCCCAGAGTACGCATCGACCCTGGTGGGCCCCTACAGTTTGCTGACAACTCCTTGAGGCGCGCGGGGACAGTACGCGCCGTTGATGACTTGGGCTCGGTCCGGACAGTTACCGGACGTTCGGACAGCGAGCTACCCACTGCTCGCCGTCCGCAAGATCTGTGAATAGCGCTGTGGGTTACAATATTGTTTTTATGTTTTGTGTTCTTGTATTACCTAAGTTTTAAATTATAGCTGCTTGCTTTTTATAAAAAAAATAATAATACAATTAAACTCACCCAGAAACCATTAAAATTGTTTTTTTTTTAATTTAATATTTGTTAATTAAAAAAAGAACGTCAACGTCAATTTTATTTTTGGTTCACTATAAAAAATATATCTATCTTATTTTGTACTATGTTCTAATTAATATCTTAATTATGAATGTTTTACTTTGGGAATATTATAAAATCAAAAATATTTTTTGACTGAGTAACCAAGGAGTTTCATAACGCTTCTTCTTTCTAGAAAACGACCAGCTAATAGAATCGTGAGGTAAATTTTGACGTTTTGAAACCAATACGGGCCCATATTGGATTACGATAAATATTTTTTAATGGAGTAGTATTAAAAAAATAGTCCAATACTTCATTATTTCCATGGCATCAACGGTTGTAGTGCATACATAAGTCACTTTGATAACAGATTTTGCGACTCAGAAAGCAGAAAAGATAAGACGGTAAGCTACCGGCTGTGATGCAGTTCCACATCTTCAGCTACTTTACCAATAAATGCTACCTAAAGACCACAAGAACCACTAGGACAAAGAAGAAAATATCCTTATTAATAATAATTTAAACACGGAAGACCATTAAAAAATATCAGGCTTGGACAACAAATATTAAGTTCAAGGCGTTCATTTTGCCTGAGTCGAGAAAAATTCTTGCTTGTCCCAAAAACGGCATAATGTCATGAACATAACAGGGGCGGGGCGCTTTATAACGTGCGACGTTTTTGAATATCGTGTTTAAGTCGTCGACGAGTCGTTGCCGTGATTGGTTTATGATTTGTCTAGCTTTTGAACATACTAAGTAGAACTTCATAACTGTGAGCGTGTTATTGAATTATTGGGTTGTAGAAGTCGGTTTAGGCAGGCCTGTAGGCAGTCGCTCCATATCAAGTACTGGTATTTAGTTACTACTCATGACGTTTGACGGTGAACGATGATTGTGTCGGGCTTGCGGGCAGCGAGCAATGGGAGCTACCCATTGCTCGCTGTCCAAATGTCCGGTAACCGGCCGAACCAGGCTCAAGTCATCGACGGCGCTTATTGTTCCACGCGCGCCTCAAGAAGATGTCAGCAGCAAACCGTAGGGGCCCAGCAGGGTCGAAGCCTACTGGGGCTACGGGTTAAAATAAAAGTAACCCATCGATCAACAATTGAGTAGGTACTGTAGAGATCCTCTTTTATCGATACCTCTTTAGAGGGTTTCGAACTAATAAGCACATTATAATGATAAACACTAATTCGAGTTTCAGAGAAAAGAAACATTGTTAGTAGAGATATACGGCGGCTGTCAGGTTAATAGGCCCGAATAAATTTTTATTATAATAATATGCAACAAATAATTTTGTAAAAATAAATCCTGCAATACGAATAAGGCCTACTCCTGTTCCTTGTTCCAGGGCCCCGGGGTTCTCTTTCGCACAACCCATGGTCCAGTAGGCTTTGATCCCACTGGGCCCCTGCGGTTTTGCTGTCTATGCGCCATCGAAGATTTGGGCTCGGTCCGGACGATTACCGGACAAGTAGACAGTGAGCTACTTATAGCTCACCGTCCGCAAGCCCTGCGCCTAAGGTGGTTGGAAATCGGGATCGGGATCCCGGCGACTGAGGCGTCAGGGCCGTTCCCTCGCACGTGCGGCCGCTTCCTTTGCTAGCATTACTGCTTTGCAAAAGGAGGCGACCGCCTGCCACTCCTCCTCGCTTCAGACCATGGTTTTGCTACAGGCTGGAGCTCGTCCAGATCTCGTCCCCAGATACGGCGTGGAGCTTTGCCCAGGGAGGGGGGAGTGCACATCTCTCTACCGTATGATCGTTCCTTCCGCATGAATCCGATGCAGGAAATCCACCCCAAGCTAGTTGAGAAAAATCCAGGGGATGATGATTCTGTCCCTATAGAATGTAATCTCTAGTAGCCATGCCAGTCAATTCTCTCACGTGTCTGATAGCTGATCAAATACCATACCGCTCCCTGCGATACAAACGCCAGATCCATTCATAATACTTAGAGTAGCACTCAGCACTCAACAGGATTTGAATTGCTAGTAATTAGTAATTCTAATATTGACAAGTTGTTTATTTATGGCTGGCGACCCATTCATTCTAGATAATAGGTGGCCTAGTAGCACGGATAATGATGCTAGTGATATACTAGTGTGGTTACTGGTTGAAATATTATCATTTAATACTCCTCTCCTGGTTACTGATCATGGTGGCCATAATGTCGACAGAGATTAGGCAAGTACGCAGGTGATATTATATTATTCCCATATCGGCAAATATCCACTCTTATGTTTTTTTTTTTTTTTAACGTAGGTAAAATCATCCAATGACAAATCCCGCCTTTGGGTGGGGCGGGAAATAGTGTCAGACTTTTACTGACTAAAAACCTACTGTTCTGTATTCTAACCCATGATTGGTTCAGCTGACGGCGCAAAGATCATGGAGCGTCCTATGCCAGAAATCAGCCAATAGCGGGCTGCTTAGATGACAGGACAAGCGCCCTCTCCCGGTTTTTCGTGTTGTTGAAATCGGACCGCCGTGCGGTAACTTTCTTTTTGAGCGCGCTCCTCAATAAATCGATAAATCAAGGGACAAAGTGAGCATAACCGTGTTGTGTGATCAGTAACCAGCTTCAACAGTGCTGCTTCATCCAGAGTACTTCGAGGAAGGCTGAAAAGGCGATAAAGGTAAGACGTTTCTTTGGCTTTGTCGTTTGTCACTTTGTTCCAAGATTGGGTAAGCTCAAACCGAGTTTCATACAGAACAACCACCAACACCAGCTATTTAATACAGTCCAACTTCTCTATTCCACATTCTGGTCCATTCGAGACGGATTCTCATTTTCATCTCTCCAATAAGATTCAAATAGGAAAACATTTGGCTAGCGCTAGACCTACGCGTCCAAAATGGCGGAGGTCTTAGAAATGAAACGAAAAACGTTAACATGCAGGAAAGAATATTTATTTGCAAAATTACAAAAGCTTTATGATTATTCCAAAAAGTTGGGAACAGAACCAGATATATTGCCAATGTTTACGGTATTAATGTCTGAAATGGAAAGTGTCCGTCTGAGATTTGAATCCACCATATTTGATTTGTTCGAAATAGAAGTACAATTAAAACCTACTAAAGTGAAAATGTCAACAAGTGAGCTGGAATCATTTGACGAAATGTATAATGCGTGCCAGTTAATCGCTAGTAAATATTCTAAATTGGAAAATGATTTCTTCCCTGCGATAGACAAACAGGATTTAGTAAAACCCGCGTTACCAAAGATATCATTATTTCAATTTGACGGTGAAACAGAAAATTGGATGACCTTTTATGACACGTTTTTATCATTAGTTCACAATCGAAATTTCACAGATATCGATAAGTTTCATTATTTACTCTCATGCGTAAAGGGCCCTGCCTTAAATATAGTTAAAAAACTGCCGATAACTGCCGCAAATTACGCATTAGCTTGGCAAAGCTTGATTGATAAATACCATGATCACAGAACACTAGCATGTAGGTATTTCGATAAAATGTTGAACTTTACACCGTTAACAAAAGATACCTCGTCGGACTTAACTTCATTTATAGAAACCTTTGATCATTCTCTTAAAGCGATTCAAGCATTAAATATTAAACACTTGGACGACTTTCTATTGTGTCATTTAGCATTACAAAGACTCGACCCTCATACGCGAAAATTATTCGAAGAAAGTCGGGATCAAAAGTTAATACCTACTTTCGAAGAACTTATGCAGTTTGTAAACAAACAAATTAAAGTTCTAGAACATTCGTTTATAAACGTGGCTACTAATAACCCGTCGAAGTCTAGTAATAACCATTCGCAAAATAAAAATCAGAGATCTTCGTCAAAGTCGATTCTTAATACGGCACGAACTCCGCAAAATATTAATAACCGTAATGCAAACTTAAGCTGTGTGATTTGTAAACAAAATCACATGATTTATCGATGTGATCAATTTCGTAAATTGTCCGTCGATGAAAGAATGAACCGTGTTCATTCACTAAAACTGTGTAATAATTGTCTTAAATCTGACCATCAATCGAATGCTTGTAAAAGCACAATGAGTTGTGGGGTCTGTGCAGAACCACATCATTATTTGTTGCATAAAGATAATACGTTATCAGATAGCGCGCGAACATCGTCCGTGACGGTGCAGTCTCCTTCGCTCGCACTAAACGCTGGTCGCTTCGTAAGTGACGTCACATGCACAAATACACAACAATCATTCATGAGTAATAACCTGTGTGAATATGAGGTAGTTCTAGGTACTACTCTCACTCATGTAATTGATTGTGTGGGTCAGTTTCACGATTGTCGAGCCGTTATAGATTCCGGGGCACAAAGTTCTTTTATAACAACTGAGTGTGCTCAAAAACTAGGATTAAAACGTAAAAAATGCCCTTTTACTATTCATGGGATCGGCGGAGGGGTAGTAAAAACTCAAGGAATGGTCACGTGTACATTGAAACCAAGACAGGCGTGTGGTCCGACGTTTCGAGTTAATTTAGTAGTTATTTCAAAGGTGTCCGCGGACATGCCTAATGTTTTATTTACTGAAAATGTCATTAGCGAATATAAAACTTATAAGTTGGCGGATCCATTGTTTTTCAAGCGTTCACGAATAGATATTTTGTTGGGGAATGACATAGTCCCAGATATAATTATTGATAAACCATTCGTAATTAGGGATGGTATTCCTAGTGTGATTAAAACAGTTTTTGGTGATGTAGTTAGCGGAAAATTATATCCGTTTAATAAATATAAATCGCAAAATCTTAATTTATCAGTTTCGTATGACGACGAACAGTCAATTGACAAAACATTACGTGATTTTTGGGAAGTTGAAGAGGTGCCGTGTACCCCGTCAACAAGTCCAATGGATCAACTAGCCGAGGAGATATTTTCTCATGAATATACGCGGGAGTCGAACGGCCAATACGTAGTTCCAATGCCGTTCGCACCTAACCCCGCGCCATTGGGACAATCGCGTGCCGCGGCCGAGCGACGACTGATCTACTCGGAGCGTAAACTCGCACGTGTACCTGAGTTGAATAACAAATATAAGGAATTTATGCGTGAATATGAAAAGCTCGGTCATATGGAACTTTATCAGGGTGATCAGCCTAGTAAATACATTATTCCACATCACAGTATTTTGAGACCTAGTAGTACCTCAACTCCGTTGCGAGTAGTATTTGATGCGTCTGCGAAAACCACCACAAGCGTCTCGTTGAATGATATTCTATTGGTCGGCCCTAAGCTGTATCCGGACATTGCGTCAATATTCTTGAAGTTTCGGCTATTCGAATATTGTTTAGTGAGTGATGTTTGTAAAATGTATCGCGCTATTGCCTTAAGAAAAGAAGATCGCTGTTATCAACACATTTTATATCGGGAATCCCCTAACGATCCAATTAAATTATATGAATTAAAAACTGTAACCTACGGACTCAGCTGTTCTCCATTCTTAGCTATTCGCACGCTGCTCCAGTTAGCGAAAGACGAGGGTGAACGTTTTCCCCTCGCTGCTCAAGTCCTCCGTGAGGGAATATACATGGATGATATCTTATATTCATGCCAAACCCTTGAGCAAGCTAGCCTAGTCCAAGATCAACTAATAGGTATTTTTGAAAGTGCCAACTTTACGCTAAAAAAGTGGATGAGTAACAATGAGGAGTTGCTGCAACGCGTTCCGTCTGAAAATAGGGAAAATTCCGTAACGTTCGTTAAAGACGAAAACGACAGTTCTATTAAGGTCTTAGGACTTAAATGGACTCCAAAATCCGATCATTTTTTATTTTCAGTTAATTTATCGGACAATGAAACAACCAAGCGATCGGTACTAAAACTGCTAGCGTCGATTTACGATCCCGTGGGTTTTATCGCGCCATGCATTTTAGTAGCTAAGCAGATTATGCAAGATCTGTGGAAGCTAGGTATTGGTTGGGACGATAAGTTGCCAGATAACATTAAAAAATCGTGGCAGCACTTTATTTTTGAACTTCCGCGGTTAAGCGAGTTACGTAACGAACGCCATATGCTGTTACCGGGCGAAACGACTTGTGATTTAATCGGATTTTGTGACGCTTCTTTACGAGGTTACGCAGCCTGCGTGTACGTCATCAGTCGTGACCAAAAGGGTAACGCAAAGGTTCGTCTAGTAACAGCGAAATCCAAAGTAGCACCAATAAAACCCGTAACAATCCCTCGGTTAGAATTAATGGGAGCGGTTGTATTAAGTAAATTAATAAAATTCGTTTGCGATACATTTGTTACTCGAATTAAAATTAACCAAATAACTGCAGTATCAGACTCGACAGTCGTACTGTCCTGGCTTCAAACGGAACCTTATAAATTAAAAACCTTTGTCAGTCATAGAGTTACTCAAATTATTGAAATCTTACCCCCTCATTTTTGGCGGCACGTTGGCAGCGAAAATAACCTAGCAGATATTTGTTCGCGTGGAGCGTCTCCGGCGCAACTGATAGACTGCACCCCACGTTGGCTACAGGGTGCCGATTGGATGTATCAAAATTACGTCGATTGGCCTCTGACGGTGTTTGTGAATGAAAGCAATCATAAACTACCGGAATTAAAAACTTCCACTAATTTGTTGCTGAATCACAATATTAGTGATCATATTATTGAAACTAAAATGGAATTTTGTGATAGAATCTTCGCACAATTTTCGTCATTTTCCAAATTGCAAAGATCTTTTGCTTGGATTTTAAGATTGACTCGCAAACAGGGTGATATACCCACCCATGCTAAATCACACGTGTTATCAACCCGTGAACTGAACGAGGCACGCGATAAATTAATAAAGCTAGTTCAGAATACTTACTTTGAAACGGAAATTAAAATGATAACAGATAAAAAATACGTACCATCGTTACGAAAATTATCTCCGTTCATTGATAGCGATGGGTTTCTCAGGGTAGGGGGTCGCATCGGTTATTCCGAACTTCCTTATAATGCTAGACACCCGCGACTTCTCCCTAAAAATAGTTTATTTACAAAACTATTGATTAAATATTTACATGAAAAATATTTACATGTTGGACCGCGAACCTTGCAAAGTGTTGTTAATGAAAACTTTTGGATATTATCGGCTCGTAGCGTTATTAGATCCGTTTTATCTAAATGTAAAACGTGCTTTAAATGTAAACCATCGTTACTTCAGCCTGAAATGGCCCCGTTGCCAACAACTCGGTTGATACCTAATAAGGTATTTTCTAACGTCGGAGTTGACCTCGGAGGTCCATTCTTAATTAAAGAAAGCTTACGTCGTAATGCTAAAGTGACAAAAGCGTACTTGGCACTATTTGTCTGCTTTTCCACTAAAGCAGTACATCTCGAAGTGTTGTCTTCTCTCTCCGCTGATTGTTTTCTCGCATGCCTGGATAGATTTGTGGCTCGCAGAGGTCTGTGCGCTGTTCTCTATTCTGATTGTGGAACTAATTTTGTTGGCGCAAACCGACATCTGTCGGAGATACAAAAGTTCTGGCGCGAGAATCAAGATGACATTTCGGGTGGTTGCGCTAAACGGCAGGTTGATTGGAAATTTAATGTCCCCAGTGCTCCTCACATGGGTGGTCTCTGGGAAGCGGGCATTAAGTCAGCCAAATATCATCTAGTGCGGTGTGTAGGGGAAAAGTCCTTAACGTTTGAGGAACTTGCTACGATATTCTGTAAGGCAGAAGCCATAATGAATTCGCGCCCTTTGTGTCCGCTTCCTTCAAGTGACAACCCCAACGAATTTAACGTATTAACCGCCGGACACTTTCTAATTGGACGAAGTTTAGTCTCCATTCCTGAGTACGACGTGCGAGATATTGATATCAATAGGCTGTCACGGTGGCAGTATATCCAGAAGTGCTCCCAACTGTTCTGGAAACGTTGGAGTTATGAATATCTAAACACTTTACAACAGAAAGCCAAGTGGTTTATCTCTTCTTCGAATCCTAAAGTTGGAGATTTAGTAATAATTAAAACTGACAATGTTCCCTCTTGCACTTGGCCTCTCGGCAAGATTGAAAAGTTACATCCCGGTCCCGACTCAATAGTTAGGTGCGTGACACTGCGCACAGAAAAGGGTGTCTTACAGAGACCTATAAATAAACTTGCCCTATTACCTTACGCCAATTAATTTCAAATAAAACGTTTTTTATTTAATTTAGAGTATAATTTAAGATTAGTTATCAATGTCCTAGATAGTATAGTAATCTCATTTTTAGGAAACCATCACTATGGTTTCGGTAGGGGGTATGTTCTGTATTCTAACCCATGATTGGTTCAGCTGACGGCGCAAAGATCATGGAGCGTCCTATGCCAGAAATCAGCCAATAGCGGGCTGCTTAGATGACAGGACAAGCGCCCTCTCCCGGTTTTTCGTGTTGTTGAAATCGGGCCGCCGTGCGGTAACTTTCTTTTTGAGCGCGCTCCTCAATAAATCGATAAATCAAGGGACAAAGTGAGCATAACCGTGTTGTGTGATCAGTAACCAGCTTCAACAGTGCTGCTTCATCCAGAGTACTTCGAGGAAGGCTGAAAAGGCGATAAAGGTAAGACGTTTCTTTGGCTTTGTCGTTTGTCACTTTGTTCCAAGATTGGGTAAGCTCAAACCGAGTTTCATACAGAACAACCACCAACACCAGCTATTTAATACAGTCCAACTTCTCTATTCCACACCTACTTTTCCGTTCCTTGCCTTTGTCCCGGGGCCCGTGGTGACATTCTCACATAACCTTTGGCCCCAGATCCACTCTTATGTTGTTGAAACTTTTACAGTCCGGACTAAGCATTTTACCTCGTCATTTATACGTCAGTTTGCCTGCTGCGGTCTTTTCCCGTCCAATCACAATTCAGGTACCTTCAAGTTTATCTTAGAGTGAATAGGCTCTTAATAAACTAGTGCGCCTCACCATCAACGATTGCATCACTGCTTACCATCAGGTGGGATTGCAGTCAAGCACTAGTTTATATCAATAAAAAAAAATCCTAATCCATCTCTTACAATCCTCTGAACTGTGAGAACTGTGATAACGAGATGCAAAATTTTAAATTCCAAAGTGTCATCATAGCTGTCGCTAGAGATTTATTTAAGACCTAAAAATTTCTTTAGACTTCAGTAGTAGGTGGTAGCCTAATACATCTTCAAGACTGAGTTTCAGTTTCGCAACAACTTTTGGAAATTATGTATATCTGTGCACACCAAGAGCCAGTTGAGTATGGAAACATAATTATATCTCTCTCAAAACGATGATGTGGAAGGAGACAAAGATGATATTCTCGATAGAGTTACAGCTATTGCAGTTTAACAAAAAATAAGTACTGCAGTAAAGGAACTAGGAGGTAAATTTATTATAAAATAAATAAAAAATAATAAAAATAAAAGGCCTTTTATTTCTTGCCGATTACAAAAAATATTAACAATATATTAGATTACAATAATAAATAGCGTTTAAAAGATTTGAAAATTAATTCTTAAATTGATTGCATGCATGGGAGGCCGAAGAAGAGATGGATGGATTGTGTGAGGAGTGATATGAAAGAAAAGGAAGTTAGTGATAGTGTGACGGCTGATAGGATAGAGTGGAAGAAAAAAACGTGTTGCGCCGACCCCAAGTAATATGGGACAAGGGCAGGAAGAAGAAGAAGATTGCATGCATGTACCTAGGTACTTATTTCCTTATTTAAATATATATTATATTTGTTTGTATTAATTTTCATTATTTATATTTATTGATATTCATTATTATTATTTGTAATTATTTATTCATGAATATTTATTTTTAAATATTATATTTGCATAATTATTATTAATCAAAGTGATGCAAGAACCCCTCAACAGGTAAAGGCCTCCTCCAGAGCTTGCCAACTTTCCCTGTCCTGTCCTACTTCAATCCAGTTCTGCCTAGCTATGTCCGTAATGTCGTCAGCCCATCGACTGAGAGGTCTGCCTTTTCTTCTATGGCCCATTAGTCGTAGCCACTCCGTCGTTCGGAATGTCCATCTACTGTCAGTGAATCTGGCTATATGGCCTGCCCATCGCCATTTCTGCCTTTGAGCAAAGTTTAAAGCGTCAGTTACGTCTGTCTTCTTGCGAATTTCCCTATGTGGGATTTTTTGTATTCGTTTTATTTTCATGGAACTTCGCTCCATGGCTCGAGTAACTTTATTTGTAAATTTTCAAGTTTGACATTCATGAGTCAAAGAAGGAAGGAGGCATAAATCCATAACTCTTTTCTTAAGTTTAGTTGAAAATTTCCCCAGATGCCAAAATTTATTTCAGGTATATAGAACTCTTCTGTCCACTTCTTGTTCGTTGTTTCGTGTGTCAAATGATATTTGTTTTCCCAAATACACATAGTTGTCCACGTAATCAAGCTGGTTGTTTCCAAGTTTCATAATCTTGTGTGTACTATTTGTCATTACCTTCGACTTACTTAGATTGATTTCTAAACCAACCTTTATGCTTGTCTCGTGTAGTGTATATCATGTATACTAGATCTTGAGAATTTTTAGATAGGAGAACAATGTCATTGGCGAATCTCAGATGTGATGTGTGCATTCCCCTGATATTGATACCTACATTTTTTATACCTACATTTTTGGTTTTCCAATCTAGAGCAGGTAAAATTACAACAGCACAAATCAATCTTCGAGAAGCAATGACGGCCCGTACCATACCTACATTGCACACTGATACTTTTCCATACTTCTGAAATTATGATGAGATGTTGATTCTGATGGCCATTTGTAGATCATCGTGACAGTCTTTATCATTATCATTATCTAAAACCTGACTTCTTTTTCTTGTACGAATATCTACGGTCTGCATTATCCAGGTTGTGCTTGATATATGAGTATCTTAATAACTGCTTACTTATGGATAACAAGGAAGTGTCATACGGCTATATTTTAAAAATGATACGTAGCGTAAGTAGTTTTCAGCCTGACAAATACTTAACCTAGGGCTTAATACTATATCCATTTCACCAGACTTCAAACCTGCATTCGAAACACCGACCATAACAAGCATTTTTTTCATATCTTCCCATCGATTACAACCTTTGTAATGCAGGCTCTATTTACTTCAGATTACACAAATGCCTTTACCCAACAATTAAGCATCTACTAGCCGACCTAAATACGCAATAATATAGGCATTAGACTAGTTTAATCGCGCGACCTTGCCTGTATCCGTTAATTGCGCATTCATTACCGTCTTCCGCGTGTTTAGCCGAGCCACCGTGCGCTCTGAGTAACCGCATGCTGATGAGTTTGGTGTCTTACTAATTATCTATTTGCTGGTTAAGTTTATTTACTGTTGTATTTGGTTGTTGCTTCTTGTACTGTAGGATTGTGTTTACTTGCTAAAGCAACCTTGATGTTAACATCATCATAGTTATCATTTATATATTTAGTATCTATACTAATAATAGGATTACATAGGGAAAAAATTGTATTTTTTGCTTGTAACTGATAAACGCAAAAACTACTATATGGACTTAAAAATTCTTTCACACGTTGATTGCTACTGTATTGTTGAGTGACATATGCATATATTTATTTCATATCATATTACGTGAGCGAAACCGCTGACAGAAACTTGTATATTTTAATTATATGCTTGACTGCAATCTCACCTATTGGTAAGCAATGATGTGGTGGACGATAGAATACGGTTGACTAGAAGAACACTAGGGCCATGGGGTCCGACCGCTCATCGAGTTGTTCGTGATATTAGTAAACAGCTAGTCGACTCTTTCCGTGACCAGAGGGCTGGCCTTTTCTTCAGTCAACGAATCAGCATTGCCAGCCAACGAGGCAATGCTGCCAGCGTTCTGGGCACTTTTCCTATTGATATCGATTTGGATGAATTTTTTGATGCCCAATAAGTTCTTTTTCTACCCGTTTGTACATATTTAATTTGTATATATACCTATTAAGTTTTAATATTTATTTGTTTAGCAGTTGTAAAATTTAATTAAATATAATTGTTAAAGTAAAAGTTGACTAGAAGTCACTTATTCAATCTAGGTTGTAGCTATCAGGAAACACAAATTTAGCTGTATGCACGTATAGTAAATGCGTTCGCAAAATTCTCTGGTTCATATGGGTTGGATATCAATCACGTAATGTATATTGTATTTCAAGTCAATGTTTGGATGAAGGAGTCCATCAGTTTGGCAGATAGTTGCATTACAAGTAAACTTCTTATTTTTAACAATATAGTCAACCTATTACGATTCGCAAAAAAGAAGATTGTGGACAGATGAATATTAAACAGATTGTAATGGTTATGATTGACAACAGCTAACAATCATGAAAGGAGTATATTAAAGGAAAAGGTTGACAATAAATAAAATTGTTTGTTTGATATTATAAGTCTACTGAAGACTACCAATTGTCGAAGCAATTAACTAACTCAATAGGTGGTAACATAAATCCAAAAAAATAATAACAATAGCAAAATAACGATTATTTGTCACGCACCACCATTTAAGAAAAACAATAAAATCGTAATAATAATCGTATCATATGGAATAAATGGGACCACGACATGCCATAAGGTGAACGATCTCACAGTGTAAAAATAAAGTTAAGGACAGCATTACATTAATTACAGCGTATCGACTTTTATTGTCATGTAATTGTTAATCTGTGGAGGTCGGGAAGACGGGCATGTATTTTTGGAGTCATGGCGAAGATCTTCGTTTGATAACTTCAGGTTTAATTGGTCAAGTTCATCAATTCGGTGGCAGTCTTTTGTTTAATGATGACTGGCGCTTTTTTAAACGGCGCCTGAATGTCAAAATTATTATCAGTAAACTGTTTGTACAATACAAAGTTGTTTTTATATTCCAACACTGAATTTAATTGTCACCTGCTATGGAATTCCTCAGCAAAGATGAATATTACAAAGGTAAAAATAAACAAGTATAGCTCAATAAATTACTATAATTTAATTATCTTATTTCACTTAATGTATACATATAAACAGTCAACAATAGTAATCCAAGAAAATAACTGTGATCTAATAAAAAATAACACAGTAATTATACATAGTAGTCAGACCTCATCTAGTTTAAAATAACGAAAAAATTGACGTGTAAAAGTGTTTTTAAAAAACCTATTTGCAAAATAAATATCATTTATGATCAGAACTTTTATCCAGTCAAAAGTACTTTTGATTGCAAGATCTTGACAAATGTATTTTTGGTTGAAATTATGCGTAGTTAAAACTAGATTTCCCCGGAGCTCGTTTCCATTAGTGATTTAACAGCAAGTTGCAATTACCTAAAATATAATCTAATCAACACAATGCCGATTTTTCAGCAGGCATTGTGCAGACGACAGTCGTAACTAAGATAAGCCAACGGAACATGCCGATGAGTTTTTTCTTCTGTCTGCATTGCTTAAGGGACCCTAACATGAAGATGCATAGATATGCTCTTTAGTAAACACCAACAAAAAATACAGTTGAAGCTTAACATTAAAACGGGGTAACAATGAGTGGACTTATCGCTAAAGGCGATTTTTTACAGGCAACCTTTCCTTCGTATTCCTTGGTTTGCTATCATTGCTCGCTCGCTCATTCCTATCTTTCCCTTCGTATCTAATCTATTTGTATTTGTGTGCTCTATATTCCTGGATTACATGATGCTGCTGACGAAATAATAAATTTCTAATAAACCAAAAAAAAACATTTTTTTACATTTCGATTGTTATAGTTTTTTTTTTTTTTTTATGCCCTTCTTAAGTTATCTCTAAGGTTGTAGTTGGTTTCTTATCTTTTCATAATACACGAATACCTGATACATAATTATACTTTTATTAGAGCATTATTGATGATTTTTAGACATAATTTTTAACCAACTGTTCAGTTATTTGGAACAGAATAAAATTTTATTTTACAAATTCTATAATTAATTTATAATTAAAACTCACTTCTAACTAATTATGAGTATTGACTGTAACAATCATACATCTGTATGTATGTCATTGTATTAAACAATGCGAGTACGTATACTAGTAAAATATGGATGGCACTGTCTTTACAAAGAGTAATAAATAGAACATCGGCACTTTTACATAACTATATTAAGACTTTCCCTGTACAAATAAAGCCTTATTAAAAATCGATTAATTGTTGCCTTCATTTTTTTTTTTTTTGTATTTTAAATACTTTGTCCAGGTCTTACTCTAACAATTTCAGGGTGGTTTGGATCACCATTCCCTCTGACAACATACACTACATCATCTGTTTTCAAAGCTTTAGGTCTTTTTACATAAAAGTTGTGTTTGTGATCAAAATAATACTCTTCAGAGTTCACAGGAGTAGTAGTTTGATAGCTTGTAATTATTTGGAAATTGTTTTGTTCAGGAAAGAATATACGTTTTCCTTTCGTTGGGTAATCTCTAATCATTTGAATTTGTCGCCTATCATCTGATCTATCATCAGGGAATTTTAATGTTTTACTTCCTCTAGATGGCCTATCTTGTTCCCTTTGTCTTTCTGGATGTGCTGGTCTCTTTGGTCGGTTTATTACTTTAACTTTGCCTCTTTCGTTACCATTTTTATTGTTTGCTTCTTCTGGGAACGACCATTTAGAACCATTATCTTGACTTTCATTTGGAACTGAATCACTTTCAGCTTCCAAAACATTGACTCCTGGTTTATTTTGTATCCGTCCTTCTACCTGTCCTTCTCCACTTTCAATATTTTTGCCATTTCTGTAACTGATCTGTTGGTTGTAGTAATTGTGCCCATAGCTGTAGGGATGGCCATAAGGATTCTGGGGCAGCAAACCATAACTATAGGGCCTTGGATATCCATAATTTAGTTGTTGTGGTAAACCATCCTGCCCAGACAAATAATTATAAAATTGTTCCAAATTATGTGGTTGTTGGGGTGTTTCTGGTAACCCAAAGAATCTGAAGAAGCCTCCATTATGGTTGTTGAGGTAATTGATGAGTTTTTCAGGCTCAGTGGGACATTGGGGGTAGGCACGGTAGCAGGCTGACGGGTTCCCCTTGGCTGTCATTCCTGTTACAGCAGCTTGGCCAAATATGAAGAGTGGGGACGTACTTACTCCGTTGTATGCTTGTAGAAGCCTGAAAAGGATAAGAAAAAAAAGTTTATTTTTATTATTTGCTTTCGCAAGTATTTGTGAAGAAAACGCCTACATTAAAACTCTTAGCAAACTTTACTAAGCAAACTATTTATACAATGTTACGAACACATACAACGTAAATGGTTGTCATTTGTTTGCACGGACAAAATTGCTCACCACAAAGCTAAATTGGAAATTGTGAAAGTCTAGGTACTGTACTCACGTCAGGTACCCTTTGACTGGTAAAGATAGATTTCAATCAGAGTGAAAAACAGTACACTTACGAAAGCAAGGGCTGGAGACTAGCAGAAGCTTTCACCAGCGAGGATGACGAAGCTGTACTGCCTCCTGCTACTTCACACAGTAACCTCGGGACGCACTGTTTATCGTCATACAGAGCTATTGAGGTCAGGGCTTCGGCGACTGCTGATACTGCTCTCTGGGTTAAGGATTTCGGTCGGCGAGAAGGTCCTGAAATTTTAAGGTAAAAATTGAACTTCAGAAGCAACAATCAGATCAGATACCTGGTAATAGTAATAGTACTAGGTTTAGAAATATACTGGCACAGTACAAAGACTGAAAAACTCTAGCAGCCAAACGATACGTATATGTGGAAATATGTATTTTATTCAAACAAAATAATAAAAAAAAATATTTCTTTAAATGGAGGCGGATATAATTGAAAAGACAAATCTGTAAACTAGTCACCATAAACTGATTATTAATGTAAGCATAACAATGTTTCCAAATTAACTAAATTTCGTATAAATATTAAATCTGCAAACAGCACAAAAGCCTGTGGACGTCCATTGCCCTTGAACTCATAATGAAGTCAATAGTGTTCAGTTTTAAATTTACGACTTCAAAATCCAATCAAATGAAGTTCTTTTAGCAAAATTACTTTTATAGTACACACTCCGCCCAATCTTTGACCAGGTTTAATATAAATGATATATAATGTGTACTAGCTCTTGCCAACGACTTCACTCGCTTGAAAATAGGTGTCTCCTTACAAAACCTTGAAACCCCGTTTTATCTCCTTAAAATTTAATCATCATAAAAGGAAAACAAGAGCAAAATTTCACGCCCAGGTAATTTCGGCTGTGCGTTGATATGTCAGTTAACAAAATTAAGAAGTCTAATGATAACAAAATTTAACATTAGTTCCATTATTTCCAGATTCTCTTAAAATGGAACTAGTAAAAAGGAGAGCAGTGATGGCCGAGTAGTAACGGTTCCGACCTACGGGTTGTAGGTCGCGAGTTTAAACCCAGCCAGGCGCATTACTTTGTGTAATTTATTTCCTCGCCACTGCTCTAAAAACAGTGAAGGAAAACATCGTGAGGAAACCAGCTTGTCCTAGAACCCAAAAAATTCGAAGACATGTAACATCCACCAACGCGTACTGGGCATGCGTAGTGGATTACGGAGGCCTGAGTCCCAACAGTGTGGAACAGTACCTATAAGGCTGATGCTATGCAATGCTATATTAGTGAAATAAAAAAAAAAACATCAGTAGTTCCATCATGAAGCTGATAATGGCACTAGCGACAACAAACTATGACCCGCCGCATAGACCCGTACGCAATCTCCCAAACTCTATTCATAACATCAAGTACTGGTTAGAATATGGATCAATCAGCAACATTTCTGCCACAATCTCGCTGGGTAACTTAGTCACCCGTTGACCGCTTGCACCTCTCACCTATGCATTGTTGTCGTCGAGTTCGCCTGTTGACCGCGACCCCGCACAAGCGTGAGCAAATGGACGCATTGTTATTGTGCGAAAGGTTTTAGTGAGATTCTATCGGAATTTATCTTGCTCGATCAGTAAGTAGGTAGTCCGTACAGTACCGCGGTGTTATTGTGGCACGATAATAATAATATATTTATTTCTCATCACAAATGTTCAATGAATAAATACTTAATCTAATACAATAAATGCAGATATTTGTGAGAGACTGGTGCCCGAAATAGGCATGGAATACCTGCGTTACGGGTCACCAGGCCCCCAAGACTTAGAGGTAGACATTAAATTAACGAACAACATATATGTGATGAAATTTAAATATTAAATACAAAATATTAAAAATAACAACAAAATAAATTATGAAAATCATTATAACTCTAACAGGACATAGGTATGAATGGTATTTGTGTGCTAAGAGATTATGTTATAAGTATGAATGTGTGTATGTAAGTGAAAAGTTTTAACTTTACCGGACTGGAATCAAAAGATTTTCAGTTGCCTGATAGTCTTTTGATATTCGAGTTTTAGAAAGAGATTGAATCATCATCATTAGCATCCCACCCGAAAGACGTCTACTGTTGGGCATAGTTGAACCTTTCTCAAGTGTTGCCATAATGACCGGTCCTGTGCGTCTCGCAACCGTTGGATTCCCGCTAGGTCATGGATCCACCTTATGGCAGAATTGCTATGAATAGACGATTAAGATGATACTCTCACCCATACGAACAAAATGTTTTGGTAATATTTTCAGTGTACCTAGACTTACAGAGTCTAAATCTTCAAGCCCGTGACACGCCTTGTCATACTGTATGGATCAGAATGTTGGCTATAAAAAGACATATAAAAAAAAGATTGCATGTAGCAGAGATGAGAATGTTGAGATAGATGTGTTGTGTAACGAGAATGGATAAAGTGAGTAATGAATATATTAGAGGAAGTTTGAAAGTGGCGCCAGTGACTGAAAAGTTTAAAGGGAACCGTTTGTCTCGGTATGGCCATGTAAAGAGGAGGGATGATACGCCTGTTACTAAAAGAGTACTCATGTGAGTGGATGGAGAAGGAGAGGAAGACCAAAGAAAAAATGGATAGAATGTTTAAGAAGTGATATGAAAAAAAGAGGAGTTAGTGATAGCGTGACGAGTGACAGGACAGAATGGAAGAAAAATACGTATTGCGCAGACCCTAAATGAAACGGGACAAGGGCAGAAAGAAGATGATGAAGATGACCTAGAATTACGGTAAAATTCCAGTCTATTTTCCATTTATGTGAGAATGTCACCACAGGCCCCGGGACAAAGGCAAGGAACGGAAAGGTAGGTTTTTAGTCAGTAAAAGTCTGACACTATTTCCCGCCCCACCCAAGGGCGGGATTTGTCATTGGATGATTTTACCTACCAAAAAAAAAAAGTATATTTTCCATTATCATAGTTACAACCTAGGAGTCTTTAATCCAAAAGTGAACTAAATAGCTTGCTCCACAGCAAGCAAGCTCCGTCGTCGATCACATCATCGCTTAACCAAGGGTGTGATGAGCCTATCATTACTTTTCTGAATTTTTATGTTTATGACTGCATGCATATTTAATTTATTTTTGCCAATATGTAAACTAAGACATATCTCGATTACTGTGCATACACGTTTCTATAAATTAATGGGACCCAATTTACTTGGTTTTACACATATAACATATAAAAATTACCTCTTTCAGCGGCTGGTGCACTTTTTTTCTTGCACATTGCATCAGTCTTATAATTTTCCCACTGCTGGGTCTTAGGCCTTCCTCTCTAGGAGAAGGAATGGACCGTAATCCACCACGCGGGCCCAGTGCGGATTGGTGGATGTCACATGTCTTCTAATTTTTGGTTCTAGGACATGCCGGTTTCCTTGTGATGTTTTCCTTCACCGTTTTTGAGAGCAGTGGTAATGAAATAAATTACACAAAGTAATGCGCTTGGCTGGGTTTGAACCCGCGACCTACAACTAGTAAATCGGGGCCGTTACCACTAGGCCACCACTTTCTTGCACATATAGTTATGAAATTCGAATGTTACACTGTATGTTATGTGTTATAGTGGAGAAACACCGAACGTCGTTCATGACTAGATACAAATTTCTCCAAGCATTTCGAATTTAAACAATTTACGAATAAAAAGATTCAGTACAACTTACTTTGAGGTCCAATTGGGTATCCTGGCTGATGAGGTCCAGGATATACTGGACTGTACGGCGCCTGGGTTTGGGTAGGATACTGTGAGTTGGGATCAGCAGGATATGGTGGAGGATATCCAAACGCTGGATAACCCTGATAATATGGATATTCTGAACCTGGGTAGACTGGTCTTGGTTGACCAGTTTGTGGAGCAGTTGGAGGTGCAGCAACCGGAGATGGAGATCCGGTATAATCTTTAATAGGATACCTTGTATCAGCGTGCCCGTTTGGACCACCCTGACCAGGATATGCGGTAGGATTTGTTGGAGGCCTTTGATCTCCAGGAACTGGATACCCTGGAGTTGGGTAAGCACCGTATCCTGAATTAATTGGTGGATACATGGCAAGGTAAGGCAAGTATCCTGGATAGGCAGAAGTTGGAAATGCCATACCTGGATACGAGCTGGGATAGTTAGGATACGGATATCCAGGAGTTGGGTAACTAGGCGTCGGATATCCTGGATAATTTGGGTCTCCTGGGCCAGGATAACCGGGTCCTGGATAGCTTACTCCTGGGTAGCCAGGGTAGCCTAATTCAGGATAAGATGAATTCGGAGCCGTTGGCGCAGGATTTGGTTTTTTCCCTTCTAATCTAGGTTTTCGTCCCTGTTTTCTTTTCTTCTTTTGGACAGGTTGCCGGTTGATATTACTATCATCCTTAAAAACAACTCGTTCAGTTACAGTATTCCTATCTGATTCTCGATTATTGTGATTAGATTCATTGTCTTGATTTTCGAATTTGATAGATTTGTCATTAGTTTCTACGTCAATTTCTGGATGATCTGAATCATCAGAATCATTTTCATCAGCTTTGCCACCATCATCAAATACTACTTGACTTGCACTATCTTGAGAATCCTTGTCTTCATCATTATCTTCATGATCTTCATAGTCCTCTTGGTCCTCATTGTTACCTTCAAATTTTATCATATTTTCAGGATTATTGGTTTCTCTTTCATATCTTTTATTTGAAATACGATTATTTTGGTTGAAACCTTTTTCATCATCGAATGATATATCTGCAAGAAGTAATGCTGGGTCAACTTTGTCAATGTCAATGTATCCTTGATCTTTCTTATCATCTTCGAATGTTATGCGACGTTGGGGAGATTGATTTTCAACGTCTGCATTGATTCCTCCATTACTGGGAAGATGTGGAAAGTTTGGAGTATTTCTGAAAATATTGAAATAATATTGTGTAAATAACGTGTATTTAAAAAAATAAGGAATTATGAATATCCTTAAAAAAAGTGGCGTCAACGTCAACCTACCATTTGTTGCGCAAATTACTTATTGCACTTTGGTCTTTTGTCATCTAATCTTAAAAATAAAGTTGATTGATTTAAGACAATTTTAAGTTACTCTAAAAGACAAGCTTCATACTTGTAACTGTCAAATGCATATTTATCACTATTATACGATAACCACTATTATTATATAATATGTGTATTGCATTGTATTATGCGATAAATATATTATTTCTTTTTTAATAAAAAAAAATTAGGCCTATTAATTTTAGTCATTCATCGCCGAAAATAACGTCATTAATTAATTAATGCAAATAAACGACATCAACTACGTTTTTGACGCCATATTTTAGTTTTTTTTTCAGTTAGCTTTAATTAGTTTAGGGATTTTATTTTGTTTGTAAATTTCTTAATGCATATAAACAAAATCATATGAATGAATACTTACAACGATGCTTCACCGTGATCGTAAGTAGTGATCAAATTGTTTTGTTTGTTCTGCTCATTTGCGCTTGAGTCTTTTGTCAGTAAAACCAAGATGATAGCACTCAGGATGCATATCTTCATATTTTCTTAACTGAAATTAATTTAAATTGTATTAGTGACACAACGTCAATAAAATAAATTCATGATAAAACAAATGCGTACCCCAGAAGTAGCTTCGTTGATATCTACTTTTTTCCTATTTATTCATTACTCTTGTATTGTTACAATTAACATTTTTATATCTATCACAGAGGTACTTATTACAGTTTGCAAATAAATCTTTTGAAACAGTTAACCTGTTGAATATCGTAATTAGAGACACAATAGAAAGACAATAGGTGTGCGGACGCCGGCGTCCTCTTGGGAAATAATGAATTAATATACACAAAAGCATAACAGCTTTGGAGACGAATTAGAAGAAACCTGTATTACGGCTTAAAACGCCAACCCTTAATATTTAAAGTCTTAAGGTATAAAATTAACTGTCCCCAATTGTTGGGCTGCATCCAATTTCGTGTGCCTACGAAAAGCCCATGAACTCCTATAACCCCCGTACGTCCTCCTCTTCGTAGAACCGTTCTTGGTGCTAATTCTCCCATCCCGCGTCTGTGCAAATTATTGAACAGCTGCAGTGATCTTATCGATGTACACTCTGACTCACTTAGTAGGTTTAAAGTGTTATATTTAAATCAATTTAATATCAATACAATGTTTGGGCTAGCATGTTAACTTAGTTCTAAGTTCAAATAATTTTGTTATAAGCAGTAATTATGTTCGTTGAGTAATTTAGTTTGGGCATCAATTAACAATAAAGTTACGCATGTTGTGCTTACCTGTAAGTAATTGCTACACTAGCCTATAAGTTTATTTGATGTATTTTATATTTTTGTATATGTGTAGTCAATTGTTGGTTAGACAAATAAATAAAATAAAAATAACCCTCTCGAGTAACATTTTGTAACAATACACAATACACCCAGACTCCGAACAACTACATATCTGTAGGCCATAAAAATATTTCTGTTCAATAATATATAGGTACCTAAATATTCAATATCAGTGAGCTTTTATACTACAAAGTAATTACCATGGAGGTTGGTTTTTCTTTAGGCGTAGATAACTCTCACACATTCACAAAGATCACAAATCTTTGTGGATTACCATCATTAAGATCATAAAAATCACAAGGATTACAAAGATCACGAAGATCAGAAGATCAAAAAGATAAATTATTATTTAATTAGCTATGGTATTATGAGATACTTATCTCATAATACCAAAAACTAAGTTGTATAATTAAAGTTATGCAGCTTCTCCAACTATAAAAATGTCCTTAATTACTGTGAACGAGATTAATTATTCCATTCACTTCGCAAAGAATGCCGGAAAAATATTATTGAAAACGATTTTATAAACTATTTGCATCTAAGACTAAGACAAACTTGTTTATAACCTGTTTAGAAATGTTATGTTATATTTTTAATTAGCTAAATTGAAATTCATAATCACTTTCGCTGAATAAACTTGTCAAATTAGTAATAATACTGGTTAGTGTCTCGAACTGTCTGCTAAATAAAATTTGCCAAGCAAAAAGCCCTGTATTTCTAAGTTCCATCCTGAATCGCATGCTACTCTGGTGTAAAAGAGCTGTTTACACTGATGGGTCAAAGACAGAAACTAAATCGGAATCGGAATTGTGTCCAATAACTTCAATATTAAAATATTCAGGCCACGTAGTCGTCGACAGCGCGTACTGTTCCCGAGCTTCTGCGCCTGCTAGCAGGCAGGGTCGAAGCCTACTGGAGGCAAGGGTCTGCTTCTGAAAAGAAGGCTCGGCCCCGGTATGAAAGGCAACGAAGGTACGGGGTGGGTTTTTTAGTCAGTAAGAGTCTGACACTATCTCCCGCTCTGCTCAAGGGTGGGAGATGTCATTGGATGTCATTGGATATCGCTGAAAAAAAAAGACCACTAGGAAAACTCAATACGTATCAGGTGCAATGTGTTGGCATCATCCAGCAGCCCGCGGTACATTCAAATTGGCATACTCTCCGATAGTCCATCGATCCTTTAGTTCCTAGGAAAGATCTTAGCTATCTTGAGACTCATACACGTTAGGTACAGTGCGCCAATATTCCACTGTGATATTGTAGTGAATTACTAGCGGTTCAATGGGTAATTCCGCAGCTGACAAGATACAAGATGACTAGGAGAGGATCTGGTGCGGTGGCCTTTTTTTTTAGGGTTAGAAATCCTAATGGATGTTCACCGCCCTGCGGCGGGCGCAGGGGTCTGTCACACTCCGACTGACTACAACTGGTGTTTCCTCTCACAGTGTCAATGGGGACTGTGGGTACGGTGTGACTACTTCCATTATTGAAGAATAACTCCCCTGTATATCAAAGTATCTGCTGCGTGGTTGGTTACGAGAACACACTTACATCCAATCGGAAATCTGATGGTCCCGGACACCAAGTTCAAACCAAAAAAATATTACATTCACATAAGCCTACATGGGCACTTATGAAACGTCAGAAGTTAGTGCACGTTTCCTATTGGTCGTTTCTTATGGAGAAGAACTAGCAAGAAACTCCACATTTAGTTAGCTGGCTCAGGCCTCCTCTCTAAGAGAGGGCATGGGCCGTAATCCACCACGCGGGCACTGTACGGTTTGGTTTTTTTTTTTTTTTTTTTTTTTTTTTTTTTTTTTTTTTTTTTTTTGTGGTAGGTAAAATCATCCAATGACGAATCCCGCCCTTGGGTGGGGCGGGAAACAGTGTCAGACTTTTACTGACTAAAAACCTACCTTTCCATTCCTCGCCTTTGTCCCGGGGCCCGTGGTGACACTCTCGCATGACCTTTGGCCCCAGTAGGCTTCGGCCCTGCTGGACCCCTACAGTTTGCTGACAACTCCTTGAGGCGCGCGGGAACGGTGCGCGCCGTAGACGACCTGAGCTCGGACCGGTCTGTTACCGGACGGACGGACAGCGAGCTACCCATTGCCCACCGTCCGCGAGCCCGCGCCTACGGTGGCCGGAAATTGGGATCGGAAACCCGGCGGCGGCGGCGGCGTGTCCGCCTTTGCCTAAGGCGGTCGGCCTCCTCCTTTACTAGCATTACTGCTTCGCAGAAGGAGGCGACCGCCTGCCACTCCTCCTCGCTCCGGAGCATGGCTTGAACCAAGCCCCGGCGCGAGAGATCGCCGCCGATCGCCCCCACGAGGACACGGCGCTGCTCTTCCCAAGCGGGGCACACCTCGACTGTGTGCTCCACCGTGTCCACCGGGCGGTCCGCACAGTGGCGACACCCGGGCGTCGTCTCCGCACGAATCTTGTACAGGTACGGACCGAACTTGCCGTGCTCGGTCAGCACCTGCGCCAAACGGAAGGTGACGACGCCGTGGGGCCTTTCCAGCCACGCCTCAAAGAGGGGCCTTACCGCCTCGATCACTGTACGGTTTGGTGGATGTCATATGTCTTCGAATTTTTAGTTCTAGGACATGCTGGTTTCCTCACGATGTTTTTCTTCGCCATTTTTGAGAGCAGTGGTGATGAAATAAATTACACAAAGTAATGCGCCTGGCTGGGTTTAAACCCGCTACCTAAACTCGTAATTCGGAGCCGTTACCACTCGGCCACCACTGCTCTTTGAGGATCGATGTACTGGGCAACAAATGTTGATGGGAAAAAGCCCAATCTATTCTATAAAAAAAACTTCCGCTTTTAGTCCTATATGTGTATGAATTGAAGAAAAATAATCTAGACAGAGTGCATTTTAAACCTGGCAATAGCTTTCCCCCTTATTATTTTTTATACCTGGGGCTTTTAACTACCCATATATTAACACTATTGTTTAATCCCAGTACATCTAGTAAAAATAATAATTAAGATTACAGAATTAATCATTTATTTTAATAATGCGATAGTAAAAGCAATGTTAGGTTCACGTATTTTTTAAACGATATATGCTCATAAAATTAAATAAAACCGGAATGGTCGACGGAGAATTTTTTGACGCCTTACTTTAGATTACTTTCAGTTAATCGTAAGAGTTTTATTTTTGTAATTTATGTATATATACATTAATTCTAAGGTTAGTTAAGTGTTTTTTAAACCTATAAAATTTATTGGGAACGAACAATACATAATTATAACTTAATAAAAACATTTTACTCCCAAATGCACCCGTTACTTTGTATAAAAATATTTGACAAAATCTTACACTATCACTATTCACTTTTTTTAGAACTAATAAATATCTAGAAGAGTAGCCAAAAACGGTGACAAGAACCTTACCTTAAGACAGGACAAGAACATTACCTTAAGACAGGTTAAGGTTTTTGTCAGATATATTATAGGTACTCGTAATAATAAAGATTTTCTTGAATGATGTATGTACAATAATAACAATAAACTGTTTTAATTACTAGAAACCTACAACATATGTAAGTACGTTTCATATCATAAACAACATAACCACAAAAATACCGGCTCACCCATCGATTACACTTCAGTGCTTTTCACAAAACTCAACTCCAACGTATCTAAAAGAAACAAAGTAGAAAATACACAAATAACAATAAAAAATACCACTTACTTTCTAATATCCTGCCAACACTCACAAACAGTGCAACTTGGTAAGACTACTGCGATCAAATGCGACAAGAAATATAAAAAAAAATATTTGGTCGCTTCTCGACGAAAGTTGCCCACTATGCAATGCTAATAAGAATTAGCTGACGCTATCGTCTAATATGGTATATCCTTGTTCAAAATGGATAAAGTTAAATAACAATGTTACGCTACGCTATGGTGTAATCAAAACGTCAAAAGGAAAAAGTGAAAAGGAGAGTGCACCCTTTTTTTTTTAATCTCAAAAAAGCAGATTGTGTAGACGTATAATGCTTTTATTTATTATAAAAATACTATATCTGTGTAATAATTTGCTTGTAAATTAATATTTTATGTTAATTATCTAGATTTAAAAAAATATTATTATATGCAACTGCAACATTTTTGAGTCACAACAAAATTTTGAGTTACCTACGACTCAAAATTTTGTTGTGACTCAAAAATGTTGCGAGGTTAAATATAGACTGTATTTTAATTTACATTCCATCATTATGTGCATCTCATTTTCTTCGGTGAGTAAAAATCATCCAATCTTCCGCCCTTGGGAGGAGCGAGAGATAGTGTCAGACTTTTACTGACTAAAAATCTCACCGCGTTCCTTCTTTGCCTTTCATACCAGGGCCGGGCCTTCCTTACAGAAGTAGACCCTTGGCCCTAGTAGGCTTCGACCCTGCCTAGCGGCAGGCTGGACCTCTACGGTTTGCTGACAACTTGAGGCGCGTGGGAACAGTGCGCGCCGTCGACGACTTGGGCTCGGTCCGTACGAGTACCAGACGGTCGAACTAACCATTGCTCGCCGTCCGCAATCCCTCGCCTACGGTGGCAATCATGCATGAGGTTGCAGCTTCGAAACTGGAGAAATACGAATGTTAATTTTACATTTTCAATTCATACGTAGTGTTTTGATTTCATCTAGGCCTCGGAAAGCACGTAAAGCCGTTGGTCCCGGTTGTCATTCGGAGATCAGTGACAACCGTTACAGGTAGTCAGACGCCAGAAAGTCTGACCAGCAGGAGTATTGTGTTGCCCAGTAACTGGGTTGTGGAGCTCTGATAAGCAGTCGCTTCTTGTAAAACACGGGTATTCAGTGCTGTCGGTTAGACTGGATCCCGACCCCAAGCTATATTGAGGCCAACCACATCAGGCAGAGGCAACGGGGCGCTCGCCCCAGCCGCCGCCGGGATTCCGATTCCGATTTCCGACCACCATAGGCGCGGGCTTGCGGACGGCGTGCAATGGGTAGCACGCTGTCCGATCGTCCGGTAACCGACCGGACCGAGCACAAGTCTTCGACGGCGGTACTGTTCCGTCGCACCTCAAGGAGCTGACAGCAAACCGTAGAGGCCCAGCCTGCTAGCTGCAGGCAGGCAGGGTCGAAGCCTGCTTGGGTCTTGGGTCAGCTTTTGAAAAGAAGGCTCGGCCCTGGCACGATAGGCAACGAAGGAACGGAGTAGATTTTTAGTCAGTAAGAGTCTGACACTATTTCGCGCTCCGCCTGAGGGCGGGATTTGTCATTGGATGATTTTACCTACCATAAAAAAAAGGCTAAAGAGATGATGATATACATAAGTTATGTCTGAATATTGTTTCCGCACTCAGTCCTATGCGGACCATTGTACGTGAGCCATGGCTGCCATAATCTTGATGATGTACTTTCCATCATTTCGTTACTCCAAGCAGAACAGTTAACGTGATGATGTCATATCACCTCAATACGCTATATCTACCTTATCGCCCACGATGTTCTCGTAAAAGTTTTGCTTTGTTATGGTTTCAAAGAAAGTGCATTTATTGGCATAAACAAGTGATTTCTATTAATCTTCTATGTAAAATAAGCGATATACCACTCACTGATTAATCACAAAACTAGGTATGACACCTACAAACTTAAAATTTGGCAGGTCAGTTACTTATAGAGTGCTCCGCTAAGAAGGGATTTTACGAAACTCCACCCCTAAGGGGTCTGGGGCCAAGGCTATGTGAAAATGCCCTGGGACAAAGGCAATGAATGGAACAAGTTAGGTTTTTAGTCAGTAAGAGTCTGACACTATTTCCGTGAAGTTGGTCACGCCCCCAATTCCTTTGTTCTGACCACGTGACTAAGCGTTGAGATGACGTCGTTCACGCTAAACAAAATGATTATAACTTGGCTAGGTTTTTTTTTTTTTTTTTTTTTTGGGTAGGTAAAATCATCCAATGACGAATCCCGCCCTTGGGTGGGGCGGGAAACAGTGTCAGACTTTTACTGACTAAAAACCTACCTTTCCATTCCTTGCCTTTATCCTGGGGCCTTTGGTGACAGTCTCACATAACCTTTGGCCCCAGTAGGCTTCGGCCCTGCTGGACCCCTACAGTTTGCTGACAACTCCTTGAGGCGCGCGGGAACGGTGCGCGCCGTAGACGACCTGAGCTCGGACCGGTCTGTTACCGGACGGACGGACAGCGAGCTACCCATTGCCCACCGTCCGCGAGCCCGCGCCTACGGTGGCCGGAAATTGGGATCGGAAACCCGGCGGCGGCGGCGGCGTGTCCGCCTTTGCCTAAGGCGGTCGGCCTCCTCCTTTACCAGCATTACTGCTTCGCAGAAGGAGGCGACCGCCTGCCACTCCTCCTCGCTCCGGAGCATGGCTTGAACCAAGCCCCGGCGCGAGAGATCGCCGCCGATCGTCCCCACGAGGACACGGCGCTGCTCTTCCCAAGCGGGGCACACCTCGACTGTGTGCTCCACCGTGTCCACCGGGCGGTCCGCACAGTGGCGACACCCGGGCGTCGTCTCCGCACGGATCTTGTACAGGTACGGACCGAACTTGCCGTGTTCGGTCAGCACCTGCGCCAAACGGAAGGTGACGACGCCGTGGGGCCTTTCCAGCCACGCCTCAAAGAGGGGCCTTACCGCCTCGATCGTGGCGTGCCCAGCACGAGGTTGCGACAATCGCTCTCGCCATTTCACCATGAGATCCCGCCGGAGCTCTGTCCGCCATGCCGCGACTTGTCGCGGCAGCGGAGTTTCGCCCCGACGTTGCATCTCCACGCGTAAGTCATGCATGTGTGCAAGGACTGTTGCCTCCAAATCCCATGGTGGTAGGCCAGCAAGGAGGCTCGCCGCTTCGCAGGACACCGTACGGTATCCGCGGATCATCCGGATGGCCATGACCCTCTGGCAGGCGGTTAGCCGGGCCGCCACTCGCTTCCGTAGCGATGGCGCCCACACCGGCGCACCGTAAAGGGCCATGGACCGAACGATGCCTGCGTAGAGCCTCCGGCAGGAGGCGTCTGGACCCCCCAGGTTCGGCAGGAGCCGCTTGAGCGCAGCCCCAGTCGCATTCAATCTGGGAGCCAGACGTCGGAAATGCTCCTTGAAGTTCCACCGGCTGTCGAGGACGAGTCCCAGGTACTTCATCGTCGACCCGACGCCGATGTGAACTCCTCCTACCGTTAATTGGGAGCCCGGAGGTGGCGCGCTCCGAGGGCCGTGAAAACACATGGCCTCGGACTTGTGCAATGCCACCTCGAGTCCCAACTGCTGTATCCTCTCCACGACTGTCGCAACCCCGCGCGTCGCTAGTTCGACCGCCGCCTGGTACGACCGTCCCCGCGCCAGGACCAGCGTGTCGTCTGCGTAACAGACCACGCTGACCCCGTCGGGGAGGTCGGCGCGCAGCACGTAGTCGTACCCGATGTTCCACAAGGGCGGCCCTAGTACCGATCCCTGCGGAACACCGCACGACATCTCTCGCCGTTTCAACTCCCCCTGATGACCGGGGTAGATGATGAACCTGTCCGACAGGTAGGCCTCGATCACCCGACAGAGGTAGTCGGGCACCCGGTGGTACCGGAGTGCCCTACCAATGCAACTCCAGGGCAGGGAGTTGAAGGCGTTGGCGATGTCCAAAGACACCGCCAAGACACACCTGCCCCGGGACACCGCATCCCCCGTCGTGAGGGCTCGCACGCGCATGATGGCGTCCACAGTGGAGCGCCTCCTGCGAAAACCGAACTGGCCGTCCGCAAGATCCGGCCCCTTCCGTGCCAGATGCACGACGAGGCGGTCTGCAATTACTCTTTCAAAGAGCTTGCCCACCTCGTCGAGCAGCACAATGGGCCGATACGCGGACGGAGAGTCCGCGGGGCGCCCCGGCTTCGCGATAAGGACCAGTTTCCCCGTCTTCCAGCGAAGCGGGAACTGGCCCCTCTCCATGCATGCGCTGAAGAGCCCTCTCAGTCGAGACCCGAGTTCCTCCATGGCCAGGACCCAGGCTTTTCCAGGCAAGCCATCGGGTCCTGGGGCGGTGTTCTTGGCATAACTTGGCTAGGTGGATTGCTTATAAAAATACCGCTCTTCATCCGCTATCAAACTTAATTTTACTGAAAGCAATGTGTTGACTAAACGACGAATGTTATGAAGTCGAGCAGGCGTGCTCAATACAAGGAAAAGTTTACCGATTCAAATATCTTACAGTATTTTAAAGTATATTAAAAGCAATACAGTTTTATCATTCGAATATACTTTTATGTTCTACTGCTACGTCCAGTGTTTCTTCACACACGAATATCGTGGAGTAATATATATATATATATAAATAGTATTCTTTGTATTTGACGATCGTAGGCAGGTTATGTCTCAAGAATGATTGGATAAGTACAGACAGAAGTCTTTCAGAAAGACTTCTTTCAATTTAGAACTCAATGGAAATTATAATTAAAAGGCACGCCTTTTTTCATTCATTGAAGTTTTGAATATAATATCCTGCGAATTATTTTTTACATATTTTGATCACTAATTTGATAATAATAAATCAAACATCACCGATCCAATAATGGATAGGAGAGCCTCAGAACTAATACGAATCACGAGTACCAAGAGCTTACCAAAAGGCCAGAATAATTTTTTACCTTAAAAACAGTAAAAAAATCTACTGGTCTTTTAATAGGCCACTTCTGAAACTATTGGATCACTGGACCAGGACCTACCCACCCAAAATTTCACAATACAAACACGACTAGAAATAATTAGAACAAAGCTTCACATTGACCTTGAGCACTGAGTATCGATATTTTACAGTTTCATCACAAACTGGCCTCACCGGTATCGATAATAATCGGCTAACGAGAATCGTTGGGCAACTCTATTGACATATTGACAGGCGCGTGGACGCACCTCTCTAGTAGTG
The DNA here is from genome assembly GCA_958295575.1 of Leucania comma. Taxonomy (NCBI): domain Eukaryota; kingdom Metazoa; phylum Arthropoda; class Insecta; order Lepidoptera; family Noctuidae; genus Leucania; species Leucania comma. The sequence goes on from OY282484.1 coordinate 1,323,974, forward strand.
ACAGATAAGTATGTTTGAAGTGGTTTCGGGTATATACATTATACAGGATGGATTTTTGAGAGGAGTCAGTAAAGGGCAGGTATGTTAACAGATATCCATAACTTTTTTTTATGTAAAAATAAAAAATAAAGAGTTTTGGGCTATTTCTGTAATTTCTAGTGATTTAATAAAATAATGAAAGACCTAGAGATCAAAAAACATTATAGAATCATTTAAGATATTCTCATAGCTTAAATGGTCTTATAAAGGTCTTTGATCCCTAGGTGAAATAGGATCGATGGCATATTAAAAAAACATATTTTGGTAAAATTTTTGTTAACTGCATATTTTATTTCAAAATCTATAAATGCAGTTCAAAATGTCTTTAAAAATTATAAATGACCTAGAAATGTTTTGCTATAACTGTAACAGTTAAGGTACCAACCCTTACCCGTTATAGTCAAAGGAAATCAAAAATTCAGCCTGTATGTTGATAGATTTAAAGGTAGATATAGTGTACGTTGTGTGTGGGGTACATAAATGTCCATATTTTATGATCTGAGTAGGAGATCAAATCTCATCTCCATGGTGTTGGCATAGTTCTAGGGCTGCAGAAACCTTCCAAAAAGTTGTCGTGGCCTTGGAACGCGATGGGCAACTAAAGAAACTTATGTAGGTTTGAGTTAGTAAAATCTAACAATCCCTGCCTCCCGGACCATCCAGGATACTAGAAGTTATTATATGACCACGTTTTTTCCACCTCTAGAAAATCTTGTCGCCACTGTGCGGAACATCCGGAGGACACGGTGGAGCACACTGTAGAGGTGTGCCCCGCCTGGGCGGAGCATCGCCGTGTCCTCGTGGGGGCGATCGGCGGCAGCGATCTCTCTCGCCGGGCCTTGGTTCAGGCCATGGTCCGTAGTGAGGAGGGATGGCAGGCGGTCGCCTCCTTCTGCGAAGCAGTAATGCTAGCAAAGGAGGAGGCCGACCGCATCAGGCAGAGGCAACGGGGCGCTCGCCCCAGCCGCCGCCGGGATTCCGATCCCGATTTCCGGCCACCGTAGGTGCGGGCTTGCGGACGGCGTGCAATGGGTAGCACGCTGTCCGATCGTCCGGTAACCAACCGGACCGAGCCCAAGTCGTCGACGGCGCGTTCTGTTCCCGCGCGCCTCAAGGAGCTGTCAGCACACCGAAGAGGCCCAGCCTGCTAGCTGCAGGCAGGCAGGGTCGAAGCCTACTGGGGTCATGGGTTAGTTCCGAAAGGAATGCTCGGCCCCGGCACGATAGGCTACGTAGGAACGGGGTAGGTTTTTAGTCAGTAAGAGTCTGACACTACTTCCCGCTCCGCCCAAGGGCGGGATTTGTCATTGGATGATTTTACCTACCATAAAAAAAAAAAAAAAAAAAAAAAAAAAACCTCTAGAAAATCTGTTCCTCCTGATGGTAAGCAGTGATGCAATAGTTGATGGTAAAGCGCGCGTTTTTAAGGTTACATACCTCAAGAGGAAAACAAAAGGTACCCTTATAGGATCACTTTGTTGTCCGTCTGTCTGAATGTCTGTCAAGATCCTTTATCTCAGGAAAGCGTGGAAGTATCAAGTTATAATTAAAACCATAAACTCAGGTCGCTCCTTGAAGCAGTGAAAAATCAAACTTCTGAATTAACGTATTATGAAGATACGGCCATATTACCTGAGTCGCAAAAAACGCTATATTTCGACACTGTCAAAGGAATCAAAATTCATTGGATACATCCCGTTTATCTAGAATCCCGAAATTTGGCTTGAAGCAAGGTCTGTAGTACAAGTATAGGAAAAAATCTGAAAAATGCTTTGTAGTTACGTCACAAAAACCATTTTTTTTGGGATCTTGAACAATTTTCGTGCTTAATTCGGAAATTAACCTGTTTTCATGGGTTAGTTTGTACGGAACCTTCAGTGCGCGAGTGTGACTCGCACTTGCCTGGTTTTTTTAATATATCCGAGTTTATACCAGGTATAAAAAAACACCAGCTCTATTTTAGGCTGTTTCTTTGTAGTTAGATATCTATATGTGATGTCTGGCGTTGATTTGTTTATGTAAATGTGTATTGCATGTGCATTCACATCAATAAACTGTCAAGGTTTGGCGAAATGTTTGTTTACTAAGAATGCTGGCGTAAAAGTCTGGAAAGACGTCTAACCATTACAGTCTGAAAAAAACACTGTATTATTGAGTTAAAGAAAAATAAATTCGAATCTGTTGAACATCATTTAGCATAATAAACAGGTACGCAAAAATATGGCGAAGGTTATGAAAACCAGCACTTTGCCCGGACCTGTACTTCTAGCATCCAGGCTAGAAGTACAGGTCCGGGCAAAGTGCTGAGGCTTAGGAGAGGTTTATGTCCAGTGAACTTCTTTTGGTTGAAACGATGATTATGAGACCGTGCCGTTAACCGACTATCTTGATCTTCTTGGTGTTATGTTTATATTTGCTCTCAATCCTGAGAGCAAATATAAACATAGCATTAGGGCGGGAGATAGTATCAGACTCTTACTGACTAAAAACCTACGCTGCTCCTTTCATTGCCTTCGTTCAAGGGTCCCGGGGTTCCTTTTCCCATAACCGGCGGCTTGTGCGCCGTTGCCTGATGCGATCGGCCTCCTCCTTTGCTAGCATTACTGCTTCGCAGTAGGAGGCGACCGCCTTCCACTCCTCGCTCCGGACCATGGCCTATACCAAGGCCCAGCGCGAGAGATCGCCGCCGTCTAGCATAGGTGAAACAGACCATACTTCACACTACTGTTTCGGCGTAGAGTAAGGTTTGTCTCACCTTCTCTAATCAAGCTTAATCTAGTACTCGAGCTTTGCCATGACCTGTCAAAATATCAGTTGTGCGAGCAAGAAAGAGAGATGGAGCAATACCTATAATATTAATATAATATCTCGTTAAGAGCCTCTGAGTATCGAATATTAATTTCAGCTTTATACCTAAACGCTGAGATTGATGTCCCTCGCCAGTTAATCGATCCAGCTTGTGGGAGAATTGCTATGAATAATATTGACGATTAAGATGATACGCTCACCCATACGCACAAAATGTTTTGGTAATTTTTCCAGTGCACCTAGACTTACGGAGTCAAGTCCGTGATAAGGCCTGTCATACTGTATGGATCAGAATGTTGGCTATGAAAAAGACGTATGAAAAAGAGTGCATGTAGCAGAGATGAGAATGTTGAGATGGATGTGTTGTATGACGAGAATGGATAAAGTGAGAAATGAGTATATTAAAGGAAGTTTGAAAGTGGCATCAGTGATTGAAAAGTTGAAAGGGAACCGTTGGTCTTGGTATGGCCATGTAAAGAGGAGGGATGAAACGCATGAACAAAGCAAAGCACTAAAAGAGCTATGAATATACATGTAGATGTACATGGATGGAGAGGGAGAGGTAAACCAAAGAAAAGATGGTTGGATTGTGTGAGAAGTGATATGAAAGAAAAAAGAGTTTGTGATAGCGGGACAGGTGACAGGACAGAATGGAAGAAAAAAACGTACTTATTGTGCCGACCATAAATAAAACGGGACAAGGACAGGAAGATGATGATGATAATGACCTAAACGCTTTTTTGAGAAAAATACAAGCGAATTGATAACCTCCTCCTTTTTTTTGAAGTCGGTTAAAAAAGGGCCTTAACCGACGGACAAAAAGTGCTCCTTTATGTGTTCCGTTTCCCAAATGAGGTGCAGAACCAAAAAGGTGTTCAACACAAGCTGTATTGAAGAGCTTCCGGGTCAAAAAAATGACAAACAAATCCATACTTAGCCCTTGTCCATATCGGTGTTAGCAAAAACAAATGACGTAAAAAGATTAGAAGATTTCAAATATGTAAGTAAGAAGTCGGTAACACCGCCCACTAGACCTATGTGACACACTTTCCTTCGTCGAAATACACGTAAACGTTTGCTGGTGACCATGGACCCTAAAACACACGGGGGCTGATGGAAAACTATATATGGTAAGTCGAATTTGCAATGTATCCAACATGAATATCGCGAAATTTATCTGTCTTTTTTTTAAGTGATACGTTTGATTTAGTGCTCGATTACGGAGATGCGTTGCGCGGCGCGTCGGGTGGTTCGTCGTACATTGCCACATGTCTATGTTTGCGCGAGCGATGACGCGGCCCGCTTCTGCAATCTACGACGAAACACCCAACGCGCCGCGTCTCCGTAAACACGGCCTCACAAATACTTCGTTCCAAAACCCAAATCGCAGATGTAGGATACTCAGCCGCTTAATTAAAATGGGTCCAGGCAGGCCACACAAATTTTTTTCACTTAAATTAGCTTAAGTTTTCGTTTCGAATTCAAGCAAAAATGTACTTAACTGTGCTCAGGTGGAAGTGTCTTTGATTTTTTTTTCATTTTGGGCCATGGTGGGAAATCATCCAATGACTTCTCGTGCTCTATGGCGGAGCGAGAGGGCGTTTCAGACTTACTAATTAAAACCACACCTATATTTCTTCTTTGTATTGCGTTTAGGATCCCCTCGGGTTCCCTTTCAGATTACCCATGGATTGTACAAAGGTATGCGGACATGGAACTTAGTAGTAGGTGGTTTAAAAATTTCTCTATAGATAAATTAGGTAATTAAGGTGGTCCTTGTCCACTCGCCTACGTCAACGTCGAGCATGGTTTAAAAGCTTGTTGCTTCATCTAACGCAATCCAACCCGATGATTGATGAAAAGGCAACGCGAAAAAAGACAGTTAACGCCTGAAAGCTCTGTTGGTATTCGGTAAACATTTTACTCGAATATTTCACAAAACTGCTTTCAGGAAATACGTATTTTTTTTAAAAACCTTAAAAGTTTTTGAGTAAAACTGTCGTAATTCAAAATGTCGCTTAAATGTGCACGGCTTCTTCTATAGATGTACTATTTTTATTATATGAAGATATATATATATATATTTATACTATAAAGGGCCAGTTCAAATAGCAGATTTTCAGAGGTCTTTATGGGATTAGTTAAACACTAATTTTGATTTCTATAGACTACAAGATATCTGTATATCCAAAATATCTGAAGACATATGTGTAATAACATCATAAGAGCAGTAATATGAAAAAGCAATTCATTCGGAAAACTAGAGTAATCCTGATTATACTCTGTATATTGTTCTTATATTCTTATTTTAAGATCGATTCGAAACCCATAACAGTGTTGTTTATCCTATTTGAGTCTATTAAATTAAAAAGAATGTCAGTCTTTAATCCTATGTATATTATGTTCGATCGTGATCTGCGCAGACGCCGAGTGCTGTTGCGACAGGCTCATGATAACGAGATTAAGCATTGATACATTACTGTCTTGTTACAGACCACTCCACACTTGAAACCATCAACAAAATCGTGAAAGAGAATTCAGGGATCTCCCACAAAAATACATGTCTAGTGCGGCCCAAGAACTCTTAACGCGATACATTTTATGACCTAAACTGTCCATCCCTCTGACATTTTAATTTTAACACTTCAAAGTAAAGCATCACTTTTTTATACAATGTTTTTTTTTTCAATGATATGGTCAAACGATGATTGAATTGGATTATTTATAATACTTTTTAAAAATAATGCCTACATTACTTCTTGCCATTAAATTGAAAACGGGATAATGCGTTAAGGCCCGGTTTTACTCATTTTGACCTTTTTTAAACCAATGGAAATCTACAAATATAAAAGAGAAAACCATGAAAATTTATTTTATTAAAATTTACTATATGGCCAAGGGCTTGGCAAAAACGAAAACACGATATAAATTAGTTGGCTTGATAAAAAAAAAAATCGCGAATCTGACCCTAATTTACGATTTCAAACGTATTTATCTACGAGATTACGTTACGGAACTGTTTGAAAGTTACAAAAAAATAAAATAAAGCTTGTTATTTAAAAGCGCTTCGCAAGAACAAAAATCTTGAATAGTTGTAGTTTTTTTTTATATAAAAATAAAACCGCTGTTTTGGGGTCGCGAAGACGACATAATCCCGAGCGAAGTTCATAAAAAAAAAAAAAAACAGTAACTAGAACCGGCCCTTAAAAGCTTTTTAGACCTTCATCGTCTTACATAGAACCAAAGACGAAGATAAATACACCCGTCCTAGATAATGATACTTGTCCCGCCATCTATCAGAGAGCAGATACACTAACTTACTATTAGTTGGTGTGGTCAAAGACAGATGACGCTACCTGACTTGAAATCTTGCTTTTACCGTTTAGCACTGCGGGTGAGTTTGCGTATTATTGTGATATTACATACCTAATTATTATGTAGTTATTTGCAAAGGCTTATGAATAATTATGAATTTAACGGATTTTTTAAATCCTAGTGTAAAAACTAAAAGCCTTTCCATAGATTTAGAATCAAAACTGTTAGATCACTTAGTGCTCGATTACGGAGACACGGCGCGTTGCTCGGCGCGTCGGGTGGTCCGTCGTACATTGCCATAGCCATATGTTTGTATTTGCACGAGCGATGACGCGGCCCGCAGCTGCAATTAATGTACGACGAAACGCCCAACGCGCCGCGTCTCCGTAAACACGGCCTTACGGCTCTAACAAATATTATAAATAAATCTAAAAATATCTTTGACACTCACTTAAAAAAAAAAAAAACATGCTAAGTTTATCACAATAGGCCAAAACTACTTATTCATTTAAATTATATTGTCATGTTGCAGTCATGATAACTATCATGACATTGTCATTTAACTAAATTCGGAATTTAACTCAATCACTAACATTATATGATGACGATTTAATTTTGCTAAATACCCAAACAACTGGCATTGGCCGCAATGCTGCTAGCTTTCTGGGCATATTTTCGGATGACAGCAATGTGGAGGAGATGGCGGCTCAAACAGATTACACATATTTCGCCGCCCCTTCGATAGAAATTATAGTTGTATGATCTCTTGCTAGATCACACACTACTTTTAGGTGATGTGGACGGAATAGAGTAAAAGATGATAAAGTAATTTAAACGACTGTATTGTTAAATAAAATGAGCTAATGAACTGATGTGTATGAAATGAGTGACACATGGCCACAGAAATCTTAATAATAAGATTTGTGTGCACGTGGCCCTTGTTGGCCGTAATGAGATCGCCCAGCTTGATGGCTCGACGCAAACTGGTGATTATTCTATGGTAAAATGACTGTGAGTCGTAAATGCTGACTTGCAGTATATGCGGTTATACCGTACAATCGGACCTACTTATTTTTAAGATTTTTTTTATTTTTGATGGAATTTAGTATGCTTTTAAAAATAATATCATCTTTGTAATATATTTTTTTAAGCTTGACTGCGATCCCATATGACGGTAAGCAGTGATGCCATCGTTGATGGAAAATCGCCCGAGTCATTGATTTGGTCTGTAGTCTATCGGTGAAAACTGCATGAAAACCCGTTCAGGAGTTTATCACGTTCATATATAGACAAACAAACGCAGTGGGACACTTTATTTTACAATATGTATGTAAGGAGAGATAATTAAAATGTATACAAATTTGTATTATAATAACTTGTATTAAATTTTTATTATTGTGCTTTTACATAATTTTTGTATAAAAGTATTTATAGTGTTTTCTACATATTTTATGAGTATTATCAATGTATCCTAGCCGTGTTTGGGCTTATTGTAATTTTCATGAGATACACTTTGGCTATAAAATTCTATTGAACTGATCTGATGCTGGAGCCGGAATGTGGAAGATAGACATGGGAACTTCATATTAAAACAATGTCATGAGAAAAAGCCAATCTGGTTATAAGTGTATTGCAAATAAAAAGTGAGAAATCGGTCAGCAGTCGGTGTTTCTAATTATTGTTTGTTTCTTACTTATAATATTTTTTTTTTTAGTGAAGTCAGTTGTTGTTTTTTTTTTTGTAAAGTTTTTTATAATTAGCCGCACCGCAAAGAAGACACAAGGCGTATTCCAATGTTTAGTATTGAGTGCCTAGAACTTAATAAACAATAGCAAGTTCAGATAAACTTTTTTGACATGTCGAAGGTCACGGCAGAGGCAACTTCCCTGCTCATCATGAGAAAACCAGTTTAAAGATACGAATCTACATAACTAATCAAATCAGAACCATGTAAAGTTTTTGTTACCTTTACAAGTTTTTATCGAACATTTTTAAATGCTGGTGAGCTTAAAAATCTCAAAACATTTGCGGTATTAGTTTTTACTCAAACGTGGTTCTTTCTTCACAAGACCATCTCAGACTCCAATATGCATGGTTCTCATATGATTTGAGCGTTACATGTTTGCTGTATGGACTTTAAAAGAGACTTTGACCCCTGAGTTTGTTTCGGTGTTTCTTCTCAGGGTAGTCAGCTAGGAAACACCGACGAAAAAAAAAGTGACTTGTAAAAGTGTTTTTAAAAACCTATTTGCAAAAATAAATATCATTTATCATTTACTACAATTTGAAGCGATGAGGTGTTAGGTCTCAAATCACCACTATTTACAAAATTGCCAATCTATATTATATAAAAATGAACCCCTTTTTCTTCTGATCACGCTATATCTTAAGAACAGCTTTACCGATAGTTGAGTAGAACTAGAGTAGGGTAGACTAGGGTAGAGTAGGGTGTAGTAGGGTAGAGTAAGGTAAAGTAGGGCAGAGTAGGGTAGAAGTAGAGCAGGGTAGAGTAGGGTGGATTAGGGTAGAGTGAGATGAAGTAGGGTAGACTTTGGCTCTACCCTACCCTAGGGTAGAGTAGAATAGAGTAGTCAGTTGACGGGAGCGAAGCTGCGGGAATAAGCTACTATAATATAAAAAATAACTGGGCAAGTTTGAGTCGGACTCGCTGAGGGTTCCGTACAAACAAACTAATGTAAATAGTTCAATTCCCATTTATCAGTTGTCTAGTACTCAGAGCATAAGCTATGCTTAGTTTGGGACTAGATGGCGTGGTGTGATAATTGTGGAATATATATTTTATTTTTTTTATACTTAAATATGTTTTTCGAACCCATAATAAAGCAGATTCATTTCTAACACAATATGGCAATGACATTACAAAATTAACACACAGAGTATTTTTGTCATTATTGCATTGCACTCTTGCGCAGTACGGCCCTTCAAATACACTTTTGTTACTCATATAATTGCTGTAACGAAAACGAAAATGGACAAAAATTAAATAATCTATAGAAAAAAGTGACATATTTACGTGTATAATAATACATAATAACATTACAACAAAGCACGTGTTCCTTCGTCACGCACGTGCACAGAATAAATAGCAGTACAAGTGCACGTGTCCGTGTTCTTGTAAAGGTAGAAATACATTGCACACACGTGGGCCACACACGCCATTCTGGGAACGTCGATCTACATACATTTTATATGGAAACTAGACTTGTAGAGCTACACTTTGATTCACGCCACGTGACACCGTTCTACGTACGAATCTGGCGAGTTACACGTGTGCATCAGTCTAATGTAGTTCTTTCTTTAGTGATCGATGGTCCTACTCTATTGAAATAGCCCAAAGAATCTCCAAACTTATGTGGCTGTGGGCAGGGCACACAAAAAAATAGTCGATGGGCCCGAAATGTTCTGGAGTGTAGAGACCACGTGCTCGAAGACGCAGCGTTGGAAGGTCTCCCACAAGGTGGACAGATGACCTAGGACCGGTCAGATGGCATAGGACCGGTCGTTGCGGCGACATGTTATGACAGGGGCAGCCTATGTCCAACAGTAGTCGTTCGGCTGAAATGATGATGATGTGAGCGACACGTCTACTCATAATATACACCGTTAAATTATGGTCGTTTTAATCCCGCGGAGGGTCGATTCGGTACATGAAACACTAAATTAAGTAAACGAGTCAATGACCTTGTAGGTAGTTGTCGGTCGTTGCGTACTAACTACCTACAGTTCATTGGCCTCGGTCAGCTGACGTTTAGTTGAAGAAATTAATTTCATACATGCGTAAATTAATTCGAGTTTAAAAAAAGTTCTTATTTTTTAATTTTCTCTTCACAAATCGATAGTGTTTCATATACCTAATCGACCCTCCGCGGGATTAAAACGACTAAAATTCAACGCTGTAGTTATTTATAAATGCGAAAGTAAGTCATTACCTTTTCACGCTTAAACTATTGAACCCACTGAACCAGTCATCATGAAAGTTTTGCATGTTATGTTGACGGCGTGTACCCGGCTTGCGGACGGAGAGCAATAGATAGCTCGCCGTTAGACGACCCGATTAGATACCAGCACGAGTCAATAGTGCGTTATATTCTTTGCGCTCGCTTCACCTTAGAGGAAGATAAATCATTTGACGATTTCCAACATAGAAATTCCACAAATTACCAAAAAAGACGTTTTAACCTGTCTAAATATATATATATATTTAATATAATATACACATAAAATAATAAACAAATACCTATTTTGCGGCGTATGTGCTTTCTCCCACTTTCTCTCGACCTAATTAAGCAGCAAAATATTTCCGAGGAAAATATCGATATCTTTCGCAGAGCACAACTAGATGGCGCTACGTGTCTTTCAAATCATGATTGAATTGTATTATTTATTAGAGTTGTGTTAAAAAAAAAGACGTATTCAAAACTAGTAATACTAAGTAGTTGTGAGCCTTTACATTATAAATAAACGCGACTAAAAATGCGAACAGAAGCTAGATCACAATATTTTATTTATACTGAACCATTTTGGTTCAATTGAATTAGGAGGTATGTATATCCGGTTGGTTATATTTTGAATACAATCTTTTGATTGATCTTTTACCCATTTTTTCTTCTATTAACCTATATCAAAACCTTGAGCGTCACGAATCACGTTTTCCCTCGAGTCATCTTCATATTATTGTTATTATGGCAGTAAATTGAATAAAGCATTGATTTCCTTCAGATCGCTAACCACAATAACTTGTTATTACATAGGTACCTATATCTGTGTCTCAGACAGGGATAATGCTACAATTCTTCGCATCACACGATTTTGATGATATTTTATTTCGATACCAAAATTATTGTTATGCTCTCACATAACTCTTCCGTTGCAGGTCTACTGGAACCGCCGCGATCTCGCCCCAAATGCCAGTCACAAGCAATGGTTAGCTCGTCTCCGGTCGTCCGGTAACCGTCCGGACCCAGCCCGTGTCGTGGACGGCACGTAATGTCCCACGAACGCCTCACGCATATCAACAAAAAAATAGGAAAGTAGATAAGCGGTAGGGCGTGTCATACGAACTTCTTCTGATTAAAACCATACCTGTGTTCCTTCTTTGCCCTTTTGCGTTCCAGGACCCCGGGTGTCCCTTTCAGAAGCCAACCTATGGCCCTGGTAGGTTTCAGCCCTGCTGAGCCCCTGCTGCTTTGCTAACATTTCTTTGAGGAGCGCGCGAAACACTACGCGTCGACGTCGACTCGGGATCGGTCCGCAAGGTTACCAACGGTCGAGTCATATACGTGTGTTTATTTAATATCTTTTGATATGTCTCATCAAAAAGAACAAATAAAAAACAATACGACTTGTTGTTCGAGTTTTTATTATCAAGAAACCAAAAACCAGTCAATAACTAAATCACTATAATGATACAAACACGGTCACGAGCTCTTACCAAGATTCATTTGACGACCTAAACTGAATTGTTAAAGAGATCGAGCTATACACCGTAAAATTTTTGTCGTTTTAATCCCGTGGAGGATCGATTCGGTACATGAAACACTATCGATTTATAAAGATAAAATAAAAAAAATAAAGTACTTTTTTTCTAAAACTCAAATTAATATACGCTTATAAGAAAACTCGAATTAATTTCTTTATGTAAACGTCAGCTGGACAAGTTCAATGACCTGTAGGTAGCTAGTAAGCAACGACTGACAAGTACCTAGAAGTTCATTGACTCGTTTACTTAAAGAAATTAATTTCGTACATGCGTAGGTATATTAATTCAATTTTAGAAAAAAATATATATATTTTAATTTTATCCATACAAATCGATAGTGTTTCATGTACCGGATGGACCCTCCACGCGATTAAAACGATTAAAATTTAACGGTGTATATCTTTTAAGATGACTAATCAAAAATAACTAATTTAAAAAAAAGCCCTGTTGTTCATGTTTTTATTTTCAAAAAACCAAAAACCAGTCAATTACTAAATCCGTACTATTGCGTTTGACTACATCGCTTATGATACTAACACGGTCAGAGGCCGTCCCACGAGCTCATAACGCGATGCATTTTACGACCTAAATTAAACTATTAAAGGGAGGGAGCTATATGTATAGGTGTCTAGTTCTATCCCTCTGTCTCGCTCGAACTCTTAACATTTTAACCCATCATAGTAAGTCCTCAGCACCGATTTAAGGAAAGCCATTCTCATCACGTATCGTATAGGAAGGAGACATCTCACAAATGTGACCTAGAGCAACTACATACGCTCAATGTTACGGTAGGTACTCGTATGTCGCGAGGCAAATGGGGAATTGGTTTTTTTATAATAAAGTCGAAAAGAAAGATGTAGTCCAGGGGAGGTGTGGTGGCGCAGGTTCAAACACAGCCAGGCGTATTACTTTGGTTAATTTATTTCATCACTACTGGTCTCAAAACAGTGAAGGAAAACATCGTGAGGAAACCCACATGTGACATCCACCAACCCGCACTGTGCCCGGGTGATGGATTACGGCCCATTCCCACTCCTAGAGAAGAGGCCTGAGTCCCAGCAGTGGGAACATAATAAGGCTGATGCTATGCTATGCTATAATAAAGTTGATTCGTTAAGTAAAGTGGTGGTTTACTTATACTATGGGGGGATTTTCATTTATTATAATTTATTTTTATTTATTAAGCGTTCTAAGACCGTGGTAACTCTTTCGAACCTAGCCTACTGGGCCCCTCCAGTTTTGCTTTCATCTGTTCCGCAAAAAATACCAACGCGCTGTTGATCCGGTCCTAGTTGACGAGCTATCCAATTCTTGTCGTCCACAAGCCTGCGCCTACGGGGGCCAGAAATCACTCAGTGACGACCAAAACCCAGGGCGTCTCCAGCGGCGACGACTAGCGAATTCTCTCCTTAGTGGTTTTGCCCATCTTACTTCGGGCCATGACCTGAACCAAGTGCAGGGGCAGAAGCGAGAGATCACCGCCGATCGCCTCCACAAAAACATGGCAGTGCTCTACCTTAGCGAGGTAGATTTAAACAGTGTGCTCCACTATGTTCTCTGGACGAATCCAACACGGTGACCTAGGCATTTCTCTTCGCTGAATACGTAATAGGAACGTAATGAAACTCACTACCTCTATTGTAATGACCTGCTTCAGACGAAAACTGAATATAACGAAAGCCGAATAAATTCAAAGACGAGATTGTGACCTAGCTACCACTGATGTCAGATGGATTGTACTTACGAAAACTTAAGTAAACTCCTAAGTATATAATAACAATAATATTCCACAACTATCACACAACGCCGTCTAGTCTCAAGCTAAGCAGAGCTTGACTTATGAGTACTAGACAACTGAAAAACATACCTACTTATATATTTCTAAATTCATACATATTATAGATAAACTACACTCAGACAAACAACAAATTTTAATGATTGTGCTCACCACACAAATATTTTTCCTGGGCGGGAATCGAACCTACGACCTTCGGCATAGCAGTCAGGACTGTATCAATATATTACGTCAAAGTATTGAAATATTAAAAAAAAAGAATTCTTTGTTCGTAGAAGTAAACTGTGCGACGTATAATCTCATTTGAATGTACCGTTTTGCATAATTTACATAATCATGCAATTTTAGTTGACAAAGAATTTACAAACGTTTTAAAAAGAGAAATAACAGTGATAATGAGTGTCGCAAATGTGGACTCTTAGTTCAGCGGACCAGTTTATAATCAATTGTGACATTTAAATGACGATTTGGATGGCTTCCTCAAGAATTGAGATATTTAATAATCAATAATACCAGTATCTAACAATATTCATTTCATTAAAATTATGCCTTGTAGGCTAATACTTTTGACTACACATCGCAAAATTTTGGTTATTTTAATCCCGCGGAGGTTCGATCCGGTACATGAAACACTATCGTAACATAAAGATAAAATAAAAAAATGAAGTAATTTTTTTCGAATTAATACTCATATACGAAATCAATTTCTTTAAGGAAACGAGTCAATTACCTTGTAGGTAGTGGTCGGTCGTTGCGTATTAACTACCTACAGGTCATTGAACTCGCTCAGCTGAAGTTTACTTAAAGAAATTAATTTCGTCTTGGTTTACATACGTATATAAATTCAAGTTTTAGAAAAAAGTACTTAATTTTTAATTTTATCTTTATAAATCGATAGTTTGTACCGAATCGACCCTCCGCGTAATTAAAACGACCAAAATTTAACGGTGTATACCAGTAACATTGGGACATCAGTAACTGAACTAGAACGAGTCCAAGATTACGTCATATAGTGCCCTCTAAATATATAGAAAATATGGATGCATTGTGTATGAAGGGATATGAAAGAAAAGAGAGTCAGTGATAGCGTGACAATTGACAGGATCGAATGGGAGAAAAAATAATCGGGCAAGCACGAGTCTGACCACGCACTGAGGGTTCCGTACAAACTTAGGTACCTATGAAAACAATTCAATTCCCGAATTCAGTAACGAAGATTTTACTGAATCGCAAAAAAAAATTATGACGTAACAACTTTACGCTTTTCCGATTTTTTCCTATACTTGTATTATGAGCCTTGCTACATGCCATGTCATGCTTCTAGGTCTACAGGATGAATTTGTTTCCCTTGAGAGTATGAAAATGTACGTTTTTTGCGATATCAACGGCCGTAATTGAGAAATTTGATTTTTTCACAGCTTCAAGAGACGGCAGACTTTTCTTCGTATTTTGCGTAGATACAGCCTGATTTCTTAATCTTTCTTATAAATCCAGTTACTTACTACGTAAGGCTTCTCTCGATACGTTATACACAAATAACCCGGCTACTTTGCATACAGCCTAATTTCATGGTTGCGCCGACGCATCGAATTTATTTTTCCTCTCAGTGTTAGTTTGGCAGTCTCTTAGACGAGTGGTCGTGACCAAATTTAATTTAAATAAATACTGTTTTTTTTTTATTGTGAAAAAATAAATAATATAAGGTAGGTGAAACTTTGTTAATAGTACCCGCGATTTTATCGTTATATTGAAGGAAATTGAAAGACATGTGCGTGTATTTTTTCTAGTGAGTTTTTGCTAATCAATTTATTTCTGGTTGATTGCAACCAATTTTTTTTTTATTTTAGTGAGTTGCACCAGCTTTGTTCCGGAGAAAATTATACAGAAAAGCCTATCTCCTATCCAATGTATTACTCTTTATCTTAGTAAAAATTGCATCAAAATTCGTTGCGTTGTTTGGAAGTTAACGAATAAAGAAACAGACGCAAAAAGCGACTTTATTTTATACGTTATAGAGATTATTTTTATTTTGGCCTTGAATGCGATGACTGCGATAGAATCGCACGTGTTTACTAAATAGGTAAAATATTCAGAATAATAACAACGTTTATGTATCTACTTAACTGTACAACAGCATGTGTTATCGAATTCCTGCGAAACCTTGACCGATCTTTATGTATTTTTTTTGCGTATGTTTGGTAGATCTGAGAGAATAGAACATAGGTTTTTATTTTACCCTCCTACCCGCACACCCCTATTTTTATTTGGCAGGATAATATGATACTTTGTTTTGTAACAGGGATGGCGAACTAAGCGCGTGTCACTGTTGGCACGCAGTAAAATAATTCGAGCACGTTGTTTAGTGCATCATGAATTCATGACCTTGAGCTTTTTTTTTCTTGTAAGTATTAGTGGCACATCCTCCAAAACAGGTTCGCCATACCTGGTTTATAAAATATCTTCTGTTAGATTAACTTATCTAGTTTAAATAACTATTATAATCCATTAATTTTTGTTAGTTTATCTAAATATTTTTATTTCTATCTATCTTTATCGCTTTAAAACCACAATTCTAAGGGCGCCTTCAACTTAGCCGCAAAGCGCTGCACTGCAGCTAATTTGAAGGCGCCCTAATACCACTAACTTAATTAAAAGAGTCATTAATTAATTACTAATTTACAACAGAATAAACCGTGTAACTGTGATAAAAACCGGTAATATGATATAAGTCAAGACAATGTTATCATAATGAATTATTTTTTTTTCGTTTATCCCAAGAGAGTTACGTCTGTATACGGTCCTAGTGCCCGATTTTAGAGATAGCAACCCTATTTCTGTGTCTAATATAGGTATGAAACATTATATATAAGTAGGTAGACTAGGTACGTAGTGCGCATGCATAGTGCACGCGAGCACCATACAGGTACCTATATTGTGCACGTTTATCTATACTCCATCGGTTTAGGCAGTTAACTAAACGTAAACAATCTTGATATGTCTTTTAATTAAAAAAAAAATCTTATAGAAGACATACAAAGATTATTTAAATTTAGTTAATTACCTAATATCGTTTTAGGTAAATCGATAATTTTAAACCTTTTTGGAAGTATGCGGAACAGAGAGTAAAGTCCCACATACCTCCGTTGAAAAGGGAGGGTCCTCAGACTAGACAGGTTGTTATGTCTGGTGGGCTACTGCCCGATACATGATTTCGGGCTGTTCTATATGTTCAAATCGCGCGGAGAATGTTACTTGCGCGATGCAGGATTACTTCACATCTGACGACATAGATGTCGCTACACATTTTTAAATAATATTTATAGACAATTTTTAGATAAAAGACATGTGATGATTGTTTACCTTTAGCTAATAACCTAAACAGGTTGAGTATAGATTAGTGAGCATGCACACTAATTTACATACTTAAACATAAACATTACACAAACATGCAATATTATAAAATAACTCAAGGTTTTGATAACATGCAATTGGTCACTTTTTGTAAACACACAACATTATAGATGTTGAGTGTTAACAAAAAGGATCGATGACCTCAGTAGTAAACCAGTTTTTTTTTACCCGAATGCGTAACTAATTTACCGATTTTCTATCCTGCATAATTATAATACGCCTTTTATTCAGGTCTTTTAATATTACAATGTTTATAAACCTTTAAAAGAAAAATAAAGCAAACACTGTTTGTACCTAATTTTAGTTTCTTATGTGAATCTCTGTGAATATTTGATTGAAAATAAACACTGAATAATGTCAAAAAAGTGCCTGATCTTAAACTACTTAAAAATTACACGGCGTTCTAAACTTCCGACGCAGGTTCTTACTGAACACGGCAAGTTCGCTAAGTTCCTGTTTCGGATTCGTGCGGAGGATTCGCCCGGGTGTCGCCACTGTGCGGAACACCCGGAGGACACGGTGGAGCACACTGTAGAGGTGTGCCCCGCCTGGGCGGAGCATCGCCGTGTCCTCGTGGGGGCGATCGGCGGCAGCGATCTCTCTCACCGGGCCTTGGTTCAGGCCATGGTCCGTAGTGTGGAGGGATGGCAGGCGCTCGCCTCCTTCTGCGATGCAGTAATGCTAGCAAAGGAGGAGGCAATGGGTAGCACGCTGTCCACTCTTATAACAAACAGTAAAATACGCCCTAAATAAAACAGTAAAATTTAGTAAAATAATAAAATTGTATTTGAAGCTTTTATCTAAGTATCTCAACATCATTTCAGTCGAAATACTTCCACTGCAGGACATAGGCTTCCCCAAGTGTCGCCATAACGACCGGTCCTGTGCGTGAAGTATCCATCAGTTTCGCGCGACCCTCAACAGGTCATAGGTCCAGCGTGTCAGAGGCCTTCCAACGTTGCGTCTTCTGGTACCTACGTGGTCGCCACTTTAGAACCTTTTGTCCCTATCGACCATCTGGTCTGCGAGCATTGTGCCTTTCCCAATGTCACTTAAGGCGAGACTAAAAGCCAGCGACCTTGAGCGAGCAAAAGAGAAGCTAGCACCACTCCTCGCGCATCAAGATTATTCGAATATGTCTTTCATTTATTAAACACAAAATAAATAAAAACAATAAAAAAATGGAAATTAAATTACCTTTTAGTTTGTGAAACTTTAATAAAAATAAACTTTAATATGGTTTTAGAATATATGTCTAGTTAAACATATATTCTAAAACCATATAAATAGTCTAGTTTAACATATATTTTTTGCAACACATACGGACTAGCAGTTTAGACGTGATGATAGATTTAAAATCATTAAAAATCATACACGATTCCTCGTGCTATGTCGATAACCTTGGTCTTCCTGCGGATATCTTCGTTTCAGATGAGATCACGCAAGGAAACTCCCTTTCCATTGCCTATATCTAGCTCTTTTCACCAAAACTTAAACTGAGGTCTCGTAAGTAAAACAAATTCATTGGACATAATAATAACGTAACAGATTAAAAAGGATTATAAAAAATAATGTTAAGGTCTTCGCTAAGGCATTTCCAGAGGAAAACTGGACTAAAAAAATAATATACCAAAGCTGTTTTTATAGAAACAAAAACCCGTAGCTAATCAGATTAACCGATTTTATAATTTGGACACGACCTTGACATTGCCGTTAAACATCATATCGCTGATTGTTTTTGCACCTAGATACTAATCTATTTTTTTTACCATTTAAATATTCTAGTGATTAGCAAAATCGAAATTTTGATTGGGTTTTTACACATGGAGTCGTAAATATTAGTGTTATTAGTTTTTTAAGGTACGGAGCCATAAAAAACTAATAATCCTATTATAACCCTAATACCTCAAAAGGAAAAAAGCAGAACCCTTACAGGATCACTTTGTTGTCTGTCTGTCAAGACCCTTTATCTTGGGAACGCGGGGAGGTTTCAATATTGAAATTAAAACCATCTGAAGTCCACGGTTCGTTGAAAGATGTGGAAAAATCAAAGTTAAAAACCTACAAGTACAGGAATACATGTATACCTATACTTATGCTATAAGACCTTACTTCAAGCCAAATTTCAGGGTTCTAGGTCAACGGGAAGTATCCTATGAATTTTGATTCCCTTGAGAGTGTCGAAATGTAGTTTTTTTGCGACATAAACGGCCGTATCTTTTTTTAGTCGTTAACGTAGAACGTATAGAAAACTGTACAGTACCTCTACCATGAGTTTTAAGCAATAGTATTCGTCGCTACTCGATATCGACGCCGTAAATATTTTGTATGGCAAATTTTGCAGCGCCTCTAGCGGTCACTTGCAGAACCAAAATTTGTCATACAAAATATTTACGGCGTCGATATCGAGTAGCGACGAATACTCATGGTAGAGGTACAGTTAACAAATACTTTTAAAGATTCGATAAAATCTTCCGATTCACAATTCGGAAATTGAATTATTGATGTAAGTTGGTTTGTACGAAACCTTCGGTACCCCAGTTTTTTCAGACAGTTGCCGACTTGCCCGACATTTTTTTTGGGAGGTGTGAAATCATCTAGTGACTTCTCCCGCTCTAGTGTGGAACTAGCGGACATAACAACTTTTACTAAAAAAAAACCACCTATGATCCTCAGTTGCCCTTTGCGTTCTGGGACCACGGGTTTCCTCTTCAGGAATTCCCCGAGGCCCAGTTGGACATTATATATTGGTTGGGTATTTTATTATAGAAGTATGAAGACCAAAATGGCCCAAAAATTTTTAAATATCAGAGTGGACAACGCATTTGCACTAGTAAAGTTGCGTTTGAGTTTTAGTGAGTGAGACATAGTGGGTGGTGTATAGGCGTATTATCTACATTAATAGGGCGCAACTATTGAAGCTCGCACAGGGCGCAGAAAACGCTATTTACGGCACTGCAGTTGGACCCCTACGATTTCGTCGACATCTCTTTAAGGCGCGAGTGGAACATGGACGTGTGACAGATAAAACTTTTAGTTGACATTTTTGATCAATTAAAGTATTTCCGGCATTGTAATTTTATAGAATACACATCAATAAGGACATAATAGCTAACCTAACTTATTGAAGTTATTACGTATTCAACAAATAAATTATAAATCAGTAAAAAAATAGTTTATTATTACTTTGCTTTCCACCAACCCGCACTGGGCCCGCGTGGTGGATTACGGCCCATTCCCTCTCCTAGAGAGGAGGCCTGTGTCCTAGCAGTGGGAAGTTAAAAAGGCTGATGATGATGGTGATGACCTTGCTTTCCTACTTACGAATATAACCTGCGCAGATGCATAAACTAGCACGTGTTACAATTAAATCAATGTTATTATATGTATTTATTATTTATTTGCATTAGAACTATAGAGTAAAGTAATACGTTGCACTGCCGACGTAAAGGTGTAGCTTGTGCAAGTATTCGCAGGCTTCGTATGAGGCCCTTCTTGTACAATTCAATAACGTCTTCAGAAAACTGATGGGGCTGCTTTAACGTTTCAGTGCATCATCCCCCCTAGTTACAATCGTTTCGTTTAGCGTGAACGCTTGGAGTTGGCCACGCCCCCAATTTCTTTTTTTCTGACATCATCTCAAAGCTCAGTCACGTTGCGTTGTCAGAACAAAGGAATTGGGGGAGTGGCCCACTGATAATAATTAATTATAAAAAAAAAAATACTTAAGTATTGAATATCATTTTCTCATACATTGCACGTCGAGAAGTCTCTAGTTAGACATACTGAACAATACATTTTCTCATACATTATAAAGATATAACTAGGCAAATAACAAAAAAGAAAAAAATAAACAGTAAGAAAGAAAATACGATAAATTGTATATGTGCGTGAGTGTGTTGTGTGTGTGTGTAAGTGTGTGAGATAGAAGGGAGTTTTGAATATAATTACATAATTATTATATATTATACTCGTATAATTATTAAGTCACACGTTCCAAAAGTAATTCTGTATCATTATAATTTAAATTGTGTAGCCATAGTGATAATATTTTTTTTGCATTAATTTTTTTTGTCATAGTTATAAATATATTTCTTAATTTTATTACATAAGAAGGCTGACCGTTTCTTATATTGTCTGCTGGCAAATTATGTATTAGTTGTGGGAACCAACTAAAACAGAAAAACCTAGAAATGTGTTAATTAAAACATAATTATGATTTATTTTTATTAAATCTTATAAATACAACAATAGCTATAATTTTTAAATACTTTGATGTCCTTAACTAAAATTCAGTTAGGAAGGAACTAAGATAATGATAGCGTCATCTCACATAGAAAATAAACAAACATGAAATACAAAACTATAAGCAACGACCCGCCCCAGCTTCGCAAGTATGCAATGGTGATATTAAATATATTATGCATGTAATAAACATATAAACCTTCCTCTTGAATCATTCTATCTGTTAAAAAAACCGCATCAAAATCCGTTGCGCAGTTTTAAAGATCTAGGTATACATAGGGACAGACAGTGGGAAGCGACTTTGTTTTATACTATGTAGTGATTAAAATTATAATAAGCTAACAGAAGACATTAAGACAGTAAAAAAAAGATGAGAACAAAGATAAAGTAATGTGAGTATAAAAATAATACTACAACAGATTACACATTCTCACATTTTCTATACACCGTTAAATTTTGGTCGTTTAAATCCCGTGGAAGGTCGATTCGGTACATGTAGCACTATCGATTTATAAAGATAAAATTACAAAAATAAAGTGATTTTTTTCTAAAACTCGAATTAATATAGGCATTCTTTTTTTTTTAATTTGATTCACGTGTTTCGGGTTTAGCATTTATGCTAAAAATAATGTTGTATTCATATTCATCAGTTCTATGATGTTGTAAACATAGTACCTACAGATTCACATCATACTCGTACGTATGCGAGTCACGGTTTCTATATTCGTACTTAAGGCCCGGTTCTACTCATTTTGACCTTTTTTAAACCTATGGATATCCTCAAATATAAAAGAGAACACCATGAAAATTTATTTGATTAAAATTGACTATATGGCCAAGGGCTTGGCAAAAATGGAAACACAATATAAATTAGTTGGCTCGATAAAAAAAAAAATCGCGAATCTGACTCTAATTTACGATTTCAAACGTATTTATCTACGAGATTACGTTACGGAACTATTTGAAAGTTACAAAAAAAAAAATAAAGCTTGTTATTTAAAAGCGCTTCGCAAGAACAAAAATCTTGAATAGTTGTTGTTTTTTTTTTATATAAAAATAAAACCGCTGTTTTGGGGCCGCGAAGACGACATAATCCCGAGCGAAGTTCATACAAAAAAAAACAATGACTAGAACCGGCCCTTAATATATATTTTAATTGCCTCCATATAGATAATTTCTAGTGTGGGGACAGATTTTAAAGAAAATACAAGTGTCTAAAAGAACAGGTTTTCACAAATACTGATTGTGTACCTACGTGCTTACGTTGTCACATTATAATTATTTATTTTGACAATAACGGAACTGGCTTCTCTATTTTACTTTAGATTAAAATATCTTATTTATCATTGATCTCACCTTGGTGACTCGGATGAGGAACAGCGCAAAATTTACACTTGATTGATTACGAGGTGAACTGCACTCAAGATGAAGACTAGTTTTTGAATCTTCCATACTTAAATATCGTATGTTTTTAGATGGTAAATCATTTATCAGGACACGTTTGCCGCATGCCCGACAAACTGTGGGCAAAAATAGCACAAAGTTGGTGCTCTAAAACAGTGCGACGGGGTCGCGGCAGACCGCGAAGGAGATGGCGCGATGAGCTGAACGGATTCCTCCAGAACTGGCAAGAGGAAGCGCAGGCCCGCGAGAGGTGGAAAGTGTGGAGGGAGGCTTTTGCCCAGGAGTGGGACAGAACAGGCTAAAAAAAAAACATTAATTGACTTCTCGCACTCTGGGCGAAGCGAGAGGATGTGTCAGACTTTTACTGTCTAACACCCTTCTCGCCCACTCGCTCCCCTTACAGCGAGAGAAGTCATTGGATGATTTCCGACCGTAAAAAAACTTAACCAGATTTTGCCGAGTATCTTACACGAAGCCATTACCTTTCAGAGCTCCACCACAACCCAATATCTGAGTTACAGGATTCCCCTTGGCAAGACTGGTGTTTTCTTTTTTTTCGGTGGGTAAAAATCATCCAATGATATCTCCCGCCCTTGGGCGGAGCGGGAGATAGTGTCAGACTTTTGCTGACTAAAAAACTCATCCCGTTCCATCGTTGTCTTTCATACCAGGGCCGAGCCTTCCTTTCAGAAGTTTACTGCTGGCGGGCTGGGCCCCTACGGTTTGTTGACAACTCCTTGAGGCGTGCGGGAACAGTGCACGCTATCGACGACTTGGGCTTGATCCGGTCGGTTACCGGACGGTCGGACAGCGAGCTACCCATTGCTCGTCGCCTGCAAGCCCACGCCTGTAAAACTGTTGTCAGATTTCCGTTTTTGACCACCAATAACAGTCTTGTTGATCTAAGGTGATTTTTTTTTGTTATAATCCGACTACGGAAAAAAACCGTTTTCAAAACGGTAATTATGTAGTTATCTTTGCGGTCTTCAAACTAATTTGTTTCGACACGATACACATACATACCTACTTGTGCAAAGTACATATCCCGTTAATATAACCGGTTTGATTTTAATTACTGTGCCTAAGCTACTCGTATCTACGTGATCTCAAATCGAAGACCTTAGATAGCAACAGTGAATATTTTGTATTTCATTTTTTTCTTCAAGAGACGAGGCTCTTTGTTTGAGATGGGTAGAGAGATGGTAGTTACACATGTGTTTATTCATTTGCCCTTTCCAGGATAGCGGTGTCTCTTACGAAAATTCCCGGAGCCCTAAGAGATGGTAACTTAGCATTAGATAGGGCTGTTCAATCTTGTACTGACATCTTGGTCACAAAAGAGAGATAGTGCATAAGAAAATCTACATACGTCTCGCGCTCGAGCCACACACACATAGACACCGCTCACGGACACGATATCTTATACGTGACTAAACCTTGCTAAACCAGTGCTGATCACAGAGTACTTTTTCTAGCGACCGCCGAGCGTACGTATAAAATGTGAGTGCTGCCGTGCACAGAAAGGCTTAGGGGAGACCGATATATAGTCTCTTCAGGGATGTGCCGTAACAGGCGTTGCACTGAGGGGGTTCCGGAATGGTCTTTTGAGAGGTAACGGGGCCCCGTCTACGTGCTGATGGTGATCACCGGGGTGGTTTTAGTGAGGTAAAAATCCCACACTCCCCGGACTTATCTTCAAAGTCCGGGCGCCTTTTAAAGGTATCCCCACGAAAACAAAAAAAAAAAACAAAGGTATAAAATGTGAAGTACTGGTACATTCGATGCAATCCATTGGGCTGGCCTGTTGGTCTAGTGGTTAGTGGCACTGACTACTATGCCGGAGATCGTGGGTTCGATTCCCACCCAGGACAAATGTTTGTGTGATGAGCACCCTCATTTGTTCTGTGTCTAGGTGAAATTTATTTATGGTAAGTATATATTTAGAAATATATAAGTAAGTTTATCAGCTGTCTGGTACCCATAACACCTCTGTCCCAAGCTCTGCTTAGCTTGGGACTAGACGACGTTGGCTGATAGTTTTTGGAATATATTATTAATTACATGTAATTAACTTCTGTACGGTCTATCTATTTTGTGTCTTGGTATCTACACCGGCACCGGCGCGTGCGGTGAGAGCCTGCCGCCCTCGTCCGTGTGGCCTTTCAACAGTATGTATTATCTATGCACAACATAAATGCAATGTTTTAACAATTAAGGTAAAATTACATTGCGCACACGTGGGTGAAATACGCCGATCTCATCCGCGTCCACGCCACGCGTCGTGGTTCTACGTACAAATCGTGCGTGTTACACGTGCGCGTCGGTCTACTGTAGTTCCCGCTTTATAAAATCACTAGCTCCTGCCAACGGTTTTGCCTGCGTGAAAAAAAAAAATATCACAAAAAAGTTAGTCCCTGAATATTAACTATCCTAAGTCCTACTTCAGGGCATGGTCTACACGTAAGCCTCGTATGGTTGAACGTACATCCTCGCGCCCCAGCTGCCGCCATAGGAGACCACCCGGGGGTAGAAAGTCGCAGGGCCGCAGGGCTATCACTGGCCACCGTGGACACGGACTTGCGTACGGCGAGCAATGAGTAGTTTCGCCGTCCGCCCGTCCGGACCGAGCCCGAGTCGTCGACAGCGCAGTGTCCCATGACCGCCTCAAAAAGATATCAGTATAACAATTAAATGATTTGCCATCTCAAAAAAAAGGTTATAATAACACCTTTTATGGCAAATGGTTTGAAATATGACCAAATAAGATCAACTAATCTGGCCATAAAAGCTAATCTATGTCACTCTTTTTTGTCCAAACGAGGTTACAAATTGTTGCATTGGCCTATCTCACTACACAAATCATCAATATTTTATATTTGAAACGCACCAAAGTAATTACTCAAGGTGTAAGTAAGTGTTCTAACCTCCATGGACCATGAAGGTCACATCACAGGCCTATGACCTTTCTACCTTTAAAAGGTTCTTGAGTGGGGGAAGAAAAATCTTTTGTTTTATTGCTCTTGACTGAGTTAAAGTATCTTAAAAGATAAAAGAAATATTAGTGAATGGTTATAGACCTTGCAAAGGGATTGCCGATAATACCGACCGATTACTTTGTTACCTTCTGATGTAATGTATGCTATAAAGCTAATGTAAGAATCCTGATACCCATAACACAAGTTAAATCTTTTCTTGGGTACCAGAATTGATTACAAATACTACTAACATACTATTTTTATTCTCTAATATATGTCTTTGCTTTTTGTATTGTTTGTGTTTGCTTGTACAATATGATGCAGTTCAATAAATTATTATATGTGTCAATATATCACAGGACACTAAAGTCCTAGTCCTTTGGAAGGCGTACCAACTCGCAGAGGCCCTTTAGATACTTTTAATGGAACGTGATATTATTATTATAATAACAAATAAAAAGGTAATTATTTTAATTTGATTGATGGAACAAAATAACTTGAAGCCATTTTTGTTAATGCATTAGAGAGGTCTATTGAACTTGGTCATTGACTGAGTGATTGGTTTGGTTGTGAGTTCGATTCCTGCATGGATAAAAATGTGTGGATTGGCATTGAACTTTGAATTGTAGGCTATAAAGAACAAAAATTTTGTATGCTCCGTAGGATACCTATACAAGATCAACGACCATAAGAAAAAAAAAATATATTTCATAAAAACCCACTTTGACAGATTTATTCCGTGAGCCAGTTACCAAAATACACATGCATGCAGATGTCAAAAAGCGGTATCTCTGAATTTTCGAAAATTCTGTGTCTTTCATGGTTTGGTAACAGCCAGTGGATAGCTGTAAAAAGCTATCTACTGGCCTTTTATCAAACCATGAATAACACAGAATTTTGAAAAAAAAACTATTGATACTCATTTTATTAATATGAAAGTAACTCTGTCAATTTTATTTCGAAAGTCTGTCTTAGCCGTTGAACCGTCGAAATGAAATAATGCCTTAATTGACCTTGAGACTTAAGACATTTTCGTCAATTAATTAAAATTTTTGTTTGGCTTGTTGGTCTAGTGGTTAGTGGCCCTGACTGCTATGTCGGATGTTGTGGGTTCGATTCCCACCCAGGACAAATATTTGTGTGACGGACATGATCATTTGTTCTGTGTCTGGGTGTAATTTATGATCATCTATAATAAGTATGTATTTATACATAAGCATGTTTATAAGTTTTTAGTCCTCATAGCACAAACTGATTAGTTTGGGACTAGATGGTGTTGTGTCTGGGTGTAATAGACGACGTTGTGTGATAGTTGTGGAATATTATTATTATTACTAGAAAAGCTATTTTTTGTGATGTCATTATGGAGACGGAAATATTTTTATTTTACAAAATCACGGGTTTTTTGGAAAATCTGCTTTTGACTTCCGAAGGAACTATAGTACCGATATCTCCATTTCGCCATTTATGTCCCTTTATTTACCCACGTTAAGGGCTAAGGGAAAAAAACAAATTCAAAAACCATTAACAACTCTTTCTCGACCCGAGAATTGAAGTCTGGACCTCAGGTTCACAAGGAAGACCAACGAGTCAGTAGTAGCAGTCAGCAGAAGATCTATTTTGATTATGTCATGTTGCCAAAGAGCTATAAATTTATTCCGAATACTAACAACACTAAATATATTAGCAAATTATAAAATTGCCATAACGGTACCGTCTAGGTTACATTCATTGATTTTGGCTTCAATAGCATCAATTAAGTTACTTATTTTGTTTTAGGGTTAGATTTAACGCTTCATCTAAAATGGTCACATTCGCCATCATTCCGTATTATAAAAAATTAGAAAATGCCTTAACGGTAACATCTAGGTTACTTTGATTGATTTTGGTTTCGATGGCATCAATTATTTTACTTAACGTGGTTTTGAGCTAAGTATTTAGCAATAAAACCATTTTCAATCTTGGTCATGGGTTAGGTTCCTCTTAAATGGTAGCATTCGCCATTTTTCCTTATTTTTAAAGGCTATCAAAATTTTACATAACATCTTAAAATGTATGTCCATATAGGTTTTTTTTTATGGTAGGTAAAATCATCCAATGACATCCCTCGCCCTTGTGCGGAGCGGGAGATAGTGTCAGACTCTTACTGACTAAAAACCTACCCAGTTCCTTCTTTGCCTATCATACCGGGGCTGAGCCTTCCTTTTAGAAGCCAACCGTTGGTCCCAGTAGGCTTCGACCCTGCCTGCCTATTAGCAGGCTGGACCTCTACGGTTTGCTGATAGCTCCTTGAGGCGCGCAGGAACAGTACGCGCCGTCGACGACTTGGGCTTGGTCCGGTCGGCTACCGGATAGTCGGACAGCGAGCTACCCATTGCTTGCCGTCCTCAAGCCCGCCCTACGGTGGCCGGAAATCGGCATCGGAATCCTGGCGGCGGCTGGGGCCTTTGCCTGATGCGGTCGGCCTCCTCCTTCGCTAGTATTACTGCTTCGCAGAAAGAGAGGACCGCCTGCCACCCCTCCTCGCTCCGGACCATGGTCTGTACCAAGACCGGTCACTATAGGGTTGCCAATCGTACTTTAATATAAAGTATTGTACCCTATTTTGTAATGAACTTTATAGTCTACGAACTCGATAGAGTACGCTAAAACTAAGGTAAGAGCAAAGTTTAGTAACCAAAAAGAAAATAAGGTTAGTTAAAAACTAGCTTCAGGCAATTGTTACGCAGTTGTCTGGCATTATGTTGAACTGGATTTACTTGGCGGAGCAGCGAGACACACAATGTTCTAATTTTTATTTAAGTTTCTATGTATTAAATAAATTTATATATAATAGTAAAGAGACGGAAAAAAACCGCATGTGGCTTTATTGAAACCGTACGGTAGCCGTACAATTTTTTTTAAATAACGAAGTGTTTAGTTTAGCAAAAGTAAAACAATTAACGCTAGGATACACTTTTTTATACAAAAATATAATCTCCATTTTCCTCTATTATAATCAGATATGTACTCTTCGTGGAAAACCCAGAAAGTTTTGAGAAACTAAAAAACTAACTTTCGTGGATAAAATATTTTTATTAAATCACCGCACCTGCACCACTCCACACGGGCCTGTTTCTGCGCTTCGGTGAGGTTGTGCGCACCCAGCGGCAAACTATCCTCCTCAAACGAAGGTGCTCGTGTAAATTCTTGTGAACGCTTCCCGAACCAAGCAGCAGTGTATGCCTAATCTCTTCATATGTAATTCGCCTGTTTTCTTGACTTAAATTTTTTACTGCCATTTCTGACAGCCGTCGCAGGACGACCACTCCTTTGTTCATCTCCCAAAGTAAGCATCCCCCAAAGTAAGGCGACCGCGCTTGAACTCGCCATACCAGCGGTAGATGGTTGCTTTTGAATGTCCTTCATCCATAAAAGCAATTTGAAGTCGATCAAATGACTCATCAGGTTTTAGGTCACATTTAAAATCGTAGGAAAATGTTCTCGATGTAGTTCCATTTTTAAATGAGGCGCGATAATTTGATTTGGCGGTCGAAAAAATGTGGAGAGAAATTTAAAATTCGAACAATGGTATTTTTACTCATAAATAACCAAAGTTTTCAAAATAATTACAAGTGGCCAAGTGATGATATAAAAACTTTTTTTGCAAAAGTTTTTTAGCGGCCTTGTATTTCTTCTGAAAAAAGTTTATTAGAATATTTTTATAGCGCTTAATTACTATTAATTAGCATTGTATACACATTAGTATATCAAGTAAAACTCAGTACTACTTATTAGTCATTTGTGAGCAGGATAAACAGCTTCTAACTGTGTCGCCTATCTTAATACCTAAAGATCACCTTGTAGGATACCAGTCGCGAAGACCTTAGAAACATCTTCTTGTAGGTGGTACCTAGCCTTTGCACAAACATGTTACTATTGGATTTTTTATTTATTTTATATACATTTATTTATTTATCAAATACTAGCTTTTGCCCGCGGCTTCGCTCCCACTCTACTCTACTCTACCCTACTCTACCTTACTCTAACCAACTCTACTTTACCCTACCCTAACCTACTTAAAAACCTTCTCCTGACAATAATAAACACAACAAAAAAATAATTAGCGAAATAAGTCCAGTAGTTCTCGAGATTTGAGCTTAGTAACACATTCAGCGATGCATTTTTATATTATAAATATATAATTATATTTTAAAAAAAACACACAACTTTCATACAACACCATCTAGTCCCAAACAAAGTAGAGTTTGTGCTATGAGGACTAAATAACTTATAAACATACTTATATATTTCTAAATACATATTTGTTATAGATACTCGTAAATTACACCCAGAGACACAGAACAAATGGTTGTGCTCATTACACAAACATTTGTCCTGGGTGAGAATCGAACCCACGACCTCCGGCATAGCCGTCAGGGCCACTAACTACTACATAGACCAACAGGCCAGTCGAAAATTTTATCAAATAAATCTTTTTTTTTTGACACAGGAGGTTTAGTTCCTATGATTTATGTGAAAGTGAACCCTGGGGCCCTGGAATAAAGGCAAAGAAGAAATAGGAGTGGGTTTTAGTCAGCAAAAGTATGACTCGCCCTCCCGCTCCAACCAAAAGCGGGAGAAGTCATTGGATGATTTCTCGCCATAAAAAGTTGGGTTACTTCTTATAATACAGTGAGGGTGTTCTAAAATGAGGCAGTACTGCCTGAGGTCCAGGTACCTGTCAAAACGCGTATGATAATGACATTAGTTAGACATTAACGTCAACGTCAAACTTCAGACATCAACGTCATTCACGCGTTTTCAAAGAAAAAGACCTCTGGCTAAGTGGCACCAACTGGTGGTGTGAATTTTCCTGAACACCCTCATTGCATTCCACAGGTTGTGCGAAAGCAAAGAAGGAACTGGAGCTGGGTTTTTAGTCACTAAAAGTCTGACACACCTCCAGCCCAAGGGCGGGAGATGTCATTAGAAGACTTTCCCACCTAAATAAAAATAATAATAATAACGTTCATTGTGGTGACACTTGGGGGAGGCCTATGTCCAACAGTGGATGCCTTTCGACTGAAACGAAAAAAAAACATACTCAGATTCAAAGTTTAAAATTGTGTCATTAATGTTATTACAAAATTATTACTCATGTCACTATCCATTAATATTCATAAAAATTAGCCCACATAGTCACACATACAATTTACATTATTATTTCTATTGTCAATATGTTTGTTTTTTAAAAAGTCATTAAACGAGTAGTATGCTCTACCTTTTAAAATTCTTTAAATTGAATTTAGAAAATACTTTAGATACCAATGTTTTTTATACATTTTGGCAGTTTGTTATTAACTCTGCAGCAAGAGTGATGATTACCACCGAGTCATCGAAGACGAGTAGCGTTCCACGCACGCCTCAAAGAGACGTCAGCAAAACCGTAAAGGTTCAGCAGGGCCGATATCCAACTGGGGTTAAGGGTTGGCTGTCGAAAGGGAAACTTGCGATCTTAAACGCAAAGGGCAAAAAAGACCCATTAGGTGGTTTTTGTCAGTAAAAGTCTAACATGCCTTTCCGATCCGCCTTAGAGCGAGAGTAGTCTGATCAGATAATTTCCTTCCTTAAAAAAGGTAGAACTTAAGGCCCGGTTCTACTCATTATGACCTTTTTTAAACCTATGGAAATATAAAAGAGAACACCATGCAAATTTATTTTATTAAAATTGACTATATGGCCAAGGGCTTGGCAAAAATGAAAACACGATATAAATTAGTTGGCTCGATAAAAAAAAATCGCGAATCTGACCCTAATTTACGATTTCGAACATATTTATCTACGAGATTACGTTACGGAACTATTTGAAAGTTACAAAAAAAAATAAAGGTTGTTATTTAAAAGCGCTTCGCAAGAACAAAAATCTTGAATAGTTATAGTTTTTTTTTTATATAAAAATAAAACCGCTGTTTTTGGGCCGCGAAGACGACATAATCCCGAGCGAAGTTCATACAAAAAAAAAACAGTGATTAGAACCGGCCCATAAGTAGATAATATAAAGGAGATGTATACCCTAAAAAAAAGACTTAACAGTTACTAAAGTATGTATTTATGTGTGCCTATAAAAATATTATTCTTTCAAAAAGCCTGGCTTAGGCGATTATCGTGCCAATTCGGCCACGGCTTAACCAGATCAACTATTACTGGAACCGGCTAGTAAATTAATTAATAATCATAAACGAACGATGATTACTATTTTACATTTTATTGCATTACTGCCAGTTTTGCACAATTTTCTGCTATAAAACATTGCGTGAGGTCCACTCTCTTGCGGATTCTTAAACTGTGCGTTACGTTATAGGCAATATTTGCAAGCTTAATAAACATAAACGTGAAGTGATTTTGTCATGCGTGTAGTTATTGCCTCGCTTAGGCTTCGCACGCACTGCGGTTAAACGCCCGCGCTTTCCCGCAGGTCTGTCTGAAACCGCAAAAAAAATTAACACATGGCTTTCTATACAAGTGCACGCAATAGCGACTATTTCAATTACTGATTTTACGAAGTGACACGCAGTTTTGCGTTTTCAGCTATTCCTAAACCGCTTGCGTTTAATCGTAGTGCGTGCTAAGCCTTAGAGTTCTAGTTTTGATATGTAGGATTGTAAAATAATTCTACAGGCCTAGCTAAGTTACGACTGTTTTGTTAATCGTGAACGCTTGGAGTTGACCACGCTCCCAATTCCTTTATTCTGACGATATCTCTGGCTCAGTCACGTGATCAGAATAAAAGAATTGGGGGCGTGGCCAACTCCAAGCATTCACGTTTACCGTAACGATCATAACTTGGCTAGGGGGCTGTTGTTCCGATGGCATTAAATGGATGGTCGATGGGGCCGAAAGGTGGCTACCGAGCACTGGAAACCGCAGTTTTGGAAGGCAGTGGCTCCTGCTACCAGGCTCAAAAATTTAGGGTACTCATTCAGATGCCAAAATATACACTTTTATAATAAACTTCCTAATCATATTCAAAAACTAAGCCTTATCTAATAAATTCAAATCA
This sequence comes from Leucania comma, assembly GCA_958295575.1. Taxonomy (NCBI): domain Eukaryota; kingdom Metazoa; phylum Arthropoda; class Insecta; order Lepidoptera; family Noctuidae; genus Leucania; species Leucania comma. Next base: position 1,356,508 of record OY282484.1, read on the forward strand.
TTTGTAAAGCGAAAGCTTTTACAAAAGGCTTTTTACACTGTAAAAGACTAAGTTGAAGACAAAAAGGCTCAAAATTGACCTGCCCCAGTACGCTCTGCAATTTTTGTAATTGTTTTTCTTCAAATTTTGCTTCTCTGTTGAGTTTTTTTTTTTATATTTCAATTGTGCTTTTTTATATTTTTTTATAATTTGACCCTCTAATCTAATTCTAGTCTAATTTGATTTAATTTGAATATATGTATATATAGTGTAGTGTATTTTACAATTTGAATTTATTTATTTTTTAAATCCATTTTTGGCGTAAATATTGACTTTGTTAAATATTACATTTTCAACACTTTATTTTTTATATTTTATTTTATAATTGTGAGTATGAGGACTATGTGGATATTTTTTTTTATTTAAACAGGGATGGGAATTTGGTATGGCGAAGCCAATAGCAGAAGCAATACAATATTTTGAACCATTACTTTCTTTTCTGGTAGTGTTTAAAAAAAAACGACTTCAAAATGTACACATTTTTACTCGAAAACAGGACAGCCTTGGGGTCTTTAAAGTCAAAATTAAGTAGTAGCTACTCTTTAGCAAGCGTACTTCATCGACGGCCACATCATCGCTTACCAACAGGTGAGATAGTACTCAAACGCAAACCTGCACGTAATAAAAAAAAATGTTACGTATTTATCTCGGTTTACCTCATTCTACAAACTAAATACATATTTGAATACATAATGAACTATAATTTCAAATATGACTAGTTTTATTTCCAAGTCAAGGATATAGGACATTTATTTAGCATCACTACATAAGTCTTACGATATGTGGGTACCAATATTTATTTACATATGTATACACGGCTAAATTTTAATGGTTTTAATTCCGTGGAGGGTCGATCAGGTACATGAAACATTATCGATGGAACGGGGTAGGTTTTTAGTCAGTAAAAGTCTGACAATATCTCCCGCTCCGCCCAAGGGTGGGGGATGTCATTGGATGATTTTAACTACTAAAAAAAAACCTACCTGTAGCTACAAAATGAACACAACACAATATGTACTTGTATGTATGATACTAAACTATTATATTGTAACACAAATAGGTATCTGTTCATCCACCGACATTTGTGTTAGTGCGGGAATAGAACCCGCGATCCTTGTGTCTAAACCGGCGATCTAAACCACAGCGCTCAACGAGTCGTTGGGTAATGAAAAAACGCCCATCCTTAGAAGGCGACTACCTAGTGATCTGTTTCTTGATTGCTCGGCACCCACTGTTTATTTCTGACGGGTGCTTGAGCCCCCGAGCACCCACGCAGTCGGTACCCCTGGCTATAATATTGCAAAAATACACACACACACTCATATTCATAAGTACGCATCAAATAAGTTGAGCCATCCACCATGACTACACGCATGCCCGACTGAGACCCGAAAATTGGTTATAATCCTGGTCGCCGGTCGCCCTTAAATGCGCAGTAACCGATTTTCGGGTCCCACTCGAAGTGGGCCGCACGCAACCACAGCAAATCGTTGAACTTATTTGCCGCGTACTACTTTCTTACACTAGATTTAAGATTTTCACATGCGGCTCAGTTTATAAACTAGTACTCATATTTTAATGGTTATGCAACAGTAATATACGCTACTATTTATGTAACCATATCATGAAGTCATCTACTTACCAAAAGTAAATATTCGGTCATATTTCATGTATAAGGAAACTGGTATTAAGAGAAACCAATAGCCAACAATTTAAGGAGTGATGATGAAAAGTGTATGTGATATAATATCGGCCCATAAAGTTTAACTGCCGAATATAGGATTCACCTCTTTTTTGAGTTTTGAAATACAGGTATTTAAAAGGATTTAGTGAGATGACACACCAATCTTGCTTCATTATTGTTAACTACAACAGTAGGTACACCGTACAATTTTTATTTTGTCATTATTTGAAAAGTACTTTTTTAAACTCGAATTAATTTACGCATGTGCAAAACTAATTTCTTTGAGTAAACGTCAGCTGGGCGAGTTCAATGATCTGTAGGTAGTTATTACGCAACGACCGACAATTACCTACAAGGTATTTGACTCATTTATTTAAAGAGATTAATTTCGTACATGCGTATATTAATTCGAGGTTTAGAAAAAAAGTACTTTATTTTTTTATTTTATCTTTACAAATCGATAGTGTTTCATGTACCGGATCGACCCTCCACGGGATTAAAACGATCAAAATTTAACGGTGTATATTTCAGAAGCGATTGTTGTTAAATAAATAATCATGAAGAAAAATATATTGTAAGTAAATAAAAAGTTACTAAATTAGAGCAATGAATGAAACAATTTCCACAAAAACACAAAAAGAGACTAAACCAACTAGATTTCTCAATACGGGTTCTAGGTTCTTCGAAATTTGATCCATTTGGCCAAAATTCAATTTCACTTTCAGTTCTGTTACACATATTCATATGAAAATAGAAATGCCTACCAAATAACACATATTTTATTAAAAGACTCATTTTTTATAAATTAGTTTTCAAGACATCAATGACGTTTTGTTACAGATGTATCAGGTAGGGTGTAGACCACTAAGAACAGACTTTACGAAACTCCACCCCTAAGGGGGTGCAAAGGAGGAGGCCGACCGACATCAGGCAGATGGCAACGGGGCGCTCGCCCCAGCCGCCGCCGGGATTCCGATCCCGATTTCCGGCCACCGTAGGCGCGGGCTCGCGGACGGCGGGCAATGGGTAGCTCGCTGTCCGTCCGTCCGGTAACAGACCGGACCGAGCTTAAGTCGTTTACAGCGCGCACAGTTCCCGCGCGCCTTAAGGAGTTGTCAGCAAACTGTAGCCCGGGGCCCTGGGACAAAGGCAATGAAAGGAGCAGGGTAGGTTTTTAGTCAGTAAGAGTCTGACAAATCTCCCGCCCCACCCAAGGGCAGGATTTTACCTACCATAAAAAAAACCCCTAAGGGGGTAAACCGACTTTCACGCGGACGAATCCGTTGGCAGAAACTAGTTGTTTTATATAGGACAGCAAGAATACTGTTATCTTTATTATGTGGCATTGTTGTTAACAGCAATATTAAAATAATAGAGATTAGATCTAGTTTGACATAAGAATAGGTTGTTATGATTGTTAATGCGGAATATTAATGCCAGAAGTGCCATTTAAATAGCAAGTCGTAATTTTATTACTTTATTGTTAGTAAAAGTACATCGTTAGTTATGATTGTTAATTCTTTATAATAATTCTTAACTAAGACTAAGGTAGACCGCTGCCGCGACAAGTTGTGGCATGGCGGACAGAGTTCCGGCGGGATCTCATGGTGAAATGGCGTCAGCGACTATCGCAATCCAGTGCTGGGCATGCCACAATTATGGCGGTAAGTCCTCTCCTTGAGGCATGGCTGGAATGACCTCACGGCGTCCGCATGACGCAGGTTCTCACCGAACATGGCAAGTTCGGTAAGTACCTGCACCGGATACGTGCAGAAGAGACGCCCGGGTGTCGCCACTGTGTGGACCGCCCAGAGGACACGGTGGAGCACATGGTAGAGGTGTACCCTGCTTGGGCAAAGCATCGCCGTGGACTTGTGGGGGCGATCAGCGCGGCGATCTCTCGCGCCGGGTCTTGGTTACAGGCCATGGTCCGGAGCAAGGAGGGGGCGTGGCAGGCGGTCGCCTCCTTCTTCGAAGCAGTAATGCTAGCAAAGAAGGAGGCCGACCGCATTAGGCAACGGTGCTCCAAGCTCCAGCCGATTTCTGGTCACCGTAGGCGCGGGATTGCGGACGTCGAGCAATGGGTAGCTCGATGTCCGACCGTCCGGACCAATCCCCAGTAGTCGACGGCGTGCACTGTTCCCGCGCGCCTCAAGGAGTTGTCAATAAACCATAGGGGCCCAGACTGCCAGCAGGCAGGATCGAAGCCTGCTGGGGCCAAGGATCTACTTCTGAAAGGAAGGCTCAGCTCTTGTATAAAGGCAAAGAAGAAAGGGGGTGGGTTTGTTTAATCGGTAAAAGTCTGACACTATCTCCCGCTCCGCCCAAGACGGGGAGATGTCATTGGATAATTTTACTAAGAGTAAGATATATAAAAAGTGTTATATTTAGAACAACTTTATACGTCTATGATTTTTTTAATTATTCAAAAGATTTTAGGTAAATAAAGGTACAAGGTAACTAAAAGTTAAGTAAATAAGACTAGAATTACTGACTTGTACGCGGTCCGAAATTGGACATGGAGAATTGTGCAAAAATAGCGGTCTTTTCATGCTGGAGAAGAGAAAAACTAATTTTATTTTATGATTCGAGTGGGGTTTTGACACAGAGGAATCAGGATTTTTCCTAAAATCATGTATAACTTAACATACATACGAACTACATTATTGTCACTTTTCTATACGAATCTGTAACCCAAAAGCATCAAACAAAACACCGATTGAAGTTTTAAAAGAATTATTTTTTATTTTGGCTTTGTAATCAGGTTTCCACCTGAATTAAATAAAGATGAATCCGATATTTATCTTCCTAACATCAGGATCTAAGCCAAACAGCAGCACATCCGCTTCTAGTTCGTCCTATGCACGACTGACTTCACTTGACCCACGAGGGAAACCAGACTTTCTTTATCATTACCCGACCCAGTACGGTCAAGCGCTGCTGACGCCATATTAATCACTATTATACGCCGGACACTAATTATTTACTTTTTTATAAACACACTAACTTAGTTAAAACTAAGAAACATTTTTTTTTTGTAACAGAACAATTCATTTCCTTTCAAAATAAAAATAATTTATAAATTGACGTATCAAAGGTGCCGTGGAAGGTGGGTAGGCCTTTGGTGTGGGACGCAACCTGTGTCGACACCCTTGCGCCATCACATATTCCAAGTTCGGCAGGTTGTGCCGGCGCTGCCGCTGCGGCTGCTGAGACCCTTAAACGGCGCAAATACTGTAACCTTATTGGTAATTACAGTTTTGAGCCGTTTGGGGTTGAAACGCTTGGGTCATGGGGTCCGAGTGCGCGTCTCCTTTTTAAGGAAATTTCACGCCGTCTGATCGACACTTTGCGTGACCAGAGGGCTGGCTCGTTCTTCGCCCAAAGAATTAGCATTGCCATTCAACGTGGCAATGCTGCCAGTCTTCTGGGTACATTTCCGGATGACAGCGATGTGGAGGAGTACTTCGACGCCTGAGTGTACTGTGTTTTTGTATTATATGTACATAGGTAGGTTTTAGTATAATTAGTTTAGTTAATACGTATCAAAGGGAAAATCCATCATCGACCATTTCGTTCCAAAAAATGGCAAACGGATGCGCCATATGTACCAGGAGAACAAACTTTAAATATTTTTATTTTATACTGGTACTTATACAGAAATTATTTATAATTTTTTTTTTTTTTTTTATTATATTTATTATTTATAACATATAATTTTTTCCACTAAGGGACAAAGCTAAACTGTACAAAAAAAATAGTATACCGTTCCATTCAGTCACAGAAATATACCTCAAAAATTTGGTCTCGGAAGAACTACCCTTATAAAGAAAATAATTCGAATCCTCCAATAAACATAAAACATTTCACAAAAAGATTTACAATGTAAATTATCATCAACACAAACTCTTAAACTAGTCCTAGAAAGATAGAGCTACGAAGTATCTAGGGTGGGTCACCGATGTATGGGAAAAAATAAAAGTTATTTGATCATTTTCTAATAGTGATATTATGCTGTCTTAAGACTAAACAAATAATAATTGGCTATAAAAAGTTAAATTAAGTCATATCTTTAGCCCGCGCATGGGAATCAAAGTTTCGGGAATTTTTGAAAAAACAATGTTTGGTTAAAAATATATATTTTATTAAAGAACAATTATATATTCATAGAAAATAAAGAAATAATACATAAAATGCATGAGCAATCAAAAAAGTTAAAAAAAATAGTAACGGAAAACCTTAATTAACTGTAAAAAAATAATTAAATTATAATGTTTTGACCACAAAATCTCGTTTACTCTCAAATCGCGGCATTAGTTTTCTGGATGCAAGTTTGGCTAGTATTAAACCTTCTCTTGATTTTTTATCGCATAAAGACATAGATGCTTCTGTCACTACTTTCACAGAACGTTCGACTGCCTGTGTATGACATGGTAGCTTTAAAAAAATTAATTTATCGGCGCCCTGAGACTCAATAACGTTGTTTATTTCTTGATTAGCGATGTGTCGAAGAACTGGCGGACCGAAAAAGTTTTGTTGCCAATCTATGAGGTCAATATAACTATCGGCATCAAAATTAATTTGCGGCACCTCAAACATACGAGGGAGCTTTCCTGTATGGGGTGAATCTCGTGCTTTAAGGATCCTCCTGGCAGCGAGTTCTCTTACTGTTTTGTTTTCATCAGATAACATCGCCAATAGCAAATTTTCAGGATGAGCAAAATACGCATTGCGCTGAATTACGGGATCTATTATCAGTTTGAACTCTGCTGGCAGGTATCGAGAACTTTCAATTAATTTCCAAAAATTTTTAGGCCCATCCTTGCACGTTGAGTTTCTTTTTATTTCAAACCAAATTGGAGCGTATACTTTAACACAATATTCAGCTAATATTTTTAATTTATTTGATGGATTTGATGTAGAAATATATAGTCGCAATCAGAGATTTGATGAGGTTCTTGCACTTCAGATGGTAAGCCTTTAATTGCTGAATTACTCTTGTGTGTGATACTGTAGGAAGGGATGATTTTCTCCATACTTCTTCTACTTTTTGAGATACAAGCTCAGCAATATCTAAAAAGGATGGTTCTTTGATAGTGTTTCTTCTAATTTTAAGTTGTAATCTATTCCACTCATAACATTTCATGACGTCTTCATAGGTCGGCAATAGATTGTCCTTAATATCTTCTACACTCCCGAATATAGGGCACTGATAACTTTTTCGTCTAGTTTCCATAATATTTATTTCCATTATTAGTTAAGTAAGAGAAAATAGTGTAATGAATGTTAAACGCGTAAACAACCGTACTCTTATAATATTTTTGTCGCACTAAAAGCAAACTGAAACAAATGAACGCGATACGCCCGCGGCCACTTTCGACTACCCTCTCAAAGTTATAAAAACAAAACTTTTATAAACAATAACGGACTTAATAACTCTCTGTCACTTAATAGCAACACAATAATATGCGATCAGTTTACAAAATATTATTTTATAAGTGGTTTAAGACGTCGTTGTTTAACACCACTATTTTAACGTTTTTATTAAACTTGGGGATCGATGCGCGGGCTATTACACTAAAAATAAATGAATAATATTTTACAGGTATTTAATTGACCTTATAAGACAACATATTTTCACTATTACAAATGGATTTGAGAAAAAAAAAAATTTCGACCCACCCAGCTAGCCTCTAAAGCCATCAATGTGTGCCAATCTCAATGAAATATCGCTTACTTCTTACAGGTAATACGGAGTAGACACCGACGGAAGACACACGTCTCGAGCGAACAAGAATAATAAAGTGCCGAACTTAAAGAAAAAATTGACAATCGAAAAAAAAGTGCATATGAAATAGAACTCTTTAAAAATGGTGGTCAAGTTAGCAAACCAAGTGACAAGTGACAACAGTGCGAAAAAACAAGATACTTTTGCTCAGCTTTTAGGCGATTTCGGAAAATGGCAGCTTTTAGTTTTCAGTACAATTTCTTTAGTAAAATTGAGCTCAGGATGGGTGCAGATGGCGATTTTATTCCTGACGCCCAACCTTACCTTTCAGTGTAAGGAACTGAGTAATAATTCTACGGAGGAGATCAGGAACTCGACGTGTTACAAGGACTGTATAGAGTATGAATATGACACGAGTCCGTTTGAGAACACTATCGTTTCGGAATGGGACCTCATCTGTGAGAGAAGGTGGCTCGCCAGCTTCAACCAGATGATGCTTCAAGTTGGTATCTTGATTGGCAGTACGATTTTTGGATTTATGTCTGACAGGTAAGTCATACTTATTAATAATTCTTAGCGTTTCGACAACAAGCACAGTTTTTAATACACTTTTTTGCTCCTGTTTGCGCCAGTAATTTGTATAACCGTAAATGAATCTAGGGTTTAACAAAATATTATTTTTAATGATGTCGTTATGGCTTTGAACTTTCACATTAACCCTTATGAAAGTTTAGAGCATACACATCATACACATTTAGATATGGGTTCAGAGTTTTAGATGCAGTAGTATCCCTTTGCCAATTGCAAATTATGTTATCGTAGTTAATCTTGGAAGTGACTTGGAAATAATTTTATTTAATATCAGCCTGCTACTATATAATATAGGTACCAATATTAGATGCTCGTAGAAACAGGCTGACATTAAATAAAATTATTTTATAATGATACTGTTTTATACCACAATAAACCAGTTGTGTTGTACTAGTATTTTGATTTAAAATAGTTACGTTTCTTGTGTCTGATTGGATTCGAACCAGCATTTAGGAACTTTATAGTCATGACTAACTGTCCCCGCGGTTTTACCCACGTCTTTGGGCACTGCTCTGTTCCTCTTAATCGTAGCATCAGATTAAATAGCCTTCCTCAATAAACGGGCTATACAACATTAAAAGATTTTTTCAGTTCGAATCAGTAGTTCTTGAACCAAACAAGCTAGCTTCAGCCATCGGCTTCACCTGCTTAAAAATAGGTTTCTCCATAGAAACTTTGGACCCCTGTTTCATCCCCTTAGGGGGTTAATTTTGGGAAATATTCCCTTAATGCTCGCTTACGTAATAAAAGGAAAATAGGTGCAAAATTTACGCTTCTTGTCCTAGTAGTTTCAGTCAGTTTCTCAATATCAATTAGTATAGATTACTTTCACACTTGTCCATTTTTTTGATGCAGAATAAAATATTCACTGTCTTGTAGAACTACTACTATGTGTAAAAGTAACTCAAGTTTCGAAACTTATGTTACTCAAGACCGCAATCACTAATGAATTAAGAGCAGTAGTAAGTAAGTACAATCAGTTGCATAACAACAAAACTATTTTAAATTTTGAAGTTATTTTAGCATATTTTTTCTAATAAAATCAAAACCAATAAGTGTGAATAAGGAAACAAGGCATTTATTTCAAATCAACTATTTACGGGCGCTTTTTTATCAAGTCAAGAAATAAGTCAGTCTAATTTAATATTATGTTAATTAAGTGTCGGATTCATGAGCATGTCCCAAGGCCTCCAAAGAAAAAATATAATGTAATTCCATAAATACGAAAATGTGGCACGACCGACATGCGCTTGAAACAATGATCGTGAATCGCGATACATTTTACGACCTAACTAAACAGAACTGTTAAGGCCAGGTTCTACTCATTTTGAACTTTTTTAAACCTCTGGAAATCCACAAATATAGAAGAAAACACCATGAAAATTTATTTTATCAAAATTGACTATATGACCAAGCGCTTGGTAAAAATGAAAACATGATATAAATTAGTTCGATCGCTAAAAAAAATCGCCAATCTGACTCTAATTTACGAATTCAAACGTGTTTATCAACAAGATTACGTTACGGAAATATTTGAAAATTATAAAAAAAAATCAAGCTTGTTATTTAAAAAGCGTTTCGCAAAAACAAAAATCTTGAATAGTTATTTTTTTTATTTCATAAAAATAGAACCGCTGTTTTGAGGCCGCGAAGTCAACATAGTCCCAAGCAGAGTTCATACAAAAAAAAACCGTGACAACAATACACAGAATGTATAGTTCCATCCTTTTTTCTTGCTCGCACACTTGAAATTTCAACAGATCATGGTAAGATACCCCAGATGAAACTTGCTTGTCAAACATTCAAGTTTTATCTGATAGTTTATTACCAAAGAGTGGAGTTAGTAAGTACGATCAACGAAAAAAATCGTACCGCATAAAAGTTACACCAACTATCACATTCAAATTACAACTTTGAAATATAATAATAGCTTTAAAATATTTAATCTCATACAGCACACACTGGGCTGGTGCTGCAAAATGAAAGATCTAGCAGCTTTGGACTCGGTGGAAAGGCATTTGAAGAGGTTAATTTCATCCTTGATCCTTCAAAGCCTTGGGCACAAGCGTGAGGTAGCCAGCCTTTTGGTATATTACCGGTTGCATTTTGGAGAGCGTGCGCGGGAATTGCATGACTTGATTCCGCCATCTCATTTCTACCATCGGACAACCCGACGTACGGGGAGTTGTTAAAACCTCTACGGTCCGGAATAAGCGTTTCGCCGAAGGACTGAAACAATTTGCTTGCTACAGTCTTCCCGTCCAATTATAATTTGGTTATCTTCATGGTTAAAGTAGTAAGGCTCTTAATAAACTGTGCACCGCACTATCAACGATTGCATCACTGCTTACCATCAGGTGTGATCGCAGTTAAGGACTAGTTTATATCAATTAAAAAGAAACAGCGACAGTAAAAATCCTAAAATTTTGAGGTTTATTTTTCCAGGGGGTTTATGACAAAGGTTTTTACGGTTCCGTATACAAAGGGGATCCTATTGTTAATTAAGACTCCGCTGTCAGTTTGTCTGTCACTAAGCTGTATCTCATGAACCGTGATAACAAGACAGTTGAAATTGTCACATGTATTTCTGTTGCCGCTATAACTAATACAGTAAATCGTTGATCCGTTGATCGGCTGCCAAGGATCACAATAATGTATACCTAAGATTAAATGGATAAACAAACCAAAACGTAAAAGGTACAAAACAATAAAAAAAAATCAAAAAGAAAAACCACAAAACACAGTTGGCAAACAAGCATTAACTTAGGGCTGATTTCATCATTCAATATAAAAATTTGGTTCAACTAAACTGAGCTCAGCGTAATCTAGTTTAAAGAACCGCGTCGTAAACATGGGCGATAACAAAAGAATTGAAACTGAGTTTGGCGTAAACTAGGTTCAATTCATCGCGGTGAAACGCAAAATGAAGCTATAATCTCGATTAGTCGCTCAAACTGCGTTTTGTTTGAACAAATCGCGATTAGTTTATTGGTGAATTTGGCTCTTAAACGATTGCAATAGTCGATTAGTCGATCAATAAGTTTACGATCTCTTGAACCAATAGTTATCTTATATTACAAATTTTAAGGGGCAGAAAACGCATAAATTTTAATTAAATATGCCTACAAACAAAATTGTGCAAATAGTTTTTAGCTAATCCATTAAACCAGTTTTGATGGTAGTTTTTTTAAATCTATTTTAATAGGCATAATTCTGTTGAGAAAGGCATATGAAGGTTGTTAGAGGCGACATAAGTGGTATAAGCAATTAATACTAAGTGTTTAAAATAATACAAAAAATACAGGTTTAAAAATACTGTTAATGTAAGATTTATTCATAAAAATAAAAACCCACAGACGCGAGACCGTTGAGCATTCTCAATGTCGTTTTGTTTTTATTCATAATTGTTTTAGTTTGATGAATGGTTTTAATAATTTTGTTTATTTTTAGAATTATGAATTGTTGGTAGGTTAAGTAACCTGAAATTATATCGTAATATAGGTAATTCTGTTTTAAGGATTCTGTACCTGAAAAGGAAAAACAGAACCTTATAGGATCACTTTATTGTCCGTCTTTCTGTCAAGACCCTGTATCTCGGTAACGCGTAAAGGTATGGAATTGAAATTCAAAACATATAATCTTCGCGGTTTCGCGGCGCTTTACTTAAAGAAATTAATTTCGTCCTTGCGTAAATTAATTCAAGTTTTAAAAAAGTACTTTATTTTTTAATTTTATCTTTACAAATCGATAGTTTTTCATATACCGGATCGACCCCCCACGGGATTAAAATGATCAAAATTTAACGGTGTATAAAAAGTTAAACTAACTGATATATCAACACACAGCCGAAACTAATGGGTCTAAAAGCATGAAATTTTACACAACGTGGAATCGGTGAAACATGTGTTTTTCTTCCACCTACTCCTGTTAATCGTTTTCTTTCATTTCGCTCCTCATTCCAACGTCTAACCTTGTCTTTTTATTTCATTTTCCAGGTACGGCCGCAAGCACACCTTCCTAACCTCCATAGTAGCTCTCATAATCTTCGGTCTGGCCATGCCCTTCTCCCCGAACTACCTGGTCTTCACGATCCTCCGCTTCCTGCTCGGCGTGGCCGCCGCAGGGACCATGGTGGTCTCCTTCGTCATTGTCATGGAGTCTGTAGGACCTCGGTACAGAGAAGTCACTGGGTGCCTGTTCCAGATACCTTTTATAATTGGTAAGAAATCTATTAAATTTGTGGTTCCTAACCTTTTCAATCGGCTTGAGCAACTGATTGAACTCAACCCCTACCCCTGCTCCTATTCCTCATGCTACCAATGAATATTGTACTTATATATCGTAAGTACGTCTGGTGCCGTCGGACGGCAAGCAATGGGTAGCTCTCCAGCTACCCATTGCTTGCCGTCCGCAAGCCCGCGCCATCACGCATGCGGTTGCCTCCTTCACCAGCAGGATCACCATAAAGGCACTTTTGAACTGCTAAGGTAGTACTAAAGACTAGGGCGCCTCACCGTCAGGTGGGGTCGCGGTTAAGCACTACTTTATATTATTAAAAAATAAACAAAGCCATCGCATTGCAAAGCGCAGATCGCTATGGAGAAGAACTATAGTATATAAAACAGTATATAAAGTCCCAAAACCGCCTTTGAAATCCTCCATTCAGACGGCTGTTGTGTCTTGTCCAGGCAACAGACCTTTTTTTTTAGACTGTTGTAAATATTGTAATTGCTCGAAAGACTCTGATATGGGTAGCATAGCATCAGCTTTATAATGTTCCCATTGTTGGGACTCAGGTCTCCTCTCCAGGAGAGGGAATGGCGAGTAATCCACCAAGCGGGCCCGCGCGGGTTTGTAAATGTGATGTGGGTGACATTTGTTATTTTAGTTAATTTGTGACCGCCCAGATTCCGCTATAGAACGTCTACGAAATTCTATGGACCTTGTTCTAAACTAAAAATTGCCAATTATTTAAAACAAATTGGAAATTTTTGTCTTGAAGCCAGCCCTAAAATCGCGAATCGATTAACAAAACTATTGACTGTTCTCGTAATTCTTAGAGGACAAAGTATTTTGCACGTGTTTCTTGTCAACATTCTTAGCACGTGTTTTATGTCAAAACATACATAATTTTTATGTATATCTAATTTATTAGCAGGTTAGGTAAGTATCAAGTATATTAATGAGGTCAAAATATCAGAGTAGTTATACGGGAAGTCAATAATTCAATTTTTAATTATAAATTTATACCTACTTTACTAGATAAATATAAAGCGAGTCCACTTGACGAAACTAGTCTTGGTCATGGGTTGTTGACATTTATTATAATTAGATAATTTACATAGATATTTCAATACCAAAGATATTCATTCGTTTAATGCGCAAAAAGCAACGTAATTAGATTTAGCAATAAAGAATGGGCAGTCAAAGGTTATAAAGCTAGCACTAGGAGACCCCGCAGACTGCAGACTTTCGATCGACCAATTGTTGGGTTGGTTGCATAATCAATATGAAGCTGTCTGGAAGTGCGCACATCAAAACGATTCAGTATCAACCGACAAGAAAGTTTGATAGGTTATTAACTTGACTTGGCTTACTGACTTGCGATCTCATCACTTTTGTTATTAGCGATCGGAGGACATGGTGGAGCTTACGGTGGAAGTGTGCCTCGCTTGAGCGGAATACCGCCATGTCCTCATGCCATGCCATGCCAGGCCATGGTCTGTAGCCCATTTATGTAAACCTCATTTAGGTCTAACGCCATTCAAGTTTTAAATAATAAGTTTTTTTTTTGCTAATTTCATGACATAATAAAATTCTCAAATATTTTTTTAAGAAAAAATTGTAATCGTGAGCTAGATGCACACCAAATTTGTACGCCTTTATTTTATACCTGTATTAAAAAATTAAAAGTGATTTGATTTGATTTTGTAGCGAAGAGGAATGAGTGGCGGTCGCCTCCTTCTGCGAAGCGGAAAGAGGCGGCCGCACACGTGAGGAAACGGACGTCTCAGGCCTCAGCTTACGGAACCGCGACCCCAGCTTCCAGCTACTGTAAGCCTAGGCTCGCAGACGACGAGCAATGAGTAGCTTGCCATCCGGCCTTCCAGTAAACGTCCGAACCGATAAGATTGGCCACTGCAGCCAAAATTCGTTCCGGAGATTGTTATCAGTGATTCTATGTAGTGTTATCTCCTTGGTGGTCAGCAATGTACCGACCCGCCGCAATATGTGCCTACGCTCTGAGATAAAGCAATAATAAAAATCTGTAGCTAGTACTGAAAAACTCCTGTCTAATGGAAAAGCTAATAATAGTAGATTGTCGAAGCAATTCTTCTATTTAAAACCCTCAATTCTACTCTTTCCAGGTCATATGACAGTGACCCTGTTCGCGTACTACTTCAGAAGTTGGAACACGTACCTGCTGGCCTTGGGCCTGCCGCCTCTCCTCTACCTGGGCTATTTTTTCGTGCTGACTGAGTCGCCCCGGTGGCTGGTCAGTGTGGGCAGGGTTCCTGAAGCCACGGCGATCGTGACCAGGGCTGCTAAGCTGTGAGTATTTATGTGCAGAACGTCAACGTCTATTGCAACGGGAGTATCCTCCGACCAGACGGACCTTGTAACTAGTGGGGTATCAAACGATTTTTTTTTTATTATGCATAGCCTCCCATTTGGCCACTATCCCACCTGATGGTAAGCGATGATATAGCCGATGTTCGTTCTCAGGCTGTTGTATATGATCAAATCGTGCTTAGAACTTTGATAGCTCAATGTAGGATTTGTGTGATAGTCACGTCTTTTTTTTTTTATTATTATTATTGATAGGTTCGCGCTTGACCGCTATTCTAGGTTCTTCTTGCAGTTCATATGTGGTGGTATAGATACCGCTACAAGAGAACCTCTTTATTATTATTATTTGGTAAGGCACACTGGCAGCTATTAGCTGATGCGTGTGATTCATATAGTTTGCAGATATTTAGTCTGTCCAACCGATTTTTAAAGCAGTTCAATGTGGTAGATTTCACAACACTTTCCGGGAGACGAGTTCCAAGCTGTTTCAACTCGGTTAGGTAAACATTGCTTCAAAGGCTGCTTTCTGGAGGCATTTTCCCACAACTTGACATAATTTTCTCGTAAATGTTTGTTGGCAATCAGTGTCTTGAAGACTTATTTGTTGGAACAAATGCGCCTCTGGCTGGATTTGAACCCGCGACCAACAATCGTAAGTCGGGGCCGTTGCCACTCGGCTACCACTGCTCACTAAAAGTCTAAGATTCTCCAGCAGCCAGTATATTGCAAGCCCATCCCCTCGGAGTCTCACAACATAGCACTATCATCTTCCTGCCCATGTAGCATGTTATTTGGGGTCTACGCATCATAGTTGTTTTCGTCCATTCTGTCTTGTCACCTGTCACGATATCATTAACTCCCTTTTCTTTCATATCACTCCTCGCACAATCCATCCATCTTTTCTTTGGCCTCCCTGTCCCTCTCTATCCATCCACATGAAGTCTTTTAGTAACATTCATTTCATTCCTCTTTTTCGCATGACATGACCAAGACAAACGATTCTCTTTTAACTTTTCAATCTCTGGTACCACTTTAAAACTTCTTTTATAATTTTTGTTTTACCTATTTGTGTTACACTACTTACATTCATCTCAACATTATCAACTCCTCTACATGCAATCTGTTTTCATCCGTCTTTTTCACAACCTTACATTCTGGTCCATACAGTGTGAGTGTTATCATGGACATCTAGATTCATTATGTGTTATGTCTGTCTACGGTTTCCGCACTTAGTCCTATGTGGACTATTGGACGTGTAGATTTATTACAACAACAGAAAACAGTATCTTTTAAAATGCAAAAAAAAACTTAAAAAAAATTAATCAAAACTCATCTCTTTATAGAAACAAGCTACCTACAGCAAAAATTGAAGAAACCCTTACGCAACTGGCAAAAGAGATCTGCGCTAAAGCCGACGAACCCAAGCTGAATTACTCAGCCCTGTTCCAGAAGTCTTTGCTGTTGAAGACCACCTGCTGCAGCTTCATCTGGCTCGTCACTGGGGTCACGTACTTCGGGTTCAACCAGTATATCAGTCAGACCAGTCCCAATCCATTTGTTAGTGTGACCTTGGCTGCTGTCATACAGGTAATTACCATTCAAGTATTTAAATGGCTACTATGAGCATTTCAGCCATAAAGTGATACAGTTGACAGTGAGTGGGAAATCGTCAAATAAGCTAGGCTTTTAGTGACTTTAACCCACTCATAATCCTTTAGTACCAGAATCGCGGTGACCCTTTCAAACAATTCTGCAGCTCATGGTAATTTACAAGCATTAGAAGATTTTGCTTCGGTGATGGCAACATTTATGATGTCTTTCATATTATACAACCTTATTTTTAGTTTATGCGAAACCTGAAACACCTGTCTAGCATTTTTATGTTAACAATTTTAAATTTCAAAACTGTATTATTTAAAATCACAAATCATAAATACTTGGTCATCGGGTCACCTGAGTGACTGAGGGTCTGTTTTGCTCCTGGACCCAGCTGCTGTGCGCTGGCGTCTATTGCCCGTTATGACCTGCCATGACCTGTGTTGTACTTAGTGTGGGTGGTGTCAAACATGTGACCTTCTTTAAATATTTTTGGAAAAAAAAATATAACATGGTGTAAAAATTATTGGAATCGATTCAGTTACTGATTCTGTACAAACTATATTCAGGTTTCGCGTATACTAAAAATTATGTTGAAAATCATGTAACATTATAAATACACATCATAAAAGTTTTCTGTTCAGAATCGGCTACTGCTTCAAATTAAGTTATTTTTTAAATTGTATGTTTAATCCAAAATGATTGATAAATTTGGATTACGTCACTAAAGTGTATGAGTGTATGTGCGTAGATAGCAATACCGATATCTATCAGTCTAGTTTGTCGATTCTCATATTTAATTTCTACAATTAGGATTACTAATTTCATAAAAAAATAAACGGTACCTACGCATTTAAGTAAAATTTCAGTGCTTAAATTATGATTGTGGTTTAATTTTCTAATTGTAATTGTAGTATATACATATATAGGGTGACTGGTAATTAGTGAACGACACTTAAACACGTGATTGTAGTCATAATAACGAACCACTTTTACTATGGGACTAAACCAGAAATTACTAAAAAACACCTGCTGGTCAGTACATTTGTGTTCGTCTAACTGGTCACATGTACTGACTTGGCTGATTTTTTTCGCGATTTCAGGTTTGGTTCCATAGTAAAAGTTGTTTGTTATCATGACTACAATGTTCACTAATTACCTGTCACCCTATAGAATAAAAAAAAAATAGCAATGCTTATTTACCAGTTTCCACCCATTAGCAAAGAAATCCGACTTGCTTGTGCGGTAGCAAAATATTATGTCTAAATTATTTAGTTGCGAGACTAACACGTCCCTCTTTAATTCCAGATCCCTTCAAACCTACTCTCCATTTGGCTCATGAAAACGCTCGGCAGGAGGTTCACTAACTCCATCTTCTTCATCCTCGGAGGAGTTGTTGTCACCATCCTTTACTTCGTACCCAAGATCTTCGCTTTGACCCTCACACTCGGCACCATGGGCGTCAGCTGTGTTACCGTTGTTGCCTCAACTCTCTACATTTACACTTCAGAGTTATATCCCACAGTTATCAGAAATATGGGTATTGGAGCCTGCTCCACAGCCATGAGGATAGGTTCAATGGTTGCCCCATTCGTTTCAAATACGTCGACGACTATCCCATGGTTACCTACGCTGGTCTTTGGGTTGGCTTCCATTCTAGCTGGACTAGTCTGTTTATTACTGCCTGAGACGAAAGGCAGGAGTTTGCCAGATAGCATGGAGGATATTAGGACGCGTGAATAATTTAAGTTAATCTGTAGAAAGTAGGATATAAGATGACGATGAAATGGTTTGTGATAATGTGATTGTAGAAATTGATATCATGCATGATACAAATGATATTATTGTGTATCTACACTGGAATTTGTGATATCTCCAGTATTAATGTGATATTTTAACGTAGCATTCCGAAAAATGCCAATACAGCTCTAAAAGAGTTTTCATAACAAACGTGTGCTAGTAATAAGAATAATGTATACACAGCTAAACTCTGATCGTTATAATCCCGTGGAGGGTCGATCTGATACATGAAACACTACCGTTTTGTTAAGATTAAATTAAATAATAAAGTACTTTTTCTTAAACTTGAATTAATATATGCATGTTTGAAATTAATTTCTCTAAGTAAACATCAGCTGTGCGACTCCAATGATCTGTAGGTAGTTGTCAGACATTGCGTACAAACTAACGATAGTATTTCATGTACCGGATCGACCCTCCACGGGATTAAAATGATCAAAATTTAGCCGTGCGTAAAAAGTCATTGTAATAATTGAGTGATAATAATAATTATGTGGCTTAAATGACATTAATATACGTTTTTTTTTTTATTTATTTATCATTTATGAGAAAATAAACGAATACAGGATTAACTATATTAAATAGGAAATAAAAGTTTTAATCGTTCAGAATTAATATAAATCATGTAAAGTAACTTCTGCATGAAATTTATGAATCTTTTTGAAAAAAATCAAATTATTTTTTAATTCATAATTGTATTTGACTGTAAACTATTAATTTCTAGAATAAAGAATACATACACAGAATGAAGACAATGTTGCCGACTCTCTTATAAACTCGTTAAAAACTAAAATGCTCGTTTTGACATTTGAGAAAGACCCTAGATTGTAACTTAGAACGAAACTGAAAGTAATAATGAAATAATAATTAATCACATAAAGCGTTATAATGTATCTAATTATATAATGGTTACATAATGATTACATTTTCGAATGGCAAACGAAATTCTGACTAATTTGACAGGAGTAAAATTCTTGCTATATCTTTCTAGTTTTAACGATTGGTAAAAAAGAGCGATAGTTTGAAATAAGTTTAGTAGGTGTATAAAAGAATCGGCGACGATAACTTTCGAAATGATTATTAAAGTATAGTTGTAGTTTTTTATAATAATATTCTACTAATTTCATAAATTATTTGATATTTTTGTGATGCCATTCAATTACTGTTTAAATAATAGATAATAATAACTGCTTGGACGCTGTTCCCGATGCCGGTGGGCTACAATTTTTTATATTTTTAAATGTTTTTGTTTTGTAAGTTTGTAAAAAAAAATATTTAAAAATGTAATTTGTATGTATATAAGATGAATAAATGGAATAATAATAATCTTTTATTATCAGGCAACTAAAGCCTATAGATACAAAACATAAATAATGTTACAAAATAATACACTAATATATATAAAACTAAAATACAACATAACAAACTAAACTATTGCGTATTTTAAAACGTAATGTACAATGACTGATGTATAGTAGATCTGTAGATAAAGCTTCTCATCTTTAAGTTGCGGGCGGCATGTTGAACTCTACACAAACCGAAGGTTACTAAGTTTCAATCCCGAACGTTAGTTAGGGAGTTAATGTAGAAACCTGAGTGAAGTGAGGAGTTCAAGCCGTCCAAGACAAAGGCAGCTGTGTCCCTATGTTGGATACTCTACTTTTTGCACCATCTGTGATATAATTAAAAGACAATTTACGAAAATAAACTATATTTTAGTAATATTTACTACATTCAATAAATTTCAGCATTGTAAGATTCCATAGTTTTAGTTTACTGTAACACTCCCGCTCTTTCATTACTTTTTTAGAGACTCGTCAGTAACAATATTTTATTCTTAAATTTAAAATGTAAATATAATGATGTGTATTTTAATGTGTGTGTGTGTGTGTGTTGTGCTTAATTCACGTACATTTTAATTCAATGTCTTTGGTTTTTGACCTTCCATATTCAAATCTCATTAATCCCTAGGGATCGCCCATACTACATTATCTCCCTTAAGTGAGGATTTTGACATATAATAGTAGATTGTGTGACTACGGGATATAGTCTTTAAGTCGAAGGCAACAAGTTGAATTTCAAACGAAACGAAGGTCGCGAAGTTTTAATCCCGAACGTTAGTGAGGGGTTTACATAATTAACTCCCGAGCAACACGAAGGAGTTAATGTAGAAACCTGAGTGAAGTGAGGAGTTCAAGCTGCCCAAGACAAAGACAGCTTTATTCCCGTGTAGCATACTCTACTTTTTACACCATATGTGAGATTATTAAAAAACAAACTATATTTTAGAGAAATATAAGTAATATTTACAAGCTAATCTTCTAATAGTACTCTAAGTTTCTATAGTTATAATTTACTGTAACACTAGCTCATTCATTCCTTTTTGTAGAGACTTGTCAGTAACATTTTTTTTTTGTTTATGGCCAGTTCGATTTTTGAATAAACCGATTTGATGCACATATGTATATTTTAATTCAATGTCTTTACTCACTGCTCCCGCGCGCCTCAAGCCGCCTTGGGCTCGGTCCGGACTTTTACCAGACAGTCGAACAGCGAGCTACCCATTGCTCGCCGTCCGCAAGCCCACGCCTACGTTGGCTGGAAATCGGGATCGGAATCGGAATCCCCGCGGCGGCTCATGCGGCCTCCTCGTTGGTAGCTAATGCTAGTAAAAGAGGAGACCGCAATCCCGCTGATAATCTGCTTTGCACAAGGAGGCGACCGCCTGCCATACCTCCTAGCTTCCTGTACCAGGGCCCGAGAAATCTCCAATGCCGATCGCTACTGGTACTTCCCGAAACACCATAAATCATTTTAAAATGGCATTTTTTTTCGTTTAAATCTCCCTGGACCACGAATATTTCCAAAATTTGCCAGATTGGTTCAGCCGTTCTCGAGTCTAACTAGTCAGCGGAGCTAAACATTTATATTTATTGATTGGTGCAATTGGACTCATCTGCTTAATCGTTACTAGTGACATTCGAATCACCTTAAACCTCATTGGTTTAAGAAAAATGCCTTAAATAACAAGGTGAAGATCATGCTTATAACGTAAATAGGTAAGTAATTAATGTCACTGGATAAATCATACTTGCACGAACTTCCGCGGCAAGTGACGACCTCTATTAGTTACATCAGAAACTTTTATTGTGAACCACTTATATATTTTAATTAAAATATTTTGTATAGTAATTTTTGACAACTTTATAAAATACAAATTAAAACTATATATACACTTAAACCTACTCCTAACTAAAAAATGGCGTCATAGAACTCATCCGCATCGCTGTCGACTGGAAGTGTGCCCAGAAGGCTGGCGGCATTGCCACGTTGAATGGCAATGCTTAATCTCTGACCGAGGTAAAAGCCAGCCCTTGGGTCACGCGAAGTGTCAACTAAACGTTTAGAGAGATCTTTAAAAAGCGCATGAGCACTCGGTCCCCACGGCCCAAGAGTTTCAACCCCAAACGGCTCAAAAATATAACTGCCGACAAGGTTGTTATATTTCCGCCGCTTGAGGTTCTCCGCAGCCGCAGCGGCAGCACCAGCACAGCACGAAGAGCTAGGAAGATGGGATGGCGCAAGAGTGTCGACACAGGTAGCGTCCCACACTAAAGGTCTACCGATCTTCCACGGAAATAATGACATACCGTCCGGTCTCTTACCATCGTCGCGTGCCAGCCCATGCGGTTCCAAAACAGCCGGGACGCCGACGGTGACAAGGGCTCGTCGGATAATGTCGTTAATATTCGCGTGCCGCGCTATGCGTCCCGCGCTTCGGCAGCATGACAGACCGTGGTGACCGAGGCTGTTGACAACTTCGCCACAGTGGCAGCGATGAGGAGAACAGCAAGGAGCGCCAAGGCGAAGGGCAACAGCTAGGCGGAAAGTAGTATCGTCGAACAAGGTGCCAATATTCGACGACGGCAGTGCGTGAAGCCAAAGGCCTGACTCCCAATTTCCCACAGCCAGCAGGCGCGCACGCTCCGCAGTGGTAGCAGAAGATAGAAGTAGGTTTTCCTGAACTACTTTGCAGAGCGGCTCATCCCACCGTCTCTGGGAAGCCGGGTTGATGGGCGGATTTGTATTCGGGCAAGCGAGTCTCCAGGCATCTATAGCCTCGGTGAAGCACGGCACATTGAAATCAATCAGTGAGGGAGATAGGATATTCCTGATTAACTTCTCAGTGCCGTGTACCGAGGATATAAAAGCAGGTAAACTAATACTAGAAATTTTGCGGACGCCGAGGCCTCCCATACGGATGGGAAGGGTAGCTTGAGCCCAAGCTCGGTCATCCATGGCCACGTTTAAAATTGACGTAAGGGTATGCCGGATAATTTGGTCCATTTTTTCCAAAAGATGGTGGTGTTTCCATAAATGAGAAGCGCGCAGGAAATATGTTAATTTAGGGCCGAAACAGCAGAAACGAATTAAGGTGATGGCCGAATGCATATTAATTTCCAGCAATCTCTCCGAAATATCATTAAAATTTTGAATTTTTTCCTCAACAAAATTGGGAAAGGAATCCTCGAAAATAGGAGACCCAAGGAGACGAAGAGAGCTTCTTTCTATAATTTTTATGTCAGGGTTCAAATATATATATGAGATCAATGGTCAGGGGCTATTGAGTTAAATTTGGAAAGAGTCAGTTGTCTGTCAGTACTGTCAGATATGAATAACTCGCATTTAGATAGGTTGAGGTCAAGTCCTATTAAGTGAAGTTGATTTTTCAGTATATGTAAATCATTTAAAACTGTGTCTGCATCGCCTCCCAGGGTTCCGTCGTCGAGATACCATACATTAAATTTTGAATTTAACTGACGAATAATTGGGTGAATAGCTAGACTGAAAATCACTGGCCCGAGGGGATCACCTTGTTGACAGCCAACAGCGGATTCCAAAAGATTCTGGATGGATTAGTTACATTAAATCTAATGTTAAAAGTTATATAAATGTCATTATACCTACTATGCACAGATATGTCAAACAGTACTACTATGCTTACTAAATGAGCAAAAGTTGATTTTAAGATTTTGAGTAAAAAATGCATCTCCAGATATATTATGTAACAATAATTATAACAGGCATTATTTTAATATTATTTTAGAAAAGAAGGTATTAATTGCTTTTTATATTGAAAGAAGTTTACATAATAATCATAATAATAACCCGTTGTTAATCTGGTCAGAAAAACTAACCCTGTTTATAACACATCGGCGTCGGTTACGTTGATAAGAGATACTTTTGTTTAGCCCTCGTTACGTTTTGAAACTATTATTAAAACTAAATATACAACATACTATATTCTGAAGTTATATCAAGTTGATTTTCGATATTGACACAGTATTTTTCTGCGTGAAAACATCATCATCATCAGCCTTTTTAATGTTCCCACTGCTGGGACACAGGCCTCCTCTCTAAGAGAGGGAATGGGCCGTAATGCACCACGTGGGCCCAGTGCGGGTTGGTGAATGTCACATGTATTCTGATTTTTGGTTCTAGGACGTGCCGGTTTCCTCACGATGTTTTCCTTCACCGTTTTGAGAGCAGTGGTGATGAAAATAAATTACACAAAGTAATGCGCCTGGCTGGGTTTGAACCCGCGACCTAAAACTCGTAAGTCGGGGCAATTACCACTTGACCACCACTGCTCTAAACTTTTTCTGCGTGAAAACATGAGGTCAATGCAATTTTTAAGAACGACGCCGATAGTTTTGCATGCACAGAAGGAAGGATGGCGTACTCCCTGACGCAAGCGGTAGTTCAGTTTATAGGTAAAGAATATTAACTCCAATGAAAAATCATTAAGTGCACGCAAAGCTTAGAAGTAAACAATCTTATCATCATTTGAGATCCTATACCCGATAAACGTTTGTGGATTTAATATCATATGATTGGATATTTCTCTTCCTAGGTGTCATAGGACTTAATGTCGTATACCATTATGTAGAACAGGTTCTTACGATTTTAATGGTGCAAAAAAAAACCTATTTTGAAAAAATGGAGTCACTATTGTTTACCTCTGATGTACAGATTTATAATTGTTCTTATTTCCTTTCTGTTTGTCTTCTATTATTGCTGCTCGCCTGCCGTATGTGTCTCTGCATCACCGTAATGGCGACTGGTAGAAAATGCCTATTGTACAATTGTTTTATTAGAGCATAAAGTTTTAAATAAAATAAATAAACGATGTGGTTTCAACTTTTCAATCGCTTTTGAATCAAGATTTTTTAAACTAGGTGCTGCACCGTACTAACAACTGCGGGCCTAAAAACGTCACATGAGCAATTCATCTAGAGCAAATCATATTCCGAATTTCTAGCAGATCATAAGCAATTCTTCTAATGTTCGTAAAATGGTTGCACAAATTAGTTGAATCATACTCAATTCACTGCATATCAGAATCATATTCCTTGTAAATATTTCCGTATAAAAAAAATATGATTAATATTATGATTCTGCTAAAGTGGCCTTTTTAGCCCCCCTGCAAGAGACCTTACTAGTTATATGTGATTACATAATCATCCTATGACTAACACAAACTAGTGTTTCGTTTTCATCATTGCGATTGCGTGTTGTAAAACGGAAAACTAGATATATTTTCCTTGTTTTTTTTTTAATTATTCTACGCTTAGTATTGTGGCTTTATTGCTCACGAATAGTATTTCATTGACTGGTTTAGAAGCAACTTCTGTTTTAGAACGAGAGTGACATCTAGTTCAAATAATAACAATTGCTTATTTTATATTAACAATTTCAAAAACTTGACTGAATACAAAGTGATTCAATCCAAACCGTGAAAGTGACTTTTGCTAGATCACCTCATCCACATTGAAAGACGTTGATTGCTAATCCATCTTGTGGGTCTTCTAAGACTATGTCTTCTGGTACGCGGTCTCCGAACCTTCCGACTCCATCGGTCATGTGTTCCAGTTCAAGACTGTCGGATTTTTTAGTTTCTGACGGCCAGTAATAACATTGGTGATTGATCACAAATAAACAAGTAAACTATTTACAAATACTTTTAAACTTAAGTGATTCAAGATCAATTAAGCTAGAAACATTAACCATGTCTTATAATGTCACTAGTGATGAGGCTTCAGTGATTGTTGTTGATCAACAGACATGGCAGAAAGTATCTTTTTTTAAATCCATATTACACTTCATTTTTCTTGGGCTGACACTACTAACGTTTATATTTGGTGTAACATCATGATGCGTCATAAGGAAATTTCGTAATTACAATAATTTTGTTTTCCTCACCATTTTAGCTAACGTTTTGATTTATATATTTTTAACGATCTTCATTGGCAATAACCGAGATATTTTTGGAAAAAGTAACAATACGTGGTTATATTACAATTTATTTATGTACCTGTTAACAGCAAAGAACCTGTGGTTGGTTGTTATATGCCATATGTTGTACGTAGATATTGTAAAAGTTTTCAATGGGCAAATTAGAAGGAGATATCTTAAAAGTACATTTTTTGGTTGGATTTTGTCTTTGATAACATCCGGTATATATTGTTGTGCATTGAATATCTGACTACGTTTAATGTTTTTATTATCATGATTATAGGGACTCAAATTTTACCTTTGGTGGTGAATTGTGTCTTTTATTTAGTAATTGTATTTTCAATATGTCGTAATTTTAACTCAAACGCGCATGCGGGCGACTGGTATCGTTTGTATTTGGCAACTCTTATATTTATATCCAGTGATATTATATTGGTTAGTGTGTTATAAAACTTATACTCCGGGCCCACAGGAGTTTTAATGGCGGTCTAGCCATAGTTCTGCAAACAATATTGTATGGTTTGAATATCATAATATTAAATTCTTTTTTCGTCGCTGTAAGGAGTAATCGGGAGATATGGCGTGAGTTCTATGTTAAAAAAATAAATGAAAGGTCTTTATCGGTAAGGCCTAAAAGCAACGATATCATTTTGCCGCAAGTAATTATTTGTGAACCTGCTGAAGCTGGTCGACGAACGGATTTGAATGTATAAATGGTTAGAATATATTTGCCGGTTGGCTGATACTTAACACATAATGTGATTTAAAAGAGTGTCTATGGAGTTTCTTTCACGTTCTTCTCTATATAGATCTACGCTTTGGAACGTGCCATTTAGCTTCAGTTTTTTTTTTTACTGACTGACATTTTGACAATTCAAAAGTACCTGTAAATGGTCTATTTGAAATAAAAGTTTCTGATTTTTGATTATTCGTGTCATATAATAGTACGAGTAATTTATGTGTGATTAAAGAATTTGTTTGTATTTTTACAAGCTTTTATTTAATTTTTTCACCTGTCTTGATGTTTGTTTGTGATCAAATCTTGCAAATTAAATTTGACCCACTTCCCTGTAACCAATTGAGCTGAATTTTTTCATGCATGTGTAAATTGCGTGACAATGCAATATTATGATAACATGGAACTGATCTGATGATGGAGCTGGAAGGCTGATAAAACAATGCAACCCCTTTGAATTTGGGCTCGTTTGACTTGTATTGACGAGTACTTTGATTCTATATAATAATAATAATCTTTTATTTACATGAGAATAACTAAAGTAAACTAAACGGGCTGTCTCTCTTTCTCGAATCTGTTAGATTTCTAATTTTTCTAACAGCGTATGCAGCAGAGCTGAATTTCTTCGAATTTGTCTATATGTGGGCCTCATTGAAGTCTAGCATCAAAAGTTATGCCCAAAAACACTGTAGTATCTTCAGAACTCAACTCTTCATCTTTTATTAACACACTAGTTTCTACTTATCTAACATTAGGCATGATAAACTTAATACATTTAGTACACTTAATTAAAATAAATCACGATTTTTTTACAAAAATTTAGAGCAGAAACAATACATGTAATTTTATAACATGGCTGCAAGCCATACTGCAGCATCGCGAATTAAACCAGTGTACTATTTTAAACTTATCTATTTTTTCCCTCTTCTAGAGAGGAGGTCTGAGTCCCAACAGTGGACACATTATAAGGCTGATGCTATGCTATGCTACTATTTTAAAAAAAGCGATATTTATATCATCAGTAATCGACTGCTTACGTTTAAGTTTAAACAAAATATGACACACAATGCCATTTTTCGCTGTAGGTAAGCGAGTAGCTTTGCGCGGCGGGCAAACATTCAATATCTTCTCCCGCTCTAGGGTGAAACGAGAAGGCGCGTCAGGATTTTACTGACTAAATCCACACCTGTGACCTTTAGTCTACTTACCAAAAGTAAAATTCAGTCATACTTCATGTTTAAGGAAACCGGTATTAGGAGAGACCAACAGCCAGCAAGTTAAGGAGCGATGATGAAGTGTGTGTTATACTATAGGGTGACTGGTATTTTATGAGTGAACGATACTTAAACACGTGTTTCTAGTCATGATAACAAACAACTTTTACTATGGGACCAACCTGAAATCGCGAAACTACTCATTGTACAGTGTTATGTGCATAAAGTTTTTAAAATAAAATAAATAAATAAATCAGAAATAAAAATGAAAAACTTTATGTGGATGGGCTCTCTCAGTGATTATTCATTAATTATCAGTGTAATCAACATCTGCCACTCGGACGCGATCTGCAGTGGTCTTTATGGCAGGCGATCAATAGACTAAGCACGCAAGTGGGCCGTTGCAAACACAATCTGGCAAAGTGGGGTATTATAGACCCCTCCGACACCCAGTGCGAGTGTGGTGCTCCTGACCAGACGATGGCCCACTTATTAGACTGCCCAAAGTGTCCCTACACCTGCACTTTGGAGGACCTAATGCCACTGATGCCGCTGTAAACGTGGCAACCTACTGGGCCCAAAAACTTTGAGGGAAAAGAAAACCATCGATACGATAAGAAGAAGACGTGCAATCAACAATCATTCTTGTAAAAAAAAAACTCCATTAAATAATTCTATTATATAGGAAAGCAAGAATATTGTTATCTTTATTATGTGGCATTGCTGTTAACTGCAATATTGAAATAACAAAGATTAGATGTAGTTTAACTAATGAATAGGTTATTGTGACGTTTAATACGGAAGATTAATGTCAGAAGTGATATTTAAATAATAAATTTTATTACTTTATTGTTAGTTTAATTTTAGGTTAATTGTAAAAAAATAATTGTTGACTAAGATTAAGACATATCAAAAGTGTCATTGTGATTTTTTTTTTATTATTCAAAAGGTTTTATTTAAGTAAATATAATTAATAAGAGTATTACTAATGACTTATACGGGTGAATTTCAACAAGAGATTTTTATGTATCATTTCGGTGGGATTTTTTTATTTCAATGCAATCTATATATTTTTAGTGACAAATAATACTTTAGTCTATTTTATAACATTGTGCGTGAGTGGACATCAAATATTATCAAAACTTACATAAATATTTAAGGATAAAGTTTTAAGAGTCCACTGAAATTAAAAGTGTCCACCGAAATGATAAAAATTACCACCGAAATGATAAATCCACCGAAATGATACAGCTAAGAACAACCGTGCCCCCAGCCAGGGTTCCGTACTTTGTTAGGTTTGATTTCCACAAATTTTAGATAAACACTGAGACAGGACAGTACACAGTTTTTTTAATATCATCATTAATATACAGATATTACAGTTAGTATTATTACATATATCATTCTTTGAGGTTACAATAACCTCAAAGAATGATATTAATGTAATGTAATGTTTATTATGATATGAATGAATAGTTTCTTTACTTTTATAACCTTTGGTAATTTTTGTGGTTGTTGTTGTGTGAAAATGTTGGAAAACTTTATCGTAAATGCTGGTAACCTTAAATAAATATTTTTGCTTGTTTATGTACTAATACTAATTTACTTGATATATTTTCAAAAGAATCAACGTATCGCGATTAGAAAGCTTAAAGTTTCTGATTAATATGATGGTTGCATTTGTAAGTTATGCCATTAATAGTAATACCTAATGTCTACCTATTGCACTAAGAGAAAAATGCTAGGTATAATTTAGTTAAATTGGTAACGAGAGGAGAATAGTGTTTCTACAGGTATATCAGTAAAACTTCTAAAATTAAATCAACTCTTATATTTTTAAAATACAATAAATGAATAAGAAACATTATAAAAATATCTTAGTAGTAATAGCTTAGTACTTTTAATCCTTTTACATAAACGTATGAAACATAACAGAAACCTGAGATTGAGATCACTTTATTCTTAAATTACTACAACAATAGAGAAACGTACATATCTAAATAGAACAAAAAACAACAAAGTTTTGTTCTACCTATAACTATAATTCGCAATTATGTATAAGTAATTCTTATACCTAATGCGAATTATAGTTATTCCAATAAAACAGTCTTTCTGGGTACGTATTTACGAGTAGGTTCAAGTATGTAGCTTAAAGATTAATTTTTCATCATGTCACTTTAAATCACACAATTATTTCTCAAATTCACTAATCAGCCTCTTTTCATGACTATAAATATAGGTTTTTAATTTAGATATATACTTAATAAACAAATCTTCTTTAATTATCACACCACAGCACGTCTTTACTATAATTATTATAGTCATCAGTCTTCTTTAATAAGTTTAACTTCCTACCTAAAACAAGTCATGCCATTAAATGACAGCAAATATTTAAAAAACTAAATATACAATAACAAAAATCAAAAAATATTCAAATCAGAACTGGACGAAGACGAAGATAATCTTCTTACTTTTCTCTTCTTGGCTGTAATCATGATTTCTTCTTCGCTGTCAATATTTCTTGTCCGTTCATACTTTTCAATAATTTCAGTATCATTGTTTTCAAAAAATGAACACGATGGAGTGCTAAATTCATTGAAGTTTTCATATTTTTCGAGCAATGATTTGGGTATTATCGATGATTCCTGCTCATTCTCTCCTTTTTGATTATTCATTCCATCAAAGGAATGGGATGTTGAGGGCTTAATAATTGATATTTCAATGTTTGTGATTGAGTGTGTGTGTGGTTCATGTATGAAACTATTCCTTTGTAATTTTTTGGAAAGATTCTTTTCATTGAATGGCTTGGGACGTAGTACTAATTTTTCTGACAGTTGAATTGGACGCAGATGTGCTATATTTGTATTATTTGCAAAATTCGTTGATTGAATCCCAGTGAAGTCATGAAAACCTAAATGCTTGCCGTGAGGGCACCTAATAGTTTTATTTAGGCATTCTCTTTCAATACAGGACAGATGTCGAAGTGCCAAACGGTTTCCTGACTCTTTAGACCAAACAACTTGGTGAACTTTCATAGTTCCCGGAAAAGTCTTTAAGTCTTTGGGCAAGAGCCAATCTTTTTCTGTCACCTGATAATCTTCAACTGTTTCAATTTTCACACCTTTAACATAACACTGTAGGTTTTGTACCAGCGATTCAATATTGGTAATATCATGTTGATATGAGACTTGTTTATCTAGCGTTCTCTTTAATACTCCACCCACTCCATCTGCTGCGCTTTTTCCATGACCACACTCACAATAGTTCCAAATTATGTGGGTCAGCATCGGACAATAGGAGGATAACTGAGTTATTATATATAATATATTTTTATTCCTGTATTGCGCAGATGGTGAGTCAGAAATAACGTAAAGTTTACGAACCAGAGGAGCAGTTATCTCAATTTCTTGCAAAACAGGAATGAGGTGTGCCCATACTGCAGCAGCATCATGCCTTAAAGAGGTACTTACAGTACAAAATGACTGAGTTTTGCAAGTTTCGTTGTCGAGTTTGAAATATATTACGACAGTATGCAAAGTGAACTGTTGTCTGCTACCACCAAAATGAAGGGATTGAATTTCGGATCCATATTTGGCATTATAATTTTCACTGAAATCAATTTGTATAATACAGTCTTCCGTAGTCATATTTTCTTTTAACGTTTTGAAAGCTTGATTTTGATTTTTATTATTGACGCAATGTTTAAGGAATGGTTTCAGGCTATCTTCGAATTTTTTTATTAAATCTAGTGGTTTCACCCAACGCCTTACTTTTTCAACTTTAATAGCAGATTTTTCTACATTATTTTTGACATATATGCTTTTATTCTTCTCCCAACCCCAATACGCTATGTTCACTTCATTATTAAACTCTTGATAATCAATGTGTCTATTTTTACAACTTGAGCATATTCTTTGCAGACAATCGATGTTATCTTTACTACAACATAGGCTACTTAAAACGTCGGATATTGTATTTTCTTTGATAAGGCGGTTTCTTTTCATAGATTCAATCAAAAGTTTCATATTTTCGTGCTTCACATAGGCATGTATTTCGTGCATTCACATTTGGTTGAGTGACCCAGAAAGGCTTCATTCTTGAAAATGTTGAATAGCTTATCGGTGGTTCTCCTGATCCCAAATATTTCAAGTGTAAATTTTTAAGTGTGTCTGTCAATAGTCTTTTTTGTTTTTTTAATCCATGTCTAGATATGGTGTCATTTTTTCCAGGACACAGTGTTGAATTTTCATCATCTTCTAAAAATTTCACCACCCTCCTGAGAATTCGATTTTTTTTTTCATCAGGTTTTATGACTTCTACTGCTGGTTTTTCTCCTTTTTGGGTACTTTTCTTCAAAATCATATAATTGCTTTGTAGTCTGTTACACCTTTTTTTGAACATTTCTTTTTCCTTAGTGACCTGTAATAATTTGTTTTGTAATTCTGTTATTAGCTTAGTTTTAGTTTTTTGATATTTTCGAAATTTGTCTTTAAGTCCTCGCTTGAATTCTACAGATGTAATTGACGAGTCTGAAACAGGGCTGTTGGGGCATAATGTTGACTCGATACTACTTAGATTTGATGGACATGTTATTGGTTGTACGCCACTTGGTTGTACACAATGAGTGCCAGTTACTACATTGTCAGCAATATGATGTTGAATATTGGAACCAATTGTACTATCGCTATTCATCGGCAAGCAGCGCCGAGCCGAAGATGGATTCCCTTGACGAGAAGTGCTTGGACCAGGATTGCTATAGTCAAAATTTACAAAATTTTGATGCGTTGATAGCAGGGTTTGTCGTGGACTGCTTGTGTATACCCGATGAAAGCTTCTAGCTTCTGTAGTATTAGAACGTTGGATTTGGATATTCGTACTAATACTATTGCTGTTCAATCGTAAGCTGCGCCGTAAAGTAGGCAAGAAGGAACTGTGACAGGAAGTGCTTAGTCCAGGACCATCACTTTGATCCCCAATTGTCTCATCCAGAGGGTTAGCACGAGCCGCTATAGGAGCTGGAGCTGCTCTATTTTTTTTTCTTTGGTAATAAGCAGCAGCACTTATTTTGTTTTTTCTTCTTAGAATTCTTAATTTTTTAGGGGTCATTAGATGCCTTGAAACAATTAATCCCGCTGCTTTTTTTCTGGCATACCTTTCTCTGTCTTTTCTCAAAAACTCTTCGCGTGAGACTTCATTGCTCTTAATTCTCTCTTTTCTTCTTCTTTCATACAACCTCCTTTTTTCCAACCTTTCTTCTCTAGTCTGTTGCTTAGGCCGCGGCATCCTAAAATCAAAATACACGCTTTTCAATTTTCTTCTTTCTCATATCCACAGACATACATTCATACACACTATACTATGATCCTATAAAATCCACCTTCAGATACACCACGCGCTCACACACTAGCTCTCTTGCATTGACTCAGACAAACACTCTCACAGGCAATTTCTCATCACATAGGTATATCTCTTTTTTTTTCATATAACGTTTAAATGCTCTTTAACTTATTTGTTATATCTTGTAAAATTAAGAAATTTTGTAATTATATCAAATATTATTTATTATTGTTATTTACTCGTAATAAATGATATAAAAATAAAGGTAAGTGACTTATATTGAAGGTAAACCCTCGAAATAATTATTTTGTTGACAATTAGTAGGTATAATAATCTACACTGTGGTGACCCACACACTCATCACATTTTCGTTGAGCCGAACAAATGTGTATCTAAAGTATAGTAAACATGTACTAACTACATAGATATATGTATATATTATATATCTTAAGCACAAATATTACACAACAAATACACCTAAATAATCTAATCGACACTCTAGGTAAAAGTAGGTACATTACAAAACTATGACTTTGTATTTGACACCAGGATCTCTAAAACTTTATGTTTTTATCATTTCGGAGATACTTTTAATTCCGGTGGACTGTAATTGGTATAACAGTCCACCGAATCCACTGAAATGATAACACTGAGATGATAAAATAGAGGTTAGTTCTACATTTAACTCCGAAAAAAAATTATTTAAAAAATATGAACACTACTCAAACAAAACAGTACTTACTGCGAATTTAATACACAATTTTGAAACAAATTAAACAAATCTAGCACGAGTTATAACAGCCACCGAAATGAAACTATTTTTGTCCCCATATTACTGAAATGATAAACTTACTTTTTTGGCGGGAAACCGCAAGACGTTGGGACCGGTGCGTTCGCGCCGAGAGCTTAAGCCGGACTGATCCGGAGTGAGAAAAGGTGAAAGGGGCGTAACAACGCAATGTTGATGTGGCTATTCTACTAAAACTTACTGTCCTCTGAAATGATAACTTTTTTCCAGACAAAAGTTGACTGCCTGTCAAATCCATGAGAAAGAAGATAAACAAACAAAAATTGTTTTATTTGATCGAATATATTATAATTTAATGATAACAAAATCAATTTAAATCCATATTACGAATGTATTTGCAGGAGAAGGTATGTTATGAGCGGAATTGGGTTCAGGACAGGTCACCGTGATGATAAAATAACACTTTGTAATTTTTTTTTTGGGTATATTAGAGGGTAGATACCAATGATTTTTTTTTGCCAAGGTAGAGAAATACTTACGTTGTTGAGAAAAAATATATAAAATTAATAATCAGCACATTGCACTACCGTTCTCAGGTTTGCCGTGTATTTTTTTGCTTGGGCAATTCACCCATACGCGGTCCAAACTTGGACTTGGAGAATTACGCAAAAATAGCGCTCTTTTTGTGCTGAGGAAAAGAAAACTAATTTTATTTAATGATTAAGTTTGATCATATGGATCAGGCACCTATGAATCAGGATTTTGCGTAAAATCATGCATGGTTACGTACAGATTTCATTATTGCTACTTTTCTATACGAATCTGGAACCCAAAAGCATCAAATGAAACACAGATTGAAGTTCTAAGTAGGCATTGTAATCAGGTTGCCATCTGAACAAAACACAGGTGAATCCGATATTTATCTTTGTAACGTCAGGATCTAAGCCAATCAGCATCACATACGCCTTCTAGTTTGTCCTTTGCACGACTGACTTCTAACCACGAGCGGGAACCAGACTCTCATTATCATCACCCGACCCAGTACGGTCAAGCGCTGCTGACGCCATATTAATCAGTATCATACACCGGACAATTCTAATAACTAAGAAACATTTTTTTTTTTTTTTTGTAAAAGGTACAATTCATTTCCTTTCGAAATAATTATAATTAAATTTTTATTGAAGTATGACAAACGGACGCGCTATATGAATCAGGAGAACCAACTTGAAATATTTTTATTTGGTCCTTCTATGGCAATTATTTGAAAAATATGATTTTTCCCAGTAAGGGATAAAGAGTAGAGCAATAGTGGCCGAGTAGAGCAGTGGTGGCCGAGTGGTAACGGCCCCGACTTACAAATTGTGGATCGCGGGTTCAAACCCAGCCAGGCGCATTACTTTGTATAATTTAATTTATCACCACTGCTCTCAAAACATCGTGAGGAAACCGGCATGTCCTAGAACTAAAAACTCGTAGACATGTGACGTCCACCAATCCGCACTGGGCCCGCGTGGTGAATTACGGCCCATTCCCTCTCCTAGAGAGGAGACCTGAGTCCCAGCAGTGGGAACATTAAAAGGCTGATGATGATGATGATGATGAAGGCATAAAGTTAGATTATAAGTTGATTACAGAAATATACCCATACTTAAACATCGAAATTTTAGTCCCTGGAGAACGGTCCGTATAAAGAAAATAATTCGAATACTTCAATAAACATAAACTATTACACAAAGCAAAGATTTATATCCACAATAAGCCCTATTTACTATCTTAACAGTGCAGTATAAAGTATCATCAACACAAACTCTTAAACTAATCCTAGAAAGATAGCTAATG
The DNA here is from genome assembly GCA_958295575.1 of Leucania comma. Lineage (NCBI taxonomy): Eukaryota > Metazoa > Arthropoda > Insecta > Lepidoptera > Noctuidae > Leucania > Leucania comma. The sequence goes on from OY282484.1 coordinate 1,391,686, forward strand.
AAATGATAGCCTATAACGCCGTCAGTGTGTGCCAATCTAAATAAAATATCACTTACTACTTACAGGTCATACAGAGTAGACATCTACGGAAGACACACGTCTAGAGCAAACAAGAATAAAAAACTGACAAACTAAAAAAAAAACTGACAATCGAAAAAAAAGTGCTTATGAAATAGAACTCTTTCAAAATGGTGATCAAGTCAGCAAAACAAGTGACTAACAGTGCGAAGAACCAGGATACTTTTGCTCAACTTTTAGGAGATTTCGGGAAATGGCAATTTTTAGTTTTCAGTACAATTATTTTAGTAAAATTGAGCTCAGGATGGGTGCAGATGGCGATTTTATTCCTGACGCCGAACCTAACCTTTCAGTGTAAGGAACTGAGTAATAATTATACGGAGGAGATCAGGAACTCGACGTGTTACAAGGACTGTATAGAGTATGAATATGACACGAGTCCGTTTGAGAACACTATCGTTTCGGAGTGGGACCTCATTTGTGACAGAGGGTGGCTCGCCAGCTTCAACCAGATGATGCTTCAAGTTGGTATCTTGATTGGCAGCACGATTTTTGGATTTATGTCTGACAGGTAAGTAATACCTATTATAATTCTTAGGGTTTCAATAACAAGCACATTTTTTATTACATCTTTTTGCCCCTGTTTGCGCCAGCAACTTGTATAAACCGTAACTGAATCCAGGATTTAACAAAATAGGTGTATTTTTAATAAGGTCATTATGGTTCTAAGCTTTCTTAAGCTTAATTTAAAGTTTTAATAAATATTTAGATGCGGACTCGCATTTTTTGCCGATACGAATTATGTTATTCTAGTTAATTTTTAAAGTGTCCTGTTTCTATATAATATCCCTTGGAATATTAAATAGAAACAGGCTAACATTAAATAAAAATCATTTATCATGATACTGTATTGTTCTACAATAAACCAGTTATATTGTGTTTAGTATTTCGATTTAATTTCGCACACCTATTGTCTTTCTATTGTGTCTCTAATTACGGTATTCAAAAGATTAAGTAAGCTATATTTCTTATGGATTCGAACCAGCATTTAGCAACTTTATAATTCTGATTAGCTATCGCTCGCTACATAGAAAAAAAAATCTGTTCGAATCAGTAATTCTTGAGATGAGCACGTTCAACGAAGCACTGAAATAGTTCACCTCCTACCTTGAGGAACGCCAGCAGTCGGTTCACGTTGGAGACTTTTCTTCTCACTGGTGTGATCTGGAAACTGGCGTTCCACAAGGTGGCATTCTTTCTCCTCTTTTATTTTCTATTTCTCCTAATATCATTTCTTCCTTGCTTCAGTGTGCATATGATCTGTATGCAGATGACCTGCAGTTATACTGCCAAGGGGGTTGACGAAATATCTGGCGCTATCGAAAAGATAAATAGAAACTTGATTACCATTAAAACCTGGTCTGATAGATTTGGCATTGCAGTAAACCCGAATAAATATCAGTTGATCATCATTGGGAGTCCTCGAAGCATCGCCAAAGTGGATGCTGCAACCTGCTGTTTGCACCTGTTCTTTTCGACGTTACGATCGTTCCATTCCAGCACTAACGTAAAAGTCCTAGGAATACGAATTGATAGTATCCTGAACTGGCGTACTCAAATCGCTCAAGTCAGAGGGTTACGGGAGCGCTGCAGGCTCTATATCGTTTTAAGAACTTTTTGCCATCGAACATGAAGGCAATGCTTCTACAAACTCAAATTTTTGTTATCATTGACTATGGTGACGTGTGTTATTATGGCCTGAATGCAGGTCTCCTCAAACTTGACCGTCTTCTAAATCACTGGATTTAATTTGTTTTCAATCTGAGCAAATATGATCATGTGAGGCACATCGATTGCTTCTAAAGTGGTTGCCTATATGTTAACGCACAGAGCAAAGGGCGTTCACTACATTGTTTTCATTTCTTGATTCTCGCATTTCCCCTCGTTATGTGGCCCCTCATTTTCAAACACAACAGAAATCTACGCTCATCTCATAACCGTCTTCTTCTATGTTGCACTCATCATACTTTGTTCAAGTTATTTCTCTGTGGAATGGTCAGGATGGCTACAAACCGATTAAAATTCAAGATTGAGGTTCGCGAGCATATTTGTAAGAAGTTGCCTGTGGTATCACGAAGAGTGAATAGGTTTATTCTAGTTAAGCGCGCTCCATCGACATGCCATCGTCGACCACATCGTCGCTATGAGATAGTGATCAAGCGCGAATCTACCAACAATAAAAAAACTACTGTAATGTTTCTCTATTCGTCGAATTGGAATAATTTCTTGAGTACTTAAATTTATATATTTAGTTTATTAAATTCTGTATATATATTATATATTTGTATTATATCTAATTTTTTTAGTATTTACTTTTGTTCGAGCTTGGCTTCGAGGCATTTAGAAGCGCCTGCTCGTTTCTATTGAGCAGAATAACGGCAGAACAACTTCAATAGCTTTAAGTAGTTCTAAAGTTCATTGATTATTTACGTATATGTAGTAGATCACACACTTTGTACGCAATCCTTGCAATATACATATTGACTAGTGAGCAGCATTTTTGAAGTTTCCTTTAAAGAATCCCTAAAATTCCCCAACAACCTTTTTTCTCTTTTATTGCACCTGCCACTATTTTTCTTTGCATCACCCAAAGGCTGACTGGTAGAAAATGCCTAAGGCATACCTTCTCTGTACCTTTATGAGCATGAAGTATTAAATAAATATCAAATAGTTTTTATTATCAAAAGCTTTTCGCCAAGAGACCAACACTTGGAATGGGTGAAATATGCGTTTTCTTCCATTCTCACGCTGTAACAGACTCGCCTTTCTGTCATTACTCCTCACATCCACATCTAACCATCTCTTTTTTTTAATTTTCAGGTTCGGACGCAAGCATTCCTTCCTAGTCTCCGTGGTAGCTCTCATAGTCTTCAGCCTGGCGTCGCCCTTCTCCCCGAACTACCTGGTCTTCACGATCCTCCGGTTCCTTGTCGGCGTGCCCGCCGCCGGGACCATGGTGGTCTCCTTCGTCATTATCATGGAGTCTGTAGGACCTCGGTACAGGGAAGTTACTGGATGCCTGTTCCAGATTCCTTTTATGATTGGTAAGAAAGAAATTAAGAAAGAAAAAAACCATTTACCTCACACATAAGTAGAAGTAAAATAAAATAGACAAAGAAAAATAACATTGCAATCTGTGTAAGGTCAAAAGGCGCCTAACTCAGCATAATTATGCTGCGGTATTTAAAACGTAATATGTAACGCAGCGCCACCCCTTTTTTTCGGTCAGAAAATCATCCAATGACAATGTGCCCTTGGGCGGGGCGGGGGATAGTGTCACTTTTACTGACTAAAAACTCACTCCTGTTCCTTCTTTGCCTTCGTTGCAGAGCCCTGTGGTTCACTTTCATATTACCCATGACCCCTACGGTTTGCTGACAACTCTTTGAGAACTTAATAAGTTTTTGTCAAATATTGTATTAGTTGGGAGATTAAATGAGCGATTATTTTAAATTCTTTAATTCATAGTATAATATTGTTAAATGTATTTTTAATATATTGGTTAAGGTACAATAGGATTGAGGTATCCTTGTGGATAAAAATCCCAAAAAAAAAAATAAACATAAAAAAAACTTCTTGAGGCACGCGTGGAACAATACGCGTCGTCAACGACTTGGGCTTGGTCCGGACCGGTTACCAGCCGGTTACCGGATGGTTGGACAGCGAGCTACCCATTGCTCGACGTCCGCAAGCCCACGCCTACCGTGGCGGGAAATCGGGATCGGAATCCCGGCGACGTCTGAGGCGTGAGGGCCGTTGTCTCACGCGTGCAGCCTTCCATTGCTAGCACCCTTAACCCAATTATTATACTGGACCCACAGAGCATCCAGAGCTAATGCCACTAATGGTAAAAATTTGTTGCCGGTACTAAGAATCTCCTACAATACTTCATCCAACCAGAAAAACTTTTAATAGTGACTAGTAGAGAGCGACAGATAGTTTATCAAGGTAGTTCTCAAACTCAAAACCATCAATTTCCCTATTTTCAGGTCACATGACAGTACCCCTGTTCGCGTACTACTTTAGGAGTTGGAACACGTACCTGCTAGCCATGGGTGTGCCGACTGTCATCTACTTGGGCTATTTCTTCATGGTGAATGAGTCACCTCGGTGGCTGGTCAGTGTGGGCAGGGTTCGTGAAGCTACGGCGATCGTGACCAGGGCTGCTAAGTTGTGAGTATTTAGAGGTGTACTTGTAAAGCTCCGATACCTCCGCTGAATCAAAAGGATCCTCCGATCAGACGGGCCTTGTGTCTGGTGGGTACTGAACGATGATCGTTGTCTGAATGTTGGGTATATTCAAATCATTCGACTGGCCTGTTGGTCTAGTAGTTAGTGGCCCTGACTGCTATGCCGGAGGTCGTGGGTTCGATTCCCACCCAGGACAAATGTTTGTGTGATGAGCACGATCATTTGTTCTGTGTCTGGGTGTAATTTATCTATATTATGTATGTATTTAGAAATATATAAGTAAGTTTATCAGTTGTCTAGTACCCATAACACAAGCTCTGCTTAGCTTGGGACTAGACGACGTTGTGTGATAGTTGTGGAATATTATTATTATTTTTTATGATTTTTTTTATCTCAGGACCCTGAGGTCCTGGACCTTTGGGAGGCGTACGAGGAGCCGAAACCAACTCACAGAGGCCCTTTAGGTACTTTTAATGGAACGTGATGCCAACCGACGATTGTCCCTGTACGCGCAATGCTAGTGCATCCAAGGACAACCCCCAGTTGGTGAAAACTATTGTGACATATGGAAAATAAAGACAATAGGGCTATGGTTTTTGAAGTCTTAAGTGGACTGGTTACCAAGAACTATGTGAAAACTATGGCCCCTGCCTAAACAATGTTATTAATATCCATCGGTAAACAGGCAGGGGGTGACCTGCACACTCAATAAATGGGCCCCCAAAAACGGCCGCTAGCACGAAGTGACGTAGCAACAAGAGGGCAACATATCCTGAGGTGCTTGAGGAGTGGAGAGGTATACCACGGCTATCAGGACAATCCCGGAAGTGCGGTCAAGATCCCTACCAGCACCTTACTGGATTATACATCCTTCTCCCGAGCACGATTGCTCTTGCGAATCTCCACTCAAACCAGCCAATAAAGGCAAGAGAGAGGTGGGAGCTCTGTTCCTCGTCAGTGTTCACTACGGCCGGCCAATAAAGGCAAGCCGGAGATGAAGAACGAGAATTCTCCCGGGAGATCGGGTCCGTGGGATCGCTAATGCCCAACAGTTCGCCACAAAACTGCCCTGCGGATTGTATCTCTCTTAGTCTGGCCCTTCACCCTAGGCAAGTTACAACCTAGGGTTTATTGGAGCACGCAAGCCCCATCACGACGTCAACGTAGAGATACAGCGATGGGGGAATATTATTATTATTATTATTATTTCTTATGTATTTGTTTATCTCAGGACCCTGAGGTCCTGGACCTTTGGAAGGCGTACGAGGAGCCGAAACCAACTCGCAGAGGCCCTTTAGGTACTTTTAATGGAACGTGATGCCAACCGACGATTGTCCCTGTACGCGCAATGCTAGTGCATCCAAGGACAACCCCCGGTTGGTGAAAACTATTGTGACATATGGAAAATAAAGACAATAGGGCTATGGTTTTTGGAGTCTTAAGTGGACTGGTTACCAAGAACTATGTGAAAACTATGGCCCCTGCCTAAACAATGTTATTAATATCCATCGGTAAACAGGCAGGGGGTGACTTGCACACTCAATAAATGGGCCCCCAAAAACGGCCGCTAGCACGAAGTGACGTAGCAACAAGAGGGCAACATATCCTGAGGTGCTTGAGGAGTGGAGAGGTATACCACGGCTATCAGGACAATCCCGGAAGTGCGGTCAAGATCCCTACCAGCACCTTACTGGATTATACATCCTTCTCCCGAGCACGATTGCTCTTGCGAATCTCCACTCAAACCAGCCAATAAAGGCAAGAGAGAGGTGGGAGCTCTGTTCTTCGTCAATGTTCACTACGGTCGGCCAATAAAGGCAAGCCGGAGATGAAGAACGAGAATTCTCCCAGGAGATCGGGTCCGTGGGGTCGCTAATGCCCAACAGTTCGCCACAAAACTGCCCTGCGGATTGTATCTCTCTTAGTCTGGCCCCTCACCCTAGGCGAGTTACAACCTAGGGTTTATTGGAGCACGCAAGCCCCATCACGACGTCAACGTAGAGATACAGCGATGGGGTTATTATTATTATTATTATTATTATTATTCAGAGAACTTTCATAATCATAAATAATTTTCAAAGATTATGGAGCGTGCATTGAACTCGCGCCTCATGGCATACCTGGAACGTAACTATCTACTCAGTGACCGACAGTACGGGTTTCGCCTCAATCGGTCTACAGCCACTACCCACTTATGGGGCGAGACCCTCGAGAGGAATGGGGAAGCGATTGCTGTTTCCTTAGACGTCGTAGTAAGCTTCCAGAGTACGGTATTTGCCCTGGTCTGATTAACAGGGTAAAAGACTTCCTGAGTAAACGGTCTCTCTTAATTGTTGTCGATTCATGCTCATCAGAGCTCATGACGACTACCTCAGGGATCTTTAAGTAGGGACTTTTCCGGACGCTTTGAAATTAGCTCTTATTAAGACTGTGTACAAGTCTGGGGATAAGCTTGACCCGTCTAACCAATTTTGGCATTACCGTCCATATCAAAAACTTTTGAGAAACTTATTAAATCACGCCTGATTAAATTCCTATCTACATAAATATGAACAAAATACTGTCACCTTCTCAGTATGGGTTTAGACAAAGAAAGTCTACTGAAGATGGAGTTTTGTCACTAACTTCTGCTTTGGTAGACTGTGTAGATGGAAGAACATAATGTCTAGCTGTTTCTCTTAACCTCAAAAAGGCTTTTGACATACTGTCAGTCCATTTACTTTCACATCACTCTTCACACAATCTTTCCTCCAATCCTTCCAATCTTTTATTTGGTCTCCCTCCCCTCTTTATCAATCCGTAGAGACACAAGACCGTACCAAGGCAAACGATTCTCTTTTAACTTGTCTGTCACGGTTACCACTTTCAAATTTCCTCTAAAATACTCATTCCTCACTTTATCCTTTTTTGCTACACCACACATTCATCTCAACATTCTCAACTCCTCTACATGCAATCTATTTTCATCCGTCTCTTTGACAACTCAACATTCTAATCCATTCAATATGACAGGGTTAATCACGGACTTGTAGCTTCATCATAACAATAGAAAACCATATCTTCTAAACCCCTTTATTTTCAGAAACAAGCTACCTACAGCAAAAATCGAAGAAACCCTTACGCAACTGTCAAAAGAGATCTGCGCCAAAGCCGATGAACCCAAGCTGAACTACTCAGCCCTGTTCCAGAAGTCTTTGCTGTTGAAGACCACTTGCTGCTGCTTCATTTGGCTAATCACTGGGGTCACGTTCTTCGGGTTCAACCAGTATATCAGTCAGACCAGTCCCGATCCATTTGTTAGTGTGGCTTTGGCTGGTGCTATACAGGTACCATTCAAGTATAAAGAAACAGAAACGAATGTATAATATGGGCATTCCAGCCAAAAAGTGGTTGTGGAAAATCGACAAATATCTAGTCCCACTCTAGGGGTGTGCAAGAGGTAGTGTCAGACTTTTACTGACTATATTCCACCTGTGTTCCTTCAGAGCCGCGTTGAATCTTTCAAATAATTTCGAAACACAGGGGTGGGCTTAGATAGAATGATTTTGAAATAATTTGTTATGTTTTGCTTAATCAGACCAAGAAATTAGCACAGAATTATCCACTTACTTGGAATGCATTTCGGACTTACCAGTGCGTATGTTTATATTATTCAATTGCGTGACTAATATCTCCCTTTTTAAATTCCAGATCCCATCAAACCTAGTCTCCATCTGGTTCATCAGGAAGTTTGGCAGAAGACTCACCACCAGCGTCTCCTTCATCCTCGGAGGAGTCTTTGTAATCGTCCTTTACTTCGTCCCAAAAAACTTCGCTTTGACCCTCACACTCGGCACCATGGGCGTCAGCTGTGCCGCCATCGTTGCTTCAACCATCTGCATTTACACATCAGAGCTATATCCCACAGTTATCAGAAATATGGGTATAGGAGCCAGCTCCACATCCATGAGGGTTGGTTCAATGATTGCCCCATTCATTGCAAATACGTCGACGACTATCCCATGGTTACCTACGCTGATCTTTGGGTTGGCTCCCATTCTAGCTGGACTGGTGTGTTTCTTACTGCCTGAGACGAAAGGCAGGAGTTTGCCAGATAGTATTGAGGATATTAGGACTGAGTGAATAATTTAAGTTAATTTTTAGAAACTTTAAGATGACCATGAAATAGCCAGTGATACTGTGTCTATAGAAATTGATAGCATGCATGTCAATAATATTATTGTGCAACTATACTGGAATTTGTGATATCTCCAGTATTAATGTGATATTTTATCGTAGCATTGCAAAATGCCAATACAGCTGTTAAAGTTTTCGTACTAGTATTAAGAACATATAAAAAGACATTGTAATAATGGAGTGATAATTGTAATTATGTGGCTTAGATTATATTTTCTGTTTATCATTTATAAGAAAAGAAATGAAATAATACAGGATTGTCTATATTAAATAGCAAACTTTAATCGTTCAGATACAAATCATTTAAAGTAACTTCTGCATGGAATTTATAAATCCTTTTGACGGAACAAATTTATTTTTTAATTCGTATTTCTGAATCTTGACTGAAAACTATTCATTTCTAGAATGAAGATAATAGTTATATACACAGAATAAAAACAGTGGTGCCGATTTTCTTATAACCTCGTTTAAAATAAAAGTAACAATGTAAATGTAAGTTAGCTAATAAGTAATAATGTAATTTGGAAAGAAACAGAAAGAAACAATAAAATAATAATTAATTACATTCAGCGTTTTAATGTACGTAATGGTTACATAATGTACCTACACACCGTTAAATTTTGGTCGTTTTAATCCCGCGGAGGGTCGATTCGGTACATGAAACCCTATCGATTTGTAAAAATAAAAATTAAATATAAAGTACTTTTTTTTTTTAATTCGAATTATTTTACGCAATTACGAAATTAATTTCTTTAAGTAAACGTCAGCTGAGCGAGGCCAATGAACTGTAGATAGTTAGTACGCAACGACCGACAACTCCCTACAAGGTCATTGACTCGTTTACTTAAAGAAATTAATTTCGTACACACACAACCATATACCGCTGGTGTAGCAAGTTCAAGCGCGGTCGTCTTACTTTGGGGGATGAACAAAGAAATGATAGTCCTACGAGGGTTCCCTATTGGTCTGCGAAACTTGATGATACGATTTTTATTATATCGAACACGGTGTGTCGATAATTCAGTTGTACGTTGTTTTATTCCATCGATGCTTTATTGGTGCGATGTAAGGTTTGTGCGAAAAATCCTGTTGCGAAAAACCCTACAGCGATTGCTTATTAGTTCGATAGTATGTCGGTTCAAAACGCCTACTGTTCCGTTAATGTATAATATTAATAACGCTATAAAGAAAAATATTCCTTTTATTTGTCTGCGAACATCCTACGACGGCTGTCACGGAAGAAATTGTCAAGCTCAAACTCAAACGCATTTATTTCAAATAGACCATTTACAGGCACTTTCAAATAGTCAAAATGTCGGTCAGTCCAAAAAAAAGTGAAGCTAAATTGCATCTTTCAAAGCGTAAATCTTTATGTAGAATGACGTGCAAGAAACTCCATGGACACTCTTTTAAAATCATATTATGAGCACAATGTAGAAAAAATAATGTGAGCACAATGTAGAAATTGAATTAAGCCACTGGCAGGCCAGCTAAGAGACGACCATTTTGAACAGGAACAGAATGACCGAATAACACGTGCCACCATCGGCGAGACATTTGAGTGAGCATGACCAACTCAACTGCCATGCTCGTTTATATCAAACCAGTTGTAACCTAGTAAAAATGCTCCATGGTACTTAACATTCGCAAAATTTGAAAAAAGTGTACACCACAGATATAGATAGACATAGATAACGCAAGCATCACGATCTGTATGAAAACCAAGCGTGCCATTTTTTGACTACCTATTATGACGTCACAAGCACTATTTAGTGAAGACGCCGCCGCGTACGGCGTCCCCCTCGCTCCACCCCCACACCAACAGCACAATTAACCATTTTTATACTGCACCCGACTAGCGCTGTACTCCGATGCAGACTGAGCGCGAAAGTGACCACTTACGATTTTTGTACGTAAGCTAGGCAGGCGAAGTAGTTGCTCTTGCGTTATCTAGGTATATCTATATCTGTGGTGTACACCTTTAGAGCTCATGGTCTCTGAAGTTCTTTTAAACAAATCACAACATAAAACAAACAGTGCCTAATCAAAATGTAAAAGCAATAAAAACCAAACTAAAGGCGTAGCTCTAACACCCGTGAAGACGACAGGCTCCTCCATGCACTGTCCTCTGAGGAACAGGTCGTAGTCCTGACACTTTCGCGCCAGGAAACCGTCTCCTGCCAGAGACTCTGACCAGAATACCCAGGAACGCCAGTGGCTGCAGAAATCTGGGTATGATAATAAAAACAAGTTTGTCAAATCCATAAAACTATCGTTATTCAACCTGTCAGGCGGGCGAGTGGCCGTGTCACTTTTAGTGAGTTAATCCACACCATTTTTTTAAGGTGGGATATCATTCAATGTCTTCTTTCGCTCTAAAGTGGAGCAGGAGGGCGTGTTAGACTTTAAAGTAACTACCTATTGTGATTTAAGCATCTTTCATTAGTAAGCGCTAGGTATAGTATCAGACAGACAGCCGAGTTGCTTGGCCTGCCCACCTTTGGGTTAGAAGTAGGCATGTCCCGTTGCCTCGGGTGTCATCCGCGTGTTTATGATTTCTTACCTTTATTAGTGAGCGGTATAGTTGCAGACAGATCTACTTGTCGGGCTATTTGGCCTGCCCGCTATCCTGCCAAAAATTGGCATGTCGTGGCTTCGGGTGTACCCTCCGTGCCGTGTATGACGTCCACGAAGCTCGCGTCTGAAGCGGTCATAGCAGGAGCTGCTAGAGGTAGGTGGAAACCTGTCAGTCTGTGAAGAAAGGCAGGATATTTTAAGGATATTTTTTTACACGACTGCCCCAAAAAAGGAGTGTTATGTTTTTAGGGTTCATGTATGTATGTATGTATGTGAGTTTCTTTATTCCACCGTAACTTCTAAATGACTGAACCGATTTATACGTATGAGGTATCGTTAGAATCCTTGCATCATCCCGAGTAACATAGGCTATTGAAAAAATATGGAAATACAATGTGGTGGGTAAGATAAATAAATGAACACCCACACATTTTTTTTTTAATTTTTATTCTCTTACCCCCGATTTCTGATTTAAGCATTTGAAGTTGAGAATTACTCAAACTCTACTTTAGCCTGCAAATCTGTCAAAATTTGGCATTTAAGTATGGTTTGAGTCGTTCTTAACTCAAAATACTCAATTCAGAAACCCGCCATTAATGCATGTGATTGTCGTCTAGGATTTGACGAGTGGATTTCAAAAATATATATGTGTTACACTATTAATCGAAACTGTAGAGTAAAAAAAATTTTTTTTCTTTACCAGAAGTTGTAAGACTAATTTTGGCTATGGTGACCCCCGTAGTCAAAACTCATTTATATACTTTACAAGTCTTTGTTTGAGTAACAAAAAGACATTAAAACCAAATTTCAACCATCAAAACGGCATATAGGTTCAAAGCAAATTGGGTGTTACATTTTATATTTATGACTCGTCTTCTTCTTCCTGCCTTTTTTCCCATGTTATTTGTGGTCGGCACTACACGTTTTCTTCTTCCATTCTGCCCTGTCACCCGTCATGCTATCACTAACTTCCTTCTCTTTCATATTACTCTTCACACAATCCATCTATCTTTTCTTTGGCCTCATATGTATACTCATAACCCTTTTAGTAACATGTATTTCATTCTTCCTCTTTACATGACCATACCAAGACAAACGATTCAAACTTCCTCTAATATACTCATTCCTCACTTAATCCTTTTTTGTCACCCCACACATCCATCTCAACATTTTCATCTCCACTACATGCAATCTCTTTCATCTGTCTTTTTCACACCCCAACATTCTGATCCATAAGTTATGACAGGTCTTATTACGGACTTGTCGATTTTACTTTTCAACTTGAGGGGCTTCCGTGGGTCACAAGTTGTTCCAGTGGCCTTTTGCCATTTTATCCATCCTGAGTTCATCCGATGTGTTACGTCTCGGTCTACCTCGCCATCTCCTTGGATAAGCGATCCGAGATACCGAAAGTCGGAGCAGATCTGTATGGATGAGCGTTCCGGCGAGAGCTAAGAGCACAGGACCGGAGAGAACGCCGAAATTACAAAACAAGTACTCCGTTTTCATTCTGCTCAATTTCAGGTCAACACTCTTAAGTCTGTGCTACTACACCTCCAATCTATTTTGGCCCTCTAGGCCACTTTCGGCAATCAACACAATACCGTCACCAAACAGCATCCACCAGGGGGCCTCTTCCTGAATATCCGACGTCAGAGCGTCCATTATCATCAGGAAGAGGTAAGGGCTGAGAGCCGACGCCTGATGTAAGCCGACAGCCACATTGAAGCTGAGAGTGTTGCCCACTGTAGACCGGACTTGGGTACTGCACTAACTGAACATCGCTCGGATCTACTGCACATACTTCCTTGGCACACCTTTCTCTTTAAGGGCCCACCATAGAACCTCACGAGGTACCTGGTCGTATGCCTTCTCGAGGTCAATGAACACCATGTGCAAGTTTTTATGCGCACCTCTGTATGTCTGGCACAGCTGGCGTAAAGCAAAAATGATATCCGTTGTACCCCGATCAGGCATAAAACCGAATTGGTTCTGTGAAATTACACTCTCTTCTCTTAGCCGCCTTTAAATAACTTTCTCCCAGATTTTCATACTATGTGACATTAACTTTATTCCTCTATAATTGTTGTACTCAAGCACATCGCCCTTGTTCTTAAAGATGGGCAACAATGAACTGTTGCACTAATCATCAGATATGGCTTCTTTCCGCGAGAACTTGTTGAAGAACAAAGCTGATCACGTCCATCCATCCACTCGCAGTAACTACCACACTTCAACTGGCATTCCATCTGGACCAATGGCCTTACCATTCTTCTTACCATTAACTGCTATTCTGACTTAAAAAAAAAAAAAAAACCATTCTCACTGTCTTAAAGTTTCGTGACATATCACTAAAAGGATTAAAATAAAATAATTAAAAAAATTAAAAAACACGACTGCCATGTCAAAAAAAAAAAACTAAAAATCAAAAAACAAGATGTTTCGATGATGATTCAAGATGATTAGAAAGGTGAAGAAAGTAGTCACTCGTTGATAAGGCACGGAATCTCGGAAACTACTTCATCTACAAAACTGAAATTTTCACTTTTTATACTATAAGAAAGTATTTCAGAGTGGTCCCCCGACTGCGATGAAAATTTCAGTTTTGTAGATCAAGTAGTTTCCGAGATTCCGTGCCTTATCAACGAGTGACTACTTTCTTCACTTTTCTAATCATCTTGAATCATCATCGAAACATCTTGTTTTTTTGATTTTTAGTTTATTTTTTTGACATGGCAGTCGTGTTTTTTAAATTTTTTAAATTATTTTTTAACATCTGCAGTTGTCTCACTAAAGGAGCTAGTCAATAGGGAACCGGGAGGTTTGCCCTCAATCTGTACCAATATACATATTATGTATAACGATTTTATTTAAAAAAAATATTTTACTGCTAAATAAATTTTGAATTTCTATTTTGTAAACAGGCGTCTTCTCTAAGAGAGGTATGCCCTTTACTAGAAAGGAGTCCTGAGTCCCAGAAATGAGAAAATTAAATTTTTCGTTTTCTTATTCTTGTTACTCTTTCAGTTTTTAGTCCTGAAGTCATCATGATCAAGACTTATCTTTTAGTAAGACTCCCTTCCTTTTTACCCGACTGCGCCAGAAGGAGGGTTATGTTTTTCGAGAGTATTTATGTATGTAAGTATGTATGTATGTATAATTGTTTGGCACGCTCTGCAGCCTGAACGGCTCGATGGATTTTAGCTTGAGAGGTGTCGTTAGATTCGTATTTACTGTGAGAGTGACACTGGGTATATCAAAATAAAAATAAAAAACAAAATGGCGGATTTTTAGCGCCAAATTCAAATGTTTGGCACGCTCTGCGACCTGAACGGCTCGATGGATTTTAGTTTGAGAGGTGTCTTTAGATTCGTAATTACTTTGAAAGTGATATCGTAATAAAATAAAACTAAAAAAATAAAAAATAAGAAACGGTAATTTAAAAAACTAAAAAACCCGACTGCTTTTCTAAGCATTCATGAAAATCCCTAAAACAAGAAAATCTGGCAGTCGGGACCCATTCTAGAAAGTCAGCCGTCTAGTCAATAGATTGGAGTAATCTGCAATGTAATATAGGTATGTGCTCTCAATTCTAGAATGGGTCCCGACTGCCAGATTTTCTTGTTTTAGGGATTTTCATGAATGCTTAGAAAAGCAGTCGGGTTTTTTAGTTTTTTAAATTACCGTTTTTTTATTTTTTTTCCTCCCTTTTTAGTTTAAGTTCCTATAGTCCATCCTAAGGTTGTGTGGTAGATATCGCTGTCAGCGATAAGACCGCCATTGTACCCATAGATATGTTTCTGTGAAATCGTTACTATTTTTGGTGTACAATAATAGTATATTATGATACAAGTGTGTAATGTACATGGTTAACGTCGAGGCGACCTCTTTTGTCTAATGCAGAAGAGAATAAAGTATATACGAGCAGTTTGTGACAACAACATAATTATTGGAAACAAAAGTCACAGCATGACACATACATAGAATCAATACAAACATTAGCAATAATAATTAAGATATATCTAATATTAAATAAATTATGTCAGTAATAGTTTAGCAGTGGACATCAAGTGGTTGTTTTGTATTAAAAATACACCCTTTTTATAATTTTCGATCGGTAGGGGTTTGACACTTAAATTTCAAACAAAATATTGTCAAAAGTAGGTAGTTATTACATTAAAGTAACAATCTAAACAGAAGGTATAAATACAAAGATCATTAATAATTACATAATAATAAAGAGGATTATCATCAATACGGATTTTTCTAGTTTTAGTGTTTTATATGTAATCGGTACACAAAACAATATTAGTATTTGTAGGTACTTTTACAATTGATTTGAACTTCATAAACCAATGTATAAAATACAACTAACAATATTTGTGAAAAATGAAAATTCATAATTTAATTACATCATAAATAATATAGAATCTAACAAAGTCAACGTCAAATCTACTTACTTTGGTAAGTAAATAAACTTCGGTCATACTTTATGTCCAACAGCCAGCAAGTTGAGGGGCGATGATGAGGTATGTGTTAATAACATCGGCCCATAAACGTTAATATGGGATTTACCTCTTTGTTGAGATTTGAAATATAGGTAATTAAAACGATTTGTCAGACGAATACACCAGGTTGTCTTAATTATATTGTTACAACAAGAAAGGATTTTGTCAAACGAATACCGCAAAGAACCAGACAAGCCAGGCAAGTACAACCTGTTTCGCTCGCGACAAGTAAAACGAATCTGGGCAAATACGAGTAGGTATTTGCCCAGATTCTGATATCAGAATAACGGCCGAGTACAATGTTATTTTCTAAAGCCTGCTCAATCGATATTCTACATGACAAAAAACAAAAGTTTAAGAAAACTATCTTGACCTATCAATCCTGTGATCACAAACGAAAAAAAAAATTAAATCAAATGACATCATGAACGTTCATGAAGTCAGTTGATTTAATTTTATTTTATTTATTGTATTCCTTTTTTTTAATTTAATCATTAAATTGTTCAATCATTTCATTCAATTTAACATTAATGTATTTCTATACTGAATTATCAGTTCTCATTTTTATATCTTCTTCTGTGTTTTTGTGTTATTGTACATAATTTTAACTGTTATTTTTCTCCTTGACATCTTATACAATGAAAATTAACTAACCAATTAACCTTATATGTTTTAAAATCAAATGTTTGGTGTTAATGCAGTGATTGTCTATCTCTAAGTGTTGGAGCACTTGGTAGGTTAGGAGAACAAACTCCAAATATTTTTATTTTGTACTTATCGATTTGTCCCAGTAAGGGATAAAGTTAATTGATTACAGAAATATCATCCATAGACATCGAAACTTTTGTCCCTGAAGAACTGTCTTTATAAAGAAAATAATTCGAATCCTCCAATAAATATAAAACATTTCGCAAAGCAAAAATTTAATATCCACAATAAACCCTATATACTAACTTAACAGAGCAATGTAAAGTATCATCAACACAAACTCATAAACTATCCTAGAAAGATAGCTATAGACAAAACGATAACGCTTAACGCTATCAATGTGTGCTAATATAAAACCACAGAATAACATTGCTTGCTACTTACAGGTAATAAGGAGTAGACACCGACGGAAGACGCACGTCTCGATCGAACAAAAAAAAACCGACAATCGAAAAAAAGTGCATATGAAATAGAACTCTTTAAAAATGGTGATCAAGTTAGCAAACCAAGTGACGATCAGTGCGAAAAAACAAGATACTTTTACTCAACTTTTAGGGGATTTCGGAAAATGGCAGCTTTTAGTTTTCGGTACAATTTCTTTAGTGAAATTGAGCTCAGGATGGGTGCAGATGGCGATTTTATTCCTGACGCCCAACCTTACCTTTCAGTGTAAGGAACTGAGTAATAATTCTACGGAGGAGATCAGGAACTCGACGTGTTACAAGGACTGTATAGAGTATGAATATGATACGAGTCCGTTTGAGAACACTATCGTTTCGGAGTGGGACCTCATTTGTGACAGAGGGTGGCTCGCCAGCTTCAACCAGATGATGCTTCAAGTTGGTATCTTGATCGGCAGCACGATTTTTGGATTTATGTCTGACAGGTAAGTCTAGTATAATAATTCTTAGCATTTCGATAACAAGTACAGTTTTAATTAGAATTTTTGTCCCTATTTGCGCCAGAAAATTGTATAACCGTAACTGAACAGAGTATTTAACAAAATATTATTTTAAAAGAGGCACTAAGCTTTCATGTGGATTTATAGACATTTAGATGCGGATTCGAATTTTTGGATACAGTAGTGTGTAGTATGCTTTGTATGGCAAGGATTCTAGGTCAACGGGAAGTACCCCATGAATTTTGATTCCCTTGAGACTATCAAAATATACGTTTTTTGCGATATAAACAGTCGTATCTTTTTTTTTCTGTAAACTTAGCAGTTTGATTTTTTCACTGCTTCAAGGGACCGTAGTAGACCTGAGTATATGGTTATTATTTCAACTAGATACCTTCACACGTTCCTGAGATATAGGATCTTAGCAGACAGACAGAAGGAAAACAAAGGGATCCTATAAGGGTTCCGTTTCTTCCTATTGACACATACATACATGTCATAATAATATACAGAACATACGAGTGTAATGTGAGCACGTGAACCGCCCCGGTAACGGTTCTTTTGTACGGGAACATTTTTTTTAGTATTGATAGCCTGCTAAATATAATAACCATGTTATAGCAATAATCCTTAAATTTCCAAAAGTGTCAGCTTGCAATTTTACGAGAAAACCTTTATCGGGAGGCTCCACGAGCTCTTAAACCAATAGTTCACTTACAAAATATATGGTACAAAAAACAAACACATTAACTTTGTTATGCTTATAAACATTATGCAAGAGTTTGCCTCCCTGTGTAGCTGTTAGTGGTTACCTGCTGGCTTACCTGCTGAACCGGTTTTGATGGCATATCAAAGTTTTTACAGGTGACTTAAATGGCAGAAGCAATTACATACATACTGCCTTATTCCAAAACGCGATAAGTAGTTCCTAGGGACTATTACTAGGTTTATCCCTTTCAATACCGTAATAAGAGACACAATAGAAAGACGGTGTCTCCTTGGGGCTTGAGTAATGGTATTAAACGTAGTAATAGTTTTAAGTATACTTAGATCAAGTTTAATTGGTATTAAACCAAGTAATAGTCCCGAAACTACATATATTTAGATTGCGTTTTGCAATAATGTGGTAAGTGTTCAAAACAATACAATACAGGTTTGGAAATATTGTTAAAGGAAGAATTGAGATTCAATCTTTTCAATATTGTTTTGTTTTTATTGTTATTTGTTTTGGTTCGATTAATGTTTTAATAATTTTGTTTATTTTAGTATTATAATTGTTTGATAGATACATAATCGGAAATCACATCTATGTATAAAAGCGAAATAGGTACCATACACTGATTAATCACGAAATCTTAGAAACTATAACACCTACAAACTTAAAATTTGGGATGTAGGTTCCTTATGGTGTAAATGTCCGCTAAGAACGAAATTTACGAACTCAACCCCTAAGGGGGTAAAATGGGGGTTGCAAGTTTCTACGGAGAAAACGACTTTCACGCAGCTGAAGCCGCTGGCAGAAGCTAGTATGACCACTTTGACCTTGTAGGACCACTTTGTTGTCCGTTTGTCTGTCTGTCAAGAATCTTTGCCTCAGGAACAAGTGGAGGTATCAATTTAAAATTAAGTCCGTAGACCTGAGATCCCGGAAGGTCGAAGCTGTAAAAAATTCAAACTTCAAGTTAACGAAAAAACGTATGTTTCGACACTCTCAAGGGATTTAAAATTCATAGGATACTTCCCGTTAACTCAGAATCCTGAAATTTGGCATAATGCAAGGTATAATGGTATTGACACTTTTTCGAACAAAATTAGCTTTAAATTACAATATTAATAATAATTAAATCTATTTCTATATAAAACTTAATAGGTATCCAAAAAAAAAAAATGTACAAACAGGTAGAAAAAGAACTTATTGGGCATCAAAAAATTCATCCATATCGATATCAATGGACAAAGTGCCCAGAACGCTGGCAGCATTGCCACGTTGGATGGCAATGCTGATTCGTAGACTGAAGAAAAACCCAGCCCTCTGGTCACGCGAAGAGTCAACCAGCTGTTTGCTGATGTCACGAACAACTCGATGAGCGCTCGGACTCCATGGCCCTAGTGTTTCAACCCCAAACGGCTTTTGTACCTGCAGCAGCCGCCCCAGCACAGCCTGCCGTACTCAGAAAATGGGATGGCGTAAGGGTGTCGACACAAGTTGCATCCCACACCAAAGGCCTACCCAACTGCCAGGGTATTACGATCATCCCGTCTGGCGTCTTTCCATCGTCACGTGCCAAGCCGTTAGGTTCTAAAACAGCTGGCACCCCGGCGATGACGAGAGCTCGGCGGATGATGTCATTTATGCTGGCATGCCGCGCTATCCGACCAGCGCTTCTACTGCAGGACAGGCCATGGTGTCCGAGGCGGTCGACTGCTTCACCGCATTCACATCGATGTGGAGCTCCACTAGGAGCAAGGCCTTATAATTCAAGTATAGGAATAAATCATGCTCAAAACGGTAAAGTTGTTACGTCACAAAAGTTTGTTTTTTTGCGTGAATCATTTGCTAACAAAAGACACCTACTCAGATGGTTATCGGTCACGCCGTGCACTTTATTAATTATTTATTTATCAATTGCTTGCTATACTTACAGTATACACCAAAGCGTGTTGCAAGCCAACAATCTACGAATTAAAAAAACTTGATACAAACATTTATCATATAAAAGATAATAAAAACTTATAAGATCTGACCTATTTGTTCCCAAAGCGGCTATCAAATACAATATAGATAATATTCACGATATCTCGCTGCGTAATTATCTTATCTTTTCATCACTGCGCGGATCGTCTGGGCCATCTTTAAAACATGCAAAAGAAATCCTTTGCATGTTTACGAGTATATTATTATGTTTACTTACATTTTTGAGGCTGAAGCTAAAGACAAGGTTGAGACAGAATTTAAAAAAAAAAAGTGTTGCGCTGACCTCAAATCACTGGGATAAGGGCAGGAAGATGATACAAGTAAAAATCATAACAGTAATTGTACATATGTTATGGAGCCGAGACTGCAGTGATAAATTTGCACATGTATCAAATGACATTTTTCAATACACTTATGACTCGTGGGGATCGACGCGCGCCCAACATAATACGATAAAACTGTGGCGGAGGCGAGCAATTCAGCATCACTTTTTATGACTGAACGACATATGACACTAAAAAAGTGCCTGTAATTGGTTTATTTGAAATATACGTTTCTCATTTCAAGTCAAAGTTTTGACGGGCCCTTTTATCGGGTCCTGAGAGCTGAAAAAGCTGAGAAAGGGAAACATATCAAATATCTCGACATAGCACACAAGATTATCGGCATGTTGAATGTGGGCTCGGCTGTCATTGTGCCAATTTCGTTGCTGCCCGCTGTCAGTCCGGTTTGATATCATTGGTGACCATCTATGGAAACTGTCGTTGCGCGGCCGGATCAAGAGCTTGATACAGAAAACAGTACTCCTTGATACGGCTCACATTGCAACGATTGCAATGTGAGCCGTATCATAAAATAAATAACTACTCAACCGTTTATTAACTGTCTATAAAATAAAAAAAATAATACTTTTCCAATCCCTTGCTATATCCCTTGCATCCGTCTAAATAGCTTATTTTTATTGTTTTCTTTGTTGATACTAAATATTGTCCCATAAATAAATTAAATAAGCATGTCTTTAGATAAGTAGATTTTATAGACTAATTCGATTTAAAAAATCAGACATTAGTAGAATCTGTCATTGTTTCCAAAATCTGTCAATGATAGATTATGTGGTCATTCCTTGACTAAACGATGTCAGCAAAACAGTAGGGGCCCAGCAGTGTCGAAGCCTACTGGGACCATGGGTTGTGCGAAACAGAACCCCGGGGCCCTGGAACGAAGGCAAACAAGAAGCAGGAGTTGGTTTTAGTCAGTAAAGATATGACACGCCCTCTCATGATGATGCTAATGATGAGATGTCATTGGATGTTTTCCAGAGTAAAAAAAAATCCTTGACTGAACCAGAATTTTATTGTTGTACTGACTACATACTTCAGCGAAGCTTGCCGAGATAATCTGCATTTGAAATATTGGTTTGAAAATTCGAATCTTTTAATGGACGCCATGTCAAAAAAAAAGTCCTACTCTTCCAACCCACTTTCACCAGATTTGAATCCTTCCCTTTCTATCCTGAGTGATATAACACTGATTAGCCCTCTACAGTCTGGGTTCAGGCCGGGGCACCGTACTGTTTCCGCCCTCTTTAAAGTGACTGGCGATATAAGGGCAGGACTGGAAGACAACAAAGTGGTCGCCTATATGTCAACGCACTGTTTTCATTTTTTGATTCTCCCATTTCCCCTCGTTATTTAGCCCCTCATGTTCAATACATTTGCGCCAACACAACAGAAATTTACGTTCATCTCATAACCGTCTTCCTCTGTGTCCCACTCATCACAGTGAGTTCCTTCACTGTTCTTTCTTTGTTCAGGCTATTTCTCTATGGAATGCGCTCCCCCAACAACACACAAACCGATTAAAATTCAAGATTGAGGTTCGCGAGCATATTCGTAAGAAGTTTGCAGTAGTATCATCACAACGGTAATGTTTCTGTGATGGTCGAATTGGACTAATTTCTTGAGTACTTTCATATAATTAGTTTGATTATTTTTTTTTCTCTTTTTTTTTTTTATTTGTGATAGGTTCGCGCTTGACCGCTATCTCACCTGCCACGATTTCTGCAACACCCAAAGGTTGATTGGTAGAAAATGCCTGAGGCATTAAATCCGTCTCTGTACCTTTACGAGCATGACGTAATAAATAAATAAATACTGTCAAATAGTTTTTATTTCACCAGGAGACCAAAACTTGAAATTGGTGAAATATGTATTTTCTTCCATTTTCACGCTGTCACAGACTCGCTTTTCTTTCATTACTTCTCACACTTATATCTAACCTTCTCATTTTTTAATTTCCAGGTTCGGACGCAAGCATTCATTCCTAGTCTCTATAGTGACTGTCATAATCTTCGGTCTGGCCATGCCCTTCTCCCCAAACTACCTGGTCTTCACGATCCTCCGGTTCCTACTCGGCGTGGCCACCGCAGGGACCATGGTGATATCCTTCGTCATTGTCATGGAGTCTGTAGGACCTCGGTACAGAGAAGTCACTGGATGCCTGTTCCACGTGCCTTTTATGATTGGTAAGAAATCTTAATTTGTCTTAGTTTGTAATGAAAGAAAAAGAAAGAAAAAAATCATTTATTCGTACCTTACATATCAGTAGAAGTAAAATAAAATAGACAAAGAAAAGTGATATTGAGATTTGTGTAAGGTCAAAAAGGTGCTTAACTCAGCATAATATATGCTGCGCTGCGATATTTAAAACGTTAAATAAGGCAGCGCTACTATCAGTGGTTTTAAACTTTACGGGACACATGTCTCCCCGTGGTCGTCAAAGGTTTAAAGGACAAATATTTTGCACGTGTTTCATGATGACATATTTTGCACGTGTTTATAATAAAACATATATAATTATGTATATCTAATTTATTAGGTACCTCTATTTTTGACAAACAACGAGCTGGTTAGGTAAGTATCAAGTATTCTAATGAGATCAAAATATCAGAGTAGGTAGGTAGTGTTACAGGAAGTAAATAATTCTATTTCAAATGATAAAATACCTACTTTACTAGGTAAGTATAGAGCGAGTCCACTTGACGAAACTAGTCTTTTTTCTTAAATATTTCAATACCAAAGAAATCCATTCGTTTAATGCGCAAAAAACTAGATTTAGCAATAAATAATGGACGGTCAAAGGATTTTTTTTCGGTAGGAAAATCATCCAATGACATACAATGGCAGGGCGGGCCCAAGCAGCACAAAAGGCTGTACAAGGGCTGTATATAGGTTCAGGTTTACACTCTAAGCTGTATAGTAAGCTGTATATAGGCTGTATAAGCCTATATACAGCCCTTGTAACTCCAAAAAGGGCCCACATATACAGCCTATATACAGCGTTAAGTGTAAGTGGAGAATAAAAGCTGTATATTGGCTGCGTGTTGGCTGTATATCGGCTGTATAAAGGCGTTTTTGTACACCCTAAGCTGTATATCGGTGTACAATTACACTTTAACTCTACAGATATTCAATTATAACTATCATATACAGCAAAAAGCTGTTAATTGGTGTAAGAATACGAAAGAATCCAAACTTAAAGATTATTTTTTATAATATTTTACTATTATAATGGCGACTACGCCATATACATTTAGTTTTAAATATAATATGTTAAATTGGACTTGTTGACCTTAGTAATATGGTGAATTTATAGTGCCGATTTAATTTCATTGTAAAAGTGTGTATATTTTCGGTGAAAATATTAACGCGCCAGCGAAATAATCAATTTTAACATCAAGGAAAATAGTAAATACGGTAAGTAATGTTATTGTTTTTTTAGGTTATATTAAAAAAATATGTTGAAATAATAGGTATAAATGCAAATCAACCGTAATTCAAGCTGATAATCATGATATGACTTTAGGCTTTTGCCAAATAAGCCTTTTATTATGTTTATAAAATCATTATGTACATTGCAAAATGGCGACAGCTTGCATAATAGAGTATTTTTACGACCTAGGCTGTATAATAGAGTATTTTTACGACTTAGGCTGTATAATAGAGTATTTTTACGACTTAGGCTGTATAATAGAGTATTTTTACTCCAAAATCTGTGTAATTGTTCATAACAAGTACGTACATTTCTAACCATCTTTAGAGATACGTATAAGGAATAAAAAGTCCTCAGCTACCTACGACTAAATCTCATATGTCCGAATACAATTTAACAATTTATATACTTATTGTGAAGTAGTGAGTAAGATTTGTAACCGATCTTTCATCTATTTTTCAGAAAAGGTACAATAAGGCCTTTGACTTGGTCTAATATCAAGGTCACGAGAATCAGAAGGCGATCTAAAATTACTAAGCGAGTGATTAGACGTCGGACGCATTGGTGAAGGATGACAGTTCTAACCCTCCAGATCATCGTGGGATTACATCAAAATGCTGCGTATAAAGTCTATTATTATCATCATTGAAGAAGCAGATTGTGATCTATTACTTTATCTTCTCCAATAAATTATACTTTACTATCTCTACTGTCTGTTGTATTTAAATAAATTATCTGTATTTGTAATATTTAAATATTTCCTTTTGACCTTCCTCTTAATTCAATGTTTTCTCTTCACCACCCTTAGTTGATTGGTACAGAATACCTACAGCATTTTGTTTTTTGTAGTTTTGGGTTAACCTCAACCATAGAAACTATTTAGGTTCCAAGTTTCATGGCCTTATGAGTTATGTGCCTTTAGTTTTATTTTATATTAAAATATTCACCAATTGCTCGGATGTTTTTTTTTTTCTGGAATGAATTCTTGCTCCGATTCGATCACGAAAAAAAATTTTTTTTTTCGTTTTTGTATTCTATTGGTACTTGCACGGGGGTGTCACAGGGGGGTTAAAATTTTGGTTATTTTTGACCTAGGACGCACCGTTTTCGAGATAATTGAATTTCTTTTTTTTTTAATCATAGGGCCCATAGAACGGACACGGTGCGAGTAAGTTTTTACGGAATCCTTGGTGCGCGAGTCCAACTCGCACTTGACCGGTCTTTTCCTCCATATTGATGTTCACAAAAACACAATCCGAGTGATTCCATTAGTAATACAGCCTAACGCTGTACTATAGCGTTCATTTACTCTTATAGCTGTATATCACCCTTGTAGGCAGTAGTTATAACACCACAATAGTTATAAGAGTGTACAATTACACCAAACGAATAAGAGGTATAATGGAGTTCGTTTACACCAATATACAGCAATAAGTATCATTGTACACTAATATAACACTTAGACCTGTATAAAGGAAGTGGTGACGTGCAATATACAGCCTATATACAGCTTTAAGTGTAAAACGCAGCCTTAAGTGTCAAAAAACTCTTAAAGCTGTTTAATTGAGTAAAAATACTCTGATATAGAACCATAAGCGTACGCGGATACCTTTATGCAGCCTAAAGCTGTGTTTTACACCCTTGTACAGCCCTTATACAGCTCTAAGCTGTATATCGGCTGCTTTATTGATGTTTGATACGCTTGCGTGCTGCTTGGGGGGGCAGCTTTCAGAAATCGATCCTTGGCCCCAGTAGGCTTCGACTCTGCTGGGCCCCTATGGTTTGCTGACAACTCCTTGAGGTGCGCCGTCGACGACTTAAGCACGGTCCGGACGGTCGGGCATTGCTCGCCGTCCGCAAGCCTCCGCCTTCGGTGGTCGAAATTTGGGATCTGAATCCCGGCGGCGGCTGGGACCTGAACGCCGTTGCCTCACGCATGCGGCCTCCTCTTTTGCTAGCATTCTAGCAAAAGAGGAGGCCGCATGCCACTCCTCGCTTCGGACCATGGCCTGTACCAAGGCCCGGTGCGAGAGGTCGCTGCCGCCGATCGCCACCACGAGGACGCGGCAATACTCTACCCAGGCGGGATCCTCCAGGCGGTCCACACAATGGTGACACCGGGACGTCACTTCCACATGAAACCGGTGCAGGAACTTCCCGAAATGACCATTTTCGGTGAGAACCTGCGTTATTTGGAAAGTGAGGACGGCGTGAGGTCTGTCCAGCTACTCCTCAAAGACCACTTATCGCTATAAAATGATGGCGTGCCCAACGGTCAAAGGATATAAGACTACCACTAAAAGACCCCGCAAACTACAGACTTTCGATCGGCAGCTAGTTTGGTTGATTGCATAATCAGTATTAGCTGTTTGACTTGGTTCACTGACTTGCGATCACAACCCTTTGGTTTTTACCGAAAATACGGTGGTAACCTACTTAAGCGGAGCTCCGCAGTGTTCTTGTGGGGTGATCGGCAGTGGTGACCTTTCCGCGCCGGGTTATGAAACTGGCCATAGTTCGGAGCAAGGAGGAATGGTAGGCGGTGGTCTCTGTCTGCGAAGCAGTAATGCTCACATGCCCGATGCGCTGAAGTATCTAGGCAGCCCAAACAGCACCCTTAACCCAATTATTATACTGGACCCACAGAGCATCTAGAGCTATTGCCAGCAGTGGCAAAAATCTGCTGTACTAAGAAACTCCTGTCTTATGGAAAACCTAACACTTCATCTGACCTGAAAGACTCTTAATAGTGACTAGCAGCGAGCGACATTTAGTTTATCAAGGTAATTCTTAAACTTAAAACCCTTAATTTCCCTATTTCCAGGTCACATGACAATACCCCTGTTCGCGTACTACTTCAGGAGTTGGAACACATACCTGCTAGCCCTGGGCGTACCGCCTCTTATCTACCTGGGCTACTTCTTCGTGCTGACTGAGTCGCCCCGGTGGCTGGTCAGTGTTGGCAGGGTTCGTGAAGCCACGGTGATCGTGACCAGGGCTGCTAAGCTGTGAGTATTAAGAGGTGTACGTGTAAAGCTCTGATACATTTACTGAATCGAAAGGATCCTCCTACCAGACAGGCCTTGTTTCTGGTGGACTGAACGATGATCGCTGTCAGAATGTTGTATATGTTCAAATCATTCAGGGAACTTTCATAATCATAAATCATTTTCTAAGATTTATTAACTAAGATTGATGCTTGTCACAGTCCAAGACAAGTAATGCCGGAGTTCCTCAGGGATCTTTAAGCAGGGACTTTTTCCGGACGCTTTCAAAGTAGCTCTACAAGACTGGGATTAAGCTTGGCCCGTCTAACTAAAGACTTATTAAACTCACGCCTGATTAAATTTCTATCTAAGTATAAAACACTGTCGCCTTTTCAGTTTGGGTTTATACAGGGAAACCCTACTGAAGATGCAGTTCTATCACTAACTTCTGCTTTGGTAGACTTTGTAGATGGTGGAGCAAAGTGTCTATCTGTTTTTTTGACCTCAAAATAGCTTTTGACAAAGTGTCGGTCCCTTCACTTTTACAGAGGCCCGAACGTATCGGTCTACGGGGACCCGCTCTTGAACTTTATAACTCTTACCTCAAAAATCGCAAACAAAGGTAATAATTACGATGTACACCAGTTCTGAATCAACCGTCATTTTTGGAGTCCCTCAGGGCTGTGTCCTTGTGCCAATCTTATTTTATATCTACGAGTATATTAATAACCTCTGCAACGAATATTCATAGCGGGCTCATTTTCTCATACGCCGACGATACTGCCATTGTCTTCACTGCTGAGATTCGGGATAATGTTTGTAGGTTGGTCGAGCGTGGACTCGCAAAAAAAGCCTGGCTAAACCATAGTCTCCTTACACTGAATGCCAACAAAACCAACTACATCTGCTTTACTAAAGATAATAACTCAACCGTCTTAAGATTTCCAAATAGAAATCTAATATTCCAAACCCCGGGTGCTCTTGCTTAAAAATTTACAGGTTACAGCATACCAAATGTTGAGGTTTTATGATTAACCAGCGCCTGTAACAACGTAATTAACTAAAAGCCTAAGACTCTTCAGCTGTCAGCATATCGCGACCCCATCTCCTTCTTCTATCTTGTTCTGTCATCCGTCAGGCTATCACTAACTCCCTTTTCTTTCATGTTACTCCTAGCACAATCCTCCCTCCAATCTTTTCTTTCGCTTCCCTCTCCCTCTCTATCAATCCATATAAACTCTTTTAGTAACATGTGTTACATCTCTCCTTTAGACAAGACCATACTAAGGCAAATGATTCTTTTTTAACTTGTCGTCATGGGTAGTACTTTCAAAATTCCTCTAATATCTCATCCTCACTTTATCTTTTTTTGTCACACCACAAATTCATCTCAACATTCTCAACTCCATATAGAGGAGCAATCTGTTTTTAACTGTCTGTTTCACAGCCCAACATTTTGATTCTTACAGTATGACTGGTTTAATCACGGACTTGTAGATTCATCATAACAATATTATCTTCTAAATTTTGCAAAGAACTTAAAAAAATAATCAAAACTTCTCTATTTCTAGAAACAAGCTACCTACAGCAAAAATCGAAGAAACCCTTACGCAATTGTCAAAAGAGATCTGCGCCAAAGCCGATGAACCCAAGCTGAACTACTCAGCCCTGTTCCAGAAGTCTTTGCTGTTGAAGACCACTTGCTGCTGCTTCATTTGGCTAATCACTGGAGTCACGTACTTCGGTTTTAACCAGTATATCAGTCAGACCAGTCCTGATCCATTTGTTAGTGTGTCCTTGGCTGGTGCTATACAGGTAATTAACATTCAATTATAAAGAAACAGGAACGAAGGTATACTACCACTAAAGCCATCTCAGCCAAAAAGTAGTAAGGCTAGTGTTTTTAGTGTGCAGAAAATCGTCAAATAACTCGTCCCGCTCTGGGTGGTGCAAGAAGGAGTGTCAGACTATTACTGACTAGAACCCACCTGTGTTCCTGCAGAGTCGCGTTGAATTTATTAAACAATTCATAACAACAAGTCTAAGACAATTCCGAAACCCATGGGCCCACCCATAGGTTTCGGAATTGTCTTAGACAAAATTATTTAGAAATAATTTGTTATGTTTCAATTAATCAAACGAAGAAATTAGTACAGAATTATCTATTTACTTAGAAATACATTCCCGACTTACCAGTGCGTGAGCACTGGTAAGTCGGGAATGTATAGTGCAAACTATTATGTTTATGTTATTCGATTGCGCGACTAACATGTCCCTCTTTAAATTCCAGATCCCATCAAATCTAGTCTCCATCTGGTGCATCAGGAAGTTCGGCAGGAGACTCACGACCAGCGTCTGCTTCATCCTCGGAGGAGTCTTTGTAATCGTCCTTTACTTCGTCCCCAAGATCTTCGCTCTGACCCTCACATTCGGCACCATGGGCGTCAGTTGTGCCTCAATTGTTGCTTCATCCATATACATTTACACATCAGAGTTATATCCCACAGTTATCAGAAATATGGGAATAGGAGCCTGTTCCGTGGCTATGAGAATTGGTTCAATGATTGCCCCATTCATTTCAAACATGTCGACGACTATCCCATGGTTACCTACGCTGATCTTTGGGTTGGCTCCCATTCTAGCTGGACTGGTGTGTTTCTTACTGCCTGAGACGAAAGGCAGGAATTTGCCAGATAGTATTGAGGATATTAGGACGCGTGAATAATTTAAGTTATTTTTTAGAAACTTTAAGATGACCTTGAAATAGCCAGTGATACTGTGACTGCAGAAATTGATATTTTGGAGGTAGATGGAACAGAGAGTTTAGTCCCAAAAACCTTCGTTGAAAAGGGAGGATTCTCCGACCAGACAGATGTTGTGTCTGGTGGGCAACTGACTGATAGTTGATATCGAACTGTCGCATATAAATCCAAATCGCGCGGAGAACTTTGCGCTATGCAGTATTTGGTATCGCTACAATGTCATGCATGATGTCAATAATATTACGGTGTACCTACACGGGAATTTGTGATACCTCCAGTATGTATGTGATATTTTAACGTAGCATTCCGGAAAATGCCAATACAGCTCTAAAAGAGTTTTCTTAACATATATGTGCTAGTAATATAAAACAGTATTGTAATAATTGAGTGATAAAAAGAATATTATATTATATTAATTATGTGGCTTAAATTATATTAATACATATTTTCTTTTTATTTATTTATCATTTATAAGAAGAGAAACGAAAGAATATCTATATTAAATAGCAAAGTTTAAATCGTCCAGATTTAATATAAATCATGTAAATAAACTTCTGCATGAAATAAATGAATTCTTTTGACAAAACTAATTCATTGATATATAAATAATTGTCCTTGACTGAAAACTATTAATTTCTAGAACAAAGAACACATACAAAGTATGAAGCAAATGGTTACGATTCTCATAAAAACACGTTAAAAAATAAAAGGCTCTTTTTGACATTTGAGAAAGACCTTAGAATGTAACTTGAAACGAAACAGAGATAAATATTAAATAATAATTACTTACATGAACTGTAATTACACTCTACACTTCTGTCATATTAGTTTACGTGATGCACATGGCATTGCTTTGTATTCTTTCTGAATTCACGTCGAAAATTATATGGCAAATAAAATACTAAATATTTTTACAGTAGTAAAATTCTTGTTATCTCTTCCTAGTTTGAAAGAAGAGAGATAGTTAGAAATAAATTGAGTTGGTGTACAAGAGAATCGGCGCCAATAACTTTCGAAATTATTTTAAAAGTTGTAGTTTACTAATTTCATTTATATCTATTTGTAATCAATGATTTGATAGTTTACTGATGCCATTCAACGGTTTAAAACGTAATGTACAATGACTGTGATGACGAGTATAAAATAATTTTAATAAAACAACTGTTGAGACATAATTTTTATTTTACTTTTAGTGCAGTCACTGTAGTTTAAGGGCTGCACATTACCATCTTACTAAACGCTAAATTACTATGTAATGTATTTACATTTGTACCCGCATAGTTTTCAAGAATAAAATCGAAAACTATGTTATGTATATGAGTTCTACTTCACTGCGATCGCCTCTTTTCTCTAATTTCCTTTAGTCTGTCCTTCGGCACTGGTATTCCATGTTTATCTCGCACAGTTGCATACAACGCACTAGTGTGGGTAGGGGTAGAAAGTGATTACACAGATTGCATACTAACTCGTTCGAAATTTACCTACCCACATTTTGTATCTTTATTCTACCGTTATTTCTCTTTTTGATTTTTTCTCTCTTATTTTATTCGTCTTTATTTATTTTCACACATTATACAAACACTTTATCTTACACCTATTTAATACAGTTCACATATTTCGTAAATTACTAAAATCCTATTTTGTAGGTCTTTATTATTTTAGTACGCATCACCGCTACATATATACTCTCCAAAACGGTTCTACGTCCGTTGTTGTTGTTAGTTGAAAATCAGCGTCAGGCACTAGTTGTTTGGCATTCATGCTGAACTGGACCTTTCTTAATCTTTTGTTTTTGATTTTGTTATTTTATTTTTTTCGTGTTACCTAATTATTAATGTGTTTGTGCCTTATGCTGTACCGACTAAATTCTTTTTCTTTCTTTCTAACTCCTAACAATGTCATAGCTTAAACTGCCGTTTTGTTCTCTTCTAATCTTTTGGTATTGATTTTCCATCTTATATCTAATTATCTCATCTGGTTTCCGTCTAAGACATCAGCTAGCTCCTCTCAAGTCAAGTCCATACGGCGATTTGGCTCCGGTCCTCAAATAGAAATTACCGCGTAAACTGTAAACAATAAGTCAGAAATTAAAATAAGTTATATACGATATGCTTTTGAACCGTTTATATATACTTGTAATTTTATAACATGGCCACAGGTCACACAAAAGGAGCTAATCGCGAGCTTTAAAAAAATAAAAAGCATTTAATTCAGGTAATCAATAGCACCCATAGAGAAACCACAACACATAACACACAAAAAACACATTCATGATACTATGGGACACAGCCCGCAACATGTTTGCTACAGCAATGTCCGATATAAGGGTAATCTAATCTCCCAGCAATCATCGCCAGAACTGTATTGGTTTTGTTTATAATGCGCAAAAGCATACGATCCACTGCAGTTTACAGAATTAAAAAAAATACATACAGTGGAACATAGAGCCTGCTCCTTTTCAAAGTCGGTTAAACATATATATTAATCTTAAGGAGGAGGTTCTATGTTAATCTGTATATATCTTTTGTTATGTATGTTCACCGATATTGATAGGTTTTTTTTTATTGAAAGATTATACTCCCAAGTTGGTCCCATAGAAATATTGTTTAATCATAGCAGAACTGTCGTAAAAAGTAAAATTGCTTTGTTTATACATGAAAGAAGGGGAGGGGAGACATAGAACTGATCTGATGATGGAACCGAATGGCGGAAGGTATCTATTTAAGTTTGGCTGAGGGTACAGTACGGCCACACTGTACAGTAACTAAAAAGATGTGTGAAATAAAAACTTTTTATAAAAAAATACAACCGACTTTTTTTTTTTACATATGACTTAAAAAATTACAAAAATGTGCAAAATAACTTGAGTTTTGGAAGTCGGTGTTAATTAACGAAGAGACCAAACTATTATAGAAATACCGACTTCCGAAATAAAAGTAATTTTGCACTTTTTGTGTTTTTTGAAGTCGCTTGTATTTTTTTGTAAAAAAAATTATCGATTATGACTAAAATTTGGACTATTACATATACATGCAATCATTCTGATCATTCGTCAGATTATTCTACAAGTAAAGTTTTACCGATATAATGTTTTAATTTTTGTAATCAAATCTGTAGATTTTTAGTAAATCGCTAAAATGCTTCATATTTACAATCATTGTGTCTTTGCACATCTTTTTCCTTTGTGTGCAGTCGTAGAGTGACCGCGCTATGGGTCCTGGGTTCCTTACCATGTCGTGTTAAAATATTAGTCGTGCGAGTGATGAAGAGGGACTGAGCGGAACATCATTAAAGTCCCACATACCTCCGTTCAAAAGGAAGGATCCTTCGACCAGACGGGCGTTATGTCTGGTGGGCTACTGCCCGATAGATGATTTCGGGCTGATCTGTATGTTCAAATCGCGCGGAGAATGTTACTTGCGCGATGCAGGATTAGTTCATTTGTGACGACATAGATGTCGTTACACACCCTATATAGCTCCGTCCCTTTAACAGTTCATTTGAGGTCGTCCAATGGATCGCGTGTTCTCTGTCATCCTTTTAAACAAATCGCAACCTAAAAGAAACAGCGCCTAATGAAAACGTAAAAGCAAAATAAACGAAACTTACTCAGTCGTTGCTCTGATACCCATGAAGACGACAGACTCCTCCATGCATTGTCCTCTGAGGAACAAGTCGTAGTCCTCACACTTTCGCGCCAGGAAACCGTCTCCTGCCAGAGACTCTGACCAGAATGCCCAGGACCGCCAGTGGCTGCAGAAATCTGGAAATGAGAAAAAGTATAGGTCTGTCAATTTTATACAAAATCTTTTTTTTTTTAGTTCGACTTCTCCCGCTCTAGAATGGAGCGGGAGGGCGTGTTAGTATTTTAATAACTCAAACTTATATCCTCATACACATGTGTCCTTCAGCTGACCTTTGCGTTCTAAGACCACGGCTTTCCTTTTCAGAAATTCCTTGTGGCACAGTCTTAGCGGGTTTTTTAGCTGGTTTGGTGGATTTTTGATGCTTGAATAAAACAGTTGTGAAGAATTTGAAATGATAAATTGGTGATCATCATTTTTTGCTCGCCCCAGGAAACGAACCCAGTGCCTCACGCTACCAGCACTGTAGCATCCGTCATCCGCGTGTGTAAGCTTCTTACCTTCATTAGTAAGCGGTATAGTTGCA
Source organism: Leucania comma (assembly GCA_958295575.1). Taxonomy (NCBI): domain Eukaryota; kingdom Metazoa; phylum Arthropoda; class Insecta; order Lepidoptera; family Noctuidae; genus Leucania; species Leucania comma. Next base: position 1,425,207 of record OY282484.1, read on the forward strand.
GACAGACAGCCGGGCTGTTTGGCCTGTCCGCCATTGGGCCAGAAGTCTGCGTGTCCCGTTGCCTCGGGTGTGCCATACCCGCCTCCATCTGTGTGTATGACGTCCACGAAGCTAGCGTCTGATGACGTCATAGGGGGTGCTGCTAGTGGTGGGTAGAAGCCTGGGTAAGCTGGGTCGAGGCCGGTCAATCTGTGAAGAAATGCAAATGAGGATATTTTTAGTATCAGCAGGTGTCTCACTCAAGGATATAATAATGTAGAGGTGAACAGAAACAGGGAACAGAGTGAAAAGTCTCACAGTACATTGTAAAGTCAGTATACTCCGACTTGTTTCAGGAAGTCCCTGTTTTGGATACGCATATTGGTAGGAAGAAACGCCCGGTAGTCACCATTGTGCAGGTCTCCTGCAGGAGATGGTGAAGCATACATATATAGGTAGAAATCTGCCCCAATTTGGTGGAGCCCTGTCCTCATAGGGGTGGCACCTGCCTTTTGTGTTTAGTTTCGGCTCAGGCCATTGTACGGAGCAAGGCCGAGAGTAAAATCTCGAGGGACATTGTGATGCCCCAGTCCCCACTGCTGCAGACGCCCTAGGCATCGGGAGTCACAGTACGATTTTCCGCTGGCGCAGGTTAGCGTCAATGGGTACTTAGCCAGTTTCCAGCAGTTCACAGTTTCGGCACGAGTCGTCGGCGCGTTGTTTTCCACGCAAGCCTCAAAGAGATGTCAGCAAACCCACAGAAGACACAGAAGGACCGATGTCTACTAGAGCTGCGGAAATGTTCGACAGAATTACAATAGCCCTGGGACGCTGTAGGAGACTCAAGGAACCCTGATGGGTTTTAGTCAGAAAAAGTCTGACACATCCTCCGGAGAAGTTATTTGATAATTACAACCTAAAAAAAAAAAACATACAACCGAACATAGAACCTCCTCCTTTTCGAAGGCGGTTAAAAAAAAAAATGTTGTCGGGCTGTTTTTTTATACTATATGATATAATAAAAAGCATAAGCATAATATTCTAATATACTATAACGTTACCTATATTTGATAGCAAGATATGGGATTTGTGTGGAAGTTGTAGGTACAGTTCGCATGTGGCAGTTTAGATAATGCTAGTGACCAAAAAAATCATGCCTTCTCATGAATTTAAATGACAAAAGTTAACTGTAGCAGTTTGAGCGTTTGCTAGTCAACTATAACTAGGCGCAAAGATTGTTATTTATTTTGTAGTACGCACTCCAGTCTCTCAAAAATGAGCTTCTTAGGCCTTGTTTACGGAGACGCGGCGCGTTGGGCGTTCGTCGTACAATACAGCAGCGGGTCGCATTATCGCTCGCGCAAATACAAACATATGGCAATGTATGACGGACCGCCCAACGCGCCGCGCAACGCGTCGCGTCTCCGTAATCGAGCACTAACTCATTTATTACTTAGTTAAGGAAACCTTTCTGACGAGAAAACAATAAAGTTATTATTATTTCTCTACAACAACATAGAGATTTTATTTTTAAATACGATTTATTTCAAATCAATTATTATTTTGTATCACTATCTCTCAGAACCCTGAGGTCCTGGACCTTTGGATGGCGTACGAGGAGCCAAAACCAACTCGCAGAGGCACTTTAGTTAGATACTTTAAATGGAACGTGATAGCAACCGACGATTATCCCTAAACGCGCAATGCTATTGGTGAACACTAATGTGAAATATGGAACACAAAGAAAATAAAGCTATGGTTTTTAGAGTCTGAAGTGGACTGATTACTAGGAACTATCTTAAAACTATGGCCCCTGCCTAAACAATGATATTATTGTCCATTGGTAAAAATCAATCATTATTATGGTGCTGAACTTCTCTTTCTTTATTAAGGAGAGTAATCAAATAACACCTTATGCTATGGATAGAGTGAGTGTCAGACTTTTACTGACTAAAACATATCTGTGTTCCTTTGCATTCCACAACCGCACTAAGTCTTTGAAATAGCCCTGCAGCATGTTGAAATTGAAATCATCAAATGATTCCTTTCGCTCTGCCTCCGTCACGTTTGTACTGTGAGGAAGGTAGTAGTAGTGGATTGTAACGTAACCTTCCATTCCTTAGAATAAACGAAAACATCGGAAGATAAATGACTCGCCTCTAGCGCGTGGACCGCTGAAATTGTGTTATTCACGTTATTATATTTACGTTATTATCACGTTATTAAAACACATATTTGCAGCGTGGGAAGAAGCCCAAGATGCGATAGGTATTTTTTGTGATCTCTCAAAGGCTTTTGATTGCGTTAATCACGAAACCTTGCTTTTAAAGCTGGAACATTATGGGCTAGGTAAACTTGCACTGAGCTTAGTGAAATCTTATTTAAATGACAGACAACAACATGTTCAAATAAACGGTGTCAATTCCCAGGGTTTGAAAGTCAAAATGGGTGTACCACAAGGCTCAATATTGGGTCCTTTTCTCTTTTTGGTATATATAAATGATTTGCCGCATCTATTAAAAAAACAACCACATATTGTTTTGTTTGCTGATGATACTTCATTAATCTTTAAGATCAATAGACGTTCCACAAACCTTGATGATGTAAACAACGCTTTGCAACAGGTCCATAATTGGTTTACTGTTAATAATTTAGTATTAAATGGAAAAAAAACCAAGTGCATGAGATTTGCGTTACCGAATGTTAAAAGCAATAGCTCCGAAATAGTATTAAACAAAGAAAAACTCGAATTCGTCGAGAACACGGTTTTCTTGGGAATCACGCTTGACTCGAGGCTACAATGGGGTCCTCATTTAACATCTCTAGCAGGTCGACTTAGTTCAGCAGCATATGCTGTTAGAAAAATCCGTCAATTTACTGATGTAGATACTGCGAGGGTAGTCTATTTTAGTTACTTTCATAGTGTCATGTCTTACGGTATTTTGCTATGGGGAAGGGCTGCAGACATAGAGTCTATTTTTGTTCTGCAGAAGAGAGCCATCAGAGCCATATATAGACTTCGCAGACGCGATTCTCTTAGGGAACTATTTAAGGAAATAAACATTATGACGGTCCCTTGTCAATATATCTATGAGAATATTTTGTATGTTCGGAAAAATATTCATCTTTTTACTAAGATAAGTGACAGGCACAATTTTAATACTAGAAATAGGGACAAATTAGATCAACCACGATTCAGATTGGCTAAAGTACATAGTTCTTTTATGGGGTACTGTGTAAAATTTTATAATAAAATACCACTTGAGATTCTCAATCTCAATGAGTCAAAATTTAAAACATGCATTAAACGCACACTATGTAGACAAGCATATTATAAATTGGAAGATTATCTCCTAGATAAAAATGCTTGGCTAAATGCCTGTCCGGCTCCACGTGCACAGCCATTTTTGCCTAATTAGTTTTTTTAAATATATAAATATACAAGATGAGATGACCCTTTTTGTATTGTTATTTTCGAGATGTTTTTTTTTTTTTTAAATTTATTTATTTTAATGAAGCTTTTGACAATTGATTACTTATTGTATTTGGAACCAATAGCATTGTATAATGTAGAAGCACTTTTTCAAATTTTGTGAATGTGAAGTACCATGGAGCATTTTTATTTTTAATTGGTTACAAATATATTTGAATTTACAAGTATGGCAGTTGAGAGTTTGTCATGCTCACTTAAATGTCTCGCTGATGGTGGCACGTGTAATTGGGTCATTCGGTTCCCTTCATTATGGTTGAGCTGAGTGGGGCTGGTGCACGCGTCATGCTCGTGAACGGGCGCCGTCATTTGAAACTGGTCATCTCTTAGCTGCCAGTGGCTTATTTCAATTTCTGTTATTTCAATTTCTGTTAAAATATTTGCATTTAGTATTTTCTTTCATTATTTATCTACATTGTGCTCACATAGTAGAAGCAACATGAATTATGTAACCAAGAATTATGTAACTAATAATATGATTTAAAAGAGTGTCCATGGAGTTTCTTGCACGTTCTTCTCCATAGAGATCTACGCTTTGGAACGTGCAATTTAGCTTCACTTTTTTTTTTTTTGGACTGACCGACATTTTGACAATTCAAAAGTGCCTGTAATTGGTCTATTTGAAATAAACGCTTCTGATTTCTGATTTCTGATTTCTGATTTCTGATTGTGCCTGTATGGCACGATTTCACGTCGGTCGCAACGATCACACACATTCGGTGGCTAACGCTATTTCGCTCCCACAACACCGCGAGGAGGCGAGTCACCTATCTACCGCTTAAGCCGCATTTTCACTAGGGGACATTTGTTCCGCGACTCTGTCGCTCAACAGGAAATTCACGCGTCCCGCGCGATGTCGCCCGACGTCGCGCGGGACATTTACGGGTCGCGCAACTTGTCGCTAGTCGATGCTCTGCGAGCGTCGACACGTGCGATATGCGTGTCCATCGACAGTCGCCGGACAGGCTTTGAGTAGTGAGAACGTGTGTCACTTTGTGTTCTGAAAATGGCAGTAGTGTGGTCCAACGAGAATACATGGACCCTGATCGAGTTGTATCAAAATTTAACTTTGTATCTTGCTTGACTATTTATATTTAAAAGTATCTCGAAATCGGTACTAGATATTCTAGTAAAGTTTTCGAAAGATCCGTCTCGCATTCGAAAACTATTTATTATACTTGAACTTTCCCTTGTAGCAAAACCCATCCATCTCTTCTTTGGCCTCCCTCTCCCTCTCCATCCATCCACATGTAAACTCATAACTCTTTTAGTAACATGCGTTTCATCCCTCCTCTTCACATGACCATACCAATACCTTTCAACTTTACAATAAATAAACTTAAACTTTTAACTTTATAATAAATAAATAAATTATGTAAGCTGCACTGAATAGCACTACCTCCTGGGGCGACATACTGATCACGACTGGCCAATGTGAACAAGGGAAATGTCGAGCGACATTATCCCACAAAGTTGCAGAGACATACCACGTGAATGTTGGGCGATATGTCTCCGCTACATGTCTCGTAGTGAAAACGCGGCTTTATAAGGTACACATCATCCTGGGGTGGGCGATAAACCATACTGGGATGGCCAACTAAGATCACGATTTTTTAGATCCAATGCGAGTTAACCTCTTGAATCAATCACTATATTAGTAAGTAGTCTAACCCTGACTTTTAACTTGACCGACAGCCAACCTCACCTAATATAAGAATTTGATTAGCATTTTACGTACGTTACGTAAGTCATTATCAAATGTAATGGTGATGCCAGGGTCGATATAACTATAACTAACATATTTCATTTATTATGAATATTATTATCAGCTTCCTGCCTGCCTCAATTCCGTTTTATTAGGCGTCGGAGCAACACATTTTTTCTTCCATTCTGTTCTTTTCTTTCATATCACTTCTCACAAAAGCCATCATCCACATGTATACTTATCACTCTTTTAATAATATTTGTTTCATCCCCCTCTTCACATGTGGCCATGTTCGGTTCGGTATGAACATACTTAATTAAATTTTCTTTTTTAACTATCACACAACGCTGTCCAGTCCCAAGGTAAGCAGAGCTTGTGTTATGAGTACAAGACAACTGATAAACATACTTATGTATAAATTTCTAAATACATACATATTATAGATAAATTACACCCAGACACAGAACAAACGGTCGTGCTCATCACACAAACATTTGTCTTGGGGGGGAATCGAACCCACGACCTCCTGCATAGCAGTCAGGGTCGCTGACCACTAGATCAACAGGCCAGGCAACAATATTAGATATTCTAACAAGATATCAACTTCCTACATATCCTCATTCATTTATTACGATTGTGAAACTTTACAGACGTTTTAAAATTCAAGGTTTACTAGGTGAACTTGCATTCATAAAATAAATTAACTATTTATTATGACTATGTAATATGGTTATACCGAAACCAACGCCCGTAGAAAATAAACTTGTATAAATTGAGAAGCTCAAATAAGAAGAGAGAGAGGCCAAAGAAGAGATGGATGGATCGTGTGAGGAGTGATATGAAAGAAAAGGGAGTTAGTGATAGCGTGACGAGTGACAGGAGAGAATGGAAGAAAAAAAACGTGTGGCGCCGACCCCAAATAAAACGTGATAAGGGCAGGAAGATGATGAAACTGAGAAGCTCAAATGGTTCTAACTTCTCACTGACTTGCGTTCCATTTTTTTAATTGTTGATAAGTTCGTGCTTGACCGCTATTTCACCTTATGGAAAGCGAAGATGTGGTCGACTAGAAGTAACCTATTCATTGACTTAAAGGTCCCTTGTTGTAGCCATCAGTCAACACAGACTCCGGCAGGGAATTCCACTCCTTAGCTGTACAACTGTACGTACAATGAAAGCGTTCCCAAAACGATTTGTGCGTATAGGTGAAATGTCCACTATGTACCGGTAACGCATCGCTGCTGTACGCCTGGTGGTCCGATGATGGAACGGCAACCGACAGGCTAGCAACACGGCGTCAATGCTCAAGACTTTGAAGCCTCCACTCGACGAGTACATCATTTCCAATGATCCTATTGGCTCGCCTCTGTCCAGTTCTTACCTTTAGTCTTTACGTCATCATGATAAAGACTTATCCACTTGTTTTAATAAAACTCTTACCTCGGCACCGTATATCCTCTGGATTTGAGATACCTGGCAGCATATGCCATTAGATGGCTGCCCATGGAGTGACCGACCAGGTGCAGAGTCTTGACTGGGAGACCTCGTTTCACCAGCTTCAGAAGTGCCTGGCCTACATGCTGGCCTGCCTGCAAAGATAATAAAGAGTATGTTGGATCGCAACCCTTTAAAATGGTTGAGTTGAATATCGCTGATACATGTACTAAAGTATTACTAAACGAAGACCAGGGGGACCCGGCCTGTGCAGTATTTGGCAGTGATACAAGATATTTGTAATACATGACATGATTGAAAAGAGTGTCCACGAAGTTTCTTGCGCATTCTTCTCCATAGAGATCTACGCTTTGGTCAAAAAAAAAATCTGATTGCACATTAATCAGATTTTTTTGACCGAAATGGTTTATTTGAAAGGAATGCTTTGAGCTCTGCCATAAGAACTTTCAGATTCGCATATTTTTCAAAAACCTCTGTCTTTTTTTACTTTGCATTTGCAACCGTTGTGCAGTGTCTGTCCCGATTTTTTTTTATTCTATTCGAACACAAATTTACTTTTACATGTTACTATAGCAATTAGAACTACCAGTATGAAACGTGACATTGTTACTAGTTTCCATGTCCGTTCCCTGGATACTGGATGAATCACATAAACCTTTAGAGTCAAATTATTATTTGTGCATGTTGACTGGCTTCGTTAAAGTATTTCTAGTAACTCTTCTTCTCAGTCGTGCACTCCTGGCAGAGTCGTCGTGGTCATGGATCGTCTGGTAGGTTGGTTGCGGCTTTTGGGCGAATTCTCCATCTCTCTCTATTTATGGCTTTTTGTGTACACTCAATGACTTAGTGAGGTCTGTCCATCTGGTAGGTGATCGGCCTCGAGAACGTTGGCCTTCTACTCTTTATTTCTAGTACCTAATACAACTGCTATTAAAACAAATGCAATCTTCTTACACCAGGCAGTGTCTTGGCGATGATGACGTAGTTCCCGAAGGCGATATTGGACCAGTCCAGCAGCAGCACGTTGTAGTCTCCTCGCTGAAGGTACGCAGATACCACGGTGGTTATGCTCTCGTCCGTTAACAGTTCTACGTAGCTGGAAGATATAAAGAAATAATGTTGTTATGATGTTAGAGATCTGTTGATTATAAACTTTTTATTTGGGGTAAGAAGGAAAAAAAGGAAGAGAAATTGAAGTGTATAAGGCCAATAGGAGACCTTTCTTGAGTACAGGATACATATTGAAAAACCAACTTTTCTTAGTAACTAAACTTCTCCGCAATGTTTAGGTTAGCTTTTATATAACTTATGTTACGGCCCTGCCTCATTGGGCTTCATGGTGGCTTAGCCATGTCATGGCCAACAGTGGCTAGGTAGTACACACCGTAGAACTGCATGCATTCTCCTGGCTAGGTGAACTTTCAGCCCCAGCATGACGCCCCAATAAGATAAGGGTCTTACCCTCAGTAGGTATTGCCTTTAATTTGGACATCAGAGATCTTAGTGGAAGAAGACTCTGAGATAATATGATTTCATAACTGCAGAAAACAGAATGTCATAAAGATTTTCAGAATTACATAGATATATTACCCATGAGCGTAGATGACTGTAGGTCGTTTGACGTCAAATTCAGGGTCAGTTAATAAAGACTTGACGTTGCCGATCCGATAAGACGACGGAGATGTGAGATTGGTCCTGGAAATCAAATTATTGGTGCATATATAAAAACAAGGTCTTTCATCATTACAGCAAAAGACGTCCACTGTTGGACATAGGCCTCCCCCAAATGTCGCCACAATGAAGTGTGACCTTCATTGTGGCGACATTTGGGGGAGGTCTTTAGTTTTGTGAATTCATCATCAGCCTTTTGATGTTCCCACTGCTGGGACTCAGGACTCCTCTTTAGGAGAGGGAATGGGCCGTAATCCACCACGCGGGCCCAATGCGTGTTGGTGGATGTCACATGTCTTCGAATTTTTAGTTCTAGGACATGCCGGTTTCCTCACGATGTTTTCCTTCACCGTTTTGAGAGCAGTGTCGATAAAATAAATTACACAAAGTAATACGCCTGGCTAGGTTTGAACCCGCGACCTACGACTCGTAATTCGGGGCCGTTACCACTCGGCCGCCACTGCTCTCCATTCACTCTCACTCGCTCTCACTTTGTGAATTACAGCAATACAAAGGCAAGTGCGGTTAATCTGGTTCGACGACAAAACGAGCCACACATCACAGTATTTTGCCGATAAAGTTTTAATGACGGAAGATTCGACACTTGAAGCATTGGTATTTAAGGCTCAACTCACACTGTTCTAGTGCCGAAGCGTGATGTCACTTATTTATTGCTTTATTGCACACCTATTACCTACTTACTTCCTATTTTTCCATTACAAAGCTTCGAGAGACGCGCGCCGGCGCGCGACAACGCTCGCATTAACGCGCCCAGATCACAATGCCAGACCAGCCCCTTTGTCATGTTACGACCGTTTCGTTTTGACTCTCTTACGTCGAACGCCTCGAGTGAGCCACGACTCTAATTTCTTTGTACTGACCACGTGACTGAGCGTTGAAATACGTCAGAACAAAGGAATTGGAGGCGTGGCCGACTCGAGGCGTTCGACGCAAGAGAAACGATGACGCTTGTGCTCCTCAGCTGATGTGAGATTTACATAACATAAATTCGAACCATAGTAGAGATGAATATGCCATTGTTAAAAAAAGACATGTCGCGACGCTTAGACAGCGCCAGTGTGAGTTGAGCCTAAGGCTATGTTAAATAATTTGTGAAGAACTGTTTCAGAATCCTTTTTAAAGTTATATGTTTAGCAATTGACCTTTAAAAACTAATACGACGATTGATGATGATCAGAGCTTTAATGTGTCAATACTTTATGCAATGTAACATTAAATTCTTTGCTCTTTGAGAACATTAAAAACCAGGAAGAAACGAATTACTCACCTACTTGTTCTATTTGCAACAGAGATTTGTCAAATTATCTATTTAAATTATTACATGATAGTTTAGACCGCTTGACCATAGACAATGAAAAGAATAATGTATTTAAGTCATCAAAAGGTAATTTGTATGTTGCGTGACTTACCTGTAATACCGCATGATTATGTCTGAAACTATTGGAGACCTGCCGGGGGCCACTGAAAGAACGAATGGTTGATGATGGTTCAGGCAAAATATAAATTATTGGCAAGTTAAGCAAGATAAGTTCGACTGTCATGGCACTTCAAACACTAACCGCCATATTCCAAAACGTGATTTATAAAAAAGTTTCGGAAATACATTTAGATCGCTTTTAATTGGAATTAAATCTAGTTTTAGTCCTGGAACTAATTTACATCGCGTTTTTGGTATAACGCGGTAAGAGCTTGCGTGGTGACTTTTGTCAAGGTGACAATATTTTTTTGTAATTTTTTACCGATTTTGCATGCGCGAACTACAAGTTGGGTTCATAAGCACGGTGTCTTTTTTCAAAAGTCACGGTGACATAAGTCAACAGTGCGCGCTAGCTCTAATAGATTACAAAAAATATTATGTCTAACATTGTACGACAAAATTTCGCACGTGTCTGATACTGTACGACAGAATGTCGAAGGTATCTGATAGTGTAATAAAATTTTAGAAGTGCCTAACCCTGTCAGTGTATTCAAACGTTGTGAAATATTGTAGTACTGTGTCAGCAGTACGACAAAATGTCTGACACATTATAACAAAATGTCGTGACTTGGCGACAAGATCTTAGGAAGTGTTTGACTGTGCTATACTCACTGCTCAATCCTCGCTCTATTGTTCGGAAGCTGGATAGAGTAAAAGGCAAGGAAGGAGGCCTCTGTCCCTCACATGATAGCACCACTTGAAACATAAAAATAATGTTAATATTAGAAGTATGCCAATATTTGTAACTGTAGTATCAGTCTGTTGACTATACAAGGTATATGACTATACAGTTTTGAATCTGCACAAAATTTTCAATAGCTCGTTATAATACTCATAAATATCATATAAAATAACCTGTTCGATATAGTTACTTGTTATTTTAGTTTCTTTTTTTAATTGTTATTCAGAATAGCTCTTTTGATAATCTTCTTTTTTTCTTTTATGATGGACTGCAATCCCACTTGATGGTAAGCAGTGATGTAATCGTTGATGGTGAGGCGCACTAATTTATTAAGATCCTATTAACTCTTCACTCAAAGAAAACCAAGGACCCGTTCCTACTTATCATGCGTCATGTTATATAGTCTACGAGACGCTTTGCCCGATTTTCGTATATAATATCTAAAAAAATAAAAAACCCGGTCAAGTGCGAGACGGACTCGAGTAGGGTTCCGTACAAAATTACCTATGAAAGCAGTTGAATTCCCGAATTGAGTTACGAAGATTCTGATTCGCATTTTTTGTTATGACGTAACTAATTTACAGTTTTCAGATTTTTCCTATACTTGTGCTGATACCTTGCTTCGTGCCAATTTTCAGGATTCTAGGTCAACGGGATGTACCAAATTTTAATTCTCTTGAAATTCTCGAAATATAAGCTTTTTTGCGATATAAACAGCCCTAGAATTTTTTCCGTTAACATAGAAGTTTTACATATTTTTTATTTCAACTCGATACCTCCACGCGTTCCCGAGATAAAGGGTCTTGACAGATAGACAGACAGACGGACAAAAAAGTGATCCTATAAGGGTTCCGTTTTTCTTTTTGAGGTACAGAACCCTAAAAAATATCTATCCATTTTATTTTTGACTGGGGTCGAGAATCAGTAACATAATTACCTACCTACTAATTCTTTTTTTCAGATTCAAAACTGCACTTTGTGTGTAGATACGTCGCCATGGCCGACTATCAGATTTTGATAGAATCATTATCACACTGCCAGTCAGGATAGTGGAATAAGGAGAGAAAGGCATTTACCCAACAATGTAGCAATAATATAAGTTAATAACAATAATTCACAAGTTAGTAATGATGTGCGGTTTATTGTACATTCATTTGAAAGCCGTTACTTGAAATGGATCTCAGCAAAAGCAATATCCTTATGGGTTGAAAGTTATAAGGCTGCTGCCAGCGGCTTTGCCAGCATGAAAGTAGAAATTAGTCCCTAGGTAACATACTTCTAGGAACAAAAGTATCTTATGTGCTATTCCAGGACATGATCTACCCGTGTGTCGAGTTTCACCGAAATCCGTTCAGCCGTTCGAACGTGAAGAAGTAACAAACCTACTCATACTCACTTTCGGCTTTATAAGATTGAGTTGTCTTCAGTTACGAAATGACAATATCAACGATTGGTGATTTTTTTTATTAAGCGATTGCATTCGAGTAGGTTCGAAATCGTACATCTCTACATATATAGTGCTAGCCCCTCTTCCTGCCTTCAGATATCCCAGCCTCCTTGTACCAGCTCCAGCTAACAGGATGCGGCAAATAAGTTGGATCATTTGCTGTGGTTGCGCGCGGTTTCCCACTTGTGTGTTGTGACCCGAAAATCGGTTGCTGCACATTCAAGGATGTCCCCTGTGGTGGTTTAACTTGTGTGACTAGTATTATAACCGATTGTAAATGATAATGAGAGATGTAAAGTTTGTGCTTGTCTTACAAACAGGGGCAAAGTATTCCATAACTGTTTGAACACGTTATCACGCTTTATCCCCGACGTGTTAGTTAGGCAGTAAGTTTCTATACAAATGCACTTAATTCGATCCCATGACCTCGCACATACATACTTAGCAGTAGACCTTGCGATCGCTACACCAACGAAGCATTCGATTTCAAATTAAATCTACTTTCTGCAATACCTATGTATTTTTAGTGTTCCGTTCCTAACGTACGTACTTTGTTGTCCGTCTGACCGTCTGTCAAGACCCTTTTTCTCAGAAACGCGTGGAGATATGAAGCTGAAAAGCAGCGGTGAAAAAATCAAACTTCTAAGTCAACATAATCTAAAGATAAGTTCGTTATGCTCCGGTCAGGCGCAGATTTTGACACTCGCTAAGAAATCAATCCTGTAGGTACTTCCCGTTTACCTAGAATCCTGTTTGGCATGAAACAATGTCTTATAGTACCAGTATAGGGAAAAGTTTGAAAACTAAAAATTAGTTACGTCGAAGATTCGATTTGAGAATTGAACGTATATAGGGTGACTGGTAATTAGTGAAAAAAATTCAGTACATTTTGACCAGTTAGGCGGACTTAAATATACTTGGCAGATTTTTTCCGCAATTTCAGGTTTCGTCCCATAGTAAAAGTTGTCTGTTATCATGACCACAATCACGTGTTTAAGTATCGTTCACTAATTAGCAGTCACCCTATATATTTCTCAACTCCGTGGTATTTACTTATGTATGTTTGTACGGAACCCTCGGTGTGCGAGACCGGCTCGCACTTGACCGTATTTTTCTTAGAAGCTCGCAGTAGCATATTGAAACTAAATAATAATGTACTACACAAAATAACATACTATTATAAGTTTACATTGAAATAGACAGCCAGGGTCGACTGCCCTCGACTGCATTTTAATTCACAACCATTGAAATTTACCTTGGAGTATCCAGTCCTCAAACCGGATTGTTTACTCAATTAAAAGAAGATGTGTTTAACTTGTTACAATGAAATATAAAGTGTAAATTTAACTCTTTATGTCCTTTGAGATTATCCTACAAATGACAAAATCTTTTCGACGACAGAACAGATACACTATTACATTAATTATATTAAAAACCTACCCTGTTCCTTCCCTGCCTTGGATCCAGGGCCCTGGTATGCATTTTCATACCTCTCCAGAACCCCAGACTAGGCCTCGACCCTACTGGGCCCCTACGGTTTGCTGACAACTCCTTGAAGCGTACGGGAACAGTGCGCGCCGTAAACGACTTGGACTCGGTCCGGTCTGTTACCGGACAAACGGACAGCGAGCTACCCATTTCCCGAAATTTGGATCGGAATTAAGTACGGCGGCGGCTGCGGCGTGAACGCCGTTGCCTGATTGCCTGATGCGGTCGGCCTCCTCCTTTGCTATCCAAAGTATATATGGAGAAACCTTTTTGCACCCGAACGAAGCTAACCTAAAAATATTATGGAAAATTTTGACATCGGTGCCCGCCGAAGCGGTCTGATGCTCCGTTGCTTTTACCGGTCTACTGCATTAAAAACCTTGTTGATTAAAACATTTATTCAAATAGTATATTAATACATTGTAATCAGTTTAACATCTACAGTAAAAGTAAGTGGATGAAAATTGGTGCTACTTTAGTGTCATTTACGTAATTTTCTGCGCAATTGTTTTAAGTAAGATTAAATATGTAGGTCATATCTAGTCTAATATGTACATCAAATAATATTAATTTAAAGCTTCTTGGTAGCAGCTTGAATTTAACACAAGGCTTAATGTCACCCAAAGGGCAATGGAGAGAATTATGCTCGCAGTTTCCTCGTCACCGAATCAGAAATGAAGATATCCGCAAGATAACCAAGGTCACCGACTCAGCCCCGACGTTATTCAGCGCTGCATTCAGGCTGGATCGCTTGTATGTGCATTATTGCTGCAAGCTTCCTACCCGGGTTTGGGCTCGTAGCACAGATTCGCATATTAAGTCGTATGGAATTAGTATTACCAATATTTCTAGGCTTAGGTTACTTGCACAATAAATATGTATAACCCTGAAAAACCTGAGAGGCCTAATCAGTTTTTGGAGAGAGGTGGGCTGGTTGGAATAAGCCCACCTAAGATTATGGCCGCCATGGCCCACGTAAAATGGTCCGCAGTGGACTGAGTGCGGAAACCATACTCAGAAGATAGATAGATAGATAGAATATGTATAAATGAAATAATACTAGACCCAGGAATCGCCCAACTTAAGTGGCAGTGGGAATGGCACAATGCTCGTAAAACAGATGGTCGATGAGGTTGAAAGGAGAGGTTCTGGAGTGGCACGTGACCGAAGACGCAGCTTTAGAGGGCTACCTATAAGGTGGGCAGCCTAGATGACCTAGTGAAGAAGAATACGATGGATGCGAGACACACAGGACCAGTCGTAGCGACACCGACGCGGTGACGCTTGGGGGAGGCCATGTCCAACAGTGAACGTCTTTCGACTGATATGATGATGAGCATTTGAATTTGTGTCCAGTTGGTGGCCGAAACTTGTGTGTTCATACAGGAAACTACTATAGTTACTGCCCTCCCCGACGGGGTCAGCGTGGTCTGTTACGCAGACGACACGCTGGTCCTGGCGCGGGGACGGTCGTACCAGGCGGCGGTCGAACTAGCGACGCGCGGGGTTGCGACAGTCGTGGAGAGGATACAGCAGTTGGGACTCGAGGTGGCATTGCACAAGTCCGAGGCCATGTGTTTTCACGGCCCTCGGAGCGCGCCACCTCCGGGCTCCCAATTAACGGTAGGAGGAGTTCACATCGGCGTCGGGTCGACGATGAAGTACCTGGGACTCGTCCTCGACAGCCGGTGGAACTTCAAGGAGCACTTCCGACGTCTGGCTCCCAGGTTGAATGCGACTGGGGCTGCGCTCAAGCGGCTCCTGCCGAACCTAGGGGGTCCAGACGCCTCCTGCCGGAGGCTCTACGCAGGCATCGTTCGGTCCATGGCCCTTTACGGTGC
Source organism: Leucania comma (assembly GCA_958295575.1). NCBI lineage: Eukaryota > Metazoa > Arthropoda > Insecta > Lepidoptera > Noctuidae > Leucania > Leucania comma. The sequence continues at coordinate 1,440,463 of OY282484.1, forward strand.
GCCGGTGTGGGCGCCATCGCTACGGAAGCGAGTGGCGGCCCGGCTAACCGCCTGCCAGAGGGTCATGGCCATCCGGATGATCCGCGGATACCGTACGGTGTCCTGCGAAGCGGCGAGCCTCCTTGCTGGCCTACCACCGTGGGATTTGGAGGCAACAGTCCTTGCACACATGCATGACTTACGCGTGGAGATGCAACGTCGGGGCGAAACTCCGCTGCCGCGACAAGTCGCGGCATGGCGGACAGAGCTCCGGCGGGATCTCATGGTGAAATGGCGAGAGCGATTGTCGCAACCTCGTGCTGGGCACGCCACGATCGAGGCGGTAAGGCCCCTCTTTGAGGCGTGGCTGGAAAGGCCCCACGGCGTCGTCACCTTCCGTTTGGCGCAGGTGCTGACCGAGCACGGCAAGTTCGGTCCGTACCTGTACAAGATTCGTGCGGAGACGACGCCCGGGTGTCGCCACTGTGCGGACCGCCCGGTGGACACGGTGGAGCACACAGTCGAGGTGTGCCCCGCTTGGGAAGAGCAGCGCCGTGTCCTCGTGGGGGCGATCGGCGGCGATCTCTCGCGCCGGGGCTTGGTTCAAGCCATGCTCCGGAGCGAGGAGGAGTGGCAGGCGGTCGCCTCCTTCTGCGAAGCAGTAATGCTAGTTAAGGAGGAGGCCGACCGCCTTAGGCAAAGGCGGACACGCCGCCGCCGCCGCCGGGTTTCCGATCCCAATTTCCGGCCACCGTAGGCGCGGGCTCGCGGACGGTGGGCAATGGGTAGCTCGCTGTCCGTCCGTCCGGTAACAGACCGGTCCGAGCTCAGGTCGTCTACGGCGCGCACCATTCCCGCGCGCCTCAAGGAGTTGTCAGCATACTGTAGGGGTCCAGCAGGGCCGAAGCCTACTGGGGCCAAAGGTTATGTGAGACTGTCACCAAAGGCCCCAGGATAAAGGCAAGGAATGGAAAGGTAGGTTTTTTAGTCAGTAAAAGTCTGACACTGTTTCCCGCCCCACCCAAGGGCGGGATTCGTCATTGGATGATTTTTACCTACCACAAAAAAAAAAAAAAAAAAACTATAGTTACTGCACATTTTTGCCTGCCCACGGATATTGGATATATATAGCATTACTCTTCGGAAAATATGGGCACCACGTTAGAGAGAAAGAAAGAAAATTCATCTAATTGGCAAAACACAAGGCACACAAACAATAACTGAAAAAGCTCGAAATAAAAAAGAAGCATAAAATACAATTGGGTGCCTCGCGACTGCACCAAAATAGGTCCAGTTCAGCTTGAATGCCAGATCAGCTTGACGCTAGTTTTCAACTGAACCTGAGTGACGCTAGTAACGCAACGGAGGAAGGATGTTAGTTCTGTGTTTATGTGAAAAAAAAAAGTAATGGACAATAAAATGGCCACCAATTTAGTGCCGAATCTACACTTTACAAGGAAAAGTTATGGTCGTACGAAATTGAGAAGTTTGACATGTTTACGTAACGTAGTTATGTAATGACGTAAATTGGGGTTATTATCTTTGATAATAAATGGATTCTGAAGGTCTGACCTGGTTCAGATTGCAATATGAGATGAATGCATTAATGCATTTCACCAATGCCATAAACTACGATTTTTTTACTCAGTCCGATCGGTTACCAAACGGCTGGACAGTGAGTTACCTATTGCTCAACATTCACAAGCCCACGTCTACCATGGCTGGTAGTCGGGCCGGGTTCTTGGCGGCTAGGACGTGAGGATGTTCGTTCCCTTATGCGTGCGGCGGCAGAAGGAGGCGACCGCCTGCTGTCATTCCTCGTCACTCCGGACCTTGACCTGTATCAGGGCCCGGCACGAGAGGTCGCTAACGCCGATCGCTCCCACGAGGATACAGCGGCGGTGCGCCGCCTAAGCGGGGCACACCTCCACCGTATCCTCCTTGCAGTCCGCACAATGGTTTCACCCGGGCGTTTCTTCCGCATGAATAAGGCGCAGGAACTTCCCAAACTTACCATATCTGGTGACAAAGTGCATCATGCGCAAGGTGAGGACGCCGTGACGTCTTTTCAGACACTCCTTCATAAGGCGGCTTACCGGTTCAATTATTTATTTATTTAAACTTTATGCAACACAAAGGTAAACAGGTGGACTTAATGCCTTAGGCATTATCTATTATTATTAATTATCTTATTACCCTTACCTATAATGCATGCAGAAATTGTCAATAACGCTCTGCAGATCAAAGATACAATGGATGGATTTTGTGAAAGATGATATGGGTAATTTGAGACATTTTCAGTTCCATTTTACCGAGATCGCACTTGTGACGACGACACTCGAGATTCAAAGATACGGCAATTTTACATCATTCACAAGCAGTGGTGAACCAGCCATGACCATTACTCGTACTTTATGTAATTTATTTCATCACCGCTGCTCTTAAAACTGTGAAGGAAAACATAATGAAGAAACCAGCATGTCCTAGAACCAAAAATTCAAAGACGTGTGAATTGTGGATCTATTCCGCACAGGGCGCGCGTGTTGTAGCACGGCCCATTCTCTCTCCTAGAGAGGAAGACTGAGTCCCAGCAATGGGAACATTAGGTATAAGGCTGATTATGTACTAGGAATTAATTTACAAATACTTTAAACAATCATTGAACTTCACAAGACCAAATCCCACCAAAAACTAAGTATATTATTGTAGGAAGTAAATATGTTTAATTATAATTAGCAAAACATTGTACTTTACATAAACTATAATACATGATGCAAACATAATATGGTAGGGGACCATCATCATCATCATTTGGGGAGGAAGACATCGATTGCTGGACATACTCCATCGTCCACAGATATTACGGAGCTCCGTAATATTATATTATATAGTTACCAAAACCGATACAAAAGTTTCGGATAGGTACATGCGTTGTCTAAATAACGGGTCACCCGGCCACCGGCAACGTAGGCGCGGGATTATGGGCGGCGAGCAATGGGTAGCTTGCCGTTCAGCCGTCTAGTAGGGACCGAGCCCGAATCGTCAAAGGAGTGCAGTGTTCCACGCGTGTCTCATAGCAATGTCAGTAAAATCGTAGTCCCCAGCAGGGTCCTAGCAGGGTCGATGATATGAATTGTCAAATCAACGTGTTAATGTTTAGTTTGGTGTACAATAAATAATAATAAATTTACCTCTTCTACTTCAAATTCAACTTACTCTAATTTAAGTCTGAAACTATTAGCGAACTTCAATTATACAGTACACATAGTGGTCCTCAAACTAGGCGATGACTGTATTTTTGGGACCGAAGTTGAGATAATTATAATTAAACCAATATATGTCACCGGAAAATAGCATACTCCTTATGATTGTAATGAATCTTTATTAGATAATAATTTCTCCATTTTTGTTATAATAGGTGTATTATCTATTATTATGAAAAAATCGTTTCGTATACTTAGGTGATAAATAACATGCAAATTCATTAGTAAGACCATGTAACAAAATAGTTCACAATTTATGTCTTGCGATATATTACAATCTTCCGGCGTTTGCAATTTTCCGGTGACGTGTTACATATTTCTTTTTTACCACTGGAGATAATGTTGGAAAAGATAAAGGTTATTCACATTAAAAAAAACTAAAATCAAATCAGCTAAATTAAAAATGAGATCAAAGTGAGTTCAAAACTAAAGCTTAAATCGGGAAAATTATGCAAAATGAATATAAAAAAAAAATTAAGACATGATACCTACCTATAAAAGTAACCACCAACCACTTCATACCGACCACACACTTCTTTACACTAAGTAAAACAATAACAAAGTAAATTCTTTAACACTTGCAACTAATTTTTTTTTTGGCAATCTTCACGCTCGCCGCTTGAGACGGGTGCAGCACGACTGGTAAGGTCGCGGCCACTACGAGGTTCAACTGTTATGTGTAGTTGTGTATGCATTTGCATAATCCTTGCTTTATTTACTTTTGAACTCTTTTTTCTTTTTCAACTTGTTTTGAATATACGTAGCTTCTGATCTGAAATCGAGTTTCAATGGATGAGCTTTAGAATTGATGTCACAGAAAATTTGCTTTGTATATGTGTTAACAGGAATCTACGAAGCCTACTGGGGTCATGGGCTAACTTCCGAAAGGAATACCCGGCCCCGGCACGATAGGCTACGAAGGAACAGGGTAGGTTTTTAGTCAGTAAGAGTCTGACACTACTTCCCGCTCCGCCCAAGTGCGGGATTTGTCATTGGATGATTTTACCTACCATAAAAAACACCGTTAAATTTAATCGTTTTAATCCCGCGGAGGGTCGATTCGGTACATGAAATACTATCAATTTGTAAAGAAAAAAAATAAAAATAATGTACCTTCTTTTCAAAAACTCGATTTAATTTACGCATTTACGAAATTAATTTCTTTAAGTAAACAAGTCAATGACCTTGTAGGTTGTTGCGCACTAACTACCTACAGTTCATTGGCCTGGCTCTGCTGACGTTTACCTACAGAAATTAATTTGGTACATGCGTAAATTAATTCGAGTTTAAAAAAAAGTACTTTACTTTTTGTGTTTATCTTTACAAATCGATAGTGTTTCATGTACCCAATCGACCCTCCGCGGGAATAAAACGACCAAAATTTAACGGTTTAAAATCAGGTATTCTATACCTAGACGATATATAGAATACTGTTTAAAGTATGGCTTTTTTTCCGGTATTTTCAGGTGGTGATAAAAAAATAACCCTAACCTGACCTGTCCGTGTCAGGGTGCCCTAAAATTACATCAACTCCTTCCCTGCTCTCGTCTTTTACACACATTACCGGCTGCGCATTCAATATTGTATATAATACTGAATTATACAGATTGCCGGTAACATATGCATATAAAATTAACAAATAGATTTATATCTAATTTACAAAATAACATTATTCAAATGTCTTGTATAATGTTTTCCTTCAATTTCTCCCAATACCGTACTGGCCGGTTTGTTTCCTATAGGGTTATCTGAAGAGTAGGGTGTACAACAGTCATTCACCAACCATACCTGAATTGAAGGAAAATATTAGAGAGGATATCAACAACATTCCTAGTCCACTTCCGAGGCGCGTTTTTATGAATACTACAGATCGCTTTGAAGAGTGCCGGAGCTGCGAAGGAATACAACGTGACTGATCGTTGAGATGACATCAGAACAAATGAATTGAAGGTGTGGCCAATTCCAAGCGTTCGACGTTAACGAAACGATCGTAACTTGGCTAGGCGGGCTGATCTCTCCTCGGTCGTGTATGACGTCATCTTCGCAAGAGAAAATGCGAGTAAAAGTCCAAAGTATATCCGTATTTCCGTATCCCACCGCTGTCACCATGTAATGAAACACCGTGTGTAGTTTGGTTAACAACTGACCAAAGAGTATACTCACTTTATTATAACATAAGGTTGGAGGCATGAAGGTTCTATGTACAATATAGGTAGAACCTTCTTATGATACCACAACACACTTGTGTACTATAATATCTCAAATCTCTGCTGAGATGATAAACTGACCACGCTAATCGAAATTTGTTTAGGAGGATAATATTTCCAAAAGCAAAAAGCTTTAGAACAACTAATAAAACCAATTCTTTTTTCCATTATTTGCCCGACATCATATAAAACTAGTCCAAATAAATTTGGACAATCTATTGATGTTTTACGAGTAATGTAACTTGTCGTGACAACCAATATTGAATCATTACGACGAGTAAATATGGATACAGTTCTCGGGCGTGTGAATAGGCCTAATGATGAGGCAAAAACAATATAATTACCTAATCGTAAGGTAGGTGGCCCTTCCACACCCGTATCGTATCGTCAACGCCGAGCATGGCTTAAAAGCTTGTTGCTTCATCTATAGCAATCAAACGAGATATTTCATGGAGAGGCAACGCGAAAAAAGAGAGATTATACCTGAAAACTCAGTTGGCATTCACTCAGTCTTGAGTTTTTCAGCGTTTGAGTTTTCGTTTCGTTCCAGGAAATAAGTGTTTTTTTAAACCCTTAAAATTTTTTCGAGAAATATTGTCATCATTTAGAATCTCAATTAAATGTGCCAGGCGTCTATAGAAGTATTTTTTACAATTTGGAGGGCCAAAATTCACGTAAAATAGTAGATTTTCTGAGGTCTTTACTGGATTGGTTTTACGTAAATTTATGTTTCGATTTCTATAGAAGCCTAGATATAATATCAAAAAGATATCTCTATAAATTGAAAATTAGCGTTAGCACTAGCGTAAATCCACTAATTTCGGCATTAATATTCTGCCAATAGGTTTTTTTCTCTAATATTCCTTTTGTGTACCTTTTGTTTTGTTTATTTCTTTTTTAATAACCAACAAAAAACTACCCCTATAACCTTAACGAGAGCAGTGATGACACGGTGGTAACGACCACAACTTACGTGTTGTAAGCGGGTTCAAACCTAACCAGGCGTATTATTTTGTGTAATTTATTTCATCACCAATGCTCTCAAGACGGTGAAGAAAAACATAGTGAGGAAACCGGCATGTTTTAGAACCAAAAATTTGAAGACATGTGGGATCCACTAATCTACACTGGGCTCGCGAGGTGGATTACACCCCATTCCGCCTCCTAGAGAGGAGGCCTGAGTCGCAGTAGTGGGACATTATAAGGCTGGTAATGCTGCTTATAAAAATATTCTATAACCTCATCCTCCTGCCGAAACCGCAATTTATCTATTAGGGGTCTACGTTTCATGTGATATTTTTTTAATTCCTCATGGAGGTCCTCCACCGCGGGTTGGGTAGATGGGTCTGTCATACCCGTAGGTACTGACTAAAACCAGCTCGGTGTTTCCTCGTACACTGGGGTCAGGAGCCTGTGTGACTTCTGCTGGCCCTGACTAATGCCTAACTAAAATAAATTAAATTACGTAGAACTTAATCATGAACATCAAAATGTGGTTGCACTATATGTAGATTCACGTGCTCTACACGTTCTACCAGCTCAAGTTTTATTATGATAATCATAATAGTGATAATTTTTTGGACATCTTTATTGAATAATAACCGTGTCTATGTTATATAGTCCTAACAATCATAATACTAATAATCATATTAATGTGTTTCACGTATCAACATGAAATACTAATAGTAGTGCAGACACATAAATTAAATAAAATAGATAATTAGATAATATAATATACCTAGCTTACATGCGTAATACGATGATCCATGTAGGTATTCAGCGTGCATTGTGAGTTCGCGATCGACACGTTTATTACATTCAACGCTCCGATTGGCCCGCTCCAAGCCTTAACCAATCAGAGAGACAAACGCGGTAAACGGTTCGATCCGCGTTTTAACGTAATAAAAACAAATGTGTCTTTGTGCTAATATATTATATGTCACCATCTCTTACACCACATTTAATGCAAATAAATGGCTTTGACTTTGACTTTGACTTTGACAATTCGCACTCAGATTCAGCACACAAATCATTATGGCTGTTTCACAGTAGAATGGCAGCTATGCGAAGAGGATTAGAGGATAGTAGAGTCGGTCGCTGACAGCCGCATAGGTAGGTACTGCCGCGAGCGGCCATTTGCAGAACCCCTGAAAAGATGCGCGGGGCCGCTCACGGCGTCGCGAGAAGTTTCGCGAGCAATTATTATAAGGATGTACATAAGGTTTAAAATTCATCATCATCATTTCAGCTGAAAGACGTCCACTGGTCGGACAGAGGCCTCCTCCAAGTGTTGCCACAACGTCCGTTTCTGTGCGTCTGGCATCCATCGGATTCCCACGATCGGGAGGTCTTCGGACATCGTCTTTCCGCACATGGTGGCCACTGTAGAACCTATCTTCGCCATCGACCATCTATTCTGCGAACAATGAGCCCTGTCCACTACACTTAGGTTTGGTGATTCTTCGGCCCTTAAAATTAAAATTAAAATTATTTTACTCTAAAAGTGCTCGCCGCATCATTAGAGGCCGCTACCATTTCGGTATAAATCGGCCCTACATTAGGAAACTTGTAAAACAAATGAAATATCTAACTAAATAGATATATCCAGGTAAAGGTCATGTCACGGTGAACTCGAACGCGCCACAGAACCATATTTAGATATTTGTTAGGTACCAGCCGTGCAGCTGATAAGATTACCATTTCTATAGGACGTTGTATAACTTGCTTGTGTTGCTTAACCAAACAATGTAAGAAGAGTGGAGTGGAGCTAAGATTTTCAAATAGAACGAATGAATAAGCAGCTTCGAGCCGGACAGAACGCAACCGAGCGGAGAGTACTAAGCGGTGTGTAGCTTAAATCCACACTACCCCGTTCCTCTTCATTGGAAATACCTCTTTTCCCTGGTCTTCTCAATTTCACTCAGCCCAGCTCCGCTTTAATGGAAACGCACCCTTAGACAAAGACCTACTATTGCTTTTCAACACGTGTCTAATTTCTGCCTAAACGTGTTAATAACTAGGATATATAAGATCCTTGGTTAGTTACTCTTTCGGAAAATGTAAAGTCTTCATTCACCAAACGATCAACCAACTCATTATTTTTAGAAAGAATCCATTGCAATACAACAGTTTAATGTTTGGCAACAATCTACTAACATATAGGTACAACAAAACCTTACCAAACCTATAAATAATATAATCCAACTGAATTTCGGTCACGGTGGTCAATCTCAACCGAGATTAGCCATGTGCGATGGAGATATTATAGTGCACAAGTGAGTGCGCAAACACCTATGCTCTCTCTGTTCCTTTACTCTCATAGTCCGATGACGGTAATCCGACACGACCATAGAGAGATCAGGCGCACGATCAACGGCTTTACGTGCTTTCCGAGGCACGGAGGTGTCACACCGTCAACTTCCAAACTTCGGGCAGCTACAGAGTATTTCTTTATGGAAAACCCACGGGAATCGAACCCAGTACCTCACGCTCAGAAGTCGCGCTTGCTACCACGAGACCGATGAGGCAGTAAACTTAAATAAATATCATTATCTGCGATAGGTACTCCATTCGGATAAGTGTTATCAGATTACATTGTTTACAGTAATATCTAGCCATCTTAGGTATTCACGTGCTTACCGCTATCAGCATAATCTTACGGTTAAACAATATCGTAAGTAGTAGACCCAGATAACGTAGATTTGTACAGTCGAAGTTATCAATATCTGAATGAAATGTTTGTTCAAATTAATCTGAACAACTTAAGGGGATTACATCGCCCAAATCCAAAAAAACACCTAGGTTGATTGAAGTTTATAGATGTACGATTACCATATAAAAAATGAAGGGGATACTTAAGGACATTACTAATAAATTGTATTGATTACGTTTCTCAAAAAAATACCCTAACTCTAGAAAAAAAATCTGGTAAATAGGCCTTTTTTGAACATTAATTCCATATTTTCTCGTAAACGGCTCTATATTTATACATTGAATTTATACCAAAATATATGTTACGATAAATTGAATAACTTGTATTGATTTTTTTTCTAATTTCATTGAATATCGATAAGTAATCAAGAAAAAATCGAATCAGTACTAACACCTCGCGCGCAGCACCCCCTGCAATGCCTGTGTAGAGGTCAATTCTTCTCTACTAGTGTAGAGGTAAATTTTTCAAGGTCACTGAGCAATGTAATACCCTTAAGGAGGGAACTCACGAAGGTGAAAACCGTTTCACCCGCGGCCGCCGCGATTGCGGGCCCACGGCTTCTGTAGAATGCAGATACTCGTATATATTATGTAAAAAATTAAAGCACATTTCACGACGCGTTTTACGGCCTCTGCGTGCGCGGTTGTTCGCGGCTCACGCTGCACCGGCGGGCAACTTGTAGAATCGCGCTGGTCGCGGTCGCCTGCAGCCTCGGCGATTTGCGCCCGCGCCGGACGCTGTTTAAAACCGCTTCGTGAGTTCTTAGCCTTAACTATATCTCAATAACATTAAGATAAACATTTAAGCTTTTTTGAGGTTGGAAATCATCTAATGACTCTTTTCGCTTTAGGATGGGGGAGAGCGTGTTAGACTTTTACTGACTAAAAATAAACCTGTGCCCTTCAGCTGCCTTTTGCGTTCTAGGACCGCGGGTTTCCACGTGTTTTCAGAAATTATCCGCAGTCCTAGCGTGCTAAGATATTTATCCCGTTCAAGCAGTTTAATTTTTACAATTTTGGAACAATGTGCGAGGGCCTTTTTGTATCGTAAGTTTATTCGTAAGTGATCGTAAGTTTTTGATCACGCATGCGGGATTGCCCCCCATGCGTAACCCCCGCAAATGTCCTTTTCATACAAGTATTTATTATAATGAGAGAAATATGCAAGCGAGACGCGGGTCGTGATCCCGGACAGCAGCAGCACGCAGAAAACTAGATCTTAAGCTAGCGTGTCTCACGCTGCGTGAAATTTTCTGCATGCCGCCCCGCATGCGTGATAAAATCCGCACTATATTAAAAACACCCTATATCCAGATATTTTGTATGCTGACTGTACCTATCGACAATAAAGTTATCTATCAAACTAGTAGGCATTTCTAAAATTGTAAACCATTTGATTTTTGTAAAACGAAACTAATAAAATTTTAAATTGTAAAATAATTTTATTTACAGTAATTTGCAACTAAGACTAGGTAATATAAAACCTGGGAGTGGTATTAGCTTCGTGATATCAGCTGTTTAATGGTGGGTTTTGAAATAATATAGTAAATAACTACCAAAAACATGTAGTCTGTCTTCTGTTTCAAAATACACTTTTAATGAATAAGGCCCGGTTTCCACCAAAGCGGAGAGGAGAAGTGTAGCGGAGAGGAGATGTGAGCTGTGCGCAGCGAAGACGTGAGCTGTGTGCAGCGGAGACGTGAGCTGTGACAGATCGAAACCAGACAAGTTCTGTCAACGATAGGAAGACGTCATGTCGTTACCTAAATTATTTTTTTGTGTAAAAAGTTTTCTCCGAGTACTTCTATAAATCAATATGAAAAAAATAACGTGTCATGGTATTAGATTGCAAAGACTATGCATCAACCCAGATGCAACCTCTTTGCGAATGACGCTTTCAGGTGTGTGAGGTGCGGGGCGCGTGAGTGCGCGCGCCGCGCACCGCTCGACCGCCCGACTAGACACGTCACCGCTCAGCCGCCGGCACTTCTCCGCTCTGCCGCGCCGCTGACTCGGTCGCCGCACAAAATTCTATAGAAAAACAAAAGAATGGAGAAACATCTCTCCTCTCCGCTTGATCCATTTTCACCAAAGCTTAGCGGAGAAGAGATGTGGAAATAACGAAATGTGATTGGTTTATTCAAACACATTTCCTCTCGTCTCCTCTCCTCTCCGCTTTGGTGGAAACCGGGCCTTAGTTTGTTCATTTGATGTGACCTTTGTAACTTAGCAAAAACTTTTAGATCACAAATATACTCTAGTACACTGTAGTTATAATCATATAGGTTTGAAGATACATTTCATTAGGCTGATTTTTTTTAATAGGTTTTAAAAGGATAATGCTAATTAAGTAGATCATAAAAGAAATTAAAAAAAAAATTGAGATCAAGAAAGCTAAAAAAACTAATTTTAAATTAGAATGACGGCAATGACGCCATTTTGTTGTATGGATTGCTAGCTTCAGCCAGTGGCTTCGCCTGGGGGGAAGTAGTCAGCTCCATACAAACTTTGGAATACCGCTTTATCCCCTTAGGGGGTGATTTTGAAAAATTCTGTCTTAGTTCTTGTCTATATCATAAAAAAACCTTATGCAAAATTTCACGCGTCAATCAGTCAATTTTTCATTTTATATCTATACACCGTTAAACTCTGGTCGTTTTGATCCCGCGGAGGGTCGATTCGGTACATGAAACACTACAACTTATTTAGAGTCGCATGTACGAAATTATTTAATTAATTTCGTACATGCGAATATTAATTCGATTTTTAGGAAAAAAGTACTTTATTTTTTAATTTTATCTATACAAATCGATAGTGTTTCATGTACCGAATGGACTCTCGATCACGATCAAAATTTAACGGTGTATATAAAAACGAAATACCACTCACTGATCAATCACGAAATCTCAGAAACTATAACACATACAAACTTAAAATATGGCAGGCAGGTTCCTTATAGGGTGTAGACAAGAACGGATTTTACGAAACTCTATCCCCAAAGGGGTAAAACGGGGTTTGAAAGTTTGTATGGAGAAACCGCCTTTCACGCGGGTAAGCTGCTGGCAGGAGCTAAAGCCCGGTCGCGGAGCAGGAAGAATTTCGTACAATGACCTTTGGGCCTACTGACAGTGATCACAAACATTTTTATATTAAGTGCGTTTTACATTAGACATTTGAAGGGGGAAAAAAATGACTAATTTATTAAATAAATTTTTGTTATTAAATATGTAAATTATTTATTTACATTTTATAAATTATAAAAATCGAGTTAAAATTACTAATTCGGTAGAAATATGGTAATAAAATAAAAATTATCATTGTCATTCATTATTTAAATTTATGAATTTCGTCAAGAATTTTTTGTAGTGATTATATGCTAACCAAAAAAAAAAACACATTCAAAAAAGAACAAAACTTACAATAACAGTAAAAAAATTACTGTAAAGGGTTTACAATCCCTGACGACGGAGGCCATTGCATCTGTGCGAGCGAGACGCATTATATTTACGCGGGAGTGACAGAGACAGATAATAATAGGTCAACGTACGAAATTCTTCGTGCTCCGCGTCCGGACTTTAGTACACAATATACATGACTTAAAATCTATTTACACTACACATCTTTCTTTATGTTAGATAAAAATAAAAAACAAAACATAGAGATAAACACTCAATTTATTTTCAATTAAATAGGAATGTTTACAATATAAAGAACACGTAACTATATCTACATACGATGTAGAGACACTTCGAAAGGTTAGTATCTAAAGTGACAATACGTAGTTTCTAATTGAGTGACGATTTTCTCACATTTGGGCAGGCTAGCGGTCTTGTGACAAGACGAACAGGGCCGGATCAACCACGAAGCAAGAGCTGTGGGCCGCACGTATTGGGGCGGGCCCCGCTTGAATATATAAAAACAAATCAAAATACGACTTCCGAATTTTCTATGAAGACAACATTGTCTTGTAAGCTATAGACACTATTAGACAACCAACATAGATTTTCTATATGTCTTAACATTGTCTTATAAGCTATAGGCACATATTATAGACCACCTATGTAGGTTGGCAATGTTGTCCAAAACCAATGTAGGTTGTCTATATGTGCCTATAGATTATGGATCCATCGCTACCGAAGGGGCTCGCAATCTCTTTGAAAAATAATTTGAAGAAGTTTTATTCGTTATAATATATAAAGATTTAGAAGGGGCCCTTGGGCAGACTTTGCTACAGGCCCCACACGCTGTCTTGATCCGGCCCTGATGACAAACATGTCACAATATTTATATGAAATAAACACAAAGCGTAATTATTGTGATATAAAGTTGGTTGTAAATATCTTATAACAAAGTTATAATTATAGTTTCCCGCAGACAGGCTTGACTATAATGCCTTTTTAAAGAATAATAGTTATAAAACGCAATGTCTTATTGTCACGTCTGTCTGTAGGAGCCTAAGTGCTTGTTTATGGAGACGCGGCGCGTTGGGCGTTCGTCGTACATTGCAGCAGCTGGCCACGACATCGCTCGCGCAAACACAAACATATGGCAATGTACGACGATCGCCCGACGCGCCGCGTCTCCGTAAACAAGCCCTTAGTATTGAATGGCAGTTTTATTGCAAAAAAAAAAATACAACATACTTATGTTGTGTATAATGTTTCTTAGCGAAAGCACGTGACCACGTCAGACAACTGGCGTATCTTCAAATATACTTGTTATTTTTTGCTTTATTATTGAATCTATGCATCTAAATACAAGGCCAACACATACCTATATTTTCCTTAATATTGTATGCAAAAACTAGATACTCGTACAATTAATATAATTAAAAAAGCTATTTGATTCATGTGCTCACATATCAGAAGCGACAAGAAATATGTAACCAAGATTTATGTAACTCATAATATGATTTAAAACGAGTGTTCATAGAGTTTCTTGCACGTTCTTCTCCATGAGATTTACGCTTTGAAAAATTTTTTCACACTTTTTTTTATGGACTGACCGACAGTTTGGCAATTCAAAAGTGCCTGTAATTGGTCTATTTGAAATAAACTATTCTGGTTTCTGATTTCATGTGTTTTGAGAAAAATAATATTATGAATTTGTTTATCTAAAAATAACTATACATTTCCTAAAAAAAACTCAATCAAGATTCAATCGGTTTTAACGAAAAAACGTGTTTAAATTTGAAACAAAAACTCTTAAATATATTATAGAAATATTTTGAGCTGCAAATGTTCAAACAGGTTTCATTGCATTATCTATGTACTTCCTATAGCGAACAGACTCTAGTTTGTTCATTATGGTTGGCATAAATATACGTGTCGAATTGTCATAAAAGTATTTACCTATAAGTTTTTGTAATCCATCAATTGCTTTTGGAATCACACTTTCTTTCGTAACTATGACAAGGTAATCGTCATTTTTAGACATTTTTGTCGATTTTTGAAAGTTACTTTTGTGTCAGTGAAGGCACGTGAAGAAATCATTTTGCATCATATTCATGTACAACTTTTTAATCACGTGCGCAGGAGTGGAATTTACTGAATATTACGATCACTCAACATCTATAGGTAAGTTATGCATTTTGTAGTGTAGTTCCAATGTTTTTTTTTTATATATATATTTTATATTTACTGTTTAAATCAGTAATAATATTGTAATGAAGATAAGTATTACTTTCGTATATATTTAGGAAGTGACTCACACAAATTGCATAATAATACAATGACCTTGTTGAAATTGACACAATAACACAAAAACCTTGAAGTAGACATATTAGTCGTATTTCAATAACATTAAAAATAATCTAGGAAATAATAACAAAAATGCGAATCAACGCGCATAAAAATGACGTTACCAATATTTGAAATTCTTCCTAAACACCCAAGATAACAAAACTAAAACATATTTCTATACAATATTTACAAAAACTATAATAATTATACTTTAGTAGCGTTACATATTCCTATGGATAAATAATACAGACAAAGAAATTAGGCAAGAATTAGATAAAACATAAGATAGGCAGGCTCAAGGTAGACCGAGTGTGCATTATAAAACATTTTTATTGTGGGGTGCGAAATCATCAAATAACTAAGTAGTACCTACGCGGCAAATAAGTTGAGACCCGAAAATCTCTTATGATCCTCGTCAGACAAGTTGAACCATTATGGCGGTCGACCCGATTTTAAGGTCTCATTCAAAGTGGGGAGCTGGCGTAACTTATTTGCCGCGTAGCGTAGAAGCTTTATCTCTCTTTAATGAATATAACTTTTTTTTTTCATATTTGTTTACCAGAGTTAAAAAAATATTTAATTTTACAAATAAATCAATTGCATTCATACTCCACGTTGGAATGGGGTGACGGATTGATCGAGTAACATCAAAATACCTTTTATTAGCAGAGCATATAGGCAGATCGAGAAACTGTCAATGCGTGGTTGCCACGAATCTGCAGAAAAAAAAAACTCTATCGCTAACCTACAAATTATTATCTATTATATTTTATCTGACAAAATCTAGCAACATGAGTTATAGAATTAGCATAGACTTAGTTTACGAAATATAGCTGAAATACAATCTTATACTAAGGCAAACTTGCGTAAAGCTCACAAAATTAAATTAATACCAAAAATAAATAAATATTTTTCTTAGTCGTATTTAGTCGACCTTTACAAAACGAGTTTATATGTTCAGTGTTTATTTTATTTAGTGAGTCTTTCTGCAAGTTAGCCTTTATTAATATAATCATTTATTTATAACTTTTTAACATTTTTGTAACATAAGCTTTTAGGCCTAATTTCCTGTACTAAATGGGCCATGTTATCATCAACTAACACTTTCTATCATTTCGTAATCTGAAAATAAAATTCTCGTTTTTTTTTTATTGCATTAAATCGATAACAGACAGCTCATCATGACTGATAACAAACCTGCATTGAACTCACACATACACGCGACGATTTAGTTAGTAATATTAATATTATTTATTTATTTATTTATTTATTTAAAAATCTTTATGCACTACTATGTACAAAGGCGGACTTAATGCCGTAGGCATTATCTACCAGTCGACCTTAGGGTGGTGCAGAGACATAACATAATAGGTGCAACTTAATGAAAAACAGACAAAATAAATAGAAAACTAATACAATATCTAATAAATATAAATATAAATACATACTTATATAAATACATACAAATAACCAAGTTACATAATTAATATAGTTACATAGTTATAAGATTACACAAACTTTTATTTTCATGTTTCTACACACTATTGTCTGCATTTCTTTTAATCTCTCCTTTCGCAGGTATGCTGGAGATTTTTTAAATAAGCAATACCTCTGTTATCATTTTTATAACGAATTATCTTTTCCCTTTTCCCGTTATATGTGGGTAAGATGTCGTCTGCACCGGCTGTTGGTTAAACGACATTTTCTATTTTCTCAAAAAACTGTAAAGGCTACAACCTACAATTTGTCTTTTTTCTACTTTATTTATACTATTATTATTTTTTATTTTATCTTTATAATCATTCACAACAATACCTACAGAACCTTCAAATCTAACCAGCCTATCAAAAGGCCTATCTAATCTCCGTTTATCAACAAAATACCGCCAACATGGCCCATTGTATACAAGGTGTTGTCACAAGCATATACACAAGCGTCGCGTTATGAGGACAAAGCCTTACTTAATGTCTTCATAAGAATTTAATTGAGCTCCCTTGCAAACGTTCGATTGAGACCGGTCCCTTGATCAAAACATACATTTGATTTAATTACAAGCAGCCTTCAAAATCATTTAACTAAACTAAAAAAATATTCAGCAACATTCCATTCATAACAAAAATATCAAAATGACAATGTAAAAAAGAAAACAAACAAAACTTAATTAAAAGAAAATAATATCACTTGAAAAACCTTAAAGGGGCCAGTCTACATCAGTTGCGCAGCTTCATAAGTAATTGGTCTACTCGGTCTACTGCGGTCTTTTCCCAGCAGACCGAGGTCTACTTGAGGTCCATATCGTCCCCGAGCAGGTCTTCGCACTCTTTCTCCCATTGCTTGTCGTCTCCGGCCTTGTCTGCGACAACTTCGTATTCTTTCAGTTCAGCTTCTAGTTCTTTCTCCCATTGTTCTAAAAATAGGTTAATTTTTAGTTTTAGTTAGTAGGTTGTTAAGTTTAACATACAGTTAACCTTTGCTTTATGAAAGCTTAATCGATTATTTGATTAGTTAATCTGAAAACCAATAGCTTAGTAACATAGTTAATGTTTCGACAAACAACAAAACATTAAAAAATCAGTGACGTACCATTATACAATATACTTTATCCGCTTTCAAAAAAAGCAAAGCTGTTACTATTCATAATGTCTTTTTTTTTAACAAATAACTGAGAATGTAATATAAATCCGAATACAATTGTCGTTTTTCGATCAATCTTGGTGCATTTTTTGAACAGATTTTCGAGACAACATAAGTCTAATGAGAAAAATGCTACTTGATATTTTGACATGATTAATCGCATCACGTTTGTTTATATCTTTTTTTCCCTATGACGTGTATTGTTACACTCTTATCTTCAACAAATACGTCGTGCTGTTATTGATATTACGGTCTAAATTGACAGTAAGGCTGAGTTAATATGAAAATGGCACGTGCCTTTTATCTAAAGAGATATCAAACTTGCACAATTTTTTTGGTACATCAGAACTTAGTGTACCTATCGCGTAAATTTAAGCCTATTGCTAGAATTCGTATACTTACAGAGTTAAAGGAACAACTGAGGGAAGTTGTGTTAAAACGCTTTTTATTAATAAGTGCTGATACTTACCCTTCTCAGAAAGAATATTTACATTAAATACGCTTTAATAGAATAGCGATTATATTTTCTTAAATATTTAAAACTCTTGGCATAGTCTTTTTGCCATCAAACAACCAGGCACTAACTACAATTAAAATCTAAAATAACAACACCAATATTATTTTAGAATAATATAATTATTTCAATTCATAATAACTAACTATAAATGCCAATTTTTCATTTTTAACTATATGTCGTAATTTCACTAAACAATGTTCAAGTGTCGAAGAGTATATTATATACTGTCGCTAGATACATGTGTTACAGGTTGAGGGAACCTACTGGAAGAAGCAGACCACACCAGGCCACGGCAAGCCTCGGTCACCAAGGATAAACCTCGAGGTAGGTAATAAAATTTCGAAAGTAAGTCGCGAGGACACACAGACAGCCAAATTATTTAGTAATTTCAGGACTATGAATAAATGGACACCGATTTACGATTATGATCACGACTAATTTATTGCTCAACGGTTCTGATGAAATTGCTAGAGGTTTGAAGTTGAGAGTCCAAGATATTTATATATACTGGAATATATATAAATCATATTTATATATAATTTATTATTCGCAAGCCGACTGATCAATACACAGGCTTCATCTTATAAGTCAGAACAGCGCTTCATCAATTAATAATAATATAGTATAAGTGCACAATATATAATAGATATTAGATCTAAGCAATAAATGTAAAATGTTGATTTATATTTTTATATGAAGATTGATAAATACATCAGGTACTATACCGGTATCATTTATTATTAAATAGATATTGCTGCGTATTTTAATTCGGTCATACATACGTATATACATATTTTAGTCGAAGACCATACTGTAGATAAATATGCGTATATTCTGGACCAGCATCAAACCTCTAGCAACAAAGCAGGTACTAAAAGACTCGGTAACAAAGAAACCCGAGCGACAGCATACTAGGCCTGTAGTCACAATCGATCAACCATCAAACTCTATCATAAATGAGTCCAACTAGTTCTACACAACTTTAATAACATTGGATTATTCTCCTGATTAATATAGACCTAACGCTAATTGTAAATAATTACAAAACAAACAGGGAAGATAATGTGTTGTCAGTAAATGTTCCAAATATTTATGAAGACGGCAGTTTTTATGGATTTATAATTGACTGTCACCCATAAGTGATATGTCGCGGCTGGGAAGAGCTTGCGTACAAACGACATTCATTGTATCTTTAATATATAGTTGATCAAACTTCAAACATTCCTCATATACGCTCCTTATCTCAAAGACCTTTTTGTGTTCAACTTTTAGGTCCTTTAATACGTTCATAATCATTTGCACGTCCAATTTGTTGTTAAAATGATTATTATAATATGAAAGATTTCAAACAGGCTGACAACACAATTTTATGTACAAAAAGATTTAAAAGTTTCAACATTGCTACGCGAAAACAGTTTAAAGACAGCGAGAAACAAACGCCAAGAGGTAACGACCAACTTTGAGAAATATGTTAGCGGATAGATAAATAAAACACAAGACAAACAAGCAATAATAGACCATAAAGCTCAAGAAAGAGGGTTGATAATATAAGTAGCAATGTCAAAACCTGAACAATATATACTTACATTTAACGCTACTGAGCCGAATTTTAATGAACTGTGTGATATTATCAGCTATATAACCTTAATCGATACTTAGACATATATAACATTTAGTAGACATTAAAATAGGTTCCATTGAGAAAATTTTATTTGATTTTTATTGTTTTATAGATAAGTATACAATTCAACCGTAGTGGTCTTTACGTCAATAGCGAAATCATGAACAGGAGATTGTTCCATCTGTTCAGAAGATGCTGCTAGCTATTGAAATACAGACCAGTGTGCTACCAGTGACATACAACAGATTATAAATAAATACATGGTTATATATACAGTTATAGTCCTTATAACAAGGACAGAAAAGCTATATTGTCATATAACATTCAGTTTGTATATATATACGACACACGAGATAACAACAAGGATGAAGATATGACACAGTGATATATCTTTAAAAGTTCAAATAAAAATGCAAACAGCGATAAATTCTATATAAGTAATAACGCTTGAAATTATATTTATAATGTGTAGGGATTAACAGTGATGTGGGCTTGACACAATAATGCCATGACTACTGTCAAGCTTACAGCATCTGAGCAGAAACCATCAAATCATCGAGGTATACCAAAAAAAATTAAGGTAAGATAAATAAATTTAGGTGATATATATGAAGATATTGCAACCCATTTTAAATATCTCACAGCGAAAGAATATCTACAGTGTACAATATTAACATTTTAACCTGTTTTTTTTTAATTTCTATTTTAAATGTGCGTACCCGCTAGCTAGATCGTGATGGCATTATTTTATCAAGATTGATACAATTGTTATGAAGATAATAGCATAGTACATTCTTTGATGCAAGCATCGTATCGTCTAGATATTACTGTTCTATACATTACCACCCCCTAGTACATGGGGGTACTCTCAAACGGTCTACAACGCTAGAACCTTCAGAAACCTATTTCCAATATAGTGATTGTCCTCTCTTATATAAGTGTTGATGGAAACAACATGAATGATGGATACAATGCAATTTAATATTAAAATTCAATTATAGTAACAAGAATCACGGAAAATACACTAGATTCCTTAGTGAATATCTAGCTAGACCATAATATTAGAGAATAATATATAGAACAGTGGTGTTATAATATTGTGTGCTGTGGATGTCAAGACGTCCTTTAAGCTGCATTCCGGGGAGAAAGAAAATATGCTTTTAGCAACATTATTAATACCCATTAACTAATTGGAATTGAATGATGTATTTGATGGTGCTAATGGATTCAATTTCGATATTGACGGGTAATTTCAATTTAACAGTAAGTAAGAAGTTACAATCTTAGTTTAAATTCAAAATTAATATAATTTAACAGTCAGTATGTTTCAGTCAAATAGGAATATATAGGATGAGGATTCCTCTAAAGTGGTCTTAGTAAAAACGTGGGTTGTTAAAGTGTAGCCAGACAAATATTTATATACACAGAGAGCATGCAATGCAATTATATTCCTCAAAGTTGGTTCTGATTTATAATGTGAATGGTTTCGCGACAACACGTTAGATTAAGTCAGTCCTAAAAAAAACTTTTGTGAAAAAAAAAATTAAAACTAAATAATATGGCCATGTGTGTGAAAACATAAATTAAATAAAAATAAGGAAAGAAAATCCCTAAACAAAACGTAAAGTTGCTTTATTTCAGTAAAATAAGAAAGACCAAAGAACTGTGTAAGATTTCAACAGCCTTTGCGTCTGTTACTTCCTTATCAAACTATAAAATGCCTTCATTAACTTAAATAACAGTACTTGTTGGTAATAATACAGTGAGATAAAAATAAAAAGTCTGAAAAAGTTATGTCTTACCATCCTCGTTCTCTCTATCGACTTTCAAAGATTTTATTAGTTTCTTGGCGTCGTCGATCGACTCTTGCGAAGACTTTTCATTGACTATAAGATTCTCGCTTGCCGATTTATCATCGTCTAATATGGGAAATAAACAAAATAATAAAAATCATAACGGTGAAGAAATAAAACAAAATAAAGAACTTAATGTATGGTGTTGTGGAAGATTGGAGATACCTTAAAAATAATTAACTATGTAATTAAAATGATGGGCTTCTGTGAGTATAATATGTAGAAAAGTTTATCCCCATATTGCCAACTATCGCAAAAAAATCCCCATTCGATATGATATTATAAAATTTTTGATAGGCATGCCATAACGTACGTCCACGCCCAGAAACAGCCACTTTTCGCATGAAAATTTTGGATATACACTGTTAAATTTTGATAGTTTTAATCCCGTGGAGGGTCGATTCGGTACATGAAACTATCGACTATCGATTTCAATGACCTGTAGGTAGTTGTCGGTCATTGCCTACTAACTACCTACAGGTCATTGGACTCGCTCAGCTAATGCATATATTAATTCGAGTTTTAGAAAAAAATACTTTATTTTTAATTTCATCTTTACAAATCGTTAGTGTTTCATGTACCGGATCGACCCTCCACTGGATTAAAAAGATACGCTTGTAGTTGGCCACGCCCTCAACTCCTTTGTTCGAACAAACGAATTGGGGGCGTGGCCAACTCCAAGCGTTCACGCAAAACGTAACGATTGTAACTTGGCCAGGAGGGCTGATTATTTTTTAATCCATTCAGCGTACAACTTTGTACTTTGGACAGTTTTTACTTTGGTAGTCAGCATCTAATCTGTCAGTCATATTTTTATTTCGTGATGGCTTTTAACCTCGAGGTCGCCTGATGGAAGGCGATGAATGAGGTCTATAATGGAACTAATGAGACCAGATGATGGCTGTCGACTCTTTGAGAGTAATAGCTGGGACTTTCAGCCTGTGCCTACATTCTTTAGGACCTGTATCTAATGCACTAGATGCGTGTGAACTAATGTGTGGCAGATTGTAAACTAGTCATACCCTGGGAGTCGTCGGCGCTGCTCTGGCGGCCGGCAGCCGCGTCCGCCTCGTTGGCCTGGCAGATGAGCGACATGCGGTAGAAGTAGTTCCGCCAGAAGTTCTCCTCCGTGATACTGGAAAGAACAGATTGCGAATATAAAGTATATTGTAACAACAAGTACATATACCTACGTATGTAATACCTACATAAACTGCCCCCCTAGCAAAATACGATCGTTTCGATAAAGTCGAACGCTTTGAGTTGGCTACGCCTCCAATTCTTTTGTTCTGACGTCATCTCAACGCTCAGTCACGTGATCAGAACAAAGGAATTGGAAGCATGATCGATGTTAACGAAACGATGGTAACTTGGCTAGCCCCCCTAGCCTGGCTAGCTCTGTCACCCATATTATACGTCACTTCCTGATCTCGATTTAAGTTCATGTGTGTGCGTGTCTTTGTGTGTGTGTGTGTGTTTTTATTGTACAACTAGCTGATCCGACAGAACACTTTTTAAAGATGAGATAGATGAATTGTGTGAGGCTAATATGAAAGATAAGGGATTAAATGAAAACGAGTCGGTTGACAAAGGGGAAATTACTTCTTGAAAATAACATTATTCAAATGTCCAAAAGTTCGTACGCAATTTATGAGTCGTGTTTTCATGAAGGTTAGAAATCGCTTTGAAGAGCGCCAAAGCCGCGAAGGACTAATATTATTACATTTGAATAATGTTATTTTTAAGAAGTAATTTTTCCATTGTCTTGAGTTTCTGAAAGGAAGGCTCTGCCCTGGTATGAAAGGCAACGAAGGGACGGAGTGGGTTTTTTAGTCAGTAGAAGTCTGACACTATCTCCCGCTCCGCCCAAGGGCGGGAGATGTCATTGGATGATTTTCCCCACCAAAAAAAACCCAGTATTAACATTCAGCACTAGATCAAAGCAGTGGTGGCCTAGTGGTCATTGGCCCGACAAAATCCAAATTCAAACCAGGCAAACGCTTTACTTTGAGTAACTTTTTTTTTCACATATCTCAAAACGATGAAAGAAAACATTTTCGAAGACGTGACATCCACCAACCCGTGATGGATTACGGTCGATGTGTTTGATCTACTATGATCATGATTATACCAGATCGAACTGGAATTTATCGTTTGGAATGGAGCTTGTATCATTTATTATATCTTTATATTATAGTGCAAGTAATCATTTCACCACGTGCCGGGGCTTTGACATCATGGTGACATAAATAAAACCTATCAAATAAAGCTCCGATTAATTCGATGGTCGTCGTATTATCTTTATCACCTCCTGTGCCACTCATTGTGATAACTTTGATAAGGTCACTCTGTCACATGGGACCTTATAATGCACTGTCACTGTACTACGTACTTCAGGCAGGTAAAGTACCTGGGCGTTATCGTAAAAGTAGAGTTTTATGGTTCGTTCGTACACACGGTACAAACTTGGTACAGAATTACGTAATTTTTTATAAAATGTTTTCTGTGTTTCCTGATGGCTCCAACTCGGAAATCTTTAAGTCAAGAGTGAATAGGTTACTTCTAGGTAAGCGTGCTCCATCGTCGACCGTGTGACGAAGTGTGACCGTGTGATCGGTCGACATTGGAATTGTGACGTTTATTTATTTATTTAAACTTCATGTACAGTAGTGGTACACAGGCGGACTTAATGCAACAAGGCATTCTCTACCAGTCAACCTTTGGGTTAACAAAGACAACACTGTAGTAGGATAAACTGTGATAAAAAAAAAAAAACAAAAAAAATTATAATTAAGAGAACTTGAAAAAATGTCAATTATTATGACGAAGACTGAAACTAAAGTTGAAAAGGTTTCAAGGAGTAGTTTCGAATTTTACGCTTGAACCAAAATTTACTTCCAGCTTTACGTTTCTTACTCTTGAATTCGATGCTAGCGCCAAATTGGTTTAAAATTGCGTGAACACACGCTAAGCTCAATCCTGAATTCATTTAGTTTCCCAAAATGGTCACGCAATTTGGCGCTAGCATCAAATTCAAGAGTACGAAATGTCACAATTCTAATGTCGACCGATCGGAATTAAACACA
Organism: Leucania comma; assembly: GCA_958295575.1. Lineage (NCBI taxonomy): Eukaryota > Metazoa > Arthropoda > Insecta > Lepidoptera > Noctuidae > Leucania > Leucania comma. The sequence goes on from OY282484.1 coordinate 1,465,075, forward strand.
AGAGTAAGCCCCAGATGGTCGATGGGGCCAAAAGTTTCTGGAGTGGCGACCGTGTACCAAAAGACGCAGCGTTGGAAGGCCTCCCACGAGGGAGACCGATGACCTAGTGAGGGTTACGGGAATCCGATGGATGCGAGACGCGTAAGAACTTTTGTTGTGGCAACACTTGGACATAGGCCTCTCCTACGTCCAGAACGACTTCATGATTATGATGTGCAACATAGCAGTGCAGATCTCGGTGTATAATGTATGTAAGTCTGCGCCTGTACCGTGTGGGCGCACCAATATAGAGATTATATAATATAATATATGATTTTCAACACTTATTATACAACGTCGTCTAGTCCCAAGCTAAGCAGAGCTTGTAGTATGAGTACTAGACAACTGATAAACATACTTATAAATTTCTAAATACATACATATTATAGATAAACTCGCTAGTTTTCGGGCAGGTCGCTCCGCCCCAGCTTTGCACAGGTGCAATAGTGATATTTAATATATTATGCATGTATTATACATATAAACCTTTCTCTTGAGTCACCCTATCTATTAAAAAAACCGCTTTAAAATCCGTTGCGTAGTTTTAAAGATCTAAGCATAAATAGGGACAGACAGCGGGAAGCGAATTTGTTCTATATTACGTAGTGATTACACCCAGACACAGAACAAATGAAAATGCTCATCAAACAAACATTTGTCCTGAGTGGGAATCGAAACCACGACCTCAGGCATAGCAGTCAGGGCCAATAACTACTAGACCAACAGGCCAGATTATCACACAACTATGAATCACAAAGGCAGTGTTCTACAAAGCTCAAGTTTTTGTTAGCTGTGTTAAACCCGTGGTAAAACTTTATGAATGACAAACACACTTTTTCCTCCCGCTGTTATCTATAAATACCTACCGAGCCAATGCCAAGGTAAATAAGCATTGTTTTAGGCTTAAGTTGATCAAACCACTCAATACTATATAGATAACTGTAATCCGAAGATATCTCGTGACTCGTCAAATCATTACCTAATATCGATTATCAATGAGAATTGGCTCAAAGCTTACTTAGTGCCGCATTGCGACTTAGCGCTTATCAAAAATCATTACCCTCTTTCTGAGGCAGTCGGGTAATTACTAATTAGAATTGATTTGTGATGATTGTTTAACTTAAATGACTTTAATTCGATGGTGATTTTAAAACGTATTTGATAAAACTGAATATTTGCTTAATTTATGTAGTTTTTGTTGTTTCTTCGTGTAATAATACAATATAGATATTTAAAGAAAAAATATTACAATAAAAATTTTAATATTTGTGTTTAGAAGATTCAATATTTGCTTCAAAACATTAAATTGTATTAAATTTTGAACACTATATTTTAATATTTGCATGCCAATTTATTCATAGCGAAATGTGTAGAAGTAATTGCGCTAAAAAATATGTCACTAGCTTCTTTCTAAAGCACCTCAGCACACACTAGCGTATTTTCATATTAGTAAAATAATTTTCATCATCGCACCAGGACTTTCTGTGACTGGTGGGGTTACCGCAGCCCTGGAACTTAAAGGACAACTTAAAGAATTCGTCCGGGTTTAAGCCAGTAAAAGTGTGAAACTTCCTTGCGCTCGACCCAAAGCGGGAAGATTGTTTATGATTGCATTGCATTGCATCAGCCTTATAATGTTCCCACTGCTGGAACTCAGGCCTGCTTTCTAGGAGAGGGAATGGGCCGTAATCCATAACACAGGCCCAGAGCGGAATGGTAGATGTAAAATGTCTTCGAATTTTCGGTTCTAGGACATGCCGGTTTCCTCACGATGTTTTCCTTCACCGTTTTTGAGAGCAGTGCACTCGGCACTCGGCCACTACTGCCCTCAGTTGATGATATTATCAACCGCAAAATAGTACTTCCTGAGATTGTCTTTCACAAACACATAAACAAACAGTTAATCTTACCTCTCTATAATATTAGTGCAGTTTGGTATTTTAACGTTTTAGAACCGTCAGGCATTAAGCCTTATCGATACGGAGATAAGTGATCGATGAAGCCCTCTTATATGACAGTTATCTCATATCTTTCATTTGTTTTGAAGATACCGGTGCACTACGAGAGACCGAACAGGTACCATTTTTTATTTACTTTTTTTTAATATATCAATCATTTGTTTTTTTTTAACAATTGTAATCTCAGTAGTGACTTATAAAGTGTAGACATTTTAAATTATTTTGAAATTTATTTTATATTTTTTTTTCATCTTAAAAAAAATAAATAGAATTAATAAATTATAATAAATAAATAAACGGTAATATGATTAAATAAATATTTTAAAAATATAATTTCATAGATGGAACTAACATAACAAAGTGTCGAATATTTTAAGCTGTAAATTCGAAATTATTCAATTGTTTACTTCAGCTAAATGCTTTAACTATATTTTAGATTGCCGGCACATAATTAAATATAATCAGAAATCAAAAACGATTACTTCAAATAGACCATTTGCAAGCACTTTTTAATTGTCAAAATGTCGTTTGGTCTATAAAAAAGTGAAGCTAAATTGCACATTCCAAAGCGTAGATCTCTATGGAGCTATAAACGACTAATTTCGAATTATGTATTTAATATTTAATTATACTGCAGTCGTTAGTACCGTTTAAAAAAAAATACAAACTAGTACTAGTACTAATACTTCCTGTTGGTGATAGCAATTTTACAATCAGTCAAGTAGTTTGAGATAACCCTCCGTAATGTCAAAAAACACCTAACCTCCTTTAATTTGATTCTATTAATTACATTTTTTATTTCTATCCTATTATATTTATTATTTCAATATAATATAAAATATTTTTATTTTTATATTGTTCATTCTGCTTCATATTATTTGTTATGCACCACTGTTTAGCATAGCACAGTATGACGCTATGTACCTACCACCAAACACAATGTATTATTTTTTAACCCAAAGGTTGACTGGTAGAAAATGCCTTGTTACGTTAGTCTACCCATGTACTGCTACTGTACATAAAGTTTCAATAAATACATTTTTGAAAAGATCACCGCGGCCATAAAACGCTAATACGTACTTAAGGCCCTAAACTCCCAAGCAGTGCTATAAAATAGTGATTTTCTGATGCCTACTCCTCGGTAACGGCTACGTCAATTAATTACATTACAGATTCATGTACATCGTTATCAACATTTGATTTTTTCGTAAGACTAATACTTTTGCCAATTTTTTTTTTAACAATATGATATTTTTTTTGCTTGTTTTCCCTACTCTTTTTAAACGGCTTTAATCTTTAGAAATATGTTTACATTAAAAAATGCTGGTTATGTATTCTTCAGAATATAAATCAATCAATATTTGGCAAAGAAAATGGATTTAAACTTCGCCTAGGCGCTGTACGAGTATGTGTGCATTTAATTCCGGCCAGTGTTCAAAGTACTATACGCCTTATTAGAAGGAACTAAAAGTTTTATATTGTGTTCTACTGCTGGGTCAGGAAAGAAGGGGAGACTTCTCCTTCCAAACCTCTGATCAATTTCTGGCCAAGTTTGCCCCTTGAACATGATGAAAAGCAAAATTCCAAACTCAAGATTTGTCAACGGGCTATGCAGTGCAGCAAAATAAGTTAGAAACACCACCATGCTCTCGTTAACTCAAGTGGTAAGATATCGATGACAAATCAGCCAGGATGAAATGAAACTGGCACATGTCGCACGAACGCAGTTGAACGAACGAACGAACGTGGTGGGAGAAATTTGGCTGTCACTGGACGCCAGGCGACATCGACCTCCCGTCGACATCATCGAGGTCGACTGCGGTGAAGGTGGTGAAGAAGTCATAAGAAAAAACAACTTACACTTTTGGCACGAGATCGAAGCGCATCTTCTCAAGGTTGGGGTCTTCGCCCATGATCGCCACGGCCACCGGGTACATCTTGTCGTAGTCGAAGTCGAATTCAACGCCCGCTGGCGGAGCTCGCACGAAGTTCCGCCGGTCCTGGAAGTTACCAAGAGTTTTGTTAATGTGTGAATTTGATGAATCATCCTCTCTTCCATATGGAGTGCTCGTAAGACATAGTATATTCCTTGTGAAAATAACGGTGATTAATATCATTCCTTGCCGGAATCTGTGTTTTCCTCATAGCTATAACCTAGAGATCTTTAAGTCAAGAGAGAATAGGTTACTTCTAGACAAGCGTGCTCCATCACCGGCCACATGTTCGCTTACCATCAGGTGAGGTAATGCTCAAACGCGAGCCCATCCATAATAAAAAAAAAACCTTTCGACCGCGGCACAGCAATACGTGACCACGTCATGATATCGATTTATTATAAAGCCCACTCCCAAACGGAAATATACAATTTGCTTTATCCGACATAAATAGCCAATAAAAATGATCCGCCTGTGCAAAATTTCGACAGATCAGAATATTGGAAATCCGAACCCATAAATATAAAACTCTCGTGCGAATAAATGGTTATATTCGATACGCAGGTCGTGTTATTAAATAAATTACAACTGTACGCAACATACAACATGTCCACGTCAGAAGTTTGGACACAAAGTTTGATGAGGATATTTCTGACAGAGGATCGCCTCCGGGATACTGATGAAGGCAGTTATTTATTTGACTGGCACATCAGTCTTGTATTCCCTCATATTTTGGGTCGGCTTTTGAAGACGTAGTTGTAGCAACAGTGTCCATTCGTGCATGAAGTAACGCCCGGGTGTCGCCACTGTATGGACCGCCGGGAGCACACGGTGGAGCACACGTTAGGGCCGTGTCCTCGTGGGAGCGATCGGTGGCAATGATCTCTCGCGCTGGGCTATATTACAGGTCATGGTCCGAAGCGAAGAGGAGTGGCTGGCGGTCGCCTTTTTCTGCGAAGCAGTAATGCTAGCAAAAGAGGAGGCCGCACGTGCACCCGCGAGGGAGCGGCCCTCACGCCCCCGCCGCCTGGATCACGATCCCGATTTCCGGCCACTGTAGGCGCGGGCTTGCGGACGGCGAGCAATGAGTAGCTCGCCGTCCAACCGTCCGGACCGAGCCTAAGTCGTCGACGTCAAGGAGATGTCAACAAACTGTAGGAGTCCAGCAAAGAAACGAAATGTGCACCCCTCGAGCGGTATACTTGTACATATGGTTGTATAACTTTAAAAACACCCCAAGCTTCTTTCGCACGTTCCTATACACACGTAAACGAAATTGATCGGCCGACATTGGTCGCTCTATATCTGAAGTTTATTTGCTCGTGGCGGCACGTTAAACGTAAAGATATTTAAACTAAATAGCTCGTTTGTACACTATTTTAAGAACTATCGACAGGCCCACGCACTGCGAGTTGATGGTTAATTTAGAAGTCCCGTCAAAACTTGTATTGATTCAGAAGATGGATCAACAGTCATTACTCAACCGATCAAGTGGCTCAAACTTTGTAATCTTCACTAAGAACTGCCCTGATGGGGATTGAAACTTTATTGACGCTTTCAATTAATTGTTTTGATCTGACGCTGTGAGTCATCGTAATAAAGATATTTCTATCGAATCTTAATCCACAAATTCCTATTGATCCAAAGAATGGAGCTTCATTTATGAACAGTCAGGGAATACAAAAATGTCTATATGTATGTTTATACATATATATTTATATAAACCTTTTTGTTTTCCATGACTGTTCATATATATTGACGTTTATTTGGTACAAACAAACATTTAGTTTTTTTCCCGTTTAGAACTGGATTACTAACAGTGAACCAGTTTTGGACCTGCAGTAGGGCGTTCTTTTCATCGTCAAGATTATTAGTCCTTTTATTTATCTTAAAAATCAAAGAAGTGTTGGGGTAAATCTTTAATATAAACTAAAAATAAAAAAGGACCTAAAATTGAACTTTGAGGTACTCCCAATTTAACATCTAACCCCGACGAATTTACACCGTTTATTTGAACTAATTACTGTCTACCATTTAAATAATATTTTAATAATCTTAACGCGGATCTATCTAGTCTGTAATGTCTGTGTGTTTCAGAAGTAACGTTTCATGAACTACACAATCAAACGCCTTAGACAGGTCGCAGGATATGCCTATAGCATCTCGTGCCTCCTCCCACGCATCAAATATGTGTTTTACTAAGGAGACACCTGCGTCAGTTGTACAACGTCCTTTGGTGAATCCAAACTGTTTATCCTATACGATATTGTTCGTGTTAAAATGATTAAGCATTTGATTTAACATCACCTTTTCAAATATTTTGGTAAAAACTGGCAACACGGACACTGGCCTATTCCCGGATTTAAAAAGTGGTATCACTTTACTGTCTTTCATTAGATCCGGAAAGACTCCTTAATCTATACTCAAATTAAATATTAAAACTAAATACGGCGCTATAGTCTCAATAATTGAAGTACAAACTTTGATTGGCATACCCCATAAATCTTCGGTCAATTTAACTTTGATTTGTTTAAAAGCTTTTATTACTGTTATGGGGTTTATATAGTTGAAAGTTAAATTCAGTCGGGCAGGCTGCAACATTCGCCTGTAACAAGCCGAAAGCATGCGATGGCGACGAATTTAATAGACAACTAGTGCCAGTACTTTCACATATGTTGAAGTATCACGTTGTTAGGACTTGTTGTGTGGAACCAAAAATAAACATATCCGTCCCTCATGATGACTTGGCTCGCGAGGTTGTCGACATGTGGAAAGTGGAATCGGCGATCTTTGTACAGATAGTCGTGTTGGTAAATGGCTTAAAAACCAAGAGCCTCGACCAACATCTTAGGATTAGATCAAGGTCTTGATTCAGAAAGTAGTACTTCTGGACACGGCTTGTATAGTTAGGAGGTTCCTTTCTCTGGAATCCTGACCACCGATAGCTTGGTCCCTGTTCCCGATACCGGTGGGATACTGTTTTTTTAATGTTTATTTTTTTTACTGAAATATTTATTAACATGTTCTTGACATTACATTGATAACATTGTTTTGTTTCTCTTCGTACGTAGTTCCTTTCGATTTTTGTCGAGTCTTCTATTTATCTTGCTACGTAGTGCCCTTATGTTGGTTATAGGACTAAGCGACTAGCAACAAGATGATGCAAAAAGGAAACAAGCAACGTTTTGACTGATTGCCTGGCCCCTCACCAGATCTTTGGTCCACCAGCATTCGGTTTCCAGCATACATATATGTAGCCAGATTGGTAGACTTTCTCGAAACACTTTTAAAAAATTGTTCAACACTGCAAAATGCATTAACCCAAAAAAAACTCATGACGTTCGAAGTCTTTCGTTGGCAGGAGAGTTAAGAACTTCTTTGTTTTAAATGAGTTAGAAGAATAAGTAACTTACGGTGGACAAGGAGAGGCACTCCTCCTTGAGTGCTGGTTCGTTGGGGGCTCCGACCCAGGGAGGAACGGCGGCGGCGCTGCCACGGCCCTCCTGTCCCTTGATGAACGCGTCCTGTTCACGGTTGAACTCGCCGAGGATGCTCTAAAGGACAAGAGAAAGATCTTATAAGCATATTTGGTATGGGAAAAGTTTATTCTGGTGGTGAGAATCTCCTTACCCTAGGACTGTCAATCTGAAAAATGTTCTTAAAATCTAAAAATATAATGACTAAAAAAGATTAAGAATGTAATCTAATTTCAGGATTTTTGTATTGTGATGGATTAGGGCAATAAAGCAATTCTTTCTTAATCTTATGGATTGATTAGATTTTATTATAAATTATTACTAAATATATTAATTTATGTATTTTATCTATTTATGGGTGCATTTACTGTTGCCTAATATTATGTATGTATGACTTAGAACCTTTGTGCTCTCCTATCTGTATTTGTGCTCAGACTTTCAATGGGTAGAAATTGTGAATCCCCTTTGATCAGTAACATAATCGTTCTGTTTTTAGCGAAATAAATAAAATAAAAGCAGAACTTATCAATTCTGACAATTGTTACCCTCAATTTCTTTATACATGTAATTTAGCGCTACTAATTATGACTTTTATCTTTATAATAAACAAACATTCCACTGTCGCATGCGGTCGTCGTGTGCTATATCCACGAGTTTTACCTCTATTTATAATTACTAACAATTACTAGTTTATCATAGAATTTAGTACAAGTGTGTATTTTCGTGAGAAACATTAGCAGTTTCATTTGGACTGGTTAAGTTGTAATTCTATCTGTAAGTCGATGTCATTGATTTATCAACTAAAAAGATTCATGCCTGTTTGTTACGCAAAAAATGCAGAAAAAGTAAACTACCTAATTATTCTAGATAATTATGATTAGAATTATTAAAGGCCTCGATAAAAAATGTAAAAATAAGATATTTTATTGATTAAATTTCAGTTTATTTCATTTATTAATGATTGTTGCTCGGAAACAGACTTTTGAGTCATTTTTTCATAGTATAATAATTATTTTAACAATGTAGATCTACATCTACATTATATATTAACATATATTGTAACCATCTACATTGCGTTACAATATATTGAAATGATTCATAACATGTTTTCTCGGCAGATACTTCTTTTCACTTTATATGGGGTTTTTATTGTACTTTTGCTTTCTTCTATATTATTGCTGCTATTTATTGATTAAAATAACAATAAAATTATACAGCAAAGACTACGATGAACTCTTTTTTAGAAAAAAATCACAAAATCCAGCATAAACACCCATTTCCACTGCAATGGTGAAGTGATTATTTTTTATTTATTTTTAGAAAAGTATTGATACATAAATTAATCGGATTTGTAATATTTAGATCGAATACTTTTCTTCCCATACAGTAAAAGTAGAGGAAAAGACTTGCACGTTTAAGTATTATCAAAGAAAAGGCCAATATATAAATATTAAACATACATTTACAATCATTGAATATTTTATATTATTTTTATATGGCAACATTACCATAATTATAGGCGCGTACTATTTCCATGTTCCATACCCGAGTCTTATCTTTTGACAGTCAAGTTGACGGTTCGAGGAGATTCAACAAAATCCTAAACGAAATGTATTTTATTACTTAGGTACCTTTTCGTATTGTAAATACTAAAACCTATAAGGCACTACTTTTTTTGTTAAATATCCTTTTACCTATTGAAATAACCAACCGAAAACTATCTTTTTTACTTCTTTACGCATGCTGAACGGATTTAGATCAAACTTGGTACGTAGACAGTGTCCTGGGATAGTACACAGGATACTTTTGTCCCAGGTTTATTTTCCCTTGGGACAACTTGGTAGAATTACGCAGACGAAGCCGGTGGAATCAACTTAGAACTTCAAAACCTGGTAGCGTAAAGCGATAATAATTTTTCATACACGATTTCGTTCTTGTGACCCGTCGATTTGGATATTTACCTCTTATTATCAATTGCAATCGACTCTAAAGGTTCGGGCTCAAATTAGAGTGTCTTCAAGACTAGATTGAACAGGCTATCAACGATTGCATCGCTGCTTATCATCAGATGGGCTCGCAGTCAAGCACTACCTTATATCATTTAATTAGGACACGAGTGAATACTTCTAGGCATCATCGCTTATAGTACGCGGCAAATAAGTTGAACCATTTGTTAAGGTTACGCGCAGCCTCCTACTTCGATTGGGACCCGACGGTTACTGCGCATTCAAGCTCGACTGTGATGATGGTTCAACTTGTGTGACGAGGGTTATAACCGATTTCCGGACGTACCATCGGTGTGGTAAAGGGAAAATGTAAGATAAAAAAAATAGCATCTTTCTTCTTTCTACCTTTTAGACACCTTCCCCACGGCGACTTTTTGTAGCGACTTTTTTATCGGCGACTTGCTGTAGTGCGATCGCATCGATACAGTAGCGATGCTGTAGCACGTTAATAGTGCGTTGGCATCTCTTCTATAGCATGTTTTAAATGCAAAAAACGCGCGTTACGCTAACATCGCTACAAAACATCGCCGTGGGCGAGGGTCCATAAGGACAAAATCATCTGATTATATAGGGTGACTAGTTATTAGTGAACGATACTTAAACACGTGATTGTAGTCATGATAACAAACAACTTTTACTATGGGACCAAATCTGAAATCGCGATAAATAATCTGCTGGTCAGTACATTTGTGTTCACCTCGTTCAACTTGGTTGATTTTTTTCGCGATTTCAGGTTTGTTCCCATACTAAAAGTTAAGTAAGTTTAAGTATCGTTCACTAATTACTAGTCGCCCTATATACATTCTCGATCTTCAAAGAGAATATAATACACAAGATACACTCTATAAACAATCCGTTAAATCTTTTAATATTTCCAATCTGACAGCTAGTGGTCCTCGTATTCTGCACGTCTCCGATAACAGAATGTAATGTGTTCGAACACTATCGGCGCTGTCAGAAATAACTTTGAATGAGTACAATAATTTGTTATTGGCTTACTGGTATTGTTTTGTTTTTAGATTGTTATCGCGCACAAGGAAATGTTCAGAGCCCCGATTTCTGGCATTTGAGTTTGTTTTATTCGCAAGCTCTACTTTAGCCCAAAACCATCTATACAATCATTCATTATGCGTACAACTAAGGAGCCTGTGTTTCCTGATAGCTATAACCTAGGGATTTTTAAGACAAGAGAGAATAGATTACTTCTAGGCAAGCGTGCTCTATCGTCGGCCACATCATCGCATACCATCAGGTGAGATAGTGATCAAACGCGAGCCTATCCAAAACAATAAAACAAAAATCTTGTCAAGAGTTTGCGTTTAAGCAGGGTTCGACCCGCTCTAACTCAAAATACTTGATTCAAAAACCCATACTATATCTTTCTTTTTATTTGAGCCCTACCCCTCGCCCGCGGCGACTTTTTGTAGCGATGCAGTTACAGATTTCGTAAGTGCGCAACAGTATCGCTACTAACGCGCGTTAGGAGCATTTGCAACGCGCTATAGAAGAGATGCCAACTCGCTACTAAGGGCGTGGACATATATCAACGGCACGTCACCGCCACCGTGCAACGTCAAGACGCCGCCACCGTGAGACAGTTTCATCGTTCAGTTTTTGTCTTGATATGGACCGCGAAAGACATACCAAAAACTGAACGAGTTGTTGTCTTGTGCCCGCGGTGCACCGTACTCGGCACTGTGCCGCGGCACTAAGCCGTCGCACGGTGGCGGCGTCGTGACGTTGTACGGTGGCGGTGACGTGCCGTTGATATGTGTCCACGCTCTTACGCAGTACAGCATCGAGACTGTATAGATGCGAACGCGCTACAGCGTCCCTACAAAAAGTCACCGAGACGGACCTTAGATTGTCAACCCCTCTACGTCCGGACTAAGTGTTACGCCTCGTTGTTTATACCGCATACGTAGAAGGACTTGTAACGATTTCCCTACTGCGGTCTTCCCGTCCGATTATAATCTGTTACAAACCCAACTACTTGTTTGTTTAGCACTTGACAGAAACTTAAGTAGAATTCAAGTTGTTATACTAGCATCTGTAGCAGAAGCAAAGTACACGAGCAAAAAAATAAACGTTATACTTGGCAAAGCGCCAGTTCCTGCGTGTTTTAACTGCAACTACGAAACTTGCCAAGTTAACTATTTACCACTTAAATAAGTTACATTTTATATATAGCTAGTAGCTATAATTCCCTGCTGGAGTCTGTGTTTCCTGATAGCTACAACTTAGGGGTCTTTAAGTCAAGAGTGAATAGGTTACTTCTAGGCAAGCGTGCTTCATCGTCGGTCACATCATCGCTTACCATCAGGTGAGATAGTGGTCAAACGCGAGCCTGTGTATAATTAAAAAAACTAGCTGCCGCCACTGGCTTTGCTCGCGTGATTATAGAACGTTATCCTAAGGGAACATAAACCCGGGATAAAATACTTTTTAATTATTTTTGTTTTATTTATTCTATTTGTCCTATGAACTATTCTAGGACATGTCCTACGTTCTACGTACAAAGTTTAATCGAAAAATCCGCTCAGCTTTATCACCATCAGCTTTTTAATGCTCTGCTGGGACTCAGGCCTCCCCTCTAGGAGAGAGAATGGGCCGTAATCCACCACGCAGACCCAGTGCGGCTTGATGAATGTCACATGACTTCGATTTTTTGGTTCAAGGACACGCTGGTTTCCTCACGATGTGTTCCTTCACCGTTTTTGAGAGCAGTGGTGATGAAATAAATTACACAAAGTAATGCGCCTGGCTGGGTTTGAACCCGCGACCTACAACTCTTAAGTCGGGGCCGTTACCACTCGGCCACCACTGCTCTCGTTCTCGCTCTCTGTTCCAACGTCAAGAAGCAACAAACATGCATATTATGTCACACACATTCATAAACTATCGCCTTCACAATATCAGTGTCATTCACACATTCTCCATAGAATATATTGCATAGGTTATATAGAATTATGAAATCATAATTCTATACATAATATAAATAATATATATATAAATATATTGACATCAGTATCCACGATTTAAACATTAAACATGTATGTACTGAGGCTGATCAGATCAGGGTCGCGGGAATCCGATGGATGCGAGACGCACAAGACCGGTCGTTGTGGCGACACTTGGGGGAGGCCTATGGCCAACAGTGGACGTCTTGCTTGTCGGCTGAAATGACGATAATGACAATGATACTGAGGTTATGTTAAAAGATGTCCTGATTCTTAAAGTAATTAATATTATTGTTTATTATTTCTCAAGAATCATACTCTGTCTGCAATTTATTATACAGGGGCAGCTTTAATTTATTGCCATTTCTGTTGTTCAAAGTTTAAAATAAATACATTTATATCAAGACTTAACATTATTACATTATAACCATCAATAAAGAAAAGATATCATAGTGCATTGTCATATCACGTCATTTAAAGAATTATCAAAATCTGCCTTTTATAAATCTTATCAAATCTAATAAAAAATAACCTGTCTTCCTTATCACGGTTTCAAGCTCAAAAAATCCGAAAATAAAATAATACTAAATTTGGCAAAGACTAAAACAACCAAAATCAGCCAAAATCTGATACTCCCTCTTGCTTCACCCAGACCGGGAGTATTATGACGATAACCTAGTAAAAAAAATGGTGTGATGTGTTGTTTCGTCTATTTTAGTTTACTTTTGTAGCGACAGTAGCGACATCTATTACGTCATATAAAAACTACAATATCCTGCATTGCACTATTTGAGTCCTCCAAGTCAGCCAGATATAACACTTCTTTGGTCGAAAGGTCCTCCCTTTTCAACGGAGGTTTGCGGGACATAACACATTGCTCCGCATATCTCTAAACTTCAAACATATGCAGTTACATAGCCCTTTACGTTTATCGTAATATTTATTTTATCAACAAATTCTCTTTGTTACAGTTTGCATTCAACCTTAAACTGTCTACGGATCTTCAACCAACTGCATAGTTAATCTCAAGTGAGAAAAGACTGAGGCTAACATCACTACTATAACAGTATAAAAGCATCCGTATGCAAATAATTATTACATTCAGTCTGCGACACTCCAGATAAAAGTTGATACATGTGTAAACACTTCAGTTGTGTATATCATTTAAACAGATTATGACTACAGAAAGGTAGCATTAAGAGAAATACAAGAAATAAGATAAAAAACAAAAATGGATACAGAATCAAATACAAAGACGGAGAAAATGCCAAAAACGGAGGCAAAAACAGAACAGCCAGACAAACTGATAAAGGCAATAGGAGAGATTGGGAAATGGCAAATAATGCTGTGGTTATTAGTTGCATTCCCAACGAAGGCCATATCGGCCTGGCACCAACTAGGAATAGTCTTCATAGCCCCACCCACCTCATACATGTGTACGGAGACAAATTTAACGAATAGTATAGAAATAAATACATGTTATAGTGATTGTGTTAGTTATGACTTCTACACAGACTTTGAGAATACGATCATTTCGCAGTGGCAGTTGATTTGTGAGAAAGCTTGGCTGTCCAATTTTTCGCAAACGATCTGCATGTTCGGTGTTCTGATCGGAAGTATTATCTTCGGATACGTAGCTGACAGGTACGCAAAGTACTATTTTATAAGATACTTTTATATCTTTTACCAGTTGTTTTGCTCGCAGAAACATAATTCCAAGAAAAAAAGCGGCCTATGTGCTAAATGTCAGGACAAAGGTCTACCTGTGTGACTTTCATTCAAATCTGTTTGACTGGGAAGAAGTAACATACATACAAAACTTTTTCCTTTATACTCGTACATATAATATTTGTGTTAAATTTGTAATCAGTGTAGTAGTAGTATGTTCTAAAACCAAGCAAAACAAAAGCGTTAAAAGAAACCACGATCATTATTACTTTACGACGGTGTGAAAAAAAAGTTATATCACAAATCTCCGAACGTTTAGTACTACACTTAGGGCTCGTGTAGACGATCACCGTTAGGATGATCATCACAGTCTTGTCAATTAGTTTTCTATTTTCTTTCAAAGGTTTTGAAACTTTTTTACACTTTAACTTACATCTTGATTCACTTATTTACAGATATGGAAGGCGACCAGCACTGCTGGTAGCTTGCATGCTGCAACTAGTAACAACCATCGTCGAAGCTTTCTGTCCAACCTACTGGCTTTTCACTACAGTCCGATTCTTCATCGGTGCAGCCTTGGCAGGGACAATACTATGCTCCTTCATTCTAATGATGGAAATCATAGGACCCATGAAGAGAGAACTGATGAATTGCCTCTGTGCCCTACCAATGCCAGTTGGGCAAATGCTGATGCCACTCTTTGGATACTACTTGAGATCTTGGAACAGATACTGCTTGGGCATAGCGATTCCAAATGTGCTGTACTTGTCATATTTCTTTATTTTGCCAGAATCTCCGAAATGGCTATTGAGTGTTGGCAAACTGGAGGAAGCTAGTAAGGTGATGACACAGGCTGCGAAATGGTAAGCATTGATGTGAATTTAATCAAACTCATTGTCAATAAATATCACCACAAGACTTATCTCAAAAGTTTTCATTAATTTTCAGGAACAATCTACCTTCAGATAACATGCTAGACGTAGCCAAAAGTATAGCTAATGAGAAAGAAAAATCAAACGAGCCAATTCGCAAACCGACCTATTTGGACTTGCTGAAGACTAAGGTACTGAGGACAAACACTTTGTGCTCATGCCTCATCTGGTTCGTGCTGGGCATGAGTTTTTATGGAAGCAACCAGTATATAGGCCAGACGAGCTCAAACGTCTTTATTACTGTTGCTTTGGCTGGAGTATTGCAGGTAAATATGCAGATAGAGTATACGGCTGACTAAGTAAGACCTAAAATATTAGCTAAGATAGTACGTTATGTGACATAGCTTATGTCGTTATTTATATACTAGCTTCTGTGAGCGGCTTCGCCCGCGTGAAAGTCGGTTTCTCCATACAAACTTCCAAACCCCGTTTTATCCCCTTACGGGTTGAGTTTCGTAAAATCCGTTCTTAGCGTATGTCTACACCCTATAAGGAACCTACCTGCCAAATTTTAATTTTTGTAGGTGTTGTAGTTTCTGAGCTTTTTGTGATTAAACAGTGAGTGGTATTTTCCTTCTATAATATAGCCTTTTCAAATCATGACATTTAATAAAAACGTAGTATTTGCAGAATTTTAAATAAGATAAATGGTACTTCATCATATTACGATCTTTGTTTTTACTGAGCACGTGCCATTTTTTTTATCTCTCAAGTTACATAACGATAAAATATGCCTGTGTGTGCATTGATGTTTGTTGTTAGACAAACAACCAACACCACGCATACTAGTCTTGTTTGATATTTATTAAAACCATGCTAATCCTTTGTACAAAAAACGGTTATCCCAATTATATTATGCTTTTATTTTCTCCAATTTTAGTTTTTCTAAATGTTGTGTGTATAATAATAAATATTATTATTTCCAGTTACCTGGCATCTTTCTGAGTGGAATTCTGAGCAAATACTTCGGCAGAAAAATCACGCTGATCAGCTTATTCATTGTGTGTGGAGGAAGCAACGCTTTCCTGATCGTGCCGGAAGACTGGTTCGCTGTAAGACTGACCATGGGAGCTGTTGGTGTGGGTTGTGCCTCTGGAGCTTTTGCTACTATGTGAGTAGTATGATGAATAAAGTGTATTGTCATATTAACTTCTGCCAGCAGCTTTGCACGTGTGAAAATAAGTTTCTCCTTACAGACTTTAGAGACCCCTTTCCTCCTCTTTGGGGGTGAATTTTGAAAAAATCTTTCTTATCGGATGCCACGTTACATAAAGAACATATCCTCCAAGTTACAGATCTTTACCATCGGCGGTTTACGCTGTACGTTGCTCTGTCAGTCAGTCATTCAGGACAAAGCATTTTATAAGTAGAGATGAAAATGGTTCCTTGTCCACCCATATATCAACAAAGCTGAGACGGTGCATTTATTTTTTAAATTATCTTTAGTCTTAGTCTTTTTTGGTATATACTCTGTTACAAAATTATCAAGGATTTATTACGTTTTGGTGTATTGCATCATTTCTGAATCCAATCAATCCTCAATATTCATCTTCTATTATTCCAGGTACATGTACACAACAGAACTGTTCCCGACTGTAGCCCGTAACATGGCTATGGGTGCCTCCTCCACCACATCCAGGGTAGGCTCCATGATAGCCCCGTACATAGCTGGCATGACCGTTTTCGCTGCTTGGTTACCCCCTGTAGCCTTTGCTGTAGTGCCTCTTCTTGGCGCCATTACTTGTCTATTCTTGGCTGAGACCAGGGGCAAGACATTGTCATAGACAGTGCCTTGTACAGAGTTCTTTATATGTAAAGAAATGTTTTCTGACAGCAGCTGTCAGTTTGAAGAATGATGAATTTAGATCGATTGTGTTTCGTTTTTCAGTAGTATTTATTTTTAATGTTTGTTCATTAATTATCGGCTAAGGAAGTGATATTATTGCGACTGTGTTATTTTATAGTTGTTCTTGGTTAGTTATAAGGATTTATAGGTAATTAGTTAAGTAAGCATGTTTATAAAATAAACGATATTTTTTTTACAGAGGCAGGATTTGTTATTTGTCACATTTCCTTGTGTTATTAAAGTTTATAATTGAAATATCGATCAAGCTTAAAGAACACAATTTTTCGGTTCAACGAGCCACAGTAATCGATTCGTTTGCGGACTAACTCGAATGTTGAACAAAATGTTTCACGTCAAATGAAATTCTCGCTTCCTGTGTAAATAAACGACAAAATTAATGCGTAGTTAATATTTAATGTGCACTCAAATGTAGCGGATATTAAATGTTTTATTGGCATTGTTTTATTCCAAACACCGAAATGTAGTTACATGAAACATAGCTTTTCATTGATGTTAAATCTGTTTTATTTTTTTATAGAAATTATTTGATAGACGCCCTTTTGAGCTCTGTCTCACATGATAAGTAAGCTGATGATATAGTTGACGTTGGAGCCCGCGTTCCTTTTTTATTTGCAATTTTTTTCAGTAGCCTAACTAGATTTCCACGTGGCGACATTAATAAGCCGTTAAATTTTGATCGTTTTAATCCCGTAGAGGGTCGATACATGAAGATAAAATAAAAAAATAAAGTACTTTTTTTTCTACAACTCGAATTAATATACGCATGTACGAAATATTTTTTTTTAGTAAGCGAGTTAATGACCTTGTAGGTAGTTATCGGTCGTTGCGTACTAACTACCAACAGGTCATTGAACTCGCCCAGCTGACGTTTACTTACAGAAATTAATTTCGTATTTGCGTAAATTAATTCGAGTTTAAAAAAGTACTTTATTTTTAAATTTTATCTTTACAAATTGATAGTGCTTCATGTACCGAATCGACCCTCCACGGGATTAAAACGATCAAAATTCAATGGTGTATAATTATAACCTCCAGCCACCCAGGCCAAGTTACTACTAGGCTTTATAGCTTCGTGAGTTTTAATAAAAACTTTTAACAAAGTCTATTATAATGACTATCAAATCGTTGCCTCTGCAGCATTTTCACCACAGAATATTTAAACTGGTTATCAGAGACAGAAATTATGAAACAAGAAGACTTTAATTAAGACTCAATTATACCAGGAATCCAAGATTTCTAGGCAAGCAAAGCCCTGTAAAATCTGAAACGTAAATAATAATTTAGTTCATAACATACGACAAATCGAAATCCCACTTCACTGTAATACTATTACAGGGAAAACTGAACAACAATAGCCATAAAACATATTAAATTCTACATTAGCACCTCGACGGGGGGTTGAAAAAGAGGGGGATGAAAGGGGGTGTTCGTTTGTGAGAAAACTGGGTCAACTTTGAACACAATTTATTATTGTTACGGGCACACCGAACAATTAAGTAATTAGAGTACCTACAAGCGGTACGATATTATTCATATAAATGTGATTACGGAAAAAGGGGATGGCAATAAAAAATATACAACAAAAGAACTGTAAATGGGGATAAATGTAACGAGGGCAGTAAATTAGTTGCTGACTATTCGGACAGTGTTCGAATCGACAAATTTATTTTAAAAATTTTTTTCGCTGATGAATAATTCGGGTACCGCCGATTTTATTGAAGCTGATAGTCAGACAAAAGTTTTAAAATATAATATAAATACATTTATTACCCCACGTTGCTGCTTTATATCCATTCATAATCCATTAATGGGGATAAATGTAACGAGGGCAGTAAATTAGTTGCTGACTATTCGGACAGTGTTCGAATCGACAAATTTATTTTAAAAATTTTTCGCTGATGAATATAATTCGGGTACCGCCGATTTTATTGAAGCTGATAGTCAGACAAAAGTTTTGAAATATAATATAAATACATTTATTACCCCACGTTGCTGCTTTAAATCCACCCTAATATAGTTCTGGTGAAACTTTTTACCTGACCTATATTAATCATTAGTGAAAAAAATATTGAAATAAAAATATGCCATTTCAGACACTGTGTCCAAATATATTGTGTGCAAATCGTCAGCAACTCGTAAATAAGATATACAATTCAATAAAAAAGTGTCCATGTATTAAAGCGCAATCAGAAAATATAATATATTAATTTTACAAATACGCAACATAACTTTTTTTAAACTGTCTTTCTATGAAATAAATGATATAATTATATTAGTAATGGCGTATTTCAAGGAAAACAGGAGAGGTAAATAAGGAAAAGCCATAAATGTATTAATAATGGCTGCACAGTTTTCTTTGATTAAAAAAAAAAAAACATGAAATAAACTGATAGTGTCTCAGTACCCCAGTACTATTTGAACAACTCTTTCAAACAATATCAACAACGAAACAAAAGTTTACTGGAATTAGTAAAAGATTAGACCACGATGTTACTAAATACAGTCTGATGAGACTTCAGAGAAGAATCAATGAGCCATTAAAGCCTTTGTTTCAAACCATAATAAGAAAAACAACGCAAAAAAATCAAAAGACGTCTTAAGAAGCAGTGCTCTTCAAAAATTCGTCTAAAAAATTATGTAAATTGCTCTGCTGTTCGGTTCAATTTGAGAACAGTCTCATAAACCCGTGAAGGGTGACTTTAAGAACCAAAATACATTTGCTTACTCCGTCACGCTTCGGAAACGCCTGCCTTAAGAGGACTACAACACCTAAAGCACAGTCTCTTTAGCACTGCATACAAAAAAAGAGATGGATCAAAGGCACAATGCTTACAAATTGTATTTTTATTATCTAGAAGAAATCTATTCACTCTTGACTTAAAGATTCCCGGGTTGTAGCCATCAGGAAACATACGACTCCAGCAGGGAATTCCACTCCTTAGCTATACGCACAAATGTGTTCTCAAAACGCTTTGTGCGTATAGGTAGGATGTTCACCATGTACCGGTGGCGCAACGCCGTACGTCTGGTAGTCCGATGATGGATCGGGCTAGGCGGAATTAGGCAATTCCGACGCACACTCCTCGAAATGTAACCGGTAGAAAACCGACAGGCTAGCAACTCGGCGTCGATGCCCAAGACTTTGAAGTCTCCACTCGACGAGTGCATCATCGCACATTTTAGTGATTTACTCAAAAACTACTGATTTGAATTTGAAACTAAAACACTATAACGGTAAGACGTTGCTCATAGAATACTCTGACAAGCAATCAGCATGATTGCATTTATGTGTATTAGTTCGGTTTTTAAACTTTGCCCCACACTAGGAATAACTCCTGTATCGTGGGTTGCTTTCACAAACATGTAAACTCACATACACAAGACACCCAGAGCCGATCAAACACTTGTCCATAGGCCATACAAATATATAGCAGCCAATCGCCAACCGTGCCGTCTATAAATTAGCTGTGTTTTTGTTTTGAACACAGTATCTATCTAGCTTTTATCCTAGGGAATAACATATTTTTCTGATTCTGTTTACAACAGTGGAGCTTGTACTTTTGCGTATTGTTACTCGCAACTAGCTCATGTAGTCCTCTTAATAAGAAATAAAGAAATTTAATTCCGTACAAAAGCAAGGCTCGGAAACTCGTTACAAATGTTCCATTTTCCGCGATGAGGACCAAACATGCTTAATCATTATTAATGGCAATTACTGTTGCAATGAATTTCCATTTCCACGAAATATAATAACAGATTTATGGTTCGAATGATCGTATTTCCGTTTAATTTGTTTATGAGCTTTTTTTTGAGCTGACATTTTCATAACACAGAAAAGGTTTTACATTCAAAATGGTCATGTAGAATTAGCCATTATGCGACTGAATGCATATATACACCAATTTTTATGCAAATTCCAACAATGGAAGAAATGCGTTATTATTGCAGTGTTTTTAGTTACGTATATCCCTGCAGACTTTCCATCCGCATACCGGCCTTGCTGCTGGACGAGGCAGACAAGCTCTTTGAAAGAGTAAATGCAGCTGGTACAGGTCGGGCTGGATTTTGCGGTCAGCCAGTTCGGCTTCCTCAGGGCGATGCTTCAGTGAAGTAGTAATGCTAGCAAAGGAGGCAGTCGCGGGTGTGCTCACGCCCCAGTCGCCCGACCCCGGCTTCCAGCCACCGTAGGCGTGGGCTTGCGGACGCTGCCGTCCGGCCATTCGATAACCGCCCGGACTGAGCCCGACTCGTCGGCGGCGCGTTGTGTTCCGCGCGCGCCTTAACAAGATTTCTACAAAACCGTAGCTGCCCAGCAGGGCCGAAACCTACTGGGGACATGGGTTTTTTTAAGGTAGGTAAAATCATCAAATGACAAATCAAACGACAAATCCCGCCGCGGGGCGGGAGATAGTGTCAGACTCTTACTGACTAAAAACCTACCCTGCTCCTTTCATTGCCTTCATTCCTGGGCCCCGGGATTCATTTTCACATAACCTTTGGCCTACTGGGGACATGGTTAGACTTCCGAAAGGGAAACCCATGGTCTATCCACACGCCCCACACATATGTGAAATGCTAATTTGCTGCTTCATTTTGATGCTGTTTTTGGAAAAAAAAAAAATATTTAAAAACAAATACCTAGTTATTCCAAATACTAAGATACCTTGATTGTTTCTGCGATTTATATACACTCAATCTGTAAGCTCCCTCGCAATAGGAAAAATTAGTTAAAACTTTGTACAAAAATCACTTCAACAAATACGTGATTGAATACCTTCACAAAAAACATTGATACAACTAAATCAACAGCCAAAAGTTCAAATAGAACTGTCAATAAAAAATCAGTACAAACTGAAACAGTTTATCAAATAAAAATAAAGCTACTGCAACACCAGTAACACATGTGCCGAACGCTAGCCAAAATGCTTTTGTACAACGAACAATGTTGTTCACAGAATATAAATCTGTATTGATTAATATCCAGAAACGATTTCAGGCAAGGCTGAGTTCACATTGGGAAGCGTAAGCGTTTTGTGCAATGTCGAAATAACGCTGGTTGCTTTAAAAAGGAAACATGTGCTTTTGAAAAGAGGTGGGCTGGTTGGAATGAAGGCTGCCATGGCCCACGCACAATAGTCCACCGATGACTACAGGTCTCAGCTCATTAAAGCCACGCGGCACCGCCTGGTCAATGAGTGACAATGCTTGATCCACGAATTTTCGAATAGTGTGTTAACAATTGGCACTAGTATACACGTGTTTCGTAATATCAAATTTTACAATATCGTCAAGTATCGTTCTCGCGTGAATCATTCGCGGGCAGCGCGCGGTCCACTCGGGACTCACGCTTTGGCAACGTGCAGTCAACACAAGGCAAGCATGCGAGCAGCGAGTTGTCACCCACGCGGGTCCACCCGCGGTCCGCGCGTGGCAGGCTTACGACGGAGGCGATCCGGTGACGCTACGGAATGGATGTAGTGAGCAAATGCCACTAATACAATAAATACAAATCCTTATAAAGAATACTAGCCGTAGGAAGCGAGGCGGTGCGAAGTGGGCGCCGGGTGGCTCTAATGAGCCTTAATGCGGAAACCAGATCTCAAAGATAAGTTATCCAGAAACAATTGGATGTCGATAAAAGGTAGGTTGTAGTGACGCTTTGAACTCAAAGAGTAGTACTTGAATAACGCCAAACTAGTGAACGGCTTTGAAATACTTCAAACATGAAAAGCGAAGAACAAAAAATGTGTTAAAGTGTAGATGTGATCAATACGGTACATGCGATTCGAATGCAGACATTATAAAGCATAAAAAAGGACGAAAAAAACAAATTTGTGACTCATGTAGGACAACTATATAACACTAGCTTTTGCCCGCGTATTCGTCAATGTGAATGTCGGTTATTGCAGACTTTAAGTTGAAATCGAGGCCAGATAAAGAATAGCCTATGCCAAGCTTACTCCGTTACAAATTTTCCTAAAATCATATTCGTAGTTTTTTTTTTTATTTGATATAAACTAGTGCTCGACTGCGATTCCACCTAATGGTAAGCAGTGATGCAATCGTTGGTGGTGAGGCGCACTAGTTCATAAAGAACCTTTTCACTCTAGCCTTGAAGCCACCCAAATTATAATCGGATGGGAAGACCGCAGCAGGCAAACTGTTACAGTCCTTCGATGTACACGGTATAAACGACGAGGCGAAACGCCTAGTCCAGACCGTAGAGGTTTCAACATCGTAAGGGTGGAACTTGCCAAAGTTCGCTCGAAGAAGTGGAAGTTTAACCGTGATAACGTAACAGGCAGACAGAGTGTCACTTATAATATTAATTATGGATTATATTATAATCTATATATATAAAATGAATCCCTATTTCCCTTGGTCACTCCATCACGCGTGACCAAGATTCATTCGAGATTTCGCTAATTCTTTTTTTGTTGTATTTATTATGGCCAAGAGAAGGTTCTTAGATAGGGTAGAGTAGGGTAGAGAACAATAGAGTAGTCAGTTGACGGGAGCGAAGCCACGGGTTAAAGCTAGTTTAAAATAAATAACGGTATAGCTTGAAAGTTTAAAGAACAGTGTGAATCTGAAGACTGTAGAAATTGAGGTGTAGGAAACTCCAGTCTTAACAACTAAGTTAGTTTCACGGAATGTTTCACTACTTCTCAAACTCTTTACATTTTGCTGTTTCAAAAGCTCGCTTGAATTTCAAAAGTATTATTACATTTGTTGGCTCTACTTTCAAGTGGACTGAAATTGTTGAAATTCATGAAACGTAAAATTTCGAAACCCATTATAGATCTAACGTTATTTTATAGCAATAGAGAGAGCTGGGCTCAGAGTTAACCAAGATACCGGACATAGCCCGAATAATCGCTGAACTTACTTAAGTTGTGCCCTGTTTACTGCTACTTAGCAGTGGGCACATATTGCTTGCAAAACAGATTGATGGGGCCGAAAGGTTCTGGTCTATCAACCACGTATAATACGTGGTATATAAGTTGAACTATTTGCTATGGCTAAGCTTAGTTTAATCCACTTTGATTGAGACCCGAAAATCTGTCACTGACCACCATGATAGTTCAACTTGTGTAACAAGGATTATAATCGTTTTCGGGTCTCAATAGAAGTGGGGGCTGTGCAGCGTAACTATAGCAACGAGTTCAACTTGTTTGCCGCGTATTATACTGGATGAAGCGTTGGAAGCCCTCTCACTAGGTGGACCGTATAATCTTATAAGTAAACTTAACAATTGAAATCGACTTATAAACAACGTTATTGGTACTTTACACTTTCTTCTGCACTTTTACTAACTCTGATGGTGCAGGCGGAAGATTTCTAAACCGGATTAATTCAATAATGCGATCAATACCTATCTTCTTAACAGTTTTTTTAAAAGAACAAGCTTGGTGTACAGGCATTCACGCCACAAAGACTTTTAACATGGATAAAGATGATATAATTAGATGATTCTCACAAATACAGCATGATAAATAGCTTGTACTTACAGTCTTATTTTTCTGTTATCCGAGATTGGCATGGAAAAAGTGGAAAGAGAATATTTAATAAGTGCACAGACACAGAATAGCAAGAAAAGGCACACAAATGGTGAACATGGTCACGAATAGGATACAAAAGATGAAGATGGACACAAATAAGACGAAGATGGTGAAAATGGACACAAATAGTAAGCTTATGGTGAAGTTGAACACAAATAGGAAGCCTATGATTAAGATGAACACAAATAAATAGCATTATGCTGAAGTTGGACACAAATAGGACTATGTTGAAGATGAACACAAATAGAACGCATTATGGTAAAGATGAAAACACAAATAGTGAAAATCGACACAAATATTACAAGCAGTGAAACCAAAACCTTGGCATAAAATATGAGGCACTCTCGGACTTAAATTGCATGACCGTAGTATCGTGCCACTGAAAAATTGACACATCAAGATGACGATTAAGTCAATTCTTCAGTCAAAATAACCCGTAGCTTCAATCGTACACAATGACATGGGTCTACCGTCTACCCTTTATAGCAGAACTTTGTATGTCATCATTTTATTTTGCATAATAACTGATAACATAAACTTCATTTCGCAGAAAATCGATTCGCATACACTCATTTATCATACATTTGAAACTCATAATTTTGTTAATCAGAATCGTCTTATGACATAAACTTCATGTCCATAATAATTAAAAAGCAGAACCATCATATCGCAGAAAATTCGTTGGCAGATTCTTCTTTTGGCATACATTTCATATCTATAGTCATTAAAAGGCAGAACTGTCATATCTTAGAGAGTTTACAGTAGTTTCATCTACATTATTTTTTAGCATTATACTTTTTTATCGCTACGCACACACGACGATAATGTTAATTGTAGTTGTTATGTTAATCGATAATGTTAAGGCATGCAGCATGTAAACAGGCATGCAGCATGCAAGCAGGCATGCAGCAAGCATTTTTTCTGTCACGGCTCCAGCGATGCGAGGTTTGGACGGTCCCACGCGAGCTTATCGTCGCAGATGGTTTAAACGCTTGCTAGACAAGACTGTGTAAAGTCGGTTTTGCAGCGATTCATTTCTGTCACACAATTTTGTAGCACAACATCTTGACTTTTATAACACTACTTTGATGTAATGTATAACATAGTGACAATGCTACCAAGTTACCATCTTTATGTTTGTACCAAAATTTCGTAAAATTTTATTTCGGTGTGGTGAAAATGTGGTAAATAAATCATTTGGGAAAAAAGTTCAAATGAGGCTTTGGCCAATACCAAAAAAAATATTTTGTAAATCAGTAAAACGAAATTATGCGTAATAATAACTATGACAAAGGTAATTATGCCAAATAAAATTTGTTAAAAGTATACCGTCGTAAATTCGGCCACAAACATTCTGCCAAACAATAGTTATGCTAAATATTTTTTATGCTTTAAAAATATTCAATTAAAGCAGATTATGCCAAGTGTGTTATGCCAAATAAATTTCGGAGTATTAAGATTCTGCCAAATAGAGGGAACCCAATTGACATACATACAGACACAATTCACACAGCTTTCAAGGACTCTCGTTATTGGGGAGACAAGAGCTATTGAAACGAGCCCGCTGAACCGTCCCGACAGGCTACTGACAAAGAGAAAGCTAGGCTGATTGATACGAGATCTGTAACAAATGGGGTGTCATATTGTAATGCAGCTTCAAATGAAGTAACCAAAGAGAGAATCGGTTTCGATTGTCGCCTAGGAGAGAAATAAAACTTTATATAGCATCACATTTAATACACTACCAGCGGATTTAAAAGATTTGTTGTAGGTACATTATCTTTCTTAAGATAAAACTTAAAGCATTTCTGGTAGAGAGAAGCTTGCATTACACAATTCATGATTTAATATTTTTTTAAATTTTCTATTTTATAATGTTTAGGTTACACGATAACGATATTTGTATTATTATCGTTTTTAGCGCCTCAACATGTTTTAATTAGGCATATTACATGTGCATTTTTCGAATTTATATTAATGCTATTAATAATGATTTAAATTTTGTGTAGAAGCAAATACAATATAAATTGTTCCTGATAAATAAATAAAATTTATAATACGACAAGGAATCAAGATAGTTCTAGATTCTACGTCACGGCAAACTAATAAAAAAAAAAAATACAAAAATATTTATTTCATCTATCTTAAATATGTACTTTATCTATCTTAGTTTTTATTTTATCCAAGATATTGCGCGTGCCTATCATCATTCCTGAACCTTAAATCGGTTTTTGACGTTCTTCCAGTGTCCTAAGAGACCAACAGTCTTGTACTAATACTTCGACTATAATACCATAGTTTATCGTTGTCTGCATCTTAAGTCGTATTCAACTCAAAAACTGGATACGTATAAAACGCTTCGCTCGATCCAAGTGGGACAGCTTTCCGAATGAAAGACTCCGAACGTTTCTCATATGGAATGTTCTACGTTTGCCTCATACAAAGTGTTCCGATGGCGATGTGGGTCACAAGAAGGTGATATTTTCTGATTTTCCCCAGTATTTTTATATCTGTAAGCGCTTTTGTTTCGATGTGATATTCAACAAGAATAAATTTATTTGTGACCTTTTGTGAAAATGTCGAAGGTATTATTAGAAATAAGACTAGGTAAGTCAAGCTATCTATATGGTGCTATTTCGATTAATATATTTTATGTGCTAGCCCTTATTACGGAATCGAAGTCGAAAATGGATAATAAATTTTATGTCCATTTTTGAAGTTCAAGCTTCCTCAGTACCGAATTTCATCAAAATAAGTTGCGTAATTTAACCGTGATAGCGTAACAGACAGAGTTATTTCACATTTATACTCGTAATATTAAGTAAGGAGAAGTTACGATCAAGGTCTTTCCTAAAGGTAGAAATGGAACATCATACAGTCTACTCGTAGTTGTACTCATAGTACGCAACCAAATGCATTAATGAGACACAGTCATTCCATATATGTTTTTAGTATCTTTTTTTCCTAGCCATTACTGTCCCATAGCTGGGCAAGGGCCTCTCCCAAGTCTTTCCAGACATTTTTCTTCCGCGCCATGTCGAAGCAGTCCTGGAAAAAGAGGACTGCTCATATATGCGGGCAGATCATCTATCTCACAACATTTTTCTGTGCCGTTCTTGGAACACAAAAGCAGTTTTATTCCTACCCAACTTCAGACCTTTAGTACCATAATTGGACCTTAGAGACAAACTAAGAACAACGTACGAACAACATCATTAACTGGTTACCCCCTTTTCTAAGATATTGTAATATAAGACAGATCCTGACCTGCCTTGTACCAACCATTATTAACTAGATTACTACAACCCAGAGACCAGTTCCCTCCGACATTTCGTACCACCAATATTCTCCCATTCGATACACAGTCACCGTGTGCATTACCAAACCGGAAGTAAATCCCACAACCGCATACAAGTCCCAAGCTTCGTGTAATCCGGTCGATTGATCCGGACATCCGGCCAAACGGATGGGGTGGGGAGAAGATGTAGGGGGAGTAATGAGGTACTATTTTTAAACGTATGGAGTAACTTTCACTAACTGTTATTTGGAGTATTGTATTATTTAGTATTAATGTGTCTATTGACCATTGGTGGCCTAGTGGTAACAGCCTTGACATACAAGTTGTAAATCACGGATTCAAACTCAGCCAGGCGTATTACTTTGAGTAATTTATTTCATCATCACTGCTCTCAAAACGGTGACGAAAAACATCGTGAGGAAATCTGCAATATCCTAGAGCCAAAAAATTCGAAGATATGACATCCACCAACCAGCATTGGCCATTATGGCCCATCCCTCTCCTAGAGGTGACTGCTGAGACTCACGCTCCCTGAGTCTCAGCAGTGGGAACCTTATAAGGCTGATTACGCTATGCTATATGCGTCTATTGATACGATTTATGTAAATGCTGAAGTGATTAATGTAGGTCAGGGGCTAAATATAGGTCAAAGTAAAGTATGCCTGTCAATACCAAACGGCCTTCGTTCTGGAATTGCAAGGTAGACTTATTTGCCGACACCAGATAAGTTATCGGAGCTTGAATTAATTTCCTTTATTAATTCATTACGTGGGGAAGGCCTTTGCCAAACTGTGGGTTAGCAATGGCTAGATAAAAAAAAAAAAACCCTCATCATATTGACTGCCTCGCACAAGGTGGACCGATGACGTAGTAAGGGTCGCGGAAAACCAGTGGATGCGAGACGCAAAGGATCGGTCATTATGGGCAACAGTAGCCGTCTTTCGGCTGAAATGATGATGATGATATCGATTGCCAAAATTTGACAGATGTTGTTTTCATATATCAGCGTACACCAGGTGGATCGATGAACTGGTAAGGGTCTTGAGAATTTGATGGATGCACATGAACAGTCATTGTGGGGACTCTTGGGAGAAGCCTATGTCCAACAGTAGACGTCTTTCGGCTGAAATGATGATGACGATGATGATGATTCACATATCGTACGTTTTTCAAACAAAACAATGATTCGAATGGTTCAGGTTTGAGTACGTGAACCCTGTATTAAACGATTTTTATGGTTTAAAAGAGTGCTTGTCTGCGATCCCACCTGATGGTAAGCAGTGATGCAAACGTTGATGGTGAAGCGCACTAATTTATTAAGAGCCTGTTCACTCTAGCCTTGAACACATAAATTTTAATCGGACGAAAAAACCGCAGCGAGAAAATTGTTCCAGTCATTTCCTTCCATGTCCACGGTATTCTTAAAGAATAATATTTTGATTTGAACATTAATCATGGCATACTGTTCAAATCCTACCATTCTATGGTATATAGCATAATTCTATCACACATAACCTTGTGTCGGCAAAGTTTTACAAAGGTCAGAAGACTCACTGTCCTTTTAGTAAAGTTTTATCTGCTCGTTGAAGCATCATTTATAACTACTAAAAGGCCTGAAAGCCTTCTGAAAGGCACTCTCTGTGTACAACTTTTACGGCCTCGGACATGAAAATATATGTACCTACTCAACTCCCAACTGAACTGTGGATATGCCTTCCATCAAATAAAAAGAGTATTATTTGAATGGTGTTCTCTGCTACCAAGGTTATGTCTGTTAATAAACAAAGGCTCTTAGAAGCCCAGTTATAGGAACCTCAAAATTAAAAGATATTCCATTTCAAAGAACCAGGCACTGCTATCGTTTTTTATTAGGTATTTGTATCAACATTATTTTAATCCAAAATCATAAACAGATAGAATTTCTCAAAAAAAAAGAATGCACAAACCAAAATGTGACATCACCGTCATTTTAATTTGATTTGATTTAATTGAATTTGTTTTATTTAATTATTTTGATTTTAAATTATTTTAATTTGTTTTTTATTTATTTTAATTTATTAACATTGTTTTATTATTATTTATTTATTTATTTATTATATGCTTTATTGTACACCATTACATTATAAACAAAAACAAGGAACTAAAACACACATATACAATGGGCGGCCTTATCGCAATTTATTTGATTTTAATTTATTTGATTAGGTTTTAATTTTTTTTTTATAATGTTAGTCTATATTGTGTAGTTTGCATTTGTGATTTATTTTTTGTAATTGTATAAATGGGTATATTTGACCTGAATAAAAAAAAATATTAATTATTATTATTTATTATTATTAAGTTAAGTCTTTTCCAAAAGAAAAGAGATAGCGAGGATGTCACCACCGAACTCCCACGCTTCCTCATACGCATACTGCCGCACAATTTAAAAACGCAGTAAAGAACATGTTAAAGTTCTCGGGCACTAAGTCGGTAATTACAATTTGTGTTTCCATTTTATCGACTTTATTACTGAATAATAAGTCGCTAAATCAAAAAACATTTCTTTGCGATTACCGGCGATTATTTGGCGGAAGAATATTTCAAATGCGCAATTAGCATTGCTTCATTTTATAACCAACTGCCTGACCCGACAGATGACGTTCTATCAAAAGCTATTGGACTATGGATTGACAGCTTACCCTAATATTGACAGTTAGGAACAGTTTAAATGTAATAAAGAAAATATGACTATTACGGTTTTCGGTGTAATTTTCTCCTTTTCTTAAAAACTTCCCTGAGACTTCAAAATAGTTTTAAAAATAGTTAATTTATCGAAATTGTTCATCATTTAAATAGATGTTTGATGATGTTTACAATAAACCATTTATTTATAACTTACTACGAGTTTATCGGTAAAGATTATCTTTACCGATAAACTCGTAGTAAGTTAATAATTGTCTAACAAATGTCTGTGGTATCTTTAACCAGAATTTACTGTCATTGCGTAAGTAATTAACTTTAGCTGTAAACAGAAAACAGACTTTTCTATCTAACGACAGAAACAAAAGCAGACAATCGTCAGACGAAATTAAGGGAATTGAATCAGCATCAGAAATATTGTTCAAAGGTAAATTAAGGAATACTGACCCTTAGTAGTCCTAAATTGAGCTACACAAATACTAACAAAGGCTTGCCCTGACTGGACAGGTCCATTCAAATCTATGTTATTATTTTCTCAAAAGACCACCTCAAACACTAATCTGCATGTTTCTTATATGATTTGAACATTACGTATTTGCTGTATGGACTTTAAAAGAGACTGTGACCAGTGTTTGTTTCGGTGTTTCTACTCAGGGTAGTCAGCTAGGAAACACCGGCCTCATCTGGTATAAATTGACATGTAAAAGTGTTTTGTTAAAACCGTTTTTTTTATTGTTATAAACTAGTGGTGACAGCGATCCCACCTGATAATAAGCAGTGATGCATTCGTTAATGGTGAAGCGCACTAGTTTATCAAGAGCCTATTCACTCTAGCCTTGTAAATTCCTAAATTGTAATCAGACCGCACCGCTGCAGTCAAATTGTTCCAGTCATTCGAAATAATCATTTATTGAATAAATAAAGGTACCATAACAGTCGCGTTCAGAAAATTGCTAAAAGCAACACGTAATAATTTTTGGAAAATGGTCGGAATAAAATGGCGGCGACGTTATTTCTCGCGGAATATAAAATCGCTTGTCATATAGATGTTACTTCCGCGCTAGCGTTGGAACGGGGCACGGCGGAGTTACAGGAACGAGTGTGTGGCTGTGGTATCGATCGAGTCTTGGTTCATGTCTAGACTAAGAGCGTTTGTGGCGCCAGGGAGTCTGAATTGTTTAAAGGATGGTCCAGCGGTTCAGATGATTTATTCCGAGCTCCTTGAACGCTGTACTGTTAATGTTTGTCTTATTCAACAACATTTTGTTGAAGATTGTGATGTTAAGACAGTGCTGTTTTAAGACTAGCTGTAGATTGATCGTAATTAATTTCACAAAAAAGGCCGCCACAAAAAAAAAACTAGAACTGGCTTTTTTGTGGCGGTGCTTTTTGCAGCAGCGCTTTTTTGAATCCCGTATGCGGCGACACTAAGGAGGAGTTTCAAGGTGATCCCCATAACCCATATAATTTCTGAAGCTCGACTACGATAGTACGGTCACGTTATGAGAAGACCAGGCGATCACGTGATTAAGAATTGCCTTTCCTCTTGCTTGTATCTAAGAAGAAAGAGGGGAAGAACTTGGAAGAAAACCAACCTAGATAAAAAATGGCCTAAAGCATTTGAGAATATTGGGACTACACGAACAAGACATTCGAGACAGAAATAAATGGCGTCACATGATTGGGAAAGCCAACTTTCCATAACAGAATAGAGGCTAGGCAGAAGAAGAAGAAGGATATCCTCTTTTTTTGGATATTAAATTTAATCTCTTTGCTATCTTCCCAACTTTTACACAATGAAATGAACAATATTTAATACTGCAGCAAAAATCAAGATATAAACTATCAATAAGCTCCTAATCAAAATTTACCTCCTTGTACAAAACCAGCCCGATCACAAATTCACGATCCTCCTTCAAAGTCCTCAAGAAGCCGTCTACATCATCGAACATTAACAAGAGTACTTAAAACCGGACAGAAGCCGGACAAAGGGCTCTCTAGGACCTAACGGACCGAACAAGATGGCGTCTGGACGAATTGGGATTTACCTATCTCGTAAATATGTTATGAGTTAACACCTGTGCTCTGAATAAATATAAAAGGGCTTTTTTTACTGGATCTTGTATTTATTAGGGAAAATGTTAAGTAGGTACTCGTATTTAGGATATATGTGTACTTTTAGCGTCTATCTTAAGCACGTAGAGGTAGAACAGAATTCCGAAAGTACCAGGATCGCAGTAAAGACAAGAGTGTCATCAACATATAACTCGGTAAAAAGATATAGCGTGTTCTAGACGGATGTAATCTTGCGTTCCAACAGAGGGGACCTAATTGGGAGCTTGGTTTGCATCCACGGATTGCGTTTCGTTAACCCGGAGTTTCGCAAATCAGTCTCGAGTCGTCGGCGTGAAATGATAAAAACACGACCGTACCGTGTTGTACAACAAACTGCTAAAATTCTGACCAAAATTCAGAAGTCTGCCATTGAAATTTATCGGAGAAATACCTCCCAAGTCGTTTTCTTCTGACAAGTGTCTAACATTCTAAGTTTCAGACGTAAAAGCCCATAGGCATGACAAATTTCTACAGACTGACAACATTAAGCACTCGCATAGCCAGAAACGCACCAGCTCCCTATCACAGCGCAACTGTCTTTAGTTGGATATAATCTACCGGCTAGACGGATATAGTCACCGCGCTTCAACCACCTCCAACTACGGTTGGGAAAACGACCTTCAAGGACGTTGAAGGTCATATCAAAATTTGGATTACACTTGCAAACTAGATGGATTACAACAAGCAAGGCCACTTCTGTTGGGACGCTGGATAAAGGTCGAGAGAAACACGCTTCAGTATCATCGTTGTTACAGGGAGAGGATACCCAAGTGGAAAAATTGTACGCTACAATTTTTATACAGCACTCAAATCCAACCATTGCAGACCTGCTAAAAGGGTGAAACTTTCAGTACCTATATACTCTTTGTACTATAGTCAGGTAACCTTTATACCTTTACAAAAATAGCCTTTTGTGTAACTAACTAATCAATAAAAACAGCAAAAAGAATTTCATAAAGTTGGCGTCGTTGTTGGACCGTAGAGAGGGGACTTTTGTGTAAATTACATTAATGACCCAGATCTAGACCAAGTCTTTCAAGAAGAATTAATGGGAAAAAGTATTTCGAGAAAAAGTTGGTTACGTAATCAAATTTGTTTTCAAACGAGTTTTTGGTTAGTTGAGGGACTATTTTTGATACTGTAAGTACTTTTCTTTTTGGGTATACCTATCTACGAGCCGCCTCGACAAGCGTTGCTCCAGAGGGGTCTTTAGATCAAGGTAAACGCAACAATGAAATGACGTGCAAATGAATGTTACAAGCGCAACGATGAAATCATCGCCTACCATCAGGAGATATAGTAGTCAAACGCAAATGCCAGCCGTTTCGCCCGCGTGATATTATATAGTGGAAAATTATGCCAAGAGTACATATTTACGGAATAAAAAGTATTTTATTGTATTGTTATTTAACAACAAATTATGCAACTAGTAATCAATTACATATCATATGTGCTATTCCTGAGTATGGTCTGCCCGAGTACCATGTTTCATTAAATCTGCTCAGTCATTCGAAAGTGACGAAGTAGCAAATATACTCGTACAAATAAACATTTATGCGATATATCCACAAAGTATTCGAAACAGTCGTTTCTTCAAAGTTATCTACGCATTGCAATTCTATTGGTTAATTCAAAGCTTACACATATAAATAGGTACCCCAGTATCGAGGTCAATGAGGTGCCATATATCGTTACAGTCAAACTGCGCGCGTTCGATAGAACAACTTTGTCAACCCCTTTGAGGATTAAAAACATGGCGGGCATATAATATTGAAGCAAATCGGGTAAAGTCCTGCGTTCATTTATTATGCGGTGCCGCCGGACGAGTCGTTTTACTCAGAGGGACAATCTAGCAGTCGGAGTTAGGTGCTTACATAAAATAGCAATTATCCCTTTTTATAAATCCCCTCCATTTGAATAAAAAGTGGGGTAAGTGGAAAATTTGTTCCAAATTTGAATATAGACAAACAACAAATTTTAAACAGTATTTAAATGACAGTCAGAGAATAATAATAATGAATATGTATATTTGAAATAGAATTGACTGCAAACGGGTCCTTGACAAATTATAAAAAATAAATGCTATTATGTAATCTAACTCTATTTGCTTCAAGCCTCAGTGGGCATCACTATCACAAGTGCACTAAGATGCTACCGTCTTTAGTTGACTCTTATGGGTTTATACCCATAAGAGTGCGGTGAAGTTTGTGTGTCTGTTATCAGACACACAAACTTGCCAGCGCAGGCGGGTTTGTGCACTGAAAACCATGTATATGGTTGGAAAAAGTACAGTTTCAAACGGTGTGGTAGGCCCATTATATTAATCATAAATAGTCTGGCTACATATTATATGGAAATATTACGATTTGATGTTAACGACACATCTAATTAATGAAAACTCCGATAAGGGCCAAAAAGTCAAAGCGAAAAAGCTATTAACCGCACAGTGTTCCAATTGTATACAGTTGACACTTTTGGAGCAAAACCCAATAACATGGCCCGATTTGCTTCGAACTCTCATTGACCTACATCGCCTGTTTACAGGCAGTTAAATTAAAAACTCACACACGATGTCCTCATTTCCACTCAGCCATTTAAATATTAAAAAGCCAGGTACAGCAAACATTGTGCAACATTGCAACTATCCACAACATGCCACACAGTTACAAAGGTGCTTTGTGTAGCCGCCATTTTGTAACCGTGCTACCTACAAACGTACGTCACTCGCTATTTTTGTTCAACACTGTTATTTTTACATGAATACATTAAAATGTCAGTGGCTGACATTCTGTGATAAACTATTATAAACGTGTAGCAGGGAAACTATTTTAAAACAGGATGATAAAAGATGATTTCGCAAAGGAAATTGTGCAGGCAGGTTGACAATACGGAGTCGATATTAATAAGACAGCTGAAGATGAAATAATGTAGAGGCTCTGAACACTAAGACGTAATAAGTTCATAAACGTGGACATAAGAAATAATTCACTTAAGTCCAGAACTCTGGTGAGTATCTAAAAATCATGGCAGTAAAGAAAACAAAATACGTACCAAGCAGTAACTACACTGAACCTAAGCTAAAGTAAAACGGAGGTTTTGTAATAAGAAAACTAACTGCCTCAGTAAAATAATTTCATAATGAACAAGACACAGACGAAGAATTCTGTGAAAAATATGAGTCATATTCTCAACTTGGTGTAAACTGCGAATGCTCACACATAACAAGGTACACAATTACACATCCTGCCTCAGTCAGACAGAGATACAACCTCTCTCCGCTATGCCTTGCTAAAAATTTACCTTGTTAGACGGGCGCATCCCAGTTTTTAACAAGATAAATTAAAATAACTACCCTGAACACGAGTGTAATGAGGAAATGTGTAACATAAAATTGTGTGTAAAATATTATTCAGGCTAGAATTATACAACCAACTTGTAGTTTTTGGCGAAAAATTTTTTGATAGGGCATTCAGATGGCCCAGTGTAAGTTTTTATGTCAAGTAAATTAGAAAAAAGAGGAGCTTTTCCATTATTGTCACCTGACGGTGCTTACTAATTGAAGTTTAGTAACACATGATTAAGTTCATAAAAAAATGGCACGAAAGCCACAGTTATCGTTGAATTTTATTATAATCTATGCTCTGGCGAAAGTAATTAAAATAGAATTTTAATAACGTAAAGTAATACTGATGTAATACTGGCATCAAATTCCGACATGTTGTTTTTAACATGTGTGTGTGTGTGATCTCTGCGCCAGATACTCTCTCTCTCTTTCATCAAAGCAGATAAATAGACATTTCCGAAAGATACCATCATCTCTTGATTTCATATAAAAAATAGGAAATCCAAATAAAAATATGAAGTCCAATCACAACACAGAATGACATAGCTAGGAAGGTTACCAGCACGAAACCAGTAAATGGAATACACCAACAGTCAAAACGCAGAGCAATGTAAGCTTTATCAGTAACACCACGCGTATATTCTCTATACGTTATACCATCGGAAATCAACGTGCCGAGGTAAACCAAACAATGGATTTGAATAAACAAATACTACACGAAGTGAATTTGAAAACTATTCCACAGAGAGAATTTTTAGCAATAAATAAATATTGCTTGTGTGGTGAATACGTGGTTTTTTGTATTAGTAATGGTAAACGAATACTATTGTATTTTTTATTGATATTAGAGGGCTAAACCCTATTAATAGTAACGTATACAAACTTTGAACATCCGTTTTGGGCAACATTAATTTATTAATATCTTCACTTCAACTGGAAGCCGCTTCAGGTTGCTAACCATATAAATATTTAGGTATCTCAAACCAAGATACAATTAGGGGACGAATACGCCAAACAAATAATTTCATCGTAATTACAACTCCTAATATTTTCATACCTCGTGTAACAAATTATACAGTTCACAAAGGCAAAGCATTTACCAAATAAGAGAAACACTTGAAAAATATAAGAAAAATAATAACGCCTTCTTATTAAATCAAGCTTAGGAGAAATGGTTCACGTAAACCCAGTGAGATTGGATACTGGAGTTGCGATGCTGAGAACGGTGAGAGATACGTGAGAAAATTGTAAAGTACAACTCGAGGTGTTCATATGAATATTGTTCTTGAATTATACCATATAGTTTAAAGATAGTATTATCCTTAATAATAACGTTATATTTGAAGCGATACCGAAATATGAGATAAATCTTTTAAAGAAACTGGCAGGAAAAAAAAGAACATGAGCCTTATTATAACTGTAAGATACTTATAAACTATTTTGGTGTACAAAGAATTAAATAATATAGGTATGGAAAACATTTCCTAGCTAGAAAAGTGGCAACGGATGCCTTGGGAGAACTAAAGCACAATATAAAAAACATATGCCACAATATGCGTCGAAAACAGTAATTGATCGGCATTACAGAACCTTAATGAGGTTAGCAAAGGAACGTTGATATTAGGATAAGAAAAAAGAAAACAGAAAACAGTGGCAAGTAGTAGACGAAGTCGGGCTATGGATGAGAATGAAGTAGAGTATAGTAAAAAAAACTGTAACGAAACATTGCATTAAGCCTTGCGTAGGTGATCTCAATATTTCAAGATAGTTACGGGATTTCCGTCAGCGTATCAATTTATAGGTAAGGTTAATGAAGACCTGAAACAATTTACAAGTTTCAATTTACGCCTTACGTCGGGGGTATCTTTAGTAACGTCGATACCTGTTTATGTACTATGTATGGTAATCTAAGTGTAGTAAAGCCCTTTCCCCTCAATGTTCAGCAAACCCTATGTTCTTACCGACCTCAATTTTGCAATTAAATTTTCATGTCTAATAAATAACCACGGCGCTTGTATTTTACCCGGTTCAAAATTAATATTGTACTCTCAATTAACAATTTTAATCAACGTTATACGTAGCATTGACACTAGAGTCTTAAAATATCATCTTGCTTTTCATAAATTGAGTTTTTCTTGGCGTATTCGTGGCCTAAATAAATATTGCTGTTAGTGTTACACACCCGAGGCGTAGGGACGTTAAATTAAGAAGGCGTCTTCTCGTAATCTTATCAATTTCTTATTAAATTTCCAGCGAGCGACGACGGAGAAAATTCTTAAAGCACTTATCTTTCTATCAAACCTCATCAATGTTCTGAAACTGAGTTAGGGTATTGGTGTTAAAAATTGTAAGGCCAAACATGGATGAGAAATGCCTATAGATAATAATAAGGGGTGTTAATGATATAGTTACACATATTAGTGGCTTTGCTGATATGTATAATTTAAATAAATATTAATGTTTAAATCCAATATATGAGTAGAAAAATTATATGTACACAATTAGTTATCAGCCTACCTACCTGCACAAAACGAAAGAGTAGATAAATATTAAAATTGTTAACAAATATCTATAATAGCCCTCCTCCTAATTTTTATGTTGTTATGCCCGACAGGGCCCACAATGCTCCAAAACGAATGTATGTCTTTATGTACCTACCACCTAAGTTCACATTGTGGAATGCAATAAACGTATTGAGTATTGAATAAAATTATACTGCAATTAAACTAATCTAACTAAAGAGCTTGCAGCGAGTATATATTATACACACGTCAAAGCTAGCAATTCTCCATAATTGCATAAATTATATCACGCTACTAAGTGTATGTACTCGCAAGCTAACATGGTTACACAGGATTGCCCAGTTCCTACGATATATTCGCGTTCAACCAACGCTAATCCGGTCATGCTCAACGGGAACCCGTGGAGATATTAAGATGAACTTAATTAATCTGGCATTTAAATTCTGTGAAGCAGAATTTTCATTTGAAACTTGCGGTTTCGTCAAATTTTTTGGCCTAGTTAAAGCATTTTAAAGAATTTTATATTTTTTCATGTTATGGAAGGAAAAGCTTAGAAAAGGAAAAATCAAGTATTTCCGAGTTTGTTATTTTGGAAGCGCAAAATGAACAGAATTTTAATAAGAAATTCTTATGAATTGTAACATTTAAAAAAATTTGTACACGAGGCTTTACATTAATTTTTTTAAAGGTTGAATCATTCCAATTCGATACACAAAACACGACTCCGAAACAAAATGAGGAAATAAAAGAATTTAAATCTGTCCCAAAAAATCCGGTTGAAACAAAATATTTTATGTTTTTAACGAGCTATCTAAAGTACCGGCAATCTATCTAAACCGCTGAAAATACATCGTTAAACTCTTCATGATCACCAAAATGTAGCGCATACATTGTGGATTCAAAACCAGCCAGCGAAAATCGTTTAAATTATCATAATTTCGGTGTCCTGTAATCTTCTTTATCTATTACATTCGAAACTAAACTGTTCTTCTATAATATTATATAACTCTTTTCACTGTTTATAGAATGTTTCTATATTGGCATACATACATACATAATTATGTAGCTTTTTCATGTAAAACATTATTAAACTAAAATATGTACTTGTTGGTGTCGAAATTTCCTACGTTATCGTATGGTAGTTCTTTCAGTCCCTTAGGCATTTTTGTCATATTTTTTATCGGTTTCTGCACTGTTTACTGCCTAGCTAGCCTTCATTAGTACCAGCTACATTTGACTTTAATATCCATAATTAAATATCAGCAAATCTTATTTTATACAGAACAATACTCTAATTTTCCAGTTAGCATCACTAGGTCAGTGCAATGATTGTTTTTTTTCTATCACTTGCAATCTAACATTTCCCGACGGAACCAATCCAACCAACAGAAGCAATCATCTTTCGCTAATTAAATGATTTGATGAATCAACTTTTCCATCTTTATCTTGTCTTGAATCAATACGAACTAGAATAGCTAATGCTGTTGTAAAAATATCAGACAGCTTGCACTGTTGTAGCAGAGTTAAAATAGAGAACGTCAGAGGTATATTTAAGTATTTCCACCGTGAAGGCTATTTTAATAATAAAACTACATACAACTCTACTAGGCATACCAACCTACATAATTTACACACTAAGAAAACATATTAAAAAGCCTAAGAGACAAGTTAAGCAGAATAGTAGCTGTAGACACATCTAGTACGATGGATTCATGGCCCATTACAGGGTATGAACGTAAGTGTAGAACAGCAGTCGTAAAACACCTAGAACATATACTCGTACGTAAGGACGTCGAGGGAAACCGGCTAGATAAAGTACACTATGGAGGGTAGTATTATTAGAAGTAGTCTTGACTTCTGGTTTCTTGATGTGCCTTTTAATTGGAATACGGGTCAAGTTACAGAAACTAAAAAATATTATAAGTGCATATGACCCTTAAAGTAAGCAACCTAGCTTAGTAAATGGACCGGCCTTATCATACGTAAAATCCGTAATATCGATGTATGTTAGTACGATGCAAAACAAATTAATACCGACAAATCGAACTTCAAAACCATCTCCGTCAAGTTGCATCGCAGTAAAGTTCTATCGCGATTAGGTGCATCGAACCTCAGTGGTTTCGCGGTAACGTGCATCGCGATGTTGTAGCATCGTACTGGCATTCATCGAAATTTTTTGCGCCGACATTCTGTATTCTACTCCGCATGGAGAACCCTGTGTCCAGCTTCGGTAGTGAATGTCATTATAATCACTCTACACGACAGCAAAATATTCGCGCTTGTCGCGTCAAAATAACTACAGTAATTTACAATAAAATTGATAGCCACAGCTAGGACTCTTCTACACTACCCTACATTCATATAGACCAGTTTATAGAACACGTAAAAAATATCAACGACTATATCTTTTCAAGTACAGCAACGCCTAAAGAAAAATACTGCAAAAAAGAAATAATACAATTTTCTTGTTTCCTTATCTTTAGATATATTGTGCGTCATTTTCATTCTCGGGCAACAAAGGTAGTCATTATTTACTGACGAAATTACATGAGGCAACGTATTTTCTGGAAGGAGCTTATTCTTTGAAAATGAAGTGGTATGAAATTGTTGATTATAAGCTGCACTGAGCTATTGCTGTCTAAAAATAATGACGAGCTGGCGTTAAGAGTACGGCAAATATAAAATCTAATGGTGAATAGAACAGTACAATTAAAGAGATGCTTCATCAGAAGTGACTGAATACAGCCAGTGGATGATGTTGTTAACATAAATAAATGAAAACAACTTAAACTAGTAACCTCCTTAACACAATAAGAACAAAATATAGTCCTTAAATAGGCTTAGTAACGTAGCATCCAGAAAAAAAAATTCAACATAAATTAGAACACGAAACTAAGACAGTTACGGAGCTGAAACTTGTCTTTAAAAAAGGCGGACTGCGACCGTATTGATGCCTTTGAGATGTAGTGTTGGAGAAAAATGCTTCAAATTCCCTGGACTGATTCCCGTATAAATATCTCAATCTTACTGACTGTCAACTACCTGTTTGCGCAGAGTACTGGAGTTTTTTGGCCACATAGCCAGGAAAAGTGGCCACAACCTCGAACAGCTCTTCGCTACTGGCATGGTTGATGGCAAACAACCAAGAGGCCGCAGTCCAAAACCCGCTCTACACTGGACACCTACTTACACGTCGTAATTCATGACGCCAAAAACCAAGATAGAAAGCAAGACACCATCAGTAAGAAGATAATCCAACGGGATCTTCACGACCCTCAGTAATGAGGAATACAACGCGTGAAGGAGACTTAAGACTTCAGATAAATCTGTGAAAAGGAATCACGAATTCTGTCTAATATCCAACTTTTACAGCCATCCACATAAGTACTATTAAGATAACAGAAGGTGTATCTGCCGGCAAGCGTTGTTTAATAGCATACAGTTTTATTGAGGATCCTTTATCTCATCGTTGTGTGACCACTTTTATTGTCCCGAGCCTGCTCGTAAATGGATGACGATGGTTCTATTGATTTAATTGTAATGGATGGTCTAGTACTTATGGTGGAAGCGTCTTTGTTTCGTGGTCGTTTGGTAAGAAAGAAGTGAATCTTCATCAAAGTTGCGGGAAACAATGTGGAAGAGGAATTACAGTTGAAGAAAAGACAAGCTTACACGCAATAGGCTATATGTTACTTATGAATCTTCAGCCATTGGATAACTATCAAGAATAGTACAGGTTGAAATGACAGTTAGGTTAACCATGACGATTACGACTCTTGAAAAGGTTACCCGTGGTCCTAGAACTCAAAGGACAATTGAAGGAACATAGGTATGTTTTTAGTCAGTATTAGAGGTTTTCACAAATAAAAAATAACCAAGATGATGCCGGAAAACCAGTTTCGCATCGCAAACTGATTATCATTATTATCATAGATTACTTATTAAAAAAGTACAAGACCAGTAAATATACTTTGTGAAAACATAGCTATAGGCAAAGAATGAACAGAAAATAAACAGCAATCACTAGCTTCCACCAAAACGAAAATTCTTATTTCAAAGTCAACGCCTACATTACCATAATACTCTGAATATACTTACTACGAAGCCTCTTCCTGTCACAGCATATCATGGTGTTATTATGGATAGATGTTTTTAAGTCGATTTAACGAAAGTGCCCTTATGATGGATGAGACAGTTCAAGGTAATATTAATGGGTAATAGGCATCATACCATAATGGATTTTATGCCGTAGAAGATACGGATCACGATTTAAACTGATTAATAGTGTTCCTGTTAATGGTATTATAATTTATGAGGTAA
This sequence comes from Leucania comma, assembly GCA_958295575.1. Classification (NCBI taxonomy): domain Eukaryota; kingdom Metazoa; phylum Arthropoda; class Insecta; order Lepidoptera; family Noctuidae; genus Leucania; species Leucania comma. The sequence goes on from OY282484.1 coordinate 1,507,757, forward strand.
TTAAACTGTGTCGTGGTTATAGCCTGTTTGTAGAAGAGTTAATCAATGTCTCAAGATTGAAATGTCTTATTGCTATTGATGTAAACCTTTACCTTGTGGTGGAAAATAAATATTTTATGCCTATTTAAAGATGTACATAATATAAAACGGAACAAGGGCAGGAAGATGAATACATGGTTTAAGGGTATTACATCGCTCAATGACCTTCAAGAATTTACCTCTACACTAGTAGAGAAGAATTGACCTCTAAACAGGCATTGCAGGGGGTGCTGCGCGCGGGGTGTTAGTACTGATTCGAGCTTTTTCTTGATTACTTATCGATATTCAATGAAATTTGAAAAAAAATCAATACAAGATATTCAATTTATCGTAACATATATTTTGGTATAAATTCAATGTATAAATATAGAGCCGTTTTCGAGAAAATATGGAATTAATGTTCAAAAAAGGCCTATTTACCAGATTTTTTTTCTAGAGTTAGGGTATTTTTTTGAGAAACGTAATCAATACAATTTATTAGTAATGTCCTTAAGTATCCCCTTGATTTTTTATATGGTAATCGTACATAAGGAAACTTCAATCAACCTAGGTGTTTTTTTGGATTTGGGCGATGTAATCCCCTTAAGATAGAACCAATAACAAGGTGTGCATTTAATTGATTTATGACAATTTACAATTTACAGCTTTTATCTCCTGTGTCTGGAAAGACTGACTGACTGGACATTAGAAATTAAATGCAAGTCCAATAATGCGATTGACTATTCATGATTGTTTCAACCAGTCACAAAAGCTAACGTACAATTGTCAATTTTTCATATAAATTTTTGAGTGAGATACTGGCGGAATTTTTATAATTTAAAATACAACGCTAGCAATCGCACACTTATCTGGCAGTTAGAATATCCCAGTAACAAAACTATCTATCTGCACCTACATACACTGTTTAAATTTTGGTCGTTTTAATCCCGCAGAGGGTTGATTATTGGTACACTATCGATTTGTAAAGATAAAAATAGTTTGTACGCAACGACTGACAACTACCTACAAGGTCATTGATTCGTTTACTTAAAGAAATTAATTTCGTACATGCGTACATTAATTCAAGTTTTTGAAAAAAGTACTTTATTTTTTAATTTTCTCTTTACAAATCGATAGTATTTCATGTACCGAATCGACACTCCGCGGGATTAAAACGATCAATATTTAACGGTGTATAGCTATTTACAAAGCCACACAGGAGGCATTAAGAAAGCCGAAGGCAACACACCCACTGTCATTTGAGTGACACCAGTGCTCCCCAGGGGACGCGCGACCGTGTCGCGTAACTGTACAACACGACACGACGTGAAAACCGAAGGGGAGTAATGAATGCCTCGCATTAGACAAAAGTCCCCTTAGCTATGCACTATGGTCGCACTACACTTACTGTCTGGGAATAAGCAGCTGATTTTAAAAAAAGCTTCGTAGGTCTAGTGGTCGTTATTGTGACTCCTCGGGCCCTGATTTGGATCCTAATATCGAATAGATGTTTTGATGGCCCAGTGGTACAAGACACTCACCTCCTAAGTATGAGCTTGCGGTTTAGAAACCGGGCAAGTATCAAGTGAATTTTTCAATGTATTATTTCTAAGTTTTTAGCACGTAAAGCCGTTGGTTCCAGTTGTTATTCGCAGATCTTTGACAGTCGTTACGAGTAATCAAACGCCAGAACTCTATCAGTATATGTAAAAACTAGTGTTGCCCAATAAGTTGGTTGTGGAAGTCTGGTAGGCAGTAGCTCTATGTAAGACATGGATATTCAGCCGCATCAAGTTAGACTGGAAGCCGACCTCGAGCTAGTTCGGAAAAGGCTAGGGAGTTGAGGAGTGGATGCCCTATTATATGAGATTTTAACAAAGTTAGCAAAATTGCTCTAAGAAGATTTTTTTCGGGAAATATTAAAAAGATTTTTCAGTGGCCTGGCACAAAAACTCAAGGAGGTAAAAGATGCAGCGAAGAGCTTAACATTCGTGCAGAAATGTAAAGCTAACATTTCATTACATTAAAGAAACGTTAAAATAAACTCCAGCAGCATCCTAAAGGACATCGGTTCATATTAAAAGGGAACGACGACGGCTAATGAGAGCGACGAGTACGGTTATGAATGGCCAGCATTAGCTGGAAATGGAATGAAAAATATATGTCGCAGATGAAATGCAAATTCAAATATTAGGTTTTACTATTTTATTAGACTTAGATATTTATAAAATATTAAGATATATTAATGTTCAATTACAAATCATTACTATTTTCGAATCCCACGTTAATTCTGACAATGAGACTTATGCAGTCAAAACAGCAAAAGACAAAGTAGTACTTTGAAATTCTAACAGAGCCAAAACATAACACATGAACGCAGCTTCTAAAATTATAGAAGTCAAAATTGCAGCCAACGCCAAAGTGATCATCACAGCTACAAACTCCAATGTATACAACATGTTAGATATGGGACGTACGGATGGGCGAGGGTGACGGGACCTAATGAGTGAGCAGAACGTGATGAATTCCAGGCATTAGCTTCTAACGAGTTGAATTGTGAATACGTTTTATTGTAGCTAAAGCTGTAAATATTTAGGAGCAGGACTTGTTTAATTTCCGGCTCAGAATTAAAGTATTGTAAATCTTTAATATTGCTTGGTGAACGGGGGAAATTGGAGAATTAATTGAAAGCCTCTACGTTTTGTTACTATCCAGTAAATTTTCAAAGTTTATGATGATTAGTTTAATCCGATTTCACAATGAATAAAGTACAATACATTTATTTTCAGTAAGGATTTATTTGACGACTATTTGTATATCATTAACATTTCTGTATCTAGTACTAAAACAGCATAAATAAATAAATATATAGCTTATTTGACCAAATCTTTTTTTAAAACCTCTTTCCTTAATAGCTATAATGCAACTTTATTGCCTCTTATCCTCTTAATTCTATTTTTTTTTGCAACTAATTGATTTACTCTGATTAGTGTAAGCTTTTAAATCCAAATCTCATACAGACACTTTATCATAATCATGAATATGCACTAGTTGATCTATTTGCGCACCAGTAGCTTCCTTAATTAATTTTGGACTTCACATTCCCCACGCTTCATAAATATCCATTATGCCAGTAAGTATGACAGCGTTAGTGGTTAGAGTTGATGCAACATTTGAAATTTCCATCACTTCAGCGTATTTCATTTTCGTGAAAGCCAATGCAGAGCGTGCACGCAGATTATGTGCGGACGTGCGTTTAATCCTCTGATGGCATTGCATAACGAACTTGTTAGGGCTTCTACTGACATTGTTTAGTTATCCGAACAGATTCGGTATTGATTCCTAGATGCCATGTACATTGTTGCTTCTAGTGATTTAGATAGTCATGTAAATTTCTGTTTTCACATAACGATTTCGGAATATTGTAGTAAAGCGTGATTTTGGGAATAATCGCTAAGGGCCTTGTATTGGGCTTACATGCATTTTTTTTTTAACCTTCTTTAAATAGTTTTTAAGTTATATATGTCGTCTTAATTTGGCTTAACCTGTGCAACTATTTACTGATAACTAAACTACATCTATTATAACCACCATAGTGCCACTATTTTATAAAAATATTCAATACAAAATGATACAACTGTCACACCGAACATGACGTTTTTCCACACCTAACGTCAAATTGAAAAATCAATAGACTATCTCAAACATTTGGTGACTATTTAAGAAATTGCATGGCCCAAACTTTTTCTATAAAACATTGCGTGACAAAAATATACGGCTGACTGGTGCTATTGGCGGATATGGCGCAGACATCCATTGGCAATAGCTCGTAATATTTATGATCTAAAAGATGTATACAGGCTTCGTCTCACGAGGATATCACGTTAAGTAAGGCAGACGACACGCGAACATTTTATGGCAATAGGGGTTCAAAATGGTAAAACAAGTTTTTGGGTCAGCATTATGCTTTCTAGTAGCATGAAATATACAGAGGAAAATGTTGAGTGTCCGCTCGAATTTTTCGCTTTCAAAGCTAAGTTTTAATTTCCTCCAAACCACATTCATAAACACAAAAGCGAAACACGAAAATAAAACCAGGTGGAGAGTTACACTACATTTCTTTAATAGCAAGTCTTTGTTTTAAAATGTGAGCTGTTTTTAAGCTTAATTTTTCGCTACTACAAGAATTCTTGTAAACTTAATAGCATACCTACATACCTAGTTACTAATATAAGTTAAAACAATACTCAAACATAACAAATATCTATTTGACCTATTTTGCGTACACCAGCACCATCAATTTCGCAGGGTCCTCAGTAATGCGACGAATAATTTAGCAGCTCTGCTTAACAGTGCGGAATGTAGTTATGTTGCTGACATGCACGAAGAGGATGACGTAGCTCCACAATGGCAGCTAATGAATAGGAACAGTGACGTCACAGCACATTGCGTCGAGGAACCCAGCTAAGAACAAAATGGAGACACTAGTGGGGATATATAAGCGTCGGCAGTTTTATATAGACGTGTGAGGAACATAAAAAGAAGGGGTGAGTGATAGTGTACTTATATGCAACTCTTTTGTTTTCAAAGGACTCTATGCATAGAATTGCAATGTGAGATATGGATATATAAACTATTTCGCACAAAGATGACGATACAAGACAAATTAAATAGATTCTGATAAAAATAACGCGAAGAACGAAGACATTATTTAAACACAACATAAACATGACAATAAATAAAGAAGCAACAGTCTTAGAGCAAAAACTCACGATATTTTAAAAGGCGCGACGTTTAACACAAGAACTAATTAAAAACAAAACGAAGTATACGTTACTAAGCAAAATGAAAAACGGCCACTCGCTGAGCAGAGAGTAATGGAAGCAATAAGGTACTAATGGAAAAAAGTAGTTGATATAGTTAAGAAGAAAAAAGTGGGGCACGGCCCCAGTCTGTGATTTTTTTTAAGGTAGAAAATTATTAAATAGCTTCATCATTCTTCAGACTTTTACTGACTAAAACCGACCTGTGTTCCTTCAATTGCCTTTTACGTTCCAGGGCCACGGCCACGTTCACAATAAGTAGGAAAAAAAAAGTTTAGTCGTTATTTAATTTTAATTGTTTTTCCGAAATTTAATACAACAACCAAAGTAAATTACCTAATATTAATTAACTTAATTAGAATTTACAATATTTGGTCAAGAAAATTACATCATAAACCAGTGTCGTAATTGGTTCTAATCATAACTAAATTGGAACAAATTAAACCAATTTCATTAATAACCGGCAAACAAAATTTGGAAATTATATATTTACTTAGACATTGGATTTTAGGACTCAAAATTGTAACTAAACAAGTTCGAAAAAACTGATTATCTAGAAAATCCTAGATCAAAATAAAAAAGACGATGTTTTGAAACTTAATTAGACTAATTGAGACTTCTATTTATTAAAAACGGAACAATAAAGTCAAAACTGCTCACATAACAAATAAGACATAAGTATCTATTAACAAAAGAATTTCCAATCCAACTGTAACAGAAGCAACAAAATAACTGCCAAAGCCAAAAATATTCGTAATTACGCAGACCTATTTTGTACCTAAAGCAAAAAACCGTACAATTAAATCCACAGACCATGGACCCGATAAAATAAGTTGCAAGCTATGAATTATAGACAGCGAACTACCTTCCTTACTGGAAAATGATGCAAAGTGAAAACAAATTGAGTGCTACCCGTTTCGTCGAAACCTGGAGAATAACTGAGAGCTTAGCAACAGGACCCGTTGTGTCAAAGTGTACGCTAGATAGTTTAATATAAATAAATATCGACTCACTAGTTCATCCCCTACGTCTTCGATCTCTGAAAGCTGTTTCACGACCAAAGCCTATGTCAGTAAAGCTCGTGCAGTACATAACCGGAGGCGTCAACAAATATATACAGCCAATACTAATATATTGCAACGATAAAATGTTTAATACAGACAACATATTTTATTATCTATATTGATTTTCTGGTTGCAGATATACGCTACAGTTCCTAAGATTGTTATTTAAAAGTGACGTCATCTTATGGGCCCCACGAAGATATTCGAATGTTTGCAAACAACGTGTCAAAATCTGTCCAGAGCAACATTCAAAATACAAAATTATTGATTGAGCTAAACAGTCCCAAGTACGGAGTTAAACATAGGAAAAATTAAAATAAATATATCGCTGCTATCGAAGCTTACTACTTACAGTAATAGAGGTATTTCAATGCAAAGATGTCGGAACTCATTGAAATGATCAAGTAGTATCATAGAATTGTTTCGAACCGTCTGTAGATAAAATTGTGGTAAACTGATAAACGCAAAAAGCTCGGATGTACGATCGGTGATCAGCTTGCAACATAGAAAGTTGCTTAATTACATTTCTGGTTTCCAAACTAGATTTTCCGTGTACGGTGAGCACGTATTAATTTTTAATTAAATCCACAGCATCCATTGAAACTGAAACGTGAGAGGATACGAGACTTACGTAATGTTAGGTGTAACTTTATATCTCATCGTGACCTTTCGCTTCTGTTAGCTCACTTTTACAGAGGAGTTAATCCATTTTATATTTATCTTCTACGACTAAATCAACAAGGAAAAAGTCATAACCCTCAACAAACAAAACAACGTTATCTGTACCAAAAGTGAGTGAAAATTAAGATCTAAAGTTCAGAGAGCATGGCAAATAAAATGTCGTGAAATATTTCTGAGAAAGGCTCCAAGGACTGGTTTATGGCAGATGAAATAATTATCATTTATAATAACTGCTTCTACAAAGGCCTAATAAAATGTTGAGGTTGCTTGGGTCACAATGTCTGGTTTTACGAGCACTCAAAATGCCTCAAGTCGTAATTACGAGTCGTATCTTGGCTACTTAGATGGCTGGTGTCGAGAAGAGAATACAAATGTGTTTGTTACTTTAATTTGTACTGATCGTTAGTGAGTAGAACCATTAGAAAAACCAACCCGCTTTGGGTGTAAATTACTAGGAATTATTACAACAAAACGCTTATGATCCAGACTGTGCATGTTAATGAAAGAACACCAAATTTTGTAAGCCAATACTACTAGAAATTATATATAAAAAAATTCCCACATACGTAAGAAACTTCACTGATCATCTAGCTAGGACGAATCGTAACTCAACTAAGGAAAACGGATTACGAAAGCAGATTAAAGGCTACTCCTGTAATCCGTTTTTCTCATCTGACATTGACTTCGTTTACCTTATAAAGAAACATTGTGCCAATGAACTTATATGAAAGAGCTTCTGAGCTTCTGTTTTTGACGAAAAAAAGTTGCCACAACATCGTCCAAGTATGTCGATCGCAATCCAGCTGATGATAACCCGGACCTTAATCCACCGAGAATTCCCAACCTTTAGCTAAGAATCTAATTTAAAAAATATCTACTTCGTTATGTAGTCCGCACCACCTCTTCGTCCCGGCTTATGGAAAGTTGCGAACTTAAAGCGGATTGGCTACTTCTCCCAGTAAGAGAATTTCTACGTAAATAAACTTTAATGTAACTAAATCGTACGCTACTTAGATACGAAATTACATTTATATTAGTTTTGTTTTTTCTTCTCTTTTTTGTACAATAAGATCGAAAAGATTGATTGTAGTGTTCGAAATCTGAAGAAAACATTATGTACACAAAATAATGACTTGCGCTTTTTAGTTACATTATTATTATATTATATTTTATTTTCGTGGACACCCTCTTTATTTTTTTAAATCCTACTTTTAGATAGAGCCAATTGTTCGTCATTGTATACTTTTTCTATTATCACTTGCAGGACTCCGTGAAATATATGCATCGTTATTCATCATCCGATTTCAATCAACTGCAACAATAAACGTCAAATCTATAAGCTGCCATGTCATCTCCAACCAATAGCGCCACAAGCCACAAATGCGTGGAATACAAAAGACTTAATTAACTGTTGCTGCCGTAACTTGAACAGAATGTATACCTACCTACGTAAAGGCCCAACAAAGCTTCACAATTTCTGACTACCCACAAGGTCGATAGAACAAACGGGAAGTTTCGCACACCGGGAAGCGAGTAAATTGCATGCACGTTGGCGAACGCGAGCAACGTGTGTTATAATATACCTGCTGCGTTCAAATTTAATAAACTTTCAGTAGACCGGTACAGTTTCTAACAAGGTGGTGTTATGTACAATCTACAACATTCTAATGTTGTAGATTGTTTAGCATTATAGAATAAACCGCTGCGTAAGCGAGTTTATTATTTATAGAATTTACAGTCATATATTTTTTAGGCTGCGACAGCGGAACATATTGACACCCACTTAAATAAAACCAAATAAACCTTTGGACTAAATCCTCTTGAAGATACAAAATTCTTCTTCTATATTTACTCTTGTTAAAATTTACATCTACTTCCAGTATCCTTTTTACTCAATTTCATTATGAGAAGTTCGATGGGCACAGCTATGTAACGCAGTAGGGTACAGCGAAACTATCAAGTCATCCATGTATACTTTAACTATAATTCTACACGAAAACAAGACAGTAACACCAAGGCTTTTCCAAACTTGCCAGCAACTGTGAACATTAGTTTTGTCGTTGAATCGGAAACATTAAATGCCTGTAATCTGCAGGCAGCGCCAGCTGTTGCCATAACTTTAGCAACTCATGCGTATCTGATAGTAGCCACGAGCAAGATCTTTGACAATATATTTACGGGATATTTCTCTGGCCAGAACATAAACGTATAGACCGTTTACTAGAATGTAATTACATTGATTGTTTTGCAGTATAAAAGATTTATTGGCATGGTATTATACTCTGTTAAGAAATTGAGCATCTCTTTGTGATGCAAATATGGCAGTTTACTCTTAATTTACCAGTGGCTTCGACGCTATTTCAATTAACAAACATAATATAATCAGGGCAGAGCTTTTCATTACGAGATCGCTTCACTGTTACTATTTACTGTAGTCCTCTGTGAAAATAAATACAGGGGAAAGCTTCCACCAGTAGCTTTGACGAAATTACTGCAATTAAATGAAAGTTATCTGATACTAAAAGTGCCTGAGTCTGAGCAGGTTAGAGTGAAGTCTAGAACAAACTACCAAATGGCAGTACTAATAGAAGAAATAAATAGAACTATCTACTTGCTAGAAACTTTAATTACACTAGCGTTTCAGTATAGCTTTCGAAGTCAACAAATGATCACATCCACTAAATTAGCGTGTAACTTTGATTATATTATCCCGACTTCATGAATGGTTGCGTAATTCATTAGAGAATTCGGACAGGGACCAATTGGGTTATAACCAGATGAATCCACCTACAGTTATTTGCGACGGTTTAGTGTCTCGTGTCTTTATTAGTCTGCCGTCGGAAATAATCCCGAGACGCGATGATAACATCGGATGTCTTTTATGGAGGTGACTAAAACATATTATTTAGCAAGAAAGTTGACGTAACCTCAGATCATAGCTTGAAAATGTCGCTGAAAATATTTTTCGCATAGACGGAATCTGGGCTAGCTGTCAAGTTGGAAGCAAAGGAAGTGATTATATCCAAACCGGATTCGGAACGGTAGTTTTTAAGTTATTTGAAATCGTAACCGGTATCTGAGGCAGAGGCGTCAAATAAAACACGACAAACTCGGATAAGTATAACGAAGAGCAAATTCACATTCCAAATACGAAATAAAAGAATAAGTGAAATAGTAATCGTCAGAAGGCATGACGAGGGAAGTTCCCCGTGCGATAAGTGTAAACTTGTTTGTACCTCCGATATAATGTTCCGATTAAAATTAATCGGAACCAAATTCGGAAGTTCCGACCTTTCGAAACCGCAATCGAACCTCCGTATCTAACATCTCTGCTTTAAAGTATGTATGTAACAGTGTTCGTTAATAAAATGAAGGTACAATTTCGATTCGCTTCAAACTACAGCTGTAAAACTAGCTTCTTATCACGAGCAGTAAATTTCATTCTAATCCCACTGAGGGCATGTAGCCAAACAACGATTCTAATAAAACCAATACGAAACCAGTTATCTATGCAGTTGAATCTATTTAACCAATGCTTCTATTTTCGTGCCGAGTTTTCTAACTATGCACGAACTTTACCCATTATTTTGTACTGAATGTGTTTAACATTGAGTACTTTTTGCAAGTGTGACGTTTTATGCCACCATCAAAGCAAACTTAAAGCTCAGTTTCGCACAAAATACTTTGAAACATCATCTCAGCAGTTCTGGTCTTCAAAACTCCCATCAGGAATGTTTACAACGACATCACACACAGCCATAATTGGCTGTGCGTGTCAGAGTTGAGTATGAGTATATCTCTGAAGTACCGGCTAAACTGCCTTTAGGACTTAAGAGCTTGTGGTTTACCTACCGTGGGGTGACATTACGTTTGATGATGAAGATGTTTGATAATGTTTACACTTACCTGTAACAAGAAAAAATGTTGATTAGAACATTGAAAAGTTAATGTGTCTTAAAATAAAAGTGGAAACCATTATCAATCACATACAAAAAATCCTCTTTGGCGTGTCGACGATTCCATTAAAAGAGTTTACACCAGAATTAAGTCTCATTGAAAACGTTAGCATTTACTTTATGTCTCACGTTTTTATCTGTGGAAAACGTTATTGATATCACATTTGTTAAACTATTTTAAATTCTTTCTTTATGTAATACTCTATGTGTTATTGTTTGTTTTCCCCAATAAATAAAATAAAATAAAATAAAGGTCGGTCAGAATGCAAGATGTTGCGGTACAGAAAGCACGACAAGAAGTGAGACATTGTTTGTGTAGCTACGCAATAGAATTGTAGCTTATTGGAGTATTATATAGTAAATATAACTACACACACGACATACACGACTGCATACACGACTTTGTTCGTTTGTTGAAAATAGATGTTTCCAAAAAAAAATACAGCATTACTTTCTTAAAGCGAAATGTCAAAAAAAAAATAAAGAACCACCTGTGACCTGGCTTTTTAATTTTTCACATTTCAGTTGTGGTAACTACCCTACAACTAAAACTAATCAATACTGAGCAAGTTCTATGACAAGATATCTCTCGGATAGCCCTTTGTTGCTATTTGTCGTCAATACAAAATGGTCACAATCCGAAATAATCGATCGAATATAATCGATCCGAGTAATTCCTCGTGTGGCGAATACGTTTAAAAAAATAATATACTCAGTGTCACTTAATTAATATCATATTTTTAACTCGTGCATGTCATTAACTCATCGTCTACCGAGTCTATACAACGTGTACGTGTCGAATTGAGGACCTATTTTTAAGTCGATTAAAAGTAATCGTTAATTTATTTCATATAAATTGTACATAAAGTTTACATACTAATAACAAAATTATTTTTTTATAAAGAAATTTGCTAATAATAAGCTAAATTAATGGTTTCAATTATATAGAACCAATCAGTACATAAAACTTCAGTCTCGAAGCGAAAAAAAAAATCACTAAAAATAGCTTGAAAGAAATTATGAAGCACAACAATGAAGTAAATTAACGAACCATGTCACGGCCTAGAAAATATAATACTTGAAGGAAAAAGAAATTCTTTCTCATTTCCATAAAAAAAAGTAAATGTTACTCAAGCAAATATATTAAGACAGGGTCATTATATGGATACTGATGCAATAACAATGAATAATTGCGAGCAGAATGGGTCTAGCCTAGAGCCAGCGTTATAAGAATGCTAAACGTGCCTGTGGTCTATTTTATGTAAGTAGACTTCGGTTGGTCATCGTTAGTTGTTTGTAATATACGCAAAAAAACGTTTTGAGAACGCATTCATCGTACAAGTGCATACATTAAGGAGTGTAATTCCTTGCCGTAGCCTTCGTTCCTTTAAGTCAAGAGTGACCACATCGTCGCTTTTTAAAAAAGTGTATATTAATAATCTTTCAGTCTTATTCCACTGCAAGCATAACCAGGTAAAATGGGGGATTATAGGCCCCTTCGACACTCAGGAAGATTGCGGTGTTTCTAACCAGACGATCGCCTACTTACTGGAGTGGCCAAAGTGTCCCTACATCTGAACTTTGCAGGATCTTAAAAATGCCACTGACACCGCTATAAACTTAGCTACTTACTGCACCCAAATACTTTGAGGGAAAAATAAATCATTGATTCGAGAAGACAAAGAAGCTTAGCTGCGAAGAAAAAGGTTTTATTCATATTTGTGAATATCAATTTTGAAAGTGCCACTTTTAAAAATAGCAAGTTGCTCTTACACAAGGTTTCCAGTTCCATTAAAATAAATCAACAAAAGAAAAGAACTTATGACAGGCCCAAAAGAAACTTAATTATAAAGAACTCTAAATATCAAATAGGACGAGGTTCAGACGTAGGCAGATCTAAATTCTGATTAAATATACGAGAAATCAGTTAAATTACTCTGGGACCGAAATCTAAATTGTATTGGGACCGTAAGATCTTTCGTTCGCAAATGCGATCAATTTTGTATTGGTCGGACCTGTCACAACCCTCGACCAAGGTGAACAGCAATGTGGTCATGTAATTTAGAAGTGGATCTGTTTACACTTTATAAAATAAATAACTTTTACCGAATTTGGTAAACGCTTTTTGGGTGAAGCTTACAGAATTGCCAGCCTGTGTTGGAAAAAGTAGAATTTGCAAATCGAGCTACTCGTAGATACATTAACATAAATGATTTAATGTAGGAACATGATTTAATGTGGGATGTATTTACATAAAACACAAAACTGAAACTGACCATCGAGCCGTATCACTCATCAGAGATATAACTTTTATAAATCGCCAAAAATAAATCATGGTCAATATTAACGTATGTATTTTTGGTCAAAAATGCTCACGATATAATGCAGGACACGGTGGCAGGACATTAATACTGTGTTATTCAACAGAGGTCCATTTGTCATCAATCTTCATTACCCGACGTGGATGGGAGCAAAAAATGTATAAAGCCGCTTTTGTAGGCGTGTAAGGGTAATTTGGAGTTAACCGTGATCCAGGTTTTGTTAGCAGCTAAGTCATTTTCAGCTCTGTCCTCTGTCGTCTTTTATGTAAAATAGATTTCATCGGCTTGAATACCATTAAAACATGTTTGATTAAATGAACTCTGACTGATTTTTAATTCTACATAAGGTGAAGAGGAAGGACACCAACTTAACACCAAGGTTATAAGAACACAGTTAAAGGGATGTATATTAAATGAAAAATCAAAGTAGGTATAATCTAACCATAGCCATTGAATATGCTAGTCAAGAAGGTTCTGGGCATGAACACAAGTCAACTACAGCTACATACAACGTTAAATTTTGATCGTTTTAATCCCGTGGAGGGTCGATTCGATATACGAAACATTATCGATTTGTAAAGATAAAATTAAAAAATAAAGTTTTTTTTTTTAAACTCGAATTATTTTACTCATGTATGAAATTAATTTCTTTAAGTAAACGTCAGCTGGGCGAGTCCAATGACTTGTAGGCAGTTAGTACATAACAACCAACAACTACCTACAAGGTCATTGACTCGTTTTCGTAAAGAAATTAGTTTCGTACTTGCGTATATTAATTCGAGTTTTAGAAAAAAAGGACTTTATTTTTTATTTTACCTTTACAAATCGATAGTGTTTCATGTACCGGATTGACCCTCCACAGGATTAAAACGATCAAAATTTAACGGTGTATAACAACGAATCCTGAGTCGGGTTGTGCACAAACGAACAAATTATTGTATATGATTGGCAACGAAAGTGATACCTGGAATCACTGGGCCTGCCTAAAAATATGGCAACAATCACTGAACAAATAAAAGAAGCAACAATATACCTGGCAAGATATTTATCATCCTCAGGACAACAAACATTTATCAGCACAGGCTAACAAATCCAAATAATATAGTCAATACAATGTCAAAAGATTAAACGATACTGACTAAACAGATCCTAACAAAGCAATCCAGAATTTATAAGCTTCCAAGGTTCAGGCATATTATTATTCAAGATTTCTATCAGCTCTCGAATCTTTATGGAAGACGGACATTTGAATACTGCGGAGTTAAGCCTCTGAACGAGAGCATGATCGCGCATTTTTCAAAGGGTAGCGTTTTGATAGAATATTTTATGTATCTTCCGCTATTGAGGATTTTGCAAAGATTTCCTGCAAATAGATATTGTTTTTCTTATCACATTTTCACAATAATTAAACGTGTAAATAGAAAACACATTGATAATATATCATATTACGATATCTTTAATCATATCCTACTTCTTCTTTTAATATTCATGTATGTTTTCTTTCATTACAGCTTTTGTCTGTATCGTGATTAATTTGTCCAATATAAATTAGATAAGAGACAATACTCTGAATAAACAATGCTATAGGAAATCTCGTTTCTTCAAAGATATCTCCTATTTCTTCTTCAGTTTGAGAAATACAATCTTATTTCCTGATAAAAATACGCTGAGATATCGGATTCGATTCCGATTGTTTATGAGGAATAGTTTGACATTCGATATACGAGTATCTTCACGTTCAGTATGCATGTTTCAATTGTCAGGTGGCTTTGAATATCGCAGGTCGCACGATTAGATTTAATAATTGATAAGGAAGGGGTGTGCTTCTGTACTTGGTCGTAAATTGTTCGAAATATGCAGCTACCCTCATAGCAACGTAAACAAGGATCAAGCAGCTTTGGATTCCCATGTGACTAATTTTGAAAGGGTTTGATTTGAGGATATTCTGATGATACAATAGGTAACTTTTGTGAAGACGATTTAATACTAATTGAAGCTGTTAATGAAATGAAGTGTAATGGCAGCTTTGACAAACAATGAAAAGACAAAAAAAATATATTCTATAATTTGGGCAAACAATTCAAAATACCAGTAATACAAAAGCCTGCAAAATTTTCTAATTTGAATCTTTCATTACAAAGATGGTATCAGAAAATTCTTGCAACTATGTCTGTAGCCCTACAATGTAAACTGATCGCCGGAAACGCAACTCCCTAAACCTGTGTCAGATGTATGGCGGAATGGCGCCGAGAGCCATAAGAATTACTTTACGCAAAAATGGTTTCTACGAACCTGTGAATAGGTTAGATAATAGCGCGGAAGGGTGTTGTCTGTTAAGGCGGCGACTGCCTCGGTTACGTAACGCGTCTCGTATTGATCGCAACCCCCACTCCGCGCACTCGCGCACACCGTCAGCGGACCAATCACGGCGCTTGGTTTAATTTTAATTTGATAGCCGTTCGGTGCGAAACGGTCTCTGATTTGTCGGCTTGTTACGCGTCAAGACGATGCGCTATAAGAATATATTTTTGTCAACGCACGTGCCTTCTGTCGTTTGAAACCGTAAGTTATTTGGAAGGGAAGAAAAGTTTTTTTTCTTTGAGAATGTTATATTCAAACCACGAAGTTACCATTGTTGAAATAGCATCCACTTTTCTCGACGCTATTCTTATAAGGGTTTTTCGAATATAAGCGCGTGGGTTATAGTCAATTTATTCGAGAAAACCTTTGACATGAGGTAGTACTACGTGCCCTATTCAGAAACCCACACGTTACTTATTCATAACAATTACGTTACACTTCTTCTCGTTTCTTTTCATGTGTGAGCTATCTACTATGCCAAATTGTATCATTCACTAACGTTTAAGATTTATCTTCACTGCCACACTGTCTTTTCATACCTAATCTAGAAACAGTACCTTACCGTAAAACTATGGGGTTTCCTGCTGGCTTTATTCTTCATAAGAAAACAATCAATTAAAACCGTACACTTCGTTCTGACCTTTCTTTTGAATTTACTTCAAAGATTATTTTACTTTTATCTTGCAGTAGACTCGTTCATTTTACTTTCTACTTCTCCTTTGTCAATATCTCTTTTAGCTCCAGCTTTAGTATAAATATGAACCTAAGTCCACACGACGCGTGATAATTTACGGATATTAGTCTTACGCCCACTGCCGCCTACGTACAGGAGTTATGACTTCATCTCGACATATAAGCAGCCTTCAGGCTTGTGAAGCAGCATTACATAAGTAAGGATCGAATGTGATTTAGACTATTGAACAGGCATTTTGGGATAGCGTTCTATTTTTAACAGTCACTATTCAGCTATTAGTTTAGATTTAAATCTTCATATGCTGGACTTCTATCTAGCTTTTGATATAAATTCCAGACAATTTTGGGAAGCCATTTTGTTTGTTCTCGTCGCAAAAAATATATTTCAATTATCCTAATGATGTCAGTCCACTACTGATAATGGCCTTTCTTTAGATCACTCAGGGTAGAAAATAGGTGACAATTCTGGGTTATTTTACAGATAAGAGTCACGAGAAGTTTCTCCTATTCTTTTAAAATAACCATTACAATTAAGACGGTAGACGCGCTGTAGCCTCTAGCTTTCGATAAGTCACACTAAATCTTGAAATTTATTATTAATCGATCAATCAAGTATGCGATAAAGTCGCATAAGGCTTTCATAAGCCTCTCTCGCTAAAAACTGTTTTCTTAACTAGGCGACCTGAATATTTAAAGCATTGCATTAATTATAACTGACTTACAAACTTATGAATAATCGATGATTGAGGACTTCAAAGTTACGAATCGGTGACTAGTATAATCAAACTTCGCGGTCAACAGGGACCTCTCATTAAATATTCATAAACTTCAACCCAAATTTAATAAACAAAAGTCCAACATTGAACTACTTAATCTATTTAATAATTTTGGTGTCGATGTCAAATATAAATTAAAGAAGTCCTTGAACAAATCAAAACTACAACATTGAACTAATATCGTTTACTTCTAAATATAAATCCCCTATTCTCTCCCATTATATGGTAAGAAAACTGTGTCCTACGGGACACAGTTTTCTTACCATATAATGGGAACTCTGCAAACGGATCGATCATAGATATTTATGTGCTTGAAGAACAAAGGGTGCAAATGTTTATCCTTTTCAAATAATCCGTCTACGCCACCACAAGGACACATACAGGAAAAACAACGGCGACCTTTTTAACCGTAAACCGCAGAACTAAAACACAACTGTAGCCAAAAGATGGACCTAAAAGATACATGCTCAGATTTGGCATTTGATTTGTAACGGAAGTTCTGGCTTAAAAAACCAAAAAAACCATCTCCGCCTATCAAATGCCATTAAAGACGAAATTAATCGACGTCGATTCATTTCACCGCTTCCCCTTAAGTATCGAAATTCTCGAAGCGAGACGAGCCGACGTCAAATACCGACATTCAATATCAGAAACTTAATGTTCCAGCGAAGAATTAATATCACGAGGTCGCCACGATCGGGGCTCAATAGGGATCAGTGTCGTGTGAACGGGCACTGAGGCTGTGGAAAGGAGACAGAAGTTGAACTAAGGCGAAGACTGTAAGCGGAATAAAAGTATTGAACTATCGGAGATTGTAGGAGTTAGTTTACAATTCCTATTTATCTTCAGAGCAGTGACAATTTATCTGCAAGCATTTCCTAGATTTTGTCCTATTTATTCTTCTGTATGTTTCTGTGTAGTGTTGTGCTGGTCGATACGACTCGCTTTGGCGCAGAGCGTGGCCGTGGGATGGGACATTTGTAATTAGTGCATTAACGATCGGGTTCGTTTCAGCGAGAGTTTTTAACGGCACGCTCTTGCAGATTATCAATTTTTGCAGCGTTGCAATCTGTTGCTGGCCTTTGCAGTTCTGAATTTTTATTTTTTATTTTTAAAACGATTTTATGGTGTCAAATTCACCATTCATCCATTGAAATAACTTAGATTAATACCAACATAATAGCAAACTAAATGCATCTGTTGAATAGTTATCAGAAAAACCGGTTTCTTGCAATAAAAATGATATAATATTCTCTATTCTAAACGCACCAACATTAAAAGTCCCACAATATTTCCCTTCAGTAACCCAACCAGCCGTGTGACGCATGCTATCGTAAGTCACCACAACTTAATGTGTGTGGAACCAGTGCACAGATTTAGGTCACAGACTTACGTCTTTATATAGGCGACGACAATATTCGGAGCTGACGTTACGTAACATGAAGATAAAGTAATCTCATACTTTTGGTATTTTATTACAAGATCTATAGACTACCACATTCATGAACCCTGTTGTCGTATGTACGTTTTTATGTATGCCAAAAGGAACTACTTACTTATTATAAATGTTATTGGTTCTTAATATCATCTGTTAACACTCACTATAATCATCATTCTCTTTCTGACATTGGCCCATTACTTGAGGTCGGCACAAATGTTTTCTTCTTCCATTCTACTGACACAATATTCATTCCTTCTACTTGTCTGATAAAACAATACCTATTAGAATATTCTCTACTCTCTTCTCCGTTTTGATCAAATTTTGCTTCAACATTCCCATTTGAGTCGATTCCTTTACCATAAACTCCATCGTATCTAGTAACAGTTCGAAGTCGAGTGGTAATATCCTATTGACTTTAGTGAACGTTCTAGTACTCTACTGACAGTTTAGCCTCGCATTGCTTCCTAGGGTTGATAGGAATATTGCATTCGCTATCTCCAGTTCCCGAGTCGACTGTTATTGCCTCTGTGTTCTTGGCAATAGTATTCTTTAATACAGCGTTTACATTTCTGATATTTTTATCGGATACAAGGATTTTTGTTTGGTTTGTATTTAACTGAACACAAGGACTTTTATATTAATATTTCTATGCGATTTAATAAAAATCGACCAAGGGCGAGTCGGTCTTACGCACCAAGGGTTCCGTACCGCGGCAACCGAAATACATCCATCTGTGTTAATGTCAACTGTCTAACTAATATGATTCATGAGATACAGCCTGATGATAGACGGACAGACAGACGAATGGACAGCGAAGTCTTAGTAATAGGGAACTTTTTGGGCTTGCAACTCTAAAAACGACGTTAAAAATAGATAGGTAAAAAGTTGTAACTGGCCGTAAAACCAAGACGTAACCGTTACAAAGTTAGATAGCAAAACCACGATCAAATCAACACAACGCTACAAAATCACATAAAAGCTAACATAAGAATCAACACGAAAATTCGCAACAAAAGTCAATATTCACACTGCCGTATAGAAGATAGAGTAAAAACACGCGAGGATGCGATTTGGCGAAATACTCCGCTTAATTGAATGGCTGATAACGATATAGCCTGTGAACCTTTGGTACAGTAATATAGCAATTTTATTGAGCAGAGGCTGTTGCTTTTAATGGGTCAAGGAAACGTATAAGATTATGACATCCGGTCAAGTAAACAGCCGTAGTATTGGTAATAAGCGTTTTGCTTCGTCGTTTATACCGTGTACATCGAAGGACTGGAACAGTTCAAGGCTAGAGTGAATAGGCTCTTAATAAACTGGTGCGCCTCACCATCAACGATTACATCACTTCTTACCATCAGGTGGGTTCGCAGTCAAGCACTAGTTTATATTTATTAAAAAAAAAAAATAAGATCAATACTTTCAGTACCTTTACCTTTTTCTTACCTTCGAGTAGACGTCGAAATTTATCCTAATGATGTATCACAAGGATGAAAATTGTCGTTTGGATGAACAAACCATCTATACTTTGTCATGGTCTACTCTTATGTCAAATCCTTTCAGAATTAAGAAACATAAAAAAAAATACACAAATTTTCACATTTACTAGTGGGATAGAATATATTGCCCCAGTTTATGTGCTATCTTCGATCCGATCTAGTAGAGTGCCTGAAAGTGGACACGTATGTGGGCGTTAGCGACGAAACTTTTGGGGAAATTGGATCTGACGAAGTCTCTCGAAACACAAACTGAAAGGTTATCATCGATCAGAAGTGTTCTAAGGGCGCAATAATCATATCGAAGAAATAAAATTTAGCTCTATTACGTTTCCATAGATGGATTTTTTAATGTATATTATCTTTGGTGATGAAAATAGCCTTACTTCGAGGGATGATCAGGCAGTATTCATTAATATATCTTGAAAAATTCAGATAATACGCACATGAAAACAACAGGTAAGACCATAATACCGCAGCGACTATAGATTAATAATTCCTCAGTCTAAATACAGATTACGCCCAACATAAACTATAACAAAGCCTGAGTCACAGCAAGGCATTACACATGTAAAGACAACCCATCAAACTGTGCCACGTCCGAACAGAAACCATATAATAGCTTTGTTCCTCGAAATATTGAGGCTCAGGGCAATGGAGCAAGTGTTGATGAGATTGCAAGCGAAACTGGTGACATGAATAATAACTTCGAAGCTAGCCTTTAATCAGTAGATGAGACATGCATCTTAGGTAAGGTGATGAGATTCTTGCTAGATTACAGAAAAAAAAATAAGGCTATTGATTTGAATTACATAGAAGCTAACAGTAATTTTGAAAAGTAGCTATTCACATTCATTTTATAAGATTCCTAACAGAAAATGCAGATAATAGACATGCGAAATGCATGCAGAAACCAGAAGACTTTTAAGAAAAAACTTTTATTTAAAAGAACTTAAGTAAAGAAGTTTTCAAGCATGCTTGAGGGTATTACTATGCTTGAGAACTACTCTACAGTTAAATCCTAGACGTTTCCGTTTCAGCGACATTCCTTTTGTTCATTTTGGGTGTTGCTTCCGAGAATCGCATTTATTTGAGGAAGTGCGCATATCCTGTTTGTTAACCGTTTCTTGCTTCTAGTTCTCTTTGAAGTTGACGACAAACATGGCGGAATAGTACACAAGATTTAGGATCAAACTTATTGCTTTTTGCTAGATAGATATATTCACCTTGGAAATTAAAGTTATGTGGTTTAGTATAGAAGTTAAAAAAGTTAAAGAATTTGCTACTGATAATGTAAGATTTACCTTCGTCAGTGAAGCCAGAAAAGTCATAAATAGCCTGATTCATGATCTATCCGTGAACAATAAGAAACTATCTTATAATACTCGTACGAAAGGCAGATCAAATATTGTACTTACATTTTAGAACCAAATTGCTTAATTCTGAGGTGTAGGTTTAGGGATTTCAATCTCCCGCAAATAACGTCATTAGCTAAGACGCCCCCGTCTTCAAATAACGTCTAATAGGTATGTCGGTACAAATAAAGAAGGATACCGGAGGGATTTGGGTTAAATCCACACTAAGTTGGTGACAACTCGGTTGACTTTGATGAAGGTTATTAAACATAACTTAGACGTGACGCTTTCATCACGCTTTCCTTACACGGTTTTAAGTCTATAATATTAAAATACTATAATCTATTTTGGGTAAAATCAAGAGGCAGAAACTAGACAGTTATAAACGTGTATAAACAAACCACACTAATACAAAACAGAGTACTTTGAACCGAATCCAACACCAGTCCACATTAGAGAATCCGAAAGAATCGTAAACGCGTGATTTGAATTTAAAAAAAAAACGATAGAACCGTCCATACTTTTGGCAACTTTGGCAAATAAAGGGTTCCATTATAAGACGAATTCATTCTATACTCACCACAGGCTTTTCCGTTTATAATCACAATAAGCTTAATTTGAATTCAGAATTGTACAGAGCTTTAGGAAATATATATTATTTATGGCACAAGGTTTACTGAATAATCTCCGGGACAAAGAAAAGGAAACAAATACATAATAATTTTACATCAAATCATGACACACCGAATGTGAGGTTTTAATTTTGAAGGAATAACGTCATATGGAATAGAATATATACATGATTGAAAGAGAATCTTCGAACAAAGAAAGACAAAATTTATTTCCACCTCAAATAGAATATTGAACGAAGTCTCGCAGACGTTAGATCCAATATATTCAATACTGCTTCAACAATTCTCAAAGGTAACACTGTAAACACTGAACACAAAGAAAATCTGGACCTTATTGAGGACCAAGTTCGATAACAAGCCATCCAACAATATACTGAGTTAGCAAGTTTCCAAACTAGAATATTTATACGAAAATATTTATGAGGAAATATTCAAACTTCCTTATGTTTTCAAGACAAATGTGACTTTCAACTTCACCACGTTTCTCGGGAATACTGAAAAGCACTTAGTATATACATTTTGGAAGAGCTACATATATATTAAGAAGGATACACATTAATAAAACTTCGGGGTGGCTGCGTAAATGGCTTTTTCTGTCTTAATTTCAGCATAAATTATGTATGTATAAATAGAAATGGAAATTTTTCTCGGCATATTCATAAATCTGGGATTTATTCTAGGGAAAAAAATATTTACTTAACTAGCGACCCGCCCACACACTTAGCATATTTTTTTACGATTTGAAGAGCCTTTAGATATTTTATTATGTACATTTAAAGACAGAATTACAGAGTAAAATCTTAAAATTTTGGTAAAATCATATTACAATCCGTAGGGTATAAAAAAAAAACAAAGTAACTCCTTAAAAAGACATGAAAAGCAACTATGTTTCATAACCTCGAAAGTGAAAATCTAGATCTATATAAAGGAAGTCGTGTTAGTTACACTATTTATAGCTCAAGAACGGCTGAACCGTTTTGGCTGAAAATTGGTTGGAAGGTAGCTTAGAACAAGAAGACATGTGTTTTATCCCGTTAAATAAAAAATAATAATAATCCACTACTCATTTATTGCTATAAGGTAGAGTAGGGTAGAGCGGGAGCGAAGCTGCGGGAAAAAGCTAGTATATAATAGATACTAATTTTACTTAGCAAATTAATTTGAAGGCAGACGACATCAATAGATTTCATCAGCAAAACTAATCGAGACCGTAATAATGACAGGACAGTCTGCAAATAATCCTTAATACGATATTTAATATCGTTAGGTTGTTTCAATACGGTGGAATTATTAAAATGAACTAAGACTGGCTAAGAAATAAGATAAAGACACTTACACAGGAGGTTGTGTACAGGCTGAGAGTTGCACTGAAAGGCCTAACATTGCACTAAATTTCCTAAAACCCGGTCTTAATGTTCCCCTAAGTCACAATAGGAAGCCTTGAGCAAAAGCCTTGAGCTGTACGTTGATATTTCAGTCAGTCAGTTTCTCCCTTTATATATACAGATATGACCCTATCTGTATAGACTAGACTAGTGTTCGAAACGTTGAGATCCGATGACGTACACTACAAAGGTCTTCAATATCGGAAAATGAGTTATAGAACTCAAATGGAGTTGAACAGGACACATGGCAAAGTTTAATGACAACAGGTTGAGCAAGGGAAGTAACCAATTAGAAACCAAGGATTGGTAGAAGGAACCTTAGCTGTCTCGTAGCAATCTTTCATGCAGGATGAAAGTGGCACAGAGAAATGTGGGGATGGACACAACGAAAAATAAACTTATGCCCAGCAGTGCACGAAATGAAGCTGTAGATGATGATGATGAAATAAAGAAATCATTAGAAATGCAAAAATAACTCTGTCCCCTGTCTCTTTTCACGCCCTTACAGTCAATCGGATTCGTATAATTCTTGCCGCACAAGTGGTTCTTGACCTGTATAGGGGCATTGGGACGTTTTACCCTAGAAGAATGTTTCCTTGGGATAATAAAGCACTTTCAAGCGGCAGAAACCAACGATAGAAGCTAGTTAAACATTTTCTAACAAATTGTTAAGAAATAATGGTAATCCAAAACAAAAATTTTAGTTATATGGCAATGGTCTTGCAAAAAATTTATCATATTAATAATTGGACTTTTCTGTAACAGACAATTTTAGTCATAGCTCTGTGTTTGGAGTCCAGCCAACATTCGCTGTTGCCGGATCAACCGCTGGGATTAATACCATTACCAACCAACTGAAAATGATCAAATTTGGGAGTATTGGGAATTGGCTGGACCTAAAATATTATTTCATCACCATATTTATCAGCCAATATTTATTTCTTTAATCTTTATGTACAAGCGAAAAACTGTGCAGAGGCGGACTTAATGCCAGAGGCATTTTATACCAGTTGACCTTAGGGTGGTGCAGAATCAAAACGTAGTGATAATCAAACAAATAGAAAACTAACACAGTAATAAATACATACATTTATACATACATATAACCAAAAAAAAAAATAGCACACATCACCATAGTCGATAATAGAAAAAATCAGGGACTGTACAAGCAATACCTTTATGTGAGCTGGAAGGATATTTTTCATCCGATAGAGCGACCGTAATGTTTCAGTTACCTTCTAAAAACTATAATCCAAATCAATAATCTTCCAACAATATAATGATTAGACCAACAGACTTGCCAAGGGGTGTTATGTTACCCAGTAACTTGATCTTGAAGTTCAGATAGACGGTAGCTCAATGTAAAGTAGGCTGGGATTGGGTTAGGCAGAAGATAATGAGAGATCCATTTCTGAGAATATACCTTATGAATCACTCATCGTTTAGGTCAATTGCTGTTTTATCTGGCTTCTACTTGACTCTAAGCAAAATTTCTTCAATTTGCTTAGCTTGTGGACGTACCACTTTTTGCGTCTACCTAACTTATTCCAAAAAAATATAAAGCTTTTAACCTTTAAATCTTATAACAGTTTTAAAAGGCCTATTTTATTTTAACATTCACAGAATCCGAATATACACAAAGGTAACCTATAAATAATAGCCACTTTTGTGTAGGTCCACGTAGGTATATGTGCGATGTGCTCGATATAATCGTACAAAGGCATAACGGCTTGAGTTGTGGTAAATTCTTTAAACGCCACGTGTGTGACGTGAATCCGAAGTACTGCCTTCAGCCTTCCGCCTGCCGAGAATAAATTAGGACAGTCATAAATTCAGTTCTAGGCTACTAGGAATTTTAAAAGCAAACTTAAATTTAATTTTCCTTTTGGCTTTCCTTTCGGATTTTGATTATCTATCGATCGATAAAAACGCCATAACCATTGATATAATATAAGGAAAGATGCGTTACGTGCTAACATCGCAATCAGAAAACCTGGACTCGAAACCCATACATCTACACTACCTGTAGTCACTGATAGACAAGGACAGAGATAAAAGCCGGCTGTGAAATAGCGTTAGCCGCCGAATGTGTGTGATCGTCGCGATCGATGTGAAATCGTACCAATTGGCACAACTTCAGCGGTCCACGCGCTAGAGGTGAGTTACCTTTCTTCAGCTGTTTTGAAATCTAAGATCATAACTGTTAGACCTGTACTGTGCTGTGTTGCCATAACCAATGGCGCAACATTTTCAAATTGGCCGGAATATCAATGAACAAAAATCCGTTTTTCTCAAATCAGTTATTTCGGAATATGATATATTATGATGAATTTCGGCAACAAGGAGTTTAAAAAGTCTAATGACAAAGGATTTAATATTTATACTTACGAGAAAGCTTTTTGTGAATTAATAACTCGAAAATTTTCGTAATCATATCAAAGCTAAGTAAAAGTCAATTAAAAGTAAGGTGTTGCTTCATAATCTTTATATAAAACAACATTTATAAACATTATTACAACTTTGGCGGGCAACTTCGCCGACATTCTGTTGGCCGCCATCTTTGTTTGGTCTGTAATGGCGGCGCAAAGACAAATGTCAACCAACAAGTCAAGAACAGTACATTTACTCTTAGTACCCTTTTCGTTTTGGCCGCAGATCAAGTTGAACTGGTTACTGTAAGCCAAAGAACAATGTTCGCATCATTAATCAAAGTGTATGAACTCAATCAGCGCTGCAAAAAGTTTTTGTATCGTTTTAATAGATTTTCGAGGCTCGTTAGCGGGGGCTAATTGTCCGGTGAACGTTACAAAGGCCTTTTAATACGGCTTTTGAAAGGTGTTATGGTAGAATACTGTTAAGTGGAAAGGATTTATAACAATACTTTTCGAAGATAAAGCAATGATCATAAGGATAAACTGACTGACTGACATATCAACGCACAGCCGAAACCACTATGTATAGAAATGTAAAATTTTGCACAAGGAGAATTTTTTAAAATTCAACTTTTAAGTGAAAAGGGAGAAATTCGTTTGTATGTAAAATGTTATTTCTTGATTAGCATAAATAATAACTCAAATGAATCAAAAAGTTTTTATTATTCGTTTTTCAAAAGATTTAGGTGGTGTTAAAGGTAGAATTACTTTATTCCGTAGTTTAGTAAACTTGGCACTAATTTTAATCAAAATGAATAATAAAGATTGTCATCATCAGTTTATCAAAACTACCCTCAAAATAAGGTTTAAAGTTTTTACGAAAACATGCTTGCGCGGGCGATGTCACTGGCAAAGTACTAGTGATCTATAAAATGGAGGATAGCTAATGCAAAGGCAATCAAGATTAACGAAAGTATGGTGGAATAAAGCCCACATCAATTACTATACAAACGTATTATCATACTAGAGAATGCACAGGTAGTTCCCGAAGGTACAACAGGAAATCTACAACATAACTTGTCACTTTACGTGAAACTTGGAAGGAAGGTGATTTATAACGACTAACCAGCACCTTCCTGTCCCAAAAGGTCTTGACAACTTGACAGTGACAAACAAAAGGTCACTAGCCCCGAACGTTCCCGACAATCTCCTAAGTCATAATGTAAAAAAGAAAACAAATCGTTGCGAATGAAGAGAAACATTTTTCGACATTATATCATCTCTATCGACATTTTGAATAAAAAAAAACAACAAGGATATAACTAACTTGACAGAAGTGAATATTCGGTAACAAGACGTTTATGGTAATACTTATCAGCAAACATTACAAACTATCATATAAAACTGTACCATATACACGGCTCTGTAGAGGTGTGCCCCGCCTGGGCGGAGCATCGCCGTGTCCTCGTGGGGGCAATCGGCGGCAGCGATCTCTCTCGCCAGGCCTTGGTTCAGGCCATGGTCCGGAGTGAGGAGGGATGACCTGGACTCGAAACTCATACATCTACACTACCTGTAGTCACTGATAGACAAGGACAGAGATAAGATCCGATGCTGTCGTGCGAGTTTAAGACGTTTATGGTATTACTTATCAGCAAACATTACAAACTATCATATAAAACTGTACCATATAAATGGCTCTGTAGAGGTGTGCCCCGCCTGGGCGGAGCATCGCCGTGTCCTCGTGGGGGCAATCGGCGGCAGCGATCTCTCTCGCCGGGCCTTGGTTCAGGCCATGGTCCGGAGTGAGGAGGGATGGCAGGCGGTCGCCTCCTTCTGCGAAGCAGTAATGCTAGCAAAGGACGAGGCCGACCGCATCAGGCAGAGGTAACGGGGCGCTCGCCTCAGCCGCCGCCGGAATTCCGATCCCGATTTCCGGCCACCGTAGGCGCGGGCTTGCGGACGGTGTGCAATGGGTAGCACGCTGTCCGATCGTCCGGTAACTGACCGGACCGAGCCCAAGTCGTCGACGGCGCGTTCTGTTCCCGCGCGCCTCAAGGAGCTCTCAGCACACCGAAGAGGCCCAGCCTGCTAACTGCAGGCAGGCAGGGTCGAAGCCTACCGGGGTCATGGGTTAATTTTCGAAAGGAATACCCGGCCCCGGCACGATAGGCTACGAAGGAACGGGGTAGGTTTTTAGTCAGTAAGAGTCTGACACTACTTCCCGCTCCGGCCAAGGGCGGGATTTGTCATTGGATGATTTTACCTACCATAAAAAAAAAACCATATACACGGCTAAATTTTGATCATTTTAATCCCGTGGAAGGTCGATCTGGTACATGAAAAACTATCGATTTATAAAGATAAAATTAAAACATAAAGTACTTTTTTTATAAAACTCGAATCGGTATATCTCTGGCTATATCTAACGAATTAAAATATCTACGAAATTAATTTATTTAAGTAAACACCAGCTGAACGAGTCCAATGATCTGTAGGTAGTTAGTACGTAACTACCGACAACTATATATATATATATATTTTACCGGCCAAAGCTGATTTTATACTAGTTTCGCTTAGTTTTTAGGCATCCCGATATAATTCGACATGTATCGTTTAGGGCGATGTCGATTTGCTTTACGTGTACTACTCGGCGAAAAAATACGATGAAAATGCCTGAATATAGGGTAGTATTTAATTTTAAGTAGGTAGCTACTCACATTATAAGGACCTAGAAAAATATCCTAATAGAAATAAAAAAAAATAGGTTTATAACTAATCCTTTTGCATGGCATAGCTTATACATCGAGAGATTTGCTATAAGTTTGTATGCCAATATTTGGCAAAACATAGCACACTGTACTTTATAATACCACCTTCTGTAATACCTAGGTTTTACAAACAAATGATTATGATTATGATCGAACAGCCAAATTGTCGATCATTCTCTGGTTCAGTTAATTTTCAGGGACCTTGAAAGCTGCCGAGTTTTACTTGAGTAACAATCTTGTGAACATTTTTGTGTCTATTTTTCATGTCCTATCTCACATATATGATTACGTTGTAGGCTTCACGAATGTCGCTTCTGATTTCATGAAGCAAATATCATAAGCAATTTGCCTTTGAGCTTTATTAACTCATATACACGTTTCTAGCTCGAAACATTACATTTTGCACAAGAATTTCTTACATGGGAAAAACGCAAAGAAAATGTTTTTGGGGAATCATACTTTTCAAGGGTTAAATTGGGAATAAGGAATAATATTTAAATTATATGTCACTTGGAAATTGCAAACGATCTTATGGTTGTAAAACATCTCGAGATTTTTTTTCTAAATAAGACACGATTATGTTGGAAACTAATGAATTTGGATGTAATTTATCGTTAGTAAAACATTTATATATATATAATAAAGATTTATTACAATCACACGAAGTCTGCAATTTTCATACGACATAGTATACATACAAAGACCGATAAGTTTTCATAGAAATGTGCCCATCATTCTTTAAACAAATGCGAAGACAGCTAAAATATCTTGAAAATAAAAATGGCTATAAATCTCTGGCACCGTAACAAACAAATTGGAGAGTCCAAGAAAACAAATAACTTGGAGCCAGCACTTACATTCGCGGAGATATGGGCACAGATCCATTACAGTCAGGAGTAGTAAAAAGAGTTCGAGAGAGCTTTCTGTCCATTGGTTTAGGTGTGTGAGCAAGTTAGCTCAAAGTTTAGTTCCAAGTAAATAGATGCGACAACTAGATAATGCGATGTACAAACAATATGTTAGTATGTATGTATCAAAATTATAGTTACCCGTCTTGATTACACCTCTCCTCAGTTACTACTAACGCCATCTAGTAAGCAAGCTTGTAACTAATTTATGACTGTATAATGTATGTGTTATACGTTCAATAAAGTTAGTGTGTTGCGAATGCCCAACGAGTTTTAATACAATAGTTACAGAGTGATTTGCTGAAAATATATTTTAAAAAGAAGCGTTGGCCCCGACTAGTAATCTATAATATATTTTTTTCATTAAAAAACAAATAACCTGGACAAACATCTTTGGAGGCTCGCGTTAAGCGACTGGATCAAGGACTTGATTTAGAAAGCAGTACTCCTGGACACGGCTCTTATTGTTAGGAGCTTCCTTTCTCTGGAGCCCCGACCACCGGTAGCTTGGACCCTGTTCCCGATACCGCATACCGGTGGGATATTATTTTTTATATTTAAGAATGTAACATAATATAAATGAAATAAAGGAAATAATAATAACGTAGGATTTTTTTTTCGAATTTTTAAAAAACATACAAGTCTATCCATAGATTTTTTGTCTTCCTGAATCCGTATGGCCTTATTCCATACGTTCCTAAAATCCCAAATAGCGTTGCTGATATTTTTTCACTAAGCCAATAAAGACACAACACTATTTTTTTTTATAGTGTTACTAGAAATCGTGACGAGGGTACAATAACTTGATAAAACTAGTGCCAGTACCTACAGCAGCTACATTAACAACCTTACATCTTGACCCGTCTTGAGTCACATCTCGCCATGTTGTTCTAGTGTCGTTCGTAAACGTTACAGCTGGGGGTCTTCTTATAGACTAGCATGGATAGCTAGAAACCAAATTGGAAACAATAATTTAAATAACCATTAATTAATTATTATTATTATTAATTATTCATATACAATTATTATTTTCTTGATTCTCTGAATGTACCTGACTAAAACGAAACTGTGTTCCTACCGTTGCCTTTTGCTGTCCAGGGCAACGTCAACTCTTTCGAACAATCCTTTTCACGCTTTCAACCACCGTGAATGAGGTCCTGGTATTGATCCTCGAGTCAGGTAAAGTGTTACTGGGTTTCCCGTCTGAAAATTCTTAGTAGAAGCCCAGAATCTGGATTTTTGATGGCAATTATAAGCTCAACCCCATATTAAAACACTACCTTCTGGCGGCGGGTTTGCCCTCGTAAAAATAGAAAATATAGGCATCGTACTGGTGAAAGAATGTTTAAAATCAGTTCAATAGTTTTCGAGTTTATTAACTTTAAGAAAAAATACAAAATCTTTTTTCTTTTTATAATATTATTATAGATATCATAGACTAGCATAGATAAATAGAAAAAACATTGGAAACGATAATTTAAATCACCATTAATTAATTATTATTATTAATTATTTATATCTATACAATTATTATTTTCTTATTCACTGAATGTACATATAAATTATATTTTTGATTTTTTTTTTCAAAAAAATCATAAAAAAATACATTTAAAAATATACAAAATAGTGTCCCACCGGTATCGGGAACAGGGTCCAACTTACCGGCGGTCAGGGCTCCAGAGAAAGGAACCTCCTAACAATACGAGCCGTGTCCAGGAGTACCGCTTTCTGAATCAAGCCCTTGATCCAGCCACCGAACGAGAGCCTCCTAAGGTGTTGGTCGAGGCTCTTGGCTATTAAGCCATTAGCAATTATTATTATTATTATTACATATAATTTATTGGAGTAATGTAGTTGTACTGAAGGCATAACTCTATCTAACCCTTCGGGAAATGTAGAAACGTAATATTATGTTATGTATTATGTATGCATGTCTCTAGTATGTAGTCTCGTCCCGCCATTTTGTTTCTCGCCGCTTTCCCTCATATGACGATGGTCTAGGGACAGTTTAACACGATCCCTCCGAAAGTCAGAGTAACGACATTTATTTCTCCCGACAACAGACGAAGGACGGTAATTGACTAAGTTACTCCGACGATGCTCCCTTATGGAAGTACTTTGTGATCCCAACTGCCGGGAGTGACGAAATCAATTTGGTAACCATTAATCTGAGATTCTGTTTGTTCTAGAAATGTATTGCGATTTTTTTCGACTTTTGTTTCAAGCCTATAGTGTGTAGATTTAATTTTTAATGAGTTGGCTTCAGTAGATAACCACGCCAACATGAAAAAGACGTCGGCCAATAGTTTTCCATCACATGAAATTCGAACAAAAAAAATTCGGGAATGTCATCGGTTCCCAATATTTGGTATACAGACTGGGAATATCATGAGGTATAAGCGGTTTAATTTATATATATCAGCTGATTTTGATGTAGTTTAAAATAAATGAAAAAAAAACCCACCCACGTCACCCACTCCGCTTCGGCTCGCCTCCTGCAGCTAGTATTATTTATATGGACTTGTATGGGTATGCGCTCAGTATAATGTTTTTTATACTTACGACCGACGCGATGTGGTCACGCTACGGAGTGCGCTCCGGGTGGCTCTAATGAGCTGTGACCTGTACAGCCTTCAGAAGTGCACAGAGCTTTTGACATTTCGGATACTCCAACAGACAAAACATGGTTTGAATCTCTGGGTATAGCAAATGACAACTGAAACTACATCAAAATCAGCTGATATACAGGATGGCGCCGACAATACGACAATAAATTAAACCACGTATCCCAGTCTGTATGCCAAAAATTATTCGAATACAACCAGTTGTTTACTCGAAGGACGTAATGGCATAATAACAGGACGTTTTTTTTTTAATTTTCAGTTTTTTCTACATGAGGTTTTTAGTCAGTAAGAGTCTGACACTACTTCCCGCCCCGCCCAAGGGCGGGATTTGTCATTGGATGATTTTACCTATCATAAAAAAAAAACATGATTTATGTATAAATTCATGATTACTTAAAAAAAACTTCTCTGCCAACTGAGAAAAAAAATCATCGTTATTGTATCGATATTTATAAATGGTGTTCTTTTTCGTTTACGATTTTGTGCTATTTAGTATGTTTAAAATTATTAGGACTTTTTTGGTAGTTTTAATAACATTCCTATAGGTTAGTACCTACTACTTGTATTTTAACTTACTGTCGTGTTGTTGGCGCCACGTTACATAAAAAGCAATATCCTAACTCACTCAGTGACTCATCAGCACAGTTCACAGCCATGTACCCAGAACATTGAAATATTGCAGAAATGTTCCTTTTATAATATACAGAAAGAATAATAAAGGATTTTACAAAATCTATCCCCTAAGAGGACGAAACGGAGGTCCAAAGTCTGTATGTAAAAACAGTAGAAACACGCCACCTACTTTTACGCGACCGCAGTCGCTAGCAAAAGTCAGTATTGCCATAATCCCAAGTTTTCAAAACGCGGAAATAATCAAAGATTGACAGCTTATACATATTTTTGCTATGACTACATTAGTAAGTTAATAGAGTCAAGATCAGTGACGTTGTGATCTGTCTTCAGCTCATTGGTTCCGGAATATATTACCCAATATCTCTTAGTTGAGTGAACAATTGTGTATCATCCGCTTACAATGTTACTCTTTCATTCCAAAAGCAAACTTTTAAAATATTCTGAGCCCGTCCAAAAACAGCCAAATTATTCTTTCCCTAAACACAATTCATAAAAAATTCAGACGCGAGGATGGGAGTTATGTTTTCCTGTCATTATTACGAAGTTGGAACGTTACGCCCACACTTCCAATTTCGAATAAAGAGCCGGTTTAATTTCGCTCCGAGTGACGCCGATATTACCCGAATACTCAAATAAACTCAGTTATCGAAACGATCGGGAAATTTTGCGAGAATCGATTCCGGCGCCAGGAGGTCGCCGTCGTAAGTGTTATGATTTTTCATTACGTATTCATTATTATGCTTGAAGGGTTCAGGAGAACTTTTCGATACATTTAATTTGCTTAGAATTACATATAAACTTAATTTACTACTTGAGTAACTGTTACGGTATAATATCATTGTTGGGTTCCGACTAGGCGATAAACTTGGCTTGTTTGAATTTAACTGAAATAGTTAAAAATATCACAAGAAAAGATACTACGTACTGGTTCATTGAGTCCAAAGCCAAGGTAGCAGCAAGGAAACTCGGTTTTCTTACAAAGGTCCGGCGGTACTTCACACCAGGATAGCTTCTAATGTTAGACACAGCACAGTTCCTATCGTGTATGGAGTACTGCAGCCATATATGAGCTGGTGCTGCAAAATGCCACTTAGCAGCTTTGGACTCGGTGGAAAAGGATGCGAGGAGGCTAATTGATGAGCCAGCCTTTCGGTATTTTACAGGATGCATTTTGGAGAGTGTGTGCGGTAATTGCATGACTTGATTCCACCAATTGCTTTCTGCCATCGGACAATCCGACGTACGATGAATATCAACCTTTCTTCCGGTCCGTACTAGCGTAGCGTTTCGCATAGTCGTTTATACCACGTCCTTCGTAGGACTGGAACAATTTGCCTACTGCGGTCTTCCCGTCTGATTATAATTTAGGTGTCTTCAAGGCTATAGTGAATTGTCTCTTAATAAACTAGTGCGCCTGACCATCGACGATTGCATCACTGCTTGCCATCAGGTGAGATCGCAGTACGTAAAGCTGCTATTAATACTTGAACCATTTTAGTAACAACAACTGCAATATATTCCACTTTGGCTGCACATTCAACATCATCCACGATCATATCTCACACAGAAACACCAACTTATAACATTTTAGAAGCCAAACTTCCACGATTTATATAGCTCAGTGGGTGTTGAATATTCTAAAGAAAGTGTGTAGTCGGGAAAACCTAAACAAGATGAAGGAGAAAGGGGGCACCTGGGGCGGTTTCGTAGCAACATTTTACCTGCCTAGGTTGGTAATAGAATGTATTATCGTGAGCGCCGCGGAGCCTGCTAAGACTTTAAGCCGTTTAGCCGAGACATTGAAATGAATGGGCTTAGCATTGGGATAGATTTAGAATTTATTGAATTGGCGCCCAGCGTGGGCCCGTTAAGTCTGCCAAGAATTTTTAATAAAATCCTAGCTTTAAGATGGGATCGTTAGTGAAAGAATTTTATCATTTCACACAAATTTTATAAAAGAAAAAGTCTGGATATATGTATTTGTTACTCCTTCACGCTCAAACGACTAAGGGGATTTCGATGTTAGGTATACGGGTAAACTATGTCCCGAAATAGTACTTTACAATCTGGTAAAATATTTCCCCCTTTAAAAGATAATCTCCTACTTTCACGCGGGCAAAGCCGCTGGCAGGAGCTAGTTTGAAATATGAATTATCTCTCTTTGGGAGTCACGTAGAATCTTTCTTACATATCTATTTCCCGTCATCTCAATGTCACCTTCTTTTTAAAACCATTTTCCGTTTAACCGTTCGTAACGCGTTTAAATCGATACAAACGCGCGTGTGTTTACGTGCGCTTTCATGCGCTTTGTTATTATTATTTTTTTTAAAGGAAGAAGAAATATTACCGACGTTCACCCATTTACAAGCGAGAGAAAATTGTGTAGACATTATACAAAAAGGCGCGTGTGTATCGATACAGAAGCGCCGGTGTCGCGCGTTTGGATCGAAACAAACGTGAAGCTAATGCGCGTGTGAATAAAAACAAACGACAAAAAACTTCACTGTAGGATTTTTCTCGTCGTGTGGACAGATTTTTAACATTTACGCGCGTTTG
Source organism: Leucania comma (assembly GCA_958295575.1). Classification (NCBI taxonomy): domain Eukaryota; kingdom Metazoa; phylum Arthropoda; class Insecta; order Lepidoptera; family Noctuidae; genus Leucania; species Leucania comma. The sequence goes on from OY282484.1 coordinate 1,542,626, forward strand.
GCGCGTTTGGAGCGGGCCAATCAGAGCGCCGAACGTCTTAAACGTGTCGATCGCGTTATTGAATACACAATCGCACTAGGAACTCTAATTCGTCTTTTAGCAAAACTGGACATTATAAGTACCGACTTCCCTAGAGAAATATCCAATTAAAATCATAGAACAGCAAATCCTGCTGAATATTTGAAAGAATATTAATACAACCTCCTACTTTAAGGTAAACCCGGGGGAAATTCTGGCTCAGCGACAAAACAGTAATATTAAAAAAGGTAAACACGTAGAAACCTTGTAGCGTTAGCGTTAAAAAACTTAATGAAATCAATGAAAAGTAAGGCCCCGGAATTGAGGAAACAACTTTAATGTAATGCCTTTTTTATAAAGACTTACAATGTCTTTTGTGTGAAAACAAAGGGCCTATTTGTATTGTTTTTTTTTTGTTTTAAAGGGTGCTAATTTTGGAGTATTCATATAGATGATTTAATTTTGTTGTTATTATTGCAGTAGATTAGGTGTTTAATACTTTTCCATATTATACAACAAATTCCCTCATCGTGTCTGGGGTTGTTCCTAGAGGTCCATGATTCTTTTGTTCTACATTTCCCACCGAGTCCATAAAAAAGTCGTATTTCAAATTTGCCTACATCAATTCCTAATGGGTCCACAAGATTTGTCTAAAGTACAGTCAATAACAACAACTTCCTGTTTGTCTTAATCAGTTTGTAAGCCTTGGGAAAAAGAAACAGTTACTAACTACGATTATTTTGATTTACTTTGATAATTCTGAAACTGTGATTTATAATTTTAAACCTATTTTAGTATAAAACTGTAACTGTACTATTTTTTTTTCATAATTATGACTATTCACCTCTTTGGAAACATGCATGTAGAGTAGGGGAACGCGGGGTAGTGAGAGCGGTCGGGCAATGGGAGCTATGGTGTTTGGACGGAATGCAGGCACATTTGCTCGATCGTAAGCACTCGGCTACTTCCGTCAACTATCGGCAAACTTCGCCTGACGCGCTCGTACCGTTAGTGCCATTCGTTTAGTCACGAGGGACGGTTGTGTGTTTTTCGCTCCGTGCTTACAAGAAATTGTCGATTGCCAGCATAAAGGTAAGCATGAAATTATATTCTTATTTTGTTGTATTTATGCTTATTATATCCCTAGATTCGTTTACTAACAAGTCCAATTAGTTGAATTGTGATTGAGAATAGAATTACATATTTATGTTATTACTTTTCAAAATGGTGGTCAGCGGCTAATGGTAGCCTAGCTAGGCTCTCATTACCCGGCATAGCTCCTGTTACCCCATTTAGTAATTTTAGAGATATAAAAGCCTTGTTTTTTTTTGTTTTAGATGCCACGTAAAAGAACTCGGACAACCACAAAAGCTTCTTGGACAGTGGATTTATTAGAAAATGCGGTATCTGTTCTCAAAAGAGGAGGCATTTCGGTGTACAAAGTATCTCAACAAACTGGCATTCCCTACAGCACTTTAACCCATTCTTGACCACTGTGCCAATTTGGGTACAGTTAGTTAATGAGGGTAGGTAAACAAAATATTAAAGTTATTCGATATATTTTTTATGAAATGAATGGTCGAAAGTATCCTGTATAAAAATAATAATGATCTATTTCATATAAGTGCAGTGTTTTTTTGATAAAATTCATTAAAAATCGAAATCCATGGACTTGTGGAGGTAAGTACCTGTTTGAATTTTTTATTATTATATGCAATGTAGATTTCCATACAAATAGTTAGTTATCTCTATAAACAATAAATAATCAAGTGTATAAACAGATTTTCGGTTCTTAAAACTACATACATAAGTCATTATTACATGTAAAATATTGGTGTACCAATTCTGGTACAATGGCTACAAGTATACTATTCGCAGATTATCAAGATGAACCGCAAACGACGTTATAGCGCCAGTAACCAATACCGTGGATTAGAGGAGACCCTCAATAATAAACTTGAAGATAGTGACGATGGTTTGGAATATGATTCGGCCACAATTCCACCAGAACCAAATGTTGTTACCGACAAAGAGGAGGGTTTTGATAATGACGCTATTGCAACTAGCTTGCCAAATGACAGTCCAGGAGGAATCGAGGTGTTTGTTGAAAATGTTGGTGCTCTTTAGGATTCTGAGGACGATAGCGATAGTAAACCATCGGTTGCAAAAAGGATTTGAACCTGAACAAACAATATACAATGTTCTTTGACAACTTTTTTACCAACTGCGAATAAATGATTTGCGCCAAATAGGTAACAGGAACCATCTGTGAAATTTTCACAAATGCTGACTACCAAATGCTAAGAGAAGGGTATGATGAAAAAACCAAGAGCTGCATTTGATTACAGGATTGATAAAAACAAAGAAGCATTGTTGGTCCACTGGAAAGACAACAGTATCTGTACCTACAATAGTTGACAATTATGATTCTTATGAACCAGTAGGAACCGCGTAGAGATGGTGTTCAGAAAGGAAACAAGAGATGGGTATGAAAATACCCCACTTGTTCCAAACCTAGAAACAAGGGTGTAAGGGGTGTGGATCAGTCAATATCATTGAACGAGATTGGCATTCATGGCAAAAAATGATTATCGGTTTTGTTAACCCACATGATTGGCCATATCTAACACGTGGCACTTGCATGTAATTTCAAAAGAAGTGACGTTATGGACCAGTTCCTATTTCGACGAAACATTGCATGGTTTATCTAAAATAAGCTTCATAAAGAAACTGCTCGCACTTCTTCATCAAACATTGAGAGTTTATGGTACCCACCATGTTCTTGAGAAGCTTCCGAAACGGGTACGCCGTGTTATATGCCATAATAGAAGCCGCTGGTGTTGTAAAAAGTGCAAAGAAACATTCTGCATAGTAAATCTTATTTTACCAAATTTCATTCATTTGTGGCCACTGTGCCAATTTGGGTACACGCCTGTAATTCCTGAAAAATGACTTTTCTAATTTTTTTTTCTTATTTTTATGTAAGTTTGTATTCCTAATATTAAGTAAATAAAGAATTTTCTTTTCTAAAATTGTTCATTTTCATTTGGCCGTAAATGGGTTAAAGAAGAGATACAATTTAGCGAAAGCTGACGATAGTAGCTACAAAAACTCTCCAAAGCTGGGAAGACACACTGTATTTTATTATAATAACTGAGATCTCATTTATAGTACGTTTTGTTAATTTTATTCTTTGAGAGTAATTATAATGGCTCCCATTTTCCGTATGAGCGTTAAATGGGCTCTCATTAGCCGTATTTGTCGGGTAATAGGAGCGACTGACTTTTTTTGTAAAACTGTGATTGTACCTTAATACATGTCTGTAGTTGATTATAATTGTGATTAAAGTATTCTCTTATAATAAAGGTAAGAGTTCATAATAAAAAATTACAAGAATTTTGACTAACGTGGTTTTTATTAAAACTTTCCCTTAGTAGGCTCCCATTGCCCTGTTCTCCCCTAATTTTTACCGTTTCATAAGTATTACGTATATGAAATAAGATATTCATTGTCTTTTAATTTCTATTTAAGAAATACAAAAAAAAAAAAACATTTATCACTTATCAAAGCTTTTACTGCTGACTGTACCAAACATTTTCATAGACTCGTAGTGAAAGAATAAATTTAATATTTAAAAATGACATGGACTAATTGGGAACTTTTATATTTCGAGAAAAATGGTCTCGTGGAGCTTTGGGAACAATACGTGTCTGTCTATCTGTATAAAAGCGACAAACTCATAAAGCACTGAACAGATTTTCATACAGTTTTCATTAATAGACAGAGTGATCTATGAAGAACCTCATGTTCAGCTGTAATGCTTACAGGCAATACACCAACATGGCGAGATAAGACTAGATGGGTTAAAAAGTTATGTCGTTAAATGTAGCCTGACAGAGTTGCAGAAACATGAAAAAAGGTGACAAAGGAGATCTCACGCCAAATCCAGGTTTTCGTGAACCGATATTTCCGTCGCATCCTCGGAATTTACTGGTCCGAGACTATCTCTAACGTGCAGTAGTTGGAGAAATGCCAAGAAAGCCCGATCAACCACCAGATCAAATGTCGTAAGTGTAGATGGATTGGTCACACGCTCAGGAGGTATTCCGATCATGTGATCCTGGGGATTCCTGTCCAATGCCTGTTTAGGCACATGCCATGCCATGCATGCATGCATGCATGCATGCATGTTTGCATGTAAGGGAAGCATGGCCAAGAAGCAGAAGCGACGGCCATTGGTTTAACATGGACCGAGGTGAAGCGTAAAGCTCAAGACCGTTGCTAAGCCGTTGTAAAGCTCAATCGCGTTGGATGACTATTGTCGACACCCTCTGCCCCAGTCAAGAAAGTCAGAGTTCGGATTGTTCGAAGGAGTTACTGCAGCCCTCGCAATAAAGAGCAACTGAAGAACAACTGGATTTTAGTCCGTAAAACTCTGACAGGCCCTCCCGCTCTACTCAGAACGAAAGAGTTATTTGATGATTGCCCATCTCAAAAATAATCTTTGTCGTAAACTCTAGTTTTCTATCGGATAACCTGATTCTAAAATTGATCCCTACAAACACAAAGGCCCAGATGAACACCAGCGATTACATAAAAAAATATATAGGTAGGCTACCACACGACGTAACATAACACTCGTTAGTGATAACGAAGTCAGCTCCATTAAACTAACAATTGGAATTCACTCAGCATCCAATAAAACAACAGCGCACGTCAAACATATTCACACATTTGTTTTATCCTGTTTTCATTTTCAATTTGAGACAAATTGACTCTTCAACACCATCAATAACTCTGGCAAAATAATTACTTTGGAAACGGTTATCATTTGTGAGTATTGTAAGTACTTTTTCTTTAATGTTTTTTAGGGTTCCATCCCTCAAAAGGAAATACGGAACCATTACAGTATCACTTAGTTATCCGTCTGTTTGTCTGCCAAGACCCTTTATCTCGGGAAAGCGTGTAGGTATCGAGTTGAAAAAACAATGCATGTCTGCGGTCCCTAGCAGCTGTGATAAAAATCAAACTTCTAAAAGATACGGCAACGCAAGGGCTGGTTCGAGGTGGCCCGAGAGACAAATACCTGGAAGGAATTGCGGGAGGCCTTTGCCCAGCAGTGGGAAAGTATAGGCTATTAAAAAAAAAGATACGGCCGTTTATTTCGCAAAAAACGTATATTTCGACCCCTTAAAGGAACTGCTGGGGTCATGGGTCAGCTTCCGAAAGGAATACCCGGCCCCGACACGATAGGCAACGAAGAAACGGGGTAGGTTTTTAGTCAGTAAGAGTCAGACACTACTTCCCGCTCCGCCCAAGGGCGGGATTTGTCATTGGACGATTTTACCCTACCATAAAAAAACCCCTCAAAGGAATCAAAATTCATAGGGTATTTCGTGTTGACCTAGAATCCTGAAATTTGGCATGAAGCAAGGTCTGATAGCACAAATATAGGGAAAAATCTGAAAACTATAAATTTGTACATACGTCACAAAAAAACACTCTTTTCGCTTAGTCATAGGTTCTGCGGATTTTATTCTTTCAATAATTTTCAATGTATTCTTTTGCCCTTTTTAAACTCTAAGATAGGTTTAAATGTGTACTCAGTTGTAATTAAATATTTTTATAATATGAATAAATGGAAAACACTTCTTTAATCTTTTGTTTTTATATTTCCCCAATGTTTGCAATAACAAAATAGAAGAATATGGGAGTAAAGGTGGTCTCTCATTAAAACCTTTTCTTTCTTCATTTCTTTGTAGCAAGCTAGTAGCTTTTTGGTGGCTTTGTAGTTAAATAGTGAAAAAGCCATGTCGAAACGATCGTAGATAAAACGATCTGACGGCGAATATTTTCCATAGTTGAAAAGTCCTGTCGTCGAAACAAACAATTGAGAACCATTCTGTCGGCGAAACATCCATAGGTGAAACGTTCTACCGACGAATCTCTCAAAAACGAAACGTCCTGTCGGTGAATAGTAAAAACGACTGTCGGAGATCGCTTGCAGAATAAATTTCACGCGGGCAAAGCCGTGGACAAAAGCTAGGAGAAAAATAAAAGAGAAACTGACCGACATATCAACGCACAGCCGAAACTAATGGGACTACGAGTGAATCTATGCACAAGGCTTCCATTAATGTCACAGGCAAGCACTAAGAGAACGCAGGCGCGGGCTTGCGGACGGCGAGCTATTGGTAGCTCACTGTCGGACCGTCCGATAACCATCCGGACCAAGCACAGATCGTCAACGGCGCGCTCTGTTCCCGCGCGCCTCAAGAAGTTGTCAGCAAACCGTAGAGACAAAGCCTGCTAACTGCAGGCAGGCAGGGTCGAAGCCTACTGGGGCCAAGGATTTGCTTCCGAAAGGAAAGCCCAGCCCTGGTATCTAAGGCCACGAAGGAACGGGGTGGGTTTGTAGTCAGTAAGAGTCTGACACTATCTCCCGCTCCGTCCAAGGGCGGGAGATGTCATTGGATGATTTTACCCACCACCAAAAAAAAAAAACAAAAAAAGCACTAAGAGAGGATTTTCGATGGGGGTCCAAAGTCTGTATAGAGAAACTTACGTTCTCGCGAGCGAAGCCACTGGCAGAAGCTAGTGATGCATAGCATAGCATAGCAACAGCCTTATAATGTTCCCACTGCTGGGACTCAGGCCTCCTCTCTAAGATAAGAAATGGACCGTAATCCACCACGCTGGCCCAGTGCGGGTTGGTGGATGTCACATGTCGTCGATTTTTTGGTTCTAGGACATGCCGGTTTCCTCAAGATGTTTTCCTTCACCGTTTTGAGAGCAGTGGTGATGAAATAAATAACACAAAGTAATGCGTCTGGCTGGTTTGAAGCCACGACGTAAGTAACTTGTAGGTCGAGGCCGTTACCACTCGGCCACCACTGCTCTCGTATATTAGCAAAATCTAGTGAATGCTAGCAAATAAGCTTTTTGATGCTTCTGAATCTACAAAGCTTTCACCCTCATCTGATTACAGCGTCCTGATTACAGTTTGCGCTCCCAATTTCCCAACTCACGGCCACAGTTCGGCATGACAACACATTAACCACGCAGATAATAGCTTTCAACCAACAGACCTCGAGCAATTACACAGAGTGCTGTTCGAAAGTCAGCGTCGAATAAATACTGCTTTATTGCACTAGGGGGCAAAAAGTGCAAAAAAGTTTGGTAATAGAATTTCCTCTTAACAGAGAGCATGTATTTGAAAATTTTTGCTGCAGTATTATTATAGGATCAGGAGAGAGTAATCTCATTGGTAAAGTCCTATAAAGGAATGAAGATATGCTGATGTTACATTTAGAATGATTAATAAATAGTATAGAGTGCTACAGTGACAAATTTGTTTTTCGATACACTCACGAAGATATAAATAAACAAGGATTAACACGCCACTCGGGGTCTTCTAGCGCCTTGCCTGATACGATAAATGCAATTAATTGAGCGGGGGCGAGCGCGCATACTTTTTCGCACGTGTGCGAAAAAAAATCAAAATTGCGAGCCTAAAAGCGGAAGCAAGAACGGATTATAGAGTGTGTTGAAAAACTCTTTACTTACCTGGCGTGCTTTGCTAAAACGATTCCTATGAATAAAATACGTATATTCAAAAGCTTCGCTACCCACAAACGGTAAAAGGAAACCAGCCATTTCGGTCTAGTCGATTAAATGACAACATTCAAAATCCAGCGCTCGAACTGGAAAAACATGCACCTATTCCATTAAACCGTAGCGAAAATAAATCTAGACGCCTGTACTACTACGGCGGTACTGGGCCAAAATCGATTCTCTTTCCATTCCATCCATTATGTATCTGGGTCGTATATTCTCTAAATCTCCGAGTACCCTCCAACCAACTTAGGTCCATTTAAAAACAAGGTCGAAAGCTGAATCGGGGACCTTCGGCGGCTAAAAGCTATCGTTCTGTCCCGCTCTAATAGCCTAGTACAATTGGCAGTGCAATGGCGGCAGATGGACCGAAAAAAATAAATATTCATCGGGAGATAATTCAATTTGTCAATTTGAAATGTCGAGAGGCAAAGGTCGGTCGTCCTAGTTTTAAAATTTTATTGGCCGTGAATTCTTTTATTGTTGCAACTTTATAGCATTATGTTTTTCATGACCTGGACTGGAATATAAAAATCGGTCAAGTACGAGTCAGACTAGTGCACGAAAAGTTAAGTACCATTATCTATGTCGTGGCCAGATCATAGAAATTGATCACTTTATAATATGGCCAAGTAGAACTAGCCAGAACGATTGAAACGTTAAAGTTTGATGATATTCTAATCCTCGTTTAACCTACTTTCTTTAGACCTTTTAATACCATAGAAATCCTACACCAATGATATAGCCAAACGCAGATTGTTAACAAATGTTAACGTTTAAACGATCTGGCAATTTTAGTTGGCCATATCATGAAGTGATCAATTTCTGTGATTTGGCCAAGACACATATACAATATTAAACACTATATTAAAAAAACGGCTGAAAAATCACGTAAGTTGTATGGGAGGCCCACTTAAAAAAATATTTTATTCTGTTTTTAGTATTTGTAGTTATAGGAGCAACGAACAACGAACGGCGGTGAAAATTTCAAATGTTTAGCTGTAACGTTTCATGAGATACAGCCTGGAGGCAGCTGGAGGAGGACATACGGATAGAGTCTTAGTAATAGGGTCCCTTTCTTACCCTATAGATACAGTACCCTAAAAATTTATCTATAACAGAAAGCATTCGCATTACTACTCTCTTGTTGTAGTGAAATAAGGCCGTGTTTAAGGAGACGCGGCACGTTGGGCGTTTCGTCGTACATTGCGGGCCGCGTCATCGCTCCCGCAAACACAAACATATGGCAATGTACAACGGACCGCCCGACGCGCCGCGCAACGCGCCGCGTCTCCGTAATCGAGCACTAAGTGTTATTTTACTCTGCCTAGACCTTTGAAAAGGTCATTAGTTAATCCATGACGTTTTTCTCTTGAACCAATAGGTCTAGTCTCAAGAGGCTCATACATTTTGTCACCAGCCGCAATGCGCCACAGCCTACCTGATCCATCATCCGCCCGCTAATCCGAGGAGATCGATCGGTTGGCTCATAATCTATTTTGTGACAGTTCTTGTCTGTGGATATATACTCGTGCCTATACTAGCTTCTGACTGCGGCTCACCCGCGTGAAAGTAGGTTTTTCCATACAAACTTTGGACCCCAATTTCGTACCCTTGCGGGGTAAATTTTAGATAATCCTCCTTGGGCAAATTTCCACAATCTTAGTCTCAGTAGTTTCGGATGCGTTGATATCTCAGTCAGTCAGTTTCCTTTTATATATATAGATATCTCGTGTTGAAGCTAACTTTGCGTAGACAATCGATAGCGCCTTGGTAAGCTAATTTTTGGGTCATGTGTGGGGATCTTCTAGATGTCTAAAATGTCACCACAGATAAAATATCAGCCCCCCTAGCCAAGCTATGATTTTTTCGCTAACGTAGAACGCTTTGATATGGACACGCCTCCGATTCCTTTGCTCTGACGTCATTTAAACGCTCAGTCACGTGGTCAGAACAAAGGAATTGGAGGCGTGGAAACGATTGTAACTTGGCTAATGTCAAATTCATGATTCATAATCTATTTTGAGATAGATTTCGTCCCGGGAAATCTCTCGACAAAGCCTTAATAAGATTGATAGTAATTATTATTAAGCTTACAACTTAACTTACTTCTAATTACTTACTTATAATTGATGTTTAGTAAGTATTCCGTAACCCTGACTGAGATCATCACAATTCATATAATTGTATCTAAATAACAGCTCTTGCCTACCGACCTAATAGGATTTGATTCTGAAAAAAAGGATTTCTAATAAACTCGCATTCATATTCTCAACAGTCCTTTCATTTGATACCGATATTGTAGAAAACATAAAAAACATAGTCCGCCATTTTTAGAAGTGCTCTCCGTATTGAATTTAGAGTGCGGTCACTTTATTAGTTATGCTCAGCAAACCCTTTCATTAGATACCCATATTGTAGGAGGGCTTCTAAAAGAACTAATCCGCTAACTTAGATGTTCCGCCATGTTGGATTTAGAATGACGTCACACAACTAACCATGCATTGTCATTAGGGATTGCAAAAATCCGATAGTTTTGATATTCGAATATTTTTTCAGTGATATTCGAATATTTAACAAAAAAAAAATATAAAAAATAAAATTTTACTGCAAATTTACCAGTATTAGTTTGCCTGGATTTAAAACTTCGGTCCACAGCACTGATAAATTAATCAGGAACACTCTAACTTCCGCACTGATTCCTTTAGAAGTGCCGCGTTTTACCGAGGCTATGGATGCCTGGAGACTCGCTTGCCCGAATACAAATCAACCCAACAACCCAACTTCCCAGAGACGGTGGAATGAACCGCTCTGCAAAGTAGTCTAGGAAAACCTAATCGTAACATCTGCTACTACTGCGGAGCGTGTGCGCATGCTGTCTGTGGGAAATTGGGAGTCAGGCCTTTGGCTTCACGCATTGCCATCGTCGAATATTGGCACCTTGTTTGACGATACTACTTTCTGTTTAGCTGCTGCTCTACACCTAGGTATTCCTTGCTGTTCTCCCCATCGCTACAACTGTGGTGAAGTCAACAGCCTCGGTCACCACGGCTTGTCATACAGTCGAAGTGCGGGACGTCTAGCGAGGCATGCGAACATTAATGACATCGTGCCACGAGCCTTTATCACCGTCGGCGTTTCGGTTTCCGCTCATCGCTACTTTGCAAATAAATAACAACGCGTTTTGTAAGTGCTAAAATGGCGTCAAGACAAGTCTAGACTAAAGTCTAGACTAGTACTAGTAACTCTTTTGGTAATATTCGAATATATATTTATTTATTATTCGAATATTAATTTGGAAAGTGAATTCGAATATTCGATTGCAACCTCTAATTGTCATTTCAGCTCAATCGGTTGATGATATCTGCTTTGAAATTGGCTTGCAAGATTCCACCCTAACAAATAGTTACATAAGTTACTTTATATTGCAAGTTAAATAAAAACTTGTAACAAATACTTTAAAGGCGTCTTCCAATTAGCCGCGTGACAGCAGCGCGAAAATAAAAAACCCGCGACATTTTGCGGCTAATTTGACGCCCTAAGTCCGGAAATTGGTAACTACGTGGTAAGTAACAAAAAAAAAAACGGTTTTATTTGAACCAACCAATTGCCTTTGTATATCTTTTCCGTAAGAGTACTTTGAGATTTTTCGATTGAGATCAAAGGTTCAATCTTAAAAATAACTTTTTGTAGGTTCAAAGGGGCTTTTTGGCCCAAGAGTAGTGAGCCCAATGGGAGGATTCTAATATTCCGTGTTTTTCCACGTAGTCCTAAGATAATCCTGAAATTACATAAAAAGGGAACAAGGATAACGCAGGAAAATATACTTCGCTCCAAACCTTTTTATTCAAATCTATCCTCACCATTTGGTTCAGAATTAATTGGGTATTTGACTGCTCAGCTAATACGACTAATACTTATTGCATTTTTTTTTTAATTCATCCATTTTAAAGTGTTTAAACTCATGTGTAACTGTAGTGAGATGTTAAAGAAAAAAGTACCAAAAAACATATGTGTATGTTTATGTATTTATTGATCAAACCGAAAGGTACTAATTAAAAAAAAAAAAGGACAATAAATAAAAATAAACTCTTCAGTGAAACCAGGTTGTTCAATAAGGTATATAATATGAATTTAGTAAAATCTCCTCGGTTAATGATGTCCAGTTTATTTCTGTATGTTATTAGAAAACTTCACATTTACATTTTCTCAATTAAAATCAAATATAGATAGTCATTTAATTACTAGATATACAAGATTAAAATCGCGACCTACTTACATAAAATCGACTATCGTAGACTCCTATTTACATCCCCCTAATTTTCTCTTACGCTAACATGGTCCCTTTGCAGGTCGTCATCTACCCTTAGGGATCGTTAAACGTAACCAATTGCTACTGCCAAATTGTCAAACAAAAAACAAAATGGCCGTCCCTCCCCAAAAAGGTCAACAACATCAATTTAACAGCGGTTAACTTGTACTCAGTTTAAGGCAAAAGTCACAGATAAAATATACCTGGCACACCAGAAAAGCCCATAAAAAAACGATATGAGGTTCCTGACAAGGGTCAAAAAAGGTTGTGATAGCGAAGAGGTAGGGAGGCAGCGGAACAGGAACAGCGGGAATCTATCGTGAAAGTCCAATGAAAAAATTCTATATTTACAATAGATTTTTTTTTCATTGGATTCCGGTTACCATGATCTAATAGGGATAAAAAAGATTTTCTCGTGAAAATGTAAACCGATTTCGAGGGAGCAATATAATGTGGAAAAAGGTATTTGCAAATCTTTGTCTATTCTACCAAAGTCTTTGAAATTTATTTAGATTATCAACAGCCTATACAAGCCAATCACAATTGTGAATTTAGATCTCTTTGAAATGCTATATCGTCCTGTTTAATTGCTTAGAGTTCTCACAAAATTTAACCGCAGTGCACAATGGGGCCGATGCCCATTATGGTCACAGGAATTGACAGAGATAACGGGATCCTGGAACGCTAAAGGTAAGTTTCTCCTTAGTTCTCCCTATACACTTGTGTGTGCAGTTACACTCATACACTCATACACACACTCACCAACATGTACGGGTTGCACTGTCTTTTGTGTCTTCTACACTAGTCCTCCGCCGGGGCGAATCCCCGCTGCCGCGACAAGTCGCGGCTTGGCGGACAGAGTTCCGGCGAGATCTCATGGTGAAATGGCGAGAACGACTGTCGCAACCCTGTGCTGGGCACGCCACGATCGAGGCGGTAAGGCCCCTCTTTGAGGCGTGGCTAGAAAGGCCTCACGGCGTCGTAACCTTCCGCATGGCGCAGGTACTAACCGAACATGGCAAGTTCGGGCCGTACCTGTACAAGATCCGTGCGGAGGTGACGCCCGGGTGTCGTCACTGTGCGGAACGCCCGGTGGACACGGTGGAGCACACGGTAGAGGTGTGCCCCGCTTGGGAAGAGCATCGCCGTGTCCTCGTGGGGGCGATCGGCGGCGATCTCTCGCGCCGGGGCTTGGTTCAAGCCATGCTCCGGAGCGAGGAGGAGTGGCAGGCGGTCGCCTCCTTCTGCGAAGCAGTAATGCTAGCAAAGGAGGAGGCTGACCGTATCAGGCAACGGCGCTCACGCCGCAGCCGCCGCCGTAATTCCGATCCAAATTTCCGGCCACCGTAGGCGCGGGCTTGCGGACGGCGGGCAATGGGTAGCTCGCTGTCCGTTTGTCCGGTAACAGACCGGACCGAGCCCAAGTCGTTTACGGCGCGCACTGTTCCCGTGCGCCTCAAGGAGTTGTCAGCAAACCGTAGGGGCCCAGTAGGGTCGAGGCCCAGTCTGGGGCTCTGGGAAGGTATGAAAATGCATACCAGGGCCCTGGAACCAAGGCAGGGAAGGAACAGGGTAGGTTTTTAGGCAGTAAGAGTCTGACACTATTTCCCGCTCCGCCCAAGGGCGGGATTTGTCATTGGATGATTTTACCCAACGTAAAAAAAAAAAAAAACACTAGTCCTCCTGGTTGCGCCAATTTGCTATGATCCGCGATTTTGTTTTTTGTAATTTATTTTTTTGGCCTAGCAATCCTATCCCTTCCGCTTCCCTTCCCCGCACGACCTCAAGAATTGGAATGACATTGACGTTTGTGCATCGATTGTGAATGTGACCGCTCCGCTAACATCGCCCGCTCGAAATTACAAGAAAATTGACTATTTCGTGATCCAACCATTCAAAGACTCAACAATAGTGCAGTGTAGTGCAATACAGGACCTGGCAGTGGTTAAATGTGCGAAGTCGAGGTTCGCCGGCCGGCGCCACGTGGAACCTTCGAGGTCAAAAGGTCAGTGTTCCTCCCTAATACATTCATCCCATTAATAAACGCCAGGCACAGTACCTGCATATTGTTAACAAACCTTAGATCGCTTTTTCAAACATACAGTCCATTAAAACATCAAGCTTATTTGCGCAACCACCTCCTCTGATTAACTCTAACTAACCCTTGAATCTATGGTAGAAGTCATTGGATGACTTCACACTTCAAAAAAATAAACCGGGCAAGTGCGAGTCGGACTCGCGCACTGAGAGTTCCGTTCCGTACAAACTTGGTAAATTGCGGTTTACGATTTATGACGTATTAAAAAAAAAAATACCTACTAGATCTCGTTCAAACCAATCTTCGGTGGAAGTTTACATGGTAATATACATTGCGGTACGGGGGGACACACATTTTACCACTTTGGAAGTGTCTCTCACGCAAACTATTCAGTTTAGAAAAAAATTATACTAGATACCTCAATATCATTTTTGAAGACCTATTCATTGATACCTCACACGTATGGGTTTGATAAAAAAAATATATTTGAGTTTCAGTTTTAAGTATGGGGAACCCCCATTCAATTTTTGTGTGAAAATCTTAATGCGGTTCACAGAATACATCTACTTACCAAGTATCAACAGTATAGTTCTTATAGTTTCGGAAAAAAGTGGCTGTGACATACGGAAAGACAGAGAGACAGACATGATGAATCCATAAGGCTTCCGTTTTTTGCCATTTGGCTACGAAACCCTAAAAACGAAGGCACTGAGAAAGTCTCTTTCCCTATCTACTATGATAAGATAACGTATAGTACGCGGCAAATAAGTTGAACCCGTTGCTATTGTTACGTGCAGCACCCCACTTCGATTGAGACCCGAAAATCTGCCCCTGCGCATTCAAGTTCGACCGCTATGATGGTTATAATAACGAAGATAACAAAGCATTTATCTAAACACTACTGAATATGAAACAACAATCCAGTATTCACCGCTCCTTCATTAACAAACTTATGTAAAAGTATTCAAAGCTTCATCCCAGAGCCTTCTTCGTTGAATGACTTATTAATATTTTATTTCCTAGGGACAACATGTTTTCCAGCTGAAGCTCCCCATTCGCATGACGTCATCGACGCCATCTTACTGTCTTACGTCAATTGTTTTACGGTCTAAAAATCACGAGTGTTCGAGAATGCTTTATAGACCACGGAGAGCAAGGAGACTACTGCTTGAATACTTGAAATGCCATTATAAAAACTTTTTTTTTTCTTGGGTGATCATTCAGATTTCTCCCGCATGCCTGACCTTTACTGACTAAAACAAAGGTGGGCTGTGTCCTCCAATTGCCATTTGTGTTCCAGGATTCCTTTTCGAAGTTCCCCTTGGTCCTAGCGAGTACAGCGCACCAACCCTACAAGGCCTTTCGCATCGAATATTGTATAAAAACAAATACAGGAAAATGCACTATGGAAGATTCATGATAACGTTGATGTTGCGTAAAACAGGTATCTTGGCGAAGCGACAGGGAACTGCGGACGTGGAACTCCATGGCAAACTATGTCCCACCCTCTAGTGCTCCCAAAGGTGCATTGACCTACGTACTGCCACTGACAATTGTGTAGAATAGTGAACTGTTGGGTTAACAAAATTGAATTGCACCATCAGCACGAAGAAATGTCAGCAAAAACACGAAATGGGATTTTCTGGAAAAAGAGGCCAAGGAATTCAAGGACACAGATGTGGTTTAACCAGCAAAAATCTGACAGAATCTCTCGCTCTACCTAAGTGCGGAGATCTCTAAAATAAACCATCGACACGAAGTATCAGCGTCTCAAGTCACTAAAGACGATATGATTCCGTGTTCTATACATATTCTATTGTTCTAGACGCTTCGCCATTCTATATCGGAAGGAATATAGAATTCTCTAAGGAGTGTAGAATATCCTTACCTCCGGCATTGTGAGTTGATATGTCTGCGTAGATGCGCGACGAAATCTACGAGGAGCCTTTGTATTGTAAATATATTTATCTAGAGAATTTCATATTCCATATTTTATGATAAAGAAGTTAGATTTGCTTTGGATCCGAGGTATGTTGTTGTAATGTGCCGTTTTTACTTGAAAGGTTTCTTACCTTTATATTTTGTATCGTATTTATAACGCCTAATCTGT
Source organism: Leucania comma (assembly GCA_958295575.1). Classification (NCBI taxonomy): domain Eukaryota; kingdom Metazoa; phylum Arthropoda; class Insecta; order Lepidoptera; family Noctuidae; genus Leucania; species Leucania comma. Next base: position 1,558,718 of record OY282484.1, read on the forward strand.
GTTGATTTTGACTTAACAACAAAATTGAGTACAATACTTTGCTGTATTTATTATTGTACAATTTTTGGGAAGACATTCAGTGTGCGTACAGCTAAGGATTGGAATTCCTTGCTGTAGTCTGTGTTTCCTGATAGCTATGGGTCTTTAAGTTAAGACGTCTAGGGAAGCGTGCTCTATCGTCGGCCATATCATCGCATACTATCAGGGAGATAGTGATCAAACAAGAGCCTATAGAGAATAAAAAATAATAATACTCTATAACAAATAAAACTCAAAAGAAACTAAATAAACAAGTTTTCAATGAATATGTTTTTTTCATGGCAGGTTTTTAGCGCGGTTAATATCTACATATAAAATTAATAAACAAATACTCATCAAAACCAGTCCAAAAAGTTCAAACACGATAGGGTTATCCTATTGCGCTTATTACCGAGTTTATATGGCCATCTTCCAGTTCCATCATCAGACCTTGGTTACCATCTAGCACCAAAATACTCTTCAAGACGAATCACACGAGCCCAAAATCGATGGGGTTGTGTTGATTAATTACTGAGTTCCTATGGCGACCTTCTGGTTCCATCATCAGATCAGCTCCATATGACATGGAGCTATATTTTGCATTGTCATCTGATTTACACATGCATGCAAAATTTCAGCTCAATCGGTAACCGGGAAGTGTATCAACTATTATTTACAAGATTTGAGACAAACATCGGAACAGGTGAAGCTAAATAAAAGAAATCATTTTAGCCTTTTACAATCATAGAATACAGTTAGTTACTTACAAAGAAGGTCAAATTCTGAAGGCGACCAATTGTGAAAAGAGAATAAATAAATAAATGACATTTGAATGCAATCGAGAATTGAACAGTGGTGAAAACGCAGCGTATCCAATGTATTACATTGGATTGTCAACCCAATGCACATATACATTGGATTGTTAATTCAATGTATCCTATTTGGATGTTCGTCGTTGCGGCAGCGCTGCGTTTTCTTAGAGAATAGTACCACTGCAACGGCACCACTAAAAACTTGGAGAACCATTATGAACTACATAATATTCAATTGCAAGTACACAACCATTATAGACTACATAACAGTTAATTGCAAGTAGAGAACCACCATTACTTGTGGGTTTGGTGTGGAGGCGTCTCGGATACCGGATCGAACTCAATTAGAGGGGCCATTACTGAAAATGTCTCTACTTAGAGTAGATGCTCCTTGGCACGGTTTGTTGGCTATGTGGGGGTAATATGACCCCTGCGAGGTTAATGGTTAGATAGAGTAACGGATTTCATTCGACGTTTTCGTGACTGTCGGAAATGGGGGTTAGATTTTAGAGGTGTTTAATCTTTTCTGAACTACTAACTAGGGCTGGAACGGAAGTTATTTTGTTGACGGAGTCTGGTTTGTCGGAATCGGAACCGAAATCGGAAGCATTCCGGAAGCAGAAGGGTCAAATGAAACATTACTAAAACTATCAAAAACTTGACACTACATTTTATTTGATTTTTTTTTATTTAACAGGATAAAAATACCCTATATCATTCTCCTAGTTCCAAGCTACCTTCCCACCAATTTTCAGCCAAATCGGTTCAGCCGTTCTTGAGTTATAAATGGTGTAACTAACACGACTTTCTTTTATATATATAAGATATCTGTTATTTATTGTTTTTTTTTAACCCAAAGGTTAACTGGTAGAGAATGCCTTGTCGCATTAAGACCGCCTATGTACAACGACTGTACATGAAGCTTAAATAAATAAATTAGTTTAAATTGACAACGATTTTACAACATTCCAAATACGAAACAAAACTACAGTAAAAGAGTAGTCGACAGAAGCAGAAGACACGGGCAGAGGAAGGTTCTCGGCGCGACAAGTATAAATTTGTTTGTACCTCCGATAAAGTTAATCGGAATCGAAGGTTCAAAATCAATAGGAAATTACGAACTTTCAGAATCGGAATCAACCCACCGTAACATCTCTGCTACTAACGCTAGCAAATAGTAGCTAGACAAACAGGACACAAAACGTGACATTTTACAATCGTTCCAATATTCAAGTTACCTATCTTTTGTCTGCCATCTTTGTCTATGCGTCTGTCACCAAGCTAGAGGGGTCTTTGTACTCCACTAAAACCCCCTTACGTCATACATATCCGCATTATTCCTCCCCGCCCTAATTCGCCCAGACCTGGCTCCGTGCCAAATAACACAGTCAAGCTTTCCAACTGCTCAGGAATTCACACTGTCTGTGTTTCCACTTCAAGAGGATCGAACACTGTGTTTTGTAGTGTTCAAAGTTCGATGAAAAATGCACTTGTTTTCAGGAAATGCATTAGGCTAATCACTTGGATGGAATCCATTTGTTCTGAAAAGTTATTTTGAAGTTTCGCTATATAAACCTGATTTGAATATTTACGGGTCTGGGTAGTTTTGGTCCGTTAAGTTAGCTTTACTGCGCATTGCGTTAACTTTGGTTGTATAGCCCCATTAGCAAATTCGACTGTATTACGGGTTATTTTGGTCCAAATTGCAACATAGTCTCAAAAGTTTCTGTAATGGAGAATGCTTGTTCAGTTCACTTATTCTTTTCTATCGGTACCTTTATGGAAAATCGTATTTAAACGGTGCCTTTCAGCATTCTATGGGTTTTCTTTTCAAAGACGACGGGAAGCGCCTGCCATACCTTTTACCGCTTAACATTTTGCTGTGATATGACCTACACACTGCTGTTGTTGGTGGTATTGAATAGGAGGCCTAAAAGCTACTTTGTCTGTCTGTTTGTCTGTTCCTCTTTTACTGTTAAAATACAGAACTGATTATGATGAAATATGGTACGGAGCAAGCTTGAACTTCAAGGATGGATATAGGTTACTGTTTATCCGACTTCGCGTCCGCAATAACTAACTTGACGAGGACAAAGCCGCTGGCAATAGCTAGTAAAAAATATAGAACGGAAATTTCAGAACAATCAGATATTTATAACTTCAATAACGCCCTTGGAAAATTATTGTAAGACTTCTAAAACTATTTAAAACTCCAAAATAATCTTTCATCAAAAAAGCCCACGCAAACTGATTTCCGATAACTCAATTCTGGCTGCCCAAAGTAATTCAAAAGTTTTTATCTCGCGACGCACTGGGCCGACTCAGTCTCCATTTTGTTCATGTAAATGACTTTCTTATCTAACTTAATTAATGGGCGCTCTTTCCTACAGTTTTATTAACTCTTCTAGTTTGTTTTCAAAGCTAAACATCATTTAAGTTCGGAAGTTATATTAGTTACTAGTAATGTACTAATTTGAGCTGGAGGCGAACTAAAATAGCCTGGTTTTGCGGCTACGATTTCATTCCTTTCCTCAAAAGGATGGTCTTTTGAGGAAAGGAATGAAATCGTAGCCGCAAACATTGGTTCTCATATGATTTTTGACCATTACATGTTTGTTGTATGGACTTTAAATTAGACTGACCCCTGAGATAGAATCGGTGTCGCTCAGCAAGTTACAGTACAATTTGACCTGTTAGGCGAACATAAATGTACTGACCAGCAGATTTTTTCGCGATTTCAGGTTTGGAACCATAGTAAAAGTCGTTTATCATGACTACAATCACGTGTTTAAGTATAAGTACTAATTCCCAGTCACCCTATATGAGAACAAAAATCTTACTTATTTCCCTGAAATTGCATTCAGTAAACTGAAATTACAGCGTTAAATACGACGGGTAGTAATGTAGTCAGTAAACAAGACAATGCACAATACTATTATTTATGATACGTTTCAAGTTAATACAGTTCGAACAAACAAATGCACATTTTGTGGTTGAACCAGTAAAATGTAATTTCAACGAATAAAGACTGCAGTTGGAATTGTATTTATTAAACAAAGCATGTTTCCTTCTATAGTTTTATTCAATTTACTTTGATATTACCATAAAGCAGACTTATTGCAGACCAACAGTTAAGTTTCGGATACACTAGGGGACCGAATGTCCCCCAACGGTGCCTTCAGAAATAACCGCTTTGGATGAAGTTTTGTGTGTATATTTGAGCGTGTTTATAGATGTCACTGCAATCGGGTCCTCGATTTTTTTACGAAACCGTTTTCGGGTGGGTCTCCTACCCACCCGAAAACGTCTATCGGGACCAGTAGTTTTATACACCGTTAAATTTTGATCGTTTTAATCCCACGGGGGGTCGATCTGGTACATGAAACACTATCGATTTGTAAAGATAAAATTAAAAAATATAATTAAAAAATGAAGTACTTTTTTGAATAGGTAGTTAGTACGCAACGACCGACAACTATCTACAGGTCATTGGACTAGCTCAGCTGTTGTTTACTTAAAGAAATTAATTTCGTACAGGCGTATATTAATTCGAGTTTTAGAAAAGAAATACTTTATTTTTTTAATTTTATCTTTACAAATCGAGTTTCATGTACCAGATCGATCCTCCACGGGATTAAAACGATATAATAACGGTGTAAAATTTATTTAATATTTGGGTACCTATATAGTTTTACTGATCAAAACCAACCTGTGGTATTTTGCGTTCCAGAGCTTTCATAACTCTTTCAATCAATCCCACAGATATTATAAATATATATATTATATATATGGCTATACTTAAAACACTAAACAAAAACTCCAGTAATCCAGCCATTCGAGACCATTGTATACATAGCCAGTCACGTTGCCAATAACCCAATTCATTGCTATAACTAAATTGTCTTACTTGCGTCTGGCAAAATACTTATCAGAACAAGTTGCCAAGTTCGTCTGGCTATATATAGACATAAATGAAAATAATGTGTCTGTTCCGACTAGGCCTGGAAAAGCCTATTTGCATTATATTAAAGCCAAAATAGAAATGGCTATTAATCTTAGCTGTCTAGCCTCAAAAATGGCTGAAAAAAATGAGAATGGCATTCTGTAGTATGCCAAGACTGACTGTTTTAATATTAATATTCTACAGGGGTTTCTTTGTCATAATATTATAATAAGAAAGAACATGTCACTAACGTTTGTAATTTTCATGCTAATGAACGGCTGTAAAAACACTACAGCCGTTTTGGTTAACTACGCGCTATCTTATAAAGCAATATTATATTTCTATTGTGGAATTTCGATACATACACAGTTAAATTTTGATTGTTTTAATCTCGTGGAGGTTCGATTCGGTACATGAAACACTATCGATTAAAGTACTTTTTTTAAACTCGAAATAATTTACGCATGTACGAAATTAATTTCTTTAAGTAAACGTCAGCTGGGTGAGTTCAATGACCTGTAGGTAGTTAGTACGCAACGACCGACAACTACCTACAAGGTCATTGATTCGTTTGCTTAAAGAAATTAATTTCATACATATGTAAATTAATTCGAGTTTAAAAAAGTACCTTATTTTTTTGTATTTTCTCTTTACAAAATTGATAGTGTTTCATATAGCGGATCGACCCTCCACGGGATTAAAACGATCAAAATTTAACGGTGTATATTTACTAACTGCTGCTAACGGCTTCGCTCGTGTGAATGTAGAAAACTGATCCAAAGGAACATTCTCCCGGAATAAAAAGTATCCTATGTGCTATTCCAGGACATGGTCTACCCGTGTATCAAGTTTCATGGAAACCCATTCAACCGTTCGAGCATGAAGAAATAATAAACATTACACACAAACTTTTGCTTTTATAATATCAGTGTGATATCTCGAACCGCTACATCCTAAATCCAACAAACTTGGGTATATTGTGTCGCCTAGTACTTTTAGGGTACACATATAAAATATAACCACCACTTATCCTTAGGACCATTCGCCCAAAGCCTCGAATAAAACGAAACGTTCTCAATGAGCCGGCCTCAATGGCGACATTAGCGACCGTATAGCAACACGCCAATCCTATAATCTATCGAGATCAAAATAATCAACCCGCTTTACTTAGCCAAACAACCCATAGGGCCTATAATCGCACCCTGGGGGACCCCATTACGGATTTCCATGTAAATTATAGTTGGTTTTAGCTACGAGAGAGACATTTTCCTCTGTGGAATGTTCCTTTTGATTAGGAGTGTTGTTATAAATTGAAATAGTAGGTATTATAACAGTAACATGAAACGAAGTGACTTTTTTGATACTTAAAGTGGTGAACAAAATGGTTATTTTTTTTATTTTCAATTCGTATCTTACAATCGGTTTGACAAACCATTAACAGTTTTTATGTGGGAATTGGTAGATGCTTCTTCCAACGAAGAATGAATGAATGAACGTTTTAGCCATTTTTTTGTTGTTCTGTGCTCACTGAGAGCCGTGGCTAAAGTGTTACTATGTGTCATTAGTAGGTCTTTGTATAACTTAGATCTGTGTTCTATTTCCTCCTCTCCCCATCGAAAATGAATATTTAATAGATTAATTAAACACATCTATTTGTGATTACAATCAGTGTCTAAATTGGCGTCTACAGTTTTTGAGTAAACCAGCATATTTTCTATGACGTTTACAAAAATGATAGGCTCATCTTAGAAAAAATAGTTATCGATCTAAGCATAAATGCTTAATTTTTGGCGAATGCGTTTGATACTTACTATCGATCATATTGTTATTGATGAACCCCTTGTATAATTAAATACCGGTCTAAAAATAATTAATAACATCGGTTTCAAAGGCAATGCAAAGGCCTCTGCTGATACTCTTGATGATATCAGTACTATTGAAGATAAAATTCTAAATACAATACTGCTGATAATGACGAAAGACGTTGAAAAACTCCCAAGCGTTCCTTATGATATTATTGCTGTTGATCTTTCCTTCATAACAGTCATTTACAAAGGAGGTATCGAAATTGACATTTCTCCTACGGGTCCTTATGCACTAATTACTCACGTTTTCTTCGACGGTCTTCTTAATCTTGGCGCTGGCTTCGCTGACCTTGGCCCCAGCCTTGTTCACGGCCGAGTACAGGAAGTTGCCCAGGGACTTGGCTCCCGCAACCGCCTTGGTTGTCACTGTCGAATTTAGTCACGTTGAAGAGAGAATTGAAAAAGATTCCCAAAAAGACGCGGTACGCGACAATGGGCAATGCAAATTGTTCTATCTGTACAGCAAATTTAGTAAAAATTCTATAAAAATTCGTTCTAGCTCTGTCGCGTCGCACTTGTTTGTCGAGATGTTGTATTCCACAGAATTCTTTAAGGGTCTAAGTTATTCAAAACAGGCTAAGAACTCCTAAAAATGTTGCTTTCATGTTTTTTAACGTTACTTTGGAAATAAAAATATCAAGAATTTAGAAAAGAAGAACGCTACAGACAAAATTTTGAGCCGAGAATATTAATAAGACCGGATCCAATACATTTAGAGATACATTTCTTAGCTGAAACGTTTGTTGAAGTACGAAAAAGGGATTGAAGATAGTGTTGAATTCTAATGGCTTTGTAAACATCTCTTTGAACGGACGAGAGGCAATTTTAAGACGCAGTTTCAATTACGATGAATTTAATTTGGGATTCGTTAACGTAATTTACGTAATAAAATGGTTCAGATCTTTAATTGTCTAAAATTAGGCTTCAGAAAAAAGTGTCCATTTAGTAATTTAGAGAAAAACTTAAAGCAAAATAAAACAGTTGAAATGAAAATAGTTTTATGGCTGTATGATACGCTGAAAAATGGTGGAGCGATTAAAACCAGGCCTAAACCGCACAATGGCAGCTTTGAATTTTTATCGTTTAATTTCAAGCGAGAAAAGCGCACCAACATTTTTCCGGCCCTGATAAAACCCGAGCGGGTAATTTATATTCTGTTACCGCTAAAACGTTTTCGGTATCCATAAAACCAGTTTTATTTCAACAAATATAAAGAATAAAATAAAAACAAAACAATAATTACTAACACTCTTGCATATCAGGTACTTCTATAGTTTCGACTGTAAACAGTTTTCTACTCTGGCTACCTGGAAATGTGCGAAATAAAACAATGAAATAAAAATAAAATTAGCAGACTACAAAAAAAAAATAATGTAAAAAAAAATATTAAGACAAGGAAAAAAAAAAACAAAAATGTCTATGATATTTTCCGGTGATATGCAATCGAACCGTCATCAAAACCTATCTAGTTGTTTTTGTCCAGTTCTGAAAATACGCAGCCAGGCCACGTTACAACTGGACCAGTCTGGTCTTAGTGAAAGGAACTGTGACTCAAATAATATCTAGAGCAAGTCAACTAGTCACTCAACACTGCATTGTGCTAAGAGAACTAGTTTTCTTGACGAAATCTTACGAAATATGTTTTAAATTTACCAAACAAGAGAAGAAATAAACTAATGTTTTTCGTCAAGTAATCTTGTGATTATGTATGTTACCGGCAATCTACGAGTATATAATCCGGTGTTCTATACAATATCTAGGCAATGTATAGAATACGGTTTATAGTAGGCTTTTATTTTCAGGCGGTGATAAAAAAGAAATCTTGACCTAACTTGTCCGTGTCGGGGTGCCCTAAAATTACATCACCTCCTTGCTTGCTCTCGTCTCTTACACACAACACCGGCTACGCATTCTGTACTGTATAGAATACCTGAATTATACAAATTGCCGATAAAATTGCATAAATAAAAAAAGTTTATTTCCTAATCATTTTGTAACAATACATTAAAATGTAATAAGTTAAAATAAAATTTGCTAACGTTTCTTTTGCTTTAAATTATATAGGTAAATCTAAACTTGTTTTTTTTTTAATCGTTGATAATAGAGGAGTCCAATTCAACCACATTTTTTTTAATTGTCAGGAAGTGGCAAAGTCAAGCCAAATGGAAAACTAGCAAGAATATCTGTAGACCTTTTTGGTTATGTTAACAAGATCAAAAATCTAGCTTTATAATTAACAGTGGCTTCTACTCGACGCATTAACTATATTTTATTCAATTAAAAATCTAGCAATTAGCAAAATCTTTAGATACATACCGTTTCCAACGCCACCAGGCTGCTCCTCAGTAGGGGTGCCTCCAGTGGAAGCTGGCCTGCTGTCTGCCCCACCGGTAGCGCTGCGTCCAAGCATAGTTTAGTTAACAATAGCGTTACGGCCAACCCTGGGCGGTAGGGTGTCAGGGGTACATTGAAAGGGAGCTATTATAGTGTACTGTTGTAAGAAGCTAAGCAGTATAACCAATTGTTTTCTTTTTCGTATAATAATACACATTTTTAGAGATCTCAGGTTATCTGAAATTTCTAGAAATATTTTATTAACCCGGACCAGATTGGTCCGACGAGAGTTTTCGCATCCTATTCGCCAGGGTCGTGTGTTTGCGAATGTTTACTCCATATCGTGTAGCTCTTCAATCCTCAACGATGAAGAGCTGACGAGATGGAGTATTTGGTCGTGGATGTGCGACTCTGGCGTAATAAACGCGAGAATGTTTGTCCGATATTTATCCGATGTTTAAGAATTAACGATGCGTCAAAAATTTTACGCAAGTCAAATATCACTGCAGCTAACTCGCTTAGGGCCTCCAGAACCTGGCCCTAACCTAGTTTTTTCATTTCACAAGAAACTTAATTATTTACTGTTAAAATACTGCAGCTACTCAGTTCTACTGATTATTATGAAATTCCTAAGAAGCTTAACGTTCCGAAGAAACCGCCATCCACATACATTACTCCGAATCAGAAGTTACGTGTAGGACTAATATCGGGTGCCTGGTAATTAGTGACCGATACTTGATAGCCTACAGCCTGCTAGCTGCAGGCAGGCAGGGTCGAAGCCTGCTTGGGTCATGGGTCAGCTTTCGAAAGGAAGGCCCGGCCCCGGCACGATAGGCAACGAAGGAACGGGGTAGGTTTTTAGTCAGTAAGAGTTAAACACTACTTCCCGCTCCGCCCAAGGGCGGGATTTGTCATTGGATGATTTTACCTACCATAAAATAAAATAAAATAAAAAATACGTGATTGTAGTCATTATAACAAACAACTTTAACTATGGGTGCTATCAGGTAAGATAGTGGTCAAACGTGAGCCTATCAACAATAAAAAAATACCTGAAAACGCGAAAGAAATCTACTGGCCAGTACATTTATGTTCGCCTAACTGGTCAAAATGTACTGTCGTTGGCTGACTGAACGTGTTTAAGTATCGGTCACTAATAAGGTACCAGTCACCCTATATATTCAGAGGTCCTCGCTCGATATTTTTGCGACCTCGATCTGGCAAGCTAAGCACTAAGTTGGAGGGAATGATCCGTTTATTGCCCTCCGAACCATTACGAAATAGCGCCCTGGCGAGGAGGTCGATGGTTTTTACGTGATCCATACAAAGACACGCCTCTTTAACGATATTCATACATATTACATAAACTCACGTCTTCTCCAAAACATTTCCTGCCGGCTTTCATGTTTTTCGCAATTACAAAACGGCAGCTGTAATGATCATTTTTAAGGTTCCATACCTCGAAAGGAAAAAACGGAAACTTTATAGGATCACTTTGTTGTCCGTCTGTCTGTCTGTCAAGGTACTTTATCTCTAGAACGCGTAAAGGTATCCAGCTGAAATTAAAACCATATAATAAAGTCTGCGGTCTTGTTCTTGTGGCTGTGAAAACATTGAACTTCTGAATTAGGGAAAAAAAAGATATAGCCGTTTGTGTCGCAAATAACGTTATATTGAGACACTCTCAAAGGAATCAATATTCATAGGGTACTTCCCGTTGACCTTAAATCCTGAAATTTGGCATGCAGCAAGGTCATACTGTACAAGTATAGGAAAAAGTCTGAAAAGTTTAAATTTGTCGTTACGTCACAAAAAAAAAATTGCGATTCGCAAAAATCTTCGTAACTCAATTCGGGAATTGAACTGTTTTTTAATTTTTTATTGTACACAAAAACATAACATACTTTATAGAGATACAGACAATTCATGTACAAAGGCGAGCTTGACCAAGCAAACCTTTGAGTTTTCATATATTATGTAAATTTTAAAATTTGTACGGAACCCTCCGCGCGCGAGTCCGACTCATACTTGTCCGATTTTTTTAAATGTGGGAAGTCATTAAATAATTTCTCCCACTCTGACTGAGCGGGGAGAGAGGGTGTGTCAGACTTTTACTGACTAAAACTCAACTAAATCTCAACTCCTTCAATTGTCCTTTGCGTTCTAAGGTCACGATAACACTTTCAAACGTTTTCGCAGCTCTAACAAACAGGCAAACACGACCCTACTGCGCCCTTTCAGTTTCGGCCCTACTGCGCCTTTTCAGTTTCGGCCCTACTGAACCCTTTTAGTTTCGACCCTACTGCGCCCTTTCAGTTTCGGCCCTACTACGCCCTTTCAGTTTCGGCCCTACTACGGCCTTTTAGTTTTGCTGACAACTCTATGAGACGCGTGTGCACTACGCGCCGTGGACCTTGACTCACCACGGTAACTCTTTCGAACAATCCCGTAGCTCTAGCTAGGTACCTGCAATGATCCTAATATACTCCTTTTGCTTCTTTAGCGATACCTATATTACCCTAAAACGAATCCGCAGTCGGTAATACAATAAATCTGGCAAACGGATAAATTATATAATTTGGGTGTCTTCAAGGCTAGAGTGAATAGGCTAAAAAACTAGCGCGCCTCACCATCAACGATAGCATCACTGCTTACCATCAGGAGGGATCGCAGTCAAGCACTAGTTTATATCAAATAAAAAATGTTCCGATTAGGTAGCCACTTCAAAAGCTTTTTTCTGATTTCAATTTTCTTTTTATTATCAAAAAGGAAAAGGCTCAATATCTCCGCGCAGTATATCAAAAACTAAATCATTTTCCATAGGTACTCCTACAGTTATCAGCTTATTCAATTACTCAATTCATTTCATATGATGACGCAATTTTACTGCGTCACGTTCCTACACGGGTTTTTCATTTTTCATAGTTTTACAGCGAGGGCAAGAAAATAATACGTAGACGCCGTATCTATAGGTATGGACACTTAGGTTAAGTCTAGTTAAATTCTATTTACGAAAGAAATGGTTCACTGCAGATCTATGTGATATATTTATAATAGTGTTACCGGGAGTTACAGCTAAAATAATATTGGTTAAAAAAGTCTAAAATCCGATTTCTGGAAAGAATTATCGACGCATGACAATTTATGCTAAATTCTTCGATCAAACATAATTGACATAATTGGCTGTTGAAAATTAATTTTGCGGTTATTTTCGTTCCAGAATCAGGGCTTAAGAAACGCTATTACCTTATGCAATGTACTACGTAAAAGGGGAAGACTTAAGGTATTAAAATTGGGGTAAAATCCGAGAATGTCACAAGACCAAAACATTAATTTTATCAAAAAAACAGTACACTAAGAGAATGCACAACAATGAGAAATTAAAAATGGGGTTTGAGCAGAATAAATGAGTTTGTAAAGTTTGCGTGTGCATCTAGAAAATATGTCTAACTCTGTGATTTTTTCTATCTTCTAAAATGTTTCAGTTATTTCATGATGTAGTTCTCCTTACACAATGTTATGTAATCATTCTGCTAAAAAACTTAAACATGATGTATTTGTCTCTAATCAATAATGCGGTAAGTGTAAATGTCACAAATCCAATTTAAATTCATGAAAGAATAAACTGATGTAAAACATGAAATATTTTGAGAAATAAATATATTTCAAAGTGCTCGATAATTTCAAAGTGAAATGTGCCAAAAGCAGTGAAATAAATTAGTGATTAAAATAAGCAAAGCGAATTTGTTCATAATACAATTTTTTGTGCCATATTAAAAGCATCCTTGTGTCGTAGAAGGCTTATAACAATATTCATGAGCATAAATTTTGTGTTGCAATAACTTGTCAAATTATATCAATATATGGGGTTGGTGTGTTGTTACTGATTATAGCACTTACAATCAAGATAGCTTTGGTTATATCTTATCAAACCACCCACTGGTATATCTGCTACCATATGGTGTTCCGATAAAAGGTTTTACTGAGCAGCTGCTACTGCATCTAGATACTCTTTTCTAATCAAATCCGTAATATTATAAACTGGAAGGATCAAACATAATTTAAAAATTTTTTTAGAACGGATTACAGACAAAGATTAAAAAAGTATATCCGAGACAAGATATATGAACCAGACCAATTCTGAGAAGTATTTGCAAATGGTCATCAGAAACATCACACCAACCGTAAGAACCGAAACAGAAAAAGCGTAACAAAACACCGGTCCAACTCATTACATCCGCCAACCCCTCGTACCTAATATACCTAGAATTATCATCATCATCTTTGCCCTCAGCTCTTGGTTCTGCAACTTCTGCCGGTTCCACTGGTACGGCTTCTGGTTCTGCTGGGGTGGGCTCATTTTTCCTAAGACCAGGGATTGGGATCCCGGAGCCAAGCCATCCAGTCATCTGGGATTTGACATTAGTGATGAGGTCCAGTTTGCTGCCAGCTTTTGTGGGACTGTGAAAAATAAAACTTGTTTAATAATGGAATAGATAAAAATGATGTAATATCAACAGTTGAAGATGGAACATTAAAAAGATTGAAGTTCATTAAAATAGTCCCTATGTGTGTGAGAGTGTTATATAATTGTGGTACTTGAATTCCTAAGTTACCTTTAGATTTTTAAATCTAGGTTTTCTACCTAGATTCCAATTGGTTTCCCCTAGTCTTACACAATTATAAACCCACCCTCTATTTAGATTAGAAAACTAGATTAATGCTTATCCACTTTTAATTACAAATACCTACTTCTTTAACAATTAAATACCAAGAATTTTATAATTAATCAGTTTTGTAACAACCGAAATAACCAAAATGAAGGTGTTCCCATTCCAAATGAAATGCAATGTTAAAAGTACTTGACCCAGATTAAAATCCAATGTATCTGAAAAATCAATAATTTACGAAAGCTTTGTTACGTACGGTTAATTAAATCTTAGTCGTAAAAAAACTGCGCAATATGAAAAAACCACGTAAGAATACCATCTGATAGAAAAAAATGTTAACAGAACCATTAACAATAAAAAGAAAAAAGTTTCGTAATAAGCACCGATTTGAATAAAGAATACGGCTATTATAACACTATCAACGGATACCAGCCAGATAAAACCAAGGTAAGAAAAATGTAAACAATAAAATTCCATTACCTTAGTTTCTCGCCCTCTGCCGCCGCCGCTGCTGCTTCGCCAGTCGGTTCCTTGGTTGGGGTTGGGACTTCTTCATCTTGGGGTTCGCCCTTAGCAGCCCCCATCCACGAGCTAACTTGATTCGTAAGTCCTGAAAACATTTTCACTGGCACTAGCTACTCAAACAACTACACAACACAATCACTCAGCGAATTCACTACGCTGCGACAGTTTCGCACATGACCCACGACACGGACGGTCTGCTATGCGGCTGTAGAAAGCGTGATCAGCTGAAAAACTAAATGGAAAACCACGATCGACCAGGGAAATTGAGGAAGAAACCACTGCGCATGAAAACTTGCGCTCCTGCGCTATTTACGCTTTGCAATGTTTCCACACAAAGCAACGAGTTGCGAAATGCCAGTTTAGCGCTTCTGTGTTCGAATTAAGGAGCAAAATAGCGTGTATAGTTTCCGAAATATGCTGTTGACTTGAGGGGTATCCTGTATACGTCAAAAATATGTCAAAGCACAGATTGTCAAAATTGGTAATTTCGTTTAGTTAGTGTTTATGCTTACGGCTTCTCAATAAATAAAGTTATTTGATTTGTTTTATGCGGGTACAAAATATCGTATAACGCAACTTATTGTATTTAAAACGTGGCCGCTTTACAAACTTAGGACAAAAGTGGGTGTTTTACTTCTGCAAACCCTAGCATAAGTTATTATTCCACTTTCATTCGAAACTACAATAAATTGTCATAGCAGCCTACAAACTCATACTTTTATTAATATAATATTTGAAAACAACCTTTAACTTAATGTGATTTTCCATGGAGCTTTGTTGATCTGTAATTCTGTAATTAATATTATTTACAACTGAATCTTTAGATTAGCGTGGGAGAAAAAAATGCGTAAATACGTAACGTGTAGTTAATTTTTAATCTGTGTTGAAAACTGGCAAATAAAAAAAAACTTGACATTTTCTGATTTGATTCACAATTTTTGTTTGCAGTGAATTTTTACAACAATCTCTGTGTTTTATCTAACAAATGTAGGATTCCGTAGTCCCGGAGACTTTAAATTGCGGTAATACCTCGAATAAGACGTACGGGTGTGCAAAATTTCATCATGACAGAAACACGAAGAATACAGCTTCACCTTGGAAAATGTATAGAAGATTTGGACCAATTACACAATGTACCAGATTTGAAGTCGAAAAGGGCTACTCTGTGAGTAATCTCAGCATTTTCAATCAAAAAATCTCTTCTGTAGTCGAAAAATCGATGTGAAAATGATATTTTTCTTGTAGGTTATGCAAAACTGCTCAAAAATTATTCGAAAGTGCGGAAGAAGCTCGTGAGAAGGGTGATGAAGAGTACTCTTATGTTTATTACATGAAATACCTTCGTGTCATAGCTTATATCAGCAAAGACAAGGATTATTTGAAGGACAAGTCTTATTTTAACAACATGTTGGGTGCTAAGAACCCGAACAAGGCAATAGATTATGCTGAGAAGCTGAAAAACAGTCTCATAGACAGGTAAAAACTATTGTTTATGATAAGAATTGTTTTGGTTATGGATATATTTACTTTGAATTACATACTACTTATCTTGAAATGATAAGTTTGTTTAAGTCAATATATGTAATTAAAACTGTAGTTTTTGTCAGAATAGACTTCTATAAATATTGCTTTTGTTTTTAAACTTTGTGATACAAAATGGCCAACTGTGTTCAAAATCATAGAGAGAATGAATTTCTTTCAATAAAAAAGATTTAAGTACCTACATTGTTTCATGAAAATTTAATGTTAAAATAGTACTGTCAAGAATCTAATTAGATATTTTATTGAAATTCATTTATTGATCTTACTGGCTGTATGATGGTAGACTGGACTGGAAAGAAAAATAAAACTAGCCTGGCCAGATGAAACCTTTTTTAATTCGCTTGACATTTATTTATTTAGTTTTAAAATGGATTTGCTTCTAGCAAAAGCAACTGCTTAAATATATAAAATATTTGTTTAATACACTCTGTGACTGACCCGCGCTGAGCCTGCGCCGTGGATTATGGCTCATACCCTCTCCTAGAGAGGAGGCCTGAGTCCCAGCAGTGGGAACATTAAAAAGGCTGATGATGATGACACTTTGTGATAAGATAGAATTCTTCTGGTGAAAAAATTTTCTAGATCGGTCCAGGATTTTATTCATTACAGACACAAATATTGATAACTTCCCTCTGATCATCTGCCGCACTAATTAATAGTGTAGTAATGAGGTTATTAATAGCTTTTTAACCGTATAGCCCCAAGCGGACACAGGTGTCCGCACACCTATTGTCTTTCTACTGTGTCTCTAATTAAGGTATTCAAAGGGTTAATATTAAGTAACTATACACAGTAGAAGTAGATTTAGAGGAATCTGAACCTATGAGAAACTCAATTTTCCAAAAATCTTTCCTTATTGCGTTTTTAACTAGTGCAGCACTCATATTTTAGACTAGTATAGATTGATTATGTTATGCATACTTTTACTATGCATATAAGAAAACAATTATAGCTTATTGCAGAGGAGAAAAGTTCCCCTCATTTAACAGTAGGGGACAAATTCATTATTTCAATTATTATGATATTAATCTTGTCAATAAACAACAGTTTCCTGTATAAGTATTCAAACATGAGGGGCTTAAAAAATATATATTTTATGGGTTAAATTCCTGGCACTCACACTAGTGTGTGAACTGACACTAGTGAATGAACTAGGCTCTATAGTTACAATTCTAGTTGATACTATTATTGTATTATGTTTTGTATACCATATACATATTTAAACTAGTTGATATAGCGTATACTAGTTAATATATCAGTCAGTCAGTAACATTCGCTTTTTATACTGTATTTTCAAACAATCCAGGGACCCACTCACATAAAACTTCATTCAATTTTTAGGAGGAAATGACAAACACACTTACAAAAGAATTATTATACAAATGGTCTTTCATAAATTTCTATTTACTGCCATTATGATTAGCCACATTTTTTCTGACCATAGTGTCTTTCACATAATCCATCAATCATTTCTTTAGTTTCCTGTACTCTTAAATGCATCCATGTGCATTTATTATACTATTTTTAAGATCTTGAAAGACAACAGTGATATAGAATTGAATTTAAATGAATTCAAACCTGTCCTAAACATTTCAGATACCAGAAAGAACAGAAATCAAAGAGACTAAATGATATAAAAGAGAATGAGCTAATCAAACAGAAGATAGATGACAACCGGAAGAAGACAGCCGAGACCACACCAGTCATTGAACCACCACAGCCTCTGGGTTTACCAGGTAAGATCAATACTCTTAACATTTAAGTCATGTCATGTAAATAGCACTTTGCCAACCATTTTTTTTTGTTGTGGTGGTAAAATCATCTGAAGACTCTCCTGCTGACTAAATACCCACCCCGTTCCTTCATTGCCTTGGGACCAGGGCCCTGGTGCATACTTTCATATTACGTCAGAGAGTAGGCTTCGACCCTCCTGGGCCCCTACAGTTTGCTAACAACTCCTTGAGGAGGCGCGCGAGAACAGTACGCGTCATCGATGACTTGGGCTCGGTCCAGACAATTACCGTCCGCAAGCCCGCGTTTACGATTTCCGACTATAGATTCTGCTTTCATCCTAACCATACGGCTATGTAGTTAGTATTGATTTGTAGAGGTTCTGTTTTGCCCCTACACTAGGAATGACTCCTGTATCGCGAGTGTGTTCACAAACGTAACCGCATATACATAAGACACCCAGACCCAGAATAACTATCGGTATATCCTATAGTATCCGTTCAGGTATTCGACCAGCTCTATGCAGAGCAGCATACCTGTACCGTCGCCCTACCCAACGTCCACAAACCACTAACTGGATATAGTACGCGGCAAATAAATTGTAGCTGTTTCTGTAGTTATGTGCAGCCCCCCACCTCGATCGCCATTTTGGTTCAACTTACATTTCGCATGTTGTAATAAGGCACCAGTCTCAAAAGCGTTATAATCGTGCTGGATCATATTTAGCATAGCTACTTTTTTCGTCCTCATCGTTTGATGGAACCTATACTCCTACAAACATCGTTATCCTCCTGCCTTTTTCTCATGTTGTTTGAAACAGGCCTAACACTTTTTTTCTTCCATTTATACCATTGCATACAAGCTACGAAAATCAAGTGACGATCCAGAAATCCTACAAAGTTTCCTCGCGATTTGAATCGACATAACAGCTCAATAACAATCCATATTGTTCAGCCACGTCTACCTACGATTATAAATTATCTTTTATTTGCACGGCAACGTCAAAAGTGATTAATTCTAATTAATATATTTATATCTAGCTACCCGCCCCGGCTTCGCCCTGGTAAAATTTTTTTTTCAATATCTTTTCTTTTTCTATCGTTCTAACAAAGAATAAAGAATTAACCAAATAGGTGCCACTCTGAGCAAATGTTTTTTATCTATATGGATAGGTATCACACACTCATACCAACCACGCTACCGCTATTGGCAGCGAAAACTCACGAAACTGCAAACGAAACAAAAATCCAATATATATATTTTTTACTTAAATTGACTGAAATATTTATAAATATACCTCACTTGTACCTAAACCGCCAATTTATTTGTTAAACTTCCCAATAGGTACCAGGTACCTTTTACCTAAGCCAAAATCGAATAAAGTGTATTCGATTTTAAGCCAAAAAAATATTATAATCACATATATAATATTTTAGGTCACAAAGAAACACATTGTTTCAGCATTTTTAATCTTGTTACAAAAAAATGCTTAAACAATGTTCTATCAGAGCTGGGTACGCCATAATTATGGCGGTAGGTAAATCCCGTCTTTGAGGAGTGGCTGGAAAGAGGTGACGGCATCCTCAATCCGCTTGACGCAAGTACCGCTCACCATACACTTTATCGCTTATCTCCCCCACGAGTGCTTAGCCCACTCGTGGTGATGATAAGCGGCAACGAAGTGGAATGGCAGGCGGTCGTCTTCTGCGAAGCAGTAATGCTAGCGAAGGAGGCGGCCGCACACGTTAGGGAACGGACTTCGTCTCCCCCCAGCTGCCGGGATCCCGATCCCGATTTTCAGTCGTAGGAGGTACCGAGGGTCGACTTCTGAAAAAGTTACTTTTGTTTCTAGAATGCAAAGGGCAACTGAAAGAACATAGGTGTGGTTTTAGTCAGTAAAAGTCTAACACGGGCGTGTTGCGTCCCGCTCCGCCCTAGAACGACGAGAAGTCAATAGGCGAGTCCAGACAAGGCGAGCAGCCTTGCGAGGCATTTGCTACACGAAGCAGCTCGGTTAGTGTGGAAGTGCCTCGGCCGAGGCCTAATAAAAAAAACCGCGCTTGCCTCGGCCGAAGCACGTCCAGACTAACCAAGTTACTTCGCAGAGTAAATGAATGTTTTCCTACTACAAGAAAAAAAAACGTACCTTATGCAAAAAAATAAATGATACTTTTGTTCCAGGTCCCGATGAGGTGACGATTAAGAGTGAGCAGCTGTACACAATTCTCAAGAGTGGGAAGATGAAGGTCATGATTCTGGATGCGAGGCCAGGGAAAGACTACGTGGATTCCCATATTAACTGTCCAGCATGCATCAGTGTGCCTGAAGAGGTTATCTCTCCCGGGTAAGTAGTAGTTATATATTATATATATGTTATTGTATATTTTTGGAGGCATGTTGCCAGTGATAACATATGGCTCCGAAACGAGGTCGCTCACAATGGTCCTCATCAGAAGGCTTTAAGTCAAATTTTTATTTATAAGTAACTTTTGCGCGCGGTTTCGCTCCCGTCAACTGATTATTCTACTCACAGATATAGATAGACATAGATAACGCAAGCATCACGATCTGTATGAAAACCAAGCGTGCCATTTTTTGACTACCTATTATGACGTCACAAGCACTATTTTTATTTTTATTATTATTATTATTTCCCCCTCGCTCCACCCCCACACCAACAGCACAATTAACCATTTTTATATTTTTAACTGTGTACATTTTTAGCTGTACTCCGATGCAGACTGAGCGCGAAAGTGACCACTTACGATTTTTGTACGTAAGCTAGGCACGCGAAGTAGTTGCTCTTGCGTTATCTAGGTATATCTATATCTGTGATTCTATTCCACCCCACTCAACTCTATTTTTTTTTCTTTCTTATGCACCTTCTCCAGACAATAACAAACAACAAAAAATAATTAGCGAAATCGGTCCGGCCGTTCACGCGTGATGGCGTGACCTAGGGAAGTAGGGATTAATTTTTATGTATATGGATTCACATTTATCAGCAACTGATGAAATGGGCTTATGAGTAATGACTTATAAAATGAAGATTCTATATGACTGAAAATCTTGACTTGAGTTTAACTCAATGTTAAAAAATATTCTCCAATCCACAGGCAATCAGCAAACGTGTTAGAACAGAACCTCCCCGCCGCTTCCCGGCCAGTCTGGCAAGACCGCGCGACTATGGAGCTGATCATCATGCTGGACTGGAACAGCACCGCCGTCATTCCCGGCAAGACGCTCCACCTCCTCAAGACTATACTCCTCAAGGTATGCTTTTGTAGTCTGCATAGAAAATAAAATTATGGGGTGTAAGATAACACTGGAAAACAGCATGTCTGTTGCATGAGATTTTTTACATGAATCTGAATAATTTTTCCACGCTGATTTCAAAAATATATGCTGTTTTTATGTACCAGCTCTAGTTTTGGAGTTATAAAGTGACAGGGTTTTTCATCGAAAATGCACTTAGCTTAAGTTTAAAAAAATTATTAAATATATTTATTCTGAATAAAATTTCCTTTTTTTGGATTTTCTAGAGTGAGATGTATTATAAGTAATATTTTAAATGCTCCAACAATAATCAGCCATCATATGTTCATTCCAGTACCCCTGATACCTCTCCTCCATAGTGCGAAAATCCTGGTGAAAGCGCTCTCCTTGTTCCTCGCTTAGGTCACCGATATTTTCAGGCAAATAGTCTAGATGGCTGTGAAGGTAGTGAAGCTTAATACTCATGTTGCATCCAAGCCGCTGCAAGTGTATCAGCAACTGTTCAACGTGCTGAATGTAGCAGTCAAACTTCCTATTGCCCAAAAAATTTCTCACTACCCAAACAAACTCTTCCCATGCACATTTTTCGACAGCTGTCATATGGTTGATGAAATTTTTATCATCTGTCAACTTCCTGATTTGTGGGCCATCGAAAATACCACCTTTGATTTTTTCACTACTCAATTTTGGAAACACTTTTACCATGTATTAAAAACATTTGTTTGTCCGCTGTACTGGTCTGGATTTTCCGAAGATGTACATGGCTGCTGTGGTGTTGATGTGTCACTAATACTCAAGACTGGTCTTTTGGCAAATTTTAAGTTTGGGTATATCCACTTAGAGCAATTTTTATGGTTTATTCCTATGATTTTCGTTACACAGAAATAACAGTCGTCATGATGGTTGGATGGTTCACGCCAAATCATAGGAGATTTGTACTTAAAAGTGGGTCTTTTTTTGTTTGCCCACAGTCGCAAAGATTCAACAGAACTTTTACATACCAAACTTGGTATCCAAGGTTTAGCGTTTGACGGCAACGGAATCCCAAAGTAGTCCAAGTATGCTTTTTTCACAAAGTCCGACACATTTAAACGAAATTTTTGGAACATATATTCTCCACAAATAACAAAAAACAATCAGGATTATTTAAACACGTCCTTCTTGAGGAAGACATAATGAAATTTATAAAGGAACTAGTTAAGTTACACCGCTATTGATAGAAACTATCGACTACTCATGTAAATTCAAGACGGTACCTGTATCTCACTAACTAGAGCTGCTACAAAAAATCTGAGGGTAGATTTGAAATCAGCGCACCCAAATTAGTAAACAACAGTAGAAAAACTTCATGCAACAAAAAAAACGTTTTATTTTGTAATTCTGTGTAATATATACTGAGAGAAATGTAATTAAATTCGGTATATTGTTCGGCATCTAAGCTAAGAGAAATGAAGAAAAAAAAGATAATTACTAAACATTTTTGTGTTGAAGCTCAATGTACCTGTGATTTCTCAGGTGTTGCGATTGTTTTTATGCAGTGGCAGTCAGTAGAATAGTAAGTAGCATGGGGTTTGCTAGATCCTATGCCACTCAGTAAACTGACTGACCTCCATCTCGGACACAAATCTGCATTTGTGTTCACATGATTCAACCTTTTCTTGTTTTTTGTATCGACTTTGAAAAAGAAAAAAGAAAGAAAAACATTTATTTGAGACTCGCACAGGACAAAAAATATATACAACAACAATACAAAAAGTATAAATAGTTTAAACATATAAAAAAAAAAAACAATAAATAAAAGAACACAAAAAAAAAAGATTGACCACTGAATGTAAGAGTTTGACCACTGAGTTTGTTAGAGCTTAAACGCACTAGCGGCTAGCTGTAATGCGGCGTGCCGTTCCGGCTGGCCGCACTTAAATTTTTATATGAAACCACTTGATACCAACGCACTGATTTGCGGTCAACCGCTCCAGTTGTCTTGAAGCTGCGGCGCCGCAACGGTTGAGTGTAGTGGCGCACCGCAACCCCTCCACGTACTCATACTCGGCGTGGGTAACCGCAAGCCTTTTCCGCGCTCCCCGCTACCAGCAAGCAGCGATGTAATAGCCGGAATGTGACACGCCGTTGCGGCGGACCGTATAATATATACTGCGGCCAACCGCACCGACACGCCGCGTCACGGCTAGCTGCTAGTGCATTCAGGGCCTTACGTTTCTTCTCAGGGTATTCAGCTAGGTCACATCGGCCATCTAGTTGAAAATAGTTTTTACAACCTATTTACAAAATAAATCTCATTTGTCATTTACTTTTCTGTTTCCAGTGGGACGTGAAGGTCCATTACGCGCGCCAGCCGCTGGCGCTGTACGGCGGCTACGAGGACTGGCTGCTCAAGTACCCCGCCTTCACCACCAACCCGCAGTGTGTGCCGCCACGACAGGACGACTTCATGGATGACATGTTAGGTAAGGTCTACTGTCCAAAGACGTGTGGCTCCATAGACACATATTTGTCATTAGTTCACTATACGGTTGGTGTACGCCTACTCACAGAAACGAAACGACGAAACGAAGTTGCCGCTGCGTGTGCAAGCGTGTAACCAATACATTGCGTAATTATTTTGCTACTATTTAAGTAATACACCACTTACTGAGGAAATAGACGTCAATATACTTACTGTCGTAATTTGTTTTTCCTGATAGATACAATCTGGGGGTCTTTAGGTCATAGCTCATTAGAGCCACCCGGGCCCCACTCTGCACCGCCTCGCCTCCTAGTAGTATTTTCTATGGACTTGTATGGGCATGCGCTCACCACATCCACTCCATAACAGCACCGGTTCACTGGTTCACCGCGCGACGTTTATTGGTGATAAAGCGGCGTCTACTCGTGGATTACCTGTCGACAACGAGTGGACAACGTGCCACGAGGCGGTGTAGGGTAGGTTCTGGGTGGCATTAATGAGCTGTGACCTTGAAAGACAAAAGTTAATGGCTTACTTTTAACTAAGTATGCTCCATCGAATACCCCAGTATTATTGCTTACCATCAGATGCGACAGCCGTCTAGCGCAAGCTTATAATCATCATTATTTCAGCCGAGAGACGACCACTGCTGGGTAATCTTTCAACACCGTATTTTCCATCAATATGAGGAAGACCGGGGTGTGGTAGAAATATCTCGCTATATCTTTTGTACGCGCGCGATCCAATGGTGGTGACGTCCCTAGTGTTTATTCAATCAGTTCTGAACGGATTTGAAAAAATCTTATTATTTCCGAATTTGGATAATAACTTTATCCAAAATCGGAAATAATAGGAATTTAAATATTCAACTTCCTTATTGTAGATGGAAAATTGTTTATTTTTGGTTAATGTGAATGTTGTGTTGCAGGTGAGATCGACTACCCCACGTGGTCGGAGCTGAGCCCGGCGCCGCCCGCGCGCGCCAAGCCCGGCGAGCCCGTCGTGGACCGCACCAGCAAGGTAACAGGTTCCATTTATTCTATTTGTTATGGCTTCTATATTTATAAAACAGCTTGAAATTTTTGGCCCGCTCCCAACCTTGCCGCTGTGAGTGGCAGCGGCGCGCGGGGTGGTGGGCGGTAAGACCAAAAGTATCAAAATGTTTGAAGCACGCCACGAGACGCCGCTCACAGCGAAAATCTAGTAAAACTTCAAAAAGAAAATAAAACCCAAAGAAAAAACGCCAACCGGCTGTAACAATATTTTGAATGTTAAATACACCAATCTCCAGGTTTTGAACGCGAGGACGCGTGGTACTCTTAGCATAAAAATAAAACTCCCCGTTTCTTTAGTTTAGTTTAGTTTAGTTTTAGCCTATTATGTCCCACTGCTGGGCGAAGGCCTCCCTCTCCCTTTTCTTTAAAAAAAAAAAAAAAAAAAAAAACTGTCCAGTCCGCCAATCTGAGCGTATAAAGTTCACTTCCAGGCAGAAACCTCTACGTATATATTAATTGGAGAAATCCTTGACGTTTTCCAACTTTCTAGACCATTTCAGGCCAAAATAAGTGCTGATGGCCGCCTGTTTATAAACTTTTAGAAATATAACCATCTCTTGTAGGAATCTATTCGAAGAGTCGCCATCAAGCACAATTTGTCAGCTTTTTAATATTTCTTTCGTTCGGGTACACAGTCTTTTGAATTGTGATTCGCAAGAACGGTTCGAAAATCGAATAAAAAATCGAAAAATGTAATGAGGCGAAACAGACTTGTTACAAGTTACCATGATTTTGAGCACGTTCTAACTACCTAGATAAGCCTCCTCGGCCGCCGCCACTAACCGCTATTGAGGGCACGCGGCGCGCCAGCAAGTCGTGAGCAGGCCGTTACGCAAACAATACTTAGCTCAGCTCATGAAGGACTGGGACGGACGTATGCCTATCGAGCGGTAAACATACAAAACACAAAAATGGTGCCGTGGACATCATTATCACATCTCATGATATCGCAGTAGATCACAAAGGATAGGATAAGGAAGTCGCTTAGAGCCGGAAACATTGGAAGGTTTGGAAGGGGAGGTCTTTGCCTAGCAATGGGATACTAAGCCTATGCTTACCCTACCAACCTAACCTAACCTACCTCTTTTGCTATTAACCCATTTCATGGTTTCGCTAATAAGGTTCAAATTCTAGAAATTATAGCGACATCTCTGACGCCACATGGGAACTAAAAAATCAGAAATCCTGCATCGCTATATTAGAGTTCTCCGCCTAATTAGAATATACACAACAGCCCGAAATCAACCATTAGACAGTTCTGATCGTAGGATCATCCCTTTTCAAAGGAGCAATACGTATTATCTGTTTAAATTTGCAAACTATGTACAGACAGGTATTCTTCTGATCATGCTTAATTTCAAGTGCTAATCTCCTCGTGTGGTCCTTGTTCTAGGCTGCAGCAGTACAAGTGTACATGGAGCGCGCCCGCAACATGCAACTGATCCTAGAGCAACAGGAGCGCATCGCGGACACCTCTCTCACTCTCGAGATGCAGCGGATAGAGGCCGAACAGGTATGGGGTTGTACAGGTGTACACGGAACTTTGAGGTATTAAATCATTCATTGACATCTCCCACTAGAGCAGACTGAGAAGTTGTGTCAGACTAAATCCACAACTGGGTCCAGGACGTGCCTTGCGTGTGCAGAGCATCGCCGTGTCCTCGTAGGCCCGAGATCACTGGATCTCGCGCGAGGCCTTGGTTACAGACCATGGTCCGAAGCTAGGAGTGGCAGGCGGTCGATAGGTTTAGTCAGTAAAAGTCTGACACTATCTCCCGCTCCTTCCAAGGGCGGGAGATGTCATTGAATGATTTACCCTACCAAAAAAAAAAAAACGGGGTCCAGCACCACGGTTTTCCTTTCAGAAATTCAGCGTCCAAACAATAACGTGATTTTGACTTCATTTTTTTTGCACTTGTCAGGACTGGGAGAAAGTACGAGAACAACGAGAGGGGGAGGTTCAAGAGGAACTGCGGTCAATGTTCAAGTTGCGCGAACAGGAGATCATCTCACAACTCATGCAGCTGGAGAATAAGCAGTATGATATGGTAGGCACTTTTTGAATTCTATAGCCGCTTTTGCAGGGAAGCACTCTCCGAATTGTTACCAGAAATATGGTTAACTGTACTGTGTAGTAGGAAACGTGCTTGTAATTTTTTTATTTTCTACATAATATACTATATTATGCTTTTGTTGAGGGGCCCAAGCATAAATCTGCGAGCTTACACGCACATCACAAGAACTTCAAGATCGCACATTGTCTAGTCACCTGAACTGATGCTTTGCCGCACGACATCGCATCGGTTCATGACAATTTTTCTCAAAAACTTTTAAGGGTTTAAAAAAGACATGTTTTTCTGGCACAAGTTTTGTGAAATATTCGAGTAAATCACAGAATTACCGAATGCCAACAGAGTTTTCAGGCGTTATCTCTTATTTCGCGTTGCCTCTCCATCAAACATCGCGTTGGATAGATGAAGCAACAAGCTTTTAAACCATTCTCGACGTTGACGACAGGCGAGTGGGGAAATGCCACCTTAAGGATTTTATTGAATACCTTGTCAGCTACGAAGTTCAAAGTTGATAGACAAAATCAAATCCAACATAGACGTCAACGTCAAAGTTCATCGCGCCTATAAAGTACGTTTTGTTTAGGAACAAGAGAACCAAAGTCTTCGTGAACAATTGGAAGAGTATCAGAGGAGGGAACGGGAGGAAGCGGAGAAACTAGCCGAGACCATCAGCAGCTCTACCGAGGATACAGAAGCGGCCGATGTTGAAGGTAAACCGAGTGGGTTCCAATGATATTTAACTATATTTATTTTTTAATTTTATAGTTCGAAGTCATTAATTATTTATCTATCTTTCTAATTTTTATAGTTTATTGGAATTATTTTGTAGCGACATCTATGGCGTCATAAAGGAACTATCCTGCATCGCGCAATTAAAGTTCTCCGTACGAATTGAATTGATACAACCGCCCTCAGTCATCTATCGAGCAGTTGCCCACCAGACATAACACCCGTCTGTTTGCAGGATCCTCCCGTTTCAATGGAGGCTTGCAGGACTTGGGACTTGAGAGCAGTGGTGGCCGAGTGGTAACGGCCCCGACTTACGAGTTGTGGGTCGCGGGTTCAAACCCGGCCAGGCAAATTACTTTGTGTAATTTATTTCATCACCACTGCTCTCAAAAAGGTGAAGAAAAACATCATGAGGAAACCGGCATGTCCTAGAACCAAAAAATTCGAAGACATGTGACATTCACCAACTGCCCATTCCCTCTCTTAGAGAGGAGGCCTGATTAAAAAGATGATGATGATGATTGCAGGCCTTTACTCTCTGTTCCGCATACTTTCAAGCTGGCTGTCGTATATATTAAACTCGCGCGGAGAACTTTGATTGCGTGATGCAGGATTTCTTATTTTTTGTAGATCATATGTGGCGTCAAAGTTGTCGCTAAAATTTTATCCCATTTTTTCATAATTATTTGCATACTTTAAGGAATACTCGTTATGGAGCCCTCTGAGTCATTGTAATTTTCTGTACAATGATGTATCCTTCCTATCAAGACGAAAGTCTATGACCAGTGCGTGTTGTCAGTGATTACTCCGAAACGTGGTCGCTTACAATGGGCCTCAACAGAAGACTTAAAGTCACCAAAAGGGCAATGGAAAGGGCTACGCTCGGAGTTTCCTTGCGTGATCGAATCAGGGATGAGGATATCCGCAGGAGAACCAAGGTTGCCGACATAGCACGAAGAATTGCCAAACATTGCTCGCAGAACGGTTGGCCGTTGGGGCCGGAAGGTTCTGGAATGGCGGCCACGTACTGGAAGACGTAGCGTTGAAAGGCCTCCTACAAGGTGGACCGATGACCTGGTAAAGGTTGCGGAAATCCGGTGGATCCAAGACGCATAGGTACGTTCATTGTGGTGACACTTGGGGGAGGCCTATCTCCAACAGTGGATGTCTTTCGGCTGAAATATATCCTTTGTCGGAAATCCAAAAAATAAATGCTAATTATTTGTCTTGAGTCTGTAAATTGGCTAGAGTAGGCAAAATGTCAATGTACTTTATTTACCAACTAGCTGCGGCGTTCCCGCGCGCCTGAAGGAGTTGTCAGCAAATTGTAGGGGCTCAGAAGGGTTGAAACCTGTGGAAATTAACACCAGGGTCCTGGAACGAAGGCAACATAAGAACGGGGTGGGTGGATCAGTTCACAGCAGCTTCGTTCTTGCGGAAGTAGAAAATTATCCTATGGGAACGCACTCCCAGGACAAAAAAAAATAAATTAAATAGATCATCGGCAATGCTAAAGTATTATCGATATTACCTAAAATTCGATATAGTTTTCCAAACCCGAGTTGATGGCGCCTAGTGAACTATGCGGGCTTCAAAGGACCGTTGTCTGCTAGGGCTGCGGCAATGATGGAAAGAGTTACCGTGACTCTGGAATACAAACTCTACTCTGGTATACTGAAGAAACAAAGGATTCAAAGATTCAAAAGCATTAATTTCAATTAAACCATTTACGGGCACTTTTGAAAGGTCTAGAAGTCAGTCTGTCAGAAAAAAAATGATGCTAATTGCACATTCCAAAGAGTAGATCTCTATGGAGAAGAATGTGCAAGAAACTCCATGGACACTCTTGTCAATCATTTTATGTATAACAAATATCTCGGTTACATGTTTCTTGTCGCTGCTATTATGTGCGAACAATGTTAATAAAATAAAGAGGAAAAAAAAAGACATTCTAAATATAGATATTAAAATAAACCACTGGCAGCTAAGAGATGACCAGTCTGAATTGACAGCGCCCGTTCACGACTATCACTGCATTATCAGCATCACTCAGCTCAACCTTTTTGAAGGGAACCAAATGATCCAACACACGCGCCACCATCAGTGAGACATTTGAGTGAGAATTACAAACTCTCAACTGCCATGCTCATATATGTCAAACAAGTTCAATATTAACCAAAAACCATAAATTGCTCCATGGTACTCACATTTACAAACTTTGAAAATAAATAAATAGAGTCTGTTAGTTAATCTGTCAAATTAATAGAGCATCACTAGGCCGTGTAGATTTTTTATCGCAGGATTGTGTGGTCCTCCGCGCTACTTTAGTCTCGCATGATGGCTTGAAGTTTTTTGAAGTGTGTAATATATTTGGTCCGTGACAGAACGTCAACGGCTGCTGTCGGAGCAAGCGACGGCGGCGCGCGAGGTGGCGGCGGCGCGCGCGCGCATCGCGGCCGTGCGCCTGCAGCGCGACCAGCTCGACCGCACGCGCGAGCTGCTGGAGGCCGAGCGCAAGCGCAAGCTGCAGCACGCCCGCGACAACAGGAAGCCCGACCTCGACAAGCCGCTGCACGGAGTCAGTATTTCTACTTACACCTACTCCTACACACTCTTGTGTCGCATGACCTCCAACCACCACGAAACAGTTAGGGTCGGTACATATCTGACGGAAAATGCGTCGCGTATCATCGGTCGCGTAACGCCAGAACAGGCAAATATATAATAAAACATTCGACCTTTTACACTTAACTGAAGATGCGTTGAGCGTAAAGTATAGTATAAACTCAACGCATTTTCCGTCAGATATGTACCGACCCTTATGGTCTATTTGTTTTATGTTGGGCTGGTTTCAAGCGATGCGCAAAATCAGAAACCCAGTCGTGCCAGGAGATATATTCACCTGCGTTTCCTCATCAAGATGAGGAAACGCGACGTGAGTGAAGAACGTGAGTTAGGATTTTCATCAAGGACTTATACATTTACAGTCAAAAAGTAACATTTGATGAAGTGAAACTGATGAAGAAGACCAGAAATGGCCAACGGAACTTCATACTCGCATAGATATCATAATGAAGATAGTTATGCGACTGTGACAATACAAATAAATTAATGGTTCTGAATAATTATGTTGAAAATGGTATCATCTAATTGTTGTTGATGATGATGATGGAGCCGGAAGATGACAGGCACCGGAACTCCGTAATGAATCCATGTAACCTAACCGTGTATACAACACGCAAACTAACTAGAGTGCAGAAGCCCCTAGATGCACATTCATAGTAAAGTACACAAATATTGACAGCAACTGTTGTACTGCTGTGAGACAGCTCCCATACCATAACGGCTATATTGTCGCTAAATAGCGGTGAACTCGAGCTGTTTAATGGCCATCAAATATAAGAATTACCGTTTATGTTTCACACTTTTCCAGCCGAAACAACTTTGTATAGACGTAACTCACACTATATTATCTTTTTCGTAATAATCGTCGCGCATGTGTGCTGTTAATCGATGTTGTTTCCATGTTAGTAATGAGATGCATCGTCTGAAGCCAGCTTAACTGTTTTTATGTGAATGTCTTTGAATGGGGAACTGTCATGCTGGGAACTATGCATGTGTGTTTGCACCCTATGATAATATGTTGTCCGTTTATTCATTAAACATTACAATTTATTCGCCGGTAAAGTAGTCTAAGTGAGGTGAAGCCAATCTGGTGGGACTAAAAGCTACCAAAACACATGCGTGTGTTTTCACCACCAAAAGGAGTCCGTAACCTTATAGTACACCGACCACCTTTAGCTCTTGGAAATTGAAATTTCATCAAGTTTTCTTTAGGTGGTAGATTGAATCCAAAACCAAGGCAGCTGCTAGGAATCCAGGCATTCTAGCAAAGATCCAGCGTAATTTCACACGTGGACTGTTTCTAATGATATACAAAGACAATACCCAAACAATCTTGAGCCAGACTCCTTTGGCTCTATGGTCTGTTTTGTCCAGTGAACCAACATCATCATGAAATCGTTGTCATTTTTAGTAATACAGTAGTGAATAAAACATTTTACACACAAGTATTGCACACAATTTAATCCAAACATTGTCAACTAAACAAACGTACTACTTATTTTTCTCCGCAAAAAAAAAGACTCAAGCATGCGGAATTGGCTTGCATGCAAAATATCCAATA
The DNA here is from genome assembly GCA_958295575.1 of Leucania comma. Classification (NCBI taxonomy): domain Eukaryota; kingdom Metazoa; phylum Arthropoda; class Insecta; order Lepidoptera; family Noctuidae; genus Leucania; species Leucania comma. The sequence goes on from OY282484.1 coordinate 1,589,940, forward strand.
GAAATGAATGATCAAAAAGTGGATACGAACAGTAGGCACACTTGCTTTGCGTACGGCAAGCGCATTCGCTGTACATTTGAGATCGCTGCACGTTTATGGGTGCGTGCGCCTGTTTTATTTATTTAAAATGTATGTACATTATTGGTACATAGGTGGACTATGCGGCAAGGCATTCTCTACCAGTTAAACTTCAGTAGGTGAGCACAGTAAATAAAAAACAGATATTTGAAATAGAATGAAGTATCATCAAGATTAGGTACTGTTAGACTAAAAAGTTGATGAGTGAGCGAATCTCTAACGTGACCGCATCTCATAGTCCCGCATTGGCGTCTTTGACAACCCCTAGACAGAGAAATACGCGCCTTTTCGTAACATTCTACTCTTCTAACTTTTCAAGTAACCTTTCGACTATCAAGTGAGCACTCGTGGATCACATTAGAAAAGACTTCTGCATTTCATTGAATTGAATAGTTATTCCCTCTAAATTTTAACATGTTTTTTTTATTATTTAAAAACAGTCTTAAGGGCAGTGATTAAATGTTTTGCGAGATAATACTGTTAATAATAAAATAACGCTCGCTAAATGCATCGGAAAAACGCATGACAATAAAAATGCTCTTAACGTGACTACTAAGCAATTAAGACCAGATTTTGACAAATATAAATCATTACTAGATTCTCTTGTCCATACTGACACAATAACTACCCTCCGTAACAAGGCAATAATGTACAGGACGAAGACGGCGACTCTTACATGATGTCCCCCGATAGTCCGGCGGCCGGGCTCAATAGGTCACACTCCTCGCCTAATATCGCTAAGGTAATACATTGAATGTCACTTTCATAGCTTGTGTCTTGTTGCTTTTGTTTGTGATCTTGCATGGACGTAATCAACTGGGAGATGGGTATTTGTGAGGTCGGGATATCATTGAATAAGTTCTCTTCTAAACATATTGCAATGTACAAAGACCGCCCAACACTCCGCGTCACCGTAAACAAGCCAAGCGATTCGATACGTTTGACGCGGATTAATTTAACTTGACGAATTTAACGTGACGCGATGGCCTTGTCCTATATCCGCACGAAATCGCTACTTCAGCGGTAATTTATTTTAAACAAGCCACCACATACTGCGTCCGTTTCGCTTCACACGTAGCCGCTCCGCACCCACGTGCAGTTTATCACATAGGCAACTGCAATAGAATATATGTCACGTAGGCCACTGCAATAGAATATCTATTGGTAGTTCCAGCCGCACCGCTTCGCTTTGCTACCGCATGCGCACTATTGTTTGACTACATAGTACAACACTTAATAGGGATATGTTTTAACAGATTGAAAATAGACAAATTCCCAACATTTGACAAGCTTTTGGCGTTGATTGAAGTGATTTTGCGGCTTGACTTTGAACGTTATTTTTTTAACTAAACTAATTAAACACAAGACTCGTTATTGCATATTATGAGTTCTATAAATAACGCATCGCAAATACCGCCAAATATTTTTCAGACAGCAAGAATAACTGGTTACCTATATTTATTACGATTTTTTCTTAGTGTACAAACTGTACATATTATAAAACAAAGTCACGCGTCTATTTGTTTATCCTCTAACTCTTAAACGCCGCAACGGAGTTCGATGCGGTTTCCACTAAGAAAAAGACGACAAAGGTTATTCACCGTCGGGGAATTCACCTATTAAGTAAATAAATATCGATAATCCAGCACGAATTATCTCCGAACACCTCAATCAGCTCAGATGCTGCACATCAGACAATACCATCTTCTTAATAAGCAAAAGCGAGAGCGCTTTTTCTATAGATTTTTATTATAGACAGAGGTCTATTATAAAATATAAGCGCTCAGCCAGACAGGTTTGTTCTAACTAGTTTGAGATAGGCGATCCCGAGAGGGATTTTGCTTACTGCCCGTGTGCTAACTGCGGCCACTTGTATTGAACTTGGTATAGCATGGGAGGTCCGCGTAGGTCCCGCGTGTGACTGCCCGAGCCCGCGTGCTATATGCCAGGCGCCTGCGGATACTCTGGTTGAGTTCGCCGCGCCGCTCCAAGCTTGCAGTTTGGCCCAGCACTAAGGGCGGTTTCGCACTAAGTCCGATCTGAACCCGTGAAAGTATGGGGGCGAGCACGCGCACTTTACTGCACTAGTGCGGAAAACTAACAATTGCTTGCCTAAAAGCGGTGGGATAAGAGCGAGGTTTTTTAAGGATCGGATAAGGACGTAGTGCGAAATCGCTCTTACTGGCGTTTTTCTTTAGTACGAGCACCACACTCGCTCAATTGTCTTTATGATATAAAGCAACTTATACTTCATCGGTTTAGGTAATTAACTAAAGATAAACAATCTTAACGTGTTATATCTTTTATCCAAATTGTCTACAAATGTTCACAATTAGCTATTTACCTAAAATAATGTTAGATAATTAACTTAATTTAAATAGTCTGTGTATGTCTTCTATATGATTCTTTTTTTAAAGAAAAAGACATTAAGTTTGTTTACGTTTTGTTAACTACCTAAACCTATGGAGTATACCTAAAAATTCATTCGTGTTAATCATTTGAGTCACCATTTCAAGTACATACAAATTGAATATGAAACGTTATGAATATACAAATGCACCAGCTTAGAAGCAACCGCTGTAGTCTTCTTTCTTCTAACTCATCACCTGTTCCTCAGGTATCTTCAGATGAAGAGGAAGTTAGCGTACCGGCTTTCGACCGCAGCACGAAGCCAGCGAAAGTGGCGCCATCTAGCGACCTGCATCAGAGAGATTTTCAGCCTGTTTGGGGTGATGTGGTGAGTAACTATTTATAATAAAATTGTACTTTTTATAATAAAATTGTTTTAAAAATTCGTCTAGGGTGAAAATCTTATATTAAGGTACACTACGGTTAGATTAAAAAGTCGATGAATGAGTGCATCCCTATTGTCGCTGCGTCTCATCGCCTCCGCACTAGCTTATTTAACAATTTTCTAACTTTTCCAAGTTGTAATTGAATGTTTTGCGAGATAGAATTGCATATTTTATTGATAAAATAAAAACGGTATTTTAAAAAACTAAAAAACCCGAATGCTTTTCTAAGTATACATGAAAAAGCCCTAAAACAAGGAAGTCGTTGTACCCTATTGCACTTAACTATATAATATTTTAAATACAAGGTAAATTGTAGCTGTCGGGACCCATTCTAGAAAGTCAGTCGTCTAGTCAGTAGATTGGAGTAATCTGCACCTCCTTCTGGCGCAGTCGGGATAAAATGAATGCTAGGAACATACTTCCTTTCGTTTACTCCACATGCATGGCTAACATAAGTTATGTGACAATCACACATACATCCATAGTTTTCAGCCAAGCTCTCATTCGATAAGTGTTAGCAAATTAAAATGTGATAAGGAACTTCATTATGAAAATTTTTTGTTTACTCAGCTTAGGTTGAGAGTCAACACTTTATAATGATAATGTTAAAATTTACTTAAGACTCCGCAAAACACCTGTGCATACCGTTTCCTAGACTATTAAATGCTACCAGAAGATTCTTTTACAGCAATTGAAGGTTTATTATCAGATGTAAGAAACGAATAATAAACAGCCAAACTAGAAACTGAAATTATTTAGCTTATACTCAATTCTTTTACCAGGTACTTATCTCGTCAAAAAATCGCCCTTACTAAGTAGGAAATAGAGGTTAATAAAAATAGACTAGTGGTTGACTGTTTCCCGATCAATTACTTAATGAAATCAATGACGCAAAGAAATCCTCAAAAATGCAATATTACCTACATGGGTTTATTCCAGGTCGAATACACACTATATACCATATAATTATTACCATTATTATTTATTTATTAAAAAATAAAGTACTTTTATTCTAAAACTCGAATTAATATACGCATATACGAAATTAATTTCTTTAATTAACCTTTTGAATACGGTAATTAGAGACACAATAGAAAGACAATAGGTGGTGGACACCGGTGTCCTCTTGGGGCTTCACAGTTTAAACGAGTCAATGACCTTGTAGGGAGTTGTCGGTCGTTGCGTACTAACTACCTACAGTTCATTGACCTCGATCAGCTGACGTTTGCATAAAGAAATCAATTTCGACCATGCGTAAATTAGTTCGAGTTTAAAAAAAGTACTTTATTTTTCATTTTTATCTTAGAAATCGATAGGCTTTCATTTACCAAAATTTAACGGTGTTTATGTAGTGGAACTTATTTTAGTCTGTATCGAGTATACAAACTCCTTGGTGTAGTATCACACAAAAATATTGTATGATACATGTCATGTCACCTCCCTTGTAAAGGCGTTTACCTTTTAATATTAATATATTTATTTATGTCTCGTTATACACACTTCATATGGAATCCGGTATGTCTTAGAACCAACAAGTCTTGTGACATCTTTCAACCTGCACTGGGCCCGTGTGGTGGCACTGGGAATATTGCAGGCAGATTATGCTAGAGCCTAGCAAGACAAGTAAACCATCTTCCTGAGGATTGGCGCAACACGTGTTTTCCCATTCCATTTAGACTGGCCTGTTGGTTTAGTGGTAGTGGTCCTGACTGCTATGCCGGAGGTCGAAGGTTCGATTCCCACCCAGGACAAATTTTTGTGTGATGAGCATGATCATTTGTTCTGTGTCTGGGTGTAATTGATTAACATGTATGTATTTAGGAATATACACCGTTAAATTTTGATCATTTTAATTCCGCACAGGGTCAATCCGGTACATGAAACGCTATCGATTTGTAAAGATAAAATACTTTTTTTCTAAATTTCGAATTAATATACGCATGAACTAAATTTTTTTTTTAATCTATATGCTATAATTAAAAGCATACATAGAAGATACTCGTGCATTTTGATACGCTAAGCCGCTGGACGCACGCACTTTAATATGTGACTCATACGTCAGTGCATTGTTTGTTTGCGTGCAATACAGTAAACTACACACAGTAAGGAAATTCCGAGTTGCCGTAAACTATAATATGTATCGTATAACGATATATTAAAATAATTCATTCAAGGAATGTTTAGAGGTTTTTGAACAGGCATAGGCGGGATTAAGGATTCCTTAAAAAGTTCACAACAAAATATAATAGTCAATCAACTAAATGCCACACAGTCAGACATCAAACTGGGAGAGGTTGAAAGCTATGGGCTTTTGCCCGGCAGTGAGGAATTTTTCTCCATTTCCACCCCACCTTCAACTCTTCCTGCTGTTTTGCCTTCTCCGGCCAATCTCCCATCAACTCTTTTTTATCGTCAATCTAGAGCCTACTAGGCCTCCATCACGACCGAAATGGAACCAAATTGGTTCAATCTTTCAACCATTTTCGTCGGATTGATCCGACGAGTGTTTTCGTGTCCTATTCGCCAGGGACTCGTGTTTGCGACTCGATACTCCATCTTGTTTAGCTCTTGAACTCCCATAGGCGACAGAAGAGCTGTCGAGACGGAGTATTATATATGTACGACCTTAGCGAAATAAACGCGAGAGTGTTTACCGTATATATTCGAACTAGACTAGTTAAAAGGTTAAAAAAAAGGTCACAAGGGGTATACAACATTATTTTTAGTATATACGAAACCTCATATCAGTAACTGAATACATTTCAATAATTTTTACACCATTTTATATTTTTTCCCAAATATTAAAAATGGTTACAAGTTGGACACCACCGACACTAAGTACAACACAGTTTACTGCAGGTCATAGCGTGCATTAGGTGCCAGCGCACAGCTGGGTATAGGGGCAAAAAAACTACGCAGTCGACCGAATGGCCCGGTAACCACGTGTTTATGTGGAAAACCAGGTAATGTTATAACTTTGTGATTTTTCATGATACAGTTATGAAATTTTGTACACAGATTCTTTGCATAAAAATACTAGACCCGTGTTTCGGGTTTCGCATAATTATACTAAAAATAAGGTTGTATAGGAAATATTGTAGAGTTAACATTACATAGCTTTGCAAGCCAGTGGCCTACTGCACCCTATGCACTATGAGGCGTGGTTGCGATGACGAGCATCGGAGTCAAGGTGAGGAATCCCACTCCGTGCGCTAATCCACCGCTAACTAGCCGCAAACGTGCGCCATTACATGCTCATCAACCATAATAAACATGGAAGGGTACACCTCTCATTTGAATAAATTGTAAAGTAAAAATATGTTCTTTTTTGCCAACAAGAGTAAGGGCGCCTTCAAATTAGCCGCAAAAGCCGCGCGACAGCAGCGCGGCCGCCGCATTAGAACCGCTATGTTCGAGTATCATTGTGTTGTACATTTTTTATTTCGATTAGAACGATGGTATTAAACCGAAAAAAGATTTTGGAAAAAGAAACCTAAGAAAAGATTACCGTTATTTGGTGCATGCGAATTTCATAAAGTAAAAAGCCAGCCAAAATTGCAGAATTATAAGTATTAGCTGGATGACTGTTAATCTCATCGATAAATTCTTCAACCTGATTTTCGTTCGTGTTCAGACTTGATCAAAAACTAAGTGCGTATCATCACTAGTCGACCGATGAACTAGTGCGCGGCCGCAGCACAGTCGTGAGTTTTTAATTTGTATAGATTAAAAAGCAGCGCGGCTAAAGTGAAGGCGCCCAAATCCAAAGATTTAGCTACATTACTCGTTATAAGTTATTACCGTGCAATAGAGGACGATATTATATCAAAAACCGGGTTTCCTCTAGAATAATACATTCCCAAACTGGGCATCACAACTTACTAACTCACATTCAATAGTTGCTTTTCAGTCCCAGTTTTTCATTTTGTGTACAGCTAAGGAATAAATTTTCTGCCAAAGTCGTGTTTCATAATAGCTGGCCTCTAGTTAACCTAGATGTCTAGAGTTAAAAGTAGATAGGTTACTTCTAGGCAAGCATAGTCCATCGTCGACCACATCATGGCTTACTATCAAGTGAGATAGTAGTCAAACGCGACCTTATCTATAATAAAAAAACTACATTACTTCAAGAAAATCCCACCGAAACATCTTCCATTCTATGTTTTCACATAAACGCGTGGAAGAACTATGGCTATACCATATGCTTCCGCCAAACATTTAACACGCTGTGTTTCAGTTTGAAAGCCGATGTATTGCAGACACAAGAGGTTTTTAAGTTTCTGAATTGGTAACACATCTGTGATTCCTCTGCGCTGACTACTATCAACAGGCAGGCCGCTAGCTTGCCTTCCATAGAGGCTTCCGAACCTTGAAAAGTAAACTAATCAGTTGGTTCCATCTGCCATTCGTTGATCTTTGACAGTTGTTATGGGTAGTCAGAAGCACAAGTATGACAACCAGTGTTTCAAAGTATTATAAGGACTCAGTAACTTAGTTGCTCCAAGTAAAATATAATAATAATGTTATAATATTTCCACAACTATCACACAACACCGTCTAGTCCCAAGCTAAGCAGAGCTTGTGTTATGGGTACCAGACAGGAGATAAATATACTTATATATTTCTAAATCCGTACATATTATAGATAAATAACACCCAGACACAGAACAAATGATCGTGCTCATCACACAAACATTTGTCCTGGGTGGGAATCACACCCCTCCTGCATAGCAGTCAGGGCTACTAACCACTAGACCAACAGGCCAGCAAATATTGGTATTCTGATGTTAGACTGAAAACAGAGTTGCCTGTGCGAGTTCGTTTTACGTTGACGCGATCGATACCTACATTTATGACGACTCGCACTCTAATTGGCTCGCTCCAAGCTTTTAACTAATTAGAGAGACGAACGCGGTAAACATTAACGTAAAAACAACTTGCATTCAGCTCTCTGAACCCAATATAGTCGAAAGAACACACACCAGTCCTGGTTGTCTCTAAGAGATTGCCCTGTGCAACAAGGCCCATTGTACACTTGGTTTTTGCAAATGTTTATCCTGTCCACATGAGGTGTATAATAAAAAAATAAAAATAAATAAAGATGTTAGATGTATGTAGAAGATGATAAACATCAATAAAGTTGTCAACCGTGGAAAGGACTTCAAACCTCAGCACGACAAGACAAACGTGACACAAGTCATGACCCGGTAATCCCGCCAAACTGCCGCCTATTTGGTATCACATGGCTCGTCACATGAATGCTTGTACGTAAGAGCTCGTACGAACAAAAGATGTTCTGTGCGGGAACCGAAACCGCGACACGCGACGATGCAGCCGATCGCTCAGCCACTGAGCTTGCTGTATCCTCAGACTTTGCTGGCAACAGGTATGCTATACCTCAGCTGTTGTCGTTGTCTTTAGGCAGGGGAAACCGACGAAGAATAGATTACCTCCTAAAATTGGTGAGGCAAATTTCTTCCTTTTTCGAGGTGGAAATCCTCATGGATGTCCTCTACCATGGTGTGGATTAGACTAAAACCATCCCGATGGTCCCTCGTACACTTGCATCGGGGGGCTGTGAATGCGCTGGTTTCCAATGCCTTGAACTGGTGTTGACCTCGTCCCGTATTGGGGAGTGACTCCTCTATACGAGTACATCTAAGATTAGCGCACGTGGAACACGACGCTCCACCATCTCGTGTCCAGATTGATTTGGCGAATATCCCCTAATCCGTCGTCTGAACCTTTGTATGGTTAAAAGAGTACGTTGCCCGCTTGTCTACGACTCCCGCTTAGTACAGCCCCGATTAGCCAATTTACAATCGTTTCGTTAAGTGTTAACGCTTGGAGTTGTCACGCCCCCAATTCCTTTGTTCTAACCACGTGACTGAGCGTTAAGATGAGGTCAGAACAAAGGAATTGGGGGCGTAACTTGGCTAGGAGGGCTGGGCAGAAGAAAACTTGTAATCTCCAAACTATCCTAGAATACGTTAAATAAATCATCAAGACATATATCACACGTCAAAATCAACGTGACTTATGGCGCGACCGGCTAAGCCCGCCGAAACGCCGCACATTCCATGTTCTCACATGGCTGGTCGCGTGCATACGCCCAGTACGGCTTCCGAGTCACTCCAAATATTTGTAAGATTATTATTACTGAACTTCACATGTTTGTTAACCTGCAAACGTGTCGCTAATTATCATAATTAATTATGGGGTGATGTGTAGTTGTGACTTGACTTGTTTCTTTATGTAATTGACAGGCCTGTTGGTCTAGTGGTTAGTGGCCCTGTCTGCTATGCCGCAGGTCGTGGGTTCGATTCCCACCCAGGACAAATGTTTGTGTGATGAGCACGATCATTTGTTCTGTGTTTGAGTGTAAATCTATAATATGTATATATTTAGAAATATTTAAGTATGTTTATCATAATAATATGTCTAGTACTCATAACACAAGCTCTGCTTAGCTTGAGATTAGATGGCGTTGTGTGATAGTTGTGGAATATATTATATTATGTCCAGACTAACTTCTGCCAGCGGATTCGCCCGCATCAAAGTAGTTTTCTCCATACAAACTTTGAAAATCCTATCTCGGTACTCATCTACGTCATAAAAGGAAACCTTGTGCATTTCATGCTTCTAGTCTCAGTAGTTTCGGCTATGCGCTGATATGTTAGTCAGTCAGTTTCTCCTTTTATACATAGATATAGTGCGCTGGCAACCCATATTTTTAAGGCCATTTCAATACTTAACAAGTGCTCACTTCAAAATTAACTTAAAATATAGGTACATATTAAAATTCGAACACACATTCAGAGGCTAGAACCACAAAGATGGGCCCATATTATTACAAACTGGACGCCTAGAAGCGTTAAAAAGAAAACAGGCAGACCATTTAAAATGTAGAAAGATGACATAGTCCAAGTGGCTGGTAAACTCTGGGCCAGAACTGCTAGACTACGTGAGTGATAGAAACATTTGGAGGAGGCTTTTACCGCCACAGGCGGTCCTTACATTGAACACGAGAGCAACGAAGACGAAGATTCTAATACACAACACTAACAACTATAGTTATAACTCTTTTATTACACTACTAACACATTAACCCTCAATTATTTTGTTGTAAGGAATAATAAAAGCTTTTTTTATTTTATTTATTTATTAAAATTCGAAACTTGAGTTTCACATTATCTTGAATTTAAAATTCAAGCAGAGCTCTGTTCACTCCTTCAAGGGACGTGTTATAATATCAATCGTGCGAGCTTTTTCGCTCGAGTAATAGAGCTATACACCCTATATAGGGTGACTGTTAATAAGTAAACGATACTATGACTACAATCACGTGTTTAAGTATCGTTCACTAATTACCAGTCACCCTATATAGCTCTCAAAGGGATAGCCTTTAACAGTTCAGTTTATGTCGTAAATTGTATCGCGTTAAGAGCTCATGAAAAAGAAAAGAATGAAAAAGACTTTACGTGAAACATGGCGCATACCTTAGAAAATAAAACAATAACAAACTCGGTAGCACTGCAAGGAGGGAGCACAAGCGTGATTTTATATTTTATAACATTTCCCAATGCCACAGCATTTCTTTTTCAAGTTGAACTTTTAAATAACAGTATATAATCCATCAACGTCCACATAAAATAATAGGTGAAATATGAATGTGACTTAATAAAGCAAATGTACACCTGCAATGCATTCAGAACTATTTCTCAGTATAAAATACACTTGAACTGTAACCTTTTAAAGTGACTTTTAATTTGAAGAATAAATTCACATAAAACTTCAATTCAATTAAGAGGGCCCCTCCACTCGTCTATCGTCAGTGGTCACTGGTCACCATTTATAAAGTTTTATCTGTTGGCTTGAAGTTATTACAAAAAGGATATTGTTTCTCGTTAATTGCTTGGTTAATAATGTTTAATAAATTTTTCACTGAATAAACTGTATTTAGTTTGGTTTTCAAATTAACTATACTAAATTCCTGTTCACAATCATCACTAGAATGGGGTAAAAATACCTATAACTGTAAAAGACAATTAGATGATAATTGACTGATTTGTACTGGCCCATCTTCAGTTCTCTCTGTGTTTTAGGGTGATGGTAACTCTTTTTAAAAAAAATCCGCTATCCAAGACAATTGAGCTAACGATTGGAATTGGACCCGTTGGGAATTCATATAGAAAATTAGGAACATTTACAACACTATCAAAATATTTTCAAAACCCCGGTGGAGAAAAGAAGAACAATAGAAACATGGACCTCTGGGAACAACCCATAGTTTGATCTACAAAGAAATGACGTAATTTGGTCAACGTACGAGATTATAAATATACCTACGTCAAATTATGTTGGGCAAGGACAATGATTGACGCGTATTACTTTCCAACCACAACCGGGCTATTAACTGTGACGTCAAACTTAACAGATTTATTAATATCTACATTCAGAGAATTATAAAAATTGCAAAAAAAGATTGTCCTTGTTTAAGGCATAAGATTTATGATTCCTCACGCGCCATTCCACATTACATATTTGAACCGTCCTGAGGCCAATGTAAGGCCCTAAGGCCGCATACCCCAATCATCTTGTTCGGCTGGTGTCTAAAGTAAAATTAATAAAACAGCTCTACTTCTTTTTATAAGAAGAAAAACATTAGTTAAAAACACAGTAAAATAAAAATTGAAACTAAAAATTACTTTAAATAAAAATATAATGTTAAAAAGATTATTTTTCCGACCCAAATATCGACCAATAGAATTGCACCATTCGACGTCACGTGGTACAACCTACATGGTATTATACTGATAATTTTTTGAAAATTTTCTCTGGTAGTTGCTATATATAAAAAACAAAACATGATCCAGTCAAATTAACCACACGTCAAACTGACAGGTTGAATTCAATTGTGAAAATTGGAGATTCTATTGGCCGACATTTGGGACGGAAAAATAATCCCCCGAATACCACACGAGCTTCAAAATTATCTGGCATTTCCCTCAAGGTTCCCTGCAAACAAATAAAGTCGTCAAGTTTTTCAGGAAAAATCACTCGCGCTTCGCGCTCGTGATTTTTTAACCTGAAAAACTTGACTCCTTCATTTGTTTGCAACGAACCTATCGCGATATACCCGATAATTTTGGAGCTCTTGTGGTATTATAAGTGAGAAATCTCATCGTAAGCAGCGATTTAAAAAAAAAAATTGCACGCAATATATCCAAAATTTCTTTGGTGTAACTCCCCAATTGTCTTATGATTCGTTATCACATCTTTTAAAATCTTCTTTTCCTGTCTTTATCCCATATTACTTGGGGTCGGCGCAACACGTTTTTTTCTTCCGCTCTGTCCTGTCACCCGTCACATATCACTATCTCCCTTTTCTTTCATGTCAGTCCTCACAATATCCATCCATCTCTTCTTTGGCCTCGCTCTTCCTCTCCTTCCATCTATCAAACTAAATTACTACAGCCGATTAATTAGCCCTTCTACCCAACCCCTAGGTTTTTTTTTTTTTTTTTTTAACGTAGGTAAAGTCATCCAATGACGAATCCCGCCCTTGGGTGGGGCGGGAAACAGTGTCAGACTTTTACTGACTAAAAACCTACCTTTCCATTCCTTGCCTTTATCCTGGGGCCTTTGGTGACAGTCTCACATAACCTTTGGCCCCAGTAGGCTTCGGCCCTGCTGGACCCCTACAGTTTGCTGACAACTCCTTGAGGCGCGCGGGAACGGTGCGCGCCGTAGACGACCTGAGCTCGGACCGGTCTGTTACCGGACGGACGGACAGCGAGCTACCCATTGCCCACCGTCCGCGAGCCCGCGCCTACGGTGGCCGGAAATTGGGATCGGAAACCCGGCGGCGGCGGCGGCGTGTGCGCCTTTGCCTAATGCGGTCGGCCTCCTCCTTTACTAGCATCACTGCTTCGCAAAAGGAGGCGACCGCCTGCCACTCCTCGCTCCGGAGCATGGCTTGAACCAAGCCCCGGCGCGAGAGATCGCCGCCGATCGCCCCCACGAGGACACGGCGATGCTCTTCCCAAGCGGGGCACACCACCCAACCCCTAGGTAACATGACAAGTTTCAGGCATTATGATTAATGTTCCCTGGACCACCGCAATACGTTTGCGATTTAAATAATAGTAGTAATGACCTCGAAATTCGTTTATTATATTATTATGAAAGCTGCAAGAAAGGCGTTGTTAGGGTTAACCGTTATAGGTCAGTCTTGGTGAAGGTTACAGCTCTCAAAGGTTTATAGTGTAGCCAGTGGTCGTAAACTGTTCTTACAATTTTTATTCTAAATGGTAACAGTTTTGTTGCCCATAAATTTAATCATCGTCTGTCGAGCCATTTCTTATTATCTCTTCCTTTTTATAGACACAATAGTGTACACAGAAAAAACACTTTTATTATGTTATTAACAATGTAACGTTAACATAGGTAGGTAGGATGTTAATAATTAGGTATATTCTACTTCAGACAATTTCATCTTAAGAGCGGCCAACCCGAGCTACATTTTCATACAACCGCTCTTACGTGATTATGATGTTATTACACATCTTTCTTCAGATATTTTGGATACACAGATATCTTGTGGATATTTGTGTATCCAAAATCTAGGCTTCTGTATAAATAAAAACATAAAAATCTAGTAAAGACCTCCAAAAATATGATATTTTACAAGAATTTGGTCTTCCATAATGTTCTCATATATTAAAAACATAAAAAAGTTCTTGTATAGAACCCTTGCTCATTTAATCGAGATTCTGAATGACGAGAATTTATCTCAAAAACTTTTAAGGGTTAAAAAAAACTCGTATTGCCTGGAACAAGTTTTGTGAAATATTCGTAAATCACAAAATTACCGAATGTCTTTTTTCGCGTTGCCTCTCCATAAAACATCGCTTTCGATTGCGTTAGATGAAGCAAAGGCTTTTAAACCATGCTCGACGTTGACGATAGACGCCCACCTTAAAGGAGAATTCATGATGAAAGATAAGACTTTTAATAAACGAAAATAGCCATTCAATAGAGTAAGATGAATTGAGAGGATTTATGATTTTAATTCTCTAAAGAAATACGTATTACGCCCGCCAATCATATTGTAACAAACATACGACTAAACACTGACTTACAAAATGCAAAAAAACTTAGAAAATTTGAATTTGCGGGCTACTCTGGTTTTCACCTTAATAAAATGCAATGGAGGTCAAGATCAAGTTGTTTTTACAAGGATCAACTGCCAGCCTGACCCAGACAATCCAGTTAACAAGTAAAATGATAACCCCTATTAAACCTCACTTTTCCCCTTACCTACAATTTACAACTTATGCCTTGATCACACGTACCAAACAAACAGCCGAGACAGTGCTCTCGACTGAATACTCGGTACGTATAAACATAGCGACGAGTCCTCGGCCGAGCGCTTATCTCTACAACTCGCTTACACCATTGTCTAGGCTGTGCAACATTTTACTGTCTCGCCCTTTTACTCGGTACGTGTGATCAAGGCATTACAACAAACTGACATTTTTAACCGACTTCGAAAAGGAGGAGGTTCTATGTTCGGCTGTATGTATATGTTAAGTTCTGTGCTCGATAAGAACTGTAGTTGAAATTTTCTCTGAAAACTTCAATACTGCCACCCCACTATTCGTGTTTGCTGACCAGCGTCAATACGTCGCGTGCTAGGCTGACGTGCAGGGCGTTCCGTGCGTAAGATATAATCCCTCCGTCGACGATCCCACGTGGCGCACGCTAACACCACGGCTTAGTACTCGACTAGCTGAAGATCCCGTCACTGGAAAATTGCATAGCAAATTAGCCATTTTTTAAAATCACTACTGCTGGGACTCAAGCCTACTCTTTAGGATAGGGAATCAGAAATCGGTAGGGTTTATTTCAAATAGACCAATTACAGGCACTTTTGAATTGTCAAAATGTCGGTCAGTCCAAAAAAAAAAAATGTGAAGCTAAATTTCACGTTCCAAAGCTTAGCTATAGAGAAAAACGTGCAAATAACTCAATGGACACTCTTTTAAATCATATGAGCATGATTAATGGGCCGTAATCCACTCACGGGCCCATTGGTGGATGTCACATGTCTTCGAATTTTTGGCTCTAAGACATGCCGGTTTCCTCGCGATGTTCTTCACCTTTTTGAGATCAGCCGCCCTAGCCGAATTACGATCGTTTCGCTAAACATGAACGCTTGGAGTTGGCCACGCCCCCAATTCCTTTGTTCTGATGTCATCTCTACGTTCAGTCACGTGGTCAGAACAAAGGAATTGGGGGCGTTGCCAACTCGCAAGCGTTCACGCGTTATGAAACGATCGTAACTTGGTTAGGGGGGCAGTGGTAATGAAATAAATTACACAAAGTAATGCGCCTGACTAGGTTGGAACTCAAGTCGGGGCCGTTACCACTGGGCCACCAGTTCTCAAGTTCTAAAAAAAAAAAAAAAATACTGTGCCGTCCTTCCTTATGACTTCATGTTCCCATTAGCTCATGATGCCAATAGAATAGACACGTGAGCGAAGCCATGGGCACAGATGTTGTATAGTTAATTAAATGAAAAATGCAATTGGAGTGTTTAGACAAAATTATTGAACAACGCACACAGCTAAACTTAGTATTGTTTTATTTAGGCTGTCGTTTAGTTCGAAAGAATTACCGCAGACAGGTGGGTTTACGTCGGTAAGAATCTGACACCCCTCTTGCTCCACCCAAAGCGGGAAAAACGTTATTTAATAATCTCCCACCTATAAGATCTGTCTATCAAATTAGCCTTTTAATATCAATGCTGGACAAAGGCCTCCGTCTGCCTCTTCCACACACGAATGTCTTCGTCTGTTGCGGTCCAGTTCCTGTCTATCCGCTAACTACTTTTAAACAACCCTACGGATTTTGATGCAGTTTTCAGTCATGGAAAGTGCAATACGAGAAATTAAAGGCTTTCAAATTTTCCATCAACTAGTCCCGCTTCACGTGTTTAATATTGAGGAGCAAGTAACCCGACCCTGGGCAACGTTGCAGCGTCACGTAGATTGAGTGTTGCGCGTTATGTTGGAAACATTTTGTTCTCATAAGTATACAAATGAATGGCTCTGGAATATGGCTTTAATATTGAAGCTGAGTCCGCCCAGCTTGGCTTGGGCTTGCCCACTTGTAATGTACACGTCTAAATTTTGATCGTTTTAATCCCGTGGAGGGTCGATCCGGTACATGAAACACTATCAATTTATAAAGATAAAATTGAAAAATGAAGTAATTTTTTTTTAAACTCGAATATATTTACGCATCTACGAAATTAATTTCTTTAAGTAAACGTCAGCTAAGCGAGTCAATGACCTGTAGGTCGTTGGTACGCAACGGCCGACATCGAACTACAGGTCATTGACTCGCTCTTTACCCGTGTATAAATACTTTTACCCCTATTTTTCCTACATGACTTCTTCAATACTTCTCAATTAGTTTTCATCCTACACTTCTAGACAAACCATGTTTCGTAGAGTTCGTCCATCCTTTCGATCTTCGCCCCTCTCATAAGCCATACACATTCGTCATACATATAATGCCAGCCATATTTTTGTAGCCGAAACTTTCCAAAAAGGTTTGCTACAGCGCCGGTCTCGCCCTGAGCACACAGACCCCATCGATCATGTCAATGTTTTGTTAAACAAACAGTCTACACGCGCCTTTTCTTATGCATAGGGTATACTTACACGAAAAATATATGGACACAGAATTTCGTTGGAAAATGCTCGTATAAGACGATGCATATTTGTTACTCCGCCTGATATCTCCCTGGCCGTGTAGAATTCCTATTCCATCAGACAACGAGAATAAAGGAACAGATATAGCACCTGTGTTTGTGCACAGCTTGTGCTCTATAACATCTTCTGTGTACCTCAAAAATCGCACGACGAGGTCGCGGCAGACCAAGAAGGAGATAGCGGGATGACTTAGATATTTTCTTTAGGAATTGGCAAGAAGTGGCTCAGAGCCAGGAACAATGAAAGGATTGGAGCGAAACCTTTTCCCAGCAGTGGGACAGTATAGGCTAAATATGATGACGTTACTAATCTGTGGTGGCTGGTCAATACGACCCAATCATTTTGATGTTTTCCAGCGCAACAGTCTTGTTGTGCACATTCGTGCCATTGAGAAAAACGAGAAAGTAGAATAAACTTTATTGTACACCAAAATTGTAACATAACTTACACACGAATTAGACTTATGGGCACAATAGCGTACTTAGAGGACTTGTTCATTCACCTGCACTTTAAATGACATATTTATTTAACAATAAAATACCTAACATAAAAAGAAATGTTGAATAAACTACATATGTAATGTGTTCTTGAACACCATTTTAATTTAGATAGATTTTTATTCGTTTATTTATGACCGCATCGCTTGATCAACGTTTCTCCATTGTGATGGCAGTTACACTCACAAACCCATAAATAATGTACACTATACTCGCAAACATTATAAAACAAAACCTACAACTGACACAGACGTAGTACATACATAAGTAATAGATACTGAAGACTTTTACCACCCCACCTGACGCCCCCATCCCTTGCTAACGACAGTAGAGGAACACGTGAACTCAGTTCGAACTCGACAATACTTACGAACGCACGCAGCGAGCGGAAAAAAAATGTTTATAAATAAATAAAAAGTAACAGTGATACAAAAAATTTAAAATAGTGTTGTGTGTAATGCTCCCAACAATTTTATCTACGTTATTCATGTTTTATTTATTAGTTTTACTTATTCTTGTGTTTCCTTTGTCTAGATATACTAAATCTAACCTTTTGTTTGGGTATGATAATTGAGTTTTTTTTAAACATCTCGAAGTACAACGACCTTTTCAAAATAAACGAAGTGTTTTTGTGATTGTATTGTTCAGTTTTTTGTGTACAATTGGCAGTTTGTTTCTGTATTCACTTCATCATCTTGGAAACACGTAAAAGAAGTTTAAATGAAATATTTTAATTACACGAAGAGAACTTAAACACAACTAACAGTGTAAAATAAAATAAACAAAATATTACAATAAATCGTAATCTTAGCTACTCTAAAACTAACCAATAAATAGGAGAAACCAGGAGATACAGGAGGTAGCGAGAAATAAGTAATCTAAATCACTGAAAGAGTGTGAAAAATAAGTGAGTGTCAGTGTGATATTACAGATAAATCCTGAAGAGTTTTTCATTTTAAAAACTCAGATACTGCTGTAAACTAACTAAAAATAATCGCTTCAAAGCGCCTTCGTAACTAAACAATCAAGTGACCAAGCCCTATCATACCGTGCAAGAAGGAAGACCGCGCTGCGATAGCGGTCAGCAAGGGCGGTACGATCTTCAAGATTCTACGCTACGAGCGGCGATGCATCCCCCTGGACACCGCCAACATGGTGCTCAAAGTCAAAGTACGGCTTAAGTACTCGCAGAACCACATCGTCTGGCTGTTTAGACGTGTAAGTTGTGTTTGGAGACGCTTCTATAGATGTACATTCAGAAAATGTAACATAATGATAAAATTAGCCGAATTGGTCAATTAGTTTTACAGTGTAGCGCCATCTGAGGCACCACATAGGGACTAAAAATTCAAAATCATGCATCATTATCAGCCTGAAATCAATTATAGGGCAGTTGCCCGGACGGGACACAACACTCTGGAGGCCGGAGCTTTGTTGGAACTTGAGGCTCGGCTCCGCATCACCTTTAAAACAGTTTGGCTAAAATACGCCAATGTTGAGAGGTGTGGTAGCCCAGTGGTAACTGCTCCAACTTAGGTACAAATTGTAGGTCGCGGGTTCAAACCCAGCCAGGCACATTACTTTGTTTAATTTAATTGATCACCTCTGCTCTTAAAATGATGAAAGAAATACATCGTGAGGAAACCCGCATGTCCTAGAACCAAAAATTCAAAGACTTGTGACATCCATCAATCCGCAATGGGCCCACGTGGTGGATTACGGCACATTCCCTCTCCCTGAGATGAGGCCTGAGTAACAATTGTGGAAACATTACAAGGCCAAAAATACGCCAATGTTTATGTCCCATATAATATCATAAGTCCGGGCATAAATATCCAGGCCAGTGCGCCAATTGTTCGCTCTCAATAGCAGTTTGTTTGACCTGAGAATCGAACTCTGAAGACGTGTCTCTGAGCACTAAACCAACGAAACAGTCGGAATCATGTGTAAAGAATACAAGACACATTTATGTGGCATAAGTATAACTACAATAACAGTTTACCTTACACATACCTTACATACCTTGAAACAAAATATCATGTGTGGGAAGCTATTGTGTAAATCCTGTATTGTAGAATGCGTGATGTTCCGTAATCGATAAACTATTCCATCCACAAAGGGGCAAGTTATAAATCAAAGGTCACCCAAGATCTGGCTTGCTTGGAAGTTTCTTTCCCAAAAATGATAATTTGATATAAACTAATGCTTAACTGCGATCCCACCTAATGGTAAGCAGTGATGCAATCGTTGATCGTGAGGCGCAATAGTTTATTAAGTGCCTGTTCACTCTAGCGTTGAAGACATCCAAATTATAATCGGATGGGAAGACCGCAGCAGGAAAATAGTTTCAGTCCTTTGTTATACGCGGTATAAACGACGAGGCGAAACGCCTAGTCCGGACCGTTGAGGTTTCAACAACGTCAGGGTTGATACTCGCCGTACATCGTACTGTTTTATCGCTCTCAGCGATTAGTTTGCGACAAAAAAACCAAGCAGTAAATATTAGTTGACGAAATCCTGTTGAAGTTTCGCATTTAAAAACTACAAAAATAAATAAACATGCAAGCATAATTTAGGTATCTTCAAGGCTAGAGTGAACAGGCTCTTAATAAACAAGTGCGCCTCACCATCAACGATTGCATCACTGCTTACCATCAGGTGGGATCAGAGACAAGCACTGGTTTATACAAATTAAAAAAAAAACTAATAAACGCACATCGTGAAAATATGTTCAGAATCGGCTAATGAATCGATTTTAGCTGTTTTTATCAAAGGTAATAAAAAAAAACCGGTCAAGTGCAAGTTGGACTGGCGCACGAAGAATTCCGTAGCATAAAATAGCAAAGAATCACGTTTGTTGTATGGGAGCCCTACTTAAATATTTATTGTATTGTTTGTATTTGTTGATAAAGCGGCAACAGAAATATATCACGATCTGTGATTTCAACTGTCTAGCTATCACGGTTCATGAGATACAGCCTGGTTACAGACAGACGGACAGTGGAGTCATGAAATACGGTCTCGTTTGTACCGAGTTTGAGTGTGTGTGCTTAGATGCCAATACCGATCCGCTACCCCAATATACCGCGTCGATTCCCATATTATTTTCCTACAATTTGGATTTAAGTTATTTAACTTAATTTCTAATTGGTGAAAAAGGGTGTCCATTATTCTAGTTACAAATCATATGTAGTCCAAAAAACGATAACATTTATTTTTCTCTACTGCGTTGCCTTATAATTCCATTTTACCATTTACTCGATATACAAAACTAATCAAAAATATATGACACGTCGACCCATAACTTGAACACCTGCGTCATCAAGAAACTGCACTAACCTTTTCAAATATTCACTACTAGCACCAATCAAGTTGTCGGGTCTATATTAAGACGGCTCATACACCCTCTGGTAGGGTTACCATATGGTTATCTTAGTCAGGATATGTCTGGCTTTTTTGCTTACCGTACCGTTCAAACTTTTCTTTGGTGTCGTCGTTTTGACGTAAATGAATGAACAACAGTACAAAACTGCTTAACAGCTTATTGAGCTCGTTTGTAAAGAATCATTAGTACGGATGCACTGGTCAAGTGGAAGCTTCTAAGTCTTGAGCATCGTCGGATTTCTGCCAGTTTTTTTTTTATGGTAGGTAAAATCATCCAATGACAAATCCCGCCCTTGGGTTGAGCGGGAAGTAGTGTCAGACTCTTACTGACTAAAAACCTACCCCGTTCCTTCGTTGCTTATAGTGCCGGGGCTGAGCCTTCCTCTCAGAAAACGGCCCTTGACCCCAGCAGGCGGATTTCTGCCAGTTGCATTTCGGAGAGTGTCGAGTCGGAGGTGCATAACATAATTCCGCCAAGCCCGTTCAAACATCGGATTACCTAACATACGGCAATACGCCACTGGTATATGGTTTTTTTTTTTTTTTTTGTGGTAGGTAAAATCATCCAATGACGAATCCCGCCCTTGGGTGGGGCGGGAAACAGTGTCAGACTTTTACTGACTAAAAACCTACCTTTCCATTCCTTGCCTTTATCCTGGGGCCTTTGGTGACAGTCTCACATAACCTTTGGCCCCAGTAGGCTTCGGCCCTGCTGGACCCCTACAGTTTGCTGACAACT
Organism: Leucania comma; assembly: GCA_958295575.1. Taxonomy (NCBI): domain Eukaryota; kingdom Metazoa; phylum Arthropoda; class Insecta; order Lepidoptera; family Noctuidae; genus Leucania; species Leucania comma. Next base: position 1,611,217 of record OY282484.1, read on the forward strand.
CCTTGAGGCGCGCGGGAACGGTGCGCGCCGTAGACGACCTGAGCTCGGACCGGTCTGTTACCGGACGGACGGACAGCGAGCTACCCATTGCCCACCGTCCGCGAGCCCGCGCCTACGGTGGCCGTAAATTGGGATCGGAAACCCGGCGGCGGCGGCGGCGTGTCCGCCTTTGCCTAAGGCGGTCGGCCTCCTCCTTTACTAGCATTACTGCTTCGCAGAAGGAGGCGACCGCCTGCCACTCCTCCTCGCTCCGGAGCATGGCTTGAACCAAGCCCCGGCGCGAGAGATCGCCGCCGATCGCCCCCACGAGGACACGGCGCTGCTCTTCCCAAGCGGGGCACACCTCGACTGTGTGCTCCACCGTGTCCACCGGGCGGTCCGCACAGTGGCGACACCCGGGCGTCGTCTCCGCACGAATCTTGTACAGGTACGGACCGAACTTGCCGTGCTCGGTCAGCACCTGCGCCAAACGGAAGGTGACGACGCCGTGGGGCCTTTCCAGCCACGCCTCAAAGAGGGGCCTTACCGCCTCGATCGTGGCGTGCCCAACTGGTATATGGTGGACAATGTGGACATCCCCTCCATACGCACAGTTTTTTTCTGGGAACACATTAATTTCCTGATAGTTACAATCAGGAGGCCTTTGAGTCAACAGTGAATAAGTTACTTCTATCCAAGCAAGCCCCATAGTCGACTAAAACGTCGCTTATCATTAGCTGAGATAATAGTCAAACTCGAGCCTATCAATAATGTAAAAAAAAAAACATCAGAAAAATGTAAAACCATATTATTGTCTGGTAATTACCAAATCGCAATTTGAAAATGTCCGACTTTTCACACCGGTTCAACGTCACCCTACTTTCAGTAAATTAAACTGACTTGAAAACTACAGTGTGCGGTTGTTTCGCCGTGAACTTGTCCTTGAAGGGCGACCTATGACCTTACGAGCTGATAGCCATCGGACGGCGGCGCCGTAATGTGTCTTTATTTATATACCGGGGAATATTAGCAGGCAGCTTGCGCAATTACCGTGATGGAGGATTTCTGTAAGGATGGATAAATTTCTAAAGAAGTTTTTTTGCACATTTTCGTTAGCGACTGCCCTCTTCAGAATCTGAGTAAAGTTACAATGAAGCCAATTGCCAGGGAGTTTATTTGCACCATTTCTCCGTTCTACCGAACATTGCATAGGTTTGACGGGTGCATTTTGCACAGTCTTTTGTAATTAATGACGTTGAGAAAGTGCTGATTCTCAAAAACGATATTTAATGTAATATATTATAGGTATAGCTAACATATTATTATGAAAATTTTGGAATAGGTAAATCTGACGAAATGCATTATGATCATAGATCAAATCTATAACAAGACAATTTTGCGTTTGATCCCTTTTAGCTATTGTCAAATTGAATGTAAACACCCTAGTTTTTTTAACTGTTACCTAAATGTGTTGATCGATCGAGTTTACACACGAATAGCTTACTTAGCGTGCAAAGTTTTTCACCAATTTTTTTTTGGGCAATATATTTAAAGTTTAACGAATGTGTTTTTGAAACAGTTTTTGCGAATATTCACATATTATTTTGCCGCTCGCATTTATATTCGCCATAAACAATACGAATCTTTGACAAACAAAAAGGAAATTATTTTATAGGTATTTAATGACTGATATTGTGAGATTTGAATAAAACAATGATTATAAAACAGTCTAAATTCAGTTTAATTTTTTTTAACCGACTCAAAATGTGAAACCTGTAGACATTTTTCAGGCGCTTTATTGGTCGCAAATGTGAGAAACATAGCCACATTCGGGACGGTACTTTTCACCTTAAACCATATCGTAAAGACTAACGAACCTCCTATATCCAGGGTCGCGGCCTGACGGGCCTGAAGAATCTCGGCAACACGTGCTACATGAACTCGATCATCCAGTGCCTCAACAACACCGCCATACTCGTCACCTACTTCTGCAATGGACAGTACTTGGAACATGTCAACAGGTACCTATGCCGAACTATTTTTTTTCTCTCTCACAAATCGCTCTTTCCGTTAAACTTTTTTCTGCCTTAGTTCTCTTTTACGTAGACGCGGTGCATTGCGCGGCGCGTCGGGCGGTCCGTCGTGCATTGCTATTGTTTGTGTTTGCGCGAGCGATGACGCGGCCCGCTGCTGCAATGTACGACGAAACGCTCAACGCGCCGCGTCTCTGTAAACACGGCCTTAAGCTTTGGTGTCTTCTTTATGAATTGGAAAGACGAAGCTAAAAATCGTGATCATTGGAAGGATTGGAGGGAGGCCTTTGACCAGCGGTGGCATAATAAGGCCTAGTAATAAGAATCTCGTGCCACAGTGTTTGTTATTGAACTCTTCCGAAATGACTTGACCGCTTTTTATGTTTTTTTTTTTGTGTATATTTGGTAGGTCTAAAAATAGGCAGCAGGCAGACTTAGGCCTCAAGCAGGAGCTGTCGTATCCGTACGAATACGCGCATACAGTTTCAATGACGGACTTTGAAATCCGGATGTCGTGTGGAGATTTTCGACGATATTCCCGCCGCTGTAGTATACCAATGTTATGAATCCGTCGTAATGGAGAATGAAACAGAGCTTTAGAGAATGAATACCATTATCCTATTTTCACAACAGAATCATTTTCTATTACTTATGGTATCGATCGTGACTGAAAGTGTCGTCTATTACATATAAAAGGAGAAACTGACTGACTGACATATCAACGCACAGCCGAAACTACAGTGGTGCTATTCTCTAAGATAACGCAGCGCTGCCGCAACGACGGACATCCAAATAGGATACATTCAATTAACAATCCAATGTATAGGTACATCAGGTTGACAATCCAACATATCCTATTTGGGTGTTGGTCGTTGAGGCAGCGCTGCGTTTTCTTAGAGAATAGCACCACTGGGCCTAGGAGCTTGAAATTTTACACAAGGTATTCTTTTAGAAAATTCTCACGTTTTACGACGTAGGCGAGCTCTAATCGCCCCTAAAATCTACCCCCAAAAGGGATGAAGTGGGGTCCCAAAATTTGTTGTGAGGTGAAGTCGTTGACAGAAGCTAGTCTAGACATATAAGCAAACAAAAGACCTGTTTAATGTATAATAGGGGTTTTTATGTGTTCGACAGGTCCCACAGCACTCGCGGCGCGATAGCAGAAGAGCTGGCGGCGGTGGTGCGCGCGCTGTGGTCCGGACAGTACCGCTTCATCGCCACCAGGGACCTCCGGGTGAGTCCACGGACCTAACTACTGTATCTCCTCCTCACTGCACCTCTAGAAGTGCAGAGAGGAGGAGGTACAGTAACGTACCCAGTTATGTTCCACGTCACCCATGCTATCATCATTATTCAGTAGAAAGACGACCACCGCTGAACAGGAACTTTTCCCAAACATCGCCATAATACACCCCTATTTTTTAATTAGTCCAAAAAAAAATTGAACTCAATCAGTACTCGTTACTAATCAGATTTGTGTAGTCAAAAGTATAAAAAAGGAAATCCCAAAATTGTCCATGAAAATTTGTCATTATTGGTAAATTCATAATTGAACCATCATTCATAACCATCATTCATAATAACTACTACTAGAAAATACTAAGCGCAGTGTTTTTCCATTTTTATTGATATTTTTCATTCATAAACAATAACCTGTACAGTTTTTCCATAAATTGAGTGAGATTTCGGTATATAAACAAACGCTCATAACTTTGCTGCTTATGAATATTATTTTTTAAGACTTTACTTAAATAATAACAAGACCTTTTCTAATAAGCCCTTTAAGTATTTGGACTAATTAAAAATAGTGGTGTATATAATATGCTTGTCCTCTGTCTACTTAGCTAGTAGATTCACCAGACCACAGATCCACTACATTGCACATACTTAATCTATATCAAGAGATTATAAAAGAACTTATCCAAATCAGAATAAGAACAGCTTTGACATAGTACCTTTATCATTTCCTAATATTTTAGCTTGGAAGAGGTAAAGTATCAAACTCTCCAGCAATATATCTGTCCATATTTCATTTATGGTAAATTAGGCAGTAATGTGTGTCCAACTAAGGGAACACTCCTTTCGGTGAGACCAAGTCTCTTTCTCTTTAAAAAAGAAATAACCTAGTACCACACTAGAAATTACTTCTATATCGTGGGTTAGTTCACAAACATGTCATCTCACATGCACTAGACACCCAGACCCGGAACAAAAATTCCAAATTGCCCTTGGGGCAAACGAAATATTGGTTCTTGAACGTCTTCCATTTTTTGCCTCCACAAAATACTCTATGACTTTTTCTTTCCAGAACGAGGTCGGCAAACACCAGCGCGCATTCCGAGGCTGTGAGCAGCAGGACTCGCACGAGTTCCTCACCATCCTCATGGACTGGCTACACCTGGACCTGCAGTTCAGTATCAACGTGCCTCCGCACAAGGTAAGCAGTTCTCACTTAGTAAACTGGAACCGAAACGTGGGGATAAGGAAAAGGATTCTATTGTTTACTGGGGCTGTAGATATTAATAATAATATTTCACAACTATCACACAACGCCGACTAGTCCCAAGCTAAGCAGAGCTTGTGTTATGGGTACCAGACAGCTGATAAACATACTTATATATTTCTAAATACATACATATTATAGATAAATTACACCCAGACAAAACAAATGATCGTGCTCATCACACAAACATTTGTCCTGGATGGAAATCGAACCCACGACCTCCGGCATAGCAGTCAGCGCCACTAGCCACTAGACCAACAGGCAGCATGGATGTTATAGAGATCCGAAATTTTATATCCATAGCATTCTTGGGGTATTATATAATTCCTATAACTCTTCTCCACTAACAGGACAGCCTCCAGCCTTCTGAGAAGGCTTGGCACGAGTACACGAAGTCCAAAGAGAGCCTGATCCTGCGACTGTTCTACGGACAGATCAAGTCCACGGTGCGCTGCACCGTCTGCGGCAAGACCAGCGTCACCTACGAGTCCTTCTCCAACCTGTCGCTCGAGCTGCCGGCTAATGCCAATAGATGCACGTTAAGCGTGAGTATACTTTGTATTTATGGGGCCTGAAGAGGTGGAGGTGTGCCCTGCTTGGGCGGAGTTCCGCCGTGTCTTTGTAGAGGCATGAGTTAGCGGTTCGCTCGCGCGCCGGTACCTGGAACAAGCCATGGTCTGGAGCGAGGGAGAATGGGTAGCGGTCACCTCCTTCTGCAAAGCAATAATGCTACAAAGGAGACGACCGCAGCCGTGAGGGAACGGATATCCTCAGGGTCCAGGCAGAAACGATCCGGGCGTGAGTGGTCCTTGATCACCGTAGGCGCGAGCTTGCAGATGACGATCAATGAGTAGAAAGCCGTAGCAGGCATGTAGGCAGTAGGGCCACAGGGAATTTCTGAAAACCCTACCGTGGTCCTGGAAAGCAACTGAAGGACATAGGTGGATTTTAGTCGGTATAAGTTTAACACGCCCACTCGCTCTACCCTAGAGCGGGAAAAGTGATTGGAAGATTTCTTACCTTAAAAAAGAGCCTATAAAATTAAAAGAAAGTGTTTAAACTATATTTTATTTCCATGTAAATAAATAATAACATTTCGTCCACAGGACTGCTTAAAACTATATCTAAACGGCGAGACAATACCCGGTTGGAACTGTCCAAACTGCAAGGAAAAGCGGGACGCCGTCAAGAAGCTAGACATTTCCCGCCTCCCGCCGGTCCTGGTGATACACTTCAAGCGGTTTTACGTCGACCCTAAAGAATATATGTGTAATGCGTACAGAAAGAAACAGACTTACATAGACTTTCCCCTTGAAGAGCTGGATATGAGACAGTTCGCGCAATGCCAGAGCAATCACTCGACGTACAATCTTTATGCGGTGTCCAATCACTATGGGTCCATGGAGGGAGGGCATTACACCGCCTATTGTAAGAGCAGTGTTTATGGAAAGTAAGTTGAATTGATTTCTAATTTATTTGTTGATTTAAAAGAGAGGAAATTACTGAACTAACTGTCGAGAATGGATAAAGTGAGAAATGAGTACACTAGAGAAGTTTGAAAGTGGCGCCAGTGATTGACAAGTTGAAAAGGAATCGTTTGTCTTGGTATAGTTATTGTAGTGTTTGTGTACTTGTCTCGGAGTCATGGGCGTTGGGCGACCGGTGGCACGCAACAGTTGACAGTTGCTTTCGGGCGGTCGACTAAGACGGACGTCTTAAACCTAACTGCTGGTGACCTAACGAGCCAAGGTGTTTACCCCCTGTGTCAGTGCTTTCACTACAAATGGCGACGAGGTAAAAGGTTTAGTGCAAAAAGACAAAATGTATTTCGTTGTTTAAATCCATTAAATCGGAAAATAGAATATTGTTAAAGGATACGAGGGTACATATAAAAATAATTGAAAAAGGAAGAAAAACGGTTAGGTAATTGTTGAAGGTTGAATGATTACTGAACAAAGAATATTGCACATAGAGAATTGCCTAAATGAGGCCATCACTAGATAATAGACAAATTTTAATCAATTCTTAATATATATATAAAAAAGGTATTGAGCGCCACTACAATCAACAAGAATTCGTGATAAGTAGCTTCATTTATAAAATCAAGAGGTTTTATCATTTTGATCCTGGCGGATAGGGTCAGCATTAAAATTATATTTAAGATTAATCGATTCGAATCGATATGTAAACGTATACAATATCTTCAATAACTTGCCTTCGGGACTTTGCTGGCATTGCAATTACGTATTCTTTTTATGACAATATCTTTTTAAGGCATGTATAGGAATGGGTACAAAAAAGACACGTTACTCAATTATTATTACGGGAATATAAAAGATGAATGACTTCACGTTATTTTGGATAGATGGCGTTGTTCCCATAGGCTTAAAACTTTTTCCGTAGTTGAAGTGCAGGTCGAGTTTGGTGGTTGTGATAAGAGTGAAAGTGGTGGGAGTTCGTTGTTTGTTTGGTAAGTGATATTATATACTATTTTGTTCCTGATTTTATGACCTTTCGAATAAGACATGTGAACTCCACGCCGATCAAAAAATTAGATTGATGAAATCAATAGATAGTAATTGAATTATGTTGTAGTGGTGTTTGAAAGATTAATTTATAAACACATGAAAAAAACTATTGAATTGCCAGTTTGTACATAAGTCATTGTAAATTACCTATAAAGTGTGTTTAATTATGAACGTTTTAGTATCAATACCGTTAAATATAGTTAAGATTTTGAAGTTGTGAGACGAGTTGTTTACGTTGAATTACCGCCTGTAGGCAAATGTTTTGAATTAACGGCGCGGACGGTAATTTCTATCGAAATAAAGTGATCAAAATTTTATTTAAAGACTGGTAAATATTATGATGTCATTTAATACATACTGAGTTAGGCTATAATGTAGGTTTAGGAAATATCACAACCTTTATTTTGTATTGGCTTATATAAAACAAAGGCAATAGTTTAAAGAAGAATAACAATCATTAGTCTACTATCACTTTATAGATAAAAATAAAAAATTATCGTTTATGAATCGAGTTTCGGTTACAGGACAACCCGACAAGTGAAAAAAAAAAAAATCTTGATCTGTCATGATCTTTCGGAACGGCAAATGGGTTTCTTTTATACCCAAATAGGTACCACTTGAAAAGAGAACGTACTGGGAACGAATCTCATAGTATTCTTAGTAAACTAAGTATTAAGCGTTGAAAGGGAAAAGGTTCTTGAGTTGTCTCGCATTTGGAGACATTATCATGTGGAGGAGCGGACTCAGAAGAGCGTTGCTTTGTTTTAATGTTTGTAAAATCAAGGTGTCAGTTTAAATGTGTTTTGAATATCTAATACTGTTGGAATTTTGAAGCAGTGGATTTTGCAGTAGTGTTGAATGACCGTAAGTAAGCTTAACGGAACGTGATGAAATGTGACGCGACGTAACGAAGCGTGGCGAAGCGTTACGAAATGTGACGAAGTTTGACAAAGCGAAGCTAAGTTAAGCTAAGTGAAGCTAAGCGAAGCTAAGCTAAGCGAAGCTGAGTGAAGCTAAACGAAGCTAAGCCAAGATAAGCGAAGCTAAGCCAAGTTAAGCCAAGCTAAGCGAAGCTAAGTGAAGCCAAACAAAGCGAAACGAAGCGAAGTCAAGCAAGGCAAGGCAAGGTGTATGATTGTGGTAAGGCAACATGGGCCTTCATATAAATGGAAACCGTAAGTGATTACGGTTAGGCAATTTGGCCTCCATATAAATGAAAACCATGAATTGTTGTGATTAGGCAATATAGTATTTTCATATAAATGAAAACACCTTCATAAAAATGAAAACTATATAATTATGATTGTGGTAAGGCAACATGGGCCTTCATATAAATGGAAACTGTAAGTGATTACGGTTAGGCAATTTGGCCTCCATATAAATGAAAACCATGAATTGTTGTGATTAGGCAATATAGTATTTTCATATAAATGAAAAGACCTTCATATAAATGAAAAGACCTTCATATAAATGAAAACTATATATTATGATTGTGATAAGGCAACATGGGCCTTCATATAAATGGAAACCATATGTGATTATGGTAAGGCCATATGGGCCTCCATATAAATGAAAACCATGGATTGTTGTGGTCAGGCAGTTTAGTATTTTCATATAAATGAAAAGGCTTTCATATAAATGAAAACTACATGTGATTGTGATAAGGCAACATAGGCTGTCATGTAAATTGAAACCATATGTGATTATGGTAAAGCCATATGAGCCTCCATATAAATGAAAACCATGGATTGTAAGTTGTTGTCTGGTAGTTTAGTATTTTCACATAAATGAAAACTACATGTGATTGTGATAAGGCAACATAGACTTTCATATAAATGGAAACCATATGTGATTATGGTAAGGCCATATGAGCCTCCACATAAATGAAAACCATGGATTGTTTTTGTCTGGCAGTTTAGTATTTTCATATAAATGAAAACTACATGGTGGTTGTTATAAGACAACATGGCCTATAAATAAATGAAAACCATTTGTGATTATGGTAAGGCAATATGGGCCTCCATATAAATGAAAATCATGCATAGTTGTGTTAAGGCAGTATGGACCTTCATAAATGAAAAACATGCATAAATATTGTGGTTAGGCAGCAGGGGCCTAGGAAACAATACGTAATGTTATTATAAGCATACCTAAGGGTGTACTACTTTCCAAACTGTGCTTCGCTGATGGTCTTTAGTCATACGTGACATTAAAAAATGTAACAATTTGGATATTTGGTCGCGACTATGGGTCGTGGTGGAGCAAAATGAAAGAGTTGAGAGAACTGTATAGCAAGAGTGAAAAAAAAAGAAATAGAAATGGAATACAAGCGTAAGTAAGTGGTGCTGATGGTTGCCGCCGGGGCGGTATTTGGACCCGAGCAGTGGCGAGGGTCTTGGGAGATCCGAAGCTGTAGTCATCGTTACCCACTTGTATCATGCGACGTTTTAGTGCACTTGTGAGAAAAACAAATATGCTATATTATCTCACTGGTACGTAATGGTGGTCAAGGGATCACGGTTGAGTTGCACGCGCCATTGTGTGCCTGGGTGCGGTGTAATTGGAGTACGTCTCTGAGCAAGTGTATTGAAAAGTTAAGTTTACAGTTTCAATTCTTGAAGATAGAGCCAAAGAGCATTGTAACTTGATAGAAATCACTAGCAAAACAAAAACGCGACTCTGATATTTAAGTTTCTGACTTGATTAAAGAGCAGTTCGATGACAACGTAGAAAAAACATATGAGATTTGTAGGTGCGTTGTTTAGCGGGATATTTGTATAAAGATCGTGCTGAGTGTCTATCAATACTCCTTCGAGCGATTAGATAGATGTTCGGTGGTGACCAACGTCCATGAGTTAAATCTCGTTTACAATAAAGCCAAAAAATCATGAGGCCTCTCCAAGGCCTCATGATATCTATTGGTCAGAGGTAATATCCCGTTATGTTAGGGGGTTTATTGATAGAAGTGTCGTGTGAGGTAGCAAGAACACACTCGTGTAAAGCAAAAGCCTCAACACTGGCAGCTGTTGGAGGGAGTTATTCGGTACTTTGACTTGAATACTCGCGGATCGGGAAAGTTGTAGAAATTGCTTAAATAATCCACGAGTACGCAATCAATTGTAACTCTGGCCAGAGGTCAGTTTTCAATAGAAACCATAGAGTTCTGGGAGAGGAGTTGGTAGTCCCATGGAAATGCGTGTGAGGTATAATTAACTGGGAGTTACTGGGTTGCTTGTAGCCGAAGATCACATTCAGAGTTTAACGTTTGGTGTTCTGGTTTAGTTGGATTAGTAACGTGTATTGTGGAGATACCATGACAGTTAAAATATGGTTGTGTATTGATTTTTCAGATTATTGATATCGACATGATATAAAAAGGAATTAAAGAAGAAAAGGAGGAAAGGGAATGGATCAGAGTTAAGAAAATTAGTAGACTGAGTTATCTACTCATGTAATGGGAAAAGTAATGATGCCTGCTAATATTATTAAAAGTCATTCTTTGAGATATCGAAATGAGAATCATACCGATAGGAAAACTGTAACGCAAATTATATAGTTGTGCTATATTTGGCCCATACCAAATAATTAATAGAGAAGGTTCTCATTAGAATTGTTCTTGAATCCCTGTATTACCTATATTGTAGATATCTATATTTCCTAAAAGGAAAAAATAATATTCAAAATACACATTAAGGGAGGGATGTAGTGTTTGTGTACTTGTCTCGGAGTCATGGGCGTTGGGTGACCGGTGGCACGCGACAGTTGACAGTTGCTTTCGGGCGGTCGACTAAGACGGACGTCTTAAACCTAACTGCTGGTGACCTTACGAGCCAAGGTGTTTACCCCCTGTGTCAGTGCTTTCACTACAGTTATGTAAAGAGGAAGGATGAAACGCATGTTACTAAAAGAGTTCCGAGTTTACACGTAGATGGATGGAGAGGAAGTCCCTCTTCCTCTCCATCCATCTACGTGTAAACTATCATAGAAGAGATGGATGGATTGTAAGAGGAGTAATATGAAAGAAAGGGGAGTTAGTGATAGTGTGACGGTTGACAAGATAGACTCATTGTCTCTTCACCAACCTAAGTTGACTGGTAGGGAATGCCTAAGGCATTAAGTCCGCCTTTGCTTTCCTTTTTGACGTTTTTTTGTATTTTGTGTTGCATGAAGATTAAATAAGACAGAGTGGAAGAAAAAAACGTGGTGCGCCGACCCCAATAAATATAGGATAAGGGCAGGAAGAAGAAGAAGATAGACCATGTCCGAAATTAGCACCTAGACTACTTTTTAATCCCTAATAATACATTTTGTTACTATTTTCTCTTGGGATAATTTAGTAGTATCACCCGGGCGAAGCGACCGTTCAGTTTGCACATTGTAGAACCCCTCCCTCTCCCCAGATGGTACAAGTACGACGACCACGTGGTGACGGAGATCGCGGCGTCGGAGGTGAAGTCGTCGGCGGCCTACATCCTGTTCTACACGTCGGGCTCGTGATGCGCGCCCCCGCCGCCCCCGCCCCCGCCGCCGCCCCCGCCGCCGCACAAGCGCAAGTACGACGACATGTCCCAATATTTCTGTGCTTGACTGCCAGCCTCGCCTCCGTGACCACCTGTGAACTTTGACAGGGAAATTTAACAGTGCGTCGCCGCGGTGAACGTTTCAGTGATTTGACATGGATTATTAAATAAACTAGCGTTATTATAATATTTATATATTGCTGTATAATCCACTAATTTTTAAAGTTTAGAATTTAGATGTCGAATTAGAACGATTGGTAAAAGACATCTCTGCCTGTTTGTACGATTATTATGTAAAAGACATGGACAGTTGCATTTATGATAAACGAGTTGTGCTGAGAATCCACTGCAAGCGATGCTATAAATTACAGAGGAGGCTATTCTTTTTGTATGTTTGTAACTCAATTATGCTGAAAACTGAGATGAAATTTGATACAGTAGCAATAAAATGTATCAATGATTTTGTACACAGCCTTTATTTAGAATTTTAATTCTTCAAGCTAACTAATAACTTTTGCAGTACAACACTTACATATCAATGGACTCTTACCCAAGAATCTTATTTGATCCATTATATATGTGCAATACCGGAAGACCTAGCTTTTGAAGGCCTCTTACAAGGTGGACCGATGACCTGTGAAAGGCGCGAGAATTCGATGGATGCGAGACGCATAGGTCTGGTCGATATAGCGACACTTGGAGGAGACCTGTCGGCTGAAATGACGATGATGACAGTACCGAATTATATTAATTGAGGGTTGAGTTTATGTCATTTATACATGCGTCTCCTACAGCTCGATTTATCATATTTACAACCCACCGCAAATATGTAACTATATAAAATCTACATGTATGTCCTTTCAATATTGTCTACCAGTTATCTGTGAACGAAGGTTTAAAAAAAAAATAACACATTAAAATGGTTTCTTTAAAAAACCAACGAGCAAGCTTATAAATGTTATATGATTGATGTATAAACTATGCCTTGTACAAATAGCTTTTCCATGTTGCAATTACATAGAGTTAATATTTCATTAATTTATTGTAGTATTTTTAGTTTTCTTTTATTTTTAATGTTGCAGTTATTTTTTAAAGTGACTCAATACCTTGTTTATTCTTTTGGTTTCCATAAAGCATTGGTTACTTTTCTACTTAAAACTTTATTTTACATATCGGAAGCCCAAATGGACATGCGGTTTTATAATTAAATATTCTGTCCTAAAAAAAATATTGTAATTTTATTTTCTTATATTTTAAAAATTACTTAAAAAGATAACTGCGGCACATTTTCACGACTAAAGTACATTGTACAGTTGGCATGAGAATGAACTAAATACCAGAATATTTACTGGAATTTAGACTTTCTGTATGGCATGTGTCAATAATGACATTGAGAGATGTCAGTCGTCGCCGCTAGAGTAACAACTAGAGTGAATGTTATTCGTGAGTGAACACTTAGTGTTTATGAATGAAAGACTGAAAATGATTGATACCTATAGATGTATGTATTTCTTTATGGTACTGCACATGGCCGCTTGTACAAATTGTATTTACTGGCGTTTTAGTTGTGCAATGAGGTAACAGATTATTTTAACTTTATGACAAGGTTTTATGCTAATGATTTTCTTTTAGGGTCAATTCATAACGAAATCGCAGCAACGCAGCGGGCACGTTTAGGACTTGTTTACGGAGATGCAACGCGTTGGGCTGTCGTCGTACATTGCCATATATGTTTGTGTTTGCGCGTGCGATGACTCAGCCCGCTGCTGCAATGCACGACGAACGCTCAACGCGCCGCGTCTCCGAAAACAATCACTTTTAAACATTACACCCTTGAAAGATCAGTATCGTTTAAAAGGTTTGAAAAGGACGCGCGGCCGATCGCGGCACCGCTCGTAGACAAGCTGCCGCGCGCGACGCCCGACCTCGGCCTACTGCTGCAGCTTTTTCGCATCGCTTCCGGCTACTGCCATTCCGTTGTAAATCGGCCCTAACACTGGCCTGGACTGTGTGGGACGCACTAAGCGAAGGCCCCTCGTATACTTGTTTTATTTTCGGACTAGACTATTTTGTCATAATTATAATGTATTATTTAAAACAATATTTGTCTCATTGCACAGCTAATTTGCCAGTATGATGATGTTCAGGTAATGTACGCATTATGAGAATTTAATCATTTAAATTTCAACAATGTTGTGTTTCAGAAAATGTCGTGTATAGTCTAAACTGTTTCCCACAAATAACAACACCACGGCTAAGTGCTAACTCATAACTATCGAAATAAAAAAATTCTGTCCCAATAAAGTTAAGAGGGTATACTATAAATTGACACGTAGATTTAGTTAGGAGGTGTTTCCAGAATTTAATTTGACGTTGTTGTAACTAAATATCCGCTTCGGAGATTTCACTAAGACATGCGGAAATAGATTCAATTATAAGCGCTAAAAAGTAATTTTCTCGAAAATTTACGGTTAGAAGGCATTGACGCTTCACCGTGGAACTGCCTCCTAGTTAAGGAAAACTCCCCTAACCTATTAACCATCACGTCAAAAAAATAAAAACGTGCTTTGTCCTTTAATTTGTCGTGTAGTCGTGACCGGTGGCGTGCTTAACACATTTTGTTTTATCATATGATTGTGGCAGTTAAAGCTAAAATAGACGTTTTATCATTTTCACTAAAACTAAGTTTATAAAAGCTGCGATCAATCGCATAATGCGTACATAACCAAATAGGAACATGGCTAAGGATTTGATTGAACACACTCATCCGTGATCAAACATCTCATTTTATTTTCTTAACTTATCAAAGTAACGAATAGCAGTGCCTAAATTATACAATTTCCCCTTGCCGGACGAATGTGCCATTTGCAATGAGGTTTCCTTAAAACAACATGGTTTGGTCTCGAAAACGTATTTTTTGTTAAACTGTTGTATGAACATTTGTAAATAGCATACATTAATGGATTATTGTATGTAAAGGTAAATGTAAGACAAACTTTATTAAATTCTTTGTTAATATACATGTGTATTTTTATTTGTCCTACTAGCTGATGCCCGCAACTTTGTCCGCATAAGACTCGTTCTGATACAAGACCGACTCCGTTTGTCTTAGGCCCAACGCTGCGTGTGTGCGGGCGAATGTTCTCCATCGATACGACTACATGCAAACTGTTAAAGATGAACTAGCGACACTGCGCATGTAATAATCCGGTATTCGCTACGAGGAACGCCGCATAGCGTTAGCCATAATTCTTTTTTTTTTTTAATAAGAATTGCATATACACACTTCTCATAATATAAGCTATCTATCAGTAAAAGTCCCATTAAAATCGGTCCATCTGTTTCGGAAATTAGCTGGAACAAACAGACAGACCGACAAAAAAATATTAATGAAAAGCCTCTCCAATCAGACCCTTTTTTTCAACGACCGATACCTGGTAGAATTTTGAAAAAAAGCTACTCACTGATGTGCATTTGAATTTGGAACATCAACATGTTCATTAAAAACACAGCCATTTTACCTATAGATCTAAGTTTGTTTAAAAGTTTTTGTTACTATTTTGGTGTACAATAAAGTTTATTCTATTCTATTCTATTCTACTTACTGCTGACGTAATCACCATCTAGACCCCGATCCCCATGTCATCAAAAATAAGCAAAAGTAAGACCCCCACACCTCTTGCTCACGTGAATCTTGAATTGCTGGCCCCGTGTTCTGCGTCCGCAATCCTTCAGTATAGTAAAGTTCGTTCAACCTTTGCTCGAAGTATTTAATTACTTCTAAGTTAACCATAGTGTAAATCATGACCCAGTAGAAATGTTTCCTGATGGCGGGCAAGAGGGCTGGTGTGCCAAACGCTCGCAACATTAGATTTTGCAGCTTGGAATTCCTAGCCGATTTCCGGCCACCGTAGGCACGGGCTTGCGGACAGCAAACAGTGGGTAGCTCGCTGTCCGACAATCCGGTAACCGTCCCGACCGAGCCCAAGTCGTCAACAGCGTGCACTGTTCCCACGTGCCTCAAGGAGTTGTCAGCAAACCGTTACGTAGGGGCCCAGCCCGCCAGCAGGCAGGGTTACTGGGGCCAAGGGGCTACTCTTGAAAGAAAGACTCGGCCCTGGTATTAAAGGCAAAAAATTAACGGGTTCGTTTTTTGATTTTTACCCACCGAAAAAAAAAACCCTCCTTTTTGAAGGTGGCTAAAAATTGACATTTTCACATAACCATTGGCCTACTGGGGCCAATGGTTATGTGAAAATGTCACCCGGGGCCAGCGCCCAGGCCCTACTGGCCGGGCCCAGGGGACGAAGGCAATGAATGGAACAGGGTAGGTTTTTAGTCAGTAAGAGTCTGACACTATTTCCCGCCCCACCCAAGGGCGGGATTTGTCATTGGGTGATTTTACCTACCATAAAAAAAAATGAATAAAAAAAAGTAGACATTGCGATGCAAAACTGTGGAACTATTAGAAACGTCGCAATTTCGATGAAGAAGACAACTTCATGAAGATTAACGAAAATGGAACAGTGAGCTAATTGTGTGGGTACTTCAGAACTACCACAGTCTACAAATAAGCGATATCAACAAATATTGCGGACCAAGTTGTCTTTTAATCAATTAACCAATATTATCATAAGCGTCATTTTTTGCATAAAAAACCACCACGGACACAAAGAAAAGGCTTGATAAAATATTACTTATTCGTATTTATTTATACACTTTGGTTACTTACACCTAAATTATCTCAACTCATAAGTTTTGACCTCGTGAGTGCCTCAGTCTTTTGATACTAGATAAACATTCGTGCTCTACGTCTTTAACTGTTTCATGGTTTGCGTCGGATTGGTCCATAGATATCCGGAGATATGCCTTCATTGCAAAGTAATAAGAAATCCTTGCGCAACCGCTTATCTCCCACCAAAATAATTACAACATTCACAAATAGTGTATTTACGACACACACTCAAAATTTGTACACGCACACTAAGAAGAAAGCAGCTACACTAAATCAATTTCTAATAGCATACATAAATAGAATGGGCGGGGCATTCGCTTGTAAGCACAGAAACATTCAATGCACACGCAGGCAATTAGAGCATCGAACCGATTGTCGATAATTGTTATCGATATTTAATTTCAGCATATTCTTGTAATATAATTACTTCGTCTAATTTTCTTTAAATAATTTCTTTTTTATATACTTATCCGAAAAGTGAGTAATGATTATAAAATAAAATAGAAATTAGTTTTTTTTATATCGTATTACCGGTTCAAGGGAACGTTCTCTGTTAAATATCATGCTGTTATTATTAAACAATATATTACTTAATCTTAACTATATGATTTTAATCTTATGTTACTACCTACATTCAGAGTTGGTTTAAACATTTAGGTAAATTTTATACACGTATTCAAACTCGCTAGCGTTAACATATATTTCTATGGAATCAAAAAGCGTCATCTAGCAAACTCGTTTTCATTTTAAACAAATTGTAGGTAGTTGATGCTGACAGGATCGAATTCGTTATGATGAAATAACTCACACTAACTACTCAAAATAAATACATCTAACAAAAAAATACTGGTCAAGTGTGAATCCGACTCGCGCACCAAGGATTCCGTATAAATTTACCTATGTAAATGGTTCAATTCCAAAATTTCTCAAAGACTTTTCCGAATCGCAAAAAAAGATATTTTTTTCATCACAAATCTTTGCTGGAAGTGAGTTACACAGTCGTACTGCATGAAAACAGAAGGAGTTGGAATAGAAATTATATTATTATAAGTTGGAGAATTATATTCAAGATAAAAATGCTTGGATCAATGCTGGTCCAGCTCCACTACAACTAGGGCGTACGAAAACACCAAATACCCAGATTTAAAAAAATAATGATTTAATAGTTTTGCATAGCGAACATAAAATATTGTAACTTTTGACCAAAAATAAATAACTGTATAAAATTATAGTTGTTTATCGTGCTACTTATCATATTGTACTATAATTTTTGATCATCTCAATCTTTAGATATAATGTCAATTTATGTTCACGGGTATTGAAATAACAATACCTTAATTTCGTTCAAACAACATTCATTCAATAACTAATTTAACTCTTACTATACATGTAATACGACAATATTCATAGAAATGTAAAAAAATATATTGAACTGCGAATAATACGCATATCGATAAAATCAGCCTCACGCACTCGATTGCACCTCTCTAAATCTTGAACGGTCATTGCGGTCATTGCGTTCGGGAAGATTCGGGCTAGTTCGGTCTAGTTCGTGTCGTTCCGAACTTGAGTTCGTGAAATATTTAAAAATTGATTTAAAATATAAAACAGTGACTTAATTGTTTAATTACCGGTGGCAGGATACGCCATTTGTCTTCAGGTTGATGATATGTGACCTATTTTTGCATATAATTACTGCACAACTCGGCATTTTGGTTTTTTACGCATCAGTAGTACCCTGTACGCAATTGCAAAGCGAATGAATGAAGCGTACAGCCGTTGTTCGATTATAAGGGTCGTTTGCCCAGATCGAGGCGCCACGTGCCACGCCCCCAAGGCATATCCCTCGATATCCGTGGATTGGTCCAACAAGTGTTTTCGCATCCTATTCGCCAGGATCGTGTGTTGTTTTCAATCCCCATGGGACAGTCACATTTCTTTCAACATCGCAAAAATTACTTCATAATCAACCTTTACCGTAATAATAGCTTCTTGATTTTTCTGTAACAAATTGAAAACAATAGAAATTAGTGAAGCTAAGTATTACCTATGGTTTTGGGAGACTTAAGTGAATTGGTTACCAAGAACTATGTAAAGACCCCTACCTAAACAATTTTATTAATATACATTGATTACAAAAATGGCACTGGGTGATTTGCACACTCAATAAATGGGTTCCCAGAAACGGTCACTAACCCGAAGTGACGCAGCAACAAGGAGACAACACATCCTGAAGTGTTTGAAGAGTGGAAAGGTATTCTACGGTTGTCAGAACAATCCCTGAAGTACGATTAAGATCACTACCAGCATTTTATTGGATTACACATCCTTCTCTTGAGCACGTTTGCTTTCGCGAATCCAACCCGCCAATAAAGGCAAGAGGGAGAACGGAGCTAATTTGGGTTTGTGAGCCTGCTTTTGCCCAACAGTTCATCACAAAACTGCCCTGCAGTTTCTATCTCTCTTCGTCTGGCCCCTCATCCTAGACATGTTGCGGCATAGCAACCTCTACCTAAACAAACCTAGGGTTCATTCAGTAGCGTAACTATAACATCTGAGACCCGTGGTAAAATCATTAGATGGGGCCCTAGGAAAATCGTAAATTTTGTATGAATCAATCACTGAAGTACATCCCTAAAATATTCTTAATCATAAATAAATCGGCAGGTTTTCTAATATAGTAACGTATCTATAAGGTGGTAAGGCTGACAAAATACCACGGGAAATTGATCCTTTTCTTGTGAAATATCTTAATAACTAGCTGTCCCCGCGGTTTCACCCGCATCTTTAGTTACTGTTTTGCTCCCGTAGGTTGTAGCGTAATGTTATATAGCCTATAGCCCCTCCCTCGATAAATGGGCTATCTAACACAGAAAGAATTTTCCAAATCGGACCAGAAGTCTCTAAGATTAGCGCGTTCAACCAAACAAACTTTTCAGATTTATAATATTACTATAGATTTCCTTGAATTTGTATATTTATTTCTGAGCTCAAGGCCTCATTGACCGGGGGCCTCACCAGGCTAGGGCCCGTGGCATTTTGCCAGCCTTGCCACCTTATAGTTACGCCACTGGGTTCATTAGATCGCATAAGCCCCACCAAGACATGGAAGGCGGCTAGGGCTTTTTGTGATTGTAACTATTATTATTTTTACAAATATGAAAATTATTATTTCTATGTGTTACTTTCTTAAGTCAAAATTTGATACCTGTTTTCTTGCTAGCTCGTTTTTCAATTGCGAGGCTTTGCCTGCATCAGCATATTCATGTCTATCAGAGTATTCTCCATATCTTCTTCATCTCCTAAGCCATTGTCCAAATCTTCTTCATCTTCTTCCATGTCTAGTGTATTAAATTGTTGATTGGCTGAAATTATTGTTTATTTTATTTTTTGTTCTTTTTCACATTTTAGGAAAGCTTACATACTAATATTAAGTTTCGTCAGGGTTCTATATTTACGACCAAACATTGAATTTGTTTTTTAAAACTTCGATTCGCCTAGGTGACAGAATAGCTGCAAATCAAAGAGTATAGTAAATAAGGTGCTGCAAATATACGTCTCTGGCGATATAGACACGAAATTTGTTGGCAGATTAATCTGACTTGAGCAGTTGAAGGCTTAAATAAAATACTTATTTATTATGATCATGAATAAACTAAAACAGGCAATAACACAAATACATTTAATAAACAGGAAATACATTTTTTGTTATTAAAAGAACAATTTTTCAATAGCCAAATAAACAAAATCAAACATTCTGTATGCACTCGATCAATTTCTGAGAATAAGCTTCGTACTCAGCGCGCCAGCAATACGTATGGCGAACGAACTACTGGGTATATTGTACCGAGACTAATTTATAGCTTAGACCCAGAAAAAAAAAAAAAATCAGGTGTAAACTTAAGCAATATTACAGAACGGCCGACGAATCTTGGCACGTCTGAAGTTAGGCTCCGCGAACTTTAGCGCTGTGCACTCGTAAAAAAATAAATGGTTTGAAAAAATAAATGCCAATAGCAGTTGTTATTGCTGTTAACAACAGTTATTGGCATTTATTTTTATAAATCATTTATTTGGCGCGCTTATTTTGAGAGCTAAAGTTCGCAGAACCTAACTTCAGACGCGCCAAGATCCGTCGGCCGTGCTGTACCTAAGTATTATAAAGGAATGATTATTTAGTTATATGAAGACCTAATCATTTTAGAAATTGTTATAATAACATACAATTTCGATGTTGGAATAGATTCATGATAGCACAAGTTTAAACCTTCGTGTTTTTTGTTTGCTACTTAATATAGATAATCCTGTATTCTTTGTTTATATGATAAATAAATTTAGAAAAAAAGGCAGAAATCAATAAAAAATATATAGGGAACACAGAAAATAACAAACTTACTGAATACAGAGTCAGTCACAGAAAGATTGAGTTTCACATTGTTGCACATCTCATCATCGATGCCAGCCATTGGCACATCAAACTGAGATAAGGTTGTAACAAATGTTTGTTCTTCTGGCGGAGCTGCCTGTGAAGTTGGAGCCTGAGAAGATGTCCCTGGCACAACAGCAGGAGGTTTCTCTGCAGTTATTTCATTCCTTAAATATTTATTTTTTAATGTTGATCGGAGATTTTCTAAGTGTAGTCTTTCGATCTGAAATTCAAATGAGTTTTTGTTCTATGGCAACCACTAAGCCCAAACAAGATATAATGAAAAGCTTCAGGGAAAATAATATTCTTTGTATGCCAAAGGTTCTAAGATGAATTTTTAACTTGGTTATGGTCAAATTTGGAACCATGAGGAATTGCAAAAACTTAAAAAGAATCTCTGGTCCAATTTTGATTTAAACTAAAACTCCATCACTGAACCATACCACCAGTATTAAACCAGTGTTGAATTGTGTAATTATACTGTGCATGATTATTTTTCAAAATGGTATAATCAATATTTCTCCTACTCTAGAATGGAGCGGGAAGGTGAGTCAAACTTTTACTGACTAAAATTACATTTGAATTGCATTTCAAAACCCGAGGTCGCCTTTCGAACTACCTACGGCCCCAGTAAGCTTCGGCCCTCCTGGGCTCCTACGGTTTGGCTGGCATCTATTTGAGGCGTACATGGAACTTGGCGACTCGGGCTCGACGGAATAGATACTGAATGAAAAATGGTGTGTCTTGGTCCTGACTAGAAATAATTATTTTTCAAAAAACCAACAGTAGCAGTTTTCATCAAAATTGGGTCCGAGACTTCTTTGAGTAATTTACACTATTCCTCATAGTATCGGATTTGGCCATTCATACGCGCCTGCTTGAAAAATTTACCGTATAAACGTATAATATAAAATAGCTCCCATAAAAAGTAGAAAGACTCTCTGTCGAAACTTCTTACACTAACCTGCAGACTATTTCTTTGCTGTTTTAGTTTTTTGAGCGTTTCTATAATCCACTTTTCTTCAGCAAGAAGCTGGGCTTCTTGCGCTATTCGCTGACTTAGACGTGCGTTTCCCCTTTGCATGGTAGTTGTAACTCAACTGCAGCGTTAATTTACAATATATTTTATATTGCCAGCAAAGCGGAGTTTAATGTAAATTGGAGCAGCAAGTGTGATCAAATTGATGTTTAATAAATGGAAATAAGTACTATAGATTAGATACCGGTTAAATTTTTCGATGGACACAAACAAAAACACACCACCCGTGAATGATAACAGATTGATAAACAATTTTTGACAATTTTGACACTTTGACAGTGACATGAGACAAGACCACAGACAATTATTTTATAGACAAAATATGTTATTGTTTTTTTTTTTTTTTTGATTCTCGCCACGGGTTCCTTGGTTAGCACGTGTGTTTTGAGAGTTTTTTAGATTTGAGTGTTTCCGAGTGATTGTTGTGACTTTCGTGACCTATTTTGTGCTGTCTTTGTGTTCGTTAACAGGTTTGCTTTGTGATTGTCTATATCTTACCAGTCTTATCCAAGATGGATAGGAATAAACCTCCCGATCCTGACCCCCCTGACATCCAATCCTCCTCAAATGTCTTTTCCCAAAACCCACTGTCACAATTTGCCGACGTTGTCTGTAGCATTACAGATATGGAAGTATCCCAGAGTACTCGTAAACGCCCAAATGTCGAAGAGACTCCCATTCCTACCCCACCAAGCAAACAGCCTAAGAGTCAGATAGGTCGCGTGAAATACTCTGCTGTGGATAAAGGTCCGTACATCGTGCATGTTTCTCGACTGGAAGCTGCGCCAAACGCAGGCGCCACGCTACACCCCGTGAACTTTGGAAAGTTTCTATTATTTAACAAAATTTCAAATGCTCGCCGAGACGGTGTGAATAAAGTTGGCCGAAACCGTGTCTCAGTAGAGTTTATTTCTCCTCAGGACGCAAATGCGTTCCTAGCAAATAACATTTTACCGAAACATGGCTACTCAGCATCCATCCCTACATTCAACATTACTCGGATGGGTGTTATTTCTGGTGTTCCCACTGATATCTCAGAGGAAGAAGCCTTATCCTTTTTATCTGTGCCTTCTGGATGTGGTCAAATATTAAAAGTTAGACGCATTAGTAGGAAAATATACAATGACGGTGCTATTGAATGGAAACCTACAGAAACTTGTGTCATCACTTTCGATGGCCAAGTTCTACCACCAAGAGTATACTGCTGCTATACATCTCTTCCAGTTGTACAGTACATTTACCCTACAATACAGTGCCGTAAGTGCTGTAGATTCGGACATGTGGCCAACCTATGTAGGTCCAAACCACGCTGCAGTAAATGTGGCCACGATCACCCCGGTGATGGTTGCAACATTGCTGAGGGCGAGGCTTTTTGTGTGCTCTGCTCGGGCAATCACTTCGCCAATAGCAGGTCATGTCCCGAGCATGGTAGACAGAAGGCCATCAAGACCATTATGGCTGAGAAGTCAATTTCTTATGTGGAGGCTAGCAAAATAGTTCCAGTTCCTTCCCAGAATTATGCCAATGCTGCCAAAACTACTCAGTCATACCGCAAAACAGTCACACTCAATCCCAAAACCCATGCCCCACTTTCCCCATCATACAACAAAAGTATCCACAACAATTTAGTAAGCTCTCCCCAATCCACACAGCCAAATGGCTGCGCCCTCAACCTGAACAATGCATCACCTAGCAATAATATTTCCATTGTTGAACTCCTTATCAAACTCTTACCTACCCTTATCTCATCTTCTTCTAATCCCCAATTACCGTCCAACGTTGCCGATCAACTAATAAAAATCCTTTTACCAATTAGAAATGGCGTCCAGCCAAACATTTCTACAGTGGAATGTGAGGAGCGTGTGGCATAAAAAGCACGACCTCATATTCCTTCTTAATAAATATAAACCTCTAGCTTGCTCCATAGCTGAGACTTGGCTCACCCCAAGCCTTAGCTTCCGTATACCACATTACAATGTCCTCCGATGTGACAGATCCGACGGATATGGAGGATCGGCTCTCTTTGTTAACAATCGGGTTCCACTTTTGCCCTTATCTTTGCCTTCACTTACTGGCGATATGAGTATTGTAGCTGGAAAGATGGAAGGTATCACAGTATTATCAGTATATATTGCCCATCCTCAACAAAATTTTTTAGTTGTTTTAAGAAATATTCTTTCAAACATTCAAGGTCCTATTCTGGTCATGGGTGACTTTAACTGTCATCATTATAGATGGGGGTCTGAGCGTTGTGATGCGTTTGGTACGGCTCTGATCGAGATACTGGATGATTTGGACCTTTGTATATTAAACAATGGTTGCCCAACACGCAGGTCTCCCCCTGGTCAGCAGAAAAGTTGTGTTGACCTAACATTTTGCTCTGCTGAGTTAGCTGCTTCGACTCATTGGGAATGTACAACCTTGTCGCATGGTAGTGACCATTACCCCATTGTCATTTCTTTGATTAATAGAACTTATTTAGAAAAAGCTTCCCCTCCACTTTTGAAGTACAACTTGTCCAATCCAGATTGGACAAAGTTCACTTCATTACTGGAGCAGAAAATTGATACTCTTCCAAATTTAAATTCAAGTTTATCCGATCCTTCTGATCACCGCCATGCCAAGAGCTGTTATAAAGGTTTCGTTGAAGCAGTTACTTCTAGTGCAGATTCTTGTTTCCCATTAAAAAACAGTGCCCGAAACAAAATCCCGTCACCTCCATGTGAGGAATCTCTGGATGATGGGAACCCCGGGGAATCGGCTACAGTAAAACCACGTCAATCGCGTAACAGATTTATTGAGAGACTGGCTCACACATGCAAGGTTGTACCTACCCACTTATTGCTATGAATATAAAATATAGAATTACCTACATCACACCTCCACACTTAAACTTCTAGTATATAACTAATATAGGAAGATATAAAACTAAACGTCAACATTAACTTACACACTAACTTAACCTAATTATAATTAGACTTTTACTCTATGTACTATAATAATAAATATAACAATATATTCTTACATCTAATCGAACTCAAATCCATATCTAACCGGTTTCTTGCGAATACGGGTGGGACGGTTCACGGAATCCGGAACGGACGCGGCCGTCGGCGATGATTTACTGCCGACTGGTGGTGACGATGGTGCCCTACGGGTTGGTGAGGTCTTAGTGACTGCTGTATCCACCGCGTCACTCACAACTGGGTCGTCACCCCCGACTTCGCCCCTACTCGTCCCCTCACGAACCCTTGGCTCCGATATACTTGGAGACAGCTGTTGCTGTTGCGGTTCAACGACATCCCCACTGACCTGTCCTTCGGACATAACGTCTGGGTACATTATACTTGAACGTCGAGTTCTCTGCCTAATTTGATCGCTATGCCGTGTGAGAAGTCGACCATCATCGCTGTTTACTACATACCTACGTGAACCTTGTTGGTTTACTACCGTTCCTTTTAACCACTTGTCATTGCTACCGTAGTTCCTGGCCCATATCGTATCACCAACGGTGTGTTGCAATGGTTCAGTGCCCGAACTAATCGACTGCTGACGCTGCACCCCTTCCACCCGGTCCTGACGCGCGCGGTCTGCGCGCAAAAGATCTAACCGGGAACGCAACGACCTACGTTGCAAGAGCATGGCGGGACTTTCCCCTGTAGTGCTTTGAATACTATTTCTATACGCTAGTAGGTATGTCTGTAAAGCTGTGTCGATGTCTACTGCCTCTCGGACTGCCTTTTTTATTGTTCGCTTACATAATTTGACGGCATTTTCTGCTGCCCCGTTTGAAGCTGGATGATATACTGGGGAATACGACTGCTTAATACCGTTCAATTTTAAGAATTCTCCCCACTCCGTACTTGTAAATGGTGGGCCCTGGTCGGATACAACCTCCAAAGGCAAACCGAATCGCGCAAATAATGACCTCATAACCTTAATGACTGCCGAAGCATTTGTTTTATTCATTTCAAAAATTTCAATCCATTTTGTACTGGAATCTATAATTACGAAAAACGTTTTTCCCTGGTATGGGCCTAAAAAGTCTACATGTAATCTACTCCACGGCTGGGCTAAATACGGCCAACTACGTGGTGCAGCCTGCGGCGGCGCAGCTGCCTCCATCGCACATGTTTCGCAAGAGCGGCATGTCGATTCGATGTCTGCGTCTATATTGGGCCACCACACAAAACTTCGAGCCATCGACTTGGTCTTAACTATGCCCATGTGGCTAACATGAAGTTCTTTTAGTATTGTGCTCCGAAGAGTTGGTGGTACAACAATTCTATAGCCCCACATAACACAACCCCGTTCCACATATAATTCGTGTCGCCTATTAAAATACGGTTTCATCAATTCGTCTGTGCAATGCGACGGCCACCCTGACTGTACGCTCACCATCACTCTACTAAGCACCTGATCCCGCGCCGTTGCTAGACGTACATCATCATTCGTCACTGGCAAAAAACTTTCTGCAAAATTTAAATAGGTATATTCACGCCCGATTTTATTCTTATCTGATGGTTGAGGCAGTCGCGACAATGCGTCGGCACAGTTTTTAGCAGACGCAACATACTCTATATCATACGAATAACCTGTTAATATTATTGCCCACCTTTGCAACCTGGATGCTGCCATAACCGGAATGCCTACTTTATTTCCAAAAATATATGTTAAGGGTTTGTGGTCTGTTCTTAAAGTAAACTTCCTACCGTACAAGTACTGATGGAATTTTTTAACACCGTATATAATCGCTAATGCCTCCCTGTCTATTTGAGCATACGATCTCTCCGCGGAGTTAAGTGTGCGTGACGCGTATGCGATTGGGCGTTCGCCTTCCGGCGTGATGTGCGAGATGACGGCGCCTATCCCGGTGGCGCTAGCGTCTGCCGTCAGCACAAGCGGTAGTTCCAGGGAGTAATGCACAAGCACTTCACTCGTGCTCAGTGCCCGCTTAACCCGAGCAAAGGCTACCTCACAAGCATCGCTCCATACATACTTCACCCCGGCACGCAACAGATTATACAATGGTGTAAGGATCGAACTTACATTTTTTATAAATTTACCATAATACATGACCATCCCAATGAAAGCTTTCAACTCCGATACGTTCCTCGGTGTCGGAGTTTTAACAATTGCTTCCACTTTATCTTTGCACGTGTGAACACCTTCCTTACTTATTACATACCCTAAATATTCGAGCGATTCCACAAAGAAAGAACATTTTTCTTTTTTTACTTTTAAACCACTCGACTTCAGGCGTTCAAAAACTTTATGTAGGCTACTTAAGTGTTGGGGTGTGTCCTTTCCTGTTATAATAATATCATCTAAAAAGACTCCTACGTGGGGTATATCTGCAAACAATTGTTCTAAACATCGTTGAAATATTCCTGGGCTCGACGACAGCCCATACACTAATCGTTTATACATGAAAAGCCCTTTATGTGTGTTAATTACCGCGTATCTCCTAGTATCATCCAGTTCAAACTGAGCGTACGCCTGTGACAAATCGATTTTACTAAATCTTTCGCCTCCGTGCAACCGAGACAAAAGATCTTCTACCTTAGGTAATGGGTAACGGTCGACTTCTAACACTTTATTTAAGGTTAGTTTAAAATCGGCGCAGACTCTAATGGTACCATCTTTCTTGACGACCGGCACGATTGGTGTTGCCCAGTCTGAGTGGTGGACGGGAGTGAGGATGTCGTCGCGCACCAGCTGTTCCAGTGCGCGCTCAACCGGCTCCCGCAGCGCGTACGCCAACGGGCGCGCGCGCAGGAAAATCGGCCGCGCGCCCTCGCGCACTTGGATGCTCACTTGTCCTCCCGTGAACCGCCCCAGGCCATCCGCAAACACCTCACCGTATCTGGAACTGAATTCCGAGAAATTAAAATCCAAATTCCGATTATTTTTGACTTTATTATAATGCATAGTCGACACCGATACATTTAGCTCCGCTAACCATTGTCTACCTATTAAAACGGTATTTCCATTGTCAATAACATATAAATCTAATACCTTTTCAGTATTATTATATTTAACAACGGGTTTAATAACACCTACAGGTCTAACTAGTTCACCCGTGTAATATCTTAAAACCAACTTAGTGGGTTTAATACTTAAACTGGAAAACATTTCCTGATATAATTGGTAATTAATGCACGAGATTGCACTCCCCGTGTCACATTCCATTCTTAAGTCACAACCGTGCACACTTACAGAAATCATAATAGGTTCACACTGTCCAAGTGATAAGCGATTAATAGGTACTATTACCTCGTCACTGTCGCTCCCCGTCGAGTTAGCGCCACACCTGTCGTCGCCGCCATGCCCGTCTTCTTGTATGTTATTTAAGAAATTATTCTTGGTCAACCTCGGGCACATCCTCTTCAAATGTCCCTCCTGGGTACAAATTCTACACACATACAGTTTGAATTTACACGTATTCGAATTGTGTTTGCCTCCACATACTTTGCATTCCTCATTTTTTGTGCCCGTTCGAAGTAAGTTGTAACCCGCTCCGCTTATGGTACTTGGACCGCCGCCGCCGGATTGTCGTGAGTCACGCGTCGAGCGAGTGTTTCGCCTCGCGGCCGGCCGATAGCCACCGCCGCCGCCGCCTCCCAACGCCCCGCGCCTTCCTCCGCCGCCGTCATGCCCGATCTTATGAACGGGTATGGACTCCGCATCCGCTGCACTGCCGCCGGTCCTTCTTCTCGTACCGTCTTCCACTATTGCCGCGTTTGTCTCAGCCGCCTCCATCGATAAGGCCAGCTTATACGCCCGGTCGATACTGATGCTGTCGTCTTCAGTAAACAACTTCTGCCGAATGTCATCGTTTACTAAGCCGCACACAAATTGATCTCTCATATTTTCTTTTAAACTGTCCGCCGTAAAAGAACAATCTTTACTCAGTCTTTTAAGCTCCGAGAAGTACGTCGCGATATTTTCACCAGGTTTTTGAATCCGTTGCCGAAATTTGAACCTCTCAGCGAGCATACACGGTTTGGGGTTTAAGTGTCCTTTCATTACCGCTATTAACTCCGAATAAGTCTTTGTGGATGGTTTAACGGGTGTGCATAAATTAACCATCAACTCATATGCACTATTACCAACGACCGTAATTAAAGTTGCGACTTTTAATTCACTTTTTACACTGTTGGCAATAAAGTATTGATCTAATCGATCCACATACGTGTCCCAATTGTCTTTCGTTAGGTCAAACGCACCGATCTTTCCAACCGCCATCTTAAGTCCGTTATTTAACTTTACACCGCACAGTTCGTACGAAAAAAAAAAATATCCACAGCACCTCTAGAGTTTTCTGGTCGCAACATAAAATTTACACGCGTGAAATCACTTAATCGTCGCCACTGAGGAATCTCTGGATGATGGGAACCCCGGGGAATCGGCTACAGTAAAACCACGTCAATCGCGTAACAGATTTATTGAGAGACTGGCTCACACATGCAAGGTTGTACCTACCCACTTATTGCTATGAATATAAAATATAGAATTACCTACATCACACCATGGTGGGACCAAGAATGCACCTCAGCAGTTAGGTTGAGGAACGAGTCTGAAAGACGTTACAATAGGGAGATGACCACCCAAAATCTGCTGGCGTATCTACAAGCATATGCCCGATCTAAACGTCTTCTCCGCAGGAAAAAACGTGCAGGTTGGGTGAAGTTCTGTACATCCTTGTCCCCCTCCACTCCAATCTCATTAGTATGGAAGAACATCAAAAGATTTAGATGTGGTTGCTCACCTTCAATATCATCGCCAATTACTAGGGAAACAGCTGAATTATTTTTTGACAAAATAGCCCCTCCGTATGTTCCACTTGCATCTGAATATCATAGTGTTCCCTTAAATACTGTATCCAACGATCCCTTTGATGCGCCATTTACTTTGAAGGAGTTGAACATGGTACTCTGCCATGTCCGTGACTCGGCACCTGGTGCCGATGGTGTAATATACTCGTTTATAAAACATTCCGGGGATAAAGCTAAATCATATTTCCTCAATATTATTAATTTCTGCTATGATAATGGTTGGGTTCCAGATCAGTGGAAACTACAAATTATTATCCCTTTGTTGAAACCGGGCAAACATGTAGATGATCCGAACGGCCTTAGACCTATAGCTTTGTCCTCAGTCTTAGCTAAATTAATGGAGCATCTTATTAAGAACCGACTCGAGTGGATAGTGGAATCCAGAGACTTACTGCCGAACTACCAATTCGGTTTTAGAAAAGGGCTTGGCACAATGGATAGTGTTGGAGTTTTAGTGACAGATATCCGTCTGGCATTTTCTAAAAACGAGTCCGTCGTCGCAAGCTTTTTAGATATCTCCTCCGCATACGATAACGTTCTTCTTCCCGTCCTCAGGCAGAAACTGCACCAGCTGAGCATCCCGGTAAAGATGATCGAATGCATATGTGGACTATTGTATTGTCGCTCTTTGACTTTGAGGGTCCAGGGAGAGGACTTTGATGAAAGGCTTACTTGGAGAGGACTCCCACAGGGCTTCGTCCTCAGCCCTATTCTGTACAATCTCTATACAGCCGAAATTGGCTCCTGTCTCAACAATAACTGCCACATCCTCCAGTATGCCGATGACTTAGTCCTGTACGTGTCAGATTCCTCCATCGTTGACGCTGCATCATCCCTATGCTTCTCTCTGGACTCTTTGAATCACTGGCTGTTGAACCACGGCTTATCATTATCTCCACCGAAAAGCTCTGCAGTAGTCTTTTCTCGCAAAAGAACTATCCCTCCCATTACAATAACTATTTCCGGAAAAGCCATTCCGCTGACAAACAAAGCAAAATTTCTAGGCGTTTTTTTGGATTCAAAATTAACAGGTAAGTACCACATAAATTTCTTAATCCAAAAATGCGAACGCGTTATTGCCATTTTAAAAGTCCTTGCGGGTGTGTGGTGGGGTGCCCACCCCTACACCATGAAACTTATATATAACGCCTTAGTACGCAGCATATTAGATTACGGTACATTTCATTTAATACCATGCAATAAAGGTGCTTTGGCCGGACTAGATAGGATTCAGTCTAACTGCCTTCGGATCATCTCTGGGTGTATGAAGTCCTCCCCCGTTAACGCGTTGCAGGTCGAGTGCGCTGAACCACCTCTAGCCCTAAGGCGGCAATATTTAGCCTCCCGTTTTGTGTCTCGGATAATATGTAGATCCTCCCATCCCCTTATTTCAAAACTGAACGCACTAAATAACTTATACAGATCTTCAAACTACTGGAATAATAAAGAAATCCCCTTAATATTAAAATATTTTCGTATTACTCAAAACTTCGAATGTCCGATCGTCCAATATCCCAAACTACCCCTTTTTAATTTTGAATATGAAGTTTTATGTTTCACCCCAAAAATTTTCTACAACATCGGCATTTCCAAAAATTCCCCTTCGGCGGATTCGGCCTTCAACGCGGTGGTGGGCGAGCGATGGAATGGTTATCAAAAATTTTTCACTGACGCTTCGAAATTCACTGACTCCAGTTTCACTGGAGCTGCAACTTACTACCAAAATTCCAGGATTATCCTACAATTTAAATGCCCCAAGGAGTCCTCTGTGTTCACGGGCGAATGTGTGGCTTTATTAGAAGCTTGTCTTTTCATAGAGTCACACCATAACATCGACAAAGCCGTAATTTTCACAGACTCCCTTAGCTGCCTACAAGCTTTGGTCCAGAACCCCTTTAAAAGTAAATTGCACAGCTCACTAATTTTAAAAATTAAAAAGTCTCTCTTTTCGTCTTTTAATAATCAAAAAGAAGTTCAGCTAGTTTGGATACCTAGCCACTGTGGCATCAAGGGTAACGAATATGCTGATACCTTGGCAAAAGACGCTTGTTCGTCAACCACAGCTGACCTTTCTCATTATTCTTATCAGGGGTACGACTTACTGAACCTGCCAAAAGCAAGTCTTCAATGTGCTTGGCAGGAACGGTGGAATGCCTCTGGTAGGAAGAAAGGTAAATTCTACTACGCAGTACAGCCAACCATTAAATCTAAACCTTGGTTCTACCCTTTCAAAAAAATGTCCAAACCAGTCATTTCCGTCCTTTGCAGAATTCGCTTAGGGTTCTGCTGCACTCCTGTCTTCTTGGAAAAAATCCGAGTTCGCGACTCTTCTATATGCGAGTGTGGCCTAGAAGAAGGTACATTGGATCACATATTTTTTGAATGCACAAACAACGTCCCTCCTTTAGATCTTTATAGCCGTCTCCCAAAATTCAAAATTCCTCTCCCGATTAATGTCCCCGCCCTCCTTACATATTCCTCTCCAGAACTACTTGTGGCGCTGATGAAGTTCATCCGTCACAATAACATCAAATTATGAGCCCTGACTTCTATGTAATTGTGGTTACGTGTATATAATTAATGTTCTAACAAATTTAATATTAATGTATCTTTATTTTGTGTTTGTTTCAGTCCAGTACTAACACATGAAGTCCAATTGTATCAATCGAAGACTTACACCTCCATAGTTACTTCGTTTCTAGCATATTAATTGTTTGTGTTAATGATTCACATACTTGCTTATCCAATTTACTTTTGACATTGGCAGAATAGTCGACATCGGCTCTATTTGCCAGCTTTTAAAAAATAGAATAGAATAGTTATTGTTTTTTATGAGATCCTAAGCCGCAAGACTGCATTGCATTAGCCGTGCTGTGCCGGCGGTGGTGGTACTAAAAGTAGCACTAGTTATTATGATTGTATTTCATGTGGCAGAGAAACGTCGTATATCAGAAAATATCATGCAAATGTGAATACTATATTTTGTCGAATGACTAGGCGAATGGCGAAAGACGAATATGTAATTGCGAAACAAACGAGTTCAGAAACTAATTAAAATTAATCACAATATCATAATATCACAAATAGGTAGTACGATCTCGATAACGTTTTATTTATAACACTTTGAAATTAGTGCTACAAAAATTGCTATTGTTGATCATCATGTTATCATTAAAAAAGGTGATGGCTTTGTGACGGCATCCGTATCTACGATATTCGGTATTAGAACTTAGAAGTCCGTAATAATGTTACATTTTTTTTCTAATATAGTCGAGAATATCGCACATTTTTGTCTATGGTTGGAAAATTACGCAAATACCCGACAGTTTTGTTGGGTGATAATCCTGATAATGAAATTAATTTAATTTAAATTTGTTTGTTCAAAATCGGACATCGGCAAGAGTGGTCGTTTGCAATAAAAAAGCCTCCGTGATAAAATTTTATTTGATCAGTGCTTCAATTGCTTCATAGTTTTATCGTGTGTAAATTATAAAATATGTCAGATTACGATTCGGGTTCTGACGGATATGAAGAAGTGTGCACCCGCGGGGCACGAGCCTGCTGCAGGACGGACGTCACCTTGCCGTTCGATCCTTCGTCTATCGAGAATGTGATCCTTACTATAAGCGACTTGTTTGACTTCCGTGTAATAATGAGCGATGAGAGAGCGAAGGGGGCCTTACTGGTGACCACGGGGCTTGCGATAGCTGGGGGCCTCATCGGTCGCCATTATGGCGGGAAAATTGGGGCAGCGGTCGGTGGAGCCGTGGGCGGCGCATGTGGGCTTGGCATCGTTGGTGAGTTCATTATAATACGTAAATATTTGAAATTGAGGCTATTGCATTTACCGTCAGTATTAAAAGTTCACTTTTTTTTTCTCTTTCTCTGAGGAAAGTGTAGACGGAATTTATCATCGGTCGGCTTCCAGTCTAACTGGATGCAGCTGAATACCCGTGTTTTACATGGAGTGACTGCTTATCAGACTTCCCACAACCTAGGTCCCAGCTACTGGGTGACACAATATCCCTTGAATAGACATTTTTTCTGAGTATTAAGTAGACAAATTCATAATCATATTCTTATCTTTAAAATCTTCATAACTTCCACCTCTTTTTTTTAATTTTGTTGTCCTTATACCTATTACTAATAATCTAGCATTATTTGTCCAGCTGAAATATTACAGTCAATAAATGGCTTCTAGGTCAGTAGCGGTAGTTAACATTCATTTTTATGATTAAGTAATGTAACTGACCCTTTTAAGCAGTAGAGCATTTAATTGGTATTGCAAATGAAATGCCGATTGGTGTTTTTTCCAATGAAATTCTAAATACATATTTACCCTAATTTTTAACTACCCTCACTAAAATTCTAAAAATTTTCTTTGTTCTAGCTGTTTCCATGAGAAGTATCTGGGAGGACATAAAGAGCAAACTATCAGAATTGTTTGACATTGTATACGACTACTTAGCTGGTATGGGTCTAGATGACTACCAGCGAGCGGCCATGTTCCTCACCCAGCCGGGAGACAAGACCCAGCTTGCTATGATCATCCTAAACACTGCCTCCGGTATTCTCGGCAAGAAGATTCTTTCAAGTCTTACTCCTGCATAATGAATTTTGTGTCAGTTTACCAAAATGTTTCTTGTTACCCTGTAAACAATATTTTTTTATAGGTCAATTTTTGTTTTATAATGTTCATTTTAATGAAGACAGAGTATTTTAAATAATTTTAATAAATTTTGACATGTAATCCAATGACTGTAGAGTATATTTTTATGACACTTTAAGTAAGAAGTTATGACATTGGACATGTACTTGCTAATCTTGAGACAATAATATGAATAATTTGTTACAAGGATAATAATTATCATGTGGATCATGATAATAATGAATTATTAAATAGCTTGACTTATTAGTAGTTAAGTATTTACATATCACATGGATGCATAATAAATATAATAATGGCTGGTCAATTATGAATTAGAACAATATAACTATTATCGACTTAATTAAATATAGTTTTTTTAGAAGTATTGTGTTTTCTAAGCAATAATTATGATGAAATAGATCTCTAAGTATATGTATAATTATGTTTTATTGTATTAATTTTAAGTGAATCATAATAAACAGTGCCTTATATAATCTTTATGATAAATAGTTGTTTTAATTTTAAACAATGTAACCCATACACAATGAATCTTAGATGTTCTGGCCTTCCACAGGTTTGCCAAACGAACGTGTAACATTACATAATATCACACCAGTACCCACAAAGGAGTAGGCAGGTGTGTTCCTTTTTGTATTTAAGTGGGACATGATCAAGTGGTTTCTAGATTACCAGAAGGTTCGTCATACTTTTACTAACTAAAACCCACCTACTTATTTTCTTTGAGTTCTGGGATCATGGTAACACGTTTCTGCAGCCCTAGCGGAAGGAGGGCGCGGCGGGAGCGGGGGGGGGCGGGAGTAGGTAGGCAATCTTCACAGGTACCTAGCAGTTTTACAGCTCCAATTCCCTTCTCGTGACGACTGTTCATAACCTTTTTTGAATCGCGTAATTAGAGACACAAATAGAAAGACAATAGGTGTGCGGACGCCGGCGTCCTCTTGGTGAATAATGAATATTACAAATTATGCTGTTTCGACCCAGCAGGCATTGTTGGCGTTGTTAATCTAGGCAGCTAGGATGCGGTGGACGGATATTTGGGTCACTCTACTAATTGGCCCATAGTCTGTACCGAATTGCAATGTTAGGTATTAGTTGTATTCCCCTAATTTTGAAACTTATGCTCATCGTCGATAACTCAGCCGGAGAAGCAATAAAAATATTGATCGCCATTTTTCATACATTTCACACTTATTCATTTGCACTGAGCGTTTAGTCGCAGTAAGATTTATAAAGCTGTGTTATAGTTATTAGCCCTTGGGATACCTACATCAACTATTCAACTCCACCCCACTTTTACAATCATTTCACCAGATTAGTCTTTATTAATACCTACAGTTACAGGCATGTGTATTTCGGCCTATATGTTAGGTAACAATTATAAACCGCTTAATTACTATATATCTAGATACTTATTAGTTTA
This sequence comes from Leucania comma, assembly GCA_958295575.1. Classification (NCBI taxonomy): domain Eukaryota; kingdom Metazoa; phylum Arthropoda; class Insecta; order Lepidoptera; family Noctuidae; genus Leucania; species Leucania comma. The sequence continues at coordinate 1,646,907 of OY282484.1, forward strand.
TTACGAAATATAAGTAGCTATAGCTATTCCGTAGTAGGACATCGTTAAAACAAATAGGTAATACCAAACAGAAACAAAGCCTAAGTTAAATCAGAAAAAAACCGGCCAAGTGCGAATTCGACTTGCGCACGAAGGGTTCCGTAACATTGATTAGGTAAACAACAACAAAATGGCGTTTTATGTACGGGAGCCCCCTTAAATATCTATTTATTTATATTATTTTTTGTAGCCCTTACTGTCCCACTGCTGGGCAAAGGCCTCCCCCAAGTCCTTCCAAACCTTCTTCTCCCGCGCCGTCTCAAACCAGTCCTCGCGGTACTCGTCCAGATCATACCGCCACCTCTTTCTAGGCTGGCCTCGACGACGCTTTCTTCCATCAGGTACCCACTGTGTGGCGACCCTTGCCCAGCGGTCTCCGTTCTATTTATTATTAAATTAAAAATACAACTGAGTATTTTGTGAATATTTCAAGTGCCTAACTGTTGTCATTATTAATAATCGAACAAAAAAAGGCAAAAAAATCGCGTTTGTTGTGTGGTCCCCTTAAATATTTATTTTATTTTGTTTTTAGTATTTTTTGTTATAGTGGCAACAGAAATACATAATTTGTAAAAATTTCAACTGTTTAGCTATCGCGGTTCTTGAGATACAGCCTGGTGACAGACAGACAGCGAAGTCTCAGTAATACGGTCCCGTTTTTACCCTTTGGGTACAGAACCTTAAAAATAGCTAGTTGAAAATTGTACATGAATAATCTGCGTTGTAGTAAGAACCTAGAAACCTACATAATACATCACAAGACAAGAGTCGTCCTTTATCCGACAAGTATGTACTTAGACTAGCTCCTCTGTAAACCTCTGTTTCATGTTTGTAGTTTCTATTTATAGACAACTGGTAAGCACCTACTTACTGGCTTACTGATTAAATGACGAATGAATGACGAAGAATAATGAAATAACAACTACGATTCGAAAGTTAAGTTACTATAGTGTGAACTACTTTGTCCTTTTAGAATATCATGCTAGAACTACACTGCGCACACGTGTGCCACACACGCCGATTTGGACGCGTCGTAAACGTAGTGCTTATATTCTCTTTGGCGTCGGTCTCCATAAATTTTATATGCAAATTAGTTTTGTAGAGATACACTTGACCCTGGTGGTAGCAAAATCGATTATTTTTTCACATCCCTACAACGTGGCGAGCGACGTGGTCAAGGGACATTAGCCTATCTTTAAGCTAATAAATAGATTAGATACTGATCGACGCCGCGGGGAATCCCTTTTATTAGAATATCAACATTCTGAACCTTAGCGATATGCTTGGGGAATACCCAGTTTTAAACCAAGAAATGTTGATCCTTATCTTGAAATCAAAGGTTCATTAACCGTATTTATAATTTTACAGGAAACCCCCAAAACTTCTGTGTGATTACCACTTAGAAAAAAAAAATATACGATAACTACGGAAGTGTCGGAAGTACTTTCATTTCACGATGTACTAGGTATATGTATACAACAGTATCATTGAACTTTTAGCTTACAACTTATAGGTTTCCTAGCACTTTTTTTCATCAGTTTTCATTTTAACAAAGAGTAGATAGACTATCGGTTCATACTTGAACAGCAAAGCAACTCTACAGCAATTTTTTATTAGGTATTGTAAATAGGCAAGTTCTAATGTTGTGATGTGAATTTTTGAAAATTTTGTTTGGATATCTATGAAAGAACCCTATACAATGTCGCCCCATCAATTTTATTAAGTATAATGTTGTTTACTAAGTTGCATATAATTACGTACTTGTATTATTAGAGATAAAAGTGCGTCATACTCCTAAACGTCAGCGTCGCTCTGCTGGCTGTTTTACTATTTTAGATTTGTTTGGAATTTTGCCAAGTTCCACGGCGAAGCATCATTAGTCATAGAAAATCGAAACCGGTACCTAATTTGCAGGAGTCGTGCATTCGTGCCCACATTATGTCGTAAAGTAATTTGTTATGTCATTTACTGGATTATAAAAGCTATCATTAGCGAGACATATTACACAAAGCAGTGTGGCCTTCAAATCAGTCAGTCGGTCAGTTGGTTCTCAAGTGCTGCTAGACTACACGTCTAGACGGAAACGGAACGTAAACAATTTTTAATCTGCTTTTTTCGGATCCAGTGAACTGACGTTTGAAATATTTTTGTTTACTTGCCAAGAATTATATTATTTTGGTTCGTTTGAATCATTTCGCAATAGTTATCAGTATTCGCACTCGACAAATAATATTTCGAATTAAAAATGGATATGCAAATCGAAGCTTATAATACTGAACGTGAACTGAGATTTAATCGAGATTGGTTGGAACAAATACTTTTACAACTGGGTATGTAAAAAGTTATTTTAAGTGATTTACCATCCTACTTTTGATGAAATATGCGTAATTATATCTTAGAAGGTCAAATAATTTTAATAGGGTCCCGTGCCTAAGTCGACGAAAACGGAACCTTTATGTTTTTGATAAGAAAATACGAAATTTTTTGTAACATGACGACCTAAAGCTTATCTTCAAGTTTGAATACCTTGTAGAGTTGTGACTGATATATTAGTATTCGCTAAGATATTAGTGATATTCAATGGATTCATGTATTAGTAATCCGACTAACTCTGCTATGCTAATATTTCATATTCAAATAATATGTAAGGACCATTCAACACAGGTCGAATAATTTAATGGGAAAAGTACTCTGTGAATATAATATCACTCGGGATTTATTCGATTACCGTCGATCATATTCACTCACTACTATGGCAACAAATGTACTAATGAAAATAAATGTTGTATCACTCATAAGCAACAGTATTAAATTAACATTAATTACTAGCAATATCAAATACCTAGACACTGTCTCAAAAATAATATCTGTCTAATGAATACAAATACACCAGTGATATCTATGTATTCCATCATATTCATATTAGCTAATATTGACAAATATCGGTATTAACCCATCTTTAATACATTGGTGTTCATGTCGAAATTCAAAAGGTCCGAAACACCTTTGGTACTACTCTTGGTATCAACTTTGCGTATGTTCTTTATTATTTTATGATAAAATAGTTGGATAACATTACCGAGAAAAAAAAACAGGGGGCTGCTTTATACAAAAATGTAGTTACATTATAAAAAGACATTACATCAGTGATCTTATTTTTTATCAATGCTATATTGTTTGGTGTAATCTTATCTTGCGCGTGCGCCGCATATGGAACAAAATACGTAGTGCTTTGTCTTGCCCAGTTTTAACCGAACCATTGTTTTTTCGAAACCCTATTTATTACACATAATCATTTTCTTGCCGTTGTCCCGTGTTATTTGGGACAGGTGCATCACGTGTTTTTGCTTCCATTCTACCTGTCCCGTCCTGTCACTTGTCCCGCTATCACTAACTCCCTTTTCTTTCATATCACTCTTCACACAATTCATCCATCTTTCCTTTGGCCTCCGTCTCCATCCATTCAAATGTAATATTATTATATATGTATAACAGTATTTAATGAACTCTGGAAAAGATTATAGGAGTCTATTTGCCCAAAATGAAACATATCTAGAAAAACTTTCCTGTTGTCTGGAAGCCCAAAGTCCAATACTTAAAAGTTTTATACTTAAAATGTATTAATTACTCAAGCCCCAAGCGGACAGCGGTGTCCGCACGCATTGTCTTTCTATTGTGTCTCTTATTACGGTATTCAAAGGGTTAAAGTCTCATAATCTTACTGACTTTTCCTACCATGTTGGATCAGCTACCTGGTTTAACTAGATGTAACCAATTTTTATTTTTTTATTTTAGCGGATGTGTTTGAGATCCGTATAGTATGGGACAACAATGCCGCTCTGTTGAGTACTGCCCTCGCAGTAGTTGGTGGCTTAGTGGGTGGTTATGCAGGTGGAAGGCTTGGGGCAGCTTTCGGAGCCGGTATTGGTGGAGTTGCTGGATTTGGGGCATCAAGTGAGTATAACGTTTCTTATAAATAAAATTAACCTAACTCATTTATTTAGGGTAAACTGGGTAAATGTTTATAAGATTTTTTATCACAATGATATGATAGAGATATTTTTTATCTTTGTGATAAAAAATTAGTTTTTGTTTTGCTTTTACTAACTACTGTACTTTTGGAAATAGGTTGGACATTGTTTTCATATTTAGTTTAGGGATGCATCAATATGCATTTTTGCCATTACAATACCGAAATAGATACTCTTAAAAAATAAATCACTGACAATTTCTTTTAGGTTATAATTTCTTTTTTAGTTAGTCCTTACTGTCCTTCTGCTAGGCAAAAGCCATCCCCAAATCCTTTCAAACCTTCTTCTCCCGCGCTGTCTCTAACCAGCCCACGCGGTTCGCGTCCAGATCATCCCGCCCGCCACCTGTTTCTAGGCCGGCTTCGAAGGCGGTTTCCTACTGCAGAAACCCACTCACCCGGACGCACCCGGCTGACGTGACCAGCCCAAACCCATTTATGCCTGGCAGCCTTTTGCCCACAATTACATAACGTAATATATAATTTATAATATACTTAAATTACGTTATGTTATTGTGAATTTCATTTAGCGTGGAAAAAATACTACGCGCCACAACAACAACCAACAAAAACGTCGAGCGAAGCGTCACATGCGAGGGCCAGAAGCGGGCGTCGGGCGATACAAAACACAGAAAAAAGTGCGGGGATTCCCCGAGTATGGAAATCCGATTATAATTTGGGCGTCTTCAAGGCTAGAGTAAAGAGTCTAGTGAATTAATTAGTGCGCCTTCAACGATTGCATCATTGCTTACCATTTGGTGGGATCGCAATCAAGCACTAGTTTATATCAATTTTTTTTTTTTTTATATCGTGCTTCGTTTGAAACGAAAGAACACGCTCGTTTACATTACTGTTTTGAAGCGCGAAATTTTAAAAGTAACGTGTATCGGCTATAAAAATGGCACCGATATCGGTATCGATAGCATCCCAAATTTAGTTTTAAATCATTGACTTTATAGGATAAACTGTTTATATAACTATTCTACTAAATATTGTAAATATAGGACCTTTATATAAGTCAATCTTATAATGTATATTTCTGCCTGTTTCAGCTGTAATATCACTGCGGGAAATATGGGAGACTGTCAAAGAGCAACTCAAAGAGTTATTGTACATAGTATTCAATTATCTCCGAAGACTAGACCCGGTTGACTACGTGAGGGCCTTCCAGATCCTGATGGGATGTATGTCAAGTCGGAGGGAACTTGTGTTCACAATCCTCGAGTTTATTGCTCAGAAGCTCAGCACAGAAGTATTATCAAATGTTACGTATCAATGAAGAGCTAATGTCAATTTTTTTGAGTGACTAGAAATTGAATATGTTTGAAAATTTTGCTCTAACTTAAAACCGGCAAAACGGCCAACAAAGTAAGTAATGACGATTGTACAAGTGTATTTGATATATTTATGTGATATAAATTAATGGTGGCTGCCCAATTAGCAATTTGTTATATTACAAGTCTTTGTAATACATGCTTAGAAAAAGCATTTCTTATAACAAGAAGTTGGCAAATGATCTTAATTAAATCATTAGGGAAAGTCAAAGATCCTGATAATATTTCTTCGAGTTTTGTTATATTCGTGAAAAAGTTTTGCAACCTTTTTTATGTACCAAATAATAGTGTGATAAATAGGTTTTAATGCATAATAAATAAATATAAAAATAATAAATTGTGCTCGAAATAATTGCCTTCAGAGAACTATACTACTTTAAATTTAGTTTTTTTAATAGTTATAATTTTTTTTTTTGAATAGGTTTAAAAGTAACCGCAAACTGCTAAATAGTTGCTCAGTTAACAATAATATTTATTAGTACATATCAATATTTATTTATCTTAGGTTTTGTAAAATATAAAATTTCTATGTAACATTATGGAAATGATATATCAACCAGATAATATATTGATAATATGTTTATATGTTATGAAAAATATTTAATATAATTATGTATATTTAAATGCAGTTAGCTCAATTGTAGATATAAAATGCGGCCTTCCTGTAAATGTGATAATGACAAATTTTCTGTGCTTACTATGTGTGTGGTGTTTTTTACACCTATATGATAATTAGGTGTATGGCGGATTTCCCATAAGTAGTCAATTAGATCATTGCCTAAGGTGACCAGATTTTAGTGGCAATAAATGTGAGCAATATCTGCTAGGCTACAATGAGCTTAAACTGACCAATACCAATGTAATTCTTACATTTCTGCTTCAATAAATAACTATGTTTTAAAGGATGGCCGGTACTAAACGGACCTGGATGGCTGAGATGGCTAATACGCCTTTGGGTGATCTATCTATTGGAATTTGGGTTCCACTTTCCATAACACTTAGTTTGTAGTGGACCATTGTATGTGGGCAATAGCGGCCATCACTTGGCAGGCTTTATTTTATTTAGCTTACTTCACTCCAAAAGCAGATTAGGCTTTCCAGCTTGATCAGTTCAGGGCCGGTGATATAATATAATATAATGTTTAGACTTCGTTCGCAAATTCGTTAACCTACTAAGTCTAACATTTGGACAGTTATATTTTTTTTTTAGACAATTATCTACCTTAATTACTTACCTACATAAGGAATAGCAATGATTTCTATGTTTAGAGGTTAAAAAAAAAAAAAAATTTTTTTTTTTTGACTAATATGTGTAAAAAAATTTAAATACTTTTTAATCCTGACAGTGGCTAAGTGCACACACCGTACGAACCAAATAAAATACAAGTTTTAATTCGTGTGTGTCACTGTCTATTTCGTGCAAACCGCATGAAAATGCGTTTAGTAGTTTTTGGGTTTATCGCAGACAAACAGACGCGGTACTTTATATTATAAAATGTTCACATAATATAATAAAATAGGACACGTATTTTATTCGTGCAGACGACATTGAACTTTAATGTGGTAAACAATAAATTTCCGTAACTTGACCTACATAAAATAGGTAGTGATTAAATGTTCTAGTTCTATAGGGGCCGTTCAAGTATTACGTAAACAGGTTTTTTGCAAATATAAACACCCTCTCCCCCTCGTCAGCAAAAGTAAGCAAAGATCTAACCCACATGCTTACGTAAACATTGCTCAGTAATATGTGTCTGTCTACCTCACTTTCATGTGATTTTGGAATATCGAGACTGGTCCATTAAAAAAAAAAAAACTGCTGACGTAATCACCACCCAGACCCCTTCATCCCCCATGTTATCAAAAATAAGCAAAGCATATACCCCCCACCCCCGTAGTACGTAGTGCTCACGTAATACTTGAATGGGCCCATATTAATTACTAACTCTGCACTTTGCAGTCGATGTTTCAATTAGTTCGTATTTTGATTTTTATGGTAATTTTATAAGTGTTACCTGTACACTCATTAATTCTTATATAATTTATATTATATAGGAATAACGAGTTATTCTCAATAATTAATTGATTAGGGTTTTTGTTTCGAACAATGGAACCTAATTATAAGCAAATCACATTTTAGGTCTTTGAAACGCACTCAGATGCAGTACCTCAGAAATCCTTCTGATCAGACTATGAGAGTAAAAGAAATAACGCGTGCACCTGGGGGCTTATTCTCGAGTTCTATTCTATTTCGATCGGTCGACAATGGAATTGTGACGTTAGGTACTCTTGAATTCGATGCTAGCGCCAAATTGGTTTAAAATTGAGTGACCAAAGGCCAAGCCCAATGCCTATTTTACTTAGTTTTCCAAAAAGGTCACGCAATTTTGCCCCAGCATCGAATTAAAGAGTACCTAACGTCACAATTTCAATGTCGACCGATCGGAATTAAACTCGAGAGTAAGCCCCCTGTTCTTCCTCACACGCTGGAGCACTCCTGTCTATTCCTGTATAAGCCTGTATTCCCGTTCTTCCCTGTTAATGGGGCGAACGGGAATTTAAAAAAAAAATGTTTCCGATCGTCCCATTCATAATTTTAGAGGGAAGTATGGCATTTGGGCCAGTGCCGTGACTATCTTTTCATCCGCCCGATGTGATCTTCTACATATTATACTGCACCTCATGAAAAAGTTTTTAATCTTACAACTATTCATCTTTTGTAGTTGCTGGAGTCCCCGAGCAGGCTCATATTTAGCACTCTTAGTAGAGTGCTTTTACAACCTTTTTATATATACGATAAATATTGCACATGTATGCTATTAAATACCACCAAATGTGGCCCTAGTTTCATCATTTCTGCGCCTCTCCAGGGTCTGCGCCCTGTGCCTGGGCAATCGGGTAAACCATCCCGTTGGGATACTATTAAAGCCGGGTACAGTCTGACTGCTATAACCTAACATTTAATGAAAAAAAAAGAAGAATTTTGCCGTCCACATTTTTGCAATGTATTATGTAACAGAATTCCCATAGCATGGACTGTGGATGCATGGCGCGCGCGAACCGAGCATTTCAATTATTATGTGAGTAGGTAAATGCTCAGTTGGTGCGCACGCCCAGTCCACACTTATGTAAAGGTCCTCTCATGTTGCTTAGCATGTTACGTTACAACACAACAGTCTGTACTCGGCTTTACCTATTTATTATTTTATTTATTAGCGTTTTATTTAGGCTGATCACTCACTTGGCCAACGTCTCGTTATTGTAGTATGTAATCATTTCTGAATGATATTTGTTTTTTCTGTAATATTTCCCTATGGTCTCAATATAATAAATGTGAGTGACAATCCTCAATAGTGATATTATTTTACGCTTTGTTAAAGGGACAATTTGATGTTATTTTTTATTAGATTAAGTGTGTTGCACCTTTTTAATTTGTTTTTTAGTGAAGGTTTTGTATAAAATGGTGTTGGATAATAAATAGTCTACTTTTTCAAAAAAGGGTATGTTTTTTTTACCTTCTTATTTAAAATAAATAAATAAAATAATCTTTAATTCGGATAAGCTACATCCATAAGGGCAACAAAGAACAATAAAACCTATGTTAGTAAAACTTAATACTATCAGTCTAATTTATTGGAAGGAATTGGGGGAGGCCTTTGCCCAGCAGTGGGAAAGTATAGGCTATTAAAAAAAAAAAAAAATATTTGTTTTTTACGGAAACGTAACCTTGGATTGATTGAAAAAAAAACCTTGGATTGGGCATTTGTTTTAGAAAAATCTCAATAGCAGCCCCCTAGCTGTATCTACATAAGTCTGGTTTATGGCGAATGGGTCGCCGTCTATTAAATGAGATTACCGTTGCCAGGCGTGCAGTTCGTCAGGCTTTTTAAATGTTACCATTTTGATGTGAAACACCTATTGGCGAGCTTTGGCAGTAAAACCTACGCGAATGCCGTGACGGCAAACGGCATGATACCACTACGCCACCGCTCTCGACTTCGCGTATGCGAGTTTTTTTTACATTTATCACGTGTTGGTTCTTCACAATTTAAGAACATTTTGTGGTAAATGAAGATAAAACCCGATCTCTGATCTTTAAATGGGCCTGACATGTTGGTTGTTTGTGTGAGGTGTACCTTGCTCCCTGCCTACCCACTCAGGACTACAGGTAGGTATGAGGTTGTATGATTTTCTTTCTTCCTTCATTCTCTTACGGATGTGTTGTAGATAGTACTTATTATAAGACTTAATAGCCAGTTTCCTTACGTGATCGAATCAGGAATGAAGATATCCGCAAGAGAACCAGGGTTGCCGACATAGGACGTAGAATCGCCAAACTTAAGTTGCAATGGGCAGGGCACATTGCACGCAGAATAGATGGCCGTTAGGGCCGAAAGGTTCTGGAGTTTCTGGAGTGGCGGCCGTGTACCAGAAGACGCAGCATTGGAAGACCTCCCACAAGGTGGACCGATGACCTGGTCAGGGTCGCTCGAATCCGATGGATGCGAGACGCACAGGACCAGCCATTGTGGCGATGATTGGGGGAGGCCTATGTCCAACAGTGGACATCTTTTGGCTGAAATGATAATAACTATCAAAATAAAACAAGCGGAATCATTGAATATTTGTATTGAGTGCTCTGTTTACAAATCCATAAACAATTTACTATAAGCTATCACATCTAGCAATATAAGGCAACTGATGACGATCACTCAGCCCAATATATTTATTAACACTGACAATTCACAAACATCTATCAATACAAAATCATTAAAATTGAACAAAAAAAAAAAAACATAAATTAATGGAACAACTACAAAAACAGAAATAATAAATAGGTATTATAAATTAAATAACAATTGTCTTTTCAGTTTCTCAAAATACATGATTTATGAAGATTACAAGAAAACTTATGTCATGTACAGCTAGCTATTTAATTTCAGATTAGTATAGGAATATAATGTTAACAATACTGAGATTTAAATGCACGACGTTTATACTGCATTACGTGTATTTTTCACTAGCAGGTACCCGGCGTGTACTACGCTATCAAGGAAACGATTTTTATCGTTTTAATGGTCTAAAATATAAATCTAATAGATAAAAAAAACTTAAGTGCAATAAAAATATGTAATTTCTATCGACATGCCTTTCAGAAATGATACGTAATGAGTTCACAAATACAACAAATATGTACTGTGTTTTGCTTTTACCCGCAAATTGTATTCTTTTCTGTTTAGCTACTACTTATTAGTTTATTTGAGTTCCTACATTTCTCGTGTATTTAGTATCTAAGAATAACTTGTATTTCTCATTCTGAGTGAATTATATTCTTTTTCAGAAATAAATGTCTTAAACCGTAAAATCATCGACATTATTGCCTTTGCAATCAGTCTATAACCGGACATAGGTAGAAACTATTGTTGTGTTTTATATATTAGGATTGCTCATAATACTGCTCACATATGCTATCTTTAGTATTAGATAAATAGATACATTTTGCAGCAAGTTGTCTAAGCTTGTCATTGCAGCCGAGGCAGAATTAACGCTCGAACTAAAGACAAGACTGTAGTGACGATTGCGTGTTTAAATGACGTTTTCCAACAGACTTACTCAAAAAACTTCATAAAAATAAAGATTTTATTGTTAGACATGGCTAGTGGATTTACAATAGTGCATTTTGGCAGGTGTTGCCATGCGACCAGCATGATACAAAAAATAAAAAATGCATATTTTTTATTTATTGTTTCAGACTGGTCGCTTTCCGCACAAGTGCCAAATAAAATGCATTGTGTGACTAAAACCAGCAAGAGTAAGACAGGGATTTAGAGTATGTTAAAAAATGTATTTTTTGTTATAAGGCTAAAAAATTAAGAAGCTTTTTGTTATTTTATAAAAAGAGGGTAGGAAGAGCAGTAATTAATTATATTAAGCAGCGTAAAACAGTCATGGACAAAGTCAAAATAAATATTAAAACTAATTTGTCATTGTTTAACAACAACCTATAGACTTAGTCACTACACTATGATGTAATGCACGAACAAAAATAATTCTTATACATTTCAAACAAATATCAGTATTAATAAATACTAGGCGCACACACTCGTATGAATATCACTACACTTTAGTAACGTTTAATCGACAGATCATTCCGTCTCTTTTACACAGCACTACGACAGACAAGGACGGCACACAATCTGAACCGATTAAAACCCCGACGGAACGCACCAAAAACTTTTTAGATTAGTTTCTAAGGACTTGTCTTACAAGCGATTTTAAACGAAAATCTTTTTTTTTTTGTTATTTTTTGGCGCGCGTTTGAGCACTATCTCACCTAGTGGTAAGTGATGATGTGGTCGATTTGTTTTTAAGGTGGTACATCATCCAATGAGTTCTCCCGCTCTAGGGTAGAGCGAGGAGCTCGTATAACACTACGCGCTGTGGACAACTTAGGCGCAATCCAGATGGTTTCCAGACGGCCGCACGGCGGGCTAGTGTTCCAAAATTAAAGGATGATTATAATATCTCTAGAAATTCATACTCTTCTTGATCCATCGTCGATCACATTAGCGCTTACCCTCAGGTCAAATACTGGTCAAATACGAACGGAAAAATATCTAACAGTCGAGAGTGGTGACGTAGTGGCTTCACGACATGACAGCGTCACGCCGTTTGCCGTCTCGACACTTGATTTGGTTTTACTGTCAATTCGAATCAATCAAAAATCACTTGTATGATAAAGCCCTTAGAGTTTATATTATAATAAAATAGTGTTATTTAACTACCGCCTACATTATTGTCTACCCTGCAGGTGAGAAGCTTAAGATATGTTCATGTTTCGGTACAATCCATCGTTGAAAGGTATTTATTTAAATCTACAGGAATGTCTAAATACGTGCACTATAGAAGGAATGCAGGTCAAATGCAATTCTTCTGAATTTCCTAAAGTTTTCATTTTACTTAGACTTTCATTACAAAAAGAAATTTCGACAATATTTTATGCAACAAGGCATTCTGTATCAGTCAACCTTTGGGTTAAAAACGGCTCATTGTACTCAATATTAATCAAGATTATTTATAATATTAATAATAAAATACACATATATGAAAATCTCGTGTCATAGTGTTTGTTACCGAACGCCTTCAAAACGGCTTGATTGATTTTTATGTTTTTTTTTTTGTGTAGTATACAATATTATTTTTAGTATATGCGAAACTTGTATATAGTTTGTTCAGAATCAGTAAATGAATCGATTCCAATAATTTTAACACCATGTTAGATTTTTTCCCAAAAATATTTAAAGGTCACAAGTTGGATACCACCGACACTAGTACAACACAAGTCACGGCAGGTCATAGCGGGCATTAGCCACAGCGTACAGCTGGTTGCGAGTTCAAAACAATTTTGTACATAGATTCTTTACATAAAAATGTTAAGACACGTGTTTCGGGTTTCGCATATACTAAAAATGAGGTTGTATTTGGTAGGTCAGAGAGTAGGTCGTAAGCTAATACCGTTTACCCCCACCCTCCATATTTTTCTTTAATAATTTGTATGGCAGAAAACCTAGTAAATAAATAATATTTAAAATTGAATTAAGTATCATTAAAATTAAAAGTTCTTATAATATAAAATTTACATAATATGTTTAAATAATAAATATTATATAATTAATATAAAATTACGAATCAAAATCTACAAATTAGTGACAGCTAAGATCAAAGATTTGACGTGTTTTCCGTGGTGTGGAGAGGTCTTTAGTATGTAGATGGTCGATTTTTTATTATTATCAACACTGTAGACAATATTTTTTCTTTTTGTAATGAAAGTGAATTTTATTAATCTTATAATCGAATGCATTCACTTACAATTAAGTATTACCTACAACTAACATAAGTTTCAAATAAAATGATTAAAAAAAAAACAAACACTGGACCAAAACGGCTAGATTGTAAAATGACTAAAATGAATATTAGACTGTTCTGAAATAGGTTTTTAGCAACTGTAAAATTATACAGGTACACATTTTATTTATCGGCAATAGAAAATATGCATGAAAATAATATTTGCTATCTAACGTTTAGTTCGTCAATAAAAATACAAAAACAGAGTGCTAACTGTATAAACAATATCAAAATTGATAGAAAAGCAAATGAGATATAACGATTTTAAACAATTGTATATGTCTCTCTCACCACGAGACCGTTTTCAATGGTGTCATGGCCTTTGACGTCAAAGACCATGTCGGATCTCTTTCTTATTAGCTCTGAAGCTTTATAACTTCATTTTTCATGAAGATATTCTTTTCTTCATGTTTTTTAAACAGAGTTACAAAACTATTAAATTTAGCAAAAATCATTATTCCGTTCATGAGTAGTTTCGACCCTTGAAAGATTGCAAATAAATAAAATGTAGCCATATTCAGATTTTAGGTAACTGTACAATTTGAGTTATATAATGTCAAATATTAAAAAAAAAATGTCATGACAAATAAGAGATTTCTAATACACCGTAATATTATTAAATAAATAATTATGTGTCGCGATTTCACTGCAGTTGTTGCCTTTTATACACACATTTTCATAAGATCCAATATTCTTATTTTGTACTTGTTCAATTTGGTACTTCCTCTCAGGCACAAGTGTTCTGAATTCGGTACACCTCGGTACAAAGTAACTTAAACCTTATTTTTAAATAATAAGGTTTCAATTAGCTGGTATGAGGTGTACTATATTTAGTACACTGGTGCCCGAGAGGTTAAATTTATAATTTTCTAAAGTGCTTTTTCTACTTTTGCATCATTAATTGTAATAAATTTTTTTGCGTTATTTTTTTATCAATGATGCCAAAGTTTAGGAACGAATTTTGTGTTTCCCTAATTCAAATAAATAATTTAGTATGTCTAATTATATTAGGTGCTTGCTTTGAATTACTTAAACCTTAATGATACAAAAAAAAAAACAACACTGGAAAAGCTTATTCTATCTAAAACATTAAAATAAATCAATAAATTAAATAAACAAACCCAAAAACACTGACAAGTTTAGATCATTTTTATCACTAAGAGTGATTTTAGCATTAAGTACCATAAGATTAAAAAAAAAAATATGTGAGCCACCCCAATAGTGAAAAAACCATTAAAAACTCGTTAAAAGCTCGTTAATTAACATTATTAAGTATTGTTTTAAACTATTTCTAGATTTAAGTAGGATTTTGTACTACGCGTTAATATTAAGTAAATGATTTAGGAAAAGTACTTATAGTACCGACCTGTGTATGCTAGGAGAAGGAAAATAGACTCAACTAATCACTTATAGTGAAAGTTAAAAGCCCGAGCGCGGCCCCGCTAGATGGCGTTAAACTCAGTATTTTTATTTTATTTTGTTTACTGCACAAGAGCATAATTAAGTCAAGGAAATGGTAGCCGCAGAATGATACAAGTGCCAGCAGCTTTGACCGTGTAGTTTCCACATTAATTTTTGTAATTCATTGATTGAACTGTGAGTTCAAATTCGGGCAAGTATCAATGCGAGTTTTTCACTTCGTACGTATCTATACAAGGTGCAGTTTTGAATCTGCACAAAATTTTCTGAGGTTGTTATAAGACTCGTTAATAATCATATAAAAATACGATACCTGGCCAATAATAATTAATCGATAATACTTCGAAGTCCCTGGGAAATAAGTCGGTAACTGCAAAAAATCATTTTTCAATTACCGACTTTATTACCAGACAGTAAGTCTGTAAATCGAAAATCATTTTTTTGTGATTACTTATTCCCCGGGGACGTCGACTTATTTTAGTATGTTTTTTTTAAATTTTGTGTTGTTCAGACTAAATCTCTTAATCAACCTCTTTAAAAAAAAAAAAACAATCACTCATAAAGATGAAAAATTGCGGAAAAGTTACCTATACATATTGACTCATCGTTGTAACTCAGCTTAGCCACTCACCTTGACCAATTAGATTATAGAAAATTAGAAAGCCGCGTCCACATTGACCAGTTGAAGTCAGCACTTCAGATAGTACGGACGCGCCTATAAGCATGGGCCACACGGGTGTAATAAAGCACCCCAACAGAGGTTACCTAAGTGGGAGCATGGTTTGCCTCCACGCACTATGTTGCGGTTACACGGATCTAATCCACGCGTTCCCAAATCAGTCGTTGCGGTTGAAACTGTGGTTAGAACAACGAATTCGCCATCCAGGGACGTTGAAGTCATAACAAAATTGGGATTACATTTGCTATCTACACGGATTGTATCAAGCGAGATTATTTTTTTTTGGTGGTGGGTAAAATCATCCAATGACATCTCCCGCCCTTGGGCGGAGCGGGAGAAAGTGTCAGACTTTTACTGACTAAAAACCCACCCCGTACCTTCGTTGCCTTAGATACCAGGGCTGAGCTTTCCTTTCAGAAGCAAACCCTTAGCCCCGATAGGCTTCGACCCTGCCTGCCTGCAGCTAGCAGGCTGGGTCTCTACGGTTTGCTGACAACTCCTTGAGGGAACAGTGCGCGCCGTCGACGACCTGGGCTTGGTCCGGATGGTTACCGGACGGTCTGACAGCGTGCTACCCATAGCTCGCCGTCCGCAAGCCCGCGTTGTATCAAGCGAGATCACGTCTGTTGAGACGATAGACTACACCTGTGTGGTCCATGCTTTACTTTGCAGTAGCACTGAAGAGTAACTATTTTTAGCAAATAGGCTGTAGAAACCATTGCCCGAGTTTGTTTACAACACTCACTCAAGAACATACAAAATTTAAATGAACCCAGTAAAGTATATGCTAGATACAATTACTGTTACATTATAAGTACAGTTTAGTCTGGCTTTAGCGGAATATACTTATCACTATATAGTCTCAACTATTTTACAGCCAAAAAACTAATTACTAACAACTTTGAGAGATACTAAACTATTGTGTGGGCAATGTTGCCAATGCAAAAAAAAAAACATAAGACATGCTGGCAACATTGCAGTAAATATTTTAGCTCGTAAGTAAATAACATGCTTATGTTATTATGTAGGAACGTAGTATGTTTTCAACAATACTATAGGCTAGAGAGGCAATAAATAAATAAATAAACAACCGTGCTCCATAAGAGATAAGTTCCTGTCGGCGAGGGGCGCTCACTTGTCCTCCATGGCATTCTTGAGCTCCATGGCGAGCTTGTAGCCGAGCTCCGGCCGCCGGTCGCGACCTTCCACCATTGCTAACACCTGAAATGTAAACGGGAAGTTAAATTTTGATCGTTTTAATCCCGTGGAGGGTCGGCCCGGAACATGAAACACAGTCGATTTGTAAAGATATAATTAAAAAATAAAGTACTTTTTTTCTAAAACTCGAATTAATAAACGCATGTACGAAATTCATTTCGTCAGCGAAGCGAGTCCAATAACCTGTAGGTAGTTAGTACGCAACGACCGATAATTACATACAGGTCATTGAACTCGCTCAAGTGTGCTCGGTGTGTTCAAGGCTAGAGTCAATAGGCTCTTAATAAACTAGTGCGCCTCACCATCAACGACTGCATCACTGCTCATCATCAGGTGGAATCGCAGTCCAGCATTAGTTTATATCAAATAAAATAAAAAATCCGGCGCTGTGCTCTTTAAAATATGATTTACGACCGTAACAAATGTGGCTTTAATGAGTTTTTTTTTTAGTAGGCTAGATGGAAAGCGACGAAGAAGTATTACCTCATCAGAGTTGACAATGACTCCGTTATTGTTGACGATGGTGGCCTTGGTCTTCTCGATGTCGGCGAGGTCCACGCCGCGCGACGCGTCCTCGATCAGGATGGAGCGGTAGCCGATGGCCAGAGCGTCCGCTATTGTGGCTCCTAACACACAAAACAATATCATTATCGAATAAATAATAACTAGCTTCCTGTTTTTAAAGGTGGAAAAGCATGTTAAGTACCTCAAATTCAATTTAATTTATTCATTTTGTGAACATTGGTGTTTTTTTTTCAATGTTTTATTCACTTACTCACACAAACCATGTCCCGCCGATAGGCATACAACATCAGTCTTACGAAGTTAGTATATGATATAAAAGAAATGTCAAGGATACGAGTATATGTACGTCAAATTATAAAATTCTGCCAATTAAAATAGAGAAAATGTGAAATGAAAATAGGAAAAAAAAAATACACAATGTCAAAAATTGCAAAAAACACAATGAAAAAAGTTGTCAAGTCTCGTTAGGTAACCGCTAGAATGTGACGGGCGACTTACCTACACACACGTCGTACGCGAGCCCACATATGTAGATGTCGGACGCTCCTCGGTGACGCAGCTGGTTGCCGAGGCTGGTGTCTGTCAACTTCTTGTTGTCCCAGAATACTGAGTACGAGTCCACTTCAG
The DNA here is from genome assembly GCA_958295575.1 of Leucania comma. NCBI lineage: Eukaryota > Metazoa > Arthropoda > Insecta > Lepidoptera > Noctuidae > Leucania > Leucania comma. The sequence continues at coordinate 1,664,683 of OY282484.1, forward strand.
GGTTTGTGCCTTTATAGATCTTTACTGCGCCGTCCATTATCTGGAACCATACCAAAACATATTAGAAATGGGTGAATTCCCTTGAGTATTGTGACAAAATGTTATCATTCATGACGAGCTGATCCCTTTTTAACCTCTAACTTGCCTGGTGGAAAGCCATGGATGAGGTCTAAACTGTAATAAATGCTCGAAGCGGCTATTTATCCTGTGAGATAGACCATGAGAGCGATGTAGCGGGAAAACATTGGTCCATTATAACTTTAAAAGTATTATACGATCTGTTGAGGTCCTTCAATACCTTGTGCAGCTAGAGAGTCTGTGAACTACCATGTCGTCCGCCTGGGTTTGCAGATGTGAGTGCTTATCTTCAAGTCCTTGTGCAGCTCTGCGGTATGACAGACTTGGATGCAGTGGCACGTCCACTGGTGCTGCTTCATAAGCGCACCGTTACCGTGTGGTACGCCTGGATCTGCCTGGATCTGGTGAGTGCTCACCTTTAAGTCCTTGTGTAGCTCTGCCCCCCAGGTGTCCTGCACGCAGTGGCGCGGCCACAGCCGCTGCTTCATGGGAGGAGGGCCCGCGAACACCACTGTATCGTATGCCTGGGCTTTGTCAGCTGGAACCTGCGAATTGAATAAAGGAGATTTATTATTGACATGATCGTTTAGGTAATAACAGGTTTGTGAAGTTCAGTCCGTGGAAGAGTGATCATCCAATTTATACCGCGCTCCTTGTGTGCCTTGGAAAGCACGTCAAGCTTTAGTCCCGACTCCCAGCTGGCATTTGATATTTGATAGTCTCTGAGGGTACTTAGGAGCCAGAGAGTTTGAATGTATGTATAGAATTGGTTAAGACGAATTTAAAGAGCCCAAACTCGATGGGCCTACTAGTATAGATTCCAGGGTTACATCAGCCACCTCCCAGTTCTAGCATCAGGTCCTCGTCATCACGAGAAATGTATAGCACTGGTTAAGGCGAATCTAATGAGCCCAATCTAAGATCCAGTTGTATTTCTAGGCAGTAACTAGAAAATGGAGTTCAGATAGGCTATTGTTCCATGTAGAATAATGACATTGAGTTGCATTCGGCTACAAAGAAAGCCGGCCCCAGTACAGTTGGAGGCACATATACAACAGAAGGAGGCAAATGATGAGCTAGTCTTATCCACAAAAGAAAAATACATCACACTTCGGAAATATCTTCGAGACCCGATTCGGGAATTGAATTATTTTCATAGGTAGGTTTGTACTGAACGCTCAGGGCGCGATTACGACTCGGACTTTCCCGGTTTTTTTTAAGGTGTAAAATCATCCAACAACTTCCCGCTCTAGGGCGGACCGGGAGGGAGTATCAGACTTGTAAGGACTAAAACCACATCTATGTTCCTTATTTGTCTTGCGTTCCAGGACCCCGGGTTTATCTTTCAGAAGACAACCCATGGCCCCAGTTGGCTTCGGTCCTGCTGAACCCCTATGGTTTGCTGACGTCTCTTTGAGGCGCGCGTGGACCATTACGCGTCATCGACGACACGGGCTCGGTTATCAGACGGCCAATTAAACTACCCCTAAAACTGTATCAAGTCGTATCACTCTCGCCGAAGTACTTCTATTAATAGCTGCCACTAATCGTGCTCGAATAAAAGTGATTCGCGAGGAATATCGATTGGATGACGCGATTGAGTAACAAAGGGATGCGTGCATGTCGCGAACTGCGTTGAGCACGCACGGTTGACGTACTTGAGGCTTAGGGCTGGTAAAAGATATTTTTTTTCTGCTGATTTTTTTATGGTCAGCCTTGCATACGAAACCTGGTGACGTGACACATGGAACTGAGAAGTCAGAGAAAGGGAAGGCCTACGGTTTGCTATAAGTGATTCCAAGCTGCAATGGTGATAATGATGGCAGGTCAAAGACAAGATGGATGGATTGTGGAGAAGTGATATGAAAGAAAAGGGAGTTAGTGATAGCGTGGCGAGTGACAGGACACACTTGTTTTACACGCACTGCATCACATGCACCAGGTACGTGAAAACCGGGATGTGAAATCAACGTGTCATCTATTGTAGTTATTTCGACTGAACATTGTTTGCAGATTAAGGGTACTTTTCTGACACGGCACTGGGCGGTCTGGAGAGGATCAGACTGCGAATTGGCAATCACAGTGCTCGAAACCTCCACTCAGCGTCAGGGAAAACAGTGTAAGTGGGGCTGCACGGACTTTCAAATAAAACAAGTAAAATACAGCCCCCGAAGTGAACAGTCATTCAGGCTGTGTTGCCGAGCGTACAGCACGAAAAGACAGCTCAACTCCACTCCATATCAATGGGAACATTTGTCACTTTTCGCTGCTCTTCTCCGGTCCACTTCGCCCAGCTCCGTTTCAGTGGAAATGCACTCAAAAGCTCGATTTAATAGACCCGAGAGGCTCCGTCCACCTTCAGAGTTATCTTGCACTGTTATAGGATGTTCATGATCTTAAAGATTTAGTCAAACGCGATCTGCCCGTATTTTACTCCTCATTTGATTTCAGGGTAGTTATAAAATGATGTAGGAAATGCACTCTAAAGCTCGCTTTTATAGACCTGGCGCCGTCAACTTTCAAGGTCTATCTTGCACTGTTATCGGATGTTCATGGTCTTCAAGAGTTAGTCAAGCGCGATCTGGCCGTATTTTACTCCTCATCTGATATCAGTCCCCCTAGCCAGGTTACAATTGTTTCGTTTAGCGTAAACGCTTGGAGTTGGCCACGCCTCAATTCCTTTGTACTGACCACTTGACTGAGCGTTGAAATGACAAAAGAACAAAGGAATTGGTGGCGTGGTCAACTCCAAGCGTCCACGATAAGATTGTAACTTGGCTAGGAGGCTGGGTGGCTACCACTCTGACTATAAAATGATGTATGTGACGCCTTTATTTATTATGTTAAATTTATGTCAGAAATGGCATTTGATTTACCCTAAATGAAGAAATGCCTTTTTTGATGTAGAAAATCATTAAGTGACTTCTCCCTGTGCGTCTCGCGCTTTAGGGTAGAGCGAGAGGGCGTGTCAGAATTTTACCGACTAAGGCCCACCTGTATGTACCCTTTACTGACTATTTTATTGATTGGCCTGTTGGTCTAGTGTGTGATGAGCACGATCATTTGTTCTGTGTCTGGGTGTTATTTATCTATAATATGTATGTATTTAGAAATATATAAGTATGTTTATCAGCTGTCTGGTAGCCATAACACAAGCTCTGCTTGGGCTGGCAAGGGCTTGGGACTAGACGGTGTTGTGTGATAGTTGTGGAAATATATTATTTACTTGACCTTGGCTTTCCTGGGCCACGGTAACTCTAGAAAAGCCTAACCTTGCAATCCCTTTTTCATAAATTATACCGTTTTAAGAATAAAAAGATATAAATCGGAGGCAGCCCTCAAAATTAAATCGAGGTCAAGTTCGAATGAAATCGGATGTCCTCAAAAAGTTCGTACCATTAAATTTTTATTGACATTTTTATGAGGACTTTACCTGAGGGTACAATTTACCACTCCAATCGTTATTGTTTCTCATTTGGAATTTTACCCTGAACTCGACGTTTTTGCAAAAGAGGTCTACTTGTTTAGTTTTTGATTGATCTGGCATGATACATTAGGTATGTCTAGGGACCAAATTAATAACCATAACATACAATGTACATCAGTGTAGGCTTGGTATAATGTTATTAATCTGAAAGCCTTCTTAAAATTTTAAATATAATATAATATTAATATTTCTTTTTAGATGGGAATATCATTTAATGACATCACCCGCCCTTGGGCGGAGCGAAAGGGTGTGTCAGACTTTTACTGACTAAAAACCCATTACTGTTTATTCGTTGTCTTTCATACGAGGGGCGGAATCTTTCTTTAAGAAACAGACCCTTCGCCCCAGTAGGCTTTGACGCTGCTGGGCCCCTACGGTTTGCTGACATCTCTGAACAATACCCGTTGGGCTCGGTTTAGATAGAGAGCTACACATTGTTCGCCGTCCGCAAGCCCGCGCCTACGGTGGCCGGAAATCAGGATCGAGTTCCCGGCGGCGTCTGGGCCGTGAGGGCCGTTGCCTCACACGTGCGGCCTCCTCCTTTCCTAGCATTACTGCTTCGCAGAAGGAGGCGACCGCCTGTCACTCTTCCTCGCTTTGGACCATGGCCTGTACCAAGGCCCGGCGCGAGAAATCGCTGCCGCCAATCACCCTCACGAGGACAAGGCTGTGCTCTACGCAGGCAGGGCACACCTCTACATGTGCATCACCGTGTCCTCCGGGCGGACTTTATTACATTTAAAATTATATTAAGTTCCAAAAAATAAGAATCTAAATATTTAGCAGTAGGTAACAAAAACAAGGTAGGCCATTGACATATATATTACTAGCGTAAGGACCAGGCCATCCGCGCGATTAAATGGCACTAGCGCGTTGGCCCTAAAATTACAGTTTAGGGCCAACGCGTCTCAGTTGACAGTGGCCCGTGTGCGGGAGTGAACGAATATTTGCTTGTCATAAAAATGCCTAGTTGTGTGGTAAAAGGCTGCAAAAATTATGATACTAAGGTTAAAAAGGAACATGGGATATCGTATCATCGGTAAGTAACCTTACATTAATTTTGTTACCATTAAGTTATTAAATAAACACATTATAAAGCGATAAATATTTTACTGCCGAATACCAAAATGGCAGCCATTGTGTGGCCGGTACTGCACGCGTGAAGTGCACGAAGTAAACTTGTACGGACGTAATTTTGACTTCATTGTTGTACTTAGTACTTGTAATTTTGAATTTTAGTATCTAATGTGTTTTATATTCAATAAGGATAAAACAAAAATATATTTAAAAGAAATAAGAATCTCAGAAACGATACCTATCTAATTGAAATTTAATATTTTATTCTTAATATATTTTGAAATATAGTTTTATTTTCTTCACGCTGAGATGACATTTAAACTACCTAGCTTTCGCCCACGACTACTTCTGCGTAAATTACGAAAAAATAATAATAATTCTACATGCTTTCTTGAGGCTCAATCTTAGTCCGTACCACATAATTATCATCGAAAACGGTTCTTAATTTAACCGTAAAAACGCGGTAGACAGTTATTTTCGTATTTGTAATATAAGTAAGTAAAAGTATGGATATATGGACCAACTTCCGATGACGATGATTTTTTTTCAATTACAGATTTCCAAATGATGCAACGCGTAAAGAGATTTGGAGTCGCATTATTCGGGAACAACGACCGAACTGTACCTACCTTTATGGGCATGCAATTAATTTAATTGTACCTACTGACTGCTAAAATATGAAATAAAAAACCTATACGCGCGAACAAGGTTACGTCGATCACCTATGCAGTGCGGCAGCCACGTAATTCGAATGAGTTATCACAGATGTCGCTATTTTTGCTTGTATTATGAAAGTTTATAAGAAATGTTCAGTTGGGCGCATCCTTCCTTTCGAAATCATTGAGGTAGGCACGGAATTGTTCGAAAGAGTCACCGAGAAACACAAAGGAACTGAAGAAACAATTTCCCATAAAAAAAAAGGAAAATAACACAAACCGGAACTATATATTTCTCAGGCCAGGTCATCGAGTGACCACACGAGGGCCCAATGAAGTGAAAACCAACAAGAAAACAGAAACAGACTATTAAATAATTTAAATTTCAGGCCATTCATTAGTACTTTCTTGGTTTAATTGTTACATTATCCCTCTTAAGGCACACAGGCCACCAGATGTTGATTATAACGTATCTAGGCCAATAAGTCAATTCTTTACAGGCTTCAATTAATTCAATGGCATGCAGATTAAAATATCAACAATATTGGTATCTACCAACTACCTTCTTTACGACATCTATAAAGTAAATATAATCGTTTTAATTGTAATTATAGGCCGTAGAATTCACTTGTGAACGAGATTTAGACCTATTCCTTTGTAGCACGGAATATCGTAGGTTTCCCGTAATGATACTATAGCGGGACAACATGATGGCTTCATTATGCCTAGTTGTAGTTCGATAATAAATGAGGTCGTTAGACCGCTCCCACGGGTGAATTAGATCGTAGATAGCAGCTTTCTCGGTTGAAAGGCATGCGAAGAGACTAATTCGAGATCCAGATTTGGTTAAGTCCAATCTTCAAAGCCTTGAGCACAGTCCAAAGGTTTCGGTATTTAACAGGTTGCATTTTGGAGAATGTGCGCGGAAATTGCATGATTTGATTCCGCATTCTCATTTCTACCATCGGACAACCTGACGTAAAGCGAGTATCCACCCTTATGTTGCTAAAACCGCTACGGTCCGGACTGAGCGTTTTGCCTCGTCGTTTATACCGCGTACATGGAAGGACTGGAAAAATTTGCCTGCTGCGGTCTTCCCATTCGATTTTAATTTGAGTGTGTTCAAGGCTAGAGTGAATAGGCTCTTAATAAACTAGTGCGCCTCACCATCAACGATTGCATCACTGCTTACCATAAAGTGGGATAGCAGTCAAGCACTAGTTTATATATAAAAAAAAAAATGTGTTACACTCCATCCATTTTGCAGTAACAGCAAACATTTAAGCCAATCCTTTTTTACTGTTAGTTCGATCGACGTCATGATAAGTCTCCGAAATGTTTTTGTCTATGACTCACCGGACTAGAAGGATGCAGCTCTCTCATGTGCACGTTGTCTATGAAGGACACGTGGTCGGGCGGGTGCCAGTCCAGCGAGTAGAACAGCGCGTCGAACGGCACTGTTTCCAGCAGACGGTTGATTGGTTCCACTACCTGGATCAAAATAACTATTTTAAATAGAGAACAGAATAAGCTTTATAATACATCAAATTGTAAACTTAAATCTATCGGTCTCAGTACAGATTGGTGGATGTCACATGGCTCCGAACTTAGAGGTCTACCACCGTAGGCGCGGGTTTGTGGACGGCAGGCAATGGATAGCTCGCTGTCCGATAGTCCGGTAACAGACCGGACCGAGCCCAAGTCGTTTACGGCGCGCACTGTTCCCATGCGCTTCAAGGAGTCGTCAGCAAACTGTAGGGGCCCAGTAGGGTCGATGCCTAGTCTGGGGCTCTGAGGAGGTATGAAAATACAATACATACCAGGGCCCTGGATTCAAGGCAGGGAAGAAACAGGGTAGGTTTTTGGTCAGGTGTGACAGATCCCGCTCCGTCCAAGGGCGGGATCTGTCATTGGATGATTCTACCTACCATAAAAAAAGAGGTTTATAATGGCACGCTGGTTTGCTTACTATATTTCCCTTCATTGATTTGAGTAAATAGGTTTTTAGTTTTTATTGATTACTTAAAATAGATTTTTTTTAAAGGGATTATCGTCCTTACGTAAACTAAATGGCATACTGCCAACGATTTGACGTTATATGTCTTAAGACCTAACCTTCTAGGTAATGTCAAGTCTATTACCTAGGTAGTTTATTTAGACCTACTTATTATCATAATTTCATACAATTTCCATAACATCGAAGCTATTTGACAAGTAATTCACTATCTCCCTCACACAGGACATGATAATGTGGTTGTGTTCAATAATGTCATGTAAATTGATTACCAGAGTCGGCACCAGTGGCGTAACTACTAAGATGTAAAGGGGTGTGTACCCCTGGGGGGCCTGGGGCCCCTGGGCCTGTCCGTAGCGAAAACACCAAATTCTGCACCGTCTTAAACTCGTACCTACATTGCTGGCAAATAATTCTGATTCTGGACCCCTAAGGTTAGAGTGCTTTCAAACAGCAAGCATTGCTGGCAGTATCGGTTAAGATTAGCTCCTTTAGTTGTTAATTAATTCATCCTTTCTTTCCTTAACTTTATTTTGTAATGGTCAAAAAAATACTGATCTAGGCAAATGGAGGGCTTTCCTTATTTTGAAATTTACGTCCATGACACGCCTAATGTAGATCTGAATTCCATAGTATTCAAGAAATAGAGCACGCTTGCTTCTAGGCAACCTAACCTAACCAATTCACTCGTTGGCTTACAGAACCCTAGGTTGTAGCTATCAGGAATCACAGACTCCGGCAGGGAATTCCACTGTTTAGCTGCACGTACAATGAATCTATTCCTATAACGCTTTTTACGTATGGGTGGAGTATCCACCATGTACAAACAAAATGGGGCCTAATTTACTTTTTGCATTTGCACCCCAACCACCTAGTTACGCCACTGATCGGTACCGTCTTAAATACTTTTTATGTATGGCAATGTAGACTGGATTATAGCTTGTAATATAGCCTACCTTATAGGCTATAATATAGCCTGTACAGGCTGTAACTAGCTTGGCATTGAAGCGGATATAAAAAGCAACTTGTATGAAGAAGTTTTGACGTCAGCCGATAAAGTTTGCTTGGGTTATGAAGCTTTTTTAGGGGATACTTCGTAGAATTAGGGTTGCCTCCTTCTTTTCAAGCGTGGCGGAAGAGAAAGACAAATTTGTTCTTTGATTAAAAAATTTGATTTCCGATTTACAAAGGCATAAATTACTAAAACAATCATTGCTTTAATCTAGCATCAGAAACTATCCTACAAAAACTAGCCTACAAATTAGTTCTACATTTTATTTTATGTATTTTATTACTTTTTAATAATGGAGGAGATGCTGGGACCCTTTTTGTATCGTGGTTTTCAAAATGTTATGTCTTTCTTTTTCAATATAATATATATATATATATTATAATTGATTAGTTTATTTTAATGGAGCTTGTGATCAATTATTACTTTTTGTAATTGGGAACAATAAAATTGTATAATGTAGAAGCACTTTTTTTTTCTAATTTGTGAATGTGAAGTACCATGGAGCATTTTTATTTTATTAGATAACAACTTGTTTGGCGTTATGAGCATGGCAGTTGAGAGTTTGTCATGCTCACTCAAATGTTTCGCTGATGGTGGCACGTGTTATTGGGTCATTCGGTTCCCTTCAAAATGGTTGAGCTGAGTGGGGCTGAGGCACGCGTCATGCTCGTGAACGGGCGCCGTCAGTTGGGACTGGTCATCTCTTAGCTGCCAGTGGCTTAATTCAATTACTATTTTTTTTATTAGTTTATTGTATTTTTTTCATTATTTGTGGTTTCATTGCGTTTTAATTTTTTTTTTTTTCTTCATTGTGCTCACATAATAGAAGCGACAATAAATTTGTAACCAAGATTATGTAACTCATAATATGATTTAAAAGAGTGTCCATGGAGTTTCTTGCACGTTCTTCTCCATAGAGATCTACGCTTTGGAACGTGCAATTTAGCTTCACTTTTTTTTTTTGGACTGACCGACATTTTGACAATTCAAAAGTGCCTGTAATTGGTCTATTTGAAATAAACTATTCTGATTCTGATTCTGATTCTGATATCTTTCTTAAACTCAACATTTAATAATAATAATAAATAAATTATATGTTTATTGACGCACACAAAAGTAAAAAAAAATATATTAATAAGAAAATAAATAGATATCGATTAATGACGCTCATGATAGTAAACATAACATAAATATCGACTCGACCATCATATCACTAAATCAACTCACAACTTTGCGTGCCCTTCATATATATTAGGATACATAAAGACTGTGAATGGCAAAATTAATCGCATCGGTAACCTTATGACATTCATTTACTTAGAATTTATATATCAGCAATACTAGATTCATATATTATACAGGGTGGATTTCTGAGGTTTTTTTTTTTTTTTTTTTAGAGTGGAGTCGTAAGGGTAGATAAATCAAGGTAGAACTGCATTGCGCACACGTGGGCCACGTGTGCGGATCGCACGTGTGCACGTCGGCCTAGACTTGGAGGGTCAATGGATCATTACCCATTTAGTTTGTAGCATAGAATCTAAAATATTGAATAAACTAGTTGCAGAATACTGGACTTCTACTACAAAGAAATTTTAGACAGTTTAGCATTGTTGGTCTAATGTAGTTCTAGCTTTAATCATGTTTTGTGAACTCGGAAAAAGTTTATTTTTGAAATCTATGCTTTGAATGCAATTATTTAAAACGTTTAATTCGATCTCCTAATTTGTACATGTAGTTACAACGATTGAGGCAGCTGGCTTTTTGAGGTGGGACATCCTGAAATGCCTTCTCACGTTCTGGGTGGATCAGTGGAGGGAGTATCAGACTTTTACTGACTGTGGCTACCCACGTACCCACTGAACACAGATGAGCTATGTTCCTTCAGATGCCATTACTACCCACGAGCTCGTACAGCGATCTAATTGTCGCCCTAAACTGAACTGTTAAAGAGATGGAGCTATATAAGATATAGGTGAAACAGTTTGCCTGCTGCGATCGTTGTAAACCCCATGTTGTCTTATACGTTTCAGATTGTACCGTATGCTCAAAATCACATACTGTATCCACCCTGTATATATCCAAATATATGACCTTAATAGCTATTACTATCAACAATACTGCCATAATTCATTGGTTGTCACAGCTATTGATGGCAAACCATTGTGGTACCACCAGCGTCGAAGCCATTCTTGGTTTCAAAGACCCGCTTTTCAATAGGATTAGCGAAATTAATCAGTATTTATAAATAGTTTGAATTCAGGTTGAGTCGGTAAACCTTTTAGAAGCGATTATAATCAACAAACACGGAAAACGCAGTTTAATTTGAAGGATGGGTTTGCAGAGCTGCGCCCTTATAATTATGTCGATGGTGTGTCGTTTTCTACGGAAACAAACAATACAATTTCTTGGACGAGGGTCGTACAAGAAACTTTTATTTTATACTGACCCGGCAAAATGTTGTTCTGCCAAATAAAGTCAGAAATGACGCCAGTGATTGAAAAGTTGAAAGGGAATCGTTTGTCTTGGTATAGTCATGTGAAGAGGAAAGATGAAACACACGTTACTAAAAGATTTATGAGTATACATGTGGATGGATAGAGAGGGACATGTTGGCCTAAAACAATAGATGGATTGTGTGAGGATACAGGGCAGAATTGAAGGAAAATGATGATAATTGTGGAAACTAAGCGTGTGTAACTCCTTACTGAACTGACTCACTGTTCCGAAACATTTTAGTGTTCCGAAAGATGGGAACATCTATAATGTTTTAAATGCATCAATTGGAAAACTGGAGTTATTTGCTGATGGAAGACGATATTGTTAGAAAGTTTACGCTCCTGTGAGAAGACAGAGTGAAAGTTTAATTTAGTGTTAATGGTTATTTTGCTGTATTTTGCGGACCGAGCTCGCTGCTTGCAAGTGAGACACATGAGATACAAAATTGAGAGCCGTCACCCGCTAGCTAGCGTGTGAGATGACATCAACGTTCTGAAACATTTCAATGATTCAGATGCAAATGTTCAAATCGCATGTACACTTTGCCCTCGCTTAGTGGAAACTTCCGTATTCTTTCTAAATAGTTTTATTTTCTTGTTATTTCTGGATACATTTCTTAGCTTCTGCATTTCTCTGACTGTATTTGGCACTTTCTGTAACCATAAGTCAGCTATAAACCCATGCCAATAGCATTCAAATCCTTTATTTGTCAATGAAGTTTACAAGTCATGTAATGTAACTACAATCTCAAAAGCCGTTAACTTTCTAATAGATGAAGCGTTTTGGAAATAGTTTCAGAACCTTGTAACCGCAAATTATTTACGCATTAACGCCTTAGTAAACTTGTTATTCATGTTTATGGCGAAAATTCCTTTCTTAGTCAGTTAAATTTATTAAAAGTATCTTTATACTGAGACACAGCAAAACCTACAAAATGTATGGATGAACTAGCGGCTGCCATCGGTTTTGCCTGCGTTAACGAAGCAAATTATCCCAAAGGAACATTCTCCCGGGATAAAAGTATCTTCGTCTACCCGTATGCCAACTTTCATCCGAGTCCGTTCAGCCGAACGAACATGAAGAAATAATAAACGCACACGTACACTGTCCATCGACACGAAATTATGAAGTTCCGAGGGTCTTGAGAAACTGACCTATCAGCGCAGCGGTTACGATTGTCGAAAAAATAAAAATGTGCTACCGGAATCTCTCGCGGTCTAAACTACTGGAGTTTGGTTTCCGCATTTAATCCATGGTAGACCATTGTGTGTGGATCTTAAACACTGCACTTTTGGAAGCAGCTCGTAAGTTTGCATGTAGGAGGTAATTTCTGATACAACTGAACCAATTCTGAAAATTCTTTCAACAATATAATAATATAAAATATTTTGTGGTAGATATATAACAAATCTAGACCCTATAAGACCTAGTTAAAAACTTCCGCAGTATCACACCATCGGCCAAAAAACCAAAACTGTTCTTTTACAAAACTTTCACAATGAATCAATGTTGGTGCAGCGGTTCCTGCCGTACCAGATGGTGCATTTACTTTCATTTGATTGCCTTCCGTTTCCTTTGCAGCGACCTTGGCACGATAATGCAGCTCAGACACGTGCTGTGCCTCAAATCTATTGATTTACTTAGTTTAGACTTGGCTTACTTTAGGGTTTTTACGTGGATTTGCGTTTGGCAGCGTGCCTATACTGTCTGTGCCGAAAGCTTCTGCAAGGCCTCGAGACTAATTTAGAAGGATGTTTGATTTAAAGCGAGTTGGTTCCGTAATAAAAGGTTTGTTGGTTTTCCAGATACGATGGTGTTTGCTGGTCTTGTAAGCAGTTAAGATTCTGTTGGTACGGGTTAGGATAAAGTTATTAGATTTGGTCCCTCTCACACCTTGCCCTGATTCTGGCCTTGATACGGTACAGAAGTAGTCATTTCCTTCTGCGAAACAGTTACGCAAGCGAAGGAGGTGGCGGGAAGCATGAGAATCCTAGTACAACGACTCCTGCAGAAGACGCCTTAGATGTCGGAAGTCGTAGAGCAACTACTGGCCCTTGTAGGCGCCGGATAGATACCGAGAAATGGGTACTTTACCCTCCTACAATGACCAAGTCCAAGCTGATAGGGTGGTAGAGTTATTCGAAGATTTCCCAGCAAAAGAGAAAGTTCAGTGGTGCTATTCCTAATATGCCTACACATTGGACTGTTAATTCAATGTATCCTATTTGGATGTTTGTCGTTGAGGCAGCGCTGCGTTTTCTTAGAGAATAGCACCACTGGTCCCATAGAACTTTGAATAATAATTTCATTAACTACACAAAAGCTTTGAATTGAAAAAGAAAAATGCGAAAAATTCTTCCGTCGTGATTGCAGAAGCCATATTCGTCAGCCAACTTAACTATTTATGGATAACGAAATTACAATAGCCATCTTTTAGGATCTTTAAAACTAATATCCCAATAACCGTCGTCATTCACACCGACACCAGTACCAACAAACCAATTTTAGACTATCCAATTTTCAACGTTTAACCCTTCCAATGCGGTACCACCGTACCAGGCACGGACCTATCCGGCTGATAGTCTAATTGCGATCCCACGATAGGTGTGAACTTCAAGCAGCTTCGAATTAATCTTTACAACATTATTTTTGGGTTGAGTCTCTAGTATTTGACAGGCAATTTACTGTTCAGGAGTTTCAACTGGGTAAGTGCATGATGGCGTGGTTTTACAAGACGCTTTGGCACGGTCGAGAGGTTTTTAATTAACTTTCAGAAGTTTAGTTCAGAAATAGAATTTGGAATTAGGTTGTAATGCAACTCAAGCGCATTGGAGGGTAATTTGATTGCAAGTCTCTTTGGAAACCTATGTGCTCATGAATGTTGTTAAATACGAGAATTGGCTTTCAGGAATTTTACTTTGCGTTTTGACAAAGGTAGAAGTTTGATCTTATGTTTTTATCCGTTCGTTGTGACAACAGTTGGCGGAGGCCTATGTCTAACAGTGGACGTCGTTCGGCTGAAATGATGATGATGTTGTTATTGGAATTTGCAGTATCAGTAGCAGTATGCGACATGTTTGGCGTAAATAAACTCTTTTTTTTCCTTTTCTTTTTCAGTAGTCTTTTAGCGATATGATTGTCCATTGTCACACCCTATTAATGGAGGAAGCCGACCGCATAAGCGGAGGAAGCCAATCGCATAAGGCAACGGCGCTCACGCCCCAGAAGCCGCCAGGATTCCGACCCCGATTTTTTTTCACGGGTGCGGACGGCGAGCAATGGATAGCTCGCTGTCCGATCGTTCAGTAACCGACTGGACGGTGCTTAAGTTGTCGATGGCATTGTACTGTTCCCGCGCGCCTCAAGGAGTTGTCAGCAAACCGTAGAGGCCCAGTCTGCTAAGAGGCAGGCAGGTTCGAAGCCTACTGGGGCCAAGGGTCGGCTTCTGAAACGAAGGCTCGGCCCCGGTATGAAAGGCAACGAAGGAACGGGGTGGAATTTTTAAGAGTCTGACATTATCTCCCACTCCGCCCAAGGGCGGGGGTTGTCATTGAATGATTTTTACCCACTGAAAAAAAAAACCACTCTATTAATTTTAAGTTTAAATTGTAATTTTATTATTGGTGTACAATAAACAGTAGATCTACATATCTATCTAATAGGCTGTAAGAAACTGTTAGTGTAATTCTAAATCAATTATTTCTGATTTTGAGGTCTTTCTTTATTCTTTCTCTCTATAATTATCTTAGCTATTTCAATTCAAGCGGCGACGAATTAAAAACGATATTTTTGGGTTAAGTTTCGAATTTGATAGACAATTTAGTTTTGGTGAAGTTTAGATTGAAAGTTGGTGTACGACAACAGAGTTTAGCAGGGAGTGCTTTTGGCACCGTTGAAAGATTTTTAATTGGCTTTGGTAGGTTGAAAAGTGCAAGTTTTAATTCGTTACTGTGTTTTTAATGAGGTATGTAAGCAAACTACGGCGCGTTTGATGGTTAGTAGTTATCGGTCTCTTTAGAAGTCAAGCGTTTTGCCAAACTTAGAATTGTAACATTTTCAATATACTTAGGTATTCGAAAACCCGCTCTTATCCGTACCGCTTTTAAGCACGCAATTTACAGTTTTTCGCACTGTTGCGGAAAAGTGCGCGCGCTTGCTCCTACCACAATTTTATTACATTTATCGTATCAGGCTGCCTTTTATTTATGTCTTTGTAAGTGTATTGAAAAACTGACATTTGATACACGTGGAAATTTGTCACTGAAGCCCTCAGCTCCATAACATACTCGCCTGACGGCTCGGGAGAATGCTGCTTCGGTTGCTATGACAAAGTTTCTCCACTTGTATCAAAATTTTCTTTTTAGAATTGTAGCTCTTTGGAATGACTTGCGCATAGATTTCAAACATGAGTGCAGTTATGGTGTGGCAATAACACATTAGTCTTCACAAAGAAGTGGCAATAATCATAGATAGTTTTAGATAATAGTCAAGTGTTGTACGTACGTACGTCGCGCGTCGTTAAACTACACAGTGAAATGACTCAGCCTGTTTGAAACCACATTTAAAGTATATTTTTATAGCGATTGACCTTCAATGCGCAGTAACAGATTTTCGGGTTTCAATCGAAGTGCAGCCCAGCGGGGGGTTGCTTGCGGACGGCGGGCAATGGGTAGCTCGCTGTCCGTTTGTCCGGTAACAGACCGGACCGAGCCCAAGTCGTTTACGGCGCGCACTGTTCCCGTGCGCCTCAAGGAGTTGTCAGCAAACCGTAGGGGCCCAGTAGGGTCGAGGCCTAGTCTGGGGCTCTGGGAAGGTATGAAAATGCATACCAGGGCCCTGGAACCAAGGCAGGGAAGGAACAGGGTAGGTTTTTAGTCAGTAAAAGTCTGACACTACTTCCCGCTCCGCCCAAGGGCGGGATTTGTCATTGGATGATTTTACCTACCGTAAAAAAAAAAAAAAAAAAAAAAAGCCCAGCGGGGGGTTGCGTGCAACCATAGCAACGACGGCCAACTTTAGTTCAACATATTTGCCGCGTAGGTACGGCACAAGGAGAAACCTTTTTACCTTTTTTATGATTCCGTACCTCAAAATAAAAAACGGAACCCCTAAAGGATCACTTTGTGGTCCGTCTGTCTGTCTGTCAAAACCCTTGTAGCGACATCTATGTCGTCACAAATGAACTAATCCTGCATCGCGCAAGTAAGATTCGCGGCGCGATCGGAACATATAGAACAAAACCGAAATCATCTATCGGGCAATAGCCCACCAGACATAACACCTGTCTGGTCGGAGGATCCTCCCTTTTCAATGGAGGTATGTGGGACTTTACTCTCTGTTCCACTACCCCTAAACTGGTGACCCTCGACAAAGAACGTCAGCGCAGCCTTCGTGCAGCAACTACTTCGTGACGTCATCATCACTTCGGGAACGCATGGAGGTATCGAGTTGAAATTAAAGCCATATAGGTACTCAAATCTGCGGTCCCTTGGGGCTATGAAAAAATCAAACTTCTAAGTTACTTTACGGAAGAAAAATTAAGGCTGTTTAAATCGCAAAAAACGTACATTTCGACACTCTCGTCGATCAAATTAAAATTCACAGGGTACTTCCCGTTAAGACGGTAGCACAGAGATCACGTGCTGCCGTGCGCAGAAAGGCTTAGGGGAGACCGATATATAGTCTCTTCAGGGATGTGCCATGTAGCAGGCGTTGCACTGAGGGGGTTTCGGAATGGTCTTTTGAGAGGTAACGGGGCCCCTTCTACGAGCTGATGGTGATCGCCGGGGTGGTTTTAGTGAGTTAAAAATTCCACACTACCCGGACATATCCCCAAAGTCTGGGTGCCTTTTGAAAGTTTCCCCTCGAAAACCAAAAAAAAAAGGGTACTTCCCGTTGATCTAGAACCCTGAAATTTGGCATGAAGCAAGGTTTTATAGCACAAGTATAGGAATAAATCTGAAAACTGTTTTGTAGTTACGTCGAATTTTTTTATTGTATTTGGAAAAATCGTAAAAGACTATTCGGGAACTTAACAACAAGTTAATTTGAACGGAACCCTCAGTGTGCGAGTCCGACTCTCACTTGCCAAATTTTTTTGTTCAACAGTTTTTTTCTTATGGTAGGTAAAATCATCCAATGACAGAACCCGCCCTTGGGCGGAGCGGGAAATAGTGTCAGACTCTTACTGACTAAAAACCTACCCCGTTCCTTAGTTGCCTTTTTGCCGGTGCCGGGCCTTCCTTTCGGAAGCTGACCCATGACCCAAGCAGACTTCGACCCTGCCTGCCTGCAGCTAGCAGGCTGGGCCTCTACGGTTTGCTGACAGCTCCTTGAGGCGCGCGGGAACAGTACGCGCCGTCGACTACTCAGTTCGGAAATCCCTTTAGCAATGTCTCGAAATTCTCCTATCAAAAGTGATAGTTACACAAATGAGAACCAAAAAAATATTTTAAACCAACACAAAGTTGGCATCTATTTTCGTGGTGTTACGAACTTGTCTATCATTTCATTGCAGGCACGAGGTAACCTCACGACATGCAACCACGAGTTACGACTCTATTCCACTTTTGTGCCGATTGGACTTCGAAAAGTGTTAAATTGCTGCATTCACGCGATGTTTTTCGTGATAATATCTACATAGGTATAACACCACGATTATGAGCTCTAAACGAGGGTTTTTGTAGCTGACTTTTTCATCAAGTTTGGTTGTATATTCTTCTTTGACGTCGAAGAAGCTGATGTTAGTTTGAAATTCCCTAACAGTTTATAGAGTATCTCTCTTTTAACTATTTTTTTTAAAGATGGAGTGGAGTTTTTTTGCCGGTTCTTCTCCATAGGCAATAACTAATTGGAACCGTGCACTAGCTTCTGACGTTTTATATGAAAGTGCCCATTTAGACCTATGTAAATTAAAAAAATATTGAATATTTAATTTTGTTTTGCAATCAAATTACGTGTTTAAAACTGCTATAATGAATAACAAACCATTAATTTCAGGCTACAAAATGAATTATTAACAATCAGTATGATATACATCGAAGGATTTCAGCAAATCGATCATTCCGATTCGGTAACGATAGATTTATATATAGGTCGATGGATGCAAACGTTTTTTACACCAACTTATAAAACAGCTGCGTCATGTCATATTATGTACACAATTCTAGATTTAAACGCTGACGCGCTTCAGCGGGACACTCCCGCGCAGTATGACAGATGATTGTTATGACGATGCGCTTGAGTTACCACAATAACTATGTCCAATAGGTACGTCCATGCATTGTGTTGTTTATAGTTTGTTATGTTTTAGCAATGTTATAGTTCATGGATGGGTCGTTTAAGAGGGGCCTTCCCTACTCGTCTATCGTCAACGTCGAGCATAGTTTAAAAGCTTGTTGCTTCATCTAACGCAATCCAACGCGATGATTGATGAAAAGGCAACGAGAAAAAAGAGAGATAACGCCTGAAAAGTCTGTTGAAATTCGGTAATTCCGTGATTTACCTACTCGAATATTTCACAAAACTTGTTCCAGGAAATACTCGTACATGTTTAAAAAACACTGAAAAGATTTTGAGAAAAATTGACATCATTAAATGGGCAAGACTTCTATAGATATACTTTTTTTTTTATATATGAGTACAAAGTGTGGATTTTGACCTTTCAAAGTCTGCTATTTTACGTGGGTAAAATAGCAGAGGTCTTTACGTTTTTTTATTCGTACTCCTAAGTTAACGGAAAAAAAAAGATAAGGCTGTTTATATCGCAAAAGAATTATATTTCGAAATTCTCAAGGGAATCAAAATTATTCATAGGGTACTTCCCGTTGATCTAGAATCCTGAAATTTGGCATGAGGCAAGGTCTCATAGCACAAGTGTAGGACAAAATCTGAAAGCTGTGTTACGTTACAAAAAAAAATACGATGCCCAAAAATTTTCGTAACTTAATTTGGGAATTCAACTGTTTTCATAGGTAAGTTTGTACGGAATCCTCAGTGCGCCAGTCCGACTCGCACTTGCCCGATTCTTTTTTAAGCTTAGTTATCATTTTGTTTTGCACGGATGTGACGCATATCTTTTCTAAATAATTTTATGTTTGTCTAGTTCTTAGTTGCGTCATTCCGTGTGAATAAACAGATTTTCTTGCTTTCTTCTTTCTTTCTTTCTTTCGTTATTTCTTTTAAAAAAATAGGTATGTTTCTCCACACTAGGAATTACTCCTGTATCGTGGATGCGATTACAAACATATGTATGTATAAACAACACACATAATAACACCTAGACCCGGAACCTGAAGGCCATACAAATATTTGTTCCATGCGGGAATCGAACCCGCGACACGCGAATTTCGAATTTATAATTCACTTTCATTATCACGTCAAGTTGAAATTTAAGTAGTAACATTACTTACACAAATATCGAAAAAACTTAGTTGTATTCAACGTTGCATGCTTAGAGGAAATAATTAAAATCGTTTAGAGAGTTTGCCGTACTTGTTATTGTCAGAATGATATATTTATTGAATAGAACTACGTCTTCCAATAAAAGGTGCGGTGACCTTAAAAATATATTTATTACGTACTACTTCTCCCCCGCGTCTTTGGTTATACATTATTTTTAGTATATGCGAAACCTGAATATAATTTGTTCAGAATTAGTAACTGAATCAATTCCAAATTTTTACACTATATTATATTTTTTTCCCAAAAATATTTTAAAAAGGTCCCAAGTAGGATACCCCCGACGCTAAGTAAAACACAGGTCACGGCAGGTCATAGCGAGCTTTAGGCACCAGCGCACACCCGGATGGGACGGTGGCAATGTTTTTGCACGGAAAAAGTACAAAAATACATACAGCCGAATACATAACCTCCTCCTTTTTGAAGTCTGTTAAAAATCGCTTAAGCCGTTTCGGAGGAGTTCGTAAACAAACACTGTGACGCGAGATTTTTATATATTAGACTAGCGACCCACCCCAACTTCGCACGGGAGCAAGGTGATATTAAATATATCATGCATGAATTATACACATAAACCTTCCTCTTGAATCACTCTATCTATTAAAAAAAACCGCATCAATATCAGAGAGTAGTGGTAGCCGAGTGGTAACGGCCCCGATCTACGAGTTGTAGGTCGAGGTTTCAAACCTAGTCAGGGGTTTTACTTTGTGTTACTTATTTATTTCATCACCACTGCTCTCAAAAACGGTGAAGGAAAACATCGTGAGGAAACCGGCATGTTCTAGAACCAAAAATTCGAAGACGTGTGACATCCACCAATCCGCACTGGGCCCGTGTAATGGGTTACGGCCCATTCCACCTCCTAGAGAGGAGGCCTGAGTCCCAACAGTGGGAACATTAATAAGGCTGATGCAATGCATCAATATCCGTTGCGTAGTTTTAAAGATCTAAGCATACATGGGACAGACAGCGGGGAGCGACTTTGTTTTATACTATGTAGTGATTATACGTAATTATCGTAATATGGATGTGCTATACATATCCGTAATTCCGTACACTTGCTACATAATATACGAGTACGTTCGGGGATTACAAGCGCGGTTTCATTTTATTTTAATCGTTTATGTCCAGTTTGATTAATAATTATAATTTGATGAAGATAGCGGAAGATAGCACAGTAATAACATTTTGTCTTGTTTTATTTTAAACTCTATTAAAAATTTACTTCGTGATTATATTTTTCTTTTAAACCTAACTGAAGTTATAAATGTGAAAGTAAGTTTTTCTGTTAAATGTTCGTGGTCTAGGAGCGGCCAACCCGTAGGTACATTGTCATACAGCCGCTCTTACGTGATTATGATGTTATTGCACATCTTTCTTCAGATATTTTGGATACACAGATATCTTGTCGATATATCTAGGCTTCTATAGAAATAAAAACAGTGTAAAACTAATCCAGTAAAGATCTCTGAAAATCTGCTATTTTACATAACTTTGGCCCTCCACAATGTACTCATATATTAAAAATATAAAAAAAGTACATCTATAGAAGCCTTGCCATCGAGATTCAGAATAACAAATTTTCTCAGAAAAAAAATTAAAGGTATAAAAAACACGTTCCAGGAACAAATTTTGTAAAATATTCGAGTAACAAAAATCAGGTTTTCAGGCGTTATCTCTCTTTTTTCGCGTTACCTTTTCATCAAATATCGCGTTGTATCACGTTAGATGAAGTAAAAAGTTTTTAAACCATGGACTCTCTTAAAACACTAAGGGCTGATTTCATCATTCAATATAAAAACTTAGTTCAACTAAGCTGAGCTCAGCGTAATCTAGTTTAAAGACCCGTCTCGTAAACATAGCCGACAACAAAAGAATTGAAACTGAGTTTAACTAGGTTCAAGTCATCGCGGTGAAACGCAAAATAAAGCTATAATCTCGATTAGGCGCTCAAACTGCGTTTTGATTGAACGAATCGCGATTAGTTTATTGGTGAATTTGGCTCTAAATCGATTTAACATAAAACATTGCATATGCAAAGTAAAACATAAATATATATATTTTGAGGTGGGAAATCATCTTATGACTTCTCCCGCTGTAGGGTGAGTTGAGGGGGCGTATCGTTTGACAGACTAAAGACCATCAATGTCCACCTGGGTCATTGCCCTTTGCGTTCCATTACCACGGAAACACATATGAATTCTCACGACCTTAACGGGCAACGGCCCTAGTGGGCCCTACGGGTTTGTTGACAGGTCTTTGACGTGCGTGTGGTACAGTATACTTCCACGCGAGCCTCGAACAGCTGTCAACAAAAACATTCACCCAGGAAAAGTATAGTTTCAAGGAAAAGAACAATAACTTTTGACGGTCACTTTTGTTACCACCATTTACGACGCTAATTGGTGGTAAGCGTCTTTCGAATCATAATTAAATTACGTATATTATAGGATAACGTTGTTTATAATTTTGACTGGCCTATTGGTCTAGTGGTTAGTGGCCCTGACTGCTATGCCGAAGGTCGTGGGTTCGATTCCAACCCAGGACAAATGTTTGTGTGATGAGCACTATCATTTGTTATGTGTCTGGGTGTTATTTATCTATAATATGTATGTATTTAGAAATATATAAGTATGTATATCAGCTGTCTGGTACCCATAACACAAGCTCTGCTTAGCTTGGAACTAGACGGTGTTGTGTGATAGTTATGTGGATATATTATGTTATATATTATTATAATTTGTCATGTTTTATTGTAGAACTAAAAAGTTAAATAGATACCTTCCACCATTCGGTTCTATCATCAAATCATTTTGACAATTCTAATAATACCAAACACGGCTAGGATACACTGATTTATTACAGGATTCCGGTTCTTACCTACCTTCCGGTTTCATCATCAGATCAGTTCTATGTATCCCCTCCCCTTCTTCCTTCAGTCAGTAAAGCAATTTTATTTGTTATGTATGACAGTTCTGCTATGATTTTTTGAAGAGTTACGTTCTATATCTTCGAAGTTTATCATCAGATCAAAACGATGTTTCTATGGGACGCACTCGGGAGTATAATATTTCAATCAAAGCAAAATTTTCAAAATCAGTCCACAGTTAAAAAAATTAACGCACGTGAAGCCGCGGGTAAGAGTTAGTGTTTTATATCTTATTGTTGCGATTGTTTTGTAAATAATGTGCTGAGAGTCTTCAGTGTTTGCAATGTAGACAATTATATATCTATACACCGTTACATTTTGGCCGTTTTAATCTCGCGGAGGGTCGATTCGGTATATGAAATACCTACTATCGATTTGTAAAGAGAAAATTAAAAAATAAAGTACTTTTTTTAAAAACTCGAATTAATTTACGCATGCACGAAATTAATTTCTTTAAGTAAACGTCAGCTGAGCGAGGCCAATGAACTTTTGGTAGTTAATACGCAACGACCGACAACTACCTTCAAGGTCATTCACTCGTTTACGTAAAGAAATTAATTTCGTACATGCGTATATTAATTCAAGTTTTTGAAAAAAAGTACTTTATTTTTTAATTTTTTCTTAACAAATCGATAGTATTTCATGTGCCGAATCGACCTTTTGCGGGATTAAAACGACTAAAATTTAACGGTGTATAATAATATTTTTTGTATCGTTATTTTTATCGCTTTTGTATTGTTCTGTGCAACACTCAAAAACGGATGCGGTTTATGTCTAGGTATATGTAGTACATTAGCACGTTTTCCTTGAGGAATGTCAAAACCATATTTAATATTAATGTACGTAGTTAGGTACTAATTCTATATTATTACTAGCTGACTCATAAAACGTTGTTCTGCCATAAAAAATATCAAAGAAAAATTTGGGAGTTGGGGTAGGAGGGTAAAAGGTGTGCCTCTTTGCTATGCCGAATACGCGCCAGCCCCAACACCTTTCTCAGAACGCTGGCTGGCAGGAGGGACTCTCCGATCTTGTGGCGGTGGATACGACTGCACGCGGTCAAATAGACATTCCCCAGGTTCGGTGTGTCTCATCCACGAACATGACCATTACATGTTTGCCGGACTTATGGACTTTTAAAAAAACTTTGACCTCTGAGTTTGTTTCGGTGTTTCTTCTAAGGGTAGTCAGCTAGGAAACACCGGTCTCATCTAGTTAAAATTGGCGAAAAAATTGACGTGTAAAAGTGTTTTTAATAACCTTTTTGTGAAATTTAAATTTACTATTGCTTTATTAAAAGGTTTATATGAAAGCTTCCGATGCGTTGAGCTCCTTAGTAGTCACTTTAAAACCTGCCTCCAAAGGGTTATTGCTACAAAAATCTATAAGTAATTTAGCTACATCTCTCCACGGTTATATTATCGACCTAACAGAGGCCATTGATTAGTCGCGATACACGCCAGTGTGTGGCATACGTCACGACACGCAGCACCGCCTCTTAAGGACGCCGCTAATCAATGTTCGAAGACTTCCAATTGCGTTCCTATCACCATGGTTACCGGGTAACGCTGAGGGGGCTTGTATTTAGAAGAGGGTAAACGATAATATTTTTGTACATTCAATGAATCTGCACAACCTTTCTCTACTATACAGGCGTCGGTTTCCATGTTACCGGATTCAGCTGGGCACTTTTTTTGGGATTTGCGAAGTCATCAATTTTTCTTTTAATGTTTTTCGCTTGGATACTAAGTCCTTTAAGCTACTTACTACTATCTAGACTATAGACATTTGCCTAATAATTTTATTTACGAATATTTAGTTTGTATTTTTATAGAACTTGGTGTAATTTATTTTCAAAGTTATGTCTAACACAGACAAAAAAGCGGTGATCAGGCAAAAACTGTTAGGTGTATTTTTATTAGACTTTCACAAACTAAAAGATAATTTAATTATTCCATCTTTTGATATGCGGCTTTTATTCATATTGTGTTTAATAAACGAAGGAAGTAATATTATATTATTTATTCGAAAAATCATGATACGCGAGGAGCGACGTTAACTCTTCTTTTGTTTGCTCAAGGTCGCTGGCCTTCAGTGTCGCCTTAATACATAGTTTATTTGTTTACCATTCCAATAAAATTTAACATGTCCGAGTCGGGGTGCCCAAATCTCTTGATTATTGTAAAAAGTCCAATAGAATATCATTTTTGATGCACAGTTGAAATTTTTCTCGTTGAATAAATCTAGCCACAGCATATCTATATGTCGTCATCGACAAGAAATTATGAGACTATTCTTAAGTATCACGTCACTGTGACTTCGTGTCACTGTGTGTCTTTGGACTAGACGTAATCTTTACCGAAAAAGAATGTGTGACGACAGACACTGAAAATACTTGGCTCTGAATGAGTCAGGAGTGTTATCAGAGATAGTAGGCGGAAGTAAACATGATATAAGTGGGTGAGGGGAGATTTGCAAGCAGTTTGGATTTCCATGCTTTCCCTAACTAGGTTTAGTCACATTGGTTTAGAGTTCAGTTACATTTGATCTGTCTTAAAACAAACGCACTTTTTTTTTATTGAAGCTTTATGCACTAGTAAACACTGTACAAAGGCGGATTCAATGCCATAAGAAACTTTTTAGGCAGGTTGCATTTATGCATTCTGGTGTATCAAGCCTATACTGTCCATCGTTCTCCCATATACTGAGGGTGTTTTAATATAGTGCGGATTTCATTACGCATTCAGGATTGCTTCGCACGAGTAGCTCCCGCAAATCTCATGTTCATACAAGTATTTATTGTAATACCTAGAATACGCACGCGTGATGCGGGGCGTCAAATCGGGCAGCAGCAGCATGCGAAGCAATTCCGCATGCGTGATAAAATTCCCACACAAATACAAGACTTGATACTATGACAGCAGAATAATATAACCTCATCTGTCGATCATCAGAAAAAGAAGATACAATAAAAAAAAATCACTTAAAAAAGTGATTCAAGTATTACGTTCTAATACCAAAAACTATACTAAGATTTTTTATTAGATGAAGTAAAGTGACAGCAGTGGACAATGCCCAACTGTCAAATAACAATGCCCAACTGTCAAACAACCATTGTTATAGCTGTCACTTTACTTCGTCTAATAAAAAAATCATAGTATAGTTTTTCGTATTAGAACGTAATACTTAAATCACTTTTTTAAGAACACTTGTATTTTGAAATCATGTAAATTTTTTTATTCAGAACGAATACCAACTTGAGTTTGGAACATTCAGCTCAGTCATACGTAGGTATTGAAAATAAAAATGGGTCCTCTTACCTTTTTACGTTTTTTTTTTCTCGGATTGATTTTTTTTTTCAATTAAAGCTCTTATGATGCAAAGAGAGAGAGACACACAAAGTATTTTTACTAACTGTTCCTTATATCTTTGTACGTGTTTTTAATATGAGTCGAAACAAATAGGTATTGAAATGAAATAAATAAAAAAGTGTCCTTGCACTTCTCCATAGAGATATATACAATTTGGAACATGATTTATTTTAATAATTTGACAATACAGTGCATGTAAATGGAGTAACTGAAATAGATGATTTGAGTTGTGTTTAGTTTGAATTTCTCATCGTGTCTGAAAATTATTGCAATGACACAACAAATGATCCAAAATAACCATCAGGTATTCTACATAATATTCAGTCACGTATCAGGAAGTCGAACATTCAGTGGCTAATAATGATAATTTATACAAATGGGTGGCTTCGGTTCTGTACACGTCCATATCTCGTCGTAAGTACATGGCCTGGTATCGGTATCGGTATCTGTGGGATCGGCAGAAGCGTTCGCCTGTCATCTGATAACATCGGACGGTGAAAACTTAGTTACGTTATGGGTAGTTGTGAGGAAGCCAAGGACCGAAATGCCAAGGTTTCTACGTTTAAATTATTGTGGACTATGCTTATTTTGAGAGCTTCGGCTATAGCTATTTCCCTGGTATCTTTTTCTTCTATTCTTTTCTTTTCTGCACTATAGCTATCTTCCTTAGAAGCCACTGACCACCAAAGGTGGATCAGAAGGTTCCAAACTACCTCTCCAGCCAAGATTACCTTGGTTGGAGCTTTGTGTTACGGCTACTTGGACGTAAACCACGCGCCAACGTAAACGTAACATGCAACGTTTGCAAATCAGTCGGTTGGGAAAACGCACTCGCCAACCAATGGCATTGAAGGTCATGGTTTACAACTGCCGTCTACACGTATTGACACTAGCAAGGTCACCTCTGTTGGGGCGTTGGTTTGCAACCGTCTGGTCCAGCCTTTAGTCCGTTTGTTTTTTTTTATTTATAATGAGTGCGGCTTTAGGGTAGCTCTCATCTCTCTATGCGAATCTGGCGCTAAGACTAGGGATGTCACATCTCCTCAACCTCTTATGCTGTTATTCTCCTGTTCCAATAATACTAGTTGTACCTTTTTAATTTGAATTTTTAATGTTATCATCGTACAAATCGTTTTGAGAACACTTCCATTATGCGTAGGATTACTGCTAAGAAGTAGAATGCCATGCTTGTGTCAGTGTTTACTGATAGCTACCACGTTAATTAGTCGTTAGTCTGAGTCAAGATTCCAGTGTATAGGTTACTTCTAGGAAAGTGTGGTCCATCTTCGATCATATCACCGCTTACCATTAGGTGAGATCAATAATAAAAGCAATATTGAATTCAAGTTTTACTAACGTATCGTAACGTAATCAATAGTATCATACTATTGATTTTTGGTAGGTTAGCGTCTTTTAGAGAAATAAATAAACAGAAAATGCTTTTAATATAATTACACTGCCAGAATTTACAAATGAGCGTACATTTGATAAACTGCCTTCGTTATTTTATTTATTTATTAAAACTTGATGCTCTAGTAAAAAACACTGTACTAAGGCGGACTTAATGCCTGAGGCATTATCTACCAGTCGACCTTAGGGTGGTGCAGAAACATAGCGGTAGGTACAACTTAATGGTAAACAACAACTCACCGCAACAACAACTTAAGGTCAGGTTTTACTAATTTTTAACTTTTTAACCTCTGGAAATCCACAAATATAGAAAAGAACACCATGAAAATTTATTTTATTAAAATTGACTATAGCCAAACGCTTGGCAAAAATGAAAACATGATATAAATTAATTGGCTCGATAAAAAAAAATCGCGAATCTGACCGTAATTTACGACTTCAAACGTGTTTATTAACGAGATTACGTTACAGAAATATTTGAAACTTACAAAAAAATCATGTTATTTAAAAGCGCTTCGCAAAAACATCTTGAACAGTTATTATTATTTTTATAATAATAAAACCGCTGTTTTGGGGCCGCGAAGTCAACATAGTCCCGAGCGGAGTTCATATAAAAAAAACAGTGACTACAACCGGCCCTTAAATGGTTAGTAGTTACGGTGGTTTTTCTTATAGTTTCCAAAAAAAACACGATCGTTGTTGCTTCATGTCATTTCTAACCCTTATGCTAATGTCCCAATGCACAACAACATCCATTGCCATTTCCTGCCATATTAAGGCTTCACGCCATAATATTCGCGAGTAGAGTAGCTGCAAGATCAGCGTTCGTGCTAACCCCCCATATCGACAGCATTAGCATACCGCATCGCTTATCGAAAATAATACCGTGATGTATTAGTGGGGCACGGAAAAATAACGGAAACTCACTTCTACTACCTCTACCGTACCTATTACTACCTGTACCGGTTCAGGATGATAAACCATGGTGCTATTGGGTTGACTGAGTCAACCTAAAACCACACTTGTGTTCTTCAATGTTTTATGCGTTCTAGGACCAAGGGTTTCCTTTCCAGAAATTGTGATTCAGAAAGGCTTTAATTAATGGGCATCAACCCTACTGGCCTCCTACGGATTTGATCTCGTGGGCTGGGTTCTTACCGGACGGCTGGACAGCGAGCTACCCTTTGCTCGTCGTCTGTAAATCCACGCTTGTGGTGGCTGGACGCCCGGGATGTCTCCTGAGGCCTCGATTGGGGGCGAGGATGTCCGTTCCCTCACGTTCACGGCTATCGCCTTCGCTAGCATTACTGCTTTTAAGTTTTCAATTTAAAGAACACTAAAGTTGCGTAATGTAAAAATTGAATATCAACGTCATGTGAAACCTATAAATTTTAAAACTTCGGATGAAATGATCGAGCTGTACTTCAAAAGAAAAAAAAAATTACATTTTACGTGTCACGGGTTCGATTTCCGCACGAAACAAATATTTGTATGGCCAAGAAATAGTTATTCCAGCTGTAAGTGTTCTGTTTATGTGAGTTTACATTTTTGTGAACGCATTCGCGATATAAGTAAAAGCAAAGTTTTATAAAAAAAAAATGTCTGCCTGCAATTGTTCATGAGATGTAGCCCGCTGACAAACAGATAGACGGACAGATACGGCTTAGGTAAAAGGGTTTCGTTGTTTATCCTTCGATTAAGGAACCCTAAAACGCACATATTATCAAAATACTCGTAATTTTATCGATAAATATGTGACATACATTATTAAAATTGATAAAGATGACGACGTTTTATATTTAGATATTGAATAATTATTATTAGTTATGTTTACGTTTTGTTTTCCTGGAGCGCTGAAAAGCACCTATTTATGTTAAAAATTTAGTCAACAAAAGGTTAAAGGCCAATTTAGACGGTGCCTTTTTCTCGAACGTTTTGGTTCGAGAAATCGTACGCAATAATGGCAAGCAATAATCGCCATAACATTATCGTATCAAAGTGTGTACACACAGGTAAGAAATAAATTCTCGCCTACGATTATGAGAGTTCATACGAGTCTCGTATGAACTCGTAAGCAATAATCGCTAGGCGATAATGTTCTGCGTCTGTTTAGACGGCAAAATTATAATAAGAAGATTCTTGCTTACGAGAATCTCGACTTGTCTGTACACGATCTTGTATGACATTTTTCGTTGCTCATACGAGTATCGCACAAATCGAAAAGTGGACGAGTGAGAGGTAAGTCCGCTCCACTCTGGTGAGAATCGTGCGTGCATTCGAGAAGAGGAAATCGTACCGTCTAGGTATGAATGTTAAGACGAAGAAACTTTTTTATGTTCTTACGATTATCTTACGTTTGAGGCGAGAAACTCGTACCGTCTAAATTAGCCTTTAATTACAGCGAGAAACTCGTACCGTCTAAATTAGCCTTTATTTACAACTCGATTTTGCCAGTGGTTTTACCTACGTAAATGAGGTATCTACATACAAACCTCCATACAAACTTTAGACCTCAGTTTCATCCCCTTAGGGGGTGAATTTTGAAAGATCATCTC
The DNA here is from genome assembly GCA_958295575.1 of Leucania comma. Classification (NCBI taxonomy): domain Eukaryota; kingdom Metazoa; phylum Arthropoda; class Insecta; order Lepidoptera; family Noctuidae; genus Leucania; species Leucania comma. Next base: position 1,694,228 of record OY282484.1, read on the forward strand.
TTAGAGTTCGTCTACGTCATAAACGGAAGCCTTGTGCAAAATGTCACGTTCATAGACCCAGTTGTTTCAGCTGAGCGTTGATATGTCAGTCAGTCAGTATCTCCTTTTACATATATTGACTAACTCCTTCCAGCCTACGTCATACAAAGCTCCTTAGTAATTATTACTTAAATAAACGAAAGAGCCTTGACTCAGGACCTTGTAACTAACTGTCATTTTATTTAAACATCTGGCAGCATAATAATTCCACCAAGAGGTAGAATTTCGAAAAATCCTTTCTTATCGGATGCCTACGTATACAAAGAACATACCCTGCCCTGAGTACAGACGCAAGCATGTCAATCTACCCCAAGCTGTCAAATTTTACCAATCGAACATTAACCTTCAGTTATTGTGATAAGGTTTAAAATTTATTAAAAAAAATTGACAGATTGAGGTAGGTTGATGTGCTGGCGTCTGTACAAAAATGGGTAAAGTTGCGACCCTGAGTCGTTTGTTTATAACTCGAGTAGCTACCCTGGAGTTAAACCAACTAACTCTAACTTCGAGCAGGGTAGGTTGGTGTAAGCGGTAAATGACATTGACAGTTGAACTCTACTTTCCCGTTCAAAAATGCGAGTGTAGAGTACCTACCCGTGTACGTCATTAGAGTTAACACTAACCTTAAATTTGAACGCAGCCCTACAAGTTTCAGGTCTTTACGATCAGCGGTTTATGCTGTGCGTTGATCCGTTAGTCATGCACGACAAAGCATTTTATAGATTGCTCCGTCTATTTCTCGCATCGACTCATGAGTGCATTGACGCGTCATGATGCAGCAGACGGCCTCACAGCTTATCAGCTTGTGAGTGCTTGTTGTCGCTGGTTCTTACCCGTTCGCAAAGACGTATAAAAGTGCATGTGCCGACTAGTCCTTCTAACAACGTGTAAGGATCGCGAATAGCTGCCATATGAATTGCACTTCTTTATATGTAAATTGTTTGGACGATGAGCAATAGTTAGCTCGCCGTCCGGCCTTCCGGACCAAACCCGAATCGTCGACTCCCCATACTGTTCTACGCGCGCCTTAAAGCGCAAAACCGCAGGTCGAAGCCTACTGGTACCATTAATAGACAACTGAATGGGTTACCCCTGCCCGTGGTCCTGGGATGCAAAAGGCGACTGAAGAAACATAGGTGTAATTGCCCTCCCGCTTCGCCTTAAAGCGAGAGAAACCGTTAGATGATTGCCCAACTTAAAAAAAAAGTGAAAAACGGAAAAATACGGAAGGTTGATAGAGCAATGGCTCTTTTAACCAAATGGTAAATACGGCACTGGTCGATGAGATATCTAAAGAGACTGACCTCGCTTCCATCCTGCTGCGCGTTGCACTTGCTGATGTTGAGGGTGCCCGAGATGAAGTCGTTCTGCACATCCACTATGAGGAAGGCGCTCACCGGACGCACGATCTGCACATAAAAACATCCTGTAAGTTACCTATTCAACAGAGATGCACGAAGTTTAGGATGTCGACCAATCAGATTGAATTTCAGAGTCCTATTATTTTTGGCGCCCAATCAAAGTATCATTATTTTTTGTGGTGGGATTTCATCCAATGAGTGCTCCCGCTCTAGGGTGAAACGAGAACGTCTTGTGCGTCTCACATCCATCGGATTCCCGCGATCCTCACCAGGTCGGTAAGAAATCAGTTGAGTGGAAAACCGGTACCTATTGTCCTTCTGAAGCTGTTGGATCTGTCATACTCGAAGGAAAAACGAAGTAGAGTAATATAACTCTATTCGACCTTCTCATACTTGTAAGTCCAGGTGCAAAGACGCCGTCTTTAGGTTACAGACGACCATAAAAATATCTGCTCAAACTCACCACTTTAATCCAATGGTTCCAGCAGAAGGTGAACTCCTCCTTATCGATAAAGCCGTCGCCGTTCTTGTCGAACACCTGGAAGATGTGGCGCGCCCTCTCCTCGGACAGCGGGTAGATATGGCCCTTGTCGTTGCGGAACAGAGCCTTGCAGATTACGCGGAACTCGTCCAGGTTTAATTTCCCATCCCTGTGACAAGGGGTGTAAGGTTTAGATTTCAGTGACAACAAAAGAAGAAGGAGGTAAGGTACTACTTTAATTAAGGCCGGCCAATCCGAGGTACATTTTCATACAACCGCTCTTACGCGATTATGATGTTATTACACTTCTTTCTCCAGATATTTTGGATTCACAGATATCTTTTGGATATTATCTAGGCTTCTATAGAAATAAAAACATAAATTTGTGTAAAACTAATCCAGAAAAGACCACAGAACATCTGCTATTTTACGTGAACTTTGGCTCTCCATAATGTACTTATATGTATATATATATAAAAAAGTACGTCTATAGAAGCCTTGCACATTTAATCGAGATTCTAAATGACGATAATTTTAATCAGAAACTTTAAAGGTTTAAAAAAAAATCACGTATTTCCTGGAACAAGTTTTGTGAAATATTCAAGCAAATCACGGAATTACCAAAAGCCAACAGAGTTTTTAGGCGTTCTCTTTTTTCGCGTTGCCTTTTCATCAAACATCGCGTTGGATTGTGTTAGATGAAGCAACAAGCTTTTAAACCGTGCTCGACGTTGACGACATGCGAGTGAGGAAGAGGAGCCCTCTTAAGATGTAGCGACATGTATGGGAATTACAAAGGAAGTGAACTACGAAGTCCTGCATCGCGTTGTGAAAGTTGTCGCGATTCGAACATAATCAATTTGGAAATCCTTTTTAGCGCAGTCGTGAGACACACAATGTCGTTGTTATTATAATTTTTATTTACGTGTTTTTGTTTAAGTTTCTATATACCTACTTGTTTCTTCATAGTGCGTGTCTGTGTGCTAAATAAACGTGTTTTCTTTCCTTCTTTCTTTCTAAATCAACTATCGGGCAGTTACCTGGACCAGACAACACCCATCTGTCAGAGGATTCACGAAACAAGTCTCGAAGATGTATTCGATTCGCAAAAAAGCACTTTATTATTGATCACTATTAAATTACGGTTTTCACATGTCGCTTATTGAAAAATTTCAGGTTTTTGATTTCCTTGCAAGAGTCAAAATATGCGATTAAATGTAGCATAAATTACTTTATCTTTAGATTGCGTTGACTTTAGAAGTTAAATGTTTTTTACTGTTTCCAGGGATAGTAGACCTAAAAGGGTGGTGACAGATGGACAACAACGTGATCCTATAAGTTACATAATCAGCCTATAGTTTTCACTGCTGCACTGAAATCCTCTCCTTATAAGGCTAAGAACTCACGAAGCCGTTTTCAACCGCGCCCGCCGCGGCAGAGGAAACGGCTGCTTTATTTTTAAATTCACGAGGCTGCAGTTTTGTGCGGTTACGATTTTCGGCCGTAAACCTGGCGAGTGAATACCGCAAGACATACGGTTGTAAGACGGCCCGGCTGGTGCAACGGGAGCCTCGAACAACCGCGCACACCGCGGGCGTAAAACGCGTCGTGAAATGTGCTTTGATTTTTTACACATGTATCTGAATTATGCAGAATGCTGCGGCCTTAGGCTAAGAATAAGAACTCACGAAGCGGTTTTCACCCGCGGCCGCCGCGGTCGCGGGCCCGCAGCTTTTGTAAAATGCGGATAAAAATAAAAAAAATTAAAGCACAGTTTACGACCATAGACAACGTCAATAGGAAAAAACTAGGCAGACTGAATATGGGAGGCCTTCAAGCAAAATCAGCCTTTATTATTATCACAACTGGACCAGCTACAAGCTACAAGCTTTCTCTGTATGACATGAATTTAGTTGGTTGCTATTTATTTTTATTATATTAAAATTTGATAGTGGTTTTGGTAGTTGTTTGAGGTATACTATTTTTGATTTACTACAATTTCATTCTACAGTTCCAGGTCTTGATGTCTTGTGTATGTGAGTTTACATGGAAGTGAATGCAGCCACAAATTAACTGTAGATTTGTAGTATAGGGCAACACTAAAGAAAACTGTTTTCACTCTGCAAAAGTTTTTTTTTAGTTGGGTAATCACCCAATGGCTTTTCGCATTCTAGGGTGGAGTACAAGGATGAATGTCAGACAGTTATTGACTATAGCCCACTCTTATTCCAGGACCCCGGGTTTCATTTTCAGAAGCCAATGGTATAAAGTAAAGTACATCACTACTTCTTTGGATAATTATTTAAATTAAGTGAAAGTATTCCCAATTTAGCTAGCAACAAGTCTTATGTTCTAATTAAATACCTAGATTAAGTAGCTTCCAACAAAAGTTGCCATAAAAAAAACAATAGTAAAAGGATACTTTAAAAAAAAAAAACAAATGGTGATGGCATTCAATAGAAAAAATCTTTGTAGGTATTGTGTCAACACATTAAAGTAATTACATGGTAATTTAATTTTAACTTGCTACTCATTTGGTTTTTCATTTGCGCATTGAGTTGATTGTTGAAACCTTGGATTACAAATGAGGTTTTTCATTATTATTTTAAATGTACTATATTATAGTATCTAACAATCATTACAAACTATATCTTAAAGTTACACAGGAAACATGCTTGATTCAATTTGTAAATTTAAAAACTTTCGGCATAAATTAATAGAGAAAGGAGATGGAATTTCACTTTCATTCACTATTGAGAACTTTAAGTTAACCAGGGTAACAAAAACAAACAAATACAGAATGAACTTTCATTGATAAAAACAAAGTAAAGTTTTCAAGATTCCTTCTATACAAAGTCCTTGCAAAAAAACTCTTCTTATTAAATGCGCTGGCCTGTGAATAACGGTAACTTTTAAGACTAGTTTCCAATCTAGTTTTTCTGAAAATAATTACGAAAAAGGTGTTAAAAACATACCCATCTTTATCAAATGTTTCATAGCAGGCGTCCATGTCGCTGCAATCGAACTCGTCGACTGGCGTTCCGTTGCTATCCTCCAGCATTGGTGGTTGGATCGAAATGAGTCGCCAGCCCTCGCGGCAACCGTTTATAAGCACCTCCAGCATGACTACCGAACTCTGTGTAACCTTTTGTGACCTATAACATAAACAACACTTAGTAACGCTTATAATCACACAAAACTACCACTTAACAACTACATTTTTAGTGATATGAAAGCCCACGTACCAGAAAAAAATTAAAACAGTTTTGATTCACGTTTTATTAAGAAAATATTATGAAATAGTTTCAAAATTGAATTTCTCGCCGAAAGTGCAAGTGAGATTGACGTGACGAATGGCTTATAATAAATGTCACTGTCAAGTGACTGTCAATGTCAAAGTGAAGAATTTTATACGTTCCTTCTCGCATAAGTGTGTAGATGCTGAGAAACCATCACAGAGTACTTTGTAATATACAGAAACCCTTTTGGTTTATACATCCTGCGCATAATTATAGTAAATGGTTCAACTTATTTACCGCGTACTATAACATTATTGCAGTAGATAACAATGCAGTAGGTCTATTATAAAAGATTTATAATGATTTTATTATTCCCTTTATTAATTATTTATACATGTCTTTTATAATTTTTAAATATTTCCTAAAAAACGTATAAAAAAACATTTAAAAATATAAAAAAACAGTAGTCCGCCGGTGTCGGGAGCAGGGTCCAAGCTACCGGTGGTTAGGGCTCCAGAGACAGGAACCTCCTCACAATGCGAGCCGTATCGAGGAGTACTGCCTTCTGTATCAGGCCCTTGATCCAACCACGCAACGATAGCTTCGACAGATGGTCGTCGAAGCTTTTGGCTATAAGGCCGTTGGCAGTCACGACAATCGGCACAATGACAGCCGTGTCCACATTCCACATGTCGACAACCTCGTGTGCTAAGTCGAGATATTTGATTTGTTTCTCTTTCTCAGCTTTCACGAGATTCTCGTCATGTGGGATGGTGACATCGACTATCATTGCGCGGCGCGCTAATCGGTCTACCACCACTATATCCGGCTTATTGGCTACAATAGTCCGGTCAGTGATGATAGACCGATCCCAGTACAACGTGGCATGGTCATTTTCGAGAACTGGGTCGGGCACATACCTGTAATACGGTACCTCAGAATCCACTAGGTTGTACTTCAAAGCAAGTTGCTGGTGAATAATCCTGGCTACTTGGTTATGTCTGTGCAAATACTCGCCGTTAGCCAGACGAGAACAACCAGAGATAATATGTCTGATGGACTCACCCGGTCGATGGCATGCCCGACACACGTCAACCGTCCCATCCTTCATAATATCGAGCCTGTTATGGAAGAACATCGTAAGCGACACACATACAATTTTACAGGAGAGATATTTTACTGTTTATTTTTTACTGGTTAATCATATTTGTCCGGTTTTAGTATTATGTTCAAAACACGTTAGGATCTACGTATAATCAATTAAATCATTGCAGAAAGAGTTAAATAATGAGTACTTTTGTCGCTTAAGATAAAATTGAAGGTCGTAATTTCATCTTGTTTTTAAAAAATCGTCATTTACGCTATCGCTTTTCGTTATAATATCAGGTAAATCAATATCAAGATTTTTTCACATTAAAACGAAAACATAATAAATCAATTTATATTAATAATTGGTACTTAAAAAATTTTCATTAACATCAATAAATCATACAATCAATCATTCGTCGTCACTTTCTTCCGGTAGTATAAGTCTCTTGTAATGTCATCATAAGCCAAGGCAAGGTATTCCTGCGCATATTGTGCAGGAATTATACCCTCGTCACACATTTTTTTCAGATTCATGTATTTTGGTTTAGCAATAGGTATTTTTGCCGATTATGCCGCCGTGGGCGTGGGTGACTGGAGACGTTGTTGACTTTGGCGAGATCTAATTAAAAAGCTCAGATCCACGCATTAGTTTTCGCAATCAGTACCAAATCCGTAATTAAGTTCAATTATTTTTGGCTTCGCTCGTTTAACGCAAGCTGATCTTAGCTTTGTAACTGGAATTTTAATTGATTTTGGTAAATATAGATCCGCAAATTTTTTCCAATCCAAGACGTCGGCATTTTCTAGCATTTTAATTTCATAATTTTTTGGATTTGTCCTGGCATTAGAAATTAACGTGGGCCATTGGGATGGTGCCCAAACTGTCCTTCCTTTTATGAAGGTTTCGATAGTTGAATGTACCGAATGCCCAGGAATCAAAAAGTTTATAGTTATGTTCTTAATGAACATTGCAACATAACTTATGAAGTACGACAACATCGAAAGCATCGCTCTATTTTTATTTTGTCCGCAACAACTATCACAGTACAAAGCTAAAGATGAATGCTGGCCCTTCTCATCAATCATTTTGAGGTACTTAAAAACCACCGTACAAACTTCACGCGGGGTTGCAATGGTCGTTGACAGGATCCAGCAGTTGGGACTCAAGGTGGCACTGCACAAGTCCGAGGCCTAGTGTTTTCACGGCCATCGGGGTGCGCCACCACCGGGTTCCCAGCTAACGGTAGGAGGGGTTCACATCAGCGTCAGGTCGACAATGAAGTACCTGGGACTCGTCCTCGACAGCTGGTGGAACTTCAAGGAGCACTTCCGACGTCTGGCTCCCAAACTGAATCGGACTGGGGCTGCTCTCGGGCGGCTCCTGCCCAACCTCAAGGGACCAGACGCCTCCTGCCTGAAGCTCTACGCGGGAATCGTTCGGTCCATGGCCCTCTACGGGACCCCGGTGTGGGCACCGACGTTGACACAGCAACCGAGGGCCCAGCTGAATGCGTGCCAGAGGGTCATGGCAATACGCATGGTGCGAGGGTACCGAACGATTTCCCGCGAGGCGGCGACCCTCCTTGCTGGCCAACCGCCATGGGATCTGGAGGCAACAGTCCTTGCTCACATGTACGATAAGCGCATGGCGATGCAACGCCGGGGCGAAATTCCGCTGCCGCGACAAGTCGAGGCATGGCGGACAGAGCTCCGGCGGGATCTCAGGGCGAAATGGCGTCAGCGACTATCGCAACCTCGTTCGGGGCGCGCCACAATTGGGGCGATAAGGCCCATCCTTGAGGCGTGGTTGGAAAGACTTCACGGCATTCTCAACTTCCGCACGACGCAGGTGCTTACCGAGCACGTAAAGTTCGCTAAGTACCTGTTCCGGATTCGTGCGGAGGATTCGCCCGGGTGTCGCCATTGTGCGGAAAATCCGCAGGACACGGTGGAGCACACTGTAGAGGTGTGCCCCGCCTGGGCGGAGCATCGCCGTATCCTCGTGGGGGCGATCGTCGGCAGCGATCTCTCTCGCCGGGCCTTGGTTCAGGCCATGGTCCTTAGTGAGGAGGGATGGCAGGCGGTCGCCTTCTTCTGCGAAGCAGTAATGCTAGCAAAGGAGGAGGCCGACCGCATCAGGCAGAGGCAACGGGGCGCTCGCCCCAGTCGCCGCCGGGATTCCGATTCCCGTAGGCGCGGGCTTGCAGACGGCGTGCAATGGGTAGCACACTGTCCGATCGTCCGGTAACCGACCGGACCGAGCCCAAGTCGTCGACGGCGCGTTCTGTTCCCGCGCGCCTCAAGGAGCTGTCAGCACACCGAAGAGACCCAGCCTGCTAACTGCAGGCAGGCAGGGTCGAAGCCTGCTGGGGTCAAGGGCCGTTTTCTGAGAGGAAGGCTCAGCCCCGGCAGTATAGGCAACGAAGGAACGGGGTAGGTTTTTAGTCAGTAAGAGTCTGACACTACTTCACGCTCCACCTAAGGGCGGGATTTGTCATTGGATGATTTTAACTACCATAAAAAAAAAACCGTACAAACTTCATTACAGCCTCTTTTGGCTTCAGACTCTTGCCATAAGTAACAATATCCATTCTTGGTTCCATTCTCGTAAATAGTTTCATTAAAATAGGCCAATTTTCTTGAGTAATATAAGTTTATACTGTCTCCGTGCGGGGTAGTTAGGACTTTTTCAAGATCAAAACTCGCACACAAAAAATCACTTGAGTTTTTGCTGCGAGCCTGATCATCCAAAAATACAGATTTTGGGCAGATCATTTAAATATGTTTTATCGTAAGTGACAAGCGTTACTTACGATAAGTTGGTTACGATAATTCTGATTGTTCTACTATTTGAAACTTTAACTTTTGTCGTTTGCGATACTATTTATTTCCTGTTATAATTTTGACGTTTATGCAAATATAAGTTTAGGGGTCTTTGCGTTACAGTCTAAATAATTTTAACTTGACGTTACGATAAAAAAGTGAAATACCTATATTTTGTCGTTTACGATGTTTTTCCATAACAGGCTCGATATGTCTCCGGTAGTTGTTCGTTAGAATAACTTCGTCCATAATCGCACATACAAAACCTTCAGTTTCTCCGAAGAGGTCACTGAAACGTAACCAGGCCACGGACGCCGTGAAATAATGATTTTATTATTATTATAATACTACAAGATAACACGAACAAAAAATAAATATTCCGTGGAAAGTTTGTTGAATTAATTAATTTATTTTAAAATATCGATGATTTTTACACACGAGTTGTGTGAGTGTTGGGACGTCGGACCCGGCCTCACAGCGTGTGTTGCCATTTTAGCGATTTTGTCGCTAAAAATAATAACTTAATTTTAACAACAAAAATGGTTTAGCGACATCTAAAATGGTTCTAGGGTTTGCATGCTTGAACGTACTAATCTCAGGAACTGCTTGATTAGATAATTATTAGGCATAATATCACATTACGAGAATATCACGATAATATCACCCGAGTGAATTCACGAGGGACAGCTACATAGTTTTTGCTAATTTATCAATATTTATTGCAGGCGGCGTAATATTTAACATTTTTGTAACAAATTTTAAATTACTTAATTTATTAGACCGCTGACCGCTTGGCAACTGTCGCCAAGCAATGGGATCCTGCAGAGGGTAAGCGCCATCGAGGCTAGCGTAGATGGCCAGTTGATCTGGACACGTACCATGAGGACTGGTTCGAGACGGCGTGGGAGAAGAATGTCTGGAAGGACTTGAGGGAGGCATTTGCCTAGCACAGGGACAGTAATGGTTATAAAATAAAATACAAGTATTGAATAAAAAAATTTAGTTAATCAGAATTTAGTTGTTCAATTCCTTTCGTATCTGCATCATTGTGTGAAGTATCTGAGTACTGGCAAATGGAAGAGGAAGGCGATTAGTTCCAAAGCATGAAAATAAGAAAGAAAATAGTTTTTATATTTGACAGTTAATTATAGGGCTGACGTTCCAATTACTATTTGAATCGCGTTGTAGCGACTTTCAAGCGACTGTTGGCAACACTACTCACGGTACATTGCACATCACCAACCACAGATTATTAATTCTTTTCTCAGCGCGCGAGCGTCATTGAAATTTTTTCAGTTTGCGTGTTCTATCTACAATATTTGTATCAAATTACGCTGAATTAGGTACTATTTCATAAGTAATGGCGATTGCTGTACATTAGTGCAAGTTATCTTTCTTTTTTCTGTGGCTGTAGAGGTTATTTTTGTTTTGCAAACACCCACAGTTTAGAAAGATGGTGATAGAGAAAGTACATGGTCTCCATGCGACGGGGCTGAGCCTCAACGAGCGTTTTTCGATGTTGTCGAACGCGACACCGGATCGTGTTCTTCAGCGGAAAAGGCGGGCCTCCGTGGGCTCCATAATAAGCCAAAATTATAACTACAGCAATCGGTTGATTGAGCAGGTCGCACGCCGGTTAGAGATGCAAGCCAAAAGGGTAAATATTACCATGATACTTCTTTATTCCATAAATAGCATGTAAATTGTATGCTCCCTTGAAATCAAAAGGATTTGTTTGGTTTTGCGGATTTTGTCTACAATACATTATGTACATAATAAAGATGAAAATATTATGACTGTCACTTACTACTGGTATATTATGTTGTTTAGTTCTCTTTTACTTTTAGCTATTATTACATATTGGCTTTACATAATGGAATAAAACATGACATCTTATTCAAAACATTTACATTGGTTTGTCAACACAAACCGTCACTTCTTTTCAAGGGTGAATAGGTTGCTTATGTGCAAGCATACTTTATCGTCACCCAAGTAATATTCAAGTGTGACTATAATAATAAGAAAAAGAATACTATCTTTACAGGATCTAACTATTACACCACTTGATATTCAGACCGGTTTTGTCGACGTTGCATAGTGTATTAAGGTCCAGACAGTCTTACTCGGAAGTAAACTTAAGGACAGTCTGTGTAACTTGTGCGGAATATCGAGTGGTGTAATAGACGCTTTAATTTGATCTCACTTGCCAATCCAATTTGTTTTGTTTACAATTTCTTTGGTGTTGCTGTTCAAACAACCATAATGTCACTAGGATAGGTAGCCTCACATACCTGGCCAAACTTATCTATATATTTAATTAGAGACACAATAGAAAGGCAATAGGTGTGCGGACACCGTTGTCTGCTTGGGGCTTGAGTAACTACAAGGAGAAACTGACTGACTGGCATATCAACTACGAGTGTGAAATTTTTCACAAAGTTTCCTTCTAAGATGTAGGTGATTATTGAGAGAGGAATTTTAAGAATTAAAATAATATTACATGCATTTACCATTGTATATTGGGTTGCTGTTTGTTGGGATATATTTTTGTTGTATTGACCATTAGCTCAAAAAGAACAAGAAGACATTATCATTAGTTTATTGTTTGAATATACAGTGTTGTCAAGGAATATCCTCCAAGGTAAGCTGCAAAATTTAAGGTCATCTTACCTTATTGAATGAGTTTTTCATGAAATAGCCAATCAGTAAAGTCCGTTTTAACATGTATATTTTTACTACCTAGCGGCTTGTTTGGTGTAGTGTAGCTACTACTAAAATAATAATTAGGGGTATGGTGTAGTAGCTGCAAATGCAATGAAAAAATGTCAAAATGGGCCTTTTAAAAATCTACCAAATTCAGTACATTGATGTTCGCCTAACAGGCTAACTGGTCAAAATGTACTGAACTTCGAACAAATGATAGTTCCGCTAAGTGTATTATCGGTAAAAAGTTTTTCGAGCAAATGAAACGTTGGTGTAACGAAAAAATTCGAATTGAGAATAGGGCAACTAATACAGTGGCAAACGTGACTACGATGAAAAAAACAAAAAAGAAACAATAATAGTTGAAAAGTTTTAGGTGAAATGAAATTCGGTCAAACGTTTTTCGAACTTATAACTGAAAAATATTACTAAATTAGCTTTGTTTTCTCAATTTTACCAAAAATAGCATCTTTTCTTTGACAATATTGCATTGTTTGGTAATCTAAATTGAGATCTCTTGATTTCATATCTGATGTGTATCATGATTTATTTTCAGCAAGCAATGCGGCAGAGGCTAGGTTTCCAACAGTCTGGTGGTCTGCGACGCTTCGGCAGCGAGAGTAGCCTGCCTGGTCTGCGAAGGTCCAACAGTTTTGGCAACCTCAGCCAGCAGAGTATTAAGAGTAGAGTCAGCTGGAAGCAATCTAATAACAATCTCAGGTATGTATTAAAAATATATTGAATACTTTTCTACGCGTATCGTTATTTTGAGTAATGTTTCATCTCCCTGGTACTAAATGCCGTCATCAGTGTAGCTACTCCCTTGGCATTTCTTGATTTTTTACGTCTGCAAATAATTATTGACAGAAATAGGATTAAGGTTGATAATGCTGTACACTAATGTGTAATTTAAGTTTTATATTTTTTAATCTTAAAATAGTATAATTTGAAAGTTTTTCTGCCTCTCTTCTTCACTTACTTCTAAAACGCAACGGATTTTTATAACGATTTTCACATACATACGTATATTAGAAAAAACAATAACTGAGGGAGATTCGTGTATATATTAACGTTAATGCGTTCAATCTGCATTGAAACTGCTGAACGGATTTCTTGCACTGTTCAGAGTGATTGATGAAGGGATGGATTCAGGTGGGATAGCAGTCAAGCACTGGTTTATAATAGTCGAAAACTTCAAAGACTACCAACACCCATGCGAAGCTACGGCGGGTAGCTAGTATAATAATAATATTTACAATGTTATATATATGTATTTTATTATTTAAACTCCAAATTAGGGCGCCTCACCATCAACGATTGCATCACTGCTTACCATCAGGTGGGATCGCAGTCATATAAATAAAAAAATATAAATAAAGATACTTTTTTTTAATATTTATTATTTATTTACTGTGCATACTTACTACCAGTTTAGGCTTTTTTTATCCAAAGGTTGACTGGTAGAGAATACTTTGTTGCATTAAGTCCGCCTATGTACCATTATTTTACATGAAGTTTAAATAAATAAAAACCCAACCAATATAATGAAACTGACAGTTATTTTTCTCGTCCTGTAGCAGATCAGCATCATTCAACAACTTGACAAACCTCGCGTGGCGCGGTTTCCGCAAGCGGGGAGGCGGCCAGCGAGCGCTGCGCGGACGATTCAGGTAACACGCTAATAATAAAGCAAAGTTACAAGAATATCTGCTTAAGCTAACTTATCGCAATACTGAAGATCTTTTATTGGGAAATTATAAATACATAAACGTTTAATCATGTTGCTGATCACAAACACGTGAGCCATATTATTTTAGGAATGTTGTTGTTAATTTATTTGTTTTGTTTAATTTGATTTGATTATATTTTAATTCAATTTGATTGCATTTTAATTTTAGTTTAGTTTGATTGTATTTTAATTTAATTTGATTGTACTTTAATTTAATTTAAGTATATAATTTTTATTTGATTTCGATCTGGTTTTATCTAATTTAATTTTCATTTAATTTCTGTTTCAATTCTAATTTCATTTCAATTTGATCTTGTTTATAACTTAATTTTGTTACTAAATACCATTGTGATTTTGTTTTGAATTTTGTAATTTATAAAGAGAAATTTATATTCTCGATATTGTACATACTTGTGTCCCATCTAAGGACAACTATAAGTGCATGTATTAGTTTCGGAGGTTTCACGGGCTTCTAAGATACAGGTACATAAACCTAGTTTAGAAGTCAGGGTTTTTAAATAATGTCCATTTATAGCATTTATATTATTGGTGTTCAAACTTTATTTATTGATTAATATTGAGAAACATACTGACCAAACACAGGTCAAAATGGAAGGTTCTATCTAACTGCTGTGGTCAAGTTTCCGCAATACATAGCATTGGACGAAGTCGCAAGTACCAGCTAGTTCTCGATAGGATTACTGCTATTTTAGTAGCGCCTCAACCCATCAACCGTGTATCTTGATCTTGTACTAACCAGAAAATTCAACTCAATTGTAAATAAATCTTTCAACCTTCTAGGATCGGCCGTCAAGGATTAACCCGTCAAAACCTCCAAACTAACGGCATACAGCGCAACAAATTCCAACGCAACGGCTTTCAACAACGCAGGGGCGTGCAGCAACACAGAGGCGTACAGCAACGCAGGGGCGTACAGCAGCGCATGGGCTTCCAGAATCGACAAGGGTTCCAACAGCGTAGGGGGACTCAGCGTAGAGGTGGGCAGCAACGTAGGGGGGCGGCCCAGCAACAGAATAATGGGCAGCCAGAGGGAAGTCAGGGACAACAGACCCAAAGGCCTCAGGTGGCAAGGCGTGGAGGGGCGAGAGGACGAGGCAGAGGTAAATGTACTTCTATTTTTTTTCTATAGTATATAATTAGATTAGTTAGCTTGAAAAGGGCTATGCTCGGAGTTTCCTTGCGTCATCGAATCAGGAATGAAGATATACGCAGGAGAACCAAGGTTTCCGACATAGCACGAAGAATCGCCAAACTAAAGTGGTAATGGGAAGGGCACATTGCTCGCAGAACAGATGGCTGTTGGGGCCGAAAGGTTCTGGAATGGCTGCAGCGTTGGAAGGCCTCCTACAAGGTGGACAGATGACCTGGTAAAGGCTGCAGGAATCCGATAGATGCGGGATGTACAGGACCGTTCATTGTGGCGACATTTGGGGGAGACCTATGTTCAGCAGTGGACGTCTTTGGGAAATGATGATGATGATAAATAAATAATGATAGCTAGCTTGATATTAATTCGTTGCTAGCATGTTACTCTGGACGCAATTTATTTGTGATTGAAATTTATAGTCTACTGGTCTTTTTTCCAGGTGCAATAACTCGTAGCCAATCCCAATCGAGGCTGCTCCTCACCAAGGAACAGTTGGACGCCCAGCTCGACCAGTACATGTCCTCCACGAAGGCAGCCCTGGACCATGAACTGGATAACTATATGAAGAATGCTATGGAGTTAGAGTGAAGTGGTGTCATGTTGGGATTGAGTGATGTATGTGTTTTTTCTAATTTGTTAAATGAACAATTAATGTTGATAGTGTGGACTGATGAGGATGTAACATTTTGGAATAAGTCTTAGAATATTTTGCACTGAGGCACAAACACCTACAAGGTAAAGGTGGACCAGGCAGTTGTAAACCATGACCTTCATCGTCCTTGGTTGGTGAGCGCGTTTTTTCAACCGTAGTGATTGATTTGCCAACGTGTTGGCGCGTGGTTTACAATGTAGCTGCAACACAAACCGAGTTCTAACCAAGGCAACCTTGGTTGGAATGCTGCTTTAATATATAATATATATATCAAATATCAATATATCACACACACTATCACACAACGTCGTCTAGTCCCAAGCTAAGCAGAGCTTGTGTTATGGGTACTAGACAACTGATAAACATACTTATATATTTCTAAATACATACATATTATAGATAAATTACACCCAGACACAGAACAAATGATCGTGCTCATCACACAAACATTTGCTCTGGGTGGGAATCGAACCCACGACCCCCGGCATAGCAGTCAGGGTCACTAACCACTAGACCAACAGGCCAGTCAAGCTTTGCAACTGTCTGGTCCATGCTTTAAAGAAAACGACATCTCACTGCTCTACTTATCTTTGCCTCGGTGAAAACTCACCCAGCACCCTAATTTAAACATTATTCTGTCTCTAGAATCTTGCAATAATTGACAGAAACAGAACAATGATTACAATTTGTAAAAAATTATGCCCTATGGTTAAGCTATATTTGGTCCCAAATCGCACTTTCCTATGGTTGTAGGCGGTTGCCTCGTCGATTCCACCGCGTGCGACAATAAAATCCCTTGAATTGAATTGAATGGGTATTGTGTTACCCAGTTACTGAATTTTAGAGATCATGTAAGCTGCCTATCTGACTGTATCTTATCTAAATGCCGCCCTATCTATAGTACTCGGCACATAAGTTGAACCCGTTGCTTTGGTTACGTGCAGGCCCCCACCTCGATTGAGACCCGAAAATCGGATACTGCGCATTCAAGGTCGAATGCCTTGATGGTTCAATTTGTGTGCCGATGATTATATATCGAGGGCCGTTCCTTATTTACATAGGTGGATCGTTTTAATTCATTATTTTCCAAGAGGACGCCGGCGTCCGCACACCTATTGTCTTTCTATTGTGTCTCTAATTACGGTATTCAACAGGTTAATCCCGTGGAGGGTCGATCCGGTACATGAAACACAATCGATTTGTAAAGATAAAATTAAAGTACTTTTTTTGTAAAGCTCGAATACGCATGTACGAAATTAATTTCTTTAAGTAAACGTCAGCTAAGCAAGTCCAATGACCTGTAGGTAGTTAGTACGCAACGACCGACAAGTACCTATAAGGTCATTGACTCGTTTACTTGTCTGTCTCTCTCGCCAAGACGCCATTGTCTATGGTGGCCGTACGCGCGGACATAAACGTGGCCTTTGACCACACAAGTCCATGTCTGACTTCTCTTTCTTATTAGCAGCTTTGAAGCTTTATAACTACCTTTTTTGACGATGAAGATATTTTAAAATTAATTTAATTTAGTAAATAAAAAAAATCTTATTGTAGGTGTTATGTCTTAATTTTCACAAAAATCTAATTTCGTGCATTTAATTCATTATTTCCCAAGAGGACGCCGGCGTCCGCACACATGTTGTCTTTCTATTGTGTCTCTAATTACGGTATTCAACAGGTTAAATTCACTAATGTGTTAATTAACATTCATTTTCAACAGAAATTATTGATTTGTGACGAGTCTTTCAATATTTTCATCTCTGTGTTGTGTTAGCACAGCCGGTTACTTGCACATCGAGTTATCAGATCAGCCCTCCCTAGCCAAGTCACAATTGTTTCATTTAGCGTGAACGCGGAGTTGGCCACGCCCCCAATTCCTTTGCGATGACGTCAGAAAAAAGGAGTTGGGCGTGGCCAACTCCAAGCGTTCTCGCTAAACGATTGTAACTTAGCTAGGGGGCTGTTTTGTTAAGTATCGTCTTGGTTGTGTGACAGTCTCTAAAAATTGGATATGAAATGATAACGTCGTTAACTTTGAATAGTTATCCGAGTAGGAGATTCTCTCACCATCTTCGAGAGAGTAAAGGTGAAATAAATACATGTGTATGTTGGCCTAAAAGGTAGCTGGCGTAAAAGTATGCAAGTAGCTTGCATGCCAGTAAAATCCACCAATCAGAACTTGTTATTGCTCACTAGCATGCTAGCTACTGGCATTTGTTTTTCGACCTTTATGTTTTGATCAATCACTAAGGCCATGGACGCGTCGCTTCATAAACGCGTCGACGAAGCGGCTATGTAGTGCTGTCTTGTCGTTGGAGCTTTGTCGACATATTTTCATAATTTTGTATGGTCGCTTCACGCATGCGTAAACCAAGCGTATAATGACTAATACGCGTATATGTTACGCGTCCATTGACAGTAGGCCTTAGTTTTGTAAGTGATTGTTCAAAACATTATGGCATTCTAGCGATGTAGGTATTTTTGGCAGTTGATTTTTATTGTTAAAATGTCCGATTGTCTATCGGTTAACATTATTTTAGGACATAATATAAAATTTAAATGGCATTGAAAAAAATAATGTTTCTAAACTTCTTTAAGTCGACTTAGTCATTTGTTTGTATAAAATTAAAATATCTTTTTTAGACCATAGACTAGTGTACTAATTTTTGTTTTTGGCCTCTGACAATGCCAATGACTATTGGAAGATTTTTATTTTTTATTTTTTTTTGTCTATCATAACTGATTGTCAATTAACAATCTAGAAAAGTGCCTAGTTAACTATTATTCTTTATTTAAAACATGTAACAACCTAATTTCTTAGTTATTAAGTATTTGCCTCACTTTTATGTGTTTTTCACCTCATTTTTTTTGTATTCGTAAATAAGTACATTGTTGTTTAAGTGATACCAATGAAAATGCAAGTGTAAATACATAGCCGTAAGATGGGATTGTGCATAATAAAGACTTTATGAAAAGATGATTTATTTTGTTTACTTTTTAATGGTTTATCCTCTATGGCGTATCGTATGCTCTCTATATTTCTTTTGCGATTCTTTTATCTTAGTTACAATAAGATTTAATTTCACATGTGTACCTACATAATTTTAAATAAAAATTATTGCTTCATAAATCTATAAAATCACCTTTTTTTTTATCCGACTACGGGGAAGCCGAAATGGGGGTTTTTGAGAAGGTATGCATGTTCATCTGTCCCCTCATAACTTCTATACAATTTGACAAGTGCAGTATCATTATTGTTGACGTCAGACTACATCGCCCATCTGTCCGGGTGCATTCCTGCGCCGTGGTCAGTCATCTCCCACTTGATAATAGTTATTGAGCGAATAGATCGCGTTGGAAACAGTGATAAAATACAACCGACTTCAATGTAAAAAAAACACAAAAAGTGCATAATAACTTCAATTCTGGCGTCTCTAAAATAGTTTGGTCTCTTCGTTATTTAACACCGACTTCCGAAATTAAAATTATTTTGCACACATTTTTGTTTTTTTTTACATTGAAGTTTGTTGTATTTTTTTTTTCAAGTTTTTTATTTCACACTTTTTAGTCGTACTAGGTACCCCTCGGCCAAACTTAAGTAGGTAGGTACTTTCCATCATTCGGTTCCACCACCACCACAATTCTAATAGAAAATATAATACCAAACACGGCTAGGATCATCATCATCATTTAAGCCGAAGGACGTCCACTGTTGGACATATATTGGTCTCCCCCAAGTGTCGCCACGTCGAACGGTCCTGTGCATCTCGCATCCACCGCATTCCACTTCACCAGGTCATCGGTCCACCTTGTGGGAGGCTTTCCAACACTGCGTTTTCCGGTGCGCGGTCGCCACTCTAGAACCTTTCGGCCCCATCGACTATCCGTTCTACGAGACTACGAGCAATGTGCCCTGCCCACTGCCACTTTAGTTGGGCGATTCCTCGGGCTATGTCGGCGACCTTGGTTCTCCGGATCTCATTCCTGATGCGATCACGCAAGGAAACTCCAAGCATAGCCCTTTCTATTGCCCTTAGCATTGCGACTAGGATATACTGATTTATTACAGAATTCCGGTTCTTACCTACCTTCCAGCTTCATCATCAGATCAGTCCTATGTATTCCTTTCCCTAATTCCTTCAGTCAGTCACGGACTACAAGTTTAAACAAAGCAATTTTACTTGTTACGACAGTTCTGCTATGATTTTTTGAAGAGTTCCGTTCTATATCTTCAAAGTTCATAATCAGATCAAAATAATATTTCTATTTTACCAACTCGGGAGTCTTTCAATCAAATCAAATAAAAAAATATTAAAAATCAGTCCATAATTGACCGATATCGGTGAACATACCTACATAGGTACTGGGGTACTGTGTGCAGAACTGATTGTTTTCGTTCACGTCTGGCCCGACATTTTTTCCCTTATTTAGGGAACCATCTCTACAATGCTATAAACAACAGCCTAAGTATATATCCAGTAGATAAATCGAGTTGTAAGCAAAAAGTTACTGCGTATTTGAGAACCCTAAATTATGAAGAGACAGAGAAACTGCTCCACACACATAAATAAATCTTATTTGTTACTTATTCTGATTCATAGTATGCTTTCATAATACCAACCTCTAACGTTCACAAGACACTTTTCACATTCACATTTCCTATACATCACATTCACCACCATCCACCATACACATTCATATTGCCCACATATCACATTCACCACTGTCCACATGCACAATTCCCACATATCACATTCACCACCATCCACATTCACATTTACTACATATCACATTCACCACCATCCACATTCACATTTCCCACACATCACATTCACTACCATCCACTTTCTAATTTACCACATATCAAATTACTTGCACATTTCCCATACTTCACATTCACCACCATCCATATTCACATTTCCCACATATCACATTCACCACCATACACATTCACATTTCCCACACATCACATTCACCACCATCCACATTCACATTTTTCACATATCACGTTCACTACCATCCACACGCACATTTCGCCTCCATCACCAACACATTCATCTCGCTCCATCCCACATACATTGACTGCTTTGTTTATGTTTTCATTGTCATTTTCTTTTTTTTTTTCTGTTGCTACTTTTTGTCAGCTTTTTTTTTTCTTTCTAATGAAAGAAAAAAAAAAGCTGACAAAGTTGTTTAATTTTTATCTTTTTTTTTAACTGCAATTATATTTCTTTTTGCGGTTGTTTGGCGGATTCATATTACCTGCCATCAAATTTGTGTGAGGCCGTAAAGTGGGTTCTGGTGACCTGTAGCACAGGTTTCTTCGAAACCTACAACAGGCACCAGCTCTCACAATGCTAACTCATAAAATTATTTAGTCCTAAACTGTGTATTCCAACAAAACCATTGTGAGAGAAAATAAATGATATTATTATAGGTCCATGCCTACATATAAAAAATACAGTCGAATATAGGTAGAACCTCGTTTTCGAAATCGGTTAAAAATGGCTCGACAAATAACTTTGTACTGATATGATGTTTTTAATCTACTACATTGTTGATCGAAGGACCACCAGAAGCCTGAAGTTACCTCTTGCTATACACCTTTAAATTTTGGTCGTTTTAATCCCGTGGAGGACCGATTCGGTACATGAAACACTATCGATTTATATAGATAAAATTTAAAAATAAATTACTTTTTTCTAAAACTCGAATTAATATACGCATGTACGAAATTAATTTCTTTAAGTAAACGAGTCAATGACCTTGTAGGGAGTTGTCCAGTCGTTGCGTACTAACTACCTACTGTTCATTGGCTTCGTCAGCTGACATTTACTTAAAGAAATCAATTTCGTACTTGCGTAAATTAATTCGAGTTTAAAAAAAAAGTACTACATATCGATAGGGTTTTTTGTACCGAAGAATCGACCCTCCTCGGGATTAAAACTACCAAAATTTAACGGTGTATATCAGGGGCGTAGCTATGTGACCAAGGGTCCTGGGGAAAATTGGGAGCCTATCTTTAATTATTTTTTTTAATTATTAGAAGATGATTGTTCGATCACGGAGTGAAATTTTGCATACAAATGATTTTCCCCCTTTTCATCCTCTTAGAGGTTGGATTTCCAAAAACCCCATTTTAGTGCTCACCTACGTCATAAAAGGAAGCCTTGTGCAAAACTTCATGTTCCTAGTCGCAGTAATTGCGACTGCGTTGATATGTCAGTCAGTCAGTTTCTCCTTTTATGTATATACCTAGATAGAAACCTATATGATATCCGCAAGATATGTGTTTCTAAAATATCTAGAGATCAAACAGTGGATGTATGACAATAGTATCATGGGTTGTGTGCTCTTAATAAATTTAATTTGTAAATGATTTTAGAATTTGCTGCTTTTTGAAAAAAACTGGAATGACGACGCTGCACAAACTATAGAATTAATTAATACAGGGGCATTCCCCACAAACGAATAAAAATGTAAACTTGTCGGGAAATTATCTATGTTTTTTTTTAAATGAGCTGCATTATTAGTGTTGCAGCCTATTTAGATTTCGAAGGTGGAAAAATTTTTCTAATCAGGTTTTGGGGCCCCTGGAGCTTGAGGGCCCCGGGCACTGCCCCGTCTAGCCCCTAAGCAACTACGCCTCTGCTCTATATAGAACAGGACATTAGTTGATCTCCCCTTTAAAAAAGGCTTGCATAGCCTTTTTTTTAAGTCTTGACCAAAACAAGACAGTTTTGTTTTGTTTGAAACTGGCTATTTAAGTGACGATTAGTGAGTAAAATGATTATTGAAATCGAGAACACATAAATAAATCGAACAAATCTTTTAAGCCCCTCAACTCGCTTATGACATCACACAACTAATACATCCATATTTCATTATCATATCAAAACAAATACAAAAACAATAATACTTTTATTTTTAGTATACATTTTATTCATAACGGTACTTTAGGACACAGCGTGGACAACTGTAAATCCGCGTGCCATTTATAAAGTTATATTTAAAATGTTATGTTAGTCACAAAGTATTGAAATTATATCAATGCGTGCTCGCTTGCCCGTGCTGGGTTGGGACGGTGAGACCTCCCGACGAAACAGTTGAGCCGTAATGTTGTTGATATCGGTGATGGGGCAAAGGATAGAGGTGCAGACAGACACGATAGTGTTTCTCGGATAAAATTTAATTCAAAAGTTTTCGTAGACAACCTCTATTTTTAAAAGCTCGAGCATTGATATTATCAAAACCAGCGTAAGATAGGTGTCGCCTCTAGCGCGTGGACCGCTGAAATCAGGGTAGTCTATCCTAAGTTCACTCAGTCACAATCGGCGAGTGACATAACGAGGGTGTTATTTTTTTGTTTCGAGTGAGTCAAATGATCTGTAGGTAGTAAGTACGCAACGACCGACAACTACCTACAGGTCATTGGACTCGCTCAGCTGATATTTACTTAAAGAAGTTAATTTCGTACATGCGTATATTAATTGGAGTTTTATAAAAAAAATACTTTATTTTTTAATTTTATCTTTAATAATCGATAGTGTTTCATGTACCAGATCGTCCCTCCACGGGATTAAAACGATCAAAATATAGCCGTGTGTATTCAGGAAAGAATCAGTTTCAACCAAAAAAACTAGTTCCGCTCAAAAAATGACCGAAATTCGACTCGACCGAAACTAGCGATTTTAAGTTGATGATTGTGTTACAGGCCTAAACTGATTGGTTTTTTTTTATTGTAAATTTATTTAGTATTTGGTGCAAGTTTACACTCTACAATAACAATAGAATAGTTTTTGTCAGTTTTTCTGTTACCACATCAGTACCTCTACCATGAGTTTTAAGCAATAGTATTCGTCGCTACTCGATATCGACGCCGTAAATATTATGTATGGCAAATTTTGCAGCGCCTCTAGCGGTCACTTGCAGAACAAAAATTTGCCATACAAAATATTTACGGCGTCGATATCGAGTAGCGACAAATACTATTGCTTAAAACTCATGGTAGAGGTACAGATACTTCCTGCAGGAGGGGGGGGGGGGGTCCTGCAGGACCCCGCCTAATATGCTGCCTCTAAATCGTCAAATAGCATTTTTTAAAGCCTTAGAAAAACCATAATATAGGAGAGTGCCCCTGACATATTGCAGATATTATGCTTATTAGTTGTGCTAGTGGCTTACAGTCCTAATCGTGCCGACAAACCAAAAAAAAATACCAGAAAAAACAAAGACAAATTATATAGGTTTTTGTTGGTTATTAAAAAAAAACCGGGCAAGTGCGAGACAGATTCGTGCACTGAGGGTTCCGTACAACTTACCTTACCTTTTCGAATCGCAAAAAAGTTTTTAGACTTATACGGCTGTATCTTTTTTTTCCGTTAACTTAGAAGTTTGATTTTTTCGCAGCTTCAAGGGAGCGTAGACCTAAGTATATGGTCTCAATTCCAACTCGATACCTCCACACGTTCCCAAGATAAAAGGTCTTGACAGACAGACAGACACACAGACAGACTGATAGACAGACGGAAAATAAAGTGATCCTACAAGGGTTCCGTATTTTTCCCTTTTGAGTTACGATACCCTAAAACACCAGTAAAGTAAAAAACCCGTGGCTCTTCTACAACATATTCTATGACGGCCAGTCCGTCTGCCAGGTCCCGTTACCCCGGTGGGAGTCCACAAGGACACAAATTAACGATCCGTCGTGTTTTGACTCAGCTGCGCCCGCGCACGCCGATACCCTCTGTTTCGAGAGATTAATGGCCGCGTGTAGCATACACACTCGCGATCCTTTTATTGGTCAATGAAATCTTGAAATATGGCGACGGGTCTTGATTTTTAAATGTATTTATTGTATGATGTTTGTTTTTAGTGATATTGCTTGTCATCCGAATATTAATGTTGATTGCTGCCTTTATGTAAATGTATGTACGGGGTTTTTTAAATGTAGCCTTAGGCCTCCCACAAGGTGAATCTATTTTTATTTAGGCGGGAAAATCATCTGATGATATCTCCCGCCATTGGGCGAAGCGAGAGTGTGTGTCAGACTTTTGCTGACTAAACTCTCACCCCCTGCCTTCTATGCCTTCGTTCAAGGGCTCCGGGGTTCACTTTCACACTACCTGTGAAGGTTTTTTTATGGTAGGTAAAATCATCCAATGATAACGCCGTTCTTGGGCGGAGCGGGAGATAATGTCAGACTCTTACTGACTAAAAACCTTCCCCGTTTCTTCATTGCCATGGTTCCAGGGTCCTGGTATGCACTTTCATTTTCCTCAGAGCCCCAGAGTAGGCTTCGACCATACTGGGCCCCTACAGTTTGATGACAACTCCTTGAGGCGCGCGGGAACAGTGCGCACCGTCACAACCTGTGAAGGTGGACCTATGACCTACTGAGGGTTGCGGGAATCCCAATGTGGGTCGACGTGGACGCTGGGTTGTGAACTATATCTAGCAGTGGTGGTCTTTTAGCTGAAATTAAGGTGATAGGTGTTTATGAAATGAATGACTGGCCTGTTGGTCTAGTGGTTAGTGGCCCTGACTGCTATGCCGGTGGTCGTGGGTTCGATTCCCACCCAGGAAAAATGTTTGTGTGATGAGCACGATCATTTTTTCTGTGTTTGGGTGTAATTTATCTATAATATGTATGTATGTAGAAATATATAAGTATGTTTATCAGTTGTCTAGTACTCATAACACAAGCTTTGCATAGTTTGGGACTAGGCGGCGTTGTGTTATAGTTAGGAATAAAAAAAAAGAAATGTAGGTTATTAAAGAGGATTATTACGACATGCATTCTTTTATCAATTCTGTTGTGCGGTTTAATAGAAAAGCGATGACATTATTACCTGTATCCGGATTCTTCAATAGCATAGCATCAGCCTTACATATTCCCACAGCGGGAACTCGGACCTCCTCTCTAGGAGAGGGTATGGGCCGTAATCCACAACGCGGGCCGATTGCGAATTGGTGAATGTAACATTTCGAATTTTTGGTTCTAGGACATGCCGGTTTGGAAGAGTAGGGTAAAGTATGGTGCAGCGGGAGCGAAACCGTGGGCAAAAGCTAGTTAGTATTAGTAACTAGTGATGGTACAACATAGAGATGCTGACTGATTGACGTACGGCCGAAAGTACAGGGCCTAGGAACGTGAAATTTTTCCACCTGGTTTCCTTTTATCTAAGCGAGCACTGAGAGAGGATTTTCCAAAAATCACCTGAGGGGATGAAACGGAGGGTTAAAGTTTCACAAACCTATTTTCATGCGGGCGAAGCCGCTTCCAGAAACTAGTTTTCTATATAAATTGTGTACCACCAACAGAGAAATCAAAGTGGACAGGATTATTATAACGACCGCCAGAACCTAGTCACACACTTTCTTGTCTTTGGTTATCAAAATGTTTCACCATTGACTCACGTAGGTAAGTATATCTATCGTCAACGTCACCACAAAATACTAGTTTCAGCTGATCTCAACAAATTGGTAAAAGGCTAGGCTACTCATTACGTATGGCAAATACTTCTAGTTCGCCAGCTGACTGAGGCGGCTAACTAAACGTATGATGTCCAAGAAACTTTCTCTTTTTTACTATTAGCCGTTACCGTCGCTTTACAGTTTGAAACAGGTCTGCCCGGGGCCCGGACCGAACCCTCTGCCCGCTAGGCGCTGGCTCACAGTACCGTAATGTCCACATAATTATGCTTATTGGGTGATGATTTAGTTTTGTGAGCTACGTGAATGAGTATTAGAAATAGATATCCAAAAACATTAAATATATACAATGTTGATATCACAAACTAACCACCAAACTGAATAGTAGGTAAACAAGAAATTAAAAAAAATGGACAAGTGCGAGTCGGAGTCGCACACGGAGGGTTCCGTACAGATTAACTTATGTAAATAGTTCAATTGTCGAATCGAGTATCGAAGTTGTTTTTTTTTTGTGATGTTATTACAAATTTTCGGCTATATGACTGCTTCATGCTAAATTTCAAGGTTCTAGGTCAATGGGAAATACCCTTTTTGATTCCCTTGAGAGTGTCGAAACATACGTTTTTACGGCCGTATCTTTCTTTTTCTTTATTCGGTAACTTAGAAGTTTGATTTTTTCCCAGCTTCAAGGGACCGCAGATCTGAGTATATGGTTTAGTTTTTTCCTTTTGAGGTACGGTACCCTAAAAAGCCCATCATATTCAAATCACATGGGCACTTTTAAAACGTCAGAAACCTGTGTACGATTCCAATTGGTCATTTCCTATGGAGAAGAACCGGTAAGAAACTTCATGGCAACTCTCTTAAAAAAATATATATTGAAACTATGATAATACTTCTATTTTATATCCAATTTTTGCTGTCATACAAAATATAAAAGTTATTCGTGTAACTTATACCTTTTCGTGCCGTTTTAAATGCAGTACCTCTACCATGAGTTTTAAGCAATAGTATTCGTCGCTACTCGATATCGACGCCGTAAATATTTTGTATGGCAAATTTTGGTTCTGCAAGTGACCGCTAGAGGCGCTGCAAAATTTGCCATACAAAATATTTACGGCCTCGATATCGAGTAGCGACGAATACTATTGCTTAAAACTCATGGTAGAGGTACTGCATCTAAAACGGCAGACCTGTGGTTCAGACGGTGGCCCACTTACCTACTAGAGTGCCCAGTGTCCCTATATTTATACTTTGGAGGACCATGAAAACCCCAGTGACGGCAGCGTCAGTGGTGTTAAAGCTATTAGCTATTAATATACGTATTAATACTGCTATTAACGTAGCCACCTAATGCACCCAAATATTTTGACCGAAATAAAAACCAGCGATTCAAAAAGAACGTTCAATAATTTTTTTCGTACGACTCACGTTTTTGCTATATCACTTGATGTGGAAAATGGGAGTACGTTTTGCTTAGAAGAAATCATCTCACTTTTGATGATCTCGATTAAAGACCCCCTAGGTTGTAGCCATCATGAAACAGACTCCGGCAGGGAATTTCACTCCTTATTGTACGCACAATAA
This sequence comes from Leucania comma, assembly GCA_958295575.1. NCBI lineage: Eukaryota > Metazoa > Arthropoda > Insecta > Lepidoptera > Noctuidae > Leucania > Leucania comma. The sequence goes on from OY282484.1 coordinate 1,721,533, forward strand.
ATGTGTTCACTAGTTTAAGTTGTAGGTTGAGCAGGTAGCCATATCATGTACTTAAATTAGCTTCTTTTTCTTTTAAAATCGTTGCCCCACACTACGAATAACTCCTGTATCATAGACCGTGCGTCCATAAACATGTAAATCTATATAAATAAAAGCGAAATACCACTAACTTAATAATAATATAATAATAATCGTTTATTTCAGGCATTACTATACATATGTACGAGTAACATATAGTATTACTCGTACATATTTTTTTTTTTTTTTCTTCTCTGTGTTTATTTGCAATCAGTCGTCGACTATAAGCAAATTTGTGAAGTGCGTAGTGTCATGCCGAGCGTGCCTCCCAACGGAGACAGCTACTCAATAGAAATGGCTAGGCCTGGTCTGGTCCCAGGATCAAGCGCCGTTTCAAGCGGGTTTTATGCCTGGTACGTATTAGCTGGACTGCTAGATCATTTGGATGATTTGCTAGCCTCTTCTTGTACGTTTCAGTACTGCGTTGGATTTCTTCCTTGACGGACTCGTACATAATAAACAGATTAAAATAAATACATTGAATTATATAAATTAATCACGAAATCTCACAAACTACACCGTTAAATTTTGATCGTTTTAATCCCGTGTAGGGTCGATCCGGTACATGAAACACTATCGATAAAAAAGTACTTTTTTTAAAACTCGAATTAATATACGCATGTACGAAATTAATTTCTTTCAGTAAACGAGTCAATGAACTCGTAGGTAGTTGACGGTCGTTGAGTAATAACTAACTACAGGTCACTGAACTCTCCCAGCTGACGTTTAAAAAAAACAACCAAATTGAGAATCTCCTCCTTTTTTTTAAGTCGTTTAAAAAATACCAAATGTTATTTCTGAAACAACTAGGTTACATTAGTTTATGATTGGAGCCTTTTAAGCTTGATGATGCCTGTGTTAGGAGACTCCGCTAATAAAATACCACGTTAGAGTAATGATGTCCTTCCTTGGCGAGGCAGGCCTGACTTTATAGTCCCGCGACTGGGTCGACGGCCTCTCGTCAGCCTCACGCAACAACACCGTGTTATGTTGTCTTTAGATAACCAAGCTGGTCTGGAATTTCGCATCTTAGTAACCAATATCTATTGAGATGAATTTATTTACGGTTTAGTGTTTAAAATTCTAGCAGTGGAAGTTTGATTCATTATCATCATCATTTCAGCCGAAGGACGTCCCCTGTTGGACATAGGCCAAGGAAGTTTGATTAGGTCAGCTAAAATAATTTTAGTAACGGGACAAACATCAGGGTTGTGGGTTGGTTCGATTGAGTTACCACGACTCTAGAACAAAGGGCTCCTAAAGAAACTCAGTTGGGTTTTAATCTGGGCACCCCATAATCACGGCGATAAGTCGCCTCTTTGAGGAGTGGCTGGAGCGGCAATAGTCCTCATCTTCCACATGACGATGGTCCTACTGGACATGGCAAGTTCAGGACGTTCCACCAATGTGATGACCTGGCCCTGGTTCAGGCTAAGGTCCGAAGCGAGGAGGAATGGAAGGCAGCCGCCTCCTGCGAAGCAGTAATGCTAGCGAAGGAGGAGGCCACACGCGTGAGGGCACGAACGTCCTCACATCCCAGCCGCCGAGATTCCGACCTCGACTACTAGCCACCTAATTAAAAGAAGATGGGTTTTAGTCAGTAGAAGTCTGAATTGAGAGCACTGTTACTACACCCAGAGCGGGAGAAGTCAATTGATGATTTCCCATTGAAAAAAATAAATAATAACTTTAGCTAAATTGGCAAAATTACTAAGGCCCATATATAACATATTTACAGTGGTTAAGTCATACCAGAAGCTGAGCTCAATTGTCGTCAGTGTTTTCGTTTGCCTATCTACAAAATTTTACTCTTCAGATATATTTCTAAACACCCGTGATTCTCTCGTGAACTCTACCGTGATTTTGTGACGTTATTACAATTATTATATATTTTATCTTTCTCTAGATATTTTGGAAAAAAAATATCTTTTGGATATTATCTATGTTTTTATTAAAATCAAAACATAATGTAAAATTGATTCAGTACCTATAGATATCTGAAAACCCGTTTTTTTTCGTAAACTTGGGCCCTCAGTATTTACTCATAATTTAAAAAAGTAAAGAAAATATATTTCCAAGTTTTTGTCTACGTTCTATCTACTTCATTAAAATATTATCTTCACATTGTATATTTCTATCTGCAGTGTTCTTAATTTGTCTCATAACGTAATTACGCAGATTTTATACATAAAAACAGGGTACATGAAATGTCTTATCTTAGAATTATGAACTTGCATGTGTCACGATTAATCGCTTATCCGGCTCGAAGGACCATCAATATCAAAACGTTAATAATGTCAATCGGGCTAGCTATTACAACGTATATTTATGTATGTTAGGTTAGATTAGGGCGGCTTACATTCTAGAAAGATGGAACTGAATATAAAAACAATCAAACAATCACCGAATATAGAGCAGTGGTGGCCGAGTGGTAACAGCCCCGAGTTACGACTACGGTCGCAGGTCAAACCCAGCCAGGCGCATTACTTTCTGTAATTTATTTCATCACCACTGCTCTCAAAACGGTGAAGGAAAGCATCGTGAGGAAACCGGCATGTCCTAGAACCAAAAAATAGAAGACATGTGACATCCACCAACCCGCACTGGGCCCGCGTGGTGGCCCATTCCCTCTTCTAGAGAGGAGGCAGTCCCAGCAGTGGGAACATTATAAGGCTGACGCTATGCTAATCATCGAACAGCAAATTGGGGTTCTTGAGTAAATGACACTATATAAAGACAGTGAAATGTTGCATTTCATAACCGAATGACGATATAAGCCTTGTTGCCCTACCCAAGTATTTGACATCTTGCATTGAGAGCACTGTCTCTCCTAATAGGTGTAAATTACACGTTGACGACTCATGTAGTCAACGCTTGTATGAAACGACAAATATTGACCAACTTACACTCACTTTAAAAGTAAAAGTTGCTGATGTAGTGTACCTAGTGTTTAGTTGCTGAGTATATTGTAATACTTACATTGTGGTAAACGAAAGAGGATATAGAAACTGTACGTATAACGCAAACTGTGGTAATCGTACTTTTAAGTTTACGTTCTCTCAAAAGTAGCGATTTTCAAAAAACTTTTGAAAGGGTTTTGAATCTTAGTCCTTTTAGCTGACAGTCATCATAACAGCCGAAAGACGTCCACTGTTGAACATAGGCCTCCCCCAAGTGTCGCCACAATGAACGGTCCTGTGCATCTCGCATCTATCGGATTCCCGCAACTCTTGCCAGGTCATCGGTCCACCTTGTAGGAGGCCTTCCAAAACTGCGTCTTCCGGTACGTGGTCGCCATTCCAGAACATTTTGGCCCCAATGACCATCCGTAGGAACAGCTGACGTAGGGTTAGGTGACAATAGGAATACCTGTATTATGAAAAACAATAAGACAAAGATAGAAAATGGTGTCTGTGAAACAAAGCAATTACTATTTAATTTCAGTTAGTTTGAGAGCACCTCTCGCTTCACGCAGTGCGAGAGATTTTTTTTCGATTTTCGACTCTAAAAAAAACTATATTTCGTGCACCTAGATACTTAGGTGAACTTAACTTGGCCTTGGTTCTGGCCATGGCCCGAAGCGAGTGGGAATGGGATGCAGTCGCCTCTTGCAAGGCACTGATACTAGCAAAGGAGATGGCCGCAACCGCGAGAGAACAAACATCCTCATTTCCCAGCCGCCACCACAGGTGACGCCCCAAGTATTAAGGGTCGCAACGGCGATTCACGGCCATTACTTGGGTTGTTTTTTTAATACCGTGCGGATTTTTACGCGTTTTTTTTGCCTTTTAGTAGTAGAGTAAATCCGCATAGTATCGTCTGGATTTCATCACGCATGCGGAATCGCTTCGCATGCGGGCTGTTTCCCGGGATCATGCACCACATCCCGCCTGCGTATTCCACACATTACGAGTACAATAGAAACTTGTATGAAAAGGACATTTGCGTGATGAAATTCGCACGATATAAAAACATCCTAACTCAAATGCCTAAGAGTTTTGGTGGTCGTGGATCTAACTAAGGGTAGTAAAGAGGCAACATGGTAGGTGCTTCAAGCGTGGAAAGCAAAAAACTTCACCTATCACAACCATTTTATTACTGTGTTCATAGTTAAGCACCGACAGCACTTTAATAGTTAGACAGCCTGTGTATCTAATCAATGAATTATATCAAGTGCTGAGTTGTGCGAAAGTAGTCGTTGACAGGTATGGAGGCAGGGGACAGGTCTCGGCCCCCGGGCGTCGGGCGTCGCCGGGTAAACGACCCGACGCGACGCTAGGCCTGCGTCTACGCACCTATGATGGATGACTTGTACTTGTCGTTGCAGTGTTTATTTACCTTTGAATTTTTTTTTTTCTTTAGCTATGGACCTATAGCAGTCTCATTTCGGTGTAGCTTTTTCAGACATGTTTTAGAGTGTAAATTGGCTAGTATTATTAATATTGTAATTATGGGTGCGTTTACACACATGTAAACTCAGAAACAAGACACTCAGTCCGGGAACAAGTATCTGTAGGGACTGTAGGCCATACAAAAATATTTGTTCCGTGCGGAAATCGAACGCGTGACACGCAGCGAAGCAGCCAAATGCTCAACCATTGCACCAATTGTGCAGTCATGATTTTGTAAAATGAATCAAAGAGTTACAATGGAGTTTTTTTCCGGTTCTCTTTTATAAGAAACGAGCAATTGGAACCAGGCACTAACTTCTGATGTTTATAAGTGTCTACGTAGGCACGTTTTGATTTTAGAATATAATATAGCATAGCATAACATCAGCCTTAAAATATTCTCATTGAGGGAATGGGCCATAATGTAATCTTAAAAAAAAAAAAAACTGGTTCTAGGACATGTCGGTTTTCTCACGATGTTTTCCTTCACCGTTATGAAAGCAGTGGTGATGAAATAAATTGCACAAAGTTATGTGCCAGGTTGGGTTTGAACCTCCGACCAACTTGTAAGTCGGGGCCGTTACCACTCAGCCACCACTGCTCTCAGAGTGGCTGCTGATCTGGAAATATCTTCCTGTAGAGAAGTTTGATACAAAAGTCAAATGCAGCGACTGTACGCAAGATTTTGTTTTCAATCTCGGCGGTGAGGGATCGTTTAGACAGAACAGTCAAATATCATGTTGAGAAACCATTTAAAAACTGATAAGTATAGATGTATATGGTCCTATTCTACCAGTGTCATAAAATGACGTTGGTTTTTAGTCAAAAGAATGTGGTCTGCTGACAAATGAATGATATTTTTCAGTCACACATCGTGTTTTGTAATCGAAAGAAAGAAAAAAGAAAGAAAAATTGTTTATTCGTACCTTACACATACAATAGAAATATATAAAAGAGAAATAGCATTAAAATCTGTGCAAGGCCAAAAAGGCGCCTAACTCAGCATATGCTGCGATTAGGGCCCGCAGTGACGCCACGGTCACTCTACAGAGGTAAAATAAAATAGGTATCGAAACAAAATAATAATCACAGTAAATAATAAAAACATTGATCGAGGCATCAATTCATTCATTTCAGCCGAAAAACGTCCACTGTTTGACCTGGGCCTAGACCTACGCACAAGACCGGTTGTTATGCCATAACGATAGGTCCTGTGCGTCTCGTATCCAGCAGATTCCCGTGACTCTCATCAGGTCATCGGGCACTGCGTCTTCCAGTAAGCGGTCGCTACTTCAGAACCTTTCGGCCTAATCGTCCAACTGTTCTGCGAGCCATTAGCTCTGGCCAGTTAGTGTACACCGTACAGTGAAACCTGGCAATTGCGAGCTTAAGGAACCTAGAATTGGCAGATGAGAGGAGCAACCATAGGCGCGGGCTTGGGTACGGCGTGCAATGGGTAGCACGCTGTCCGATCGTCCGGTAACCGACCTGACCGAGCCCAAATCATCGACGGCGCGTACTGTTCCCGCGCGCCTCAAGGAGCTATCAGCAAACCATAGAGGCCCAGCCTGCTAGCTGCAGGCAGGCAGAAAGGAAGGCCCGGTCCCGGCACGAAAAGCAACGAAGGAACGGGGTAGGCTTTTTAGTCAGTAAGAGTCTGACACTATTTCCCGCTCCGCCCAGGGGTGGGATTTGTCATTGGATGATTTTACCTACCATAAAAAAAAAGATGGGAGGTCCCAAATAACGGAAGGAGGGGTTCACATCGGCGTCGAGTCGACGGTGAAGTGCCCGGGACTACTGGAGAAAAATGTAGAATAAACTTTATTATACACAAAAATAGTAACAAATCCTTTTACATTGGCGGTCTGATTGCTGACAGCGATGTTCCATCATGTCTTCTTTTGCCATCTTTTCTAATATCACCTCACTTTTAACTAAAACATATTTGCCGCAATCTACCCGTCGTTTGGAGAATGTATAGTCCTCAGTCCGCTTTGAATGACATGCACATTATGTACTGTTTTTGCCGGTGGGAAAACCTTCCAATGACATCTCCGCGCCCTTGGTCAGGGCAGGAGATAGTGTCAGACTTTTACTGACTAAATATCCACTTCTTTTATTTCTTTGCCTTTGTTCCAGGGCCCCAGATTTCATTCTAACATTCTCCATAGCCCCAGCAGGCTTCGACCCTGCTGGGCCTCTATGCTCATTTTTGGGCTATGGAACAGACAATCATGGGTATACTACTAAATACTATGGGTTTTTATGGGTTTACGTAATCATTCAATGGCCACACGTAGCCATTCATGGTCCATCACGTGGCCACGTCGATAGCACTGCTTGCAATTATATCGATCCGTGGTAAGTAGCATTTGCCGTTAAATGATGCTAATTTGGCCACAGATTATATAAATGTGCAGATGTGAGAGGCATTTTGAATTGTTTGATTACACATTTTACTTATGAGTACAGGGTAGAGTTCGTGACTATAATTGTATAATAATAACTGCACTGTTCGATCTTGACACAGTGGAGAATATGGTGGAGCTGTGCCCCGCATGGGCGAAGCACCGCTGTGTTCTCGTGAAGGCAATCGGCGGCGCTGATCTATCTTGTCGGCTCTGGTTCTGGCCATGTTTTGCAGTTGTCTCCTTAAGCGAAGCATTGATACTAGCAAAGGAGAAGGCTGCAACCGTGAGGGAATAGACATCATCCACGCTCCAGCCACTACCACAGGAAACGCCCCGGACGTCGGGAGTCACTAGGTGATCTCCGGCACCGTAGATGCTAGGTTACGAGCAACGCGTGGGTGTACCAACACACTGGGCCTGTTTTATTTAACAGTAATCATATTTTACCCGTGATTTCTCAAAAAAAAAGCAGTGAATAGCAATGTCAATGATGGCTTAATTCTACACAAGCCTCGCAAAAATCAGTTTACTCTCTATTAAGATTGATCCTTTTCAGGCGACAAACTTTAACTATTTTCAACAACTGCAACTCCTGAGAACCAGAACCAACATTGGTGATGACCAGAAAACAGCCGAGTCTATTGAGTTCCGAAAAAAATTCAACAGTCTTGGATCCCGCAACGAAATGAATCAAAAAAGAACAGCGCACGAGAATGAGTGGAGTGGTCCACATTGAACTCTGGTCCTTAGAGCCGCTTTCAAAAGCACTGTCGCGTCTGCGTAACTTGGTCAATGCGCTGCGCTTACGCACCCAAACACGTTGGTAGCGGTGTTGCGGCAGTGTGCACGCTCGCGACACCCGCTGTGGACGCGCCATGCGAGACGGAGCTGTCCGCCAGTGCTAGTGCAACCAGTGACCATGCCAGTGCCGCGCCTCTGTGTGGCCGTGCTGGCCATCGCCGCCATACTGCCCCACCACCACTGCCAAGAGTCCTTCGCCAGCTCCCTACTGTCCGGTGAGAACCCCCCTAAATAGGTCACGATTTTGGGTCAGTGGAACTTCGATTGATTTGTGTCCCATTTGTGTTCAGCAAGATTTTCTAATCTCTGTTCTAGTAGTCCGTAATAAATTCCTAAGACGACACTATTTGTCGTTGAAATAGAGACATTATAAAAAGGTGTTACCAACAAAATAACGGTATTCGAAGTGTTCAGACTTTCCAAAAATTATATGACGGACGCATGTTAATGAAAATATCAAGTAACTGGTTTTGATCTAACAATTATAACCGATGCGTACAACTTATTCGTAGACATTCATTTAGAAATTATTTTTTTAATGAACTTTCAGACTAAACCAGCTTTCAAACTGTTTAAAGTATTGCACGGCATCACGCTAGTTACAGGGTAGACAGATATAGCTCAGATAGCTACTGTCCGTAGACATTGTTCTAAGACCGATTGCTAACTTTCTTAGCCCATATGTGGAATGCAAGTAAAGCTACTAAACAAGGAAACAGAGCATTAAACTAAGAATTTAGGAATGAGTTACTTAACACAAATTAATAGTCTGTTTGTGGTTGCCTGCTAAAAAGAACTAACATCTTGAAAAAACAGTTCTTGCTGAACTAGAGGGAAATTAGTTTGAATATGTATTTAGAACGTGACGCTTGTTTAGAACGGCACAGACTTGAGACAAGATTATATTGTAATAATATTTATAGCCTTTTATTTCCGAATCGCAAAACAGTAGATACTGATTACCATAACCGCAATTAGTAGTTATAGTTACATATTCATTTATGTAGTATCTCTTAATTACGAGTACCTTCGGGGAAAGGCCTCCTCTAGCGCCCTTCCTTGATCCCTATATGGACAAACTCTGATAAAGTTAGTTTGCCTATTTCGTCCTCCCACCTTCCGTTGCCTGCCCCGTTTTTTTTTCCTAGATAAATCACGACATTTGATTTTATATCTGTAAAATCATTAGTCTGTTTCTAATATTATATTTAAAACACGTAATTTGCTTTATGATCTGAAAAATCATCAGACTGTATGTCAGCTTAAGATTCTTCATATGAACCTGAACCTTCATATTCTTCATATTTCCATATAGACCCTGATACTAAGAAAGAAAGAAGTAAAGTAATACTTATTTGGTGACAGTCAACAGAATTATACAAATTAACCTATAAAAGAATAATGTACTTTAGACAATCTGAATCGAGGTTGATCTAATTTCTAGTATTAAAATTGGCCTGTCACTTATCTTAGTAAAAAGATGAATGTCTTTCCTAACATACATAGTGTTTTCATAAATTTATTGACAAGGGAACATCATAATGTTTCTTCTTTCTTTGTTCTTAGGTGACGAGTTAAATTAATTAAAAAGTAAATAAAAAAAACAATAACATTATGTGAGGAGTGATATGAAAGAAAAGGGAGTTAGTGATAGCGTAGCGTGATGAGTGACAGGACAGAATGGACGAAAAAAAAACGTGTTGCGCCGACTACAAATAAAACGGGACAAGGGCAGGAAGATGATGATGATGATGATTGTGTGTGCCTCACGGGTGCACCAAAAAGGTTCATTTCAGCAATGTTGCCAGACAGAAAAATACTGTCTGACGCAGGTAGTACAAACATACTTGTAGGGTTTTTCGTGAGAGTTTGGGGAAGTAACACGATCGTTAAAATCGAAAGCCAAACAATTGTGAATGCCGTGTTCCCATTCTAGAACTACTTGTGAAATACTTTAGATATTTACATCATCATGCGCAGCTGTTGCTGCTAACAAACTCAATATTTTGATTTTGTACATATCTTCTTTAAGTATGTACACACAAAGACAAAAACGAAAAGACCAAATACCAATGGAAGAGCACAAAGGTGCTGGTGTGTTCTTGTGTGCTGTGTTATATCAATGGTTTTATTTTTTAACTAGCTGACCCCGCAAACTACCTAATAGTCAATGAATACTTTTTTTTCTCACCGTTTAAACCTTCCCTGTACTATTACGAATATTTCAAGGCCAAAATGAATCAAATCGGTCCAGCCGTTCTCGAGTTTTAGCGAGACTAACGAACTTTTTTTTTTTATTGGTAGTTGGTAAAATCATCCAATGACATCTCGCGCCCTTGGGCGGAGCGGGAGATAGTGTCAGACTCTTACTGACTAAAAACCCACCCCGTTCCTTCGTGGCCTTAGATACCAGGGCCGGGCTTTCCTTTCGGAAGCAAACCCTTGGCCCCAGTAGGCTTCGACCCTGCCTGCTTGCAGCTAGCAGGCTGGGCCTCTACGGTTTGCTGACAACTCCTTGAGGCGCGTGGGAAAAGTACGCGCCGTCGACGACTTGGGCTCGGTCCGGTCGGTTACCGGACGATCGGACAGCGAGCTACCCATTGCTCACCATTCGCAAGCCCGCAGGGTGGATTTTCGTAAAATCCGTTCTTAGCGGATGTCTACACCCTATAAGGAACCTACATGCTAAATTTTAAGTTTGTAGGTGTTATAGGGCGGGTTTCTGAATTGAGTATTTTAAGCTAAGAATGTCTCAAACCATACTTATGTGCCATATTTTGACAGGTTTACAGGCTAAAGTAGAGTTTGAGTAATTCTCAACTTCAAATGCTTAGATCAGAAATCGGGGGATAGTTTCTGAGATTTCGTGATTAATCAGTGAGTGGAATTTCGTTTTTATATATATAGATATGGCTGGTAAATATTTGACATTCTTACAGTGGATTAGCTTTATGATTTGCCTGACCTACCACAATGTGTGCTAGCTCGTGCGTACGCCCTCGTTCTTGGCGCTGCTAAATGATAAGTGTCCCAGTTCACAAGACACGCCTCTGTAATTATTCTATATGAGAATACTATGTCTAGCTATGTTTTAGAGAATTCCTCATATTATTGGTCATCGGAATTTTACAGCCTCGATTTGAAAATCAAGTTTGATCAACTTTAAAATTTTATTTATTTTAGTTTGATCAATTTTATACCAGAGTATCCTATATTGATACCAGAGTTTTCCGCGCGATTATGATTATACAAAAGCCTGAAATTACTTAACGGGTAATTCCCCGGAGCAGACACGATGCCTATCTGGTCGAAGGATCCTCCCTTTTCAATAGAGGTTTGCGGAATTTTATACCCTATTCTGTCTAAATACTGTAATATTGATATGGGTTACTAAGTCGTAACTTAAACACATCGTAATTATTAAAAAAAATAATATTTATAATATTAGTATGGATTGGTTTGATTCTGTTTGATTCATTTATTTATCGTTTATGAGATACTGTGATATTTTTTTTGTGAAAACTAAAATAGACTGCATTAAAAACCCTTAAACTGCTTAAAACTAACTAAAATATGCCGTCGCAGAACTCCTTCATATCGCTGTCGACTGATAAGTCAAATAAGTGCACAAGAACCTTAAGTGTGCGAGTCGGACTCGCGCACTTAAGGTTCCGTACAAATTTACCTTTGAAAACAATTCTCGAATCGAGGTTGGAAGATTTTTTCGAATCGTAAAATTTTCTTTACTACAAATTTACAATTTTCAGATTTTTTTTCCTATACTTGTGCTATGAGGCCTTGCTTCATGCCAATTTACAAGATTCTAGGTTAACGGAAGTACCCTATGAATTTTGATTCCCTTGAGTGTGTTGTATGCGTTCTTTGTAACATAAATGGTCGTATCTTTTTTTCCGTTACCACAGACCTGAATATATGGTTTTAATTTCAACTCGATTCCTTTAGGCGTTCTCGAGATAAAGGGTCTTGACAGACCGACAGACAACAAAGTGATTCTATTAGGGTTACGGTTTTTCCTTTTGAGGTACAGAACCCTAAAAATAGGGAGTCAGTGATAGCGTGAAGGTTGACAGGACAGAATGGAAGAAAAAAACGTGTTGACCACAAGTTATATAAAATAAGGACAGGGTATGATGATTTGGTTCCCGTCATGATGACCAGCTATTTCCATAACCTCACAATACGCACAGATCTTTTTAAATCTGATGGAGTCTGGTAAAGTTAAATTGTTTTCTTAATAAAATTCTCATCCTTATAAATATTTTCACACATTTTATTATCTTCAAATACTGTTCTGAGTGAGTGGGTGATAATTTAGAGCTATACCATATTTAGTGAGTTGAATGACATCGTTTGAACTGCCTCTTGACGGGGGAATTGAACGTCCTTACATCGGTCGTGACCTTCATCCATAAACGATTACTCTATATCAGGAGAAACTGACTGACTGACAGACTGAGTAGTGACTGAGCAGTGGTGGCTGAGTGGGAACGGCCCCAACTTACGAGTTGTAGGTCGCGGGTTCAAACCCGCATCCTACAACTCGTACCTGGCCAGACGCATTAATTTGTGTAATTTATTTCATCACCACTACTCTTGAAACGGTGAAGGAGGATAGAATGATATTGACCAATATAGCAGTGGGTATGTAACAAAAGAAAATTGTACTGAAGTATTTCCTATACGTTTTCATAGAAATTCGTGCACCTTGCCACAGTTACATTTCAGTAACTTCCTCGTTTTTTGTTTAAACGGAAACGGAAAGTAGAACTAATTGATTGTACGGAACCAGTTGTGCAACTGAGTCTTCGTGTGTTTTGTTTTTAGAATACTTTACTTAATGCTCTTGAGGTCACAGACAGTCTGCATCATCCCACTATTGGGCCAGAGACCTCCCTCCCTCCCAAATAACTTCAAGCTCATACAATCTAGGGTGTATAAATATGAATGATTTGTTATTTTACCCAGCTTATTTCCTGGTGGGTCTGCCACAAAACCTTCTTGTTCGCACGCGTGAGGCAACGGACCTCACGCCCTAGCCGCCGCCGGGATTCCGATCTCAATTTCCGGCCACCGTATATAGGCGCGGGCTTGCTGACTGCGAGCAATGTGTAGCTCGCCGTCTGACCGTCCGGTAACCGTTCGGAACGGCTCCAAGTCGTCGACGGCGCGTATCGTTCCAAGCATGCTTTAAGGAGATGTAAGCAAACCGTAGGAGCCCATGGGGAATGTGAAAGTGTACCCTGGAGCTCTGGAACGAAAGCAAAGAAGAAACAAGAGTGGGTTTTTAGTCACTAAAAGTCTAACTCTATGGGAGATGTCATTGGATGATTTTCCCATCTAAAAAATTAATAAAAACACCTTGTTATGTTATGCGTTCATACAATGGTTATTTTGGAACAGATGTGACCAATTCGATCTTAGAGCACAGTTAGTTTTACGACTAGAATGAATACTGTATGGCTCATCATCGCTCCAGCTTATTTTTATTGATAAGCTCGCGTTTGCCCATTATCTCACCTGGGGCCCAAATCTGCTATTTTTGTAAATTCAACATTCCAAAACGATCCCATTGTCATTTTGCAAAAGTTCTTAATCTGCTAAATCATAATGGTCGATCATTAGTCAGTCAGTGGTCTCGTAAACGTATAGTGGTAGAATGACTTCGTTGTATTCAGACAAATCTAATGGTAAGTCACTAATCAAAGGAACTGTCAAAATTTTAGCAAATTACCCCATACGTTAGATATTCATATATAAATTAAGTCCCAGATGCTCCCTTAGAGATAAATTTAAAACTATTAATATTTTGACTGTGCCATCTCAGTATATCTATGAAAATATTTTGTATGTTCACAAAAATAGAAATTTGTTTAAAAGGTACAGTGATATTCACAACGTGAATACTAGGAACAAACACAAATTAGTGGTTCCTGCGACTAGACTCAGAAAAATAGGAGGCTCATTTAGATGCCAATGTATACACTTTTATAATAAGATTCCCAGTCCTATTCAGGAACTTAGCCTTAATAAATTCAAAAAACTTGTAAAACGGAAACTTTGCCAGAAGGCTTTTTATACTGTAAAAGAGTATCTCGAGGACAAAACGGCTTGGGATTGACCTGCTCCAGTACTCACTATATTTGTTGTTATTTCATTTGCGTTTTTTTTTTTTTTTAATTGCCCTTCTTTATTATTTGTTTATTTAATTTGACGATTATTGTTATTTTACAATTATGACATTGTTAACTTTATTAATTTAATTTTTTTTTTAAATTCTTATTTATACAATTATGACATTGTTTATTTTTACAATTTGACATTAACAATTACTTTTACAATTTTTATTTTTTTATTTTAGCAATAATAACTCTGTAAAATTACATTTTTGTATATTTTATTATTGTGAATTTGGGGACTATGTGGATTTCTTTTTCTCGTTTTTCTCTAATTTTAATTAATGTCTGACAGTTATGAGTACTTTTTGCGGCCTACCCAAATGTCCTTTCTTTGGTATTGTTCGTCAAGTCGTTGAGCTCCTTAGTAGTCCTGAGTTGAGCTTTACGAATACTGACAAATGCTTGCACTGACTGGACAGGTCCACTCAGAACTGTGTGGTTCTTTCTTCAAAAGACCATCCCAGACACTAATCTGCATGGTTCTCATATGTTTTGACCATTACTTGTTTGCTGTATGGACTTTAAAAGAGACTTTGACCCCTGAGTTTGTTTCGGTGTTTCTTCTCAGGGTAGTCAGCTAGGAAACACCGGCCTCATCTAGTTAAAATTGACGAAAAAAAAATTGACGTGTAAAAGTGTTTTTGAGAACCTATTTGCAAAAATAAATATCATTTATCATTTATCATTTATCATTATGTACGAGATTAATTTCTTATCATTTCTTTCAATGGTGTGTCAGTGATTGACTATTGGAAAGTAATAATGACGTTTACATTAGTAGATTACCAAACTTGTAATAATCAGCAATTTTAAAATCAATGATAGACGATTTTGACACTATTGTAATAGCAGACTTGAGGCCCTGATGATGTGGTCGATGGTGTGGAGCACGCTTGCCGTGAACTAACCTCTGGTGGGCTTTAAGTAGTTGTAACTATCAGGAAACACACTCTGGCAAGTCATTTCACTTCGCAGCTGTACGTACAATAAATGTGTTAACAAACGCTTTTGTACGTACGTGTGGGTGGGACGTCCTCCAAGTGACGATTTTACCAGAATAAGGCTTCATGATGGGGTTAGCTAGGAAGCTGGAAAATATTTTTTTTTTACGTTTTTTTGACAGCTGATAGTGATGATTCTTAACTGCTGCCACTTTCTTCTTCAAATAGGTTAGTGTGGAAAAGGTCTTTCAGTTAAGATACCAGATTTACTTCTTGGACTATTTATTCTCAAATGTAGTGTATAGTGACGATGTACGCTTTTAGGGTTCCGTACCTCAAAAGAAAAAATCGAAACCCATATAGGATCATTTGTCAAAAAAAAACTTTTTTCCGATTCGGAAAAATCTACGGGACTCCATTCAGGAATTGAACTATTTACGTAACCTTGCCCAGTTTTTCCATTAAATTATATATAGGCACTAGGAATGCCTTACTTGTCTCTTTCTAAATGTTCTTACCTTTGAAATGATCCCTCTTGAAGAACTAGCGGTGAGATTAAATAGAAATTTAATTCAATGAATTAATTTGTGTTAATCCTGAGCGAGGATGTTAATCCTGTATCATAAAGCTTTGATTCTATGTTAGCTAATTATCATTAGCGATAGCATGATGCTCTTTAAAAAATCGCGTATCTGACCCTAACTTAAGATTTTAAACGTACAATCCATGAGATTACCTAACGGCAATATTTGTACCAACCCGCACTGGGCCCGCGTGGTGAATTATGGCCCATTCTCTCTCCTAGAGAGGAGGCCTGTGTCCCAGCAGTGGGAACATTAAAAAGGATAATGATAAATATTTGAAAGCTACATAACATAATAAAGCTTGTTTTTTAAAAGGGTCTGGCAAAAATAAAAATCTTGAATAGTTCCTATGTTTTTTTTTTAATAAAAATAAAACCACTATTAAGGGACTGCGAAGTCGACATACACCCGGGCGGAGTTCATACTAATGACTCCATGACTGCAACCGGCTCTTAACACATTCAGACCGGCACTTCAGGAGTAGGTACTTGGTATCCGACGGCGCAAATCTTCATATGGCCACATCTATAGTGTAACGTGGCCACCGGTAGTACACCCCGCCATATCAGCAAATACTCCGTGCTCCACCGGTGGTACACGCCGATCTGAACGTGTTAAATAAATAAATAAATCTATTGTCTATTGTTATTCTTTTCTTTCTTGATATTGTAAAGAAAACAAGCAGCTATCACACACTACGATGGTGTGGCGCGGTGGTATATGGGGCGCGGGTAACGGTGGCTCGGAGCGCCGTTAAACGCGTCGACGTCGCGCATCGGACGGACACGCAGCTTATCACTGACTAGCCGTCCCCCGCGGCTTCACACACGTCTTGGTTATTATTCCGCTCCTATTTATTGTACAGTCAGGGGTCAAAAGTGCAGTTGCACTCTACCGATATTAAAGAAAGAGAGCAGTGGTGGCCGAGTGGTAACGGCCCCGACTTACGAATTGTAGGACGCGGGTTCAAACCCAGCCAGGCGCTTTACTTTGTGTAATTTATTTCATCACCAGAGAGGAGGCCCGAGTCCCAGCAGTGGGAATATTATAAGGCTGATGATGATGATATTAAAGTGACTAGAATTTTTTTATAGAAGAGAATCAATGCATTATCACTCAGTTCATTTGTATCATAGAACCTAAATAATTAAATAAACTATTTGTGGACCATTGGCCCTCTTTTACGAAGAAATATTATACATTTTAGCATTGGTAGAATGCAACTGCACTTTTGACCCCTGACCGTACTTCACGAAAGATTCTATGTCCCCTAGCTGGGGCAGGAGGTGGCGACAGTATGTCACCCAACGCGACTGGTCTTAAGCTTTACGCTTCACCTCATCATCATCATCATTTCAGCCGAAAGATATCCACTGTTGGACATAGACCTCCCTCAGTTGTCGCCACAATGAACGTCATGTGCGTCTCACATCAATCGGATTCACGCAACCCTCATCAGGTTGTAGATCCACCTTAAAAAAAAAACCTTACAAAAAAATATCTTTTATTTTCAGCCATCAAGGCCCATAGTGAGTTAATACAGATAAATTTACTTAAATAACTATGTTAGTCGGTCATCACAAAAAATACAAATACAAATAAATAGACAATAACAATACATACAATCAGGCGGTCAATACATGGCATGGAGGTTACGACGAAGACATTGGTTTACGAAAACCTGGATTTGGCGTGAGATCTTTGTCACTTTCCATGTTTCGCACCCGTAAAGCAGCAAGGATTTGACGGTAGACTCGAAGGTTTTGAGTTTAACTTGTTGGGTCAATTTCCGTGGTTGCCAGGTCAAAACAGGCCTCAGCAGTGCGAAGGTACCACGGGTCTTACCAGTCTGAGAAGTGACGTCCTCTTCTGGCCTGTGGTCTAGTGGTTAGTGGCCCTGACTGCTATGCCGGAGGTCGTGGGTTCGATTCCCACCCAGGACAAATGTTTGTGTGATGAGCATGATCATTTGTTCTGTGTCTGGGTGTTATTTATCCATAATATGTATATATTTAGAAATATATAAGTATGTTTATCAGCTGTCTGGTACCCATAACACAAGATCTGCTTAGCTTGGGACTAGACGGTGTTGTGTGACAGTAGTGGAAAAAAAAAAACAAAAAAATGTTTGGAACGTTTTTTCAAAAATACTGAAAGCCGTCTAACGTTCGTCTCTTTCACATACTATACACCGTTAAATTTTGTTCGTTTTATTCCCGCGGAGGGTCGATTCGGTAAATGAAATACTATCGAGAAAATTAAAAAAATAAAGTACTTTTTTTCAAAAACTCGAATTAATATACGCATCTACGAAATTAATTTTCTTAAGTAAACGAGTGAATGACCTTGAATGTAGTTGTCTGTCGTTGCGTACTAAATACCTACAGTTCATTGGCCTCGCTCAGCTGACGTTTACTTAAAGAAATTAATTTCGTACATGCGAAAATTAATTCGAGTTTAAAAAAAAAGTACTTTATTTTTTAATTTTCTCTTTACAAATCGATAGTATTTCATGTACCGAATCGACCCTCCGCGGGATTAAAACGAACAAAATTTACCGGTGTATATACATTTTAACAAATAAAATTATCTTTCTCTTTATATATGTTAAATTGATCTGATTTTGTAATGATTATATTGACTCGCGGTTGGTTACAGTTTCGGCAGTACATTAACATTAATGTTACAATGTTACTAGGTTTATCGCATTCTTGCGCCAATTCTAAGCGAACTCTACGCGCCAACAAAAGACATCAACGCGTTCTCTCTGTTCATTTAAATTTATTTTTCAATTTATTTGATTAAAGTTATTTTTTTACAATTATAGTAAAGTTATTTTATTTTAAAAAGTTATTTTTTGTTATAGATAACATTTAGTTTACTTAATAGATATTATACAGATATTCATTAAGAGTTAGGAGTAATAAATCAGAAAAAATTAAAAAGTGATTTATCACTAAAATCAGCTTTTATGATGGATTGGAAAAGAAGTAATTCCGGAAATTAAGAGATACCAGACAGCTGACGCCGAAGTGTAAACTAATGATTATGTTGCTAATCTCAGAAGTATTGAGAACAACTTCCACGAAAATAGAATCAAAACTCATAACATCCGCTTGTGTTCGTTTTTACGAACATTAGACGGTACCTTAATGAAAGCCTAAATATTATTCCACTATTTTAAGGCCTAAATATAATTTATTTATTATTCCACAGGCTTTCAACCTCGGCGATAAGTTGAATGGTTGTATAAATAAAATGGCATTTATATGCAGAAATGGCGTTTAGGTGAAGAATAGTGTTAGTTAAAAGATGCATATTTTTTAGATTATCACTTATTCAATTCAATTCAATTCAATATCTTTATTTTCAGACTAGTGCCCGTATAGGCGTATAGTGTTAATAAAAATACATAAGAATAAACTTAGGAATAGATGTAAGTACAGGTAGTAACATCTACTCCTATAATTAATAATATTTTCCACATGTATTAGGTTAGGCTTTAGGTTATTAGGAAAATATTTTAGATTAATATGTAACCATCCAATGTGTAATTATATAAATAATTTCCGTTGCTAATATGACAAAAATTTGGAACAACTTTCATGAAAATAGCAACATAAGACTACAACTCATAACTTCCTGTTATTACTCACGCAACAATATTAAACAAACTTCCTCAAACATCCAATCTCTGAAAAACCGAGTCACTCATCAGTTTCGTAACCGCGGTAAGAAACAGACGAAAAAGAAAGCCTCTTTGTTGGCCAGTTAATTAATCGGCGTACGTTTGACATGGCGATATGTGCGGGCGACGCCGGGTGATTCATGCTCGCTTGCGGTGACATTTCACTTCGTTATACATTCTGTGATTCAGCCGCGATGTGGTCGCAGCATAGATATTATGCTGGTTGTAATTGTTTTAAGTCCTTGCCTGTTGCATTCTGTTAAACCATTGACTAACAGCTTCTTAATCCGTCGTCGGTAGGGAATTTGTATGTAGTCTGATAAATGATAAATTATATATATTTTGCTGGTAGCTTTAAAAATACTTTTACAATTCAATTTTTTCGTCAATTTTAACTAGATGAGGCCGGTTATGATAACTCAGGGTTTAAACATGGTTCTGTTATTAATTATTATAATTAAGACATAAAACAGTTTAATTTTCTGTCAGTGTTTTATGAAACTTGTCTCAGGAGTATTCTGAATAGAGACTAGCTGTTTTCACATAAGACGATAACTATAACCACACGAAATCCTGGGACTAGTAGTTACATTCCTTAACATCGTCAGTTATATGGGGCTACCACCCCACGATATCGTGTCGTTTTGCTAACGCCTAATGTAGAAACGGCCATAAGCTGCTGCGCTGCATTTCACGGGTTCAATTCCCATACGAGACAAATATTTGTATGGCCTACAGATAGTTATTTACATGTTTGTGAATGCACAAATGATAGAGTATTAAATTCTAATGAGGATCATATTAAAAAAAAAAGAATGAAATAGGCTATATTGACAGTGATCACTATCACAGTATAAATAACTTAAAATACCTACCAATATTATTAATCAAAACAGTATACTTGAACAAAGAAAGGAGATTAATAAACATAATAAAACAGAAGTAACAAAATTACGAAGCTCATAAAACTCTCGGAACACAAAACACAAACAAAAAAGCAGCTACATTAAACTCGGCTTAAAACTCTTTCAGCAAAACAAACAAGTCGAAGAGATTACATGACCACCTTTCAGCTGCTTACAAAAAAACGTCCAAATCGACTACAACGAAACCATTGATAAAAAGTATAAAAACATGACGACGACGCCGCAGTATAACAGATTATTCAACCTCTATCACATTCAATGTCGCGTAATCTCTCAGCTCTTGACCATGGAGGGGAACGAGGGGGAGGGGTGGATGTGCAGGGGAGAAGGGGGAGGGGTATGAGAGAAAGTCCTGCAGACGCGACGACGCCGGACTGCGGTGGGTAACCAGCGCTCCCACGATCGATTACCATTGAGTATTGACGATCTGGTTTTGTTCAGTTTTTTTGAGTATGTGAGGGACTGGACTTTCGTGGTTAAGAGTTAATTGTAACATGATTATACATGCGGATTATGGAAGTAATTAAGCACGCGTAGTAGATCTCTACGTAAGAATTGTAGGCTGCGCTATCAAATATGAATAAAAGAGAATAAGTTTATTCTTTGCAGAGCAGAAATGTGAGAAGGGCACATGCAATGTTTTGTGGTTTTAAAGTAATTGATTCCATAGCTTATGCTGTATCTTAGAATAGGAATTAATTTGCATTTTCTTATTGTGTTCTGTTTAGTCATAAAACAATAACTTTCATTGACTTTACCATAAAATTATTATTTTTTTATTATAAAATAAAACATAGTACCTACAGCACTGTTTACTATCAACTTAACCCCTTAACAATTCTAGCATCATTTGTCTAACCTTCTCTCAACAATCTTGGTGTCGGCTTACAGTCCAACCGGATGCAACTAAATTCTGGAATTATACATAGAGCCCGGCGCATATTTAACCTTCATGGCCTAGTTACTGGATAATGCGATATCCCTTTGAATCACACATCAGATCAAATATAAAACAAATTAAGTCCCGCACTAATATTATAAATGCAAAAGTAATTGTTTATTCGTTATCTTTCATGCTTTTGGTCGAATAAATTCATATAAAATTGAACATACGAATGAATTAGTAGAATATAATTTTTGATCCTAATAATAAGCTCCTTTAAGGTAATAAGACATTGTTCATGCGAGCGAAGCCGCGGGCAGACACTAGTGTAACCATATTTCACAACACAACACAAACATAATTAAAACTAATAACCGTACAAAAACAAGAAATAGCAGAGTATCAGCGCATGTTATAAGAATGACATGTAATTATTATTTCGTGTTGCTCTGAAACTCGGTGAAAACCTCACGCAACATGGCGACTGAAAGTGAATTAATATGTAAAACATGGCCGGAGAGGCTACAGAATGTAATGTACTGGCATTTAGTTATTTACACAGGTGCTATACCGAGTTTCATTTACAGTTCCGGAATGTTCTAGCATATTGTTTTCGTTTACAGATAGTTTTAGAGAATTTTTGTAAGTTACTCGAAAACACTGTCGGTAGGGGAGTTATGAGATGGTTGTGATGTCGGTCAGGTGTATTTTTAGTTTGTAGCAGTAGAATTATTAATAAATATAACAAGTATAGTATCCTGAACAAAGAATATACGTTTTCCAATTTTTAGTTCCAATTTTATTGCGGTTGTAAACTTGTTTACAATTGCATTAATTTGCTATAATTGTAAATTAAAGTACCGCGTTGAAGTCTTTTGTTCCCACATTTAATGCTTATAGTTATAATTGTATTAGTAATTTATTTAGTTTATTTTCTTTGTAAAAAAAGGCTGTAAATCGTAAAATTGCGAGGCATCGTCACATGGAGTCACGACGCAGTTGTATCATAGCCGTGGCAGCGACTTTCGCGCGGTCATCGACCCCGTAGAAAGCACCCGCTTGCTGATCTATTGATTATTAAATAGTTATCGGCTACAGTTTGTCTATACTTATTTAATAATAGCTTTGGAAACAATTTATTATTAATAGTTAATTATAGGAATATTCAGTTTACGTTTTAATTATAACTTTTGCTTAAGTATTTTGTTGTTGACGTTTTTTTTTAATTGGTAAAAAACGCTTTTTTTAATCCAATATATTTTTAGACAAGCAGCGTTTGAATGAATTCTAAAACAAGCCGATGATACAGTAAATGAAAAATTATGATAAAAAAACAGTGCAATCCCATTCGTGATTGAATTGGTTAGTTACTTAGTTGTCCAGTTACTGTGTAACGTCTTTGCTATCAATTGCTGTAGAATGATATTGCAGCTGATTTGAACAAACAAATTTTTAACAAAAAATTTTTTTTTCGTATAAACTATATTGCTTGACTGCGACCCCACCTGATGGTAAGCAGTAATGCAATCGTTGATGGTGAGGCGCACTAGTTTATTAAGAAAGCATAGTGCAATTCATGTTGCATTTTTGTAGGATCATAATTCTTATTTATTTTTGGAATGTAGTTTGACGTAATTCTGTAGTATGATGATAAGTGAGCATATGTTTTGCAACACCCTAGGGTCGACTGGTAGAAAATGCCTAAGGCATTAAGTCCGCCTTCATACAGGGTTCCATTAGTGCATAAGCATAGCAAGCTGAGACTCAGGGGAAAATTTTAAATAAATAAAAATTAAACATAAAGTTTTAAATAAATAAATAAGTTTTATAAAAGTTTTGTGCATTTTTAATATATTAACTGTACGTTGCGGTTACAACTGCGTCTTTGCTTACTGCTCTATCAGTCGTAGCTTGATGTTATATTGCCCTTTTTATTTAATTGTAAAACAAAATATAAGTAGTTCTTAAGACTAGAGCGTTCTAACAAACAAACGAACTCTTCAGCTTTACTATAACATAATTATAGTATACTAGCTTTTGCCCGCGGCTTCGCTCCCGCTCTACCCTATACCAATAGATGAGAAATATTTGTTTTTTTCTTTTTAACGGGATTAAAATTACTTATCTTATGTCCATCTGCTGGTTCTAAGCTACCTCCCCACCAATTTTCAGCCAAATCGATTCAGCTGTTCTTGAGTTATAAATAGTGTAACTAACACGACTTTCTTTTATATATATAGATAGATGGATATATCGCATCCTTAATCTTGTATAGAAACTTTGAAAAAAAAAAACCGTTTTAGTAAAAACTATTTTTTCTTGTAGGCAAGAGAGTTATAATCCTTGCATAATTTTAATATTATGTGAATCTAGTATCTAGACTACATAAATTAGTCTTCTAATGATTTATTAAAATTAATTTGCATTTATATTACTTTTAAGAAACTATAACTTGTCTATTTTTTTTTTATAATAAAATAACTAGCTGTCTCGGCAAACTTCGTATCGACGATTTTTTTTTCATTCTCATCTTTTAAACCTTTCCTGAGCTATTACAAATATTTCAAGACCAGAATTGGCCAAATCAGTCCAGCCGTTCTCGAGTTTTAGCGAGACTACCGAACAGCTATTCATTTTTATATATACGATTATTACAAATAGAAGTGCAATTTCAGATTTCTTAATTTTTCTTAGATAGGCTCGCGTTTGACCGCTACCTCACCTGAATAATTGTAATACTAATATCATCTGAAATTATATCAATTGTCTACTATACTCCATTTAATTAACTAAATGTAAACTATCTTCACATTTCTTTTATCTAAAAATTTTCTAAATATGTTTTAAACATGTTTACAATTAGTTATTTACCTAAACCGATGTTAGGTAATTAACTGAATTTAAATAATCTTTGTATGTCTTCCATACACGTGGACATTGGAGTGGGACATGTTTGTGCATCTAGTTTTAAGGATTTTTTTTTGTATTTTCTCTAACATGTAACTGTTTTTTGGTCCCCAATACAATAAAATACGATTTTTTTTAAATAAAATGACGTAGCAAGATTGTTTGCGTTTACTTAAGTACCTAAAGTAATGGAGTATAGTCAGTTCTCTCCTAATACGCAAAGTTGTAACATAGTAAAATTGTGTTATAAAAAAGTTAAATAAAAAAGTACCAATTTTTTATGGTGGGTGAATATCATTCAATGACATCCCCCGCCCTTGGGCAGAGCGGGTGATAGTGTCAGACTCTTACTGACTAAAAACCCACCCCGTTCCGTTCGTTGCCTTTGATACCGGGGCCGAAAAAGTACCTATTATTATTTCTTATTATATACAATACTGTGATCTTTAACTGATTGTTTTTTACATAAAACAAAACATTGGTTCAAACTGTTTCACATATTACTAATATCATTAACAAAAATTATTCACCAGAGACCATATCGTACCAATCTTATGCTTTTAGAACACAAACGTGACGATGCTACGTAATGTTTGATCTTCCTCTTCAAACTGTATCAGTGAACGCGATCGATGCCAAGTGTCACTGGCCTCACGGAAACACGCGGAAAAACCTGCGATAGCTGCGCAAAAACGAACATAGCATACTCGTCTAAACTAATATTATAAATTATTATTTACCTTAAACAAAAGACTAGCGTTGCCATACAGCGTGGCAATGTCACCAGTCTTTTTGGTATAAATTTAGTCGATAGTAATGCGGAGGACTTTTTTTGATTTCATATTTTAGATTTTATTAATTACCTATTGGTTTATTTTTTGTTTTAGTGTAAGAGTAGATAATTCTAGTTAGGTGTTTTTTTATATTTATATTTTAATTAAAATATTTTTTATTATAGCTTATATATTTTGGTTGGGATGGTTACTTATTGTACACATTACTTTCAGAGAACGCTTCCCCTGTTCTCTGAAAGAAATGCTCTAATGACATAGGCATTTTTTGCCGGTCAACCTTTTGGGTGACGCATTGTAAAATAATGGTTGGTTTAATAAAAGAGAGAGAAAAGCTATAAAAATAATCCACACGTACAATACAGTTATTTGTTACATACTCAAAAAAAAAACAAAATACACGAACGTATTCCAACAATTGATGCAAATAGACAATTGGGAAACATTAATGCTGTGATGATACTACTTCCAATTTCTTCAACATTGTAGTTAAAATATCAAAATAAAGGCATAAATCTGAAAAAGAAAGAAAAAGAAAAATCTATTTAGCAAAAGAAACATCACGCAGATCAATAAGGTTATTTTCGATAAATGAAATTGACAGGTCGATAGACGGCGCATTCAATGTGTTGGAAGGATGATGGACTCCGAATATAAATAAAACCACAAATCAATGTTGATTGACTTGATATTTATTAAAATTATATTACCTATAGGATTATAATAATGTATAATGATATTGATTGATCTGTGGTTCTATTTAAATTCCTATTTGACGTACTTATATTTTTGTATGCCATAACGATCAAGTGATCGCGTGGTTTTATTATTAATATGTGAATGTTATTTGATAGAGATAAAATGGCTGTAATCATGATTTTTTTTTGCTCAACTGTGACGACTGATTTCGCTTTTAATCAAAACTTGAGACGATGCAGCATTGTACTGTATCTTTCTCGGTTTTAAATCCATCCAAAGGTTGTCATAAAAATAAGACAACTGTGTTAGCACTTGGAATGGATTTTTCACTTACGTCTGTGACTGCATCATCATCATCATCATCAGCCCTTTAATGTTCCCACTGTTGGGACACAGGCCTCCTCTCTTGAGAGGGTCTGTTACTGCGGTGCAAAATAAAATACTGATATAACAGTTTTTTCTTTGTATTTAATAATAATAATTTATTTATTAACACACACATACACACAATCAGTTAATAGTAAAATAAATAATTAGAAAGAAGACAAACAGAACACATTAGAAGTGGCCATGGGCTCCAAACTAGGCGTAGCCTGAATAAGCGTGGCCCAATATGCAATATATTTTAGGATAAAAAATTATAAATATATCTTAAATACAAAACACCCAGACCCGAAATCGTAGGCCATAAATATATTTGTTTCGTAAGGGAATCAAACCCGCGATGGGCAGTGGAGCAATCAATCGATCAATCACTCTGGCCACCGTGCCATCAATATGTCAATTTGATATATCGCGAATACATTGTGCATGTTTCGCGTTTTATATGTATCAATCTAATAAGAAAATCTTTGTCGGAGCAATGTCATTTTAGCCGAAAGTCTGTTAAACAGTGCTTGCCCTGACGCGGAGTCCTAGGTAAGCGATGATGCGAAGCGATGCGGCGTCGATGGAACAAACAATTGCAGTTGCCCTATTGCAGTGGCCTCTATGTGACCAACGCATGTGGGTGATGAGCAAAGCGACATTTTAATCTTTTCACGCGTGCTCTTGCGGTGCGTTGGCTTTTTTTTTTAATTGACTTCGTGCGTGTAGGATAATGCTGTCGCTTCGCGTAGAATCGCATTCACCTACATAGGAAGCAGTGTGAGCGTGGCAAGCCCATTCCAGCGACCTTCATAATGACATTGGTTCATGTTGAGCGTTGAAGTACTAACGCTAAGCCTTCTGGTACTTTTCCTTGTAGAACTTACGGGTACCATTAGCATCCGTGTTGTGGGCAATGTGTCCAGACTCCTGGCCATCAATCTTTTGGGGTATATCGTTAGTTTAGTTTTCCTGCGACCTCTGATTTGATCACGAAAGGAAATTCCGATCATAGACTAATATCTGCTACTGTAGCTACCTCGCATATAATTATGTCGCTTGCAGCATTCGGCAAACTCGGTGATGTCTGTTTTGATACGATGTATATTTTCCGTAAAATAAGTTTTAATTTTTGCTGTTTCTACTTAGGATTTTTAATTAATATTATTATTTATAAGGTTTTTTTTTTGTTTTTATTATTATTATTTCTAGGCTTATGCTTGACCATTATCTCATTTGACGGAAAGCAACGATGTGGTCGACAATGAAGCACGCTTACCTAGAAGTAACCTACACACTCTTGACTTAAAGACCCGTAGGTTGTAGCTATCAGGAAACCGACTCCGGTAGGTAAATTCCACTTCTTAGTTGTACGCACAATGAGTGTGAGAGGATGCTTTAAAATTTTCTTTAATTACTTCTTTCTAATCTCCGTGATGTAGTTTATCACTCTGTCGCTGTCTGTTGTTACTGGGTTTCTTTTTAACTCCATACTTCTTCAACATCCTGCAGCGCTCCCATATAATCATTGCTTCTAGCTTCCGGGTCCGCAGTTCTTCTCCAGCATGTTACCCTGCAGCTGCTGGGTCCCTCACCGGCGTTGTACAGTACCGTGCGCACACGCATGTACTTTCGTTTTCGGCGTGCGGTCGATTTCACCGGCGCGCATTAGGTCATCGGATAACGGTTTGCCACCAGAAAGACGCGTAATTCATGAGAGAAAGAGAGCTCGTGTAAATAATTCACAGTGAATGAACTTGGCGTGAAGTCTAGACGAAGTACGGCGAGTGTCCATCCTTACGTTGTAATGCCTCTATGGTCAGATTGAACGTTTCGCCTCGTCCGTTTATACCATGTACATTTAAAGACTGGAACATTTTGCCTCCTCCGGTTTTCCCATCCGATTATAATTTAAGTGTCTTCAAAGTTAGACTGAATAGGCTCTTAATAAACTAGCGCGATTCACCATCAACGATTGCATCACTGCTTACCTTGTGGGATTGCAGTCAAGCACTGGTTTATATAATTAAAAAAAATATAATTTTATTTCATTTGATTTTATTATTTGAATAGGATTTTTTGTGTAGTAAATGGCAAGAGAGTAAAATTACCTGATTTTTTTTAATGGTAATGCCGCCAGTCTTTTGGGTACATTACCAATCAACAGTGATGCGGAGAACTTTTTCGATGCCATACTTCAGATTGCTTTTTTAGTTCTATATGGTTTTTATTTTTATTTTGTGTATATAATTATAGTTAAGTATTTTTTTTATATCTAAAATGCTAGTTTATTTCATTAAATGAATTATACACAAGGTATAATGAATCCCAAATTCCCAATTACAATGTCTGGTCCGCTGCCGCTTATCAACGAGGTCGCCATCTGTTTTCCTTTCATTTGGCTCCGACTAATTCTGTGTCAGTGGCGTGAGGTCGCTGGTGTGCGCAGGCGCTGCGAGTGGCGGGGAGGGGAGGACGGTCACTCTAGGGTTGGCTACTTTGTTTTTTACAAAACAGTAGAGCATATACAGTATAAGTATAGAATGGAGAAATATATTTTTTTATATTGCTATTTTGTAATTGAAGAAGTGTGATGGCTTAGTGATTGAGGAACCCGCCTCACATGCATGAGGATGTGGATTCGATGCCGGACAAGTATCAATATGAATATTTCATGTCATAAGTACTTTTCTAAGTTTATCTAGGACATACAGGTAGTCAGACGCCAGAGTCGAAGACGCCCATTAGTCTATCCAAAGAGTATTGTGTTGCCCAGTAAGTAGGTTATGGAAGTTTGGAATCCAGTCGCTCCATGTAAAACCTGTGAATGCTGGATACCTGTGATTCAGCCGTATTCGATTAGCCTGGAAGCTGTCCCCAAGTTAGTTGGAAAAAAGATTATGAAAATAATTATTTTGTAATTAGCATGTTCGGTTTACTCGGTGTGGTACCGCACTGGTTACAGGAACATGCCTTCTTCTTCTTTTCTATTTCTGTAAAACCTTCTTCATCAACTTGGTCCGTTTTAGCAGAGACTGGACCGCAGTCAGGGTAGGTCGTTAAGATAGTCCCTTATACACAGGCCCGCCTCGGCAAGTGTTGCGTGATTTTGGAGATCGTCCCGTTCGCCTACTAATTTCAAACCCCAAGCGGACACCGGTGTCCGCACACCGCATGTCTTTCTATTGTGTCTCTAATTACGGTATTCAAAGGGTTAATTAGTACGATATAAGTTACAGACTTACACCCAAACTCTCACATGTACACACCACATACACACTAATATAATACACTATTATTAGACACACATCAATCACACAGATATAAGCGCTTTTAATATTTGTTCTCTAACTTCGTTTTTACTAAAACAAAAAGTAACACAGCTAGGTTTCTAATCTATGAAAAGTTGCATTCGAAATACAGTATCTCTCTGGGTGGTATCCTGAGTCCATTATTTTTTTATTTTACATGTCAATGTTCCTCCTTCTGACAAATTACTAATATTTAGTATAGCGTTGTGGCCGTGACAGTATAATACCAGAAATGATTATTTACTTGCAGTCATTTTGCTTACAAGCCATTCGATAAATTCTTTCTGTATTTCCACAACAGTTCTGTATAATAATAAAACCCCCAAAATTATAATTACTTATTGTTTTTTTTTTATTATTGAATCTCCTTACCTGTAACCTCTAAAGGTGGTCCTTTCCCACTCGCGTAGCGTCAACATGAAGCATGGTTTAAAAGTTTGTTGCTACATCTAAATCAATCACATGAGAACCATGCAGATGTGTCTGAGATGGTCTTTTGAAGAAAGAACCATACAGATTTTAGTGGACTTATCTAGTCAGTCCAAGCATTTGTCAGTATTCGTAAAGCTCAACTCAAAGCTACTAGGGAGCTTACCTAGTTTATGGAGTTTTTTGCCGGTTCTTCTCCATAGGAAACGACCAATTTGGAACCGTGCACTAGCTTCTGACGTTTTATAAGTGCCCGTGTAGGCCTATGTGAAATAAAAATATTTTGTTTGATTGATTGATTTACTTCTAAGTAAGCGTGCTCCAATATCGACCACATCATCGCCTTTCATCAGATGAGATAGTGGTCAGAGGCGAGCCTATCCATAATAAAAAAAACCTAATGTATAATACGAGGAGACCACAGCGCTGGTTTTCAATACAGGCCAGTGGCGATGCTCGTGTACAATATATTGAACAGTTGACAGCCCTAAGCCACCCATCCATCGCGCATCGGTCGGGAGGAGCTAACGGCACTCCGTTTTAGAGCACCATTGAGCACGGGGCGCGAGGAATGCGGCCTGGCCAGTTACGGATGTTACGAGATCATGATTAGATTAGGTTCGGTTATTGAACATCGGTTGGGCTTTATATTGTTTTTTGTTAAGGATACATCATGAAGTTGAATTATAGTCCAGTGATGAGAACTTTTACCTTGAATTTTCGTTACTGTGGATGAATTTAAAACAGCAAATACGATATGTTTAGCTAATAATATCTACAGCCGCATCCGACTAGACTACAACACTAGGCTTACGCGATACTATTTAAAATAATCTTAAAATTTAATTCTCATGTAAATGAAATGAATACTGTTGAAATTTTAATTAGTAAAGTTTGATGAACTCAGTCTCAAAAAAAAAAAATGAATCTATTTGTAGGCAAATCAATACAAACTAAACACTAGTGACCCGCCCCGGCTTTGCTCGGGTGCAAATTATATAGCTACATAAATCTTCTTCGTTTATGATTTTTTCTATTGACGAAAACCCCATCATCATCCGCCCGTCCGCGTCGCCATCCGTTGCGTGGTTTAGGAGGATTTAGCGGATAAACTGACTGACGTAGATAGCTACTCTATTTTATACTATGTAAAGAAAGATAAATTAAATTATTTATTTTTGATTCAGCATACATGTTTATTTTTGATTTTTTTTTTCATCATACTCAAACGGCTCTGGATGGAATTGGTTTTTTGGAAGACCGGTAGACTATGTCCTGGGGTAAAGTATACGACGTACCCTTGGTGTAATTTTGTACTTTCAGCGAGAAACTGCTAGCAACAGCATTTTTTTTTCAGTTGGTAAAAATCATCCAATGGCAACTCCCGCCCTTAGGGTGCAGCAGGAGATAGTGTCACTCTTACTGACTAAAAAACCCACACTTTGCCTTTCACACCAGAGCCGAGCCTTCCATCCAGAAGCGAACTCTTGGCACCAGCTATTAAGAACATGAATCTTCTTTATTCATGTTTCAGTGTTGATCTTAATTTTAAAACGAGAGATTGCTAATGAATGAAAGATTCTCTAAATATAGAAACAACGCCTAGACGTGTTCGTAATGTAGAGCAGTTACAAGTTTTTCATATATAAACATACTAGCTTCTGCCAGCGGCTTCGCCTTCTAAGTAGTATAGAAACATACAAACATTTGACCTCCGTGTTAAGAAGTGAATTTAGGGAAGTCCTTTTTTAGTGGTCACCTTCGTCATTAAACAAAATTAGATACTCCTAGTCCCAATAGCATCAGCTGTGCGTTGATGTGTTAGTCAGATTCTCCATTAATAAAAACATATTTTTTTACAGTAGCACCGCTCCCTGGTGGCGAGCAGGGCAACTGCCCGGGACATAGCTCTTGTATAGGCCTCGCGCAACAACTCGATTAGAAAAATAAACATATATTTAAAACATTTTATTTTATCATAAATAAGTTAACTTTCATAGTAAAGTTCACATTAATGAATCTATTAACTTAGAGAAATTAATTTTGTACATGCGTATATTCATTCTAGTTTTAGAAAAAAAGTACTTTATTTTTTAATTTTATCTTTACAAATCGATAGTGTTTCGACCCTCCATTGGATTAAAACGACTTTTTCATTTTTGATGGTTCATTTTTATTATAAATCTTCTAAAATAATAATTTAAATTCGAAATTCATGTAGTTTTTGCGCGGATGTGACGCATATATACTTATATGTACTTTCTTATTATATCGCTATTTATAAGGTATGCGCCATGTTTGTGGCACACAAACTCTTTTTCTTTCTTTCTTTTTTCTAGTAGGTACTTTTTTATAAATTTTGCATAACTCTCACCTATGAATCATTTTTAATCGAATTACAAATTTTTTATTTTCTTAATTAATTACACTTCCACAAATAGGACACGGGCATTGCAAAGATCTGCCGCCAAGGCCTTGCACCGGCAAAACCGCCCCTGCTTTCTTAACAATCCAGTTTTAAATGACTGATTACTGAACTCTTCGCCCCTGATACTCTTCGCACCTTACCTCGTACAGCACACATTCGTGCCCGCTAGCCAGCACACGGCAATGCGTGCTCAGAATGCGGACGATACTAACGGACCGGCGCCTGCCATTTTTGTAAGTTGAGGCAAAATACGAAGAAATTAGGCTCGTTCATTAAGGGCGATGGCCTAGTTAGATATCTGTTAAGCCTACGACCTTGTGGTTCTATGAATTAATCACTGGAAATCCAATACATTTAATTGACTTCAAAAAAGGAGGTTTTCAATTCGGTTCTAAGTTTTTTTGTTTGGTACCTCACATGTCCGTCATTTATGGACTGATTTGGATTTTTTCTGTTGTTAGTCTTGTAGGATCATTTTCTTGTCTGTCTGTCTGTCTATCTGTCCAGACCCTTTATCTTGGGAACGCGTGCAGATATCGAGTTGAAATTAAAATCATATATAGTTAAGTCTGTGGTCCCATGAAGCTGTGAAAAAATCAGTCTTCTAAGTTAAGTAAAAAAATATATGTCGCAAAAAACGTATATTTCGACACTCTCAAGAGGGAATCAAAATTCATAGGATACTTCCCGTTGACCCAGAATCCTGAAATTCGGCATAAAGCAAGGTCTTATAACATAGGTATAGGAATAAATCTGTTGTTGTGTTGTCACAAAGAAAAATCGAGACTCTATTGGGGAATTGGACTATTTATTTTATACTAGCTGATTCGGCAAACTTCGTACCGCCAATTTACCGCAGACTTTTTGTTTTTCATTATTTTTTTCATTTTTTCTCACCGTACCTTCCCTGGAGTATCACGCATATTTCAAGACCAAAATTAGCCAAATCGGTCCAGACATTCTCGAGTTTTAGCGAGACTAACGAACAGCTATTCATTTTTATATATAAGAAGATAGGTAAGCTTGGGCGAAATCCTCAGTGCGCGAGTTCGATTTGCCTAGTTTTAGACAAAAAATAATACTAATGGATAAAAAAGCGACATTTGCTATACAACTTGCTATAGACTATTTTTAAATCATTATCTTTTCAACCTTCCAGGTCTCCTCGACTCCCTGGACACGCAGGAGGAAGCCAAAAACTGCCCCGGCACGTGCATGCACGCGCTAGCGGCTCTGCTCTGCAACGAAGTGCTGGAGGAGGTGGAGTGCCCGAGCCCCTCCATGAAGTGCTGTGCTGATGAGACTGCTGGTAAGACTGATTGTTGTTTTACTTACTTGTCCCTTGAACATCTGGCCGGAATTAAATGCACATGTACTCTTACTGCCGCCTAGGCGGCAAATTAGACGTATGTTTGAATTTAATTCCGGCCAATACGAAACACTCTTGAGTTCTCTCTTCTCTTTCATCTTGAGTTTATATCTTGGTTTCTTTTAAAATTAAACATCAATTTTGTATAAAACTAATCTAGTAAAGACCTCTAAAAATCTGCAATTTTGCTTGTAAATAGCCTTTCAAAACTTAGTCATAAATTAAAAAAGTAAAAAATATATATTTATGGAAACATTGCACATTAATGCAATAAATATGAATATATTTGTAATAAATAGTTTTTTTTAACAAATATAGGACTTCACTGGATTGGTTTTGTACATATTTATGATTTCATTTTAAAAGAAACTCAGATATCAATTAAAGATAAGAGAGTGTGTCGAAAATAAGTAAAAAAGAAATGTATACAGACGTCATAATCACGTAAGAGCGGTTGTATGGGAACAACCGTTGTATGACGGCTAGGGCGCTTTTTAGTGGTGAGCTAAGATATTAAAGATGACAAAAAATAAAAGGTCCGTTTTGACATTTGTCAAAAAAAAAAAATACTGAGTGGCTACAGCACATGAGGAAGATATGTAGGAAAATTTGCTACTAATAGTTTTTCAAGAACTCCTGTTCCTTATGTTTTTCAATATGCATAACTTTGGAATCTTTGGATTTTCGTTTTTTTTTTACAATCAAATCATGATGGACTTGGCTGTGTAGTCTTTTGTCTTAACTGGAACTGTGGAAAGTTGGATACCAGAATTTTACTTGGAGCGCCTGCCTATCTGACCTGCATAACCCAATGAATGGGTAACACAATACCCTTTGACCCGTCATAATAATGATCATCACTTCGTTTACAAAAAATACTACGTCATCATGATGATTAAATGATTCAAAGTTTCACAACGTTCTAGTACGCAGCAAATTTCACGGGTACATGCATTTCATGATCTAGCAATAATGTAAATTATGTAATATTTCAGGTAACGACACGATGATCACGACACAGCGTCCGCGGCCGACGCGACACACGACCGTCGCCGAGGACGACTACGATGACCCCACCACGCAGCCGCCGCAAGACAAATACAAAAACAGTGGTAATTATTAGGTACACCCTATTAACTATTAGGATTAATTGATCGGTCATTATTTAGCAAAAAATCTATTGTTTAACAAAGGCTTGAAGCTCTCAGAATGAACCGAAAATTAATAATTCAAGCATATCTTTTGTGGAATTCATTACGCGTGCCCAAACACTACTAACGTTAAAAAAATGGTGAATGAGCTAAGGTTTTTCAATTAAAAAAATAATAATAATTAAAGCAATAGGTAATCCTATCACTTTATTTTTCTCGATTATAAATTTTTGTTATTTATAACTATACTATACTATTTATGAGCATACACATACATATATGTACGTACATTAGATTATGCATGGACACTTATTTTTATGATTGTTTGTCCTGTGTTAATTTAAGATGTGCAATAATGTATATAATAATAAAAATGTGAACGTTAGCTGCACTATTTACTTGTTCATTTGAGTATCCCTGGGTCACAGTAGAAGTTCCCGCCCCTTTTTTTATATAAATGCACATGAGCTGCAGGGATTTTTCGAAAAATATACCGCCGCCCATCAACTGAAGGAACACAATAGATTTTAGTCAGTGATACGCTGACACTCTCTTTCACTCTAACTAGAGCAGGAGAAGTTACCTATTTGATGAAGTCCCATCTCAAAAATACAAATGGGTGCAGCAAGAGGAAGTCAGGCTTTCATTGACACAAAATTCACCAGTTTTCCTTTAATTGTTGAAAGTTTCTGCAGTACTTTGGGGTATCTAATTTAAATAAAAACCATTCCATCATGTTCCAGGTAACATAGCCTGCCCAGGAGTGTGCGTGGAAGCTCGCCTGTCGCAGTACTGCGAGGCGTACCTGAACTCCCCCGACCTCTGCGTCAAGGGGCGGCTGTGCTGCGTCTCCAAGGATAACTACGGAGACAGGCCTCCTCCGGACCTGGTGGTGCCTAATGAGAAGAAGTATTCGACTAAACGGCCGACTACTGCGGTAAATAGTAACTTTTATTTACTTACTTAGCGTCCTATTCAACGCGATTGCAGTGACAAAGGGATCCGACGCGGTTCAGGTGGAATCATTCTAATCTCTTCAGCTGCCATTTATAATTATGTAAAACATATCACCGCACTGCAAGAATTCGCGCGGAAATATAAAAAAAGATAACTCTGGAGGAAAAGGAACATTCACCTCCAGATTTATCATTTCAATCTATTCGAACTCACATTTGAATAAGTCCTTCATTGACCAGTAGTGTGTTTTTCGTTAGTAAGTTTTTGTTATCAATAAGATTACGAAGATATTTAACGAAACACATTATCTAAAAATAAGTTTCGTCTTCTTCTAAATTAACAACATTTTAACACAATTTCGCTTTCACAGCTAACAACGACCCCTGCTCCTAAGCAGAGACCAGGTCACAAGTGCCGCGGCGAGTGCATCTCAGGGCTCTTCTCCCTGCTATGTGACAACGTGGACGAGGATGCCGTATGCCCCAACGAGGGCGTCTGCTGCATCACTGAGAACAAGGCGGTGGAGACCACCACGCGGAGGCCTGTCACCCACAGGCCTACCACGCCGGTAAGAGTTCGTAAGGTACTGGATCTTGAATGGAGATTTGTTTTATTTTTTGTCATCTACATAATCATCATCATTTTCATCGTCTCCATCATTATCATCAGCCAAAACTTCGTTCAAAATGACTAGTCTTGTGCTTCGATCAAACTAATTGGGATCTGCCACTGCAACTTATCAGGTAGGGATACTTTGGAGATTCGGGATTATTTCGGCTTTTTACCAACTAGCTTAGGGTCAGCTTCCAGTCTACCTAGATGCAGCTAATGAAACCCATGTTTTACATGGAGCGACTGGCTATCAGACCTCCACAATCCATCTACTAGGCAACACGATACTCCTTGGGTAGACTTTTTGCGTCTATCTCAAACAACTGTCAGAATTCTATGAATTACAACCATCACAAAAGCGCAGAACCGTCATATGTGTCACATGCGTGAGTACAGTTTATAGTAGTATGCGCACACCCAGTGTGAGGGAACCCGACGAGGTGCGTCCTCGTCGGGTTTCCCCACATTGGTCGTGCGCGTTCCTCGAGGGTGTGAGTGACGCGAGCCCAGCGCGCGCGCGTTTTGTCCTAGATAAACTTAGAAAAGTACTAAATGACATGAATTCTCTAATTACGATAATTTGAATCAGTGGATGCTAAGGATGGACATTGGACCGAACAGACTATCACCTTCCTGGCCTTTTTGTGGCGCACAGTGGTACTTCCGTGTCTATGTTAGGCCACTCTAACAATGGGGAAAGTAAACCTGAAAAAAAATTCCCTAATAAATATTGCTCTAGTGCCGTTTCACCAAGATATTTGAGGAGATTATATCCTCAATTGTCCTTAAGATAGCTTTTAGCCATCAGTTATTTCCTTCTTTGTTAGCCTGTACCAATTTATTTATTTATTTATGTACACACCACAAATACATAAAAAAGGTAAGAACAAATACAGAAAGAAGAGTACAAAGGTGCTGCTTATTTCTGCCGAAATTTCTTCCAGCAGACCTGCGACAGGAAAATTGGATCGGTCTGTTCAACAGCTTTGCCTTTAGATTGATCATCAGAATTCTTCAGCCACTTTCAACCAGCTTATTATCACTTGTGAAGATCATTTTACTGCGCTATAAAGTTCACAAAAATAGCTTTTTCATTGCATTTCCCACAAAACATTTCATAGATATAATAAAACTGTATATAGTACGCGGCAAATAAGTTTAACTAGAATGGCCGTCGTTGATAAGATAACGTGCAGCCCCCGCTGTGCCGCACTTCGATTGATACCCGAAAATCTGTTACTGCGCATTGACGGTCGCCATTTTGGTTCAACTTATATGCCGCGTATTATACCTTTTTTAACAATGTATGGTGATGTTTCCAGCCTCCTCTTCCGCGGTGCCCAGGGCACTGCATGCACAACATCATGGCAGCCTTCTGCAACCCACCGGCAGTCATCCTGCAGCGAACTGAGTGCAGCACTGACGGATACGTGTGTTGTGACAATACCAGGTAACCTTATTTATTTATTAACACTTTATGCACTAGTCAGAAACACGCGTACTTAATGTCTAGGCATTTTCTACCAGTCGACCTTAGGGATGGAATTGTTTTTATGGTATTCAGTGACAAATCCCGCCCTTGGGCGGAGCGGGAAGTAGTGTCAGACTCTTACTGACTAAAAACTTACCCCGTTCCTTCGTTGCCTATCGTGCCGGGGCCGGGTATTCCTTTCGGAAGCTGACCCATGACCCCAGCAGGCTTCGACACTGCCTGCCTGCAGCTAGCAGGCTGGCCGGTCTCTACGGTTTGCTGACAGCTCCTTGAGGCGCGCGGGAACAGTACGCGCCGTCGACGACTTGGACCTCAGGGATGGGTGGTGCAGAAACTTAACAGATCTTCTTAAAGATCTATGCCGTGACTTGTGAACTACAACAATGTTTGACGTCGTGCAAGACGGTATGGTTGACGGAGTGGTTAAGCGATTGACTGATGCGCTGCGTGCCATGGGTTCGATTCCTGAACGGAACAAATATTGGCGCGACCTAATGTATATACACCATTAAATTTTGATCGTTTTAATTCCGTGGAGGGTCGATCCGGTACATGAAACACTATCGATTTGTAAAGATAAAATAAAAAAATAAAGTACTTTTTTACCCGACTGCGCCAGAAGGATGCGCCAGATTTTTTTGCGATTTCAGGTTTGGTCCATAGTAAAAGTTGTTTGTTATCATGACTACAATTACGTGTTTAAGGATCGTTCACTAATTCGCAGTCGCCCTATATATTTCTCTTTCTCGTTCCAACGACTGCCATTTTAACACGTCATGGTATCCTGATGTACTGCAGAAATGGGGCAGTGCCATCAACATTCTGAACCCGTTATTATAAAAAAACGTTCGTTCGACACTCTCCACCGGTCCGAACTAAACGTTTCGCGTCATTTTTTATTCAGCGTAAGTACATCGAAGGACTGGAAAAACTTGCCTGCTGCGGTCTTCTCGTCCCATTATAACTTTATGTCTTCAAGGCTAGAGTGATTAGGCTCTTAATAAACTAATGTGCTTCGCCATTAATATTGAATCACTGCTTACTATCAGGTGGGATCGCAGTCAAGCACTGGTTTATATCAATAAAAAAAAATCTGAAATTAGCCAAGTATAGTAAGCGGCAAATAAGTTGAACCATTTACTGTGGTTACGCGCAGCCCCCCACTTCAATTGAGACCCGAAAACCGGTTATATCGAAACACAAGTTGAACCATCATGACGACCTTGGAATGACGAAGAGATCGACCTTGAATGCACATTATGTGCGTAACCATAGCAAATATTTCAACTTATTTGCCGCGTACAATATGCAAACGCTGAAGGTATGTTTGCCCACAGAGTACCCCCTCGCACCACGCGGCGCCCCACCACCACGACCACCACCACCACAACGACACCAGCCCCTGCAGACCCGCGCCCCGACTGTCCAGGCTCCTGCATCGTGTCACTGCTCTCCTTTACCTGCTTCCGTGAGTATTAGCCTGTTGGTCGTTGGGTCTCTCACACAGAAATCTTAATAATAAAGCAATAGAAGTCGCAAAGACGTGTGACCTTGTCGCCGCGCATGTGTCTCGAAGGACACATGTCCGCGTGGAGCGTTTGTTGCGGTTGCCTTAATATTAAGATTTCTGTGGCCTCATCATGGTTAAGCAACACATTACCATAAACTACTTGAGATGATGTATGTATGGATGTATGTTTCTTGATGGAGCAGTGGTGGCCGAGTGGTAACGGCCCCGACTTACGAGTCGTAGGTCGCGGGTTTAAACCCGGCCTGGCGCATTACTTTGTGTAATTTATTTCATCATCACTGCTCTCAAAACGATGAAGGAAAACATCGTGAGGAAACCGGCATGTCCTAGAACCAAAAATTCGAAGACACGATTACGGCTCATTCCCTTTGCTAGAGAGGAGGCCTGAGTCCCAGCAGTGGGAACATTAAAAAAGCTGATGATGACTTCAGATGTCGTTAGTTAATTTGACGGCAAGGTTGGTGCAGTGGTTGAGCGATCGACTGCTACGCTACGTGTCGCGGGTTCGATCCCCGCACGGAACATATGATTGTATGACCTATAGATATGTGTTCCGGGTCTGGTTGTCTTGTGTATGTGTGTATATGTGAGTGTACATGTTTGTGAACGCATCCACGATACAGGAGTAATTTCTAGTTTAGGGCAAAGTTAAAAAAAAAAATCGTGCAATCTCCTTGCAGTTGCGCTATAATTAATTCATTAGTAAAATAATATTTCCGAAAAGTAATGTTAAAATTTCAACGTGTTTAATTATTCCATTATATTTACTTGTTGTTGTGAAATAATACATTTTGATACAAGTGGAGAATCTTTGACATTGCGACCGAGGCGAAATTCGCCCGAGCTATTTATGATAATTATATTGTTCACAAACACAACCTGGCCTTAAAACACGCGCCTATTTGCTGTGAGAAAAATCTTTTGTTGTGATAAATAAAAAGGGTATATATATATATGGCATGTTAAACCTAATTGTAGAGCGATAAGAGCCAGTTTTCGAGGAAGTGTATTGAAAATGTAATGAAACCATTTTCGCAGGTAACGCGGAGATGACAGACGTGTTCAAGTGTAAGAAGGCCGGCACCCAGTGCTGCGCCCCCAAGTCCAAGGTGCTGGAGGTGGTGGGCGGGAGACCAGCCAACGACACGGCGCCGCTGCCCCTGCCGCAGCCGTCCACCAACTACCAGCATTACACCACGGCGCTTGCGAACACGCATACCACGCCTATTGGTGAATCTCAAAATAACGTTCTAATAAGTCAAATTGAATGTAGGTATTTGTTTCT
This sequence comes from Leucania comma, assembly GCA_958295575.1. Lineage (NCBI taxonomy): Eukaryota > Metazoa > Arthropoda > Insecta > Lepidoptera > Noctuidae > Leucania > Leucania comma. The sequence continues at coordinate 1,761,764 of OY282484.1, forward strand.
GGTGAAAGCTAAGGGTTCAAGCTTGACCAAATTCTTGCTACATGGCTTAAATCTCAACTATTTATTGTACGCGGTAAATAATTTGAACTAAAATGGCCGTCGTTACTATGGAGCAGCCCCCTGCTTTGCTGCACTTTGATTAAGATCCGAAAATCTGTTACAGCGCATTGAAGGTTGATCGCCATTTTAGTTCAACTTATATACAGCGTACTAATAGTTTGTTTTGTTTTTAATGTAAGGAAGCGTTGTTAACCTTTAAACCGCCTACGTCGGATATACCTGACAGACACTCGTGTTTATTCTGCCAGGGTCGCACATCCACGACCAAATACTCCATCTCGTCAGCTCTTGTCAACTATAGAGATTGAAGAGCTATACGAGATGGAGTACCCAGTCGCAAGTACATGACCCTGGCGAATAGGCCACGAAAACACTCATCGGTCCTATCCGACGCAAGCGGTCAAAGGAAACGGTATTTGCTAAATTCTAACATGCCACGCTATTGAACATAGGCTACTGTCTACGGACGCGTATTCATCAATATACACTTGGTGTACACCTGCTAACAGCATACAAAATCGTGTCATTGCGTGTAATCACGAATACGCGTTTATCAAGCTACGCATCCGTGGAGAGTAGACCTTAATCAAATTATTGCCTCTAAATCTACTTAATTCTGACTGTTCATGACCTTTAAAGTGTTTTAGTAATTAGTTATTTATAGTTTTTAAAGTGTAATTAGGTATACTGCTTAAGTACAGTGTTACTACGAGAACCCGGCCACATTTGACCCCGTAGATTTTACCCCAAATTGCTTGATATTAGTACTAACATCTATATTCTAAGTGCATGTAAAGGAAATTTCCTACACTCCTTTCAACTCAGTGGTTAAGACAGCGCTAAAACTGCAGAATATGTTTATACACCGTTAAATTTTGGTCGTTTTAATCCCGCGGAGGGTCGACCGTCAAGACTGATTTTACCTACCATAAAAAAAAACAGAGAAGAGTGCGGCGTATTGTGAAGCTTTGCACCAACATCTGTCAACGACCACTCCGTCAAGAGTGTTACCGACAAGGTAGATTCCGAGGATTGGATATAGAATAGCTTCTTCCAGCGGCTCGCCCGCGTACCAGTAGGTTTCTCCATACAAACTGTAGACTCTCATTTCATTTCCCTTAGGGGCTAAACTTCAATAAATCCATTCTTAGTACTCGCCTACCTCATAATGGAAAGCCTTGTGCATAATTTCACGTTCCTAGTCTCACTAGTTTTGTTTGTGAGTTGATATGTCAGTCAGTAAATTTCTCCTTTTATTTTAACAGATTTATCCTGGGTAACCTCCCTTGGATTAATATTTTCCCTTAGGAAAATCTACTTTAATACTCGTAAATTATGATTCAACCTTTTTATTCTGATTTTATCTTAGCTGTTCTGTCCCATCTAGGTACCTGTACCATTCCTTTTAATAATATATGTACAAATTATCAATATTAGTCCATTGCATTTAAACGTTGCTTTTTCCATTTATTTCAGCACCATACGAGCCAAACTACGGGACGACACTGTCTTCTACTGAGAAATACAACAAATACGTGTGCGGAGTCAAAGGTAATTAGAGCTTACATATGAGCACCTGTGTGTTTATAGCATACTTATTATAGGGTGACTGGTAATTAGTGATCGATACTTAAACACAAGATTGTAGTCATGATAACAAACAACTTTTACTATGGGACCAAACCTGAAATCGCGAAAAAAACCTGCCTATTTTGACCAGTTAGGCGAACATAAACGTACTGAACTTGCTAGAATGATTTCGCGATTTCAGGTTTGGTCCCTTAGTAAAAGTTGTTCGTTATCATGACTAGAATCACGTGTTTAAGTATCGTTCACTAATTACCAGTCACCCTTATTTCATCAGTTATAAGTACGTTGTAATGGGGGAAGAATCTATTGCCATCAAACGTGATCTGTCACTTATACCCTGTATGTATGTGGTTGCAGGCACAACGTCCCGCACGTCGCGGCGGCTGGGGCGCGTGATGGGCGGCGAGGACGGCGAGCGCGGCGAGTGGTGCTGGCAGGTGGCGCTCATCAACTCGCTCAACCAGTACCTGTGCGGCGCCGCGCTCATCGGCACGCAGTGGGTGCTCACCGCCGCGCACTGCGTCACCAAGTGAGTCTTCATCATCATCAGCTGAAAGACCGACTTACTGACGATTCGGACACAGAGTCCGAATCATCACATTTTATTTTCAATATTTTTCCGTGATGATTCGAATACCACCAAATTTATTGAGGCTGTTTAGTACAGTCAGAAAAAAGGGCTTTAAAATATAATATAAAATATTATATTCGACAGCTTCGAGTAACATATATAACATTATTACCCGAAACTGCCGCCTTAAATAAGGTCTCATGTCCAACAGTGTTACATGTCTTTCGGCAGATTGATGATCAACTTACCTCAGACTGGATGCCCCATTGAAAAGGTTTACTGAGGGGACCACAAAGAGGCATTTTTAATAATATTATCTATTTACGTTGATCGTTCAATTTGTCAGCATCGTTCGTTCCGGCGACGCGATTTACGTCCGAGTGGGCGACCACGACCTGACCCGCAAGTACGGCTCCCCGGGCGCGCAGACCCTCAGGGTGGCCACCACCTACATCCACCACAACCACAACAGCCAGACCCTGGACAACGATATAGCGCTGCTGAAGCTGCACGGCAAGGCTGAGCTTAAAGAAGGTGGGTAGTTTGAGAGATTAATATTTTTAGTACAAATATCATTGACTTCCAATCTCAACGAAGATTAACTCGCAAAGGAGATATTTTGTTGCAAGTGTACGCAAGTGACGGTTTTTTTATTAACATGGATAGGCTCGCGGTTGACTACTATCTCACTTTCCTATTCTTATTTAAATCAAATTGTATTTCAGTGTGATTACGCGATTGAAGTCGCAGACAGAAACTAGTTGCTCAGTAAATTTAGTTTTAAATTCTAAAGCATAACGTTGTCTCGGGTTAAGACTACACAAAAGAACTACTACTACTACTTATGTATATATATACATAAGTACATTTTAAATCAAATGTAATATATGATCTTAGAGTTTAACAGATGTGTCTGATGAAAGCGAAATCTAATTTTATCTATTGTTCTACAGGAGTGTGTCTGGTGTGTCTGCCGGCTCGAGGAGTGAGTCACACGGCCGGCAAGCGCTGCACCGTCACCGGGTACGGGTATATGGGAGAAAGTACGTACCTATTTTCTTTTTAAACTCTAAAAAGGAAAATTTACAGGTATGCGGTAAAGGTGTGTAAAGTTCCGCAAACATCCGTCGAAAAGAGACGACCTTCCGATCAGACGGATGTCATTTTGTATCTGGTCCAAATAACTGCCAAATAGTTGATTTCGCACTGTTGTATATGTTCTAATCGTGCTGAAAACTGTGATACCGTGATGCAGAATAGTTCCTTGGTGACACAGATGTCGCTGATTATATATTTCGGTGCATCTTTGCAGTGACCAACTGCAGTGGATCGTATACCTTTGCGCATCATGGAACCCGCGGCAAATAAGTTACACCAAAATGGCTGCCGTTGCTATGGTTATCCGCAATCTCCCACTTCTAATGAGACCCGAAAAACATTGAAGGTCTATCGCCATTCTGGTTCAACTTATATGCTGTGTATTGTAATTCTCTTAAATCCGACTTATCCTCAATTTCTAGCGGGTCCGATTCCCTTACGTGTGCGTGAGGCTGAGCTGCCGATAGTGAGCGACGCCGAGTGCATCCGCAAGGTCAACGCGGTCACGGAGAAGATCTTCATCCTGCCGGCCAGTTCCTTCTGTGCTGGTGGAGAGCCCGGCAATGATGCTTGCCAGGTTAGTAGCCTTAAAAAACGGGGTAATAAAAGGTTAGGCCTATAGTCCATGGAGCTTTATAGCTTAGTCAAGCACTAGATTATAATTGATATAGTCAAGTGCTTGACTGCGATCCCACTTGATGGTAAGCAGTGATGCAATCGTTGATAGTGAGGAGCACTAGTTTATTAAGAGCCAATTCACTCTGGCCTTGAAGACACCCAAATTGTAATTGGACGGGAAGACCGCAACAGACAAATTGTTCCAGTCCTTCGATGTACGTGGTACAAAAGACGAAGCGAAACGCCTAAGTGTTTAGCGGACTAATTTGGACCGTAGAGGTTTCAACAACGTAAGGGTGGATACTCGCCGTACGTCGGGTTGTCCGATAGTAGAAATGAGATGCCGGAATTCCCGCGCACACTCTCCAAAATGCATCCTGTAAAAGACTGAAAGAATGGCTACACTACGCAAGTGATCAGGACGTTGTAGATTGGACTTAACCACATCTGGATCACCAATTAGCCTCTTCGCACACCTTTGCACCGAGTCCAAAGCTACTAGGTGGCATTTTGCAGCACCAGCCCATATGTGGCTGCTACTCACTGTACTCCACACACGATCGGACCTGTAGTACTATTCTCTAAGAAAACGCAGCGCTGCCTCAACAACGAACACCCAAATAGGATAAATTGAATTGTCAACCTAATGGACCTATGCATTGGATTATTAATTCAATGTATCCTATTTGGATGGTCGTCGTTGCGGCAGCGCTGCGTTTTCTTAGAGAATAGCACCACTGTGCTTTGTTCCTGTGTCGACAAAGCAAGCAAGGTCTTTCGGCAAGGTCATGCCGTCTTATCGTTGGAACTTACATCTACCCATCCGTGGAAAGCAAGCCTTAATTTTCCTCTGTATATCTTCACTTCACTTCTGTATATGTTCACAGGGTGACGGTGGTGGACCCCTAGTATGTCAAGACGACGGTTTTTACGAACTGGTCGGGCTGGTCTCGTGGGGCTTCGGCTGCGGCCGACAAGACGTGCCAGGCGTCTACGTGAAGGTGTCCTCATTCATCGGCTGGATCAACCAAATCATATCCGTCAACAACCTATAGTACAGTGCGACGAATCTAGGGTTTCTTAAACGAAGGATCGGTTATATTGGCCAGTTTGGTGAGGCCGAAAATGCACTGACGTGGTAAGTGTGTTCTTAGCCTTAGCAGAGCCGAATTAGCTGGTGTTCAGGCCTCTATAAAAAAATTTAGAATCCAAAATTCGTGTGAGTTATGGACTCTGTTTTTGCACAGTGAACAATTTTGGCGTGTTACAGAATTACAGGATAAAAATGTTAGATGTGAATGTCATCGTGGTATTAGAAATACTGTAAGTAAATCTAGCGAGATTATAAGCAGTCCATATATTGTGACAATTGGCTATTTGCCGGTTTATTTTTGTACTAAAAAACAACACTAAAAATTAATATTTTTCTGAAAACAGCATCAAAATTGGTTATAAAATGAAGTGGCAATTAGCATTTAAAATTTTTGCATGAGGAATAGCGGGCGCGTGGTGGGGACATTTCAATGTCTCTTTTATTCGCGCGTAGCCTAATGGCAGTGACGTCATATTTCAGTACCTACGTGCATCCTTTTTCTGTCACTTGCTTAATTTTGAATGGTTTTGGATAAAGTTACTTTTTGATACAAATAATATCTAAAAAAATAATCTTTTAAACATTTAAAAATTTAATAAATCCCAACGTAACACGTTGGAAGAAGCTTACAATCTCATGCGATTTAATTTGTACTTACAGTGTTACCATATACATGGTGACATGAATATTTTTACATGGCAGCTAAGTCATGTCAATTTAATAAAAAGTATTTATAAAAAGAGGTGCTTTATCGCTATGTTAATAAGTGTTACATAATATTGGGGCACAGTTATTGTCATAATATTTATGAGACAACAAAAAACCGGCTTGAATTTTTTATGCTTCCTCATTCAATTTTGTTTGAAAACAGACGTTTTGTTACTTTACAAGCACAAATTTATTACTTTTTTTTTTAATTTTGAATCGTAATTCAGAGACAATTGAATCAGTCTATAAGGAGGTAACACCTTCGTAGAATTAGGACATACTATAGTAAAATGACTGTATATCTGCATTTAAATAATATTTATTATAAATTATTACTGTTTAGTAGTATTCGATAGCTGTCGTTTACGCCGCAATGTAAATAATTACAAAATAACTGGTTTAGTTTTAAGTTATTTATTTGTTTAGTGTTATGCTATTTATTTTTATCGACATTTAGACATTCTCCCACCATTTTCCCGGTCAAGGTAAAACTCGAATTTATTTTGTAACTTTTCCAAATTGTATACTGTTACTGTTGTTTAGATTTCACAATTGATTTATTAGTTTTTTTTTAGTCACGAGACACGGTTTTAAGGCTTTCTACTTTTGATAAAAGTTGAAGTCACGATAGAAAAGATTCATAAACAAAATTTAAAAAAAAATCTTAAAAAGCATTAAGCTAGAACTACACAGCGCACGTGTACCACACGCGCGCCGATCTGGTCGCGTCAGTCTCCATACATTTTATATGGAAACGTCGACTTTTAGAGCTACACGCCTTGATCCACGCAACGCGACGCCACGTGACGTCGTTCAACGTACAAATTAGGCGTGTTACACGTGTGCGACGGTCTGATGTAGTTCTATCATTACCTTACTTTTTAAGTCTCGAAGTCAATCTAGCCTTCACGCATCTATATGCATATATATCTAGCAATTACGAAAAAATTAAAGGTGTAAATTTCCCTTAAATGACATTTTTTGTGCAATAAATAGCATCATGGTCACAGGTAGAAAGCCGCTACTTGGAAATATTTGTCAAATGCGTGGGGACGCATTTTTACATAATAAATTAATTTATTTTAGCAATACATAAACAGATAATCTTAGTTGTAGTACGAAAAACCAAACAATAACTATTATTTATATTATTTACATACACAATTAGTATTTCTAGTTATTTATACAAATTATATGGAATGAGATTCTGCCTGCACTTTGGAAGGCACCGTTAGGTGACCTTCTTAGCTATTTTACGAGAACTTAACATTATTAAAAAAAAAAAAAAACAATCAGGGGCGCCGGCTTTCAGAAAACCTCATGGGAGCTCATGCTCATTTGATGACCCGAAAAAGTGGCGAAGTGTGAGAAGAGAAATGCACACTGATCGACCGACAAATAAATAAATGTCTTGCTATATACTGCGTACTTAATTACTAAGTATGTTTGACAAAAATATAAAATGAAACCATTATATAAACCACTGAGCAAAACGGGTCGTCGGGGCGTTTAATGATCTGTTTCTTGATGTCAAGGGAGTCACCTACAGTTTATTTAGTCCCCCACTATAAGGCCCCCTGGTTGTAGCTATCAAGAAGAATATAACTGGCGAAATGTTGGTGTTTTGTAATTATATAAAATAAAACAATAGCCTACGTATAAATACGAATTTCTAACAAGAACAGCCGAATTTCGACTACAAAGGACAGATACATTTTAAAATTACCGGTAACGCGGGCAGATTCTGTTAGGGCCAACGCTGCGTTAAGGGCACCCATCGCGTGACTATGCGCGCGTGTCCCGTGCTCGGGTCCCCGTAGTGGAAACCTGCGCAGTGTCACTAGTTCAACTTTAACAGTGTGCTTGTAGTCGTGTCGGGACGCGGCTGCCGGCGTCAGCTTAACGCAGCCTTGGCCCTAGATATTTTATTTATTTTATACGTAAAGGGCTATGCTGTTAAAATACACATACATCGATGTGTTTTTCGTAGAGTATCCAGCCATAAATGTCGGATTATAAATAAACTATTTATTTGTAGTTTTACATCGGATTCCACCATCATAGCTTCTAAATTCTCATTTATTTATTAAATAGGCTAGGAACACTACGCAGCGTCATTGAATTGGATAACGATCATTAAATCAAAAATAACGGTCATATTTGAATTTAGAATTCGATATATTTATCAAATTTTGGCCCAACAAATTCTAAAAAGTCTTTTTGCATACATGACAAAGTTTAATATCTATCGCAACTAATAAATGTATTTTAATGTTCTTTTCAATACAGATCGAGTAACTGGAAAATTAATTAAAAAAAAAGTCGATTCTTGAGTTGGTGGGCCATCCCCATTTGATATTATAAATTCGAATAGAAATATTTTGTATTATAAATTCAAATCTATACGCATAACTCATATTTGTCGACCCTGTGTGTGTCGAGCTGTTATTTGCCTTTTTTTTCGGTCATGCAAACATTTTTTTTGGTATCAGTAATCTGGTGGAATCTGGTATCTCACCTTGTGAGGTTGTAAATATTATTGTTCTGATGAAATAGGTTGATTTGATATTTCGCGAGATTCCAGTCAAGTATGATTTTGGTAATCAATTGTAAGTACCATTGTCTTACTGCTTGGAATAAAAAAAGTCAAGTTTCATATTATGTATTATTTTCATACACATATAGTTCGCGTGATACGAATCAACCTGCCATCAGTTCAATCATTGTAAATGTAGACTCTATATGCTAATAAATACAATAAAATGATCTTGTGTTTTATTTACCACAAGCAAATAGTAGATAAGCTAAATTATAAGGGTTCGTTTCCATTGATATGGAGCTGGGCAAAGTGGAGAAGAACGGACTATGAGTTGGCTAGTCACAATGGCCGAATATCCGCAACAGTGGAAGGCTAAAAACTCACGAAGCGGTTTTCAGTGGCCCCGCAGCTCTTATAGAATAGATATAAATGTAATAAAATAAGGCCCATTACACACGCGTTTTACGAATGCGGTGTGCGCGGTTGTTTGCGGCTCCCGTACCACCGGCATGTCTTGCGATAATCACACGCCAGGTTTGCGGGCGAAAATCGCAACAGCGGCGGCTGCGTAACCGCACAAAACTGCGGTCTCGTGAGTTCAGAAGTAAATCAGCGATTTCCTCTAGCGCGACGGGCGCGGATGAAAACCGCTTCGTGAACCTAAGTAGAGCAGAGTGGAGCTGAGATATAAATGAACACGCAGCGAGTCAAACAGAATGTAGTACGCGGCAAATAAGTTGATCCCGTTGCTATGGATACGCGTACTTCGATTGAGACCTGAAAATCGGTTACTGCGCATTCAAGGTTGACCGCCATGGTGGCTCAATTTGTTGCTGAGGATTACAGTAGATGTGAAGAACGGATTTTTCGAAATTCAACCCTAGGGAGGTGAAAAGGGGTTTGGTGACTTCACCCGCACGTAGTACATAGCCATCGTCCATCGCCATCGTCGCGTTCGATTCGCGTAAACGACTCGATAGCTGTTGCAGCGCCTACGTAGGACGATTTTTTTTTTAGAAATATAAAAATGAATATCTAGGAAAATATCTCACTATCGTCTAGTGCTAATAAAAACTCAGTGTTATATTAGTAAATTATATTTTATTCAGAGCTTACACTCACGTGAATACAGAAAAGCGTTGTAAACTAATTTTGTATTAAATATATCAAATATTTGCTTCATTTTTAAATATACTAATGAACTGGTATTTTAATTATACAATAAAAATACATAAACAGAAAGTCTTGGCAACTAATAATATTAGGATAGTAAAGGCTAAAAACGCTTACAACGGAACGGTTAAAAAAAAAGACTGAATTGCAGGTTCTTAATTCAAAACTTTCTATAGATAATTCGAATTTAGAATTCTAAATTGAAAAAATCATGGTTACGGAATTTTAAATATATAATGCATGGTACACACGGTCTACTGTCTGAATACACGTCTATGAAGCTACGCACTGAGGCGTAGCTTCATAGACGTGTATCGCGCGCGTATAGCGCGTCCGTGGACAGAAGGCCTAAGGTTGCAATCTATAAGCTAGAATGAATTTTAAATACTTTTTAAACATGGTTAATATTGTCTAACAAATTACGCGTTACTAACTAACTTAGTTATCAATTCACATGCACTCAGCACACATTTGATATGTATAGGGATGGGCAATGGGTATTCAACCCGGTTTAAACCCGTTTATAGAGTTTAAACCCCTTTCCAGCCCATCTCTAGATATGTAGGCATAATATAACTATCTAAAACAATATAGCAAACATTATAAATCTTAATATAGAATAGTGACATTAAAATTTTATGAAAAAAAAAAAAAAAAAACAAATTTTATATGGGATAATTGTTTAAAAATACTTTTGAACATATTAAAATGATATGAAAGATATATTTGAAGTCTTAGAAATAATAAATATCAAGAGAAACTATAGTCATAAGTATTTAAATACTACAGTAATTATTTTAGGTTAACACAGTACAGGACAGTTGACGGAATGTCGTTCTATTGTTTTTTTTTTCAGTATTTACCCAACATGACAACTCAAGAATTAATCAAAATTCGTTCCTAAATGTCTTCTAACGATATCATAAAAAATAAAGCAATTTTTTTATTAAATACATGTTGTTTTATCGTCAAAATATAGTTTTACAGTTCGTCAACTGTCATATTATTATAATATAACTAACTATGAATACATGTCGACAAACAAAAGCACAGGCACACTGAATACATACTTACTTCTTATAAAAATAACATATTTTTATCTAAATCCGTATATTTTAGCAATACGGTGAGATTTTCCGATAGAATTGGCGAAAACTTGCCGCTGAAAACGCTCGATAATACCCTTTTTTTACATAATTTTGACGAATCATCACTATAATGGTACGTTTACATGTGGGCCCAGCCGCGGCCAATCGCCATTGTGTTGACGGGATTTAGCGATTGGCCGAGGCTGGGCCCACATGTAAACGTAGTATTAGACTTAAACCAGGGGCTTTACCATGACGTGAGGGAGCGAGAAAGAGGGATAGAGCTATACAGCTCCATTTCTTTAACAGTTCAGTTTAGGTCGTGAAACAGATCGCGTTAAAATCTCGTGGTGAGGCCTATATATAAAGTATTTTAACTATACAGTGAGCCACACATCTAGTATAAGCTGGCCTCCTATTCTATTGAAACTCCGTTGTAGGCAAGGCCAGCTCTAAGTGTTATCACCAATATGGGACCTTCGTACAGTAACGAAGATTTTGCTTCAAAAGCCAAGCATAACTAGCGCCTCTTGCGGCGACAATTCGCAACTGAACACAATATCTTCGCGTCATCTAAACTATAGGTACAAGTATACTAAGGTATAGTTACTGTGGGTGTCAGTTGGCGTTCCGTTCCACGAGAGGTTTCTTGTGGGATGACGGTGCGGGTAACTTGGAAGGCTTCTTGCTTGAAATGGAACGTTCCGCGTTCTCTTTGGCGTTTTCTTGTTGCTGTAAAAGAAGTTTGTAAGGTGTTTAGAAGAGGAAAGGCCCAAAGGACTTAGTATCCAAGCCAAAAACATTTATTTATTTAATCTTCATGCAACACAACGTACAAAGGCGGCTTTAATGCCTTAGGCATTCTCTACCAGTCAACCTAGGGTGGTGAAGAGACAATGTGGTAGGTGCATAACAAGAAAAATGTTTTTAGAAAACATGAGTACAAAGTATAGATACTTAAAGTACTTATATATAATAAAACATGTAATGGAAAATGCGTTGCTTTAGTGGTTACCTTCTTCATAGTATAGAGTATGTCAGTCTCGGAGGTGCTCTTTACGATGTGTGTGTTGCGAGCAGCGGGTGCGCTCGCCAGCGGAGGCGACGGCGCCGCAAATACGGCGCTGTCCTCAGAGGTGGAGCACTCTGAGTCGCTGGCGGCGGGCGCCTCCTGGTCCGACTCTACTACGATGCAGTCCTGAGGGAGGGAAATGAGTCCATGAGCTGCTGTACATGCTTACACCACTGGAAATTACCCACCAGCCGCCAAAGAACTGATTCTATTTGATTTTTCTTTAACAACTGTAATTTTAGACCGCTGTCAATAATGATATATGATTTAAACGTCAAACGTTACCATTCCGATATGAACTTCTTGATTCTTCTCTTACACAAAGGCCATTAATCAAGAGTTAAAGTTTCTTGATCCCAAAATCATCACTAAAAGCGTTTTTTCTACACAAAACAAAAAACAATTTGTGTCGAATCTTTAAGAAAATTACGGTTAATTTAATCATCTTGCTGCCAATGATCTAACGCCTGCTTTTTACTATGAGTTTTCTTCAACGTCTATACCAATAAACCGGTAACATTGAAGTACTTAGTAAATTACAGAGAAATAGCGTCAAAAACGGCCAAAAGCGAATTATTTACTGCAGAATGTGGAAGCCATGATTCGATGTTCACATACATCACAGAATTATAGCTAAGCTAATTAAAATACGCGGGTCCAGAGTTGGCTGTGTCACAGCCAACTTTGGATACGCGCGGAGCAAATTTAGTTGAAGCGTGAGCGCCTCGCCCTGTTGCGGGCCGCCCACGTTCGCGCCGCACCAGAGCGTCTCCTGCCGCAGTAGTTATTATTCGGGACGTTGTTTAGATGCAGTATTAGTAGCGTGGATAATACAACTTGATTTTGTATGACAAGAGATCAGGAGCCCAAGTCCGCAATTTTTGTAAGTTCGACATTCCAACACAATCCCATTGTTATTTTGGTAAAAATTCTTAATCTGCTAAATCATAATGGTCGATCATTGGTCGGTTATTGGTCTCGTTAACGGATGGTGGTAAAATGACTTTTTCGTATTCAGACAAATCTAATGGTAAGTCACTAATCAAAGGAACTGACAAAATTTTAGCCAATTACCCCATAGGTCAGAAATTAATTTGTTATTATGTACGAGATTACCATTTTTTTCAATAGTGTGTGTGTTAATGATTGACTGTTGAAAAGTCATAGTGACACCATTATATTAGTAGATTACCAAATTTATCAAAATCAATCATGATAAAATCAATAATAGACGATTTTGATGATCTATAATTAGAGAGTAGTGGTATAGATGTCGACACCATTGTGTTTGTAGTCAGTTTTTGAACAACAATACTCACATCATCATGATTCTGACGCATGGCGCGGAACCTGGCCAGCAGCCGCTCGTGCGGAGACGTGGCCGCCAGCATGCGCGGGTAGCGGTACTCCACGCGGGAGGGGGTCTTGCCTGGAACGAAACAACGAAAAACATTTTATTTACGCGAAATGACGCAAACTTAAAACTAACTAACAAATATAATCATTATTTAAGGAAGGTATGCGTCATATCCGCGCAACTAGGCTCACAGCACTGGTTTTCAGCGAGGGCCAGTGGCGGTGTCGACATAAAGACGCCGAACGGTGTAGAGAGCCAAAGGATTTCAATAGATTAACCTTTAACCACCTACGTCGTATAAATTCGACCAAAACTTGCATTTATTCCGCCCAGAGTCACATCTACGACCAAATACTCCATCTCGTCAGCTCTTCTGTAACCTATAGAATTGAAGAGCTATACGAGATGCAGTACCCAGTTGCAAATACACGACCCTGGCGAATAGGGCTAAAGACAAAGACATAAAACAAGAAGGTGGGCGTACCTGTAGGAGAATACACCTTATACTCGTCGCTAAGGTACCGTCCCTCCAGGTCCGCGTGGGCCGCGAGCGCCTCACTCAGCTGCGCCTGCAGCCTCTCCACCGCGCCCCGCGCGAGCACACACGCGGCCGCGTGAGAGGCTTGTTGTGAGCGCGCCTGCGAGATCAGCTCGCCCGTCGACGTGCTGAGGGATGACAGCTGGGAGACGGCTTCGTTGGAGTTTGCCTGAAACAGTTATGGATGAGTCAATTGTACAGGTGAAAATAAATGCTTGCAGTGTGTTATACATTTATGAAGCTTACATTGAATAACTTTTTTCCTTAGGAAATCATCAAATAACCCTTCCCGCTCTTGGAGTAGCGAAAGGGAGTGTCAGACGTTTATTGATTAAAACCCATGTGTTCTATCAATTACCCTTTACATTCCAGGGCTGCAGTGACTCTTTCGAAGGATCCCGCAGCCTTGATGTTTGACTGAAGACTGCTGATAAAGGTCTACTATTTAGTATAATTTAATTAATGCTATTATATTGCAAAATGTATTCATAAAAATAACATTATTAGATATCTGTAGTACGTGGGATTCAGAGATGTTAAAAAAAAACTAGATGAAAAAGGAAAAGGCTAAATGCAAATGATGACTTCATTGCTAACTACTGAAGCCACAAAAATTTCAATAACGATGTACTTAGGCACATAATTGTGCCACATTAAATTAAAAACGCAGTAAAGAAAAATTTTGGAAAATTATTTACTTATAGATTTGGATTCCTCGTAATAAACTCTGCGTAGTTATTTAATCTTAAAAAGAAAAAAGCTGCTAATAACCTCCTTACTGCACTTTTAATTAGCGCGGCAGAATTATAATGCTGAAATAACTGCCATAAAGGAAAATATTGTTAGGATACGCAAAGGGTAAACGGGAACCTATTCATTCAAAATTGAAGAAAATATTGCTGTGTTTCATGAACCGTGATAGCTAGACAATTGTGACTGGCCTGTTGCTCTAGTGGTTAGTGACTCTGACAGCTATGCCGGAGGTGGTGGGTTCGATTTCCACTGAGGACAATCTTTATGTGATGAGCGCGATCATTTGTTCTGTCTGGGAAGCTAACTGAAATTTATGGTTAATCAAATAACGATGATAGGAGATGCGTGCTTACCTCAACCTTACTGACAAGCGAGTCAGTGATATCCTTGGTGGAGTCCACGATGTTAGTAAGCGTGCTGTCAGCCTCTTGCACGAACTGCTTGCACGTCGCCTCGTCCGTCGATATCACGTTCGATACTTCTTGCTGTTAGACAAAAATACAATTATGTAACAAAATAATGACTCTCTGCATATGTCTTAGTGCAGGGAGTACCTGCTGTAAAATAAATAAAGTCAAGTTGATGAGCTAGGGTACTAAATGATAATTAATTAATAATAGGCGGTCTTGTACTGACTCCTGGCTGAAGTGGTCTCAGTGACAGCTCAGAAGGTACGAGTTCATAATCGGCAACAAGCAGTAGTAATAGATGACATACTTGTCTTTATACAAATTAAAATACGTGACGATTGAGCTTCAGCCACTGCGAGTATGTAGTCGTGGCGGGCGGCGACGCGTGGCCGAGCCGTCGGGGACCATTCAAGTATTACGTAAACACTATTGGGAGGTGGGTCTTTGCTTTGCTTATTTTTGATGACATGGGGGATAAGGGGGTCTGAATGGTGATAACGTCAGCAGTTTTTACAATCTCGATGTTCCAAAATCACATGAAAATGAGTAGACAGTCACATACCACTGAGCAATGTTTAAGTAAGCATGTGGGGGGAGGGTTAGATCTTTGCTTACTTAATCTGACGAGGGGGGAGGGTAATTTGCAAAAAATCTTACGTAATACTTGAACGGCCCCTCGTGGCCGAGCGTCATACATCTGATCCCTATCTTTTGCATTTCTTCGGACTAATTTACCTCCGTAAACAACCGCCTTTTTATTAGACACTACGAATTCATTCTTCCCCAAGCAACAAACTTTAAATACTTAATTAGCTACCTCAACTTGCAGCCTGGTCTGCTCCAGCACTCGAAGCATCTCATTGTTGATGTGTTCCACCACCTCCACCACATTCTTGCTGAATATCTCCATGTCGACGTTGATCGCGTTTGTACCTGAGAAACACAAAATCAAGTATTAAAAATAAATGTTTTGTCTTTTTTTAAACTGGGAAGCTTTAAGTCATGTTAAAATATATACTATAAATCAATTAATAAATTTTTAATCATGATTAGCATACCTGCTGAGGCATATCATTATATCAAATTATAAAGGTTTGATCGACAATTCTTCAATGTCAAATACTAGTATTCTGCTGTATAGTCTAAACTAAAAGCTATTTTTTTTTAAATACAGTCAATAATGGAGAAAAAATAAATAAACAAAATCTACATAATACTTGTAAATTGTACAAAAAAAAACAGCAATATATGATGCGTAAAATATACAATAACTTAAATTTTTAATAAAAATAAAAAAAAAAACACAAGACATACCTTCCTCAAACTCCTTGCCATACTTTTTGACGTCTTTAGCGCACTCTTCTCTCTCACTTTGCCATTCCTGCAGATCTCCCTCCGCCATCTCCATCTCTTCTCTATCAGCCTCTGCCTGTATCTCCTGCCACTCTTTAAAACGCTCCATCCTATCTCCTAACATCTTCTTCTGCATCTCTATTTCCGTCACTTTCTTCGCCAGTCTGTCTTCTAAAGCCTGTTTCTCAGTGGCCACGTGTTTAGCTAGTTCTTCTTCTAGCAGTCTGCGTTTCTCTTCCATCCATTCTTGGAGTCTATTCTCTGTTTGCTGGCGTTCGGTTTCAATGTCTGATAGTTGTTGTGTTAGGAGTTGTTCAAGGCGTGCTGATTCTTGTTCCATTTCCTGTCAAATATTAGTAGTAATTGATAATTTCGTGAAGTAGATTTTGTTTCGTATTGTCAATTAAAATTGCCTGAGGTATAACGCTATTAGGGATTTTCTTGCTTACCCAAGTGGGCCGTTATAAACACAAGTCTCTCAAAATTTTGTAGACCTCTCCAGTATGATGTGGTGCTTCTTAGCTCACTTATTAGAGGACTTAAAAAATGACATTGACGGCGTTATAACCTACTAGGCCCAAAAACTTTCGAGGGAAAAGAAAACCATTGATTCGAGAAGAAAGGAGTTTGTACCATGACCAATACTATATCTTATTACTCTTGAACTTTGAAGATCAGATTGTTATGTATATTTATAGTGTGCAGGCACACATAGATATATGAGTATCATCGTGGCATGCCGCAAGCGGCCGTATCGTACAGTGGATGATGTCACCTATATTTTCATACAAAGCGAAGCTAGTATGTTCATCTGGTTGGATTGCTGAGAGTTCTGTTTTTATGTATTTTTAACCAACAGCAAAATCACCCCATTTCTTTGAGAGAATGAGCCGCAGACCCAGGTATTGTGATGTATGTTAGTAGTCTTCTTAGGTACCAGATCCATGAGTGAATCGCCGCGTGCTGAGGCTGCGCTCAACAATGTTGTAGAAGTGCCTCAATATAGTTGGTGGTGGTGGTGGCACCTTCGGCTAGGCTACCACCAGACTATAGGGTTAAACGTACCGCCAGGCACGCCTGTGCCTTGTTGGCGCGGCGCTGGACGTGCGCGCGGCGGTTGTCCCGCTGCTGACGTTCTGTGGCGGCGCGCTGCTGGCAGCTGGCGTGCGCGCGGGACCTGAAGGCTGAATGGGCACGCTGCAGGGACGACACTCGGGCTGCCGCGCCTACATACTGTGGGGGACAGAAAACGTAATAATCATAACTACAACTTTATTTACTGACGTTTTAGGCGCTTATGTTGTCTCTAATTACCACTCTGATCGGACAAACTCAACACTTGTCCACGAGTGTACCTCGAGCCCATCGTCCATCTCGTCAAACTTACAACTTTTTATAGTTAAACCACTATCTCATAGCAGGTAAAATGACATTATAAACGCATGCGGAAAAGAATGAAATAAAAGAAAAGATAAATGTTACATCTGGTCAATAAGCCATTTCAACCTGAATGCGATTTCAAAGCGACGAAATGCAATTCAAGTGAACAACGTAACGGCTTTATCCTACGTACGTAGTCACCTTTCAAATATTTTTTTTTCATTACACCGCAAGCATTCGCGTTTAAACCGCTTCGCTTCACTCGTCGCCAGTCCGCACCCACGTGCGACTAGTTAAGTAGGCTACTGCCATAGAGTATTAATTGTTTGTTCCAGTATTATAATGCAATGTAACAATTGTTTAACGTCTGGTCTTTTTTGTAGTTCACATGTGTCTGTCTACATATCACTACAATATTGTATTCTTATCGTGAACAGTAAGTAGATAGGGAAAATGCTTCGTGGGTGCGTTGGTTCGACCAGATCCTCACTCTTGACTCCACAGTTTACGAGGCTCTTCACACCAGTGACAGAAACAGATGGAGGAATATCGTTAAAGTGATAAAGCATTGAGGATCATACCACATAAAGAGGAGACCAATATTGACGGTGTTCACTCACCCACTGCTGCACGAAGGCAGCCACGTTCCCTTTGACGTCGACCCCCTGCGCGTGCTGCAGTGACGTCACGAAGCTTTGCAGGAAGGCCGCCAGCGTGGCCTGCACGGCCGCGCAGTGTGACGTCACGCACGCCTGCAGCTGCGAGCGGTGGCTGGCGCTGCACTGCACGAGCGTCGTGTGGCTTTCCGATGTTGCGGATTTTATCTGCGAAGGAAAAATTAGTCAATATAACGCTATACATTGATGCGAGCAAGGAAAAACATGGAGGAGGCTTCTGTCCAGTAGCAGAAACTTCCTGCCTTTGTTCCTTGTTATTTGGAGTCGGTGTAATATGTTTTTTTTTCTATTCCGTCCTGTCACCCGTCAAGGCATGACAACTCTCTTTTCTTTCATATCATCCCTCATAAAACCCATCCTTACTTTCTTTGGACTTATCCATCCAAACATGGTAGCATTAGTATTAACGGCCTTGTAACGTTCCCACTGCTGGGGCTCTAGCCTCCTCTCTAGGAGAGGGAATGGGCCGTAATCCACTACGCGAGCCCAGTGCGGGTTGGTGCATGTCACATGTCTTCAAATTTTTTGTTCTAGCATCATAAAAAGCAATGGTTTTAAAAAAATAAATGTCATTAGCAGTTGTAATTGCTGTTAATGGTCTTTATTTTTTTTAAACCATTAGAGTGCACAAGCGCTAAAGTTCACAGAGCCTAACTTCAGACTTGCCAACATAGAACAGACGTATTGTGCAGTTTAGTTTACATATAATTCTTTTATTAAACGATCTTACCTCATTCATAGTTTCTGTGAAAGTCTGCACCAAGTTCTCAAGCTGTTGCTTGTTTTGCTCCTGAGTCTGTGTACTCGACGTTGTGTATGTATCTGAACAGAAAAATATATATTTCTAATTGATTTTATTAGTGGACAACCTGTCTGTCACTAGTCTTGGCAAGGGATACAGCATTATTTTTAGTATATGCGAAACCTGAATATACTTTATTGAGAATCAGTAACTGAATCATGATGACCCGGTGACCATGTATTTGTACGGATAATCAGGTAACAGCAACAATACGTGAATGTGTCGTCGAATTAGTACCTACCCTCCTTACCTCGTTTAAATCCACAATACTGAGGGTCGTGCCTCGGTTTATTACTTTTTTTGTGGACTACATTTCTCCATGTTGTTTTATCTTTGGCGATGTGGATGGCATCACAGACTGGTCTCCAGAGTAGCACAGATTTGGACTGTCTAACGAATAGGACTCCTGCCTCTGAATGTTTTCCCATCTACTTTTCCTGTGCGCAGTAACTTTTCCAGGTTAGGGTCCTTCTCTTACGTACAGCCTACAGAAAAAAAAATCAAGTAAGATAACTAGGTTACCTAGCGCGGCCTGCAGGTTGGCGAAGGCAGCGCTGACGGTGTCGGCGAAGTGGCGCACCCCGGCGCTGATGCCGCCGCGCTGCTGCTGCGACTCCTCGCGGTACGTGCGAGTTATTTGCAGGTTCGTCGACTCCACAGTTCTGGGAAGTCGAGATATTTATGAAAATTACTCGATTTGTTATGTACGGCGATACGCCTCCGGTACATGGCGGATCACACCCATACGTACAAAGCGTTTTGGGAACACATTCTGTCACAGAAATCTGTGTTTCCTGCTAGCTACAACCTAAAGGTCTTTAAGTCAAGAGTGAATAGCTAACTTCTAGGCAGGCATGCTCCATCGTCGGCTACCTCATCGTTTACCATCAAGTGGTCAAGCACGAGCCTATCAATAATAAAAAAAAATACGCGATGTTGTATAAGAAAAACCTCGGTTTTGAACGGGTGCAAATTATATAAGTACCATCGCGGTTATTTCTGCCTGAAAACTTAAAAAAAATTTTTGCTTGAATCCTGCGACGCGGCGCCAAACCAAACCTTTTGAAATTTTCGTTTCGAGTGCCAGCAAATATGAACTTAGCAGTGGTCAGGCGGAAATGTCTTCGATTGTACACAAACCTCCCTCGTTAATTTGTTATTCTACTAGTAAAACCTGCATCACAATCCAGCGTGGTTTAGTAGTACTTAGTTATTAAATAGACGCAGAAAGCGACTTTCGTTTTATAATATGTAAAAAGAAAAACAGAAGAGACATTGATTAGTAGAACAGAGACATTCATGAAAGATTTTTTTAGGGTTTCATATAGCGCAAAGGGTAAAACCGGGACCCTATAGCTAAGATTCCACTGTCCGTTTGTCTGTCACCAGACTGTATATCATGAACCGTGATAGCTAGAACTGAGCTGCCACAGGTATTACTTAAGTCTAGTGGTGACCACTATCATCAAGGGTGGTTTGTATTATCCAAAAATGTTTACAATTAGTTATTTACCTAAATCGATGTTAGGTAATTAACTAGATTTAAATAATCTTTGTATGTCTTTTACACGATTTAAAAAAAAAAAAAGACCAAGATTGTTAACGTTTAGTTAAGAACCTAAACAGATGCAGTATAGGTGTTAGCAGTGATTTTTTTTAAGTCTTACTTGCGCTTGTCCACAGTGTCGTGCAGACAGGCGACGTGCTTGGTGGCCACATCGGCCGTGGCCAGCAGCTCCCGCGCCTGCGAGCTCAGCGCCACCTCCGTGCTGCAGTGCGCCGACACCAGCACCTGCTGCTCTTCGCACGCCTGCTTTGTGCGGACTAGTTGCTGAAAGGGAGATAGACAAGTTGGGAACAAGCACATAATATCAAGAAATTGATCAAAAATTGTCAGAGTAAATTCCTAGTTGCGCATTTTACATCGCCAAAGGTGTAAGAGCGTAATGTAACACACCATTTCGCCAGTTATTCGCGGTTATAACACAAAATGTCACTTCCAGGGTAATAAGGAGTGGAAAACTTGATAACAATACATAACCCGAAAATTAAACATAGAACCTTATGCTTAACCTGGTGTAAGAGCGTAATGTATGTAACACACCATTCCGCCAGTTATTCGCTGGTTATAACACAAAATATCACTTCCCGGGTAATAAGGAATGGAAAACTCGATAACAATGCATAACCCGAAAATTAAACATAGAAACTTATGCTTAATCTCATTGCTGACCAATAGCAACGGTCTCACAGACCGTGCGGCGTCAGCTAAACATCCTTCCCCGCGCTTCTTTTGTTTTAGCACCTAAGTAGCTTCGACTTCAGATAAGTCCACGCCGTAAAAAGGGAAAGTTCATTTATTTTGGATCGCCAACATTACAGGCACTGGGAATTCACAAGTACATTTAATAATACTATTCAAGTATCTCAGTCCAGTGGTCTCTGGATACAGAGCATAGTACTTCGAGAACACAGGTACCCTCGGCGCAATGGACATTAACACAAAGGGCACCTTAAGGTCGACTGGTAGAAATTGCCTACGGCATTAAGTCCGCCTCTGTAGTGCAGCTTTAATAAATAAATAAATCCATTTGATTCCAGTTGTACTCACATGGCTAGTACTCGCCAACTCCTTCTTCGTGCCCTGAAGCTCCGTGACGGCGCTGGCCAGCTCGTTGTTCTTCACCTCCAGGGTCTGGTTGAGTTCTTGGAACACGCTCTCCATGCGGTCGCGCTCCTCCTCCATGGCTCTCTTCTTGAGGAGCAGCTCTTGGATTTCCTTGCGTTGTTCTTCTTCTTTCAATGTCAGTTCGGCGTATGTTTCGCTGGCTAGGTAGACACCTGAAGAAATAACGTGTCAAACACGTGAATTGGCGACGAATATATGACAACTTAGTACATGGCAAATAAGTTAAACCATCTACCACGGCCACATGCAGACCCCCAACTCGACTGAGACCCGGAAATGGTTGTGGTATAATCCTCGTCACACAAGTTGAACCATCGTAACAGTCGACCTTGAATGCGCAATAACCGATTTTCGGATCTCAATCGAAGTGGGGCCGCACGCATCCACAGCAAATGGTTCAACTTATTTGCCGCATACTATAAGGATATTTGCCTTCCTGTTAGGACTGGGTTAGGAATAAGTTATACCTTAGGAACCATATCCGGCAAATTAAAAAAAATAAATGCGAAAATTTCAAACTATGAAATATATAAAAATCTCGTGTTAGTGTTTGTTATTGAACTCATCTGAAATGGCTTGATCAATTTTATAAGTTTTTGGTGTATTTTTTTACCAAATACTCGAGTTTTGATCAAAATTCTGAGAATTGATCGACATTTTTTACCCTTCTCACCAACATTTTTATTTGATAATTTCAATAGCAGGGGGGCTAAAAAGGTCCCTTTAGCAGAATCATAATATGAATCTTTTTTTAAACAGAGAGAATAAGAATTGCTTAGGATCTGCTAGAAATTCGGAATATGATTTGCTCTAAATGAATGCTCATGTGACGTTTTTAGATCCGCTGAACAATGTTTGTGAAAGTCAGCTAGTTTCTTAAATAAAGACTAATCAGCCATTACAGGAATAACAGCTTTTTCTTACCATTCCTATCCCTCGTAGCCTGCAAGTCTCTCTTCAGTCTATCAATTTCCTCTGCATACTCCTTCAAAATAGCCTTCTTTGTCATCTTCTGGTTGACTTCTGGCTTGTTCTGTATGTTCTTGGCGCGGTGGGCATACTCCAGGGTGCTCATGGTTTCTTCCAAGTCTTTGTGACCAGGAGAGATGGTCGCTATGATTGAAGTTTTAGTGCGACCACCCAGGGACTCTTGGAGGATACGAGTTAGTTTTGATTCTCTGTAGGAGAAAAAATGGAATAGAAAATTATTATTTTGTAGTAATACATTATACACCGTTAAATTTTAGTTGAATCGGTACATGAAACACTATTGATTTGTGAAGAGAAAATTAAAGAATAAAGTACTTTTATTTTAAACTCGAATTAGTTTATGCATGTATGCAATTAATTTCTTCAAGTAAACGTCAGCTGAGCGAGGCCAATGAACTGTAAGTAGTTAGTACGCAACGACCGGCAACTACTTACAAGGTCATTAACTCGTTTACTTAAAGAAATTAGTTTCGTACATGCGTACATTAACTCAAGTTTTTGAAAAAAAGTTATTTTTAAATTTCTCTTTACAAATCGATAGTGTTTCATGTAACGAATCGACTCTCCGCGGGATTAAAACAAGTAAAATTTAACGGTGTATTATTGCTATCAATAATTATAATTAAATATTTCAACTCATTATCAACTGAGGAAAGAGTCCAAATCCTAAAAGAATATTATGCCGCATATTTATCGTAAGTTAAAATTAGAAACATTTACAATGTTGCGCATCCCACAATGTTGCGCAATCGTTTATGCCACTACAATGTGTTCCAAATGAGAATAGGATCGATTACCATGTTGTCACGTCACGTCAAACTGTCAAATTGAAGAAATTGGGTATGTTAAGCAAAATAAGGAGTTTTTAAAATTTAATTTATACGAATCGTGAACGAAATAATTTTAATCAGAATCCAATACTTCAATTTTGTTCATCCCTGCGTCACTGTGTGGCGAATTGTTCCTAATAATGAAAATATGAAAGAGAATAATATTTTTAACTAATAATATTTTAACTAATTAGTACTTAAAACAATACATATATTCAGCTAATTTATATTAAACAATAACTTTTTACTTCACCTAGATTTAACTTTAGTAAAACAAAGTAAAAAAAAAACTTCTTTGATACGCCAATAAGTTTATTTGCAAACCATACTTTTCACTCAACATTTGTCAGATCGAGGTTATTGACTTTCCTATTCTTATTTGGAATGCATAGTACATCAAATGTTTTGCAAACAATTGAGCCTAACACAACTTCAATGTCCACGTCTTTCCGTGCTTGCCTGAATATTGTAAAGCACTCGCAAGCGTATAAGCATTACAAGGCTTTAAATTTAATCTTACCTGTATGGTATATGCGGATGCCTCTCCACAAGCGCAGTGATGACCCTGCCGAGCGTCAGCAGCGACTGGTTAATGTTGACGCACTCGCGCGCGCGCTCCTTCTTCGCGGGGTTGTCGGACCCCGCCTTGCTGATGTTCTCCGAGCCCGCCAGGTCCACCAGGTTCAGCTTGCCGATCTTCATCAGCTCCTCGCCTTCGGGGCTATTCTCTTTCATGTGGACTACGATGGTGAAGACAGTGTGGGAGCGACTGAAAAAGAGCGGTTCGTTGATTTCTTTGTTATGAATATAACATCACAGAGCTGTCGGATATAACAACTTGTAGTGACCAAACATCTAATGACAAAAATCAGCCGAGAGAATGATCGCGAGAGCACATGCATTTCAGAGCGAGTGAGACGATTTCATGTACTGACTGGATGTTTGGTCACTAAAATTTGTCTGACTACTGAAATAGCGCCTGACAGAAGTTTAGTCCATGGAAAGTGTCTGACACTTATGATACTAATTTAGTAATAATATTCTACAGAACAAAAATCAGCCATAAGAATTTAAGAAGTAATTCTTACTTTTAGTTCCCTTTCTCAGCTGGTACCTGCCCAGGGCCCCCAAGGGGGTGCTCAACAAACGCACAGGTATTCAAAGCACATGAGACGCTACTGAGAACTTGAGAACCTAAGGTTTCATCTGTGTGAAAATAAGTTATGCCAGACAGCTCTTAGATCTGAGTCTATACGCTATTTTTTTTAAATGCAATGATTTAATCTCAGCCCAGAAGGAGATAGCAAGGCAGGTAGGAGGACAAGAGAAGAATGGAAGGGAGGCCTTTGCCCTGAAGTGGAACACAACAGGTTCTTAGTAATTGTTTTAATGTAGCAAAACCATCTTCACCTTTCTAATGAAACCAATTTGGGGCACATTGGTTGGATGATTTAAAACTCTACAACACACAGGATTCTTGATTAGATTGGATTTACATTCCAGATTTATAGATTTTCACATTTTAGTGAAGTGATATGAAAGAACAGGGAGTTAATGATAGCGTGATGGGTCACAAGACATTGCGCTACCCCTAAATATAACGGGGCCCTGGGACCAAGGCGAAGAATGGAACGGGTAGGTTTTTAGTCAGTAAGAGTCTGACACTACTTCCCGCTCCACCCAAAGGCGGGATTTGTCATTGGATGATTTTACCTACAGAAAAAAAAACCCCTAAATATAATGGGATAAGGGCCAGATGATGATTCTAATCTACTTACTAGCTAAAGAACGCAAGTTGTACATTTTAGCTTCTAAACCTGTTTCTAGGAATGCTCGAATGTTTGCAACAGAGTTAATAGGTACTAGAATGAGAGGGTAGTATACACTTGACTAACTAATACAGTTGCCTATGTCTACATGTTTGATCATGCTTCCTCAGCACATTGCAGTAACCGACCCAATGAACACCACGAAAAGGCAATTTTATGATTGGGACAAATTAAATTAATCCAGTGATTTGATGACACATACACACCTTCAGAAAGAAAGTGACTTAACTCAAAGATTAGGACCCTAGATCACTTGTATTCTAAGGAGCAATAAACAAAAAAGCTTCCGTAGTTACATGAAGTTCAGTGTCATCAGATTAAAAAAAATATTTAATCCACTAATCACATCTTTAAAATTATTCATCTAATTTAATTTGACCTCATCAAAAAAAAAAAGAAACAAATGAAGAAGCATAAACAAACCAATTTACTGTTAAAAAGACTTACAACAAATTATATTTGCCATTGGGAAGGTTGCTGCAATATGAAAATAATTTAAGTTAAAATTCTGTTCCATTCACTACTAAACCAGTACATTGATTGTGGACATCCCACCCATACGCACAAAGCGGTTTGAGAACACGTGAATTGTACCTACAGCTAAGGGTGAATTTCTCTGCTGGAAATTCAGTTTCCTGATAGCTACAACCTGCCACAGTCACACACCCTCAAAACTAGAAATCGCGTATGCCTTGACCGCACGAACCGAGCATACCGGCGAACCTGTACAACTCGTTTACATCTTTGTCTCGACCGAGCAACATTTTACTGTCTCGCCCCTGAACTCGGTACGTGTGATTAAGGCATTACGATTAGGTGAGATAGTGTTTCAATGCGAACCTGATAAAAGACCCCAAGGTCCTCAGATGCAAGATGTAAAAAAAAAAAACAAAATGTTACAAAAATAAAGATCATCATCACTATACTGAACAGGGCGTGAAGTCCCGCATACTTCTATTGAAGATGGAGAACCTTCCACCCAGACGAATGTTATGTCTAGTCCAGGCGACTGGGCCATAGTTGATTTTGAGCCATTGAAAATGTTCTAATTGCGTGAAGAATATAGATATTGTATTTTAGTTTCTTTTTGGCGTCATAAATGTCGCTAGATTTACAGTAAAAATAAGCTCGATATACGGTACCTTGATTGTGCATTCATGAGCGTGGACGCAACCCTCTTCCTCTCTTGCCCCTGAGCCATGATCTTGTATACTTCATTTTTGTTATACACCTGGGGAGAAAATATAATTTTATTATTATTTTACTGATAGGGGGCAGAGTTAGTAGTACTTTGATGAGGAAGAACAGAATTAATATGTTTGATTTAAACACCATTGTGAAAATCACAAACGTACATGTACTTTATTTACTGATTGGTTTCATTTGATATTATAAATATTTATATCTCTGTTCCTGGAAAATACTTCTGAAATAAGTTGTGTTGTAGCCATGGTCTCGCACAAGCAACAAAGGGGACTCGCGCAAGCCCTCGTTTCTTTAAGAAATTTTTTTTTGAGAGGTTTTTTTTTATAATAATTGTGATAGTGGGCTGTCTAGTTTTAAAAATTATGAAAAGAAAAAAGCCTCGCTTGCGCATGCGCCTACGTCTAATCTAGTCCACGCGATGCCTCTGCTAAAATGAGGCCTTTTGTAAAACATTACAATATTACAAAAAACAATCCCAAAAGATTAGGCTTACCGTAATCTCCTCCAGCCCGTTAACAATATTGGACCCCTTGCGAGTGACATCCTCGTAGATCCTGAGCTTGGAGTTGTCCTCGGAGCTGGACAGCAGGTCGAACAGTTCCTCGTTATACAGCTCGAGGTAGGACACGCGGACTGTGTACTCGGTGTTGGTGAGGCGCAGCTCGTCGAAGAGTTGGGAGAGGGCGCGTGGGATTATACCGGCCAGTGGGTCCTGGGGAGGTGAGGGATAGTGGGTTTTGGTAAATCGTCGGATATATGACAAAAACTCGGGTTTATTCCGCCACACATCTACGACCAAATACTCCATCTCATCAGCTCTTCTGTCACCTATGGGGATTGAAGTGCTAAACGAGATAGAGTACACTCGTCGGATCATCGGACGCGGGCGACTTAGAGCTGATTTCATCATTCAATATAAAAACTTAGTTCAACTAAACTGAGCTCAGCGTAATCTAGTTTAAAGACCTGTGTCGTAAATATGGGCGACAACAAAAAGAATTGAAACTGAGTGTAGCGTAAACTAGGTTCTAAAAAGAAGCTATAATCTCGATTAAGAGCTCAAACTGCGTTTTGTTTTGTATAATCGCGATTAGTAAATTGGTGAATTTGGCCCTAAAGGGTTAAGGGTGTTTTTATTACCATGCTTATGTCATTTTCATACAAGTATTAAAATTTATTGTAACCATGCGTGATGAAATCCGTTTTATCGTAAATCGGTTTCTAAAAGAAAAGTAAACTAAGTTACTCCTAATGACATCAGCTATATACTAGTGGCCCTGAGTTCCATTAAGATTGGTTCAGGCATTTCGGAAACTAGCTAGAACAAACAGACCAGCAGTTTTTTTTTTATTTATAATTATATAGGGTGACTGCTAATTAGTGTACATGTAGTCATGATAAGAAACAACTTTTACTATTGGACAAAACCTGAATATCCAAAAAAAATCAGCAAGTTCAGTACATTTTGACCAGGTAGGCGAACATAAATGTACTGACCAGCAGATTTTATTTGCGAGTTAAGTTTTGTTCCCATAGTAAAAGTTGTTTGTTATCATGACTACAATCATGCGTTTAAGTATCGTACACTAATTACCAGTCACCCTATATATTTATCCAGGGATAGAAAGCTAATGCAGGCAAAGTGCTATAAATTATAATAACATTTTATCTCGAAAAATGCACAATTTCTGCAGTTTATAATAATTAGATAAATTTATTATAAAGAGTCCCTTTAAAAAAAAAAAACGTAATTTGTGCACTTCATCTGTTTATTTACAGACCATATTTTTAAAGTATGTAATGCAATTAGGAATCTTTCAAGAATATTTCAAGTTAATCTTCTAGTCGACATTCTCTAGCTCTATGCCAAATATTAATATTCAGATGCATCCAGTCAGCTAGAACCCCAAATACTCACATTCTGCCAGTGTGTATCAGTACCGGTATGCTCCCCGACCATGGTATGTGTCTTGCCCGTGCCAGTCTGCCCGTAGGCAAATACTGTACAGTTGTAGCCATTGAGGACCTCCTCTATCAGAGGACTCACCACTTCTTGATATACTTGAAGCTGGGAACAAAAGGATGGTAAATTTTTAATCCACATTTCATGACTTAATACCTCAAAAAATAATATGTTTGTTGATAACTAGACTATACTCTGACCATACTGTTAATAAAAATATTACGAGTGTTGCTTCCAATTAACAATAAGCTTATAAAATTAATAATTTAAAATAGTTGGCCTTAATTCTTTTTTCTAAATAAATGGTGGTTGGTGTACCCCATGTAGTAGAAACACTGTCAACAACATCCTCTTAAGATAGAACAGAGAAAATTGATGATCTAGCTATGTTTATTCATATGTCGTATAAATGGATATAAAATTTAGTGATAAATTCAGCAATAATAGCCCAAGTCCCAAGTGCCCATATACCTGCACTATGGAGGATTTAATGAGTGCCACCGATGCTGGAGATAACATAGCCACCACCTACTGGGCCCCAACAGTTTAACGAGTTTATCATATATTTGAAAAGAAGAATGTAGAACATCAATTGAAATACAACTGAAATAACAATATACCTGACTGGCATTGGGTCCAAAGGCCCGGTCAAATGTGAACTTCTTAGTGTGTGAGGTCTGCTGAGACTGCCGCACTACTACCTCACGGTTGTTCACCACCTCAATCACTCCCAACGATTTGATGTCCTTCTCACGCTGGTTCAAAGGTCTGGAAAAGGTTATTGTCATATTTTTTACTACAGTAAATGATACCTATATGCATAAAAACCTTTTAATTGCAATAAAATTAAAATATTAATTCTATCTATTCTATTCGAGCATGGTTTCCACACTTAGTCCTATGTGGACCGTTGTACATGGGCCATGGTGGCCATAGTCTTAGGTGGGCTTTTTCCAACCAGCCCACCTCTCTCCAAAAAGTGATTACGGCTCTCAGGTTTTTTAGGGTATCAATAAGGGAGTTCAGGGACCCTAAGGTTCTTGCAACAAAGGTTCTTGGTTCTTGGTACATGCGCAATTGGTACCTCACCCTCTAAGCATATTCTGCACAGGGGATAAAAATATAAAATAAAACTAACAAACACCGATTTGTGTCACTATAAATTAGAATAGTGACAAAATATAGTGACACAAACTTTAACGTACACCAAAAAAGAAACACAACTTATCCCTACCCTTACCTTACCCCTCCCTGACTTTTTTCATTTCTTTCTTTATAGATACATTCAGTTATTCAAAATCTACACTGAAACTGTTGGACAGCTCCAGTAAGAGTACAACTCAACATAATGCCAATGAGGATTATACTATTGCATATGCTTATGTTGTTGACCTACATAACCATTTGACACACCTCATTGCGACTGTGTGAATTATAGACAAGTATTTGTTGATTAATGCCTACAGTAGTGCCTACATTTTAAATCCCACATAATTGTTACAGTGATAGTTTAAATAGCCATTTTATACTGCTCTCAAAGCATTAATGTAAGTAATAAATTGTAGTAATAAACATGAGAAGGTAGAGTTTCATTTATTTGTTTACGTTAATAGATGTCTACCAAACCAGTCAAGCCAATTACTGCTAGGTAATTAAAGGTATCAGGATGTAATCAGGATCAAAGATTGCATAGAAGACAAACCATAGGTAGTTTATTATATCAATACCAAATCAAAGAATTGCATGACATGTGTTATTTACATTCTTCTGATGTAGATTCGTGGAGATTATTAGGGATTATGGGTTAAATACATGCAATAATCTAGTGAGTCATGCTGTTAACGAAAAATTAAGCTTGTTTAAGTGTTTCTTGAATATTTACCTCAAGCGAATGGAAACCTGAATGTTCTGGTTCTTGTCCTTCCGAATCTTATCCGTCGTCATTTTGACACAATACACATGAAATAATTACAAATAAACACTCCACTACAATTGTTTTTTTCAATAAATTCACTAAAAACTCGTCACTGATATTTGAAATTGTCAGAAAATCCGTTGAACGTTGCTCGGCTTCAAACAAAATTCAAATCTGATGCCGATATCCAAACCGGGGTTTTGGTCTTTTGAGGTATGTCAAAAATTACGTTTCGTTTCTAAACGGAAATAAAATAATAATCGATCGAAGAGTATTCTTTGTGCAGTATACCTACTTTATTTTTAAAACATAACTAAAATTCATAATTCAAGTACCTAATTTATTAAACATAATAAATATAGTTTTAATTGACCTACAGATTCGCTGTTCTTTTGGTTGATATTAATTGATGTAATAAAAGTTTACATAGCATTTCTTACTTTAGCTTGGCTTGATTAAATTATAACATGTTATAATATAACAACAATTTTTTGATTGACTAGTGCTTTCGCGATGCCAGAAAAAATAAATACAACAACTTTGCCAAAATCAAAAGGTGATGAGGAGGTGCTTGTTCATTGTTGTTTCGTCGCAACTTCGCAAGATGGCGCTGGGTGTTTTGAAAAGCGATAAAAATTGGACTCTTAGTGCCACAAGAATTTTTTG
This sequence comes from Leucania comma, assembly GCA_958295575.1. Taxonomy (NCBI): domain Eukaryota; kingdom Metazoa; phylum Arthropoda; class Insecta; order Lepidoptera; family Noctuidae; genus Leucania; species Leucania comma. The sequence goes on from OY282484.1 coordinate 1,792,732, forward strand.
GCCCTTTATTCCAAAGACTATAGTAAATAAGGCTTTATTCTATGACATATTTTAATAGGAGTCCCCCGGCAATGTTGCTGTTAAAACCTAATATGCAGTAGAAAGAGCATTTAAAAAATTACTCTGCTCTAAATAAAATGTACCTAATTCTGTCAATAACGATTGTCCAAACGTCAATACAAATAATAAATTCAATTTATTTGTTTTAATTCTTGACAATCACTTTCACAGATAGAAATAAAATTACTTTTTTAACCGACTTCGAAAAGGACGAGGTTCTATGTTCAGCTGTATGTATTTTGTTATTTGTCTAGAGTGGCATCAAAGAGTATTTACTACGAGAAATAACATTCGTTCCGATTTTGGCCACGCTCACACGATCCTTATACAGCTTTATTTGCGTATGATTTGATTTTGATAGATTTTTCGCACTTTATTACGGCTCATATTAGTGTTTAACATAAACTGTATTTTGTAATAATCATTTTTGACAGAGTGCCCAGTAAACTTGGCACTCTATGGGTCACAAGTTAAATTTGCAAAAACAGCATTTAAAAAGTATTATTGTATTTAATAACCAAATATATTCAGGACTTACTTATTAAACGTCTCTAAATCACTACAAACATGCCAAAACATCCTATTATAAAAAGTTCATAGCAAAGCAAATCTACGACTTTTAGTGCTAATGGATTGACTGCAGGCGCTTTTAATTTCAAATTAATGCTATCATGCTCGCATGGCATTCATGACGTATCGCATTCGTAGCTTAACTTGTTTTTATTTTAATTTTAAAAGTAGGTTCCGAACCGAGAATACAGTGTCAAGTTGAATGAATTAGCGAAACTCCACAGACTCGATGGTTTTCGTCATATGACGTTAGTACGGGTAGCACTAGCACGAACTTACGTATTTCGTGTAACGACTAGACCTAGCTTCAGACACCGTTTTAGGTGTTAGACATCTTTGAAATTCTGAGCTTTTTGCTACTATATTATGCATGTATCATACACCCAAACCCTCCTCAAGACTTTGCTCAGTCTGTTGGTGAAAACTGCATGAAAATTCAATGATAATTATGAAAACAATCATTCAATTGTTTTTGGGTTTATCTCGTTCACACAGATGCGCGGGAACTTTGTTTTATAATATGTAAAAAAAATATACGACACATTTATCGTGTAAATATATCGATTAAATTCAATTATATTAGAAAAAAAGTTTTTTTTTTACAATGTGACATTATTTTGTTGTGGTTTTTAATTGTAAATGTTTGAACACCCGAAAATGGCAGTGCCAGGAGCGATCGCAGCCAGCTACAAGTAATTAACTCCAAAAACTTGTAAAGAAACACACCTATGTTATTCCATTCCCATTCAATGGGATTTTTTTTTCGGTAGAAAAATTATTCAATGACATCTCCGCGCCGTTAGGCGAAGCGAGAGATAGTGTCAGACTTTTACTGACTTAAAACCTACTCCTGTTCTTTCGTTAGTTCGTTGCCTTTCATACCGGGGGCCGAATCTTCCTTTCAGAAATCGACCCTACCGAGCCAGCAGGCTTTGACCCTGCAGAGCCCCTACAGTTTGCTGACAACCCCTTGAGGCGAGCGTGGAACAATTCGCGCCGTCAACGACTTGGGTTCGGTCCGGTCTGGTGCGGACGGTTACCGGACGGTTGGACGGCGAGCTACCCATTGCGCAGCATACCCATTGATTACCTTTGAATCTTTCAAATTCTCGGCTTCTCTCTACTATAATGTGTGTAAACTGCCTTGGGTTATGTGTAAATGAACTCTGGGGCCCTGGCACCAAGGCAAAGAAGTCTTTGACTAAAACCAGCGACTGTTCCTTCTTTAAGAAGGAACAGCTGTGGTTTTTGTCAGTAAAACGCACGACACGCCCCCCAGCTCCGCACGGTGTAGGAGAATTAAAAAAAAACATTGGATGATTTCTCGCCTAAAAAAAATGCATGGAAATGTATTCAGCAGTTTTTGAGATATACAGAAAGGCCGACGAATCTTGGCGCTTCTGAAGTTAGGCTATGTGAACTTTAGCGCTTGTGCAATCGTAAAAAAATAAATGGTTTGAAAAAATAAATGCCAATAGCATTTGTTAACTGTTATTGGCATTTATTTTGATAAATCATTTATTTGGCGTGCTTATTTTGAGCGCTAAAGTTCGCAGGGCCTAACTTCAGACGCGCCAAGATCCGTCGGCCGTACTGTACCTACGCAGTGTGAGACTTTGTTTTATAAAACTGTAAGTATAAAAACCGATTACCAAGTTACCTAGATGATGATTTCAAGTAGTAAGCAGCCTAAGTAGCTCTTACTCAGCTTTACACGACTTGATAAAAACTTGTGTTGATTTCAATAACTTGTACCTACAATAAAAATAAGCAGATGTCCTGCCCTGACATAAGTACGTTTTCTTTCCATTGCATTACCAATGAAGATTCAATACTTAGCAAATAAAAAGGTTTATCTTATAAACATGTAAATTCTTGGATTTTTTTTTTTAATAAATCATTGTATTTAAAGAACTCAAGACTGCGAAAGATATGGTAAGTAGATTTTTTATATATGGTAGGTAAAATCATCCAATGACAAATCCCGCCCTTGGGTGGAGCGGGAAGAAGTGTCAGACTCTTACTGACTAAAAACTTACCCCGTTCCTTTGTTGCCTATAGTGCCGGGGCTGAGCCTTCCTCTCAGAAAGCGGCCCTTGACTCCAGCAGGCTTCGACCCTGCCTGCCTGCAGTAAGCAGGCTGGGCCTCTACGGTTAGCTGACAGCTCCTTGAGGCGCGCGGGAACAGAACGCGCCGTCGACGACTTGGGCTCGGTCCGGTCGGTTACCAGACAATCGGACAGCGTGCTACCCATTGCACACCGTCCGCAAGCCCGCGCCTACGGTGGCCGGAAATCGGGATCGGAATCCCGGCGGCGGCTGGGGCGAGCGCCCCGTTGCCTCTGCCTGATGCGGTCGGCCTCCTCCTTTGATGGTAAGTAGGTGCTTCCAACGGCTTGACATTTTTCTTCATATATCTTCATTTTATTTGAAATCCCATCTAGGATTCATAATATTATCGGCGTCACCTGGCCATCCTATTATTATATTTATCATTCAGACAAAAAACGACCACTGTTAGTATCGTAGGGACCCTGCAGAAGGGTCGAAACCTAGTGGGACCAAAGGGTTCGCTTCTGAAAGGAAGGCTCGGCCTCTGTATGAAAGGCAACGTAGGAAGGGGATAGGTTTTTTAGTCTGTAAAAATCTGAAATATCTCCTGCTCCACCTAAGGGCGGGAGTTGTCATTGGATGATTTTTACCTACCATAAAAAAAAACGCTGTCAGAATCAGGCTCTCAAAGCATCATTAACTTTACCTTATCAGTAAGTTAAAATTGGGGTTCTGGCTTCGCTCAAACTGCGTGGTACAAAACCACCCCCATTCTTTTTGTCTACTAGACTAATACAAAGGTTAACATTCGGACCTGTACAGTAGAAAAATGATTTAAAGTGATTGTGACACAATTTATGAAACTGTCATTTACGGACAGTATCTGGTAGCTATTATTATATAAAATCTTTTATAGCAGCTAAAACGTACGGTCCATCCGTCTGCCTATTAGCAAGCCTTAGCAATATGCTGTATCTTAAGAAGTCAGGGTTCTGAATCATGGCTATAGCATTGGGGATACTGAATCACGTGTACATCTATAGAATTGGTGCTTCTGAATTACGACGTGATCTTCATCTGAATCACGAACCTATTCTTATCAACATGGGAGTGTGGTACCTAAATGGGGCTACTTATTTCCAGAGAAAGGTAATTAGTGGTCTTCCTGTCTATCAATAGTTTAATCTGCGATCTTCAATAGTTACGCGGAAACCTGTTAGAAATAAAAATAAAAGGTTTCCCTTTGAAAGTTCATGAAACGTTTATTTTGGCAGGCAGCCTTAGAAAAATGGTACCTATTTAAGGAAAACCAACAAAGAATGCACCACAATATATGATATGTTATAGTAGGTACTGTTACTATAGATCAAACCTAACTCTATGAAGGTAAGTATTCTTAATTTACAGGAATTTAATAGGTATTAGTTCTAATTCCTATGTATCTCCAATATATCCTTTTGGAACCACAACTCCGGCATTCTCGCTTATACCATTACTTTTGAAATATCTAAACAGGTAAATTACTCGTATAGTTGCATAGGCAATTCAAAACCCATAGTTATCATATAGCAAAATGCTGCAAAATTATGTTCAGAAGAACAAACAAGCCCGACCGACCGCCACAACAGATTACGTACGTACAATCTGTTCTTATTAGAAATGTACGACCACTATACGCTCCCATTTCTTATTACACAGATCTAACATTCTCCAATCGTGTCTAATAGGAATGAGGCTTTTAAAACATTCCTACATGAACTTTTTACATATATGAACCGACAAGAACAGAAAAATAAACTGGATAAATGAGCTACGTCATTATACAGATAGTTTTTGCGTCTGGCAACGCTCATTACCTAGACCATTTCCTCCCGCGCTTTCTTGAAGAAAATTAAAGAGTCGCCGCATTAATTCTATCCGTATGTCGCAACGTTTTTGTGTCGGTTAGCAGCGTTATGGCGGCCCTCGATTGCTTTTTGCCTGCGACGAGAGTTGCCGCCGAGCGCTTCCCAGACTCCGCAACGCGCAAAAAGCCGCCTCGTCGCCACCACTGGAATCTACACAAAAACATTAACCCCGCTCAATAACTGGCGACGTCGATGAAATACTATGAGTTCCTTTCAGTTTTTACCGCTCGCGAGCTTTTTCCGCGCGCAATTTGCATCGGACGCACGCCGTCGGCCATTTTATAGTTTTTCCCGCGCAAACGATTCGAAATGATGGTCGCGTTCCGAAAATTGCGGCCTGATAAAAAGTTACCGATGAAATTCTTGTTTGGAGAATGGGCGTTTATGTATAATGATATTTTTTATTGCTACTTTAACCCTAATATTATAAATATTTCATTTTGTATTTAATTTTGACTGAGCGTGTAAAAAGTGTAAAGAGCCGAGTTAATTTAAGCTGTAGGCTGTTAGAGTATGTTAAAGTTTTTGCCAGTAAGTAATGTTAGGGGTAGCTTACTATTGGATTCATTGAATTCAGTTCTTATCATGTCTTATTAATGCTGCTTGCTCGCGTATCGCGCGATCTACAATGCAGCAGTTTTCATTTTACTCTTCAAGGGGTTTTTCAATGATTTTCCTACCTAAAATAAAATTTATTGTCTTTGGTTTCTCTTTTTTTTTTTAATCTGAAACTTAAAATCCGTGAAAAAAAAAAAGAAAATTTAAATAAAAGTCTTTACTTGCTACTAAAAATAAATATTAGACTAACCTGTATTGACTTGACTTTAACGTTATTTTGTCCTCAAAACTCTCAGATCATTTCAGTGATTAAAAAAACTGATGGCTCATAAAAAAATATAAAGCTCACTTCGAGTCTCTTGCCTCGACGTTTCCCTCACATTTTCGTCATTGCCCTTTCACGGTGGCAAGTCAAGACGACTACCTAGTCTAGAAAGTGCGAGTAGGTCCACGAATCTTTGCCTAACATATGAAAATGTTCCACAAGCAATGTGTGGAATTAACAGCTTGTATGTAGAGAAGCAAGAGGCCGGTCAGCGTGAGAAAATACTCATTCGAGAGTGTCTACTGTACGCGCGGGCTAGGGAAACAGCGCGGCCATGAGCGGAGCGGGTAGCGGTATCCAGTGCTATCAGCTGTGCTGTGTGTATCCGATGTGTAAAAAAAACAATCAAAATTTTGCAACAAAAATAGATTTAAAGGTCAGCCCGCTCTATCCCGGCGCAGATGGCCGGATTTAAGAGCACAGATACTCGTACTGCCGCCTAGGCAGATGTTCAAGAGACTATACGCCTTTCCTCCTCCTTAAATTGTGCAATCGTTGTTCTGATGAGACCAGATGGATTCTTATTGGGCAAGAGATCTGTTTTTCTAGCTGAAAGAGTTTGAAGATACAGAGGCCTTAGGATATCGTCTCGCATCGAATCTTATTACCCGATTTAAAAATAAAGAATACTTTCTCGAAAAAATATAGTGTCGATTTCATAAGCCACCCGCGGTTTTCATGACCTCACTTTTTCTGTAAATAATATCCGACCGACTCTTAAGGTAGTGTAGGTTTTTCCTTGAGCCGGTGAAAGGTTGTCGCAACACTAGATAGCTAGAAATATGTCGATATGATGATAAACTAACGGCAACACTGTGGGAAAACTATGGTGCCACCTTTTTGTAGACTCGATGTGAAAAAGGCTGAATACACGACTTCCTAGTGCAGCGAGAATACTTGACTGTAATTTTTTTTTGTCTATGCCCTTAATTGGGTAATCGATGAGGTTAATTTTTTTGAGGTTGTAGCTAATATTTAAAAACATGAGTTGATTACGTTGTTTTTTTGGAGTGATTCCCGGAATGACTCGTAATTCATTTTATTTGATGTTGCAGATCGGTACAGCCAGCATTCGTTTGATCTCAACTAAAGCGTGCACTGTAATGAGGTCCTGTTCAGAATACAAAAAGAGATACACGAAGACACAAACAAAATTATACACTCAGCCCATAAGCCCACAAGAAAATTATATTAACCCATATACCGGAGGCCTGTTAACCCGAAATATAGGATTTTTTGCAACATCATCCGTATACCGTTGTTGGGTCTGCAGTTTTATGTATTTTTTACAGTTTCCGAGAATGGTCCGCTTTCGTATCTCAACCGAATTAAGCTTTTGTAAGCTGATTATCATTTTTAATTTGATACCGACACGAAGGGTTCTGCGGACTGTTTTTTCTCGGCCGATAAGTAGAAGTTAACCTTTATCTACCTGATTTACTTGTGGTCGATAGGCTTAGACATTTGGTTTTAGTTTTAGAATTTGGTGTAGGTATACTTTTTTTTGTTTTTGTTATGAGTTCTTAAAAGTTTTTAACTAATATTTATTCTCAAATTAAAAAGTATCACTTTGTTTCGTTTCATTTACTGTATTCGGTAGCAAATCGATTCGATGGCACTGTTGGCGTAGTGGTTAAAAGATTGCTGCGCTGCGTGCCGCGAGTTCGATTCCCGCAAGGAACAAATATTTCTATGACCTACAGATTGTTGTTTCGGGTCTGGGTGTCTTGTGTATCTGAGTTTTTAAGTTTGCGAATGCACCCGCGATACAGGAGTAATTCCTAGCGTGGGGCAACATTTTTTTTTAACGGAGCTGAGAATTTTATTATAAAATAAACAATAAAGTAATAAAATTCTCAGCTCCATTAAAAAAAAAAGGTTGCCCATTTGTCCACTAAAACAAGCACTAACTCTAACGGCCTAATAAGTACCTAAATAGAAGTCTTTATTATCTACAGGTCTTGTCAGGGGCGCCGGCTTTCAGAAAACCTCATGGGTGCTCATCAGAATTGCCAGACGTCCCGATTTTGGCGGGACGTCCCGATTTTTAAGTCAAAATTAAATGTCCCGCGCGGGACAGGCTAGATTTTCGGGGATAACTCGACCGTGCGTGCAGCGTTCTGAGGCAAGTCTAAGCATTTTGTGAATATTTCACAAAATACTACATTTATTGATATGGAGCAAAAATAGGTAGAAAAATAGCGTTTATGTATGGAAGCCATTAGTTAAATATTCATTTTATTTAAATTTTATTATTTACTATTACAGTAAAAATACAACTGAGTATTTTGTGAATGAATGAATGTTAGTATTTGTTTTTATAGCGGCAACAAAAATACATAATTTGTGAAAATTTCAACTGTCTCGCTACCGCGGTTCTTGAGATTCAGCCTTTAACAGGCTGAATCTAGCCAGCTAGCTAGACAAACGGACAGACAGCGAAGTTTTAGTAATAGGCTCCCGTTTTTACCCTTATGTTACAGAACCCTAAAAATAAAGTACTTTTTTCTAAAACTCGAATTAATATACGTATGTACGAAATTAATTTCTTTAAGTAAACATCAGCTGAGCAAGTCAATGACCCGTAGGTAGTTGTCGGTCGTTGCGTACTAACTAAAGTCTTCATATAGTTTTGTTATAGTATATTGCAATGAGTACAATTTTATTTCTGTGTAAGGACACATTTTCCGAGTAGCCGACATATTGCATCAGCGCACTCTCTCGCAGCATGTGATCATTAGCGCCGTCCTAACCCTACGCTTTCTATTCCTTTCACTATTATTATCACGTCGAGTCCAAGTGCATTAGCATATTGTGAACTCTATTGTCGTAGATTCCCTTACGTAGTATTTATATTTCGTTTAAGATGTTCTCGTAAATCCGAGTTACGGACTCCGTGTCCGAATTTACGCATATTTATTTCAATATTTTTTTTCACTGACGTCAAGTTTAATAGGTACAGCCAGATCAAAAGTTTTTAAATATGGAGAAAAAAAAACCTAAACAAAATATATTTTAAGCTGAATTTAAGGCAGCAACTTTGGGTATTTTTTTAAATTTTATTTTAAACCTTTTTTATATGACCTACTAAACAGCGTCAATAAAGGTAGTGTCCGAATCAACCAAATGTGCCGATTGGGACTCTCGAATCGTCAGTAACTCGTAAATCCAATGGGATGTTTATAAGAGCTACTGTGGTCCCGAAACGTAAAGGGTAATAGCAGGAACACAGGTGAGTTTTAGTCAGAAAAGGTCTGATAATCTCTCCCTCTACACCTAGAGCGCGAGCAGATATTTGATGACTTGCCATGATAAAAAAAAGATGTAAGTCCAATGCGGATTGTGTCTTGATCTTTAATAGTTTGCGTTTTTTTCGAGTGAATTTCCATCTATCTGTTAGTAAATGGGTAGGTTCTTGAAGGCAATCATTTCAGGTAGGCAGGATGCTATAGTATAAAGAGATATACACTAACAAGCGTACAGAGGGGGTTCCGGGGTGGTCTTTTAAGAGGTCATGGGGCCCTCTTCTATGAGCTGATGGTGATCACCGGGTTGGTTTTAGTGAGGTAAGGATCCTATAATCCCTGGTCTTTCCCTCCAAAATTTGGGGCGCCTTTTGAAGGCTTTTCCCTGAAAACAAAATAAAAGGATGCTACAGTTCATTATGGTCCTAGCTGTGCTTTTATATCTACCAATTAATTTGAGGTCATTATAAGATAGTCTATTAGAGTCATCTTCTGTCTCTCCATTCGTTTTTCACGCAATCCATTCATCATCTCCTTCCTCTACCTGTGTCTACCTCTCTATTCCTCACGACATGGTTCTCATTCATCTGCATCACATGCAACTATACTTGCAACGCAAACAGGTTTCCACACAACTTTTCAGCTAACGGCGTTACGCCATTTTTAATCTACCATTTTTCCCAATAAATAAAACATTCCTCCTAGCAGGCTGTTCTTCTTCATGATATAAAAGCTCTTAAAATCCTATGATAAGAAGGTAGGTATTATATTTATCATAGGCCAATATTTTTTTTTTGTTTGTATAAACTAGTGCTTGACTGCGTTTCCACCTGACGGTAAGAGGGGATGCAATCTTGGATGGTGAGGTGCACTAGTTTATTAAGAGCCTATTCACTCTAGCCTTGAAGATATATAATATCTTCCTCTTTCCCTTCTTGCCAATAAATACCACAATCCTCCTAGCTGTCTTTCTTTTTTCATGGTAAAATTACTTTAATAAGAAGTATAGTACTATATTTGTCATCAGAGTACCTTGCCTTCTTCAAAATTCTTGGCTTCAATTAGCGCTGGAAAATTCTTGGCCTTAATGAGGCCCATTTTGCAGCGTTTAACTCAAAAGCCAACAGTTTGCGAGTGAAACCGTCGTATTATGTCCAAACTGAGCATTTTATAAATAACTCGTTTCCGCTGTCCACACAGCTTGCGTAGGGCGATGTGCCCTCAAATATTATGTGCCAGTTTTTTTAGGGTTTTATATAACCGTCACGAGTGAGAGTATAACCCTTTCAACTGTGGGAGCTTTGCCCTAGGGTAAGGCAGGCATAACCGACAGGAAATTATAAAATATGAATTGGATCTATCTTTCGCCTTATTGTGACTTGTAAAGCCGTCTAGGGTCTTCAAAATCTTCTAAGGTTCTGGTAAGCTTGTATCCGTGTATTAGCTGAGATACAAATACAGAATTGCGAGTTACTAGGTCATGTTCATGACGAGGGATCTCAATACAGCTTATTCAACCGTTAACTGAGTTCTTGAGCCCCAAAAATCTGCACCTGAGCAGCATGAAGAATCGCCAAACTAAAGTGGCAGTGAGCAGGACACATTGCTCGTAGAACATAGTCGATGGGGCCGAAAGTCGAAAGGTTCTAGAGTGGCGACCGCGCACCGTAAAACGCAGTGTTGGAAGGCCTCCCACAAGATGGACCGATGACCTGGTGAGAATCGCGGGAAGGCGGTGAATACAAGACGCACAGGACTATTCGTTGTGGCGGCACTTGGGTGAGGCCTATGTCTAACAGTAGACGTCCTTCGGCAATGATGAGCAGCACATCCTTTTATGTTTTACTTCTGAATTTATTGTGTGATCTGTTTACTAATTACAAACATGTGTGTCCTTTATTCAGAGTTTCTATGAAGTTATTCGTTTTGTCAAGGGCAACAAACATATGACAGTGTTTTATTTCTTGTCCATCCTACAGCACATTCTTAGAAATCTTGACACGGCGGTGGCACTGTCGGCACTTCTAAAATCTTCGCCTCTCTAAATTCATTGCATAACTTTCGTATTTATCCTCCCATAGAAGGCAATGGCGTATACGGCTAGCTAATCAATCTAATTGATCACTAATTTGTACTTAACTAATCTTCCTCAGTTTTCTTCACCACGAATGGAAACTGGTAGTTTTAATCACAGCAGTCTTACCATGACCGAATATTCAAACATAGTACGATCGATAAGAACAAGACTGATTTAAAAAAACACAATAATGATCACCCGTCGACCCTCAAGTCGTACCCTTTCGGCCCCTTCCCCGCACACTGGGGCAACTCGAACTTAACGCACACATTCACAAATTTTAAGACCTTTATGTTTTTTTACATAAGCCGAGGGCAAGGAAAGCGTGGGGCCACGTGGAGGGGTCGCGTGGGGTGCTGGGCGGGGCGATGCAGCTGCAGCAGGGCTCCGCGCCATACGCCAGTCGAGGCGCGCGCGTCATCACGACACGTCACGGCTACCCCTCAAATTTTACCGCCAAAATCGGAGTTCGTCACGCCATAGTTCCAAAATTCATATTTCTCTTAAAATTCGAACTGTGATATCGGGCTTTTTATCTTTGAAATGTAATTTTTTTTTTTTCGTAAAAAGTTGCCAATATTTTGTGAAGTTTTCGAATTGGCGGGTGTCGGGTTGATGTGTGCGAGCGAGAGGTGTGATATGGAAAGCCCGGGCGAGGAAACGGGACGGGTGGTGCCCCCTGCGTCGCACACCCCCGCCGGCCCGCAGCCGAATGGCTCCAATAAGATCATCGGACGAAATGTGAATGGAACCAGTAAGTCACGCAGTGCAATTAATTTGTAAATATTTTAAATTTTTTGCTCAATTTTAAATAGCGTCGGCACCTTTCATCCTATTACTGGTTTGTGTGGACAGATTTTTTTATGACGTTTACTGAATTGCCTGCAATTTATGCGAATTAAAAGTTTGCGTCACGTCAACTGCGTTCAAATTCAAAACTTTAGCCACAGGAAGTAGCAGGTTGTGGTAGAAGCGTCAAATAACTACTCTTATAAGGAAATTCTCTATCTAAATATTGTTTTATATTCCTCATATAAATAAATAAAGGTAAAAATACCACAAGGTTACTATCAGTTTTAAAATAACCTTTGGACTTTTATGGGGTTTTTTTTATGGTAGTTAAAATCATCCAATGACAAATCCCGCCCCTGGGTGGAGCGGGAAGTAGTGTCAGACTCTTACTGACTAAAAACCTACCCCGTTCTTTCGTTGAAGTTATTCTTTCAATTATTTTCCGATTTATAAGGAAGGAATCATGTTCGATATAGATTTTTTAATTTAGCTACTAGTACCATATTTTTTATTCAGGTACCAAGCGAGGGTTAGGTAATTCATAAGACTAAAAAATCAAATTAGGTACTTAATTGAAGTTTATAAGATTGTAACTGAAGTTAATAATAATCTAAGTGAAGTCTTTCAATCTGCAAAACCCTTGTTATGCATCTGAAAAGGTTTGATTTTATTGAAAACTTTTTGCGAAGAATCCTGTATCAAACCTACACACCTTCCAAAGTCTGGCAGGCAAGTATCTGGAACTCATAGTGGAGGCCCTACGACTTTTAAATAACCATTATGTTTAAAAAAATATAATAAAAATAATTAATAGATAAATAGTTATTAACCAAATTATTATTATGCCTTGATCACACATACCGAGTAGGGCAAGACAGTAAAATATTCCTCGGCCGAGACAGTGATGGTAAGTGAGTTGTAGAGATAAGCGCTCGGCCGAGCACTCCGCGCTATGTTCATACGTACCGAGTATTCGGCCGAGAGCACTGTCTCGCCTGTTAGCTCGGTACGTGGGATCAATTTGTAACTGTCAATGTGACTACAACTTCATAACAAGTCATGTAATTTTATGTTAAACATATTATTTCTAAATCACTATTGAAATTCAGAAGCCTTCATATATATAATTAAAGATATATTTACGATTTGCAAGCAAAACTACCAGTATGTGTTTTGCCTTTTGGTCCTATGATACGGATTTTAGAGCTTTAGGACCAAAACTAAGAATACCAGTACCTACATAAGTTATAATTAAACTATATTATCTTACAGTATAATAATAATGTAATAATAATTAAGCCATTTATTCTATAACCCTTGAACTTAATATCTAGTGTTAGTTAAATAAATAGTTGAATTAAATCTACAAAATGTAAGATACGGAACCCATTTTGGATAAAGGCTTCTCCTAACGTTTTCTACCTTTTCCTATCCTTGTCGATTGATGTCGTCTGCCCATCACAGCCTTGGTCTGGTGGCATTTCTTTTGCCTGATGGTCCCTTCAATTTGGTTTCTATTGTCCACCTTCTGTCTGTGCAGCATGCGTGTATATATATATTACAGTAAAACAAAAGTTCTATGTTTGTTGCTCTTTCACACTTATACGGCAATACGGATTTCGATTAATCTTGGTACCTAACCATTTCAGTTGATTGCGCTTGAAGAGTACAAACATACATAGGTACATACAGACACATACCTCTTCTACATGATATGTAGATACAAACTTTCACCTATATAATATTATCTACTGTGACATGATTTTTCCTCGAAATTCTCAAAATACTCGAATACTACGAGTAATTCCGTAGTTTTCTTTACAAAACTCATACGTCAGTATTATTGCACGGATAAGTAAAATATACTTCTATCATTGAAAAGATCAGTCCAGAAAAAATCCTTAACTTATTGTTACCCTATAGTATAATATTTTTCTTTTACCAAAAAAAAAAAATACAGCCTTTACAAACATAATGGTGCGGTAAGTGTATTAAATAAAAAAAAAGCATCTGTAGCAAACTTAGGCAAAGCCTTTATTTTGGCTATCAAAGCCATTCCCCTCAAATATTAGAACCCTATAAAAATGTCTTAGCTTTTCGCGGGACAATACAATACTTTACTTAAAACACATATTTAAAAATCTAAAATAACTATATCTATTCCTATTTATTTAATATCTTCAAAATATTAATTTTGATACGTTTAGTTATCGCCGTCAAAGTACCCTACAGTAAAATTTGCAGGAAAATTCAGGAAAACACAAATATAAAATAACAAAGTAAAAAAAGTACAGTCAAAAGAACATCTAATCGCGCCGGGTCGCCTAATTAAAACAGATCGTAAGTACAGTAAGAACAATCGTTCGCAGCTTGCCCAGTTTTTCTAAGTTCTCAGTGTGAGCGTACTTTTTCCGCAGTTTCCACGGTTTTTCCGACATCCATGCGACTAGGAGTTTTTGTTGGCTGTAGATTTGCTGTGGATCAACACGTTTTGATACTTGGTCGTCTGACGGAATATTTATTTTTGTGTTTTGCATTTTCATGTAATTTTACGGTAATTAAAAGTCGCTTCTCTTAAAAATTACTTGGTAAACTGTTTTTCTGGCGTTTATACCAACTGTCATTTGTAGGTCTTTGACAGCCGGAAAATACAAGGTGTTGGAAAGAAAGAAAGAAATGTTTATTTATGTTTCACACGTCAACTTATTAAAACTACTTGTTTAAACTACATTTTACACTGTACATGTAAAAATAACCCTTTTTGTAGTCGGGTAAAACGAAAAGAATGTACGGGGCAAAAAAACGTCGAACTCAGCACATGCTGCGATATTTAAAAACAATGCATAACAAAGTACTGGTTGTGAATGTTTGAATAATTGTTCTGCCTAATTAAAAATAGCAAATAGTTCATTAAAATAACCACGAAGATCTCAAATTAAATACCTCTAAAAATATATTAAATAAATTGATCTAATAATAATGCTGAAACAGCTGTTAAATAATTGATTTTTAAATTCTACAAAAGGTTTTTCGGATTACCTTTTTTAATACGCTATAAGGAGAAACATAACACATTTATTTATGATACTATTTTATATCAGCGGTTATCACGGACACGAAATCGAAGTCGAAGACGGATAAAAATCCTACATCTATTCTTGGAGTTCAACCTTCCTCCATACCAAATTTCATCAAAATCGGTTCAGAAGTTTAACCGTGAAAGCGTAACAGACAAATAGACAGAGTTATTTTCACATTTATATTATTAGTACGGATTATTTAGAAGTACATAAATGAAATATTATAACGTTTTCTAAATAAGCTTTAAAAACGCTTTATTGATTTACTTGATTGTATTATTTATAATAAATTGTAGAAAAAGAAAAGATAACTGCCGTTTCCTTTTCTACGAATTCATGTATAAAGCATTACTTCGCGGAATGGGACAAGAATGCTAATCACTCAATTCTTTATGAAAATAGCGTTATTTTACGCTCCTAATTTAGACACTGGAATGCTGTATGCCTGTTCCATGTTTGTTTTTTTTTTGTTTATTTACATAGATATAAGCAATACGTATGTGAGAAGAAAATTGACTTTATTTCAATAATGCACCTGGTACCATTTTATTTCTGTTTTATATGTGAGTAATTGAAAAAAGAAGGAACATTCTATTCCTTTGTTTTTAACAGTGAAAATATTATATATTTTAAGATACCACTTACCTAAGAGGTTTGACTAAATTTATATTTTTTTTTTGCTTCTATTTTCATTATTAATAAATAGATACCGGTATCGAATATATTTTCGTATGCATTTAGTAAAAAAATAATATTTTGATATTACAAACGAACCCTTCAATTTCATTTAAATGTGTAGATATATAGATAAGTTCAGCTATCCGTCAGTGAAAGTTCTGTCAAAATCAGTCTAGTTGTTTCAGAGATTGGGCTGAACAAACAGATAGACAGACAAAGAATTTAACAATTTCGTGTTTGTTACTGAATACACTTTCTTAGGTATATAGTTTATCTATGTACTAGACTATGTAGAGAATTACGGTTTTCTGTAACAACTTTTTTTTTTCTTTTATTATTGCCTATAGATAGTCTCACGTTTGACCACTATCTCACCTGATAGTAAGCGATGATGAACTCGACGATGGAGCACGCTTGCCTAGAAGTAACCTATTTACTCTTGACTTAAAAACTCCTTAAAGATAAATCACACCGACGCGAACGATCAAAACGTCATAACCGCGCTATACCCATCAAGAAGCGAGGCAGACACAAAAACCGTCATCCCAAGACACTCCGACGCCAGGCTTGGTAGAAAAACGCAAATTACGCCGTCCGCGACGCAGCGGGTTCGATTCCCATCGCGTGTGTCTTTGAATATCATATGTTTTTGTCACATATTCATTGGAAATGTTAAAGAAAAAACACATTTATTGTTGTTGATACATATTAAGTATGAATGTACATCGAACCAACAGATTTGCGATTGTTTTGTTTTTCTTTGTTTTATTTCAAGCTTTTTCCAGCGTCTTCATCTATGTGGAAGTAGATAATTATTTAAAGGGAACATACTGGCGAGATAAAAGTCAAAATTTCATCCAAATCTGTTAAGCAGTTTGAGCGTGACGGAGTAGCAAAAAAACCGACGTACAATTTTTTGTAATATTAGTGTGGTAGTTATCTGAATTTATACTTGTATTGAGATGTATCGCATATTAAAAAATTGTAAAAGAATTATTTTGCACACGAAGTGATAATTAATTATCACTAGACTACAGGGTTTTTTTGTCTTAGAAATGAAAATTATTTCCAAGAACTTTATTGTTTCAATCTCCAAAAGACACTTACTCGTTTCTATTAAAAAAATATACTTTTAATCTATTTTTTTTTTACACAAGTATCAAGTATCCAATCCCATTTTCGAATCGCATATTGCGCGCTAAAAAAGGACATTATGCAAAATGGTTCCATAAAATGCAAGTTAATAAAAACAAATCTTGACTGAATTTAATCCGTTCGTAATAAAGTATAACTATGTCCGCTGTGCTCCTGAAAAACTAAGCGAAATGAAACAAAATGGTTGCTTGGAAAAAAATGCTAGTGCTTGTTTTAAGATGGAGGTTCCGTACCAATTACTCTGGTCGTTTATATTCAACATGTTAATAACTGTCAAAACTTAGTGTGTTATAATGTCTGATAAATAAGTAGACAGATATACTCTTCCATATCTTTCTTCTTTTATTCTTTTTTACACAATAAAAAACAGTAGGAGCTTAAAATTAATAGGGCGTAACAATGAGCGGTCTTATCGCTAACAGCGATTTTTACCGTCAAACAAGTAGGTAAGTCTTTTATCTAAGTACAAGCTCAAAATTGTTAATGAACAGGAACATTTAAAAATCTATGCTATTCTTGCTGAACAAACGGATATTCTCAGATTAAGATTACATAGGTAGGCTGCTTAAATATTTACGTTTTACAAAAATATTTTTTGTATCTTTTTTGTACATCTCTAAAATAAATTCAAGTTTGTTTGTAATACTCAACCACATAACATACCATACGCTTTTTGGATTGAATCTGTACAGGCTGAGGATGCCAGAGTAAGATTAAGTTTCTCAAGAATAATCTTGATGGAGTTCAACGACTTAAATTTTAATAAACTGTAATCTAACACAAATAAAAAGCATCTAAAAACAAGGAAGCTAACAAACTAACCTAATCCTACTTGGTAATCCGTGAGCGTTCCTCTCGCGCTCCGCGGATCCCTATTAAGGCGCGGTGCAATACTTTTATTTTTAGCGAAGTTTTTTCCGCGGGCAGACGGGACGGAGCCAGACCTTGCCTTGCCTGGCTAACTAATGTTTGTTAAGGGGAAGTTCTTTACTGCGTAAGGTGATTGACTTTTGACTAAAGTTTTTGAAAGCTCTGAGCTATACGCCTAAATAGCTCCATCCTTTAAACAATTCAGTTTAGGTTGTCAAATGGATCGTGTTAAGAGCTCGTGGTAGTACTGTTGTTGCGGACTCGCAATCTGGGAGTTCCGTAGACAGTAAATCGAGCCTTGGAAGATTTTTGTAAATCGAAAAAGTATTTAACGTAAGTACAAATTTATAGTTTTCAGAATTATACCTATGCTTGTGCTATAAGACCTTGCTTTATGCCAAATTTCAGGGTTTTATGTCAACGGAAAGTAACCTATAAATTTTTATTCCCTTGAGTGTCGAAATATATGTTTTTTTGCGACATAATCGTTCATTTCTTTTTTTTCGTTAACTTAGAAGTATGACTTTTTTCGATTTTTTTCAAATGATTAAGAATGATTTTTAATAAATATATTATTGATAGGCTTGCGTTGGACCACTATCTCACCTGATGGTAAGCAACGATGTGGTCGACGATGAAGCACGCTTGTCTAGATTGGTATATACACCCAGAGTTTGTAGCTATCATAGCTAAATAAATAAATAGGAATGTACATTCCATCTGTTTAGGTAATTAACTAAACATAACTAATCTTGCTATATATTTTTATTAAAAAAAATTCGTATAGAAGACATACAAAGATTAGTTAAATTTAGTTAATTACCTAACATCGGTTAAGGTAATTAGCTAATTGTAACCATTGTTGGATAACATTTTTAGACAATTTTTAGTTAAAAGATATGTGAAGACATTTAGTTAATTACCTAAACAGATGGAAGTATAAGCAATAATTTTATTATGACAGAATATTGTCATGCCTTTATCCTTTGCTCATTCCCGGTTCTAAAAAGGCAATAGTGTCAGTTGAAAATTTCGAAGAACAATATGTCTTAACGAAGTTCTCAGGCATCACTAACTACGAAAGAGCTCGCCTTTAAGTAAGCACAACATAATCTGCATAATATGTAGATGCGAGCCAATTTTTACGAAACTCTAGCATGCATGATATCATACATAATATTTTAAAACATACAAATGTATGCGCCTCCGTACTTACGCTTCCTTTTGACAAATAAAAACTTTATTTTAACTTTGTTCAGATGAAAAATGTGCCGGATAAGCTGTCACATTTTTCCATTTAAATGGAATATGAAGTGAGTTTAAGCGGTTATTTTTTTTTGTTAATGTTTTACCTGAGTCTTTGTATGAATAGTTCATTAGTTTACCATTAGAATGAAGGTGCAACATATTCTAATGTTTTTGTAGTATTTGGCAGCAACTTTACTGTATCAACCTTTTCGGCAAACTTCGCCGAGGTAGTCAATCATCTATACACCGTTAAATTTTAGTCGTTGTAATCCCGCGGAGGATCGATTCGGTATACGAAATATTATTATCGATTTGTAAAGAAAAAATTAAAAAATAAAGTACTTTTTTTCAAAAACCGAATTAATTTACGAGTATACTCGTATATGTACGAAATTAATTTCTTTAAGTAAACGAGTCAATGGCCTTGTAAGTAGTTGTCTTAGTAGTAGTAGTTACCTACAGTTCATTGGCCTCGCTCAGCTGACGTTTACTTAAAGAAATTAATTCGAGTTTAAAAAAAAGTACTTTATTTTTTAATTTTCTCTTTACAAATCGATAGTATTTCATGCATCGAATCGAACCTCCGCGGGTTCAAAACGATCAACATTTAACGGTGTATAAGTATATAATTATAAATGAATCCCTATTTCCCTTGGTACGCCATCACGCGTGATCGGCTGGACCGATTTCGCTAATTCTTTTTTGAGGAAAAACGGGGTTGGAAGTTTGTATGTAGAAACCGAATTTCACGCGGGCGAAGTATTGCTGAAATAAATATGAAAAAAACTAATTTCATAATTCATAGAGCTTTGTTAAAACGTTTTTCCTGAAGTACGTAAGCATAAATACCAACTATACAATATTTTTTTTTTTTTTCTAGGAATAACATCAAATTGCTTTTCCCGCTCCACGCAAAGCGGGAACTGCTCGCGACGGAAACTCGAGGCGAGAGAGGACACAAAAGTCCTGTTACACTTTTACTAACTAAAACCCACCTATGTTCCATCATTTGCCCTTTGCGAGGGCTACGGTAATTCTTCCTTACAATCACGGAGACACAGTAGCACTCATAATACGAGTAGCACTGTCAACATGGCTTTTTTAATAAGACTCCGGTCATTACTTTTATAGGGTCCATTTAAGGCAATATAGCGAATGGTCGCCATATATCGACATTCTACAAATTCTCAATTTTTTCGACCTGTGTGAAATATCACGCCACTTAAGCAAGTGACATGAAGTTTTTTTTAGCTTAAAGGCCATGCTAATTAATTTCTTCGAAGTTTTTTAAAAAATCGGTCAAGTTCGAGTCGGACGTCGGGACGAAGGGTTCCGTACCGTCAGTAGCAAAAAAACAGGAAAGAAATCAAGTTTGTTGTATGGGAGAAGCCCCCTTAAATATTTATGTTTTACTGTTTTTTTTTGTATTTATTGTTATAGCGGTAGCAGAAATACTTTATCTGAAAAAACAAAAATTCCAACTGTCTAACTATTGTGATATGTAGGAGATCATTCATTCAAAAAGTAGAAGGTTATTTTTGAGTCTGATTGTGATCTTTGAAGTCTTCTTCTTCTTCTTATCGTATCGATGGTTTTCTTTTCCCTCAAAGTTTTTGGGCCCAGTAGGTTAAGTGAAATAAAGTAATTAATACAAAAGAAAAAAAAACAGAGCATGAAATCGCGAAAAAATTCAGCCTAGTTCAGTACATTTTCACCAGTTACGCGAACGTAAATGTACTGACCAGCAGATTTTTTTCGCATAAAAGTTGTTTGTTGTCATGACTACAATCAGGTGTTCAAGTATCGTTAACAAATTACCAGTCACCCTATATATCGACATATGTACGCTCTAAGTTGTTTTCTTCACATAAATATCCCGGGACCGAAGTCTGCCTGAGCTGGGTTCCAACACTATCAAGGTTCATGAGATACAGCCTGGTGACAGACAGACAACGGAGTCTTAGTAATAGGGTCTCTTTTTACCCTTTGAGTACAGAACCCTAAAAAGGAATCGTTGTGTAGATTCGTAACAGCTTGGTATTAAAGAACAGTGCTACAGATGTCACGAGTTGTGTTAAAAAAAGCGCTTTAAACGCTATTAAAGAATTCTTTGTTAAATTGACTTCATTGTAAGCGCTTTTTGTTGTAAAGCTACTGGATTACTAATGTGAGCTGCAGTCCTACACACATAGTTTATTAATGACTAACGTCTACGGACGCGTAGCTTCATAGACGCGTATTCATCATTATACGCTTGGTGTACGCCTGCGTGAAGCGACCATAGAATACTATGAAACTCTGTCGACGAAGCGGCAGAGTCGTGATATCGTGTCGCGTCTATTAATGAAATTACGTGTATCAGTACCATGCACAGAAATCTTAATAATACCTTATTATCAAGATTTCTGTGGTACCATATTGTCACGAGAGTAAAGGTACGTTTAGACAACGACACTATACACACGGTACATTCAGTGTATACATCACAGATATAGATATACCTAGATAACGCAAGAGCAACTACTTCGCGTGCCTAGCTTACGTACAAAAATCGTAAGTGGTCACTTTCGCGCTCAGTCTGCATCGAAGTACAGCGCTAGTCGGACGGCAGAAAAATATAAAAATGGTTAATTGTGCTGTTGGTATGGCCCCCCATCTTCACTAAATAGTGCTTGTAACGTCATAATAGGTAGTCAAAAAATGGCACGCTTGGTTTTCATACAGATCGTGATGCTTGCGTTATCTATGTCTATCTATATCTGTGGTATACATCAAGTGTCTCTGTGTGAATACGAGTGACTGTAAGTGTTCATACAGAGACACTCGATGTTCATACAGATACACTGAGTTTATCGTGAGTACGTTTCCTTGGGATAATATTTTTTAGGGTTCCATGCCTCAAAAGGAAAAAACGAAACCCTCATAGGATCACTTTATTGTTCGTCTTTCTGTCAAGACCCTTTATCTCGGGAACGCGCGAAGGCATCGAGTTGAAATTAACACCATATACTCAGTCTGCGGTCTCTTCAAGTTGTGAGAAAATCAAACTTCTGAGTTAACGAAAAAAAAAACTACGACGTAAAATCCTGAAATTTGGCGTAAAGCAAGATCTCGTAGCACAAGTACCCATATAAAAAAAAAATGAAAATTGTAGTGGTTACACCACAAAAAAAAAACATTTCTTGCGATTCGGAAAAAAACTTCGTAATTCAATTCGGGAATTGAACTGTTTTCATAGGTAGTCTACGAAACCCTTTGTGCGCGAGTCCGACTCGCACTTGCCCGGTTTTTTTCATGCTATAGTATATCGTATGGTTAGGTAGTCATGTTCATCATTCAGTTTCCTTTGTTATAATTTACTTGGGCTCTGGGTCAAGTTTTTTAGAGGATCTTGTGATTGGTGTGGCTATTACAGCAGCATGGATTGATACCCTGGGTAACCTAACCTTTCTTAAACCCTAGGAAATATTCCTGTATCGTGGATACGTTCACTTCACCACCATGTAAAGACACCCATGCCCGGAGCAACTATCTTTAGGCCAGTTAGGCCATACAAATATTGGTTTTGTGCTGGAGTCGAACCCGCGACACGCAGCACAGCTAATCGCCCAACCACTGCCGATTTGATTTCTAAATGTGGAGGTTACTCGACTTCGCCAGAAAAAGGGTTATGTTTTTCGAGTGTATGTAGTATATTTCTTTGGTACCCTAGAGCGTAAATGACTTGTTGCTTTTTAGATTAAGAGGTAGATATTGTTATCTAGTTACTAGCTTTTGCCCGCGGCTTCGCTCCCGCTCTACCCTACTCTACTTTATTCTACCCTACTCTACCTTATACCAATCAATAAGCAGGGTTTGGATTTTTTTTACTTAACGGTATAAACATTATCCTATGTCCTTCTCCTGGTTCTAAGCTACTTTTCCACCAATTTTCAGCCAAATCGGTTCAGCCGATCTTAAGTTATAAACAGTGTAACTAACACGACTTTCTTTTAGATATAAAATAGACTATTATAGTTATATAGGGTATCAAAATAAAAGGCAAGAAAACTGTTTGCACAGTTGTCTATGCTGTCTATGGTTGCAGTCGCTGTCATCGATTCTATGACTGAACTAAAA
Organism: Leucania comma; assembly: GCA_958295575.1. Lineage (NCBI taxonomy): Eukaryota > Metazoa > Arthropoda > Insecta > Lepidoptera > Noctuidae > Leucania > Leucania comma. The sequence continues at coordinate 1,815,468 of OY282484.1, forward strand.
TAAATTCCATGAACTGCATTAGACTCGAACTTTTTAGTTGTTTTTGCGCTCAAGTTTTTTGACATTAGCAACTTCTTTATTTTAGTATAAACATAAAGAACAAACTACTTCAATCAGTAAATATTAAAATGTTTTATATCGTCATCTGATGATTGAGATAAGGCATAGATATTGTGCGAGAGCTTTTTTCTGCTCATGTTGGCACACCCCCGCTCAAACAAAACAATGCCTTTCAGCCATACAATTCAAATAAAGAACTCGGTTACGCAAAGATGCGTTCGAAAACAGCGAAACGTATTTGAAAAAAAGCCTCTTTTTCTCCTTTCGTTCGTTGAATCAGCTATTTAACAATACCGCTGTGTGAATATGCAAATCGTATAATTGTCTTCGAGCTTTTTTTAATATTTTTTGTTTGCGACGCTACTGTCCGTTGACTAAAGTTGGAATGACGCATCTGTCATTTCTGATATTATAACGCACCGCTTGCCACATACGTAAAACGGAACATTATAATGACTCTGGTTTTTTGTAGCGTACAAATAAACGCTCAACTGCAGCGATGATGTATTTTTTAGTCTAAGATGTGATGAAATATCTCGAAAGGAATGAGGTCCGATGTTTTTCAGGGCCACTCGCTCGGATAATGCGTCGCTGAATTTTCATGAGTAGCAATATTTATCGTGTTTGACGCCATTACGCCGCTGTCGGTGCCTGGAGTAGCGCCCGCAGTACCTACCCTTTATTTATATTATAAAAACTGTCTGCGACAACGCCTATATACTTTTATCGAATGGTGTATTTTTTTACCGTTGTTAATTCCGCAGATAATGGTCAGAGTCAAATGACCGGGCGGCCGTAAGAAACGGCGGGAATTTCAGCGATGCTCGCGCACTCTTTTAAGCTTGTTTTTTGTTTGGGACGGGTTCGGGCGGCGGCTCACGTTATTTTTTGCAAGTCCACCGATGAAAACCGTAATGGCATTTTATCGTGCATAAGAGCGGACGGAATCATTAATTATTTATAATAAGTGGCTAGCGCCGAATCGCGCCGTCCATGTTTATTTTAGTCCGGAAAGTTGCGCATCTGTTTTTTTGGCGCGCTGCGACTATTTTCGAGCTCTTTGGTTCGCGACCACAGATTATATGCCATCAATGGCTTCGACTTATAAATTCCGACCCGATATAAAAATGTTGAATGTTAATATCTTTATTAAGTTAATAATAAAATTGAGAATTTAGTCTTATTTTTAGTTCAGATTAGGAATACTTAAGCCTTTTGGGTTAATTGGATATTCAGTTTTATTGTGCGTTATTCAAAAAACATCCTTTAATACAAGGTTCGTTGTAAACTCTTTTAATTGAGGATTCCACAATAAATAGTTATTTTAATAAGTAGCTCGCCGTTTGTTTTTGACCTCAAACTTGTTTACCAAGATGGCTAACACTTTGGTTAGCAGCTTTTTTCAGACCAATTTAGTACCTAGCTACCGAAGTGGCTATTGGCACTAGTAGAGATATTTAATGGGCCGCAGAGTTACTTAATCTACTTTTTATCTCAAAGTAAGGCAAACACGAATCAGGGTGTTTTTAATATCGTGCGGATTTTATCATGCATGCTTGATTGCTACGCACGCGTAACCATCGCAAATGTCCTTTTCATACAAATATTTATTGTAATGTTTGAAATACGAAAAGACGCGGTGCGTGATTTCTGGGCAGCAGCCCCGAATGCGGGGCAATCCCACATTAAAAACACTCTTAGGTCCGCGACCAACCCGCACTTTTATGTCTGATCTAGGCAACTGCCCGAGAGATGATTTCATATGCTGTTAAATATGTCCAAATCGCGTGGAGAACTCTAGTTTCGAGATGTAGGATTTCGTAGTTTAATTTATATATAGCGCCATATATGTCGCTACAAAGGAAAAGCCTTATGGACTGATACTCATCAAAACTACGAGAGCGAAGTCACGGATTAGAGCCAGTGTCTTAAGTAATGTTAGTGATTAGTGTCGAGGCGGTATTTAGTCTTAAGAGCGCCAAGAACGGTAACCATCAGTTACTCACGTGTATCATACGACGTTTAGACCTACGGAACCTTCCAACTGAACTGCAACATTTATCAGCAAGCCATTAACAATCTTCCATAATGTTCACATTACGAGTAAGTCGAGTGCAATTGGCCGCAATGTTTTTGTAGCTGGTTGCCATACATAAGAGAACGATTGTTAGTTTTTTCGCCACCACGAAAGTGGGTCACTCGTGTGCTTAAGATCGTTAACGATACTGTGCCAATCACAGCTGTTGTGGTTTTGTGCGTATTCGCTGCTTTTTCTAGGAGATTGACAGGCTTTCAACGTGCTTTTAGTTTTATTCATTTATTCTCGACTGTTAGAGACTTCCCTTAAATCTAATGATCCAAATCTGACTGTGAGCTTGGCGTAGCGGTTGCGTGATTGTCTGTTAGGTTACGAACTAATATTGGTAAATTATGCGGCAAATAAGTTGAAACTTCCACGGTCCAGACTAAGCATTTTGCCTCGTCGTTTTACCGCGTACATTGAAGGAATAGAACAGTTTGCCTGCTGCGGTCTTTCCGCCCGATTACTATTAATTTAGATTTCAAGGCTAGAGTCAGGGATCTCCTGTGATGGTAAGCAGTGTTCACAAGGCAGCGCGGTCCAGCGCTAGTTTATGTTTACTTTCTTTTTACCTAAAAAAAATCTAACATACAGATTTTAAGAGCGGCCAACCCAAGGTACATTTTCATACAACCGCTCTTACGTGATTATGATGTTTTTACACATCTTTCTTCAGATATTTTGGATACACAGATATCTTGTGGATTTTATCTAGGCTTCTATTTAAAAAACAATAGTTCCAAAGAACCCTTGCACATTTAATCAAGATCCTAAATGATGAGAATTTTTCTTAAAAACTATTAACGATTTAAAAAAAAAAACATCTGTTTCCTAGAACAAGTTTTTGAGATATTCGAGTGAAAAACGGAATTACCGAATGCCAACAGAATTTTCAGACGTTATTTCTCTTTTTTCACGTTGCCTCTCCATCAAACATCGCGTTGGATTGCGGTATATGAAGCAACATACTTTTGAACCATGCTCAACGTTAGCGATAGGCGAGTGGAGAATAAACTTAAGTTTAGTTAACCCCATTACCTCAAAAGTGGCAAAAATAAAACACTTTAAAATAAATAAAACTACTTGCACGTTGTATCACTGGCTATAAATAATGTAATGAATAATGTCAACATGTTAACATATTGTAAACACACAGTTAACATATATGTAATATCTTATCTTGCATTAATTAAGGTTTTGCGTTGGACCTTTACATTGCAAGTGTCCAGAAAGCCTTTTTAAATATGTTATCATGTACAGTTAATTAATTTTTGAAAGCGGATAGAACCTACTTGCTTTACTTTGGTTTTTAGTCTTTGGTTGTTTTATGAAAATTGTAATAACAAACTAAAAAAATATTGTTTTAGCTAGTTCTGCAAACGTACGTTGTTCTGCAAAATGACATATGCAAAAAAAAAAAATAGGTTGAAGTAGAAGGGTAAAAAATAACATACGATCTATTTTAGACAAAGTACTCACAGATTACTGATATGTAGCAAGCTAAAGGTACTTACCACACTAAAAAAAAAAACATAAAAATCGGTCAATGAAATATTTTTTGAGTAGTTCGATAACAAACACTGACATGATAATTCAATAGATTGCCTTTAATTCTTTTCATACATAAAAAACTAAATACTTCAGAAAGTGTTTAGATTATATATATTTTTATATTATCGCTTCAGAGCAAATAAAACCTTCGCGCCATTATTTTTTATCTATGGTTAATTTAAAAATGGAGTATATTTTTAAAAACAGAATTCTTATAAGCTTCTAATCTTAAATCTTACATAATCTTGAATCTAAGCCGTTGATATTCTTTTTTTAACCTCGAAGTTAACCCTTCGCTTGCTGCGTTGATTTCCACCGGACAGGTCCGATATGATCAGCAGATGTGGGGCAGATGTTACCGGACAATTGTGGCAGTGGAGTGTTGGATGGTAAAGAGTATGGCGGATTTCCGAACGGATAATTGAAATAATTTCGTTTGAAGATTTTGCTTTTAGAAAAAAAAGTTGCATTTCAAACACATTCGAGAATTTCTACACAACGTGACGGGCTTTTTAATAATTTGAAGTGATCAGTTGATAAATCGATTGTCGATCGATGACATCGGCGATTTGTGCGGTTGCATTTGCTTGGTGTTGATCGACATTAGTTGATCAATCATATGTAATATATCTACCATCGATCGATCGAATACTTAGTTCGGCAATATACCAAAGAATTAAAATCCCTTCGGACGCAATTCTTTTCTATTATTTTGATCTTCTAAACACAAAAATACATACTTTTAACACCCATTTTCCATTGACAACTGAAATATTTCACTTTCCCCAACTTCGTTCTAATTTTAAACTTTATTTCCAAAGCAGTATCCAGAGTTGTGATCCTTGACAAACGTTCTACAATTCAAAATAAACCTTGACATTGGTTGTTAAGGTTTGAATTGATTTGGTTATTTTGGTTCTTTTGTAAGGGAAAGGTCAAAGACCTCTCCCAAATGTTTGTATTGGTAGAATTATTTTTTCTGTATTGACTTGACAGGTGTTGTGTTGAAGGGGATGTATACTCTGTCGTATTGTATTGACTTTTAATACTCATTGAAAACATTTCGACGGGTCCCAAGAACAAAATCGTATATGAAAAATTTTCGATATACAATATGATTTTTTGGAGTTCTGTGTAAATAATATAAAAGGTATTTCAATAAGTAATAGGATATAAAAAAAAAAATACGCCCATAAAGTTTTTAATGTACATTACGAATTTTTAATTGTTTCGTAAGATTTTCTTCTTAGGACCTGTTGACTTCAATATGTTTGAGTAAATAAAATTTCTGTTTTTTGCAGTTGGTAGAACGTATGACTTTAAATAAGCCTTGGTCTTAATAACTTAACTGGCTCAAAAAAATATACTATCGTGATTTTTAACCCTAAAATGCTGTCATGAAATCTAATTTGCTCAAACCACAAATATATATTAATAAACTAGAACCACAAAATAATATGAAATCTGATTTATTAGCTAGCAAACGTAAGTCAGTAAGAATCAGCAAAAAATCGAAGCCAACTGTCGTTTGACCCAAATGACATGGCAGTACCTAATATATAAAATAACTTCTCATTTTTAAAGTAAAATTTATGCGATAATCAACCTTATCCCCAAAGCAATAAGGTGAGGGTCGTCAAGTTGTGTTTCAAATAATTATTGTAATGACAGGATATGAGCCGCGAATCGTTTTGTTTGTTTTTAGAAAAAGTATTTTTAAAGAACGTGTTTTTTTATGGGGAATGTGAATTTAGTTTGATTTGTGTTTTTTTGAGAGACTGAATTGTACGGTTTTTGAGTTATCTTTTAATCTAATATGTGTATAAAAATCTCGAGTCACAATGTTTTTAATCGCACTCCTCCGAAACCGCTTCACGGATTTTTATAAAACTAAACCAATTTTAAGTCTGAGAATAGGTCGTTGGCCATTTTTTATCCAAGTTTTTTTTTTGGGGCTGAGCCTTCCTCTCAGAAAACGGCCCTTGATCCCAGCAGACTTCGACCCTGCCTGCCTGCAGCTAGCAGGCTGGGCCTCTACGGCTCGCCGACAGCTCCTTGAGGCGCGCGGGAACAGTACGCGCCGTCGACGACTTGGTATCCAAGAGGGTTTAAAAAAGTAAAAAAAATGGTGCAGTACAAAGTTGGCTAAGTCAGTTAGTTAATATGTAAATTATGGCTAGAACATAGAAGTATCGTACAAAAGTAACAAATAATATAAACCAAATTTAACTCTAAACATTGACGTTTTTTTATTAGATTATGTAGCAAATTTGCAGAATTTATTAAGTATTCAGAAGTATAGGTTTCTTTGCGATGACTATGTATGACTAATGACTAGTAACTAAAGTACACAGGTGGGTTTTAGTCAGTTAAAGTCTGATACTTTTTAGCACTATTTAAATTTAGATTATTTCCAACTTAACAAAAATAAGAAAAAGCATGATGTTAGAAAAATTTATAATATCTAAGAATGGTTTTAAATTCTACTGCATCATTGTGTGAATTGCGTCTTTCCAATGTTTTTATTTTTATATCAGTCTTTGTTAATGTTTTGGTGTACAATAAAGTTTATTATATTTTGTTCTCATAGAACACTGTTCTATGTCCTACCACTACTCACCTAACGAATTTTCTAGTAAATCGTATCCTCAATTGACCTCCAGACGTTACACGGGACTTCAAACAGCTGACTCACTCACTTTTTCCGTCTTTCCCATATTCCAATAGACACTGATTTATTTTTTTATCAGCGGCCATGACTGTGGGGTGACTCAAACAGCCTGGCTGACGTCACAAAAACATTATCACACCTACAGCGTAATAAATTACATCCTTCATTGCCCATTCGATTTCAATATAACTAGAAAAAATTACCGCTCCCGGCAAAGGGGTAACTTTCAATTTCTTCACTAATTAATTAACGTACCTAACACATGTTTAGACAGACTATTTGTTACGCTTTCTCTACAATACAGGCATTACATCACTAACCCTTTGCCACCTGTTGAGAAGAAAAAAATGACAACAGTTGTTTCCCGCCTCGATTTGTTTTATTTCTTTTTAATTGTCGATCTGAGACATTGGTTTTTCGGATTCGGTTTAGGGTTAACTGATTTTAATGGCGGACGCATCGGAAGTGACATGTGTCGATTTGTTCGTCATTATATTTAATTTTATTGTTCGCTTCCAGTTTTTTTTCCTTTTCACCTTTCCACTGGAATCGAGTTTGAGACAGACAGACAGACATATTTTATTCGCATTCTAACTCTTCTTATTTCTTTTCAGCAGTCTTATAAGTTCATGTTATGCATAAGTAATATTGAAATGCCATAGTATGACACCATTTGAAAGATGTGTTAATTTTCTCGTCTGTTCCATTTTAATAACTAATAACTGGTTGACTACAATAACTATGAGAACAGAATCCAAGATTAATAATAATTTACTGGCGTTTTTTAATGACTAAACAATGAACCATATGTTATGTGGATCAACATATCAACCTGGTACTGTGACCTACATAATTATACATGGCGTTGTAAAAAAATATTACATAACTTCAACATTATTTTGTGAAAGGCTCCTCATTCCCATATGAACTTACAATAAATGGTAATACTCGTAGTACTCAATCCCTATTCATCAAAATTTAAAACCAAAACAATTAAAACCTCAATTGAAAAAATTCTGAAACAGAAAAACGCGGGAACTCATATTGACGTAGTCTATGGTTAATGTTTTTTATAACGACACCTGTAGGCGAGGGAGGAGTGCCTCACAGCCTGAGGATGGGAGCCAAAAAACTAGAAAAAAACTTAATGAAGCGAACGTGAGAATGGATGTTTGATATTAAAGAGTGGCGGTTTGTTTTGATAAGATAGGGAGCTGGGGGATATTATTTATATATTTAACAATCAAAAATAGGTAGGTACAAACGTGATGCTTATGTCTGTAGATATCTCTTCCAGTATACCTGCGAAAGGAGAGTTGGAAAAAAGAGATGTAAACACCGTCCACCTTCAATACGCAGTAACAGATTTTTGAGTCTTAATTGAAGTGGGCGCTGCGCATAACCATAGCAACGACGGCCATTTTGGTTCAACTTATTTGCCGCGTTCTATAAAACTTGCTACGCTCAGTTGGCTCAAGTAATGATAGTAAGATATAAAGTTATTAACAACCATAAAACCCCCGACGGATAACTATTTACACATCATTTAAATCGAATACGACCATCATTAAAATAAAACGCAACATCAAAGCCACCTTTACATTTTTAAATCAGATAATACGCCATCAAACCTATTTATTATGCATTTCTAACCAAAGCTTTTTTATCAGACAACTGTCCACTCGCCCCCATTTTGTTTTTTACGGCACTCTTTTTCTCTATGGTCATGTTTGACGTTCTCACGGAAGAGGCTGAATGGACTGGTGTTCTTCGGACTTAAAAAAAACACGGAAGGGTTGCTAGTATTAAAAATTATTAGTTTGTTTTTCGTGTACGTAAGGTGCTCTTGGTGGGAATAAGTGACCCTCGGAATTAACATCCGGGAAGATGTTTGAGGTTTAATGAGAGGATATGGGCAGATAAAAAGTTCATTATTTGGTGGACCGCGAGTGTTGGGTTACTTACGTAATGTTACGAAGGGATGGGGTGAAAAGGGTTGTATTGTCTAACCGAACCCCGATCGGTCAAGATTCTATGGAAATAAGGGTGCTTCAAAGTATCTAATAGACATCTATTCGTTGTGAACTTTTTCTTGTTACATTAATGGACTCGCCGTATCTTCCCTAAGGACATACGTTTCATTTGATCGTGATATCTATTTGGTTATCCCTGCTGATTCTGAAAATTGTAATAAAGCTTTTGTCAAGATCACTGATCATTCTTTTAAAATCACCTATAGTAGCTGAATGATAATGCTTTTCATCATCTTCCTGCCTTTGTCCCGTTTTATTTGGAGTCGGCTTAACTCGTTATTTTCTTCCATTCCGTCCGTCACTACCTCTTTTTTCTTTCATATCACTTCTCACACAATCCATCCATCTTTTCTTTGGCCTCCCTATTCCTCTCCATCCATCCACATGATAACGCTAACGTTTTTCATGGCAAGGAAAATATCTTTTGCTGTTTAATAACAGCCTTTTTATAACCATGAATCAACTATGATAAACTAAACAAAATAAAAATATTGTATGTACAGCAAAGGTTCCATAATTCGTATTAAAACCATTACGATTGTATTTTTTTTAGGTGGGAATGACTTATCCCTTTCTAGGGTGGAGCGGGATGGTGGGTCAGACTTTTACTGAATAAAACCACATCTTCCTTCTATTGTTTTTTGCGGTGTAGAAGCACGAGAAAGAAAACTTTTATGTAGCAACTATCTTTACGGAAACAATGTAACAAAAATTACAATCGACAGGCAATGTAATTCATTTAATACTAAAACGTATAAATTAGTAAGTAGAGCGTGTCAATAGAACCCGTACCCAGTGTAAACAATCCCCGTTGAAGGGCTAACCCGCGCCTGTCACTCACTGACAGATGGCTAGCCGCGACACGGATAGGGTTGCCAGACATTTTAATTTTTTGTTACATTCTCTATGGCGATGCGGAAATGGATTTTTGGGTTATTATTTTTGTTTTTGACCTAATAATTTTTTTTGATGGTTTACTCTGTTTGTGTCAGGATATTAATATCACGGAATCAGTTTGTGGTTTCAACATTTGTGGTAACATTGACCAAACATTTAACTTTTCGAGTATTTGACCCAAGCTCGTAATAATTGACAACGTATGTTAGTTAAACTATTTTTTCCCTTGTGAAATCCTTTCTAATTTAATCTCAAATCTTTACACTAGTGGCCACCCGAGACAGGTTCATTCCGTTTAGTATCGAATTCGATGCAAAGAAAAGTAGATTCAAATATTCAAAGAATTGTACCGTTTGTACCGTTGTGTATTGTCTGTTGAATACCGTAATTAGAGACACAATAGAAAGACAATAGGTGTGCGGACGCCGGCGTCCTCTTGGGAAATAATGAATTAAAGATTTGTCGAACGTGGCTCCACGTTGTTAAACCATATTAATCAGTAAGGATGATGAATATTGGTAATTTTGATTAAATTATAAACATATAACCATATCATCGTATAGACTTATCTCTTGTCCTATTCCAGCCTAAACCAGGTTCTACCAACTCTGGTTCTGGGTGTCTTGTGTATGTGAGTTTGTAAACGTTTGTGAACGCTCTCTTAATAGGCAACGTATTTAATCAAATAAAATCAGCCAGACGACCATCAGAAAGATATTTTAATCGGCACACAAAGATGCAACCACTGCAGAAACATATAGAAACTTAAAATTAAAAAAGAACATTGACCCAATGTGTGGTTCACAATTGCACCAAATAGTTTCAATTCAGCAAAAATGCTAGAAAACTTCGTGGTATTATAGTTACCATCACTTCTTCCAATCTTTGACACCCCTAGTACTTAGCACAAATTCAACCCTACCACAACCGACAGAGGTCAGTAAAAGCGTTAATTTTCCCAAACGCAGTTTTTATCTGTTAAAAAAAAAACTTTAAAAAAAAGTTCTTGTCCATAGAGGTGCTAAATACGAAACCCTCAGGCCTTAGGGTATCAATTAGAAGCTCGGGGTAGTGGAAACAAAGAACATGTGTAAGAGTTCTAAGTGGCGCTTCGGGGGATGAACGTTTTTGTGGTCGGACAATTTATTGCCTTTTGAATATAGTTTTAGAACAAAGGTGGAGTGAATTGATTCTTAATAAAGTGGTGAAATAGTTTAATTTTGGCGTAAAATGGCCGAATTTCGATAAAATGGCGTTCTGTGGAAAAAACTATTTTGAGCTATTCTGTTCTGCCGAGAATTCTTGCTACAAGTGAAGCGGTTTTTTTACGGTTCCATATCCAAAGAGTAAAAACGGGACCCTATAAGACTCCATTGACCGTCTGTCTGTCACCAGACTGTATCTCACTGATTGAACCGTGATAGAAAGATACTTGAAATTTACACAGATGATATTTTTCTGTTGGCGCTCTATGACAAGTAATACTAAAAAGAGAATAAAACACATTGTGTAAAAATAGTTCTATAGATAATGGTACGGAACACTTCTTGCGTGAATCCGACTTGCACTTAACCGGTTTTTTCTCATAATTTCGTATAAGTCATCTATTCTCGCTACCGCGAACATAGTGAATGCACTGCAGTGATATGGACGCCCCAAGAGCACACTGAAAGCTTTTTCTGTATATGCACTGTCAAATTTTGGTCGTTTTAATCCCGCGGAGGGTCGATTCGGTACATGAAACACTATCGATTTGTAAAGATAAACACGCATGTACGAAATTGATTTCTTTAAGTAAACGTTAGCTGATCGAGGCCAATGAACTGTAGGTAGTTAGTACGCAACGATCGACAACTCTTTATAAGGTCATTGACTCATTCACTTAAAGAAATTAATTTCGTATATGCGTGTATTAATTCGAGTTTTTGAAAAAAACTACTAAACTTTTTAATTTTTTTTTTACAAATCGATAGTGTTTCATGTACCGAATCGATCCTCCACGGGACTAAAACGAACAAAATTTAACGGTGTATAAAAGGTTAAGACCTAACTTACCCAATGACTTATTAACTCTTTACCCTTGGACCTAGAACACAGAAATTTCCCAGAAAAGCGTCTTTTATGATGTAATATAATATTCCACACAGGTATCACACAACGCCGTCTCGTCCCAAGCTAAACAAACAATAAGAAAGAATAAAAAAGAAACAAAGATGTACACAATGAATAAGAAAAGATTTTCCAAAATTCACTCCATATGAGAATATGGCCGTTATGGCAACACTTGGAGAAGGCCTTTGTCCAACAGTGGACGTCTCGGCTAAAAAGATAATGATCATAATAAAGTTTGATTAAGCCCACAATTTTAATAGTTGCGTAATACTTATTACTATTACAATTCCTAACCCTTCTCACAATTCTCTCATACAGAAGAATGTTCGATAAAAAGTTGGTTTGTATAGCTCAGTGGCTCACTGGGTCATCTTACATTTACTTAGGGGTCGATTCAAACCTGTTTTTTGTTACGGGTTGCTCTGGATGAGAGCACGGTTTAGAAGTAGGGTTGTCTACTCGAAGATATAATTTTTTTGCGGTTAAGTATGAGATTTATTTATTTACTAGCTGTGCCCGCAACTTTGTTCGCGTGAACGACGAAACTTATCAATGAGTTTTTTGTGTAAAGTGCTATTTTTGTAGAACGTTATCTATTGAGCATACTTACCGGTATTAATACTTCTGTCTCGGCGCGGGCCTTTTGTGGCTAATTACAATAAAAACAGGTGACGTAACCTGCGACAAACTTATTATTTGCGGTTGGTACAGTAATCGGGCTTAGGGATCGAACCGCAAAATTAAGTTTGTTTTTTATTGTATATACTTTTCCGGGATAAAAAGTACCCAGTGTGGTGCCCAGGATATTAAAGAATAATTATACCAAGTTTCATCGTAATCGAATCGGTAGTTTTTGCGTGATGCCTGAACAAACAGACAGACAGACAAACAGACAGACAAAAATTTTTTTAATCACATTTTTGGGTGCTGTGTCGGTCTAGTAACACCCCCTGCCATTTATTTTTTTGATATTTTCGATGTACAGAATTTTTACTTCTAAAGATTTATTATAAGTATAGATTGTGTCTATTTTTTTTTTACGCTAATTATACCAGGACCAACATTCACAAAAATAAATGTAGGTACATAATTGACGGATTTATTGCACAGGCAATCTTTTATAGGCAACCTTATTTGGATGAACAGAACGAATGAAATAGATTTAGGTAATTCAGTTTTGATAAAATAAACCCAATAAAAGTGCTTAATTGTGGCTACGCCGTAGCACCGCGTAGTCGCGTACTACGCGGCCTACGAAATGCTACGCCGATGTATTTTGTTTTAACATTTATATACATTTCCAAAATTGTATTTTGCTAAGCAGGATGCTATTTCGAATTATTATTATAGCTAGCCCATACTGTCCCACTGCTGGGCAAAAGTCTCCCTCCATTCCCCATTGTTACCGGCACTGCACCACTTCTTGCCAATTCCTAAGGAATACACGTTCCACCATGTCCGTCTATTTCGAATTATAACATAGATTTTTTTTATAATTAGTTTTATGTAAAAACTATAATTATTTTCCAAATAAATTGAAAAAAGAAATATATTTTTTTCTTTCTATTGGATTATGTAATCATCCACTCACGATGTGCTATAAAATCTTTGAGAGATTTTTATTCATATGTTTGTGAAAGCCCTGCTCTCAGACACAAAAACCGGGGTCGGATCAGTGTAAAAAGTCGAGGGTTGGCGATATATTGTTAATCTCGAGCGGTCACTGCGACAGAGTGAAATATTTCCACGATGGAGCACTGATAAACTTGTTAACATACGAGAAATTAGATTTATTGGGTTCGATGAGATAAAATGGGAATCAGAAAAAAATCTCTTCATCTGGGATTGAGCCACAAGATGACAATTACCTACTTTGATGAGAACGGATTGAATGGACATAACGTAAAGATATTATTTTCTTTTGGAAACTTTTTTTAAATTGCATTTACTTCATACATATAGCTTCTGTCATCGGCTTCACCCCCGTAGGAGTAGAAAATATATAAGGTGACTGGTAATTAGTGGCCGATACTTAAACACGTGTTTGTAGTCATTTTAACAAACCACTTTTACCATGAAGACAAACCTTAAATCGGCTGCGAACTTGGCTGATTTTTTTCGCAATTTCAGGTGCTGATTTAGCTTTCCAATGGTGAAAGCGTTTTTAAAATCGGTCCAGTTGTTTTAGAGTTAAACCGTAACATACAAACAAACAAAAAATTAAATCTGTCTTCTTTATAATATTCGTTTAGAAGTTTAGACCAGTTTTTGCTTATAACTTCGGCCGCGTGAATATCTTTAATAGCGAATGCGAAATAAAAATCGAAGACCGATAAAAAGTTGCCTATGTCCTCTTGGGTTTCGAGCCGTACGAAATTTCATCAAAATCAGTTCAGTATTTTAACCTACTTAATTTTGTTTTAATGTTTAATGTTATTATGGCCAAACTTAAGTGGCCATGGACACATTGCTCGCAGAATGGATGGCCGTTGGAGTCGAAAGGTTCGAATGGCGGCCACGTACTGGCAGACATAACATTGGAAGGCCTCCTACAAGGTGGACCGATGACCTGGTAAGGGTTGCGGGAATCCGACGAATGCGAGACGCACAGGACCGTTTTGATCGTTGTGGCGTTACTTAAGGAAGCTCTATATCCAACAGTGTTATGGCCAGAGGTCGGAGTAGGTAGATTGATTTTATATACTTGCGTCAAGATATTATAATATGGACATGCCATTTTATCCGTAATGTGCGGGAAGTAACGGAAAAAGTTCCGGGATTGGAATTATGGACTAAAATAAAATAAAGCGTCATACTGTCAAGCGTCATTTCTAATTCAACAGTAAGGGACAAAATACGGTGTAACTATTCCAAGGTATTTTTGTATAAAATAAAATACTGATTTCTTTCACCATTAGCTAACACTGGCAGCGTAGATTGATATTATTAATACGTTTTTCACCTTAAACACAAATTCGTGCTAATTTCAAAATTCCGGAACAAATATCACAATAAATATGAAGTTCCGGTATTTTGGAGGCATATCATATTATCCTCTACGTTTGACGGTCAACGACCTTAAATCAATCTACCTACTCCGACCTCTGGTTATGGCTGATACGCGAATGTTAAGTTTTGTTTGTTACAAAATATGGTCGATAAAAATCTAAAAAATATTTTTATCAAACTAATTACATGTAATCACTCTAAAATTAAGTCTCAGCAACTAATTTAAACTGCATACCAAAAGAAACACATGTCGGTCAAACTAATTTCTTTATTATATTTGATTAACCCTTCAAATGCGGCCGGTGGGTCGTAATTACCGAACAGATGCAACTCTGATTAATTACTAGAAAAAGCGTTTGGGTCAGTGCCACCTGCCCGAAAAATCTCACTTTCGATCGGTGGAAAAGGATTTAAAAAACTGATGAGTTGGATGAGACGTACTCTAACTGGGGTGGTTCCGTAGAGTTTTTGAAACAAATCACACTAATATTTTAAAGGTGAAAGTTTGTGAGAATGTGTGTGTGTGTGTGTTTGTTACTTCTTCACACTCGAATGGCTGATTGGATTAGGTATTAATTACTTTAAGTCCTCTAACATGAGTCAATTGACTAAACACGGTGTTTCAATGAGACAGCCAGGCTTAAAGTGACCTTATCTGATTTACAGAGGACCCCACACAGAAATTCGAATGTTTGCAAACAACATTGTCACGTTCACAACTCATTTGTATACGTAGCAGTCTGGTTTATTTCAGACAAATAAATAAAATACAATTTGTTGTTGCATAAATACACTCCAAAGCACTAGGAAATCTTAAAAAAATTCCAAGCCCTACCCTTAAACAAAAACAAAAAATACAATTAAAACAAAAAGATATTTTTTTTACATATTAAGTGATTGTGTCATTATACCGAAAAATAACAAATAGAAAAGAAAATATAAAAAAATTGTTGGTAACTCACTGAATTCTTAGTAGCAAAAGTTTCTCACGTATCCAGGTTACACTTTTTTTTTGGTGGGGAAAATCATTCAATGACATCTCTTGGGCGGAGCGGGAGATAGTGTCAGGCTTTTACTGACTAAAAAACCCACCCCGATCCTTCGTTGCCACTTCATATCAGGGCTGAGCTTTCCTTTTAGAAGCAGACTCTTGGCCCTAATAGGCTTCGACCCTGCCGGACCCCTACGGGTATACTTAACTCTAGATTTCAAGGTTTTTAACTCTCTTAAATCGGTTTTTATAGAACAAAGTACAATTAGTGACCGCAGTCTGGCTACACAAGTTCACAACCCTCCGGGAGACTCCGACGAAGATACGTTTTGACCTTTTTTGTGCGGAACCCCAAATCGTATGAAGAAAGTTTTTTCGGTCTAATCTCGTATGTAAATCGACCAGTCATTGTCTTTTGTCGGTTTTTTCTCAACGCCACGTCAGCGGAAGTCATATGGGATTAGAATTTTTATAATCGACGTTTTTTTTATTGACTGTCATTAGTTTTATTTGGTAAAACAAATAAAACTCGGATTTTTATTATTTTAAATGATAGTGTACGTGGCAAATAATTTGAAATAAAATAGCTGTCGCTGCTATGGTCACGCGTAGACATTTCAATTGATACCCCGAAAATCTGTTACTACGCATTCAAGGTCGATCACCATTTTTAGTTCAACTAATACGCCGCGTATTGGTAGGTACCAGTTTTTACTTATTCACAGTTGAACAAATATCGTATCAATTTGTGTCAGTAACTCAACAAATAGGATGTTACTAGGAACTCATCGAGTTCATCTTTGGTTGTGTCAATGTGGTCGCAAAAACTCAACATTACACCTACATTCTCCGAACAGGTATTTATTTGTACAGACTAAAAGCCTGGATTGAGACACTACACTTAGCCTCACCTATGATCAATTAGCTGTAATTAGTTAATTCAATTAATTAGATTGAAAGAAACGATTAAAATCAGGCATTTGGTTTTCATTTCCATATTCGATAAACACACACATTTACAATTAGACCTACAGTTATTTTTTTTAATCTGGTACTAGGGGCATATAAGTTGAACCAAAATGGCGATCGACCTTCAATTCGCAGCACATCCATTTTTTACCACGTACTTTAATTATGTTAAATTCGTGTCATGATAGCCCAGTGTCTAATACACCCGCCCCTCATGCTTGAGATCGCGGAATCGAAACCGGGCAAGTATTTGTCATTTCATTTGTACCTTTTCTAAGTGTGTCTAGGACTTTACTGACGTGCCTCAGAATAGACAGAGCTATCCGATGATAAAAATAAGATGGCGGAAGTCAAGAAGTCAAGTCGATCAAGTCATGCAATTCCAAAATGCAACCTGTAAAATACCGAAAGATTTTGAAGACTAAGACTAGACTAGTTCGAAAAAAACGAGGGAGATTATGAGGTACCTACTTCTCGTTAAATTCCTACCGCATTCATTCCCATGTTGCTAAACCAAAATATTTTTTACACGCCTCAAAAAAAAATCCTGCGCATTAAATTTTTAACAAGATGCGTAGTCATAGACACGAAATTCGCACGGAAATTTACAAACAGAAATCCCTAAAAAAATGTCTTAAAAAATACACCGTGAACTCAACCTGTACAATACTGAGACATAAATATTCATAGATTCACGTTATTACGCATATCAATCACCATGCAAGTGCTAAAAAGGATCTAATAGCATGCGCAAGCACACCCCGCCATTTTGTTTTCGTCTGTCATTAGCGCCTTTTCATAGCGAATCTCCTTTTGTGTGGCTTATTCAAATCTGTGTGACAATAGCTTGTTTTTGTTTATCCTTTAATCTTATGATGATGTGAATATGTCTTGTGAGATGTTGGAGTAAGCACATTCATTTTTTTATCAGGTATTGTTGAATTGTTTAAAACTCATTGCTACCGTTGGGGTTCTAATGGTTGCTTTTAGTAGTTAGCTGAAGTTTAAAATAAATGACCAATATACCAGTAATTATTTCTTAATTAGTACCTATTGTAGCGAAATAAAATAAAAAGTACACTTTTTCAATTTTGATATAAAGTAATTTGTAATTTTCATAATTACTATCATCGACCTATATTCTTGCGATAGACAAGCACGTTCATATAAACTATTTGTCAAAATACTGAAAATTTCAAACAATAAATCGCTACAGCGCTAGATTGCCATTATGTCGTCTAACAAAACTTTTAAAACTTACAGCGCTAAGAAAGCTTATAGAGGATACTTTTTCGCGACCAAAAGGTCTAAAGCGCCATGCATTTCCTAGTACTTACGCGTTTCGTTCAACTTAGTGTGATGACATGTCATCTATATAGATTGTTAAACCGCAGAAGTGACACAGTTTCTTGCCTAAAATACTTCATTACAATAATATTCTATTTCAAAATGTAATTATAGTGTATGTAAAAACGAGATCTCAATAACAGTAAAACAAATAAATAAATCAGTAATCACTAATAAGACTACAAATTCAACTGAACCTAATTCAAATTTAATATTAACCTGCACGTAATATGGTACGTAAATTACCTAAGTGCTAACGAATGACAGCATGCTTAACAACAAAACTTACCGATGAAAACTGATACCTCATGATTTGCTGACATTTCGTCGTAATTTATTTAAAAAAAAAACATTGTTATTAATTATACAAAAAAAGAAAGAGCGTTAAATAAAATATTTAAAAATTTCAAACAGTATAAAAGACCGTGCGAAGTCTGTATTTGATAAACTAGCTGTAGGTAGAAACCTAATTCAGCTTTTTGTGGGAGGGAACATCTGCATCTTTTAGTCTATGATTGTAAAATGGGGAAGAGTTTAAATAAAATAATATCTTCTCTAACGTACTATTACGATAGTAGAAGCTATTACATTGCTTGAACAACCAATGGTTTTACTTACTTGACTACAAAATTATTATATATGTCCAAGTTCACATAAATTTGTATTTATAAGCGTCGCGCTGACACTGCATGAACGTCAAAACTGCACTAATGCCATCAATCTAAAAGTGTTCGGCCTGCAGGTCAATTAAGTGAAGTAAAGTGACTGTACGGCACGCCTCATCTAGTGCGTAGTACATATATATCAATGATTACTATAATGAAACGCAAAAACAAGACAAAATCGACAATTGGGAGAAAAGTAAAAAACGCCTGTAGCCGAATATAACGCCGAATAAACGTTCGGAAACATATTGTTCCTTTTGTCTTTTTTTTTTGTTATCGTCTAAATTTTTCATTTAATTATATACCAAAATTAAACGAAAGTGGCGGAAAAGTGTATTTTCTATTTTATTTCGCTACACTATCTACTATCTACGTTTTCAATTGTTTCTTTTTTTTGAATATTGACGTGTATTGTTTTCATTTGATTCGTCAATTTATTTTTATTTAGTAATCCGCAAAATTCAAATTTTCTTAACTTTTTTGCATTTTACAGGTCACAGTCAAGTTATATTATGTATATTGATTAAAATAGATTATCGGCCGTAATATGTATTTATTTACAGAATTAAAATCATTACTACAATACTCACAGTCCGTGTTATCCTTTCGCGAACTACCTTGAAACATTCCTCTTCATCACACAAATCCAAGACAAGATGAGGGAAACAGAAAAAATTGGTACAAAGCTGATGATAAGTTCTTAAGATGTCTTGTCCAGCATACCTGCGAAAGAAGAGTTGGAGAAAAGAGATATAGACACCGTGTATTTACTTAGTACCTAGATCTATAAGTAAAAATAAAGACCATTAAATAATTTCGCGCCAAAAACCAAAGACAATCGTCCTTCCAAAATAAAGATGCGTTAAAATTATGCGCGAGCATACTTTCCATAGAATAAAGGATCAAGTTTTTTTTTTATTCGTTTCGATTTAACCCTCACAAGCTAATTACCGTATTGAGGAATTAGTTCGTATTTTCGCACGGTGCGAGTTGCACGTGTATCTTGTGGTAACCGAGTAGGTAATTAGATAGGAAGTTGTTTGTTATGCTAATTATTTGTGTTTCTCTTGCGGGAATCAGTACTACCTAGTTTGTTAATTTTATTTGATAGTAATTTGTTGTTAGTTTGAATTTATGTGGGATCTTGTCCTATTATTAAAATGGAGCTCAAATTACTTTAATATTATCTGGTTATACGTAATTACTCTTTTCATCAAGTTGATTTTTAGGGTACCTTATAAAAAGGGTATAACAACAGACAGACAGATGGACTGAGGAGTCATCTATATGTCTGTCTGTCTGTATCTCATGAACCGTGATAGCTAGAAAGATGTCATTTTTACAGATTAATTATTTTTGTTACTGATATAACAACAAGTACCAAAAAAAAAACAAAAAAATAATTAGCCGTTTTTTGCTACTGACGGGACGGAACCCTTAATACGCGAGTCCGACTCGCACTTGGCCGGTTTTTTTAGTTATTTGTTCGAGTCTTTATTAGTCTTTAAGACTTGAACACATTTTAATAAGCTCCCGTTATGATACGAATTACATATTTGGATCATTTAATAAAGTATCCTTTTCTGTAAAACATGTTAATGAAGTTAAATTAAGTAATAATGTACCCTACATATGCCTAGAATTCGCAAAAACCTACCCTTATAAATTGAGCCAGAGTAGCAGCTTACCTCACTCGTATCCATTCCGACCCACCTCTTCCTCTATTCGACTTCATTTGCATATTCTTAATGATCAACGATATGATAAAAATGACCAGCCTGCTACCATTTTAGTATGCAAATCCACAGCCTGAGTCGACTGACTTGACAGTTTTTGTTAAATTTCCTCATACTAGGATGTGTCAATTAACGAGAGTAGAAACTACTCCAATTCATTAAAAATAACTATGGCCATAACGTTGTGTTATCAAGATCTTTCATCCTAAATAAATATGTTTGAAATGTCATTTTGTCATCTGCCGTAACGCTGCAACTATATTGGCACGCTTTTTTCAATTTTACCGTTAAATATTTGAAATTCTCACAAATTACAATTGCATACCAAAACCAAAATGGCTTAACTGACAGATGCAAAGTTACCACCAAAAATAATTTTGAAACAAACAAAATCAATAAAATGATAGGCATAGCAAAAAAAAAAAAACAATTTCTACATTTTCTCACGAATGAGGAGTTACTGCTCACTAATTAAACAAAGGTGTACTAACAAACTGAAGATACGAAAAAACTTTTTACTAATCAGCAAAAAAAGCCAAGACATCGTGAGAGATGCATAAAATTAACTTGTAAAACATACACGTATGCAAATGCCTACGTGACCACTTTTTGAAGTGAAAAAAAAGACAAAGGTACTCATTCTGGTCGCTGCTACCCCTTCGGAATCAAATTGAAATTTGCATACGGCTGTGGCGATTTTTTTACTCAAAAAGATTATGTAAATGACTTTTTTGGACATCGGATGACTATGGAATACTTTTTTTAGCGCTAAAAAAGTGCGTCGGCTGAGATAGGGTTAAGTTTGAAGTTCGAAGAAATGGGTTCTCATACTTTTCATGTGAACTTTTTTTTTAATGCAGAGACAAAAAACTTTTAGTTTTGATATTGTTATTTGTTTTGAATAATTGGATTTATATTAGGTTTTTTATTAGTTGTACGGAAGTTAGTTCTTTTTTGAAGATTTTTATTATTACCTGATTAAGTGTAGTCGTGATTGAAGTTGAGCATTTGTCCAGCTCTACTTTAGCCAGAGAACCTATAAAAATTTGGCATCAATACTTTAATGCCAAATTTTTAATTTTTAATTTTGATTCGGACCATCCTCACGCTCAAACGGCATAACGGATTTTAATGAAATTAGGCGAATGGATAAACCATATCTTTAAATAGGACTTAGATACTTTTTATCCCGGGAATATCTTTGCGCAGGACCATTTTCTTCGAAACTACTTAAAAAAAAAAAATAGTATTTTGAAATAAGTACTGTCGATGGTATATTATGAAAGAACTGTAAGTAATAGAATTAAGTACTAACAGACGACTATTACTAAGTAGTTAAAACAATAATTAGAAAACATTCTGATTCTGATAACATAGCTTATTTATCTGGCATCCGAAACTTGTACATAAAAGTATCCTACATAAACAAATACATAAACCTATTTAACGACGACCCAAAATTTTTTTCTACCATTTTTTTTATATCACATAGTAATTTTTTACCTGCGACCCGGGGTGGAGTCTATACCACCCCACATTTTTTTTTAATACACAAAAACCAATAGTGCACTCGTAGGGGTGTCAACATTTTTTTGACTAGCAACCCCGATCGATATTTTTCCCGCGCACACATCGCATTGGTTCACCCGTCGTTTGCGAACAAAGAATTCTTTATATAAAACTTATTCATTTATTTTTCCTAACGGTCGTTCGTTCTCTATTCTTTTCGGTAATGGCAGGGGTTGTATTAAAAGGGGTTATTTTTTATATGCGCCTCTCCTCACGCGATTTCTGACTGTTCAAATTGTTTGGGGCACGCAAATGATCGCGCTTAATTTTCTAGAATGTTTTTGGTCGTGTTTTAAATTGGTTTTGAAATCGAATAGGCAGTCATTTTAATGGAAGTTTTATGGTTAATCTTTTGGTTTTAATTTAGAACTTGTGAAATAATTTTTATTATGAATTATAAATAACTAGTTATATCACGTATGCTTGGTGTAATCGTTCCACACACATCACGGCTTTCTAAAACACAGAATATTGACGTGAATCAGAAGGATGCCCAGCAGCAAATGAGGCTCTGGGCTGGACATGTCGGTCGCATGCCAATCGAGCAGTAGGCCCGTAAATCATAAAGTTTATGCCCTGCAAACGTGAGACGGGGTCACGGCAAACCACAGCGGATGAGGAAACATAGAACCGGGAACAATGGAAGGACAGGTGGGAGGCCTTTGTTCATGCCCATTAAATAGTGCCTTCTATATAGATTAGACATGTAGCTGCTGCTCCATTTAAAAAAAAAAATGTAAACGTCCCGAACATTAATTTTATTAACGTCAGTAAATTAAATACGCTGATAGAATAAGATTGTTGTATCTGACAAGGTGATTTTTTAACACAGACAGGAAATTTCGATTCCTGAATGTGGTCCTACGCGAATTTCCGAAAATATTGGAATGCAGTTTTGTTTCTTTTTAAAAATAAAGGAATTTCTTCTGCTTCCAATATGTAGAATAGATATTTACTTTCGTTTCAGTCGGCGTAAAAAATTTTTACCCTGTAGGTACTATTGTAGTGTGACTACAAGTAGATTCTACTGCAGTTTCCACAAATCAAACTTAATCTGGTAACACTGTACATATTCAAATTAAAAAAAAAAAAACGTTGGCTATGTCATAACTATCAATCTGTTATTTTCTTTCCAGTGGTAGTGACGTCAGCTCCGGCCAACGAAGCAGAGTTACAACTGTACAGGGTGATGCAGCGAGCCAGCTTGCTGGCTTACTATGACACACTGCTGGAGATGGGTAAGCATACTTAAACTTCTAAATATCAGCCCGTAAGCTTCTATTGATCTTAAAACACTCTCATAGGAGCTACAATTTACAGGATTTTTTAAAAGTAATATAAACTAGTGCTTGACTGCGATCCCACCTGATAGAAAGCAGTGATGCAATCATTGATGGTGAGGCGCGCTAGTATCACTCTAGCCATAAAAGAAACCTAAATTATAATCGGACGGGAAGACTGCAGCAGGCAAATTGTTCCAGTCTTTCGATGTATACGGTTATTATCTAGATACGGTGTTAGAGATGAGTAGGCTGTTGCAGCATTAAAAGCATTCCTCATTTTAACTGAACTATAAAACCGTAATAATATTCTTTAATATATACAAATGTATATACCGTCAAATTTTAGTCGTTTTAATCACGCGGAGGGTCGATTCTTTACATGAAATACTGTCGATTTGTAAAGAGAAAATTAAAAAATAAAGTACTTTTGTTTAAACTCGAATTAATTTACGCATGTACGAAATTAATTTCTTAAAGTCGCGGATGCGTTTACAAACATGTAAATTCGAATAAAATTTAATTTAGTTCAAATGTATTCAAAGCGTACTATGTAATTTGTAATTTCATATATCATGAGATTTAATCGGTATGTGTATGATTCCGGGATTATAAAGGATGTATTATCAACTCTATGTTGTTTACTTCAACTTAGTTTAGGTAAATTTACTCTACGTAAAGTTGACAACAAATAAAAGGCCCGTTTTGAAGTTTGATGTTTTCATTAATTACGCTTTGTAACCGTCTATATTACATTATTAAACATTACCTATGTAATTACATTAAAATACTTTATGTAATTAATTATTACTTTATTGTTTCTTTCCGTTTCGTTACCCGTTACATTCAAGGGTCTTTCTCAAATGTCAAAACACGCCTTTTATTTTTTAACGAGTTTAGTCTTGCCTCTGATAATTACACAAGGTATACTGAAAATATAAATGTTCCATGATTATGCCTACATTTATATGATCTATTGCTAAAAGCTTCATTAAAGTAGAACTAGGAACATACTCCCGGGTCAAATGTATTCTATGTATGTCTAATACTAGAATACTTATGGTCTACCTGTGTGCCAAATTTCATTCAAATCCACAAGCATAAAGTAGACAGCATTCATATAAACCTTCGTCTTTACAATTGGTATTTTATTATTAGTTTTGGTTTCGCACGTTTTGTGCATTTAGTCAGTGTCAAGTTTAGAAAGTATAAAGTTTTCAGTCACTTAGTCACAGTTAGTTTTAATGTTTTTGCAGTATTTGGCAGCAAATTTATCAAGTCAGCCTTCTCGGCATATTTAACTGTGGTAGTCAAAATTATAGACATCATTTTACCGAAATCGCCGAAATTACCGAAATGATTCTACATACTCGTATTGTCCAGCTGCGTAGACACTTGAGATACAAAACTACACCAATTTTACAACTCAATGTCCACTAGGAATAAAATTTACGAATTGGTAATTAAAACAACCATTGAAGTTCACTCGAAATAAACCCGCCAAAAATTCTCTTTATAGTATTAGTTTGGTAGTGTGGTTTAATTGCTTAAAACAATGTTACCTGTTAATAATAATAGGAACACCACTAAATAATCAACAGAAATTATTAAAGAAGACGAAGAAGAGAAAAAAATACTATCAAAAGATAATAACATGTCCCTTCATACTAAACACAATATCATAGGAACACAAGAAAAAACACTTTCTCATAACGAAATAAAGAAAAAGACGTAAAAAAAAAACTCAACAGAATCTCCATATCGCTAAAAAACGCGCGCTCAGCGTCGACATGCAAATTACTTTTTTAATCTTTTACTTTTTAATACCGCCGATTACTGAGCTAAAGAAGGGTTTGGCCAGTCAGCCTTATCCTTTTGTTTTTTTTCTCGGCGCCCCTTCGCAAAATGGTCACGTAGGTATTTGCATATTTGCCTAAATTAAAACTGGTATGTGAGCTGTGAGCTCTTATTTTTTTATGTTATCTCACGTTTTTGTGTACAACAATCATAGCGAAATGAACTGGAGCCGCAAGAAAGTCTTGCATATTTAATGTTTATGGGACTAATCTATCTGTCTGCAACAATGGTCCAGTTTTTTCTGTCATGTTATTGTAAAGAACTGATTATCGCGGTCCATTTTTTTGGACTCTGAGAAATAATTATTCTTCTCGTACTTTCTTGGATCGAGTTTTTTAATTTTTTAATGAGTTGCTGAGTTCCTTTTGAATGTTACTTTGCATTATGTTATGACTCATAGGCAATAAACATATTAACTTTAGGTGTATCATAAACTTAATGCATCCTTAAACGAAATTAGCACTATACTGAACCGTTTTTTCATTCGAATCGACGATATTACTGACTGATACGGAACTTCTTATTGAGAAAATAAGTAGCTACAGCCTACATTGAAAACTTAATAATGCTCTTCCGAAAAGTCGCCTTTTTGGTATAGTGTCAATTTTGTTGATTTTAAGGGAACCCTTGTTTTGAGGCCACTATTTAATGGTTCCAGGTGGAGATGACGTACAGCAACTCTGCGACGCTGGAGAGGAAGAATTCCTTGAAATAATGGCTCTTGTAGGCATGGCCTCGAAGCCTCTTCACGTCAGACGTTTACAAAAAGCTCTCCAAGAATGGGTCAACAACCCTGCCCTCTTTCAAATTCCAATCGTTCCTAACCTTTGTCCTACCGAAAACCCCTTCATCCAATGTAACCAAAGACTCCTCAACATGCCGCCATCAATCCCTAATGTTTTACCAAGGACTGTGGCTTCTCCAGAGAGTAGTAGACCAATGTACAGTCCGTCTCCCGGTGCACCTGACAACAGTTGTGGTTCTACCGCCTCAGCCCCCAACGCTAGCCCTGTTCACCAAGCAAACACGTTCTCAAAAATTGTCCTACCGCCGTCCCCTGCTCCCGCAGCCCCTGTCACTTCCACCGCTTCTAGATCCTTCTCTCCACAAAGTGCCTGTCCTCCTGCATCAGCTGGTTCCAGTCCAAGTTCCGTCACATCACCAGTCCAGTTGACACCAGTACTCTTAGATGTTCATGTACAAAAGTTGGCGACAGCTGCAGAAAAGTTGAGCAAACATTTGCCTCAGTTGGAACCAAAGCCACAGAACACTAAGAAGAAGATGTGTAAGGATCTGGAGCTGGTGATGATGATGCCGGAGTCGGATCCGCGGCGGATGGAGGAGATCAGGAAGTACGCGGCGATATACGGGAGGTTTGACTGTAAGAGGAAACCAGAGAAGCCGTTGACGCTACATGAGGTTAGTATCTTCACAACTAGATAGTATTTTTTTTTTCTAATTAAGGTAAAAAAGCAAACAGCTTACAGGGATTATGCTCACGTTTCTGTATATAATTAATTTGGGTGTAAGTGACAAAATTAAATTTTTATAGACTTAAATATTTGGATATCTCAGTTAAATCATAATATCCTGAATGTTAGTTGACGGTATCATACGACGATTTGGAATAAAAACACTACTTTGACTGGGACATGACTGACACTGCAATAGAGTAAAAAATAAGTAATTTAGTATGAGACCATATGGGCTGGTTGATTTATTTTCTTAAGTTTAGTAATAGCTGTTCATAATAATATTTTTTAAACCATTGATATTTTTTTATTTTGCCAGTGTTTTTGTTATTAGTATTATCGTCTCCATAACTATTTTTATATAATTAAAACCATCTGAAATTAAGCAGTTCTCTCGTCATTCTCCAGGTGATGGTGAATGAAGCAGCAGCTCAGATCTGCCGCTGTGTGCCGGCGCTCCTGACGCGGAGGGACGAGCTCTTCCCGCTAGCGAGACAACTGGTCAGGAGGGCTGGTCTGCACTATTCAAAGCACGGGTAAGTTTGGATTTTGTTTACTATTTTACAATGAGTCCGCTCTTGATGTCGATGACGTCTGATGGAAGGTGGTAGATAGATTTGACTACCGTACTCTAGTATAGAGTATTGTACTCTATTTTGGGGAGGCGTACTGTTGTTCTATGAACGCAATAGATTGAAGGCGAAAGTTATTAGTGTGTAATGTTTGTTCACGCACGGAGGGCGAACGAATTTGGATATTTACCATGAGACCATGTCCTAGAATAGCACAAAGGATACTTTTTACCCCAGGAGTAAGTTCTCATGGGATATTTTTCTACTATCACGCGGGCAAAGGCGCTGGCAGAAGATAGTTTTAATAAAATAATAAAAAATGTATTTCTTCATGAGATTTTATTTTAGCTAAATAATTATAGTTTACATATTTTTTTTTTTTTTAATTGATACGTCGCTAATTAGCAGGCCAGGTCAAATCATGAACTCACGGTAACGTTTGGATCACCAAGATACTGGCTGTGCCTGGTTTGGGACCTTGTTGCTTACTCTGTCAAGGTCGTTGCTAGATTAATTTATTCTTTTGTTTTTAATCTTTGCCTCACTAGGAATTACTTCTGTATCATGAGTCCGCTTTCAAACATAACATCGCATAAACGAGACACTCAGATGCAGAACAACTATCTGTGGGCCATACAAATATTTATTCTGTGCAACAATCGAACCACTGACTAAACACTGCCAAGCTACGGTCATTGATAGCTAACTGTATCATTTGATAGATGATTTACAGGGTAAGTACATGGTAAGTATAAGAAATGTATTTCAATAAGCAACAACAGTAGTCAACAATAAATGTTTACTTTTCGAGCCTTCAATATCAATCACCATTTCTGTCCTCTAGTCTAACTCAATTTGAAATCTATTGCAAAACTTACCATTCCTTTTTCTGTTTTCAGTCTCCCACCAACAGCGTCAACGGGCGAGGACCGGGAGCGCGACGAGGACGAGACGCCTCCGAAGCGACCGCGACAGGTCGCGCCTCCCACTGTAGACCTCACCGATTAGAACTAACATAAGGGGATATAGCCTCTGATTAGCACTAACATAGAGGATATAAATGGAGATGGCAGGGTCGGGAAACGTGGATTATGGAATCTTTAAACTAGCTATTATAATATCTGTCATAATATTCGTACTGTGACACAAGATTTTTATACTACGGTATTCTTTATAAAAACATGGACTGCTTTAAATACGGTGTGGCACTGTTCCACTACATTATCATCCCCCGATCCTGTTAAGCATATCGCCGCTGCGACGAATATTTGTTAAATATATTAAACAGAACTTAAATTCAGACTGAAATTGACAATCTTCAAATTTTTATGCCGATGGCATGTTCACCGTATCTCTATTCAAATTCTTACAAAATCTCTCGGTTGAGAAGATTGGTAAAGATTCCATAATTCATAGTCTAAAAGCGCAATAACTATAACAGGACAGATATACATTTTTTTAACAAACGGTAACTTGTTGAAGGGGAAAGGGACATTGTTACTAACTGGAATTTTCGGTTTAAGGACTAATCTTATTTCTTATTAGAATGAGATAATTCATGTAAGATTATCTGTTTCAAAATTATGATGAAAAATTGGAAGGCCAAAAATACAACCTAGTGGTACTCCAAAACATTTTGAGAAGTTTCAAACGAAATTGCTATAAATGTCATCTAGTTTTCGGTATTTTTATGATATTATTATATACGTGCAATATGTTTTTCGTACTATCATTTTTTTTTTATTTGCATTTTTAAAAGGTAAGCATGACTCAACCAAACGCCTGTTCTAATTCAACTTATTCATTTGGTATGCACTGTAGTACATTTTGTTTTAGAATGGTTTTGGCAAATTCCGGTGAGTAGAAAATTCATATTTCACATTTTATGTTTGCATGATTTCGGCTGACAGGATAGAGTGGAAGAAAAAAACGTGTTGCGCCGACCCCAAGTAATATGGGACAAGGGCAGGAAGAAGAAGAAGATGTTTGCATGATTTATTTTAAAATGAGTATATTCTAAACTGTATTAAATTACCACCCTTTCTTAATTATTGGGAAGAGATATCAATATCAATAATTGATATCAATATTATATAGAAAATCAGGATTTTATCAATGTTTCCAGTATCATAAAGTTAATAAAATTCTTTGTTTTATACAGGAAGCAGACGAAGGAAATGGTGTCCGGGCAAGTCCTGATGCAGCCAGAAGCAATTCTAATAGGTACTTACCGTACAATATTCCCAATCAGAGCTGCTCTTACATTAGGAGTTTACTTCGTTTCCATAATTTCGTGCGAGTACTCAAAAATACCAATAAGATCCATGTAGGTATTGCACCTTATTAGTTTTCAAGACTGATTACCCACCAATGAAACTAAAATCTAACCCAATGCTGTCTGTCCGTATATCTGTCAGTGATTGTATCCTCTGAACGGTCATTAATGTGTTTTAGTTGGTGAGTGTAAAAATTATATATTATTGTGTATGTATTATTATACTGACAATGGAAATAAAAACGTGTAATAACAATAAAATTAAATTACGAAGGTACGCAAACTTAGGCTTAACGCACTTCAGGGCACGGAGTTTTCATTGCTAACGCTATTTTCAAAACTCCAGCACCTATAGCATCCAGGGTCATACTATCATCAAGGTGATTTACGGTGTAAAAGTATATGATTATTTAAATTGTTTTCAGCTGGTGGGGCGTGAAAGCAGAGAGTGATGACGCTGATTCCAGATGTTCTTATTCCAGTGCAAGTACCCCGCCGCCGGTAAGATCCGAACTTTAAAGTACTATGATTTAATTCAATCAAAAATCTTAATCGGTACCATAATCTTAAACAAACTAATCACTATCCTTATTTTCGTTCCATTTTCCAAGACGTTTGAAATCGTTGAGTCATTTATTTATATACAAGTACAGAGGCGGACTAATGTCATTCGAACTTTATCGTCTCAATTTTTTGTCCTCTGACAAAATGTTATTTTAAAGACCTCTATAAAATCAAATACAATATCTTGTATTTGTCTATGATGTGTGTAATTGTAATAAACGTAATTAGTTTCAAATGTATCATCACAAATTCCAGGATGCCGACGAATCCCGTCCGCAAGTAGTAGCAGCTCGAGGAGACAGCATCATAGCCGTGGCTAACCCCGCGCTACATCCCCCGCACCCCGCGCACGCTCACCTCCCCGCACACGCCACGCACACGCCACACCCTGCCAGGAATCACTCCAACTGATCAACAGCAACAACGGACGAAGAAGACATGAAAAAAACAAAACTTAAAGTATACCTATTAGGTTGCTTACAACACAAAAGATTAAGAATAGAATAGACGAAGAAATATATCCAGTAATTGACTGTGATATCAAGTTGAGGAAGTTGATAGAAAGAAATGACGTAAATGATTTGTGGTCTGGGACATGGTAATGCTGAAGTAGCTTTTTATGATAAAAAACACTACACTAAGATTTCAAGAAATGTTGACTACCTTGCTACTTGTAGCTCATAAAAAAACGGCAGGCGCTTGTTATACAATATCTACTGCTAATTGTTGCTCGGAGAAAGATAGCCGGCGTGCGGTTAAATTTATCGACTGCTAATTATTGCTCTTAGAAAGATGGCAGGCGTTTGTTGAAATGCCCAGGCAAGTAGTTTCACAAAATTATGTTGTTAGACCGGCACGATTTTAAATAATTTAATCAAGAATCTTTGGAAACCTGCCTTACAAGAATATTGTCTTTCTTTAATTATAAAATATATTTATGTTTTTAAAACTCCATGTCTCCCGTGAGGATTTGAAAAAAACAAGCCTTCTCAAGATTGAAGGTATGCAATTGTTTATGACACAGAGTGTACAAAATACATTCCACCAAATATAAAACTAATTTATATAATTTTGTAAATATAATTAGTGTAAATACTTTAGGATAAGTAAAGCCATAATATGCCTTGTAGTCATTATGTCAATCGATTGGTCTATTTTGAGTGGATTGCATCAGTAGATCATTTTATATTTTCCTAACGACAGTTCTACAAATATCTATGAACATATATGGGGTGATTGGTAATTAGTGAACGATACTTAAACACGTGATTGTAGTTATGATAACAAATAACTTTTACTATGGGACCAAACCTGATATCGCCGACCGATACTAAAAGTTATTTGTTATCATGACTACAATCATGTGTTTAAGTTTCGTTCACTAATTAGCAGTCACCCTATATACTATAAATAAAAAGAGAAACTGACTCACTGATATAATATCGCACAGTCGAAACTACTGAGACTAGGAACGTGAAATTATGCACAAGGCTTCCTTTTATGACGTACTAAGAATGGGTTTTTGTAAATTCAACCTTTAAGGTGGTGAAAAGGGGAATTTTCATTTATATACCAAATCTCATTCCGTGTCAATAAACTTGAAAGATAGCTCAAATAGTAACCTAAATAAATATTAAAGGTGGTCATTATTCGTTATCAGAACTGCCGCCAATAGAACAATTTAGCGAGCTTTAAAGATTGTACAGTGGATTCTTATTTCTTGGCTTAATATTCTTGAAAATTGGTACAAATTTTAATCTAAATGAATCATTTAAAATTGTCATTATTTGTTTTATCAAAACTTCCCTCAAAAGACGGTTTAAAGTTTTTGGGAAAATATTCTCTCGAACAAAATCACTGACAAAGTGTTAGTCTCTCAATATTTAGACACGTGGATGTTGTCTGGCTATCATCAAATCAACATCAATCACTTGGATTGTATAAACATGATCAAAGTAATATATAAAGGTTTTTGAACAATAATTCATGTTTGATGTGGTTTATTATGAAGTCCTTTACAGATTCAAAATCTTCCGTTGATGGTTTATTAATCAAACAAACTGTATATCATATATAGATGATGTTGCTGCCGATTCGTTTTTGTTATTTTTGGTAGAATCACGCTTGACTTCTAGCTCTGCTGATGGTAAGTGATGATGCGGTCGATGGTAGACCATTCTTAGAAGTAATCTATTCACTCTTGATTTAAAGACCCCCAAGTTGTTGCTATTAGGAAACACAGAATCCGACAGGGAATTCCACTCCTTAGCAACGCAAAATGACTGGTAAAACATTGATAAATAGACGTAATAACAATTTCAACTGTATAGCAAACTGAAGCTGAATAGTATAGAAGGTAAACAAAAAATAACTACCTTTATTATTATTTTTTTGGGCTAAGAAATCATCATTTTTTTAATAATAAAAGGCTATGGTTAGCGATTATGTGATCGACAGTTGGACACGCTTGCCTAGAAGTAACCTTGACTTAAAGAACCTTATGTTGTAGCTATCTGTAAATTTACTCTTGACTTAAAGAACCTTATGTTGTAGCTATCAGGAAACAAAGACTGTGGCAGGGAATTCCACTCCTCTCGGTCATGGTGGAATCAAAGATTTTCTGACAAAAATTCAACCCATCTGATGGTAAGATGGTAAGTAATGCAACCGTTGATGATGATGCGCACTAGTTTATTAAGAGCCTATTCACACTCGTAGTTATTTACAATTAATGTATATTATATATTGCTGGTCCTAGTTGTCAATTAATTATAATACTATCAGACAAATAGTTTATATCTTTATTATTTATGGATGTTATATTATTCATGTTTTATTTAATATTCGTAAAGGTATATAATTTATTTCATTTTCATTACCACGCCATCTATAGCTTGCGCAACTGCAATCAATTTGCATCTAACGAAGATATTTTATCATAATTTATGTTATAGATAACTTATCTACATAAATATCAAGTTTTTTATGATGTAAATAAAATGAACATTAATGCAATCCACTCCTTACAATGTTTTCAGCGGTATTTACAATACACGTACTCGAAAATCCGCATCGGCCCCTATCTCTTTTAGACTAGTAATGAAGTATATTTCACACTAGTGCGGAAATGTGTAGCAGACAACCTTCGCCAAAAAATATTTTATTTATTGTGGGGGGCTGGTTACCGGTCAGCCCTCACCAAGTTAACAAAAAAAAACAATATTATGTTTATGAAGTTTTACTTATTATTATTATTTTCGAGTAAGTGTATCGAAAAATGTCGTTTGATAAACGTGGGCAATAGTCATTGCAGTCTCGGCTCCATACTGGTCTCGTATTCGGCTCGGCTACAATGACAATGTTTCCCCATTTGCATCAAAATGTACTATTTTAGTTGTTAACGCTTTAATGGCTCTCACGCAAAACTGCGATGTGACGCCACATGACACATCGCAGAAACCTGCGATGCGAATTGTTGCAATGCGATTTCGTGCGAAAAAAAAATGTTTTGATGACGATCCGCCTGATGCGTCGTGCGTGCTCATAGATTTTTGCGATGCAGCGCCGCATCACAGTTTTGTGTTTGGGCCATATGAAAGTTCAGACAAAAAGCATATAACAAACATGTCCCTAAATAAACTAAAATTTTTGTGACATACAGGAACAATAGATGTTTAAAACAGGGTCTTAGGGTTGAGCTACACCTGTCAGCACCGAATCGCACTTTCCTCTGTTTCTATCCTGTTCTATCATTTGCAACCTTCATTTATCAGAGCGAGAAAGACCGATAGAAATAAAAAGTGCGATTCAGAGCGGCCAGATTTAGCTCAACCCTAAATTTAACCGGTTTGAGAAGTTCAATTCTATCAGTGATAATAATGTCAAAACGTCAAATGTAAACGCATGTCCATTTGACGGCATGATTGGCGCAGTGCAGTGGTTGAGCGATTGGTCGCTGTGCAGCGTTTCGTTTGGTCCATTACCGAACAGAAAAAATATTTGTATGGCCTAAAAACAGTTGTTCCGGGTCTAGGTGTCTTCTATAATGTGAGTGGGCAACGTTTTAAAGAAGAAATCCATCGCATTCATTAGTTTGTTGTTTTTTTTTCTTTATTCGCTATATTTATCGCTGATAGATCGTTACTTTATACAAAGTTTTACGTTTCAAATAAACCATTATTTGAGTACAATAAGGATAATGTCTGCACACTAAACCATTCCGATCCATCAAGAAGTCATAAAAACGTGAGCATAATATAGAAACAATAATTTATAAATGTGTAAATAATATATAAACGTTAGTGTTGAAGTAAATGACCATTGCGAGCCATAACGTGTTTAAATACTTAGACTAAGGAAAATAAATACTATGTTTATACCACACTGTGTTTTATTGATGACTTGAAGGTTATAAGAACCAAAATGTTTACCAGTTCTTTTGAAACTCCTTAGTAGTTCTGAAATGAACTACACGAATACTGCTTGCGTTGACGGGACAAGTTCACTCGAATCTGTGTGGTTTTTTCCTGAAAAGACCGTCTCAGATATCAGTCTGCATGGTTCTTATATGATTTGCTGTATAGACTTTAAAAGACACTTTGACTCCTGAGTTTGTTTTGGTGTTTATTCTCAGGGTAGCCACCTAGGAAACACCGGCCTCATCTAGTCGCGCACTCGGTGCGAAACCAATAAGACGTATATAAGATCCGCTGCAGTGGAAACGTACCCTAAATGTTTATCTTATATATAAAAAATGAAAAGCTGTTCGTTAGTCTCGCTAAAACTGGAGAACGGCTGGACCGATTTGGTCAAATTTGGTCTTGAAGTATTCACTATATAGCTCAGGGAAGGTTTAAAAGGTGAGAACGAAAAAGGAAGTTTGAAATAAATACCTTGATTTGATTTAATTGAAATTCATTCTTAACGATGTACAATCATCAACCAAGTATTTAAACCTTCGGGTATTACAGAAGCTATGATTAATAAAGGCACCAGTGACTACAAATTAACACTACACACACATATATATAGATATATATGTTACCTTGTAAATGTGAAGATTCATTCCAGTGACCGCCAAGAAGCAAGAGCAAGGTTAGATTTTAGTACACTTTCAATTAAGAGGCACTCATTCATTACGTGAGTTGATTTTATCGAATGTTTGGCCCTGCTTCTCTCATGTGAGACTGTTTTAAATGCATTAATTGTAAATGCCGCAGTGGTTGCTTGATGGTGAAAAAATTTAATCTTAAATTGTTACTTAAGTTACTTTTATTTAGGACAGTTTTACTCGATTTAACTCAGTTTTCTCACATGTAAAGACTGTGCCCAGAATTGTATGACCCACTCTCTTGATATGCCATTTTAATCGTGATCTCAAGGACTAAGTGCGGAAACTAGACCATAAAGACAAGACGCCGATTTGTGGACTAACTAATGAAGGATCATTATATTCCGACGATTTCAAGCTCGCGCTAAAGCTTGACTTTAAGAAGGTCTACCTTCAAGGTGGTTTTTTTTTACCGTGGGGAAAATTACCCAATGACATCTCCCGCCTTTGGGTGGAGCCGGAGATAGTGTCAGAGTTTTACTGACTAAAACACCACTCCGTTCCTTCGTTGCCTTTCATACCAGGGCTGAGCCTTCCTTTCAGAAGCAGACCCTTGGCCCCAGTAGGCTTCGACCCTGCTGGGCCCCTACGGCTTGCTGACAACTCCTCGAGGCGTTGTGGGTTGATTTTCAAGGTCAAGCCGTGAATGGATGACCAGTCTCTATGAATCGGGAAGCGCGGGTACACGTTGGTACCGGTTGTTATTTGAAGATCTCTAACAATCGTTACGAGTAGACAGAAGCCCAAAAAACTGACACTAGTCAAGTCAAGGAGCATCGTGATAACTGGAGTCAAAGAGATCCGATAGGCAGTTGGTCCATGAAGAATATTGGTATTCAACTGCATTTGTTAAACTGGAGCCGTAGTCGGCAAAAACCTACAGACAAACTACGTAACTTTTTTGCCAAATTCGGTAAATAAAAACCTATTTTACTGTGATCCATTAAGTTAGAAAATGTACTCAAAAGCATATTTAAAAAGATAATAAATAATAATAGTATAATAGCTTTATAATGTTCCCACTGCTGGGACTCGAGCCTCGTCTCTAGGAGAGAGAATTTTTTTTTTTTTTGGGCAAACAAAAAGAAAATACATTATTTGTTACATATCAAGTGAATGAGTTCTTTTAAAATAAATTTTATGAATAATATCTCCCATATTAGGAAAGTCCTGTACTATAGGAGACATCCATTCGTCCGTAATTACCAGAGGTCGGAGTAGGTAGATTGATTTTATATACTTGCGTCAAGATATTATGATATGGACATGCCATTTTATCCATAATGTGCGGGAAGTACCGGAAAAAGTTCCGGGATTGGAATTGTGGACTAAAATAAAATAAAGCGTCATACTGTCAAGCGTCATTTCTAATTCAACATTAAGGGACAAAATACGGTGTAACTATTGCAAGGTATTTTTGTATAAAATAAAATACTGATTTCTTTCACCATTAGCTAACACTGGCAGCGTAGATTGATATTATTAATACGTTTTTCACCTTAAACACAAATTCGTGCTAATTTCAAAATTCCGGAACAAATATCACAATAAAGTTCCGGTATTTTGGAGGCATATCCATATTATCCTCTACTTTTGACGTCAACGACCTTAAATCAATCTACCGACCGATCTATCCGACCTCTGGTAATTACAATATACAATCGTGATGAAAAAGATGATCTTTTGGTGTAGCAGCCGGGAAGAATTTCAGTTTTTGATATTGCGACTATGTTGCACCATAAAATAATGGCATGTTCCTGACTCATAAGTGAATGCTACCATCAGATCAACCATGATGTGTAAATTATGATCAGGTTGGGATCACGGCAAGGTTTTGTAATATAAGTACACAACAAATCGAATGCGTCACTTGACCATCGTGATTTCCCAAACTGACTACAGCTTGGAATGCACCTATTTTAATTATTTAACCAGCAAATAAATCGATTTAACTGAAAAACAACATTCATCACGATTTGGGGAAAAACCAATTCTTTACGTAGATTTGTAATACTAGCTTTTGCCCGCGACTTCGCTCCCATCAATTCCAACGCCCGAACCGTTCACTTGTCAATGTTGTATTTACTTATACCCTCTTCGGATATATGTTATTGATCTAGAATGTATGGATATTTTGTTATTTTTGTTGTGTTTCAGTTAATCAAAATTGTGTGTCGATAGTTATGATGCACGGTAAAACTCTAATGAGTTTATGATTTGCATCATCTGTAATTTAACGATAAGAATTGTATTAATTCTGAAATAAATCCTTCTTCTTCCTGCCCTTGTCCCATATTACTTGGGGTCGGCGCAACAATTCTGAAATAAATAATAAATAAAAAAAATTAAATACTTATCCTACCTCTCTGCCTACCTACCCTAAATATTTATTTGGTTTGTAAGAAAATGAAGAACAGGCGAGACAGACAGAGCTCACGGCCGAATACTCGGTACGTATGAATATGAACATAGCGCGGAGTGCTCGGCCGAGCGCTTATCTACAACTCGCTTACATCACTGTCTCGGCCGAGCAACAGTTTACTGTCTCACCCTTTTACTCAGTAAGTGTGATCAAGGCATAAATGATAGCATGGCGGGTGACAGGATAGAATGGAAGAACAAAACATGTTGCGTCGACCTCAAATAACATAGGACAAAGACAGGAAGAAGAAGAAGAAATTTTCCCTGTATACTGGTAAACCAAACAAAAAAAGAATGATTAAATTCAGTCCAGCCGTTCTTGAGTTTTAGCAAAACTAACGAACAGCAATTGATTTTTATTTAGACACGAGTAAATATGAATGTTTTATATTCAAGTCAGATAGAAGCCGGTCATCTCGTCAATCCCTGACCTCATTGTAAACCACTTGAATCACTAATATGGCGGATATCTGATCAATTTACACGCTTTGAATAACTAAGTTGATACATATCATTGATACGGTCATTTCCGAAATGACTCCAACTTGCAGCAATTTCTGTCATCAGTTTGGAGATGTTTTTAGGAATTTATTTTTACAGAAATCTTACAGACTAATAAAAAAAATATTTTTGCACAGAAGGAAAAAAATCGCTAATCACAAGCTTTCACTTATCTAGTTACAAATTGCATTGTTTTTTTTTTAGTTTATGATCAAAAATAATTGAGGTACAAATATTTATTTTATTTTCAGGTACAATTTTACTTTAATCGACTATGGTGACGTATGCTACTTTGATTTCAACGCGGTGTTGGTAGACAAACTTGACAGGCTCCTCAACAACTGCATCCGTATCATAATTATTTAAATTAAGAAAGTTGACGTTATTTCGAGTTACAGATCTGTGCTCAAATGGATGCCTATTCGCCAGAGAAGAAGTTTGCGCGCACTGACTACACTTTCCTCTTTGCTCAACTCTCCCACCCCTCCTTCTTTACATCACATTTTCAATATCCTTCAAATGCTAAGAATTTGAGTTCTTCTAACAATCTTTTACTGATTTGTCCGTCTTCCACTTCTGATTTTGTTCATTCTTCCATTCGTATACAGTCCATACTTCTGTGGAATGCGATTCATCTCAAGAGTCTCGACATCCGACAGCCACCAGTCATGCATTTAGGACACAGTTGCGGCATTATAGATTATTTAGCCATTTTTTGCTACGGACGATGTTTTTTAGCGTTTAACTTGTACCTGTTTGTTATTTTTATCAGAAACCAGGGTAACGATTCCGAAAGTCGTTTAGTAATATTAAATCTCCGAGCCCCTAGCAACATCGTGTCTAGCAGCCATACATCAATTATAAACAAATTACTCGTAACTATTACCGAAACCAGTTATGTGACTTTATAATCACAAAGGATGCATAATTTTAGTATATGCGAGTTTTTTTTTAAGATCCCCGAAAGATTAAAAAAACTTGTTTTGACTAAATGCGACTTTTACAAATTTTAGTGAAACTAGCTGCTGGCGGTGACTTCGCCCTCGCATTTTTTTTAGGTGGGCAATCATCCAATGCTATTTATCATTTATTACTAAACAATAAAGAAATAAACTTCAATACTGTCAAAGATCAATGGAACGAAGTATGACTGGCATATCTACGAGTAAAATGAACCACATGAGAAACGAATATCTGAGATCTAAAACAAAAATTATGGAAATATTGACCAGAATTGATCAGCAAAAGTGGAGATGGGCAGGCCACATGATGAGAGACAACAGTGATAGATGGGTACCCCAGGGATGGGAAACGAAGTAGGGGAAAACAACTGTTGAGATAGGAGGATGAGTTGAAACTGACAGCGAGCCAAAACTGGAGGAGAGTGGCTTGTGATAGAGCGCAGTGGAAACAGATAGAGGAGGCCTTTGCCAGGAGTTACACTGAATAATGAGGGATATAATTTGAAACTAAGTAAAGATAGGAAAATGAAATAATTCAGATTAATATGGCTCTTATTATTAATATTAATTATACAATGACTTTTCCCGCTCTTGTTGAGAGCGTGTCAAACTTTTACCGACTGAAACCCACTCCTGTTGTTTCTTTGCCTTCGTTTCAAGGCCCTCGGGGTACACTTTCGCTCAACCCCAATAGGCTTCGACCCTGCTGGGCCCCTACGAGCTTCACTCTCATGATAGTAGAGAATTATCCCTAGAAAACCATACTCCCGGAATAAAAAGCACCCTATGGCGATCTTATCTCTTTTAGCGATAAGGCTACCCATTGTAACACCCTATTAATTGTAATTTTATTTAAGGTGTACATTACAGGGTATGTTTATCTATCAATATGTTTGCCACGTTGATTCTTTGGGCAAAGAACGAGCCAGCCCTCTGGTCACGCAAAGTGTCGATCAATCGGTATGAAATTTCCTTGAAAAGAATACGCTCACTCGGACCCCATGATCAAAGCGTTTCGCCCCAAACGACTCAAAACTGTAATTACCAATAAGGTTACATTATTTGCGCCGTTTGAGGATCTCAGCAGCTTTTTCAATATTAGTGGGACATATTGCCGTGGTATGACAGAAACGCGTGGTACAGATTGTAAGTACTCGTGAAGGAAAACTTATAATTTGTCAAAGTGTAACAGTTAGTTACTCATGTTTTACCTACGCAAACTAATTGCCTATTTTAGTACCTATTAGAACACGTAATAATTAGGTTAAGGGTAGAGGAAACACGGCTTGCGTGGACTTCGACATTCTGGGCTTTTTACAAGCTTTATTTACCTTGTTAGATTTGCAATGGCAATCAATAACTTGTCCTGCAAAATCAAATTTGGGAGTGAAATATACGTATTATAGTAAATATAGCATAAGCATAGCATAATCAGCCTTTTTGATGTTCCCAATTCTGTGACCCAGGCCTCCTCTCTAGGAGAGAGAAGGGGCTGTAATCCACCACGTGGGCCCAGTGCATGTTGGTGGATGTCACGTGTCTTCGAATTTTTGGTGCCAGGACATGCCGGTTTGCTCGTGATGTTTTCCTAGTAAATATATGTTTTAAATAATTGTTGTTTTAATCTATACGAGGCATATAAGTTGAACCAAAATGTAATCGACTTTCAATGCGCAGTAAAAGATTTTCTGGTATCAACCGAAGTGCGGTACGGAGAGGGGCTAAGCATAACCATTGCAACGACGGCCATTTTCATTAGTTCAACTTATTTGCCGCATAGGTACTATAGTAACCTGCTTATGAAGTTTAGTTCCAATAAGTCAGAACTATATCAAGTGCGATCGAGACGATGCGAGAACTATATATGAGATCACAAATTCAAGTCTCCCATACAAATGAACTCAGACCGGATGAGTTTTCATTGCGGATGTCAATTCTAAAACATATCCGGAATTCCAGACTGCCAAGTGAGGTAAGATTAATAGAAAATCATGGAATAAATGAATAATTAAATCAATACTATACAACATTATTTTTAGTATCTATATGCAAAACCTGAATATAGTTATTAGTTAGTTTAGTTATATAGTTATTTATTAGTATATTAATTGATATTGTATATATGAATTTTTATTATTATATGTATTTAATATTATTTATGATTTTTGTACACTGATCGCCCCAAATCAATCTCCTCTTGTTTCAGTCCATCCTAAGGTTGTCTATAAGAGTGATGCAGCGCCAGGCAGCTGCTACGTAGCTGTCGGGCATAGTGCTATATTGGAATTATTTGACACAGCCGTGAGACATACAAGATTGTTGTTTTCTTTATTTTAAACGTATATTCATAACTTTTTTCTTCATTTCTTTCAGCTTTGAGAAAGTTTATAAATCCACCAGTAGACTGAGACAGGCTTAGTGATGGCGATGCTCGAGCGGTGCCTCGAATATTGCAGATGTTTGTAATTAAAAAAGAATTTACTAAAATTATTAGTATTAAAATAAATAAAAAATAAAAAAGCCTTTTATTTCTTTCATTACAAAAGTAGGAATTTAAGAAAAAAGAAATGGTTAATATTAATTGCTATGTTGTAGAATAAACAAAAAAAAAACCATTTCATGTGCAAAAACCCCTCCTCAGCCGAAGGTGAAGGCCTCCTCTAAAGAAGTATTAGCACTTTATTAGTATTAGCACTTTTTAAATAAATCAAAATACTCAAAGATAGACCCCCAATACTCCAGCTGCCCTCACTCATCGATGAGTGCCGAGTAAAGTACTCTTTGCGGTGGGTCTCACTCCAACCAGAGCGCGAAGGAGTATCAAATATTTATTGATTACCCACCTGAGTTCCTTCAGTTGCCCTCTATGTGCCAGGGCCGCTGTGGCTCAAACAGTCTTGCAGAATTAATCGAGTAGGCGGCTCCGTAACAATAAAGATGAGTCATGATACCCGGCGATGTGCCATCAAAAAAACATCACTTATAAGCGGTCAAAGTTAGTATTTTGAATTCTTTTCACGTCTATTCTCAGAAAATGAATGAACTTAACTATGTACTTATTTATGGTGATCATAAATTCACGAATGAGTAATTTCACAAATGAAATGAAACAGAAATTGCAACTGATATATTACCGTACAACTTTTTACTGAAATACATATAGGAGGGATTCGAAATTCGAATCCTAGGTCAGGACTTTTTTGTGTAAAAGTTAATATTACAAAATCAAATAAAAATTGACAAAATTAGATAAACTTAAATACCTAATAATGAACACACATAAAAAACCGGACCAAATGCAAGTTACGTTAGGTTACCGTAAAGTATAATTCGTTCATACTTTTTTCACAGATTATTTTATACATAAATTTCTTATAGTTTCCCTATAATCTATAAGTAAATAAGCTAAAATAAAACTAAAATTTCCACAATTAAAAATAAACAGGTTTTTCGAGAAAAATGGGGAGGACATGATTTTTCGTCTATGTATTTCCTTAAATCATTTTAAAATGTATGATTCACATTCAAGAAATTATATTCCCTTGATTCCCTCACTGGTTTTGTTTGATATGTCATTAGTGTAGTTTTAATTTTTTTTCTTCATGGTAGGTACCCCAAATTTAAATTTATTGATTTACGTCCAGTATCCGTATTGGTGTCTCAGAAACATTGTGTTCCATACGAGTATCACAGTGTTTCTGTTTACAATCGACGAATATGTACCTTTGAACTAGCCCAGTCCTGTCACGTAGATTCGTGTGTTATCTATCTGTCACAGCCATGTGACAAATTGGTAGACACAGGAGTAATCTTTTATAGGCTCAGTTTTTTCATTCGTGTGTACGCAACTCTAAAACGAACCAAATTTTACTGGTATTGGGTGTTTTTTGACCTACAAAATACCCCCGCAACCTTGTTAAACACCTTAATAAATTCATACATACATACCATTTAAATTCTATTCACATAGGGTATGTTCTTAGAAAATGATCACATTGTAACTACACGCCTATACATCGCACATCATAAATCAACGCTTGAGTCATTGAATGAAATAAAAATAGGAATTGCAGGTGACATTATTCATATTGACGCAATAAAACATATATACGTACTGTGTATTTTATTGAATTTGATGTTTGATGACATTTATTCTTGTAGTCTCATTAATTTCCTATTTCATTCAACATCTATCACTGTTTATTTATTACCTAATAATTAAAACCTACTTAAATATTTATAGTTAGGGATTTTTTTTCCGGTGGCTAAAAATCATCCAATGACATCTCTCGCCCTTG
Source organism: Leucania comma (assembly GCA_958295575.1). NCBI lineage: Eukaryota > Metazoa > Arthropoda > Insecta > Lepidoptera > Noctuidae > Leucania > Leucania comma. The sequence goes on from OY282484.1 coordinate 1,858,470, forward strand.
GGCGCAGCGGGAGATAGTGTCAGACTTTTACTGACTAAAACCCCGCTCTTGTTCCTTCTCGTTTGCTGACATCGCCTTGAGGCGCGCGTGGAACAATACGCGCCGTTGACGTCTTGGGTTCGGTCCGGACGGTTACCAGATACTTAGTCTTTTTTTTTTTTAGCCCGCAACGTGCTCAAGGCTTTGAAGATTGGATCGCAAATTAGCCTCTTCGCACGCGTATTTATTTTTGCATTAGAATGCGAAAGTAACACATTCTATGTGTTTGCAGTATTTAGCAAAAAATATAAGTATAGATTCGGCTTTCTCGGTAAGGTTTTGATGAGGTAATTAACATGTACTACAATAAAATTCTCAGCTCTATTTTACCAAGATCGCGGCTTTTTCAATGATTCCACACATTGTCTATTTGTGTAGGCGCTTGTGATATAAAACTCCAACAACTTTACATCTCAATATTTACCAGGAATCAATATGCGAATAATTCAAATAGCCTCCGAACTTCGATCGAAAGAACCCCACAAAATAACTCGACGACTGTGCTTAAAAAATCCATACTTGAGCTATTTAAATTATTTATTCCTGTCAACATACTTCAATACACTGCCAATATGTGTGCTACTCTCCTATACTATGAATATTACCTTTCAATATGTATTGATTAATAATATTGAACACATATAGTGTGCTTCACAATGAAATACCGGTCAAGTGCGAATCGGATTCGCGCACGAAGGATTCCGTACTGCCCTGTTGCAAAAAACGGCAAAAAAATCACGTTTGTTGTATTGGAGCGCCACTTGAATATGTATTTTATTATATTTTTAGTATTTTTTATTATAGCAGCAACAGAAATACATCATCTGTGAAAATTTCAACTGTGTGGCTAACACGGTTCATGAGATACAGCCTGGTGACAGACAGACGGACAGCGGAGTGATAGCAACAGGGTCCGATTTTTACCTTTTGGGTCCGGAACTCTAAAAGAGGTTTAAAATAAAACCCAAGGATTTTGCAATAAGACGCAATAGTTTGCAAATATTGTCAAGTAGTAAACTATATAGCGTGTATAAATAAAATACCAGTTAGCTCGCGTGGGCGGCCCCGCGGTCCTGCCAGCTACTCATTAAGTCATTAACGATCAATTTTAATTACCATGTTAACGCAGTGCGTCATGCCTCTCATATTCAAGTTATTTCGTTCTTAGAAAGGCCTGTGATTGTGTTACTTGGTGACATTTCCTATAGGTTGTAGTTATATCGGAAAATTTGTGTGACGTATGGCAAGAGTTTTTTTTTTTATCAGAAGGTTATAATGTATTTTTTGCGAAAATCATGAGCAAGAATGGTTTTAAAAGCGATATTGAGGTTTTGATATTTTATTTAAAATTAGCCAAATCTCGAGTTTTAGCGAGACTAACGAACAGCAAATAAATTTTTACATACATCGTTAAATTTTGGTTGTTTTAATCCCGTCGAGGGTCGATTCGGTACATGAAACACTATCGATTTGTAAAAATAAAATTAAAAAATAAAGTACTTTTTTTCTAAAACTTGAGTTAATATACGCATGTTTGAAATTATTTTCTTTATGTAAACGAGTCAATGACCTTGTAGGTAGTTGTCGGTCGTTGCGTACTAACTACCTAAAGTTGATTGGCCTCAATCAGCTGACGTTTACTTAAAGAAATTAATTTCGTACATGCGTAAATTAATTAATTTTTTCTTTTAGTTTAATATAGTTTAATAGTGATTAAAATACATAAATAACTATTTAAATTATATCTACACATGTACAAAACCTTAAATATTGGCTAAACTATTTATACTAGTACTTAAATTAATTTAAGTTTAAAAAAAGTACTTTATTTTTTAATTTTATCTTTTACAAATCGATAGTGTTTCATGTACCGAATCGACCCTCCACGGGATTAAAATGACCAAAAGTTAACGGAGTATAAGATTCTGTGATATTTTTGACAATTCATTCTATTGTATAATAATATATAATATAGATAACAAAACTGTGCTTGATATTATATAAAAAATCCTATTTTCAATATATTTTTTAATATTTCTTAACGGCAGTGGTAGTTTAAGTGAGACATTTTAATATTAAGATCTTGTACCGCACACTCAGAAATAAATGAATTATTGTTATTATTATTACTGATCTCTATCTCTTTATATAAATAGACGTCAGTGTCAACACATGGTCCGAAACTGTCAATCAAAATGACAACGTCAAACCTTCGCTCGAGAAAGGGCGACTGGACGTCAGTGAGCAGTTAATCAAAATGTATCACAGCTTGTCAGAATATGAGTCAAGTGCTGCTGGCCTTGTTTTGTGACGCTAAAAAAACTCACTGTAGGAAAATCAATAAGTTCCGTTTCTGTATTACTTAAAATTGGATTATTTCACAATTCAACTGCAATTTTGCCAAATTCACTAAGGGCCGATATTTTGCCAAATTCACTAAGGGCTGATATTTTGCCAAAATCACTTAAGGGCCAATTTTTTGTTGCATGGCTCTCATAATCTCTTCTCTGAATAGTTTCCCTATTATATTCTGATTTTTCAATGGCCAATTTAGCTGAGGAATTTTTGGATACTACTGGAAATTGACTAGCATGATCGCTTTAAATAGTATAAAAAAGTTCAATCTGCTTTTTTGCTTGCTTCGTCTAAACCAGGCAACGGATTATGATACGGTTTTTGTTAAAAACAAAGAGCAATAAACAAGGAAGTTTTAGGTGTATTTTCACCCGCGCGATGCCGGGGCATGGTGTTAAAATAGTATTTGAGGAAAAAAATGCTAATTTGACATTTTTTTTGTTCAAACTCTGTCAATATTTATTTTACAGGTAGGTAAAAGTTATTTGACCATTGAATAATCAGCCCTAACAAGTCGTTCTATTAAAAAGAATGGATGGAGAGTGTAATACTTTTTTAGAGTTCCGTAGCTCAAAAGAAAAAACGGAACCCTTATAGGATCACGTTGTTGTCCGTCTGTCTGTCAAGACCCTTTATCTCGAGAACGCATGGGGGAGTCGACGATGGAGCTCGCTAACCTAGAAGTATCCTATTCATTCTTGACTGAAAGAGCCCTAGGTTGCAGTTATCAGGAAACACAGACTCTGGCAGGGGATTTTACTCCCTAGCTGTATGCACAATAAATGTGTTCCCAAAAAGTTTTGTGCGAATAGGTTAAAATACATGTCTTTAAACTTTATAAGCCTCATATATCCACAAATATTGATTACTAGTAGCATTCGGCACACGTGTAGAACAAAATCAATTCCTTAATACTTCACCAAAATGTAAGAGGCGTGTGCTGAGTCATCAGTCAACACCGTTGACCTCGGATCAACTAAAAAACTCGGTATTCGCACCGGTTACGTATTTGCCAAAAAAAAACTCGAGATGAAAACTTAATTGTTATTTTTTTTCTGTTTAATTATGGATTCTTAGAATTTTGTAGTTTAAATCACGATTACTAGTTTGAGAGTTAATGTCCACATGCAAGGCTGCATTTTCGAAGCTGTGACAGTCCCGTTAGGAACTGAGTCTGTCTGCCTATCTTTCTGTTATGAATCTCTATTTACGTGATTAATATGACGTGTCGTCGTAGCATTGTCGTAGTCATTCTCTCAGTAGTAGCATTGTGTTCTGTGAATAGTGTCATATGTAGGGTCTTCATCGCAGTACGAAATTCTACAGCAGTCCACGAGTTTGTTCAAAACGCTTAACGTAGCTTTGGAAAGTAAAGGAATACAGCTTGTTTTATTCAGTAAAAGTGACGCCATCTCGTTCCACCCAAAGTGGGCAGAAGTTAATTTATGATATCTTACCTAAAAAACGCAGCATCGTAGCGTTTTCGTAGCATTGTCGTAGCAGTGTCGTAGCGTATTCGTAGCAGTATCGTAGCGTTTTCGTAGCAATGTCGTAGCGTTTTCGTAGCAATGTCGTAGCGTTTTCGTAGCAGAGTCGTACTTTTTTCATGGTATATTATATAAAGATCAGACTTGACCAATGTCGTTCAACCCATAGCGATTAGCTCAAATGTAATTATGTTTATGGTTAAATAAAACATGTTCTGGGTTATAAGAATATGCAGACTACATAAATTGAGATGTGTGTACAAATCTGAATACTTGTTGGACATTTAAATTCATTCTATTAAATTAATTCGTACTAACTACCTACAGTTCATTGGCTTCGCTCAGCTGACGCTTACTTAAAGAAATTAATTTCGTACATGTGATATTAATTCGAGTTTTAGAAAAAAAGTGCTTTATTTTTAAATTTTATCTTTACAAATTGATAGTGACGGGATTAAAACGATCAAAATTTAACGGTGTATACAACCTTGATTACTTGTCTCCTTTGCAGACTATACATACATTTCTATGAATTAGACGCGTTTTCCTGATACCTCTGATTTGTCAACCATAAGCTACGAGTCACATACAGCCTCCAAAATCCTTGTTGTATTACGAGAAAAATGTAGATAAAGGAAAACCTGGACAGGTCACTCGAATCTAATTCCGCCCACACGCATGTTCAAGGAATCCGAAGAATGACAGATAAATCGAAACGGAACTCCGTATGTCGAGAAATTCCTTTTGAGTTTCCAGTTAATGTCACTGTAATACTAAAACTTATATTATGAGGAAGTAGAATAGTTTGCTTGTGTGTTTGTGGGAAATTAACTCTGGAAACGCCGAACCGATTTTAATGAATTGAAAACTGTTTGTCAGACTACTGTACCTACTGGTTCAAGCTACGTAAACATATAATCGGCCTTGTAATGTTTCCACGATTGGAACCCAAGCCTCATCGCTAGGTGACGGCACGGGCCACCACGTGGACCTCTTCTTTTGCGTTGCCTCTTTACCAAACATCGCGTTGTTTGCGTTGGATGAAACAACAAGCTTTGAAACCATATTTACGTTGACAATAGACGGTTCAAGAAGGGCCGTTTCATCCATTTCCCTTGCATATCGTTCTCTGATTGCTAAATAGAAAATTAGCTTTATAATTCGAATACCTATTTTACCAAGCAGTGGTGGGCGAGTGGTAACGGCCCCGACTTACGAGTTGTAGGTCGCGGGTTCAAACCCAGCCAGGCACATTACATTGTGTAATTTATTTCATCGCCACTGCTTTCAAAACGGTGAAGGAAAACATCGTGAGGAAACCGGTATGTCCTAGAACCAAAAATTCGAAGACATGACATTCATCAACCAGTACTGGGCCCGCGTGGTGGATTACGGCCCATTCCCTCTCTTAGAATGGAGGCCTGTGTCCCAGCAGTGGGAAAAATAAAAGGCTGATGATGATGATGATGATATAATATCAGACTAGACTATAAAACAGAAACAGTGGGTTTACTTACTTGTGTTTGAGTACTTGGCTCTCTGTTAATGTTGTTCTCGAACTACTGAACCAATTTCAATTAAATTTGATGTGGAATAGGAATAGGCTTGAACGCCAAGGACAGACGTAGGTGACGTATTTTTGTCATTCAGGAAAACGAAGTCGCGAGAAATAACTAGTTATATATATATAATAATTAATGCTAAATACATATTTTATTTATATATAATCGTAATTAGTATTACCCGCGGCAATAAAGTATAGCGTGAACAATAAAATTATTGTTCTCACCATGACTAATAATAGGAACTAAATCCAGAAATGGTATCATTTGAAAGTTAGGTGTCATAAACAAAAATGTCTTTACAACCTTGTCTATTGACAGTGACAGATTAGATTTCCGTGCTAACCATATTATTGGCTCAAATTTATAGTACATACACGGATTTGTAAGAGAACTGGTTCAAGACTTCGATAATAACAAAGCAATGGACTTTGATATTTGAACACTATACTAGTCAGGGCCCATCCATTAATCACGTCACATGAATTTCACTATTTTTTGCCGCTTGCATTTGTATCCACATTGTACCTTTTGCATCCACGGGGTGTAGCAGTGCCGATACCTGTTAGTTAGCTCTAAGGGAATTTACAGAACAGGAAAATCATAGCTGAAGATGGTTATTTTTTACATTTATTTATTTACATTGATGTGCTCCTGTGTTGAGGCATTTTCTTCGTATAGTGATCAATTATGGAGGTAACTCTCTATTGGTTATCTAGACGGGCAAAAGTGTCTCAGCATAGAGGCATTTTTGAATCTCATGTGTAATTTTTACAAGAGATATTTAACGTTTATATCAGGCATAACCCGAAATAGAATAAAATTATTACACCGTAAATAGATGGATTTGATCAAATAAATTAATGAATTACAATATTAAAATTAAGAGTATATAAAAGGATATATATAATTTAGAAATTGTGTTGTCTTTGTGTAACATTTTTTTTCCACAACGACCATAAGCCTTATGTATAGCCGTTGGACCAAGATGACGAAATTTTTGTATTTTATTTCAAACTCCTCTCATCCCTTGTCACACGAGACGTGATTTATGGAAGGTCCCTTATTTTGTAGATTAAAGCTATCTTGAGACCAATGTTAGCCATGACTCATTCAATACTTTTCAGAAAAAGTAACCGAAGGTAGTTTTTGAAAGAACAGCCTTCATAAGCCTTCATTCGATCTCGTTTTGATTCCTTTGATAGTGTCGAAATGTACGTTTCTTGCGACATAAACGGTCGTATCTTTTTTTTTCTTCAACTTAGAAGTTTGACTTTTTGACAGCTTCAAGAACACGCATACTTGAATATAAGGTTTTAATTTCGACGCGTTCCCGAGATAAAGGGTCTTGATAGACATACGGACAACAAAGTGATCCTATAAGGGTTCCGTTTTCTCCTTTCAGGGTACAGAACCCTAAAAAGATAATAAAATTGCTCATTAATTAGTTAGGTAGGATTAGATGATCAGTTAGAAAAACCAATAAATAATCTGCATTACATCATAGCAACATTAACTCCAACAATATAGAAAGCTACCTCGTTATTTTGGAAACTCCAGATCATATCGATATCAAACAGCAACATAATGGCCATTGCACTATAATAATACCAAAACAAAATCCTACTATCACATTAATAGTATAAAGGTTAAAGTTTGTAAGTATGTTTGTTACTACTTCACGCTCAAAACAGTCAACTCAAAATCATTTTATTTAACATAGGCCTACATGGGCCCTTATAAAACTTCAGAAGCTAGTGCACGGTTCCAATTGGTGGTTTTCTATGTAGAAGAACTAGCAATAAACTCTATGGTTACTCTTTTTTTTTTAAATACAGTAGGTATATATATATATAATATATTTTAATACCTATAATTGGAACATTTTTTTTCTCTTTATCTTATTTAATTGTGCTCACATAATAGCAGCGATAAAAAACATGTAACCGAGATATTTGTAATACATAACAAGTTTGAAAAGAGTGTCCATGGAGTTTCCTGCACATTCTTCTCCGTAGAGATCTACGCTTTGGAATGTGCAATTAGCATCATTTTTTCTGATAGACCGACTTCTTGACTTTTCAAAAGTGCCTGTAAATGGTTTATTTGAAATAAAATGCTTTGAATCTTGATAGGATACTTTTTTCCCGGGAGTGTGTTCCTTAAAATAATTTTCTACTATCACAAGTGCGAAGCTGTGACAGAAAATAGTCACACTTTTATAATCAAACTAATAAAACATTAATAAATAGGTTACTTCTAGGTGATCGTGCTCCATAATCGACCACATCATGGCTTACCGTCAGGTGAGATAGTGGTCAAACGCGAGCCTACCCATAATAAAAAAAACCGGACAAGTGCGACTCCGACTCTCGCACTGAGGGTTCATACAAACTAATTGATGTAAATAGTTCAATTCCCGAATCAAATCTCGATGTATGATGCAACTACAAATTTATAGTTTTCAGATTTATTTCTATACTTGTTTTATAAAATTTTGCTTCATGTCAAATTTCAGGATTCCAGGTCAACGGGACGTACCCTATAAATTTCGTACCCGTGAGAGTGTCTGAATATACGTTTTTTCCAACATGAACTTCTTTTTTAGAAGTTTCATTTTTGCACAGCTTTAAGGGACTGCAGACTTGAATATATGGTTTTAATTTAAACACAATACCTCTACGCGTTCCCGAGATAAAGGGTCTTGACAGACAGACAGACAAATGGCCAACAAAGTGATCCCCCAAGGTAAGGAAAGAAAGGGTAAGGGTTCTTAACCGACTTCGAAAAAAGGAGGAGGTTCTATGTTCGGCTGTATGTATTTTTTTTTTTAATATGTATGTTCACCGATATGTCGGTCAATTGTGGACCGATTTCGAAATTATTTTTTTTGATTGATAGATTATACTTCCGAATTGGTCCCATAAAAATATCTTTTTGATCTGATGATAAACTTCGAAGATATAGGACGAAACTCTTCAAAAAATCATAGCAGAACTGTCGTTTGTATATGTTTGTTCGCCGATATCTCGGTCAATTGTGGACCGATTTTGAAATTTTTTTTTTTTGATTGGAAGATTGTACTCTCGAGTTGGTCTTATAAAAATATTGTTTTGATCTGATGATGAACTACGAAGACATAGAACGGAATTCTTCAAAAAACCTTAGCAGAACTGACCTGATGATGATGACGGAAGGTAGGTAAGAGCCGGAACTTTGTAATAAATCAGTGTATCTTAGCCGTGTTTGGTATTATTAGAATTGTCATGATGATTTGATGATGGAACCGAATGGCGGAAGATACCTATCTATTTAAGTTTGGCTGAGGGGTACTACTACTAAAAAGGGTGAAATAAAAAACTTTTTACAAAAAAAAATACAACCGACTTCAAAAACCACCAAAAAATGCAAAATAACTTTCAATTTCGGAAGTCGGTGTTTCTATAATAGTTTGGTCTCTTCGCTATTTAACACCGACTTCCGAAATAGAAAGTTATTTTGCATTTTTTGGTGGTTTTTGAAGTCGGTTGTATTTTTTTTCCTTTTAAAGTAAGGAAACCTAAAAAAATTAAAATTGTTAGAAAAACTCACATACTCACAGTGCGAGTTTTTTACTCTTTCACGCTCAAACGGCTGAACGGATTTGGATGAAATTTGACACACGGGTAGACTATGTTCTGGCAGCACATAGGGTACATGCACGCGAGCGAAATCACTAGCAGAAGCTAGAGATATTATAAATATAAAAGTCCATATGTATTGAAAAGGTTTGGTAGAAACTTGGCTAGCGGACAGAGCTGGTTAAAAACAAATTATACTTTTTATCCTGGTAGGTATTAAGTTTCAAGTAAAGGAAAACGCCGTAACAAAACCAGCATGTTTAGAACTAAAATTCGAAGAGATATGACATCTACTCATATATTTGACCTAACTGAGATGCTGGTTGCCTCCTTCTGCGAAGCAGTAATGCTAGTAAAGGAGGAGGTCGACGGCATCAGGCGCCGGGATTCCGATCCCGATTTCTGGCCACCGTAGGCGCAGGCTTGCGGACAGCCGAAAAAAGAACCCAAGTCGTCGATGGCTCAGACTGTTCCCGCGCACCTTAAGGAGCTGTCAGCAAACCGTAGAGGCCCAGCCTGCTAGCTGCAGGCAGGCAGGGTCGAAGTCTACTGGGGCCATGGGTCGGCTTTTGAAAGGAAGGCTCGGCCCCAGTACGACATGCAACGAAGGAACAAAAATTAAAAAAAAAACCCTGACTGAAATGCCTCCAGAGAGTTATCTGTCCTAGGAGTAGAAACATCACATATTGATTTTGGTACGCTATTAGGTTCTCCGTAGGCTAATTTCCGCACTGCACGCAGGAAAAGCCGCTAGCTAGAACTAGAGCTAGTGATTTTAGTTAAAAAAATACATATAATAAAAATACATGTGTCGTTTAAAAACAACTGATGCCTAACATTACTCAATACACAAAACAGTTTTACGAAACAAATAACTACTGATGGTACGATAACCTAATTTAGGCGAAATCACAAAAATATCTCATCTACCGAATCAGTTTCATTCGGTTCTTCACTAGGAACACACCATGACGATGAAAGAAGGAACCATCTGTAGTTTGATTCAATCCTTTCCTGTATTTTTGATACTGGCTCAAAATGCCCAGAGATGTTTGAAAACGCCTCTTATGTATAAGCCGCCAAAACCTACACACTCACCAGAGTATTACGAAGCCTTAGACGCGTTATTCCAAAGCTTATACGGCCATGGTTACCAAGGAAACCAGGGTCACGACCATGGGTATCCAGTCTACCAAACACCAAGTGTCTACCAAACCCCAAGTGTCTCTAGCTGTCAATATTCCTATGGTTATGGCAAAAAATGGTCTAGTTCCCCATCTTATGGAGGAGCAAAGCCGTGCTACCAATATGTGTATACCACCGGTAATAATTACCATACGTACGGCTCTGGGCTTCAAGGGTACCCTAGTTATGGGGCTTATGGGCTGAAGAAAGGGAATATTTACTCTCTTAACGGCAATATTAGCAGTACAGGATATGCCCCAACTCAAGTCTATAATACGAAGAACCGGTATCAGGTCGTGGTCAAGAAAACCAGGGTCGGAGGAAGGAAGAAGAATGGAAAAATTGTTGGAGGTAAGATTTATTAGACCATTTAATAATTTACTACTAACCATTGATATATTTTATGGAAAGATTCGTTACGCGCTAACATCGCGACCAGAAAACCTGGACTCACAACTCGCACATCTATGATCAGTGTCATCACAGTCGCTGATAGACAAGGACAGACATAAGAGAAATCGCGTTAGCCCCAACTAAGTGAAGGGCCTGATTGACCTGACGCGAGTCCTTTCTGATATCTATGGGAGTCAACTATCTTCCGCTGTTATGATTTAATATAATCTACTAACATAACCTAAGCTGTACCCACTTGGCAGGGTGTTAAACACTTGTTGGCTAAAACTAGCAGCTGCCAGCGGTTTTGCCCGCGTGATAATAGAAAATTATCCCAAACAAACATATTCCCGGGATAAAAATTATCTTATGAAAGTATCAAAAGGAGGTAGCCGCAGTTGTCTGACATATGCTGAACTGAACCTTTTTGGCGCAGCCGTGCAACGTATTATTGTTGTTAATTTTTATTTCTTTATATTTCTATGTTTTTTTTTTGTGTTTTATTAAAATTAGCAATCACTTTTTGTTTATAATCATGGTGTGCCAAATAAACATGTTTGCTTTCTTTCTTCTTTCTATGTGCTATTCCAGGTCATGGTCGACCTGTGTACCAAGTTTCATTGAAGTCCTGTCAGCCGTTCGAGCGTAAAGTAGTAGCAGACATACACCCACACGCACATTTCTTTTTTTTTGTCTTTATAAGTTTAATAGTTCCGTAGTTCCAGAGATTACTCGCCATTTTTTTTTTCTTCATAACATCAGTGTAGATTATTGTTAGTAACACAGAGAACAAATAGCTGTTTCTAGGCTAGGTGACGCACACGTACTGATCCTGAGGAATGTCTATTTCACTGCGTGCCGTGGTATGCACCGCCCCAGGATCGGAGAGTCAGCCAGCGTTCTGAGAACGGTATCAATCAAAAGAATAAGATTATTCCATACAGCCTTTAACGCCCCCTAAACCGTTTTATAGGGTAGTCTTGGAAAACGAATAAGGAAAAGCTCATTACTTACTTGGTAGTATATGTGCCCCAGAAATATAATTGCGCGTGCATAAAAAAATCCCCCTTTTAACCCCCTTAAATGTTGAATTTTCCAAAATCTTTTCTTAGTGCTAGTAAAAATCTGACACGCCCTCGCACTCTAGGCGAGAGAAAAAGGAAAAAAAAGTTGATTTATATTACACTGCCATTTTATTTTTAAATATTAGTAATTTTCTCATGTAGCATGTATGGTAACGGGATAATATCATGAAAAATAAATTCTATATTTAAAACAGTTCAGGCAAAAATAAAATTAATTAGGTATGTACCTGATTAAAACTAATTTCATCACAAAGACAATATTTTTTTATCAATTTTATTTAGTTGATCTAATTTTTCCTTGGACAATAATAATGATATTACTCGTTTAAATAGAAGCTGACTGACATATCAATACACAGCAAAAAACTGCTGGGACCAGGGGTTACTCTCGATTTTAATTCCGATCGGTCGACATTGGAATTGAAACGTTTCGTACTTCTGAATTCGATGCTAGGGCCAAATCGCGTGACCTTTTTGGGAAACTAAGTAAAATGGAGATTGGGCTTGGCGTGTAGTCACGCAATTTTAAACTAATTTTGCGCTAGCATCAAAAGAAAGAAGAAAGAAAAACAGTTTACACGGAATGACGCGACTAAAAACTAAACAAACATAATCATTTTAAAGGAAAGATATGCGACATATCCTTGAAAAACGGCTGAACGCTCAGCTTAAAGCTGTGCATGCACAATGCGATGAGGACACAGCGCTAGTTTTCGGCGTTGGCCGGTGTTGACAGACAGACGCCGGAACGGTGCAGTGTGCAAAAAGATTTAAAAAAAATCATAGATGAATTTTAAATAAGTAAATAAAATAAAAACAAGGAATCATCGAATTCAAGAGTACCTAACGTCACAATCCGAATGTCGACCGATCGGAATTAAAATCAAGAGTAAGCCCCCAGGAGTGTGAAAATTTGCATGATGTATCCTTTTATGACGTACACGAGCACTATGAGAGGGTTTTCCAAAATTCAATCCGGCCTTAAGGATGGAGGCCAACCCGAGGTACATTTTCTTTCTTTTTATTTTTGATACACAGATATCTTGTGGATACTATCTAGGCTTCCATAGAAAGCAAAACATAATTTTTTGTAAAACTAACCCTATAAAGACCTTTGAAAATCTGCTATTTAACGTAGACTTTGGCCCTTCATAATTTACTCATATATATAAAAAAAACATAAAAAAGTACTTCTATAGAAACCTTGCACATTTAATCGAGATTCTGAGTGACGAGAATTTTTTTCAAAAACTTTTAAGGGTTTTAAAGAAACACGTGTTTCCTGGAACAAGTTTTGTAAAATATTCGTGTAAATCACGAAATTACTGAATGCCAACAGAGTTTTCAGGCGTTATCCCTCTTTTTTCGCGTTGCCTATTCATTAAACATCGCGTTGGATAGCGTTAGATGAAGCAACAAGCATTTAAACCACGCTCGACGTTGACGACAGGTGATTCGGTAAGGCCCACCGTAAGGGGATGAAACGGGGTTCCAAAGTCTGTATAGAAAAACCTTCTCTCACGCGAGCGAAGCCGCTGGCAGAAGCTAGTGGGTACATAAGCTGATACTACATATGACGCGTGACAGCAATTAGGTTTAGCTATTTGCTATTTACCTGGATAAACACTTAAACACTTGATTATACCGTAAATTATATGTGCCATTAGTTTTACGGTAAACAGTTTATGTTCTCTTCTTATGTACAACATTACTTGTAGTTTATGCGAAACCTGAATATAGTGTGTTCAGAATCAGTAACTGAATCGATTCCAATATTTTTTATACCATGTTATATGTCTTCCTAAAAATAATTTAAAGGACACAAGTCGGACACCACCGACACTAAGTACAACACTGGGTGCGGGAGCAATACAACGCTTCAATCGCCCGGATGGCCCGGTGACCATGTTTTTGTGTGAACAACCAGCTAACATAACAAGCTTATAACTTTGTAATTTTACATGATACAGTTATGAAATACTAAACACGTCGGGTGTTTCGCATATACTAAAAATAAGATTGTATAACCAATGATATAACCTTCCGTGTCAAAGAAAACTAGGTACTTTGAGAACTTCTGGGTCCACGATCGATAATAATAGATAATTAAATAACTTACGATAATATACGTTTTTTTACTACGTCCCGCTTTCGACGAAAAAATCCCGATTTTTTCACTAAAAAGTTTTAAAATCCCGACTTGCCAAAATAAAAAATCTGGCAACGCTGAGCTATACATACGAGTACACAACCTGGGGCCGGCGTGCTCCATCGTCGACCACATCATCGCTTACCATCAGTTGAGATAATGATCAAACGCGAGCCTATATAATTAATAGGTTAAATATTGTCATTTGAAATGGCTGGACTTGTACGCGAGTAAGACTTACTTGTATGTGACGCCCTCTAGCGGCCAAAAAGTCACGTGTTTAAAAAACGTTTAAATAAATATATTGTCTTTGATATTATTTGAAAACGGCTTCACTTGTATATTATCTATCATCAAAATTCAATATGGCGTCCTGAAGCGGTAAAAAAATTCGATGGTGAAAATGGTTTAATTAATAAAAACCGGGCAAGTGCGAGTCGGACTCGTATACTGAGGATTCATTACAAACCCATCTATGAAAATAATTTAATTCCCGAATCGAATGTCGAAGATTTTTCAGATTTTTTCCTTTGTTGGTGCTATAAGACCTTGCTTCAGGCCAAATTTCAGGATTCTAGGTCAACGGAAAGTACCTTATAAATTTTGATTCCCTTGAGAATGTCGAAATCTAGGTCTTTTGCAACATAAACGGCCGTATCTTTTTTTTTTCGTTAATTTAGAAGTTTGACTTTTTCACAGCTTCAAGGAACCATAGACCTAAGTATACGGTTTTAATTTCAACTCGATACCTCCACGCGTTTATGAGATAAAAGGTCTCAGGTTCTTTCTTAAGGTTTTTTTAAAAGAGTGTCTATGGAGTTTCTTGCACGTTCTTCTCCATAGAGATCTACGCTTTGGAACGTGCAATTTAGCTTCACTTTTTTTTTTGGACTGACCGACATTTTGACAATTCAAAAGTGCCTGTAATTGGTCTATTTGAAATAAACGCTTCTGATTTCTGATTTCTGGTTATTTGAACCATATACTCTGAGGAGGCGCACTAGTTTTATTCACTCTAGCCTTGAAGACACCAAAATGATATTCGGACGCAGCAGGCAAGTTGTTCCAGTCCATATTTCAATTCTTACTCTTATGTACTTTTCTAAGTTTATCTAGAACATTATTGACACCTCGTGCCTCGAAAAGCACGTAAAGCCGTTGTTCCCAGTTGTAATTCGTACCTAGATTTTTGAGAGTTGTTACAGATAACCCCCCGACTAAGACCCCGACCGAGTAAGGCCCCGACTTACGAGTTGTGTGTCCCCGATCTACCAACAAGCACTGGGCCCGACGAGTGGTGGTTTACGGCCCATTCTCTATTAGGGAGTAGGCCTGCGTCTCAGCAGTGGGAACGTCAAAAGGCTGATTATGCTAAACCACAGGTATTCCACATTCGGTTACACTGAAAGCCGACCCCAAGCTAGTTGATGAGAGACTAGGAAGTTGATGATGCTCATAATTCGTTGTAAATTCATCCAATGATGGCCAACCTTGTAGACTTATCCAGTGATGGCCAATGCCATGAACTACACCCCCCTTTCCGGAAAACATATCAAAATACCCAAATATACTCATAGCTATAAGAATTTCCCTCAGTGACGTAAGCCAATCATGAAGCTTATATCACACCAGAGAGGCCGTGAAGTTCAGTCCTCGTCGGTCGTCGGGGTCGTTCGGTCGCTGCCGAAGTGTCAATTGAGTTTGAGTGTTCGTAAGAACACGACGTGTGTGTTGTGATCATGGCTAGAGGTTTTTGTGTTTTTCTGTGTGTTTGTTTGAGTGTGCAAACTGTTTTGTGTCAGTTCGGTGAGTAGAAATCTTCAAAAAATAATGGAGTCGAGTCATTTCAGATACCTACTAACTTAATGTTTTGTAAATAACACATCTTCTATCCACAACATTTAAATAAACTTTCATGACCTTACATAAAATTGCAAGGTTTTATCAATAACATCTTGTAATTAGTGCGGAGAAAAAAACGTTAATTACTGGCAACTTTGATTCGATTTACTTTATTAGACCAATCATCATTATGCTGTTATTTTATTTTAAATACGGAACAACATTCATTTGTTTTTTTTTTCTATAATTTTGATAACTGAGCTGTCAAAAAACTAAATAGGTTTATATTATCTGTGAATGAACTCATTAGGCTGTATGGGTAGACATGCCTTTGCATGAAAAACTGTAAACCAGAATCGTGACTTAATACCCAATATGAATTACCTACATTCTGTTAGATCTTTATTTGATTCGAGCCAAGCATTGTTATAATACACGAACTCAATTTAACCTTACAAAAATACACATTGTAGGTAGACGTATAACTTACTCAACAACAAAGTACTTACATTTGAGGTAAAAAAGAGGAAAAAAACATGTTTGTAAAAACATAAGATTGACGCTGACGCATAAGATTGAGATTGACGCTGTAGACAGCTGCTCTACGATTTATCGACGACGAATGTTATCATCAGTAGCCCGATTCACGTAAAATCAAACAATCCAAATGTCGTTGAAGTTCTATTGTCGTTCGATTGTAGTCCTATCCAAAATCCGTATTCACGTATTCCTTGATCGAGCTTCGATAGAACGACATTTCAACTGGGTCGGAACGTAATCGGAACTAAACGACCTGTCAACGTCTTATTGCCAGTAACATTATTATGTATTCTACCAGCAAAATGAAATACAGAATTTAATTTTTTTAAATCTTATCTACGGTGTAATCAATTATTAAATAGAATTATAAACGATACTAATAACCATTTAATGAAAATTGTTATTTATAATACACATTTCACATAGAAACTTTTTAAATTGCGGTTTAAAACGTAAAGTCTATATTTTGTCTCTGCATTATCTATCAAAATAATATGACACATCAAATTGTCATTTCAAAACCTACTAGGGGGCACTTTTTTAAGAAATCGTTTTATTACAAATTCTTGTTAACCTGATAAGTCCCTACCAAATACAAAAACACCAGTGGTTTTAAGTTTCGTTAAAGCAAATAATATTTAATTATCGATACCTATTAAACCTTGTAAGTGTAACATTTACTCCTTGAGAGCGCCCTGATTGTAATTGCTAAGGGCTACTACCCCCTTATTACCCTTAGCAGTGGTGGCCGAGTGGTAAAGGCCCCGACTTACGAGTTGTAGGTCACGGGTACAAATCCGGCTGACTCACTTTGCGGCCTGGCTAGGCGCGTTACTTTGCGTAATTTATTTCATCCCACTGCTCTCAAAACGGTAAAGGAAAACATCGTGAGGAAACCGGCATGTCATAGAACCAAAACCTCGAAGACATGTGACATACACCAACCCGTACTGGGCCCGCGAGGTGGATTGCGACCCATTCCTCCTCCGAGAGAGGATGCTTGAGTCCCAGCTGTGGGAACATTATAGGCCTGATGCTATGCTATGGTGGAGAAGAATAACTAAGAGCACCGTGGAAAATTGCAGAAGAGCAGTTGCTCTTCAATTGTCTTCAAATGTGGGAAGTTTTACACGTTGGAACTGCGCTTCAATCGCCTGCAGATTCTTAATAAAGTAACTTACTTAGGCCGGAGCTGTTGATAGATCTAGACAATTAGAAAGTCATAATCACAAGAACTTAAATAATTTTTTTCAGATTTGATGAACCCCTCCAGCAATTGATTGTACTGTCAATCCTAAAACTATTGTTATGCACGAGACAAGAAAGGCATTTTGCATAATTTATTCGTCAATATCTCGTCTGTTGATTTGGCAAATGATGGGCAGTCTGCAGCCGAATAGATTTAGCAACGGACATAAACCCATAATTTAATTTATTTGTTTTTAAAATAATAAACTGATTTATTCAATTGATCATTATTTTATTTACACACCCTATACAGTTACTTACTAGAATTTAGTCAATGAATGAAGTGCTTTGCATAAACTATAACAATAACTAGCAAGTGCTCTATGTTTTGAAGCTAATAGCAATATGAATCTCAATCAAATTATCTCGTGTAAATTATTTTACGGTGGAGGAGTGCCCCACATGAGCGAAGCACCGCCGTGTGCTCGAGGCGATCGGTTGCATCGACCTTTCGCGCTGGTCTCTATTACAGCCATGATCCGGAGCGAGGAAGAATGGCAGGCGGTCGCCTCCTTCTGCGAAACAGCACGCGTGAAGAAACGGACTTCCTCACACCCTAGCGGCTAGGATCCCGAACCCGATATCCAGCCACCGTATGCGTGGGCGTGCGTTGCGGACGGTGAACAATGAGTAGCTAGCCATCTGGTAACTGTCCGGACCGAGTCCGAGACGTCGACGGCGTGTAGTGTTCCACGCATACCTAAAGGAGATTTCAGCAAAACCCTGGAACCCTGCAACGCAAGTCAAAGGTTTTAGTCAGTAAAAATCTGACACGCCCTCTCACTCCGTGGAAGTCATTGGATGATTTCCGACCTAAAAAAAAGTCGTGTCTCATTGCTCGTTACAATTACGATAACTTTATGTAGGCATTGTTCTCATAAATAAGATTTACACAATACGCCCTGTAGTTAAAACTAACTTCTGTTCAACGACATTTCAACCGTAATATTTGACGTGTAGTCGCTGGCGTCCTATCCGATCAAACAACGTTTATCTACCAGAATACCATTGAGCCAACGATTGAATGACGATTGAAACACGATTGAACTAGCTGAATACGGTTCAACGACTTTTCGATCGAACGAGTTCTAAATCGGAGTTGTTTGAAGGATGAGAATACGAAAATGTCAGAAACGACCAAGTCGCTACGACATCGCTACGGTTTTGATTACGTGAATCGGGCTACAGATCAATAGTTCAATGGTGCGGATGTGGATAAGGAAGGGCTTCCCCTTTTCATCTAGTTATAATAAATATCTATGAAATTATTGACTAGCTGCTGTCGGCCGCTTTTGCCCGCGTAAAAGTAGATAATTAACCCAAAGGGACATACCTACATAAGGAAAAAGTATCCTATGTGCTACAGGACGTGGTCTACGTCTGTACCAAGTTTCATCGAAATACATTTATTAGTTTTTGCGTGAAAGAGTAACAAACATCCATACACACAACTTTCGCGTTTTGATATTAGTATGGTAGGTCATTAGGTATCCCAAATTTATTTTTAATGATTGAAATCACTTGCATTACAACCCCTTTTTTAAACGTGAAAATCGTCAAATAGGTGAAGCGAGAGTGTGTCAGACTTTTAATGACTACAATCCACAATACCACATGCGTTCCTTCAGTTGCCTTTTGCCAGGACCACGGTTACTCTTTCGCTGCCGCGTTAATTTCACTTGAATCTCTGTAAATGAAGTTCGTATTTTTATTCGTGAGTAAAATCTAGGTCTTACCATCTGTAGATCTTGTCCGATGGTCTCTCATGGTCTTGTTTCTGATAGCAAAGCATAATCAGCCATGAAAAACATTGGCGGTCTAGTGGTAACGACCCTGATTTACAAGTTGTATGTCGCAAGTTCAAACCTGTCCAGGCGCATTACTTTATGTAATTTATTTCATCATCACTGCTCTTAAAACGGTGAATGAAAACATCGTGGGGAAAACCGGCATGTTCTAGAACCAAAAATTTGAAAGCATGTGACATCCACCAACCCGCACTGGGTCCGCGTGGTGGATTACAGCCCATTCCCTCTCATATAGAGGAGGCTTGAGTCCCAGCAGTGTAGACATTAAAGGCTGCTTATGATTGTGCTATTTAAAATAATTTGTAGCTTATCTTAATAATCTAGCGATATCTGAACTTATCACGTTTTTGTGATTTACTGCAAAAACGTGAATAGAAAACAAAACCCGACTGACCAGTTGTAGTATTTAAATATTCAAGTTTGTTTGAAAGAAGTGATTTAAATAAAATAACTAGTTGGCAATAGCAACATAACGTCTTATTGTATTAAGTTTTCGACTCCTAGACCCGGAATAACTATCAGACTCTGTAGGCCATACAAATATTTGTCCCTTGCGGGAATCGAAGCTTTCATAAGCAGCACTGCAGCAACCAATCGATAAGCCACTGCACCAACCGTGTCGTAATTATTCGGTTAATAACTCCTCTCTTAGAGAGGAGGCCTGTGTCCCAGCAGTGGGAACATTAAAAGGCTGATAACGAATAATTAGTAATATCGTGCGGATTTTATTACGCATACGTAACCTCCGCAAATATCCTTTTCATACAACTGTTTATTGTAATGCGTGCAATACGCACGCGGGCGCGTTTTTTGACTTTCTGCCTGGCTGCGGAGCAAATCCGGATGCGTGATGCAATCCGATTGATATTAAAAACACCCTTAGTAGTAGTTCAAAAAAGATGGGCTTAGTTACAGATATACAAACTAAATTCATTTATATATGTTACTAGCGACCCGCCCCAGCTTCGCACGGGTGCAATGCTGATATTAAATACATTACGCATGTATTATACATATTTAAAACCTTCCTCTTAAAGCAATCTATCTATTAAAAAACACGCATCAAAATCCGTTGTTTTAAAGATCTAAGCATACATAGGGACAGACAGCGGGAAGCGACTTTGTTTTATACTATGTATTGATAAACATGATGTATTGGTACTAACGTTACAACTTGTAGCGGCCTGGTATGAGCGACATTATTTTTTTCTTTTGAATTAACTTTTCTAAAGAAAGTTATTAATTCATATCTATGGGCAGAACTGCAGACTCAATAAAAAAAAAGTAAAAAAACTAAAACCCGACTACGACAAAAAAAGAACGTTGAAACAAGATTTTTGGGATACTGAAATAAACAAGGTTACTGGAGAAACAAGAACAAAACAAAAAGAAAAGTCGTAGTTCCACGTTATATAGGTAAACGTACCAACCATTACACTTTAATAACGTGTGACTACGACTTGGTGTTAAAACACTGTGCTTCTACATTGTCTTTGACATCAAATTTTTTGACCGCTTGAGGGCGCCACATTAAATATTGATGATAATATTTTTGATAAGCACGAGTGAAGCCCTTTCAAATGATATCAAATACGGTGTATTTATAATAACGTTTTTTTTAACACATGACTTTTGTCCGCTAAAGGGCGACACTTGAACAATATATTGGAAATGCACAAGTAAAGTCCTTTGAAATGATACCAAACACGACGTGTTTATCTTAATCTTTTATTAACACAATACTTTTTGTCTACTAGAGGGCGCCATATTGAATTTTGATGATATTTTTTTATAAGTATAAGTGAAGCCCTTTCTAATGATATCAAACACAGTGTATTTATCTTAACATTTTTTTTAACACATTACTTTTTGTCTGCTAGAGGGCGTTAGTTTAAATTTGAATAATATTTTGGAAATCTACGAGTCAAGCCCTTTCTAATGATACCAAACACGGCATATTTATCTAATTTTTTATTTTTTAACACATTACTTTTTGTCCACTAGAGGGCGCCATATAGAGTTTTGTGACACGTTACCTAGCCTATGTTCAGCGGACAAATAAGACGGTTCTAACGATACCTCATAAGTCGAGTTCCGATAAGTTGATTAGGAGCTATGAGGGAACAGATGAACATACTCACATACATACATACATACATACATACACAGCCGGTCAAAATCATAACCCTCCTTTGTCTTTGCCGTAGTCGGGTAATCAAAAGATGACCATCTATTTGCGTTACAGGAATCCCCTTCAGAACATAAACAAAAATACATCGCCTTTGTCTTTATTGTTTGAAAACAACAAACGACCTACTCATTATGTAATTTTAAATTAATGATGATGTCGAATAAAATACAGAAACATAAAATATTGACCTTGAACTCTCATAAATCGGAACCATGAACCACAATCGTTGAACTTAATTATGGCAACACCACTTGACACGGAACTGTACAATTATCTGAGTACGTTCATTGCATACAATCCATTTTCCTCGTGAATTGGAAAAAATACCATTATAAGTTAGCACCTTTTGAGACTACATCCGGCATTTTTTATTTACACATCAAATATCAGTGTATATTTTAATGATCTAATACTAAAGTATATAAAAAAACCCATGAAGTGTCGTCTGTGTGTAATTCCCCTTCGTCTTTATGGTTGAGTACCCCCAAAATATTGGAATTAAGGCCAATCTGACGGCCATTATAAGCCATGTGTAAACGGCCACGGACAACGACTGACAGTTATTAGGTTGAATCATACAGAAACAAATTAGTATCACGTTGCTATTTAGATTTCAGTTTTGTAACGAAAAATTGCAGTAAATGTCTCTTTTTACTCACAATCTATCAACCAAACAACCACCTTTAAAACAAAACATAGCTCTCTTATGGCTGCAGGCCACCCCATGCGCGAGGGAACGGCCCACACTTTTCAACCGCCCGCTTGCGGACGACGAGCTATGGGTAGCACGCCGTCCGGTTATAACTGACTGGACCGATCCCAAGACGTCGACAGCGCGTAATGTTCCACGCGCGCCTCAAGGAGATGTCAGCAAATCGTAGGGGCTCAGCAGGGTCGAAGCCTATTGGGACCATGGGTTAAGTAAAAATAAACCCTTGGGACTTTGGAACGCAAGGCAAAAATGGAACAAACAAGTGGGTTTTAGTCAGTAAAAGTCTTACATGCCCTCGTGCTCCGCCCAAGGGAGGGAGATGTCATTAGATGATGACCCAAAAAAAAGCTCTCATATGGCAACTTCTTTTGGTAATCTTGTATTTATTCACTAATTTAAACAAAAGAGTGCTTCACTGTCCATGGAGTTTCTCACAAATTCTCCATACCGATGCTTTATGAGATCTACGCTTTGGAATGTACAAATAGCTTCACCTTTTTTTGACTGACCTTGACAGTTCAAAAGTGTCTGTAAATGGTTTATTTGAATTAAATGGTTTGAGTTTGAATCATTTTTGTCATTGCTTTGTACCTACAGTTAAGCGCAATTTAGACGGTACGAGTTTCTCGCCTCGAACATACGACAATCGTAAGAGCATAGAAAAAATGTCATCGTCTAAACACATACCTAGGCGGTGCGAGTTTCTCGTCTCGAACGTACGATATAATCGTATGAACAAAAAAGCATCTTCGTCTAAACATTCATCTAGACGGTTCGAGTTTCTCGACTCGAACATACGATTCTCGCCATACGATTCTCGCTAGAGTGGACGAGCGAGAGGTATGACTTACCTCTCGCTCGTCCAATCTGGCGAGAACAAGGATCATATAATATCCTAGGGACAAACTGGATTGATTCCGGAGCAAAATTACACACTCTAAAGTGTACTATATTTTCATGTGCATTAGGTTCATATGTTTCATTGACAAGTAAAAGAAGAAAAAACGTTCAGAGCAAGACAATGAGAAAGAGGTGGTGTGTCCCTTTCTAACCTCTATTTATAACTAGGGTAACCATAAATTTACTGTTTATGTAAATTATTAATATTTATTATGTCATTGCAGCATTTTAATATTAATTGATGCTGTAGAATTCTACTACTTATGGACGGCAAAGTACCAGTTACTCCTAACTATTTGTGAAACCTAAAAAAATAATTTTAACTTAAACTATTTTTGAGAAGTCAAAAGTAATTAATTTTCAATTTTTAAAAATATTTTTTTACTGAATAATGTTTTTTTTTAGGTATAAAGAGTTTTAGTAATCTTACTTGAGACGCGCCAGTTAAGAACAGATTTTGGAACCCATGACATAAAGAGAGATCACAATTCATGGTATTAAAGTTCCAGAATCAGTTCTTTAGTAAAATTAGTTCTGATTGACGACTTTTTTTTAATGAAATGACCCGTTGGTGGTTCGTACAGCTACAAAAATTGCGTATTTAATTCGGCTGGAGTGCTAGACGAAGCGTTCGACGCTAAATCCCCATGCGTGCGCTTATGATATTCGTATTATCTCTTTAACCTTTCGTCCAATTATCATCATCATTTCAGTCCAAACACGTCCACGGTAGGACACAGGCCTTTCCCAAATGTCGCCACAATGAATGGCTCTAAGCGTTTCGCATCGATCGGATTTCCGCAACCTTTACCAGGTCATCGGTCCACCTTGTAGGCCTTCCACGTTTCACACTGTCACCACTCCAAAACCTTTCGGCCTCAACGGCCATCTGGTCTGCGAGCAATATGCCCTGCCCATTGCCGCTTTAGTTTGGCGATTTTTCATGCTATATCCACAACCTTGGTTCCCCTGCGAATATCTTCGTCCAATTAATATGCAGTTAAAAACAAAAAAAAAACACATGTAGGTATTTATTATTTATTTATTAATTTGATTTGTTTAGAGCTTATTTGTCGCGTACTATAACAACATCTTGAACTTCTTTAGAGTAGAATTGTCCCGTAGTACGAACTAGTCTGTGGACACACTAGTAGGAAGAGATAACATACCCTTTTGTATCGTACTCTTTGGAACGTTTTTGAGGTTGTCGTAATTTCATGTAATGTCATGTAATGCCATGTCATATCATGTTATGTCATGTCATTTGTCTTGTCGTTTGTCATATTATTCTAAATATTGTGTGCGTGCATGGTATCCTAATAGTGAGTTGTTTGCACTATAAATCGAAAGAAATCTCGCAACCATTCTAAACAGCAACTATTTTAATTCATTATTCCCCGAGAGGGCGCCGGCGTTCGCACACCTATTGTCTTTCTATTGTGTCTCTAATTACGGTATTCAACAGGATGGCCCAAAAATCTTTTAAATTTGGTTCTGACGATAATATTAAGTTCATTGAACTTTATAGAAGTTACGAGTGTTTATGGAATACGGAGAATGAAAATTACAAAAACCGTGATGCGAGAAATGCAGCTCTTCAAGTCTTTACTAAAGAAATGGGTGTTGAGAATTTTGGTCCAAAAGAAATTACGGCAAAAATTAAAAATATGCGAAGTCAGTATTTGCAAGAGCGAAAAAAAGTAAACTCATCTTTGGGGACTGGAGTTGGCGCAGAAAATATTTACGTACCTAAATTACCGTGGTACGATTCCTTGGACTCGTTTTTGAGAAAATCTGCAGAATTTCGTACTACAATTTCAAATTTGGTGAGACCTATACATACTAAGCATACATTATAAGCATGTACAAAAAATTATAAAACACAAGGTTTCGTTTATTGATTTTTTTTTTTAAAATATTGCATTTTCCTGCCACGGAACTGCGCCACAATTGTTAAAATAGTTACAGTACTGCTCACGAACTGAAATCGCCGCTCTGGTAAAGTTACCGTCATTTTGCGAAACTAGGTTTCTAAAGGCTCCATTTGCGTGGTTTTCTCTCCACGTACCTGGTCGTATACCTGATTCGGATTCTTCATCTAAAAACCCAGGAGGAGTGTATGCGTTCACCGATGTTTTTCTTAACCAATTATGTAAAACACACGTTGTTTTAACAATTAAATCTACTTTTTCAGGCGCTAATCCTATGGGCCTTTCAAAAATCCTAAATCTTGATACTAAAATACCAAATGCGTTTTCGACAATTCTCCTGCATCGGCATAGTCTATAATTAAAAATTTTTTGTTCTTTTGTTAAATTATTTCGACGTGGGTATGGTTTCATTAGGTACGGCTTTAGAGGAAAAGCTTCATCTCCGACGAAAACAGCATCGCTAGGCAAGTCTAGTGTATTTTCCTCAATAGCTTTTTTGAAGGAGCTTTCATTAAATATACCGCCATCGGAGTTTCTTCCCTTGGCTCCAATGTTAACATATATAAAACAATAGTTGTAATCAACGCATGCTAAAAGAACAATACTGAATGCGTTTTTATAATTGAAAAAATCTGATCCTGTTTTTGGAGGACACTTGATCAAAATGTGTTTGCCATCCAAAGCTCCAGTACACGAAGGAAACTGCCATCTTGTTTCAAAGCCTGTTTGTATATTGACCCATTCTTCTTTGGTCCTTGGTACCTAAAACGAGTAACTAAATGATACTTATTTTGCAAATATATTTTTTTCAAAGAAGAAACATAGGAGTGGGTTTAAGTCAGCAAAAGTCTAACAGGCCCTCTCGCTCCACCCGAGAGCAATTTTCCACCTTAAAAAAAGGACTGCTAAAGAGCTCAACTTTATCTATATATTTTTTAATTTCAGATAGATGAACCTATCCCAAGTACATCTCAAAACCAAGACAATGACTCAGTATTTGATCTTGAACAAACTAAAACATTCCAAACAGGCTCTGTGATCGACATAGTTGATTTGACACCGAATTCCACCCAAACTAAGAGGGCCAGGGCAAAAAGAAATTTTTTTGACATAGAAACAGCCATCGACAGATTAGATGCCATAGATAAAAGATCAAGGCAAAATGAGGACGAAATAGATATGTTTGGGAAATATGTGGCATCCAGTTTGCGTAAACTTAATGAAAAAAACCGAATATTTGCTCAAGATGAAATCCAGGCAACACTCTCAAAGTTTAAACTAAAAAATTTGAAAGAGACGACTCCAATGCCTGATTCTCCATTTTCTAGATCTGATAGCGACATATAGTGGTGGAATTCAAGCGTGAATGACAACTAAGATAAGTAGTCCTTCGACTGAGGGTTTTTACCTAGAACTTTTTTACTGTACATGTAATTATATATGTGGAGCTAATAGCATAATATGTAGAAAAAAGTTTACCAATAAATTGTGATATTGATTTCGGCCAATAAAGCCGGTGATGAAGAACAAAAATTCTCCCGGGAGATCGAGTGCGTGGGGTCGCTAATGCCAAACAGTTCGCCACAAAACTGCCCTGCATATTGTATCTCTCTTAGTCTGGCCCCTCACCCTAGGCATGTTACGGAAAACTAACCTTCCGAAAAGCTAACATACACATAAGTGCCTAAGTATTTTGTTTTTCAAATTAACTTAAAACATTCACGGTAACTTATCTCATTAGACAACACAAGTATAAAATTACTATTTTTTTAAATCCCCGGCAGTCCTTGCCATCAATATGAAATGTTTAAAACTGGTCAAGACGAATCTAATGAGCCCAAACTAGATAGGTTTCCTAGTAAGCATTCCAAAGTTCCATCAGCCACCTCCCAGTTCTAGCATCAGGTCCTTGTCATCATGAGAAATGTATAGCACTGGTTAAGGGGAATCTAATGAACCCAAATTCGATAGGTTTACTGTGTTATTAAGCAATCCAGGGATACCTTTGAGCTTCATCATCAGACCAGCTCAATAGCACCAGATTGTACACGAGTATTTCAAATATTAGGACACACAAATGTTTGAAAGTAAAATAAATACGCATTATAAGTGATTAACCTGTTGAATACCGTAATTAGAGACACAATAGGAAGACAATAGGTGTGCGGACGCCGGCGTCCTCTCGGGGAATAATGAATTAATATACATACTACCGCTAACAAACGAGCTGGTGACCTTAACCTGAACAGAACTTCATAAATTGTAGCTAAGAACCATCTCGATTAAGACAGCTTTCAAACAAAAAAAACCGCATCAAAATTAGTCTATTCGTTTGGGCGATACGATGCCACGGACAGACACAGACAGGCTGACAGATAGACAGGTCAAACTTATAACGCCCCTCTTTTCCGTCGGGGGTTAAAAATAGTGCCTATGTACAAACTTGAGGACTTGAGATACTAATTGAACTATTGTAATCCTCATTATTTTTTTTCAAAATCAACGTAATATTTTTTTATTTAGTAAACGTTTCTTCTACATAAATTTTATTAACACATATCATATTTTTTTTAAATTTTCATCCACAGTAAAAAACTGTTGTAGGTTTAGATGATTTTAACCACGGGACGGGCTGGAAGAACAATTAATTATATAATTTGGAATTATCTCGGTATTGTTTTGATTTGTAGCTATAAGTTAATTACCTTGTAATCTTTTTTTGTTATTTCTCTCAAAAGGCTGATGTCGAATAAATATTATAAAGAATATAATAAGAACAAATATATAAATAAATAATAAGTAATTTTTGAGTGTTTTTTATCCATACCTTAATAAAGTCTTCCAATGCTGTGTAAATAGCTTGGAGAACTTCAACCAAAAAGTAACTTATGGTACATTTAGGTACTCTAAATATTTCGGATAATGATTGAAAAGAATCCCCTGTGGCCAGAAACTTTAAGGTTATTTCCAATTTTGTACGGGCACTTAATGCTTGACGCATATTTGTATCTTTTTTTTGGATAGATGGTCCCACTTTTTGAAGCAAGTATGAAAATTGGGCTTTCGTAACCCGAAACATATTTTTAAATGCCTTTTCATCTTCCACTTGTAATTCAAGGCACAATGTGTTCGACGCTCCAAAATCATTCCTTCTCGCTATCCATTTTTTAACCCAACATCTTTTTTTCCGCTTTCGTTTCATTATCTCTTGTCTAATAAGAGCAGATATAATCAAAACACCCTCACGCACTACACTCATGGTAGCAACTCTCACAAAAACTCGAAATACGATTATTGCCTAGAAATTTTGTTTAGAACGACACGAGCAATCCATTGAGAGGCGATTCTCGCCCAAAGATTTTATGAAACTCTCTGGATTGCTTACGACAAACTCAAAAACGTTCCGAAGAGTACAGTATACAAAAGGGTATGTTATGTCTGCCTACTAGTGTGTTCATAGACTAGTTCGTACTACGGGACAATTATATTCTAAAGAAGTTCAAGATGTTGTTATAGTACGTTGCAAATAAGCTCTAAACATATCAATACAATTAATAAATACCTACATGTGTTTTTTTTTTGTTTTTAACTGCATATTAATTGGACGAAGATATTCGCAGGAAAACCAAGGTTGTCGACATAGCACGAAAATCGCCAAACTAAAAGCGCATTGCCGCAGCGGCACATTTCTCGTAGACCAGATGGCCGTTGGGGCCGAAAGGTTTTGGAGTGGTGACAGTGTGAAACGTGGAAAGCCTCCTACAAGGTGTACCGAAGTAAAGGATGCGGAAATCCGATGGATGCGACGCTTAGAACCGTTCATTGTGGCGACATTTGGGGGAGGCCTGTGTCCAACCGTGGACGTGTTTGGACTGAAATGATGATGATGATTGGACGAAAGGTTAAAGAGATAATACGAATATCATAAGCGCACGCATGGGGATTTAGCGTCGAACGCTTCGTCTATACCTCTAGCCGAATTAAATACGCGATTGTCGTAGCTGTACGAACCACCGACGGGCCATTTTACAAAAAAAGTCGTCAATCAAAACTAATTTTACTAAAGAACTTTAATACCATTGAAGCGAGTATTTCATGAGATAAATTAATAAAAATTAAATTGTAATTCGTAATATATTTTAAGGTGAAAATTTACAAGGGAAGTGACATGACATATAATACAATGTTTTTTTATAAACGCTACACTAAGGAGTTTTTATTATGAACTAAAAGAAGTTCCGCTACACCATGAATTGTGATCTCTCTTTATGTCATGGGTTCCAAAGTCTGTTCTTAACTGGGGAGTCTCAAGTAAGATTACTAAAACTCTCTTTATAACTAAAAAAAAAAAATATTATTCAGTTATAAAATATTTTTTTAAATTGAAAATTAATTACTATTTTTTTAGGTTTCACAAATAGTTAGGAGTAACTGGTACTTTGCCGTCCATAAGTAGTAGAATTCTACAGCATCAATTAATATTAAAATGCTGAAATATTAATAATTTACATATATAGTAAATTTATGGTTACCCCAGTTATAAATAGAGGTTAGAAAGGGACACACCACCTCTTTCTCGTTGTCTTGCTCGGAACGTTTTTTCTTCTTTTACTTGTCAATGAAACATTTGAACCTTATGCACATGAAAATATAGTACACTTTAGAGTGTGTAATATTGCTCCGTAATCAATCCAGATTGTCCCCAAAATATATAAGATCTTTGGTAGGTATAGACAAGTCAAGATTCTCGAAAGCAAGCAGTGGTGCCAACTTAGCACTTTCAGTGCTAGATTTGGCACTATTTTCACAAGGCCAGCACTGAAATCTAACATACACCTAGCACTGAATGTAGCACTATTTAATAGTCAAGCGAAATTTTCTAATTCCAGATAATAAAACGAAGACACGCCATGTATATATATGCATTCTTATTTCACATAGATTTATTACCTTTGGAATTACACATAGATAATTAATAAGTTTATGAGTTTTTGGCGGGATAACTTCGAGTGATGTTCAGTGGGTGTTTCAATTCTTTGCAAATTGATTCCTAGCGGATATTGTGATGTAAAATAAGTGTAGTTTCACATAGCAATATATTGGAATAAATAAATATTAATATAAGTATATAAATTAATTACGTAT
Source organism: Leucania comma (assembly GCA_958295575.1). NCBI lineage: Eukaryota > Metazoa > Arthropoda > Insecta > Lepidoptera > Noctuidae > Leucania > Leucania comma. The sequence continues at coordinate 1,888,662 of OY282484.1, forward strand.
ATCAATTATTTATATTCGAACAGGACTTAAAAATGTTAACAAAACTTGCCACTCGTATGAAATTCCCTAAGACATTATTAAAAACATAGTCAAGAAAGATAATATCTTTCTTGTCTATGTTTTTAATAATGTTGTAAAATTTCAGCCGCCTTTTTCAACATATTATGTTGAAAAAGGCGGCTGAAATTTTACAACCATCCACATCAACGGCGACGGTAGTAGGTACAAGGAGAAAACGATAAAAACAACTGCAGAAATAGATATTGACATTGACAGTAAATATGAGTGGTTATAGTATTAAAATAATATAAAAAAATAAAATAAATTTTTTTTATTATTTTATTTCATATAGCACTATTTTTGGCAATCCATAGCAATCTGGCACTTTTTGGGAAGTTTTTTAGCACTCACTGGTGGTATAGAGTTGGCATCACTGAAAGCAAGAATCTTCTCATGATATTTTTGCCGTCTAAACAGACGCAGGACATTATCGCCTAGTGATTATTGCTTACGAGTCTCGTATGACATAATCGTAGGTGAGAATTTGTTTCTTACCTGCGTGTAAACACTTTGATACGATAATGTCATGGCGATTATTGCTTACGATTATTGCGTACGATTTTCTCGAACAAGACGTTCGAGAAACTCGTACCGTCTAAATTACGCTTTACGAGCAATAAGATATAATATTATATCTTTGTCACATTTTCAATTTATCTTAACTACTGCTATTCAAAACGATCAAACAGATAATTTGAAAACTATTGTCGTAAAATCCTCGACACACAAGATGAACCATCATGGTGGTCGACCTTGTACGTAACCGTTTTTCGGGTCTAAATCGAAGTGGGGGGCTGCGCGTAACCATAGCAACGGGTTCAAATTATTTGCCGCATAATATAAATATATTTTGGGTGGGTTTTAGTCGGTAAAGATCTGAAACTCTCTCTGGCTTCACCCAGAGCAGGAGAAGTTTTTAATTGATGCTTAACCACCGGAAAGCACTAGACAGAAATTAGGTTTTAGTGGTGCTTGATGAGATCTAGACTTTGGAATGTGCAAATAGCTTCACCTTTTTTGACTGACCTTGACAGTTCAAAAGTGTCTGTAAATGGTTCATTGGTATTAAGTAAATGGTTTGAGTTTCAATCATTTTTGTCATTGCTTTGTAGATTCGGAAAATCGCATTGTCTACAACTAGTCTTATGATTTAGTAATGTAATGGCCATCAATGACGTAGTCGTTTAATGGAGCCTATTTTAAGTAGCGCTTATAACTACGTTAATCGACTGGTTTGGATGAATCATAATATTTTTTTAAGCCACTAAAAGACATGGTCTGAGGGCCGAGCGCGAGATTTTTAACGTAGGAACAGTATGGCCGAAATATTTTGACCGCTCTGAACATCGAACGAGTGAGAGCAAACCCAGCCAGGTGCATTACTTTGTGTAATTTATTTCATCACCATTACTCTCAAAACGGTGAAGGAAAACATCGTGAGGAAACCGGTATGTCCTAGAACCAAAAATTCGAAGATATGTGACATTTACCAACCCGCACTGAGCCCAAGGTGGATTACGGCCCATTCCCTCTCTTAGAGAGGAGGCCTGTGTCCTAGCAATGGGAACATTAAAAGGCTGATGATGATAATGATGAACACCTAATAATTAAAATGACGAATCAATTGCGTATTTTTTGAGAATGCCCAACAATTTGGAACGTAACTTCAGATTGGTCAAAATATGTTGACCATAGAAACTGTACTCGATAGCGTTAACGTAAAAGTCAAATTAGAGCTTCAGGGTTTTCGTCAGGTTCTGGAGTGGGGATCACGTAGGTACCGATGACCTGGTGAGGGTCACGGGACTTCGATGAATGCGAGACGCACAGGACCGGCCGTTATGGTGACCTGTAATAATAATAATAATAATCATTTATTTGTCAGGAAATTATTCCCATATTAAGACATTACAAATACATACTATATTTATAATTAATACACATTATATTAAAATTCAATTCAATTTTATCAAGTAAAAGTGAAATTATTAAAATTCTATAAACGGAATAAAATAGAAATAAAATAAAATAAAATTAATCACAATAAAATAATAAATAAAAATAAAATAAAACATAAATCTTAATAAAAATACTTATATTGTCACTACATTAACCATGCAACAATGGTTAATGTAGTGACAGTCAAACCTCAGTCCGCAGTCAGTCCTCAGGATAGTGTTGGAGCTGGCGGCTGAAATGATGACAATGAAACGTCAATTTGTATTAAAAACAGAATAAGCGCAGGCAGGTTACACTAGTGGAAAACCATGGTTATCCCTCTGGTTCAACAAATATGGGGCCGTTCAGATATTACGTACGCAGATTTTTGGAAAATATTAATCTCCCTCTCCCCACGTCAGCAAAAGTAATCGAAGCTCACGCCGCCCCCACCCGTCAATCCTTACATAAAAATTGGTGCCTTCATGTATTTTTAAAAAATAAGCAAAGCAAAAGCCCCCCACCTCCCTGTAGCGCTTACATAATATTTGAACAGCTACGGTGACTAAGGTGACCACACAAAATCATTAGAAGCTTCTCAAAAAAATAAAAATACAGTTGTAATAACAAAACTAAAGTTCCGTCACAAAGTTAACTATTCAAAGGTAACAAACGATGCCAATTGACACTGAACTTAACGACTTATTATGTGTACAGCAAAAAACTATACATATAAATAATACCTACTCTGTGTGGAAATACCTCATCACATACATAGGTGGAGTATAATTTGACAACAACAATCTAGGTACTTAAACCGTTAAATTTTGGTGATTTCAATCCCTCGGAGGGTCGATTAGGTACATGTAACACTATCGATTTGTAAAGAGAAAATTAAAAAATAAAGCACTAGTGACACGAAGTGACACTATCTCCCGCCCCACCCAAGAGCGGGATTTGTCATTTGATGATTTTACCAACCATAAAAAAAAACTTACACAACTATGTTAGTAGCTCAATACAAAAACATATAAAATTAAATACTGGAAGCCTTTCCGCTAGTGGTAAGGCTACGTTTTATCCCGGAAAATGTATAATATAACGTGGTATCTAGTCAAAAGGCAACACAATGTAACAAATGGCCACAGTAAGCCGCAGTTCGATAATAATGATGTAATCTAAAGTTTAAACACATATTTTCCTGTCATTCTTTCATGTTTACGGACCTAGGATCTCTATTTAGGTAAAGATTCTACTGCCAAAATATTTGAAGTATTAATCACCTCTATTTTGTGACTACCTTGTTTATTCAAGGCAATAATTCTGATACGAGGTATATATTTTCACCGATGGAAAGCTGCTTTATTCCTGAGTGATATAAGGTATATATATATTATTTACCTACGCGGGCGAAGCGGCGGACTAAAGCTAGTGGATTATAAGAATACATGTATTATATAGAATTATTATCACAATATGTCAATCTATAAACAATAAAGCTTGAAAAAGGTAACTATTGAGATAAAAGCAGAAAAAGTTTTTGTCAGGACTTTTTGAAATTAAATTCAGTGACTGTTTTAATTATAACAAATGAATTCCCAGTGGATATTGTGATGTAGGGACAGAGGCTGGCTCGATATATCTGCAGCCAAATACTGCCAAAACAGTATCTAGAATATGTTACATCTGTATTGTAATGAAGCTTAGAGGAACTCAAAACTGATTATAAAATTTTAATCATTTTTAAACATGATGCTGGTTAAATGCACAAGCGCAGGACCAATATTTCAATTAAGATTAAAACAAAGTGCAGTAGGTGGCAAATAATTTGACACTAGATATTGTGGTGGGGGAAGCTCCCGCTACCCACAAACCCATACATTTGGACATGCTCCAGCTAACCCCACCACGAAAATATCTAGTCAAATTATTTGGCGCCTACTGTACCCAGATAATAGTATCAAGAATGACTATGTTACGTCTAGGCAAGCGTACTCCATCATCGCTTACCATCAAGTGAGACAGTGGTCAAGCGTTAACCTATTATAACAAACAATAAAAAAGCAAATTATCTTCAATCAAATTGCCAAAAAGAGCAAAGACCTCCCCATTTGATGCTTCATAATGCTTGGCAGACGCCTTTCTACCAGAAATTAAACTACGAAGAAGAAGATACGTAACTTTGTTGGTTGATACTAGTATGGCGGTAAGAGTATCAAAGACTTGGTTTGGATTTGGTCAAACGAAGCTAAGTTTTTTAGCACTTTTACATATCACATCTTACTCGCTCCGTTACGTCACAAAGCTAAAATGGAATTGGACACAGCTTCATAGCTTAGCTTCACCGCTTTATGTACCTTGCCTGGTGGAGAGACAACCTTAATAATGATTTTCATTGATCCAGTGTTTTTATCCAGCGAAGCAATCTGGAAACAGAAAGCCGATGGTCCCGGTTGCCATTCGTAGATCTTTGACAGTCGTTCTCCAAGGAGTATCGCGTTGACCAATAACTAGGTTGCGAAGCAGTCGCTCTGGGAACAAGGTAGGAAGATGATGAAGCAATCTGCCGATAGGGATAAGCCATTTGCCGATAAGGGATTATTTTATCCAAATCATCCTCTGGAAACTGGATACTGAATAATATTGGATCAATGAAAAACAAACCATAAAAGAAAGCATGAAACATATACGTTGTACGCAATCCAATGATTTAATTTTGTTTTTCTCCCACAGGTTTCTTCCCACAAAGAGATAACCGAAACAATGGTTTCTTCGGCCAAGGCTTCCTGCAAGGACCCAGGAGATTCAAGGACAGGCAACAAGGCTTCTTCAACAATAGGCCTAACAGACCAGCTGTCATTTACACTGAGAACCCGCAAGATAGCGTTTATATAGTAGAAGAAGCCCCACAAAACGATTATAACAACTATAATAATAACGGACAGAATTTCGGAAGGCCTATCTCTTTCCCAAAAAATAATCCAGAATACAATGGAAATGTTAATTTCCAACCTAACCAAGGCAATGGTTTTCAACCAAATTACGATAATGGTGAAGTTTATCCTCCTCCTCCGGATGGAGGGAACCCGGTGTATCAAGATGAGAACAATCAGGATAACAACGTGAAACCTCAAGAAGGTAATCTAGCTTTTGATGTTTTCTTATTTGTTGCTTATTGTTAAGATTGACAAGTAGTTTATGAAGTAATGCTCTACAAAATCTAATCTAATTAGTCTATTATGTCCCACTGGTGGGCCATGGTCTCGCTCTCCCTATTCCACATGCTTATATCTACGGCTATTGCGGGCTAGTACCTCTAGTAAGAATCAAGTTCATCTTTCACCTTTGTCTTTGTCTAGGATCCAACAATGTAGGGTCGGTGCCCTAAGTTACCTGACCCACCCCTTTAATAGTTTTTCAAATGAGGTGTTTAGGGCACAGACTGTACTAATATGGTGGCCAAACATAAAAACATTGCCCGTAAGTGTTATATCGTCAAAGTCGCAGGAAATCCTTGATGAGGGACACACATAACTTTAAAGTGTGGTAGACCAAAGGGGAGGTAAATAATCAGTTGGTATTCATTTAGGCTGAAATAATTATGTTAATATGCTTCCTGAAATATTTGAAAGAGTTAAAGAGCCCTGGAACGTCAACTGAAGGAAAACAGGTGGGTTTTGTCAGTAAAAAACTGATAAACCCTCTCAGTCCACACAGAGCAGGAGAAATTATTTGATGCTTTGCCATCATCTACTTTAAACAGAAAGTAAACTAAAGGAGTTCTAGACAGATCTCCTTTACTTACCGTTTAATATAACAGCTACCCAGGACAAATGTTTGTGTGATGAGCACGATCATTTGTTCTGTGTCTGGGTGTAATTTATCTATAATATGTAGTATGTATTTAGAAATATATAAGTATGTTTATCAGTTGTCTAGTACCCATAACACCAGCACTGCTTAGCTTGGGACTAGACAGCGTTGTGTGATAGTTGTGTATGATAGTTCTGAGGATTTATGAATCTGCTTTTTTATTAAAGATAACCGGGTAATAATGACCAAATATCTTAAGATTTATTTATGTATCAAAAAATTTATGGTTTTGGCAAAGGCTATTCAGACAGTGGCTACCTAACTAATAGGTACATGTGGATAACCTTTTGACCTTCATCAAGCAAAGGGTCAGTAACCGTCAGGTTAGGTACCAATTAAATTTAAAATATCACCTTTTTAATTACACGCCTTTAAGCTCATAAAAACTGTTTTGTTTCACCTTTGATTGTAAAAAGTTTATGAGTTAGTTGTAATTTGCGGAAAGTAATTACTAACGCCATACCGTACCTATTTTTGCTGCCAAGCCGTATAGCTGATTTCGGAATACAGTAAAGCTGCTTGCGAACGGGTAATAATAAGCATATATACTAAGAGACATATTAGATTTGTCTCTGCGATGGTAACCCATCCGCTTGACTCCTAATAATGTATTATACATTTGGTATTGTAGATATATCTTCTGATAATTGACTGACTGAAGGATCTAATACACCACTCGATATTCAGACCGGTTTTGTCAACGTTGCGTAGTGTAATAAGGGTCAGACTGTCTCACTCGGAAGTAAACTTTAAGGCAGTCTGTGTAACTTGTGCGGAATATCGAGTAGTGTAATAGACGCTTAACTGCTTGAACCAGGTGCATTATGTGGCCACATAAATAGTGGTGGGTTCCAACAGTTGATTAAATAAAATATCAAATATTAAATCTTGTAAATTCTTCATATTTGCCATTTACACTATACCTACTGACTAAATTTGTCATTCAATAAAAATCAAATGTCTAAGTAAATAAAACCAATTAAGTATAATAAAATTGTTTTAAACTTGGCTTGACATACTGCCGAGTGTCTTATTAATTTTTAAAATAAGTATAAAAAATCTCAAAAATATATCCCACTTATTCTAACACAGGTCATATTACCAGTTAGTTATCATTGTCTTTTATTCGTTTATTATGAATTTTGATTAAACCAGTTTCACATCAAAATTCCATTAAAGTTTACATTATATAACGAAAGAGTTTATCATTTTACCGCACATTTTATTCGCACTGATACTAACCCAAAATCAAATGGAAATCAAAACCAAAGGCTCCATGTTTGATTCCGATTTTAAATTTGAATGTGCTACACCAGCGCATCCGTAGTAACCTACATAAATCAATAAATACTATGTTGTATGTAGACAAGGCTGTTATGGTTTAATCAGTTATGGAATAATTACCATTTATAACATCAATAGAGTTAGAACCAAACCAAATGGTGTCACGAACCTATTTCATGTGATAAGAGGGAGGGATACTGCGCAGTCTAAACTGAACTTCACATAAATATCATTAGATAAGCTTCGCTCCACCCTGTGCAAAATGACTTATTTAATATTCCATAACTATCGCTCAACGCCGACTAGACGGCGTTGTGTGATAGTCAAGCTAAGCAGAGCTTGTGTTATGGCTATTAGACAACTGATAAACATACTTATATATTTCCAAATACATACATACATATTATAGATTATTACAGCCAGACGCAGAACAAATGATCGTGCTCATCACGTAAAATTTGTCCTGGGTGGGAATGGAACCCACTACCTCCGGCATAGCAGTCAGGGGCACTAACCACTAGACCAACAGGCCATCAGACAGGGTTTCATTTGATGATTTTTTTTTAAAGAGAGAAGAAGAGACAGTTCTGCAAGTATTCTAAGATATATTATCTTAATTTCAATAGATCTAATCAGATAAAATCTCTACAGATCCCGTAGTACCAGAGGAGAATGATCCAGTGAACTTCGATGACACCCCGAAGGATCCTCAAGAGAGTACCACGTTACCAGCTCTGACGCCTGTGCCAACTGTGAATACGGAATCCAGAAATAACTTCAACTTCCAGTCAAACCAAGGAGTATTCAGTAAGTTGATTATAAAAAATATACGTGTTCTAACAAAAATAAAGATTTTTATTTAACCCACTAATAAAATGTATTAACCTTTTAAAGGAAGGAGTTCCTCAAGGCACTGTCTTTAGATTTAACTAAATCGTTCGATTTAATCGATCACAAAAAAAATAGCGTTAAAATGTACAAAATTGTGAATAAAATTACTAATTTGATTAACTAGAATTAATTAACGATATGAAAACCTTACCTAACCTGAATCCAGATTTGGCATGAGGATAGCCTCATTTCAAATCCCTGCACATAGTTTAAGCCGTTGTCATTTCGTGACTATCATCAGAATGAGGAGGATGGCATAAAATCGTATAACACGTGTTTATATGATGGCATAAACACGTGTTATACGATTTTATGCCATCCTCTTCCATTGTGAAGACGATATAGTACTCTTAGTATTCTTCTTGATTCCATCTCTCTTTCTCTTTCACACACACACACTAAAACAATGTTGACATTAACACTGCTTGTACCGCCCCCGTTTGATAACGACACTATCAAAAGGTACTAAACTAAGACTCCCAGTCATTATAATTTTTTTTAACTCAACGTTGTTCCGCACTGAAAATAGCACCTGTATCATAAATGTATTCACAACCATATAAACTCACATACACAAGACACCCAGACCCATAACACCTATCTGTATGCCAAACAAATATTTGATTCATACGGGAACCGAAACCGCGACAGACAGCGGAGAAGCCAACCACTTAACCACTGTAACTAACGTGCCGTTAGTCTTCACCCACTGCTGGGCATAGACCTCACTTTTGTGGTGGCAATCCCCATGTTTCTGTCGCACTACTTTCAGGGGTACCCCGTCCAATGAGCCACAGTTCGATTACAGAGCTACCCGAGCAATGTCTTACCTCTTGTCGTCCTCTTTGCTTAGCAATTTTAACGATATTGTATCAGATTAAAAAAAAAACATTTCAATTCGATACATCATCACGGATCCGGAGCAGTGGTGGCCTAGTAGGATCAGTGATAGCCTCAACTTACAAGGTCGTAGTTTCAAACCCAGCCAAGCGCTTTGCTCTCAAAACAGTAAAGGAAAACATCGTGAGGAAACTGGCATGTCCTAGAACCAAAAATTCGAAGACTTTTAAAATTTAAGAACCCATACTGGGCCCGCGTGGTGAGTTACAGTCTATTCTCTTTCCTAGAGAGGAAGCCTGAGTTCCAGCAGTGGGACCATTTCAACTCGCTTCATAATACTCTCTTGCCATCAATTTGCTAATCAGTAGTCTCACAATACTCCGCTTCTTAATGGTTCCGTTATCATTATCACACCTCGGCGTTGACCTTTCCTTATTGATACTATAAATGTGTACTCGGCCAACTCTCACGTAAGTTTCAATGCTGTATTAACAAGCTGAATAACAATAAAACCTTCGATTTACCTGTACGGTCACCTACACGACTGATGTTACAATTTGACTTTTTAACAGCATGACTATTTCGTAAAATTATGGGTGGTTTTTGTAGTTCTAGTTCGAGATGGGTTAATTTAAAATTAAAGATTTACGACTTCAAAGTAACAAAAATTATAACAAAAAATACAATCTATATAGCCTGATGTGTGAAAAAGAGACAACTCTATTGCTATTCCTTTTATCAATTCTCTGTAACTGGTTATTATCACTTTGGTATTAATAAAATATTTAAATACAAACATATTTTATGGTATGGTGAGGGCATCTTTGCAATAGACAGATTTTATGTTAGTACAATAACCTCAAATATATCATTAGTTTGTCTGCATTTAATTTGATTTTTTATTTGTTTCTGAGAACAAGATGGCCTTCAAAATTTTTAAAATAGCCGAGATACTAGTATGGACTGTGTTTGACCGTTTGCTGCTCTTTAACAAACTTTCTTAATGAATAAGAAGTTCATTGAAATTAAATTCATTTATGTTGCACATGATCACATAAGGTCGGTTGTGAATGTTGTGATAACGTTTAGATAACTAACGTTTTATAACTTCTTACATCCAAAGGCGAATTTAAGGCATTAACTTAAATACATGCGTAGCGTGACATTTTGGGAAAATTTTCACCTTGCGTATAACTAAGGAGTGGAATTTCCTGTCGGAGTCTATATTTTCTGATAGCTACAATAGAGGTCATTAAGTTAAGAGTGAGTAGGTTATTTCTAGGCAAGCGTGCTCCATCGTAGACCACATCATCAGAGATAGTAATCAACGGTAAACCTATCAATAATAATAAACTGTTGACAGTATCAAAAATCCGAAACGATTTATAAGTTTGAAACAAATTACTTTAGCTGATAGTTGCATTTTATTTTGGTTCGATCATAGATTTGACGCTATCAATTCCATCAGGGGTGATTTTTTTAAACCGAGAAAATGTCTCATTCATCTGGCCTAGGTTTTTCTTTACAACTTGATATTTTTATTTGCATATTAGTTTTTCCCGATCACTAAATGTACTCATATCAAAGGCATGCATTTGCGCCCAGTAGCTAACATCACAACATTGATACGTACGAAATTAAGCCAGATGTAGGAGACCACCCTATAATAGTATTTAATTTTTTTCTATTTCCCATATTTTCCTTTAGAATATTTTTCTTCGTGCTCTTGATTTCTTAGCCTCTTTCTGGTGAAGTCGAAATAAAAATACTCCTTATTTTTTGTGCAGAGAGATTTATTTCCTCCATTTTTATCATCACTTCTAAGAAATCTCTCTACATCTCATCTCTCTCATCATCTTTGTCTTGCACTTCCTCAGTTTTTGCAGTGAACTCATGACTTGTGCTGGGAGTCTGTTTATCTTGCATACAAGTTTAAAGTAGTCCCCAAAATTCCGTTCAGTGTGTCATGGTTATCAGGACGGTCAGGCCCGCCTTGTGCAATTGACCTCCCAACCTTCATTACTATATTTATTAATATATTTACTTCGCATATTTTTCTTCGTAATAGTCTATATTTTACGTAGTAGCCATGAATTTAATTTGTTTTTGGAGGTAGATGGAAGGGGATGTTACGGCCCGCAAATCTCTGTTGAAATGGGATGGTAAAAAAGTAAATTCTAAGCAACAGAATAGAATAGAATAAACTTTATTGTACACCAAAATAGTAACAAAACTTTTAAACAAACTTAAATGGGTACAATGGCGGTCTTATCGCTAACAGCGATATCTACCAGACAACCTTACCTTACCTTAATATTACTCTGCTTTGGGTGCAAAGCAAATTGATTATTTTAGTTTTAAGGATTGATTCTAAATAAGTAGTAGTAGTATTTATTATTATTTTTTATCGGTTGTCATTCGTAGATCATTGACCGTCGATATCAAGTATAAAAATAAGTAAGTAGTCGTGATTTCCAATAGTTGTGGAGGTCTGACAGGCAGTCGTTCTATGTAAATGTAATTATGTAAGTGTAAGTATGTGTGTAATTCGCAACCGATTAGACTGAAAGCCGACCCCAAGCTAGTTGAGAGAAAGCTAGGGATTTTTTGAGTTGTAGCGACATCTATGTCGTCACATAAGAACTAATCCTGCATCGCGCAAGTAAGATTCTCCGTGCAATTGGAACATATAGAACAAACCCGAAATCATCTAGGGGGCAGTAGCCCACCAGATATAACACCTGTCTGGTCAGAGGATCCTCCCTTTTCAACGGCGGTATGTGAGACTTTACTCTCTGTTCCACTACCTCCTAAAGAGTGTTAAAAGTCCCATTATGGCTTTAATAGGACTTTTAACTAATTATATACGTACATAAATGACTTAAATATATACTATTTATACCGCGTACCCGTTTACGCATGGAATACGCATGTACGAAATTAATTTCTTTAAGTAAACGTTAGCTGAGCTAGGCCAATGAACTGTAGGTAGTTAGTACGCAACGACCGACAAATACCTACAAGGTCATTGACCCATGCGTATATTGAATCGAATTTTTTTTTAAAAGTATTTTTTTTTTAATTTTCTCTTTACAAATCGAAAGTATTTCATGTACCGAATCGACCTTTTGCGGGATTAAAACGACCAAAATTTAACGGTGTATAATGAAGTTAGATATCGCATTAATTTCGCTTAAATTATTGATTCATAAATTATTTTGAATGGATCTTTAATGCCACTCCTTGGACAGTTCAAACTAAGGTCATGAAGTCATGAGCAGTGATAATATGCTCGTCGATACTCGATGCCCATTCCTATCGCGCCTCATTGAAAGTAATTATGTTTGTTGTAGTTTCAACTTGGTGTTCCATTTAATATGGATTTTATTTTTAATTATCCTTGCACTTCTTACTCGACTTCAAAAGGCTTAATAGCGCCGATAGCGCGACATTTATCTAGATTCTCGATATCTCTGATCCAACTATTACCAAGTGAAAATCGACACTTACTGAGAGAGATAAATTTTTACTGATCACCTCCTTCTCTTTCAGTAGGGCTTTTTGTTCTACGGTCACGGTACTCGACCTTTTGATCCGCCTCGCAGTCCTGGCAGGTGCTCAACCTAGTCTGGGGGTGTAGTGTCCCACGTTTAACGACGATTCACGATCTCCGCTCAAAAAAGTCTACCTCATAGACACTATAATAGCAGTTCTACAAACAAAAATACTGCAGGTGATTTAGAGACCACTTATTATAGCAGATATTAGTAATAATTATATGCTATAAAAATGCAAAATATAATTAAAATTAATTGTTTTAGAAAAAAAAAAAATAATCCTAGAGTATACAAAGTTTTTAAATTACAATTGCAATTAGTAACTGGAATACGGATATAACATAAAAAATAATAAGTGTCCATGTCAAATTAGCTAATGCGGCGATCACGTGTTTATTCGCACCTAGAAATATTATACAGGGTGTCCCGTAAATAATGGATCAAACGTAACGGGTCGGTAGCTTACCTCATTTTCAACAACTAATTTGAACAGTAAAAAAAAAACCCATAAGGTAACCAAGATATTTTTTTTTTTTCGATTTTTACTATTTTCTGTACCAGCATTCAGTGTTTTTAATGCTGTTGCTGCAAATGGTATCATATTTAGGTGTGATTTTTGTCATACATTTCTGAATAGTTTACTAGTGTTATAAGATACCATTTTTTTAAATAACATTTTATTTGCCTTAGAAAAAAAATCTTGAATTGAAAAGTTTTGTTTTTACGATGAAAAGACCAGAATTGGAAAAATTCTCCTGTAAAAAAAATGTATGACATCAAAGTGTACCATTATTTTAAAAACTTGTAAAATTACTAAGGTTTGCAAATTGGTATAAAACTTACGTCTAGTCCTTGCGGTTACAAAGATATTGCTACTCGTATGAATGTGATGAAGAAGACAGAACAGAAATTAAAATGGTACAATCTAACTTTTCTTTCTCGTAATGGCTTATGCTTGTAATCTAAGCATGTGGTTAAGCGTGTAGCGTAATTCCGAGCCGATGACGTCATGTGTTCGGCATTTGGGACCGCTACCTGCGGAGTTGCACCTCACTCAGTGTGAAAGGGATAGATAGCGCCGCTTTTGTATTTTTGGTAATGTTGCTTGATTTTATTTGTTTAGTTGACACGAATCTCTCTTCGAGTTGATACGTACGTCAGACTACTTTCGCTCCTGCTGTGCCTAACTGTTGTGTTCCTTAAAATTAAACTTGTGCGGTGTATTTGGACTTTGCTTTGCCTAACGATTTGGAACTGTTTGTGTTTTGGATGAATGACTTGGCAATCCTACGGACTTCGAAAACAATCGTTTGTGTGTGGTTGTACGTGTGTGCAGTAGTACGATGCCTCGTTACGAGTACACGCCACGGGAGTATGCCGAAATGCATTTTATCTACGGAGAAGCAAGAGGTAATGCCAGGGCGGCCGCAAGATTGTATCGTGAAAGATACCCGAACCGGGATCGACATCCCGACTATCGCGTATTCATTAGAGTGCATAACGCGCTTCTTGAGGGAAGAATTCTTGGCACCGGAGTTGGGGGTGCCAGTGAAGGGCGACCGTCACAAGTCAATGACGAAATTATTATTCGAGAAATCGAGGAAGATTCGTCGGTCTCAATTCGCGTCATAGCGCAACGCACAGGTATTCCAAGATCGACGGTACATCGAGTTCTAAAAAGGCACCGGTTGCACCCATATCACGTGCAACGTGTTCAAACGCTGACGTCACGTGATTACCCGCAAAGAGTAGCATTTTGCCAAAGGATGCTTAGAATGATACGGGCGGACCCACAGTTTTTTAATAAAATTTTATGGAGTGACGAGTCTTCATGCCGGCGAGATGGATATCTCAATTTGCATAATTTGCACAGTTGGCAGCTGGTAAACCCACATTTGATGCGAGAGGACAGGAGCCAACATCAATTTAAAATAAATTTATGGGCAGGAATAATAAATGGGCAAATAATAGGGCCCTTTGAACTACCAGCAACTCTAAACGCCGAATACTATCTGCATTTTTTAAGGAATGAGTTGCCAACGTTATTAGAAAATATTCCAGAAGACGTGCGGCAAGCAATGTGGTTACAAAATGATGGATGCCCCGCTCACTATGCGACGGCAGTAAGGGCGCAACTCAATGAAACTTACCCTGACAGATGGATCGGCCGATTAGGACCAATTTTGTGGCCTCCGCGATCTCCGGATTTAAATCCCTTAGATTTTTTTTATTGGGGATGTTTAAAAGACAAAGTTTACAAACAACGAATAACGTCGGAAGAAGAATTACGTCAGCGCATCCAATCTGCTGTATCAGAAATAAACAACAGCCATTTTGTCCGTCGGATAAGAGCTTCCTTTATTAGGAGGTGCAGACTTTGCATTCTCGTAGGGGGACGTCAGTTTGAACATTTACTGTAAAAACAAAATAAACGATTTATTTGTATTTTTTTTTTAATTTAACCTCCTAAGTTTTTTCATACGCTGAGATACCTAAACATTTTTAAGAAAATAGTTGAATTGTGCACACTTTTTCAATTTTATTTGATTTCGTAATTTTGCACCTCTGTCAGATTCATAGCAATATCTTTGTAACGACAAAGACTAGGCGTAAGTTTTATACCAATCTGCAAACCTTAGTAATTGTACAAGTTTTTAAAATAATGGTACACTTCGGTGTCATACAATTTTTTTACAGGAGAATTTTTCCAATTCTGGTCTTTTCATCTTAAAAACAAAACTTTTCAATTCAAGATTTTTTTTCTAAGGCAAATAAAATGTTATTTAAAAAAATGGTATCTTATAACACTAGTAAACTATTCAGAAATGTATGACAAAAATCACACCTAAATATGATACCATTTGCAGCAACAGCATTAAAAACACTGAATGCTGGTACAGAAAATAGTAAAAATCGAAAAAAAAAATTATCTTGGTTACCTTATGGGTTTTTTTTTACTGTTCAAATTAGTTGTTGGAAATGAGGTAAGCTACCTACCCGTTACGTTTGATCCATTATTTACGGGACACCCTGTATAAGTCTGATAGCATATTATTATAAACGATCGGTATTAATGTCCGCTCCTCAAGGTCGGTGAGCCGGTCAGAATGGGCGCTGGTCAGTACGCGCCAAAGTGTTTGTAGATATTTGTGGCTTACTATGACACCAACTTGTAACTATTGACATTAAAATAGGTAAATGAACGCAGGATCAAAAACATAGCAGGTGCATTAAAATTATGTGACTAAGGGATAAAACAGTCTCTTAACGAAACGAAGGTTGCCAAGTTTTAATCTCGAACGCAGTGAGGGATTTATATAATTAACTCCCGAGCACACCGAGGGAAAGAAAACTAATCTATCAATTTTTTATGTTTATCATCCGTTTTGTGAACGGACAAATAAGAAAATTAAAAAACAAGAAAAAATAACAATTAAAAAAATTACTTTTGTAATTGCTAAAGTTGCCAATATTTTGAAGTATTTAAATATGAACTTCTTACTTTTTTTAGCTTTTGATTTGTCGTTTTCCCGGGTAAAAAGGACACGTCTCAGACTCATTTTATTTTCATCTGCACACACAGTAATATCTACTAATAAAAATAATACGAGTCGCTGTACGGTGTAACATGTTCCCGTACAAATATTTGACATTTAAACTTGCACGTAACATTAGAATAAAATAAATAACATTAAATAGGTGCATTACACGGATCTAGAATTCAAATGAACTAAATGTGTCAAAATGTCCTTGTTGTTGATTGATCGGGCGCTAAATACCTACGTAATACAGCTCACGCGTTTCAGTGTTTGTTACTCGTAAATCAAAGTATTTAATTATTTTTATTTTAATCGGTCATCTTGAGTGGTCTAGTGGTTAGTGGCCCTGACTGCTATACCGGAGGTCGTGGGTTCGATTCCCACGCGTTTGTGTGATGAGCACGATCATTTGTTCTGCGTCTGGGTGTAATTTATCTATAATATGTATGTATTTAGAAATAAGTATGTTTATCAGTTATCTAGTACCCATAACACAAGCTCTGCCTAGCTTGGGACTAGACAATGTTGTGTGATATAGTTGTTGAATATATTGTGGAATATTATCTGTACTTAAATTATAAAGACGATTTTTTTTTATGTTTGTATTTTTGTTTGTAATGAATACATTCAAAAACTACTGGACCGATATGAAAAGTTTTCAAAAGAAAAACCGGAACCGAATTTATTCATTTTTTTTTTCTAATTAATTAGTGGGCAGTTTAATTAATGAACTTTTCTTCTTATGACTACTTTTTTTTTGGATGGGAAAATCATCTAATAACATCTCCCGCCCGTGGGTGAAGCGAGAGGGTGTGTCAGACTTTTACTGATTTAAAACCCACTCCTTTTCCCTCGTTGCCTTTTATACCAGAGCCGAATCTTCTTTTCAGAAGCAGACCCTTGGCCCAGTAGGCTTCGACCCTGCTGGGCTCCTACGGTTTTCTGACAACTCCTTGAGGCGCGCGTGGAACAGTACGCGCCGTTGACGACTTGGGCTCGGTCCGGACGGATACCGGACGGTCGGACGGCGAGCTACCCATTGCTCACCGTCCGCAAGCCGCGCCTACGGTGGCAATACAGACTATTATGGTGTTTGTTTAGTAGGCGGTGGGATTGTTTGAAAGAGCCCCCGCGGCCCTAGAACCGAACGGGCAGCTGAAGAAACACAGGGTGGATATTCAGTCAGTAATACCCCTCCCTCAAGCTCCACGCAGTGCGGTGAAGTTATTTGATGATTTCCCACCTCACAAAAGTCTTTTGTTTCGTTAGAAATCACGAATTCTTCTAACAGGATTTTATAAAATTTACATACCTGGTACTTAGCTTTTGCTTGCAATTTTTGCAAAGTTTTCCTTAATACTTGAAGTAAGTGTGTTCACAGTTTGTGCCGCCATTTACAACATTATTTTCTTTAATCTAAAGTATTTTTGAGCTAGAGATGGAGCTATCTCCCTCCATCCCCTCTTTCTCTTGTGGGAGCGATCGGCGGCGGTGATCTCTCGCGCCGAGCATTGGTACAGGCCATGGTCCGGAGCGAGGATTGGCAGGCGGTTGCCTCCTTCTGCGAAGCAGTAATGCTAGCAAAGGAGGAGGCCGACCGCAACTGGAATCGGCGCAAACGCCACCGCCGCCGCTTGCGGACGGCGTGCAATGGGTTGCTCGCTGTCCGTCCGCCTCAAGTAGTTGTCAGCGAACTGTAGGAGCCTAGCAGGGTCGAAGTCTACTCTGGGGCCTTGGGAAAGAGTGGAAATGCATACCATGGTCCTGGAACCAAGTCAATGAAGGAACGGGGAAGGTTTTAAGTCATTAAGTCTGACACTATCTCCCGCTCCGCACAAAGGCGGGAGATGTCATTGGATGATTTTACCTACCATGAAAAAAACCCTCTTTCTCGCTAGCACGCTTGACAACTTAAACACGTCATTGTATGGCTCCTGGGGCCCAAGTCTGCTATTTTTGTAAATTCAACATTCCAACACAATTCCATTGTCATTTTGCTAAAAGTTCTTAATCTGCTAAATCATAATGGTCGATCATTGGTCAATCAGAGGTCTCGTAAACGAATGGTGGTAGAATAATAATTTTTTATTTATTTTTTGTTTTAAAAATTGACACACCAACGACTCATTCACTAATTAATACAAAAAAAGTAATTTACAAATAACAAAAAAATATCATGATGAATTCGTCACTTATAGGCATGCACAGCACTTATGCAAAAAGAAAGTTGTAGTCACATAAATAATAAATTAAATTACATTAAAACTAATTAAAAATTGAATTGTAATAAATTATAATAAATTGTAATAAATTAAACTGAGAATTCAATGTCAGTAATATTATAAATATAGAGTAAATTGAGACATAACATTTTAAACAGAAATTACAAGAATATAAATTTACAAATTAAATTAAAACAAACATCAAATAAATCAGGTCAGACAGCATTAATTACACATGGAACAAATGAGATTTAATTGTAAAATATTAACACATTATTTAATACATTAAATGGAGTCACAGAACGAAAGCAAGAATAATACATATTAGTCGTCAAATCGAAAAATGCAGTATTTGAAAAGTGGCAATTTACGAGTCTAACAAAAGTAATGAAATTTATCAAGAACTATCGCTATTGGCTTGGATATATCGCTTAAATTCATTCAGACTGTTCGAAAATATGTCAAAATAATAATATAATATCACACACACCACTATCACACAACGTCGTCTAGTCCCAAGCTAAGCAGAGCTTGTGTTATGGGTACTAGACAACTGATAAACATATTTATATATTTCTAAATACATACAGAATGACTTTGTTGTATTCAGACAAATCTAATGGTAAGTCACTAATCAAAGGAACTATCAAAAATTTTGCTGATTACCCCATACATCAGACATTCACATATCATTATGTACGAGATTACCATTTCTTTGAATGGTGTGTCAGTGATTGACTATTGGAAAGTCATAATGACGCCATTATATTAGTAGATTACCAAACTTGTCAAAATCAACAATTATGAAATCAATGATAGACGATTCTGAATCTATTGTAATAGCAGACTTAAGGCCCTGGCTGGTCTTATATTTAATAGCCGACTACATACAAGCTCAACAACTCTGTTTTATGAAGCAAATGATGAGATCTCACTTAATAAAAAATATAAAGATGTGTTTTTATGTTATAGTATGTACTATGTAAATTAACATTGAAAACCGGTTTCCGCACCTTTATTGTGACAACGTCTACTGGTGTTTAATTACCTAAAAAAGTACAGAGGATGTTTATTAATTAAATAGGTACTTAATAAACACAGTCGCACGAGTACATCTCCAAGGTTAAGCAACGGTTGGCGAGGCCAGTATTTGGATGGGTGGCCATCTTAACATGCCGAGATTCTTCCGTACCTCGTGAAGCACGTTAAAACGTTGGTCCCGGCTGTCATTTGTCAATCTTTGACAGTTGGTATTATTGTCAGAGGCCGGGAAATTGAGACCAGTCTTACCAAGCCCTAAGGGGTATCTTGTTGAGTCGTGGAGCTCTTTGGACCGGGACCGCGGTCCCAACTTCCACCTAAAAAATAATGTAGAAGGCTAAGAAGGAACATAGTAGTGGATTTTAATCAGTAAAAGTCTGCCAAGCCAACTCATTGGATGATTTCCCACAAAAAAACCGACTCATTTTCCAAATGATGAGCTTTTGGTATGTTTAGTATTCAAATCTTTTTTATTATTATTATTATTCATAGGCTCACGCCTGACCACTATCTCACCTGATGGTAAGCGATGATGTGGCCTATTCACTCTTGAATTAAAGACCCCTAAGTTATAGCCATCAGGAAACACCGATTCCGGCAGGCAATTCCACTCTTTAGCTGTATGCACAATAAATGTGTTCCCAAAACGCTTCGTACGTATGGGTGGGATGTCCACCGTGTACCGGCCATGCCAGCATGTATCTATGAGCCTAACCAAACTTCTTCTTTTCAGAGGAGACTTGCCAGACGGTGGACGGTGGCGTAGGCAGCTGCATCTCGGTCTATGAATGCCAGCCGTACTTAAGCGTTCTTCAGGCGTCCAGGACCAACCCTAATGCTGTCCAGCTGCTGAGGAGAGCCCACTGTGGCTTTGAGGGAAATGCGCCGAAGGTAAGTACCACGCGACTACGCTTAAATTGCCCGACTATTCTAACGCCAAATGATTGCGAAAAATTGCTAAACCCATCCCAGGAATTTGGTTTTGAAACAAAACTAGAAATGTCTATTTTTCTTTTCTGAGGTGAGAAGTTATCAAACGATTCCTCCCTCTCTGGGCGGAGCGATAAGAAGCAAATAACAACACACCTGACAACAATAACATACTACAACACCTCCACCCCCATACCTGACAGCTTTCTTATGCTTTCTGAGATCGATCCGGTACATGAAACACTATTTGTAAAGATAAAATTAAAAATAAAGTACTTTTTTTCTAAAACTCGAATTAATATACGCAACGTCCGAAAACTACCTACAGGTCATTGTACTCGCTCAGCTGATCTTTACTTAAAGAAATTAATTTCATGCATGCGTATATAAATTAATTTTTAGAAAAAAATATGTACCCATGTACTCATATATTGAAAATATAAATGAGGCTTTCATATAATTTTTGAATGCGAAGCGTTGAGGGACTTTATTTTAAAATATGTATGGATTTCATCAATATATAGTTAATTTGTTTTTGTTCAATCAATGTAATAACTCTGTCAATTTCTGCCCCCCTAGCCAAGTGACGACTGTTTCGTTTTGATTCTCTTGCGTCGAACGCCTCGAGTTGGCCACGACTCCAATTCCTTTCTTCTGACGTCATCCCAAAGCTCAGTCAAGTGGTCAGAACAAAGAAATCGGAGGCGTGGCCGACTCGAGGCGTTTGATGCAACAGAATCGAAACAAAACGGTCGTACTTTGACTCTTCGCTTTGCATATTCTACTCATTCCCAACCTGTAGGAAAAAAGCCACCATGTTCTAGAATATTTTATCTCAAAAATACTTTGGACGTTCTGAATTGGTTGTTGATTCGTTAATATCTTTTGGGGTTAAATGACAATTATTCAGCGAGATTAAACACTTATCGCTGTATATATTTCTCTTTGTCACTCTTATATTCATTCTCGAACTACATGATACAGTATACAGATCGTCTTGATTGTAGTTTTCAAAACTTTGATTTGTGTTTCTTTGTAAGCCAAATAAACATGTTGTCTTTCGTTCTTTCTCAATGTGCACCAAAAACTATGGAATATTTAGTTTCAACGATTTGCTTGTTATGAAGATAACACAAACTCTCCTAGCAATGAACACATCTTCGATTATATCGGTCTTGAGAGCGCAACCAGCCTGCAGGTTCTTGGATGGGATGGATTTGAAAGTAGACTGAGCCATTTTCACCTTTTCAGGAATCTGTAATATGATAAATATTATGTAGACAAAAGTTGGCCCATTTACATGATCCAGATTTTAGATATTGATTGATTACGTAAATCAACTTAGCTGAAAGGTATTTTACTTCGCATATGAATATTCTAACATACTTATCTTTTCTACAGGTATGCTGCCCTCTTCCTGGTATCCCAGACACTCCCGCCCCACCGCCACCACCGACGCCCGCGCCAACTCCAGCTCCAACTCCTGCCCCAACCCAGGCGCCTCAGACCGCTGCACCCAAGACCAGCTCCGAGGACTTCGTGGCAGAACTCCCTGAGCCTCCCGTCTGCGGAAGTAGCAATGCTTCCTTCAGCAGAGTCGTAGGAGGAGTTCCTGCTAAGCTAGGTAAGACTAGAGGGAATAATAGCACATTTTGATACGAGTGGAAGAGCTTTGTCGATGTGACCGAGGTGGCATTCACCCGAGCCTGGGCGAGAGTGTTATGAAGGTGAGGGCTGCCAGCTTGATACGGTAAATGTAATAAAATAATGGTAGGGGTGAGCACGTGCACTATTCCGCACTAGTGCGAAAACAGTTTCAGTCTAACTGTTTTTTACATGAAGCGACTGCTTAGCAGACCCCCACAACCCAGTTACTGTGGTACACGATACTCCTTGTATAGACTGATGGTCAGACTTTCTGGCGTCTGACTACCTATAACAACTGTTAAAGATCTTCGTATGACTCGACTAGACTAACGGTTTTATGTGTTTTCCAGGGGTGTAATATTTCTTCCTTCAAAAGTATTATTAACAAATCTTCCTTGTTCCAGGCGACTTCCCTTGGATGGCGCTCCTGGGCTACAAGAGCAAGAGGACAGGTACCACCAGCTGGCTGTGTGGCGGCTCCTTGATCAGCTCGCGCCACGTCCTCACTGCTGCTCATTGCATCCACAACCATGAGGAAGACCTGTGAGTGTTCTTATATTTTTTTTAAGGCAGACAAGGTAGTAGCGAGGAAAACTAAAGCATCATCATATTTAAGTAAAAATACTTATTTATTTACATAAATTAGGTACTTTCGACAATTACTGTTTACTCGAACGCAAAAACTGATCAAAATAAATATTAAAATCCACAAATTATAAAGTAAACTTACATGAGGATAATATTGGTAATGATGCACTCGTTGAGACGTCTTGAACTTTGAGTATGGACGCAGTGTTGCTAGCCTGTCAGTTTTCTACAGGTTGCGTTTCGGGGAGTGCGCGCCTCAATTACATAACATAAAAAACGCTAAACCCGTTCCATACGGCGATGTACCACCGGTACATGGTGGGTATCTCACCCATACCGTTTTTGGGAACACATTAATTTTGAGTACAGCTAAGAAGTGGAATTTTATGCTACATTCTGTTTTTACTAATAGCGGCAACATGACAATCTTTATGTCCAATGTAAATAGTTTCCTTCGAGGTAAGCATGCACCATCGCCGACCACATCATTACTTAGGTACTATCAGATGAGATTATGGTCAAACGCAAGGCTTGTGTATAATAAGCATATTTCATGATCTATCAAAATAATTTCATTATCTATTATTTTATTATAATTTACTTACAATCTTTCATTACCTACATTTTTATAAATTAAAAATATTAAATATACGAGAGTATCCCCCCGGTATAGGAACAATATGTACTGGACTGGCTTGGAAAAGTCCAGAGAAAGGAACCTCCTAACAAAGCGAACCGTGTTCATTACCGACCACTTTCAGAATCAAGCCCTTGATCCAGCCGCCTAACGTGAGCCGGTTTTGGCTCTTGTCGAGAACCTCGCGGCGTAACATTATTAAAATTCTTTAATTATATTATAATGAAGCCACGTTTCAAATCGGCTGTGATTCTCTCCACTTATTCATGGCGGATTTATTCCAACATATTATTTACAGAATCAACAGCAATGTTGACAATACTTCCGCGAGGTTACATGTAGGTATTTGTATTTAATGATGGCGGGCGCATTACGCGAAATCGTTGAGTAAATAGAATCTGTTGTTATAGCAATCAAGCGGACTTCCCAACACATTATTAACTATCTTGAATAAATTGCACTTTAACAATATGTCAGATTTTCTGTTTAAAATTTTAGAACTGACCTTTTTTCTAATATTTATTCATTTGGTCTTTAGTAAAATCGAATGTTACTGGAATAGGCTGTGAACTAACTAATCGAAGACTATCATGGAATTAAAAACAATGAGCACGTGTACCACTGCCTATTATATCCGCGGGAACCTGTCGCGCCGGGCCATGGTTCAGGCCATGGTCCAGAGCGAGAGGAAAGGGGATGTGAAGCCTCCTTTTGCGAAGTAATAATGCTAGCAAAGGGGATGGCCGCAGCTGTGAGGGAACGTACATGCTCATCCCCCAGCCGCCGCGACAGGAACCTCCCGGGTTTTGGGAGTGGGTTCCGGACACTGAGCAATGGGTAGCTCGCCATCTGGCCGTTCGCTAACCATCCAGACCGAGCCCGCGACCGCCAACGTTGCGTAATGTTCTTGAACGTTCTACGTATGCCTCAAAGAGATATGAGTAAAACCGAAATTCACCGGCCCTGCTAAGCCCCTGGCAGGGCG
Source organism: Leucania comma (assembly GCA_958295575.1). Classification (NCBI taxonomy): domain Eukaryota; kingdom Metazoa; phylum Arthropoda; class Insecta; order Lepidoptera; family Noctuidae; genus Leucania; species Leucania comma. The sequence goes on from OY282484.1 coordinate 1,912,694, forward strand.
GGTGCCCGCTATGGCCACGGGGAATTTCTGAAAGGAATTTCCCGTGGCAAAGTAAGTGTGTGTTACCAAAGCGAAGACGCTAATAACAGATGTACAACACTAGAAGATCCGGCTGCCTATTTGTCTATGCTCACATCGCACTGTATGTGCTAAACTCTACGTCACAAGTTTGCGGTCAGCTTGTCAAGGTTTGTGCAACTAGCGAGTTTACACTACAGGTGTGCAGTTATGAGATTTACCTACATGGTTATTGACAGATAATATTTAAGCTAGTCGTTTCTTTAACTCGTTAAACCGAAGCGCAGATCCACGCGAATCACAAAGGCTTTTTTTTATTGTGTCTCTAATTACAGTATACGAAAGGTTAAGTATGGACCAGACGGTTGCAGTCCAACGCTTTAACAGAGGTCACCTTGGTTTTTTTTTTCGCCCTCAGGCGGAGTGGAAAATAGTGTCAGACTTTAACTGACCGAAAAACCCAACCCGTTCCTTCGTAGCACACTCACACTCATTCACTCACTCGTTCACTTTCACATTTACCTATGCCATGGCCCTAGAGTAGTCTTCGAGCCTACTGTTTGATGACAACCCCTTGAGGCGCGCGTGGAACATTACGTACTGTCGACGACTTGGGCTCGGTCCGGACGGTTACCGGACAGTTGGACAGCGAGCTACCCATTGGCTGGAAATCAGGATCGGAGTCCCGGCGGTGGCTGGTACCGTGTCCTCCGAAAATCCACCTTGGTTGGAGCTTAGTTTGTGTGTTTGGCTACACGGATTTAATCCACGCGCCAAATCACTCACTGCAGTCGAACTTGCGGTTCGGAAAACGCGATAAAAACAGCCCCCCTAGCCAAGTTACAATCTTTTCGTTTTGCGTTAACGCTTGAAGATGGCCACGCCCCTAATTCGTTTGTTCGAACAAAGGAGTTGGGGGCGTGGCCAACTCCAAACGTTAACGCAAAACGAAACGATTGTAACTTGGCTAGGGGTGTCGCGAATGCGAAGTCGTATATATTTTTTAGCCCTTTAAGCCATGTAGCCAGCGTCACTTGGACCCGAGGGTCGGAGCTAGCAGTATATCGGTGAGCGATCTTGTTATTTCCCAGTGCATGTGTATTTATTCAGATTGACCAAATATTCATTGTGCCTATATTGTTTTCCAATATTGTGTGTGTATTGTTCTAACAGCGATAAGATTCAGAAATGATACTAAATCAGACCAGTTCTCAGTTGTGAGGCTCGGGGTGGCTGTAAGGGGAGGTTGGAGGCCACTTTGGGGGGTAACACCCCCGATATCATTGCGATGATAAATTCAGTAACGGTTATTCAGTAAAAAATCAGTTTACGTAATACAGCGGTCGATAGATTACAATGTTATCGTACCTAGGCTAATCAGATATTCGTCATTGAAACGTAATTGACGACATGGTGGAGATGCTGGGATCTCATTTTTATAGTTTAAAAATATTTTTGATTCAATTCTAATAATACAATCACATCGGGTAGATCGAAATTAATTGTGATAAGCACTCAAAGAACTAGGTCAGTCAGATTCATAGAAGTGTTCGAATGGTGGCCTATACTCATGAAATAAATTCAAAATTAGAACAGAATTGGTTTTATAAAATTATCTGGAATAAAACCATCCTACAATGTCCCAAGCTGTTGTGAGTAATTCAGTTCCATATTATTATGAAGTTTATGATAATATACACTTATGTTGGACTGGAGCGTTGTATTTTGGAGCAAGGCTTGTAATAGAGTAATGTATGTTCAGAGGCGTAGCGTGGACTAGTTCAGACGTGGGCGAAGGCTCATCAGCAAGGCATTTTCTTTCCTACATTCGAAAATGAGGCGGCCACTATTTAGTGCAAATAATCAAAATGATAATAGATAGTCTTACATTGAACATAAACTGACAATGTTGTTCAATTGGTTTGATTTACATCTTTAATTTGATGCGTGCAGTTTGTTGGTATGTTGGATATCTTGAATCTCATCCAAGTTATATTGTTTTATTACTAAGAGAACGATGCATGACTTTGATAATATTTAGCTGGCACTGTATTCATAATGGAAATAATCAAAAATCAATTGAAGATAATCAAAAATCAAATACCTTATTTCAAACGGACGCTTTGAGTTGTCAGAATGGTGGCCAGTCAAAGAAAGTGAAGCCAATTAACCCTGCTGGGTGTGGTCTAAACAGAATTATTAAAGAAATGTCGATATGCAGTATTTGTTGTTGTTAAATTAAAGGCTTTATACAAGATGTTTGTTTCGGAAAATCATAATTATTGTAAATTGGTAAAAGAAATTAGTCGGTATACGTCCACACATTCAGGCCGCAACGTTGAGCAAAACAGTTTGCGTCCACACAGATTCAGGCTGCAACGTTGAGAAAATTAGTCAGTATGCGTTTACACAGATTCAGGCCGTAACGTTGAGGAAATTGGGTAGTATGCGTTAATACAGATTCAGGCCGTAAGGTTGAGGAAATTAGTCAGTATACGCCCACACAGATTCAGGCCGCAACGTTGAGGAAATTAGTCAGTATGCGTCTACACAGATTCAGGTAGCAGAAAAAGATGAGAATATTAAACAGAATCGAGTATTCTTAACCCCACGCTTGTTTACTTACATAATAACAACAATGCCACCACAATTAGTAACTTACCAAAAATGGAGATAAAGAAGTCAGAAGATATTCTAAAGTGACACCAGTAATGAGATCAGTTTTCAGCGAACGTTGATAAAAATTGAATGATGTCGGTGAACTGTTGTACCTTCACTTGGTTTTTGAAGGTGACGCGAAACCGACAATTGACGGGTTGGACAACCGACAAATACTATAGAATTAAATAAGCAGATAGCACTTTATAGAATTAGATCAGTAGAATCTAGTCAGATCTAAGATGGTAGCCACGTTCTTGTAAAATATCTTAATTTGATATTTTTTGGAGGAAATGTTAAATGGCGTGTCAAATTGAGTGTACACAAAGAATAAAAAATAAAGTTTTTTTTTTGTGTTTGAAGAACATTTAGAGATAAACAAAACAAAGTGTGAAGTCCCACACTGTTGAAGGGAGATAATTCCCCGACCAGACGGGAGCTGTGTATCTGATCCCGGCAACTGCCCGATCGATGATTTCGGGCTGTTGTTTAAATTTAATTCGCGTGGAGAACTAATTGCGCTATTCAGGAATTCATATATTTAGTTCTTATGTGTTGACATAGATGTTGCTACAAACCTATAGATTGATGTTAAAGAACATTCAGGTTAATCGTTAACTTGTGCAAGGTTTAATTTGAAGTCAAGTTGTGGTGAAAATTGAATATGAGCTACATAGTTTTACGGATTTGTTTGTTGATTGCATGCTTATGCAGTAGTGATTCATTTAAGCAGTACTTTGCACCATAAATTTACGGTACGTAGAATCAATGAAATAAAACAGAACAAGACTGTACAAATCAGATATATGTGCTAACTGAATTAAATGCATTTGTTGTAGGCACTAGGACTGAACGGGTAGACCGTTACAATAGATGGCCTATAGGTGTTGACTTTTTAACGAGTAACTCAAATCAGTGGTTCATAATAATATAGATACTCAACTTTAATTCGCTGGGGAGGGTCTTTCGAATGCAACACCTTTAGATGATAACAGATCAAATCTAAACATCCCAGATTCAGAGTTAGAGTTAGAGATTCAGAGTTAGAGTTAGAGATTCAGAGTTAGAGTTAGAGATTCAGAGTTAGAGTTAGAGATTCAGAGTTAGAGTTAGAGATTCAGAGTTAGAGTTAGAGATTCAGAGTTAGAGTTAGAGATTCAGAGTTAGAGTTAGAGATTCAGAGTTAGAGTTAGAGATTCAGAGTTAGAGTTAGAGATTCAGAGTTAGAGTTAGAGATTCAGAGTTAGAGTTAGAGATTCAGAGTTAGAGTTAGAGATTCAGAGTTAGAGTTAGAGATTCAGAGTTAGAGTTAGAGATTCAGAGTTAGAGTTAGAGATTCAGAGTTAGAGTTAGAGATTCAGAGTTAGAGTTAGAGATTCAGAGTTAGAGTTAGAGATTCAGAGTTAGAGTTAGAGATTCAGAGTTAGAGTTAGAGATTCAGAGTTAGAGTTAGAGATTCAGAGTTAGAGTTAGAGATTCAGAGTCGCAAGTCAGATTCAGGGTCGCAAGTCAGATTCAGGGTCGCAAGTCAGATTCAGGGTCGCAAGTCAGATTCAGGGTCGCAAGTCAGATTCAGGGTCGCAAGTCAGATTCAGGGTCGCAAGTCAGATTCAGGGTCGCAAGTCAGATTCAGGGTCGCAAGTCAGATTCAGGGTCGCAAGTCAGATTCAGGGTCGCAAGTCAGATTCAGGGTCGCAAGTCAGATTCAGGGTCGCAAGTCAGATTCAGGGTCGCAAGTCAGATTCAGGGTCGCAAGTCAGATTCAGGGTCGCAAGTCAGATTCAGGGTCAGAAGTCCAGAGTTAGAAGACGAAAGTTTCGAAGTACTAGTTGTATTCATTTATCCTGGTAATCAGAACTGATAACCTGTCATTTTGTTATATTCTCAATTATCTTCTTCCTTGGGCGGGAGTGTCGCGAATGCGAAGTCGTATATATTTTTTAGCCCTTTAAGCCATGTAGCCAGCGTCACTTGGACCCGAGGGTCGGAGCTAGCAGTATATCGGTGAGCGATCTTGTTATTTCCCAGTGCATGTGTATTTATTCAGATTGACCAAATATTCATTGTGCCTATATTGTTTTCCAATATTGTGTGTGTATTGTTCTAACAGCGATAAGATTCAGAAATGATACTAAATCAGACCAGTTCTCAGTTGTGAGGCTTGGGGTGGCTGTAAGGGGAGGTTGGAGGCCACTTTGGGGGGTAACACCCCCGATATCATTGCGATGATAAATTCAGTAACGGTTATTCAGTAAAAAATCAGTTTACGTAATACAGCGGTCGATAGATTACAATGTTATCGTACCTAGGCTAATCAGATATTCGTCATTGAAACGTAATTGACGACAAGGGGGGCTGCTGTCTATATGGATTGAAACTAGCAAGGTCACTCCTGTTGGGATGCTGGTTTGCAACCGTCTGGTCCATGGTTAAGAAACTCTTAGGCAAAGGTAAATATTGCTCTCCAAGTTACCAATTCTCAAAACAGCCATCTAAAGATAAAAACTGTAGGGCTTGCCAGGGATGTGGGATTGTTGTGGAGCCACTGCCTAAGTGACCTCCACAACCCAGCAACTGGGCAACATGATGGGTATCATGTTTGGCAAGACAGACTGCTGTCACTGTGTCCTATCAGACGATCAGACTTAACAAAAGAGACTGCAAAAGATCTTCAAATGACAGCCACCACCAACGGCTTCGCATGCTTTCCGAGGCACGGATGTTGGTATCTCGATATGTTAAGATGATCACCCCTCCGCAAGCCGACCTCATATAGTGTTGCTTACGCTAGCTCATGCCACTGCTGGGCCTCCTTCTATTATTTTCAATGATCAGGGTTCCTCACTTTAACTTCCTAATTCTGAAGGAAGACATCCAGGTCGTCCCACTATCGCCTTCGTGAACTGTCGCGGCCCGCGTCGCTGTGTCCGCGCACCAATGCTGCGTTTTCTCTGCTCACAGCTCGTTAGATATGTGGCAGACATGTCCTGCCCAGTCCCATTTAAGCTGAACAGCTTTTGAGCCATATCAACGATTTGCGTTTTGGAGCGCAGTGTAGTGTTTCGAACGTGGTCTATTAATTTAACACATAGTATGCGCTCCACAGCACGCATTTACTAGCTTGAGTTTGGACTTTTGGATGTTAGTCAAAGACCAATTTTGTACACCATAGAGGTCAGAATGGGGAGGATAAATAAACAATCAAATAAAAATCTGTTCATCTTATCAAGACTCATGAATGATACTGGTACAAGTACTAACAATATGTAATTAAGTTGCGTGGCTATTTTTCCCACGCATAGCGAAATCATTGTTTTATCAAGTCTAGAGTAAGTAGTAAGTATAATAACAACATCAGATCACAGTTATTTGAGTTCATTTGTATCGCAAAGGAAATAAACTTGACCTTAGCACCCAAAGAGAAATTATGCAATATTACGTCTAATAAGTATTAGGTATACAGTGTGGAAAAATAAGTCGATTTTAATTTAAGGAGAAAATTCTTTATTTTTTAAAAGAAATAAAACTGCATTCAAAGATTTTCTAAAACTCGCTTGCCTCGCCCATGACTCGAAAAAACAGAAACTAAAAAAAACACTAGCTATTTATTATACTAATCGATAGGATTATTATTCAGGATAAAATTTCTCTCACAAAAATTTGGTCTAAAACTAAAAATTATCGTAAATTATTATCAATTTGTTACACTTAAATTATTTAACTGATAAATGGTTCGAATTTTTTTTATTACAAACAAAGTAATTTTTTTGGGTATTGTTGGTATATCTAAGAATAAGTCGTAGGCTATCTTTTACCTTCCTACTCCACCCCCCATTTTTTCTTTGAAAACAACAATGTTTGACTACAAATGATCAATGATCTAATTTCTGTATTCAACGATGTGTAGGTAGGGTCAACCTGAAAAGTACTACCTCAGTATTTACCCATTGATTGCCAACTACTTAATATTACCTACGTAGCTTGTAATAATGGCAAATGCCGACTACATATTATTACGTAGTCTTCATTCCAGATTATTTAGAAATCCATATATGACATGTCTAGTAAGCAACCTGGATAAAATAAATGCTAGTGGTGTAACCTACGCAATATTATGTACCACGGCATCCTTCTATGAATAACGCCAAAACTACAAAGTATTTCGTAGCAGGCCGATTTGTATTCCGATTTCGGCATGCAATTAGTTAGGTACACATTCCCATGTGAAACACCCCACGACTATCAACGCCCAGAGTGCCATCTGGCGTAGCCACAACAAGACCCCAAGACATACGTTGTTTTTAAGCATCTTGAATTCATGTAATGGTACTATAAAACTCCTTAAATTATTTTATCATATTATCTTAAAAAACCGACATATCCTGACCCAGTTGTGCACACAAATGTCTTCCGATTTCCGATACAAGTAAACCAAACAGGTTGGAGCATAAAGAGCTATCAGAACACATCAATCGTCAAGTTCATTCAGAACGACTCCACCAGTACTTAAAGGACCGGTTGTTATTTTGTAATCGAATTGAGTAAGATGTCCGCACGACGAGAAAGAAAGAAAAGAAAGAAAAAGAATTACCTGCGCAGTTGGATTCGTACTCTGATCCTCATTTTCCTGTTTTTTTTTTTGTACGTTGAACACTATGCGTCGTTGACTACTCGGGCTCGGGCCTTACTGGACAGTGGATAGCCGGATGGCGAACTACCCATTTCTTGTCTTCTGCAGGCGTGCTTCCCAACATTGATGGGATAGGTTTCTAGTCTAACCAGCCCCCCTAGCCAAGTTAAAATAATTTCGTTTTGCGTTAACGCTTGGAGTTGGCCACGCCCTCAATTCGTTTGTTCGAACAAAGAAGTTAGGGGCGTGGCCAACTCCAAGCGTTAACGCAAAACGAAACGATTGTAACTTGGCTAGGGGGGCAGGTGTATACATAATCAGCGTTATAATGTTCCCACTGCTGGGATTCCGACCTCCTTTCTAAGAGAAAGATTGAACCATGATTCGTTACACAACGAAAGTGTGGGTTGGTGGATGACACGTATCTTCTAATTTTATAACATACTCTCGAAAAACAAAAGTGAAATACCACTCACTGATTAATCAAGCAATCTCAGAAACTATAACACCTACCAACTTAAAATTTGGCAAGTAGGTTCCTAAGAACGGATTTTACAAAACACTACCCCTAAGGGGGTAAAACAGGGGCTGGAAGTTTGTATGGAGAAACCGACATCCACGCGGGCGAAGCCACGTGCAGAAGCTAGCACTACAATATAAAGATGAAAGTTTGTATGTATACGTGTGTGTGTGTGTATATTTGTTACTCCTTCACACAGACATAGCTGAACGGATTGCCACAAAACACACACACGGATACCCATGCGCAGAAATAGTATAAGTATTTTATGATACTTTTTATCCAATAAAAGTTGATTCCCTTGGGATAGTTTCCGGCTTCCGCGTGAGTGAAATGACTGTCAGACGCTAGTTTAAAATATAAAATGCTGTCTTTTACGACAGTCTGTATAAAGCAAGTATATTAAACTACACGCACCTCACCACATTACATTTTAATGTTCTAGTTGTACTTGACCAACTCCGGAACGTATTGCTGATATGATATAGGAGCATAGACCATTAACTTTACGAAGGAAGTCTATAAATAATAGACATAATTATAATGACATATCGGGTATAGGGTGTTTTTAATATCGTGCGGATTTCATCACGCCTGCGGGATTATTTCGCATGCGTAACTCCCGCAAATATCCTTTTAATACAAATATTTATTGTAATGCGTGGATTACGCACGCGGAATTCGGTGCGTGATATCGGCATGCAGACGACCGGGACGGACGGTTGCTTTGAATGAAATAAAGAAGAAATAAATAATATATTGTGCATTTATTTAGCACACAGACAAACAAAAAAAAAACTTGTGTAGAAACTTAAAACTAAGTTAAATTTTTAAAAAATAAACCTTTGCGTCTTATGTCAAGTGCACGCCGTTCACGGTTCACTAGCGGACCTACACGGATTCATTATGGTAGCCAGACTACTCTATAAATGGACGGCTTCAGTTCGGAAAGGAACCAAATTGGTGGTCCAATCGTACCAAGTTTGAGCGTGTGTTCAGAGTACTAAAAGAGCTAATCGCAAGTTTTATAATGCGCAAAAGTATAATTATGATCCATTGCAATTAACCCCAACCGCGATTTCGCGCGCACCTTAGAATCGGATTACGGCAGAAGTTCTTTTTATAAGAAATTTCACGAGATTTCATCGTCATATAGATATTAATATAGTATAAATTCCGGTATCCTTATGAGTTTTCCTACCTATTTATATCGCTACATACCTAATGAAATAAAACTGACCTGACTTCGCAGTGACGTGACACTTTAACACAATACACCGAATCCGCACATGTTTTCACCAAAACGACACTATAATACGATAACACATATATTTACAAATTTTTCTCAACAAACTTTTTGCACTTCTAAACAAACTTTTTACGCGGGAGAAAATATAACGTAATGGCGGCGATTACGCGCCGGCCGGCGCCGACTCGCGACGTTCGGTCTGCGCATGCGCGACGCGCTAACATGGCGGCTTAGTACAGTTGGCACAAAAACCTAAACACTCCGAATTAGGAGAATATATTATGTTATTCTTCAGTAGTACGGTAGAAATAAATTGCGAAGACGCCTCAAAAAAAGTTTTTTTTTTAATTATACATAGGCTTTGGCCTTTATCTCATCTGATGGTAAGCTGTTGGTTCTTTTCCCGTCTACTTTTCCTTACAAACCAAACTAATATAAATGCAATTCTTCTAATTGTACGTCAGATTTTTATTATATTTGTCAGATTTTGATTATTCTTCAAGAAACGTTTTACCGTTATATTATAGAATTTTATAATATATAATTTTAAATCTGTATTTTTTTTTTAGTAAATCACTAAAACGCTTTATATTTGTAAGCATTGTCGTTGCGCATTTCTTTCTTTTGTATGCAGTTTAAGAGTACTGCGCTTTATGTAGTGTAGTCAGTCCTCTTAATATTATTAAGTACGAGCCGTTTTACCCGTGGCTTCGCTGCCGTCAAATGAACACCTCCATCTACTCTAACGTACCCGAATCTACCTACCCTACCCTAAATTTTCTTAATTATTTTTAATGTAACAACCTTCTACGAAGTATTAGAAAACATTTTTTAAAAAGATGAATGATATAAATTGCCATTTCTACCAACGATTACGACGTTCCAATTCATTATCGTAGCCATACCGAAGAATTGACAATTTTATAATTGGTTAAGCCGTTCTTAAGTTATAGCATGACCAGGACAAATAGAAGTTCATTTTTATATATATAGATAACATTGCTAGAGGTACTTATTTAAAAACTATCTATTTCAGTTACGTAGTCCGTCTGGGTGAACTGGACCTGGCCAAGGAAGACGAAGGTGCAACTCCAGTCGACATCCTGATCAAGAAAAAGATCAAACATGAGGACTACAGTGCCACTGCCTTCACCAACGACATCGGAATCTTACTGCTGGATCATGATGCTACATTCACTAGTAAGACGTTCTTCTTCTCAATATTGGGAAAGGGCCCATTAAAATTTCTAGTCGGTACTTAAAAAATTATATACTTACTAATTTTTTTAAGTTTACAATTTCCTCACCAAAGTATTTATTTGTCCTTAGGACTAAGTTCCAAGTAAAATATATTAACTTCATAGAAAATAAAACTATTCTATAGAGAGCTGCCTAAACAAAATATATATAATAAACTTATCAGAATAATTGTACATTTTGTATTTTGTACGTTTTGTATTTTTTAATTGTACGATTTGACTGGCCTGTTGGTCTAGTGGTTAGTGGCCCTGACTGCTATGCCGGAGGTCGTGTGTTCGATTCCCACCCAGGACAAATTTTTGTGTGATGAGCACGATCATTAGTCCTGTGTCTGGGTGTTATTTATCTATAATATGTATGTATTTAGAAATATATAAGTACTCGTATGTTTATCAGCTGTCTGGTACCCATAACACAAGCTCTGCTTAGCTTGGGACTAGACGGTGTTGTGTGATATTATATTGTATTTAAATTCGTTATTCTTATCAAAATGGGTAATTACTCACCAAATATATCTAAAAGTGAAGCAAACGCGCAATTTTGGAGCTGCCCGACACGGACTAAGCTTCACAGACATACTGTATTCTAAAACGACATTTTACTTATTCCTTTATTTTCCACATTCCAGACCTGATCAAGCCGATCTGCATCCCTAAAGACACTCAGCTGAGAGCCACCAGCTTCGAGAACTACAACCCTATGATTGCAGGATGGGGACACACTGAATTCCGTGAGTTACTTTTAAGCACCTATTCTTTATATAAGCTAGCTACGAGTTTAAAAGTTCCTTTTAGAAATAGCCTGTTAAAAATATGGGAACAAAGTGATGTGGTTTTATCTCACGTATAAGGCTCACAGTTCATTAGAACCACCCGGAACTCACTCTATACCAGCGGCGGTTAGCGGCTAGCGGCTTGCAGCTAGTATTCTTTATATAAACATGAGCGCATACCCATACAATGCCATATTAAGAATACTAGCCGCAAGTTTGAGGCGGTGCGGAGTGGGTACCAGGTGGCTCTAATGAACTGTGACCTTTATAACTCAAATAATTTTAAAAGGTGCACAGACTTTTATTGTGGTCGTGGCTAGCATATAAAAAGAACAAACAAGGTAGACTAACCAATAAGCAATTGATAAGCGATTTTTGGCTCATCAAAATTTCAGTTATTCCACAACTATACAGAGATTGTCCAGTCATTCTGACATCAGAATGGACGGTCAACCTTAAATGTTTTAAAACTTTTAACTTATGGAATAGAATAGAAATTATTTTATTTCAGATTTCAGACACACAAAGATCATCATATATTGTTAGTAGCTTAATAAATAACTTATGATAAGCAATTCTCTCATCATGGTAAGCAAACAAAAGCAATTGATATGTCAATTTAGGCACAATTTCAATACTAAATACCACTTTTGACCTGCCATTCTGATGTTCACCTTGTTTGATCCACTTTTAACCACTATCTCAGTTGATAGAAAGCAATGACCAGCGATGACGACTATGAAAAATTCCTAGTCTACAATTAGTTTTATTTCCCTACCAACTTGCTTCTCTAAACCGCTTATCCTTCTCCAGGTGGTCCCGCCGCTACGCTCCTGCAAGTCCTGCAACTGCCGGTGGTCAGCAACGATTTCTGCACTCAGGCCTACAGCGCGTACAAGGCTCAGAAGATCGATGAGCGTGTCCTGTGCGCCGGGTTCAAGCAGGGAGGCAAGGATGCCTGCCAGGGCGACAGTGGAGGACCGCTGATGCAGCCTATTGTGAGTATTGCTACTGTTTATAATGTAATGAGTAAGGGGCCATCCAGGTATCACGTAAGCACTAAATGGGGGTCTTTGCTTTGCTTTTGATGACATGGGGGATGGGGGGGTCTGGATGGTGATTACGTCAGCAGTTTTTTTTTTTAAGAGAACAATCTCGATGTTCCAAAATCACATAAAAATGAGTAGACGGACACTTACTGACCAATACTTACGAAAGCATATGGGGGGATGATTAGATCTTTGCTTACTTTTGCTGACGAGGGGGAAGGGGGGTTAATATTTGCGAAAAATCTGCTTACGTAATACTTGAACGGTTCCTAAGTTGTAAATGCAGCTGTACTACTTAGGGACCATTCAGGTATTACGGTATCTTCTCGTTTAACATACCACAGTGTATCAAGATGAAACTCTACGACCAGTGCGTGTTGCCAGTGATAACTGGCAACACGCACTGATCGTAGACTTACATATGGCTCTAAAACCTGGTCACTTACTGGTCCTCATCTAAAGGCTTAATCACCCAAAGGGTAAGGGTTATGCTCGGAGTTTCCTTGCGTGATCGCAACAGGAATGAAAATATCCACAGGAGAACCAAGGTTGCTGAAATAGCCCGAAGAATCGCCAAACTTAAATGGCAGTGGATAAGGCACACTGCTGGCAAAACCTATGTTGGATGGGGCCGAAAGGTTGCTTGTTTGCTGGAGTGGCGACCGCGCTCCGGAAGACGCAGCGTCTAAAGGCCTCCCACAAGTTGAACCGATGACCTGGTGAAAGTCGCTCAGGACCGTTCGTTGTGGCACTTGGCTTATGTCCAATAGTAGACATCTTTCGGCTTAAACGATGATACGAAGTGTGTGTCAGACTCACACACAAAGAATTCCTTACAATAAACCGTTAAAATCACGTTTCTTTTATAGCTTACATTCTTTATTTAATTTTATTTTATTTATTAGCTGTCTCCATCGTTTTAATCCCGCGTAGGGTCGATTCGGTACAGGAAATAATATCGATTTGTAAAGAAAAAATAAAGTTTTTTTTTTTAAACTCGAATTAATATACGCCTAAACGAAATAATTTCTTTAAGTAAACGAGTCAATGACCTTGTAGATAGTTGTCAGTCGTTGCGTACTAAATGCCTACAGTTCATTGGCCCCGCTCAGCTGACGTTTACTTAAAGAAATTAATTTCGTAAAAGGGTAAATTAATACGAGTTTAAAAAAAAAAGTGCTTTATTTTTTAATTTTCTCTTTACACATCGATAGTAATAATGCCAATAGATATTCATATTCTGTGAAGATTTGAACTATCTGCCTATTACAATTCATGAGATACTTTTGTCTCTCCGAAATTAAATCCGTAGACCTTGGTACCGTCAACTAAAATAAATTCTTCTTCTTTTCCAGTGGAACAAAGACACGTTAAATACGTTCTTCTACCAGATCGGCGTGGTGTCCTACGGCAAGAAGTGTGCGGAGGCAGGCTTCCCCGGAGTATACTCCAGGGTCACGCACTTCGTACCCTGGATCGAGGAGAAGGTGCTAGGATACTCCTCCACGTGACTGTGATCTAGTATTTTTGTTTCGATTAATTTTATTTTTTAAGGCTTTAAGTTTTGACAGTTCTTAAAGCGAGGCGAGGCTGTCTCGGATTAAGTTTGTGTCTTGTTTTCATGTCTTGTGTCACAAAATTGTATTCTTTGTTATTGAGTACTCTTACTTTCTTCTATTTAAATCTTTTGAATTTCGTTTTCATCTTTGATTTACCTATTTATTTTTCATGTTACTTTTTTTTATAAAATTTATGGTTACCGCACTCAATAAGCTATGTTCTGTGTCAATTTTCCATAATCCAACTCATCTCAAAATTTTGTTATAAATTGAATAAGAAATACGGTATATGTATTTTATTTTTTTTATTTTGGCACAACTGTAATGCACACTATTTTATTTTTGTGTCTTTTTTTATACTTTGTAAAATGTTGTGTTTGTGTGCCTTGTGTTGTGCCATTTAATAAAAAACCTTTTTTTGTAATCATTTAAATTTAAATATAATTTTATGAAGACTTTCTTTTCGATCACATAGTTTGTGGGGTTACTAAATAGTCTAAATGTCACAAAAACGTTAGTACCTATTTGTGTTGTGTGTATCCACCATTAGAACGTTTGACTCAAATCGAGGCAGCCTTGTCTAAAGTAACATTTTGACGACTCGACAAATGAAATCTCAAACAAGCTCTCACTTAACTGTTGTAAGAATTAAGTTATAATTTACTTATAAGTATTGACTACTGTTATAATTAATGTTTTTAGATGTATTTTTTTTAGCGTAGTTCTCGTCACTAAATTAATATTTTTGTACTCTGAATACGCAACCAAGTGATTTTAATTTAATAAATGCTCACGTTGAAATGATAATGTTTTTTTTTTTATTTATTTTCTCCGAAAATCACAAACTTTAAAACAATTTGTACAATAATTGGAGAACTTTTATTTCCGAAATGTAAATATATTGAAGGTTTTTTTCCGATTACCTTTACCAGGAACCGATGGTCCAGTTGGGTAGACCTAATTTCGAGAAAGAGGAGAAACATCGAATCCGACTCGTCTGGGCGGGGCGTTCTGAAAGCTGCGCAGTATTTTCTCGTCCAACACACACAGTGTCTCAAGACGAAAGTCCATAACCAGTGTGTGTTGTGAGTTATGACATATTATGACTCTGAAACGTGGTCTGGAGGAGGCTTAAAGTCCCCCAAAGGGCAATAAAAAGGGATATGCTTGGAGTTTCCTTGCGTGATCGCATCTTGATGAAATCCGCAGGAGGACTAAGTTTACCGACATAGCCCGAAAAATCGCCATACTTAAGTGGTAGGGCATAGCTTTTTGAATCGGTTCTTCGTAATATACCCTATACTGACAATAAAGCTAAATGTTGGAAGACGCTTCGTAGAAAGTATCACAACCACAATCCAGCTAGAAGTGAAATAGCCGCATTACAGCGTGTTATAACTACAATACGGTTTCGAAAAATGCAAATATAAAATACACTAATTAGGTATCGAAGTAGTCCTCTAAACGGCATGTAAAATTATAAAAAAATTGTCTTATCTTTGGTTCCGTCATGTTCTACGTCACATTATCCGTGTTATCATCTTTGAGATTATGGTACAAGCTAGCAACTGCCGGCGACTTCACTCGTATGAAAGTCGCAAATAATCCCAAGGGAACATACTCCCCAGAATAAACATGTTCTTATGCCCTATTACAGGTCACATGTCACACTCGTGTGCCAAATATCCACAACCGTATGAGAGTTATACAAAATTTAGGCGCAAAAGTCCTATAATTCTCAAAATGGCAACTGAGTCGCAAAAGGACTATAATAGTTCTCGAAATGGGTAATTCTCTAAAAGCCGAATTCTCTAAATGGCCAGTTCTCGAAAAGACTAAGTCTCGGAAAAGGCCAATTCTATTTAATAACATGACTAAGTATATCAAAATGACATATTTTTTTACAATAGTTATGTTGACATGAATGACAGACATAAAATCAGTTATCATATACACCGTAAAATTTTGGTCATTTTAATCCCGTGGAGGGTCGATTAGGTACATGAAAAACTATCGATTTGTAAAGAGAAAATTAAAAAATAAAATACATTTTTTTTTAAACTCTAATTAATTTACGCATGTACGAAATTAATTTATTTAAGTAAACGTCAGCTGAGCGTGGCCAATGAACTGTAGATAGTTAGTACGCAACGACCAACAACTACAAGGTCATTGAGTCGTTTACTTATAAAAAATAATTTAGTACATGCGTATATTACCTCGACTTTTAGAAAAAAAGTACTTTATTTTTTAATTTTATCTTTACAAATCGATAGGGTTTCCGAATCGACCCTCTATGTATTGTAAATGTAAATATGCGTGATGAATTGATTCAAGTTTGAAATGCCCAGCTTCGCGTGGAGTTGTGCGCTGAAACCACAGAAATATTTCTTTTATCTGTGGCTGAAACCTTATTATTAAAAGGCTTATAGAATAACAAACATACAAGCATACAAACCTTCGCTGCTATAATATTAGTGCGATTAATATTTCACGAATGGCGACTGATAACTCGTATTTATTTAGCTGATAACTGTAGCAGTACATGACAATATCTATAACCAAACACGCGTACAACATCACCTTAGATTTAGTGAAAAAAAAAATACGGGTTTTATTAGTGTTTTCTTGTTTTATAAAATAGATATTTGAAGTTAACATAAGTTAGTACATCAAAGATTTGTAGTCTAACTAATTCTAGCTTTCTGATTTTTTACTGTGATATTTTGAATTTAGTTTTGTAAAAAAAGTTATGTATGAAAATGTTTGTGTGTAGATTTCAATGAAATTAATCTTAGATAGTGATTAGAAATGGTTTTGTGAAGTAGATACGTATCTGGATTTAGTGAATAAATATAGCTCAAAATGATGATCGAAGGAAAAACGAGTAAGTATTCTTGCTATTATTTTTTAAATAAATATCTATTCAGTGGTTTCACCTGCGTGAATATAGAAAATATACGCCGTTTAATTTTGATCGTTTAAATCCCGTGGAGGGTCGTTCCGGTACATGAAACACTATCGATTTGTAAATATAAAATTAAAAAATAAAATACTTTTTTCCTAAAATTCGGATTAAAATACGCATGTTCGAAATCAATTTCTTTAAGTAAACATCCGCTGATCGAGTCCAATGACTTGTAGGTAGTTGTCGGTCGTTGCATACTAACTACCTAGAGGTCATTGCACTCGATCAGCGGATGTTTACTTAAAGAAATAAACACAATGTTCATTGATTTGACTAGCGTATATTATGATGATGCTGCTCTTAAAACTGTGAAGGAAAACATCGTGAGGAAACCGGCATGTCCTAGGACCAAATTCAAAGACATGTGACATCCACCAACCCGCACTGGGCCCGCGTGGAGGATTACGGCCCACTCCGTCTGTTAGAGAGGAGGTCTGAGTCCCAGCCGTGGAAACATTATAAGGCTAATTCTGTGCTATGCAGTATTATGATGTGCTCCGTTGACCACCCCTTTGATAAGGTTCTTATTATGAAATGCAACCAATTCTTGAAATAATCGGTTATATCTAACAGGAAAGGGCGGGAGATGTTATAGGATGATTTCACTGCACACCTAAAAACAAAATCGGTCATACCATGAAGTGATCAATTCAAAGATCTGGCCACGACACATTCATTTCGTGCTATGGAGCTGTTCTGATGATGGAGCCGTATAGTGGCTATAAGAACTACTTACTGAGCGCAACAAGATAACACGGCGCATAAAAACTTGTTATGAAACAGTACATTTTGATACACGTGCAAAATTGTCACTGCAGCCCTTGGCGCCATAACACACTCGCCTACGGCTCGTGCGAATTCCACCTCGGTCGCAATAACTAACTTTCTGCACTTGTATCAAACGACGTTTTTAATACAATTACAAAGAAATACTTTCTTTGAAAATCACGATGCATTTTTGTTCATTTTGTACTGAAGAAAAATTTTCCAAAGTTGCCATACCTTTTAGTTTTGATTAAGATGGCAGTAGGAGGCTATCGCAAGTATGTTTTACCTTAATCACAATATGCGGCGACAGCGTAGCATTTAAAGAATTCTCTTCAAATCTTAAATTTAACATTTTTTTCACAAATAACACAAATAAATAAGATAGTATTTAACAGACTTTGAAAAACAAAATTCAATACAATTGCAGGCATGCAATTAACTGTTTGTCGCACTAGTGCATTGTATCAGACTGGGTAATAAGCGGCCCCCAGTCGCGCGTCAATCCCCCTTTACTTATGTATGTCATCGAAACGTATTGAAAAACGTCGTTTGATACAGCAAATTAGACACAGCAGCACTCGGTGGCAACGACAAACTTTCTCCACTTGCATCAAAATGTACTATTTAACTAAAAACTTATTTTCCGTTTGAATCAAAGTTTATATTTTTAATACTTAGTAATAAAAACACGTGCTGAAATAGTTTTATCTCTAACTAATACTACTGGAATGTATTTAGCTATCAAAATTATCCATTTAGATAAGAGAGGACTATTCAATGCTAAATATTTATAAATCAATAGTAAATCGATTTATGAATGAAAAACTTAGATGAGTTCCGTATGTAGTACCTTTACCATGAGTTTTAAGCAATAGTATTCGTCGCTACTCGATATCGACACCGTAAATATTTTCTATGGCAAATTTTGCAGCGCCTCTAGCGGTCACTTGCAGAACCAAAATTTGCCATACAAAATATTTACGGCGTCGATATCGAGTAGCGACGAATTCTATTGCTTAAAACTCATGGTCGGTACAGATAGCGTTCGTAGTGTACCGTAACGTAGGTACTTTATTTGATGAAGCCACTTTCCTAATACAACAGTTAGGGGCCATTCAAGTATTACGTAAGCGCTACAGAGGGGTGGGGGTCTTTGCTTTGCTTATTTTTGATGACATGGGGGATAGGGGGTCTGGATGTTGATTACGTCAGCAGTTTTTTTTTAAAAAGAACAATCTCGATGTTCCAAAATCACATGAAAATGAGTAGACAGACACATATCAATGAGCATTGTTTACGTAACAATGTGGGGGGAGTAAGATCTTTGCTTACTTTTGCTTGGGGAGGGGAGGGTTAAAAAATCTGCTTACGTAATACTTGAACGTACCCTTACTACATACTACTTAATAGGCGGTCTTATCGCTCAGCATAATCTCTTACAGACAATCTTAGGATGGACTGAACCAAAGGAGAAAGAAATTGGGAATTGTTGGACAATTTTTAATGATTTAACATGGAACCCTGCTACTTACAAATTGGATTTAAAAGATAATTAACAAAGGCTACTTATATTTATCTTAAATCTATTAATGAGTTAATGCCCCCTAGAAGAAAATACGTATTAAAATGACATAACAAATTCTATTTTTTCTTTTTTTTTTTAGTGTTCCGTGCGCCAAAAGGAAATAACGGAACACTTATAGGATCACTTTGTTGTCTGTCTGTTTGTCAAGACCCTTTATCTCGGGAACGCGTGAAGATATTGGGTTGAAATTAATATCCAAACCACTCAGGGTTGCGGACTCTTAAAACTGTGAAAAAAATCAAACTTCAAGTTAACCAAAAAAACGATACGGCCGTTAATGTATCAAAAAACGTATATTTCGACACTCTCAAAGGAATCAAAATTCTTAGGGTGCTTCCCGTTGACCTAGAATGCTGAAATTTAGCATGAAGCAATGTCTTATAGCACAAGTTTAAGAAAAAATCTAATAACGGTAAATTTATAGTTACTTACGTCACGAAAAAAAAACTTTCGTTGAGTTATGGAAAAATCTTCGAGGCTTAATTCGGAAATTGAACTATTTATACAGGTAAGTTTGTATGCAACCTTCAGTGCACAAGTCCGACTCGCACTTGCCCAATTTTTTTTTATATATATATAAGAGTGAAATACCATTCACTGATCACTGTTTAATCACTAAATCTCAGAAACTATAATATCTACAAACTTAAAATTTGGCGGGTAGTTTCCTTATAGGGTGTAGACACCCACT
The DNA here is from genome assembly GCA_958295575.1 of Leucania comma. Lineage (NCBI taxonomy): Eukaryota > Metazoa > Arthropoda > Insecta > Lepidoptera > Noctuidae > Leucania > Leucania comma. The sequence continues at coordinate 1,932,421 of OY282484.1, forward strand.
AAGAATTTTACGGAACTCTATCCCTAAGGGAGTAAATCAGGGGTTGGAAGTTTGTATGGAGAAACCGACCTTCACACGGGCGAAGCCACTGACAGAAGTTATACATACATATAAACTAGGACACTACAAAAGCTGCAATAGGGAACTTTTTCTCAACAGAATGTTTTCGAAAGCGTTTCGCGGCTCTGGAACACAAAGAGCAGCTGGAGAACCACAGATGGGTCTTAGTCAGTAAAGTATATTTCTGACACTCACTCTCACTTCGCGCTTTCTTTAACTTTATACACCACTGATACTGATGGTTTTTTTTTTTATGGTAGGTAAAATCATCCAATGACAAATCCCGCCCTTGGGTGGAGCGGGAAGTAGTGTCAGACTCTTATTGACTACCTTCCCCGTTCCTTCGTTGCCTGTAGTGCCGGGGCTGAGCCTTCCTCTCAGAAAACTGATACTGATGGTTGGACTTCTTAACATTTCGTTTTGTCTCCAGTCTTCCACAAGCTATGGTACTTTCTGCGGACGTACGTGCTGATATTGAAGGCCTTCGACCTGTTCCTGCAGGGTGCCTTCCTTATCACCATCCTGCTGGAGAGCAATATCTTCCTGCTGCTGAGGAGAGATGCCAATGAAGGTTACCACTCGGTGCTTGTTGAAGGTAAATACCTACATTATTATGCTTGTTTTTAACGTTTATATCTGCATAGGCCCTTGAGCGCCGATTGTAGATACGTCTGTATAACTTGAAAGAATGACCTTGAAAAAATCTTAATTGTCGTTTTTTACATACGTTTTTACGAAATTTATCTGGCCGAAAATTTTGGTTTCTATAAAGTTTTTGTTTTTCCTAGAAAAATTCAAAAAATGTATTTTCTTTTTTGTATTTTATTTATTTATTTTAATAAAAGGGGTCGATGCCCTCTCATTGACCCTTGACGTCCTAGGGGATAGTTGCCATCATGTGCGGGTGTCACATCGTCGTACGTTTAGTGGTTAGATGATGGTACATGCTTGACGATGTACACTCTATCCAAATAGATACGAAAATCTTTCTGTCACACTTCTCCTTTTGTATCTGAAAGAAAGAGAGAAGACACGTTTATTTAACACACAGACACACACAATGAAATAACAATTATAGAAACTTAAATATACCAACATTGTGTGTCTCGCGGCTGCGCCAAATAGGGCCAGTTCAGCGTGATGCCAGGCCACTACGTACCAGTTACCTGATGCTGGTTATCAGCTGAACCTTAATAAAAGCCTATGGATGTTAATCAGTTTGTTTGGTGTGAGGTAAATAAATACACCTCTCTTTTTTAATTAGTGCACAAAAAAATTGAACTTAATCAGTACCCTTTACTGATCATATTTGTGTAATCAAAAGTTAAAAAAACGAAGTTCCCAAAATTGTCCACGAAAATTTGTTATATTTGCTAAATTCATAATTGAATCAATAATTCATAACAATCACTACTAGAAAATACTACGCGCAATGTTTTTCCACTTTTATTGCCATTCTTTCATTCATAATCAATAGCCTGTACAATATTTCCATAAATTGAGTGAAATTTTGGGATATAAACAAATGCTCATAACTTTGCTGTTTATGAATATTATTTGTTGAGACTTTACTTAAAGAGACAAGACCTTTTCTAATAAGACCTTTATGTATTTGTACTTATAAAAAAATAGTGGTGTATCTGTATATGTTCGTGATTATATGTAGCTATAAATTAGCGTGTAGTAAATGATAAAAAATACTTAGGTGTTCAGTCCTTGCGACTCACAAAAATAGCTGCAAACTCATTATATCTCGAACCAATGACAAAATATTCCAGACTATGTGATGATGGGTGCTGCGGGCGCGGAGTTCGCCCTGGGCGCAGCCGTGGCGTGGTGGGGCCGAGGACGCAGACAGTTCGCCATCTCCGGCTGGCTGCTGGCTACATCCGCTTCAGGGCTAATGGTGCTCGCCTTCCCGTTCGCTAAGTCTAATCCTGCAACAGTCGGTGAGTTGGCAAGTTATCCCATATTTGTATAAGGGAATGAAACACTAGAATTAAAAAGGAAGGTGTGGTCATATTTTTTATACGACTGCCCCAAAAAAGGAGTGTTTAAAATAAAAATAAAACTTAAAATAAAAATAAATAATTAAAAAAATTAAAAAACACGACTGCCATTACAAAAAAAAAAAGAACTAAAAAGCAATAAAACAAGATTTCAGCTTAACTGTACTTGTGTGTGCTCACTGAATAAACAACAAGTCTCGAAAATTTTTGATCTACAAAACAACAATTTTCACCGCAGTCGGGGGATGCTAGTAAAGGAGGAGGCCGACCGCATTAGGCAAAGGCGCACACGCCGCCGCCGCCGCCGGGTTTCCGATCCCAATTTCCGGCCACCGTAGGCGCGGGCTCGAGGACGGTGGGCAATGGGTAGCTCGCCGTCCGTCCGTCCGGTAACAGACCGGTCCGAGCTCAGGTCGTCTACGGCGCGCACCGTTCCCGCGCGCCTCAAGGAGTTGTCAGCAAACTGTAGGGGTCCAGCAGGGCCGAAGCCTACTGGGGCCCAAAGGTTATGTGAGACTGTCACCACGGGCCCCAGGATAAAGGCAAGGAATGGAAAGGTAGGTTTTTAGTCAGTAAAAGTCTGACACTGTTTCCCGCCCCACCCAAGGGCGGGATTCGTCATTGGATGATTTTACCTACGTTAAAAAAAAAAAAAAAAAAAAAAACCGCAGTCGGGGGACTTTTTATATAAGAAAGTATAGATTGGTCCCCCGACTGCGGTGAAAATTGTCCTTACATAAAAGCCTCAATGACTCTTTTCAATCATTTTCCAGAATTATGTGGTGAGCGCACAATCATCGACCTCACTACGGACAACAACGTAGCAGCCAGGACCACTTTCCTGGTGATCACTGCGGTGCTGTGCGCGATCACCAAGCTCAGCATCTGGGCGCATGGCCTCACGTACCTCGATGACCACGACCCGCAGAATGGGCCGTACTTTTACGGTAAGCTTTATATAAGTAGTCTACTTGAGGAGCTGGTGCGGATGATAAGGCAGGCGCAGAATAACGAACATATACTCAAGCACACAGTGTCCTTAGTGAACCCAGTCGCCACGACAGGACACGCCCTGGGCGTTAAGAGTCGAAACCCGGTCACCGTAGGCACGTGCTTGCGGGCGATGAGCAATGGATGGCTCGTCGAGCCCCTTTCCGTGTATGTTCCACGTGCGAGAGATTGTCAGCAAACCCGTAGGGAGCTCAGTTGGGCCGATGCACGCCAGGGCCATAGGAATTTCTGAAAATAAAACCCGTGGTCCTAGAACGCTATGACCAACTGAAGGACACTGGTGTGGTTTTAGTCAGTAAAACTCTGACCTTACAGTTAAACCATCTTTTATACTCTTTCAGGAATCCTGATCTCCATCCGCCTCTCCCTGGGACTCAGCGGCACCAACTGGCTGCGGCCCAGCTCGGAGCGCGAGGATTGGTGGGAGGCGCACCTGTCCGTGTGTATGCTGACCTTCATGTTTGCCTTCCTCTTCGCGCTGTTCCCCTCCCGCATGTCCTCCTTTAAGGATCTGGAGGAGCGGAGGGGAGAGGATGTTGATACTGGTAGGTGTTATTGTGCGATCCTCGTTTTAGCTGTTGTTGTCCGTTTGTCAAGAGTCTTTTTCTCTGGAACGAGTGGAGCTATCATCCTGAAATTATATAAAAGTACTCAAGTCTTGTACCCCTTGGAACAGTGAAAAATCAAACGTCAAAGTAATCTAAAGATTATACACGGCAAAATTTTGATCGTTTTAATCCCGTGGAGGGTTGATCCGGTACATAAAACACTAAAGATAAAATTAAAAAATAAAGTCCTTTTTTTCTAAAACTCGAATTAATTACGCATGTACGAAATTAATTTCTTTAAGTAAACGTCAGCTGAGCGAATCGTAGTTGTAGGTAGTTAGTACGCAATGACCAACAACTACTGGATCGACCCTCCACGGGATTAAAACGATAAAAATTTAGCTATGTATAGTGCATATTTTATTTTTCTAAAAGACTACCATAGAGGACTTCCCGTTGACCTAGAATCATGAATTTTTTACAAGAAGCAATCCAAACTCGTATAGTACAAGTAAATGAAAAAAACGAAAACCGTGAATTTGTAGTTACATCATAAAATAATATTTAACTTTTTGCGATTCGGAAAAATCTTCCGTTAAAGACTCGATTCCGAAATTGAACTATTTACACGTAGGTAAACTTGGATAGGTTACTATCATTGCACGAATCTGGCTTGCACCTTTGTCAATGCCGGCAAAAGACCAGCATTTACAGTACGTAAGACTTTCGACCACTCTCTGAAGTGCTAGCTTACCTAAACCACCTATTTTCCTCAGGATTCCGGTCGTCCTTGTGCCGGCTGGCACGCAACAAGGCGCTGGTAACGCAGACCCTGGCGACCTCCTGTCTCAGCACCGCCGTGCTCATCTACGTGTACTACGACAGGGCTTATGTTCAGGTAAAGTTGCCTTCTTCAGGATTCTGTCTCTGGGCCGGGTGGCGTGCCACAAGGTGCTAGAGACATTAACCTTCTTTAATTTTAATAGTTACGGATTGTATATAGGGTCACTGGTAATTAGTGAACTATACTTAAACACGTGATTGTAGTCATGATCACAAACAACTTTTACTATGAGGCCAAAGCTAAAATCGCGAAAAAAATCAGCCAAATTCAGTACATTTTAACCAGTTAAGCGATCACAAATGTACTGACCAACAGTAAAAGTTGTTTGTTATCATGAATACAATCACGTGTTTAAGTAATCGTTCACTAATTACCAGTCACCCTATATATATATGTATAGATGTAACTGCCTCATCGGTCAGGAGGGATTCCGGCCACTTACCTAAACAGGCGTTGGACCGAAACCCCCAAGGGAAAACCAACTTGGCCGTCCTCGGCAAACCTGGCGACGCACCGTGTTGGCAGAAGTGACGGCCATCGGTTTAACATGGAGTGAGATGAAGCGTAAAGCTCAAGACCGTCGCGTTGGATAGTACTGCCGAAGCCCTCTGCCCCAGCTCCTCTAGCTGGGGCAATATAGGTCATCGGTCACCAGTCTTGTGGACGCAAATGCGACTGCTCAGCGTGGGGTCCTGGGTTCGATTTTCGGGTCGGGCAAAAAGTGCTCTTGGGTTTTTCCATTACGAAATACTCAATAGCAGCCCGGAAAGTTTGGAAGTTGATGGTGTAACACCCCCGTGCCTCGGATAGCATGTTGGTCCTGCGCCTGATCTCTCTCCAGTCATATCAGGGCCGTCCCATCGGACTATGAGAGTAAAGGAACAGAGAGTGCACCTGCGTTTGCGCACGCACTTGTGCACTATAATATATCCTGCGTACTTAGCTAATCTTTGTTTAGAGTGGTAACCGTGATCGAAATACGGTCGGGAGGATTAGTGAATAGGACATCACAAACTACCTGCGTATTTTCTCTCCTTCTCTGTCAAATCCATCAAGTTTAATCTATTTCTGTACCAAAATTCATTACAACTGGTTCAGCAGACGCGAAAATGGAAAAAACGAACTGAGAGAGTTAATTTTGCATTTATACGAGTAATATTGCTATGGTTTTTTTTTACCAGCCCGGGGTAGCCAAGTTGGCCACGCCTCCAAGACGTTTGTTCTGACGTCTTCTCAATGCAGGAATTGGGGGCGTGGCCCACTTCAAGTGTTCACGCTAAACGAAATGATTGTAACTTGGCTAGGGGGGCTGAACTTAGACTTGATATCAGACTTAAATTGGACCACATTTTTAGAGTTAACTGCATTCAAAACTTCAGTGATAGCCTGCAGTAAAAAGGTACTGTTGAACTGCGCAGTAGCTCCATATTTATGACCCTGGATTTCTCTACAATCAAGTCCAGCGACTAAAAAAACTTACCAATTAACACATTTACTTTCATTTTCAGGCAAGATTCCGTATAGAATCGATCAGGCAAGACCCTCGGACATCACGAGGTCTCTCCGACATATTCCGAGCTCTGGTCATAATTTTCTTCGTCATGGTAAGGATACCAACATCAAATAATTATGGTAGTCTAGCTAGTTCGCCGTCTGACCATCCGATAACCATCCGGACTGAGCCCAAGTCCTCGACGGCGCGTTTTGTTCTACGCGCGCCTCAAGGAGATGTCAGCATACCGTAGAGGCCTAGCAGGTCCGAAGCCTATTGGGGCCATGGACTGATTTCTGAAAAGAATGTCCGGCCCCGGTATAAAGGGCTAAGAAGGAATGGGGAAGGTTTTTAGTCAGGAAGAGTCCCACTATCCACTATACCGCTCTGCCCAAGGGCGGGAGATGTCATTGTATGATTTTACCTACCATAAAAAAGTACTTGAGAGCAGTGGTGGCCGAGTGGTAACGACCCCGACTTACGAGTGGTAGTCGCGGGTTTAAACCCAGCCAGGCGCATTACTTTGTGTAATTTATTTTTACGATTGATTCCTTTTACGATGCGAAACCGGCATGTCCTAGAACTGAAAATTCGAAGATATGTGACATCCACCAACCCGCACTGGGCCCGCGTGGTGGACTACGGCCCATTCCCTCTTCTAGATGAAAAAAGTACTAAGAGAGGATTTTTCAGAATTCACCCCCTAAGAGGATGAAACGATAGTCCAAAGTGTGTACGGACGAAACCTATTATCACGCGATAAGTAACATGAACAAAATTAAAAGAGTGTTCATAGAGTTTCTAGCACATTCGAATCTTCTCCATAAAGAATCTAAGCTTTGGGATGTTTGATCATAATTTTTCTGACGGACTGACTTGAAGAGTAGATGTAGGTAAATTGACTTCCTGACAATTCAAAAGTGCCTCATTGTATATTTGAAATTTACTTTGACTTTTTTTGACCCACAGATCTTCCGCGTCCGTTTCTCCGCACGTCGCCCAGATGGTGTGAAGGCCAACACAGCATCCCGCGTGGCCGGTGTGATCGCTGTATTCGTAGCCATCTTTTTCGTCGTGCTGGCCGCGCTCGGCTGTGACACCGGCACCATCAGTGGGCTGCAAACTGACCGCTACGTGCAGCCTGCTTGCAGCAGGACTTGTGAGTAAGTAATAAGAACAACAGAGGATATTTCGTAGCTACTACGTAAACCGATGCTGACCAGGAACCGGTCTAACTTCTAGTCATCAGAGTTCCTAGTGTGAGATTGTTTTACGTAAACGCGATCGACACGTTTATGACGTTCGTCGGACTGATTGGCCTACTCGAAGCTATTAGTCAATCAGAGAGCCAAACGCGGTAAACGTTTTGATCGCGTTAACGTAAAAACATCTCGCATTCAGCACACAGATACATTGATAGCATCATATAATGTCAAATATGTGAAGAAAATAAAAATCATAAAATAACTGACTAAAACCCACTTGTGGTTCTTTAGTTGCTATAATGTGTACCGAGGCCATGGTGCTTCTTTTGATCAATTCTGCTGCCCTAAACAAGACTAGATACGCCATAATCATGGCGGTTAGTCTTTGAAGAGTGGCTAAAGAAATGTCACGTGGTCCTCACACGTACGCAGTTAGTTCGGGAGGTTCCTGTAATTGATTCAGGTGGAAGAAACGCCCGGGCGTCATTATTGTGCGGACCGCCCGTATGAGACGGTGTAACATACGAAAGAGGTGTGCCACGCTTGGGCGGAACACCACCGTGTCCTCGTTCAGAGGCCATCGATCGTGGCTCTAGCCTTAAAGACACCTTAATTATAAATCATACGGGAAGACTGCTGCAGGTAAATTGTTCCAGTCTTTCGATGTTCGCAGTATAAACGACGAGGCAAAACGCTTAACCGAAGAGATACATTATGTGGGTTCCTATCTGTACATATTTATATGCCTAGCCTTAATGTACTTAATTGTGTATGTTGGGATTGGTCTACTTTCCAGTATTACTGAATGCAGTTGAATAGCTGCCAAAGTTTTACATTGTAATACACGGCTAAATTTTTATCGTACTTAGTATGCAACGACCGATAACCTACAGGTCATTGACTCGCTCAGCTGATGTTTACTTAAAGAAATTAATTTCATACATGCGTATCCGAGTTTTAGAAGAACCCACTATATTTTTTAATTTTATCTTTATAAATTGATAGTTTTTCATGTACTGGATCGACCCTCAACGGGATTAAAACGATCAAATTTAGACTAACCCAAAACATTAGACTAGCCTACAAATCTTTCTTGTTTCCAGGTGTACGTCGGAGCGCTACGGCTACAGCCCTGTGTGTACCCTGGACACAGGCATGACCTACTTCTCGCCCTGCCACGCCGGATGCTCCAAATATGAAGACCTCAACGGATTCTTGTGAGTTTCCTTATTCACGTTCATAAAAAGATCCTTAATCCAGAAACTTCTCTAGAAAAGCATAGGGGCCACGAGAAAAATGCACATTTCAGCTTTTTACTAGGTATCTAAAATCTCCCGTAACCGATGTGCTGCAGGTTGTTCCAGAACTGCACGTGCTCATCGGACACGCTGCGTGCAGTGCGCGGCTCGTGCACGCTCGACTCCTGCATGTTCGTCTACTCCGCCTACCAGGTCGTCTACACCGTCATGTTGGCGGTCTCCGGTAAGTAGTTAGTTAGGATCTTTGACTCTATGGTTGCGAGATCTTTTACCACGGCCCTGGAATGCAAAGAACAACTGAAGGAACACAGATTTTAGTCAGTAACATTCTGAGACAACCTCCCGCTCCACCCATCTACCCCTAACTCACTTCCAACCTACTACCGGGCTTAGAGGGCTTCTCCCGCTCTAAAATGGACTCGAAGCTCCACCCCTACATACGGCAAGTTGTGATGATTAGGCATGGGTAACTACGGACACATCTATATCTTCGGATATATATCCCTAAGCGGACACATATCCACTCCTTCCCTTTCATTAAAATTAATATATCCTATATCCGAGTAACTCCGACCCACTCCGACCGAAACCGAACTGAATGATGGCACCGAACCGTGTGTATATGAATTTAAACAAGAAAGCGCTGTAGGAAAGTAAACGTAACAGACGACTTTAAAGTGATGGAGTAGCTTTTGGGACAGTAAAAAACGGTAATTTAAAAACTAAAAAACCCGACTGCTTTTCTGAGCATTCATGAAAAAGCCCTAAAACAAGAAATTCGTTGTACCCGATTGCACTTAACTATATAATATTTTAAAAACTGGCGGTTGGGACCCATTCTAGAATTGAGAGCACATACCTATATTACATTGCAGATTACTCCAATCTATTGACTAGACGGCTGACTTTCTAGAATGGGTCCCGACTGCCAGTTTTTAAAATATTATATAGTTAAGTGCAATCGGGTACAACGAATTTCTTGTTTTAGGGCTTTTTCATGAATGCTCAGAAAAGCAGTCGGGTTTTTTAGTTTTTAAATTACCGTTTTTTATTTTTTATTTTTTTAGTTTTATTTTATTATGATATCACTTTCAAAGTAATTACGAATCTAAAGACACCTCTCAAACTAAAATCCATCGAGCCGTTCAGGTCGCAGAGCGTGCCAAACATTTGGATTTGGCGCTAAAAATCCGCCATTTTGTTTTTTTATTTATTTTGATATACCCAGTGTCACTCTCACAGTAAATACGAATCTAACGACACCTCTCAAGCTAAAATCCATCGAGCCGTTCAGGCTGCAGAGCGTGCCAAACAATTATACATACATACATACATACATACATACATACATACTCTCGAAAAACATAACCCTCCTTCTGGCGCAGTCGGGTAAAAAGTAAAGTGCACACGCTTGAAAGCAAAGGGTTTATGTTATTGTTTATACTTTTTACAATAACATTTGCAACTTTTGAGCGATACTTACATGTTTATTCGTCATATGTGATTTATTCGTTTTGAGTTACATTGGAATTATTTGGAATGCCTCATTCCGTGGATCTATTTATATGTCGGAATGATCTATCTATCCCAGACCCAAACATATCCTCGGTCCTCCGCTCCTTATGAAGTTACTTCACTCCCGGATATATTAAGCGGATATGGATATATTAACCGGATCTATATCTTTACTTGGGATGATATACTACATATCCAATCTTTTATCGGACATAGTTAGCCCATGCCTATTGATGATGATGAAGGAATACATAAATACTCTCTTATTTTCAGCGTCCAGTTTCCTGATGCAAGGCATGGCGGTGATCCGCGCGGTGCGACCGTCTGACAAGGTCACGGCAGTCGGGGCCTCACTCTCTGTGATCGCGCTGCTCTCCTTCGTGATAGGACACCTTATCTACATGCTTATCAGTTGTAAGTACAACGTCTGGTAAAGTAAATTCTGGATAGGTTACCTACGTCAGCTTTTGTCCAATAGATTTTTTAGAATTTAGGTAAGTAGGTACTGCTCTTAGTTAAGATCTGAAAGACAGTCCGTGAAGGGTAATAATTTAGCTGTATCAGGCCATGAAGCTGGACTGGCTTGTAACAGAACTGACAACACACACACATACACAATGACACTGAACTGGGGAGGTCCGTAGCTACTCCGTAAGCCGGTTTGGCTAGGAGCCGGTCTAAGTCCTAGCCAACCAAAATGATGAAGCTAAGCAGAATAAGCATTCATGAGGTAACACTTTCGCACATTTTGTATGAACCATCGCGCACTGGAAGCGGATAAGTTCACTTTTTACGTTGTTTTTTTAACTTTGCTTTACACTTGGAATTGGGTACTCCTATATCGTGAGTGCTTTTACAAATTATGTAACCTCACATGTACAAAACACCCAGATCGGAACTACTATCTATTGATCATACAAATTGAAACTGTAACGCGCACTGCAGTAACCAATCGCTCATCCACAGCACTATGTTCAAATGTAAACGCCTCGTTACAGCTGTAATCGGCCTTAGAGCTTAAGCTTTTACGGATAGTAGCATGTTTCTTGGTCCTTCGAGCCGGATATGCCAGTACTAATTCGATTATCGTGTCGGTTAGTCGGGTCTTCTTATCATTCTTCGTCAGACCAAAGGTAGATCTGACGTCATCGAGATATTTATATTACGTAGTTAAACGATACCGACATTTCCAGATCAAACATGCGCCTACTATGCGAACGACGGGTGCCTGCTGCACGCGCCCACATTATGGATCGCGTGCGCCACCAGCGCGCTGCTGGCAGCGATGGCGGCCGTCGGCAGCCTCATCGCCAGCCGAATGCCCACGGGAATCAACGAACCTACCACGGAATTATGATGATTATTTCACTTTTAAAGGACCTGTGTATAGAAGTGCAAATATTGCTTGATAAACGATAAGGAGCCGTTCTAGTATTACGTAAGCTGATTTTTTGCAAATATGAACCCCCTCCCCCCCTCCTTTGTAAGTAAAGCTCTCATCAACTCCCCCCATTCTTACGTAAACATCGGTACCTACATGAATTTTTCAATTTGCTCTGGTTTCGTTATTAGTTAATTAAATGAGCAAAAGTTAAAAGTCTAAAGATAAGGAATAGGCTTGAAACAAAGATTTCGGCATATTCATTAATAGTCATCAGTTGACACACGAATCCATAACTTTCAGTTTTCAATGACATTGGATGTTTGCTGCTCAGTGATATGTGTATGCTCACTTTCGTGTGAATTTGGTAATCACCATCCAGACACCCCCATCCCCATCCCCCATGTCATCAAAAATAAGCAAAGTAAAGCCCCCCCCCCCACCCCCCGTAATATTTGAATGGCTCCTAACAAGGAAAATGATTAAATGCAGGTTGTTGTTTTAAAACCGCGTTTCTGGAATAAATCTGTCGTCTTGTTACAAATTAAACGCAAGTTAAAGTGATACGATTTCATTCTACTAGTATAACCTACCAAACATAGCAGTCATGTGTTGAGCACAATAAATAGGCGTATTAAAGCCATACTTAAGTCATTTGACGGGTTTTCTTTTTAAGTTGAGAAATCATCCAATAACTTCTCCGTTTTGAGTGGAAAGAGAGGGCATAGCAGACTTTTACCTACTAACTAAAACCACCCCAGTGTCCTTTGCTCTTTGCGTTCTAGGACTACGGGCTTCCTTTTCAGAAAATCCCTGCTGTCCTAGCGGGTATCAGTCCTGCTGGGCCCCTACGGTTTGCTGACATCACTTTAAGGAACGCGAGGATCAGTACGCGCTGTCGACTGGGGCTCGATCTGGTCGATTACCAGACTGCTGGATAGCGAGCTACCCATTGCTCGACGTCGGCAACCCCGCGTCTACCGTGACTGGTAATCGGGGTTGGGATCTCGGCGATGTTTGTTACCTCATGCGTGCAGCCTCCTCCTTCGCTAGCATTACTGCTTCGCAGAAGGAGGCGACCGTCTGCCATTCCTCCTCGCTCCGAGCCATAACCTGAACCAGGGCACGGGGGTGCTCCGCTCAAATGGGGCATACCTCCATCGTATGCTTCAGCGTATCTTTTAGGCGGTTCACACAATGGTGGAACCCGGGCTTTTCTTTCGCCTGAATCCGATGCAGGCATCTCCCGAATTTACCATGTCCGGTGAGGAACTGTGTCATGCGGAAGGAGAGAACGCCGTGACGCCTCCTCCTTGAGGCGCGCGGGAACAGTGCGCACCATCCCTTTTCAAGGATGGAAGTGCCTAAAACAACAGCCTGTATATTTGAATAGCTCGATCTATCAGATACTAATTTATTATTAAACTAGGTTAGTTTTATAAGCTTTTGTTATGGTGAATCTGGAAAATATTATAGTTATTGCAAAAATATGTTGTTTTAATTTCGAACTCAAACCTAGTATTTTTATCCCAAAGGTTGACTGGAAGAGAATGCCTTGTTGAATACAGTAAGACCGCCTATGTATCACTACCTACCACTCCACACCACGCATCACCATCCTCCTACCCTTTTTTTTTACTTAAGAAATCAACCAATGACATCTCCCGCCCTTGGGCGGAGCGGGAGGGCAGGTTCATAAAACCGGGGTTCACTCTCGCACAACCCGTGGCCCCCACGAAGCAGATTAGTGTTACATATACCAAGCCTGGCGCACTCCTCACTTTAGGTATAAAACTGTGCCTACGCCGAACGACCGTTTCTGGCAAGATCAAAGTCATAAGTATTTTCAAATAAACTTAACAGTAATTTTTGCGACTACTACACCAAAGAGGCCTTCGGTACACATTATTTCAATTTAAAAAAACTCTTGATACAAAAAAAATACATGAAATAAAAAAAATACACCAAAATCAATATGAATTAAAGAAAAAAACATTCTATTAAAACAATAATATTTATTACAACAGTTGGACCTATTTAATAATGGCACTAACTCTTAAACTAATTCTAAAATAGTGTGTTCATATTGTACAGTTTGCTTGAAGTACTGTTCCTATTCCAGATAAGAATATTTTTTTTTTCTTTCATTATTATAGAAGAACTTTAATTATAGAGTACAAAATGTTAAATATCTGATAGTTACGCCAGCGAAACTAATTCAGACGACACAAGTTTGATTGAAGGCGGGTACAGACTGCAATGGCATAACATGCAAAGTAACACGCAATGAAAGAATTTGCCATCCACATTGTCGCAATGTATCATGCAACGTAACAGAATCCCCATAGAGAGCACGATCCGTACACAGTACACGCGCCAACCGAGCATTTTTCAACTACAACATTATTTTTAGTCTATACGAAACCTGAATATAGTTTGTTCAGAATCAGTAACTGAATCGTTTCCAATCATTTTTACACCAAGTTAGATTTTTTCCCAAACTTATTTAAAGGTCACAAGTTGAACACCACCGATGCTAAGCACAACACAGGTCACGGCAGGTCATTGCGGGCATTAGCCCACCGCACAGCTAGACGCAGAAGCAAAACTACTCTTCAGTCATCCGGATGGCCCGGTGATGTGTTTGTGTGAACAACCAGATGACATAACAAGCTTACAAATTTGTGATTTTTTCATGATACAGTTATGAAATTTTGTACATAGATTCTTTACATAAAAATAATAGAGTTGTGTTTCGGGTTTTAGATATATTAAAAATAAGATTGTTGAAGAACATGCGGGGTGAGTGCAAGGGGCCATTTAACACAATACTCCTTTCATTTTACATTACAGCAGCCTGTACCCACCTTTATGCTAGAGATAGCGCACACGAGCAACTTTCCTCCCGGCAACTAATTTGTTTCTCACATCAAATCTACGGAATTGGTGCGCGCATGAGACTTTTTTGACAGACAGGGCAACTATCACCCCGTCTTTGGGTAACGCTATCGCTTGTGTACACATCGAGGGGATAGATAAAGAGATTAAAAAAAGTTGCCAGGCTACAAGTTGCTCCTGGGCACTAAATTTATGGTTATTAATGATCAATATTAATTATCATTTCTTTGCTTTACTTAGACATTAAAGATTGAACTAATCTACTTGCTTTGGATATAACATGAGCGTTTATTTTCCTATTTACAATAATGTTACATAAGACATAGAATTACCTGACACCTATGAACATAATATATTATGTGTTATAAATTGATTTGTGTACGCCTACAAGTTTTTGTAATGATTCGAAAGTAATGAAACGCTTATTTTAAATTACACAGATATTGTTCGAAACTAACATGATTGTACTGATGTACCTTAGAATAAAATCATGATTTAATGTACCAAAACATTTTAGGCCTTCACATCCCAAAGCATAAGAAAAAATACATGTTTACAAAATAATAGGTACAAGAATTCCTTATGCATATCATTAAGATTTTCTTTACATAATTAAAAATTTACAAATAAAATATAAAAATATAATTTTAAAAAAATACAAAATTCATTAAAATATTATTTGTTTCCATTTACAAAACCCTATTTACGACCTATATTTTCTGTAAGCTTCATAAACAATATAAATAATATCTTAATTATTATATAAATAATAAATAGTATTTCTTAAGCTTCACAAAATGATATCAAATTTATTATTAGACATTAAAATTACCTATGAAAAATCTAAGTGCAGTATTTATTATATTATTTCAATATTTCGGCCCTATAAAATTGTGCTATTTACTCTATTTAAATATAAAATATGAATAAATAGAAAACATTTTATAATTAATCCCTCTAAAATATAATAAAATAAAAAAACGGCCTCATTAAAAATAAATATATAAATTAAGAATCTGCTAACTAGTTCTTAGTTCTTATGGTTTGATTTTTTTTAATAATAAAGCTAATATTTAGCTGAAATTTATTACCATTTACTTACTACATTCATTTATTAAACGTTTACTACTAATTTATATATTATGTATGTTTTGTTTAATTTGACACCTCTAAGGGTGACACAAAACTGCGATACGATATCGCATCGTTAAAAATCTGCGAGTTCGAACGACGCATCGCAAGAACTTGCGAAATGATTCGCATCGCACATTGTATGGTCGCTTATACCGATACTTTGGCGCTCGAAATTGCATACAGTTGCGATACGTTGCGGCGTCATATCGCATCGCAGTTTTGTGTGGGAGCCCTGAAACCACGTACAATTAAGTTTTTTTTTTTCAAAAAATCTCTTAGAAACGAATAGTTGTAGTTATGTTGAACATAGTATTGAAGCTACACTTTAGAATTAGTGGTCCAGGATACGAAGGTTGCCGGAAACTATCTTGTTTTCCAGGAGTGCCCCTGATGGTATGTCGATACGGTCTCCGTGGTTCGCGATTATGATTACTGTGCCCTGTTTAAACAAAAACAAACATTATTTTTTATTACTACCACTTATAGAGTCTGTGAGCGGTGTACGTTCGGGGCGTAAAATGGAACTAACTGTATGGTTTTTATGTAGCAGGAGATATTTTTTTATTTTTACGGCTGGAGCCTTTGGTAGAAGAAACGTAGGATTTTTTTAAAAATAATTATAAAAAACATAACTAATAAATAATGAAAACCGCATAAAAATATCTTACAGAGTTTAGACGCAATTAGCGGATAAACAGACACACGAAAAGCGACTTTGTTTTATACGACATAAGGATAAAAATCACAACTAACCTTCAAAGAGACTCCTCGTCCAAATGTAACATCTCCCGACACAGTAAGATGATCCAACTCGATCAAATCCGGAATCGTGGCGAACCTGTTCAGGAACTCCTTGACCTTCGCAAAATGGTTGTCACCCAGCTTCACAAGCGGAGTCGAGGGGAACATTCTCTGAGGGGACATCTCTAGCGACCCGTGGGACAAACTGTACAGATTGGACATCACTAGTAGCAGATCTGACGTCTTTTTGACAGGTAAGAAGCGAGATCTTGGAACATTGACTCCAATTCCTCCGTCAAAACACTTCATTGCTGCTCCCACAGCCGTTTCCAACTGTATAACGTTCATGCCATCAGCTAAATGCTTGTTATTGACTATAATCTCCATATTCAGAGATCCTTGATCCACCACCCTTTGTATCGCATCCAATTTCGCCCACAAGTTGTTCGTGTTGAAGAATTTGAACTGACTCACAGATTTAAAATCATCTACATGTTCTTTTGGCACTTGAGCTATCTCAAGAAGCCTGAGTTTATCCTCATATTGGATAAGAGTACCTCCTTTAACGTCAGCCCTAGTCTTATCAGTGACTTCCATGACGAATTCTGAGACGATCTTCTGAGGGTTGTCAGGGTTGAGGAGTAGGTTCAGAATGTTCAAGTCGACGGTGGCGCCAAGGTTGTCGATGTTGCTGATGAAGCAGTAGGTTCTGCCTTCGTTGATGAACTTTTGGAGGAGACCGGAGTTGTAGAAGGACTCGTAGAAGTCTCCGTGACCGGGAGGGTACCATCTGTAATGAGGGGAGGCTTTAATTAAAGGCTTTATTCTTGAATACAGACTTCAAAAAATTGTAATACGATACGATCAGTTTATGGCGCCTCTGCTCTACGTCTTTGTGAATTGATTGTATCATGACTAGCGTTAAGACAGCATTAGTGTTGCGTAACGCAGCCTTCGACGTACGTTTGGACCAAAGCGAACTTCTAACATGTTTTATATTGTTTTTTATATTCAAACCAATCAATACTTATAATATTATAAATGTGAGAATAACGCTTTCATGGTTAAACTAATGAACAAATTTTGATTAAATTTGAAATCAGCTTGGAACCCAAGGATCGACATACGTTACTTTTTATCTGTCTTCGACTTCGCTTGCTACGACTGCTACTTTTCTTCTGAAACTTAACGAATAGACCATATCTTAGAATAGCACAAAGGATACTTTATATTTTACTTTGTTCCTTTGGGACCATTTTCTACAGAGCTAAAGTTGCGAAGCCGCTGGTAACAGATAATCTCTAATAACTCACGACTCAATGTCCGCCTGGACGTCAGCATGCCTGGGCACCGGCAGAAGGGACTCCCTGTTGACCCTGGGGTGGCAGGACTGGTTGAAAGTGTGGATCTTCAGCTTGAGGCCCTGGTACTTGCGGATGACCTTCTGTGTGTCTTCGTCAGTGTTGAAGGAGTTCATCAGGACTAGGGGCACGTTGCATTTGTAGATTTTGTTCAGGTGCTGAAAAAATTGAAAGCAAATCAATTATTTATTTAGGTTAAAACAGCCACCAGCCTCGGCTTCCCACTTGTGTTAGAAATCTTTAAAATTCTCGGCTTTTCTTTACTATAATATAGGTACAACATTATTTTTAGTATATGCGAAACTTGAATACAATTTGCTCAGAATCAGTAACTGAATCGATTCCAATCATTTTAACACTATGTTAGATTTTTTCCCAATAATATTTAAAAAAGGTCACAAGTTGGACACCACCGACACTAAGTAGTACAATACAGGTCACGGCAGGTCATAGCGGGCTTTAGAAGCCAGGGTACAGCTGCTTGCGGGAGCAAAACAACCCGTCAGTGAGAAATGTGTTTGTGTGGTCAACCAAGTAACATTAAGTTTATAACTTTGTGAGATGCACTCTGGCTATGAGGTTCTTTGAACTGATCGGGTGATGGAGCCGAAAAGTGGAAGGTATTTAAGTTTGACTGAGGATCAATAGATTTTTTTTAATCGTAACAACCGACTTCCGAAATTTATAATTTTGCACTTTTTAGTATTTTTTTTTTTCATTGAAGTCATTTGTATTTTTTTTTTCATTCCAAATTCTAACTCACCTCAATCTGTTGTACAGTAAGATCCAAGAACGTCAGATCATTCCTGACTTGGATAACGGACTTAGGTCCCTTGCAACCCATAGACGTGCCGAGACCACCATTGAGTTTGACCACCACCAGTTTGTCCAGCATATGGTGGACGTTGTCTGTGGTCGGGGTGTCTAGGGATGAGTAGTCTATGACGGCTTTCTCGGGCAGCTTCTGAATTTTCTCCCATGTTACCGAGGGTCCCTCTGAAAGAAGAAGATTGGAAATTGTTACTTTTTAGAGTTTATTTGAAAAATAAAATCCTCGCATAATTTTTCTTTCAAACTTTGATTATCTTCAAACCCATCATTCATTGGATGCCCAATTATTGCAAATAGGTTACTAACACATCCAGTTGGGAAAATACACGGCTAAATTTTGATCGTTTTAATCCCGTGGAGGGTCGATCCGGTACATTTAACACTATCGGTCGACAACAACCTGCAGGTCGGTAACTCGCTCAGCTGACGTTTACTTAAAGAAAGAAAATTTTATCTTTACAAATCGATAGTATTCCGTGTCCGTATTCCGATCAATTCTCCACAGCATTAAATCTATAAAAATTTAGCCTTGTATAGAGTTACCGAAAACTATATATACAAAAATCATAAATCTCGGGTATCTAGAATTTTATGGCCACATAGCCAAAAAAAAAGGCTACAACCTTGAACAGCTCATCGTAACTGGCCTAGTTGATGGTAAACGACCAAGAGAGACCAAAAAGATGAGCAGACAAATCTGCTCCACACTGGACACCCAATTACACGTCGCACTTCATGATGCCAAGAACCTTCACTGATGTCGAAACACCTTATGGAAGAAGGCAATTCAAAAGGAATTTCACAACCCTCAGTAATGTGGAATACGTTTCGAGGAGGAGCTCACACCAGGATGCAATAGATGACCGATATGCAGTCGAGATGCAGCGACACAATACAGAACTTTATTTACTACACAAAAAGGTTTATTATACACTCCAGAGAGGAAGTTTTTTAAACGACTTCGAAAAGGAGGAGATTCTATGTTCGGCTGTATGTATTTTTGACAATTAGTTAACTATACGTACTTTTGTTTGAAAACATGGCGGTTGAATGATAATTTATTTAATTTCATATTATTTAATAATGGTCTTTGTTAATGGCCAGTGCAAATTTTAAGAATAATATAATAAGCTTATTGTTATTTCTTATCAAAACCGCGCTGGTTTAAATTTATCTCGACGCAACCGGAATCAGTGAACAGGGTTCCGTACGAAAATAACTGGAATTCGGGACCATATTAGTAACAGTGTACAAAGTATGTACAGCAAGGATGTTGTGGGGCTAACCGTAACCGAAACCGATATAAAAGTTTCGGATAGATTCGGATAAAGATGGAGTATAAGGGCTGATTTCATCATTCAATATAAAAACTTAGTTCAACTAAACTGAGCTCAGCGTAATCTAGTTTAAAGACCCGTGTCGTAAACATGGGCGACAACAAAAGAATTAAAACTGAGTTTAGCGTAAACTAGGTTCAATTCATAGCGGTGAAACGCAAAATGAAGCTATAATCGCGATTAGGCGCTCAAACTGTAACTGTCTTGTATAATCGCGATTAGTTTATTGGTGAATTTGGCCCTTAATGACAGGTTATTGTTTGATTTTCTCGTCGAAATAAATGGCAATTTAAACTAGAAATAAAAAATCACATCTGGCGATGCTATGATACTACGTTGCTATGATGCTATGATACTAAGCTATGATATGCTTATAAACTAAAACAAACTTGCGAATACGTAATCCATACGATTTCATTTATGTAAGTATGAATATGAAATTTCGGATTATCCGCTAATTTAGTATCTAAAATAAGTATAATTGTATTCCTACGTTTCCAGACCCGAAATTTCATATCCGTAAAATCCCTGAAGTACAGGCAGTGCTCTGCTTTACAAGACCAGAGGGGTCAGGTGAGGGCTTGGTCACATTGCTAAAACATTGGCAAATATACGATGCCCAGTAAGGTGCCGCAACGTACGACATCCAGTTGTTCAGCGATCAGTCTTTAACCAGAAGTTTTACGACGCGCCGTTGCCTTGTCGTGTTACACTAGGGATGTAATGGTAACAGTTACATCACACACATTCGCACCCTTAAAAAATAACGGAATCAACTTACGTTCAGCCAAAAATCTGCCAAAGAGATTCTTGAATCCCTTGAACTCCTTTTCGACGAGGGGACGCCTGGTCTCGTGTACCGAGGTCAGGAGCCGATCCAATTCCACCTCCAGCCGGGTGAGGGCATCCCGCTTCGTCGCCTCCTTGAAGTCCCGGGACCCTGAGGGGGTTCGCTGGTGACTGCGAATCTGAAAGGCAGATTTAGACTTGCATAAACATGAGGTTACCGACATGGCCCGAAGAATCGCTAAAAAATGGTACTGGGCAGTAAATACACATTGCTCCTAAAAGCGGTGGTTAGTGAGACCGCAAGATTTTGGAGTAGCCACCGTATACCGGAAGACGTAGCGTTGGAAGGCCTCCCACAAGGTGGTCGATATGGCGAATACTTCGGAAAACTGGACGCGAGTTGCACAAGACCGGTCAATAAGGCAACACTTGGGAGAGGCCATATCCAGAAGTGGACGTCTTTCGTCTGAAATGATGATGATGATGATGATGATGATGATGACTTGGGTTCCGCACTTGGTCCTTATGGTAGGCCGTTGTGCGAGCCAGGGCGGCCGTTCTACTCTTCAGTTATAACCCGGGAAAAAATCGTCCATATCGTAAAAGGAACTTGTGTTTCGGTTATCAGCAATCTAGGTCCGCCGCCGGGATTCCGATCCCGATTTCCGGCCACCGTAGGCGCGGGCTTGCGGACGGCGTGCAATGGGTAGCACGCTGTCCGATCGTCCGGTAACCGACCGGACCGAGCCCAAGTCGTCGACGGCGCGTTCTGTTCCCGCGCGCCTCAAGGAGCTGTAAGCAAACCGAAGAGGCCCAGCCTGCTAACTGCAGGCAGGCAGGGTCGAAGCCCCGGCACGATAGGCTACGAAGGAACGGGGTAGGTTTTTAGTCAGTAAGAGTCTGACACTACTTCCCGCTCCACCCAAGGGCGGGATTTGTCATTGGATGATTTTACCTACCATAAAAAAAAAAAAAAAAACAGCAATCTAGGTTGAAGCTGAACGTAGATAAATCAGTTGATGAGACAGGAGTTTTATTGTTAAGCCATTTTGACAGCGTGGTTGGCGCAGTGGTTGAGCGATTGACTGCTGAACTGCGTGTCGCAAGTTCAATTCCCGCACAGATCAAATATTTGTATGGCCTACAGTTGTTCCGGTGTGGGTGTCTTGTGCATGTGAGTCTGCATGTTTGTGAAACTCACCCACGGTACAGGATTCATTACTAGTGGAGTGTGGAGCAAAGTTTTGCACAAAAAAAGGCCTCCAATATTTTCCCAGTTTGCTCGTTTTTGACAAATAATAGCTGACATATCAACCATTACTATTGACCTTAGATTGTTTTCCTAGTAAACTTTACACGGCAATGCCATTGCGGTGTTTATTTTAAATATTTACTTGCTTGCTCACCAATTAATTGCGTAGCGTGACTATGGAAGGCCTTTAGCACAAAAAATACACCGCCGCCGTGATTCTGTAAAGCTCTAGGAAGTGAAGATGGGCGGGCATTTTGGGGGATTGTTTCATTTATTTAAAAAAATATGTTTGAACACACTTATAATTCTAGCTTCCGGCAGCGGTAGTAGCTTCGCTCGCCTTAAAGCAGAAAATACCTATGAGCAATTAATCTCAAAATTCTTTATAAAAAAAAAAGTAGCATTCACCTGATGAAAGAATTTTCAGATTTGTTTCAGTAACATCAAAGATTAACCCCACAGAAATCTTAATAATATTGCGTTATTATTAAGATTTCTGTGATTACCCCCTATATACTACAAATTTTACCTATTTATATTTATATTAGAAAAATAAGCCAATAGATATGTATTTCTAAAGAAATCTCTTCCAGCATATCTGCGAAAGGAGATATCATTACAGGATTAGTTACTGGTTACCTAATAGTTATTCAATAACTCGATGTACGAGTACTTAAACCCTTTAATAGACACTTTTACCAACTGTTAGCTATCTGATAATATTTGATTTATCTTATGTTATGTGTAGATTTAATCTTATCTTAGATAAAGGTAGTAAAGTATACATAAAATTAACTTCCTATTTGATTTCTGAAATTATCTGCACGTAAGTACGTTATTGTAGCATAATCAGCCTTAAAATGTTCTACTCATTGTAACTGTACTTGAATTGTTAGTATTGTTATTTTGCATTATGTGGTGGAGAAAAATAAACGCTATATTATTATTACTTCTAGGACTCCGGTCTCCTTTCTAGAAGAGAGAATGGGCTGTAATCCACTACGTCAGTGTAGGGGTTGGTGGATGCGGTTTCCTCACGATGTTTTCGTTCACCGTTTTGAGAGCAGTGGTATTGATGTCGTGGCCAGCTCATAGAAATTAATCACTTAATGATATGGCTAGTAAACCTGGCCAGAATGTTTTAAACTTTAAAGATTGATGATATTTCAATCCTCGTTTAGCCTACTTTCTTTAGACCTTTTATTGCCATAAAAATCCTACATCAATGATATGGCCAAACGAGGATCGGCGGCAAATGTTAGCGTTTAAACGATCTGGCCAATTTTATCATGAAGTGATCAATTTCTATGATCTGGGCACGACATTGACATATTGTCACAAAGTAAATACTTCTAGGCAAGCGTGCTTCATCGTCGTTTTCCATCAGATGATTTATGGTCAAGCTCAAGTCAATCAAAAACGTTTTTTTAAATATGTATTCAGGGTAATTGGGATCTTAAAGGTACTTAGGTTTTTTGTATCACTTATAGAGGGTTCTATTTTCCCAAACAGCCGTGCAAATGTCCTTTCCTTGGTATTGTTCATCAAGTCGTTGAGCTCCTTAGTAGTCCTGAGTTGAGCTACACGAATACTGTCAAACGCTTGCACTGACTGGACAGATCCACTCAATACTGTATGGCTCTTTCTTCAAAAGACAATTTCAGACAAATCTGCACGGTCCTCAATTAATATGACATTACATTTTTACTGTATGGACTATAAAAGAGACTTCGACCCCTGAGTTTGTTACGGTGTTTCTTCTCAGGGTATTCAGCTAGGAAACACCGGCCTCATCTAGTTTTAACGGACGGAAAAAAAATGACGTGTAAAAGCATTTTTAAAACCCGGTTGCAAAATAAATATCATTTATGATTTATCCAGATTTCAAGTGAAGTTGTCTCGTTTACTGAGCCCCCGCCCCCCCGCAAAGAAACTATATTTTTTGCAAACAAACTACTAAATAGTTTATTAAAGAACTATCAAAGGAAACTCGTACAACTTAATGACTTCGTCGTAATTACTTATCTAAGTTATGACACCGAGTTTCCAACATGCCAAACTAATTAAATAAACCATATTTAAATACATGCAAATAATCTAAATCTACATAAAATATTGACAATGGTATATACGTCTAAAGAGGCCCCTGATTGAAAATATGTATTCTGCTCAAAGTTGGGTTAATTAATGATGATTGAGTGACGTCAAATAGTGGACCCCTTTTATCATTTTATTTGTTTGATAATTATTTCATTTGGTTCATATTTTTTTCTAACATTACCCATAACTAGTTTATAAGGACAGTGTATTTCAATAAGTAGCTCGCCCCGTCCGGGCCGAGCCCGAGTCGTCAACGGCGTGTGTACCACGCGCGCCTCAAGGAGATGTCAGTAAACCATAGGGGCCGCGAGGAATTTCTGGGAAAGAAACCCGCGGTCCTACAACGTAAGGGCAATTAAAGGACACAGGTGTGGTTTTAGTCAGTAAAAGTCTGACACACCCTCCACCCTAGAACGGGAAGTTATTGAATGATTTGTCACCTCAAGTCTTCCTAGTCTTGAATTGATTATCCTTTGCCGGTCTGACTATTTGACAATGGTTACCTACCCAACCAGCTCACATAAGTAAACCAATCATTTCCACAATCACATGAGAAGTCCTAAAACTCCACATACCCAAGACCTGCACAGTTCTTCTTCACAATCCATGATTTTCACGAACTATTTTCACAATAGACACGTTATTCGTCTCACACGTCCGTCCTTGCCCAATTCTATCTGCTGACTGCGTTTGATTCGATAAATTTGGGCGATAAGCGCTTGCGCACGGATGTGTTAACAGCGAAACGACTTGACAATGCCGAATTTTAAATATTTGCTTTTAGTACGCGGCAAATAAGTTGAACCAATTGCTATGTTTACGCGCAGCCCCCTACTTCGATTGAGACCCGAAAATCAGTTATAATCCTCGTTACACAAGTTGGACTATCATGACCACCTGGAATGTAGTTACCGATTTTCGGGTATCAATCGAATGGTTCAACCTATTTGCCGCGTTCTATACTCTGTTTAAAAAAGGACCCAGTTTTAAACTTTTCCTAGTACAGGAAAACAGGCCTATTAGACTAATAGCCTTGACCGATAGCGTATGAGTGCCAGTTAACTAAGTGACGTCATCGTCAGGTCGATTAAATTGAACGTAGATAAGACGACTAGTGTTGATTTTAAACATTTTTTTGCTTGTTATGTTGGTGTGGACTCTAGCTATGCGCGGGCGCAGCCAGTTCAGTTTCAAATATCGAAACTAAAGATATGGTACCCATCATAGTACCCATGATTAATCAATCAGAGAAGCGTTCGGAGTTTCCTCTTGGTGATCGTACCAGAAATGAAGATATCCGCAGACGGATGACATACCAGATGAAAAAATGAAAAGTCTGGAGAAAAGGACTGATTTTCATCGAAAATCATGAGAGTTTTTTTTTTACATCTCCGAAGAGACGTATTATTCGCAGCACGTAAGTTGAACTTACTTGGCGCTAGCATCGAATTCAACAGTACCTAACGTCACATTTCCATTGCCAACCGATCGGAACTAAACTCGAGAGTAAGCCCCCAGGTCAAGCGTCATGATGGTTCAACGTCTGACGAGGATTATAATTGATTTTCAGGTCTCAATCGAAGTGGGGGTGCGCGTAACCAATCAAATGATTCAACTTATATGCCGCATACAATAGTTTTTATGAAAGCATTTCTTGCTGGTAACCTATAATTTACCTACCGACTACACGTATAATGCTATGCTACAAGTAATAAACAAACTCATTAGCAGTCATAACCTTTAGCTTTATTATTTTATAATTAATTCTGACAAAGCCTTCAAAAACATCATATTGTAATGAAAAGAGAAGAATACAACTTTCTTGCATTTAAAAGAAACATATTATAATAATATTTATTTTATTGCTTTTATTTCGCAATCTATAAAACAACAGCTTTGTATTTTCGTCATAATATTATTATTTTTTCAATTTTTTTTTTTTTTTACTTTAACAGTTGTTTATTATAACAGCTGTATGCTTTCACGATTAGTTACAGAAAACCGAGAATTTTCCACAAGAATGGAAAAAATCAATTTTAATGCATTATTGGCTATTAGTACCGCTATATTATTACAAGGCGTATCAACCGTTTGTATTATGTTGAAAATGTACGTAATCTTGGCTGAAAAGAAAATATTGGCCCTTTTTTGGAAGAATGTCGTAAGCGACTTTTTTTGCATGACCACCCACATTCGTGCTTTTCTCTTCCCTAATTATGTTTTACAAAGTATAGCTAATTAAAAAATGATAAATGATATTTATTTTGCAAATAGGTTTTTTACAAACCCTTTTACACGTAAATTTTTTCGTCAATTCAAACTAGATGAGGCTGGTGTTTCCTAGCTGACTACCCTGAGAAAAAACACCGAAACAAACTCAGGAGTCAGTCTCTTTTAAAAGAACATACACCAACCATGTAATGGTCAAATCATATGAGAACCATGCAGTTTTGTGTCTGAGATAGTCTTTTGAAGAAAGAACCACGCAGATTTGAGTGGACCTGTCCAGTCAATGCAAGCATTTGCCAGTATTCGTAAAAACAGTATTCCAACTGTAACCTATTGATCGCCACAGTCACTATCAAAACATGACTAAGCAAAATGTGTCCAACACGCCACGGTCACGACTACATGACATACTTAAACGCTAATATCTTATAAGAAAGAATTGTTTTTCTCATTTGCGTTGATCGCTGAGATCACGTTTTTGTCATTTTGACGTGGCGGTTATGTAATCAGCTACAATTAATGCCTACTCTGGTCTTGAACCTTAACCTGACACTCTAGATAAAGGGAGTGCGTGACCTTATTATTGAAATACATTGGCATCAAACAATCTTATCACGCCGCTTTCTACACTGACACAAACAACTTGATTAAACCGTATAACTTAGAGCCAAATTCACCAATAAACTAATCGCGATTCGTTCAAACAAAACGCAGTTTGAGCGCCTAATCGAGATTATAGCTTCATTTTGCGTTTCACCGCGATGAATTGAACTTAGTTTACGCTAAACTCAGTTTCAATTCTTTTGTTATTGCTCATGTTTACGACACGGGTCTTTAAACTAGATTACGCTGAGCTCAGTTTAGTTGAACTAAGGTTTGATATTGAATGATGAAATCAGCCCTTAGAATAATAACGCCTGTATAAAGAAAATATTATAGTGTGAATCTACTCCTGCTAGAGCTGCGGGTTCATTTCTAAGTTACCGCGGATCGACCTGAACCGACTTCAGGGCATTAAACTAATATTTGGCAGACCCATCCCAAAGATAACAGCAGTATTTCACACACGATCGAACTTCGCTTTATAAAGGTTGAGCTGTGAGCAGCTGTCCGACGTGAAGTACTTTATCTAAATTCCCCAATTTTTTTGTAGCCTGTTAAGCTTTTGCCTCGATATAAAAGCCGAAATTTAGGGTAGACGACCAAGTTACTCCAAGAAACTCAAGGCTGCAGTTATCGGGACAGTTATGCCCCGAAATGATGGAGCCGGGCGGTATTGGTTCCGTTTGGCGGAAAAAAGACAAGCCTGAATTTTAGCAGCATTGAACTTGACCAGATTGGCATCGCCCCAATCGTATACTGCCTTCGTGGACAAGTTCAGGCGTTCAACCATAGCGTCTCAGAAAGACTGGATCTGCTGACTGGACCCACTATCACGTGCATCTGACAATATCGTACCGGGTTTTAGTAAGTCGTTTATGTGCAGCCGAATCGAATTGTGTTGCTGAGAGTACCGACCCCTGAGTGATCGAGGGGACGAGCAACCATCAATAACCACTCGGATGGATCGCCCCCTCAAGCAGTCTGCGATCCAGTCATACAGGCCAGCGGCCAAAGGAAGGAAGCTTAACAATAAGGCTTTAGTGCCAGAACCTGTCAAAGGCCTTCGAGATATCAAGGAAGACTGCAAGTGCTTCCCCATGCTTCCCAATGGCAGCGCTCCAGATGTGAATGGCACAGATATGACTAGAAGATCCCCAGTTGACTGATTTCGGCGAAAGCTGTATGACGATCAATGAGGATGTAAAATAAAAATATTTTTTTTAATTACAGGTATCAACTATATATGTAAATCTGTTGGACAGTAAATTATTAAAAAATAAATGTTACTATAATTATCATATTAGATGTAAGTCAAAGTATAAAAAATGTTACTGTGATTATAAATAATTATTCCTAGACTTGTTTTTAATTATTTATGTTGTAATTATCGCATCAGATGTAAGTCCAAGCATAAAAAATGTTACTGTGATTATAAATTATAATTATTCCTAAAGTTATGTTTTTAATTAATAATGTTACCTACTGTAATTATCGCTTCAGATGTAAGTCAAAGTATAAAAACTGTTACTGTGATCATAAATAATTATTCCTTTTTAATTATGTTTAGCCCAATAACTTTTTATTGTGTGTTTTATACTTTTAAAGCATTGTTGGCAAATTCAATGGCTGTAGTTTATATTTATGCGATTATTTTAACAATTATAAAACTGATTTTTAATTAAATTTAATTTGAATTATAGGTATGTGATTTGAGAAAGATTTTTTTAGAGATATATGTTGCAAGTTGGTGGAAAATCAGCAAGTTATAATGTGTTAGCTGTATATTAGTTTCCGCAATTAAAACTTTGATGAATGTGATTTTATAAAGACTTCTACTTTTTTTTATCTCATTTTTAAAATCACACCAATCCATACTTAATATTATAAATGTGCCAGAGCCAGTGCAGTGGTGTCCGAGTGGTAACGGCACCTATTTACGAGATGTAGGTCGCGGGTTAAAACTCAGCCAGGCGCATTACTTTGTGTATTTTATTTCATCACCACTGCTCTCAAAACGGTGAAGGAAAACATCGTGAGGAACCGACATGTCCTAGAACCAAATATTCGAAGACATGTGACATCCACCAACCCGTATCGGGCCCGCGTGGTAGATTAGAGCTCATTCCCTCTCTTAGAGAGGAGGCCTGTGTCCCTTGCAGTGGGAATATTAAAAGGCTGATTATGCTATGTGTACATAAATTAATAAATATCATTATTTTAGTTAAGTTACTCAGTGTTGGTGCGCAAAGGATGTAAGATTTTTCATTTATAAAACTCCGCTAACCCTGAGCAAATCATCAATAATTTGCTTTGCAAGGCGACAGTCCTTTTATGAGCTGTCTATATATGTTATCAATGGAAGGTCTCCTCGTCAATTACCACAACAAAAGGATGCCATTACATTCTGATAACTTTTATGTGTTAGTTACGTTGATATAATGAAAGCAGTGGAAGATAGTTGTTGACTCGCGTCTAGCGTGTGGACCTCTGAAATCACGATAGTTTGTCCTAATTTCAACAATGCGAGCAAACTCGCGAGGCATTTGCCTCGCGAAGCAGCTCGGTTAGGTTAGGGAGGCAAGCGCGGTTTTTTTTACTAGGCCTCAGCCAAGGCACGTCCACACTAAGTTTTATTTCTAAGGTTCCGGAATCAAAGGGTAAAACTGGGATTCTATTGCTTACTCCGCTGTCAGTATGTTTGTCACCAGGCTGTATCTCATGACATGATATATTTCTAATGTCGCTTTAACAAGAAATACTAAAAATCGAATAAAATAAAAATTTAAATTGGGCTCTAATAAAACAAACGCGAGTTAATACAACAAACGCAAGCCCTTCGTGCAAAAATTCGACGCAAACTAAAAAAAAAAAAACTAAAAAAAACAAAAAAAAAACTTGGCCGGTTTTTTTTTTTGTTTTACACATAATGATTCATATACATACCGGTAGCCAACAATGCGAAATTTTATTTTGTATATTTGCCTTTTAATTTCAAACATTTTCTAAGAAAAAACCCGTAAGTACTATATTTTTGTCATGAATCAATAGAATGACGAATCAACAGTGTACACTATATACTGTAAAAACTTCATTAATACTGTATTTTAATGTTACACGTGCCAAACGTCATCGCGTCGATTTCCCGCGCAAAGCAACCACAGACTAGAGAATTGTTTATAACACTTAATTATTTACGCGTAGGGTTATCATATCATCCTTTTTATAAAGTTTCAAAATTTTAATAATAGACGCTTATTAACTTTAAAATTATTTTGTTTTTTTGTCAAAAGTTAGATACATACCTAAATAAAATAACTTAGCACTTTGATATTAAAAAAAAACCTTTTTTTTCCAATAACTTATTTTACAGCTTGTTTATAATAAATTTTCGTATAAGAACACACTTTATAAATAAAAACAGCAGTTCTTCTATTCATATAATATTTAGTATAACGTGTCACGTTGCTTGCGGTACGACAAATTGCCATCAATTTATTGCGCAGTTGAACGTATGAATCTAGAATAGACTTATTATTATTTATGGTTACGTAACAATCACACTAAGGTTGTCAGTATCTATGGAATGAGTGGATTTAAATAGATAGATGAAAAAATAACGTCACAACACAAAACATATACACTAAATCACATCTAAATTATACAGAACTAAGCACTTACACAAATACACACAGTAAAAAAAATTAACAATGAAAATTACTACAAATAACACAAAAATAAAATAAAGGAAACATTAGAACAAGACGTAGAAAATTACACATATGAGGTTACAATGGGGATTTGAATAAACTTTGTCACATACCATGCCGTACGCAATTGTGCATGAGGGGCACAGGTTTATGCTGAGCGTTCGGCCGTTTTGCACGGATGTGGCGCATATCTTTCCTATATAATGTTATGTTTGTCTAGTTTTTAGTTGCGTCATTCCGTGTAAATAAACTGTTTTTCTTACTTTTTTTCTTTTTTCTTTCAATAATTTTATTAATTATACTTTATGTCACTAAGAAATATTTACTTAGGTGGACTTAGAATAAAAACATCATAAAATTATATTGTTATAGTTGTTGTTGTTGTTTATTTGATCAATGAGTGCTACTTTAATTGATTTTTAATTACCGTTGAAGTTTCCACAAAATGCATTATGACTTTTTCAACTGACTACATAAATTACGGCCTCATCTAGTTTAAATTAACGAAAAAATTGAGGTGTAACAGTGTTTAAAATATTTGTAAAATAAATATCATTTACGGTTCATGAGATACAGCACGCTAGTGACAGCTAGACGGATGAACGGATTACGTGACCTTAGCAAATAGAATAGGGTTACGTCGGTTATCCATCGGGTACAAAACACTAAAAGTCATCTTATCCCATGTTTTTGCATTGCAATGACTTTAATTTCGGAAGTCGTTGATTTTGGTACGATTGTTATTTTCTGCTTCTGATTATACCATTATTTTTATTCAGGGTGCAGAGGAGCGTAATTACTGACTAAAACTTATCGTGTACCAACATTTGCCCTTTGCGTTCCAGGGCTAGGGTAACTCTTTTGAACAATCCCGTGATCTTAACTATACACGTTTAAATTTTGGTTGTTTTAATCCCGTGGAGGGTCGATTCCGTACATGAAACACTATCGATTTGTAAAGATAAAATAAAAAAAATATAGTACATTTTTCTAAAAGTCGAGGTAATATACGCATGTACGAAATTATTATTTTTAAGTAAATGAGTCAATGACCTTGTAGGTAGTTATCGGTCGTTGCGTACTAACTACCTACAGCTCATTGGCCTCGCTCAGCTGACGTTTACGTACATGCGTAAATTAATTCGAGTTTAAAAAAAAGTACTTTATTTTGTTTTAATTTTCTCTTCACAATTCGATAGTGTTTCATGTACCGAATCGACCCTCCACGGGATTAAAACGACCAAAATTTAAAGGTACATCGTTGGGTAGCTTTTACAACCAATAGATAGCGGCTGATTCTTTGAAACCGAGACAATGTCTCATCTGGCCTAGGTATTCGTACCTACGTACTATTTTGTGTCGTAAGCCACTGGGCGCAAATGAGTACCTTTCAAACAATTAGTGATCGGGGAAAACTAATATGCAAATCACTATATAGTATAAAACAAAGTCGCTTCCCGCTGTTTGTCCCTATGTATGCTTAGATCTTTAAAACTTCGCAACGGATTTTGATGCGGTTTTTTTAATAGATACAAGAGGAAGGTTTATATAAGTATAATACATGCAAAATATATTTAATATGACCATTGCATCCGTGCGAAGCTGGGGCGGAGCGCTAGTAAAAAAATAAAATTGTAAAGAAAAAACTAGGCCAGACGAATGAGAAACCCTTTCTGTTTCAAAGAATCACCCAAGTGATGCTGAAACAAATGGAGTTGTCTCATGCTTCGATAGATGGCGTTGGGATCGAATTAGATCGCGCTATGGTTTCGTTACAACGGGCTACTTGAATACATCGCTGGATTTGTAATGTGCAAAATAAAAAAAATCACAACGTGGATAAAAATGTAATATCTAGTTTTTGGAAAAGATTTGAGTCCTTTCTGATTCAATCTTTAATTCTCTTATTACGCGGCAAATAACTTGACCTAAAATGGCGATCGATCTTTATTGCGCAGTTACTGAATTTCGGATGGAATCGAGGGGGCTGCGCGTAACCATAGCAGAGACGGCCATTTTAGTTCAACTTATTTGCCGCGTACAATACTGTAAGTAGGTTGTTTATTATAATTAGACATTTACGTTTATCTGCTATAACAGGATTTGTAACTTGGTCTTAGATTAAATAAAAAAACAGCGGAAGATTTGTGACTACTGCAGTAAACAGTGTTAGCCCAGTAGTAACGATCCCGCCTTCCGAGTTTTCGTCGCGGGTTCCTATCCTAGCCAGGCGCATTACTTTGTGTAATTTATTTCACCACCACTGCTCTCAAAACTCTGAAGGAAAACATCGTGAGGAAACCGGCATGTCTTAGAACCAAAAAGGTCCGCATGGTGGATTACGATTATTCTTTCCTAGAGAGAAGGCCTGGGTCCCAGCAGTAGGAACATTATAAGGCTGTTGCTATGCTATTCCATGCTGCAGTATTTATTAGTATATAATATGTTTATTATTATAAGGAACTTAATTTATACAATATTCTATTTGAAATATCAGTTATTTATTTATTGAGCAAACCTATTAGTTTTCTCTTTTTTAACCAACAAGTTGACTGGTAAAGAATGTCATTATGTACCACTATTGTACAAGTACATGAAGTTTAAATAAATTAATAAAAATTCACACAGGGTCCGCGTGGATTACGGCCCATTCCCTCTCCTAGAGAGGAGGCCTGAGTCCCAGCAGTGGGAACATTAAAAGGCTGATTAGGCAGCCCTGGCTAGCCTTGCTAACTAATTAATCTTTTTACTACAAGACGAGCTATTTTCGTACCTAAACCGTAAACTGACACTAGATAAGAAATATCGCGATGATTATAATTATCAATATCTTCCTAAGTGGCTGATATTAAGGGTCATTATTACGAGGCAGCTAATTTGATAACACTTGATAACACCACGTCAAGAACTGCCGATTTGATAAACAATATCAAACTAACTACGTAACAAAGAGTTAACGCCGGAGTAATAAACACCTAAAACTATATAATATAATCCTCGACACACAAGTTGAACCACCATGCAATCCCACCTGATGGTAAGCAGTAATACAATCGTTGATTAGCCTAGCCGTTAAGATACCTAAATTATAATCAGACGGGAAGACCACAGCAGAAAAACTGTTCCAGTCTTCAATGTACGCGGAATAAAAGACGAGGCAGAACGCTTAGTCCGGACCGTAGAAGTTTCAACGTAAGGGTTTTTTTTTAAAAGTAGGTAAAATCATCCAATGACATCTCCCGCCCCTGGACGGAGCGGGAGATAGTGTCAGACTCTTACTGACTAAAAACCTACCCGTTCCAGGGCCCTGGTATGCATTTTCATACCTCCCCAGAGCCCCAGATTAGGCTTCGACCCTACTGGACCCCTACAGTTTGCTGACAACTCCTTGAGAACAACGTTAGGGTGGATATTCGCCGTACTCTGCTGTCGGATGGAATTAATGAGATGGCGGAATCAAGTCATGTATCTAATTCTCAGGTCTAATCGAAGTGGAGTGCTGCGCGTAACCATAACAACGGGTTCAACTTATTTGCCGCGTACTATAAATACAATAGTTCTCATTTTAACTGTTTTTAAAGCGCTTACCTATGTTAACATACCACATTGTGTCAAGACGAAAGTCAGTGCGCGTTGCCAGTGACAACATTATGGCTCCGAAAAGTGTTCGCTTAAAATAGGCCTCATCAGAAGGCTTAGTCCCCCAAAAGGCTATGCTCGGAGTTCCCTTGCGAGTTCGCATCAGGAATGAAGATATCCGCAGTAGAACCAAGGTCCCAGACATAGCCCGAAGAATATCCTGGTCACATGCAGTCCCTGGAGGATCGAACCCTACGGCTGTTATAAGGAGCTTAATTGAGAACTCTTTGAAAGGGAAAAATGGTCCCAAAATCGGTTCACATTTGATGAGGATTTCTCTGAACAAGATTCAAGTAAAAAACATTAAAAACAGGCGATGTGAGAACCTCCTCAATTTCTCAAATCGTCTGAATTCGGATAATAAAACAACCGCATTGCTGTGTTCCCAAAAAAATAATACCCAAATTGAAATGTCTGTAATATGGCACACGGGCAGAACGTATTATTGACTAGGATAGGGAGGATCTTTGAGATAATTGTCGATAACTTTCACGTGAGCAAAGCCACAGTCAAAAGCTATATATACAGTCATAAGAGATTTCCCTGATTAGACTTTCTAATTGTACTATAAAATGGAAAATAGATTAGAAAAATAACAAAACTCTAGATAACTTTGTGAATACAAAACTGCCAACCCTGATTGAGTATTGTATTCACAAGTTCCTGCCTATTTATATGACATTGTAACCAGATACAAAGACTATTTTCAAGTTCGAGTCTATTATGGTATAGGCATAATGTTCTTGTGTAATATGGGCCCCATCATTATGTAATCTCAATAATTATTTTGAATAAAACACGGTATTTTATCACAATTTTTATGTGTAACTAATTGTTGTTTCAAAGCACAAAACGATTGCATGGCATAGGAAGCGAATTGTAGTAATTACCTACCTGTAGATTTTTCTAATTGTTTTTTTTTTTATTTGTATTCAATTGAAAAAAAAAATAAGAACTAAAGGCCTTATTTATGTGCATACATTAAAAAAAAACTATGTGATTAGTCAATGTAAATCTAATCAGTGGATTAACAAGTTCTTAATTTAAAATTGTCCATAGATTTCGAATTTAGGATTCGACTATCAGTATTTAAACTAAGCATAAGGCAAACGAGTTTTTTTAAATAAGGCTGTAAATACAAAAAACCTTAAATAAAAAAAAAATGTTAAGTTCTGTGATAGACATGCTCGTCACGCAACCAATGAGTTAATGAGAATCAGTAGTTCGCACTCATTTACTACTGCTATCAATTCGTGAACCTAACGACCTCAAAAGAACATTAGAGGGCAAGAAAAACATTATTACTTATTATTCAAAACAAAATGAATCTCAACCAACCTTGCTTAGTAAATCCATTTCAATAAATTCCTTGTCCTTATTTAAAAAATACACACAAACACTATGGTACGTTCGTAATTCAAAATGTTTGAGCGGGAGACGATGCGCGTTCTCAGTCAGAACGCAATGGCCGACTACAGACTGCTTGATTGTGACAAATAATATATAAGTAGTTGATAAGTTATCATCGTGGATGCGTCTGAACCATTATTAACTCACGATGATTTGAAATATTGTCTATTTAATTGGCCATGTACATAATTAATACTTATTGATATTACATAGAGTTTCGGGACGAACTCGAAAAATTCGTGCGAATATCATGCCTACTTATAGTACTATTTACATACAAACTTGCATAAATTGCAGCAAAACCGCAGATAACTTATAATTACTCTGGCCTTGGACATTACACAACATATTTATACGACTCACCAAAAAAGAACCAGAAAAAGGATTCTTCTATAAAAACAAAGCACAAGGACCCTGTTAAAGCTACAAAATAATGTTTACTGATAGTATCACCGATTAGCAATCTTGACGAGTTCCTCGAAATATACCTTCTTAATTTATAAATCGGCTTTAATTTTCAGTTTAGTCTTGAAAGAGACCGTAAATGAAGAAACTATTTCTTACATGTAGAATCAAATGCCAAACCACACAAGCACGTAGGGACCCTGCAGAAGGGTCGAAGCCTACTGAGGCCAAGGGTTCGCTTCTGAAAGGAAGGCTCGGCCCTGTTATGAAAGGCAACGTAGGAACGGGGTGGGTTTTTAGTCAGTCTGAGTCTGACACTATCTCCTGCTGCACCCAAGGGCGGGAGTTGTCATTAGATGATTTTCACCGACCATAAAAAAAAACGATATAAGTACAAACATATTCTTCTTCAAAAAGTAACTTTAACGAAAACTAAAATTCAAAGGCATCGAAAAATTCCGTCGATGTCAACAGGAACAGTGCCCATTGAAAGACCATTTTCTCCTCGTTATATTTTTTATTTTTATCACTAAAAACGAGGGCCCAAGGCTAGCATTATCCTTTGTATGAAGACCATAAGTACCTAACATGTCAATGATTATATTGATTTTGTCAAAATTACGACTTTGCACTCGAGCAAGGTGTTAAGTAAATAAGAAAACAAAGACGATAAAAACTCAGAAAGGAATACCCGGGCCTGGCACGATAGGCAACGAAGGAACGGGGTAGGTTTTTAGTCAGTAAGAGTCTGACACTACTTCCCGCTCCGCCCAAGGGCGGGATTTGTCATTGGATGATTTTATCTACCATAAAAAAAGAAAACAAAAAAAAACCTTCTTCCGGAATATATCGTAGTACCTACTTCAGAGGCCCTACTGCGAGCTCTTACGCTATCCATTTTACGACCTAAACCAAACTGTTAAAGGGATGGAACTATACACCGTTAAAATTTATTCGTTGTCGTTGTCTTAAATCAATTAATTTCGTATATGCGTATATTAATTCGAGTTTTAGAAAAAATAGTACTTTATTTTTTAATTTTACCTTTACAAATCGATAGTGTTTCATATACCGAATCGACCCTCCGCGGGATTAAAACGACCAAAATTTAACGGTGTTTAAGGTATATAGCTCCATACCACTTTCTCGCTAGCACGCCTGACATTTCAACACGTCATGGTAAGACCTCTGGTCTCTTTAGAGCAGTGGGAACACAACTAAAGGAACACAGGTAGGTTTTATTCAGTATGTGATTACCACTCCCTCTCATGCCTCAAAAAAAAGTATGGTCTCTTTGAAGACACGTCAGCTTATAAGACATTGAATATCATTATCCTTTTGCTGTTATAGATACCAATTTATTTGGACCCTCTGTCAGGGTTCCATGAATTCCACTTCAACACATATTTAGAAAACTCAAATAGAGTTTTCTAAAGTAGAATGCTCAATATGCTATTGTGTGTCAATAATGACACGCAATAGCATATTGAGCCTTGACAACCAATTCCTTATCTATAAAGTAATCCTTAACCCAATGTGGCTTCATAGAATTCAGTTGTGCGTAAGCGCCTGTCAAGTATTAGCATAATATAGAAGAAGTAAAACATTATTTTACGATCCATTTCATATTTATTAGTTCATTACCAACTCTGAAATCCACTAAAAACTAACAAATGAGTCCAAAAATACCAGGATAGACTTTTTTTTTTTTTGGTAGGTAAAATCATCCAATGACAAATCCCGCCCTTGGGTGTAGCGGGAAGTCGTGTCAGACTCTTACTGACTAAAAACCTACCCCGTTCCATTCTTCGCCTTGGTCCCAGGGGCCCCCGGGTGCCATTTTCACATACCCTTTGACCCCAGTAGGCTTCGGCCCTGTTGGGCCCCTACAGTTTGCTGACAACTCCTTGAGGCGCGCGGGAACAGTGCGCGCCTACCAGGATAGACTGGAAACGCATCCTTACGATCTGGCTGCTGCGCTTATAAACAGAAGGTACTCCAAAAAGTAAAAAAAAAAGGAAAGACAGCATAACCCAATTGCTAAAGGGGACTTAACAACTGATTAAGTAGATGGGTCACTGGAAACACGCTCATCCTGCCACAAATTTAAACTCCAACGCATCACTGTAAAAGTGACGGAACTGCAGACTGACAAAAAAATAATGCCATCAGCTCAATAGTAACCTCCTGTCTACACGTATCACCTTTTACAGCGTCCATTCATCATGTTCTTGATCTCTACCCTTATAAATAATAGAATATCTACCAATAAATTAATTTATCACTATTTGTGACATGCCAGATAAACTAGTGCCCAATTGAATAAGTGCACAGCAACAAAATACCTATTTGTGGTTTGACCGCAATACTGCGGTTGGAGTATGTATCTGCTCGAAGATTCTTTTGTTTTAGGTTTAAAAATGTTTAGGCAGTCTAGAGTTTTTGTTAACATAAAGAAAGAATCAAGCTTTGGGAAGAACATAACCTTCCACCATCTGACTTCTTGGGGCTTGGTTCAGGCCATGCTCAGGAGCGAGAAGAAATGGCAGGCGGTCGCCTCCTTCTGCGAAGCAGTAATGCTAGCAAAGGAGGAAGCCAACCGCATCAGCCAACGGCGTACACGCCGCCACCGCCGGGATTTCGATCCCCATTTCCGGCCACCGTAGGCGCGGGCTCGCGGACGGCGGGCAATAGGTAGCTCGCTGTCCGTCCGTTTACGGCGCGCACTGTTCCCGCGCGCCTCAAGGAGTTGTCAGCAAACTGTAGGGGCCCGGCAGGGCCGAAGCCTACTGGGGCCAAAGGTTATGTGAAAATGAAACCTGGGGCCCTGGAACGAAGGCAATGAAAGGAGCAGGGTAGGTTTTTAGTCAGTAAGAGTCTGACACTATCTCCCGCCCCACCCAAGGGCGGGATTTCTCATTTGATGATTTTAACTACCATAAAAAAAGTCCGACTTCTTGAAACTCCAAGAACGTGTCCCACCTGGACGTGAATTGCAGTGGTCTGTGTGGAAATCACTAAATCGGCTGCGCACCCAAGTAGGCCGTTGCAAACACAACTTAGCGAAATTCGTGTATAGATCTGTCGGATACTCAATGTGAGTGAGGTGCTGGTCAAAACATGAGCCACACGTTGGAACTTCCCAGGTGTCCTTACATCTGCACTTTAGAGGATTTAATGAGTGCCACCGATGCTGCAGTTAACGTGGCCACTTACTGGGCCCAAACAATTTAACGAGTTCACCATCGATTCGAAAAGAAGAAGAAGAGTTTTTTTAAAGAGGTTAACAATTAAATTGGCTATGGACTACTAAGCACCTAGCCCCCGAAAAATCTGTAAATCTACAAAAAGGCTACCGTGATCAAAATTCGGCCGAAACGGTTATATCACTGCCACTCCCAATACTTGCTCTAAACCAGATTGAAGCTAACCCTAACTTGAGTATAATTATCATCTGGGATAGTAAGATCTTACACGACTCACGCAAGGGCCACGGGGTATTTCCGAAAAGGAAAACTGCTGAAAACTTCTCTCGCTTTCCTCCTCAACCTCAAAAATAAAAAACTCGACTCTTGTATACTTTATTCATAAAAATATTTATGTAGTAAATCTCCCATTCACTCAGTGTTAGCTAAAAATACTTAATACCCGTATTTATAAAGAAGTGATTCATCATCATCATAATCAGCATTTTTAATATTACCACTGCTGGGACTCAGGCCTCCTCTCTAGGAAAGGGAATGGGCTGTAAATCTGTAATTCACCACTTGGACCCAGTGCGGGTTGGTGGATGTCACATGTCTTCGAATTTTTGGTTCTATGACATACCGGTTTCCTCACGATGTTTTCCTTCACCGTTTTGAGAGCAGTGGTGATGAAATGAATTACACAAAGTAATGCGCCTGGCAGGGTTTGAACTTGCGACCTATAACTCGTAAGTCGGAGCTGTTACCACTTGGCCACCACTGCTCTAGGAATTGATTACTTGTTACTAAGTAATTTCTTATTAAGTCATTACTTGAGGTTTGAAATCTTCATTAAAAATTTCATTTTTTACTATAGAATACAAATTGTTACTAGTTTTACTTGTTTTCAAATAAGGGTGTAAGTCTTCAAATTCTTATAACCTGATTCAGGATGCTTACGTATATTGCACAAGTAATATTTTCAGATATAAAAAGGCGTAGTGCGTGTGTCAATTTTTTTTGATAAATCACTTTAATGATGTCAGGATCAAATCGATCATAGATTAAAAATGATAAAAAAATTAGTAGCAAATCTGTTGATGCAACGCAAAGATGACTATCTCAGTTTTTTGCATCGCAGAAGCGTGTCTGAATGACACTACATTTTCTAACCGTGACTTGCAGAAATGTTGAGTACTCTTGAGTTATTATTACATCAGATTTGCTGACACACCCACTTAGAGACGTTTATCTAGTAGCTGATGCAAAGATTGATTATGATTTACATGTTAACATAGTAACGTGATATACAATTCCGTTCAGCGTCCTTGCGTCACTGCGAGGTGTCAGCTAAAAACCAGTGCTGGGCGTCTGACGCCTAGCAAATGCTGAAATGGTCACCGTTTCGGTCCGGGCCTTGGTATAGGCCATGGTCTGGAGCGAGGAAGGATGGCAGGCGGTCGCCTTCTTCTGCGAAGCAGTAATGCTAGCAAAAGAGAGGTCGCACGCGTGAGGCAATGGCCCTCACACTCGAGCCGCCGTAGGCGCGGGCTTGTGAACGGCGAGCAATGGGTAGCTCGCCGATATTGAAACTGATATTCTGTCCATATCACATATCATTCCACCAGATGAAAAGAGTTTTTATAATAGTCTCATTAGTGATAACACAATAGAAGATGATATAGATGCATTAGACACGCACGATTGCTTGAACGATTAATATGTCATTTTTAAATTTATGTTTCAATTTGTTTGTTCTATTAAAGCTTTATTACGATATTTTTAATAGATAGTTTTATTTTTTAGTAGCAAATCCCCGATCATGGTTCCTTTTTGTATAAGAGAAAACTAACCAATCTGTAAATGTTAAAAGAAACTACTTACATGCACATTTTCTTAAATATCTATTATGTTTAAGATTATTAAAAGTCAATTCATATACACATATTTATTATTTAGACAAGATTTTTTTCAAATATACAGATAAAATAAATACTAATTTTCCATTGTATAACCAGAGCTATATCTACATGTTTTTGCAAATACCTTAATATCTCAGAAGTATTTGCTGGTTGGATCCATTTTGCATAAATACGGACAACAACTCTCTTGCCAGTTTATTGGTTGTTTTAAATTCTTTTTTTAGATCCCATAATCAATGTCGAAGTCGTAATTTCCTCGAGACCTTCACGGAGCGCCTACGGAAAAGTTAAAATAGTAGGTGTGTCACGATTCCGCACGAGGTAGTTAATCGCATTATCTGGACATTACTGACGTTCGAATCGGTTTAAAATTACTGAAAGGATTGAGGACGAAGGGACTATTGTCACGGCATTTTTTCAGGTCTTTGGCTTAACCTAAAGCACTGGACCTGTCTTAGTAACTGAGTTAGTATTTGTGGTTTTTTGTTTTATAACCAGGTTTATGCTAGAACTACACTGCGCACACGTGTACCAGACAGGCTGATTAGTCTCCATACATAATATATGGAAACTAGACTTTTAGAGCTACACTTGATCCACGCCACGTCATTCTACGTATAAAACAGGCGCGATAAACGTGTAAGTCGGTTTAATGCAGTTCTAGCTTTAATAATGAGTCGTTAAAATGCATTTCACTTATTAACTACATAATTTACCTTCTCCCACTCTGGGTGGAGTGGCATCATGTAAACTCACATACATACATGATACACCCCGACAAAAATGTTGTTCATAGGCCATACAAATGTTTGTTCAGTGCGGGAATCGGACCCGCAATACACAGCATATTAAGTGATCGCTCAACCACTACGCCTACGGTGCCGGCAAGAAAACAAATAACACTACAAATATCTACTTATTATTGTACGCGACATATAAGTTGGTGAGCAGGCCTGAGTCCCTGCAGTGGGAACATTATAAGGCTGATACTATGCTATACATATAAATTGACCTAAAATGGCTTTCGTTGTTATGGTTACGCACAGCTCCCCGCCTTGCCGCACTCGATTGAGACCCGAAAATCTGTTACTGCACATTGAAGGTCATAGTTCAACTTACGTGCCGCAAATAATAATGACCTAATGTTTCTTCTCTATCGTGACTAATAAAAGTGCACATTTTGGGGTAATTTTTCAAAAAATTACGACGTAACATTGAGTCAGCTGATTCGAAATACT
Organism: Leucania comma; assembly: GCA_958295575.1. Taxonomy (NCBI): domain Eukaryota; kingdom Metazoa; phylum Arthropoda; class Insecta; order Lepidoptera; family Noctuidae; genus Leucania; species Leucania comma. The sequence goes on from OY282484.1 coordinate 1,974,526, forward strand.
GATTACATAGATGCGTACCTTCATTTAAGTATTATTCGAACGAAACTACCGATAGATAATAATGCTATTTCGTTTAAAACTGTTTTAGGTACAGATGGCAACAAAAAGGAAAAAAATAAATAAAACACTTAATTCCTTCTTCCTTAAACTACCTTAGTTTACTCTATGGTTTTTCCCGCCACAAACAATTGTGAGTAAATCTATGACTATGATGCAAAAATCATGCATACAAGGATAGAATGCTCATGCAGTCATTATTTTATGTAGAATTAATATAAGACAATAATCAAAATGAGTGTTAACAGACCTGGGTTACTAACAAGTTGATCATATTTTTTTACCCGACTGCGCCAGAAGGAGGGTTATGTTTTTCGAGAGTATGTATGTATGTATGTATGTATGTATGTATAATTGTTTGGCACGCTCTGCAGCCTGAACGGCTCGATGGATTTTAGCTTGAGAGGTGTCGTTAGATTCGTATTTACTGTGAGAGTGACACTGGGTATATCAAAATAAAAAAAAACAAAATGGCGGATTTTTGGCGCCAAATTCAAATATTTGGCACGCTCTGTGGCCTGAACGGTTCGGTGGATTTTAGTTTTTGAGGTGTCGTTAGATTTGTAATTACTGTGAAAGCGATATCGTAAAAAAATAAAACTAAAAAAGTAAAAAATAAAAAATGGTAATTTAAAAAACTAAAAAACCCGACTGCTTTTCTGAGCATTCATGAAAAAGCCCTAAAACAAGAAAGTCGTTGTAGCAGTCGGGACCCATTCTAGAAAGTCAGCCGTCTAGTCAGTAGATCTATGATGTAATGGGTCCCGACTGCTACAACGACTTTCTTGTTTTAGGGCTTTTTCATGAATGCTCAGAAAAGCAGTCGGGTTTTTTAGTTTTTTAAATTACCATTTTTTTTCAATACACTTATTCCAAAACTCGCTCTTATTCTTACCGCTTTTAGGCACGTAATTTACTGTTTTCCGCACAAGTGCGGAAAAGTGGGTGAGCTCGTCCCCGCTACAATTGATTGTATTTATCGTATCAGGCTAGGCACTAAGAGAACCCCATAAGTGTATTGAAAAACGACGTTTGATACACGTGGAATTCCGCCTCAGTTGCAATGACAAACTTTCTCCATTTGTATCAAAATGTACTATTAATGTTTTAGCTAAATATACATTATTATTACTATGTTTATAGCAATGTTATTATAGAATAACGCCACCAACATATATATTTATTGGGTTGTAATAAAATGAACATGCTTAGATATTTCAACAGTTACAAATACACAAATGGTTAAAATGGAAATGAACATTAATGTTCTAAAATCTAGTGATGTAAAAGAATAGACAATAAAAAGAACAACAGCAGTCTCCATTCATTGATTTTTAAAAAGAAATGATATCTATGCTAAGATACAAGTTAATCCTTGACATAAAGATAGGGGAAAAATTAAAATATTTTTAAACAAATACTACACCATAATCCACATAAAAATTATAATTATATCTACACGAAATACGTACATATATAAATGATAAATTGTTATAAACTTTTACATAGAAGATAAAGACATAGCCAAGTAAGCTTACCGCTGGCTTCAGCCTGTAGTCATCAGCCTGAAAGTGTTGTGAATATTAAAGTAATTAAGCACCATAGACAACAGTTACATTTTAGAAAGTTATTGCTGCAAGAAGAATGTAAGCAAACAGATCTTCTACATAGTGTGACCATAGACAAAGGTCCCAAGGTTTTTATTTGAATTTACTTTTGTTTTTTTTTTTGCCAGTGTGCCTGGTTGATGGCAATAAAGACTAGCCTCCTATCACACAGGATTTAAACATATTTAGTGAATTGTGAATGTAAAATAGGTATGATGTTGTGTTACACAGTTCAATTTAAAGATTTGGTGCTCAAAGCGTAACCAATTGAACATATTGGTGGGTTTATCTATCTTTAAGGAGGCTGTATCTTATGTACCATAATAGGTAGGCAGTTGAAAGAGAGTGCATATTTCTATTGATGCTACAACAATAGTTAATGAGGCTTCCATGCCATAAACTTAATAAAAAAAGTTTACACTATTTTGTTCATAGTATGGAACCCTTTCCCCCCACCCCCTCTGCCCACACCTCTACTCTTTTTACTTGTTCCTTATTCCCTTCATGTGTGAGTTTAACTCACACATGAAAGGAATAAGCAACAAGGGAGTTGACTGGATTTTTCTGAAGATATTGGAACCTTTGAGTATAGTCATCCTTTAATTATTTTGCAGAAGGAACAGTTTAGAAACTATCTCTACTAAATATTATTAATACATATTGAAATAAACACAACAAATACAACATATTAAATCTAATATCACACAATTTTAGTAGTTCATTAACTACCTACAAAAATTGTTTGTCATGTATGTAGGCAAGTGTTAATATTGTTATCTAAAAAATACATGTGTTTTGTTTAAAATTGTGTGCAAATAGTACCTGTGCAATGATTTAGCACATTTTATAATGATTATCTCAACTCAAGGCTACGTAAGGCCTCTTCAAGGTAATTAAAACATGTACAACAAGTTTCTTATATTATTTTTGCATATTGTGGGTACCTACAAGAAATAAATAAAAAATTAACTACATTTTTCAAGTCGATTGTTTTAAATTACGTAATAATTTATTTTTTGAATTTATGCCAAAGTCAACCCTTTCCGGCAAACAGTTTAAAAATAGGCGCCAAATATTTTACGCACTACTTTTTTTTAAATGTCAATGTCGACACGCGCTAAACAGTACATCTGTAAGTGCGGACTTCAATAGCTTAACTAAACGTGGTTCTATAAGTTTTATAACTGTTTTATCATGACCACGACATGCGCGTAAGATAGAAGCAAAACTTAATGATTTTAAGTGACCCATCGTCGACCTCTAAGCTGTAGCAAGGTCATGAAAGATAAATAAACGCTAACAAACCGACTGACACTCGTGCGATAACTAACGTAATTCAGTAAATTTATAGATAAAACTATTTGTTACCTTTTTATCTCCGTCAGACATTATTCCTTTATGTAATAATACTGATAAATTACGAGATAATCACAACAAACGGATCGCGAGACAAGAAACACGGTGTTTCATTACCTACTTGTCAATTTTGACAGCAATTTTGGTTTGGCAAACAGACAGAACGCAAACAGATGATTTTTAAAAACCGTTTCGTTTCATTGAAGTGAAACAGAAATGAATGTCGTAAGATTTCAAAATTAACAATAAAAATTTTCTTTCTAGTCTATCCAACCGTAAATATTCTGAAATATTATATTAATTAGGCAAGACAAAAATTACCTCCATCATAGATGGAGAACTCCATTGAATTAGTAAAGTTTATGGCAGAGGCGCCCTAGCCTTCAGAGTGCACGTGCGTGTCACGTGTGCAACCGATACCTTGGCGCCCCATAGTATGTAGCATGCGGACAAAATGAAATACAGCAGTTTATTACCCCACTCCGGCAGAAGGAGGGTTTTTTTTAAGGTACGAAATTGTCTAATGACTTCTCTCGTTCTAGGGTGGAACGAAAGGGTGTCAGATTTTTCTAACTATACCCACACCTATGTTTCTTCAGTTGCCTTTTACGTTCTAGGACCACAAGTATCCCCTTCATACTTTTGATGATGGCCCCTAGTTTGCTGATACTATAATCTCTTATATGCGCACGTGAAACACTATGCGCCGTCGACGACTCGAGCCCGACCCATAAAGAACAACCCGATGACGAGCTTCATATTGCTCGTCGTCCGCAAGCCCTTGCCTACGGTGCAGTGGCCGGAAATTGGTCTTTCGGTTCGGTGACTTTGTAGTTATTTCAATAGACCGGAATAGACCGTAATCGACCACGCGGGCCCAGTCGGCGGCGGTGATCCCTTGCCTTGGTAGTAGTACAGGCCATGGAAGTCCGAAGCGAGGAGGACTGGCAGGCGGTTGCCTGCCCTCCTTCTACGAAGCAGTAATGCTAGCAAAGGAGGAGGCTGACCGCATCAGGCAACGGCGCTCACGCCGCAGCCGCCGCCGGGATTCTAATCCCTAATTTCCGGCCACCATAGGCGCGAGTTTGCGAACTGCGAGCAATGGGTATTCCCGCGCGCCTCAAGGAGTTGTCAGCAAACTGTAGGGGCCTGCAGGGTCGAAGCCTACTCTGGGGCCTTGGGTAAATGTGAAAGTGTACACCAAGGCCCTGGTACGAAGGCGACAGTGAAGGGACGTTGTGGGTTTTTAATCAGTAAGAGTTTGACACTATCTCCCGCTCCGCCCAAAGGCAGGAGATGTCATTGGATGATTTTACCCACCACAAAAAAAAAAAACACGCGGGCCCAGTGCGGGATGTCACATATCTTCGACAAATCACAAAAAAAATAAAATTGGTTCTAGCTTCTAGGACATGCCGGCTTCCTAAAGACGTTTTCCTTCACCGTTTTGAGAGTAGTGGTGATGAAATATTCTACACAATGTAATGCACCTGGCTGGGTTTGAACCCGCAACCTACAATAACTCGTAAGTCGGGGCCGTTGCCTATCACTCGGCCATCACTGCTTTCATTCGTGTTAATACTGGTAAGGTTCAAAAGCATCCCAAAAACAACAGTGGACAGACTAGACGGTCCATTTCTGAGACGTTAGATTGATTGCGTAACAAAATTATTGTTTATTTTCATTCGCCCCAAGGTCAGGTCTCAGATACAGATTCTACCTAGTTCGGGGACCACCATCCAAAAATATTAATGATAACGTAATAGTTTTAAGGTATTTTTTTATAGTAAAAATGAACAATTCCTTATTATTTGTAACATAAATAGTCTTATTATTATTATAAGAGGTTTGTTCAGCAAGGGACATGAGAAAAAAAACCGCCAGATTTATAACACATTTAATTACATTTATTTTAAATATAATAAACATCTTAACAACTAACAATCAGTTCGTATGTCGTAGCCACATCGCAGATTACGACTCGATAGCAAAAATACTGATTATCTAAAATACTAGGTCTAAAACTTTGTATAATATATAATACGTTCAATTTTCATTCGTAATATTGAGCAATAGTGAAGTTTTCTAATTCGAGACAAAATCTGACTTTAATTCATTTTTCTATCACTCTATTTACAATAGGCCAATGTGATACATGAAATGACTAATTGTTTGATTTGTATAGATTTTTAATGACTACCGACAAAATATGCAAGTTACAGTCATAATGTATTTTAGATTTTCTTTGCTTGCAATGATCCCAAAACCATTACCTACCTAATTTTTCGATTTCTCAACTGTATTAATATAATAATTTACATAAATATCCTGATCATATCAAGTTAATTAAATACTGTGTACATAAAATAACAGAATCGCAAGTGCAATATAAAATAATTCAGGCAGTTTGCAAAACGAACTATTTCGCAAAGTGGCTACAACATAATATTATATTCACCAAATCTAACATTTATTATACACTTATTATAATCATAAACAATTAGATGTTCGCAAAAATATCGCTTATATCTTTAACATATAAGGGTTCATTTATAAACATTGCATAAAGTTAAGAAATATTAAGGCATCATTTTCACCAAGCCGATAGTACGCTGTAATGTTTATGTTGAAACACTTGATATAGTGAATACTAGATTTATTAGACTTAGAACATGTACATAATATTAAGATTAATCAGACACTGCTTAGGCGGCCACACCCATACCGACAATGACCGATATATCTCACTAGGGTTGTGACCATTAGTTTTACTAACTAGTGATGTGATATTACAACATCCCCCTTGTTAAGTTCAAATTAACCTTTAACAAACAATGTAACATAGGCTGTGGACGGACTTGACTTAAATTCAATTGACAATACAAAGTATCTGACAAGTACTTATTTAGTTTTACAATACAAAACATCTTGGCTTAAATATGACTTAATCTAAAATACACTTTAGTACATTTAATTGATTTCATCAATTAGCCTTCTAGTTGGCTTTACAATTCTACCATAACGGGTTGACTTTTGACCTATGAATTGAGATGAGGATTCTTGAGGTGCTGACTCCTGACTATCACCTTCCTCTCTCCCCTGCGACGAGTTGGATAACATAGGAGAATATTTATGCCTTAGGTGAATTCTGTTTCTCCTATACCTAACTCCATTGACATCCTCAATGATATATGACCTATTTCCTGTCAACCTTTGTTTGACAATGGCCTGTTCCCAATTATAATTTGGTTTTCTTTTGAAGTAGACATGATCATTGGGATATAATATTGACAATGACTTAGTATTCTTGTTATAATACTTAGACTTTTTTTCATTGTTCTTATTGACACACTCTTTATAATTTTTAAATGTTACAACCTTTGGTTTTAATTTTTTGTATGACATTGGAATGTTATCTCTTAAATTCCTAGACATTAACAATTGTGCTGGAGATGGTAAGTTATTCTTAGGTGTATTTCTATATTGTAATAAGGCTATATATGGGTCAGACGAATTTTCTCTACATTTTTTTAACATATTTTTGACTATTTTGACTGAACTTTCTGCTTGTCCATTTGACTGTGAATGATATGGACTAGTTACATTATGTTCTATGTCCCATTCATGTAGGAAATTTTTAAATTCTAATGACTGAAAAGGAGGTCCACCATCTGACACTAATGACATAGGTATTCCATGACGGGCAAAAATAGACTTTAAATGTGTAATTACATTTTTGGCTGTACTGTTTTTATTTAACAAAGCTATTTCTATGTATTTAGAATAATAATCTGTGACAATTAAATATGTAAGGTTATCAAAATACATTAAATCAATACCAACTTGTTGCCATGGATACTTATTTATTTCAAAATTTTGTAGTGGTTCCTTTTGATTACACGGTTTATATTTTGCACATATGAGACACTGTTCTACCACATTTTTAATATCTGCTGACATGCTTGGCCAATACAAAGAATCTCTTGCTACTTTTAAACATTTATTTATACCTTGGTGACCTTCGTGGATTTTAGCCAACATTTCTTTATACATAGACTGAGGTACTATTAATTTTGAACCTTTAAACAACAAATCTTTGACTACATGAATTTCAGCTTGTGTACTCCAAAATGGTTTTGCCAATGGACTGACTTTATTTTTATTTTTTGGCCAACCTTCATAATAATATTTCTTTAACAATTGCAAAGTTTCATCTTTATTTGTATGTTGCAACAGTTTTGTACTGTATTCCTTTGTGACAGCTAAATTTGAATACATTAAATTGACATGACAAGACATTTCAGATTCATTCTCTGGTATATAATGATCTTTTAAGGCTGCTCTGGACAATGTATCTGATATATACATCTGCTTTCCTGGGACATGTATAACTCTCAAATCATATTTTTGTAAAGTTAACATCATTCGCTGTAATCTAGCTGGTACATCATGTAATGGTTTATCAAATAAGTAGACTAAGGGTTTGTGATCAGTATGGACAGTTACCCTATGACCATATACATACTGGTGAAACTTTTCACAACCAAATTGTATTGCTAACAATTCTTTCTCAATTTGAGCATACCTAGACTGAGTTTCTGTTAGTGTTTTTGAACTATAAGCAATGGGTTTATTGTTTTGTAAAATGACTGCTCCCAATGCTGACTTAGACGAATCTACTGACAAGACTAATGGAATATTGGGGTTATAATGAGCTAAGACTGGTGACTTTGTGATTTCATCTATTAAACTCTTAAGACATTTACTATGATTTTCATCCCAAGTCCAGACTGAATCTTTTTTCAAAAGATTTCTTAAAATTTGAGTTTTTTCTGACAAATTGCTAATAAAGGGACCTAAATAGTTGATCATACCTAAAATTCTTTGCAATTCTTTGACATTTTGTGGTGTAGGCATATTGACAATTGCTTTTACTTTTTCTTGATCGACCCTAGCACCATGTTTACTAAAAACATAACCTAAAAAACAGACTTCAGAAACTAGAAATTTACATTTAGACTTATTGAACTTTAAATTGACTTGACGTGCTCTTTGCATGACCTTATGTAATCTCTCATTATGTATGGCCTCATTCGGTCCATAGACAAGAATGTCATCGATGAATATTAAGACTCCTTCTAAATCACCAAACAAATTCATCATAACTCTCTGAAATATTTCTGATGATGCATTTATACCAAAAGGCAATCTTAAATATTTATATCTACCAAAGGGTGTTTGAAAGGTACATAAATCAGAACTATATTCATCTAATCTTAACATCCAGAATCCTGAAAAAGCATCTAAATGAGAGAAACATTCAGCTCCAACTAACTGAGATCTTATCTCATCAATTGACTTAAGTGGATAGATTTCCCTTATAATATTCTTATTTAAATTTCTAGGATCTAAACAAATTCTCAACTGACCTGAATTCTTGACAGTAATTACTATGCTATTCACCCATTCTGTAGGCTTAGTGACTTTCTCAATCACCTGCATTCTTTCCATGCGATCCAACTCTTCGCGAAGTTTATCGAGCAACGCAAATGGTACTCTCCTGGGAGGATCCACACATGGCACTGCATCAGGTTTGAGTTTCAGGTGACAGACAGGAGGCAGACATCCAAGACCCTGGAATACATCATTGTATTGTGTAAGAATTTGTTGACAAAAATTTTGTTTTGACACTGAAAAAACTCTTTTAATTATACCTAATTTCTCACAAGTGGGAAGACCTAGGACATTTGGACAAACTAAATCTGCGACTATAAATACTATATTTTCTATAATAGTACTGTTATTCAAGGTTAAGCTGCATCTGACATTGACTTTACCAATTATGGGTATTGACTTGCCACCAAATCCAGTGACATTTATCTGACATTTGACAAGTGTCATTTGAGAATGACGTTTTAAACAAAGAAAAGTTTGTTTTGACATTATGTTAAGATCAGCTCCTGAATCAATGATACAACTAATTTGTGTATGACCTACTAAAATGTTTATGTTCCATGACTGATTAGAATAGTATTTGTTTTGTGTTGTATCTACTGTGTTGACTTGTTGACTTTGTGGTGATGTAATTGACGTACTTGTTCTAAGTGTAACAAATGACTTTTGATGAAATGGTTTTGTTGTGATAGTGAGTGATTCCTCAGACATGTGTCTGTGTTCATCATCGAGATATGAACTTTGACTTTGACTATATTTATTTGACTTCTTTGACTTGACACTGAATCTCTCAGACTGGTGATTGCATTCATCACCGAGGCTATTTTTAGACCTCTCAGATATTACATTTTCACCACTTTCATCATTGAGACATGACTTATAATATTTTTTATGACAATGTGAGTCTACATGAGATCTCTCAGATATGACACCAATCTCATCATCGGAATCATTCCTAGACTGTGACTGGCCATTATATGACCATCCTGACTGTGATTGTCGTTGTAGGTGCATAGTGTGTGACGGTGTGCCTATTGACTTGACATGTTTATATGACTTTAAATGACTGTTGGATTGACTTGACTTATGACTTATAATTCCAACAAAATTATCTTGACTATAATTATGACTAAATGACACCAAGTGACTGACTTTTCTATTTGTGAAACAATATTTAGCAAAATGACCAAAAGATTTACATGACCTGCATTGAACTCCTTGCGCTGGGCACTTGTAGCGGTGAGACTGCCCACAGCGGCTACACGTCCTCGAGCGCTTTTCAAGGTTGGGAGACTGTTTTCCTTTGTTGGGTGACTTCCCTGCGCCAGATCCCTGCTGACCGACTGGTGAAGCTCGCTGTCGACGTTCCCCTCGACTACGGCTCCTCCGACGTAGATGCATGACATTTTCCGTATTTTCCTTTGTAGAACCATTGAGCATCTTTTCTGCATCCTGCTGAGCAACGATGAGTGTCCTTGCTAGTTCTCGCATCCTCTGGTATGTCAGATCAGGTTCCTGCAGCAATCTCTGACGGACATGTGCTAAATCTAGATTTAGATTTGCGATAAAAATATCCCTGATGAGTGATTCCCTGAGCGTTCCAAATTCGCATTCTTGACTTTTATTTTCTAGATCTGCCAGGAATCCCTCGATGGACTCGGATTTCTGTTGTCTCCTTGTGAAGAAACTATAACGGCACATGGTCAAGTTTCTCCTAGGCTCAAAATAATGGTCGAATTTTTCTTTGACATCCAGTATCGTGGTCTCTTCTAATTTGAGGTTAAAAGTGTTAAATATATTTAAACCGTTCTCACCAATGAGATGGAGTAAAATGGCGATCTTGCGTTTTTCACCTGCCCTGTCCAGACCTGTGGCTAACAAATACAGCTCAAATTGCTGCCACCAGCGTTTCCATGCTTCCGCATTGTTGTTTGTTGAATCTGAGGTGATTTTCAAGGCTTTAATCGCATTGTTCAGACTTTGTTCAAAATGGCTACCGCTTTTGACTGTTGATGAGTGGTCCATTTTTTTCGCGATTTTCTTCGTGTTTTTGGATTCTTCACTTCTGACACCATGTAATGTTTATGTTGAAACACTTGATATAGTGAATACTAGATTTATTAGACTTAGAACATGTACATAATATTAAGATTAATCAGACACTGCTTAGGCGGCCACACCCATACCGACAATGACCGATATATCTCACTAGGGTTGTGACCATTAGTTTTACTAACTAGTGATGTGATATTACAACAATAACAATAAAAATAACAATAAACGTAGTATGCGTTATTTGAGTAAACAAAAGAGTAGGCTTGCCACGCGTAGTACAATAATCGGCCACCGAGAGTCAGCGACAACGCACTACGTAATAACGTATAGTCGGTTCGGTGTGAACGAGAAGTTAATTTAGGGAAAAGCGATAAACTGCGTAACGTCCGCTCACAGTCAGCGGCCAACAATACGTTTGAGAAGGAATGTCAATGTTAAAAAGTACGGTTTGCAAAAAAAAACTTATTTGCGTATCAATACTTATTAAAAAGTAAGTAAGTATACCTTGTTTTGCTCACCCTACCCATTGGTATGATTAGTATTGGTATTGGTTGTATATTATTTATACACGTCACTTTTCTGTTTTAAGTCATAGCTATCCAAGTCGATACTATTCTTATTTGAATAGCATAGTTCCATTATTTTTTAAAGCAATGTTTATAATAACCCCTTTAATAAATTGTAGACACTGAACATCAATTCTACATTCAATATAACACCTAAATAGATAAAACAGTAATTTGACTTTATCCATTACTTTGTTTTTGAGGTTGGATAACTTCTCCAGCTTTTGTCTTACTGACTATTCGGACACAGTGTCCGAATGGACACATTTTATTTTTAATTTATTTTTCACTGACAATTCGGAAAAATAGCGCTGTCAGAACTATTTTTTAAGCTGGATTTTAAGGACTTTTACAAAGTTTCAATAAACTTGCTAGAGTTCAAATTGTCAGTGAAAAAATACTGAAAATAAAATGAGAATTTATTGTCCGGATCGTCAGTAAGTCCAGCTTGTTTTAATATATGTCCAAAGACGTTGCAGTTAGTTGAAGATACAATTTTTTTCCAATTGATTTTATTTATACTAGTGCGTGACTGCGATCCCACCTGATGGTAAACAGTGATACAATTGTTAGCAAAGAGCCTAATCACTGTAGCCTTGAAAACACCTAAAATTATAATCGGACGGGAAGACCCCAGCAGGCAAATTGTTCCAGTCCTTCGATGTACGCGGTATAAACGATGATTCAGGACTGTAGAGGTTTCGAAAAAACATTTAAAAGGTTAGGAAGGTATGGTTAATTTGGGTTATGGAATATCATTGTATAAAGTTGAACTACTGTTTTATCTGTGGTGTGACTCTATACAGGGTAGCAATCGAAACTGGTATAGAAAATATTATTTATGCATTTTTTACAGACATAACAAACAAGCTTGCCAAAATACTACTGGAAAATGTCTTTTTAAAATATAGTGCAAGATTTTAATATAGGGTATATCCGACAAACTCTCCCGCGTTTATATTGAAGAGGTAAACGAGATGGAGTGTAGTCGCAAACACACGACCCTAGCGAATAGGACACTAAAACACTCGTCGATCCAACTTGACAGAAAAGGTTAAAGCTTAGCTTGATTGTTGTTTATGATTACAGAGAGATAACACATTCTTTCAGGTTTCAGTTGATCACGAAGAGACAGAAATAAGACAAATATATCACACATACAATATTGAACCTTACCTCACTGTCATAGAGTTTATATCTCCTAAACACATCGTCAGAATTCAGCACAGCTGGATGTTTTAAACAATTTTCAATCATATTTTCTGAGAAATAAGGTTCAATTTCGTGTACAAAGTGTAGGTGTAGATTTCAGTTTAGATAATTATGCGAAGGGTGTGTTTGCTTTGCAAGAATTTTCTACAAATTAATTAAAAGACTAATTAGTAATTGTATTTGTTTTTTTCCACGATACCGAAAGAATGCAATATTGTTTAATATCAAATAAACGAGGCGCAGTTGCAAATCTGCAAAAAATTTCAGGAGCCAATTTATTTTAGTGACTTTCAACCCAAATCAACAAAAAAATGGGGACGATTTTTTTTAAATCCTTATTTACGGAAACCTGTAAAAGCGTTTCGTAGAGTAAGTGGGCGGGGCCTCGTACACGCTGTCGTACTCACGGTCATAGTGACATGACGCGCGATTAAATCTGTTTTTTGAAGAGGGTTATGATGAGAATAACAAAAAAAAAAAAAATATCACGAAATAATGTGTCTGCATGGAGTTGAAACCACCATGTACCACTCAAAAATTAGAGGCATTGTCCTGAATAGTTTTTTATTATACCTAGTTTACATGTTGGGCCAGCCTCGGCCAATCGCCATTATTTAGCCATTTTATAAACGACGAAACCCCGTTTGCACGATGGCGATTGGCCGAGGCTGGGCCCACATGTAAACTAGGCATTACACTTGCTTCGTTCCATATTCTACTTCTCTGTGCATTTAATATTAGTATTTGTGTAGAGCGGATTTTTGGCAGTGTTGAAGTTGCGGTCAATTCTTATACTTGTATTTGTCATTCTTGTCTTCAGGGCTTTTGGGCTCGGTCGGACCGCTGTTACCGCTCCCACCAGGAGCCTGATCTCAGTCTTGTGTCCACTGGAAAAGTAATAAAAACATGAATTTATTTATCTTTAGTACAACAAAAAAGCCATTAACACTAAAATACTTTACCCACCCCTTTTACCTCCTATCACTTTACAAAAAATGTATTTAATAATTTTAATACTAGGAAAACAAAACAAATTTGTGGGACCTGAACCAGGCTCAAAAAAATAGGGGGCTCATTTAGATGCCAATGCATAAACTTCTATGTTAAACTTCCTAGTCATATTCAACAACTGTGCCTTAATAAATTCAAATCAATTTTATTGTAAAACGAAAACTTTGTCAAAAGGCTTTTTACACTGTAAGGACTATGTTGAGGACGAAAAGGCTTGAGATAGACCTGCTCCAGTACACACTACAACTGTCGTCTTTTTTTCTTTTGCTTTTTTTAAATTATACTTTTTTATTATATCACAATTTGACATATAGTTTTTCAATATGTTTGACATAATTATTTAATTTGATGACTATTACATTTTGTAAACTATACACCATTAAATTAAGTATTGAAATTTTCATCGTTTTAATCTAGTGAAGGGTTGATCAGGTAAATGAAACACTATCGATTTGTAAAGATAAAATTAAAAAATAAAGTACTTTTTTTTTAAACTCGAATTAAATTTACGGATGTATGAAATTAATTTATTTAAGCAAACGAGTCAATGAACTTGTAGGTAGTTGTCGGTCGTTGCATACTAAATACCTACAGTTCATTGACTCATTATTTTTTAATTTTATCTTTACAAATCGATAGTGATTGATGTACAGAATCGACCCTCCACGGGATCGAAACGATCAAAATTTAATGGTGAAAAGAGTTTTTTAAAAGGCGAAAAAAGTATTTGCAAAATAAATATCATTAATTTATCACTCTATCTTCTCACAGAACCGCAAACTTTCTAATAATATAATTTTCCATACATCAGTAAAAATACCAATCCAGTATTGGTCTCCAAGAACAAGCGGTCTGACAAAATGGGAGATTAAATAATTTGTGCTTTCTCGGGCAAATAATTGACACTACTCCGCATATGAGTCGAAAAGAATTACTCAAGGATCAAAGAAAGAGAAAGAATTAATAATGTGTATTCGTATCTATTACAGCTCAAATGCGTTGTTTTCTAATTATTTTTCTGTGACAACAAAAGCTAATTAAAAATATTGATTGTAACTTGCAAACTCTATTGAAATATTTTTTATGCTAATTGAAAATAAAACACATTCATCTATTTTAAAATGAAACAAGTAACTGCCCTTATTCCCTGTCTTTGGGGCCATTGAAGTATTACGTAAGCACTACCCACCTGCAGTGCTTTGTGTCTGTAGTGCCTTTGCGTTGCTTATTTTTGATGACATGGGAGATGGAGATGGTGATAATGTCAGTAGTACCTATATATTTTTTAGTTTTTTAAGAGAACAATGTCAATTTTTCAAATCACACGAAAGTGACATACATACATCATTGAGCAGCAAACATACAATGTCATTGAATACTTAAAGTCATGGATTCGTGTGTCATGGACAAATGACTGATAATTTGAATGAATATGCCAAAATAAAAGTTTCTCTATTTCAAGTGTATTCCTTACTTTTAGACTTGTAACTTTTGATTATTAAATTAACTAATAATGCGGACACCGATGTCTGCACACCTATTGTCTTTTTATTGTCTTTCTAATTATGGTATTTAAAGGGTCAAACCGTATTTTGAGAGTAGCTTTGAAAAACAAACAGGCAACTATAACATTAAATTCTGATTATAATTTGAATCAAGCTGTGTAATATAAAAAAAAAAAAAAATTACAAACCCACGAAATTAGAATCGTCCAGGTTTTCAACCACTTGAAAGTTGATTTTCCTAAAAC
Organism: Leucania comma; assembly: GCA_958295575.1. Lineage (NCBI taxonomy): Eukaryota > Metazoa > Arthropoda > Insecta > Lepidoptera > Noctuidae > Leucania > Leucania comma. The sequence goes on from OY282484.1 coordinate 1,989,594, forward strand.
TACTTTTAGCCCTGGCCTGCCTCATAGTTCGGGCTGTGCAATAATATGTCAGTAGGTAATGTCATGAAAGTTTCTAATTTTATCTGATTTTTCACAAACTCACAAGTATTTGCAATTAGATTATGGTGACATATACCCTATTCCAATCCAAATTGATATTTGAGAGATCCTAAAAAAGGGGAATTTCAACTTTTCTGTGTAAGACAATGAGCTTATTTATAGATTTTAAATTTAAATAAAGAATATCCAGGTTTTCTGGAAGAAATCCCCGAGTGTGATAAGGCCCCCGATTGTATGTTTTCTTTATTATATGGTTTCCTTTTATATTGTAATCTTGGTGTACAATAAAGTGTATATCAATAAATATCCTTACCCTCAAACCAGCACCACCCTGTCGGCTTAGCTCCTGTTCCCTCTTCTCAATTTCTTCGCTCCTTTGTTGCATGCGTGCAACCCTGGTGGGGTCTTTGACCCCGCGATGGGCCTCTTGAGCTGCACGACGCTCAGCTGCCTCGACCTGCTGACGCCGTCTGGTTTCCTGGTAGCATGTGAGAGGTTTCATGAATATTTATATTATTTTGCATAAAGAAAGGATGAATGAGGTTTTTGTTATTTTACATGAGAGATAGTAAATGGCTTGTGTTCACTGTGACAAACAATCATTAACAGGATAAAAAAAAAGATTTTGCAAACAAAGAAAAGGTAAATAAAATGCAATCATAAGGTTATCAGACAATTGGTACCGGCTCTCCAACTTACACTGAATGACACAACACAACATATGCCGCAATATAAACCGGTTGCTTTAGTTTAATATGCGAAATTCCTATCGATTCTAAAACTATTAAATAACAAAAGATTTGTGCCTAATAACTGTGTGTTTATGCGAGTATCATGGCAACTTACAGAGTCAGGAGTCAACACCTCGGAAGCTGATGGTTTACAGCAGGATGTGACAATCCCCATTTTAGAAAAAGTTTATGTTTTCGCACAAAAAACATAAAAACTACAATCTCAATCACTTTTCTTATCGATATCACACACGTCAATCGCCATTGTCAAATTGACAGCTTCTAGACCGTTCAAAAACGAAAATTAATAGTAGCAATGTTCAAAAATCAATAAAGAGTTCTAAAAATAGCTGGCTGTTTGTTTTTGTGGATGGTTAAAAAACTGCGAAATGTCGAAATTGACATGATGTATCGGCGTCAAATCGGCGTTTTTCAATGACATCCATGTGAAAAAATAAATAAAATCAAAAGTTATTGAGAACTTGCAAAATAAAAGCTTTTTTATAAGCTTTCAAGGTAAAATAAATAAATTCCATCAAATTCACCATTCGCTGCCAGATCCAGTTGTGCATATTAGCCATAGCCTAACAACCACACATATATAAGTTAAATAATTGCAAATGCCACAAACAAACTGATTAATGTTACAGAAATATACAGAAATACACAAATAAACAAAAAATAGCTGCTCCAGTTATTGATCGAATGTCATTATGACCAAGTAATAAAATCAAATCTAGGTCACCTACAGTGATGCAGGTTTCTGTTACATAAACTTACTAAAGGACCTAGTTTAAAAAAGGTTTCTAAGCCCAAGTTGTATTCAATCTAGATTCTAGTTAACGGTTGATTGCAGTTTAATTTTGATAAAGTACAACACTGTAGTTGTTGAATCGATCGACTATTTTTTTCTCTTTTTATCGATAGAACTAGTGTAGCACATCCCTAACGCAGAGTACATTTTACTCGGGGACTGTCGATTTTTGTGAAATTAAATTGTAAATTGCTATTACAAAATGCTATCGCGCGTAGCTTTGCGTTCAGGTATGTGTAATTATCGTATAGTTCGTATAAAAGTTATTAAATGTGTTGATAAAGTTTAATTTTTAACCTTAACCCTGTATTACGGAGGTTTATGTAATCACCGATTTGACGAATGTCTCCGCGGTTGCGGAAATTATTAAGATCAAAATGTGCCTTTTTATATGATTATTAGGAATTGTAAATATTAATAACATTGTTTCAGCCCTTTAATTACATTATTTGGGCGTATCAAAGTAGTATAACCTGTATGGGTACATACAGCTGATAGTGGATTATTCTGCAGTGCAGCTGATTGTAGTATTACTTCAGATTTTGGGATAATGTGGAATGTCTAATATAAAATACTAAATACTTATCATAGCTTATATCTAGAAACATCAACTCAAGAAAAACAAGTTAAAATAAATATGCTATTATTTTTTTCTGATATTAACCTGTCCTATAAGCATTCTTGCCCGTTATATTGTCACCTATGCTTGTTCTGTAATATTTACAATAGTATTTATTTTAGGCTTCCTTTCTTCTTTCCTTCTTTAAAATTTACTTTTTTTTTTTTATAAATCATCTATTATACACTTTACAGCTGCGACCAGACAGTCCACAGCCCTGGTTGCACGAGGCTCCGCCTCAGCAGTTGGTACCCGCGATGAGGTCAACTTCCCCCGGCCAGTCCGAGGAGAGCCCGGCAAAGTCAGACTTGGCTTTGTACCTGAAGAATGGTATGATTTTAAGACTGAAAAAATGGTATTGTAATATAAAGAAATGGTTGATGTCAACTCCACACTGAAATCTATGTTAATTCATACTATAAAAATTATATAAATTTAAGAGCCATAAAGTCAGGTTATTTTGACCTTGAGGACTCTGGGTCATGTTAACCAACCTATAGAGAGACAGTAAATACTGTCCCTTAGTTTCTATTGATCTATAAGCTTGAGACCAAGTTAAGCTCAAACCAAAGTATCCTGTCATAGCTGCAAATTGTTTGGAAGACTCACCATAAGCCTTGCAAAGGGCAACCGGTTCTTAGTCAGTAAAAATGTGATACTAACTCTGGCTCCACCTTTCGCAGAAGTCATTTGATGATTTCCTATATAAAAAAAATTGTGAAGGTTACTTAGGGTGAGGTTGTCAGAGTCGTTTCAATAAAAGATGTGTAATACAGAGAGAGACTATAGGGTAACTTGTTAGGGCCAACACTGCGTTACGCGGTCGCTCGCGCTTCCCCTTACAAAAGTGGACCGTCGCGGTTCGCCGCGCGTGCATCCGTCGCCGTTATTTTGCTACGTAATAATACATTAAAGTTCTCCATTGACACGACTACATGCACACTGTTAAAGTGGTTCTAGCGACTCTGCGCTGGTGATCCAGCTTTCGCTAAGAGGACCGCCGCACACGACACACGCGGATAGGCACAGGTGCCCACGCGTTCATCCGCTTAAGCGTTGGCCCTTAATGATTAATTAAAAATACTTTTTTGTCCGAGTAATTTATTTAGTTTTATTCAACTATCTCTTAACTTCTTTACCCACCCATTCTAGGTTCCAGTTCTTCCACTCAAAGACCGGTGTGACCGGCCCCTACACTTTCGGAGTGGGTCTTGCCACATACCTCTGCAGCAAGGAGATCTATGTAATGGAGCATGAATACTACACTGGTCTGTCATTGCTGTTGATGGTTGCTTTCGCCGCCAAGAAGCTTGGACCTAACATCGCCGCCTGGTTGGACAAGGAAGTTGACGTAAGTGCTAGAAATCTAGATGTGTTCCAAAACAGAAATAATAGGCATGAGTAAGAAAGTTGCTCAGTTCTAATGGGATTAGGTGAGCCAGGTCAGCTGCTTGGAATGTAACCGTTTAGCTAAAGTACACACAATAAGTGACAGACTGCTCAGAAGTGATGACGTGACATTAGATGTGTTCTGTGAGGGTTGGTACGAGACATTTATTTAGCTGTAGGACAGTTTGGGCAAAAAAACCCAGCAATAAATATGTCTGACAGACCTGAGTGAATGTAAAGGAAAGAAAGGATATAGCCTATATTTACTTGAGACCATAATTTATGTACTGTTCCCTCATAAGATTTTATTTGGATGATTTTATAACTTCGTAACTGAGATCTTAAGGTCAAGTTCTAAAGAAATCTATATATATAAAATCAAATACCACTCACTGAATAATCACGAAATCTCAGAAACTATTACACCTTCAAACTTAAAATTTGGCAGGTAGGTTTCTTAGGGTGTAGACATCCGCTAAGAACAGATAAGGGGGTAAAAGGGGGTTGGAAGTTTGTATGGAGAAACCGACTTTTTCGCGGGCAAAGCCGCTGGCAGAATCTAATATAATGAATATAGCAATGTGTTATTGGCTAGATGGTATATGTTTATCTCCTGTGCTGCCCCCGATAGTAAAAAAGACGCATCTAACATTTTTTCCGGATTTGAGTTATATACATTTCCGGAATCAGAAAAAAAAGGCGCATCTGCCTGTATTTTTAACTCAAATCCGGAAAAAATGTTAGATGCGTCTTTTTTACTATCGGGGGCAGTGTGGGAGTAATTTTAAAGTATATTATTATTACATTATATAAATATACTAGCTGACCCGGCAAACGTTGTTTTGCCTTATAAATTATTTCTAGTTATTACTAAAATGGCCATAAAAAAATAGGGGTTGGTGATAAAAAAGTAAAAATTTTGGGTTGTATGTATTTTTTAATGCCACATTATAAAAAAATAAAAAACAAAAATTTCGTCAAAAAATTAGAAAAAAAATTTTAAGGGTGAACAACCCTTATCACTTAGGGGTATGGAAAATAGATATTAGCCGATTCTCAGACCTACTAAATACGCATATAAAATTTGGTAAAAATCGGTAAAGCCGTTTCGGAGGAGTACGGTAACTAACATTGTGACATGGAAATTTTATATATTATAAGATATACATAGTATTTATATTCTCTGAAAAGGATCGTCACAGTATTACCTTTCGCCTCGTCTAACAGGCGTGTACCTAACGTAAGCATGGAACCAAAGCGGACCAGCTCTGATACGTAGACTCGGTAGCCCGAGTCTAGTACTAGGCGACGCCCTGCTTACGACTAGCCGACTGATTGACCTGACTGGCAAATCAGTTTGAATTCGAACGTGAAGTGTAGGGCATGATTTTGTCCCGGTTCACAATACGCGAGATGTGTATTATAGACATCTTCGTTCTCCAAGGGTGGACGAAGAGACGCAAGCACAGCGACGGAGAGGTTGAGCACGCGCCACACCGCAGTTCGTGTCGCCCCGAGGCGAATCGTTTATGTTACGATTTCGATTAGTGTGCTTTTCATTAGGGAGTTTCATACAAAGACTGTATTCTATTGTGGGGAAATGCCACTGATATTCAGACAATTTTTGTTTGGCAGAAGGGCTATTCGTTCTATTTATAAATTAAGTCCCAGATACTGCCTCAGAGATAAATTTAAATACATTAATATAATGACTGTACCCTCTCAGTATATTTACGAGAATATTTTGTATGCCCATAAAAATAAAAACATGTTCAAGAAGTACAATGATATTCATGATTTTAATACTAGGAACAAACATAAATTTGTAGTTCCTGCTACCAGGCTCAAAAAAATAAGGTACTCATTCAGATGCCAAAGTATACATTATTATAATAAACTTCCTAGTCATATTCAAGAACCAAGCCTTAATAAATTCAAATCATTTGTAAAGCAAAAACTTCATTATAAACAAAAGGCTTATTACATTGTAAAGGACACTCTTGAGGACAATTATGCATCTCGACAATTTTATTGAACATTTCATCATGTTTTTCCAGACCATCGAAAAAGATTGGAACCAGAGCCGCACAGACACCATCAAGGGTCTGGAAGACGCCGTGGACGCAGAGAAGACTGCCCAGTGGCGCGCCCAGGGCCAGGAGCTGCTGATTCAGGCTAAGAAAGAGAATGTACTGCTGCAGCTCGAAGCTGCGTACAGGGAACGTCTCATGCAAACTTACTCTGAGGTAAGAATAATGGTTTAGGTAACTAATTGATGGATTTGAGCTGAATGGTAGCTAAGGGTCACCACCGCTGTAACATGAATTTGGTACTATGTTTGAAATTACGCGATCAGGTGCGGTTGACTGAAATTCAACGCGATGCGGAAGCATTGTTGCAGTTATTATTATTGTCCTACGTACGCGCGAAGTTGCCGCTTCAGCCGCCATTAATATAAAACGAGTCACCGTACCGCAACTGTTTGCACGAAAATATGAAACCGACTGAACTCATCCGTTTCGCTTAACTCGTCACCGCACTGCACCCGTATGTATACCTTTCGCCAATTAGGGTGCTTTAATATCTTGCGGATTCATCATGAATGCGTAACCTCCGCAAATATCCTTTTCATACAAGTATTTATTGTAATGCGTGCAATACGCACGCGGGACGCGAATTTTTGCCTTTTGAAATTAAAAAAAAAAAACACTCAGGCCACCGCAGTAGAGTATCATTTGTTTTATTCGAACACGCCGCATCGCTTCGCGTTCGCTTTGAATCGCCTACGTAGGACACAGAGAAGCAGATAAACTGTCAAGTTTTCACTAAAATGTGCACAGGCCTCCCTCCATTCTCTCCAATGATCACGATTCCTTGCTTTCTCTTTGCAATTTTTAAGGAAGACATCTAGGTCGTCCCGCCTTCTTTTTCGTGGTCTGTCGTGACTCCGTGTTCTTTGCCTGGACACCAATCCTGTATTTTATGTGCCTACAGCTCATTAGATATGTGGGAGACATGTCCTGCCTAGTCCCATTATAAATGGGTAGCTTTTTGAGTCTCATTGTTATTTGAACTGTGTCCGCTTTGCTTGGCGTGTGGTTGGTAACATAGGCCACCGCAATAGAGTATCGTATCTATTTATTTATTTGATAACAGGTATTCTTTGCACTAAATTTATCAATCCGCAATCATTATTCTAATTAAAAATTCACCTTCTCAAATTCCAGGTCAAGCGCCGCCTCGATTACCAGCTGGAGAAGTCCAACTTGGAACGCCGTTTGGCCCAGAGGCAAATGGTTGACTGGATAGTAACCAACGTGACCAAGGCTATCACCCCCGACCAGGAGAAGGCGGCCCTGGACCGCTGCATCGCCGACCTGTCAGCCCTCGCAGCGAGGAAGTAGACGCGCGTAGACTATTTATATATGTATATTATAAAGTGGCTAAAGTAATAAATCATCGTTCGAGTTAGTTTTTTTGGTGTTTTAATCTGGTTTCTGATTGCTGCTACCCGAGATGTTCAAGAGAATAAAGCTTCAATTACCTTAGAGGACAATATGTCCTCCGACATGACGCGTAAGGGTGTTCGGATTCCGTTTGCTGCATGGACTTTTAAAAGAGACTTTGACCCCTGAGTTTGTTTCGGTGTTTCTTCTCAGGGTAGTTAGCTATAAAACACCGGTCTCATCTAGTTTAAACTGACGAAAAAAATTTAAGTGTAGAAATGTTTTTAAAAACCTATTTGCAAAATAAATATCATTAATCATCCCGCATGCGGTGCAAATCCGCATGCGGGTTACTCCGCAAATGTCCTTTTCATACAAGTATTTATTGTAAGGATGCAATACGCACGCCGGACCGGCTTTTTGCCTTTTGAAATTTTTCTGCATGTGGAGCAATTCCGCATGATATTAAAAACACCCTTAAATTATCAAATTGTCCAACAACACGTTCCTCGTCACGTGAATGCTTCGGAAAATGTTCGGGGGTAAGTTGCGAGACACGAGGCAACGTTGCAGCGGCGTCCTGTTGGGGGATATTTTGTCCCTCATGTATCTGAGGTTTACACATAGACTAGACAAATACATTACACATTACATGATAGATGCCCCCTAATGTATAAGAGGCTTTAAAATGATGCTCCACAACACAGATTACTGATATGTAGCAAGCTACTCCACAATTGTGTTACCCATAGACAAAGGGGTAGTATTGCCACACACAATGAATGTAGTGTTGCCATAAATAAAAAAGTGCTCAACTTTCGTTAAACGTGAATTCAATACTTAGTCAAACTATGGCCACATGGTCGACCTAACGTGACGAAGGTCATAACCATAGATATCCAAGGTCATAACCCTCTACCAAGAGAAGAATTGTGCTTAACAGGTGCATAGCCGACCTTACCACTACTCGCAGCGAAAAAATAAACATGTAGACTATAAATGAATTTTAGGTCCGCCAATTAAATATTTTAAAAAATTAAGGGTTGCTCACGCATTTGTTACTTTAGCAGATTCTCAACTCACTTTTGAGTCGCTCGATTTTATCAGAAAACTAGCTGTTCCCAGTGCCATAACGGTCCCCGCGTCTTTGGTTACTGCTCAGCTCCTATTCGTCGTGGCGTGATGTTACACTGTCTACAAATGGGCTATCCGATAGTAAAATAGCTTTTGCAATTTTAACCTGTAGTTCCTGAGATCTGCACGTTTAAACAAACAAACTCTTCAGCTTTATAATATTAAAAGTGTATGTATAGTGTGGTATTCTATACAGCAACTAATGTGCAGCCGGTGTGTGTAAAAGACGAGAGCAGAGAAGGAGGTGATGTAATTTTAAGGCACCCCGACACGGACAGGTTAGGTTAGGGTTATTTTTTTTATTAAGTACCACCTGAAAATAAAAGCCTTTTTTAAACCGTATTCTATATATTGCCTAGGTATTGTATAGAATACCAGATTATATAGATTGCCGGTAACATATACACCGTTAAATTTTGGTCGTTTTAATACCGTGGAGGGTCGATTCGGTACATGAAACACTATCAATTTATAAAGATAAAATTTAAAAAAATGTACTATTTTTCTAAAACTTGAATTAATATACGCATGTACGAAATAAATTTCTTTAAGTAAACGCGTCAATGACCATGTAGGTAGGGAGTTGTCGATCGTTGCATACTAACTAATAAATAATTAATAATACCTACAGTATATTTTTGGCAAATATTAAACAAAGGAACGGGGTAGGTTTTAGTCGGTAAGAGTTTCACACTATTTCCCGCTCCGCCCAAGGGCGGGATTTGTCATTGGATGATTTTACCTAAAAAAAACCCCCTCTCACATAGTTCTCTTAAAAAAACTAAACAATATATAGGTGCTGCTGGCGTAATCACCATCCAGACACCCCCATCCCCCATGTCATCAAAAATAAAGAAAGCAAAGCCCCCCCGTGTAGTGCTTACGTAACCCCCCTAACAGGGGCGTCGCCAACGGGGGGGTTGCTACGGCCCCCCCTAGAGGCTTGCTTTACAGCTTCAGAGCCTAGTCTAGGTACCAGTCTCCCACAATTTAATGCCCATCCTATATGTTATCGTAGATATAAGGCTAGCAATTAGGAGTTATATTGTGGAGAAAATAAACTTTTATTTTTATTTAAAAAATATACTTTTTTTACTATACTCTATACTTCCAATGGCCCCCCTTGATCATCGGTTGGCGACGCCCGTGCCCTTTCTATTTAATGATTGATGAATATGAAAGGCATCTTATCTTTTATAGAAATAAAAGTACAATGTATAAAGTTCATATAAAATTTATTTAACCTACTAAGTCATAATAATGTAACTTAAAACTATTCAGATAAGTCCTGCTAATCTTGAAATAATATATTTGGACCGTGGTCCCCAAAATTGCAAAGAACATTAAAAATATGGTAGATGGCTTTATTGAGCTATTAGGTTGCATGTAGTCAATGTACCAAATTTACAATAGAAGTGGTTTATTCCCAATTCCCGGAAAGCAATTATTGGTGTCATGTCAATTAAACAAGTCCTAATGTTAGTACTGGCTGTCAATACTTCAAATGTGTACTTTACAATATCACATTTTTTCATTAATTTTGCTATCGTTTCCAGAAATTGGGATTTAATACATTTTCACCATGTTATGTTATTTATAGTAGGGTTCTCGCTAAACACTAAGTACAAAATGTATGAATTACACTGCCGTCCTTAAGCTTCAGTGCGTAATCTGACATTTGGCAGGCTTTCATTTTTTGATGCTAAAAATTTTATATTGATCTATTTAATCAGTATTTTCCTAATATCATTAGTTACGCCAGATACTTACCAAGATAAATTAATAAAATCATTATTAAGTATTGATTATATGTAATTGTATTGTTTTTTGAGCGTAATTCAAAATATGACTGTCATATAACGGTATTATAGCTTGAGCACGGCAGCACAGTACCTGTCCCACTACTAATATGCAAATAATATCATTGCCATATAATTTTAAGTGAATTAGACACTGTTATTGGTTATTAAAACATTGTGCTAACTGACTCTTCACACAAATTAAAATTATAAGATAAATGTACAACATATTAAATGCCAGTGTTTTTTCAATACATTAACTAAAATTGTCGCTGAGTTTTTAAAATGGTTTAATACACTATGATGCAGAAGGTGACAGTACTGTGGTCACCCCACTGGTGTCCAGAGACATCCTGCTAGACCCTGTGTGAGGAATATCATCCTCATCTAAGAGTTCTCTCATCCTCCGCTTATAAATCTCACTGTCCGGGTTATTCTCCTGATTCCGACATCGGTCAAGCTTCTTCTCAATAACCCTGACTTTCTCACGAGCTGGACTCTCAACCATTTTCACAAGTGATCTGATCTTTCGCACAGCTTCAATCAGTATTGCTAGTTTATCCTGCCCAGCATCTCTAAATAGCATGTCTGTAACATAACTGTCTAAGTTCTCTTGCTCTTTGCTAGCTGCGTGCAGGACGGCAGCTAGAGCTATTTGTGACGGAGCATACAATAGACAAGCATCAGTCAAAAATACTTTTTCAAGAAACTCGTCAATACCCCCTCTGAGGCGTTCTGGGTTTGCTAAAGAACATCTCGTTTTAATATCAATTAAGAACCCTTCGACAGGCCTGAAGGGATTGTGGATAGTCAAATGGTAGTTGAGTTGCTGCATCAGTAATAATTCATTGTTCAAAATAATATCAGATGCCTTGTCTCTGTCACCTTTAATGTTAGCGACGAACTGACCGATAGACACGTTAAATTCTTCTACTTTACAAGCCAAATAAACACATGTCGCAAGGATTTCTTTCGGGTGATAGTCCATAGTCGAATTGAAGAGATAGAACCGTTTGAAATAGTGGAATGCGGTTCCAACAACACCCTTTGGCATGGGAGGGCTGAATCGCTTGCAGAACTCTTTCAGGTGTAACTCGTACTGTTTTAGAAGCAGTCTTTCTTCGTCAGGTGATAAAAAGAAAATAGACCGTTGAATTTCGTCAATGTGTGTTCCATGTTTTGAAATATAGTTTAGGTTATGCTTTAGTCGCAGATTGGCTAGTTCATTCTCATCGGGAAATGTCCAGAATTTTCTTTGTGAGCTCGTTGAAAACATTGTAACTGTTAACTTTTCTTGAGCTTTTAAATTAAATACGAATACACCACACAATAACAAACCCCCATAAACGGCCTCCTAAATTTGAGTTTGACAGTAAAAATGTGAACAACTGTCAATTTGTCATATTGACATTGACTGCTGCAGAATACTGGACTTGCCTTGCTTAAAAATAGTTCTACAAAAATAATAGTTGCAACCAAAGAGAATATGTTGCAACTGCAGTCATTATATAATGTTTTCTAATTCCCGTAAACTCACTCACGTTTATGATTTTTTCTTATCTAAAAATTTTTATTATCTTCTTGATTTCTAAAGAAAAATTGTTAAATCAAGTATGGCAATATTGTATCATCTGACTAAGCTCTCCAATATACGCAGTAAAATTGTTGAAAATCGTCTCATTTTTAATTAAACTGGTACGAAAAATATTTTGCTCTACTTAGTCTTACAGAGTACATTTAAACCATAATATGCTTTTATATTGGCTTGTTGTTCCATATATTTTTATAGTGAACATTTTATGTTTGAAAGCCCTTTGGTAATTTATCGTATTATCAGAATAGGAATGTATTAAACGATTTTATCTCTTTTCCACTTGTTGCATTCCGGTTCTCCATCTCAGTAGGGATGGACATTTAAAATATACATCGATGTTTTTTTCGATGTAATGCATCGACCGGTCACATCGATGGTAATACGATGTATTGAGAAATACATCGATGTTTCTTAAACATCGATTGTTTTCGCCATGACGTATTTTAGGTTAGGTTAGGCCTTAATTAAAACAAAAATATGTATTAATAAAAGCAGGAAATATATTTATTCAAATTCAAAATCACACAGCCAACACATTTTTTTTTACATATTCCAATATTTTTTGTCAATGCTATGTAAAAATAAAAGTTTACTTAATCTTTTCCCCTTCAATCGGTTCCTTCGTTCAGTCAAAACTAGCCCTGCCTGTGAAAAAAGTCTTTCTGAAGGTACTGACGTGCCAACTATTGTCAAATACTTGAAAGCTATTTTGTACAGCTTCGGGAATTGTATTTTATAATCCCTCCAGATTTCTAACGGATTTTCGTTCAGTCTTCCAACAGGACTTCTGAGATAAACTGAAAGTTCGTCAGACAAAACATCTTCAGATTTGTTAATTTTCCAGTTACGATGCACTAACTTATGGTGATCAGTCCATAATGAAAAGACCTCTTCATTTTTATCAGATTTATCAGAATCTGACTCAGGTTCTTCATTGCTTTGCAAATTCTTCTTCATTATATCCTTAATTTTCGAAACAGCATTCGAACAAGCTATTGCATCATTGAAATGTATTCTTTTGAACCGTGGATCTAGAATACTTGCGATAGCAAGAGCACTCACATGTTCTATAGAACCCATTCTTTTATTTATTTCATTAATAGCAAGTTTTTGCACCTCCTTCGCTACGGGATCTTCTATAACAGCTGAAGTTATTTTAGAGAGCATGCAACGAACTAAGGGAATAATTTTACTACTTGTGCAGTATTTATCACCCGAAATTTCTTTTGTAGCCGCTTCCAAGGGTCGCAACACCACGATGACAGACGATACAGTAGATATATCCGATGCACTGAGCATTGCAGGTGCTCTGGGGTGGCGGAAGAGAATATCATTTATGACACTGCGGAGTTCTAGAAATCTTTGTAACATATAGTATGTACTGTTCCAACGAGTATCCACGCTTTGTATTAATTTTACCCCAGCAGGAGACTCCATAGCCGCAGCAGTGGCTTTACGTAACTCGTCACTAGCTACGCAACTCTGTTTAAACCAAGTCACTATTGTTTTTACTTTAGAAACAATGTTTCTCCACTCAGTACACATCATTGTGCCTTCAGCTACCAAATTCAAAGTATGGGCAAAACATGGGATATGTTTCCTTCTACCGAACGCTAATTCGATCGCCTTTACTATATTGGCTGCGTTGTCAGTAACAACAGCCGTTACATTCTCTTGGTCTATTTTCCAGTCTTGGCATACCTTTAAGAGAATTTCAGAAAGATAATCTGATGTATGTCTTTCATCCAATTCGTACACGCCTAAAGTGATTGAGTATAGTTCAATGTCTATTCCGAAATGCGCTGTGATGCCCAAAAAACTTTTCATATTTAAGGTATCCGACCAAATATCCGTTGTTAGGGTTATATCTTCTATAGAGGATAGCATTTTTTTAATTGTCTCTGAAATTACTTCATATTTATCGTCCAGCCAGCGTCTTAGAGTTGTTCTACTCGGGAGTTTATATTGAGGAGCAACTGTTTTCATTAGAGTTCTGAAGCCTTCGTTTTCAACAATTGAGAAAGGCTGATGGTCTTTGCAAATCATGAATAATAAACAGTTGTTCAGTTTCCTTGTCTTCTGTCCAGATTCTGAGTAAGAAGAAATATCTTTAAAGGCGGCCTGTATTGTTTTTTGGCGTTTTAAAGGGGTAACGTTTTCTTCTAAGTCTAAATCAATAGTTTCATTTACGGTTTTCGGTAACGGCTCACAGGATCTTTTATTGCCACTGCCACTTGTACTAGGAATCGGTTCAGATTGAAGTAAACCATCATCAATGTTATCGTTAGGCGTTACCTTTGTATTTAGAGGATTCGATATTTCTTCTGCATTTAATGTATTTTGTTTTGGCTGAATTTCAAGATAAGCAGCCTTATGAACATTACGAACGTGCCCAATTAAGTTCGTAGTATTTCCAGCAGACTTAATTTCCTTTTGACATAGTTTGCATTTCGTTTTCTTATCATCAATTTTGTTAAAGAACTGCCAAACTGAACTTTTTTTCTTAGGTCCCATTATAACTGAAAGTTAAAAAAATAATACTTTATAGCACGGTTTACGGGGTATTTATAATAATACCTATTAACTGCCTAGTAAAATACAAATATGTTTATGCCGCATCATAATCGATAATATAGTATCGATAACTTGGAATCACTACGGTAGGTAGTATTTCAGGGTAAAAATATAACCTTCCAATCAAATCGTATTACATTGCGAAATTAATGCAAACTTCGTAACGTAATCTTCTCTTTTATATGTTAATTAGTTATATGCACGCGCAGTAAAACGTAAAATATTTTCAACATAAGTAATTACTTTCTACTTTTTGACAACAAAACAATGTGATATTACCAGTAAAATTTCGAACCCATTATCACTAAATACATTATTCTGTTTATTAATACACATACCTGTTGATAAATCAAAGTTTCTTTTTAGTTTCAAACAAAGCAAACACTTGTATCGTATTAAAACACAACACACGTTTCCACAGCAGAGACTCGGTCGGCCATATTGTTGTTTTGTTTTGTTGGTTTAATTTAAATACTTTTAATTTTGCTATACCGGCTCCGCGGCAATGGAAACATAGCCAATTCAGCCTATAATAACTGATAGGCGCGTTTGTTATATTGGCAGCACTGATTATAACGTTTCGTTTCACTCATAGTATACTCATTCCTAATTTGCTTGGTCGATGTATCGAATGAAAAACATCGATATATATTCGATGTTGAAGCAATACATCGGTTTATACGATGCATCGTTACTATACATCGAGTGTTTTAAATAAATCGATGTATATCGTCCATCTCTACATCTCAGACGTATTTGAGTCATCTTCAGTGAGTGCTGCTGATTGTCATAAATTAAATAAATTAGACTATTTTTATATCAATAATCTTTTCAAGTCGTTGATAACAAGTGAAATCAAAATGTCGCGACCGGGTGATAGACCAAACCAAGCCCAAACATACAAACTAGTCGTCGTCGGCGGTGGCGGTGTGGGAAAAAGTGCAATCACAATACAATTTATTCAGGTATTTATCGCCGTATTTGGCCGAGATCCGGCTACGAAACAGATGTTACAGTGTTCAAGAGTTTCTATTAATGATTCTAAGAAGTTGTTGGTTTCCTTAGTAAATTAAATGATGCGTTCATGCTTAAAAATAGTGTTTGTGAGCCAGTCTATGTCAAGGCCTGTGTGAAGGCGACTCCGCCCACTGGCGTCACCGCATCTGGTGCTGAATTGCTATTGTTTGGTCTTCCAGAGCTACTTCGTGACCGACTATGACCCCACCATTGAGGACAGTTACACCAAGCAGTGTGTTATTGATGATGTGCCAGCTAAACTTGACAGTGAGTACACCTCCTTAGATTTCTGCTGTCCTGGTGTTTAGTGGGTGGTTTAAAAAAAGCTAATTATGTATCAGCCATAAAAAATATCAAGGGCATTGCTTCAATACTTTGTTTTCAATTTTATAGTTATTAGTCATGACAACCTGTTGCAGTTTTATCAAATTTCTTAGAATAGTGAGTTCAATTAATGGTAAAATTAATTATTTATATTTCAAGATGTGATGCTTCATGACTATACTCACATCTGTTTAGGTGATTACCTAA
Source organism: Leucania comma (assembly GCA_958295575.1). Taxonomy (NCBI): domain Eukaryota; kingdom Metazoa; phylum Arthropoda; class Insecta; order Lepidoptera; family Noctuidae; genus Leucania; species Leucania comma. Next base: position 2,005,302 of record OY282484.1, read on the forward strand.
AGGTAAACAATCTTCACATGTCTTTTATCTAAAAATGTTATGTAAAAATGTTTACAATTAGCTATTTACCTAAAAAGATGTTAGGTAATTAATTAAATTTAAATAATCTTTGTATGTCTTCTATACAATTTTTTTAAATTAAAAAGTCATCAAAGGTTTACCTTTAGCTAACTTCCTAAACCGATGGAGTATAGTTGTTGCAGTTGGTGCTTGGGAAGAGGCTTCTGCAGGATAATTCCTGCAGAAGATTTATGATTCATTTATTAATACTTTATGTACTAATAATAAACACTAAGTTAGTGAACACAAAGTGATGATGATATGTACACATTCCCTGCTATAATAAAATAAAATCAACCTACAATTATTGGACATAGCTAATATACTAAATAATGGTTATGGTCACCTGGTAATTCACCTTCTACACTCCTAAAGTTATTAGTATTATTATAATGCACCCAGCAACATCAGATTTTAGAATCCAAACAGTGTAAACATTATGTTTGTTCTTAACAATTATCTCCGCTATCAAAATGTCTGTATCTTGAGATAAATAATACTAGATAAAATCTTGCAGCTGCATGAGTCATATTTTCTCTTATTATTGAAATGGGATGCATTTTATGGACATAACTTTTTAAATATTATAAATCCAAAAGTGTGTCTGTTTGCCTTGTTGTTTTTTAAACAGCTGAATAGATTTTGGTAGAACTAGATAGCATAGAATACTTTTCATCCTAGTAGTAAGATCCTTTGTTATAATAAAAATCTTTTTACATAGGCAAACCTGGGATACAAGCTCATTCTTTATACAGATATACTTCATTCACCTTGTACTAGTTAATAGGAGAGAATTCCATGCATTCCAATGAATTCATGGCTGAATGCAAGGCTTTTACTTCATATTTTATTTATTTATTTTTACAAGAAAGCTTTTAAATTAATTATGATATTAGAATATCTAGTCTTTATTGTTCCACTGCTAGGCAAAGGCCTTCCTCCATTTCTTCCATTGTTCTTGGCTCTGGGTCACTTCTTGCCTTCCTGAGGAAGACATCAAAATTGTCCATCCATCTCCTTTATGATCTGCCGCAACTCAGGTGTTTGATTTCAGGGCACCAATTTTATTTAATGGAGCCACAACTCAATCAATATGTGGCAGACATGTCCAGCCCAATCCCTATTATTATATATACACAACACAAAGATTAATACAAAACAAAATTTTTCTCAATTGTAAAATATGGTTTAAAAATTTCCTTTATGAGTTTCTGGCAACATTCAAATGATTTGATCACCAAATAAAAACTGGCCAAGTGCGAATCGGACTTGCAAACAAAGGGTTCTGTACACAGAATTAGACATTTTGTGAAAATTTCAACTCTGTACTTCTCCCGAAGAGGCCCAGCCTGCTAACTGCAGGCAGGCAGGGTCGAAGCCTGCTGGGATCAAGGGCCGTTTTCTGAGAGGAAGGCTCAGTCCCGGCACTATAGGCAACGAAGGAACGGGGTAGGTTTTTAGTCAGTAAGAGTCTGACACTACTTCCCACCCAAGGGCGGGATTTGTCATTGGATGATTTTACCTACTATAAAAAAAAACTACTTGTTACGGTTTATGAGATACATCTCGCTGACAGACGGACGGACAGCAGAGGCTTAATAATAGGGACTTGTTGGTGCCCTTCGGCTACGGAACCCTAAGAAAGAAACTGTTTCAAATACAGTTGTTATCCATATACCTATATTATACGTATTTATTTATGTAAGGCAGTGTAATGGTTTGGTAACTTGTTGCATAATTTTTAGATGCATAACAAACTTTCATATATATTTTTTTTGTTGATTGATTTCTTAACAACTCACTGACTGACATATTTAATTGAATTGCGAAATAAAATTACCAATAATAATTAACACATCATATTATCAGCTAGCCTTTTCACATCTATACTGGGGTTTGGCAATTGACTCATAATTAACTCACATTCCGTTAATTTACAAAGGTTCTATTCTCGATGTTTCGTGCCAGTTTCTGGTTCAGGTCATGGTCCGAAGCTAAAGATAATGGAGCTTCCTGTGAAGCAGTAATGTGAACGAAGGAAATGGCCGCAACCACAGGCCGCAACCGTTAAGGAACGGGCATTAGGGCGACTCCCGGGCGTTAGGAGTCGCTGGGTTATGTGTATGTGTACCCTGGGGTCTCCGGAACGAAGACAAAGAAGGAACAGGAGTGGGTTTTTAGTCACTAAAAGTCTGATACTATCTCCCGCTGCGCCCAAGGGCGGGAGATGTCATTGGATAATTTTCCCACCTTAAAAAAAGGGCGAGTTCCGGCCACCGTAGGCGCTGGCTTGCGAAAGGACTGGACCCATAGATTTTTTTTTATTATTTCTATGGCTAGGCCGGAGTTGACGGCGTGTAGTGATCCGCATGCGCCTCAAAGAGAAGTTGGCAAAACTGGAAGGGGATCCTTTCTGTCTTTTTAGTAGAAGGGCCGATATGGGGTTGCGGGAACGTTTTTAGGCCCCAGATAGGCAGTTGCTACCGTCCGGTAACCGTCCGGACCGGGTCTAAGTCGTCGACAGAACGTACCGTTCCCAGCGCGCCTCAAGGAGTTGTCAGCAAACCGTAGAGGCCCAGCAGGGTTGAAGCCTGCTGGGGCCATGAGGAATGTGAAAATGAAACCCTCTAACGAAGGCAAAGAAGGAACAGGGGTGGGTTTTTAGTCAGTAAAAGTCTGACACTATCTCCCGCCCCGTCCAAGGGCAGACCAGATACGTTCAAGGGAAGATCATCCAATGACATCTCCGCTGCCATTAGATGATCTTCCCACCGAAACAAAAAAGATAGGCAGTAGCTCCATGTAGAATGCTGGTACTCTTGATACTAGAAGTCTACCCAAACATAGCTAGAAAACGGCAGATATATTACTTGAAACAGATATATCATAATTTTTTTAACTGGTCTAGTCACTAGACTCTAGTGGTTAGTGGCCCTGACTGCTATGCCGGAGGTTGTGGATTCGATTCCCACTCAGGACCAATGTTTGTGTGATAAGCACGATCATTTGTTCTGTCTCTGGGTGTAATTTATCTATATTATATAAGTATTGTTTATCAGTTTTCTAGTACTCATAACACAAGCTCTGCTTAGCTTGGGACTAGACGGCGTTATTTGATAAGTTTTGGAATGTTATTATTATATTAATCTTTTACATCATAATCATTTCTCCCTCCACAGTTTTGGACACAGCCGGTCAGGAGGAGTTCAGCGCAATGCGCGAACAATACATGAGGTCTGGCGAAGGGTTCCTCCTGGTGTTCTCCGTGGCCGACCACGCCAGTTTCGACGAGCTCTACAAGTTCCACAAACAGATCCTGCGCGTTAAAGACAGAGACGAGTTCCCCATGCTGCTTGTAGGAAACAAAGCTGATTTGGAAAACCAGAGGGTGGTAAGTCAAATTTAGAGATAGATAATTTTATTTAAAAAAAATGCTTTACTATTCGTATGTTATAATTTATAGTAAAATTTAAAGAAACCCTACACTAACTACGAAAAACTAAAATCAAACTAAATTATGGCGTCAAAAAACTTCCACATCGCTGTCGACTGGTAATGTGGCCAGAGATAGATATATCGATGTTGGTATGAAATTTTAATGGATTTTTCATAAAAAAGTCATTCAATAGCATTGATATATTTTATGGGACGAATATACGAGTACGTTACCCTAACATCGCAATCAAAAAACCCTCACATATCTATGATCAGTGTCATCACAGTCATAAACCTATAGTCACTGATAGACAAGGACAGAGATAAGAGCCGGCGGTTATCGTAGCGACCGATGTGAAATCGTGCCATATAGCCATAATTTCAACAGTCTACGCGCTAGAGGCGAGTCACCTATATTCCGCTGAATTGATCCTTCCCCCTCCAATTTTTGGTTTTCGGATCTTCGAATGACATCTCCGCGCCCTTGGACGGGGCGGGAGATAGTGTCAGACTTTAACTGACTTCGCCATACTTAAGTGGCAGCAGGCAGGGCACATTGCTCGTAGAACAGATGGTCGTTGGAGCCGAAAGATTCTGGAGTGGCGAATGCGTACCGGAAGAGGTAGCGTTGGAAGGCCTCCTACGAGGTGGACCTATTCACAGTGGTGCTATTCTCTAAGAAAACGCAGCGCTGCCGCAACGTCGAACACCCAAATAGGATACATTGGATTGTCAACCTAATGAACCTACACATTGGATTGTTAATTCAATGTATCCTATTTGTATGTTCGGCGTTGTGGCAGCGCTGCGTTTTCTTAGAGAAATTAGCACCACAGGACCAGTTTTTGCGAAGCAGTAATGCTAGCAAAGGAGGAGGCCGACCGCATTAGGCAAAGGCGCACACGCCGCTGCCGCCGCCGGGATTCCGATCCCGATTTCCGGCCACCGTAGGTGCGGGCTCGCGGACGGTGGGCAATGGGTAGCTCATTGTCCGTTCGTCCGGTAAAAGACCGATCCGAGCTCAAGTCGTCTACGTCGCGCACTGTTCCCGCGCGCCTCAAGGAGTTGTCAGCAAACTGTAGGGGTCCAGCAGGGCCGAAGCCTACTGGGGCCAAAGGTTATGTGAGAATGTCACCACGGGCCCCGGGACAATGGCAATGAATGGAAGGGTAGGTTTTTAGTCAGTAAGAGTCTGACACTATTTCCCGCCCCACCCAAGGGCGGGATTTGTCATTGGATGATTTTCCTACCACAAAAAAAAACCACGTGGACGTCTTTCAGCTGAAATGATGATGTTGATGAGCCTTCTTTTACTCCAATAAAATAGAGACAAGAGGTCAAGATACTCAATTTTCTCACAGTAAACCTTTTCAAGATTTTATCCAGCTTAGCAAAATACTGGTTTTATAACAAGAATGACATGTAACTCGACATCAATGATGTCATCTTATAAAACAGTGCCGTTACGATGTTGACCTGAAACTAGACAATACTAAAGCACAGTCAAAGGGACATGGAGAACATATTAAAACATTTTACTGAGGAAAAATATTCTTTAAGCTTCATGTAATAAGGTGTAAAATGGTATTTCCAAATTTCATATTGACTCATAGGAAATCTGAAAACCGCAACGTTCCCATATTTGCTACCTACGTCAGGATTTATGAATGACGATTGTTATTATAGTTGTGCATGTATTTATCGTAAAAATTATAGTATATAGGTTAATATTTTTCCTGTTTTGTTGTAGATTTATTGTTTAGAGAATTTCCGTTTATTCCATTCATAATATCGTTAATTTTAATGGTCAAAAGCCGGGTATCTACTTTTTTTTTAACTGTTGGGAAAATCATCCAATCTCCTGCCCTTGGGCGGGGCGAGAGCAAGTGTTAGACTTTTATAGACTAAAAATTCACTCCTGTTCTTTCTTTGCCTTCGTTCCAGGGCCCCGGGGTTCACTTACAGGCCCCCAGGGTTCAGTTCCAAGGCCTCGGGCTCAGTTCTAGGGCCCCAGGTTCAGTTCCAGAGCCCGGAGCCCAGGGTTCAGAAAGCTGGTTATCCACAATATATTCTATATTTTTATATATTATATTTATATCTATATTATTTGAACAAATTTTGTGAAATATTCGAGTAAATCACGGAATTACCGAATCACAACAGAGTTTTCAGGCGTTATCTCTCTTTTTTCGCGTTGCCTCTTCATCAAACATCGCGTTGGATTGCGTTAGATGAAGCAACAAGCTTTTAAACCATGCTCAACGTTGACGATAGGCGAGTAGGGAAGGGCCACCTTAATGAGTAAGTGCCGGGGTGCCAAGCGATCTAGACTTAAGGGCCGGTTCTGTTTTTTTTTGTATGAACTTCGCTCGGGATTATGTCGTCTTCGCGGCCCCAAAACAGCGGTTTTATTTTTATATAAAAAAAAACAACAACTATTCAAGATTTTTGTTCTTGCGAAGAGCTTTTAAATAACAAGCTTTATTTTTTTTTGTAACTTTCAAATAGTTCCGTAACGTAATCTCGTATTTATCGAGCCAACTAATTTATATCGTGTTTTCATTTTTGCCAAGCCCTTGGCCATATAGTCAATTTTAATAAAATAAATTTTCATGGTGTTCTCTTTTATATTAGTGGATTTCCAGTGGTTTAAAAAAGGACAAAATGACTAGAACCGGGCCTTAAGTTTGACCCTCAATTATTGCGCACTGATTGCACATGCAACTTGATCTTCCCATTGAAATACTTTAAGTAACTACTTATATGACCCAAGTGTTCATAATTATAGCAAAAGATTAATCAGGATAATTGATCTAACTAATTGTTAGCGTTAACGCGTAAATTGCTGTAATTAAGGAACATAATGAATTAGTGAGGAAAATGAGCTGAACATACAACAATAAATTATTATATTTGTGAATCTTTTTTCAAAATTTAATCTATGCCCAAAGCGACCATAATTGGTAAAAACCACTTACTTATGCTTACAGGTTTCACTGGAAGAGGCACAAGCCCTGTCGCGCCAACTCAAAGTCCCATACATTGAGTGTAGTGCGAAAGCAAGGATGAACGTTGATCAAGTTTTCCACGAGCTCGTCAAACTAGTCCGTCTGTTCCAAGTGGCAGAGCGCATAAACGTCAAGTCAGACTATGGTAGTGGCAAAAAGAAAAAATGCACTATCCTGTAACACAAATTATATTTGTGGTGAGATTTGTTCAAATCGTTCTAAATTTAAAGTTCGCGCCGCACCGTTCCGATGACAGATGATTTTTTTATGTTTTTTTTTTTTCTGGAGATGTACTGACTATCTAAGGAGGGTTTAGTCAACTATCAAACAAACCAATTTTTGGAAAAGCTTTAATATAAAAAAGATGTGAGTAGCTCCCTCAAGCTAAACAGTCAATGATTGAATAGATAGTTTGTACATTTTTAATGAAATTATTCGGGTTGTAATATTATAATTAATATTTATCAATAGGTATGTCTCCATCTTTATCTACTTCATTAGTTTTATGATACATAAAAACAGTTTTCTTATTTTTGTATTTATTTATTACAATTTAGTTATTAGGCTTTATTTGCTTTCTTTTGATGAAAAAGCACTTTAAAATGCAATCTGCATGTTTCTTATTGTTCTCGATTAAGAATATAAGTGATACAATTCCACCTCTTTTTGTAATGTTGGTACTAATTTGTCCCTAGTGCCATACTTATTTTAAACTGTTTTAACCCAAAATATTGCATACATAATTTGGCTTTAATAAAATACATTTTTTGTATAGTTACAGTCATATGGTAAAAATTATAAAAAAAAATACTTTATTGAGTTATTTTTTACTGGAAAAGTGAATTTTCTAATATGATTGTACTTTTTAATTTTATGGTAGCTAAAATATTTTTTTAGAACCACTTTTCTACAAAATCTTGGCGTTAATCATTTGTATATGAAAAAAGATTTAATTTTTTGTGTGTAAAACTGCTTTTCACAAATAAAAGTTAATGTTAAGCACATTTTTTTTACAAAACGGTGCTTAAAAGTATAGCTTTATAATCCTTTAGCACAAGTTTTCGTGGGATATAATCCCCATAGATATTTGCAGGTCATTTTTTATTTGGTTTCCGTCTTCATGAACTACAATTTTCATTGAGAGATTCTTTGCTTTAATAAAGTTTGTTATTTATTATTATTTATGTTTTTAAAGTTTTGATTACAAGTCAAGGCCCTTACCACGACGTATTGAAATGTCAGGTTTGCGAGCGAAAATCGGGAGCTACACACCCTATACTCCATCTGTTTAGGTACCTAACTAAACGTAAATAATCTTGCTGTCTTTTTATTTTTTCAAAATTGTATAGAACTCAAACAAAGACTATTTAAATTCAGATAATTACCTAACATCGGTTTAGGTAAATAAATAATTGTAAACATTTTTGGATAACATTTTTAGATAAAGACATGTGAAGATTGTTTACATTTAGTTAACTACCTAAACAGATGGAGTATAAATAGTTCCATGCCTTCAACATTTCAGTTTAGGTCGTTAAAAGGTCGCGGTAGAGCCTTAGGTCTGATAATTATGGACGCGAATATTTTTCTGTTGCGCGTCCATTAAAATAAAAATAAAGCTGTCTAACATTACATCGTCAGTGGCTATGTAACAGTTCATAATGTCAGGACTGGTATATAAGAAATAACACGTTTTTAATTAATTAAAACTGCGTGGATAATTATATAAATATTTGTACGTATAATATAATAGACGTCTAAATACCAAATACTAAAGTGTATAAAATATTTTTGTTACTTTTTTTGTCGTTCAATAAATAATTTTAGGTTAGCATTAGTAGATTGAATTGATTGTGTCATTTGAATATAAACTGTAAAATAATAACTATCATTATTCAATTATTTTGTCAGATTTTTGACCGAATTATGATAAAGTCGCCTAAATCGCGAACAATTTTTATGTAGATATAGGCAGTTTTCAGATTCTTTTAAATATTAAGTTTAAATGACACATTCAATTAATTACAAGCAGTTTGGAAATGTATATCATAACAGCTTTCTGGTTATTGGTGACGATTGAACGGAAGGTGTCATTACAACATACTATGTGCCAATGACAATACTAACATCAATATATATATTCTTACATTTTTAAAGTCATTTAAATTGTTACAAAATGTGGGACACCTATTTTTGCTTTATGAAATCATTAAAAATTTACAAAGATCGGCATCAACGCTCAGGAGTGGGGTCTTGTTATTTATCTATATTATGAAGATAATATTATAAAGAGGAAATATTTCTAATTTGGGTTTTTTTGGATTACGATAGAATTATATAAGAATGTTCCGCAAAAAAAAATATATTGTCGGTCCCCCCTAGATACGCGGCTATGAGCCTGCTAATTTAAACACTAATCGCGTACCAATAGAAAAAAAATATCATCGGTAAGTTCTAGGTAAAAAAGGCGTGTACGTGTTTCGTATCGTACAGTACGTGGGCGTGCCCTCATGCGAAATTTTGACGCACTCGAACACATGCGTACTTGTATCGACTTTAATTTCTGTTTAAACATCAATAGGAAAAATACAGGTCCAATATTTTTGATACTGATGGAATAAATAAAATACATTTTTAATGTTATAAGATGATTATGTTTTTTTATAAAAATGTGTCTTAAATTACCACTAACCAGAAAGCTTGCAAACATTTTGTAAGTTAATTTTAAAAAGAGATATATATTTTTATATCGTAGTATTGGTTTTTACACATTTTTTGCTAAGCCTGTACGCTAGTTGGAGCACAACTGATTTTGATAAACATATTTACAATGATTTTATATCGATTTAGCTTATAATCTGTAGAGAGAGAGGTTTTACAATAACTATGGTTTTTATCAGCTTTATAAAGATAGGCAAAAGTGTTTTTTTGTGAAAGTTCTTCGTGAATAAATTAATCCTGTTACTGGTAATATTTGCCAGTAATTTGAACAATCTTTATAAATAAAATTATATGTATAAAAAAAAATATAATGGAATAAACATTTATTTATTTATTTTAGCAGCTGCATTAAATATTGTACAGTCAGTAACAGTATTTTTTTGTGTTGTGAACTCATTCAGTATGTAATAAACGTAATAATAGTTTCTTATGATTATAACTACATTATTATAATTTAATACTGGATCAGTCTTAATGTTTTTAATGCGATTTATCTGTTTTTTTTTATTGGTGTGAAATCTAGTTATTTTACGCAGCAACACTGACTGAAAAGACCGGTATCCGATTTTTGGAAATATAACTTTTTATAGCCTACCAGTGTTGCCGTGTAAAAAGAACCGTATTGTAAATAAATTGTTTTATATATTGTGAGCTCGCATGTTGTATGAAATAGGTGATTGTTTCCCGGAAGTAGCCCCTTATATTATGGCCCATACCATAGAGGTAGCGACGTATGAAGTCGTGCAGAGCAGGTGCAATATTGAAAGAAGAGCTTTAACTTGGGCGGTCTATCGCCTTAACCCACTAAAATGAGAACTTGTCCAGCTAATTATTGTATTTGTAAAATAAATCATTGTAACATAAGTTTGCATTTTTCTTTTGTGAGTCAACAAATAATATTATGACATAAAAGGTTGTTAAAATAGCAGACCCTAAGGCGCGGCGCCCACTATCGATGGGCATCGGGTCAGCTCGGGAGCCTCACGGCGGCTTCGGGCGGCTTCGGTTGCCTGAGAGCTGCTTCGGGCTATCCTGGCAGTTGTGAACCTGCATAGCATACTTAGGATGCCGAGGCTTTCTTCGGGTAGGGGTGGAATTTTCGTGACTGACATCGCAGAACAGTTGTAACGTTCGCTGCGCGCGCCTTCATTAACTTGGCAACACCCAGAGGAAAACAAAAGCCTGACTAATTACATGTATAACAGAAGAAAAGTTGATTTATTCTTGTGCAAGCACCTCTACAGATAAAATAAATATAAACCAGTGGCTTGACTGCGATCCCACCTGATGGTAAGCAGTGATCGTTGATGGTGAAGCGCGCTAGTTTATTAAGAGCCTATTCACTGTAGCCTTAGCTTGACACCCAGATTATAATCACATTGTTCCAATCCTTTAATGTTCCCGGCATAAACCATGAGGCAAAACGCTTAGTTCGGGCCATAGAGATGATAGCAATGTGTAGGTGGATACTCGCCGTACATCGGGTTTTCCGATGGTAGAAAGGTGATAGCGGAATCAAGGCATGTAATTCACGCGCACATTCTTCAAAATGCATCCTGTAAAATACCGATAGGCATGGTTATCGTAGACTTGAACCACATGAGCTACACAAACGGATTATTTATTCATGTGCTTGAACTTAGCCGGATCTAGATTACATATTAGCCTCTTCGATTGTGTGAAGCACCAATAAATGTTTTTTTTTCTTTCTTCGCACGCCTTTCCACTGAGTCCAAAGCTGCTAGATGGCATTATGCAGCATCCCCCCATAATTATGTGGCTACAGCATTCTACATACACGTGATCGGACTTGTGCTTTGTAGAACATTAGAAGCTGTACCGGTGTGAAGACCTTTGTAAGAACGTTTAGTTCCTAGCGCCTGCCTTGGCTTACAGGTATAAAGGGACGGGTCTCGGAACAATAAAATACGAAACATCTGCTAATGGAGGTCGTTGTACAATATCGTTTTAATCCCGCGGAGGGTCGATTCGGTACATGAAATACTATCGATTTGTAAAGAGAAAATTCTAAAATAAAGTACTATTTTTTTAAACTCTAATAAATTTTCACGTGTACGAAATTAATTTCATTAAGTAAAAGTCAGCTGAGCGAGACCAATGCACGCAATTAGTACGCAACGACCGACAAGTACCTTCAAAGTCATTGACTCCTTTACTTAAAGAAATTAATTTTGTTAAATAAAAGTTCTTTATTGGGCGTAGACATCCGCTAAGAACGGATTTTACGAAATTCCACCCCTATGGGGTTAAATGGGGGTTGGAGGTTTGTTTGGAGAAATCTATTTTCACGCGGGAAAACAGCTGGCAGAAGCTAGTAGGTATACGTACCTATATATTTTTCACAAAACACCCAAGTATCAGATGTACCTAAGTTTTGAAGATACTTGAAAACATGAATAAAAAGCAATAAGCGTTTACGCCTTGGTGTACGATACACAATACCGTATGTGAGTGCATTCTAAAAATAGTCAGCGCTCTAGGTACTCCGAAAACAGTTAATTTTACAGAAAATTGAAATAGGCATTTTTTGTAGATAATTTTGACGACAAACAATTTTTATAATGACCTCCGAGCAATAATTTTTTGACTGGCCTATTGGTCTGGTGGTTCATTAACCACTAGATCAATAGGACCTACGACCCCCAGCCTACCTACGACCTCCGGCATAGCAGTCAGGGCCACTGCCCTGACTGCTATGCCGGACAGCCCCGGATCTAGGGGGGGGCAAGCCGGGGCCTATGCCCCGGGCGGCAAGTTCAGAGGGCGGCCAAATTCACACTTTACAGACGAATGGACAACTCATCATTTACTTAACTTTGACCACGGAATAAATAATAGTACAAGTACAGAAATTTCATGGCCATATCAACTCGACCGATACTCAGAGCGCGGAGTGAAACGTGCTGCACGAACATTTATTACTCGCCAGGCGCATAGGCATAGTTCAAAATACACGCCCGCTTGCACGGAGAAAAATGAGGAGTAAATTCAACTTCTAGCGTGGTTTTTTTTTTTTTTAAGTAGCTTCTACTCCAGTGCCTGGTCAATATATGGATGACTATTCTTAGGAGTAAAAGCTACTACTGTTCCGTGGTAACAATAATACTAGTCTGGGAGGTAAACCATACTAGAGTATGGAGTAATTTTTACTTCTCAAGAAGTAATATTTACTCCAAATTTTAACTAATTTTACTTATAGAGTAAGTAGAATTCACTCCAAATTAATTATTTAATTATTATATACATATATATATATATTTATTTATTTATTTATTTATTTATTTATTGAGTAGGCACCTCAACGACTTACCCACTAAAACATACACAAACAAAAACACATACAGTTTTAAGCATAGTGAATATTATATATACATATAATAGCATTAACTCCATAGATAAGATGTGTAGGGTTTAGCGGGTCTTTCGATGGGTAGACAGAAAAAACAGTAATAATGGCTAAAAACTAATTAATAAAAATAATTTGAATAAATAAAAAAATATTTTTATTAGATTTTATATATGTTAAACACCAATTTTACGTGTACGCAGTTTAAAGATTGCGGGAAACGCTGATTTATACCTAAAGAATATTCTTCTATTGGGGAGATTCGAACGTATGATCGCTTAACGCACGCAACTAAACCGACGCTTTAGCCCGCTCGGCTATCCGAAACAATCGAATATGACTTACATTTTTATGTATATAAAACAATAATAAAGTTAGGCTACCAGGCGGTGGAGTAAAAATTACTTCATCAAGAAGTAAAATATACTCATTGATGGAGTGTATTTTACTTTTGTTCATGTCTATATATTTGTAAATAAATAGGCTTAACACAAAAAAAAAACAGCGATGGATGCATTATTTCCGGAAGGCCTATGTAGGCTATGTCCAAATTTCAATCAATTAGTGGACATCTGATAGCTAAAATTATATGGATGATAAAGGTAAAAATAAATATAAGTGGGCGGGGGCGGCATTTTTCAGTTTTTGCCCCGCCTAAAAAAATTTGAAGATCCGGGGCTGATGCCGGAGGTCGTAGGTTCGATTCCCACCCAGGACAAATGTTTGTGTGATGAGCACGATCATTTGTTCTGTGTCTGGGTGTTATTAATCTATAACATGTATGTATTTCGAAATATACAAGTAGGTTTATCAGCTGTCTGGTACCCATAACACAAGCTCTGCTTAGCTTGGGACTAGACGGTGTTGTGTGATAGTTATGGAATAAAAAAAAATAAAAAAATAGGTTGCGAGATATTTGCAAAAAACTGATTTTTGTGACCTTTTGAACTTTAAGTACTTTTTTAGCCAGCACGATATCAATATCGATTTTTCACATCTTTATTATAAGGCTGTAATTAAGATGTGTACAAAAATGCAACTCACTAGGAATATATTGGGCTCATCACCCAAAAGACAATGGAAGGGGTTATAAGATGCTCGGTGTTTCCTTGTGTGATCGCATCAGGAATATGAAGATATACGAGTACGCAGGGGGAGAAGTGTTGCCGACAAAGCCCCAAGAGACTGACAAGCCTATCTAGGATCATTTGTTCTGTCTGGATGTAATTTATCTATAACTGTCGCCTAATAGTCGATTTTTTTTCATGAATGTTTCCATATTTTCTCACTGTTTAAGCCTTCCCTGGAGTAAGTATCACGAATATTTCAAGGCCAAAATTTGCCAAATCGGTCCGGCCGTTTTCGAGTTTTAGCGAGACTAACGAACAGCTTTTAAGTATTATAAACATGTTTATCAGTTTACTTAGAATATATGTTTATCTATTGTATAGTACTTCATACCACAAGCTCTGCTTAGTTTGGGACTAGATGACGTTGTGTAAATTATATTTATTATATTATAAATGCTAAATTTAAGTAGCAGTGGGCAGGGCCCATTGCTCTCAGAACAAAGGTTTCCCTGAAGTTTTAATTAAACAAAGAAATAAACAAAGCATAACTTTATTCCATTTCAAGCGAAATCAACAAATTATTTAAAACAGCATGGATCCAAGTTGCCTTAAAACCGTGTGGTCACAACAATAATTATAAAACAAACTCTCCATTTAATCATCGCGACGACGTTTGTTAATAAACTTCTTGAAGTTTTGTCTTCAGGGCTTCTGGCAGAGGAGGAGCTTCTCGGCCTCATTCTGGGAAAATAAAAATATCTATTATTAGACAATTCTAAGGTACCGCGAAATTACGGCGCAAGTCTTGAAAATGTTGAGCGAAATATTATAATTATACAGATTATACTTCAATATATTGCGAGCTATTTACTATACAAAGGACATTTAGAACTTCCAATGGTTGCATGGCGAAATAAAGGAGATATTTTGACTTTGCATCAAAAATCTTATCTTCACACGTTCACTAATTGTATACCAAATATTAATGGGCCTTGGATGGATTAATCACGAAATCTCAGAAACTATAACACCTAAGTACAAATTTAAAATTTGGCAGGTAGGTTCCTTATAGGGTGCAGTAGACGTAGTTTCGTTAAATCCGTCCTTAGCAGATGCATCTGCTAGATCTCCACCCCCCCTAAAGGGTTGAGGGATGGCAGGCGGTCGCTCCTTCTGCGAAGCAGTAATACTAGCAAAGGAGGAGGCCGAATGCATCAGGCAGAGGCAACGGGGCGCTCGCCCCAGCCTCCGCCGGGATTCCGATCCCGATTTCCGGCCACCGTAGGCGCGGGCTTGCGGACGGCGTGCAATAGGTAGCACGCTGTCCGATCGTCCGGTAACCGACCGGACCGAGCCCAAGTCGTCGACGGCGCGTACTGTTCCCGCGCGCCTCAAGGAGCTGTCAGCAAACCGTAGAGGCCTAGCCTGCTAGCTGCAGGCAGGTAGGGTCGTAGCCTGCTGGGGTCATGGGTCAGCTTCCGAAAGGAATACCTGGCCCCGGCACGATAGGCAAAGAAGGGACGGGGTAGGTTTTTAGTCAGTAAGAGTCTGACACTACTTCCCGCTCCGCCCAAGGGTGGAATTTGTCATTGGATGATTTAACCCCTAAGGGGTTAAACCGACTTTAACGCAGGCAAAGCCGCTAGCAGAAGTTAGTAACGTTATAATCATTTAACAGCGGTAATATGGCAATAGTATCATGGGTTGGGCGCTCTTAACTTTGAAAATCTCTTTTTTTAAGGTGGGAAATCATCCAATGACTTTTTCCGCTCCAGGGTGGGTCGCCAGTGCATATCAGATTTTACTGACTAAAAAACCACACCTGCGTCATTCAGTTGCCCTTTGCGTTCCTTTTCAGAAAATCCCCTCGGTCTTAGCGGGTATCGACCTTGCTGTGCCAACGTCTCTCTGAGAAGTGCGTGACACATTACGCGCTGTCGATGACTTGGACTCTGTTCAGACGATAACTAAAGGGTCGGCGAGGTACTCATTGCGCGTCGTCCGCGTCTATCGTGACTGTATTTGGTAGTCAGAGTCGTGATCGCGGCGGCTGGGACGTGAGGATGCGTTCCCTGATGGATGCGGCCGTCTCCTTTGCTAGCATTACTGCTTCATAGAAGAAGGCGACCGCCTGCCATTCCTCGTCGCTCTGGACCATGGCCTGAATCAGGGCCCGGGAAGATCGAACAACCGAACGGTGTCACAGTCATTATTTAGCATAGAGTTCCTTCTTTATACTCTATTAAAAAAAATAACATACCTGAATTAATTTATAAATAGCAGCAATACTTTCGTCGCTCCTGCAGGACATGGTAGCGGCCACGGCACCTCTCTTGCCTCCCCAGCTGGACGTGAAGGTCAACTGGGCATCAGCGAACACGCAGAGACAAGCGACGATCAGGACAAACAGACTGATATTGTTCATATTGATGGAGGAATATCAGATGCTTGATTATAGATGAAAGAGTGAAGGAGTTGTGATGATGTATGAGAGATCTCTGTGCCTTTTATAGTAACTGAAGAAGAATTGAAAGAAGCCTTAGTATATTTGATTTGAATGTGATTGGATCTTAGTGACGTGTTTAGAATTGATCTATAAAGATTGTTGATAATGACCTGACACACTGCGTCATCGTTCCTGTGGTGCTATTTTCTAAGAAAACGCTGCGCTGCCGCAACGACGAACATCCAAATAGGATACATTGAATTAACAATCCAATGTATAGGCACATTAGGTTGACAATCCAATGTATCCTATTTGGGTGTTCGTCGTTGAGGCAGCGCTGCGTTTACTTAGAGAATAGCACCACTGATCTTTGTACCTATAACTAGGTAAAGGTACCCGGGATCCATCTTCGGTAGCGATGATCTCTTGGTTCAGGCCATGGTCCGGAGCGAGGAGGAGTGGCAGGCGGTCCCCTCCTTCTGCGAAGCAGTAATGCTAGCAAAGGAGGAGGCCGACCGCATCAGGCAACGGCGCTCACGCCGCAGCCGCCGCCGAATCCATCCGATCCAAATTTCCGGCCACCGTAGGCGCGGGCTTGGGGACGGCGGGCAATGGGTAGCTCGCTGTCCGTTTGTCCGGTAACAGACCGGACCGAGCCCAAGTCGTTTACGGCGCGCACTGTTCCCGTGCGCCTCAAGGAGTTGTCAGCAAACCGTAGGGGCCTAGTAGGGCCGAGGCCTAGTCTGGTGCTCTGGGGAGGTATGAAAATGCATACTAGGGTCCTGGATCCAAGGCAGGGAAGGAACAGGGTAGGTTTTTAGTCAGTCAGAGTCTGACACTATTTCCCGCTCCGCCCAAGGGCGGGATTTGTCATTGGATACTTTTACCTACCATAAAAAAACCGTCTGATTTTTTAGCGAGCTGGTTATGGACAAAAAATCCATGATATAAATATATAACATACTAACTTCTGTCCGCGGCTTCATCCGCATGAAACTAGGTTTATCCATACTTACAAACTAATTTCGAAAATCCTCTCTTAGTGCTACGATATAAAATAAAATTTTGTGTAAAAGGAGGAGGGTTCATACAAGACATTTTTCGCCCATTACACACAAAAAAAAAGTTTCCGACAATTTTAAATACATTTGTATAGTAAAAGATTTTTTTTTGGTTCAGTAACATTTGCGTGATAAATAATATGTACATATAGTAAGTCAAAGCAGTTATTGGCCAGAGTGTTTATTTATTTTGTACATAAAAGTACAGAGGAGGACTTAATGCCTTAGGGCATGTTCTACCAGTCAATCTTAGGATGATGAGAGCCAAATTGAGGTGCAATTTTAAGCGTTACATATTAGTGACCCGCCCCATATAAATATACCTATAAATAAATAATAAAATATATACGAAAACTAGAATACCTACTCAAGCTGAACAGATATTTCCTGCATAAACAATGATGTTATGACGGTCTGTTAATAGAAATGCTTTAATCAATCCCGACGGGTCCTCCTACCTCTGAGTGATCCGGGTCGTGATGACGAAAAGGTCACTCGAGGAAAAACATTTTTCTATTATCTCCCACAACGGCAAACTTCAAATATCCTTCATCAAACGTGAGCATTTCATTAACATTGGATAGGCTTCATTTGATTTGCATAGAAAACCTTAAAGGCGCTTTATAATCAAGACAAGGGGATATAAAAACTTGGGGCAGGTCTTCAGTTGACCATTCCGTGTTTAGCTGTGGAAGATAAAACACCAAAATGTGTCGTATTCTCGTCCTGTTTCTGCTGTTAGCCGCCATTACGGTTCTCATCGAGGGACAGCTGACTTTCAGCTCCGGTTGGGGCAACGGGAAGAGATCCATTAGTGCCGAACAAGTTAATGATGACTGCAACCCCGAAGAAGCGATGTTTCAAATATATAAGCTTATTGTGGTAAGTTTTTTGAATATGCTCCTTTTAAAATGTTGTAAGTTAACATCAGCGTTGCCAGACGTTCCGAATTTAGCGGGACGTCCCGATTTTTAAATTAAAATTAAATGTCCCGCGCGGGACAGGCTCAGTGCCGCTTTTCGAGGATAACTCTACCGTGCGTGCAGCGTGCTGAGGAAGCACTGCCGCGGCCGCGTGGTACAGTCAAGGTCAGTCCAATATTGTACCTAAATCAGATTTAAAATATCATAATTTTATTAAAATACATTTTCTATGACCAGTTTTGCTATATATTGTCACGTAAACGTTTAAAACTTAGATAAAAAGATAAATATTTCAAAACTTTTGATTATAAAAGTATTTTTACTAAGTCGACGAAAGAATCCCGCTTTTTTCACTAAAAAAGTTTCAAAGTCCCGACTTGTCGAAAAGTCTGGCAACGCTGCGCTGGTTAGAAGCAAATTGTAAATTAAAATTCTGTACAAAAGAAAATACTAATCGTTTAAATATACATCTGAGCTATTTTTAATTATCATGTTTACAAACGCTTTTTAAGAGATGCCAGAAAACCCAAATTAAGTGCTCAAAGAGATCCTTATTTAGTCAAAGTATGTAGAAACAGTGCAGGTTACGTAACCTTATCACCAATACTTGCAATTTACGGTTTTGCGCGAAGAAGTATAAAACAGCTCGCCCCGCCACAATTTCTTACATATATCATATCATATCAGGCTGGGCGCTAAGCGACCCCAACGAGTTGCAACCCCACGTGGAAAGTCACTGCAGCCCTCACCTCGGCTCGCTAACACCCTTGCTTAAGGCTCGGGCGAATGCCACCTCGGTTGCAATGTCAATTTTTCTCTAACTATTTGTAGCAAAATGTGCAGTTGTTCCACGATATATTTACTTCTTAGAATTTTATGTTTATTAGTGACATAACATATTATTATAGTGCGCACGTTTTTTTCAACATTTAAAATTCAAAATTGCCTGAGGCTCCTTAAAGTATTTTCGCTGTAAGGGCCGAAACACATAACCGCGTCATGGCCTATGGCCATCCACCACACTTGATAAAATAATTCTGTTTCATACTCATATTTTTTACTTTGTGTATACTTTAGTCTGTATTTATCTGAAAATAATAATTTCTCTAAATAATAGTGTGAATATTTCGAGTTATACATAGAGCAGGTATTTAGAAATAATTGTAAACTAAAAGAAACAAAAAAAAAAGGAAAGCATTTTATTAAACACTAACATTGTGTTGCACGGCTGCGCCAAATAGGTCCAGTTCAACCAGAAAACTAGGCAACTTTTACTGACTAAAAACCCAATCCTGTTCCTTTTTTGCCTTCGTTCCAGGGCCTCGGGTTTCACTTTTACATTACCCATGGCCCCAGTAGGCTTCTACCGAACATTCGGATGGCGAGCTACCCATTGCTCGCCGTCCGCAAGCCAGCGCCTACCTGTCCCTGTCGTTTGCTGCGCATTCAAGGTCGACCGCCATGATGGTTCAACTTGTGTGATAAAGATTTATAACCAATTTTCGGGTCTCAGTCGAGGTAGGGGACTGTGCGTAGCCATGGCAGATAGTTCAACTTATTTGGCTCGTACTATACACCCTTGCACGAATACATCAAGTGGAAAATCATCAAAAACCCCCTCTCTGGGTGGAATGAGAGGTAGTCCTGGACTTTTACTGACTGAAATCCAACTCTGTTTCTTCAGTCACCCTCTGCGTTCCAGGGCAATTTTTTTCCCTAGTATACTAGTTTTTCCCGTGGGTTCGCCCTCTTGGTCTATCTATGTACTATAAAATGTTTCGGGGTAAATCAGCAAAAGTATAACTTAGATCAGAGAAAAACTTTCTGGACTTATCTGGCTCTAATGAGCTATGACCTTTAATATTAATTCTTAAACCATGTATGTGATCAATGTGATGTACCTACTTACTTACCATGTTCGGACAAATAAATAGTTATGATTATGTCAGATCAGATCATGGGCGTCGCTAAGGGGGGGGGGGGGGAGGGGGCGGCTACAGCCCCCCCTAAAGGCTTGCTTTACAGCTTTATAGTCTAGTTTAAGCACCAGTCTCCCACAATATAATGCCCATCCTATATGTTACCGTAGATATAAGGCTAGCAATTAGGAGTTATATTGTGGAGAAAATAAACTGTTATTATTATTAAAAAATAAAATATTATTCCCCCTTGATCATCGGCTGGCGACGCCTTTGGATCAGATCATAAGCTTGAAAAGCTTAAGTTACGCCATCCTATTGAGTATTGTTATATAACCTTATTTCCCAGAGAATAATATCAAAATTTTCTTTACAGTCGGAAGGAGAAAAAATAAGAGCATGTCAACGTGAAGGAAAAATTTAGACTTCATTAGGATTCGTCGGTTTTTGCGTCATTCAGGAGATCTTTATTAAAATTGGATAGATTTATTTATTTTAATATATTTTGTATCTATAGTAGGTATATTGTAAGGTATTATTCTTGTGTAACAATTGGTAGATAATGTATTTGAGAGATAGGTGATGCAATCAAATGCTTAGGTCAAATCGACGGTGCACCTCTTTAGGATTCAATATATTATGATTTACAGATATAAGTTACTGACCTGCTCAATGCATTATCTACTCTATGCTTTATTATAATATTAGTAATGTAAGTAAATGAGCGGCTGGATCATTTATGAATTACAATGATTTTAATAATTTAATATTTATTAATTAAATAAGTCACAAATGTTGTTTTATTTTACTCTTCAACACCTACTCTTGTAGTCTGTTAAGTGTGAATAACTGGGTTAATTAATTAAAACACATTTACATATTTCAGTATACTTTTATTAAAATCATTATGTTTTACATCGTTCCTTTATAATTAAATGGAAATGGTTTGAGAAGGAGGTATTACGTCTTTCTTTATCACCCTCGTATGCATTTTAATGTTAGATGCCCTAGCTCACTCATTAGCTGTGTCAAATTAATTATGTTCAACATAGCTTATGATTGAAACCTCTACCTTTACTTTTATCTTAAGAGGTAAATCGACCATTACGACTTCTAAAATCTTAATTCTGGTCATTATAATATTATACAGTTACTTAATCCTACTCTCATGCATTACCTCTTTTAGATTCAACGTAAAGATGTAATCTTACTCGTAGCAGATCGTTAGATATAATTATGTCAGGTTCAGCAATTCGTGCCAAGGGCAATTCTGTTGTCGGACCAACTGAAAACTTAACAGTGACAGATATGTCGAAAGATGTATTATTATACAGTGTTTTAATTGACTTTACAATTCAATGTGAGGATTACGGAAAAAAACATGCGTAGAACATGCATTGAAAATGTTTTAATACGAGTATTTTTGTCCGCACGAGGCTGTAAAGACTCAGTCAAATCGTCATCGATATTACTGTTGTGTTCAATATTATTGAATGCAAATCTTAGGACTATCACGGAATTAACTGTGATACTCTGAGAAGCTGCTTCCAATAGTAATATAGTTATATATCTTAATAATGGAAACATTAATATTGTAAATATGTAGTAACTTAACTAATGGCTACTTGTCTGTTAGATAATGTACTCCACATAGATCAAAATTGGGTAATGAGTAAACTACTGGCTACAATCCTCCGGGTCGCAGTATTATCGATAACAACAATTAAGACATCGAGTCTACAATAATTAACATACACGTACGAAAAGGTTACACGTATGTGTGCCTAAAACGTCTACAAGATTTTGAGCATTGGACATAGGCTAATATTTTTCTTACATACAATGAATGGTAAACGAAATTACTCTATTATTATACTGATGATGCTACCGCTCGTCACAGCCCAAGAATACATATTTAAGGACACATCTAAACGATTACAATATTGCACATAGTGGGTACAAGACTAAATTCAAAATAAAGGACGGAAGAGAAAAATGAGCAAGAATCGTATGAAATCAAAGCCTTATTTGTTTGTAGAGTTTTCATAGTCGAACTAAGATAAGCAACAATGTAGTGTAGAAGATATTGAAACCATGTAAAGAATGACAGCATCGAAAGTCGAGCTTTCTGAACTTAATGCTTTTCAGCATTACATAGTCAAGATGTGTACACTTCTATAGTTTAGAACCGAGCGAGAAGCAACAATTAATTTTGGTTCATGATCAGAGCCCTGTTGACATCATTTAGATTTTGAAACTAATTCGTTCTCTCCACCGAATAATAAAAACGTGCCTAAGTCATAATGTACGACTTATTGACAGCCGAACACAGCATTAGTGATATTTTATATGGGTGTCATAATACATTTACACATTGAGAAATTGATTTAAATGTATCCATATTATGTCCCTTGAGCCATGGATTCAAAATAAATGAAATGTTACCAATGAGATTTGGTTGCAATGTTTAAACTCGCAAAAGAATAAAGTACGACAAGGTTAATAGGCGGAAGAAAATAAAAAAGGAATTTGATAAAAATATACAAAACTTTGAAACAATAGCTCAAGGGACAATTATCTACGAATAATATATTTAGGAAACATTGAGTATTATTTACAGTGATACGTACAGACAGAAAAATTAACTTTAATAAAATCTTATAATTTGTTTATAATGATATAATTGTAATTTTAAATATAGGTAACTGTACAATGAGCGACACAGGTGTAGAAAGTTGTAGGCCCAACTATTTACACGTTTACCATTTACCTACGTGTCTTAGTGAAAATCTTAATGTGCAACTAATCATGGAAGCGTTAATTGTGAATATACTATTTATAACGAATTGGCTTGTCAGTATTAAATTATAAAAAGATAACTTTTCGATTACTTCGACCAATAAAAGTAGTCATCTAAGTAGACAAGATAATACGATTTAATACGTTTCCTGGTGGTTCTATTTTAAAGTGATTTTTTTATTACATTCATATTGCAGTCGCAAGTCATACAAATGATTGTTATACTTGACTTTTATTGTATGCAAAATTAAATATTCAGAATGAATAATTTCGTTTTGATAATATCTCGTAGCCATGTCTACTTGTAAAATTTTAGATCATATGCTTTTGGATTGTTTATTCTTTTTATTTTAATAGTGCTTTTAGGCCTGCGCTCCGTGATAAATTATCATATTAAAATTTCCAGCAAGAAAATAGCCGATTAATAATACTTATAATAACTGTTTTTATAAATTCCTTCTTTATCAACTGAGTGTTTTATCTTAAATTAGTATGTGTCGTAAATGATACCTACACGATATATAACTAGGCCTCTTACACCTACCACAGACAAACAGCTTATTAATGACTCCATATTTGTAACTGACTGGAGGAATTCAAAATATTGATGTTCTCTCACGCAAAAATCAGGGCTGTAAACTGCAGTTGACATAACAATATGAAATACTGTACAGTATTGTACTGTTAAATTGAATTATATTAGCTGTTGGTCTTTGGCGGTTTCGAAATGTAATCTATTATCTAGAGTTAAAACGAACCTCTTTTCTCTAACAGATAAAGTCCTTCGCGTACTTTCGACTACTATAATACTTAAATGTTAAAATACCCTTCACATCAACATTATGGCCATTGCATTCTAGTCCTTAAATACCTAACAGTTTACAGGCTAGTGTCATCTCACGTAGACACCTCATATGTTGTTTTCTAATACTTCTTAACCTAGGTTAGATTACATACAAATCCATACAAGGAGTCATATCTTTGGTAAAATTATCGAAAATTTTTAATTCTCGGAAAGAAAGATATTTTTTTGTACACAATAAGTTGGGACTTGATAAGTGCCGAAATAGACGTACCGTTTGACAAACGATCGATTAATCATTAAATTTTGTTTTACAATATTCATGAACGGTTGCTGTTAGCTTAAAAACGGAAGCCTGGTCTATACCGGCACTGTAGCACATTTATATACATATAGACACTTTGAATTTGACTAATAACACTAACGCGAACGAATACTGGGTGGGAATCTGCCACAAGGAAGACGGTGATTAAAAGAATGCACTATGTACGTCACGATTAATGAGTGGGGTGAGTCTAGGCGTCTAGGTCGGAGTAGGGCGGGGTGGGCGCGGCAGGCGGGCGCGGAGCGTGCGCGTGCGCGGCGGCAGCGCCCCCACGGCGCGCGGCCCGCCCAGGCGGAAGCACAGCGCGTAGGCCAGCGCGAACAGCACGTAGGGCAGCAGCACGGCCGCCACCAGGCGCACCAGCGGGCCCGCGCCGCGCTCCAGGGACTCGGAGAATCACTTCTCCTCGTCCTCGTCACGGAACAGATACGTCGACCTGACCACATGATACACACCGTTTTACAAGTCAATCTCGGAAAACAGGAATCGATGATGACGATTCGGAAAAGGCATGGATTTATAAGGCTTTCTAAGTATTAAAACCTATAAGTCTAAAATGATTGTTTGAAAGTCAAAGCATTTATTTCAATTATACCACTTACAGGCACTTTTGAATTGTCAAGAAGTGACGGCGTTAGAGCTGACTTCATTCCTTACTTATAGTCCTGAAAGATTTTCCACAATAACTCACAATACAATTATTAGAACACGGGTGGGTAACTGGATATTGCACATTCTTGACTTTCATTAGTCACCTCTTATTACAACTACGGGAGGAGTATATCTATTCGCAAAAGAAGAATGGTTAATTCAGATCCAACACCACACCTCAAAATTTAATTCTAGGGAGTTCACAACATAGAGGGTGAATTAGGTTACTGATTTTTTATTCTGAGAATACCCAATCAATACCCAATCTAAACATTCGGAGTCATACTCACCAATAAGCCAGATTAAACAAAGCGAATACAAGTGGGAAGGTGATCCTGGAGATGACGTCTATCCTCTTGGAGCGAGTAGGGAACTTGGACATCCACAGGCGGCAGCAGTTCTTGCGCGGAGGGTTGATGTGGATCTCGCACTGCCGCATCTTGGATTCCACCACACCGCCGCCGCCGCGCACCAAGGGTTTCTGTTTGTTGCAGACCAGTCAGGGAGGCGGGACATATTGCATCTTCGACTAAATCATAGGGCTATGTGTCTTCGACTAATTCAATAGAATTCAAATTATGCTATGTATCTTCGACTAATTCAATAGAATTCAAATTATGCTATGTGTCTTCGACTAATTCAATAGAATTCAAATTATGCTACGTGTCTTCGATTGTTTCAATAGAATTCAAATTCTAACCATAAAATGTTGAAACATTTTCTGGTCTCTCCATAAAATGCATGCATATTAGGTTATGGAAAGTATTTTATGAAAATAACATTACTACCAAAAGAATTTTAAATCCTAAGTAATTAAACTACTTCTACGTAAACGGTTGGTTTTACGGTTTTACTAACTCGAAACGAAAATTAAGTATCAAATAAATCCAATCAGTCAAATAAATCATTCACATCATTCAAACTCAATTCACAAGACTACCTGAAGAAGCCTAAACGGTATGCAAAATTATTGTAATAAACCATAACTAGGTATCGAAATCGGCAAGAAACCACTCAAACATCTAAGAAAATATTTGAAAGCGTAACTATATTTCAATTCCAAAGCACTATCACAAAAGTTTGAACAAGTACCGGGTTTGAGCTCACCATAGCAAAAGTGGTATTGCTATCAGTATCGAGAAGGTCGGAGGCAGCATCCATGCTGGCTGCTTCCATCTCCCGTCTCGCTTTCTTCATATTTTCTCTGTGCATGTCAGAGCGAGACGCATAGTTGACTAGGGCGAACTCTAGTAACGCCCCGAAGACGAATGTGAGGCATACGCCGGTCCAGACGTCGATAGCTTTGGTGTAGGATACCGGTGGTAAGGAGGCGTTGATGCCTGATGACTGTGTTGCCATAGTAAGCAATGTAGTGACTCCTGGAATAGAAAACTCATGATCTAAAGGTCTGCATAGTAGATTAGGTTGCTTCACAAGAAAGCTAATAAAAAATATTTAATCGAACCCTCAATCTAAACACCAGTAAACATAAAATGTTATAAATACTTTATGGTTATAATGATTATTAAGATTTCTTTGATCTAATGAACTACGTAAAACATTAATTTAATGTAGTCGGTTTAAATTAGGTCAGTCGACAACACCCTGATTCACAGTATCCCATTTCTATCAGCAGGGCTTAAAGAAACCTAAGATGAAAGAAATTTCGGCTCTGTTCGAGCACATTGCTCGCTTACTCTATTTCCCGTCATCTAACTTGGACCTTAATTATCTGTTTGCTGATTTCGTTGGAGAATATATAGTTAGATAAACTGTGCGTTATCATCATCAGCATCATCATCAGTCTTTTATTGTTCCCACTGCTGGGACAGAGGCCTCCTCTCTAGGAGGGGGAATGGGCCGTATTCCACCACACGGGCACAGGCGGGCACAGGCGGGTTGATGAATGTCACATGTCTTCGAATTTTTGCTTCTAGGACATGCCGTTTTCCTCAACTAATTAACTAAATGTAAGTCTAACTGAACGTTGTACTAAATGAAAATTATGTAAAGATGGATAAAGTAAACGTTATATCATTTGAACATTTTGACTTTTGATAATATATATCCAATATTGTTATACTGAATGAACGGCAACCCTTAAAAACAGCAAGGAAAGAAAACAGTATCACAAAACATAACCACATAATGCTTTCTTGGAAACTCTAATATGATGATCACGTGTATGCCCACAAACAAGCTCCTAGAATTTGTGTGTTCAGGCAAATTCCTGGTACTTGGTCCATAAGCTTGCTTCCAATGATTGACAGGGTATTGCAAACATCAAAGTTAATCATACCCATTTGGTACTACATAATACTAAGAAGCTCTTTAAAAATTAAGCCTTTTGTGCAAACATAAGTGAAACTTTATACGTCTATTTGGTGCTTTCAGCAAAATTTATGTAACAAGCAAAAATCAATGTAAACCAATGCATCAATTTAAAAATGTCACGAGTCCATTGCATGTACCCAACGTATTCCCTGCATGTGTGTGTTTAGAATAAAATATTATTATAGATACAGAGTACCAAACTTATTAAGTTTGTCGTTGGTATTAAAAATTGATTGCGAATGCATTTATGGGCAGGTGAGGACTTTTTGATCTGAAAAAGCTACTCCAGAAATCAAGATAAGGGCGGCAGTGATACTGTGACACTTACTTACAACTACAAACTTTGCTGTCTTGGTACCTAATCCTTCAAACTGGAGAGACGATTCTGTAAAGCTACTCCTATAAAAGAGTACATTACCTAGTGACACTCTCGCCGGCACAGCTCCCTGATCCAGCCAGAAGGACACCCACGACACGATGACAAGCATGCAGCAGGGGATGTAGATCTGGATGAGGTAGTAACTGAACTCTCGTTTGAAGAGCAGGTCTACTTTCAGGCAACTGTATTCACCTGGAAGAAAACAAATATTATGGTAAAAATAACACTTCTTCAAATGGAAAAGTACTTGCTTTTGTTAAAATATTGACATGAAATTAATAGTAACCCTGTCTTGTTGATTCTATTGGTCCTGTATAGATAGGTATTATGAAAAACGCTCTCCGTCATCGATTAACTATTTACAAATAACTTATTTTACGTTCTGGTCAAAACTGAAACTCTTTTGCAAGAGACTCAAAAGTTTTAATTTAATATCTGTTTATACCTTCTCATTCTCATGTGTATTATGAGCCTACTCGTATTTGCTGGCAATGAGGGTCAAAAAACTTACCAGTATTAGTCTTGCTGTTGCAGTAATCAGTGAGGAACTTCTCCAGCGTGAACCGAGGCAGGTGTAGGTTCTTCACAACCTGGACAGGATCGCCCTCCTTCCACAGAAACACCAAGTCATCAGTAGTCCAGCCATCTGAAAGGGAAATCTTTATGATGATATGGTCTTGGACGATAATAAAAATGTTTGTGAGGGCCAGCAAAATATCGCAAGGAACCTTGGTATCTATAGGCATAAGAATAATGAAGAAGATTTAGAACTAGCAGATGGGTTAACAGCAGACAATGGTGGTGATGATGATTAGCAATTTGTTGATGACCAGTGATGCTGTCTAGATACTCGTGGCTAATGAAAAAACGTGATTCAATCATATTAACTATAACTAATTCTAAAATAAAGCTATTCTTAAAATAACTACTCACTACATAAAAATATTGAAGATAATAAAATAAACACCTTTGTACAAACCCAAGGTTCTGTTTGTTTACAGGGGTGATGAAAATCAACGCGATCCGTGATGACAGCCCGCAGTGTAAGCAAGGCTATTTCATAATGAAATGTAAACGAAACGCCCAAATATCTGCCGCAAACTGTTGGGAGCAGCTGGGCTAAGTAATTTTTGTACATGACATGTTGTTTTACCGTCGGCAAACGAGCTGGGTCATTGTTTTCTAATTCAATTAGATTAATATTGCTCGTTAAGCCAACTTTTGATTTAAGTTGTGTTGGCTAATTAATTTTTAATCAGTTACACAGGCTGAGGGTTTACAACAGAGGTCTATAGAAGAGTAGTCCGTTCCATGTATGGTACCACTTACAGATGTACATACAATACTGTACACTACTGTATGTACATCACATACACATCACATCACATACACTCCCACAAAAGATATCAACAATCAGATGAAGGTCGTAGAAATTCACTGGGAGTGGGAGACACAAGACTGGTGTCAACATTTGGAGATCTCTATAGTTTATACAATTTCTAACGAAAAGGTGTATTCATGTTATAAAAATTGCTTCTACCAACAAAATTGAATAACTTTCTTCAAGAAGGTCACAATCAAATACGAAAAAAAGGCCTCTCATACTAATTTTGGTTAACTGGATTGTATAAGGAAAGGTCATTTTTTCACCTATTTTTATAACTTCTTTGAAGACATTTGAATCAGTATCTAACATGTGACCTCCCTGTAGTTTTCCAAGCGTCTGGTAGACTCCACTGTATCAACCAGCCTTTCAGTTAAACTATAAGAATGATAAAAACGATAGCTTATGTACTTACAACTGGCCATCCTCAGGGAGCAGGTCTGCTTATCCAGGGGGTATAACTTGAGGTTCATTGGGCAAGACAGAGTGAGAGAAATTCGGATGCTGTAGAGCACGTTGCCGTTGGGGAAGATACGGATGTACACGTTAGGCATGATGATGTTGTGGAAGTGACCTTCCTTCTCGTTGGAGAAGAACAGGTCAGGCATCCAGACCCGGTTAGCTTCGGTCAGGGTGAGATACTTGAGGCGACCTGCGGAGAAATGGACAAGAGACATTAAAAACACTTGGTTTTAGTATTTAACTACCGACCCACCCTAGGTTTGCACGGATGTTACAAAACTTGGAAATTCTCAGCTATTCTCTACTATAATACTTTTTTCATGAGTCACTCTGTTTATTGGTAAAAACCTCATGAAATGAAAATATGTTCAGCAGTTATTGAGTTTATTCCTAAATCAGTATGTAAGAGGCAATAAGAAAGTAAATGACTATTAATATGTATTTCACATTTAGGGAAATTCATTTATGAGGAAATATAATGTACTTGATAACGTTCTACAGGACAGGACAGTAGTAATTCAATTAGAAAGAATTTGATTTCATTTAGTGGATTTAAATGCTCAAGACCGAAATGCCTAAGAATGATTATTTAAAAATTAATTTATTGCATTGAAACGAAAATTAGTTCCATCAAAGGTTTTGCTTACTCTATCTGTTTCTTTTTTAAGTTCATCAAATGATTCCTCCTGAATGGGTTTGGGCTTTTAGTAGAGCGAGAGGGATTATCAGACTTTTACTATCAAAAACCCATCTGTGTCCTTTCGTTACCCTTTGCAGTTCTTATTCTGGGTATTTGATATTATCTTCATTGTATGCCCTCTTTATTAAGAAAAAGTGAAAGTTAAAATATGGTTAAAATATACCACTTACCTCCTAAGTTATTGAATTTCAGTCGTTCATCTAACCATTGTTCTCGGAACGTTAACTGTACTGAATATTCCTGAAAACATGACATCCACCTGTAGCAAGCTCTCGTAAATCAGAACAAATACATTGATATATTGTCAAAAACTTTACACATATTGAAATTATCCCATCATTACCGCAATGTTCATAGAGAAATGGTTTTCATGGTTGCTCTAAATTACATTTATGTGAAACATTACCAACAGCATTATAACTAAGTCTTTTGACGATATTACTTTTGCCATTTTGACAATATTTCAATGTAACACCATATCATTCTATGCTAATTACATCTTCTTCACTTTGCTTTCGTAGCATCTGTGCATCTAAAAGCTTCATTTCTTTTAATTTCATCATTATCGTCTAGTCTTTTAGTTTACGCACAAAGCTATTAACTAATGACTTTATTTTACCAGTAAGCTTTTAACGTGTTTTTATTTGTGCCAATATCAACCTGTTTAGAAACTTTGTTACTATAATACAGAATAGTGCCAAGAGTTTCAAGTGCTAAAGTTTCAAAGTAGGTGTTACTGGCACAACATGATTATATACATACAGTTATATTACACTAAGGGAAGGGACGGTGTCGAAGGTTCGCTCAATAATTAATTTGACATAAAGGCACAATGCACTAGAGGATCCCTCGACATCTCAGCAAGTCAAATGAATTATCGTACAACAAAAGCCGGCAGATGCTTACAGAAGAAGTTCAAACATGCACACTCGAAAATTTACTTTTGGGCTCGAATTTTACAAGATGTTACGCAAATGTCAATGATATAAAAGATAATGATGGTAATTGAAAACATGCTAAACTTAAACATACCGATATTAAAATACATGTTATGAAGGAAATGAAGGCTTCTCAACCTAATGTTAAGTACACTGGCCAAAATAAAAATCATCCTTAACCAAAAGTGAACGTTCGAGCGTCACAAGTCGAAGCGACATGCACAGAAGCGAAGCCCAGATCGAACTTACCGTCCTCAGCATTCGTTGAAGGAATGCTTTAATTACCTTCATGCACAATCGGCCAGTATAACTAGAGCTACGATACGTCTAGCTGTTGTTTGGGGTCGGGTGTCACATATTGGTAGGCAGCCACCGTTCCAAGCACGAAGGCGAGTGCGGGCGCGGCGGTAAGTCCCGATTACACAACACAAATTCACATGAACAAGACATATCAACAATTAATTACAATCAACGTACACGACCAAAATAGTTTTTATAATCTCCTCATCTGCGTGAAATCAATATAACAAGCATGATCAAATAAATATAGGGAAATAAATAAAATGATGGTGTCTGGTGCGGGCCGCGGTCCCGTGGTACCTACAAGCGTGGTCGGATTCTTTCTTTTAGAACATTACGTGATTAGTTCTTGTTTCTAAAGCATTTGAGTTCAAATTGAATTTTGAACGTATCAGTGCTGTGATACCGAAGCGGTTAGTTTGCTGATCAATAATTTAGTGCTATCTACTTTCAGTGCCAATAGTCCATCCTGTACGTGTTTTTACAGCTCGAGACGCTCCTGCAGGAGTGTTCTCTACATATAAACAGAAAGAAAACAATAAGGAACAGAAATGAAGAAACAGAAAAGAAATTTTTTTATGAAGAAAATTATTAAGCGACAATTTTGATTAATTAGTAAGTTTTAGATGTAGGACTTTAATTTAGACATTTTCAGACAACGGTAGTCTGAAATAAATACAAAAAAAAAAATGAAATCAAATAATAATGTGCGCGGCACCGCACCACGATATATTAATTTAGCAACAGATTTAGTTAAACATTTAACTTTCAACATTAAGGGTGGGTTAAATGATACATTTAGGAAAGGAAATAGAAAGGTGCACAAATTAGAAAAACAAAAGAAAATCAAGGGTAAAAGAAAAGAAATTAAAACACGAACACAATAATTTACGAATAGCTTGAGAATGTTTAGCGTAGTGCATATATTGCATAATATTTAATTTTTATTATAAACAAAGTTGACAAGACAGATCTAATACTGGGCACGGTCCACTGCTGCCGCGGCCTGAGGAACTATAGGGTTGCACCAACGGAAGAGCAGTGGATCGCGAAGTCCCACAGAGAAATCTAAACTTTAGTTTATAATAAAAACGTCACAGATTACATCAGGTCATGTGTAAACACTCACCATTTTGTAATCATCTATTTTGCTGATGGACCGTAGATACATGTTGACATGGACTAACGTTGGCGCATAGCCTTAACGACAGAAAACAACAATTTAAATTTATATATTGTTTGTACCGCTTCATAGAAAACACCTAACCACACTATATGAATAGCATCGTGAGAGAAGTACGC
The DNA here is from genome assembly GCA_958295575.1 of Leucania comma. Lineage (NCBI taxonomy): Eukaryota > Metazoa > Arthropoda > Insecta > Lepidoptera > Noctuidae > Leucania > Leucania comma. The sequence goes on from OY282484.1 coordinate 2,037,688, forward strand.
AAGTTGATGATAATGTTAGATGCTTAAAGTTAATAATGAAGTGGAACTGAGGCTGGCCGCAGCAAAATCAGCGAACACATTCATCAGTCCATTTCATTAAAGAAAGCTAATGCCCCGTCAGATGAACTCATAAGGACAACCAGCCAGTCTAAAATTAAAAAAGAAAAAAAACTATAAAGACTAAGTATATTTTTTTATTCTATGTAAAGTTAGTTTTAGATGATAAATAAAGCTAGGATTATACCAATACTGGCGATCTAAGAAGTAACAGACGCGCGTCTAAAAACGATTTTGGTCGTCAACACCAAACGGGATTAAAGAGAAATCGAAAGGAAAAAATAAAGAATAAGAAAAAATGAACATTACACATAGTGTCGGGTAAATCACTCCTAGTCAACAGGAGAGAGTTGCCCATTCATTTGACTTGTTTGACCGCGTGGATACAGAGAACTTATACGTTTGTAACACTAATAGCGGCCCAGTCTGTCCTTATTGACTTACCATTGTGACGTCATCGATCTTTGATATACTTCGGACAAATATATTGACGCTCACTACCGCTGGCCCATCTAAGTACCAAGCAAAATATACGATAAATCACGGTATTATTATGATACTACGGCCTAACATTAGTTTGTGAATGCGCGTTATATATCATTGTCTAGCGACTCACCTGTCCACCTGTAAACATAATGTACACTATTCTCATGAATGATCCGACGGAATGATCACACAAACGAACATAAAGATAATTTTGATCAAATTAAACCTCGGACATCAAATAAACGACATTGGGTTAAAATAAAACGCTGCAAACAATCTCTAATGTCGGCTTGTCAACGAGAATTTGTGTTAGTGTAATATAGAGCAGTATCTTTTAATTTACAAACAAAATAAATAAACAAACTGTTACATAAAATATATATAAGAAGAAGTTATGGCTCAAACATAAATTGTAAGTTATTAAAGGTAAATTGCTCTTATGGGCTGGGATTATTTTAATTAGTAATGACCTTTATTTGAAAAACAAGCTATTTAAATAAATACAAAAAATAAGAAGAGTTTATGAAGAATGGTGGATTTTAGAATTATTTTTATTCTCTTGCCTACCAAATATTCATAGTAAATAGCCCTACGTATTTTCGTATGCATTAATAAAATTATATTTTGCGTTACACTTTTCTTAATGTCGATAAAAAAACGCTATATCACGTTTCAGGGTTGAGAGAATAGCGTCTTGAGGGGAAAACATGGCGTGTGCCGGAAATTAACATTTTGTTTTAGAAAGCTACGTGTTCCTTGTTAAATAGAGTTTGTTTGGTTTGTTCAACGTTAATCTGGATTAAGTTAACTGACAGATTAAATTTAGTAGACGATATTTAATTTATTTATGATTTTAGCGCTAAGCTTACCTGATGTAGCTTTCCTATACCAGCCTAATTTTATTTTAAATGATTATATTATCGTATTTGATGTAGTCTCTTATTGGAATTTATATGTATACACCCCTATTTATTAATTAGTGCACAAAAAAATGGGGCTACTTACTGATCATATTTGTATAGTCAAAAGTAAAAAAAAACGAACTCCCAAAATTGTCCACGAAAATTTGTCATTATTGGTAAATTCATAATTGAATCATCATACATAACAACTACTACTAGAAAATACGAAGCGCAGTGTTTTAACTGTACAATGTATTCATAAATTGAGTGTGATTTTTGATCAAATATCAAAAATCACACTCAATTTATGAATATAAACAAACGCTCATAACTTTTCTGTTTTTGAATATTATTTATTGAGACTTTACTTAAATAATAACAAGACCTTTTCTAATATTTTAAGTATTTGCACTAATTAAAAAATAGTGGTGTATGTTTACAAAATCTTTTCTGAATATAATAAGACAAACCTTCCTAATAATTTAGAACCTCATACTTCGGATAAAAACGTCATCTCTAAACAGTAAAAAGGTTTTTATAGAATAAATAATGAAATGTTGCTCCTAATAGCTTTCTAACGACGCTATTGGTTTCAAATTAAACGTATTGAATAACGCCTTTAAAAGTATGTCTTTAAAATGTATAAATATAGCTTAATAATATATTTACATTACTTTTTATTACACAGTTAGGATCTGACAAAATCCATGAACCAAGTTTAGTTCACAAAACTGGATCAATAATTGTAATTATTGGATTGAAACCTACAAGGTATTTAATATTCCGTGACAATCAGTTATTTTTTCAAACAGATCGTTCTGATCGCGTGATCTGGGTATTTTATCGATTCCTTTAATAGTACCCCCTGCAATATTTTATTGACTAACTGATAGAGATAGTGTCATAGAATGAGTAAAAGGATACATTTTTAAAAGCACTCTCAATGCCCTAGTTATCGAAAAGTCTACTACAAATATTAAATGCTGTGAAATATGATATATTATAGCTTCTGTTAAAGTAGATGACATAGACATATTATGTTTGTTTACAGCGTCGTTATTTTAAAACAGTTACCTATTTGTTGAAGGCGGTACAATATTATTGCGTAAATTAGTACGTTTAAGCAAATTATATCGCCAATCGTAATTTACTGTTAGGCGATTTATAATAAGTTACCTGTTCACACAAGTTATATAAAAACCTAAGAAGAAAATAACTAGGAGAATAAAAAGAAATATTATCATAACAAGGATTTTAACTGGGATCACCAAGAAAAACATCAGCAAAATAAAATGACAGCATATGAAATATATAATATATATATGTAGATATCAATAATTTCCATAAACGTAAAAAAGTATTATTTTAATGAAAAACAAAATGAAGGAACTGCTCTCTCGTTTACCGTAACACGCCCGCCACCCGTACGGAAAAAAAAATTAAATAGGCTGTAACATTTGTTTCCCATTATGCATACGTTCTAATTAAATATTAATTTGTCCAAGATCGTAATTATGAGCAAAATGTACGTGCCATATAAGAAAACAAAAAGTACCAATAGGAAAACGAAAAAAAAAAACAGCAAAAATTTGGAATAATATTTCATCTATTTTTAAAATTACGTGCCAATCTGCCTAAATTAGGTCTTAGTAATCTATTTTAAATATAATTTTGCCTAACTAAATTTTCCTACAATCCTATTTCAAAGAGTGCAGGTACGAGCTTGGAAAATTAAAGCCTGAATAAAATTTCTTAAACTGAGGTCACAAAGATGGATAATTCTAATATTGTTAATTTACAAACAAACGCTACAACCTCTTTACGGTCTGCTCTTTGAGACAAGACAGCAATCTGTGATCGACAAGGAAAAGAAAAGACAATGATTTGTATGGATTGATAGTTTTAGATCACGTTACCGTCAGATCTATTACGTCAACCCTATACATTTCTTTGGTTTTCAAATTCCTTGATGAACAAAGATTGTAGTTTTGTCCAATGGCATCTTATACTGTTGTTATCTCTAACGAAACTAACATAAAAAAATACGTTTCTCTCTCTCTCTTTCTCTTACTAACCATCTTTATGTCGCTTATAGTAGTTATACTTCTCACGAACAGGTTTATATTAACTACAGCTGGGCCATCTGTTAAAACGTTTCAGATAAATCAATAAAAAAGTTCAATCTCCTGTGAACTTTTTGTCAATCAGTCCATTGATTAAACAATTAAAATTGTATCAACCAGACTGTCTCGCTAATCAATCATTCAAATATGAAATATTCAATTTAATCAAATCGAATAATTGATTGTTTGAATTGAATTGTTTTACTTCAATCACATCATATCAGACTAATTAAAACCTAATAAGTATAAAATCACGGACGAAATCATTATAACATAAGCACCTACGGTAGGCACTGCTGATAAAGATACCAATATAATTAATAACGTGATCGGAATGAGTCAATTAAATTCTGACCGAATTATAATTTTATTTTGATAACATAGGATGTAGGTTATTGTTTTGAAACGTGTCTAGGTCAAAACGATTTAGTCTAATCTAATGTAGGGGTAACAGTTACTAGTCGCGTGTTAGTTAACCCATTAATAATTCAACGTTAGTGCCCATGCTTAAATAGGTAGCCCGAAAAGGAAATTAATACTTTATTATTAATATTGTAACTGTTCGAAAAGGAGCCGATGTTATTTCTGAATTGAATTAAAGGTTTTGATTAAAAAAAAACTATAACGATACAGATTTAGGAATTGAGAAAATTTTAGATATCTCGAGTTTACTGCCAATGTCGTATTTGGTAAGGATCCAATAAAATAAAAAGGATGTAAGTAATAAATAGCACATGTTGATGATTTCAATAATTTAGAATAACAATGATAAAATTTGAATGGATGTGTCTGAGTAACCGTTGTTAAATTGAATATGTACATAAGTTTAGAAAGGAAAACAACCCATAGCCTTTCTTAAACGTGGAACAAAAGAATCGTATAAAATACTGTAGTTGACAGCCGAACACAGCACAAATAGAATGTTTATAAACAGGGCTGTCGGAAAACCTAGACGACCAGCCGATAGCTGCCTACTAATTTTAGGATTTTACCTTCGAAGATACCATTTCATGAAATTGAACACTTTTAGATGTGGTAACTACGGATCGACTTCGAAATTTTAGTTCAAATTCATTATATATTTAAGGCATAAGTATTATTCTCTTTTCAAAATCGGTATTTTTTAAACACCACCTACATTGTTTTTTTTTTTTTTTGCGATTTTTGTCATTGTAACACGTAATATTTTTAACGAAGCAATCTAAAGGGGTTTTTAAATAATATGGATTTTCCAATGCATTTTGAAAAACTCGCAATATCAACGACGTATACTTGCTACTACTTATGATAAAAAAAACTGTGTGTGTGAGTTAGTCTTTGAGATTTAATTTTGGAAATTATCTGAGGTTAAATTTACCAAACAATTGTCCATATTAAATATTATAAAAAATAAACGAGTTTTTTCTTAGTCGTAGATTTCATATAGAAATCAGAATACATTTTACTGAATAATTGATATTTAAACGAACTTTGTAATTAGACTTAAATACAAAGTTTATTCAAAAAGTTAACCTGAAGGAATCATAGCTCAAAATGTTTAGTGAAACTGTAACTTCATAGGTAAAAGACCTAAAACATATCAGTTGTTAATTGAATTAACGAGATAGAAAAAATAAAGCATAATCTAACAGTATAACGAATATCATAGTACAGTAACTATTTGATGCCAAAGAATGAATTAATTTAACTAAAATCCTAAATACTTCATTGACAACAACTAAGAGGTCAAAAACAATTTTCCAAAAGACCAAAGAGACCGAATCATTAATTTCAAGCTTCCAACTGGACCTGAAATTTTTAGAGCATGGATAATTGATTCAGAAACATGACAGCTCTGATCCATTAGAAAGGTGATTAATGAAACCCCTGCGAAGCAGTTTGGGGTCAATTCAATAGTAGCAAACGATAGGGACAAAGAAAGAAACTTTATTGGAATACGTGTGATTAATTTAAGGATATTGTTGAAGAAAATAATTAGGAAGGGACCGTACCTGGTGAAGATATTTCGGTTTTAACCACCCGTACTACGTACTATACTATACCAATGAATAATTTATATTTAGCAGATAAGTCATGATGTGTCATGATGGTCCAATTTTCTAACAAGTAATTTCTCAATTCATCATAAATATCCTGATATCTAAAATAATAAACCAGCCTCTAACGGTTTTTGCACTTCAAAATAACGACAGTTTCTACAAGATGAATTGCTAGCAATCCATGTCCTGCAATTTCTTTATAGCCATTCTTCATTCTTGATCCACATTAACCAATAAAATTTCCAAGAAGGATCCAGCCATTTTGCATTATAAAACGCTTATTCAATTTCGCATTCAGGTCTTAAATGATAGATTGGTTCTCTTTTATAAATAAATTCTTTGAAGACTGAATGTGAACACTTCAACGATTCCTAGGAGGAAGATATCAAAAGCTCTTTGATATGATGATGATAAATGCGACATGAGTCGTTTATTTTTCGCAAAAGAAAATGCCATGTGTCAGGTATCGAACCACAGAAGATATCTGTTTAAAACATTAGATATTGAATAGAGCAATTCGTACAAACATTAATATAACAAAAACAGCAGAACCACCTAACGATAAGTCTAGCCTTTTTCTTCTAACCACTAACACTGCTGACTTTCACATTTCCACGAACCTCTTACAATCTAAATGCCTTTCCATTAACTCGAAAACTGTACAAAATCATAAAAAATCACACTTAAGAGCTCCAAGAAATGTTTTTCCATTACCGATTCCCGCGCAAAGCTGTAACAAGATGGCGGAAAAAAAAATGCGGCGTGATTTATGGTTTTCACGTAACGTTCCTCTTTTGTTACAAAATGAACTTGGAAATTACGAGATGTAGCGCTTGAGTGGCACTTTGATGCTTTTTTGTGTGCCACTTGGGAATCCTGATCTTGTCTTTGAAATATTTTTGATATAATCTCTCCCAACGGTGCTAATTTGGATTAAAAAAATAGCGATGATACTGCAGATATTAATTAAGGACATCAAACATAAATATTATCAGTTCAGAACGTGTGTACCTAAACATCGACATCAAGTAATCGATCATAAACACCTTATAACATGTACAAGTATAGCGTTACGATGTTTTTTTCCGCATTATCAAGCCTCAAGCTAATGTGTTCCGACAGCCAGACAAATGACTTCCTTCAATGCCCAAGATATTAGCTAAAAACCTTTCAAAGAATCATCCACATACTAAAGAAAAATAGCTATTCAAGATATACAAATGGTAGAAAGTGTGGAATTAGAGACAGCTCTATATTTTACTAAAAATATATATAAATACATACCACCAAATCAATGAATGAAATTACATATTATTATCCAGGACAATCTCATACTGATGATAAAACAATAATTAATTATGACAAAAGCTGTCTCCGAAATAATGAAAGGACCCCATTTTGTCAAAAGAAAATTTAAACAGTTTAACGAGACCCGATAACTAAAAAATGACATATGAAAGCAAAATATCAAAGTTTCGCAGAAACTTATCAAATTACAGAAACAAAATATTTGAATGAACGCCAAAAGTATTGCCCGAAGAATCAGGTGACATTGCCTGGAATGCTATAAACGATATTTTATCAACTGAAGACGTAAAAACTGTTACAAATGACTCGCATTACGGAATTTAGCCTACAATATCAAAATACCCACATTGTCTGGTTTATTTTAAATCGTATTCGACTTTCGACGTACATTTATTATTGTTTCCATGTGGTTTGCACATTCTGGAGGTAAATAGTTGTGAAACTCAACACAGTCATATTTTAGAAGTATTACTGATACGAAATTAGCATCGGCCAATCTATGCTATCAAGTTCTTCTAAAAAACCGTGCGGTTATCTCCTGTTTGTATTTTTCTTGATTATATAAAATATTAATATTTAAAAAACCGGTCAGTAAACATATTCCATTCAGTGTCATTACAAAGCTATATTTTACGACCTAGGTTTTTATAGTTTCAATAATTTAAAACAAAATTAAAAATAGCATAGTCATAATATACACAAAGAAACAAAAAATACCTGACTTTGCAAGCAACTTTTGTAACCCTTTTAGATATGGAATACAAAATTCTTATAATTTAGTCAACGAGTGAATCAATTGGAACTGTATTACGTACTGTTATACTTCGCTAAGACATATATGTTTCTACTAGTTTTAGCTTGGGTCCAGCTGTGGGTGAAGCGATGGCTATATGAGTAGCATAATAAAAATTTCCAATAAAAATCTGCATTATAAGCAGATTTGTAGAAAATTTAAGTATTTAACGTTTCATATATTTTATATATTCACTGCTAACATATATTTTTTAAACCCTCACAATTAACAATGGTAAATCCTAGATCAGAAATTGCATATACCAAATTGCGACTTTGACCTTCTACTTGAAACAATGAAAAGGTGGAAGAGTTCAAATCTAAATTGCGATCAAGTCTAATAAACTTCTCTCTAATTCTCATTCACATGTGCCAAAAAGTAATAAAATAATAGCAGGAATGCAGAGAATAGGCAACACTAGTGCCAATTTCAGGGATATGGCAACTGCACTATATGCAGAAAAGCTTTCAGTGTGATATATGAAGATAGGAGATTAACAGGTGAAGTGAACATATGAGTAATTGACGATACGGTTGTTTATACAAGCGTTAGACGCTTAACGAAGCCATTAGACAGAAGGGAATACATCACGCGTTTGTAAATGAGGCTAGTGGGACATCCATCTTGTATGAATGAATTAGACTTGGCAAAGATGGCAATTCTGAAGGAAATTGAATTTGGTGGTTGGAGACATATAAGAACTATTTAATTATTTCTGATAAGTAATAAGTCAATAAACGAATTGTTTGGATAAAACTTTGTTAATCAGTAGTTGAATAGACGCTAGTACGAAAAACGCTAAAACTTTTACAAATAAAATGAGGATCGTCATTAATCTAAACATTAAAAATTGTTGAAGGTAGCGACTCCGTTCCATTGAAACTGACAACGATAAATGGTTGTCAAAACTACTTCAACATGGTTCCTTTTTCTTTGTTACACTTGTAGAATTCTTAACACAGGTCTTTTCAAAGTCTTTTTTGCCTTTGGTTTAGGCACTGGTGGTGCTCTACCGCAATACGGAATAGATTTATCAAGGGTGCTTTATCCAAACTTACGTCCTAAGCCTTTATGAGAAATGAGGTCAATAAACGAGTGTACTGACACTACCTACATAAGGCTTTTTTTTTCATTCGAAGCAGCAGAAGAACGATGTGCGTGATTTAAGGAAGTTCGAGAAAACTTGGTGTACAGTTAGATTTTACTTCTTTTATCAGCGGAGCCTTTATGAAGAACTTAGTTTTCTTTAACATTTATGTTGGTGAGTACAAAACAAGCGCGAGTATTACTTTAATTTTAAATTCAATAGGAACAAAACACATTTGCACGTGCGAACGTTATTTTTGCGTAACATGCGTATTTGTTATCTATATGAATGGTCTTACTGAGAAAGTATGTCCCGGCTTTATTTTAGATTTCATGTGTTGCATCTCCGCAATACAATACAATCATTGTTTGATTGGATGACTATCTATGTTATTCATTTTTTTTCTCCTAGTTTGTAATTCTACTAACATGTCATTAGAACCGTCTACATTTAGTTCTTCACCATTTATGAGCAAAGTACTTTAAAAAAAAATGGTTGCCACCACCCATTCTACTGTCATTTCTATCATGTCCTCACTGTCAGCACAGAGATAATAGTATAGATCTCTCCTATTTCCTTTAATCCTAGTACTACAGGCTTTAGACCTACCTATTTTAAACACCGGATCCCCTTTATCCAACCCACAAAACTTATCTCTAACTATTCCATCATGCCTATTAACATATACTTCTTATTCCTACCTAGCCATCGCTTCACCACGGACCATACAAACGAAGCTCAAAGCCAAGCGCTAGCTCACCAGTGCCGTTGATCCCCGATGGTCTGATCCTGGCATCGTACCGCCCCGGGCCCAGGATCTGATCTAAAATCTGCTTTTCTTTCTCCCTGAAGTTGATCTTGCCACCGTTCATGCATCTGAGGAAAGAAGAGGGGAATTAAAAGTGAATTGACATAGAGATTTGATTGTGCCATTTTGATTTGGTTTTTCCCGTGATGGTATGGTACCGTGTACGGTAATGACTGAATTTACGTTCATCAGATCGCTCCAACTATGCATTAACAATTTTGCATATCCATTTTTCCTTTATATCTTTGAAGTTGGTAAACAATGATTAACAAGAGTATATTCTTATGGATGGATTTATGAAAGCTTGGAAGCATCACATCACACCGCAGTACATATAATTATTTCAATCGCCTTTATGTCTGCCAACTTCAAACACAATTTGACATAGATGTTCAAAATACGTTGTATTACGTGACATGTGATAATAGCGGGTAATAATCTTTTCCTGTTATTAATGACCGAGTAGCCGGTCAACCGATTTACTCATAAGATGTGTAGACAGCATAACCTGCAGCAGAAATACATTTATGTCATGATCGTGATATTTTCTCTGCAATATTATTCTTGGCAGCAATCTTCCGCAGAAGCAACTGCCTATGAGTAGATAAGTATGTACTAAGGAAACTGAATCAATGATAAAGGCAGGGAGAACACAATGCTTGCCTTATTTAGGTCGCCATCGCAATCAATAGGTAGGCGATACGTACGAGGTATCTGAAGCGCAAGATCGGAATCCTATTGGCTTATAAAGAAACAAAGCAACGCCTAGTTCATAATTTATTTAAAGATTTAAACTAATATTTTTAACCAATCACAGCTAAAAATTCTGACGTCTTATACCAAAATATTTATTATTCATTTATTTATATACACTTTGTTGTACATCAAGATAGGAAAAAAATATTCGATTTTGAGCCTTAAAAATATATGATTCTTTTAACAAATTTAAATCTTATTTATCAAATCAAACCAAATCTTTTATTTGCATATAATTGTAAAATAAAGGTGTTATAAAAATATAGTGAGCCAGGTACATTCTGCCTGAGTATTGCCATGCAAAATGTCTGCAAAATTTATGATATTATGTTGAATACAAAATATTGAAATACGAAAAACTATCACAATAATAAAAGAAAAAAATATTACCAAAAAAGAAGTCAATTTATTCGAAATAAGATAATTATTTCATAGGATATTTAAAAATCAGTCAAACTATCTGCCACTATGCATACTGTAAGGTTTATTGAAGTACACGACCTTGTTATTTATCAAAATTAAAGGACATCACCCACGGTCCATACATTTTTGGTCCAAATTTAAAAGTGCCGGCCAAAGAAAAAAAATACAATATTCTGTTAGAACTCGTTCTTACGAACATTTTTTATTATGGCAACAATGCTGTGGGAGCATTAGCCTCGGTATTATTTAAGTTCAAAAATGATTAGTTTTCAAAGAAAAACTTTCTCAAAAAATTAAATATCCCATACATGACAATAGTTTAAAAAAATGCAACAAAAAAAAAACAGCCAGTCTGTAGTTGTCTTTATTGCGCTATTTTTTTTTTGTATTTGTTGAGATTTTCGAAGAATAAAAATATCGGTATATGTAATGCTCAATGCTTTAATTGTTTAGAACAGTCAAGCCATATATTTATCTTTTAGAACCACAGTAATATTTTCTAAGCCCAAAAACATAATAAAAAAAAAGCATAATTATGACGGTGAATTTCGAAAATGTGGACGGTCAATATCAGAAGGCGGGGTTGCGGTGTCTCATAGCAGTGTTAAAGAAACGCTTGGAAAGCGTTTCATGAAATGCTGGATGTTAGGGATTTTATGATCTCCCCTGAAAATCCCCTTTTGTGATCAAAAAGAACTCTCATTTCAGACATGATAGGCTTCGCGGATTTTTAGGAATCGCTTTTGAAGTATTTGCCATATATGGAGATGATGGGGCTTTGCATCTGCGAAGACAGAGTAAGCGTATTAAAAATGCGACCATACCTACGGGTTGGCAGAATTTAGTGGAGCCTGCTTTGTGCGAAAGCGGCACGCGTACGTTCAAGTTTGCTTTATGTAAAAGGTCAAATGCTGATCTAGGATCACACCGAGCTTGCTTCTCCCAAGGTATCGGATTGGTATAGGTACGTGGTGATCAGAGGGAGACTCATGAAGAACCCTTGAAGAACTCCTGCTCGTATGGGTGGATATCTCCCCACTATCGCATAGAGGGAGCGCTACCATCTGGTAGTCAATAGTGGAAGGTACAATTCAAACAAAAAGTTTCGCAAGATGAGTACTAGACAATCTGGCACACCGAGTTGATATAGCTTAAATGATAAACCATTATGTTACACTTTGTCAAAAGCTTTCGTTGAGTCAAAAAACTAGACGTCCATCATCGCGTTATGCTGGAAACCATTGCATGGGTGTTCGACGATTCGCTTGACTTGTTCGATTCGGAAACCAAACTACCGTTGGGAATAACACTCATGACTTCAGCATAATCTCTGCGCCGCTTTAGATTTTATCGAGGACATTGAATGGACTGATGAAAATGTAGCTGGAGGTGTCAAACTTGACTTGGACTTGCATGGTTTAGGAATACCGATATAAGGTGACCTTTTTCCACGCTTGGGGAAACATGTTATTCCTTAATGCACCATTGAAGATGACGGTCATTAGTATTATGAGTTGGGATGGGAAGAGTTTAAACACCTTGTTTATGACACCGTCAGAGCCGAGGTCTTTTCGGGGCTGGAGCTTTTTGATGATATTCCCCACCTCCTCTGAGATAAAGGGGAACAAAGAATCATTAGGATCTTCGATGAGTTCGAGAGAAGCTCTGCGTTCAACTTTAGCGTCTCTCATATCAAGATGAGTTTTGTCTATTGGTTGAGGGCATTTATTTGTTTTCTCGTTGTATTTCGCTTTGTCAGTGTTATCGAAAGCGATACTCTTATCGGGGCGAATAAGAACAGACATAGAAGCCTCTACTTTCTGTGAAGGTGCTAGAAGGCGAGGTGAATGTGTTCTTGCTCACATTTCATCCAGCACGCGGCACGCTGCTCTGTTGCTTGAGCTTTGTTTACTTTGCCGGGAGTTGCATTCTTTTCGGTTTTCAGACCACATACATTGCCCAGGAGTTTCCAGCGATGGTCCTCAGTCACTGTGATCTCCCCTGAAAAGTCAATCAGGACGGATCGTATGTGGTCCATAAGTGAATCGAACGCTGCTGTCGTGTCAGCGACTGAGACTCAAGAAATCGGGGATGGAATCTAACTGATTCAATATGGTACTCGTAGATTTTGGTCTTCCCGTCCACGATCAATTGGGACAGGAGTGATACAATATCACACACCTTGCTTTAGGTACCTACTAAAGTAACAGATAAGATATTCGAGGTGGGGCGAGCGTTCAGTGGCTAGGGGAGGACGCGTGGTGGTAAACGGCAGCTACCTGGAAGTTTCTATTCAAACTCTAACTCTTTGTTTTTACAATCCATGTTACCGAAAATGTACAGAAATTGATTTTTTAAAACTTAAATAAAACCCAGGGAAATGGTCCTACAGTTTTGGTGCGATAATAAAAAATGCTCACGGGGTCAAACTCCAACAGATTGCCATATTTTTTTTTCTTGGCCGGCACTTTTGAATTTGGACCAAAATAAATGATCTCCTTTAATATAGAGAATATTGATTGTTTTTAAGTTTATTTTCTGCTTTAGACCTCATTATATTGTATATATAGGGTGACTGGTCACTGGTGTCATGACTATAATTACGTGTTTAAGTGTCGGTCACTAATTACGAGTCATCCTATATAATATTAAAATAATTAATTAGACTAACTGTAACCTTTGCGCATGCCTGTGACTTTTCTATACAAGATCCCCTCATAATTAAGATATTGTTGACATTATTTTGTAAATAACTCGTTAGTAAGCTTATATAAATAAACAAAAAGCTCTAATTTGCATTAAAATATAATTCTAACAATTAGTAATGACAGTGAAATATAGACTAACGATGATATTTTGAAACATCTAAATTTTTCACATGAGTTATAAATTATAACACTTTTATTTATTGCCGCAAAAAATTCCAAGTCTTTGAGGAATCTTGAGAGAGATATTTACAATAGTAATAATAATGATTCGGCAATGTTTATTTTTCGCACTTTCCAGACATAGATTTATTGGGCGTGTGGGAATATTTGTATCACAAATACTTCCTAACTAAATGATACAGTTTATTGAGTGAAAGAAGATGTAAAATTTGTTTCATTTTGATTTGAATGGAGCTCTAAAGTCAATGAAAATTGTGATCAATGGGTTTGTAAGTTTATTTTTAGATTTTACCCGTGCCGTTGTGCATTTACCGAAACTAAAATCAATCAATGTCAGCAGCTATATTCGTAGACTCGTAGTATAGTGTCCTTTATTATGTAACCATTTTAGAGTTGTCTGGTAGATATCGCTGTTAGCGATAAGACTGCCATTGTACCCATAGATTTAAGTTTTTTTAAAAGTTTTTGAAACTATTTTGGTTTACAATATAGTTTATTCTATCCTATTCTATTCTTTGATTAATTTTACCTTGTTTAAAATATTAATTAAATAGCATTAGAACTATTTTTCTCTGTGTAATGTAATGTGATGATTTAAAGTTTATAATTAACGATGATATTATTATTATAGCACTTTTCTTCTTTATAGATATTGGTAACTTTTTACCGAAAGAACAATATTATGTTTTTGGAATATTATTATTTTAATAAAGACTTACTTAAAAAAAAAAGTTATATGGTTATTGCCATAGACAGAAGAAACTTTTATAAAATCACTACTTCGTACTACATCTTTCCGTACAGAATGTAAATTCTGCAGAGCTTCTCTATGAAAAAGTATTTCTTGTTTTTTTTTTCAAACAATGGAGTTCATATTTATGAGTATATCTCATAAACATGATATTGATGATAACTCGTTGTGTTCATATGAACACACGGTATACACGCACGCCAATAAAATGCTACACTTTAAGGAAAATAAATGTTAACCATGTACATTCCTCGAGTAGTGATAAAAATGATTCTATATTGCAATGAATGAAAAGTAAGTCAGTGCCTTAGTATTTTTTTTACGTATCCACTTTTCATCTGGTTCTTGTCTGTGTTACGACTCATTGAACTGAAAAATTAACTACTGACACATTTCAGCGTGTAGGATTTTGTGCCAAAACTATGCCGCAATTCAATTACACGGCTTTATATATATAAAAAAAAAAAATATAATAAGTACTTTTTGGTACATGAACTATTGTGACTACTTACTTTTTTGCCTAAATTCATCATAATTCAAATTATATTTTGACCCTAACTTGAATACATAATTTTGTTCTGTCACCTAGTTATATGTTCATGCTGTGGTCTCCTGTAACTGAATGAATACACGCTAAAGGACCTCTTGTACTATTTGTGATTTTGGTATGCTGTTACTGTGCATCCTTTGTTGGAGATCCCAATAAATAATTATAATTAAAAATTACCAAAAAGTTTATTGTTTTTTTTTTATAAAATTTTGGAAGAAGATCCATCGACTAGGACTTAGGAATAGACATATGCAATTTTTTTCGTATGTATGTTTTGCTTCATGACGAAGATCATCAAGTAACTTCTCCGGCTCTGTGTGGAGACAGAGGGAGTGTCAGACTTTTACTGACTAAAACTCTCTTGTGTTTATAATTACTTGCCTTTTGCGTTCCAGGACCACGGTTACTATTTGGAACAATTTGGTAGCCCTGGGAGACACCATAAATTTTTCTCACTGCTCTTTAAGGCATCATATCGGACGTCATAAGGCATCATATCAGGTTCATATCGGACGGCGAGTCACTTACTGCTCATAGTCCACAAACCCGCCACAAAGGTTAAGCTGGTTGTTCAAATACGTTACAGAAATAGTCGTAATTATTAGTTGAACTAAAATAAAACGATTAACGAGGGACTAATGTTGTTTTTATTTTATAAACCTGTCACTTTGGTTTCTAGCATCGTTTGTTTTGACAAGATATCTCAGAATGGCTAATTGTAGTTGTCTATTCCCACACAGATTGTTCAAAGGTAAACTAAAATATAACGGGAAAGAAAAGATTGTAAGATTGTCCATCATGTGTCCGGTTTGAAAACTGTGATGTTGAAAGTTTTTTAAATATTTTTTTTTTGGACATTTTTAACTGTGCATCAAAAATCTTATTCTTTACAAAAAATTCTAATTGTACACCAAAAATTAATGGACTATTTTACAATTATTAAAGGAATTGAGACCCTTTGACTCAGACAGGATATCTTAGAAGGAGATGACGGGGTCTAGTGAGCGTGTGAAGAGAGCAAATACAGACCCCACCATCCCCTTCGTGATATATTTTTTTTAAAACCACCCCTAAGAGCATATTTTATTAGTGCATAATTAGTGTTTTTGGTGGCATAAAGGGATATTTTGTTTGTAGTAGAAAACAGGAACAGACAAAAACTATCCTTTTTTGGTAGAAGACTTTCAATTAGAATTTATTTTATTTTATTTTATACTAGCGACCCGCCCGAGCTTCGAACGGGTGTAATGGTGATATTAAATATATTACGTATGTATTATACACACAAACCTTCCTCTTGACTCACTTTATCTATTAAAAAAACAGCGCATCAAAATCCGTTGCGTAACTTTAAAGATCTAAGCATACATAGGGACAGACAGCGGGAAGCGTCTTTGTTTTATAAGACAAGGACAGAGATACGAGCCGGCGCTGTCGTGCGAACGAAATAGCGTTAGCAGCCGAATGTGTGTGATCGTCGCGACCGATGTGATATCGTGCCAATTGGCACAATTTCAGCGGTCCACGCGCTACAGGCGAGTCACCTATCTTTCGCTGTTTTGATTTAATCTATGCTGGTTACCATAGACTACGTTCTATCCCAAAAATACACAAATTCTTTTGGGACAAGTCGTAGAAGTGAAAAGCAAAAATACACCGTTAAATCTTGGCCGTTTTAATCCCGTGGAGGGTCGATTCGGACATGAAATACTATCAATTTGTAAAGATAAATTTAAAAAATAAAGTACTTTTTTCCAAAACTCGAGTTAATATACGCATGTACGAAATTAACTTCTTTAAGTAAATGAGTCAATGATCTAGTAGGTAGTTGTCAGTGGATGCGTACTAACTACATACAGTTCATTGGCCTCGCTCAGCTGACGTTTACTTGAAGAAATTAATTTCGTACATGCGTAAATTAATACGAGTTTAAAAAAAAAGTACTTTATTTTTTAATATTCTTTTTACAAATCGATAGTGTTTCATGTACCGAATCGACCCTTCACGGGATTAAAACGACAAAAATTTACACAATTATAGTTTAAAGGCACTAAATGGTGAATATTTTACAAGGAATACTTACAGCTCTAACTTTCAAACTGTGGGTTTAACCATAGACATTAACTAAAAGGAATTATTTATTTAAAATAACAAGTGTTTGAAACTCAAAACTGGACTTGAATATTTAACTGACGAAACGTTACAAACGTAGGCTGAAATAAAATAGTAAGCGTAAGTATCATAATATGAAAAATTGCTGGATAATTTTAGTAACTAGATAAGAGCCGGCACAGAGAGAAAATTACACAGTCAAGCTGTGGGCGGACTCGGGCGGACTTTGTGAATAAACAGTAAATAAAAATGTGAGGGATTTATTGCTCTGTCAACGTTATAAATAAATAGGGCGTAGTATAATCTTAACAGAATAAGGCGTTGTATCATTTTGCGTGTAGGTAGAAAGAGACTTTGGCGTGGCTTGCGAGAATGTTCGAGAGAATAATCGTGGTCCTGGAACGCAAAAAACAACTGAATAAATAAGTTTAGGCTTAGATTTAATCATAACAGTGGAAGATAGGTGACTTGCCTCTAGCACGTGGACCGCTGAAATCAGACCCTAGGCGACGCGATTTAGCTCGCACCACAGCGCCGGATTAAGATCAGAATACTCACTGATAGACAAGGAGAGAGATAAGTTTCTGTCCTTGTCTATCAGTGACTGTAGGTTTGCGACTGTGATGACACTGATCATAGGTGTGTGAGTTTCGAGTCCAGGTTTTCTGATTGCGATGTTAGCGCGTATCGTATCTTCCTACAAAATATATCAATGGGTATAAGTCAGTAAAAGTCTGACACATTCTCTCGTTCCACTCAGAGCGGGAGAAGCTGTTTGATGATTCATCATCATCATCATCGCTTGAGTTGAAAGACGTCCACTGTTGGATAGTGTCAAGTGTTGCCATAATGACCGGTCTTATGCGTCTCGTATCCATCGTATTCCCCCGACCCTCGACAGGTCATCGGTCTACCACGTGGGAGGCCTTCCAACGCAAGTTATTTGATGACTGCCCACCTCAAAAAGAGGGCTGCAGGATTGTTTGAAAGAGCCACCCTGACCGCCACAAGAAACCGAATTCGGAAACTGTATGTTTAATTAGTACTGGTCGTATAAAATTTCTATTAATAAAAAAAAAACAGATGTTTGATCATAATTAGGAAACCGAATTCAGAAACCGTAAGTTCGTGGTCAGCCTTAAACTCGAATAAGAGTTATTTTTTTATTTACGAGTTTATCTAGCTAAAGTTGTTAAAAACATAAAAGGCCCTTTTCGACTTTTGTATTTTGACTACCTAGCGGCCTTTCCGGTGTAGTATAGCTACTACTGATGATGATGTAATTTTCCAATGTTTTTTTTTTCTGCTAACCTTATACCATAAATAAGCATGATTTTTTTATAGAAAAACAATTGTAATTGTGAGCTATAATGCACACTATATTTGTACGCCTCTTGGCATAACATGGCGTTCTGTTACTCAAATATATGATTAGTATTTTGTACCTGTGTTAACAAATAAAAGTGATTAGTGTTATTTTGATCTTACTAAAATAATAATTAGGATCTGGTGTAGTAGTAGCTATTTTAGTAGTAGCTGCAGTAAACCGGACCAGCCGCTAGGTGGTCATACAGATGTCAAAACGGCACATTTATTTTTTGACAACTTTAACCCGACAGACATTGTTGTCTTACTATGAAACACGCGCATTGTTAAATGCTCTGGTTAAAGAGTTGTAGTTTTCTGATCAATTTTCTTGATTTATCTTTCCAGAAAGACCTTCTTGTGACAATAACAAACACAACAAAAAAGGAATTAGCGAAATTGGTCCAGCCCACGAAACACTGATTCATTTTACCTCAAAAGGAAAAAAAAAAACGGAACTCTATTAGGATCACTTTGTTGTCCGGTTGTCTGTCGGTCAAGACCCTTTATTTCGGGAACGCGTGGAGGTATCGTGTTGAAAACCAAAACCATATACTCAGGTTTGCAGTCCCTTGAAGCTGCAAAAAAAAAATGAAGCTTCTAAGTAAACGAGAAAAAACTGACGGACGCCGAAAGGCCTCAAGGGAGAGACCAGACCAAGAGGAACACACCCAGGCGGAGTCCAGTCGGACCGCCACGGAGGGTGCGCTGCCCGGGAGTATCGGCACAACCAGCTGTTGGTGCTCTTGGGCGGCGATTTGGGAGAAGTGGGTTCGCCTCCGGTACGTGTCTGTTCAGCAGACATGACCAGGATGGCGAACGTGACAATGGGGACCCCACCTCATTTAAAAAAACAAGGCAAAGCTGAGTGTCAGCACACAATGAACGCGACTACCAAAGAAACACCTTTGGTGGTGGATTGTACCTGGTAATTTGTAGATTACCTAGTTAATGCTCATATTAACGTATTCCATATTGTAACGATAGGTACCTACACATATATAAAATATACTAGCGATCCTGACAGACGACAGAAACTGGCAAAAATAGTCAGAAAAAAAAATGAGAACCCCATGGAATGCTACCTACCGGGACAAATTGTATTTTCAAACCATACAGGGACCCACTTAAATATAAACCCAAAATTTCATCCAAAATTTGAGGAGTTGACAGACAACGTACAGAAGAATTAATTTAAAAGATCAAAAGAAAAAGGGATATGGTACCGAACTATCCAGCCTGAGATTTCCCGGGTTCCATGGATTGACTGTAATCTCAATAGGAATTTAATAACTATAGCTGTAAGACTTCGCTCCGGACATATTCCATCAAATAAATTTAACTATTTGATGAAGAAAGTTTTGTCTCAGAATTGTGATTGATGATGTATTCCATATCTTGATGGAGTGTGTTCGGAATGAAAATACGAGGATCAATGTTTTTGGACGCTGTAAAAATTATGATATTGGCATTTGCAATTGATTGGCATTTTCTTGTATTTTCGTTAAAACACATCAGTATCTATACAAATCCTTTGGTGATTATTGTAATTTTAATACCCGTTATCCCAATAGCTTTCCCCTGCCCAATATAAAAACTGATCTATATCGAAGGAACTGTTACCCTATGTCCATTAAATTATTTAACAAATTACCGAGTGACCTGAAAGACTTACCCATTACACTATTCCGAAAAAAATTGTACACCTGGCTAGAAAGAAGAAAGAAAGAAAAATATTTTATTTGACACAATTACATAGACACACACAATGCAGAAACAATATGATACTTAAGATAAAAAAAGGATAAAAACAAATTGTGTGTCTCACGGTTGCGCCAAATAGGTCCAGTTCAGCAGAAATGCCAGACAGCTACGTGGTAGTTGCCTGACGCTGGTTTTCAACTGAACCTTATTTAGAGTGATCGGTTGAAAATTGGTTTATTTACCCAGTTAACAGTGTAAGGTGTAGGGTAATTAAAAAAAAAAAAAATTACGTACCTATTATTTAAGTTTGTGTGGTAAATAAAAAATATGTGTTCAGTGTAAAAAATACATAAAATTTAACAAAAATAATAATAACAATAATAAGCCAATCTAATTGTGCTTTATTCCACGCGCACGACAAAAAACCGGTTTTAAAAACGACACAACCACAACACGTCGCCATCTTTGCGCGCGGTGCAACGATACTATGCTTAGGGCAGCTAAGCGCAACGGACGAATTCTAAACAGCGCAAAATTTTTAAAATAAAATAAAATCTAGTTATTAACTTCGGGTACTTTGAAAAAAGAAAAATAATAAAATATTCCAAGGAGATAATGCTTGAGTTTTTACGTTATCAATTAAGGGAATTAATTACAAAGTGTTATGTGATAAAGGAAGTGAAAAAAGATTATGTACGAGTATATAAGCAGAAGGTAAGTGTCGTTTGTTTATGGCGGTATCTATTTAAAAGAAACAAAGTGCCAAGTGAATGTGTGTTTGAGTAATATAATTATATTTTTTTTTTTTTTAGTTATAGCTCGCAATGCCTGCCATGTTATCGGAATGAGTGGCGACGACAATACAAGTACCGGATGCGAGTAGACCAGACACATAGGGTAAGTCAACATGAAAATAAATTAATTCAGCAATATTATTATTATTAGAACACTAAGTAACATGTCCTTCGTTTCCCACAGGTCTCCCGAGTATGCGGAAACGCAGGTATCGCAGATGATGCGAGCGCTTCGGGCCGCGAACACAATGAAATGAGCAGACAACGGTGCTCAAGGAACCTTCATCACCTACAATGCCGTAGATATGCATAAGCTATTTTTATATTTTTGCAACACATTCAACACACGTCTTACGAATGAAGCATTTAAATTAAAATCCGTATTGGCAGTTTATATGAATGAGACGTTAAGTGTGACCATATCCAGTTTCCTTTGCGCATCTATCAGGTACTGCCGTAAACGCGTTCTAAACGTATGAATTGTGCCCAGTACTCTTATTGGTGGAGGGATGTTATTCCACACCTTGGAAGCAGCGTATCGGAAACTGCCTCTGAACGCTGCTGTTCTATGAGGCTGCGTTGAGAGTTGCTGTGCACAAAGCCTGGGCGCGCAGTCCCGTCTACTAGTTATCCAGCTGAGCTTGTCGTACAAGTACCTCGGTTTCTTAGTCTTGATGACGCCAAAAAGAAGACAGGCTAAATGTAACTTTCGTCTTGACTTCATTTTTAAAATAAACTGTTTGTTAAGAAAGGGGGTAACATGACTTCTAGGGGGAACTGAATAACAGAAACGAGCACATGCATTTTGGACTCTCTGTATAAGTCTATCGGTACGAGCAAGCAAGCGAGGGCCGTAAACCGTATCAGCGTAGTTTAGTTTAGAAAGAACAAGGGTTTCGACTAACTGCTCGCGGAGCTTCTCCGACAGGAAAGGTCTCATCTTGTACAGCAGTTTCAGGCGATAAAAGCAATTTCTAACAGAGTCAGCGACGTGTTTCTCAAACCTAAGGCCACTGTCCATACGCAACCCAAGATTTCGCGCCTCATCAACTCGTTCAATAGGCTCACCCATAAGAGTCAAACTCAGGCTTGCGGGCAACTTCTTCAACTGCTGCTTTGTACCAAACAACATATATTTAGTTTTCACTGGGTTTAACGTCAGACAGTTCTCATCGGACCAGACGGAAATTCTTTCTAGATCATCATTAAGATCTCCAATGGCTGATTCGTAGTCCTCGGGTTTAAATGATAGATACAATTGGACATCATCCGCATAAATGTGGTACTTGCATTTCTGAAGGCACTTTATTATGTCTGCACAGTAAATAATAAAAATAATCGGACCTAAAATTGATCCCTGGGGAACCCCTCTCTCTATTGCAGAAAGGGCTGAAGTCAAAGTAGAACCGTCTGCCAAACGTAATTCCACGAGTTGCTTTCTGTCACCGAGGTAGCTTTGGAACCACTGTATAGCATTGTCGTCAAACCCGTAATATTTTAACTTCGAAATTAGCAGTGAAACATTGATACAGTCGAACGCACGTGAAAAATCAAGCAGCACAACCAGTGTGCACATGCCCTTATCTTGAGCAGATAGAATGTTGTCGGTAACGTCCAGCAACGCCGTAGAAGTGCTCCGCTGTTTCCTAAAACCGGATTGAAGGTCAGGTAGCAATTCGTTCTCTTCCAAAAACTGAGTCAATTGCCGGCACACTACTTTCTCCATTACCTTTGAAAGACATGAGAGGATACTGATTGGTCTCAAGTCTTTGACTTCTGTAGGGTTAGGAGTCTTGGGTATGGGTCTGACTATAGCAATTTTCCATTGATAAGGAAACTCAGATGTCCATATGGAGCAATTAATAATGTCTGTAATAGTAGGTAAAGTATGAGGTAAGGTTAGGGTAAGCATATTCAGGGTTATCTGGTCGTAACCTTCAGCGTTAGACTTAAGCTCGGTAATAATACGTGAGACGTCGCTTTGGTCCACCGGGGCGAGTGTGAATATTGCTTCGCTGTACCTGTTGGACTCATAAAAAGATAAAAGCGACGGGCTAGCTACCGGGTTGCCTGGAACTTTCAAAAAAGTGTTATTAATTAGGTCGGGGTTTCTAAAATGTGAAGGGAGGTCTTGTCTTTGCTTTGAAGGTACTAAAGTTGACTTAATGTTCTTCCATAGCAATTTAGGATTTTTAATCTTATTATTAATGTTGTGCTTAAAATATGCAACTTTTTCATGATGGAGAGAACTTTCTACCAGAGACTTTAACTGCTTATAGTATCTTTTTTTTTGCTCATTTTTGGTTTTCCTATATACAGCTAATGCCTTATCTCGTAAAGCCATCATGAGCTTTAAAGTGCCCGTAATCCAGGGATGCGGTTGTTCCCTAATAGTACAAGTTCTCAGCGGTGCGTGGAAATCAAACAAGGTGGCCAAGCAATTATTAAAAAAGTCGACCATGTCATTAACGTTGTCAAATTTAGAAGCCTGTTCTATATTTAATCGCAACAAGTCCTTACAAAAACTGTCCCTACAAATATCCTTTATAGGCCTAAAATTAATTTCAAATGGTTTAAATTTGTCCCGCTGTACGTTAAACTCGCTCACTATAATGGAGTGGCCAGTAATCGATCCAAAGGCGTTTACCGCCGTGTATCTTGCTTTAAGGTCAGTGCACAGTAAGTCGATCAGAGTCTCGCTTGTATCCGTAAAATGAGTCGGTTTTGTGACCAACTGAGCGAGGCTCGTGTAATTTAAAAACTCAAGTACTTTTTTAGTTTTAGCCTCGCTCATGTTGAGCATATTAACGTTAAAATCCCCGAGTAATATATGATGATCACAATTACCCAATGATGCTAAAGTGTTCGTGATGCCATCAAGGAACAGATCGAGGTCGTACCACGGTGGTCGATATGCCGTACCAATCGCAATTCTCTTACCACTTAACGTAATTGTTAGCCACATTTGTTCAATGGAATCGAACCTGGGATCGACCGTACCAGTGACGATACGCGCGCTCAAACCGCGGCGCAAATAAAATGCGACGCCCCCACCCCTGCTGCCGCGAACAGCTGTCGGCCGCGGAGTGTGGCGTAGGCGATAGCCGGGCACGATCGGCGCGCGCCCCTCCTCGCCCGGCCGAAGCCAAGTCTCATTTATAGCGAAAACATCGCAACCATACTTTTCGATTGCACATATCAAATCGTCATGACCCGTACCCAGAGAACCTGCATTAAGGAAGCCAACTTTAAGATATTTATCCCTTTTACCTAGCATGACTATAATGTAAAATGTCTCCTATAGTTACTTGAGTCGGCACCTGCATTCCGTTTTTAGTAATTAAATACATTATATTTAAAGTAGAACTTAGAGATAGGAAAATTGTATAGTAAATTTTAGGTATTAGATAATCAATAGAATAATAATAAAAATGTGTAAATAGAATAGAATTAATAAATAAAACGGGGTGTAGGATGTAGGTGTAAAAAAATAATCTAACTTTATGGGTACGAGTAAACCAGTTTACGAATCCTCCGAGTTGCACCACCGCGAGACACGCATAGACAATGAATAAACGCAACAGATCATACTTATATAACCATACATTTTTGGCCACGAATAACAAAACACGTTTCATAGGAATGTTAACAATCAAGAGCGTAAAGTATACATCGATATGAAAATACACAGAAACACACGACACAAGTTTAGGACAAACTTTGCCCGTTAGCAACCAAAACAGATGCGGGTTCAAAAATACGCTGTATGTCAGCCTCGCTTCGTATCTGGGAAGTGGGATCCCCGGGTTTGCATCGGGCAAGAATGCGACCTTGCTTGCACCACACGAACTGCCAACCCAGCCTACTCCCAGCTTCCCGCGCCATGCGAAATAACTCACGATTTTTCTTGGTGAGGCGCTCGTTGATGTAGAAGCGTGCCGGCGCGCCTGGCATGCCAAGATCTGCAGAAGTCATACCACGTCGCACTCGTGCAGCCTCCAGTATCTCGTTACGAAGGCCGCGGCGCGCAAGTTGCACGATGAGAAAGCGGGGGCGGGTCACCACCGGCTCTGGCTGCGTTGCGTTTATGCGCCTGCCTCCAACACGCTCGGCACTGACAATGTCGCGAGCCTCGATTTTTACACCTATCTTTGACGCCACCAGTATAGCCGTGTGTATAGGGTTTTCGCCACTCGTCTCAGGTAGGTTCGAGATCTGAATGTCAGTGGCCAGTAACTCCTGGTCACGGTCGTTGATGTCGTTCCGCAATTGGTCAATTAGTTTATGGACGTCTGACGAACCCACGGGCTGAAACTCTTTTCGGTTCTCCAAGGCAGCAACTCTCTCCTCCAAACCACTCATACGCTCATTTGTAAACTGCAACGACGCTCTCAGCTCCGCCAGATCATTGCGCAGTAACAGGAACTCACTACGTACTGTTTTGATTAAATCCTCTTTAAATTTCTTGAGCTCAACCATGATGTCTTGGGTGAGCTCTTGCGGGGCTTCCGAGGTGGTGGTATTTGTAGGGCTCGTGTCCAAGAGATCCTCAAGAAGTACATCTGCAGGCCCTCTCACCGGCGTTTCGGACCGATTATCCCGCACAACGTTTTTGTCGCATTCTGGGCACCGCCAAGAAGATGATATGGAGCCTGCCTTCTTAATGCCAACACACTGCCTATGGTACCAAGATCGGCAGCTGTCACATTTCGCCGCATCCGTCGACGTAAGGAATTTGCCGCAGCCCCCACACTTAACCATGGTGAAATTAATTTAGGTCCTTGATTTTGTCCTTCGATTGAGACGTCGAACTACAGAATAGTTCCCTTCGGTATCAATAGATGGCGCTGTTACCAATAACGCGTTTACGGCAGTAATCACGGTGTTATGGTAGGTTGAGATACCATAAAACTTATGACACGGGTTCAATGCAGAGTTGCGCATACACTGGAACTGGGACACAAAGTGTTTTGCAGAAACTATTTACCAACAACTGTTATGATTTACACTTATCGGGTAGCAAAATATTTGGTAACAGATCGAACACACAGTTTTTACTGTTTATTTTTTTGTACACAGAACAATATCGCTAGATAACAGCGTCACTTGTCATTTGCACCAATTTATGTACTTGTGTAATAAAGTTTTGATGTTTCTAGGAACTGTATTATTTTTTAAAAACGAAATATAATTATGACACTGTTACTCTAACAAAGTAGATACCGTCACCGGTTATTTTTTGGTCCATACGAGCAGGATCGTGAATCATTTTCTTGTAATTTCGCAATATAGTATTTGTTCCATAGGGAATAAACGCAACGCGCCTGTTTACCTAGATATAATAGTAGAAAACCCGCATCTAGGCATTTAGGCAACTATACGTTATTTCGCTCGTATAGTTAAAGAGTCATTGATAGTTACGGTACCTACGCCGTCAACCGCACCGCATAATTATAGTTAGCTACGTAAATATCAGCGTAGATATAAATCGATCGCATTCTTTTTCTTGACGTTTTGTGCATTGTGAATGTGACCGCACCGCTAACACGCCCGCTCGAAATTACAAGAAAATTGACTATTTTCGTGATCCAATCATTCAGAGACTCCACAATAGTGCTGTGTTAGTGCAATACAGGACCTGGCAGTGATTTAAATGTGCGAAGACGAGGATCGGCCGGTGCCACGTGCAATCTTCGAAGTGCCACGTGCAACCAACGAAGTCTAAAGGTCAGTGCTCCTTCCCAATACATTTATTCCATGCCAGGCGCAGTATCTGCATATTGTTAACAAACCTAAGATCGCTTTTCAAACCTACAGTCCATTAAACATCAAGCAAATTCGCGCAACCATTACTTTTTGGTAAAAAATACCGGCTAGTCAATAAACGTTTTTATACGACCGAGGAATACCTTAGTTATAAGAATAGAAAATTTATGTAACACCTTACTATGTTCCTTTAGTGCAATAATCAATATGTAATACAATATAATTAAATGTTAAGAATATATAGGCACCTATGTACTTAACCAGTTCATTTAATTATTAATTTAAGTTTCGTATACCAGAAATGGTGAATATGTCGATCTTTCCTGTTATATTATATATAACAATTTTTTACCACCTGTAACTACACATATTATGCGAATAAAATATTTGATTGATTGATTGATTGATTGATTGATACTATCCTCGCTTCTCCAATGTCCGATTAAGCTAAACAATTGTTTGAGTTAGTCTTAAGGTAGATTGTAAGTTTTATGTGTTTTCTTTACTGGGCGATGTGGTCGCTAAGCGACAAAGCCCATTAAATAAATTAAAAAAAAAGAATTAATTCTAAGAAATAGATTTAGATTTATAGATAAAATAGACGTGCCATTAGTTCTAAATCGTCTAAAGAGTTGCATGTGAAAGAGTCTACAATAAATCTACTTTAAAATAAAATAGACTGAATCAGTTCTAATAAATAAATCTATGAAAATAAGTATCTCGTATGTTTATCTAAATGGTGATGAGCAGAAGGCGTTACTGGCCGTATACACTTACTACAAATCATTATAAAGTGTTAGAAAAAAAAACATTGCCTCTACTATGAGCTCGTATCATATGATTTATGATCAACAGTACCCGTTAATGTCCATTACAATTAATCTAATATTAATAGTGTTTTTTGATGGCTTCCAATTTGATAAAGTTATTGAACTTTACACACACACATTCTATGATGTTATTTTTTACTCGAATATTTTATTATTCCACCGTATCCACACAACGTCATCTCGTCCCAAACTTAGCAGAACTCGTGGTATGAGTGCTAGACAACTGATAAACATAATAATTTGAATATATATATATATATATATATTGTTTAATTGTTTTATGTATCTGGTCTACTATTATATCTATTCTATTCCATGTATTCGCCTTCTCTCTCTCTTTTTTATTGCCTCTACCACAATTTGTCTCTGCTTCATCAAAGGTTGACTGGTAGAAAATGCCTAAGGCATTAAGTCCGCCTCTGTACTTTTGTGTGTATGAAGCATTTAATAAATAATGAATAAATTACACCCTGACACAGAACAGGGGCCCAAGTCTGCTATTTTTGTAAATTCGACATTCCAACACAATCCCATTGTCATTTTGGTAAAAGTTCTTAAGCGTAATTTAGACGGTACGAGTTTCTCGAACGTTTTGTTCGAGAAAATCGTACGCAATAATCGTAAGCAATAATCGCCATGACATTATCGTATCAAAGTGTTTAGACATAGGTAAGAAATAAATTCTCACCTACGATTATGTCATACGAGAATCGTAAGCAATAATCACTAGGCGATAATGTCCTGCGTCTGTTTAGACAGCAAAAATATAATGAGAAGATTCTTGCTTTCGAGAATCTCGACTTGTCTATACCTACCAAAGATCTTATATATTTTGGGGACAATCTGGATTGATTACGGAGCAATATTACACACTCTAAAGTGAACTATATTTTCATGTGTATTAGATTCATATGTTTCATTGACAAGTAAAAGAAGAAAAAACGTTCCAAGCAAGACAACGAGAAAGAGGTTTTTTTTTTAGGTATAAAGAGAGTTTTAGTAATCTTACTTGAGACGCGCCAGTTTAGAACAATTTCATCCAATTATCATCATCATTTCAGTCCAAACACGTCCACGGTTGGACACAGGCCTTTCCCAAATGTCGCCACAATGAGCGGTTCTAAGCGTTTCGCATCCATCGGATTTCCGCAACCTTTACCAGATCATCGGTCCACCTTGTAGGCCTTCCGCGTTACACACTGTCACCACTCCAAAACCTTTCGGCCCCAACGGCCATTTGGTCTGCGAGCAATGTGCCCAATTGGGACAATTCTATTCTAAAGAAGTTCAAGATGTTGTTATAGTACGTTGCAAATAAGCTCTAAACATATCAATACAATTAATAAATACCTACATGTGTTTTTTTTTTGTTTTTAACTGCATATTAATTTTGCTCCGGAATCAATCCAGTTTGTCCCTAAGATATTATATGATCCTTGTTCTCGCCAGAGTGGACGAGCGAGAGGTAAGTCATAGTACCTCTCGCTCGTCCACTCTAGCGAGAATCGTATGTTCGAGTCGAGAAACTCGAACCGTCTAGGTATGAATGTTTAGACGGAGATGCTTTTTTGTTCTTACGATTATCGTACGTTCGAGACGAGAAACTCGCACCACCTAGGTATGTGTTTAGACGATGACATTTTTTCTATGCTCTTACGATTCTCGTATGTTCGAGGCGAGAAACTCGTACCGTCTAAATTGCGCTTTAATCTGCTAAATCATAATGATCGATCATTGGTCGGTTATTGGTCTCGTAAACGAATGGTGGTAGAATGACTTTGTCATATTCAGACAAATCTAATGGTAGTTATATTAGTCATAGTCATAGTACTTTATTGGTAAGGGATTCTTACACGTAATATACATAATTTTACATTTATATCAACAAATGATCATGTCACTAATCAAAGGAGCTGGCAAAATTTTAGCAGATTACCCTATAAGTCAGAAATTCATTTGTCATTATGTATGAGATTAGGTACCATTTCTTACAATGGTATGTCAGTGATTGACTGTTGGAAAGTCATAGTGACGCCATTATACTAGTAGATTACAAAATTTGTCAAAATCAACCATGATGAAATCAACGATAGACGATTCTGACACTATTGTAATAGTAGATTTGAGGCCCAGAGATCGTGCTCATTAAACAAACGTTTATCCTGGGTGGGAATTCAACCCACGACTTCAGGAATAGCAGTAAGGCCATTGACCACTAGACTACAATCGCTATAGGATGGTGCGGGCGACAGCTGTCAGATTCATATAATGCAGCTACCTATCCTTTTCTCTCATCTTAAAATGCATACTTTCCTCCTGCTGTCATCCTACCCACGCTATGTATGGCCTCACGCCTCACTCGCCGGGATTCCGACCCCGACTATCAGCCACGGTAGACGTGGACTTGTAGACGTCAAGAAATAGGTAGCTTGCCCTCCGACCGTCCGGTACTGAACGGACCGAGCCCAGTCGACAGCAGCTAGTAGTGATCTACGCGCTCCTCAAAGAGCTGTCAGCAAACCGTAGGGTCCCAGCAGGGCCGATGCCTGCAAGGACCGCAGGGAATTTCTGGAAAGGTAACCCGTAATCCTAGCACGCAAAAAGCAACTGGAGGACACAGGTCTGGTTTTTTCAACACTTGAAAAAACCATGCTATGTAGACCTTAGATGAACAGGCCTGTCATAATATAATGACGGGCCTGTTGGTCTAGTGGTTAGTGGCCCTGACTGCTATGCCGAAAGTCGTGGGTCAACATTTGTCCACCCAGGACAAATGTTTGTGTGATGAGCACGATCATTTGTTCTGTGTCTGGGTGTAATTTATCTATAATATGTATGTTTTTAGAAATATGTATCTTTATCAGTTGTCTAGTACTCATAACACAAGCTCTGCTTAGCTTGGGAGTAGACAGCGTTGTCTGATAGTTGTGTAGAAAAAAAAACATGCACATACTGGACCTTTTCACAAGAAACAAAAGCAGTAATGGAAATAAAAATACCATATTTATTCAACAGAGAAACAATATATTTTCCTTAACGCGATACACGTTATCTAGTTTCATTTCCGTAAGCAACCATTAGGAAAATGACGTTATTTGTTCTACTAATAGATTATAGTAATATAAGACGTAGGACAGAGCTTATTTTACTTCGGAGCCCAATAAACAGGTAAAAATAGTTGATTGTTTATTCATGTACCGCAAATTTATAAACATTACGTCCGTCAACCATCTATCTATATTATCTACTAGCTTAAATTCTACCAGCGGCTTCGCTCTCGTGAAAGTCGGTTTACCCTCTTGGGGCTTTTCTCCCGCCCTTGAGCGGACCGGGAGATAGTGTCAGACTTACTTATTAAAACCTACCCCGTTCCTTCATTGCCTTTCATACCGGGACCGAGCCTTCTTTTCAGAAGCCGACCCTTGGCTCCAGTAGGCTTTGGCAATGCCTGACTGCTAGCAAGCTGGGCGTCTACGCTGTGCTGACAGCTTCATGAGGCGCGCGGGAACAGTACGCGCCGTCGACCACTTGGGTCCGCAAGCCCGCACCTGCAGTGGTCGGAAATCGGGATCGGTATCCCGGCGGCTGAGGCGTGCGGCCGCCGCCTTCGCTAGCATTACTGCTTTGCAGAAGGAGGCGACCGCCTGCCACCCCTCCTCGCTCTGGACCATGGCCTGTACCAAAGCCCGGCGCGAGAGATCGCCGCCGCCAATCGCCTCCACAAGAACACGGCGATGCTCAGTACCTCTACCATGAGTTTTAAGCAATAGTATTCGTCGTTACTCGATATCGACGCCGTAAATATTTTGTATGGCAAATTTTGCAGCGCCTCTAGCGGTCACTTGCAGAACCAAAATTTGCCATACAAAATATTTACGGCGTCGATATCGAGTAGCGACGAATACTATTGCTTAAAACTCATGGTAGAGGTACTGCCCAGGCGGGGCACACCTCTACCGTGTGCTCCATCATGTTCTCCGGGTGGTCAACACAGTGACGACACCCGGGCGTCACCTCCGCACGAATCCGAAACAGATACTTACCGAACTTGCCATGTTCGGTAAGTACCTGCGTCATGCGGTAGGTGAAAACGCCGTGAAGTCTTTCCAGCCACGCCTCAAAGAGGGGACTTACCGCCATAATTGTGGCGTGCCTAACAGTTTTGGGTGTTTAAAGTTTTTTATGAAAACTTTTTCGCGAGCGAAGTCGCTTGCAAAGTGCTAGTAATAAATAAAGAAATAATAAATCTTCACGTAAAAACTTGTATAAGAATAAATATGTCAATGTCAGAGGGCTGTCAGCGAGCTTATTATTAAGTTGGGAAAGTTTTTGAGCATAAATCACACACGCCTTACTTTTAAAATGTAGACGGCATTTCCTATTATTTTGCGTATAAACGAATTTATGTCTAGCTTGTCAAGTTGATTTGTAAGTAATTACCATCAAAATTAAGGAAATCATTAAATTCAAATATAGCGACTCAGAAATATTTTCACACTAGCTATCCCCCGCGGCTTTACTCGCCTTTTCAGCTTCCTTGGGTCGTAGCGTGATGTTATTTAGCTTATAGTTTTCGTCATGATTCAGAAAGATTTTTCCTATTTGACTGGAATTTTGAGAGATTTGCTAGCTATAATAAAAAAAAACTCTTCCGCTTAATAATGTTATTATATATACAATCTATAAACGTTTAAATACTGTCTTCTTTTATATAAGTCTTCTGACATATTTGTTGTCTAAATCTTGATGAAACTTTGTGTATACCTTATTTGAGTAGGCCCCCGGGATGGTTTGGTTCTTAATTTAAAAAACAGTTTTTGACTAGAACAACTTTTGTCGCGATTAATGAATTCAATAAAGACTTAAAATTATTTGTGGTTCATCCTTCCATCCTTAGCCTGATCAAAAAAATCTGTGCTTATCAAAACAGCAAGTTCACAGATCACGAATGGAGGTTCGTTCACAGAATAAAAGAAACTATAAAAGGCAGTAGGACAATGTCACGTTGGCTATTAACCTATAATGGCTCCTGGAAGAAATCTCTTCTGTGTATTTTATGTTGTTTATATAGAATAAGAAAGGATCCGAAGTTCATCCCCTGAGGGAATAAAACGGGGGCCAAAGTTTGTATGGAGAAACTTGGTTTTTTTGTTCGTGTGTACATAAATAAATAAGTAAATAATATAGTACTTACTCTGTGCGATGTGTGATAAATAATAACACCAATATCAGTGCGCATGATGGCCGCGGGATGTCCATCCTCCGTCTGCAACAAATAGTTTATAGTTTAATTTCGAATATTTTTTTCAGTTTTATATAAACTAGTGCTTGACTGTGATCCCACCTGGGGCCCAAGTCTGCTATTTTTATAAATTCGTCATTCCAACACGATTCCATTGTCATTTTGCTAAAAGTTCGTAATCTGCAAAATTCATAATGATCGATCGTTGGTCGATCAGTGGTTTTTTAGCTGTCAAAGTCAAAGTGACATTAATGCTTATTATTTTTATATAAAGCGTCCGCCGGCCGGCATTTTCAGTGTTTTGTTTTTGTTTGTGTTTTTATTATGATATAAGGCAGGTATTCATTTGTCATTACGTAAGTTTGTGAGCGTGTGTGTTTGTAATAGGATAAACTTTATTGTACACCTAAAAAGCAACTTTACGAGAGAGAAGCTGCTGGCAACAGTCAGCATGCTACTCGTGTGTTGACGACGGCGTCTCCACCAGTGACCATCGTGGCGCCTAAGTGCTCTGTGGGTACACGGCAGACAGCATAAATTATGCAAGATGGCTGCCGTCCAAGCGCGTAAACTTTCATGTGGGATGCACTTTATTTATACTGCACGGGAAAGGTCAGGAGACGACCCAATTACCTGCCTCGCGGTCTTTCGTGGTAACGACATGTTTGTTATTTGTGTGTATGTTTGTGTTTGTATATAAGTAATAACTGTCTGTTTGTGTATTACTGAGTGTAAATCATTATCAGTCTGTAAGTTCGACTGCACAGTCGGTTGAGTGTTTGGCTATTGCGCTGCGTGTCACGGGTTCGATTCCCGCACGGAATAAATATTTGTATGGCCTGCAGATAGTTGGGTCGGGGCTCGGTGTCTTGTGTTAAGTTTACATGTTTGTACGTACGAACGACATAGAGTTAAGCTAGAACTACACTGCGCATACGTGGGCTACAGCATGCTGATCTGGGCGCGTCGGTCTCCATACATTTTATATGGCAACTAGACTTGTAGAGCTACACTTGATCCACGCCAAGCGACGTCGTTCTACGTACAAATTAGGCGTGTTACACGTGTGCGTCGGTCCAATGTAGTTCTAGCTTTATTCCTAGAGCAAACAGAAATAGATCGAGAGATAATGATAGAAAGCCTAGAAAAATAAAAATAAATAGATGCTGTAAATCGTAAAAACCTTCAAAAATTTAAATTTCGCTGTCTACCCTGTAATTTTACCTTAAGAACTGTGCTCTTTTGAATTGTTAGGTATTATTAGGTAGGTATACCTCCTCGTACACGCTACGGAAATCCATTAACGAAACAATAGTTGAAAAAGAAAACCTTTCCCAAAAGATCTTATCGCGTAAGATTGTGCGGCAATTTTTGATTATTTAATCAAACAAGTTCTCGGCGCTAACCTACTTAAAGTTTAAAGCTCTATGGAAAGTTACATTCTATCAGCAATAATTATATCAAACAGTAAAGATGGAATTTGACCACGTGATATTTACTTAGCACGCATTATTCCATTCACGGGCGTCGAGAAGATAAACTTGCTCGTCCCTATATTTTAATACAATATATAAAAATAATCTGAAATACAAGAAGTAAAAACTTTAATAAGAAAAAAAATGTATGTAGTGATAATAATACTTATCGATTAAAATTCATGTTGAGCTGGATTTCTTACGAAATTTTACTTAATTTTAATTAACGAATTTAACTTAGCGAAATTTATTTCTTTTTATTTGTACTCTTCTATAACATTTCTTTTTGTTATTCATAAATCCGTCGATCGCATCAGGAATAAGGATATCCGCAGGAGAACCAAGATCGTCGACATAGCCCGAAGAATCGCCAAACTAAAGTGGAAGTGTGGGTGGTGAGGGTGGTCGATGGGGCCGAAAGGTTCTGGAGTGGCGACCGCGCACCGGAAAACGCAGTGTTGAAAGGCCTCCCACAAGGTGGACCTGGTGAGGTGGAATGCGGTGGATGCGAGACGCACAGGACCGTTCGTTGTGGCTACACTTGGGGAAGGGTTATGTCCAACAGTGGACGTACTTCGGCCGAAATGATGATGAAATATGGGTAGTTCCACTGCAGTACAGGAATTTATTTCAGTGCGTACCAAAATGAATTAAGTAGAGTCATCATAAAAGGAAAAAAAACCATAAGTTTGTTATACAAATAGTCATAGTCAGTAAAAGTCTGACACTATCTCCCGCTCCGCCCAAGGGCGGAAAAAAGTCCTGTGACATCTACAAACACAAATAAGTACACCGATTTCCATTTCAAAATCGATTGAAATTAATATTCTCGGCAGACATGTCTTCAACACACAGGAAATCGAATTAGTAAGACTTTCCGATCATAAATCGATTTGGATCTCGAGGGTCGATCCCTTAAACCTTGGTTCGGGAAATTAATAAATAATTTCATCATAAGAGATTTGATTTGATTTTTGACTGGGGAATATCTTTGCTTCTTGTTGAGTGATACGTAGCAAGGCATTATTTTCGAGTAAAAGATAGAGAATAAGTAAACTGCCCCCCTAGCCAAGTTAAAATCGTTTCGTTTAGCGTGAACACTTGGAGTTGGCCACGCCCCCGATTCCTTTATTCTGATGTCATCTCAACGCTAAGTCACGTGGTCAGAACAAAGGAATTGGGGGCGTGGCCAACTCCAAGCGTTCACACTTGGCTAGGGCATTTTTTATTCTTGGGGTAAATTAGTCAAATAATTCTTCTTGCTCTGGGTGGAGTGGAGTGTCAGACCACCAACCACTTACGAGCCAACCCAACCAACCGATCAACCAACTGACCAACCAACTTTTATTTTATGGTTAGGCTCGCTTGACCAATATCTCACCTGATGTAAAGCGACAATATGGTCGACGATGGAGCACGCTTGCCTAGAAGTAACTCTACGTAATCTCTTGACTGAAGAGGTTGTAGCTATCAAGAAATAGACTCCGGCAGGGACGTGCACTCCTTAACTGTACGGCTAAAACCAACCCCTGTTCCTTCGTTGCCCTTTGTATTCCAGGGCTGCGGGAACTATTCCGAACAATTTCGTAGCCCTAGCAGGTATTAGCCCTTGTAGATTTCGTCAACCGTCCTGATAGTTCTTTGAAGCGTGCGAGGAACTGAACCTGCCATCGACCCGGGCCTAAACCATATAACGTAGCTTGTAACAATAGTGTAGCTTTTATCAACTTACTGACGGCCCTGGTACTCGAATTAAAAAAAAAATAGAACTTGTCAAGCTACCTCATGTCCAATCAATCTTTTGAATTAAAGTAAGTTAGGTAGTTGTAATCACGTTTCGCACGGTTTTGCACGGTTTGTGCATTTAGTTGTGCACGGTTAGTGCCTTCAGTTTTGCACGGTTAGTGCAGTATGTGTTGTGTTTAGTCAGTATCAAGTTTAGAAACTATTTAGTTTTAGACATAGAATACAGTCCCTTTGTTTTCCGTGAATGTAACACATTCTAATGTTTTTGCAGTACCTATTTGGCAGCAAATGTATTGAGTCAGACTTCTTGGCAAGCTCCGCTGAGGTACTCAATACTACTTACCTATATATTAAAATTCTCAGCGCCATTTTACCGATATCGCGCCACTCAATGATCCCACACATTTTCCAGTTGCGTAGACACTTGAAATGCAAAAGACACACCAATTTTACATCACAATATCTACTAGAAATCAATTTGAAAATACTTCACTCGAAAAATTCCCGCCTAAAATTCTGATCATATTATTAATCTCAAATTCTTGATTCAATTTTGAAAAAGTTTGTGTGTGTTTATGTTTGTTACTTATTTACACTCGAATGGGTGAACGGATTTGGATGAAATTCGGTATACGGTTAGACCATAGGACCGGAATAGAATATATTATACTTTTTATCCCAGAAATATATTTCTTGACCTTACATTAAATCAAAACAGCGGAAGATAGGTGACTCGCCTCTAGCGCGATCAGGCCCGTCGCCTCTAATTGCGGTTAACGCGATTTCGCTCCCACGACAGCGCCGGCTCTTTTCTCTATCCTTGTCTATCAGTGACTGTTAGTTTGCGACTATAATGACACTGATTATAGATGTGTGAGTTTCGAGTCCAGGGGCCCAAGTCTGCTAATTTTATAAATTCGTCATTCCAACACGATTCCATTGTCATTTTGCTAAAAGTTCGTAATCTGCAAATCCGATCATTAGTCGGTCTGTGGTTTTTTAACTGTCAAAGTCAAAGTGACATTACTAATTACTGTTTATTTAGAGCGGCCGCCGGCCGGCGTTTTCAGTGTTTTGTAGTTGTTATTGTATCAGTGTTTGGTTTTTGTTATAATGTAAGGCAGACATTAATTTGTCATTATGTAGGTAAGTACGAGATTACCATTCTATGCCATTTCTCTCAATGGAGTGTCGGTGGTTTATCATTGGAGTCGCCATTATATTAGTAGATTACCAAACTTGTCAAAATCAACAATTATGAAATCAATGATAGACCTTTCTGACACTATTGTAATAGCAGACTTGAAGCCCAGGTTATCTGATTGCGATGTTAGTGCGTCACGTATCTTCCCTTATATCTACATCAATGCTTGGAACAATTTTCTACTGTCATGCAAGCGAAACCGCGGCAGCAGCTAGTATTTCCATAAAACAAAGAATTATACCACGCATGATTTAAATTACGAAAAATCGACAATCAACTTCCATAAAAAATAGGAATTAAACGAATAAAAAATTAAAGTCATTAACTGCACAGTAAGTACCAACCTAAATACTGTAACTACCCTCAAATGTTCGGTTAATTTAGAAACTGCCGCCGAATGTTTGAGTTAGGAACACGCGAATATTTAATCAAGGCCCAAATTAAGAAGTTTTGTTTACAAACGGAGATGACTAATGGAGTCGTATTTAGAAAGTAAGTACGAGTATTATTTACCTTCTAATAATAGCTCCTTCGTGGGACGACTTACATATCTTTCTTAGGAGTTGGGTACTTTGGTCTCGCCACTTACACCCACTTATTCTTTGAGAAGTGGCTAGAGAGGCGCCATGGCGTCCTCACCTTTTACATTACCCAGGTTCTTATCGGATGTAGCATGTTAGGAAGGTTCCTGTTTGGGATTTAAGCGGAAGAAACGCCCGGGTGCCACTACAGTATGGAGAAAAAAATAACAACCAACCAGTACTGTGAGGACAGGCCAGTGGACACGGTAGAGCATACAGTGGAGGAACCTGCTTGTGCGGAGCATCACCGTGTCCTAGTGGAGGCAGTCGGCAGCTGCGACTTCTCGCGTCAGACCATGGTCTGGAGTAAAAAATGGGATACGATTGCCTCCTTCTGCGAAGTGGTAATGCTAGCCAGGGAGATGACCACTACCGTAAGGAAACGGATATGGTTACGTACCAAAAGGAAAAGGTGGGAAATAGTTTTCGAAAACCCGCTCTTATCTCTATCCCTTTTAGGCACGTAATTTACTGTTTTTGCACTAGTGTGGAAAAGTGCGCGAGTTAGCCCTTGTTATCATGTATGTATTGCATTTATCGTATCTGATACCCTCACCTACGGCTCGGGCGCTATGAAAAACTTTCTCCACTTGTATCAAAATTTACTGTTTTCATCTAATAAAATAAAATATTTATAACACCTTCCATGTTTATTTAAAGGTAGGGCTAAAAATATCATGTCAGCTAACGACTTTACAGCTAAGAGCGACGCCGGTTTTAGGACATTTAAAGGGATGGCATCTAAGAAATTGAATTAAATGACTGGACAGAGTGAGCGAAGGAATTTTGAAATTGAGTTTGTGGTTCAGTTAAATCTTATAGATTAAATGCCATGTATTTTTAGTGGTAAAAGATCAGACCTTGTGTTCACGGCATAGGCTTAAAGTGTACCACCATGAGCTCGACAAATGAATTTGCTATCAACGCTTGTGCGAAAAATCTGTACCGCGACTCACGATTCTTCTAATGCAGGCTTGCACGACACACTGAAGCTCGACATTACACTAGTGCGACATGAAGAATTTACATATTTTAGGGCGACACGGACAGGTTAGGTTAGAAGGGGACGAAGCGGGCCGGAGCTAGCGCCGGCGCAAGCTAACAGTATGCGCAGTCGAGGACTTGGGCTCGGTCCGGACGGTTACCCGACGGTCGGACAGCGAGCTACCCGTTGCTCGCCGTCCGCAAGCACAATCGTAGGCCACACCAGCGTGATGTAAAGCTTAAGTGTATCGTATCAAGTGTGCATTAGAAATAAGGTGAACCGTAGTACGCACAAGCGTTTATTGGACATCCATTTGTCGAGCTCACGTTATGATGGTATGATGGTGATGATGATGGCATATAGTTTTTGGCCTTAGGGACCGCACGTAGTTCACTCATAAGTCTATTCTCGCGTGTATAAGGCGAAGAACTCACGAAGCAGTTTTCAAACGCGTCCGCCGCGGTAGTCGAAGCCACTGCTTTATTTTTAAACTCACGAGACCGCAGTTTTGTGCGGTTACGCAGTCGTTACCGTTGCGATTTTCGCCCGCAAACCTGGCTGGTGATTATCACTAGACATGCGGTTGCTAGACGGCTCGCCGATGCAACGGGAGCCGCGAACAACTACACACACCGCGTTCGTAAAACGCGTCGCGAAATTTGCCTGCGTTCTACAGACGCTGCGGGCCCGCAACCGCGGCGGCCGCGAGTGAAAGCCGCTTCGTGAGTTTTTAGCCTAACTGTTCCGTGTAAGCATCATGGCCTTTTGAACATTCATTTAAATTCTTAATATAAAAAACAGTATTGAAGACGTCCTAAATCGATGCTCGATTTCCTACCAATATACTTATATCAGGAAAAAAAAGCTGGTGTTGCTACGCTAAAACGAATCAACTATAATTTATTTGTTTGTATTCAGAATTTGAAATGATTATTCAATTATGGAAGAAGTTGGTTCTTCCATAATTGAATAATCATTTCAAATTCTATGGAATAAGAAACAAAGTTCAAATTCCATTGTAACCTTTTACAAAAAAAAAAATGTAAGGAAAAAAACAAATACGATGGATTCAACCGAAAGCTCGAATTATAAATTCAAGTAAGCCTCATGTCCATTCAAAGAAGTTATTTGAATGTTCAAACAATAAAAAAAAAAAACAAAAGAAGAAAGCTATTGTATTGTTATAGCCTAAGAAATAGAAATGTCACAATTTCCTAGCTAGGAGCATTATTTTCTGAAAGTGCTCAGACATGATTTGAATATTTAATGAAGTACAGTTATTTATAACGTCTTTATGGAGTCAATTAGGCATGCCAATCCCGTTCTTTAGCTCTGAAAGCTTTATCAGCTTCAATAGGAAGGCTCATTCTAAACATTTTTAGGGTTCACCTCAAAAGGAAAAAAGGGAATCCTTATAGGATCACTTTGTTGTTCTTCTGTCTGTTAAGACCTTTTACCTCGGAGCGTTGAGGTCAGAGTTGAAATTAAAACAATAAAGTTAACTCTGCGGTTCCATGAAGCTGTGGAAAAATGAAACTTCTGTGGAAATATGAAACTTCTAGTTAACAAAAAAAAAGGAGTGGGTGTTTAAGCCACAAAAAACGTATTTCGACACTCTCAAAGAAATCAAAATTAATAGGGTAAGTACCCTAGAATTCTGAAATTTTGCATGAACCAAAGAAAATTCTAAAAACTGTTTTGTTGTTACATCACGAAAGTCGTGTTAACTTAGAAGTTTGATTTTAACACAGCTTCAAGGGACCGCTTGAATAAATATGGTTTTAGTTTCAACTTGATGCCTTTAAGCGTTCCCAAGATAAAGGGTCTTGACAGACAAACACACAGTTCCGTTTTTTCCCTTTGAAGTACGGAAACCTAAAAAGAAGTCAGTATTTAGAGCTACGTCTAAAATTCGAGCATGTGCTCGGGAAACTGTACCATTTACATGAAACTCAGTTACCTTTAGCCCTGTAACTTTACAATGACATTAGCCGCCATTTTGACAACATGGCCGCGGAAGTAAACGCATTACTAACGCCATCTAGCTTCAACTACAGTAAACTGCTAAAAGAACCTGAACTAACATTTTAACTAAAGTCTGTTTATGTTTTGGAAATGTTTTAGGGCTTAATTCAATTCGAAGTGGAAAAGTCAGTAATGATACTTGACATTTACACTTTGATTTGAATATTAAATGCGACTCAATGAACTTCAAAGTTTGAATTAACGTTAATTTGAACTTTTGAAGTTCAGTGAATTTATTGCGTATACATTAGTAAGGTTCTAACTTTAATCCCAGAGTCAAGCAAATTGGTTTTTTTAAGAGAAAATTGAGTACTCCAAAAGCAAGTGGACTGGCCTGTTGGTCTAGTGGTTAGTGGCCCTGACTGCTATTCCAGAGATCGTAGGTTCGATTCCCATCCAGGACAAATGTTTTTTATGATGAGCACGATTATTTGTTCTGTGTCTGGGTGTAATTTATCTATAATATATGTATGTATTTAGAATTATATGGGTATGTTTATCAGTTGTCTAGTCCTCATAACACAAGCTCTGCTTAGCTTGAGACTAGACGGCGTAGTGTGATAATTGTGGGATGTAAAAAAAAAAGAAGTGTGTGCTCCTTCCTTCTCCTCCTTGCGTCGTGTTCGTCAATGCTGAGGGTCGTGACCACCCTGGTTCATCACTTTCCCACCGCCCAGTGCCCTTCACACCGCCAGAGTCAGAACCAGATGAAGGAATATCATTCGAGTACGATCAGTCTGTACAGTCAGGGAGCAGTGGTGGCCGAGTGGTAACGGTTACGGGTTACCACTCGGCCGGTCGCGGGTTCAAAACCAGCCTGGCACATTACTTTGTGTAATTTATATCATCACTGCTCTCAAAACGGTAAAGGAAAACATCGTGAGGAAACCGGCATGTCCTAGAACCAAAAATTCGAAGACATGTGACATCCACCCAATGAGTCTCTGCAATGGGAACATTAAAAGGCAGATGATGATGATGATGATGATGATGCTCAGTCTGTAGGAAATTAGGAACAGGATTGATCTCTAATCATGTGACTTAAGAGGGCATTTCCCCACTCGCATGTCGTCAACGTCGAGCATGGTTTAAATCTTGTTGCTTCATCTAACGCAATCCAACGCTATGATTGATGGAGTGGCAACGCGAAAAAAGAGAGATAACGCCTGAAAACTCTGTTG
Source organism: Leucania comma (assembly GCA_958295575.1). NCBI lineage: Eukaryota > Metazoa > Arthropoda > Insecta > Lepidoptera > Noctuidae > Leucania > Leucania comma. The sequence goes on from OY282484.1 coordinate 2,079,669, forward strand.
GCGTTCGGTAATTCCGTGATTTACTCGAATATTTCACAAAAATAGTTCCAGGTAACACGTATTTTATAAACCCTTAAAGTTTTTGAGAAACATTGTCGTCATTTAGAATCTCGATTAAATGTGCAAGGCTTCTGCAGAAGTACTTCTTTATATTTTTAATATTAGAGTACATTATGGAGGGCCAAAGAACACAAAAATAGAACATTTACAGAGGTCTTTATTGGATTAGTTTTACACAAATTTATGTTTTGATTTCAATAGAAGCCTAGATAATATCCACAAGATATCTGTCATCCAAAATATCTGGAGAAAGATATTTAATAACATCATCATAATCAAGCAAGAGCGGTTATATGAAAATTTACCTCGAGTTGGCAGCTCTTAAACATTGCTAGCTGTGTAGTACTGTAGTTACATTTTAAGTACCACAAAAAAAAATTGTACAAATTGAAAAATACAGATGCATATTCAAGTAGGCGTGGCCTTGCGGACGGTGTTATGGGTACCTCGCCGTCCGGTAAGGACGGACGGTCCATGGCGCGAAGTGTTCTACGCGCGCCTCGAGTTGTCAGCAAAGCGGTTATTTGAAAGAACAACTGAAGGAATACTGTGTTTTAGTCAGTAAAAGTCTCACAATCTCTCACGCTCCACCCAAAGTGAGACAATTTATTATTAGCCACGTGAAAACAAAACAAAAAATATGGCGTTTGTTTCAAAACTAAAGGCTTCATTTGGACTTTAAATCTATATGGTAGCGCGTAGCAGTCGCTCATGTTATGGACAATACCAATAAATCAGCATTGCTACGAGCGTAGCACGGCTACGAACTTTCGTAGCGGCTCAGAATTCGCTACGAAATTGATTTTGTAGCACTAAACCTAACCTAATATGTGAATTTCGGATTTACCTTCAAATCCAATTTGACTTTGGGTAGTGATTTCCGCTGCTGGTATTTTCGCTGGTAGGTATTTCGACAATTTGTCGTATTGATTTTTAGAAGTGGTTTTTTTATCTATTTTTGGGTATCTTTATGAGTCACTTAAACACTAACAAATCCAGTCCTAAAATGCATTGCCTTTTTTCATTGATGGTTTTTTAAATAACCGCCAAAAAGTTAGAGGAGGTATTTACACAAGGCGGTTCTTACATGTATAATAGTACCATTTGATAATTATTTTTTTGAACTTTTATTAAGATTTTTTTTGTGGCAAACTATACACTTACTAAAAATACTATTATATATAATAATATTTTATCTTAGGAAACATATTCAATTTTTGGATACACATGCTATACGAGTTGATGAAAAATATGGGTTTCCTCTATCTTTCATAATCTTGATGCTCTGTTTATTTGGTATATGCACTTTGCATAATCTTTTTCAATCTTTTTCAATCAAATATTTTTACAGCATAAAAATTATTTATCGTAACTATTGTTTGGCCGAATGTTTATGTGTCCGAATATACAATGGCATAATTGCAAAATTGTAATTATTTTTGTTCCTGTTTTTTTTTTATATATGCTTTTCTTTACAATGTGAATGTCAGAACACTGTAGACTACGCTAATTCCTCTTAAGATTCACTTTCTTTTTATTATTATGATTATTTTTATTGTGCTTTTGGGCACAATATTGACTGGTCTACACTGTCCTTACATAATTATTAATACTGTAATTTGGAAAAATTATACAACAAACCATTTTTTTAAAAGAGTAAAATTCTTCTCCATAGGAAACAACCAATTTGGAACCGTGCACTAGCTTTTGACGTTTTATGTTGGGCCCATGTAGGCCTATGTGAAATAAAAACATTTTGACTTTGACTTTGATTTAGAGTGACGATTATTTAGTACCTCTGGGTACATATTTGAACGTCGAAAATTTAAAGACCTATTGCTAAAGTATCCATGAGCTCTAAAAAGGGCACCTCGACACGGACTGGTTAGGTTAGAAGGCTAAGGCAGGAGCAATCGGAGCAGAGCTCAAAATCTATGTCAAAAGACGATTTTAACTGTGAACTTTCTATGATATGACGGTTCTACTTTTTAGTATCATGGATATGAAATTTTTGCCCAAAACATGATTCGGACTAACAAATTATGAGTTATAAATGAGTGTATTCCAATCGGATTTCTTCAAAATGAATTTCTTGCTATCCGCTGTTATGCATGATAATATTATGGCATAAAACGTTCTGCTATAAAAGGTAGACCCGAGAAATATCTTTGAAAAGATGATGTGCACTCGGACCCCGTAATTCGACCTCAAACGACATTTTCGACTTCAAACGACATTTCGTCATTTTCGACCTCAAACGACATTTCGACATTTTCGACCTCAAACGACTGAAAACTGAAGTCTGTACTTAACTTAACATTAAATGGAATCGAAGTCAAGCACTAGTTTATATTATTTATTTAAAAAAAAGATAGGATATACAATATAACCAAACTATTTAAGACAAATCTCATGACATTAAAAATGTAACTAAAACATATTTCCACCGCTTTCTTGTAACGCAGTGTCAAAATAAAATTTGAAACAGCTGATAACAGACGAATCGGATCATTAACAGCTTTAAAAATAGTTTGTACGTACGAGTAAGTATTCTTGAATGCGAGAATGAGTTCCGCGCGCCAACGCTAAATAGTAGGGATGTCAAGCGCCCGGATCCGATTAATGATGTTTTAAAAGTAAATTGTTTTTATAATGGCGATAATATGTATGATTATCCATTTATCTTATTCATTCATTAGAAGTTACAAAGACTTTCAAAAATGTAAAATTGTTAGCAACTTTTTTTTGGGGGGGAATATCATCCAATAACATCTCCCGCCCTTGGGTGGAGCGGGAGATAGTGTCCGACTTTTACTGACTAAAAACTCGTCCAGTTCCTTCGTTGCCTTTCTTACCAGGGCCGAGCCTTCCTTTCAGAAGCAGACCCCACCTTTCTGAGACAGTCTTGGCCCAGTAGGCTTCGGTCCTACTGGGCCCCTACGGTTTGCTGACAAAACTTTGAGCCGCGCGTGAAACACGCACGCGCCGTCGACGACTTGGGCTGGTCTGGACGGTTACTGGAAGGTCGGACAGCTCGCCATCCGCAAGCCCGAAATTGTTAGCATCTAAGTTTTTCATTTTAAAACTAAGATGTTTGGGTCCTAGTTGCTAAATGTGTAAGAAATATCTACAAAAAGTTAAAGATCCATTTTTACTCAATCCCAAATCCGATTAAAGTGGCTGTTCTATTTAATTTCCCAGATTAAGGATATAGAGCTTTACACAAATTAACGTTTTGTCAGCGATGGCGTCTATGAAATCGCATAGGATTGACATAATTTATGTCAGGGGCACATGACGTTATAGTCACATAAGCTACAAAAATGCCACATGTCTACTGTTCTTTGCCTGTTCCCTTTAATTAACTGCTCCAGCTTTATGCAGCGAGAGAGACCGTCAGATAAAACAGACTAAAACACACTTGCTTTCCTTCCCTTGTCCTTTACATTCCAGGATCACAATAATGCTTTCGAATAAAGCTTCGATTTTCGACTAACATTTCAACGAATATCACCAAGTCTATAATTTTTGACAACCCTAATTTCTTGTTGTGTTGCAATTTGAACATCAAACACAAACTGTAGGTAATGTGTTACTATGTAAATTATATTACTTCTCAATTGCCATGCGCTGTGCGTTGCGAATAAGTGGGTAATCTGCAGTTCAAGTGGGTGTGAGGAGATTACTTACAGTAGGTGGTAATGTTCAGAGTGTAGTGTTCTAGGATGTTATGGATATGAAATTATGGATCTGGATACGGGTCATCATCATCATCATTTCAATCGTTTCATCATTACAATCAAAAGACGTCCACTAATGGTCATGGGGATCCCACAAGTGTCACCATAACGATAGGTCCAGTGCGTCTCAGATATAGACATACCTAACGGTTTCGGTTACGACATACGGGTTTCGGATACGGGTACGGATATGAAATTACTTCGGATTGGTTATCTGGAATACGGATACTCGAATTTTAAAATTATAAAAGTACTAGCTATCCGCCCCAGCTTCACACGGGTCGGGTTCTTCCTTTTGAATCACTCTATCTATAAAAAAAACCGCATCAAGATCCGTTGCGTGGTTTTAAAGATCGACTTTGTTTTACTTATAAAAAATAGCAAGATAAAAAATACAAATAGCAAGATTAGATTTTTATTTCTAGTCTAAATTGTCATTTGTTTGGCCGGGCTAAACAAACAAAATCCTGTCGTAACCTGTCATTTAGACTTATCAGATTTGATTTTGTAAATTCTTTCATTGAAATATTATTATTTCTTTGATTTCATATTGTTTTGTTTTATCCCAATTTCATTAACACACACGACCTACACATGAATACGCTGTGCACAAACAATTATAAAACTTCACAAAATCACTACATCACATGCACTACACTCGCACAAATGAAAGGCGTGATTATGATTTACACCTTTTGGTTTTGGATTTTTCTGCCTTCTAATTCTACTCTTTTAATGTAGTAAAAATAGCATGAAAAACCTGGTACCCATAACACAAGTTAAATCTTTCCTTGGCTACAGGAGAACACTAGTGTCAACACTATCATTTTCATTGTTATTTAGTATCACACTTACATGATAAAGGAAAAAATTTGTGAGTGTGTATGTTTATTATTCTATCACTCTGAAACTATACTGAAGGGAAATGAAATTTAGCACTTGGGTGGACCATGTTCTGGAATAACACATGATTTTTTATCTCTTGAGTATAATTCCTTGGAACAATTTTCTATTATCACGCGAGCAAAGTCGCTGACAGCATCTAGTAAGACATTAATAATGTTCAGAAATACCTCCGCCAGATCATTCATCACTATAATATACAAGCGTTTGCCATTGGTTTCGCATAATGACATAAATTATCTCAAGGGAACGTACCTACTCCCGGAAAAAAGTATCCCATGTTTTATTTCAAGAATAGGTCTATATTATGTGTGTCAAGTGTCTGTACAGCCGTTAAGATGTGAAGATATAACATACAGAATGAGAGACGGACGGACATAGCATAAGTAATTTTTTTGTCAAAATACGTTACAATAAGCGAAAGGAACTCAGGTAAGTTGCAGTCAGTAAAAGTCTGACATGATCTCTCGCTCCACCTAGAGCAGGGAGTCTACAGGAGCCATGTGTTGAATCTTGAAAGAGGTGTACACTTTCACATTTGGAATGAAGGAACGGGGTGGGTTTTTAGTCAGTAAGAGTCCGACGAGGGCGGGAGATGTCATTGGATGATTTTACTCTCCACAAAAAAAAAAACTTACATTGGGAGATTTTTGTTGATTTTCTACCTAAAAAAAAACCATTATTTTCTATATCCTTTTTTTTCTTTTGAATATAGAATATATAGAAGACATTATTTTCTATACATTTTATATTCAACAGCTATCAAAATAAAAAGTCACAAACCAACCCTTCTTTTATTTTGTTTTTAATTGATTTAAACAAGTGCTTGCCTGCAATCCCACCTGATGGTAAGCAGTGATGCAATCGTTGATGGTGAGGCGCACTAGTTTATTAAGAGCCTATTCACTGTAGCCTTGAAGACACCTAAATTATAATCGGACGGGAAGACCGCAGCAGGCAAACTGTTTCAGTCCTTCGATGTACGCGGCATAAACTACGAGGAGAAACGCTAAGTCCGGACCATAGAAGTTTCAACAACGTAAAGGTTGATATTCGCCTTACGTCGGCTACTATAAAAATATCTTAAACATATTCTTACAATACCACACAGAAAAATACTGAGTATATACGAACACACAAGTACATTGTATTACTCTAACTAGTATTGAATAAAGTACTCTAGACACTTCCAATTAAAGTTCATTTTCTTTCAAAAGGACTGTATTGTATTCTAATACGCCAAATATAACGAGTTGCATAGGGTTTGCTTCAAACAGTCCTCTGTTAATAGGACATCTCGGATTCCTTTGATATAAATAACTTAACCTTTAAACTTTGGAAAGCGAATGGATAAGTTCAAAGGGCACTGAAGGATTCTGTCGAACATTTTTATTATTTTTCTTGCTTTTCGGTTTTATTTTGATATTTTATCTATTCTCATTTATCGTAAAATTAAAATTTCGGATCTTCGGATATCTAAGAATCATATTATACTCGTACCAGTTTAATAAACGCGATATGAAATTATTTCGGATTTTTCGCTAGTTTCGGATAGTTGCGGTTACGGATATAAGCATTAAAAAAAAGTTGATACACATAGATAGTAGGAATTGACTTGCATTTATTTATTGTAATACTTTATTGTACACTTAATTTGTTGTCTACTTGAGAATATTCCTAAATAAAAGAGGTTTTTGGTGGTGCCGTCAAAATCAAAATCAATTTAAAAACCAAAAAAAAAAAACGCTTTGCAAAATATATGACACAAAAATATATTATTAGACATTATGATATTTAGCTGATAGCCCAGGCGTTGCATTGTCGAGTGCATCTGCAAATGACCCCATGGATGGATGTTAGATTTTGACGCCTTATTCAAATCCTTACACATTATAAAACTAGGGGAACTGTCCCCAACACATTTATCAGTGTTTGTTTATTTGCGATAAACACAAAAACTATTAAACGAATTCTCATATGGTTTGCAGTAATAGATAGGTGTAAGTGGATAATATTATAGTAGCGAAAAGCCAATGTATTCAAATTATTTGTAACACTCATGCGTAGTTGGAGCGGGTCGCTAGTTCACTATTGTTCGAATTATAAAGGGTGTCCAGCGGAAACTTTTCAACTTTAAGTTATCGTTATTTATGTATTGGCGGGGCTAGAGGCGCGGGAGGGGTAGAATTGGTTGTGATACCTTTGCGGATTTGTTGGTAAATATGAGTCATTGGTCGGGAGCGCACCGTGCATTTGCAGTTGAGCAATATTTAAAGTGTGGTGAAACGTTAGTTCAAGCGCGTCGCGCTTTCTGTTCCCACTTCGATATTCGACGATTAAACGATGGTCCGAGCACACGGCTTATATGGTCATGGGTACAAAGATTTCGACAAGAAGGGACAGTAGTTAATAGGTCGTCAACGGGACCGTCTACATCAGTAGCAACGCCAGAACGTGTGGCACAGGTGCAACAAGAAATTATCAGAAATCCCAGAAAATCAGTGAGAAAGATTGCGGCTTCTACAGGCATCAAAAAGTCAACTGTCCATGTGATTTTGAAAAATAAATTAAAACTTCATCCTTATAAAATGCAAATCATCCAAAAACTAAATGAAAGTGATTATGTTTTAAGAGAAACATACGCCCGAACGATGTTGGAACGTTTTTGGACTCTCAGAACACTTGGAAACATATTATTTAGCGATGAAGCCCATTTCCACATCGGGGGCTATGTAAATAAACAAAATATGCGTTTCTGGAACGCCAACAATCCAAAGGAACGGCATCAAAAGAGTTTGCACTGCCCTAAAACGACAGTATGGTGCGCGATTTCTGCACGTGGAATAATCGGTCCATATTTTTTTAGTGAGAATGAAACTGTCACTTCTTCGGTATACTGCCGTATGCTTGACGAGTTTTTGGTACCGCAATTGCAAATGTTTAACGGACGCACGAATAGAACCCATCTTCAACAGGATGGGGCAACTCCACACACTGCCAGGATCTCAATATTGAGGCTAAGGAAAATTTTCCCTGGAAAATTAATAAGCAAGTACGGAGACATACCCTGGCCACCTCGATCGCCGGATTTAACGCCATGTGATTTTTTCTTGTGGGGTTACCTCAAATCTAAAGTGTACTGCAATAACCCCCGCTCTTCAAGAAAATATCCGGCGTGAAATCGCTGCTATTCCCCCAGAGCTTTGTTCGCGCATACTTGCCAATATGAAGGTTCGCTTAGAAGAGTGCATTACAAGAAATGGACGACATTTGGAAGATATTATTTTTAAAAATTAAAATCCGCATACCTTGGTTACATTTTAAAAATAAAATAAAAGATCTATACTCATTCTTATATTAGTTATTTAACTTTCAAATCAAAAATATCCCGCTGGACACCCTTTATTTTCGATGAGACTAGATTAAGTAGTGTTTCATACACTACTTAATCTAGTCTCATTGCACTGCAATAAATTAGGTATTAAAACATTCGTTTCATACTATCATACCTTTCCTACATCTCAGTTTATAAACTCACACTTTTATTAACCATTCTTATGAGGCAGTTTCGTAAACTTAAAAAGAGTGTCGATGGAGTTTCTTGCACGTTCTTCTCCATAGAGATCTACGCTTTGGAACGTACAATTTAGCTTCACTTTTTTTTTTTGAATGACCGACATTTTGACAATTCAAAAGTGCCTGTAAATGGTTTATTTGAAATAAATGAGTTTGAGTTTGAACTACTATTTGTTAACCGCTTGTAAAAAAAGGTGCTGGTTATGTGATAAGCCAGCTTTTCTTTTCATGTGCGTTCACTCAGTGTTCTTTTGCTTTTTGCTAAGCAGTGTTTACAGTATTGTTAGTACGTTATTCTTTTTATTATCGACAATTGATAAGTACAAAGTGGGACATAGACGTTATTCGTCCAATCTGTCATACTGTATATTGAAAAAGTATTAACTAATTTAAAGCTTTTGAGTAATAGTAGTAAAATAAAAGGAAATTAAGAAATTAACTACGAAATTTACATAATTTTTTGAGGGAACAAGCAATTGTTCGTAATAAAGAACAAAACAAACTCAAATTATTATTTGTATTAGTTTTATCAATGCGGGAACATAATTTACAATAGAAGTTACAAAAATAATAAAAATGCGCTGCGTACTACTCGCAAACATACGAGTATAAATTCTATTTATACAATTTTGATAATGTTTTTTAAATGTCAAAGCCCTTGAACGAAATAAAAATTATAAGCAATGCTAAATAATAAAATTGCAATATTAATCATAATCCTGTATAAAATCAGTCGTGGAGTAGTAATATTTATTAAACAAAAAAATGTTTTTCTTAGTTTTTTAAAGGAAATAACATTGGGATTTTTTATTTTTTAATTCTTACTTTATCCGAGGTACCTAAATCGATAAATCCGAGAAAGATATACTTGTAAAAAATTGTTGTACCTCCTTTGCTTACAGATAAATGTTTATTTTATTTTCACACTTTTTGATAGTCAAAATACAGGCTTTGTTTATACAGGCTACAGATGCGACTATAATTTTCTTAAATGTAAATTGCTGTACTTTTTTTGGCAAACTAAACAGTTTGCATTCTATTTTAACATATTTATTGATAAACTAGTTGATAACTACATAATATTTTTTTCATGCAAATTCACTTTTGGACAGATGCCAGTTGTACAAAAACATAGTTACAGCATAACTTTTAATCTTGTTACGTTGTCAACTAACTGTCAAATGATATTTCAGCGTTATTTTACATTATTATAATTACTATTAATGTCTAACTATTAACTAGTCGTAGCATTTTAATATGACAGAAAAAATGTCAAAGAATGAACGTCGTAATAATTAGATAACTGTTTTAACAGAGTTATAAAATAATTTTATTTGATAATTTATTAATTTTTAAGTTTAATTTTATTGATAATCCTCTCATTCATCTCGTTATAAAGTTAGAAACTTACCGTTAAAATTTAATTCGGAAATAAAAATAAACCCACAACTGCTACACAATTATCCTCTTTTAATTTAACAACACTTTTTATTCACGAAACATTTATGAAAACACTGCACTATTATAAAACTACCGTTCCATACTCGTCGCACTATTACTCTAATAATACTTTGATTACATTGACGTCTGTCCCGTACGCCAACCGCACGGCGACTGCCGACTGGTCACCGCACGCCCCTTTGGCTGAATACGGCAATACCTTTGACATGGGCGTGCAATTAAAATGTCAACGTGACAAGGTCGATTTTCCCGCGCATTCCTCTCGGGAAATGTCAAAAGGGATTAGAAAATAGATTCGTTATTGATACAGTTGTTGTTAGCTTGAATACTCGAATATAAATGGAAAAGGAAAAAGATGGATACCAGAAAGTATATAGAGAATTCGTTATGATTACTGAAACTGTATGAAGATGTGCCTTTGGCTCCGACACTGATAATGTTTGTGACAGTTCATAACTGTTATGGTTGGATTTTAAGAGCACTGCTGGCCGAGTAATTACGGCCCCGACTTACGATTTGTGGGGTGTGTTCAAACCCAGCTACTGGCGCATTACCTTGTGTAATTCCAAAGATATAGAAAGTATATATTTAATGTCTTTGTGTAATTCATTTCACCCACTGCTCTCAAAATGGTGATGGAAAACATTGTGAGTAAATCAGTATATCCTAGAACCAAAAATTCGAAGACACACACACTGACTTGTGACAGCCCCCAACCTGCACTGGGCCTCTGTGGTGGATTACAGCCCATTCTCTCTCCTAGAGAGGAGGCCTGTGACCCTGAGTTCCATCAGTGGGATCATTGTAAGGCCGATTATGCTATACTTATGCATGGCGTTTTACGGTCAGTATAGGTCTACCAGGGTCATCTACCTTTCTCGGTAACTGAATCTTGAGAACAAATAGGTACTAGGAGTTATACTCTTTCCAAATGGAAACTGATATCAATATTGACACATTGTCACTTTCCATCAGGTGGAATAGTGCTCAAACGCGAGCCTATCAATAATAATAAAAAATCTCCAGGCTTTTCATTACGGGTTACCAAATATATTGGCCTATTCCTGAAATGAGTTTTTAGAGTTTTGAACGTATCAAATCTTACTTGAATGCTAAAGTTGACAGGTGTTTAGGACGTAAGAATCTTACAAATTTTAAACTTCAAATTCTCAATTCAGAAATCGGGCGTATGAGCAAGTGTTTTTAGATCAGTTTATTTAACCCATCAATCAATTACTGATCTATATGTATAAGCGTGCGGTCCTTTATATGAGAAAAGCATTTGTGGTACGAAATTTTCCTCTAGGGCGGAGCGGGAGAACGTGTCAGACTATTTCTGACTAAAACCCTGTTCGTTTTAGGACCACGGGTTTTCTTTTCAAAAAGCAATTCATGGGCCCAAATAAGAAAAGAGCTGAAACTGTAATTTTTCCCTTTCGACATTTCCAGCGTAGACATCGCTTTAATGCAGATGTAAAAGGGCGCGTTCACAGTATATCTGGTTTGAGATCCGTCTGTCGAGTTGTGTAAATAAATCGATAAGAATTAATAAGATGAATTATTTTTAGTTTATCTAGTGAACAATATTATGAACGCGAAAGTTTGTAGTCTATGTTGTGATGTACGGATGTTTGTTACTCTTTCACGCAAAAAACATTGAACGGATTTCGATGAAATTTGGTACACGGGTAGACTAAATCCTAAAATAGCAAATAGGTTTTTATCCCAGGAATATGTTGCCTTGGGATAATTTTCTACAATCACGCAGGTACAAGAGTTGTGGTGGCCGAGTGGTAGCGGCCCCGACTTACGAGTTGTAAGTCGCGGTTTCAAACCCAGCCAGGCGCATTACTTTGTGTAATTTATTTCATCACCACTGTTCTCAAAACGGTGAAAGAAAACATCGTGAGTAACCGGCATGTCCTAGAACTAAAAATTCGAAGAAATGTGACATCCACCAACCCGCACTGGGCCCGCGTGGTGGATTACAGCCCATTCCCTCTCTTAGAGAGAGGAGGCCTGAGTCCCAGCAGTTTAAATTAAGGGTTGATGCTACGCTATGCTATGCTACGCAGGTGAAATCACTATTTATATTTTACTAACTGACTCCGTAAAAATTCTTCTGTCTTACAAATTAATTAAAAAAAATAGATATATGTTATATGTATTAAATATTATTTATAATTTTTGTACACTGATCGCCCCAAATCTATCTCCTCTTGTTTCAGTCCATCCTAAGGTTGTCTGTAAGAGATTGCCCTGTGCGATAAGACCGCCCATTGTACACTTTGTTTTGTAATATATATTCTGTCCACATTATGGGGTGTACAATAAAGTATATAATCAATAAATAAATAAATTAAGTACCTACTTAGCTACATTAACTATGCTACTACGTAATTCGTCATTTTTACACCTATATTATACTAATATTATAAAAGCAAAAGTTTGCATGTACCTATGTGTATGTTTGTTAAAGGCTGAACAGATTTGGATGCACGGGTAGACTATATCCTGTGCACATAGCAGAGGTTACTGAAATATTTATATTCCCCTCAAATGTGCACGCCGAATGTAATCGTAGATAGAGCTCTGACATTTCATGTGACATGCACCTCTAATGACAAAGGCTCTAATCTAAAATCTAGACGTCATCCAACATGCAATGTCATACCAATTACTTTTATAATTAGTTTAGAATCCCTATAAAAAAATACCAAAAATATCCACGGTAATGTCATAAATATGCTAAAAACTGAAATTGTTTGTCTGTTTTGTTCTGTGTGTATTTTTGACGTGTAAACCGGTAAAAATTCGAATCGACGAAGCTCTAAAAAGATGTCAGTAAATGGACGGGCCTCGATATAGCCGATTCCTGCTTGGGCTGCTAGATTAGTCAATACAAGTCTGACGTTACCGCCCGCTCTGCCCAAAGGCGGGAGATGTCATTGGATGATTATCCCAGCTAAAAAGAAAGGGTATGAAAGAAGATCCAGGGGCCCTAGTCTTCACAATCACTCCCCTAGCTTATTCCCTATTTGGGGTCACCAATCCTGATACTATTATGCCATTCTAGGCGATTTTGTTTCATTTCTGGCGTTAGGAACATTGTCAGTAGATCGTTCTAGATGGTTCGACTCCAGGTGGTCGGTGGCCGACTTCTTCCTCTTTTGCTCTCTTCTATAGCTAAACCGCGACGGGTCATGTGGTCTTCACTTCTTGTGGATGTGCTATTTTCATAGTTTTATCATTCCAACACAATCCCAATGTTATTTTGCTAAAAGTTCGTAATCTGTTAATTCACTCGTAATAGAATTGTGGTACAAGCTGTCTTGTAACCAATTAAAAACAATGACAGCACAATGATCTACTTCTCATCCCTGGTCGTAAGTTCTCTAGTGTCCAAAACAATTCGTAAGCGGGCGGAGCTGCGGGTAGAAGCTAGCGTATTATAATATCACACCTGGTATTCATTGTTGGAGTCAGCAGAAGTGTAAGTACAATAATCTCGTCTCTTAACGTTAGATATTTTGGAGTTCGGTGTTTTAGAAGCAGGTTTATAACAAATAGCCTAATTGTTATACTAACACACATAATTCACTAACAAAGAAAACAAAGTTGGAGCAAAGTAAATAATAATATTCAAAAATGTGTTTGTGGTTGAAGATATAGGTTACTTCTAGGCAAGCGTGCTCCATCATCAGTCCATCATCCCATACCATTAGGTGAGATAGTGGTCAAAAGCGAGCCTATGCGCAATAAAAAAAATGCCTTTTAGCTAGGTATAGGATGTTCCCTTACTAGTTTTATAAGCATTAGCAGTCTTATAATGTTCCCACGGCTGATACCCAGGCCTCCTCTCTAGGAGAGGGTTATTGTATAGAGGGTTTGTGTATTTATTTGGCCGTAATCCACCACACCGGCCCAGTAGTGGATGTCACATAGTCTTCAAATTCTTGGTTCTAGGACATGCCGAGTCTCACGACATTTTTCTTTACCATTACGAGAGCAGCATTGATGAAATAAATTACACAAAGCCTAGCTGGCTACGTCTGGCTGTGATTGTGTATTTATTTGTCTGTTTTATAAATATCTGTTATTATTTACTCAAACTTGCCCAGGGGTATTGTGTTACAATTAGTGGATTTTAGATGTCAGATAGATCTAGTTACGCCTTGTAATATCTAAATACGTATATATAAAAGGAGAAACTGACTAAAGTATAAACACATACAGCCGAAACTGCTGGGATAAGGAGCGTAAATTTTTTCAAAAAGTTTCCTTTTATGACGTAGGCGAGCATTATAGAGGATTTTCTAAAGTCTCACCCCCTAAAGGACATGAAACAATGTTTTTATGGAAAAATGTGCTTTTATAAGGGCGAAGCCGCTGACAGGAGCGAGTCTTGCTATATAATCCAGATAAAACAAAAATAAAGATTACAATCAACGCTTATTTTCAGCCATTTCGGCAGTCCCTAGGTAAACTCTCGAATCTGATTTGTATTTATTTTTGTTTTAAGCTTACTATATTTTAATGTACGTACTACAAAGACGATAATTATCAGTGCTTATTGCTTTTTGGTAAACAGAATTTCTTTAAAGATATAGTCATTAATGACAAATTTATTTATAAAATTAACTTCAAATCACTCTCCTGTAAAATAAGCTTTTTCACTTTCGATACTTTGTCTAGGGAGAGTCCATTTGCAGATTTCCAAGCCTTAGGTAAGCGCCCCACCCTATATGGCTGACAATATCCCAATCATATAGGTACCTTCCGATGTACCTCTATCTGTCATTACTAAAGACACCTGTCATTTATGGTAACATTATTTTACAGTCATTTGACAGCAAACGAATCTCAAGAATAAATACGAAAAGGTAAATCTAAAATGGCCGCCGTTTTTTTTTTCATATTTTCCTCATTGAAATTGAAATGTGGTTATGTAAGTTATTTATTAATGCTATAATAATTATAAAGAGAAAGTAATAGAAAGGTATAAAACTGTAGTTAATTTTTTTAATGATAGTTAGACACCTGGATTTCGTGATTGTCATGACCTAGATAGGTACAAACTATGCATTGCATGACCTTTATTGGCTGTCGTTTGTCAGTAAATGAATAAGGTAAGCATAGGGTTAAGTATTTTAAAAAGTTTTGTACATTTTCTATTAGGTTATCAGATTTTAATGTTGTATTTAAGAATGAAATCGATCAGATTTTTTGCAGCAATTATTCCAATAAATATTTAACTAACTGTGCGTGGAAACGTGGGCTAGAAATTTGTACAGAGTTATTTTTATTGATTAATAATGCCATCTCGCTCTTTACATAATCGACATTTTTTATTTTTTATTTTGGGCTGCAAATGCTGCTATAATTCTGGCTACCAAGACATTATTTTGAAGTTAAAAAAAATAATGACACGTTAAATCGATTAAAAACCAACCACGCCCCCGAAAATTTTCTTCTCTAAAATTAAAATCGAAAATACCATAAAATACGTAGACACATAAACCACTATTATATGTTGAATCTAGAAACACCTTTGTAAAAAAAAAAACACATAAAAAAGAACAAAAATTCAAAAATGGAACTCACCTCAACAGACTCCCATTTCTAGACGACCCCGCTGCGTCACACCTCCGAATTTAAAAAAAGAACCTCATATAAAGATGGCCGTTAAAATAACCGTGTTTGTTTAAAAAAGGATTGTTATAAAAGGTACGTGTATTGGCGGGGCGGGCTCGGGCGCGGTACTGAGCCCTGGCGGGATGGCGGCGTTGCTATTGATCGGAGAGATCGCGCAGCATCCGGCCCTGCTTGCTAGCCTTCGGGAAGGTTTGATGCAAATTCTCGGGCGACGTACATTGCTGGCTCGAGGATTCTAGGGATCGCTAGGTTGTGTGACAAACTGACACCTGGACAAATTATAAAAAATTATATGAATTAATTAGCAATGTGTAATAATGTTAATAATATTAATAGTTAATAATATTTCACAATCTTCACACAACGCCATCTAGTCCCAAACTAAGCAGAGCTTGCGCTATGAGTACTAGACAACTGATAAACATACTTATATATTTGTCTTACACATTACACATTGTCTAAATAAATTACACCTAGACGCAGAACAAATGATCGTGCTCAACACACAAATATTAGTCTTGGGAGGGAATCGAACATATGATCTCCGGAATAGCAGGGCCACTAACCACTAAGCCAACAGGCCAGTCAATTAAAAATCTTTTCGTAAACAATGGTTTATTGATTTGGGAAAAGATTTTTAATCTTTATGAGGGAAATTATCAATTGACTTCTTCCGCTCTGTGTGGAGCGGGAGAGGATTCCAGACTTTTACTGACCCGCAGTGTCTCTTCAGTTAGTATAGTATGTGGCAAATAAGTTGAACCATTTGCTATGGTTACGCGCAGTCCCACTTCGATTGAGATCCGAAAATCGGTTAACGCACATCCTAGGTCGACAGCTGGTTGAACTTGTGGGACCGGGATTATATACATATATTTGTTATGCCTTCACACTCAAACGTCTGAACATATTTGCATGACATTTGCTACCTACACAGGACAATTTTATCCCGAGAGTAGTTTTCTTTGGGGTAATTTTCTAACTCCACGCGGGCGCAGCCACTATCAGAAACTACTTAGTTACCAATAAATACTTTTAAAATTATTTTCTTATGTCTAATTTAAAGCACTAAACATTTACATTACAAACCCCGTAGCGGTAAAATCATCATCAATCAACATTATCGTTAGCAAACAATTAAAAAAAAAACTTATCTACTTACAACTCATTTTACTTTCAACTCATTTGTCATACGAAATACAGTGCAATGAGAGGTATTAGCGTGATTTTTAAGACTGTATTTCAGTGACAGTTTTAATTATTCGCAAATTTATTTCTAAGTGGATATTGAGACATGAAATTGGCGTAGTTTTATACAGCTGATCAGCAGATCGCAATGTACAGATAATCTGCCTCCCAAGTAAAGTTACGAATTACATTGTGCGTACAGCTAAGGAGTGGAATACCCTGCCGGAATCTGTGTTTCCTGATGGCTACAACCCGGAAACCTTTAAGTCAAGAGTGAATAGGTAACTTCTAGGTAAGCGCGCTCCATCGTCGACCGCATCTTCGCTTTCCATCAGGTGTGATAGCGGTCAAGCGCGAACCTATCAACAATTAAAAAAAACGACCGTTTCGTTTTGATTATCTTGATTGCAACGAAACGGTCATAACTTGGCTAGGTTTGCTGTGAGAATCGCAGGAATCCAACGGACGTGAGACGCAGAGGACCGTTCGTTGTGGCGACGCTTGAGGAAGGCAAATGTCCAACGGAGGCCGTATTTCGGCAGAAATGATAATGATAATTGAAAATGGAGCTGAGAATTTTTGAAACTTGTATATGGTTTTAATTTCAACTCGATATCTCCCCGCGTTCCCCAGATAAAGGGTCTTGATAGTCGGACAGACGGACAACAAAGTGATCCTATAAGGGTTCCGTTTTTCCTTTTGAGGTAGGGGTTCCCTACACGATCAAAATTTAACGGTGCATACATAGAGTGTATACTTACATCCCTCTTTCTCCTGTAGGGGCCCAGTGGGGTCGAGGCCTAGTCTGGGGCTCTGGGGAGGTATGAAAATGCATACCAGGGCCCTGCAACCAAGGCAGGAAAGGAACAGGGTAGGTTTTCAGTCAGTAAGAGTCTGACACTATTTCCCGCTCCGCCCAAGAGGATTTGTCATTGAATGATTTTACCTACCATGAAAAACCCTCTTTCTCGCTTGCACGCCTGACATAATATCACGTCATGGTAAGGCCCCAGGCACTTAAAAGAAAACATTAAATGTCACAAAATTATGTGAATGTTGTGTATGTTCGTATTTACTGCTCCGCATCAACACTCATAAAGCTGTTACAATTTTACGACCACTGCTAAGTATATGCTATTATTGAACTTTAGTCACAGGACTAAAACTAACTTAAGAATTTGACAAATATTTCTTATGTTTTTAATATTTTATATTTTAACTAGTTCACCCGGCAACTTTCGTACCGCCTTTAATCGACTTTTTTTCTTGTTTTTTTTTCATATTTTCTTACAAGAAATTTCAAGACCAAAATTAGGCAGGGGGGGGGGGGGGGCAGGTAGGGGTTTCCCTACCTCAAAAGGAAAAACGGAACTCTTATAGGAATGAAATAAAAATACTTTCTGTATCATAAAAAAAAAAACTGGACAAATGCGAGTCGGACTAGCACGCTGAGGGTTCCGTACAAACTAATATAAATAGTTTAATTCCCGAATCGAGTCTCGACGATATTTCCGAATCCTAAAAAGTATTTTTTTTCTGTGACGTAACTACACAGATTTGTACCTTTACTTGCGCTATAGATCTTACTTCATGCCAAATTTCAGGGTTCTAGATCAACGAGAAGTATCCTAAGAATTTTGATTCCCATGATAGAACGAAATGTACGTTTTTTGCGACATAAACAGCCGATTTTTTTTTTCTGTGAACTTACAAGTTTGGTTTTTTCACAGCTTCAAGGGACCGCAGACTTGAGTATATTGTTTTAATTTCAACTCCATAACTGCACGCGTTACAAAGGGTCTTGACTGACAGACAGATGGACAACAAAGTACTTTAAGGTTTCCCTTTTTTTCTTTTGAAGTACAGATCATTAAAAAAAAATTTCTTTACTTGACAATTGGCTAAATGCACAAACTGCGAGGCCGCTAGCAAAAAAAAAAAAAATTCAATGATTGACGTGGTTGTGAAATGTAACAATTATACTGAAAAATTAGTCACTGAAACATGACAATCTTGTAAAATAAACTGCCTATTATCCGGCTGTCTGTCTCGGGTAGACAGGCGTCTGTCTAAATATGTTTTTTGGCACAGATTTGAAGATGAAGATGCGTAAACGACAGTTGAAAATAAAGAAGATGTTGACCGATGTCAAACGCAACGCTTTGGCCTACCTGACTCAAAGATTAATGGTCTGATAAGAAATATATGAGTATTTACCTACCTGATTTTGAGTTCAAAATCTCAGGTTTTTAACTGAATTTATTTTAACAATAATAATATAATAAATCTTTGCCCAGCAGTGGGATAGAACAGGCTAAAAAAAAAAAAAATTACAGATCATATCTATAGTTTTAGTGTATATATAGTTTTAATTAGTGTTTTATATTATGTATATAATTGTGTATTTGTGAAATAAATAACGTTCCTTCGACTTACCTAGATACTTAAGCGACACATCTATAGTTATTACAAATAGAGCTGATGAAAAGATAAATTTTAATTTTATGCGATATCTTTTAATATGATTGTCGCATTCTAACGCAATTAATTTATTTAATTTTAATTATTTCAATTTTGTCTTAATTAGAACTGTATGATAAGATGCAAGTACCAAAAATATAGTTTTTTGTTACTTGAAATTAATAAATAATAATAATTATTATTATTAAATAAAAATATTTTTTGCTATTAGTTTATTTTTTATATTTTTAAATGTTTTTTTTTTTTTGTATATGTATTAAAAATATTTTAAAATGTTAAAATATGTAATTTAAATGAATATACGAAATAATAATATACATACTCTAGGACTAAGTAGGTATTGCGCTAAAGTAAATGTCAACATATATAAATAAAACACAAAAAGTCTACCTCCCTATTGTCTACATAAGTCCGTCATAGACTTTGAAATCATAAAAACGATGTACTCAAACCGGATTCATTAGAAAGTCAATAATGCGAAGATGGTTGTAGACCATTAAAACAATGCACAAAAAAAAATGCAAGCCGTTTTTTTAATGAACAAAGCGTATTTCTCTTTTTAGCGCAGTAACACATGCCAAGTATATACTGGGTTGTACTGAAACTGGCGCCGTCTGGTGACAATTAGTGTCACCAGACGGCGCTTATTCAGTTTTTCATACAATTTGACGTAAGCGCACGTTTACCTACGATACGATAGGCTATTTGATATTATGAAAAATAAGTTCATATTTATTGCCATCCGCATAGATTACGGGTTTTAAAAGCAATTTGTAACAATATATCTAAAAACTAATGGACTATTCATAAAAATAATACAAAATAAACTTTATTTTATTTTACCTAGCGTCATGTTTTTGAAAACGATCGCTATAGGCTGAATCTATTTAAATGTTATAAGTCTGTCATTGATCGCTATTTTCTTTGAGTGTCAAAATTTATTTACTAGCGTGTACGTCACACGCCAGTTGACGAATACAATTTGAACCATATTGTCAAATTTTGCGTTTTAGCGGCTTATTTGAATAATACAATTTTATATGCAGTTTTTTATGTTAATATTTACAAGAATGGAAATAAAACACTTTTACTGGACTCTATAAAAAATACTTAATAATATGAAATCGATTAAAAAATCAGTCAAATAGAATATTGTTTACATTAAAACACTCGTGCTGCTAAGTCCCGAGATCTTGAGCAATGAAGACTATCTCAAACTCCAATCTGCATGGTTCTCATATGATTTTTTATTTTTATTTATTCACTTCATCAACAAATTTACATTTGTGTCGAATGGATTAAAATTTAACAATATTTGTAACACATTACACAACATTCTAAGAAATAAAAAAAAAAACAATTAAACAAGACATGCTAGTACTGTGAGTTGCCAGGTAAATAAATAAAAATACATTGCACATTAGTTATCATCACATTAATATCATAGTTAAAATACAATAACAAAAAAAGCTAAATGTCAATAAAATGTAAAAAAAAAGTCAGTAAAATGTAAATAATGTCAAAGAAGAGAAAAAAATATATATAATGTCAATATAATTCTAGGAATTTAATATCAATAAAATCCGTTATGATATAATGTCATGACAGAATGTCGAATATAAGCATAATAATTTGAAGTCAAATAAAAAATATAATAACAAAAGAATGGGGTTAACTACAATCTTTGAGAAACTCTTCTATGCTGTAATAACATTTTTCTAACAACAATGACTTTAATTTAATCTTAAATTCGTTTAAATACATAGCGTTTCTAAATTCTACTGGCAGTTTATTGTATAATTTTACTGACTGCACTCTAGAGGCATGTTTAACAACATTAAGCTTAGGCTGTATGAGATTAGGTAGATCCTTTCTTCGCGTTTTTATTCTGATATGTCTCTCTTCCTCTGTCTCAAATTTATGAAGATTTTTAACAAAATGACTAAGCAGGACCAGAATATAGATGCATGGCACTGTAAGAATGTGCAGTTTCTTGAAGTGATCTCTACAAGATTCCGTTTGTTCAATGCGAAGCATAGTTCTCAAGGCTCTTTTTTGCATAATGAAAGCAGCATTAATATTGTATTGGTAGCTGTTGCCCCAGAACTTTATGCTATACCTAAGCCTAGACTCAATGAGGGCAAAATATACCATTCTGAGATGTGCAATGGTTAGTTCATCCCTAAGACTCCTGAGAGCATAGCAAGCACTACTCATAGTCTTAGTGACCACTTCCAATTCCTTTTTCCAATTTAAAACTGCATCTATTTGTACCCCTAAAAATGTAACATTATCTACAATATCTAATTTATTTCCTGAAAAATTTATGTTGACAGTATCGTTGTTCTTAACTGTTGATTTAAATAATAAACATTGCGTCTTTTTTAGATTTAGTTTCAGATCATTCATGGTGAACCATTTCTCAAGAGCATATAGAATTAAATTAATCTTTTTTTCTAAGTTTTCTATATTGTCGCTAGCTATAATAGCACTTGTGTCATCCGCGAAAACTACGAGTTTAGTGTCATCTGAGATAATTTCATGTACGCAATGAGATCATTTATAAATATTATAAAAAAGACAGGGCCCAGAACAGATCCTTGTGGTACACCTTTATTTATAACTACTGTGTCCGATTTGTGTAGCTTTTCATGCCCATCTTCTTGAACCGTCTTAATTTCAACATACTGCGTTCTATTACTTAAGTAGGATCGGAAGAGATTCAGCACATTTCCTCTAACGCCATAGAAATCTAACTTATCCAGAAGAATACAATGATCGACTGTATCAAACGCAGAACTCAAGTCAAGGAATAGACCTGCAACTTTTAGTTTAGCATTCAACTTACACACTATATCATCAATTAACATATCAATAGCATCTATGGTTCCTACGTTATTTTGATATCCGAATTGTTGTTCAGTTATAATTTTATGCTTATTTAAATGACGTACAAGCCTTATTTTCATAATTTTTTCAAATATTTTAGAACACACTGACAAAAGAGAGATAGGCCTATAATTCCCGGGATCTATTTTAGAGCCCTTCTTAAATATAGGTAGTAATTTAGCTAATTTAAATTGCTCAGGGAAAACTCCTTGATTTGCATATTCGTTTATGAAATCAGCCAAAGGGCGAGCTAATACGTCAATATTTTCTTTTATTACAGTCATAGGAATTTCATCGTGGCCAAAAGAATTTTTACTCTCCATACTCTTGATAATTTTAAAAACTTCTATAGGTGTAACAGGTTCAAAGACCATGTCTTCCTCTACTCTAATTCCATGATTTTGTAAAGTCTCTTTTGCTTTATTAATGTCACCTATGATTAAATTCGGTTTATTGCAGAACTTTTCCAATAGAATATTAGCCACTTTTGAGGGATTATGTACTATTTTATTATTATCTTTAAGTATCAAATTGTTATTTAAGTCGTTTTTTGGATTTCTCTTACTATTTATAATTTTCCAAATAACTTTACTAGAATTCTGAGCCACATTTATTTCCGCTCTAACTATTGACCGTTTCGCATATCGAACTACTTTTTTATATATCCTAAAATAATTACTACGATATTTCAATATTGTAATGTCACAATTTTAAATTGATGATTATTATAAATTGAATGATTTTAAATTGTCACAATTGTAATGATTTGACCATTACATGTTTGTGTATGGACTTTAAAAGAGACTTTGACCCCTGAGTTTGTTTCGGTGTTTCTTCTCAGGGTAGTCAGCTAGGAAACACCGGCCTCATCTAGTTTAAACTGCCAAAAAAAATATTGACGTGTAAAAGTGTTTTTAAAAATCTATTTGTAAAAATAAATATAATTTATCATTTAATTGCAGTGATCCCCTCTTTGAAGAAAAAGAAGAAGAAAAACATTTGTGACTCGCACGGATATCGCTCGCACAGAACAAACAATAAAAAAACCGGGCAAGTGCGTACTACAACTTAACTATGAAAATAGTTCAATTCCCGGATTGAGCTAAGAATTTTCTGCATCGTAATTTTTATAATTGTAATTCTATTACTATTATATTATTTAAATTTTTATAATTTATTAACTGCAAAACAGTTTTCACAATTTTTCTTATACTCGAGAACGGCTGCACCGATTTGCCTAATTTTCGTCTTGACATTTCTGTGATACTCCAGGGAAGGTTTAAACGGTAATAAAATATGAAAAAAATCACGAAAAAAGTCTACTAAAGGCGTCGTGAAGTTTGCTGGATCAGCCAGTTTTTTTAAAAATTTCTTTTAAACTAATGCTTGACTGCAATCCCACCAGAAGGTAAGCAGTGATGCAATCGTTGATGGTGAGGCGCACTAGTTAAAAATAGAGTTTTAAAACCAAATAAATATTTGTCAAATTCTTAAGTTAATTTTAGTACTGTGACTAAAGTCCAATAATAGCATATACTTAGCAGTGGTCGTAAAATTGTAACAGCTTTATGAGTGTTGATGCGAAGCAGTAAATACGAACATTCACAACATTCACATAATTTTGTGACATTTAATGTTTTCTTTTAAGTACCTGGGGCCTTACTATGACGTGTTAATATGTCAAGCGTGCGAACAACAAAGAGGGTTTTTCATGGTAGGTAAAATCATCCAATGACAAATCCCGCTCTTGGGCGGAGCGGGAAATAGTATCAGACTCTTACTGACTGAAAACCTACCCTGTTCCTTCCCCGCCTTGGTTCCAGGGCCCTGGTATGCATTTTCATACCTCCCCAGAGCCTCGACCCTACTGCCCCCTACAGGAAAAAGAGGGATCGAACTATGCACTCTATGTATGCACAGTTAAATTTTGATCGTTTTAATCCTGTAGAGGGTCGATTCGGTACATGAAACACTATCGATTTGTAAAGATAAATTAAAAACTAAAGTACTTTTTTAACCTCGAATTATTTTAAAATTAATTTCTAATTAGTACGCAACTACCTACAAGGTCAATGACTCGTTTACATAAAGAAATTAATTTCGTATATTAATTCGAGGGATTTAAACGATCAAAATTTAAGGGTGTATAGTTCCATTCCATTATCTCTATAACAGTACAGTTGCGGATGTTACGCCCGTGTGTCACCACTGTGTGGACCGGCCAGAAGACTCGGTGGAGCACGCGGTAGAGGTATGCCCCGCTTGGGAAGAGCACCGCCGTGTCCTCGTTGGGGTGATCGGCGGCAACGATCTCTCCACCAGGCCTTGGTACAGGTCATGGTCTGGAGCGAGGAGGAGTGGCAGGCGGTCGCCTCCATCTGCGAAGGAGGCCGCACGCGTGTGGCAACGGCCCTCACGCCCCAGGTGCCGCAGGGATTCCGATTCCGATTTCCGGTTACCGTAGGCGCGAGCTGCGGACGGCGAGCAAAGGGTAGGTCGCAGCCTAACCGTACGGACGTGTGAATTTCGCCTCGGTAGCAATGACAAACTTTCTACACTTTTGTCAAAATGTACTATTTCCGTACAGAAAACAAACCCGTGACACAGTGTAGGAGCCAATCGCTAATGACCATCTTCTTAGAATTGTGTTTCATAGACTTTGCACTGCATTCAGATAACGCAACAATAATTTTTAGACAAACTTTTTTGAACTTTACTCTCAAAGTTTCATCTTTCATCACATCACAGCCATTTCATCTTTCAACCAAGCTAAATGAAATAAACATATTTCTTTTTAAATGATTTTCTTAAACAGCGCCAAAACAACCGAGATAAATAAACGTTACTTACCTTTTCTATTTTCGTTTTTGTTTTTATTTCTACGATATTTTACTTTGCCTTGTAACTGGAGGATCCGGCTCGAAGGACTCGCACCCGCTGACAAACGTTTTTATTTTTATCTAATCACATTAATATTACGATGGAAGTTTGTCTGAGATAATATAATAAATAAACGTTACTTACCTTTGCTATTGGGTTTGTTTAAATTTCTAGGAGATTTTAGTTTGCCTTGTATCAGGAGAATCCGGCTCGAAGGACTCGCGCTGGCTGATAAACATTTTTGTTTTTATCTAATCATATTAAGGTGGGAGTTGTATTGTATGTGTGTATGTTTTTACGCCTTCATACCCAAAGCGCTAAACGAATTTGAGTGTATGGCATACGGGAAGACCATGTCCTGGAATAGCATAGCATAGCGTATCTTAGCATCAGCCTTATAATGTTCCCACTGCTGGAACTCAGGCCTCTTCTCTAGGAGAGGGAATGGGCCGTGTTTCACCACACGGGCCCAGTGCGTGTTGGTGGTTGTCACATGTCTTCGAAAATTTGGTTCTAGGACGTGCCGGTTTCCTTACAATGATTTCCTTCACCGTTTTGAGAGCAGTGGTGATGATATGAATTACACAAAGTCTGGCTGGGTTTGAACTCGCGATTCGTAAGTTAGGGCCGTTACCACTCGGCCACCTGTGCACTCTCAGCTGGAATAGCATATAAGATAATTTTCATCACGGGAGTATATTTCCTTGAGATATTATTCGACCGTCAATTATATATTGATAAAACCCTGGACAGAAGTTAAAAAAATCCAACCTTATCAAAATGAAACTAAATAACTTCACGCAGCAATGTATAGCATCCCCCGCCTAACTTCATTCGCTCAGCGCCCGACGTCTCGTTCGCTCACTACTGTATTTATGGAGCCTACCTGCAAACCCCAATAACGGCCACTTACCATTTTATTGTTTAACCTACCCTCCTGCCAGCCCTCTGCTGATTATTGTCATCATCAGTGAAATCACGAACATATATATTGTGAAGAAAGCTTTTGATGAAAAAATTCTCGATGACCTATGATATTTTCTGCTTAGGTAAACGGATGAATGAACAAATTACTTACGCCCAATTCTTAACGATCGTTATTGGGAAGTATTAGTATTTATATGGCTTTTGTTTGATGTGTTTTTATATGCGAACATTTCATATTTTTAAAGCTCTGATAGTAGGCGAAGATCTGGTCGACAATAGAGCACGCTTGCCTAGAAGTAACCTGATCATCCTCAACTTAAAGACCCGACACCCCAACTACCAGCCACCGCAAAGGCGTAAGCTTGCGGACGCCGTCCGGTCGCCCTTTAAGTGTCCGGTAACCGTCCGGACCGAGACCGAGTCGTCAACGATACTTAGTGTTTCATGCGCATCTCAAAGATTTGTCATCAAAAGAACACAGGTGTGGTTTTAGTCAGTAAAAGTCTAATATCTCGCTGCACCCAGAGTGGGAGAAGTCATGAGACGATCGAAAAAAAAAAGCTGTATATAGTAAGGGTGTAACTGAGATTCATATAGGCAATAATTATTGCTTATCTAAATATAGAAACAAAGAACATTTAAATAACGATCGGTAAAGGAAGTAATGATCCTTATTGAAACGCGCCCGTCAAAGTAACGATTTTCAATTATGCATTGACAAATGGAAGCTAATTGCTAAGTGAGCGCGGACTTGTAGATAATATTCTTAATTTATCAAATTGTTATTGAGAACATTCAAATAAAAAATAAGTTTCAAAACTAAAAAAAAAACTGGCCCAAAAAATCGCACTCTGAGTAATTTGAAACTAGAAAATATTTTAGGACAACGATGTTTAAGGGGTATGGAATTATTTATTCTCAGGCCGAGGTAAAAGCCAGCTCTTAGGTCTCACGAACGAGGAGTTTCGATAAATCTCCGAGTCACGACTCAAGAGCTTTAACCCCAAACAGCTCGAAAATGTATAGCTACTGACGAGGTTGTTATATCTTTGCAGCCGCAGCGACAGCACCAGCACAGCACGACGAGCTAAGAAGGTGAAATGACGCAGCCCAGTCCATCTTCCACAGAAATAAAGTTACGCCATCACTTACCACAGTCATATGCCAGGGCATGGTGTTCTAAAACAGCTGATGACAAGAATTCTTTCATATCTTTAATTTACGCGTGTGTTGCTATGCGGCCTGAGCTTTGGCTGCATGACAGGCTGTGGCGAGCGAGGCGGTTGACAACTTCACCACAGTGGCAGAAATAAGGGAAACAATATATCAGCGCTTAGACGTAAGGAACCAACGTAGTGGTATAGTACGCGACAAATAATAAAAATCGATTATAATCCTCGTCACACGAGTTGAACTACTCGTATCATGACGGTCGACCTTGAATGCGCAGTAACCGATTTTCGAGTCTGAATCTGAATTGAAGTCGGCTGCGCGTAGCCATAGCAAATTATTATTGTTATTTATTATTATATTTAGCCTGTTCTGTCCCATTGCTAGGCAAAAGCCTCCCTCCATTATTTCCAATTATCACGGGTACTCGCTTTCTCGTTTCAATTCTTAAGACATTCAGTTTGTCCCGTCACCTCCTTCGTGGTCTGCCGCGGCCCCGGGTCGCTGTGTTTGTAACCATAGCAAATGGCTCTCATAGCATTTGCCGCGTACTATAAGTAATATCGTCGATGAATGTGCTAATGTTTGACGACGGTAGTGCGTGAAGCTGGAGACCTCTCTTTCACAACCTGCAGGCGTCATCATCATCATCAGTCTTTTAATATTCCTACTGCTGGGACTCAGGCCTCCTCTCTAGGAGCCCTAGCGCCTGCAGGCATAGTAGTAACAAATATATGGTAATTGGTTTTCCTGTACTACTTTGCCGAGCGGCTCATCCCACCGTCTTTGGAAAAATGGGTCCGGATAAACGAGTCTCCCAGCACTCATAAATTCTGTTTTGCACGACATATCAAAATCAATCAGTGTCGAAGCTATGATATTTCTAATTAATTAACCAATGTTGTGGACCGAGGATATGAATACTAATGCTGTTAATTTTGTGGACGCCCAGGCCTTCTATATGGATGGAAAATGTAGCTCAAGCCCTCGGTCGTCCAAGGTCACATTTAAAATTGAAATAGGTGTTTGTCTGATAATTTAGACCACTTTTTTTTTGCATAACGTGAGGGTGCTTCCTAAGTACGACGGAAATATGTTAATTTTGGGCCGAAACAACAATAAGAAATTAGGGATCGCGGCCGAATGTTTGTTAATTTGAACAAATCTTTCCGAAACGTCATTGATATTTTGTAATTTTTATTTCCTCTACAAATCTGGGAAAGTAATTCTTAAAGATTAGACTGTATTTTTTTTGGTTGTGGTTGAAAATGTTTTATATATATATATTAGTGCTGCGATTCCACCTGATTTTTTTCTTTTTTATTATTGATAGGCTCTCGTTTGAGTACTATCTCACCTGATGGTAAGTGATGATGTGGCCGACGATGGAGCACACATGCCTAGAAGTAACCTAGTCACTCTTGACTTAAAGACCCCTAGGTTCACACACACAAAACAGACTCCAGCAGGGAATTCCACTCTTTAGATGTACACATAATGAATGTGTTCCGAAAACGCTTTGTTTTGTTTTGTCGTCGTTAAATCGTCAAATAACTTGTCTTACTTTGGGCGGACTGAGTATCTGACTTTTACAGACTGAAATCCTTCCCGGTTCCCTTCAATTACCTTTTAAGTTCTAGTGTCGCGGCGGTGGCTCTTTCAATCCCGCAGCCCAAAGATCCGGGACCCAAGGAGACGGAGAGAGTACCTCTTTGAACCATTCAAAAATGTCAAACATTTTATTTCAATGTCATCTGTGGGGGTTAAGTTTATAAAACTGCATATTTTAGCCCCAACTTAGTACGGGTGCAATTGTGATATTAAATATATTATGCATATAACCTTCCTCTTGAATGTCACTCTATCATTTAAAAAAAACCGCTTCAAAGTTCGTTGCGTAGTTTTAAAGATCTAAGTAATAATACATACCTACAGACAAACAGCAGGTAGCGACTTTGTTTTATACTATGTAGTGATGTATTTATTTTTGTTATTCGATTTTTTATTTAATTATAAATCATTTTATTGCTTTTTTATGATTTAATACCTTGGCTCCTCATGGTGGTTGTGAGCTCAGATGTGCTGTTACGATGAACGCGGTCGCTGTGGCCGAAATCGGCTAGATGGCATCATCATTATCATGATTTAATTATTTTATGCATATTAATACTGTATTGATGTAGTTTTAAGTTTCAGTCGATACCATAATAATTAAGGACATTGAAAGTTTATTTTTTTTTATTGCTAAGCGTCATCTGTGGCATCTCATCTCTCTCTCAAAACTGGGAGACTTATTCAAAACCTCGAAGCGTCACATTCACGCCAGTTCAATAATTCCGAGAAATAAACGTGTAAGGAACGAAAGGACCTGTTCAGAATCGATTGGCCAAACATTGGGCTATTTATAGAACGATGCAGCCCAGATGAGAAGCCGAAATATTTGACAGTCACGGTTCTTGGCGCGAGCTCGTAAAATTATGGTAATGTTGATGCAAATGTATACGTATAGTAATGAGGGGAGACGTGGAAATCAATGGAGATATACGTTGAATGAGTATGGCGGTTCAGGATTTCACAAGCAGGCGTCTTAGTTTTGATGTTATTTTGATAAAAAAACATGGTATCTACATCTCTATTTTTTTCAACTCTCCTTTCACAGGTATGCTAGAAGAGATTTCTTTAGAAAAAAGCATCACCTTTGTAGTTATTTTACTGTTTCCTTCTTATCTTTTATTTTATGTCTGTACATAAATTTATATATATAAAAGAAAGTAGTGTTAGTTACACTATTTATAAATCAAGAACAGCTGAACCGATTTGGTCGAAAATTGGTGGGAAGGTAGCTTAGAACCAGGAAAAGGACATATCAGACATAGATTTTATCCCGTTAAATAAAAAATAAGCATCAAAAACCTGCTTATTTATTGGTATAGGGTAGTGTATGGTAGAGTAGGGTATAGTAGGGTAGAGTAGGGTAGAGTAGGGTAGAGTAGGGTAGAGTAGGGTAGAGTAGGGTAGAGTAGGGTAGAGTAGGGTAGAGTAGGGTAGAGTAGGGTATAGTAGGGTATAGTAGTAGTTTCATGAACATACTTACCTACATCAATGCGTTCAAAGTATTTTCTGAGATGTGACTGATTGATGATGACTTACCAGTAAATATTACAAAAAAGTAGTCAAAGTCTCTTTATGGGACCTTTCATTTATGAAAATATAAATTGCAAACTGACAATTGCCTCCCTTCTAAAGAAATCATATAAGACAATGATTCTCTAGTAGTTACTGTGTCTGAACTAATAGACTTGCGGTTGAATATTTTTTGTGTTTAGGGGATGTTTAGCACACGGGTATTCAATTCACATGAGATACTACTGTGAAGCTAAGGTTTCATCCATGGAAATACTCCTGCTAGATCCGTACGCACATTCATAAGACACCCAAACCGGAACAATAACGAGTATCTGTAGGCATTAAAAAATATTTGTTTCGTAAGGGATTCACACGCGGCACGCAGAGCAGCAACCAATGTCTCAGGCCTAGTTTACACGTTGGCCCAGCCTCGGCCAATCGCAATTGTGTCAGCGGGGAAACCCCGTTTATAAATGTTGAAAATATAGTATTTTTGCGTACTATATTTTTCTTCAACAGTATATAATACACAGAATCAAAATATAGTAGAATATGTATATATAATATATTACAGTACGGATGGCAACCCTCGTGTAAACGTAGCATCAACAGTAAGCACTGCGCCAATTGTTTGTTTATTGCGTAATTATGTGATTTTTATGGTATAATACGGGGCGAGGCATTGGAGATCGGCCCACGCGCGTGAGATATACGTAAGAGCCATTCATTCAGACAGCTTTGTCCAAACTTACAGACGTAGTCTGATTATGTTCTTGGATTCAGACATTGCGTAATTGGCCGTTGGGGTCGGAAGGTATTGGAATGGCGGCCACGTACTGGAAGTCGTAGCGTTGGAAGGCCTCCTACAAGGTGGACCGACGACTTGGTAAGGGTTGCGGGAATCCGGTGGATGCAAGACGCATAAGACCGTTCATTGTGGTGACACTTGGGGGAGGCCTATCTCCAACAGTGGATGTCTTTCGGTTGAAATGATGATGATGATGATTGCGTCACTGCTATTGTTTTTTTAATGCATCTGCCATGTTGTTGGCATGTTCGAGCATCCTTGGTTGACAGGTGGAGAATAGCTAAGGCATTATTCCGCCTTTATGTTGCATGAAGTTTTATATAAATAAATTACCATACCCGAATGGATCGGTGAGGAATAAGATGCTACAGTATCATTCGCAACTATGACCTTCAATGCGCAGTAACAGACTTTCAGTTCTCAATCGAAGTGCGGCACAACGAGGGGTTGCCCGTAACCGTAGCAACCGTCGCCATTCTAGTTCAACTTATGTGCCGCGTACAATCATATAGTAGGTACAAAATACGTTTTGTAAATCGATAGCTATTATACCACTATTTAACTTTACCTATACTTTTTGTAAAAATGGAAAGTTTCTCCGATTAACATTAGGTAATGACGGCAATTATCAGGTCCATTTAAACCACGAATAAAATCGAAGTAAGATTATAGTGGCATTTTTTAATAACCTGAACATTCACGTGAATTTATACAGTTTATAAATAAACAGTAGATTTTGTTAACACCCTCGTAAATGCTTGTACAAGGTTTCATATAAATCCTACCTATTCTATTTTTATTCTTTGTTCTTAAACACCTTTAAAGTTAGTATTAGGAGTTCATCCTCGCCCCGGCCGGCTCGCGGACGGCAAGCATAAGGTAGCTGGTGGTGATGTCAGCATAAATCCGGCCTGCTAGGATCGAAGTTTACCTCAGCTGCGAGATAGGGCTGGCTGGAAACCGAAATGTGTTTTTATTAACATGTGGATTTCATCACGACATCATGCGGAGCAAATCCGCATGCGAAATTTTCAAAAGGCAAAAAAACGCTTCCCGCGTGCGTATTGCACGAATTAGAATAAATACTTGCTATGAAAAGAACATTTGCGGACGTTACGCGTGCGGATTACATCCATGGACACTATGAATTTTGATTTCCTTGAGAGTGTCGAAAAGTACATTTTTTGTGACATGAACGGCCGTATCATTTTCTGTCATTAACTTAGAAGTTTGATTTTATTCACAGCTTCAAGAGACCGTAGTAGTGAGTATATTTCAACTCGATACCTTCACGCGTTCCTGATATAAAGGGTCTTGACAGACAGACAGACAAACATACAACAAAGTGATCATATACGTTTTTTCTTATGAGGTACGGATCCCTAAAAAACAGTCTATTCCATGTGTATAATATTTAAAAGTAGGTATAATCTTTCAGCCAGTCCTTAAGTTAATATAAGCTATTTTTCATGCGATCTACATACACACAATTACTACTCCGGCCCTGAATAGAATGTGTGGAACATGATTAAAATGTTTCATTTTTATTTAAGTTTATAGAAAACATATTGCACTCTCAGATTCCCTTAGCCAAAGCCACCGTATCCATTTAGGGAGAGAACTCACGAAGCGGTCCACCGCCACGGCACGGCAGAAGAAACGGCTATTTTATTCCAAAATTGGTTCGTTCGCGGCGCCGGTCAGCGGCAGCCGCGAACAACCGCTCACATCACGGCCGTAAACCACGTCGTGAAAACTGATTTAATTTTTTACGTATATAATATTTGCATTCTATAGAAGCTGCGGGCCCGCTAATGTGGCGGCAGCGGGAAAAACAGCTTCGTGCCTTCTCTCCTTTAGTCACAAATATCAAAAACCGTAATCTATCATCGTGATTCTCCGCAATTTGCCAGAAATATTTGATGGAAAATGTTTTCCTTCTTTATGCAGATTTTACTTGGAATTTCCAAAGGACAAAGAAAATGTACTTACTAAGGATTTAAAAAGGAAGTGACTGAATACCGGAGCCGAATTCATAAGCGGAATATTTAAATTTGATTTATGTCGTAAACAGTTCCGACTTACGAGTTGTAGGTCGCGGGTTTAAACCCAGCCAACAGGTGCATTACTTGCAACTTTGTATAATTTATTTTATACTCACTGCTCTCAAAACGGTGAAAGACAACAGCAGAACATCGTGAGGAAACCGGCATGTCCTAGAAACAAAAATTCGAAGACATGTGACTTCCACCAACCCGCACTGAGCCCGCGTGGTGGGTTATGATCCATACCCTCTCCAATAGAGGAGGCAGAGGTAGACACTTCAAATGAAACCCTACTAAAACTAATCAAAAACTCGGCTAAGTAGGTATAAATGAAGCGCGAACTTACCACATGCCAAATACTTACGAAACAAAATATGAAATTGTGAAAGAGTAATCGACAGAAGGCACGGGGAAGGATAGGGTTGCCAACGACAACGAGTATTGTACTCTATATCATTTAGGCATACTCTATTATCTATAAAACTAATAGAATACGCAGTTCACACAATCCTCACCGTACTAGTGCCAGTCACACATATATTATGATGCACACATTGTAACCAAAAAGGTCGAATTTACTGAGAGAGTATTTTCGGTCATGGTGGAAGTGTGAATAGAGAGTAACAGGGCTACATTGAAATATATTTATATATTATATTATATATTCTTTATAAAAACAATGAAAAATAACAATTATTAATTGTCTTTTTAAATGTGCCGCGAAAAGTTAAAATAAAAAGGTTTTCGAAATTTTTTGCCTTAATTTTTTTTTTAATTGTACTCTTTTTTAGAAGAAATAAAGTATATCTGATTTCAAAGGAGATAAGTAATAAAGTGGACTTATTATACTTTTTTATAAGACCTTACTCTTTTTTTCCCTTTCCTAGAGAGGAGGCCAGAGTCCCAGCAGTGGAAACATTAAAAAGGCTGGATGATGATGATGATGACTCTTTTTTTACCTCCGTTGAAATCAGATATACTCTGTTTCTTCTAATGGAAGTTGCAACCCTAGGGCAGGGAAACTTTCCTCCCCGCGCGACTAACGTAAACTTGTTTGTAGTATATTTATTTAGTAGTATATTTATTTATTTACTAGGTGACCCGGCAAACTTCGAACCGCCTTTTAGTCGATTTTTTTGTAAATATTTCCTTATTTTCTCGCCGTTTAAAGATTTCCTGAAGTACCACGAATATTTCAAGACCAAAATCAGCTAGATCGAATCAGGCGTTCTCGAGTTTAAGCGAGAATAACGAACCACTATTCATTTTTATAATAATAATAATAATAATATTTATTTATTTCAGGCTTAGAATACCCATAGTTACATAGTTACAATTTACAATTTTGGAATTTAAAAATAAAGTATTAAATAGATAGATTTTAAGTCATATTCAGTTCAATGATTCAAGACTTACAATGTCAGATTTTATCAATAAATAAACATGTTAGATTCAGCTTGATAAATAATATGATGTCAGAATTAGATCAATAGACATTAAAATGTCAGATTCATTTAACAGTAATACAATGTCAAAATTTAGTTCAAAATATATTAAAAAGTCAGATTCGGTTCATTAAAATAAAAATAAAAATGTCAATACTTAATAACAGATGTCAATTTAAAATTATAAAATACTTCGATGTCATATACAGTTTTTCAAAAATTGTGGTCACAATAACATTTTTGCAGGTCATCAGTCTTGCATGAAAGGATGCCCTAAGCCTTCTCATTATTGCATAGAAATCGTCAACTCTGTTCTCGGCAAACATGCCAGACGCGCTACACCGCCAGGGCAGATTGAGCATGGCCCGAAACGCATTATTGTATTGTACTCGAAGAGTATTGTAAGTACTCCTCGTGTACCTGTACCAGAGTTGGCCAGTGTAGAACGCCTGACAATATGCTTTAAACAGAGTGATTTTCGCCTGTTTTGAACAGTACGCAAAACGCCTTGCTAGCATGTTACTTTTACACGCAATGCTTCGTCTTTGCCTCTCAAGGTCAAGATTATCGCTTTGGTCTTCGCTAACGATATGGCCAAGATACCTAAAAGTGCTTACAATTTTCAGGGGAGACCCGCATAAATTGATGGGTAGTATGTGATCTGGTCCTTTGCTATATTTAAAAATCATGACTTCTGACTTTTTGACATTATATGTCAGACAGTGGGCGGCTGCATATCGTTCACAAATCGCGATAAGTTTCCTCAGTCCGCCAGCAGAGGGACTGAGCAGCACCATGTCGTCAGCGTAGCTAAGGTTATTAAGGCATTCGCCTCCTACGTGGCCTCCGACTCTGGTGCTGCTCAGCTCCTCCAGTAGCTCGTTCACATACAAATTAAATAACACAGGAGAAGTCAGCCCTCCTTGCCTAACCCCGCACGACAGTTTATACGTGTCTGATAAAGTACTACCCCATTTTACCTGATTAATTTGGTTTGAATACCAGAATTCTAAAATTTTTATTATTGTAAGGGGTACTTTTGTATTTCTCAGTTTCTCCCACAGTATTTCATAATTAATTGAATCAAAAGCGCGACTAAGATCGAGAAAGCATGCAAAAACTGAGGTTTTTCTTTTAGTGTAGTATCGTACTGTGTTTTTCAATGCAAATAAATATTGCGAGGTCTGTAGATAAGCTGGCTCTAAAGCCAAATTGAGTCTGACATATAGGGATATTTTCTTCACTCAAATGACCATTAATAATACGTTCAAAAATCTTAGACACAATCGTTGCTAATGAGATGGGACGGTAATTAGATAGACAGGATACGTCACCGGTTTTGTTTTTAATTATTGGTACCACATTTGTTGTCATAACTTCAGTCGGTAAGTAACTGTGATCAATACAAGCATTAAAAAAGTAAGCAAGTTTATCACACAGTAATGGTCCCGCATACAAAATGTGTTCAACACTAAGCCCGTCGTGACCCGGGGACTTGCCTCGCTTCATTCGCCTCACCAGTTCAAACAAACCGTCAGGCGTAACATGAAACGAGCTAGTATCGCACGCGCTCGGCGCATGCGCGTTATTAATCAGCGAAGATGACGGTGCGCTGTCAGCAACCGCGTCCGCGCACGGCGGCACCTGCCCCGATGAGTGAGCCTCCGAGTCACCACGGGCTTCGCCTTGCTCAGCATCATGCGCTGTCGTCGGAGGGCAAAACTTATTCGCGAACATGTTAGCAATTTCTGTTGGATTTTGGCAATTATTTACAGATAAGGGGAGGCATGGTTTAGAACTTAATTTATTTGTTTCGTTCCAAAATTTGCCAAAATCTTTATTTTGCCTATGATTGGCAATTATGTCCATTTTGATTTTTTGTTCGTTATTTTGACACCATTTTAATTTAGTTTTAAATTTCTTACGACTGTTACTCATATCGTCATAAATTCTACCCTCAGTCGGCCGCCCATACATACACCAAATTTGATAACATTGCCTAGCAGACACATGCGCCTCTCTCACGTGATAATTCCATCCTGTTACCTGTTTTGTCCGGTACTGGCGTTTACCGTGATAGGATCGAATTGCGGCTGTAGTTATACAATTAATAATTTTATCATAATATTCATTTATCTGACTACAATGAAGCAGGTTATCGCATGAGGTACCGGCGCCCGGAATACTTGGCCAGATACATGAATCGATTAATTGGTTGCAAATATTATTAAAATCACATTGTTGTTCATAATTTCTATTTCCCCATATTATTTTATTTATAACATTCCCCATATTATTCCCCATATTATTTATATATAACATTATATTTTATTATATTCTTTTTTTTGTAAAAAAATATAACATAGGTATAGGATATATATTTTTAACTATATGACGGAGGAAGAACCTCCGTAGTGTTTTTAAAAAGTGTGACGTCAGCATAGCTGACGTCACCAATGTTATCATCATGATGGTCACTCATTTTTGGGTCTCCAAAAGAAAAACTTCACGACTTGTTCAAAGACTTCGTTTATTCAACGAGCAGCGTAACGACGTTACAGAGAGGTCCGCACTGTCCGGTGGCACAAGCGAGCAGTCTGGTGCAACTCCCTAAGAAAAAAATGAACCATCTCAAATGTATGGCGTTTGCGCTAATTAAGATGGCGGCCAAAATGGTGGCTTTCGCTGTCTTGCTCTAACATCTATTCGACTCTGTCGCAGCTTTAAGCCCGCCATATTCATTCTTTGCTTGTCAAGAAGTGAATGAAAACAAAATTTGATTTTTGTGTTTTACAACTGTTTCGTGAATTTCAAGCGGAAATTTGTATTATTTATTGTTACTTTTATCTATTATTGGTATTTATACGTGTACCCGTGTGAATTAATATGTAAATATGCATTGAAAAACTTGTGAAATATGTGGTCTAAAAGCCGGCCGCTCGGATGGTCAACAGCGAATATTTATGGCCAAATATCCATTAAATGAAGAGAGGTAAGCCTAAATAAACATTCATTTTCAGTTACAGAAAAAGATCTGGTGATAAATACAAATTTCTGATAATAATCGGTCGAAAATCTAGAAAATAAGCTATCAATAGTGCTGTGTAGTGGAATTTTTATCGATTATATCGATACATTTATATTTAATCTTATTTACAGACAGGTTTAGTTTTGTTTCAAATTTTATTTAGTTTTATTCAAATAGAACTGTCAGACTTTTCGAACAACAAAGGTTATGCTTAAATCTTAAAAAGTTTTTTTTTTTATAGAAATGCTTCGTCAGACTCCGTAATTCTATTCGTAGGGAGATTTGGAGCAGATATCGAGAGAGTTTTAGACCCACTATTGCCCTTAATAACTCACTAACTAGCAAGATAATACTTTTTAAGGTTTATGCATTATATAGAATAGGCGAATAGGTTATAGGTACTGTATTTCTTTAACATTATTAAAGAATAAACTGTTATTATTAAAATCCTTAAAAAGGCGTTTCCTTTACCCACACCACCCACCTCCACCTTTGGAACCTAAAAATTTACCTGCGAACTTACGTTAACGCAAATGCGCCAACGTAAATTCGCAGGTTATACTTGGTTTAATTTTTTCATTTGAAATATTCCACTTATTCCTAGTTTAACTGGTGAATAACGTTGGCGTAAATAGATCTTAATTTAGACCCAAAAAAAGGAACCAAATTTTTATATATATATATATATATCGACTATCGATAAAAAAATGCCATGAGCACCTAGTAACACCACTATTTCGGTTGTTATGTTGGCAGCCCTCATGCGTCAAGTCTTTGGTTATGTATGTCAAAGTTGGTATTGAAGCGTAGCGCAAACGCCATACTGAGCCATTTTTTTGTATGGGAGTCCCGTCTCTTAAACGTAGTGCTTATATTCTCTTTGCAAGCGAGAATGCCCCAGCACCGACAGTGCGGCCGTATTTATAATGTTCGCCCCACTTAAGTGCACGTGTACAATTTTTAGGTTAAGTATTGAAACATTTAAATTACAATAACAAAAATAGTGATTTGCTGTCCAACGTTAATTTTACATGGTAATAAACTGAAAGTAATCATTTTAGAGCAATTTAATTTTAAATCTTAATTATTTAAATAACGAACTATTGTAATTGCGCCGATACGGCCATTCTGACAGGCGGTGCGCGCTCTGCACCAGCCTCGTTGATCCTCGTCGCGGCATCTGTAAGAATAGAGAGAACTTTCTCTGAGTTTGATATCTGTAAGCAACTTGCGTTGCTTTATATTTAGTTGTCATGCAAAAACAGACAACTGTTATGTAAGTCTGGGAATATCAATGTTTATAAGGTTTGTAGGTTATTAGAGGTTCTCGAAGGTTCTCGGAGGGTTCTCGTAGTGTCTCGTAGGGTCTCGGAGGGTCTCGTAGTATCTCGTAGGTTCTCGTAGGTTCTCGTAGGTTCTCGTAGGATCTCGAAGGTTCTCGTAGGATCTCGAAGGTTCTCGTAGGATCTCGAAGGTTCTCGTAGATATTAAAGTTATTTTGGGCTATTTGAAATACGAGTAATTGAATTAAGTTACTTACTATTTATTCTGATGGCTCGTTGTTTGGTTGTATTTGTAAGCTTTCTCGTGAGGTCGATGGTATTGGCTCGTTTTGTTCAGCTGCAGGATCTCGGTGAGTGGGTGATTCGTTTTCCGCCGATACGGTCAACTGATCCCCAGGTTGAGGGGCGCGGCGTAGCTGGTCATGGGCAACCTTGCGAGGTCGTCCTCTGCCGACAACTTTCTTGACCAAATATCGGTCGTTTTCAAGTATTCTACAGATTTCATATGGCTCGCTAAACTTAAGGTCTAGCGAGGTTTGGTTGCGGGGATTATTCTTAATTAACACGTAGTCTCCCCTTTGGAAATGATGAATCCTGGCCTTATGTAGGTTGAAGCGCTGTCTGTCCTGTTCGCTAGAACGAATCATTTTTTGCTGTACCTGTTGAGTAAGCGCTTCAATATCAACGGTTTCGTTGTTAATATCAACCAGGTTGAGAAGCTCAGGAGTTACACAGTGTTTCCGCCGTGTAATAAGTGTCAGTGGGGCAACGCCGGTGACTCGATGTGTTGTGCAGTTTATTGCCAGTTGTAATTCTTCAAGCACAGTGTGCCACTGCTCCGTTTCGTAATTTTTGATCATTACTAGTGCGTTCTTTAGGGTTGCAACGACCCTTTCGACTTGGCCATTTGCTCGGCTAACTCCTGGAGCAATAGCGTGGATATCTATTCCAATGTGATCACAGTACTCTTTGAATTCTCCAAGAAACTCTCTTCCTCCATCGACTATGATTTGAACCGGTGCGCCAAATAGATGCACAGTACGTTTTAAAGCAGCTAATGTGCTATGTGGGTTCTTGTTGGTGCTGAAATACAGTAAAATGTATTTTGAGAAAGCGTCGATGGTAACTATCACGTACTGCTGATCATCTGGAGTTCCCAGCTTCCCTGTTATGTCCATATGAATGACTTGGAAGGCAGCTGTTGGTTTTTGTATCGGGTGTAGTTGGGCTTGAATTGCACCGGATCTGCCTTTGGATGTTCGGCATATCACGCAGTTGTTAACAAATCTTCGAACAGTAGAACTCATTTTGTTAAACCAGTAACTTTCTCTTATCTTCTGTAGAGTCTTTTCCCAACCGGTGTGTTTTAGAGCCGTGTGAAAAGAGTTTATGATGCTCCATTGAAAGGACTTGGGAACGACTGTGCTAAGCTGTTGACCGAAGACAGGATCATTAACGTTCTTCTTCAAGACGTCATCCTCCAAGACATAGTCTTCGACTGGATTGTTGTCTCTGAGATTATCCATAATTGGTCGCAGCTCATCGTCCCGTCGCTGTTCAATTTTGAGCCAGTTCAAGTCTCTCGTCATAACATTGACTGCTAGATCAGTTGGGTTTCTACTGAAAAAGTCGCATGTTGAAGACGTTCACCTTTGCGATACTCAACTTCGAAGTTATAGTTTTGCAGGAATGCCCACCAACGATGAATCCTTGGTAGGAGATCCTTTTTATGTTTGGATGCCTTTAATGCATTGCAATCCGTTATCACGGTGAATTTTCGCCCATAAAGATACTGGCGAAAGTGCTTTATAGCTCGAACCACTGCAAGTGTCTCCAACTCATAGGAGTGGTAGCGACTTTCAGCCTCCGTGGTTCTCATGCTCATAAAAGCAACTGCATGTTGACGTCCATTGATCACCTGCACCAGTACTGCACCAAATCCAAGGCTGCTTGCATCCGTGTAAAGTAGAATGGGTGCTTCTTCTTGGAATAACGTAAGCACTGGAGCGGATGTCAGGCATTCAATGATTGTGTTACGTGCTTTCTCGTGCTTATCTGTCCATGCCCAAGTTGCTCCTTGTTTCGTCAATTCGTACAAAGGCACCATAACACGAGAAAAGTCAGGAATGTATTTCCTGAAGTACCCTGCCAAGCCGTTGAACTGCCTAACCTGTTTGACAGTTTTGGGTATTAGAGCTTTGACGAGAGCCTCAACTTTTCTTGGACTTGGTCGTACTTGTCCATCAGAAACGACGTTTCCGAGATATTCAATGGATCGTTTGAAGAAACTGCACTTGTCTGCGTTGATGGAAAATCCAGAGTCTTGAAGTGCAATGAGAATTCGTTCCAGGTGTGAGATTCCCTCAGGAAAATCTGCACATTTGCTCAAGACATCATCTACGTAGACTTGTGCAGCTGTTCCCAGCAATGATGTCAGAGCTCTGTTGATACAACGCTGGTAAACTGAACAAGCATTGCTCAAACCAAATGGCATGGTGAGATATTCGTACAGTCCATCTGGTGTGACGAAAGCGGTC
This sequence comes from Leucania comma, assembly GCA_958295575.1. NCBI lineage: Eukaryota > Metazoa > Arthropoda > Insecta > Lepidoptera > Noctuidae > Leucania > Leucania comma. The sequence goes on from OY282484.1 coordinate 2,120,871, forward strand.
TTCTCTATTGAGGTCATGCTTATAGGAATCTGGTGGAAACCAGCCGCCATATCAAGGCTTGTGTAGAAACGCCCATTTGCCAACTGATCAATCTGATCAGAAATCAAAGGGAGTGGATAGTGGTCACGCAGAGTATTCGAGTTAAGTTCTCGAAAGTCCACGCAAAGTCGGTCGTCACCGTTCTTCTTTTTTACTAGTATGATGGGGCTCGAGTAGGGAGATTTGCTCTCACGAATGATGTTATGTTCCAATAGTTCTTTAATTATGTTGCGAACGTTCTCCCGTTCCACTGGACTGAGGCGATATGGTCTTCTTTCCACAAATTTATCCGGGTTTTTCAGTCTGATTTCGAGTTCACCAGTATTGACACGGGTCTTCGGATATCCGCGGATGAATAGGTGTTCGTATTTATTCAGAAGTTGACGTAGTTGTTTGATTTCATCTTCATTGGTTAGATCACAGTCCAATTTGTTGAAGAGAGAAGAATTTGTACTCACATGATTGACGAGTGTTCTGTGGATTAGCTCCGTTCCTTTGGCTGTGATTATCACACTTAGATTAGTGTCATGAATTAGATTCATGCCCACTAAAATGTCCGATGACATTTCATAGTCGGGCAAGACATAAAATTCGAGTTCAACACTGATGACGTTTATAACACAAACAGTTGTAAGTTTGGTTAATGATAAAGCAGGGAATTGACCAATCCCCTTCAAATAATTTACCACTGGGCTCCTTTGACCCGGTAAAGCTGTAGCTACGGATTCTTTTATAACTGAGCACTCCGCTCCACTGTCAAAGACGGCTTGCAAAATCCTTTCCCCTATTTTGATGGTGATAGGAGCCAGCTTACTGCTTGCTACGCAGTTCACGTTTGAAGTTAACGAACGTTCACGTTTGAAGCAAGTTTCATAAGTGTGGCCCGTTTTTTTGCAATAGGTACAAATAGGTGTGGTTATTGATTTTGAATCCTTGTCACTAGTTTCAGGTTTAGACTCAGAAGGTTTGAATCTGCAATTATCGGTAGTGTGGTTTGTCTTTTTACATATACGGCAGCTTGGTGTAGATGGTGCATTGTCCGAAAAACGTGGACGTTTGTTTTGTGTTGTGGAACTGGTGCTTGGATGAGTACGCTTCTTCCGTATGGATGTTGCGATCGAGATCAGCTCAGGAACAGTGGTAGCCCTGGCGTTCAAAAGTTCGATACGTAAGCGCTCATCATTAACGCATCCAATCACTGCCTCCACAGCATGTTCATCTCCCAGTTTATCCTTGGTGACTCTCTTCCATAGGATCCAAGCTCGTGACAAGAACTCTGCGATATCTCTTGTCGAGTCGTAGACGTGTTCTCTGAACATAATGATGTCCCGAGAGTATCTATTTTCAGGTTCAAACGTGGTGATGAGATTCTTCCTCAACTCCTCCCATGTAGTTGTATTCACCATCCAATCATCGATCCACATTTTTGCACGCCGTTTCAACAGGCTGCAGACTTTCATGCGGATGTCGAAATCATCCAGTTTGTATGCTTCGATCGCTTGATCGATATGCTGGCACCATTCTCGAACACCGACGTGAGTGTCCGGGTCGAATGATGGTAAATAGACGTCGTTGATTCTAATTTTTGCTTCGGTAGGCGGAGCGCACAAACGCTCTGACATCTTCTGCATCATCTCCATCATTTGCATCAGGAATTGTGGTGGTATCCCGCCCATCTGTAGTCCATGGTAAGGATTCGCTTGTGGTCTTGATTGTGGAACAGTTGCAAATGTTGTATTGGTAACCAACCCAGGCTCCCGTTGGTGGGTGATGGTTGGTTCCTGTTGATCAGGTAGCAGACGAGCTGATGAGGAAGTGGTTTGGGTAGGAGCTTCTTGCAATCCCACTTCTGATGACGGAGGAAGAACCTCCGTAGTGTTTTTAAAAAGTGTGACGTCAGCATAGCTGACGTCACCAATGTTATCATCATGATGGTCACTCATTTTTGGGTCTCCAAAAGAAAAACTTCACGACTTGTTCAAAGACTTCGTTTATTCAACGAGCAGCGTAACGACGTTACAGAGAGGTCCGCACTGTCCGGTGGCACAAGCGAGAATGCCCCAGCACCGACAGTGCGGCCGTATTTATAATGTTCGCCCCACTTAAGTGCACGTGTACAATTTTTAGGTTAAGTATTGAAACATTTAAATTACAATAACAAAAATAGTGATTTGCTGTCCAACGTTAATTTTACATGGTAATAAACTGAAAGTAATCATTTTAGAGCAATTTAATTTTAAATCTTAATTATTTAAATAACGAACTATTGTAATTGCGCCGATATATACAAATGCATTTAAAAATAGTCGGAAACAGAAACTTTTACTTTGAGTGTTTGATGGGCGAAAAATGCCTTTTATCAATCATCCTCTTTTATAAGAATCGAAATTGGAATTGGAGGCGCAAAAACAATCGGAAGTTCCGATCTTCCGACCTTTCGGATCCAGAATCGAGCCTCCTTAACATCCCTTGTACATACATAAGCAAAGTTTAAAAGCCCCGACTATATCCAGCCGATCGCTTGATTGAACTGTGTGCGGTGGCATTGGGCACATGTACCTATGAGTTCAAAGCGTTGAGGGTACATGTTCATGTAATTTCCCAGGTTATATGACTGAACATTGTGAGCATTTTTACTTTATGACGTGACGGATAATATAAAGTATCAGAAGTATCACAATTTCGTTTTTTTTTTAGTACGAGTTTTTCTTCCAATGACTTCTCCTGCCTCAGGGGAAGTCATTGGACGATTTCCCAATCCTATTTTACTGACTAAAACCACAGCTGTGTTGTCCTTCAGTTGCACTTTGTGTTTTTCTTTTTCAGAATTTTCTCGTGCTTACATAGTTTAGATAAATATGTTCGCGGCTTTTTTGGACTATCTACTAAATCCCAAACTTTTCTTTTATACACCGTTAAATTTTGATCGTTTTAATTCCGTGGAGGGTCGAATAACTCGTTTACTTAAAAAAAATAATTTTGTACATGCATAAATTTATTCGAGTTTTAGAAAAAAAGTACTTTATTTTTTTTAAATTTTATCTCTAGAAATCGATCTCTATAGTGTTTTATGTACCGGATCGACGCTCCACGGGATTAAAACGACCAAAATTTGACGGTATGTAGTACCAAAATTGGTTATTGCGCATTCAAGGCCGACCACCATGATAGTTCAACTTGTGTGACGAGGATTATAACCGATTTTCAGGTCTCGATCGCAGTCGGGGCTTCGCGGAGCCATAGGAAATGGTTCAACTTATTTACCGCGTACCATATAGAGTGTAAGCTTAGTAGCCGGAGCCACCCCGGTATGGTCTAGCGCCCAACCCGAGGTGGCAAAAATGAAAATACATAACTTCACACAAAAATTGCACGATTTTGAAATGCCAATGTCAAAAGCCAGGCTTTCCCTGAATATGTCAACCTTCTGTAAGTATACAACTAACTACACACAACACAAGTAACTACTACCACATGGCAAGCTCGGTACGCTTCTGAGGGATCCTTGACCAAGTCCCTCCTCTTTGTAACCGCCGAGTTGTAGCACTGCAATTATGTCAAGGGTCACCGAAGTATATAATTACACATATTAATTTCTAGCTGACGAGAACGTGGATTGTTCATGAGTCATTTCTTTTAATAGGCTTTTTTTTGTTGCTGGGATAATCATTCAATGACATCTCCGCACCCTTGGGCGGGGCGGGAGATAGTGTCCTGTTCCTACGTTACCTCCGTTCCAGGGCCCCGAGGTTCACATTACACATGGCCCCAGTATCCTTTAATAGGCTTAGCTTTATGAAGATTATTCTGAATTTATGTGACTATGGTTTTTGGAACGCTTCTGAAGTTTGTCGCCGACTTTAGTTTTTAGCCACTTAAGATATTTATTTATGTAATCTTAAATTAATATTAGACGTGGAGATACCGTGCAGCTTTTCGAACGCTGCTCAATCGAGTCGGATTCGACGATTCACCTGTTTCAATAGGATAGACCTAACCAACTGGACTGTCTATCCCAGGTAAAAGTATTCGTCCACAACTTCTAGTGTTGAGTCTCCGATCTTGATAGGAGTGGGTACTACAAAAATGTTAACCATGACTTTGGCTTTGTCCATGTTCATTTTAAGTCCCACTCTTTCGGAAGCTCTATGTGAGGTCACCGAGTATTATATTGAACTCCTCCGCAGTCTTAGGCATGACTTAGGCGAACCGAAGGTAAAGAATTGTTTCAGAATCTTTAGGGACTACCCATTGCTCTCCGTCCGCAAACCCGCGCCTACTGTGGGTGAGGGTAAGAGGGTAACGCAGCATTGCGCGCTACCGACGACGTGCCGTTCCGTAGTAATGTGGCCAGACTCTGAAAGTTTGTAAATTGATTTTAAAGCAACTTCTGAACATTTTTGGCACCTAAACTACACAATACAAGTGCTAAATTCTTTACAAAACACTTCAGTTCCTCTATAGGTACCTCTGTTCAAAGCCATCATACAACTTTTCTAATCGAGCAGACTTTTCCCAAGGAATGTGCAGGCTAATCGCTAATCAGTGCTGCCAACGTAAAGAATGTGAAATATAAACTACCGTATACTTAACATACTTTTAGGGCAGACATTTTAAAGGTAAAACTACACTGCGCACACGTGTGCCACACTGACACGCCGGTCTTGGCGCTTCGGTCTCGGCCTCCATACGTTTTATGTAGAAACTAGACTTGTAGAGCTACACTTGATCCACGCCACGCTATGTCGTTTTACGTACAAATCTGGCGTATTAGAAGTGTGCGTCGGTCTAATATTCAGTACCTCTACCATGAGTTTTAAGTAATAGTATTCGTCGCTACTCGATATCGACGCCGTAAAATTTTTGTATGGCAAATTTTGCAGCGCCTCTAGCGGTCACTTGCAGAACCAAAATCGGTAGTATGAGTACAGTACACGCGATGCGACAGAGTGACAGTACGGCGTTACGACATACTCCCGGCATAAATAGTATACCCCCGTCGCAAAAAATCACGCTTGTTGATATGGAAGTCTCTCCCCCTCCCTCTTAAATATTTATTTTATTTTGTTTTTAGTATTTTTTGTTATAAGGAATACAACATCTATAAAAATTTCAACTGTCTAGCTATCACGGTTCATGAGTTACAGTCTGGTGACAGGCAGATGAACAGTCCCGATTCTACCCTATGGGTAGGATCATGGTGAAATGGCGAGAAGGATTGTCGCAACCTCGTGCTGGGCACGCCACGATCGAGGCGGTAAGGCCCCTCTTTGAGGCGTGGCTGGAAAGGCCCCACGGCGTCGTCACCTTCCGTTTGGCGCAGGTGCTGACCGAACACGGCAAGTTCGGTCCGTACCTGTACAAGATTCGTGCGGAGACGACGCCCGGGTGTCGCCACTGTGCGGACCGCCCGGTGGACACGGTGGAGCACACAGTCGAGGTGTGCCCCGCTTGGGAAGAGCAGCGCCGTGTCCTCGTGGGGGCGATCGGCGGCGATCTCTCGCGCCGGGGCTTGGTTCAAGCCATGCTCCGGAGCGAGGAGGAGTGGCAGGCGGTCGCCTCCTTCTGCGAAGCAGTAATGCTAGTAAAGGAAGAGGCCGACCGCCTTAGGCAAAGGCGGACACGCCGCCGCCGCCGCCGGGTTTCCGATCCCAATTTCCGGCCACCGTAGGCGCGGGCTCGCGGACGGTGGGCAATGGTTAGCTCGCTGTCCGTCCGTCCGGTAACAGACCGGTCCGAGGTCAGGTCGTCTACGGCGCGCACCGTTCCCGCGCGCCTCAAGGAGTTGTCAGCAAACTGTAGGGGTCCAGAAGGGCCGAAGCCTACTGGGGCCAAAGGTTATGCGAGAGTGTCACCACGGGCCCCGGGACAAAGGCGAGGAATGGAAAGGTAGGTTTTTTAGTCAGTAAAAGTCTGACACTGTTTCCCGCCCCACCCAAGGGCGGGATTCGTCATTGGATGATTTTACCTATCACAAAAAAAAAAAAAAAACCCTATGGGTAGGAGTAACAATCATAAACACACACACATTACATGTAGACTTCACGTCTCATCATGTCACAGTGTGAGTTGAGCCTTAATCGTCGCGATACGACCAACATCTTCCAGTAAATTGAAAAACTTTCGGACAGTTTCGGGTGGCCATGAATGAGGCTAGTTAGAATATTGTTAAAAAGCGAATTAACCTTTAAGAGGGGTCGCCTGCTTCGAGAATAACCTCGTTAGTCATCAAAGTAAACTTCACTAATTGGATTTTTGTTGGAGCTGATGCTGCAAGTTTCAATTTCCACTCATCATCTACTTAGTCTTTTGCCAACTATTTTGCCTCAGCTTAAAGTCTTACCATTGCAGATTTAGCATCATCTAATGACTTCTCTCGCCCTAGGGCGGAGCGAGAGGGTGTGTTCGGACTTTTACTGAATAAATCGACACCTATGTTCTTTCGCATGGTGGACAGAGTTCCAGCGAGATTTAATGGTAAAATGGCGATAGCGTCTATCGCAACCCAGTGCTGAACATGCCATAGTTATGGCGGCAAGTTCCCTCTTGGAGGAGTGGCTGGATAGACGTCACGACGTCCTCACCTTCTGCATGACACAGGCCCTCACCGGACATGAAGTCCGGGAGGTTCCTGCACCGGATGCAGGTGGAAGAAACGTCTGGTTGTCACCACTATGTGGACCACCTGAAGGACATGGTGGAGCATATGGCGGAGGTGGGCCCCAATTAGGCGGAGCACCATCACTCCGTGTCCTCGTGGAGGCGATTAGTGTCGACGACTTCTTGCGCTTTGCCCTGGTTCAGGCATAGCAGGGCAACGGCCAGGTTTTACACTTTGCAGGTCAACTCGTCTAATCCTTCTCAATTTTTTTTTTTTTGTTAATTTATATAAACCAGTGCTTAACTACAATCCCACCTGATGGTAAACAGTGATGCAATAGTCGATGGTGAGGTGCAATCGTTATTAAGAGCCTATTCACTCTAGCCTTGAAGACACCTAAATTATAATCAGGCTGGAAGACCGCAGCAGACAAATTCTATTTTATGAAAAAGTCCATCTGTCATATTGATAAGAGCCCTTTCACATTTCGGCATTACGCAAATTTAGGTATTTTATGCATCGAGCGGGCGGCGAACTACGTGAGCGATATTTTCATTCATGCTTCTAGCAGTCTCGCTCGCACTATGATATTGTGTATACGGCGGCTAAACGATCTTGATCTTTCGTAATTGAAGTATTCAGAAAGAGGTTAGAAGATGGATATTTTTTTTAAATGTCGTTTTAATTTAAATATGTTCAAACAAATATTTTTAATATTCTGCAGTATTCGATAAACAATCGATTGTAATATATACTATTCATAGCAAAAATAGATTTTTAAAGTTGTATATATTTATTTTTAATTCATATAAATTAGTGCTCGACTGTGATCCAACCTGATGGTAAGCAGTGATGCAATCGTTGATAACTAGTTTATTAAGTGTATTTTCAGTCTAGCCTTAATTTTATGGTAGTATGGTTGAAATCTTATCGAATAAATGAAACAACAAAATGTATTATTTATTTTATTATTTGGTACAGTCAGACATCATATTTTTACATCAGAAAAATATTTCCCGCAAAGGCATTGATCGATCTTTTCTTGAGTCGATAACTTCTGGCAGTACACATTTTTCATAAAAAGCTTTTAATTTGGGTAACATTTTTAACGACCAAAATTCGTCGTCTTTGTAGATTGTTATAGTTTTTACAGGAAAGTCTGGTCCAGTCCATATGGCAAGTATGCAGACATTTTTATTGGATATATAAAGCTGTCCTTGAATTTGTTAGAACCAGTCATGACTTTAACTAGTCTAACTTTAATAAGTTCACTATCTGGTATACTAGTAAAGTGTGAACTTTATACTATTTGAAATATTATTTCAATTAGTATAAAGTTCACACTTTATTATAACTTCAATATAACGGTATATTATACCGTTCGAAAATAAATATTTACAAAGATCAAAAACTGCGTTCGTAGTTCACACGCACACAATAGCAATGCGGCAGCGTCTACGCGACAGTCGGCGCACACGACGGTAGTCACGGTAGTATCGGAACGAAAGCGCGCGGGAAAGAAACTGACATAGGTCCGACCTCGACAAGCGCTCGCGCGATACTAATCGCAGATGACCGGCGCAGTGAAATATAAAGTGTTTTTATTTATTTTATTAAAAAATAATAGTAGCGATTTAAAAAATAAAAATAATACTATAGTTTAAGCAAATGTTGATGATTATTTTGGTATAAATTTGAAGTCTAAATAATGTAGAACTTTGGAGATATTGGGGCTTGTTTTGAAGCCTTTTCGGTAGATAATTGAATTACGTTGTTTTTTTTTTCTTTACATAAAAGGCATATAACGAAAATATTACCTGTTATGATTGAAGTATAGGATATTTGAGAGCTAATAATATTTTTGTTTTTGACTGATATTTAGTAGAATCTCAAAATTAGAGCTCAGAAATGATGTCTCCGTGAATTTTTGCCGAAACATGTATCGGGAGAAAACTTATTACTAAATAATTAAATAATTAATCTAAAATCAGTTTTGAGGTAATTGTAGTAGAGAAAACGAACTATATTAACCAAGAAATTGTTATTTCATACAACGAACATAAAACCTAAAATTTCAACGTAGAAAACTTGCAATTTCGTGTTTTTTTGTAATACGCCTCATAATACCAATTTGTAAATTTTATCGTTATAATTCTTTTAATAAATACGTCTTACGGCCGCCAATCATATTTTATTTATACAAGATATACTTTGATACTGATGTGTAAACTTAAAAAACCCTTTAATTTCGCGGGCTACCCTGGAACATAAAATTTAGGTTACATGCTTATAATAATAAAATACATGTATTTATGCTAAAATAATAAATACTATGATAATTTTTAAAAGAGCACTTAAAGCCAGCCTTTCGGAATTTAACAAGTTGCATTTTGGAGAGTGTGTGCGGGGGTGTGTATTTCTACCATCGGACAACCCGACGGCGAGTTTCCACCCTTGAGTTGTTAAAACCGCTACGGTCCCGACTAAGCGTTTCGCCTCGTCGTTTATACCGCGTACATCGAAGGACTGGATCAATCTGCTTGCTGCGGCCTTCCCAACCAATTATAATTTGGGTGTCTTCAAGGCTAGAGTGAATAGGCTCTTAATAAACTAATGCGCCTCACCAATTCACCATCAACGATTGCATCACTGCTTACCATCAGGTGGGATCGCAGTCAAGCGCTAGTTTTTACAATAAAAAATAAGGTTTTCGTATGAACAACACGCCTCACTTAAATTACAATACCAGTTTTCTGTTGCATTTTACCAAAAATTTTCAAACATGTTTGTGAACCCCGCCTGGGCGGAGCATCGCCGTGTCCTCGTGGGGGCGATCGGCGGCAGCGATCTCTCTCGCCGGGCCTTGGTTCAGGCCATGGTCCGTAGTGAGGAGGGATGGCAGGCGGTCGCCTCCTTCTGCGAAGCAGTAATGCTAGCAAAGGAGGAGGCCGACCGCATCAGGCAGAGGCAACGGGGCGCTCGCCCCAGCCGCCGCCGGGATTCCGATCCCGATTTCCGGCCACCGTAGGCGCGGGCTTGCGGACGGCGTGCAATGGGTAGCACGCTGTCCGATCGTCCGGTAACCGACCGGACCGAGCCCAAGTCGTCGACGGCGCGTTCTGTTCCCGCGCGCCTCAAGGAGCTGTCAGCACACCGAAGAGGCCCAGCCTGCTAACTGCAGGCAGGCAGGGTCGAAGCCTACTGGGGTCATGGGTTAGTTCCGAAAGGAATGCTCGACCCCGGCACGATAGGCTACGAAGGAACGGGGTAGGTTTTTAGTCAGTAAGAGTCTGACACTACTTCCCGCTTCGCCCAAGGGCGGGATTTGTCATTGGATGATTTTACCTACCATAAAAAAAAAAAAAAAAAACATGTTTGTGAAAAAATCCATAACAAAATGGCCGACACGTCCCCCTACCTCTGCTTTTCTATTGGCACAGACGCGGTCGCTGCCATATGTGTAGTAATTTATTTAAGCTCACACGTGTGAGCACCTAAAGTCATTATGGCATCTACGTGTACGCTGTAATTTTACATTTATTTAAACGAGGCTTTGTGAATTTCTCGTCCCGTTTTTGAAAAAAAGGATGAGCATACATAAGCTCATGACATGGTAGCTCAAGAGCACATTCTTGGAGGGTCACGGCTCACGATCGTGAAAGCAGTCTCCCAAGTTACTTCATTATATTTTTAGTTACTTTATTGTGTTCGTTTTTGCGGTTGTTGCTGATAAATTTACTGACCTATACCAAAGAATCAAATTAGCATCCTAATTGAAAAAATGTTTACATAGTAGAAATTATGAGAAACCATAAAAAACTAATAGCTTTTAGATGATAAGTTTTCTACTAACCTAATGGATCAATGATATCTGAATGAAATTATTATTATTATTTTGATGAATGTTTTTATCTAAGCACTCTGAGGTCTGGTCCTGGACCTTTGGAAGGCGTACAAGGAGCCGAAACCAACTCGCAGAGGCCCTTTAAACACTTTTAATGGAATATTATTATTTTATTTCATCTCATCATTTCAACTAAAAGACCTCTTCCACCGAAGACTCGAGCAAAACCGCGGGGGACAGCTATTATTATAATATGTAAGTAAAGAATAACATCGCTTGTCAAAATAATTAGGTGAGTAAGGTTGACAAGCCGTAATGTATCAACAACAACTAAATCCTGGTGACTACACTGTGACCGATCGAAGCGAGGCCGCCTTGGTGACAAGCTTGACGTGATGGCGCCTTCGATGTGGGCTGTGGTCCACGCCATGAGCGGCTGTATCAGCATTAACTAAATTGTGATGACTACCAGAATGGGTTCGTTAGAAGGGAGGCCTCCTCAGTGATAAACTTGACGTGACGGCGCCTTCGATGTGGGCTGTGGCCCACTCCATGAGCGGATGTATCGACAACCAAATTATGATGTTTAACACTGTAGGTTCAATAGACATGAGGTAATGGCATATTACAGAGCCTATATTGAAGGCATCAGACTTCGAAAGGGACTCACAAAAAGTGTTAATATATTAGTAGTACATTTACAGTGATTTTGTATTCTAATATAGACCGACTAGTTTTTTTTTATGGTGGGTGAAAATCATGTGGTCAGTAATCCGACATAACCGGGAAGAGTGCTATTCTCTAAGAAAACGCAGCGCTGCCGCAACGACGAACATCCAAATAGGATACATTGAATCAGAAAATATCACCACAGGGCCAACGGCTTTACGTGCTTTCCGAAGCACGGGGGTGTCACACCACCAAATTTTAAACTCCGCTGCAATATAATTCTTAACACAAAATCTCGATAGCACTCTTTTTACGACTATTTTTATAAATTCATCATTCCAACACGATCCCATTGTTATTTTGCTAAAAGCAGCTAAAAGTTCGTAATCTGCAAAATTTATAATGACCGATCATTTCGGTCAGTGGTCTCGTAATAGCATAGTGGTAGAATGACATTGTCGTGTTGCCGTTATTATAAAACGCTTTGTAAGAAGTGATTTTTGAAAAACTACTCCAATTTTGTATACTTATTTATGACAGATTTCGTTCACATATATATATTTACATATTATTTATTAGTGTTATAAGCTATATGAAGTTGTAGGAAGTTCGTAGATAGCATAGCAGAAAACATTAAATATACGTGTAACGTTGATATATTATGTGAAACTATGAAACACAATATTTTATCTGTTTAGCTGTCAAAGTCTAATGTGACATTACTGCAAACTGTTTTATTACATATAGCGGCCGCCTGCCGGCGTTTTCAGTGTTTTGTTTTTGTTATGTTTTTATATAAGCCAGACATTAATTTGTAATTATGTAAGTACGAGATTACCATACTATGCCATTTCAATCAATGGAGTATCAGTGATTGATCATTGGAAAGTCATAATGACGCCATTATATTAGTTAATTACCAAACTTGTCAAAATCAACAATCACGAAATCAATGATAGGTCATTCTGACACTATTGTAATAGCAGACTTGAGGCCCTGGTAATCGGACTCTAGTCGCGCTCACGACCATGAGATCACGTCGTAAAGTATAACCATACCCGTATAGATCGTCGGATCGTATCATAATTATTCAAATATTATTGAAGTAGGTACAATAACATCCTTGGAACCCATCCCTTTAACAGTTCAGTGCAAGTCTTCAAAAGGATCGCGCTTAAAGCTCATGGTTGGACCTCTACGACAATTTAGATCGCTGTCTCCTATAACTTAGAGTGTAGACCATAGCGTCCACAGCTCCACGCCCCGGTGAAGATGCTGGCGTCCAACAAATATTAAACTGTCAACTCAGTTTTCTACACATCAGACAACTAGATTGCAATAGAAATGTTCCACAACTAGACATGTCGATAAACGAGCAGAGAATTTGATGTATTTATGATCCACATTTTTATTTCCTACTAGGTGACTGACAGATGTTCTTTTAAAAGCTTCCTACTGTTTAAAAAGTTATACTTATTAAAAAACGGGCAAGTGCGAGTCGGACTCGCGCATTGAGTGTTCCGTAGAAACATACCTATGAAAACAGTTCAATTCCCGAATCGAGTCTCAAAGATTTTTTTAACGACTTACAGTTTTAAAATTTTGCCAAATTTCAGGATTCTAGGTCAACGGGAAGTACCCTATGAATTTTGATTCCCTTGGGAGTGTCGTAATATACGTTTTTTGCGATATAAACGGCTATATTTTATTTTTTCGTTAACTTAGATGTTTTCCTTCCAGGTATTTTTCTCTCGGGCCACCTCAAACCAGTTCTTGCGGTAGTCGTCCAGGTCGTCTCGCCACCTCTTCCCAGGTCGAATACCTGGAAGGAATTGGGGGAGGCCTTTGCCCAGCAGTGGGAAAGTATAGGCTAATTAAAAAAAAAACTTAGAAGTTTGATTTTTTTCAACTCGATACCTCTACGCGTTCCTGAGATAAAGGGCCTTGACAGACGGACAAACGGACGACAAAGAGATCCTACAAGGATTCCGTTTTTTTTCCTTTTAAGGTACAGAACCCAAAAAAATACGCAACACCCATTTACCTTAAGAATATTAAATTGAATTCCGTACACAGCCAATCGTACGGAGCTCGGAGCGGTTTAAAACATTTCCGCGAGGTCGTACGAAATATCTCGTATTTGAGACGAAATCGTCTACGAGATATCCCGTATTTAATCAACAGTCGACTGCTACGAGTACATTGTTTGGCATTCAAATTATTACTGCGAACTCTAACTTTTACACTCGTTATAGTTTATATTAAAATAGTTTTGTCAAATGTTAGGCTACACGTGCTAGGTAAAATTACATTTGACATTTAACTCAAACGAATAAGGGCTTCTATATTACATGCCATTTTCCTATTTTCAGAGTTTGAGCTTTGATGTTTGTAAACGCTATTATTGCGTTCCTGGTATAGGTCAAGCGTCGTGGTTGTGTTGAACTTGCAACGCAACTACATGACATAATATGTCATGTTTTTGTTTGATGCTACTAATTTCAATCCCTTATTCATCCTATAAAACAAGAGACAATACAACTGGGTAGATATTTTTCTAACATTTTAATTGAAATTCTTATGAAATCATTAGACGCTTTTTCTCAAAATTACGTCTGTGTGGCTTGACAAACTATTGTTTATTAGCATCCATATATGAACCTACAGTATAGGAACCTACCATGTGTTTCAATCCAGCGGGGCCACTCGACATGGACCGAAAAGTCTAGTGGCATTGCTTTGTTTGTTCAATGTACTATCGCAGTAATTTCTACCTGATCACTTAAAAAAAAATTCGCTTGAATCCTGCGGCCTGGCGCCAAACCAAACCCTTTGTAGTTTTCGTTTCGAGTGCAAGCAAAAATGAACGTAGTGGTGGTCAGGCGAAAGTATCTTTGATGGTACCTCACGAATTTACTGACAGGATTCAATGTTTACCTTACTTGGTGCATGCTTTTTTGTTTGGTTTATATAGGTAATATATATATATAAAATTCCACAACTATCACACAACGCTGTCAACTCTCAAGCTAAGCAGAGCTTGTGTTATGAGTACTAGACAACTAATAAACATACTTACTTATATATTTCTAAATACATACATATTATAGATAAATTACACCCAGACACAGAACAAATAATTGTGCTCATCACACAAACATTTATTCTGGGTGGAAATCGAACCGTCGTCGTCCGGCATAGCAGTCAGGGCCACTTATCACTAGACCAACAGGCTAGGCCTGAACTATTTTGATAGATATTACAATTAATCGCCTCATACATCCAGCGGGGTCCTCGGTTCTAATACATAAATTAATACTGTTCGTAACTTTTACCAATTTACCTCTTGATTCGTGTAATATTTAACAGAACAAGAGGAATTCAAAAAAAAAAGTTGTCTGCCCAGCGGGGCCCCTAGTAATTTTAATTAATCGTGCAAAAAAGCACACAATTGTTATGCATTACCAATGTACCTTAGAAAGAATATAGTCCTGCGTTCAAAAATAACCAGAGTAGGGTATAATTGCGACCCAGGGTCGTTCTTTTATAACTCGAGAGTTAATCCAACTAACTCTAACTGGGTACGGACATTGACAATTGAACTCTACTTTTGCGGTCAAAAATGCGAGTGTAGAGTACCTACCTGATGACTAGAGTTAACTCAAACCTCAAATTTGAACGCAGGGCAGCCGGGGTAAGGGTTATGTTTCTTCCTTTTGTGGTACGGTACCCTAAAAATGAATAGCTAAATGTGCTGGTAAAAACGCAAAACTCAAAAATGACTAAACAAAAGATGAACCCTTTTTTATAAATTATTTGTTGAAATCTCAGGAAAGTTTTTATGAAGAGGAAATTGGTAAAATGGCTCGGAAAACTATCAAAACATTTTCCTTATATATTTGGATTAGCTAGGCAGATGTCTGTAGAGTCTGTAAGTCGAGATTAAAAAATACGTACTTTTTAACCGACTTCGAAAGGGAGGAGGTTCTATGTTTTGATCCGATGATGAACTTCGAAGATATAGTACGGAACTCTTCAAGAAATCATAGCAGAACTGTCGTAACTAATAAAATTGCTTTGGAGGGGAGGGGATACATAGAACTGATCTGTACCTCTACCATGAGTTTTAAGCAATAGTATTCGTCGCTACTCGATATCGACTCCGTAAATATTTTGTATGGCAAATTTTGCAGCGCCTCTAGCGGTCACTTGCAGAACCAAAATTTGCCATACAAAATATTTACGGCGTCGATATCGAGTAGCGACGAATACTATTGCTTAAAACTCATGGTAGAGGTACTGATGATGAAGCCGGAAGGTAGGTAGGAACCGGAATTCTGTAATAAATCAGTGTATCCAAGCCGTGTTTAGTATTATTAGAATTGTCGTGATGATTTGATGATTGAACCGAATGGCGGAAGATATCTATTTAAGTTTGGCTGAGGGGTACTATAGCTAAAAAGTGTGAAATAAAAAACAATTTACAAAAAAATACAACCGACTTCAACGTACAAATAGAACACACAAAAAAGTGCAAAATAACTTTAATTTCGGAAGTCGGTGTTTAATAACTAAGAGACTAAATTAATATAGAAATACCGACTTCCAAAATTAAAGTTATTTTGCATTTTTTTGTGTTTTTTTTTTCATTGATAATAGAATAGGTAATTTAGTATTTCGACTGAAAAGTATCCACAAAATCAGTAAACCACAAGAAATAATCTAAACACAGCCGCACCTATGTAATTTATTTTGCCTAAGATCCTGCTATCTCAGAAAAGAAAAAGAGACATAAAAGTTCCTTTGAAATCATTTACAAAACCACTCTCGAGCGCCTGCACAAAAGATATCCTCACATCGCGTGGTTGTTGCTCGCAATAAAATGGCAGGCGCTCTCAATAAAGCGCGTGGAGTGAATTTTCAAATACGAAGGGTATTATTTAAGACCTAATATAGCACCTGGCGGGTCCAACACAATGGCCCTCAAGTCTTTTGAATATAGATGACTTCACGCAAGGGCTTTGCCTGGCAGACTTCAATTTTTTTTTCACCAGTTAGGTACACTTACAAAAAAACCCTCTCATATCCCTACCGCTTTTAGGCAAGTAATTAATTGTTTTCCGCACTAGTGTAAAAAGGTGCACGAGTTCGCCCCTACCTTAAATTATTGTATTTATCGTATCAGGCTGGAAGCTAACACGAGACGCGCGTCAACCTTCGTTAATTTATTGCTTCGTAAGTGTATTGATAAACGTAGTTTGATACACGTGGAAAGTTACTGTAGCAATCAGCTCCATAACACCCTCACCAAACATTCTCCATTTATATAAAAATGTTATATAGTGACTTTAGGCGATGCCGATGTTCAGTTCTTATCTATAACTAGTACTAGTACAGTAACATGTGGTGTGGACTCTTACATAGCAACTCATTCAAAAAGTTAGTCATCACTAACATTACAACTCAAAGCAATCATGCATGAGTAACAAAATAAAAATGTTTTTAACTTTTTAATGTTATATAACTGCAAATATTCCATTAGCTCATTTTGTTCTCGGTTACCCAACAATGACTTGTCTGAATCTGTAATAGTTCAACCTGCCAAATTTGTAGGTGTTATAGTTTCATCTCGTTTTATCCCGTGGAGGGTCGATCCGGTACATGAAACACTATCGATTTGCAAAGATAAAATAAAAAAATAAAGTACTTTTTTTTATAAAACTCGAATTAATATACGCATATTATACGAAATTAATTTCTTTAAGTAAACGAGTTAATGACCTTGTAGGTAGTTGTCGGTCTTTGCGTACTAACTAGACAGATTGAACTCGCCCAGCTGACATTTACTTAAAGAAATATACCGTGTATAAAATTGTATGATCTGTGGTGGGTAGGTAGGTACATAAAACAACTACCACAATGTAGGTCAAATACAGACAAATCCACAAGAAGTGATGATAAAATTACTTAATAACTTATCGTCATAGGTTTTTCCCCAATACATAATTATATCTTGTTATAAACACCTCCGACAATTCACACATCCCTGAATGCCGCCGTTGAGATATTCACAAGAGCAGGATGAAGCCTGTCTACGTATCCGGGATGAAAATTTATTGTTTTTTTATCAAGAATTTTTATACAAAACCGGGGAAAATGGCGGACAAGAAGATTGGGGGAAATTGAAATGGTATTGGAAATTCAGGCGCGAATGTAGGTGGCCTAACCTTGTGCCCAATTTGATGGCTCAGGTCAACGATTTGGGCTAACACGTTAAATAGGACCCATTCGCACCCCTCGAGCGCTGATTGTACCTACATGTTTGTACAACTTGAATGACCTTGAAGAACCCTTTAATTATCGTACTGTACACAGAAGTGTACGAAATTCATTCGGGTGAAAATTTTGCTTTCTGCATCTTCCTTTTTTTAATATTTTCTAAGTAGATATATATTACTTTTTTTATGTGATTTTTTAAAAAGCGCGTAATTACGTCTTAATATCTAGTAAACCCCGGTGGCCGAGGGGTTATGACGATTTGAGTAGGTACCGATCTGTTAACACCGTTATGTTATTTTATTCGTTGAAAAACAATCAGTGCTTCAAAGAAATCTTTCAGTTTTAATCGAAATTTCCAAATTGTAATTAAATTTTCCCAAACGGGCAATGTTTGTGGAAATTTAATCACAATTTGGAAACTCAATTCAAAGGAATTAAATAAATTCCTTTGAATTGAGTTTTTTTAATTATAGGAAAACCAGTGACATATTTATTTTAATTTTATTCTTTATTAATTACTAGCGACCCGCCCCAGCTTCGCACGGGTGCAATGGTGATATTAAATATATATATATATTTTTTTTTGTAAAGGTATGGATGGTAATGATTTTTTTTTCCACCACTATCACACAACGCCGTCTACTCCCAAGCTAAGCAGAGCTTGTGTTATGGGTACCAGACAGCTGATAAACATACTTATATATACATACATATTATAGATAAATTACACCCAGACACAGAACAAATGATAGTACTCATCACACAAACATTTGTCCTGGGTGGGAATCGAACCCACGACCTCTGGCATAGCAGTCACTAACCACTAGACCAACAGGCCAGTCAAATTATTATGCACCTTATGAGTATTATGCACCTTCCTCTTGAATCAGTCTATCTATTAAAACAAACCGCATCAAAATCCGTTGCGTAGTTTTAAAGATCTAAACATACCTATGTATGTTCAAACAGTCCCTATGGACTGACAGCGGGAAGTGACTTTGTTTTATACTATGTAGTGATAGATAGAGCAGTGGTGGCCTAGTGGTAACGGACCCGTCACGAGTTATAGGTCGCGAGTTCAAAGTAAGTTTCAAACCCAGCCAGGCGCATTAGTTAGTGTAGTTTATTTCATCACCACTGCTCACAAAACGGTGAAGGAAAACATCGTGAGGAAACCGGCATGTAATACAACCAAAAATTCGAAGACATGTGACATCCACCAACCCGCACTGGGCCTGCGTGGCGGATCCATATTTTAAAGTTATCAATTTATCATTCCCACATATTTTTGCTAGATTAGAGAAGGCAGTCATAATACCACTGTACATCACTCTGTATTATGAAGGCATAATTTTGTGAGTGTGTAATTGAGTGTCTTCACTCTCGAGGGCTCGCACGGTTAAACCGATTTCGACGTATCTTGAATTCTCGATACAGCCCGGGTAAGCCTCCGTCTTAATCTTTATCCCGGGTGTATGTTTATATACACCGTTAAATTTTGGTCGCTTTAATCCCGTGGAGGATTGATTGAGTACATGAAACACTATCAATTTATAAAGATAAAATTAAAAAAAAACCTTTTTTCTAAAACACACTCGCATGTACGAAATTAATTTCTTTAAGTAAATGAGACAATGACCTTGTAGGGAGTTGTCAGTCGTTGCGTACTAACTACCTACAGTTCATTGATCTCGATCAGCTGACGTTTACTCAAAGAAATCAATTTCGTACATGTGTAAATTAATACAAGTTTAAAAAAAAAAGTGCTTCATTTTTTCTTTACAAATTGATAGGGTTTCATGTACCGAGCCGCGGGATTAAAACGACCAAAATTTAACGGTGTATGATATATATGCTACTTTTACGCAAGCGAACCCGCTGGCAGCAGCTACTCATACAGTAATTTCGAAAATTTAACCGCGTTTATTATTAAGTAATTTTGGCAAAACAAACACCTAATCCACTATAAACTCCATAAATCAAAGGCTCATTTCAACACGCCAATTAAATTCCATAATTCTCTTGCTAACAAGGAAAAATGCTACACAATATCTTTTATTTTTGGACCACTGTGTGCACAACAGGCTTTATATGTAAAGGCGTCTACCCACTATATTCCACTGTGTCTTACCATGACATAGATAATTGTTTAGGTTTCTTTTTTTTGTTTAGGTCATAATTAGTTTAAAAAGTATCTATCTTTTTTCTTATTTTCATTGTTAGCAATAATTCGCCTTCTTTTTTTATTTGCCGCTACTCAGACTCTTCACACAGTGACGCAAAGTTGAGCCAAATTGAAGAACTGGATTCTGATTAATTTTTTTTTTTGATTATGATTCGTAAATATATTAATTAATTTTAAAAATTTCTTGTTTTACTCTTTCTTCGATTTTACAGCAACAAGTATGATATTGCAAAATCGTTCCTACTCTTATTTGAAACGCATTGTACCTACGACAATTTATTCTTGAAAGTGAAAAGAGACACACACGGAAACCGACATGTCCTAGAACCAAAAATTCGAAGACATGTGACATCCACGAACCCACACAGGGATTACGGCCCGTGTGGTGGATTACGGCCCATTCCCTCACCTAGAGATGAGACCTGAGTCCCAGCAGTGTGAACAAAATAAGGCTGATGCTATGCTAAACATACAATGTAATATAAAAAATTATCTATAATAAGTAGTACGATTATAGCATGACACGGTGGAGTGGACAAATACCTTAAGTATTATTGGTCATAACTTGTGTTCCGGACCTTCTTGAGTTGCCGATTTTGAAATACGGTTTTAAGAAGCGACCGTATTGAGTAACTTTGGTTTTTACGTTTTTTAACTTATTGTTGCATGTTTGTGAATATCTTTTTCCTTTGGCTTTAGGCTATGAATAGTTTTGTGATTATTTTTAAATATATTCGGCCAACGACGTACCATAGACTCTTTAACACAAAGATTGACAGGTAGAGAATGCCTTGATGCATTAAGTCTATATTTATAAAAGAAAATTGTGTTAGTTACACTATAAGTAACTCAAGAACGGCTGACCCAATTTGGCTAACAATTGGTGAGAAGGTAGCTTAGAACCAGGAGACGGACATATAATAATTTTTATCCCGTGAAATAAAAAAAATGCTCATTAATGAGTAGGGTAAAGTAGAGTACAGTAGGGTAGAGTAGGGTAGAGTTGGGTAGTGTAGGGTAGAGTTTGGTAGAGTAGGGTAGAGCAGGAGCGAAGCCGCGGGCAAAAGCTAGTACCACATAAAATTAGAATTGAGAGCAGTGCTGGCCCAGTGAAAACGGCTCTGACTTACGAGTAGTAGCTTTTTGGTGTACAATAAATTTTTATTCTATTCTATTACTTTGTTGGATATACTTGTATAAGGCCGATTATGATGAAATTGGAATAAATAAATACCTAATCTAACAAGACAGTCTATTTACCTATAATTCGGAGTTTTCGATTTCCAACAGTCTCGAGTCAACATTATTAATAAATTTTAATCCCAGTTACTGACCAAGTGAGCAAATTAATTTGCTTACGACTATTTTATCTAAAGAAAAAGAGAAGAAAAGAGTATCCATGGAGTTTCTCGCACATTCTTCTCCATAGAGATCTAGGCTTTGGAATGAGCATGTGCAATTAATATCATTAGGGTTCCACACCTCAAAAGGCAAAAAAAAAACGGAACCCTTATAGGATCAATTTGTTGTCCGTCTGTCTGTCAAACTTTGAAATTGAAATTGAATTGAGTTGAAATTAAAACCATAATATACTCCGGTCTGCGGTCCCTTGAAGCTACGAAAAAATCAAACTTTTAAGTTAACGAAAAAAAAAATTATACGCGCTGTTTATGTCGCAAAAAACGTATATTTCGACACACTTAAGGGAATCAAAATTCATAGAGTACTTCCCTTTAACTCTTGGTGTGTGAGTCCGACTCACACTTGCCCAGTTTTTTTCTGACTGACTGGCTTCTTGAGAACTCAAAAGTGCTTTAAATTTTCGAAAATTATTCTTATATTCTTTATTGTACACAAATTACATTAAATTAAAAAATATAACAGGTTATGTACAGTCAAGAGTCAAAAGTGCAGTTGCACTCTACCGATAATAAAGTGTCTAGATTTTTTTTATAGAACAGGATCAATGGATCACCACTCAGTTCCTTTGGACCATAGAAACTATAGAATTAAATAAACCAGTAGTGGCCCAGTGGCCCTCTTCTACAAAGAAATTTTATACACTTTAGCATTAGTAGAGTGCGACTGCACTTTTGACTCCTGACCGTACACAGTACATTTACTGTTAGAAAACCCACCCTTTGCATAAATTGTGAATTTTTAAACATGAGGACAACTCGTAAGCACAACAGAACTTAACCTTCTCAGAACATAAATTGTATTATACTTAAAAATAAACTACATGGACCCATGGACACTATACATCGTTAAATTTTAATCGTTTTAATCCCGTGGAGGGTCAATCTGGTACTTCATGTACCGATTCATGTACACTATCGATTTGTAAAAATAAAATAAAAACGTAAGGAACTTTTTCTCTAAAACTGGAACTTATATACGCATGTACGAAATTAATTTCTATAAGTAAACGAGTCAATGATCTTGTAGGTAGTTGTCGGTCGATGCGCACTAACTACCTACAGGTCCTTAGCCTCGCTCAGCTGACGTTTACTTAAAGAAATTAATTTCGTACATGCGTATAATAATTTGAGTTTTAGAAAAAAAAGTACCTATTTAATTTTTTTTATTTTATCTGTACAAATCGATAGTGTTTCATGTACCGAATTGAACCTCTACGGGATTAAAACGATCAAAATTTAGCGGTGTATTATTTTTTTTAATCTAATTAGTTTCGGTCTGCAAACAAGTTTAAAAAGCTTTAGCTAATCTAGTTTACCTTCTACCTGAGTGGTCTTAGGTAATGGAAACTTGCTAAAATATTCATTAGAAAATCTAGGTTAATAAACACAGCATTTAATGCACATATTTACACCTCTGATATGCAATTAATTTTATAACGGCCACTGGAGTAATAAAACAACTTTATTGTCATTCATTCGATGTTAACATTTAATAAAGACTCAGGCTATATTTTCTGCTTTATGTTTTACTAGGTTCTACCAGCGGGTTTGCATAAAAGTATCGTGGTATACCGGGACCTTTTCTTTTAGGTGGGAAAATCCAATGATATCTCCCGCCCTTGAGCCGAGCGGGAGGGTGTGTCAGACTTTTACTGACTTAAAACCCATTACTGTTTCTTCTTTGCCTTTGTTTCAGGGCCCAAAGGTTCACCTTCGCACAACCTGTGGCCCCAATAGGCTCCTACAGACCCTAGCACCATGCTGGTACGGTTTGCTGACATCTCCTTGAGGCGCGAATGGAACACTACGCGCCGTATACCAGGATCAAGGCACTTACCACGACGTTTTAAAAAATCAGACGTGCTAACAAGAAAGAGGGGTGGAGCTGTACACCTTATATAACTCCATCTCTTCAACAATTCAGTTTAGGTCGTAAAATTAATCGCGTTTAGAGCTGCTGGTCCACCCGTGTACCCTTCATCCGTATCCGTTGAGCCGTTTGAGCGTGAAGAAATAACAGACATATACACTCAACCATACAAGTTGTCATCTTCATAATTATTCATAATATAGTGTGATGTGATGTGATTACCACCTCATTAGCATAAAGCATAATCAGCCTTTTTAATGTTCCCACTGCTGGGACTCACGCCTCCTCTCCATGAGAGGAAAAGGGCCATAATCCACTACCCGGGCCCAGTGCGGGTTGGTACTATGTATCTCATTGCGACCATATTAATATTATATTTTTATTCTAGTGCATATGCATTTCACTTACACTAAACTTAACAAAGTTTAAATGTTTTTAAACGCACCCACGATTCAGGAGTTATTCGATTCTTAGTGTGGGGTACCGTATAAAAAAAAACTTTAAACTAAAGCATTTACTTCACTTCTTTAGTCTCTTGACTATTCAAACAGAACTGTAAATAAGTAGTTAATTTGTAATTTGAAGTTAAGATTTTGTTGTGACGCAATTTTTTTGCATTATCGACACCCGTTTTCCTAGTTTTAGCTCGTGATACATTATTTCATCACCACTGCTGTCAAAACGTTGAAAGAAAACATTGTGAGGAAACCAGCATGTTCTAGAGCAAAAAATTCGAAGACATGTGACATCAACCAACACGCACTGGGCCCGAGTAGCGTATTACGGCCCATTCCCTCTCAAAGAGAGGAGGCCTGAATCCTAAGCAGTAGGAATATTATAAGGCTGATTATGCTATTATGTTAGTGAGGTCCTATTTTAGGTAGAAAATTCCTTCGTTAATCATTTTTGAGGTGAAAAATCATCAAATAAGTCCACCCGCCCTGGGTGGAGCATGAGGGAATATCAGACTTTTACTGACTAAAATGCAACAGTGTTTGTTCAGTTGCTCTTTGCGTTCCAGGGTCTTTTACTGACTAAAATGCAAAAGTGTTCCTTCAGTGGCCATTTTCGTTCCAGGGCCTTTTACTGACTAAAACGCACCAGAGTTTCTTCAGTGTGCCTTTACGTTCCAGGGCCTTGACTAAAATGCACCAGAGTTTCTTCAGTGGATCTTTACGTTCCAGGGCCTTATACTGAATAAAACGCACTAGTGTTCCTTCAGTGGCCCTTTGCGTTCCAAGGTCTTTTACTGACTAAAAGGCACCAGAGTTTCTTCAGGTCGTCTTTACGTTCCAGGGCCTTTTACCTACCTGACTAAAACGCACCAGTGTTCCTTCAGTGGCCCTTTGCGTTCTAGGACCTTTAATTTTTTTTTTTTTAATTGTTTTCGTTTTCCTTCAGTTTCTGTTTTCGCTCCAGGGCCTTTTACTGACTTAAGACTTAAGAAAAAAAAATTAAAAAAAAAAGTATACCACAGCCCTGACCTGCCATATGTCTTGGTATAAATCCAAATAGTGTACGCTCTCTAGAAATTTATGAATAATCTGTAACGGTTTGAACCAAGAACTGCACTAATGCTCTCTCGTCATTCAGCCTTTTTTGTTCCCGCAATTAGTGTCAAGACGCTCGTGCCGTCGCACTATTACGACTTTCCTACATCTGAACTGAGGACAATGATCACCGAGACGGACCTGCACCGATACTCCCCACTGAACGCAGAAAGTAAAAGCAAAACGCACCACCGCGGCCAATTCACTGTCCATTACGAGAGAGCGCGCGCCTCACGCGTTATGTCAAAATCTCCCGCCAAAAAAAACGTCAACGTCAAACTGAACACGGAGTTCGTCCGAAAACCATAAACTTTTTTGGGATATTTTTTTTCCATTTGTTTTTTTAAAGTGCGTCGAACTCTGGAGCGCGGAGTGCACCGTCCCCGGTTCCATAAGTGGTTGTAGAATGTTATTGTGCGGTCGCGCAGTGAAAGTGGCGTGACGTAATCGTTACATTAGAGCTGTTATTATGGCGGATATCGCTCATTTCGGGAAGCGGTGTCTTACTGTTTTCGGACTTTTTGGTGAGTTTTTTTTTTTCACCGCTATAATATTTGTACCTACCTATTTTCCAGCCAGCGAAAATCATTACCTAATAAAGAATCAATTCTAATCGTTCTATGGTTTTTGACTTGTAATTCCTATGTGAAAAATATTATGTACTTATCTAATTAATGTTTGTTTTTCTTCCAAATATTAGAGATTTGCTCTGTTTCGTTCAAATAACTCAACGGCGGAACAGCAGTTAGATTTAAATGCGTATAGATCTTATCTACATATAACTAAAATATCGGACTTAAAACTGGACTACTCAGTGTTACCTCGACTTGATTACTCCGTTATTAGCCCACAAATGTCTTAATTGAAGTCAACTCTGAATGCCTACAATCTTTGTAATCTTATCTAATGATTTACATTTTATAAACGACTAGCGACTGTATGTACACCTAGGTGTAGAGACAGTCCACCTTAAAAGTAATTATGCACTACCTATTTTTTATGCAGGTTTAATAATTAATGATAAATGATATTATATTTATTTTGCTAATAGGTTTTTCAAAAATACTTTTACGTCAATTTTTTTTTTGTGGCCAGTGTTTCCTAGCTGACTACCCTGAGAAGAAACACCGAAACAAACTCAGGGGTCAAAGTCTCTTTTAAAGTCCATACAGCAAACATGTAATGGTCAAATCATATGAGAACGATGCAGATTAGTGTCTGATATGGTCTTTTGAAGAAAGAACCATACAGATTTGAGTAGACCTGTCTAGTCAGTGCAAGCATTTGTCAGTATTCGTATAGCTCAACTTAGAACTACTTACAACCTAGGTTTTGTTCAGATAACTCCTCCTACTCTGTTTGGAGCAAGAGGGAGTCCCTTTAGTTGGCCATTGCGCATTCCAGGGGTCGTGGGGCTTTTTGGACTGAGACCACGGTCCCAACTTCTACCTATAAAAATAATTATTTTTTATTAGAGTGGATAGTTTTTGGGAATAGAAAGAAAAAGGCATGAAAGTACAGTTACCAGCTACCAAGTTTATTTGTGGTCCCAAAATACTGCAAAAAAATATAAATAGGTAGAAATTCGGACCGCGGTCCCGGTCCAAAGAGTTCTAAGACCCCTTTCCAGGACCGCAGCAACTCTTTGAGAAATCCCACCGACATGATGCCACTTATGATGCCCTATCCTGGTCGAACTTCCAGTGCAATTGATATGGGTAACACGAGAATCGAACAAACCTTAACAAGTAGTAAGACTGGTTATGGAAGTCAAATTGGCAGTCTCGACCCATAAAAACCATTCCAAATAGCATCCAGCTGCATCTAATTAAACTGGTAGCCACCCTAACGTATTTCTTTTTAACATTATAATATAATATTACACAACTATCACACAACGCTGTCTAGTCTCAAGCAAAACAGAGCTTGTGTTATGAGTACTAGACAAGTGATAAACAAACTGATATATTTCTAAATACATACATATTATAGATAAATTACACCCAGACACAGAAAAAATGATCGTGCTCATCACAAAAACATTTGTCCTGGGTAGAAATCGAACCCACGACCTTCGGCATAGCAGGGTCTCTAACCACTAGACTAACAGGCCAGTCATATTGCCCTTATAACTCCTGTATCGTGGGTGTATTCAGAAACATGTAAACTCACATGCACAAGGCAACCTAGACCTACAGGTCCCGAACACACGACAAATTTTTAAATGACCAGAAAATTCTGAAAAATAAAATAGCATCAGCCTTATAACGTTCCCACTGGTGGGACTCAGGACTCTTTAAGAGAGGGAATGGGCCGTAATCCACCACGCGGGCCCAGTGCGGGTTGGTGGATGTCACATGTTTTTGAATTTTTGGTTCTAGGACTTGCCGGTTTCCTCACGATGTTTTCCATCACCGTTCTGAGAGCAGTGGTGATAAAATAAATTACACAAAGTAATGCGCCTGGCTGAGTTTGAACCCGCGACCTACAACTTGGACCGTTACCGTTCGACCACCACTGCTCTCTAAAAACTAAAATAAATGCACTAATTTTGACACACTTGGCCACCCTATTAGAAACCTTGGTAAGCATTTGGTAACAAATTAATCAAGACATTGAAAAAATAAATATAAAAAATAAAATAACGTAACTTAAAAATGAAAATCTTTATTTACGTTAATATTTAAATTATTTTGGATAAACATCTGTAGGCCATTTAAACATTAGTTCTGTGCGGGAAATTTCACAAAATTTGTTCTAGGAAATACATGTTTTTTAAAACCCTTAAACTTTATGAAAAACTATAGCATTAAGTATCTCGATTCAATGCACAAGGCTTCTATACAAGTACTTTCTTTATATTTTTAATATATGAATAGATTATGGAGGGCCAAAGTTCACGTAAAATAACAGATTTTCAGAGGTCTTTACTGGATTAGTTAACAAATTTATATTCTGATTTCTATAGAAACCTAGATAATATCTACAAGATATCTGTATAAAAAAAAATATCTGAAGAAAGATGAGTAATAACATCATAATCACGTAAGAGCAGTTATATGAAAATGTACCTCGGGTCTGCCGCTCTTAACTTGCTACTCGAGTATACCGTCTCGATGCGATAAGGGCTATCGTTCTTATCAGAAAGCCTTTTAAACGCTCACTAATTGTGCCTACGAAAAGCACAGACTACGTTATCAGACGCAGCTTTTATCAGCACCCAATCAACGAGCTTTTCTCTTCTCTCATAAACAAGACCAGTTAAACGGTAAATGATAAATAAATGATATTCATTTTGCAAATAGGTTTTTCCAAAACACTTTTATCCGTATTTTTTTTTATCAGTTGTAGTATCAAGCGAACGCCGGCGTTCGCACACCTATTGTCTTTCTATTGTGTCTCTTATTACGGTATTCAAAAGATTAAGTAGCTTTCAAAGAATAAATTAGCGTCTGGTTTCATATTATGTAGTAACAGTTTGCCAAGGTTTGGGAGCAGTGGTGGCCGAGTGGTAACGGCCCCGACTTACGAGTTGTTGGTCGCGGGTTCAAACTTCAAGCCCAGCCAGGCGCATTACTTTGTGTAATTTATTTCACCATCACTGCTCTCAAAACGGTGAGGGAACCAGCAAGTCCTAGAATCATTTTTTTTTTTTTAATTAAAATTTTTAAAACTGGGCACTGGGCCCGCGTGGTGGATTACGGCCCATTCCCTATTTTAGAGAGGAGGCCTGTGTCCCAGCAGTGGGAACATTATAAGGCTGAAGCTATGCTATGCTACAGTTGCAGTTTGGTGCTACTGGATCCACAGATTTTTGGCGTCAACTGTGCTTGCACGAAGATAAAGTACGCGGCAAATAAGTTGAACCATCCACCACGGCTACGCGCAGCTGCCCATCTCGACGAAGACCCAAAAATTGGTTATAATCCTCGTTACACAAGTTGAATCATCATGGCGGTCGATCTTGAACACGCATTAACCGATTTTTGGATTCCAATCGAAGAGGGTGGCTGAGCGCAACCACAGCAAATCGTTAACTTATTTGGTTTCCTCAATTCAAAATATATTTTTTCACATAGGCCTCAACAGAATCTAGTGCACGATTCCAATTGGTTGTTTCTTAAGAAAAAGAAATAGAAGAAACCCCTCTATGGTTACTCTTTAAAAAAAAAATATTCTAAGAAAAAAACGTTTATTACAATATGTCTATATTATCTCTTATCTATGAGAGGACAGTGAAAATAATTTATGAGTCTGCGGAATCTACAGAGTTCTCACATTAACATTATAAAAAGAAGCTATAAAAGAACAAAAATAAACCCATTATCTACATAAAAACTAAAATAAAACTTTTAATATGTGACTTTTTTTTAATTTTTATAAACAACAGTGATTGACTATAGATACTTTTTTCAAGACGTCAAGACATAGTACCTAGATAAAAGCACGTTTCTCCAACTCTCTGTTTAGAAAAGATTCTAATGTTGACGATGGGTAAAATTATTTTAATGAAATTTAAATGGCATTCCTTTTTTGAAAAACGTCATTCGCGCCTATCGGTTTGACAGCTGTCCTCATTTTTATCTGATTTATAAACAAAGAGTTAGTTAACTAGCCACCCGCCCCAGCTTCGCACGGGAGCAATAGTTATATTAAATATATTATGCATGTATTATACATACAAACCTTCCTCTTGAAACACTCTACTTATCTATTAAAAATACCGCGTCAAAATGCGTTGCGTAGTTTGAAAGATCTAAGCATGCATTGTTTTATACTATGTAGGGGAAAGAATAAACACGAATTTGAGTTTGTCACATTTATAAACTTCTGGCTGCGGCTTTGCCTGCGCAAAGTATAAAATTATTCCAAAGGAACATTACTTCGGGATAAAAACTGCTCGAATATTATGTGCTTTTCCAGGACATTATTTTACTTGTGTGTCAAATTTCATCCAAATTCGTTCAGCCCTTTAAGCCTGAAAAAGTAACAAGCATACTCACATATACATACATAGGTCCAGATGAAAGAGGATCTAATCAAATACAGTGCCGTAACTAGGGCAGTGCAGCGGTGCAAAATGTTGTCTATTCCAAGTCTTTTTTGTTTTTATTGTACTTTTTCTAAGGACGCAGTTACATGTAGAAGCTCACACCGGGAATAAAAGAGAAATTACGGCACTGTTATAATAAATAATTAACAAACACTTATTTATTGCGTATCAAGTGGTAGGCATCAACGATAAACCGCAACACGAACAAAAGACAAAACACATACAAAAATAAAACACACGTACCAACTTAGTCTTTTTTAAATCTCTCCGTAACGACGTACAAAAATATTTCATTTTAAATTAGAAACTAAACAGAGAAAGCCGTGCTTTTCTTTTGTAACAATTAACTGAGGAGGTTTCAATGCAAAAAGTATAAAAAATGGAGGACGGAGGGAAAGAGTGGAGACGCTTTTGTTTCGCCACAGACAGCACCAGACTCGCTGTACCTGAGTTTTATATACGACTGCTTCTTCGAATAGAAAAGTTTATATCAACATTTTACTTTACTGAACAGTAGATAATTAGCACAAGTAAGTTCTGGTGCGTAATTAAGTAATTAATTAATTAATAAATAATAATAAATAACATAATATAGATAATTACCAACTTATTAAAAACAAGAAGCTTTTTTGTGGCTAAAATAAAATAAACAAAAAGACCGGCCAAGTGAAAGACGGACTCGTACACGAAAGGTTCCGTACTGTGAGTAAAAAAAAAACTAGCCAAGTGCGAGTCGTACACACACACCAAGGGTTCCGAACTTATTTATATAAATAGAATTAAAATTCAATTCTCGAATCGAGTCGATTTTTTCGAAACTTTCCGAGTTTTTTTTGTGACGTATCTATAAATTTACACTTATCAGATTTATTCCTATATTTGTGTTATAATATCTTGCTTTATGCCAAATTTCAGGTTTCTAGGTCGACGGAAAATACATTGTGAATTTTGATTTCCTCAAGAGTTTCGAATTGTAGGTTTTTAGCGACATACCTACCTAAACGGCCGTATCTTTTTTTTCGTATTTTCTAAACTTTAGAAGTTCGATTTCACAGCGTTTATGGGACCGCAGACCTGAGTATATATATAGTTTTAATTTCAACTCGATACCTCGACCCGTTCCCGAAGTAAAAGGCCTTGACAGACAGACAAACGGACCACAAAACGAGTGTTTATTGTACACTTAAATACCTAATTATTTTACTCCGTTTTTAAAGAGTTAGCGAATTCAAACCAGAGCCGAAAAGCGACTTTGTTTCACACTGTGCGTGTAAAAACCTATGATTTGTAACAAAAAGAAAACACACTCTAAATTCAAAATGTCTAACTAAACAAGGAATTTATGTAAAAATACTTGTAAACACATAAACTGCACCCCTATTACAGTTTATCAACAATTATTTAAACGACATTCATGAATTCATAATGACGTGTGATAAAAGCATTACTTACAATTTTATGTAGCACACAAAAAACGTGATATTGTTACGTTAGTATCGCATTGCATGATCGATTATCACGTTCACGTAACAATTACCTACGATCTAATCGATTAATTTGCTACGCGTTCGTTTTTGTGTCAGTGCCTAACTCTCAGCGCTCGTTTAAAAAATCAAACTGTCAAGAATGTTAGTGTTGTTAGCGACAATGTTTTGGCGGTAAAATCTATGGTTTATTTTTTTTAGTGAGGGACGAAAATTGCGTCGTGTTTTTAGGTACCGTACCAAAGGGTAAAATGACTATTACTAAGACTCCGTTGTCCGTCCGTCTGTCACCAGGCTATATCTCATAAACCGTGATAGTTAGACAGTTGAAATTTTCACAAATGATGTATTTCTGTTGCCGCTATAGCAAGAAATACTAAAAACAGATTAAAATAAATATTTAAGGGGGCTCACATACAACAAACGTGATTTTATTGCCGTTTTTTGCCAAGGACGGTAGGGAACCCCTTATGAGCGAATCCGTCAAGCACTTGGCTGGTTTTTTTTAACATTCAGAATGAAAGTTTAGTTAGTTATTGTTGTTTTTATTATTGTGCAAAGTTAAAAAGTACTGTTAAAAAAAAAACTTTCTCTAAACAGAATTTTGACGTTTATAATAATTTTTTTCATTTACATTTTTTTTTCGGTGGGAAAATCATCCAATGATATCTCCGCACCCTTGGGTGGGGCGGCCGATAGTGTCAGACTTTTACTAACTAAAAACCCACTCCTGTTCCTTCGTTTCTTTTCATACCGGGGCTGAACTTTCCTTTCAAAAAACGATCGTTGAAAGCCTACTGGGGGGCTTCGACCCTGCTGGGCCCCTATAGTTTAGTACTGACAACTCCTTGAAGACCTTAGGTACTTTTTTATTTTATGGTAGGTAAAATCACCCAATGACAAATCCCGCCCTTGGGCGGAGCGGGAAATATTGTCAGACTCTTACTGACTAAAAACCTACCCTGTTCCTTCCCTGCCTTGGATCCGGGGCCCTGGTATGCATTTTCATACCTCCCCAGAGCCCCAGACTAGGCCTCGACCCTACTGGGCCCCTACGGTTTGCTGACAACTCCTTGAGACGCACGGGAACAGTGCGCGTCGTAAACGCCCTGGACTCGGTCCGGTCTGTTACCGGACAAACGGACAGCGAGCTACCCATTGCCCGCCGTCCGCAAGCCCGCGCCTACAGTGGCCGGAAATTGGGATCAGAGTTACGGCGGCGGCTGCGGCGTGAGCGCCTTTGCCTGATCGGTCGGCCTCCTCCTTTGCTAGCATTACTGCTTCGCAGAAGGAGGCGACCGCCAGCCACTCTTCCTCGCTCCGGAGCATGGCCTGAACGAAGCCCCGGCGCGAGGGACCTTAGGTACTTGGATACTTAGTTATCTATTACATAATATTAGAAGGCTAAAAAACGGCTCTGACGTCAAACTAACTGTAGTGGTTCACTTCATAGAGCTTTTACAAACAAAATAGTTCGTTAATTAAAAACTCCGATCGAAATTTCAACGACGATTATTGGAAAACGGTTCGCGTTACATAACTTTTAATTACTTACTAATAGAGCATTTTTATTCAATAATAACTTTTGTGTCTGTAATTTACTTTTATATCAAAATTCATTATTAATGTAACAGCTGGTGAAGAAGTCAATACTATTAATAATGCAAGTACTTAATAACTTTATAAATTACTTAATTCACTAACTTTTCCACAAGCTTCACCTGAAAAAGAAAGAAAAAAAAGGAGTTTATTTGCGTCAAACATGGCTCATAACTGAAAAAAACTAAGTGTGTTTTAAAACGTCTTGCGGATTTCATCACGCATGCGGATTTGCTCCGCATGCGAGCAAATCCACATGCATACAAGTATTTATTGTTATGCGGGCGGGGCAATCCCGCATGTGTAATGAAATCCGCACGGTATTAAAAACACCCTAACAACAATTACTCTATAACACTCCTTTTTTGGGGCAGTCGTGTAATAAAGGTATCTACATATATTATACGTCACATCCGCGCAAAACGGCCAGAGCTCAGCAAAATGCTGGGGATCATGTACAAGACAGTCACAGCGCTGATTTTCAGCGCCAACCGTCATCGACGGTAAGACGTCCCCTGTCGAAAACCTACAAGTCGAAATTTATCTCACGGAATAGTAAACATAATCAGCTTTATAATGTTTCCACTGCTTCAGGCCTTCTCTCAAAGAGAGAGAATGGTCCATCCACGACATAAGTCCAATGCAATTTGGTGTCACGATCACATGTCTTCGTTTTTTTAGTTCTAGTACATGACGGTTTCCTCCCGATGTTTTCCTTCACAGTTAGATAGCAATACTACCTAAATCTTACTACTACTAATAGGTATTTTAGGCATGAAAAGTTATTTGAACGTGCTGATCTCAGGAACTACTGGTCCGAATTGAAAAATTCAAAACCATTTATTAAGGCACGCTATAGGTTTATTTAACATCATGCTATTGACCCACAGGAGTGGACCAGTAACCAAAGACGCAAGTAAAACCACGGGGGATAGCTAGCAAAACTACATTCTATACTATGATTTTTTATTAGACGAAGTAAAGTGACTGCTACAACAATGGTTGTTTGACAGTTGGGCATTTGTCCACTGCTGTCACTTTACTTCATCTAATAAAAAATCATAGAATAGTACATATTTTCTGCCAGTGCCTTTGCCCGCGTGTTAGTATAAAATTATACCAAGGGTACATACTACCAGGATAAAAAGTATCCTGTGTGCTCTTCCTGGACATAGCTTACCTATAGCATAGCATAGCAGCAGCCTTATAATTTTCTCACTGCTGGGACAGAGGCCTCCTCTCTAGGAGAGGGAATGGGCCGTAATCCACCACGCGGGCCCAGTGCGGGTTTACACATGCACCAAGTTAATAAGTAACAAACATGACATACACACTCACAAACTTCACCTTTATAATATTAGTGTGATATTCTAATCCACATCACAGTCTGTAATTTCCATGGGTTATGTGAAAGTGAACCCAGGGCCCTAGAACGAAGGCAACGAAGGAACAGGAGTAGGTTTTAATCAGTAAAAGTCTACAACAAAAGTCGTCAACCCAGAGCGGGGGGGCGAATCCGTCCAGCTGTTTGAGCGTGAAGGAGTAACAAACTCACACACACACACATAAAAACTTTCGCCTTTATATTTGTTTGATTAGCAGGAAGTACAGTTGCGCGCGTAGTAGGTAAAGTTTCTGTACATTTCTTTCATTTTTTAAACCATTTAGTGGTTCCGTACCCAAAAAAGTTAAAAATGGGACCGTATTACTAAGATCTCGTTGTCCATCTGCCAGCAGGCTGTATCTCGTGAACCATGATAGTTAGACAGTTGAAATTTCAGTATGTATTTCAGTGTGTTTGTATTTCAGTTTGTATTTTGGTGGCCACTACAACAACAAATAGATACTATAAACAGAATTAAATAAACATTTAAGTGGGGTCAACTTTATTGCTGTGTTTTGCTCGATATTAACAGATAATAATTATAATATAGAGTCTAATGTTCTGTAGATAATGTTTTTTTTTCGGTGGTAAAATCATTCCGCGATCGCCCCCGCGATGTCACGGAGGTGCTCTACCCAAGCGGGGCACACCTCTATAACTGTGTCCTGCACTGTGATAGATAATGGTACGGAACCCTTCGTGTACGAGTCCGAATCGCACTTGGCAGATTTTTAATTGCAACACTCGTGTATCCGGTGAAGCACTTTTATGCAATAATCTTATTAACTACGTTTTAAAGTATTAATCATATGAAACATACGAGTAACTTCGTTAAATATTTCCATTCTCGGAACACAACGCTTGCTTCATTTGCTTCCTATTTTTATTTTTGCATTAAAATATTTCTGTAAAGGCAACCTATTCGTTAATACCTTTTTTTTCCTTTTTTGCTTGAATTCCTCACTTCACTAAGGTTTCTATATTGACTCCCTCACGTGCTCGGGAGTTAATTATATAAATCCCTCACTGGCGTTCGGGATTATCCCCTGGTCACATAATCCACTAATATTTTCTCGACCTTCTTTCTACCTTCGTTTTTGCTTAGGAACTATTTTCCAGTTTTATTTAAGATTTAAAGATCGTCCCACTTTTAGACTTTTGTATATAGTACTAGTTTCTGCTAGCAGCTTCGCCCGCGTGAATGTCGGTTTCTGCATACAAACTTGCACCCCCCCCCCCCCGTTTTGCGCCTTCCGACGTCTGGCTCCCAAACTGAATCGGACTGGGGCTGCTCTCGGGCGGCTCCTGCCCAACCTCAGGGGACCAGACGCCTCCTGCCGGAAGCTGTACGCGGGAATCGTTCGGTCCATGGCCCTCTACGGGGCTCCGGTGTGGGCGCCGTCGCTGCAACAGCAGCCGAAGGCCCAGCTGAATGCGTGCCAGAGGGTCATGGCAATACGCATGGTGCGAGGGTACCGAACGATTTCCCGCGAGGCGGCGACCCTCCTTGCTGGCCAACCGCCATGGGATCTGGAGGCAACAGTCCTTGCACACATGCACGACAAGCGCATGGAGATGCAACGCCGGGGCGAAATTCCGCTGCCACGACAAGTCGAGGCATGGCGGACAGAGCTCCGGCGGGATCTCATGGCGAAATGGCGTCAGCGACTATCGCAACCTCGTTCGGGGCGCGCCACAATCGAGGCGATAAGGCCCATCCTTGAGGCGTGGCTGGAAAGACCTCACGGCACTCTTAACTTCCGCACGACGCAGGTCCTAACGGAACACGGAAAGTTTGCCAAGTTCCTGTTCCGGATTCGTGCGGAGGATTCGCCCGGGTGTCGCCACTGTGCGGAACACCCGGAGGACACGGTGGAGCATACTGTAGAGGTGTGCCCCGCCTGGGCGGAGCATCGCCGTGTCCTCGTGGGGGCAATCGGCGGCAGCGATCTCTCTCGCCGGGCCTTGGTTCAGGCCATGGTCCGGAGTGAGGAGGGATGGCAGGCGGTCGCCTCCTTCTGCGAAGCAGTAATGCTAGCAAAGGAGGAGGCCGACCGCATCAGGCAAAGGCAACGGGGCGCTCGCCCCAGCCGCCGCCGGGATTCCGATCCCGATTTCCGGCCACCGTAGGCGCGGGCTTGCGGACGGCGTGCAGTGGGTAGCACGCTGTCCGATCGTCCGGTAACATACCGGACCGAGCCCAAGTCGTCGACGGCGCGTTCTGTTCCCGCGCGCCTCAAGGAGCTGTCAGCAAACCGTAGAGGCCCAGCCTGCTAGCTGCAGGCAGGCAGGGTCGAAGCCTGCTGGGGTTAAGGGCCGTTTTCTGAGAGGAAGGCTCAGCCCCGGCATGATAGGCAACGAAGGAACGGGGTAGGTTTTTAGTCAGTAAGAGTCTGACACTACTTCCCGCTCCACCCAAGGGCGGGATTTGTCATTGGATGATTTTACCTACCATAAAAAAAAAAAAAAAACCCCCGTTTTGCGCCCTTAGGAGTGAAGTTTTGTAAAATCCATTGTCAGCGGATGTCTACACCCTATAAGGAACCTACCTGCCAAATTTTAAGTAGGTATTGTGGTGTTATAATTTCTGAGATTTCACGATTAACCAGCGCGTGGTTTTCCGCTTTTATATATATAGACTAGCTTCTATCTTTATGTTGAAACCGTCACCGGCCCACGCTGAAAACCAGCGCTGTAGACTCGACGCATGTCACACATGACGCCAAAACGGGCATTCGGCCGTTTTGCGCGAACATGGCGCATATTTTTTACAAAGAATACTAATATTTTTTAGAAATTGGTCTTAAAGCGCCTTTTTCCGCCGAATAAAATGTTTTTCTTTCTTCTTCTAGTTCGATGGACCTAGCTTACAGCATGACAATGTAATAATACCAAACACAGTTAGATTACATTAATTTTTTTCAAAGTTCCGGTGCCTACCTTTAAACTTCATCATCAGATCAGTACGATATATCCCCTCCCCTCTTACTTCAGTCAGTCATCGATTACACGTATAAACAGAGCAATTTTACTTGTTACGACGTTCTGCTGCAATCATATGAGGAATTTTGTCCCATATCTTCGAAGTTCATCATCAGATAACTATATTTCTACGGCACTAGCTTGAAAGCATAACTTTTCAATCAAAAAATTAATTTTCAAAATCGATCGACACTAAAGTATGTCAAATTTCTTTGTAAAAGAGGGTCAATGGATCATTACCCATTTAGTTTGTAGCATAGAATCTAAAATATTGAATAAACTAGTTACAGAACACTGGACTTCTACTACAAAGAAATTTTAGACAGTTTAGCATTGTTAGAGTGCAACTGCACTTTTGACCCTTAACCGTACATCACATCATAGAGAATGCGATTACTACCCATATCCGCGCAATGCATTAGCCAGGCTCTGTCGCGTCGCCGCTAACTCAGTTTATGTCATACAGCAACTAACCAACTTATCTCGCAGCCGCCATCTTGGATTCTGGATCATACGAGAATATTGTTTTAGATTGAACACAGAATGATGTTGTTAGGATGAAGCTGGCATTACATATTTCGATTGTTAAACTATCACACCGTAAGTGATAATGTTATTGTTACATATTTTAATTACTAAATATGTAGCTTAAGCCACTTTTTGCCAATTCCCCCCCCAAAAAGTCATCCAAGTCGTCCCGCTACTTCCATTTTAGTCTGTCGCGACCCCATTGTATGTGTGTTGTTGTTGTGTGTTGCATTTTCAGGGTATCAATTCTGAGTTTAACCGACCCACCGCTCGATCTGCAAGCGACAGACATATAAAGCCCAATCTCACTTAAGTTGGTTGATATATTCAACATCATCTGCCTAGTCTCTGCCCAACTGCGAGTTCGAATCCTCCGTTAGGAGGTCGAATCCTACGCAAGCGTTCGTCAACCATCCAACTGCTGACAATCTCTTCGCGTACCATCAAATCCCTAAAGGGTTTGCGTACCCTACTTTCAGAGACGCTACCCTCTAGATATTCCTTGTCAAGACTGCCAACACAAACGAACTAAATATTGTATTCAACACATTGGCAATTAGCACAAAACCCTTTTATGCGAACATAAATGTATGGCACTAACAGTTACTTTTTACATATTTCACAATTGGTCGCACGGCATAAGTGTTTCATATTCATGAATTTCTAAATTAGAAAAGGAAATAAAAATGAGCTATACCCAGTAATTAAGCGACATTTAAAACACACGTGTTGTCTGCCTTTTTATTACACAAAGTTTCACCGTAACACAGCGACAACCTTGACATCCACCGCCGAGCTGTGCTGTGCCTTTAAATTATGTGCGCCGTGTCTTTGCATATTAAACTGACGGTAGTTTTCTAAATGATGAGCAAGAACCTAATATAACTTATAATAAATTCTCCGAGAGATTAGGTAGAGGTGTACTTATTCTATTCTACAATTATATTCGCTTTTTGTTTTGAAAAAAAAAATGCCCAACACTAGGATCGCATAACTTATCAAAAAATAACTCCTGTATCGTGGGTGCGTTCACAAACATGAAAACTCACATTCAACAACACCTATCTGTAGGTTATACAAATATTTACTCCGAGTGGGAATCGAACCCGCGTCACTTTTGCTACGTAATAATACGTTAAACTTCTCCATCGACACAACTACATGCACACCGTTAAAGTTGAACTGGCGACACTGCGCAGGTAATACCTACTCCGGTTTCCACTACACACGCGCGACGTCACGCGTGCGCCCGCTTTACGCAACGTTGGCCCCAAAAATTATGACATGCCCCCTCGCTCCGCCCTTGAGCGGAAAAAGACAATCGATGATATCCCACCACAAAAAAATCCTACATCTCGTTAGACGTACGTCTCAACGCAAACGTCAACAAAAAAACATACAGTCAAATTGCACCACCTGTCTTTGAAATCGGTTAAACATGGTTTTTAGACGAATAAAATAATAAAAATATGTGTAAGTAGATAGATACTGTTATCTCCGTTGTTAACGTTCTCATTACCCGAGCTGGTCTTGTGTGAGTACTCTCTTAATTAGATATTTCCGTTCACGTCTTAATGATCTTTCTAATTTTGTTTTTCGTTACTAAGTAACACAGATCAATACCTTGTGTAGGACGTATCGGATGTTGGCTTGTTGTTCTTCTAAGTAAATATGGACTATAGAAATCTTTTATGAACATTTTCGATTTATAAAGATGCCTAACAGATTTATCAATGAAAAAACCTTGCTTTTGACGTGGGACTACTTATACTTCAAACGCATCCCCTATTTAACCGAAGTAAGTATAAAAATGGAAAGGGCTATGCTCGGAGTTTCCTTGCGTGATCGAATCAGAAATAAAAATATTCGCAGGAGAACCAAGGTTGCCGACATAGCATGAAGAATCGCCGAACTTAAATGGCAATGGGTAGGGCACATTGCTCGCAGAACAGATGGCCGTTGGGGCCGAAATATTCTGGAGTGATAACCGCGTCCCGGAAGACGCAGTGTTGGAAGACCTCCTACAAGGTGGACCGATGACCTGGCAAGAGTTGCGGGCATCCGATGGATGCGAGATGCACAGTAACGTTCATTGTGGTGACACTTGGGGGAGGCCTATGTCCAACAGTGGACGTCTTTTCGATGAAGTTTAAAAAACGTCCGTATAACTATTTGTATGAAACACTCGAGTTTCTAGGCCTAGTGGCCATTTCAAGAGCTTAGAGTATGCAGTAACTCTCTTAAAAGAAAATTCATCTTCAACAAATGCATTATTCTAAAATTGCTATAGAATGGTGCGGGTGTCAGCTGTCAGATTCATACACTGTACAAGCTACATAATTATCCTTTTCTCTTATCTTAATAGATGCATATTTTCGTCCTGCTGTCATCCATGCTATGTAAAAAAGATTTTCAGTAAATTCGTATTTACCTTGACCGTATTTACATAAATTACCTGTGACCAACACATTACTCAAGCTTTTTTTTAAGTTGGATATCATCCAATGACATCTCCGCGCCCTTGGGCGGAGCGGAAGATAGTGTCAGACTGACTTAAAACCCACTCCTGTTCTTTTTTTGCCTTCGTTCCAAGGCTCCGAGGCACACTTTCACTTTACCCATGGCCCCAATAAGCTTCGACCCTGCTGGGCCCTTTTTTTTATGGTAGGTAAAATCATTCAATGAAAAATCCCGCCCTTGGGCGGAGCGGGAAATAGTGTCAGACTCTTACTGACTAAAAACCTACCCCGTTCCTTCGTTGCCTATCATGCTGCGCTCTTACGGTTTATGACATCTTCTTGAGGCGCGTGGAACGTTACACGCCGTCGACGACTTGGGCCCGTACCGGACGGTAGGACGGCGAACCACTGCTCGCCGTCCGCAATCCCGCGCCTAGGTTGGCCAGACATCATCCGAAGCTAACATATCAAACGACCTCCCAAACCTCAACAAATATCTCGTAAACAATCAATGCCCCACAATCATCTCACGCACTTAAAAACAATGACAATGAAAACAAAAGAAAATCACGAGTACTTACCGAATCGACGACAAACACTTTCGACTTTCACAACCCACACCTTGCTTAAATATTTCGGTAGTGTCTCCAAACGCATTATTGCCGATAAAGTATGCGGATCATAGATTTGGTGTTATTGTATAGGGCTTTCTATATCGCCAAACTTAATTGATAGAGGCGTTGGCATATTGATCATAGAACGATGGGCGATGGGACCGTAAGGTCGTGGAGTCGTGGCGAAATCTTTCGGCTGAAAGGATGATGATAATGTCAAAAATACGGGCTGATGAGTGATGGGTCTTAGAAAATAAAAAGACAGAAGTTTTCACATTATGGCTGTACGCATAATAAAAGTCTTCACTTTTTTGTTATTTATAAGCTTACGTTTGACACTATCTCACCTGATAGTAAGTGATGATGTGGTCGAACGATGGAGCATGCTTGCCTAGAAGTAACCTATTCACTCTTGACTTAAAGATCCCATTAAAAGACAAAATGTTGATGTAAAACCCCTGGATATAAGTGTTAATTCCAACCAGTTAACTCTAAATAAATGAAAATTCATATCCAAGATGAGATACTTTATATACTTACAATACAAACACTTCCAGCAAAAAGATCTGTGGCTGTTATCCTTTCCAATAGATAATATAGAATCCGTTCTGTTCCAGCGTAAATGGAACTGAACTTTTACATAATGTTTACAAGATATTCACATTTGTAAACAGTACTGATTACAGATTTGAAATTTGAGCTCTAATATGCAGACTTATGGTTTTGAACCGTAAAATACCGATATTCGACGACAACTCTACCGTACAAAGTGATTTTTAAATTATTGGCCACAAATATAATAATTATATTACCAGTCATAATTCTGGGGTATAATAATATCAGGTTATATTGGAATCGTACGATCATTACTGACAAGACTATTGTTGCTAATAACCCTGACGTAGTGGCGATAGATCAACTAGAACGTCGCACAATGATTGTTGATATAGCGTTCCCTCATGACAAGCACCTTGTGAAAGCTGAGAAAGATAAGCAAACAAAGTGTCATCAAGCTGCTAATCGTGACGGCCAATGGCATAAAAGCCAAGAGAATCAACAAACATCTGGGAAGGCCTTCCTTTCCTTCCTTGGGAAGTTGGAACATGAGCTTGATCCAAAA
Organism: Leucania comma; assembly: GCA_958295575.1. Taxonomy (NCBI): domain Eukaryota; kingdom Metazoa; phylum Arthropoda; class Insecta; order Lepidoptera; family Noctuidae; genus Leucania; species Leucania comma. The sequence goes on from OY282484.1 coordinate 2,162,552, forward strand.
AGCAGTACTTACTCCAAGCTCCATGACAAGGCACGTATTTTTAGGAGATTCCTCTCTCAATGCCCTAACTACCGGCAGCTTGGACCCCGTTCCTGATACTCCTAGCAATGATAATACAAGTATGTTACGAGCACGCAATCGTGAAGCCTCAAAAAGGTCCTAAATAGGACCTTTTTAGGTTATTGGTGGCCAGAATAACGTTTGTTTAAGTTCTCGCGTAATTTATAACAATAGCTGTTCCTTATTTCTACTTGGATTTATCATGCTATCCCTTTACTATTGTTTTGACTTGTAGTAAAATGTACAATGAATAAAAAGTGTGTGTGTGCTGCCGCTACTGTGTGGAACTTATTTTTCCGTTGTTATGTTAGTGTATAACATAAATATCTGTTTATTAGAATATCATTGGCTCCTGCTGGGCTATTTTACTCGTATTTTAATGTTTAATGTCTTTTATTTATATGAACATTAATCTCTCGCGCTAAATCTTCCTTAGGATCTGTCACCACAAAGTCAAAACTTCTAAAATTACATATCTCAAAGCAACACAAATCATTTCCCGTACTACCAAACATGCAGCTACCAAACACACGTTCCATTCTCTTACCTAAAAATAAATACATCCGTGATAACATTATGTAAAACGGTACCATCACAAAACATTACTCAACTAACAGCATATGAATGATTCTTTGGTAATGTTACCAACGCATGACCAGCAGTTTTGTAACAGTGCAACGTCACGTGACAGCTGCAAAGTCTAGATCCGTTTGCAAAATTGTTGATGGCTGTGAACCTATTGCAAACATGTGACATAACATCTGTGTCAATATTTTTGAGAACAGGACATCCTGATGCACTTTTCTCCGAAGATGTCTTTCGAAATGTTTGTCATTACAAGGTTTTATTTTTACTTCTTCTTCTTCTTATCGTATCGATGGTTTTTACTTGACCTGTTTATTTGTTTGGGTCAAATCTAGTGATTGAAATTTTACGCCGTCTAATGAGAGATCGATCTAAAATCGATCCAGTAGTTCTCATTATTAGGTTTAACGAATTTATTACTCATTAAGAACAATACATAGTTCACTTGATAATGAGCTTAACTAAAAATAGTAATAAATATAATAGAACATCAATCGAGCAATTTTTTAGTGTATTTTACAATAAATATACTTTTTTAATTTTGTTTTAAACACTGCAAGCGATTCGCTATCCTTAATATTATTTGGTAGATTATTATATAATTGTGCTCCTTCATATGTGATAGCATTTTTGCCGTAGTTAGTTCTATGCCTTATTGCATTCATCATCATCCTCATCCAGCCTTCTTAATGTTCCCACTGCTGGGACTAGGGTCTCCTCTTAGGAGAGGGAATGGGCTATAATCCACCACGCGGACCCAGTGCGGATTGGTGGATGTCACATGACTTCGAATTTTTGGTTCTAGGACATGCCGGTTTCCTCACGATGTTTTCCTTCACCGTTGTATGTGTTATAACACTAAAATATACAGCGAATTTAATGAATTTAAATTATTAAAAAAAATGATTTTATTATATTGAAATGTGGGAAATCTGTGGGTGATACAACTTTTTAATTATTTTTTTCGGAATCAGCACATCGAATTACATAAAGGTCAGCTAAAATTATTGAAAAAACTTTTTCATCATTGGCCTGTGTAATTATTAACTCGTATAAAAACGTTTATTTAGGACCTGTCTGTCCATAGTGTAGGTAGCACTTACAGCATTTATACAACACACAATATTAAAAAAACACAACGAAAACCAGTTTGCAATACACAATTAAACAAAAGAAATACATAAAAAAACAAGAAACTGCACACTGTATTTAGAAAATAGATATAGAAATGAGTTTCCTCTCATTTTATTCCGATTCAATGAAATAACAATATGATCAGTAATTTTTAGGTAATCATCATTTATAAAATTACAGTGATTGTAAATTATTTCTGTGCTGTCTGATTTTTAGACAGTCTGCCTTAGATAATTCTTGCATCACCTGCAGTTTTAATAATGGATCTATTCTATACTTTCACAGTACGCGGATATCAAGTCTGTCAATTAAATAGCTTCATTTCAACACTTTCAATATTTCCGCTATGTGTCTCATTAATTATTCCTGCCATATCTGCGTTTTAATCATCTACTAGTATTATTTTACACGTCGGGACATACGACTTACAGATAAACCAATATTTAAGAAAAGAAAAACTCTACCACCTATACACCGTAAAATTTTAGTCGTTTTAATTCCGTTCTGGGTCGATTCGGTACATGAAACACTATCGATTTTTAAAGATAAAATTTAAAAGTAAAGTACTTTTTTCTAAAAGTCAAGGTAATATACGCGTGTACGAAATTATTTTTATTTTTTGGAAAAAAAATTGTTTTCGTAAGTACACACACAGGCCTGTGTGTATTATCCTGTATTGCATTATCCCTTTCTCACTCTCAATTCGTAATGACTTTAAAGACGGAATCGCTCCTTGTTAGGCAAAACATTTTCTTTCACATAGTATCTAAATAATCATTTATTGTGCAAAAAGATTAGCCTATAAATAATATTACAGATAAAACACCAAAAATGAGAGTTATTTGGGGCCGTTAAAGTATTACGTAAGCAGATTTTTCACAAATATTACCCTCCCCCTCGTTAGTAAAGACCTAACCCTCCCCCACATGCTTACGTAAACATTACTCAGTGATACGTGTCTGTCTACTCATTTTCATGTGATTTTGGAACAGCGAGATTGGTCTCTTAAAAAAAACTGCTGACGTAATCACTATCCAGACTTCCCATCGCCTATGTCATAAAAAATAAGCAAAGCAAAGACCCCCCCTGTAGTTCTTACGTAATACTTGAATGGCCCCTTTCATAAATAAGACCACTGTCCTCTAAACTAAAAAACAATCCTGTATCTCGAAGAATAATATACATAAGCCTACATGGACACTTCAAAATCACCAGAAGTTAATGCACAGTTCCAATTGGTTGTTCCCTATGAAGAAGAACCAGCAAAAAACTACATGGTTACTCTTTTTTATTTCAGATAAAAATTAAATATCAGTCGTTTACGTTCTATATGGGAGACGCACAGAATCGTTCGTAGTGGCGACAATTGGGGGTGCAACCCAATTGTCCAACAGTTTTTTTTCGTAGGTAAAATCATCCAATGACAAATCCCGCCCTTGGGTGGGGCGGGAAATAGTGTCAGACTTTTACTGACTAAAAACCTACCTTTCCATTCCTTGCCTTTATCCTGGGGCCCGTGGTGACAGTCTCACATAACCTTTGGCCCCAGTAGGCTTCGGCCCTGCTGGACCCCTACAGTTTGCTGACAACTCCTTGAGGCGCGCGGGAACGGTGCGCGCCGCAGACGACCTGAGCTCGGACCGGTCTGTTACCGGACGGACGGACAGTGAGCTACCCATTGCCCACCGTCCGCGAGCCCGCGCCTACGGTGGCCGGAAATTGGGATCGGAAACCCGGCGGCGGCGGCGGCGTGTCCGCCTTTGCCTAATGCGGTCGGCCTCCTCCTTTCCTCCTCGCAAAAGGAGGCGACCGCCTGCCACTCCTCCTCGCTCCGGAGCATGGCTTGAACCAAGCCCCGGCGCGAGAGATCGCCGCCGATCGCCCCCACGAGGACACGGCGATGCTCTTCCCAAGCGGGGCACACCTCGACTGTGTGCTCCACCGTGTCCACCGGCCACAGTGGCGACACCCGGGCGTCGTCTCCGCACGAATCTTGTACAGGTACGGACCGAACTTGCCGTGTTCGGTCAGCACCTGCGCCAAACGGAAGGTGACGACGCCTTGGGGCCTTTCCAAATTGTCCAACAGTGGGACAATAATCAGTCTTTGTAAGAATCATAAAGCGCTTTCAGCCCTTTTCAGCGCAGTTTGATGCTACAACAGCAGTTCGAACGTGAGAAAATGTGAAAATTTATAGACAAATACAACCACTAAACGATGCGTACGGCTGGTTCCGTTCCGATACTTAACATTCGCGTTAATGTCGGTTTTAAAGTACCTATTATAAACTGCCGATTTCATATGTAAGTAGTACACGATGAGACGAAGTAAATATTTATAATTTTATTTATAGTAAAACTGTGACTTGGATTTTAGATTTGCGTATTTCCAAATTTCAATTTCGAATTTGTAACGACCCACAAAGGTGTCGTTCAAAATTGAAAAAAAAAAAATATACATAATAAAACCAATTCATCAAACTGTCTATTAACACGTAGATCCACAACTACCAAACTTGTTCATACAAAAGTAGACTCTAAACATCGGAATTAAGGCCTATAGTGGCGTGGATGTGAGAGGACACCGGTGTCCTCTGAGCTAGGACAGATTAAACAGATTTTACCAAAGAGAATGTAAGCACTACGTTTAGATTTTACATCAAAAGACTTGACTTAAGTGCTTATTGCCATAGCCACTGACGATATTTTGAAAATGGAAATGAGAAGAAAAAATCTTATAGACCAAAAACATAAAAAAACACAACCGAATTTAGAATTTCCTCCTTATTTTGAAGACGTTTCAAGCCACCTTAGTTCTTCCTACCAGCAAGTTTGCAAATTATTTATATTTATACCAATGTATCAAATTACTAAATATTTTTTTTTTTCACTAGCAAAATTGAAAGAAAGAAGAAAGAAAGAAGAAAGAAAAAGAATTTATTTGGTACAGCATAAGGCATGAACACATCAATTAGGTAACACAAAAAATAATAAATTATCAAAAAAAAAAAAAAAAAAACATTAGTCATTCACATTTCCAAGTTCCATAAATGCTACAAGTCTTTTGCACCCAATCTATCAATTTTATTTTAAAATATAACTATTTCTTGAAAAAAGTATTTGGGTCAAGATTTTATTAGCATAAAATATCTCCTTTAATATTTAAACTATTTCCCATTATTTTTAAATTATGACCTCGGAGTGATTTGAGATGTTTCTTCTTACAGTAAACTGTAAAAAACCACTCATTTAAATAAAGTGAAAAATGTAACGTGTAAGTAAGTTATTTTCAAACTACTTAGCTTTATTCACAGAATAATTAAAATTATTCTCACAAACTATATTACCTACCTAATTTCAAATACAGAATAGTTACGTATATTGCAGAGAAGTTTCCAAACCATACTTTCAGTTTTTCTTTTAGGTATAAGTACTTAATCGTTGTTTTTTAGCATAAAACAAGTCAGCCGCTGAAAGGAAAAAAAGTGCAGAAAAAAGAGAAGAGAGACCTCTTGCTCTGCAGCGAATCTTTCCAGATACCTACTCTTTTCTTGCACTACCTCGAACCACGAACGAACGACGAGCAGACTTCGGTGACGGTGTCCATCTTCCCCTATTTATATTTTCGTCATCATCAGTTCAGCTATACTCGTAGGCATCTCCCAAGTGTCCACAACGACCGGCTCTTTGCGTCTCGCATCCATCAGATTCCCGCGCCCCCTTTCTAGGTCATAAGTCCTTTGTGAGTTGTGGAAGGTCTTCCAATGCTGCGTTTTCCGGTACGCTCATTTTTATTTTAATCGATATTTATCTACAATCGTAAAACCTACTGCGCTACTATTGATATCGTCAAGAACGGAACCAGTCTTTACTAACCCGCATTTTTGGCTCATTGACCGCCTTAGCCGAGAGATAGTGAAAGTCGATGATGTCAGCGCGCGCGCAGCTTATGTAACCCATTGTTGAGCGCGAAATGCCACTTTAGTGTTAAATGCGAATGCAAAATAAGAAGGTTAAAAGACTTTGGGAATATTTTAAAACCGGTAATATTTGTTTATATTTTGGTTGCGCCAATTTGCTATGTTCCGCGACTTTGTTTTTTGTAATTTATTTTTTTGGCCTAGCAATCCTATCCCTACCGTATCCGCTTCCCGCACGACCTCGAGAGAAATGATTTGACATTGACGTTTTTGTGCATTGTGAATGTGACCGCACCGCTAACCGCCCGCTCGAAATTACAAGAAAATTGACTATTTTCGTGATCCAATCATTCAGAGACTCCACAATAGTGCTGTGTTAGTGCAATACAGGACCTGGCAGTGATTTAAATGTGCGAAGACGAGGATCGGCCGGTGTCACGTGCAATCTTCGAAGTGCCACGTGCAACCAACGAAGTCTAAAGGTCAGTGCTCCTTCCCAATACATTTATTCCATGCCAGGCGCAGTATCTGCATATTGTTAACAAACCTAAGATCGCTTTTTAAATCTACAGTCCACAAAGCAAAATTCGCGCAACCATTTACTTTTTGGTCCATACGAGCAGGATCGTGAATCATTTTCTTGTAATTTCGCAATATAGTATTTGTTCCATAGGGAATAAACGCAACGCGCCTGTTTACCTAGATATAATAGTAGAAAACCCGCATCTAGGCATTTAGGCAACTATACGTTATTTCGCTCGTATAGTTAAGGAGTCATTGATAATTACGGTACCTACGCCGTCAACCGCACCGCATAATTATAGTTAGCTACGTAAATATCAGCGTAGATATAAATCGATCGCATTCTTTTTCTTGACAAAATTCATTCGACCATCCTACAAATTGCATGTAGGTAGACGCATTTCAAAAATACCCGTTCATTGTTGAGTGAATATTTGTAGGAAACGGATAAACCATAGATTATATAGACAGGTTATTCCGTTCGTTCGCCGTTCGCTTTGTTGTTTACAATACTACCATATTGTTATCTGATAATTATCGCTTACTTAATAATTCGTTAAGTGTTTGTTTGAGTGTATAGTGTGAATATATCAAGACAAGATGTCTCTTAAGGGAACCAAGGTTAGTACTGATTTAAAGGTTCAGTTAAAGCTTTTATACGCTGAAAGGGACTCACAGTTTTCACGTGTTCAATCAATTTGTGATAAATCTTTGCAAATCTCGGATCTGATGATTAGAGATGCTTTCTTGTGTTCGTTGGAAACTTTAGATAGTTTGCGCGCGGATTTTAAATCTACAATTAAGAATATAAATATTTTAGAGTTGGAGTTAAATCCTGATTACTGTGTGAGTTATCAGGCATTGTCGTCCTTTGATGACTTGTATTGTCGTATCAAACGTATTGCTAGGAGTTTAGAGACTCCCCCCCCCGCGAGTGGTTTATCCAACCCTCCTCGCGAACGCCCACGATTGCCGCCAATTCAAATACCTGAATTTAATGGTGATATTCGAAATTGGAATTTATTTATAGATAGTTTCGAAAATATAATACATAGGAACACATCGCTGACAGATCACGAGAGATTGCATTATCTCGTAGAAAAATTGACCGGTAAGGCAAAGGCTGTCTGTGCTGGAATTACGTTTAGCGCTGAAAATTACAATTTAGTTTTGGACACTTTAAAAACAAAATACGAAGATAAGCGATTAGTAGCCACCGCATATTTAGATCAATTATTCGATTTGAAAAGTTTTCCCGTTTGTAACGATCATAATTTAGAGAAGTTTTTAAATATTTTCGCATCATCTGTTCGTGCAGTAAAGAACCTAAAGGTCAATGACCTCTGTGACTTTTTGTTTTTGTATATCGGTTTAAATAAATTGGATCCTGAAACTGTTCGTCTGTTTGAAACGACTCAGCGCGGCAAAGAAATACCTAAGTTCGAAGATTTAGAATCTTTTATTCGCGACCATATTAAGGTGTTGCAGCGCACGTCGGCACGTCATGAAGTCACGAATAGGACAGGTTCCAATCGCCGTATAGACGCGTCATCGAAGTCAGTCAAGACTGCACATACGCTAGTTAATACCGCCTCAACACCTGACTGTTCTCTGTGTAAGGGTAGCCATACACAGCTGTACAAGTGTTCGGGATTTCAGAGATTATCGCCTAGTGATCGTTACAAGTTTGTCCGCACTAATAATTTGTGTTTTAATTGTCTAAGTGACAAACATCTGGTTACGTCATGTAACAGTGGTGTTAGCTGTCGTAAATGTCTAGCTAGACATCATACCTTCTTACATTTTGAGAGTAGTAAGCTGCCATCGCAGCAGCAGCCTGCGCAGACGCGCGACGCTTGTGACGCGCGGCCTGCTGCAAGTGCAAACGACGTAACATTGTGTTCGCTTTCCGCCGCTGGTACTCAAATCACTACCGTTTTACTTGCGACCGCGCAAGTTGTCATTGTAGATGCCTTTGGCAAACCGCACACCGTTCGAGCGCTACTAGATGGCGCTTCCCAGAGTAATTTTATTACTCGGGATTGTTGTCAACGCCTTGGTTTTAGTTTTAATAATTGGTCATCCCGCTCAGAAGTGAAAGGTTTTGGAGGTTTAAAGGCAACCATTCACGGTTCCATTAAAATTATATTTAGTTCACGTTTTAATCGTAATATTTCGTTTGAAATGGATTCGCTAGTCGCAGATAAGATTACGGAACGGTTGCCCACGGTACCGGTTGACACGTCCATGCTGACGGAGTTTAGGAACTTGCAGTTAGCCGACGGAAATTACGCTTTCCCTGGAGATATCGATCTATTGATCGGTGCTTCGATTCTCCCGCATCTCCAGTTATCACGTAAAATTCAAGGTCTTCCGATGTACCCCGCTCCGCACGCACTGGAAACAGTTCTCGGGTTTGTTATAGTTGGTTCCGCACCCGCTTATTTAAATAGTTACTCGACTGTGTCGCACTGTTGCACCGTCGAGCCGCCGCTTGAGTCTACCATCCGCAAGTTCTGGGAGATTGAAGAGGTCAATGTCCCGCCTATTCTCAGCCCTGAGGATCAGGTCACTGAGGAGATTTATACCCGCACGACTACTCGTGATAAAGATGGTCGTTATGTTGTCGCGCTCCATTTCAAGGGTGATATTTTTTCGCTCGGTGGCTCCCGTGCCTCCGCAGAGGAAAATATATTCCATGTCGCTGGAACAGAAAACCCAGCTGATTGTCTCTCACGTGGTTTGCTTCCTGCGCAAATTTTAAATCATCCGCTTTGGTTTTGTGGCCCTCCCTGGCTGCATACCACTCCTAACGAGTGGCCAAATGCTCCGTTTAACCCCGCTACTGTTTCAGAACCACCCGAGGAGAAGAAACATACGCTTGTAGTATCAGTTCCGCGTGAAGAGTCAGTTGTTTTGTTGTTGTCTAATCGAGTCTCGTCTTGGTCGAGACTATTACGCTGTGTAGTTTATGTCCTAAGATTTTTGAGATTATTACCATCGCGTGGTTCTATAATCGCAGCTGATTTGGATAGAGCTGAATCAGTTGTACTTCGAGAGTTGCAGAAATTTTATTTTTCAATAGAATTTCGTAGTTTAGAATCACATAAACCTTGTAGTCCCGCACTTCAACATTTGAAACCATTTTTGCAAGACGGACTCATTCGTGTCGGTGGCCGTCTGCGAAATGCTGAGTTAGAGTTTGAACAAATGCATCCAGTAGTTCTACCACGCAGGGATCACGTTTTGGATTTGTTGGTGGACTATCACCATAAGGTGAATTGTCACGCTGGTCCCGATTTATTAATGTCCATTCTTCGACAGAGGTACTGGATACTTTCCGCTCGCAATTTGATACGCGCTAGAGTGCACAGATGTGTGCCCTGCTTTAAGCTCCGCCCGCGTTTCAACGCGCCGGAAATGGCCGACCATCGTTCTTGTCGTGTTGTACAGACGGTGAAACCTTTCATACATACTGGGACGGACTATGCTGGACCGTTTAAAGTCACTATTGCCCGTGGTCGTAGTATACGTTCCACAAAGGCATACATTTGCCTATTCGTTTGTATGACAACTCGTGCGGTTCACATAGAGTTAACCAGTGATTTGAGTACGCAGGGTTTTATGTCTGCATTTAAACGATTTTTATCTCGCCGTGGTCCCGTTAAGCGCTTATACTCTGACAACGGCACAAATTATGTTGGAGCGCGACGCAATATTTCGGAATTACATACATTCTTACGCTCCAAGTACTACCAAAGTGAATTCGCCCATGTCTTAGCTGAGAATCGCATTGATTGGTGTTTTAATACGCCAGCAGCTAGTCATTTTGGTGGCAATTGGGAGGCGAATATTAAAAGCCTTAAGTCGCACCTGTTTCGGGTCATAGGCGAACAGATTCTCTCGTACGAGGAGTTGAGCACTGTACTCGCTCAGGTAGAGGCGTTGATGAATACGCGTCCGTTGTGTCGGACTTTGTCTAGTGATCCATCGGAGCCACTAGCGTTGACGCCGGCTCACTTCTTGACGACGACTCCTCTTAAATATTTGCCCGCTTTAGATGTCGAGACTGACAAACTGCAGCTCCACCCGCGTCACGCTCTGCTAGATAGCTTAGTTCAGTCCTTTTGGAAGCGATGGAGGACAGATTATCTGCATACGCTGCAGTCGCGTCAAAAGTGGAACACTCCTTCAGATCCAGTCACAGTCGGTACTGTGGTGATACTGAAGACTGAGAGTGCGCCTCCTCTGCACTGGCCTCTTGGTGTAGTGGAAGAAGTTTTTCCGGGTTCGAACGGAATAACGCGAGTCGTAAAAGTTAAAACCGCAACTGGATCGTACCTGCGTCCGGTTATTCGCCTCTGTCCTCTGCCTAATCAGTAGTAGTGGCATAGTTAGTTATAAGTTGTTTCGCTACCTAGTATTGATAGTTTAGATTAGTAATAGGGTTTAGTTTCGCTTTTGTTTTTTTCTTTTCTTTGAAGGTAACCCTTCAAACCCGGGGGGAATGGTTGCGCCAATTTGCTATGTTCCGCGACTTTGTTTTTTGTAATTTATTTTTTTGGCCTAGCAATCCTATCCCTACCGTATCCGCTTCCCGCACGACCTCGAGAGAAATGATTTGACATTGACGTTTTTGTGCATTGTGAATGTGACCGCACCGCTAACCGCCCGCTCGAAATTACAAGAAAATTGACTATTTTCGTGATCCAATCATTCAGAGACTCCACAATAGTGCTGTGTTAGTGCAATACAGGACCTGGCAGTGATTTAAATGTGCGAAGACGAGGATCGGCCGGTGTCACGTGCAATCTTCGAAGTGCCACGTGCAACCAACGAAGTCTAAAGGTCAGTGCTCCTTCCCAATACATTTATTCCATGCCAGGCGCAGTATCTGCATATTGTTAACAAACCTAAGATCGCTTTTCAAACCTACAGTCCATTAAAACATCAAGCAAATTCGCGCAACCATATTTATTACTTTGGTTTATTATTTCATTTGTTGATAAGTTTATTTTTTCTTTTTGAAGTATTTCCGCGAGGCCGTGAAATAAAACGCTAAAAAAAAACTGTAATTTTCCCTCGGTTTTCTGATAGGTATCTATCGTCGGTCTTTAAGTCAAAAGAAAACAAATTATTTCTAGACATGTGTGCTGCATCGTTGACCACATCATCGCTTACTATGTTGCAATAGTGGTCAAACGCGAGCCTATGAATGATAAAAAAAAATCTTCTGTATATTTTCAAACCTCTGTCCGGATATGTATGCCTCTGTCACACTTATTGTAATTTTGAATTTTCGAAATTGGTATTTGTGAGTTCAACTTGAAAGCATCGCCATCGATCAATGCAAATCGTTAATCGCTTTGTTTTTTAATGTTTTTGGCTTGAATACCATAAGCAATGTCTTCGTATAAATAGCTTTTTTTGGTTTACCCTTAAAATATGGTGTTAATATTCTAATGTTTTCGTAGATTTGGCAGGAAATGTAATAAGTCAACTTTTTCGGCAAGCTTTGCTCCATTTTACCGGGAAGGCGTTAGTTTCAATACTTCCACATATTGTCCATTTGCGTTGTCACTTGAGACACAAAACTAAATCAATTTAACATGACAATATCCACTAGGAATCAATTTGTAAATAATTTAATTAAAACAGCCAGTGAACTTTACTCTAAGAAATTCCGCCAAAAACCTTTGCAAACTGCACACAGATAACATGCTCCATCAATATTTCTATGACATGTATGGCATTAGTCGTTACATTAGTTCATGCTTCCATAAACAAGTTTTCAACTGTCGTTTAAAATTAAACTTCTGCACATTTTTCTTCTATTTCTAAACTTACCTCGTGAATGTTAATTAGTTTATCTTGATGCAATTATAATTCTACTGCTTTTATCTTGATGAAAACGGTGTTATTGTCATCGAGATGTGCTTTATAGTGCTTGTTAAGTTAAGAGGGAGTTTATGTCTATTGTGTAGTGTTGTGAACGTGGATAATATATTCAATATTATCTGTTAGTGACTTTGATCGTGAGAAACTTGTGAGGCTGACACATCTGTTTATTTTAAGTTCCAACTTTCGTTTCTTTTTAAGGAGCTGTCCATATTTGATATGCATAGTTTAACTGTAAATACAATTTTGGTATATTGGTATTTGTTAAACCACTTTTACGAAAACCAAGTTTATCTTACTTTTAACAACCGGGCTCTTATTCAGAGTCAAATGAAAAAAGGAATGAAAGGTCTCCATATGTTAAGTAGAGCCACGAAATAAAAATATGGTTCCAATCTCGACTGTAGTAGGTACACAACCGTTTACAAAGACATATGTAAGACTTATACACTATTTATTTATTTAATCTTCATGTACAGTAGTGGTACATAGGCGGACATAATGCAACAACTAACAAAGCATTCTCTACCAGTCAACCTTTGGATTAGAAAGACAACACTGCGGTAGGTGTGCACAATTCATGAATAACAGATATTTCAAATAGAATGTAGTATCATTGAAATAAGTTACCTACAATAATAAAATACATGCATATGCTAATATTATAAACTAATAAATACTATGTTAAATATAAATTCATTATAATTAAGAGAACTATCTACCTAGTACCTACTATCTGTTTCTTCACTCCCAGTGTCGATACGACATGACTGGAAAGAGAACAGGCCCTGAACCCATAGCTCCCAAACTTCGGCTGTCACCTGAAAAATTGAAAAATCTATTAGTTCTTCTTCTCTGTCGTTTCGCTCTTGGCAGAGCGGTCGTGGTCACGTTGAGGCGTCCACATTGGTGATAGAGGCGGACACAGCTTTTTAACGATCTCCCGCCATCTCTCTCTGTTAGAAGTCTGTCGGGCGCAGTCTGACACGCAGTTACTCAATGCGGATTTCACCTGATCAGTCCATCGCATAGGTGATCGGCCGCGCAATCTGGTTCCCTCTACTTTTCCTTGTACGACTAGCCGCTCTAAATTGAGTTGTTATCGCGTCTAGAGACATGGCCAAAGTACTGCAGTATGCGCGTCTGTACTATGGTCGATAGACTTTTTGTGATACCGAGCTCCTGAAGTATGGACACATTGGCTATTAGTTAGCCTAATGAAAATAAAATAGAAATTTGAAAAATTATTAAACATACATGGGCACATTGGTTGTAGAACTGGCGGTCAAGGGAGCCGAAAGGTTTTAGAATGGCGACCGTGTACCTGAAGACGCAACGTTGGAAGGCCTCCAACAAGGTGTACCGTGCACCTGGTGAGGGTTGCAGGAATTCGAGACGCCTAGGACCAGTCGTGATGACGCTTGGGGAAAGCCTATGTCCAACAATGGACGTCTTCCGCCTAAAACGATGATGATGATGAGAAATCGAAACCCCACGCAACTGGTAGGGACCCTGCAGAAGGGTCGAAGCCTACTGGGGCCAAGGGTTCTCTTCTGAAAGGAAGGCTCGGCACCGGTATGAATGGCAACGTAGTAACGGGGTGGGTTTTTAGTCAGTAAGAATCTGACACTTTCTCCTGCTCTACCCAAGGGCGGAAGTTGTCATTGAATGCTTTTTACCCACCATAAAAAACCCCCACACAAATGATTCTACTTTGTAACTTAAGCACGATAGAATAACTGCTACATATACTAACATGCCTACAATGAAGAATACAAACTTTGAAACAATGAAAAAATCGCAATCGGCACAAGGCTGGCGAAAAAATTCTTATGAAACAGAAAAACCGATGCGGAGTGGAAATTCCGAACTGATGCAATACTTAAATGCGTAGATAGTTAACAAATGAAACAATGGGTAGCTCACTGTCCGTCCGTCCAGTAACAGTCCAGACCGAGCCCAAGTGGTAGACGGCGCGCACTGTTCTCGTGCGCCTCAAGGAGTTATCACCAAATTGTAGGAGCCCAGCGGGGTCGAAGCCTACTCTAGGGCTCTGGAGAGGTATGAAAATATTTACCAGGGCCCTGGAACCAAGGCAATGAAGAAACGGAGTAGGTTTTTAGTTAGTAAGAGTCTGACACTATCTCCCGCTCCGCCCAAGGGTAGGAGACGTCATTGGATGATTTTACCTACCATAAAAAAAAAATCGTTGCTTACCATCAGCTGAGACACTGATCAAACGCGAGCCTATCTAAAAAAAAAAAAACTGGGCAAGTGCGAGTCGGACTCGCATTCTGAGGGTTCTGTACGAATTATGATATTTACGTAATTTAGTTCGTACGTTTAATTATATAATTCCCGAATCGAATCTCGAAGATTTTTCTGGATTGAAAAAACAATATTTTTTTTTGTGACGTAATTTGTCGTATCGATAGTTATATGTTTGAGCCGTTTGGGGTTGAAACACTAGGGCCAAGTCCGAGCGCTCATCGAGTTGTTCGTGACATCAGCAAACAGCTGGTCGACTCTTCGCGTGACCAGAGGGCTGGGCTTTTCTTCAGTCAACGAATCAGCATTGCCATTCAACGTGGCAATGCTGCCAGCGTTCTGGGCACTTTTCCCATTGATATCGATGTGGATGAATTTTTTGATGCCCAATAAGTTCTTTTTCTACCTGTTTGTACATATTATTATTTTTAATTATTTTGTATATATACCTATTAAGTTTTATTATTACAGTTAAATAAATAAATATTCCATTAAAATAATATATATTTCTCAAACGCCTAGAATCAAGGTACTCAAGAAATGGTGCTACACCCAAAGTCATCCGCGACATGTTTCTATTTTCATGGCTAAACATGATTATTTCTTCACAAGAGCTAGTTAGTACCGCTTCACATGCAACAATAACATATTGTGAACATTATTGCTGCATTTTATGTGTTGTAAACTTGCAACATAGCTATATGACATATCGCATAAATGGCATATTACATATTGGCATAGTAGAGATTTATTAGAGTCCAAGACACGCTCCTCAAAGAGTTGCCAGCAAACAGTAGACGCTCAGCAGGGCCGATGCCCGCTAGGACCTCGGGGACTTTCTGAAAAGGAAACCTGAAGTCCTAGAACGCAAAGGGCAACTAAAGGACACAGCCATACACACGAAACGTTTCTTATTTCTCATTTTTTCAATTTTTCTTCGGTTTTTTGTGAAAATTAGGGACCCAAGTCCCTAATTTTCACTAAAGCAGAAGTAACGGGTTTCGTCTCCAAAATTGTAAACAAAAATATTGATTCACATGCTTATGTGCTTATTGAATAAGGATTTTTTGGTAAATGGTCTACAGTTATAAATACGAGTATTAATTAGCTAAAACTAAAGGAAATAGGACATAAAGGTTTTAAGAGTTTTTAAAATTGATTAAGTAAGATAGTGTTGTTTGTATATGAAAAAAGCAAATTATGCTATGCTATGTTGTTCCGACAGTCGCCATTTTGTAAATTGAATAATAATAATAAGTGAAAAGCCAACATTACCCGCTTTGTAAATACTAACCTATATACACGAGATCTCCTTGGGTCTTGTTTTATAACTCAGCACTAAAAGGAATGGTCCATAAACGTGCATAGCCGACGATTCTGGAATCTTCTGGGATCTTTCATAAATACTCGGTCCTCATCCGTGTTCCCAATATTATGCTTTTGACCTACATTGAAGAGGCTCTTGAAACTGATCATTACAATTATTATTTACTCAGATACTAACTTTGCATCGCGGCATCACCTACGTTAGAAATATTTTGTCACCCCAAAGGGATAGTACAGGATAGGTAGTATAAGAAAAAAAAAGAAGGGTAAACATGAACGCAGGGTAGTGCCGAAAGCAATGGCCAATCATGACAGTCGAGATCAATGGCTTTCTGAGGCACGGAGGGTTCCTAACATGTTAAGCTGGTTATCCATCCACAGACCGACCTTAGCAACCATACCCTTACCCTTAGTAACCTTAACTTTGTAGGTTGACCCGTGCAACTATTATCACTAGCAATTTATTATATCGAATTACCCTAACAATTATTTTGGTTATAATTTATTGTTTTATTTTGCATTCGAACGGCACAGTTACCGCAACGTTACTTGTTCGATTCCCGCAGGAAACAAATATTTGTATAGCCTACTTACAGCTGTTTTGAGTCTGGGTGTCTGTGTATGTGAGTTTATATTTTTGTGAACACAACGTGAGTCAGGGTACAGTTAGGTGCGAGAGCAAAACAAAACCAACAGTGTCCCGGAAGGCCCGGTGACCATAAGTTTTTGTGGAAAACCAGGTAACATAACAAGCTTACAGCTTTGTGAATTTTGATGATACAGTTATGAAATTTTGTACATAAATTTTCGAATAAACTAAAAATAAGGATGTATTAATTAAAATTCAGTGACCTACATGGTCACACATGATGCACTCGCCTATTACCAACACAACTGACGTAAATGATGTAAACGTGATTCACTGTCATGTCCTTGTGGAGCGTTCAAGTCTCTCATAGTGGAGAAAGTTTCTGTAGCGTTGCGTAAACATTAGCATGTAATCAAGGTTCACGGTTCATGGCTTCGTGGTTCAAGCGCGTGGCCGACGGCGGTGACCTGGTTCAGGCCATGGTCTGGAGCATAGATATGTCTGGAGTAAGAAGGAATGGGAAACGGTCGCCTCCTGCGAAGCGATGGCTGCAACCGTCCGTCGGGATTCATGTCATCAGGCCACCTTAGACGCGACTCGCGAGCTTGAAAATGACGAGCAATCGGTAGCTCGCTATTTGACCTTCCGGCAAGGTTCAAGCCTGAGTCGAGCGACGGCGCGTTGTGTTCCAAGCGCTTCAAAGGACAGCTGAAGAACACAAATGGATTTTAATCAGTAAAAAATTTGACACGCCCTGTCTATCCTAGAACGGGATAAGGCATTTGATGATATCCCAACTCAAAAAAAAAGGGTAGCGTGACTGCGTAGTGTCTTGAGTTCGATTAATAGGTCAGGCATAAAATACAATAGAGGTTTACCATCAGGAATGACTCAGTAACAGCTCGGAGTTTGTAAATTGGTGAAGGGTGCTTCGGGAATGACTTAAAGCCATTAAACCAGTGCCTAGTCTGTCCCTGGTCGTGCCAGATTGCCGTCCTATCGTACTATGAGAGTAAAGGAACAGAGACTGCGCCTGTGTCTGCGCACACACTTGTGTACTATAATATATCCTGCGTTGTTTCAGAATTGGCCACCGTGACCGTAAAACGGTCGGGAGGATTATGGCCTCCTCAAGGGTAAGGAAAATAAACAAAGTATCAGTGTTGTAGTTATCAGGATTGTTCAGCTGACCCCAAACGGTTTAAAGAATGAATCTGATGTAGTCATACATAACTGCGTCATCAGAGTTCGATGAACATCCGCAAGAAGCAGAGATAATGCACAGTCATTGGCAAGAACTTTGAATGAGTTGCCATGGCCCTAGAACGCAAAGGGCAAATAAAGGAATACAGGAGGGTTGTAGACAGATGTCTATTACGCCCTTTCGCTCCACCTTAGAGAAGGAGAAAGCATTTGATGATTTCTCTTCTTGAAACAAAACAAAAGAAATCGTTGAACAAAGTTTTTAGGAAACGGCTAAGGGCTCGTGTGCACGATGCCGCCGCCGCACCGGCACCGCGCCGCAACCGCGCCTCTATATATACTGTGTATACGTTCGCCATCCGCCACCGAGAGTGCTAAGCGTGTGCTCTTCGCAATAAACCAATAATATATAATAATATATCATTTATTTTCAGGCATCTTGACCCTTAAATATGTACCTTACAGACTAACATATCAAACAAGGTAAAGCCACTAAAGAACCACTTGCTTGCTTGAAGGTAGAGCTACTTGGCGCAGGAAAGTGAGGAGACCCGACCCCAAATAATGAGACCAGGGAAGGAAGAAGAAGAAGACTAACATATACAAAGTAAATACCGCAGTTTTATGGTAAAATCAAGCGGCGACGCGGAGGCTTCGCGGCGGCAGTGCCGTTGACGGTGCAGTAGCGGCATCGTGTACACGAGCCCAAAAGTATCTCTTTATGTATTTGTTTCTATGGAGAAGAATCGACTAGAAAGCGTACGGTTACCTTTTTAAATCATAAATGAAGCAGTAATTCTTAAGAACCGGCTGATCAGGATCCCCAATCGGGGTCAGCTGATCACAAGCACGTATACCGGAGCAATACTAGGGACGTGTTATGCCGCAAGCAGCCTCGATGGCGCAACCTCGGGAAATACGCTTCATTACGTTACTCATAATACTCATGCCTTCGCTCAATGTATGGAGTTGAGGATGGGTGGACCAACTAGGAAAGTTACAGTTATGTAAGAATAGGTGTTGTCTAATTAAGTACGGGTATAATAATAAATTCATTTATTTCAGGCTTGGTATACCCATAGTTACATTACAATTACAATACAATTCAATTACAATATGAAAAAGTTAAAATTTATAATGGATAGTAATAATATGGGGGATCCCGGAGCCTGGGGTGTGAGGGCCGTTGCCTCACAAGTGCGGCCGCCTCCTTTGCTAACAATTCAGCTTCGCAGAAAGAGGCGACCGTCTGACAGTCCTCCTCGTTTCGGAGCATGGCCTGTACCATGGACCTGCGCGAGCGATCGTTGCCGCCGATCGCCCCCACGTGGACACGGCGCGGCGGTACTCGTGTCCGGACGCCTGGCAACAAAGTAGGTAATGCAACCCCAGGAACGTGAACAATCAGAAAATTCCAGTCACGAAAGTTATTTTAATATGAGAACTCGAGCGCGATACGAAGTAACACGTTCTGAGAACTTCCTCGGTATTGCTCGACCTTTCATGGAAATAAAACCTTACACGAGCTTTTGAAATTTTAAATGTCAAATTAGTAATTTCATGTTATATTTTGGGAAACCCGTGGCCTAGAACGCAAATGGCAAATAAAGGATCATGCACGATGCCGGGTTCATGTACGAAACTTATAAATAATATGTAAAGGAACACTAATAAATAAAGTAACACAGTTGTGGCTTTAGTCAGAAAAGTCTGACAACCCAGTCCCGCACCACCCAAGAGCGCGAGAAGTCATTCTTCAACCCTCGTAAGTTTTTACGGGGCTTGAGTGCTTGACGACAAAACGAATGCTGAACGAATGATTGAAAGATTTATGTGCATGGACTATTTATTTTATTTAATGTTAGTTATAAAGGCATAATATATGTTACTTAGTTGTCAATTTATAATCATTTTGAATCTATTAGTTACATGAATTTACATGCCGTAAGATGCGTAATATAATATGCCAATGGATGCGAGGCGCACAGGACTGTTCATTGTGGCGACACTTTGGGGAGGCCTATGTAGACGTCTTTCAGCTGAAACGATGACGATGATGAAGACGCGTAAAATAGAATGGTTGGTTGCCCAAATATAACTTTAATCTATTTTTATTAAATTTCTATTTCTTTCGGTAACTTATTATAAAGCTGCGCTTTCTCAAATTGAATAGTTCTTCCTCCATTTAAAGTTCTCACTGAAACATAAACCTACCGTGTCCCCATTTACCAGCCATAACCTAATAAACCTAATATTATTTCCTTGGAAGTTGTCTATTAGCGGCAAACCTTGACGGCTACCTAGGACGAATTTTAGGTCAGCTTATAATAGACCAGTTTCTAGAACAGGATTATCTAATACTAGTTTGCGATACAAAGTGACGTGAATATCTGATTACTATCCTGATAATGTAAAATGGATACTATTGGAATTATCTGAAGTATTCGTACGAAGTAAAATTATATATTTACCTGCTAATGAACTGCCTATACATTTATATTGACCCGTCAATACATTTAGTAGCGACCTGCCCAGTGGCGTAGGTAGTCCCACAGGGGTAGAAGCTAGCCAAATAGAAAATTGAGGAGGAAAATAAAAACTATAATAGTGAAAGGTAATGCTCCTTCAATACTTTTCTATAGGTCGGCTTTTTATTATATAGCTCCAAATCTCTGTACAAATAGTAGGAAACACAATGGGCATTAACAATGATGATCAGTAATCGGTCATTGTACGGTTAGAGATAGAATTTAGACAGAAAAATAAGTTCTAAATTAATACTCTTAAACTAAGTCAGCCGTGGTAAAAATCTCTAGAACTGCGGCGAAAATTATTTCTATTAACTCACTACCACAGTCTCCTGACAAACAAGGTGGATAATCCAACTACGCTCGAGCTGGTGGGTCTTGCGGGTGTACCGAGCCGATTCCTGGACAGAGATGGAGACGTCGGCCCTCATCGTCAGAGGAAACTGTTCGCCGTGCCACCGGGAGTGCGCACACGTCGAGGCGCTGCAACACCCACAGCTCGAGCAGTGACACTGCTTAACTCTTTGCTCACTCAGCACATAGATCTGGATATCTTCCACGACAAGCCGTACCGAATGTGTAAATATATAATATATAGGGTGATTGGTAATTAGTGAACGATACTTAAACACGTGATTGTAGTCATGATAACAAACAAGTTTTACTATGGGACCAAACCTAAAATCGCGAAAAAAATCAGCCACGTTCAGTACATTTTGGCCAGTTAAGCAAACACAAATGTACTGACCAGCAGATATTTTTTTCGCGATTTCAGGTTTAGTCCCATAGTAAAAGTTGTTTGATATCATGACTACAATCACGTGTTCACTAATTACCAGTCACCCTATATATTCATTTTTAAGTTGAAACTTGTAGTTTATTCACATATTATGTTGTTTTATTAATTAGTCTCTAACCCTCTTATTCCAAAACGCGATCTAAGCTTAGTTCCGGGACTATTACTGGGTTTAATACCATGACTAATGAAAACATTATTATAAAATGAAGTTTATAACTAGCTTCTGTACTATCTTAACAGCCGAGTACCAACCTATAGTACCAACTTCAATACTAATATATTTGTGGTTAGCTTTGATTTTTATTGTGTGTTATTTAATATAAAAATCGTTAAAAATGTATATCAATACGATTGATTTGATCGATCTCAATGATATGAATACTTTGGAACCGTCTCGGCGATTTTACGGACATTGTTATCATGAGCATTTTGATGAAATTGAGTAACGAAGATTTTACATATAAGTATGGATTCAAGAAACGTTTGCAGAAAAAACAGTGGTTCTTTAACAAAGCACTTTTAACTAAGGAATTTCATTTACCAATGCATTGCAATGGCAGTGTTTGCCGTAGTTAATAACATTTTTCATTTTTTCCACTTTTTACTGTAACTTACAATTACATACACAACAACACAAAAGACGCAACTTACGCGTTAACAAATCAACATGTAACACTTAACAGTCACAATAAATGATAAATTATTAATTAAAAAGTACGCAAAATATAAACTATGATCTGATCAAATTGATGCGTGTCACTGACATTTGCAAGTCGTTCCACTTCACGCTGGAAATGTAAATAAGATTCGAGACGTCAGCTGAGTGAGGCCAATGAACTGTAGGTAGTTAGTACGCAACGACCGACAGCAAGGTCATTGACTTGTTTACTTAAAAATAATAATTTCGTACATACGTATATTACCTCGACTATTAGAAAAAAAGTACTTTATTTTTACAAATTGATATTGTTTCATGTACTGAATCGAACCTCCACGGGATTAAAAAGACCAAAATTTAACGGTGTATAAAGAACATGCAAAAGATGGTACCTACTTAACCCAGTTCCTGTCACAAATGCCGGTAGATAGTGTTACACAGTTTGTTTAGCCGAGTCTCCCTTAATGAGGCAATGAATGGCTGGTAATGACCTGCTACCTTTGAGGCAGGAGAGCCTACATTCAAGATTTATGTAGTGTGTTACATTGGTAACGAGGTCGTATGACGATGCTCTGAGTATAGTACAGTTCAAGAGGTTCCTTTGTTTAGTTATACGTTTACTCTGAACTAGTGACCCACCCTGGCTTCGCCCGCGTACAAACCTTCCACGTTTATTTGTCTTTTAATTCGTGAAAACCGTATTAAAATCCGTTGCGTTGCTTAGGACTGGAGGAGTTACCGGTAAACAGACAGAAGCAGAAAGCAATTTTTTTATAATGGGTAGAGATTGTAATTTCGAGTATTCGATTAGGGCTCTACCAAAAAAAGTTGTTTTTATAGTATTTTATAGTATTTGCCAAAACCGTATTTTATTCTTCAGCAGCACCTGGACAAAATAAAGATACCGAATGTTACTTGCCATCACACTACTCCCAATTAACATCTTGAATCCGACCAGTGCCTTTGCTCATATGCAAATTAAACAATTTCTTAGGGCATCACTTCCTGGAGATATCAGAAAGCACCAAAAAAAATTATTTGCTAGCACATAAAACGTTTTTAGCAATTTCTTTATTAGGATCGCAAACATCCTACAGGCAGTGGGATTTTTTTAGGTAGCTATATAGATAAGTACATTTAATAAAGTCATGAATAGATTAGCGTTCGATTTTTGTAGACACAGCCTGGCGTATATTTTTCTATTCTTTTTCAAAACTAAAAAAAAAAAAATAAAAAAAAATAGAACGACGACGCTGTAGAAAAGGTTCGATGCTTCAATTCCTAATAAACAATTGAGAATTTAAATAAAATTAGGTCAACTGATATTTTTCCGGCTCCACATACCACCACGTCTAAGTTCCTAATTTCATCACCACATGAAAACAAAAGGCTTCCTCAAGCCACATTGCATAAGTGTCTCAGTTTGCATACTTTCTACTGAGTCACTGTCATAATGACCATAATACGAGGCAATCGCCTGTCAACGTTGCCGCCATCTTGAATGTTAATTCCGCTGGTTATACGCACCAATTATGATAATGACCGAACCTTTAAAAATTAATGTTTGGGATCTAAAAGATAAATAGGTAATGATAATTTTAAAAACTACGTATATCTAAGTGGTGAAAAAAGTGTCTCTAGGCATCAGTGGTTTTGTAAACCCGTCTGATAGCAAACGTGATAGTGGTCCCTGTCCTGAACATGATCCACATGATGGGATGGCCCCAAGTGGCTAAACCTTTTAGTAATACTATTTTTTTTTTTAATTCGAATTAATTTACGCATGTACGAAATTAATTTCTTTAAGTAAACGACAGCTGAGCGAGGCCAATGACCTGTAGGTAGTAAGTACGCAACGACATTGACTCCTTTACTTAAATAAAAAAAATACTTTATTTTTTAATTTTATCTTTACAAAACGATAGTGTTTCATGTACCAGATTGACCCTCCACGGGAATAAAACAAAATTTAACGGTGTATAACGCCTAAAGCAGAGATAATCCATTCTACCAAACATGGGAATCGAATTCAAATGACAAAGCTTAAGGGCTGATTTCATCATTCAATATAAAAACTTAGTTCAACGAAACTGAGCTCAGCGTAATCTAGTTTAAAGACCCGTGTCGTAAACATGGGCGACAACAAAAGAATTGAAACTGAGTTTAGCGTAAACTAGGTTCAATTCATCGCGTGAAACGCAAAATGAAGCTATAATCTCGATTAGTCGCTCAAACTGCGTTTTGTTTGAACGAATCGCGACTAGTTTATTGGTGAATTTTGCTCTAAGTTATGCCAACTGTAACCGTGTCTTACCCAAAAGGCTACCCTAGTCTAATAGAGCAGCCATTTTGATATCCAATAGAGAAATTGCAAGTTTTCACGAGAAACTAGGTCGCAAATACTGGACTATTAGATATCGGGATAAGTTATAGCCCTTCGATACCTACATAATAATTAATAATATATTTCTGCAGGGCATGCCCTAGGTTTCACTAGAGAAAGCCTAGTTTAGGAAGATATAAATCTAATAATTATAATTAATAGATCACTATAGTACAGTACGTTCGACGGTTCTTGGCGCGCCTGAAGTTAGGCTCTGCGAACTTTAGCGCTCAAAATAAGCGCGTTTAATAAATGATTTATAAAAATAATAAAAATAAATGCCAATAACAGTTGTTGACAGCAATAACAACTGCTATTGGCATTTATTTTTTCAAACCATTTATTTTTTTACGAGTGCACAAGCGGTAAAGTTCGCAGAGCCTAACTTCAGGCGCGCCAAGAACCGTCGAACGAACTGTACACAGTTATTGGAATTCACTTCGCTATAGGAATTATAGGATACCCTAGATATACACCGTTAAATTTTGGGCGCTTTAATCACGCGGTAGGTCGATTCGGTACATGAAACCCTACACATTTGTAAAGATAAAAATGAAAAATAAAGCACTTTTTTTTAAACGGTCGCCTCCTCCTGCGAATCAGTATAATGCTAGCAAAGGAGGAGGCCGACTGCATCAGGCAGAGGCAACGGGGCGCTCGCCCCAGCCGCCGCTGGGATTCCGATCCCGATTTCCGGCCACCGTAGGCGCGGGCTTGCGGACGGCGAGCAATGGGTAGCGCTGTCCGATCGTCCGGTAACTGACCGGACCAAGCCCAAGTCGTCGACGGCGCGTTCTGTTCCCGCGCGCCTCAAGGAGCTGTCAGCAAACCGTAGAGGCCCAGCCTGCTTACTGCAGGCAGGGTCGAAGCATGCTGGGCTCATGGGTCAGCTTCCGAAAGGAATACCCGGCCCCGGCACGATAGGCAACGGAGGAACGGGTTAGGTTTTTAGTCATTAAGAGTCTGACACTATTTCCCGCTCCGCCCAGAGGTGGGATTTGTCATTGGATGATTTTACCTACCATAAAAAACCCCAGGACTACATAAATTAATCTTTGGAAGTTCTGAACCAATCATGTAAATGTAAATTTAAAATTAAACAAAAAAGTCTTATTCTATTATAGAAAAAGATAGTGACAGTTCTAGGTAAAAAAGTCTTTCCATAAAAAAATCGTAACTTTATACATTACCTGGTTACTGGCGAAAGCTTTTTGATCACTTGTCCTGCCGGTGCCCCATGTAGATCCTGTCTTGAATGCCATCTCGATTTTCTATCAGTATACACACTATGTCTACATCTCATATCCAACTCTCTTGTCACAGGTCTGCTGGAAGAAATGTCTTTTGAAATAAGCGGCACCTTTTTGCTCTTCTATCTATTTGTTATTTTCGTTTTTAAGTCTGTGTGAGTGTGTACATAAATTAATAAATAATCATTCTTAAGTCTGCCAGCTAATCTTTTGAAGATCATCATTGCGTGACTTCCGTCAAAAACAATCAAGAGTGCAATCTCGCGACGGTCTCGTTAAAAATTCTTTCACGAGACGCTCATCACGACACCCGCTAATATCTAGCAAATAAAAATAAAAAACTTAGTTCTGAGAAAGCATTAATTTCACTCTTGTTCGTCGCCAGCAGTTGATCATCCCACTTAAGGAAATTAAAAGTTTCTCCTAATCTATCTATGGATTCAGATTGCAAACTGGTTTGACGGACCCATCCAAAAACGAAGGACGATTTTGTAATTTTGGGTCGTTTTCGCTCTCACGATTTCTCTATTTCGTATCGCATCGGTTTAGAGTCGACCATACCTATTAATATCGTAATAAAATTAAGGATAAAGATACTCAATCACCATTGTTATTGCGAAACTAAACGCTGGGTAGTGTTTTAACAATCTATATTTTCGAAACGTCCATGACAACAAGGTTTCCAACGCAGAATAGAATGTCTTTCAATAACCTACCTAATATTTTCTCTTTCCTTGTTTCAGGTACCTTAATACTAACTCCACCAGCAGCGTGCCAGTTTGCAGAACACCACATGGGTAGGTACGCATCAATGCTCCTACGAACCCACTTCATATCACCTTCCTATCAAAACTTTAAACAAGCCGTCGTTTTCCACTTTTCCAGTGAGCCACATGCGGGTGCCGGGTGACTGGAACCCTCATGCGCAACAAAGAAATCCGCCATGGCATCAGTTCTCCTCGCCAAGGAAAAGATCTCCGGAAACTGTACAAAGTCCTTACTACGGAAGCAATCAGTTTGCACAACCTCAATTTGCTCATAGCAATCCGTTTGAGCAAACACAATTTGGCCATGGCAGTCAGTTTGAGCAAACACAGTTTGCCCATAACAGTCATTATGGGTCAAATCAATTCGCTCAAAACCGTCAGTATAGCCAGGATCAATACAATCCAGCACAAAACTTTCAAGGTCCTCAGAATTACGACAGCAGAGCGTCCGTTGGTTTTGTACAAGCAGATCCGAGAAATCCAAACGACCCAAGACTCCTTTCTGACTCAGCATTCAACAGAATCTCCGAAACTCTAGGTGCCATAAACACTGTTGGCCATTACTTAGTAGATATAGTCAATGACTCGCATGAAAGGAACGAGACAGATCCTAATTTACAGCAGCTACCTCAAGCTTTGTACACTATTAGTAAAAACGTTTTGGGTAGAAACGTTACTGATAAAATAGCTCCTATAGTGAAGAAGGCGTTACCAAAAGTGTTACCAGACGCACCTATAACTAAAATAGCAACAGCAGACAGAATTGATGAAGATGATGCTAAGTATTGTAGGACGCCAGAAGGAGAGGAAGGTATTTGTGAAGACCTGAGCAACTGTCCTCAGCTGCTGTTAAACTTGGTGAATCTCAGGGAGTCTTTGTGTTTCAAAGATCTGTTCGTGCCTGGAGTGTGTTGCCCTAAAGACGCAATTGTTCCGCAATCAGAGAGACCAATTGTGTCTTCGACGAGCAACCCAACGTATCTGGTGCCAGTTACTACTCAGAAGCCTAAACCAAAGCCTGGAACCACGAAGAAGCCTTCAGCTGTGTTGGTATTGACGACAAAGAAACCTAAACCGGTGACGACCACGAAGCGGCCACCCACCACGACCAAGCGGCCGGTGACCACGACCACGGTGACCACACCGAGAACCACTTCGTACTACACAGTCCCGCCTCCTGTTATCACGAATTTCTCCAATATTGTTGATATCGACGGTAAGAAATATTATAATAGAACTTAAAGCTGTAATAGCACTCGAGTTACTGCCAAAGCGCTCTTGAAACTTGAAAGGTAAGTGCACATTTCCCATTTTGCCATACAATATTGCAATAATGCATTGTCGATAATATTTAACATGGTATGCATCTCTGTCGAAATGCCTGAATATAAGGGATGTATTATTCACGTGAAGCTAGAAAGGGGGCTTCGGAGAATATCACTTTGGTGATAGGGGGTGTAGTAAAACATAACGTCTGTGAATTTTTTCATTGTGTGCGATTTCTTGTGTGACCTTGACTCGCCAGGCAACGAGTTCCCCGCTCAAGGTAATATTATGAAAAATTATAAGATCCTTTGGACTAAAGGAATACGCGTCATTTTAGGTAGGAGGGGGCGTTAGTCTAAACCCTCAACATATTTAACTACGGGGCAGGAGGAAGGGGTTAAAACTTGCTAATAACCAAAGACCAAATATCACTTATAGCGCAACCAAACTTTGCCAATTACAGTGCATCGTAATAAAGAATAAGCCTATGCATGAGGTTCTAGGTTCGATACCAGGTTTGGCCAATTTTTTTTGAGATTTTTGGATCCTTTTGTGCTCTTAATAAAGATTATTAGTCATTATATCTAGCCTATACTGTCCCATTGCTCCCTCCATTCCTTTGTTCCCAGCTCTGAGCCACTTCTTGCCAATTTCTAAGTAACTCGTCCCGCCATCTCCTTCTTGGTCGGTCGCGACCACGTCGTACGATTTCAGGGCACTATAGTACACGGCAAATAAGTTGATCCATTTGCTGTGTTTACTCCCGACCCTACACTTCGATTGACATCCGATAATCGTCATCACACAAGGTGAACCATCAAGGCGGTCGACCTTGAATGCGCAGTAACCGACTTTCGGATCTCAATGGTAGTGGGGAGCTGCGCGTAACCATAGCAAATGGTTCAACTTATTTGCCGCGTACTATAACTTTTTGTTATAATGCCCACCGCTCCATCGGAATGCGGTAGGCATGTCCACTCCGGCCCCACTTAAGCTAAACAGCCTTCTGCGCCACGTCAACGATCTATGTTTTGGAGTAGGTACTAAATAAATAACAGTTAAGAGGACCATAGAGTAATACACGTTCAAATGCTGATTCCAGACTGTGGCCAGCGAGAGGACGAAGGTGGTCGTATCGTCGGTGGTACGGAGGCTAAGTCAGGCGCGTGGCCGTGGATGGCCGCCATCTACCTCCACGGCAGCAAGCGCAGGGAGTTCTGGTGCGGCGGCACGCTGGTCGGCAAGAGGCATGTGCTCACCGCTGCGCATTGTACCAGAGATTCGAAGCAGAGGCCGTAAGTGTACATTGGTTATATTATAAAATTATTGTGTCTAATAGGTAAGGTAATGTAAGGTCTAGGTCCTTGGGGGGCTGAAAGAAAATATTAGACAAGAAATGAACAATATTTTCATAAAAGTTAGAGATTGCGAGAGCCGTGAAGGACGAGGTTTTGTGTGTATATTTGAACGGGTCCCTGGATGGTTTAAAAATACAACTAGACCAGGTAGGTGGCACTTCAATTGGGGTTTTCAATTATTTCTGACTAAAAGCCAAGGGCGCCGCCAGCCGATGATCAAGGGGGGGGGGATATTGGAAATATATAAAATAATAAAAAAGGTATTTTTTTAAATAATAATAAAAAAAAAAATCTCCACAATATAACTCTTAATTGCTAGCCTTGTATTTACGGTAACATATAGATATTGATAGGCATTATATTGTAGGAGACTGGTGCTTAAACTAGAATCTGTAGCTGTAAAGCAAGCCTCTAGGGGGGTCCGTAGCCCCCGTGCCCCCCCCCCCCCTTGGCAACGCCCTTGCTAAAAGCCAACTTTTGGACAACGTCCTTTTTGCTAGCCCACATCCATATCATCTCGTAGGTGCCAAATGGAAACCAGTGCTGATTGTCTGATGCCCAACAAAAGCTGACATCATCATTGGCACTCAATTTTTTTTCTCTACTGCCACGCGCGGTCTAATTTAATTTGTATTGGCTGCTGTTATATTGTATCTGAGTCAGAGTAAATATATTCTTGATTAATTGACTATTTGTGTTCTCCCCAGGTTCCCAGCACGTCAGTTCAGCGTCCGTCTAGGAGACGTGGACTTGGCGCGAGATGACGAGCCGTCCCGCCCCGTCACGTTGCGTGTCTCGGCGGTGCGCGCACACGACCAGTTCTCCAGGGTCGGCTTCTATAACGACATAGCTATATTAGTGTTATCAGGTAAGAACACCAGGACACCTACCAAGAGCTCATAAAGCGTGAGCCACTTACGTACGCCGATCTCAGTCTCCATACATTTTATACGGCGACTAGACTTGTAGAGCTACATTAGATCCACGCCACGCGACGCGCTGCTAAGTACAAATTAGGCGTGGCCCACGTGTGTGTTGGTCTAATGTAGTTATTTTACGACCTATACTGAACTTTCGTAGGGAGTGTATAGCTCCATCTCTCACGTCATGGCCCCAGATCCTATTTTCTTTTTGTGATTATTGTAGCTTATTGTCAAGACCCCTTTTTATTAGAAGGCCTCTGCCCTTTGGGAAATACCGACGTGGTATGGAATGGCTAAAACCAGGCCTAGCCATTGATTAAGCGTACTTGTTAAAAAGAATATGCCTATGTAATCCAATGAAAATGGATATTTTAGCTTCGAAGTTGAATATTCTACATTATTGTACACCATAACAGTAACATAATTTCCCTACATTGTCCGAAAGGGTACCCCGTGGTCTTGAAACGCAAGGCAAAGAAGAAATATAGAAGTGGGTTTTAGTCAGCAAAATTCTAACACGCCCTCACGCTCCGTCCAAGGACGAAGTTATAGAACTATTCCTCAACTAAACACAACCTTACTTAAATCTATGGGAATGGCAGTGTTACTAAAAGCGTGTTCCTCTTCTCGTGAATTTGCAATTTTGAAACGGAATCGAGAAGTCTGGCAGAAGAAAGAAGATCAAGGGCCTATAGCATCTAGTACTGTGTTAGGGCTAGGCCTGACTTGGTCACCCTATATTTCATTGCCGCACCGTAGGTACAGATATTTCCTCTGGGCCCTAAATCCAGAATGAAACGGTGATTCCTTCAAATTGTTTCAGAAAACGTCCAAAAATCAAAATACGTGATACCAATCTGCCTCCCTCACGGAGAGCTGACGCGGCAGTCGTTCGATGGGTCGGTGGCCACAGTGGTGGGGTGGGGCACCACGCGGTATGGCGGAGGAGAGAGCTCCAAGCAGCTGGAGGCCAAGCTGCCGGTTTGGAGGAACGAGGACTGCAACCGCGCGTACTTCCAGCCCATCACCGAGACCTTCCTGTGTGCGGGGTACGCGCGGGGCGGGGTCGACGCCTGTCAGGTAAGGATTGAAGCTGTGATTATTATGTACTCTGCCATGACTTGTTAAATAAACTTTCTCTCTCTTCTGTTCTTATTGCGATGATGGGTTATTAAATACTTATTGCTTACCTATGAGTAATGCTACTCATAGTTCTAATCCGGTGAAACTCGGTTAAATGGGACCTGGATAAATGAGGATCATTTAAACCTGGAACTCATGCTGAGGTCCCGTCATTTTAGCACTGAATCAACTCTGTTAGTGATTCCAAGCAAACCTTCGGATTAGATTCGTTCTTTCGATAACACCAATTTGTCACCTCTCTAACTCGCACTATATACTGCTACTACTATTCTCTAAGAAAACGCAGCGCTGCCTCAACGATGAACACTCAAATAGGGTACATTGGATTGTCAACCTAATTTACCTTCCCATTGGATTGTTAATTCAATGTATGCTATTTGGATATTCGTCGTTGTGGCAGCGCTGCGTTTTCTTAGAGAATAGCATCACTATTCACTGGTCCTATATTACTTGGGGTCGGTGCCAGTGGCGTAGCTAGTCCCACAAGGGCCCCGTATCAAAAGTCCCACGGGGGCGCCGTATAAAAAGAATGGTGCTTTTTTACAAATGCTTGGTTTACCATACGAAACGGTTGTGGATAAGATCTTGCGAAGTTTTGCCTACATGGGGGCCCCAGTAGCGCGGGGGCCTCGTATAATTGATACGGCAGATATGGCGGTAGCTACGCCCCTGATCGGTGCAACACGTTTTTTTTCTTCCATTCTGTCCAGTCACCCATCACGCTAGCAGTAACACCATCCTTTCTTTCTTTGCCTAGACCACGTCAATTTTTTTCTAAAAATTTTTTTGTCTTTCCAGGGTGACTCCGGAGGTCCTCTCATGCTGCAAGTCGGCGGTCGCTGGACACAGATAGGAGTGGTTTCGTTCGGAAACAAGTGCGGCGAACCAGGGTACCCTGGCGTTTATACCAGGGTCACACATTACTCCAACTGGCTCCAACAGAATACACTGTAATAAATAGTAATTGATTTAGCGTTTATGTAACGACAGTCAAAGTATTTGTGTATGTTTGTAGTATGTTTTAGAAGATACATAGAAATTAAAATTGGTAAATATTATGATACTTTAATCATGTCAATAAATTAGACTTTTACAGTGAAAATCTTTTTGTGAAAATGGATTCACATAACTAGATCGCACGCCGGTGGTAACACAGTGAGCTTTAGCTAGATTAGCATAAAGTCGAGATTTCAATCAAAAGGAGACTAGCTCATACTGTTTTGGTTTCCATAGACATGGCGGCGAAATCGAAGTAGGTGCTTATATCATGACTTTTAAATTAAATGGACTAAATTGACAGCAGTGTATGATGCCCAGCTGTCAACAAACAATGCCCCGCTATCATAAACCAATGTTATAGCCAGAGGCGTAGCTACCGATCAGCCGTATCAATGATATCGGGCCCCCGCGGTACAGGGGCCCTATACGTGATACGCAA
Organism: Leucania comma; assembly: GCA_958295575.1. Lineage (NCBI taxonomy): Eukaryota > Metazoa > Arthropoda > Insecta > Lepidoptera > Noctuidae > Leucania > Leucania comma. The sequence goes on from OY282484.1 coordinate 2,194,569, forward strand.
AAATTCGTAATATGTATCCATAACCTTAAATTCTCTTATTGATAAGAGGCCAGTAGTGAACGAATAATGACTATGTATCTCTACCGTGGACTATGTAATTGGATGAGTCAATTTCATAGCTCTCTCTGCTGGTTCTAGCATTCTCTGCCCAAGATCTCAATTAAAACGTAACCTATCCTAGTCCAGAATGCTCCAAAAAACGAGCTCATTTTCAATCAAGACCTGTTCTGTTAGTCAGCCTCTTTCGTAGCCTAGGGCGTCAGTTCTGTATATAGTAAAAATTCTCAATATTTTTAGATATGGGGCCCCATCGGGTTAGCCATGATACGCCACTGGTCGATGCGCCACTGGCTGTCACTTTGGTCCATCTAATTAAAAATCAGGGTATAGTTACGTCTAGAGTGCTTAGTGAAAATATTATAATTTCTCTTTTTTCTATTAATTGAATACGAGGGTTTTGATCCACATGGATACGCCAACCCCATTATCATTTCAGGTGCTTCTTTACCATCTCCCATAATGTTACCAAATGAACTCATAATAAAACCTACTTTTAAGTCGAGTAATTAAATAAGATAAATAAATGTAATTATTTAATTTCAAACTATAAGTAACTTATTAAAACATCACTTGACATCTTGCACTTGACCTTATTTATATATAAGAATTTGTTCTTTAATTAATTGTGAACTAACATTGTAATTATGCTTGCATTACTGCTAGTCTTTCTTCTGAGATATAACTATGTCGTAGCTCGAAAGTTACAAATAATATACAAACTAACTCGCATTTTCTTTTATTTAAAACCTCGCTGGTATAAGGTTGTCTATAAAAAATCGCTTTTAGCGATAAGACCGCCCATTGTGACACCCTATTAATTTTAAGTTCCTATTGTAATTTTATCTTTGGTGTACAATAAAGAATATATCTATCTATCTATCTATCTATCTATCTCGCTGTCCCACACTAGGATTAACTCCCGTATCGTGGATCACGAGCATGTAAACAGTAACTCACATACATAAGATCCACCGCTTTTGCGAGGCCCCTTTGAACGCGAGGCCGTAGGTGAAGAGCCACTTCGCCCACGCCTTTCTACGCCACTGCTTTTTTTATGGTAGGTAAAATCATCCAAAAACATCCCCGCCCTTGGGTGGAGCGAGAGATAGTATCAGACTCTTACTGACTTAAAACCTACCCCGTTTCTTCATTACCTTGGTTCCAGGGCCCTGGTATGCACTTTCATACCTCCCCAGAGCCCCAGAGTAGGCTTCGATCCCGTTGGGCCCCTACAGTTTGCTGACAACTCCGCCTGACTGAGGCGCGCGGGAACAGTACGCGCCGTCGTCGACTTAGGCTCGGTACGGACTGTTACCGAACGGACAGACAGCGAGCTACCCATTGCCCGCCGTCCGCAAGCGCGCGCCTACGGTGGCCAGAAATCGGGATCGGAATTACAGCGGCGGCTGCAATTATGTTTTTTTTTATTTAACTAGGTTTTTGGGGTTCCGTACCCAAAGAGTAAAAACGGGACCCTATTACTAAGACTCCGCTGTCTCTCCGTCTGTCCGCATGTCCGTCTGTCCATCTGTCTGTCACCAGGCTGTATCTTAAGAACTGCGTTAGCTAGACAGTTGAAATTTTCACAAATCTTGTATTTCTGTTGCCGCTATAACAATAAATACTAAAAACAGTGAACTAAACGCTTAACGGGGGGCGTCCATTACACGGTCATGCAGGAGTCAATCATTTCCATTAATCATGAGGTATCATGAATGAAGTTTACTGGTACAGTAGTACATACCATCACTCCAATTTCATTTATGATACGTCATGATTGATGGAAATAATTGACGTTTGTTGTATGGGCGCCATACATCAAACGCCATTTTTTTGCCCTTCTTTGCTCGATATCTATAATGGTAACAGGTATGTGGCACTTGAAATATTCACAAAGTACTCAGTTGTATGTTTTACTTTAATAATAAATAATAAAATAAAAATAAAATAAAATTGTTATTGTTCTGTTGTTTACTTAGTAAATGGTACGGAACCTTTCGTGCTCGATTCCGACTCGCACTTGGCTGTTTTTTTTTTAATTATTATTGATAGGCTCGCCTTTGACCACTATTCTATCTCACCTGATGGTAAGCGATGGTTGAAAGAATATAATAATTAATGTTTTCGCTTTGCACTGTCTATATAAACAAATCTAATTATTTCCGAACGTAAACGTTAATGACATCCATGAAAATAAAAACATTTTAAACATGAAAGCTATAGCCACCTCTTTTACTCCTACCTTTTTTACTAGTATTAGAAAGAGTACCTAAATTAATGATGATCGTTAATGACGTTGACGTCAGTGACGTTTTGACATACGTGACGTTTTGACGTTTATTTATCGGCTAAACAAATTGACGTTACGTCGTGACTAATCTTAAGTTTTTATTTGATTATAATAAATAAACATGTTTTATTAACTATCAAAAAGACTTAGAATTAAATATTAAACTTTCGTAAAAAGTCTTAATGACGTGATTGTGATAATTTTGGTTGCAAAATCTGTTCAAAATGAAGTATCCCACATCACCTACTCCTGGATCGAGTAGCTATCCAAACTTTCCTAGGAGTACGTCTCCTTTGCCAGCACCGGCTAATTACCAGCCTACAACGGCAAGCGCGGCTGTGAAGCGCTACAAGTACATCAAAAGACTGTTCCAATTCAATCAGATGGACTTTGAGTTTGCAGCATGGCAAATGATTTACTTGTTTGTAGCGCCACAGAGGGTCTTTAGGAATTTCAATTATAGAAAACGTAAGTACTGCGATAATGTATAGTGTTTAACTAAGTGATTGAGTCTTCTGCTGATTACTGAGATCCTGTAAGAATACAGTAACTGTTTGTTATCACTGTGGCCTATTTACATGGCTATGATAAGCAAGTTTAAAGAAATTTTCCACCACTTTATTAAATCTAATTCTAATAACTCCAAGAAAATCAATAAAAAGAATTGTGCAGGCAACTTTTTGGCTCCCATACAAGTGTTAAAGCAGAATGGTGCAATGTAGCACAAGTACAGCACATAATAAACACAAGAATGAAGTGTTTTAGCCTGAAAAGATACAATTAGAAAAGTGCTATTGGACTATTCTTAGTAAAAACAATTACTTAGGTTATGATATAGTTAAATTACATATTAGCCTTTTTACAAAGCTAGGTTATAATAAAAATTATTGACCAATCTTTTGGTGAAGTGGCAAAACAAATTTATTGCTATTGAAAACCTTTTCAAAGCTTCCATGGGTGACTATGTTCAAAATGACAGACATACATAGCCATAAGTGTTGATATATTTTCTTTAGCACTGACATGATAGTTAATATCTGATGCAATAACAATATTATTCATGTTTTATCATTTCCAATTACAGATACAAAATCACAGTTTGCCAGAGATGACCCAGCATTCTTAGTTCTACTTAGTATATGGTTATTCTGTAAGTATCTTATTTCATTATTCATTAATTATTGTTATTTTTTTTTTAATTCAGTAAAAATACTTCTAACTATAATTAAGATAAAATAATAATAAAAACCCTAAACTAATCATAACAAACTAAAATATGGCTTCAAAAAATCCTCCACATCGCTGTTGGCTGGTAATGTGCTCAAAAGACTGGTGGCAATGCCACTCTGTATGGCAATGATTATCCACAGTCTGAGATAAAAGCCACAGCTGAGGTAAATTATACTTCTTACCACTAAAAACCAAACACAACAACACAGACTTTGACCCTACTCTAGAATAATGAAAATACACTTTTATCTCTGTATAAAACCAATATTACCTACTATTGCTGTGTGTACATTTTACAGTAAAATGTTATTTTTATTACAGCAGTTAATAATATAAGTATAATACCTAAGTAATCTTATCAGAAATCTATGAAGTGTTGTCAGCTTCTTCAGTAACTCAAGCCTTATACTAAATAGATCAAATCTAATAAAATTACATACACCTAACATCCAGATACAGGGTTGTAGAGATCAAGTAATCTCTCCTTATTTAATCTGTCCTTATTGCTGGTCAGGAGCCATTCAAGTGTTACGTAAGCACTACAGGGGGTGGGAGGTTCTTTGCTTTGCTGGGGGGTTTGATAACATGGGGTATGGGGGTCTGGATGGTGATTACGTCGGCAGTTTTTTTTTGTCAATGTCGATCTTCCAAAATCATATGAAAATGAGTTGACAGACACATATCCCTGAGCAATGTTTATGTAAGCATGTGGGGGAAAGGTTAGATCTTTCCTTACTTTTGCTGACAAGGGGGAGAGGGGGTTAATATTTGCGAAAAATCTGCTTACGTTATACTTGTATGGCCCCTCAGCTTCCTGACTAACCAGATAAACTGGAAGCTTATATTTAAATCCTTACAAACCTGAAGAGGAGATCCTCTTGAACCTGAAATCGTTTGAATCAACATTGAACAGAAATTAAACCTTTTGAATACCGTAACCTTTTGAATACCGTAATTAGAGACACAATAGAAAGACAGTAGATGGCGGACACCGGTGTCCTCTTGGGGCTTAACAGTTAAAGTGTAATGCCCTAAAGGTCTTAGTCTTTCTTGCACAGGCTTTATCTTGATAAATTTTATAATAAAAAAATAATCTGCATTGTATTTCTCAAAGTACTTTTTTACTAAGTACTTATATTCTTATAAAAATAAAAATGATCCATATCTCAAATAATTTGATGGACAAACTCCCAAAAACAATATTCCAAAGATTAAAGAGAAGAGCACTACAGAATCTTATATTGACAGAAGATGCTATAATAAGTAATTAAATGGGCATAACAATGGATATGTTCCATGCATGACCAAATTAACTACTTAATAGCCAGTATAATATAATAGACTTTTCCATATAGAACAGAAGAAGTTAGCAAAAAGAAGGCAATTGAAAGTTTACACACACCCCCAAAAAAACCAAACTACATACACAGTCCCAAATAATCTGTGTTAAGCTAGAACTACATTAGACCGACACACACGTGTAACACGCCTGATTTGTAGGCAGAACGACGTCGCGTGGCGTGGATGTAGTGTAGCTCTACAAGTCTAATTGCCATATAAAATGTATGGAGACCGACGCACCCAGATCGGCGTGTGCAGCAGACGTGTGCGCAGTGTAGTTCTAGCTTTAACCACGCTACTATTATAAATGTGAGAGTTTGTTTATGTTTGTTACTCCTTCATGCTAAAATGGCTGAATGGACCTGGATGGAATTTCGTACAATGGGAAAACCATATCTTAGAATAGCACTACAATAGAACTTTTTATTGCAGGAGTATACACATGTTTGAGCAAATAAAATTCCTTATTCTTAGTACATTCCATGGGATATTTTTAACTAGTTATAAATATTTGTTAACTAACATCAATAGATACATACTTTTTATATTTTTAAATGGATTTTATATAAAAGCCATTTAATTAGTTATTTAGTAAAATCTCGTATCACGGTCGAACTCTTCCAAAACGGATTGACTGAGTTTTAGGGCCAAAATTGTGTAAAGTGGTCGCCCGCGCGGTCCTATATTAATACATTAATTTTTCCATCGACACGACTACATGCACACCGTTAAAGTTGAACTAGCGACACTACACAGTAATAATCCGCGACGAGTAACCGTCGCGGGCGCCGGGGCAACGCAGTTTTAGCCCTTATTTTATAATTGATATGGCATAACAACGTTTGCCGTATCAAAAATCGTGCCGTAAAATCGTATCGTAAAATAAGAAATATTTGTTGCTCGAAAATAAATAAACGAAACCTTTGTTGAATATTTCCAGTATCATCAATATGCCTGGGGCTGGCGCTAAGACTGTCTGCGGTGAAGGTGGTGCTGTTTGTACTGTTTGTCGTGTTCGTGGACTTCATCGGCGCTGGAGTCCTTGTGTCCACAATACTGTGGTAAGTACCGACTAGAATAAGAACTATTTTTGAGTTAAACCATCGTAATTGGTCATCTTAATATCTATACAAGCTTATTTTTAGAATAATTATGCGAAACCCGAAACACGGGTCTACTATTTTTATGCATAGAATCTATGTACAAAATTTCATAAATGTATCATCATCATTATCATCATCAGCCTTTTAATGTTCCCACTGCTGGGAGGACTCAGGCCTCCACTCTAGGAGAGGGAATGGGCCGTAATCCACCACGCGGGCCCAGTGCGGATTGGTGGATGTCACATGTCTTCGAATTTTTGGTTCTAGAACATGCCGGTTTCCTCACGATGTTTTCCTTCACCGTTTTGAGAGCAGTGGTGATAAATTAAATTACACAAAGTAATTCGCCTGGCTGGGTTTGAACCCGTGACCTACATCTCGTAAGTCGGGGCCGTTACCACTCGGCCATAACTGCTCCTCAAACTGCGCTTCAAATGTATCATGAAAAATTAAAAAGTTATACCTAAGCTTGTTATGTTAACTGGTTGTCCACACAAACACATGGTCACTAGGCCATCCGGGCCACAGAGGGGTTGTTTTGCTCCCGCACCCAGCCATACCCTGGCTCCTGATGCCCGCTATGACTTGTTGTTACCTGTGTTGTACTTAGTGTTAGTAGTGTCCAACTTGTGACTTTTTTTTAATATTTATGAAGGAGTAAAGATTATTGGAATCGATTCAGTTACTGATTCTGAACAAACTATATTTAGGTTTCGCATATACTAAAAATAATGTTGTACATATAAAAGGAGAAACAAAGGAGTTTTTGAAAATTCAAACTTTAAGGAGTGGTTAAAAAAATAAAATAAAAAATAAAGTAAAATCTCATTCATTATGTGTACTTTGATATTTCTCCTTTGAGCATTGAGCAGTGGTGGCCGAGTGGTAACGGCCCCAACTTACAAATTGTAGGTCGCGGGTTCAAACCCAGCCAGGCGCATTACTTTGTGTAATTTAATTATCATCACCACTACTTTCAAAACGGTGAAGAAAAACATCGTGAAGAAACCGGCATGTCCTAGAACCAAAAAATTCGAAGACATGTGACATCCACCAATCCGCACTGGGCCCGCGTGGTGGATTACGGCCCATTCCCTCTCCTGGAGAGGAGGACTGAGTCCCAGCAGAGGGAACATTAAAAGGCTGATAATGATGATGATATTTCTCCTAGTTTTATGACGATTACGACTACGAGTCATATTAACCCTGCACTATTGTTTACTTTTTCAATAAATGCCAGGTACGTCTGCAACAAGTACTTGCGCCGCGACCAGGACGGGCCGGACGTGGAGTGGGGCTACGCCTTCGACGTACACATCAATGCGTTCTTCCCGCCGCTATCCTTGCTGCACTTCTTCCAGATCGTGTTCTTTGAGAGTGAGTACTTTTTTATAATGTATAGGCTCGCGTTTGACCACTATCTCATATCGGACAGATAGACAGATAGACGGACAGCGTAGTCTGAGTACTCGTAATAGGGTCCCATTTTACCCTTTGGGTACGGAACCCTAAATATGAAAAGTAATATTGTGTATCTCACGGCTGCGCCAAATAACAAACTTATATAGGGTGACTGGAAATTAGTGAACGAACTTAAACACGTGATTGTAGTCATGACAACAAACAAATTTTGCTATGGGATTAAACCTAAAATCGCAAAAATATTCAGCCAAGTTCAGTATCTACATTTTGACCAGTTAGGCGAACATAAATATACTGACCAGCAGATATTTTTTCGCGATTTCAGGTTTGGTCCCATAGTCAATGACGCAGAGACGATCGATCGAGTCGATGGTGATTGTAGGGTCCCAGCAGGGCCGATGCCCGCTAGGGCTAGGGAGAATTTTTGAAAAGGAAACTGTGGTCCTAGAACACAAAGGACATCACTAGTCACTGGTGGGTTTTAGTTCGTAAAAGTCTGACACTCCCTAACTCCACCCCACTGAGGTTTGCTGTAAGAGAACCCAATGCTGGATTGTGCTCGTCTTAATCCTTCAATTGCCCCTTGAGTCCCAAGACCATGGTCTCTCTTTCAAAAATTGCCGTTAAACCACAGTGACTCAAACTTACGTTTAATACTAGGACAGTTCCTATAAAGTATATTTTTCTTTTCCCAGACATACTGTTCCGCGATGGTTTCTTCTCCTGCGTGATCGCCAACACGTTCTGGCTCGCCTCCATCATCTACTACCTGTACATCACATTCTTAGGATACAGCAGTAAGTATCGTTTGTATAGAACGGCCGGCAAAAATATGTGGGCACTTGCGAGATTACCAAAACTACTGAATAAAATCTTTAGGTCTATCGAAAATACCTAAGTTCGCCTCCTGTAACTTTATGTGCATGAAAGTGTTTAAGGCGTATAGTCCGAATTAATATTTTACGAAAATCCACCCTTAAGGCCGTGTTTACGGAGACGCGGCGCGTTGGGCGTTTGTCGTACATTGCAGCAGCGGCGGCCGCGTCACCGCTCGCGCAAACACAAATATATGGCAATGTACGACGGACCGCCCAACGCGCCGCCTCTCCGTAATCGAGCACTAAGGTGTGGTTTTAGTGAGTAAAAGTTTGACACTCCCTCCCGTTCCGCCCTAGAGCGGGAGAAAATATTAGATAATTACCCACCACAAAAAAGGACTCATCAAGTCACCTCAATTTCGCTAAGTGTTTACATTTTTTGTCCATGACAGCACAAGAACTAAAATGTAAATTGACTTTCAGATTACGGCAAAGTTGTCGATTCAGGTAAGTTTGAACCTAATAGCGGCACGAAATATATGGAATATGCTCCTGCCGTCGTAGACACATTAGCGAACCAGCAACGTCTATCTGGGCCGACTACCACCCTTTTATTGTTGGGTGTAAAACCATTATATAACTCTCCCCCTCAGGGTGGAGCAAGTGGAAGTGTCAGACTTGTACCCTCCTGTTTTCCTTCAGTAGCCCCGGCAGGCATCATCAATCATGCTGGCATGTCTTTGGGGTGTGCGTAGAACTTAACACGCCGTCAAACCCGGCCTGACCCATTACCGCCCTACTGGACATTATTTAGTTATTTATCTTGCGCATTATAACGTGCAAAGGTGGACACGATGCTTTAGCACGGCCTGTGAGTACCTCAAGGGTAATAATCTTGAGAGTGGAACCCTGTTACGAAATGATGATGAGTATTTTTATTCCCGTTTTCTCTTGTCTTCCAGATCTCCCGATGCTTCACAACGCGCGCGTATTCCTGCTACCGCTGCCGATACTAGTGCTCACCTATCTCTTCACCATCATCATGGGATGGAACCTCAGTGAAATGCTCATGTATTTCTATCTGATGAGAGTGTTACACTGATCTACAAAACACATTGCATCACTTGGAAAAGAGGGTAGAAGAATATTTCTTATGAATATGTTGTGTGGTCTCTGAGGCTAAAATACCAGTCAGTAACTGGGCCAATGCAGGGCAATGGTCTCATCTCAAACAATTAGTGCGATAAAGATGAAGCTATAAAGCGGGATAGACAAATTTCTTTTCTGTTCGCGTTCCCGCCAAACGCTAAGTACGAAATGTATGGCAATGACATTACCTGGCACGTCACTTGTCACGTGACTTCTCCGCTTAGGGTGTTTTTAACATTGTGCGGACTTCATCACGCATACGGATTTCCTCCGCATACGTATGTCCTTTTTGTACAAGTATTTATTGTAATGCGGGGAATACGAACACGGCGCGTGCGAGGCGGGGCAATTCCGCATGCGTGAAGAAATCTGTATGATATTAAAAATACCCTTTAAGGTCACTGCCATACATTTTTTAACTTAACGTTTGAAAAAGTCATTGTCTGAGCTCACCGGATGGAATAAGTCTTTTATTTTTCTAACAAAAAAAAATTGGATAATCATCTGTGGTCCGTCAGTTAGATTATTACAAAAAATAATTAAAGGTAAACTCCAAAGTAGTACGCGAAATTCAAATTTTCGTACAGGTTTTCCAATTTCGAATAGTAAAGTAAAAAAATGTATATTTGCGGTAATAACGAGTATCGTCGCCCCCGGGCATTAAGTCGGTAATTGGAAAAAAATATTTTTTGGTTACCGACTTGTTCGGGGCAATACAGTCGGTAACGAACCCCACCCCAGAGCGGGAGAAGCCATGTATGATTTCCCACCAAAAAAAAAACGCAATTATTATCTTTGTTACCATATTATACGATAATGAGCTGCAAATTGAAAAAAAAAACAGTTTTGTAAATTTAATTTTCGCGGGTTACCCTGAGGCCGGCTAGTTTGTCTAATTTAATTTTACAAGTGATGCAATTTTTACATAGAAAGTACTGTTACATTACTATCATAATTTAAAAACAAGGAATGAAGAGATCTAGTGTCAAATTAGAAAGACAAAACAATACTGAATAATATGTGTGGAAAGTTCTTCCATCTTTTATGAAAATCTTATTGGTTGAGATTATTAGTTGAAGTGATGGAAGGCATGAAATAGTCAAATCAGTCAAGTCTAAATTGACTCTACACCTTTAAATTTTGGTCGTTTTTATCCCGCGGAGGGTCGATTCGGTTCATAAAACACTATCGATTTGTAACAAAAAATAAAGAAAAATTTTAAAAATAAAGTACTTTTAAGTAAACGTCAGCAGAGCGAGGCCAATGCACTGTAGTTGTTTACTTAAAGAAATTAATTTCGTACATGCGTATATTAATTCGAGTTTTAGAAAAAAAAGCACTTTATTTTTAATTTTATCTTTATAAATCGATAGTGTTTCATGTACCGAATCGACCCTCCGCGGGATTAAAACGACCAAAATTTAACGGTGTATATTCAACACTATAGTAGGTGGCAGATTATAAAAAAATAACGGTCGTTGGCCTTTTCGTTATATCTCTGTGTAGGTACCCAAAAGCAAATAACGAACTATTTTTCATTACTAGAAAATGTAAAGGATCGCGATAGATGTTGATTGAAGATAGCTTTTGTCTTTATTTTCGTTTTTTAAATTAATAGTCAACAAACGTAGGAGGGTCAATGACCGTTATTTTCTTGTTATCTAGCGCCTACTCTAGTACTGTTTACCACGAGTATTCTATTCAGTGATTTCTTCTCAAACATGAATCGATTAGATTTTGTATAATAAATCATAGCATTTATATCGATTTTGCTAGAAACCTTGCAAGGCAAGCTCTTGAAATGATTCCTAACGATTACTGATATTACTTAAAAACCACACTGAGCAATGTAACATAATGTATTACAATTATTTTGGTATAATTACATTATTTTGTAAATAGTAATATAATTAATATTTTATAAGAAATAAATTAAAATACTTTAATCTGATTATATTTCATTTATTGAATCTAAAGTTATACATGAGTCTTGATATATGTTTTAGAGTATTGTCTACGAAATAAATAATTATGAATCTAATCATCATCAAGTACTATAACTTCATCACTTGTGATTGGTTTGGGCCTCTCCGTGAATGGAAGTTGTTTTTTAGCGTCTGGTTTCTTCATCCCTTGCTTAGGAACCGAGGTCTTGGTGATGGTCAGTGAAGACGGTAGCTTACTGATAGAAGCGTTAATCTCGTGGCTCTTCGATATTGGGAGGTGTTTCTGTCGCTCTGCCAACTTCTCCTGCAGCGTCTTACCCGGACTGACCTGCTGGTGTGGCATGGGAGGTTTCGTGTGTATAGCAGCGCCCACAGTGGATGCCGTGGACATATGCGCCTGCGCTGGCATCGTGTGCGACGAGTGTACCGACGAGTGCACCGCCCCGAACGACGACAAATTTGCAGACATCGACGCAGGCAAGTTCTGAAGCACTGTTCCCATACTTGGAGTTAAAGGCGTCGAATTAGACTTCTGGAGTGCACTCACCGTGGTTGTCGATGCAGCTTTACTTACGGGAGGCATTGACGGCGCAGTGAATGACTTCGACGCTTTCATCTGTGGGTTCGCTTGAGGCCTCACCGACCCGGGCTTTGGACCCCGCTTTTGCTTTTTCGCAGGAGGCATGAATGAGGACGAGAAACTCTGTCCTAAGAACTGACGATAGAACTCAGCTTGGAAAGAATTCTGCAGAGTACTCTGCAACGCGCTTTGCAGTGACGGACCGTACGCTAAAGCGTTTATGTTAGATAGGTAAGATAAGGAGATAGCCGCTGCGGCTTGCTGCATGGGGTCGTTTAATATTGGCATGAAGCTTTGGAACGCGGCGGCCATGTCATGCGCAGACATCTTCGGTAATGCTGAACTCGCCGTCGATGTGGAAGGTTGTGACGCCTTCTGGTCCGGCTTCGGGAGATTCGTAGTTGTGGAAGTCGTAACCTTCGCAGTCTCAGCGACGGCAGCTTTGGCAGCTTGCTTCTTTTGAGCGTTCTGACTCTTATCCAGACTAGCCATCGTGGCCTCGTGTCTCAGTTTTTGAGTCATCTTCTGACAGTATTTCATGCTGATGTCGACTAAGTTACTGTTTTCAGCGATCGGTTCAGTTGTAGCTAATTTATACCCCTCGATTAGTAAATTTACGAACTGTTTCGAGTTCGGCTGTTTCTGAACTCTCTGGTACGCTCTGTAGATATCCAACATTAAACTGTTTAGCGCTTGCCGCTCCACCTCATTGCTCTTCAAGTCCGCTTGCTGGCTGAACTTTGTTAGTTGCCCTTTCAGAGATTGAACGGAAAGTGAGAAAGCTTGCTGAGCCAACTCTTCTCTATCAAAGTCGCGCAGGTACTTCTTGTCAGGATCAGGTGTTCTCTGCAAGTGCAAACTCAGGTCTAAAAGAGTTTTGTGATCATCTATCTCTTTCAATATCTCCAGAGTAAGAAGGACGGAACGATTCATGTGGAAAATAAAGCCGCCCGGTCTATCTACCTCTTGTGAGGGTATCTTCCAAATATTGTTAAAAAAGTTGGAGGGTTTCCTTTCACTGAATAGTCCACCTAATTTCTGGCCTGATCTTGATGTGAAGTTAGATAGCATGAGATCTCTACACCTTTCGATGTCTTTGCCCTTTTTGTAGTAAAAGTGATAGTGAGCGAGTCTGTATATGGCCTTGTAATGCGGCGGGAAGCGACTGGCGCAGTCTTCCAACGCGTCCAAGCAGGCTGATACGATTTTCATGATCTCTTCATCTGAGAGAGGTTTCGAGTCGTTGGACGACTTAGAGGCTTCGCTGTCGCTGCTGGAATCGCTGCTGCTGTCTGATGAGGACTCGCTGGAACTAGAATCAGACGAAGACGAGGAAGATGTACTACTTGAACTATCTTCTTTCTTCTCAGCCTCTGTTTCCTCTTTTTTCTCTTCGGAAGGCTTTTCTGCTTCTGGTGATTTTTCTTTGACAGGTTCTGTTGGTGATGGGGGCGACGGCAGTGTTGTTTGCGGTGACTTTTCATCTATAACAACTATATCTTGTTTATTTTCTTCTACGGTTGCAACGAGTTTGGCGTCAGTCGCTTCTGTACTCGGTGTAATTGGTTCTTTAAGCGTTCTTTCTGTGTCGTAGGAGGCGGACCGCCTCACTTTAGCCGCTGCGGCTTCCATCTTCAGTCGCTTGGCTTCATGAGACTCCTCTTCACCAGCATCACTGATAGATCGCTTGAGGATGTTAGCTGGGTGAACTGGCTCGGCCGGTTTCGGTTCTGTGTTCGTTTCTATTTCTCCTGGACCATCTTTTTTAGACTTTCTATGAAAAGGTCCCTTCTTCCACTCTTCAATACACGACGAGAAAACCTTGCCCACAGACGCAGGTATAGGCTTGTTTTCATGTTGCTCTATGTATTTTAAAATAGACGCATGAATCCGATAATGTACCTCTAACACTTCTATGCACAAATGAGTTGGTGTATTGTAGTTAATCTTCAGAGGATACGTCGCATCGTTTTCCTTCAAACTCTTCGCGGCCTTCATGTAATAATCTAGGTATACGGATGGTGGCTTATTGCGTTTCTCACCCACTTTGCCTAACATGTAGTAAAACTGCCACATATCGTCATCCGTGCTGCTGTTTAGATCAATAAGGACAGTTATGAAGCATTTCTGAGTCGTATCTAACATGTCTTCCTTCTGTTTCTCCAGAGACTCGAAATCTTCCATGCTCAATGACTCACTTGCCTGCTTTAATACTCGAGAACAAAACGACTGCACAGTATACGCGAACATTCCATATTCCGTCCACATGTGCATCAGTGTGGGATCTAACTCCATAGATCTTTTAAAACATCGTATCACACATTTTGCAGGGTTCAAATATTCTCTTTCATAGTTGATGAGATTTCTACAACAATTCAACACTAGATCTAATGTGACAGCTTTTGCTAAAGATATTCTCGCCCACGACTCTACTCTGTCATTATTTACGGCAACATCCAACATGTTAAACTTTACTCCTAACTTCACTTCTTCTTTTTTATAATAGTAATCACCAAGCAAGAAATAAATATCCTTCATTTTGTATGGTAGTAGTGACGGAGTGTAAGGCAGTTTCTCTTCCACACCTTTGATGAATTTGTCGATTTCTGGAAGATATTTCTGAGGGTCGCATTCCGGGGGCAGCAGCGCAAGTATCTTGTGGAACAACTGCTCGGTATCAGCAGTGATACCTGGAAGCTTACCTTCCAGAGCTGGTAACATCGGCGGTCTAAATATTTCGTACAATTGCTGTGCTCGTTTCCAGTCTAAAGTAGATGGTGTTACATTGTGATCTACAAGATACTTCAACTTATTTTTTCTTCCAGGATGCCCAAATAAGCAGAAAACACACTGTTCCATGTACTGGACCACCTGATCGAGACATTTGGCCAATGACGGCGAACGTAATCTCGGCACCACCGTGTCTAATGTGAAATAGAGCAGTTTTCCTTCCGACTTGCAACACCACCCTCTCTTGCCCAGCTGTTCATGTGCAATAAACAATACTATTAAAGGATTAGGAACTTCATCGCACGCCACTTTCTCTTTTTCTACTCTAGCCCTCCCTTGATCCTCCTCCCTCTGCAATATGTAGTGCACAATGATCCAGGGTATCACAGTGCCAAAAGGCATTTCAGAGGCATTTGTCTCCACTTGGTGACCAATTACTCTAATGAGATCTTCTAGACCCTGACTAAGTTCCTTTGGAGACACAGTATCCAAACAGGTCAGACCTTCGGTCGTAAGAATGTGTTCCATACAACAAAGTATCTTCACAACTGTTAGGGTCCACTTATCGTATTCCTGAGATCCTGTGGTAAATCTGAAGTAATGCTTAAGAGCTTCATGTAAGCAGATTAGAGACCATTTGAAGCATTCATCTGGCTGGTCTAAAGCCCAGTATGTGTCCAATATAACTGATAAGTGAACTGCAAAATCTAGAGAAACCTCTTCCTCATTTCTAGCCATAGTTTTGCAGTGTTCAAAAGTATCTATGACTATTGATAATACTTCTTCATAATTCCCTCTTTCATATGACTCCATAACAGTAGAAAGCTTCTTATTCCTTTCAAGAAATTTTATACCAGCTAAAACTTCATTCTCATTGACTTTTGGTTTAAATGTAAAGTTGACAAGGTTTAAGTTGTATGTGTCATGGTGTTCTCCCATGGCTTCGAATTCATACTGTAGCTGGTACAAGCAGTCAAGAGCAAACTCATTGCATTTATTTAACAATTGAATGTGCAGTTTTACCCAGAGGTAGCGAAGTGTCAATTCTAAGCACTCAGTACTTTCAAAAATGTGAGGCTTTAAACTTAATGTAATGCCTATGGTTTCAATCACACTTAAATCATGTTTCTGTCTGTCATCAGTCGAAGCTGTGTTAAATTTCTCATTGACAGAAAACTCTTCTACCAAAATGTTGACTTTAGTGTAGTGTAACAGCTCCTCATCATTGTCACCAGTGCATGATGGAACATCAATATGATTAAGATAGCATTTGTTAGCTTCAATAAATAATTCTGGGAGGCCCTGTGGCCATTTCTCTCTCCATTTAACAGCTAAAATACTCAGATAATCTTTTAAAATATCAATTATATCTCGTTTGCTTTCTGTATACCGATTTATAAAGTTCTTGACATCTGTTTGTTCATCATCTGATCCAAAATACTCTTTTACTTCTTCTGGTTTTTCCTTCTCTTCAAATAGTTTATCGATGTCTGATGTATCCGGCGATACTTCTCTAGTTTGATTTTCCTTCTTCTCAACCATTTCAGGTACTAAAGAAATGGGCACCATTTTTCGCAATGTCTCATAGATGTTATCATCTTGTTCTTTATTATTTACAGGTTTCTTTCGTCCAGATCTCCGCTTAGTGCACCATTCCCACATTTCTAAAAAGCTGAGAGCACTCCCTCTCCTCCTAACTGGACCTTTCTTAGTCACTTTACTGTCAGGGGCTTCAGGAGTTTCTGCAACCATTTCAGCATCACTCTCAATCTTTTCCGTATCAGTTGTTGCTTTGTCCTTATCAGACAAATCATTGTTTTCATTCTCGGATACATTTTCTACATTCTTTTCAGTTTCTGTTAAAGGTTCTTCAGTCTTATTTTCCTCTGGTTCTACTTCTGTAGCTTTAGGCTCTTCACACACTTCCATTTTTTCTTCTTGATCTTCTTTCTCGAAAACAATTTCAATTTTACAAGCATGACTATAGTAATGCTCCGACATATAGTGATGCATTTGAACAAGAGAGTCTCCAACAGATTTCCAACTTAAATTGGTAATAGGTTTTACCAACTTTAGTTGAGGCAAAACATATTTAAATTGCTCAGCTCTCTGTTGCTCAAGAAATATTGCATTGATCTCCTCTGCTTCTTTTAAAAGTTTCTCTGCTTTTTCCTCATCAAATGGCTCATCTTCTTTTTCATTCCATTTGTAAATGGGATTTAAGTATTCCATAAAATCTCTTATGTAGGGATAGACTGTGAATATGTGTTTTCTGTATGCAAGGCCTCTCAAGTATCCAGGGTCTAACTGAAGTGCTTCATGTATAGTTGAAATACATTCCTCTTTGTAGTCTAGACCAAGGAGCAGTGTGACGATCTTGTCGAGGCAGGGCCAATGGCGAGGATTGCGTTCCGCACCGCGCTGGAATGCATGGAGAGCCATTTCATAGCGTTTTACGCGCATACAGAGCTGCCCTAAGCGGTGCCACAGAGTCACGTCAGTGTCGTCTAACTCAGCAGCCGCACAATACGCCTCAATAGCCGCGTCTAAATCTTCCGATGCAGTTAACATCGTTGCTAGATTTTTATATGATAGATACTTTAAATTAAACAAAGGGCCAGGTACCTTCTCCCCTTGAGCCGGTTTCTGAACATCATATAACAGTTCTGTATCCAGAAGGTCCTTAAGTAACTGAGTGGCATCTTTTAGATTACCTTTTCTTTGAAGCTCAAGTGCATTTGCGTATTGTTGCAACGCTATTTGTTCGGATGCCTCCCGTGTCACTTCCTCTTCGGATCCGCTTTCCTCCTCCGATTCTTCATTCAATGCTGATATCTTTATCATCTTGATATACGGTTTAAGTTAATGTGATCATTGATTTTCGAATAAATAAACAGCAAAACCCGGCTCACCGCCCGCTTCGACAACACTTACTTTGACATTTCTTATGACTTATTTGACAATTTCGACATTATGGATTAAAGTTCAGAAACTATAAAAAAAAAATAGGTAACAAGCAAGAGAATAAATAGAAAACAGAAAAATTGTATTTTTCTTTATTGATTACTTTAGTGGGAAAAGGCGGGTCGATTTTATTTGCGTATCGATAAGAAAACTGCTGAACATAGTAGTGGTGTTGTGTAAATATTTTTGTAAATATGAACGCGTATTTTAACTCTCAAAACAGACTCTTTTTTTGACAAATGTCAAGTGTCGGAGATTGAGGTTATGTGATTTAGTGTTTCCAAAAATATTTAATTTGTAAACATAAAGACATAAAAGTGAATCGAAAATCATGCTATCCCAGAATTCTTTACTAAAGCGTACCTGGCCCATGCTCGTACAATGCGCGGAGGCACACAGAAAACCTCGATGGCTACCAGTCGCAAAAAGTAAAATCTATCGTATACCAAAACGTCCTCAAGTATCGGAAGAGGAGCGTTTAGAACTTCTGCGTCTTCACAATAACTATAAGACTCAAATGCGGTCTATAAGAAGGTTTTACCATGAGGAAATGATCAAGGAGAAGTCTACGAGAGACAGTGCAAGTTCGGAGATGTCTCAACGCTTGGAGGCTGAGGATTGGGCTCGTTGCGTGGAGCTAAATGAGAAGTGGAATGCACAAGTTGCTGTAGAACGTGAGGAGAGGAGGAAGCTTGAGGTGGCCGCGCTTGAAGAATATGCCCTGAAGAAGATGGAAGCAGATGACATCAAACTTAAGGAGAGGATCGCGAAAGCTTCAGAGGAAATCAAAATACAGAAGGTAATTAAAAAAACTTTTTGTAAAAATCATCAACAAATGATTCTATCTATCTGAAGTATTCTGCTTCAATTCAGACAAAGGTCTTGATGTGAAAGTAGAAAATATATACCATGTTACTCAGTAATATCATGTTACGCAAAATTTTTTTTTTAAATTGGTCAGTTTGTAAGTTAATTAATTACTAACAAAAATACAAATCTTGCTTTCTTTATAATATTAGTATGTGTTTTTAACTTTCATGATTTGAAACATTTATATAAATAAATTACAAAAACATGCTTACTTTTCCAGGAACTGAGTTCAACATTCATAACACCAGAGAACCTCGATGCTGCCATAGACCACGCTCTAGCAAACCCTACAGACTACAACTTTGCCATAGACTTGAAAGGCAACAAGTACGAGGGCAGAGACACACAAATTCAGTTCACTAAAGCGAAGGAGGATAAGGCTGCAAGTGCTACTGCTTAGATAAAGGAATAGTATGTTTGTAAATAAATTAGGTAAAATAAAATTTATGTAAGAATTTGTTTTCTTTCTTTACACCATTTCTCAAGTTGCTTTTAAATGTATATCAAGCTAGTCTCACCATAAGGTACTGATATATTTAAACTTTTGATGTTACATCAAAAAA
This sequence comes from Leucania comma, assembly GCA_958295575.1. NCBI lineage: Eukaryota > Metazoa > Arthropoda > Insecta > Lepidoptera > Noctuidae > Leucania > Leucania comma. The sequence goes on from OY282484.1 coordinate 2,213,635, forward strand.
AGTTAAAGTGAGCCCTCTGCACCAATGGGCAACTCGGCAATTTCATAAGGACCAATACTTAGTTAAGCGGGCGCACACGCGGTCCCATACCAAAGTGCACCGTTGCAGTTCACCGGGCAGCCGCACCCCGCACCCCCTTTTGCTACGTAATAGTTCATTAAAGTTCTACATTGGCACGACTACGTGCACACTGTTAAAGTTGAACAAGCGACACCGCGTAGGCAATAATCCGGTTTCCGCTACGAGGACCGCCACACGACACAGGAGCATAATCACGCGATGGGTTACCACGCGTGCGCCCGCTTAACGCAGCGTTGGCCCTAAGAAAACAACGTCCTTCAAAACATCCCTATCATGTCTTGACTGTGGATGCATTTTGCTTATGTGACTGACGGTCAAAAAGTTAAAATATTGGTATTCAGCTACATCACATTAGATTGGAAACTGAACCCAAAATAGTCGGATACAAATAAAATTAGCAAAAAATATTGAGCAGCGCCATCAAGCGAGAATGTCGCCACGGTGGACCTGTAACTTTCATCTTAAGGAATCCTAGTGCGAGTTCCAGCAAACTATTATTCTTATTCTTAAATTGGCGATCAATGAACAAACAAATAATTTCGCTGACTATACGGCGATCAGTGCTACTTTAGCAACTGACGACATTTTTATTTTTTTTATTTAAGAAGTAACTATTCAAAATCGAATATACAAAGATTTTTTTAAATCCACCACATTTGAAAGCTTTGTATTTTTTTTAAATACAAAGCTTTATTTTTATTTTTTTGAATACAAGGCTTTCCAAACCTGGTGGAAGGAGAAATTGTCAAATAACAGAATAAGGATGCATGTATTGAAATGTGACGTCACCGCCATTTGGTTACGTGGATACAAAAGAGATAGCGAGATGTTCCTACTGCGTCCCCACTCTTTCTTATAACAATATTTGAAATGCTAATCGCTGCTTCATTAAATAACCAATTTTGATACTGTTTTCAGGAAAAGATTTATTTTTGGTGTAAAATTTCATAAGTTAAAACAATAAAAGTAAATAGACGTCAATAATAACAATAAATTTATTAGTGGCCACTAGACGGACATGTCCTGGAACATGGTCTCCCAGTGCGGCACGAGGTTGAGCTTGTGCTGCAGCGCGCCCAGCGCCACCAGGCTCGCCGAGCGCGACGCGCTGTCCGTGCCCACCGACATCACCTCCTGGTGGAACGCTGCCTTCGTGCCCATACACACCTGGACAACAAAAAAAGGGAAACATTTTAATAACCTAAAACAGATTGCCTGTACGTGAACCGTACAGAAGCTAACTCATCAAGGTAAATTTAATATCTTTAGGGCCGAAATTGGGTTAAACGGACGCCCGGGACGGGCATCCATCGCATGAAGTCGCGCGTGCGTCGTGCTCGGGTCCCCGTCGTGGATACGGGATTATTATCTGCATAATATCGCTAGCTCAACTTTTACGATGTGCATGTAGCCGTGTCGATGCAGAACTTAATGTATAATTGCGTAGCAAAACGTGCGTGCTTTGAGTTTTTTGCATGGGACGGCGCGAGCGTCCGCTTAACGCAGTTTTGGCCCTTATAATTATTATACTAGCGATCTCCACAGACGTCCTGCCCGAAGGCGTTGTCAAAAAAAATTAAACCCGATTGTAGCGCCACCTATCGGGTCCAATTGTATTTTCAAACCATCCAAGGACCCACACAAATATACATAGAGAATTTCAGCCAAATCGGTCAAGCCATTTAGGGGGAGTTAAGAGACAAACACATGTACAGAAAGCTCACACTAACATTATAAAAGTGAAAGTGGGCGTGTGTGTATGTGACATTTGATTTTTATTCAAGTGCTCATCAAAATTATATCTACACATGTACAAAACTTTAACCAGTACCTAAACTATTTATACTAAAACCTACCTATGTACATATAATACAAAAACACAGTACACTCAGACGTCGAAATACTCCTCCACATCACTGTCATCCAGAAATGTACCTAGAAGACAGTATACATGCTAGTTACTTCTTCACGCTCGAATGGCTGAACGGATTTCGAAGATACTTGAGACACGAGTAAACCATGTTCTGGAATAGCACATAGGCTACTTTTTATGCCAGGAGTATGTTCCCATGGGATAATTTTCTACTACTTCTGGTAGCAGCTGAGTAGATAGGTAGGTCGTGCGTCAATCACAACCAGGCGCATTACTTTTTGTAATTTATTTCATCACCACTGCTCTCAAAACTGTGAAGGAAAACATCGTGAGGAAACCGGCATGTCCTAGAACCAAAAAATCGGAGACATGTGACATCTACCAATCCGCGCTGGGCTCACGTGGTGGATTACGGCCCACTCCTTCTCCTAGTGCGGAGGCTTGTGTACCAGCAGTGGGAACATTAAAAAAGGCTCATTATGCTAAGTGATATACTTACTTCAAACATACTATCCCCAAGAGCTAAGCTGACCCGTCCGGAGCGATGCACCAACAGTTTCCCGATGCGACCCTCTTCTAAATCTGACAAACGACATCTGTTGTCTACCTGTAAAGAGAAAGTGACAGATTTCAATTAGCTATATCTAAAATAAGAACACACCGAACAACTCCAATATCATTATTATTACATACTAACGATCCACTCCGGCTACGCACGGGTGAAGTTCAAAAAATATTTCCAGCTAATTGCAAAAAAAAACTACAAAAGAAAAAACATTGAAATTGGTCGAGCCGTTCATAAGTGATGCTTCGTTATACATGTGGCAATTCTTTTTTTTATATTGATTTAGCCTTATGTACATAGCTGAAATAAATGCCACAAGGTTTTCTGAAAAATTACAAATACGTGAGTGTACTAACGACGTGTGGGACCACAACAAAAAGACATTTTTTTTTAGATGAAAAATCCTTCAACGAATTCTCACGCCCTAGGACGGAGCGGTGTCTGACTTTTACTAAAACAGACTGCTATGTTCCTTCTTTGCTTTTCGTTTCGAACCCCAACGAGGCGGCGACCCTGGTGGGCCCCTACGGTTTTGCTGAACCAACAAGGCTTGATTTTATGTTATGACACATGACTAATTAGATTAAATTGCTTCAATTAAGTATACACTTCGAAATTTGATTAGTCCACAACTTGCACTGTAACAAGAATTGACTACCGAAAAGTTGACCTGAGTATCGACCTCAGACTCAATCAATTAGAAACCACTAGCCATTACTATCCCGCTGTTTCCCAGCTGGAAAAAAAAAAATGAAAATGGAGTGAAAATACCCCGAACCAGACAAAATGTAGCTCAGCAGATAATTACCACCGAGCGCTAGTAAGAAGCAAGATTTTTAAGAATGTAATAAATCGATAGCAATCAACAGATCTTCACAGTGCGTCACGCATAAACGATTAGTTTCACAATATTTCATGCGCGTATGAATCACACCAGCTATACAAGCGCTATTTCGACATCAACTAACAAGTCAGGTTGGCCGAGTGGTCTAAGGCGCCAGATTTAAGCTCTGGTTCCCGAGAGGGAGCGTGGGTTCGAACCCCACACCTGACAAACTTGGTAATTTCTTTTATATACTCTTTTGGGAAGTTTTGATTAATTTTGCCGGCATTTTTTGTGTATTTTTGGACTGTTTAGTAGAATTTACATAAAGTAGTCTTTTTTTCATGTTACAGTAGTACTTTCACAAGACATAATTAATTTGTTTTAACAGTTGTTACGGGTAAATGGAAGACCATATGCCTCCGTATGGTCAAATAAGTAGCCAGTTTTGCTTGATAGCAGGTAGGATATATGGCATGTAATAATATATTGTAAGAATATGTTATTCAGTTGCATCTAGTTAATGTCCAGCTCAACTGATAAAATCTTATGCCCTGTACCGAGATAATGCAGCTATACCTGTTTTCATTACAATTAGGAAACACTTAAGGGCCGGTTCTAGTCACTGTTTTTTTTGTATGAACTTCGCTCGGGATTATGTCGTCTTCGCGGCCCCAAAAAAGCGGTTTTATTTTTATATAAAAAAAAAAACAATAACTATTCAAAATTTTTGTTTTTGCGAAGCGCTTTTAAATAACAATTTTTTTTTTTTGTAACTCAAATATTTCCGTAACGTAATCTCGTAGATAAATACGTTTGAAATCGTAAATGAGGGTCAGATTCGCGATTTTTTTTTTATCGAGCCAACTAATTTATGTCGTGTTTTCATTTAAAGTATGTTTATCAGCTGTCTGGTACCCATAACACAAGCTCTGCTTAGCTTGGGACTAGACGGTGTTGTGTGATAGTTGTGGAAATACTATATATTATTATTATTATTATTATTTTTGCCAAGCCCTTGGCCATAAAGTCAATTTTAATAAAATAAATTTTCATGGTGTTCTCTCTTATATTTGTGGATTTCCAGGGGTTTAAAAAAGGTCAAAATGAGTAGAACCAGGCCTTAAGAGTTAAACATTCAATTATTATTATATCATTATACTAGCCTCTGCTAGCGGCTTACTTACAAACTTCCATCCAAACTTCCAACCACCGTTTTACTCCTTTAGGGGTTTTTTTTAGGGTTGGAGTTATGTAAAATCCGTTATTAGCGCATGTCTACACCCTATAGGGAACCTGCCAAATTTAAGGTTTTTAGGTGTAATCAATGAGTGGTATTTCGTTTACTATTATTTGACATGGTAAATATACATGAAAAAAATAATTTACACAAAAATAGAATACCTGCTAATTGTGAAAACAATGTCAAAATTGGTAGAAAAGCAAACGAGATACAATGCGAATGCCAAAAGAGAATAGGATCGATTGCCATATTGTGACGTCACGTCATGCTGTCAAATCGAAGAGTTGATAGGGTGAGCAAAACAAGAAATTCTGTAAAAATTTATTAACGAACTATGAACGAAAAAAGTTTTCCAGTTCTTCAATTTTGCCCAATTTCTAGCAATTTGACTGTATGTACAACATGGCAATAGATCTTATTCTCATTTGGAACGCATTGTAAAACAATTTTAAATAAATATCTGTCTCCCTCGCGAAGAAGCCGTTTGTATAGTGGCCATGTCATGTCATGACGTGACCTTTGACGTCAAAGACCATGTCACACTTTTCTTTTTTATTAGCCGCTGTGAAGCTTTATAACTTGGACGTTGATGAAGATATAATTAAAAAAAGAAACCAATCATGCCTATTTCCTATTGCTGCATCATTTAATGACCAAGCTTGACGCTGTTTTCATTAAAGTAAGTTTTATTTTTTGTATTAACAGACTTCGTGACAAAAGAAATAATGCATAGACTCTCTGTTGTCACTCAGTTATTCCGTCATTCACTCGAATATTTGTCAAAATTTGTTCCAGGAAATACGTATTTTTGCAAAAACTTTAACCACCTTATTTCAAACAGCGATCTAAATGTAGTTCCGGGACTATTAATAGGCTTAATTGATATGAAACCTAGTAATAGTATCGGAACTAAATTTAGATCGCGTTTTGAAATTAGGCGGATTAAGTTTATAAAGTACAAAAATAAACACAAGGAATAAACTAATTGTGCCGAGCTATACTTACTGGTTTCTCCTCCTTCTCTTCGCCGGTAGAGGTGGAAGGTTCGACGTTGATCTTGCGTCGAGGTACATCATCTTCCACTTTGCCACCGCGGCCCGGCAGCGAATCTGGTAACTGGGATTATAAGCCTTTATTAGATTTGTTATTTTTACGAATAAAGGCCAACGCTACGCTACGCGGTCGCCCGCGCGGTGCCATACAAAACTCAAACTCAAAAGCGTTTATTTGACATAGGCCTACATGGGCACTTATAAAACGTCAGAAGCTGGCGCACGGTTCCAAATTGGTCGTTTTCTATGAAGAAGAACTGGCAAGAAACTCTATGGTTACTCTATTAGAAAAAAAAGATTGTTTTTACAATATTTCTATATTCACACCCAAAAGCGCAATAAAAATTGGGGTCCATGAATCCGAGGAGTCTACGGTGTTCTCACATTTACATTATAAAAAGAAGTTATAGAAAAATAAAAGCAAACCTGTCAATAAATTAGGTGTATAGTACGGCAAATAAGTTGAACCATTTTCTGTGGCTACGCACAGCTCCCCACTTCTCCAAGGTCGACGCCATGATGGTTCAATTTGTGTGACAAGGATTACAACCGATTTTCGTGTTTCAATCGAAGTGGGGGGCTGCGCATAACCATAGCAAATGGTTCAACTTATTTGCCACATACTATATGTATAACTATCTCACCTGTAACAGTATAAGTGTCGGCTGATCACTCCTCAGTAGGTTGACGACGTCTGTGTTTTCAAACACGTCTTTGACATCTGGGCGCACCTTTTCCTCCACCTCAGGTAGCACTGCAAGGAAACTTGAGTTTGTACTCTAATTTTAAACCACCACCATCATGCAAGGCATACTGATAAACCACCACCATTATGCAAGGCATACTGATAAACCACCACCATTATGCAAGGCATACTGATAAACCACCACCATTATGCAAGGCATACTGATAAACCACCACCATTATGCAAGAGCTAATTGAATTAGGGCCGAAACTGCGTGTGCGCGGGCGGCCGCGGCGGGCACGGGTCGCGTGAATATGTACGCGTGTTGCCGCTCAGATCTCCATCTCACAGAAACCGAATTATTACCTGCGCAGTTAGTTCAACTTTAACGTTGTACATCTCCAAGTGTCGATGGAGAAATTAATATTTATTACGTAGCAAAAAGGGGGGCGCGCCGCGACAGATGTCCGCGCGGACGCCCGCTTAACGCAGTTTCGGCCCTTAGTTAGCGATAATAATGCGGTGATGAAAATCAATATACACGGTGTGTCAGACATCGCCGTACAAACGAATACTATGAATTCACTCCATGATTATAAACCCCTCAGTGGTGGAATTTCTCGTCGGCTTTTTCCTAATTTTAAATGAAATATCTGTACTTTGTTTTAAATTTAATTTTAAAATAATTCATTTTTTTTTTTCACTAAAAATATCATCGGGGCTGGTTTGGATTGATTTTAAACAGTTTAGGGTTTAGCAGTAAGTTTAGCAGTTTGGGGTCCAAAATCATATACTGGATCCATGGTATTCGTTTGTGAGTCGATGTCGGCGACACGGTGTATAGTTTGGGAAGGTGCTTCCCTTAGTTTAACGCCTCCCACTTTAGTTGAAGCGAGAGAGTGTCGGCCTTGGGCGTTTTAGGGCACATGCACACAAACGATTCATACAATAAATACAACAATTCCGAATACACAAGGAATGCATCGAAAATGGCTGAATAAGAACTTATAAGTCAGCTTTATGTAGCCGCTCCGGTGGCCGATGGAAACAGTTCGCTCGGCGCTGCAGAGCTGCGAATGTGGTGTAAGGTCACGAGTTACGAGGTGCACGAGGACTTGTGTCAAGTTTGTCAGGGTACACAGACTTATCTGTGATGGTACCAGGGCCGGCCCGCCCATACGGCGAACGGAGCGGTCGCTCCAGGCGCCAAAGCCTTGAGGGCGCCTTAATAGTGAAGAAAAATAAAAGAAATTTCTCAATTGTCTCATTTTAAGCGAAGAGATGAACGACACGCGCGCCGCGCGCTTTCTGTTTCTTTTAAAATCCTAGTCGACCGAAGACGGTATTGCAGTATAGGTAATTATATTATTAGGAGCAACCAGGAGAGGCGCCATAATCGGATCTCGCTCAATTCTAAAATTTACTTCGGGCCGGCGCTGGTTGGTACGCTTGTTTAATAAAAGAAACGGCTCGGTTAGCGCAGTGGTTAAGCGATAAGCAGCTGCGCTACGCATCGCGGGTTCGATTCCCACACACAATCGCTCAATCAATGCGCCAACTATGCCGTCAAATTCGATGTAATATAATTTGAAAGCGCTGATATTTTACTCCTGATCCACAAACTTTTCAATAACTAAAAGTTAGTCACAAAGTAGGTAAGGGAGGGAAGGACAGACCTCCGTGACCTCATAACTCGGGGCATTACTAGTAAAAAAATTAGTACCGCAGTCTTCTTCCGGCTCGCGCTTGACGATCACCTCCTGCTTTACCTTCACGGTCGATTTGATTTTGGACCAGCCTATAAACAATATCAGTTAATGTTAAACATAAATGTTACATAACCAGGATGGTGCAAGAAGAAATGGTTCCTGAAAAGTGAAATTTAAGATTATTGGTAAAAAAAATGGGTTGTTGATCAATACGAAGACTCCTCAGGAAAGAGAATTAATTTAAAAAATGCTAACTTGTGTATAAAAACTATTCAAACGGGGGAATAGGGATGCTGATAAAACTTTAATTTAGATTTTTCGCATTTAACTGACAACAAAGCATCGATTTTTTTTTATTATTACAGTTCCATTCAATCAATGAAAGCATTTTTTTCAAATGAACTATTTACAGGCATTTTTGAATTGTCAAGAAGTAAGTCAGTCAGAAAAATGAAGTTAATTGCACATTCCAAAGCATAGATTTCTATGGAGAAGAAAGTGCAAGAAACTCCGTGGACACACTTTCTAATAATATTATGTATTACATAAATTCTGTCCAGTTATATGCCTCAAATTTTATGTGGTTAAAATAACAAGGAAAATACCTTTTAAAGTTTTGTCCCTATTCACCCCTTCTAGTTATGTCATTCATATTTTTATGTGGTTGAACTGTGATACAAATGATTACAATTGACTACAATAATAATATTACTCAATTCTCATTGCTGACTATGAATACAAAAAAATCACTGAATGACACAAAATATCAGTAACTCTCCAACACCAGTGTACTAAATATAGTACACGTCATACCAGCTAATTTAAACTTTATTGCGTAAAAATAAGGTTTAACCTCTCAGGCACAAGTGTACCAAATTCGATACACCTCGGTACAAGCTAACTTAAACCTTATTTTTACGCAATAAGGTTTAAATTAGCTGGTATGAGGTGTACTATATTTAGTAAACTGGTGCCGGAGAGGTTAAGTTAGCTTGTACTGAGATGTATCGAATTCGGTACACTTGTGCCTGAGAAGTTAAAAAATAAAACATCTTTTTCCCGTGTAGTCTTTTACATGATTAAATTACATGTTTAATATTTCGATATTATCGTATTGCATAAATACGATAAAATTTAAATATCACACAGACTATGCAAATAATTTCAACTATCTCGCATTGCAGCTTGCACACACGCGCATAAGACGCGCAGTACACGCAGCGTGAACGCTTCTAAAACGCAAATAATCACAACAACGCTTTAACGCTTATATGTCAGATCTACGCTCAACATAATATTTAAAACTTTGAAATCATACTACTTTAAATATAACGCGTCGGATCGCTTCGCAATCGCATTCGTGTTGAACGCTGCGTTACGCTTATGCTGGTTCTACGCTCAACGCTATTAGCAAAAATATGTTTTACATAACACTGCTAACACTGTTTACTAATATTTCAATAAGACTTATTATACACAACATTATTTTTAGTATATGCAAAACCTGAATATAGTTTGTTCAGAATCAATAACTGAATCGATTCCAATTTTTACACCACATTGTAGGTATTTTTTCCCAAAAATATTTAAAAAAGGTCACAAGTTGGACACCACTAACAACCGTATTTATAAAGAAGTATTTACTTGTTACTGAGTAAAATCTTATTAAGTCATTACTTGACGTTTGAAATCTGCATTCAAAATTAAAAAATTTCTCAACTATAGAATACAAATAGTAGTTACTTTTACTCAAGTATTTAGTTTTACTTGTTTATAAATACGGGTGTAAGTACACTAGCTAGCTAGCACACAGCTGGGCGTGAAAGCAAAACAACCCCTCAGTCGACCGGATAGCCCGGTGACCATGTATTTGTGCGGACAACCAGATAACATAATAAGCATAGAACTTTTTTTTTATTTGTATAAGCTAGTGCTTGATTGCAATCCCACCTGATGTTAAGCAGTGATGGTGAGGCGCACTAGTTTATTAACTTGGGTGTTTTGAGTTTCGTATATACTAAAACTAATGTCGCTGATAGACACTGTACTATGTACCTATTTAACCACGCTTCCACGACATGTACAATACTATAGAATACATACCACCGTCATCCATGGGTAGTTTGATGGGCGCGTCTCTCTCATGCGCATGCTTGAAGTCCTCTTTGCTGTCTTCATCCGCCATATTGCTGTCACCAAGGACTGACTTGATCTTTTGTTCTTCCAACTCTTTGTCAATCTGAAAAGCGGTAATTACAATATTAATTACTACCGACCCATCCCAGCTTTGCATGGGTGAAATGTGCAAGTATTATACACTTAAACATTCCTCATCTGTCTATTGGTGAAAACTGTATGAAAATATGATCAATAGTTTTTAAGTTTATCTCAACCATACAGACAGACAGATGTGGTGGGGGTTTGGGGCTGTTTTTATAATATAATAATAATCGTTTATTTCAGGCAATAAAATACCCATATACAATAAAATAAACTTGTAAAATACATTTAAAATCATGGAGGTATGTATAGATACCCATAGTCATCCAAAAAAGAGAAAAACATATTAAAAACATTATTATAATTTAAGAGCTAAGTCTTACGTCATTTTTGTTTTCGTTCAGGTGTACAGAATTCCAGTGTTTAAGTATGGGATTAGCCAGATTGCATGTGACTGCTCTCAAAATACTGTTACTGGAACGTCTCAAACTTTGCCAAAAAGATGCAACTCTCGACCTCATGATTGCGTAGAAGTCCGGGACCCTCGCTTCAGCAAACATGCTGGAGGCACTGCAGTATCTTGGTAGTTTCATAAGAGTTCGGTAAGCATCATTATACTGAACCCTTAAAGTACCGTACATCTTTTTTGTGAAGTTGCACCAAAGTTGGCAAGTGTACATTGTCAGACAATAAGCTCTAAACAATGTGGTCTTGACATCATTGGTGCACCTCACAAATCTGCGTGCAAGCATGTTGCTCCTCACTGAGAGGGCCCTACGCTCTCGTTCTATGTCGCAGTCGTCCCGGCGTCTGTCTGTCAGTATGTGCCCAAGATATTTAAACTGCTTTACGACAGTTATGGTCGTACAGTTCAGTTTAACACTGGGTATGTTCTCCAGCAGACCAGCTCCAGACCTGAATACCATCGATTCTGTTTTAAGAACGTTGTATTTCAATCCGTGAGCATTAGCATAATGCTCACAGACCGACAGCAACCTCCTCAACCCTTCGATCGAGGGACTCAGAAGAACCATGTCATCGGCGTAGCTTAAGCTATTCACACAGACATTGCCTAGGTGACACCCGACTCTGGTTCCTCTGAGTTCCGCAATCAGATCGTTGACGTAAATGTTAAAGAGGTCCGGAGAAGTTAACCCCCCTTGGCGAACACCACAATCTAGCCTTTAGTTGCTAGATAGAGCGTCACCCCATTTTACTTGTTTGGTTTGGTTTCCGTGCCAGTATCTCAACAAATCTACAAGTTGGTGTGATACATGTGACCTTTTTAGTTTGTCCCAGAGGATACTATAATTGACAAGGCCAAAAGCTTTGCTAAGATCTAGAAAACAAGCGTATACGGTGGTGTTTCTGCTGGTGTAGTATGCTATCGTACTCTTTAGGCTTATTATTGCTGAGTCTGTTGAGAGCCCGGGTCGAAAACCAAACTGAGCATCGTCAATTTTTATATACCTTTGTATGTAAGGACTAGCCTCTGCCAATGGCTTTATCATTCAACCATTGAGATTTGTAATGCTAACAAACAGACAGACATATAGAGCAACTTTGGGATTCATTGTAGTTGTTCTTGGTCAATGGTTGCTAGTGGTAGCAGCTTATCACAGTTTCCAAGGATTCACTTGTCCTAACACACTTTTTTTATTGGCCTATTGTATGTCACACAGTTGGGCAAAGGCCTCCCCTTTTTCCATCCAAACCTGTCTGTCTAGGGCGATCTCCGACCAAGTTTGCCCCGCGAACCAAATCAGATTGTCGCAAGACCTTCGGCAAGGTCGACCGCGACGGCGTCGACCTCCTTCAGGTGTCGAGTGAGTGACAATCTTCGCCCATCTGTCCGGGTGCATTCGTGCGACGTGGCCTGCTCACCCAACAACAGAATGCGGTAGTCGACGAAATTGTGAGTCTGTTTGTTACTTCTTCACACTTGAACAACTAACCTGCACTCATAACTTCAAACACACAAAAAGACATTGAAATGTTCCAAAAACACCATCTTACCTTAATAACATCTTTTACTCTGATAGTAGGCTTCTGCATGGTCTGCACAGTGTCTGACTCTCTGCTGCCGTATGACGCCCGCGAGGAATGTCGCTCAGCACTGCCCAGACCTGGAATGTACGGCTGGTAGATAAGCAAAAATGATGCAACAACCAATTGATAGCATGGTTGGTTTTTTTTTACTGTGAAACACCAAGAGGACACGGGTGTCCGCACACCTATTGTGTCTCTAATTACGATATTCAAAAGATTAATACGTAATATCATCCAATGACATCCCCCGCCCTTGGGCGGAGTGGGAGATAGTGTCAGACTCTTACTGACTAAAAACCTACCCCGTTCCTCCTTTGCCTTGGTTCCAGGGCCTTGGTATAAATTTTCATACCTCCCCAGAGCCCCAGATATCGCACGGTTGGTGCTTTGGTTATCACAGGTTCGATTCCTGCATGGAACAAATATTTGTACTGCCTATAAATAGTAGTTCTGGATCTGGGTGTGTTGCATAATAGTTTTAAATGTTTGTACACCACGGCCGAAATATTTTGACCACTCCGAATTTAGAACAATTGGCTGCGCAGTAATTATTTTTAAGAAACACTGTCGAAAGCATATTGCGGATTTTTTCAAGTATACGCGTTAGTGCTTGTTTACGGAGACGCGGCGCGTTGGGCGGTCGTCGTACATTGCCATATTTTTGTGTTTGCGCGTACGGTGACGCGGTCCGCTACTGCAATGTACGACGAAAGCCTAACGCGCCGCGCTACGCGCCGCATCTCCGTAATCAAACACTTAGTTCGGAACGCCAAATGCAGAGTTTTTAGAGTAAGGTCATGGTATCCACAATACAGGAGTAATTCCTAATGAGAGACATTAAAAGAAAGCACTTTTAAGGAGTTGCTGTAATAGGAGATGATAGATTTAGCAATGTTTATCTGAAAAAGCTGGTACATGCAACATAAAACTTGTACTCTGTTAGTATTTAAAAACGAATTGCCTCACTCTAGTAATTCACAAATGTAAACTCACATACACAAGGTACCCAGACCTAGAACAACACTATCTAGTATTAATTATGTTGCTTATCAAATTCTTTCTAACTGAATAATGAACTACTATGCTGAAGGTTAAGGTTTGATTCCCACTCAAGACAAATGTTTGTGTGTGATGAACATAATCATTTGATTTGAATCTGGGTGCAATTTTTTGATATTAAGTATGTATTTACTATTTAGAAATATATAAGTACTTAATTTATCTGTTGTACAGTTAGTACTCATAGCACAAGATCTGCTTACACACCATCTGTTTAGGTAATTAACTAAAGGTAAACAATCTTCACATGTCTTTTATCTAAAAATGTTTACAATTAGTTGTTTACCAAAAACTAAATGATGTTATGTAATTAACTAAACTTAAATAATCTTTGTATTTCTTCTGCACATTTTTTTTTTAATAAAAAGATATAATATCAAGATTGTTTATGTTTAGTTAACTACCTAAACCGATGGAGTATAGTTTGGGTCTATTTAGTGAAAGTTGTGGAATAAAAAAAAATATATTAAAACTAGAGACAATACAGTAGCAGCAACAATTTGGATTAGGTCTAAGGTTTGTATCATATCTATGGATAATAATATGTATTCACATTACCTTCTGAGAACACTCCACTAGATTTAATAATGTTGGCTCCATTTCTGAAGTTCTTGTTTCTGTCATTTCTTTTGTCCTTTCTGTCTTTGTCATCTTTTCTTTGATTCTGCTGTGGTTTTGATGGGCTGGAATTATTTAATAAGAATTTAATTAATCTATATATAAAAGAAACTCGTGTTAGTTACACTATTTGTATGTAACTCTAGAAAGACTGAACAGATTAGGCTGAAAATTGGTGACAACTAGCTTAGAACCAGGAGAAGGACATAGGATAGATTTTTATGCCCTCTTAATCCTTTTAATTTAAAAAAAAAATCCAAAACCTGCTCATTTATTGGTATAGGGTAGGGTAGGGTAGGGTAGAGTAGGGTAGAATAGGGTAGAGTAAGATAAAGAAGGGTAGAGCAGGAGCGACACTGTGGGCAAAAGCTAGTTACTGATAAATTCTGTCAACACATTTGTCTTTTAAAAAAAATGTCTTCGTGCAGTATGCCAGATTAAAAACACTGATAGCTGTAAACCATTCTTTATTAATTTGAAAATATTGACACTTCCGTCATTACATATTTATGAAGTTGCCATATTTATCAAAAATAACAAGAAACCTTTTTGAAACCCTCTCCACCAAACGCCATCAAGGAGCACTTAAAGCCAAAACTCATCAAAGCACCCTTTTCTCAAAAAGTTTTTTAGGAATGGCGTCTAAAATATATAATCTGAACTCAACTCTTTGCTCGCTCAGCACATAGATCTGGATATCTTCCACGACAAGCCGTACCAAATTTGTAAATATATATATTCATTTTTAAGTTTCTTGTAGATAGTTTATTCACATATGTTGTTTTTATTAGTCTTTAAGATTGTGGAATATAAGTCTTTTGGTCTTGTACTGTAAACTTATATTTTTAAATAAATAATAAGCTACCTAAATCTATAATAACTTCTAAAGATCTAAACTTTTTCAAATTCTTACTACAAAAAGCTTATTATAGCATTAATGAATATTTAGAAGACAAATAAATATATACATAGACAAAAAGAAACAAGCCGTGCCTAGCACCATATTCTCCGATTTATGTAGTAGCAACCTATTTTAGTTTTACGGTATAAGATACATATTGTTGATATATTTCAAAAATTTAAGTTGTTGATTGGTGATGTGTTCATATTTTATACCTAACTTTAGCAAACAATATTATAAACTGTATTATTAGTTTTTTTAATTTTTTAGTTCACCATTTGGTAAACCACATTTGTATGCCCAGTAAGGCAACACATAGTGAGTTGTATTATATAATTAACACCATGTATTGTACCTAAATACATTATACCTATGTGTAACAAATAAACATATTTGACTTTGACTTTGACTTTAAGTGACATTAAAAAATTACATTCAAACAAATAGCATTGAATTACATGGAAATAAAAGGAAATGAACATATGCAGTGCCGGGAAGTGAGGATCTAAGAGTTGGGTCATAAAATAATCTGAATTATCCTAAAAAACCTAAGAATACTAAGCTTGCTTAGAGTTTGACTCGCTACTGGGATACTAGGCATAAACACAAGTCAATAAATAATAGCTACATATTACAACGACTTGGGAGGCAGGTTTTCTGTGGTAAATATATTATTGTATACTAGCTGACCCAACAAATGCTATCCATAATAATATGAACCTTCATAGGTTAAAATAAAGGTAGTTATAGTTGAACAGACTGTAATTTTCTGTGCAATTTACTTATTTTTCCGGTAAAACTGTACTATACTGGACAGCGAAATAAGCGTTTTTTTTGGGGAGGGGGTGAGGAGGGGGGTGGCCCCACCCCCCCAAATCCTCTCCTGAATCTAGGAAACGCATACTTTTGGAGATATTCAAGATTGAAAATTTTGAGGTTAGGAATCAAAAAATCGTACATTTTATGCATTTTTGGGTCTAACTTGGGGATTTTAGAGGAGGGTGTCACCCTCTACCCCTCGGACCATCCCCCCACAGTAGCAAATGTATACTTTCAGGTATTTAAAAATGAAAAAAATAAAATAAAATTTTGTCCGGGAGCGCTCTACCACTAAATATTTGAGTACTAAAATATAGTTTTCTGGGTGGTTTAAAAAAAAATAACCACGAAGGTGATGGCAGGGTCTGTTCGCTCGCTGCGCTCGCTCACTAGACCCTGCCATCCCCTTCTAACCTAAATCTATCCGAGTCGGGGTGCCCTATATTCGGTATGCAAACAAATTGTCTTGAGTACTAAAGAGTTTTTTGGGTAGTTTAAAAAAAAATAACCACGAAGGTGATGGCAGGGTCTGGTCGCTCGCTGCGCTCGCTCACTAGACCCTGCCATCCCCTTCTAACCTAAATCTATCCGAGTCAGGGTGCCCTAATTATTTGGTACGCAAACAAATTGTCTCATCTCATTTTTATTATTTCTTACTAAAAACTATATAATAAGAGGTTGGTAAATGAATCACTAATAAATTCATTATCATAGAAACTACAAATAAAATAAAAAGTGAACAAAACCCATCAAAATGGCATCAAATAATACGAAAAATTATCGATTTTAATTATTATTTTTCTCAAAAACTATATATTTCCTAACATTGAAACTTTGCATAATTACTTTTTAGACATAAACCTTTTCAATAAAAAATTATGAGCTCAAAACTCGCTGTCCAGTATAGTACAGTTTAGCCGAAAATTGGGATAAATCTTAGAATATATGAAAAACTTGCATTACAGTGTTTGTTATTGAACTCCTCCAAAACAGCTTGACCAATATTTTCAAAAATTGAGAATAAGTAGTATGCCCTTTTTACTGTCTTACCCTCAACCAGTTTATATGGCAGAATAACATGTTTACTGATTCCGTTATGTAGTTTAATATATATTCCTAGCATGTGTTTATATTCCTAACAAGTACATGTAGAATCGACATATTATAACTAAATGTTAACAAAAGATTATCTTTTTGAGAAAAATCAACGAGGCATGAACAATAAATGACATTATTTACCCTTTATTTTTATTCCTGGACACGTTCAAATTCGGTGTGAATACTTTTTTACTAGTTTTAATTCCACCCAAGGTGAGATCACGGGGTGGTTTGAAAGTAGCCAGACGCTGCATGGGGTCAGCGCCGAGTCCATTCGTCTTGGAAGACTTATCTTCAGACATTTTATAACAGTATATCTTAGCTTACAGGCTACAAAATCTAATTCACTTAATAAATACCACACGACAAATACGCGTGACTCGTGAGAGTTTGTTTTGAAATGAAGATTGAAGAATGATCTGTCAAAATAAAGTAGTGATGGCGAGTCGATTTATTTTAACCGAGTTGCTCGAGATTAAAACAAAAGAATCAACTCGAGTTGCTTTTTCTTCAACATCGAGTTTAATATTACAGAGTACTCTGCGATCGAGTTGAATCGCTTGGTAACTTGGTAGTGGTTCAGTAGACGGACGGTTAAAAGCAAAGTCACGAAAGGCGATGCTCCCGTGCTCCGTCGTGACTCGTGAGTCAACTCGGTAAAACGAATCGGTTGACGGTTTTGCGATTGTGAGAAATTTTTGTATGACAGCAGTGAATTTAATCCTTAAAGTGAATTAATTGTTGTTTAAGTTTAAACTTTTTTAATTTGCTGCGCCAAGTTAATAACTAACAGGCAGCCTGGACACAAAAACGTAGCGTGGGAGTTTTTCACAAAACATAAATGAAAAATCAGTTTTTTGCGTACTATTTTCTACAACTGCAAGACATTAACTCTTATAAATAAGTCTCGTCCAAGTTGAGTTGCTCTGGCTCAAGTTTTTGATTAACGCTCTTCAAAACGGCCGATCGAGCTGGGCCATCAAGTTGAGTTGAATTGAGTTTGCAACTCGAGTCACACACCGCTCTTGCTCGATTGACTCGAATTGTTGAAAATCCATGCTGCTACATCGCTAAAATAAATTGGCTATTTTGACAACGTGTTGACATCTTAAATTTCGTTCTGAAAAATTGATGTTTTTATAACAGTTATAACAAAGACATTGGTTTAGAGTTCCGTAGGTCAACCTACAGAACCCTATTACTAAGTCTCTGCCATTCATACATTTGTCTGTCAGCTATCAGCAGGCTGTATCTTATAAAACGCAGTAAGTCTACAAAATTGAGCGTGTAGAAAATACTGTTGCAGCTATAACAACAAATAAAAATTAAAATGCCAAGAGGAATGTTGTTTTCACTCTCTTGTAAAACATGTAACTTCGTAATTGTGGTTTTTTACCACGATTTTTTTAAAGATTATACAAGCTGTGAATAGGTTCCGAATCTGATTTAAAAAAGAATTGGATTATTTTTATGTCATTTGATTCTTGGATTGCAATGTGATTGGATTTTGACAAATATAAATTCTATAAACGACATTTTTGAAGTTTGCCTGCCTCTACCAGTTGTTGTAATTGTACCCTGACTCAGGGATGTAAGCACAGGTTCCGAGAAAACGTTCTTCAAGAAATCAAATTTTGCTTCATCTGCGTCCGTGCGTCTATTTGAAAGCTATTAAACCTATAATCTTAAAATTTAGTAAAATAAATTAAGATTACCGAATGGTATGGAACCCTACGTATTATGAGTCCGAGTCGCATTTGACCGCTTTTTTTTTCTAGTACTTGTCATCGTGCTAAAATACTCCGTAACCCGATTGACAGTAAAAGCGCCGGTAAAAAAAACAAAAACAAATTATTCAAAAAACCGTTTTGGTGTTCAACGATTGGGTTTGTTTGTGCGATTTCATTGGAAATAAACCAATTTTCGAATTTCATAATAGACAGAGACTTCAGTTTGTATCCCTGACGACATGGCCGAGTCACTGTTCGACATTTTTGGAGACCACCTCACGAGACAGGCTGTGAAAAATGTTTCGCGCCAACCTCTCTCTAATATCGGTAAGAACTTTAATGTTTATCACTTTTTAGAACATTAAACCCATGAACCTAGTTGGTTGTTGGTCTTGATCCATATAAAACATGATAATTCTGTACTTTCCTTAATTTACCGTGACCAAAAGAGCTACAGCCCCTTTTTTAAAAACAATATTCCTAAAATTTTACAGAAAACATGGGTAAGATTGTGTCTGCCGGCCCAGTGAAGCCTAACGAGCCTGTGAAAAAGTCAGAAGGGCCTAAGAAATCTTTTCTCTCTAACACTGGGAAGGCTTTAAAAAATACTCCTGTGAGGAATGCATTTACTCCTAGAGCAGTCAACGTTGGGTCTATGATATACAGCGATGAGAACAAAGAGGCGCACCTCTGCGGGGAAGATGTTGAGTTCCACAAGCCCTCGTTTAAGTATGGTAAGTTGATGGTATGATAAGGTTGTGACAGATATATTATAGAGTCTACAGCTGTAGAACTAAGTATTTGGATTTCAATGCAATCAACTACTTGCTTTCAATTCAATACAACAAACTGCATACTTTCAATTTACTAAACCTAGTAAGTACTAAAAACAGTATTAATTTTTTCGTAATTGTGTACCATATCAAACTAGCTTCTATATGCCTATGTCACAAAGTATTGGAGTAGCATTCTACTGATGAAAAACTTTTCAAAATCTGACCAATCGTTTTAAGTATGTTCATTACAAACAAAATGACTTATTTTTCCTTTATATAGGGTGAAAAAAATCTGTTGGTCAGTACATTTATGTCCGCCTAACTGGTCAAAATGTACTGAACATTTGCTAATTTTTTGTTGCGATTCCAGGTTTGGTCCCATATTAAAAGTTGTTTGTTATAATGACTACAATCACGTGTTTAAGTATTGTTCACTAATTACCAGTCACCCTATATAATTCTAGTATAGAAGCTAATGCAGAATTATAGATTGGTCATCACTTTATACCTTGTATTTTTATCTTACCACAGACAATCACCACAGAGACCTATTTGATTACCTACCAGTACCAGAGCCTGGGATCCTAAAGCAGTTCTCACCTCCCAACACTCCTCCACCAAACACCAAGAGATCCAGCATGGACTTCAACTGCTCATACCAGGATGAGTTCTTTAAAGGTGAGGTGAAAGAGTGGTTCTGTTTATAGTTGTCAAAATATAAAAGGCCTGATTTGAATTCGCTAGGTAGTCAAAATACAAATGATTAAACAAGCCTTTTATTTCTTTTATTTATTGTAAACTTTAGCTGGTTGCGTTATTTATTTATAGAATGTTCAAAAACTTATTACAATTATTAAGGATAGAACGCATGATCTTGCATACAAACCCACTAGTTGCTGAAATGTTAAACTCAATTGTGGTGTTTAAAAAGACTGAAGAGAAAACACCTTCTATAAGTGAGGTGCAGCAATAGCTGATCGGGGCCAAAGGTTATGTGAGACTGTCACCACGGGCCCCAGGACAAAGGCAAGGAACGGAAAGGTAGGTTTTTAGTCAGTAAAAGTCTGACACTATTTCCCGCCTCACCCAAGGGCGGGATTTGTCATTGGATGATTAAACCTACCCAAAAAAAAAAAAAAACCACAGCACCATTTTTTTTCTCAACTAATTAGCTTATGGTGACAACAAATTGCAAGGAAGGAGAGTTAAAAAAAAATATTAAGGATAACTATGTCAAAAATACAGTGCATGCATGTTGAAAATTAAGGACTGCCCTGTAACTTCACCTGGCACATGAAGCGCTTAAGTTCATAATAGACAATGCTCAAAATGTCAGTCAAACACTGTAGGCTCAAAATTATATTATTGTTTTTTTAGTAAAAATCAATTAACTTCCAAATAAAAGCATTTGTTGCCTAGTTTGCCATTGAGATTTTGCTGTAGGTGTTTGTCCTATATTTGTTGTTTATGCGGTGTACAATAAAGCATATTAAATATGTACTGTGTACCTACTTATAACCTGATATTGTTTAGCTCTTGTGAGTAATTCGATCAAATATTTATTAATATTACTTTTTTTTGCATTTGGTATATGGAGATAAGTTTATTAATGAGTTTTGTTACTTTTTTGGTGTGTATTAAAGTTATTTTCTATTCTATCCTGTAAGGGCCGAAATTGCGCTAAGCGGGCGCCCGCGACGGGCATTCGTCGCGTAACATAGCGCGTGTGTCGTTTGCGGCGGTCCCCGTCACGGAAACCGAATTATTACCTGCGTGCGCAGTGTCGCTAGTTCAACTTTAACGGTGTGCATATAGTCGTGTCGATAGAGAACTTAATGTATTATCCCGTAGCTAAAAGGGGGCGCGCAGCCGACTACCCCGACAGGTGCCCGCGTGGGTCCCCGCATCGAAGCACTTGTATGGGACCGCGCGGGCGAACGCTCAACGCAGTTTCGGCCCTAAGTGCTTGAAGGGTTAAATTTTTACAGCTACATATTATTATTTGATATTTTTCTTTATTTACAGATGATTTTTCAATTGGTAGTGTTCCAGATGAAGACCTTGATCTCCCAGATTTGTACTGAAGATGAATGTGTAAACTAAGGCTGTAATATATGACCTTGTGATGTACCACCAGCAATTCTGCTGATATATTGAAGCTAAGGGTGCAGCCAGTTTTCACTTACAGAACATTTACAATTCTTTTATTAATACTAGGTGTAATTTCTGCTTAAACAGATCTGTTTTATTGAATCCTTCTCAGGTTATTGCCATTTCTTGATATTTTAAGGTGAAACGTTACGAGTTTGAGTGTGCCAAGTTCTAACTAGATGGCGTTATACTTAGCATTTTTATGTATGTATGTCGTAGAAATGATATCCGTGGAAATCGGACATTCGGCTTTATTAAGTTTCAGTCGAAAATCAAACTTCAGCGAACATAGAACCTCACTGACCTGCAGGATCAGACGACTGTTCTGTTAGCATTCCCGCCAAACAAAGCATAATCAGCCTTATAATGTTCCTATTACTGGAACTCAGGCCTCTCTAAAAGGGAATGGACCGTAATCCTTCACGCGTGACAATTGCGGTCCACCAAGGATATCCACATGTCTTAGAATTTTTGGTTCTAGTATATGCCGGTTTCATCACGAAGTTTTCTTTGACCATTTTGAGAGCAGTGATGAAATAAATTACATATAGTAATGCGCCTGGCTGGGTTTCAACCCGCGACTTACTATTGGGCCACCACTGCTCAAAGACTTGCAAACTTCACCGCAGGCCTAACCCCCCTCCCCCCAACAATATCCAAAATGCTTAAGACAATCTTAATTTTGCAGGTTACCCTGTCCCTTTCATCATGGCGCATGATTCATGTTTCCAAAGAAGATGTTCTTAGGAATATTATTGAGAATGGTTTATTAAAATGGGCCTTAGTGCTTAATCAAAGAAACCAATTAAAAAAAAAGAACCGTAAAACTCTAATAAAATGTTAATTTGATTTATAACTTGGCATTGCATCTTAGAAATTGTATCCTTTGATTTGTAAGTCCAAACTGACTGCAGCCTGAATAGATATAAGTATTACATTATTATATTTGGCCTCTTGTGTGTAATTTGTTGACTTGTAACACTGCCAGGTAATTGGATTATGAGGCAGCTTGCAAATCATGCATGTTCTTGAATTATATTCTTAATTGAGAATTATGTGGATTTTATTGATTAATCTTAATGGCAATAGTATATAGTTTAACTAAATTAATACATTATTATTCAAACAAAATATACCTTTAGCGTCATTGATAGGGCCATAACTTTCGCGATATAAGGGCCGAAACTGCGTTAAACGGGGGCCCGCGACGGGCATTCGTCGCGTGACAAAGCGCGGGTGTCGTGTGCGACGGTCTCCATTGCAGAAACCGGGTTATTACCTGCGCAGTATTGCTAGTTCAACTTTAACGGTGTGCATGTAGTAGTATCGCTTATCGCAAGGTTGGCCTTAATGCAGTTTCGGCCCTAAAAGATTGCTTACTTTTCTTATGACACACCAGTAGCTATTGCGAGCGACTTCGCCCGCGCGATTGATAAAAATTATCCTAAGGCGACTTACCATATTGCAAAACTCATCTAAATCTGTTCAACCCTTTAGACATGACTTATTAACAAACAGTTCAATATTTGTTGTATTAAATTGGTGTGCTGCAACTATAGATATGAGTTAACCATGCATTATTGCTATAATGTATCATTTCAGTATTATTTAGCTAAATTGAAATAAAATGTGATTATTTGGTATAAAAGTAATTTATTATAAGAAATATTTACATCTTTTATTTTATAATGATACACTCATTCATATTACACATTCAACATCTTATCATCTCCATTTTACAGAGATACACCTGTTTTAACAATGCAACATATTGTCCAGTTTTGTAGATATTAATTTGCAAATCGACGATGAAGTGACAAGAACTCCTAACTGTCATTTTTGCGATTTTGTTTTTTTTACGTAGATAGACTTTAACCTTTTGAATATCGTAATTAGAGAGACAATAGGTGTGCGGACAATCGGACACCGGTGTCCTCTTGGTGCATAACAGTTTAAATAATCGGCAAAAGCAGCTAACTAGTCTATCTACGTAAAAAAAGCAAAATCGCAAAAATGTCATTTAGGAGTTCCTGTCACTTCATCGTCGAAATAATTGTAACACTAAAGTTGTAAAAATCTCACTAGAACATTTGTTTTTATAGCCAGTTCCAAGGGCGTCGCCAGCCGATGATCAAGGGCTATTGGAAGTATAGAGGATAATAGTATAAGTTTATTTTCTCCACAATACAACTCCTAATTGCTAACCTTATATCTACTTATCTACGGTAACATATAGGATGGGTATTATATTGTGGGAAACTGGTGCCTAAACTAGGCTCTGAAGCTGTAAAGCAAGCCTCTAGGTGGGAGGGGGGCAGTGCACCCCTGCCCCCCCTTGGCGACGCCCATGGCCAGTTCTAGATTGATAATAATAGATTCTAGATTTTTAATATGAAGTCAGTCTAAACAATATATTTTTCAGCTTACCTCAATAGAGAAGTTATTTTTATGTAATTTGCTAGCTGATTAAAGCTAGCATTATATAATAGAAGTTTTTATCTATGTATAAAATTTTTACAGCTTATTCTATTTCCAATAAATAAATCATAATTGCTACTTGTAATACTAGCTTATGTCAGATACTTCTTGCCTAAAAACTGGACCTTTTTCTCAAAAGCTGGCAATGTGATGACTGTATCTTCTTTGTAAAATGGGTTTAGCATGAGTTTGATGTACGCTTCATAGACATCTGTGAAGAAGTTCTTGATGCTGTCCTCATTGCGGGCATCATGGACCATTATGAATCTCATCTTGAAAAAAATTTGAGAGTTAATTGGACTGGTAAGTTACAGGATAATATTAAATGAGCTGCTAATTGTATAAAGTCACTTCATCAAATGTTTCTTCCAGTAAAGTTAGCAATATGAGTCTGCCACTCTGAAAGTGACTAACAGATGGAGACAGACAAATGAATAGCAAACTTAAATCTCACTAAAACAGCAATGCATATGATATAGCGTATCAGGAAGCCTGTTATTAGACTGCTAAAGTTATGAAAACGGTAACATTCAGTTGTGCTTGTTAAAAAACCTATCAGTCAGTCATAGGTCTGGGTGTCTTAAGTTTTACCACACCACTTCATTACTAAACTAGCTGTAAATTACACATATTAATTATGCATATTTGCTTGGGACATATTGTGTTATTAAGCTTACCTGACTAGCAGTCACAAAAGCAGAAACGAACCACTGGTTGAACTTGTCAACAGACTTCAGGTATGTGTTCGTAACCTTCCACATATGCTCATCAACCAGGTCGAGTGCTGCATGAGCTATGAACTGATTCAAATGTCTATTGTCTTCTTTCTGAAATAATAATGGTTATTTATTGAGAAATTGGTAAGACAGTGGTTCGGGTTTCCTCTCATCCTGAAGACAAAATTAAGCAAATTAGGAAAAAGTCGAATAAATACCTTTGGTTCTTTAGTGACTGGAATGAAATCCATTTCAAATATTGGGTTGTCAGAATGGCCGACAATTACGAAATAGTACGTTCCTGCCGACATTCTGAAATTTTAGCTTCATAAAACTCTAGAGAAAACTGCAATATAAATTAAATCTTTATTTTTGTAGGTGTCATCAGCCTGAACTTCCAAATCTGTCCAAATTAAAATAATGACATTAATGACAATGACGCAGTGTTGCCAACTCTATACTATGAGTGGGTGCTAAAAACATCTCAGATAGTGCTAGATTGATAATTTAAAAAATTACAAACAGCTTTTAAGTTTGAGAAGGCTTTTATACACAATGAGCTTAGATGATCAATCGACAAGGTTGCGGTGTGTTGCGCTGCAAACAAAACATTTTGGAGCAAAGCCTCGCTTAATAAACTTCAGTTTTACCAACTATGTCAACTTAATCCATAAAAAGTTTTACCAGACCCGATTAATAGTTTAAGTTTTTTTTTATAATTATGTTTTTTTTTTTATTCCGATGGCCGCTTACAGTACGACTGTTCTAACTTGGCAAGTCTGAAGTTAGGCTCTGCGAATTTTAGCGCTGTAGTTTCAGACTCGCCAAATTTGAACAGCATAAATGGTTAAAAAATAAATTCCATTAGCAGTTGTTATTGTTGTTAACAACTGTTATTGGTACTTATTTTTTTACAAGTGTACAAGCGCTAAAGTTCGCAGAGTCTAACTTCAGACTCGCCAAGTTAAAAAGGCCGTACTCAGTTCCGTTTTACAAAATGTATGTTTGTTACACATTGTTTTCGAGTTATTTTCGAGCACATGTCTGATATTTTTTTTGTATTTTGGATCGTTCTTCCACTCCTTTCTGTAATTTTAAATAAAATCACCTTTTTTGCTCAAAGGAACATCCATTTCCTTAGTTTTTCTAACACACTGATCTTTTATTATCTAGTTACACACAGTAACATATTAAACTTTATCAAACTAACAAAAAGCAAGAAATATAATAAAAAGAAAGTTATATCTTATAAACAGAACAAACATTTCTTGCAATCTTGTGTTTGGTAATAAAAAATAGTTACAATACTAATTTACATTTTATTCTGTAATAACCAGAAATTTTCGCATGACTGCTATTTAGTGCTAGAATCAATGCTAGGTGCTGTATGTTAGATTTCATTGCTGTGCTGACCGTGTGAAAATAGTGCCAAATCTAGCACTGAAAGTGCTAAGTTGGCAACACTGCAATGACGTTAAAATTATCTCTAGTTCCTAATGTCACAAAAATGTCAATGTTGTAAATAAACATTGGAATTGGTAAACGTAGTGCTTATATTCTCTTTGGGAATTGGATGGATATGACAAGGACAAACTTAGCGAGAAGTTTGTTTTGCAAAAGAGATCTAAGATAGATCTTAATCAATAAAACAAAACGACGTATTTGGAATGCTTACGGATGTGTTCACTTTAAAGGCTTATTACAATACATTGGGTAGTGTAATAAGCCTTTTAGCCAATTTTCAAAGATGAGTCCTGTTGATTCGTAGCCGAGGTCGAGTGAAGTGCTCGGGCCTGGCTGTTTTAAGTTTCCACAAATTGATTGGAATCGTAGTACATATTGTAATGTAAATTTAGTATAAATTTGTACCTAAGCCGCCTTATTCCAAAACGCGATCTAAAATAGTTCCGGGACTATAACTAGTTTTAATTGGCATTAAACATGATAATAGTCCCGAAAATACATTTTTTTAATTGGGTTTAATTTTAGTAATAATCCTGAAAACTACATTTAGATAGCGTTTAATCGGTATGTAGATCGCGTTTTGGAATAAGACAGCAAGTGTCGACTCACCTGTCTGAATTCAATTCAATTCTAAATACTAGACGATCACGGTCGCGGATCTTTTATATATCACAGCCTTGCTTTGCGAAGATTGTCGCGAAAGCACTGATTAGAGAGATACGCGAATGTTGACTCAATATATTTACTCCCAAATACTACAAAAGCATAAAATGTGTTACATCCGCATTCTGTTGGAAAACAATGTGACTGTATGCCGTATCAAATTCTAAACTTAACAACCACAGATTACTGATATGTAGCAAGCTTAACAACAAAGAGTATGTAAAGAGTCTTGACAATGGCTAACTAAATTATATACAAACCGTGCGAGGACAAAAGAAAAAAAAAATTAAAGAAAAAAATTGGCGGGAACGACTCGCGATGACATTGGAAACCACCAAGTACAAACAAAGTAATAACAAGCTTAGCACATACCAATAAAAAATATAAAATGAACTCCAATACAAGTAAAGAGACACAATTTATGGTCAGTACTTAAGTTGTTCAGATTTGCAATCGTTATTAATTTTGATTTTGTTTAAGATTCTTGGGTTACCCCGATTGACAAATTAATGTTGTGGAGAGGAAGTTGGACCAAATACGATTCCAAGCTACCGAACTCGTTTCTTCGTGTTCACTACGATCAACTTTTAGTTACAGCTGACACCAAGATTTTGGAATCGTTCAACATTCATCATAAAATCAAAGGAATTTATAAAGACGATGTTCTTATCTTGATTGTTAACAACTCTTATCAAGAAGTAAGTTTATTTAATAGAATACTGGTTCTCTCATTGCAAGCTATTGCTGCACAAAATGTTGAATTTTGATAAACGAAGAGAAAAACGGAGCTTCGCGACGATCATATACAAATTCTATCTTGCCTCATGTTTCAGATCAGGAAAATAAAATTCCAAATAAAATCCAATGTAGCACAGTGCCTTCAGATACTTGGCCAACACTTTCCAGTCTCAAACCACAACAACATACGAACCAGCAAAATTGTCAGCGCTAAATATAAAAATGTGGAAGATGTTCTTAGACATGCATTAGAAAATAAGGGTAACTTTTATATGTAACATTAAATTGTTAGGTACCGTTTTTGTGCAGTGAGCACTGTTGGCTGTGGTCATTCAGTAATTTTCTATTTTAGTGTTTTAAAAGATTGGAATATTAGTCATGTTTTTGGAACAATTGAAACACTCTTTAATTTAAATGACCTACTACACTCTTTTTTTTACCCGACTGCGCCAGAAGGAGGGTTATGTTTTTCGAGAGTATGTATGTATGTATGTATGTATGTATAATTGTTTGGCACGCTCTGCAGCCTGAACGGCTCGATGGATTTTAGCTTGAGAGGTGTCGTTAGATTCGTATTTACTGTGAGAGTGACACTGAGTATATCAAAATAAAAAAAAACAAAATGGCGAATTTTTGGCGCCAAATTTAAATGTTTGGCAAGCTCTGCGGCCTGAACGGCTCGATGGATTTTAATTTGCGAGGTGTCGTTAGATTGTAATTACTGTGAAAGTGATATCGTAATAAAATAAAACTAAAAAAATAAAAATATAAAACGGTAATTTAAAAAACTAAAAAACCCGACTGCTTTTCTAAGTATACATGAAAAAGCCCTAAAACAAGGAAGTTGTTGTACCCGATTGCACTTAACTATATAATATTTTAAATACAAGATAAATTTTAGCAGTCGGGACCCATTCTAGAAAGTCAGTCGTCAAGTCAGTAGATTGGAGTAATCTGCAGTGTAATAAAGGTATGTGCCCTCAATTCACTAAGCCTCCATTTCTAGAACGGGTCTCGACTGCTACAATTTATCTTGTATTTAAAATATTATATAGTTAAGTGCAATCGGGTACAACAACTTCCTTGTTTTAGGGCTTTTTCATGTATACTTAGAAAAGCAGTCGGGTTTTTTAGTTTTTTAAATTACCGTTTTTTTTTAAAATTAAAATTGCAACGTAAATATAATTTTATTATTATCCTGAACTAAAAATATCTACTTAAAATTATTCTTAAATCAAAATACAAAGATTACGCTCGCGTTTCAAATGTACCGTTATTCTAAATGATAGTGTTCCGGAACATTTGAGTGATTCAGATGCAAATGTTCCAATAACAAAGATTAATCATTTGAATACTCTAATTAGAGACACAATAGAAAGAGAATAGTTGTGCGAATGCCGGTGTTCGCTTGGGGCTTGAGTAATTAAGACACACTTTGGCCACGCCAACCTTGCTGGCTTGCTGTGACATTTGACATTTCGAAAACTACACTGCTGGGCTGTCGCCGATAGTGGCTGATTCATTGTTTTCACTCCACATTAACTAATGCTGAAAACTGAAACTTTCCCTTCTTCTTCTTCTCGAATCGATAGTTTCCATTTCCCTCAGAGTTTTTTAACTTTCCTTTAAAGGCCTAGTACACTATTCAGTTTTTAAGAAACTAATATAGGAAATCGGAAGGTGTAATCTCAGTTAGAACAGATTGGATCCGATTAAGGGCTGATTTCACCATTCAATATAAAAACTCAGTTTAACTAAACTGAGCTCAGGGTAATCTAGTTTAAAGAACCGTGTCGTAACATGGGCGACAACAAAATAATTGAAACTGAGTTTAGCGTAAACTAGGTTTAATTCATAGCGGTGAAACGCAAAATGAAGCTATAATCTCGATTAGGCGCTCAAACTGCGTTTTATTTTATATAATCGTGATTAGTTTCTTGGTGAAATTGGCCCTTAGATCCCGACCGCTCTACTTCCTGAATTGTCTACAATTTATAACAGTTTGATCACGACGCTACAATTTATAACAAATATCAGTCCTAGTTTTTTTTTTTTTAAATCTTTATTTAAAAAGCTTTGTCACTATGACCAGTGATCGAATTGCTTGGTCTTACGTCTCAAGTTCCTAAACATGCAGTAGTTCCATATCTAAGTTCCTTATATTGAACTCCTTTTTTTTTAAATAATAAATATCGTTTTACCCCACATTTTCTATTTTCCTTTTTTAAGTCCATTTTCCCACTGTTACGGCTAGAGCAAGTCCAATCTTACCAACGTTGTGTTTTGTTATTGTATGTTGCTTTGATAAATACGGCGCCATCGATCGATCGATTCAAAACGTGCATCCCAGTACAAACCTTCTCAAATGCGATCTTCACGATTGCGTCTGTATGCGTCGTCTGTACGATTTAGGCGTCCATTACACGGTCACGCAGGCGTCAATCATTTTCATCATTCATGATTGATGGAAATGATTGAAACCTGCATGACCGTGTTATGGACGCCTTAGAATTCTAGTTAGTGCAGTGTGTTCACTAGCTAACATTTTTGCTTCCTAACTGTTCTAAATTGATATCTTGAAAATTGGATATTGTAATAAGCCTATTTGAGAAAGTTCTAAAATAACAATGTATTTTAATGTTATAACTTTTTTTTCTAGACGTGACCAGTACTTCCAAGATACCAAATTCTTTCAAAAATTTCATGAAGTTATGCTTGTTAGATCCAACATTCCCTCATTTAGTTTGTGAAGCAGAAAAAATTGTCAAAAATGAAATAATGGCTAAGAAATAGGATTTTTTTGCTTAATGTTATTTTTGAACGCAATATTTTTTGTTATCTGTTGTCAATTTGTTTTGTTATTTGACAGGCGTTTGAATTTCAAACTCAAACGAAAACTTGGTCTATTTGTTGATTGTTGTGATTTTAAAGTGAATTAAATTTTAATTAGTCCTTGTTGTTTCATTTGCGTTATATTTCTCCAAGAATGAATCCAAACAGATATGTTCCTGGTCAATCCAGCGTGCTGCGGAAGCCGAGGTATATTTTTAACAACAAATTAATAGAACAACGATAGAATAGTTTCATTATGACGCTTTTAGTTGTAAATAAGTCTACAATCAGTGATGATTACATTATATAAATGTAATAAAAAAAATACAATCGATGATTACAACTCATTTCGTATAATAACTTAGGCTAGAAGGCAAAGTATCCTTACTGCCGAAACCTCGTCGCCCTGGCTCCACTGATCGTTTGTCGTCGGAGGCACGCAGGCCTAGCGCTGCAGGACATCGCTCGAGCAGTGCAGAACCCGCCCGAGGAACGTTTGGAGGCGGAAGGCTGAGCAGGGAAGCTTCTGCTACCAAGATACCTTTGAATGGAGTAAGTTTGTTCTTTGTTTTATAATATTCATACAGTTTGGTCAAATAACTTAAACTGTTCTGAATTCAGCCCATGAAGTACTGGTTTTTTATGATATTTATTATTGTGATTTATTTTTGTAGTTTATTTCTGAATTGAATGTATTGTATTGTTCCGTAAATTAAAAGTATTGTATCAGTTGTAAAGTTTTTTTGTTGTGTGTTAGATATGCTGACTTCGGTTGCACGAGGGATAATACTAATGTATTATACTTTTATAGAGATCCCGTTCCCAGCAAGGGGAGAGATTTGGTCAGTCCTCCATGACACCTCTGCGCTCCAGCCACTATGCTGCCAGACCAACTACAACACCCGTTGTAAGTACATCCATTATTTAATAAAAACTGTCAACAGTTTCAACCACGTAAAAGTAAAAAATTATCCTAAGGGAAGACAGTCACAGAATAAAAAGTATCCTATATCCCATTCCAGGATGTTGTCTGTCCTTGTGCAAATATCATCCAAATCCGTTCATTGTTTGAGAATGAATGAGTAAGAATATACATACAAACTTTCACTTTTATAATATAATAATGTGATAACCTAAATAATAGACTTTATTCTCGAATTTCACCAAATATTGTATGGCATATAAGTGAAATGTACTAAATCATAAACTTGTCAGTGTTTAAAGGCATTAACACCATTAGTTTTCTTCCTAGACAATGAAAGATAATACTACCCATGTTTGTTTGCAGAGAACTCCGTCAGAGGATCGGGCAAGTAGAAGCTGGCAAACTTCTCTTGACAGAGCTTTGGCCTTTGTGACCATCAAAGATCAGAGGTAACATGACTAATTATCAGTGCTAATTTCTATAGCAAGTTATCTCTACCATCTTATACAATAAACTATTCCATTCCTTTATTGTTATTTATCCGTAACTGAAATTTGCGGTATTTTGGTATGAAAAAACTGCAATATCATAGGTTTAAGTTTTAGATAAATACTTAAAATTATAAAGGTATGGAAAATGATTGTTTGTACTGTGTTAAATTAAGGTGTGCAATAAGGGAATAAGATAAATAATAATAAATACACAATCAGTCATGAAGGCCTGCATTTCCTCGTTAATAATAATTTTGGACATGCAAAAGGTTTCCAAACTATTTGAAACACACGCATCAACTAACAGCTGCTAGTATGCTTTACAAAATAATAATTAATTTCTTCGCATCTTCAAGCCCATGTAATTAGCAGTGATAGGAATAGGTAGTGCCTATTAGCCTAAACTTCGAAGAACAGAGACAAAAAGCGGAGACTTCCTTAGGACTAAATTATTTCCGGGACATCTGTCTCGAAATTTCGAGACAACACTTAAATACATTTAAAAAAATGTGTTATTTGGAGTAAGTAATTCGTCTATATTTATCTAAAGTTTGCGATTAGACATAAAATTTATAATTTATAACTCCATAATAACAACTTATCCTATATCAGCCTATTCTATATTAGTCTATATATCCCTCTCCTAGAGAAGAGGCCTGAGTCTCAGCAGTGGGAACATTATAAGGCTGATGCAATGCAATGCAAGGCTATATCAGCCTAGTGACACACACTGCGTGTGTTTGTATTGTTGCGATCAGAGAGGTCTTCTTAAAATGTGCATGATATAGATGACTTCCGTATTTTTTTCACGCCTTTATCCCGGAGGAGTAGGCAGAGATCACAGACTATGTTATATCTAATACCTATGCAATTACTAATATTATAAATGTGATAGTTTGTATGGATGTCCATTACTTAATTCCACTGAAAATGCTGAATTTGGTAGTGATATAGATTAAGGTGTGGATTAGCACATAGGCTACTTCCTATTAAAAAAAGTATAGTTCCGATGGGATACAAAAACAGTAGTACACGAGGGAAAAGCCGGGGGCATTAACTAGTTAAAAAAAAAGTAAGGGCCCTTTCACACCACCGATATTGTCTGGCGATTCCTAGGAGATTTCCATGCAAAAAAAAACCTCATTAATATTAAGATCATACCACTTTGTATACCTACATTCTGGCAAATAAATGAATTATTTATTTATTTTAAGTACCTTTTTTTAATGATAAATTCTTTCTACTATAGAGAATGCTAAAATGATAAAAATTACCGTTTTATTATTTGAAAGCCTTTTTTTACACTTGAACTTTAGAAATCTCATTAAACGTAGCCGAGAGTGAGCTAGAAAGAAGATATTTACTTCGAAACGTGTACGGCTTCTTATAAAAACATTGTGATTAATTGTGTATTACGATCAACAAGTAATTTACAAAATGTTCTACAAAAAAAAATTCAGAAAATTTTATGGTTGTAACGACTGTGTATGTTATTTAATAAGATATATCTATGTTATAAATATATTGATAAATTTTATGTCTAGTCGCAAACTTTAGGTAAATATAGACGAATTACTTATTCCAAATAACAATTTTTTTAAATGTATTTAAGTGTTGTCTCGAAATTTAGGGATAGATGTCTTGGAAAAAATTTAGTCCTAAGGAAGTCTCCGTTTTTTGTCTCTGTTCTTCGAAGTTTAGGCAAATAGGCACTACCTATTCCTATCACTGGTAATTAGCAGGTTTTTGTCGGCAGGCCTATCTCGACGGTAGCGTGGCAGCGCGCCGAGTCGGTCCGCGTGGGCGAAGCCCTGAGCGCGCGCGGCGGCGGCGCCGGCCCGGGCATGGCGCTGATCCGGCCGCTCACCATCGCGCGCTTTGTTGACATCGCGGCCGCATTGCTGTCGGCCATTACCATGGACGCCAAGCTTAACACTGATAATTACGTTACTAAGGTGAGCATTCATACAGGTAAAGGTAACCTATAGATGGATACAGACTGTGGGACACGTGTGCTACCCACATCACACTACTGGTGCGCGGCACGTGCGAGGCGAGCTAGCGGGTGTCGGCGAGGTGTTTTGGTCTTGAAGCGTTTATTGCGATGTATTGATTGGTTACCATGTAGACACCTCATAATATGCAGTGACCTCAAAATCTGATATTGTCTCCAAGGCGTGCAGCTGGCCTATGTGGTCACATTGTATGAATGTCATCAACCTTTCAGTACAGGCTGATTTTTTTTAATCCTATTTATTTACGCCCTATTTTTTACCTACTCTCGAACAAACTAAATAGCGGGAGCGTCCAGACATTACGTGATGCCCAATCTCGCGTGGGGGAGAAAGGGTATCTGTATAAATATCTGGCATATCCTTTCTAATATTATTTGCTATACCATGATTCTGATATGGAAGCTTGAAAGTTTTAAACCAGTGATCTCGTTCGTCCCCAGCTGCCGCACCTGTCGAAGCGGCTGCTGTACCCCGGCACGGTGTCCAAGTCGTGGCTGAAGACAGTCAACACTCTGCACGCGTTCCCGCACGCGCTGGCGCTGATAGCCTACTTCCTGGACCTCGTCAGCCATATCGTGAGTATTCTTACATTTACAAAACAAAGCCCCTTACCGTATCTATCTATCTGTATGAATTCAAAAATAGTGAATGGATTTTGATGCAGTTTTTGCCGAATGTTTCGTGACGAAGCGAAGGCATGGATGATTTTCTTTCTTCATTAATCATGTAATGTTTACTAAAGGAAATGCCGGTGCTAGACGAGTGGCTGTACGTCGGCAAGGACGAGCTATCGTGTCTGCGCAGGGACTACTTGTACAAGTGCTGGATCAGGTATGCCTATGCTATGTTATATTTTAGGTTTTTGTCAGGGTTTTATCTATAAATGAATTAAGACAACATATTGAACATTAAAAAGAAATATTGTTGCGTCTTCTGCGCCCGCCACGACTTCGCGCTTGTACATTAACAATAACATATACAGGGTGTCCAGTAAATAGCACGACATACTGCAGGGGGTGATAGCTAGGGTCACTACCTATCAATACAACACAATATATGTTCAGCAAAATCTTACGGATTTACAGTTTTACAAAATTTTCCGAAATACCGAAAAATCTCTACCTTGAAACAGATTTTTAAGCATCTCGTAATGAAAAAATCCTTTTCTAGTAGGTACTTTTTTTTACATCAAATTATTCGTGAATAGTTACTTTACTCGTTGATAAGTCTTTTTTCTATCAAAGACAAGAATGTTTTCAAGAAATACCATTTTTTGTTTAAATTTGCACAGAACTATTTTCTTATCACTTAAGTTTAACCTACAGTGGTGAAAAAAAAATGTATGTGGCTGTTTTGTACAACAAACTTAAAAAATAGCTTGTTTAATGGTGATTTTGGAAAGATACAATACTAGTACATTTTCATTTTAAAAAATACGAAAAATAAGCTATTTTAGTTAATAAGAGCATTTTATTTTAAATGCAAGTAATGTGACTTTGAATTCGAATCGTTGTAAGGTCGTACTACGGTTCGAATTACATAATAATTAATCTACAGCCGACCGGCCGGCCAGTCTGTAAATGACATCTTGAAGGATAAGGTGATAGTAAAAAAAACAGAGGAGTTAACTTTAATAAACATTTATTTAAATAAATTACAATAAATGCTCAAATTGCTTCCCTTGTGCCCTAATACACGCTCGGCATCTTCTTAAAAATGAGCTTTTGAGACTTCTCAGGCTTATTTCCGATATTTTTCTTGCTGCAGTGTTAACCCTTGCTCTCAATTCATTGTCATTTTGGATCGGTTTTTCATAGACTTTGTCCTTCATGGCACCTCAATAAAAAAATCCAGGGGGTTTAGGTCCGGAGACCTAGGTGGCCATAATATCGGTCCCAGTCGCCCAATCCACCTGCCTGGATAAGCTTCATCTAAGTAGGCTCTTACTTCCCGGCCATAATGAGCAGGGCACCCATCATTTTGAAGCCACATCACCTCTCTTAGCTCACTCGGAACATTTTCAAAGAGCGTGGGTAGGGTTTCTCGTAAAAACTCCCAAGTAATTATTGGCATTTAATGTAGGTGGAAGCTCGACGGGACCCACAATCTGGCCATTAAAAATCTCACACCATAAATTTATTTTGAATTGGTACTGGGACCTGTCTCCTCTTGACACATACGGATTTAAGGTAGCGTACTGACAAGTGTCGCAAATAAGGTTGAGAGTGAGACACAAAATCACAATGCAAGAAAGAGCGGGATAGCACATGCGCTTCTTTTGTTAGACAGTAACCGGTCGGGTCGGGTCGGTCGGCGAGCAGGTAAAAACCTTTAGTCATTACGCGTGCATGTAGCATTTTACGTGTCACAACTAGTTTTATAATAATTCGCGTAAATGAGCAGCTATTACTTATTCTCATAGTGGTTTTTATCAAAATTACGTTAATTACATTTTCAACAAAATCAGCTTCTCTGGAACTAAAATAGCAATTTTTTGTATTTTTTTAATGAAAATGCACTAGTATTGTATCTTTCCTAAATCGCCATTAAACAGGCTATCTTTTAAGTTTGTTGTACAAAACTGCCACATACTTTTTTTTTTTTCACCACTGTAGGTTAAAGTTATGCGAAAAGAAAATCGTTCTGTGAAAATTTTAACAAAAAAAAACTATTTCTTCAAAACTTTCTTGTTTTTGATAAAAAAAAAAAACTTATAATGAGTAGAGTAACCTATTCACGAATAATTTGAAGTAAAAAAAGTTCTAGAAAAGGATTTTTTCATTACGAGATGCTTAAAAATCTGTTTCAAGGTAGAGATTTTTCGATATTTCGGAAAATTTTGTAAAACTGTAAATCCGTAAGATTTGGCTGAACATATATTGTGTTGTATTGATAGGTAGTGACCCAAGCTATCACCCCCTGCAGTATGTCGTGCTATTTACTGGACACCCTGTATGAAGACATGGCTAAAGGCCCATTTAGACGGTGCGAGTTTCTGGAAAGGTTTGCTTGGCAATTGTTGCATATGATTTTCTCGAACTAAACCATTCTCGTGACGAGCGAGAGGTATGACTTACCTCTCGCTCGTCCACTCTGGCGAGAATCGAATGTTCGAGACGATAACCTCGCACCGTCCAAATTGGCTCTAAAGGATTAGTATCCAGGCTAAAAATATAAAAATCTCCTATCCACACATGGCCTGACAAGGATACTGTTTTTTTTTGTAATTAATTGTGAGTCTATTCTGGCAGAATAAAAACCATTTTCTTTATACTTTTCTTAAAAAATAAAAAAAAGCAACAACTTTTATCCCAGGTGTTGTGAGTGTGTTGGTTTTATTTTGTTTATGTACAAGTTGAAAAACCAATACATTATCTTATTCACTTTTAACCAATCTTGAATTAGATTTACTAGTAATATTATTATCCTTCGGCTTTGGTAAAACAATTGATCCTCGACTAGACATATAATAAATTCATTTTTCTCTTGGGCACAGATTCCAAGACCCTGGTCATCAGTTTGAAGACCTGAACGAGGAGTATCTGCAGAGCTTGAAGGTGTTACTGGGCAATGACGAAGAGAAGATCGCAGAGTTAAAACAGACCATTAAAAGTAAGTTTTTTTTTATAACATGTCATACAGATAATCCAGAATTTTTCCAGATAATAAATTAGATGTCAATTAAAGACATGATTTCTGAATAAAAATTAAATGGGTATTACATTTTTGGCAGCAGTACTCAAATATAGTGTGATGAGGGTTGCATTTATATTATAAATGAACCGCGTCGGAAGTTCGGAACATAATAATCCAACTGATCTTGTGTACAACAACCTCCTTGCTAAAAAGCTAGAAAGTTGTACGCAAAATACGCGCTTTAGTCGTGGAGTTGCGGATACCAGCCCGAAATACAAAACAACCTCCTTGCTAAATATCTAAAAGCGTAATCCTACGTGTCCGCCCGACACCACGATATTATAAGTTAAAGTTATCACAAGTCAGATCCCCAAGATACAGGTTTTACATGATGGTAAAAGAGTATTTTGACATTCTTCTCCATTAAAGGCCCTGATCGACGGGCGAGTAAAACCGCGGTCTTATGGCTCGTCGGTAAAGCTCGCCGGTGTATCATTGCAATACGAACGACGAGCCTGGCTCGCGGCTCGTCGTGTTTGCTTCATTTTCTACTCGGCTCGTCGTTCAAAACTGTTTTACTCGCTATTCGATCAGCACCGATGAGGTCCGAGTAAAACCGATGTTCTATAAAACTGCGGTATTGGCTCGTACGTCGATCACCCACTAAACATGTGCGCTTTGGAATGGAATGTGCTTGCACTTTTCTGACTGACTTTTTGACAATTCAACCGAACTTAATTTATTACTGAAATGGTTGCGAGTTAGCGTATTTTACAACGAACTACCTTTCATAGTTTTATACTTTTTTTTTTTTTTTTTTATAGAGCCTATTGTGTGTCCCACTGCTGGGCAAAGGCCTCCCCTTTCTCCTTCCAAACTTCCCTGTCTAGAGCAATCTCTGGCCAATTTTACGGACGGGCAGGATACACATATCGATGAGTTTTCGTTTAAGTGTTATCGGAAGGTTACCCTTCATGTGCTCTTTAAAGGTCCAGAAAGTCTTCCAAGCGTTTTGGATTCGTCTTTCGACTTCCATGTCTTGCCTGTTTTTAAACGATATTATCTGGCCTAAGTACGTATACTCATCGACATATTGCAACACTTGCCCGTCTACCTCGACCCTACGTTTCGTGCTGTTGGTCATGATCTGGGTCTTAGATCTGTTCATTGTGAGTCCAACCTCAAGACTTGCCGTGCTCAGATCCTGGAGCATTGCTTCAAATTCTGAAGGTGATGTGGAGAATAGCACAATGTCGTCAGCAAAGCGGAGGTTCGTTAGCTGGTGGCCACCAACGTTTATACCTCGTGACTTTTTTAGTTTTATACTACTAATATTTAATTCATTAGACATTTAATGTCTGCTCAACCAATTTTGACTTCTATTCCCTAGACATTAGGACGACGTTGAAAGTAAAAAAGTAGTTATAATACCAACTATGTACTGCAGCCGCCATTTGTCATCCCTGTATAGTACGCGGCAAATAAGTTAAACCATTTGCAGCATAACCATTTGCTGCCGTAGTATAAAAATAAAAGTCAAAATCCGTTGAATGGACAGCAAAAAAGGTTTGTGTAAATGTCTAATATTACTGCGAATGGAGTACAATGCTAAATACCTTGGTTCCAGAGTATGAGCACTGCCTTGAGGATGAGGTGGAAGCGGCCGCGCGCGCCGACGAGGCTCGTCGGGTGGACAGGAGGGAGACGCTCCTCTCCGGCCTCAAGGCGGAGCGCTCGGCGCGCCGCGCCGACCGCGCCGTGCACGACCAGCAGTGCACGCTGCGCGCCGACCTGGCCGACGCCCTCCGACAAGTGGACGTAGAGATTGACAGGGCTACGTGAGTCCTTATTTTTTGTAAAAAGACATTCACTCGATGATGATGAGGAGCCTGTTCACTCTAGCCATGAAGACACCCAAATCGCAGCAGGCAAATATTATAGTACCAGTTACGAAGTGTAATTGTTTGTCTCACAGAGCAGAGAGCCAGCAACTCAAGCAAGAGTTAGAGACGCAGCCGCTCAGTATAGAGCAGCGCACCAAGCTGCTGGACGAAGTGGACTACGCGCTGCGGGTGCAGGACTCCAAGCGGTCGCTTGCGGAACAAATCGGCAAGGTAAACTAACATTGTGTAAATTCTAGTACTTTCGATGTGTGGTGGTGTGAGTCTTTTTGTTACATTCTATTTCGATTCCTTCCTACTTTACCTTAGATGCTGTCTTATTCTCTAATGTACGAAGACGTAAGCGAAGGAGGGGTGAATATCACTGTATATTGGTCCCATGTATAAGTGAGCGAGTGAGGGAAAGGATGCACACGTAATAACATATTATCTCCCGCCTAGACGTGGCTTGTCTCTGTTAAGATTAGCCGCTATGGCGAAAATTGAGTCAAGAAGACAAATCTATTGATAAGACTCTGGGATTGAACCCATTATTAACTTTCCAAGATTATCCAACTATATTTTATGATCTTTGATGATCTCTGTGTAATATTCTTTAAACCTTCTCTTAGATGGTGCTGAGCAAAGAGACAGAGCTAGCTCTGTGGCAAAAGAAGACCTTGGACAGCTGTGTGGAGTACAAACAGGGCCTCATCCACTTATCAGCGCAGTTCCCAGATCTAGCTTCGCTGGCTATCGATGAGAAGTAAGTTATAGTCATCACAGATGCTGTTCAACAAGGAGAGAAAGAGCTGATTCTGCAGCAAAAGGTCCTGGGCAGCTGTGTGGAGTACAAACAGGGCCTCAGTCACTTGACAGTGCAGTTCCCAGATCTAGCCTCACTGGTTATCCATGAGAAGTAGTAGTCGTCACGAATCCTGTTCAGCAAGGAGAGAGAGAGCTAACTCTGCAGCAGAAGGTCATGGACAGCTGCATGGACTACAAATAGGGCCTCGTTCACTTGTCCACGTAGTTCCCAGATTCTTCTCATTAACAGTAAGTTTTGTTGATAGCATCTAGACCGTAGTGTGGCCGCTGGCTACTAGTCTACTGTTGCGTTGATGCTTTTCCGTAGGACCAGGGTTAAGAGAGCCAGGTAATACCTCCTCCAATGGTCAGGTGACAGGCTGCGAATGAGTATGGAGAGGTGAACCTGGAGCAGTGTGTGCTGTTGCATGTTGGCTTCGTACTAGCTAACATGTACATATTTGGTCCCCAGAGAGCTGATGAGCGCGGAGTGCGCGGCCAGCGTGTGTTGCGGCGTGGAGGCGCTGCGGGCGCGGGCCGCGCGCCTGGCGCAGCGCCGCGCCGACCACACGAGGGAGAAGACCACGCTGGCTAGGAAGAGGGCCGCGCTACTCGTGAGCCTATTCTTGTTTATTTAGACCTACTGTTAACATCGTGCCATCGTGTCGTTGCTGCTTCGCTGGCAAAGTTTCATAGTTTTGTATGTTAGCTGTGAGCAGGTGTATATCAAGCGTATAGTGACGAATACGCGTCTATGAAGCTACACGTCCGTGTACAAGGTCAGTTGGCCTTACTTAAACTTGTATGTACAGTAGTGGAACATAAGCAGACTCAACTGTTTGACTGTCATTCAAAAAAACAAATGCTCTGAGCGCCAAGCTACGATTTCATAGTGTTTGTTTTGGGATCTTATATACTATTATGGATGAATCAGCCACATAACTAAATAAATGTTTTTCACTCAAAACAGGAGGAAACCCGCGCAAAAATCCGTGAAATGAAAACCACAGTCCAACGCGAGCAAGACATGTTAGACAACGAGACAAGCAAGGAAGCCGCCGACGTGGCTGCCTCTGCTGCTGAGCTGAGGGAACTCAATGCCAGGATGCAAGAATTGAAGCAGCAGCATGAGCAACACCTCCGCGTGGACGCCGAGCTGACGTTCTGGGAACAGCAGAATGACGCGTGAGTAATTAGCTTATTCGCGTTAAGAAAATAGTTACATCATCGTTGTTACTCCGCTAAGCCACGCCCCTTGACCAATGTGATTATAGTAAGTTAGAGCCCATTCGCGTTAAGAAAATAGTGACGTCATCTATGACACTTGCCTAAGCCACGCACCTTGACGTATCGCATTACAGTAACTTAGAAACCATTTGCATTAAGAAAATAGTTTCATCATCGTTATTACTCAGCTACGCTAAGCCACGCCTCTTGACTAATTTGATTAAGTTAGAAACCCCTGGTCATGTTGATTAGTTGAATTAGATATGAATACCTCACCTTAGCTCAACAATAATAAACCTCATATAATGATATGAATAGAACCCAAAAAAAATAACCTTGCAG
Source organism: Leucania comma (assembly GCA_958295575.1). NCBI lineage: Eukaryota > Metazoa > Arthropoda > Insecta > Lepidoptera > Noctuidae > Leucania > Leucania comma. The sequence goes on from OY282484.1 coordinate 2,255,301, forward strand.
ACACACAAACCCCTCTCCCCACGCACACTCACACGACTACTGTACACACTTCTCTAACTACACATTTATTTATTTATTTATTTATTTAACAATTTGTACACACACATAAAAAAAGAGAAAAAAAAAGGAAGAAAACAGATAAATAGGTACAGAGTATTTATTATATTTCATTGCACTGGCATTGGGGACAGGGTCCAAGTTGCTGGTGGTCAGGGCTCCTGACATTATTATTATTTCGTTTATTCATTTACATTACATATTTTTAACAGTTTTAAATATTACATATTACATAACACGCAAATAAAGAAAAAAAAAAACATATAAAAAATAGTAGTCCGCCGGTGTCGGTAACAGGGTCTAAGCTACCGGTGGTTAGGACCCCAGAGACAGGAACCTCTTCACAATACGAGCCATATCGAGGAGTTACTGCCTTCTGTACCAGGCCTTTGATCTAACCGCGCAACGACGCCTTCGAGAGATGGTCGTCGAAGATTTTGGTTATTAGGCCATTGGCGGTCAGGACCATCGGCACAATGATAGCCGAGTCCACATTCCACATGTCGACAACCTCGTGTGCTAAGTCGAGATATTTGATTTGTTTCTCTTTCTCAGCTTTAACGAGATTCTCGTCATGTGGGATGGTGACATCAGTTAATAATAATTATTTGACTTAAAGATGTAGAACAGCTGTTTTGGGACGCAATTGCAACGATAGATTCAAACCAATGGAAGAAATGTTTTCTTGTTTCCCAGTTGGCGCACAAAGCTGTCCGCCCTACACGAATACGTGGCCAGTCAACGCGCCGACGCCGCGCGGCTGCTGGACGCGGCGCGCTGCAAGCGCCTGCACTTGCTGGGCGGCTGCGTACAAGAGTGGAATGACAAGCTGGCGCAATGATGTGCAGTGATACGACCATAATATAATAAATGAATTATTGTGCATTTTTCAATAGTCCGTAGCTTAAACTGAGGAATAAAAATGGCAATTTAACAGATTTTTTATGGAGAATACATGAATCCTCATAATAATTTTTCAGATTAAAACTATCTGACTATGTATATTGAAAGATCAGCTTTAAGTCCTATAAACAGAAAAAAGAAATACAAACTAAATGACTTCGAAAGTGCAAACAAATCGAAATATCTTCCTCATAAGCCAGTGTAAATAATATTTAGTGGGTCAGCCTTCTGTCGGTCGAGCTGACCAACAATTGACGTAGCATTAGTAAATAACGCCCTGGTGGCACTTGAATTAGAAACCCTATGTATGAGCTAGTTAGCTTACGTATAGTTTATAAGTTTAAAAATCATGGTCGCTCTGTCATCATCCATAAATATTGTCATAAAACAATCCCAAAGTCAAAATGTGTATTTTCTACATGTTTATTTTATTATATTTTAGTCAATAATTAAAATATCATGTCTTCAAGAAACCATTGTTTTATTTCTCATGAACCTTGCTCTCGACTCAATTTAAAATATTTTGATTCACTAGCTGACCGGTGAACCGTACCGCCTAATAAACTATGAATATTGTGATTGGATTTTTTTTCGTAAGTTTTCCATATTTTCTCCGTTTAAACCTTCCCTGGAGTATATCACGAACAGCTCAAGACCAAAATTGGCCAAATCGGTCCGGCCGGTCTCGCGTTAACGAACAGCTATATATTTTTGCGTCTAAAATATATAGCTGTACGCTCATAGTCACTTATAGTTATTGATTAAATGATTACTAAAAAAGTTTTTTAAGATTATACTAACGGAAATTCAATCCTGCTTGAAAGGCTTGCGCGGGTCGGCTAGCTTCGCAACCGCTTCTAGCTTAGATAACGATATTCGTAGCTGTCGCGTGTGGCCATGCTAAGATATAAAATGAAGTCAAGAGTCGGTATATCGATTTCTATGTAGGTTCCTGAGGAGTAACTAGGGCCTATTTTATGAATTTACCGAATTTCCCTCTTTTGCTGTAAATTAGCTCGAAGCATCCAATGTAATAAAAAATATAATTATATAAATGAAAATTATTATGCAAAAGAGGAATTTAGGACCAACTAAGTCGCAAAGCTAAAATGCTAGCTTAAAAATAAAACCGCTAAATCTTAACTATCGTTTTATTTCATCATCTCTCACTGATGATCATTTCAACACTATTTGCAACGGTTTCGCACATCATCTTGAAGTCCTCTTGCGCCCAGCCGTGGTTGTGAGCCGACTTCTTGCTTTGTTCAACTTTCTTCGGCGGCGGGACCGATGGCTTGAACGCCATCTCTGAACCGTCGTATGCGTTGAAAATATGTGAGGGCGTCCTGGGAAGCAAAAACCACGTTAAAATAAGAAGCCAAACAAAAAAATAGATGCGCTTTTGGAACGTACACTTTTTTAAAGATTTAAAAACCATGAATTTATTTTAGTAGGCTGAAATTCGACACTTTGGTTGGTGACCAAAGTGTCGACTTGTCGAACACAAACAAAAACGTGATACTATTGGATATAGCGAGCAACATATCTGCTACAGCAATGTCTATGTGCTATTGAATCTGCCGCGAAGCCGCACCGCGCGCCGCTTAGTGGCATCAATGTACGTCAGAAGTTTCAAAATACAATATCTTCAATCGCTGTTAAATCATTCTAATTTTGAACAGGAAAGATGTAGTACGTGGAAACTGAAACTTGCAGTTTTTTTTTAATCCTCACTGCAAGGCAAAGGCTTCCTCCTTTTCATTCCAAATGTCTTTGTTTTGGGCGATCTCTGGCTTAGTTTTCCTCGCGAATATGATCACAAAATTAATATAAAATACAGTTGAAGTCAAGTCAAAGTCAAAATGTTTTTATTTCATATAGGCCTACATGGGCACTTATAAAACGTCAGAAGCTAGTGCGCGGTTCCAAATTGAAAAAAAAAAAGAACTGGCAAGAAACTCCATGGTTACTATTTAAAAAAAAAATGGTTTGTTGTGCATTATTTCCAAATTACAGTATTAATAATTATGTAAGGACAGTGTAGACCAGCCAATATTGTGCCCAAAAGCACAATAAAAATAATCATAATAATAAAGATAAAGTGACTCGTAATAAGAATTCGAAGTCTACAGTGTTCTCACATTCACATTGTAAAGAAAAGCTATATAAAGAAACGAAAACAAAACAGAAAAAAATTATAATTACAACTATCACCAATTTCACTATGAGGTGCTAATAAAATAAATTACTAATGAATTTGTGATAGTTGAAGTCTAAATAATATTGCAAAAGCAATGTGTTAAAAAATAAATAAAAAATAATAAACAATGTATGTATTGAAACAAAGATGGAGCAGTTAATAGACACAATATGAATGAGTTACCAGGGGGCCACATGTGCAGAAGCAGTCATTGCCAAACAAGCGTATCTTCGACATAGTCCTTAACCTTATAGTATGCTTTTTTGGTTAGGACACGCTTAATATGAGTTTTGAACTTTCCCAGCTAAATCCATTACTCTGACTGTTATGTCTGCTCGATTAAACTAACCGATTTGGGTGAAATTTAACATTGAGTAGAGTATGCTGGGACCCCAAGAAAAGATATTGACGTTTTTTATTTGAAGAACACCCTGGACGTAAGTTGCAGTGATCAATATGGAAAGCACTAAATTGGTTGTGCGCTAGGTAGGGCGCTGCAAACATCACTTGGCGAAATGGAGTTTTATAGACCCGTCGGATGCTCATGTCAGTGTGGTGCTCCTCTTCAAAACATGAGCCACACATCCCCCAAATGCCCATACATCTGCACTTTAGAGGATTTAATGAGTATCCCTAGCCACCTACTGGGTCCATAGAGTTCAACGAGTTAACCATCAATTCGACAAGAAGAATTTCTACTTCGGGTCTACAACAACTGACATTCAGGCAGACGAAGTCACGGTCAAAACTTAGATATGTAGTGGTGTGTAATTTTTAATTTATTTATCATATTTCAGTGGTAACAAGGGCACTTACATTTTATTCAACTCTGGCGGCAAGGTCCCTTTCAAGACGGCGCTGGCGGCGCCCCGCACGGTGGGGTGGTAGTGCCGCGCCAGCGCGCACAGCTCGTGCAGCGCGGCGGCGTGCGCGTGGCAGTGCTCGGGCGACGACAACGTCGGCTCGAAGCGCCCCGAGCCGCTCGCTTCGCTGTCGGCTTCCAGGAGACTTGACACCGCTTTGCTTTGCTGGAAAGGTTAAAGAAATTGGGTAAAGTAAAACGTTATTATCAATATAATCAAGAATAGGTCTGCTGTTATTGTAGATGCGGTCTATTATGCTATGTATGTATTTATTTATTAAATTTAACACAATACAAGTACACATTTAAATTAATATACGATAGAGAGAAAGAAGCAAAAATTTAGGTAAAAAAATCATCAAGTGTCAAATGCATACCCCATGTGCAGCAGGTGTGAAATGAAATGAATTTATTTGCTATGAATGTAGGTACAAAAATATGGTGTTATGTAAAAGAAGATTCAATTTTTTTTTATAGTACATTTAATTACAGTATGAAATTATCTTAAAATCCACATAATACAAGCGAACAAAGAAGGATCGTTCTTAATTCCGTACTTGTTTTGTTGATCTACCCGGATCTAACCAGCTCGTAAAAATTTAAATATAGGAACAATAGTACGTGTCAAGCGAATAGATCATGTTAGAAACATCACACTGCGCTTTATAACTCAAGTAGCAGATGTCGGTGAAAAACAGTCAGGCTGAAGTGGGAGTGGACTGGCCACGTTGCATCAAAGCACCCGGCGGATGGCCGAGGATTGTCACTCGCTAGATACCTGAGGGAGATCGATGCCATCGAGGTTGACCGTGGCAAAGGTGGTGTGACGGTCTGATCATGTTCACGGGAGGTCGCCCTAGACAGAGAAGTCAGGAAAGGTCTAGACACAAAATAAGCAAAAAAAGGATCATACCTGAGCCAGCTGATGCAACAGCGCCAGGCTAGCTAGGGCTCCGTTGTGACTCAACTGTGGCGCCATCGTCGTGACGCGCTTGGCGAAGGCCTGCAGCACTGCGGGAGATACGCGACGTGCGCGTGCGCAGATCTGTGTCACTGACTCCAGGATTATCTTGGCGTCGGCGTGGGTTTTACCTGGAATATTTCAATGTGAAACGCCTATGGATTGGAGGTTGTGTAGTACCTTCACTGTTGGTGATAAACATTTTGAGTGGAAATTGTGCAATTCTAATGGGAAATTTAATGATGATGGTAGCCACACAAGAGCCACCGATCACAACCATAAAGCGTCGTAACCGACATATTTCCTGTAATTCTCGTATATTTTATATGGACTCACCACGGTTGACGCCGGTGACCGCGTCACTAAAAACAGTTTCTGCTGGCAAGGTCGTTGACCGTAAAAACCGTTGTTTCTTGTTTAAGGTGGTTGCTTCATCTAATGCAATCGCAATGTTTGATGGAGAGGCAACGCGAAAAAAGATAGATTAAGCCTGAAAACTATGTTGGCATTCGGTAATTTACTCGAATATTTCACAAATCTTGTTCCAGGTGCTTTTTAAAACCCTTAAAAGTTTTTGAGAAAAATTGTCACCATTCAGAATATCGATGATGTACAAGGCTTCTACAGAAGTACTTTTTTATATTTTAAGTTTATGAGAACATTCTGGAGGGCCCAAGTTCACGTAAAATAGCAGATTTTTAGAGGTATTTGCTGGATTAGTTGTACACAAATGTATGTTTTGATTTCTATAGCAGCCTAGACAATATCCACAAAATATCTGAAGAAAGATATGTAGTAACATAATAATCAGCTTGGCTGTTCTCAACCCTTGTTTGTCAGAATCCATTATGATACTGCGTATGCATGTTTTTTTTTTATGCATGAGGGAACAAAAGTAGTAGCCACCGGCCAGTAGCTGTCGCACGCTTCACCTTTGTGGCCACTGCTAGTATCTCGTTGCGGCCTTTGTGGTTGTTGTGTGTGGCCCGTGTGCGACGACCCTTACTTTCAAGTTATCAGTAGAGTCAAACGGGGTGAATAGAAAAAAAACCTTTCTTTTCATGTTATTTAGAAATTGTTTGCCGTATTTAAGTACTGCAATTTTTTCTTGCATTGTAATACAAAATGATGGAAGTTTTGAACCAATAGTAGGAGAAATGACTGAAAGTTCTAGTCAAAGTTTTGTTTCTATTCACCCCTGCGTTCGTATTCAGACCGATTGACGGTACTTAAATATTTATTTTATTTTGGTGTACAAATAAAGTTTATTCTATACAAAAATATGTATGTCCAACTCACCAGCATGAGCCCCCAGCATGCAGGTGTAGAGATAGGCGTGGAACTTGGCGGGGTCCACGTTGAGCGCGTCCCCGGCGCCCGCCAGGATGGCCAGCACCGTGCGCGCGCACAGCAGCCGCTCGCGCGCGCCGATCAGCTCGTCGGAGATCAGCCGCGCCAGGATGGCCACCAGGTCCGAGTAGTACTCCAGGTTTATTACGTGCGTGAATCTGAGGAAAGGAAATGTTTATTTATTTATATTTTATCATTACAATGATTGCTTATACGTTTTCAACATATCTGATGACAAGGAGTTAGACCAATTCCTTGTCAGTAAAGGCTGACATAGTAGTAAAAGCTAGTGGTAGTAACAGTTGAATAATAAAGAAAGAAACATCATTATTTCAGACGAAAGACGTCCAATGCCGTACATAACCTACTCCAACTGTCGCCACAACGAACGGTCCTGTGCGCCTTGCATTCCACCAGGTCAACGCTGCGCGCGCCGGTACGTGGTCGCCACTCCAGAACCTTTCCTATCACCTAGCAATGTGCCCTGCCCACCGCCACTTAAGTTTGGCGATTCTTCGGGCTATATCAGCGACCTTGGTTCTCCTGCACATATTTCCATTCCAGATGCGACTACACAAAGAAACTCCGAGCACAGCTCTTTCCGTTACCCTTTGAAAGAAATAATATCTATTACTCACTTGGCAAGTCCATTTAGTGCTGCAGCCAAAAGCTTGGACCTCGGCGCAGTCTTGAGCAGTCGGAAGTAGATGTGGAACACAGTCTTGGTGACCTCGGTGAGCTGCTTGCGGCGCGCCATCTCGCTCTCTTGCGCTTGCGTCTCCAGCAGCTCGCGTTCCACTTCTTTGAGCTTTTTGTTTCGCTGAAATATTTGATATTGAGTTGTATTTGATATTGAGCTGCCGAGAATAACTGTACCGACGCATGTTACTAAGAGCCATGGTGGCCCACTGGTAATGCCTCCGAATTACGAAGTTGCACGTCGTAAGTTCAAACCTAGACAGTTATTTTACTTTTTGTAATTTATTTCATCATTACTGCTCTCAAAACGGTGAAGGAAAACACTGTCAGGAAACTGGTTTGTCCTAGAACCAAAAATTCGAAGATATATATTTTTTTAAGGTGAGAAATCATCTAATGACTACTCCCGCTCTGGGTGGAACGGGAGTGAACACATCTGTTTTCCTTCAGTTGCCGTTTGCGTTTTAAGACTAGCAGTTTGACATCCACCAACCTGCACTGGGCCCGCGTCATGGATTACGGCCCATACTCTCTCTTAGGAAGGAGGCCTGATTTCCAGCAGTGGGAACATTATAAGGTCGATTATGCTATGCTACACGGACGGATTAAGTCGCTGGATAAGAAGCTAATAAATTGATGAATCTGTACCTTCTTCTCCTTCTTAGACAAGTTCACGATCCTCTTCTTGTGCTTCTCTTCTTGTTTCTTCTTGTGCTTGATCTCGGCCTCGGCGTCCATGTCGATGTCGCGTATCTTGAGGGTCAGCAGACAGTCGAGCGCGGCGGGGTCTAGGCGCTCGTTGCGGCGCTTTACCAACTGGTTTATTAGGCGGACCACCTGCGGAGAAGAGTTTCATGAAGACCTATGATTTTGGCTTCAAAGAAATTAGGTTGTCGGTCGTTGTGTACCATTTCTACCTACAGGTCATTGCACTCGATCAGCTGATGTTCACTTAAAGATATTAATTACGTATATGGGTGTATAAATTCGAGTTTTAGAGAAAATGTACTTTATTTTTTAATTTTATCTTTACAAATCGATAGTGATTTATGTACCGGATCGATCCTACAAGGAATTAAAACGATCAAAATTGAGTCTTGTATATAATATATGGCCTAGAGATGATTGTTCCGGGTCTGGATGTGTTTGTGATCACACTCACGACACGAGAGCAATAGCGAATACGAAAATATAAAGTGTAAAAGCTGCTAATAAGAAAGAGAAGTCCGATATGAACGTTGACGTCAGTACATCTCGCTTGTATACGAAGTCTTTTACCCTTTTTAACCGACTTCAAAAAGAAGGAGGTTATATGTTCAGCTGCGCGTATTTTTAGGGTTTCGTACCTCAAAAGCAAAAAAATTGAACCCCTATAGGATCACTTTGTTGTCCTTCCGTCTTTCTGTCTGTCAAGATCCTTTACCTCAGGAACGCGTGGAGGTATGGAGTTGTAATTAAAATCATATAGTCAAGTCTGCTATCCTCTGAAACTGTGATAAAATCAAACTTCTAAGTTATATTTCGACACTCTCAAGGGAATCTAAAATCGTAGGTTACTTCTCGTTGCCTTAGATAAATGATATTTATTTTGCAAATAGCTTTTAAAAAATACTTTTACACGTCAATATTTTTTTCGTCAGTTTAAACTAAATGAGGCCGGTGTTTCCTAGCTGACTACCCTGAGAAGAAACACCGAAACAAACTCAGGGATCACAGTATCTTTTAAAGGCCAAGAACTAATTCTAGAACCCTGAATTTTGGCATGAACTAAGGTACACAAATATAGGAAAAATCTGAAAACTGTTTTTTATTAACGTCATAAAAAAAAACAGTTCGAAAAAATCTTCGAAACTCGATTCATTAATTGAACTGTTTCCCCGTTTTTTTTTTTTACGTAAGTTCACCGATTTGTTGGATAATTGTGGACCGATTTTTAAACTTACAGTAAGAGTGATATCGCCTCTGTTGTCCTCCGCAAACACAGTGTTGCAGCAGTCAGTGACGGCGTCGCGCGCTCCGTCGTGCTTGCTGTCGAGCAGCGGCACGACGGACTGCGCGATGTTGGCGGCGTAGTTGAAGTGCGGCCGCGCCACCAGCAGCCCGCACATGCAGCGCAGCGACACCAGCGCCAGGGACACCGTGTGCGGGTCAAGCTTTCTGAGAAGTGACCGCAAGTGAATTAAAAATTTTAAGGTTATTTTTTTCGTAGACATTGCTGTCCCACTGATGAGCAAAGGCAACCCCCAAGTCATTCCAGTAATTTTTCTCACATACTGTCTAAAGCAGTTACTGTATTTATAGTATAAAACTAGCTTCAGCCAGCAGCTTGGCCCTCGTGAAATACGTTTCCCTTAGGGGCTAAATTTTGGGATATCCTTTCCTAGTGCTCGCCTACGTCATAAAAGGAAACCTTAAGTTCTCCTTTTATATACCGTTAAATTGTGATCGTTTTAATCCCGTGGAGGGTCGATCCGGTACATGAAACTATCGATTTGTAAAGATAAAATAAAAATATACTCCCGAAAAACATAACCCTCCTTCTGGCGCAGTCGGGTAAAAATAAAGTAAGTTTTTTCTAAAACTCGATTTAATATACGAATGTACTAAATTATTATTTTTAAGTAAAAGAGTCAATGACCTTGTAGGTAGTTGTCGGTCGTTGCGTACTACCTACAGTTCACTGGCCTCGCACAGCTGACGTTTACTTAAATAAATTAATTTCGTACATGCGTAAATTAATTCGAATTAAAAAAATAGTACTTTATTTTTTAATTGGCTCTTTACAAATCGATAGTGTTTCATGTACTGAATCGACCTTCCGCGGGATTAAAACGACCAAAATTTAATGGTGTATTATAAACTAGCTTCAGCCAGCGGCGTCGCCCGTGTGAAATCAGCCCTAGGCCTCCCAAAAGGTGGACCAATGACCGGTAGATCTGAGACGCACAGGACCGGTCATTATGGCAACACTTAGGGGAGATTGATGTCCTACAGTGGACGGCTTTCGGGTGAAATGATGATGAATAAATTGAATTGATTGAATGAATTGATTCATCATTATATGTTATTGGCTGATTTGATATTTAATAAAGAGTGTCTTAGTTCTTTTCATTCGCAATCACATGTTTTCCAATGACAATACCTAGTGTCTCCTTTCTTGCGTCGTAGTACTCCGGCCGCCTTCTCCAACCTCTGCAGGTACCTCTTGTAGAACTCCAGCAACTCCTTTTCGTACTTGTACAAGGCCAAAGTGTCTTTCTTTACTGCAAAGAAATAAAAAAAAATTGTTTATAAGGTAGGTATAGTACGCGGCAAATAAGTTAAACCCGTTGCTATGGTTACGCGCATCCCCCCGCTTGGATTGAGGTTAATCGCTATTTAGGTTTTGGTCACCAACACACAAATGTGAATAAAGTAAATCCCCATTAAGTGTTTAAAAACCCGTTAACAAACGAGCTGGTGACCTTAAATACCTGGACAGATTTTCATAACTTGTAGCTAAGAACCATCTCGATTTTAAGCCAGCTTTCAAACAAAAAAGCCGCCTCAAAATCGGTCTATTCGTTTTGGCGCCACGATGCCACGGACAGAAACACAGACATGATTTCGGGCTGTTCTGTATGTTCAAATCGCGCGGAGAACTTTACTTGCGCGTTGCAGAATTAGTTCTTATGTGACGCCATAGATGTCGCTACACCGGTATTAGAGTTATCTGTACGGTTAGAACATGCAACGGCTTGAGATCAACTATTGGACAGTTTTTAAATTAATGAGACTGTATATGAAAATATTGCTCAAAAATAATAATGTCCAAGCCAAAAATAATTATAAAAAAATATGGAATTGGTGTGACGAAATTTATGGATGAAAAGAAATAAAACACTTACATTTAATATTAGAATAATCCTGATGCCGTAGCATGTACTCCGGAAGTATGTCCTTGAACACTTCGAAGGCTGACACGGTGGCCAGCTTGCGGATGGAGTGCAGGTTCAACGACCCGTCCTTTAACCGGTCCTCCATCAGGTACAGGATTGGGAACAAGTTTTTTAGCTGTAAATAATGAGTTATTAAACAAGGTTTTACAGGTGCCAATGAATCAAGTGATTGTAAATAGAGTAAAATACGAGAAAAACGCAATAGGCAGAATGAGGCTTAACAAAAATGTGGAGTACTTTCGAATATTTATATATTATTATAAGCCCGTTGTGTCCCACTGCGGGGCAAAGGCCTCTCTTCCGTTATTCCATTATTTCCAATCTTTACGAATTTTATTTTCTACTGCCGTCTATTTGCTTGTGCACACTGCTGAATGGCAGTTGAAGGTATCGAAGAGGATTCCTCCATCCGACGCAGTATGCGAACTGACAAGGACAAGAGAATATTTTCTAGTCGCGAGCGTTCTCCAGCCTACCGGAGCATCAGGAACGCCCCGCCGGCTTTGATTATTCCACTAGCAGATACGCAGACGAAAAGTTGCTTTTGAAAGAATATGATGTGGGTTTAATTTCGTAATGGTGGATTGGGTCTGGGTGGCTCTAATGCTTCGAGATCGATCGTCGAGAATTAGAATATATACCTTATTTCGATTGGATAAGTATTAAATTTAATTTATTAATTTTTAAACCCTAAGCCATATAGGTTCACCTTTTGTAACTTTTGTGCTATGCAGCAAATTTTTTTCAAGTACGACTATACATTTAAATTAAATATAGTGATACAATTTAGTATGTACATTGTGAAGACTCATACTGGTTATAATTATTATGAACAGGTAAATGAGTTTTTTAATGTTCAGCTCTCAAAATATATCTTGGCACATCTACAAGTATAAACAACAATCATACAGTCAAAATAAACCCTGCCAACTCACCTTCTTTTCTGGGCTCTCAAGCAAAGAAGAGCAAAGTGCTCCTATCCTCAGCTTATCATGCTGCAGCTTGTCTCTCCTAGCTGCTAATAGCTCCACAGCAGTGACCACCTTCTCCTCTCCATCCACAGGAGGAGTGTCACCCTCCTCTGTGCCATCCATGCCTGAGTCTGATGCTGAATCTGATTCTGATTGTTTGTCTGTCTGTTTGCTTTTCTTAGGCTGGGGTTCTTCATCTTCTGATTCCGAGTCTATGGAATAGGTTAATCATTAGTCCAAACTGTTATTGGTTTATAGTTCAAATTGGCCTGACTGAGTCAGAAAGGAACCACTAGCATAATGTAATGAAGTTTTACCAGTGTGTACTTTATGGTATAAAGCCTTCTCTGCTAGTTAATGGGAGGGTCGAAAGGACTATTAGGACTACAGTTTCCACAACTTAACAGATATTTTTGCCTCATTGTAGAATGAAGCCTTTAGTTTTTATAACTGCATGAAATGTTAGTAATTCTTAGCATTAAGGTCCAGGCATCTCAGTAGGCTTCATGAGTAGTATTAATAGTCTTGCACCACATTACACAACCACATCCAAAGCCTACTAAAGTAAAGATTCAAACCTTCACATTCCTCAGACCTCTCCATCAATCCTTGCTTTGTCTTGATAGGCAAGAGTGCCCTCATTTTCTTCGCTGGTCGTTCTTCTTGCTCCCTCTCATATTTCTCCTCAATGTCACTGTCTGATAGTCCGTCACTCTCTGCACCACTGTCACTACCAGCAGTTGGTTTAGGCATCTTCTCTTTTTTCTCTCGCTTGCGTTTTTTTGACCTGATGATTAAAAATGACATTAATGGTTCACATTGTCTTAAATAGTTTTCATTAATTCTTAATAAAGTTTAGAAGTTGAGTGTAGAATGGAAAAATAAAATGTGTTGTCCCAACTAACACAGATTATGACTACAAGGGTAGGGTGTATTGACTAGTGTTCTAGCCTGGCTTTATAGGGGTACAATTTATATACACAAACTTTTCATGTTTGTTTTTTTTTTAAACAATACCTGTAGTGTGAGGTAAGAGAAGAAAGCAAAAAAAATAGAGAGACAGATTGTGACTTTGTTTTACTTTATACTGAAAATATGCTTGAATTATGAATGGACAGGACTAAATGAACAGTGAAATGAACAAAATTTGTGTTGCTTTTTTATGTTAGTTAAACATACAAATTTATAAGGCATGAAATGATGATAATAAATGAGCTATTCACATCAGACACTAACTTTTTATTCTGCTTCTCATTTTCTGGCACATTAGCTAGCAAGGATGGCTGTTTGGCCAACCGGCTCATTAGGTACTGCTGCTCCTCATCATCCAACATGTCTCCAAACTCATCCCCTGAGGCCGCTTCACTTTCACTACTGTATTCAACCTGCTGCTGGGTTGGTTGATTCTGCTTTTGCACATGCCTTTTGTGCCTTTGTAGCTTCAACTGACCCTTCTTTCTCATTTTATTCGTCGTCTGATTGTTCCTCTTCACCTTACTAATCTTCAATTTACCCTTTTTCTGTAAAATTGGAGGAATTCAGCGATTATAAGCGGTTTCAAAAAAATATTTTGGTTATGAGTATTTTTATGGGAATTTAGGTTTATACGGAGTGTAAAAAAAAGAGTACTTACAGTCATTGTTTAAATTTATTACACACACTATTCAATCAATAGAATAATCAATAAATAAATAATGAATTATTGAATTATCACAAAATAACAAACCAACGTGGGTTATTCGTTTGACAGATTATTGACAAATTGAGTTGACAGACAATAGAAGCAAAGGGTTCCCACTTCATTATTAATTTTTAAAACTCTGTGTGTTACCAATATTTAATCACAACTATAATAAAAACAACTTGAAAATAGTTGAAAATACGCCGTAAAGACAGTTATTATAATAATCTTTTTTAGATACTTCGTATTAATTGATAATGGCATTTTATAATTTTCTTGTCAAATATAGTTTCTATTCAGTTTCAAAAACTTTTAAAAGTTTTGAAAGCTTTTACGAAAACTTTTGAACGCATTCAAACTTTCTAAATGTCAGTTACAAAAGGCCTCGAAACTTTCTTATTTCTCGTTTTTCTAGTTTTCTAAAATAAAACTGTGCTTGAAACGAATAGGATTACTCTTTTGCTATAGTGCTCGTTTTGTATTTATCAACTGTAAATAAAAAATGCGATTGTTTTAGTGAAGAATAATAGTTTAGTGAAGTTATTGTGATGGTGCCTCAGCAGCAACGGCGAAGACGTCGCCGTGCGGCGCTGGCGCGGACAGCTGAGCGGCGTGTTGTTGTTGCTCGAGGAGCTGGGGGGTTCGGCTTCACGATAGCTGGGCAGAGACCTTGCGTAGTGTCTGCGGTAGCGGCCGGCGGGCCGGCAGAGCGTGCTGGTCTCCGCGCAGGTGATGCTCTGTTAGCTGTGGATGGGGCTAGCGTGGCTCGTGCGCCACATGCCTCCGTGGCTCGCTTGGTGGCAGCTGCACCGGGAGCTATCGCCCTATCTGTGTCTCCTCGGGAGTCTCCCCCGACGGATACAGAGGATACAGAGCCTGATGAGCGAGCGAGGACCAGGAGGCGACACCCACCTCCGAGACGTAGGCCACAAGCTATGCTACACCATCCAGGTAGGTTTACATGACTGTGAAAGTTTGTTATTGTTGATATAATCATATGGGAATGGTGCATAATTCTGATAGCAATCTCATAAATGGCGATCAGTTGACAGAAATTTGTTCTAAATAACATAAAAGGCCTGGTGATAGATTACCATAGAATTAATAAAAATGAAAATTTTCTTTAAAAATGTCCTTAATTTAGAAGTATGTTTGGATTGCCTGTAAGTGAATGAATTTTGGTTTGTTAAACAGATTTCTTGGCTGTTTGTTGTTAGTGTTCCTTCTCAAATAGTGGATACAGCAGTATTTAGCATAACAATTGGTAATGGGGCACAGTGGGCAAATAGCTCATCTTGCTTTATTCTTAATTTATGATACAAAACTGGTTTCTTTATTCTATTTACAGATGGATTGACCTCAGATAATCATTATGTGAGTGCAATAGAATGTCTCACTATCAATGTTTTGTGTTGTGGCCTGCACTAAAATACTCTTTTTTTTTTTTACCAATGTAAATGTTTGATTGGCAAAACCACCACATGCTTTTCAAATTACGTTATCAAATTATGCATGCTATGACTCAGAGTAGTCTAAATTTTTTCATTAATTTTAATATAATAATAATAATATAATAATAATATAATAATTCATTTATTTCTTAGTATATGGTCCATACGAGATCTTAATATTAAAAATGTTTCACATACACTACCGTTGCCGGTGTAGAAATATTAAAAGAATTTGATATACAATGTCAAGACTACTTAATTTTGATTATTACATATGAATGGAATGTCAGTATCTAATAATGAATGTCAACTAAAACTACTTGAAACCAAACTACACAAAAAAAAAATGTAATGCCAAAAAATATTATAATAATGTCAAATACTTAAAACTAAACAAAAAAAAAAAATGTTATGTCAAAAATTATAATAATGTCAAATAATAAAAAAAGAAAAAAAAAACAGTATGTACGCCCATGTCAGAATTTATAATTCAAAAATTCATTTACTGAGTAAAAACAGTTGTCTAGAAGCCAGGCAAATAACGTTTTCCTAAATTTATAAGTGGGCAACACTCTGATGCGTGAGGGTAACTTATTAAATATTTTGATTGCCATGCAATTGGAATTCCTGCTGTACAAATGTAGTCTCTGATTAGGTGCAAGTAATTTATTTGGGCTTCTGTTTTTTACTCTTTTTGAAATGTGTTCATACAATGGGAACATGTGCGAATATCTTTTTATAAACATACAAATTCACAATAATTTAATACTAATCTGAATATTTCAACAATATTAATATATTTTCTTTGATAATTATTGAAACAGTAAGTATTTTGTAAAGCTAAGGTTTTTAGCTACTCTAAATTAAAAGTGAAAACTAATTTATTTAAATGCTGAAAAAGAAATTTTTATTATACTGTATTAGATCAAAAGAAAAATGATGCTGATTAGACTGTACATAAATTATTAAGTTCTTTACCCTCACTCATATATAGCTTTTAAATACATAACTATAATTTTAATTAAAATATTAAATAGACCTACAATGCATTCACCATTAGCTACTTTCGTTGCTTTACAATGTGCTTTTTAATCCTTTGACTCCTTTTTATCTCAAAGAACGCTTTCAGTATGTTTGTCCTAATAATAAGTTAAGGTGTGCAATAAAGTAGTAAAATAAATAAAACAAGAAATTTTAAAAATTTATTTTATTTACCAACTATAAACAAAAAAAGTTTTATCTGAATCCAGTTCATCAATTTTAAAATTCATCTCCGAATTCTTCAATTTTGACAAAATTTCTTCCATTTGACAGTATGACGTGAGATCACAACATAGATCCTATTCTTATTTGGAATGCATTGTAGTATAATATATTAATTTAATAACTGTAATTTTCACATGCTTTAATCAACACATCCCCCATAAAAATACTCACAATGCATGTCATGCACACAGCACTACTAACTAGAATATTTAATCTTTATATAATAATTATTTTGTATGTGTCTTTGTCACCTAACTCTTCCTAAACAGCTTGACTGATTTGGAGGAAATTTTCTGTGCATATTTGTGGGTCCCTGGATAAAACATACAATTGATCGTAGTAGGTGGTGCTGCAATTGGGTTTAATTACAAAACTATTGGCAGTTTAGTTTATTAGCAGTTTAGTTATAAAACTACTGGCAGCTTTATAAATATTTTACTTCATAGTTTTTCTTGATTAAAAATAATACAGCTGAATTGAGAAATGTTATTTTCAAGTCAGTTAAAAATAATGTTAATAGAGTTCTTTAGCACAACAACTAGCTGAACAAACTGATTTTTCAATCCCAATATAATAATTTATCTGTTACACACAACTAATCCCTCACCCATATACTTCCAGGTTGTCACGCGGCCCCAAGCACATCAGGCGTCAATGAGATCCTCCAAAACTTGAGTAGAGCTCAGCTGACACCCAATCATGCAGCCAGGCTCGAGTGCCGCGCAGTGGTGGGGTACTTAGGCACCATAGAAACACCACAAGCGGCTTCTAACGCTGCCCCAGGCGATGTTAGAACCGCAGTCAGGAAATTGAGACAAGAAAGACGCCCTGCCGCTCCTGTGCTTCTCTCAGTACTACCAAATTCACTACTTCTTCGTCGTCCAAACGGACAGGTGTTAGCACAGTATCAAAGAGATAGAATAGTCTACGCAGGGTGTGGTTCCGACGCTGATAGAAGATACTTCGGCCTTGTGACGTCAGCAGAAACTTCGGAAGCTGAAGCCTCACATAGTTGCCATGTTTTCGCTGTAGATCCAAGAATGGCCGAGCACGAAGCTCATATAAACCGAGCCAGGGAGTTCCAAATCGCGTGCACTAGGGACCCAGTGGCTGAAAGATGTTTGGAGTTTCCACCGTCAGCGGAATACGTCATAGGTGTTATTAGAGGAATGTATTCTTTACCTGCTGAGGATTGCTCAAGCCCCAGTTTGCAGCAAATTTCTAAGCTAACGATAAAAGGGGATAGTCCTGCTTTGGGTAACTTTTCGAGATGCAATCGACCTGTCTTCCGAGTGCCACGAGACAGGCGTCCATGTAGACAAGAAGAAAGGATAGAAGCACAAGACTTTGTCGCGAATTCACCTCAACCGAGCAACCATAGTGAAGTAACAACTACTTCTAGCAACAGCGATTCTGGCATCGGCTTCCACAACGATTGTCGAAATATAGCAGATAGAATTTTAGTAGTAGACTTCGCTGGTCAACAACCAGCGCCGAATAGATTCCGTCAGGACATGCCTCGACGACCAATCGGGTTAGTTGGCTGTAGTAGCTTCGACGCTGATGGTTCCTTCTTATCCAACACTACCCCTGTTGTCGACGGCTTTGGTGGGCAAGGAAGACCGTTAAATCTAGATGACGTCATCCTAAACGCGAATGACTTGCAAACAGTACGTCATGTGAGTCCTAGAAACGAAGATGATAATTATAATTATAATAATCTTTATGGGAACATCCCTTCAAGTTCGAGGGGTTATGTTAACGGAGCAGTTTACGACCAAGTGTATACAGAAACTGAGGGTCATCACTATGAATTTATCCCGCCGCAGTTAGACATGGACCTTGAGATTGATCGAGTAGCAGAAACATTTAACTCTGTCGAAATATACGAGGAAAGACCAAGACAACCTCCTGATTGGCAGTCAAATGAGTCTGTGGAAAATGTGACTGTGATTTCTGGGGGTACCAGTAAAGCTAGTATGGATTCCGTGTCCATGTATTCTTCAAGGTCTCATGAAGAAGCTAGGCCTTCTAGGAGACGGCATATGCAAGCCTCCTTGGATGATATGCTGGTGTTAGGGTTGAGAGATCCGCCTCCAGTGAGGGATAAGGATGATGATAATTTTGTGCATCCAGCCAGCATTAAATGCAAGGTGAGTGCTTTTATTTATACAAAAAAATGAGCTTCCTTGCGGGTTTGATTATGGAGTGTATTGTATTGTATTTCGAGCTGGTGTCCGCAACTCCACGACTAAAGCACGTATTTTGTGTATGAGTGGGATAAGTGTGTCATTTGATCCACCCCGGCTCATCAAGGATGGTCAGTAGCGCCTTGATGTTACTGACCATTTCACATTGTCGTTGCTATGGTTACATACAGCCCCTTCTGCTGTGCCCACATCGATTGGACCCGAAAATCTGTTACAGCGCAATGAAGGTCGATCGCCAATTTGGTTCAACTTATATGCCGCCTATTGTAACTGGATTTTCGAAGTACTTTGCCCTGTATCCAGCAACCTCTGGGCAGCTTAGAAGCAGATGAGCTGCTGTCTTGGTTATGGATATCAGATAGGCAGTTGTTGCATGTAAAATACGTAGGTACTGGAATTCAGTTTAACTCAATGCTGACCCCAACATAGTTGAAGAAAGATTAACTGGGTTAGGACACAGTTGGGTAAAAATAAACCAGACAGATATAATCAATGACGACGGATGGAACGGTTGGCGCAGTGGTTGAGTGATTGGCTACACTACATATCGCGATTTCGACTCCTGCACGGAACAAATATTTGTATGGCATACAGATGTTTGATCCGGGTCTGGGTGTCTTGTGTATGTGAATTTGAACCTGTTACCTGTTTGTGAATGCACCAATAGTACAGGAATACTTTCTAGTGTGGAGCAACTTTAAAAAAAAAAGAAATAATGGCATTATTGTTTCATTATAATCGAGTGGCTGGAAACAGTTATTGATTGTATTCTATTTTTGCACCATTTCACACAATGGTGGTATGTGCTTTTCTTGCCACGAGTTTAAAAATAATATCTTTCTTTTTTATTGTTATTTATTCCATAAGCTATGTTTTACACACACATTTCTGCCTCCAAGCAGCGTTGTTACCTTCCTTCTGTCAAAAGGATTATTTAGTGAGTGTACTGAGCGAGAGTGATACTGTGTGATACATAAGATATTAAGAGCTGTCTCTGGGATGTCAATGCATCCGCTATTATTATTATTACTTTTATTCTTTGTATAACATATAAATTACATTTTTAAATATTTTTTAACAGAAAATTATACAACAAAAAAAATATATTATAAAAAATAGTAGCCCACCGGCATCGGGAACAGGGTCCAAGCTACCGGTGGTCAGGGCTCCTGAGAGAGAAACCTCCGGACAATACGCACCGTGTAATATTATTATTATTATTATATTTAGCCTGTACTGTCCCACTGCTGGGCAAAAGCCTCCCTCTTCTTTCCAATTATCACGGTTACTCGCTTTCTCGTTCCGATTCTTAAGGAAGACATCCAGTTCATCCCGCCACCTCCTTCGTGGTCTGCCGTGACCCCGCGTCGCTGTGTCCGGGCATCAATCCTGTGTTTTACGGGCCCACAGCTCGTTAGATACATCCGCAATGTTATAGATATATTGTATTAAATATTTACGATCAGGTAGGCTAGTGACTTATTTTGTCATTTTAGTTTGAGAAAGAGTGGGTGGTGGTGGAATTATCTCACTACCTCTTTTATACATACGTATCCTAACAGCGGTGACGTCACATTTCAGTATGTGAAAGTGCATCTTTATTTTGTTACAATACTTTAAAGTTTCACTTCCACCACATTCGATAGGTTTCTAATGAATTGAACGGATCATCATTTCAGCCGATAGACGTCCACTGTTGGACACAGGCCTCCCCCAAGTGTCGCCATAAGAACCGGTCCTGGGCGTCCATATATATCCATCGGATTCCCGCGACCCTCACCAGGTCATCGGTCTACCTCTGCAAATAAATAAATGACTTTGACTTCACCGTGATTTTGAAAAAAGATTAACTCTTTATTTGCGATTTTGGATATTGATTTCTATTTGTTTTCGCAGGTACGAAAGTCAATGAAGCCCCTAAACCTGCTGTCGAAGACGCGGCACATGTTGTCGGGCAAGGAGCGCGATCGTCAGAAAGAGGAGCGGCGGCGCGCCATCAGCGCCAGCGCGGGCGACGTGACCGCCGGCGGAGCGGAGCTGCCGGCCGAGCTGCTGCCCGCCACCACCAGCGAGCCGGACCTGAGGGACACGCAGGTTAGTCACTGTTAGCTGAGGACCTGGTGTCTGCTACTTTAGGTTGCCATCTCTCCGGGAATTTTCGGTTTCCCCGAATTTGCTCAACTGGTGAACGTCCGGGCAGGGTCTTATTTGTAAGCCGACTATTGAATTTTCAATTCGCCGCCGGGTGCTACTCTCACGCTGCTCTGCGAATGCTTTGATGATAGAAATTGTATTTTATTTCAAGAATAAAACAAATTAAGGGGATTACATCGCCCAAATCCAAAAAAACACCTAGGTTGATTGAAGTTTATAGATTATTCCTTACGTACGATTACCATATAAAAAATGAAGGGGATACTTAAGGACATTACTAATAAATTGTATTGATTACGTTTCTCAAAAAATACCCTAACTCTAGAAAAAAAATCTGTTAAATAGGCCTTTTTTGAACATTAATTCCATATTTTCTCGAAAACGGCTCTATATTTATATATTGAATTTATAGCAAAATATATGTTACGATAAATTGAATAACTTGTATTGATTTTTTTTCTAATTTCATTGAATATCGTTAAGTAATCAAGAAAAAACTGGAATCAGTACTAACACCCCGCGCGCAGCACCCCCTGCAATGCCTGTGTAGAGGTTAATTCTTCTCTACTAGTGTAGAGGTAAATTCTTCAAGGTCATTGAGCAATGTAATACCCTTAAGTAAGTGTTTTTTTTTTAATGTAATTCTGTTTTGCTGCTCAAGACGGTGAAAGATGCAATATTTCGTTTAAAGTTCAAACTTTAAACGAAAAAAAAAAAAAAAACGAACGAAATAAATATAAATTTGATTTATGACAATTTTTTTTTTTCTTCTCTGTGTTTATTTGCAATCAGTCGTCGACTATAAGCAAATTTGTAAAGTACGTAGTGTCATGCCGAGCGTGCCTCCCAAGGGAGACAGCTACTCAATAAATTTATGACAATTTGAACAATTTTTTATCATACTGAAGTTTAAAAAATGGTGGGACATATCATCACGTTTTCAGGTTTCATTCTAAGATTTTCGTTGTCCTTGTTGCCGGATTTTAGAGATGGGAACTCTACAATTATCTCTCGTCTAGCGCAAATTTTATATACGGTAATGATAGGAGACGATGTGTAGACGAGTTGGTTGTGTCGCTATCGTCATAATTCGGCCTAGTGGATGAGTCTACTGCATCCCTTTTTTATTTGTCCGATAACTAGTGCAAAAGGTCTTCCATATACACCGTTAAATTTTTATGGTTTTAATCCCGTGGAGGGTGGATCTGGTACATGAAACACTATCGATTTGTAATGATAAATTAAAAAATAAAGAACTTTTTTTCTTAAACTCGAATTAATATACGCAAGTACGAAATTAATTTCTTTAAGTAAACGAGTCAATGACCTTTTAGGTAGTGGTCGGTCATTGAGTACTAACTACCTACAGTTCATTAGCCTCGCTCAGCTGACGTTTACTTAAAGCAATTAATTTCATATAAGTGTAAATTAATTCGAGTTCAAAAAGAAGTACTTTATTTTTTAATTTTCTCTTTTCAAATCGATAGTGTTTCATGTACCGAATCGACCCTCC
The DNA here is from genome assembly GCA_958295575.1 of Leucania comma. Lineage (NCBI taxonomy): Eukaryota > Metazoa > Arthropoda > Insecta > Lepidoptera > Noctuidae > Leucania > Leucania comma. The sequence goes on from OY282484.1 coordinate 2,277,517, forward strand.
ACGGGATTAAAACGACCAAAATTTAACGGTGTATATCAAAGAAAAAAATGGGTGATGGAGGTAGGAGGGTAAAAATAGCCAACGACCTATTTTCAGACCTACCAAAGATACACAAAAAATTTATAAAAAACTAACTGGACTAGAACAACTGGTAAACAATGACTGACATAATTATCAAATTGCAGTAATAGTCCTTTTATTTTCTAGGACAATTTTACAACACATGGCAGATAACTAAAACGTTTCGTATTTTTTTTTTAAACAATTTCTACGGTCCGGAATTACTAGAACAATTTGCTTGCTGCGGTGATCCCGTCCGATTATAATTTAGGTGTCTTCAAGGCTAGAGTAAATAGGCTCTTAAAACTATTGCGCCTCACCATCAACGATCGCATCACTGCTTAGCATCAGGTGGGATCGCAGTCAAGCACTAGTTTATAACAATTCAAAAAACAAAACAAACGCGTTTTATGCTAATAACAGTTTTAACCGAAACCAGTTATAACTGGTTTTGAATACTTTACAGTATTGACTGTACATAATGATGATTTGATAACATGTTTGAATAACAATTGGTTGGTTTTACGACGTCCTGTCACGTTGGCGCCACTCATATTTTTACTGGCGACATCATCTTCCCGCGTCCACATTTGTGTACATTTCTAAATAAGACAGACATTATGTAGAACTAGCTGGTGCCAGACTCTTAAAATGGCACAATACCATTTAGTTACAATTCTGAGGATTTTTTTTGTACGGTCCCTACATTATTGTTTTTTTAAATAAAATTAGACTAAGTTACTCCTTATACATCAGCTATCAACGAGTAAAAGTCCCGTCAAAATCAGTCCAACCGTTACAGAAAACAGAAAAAAATTAAATAGTAAATGCATTTTTGTTATAGGTATCGAATATACTTAAATATGAATTTAATGAGAATGTTATTTTCATATTACTATCTGTCATAGTATAAAACAAAGTCGCTACCCGCTGTTTGTCCTACATAGGGACAGGTGCTTAGATCTTTAAAACTACGCAACGGATTTTGATGCGGTTTTAATAGATAGAGTGATTCAAGAGGAAGGTTTATATGTATAATACATACATAAAATATTTAATATCACCATTGTACCCGTGCGGAGCTGGGGCGGGTCGGACATTTTAGATATTATCTCATGGGAATTTACAACCTATGTGCTTTCCAAAAGCCTTCCAAAACATGATCTACCCGTATGCCAAATTTAATTCAAATTCATTCAGCCGTTTGAGCATGACGGAATAACAAACGTATATTTAAAAAAAAACTTTCGCCTTTAAAATATTTATTATAGTGTGATGATTCAAGCAATATGTTCAATCAATCCCATATTCCACTAATTCCAATACAAATAAAATCGATGTTATGTTATCGATACAATAATATCAATCATCAATCGTTCGTTTCCGAGTATTCGAATCAAAGCATTCTTTACTAATGTCGTCGGTCGATTCTATGAATGGCCGCCCATTCATGCGCGGCCAACATTCTTGGCTTATCGTTGGTAAGTGTGGGCGCGTGGTTGCGTCTGCCACGTATTTGTGGCATGCATGTCGATAATTCGGTAGTCGTACAGGTTCTAAATATTGTTTGAGCATTCCGTGAGATTCTTCAAAAATGAGAGTGAAAAAATCCGCTAGAAAAGATCAGTGGACTGAAAACATTGAAAGTCAGTGGCGTAGCTGCCGCCGTATCAGTTGTATCAATTTTTTATTTTATTTATTTCTTTAACAGTTTTTTTTTGTTTTTGTACAATGTTTCCTCGCCAAACTTTACAGTTTGATGGCGAGATACGGCGCTTTTTATAACATCTATCAAAACAGTTTACAAAAACAAACAACCCAAACAATACTCTAATATTTTGCGGTGCACATTCAGCGCGTCCGGCCAAGTACTCGCGTCACTCGGGCAGTTTATAGGGGCCCAGAAATATTATTTAAAAAAAAAGTTGCCCCCACTCTAGGACTATCGTGGGTGTGTTCACAAACATGTAAACCCACATACGCAAGAAACCCAGACCCAGAAGCGAACTCGCGAAAAAAGTCAGCTAGTTGAAATTATAAAAATCTGTAAAAATCGCACATCCTCAAGTGTGCGCCCTCACTTATAAAACGCACGTTGATGTATGCTCGTACACACTTATCTATCTACATTCGGCGCTACGCTGTACTCTGTAGAGTACAATTATAAACACAACACACATACGTTTAGTACAATGGAGGAAATAGTAACAGAAGGTTAAATACGTTTTGGCTTTGGGATTGTTGGTAAGAATTACCGTTGCCTTGAATTGCAAAACGCAACTGAAGGCACGCGGGTTAGTTGTAGTTTTTAACAGTCTGATAAATACCTCTCGCTCCACCTACAGAGAAGTTATTTGACTGTCTACGATCCTCCTCCTCGTTTCGTTTATCTTCAATGCTGTCGTGATCTCGACGAATAACTTAAATGGACTATATTTCACCATGTTGTCCTATCTTCGGCGATGTGGATGGCGTCGCAGACTGTAGCCTCCAGTGTAGCACGGATTGGTCTGACCAACTGATTCCTGCCTCTGGGTTTTTCCCCATCTACTTTGTGTACGATAGAGGCAGCTAAATCTCATCCCTTTAATTTCTACTTAATATTAAGTACCTCTCAGTGAGCCTTCTGAATTCTCTCCTATACGCAAATAATATGTGCGCCGGCGCCGGTGTAGCTCGGTCAGCGAGCCGGCGCGGCTAATTTAGACATAATTGGCCGATGTCAGTGTACTTGAGAGTCGGGACCGCAGTGAATTGGCCATTTAGGTTCAAGATTGACGGAAAAGTCATTTTTTTTTTAAATTTATTGGCTCGTGTTTGTCCACCATGTCTGCTGATGGTATACAGGGACCCAACAGAGCCGAAGGTTCCGGGTTTCCCTTCCCGGAATCCTAGAACGCGAAAATAGTCAGGAAAAGTCTGACTAAAACGAAAACTAAAACCGAAGAAGTAATAAGACTTCCCAGGAACGGTGAAAGCGACGATGGGGTCGATGATGGAGCACGCTTACCTAGAAGTACCCTATACACTTTTGACTTAAATACCCTTAGGTTGTAAGTAACTACCAAGAAACACAGACTCCGGCAGGGAATTCCGCTCCTTAGCTGTACGCATTGGGATGCTCTAATACTACAAATGTTTTGATACTAACAAAAAACTGAGATATAATAAATTCCTAACTGCACACCACCCAAGTGACGTCACGATAAATAAACAAAAGAATATCATTTCTCGTTCGTTTACAATAAAGCGTCAGTGACGTTATATCTTCTTGTGAATTTACAGATAAACGTTGCAACGTTTATTTGTATAGCAGTTATTTGAGAGAGATCGCGTAATATCGTACGTTCACACTGTTTCGTATCTGTACTAAGATACGCCTGTAAAAATAATAGAGATCGACAAAATATTCGTCTTCGATCTCGGCCAATAAGGTTACACAACATAAAGAATAGGAGAGGAGTAGTAACCAAAGAAACGGGTTAAACCTCGGTATACAGCTAGAGAGCAGTAGTGGCCGACTTATGAGTGCACATTACTTTGTGTAATTTATTTCATCACCACTGCTCTCAAAACGGTGAAGGAAAACATCGTGAAGAAACCGGCATGTTCTAGAACCAAAAAATTCGAAGACATGTGACATCTACCAACCCGCACTGGGCCCGCGTGATGGATTACAACCCATTCCCTCTCCTAGAGAGGAGGCCTCAGTGCCAGCAATGGGAACATTCGTGTGTATATATCGAGGGTAAAGACAGGCAAATCAGAAACCATAGAATTTGGAATAAGGACAACAAGAGCCACGGAGATGATGAAAACACGTTAACTGCTGGATCTTTGGATCTATACAACATGTAACTGGAATAATGCACACCCTTATATTAAAAACATATTCTTTTAAGAAATTATATTATTATTCTAATATGGGCATCAGCGCGCTACGTTGGTAGCGCATCGATATTGCTATCTACGCACGCAGAAAAACACGCTAATGGCGCAGTCAAGATTTATCAAGAATTTATCAAAATAGGTCATCTTTTTATTCTAAAATATTTTTTGAATATTTTAGAAAAAAAAATACCTATTTTTTAACTGAAATCGATTCAGTAACCCATTCTGTACCATACTACTTTCAGGATGTGCGCTTATAATGTCACTTGTTATATAGCCGTTACAATAACAACACAAAACTCTATCATAATAACCAAACCTGTGAAAAGGATAAGTTGTACTCTTTGTGATATAATTTTCCTCACAAAATGGATGCAATCATGCAAGGATGCTGTTAAACGTGTCACAGAAGAACCCTGAAAGAAACTAGGCCAGGTAACAGGTCTTATGACGTCACGCGTCTAATTTCACATCATAATCATAATCAGCCTTTTAATGTTCCCACTGTTGAGACTCAGGTCTCCTCTCTAGGAGAGGGAATGGGCCGTAATCCACCATGCTGGCCCAGTGCAGGTTGATGCATGTCATATCATCATATGTCTTCGAGTTTTTGGTTCTAGGACATGCCGGTTTCCTCACGATGTATTCCTTCACCGTTATTCGATTGTCAAAATCTTCTCTTCTGGGCCTGGTTTTCTTCTAGTATTTGTGTGGTCTAAATTTTATTGTGTAATTCACTCCCACGGCATCGTCGGTCACCAACACTAAAGTCTAAGTTCGCCATTCGCAAACCTTTTCTCCAGCGCCTCACACCATTTGTTGCAATTGTTATCCTTCGTGGTTTATCATAATTATGAATTCATTCATCTGTACTTTTTGCTTTTCGTCAACCTTATTTTTTGGTTCCGTGCAACCCTTAGGGCCTATTCACGACTTCGGTCTTAGCGACGAGCGGCGCGGCGGGCGGGGCCGTATCGGTAAGCGATTGGTCGAGCGCGCGCCGCTATGGCCGCCATAAACGGCGTCGACCAATTGCGTACCGATACGGCCCCGCTCGCCGCGCCGCTCGCCGCTAAGACCGAAGTCGTGAATAAACCGTTAGGGCCGTGCGTTATTGGGACGCCATGGCAGCGTAGCCGGTTCTTGTCGCCAAAAAATATATGGTACACACACCATACAGATGTAGCTCTCTCATTTTCTTGGCTGCGCGATGATTCCGTCGTCTTCATCTGCCCACTTAGGCTAACCTTTCTCTCAAGAGTTGTATTACATTATTGCCCTACTAAACCAACAAAAATCCCCTGGGTTTACGTCATTCCCGTGGGTTTGTGTTTGGTGAAGTTTTCACGACCCTTTGGATTAAGATAAGATAAATAATTGTTTTAATGCGAACATGAACACGTCATAATATATAATGACGTCACATAACACGCAACTGTGGAATTGAATGGGAGTTGTAAAAAATATGCTGAATGAAGGGATTAACGCGTTATTTTTAGTGGCAGCTGGGTTTAACGATAGCGTTATCTTTGACGTAAATAATTTTATTTTAGTTGCGTATTTAGATGTTATTTTTGGTTACAAGAATTTATGATTATTGATAGCGATGGAAAACGTCCAACTCGAATTCTAATGTTCAATTATGTAATGACTGATCTAAAACAGTCAAAGTATTTTATTTGTAGAACATATACCATGTACCATATGTAATATGGCATGGTTTGCTGGGTCAGCTAGTAAAGAATAAAATAAATAAATACTTATTCTAATAGCAGTGGCCAATGCTGTACCTGCCCAGTGCACTTGCTATATCCTCTTCAATTGCTATCTATACGGGCGCTAGCCTCAGTCTCGTGCGATCTATGCAACATTACGCGTTGCAACGTTGTTACAGCATTTAAAGTATTCGTGACTAACGTGAAGAAACGTGTTATGCTATAGTGCGTGTGTGATAGTTCGTGATTGTTTCATTAAGTATGTTTTTTAATTCAATCTTATACCTAATATTATCATTTTCCTTGCATTGTTTCAACTAGCTGGTTTTTCCTTCGGTTTTCGGTGATTTTAAAGTTCCTCTGATACATTCATTGCCCACTTCATTCAGGGGGCTTACTCTCGAGTTTAATTCCGATCGGTCGACATTGGAATTGTGACGTTAAGTACTCTTGAATTCAATGCTAGGGCCAAATTGCGTGACCTTTTTGGGAAACTAAGTACAATAGGGATTGAGCTTGGCGTGTAGTCACGCAATTTTAAACCAATTTGGCGCTAGCATCGAATTCAAGAGTAGCTAACGTCACAATTCAAATGTCGACCGATCGGAATTAAACTCGAGAGTAAGCCCCCAGATGGGTCAAATGACAAGTATTTTTTTTGTTAGCTTATTCCGCTTCCTCTCCTGGGTAAAGGCCTCCCTCTACTCCTTCCATATTTCGCGGGCTAGCACCATCAACTTCGTGGTCTGTCGCGGCCCCGTCCTAGCTCAGGGCATCAATTTTGTGCAGCTGTAGCTCACAGTTTGTTAGGAATGCAGGAGATGTATTCTGCTCAGCCCTCTTTAAGTTGGGCTGCCTTTTGAGCCACATCAACTAGTCTGGTTTTTACATTTATATTACCCCAGTAATTTATTTGGTTTGAGAATGTCACGCTACGTCTTGTACACTCATCCCCAAGCTACTTCGAGTCCAGATGACAAATAGCGATCTTATTAGTACAGCATTAGTTTGAAGAGCTATTTGTGTATGACATTAGCCGCACTCGAGAGGCACGAAGTGTCGTCACGTGTTGATTATTACTTATTATATTAGTTCAGTTTCCACACTTTTCATCAAGTCACGTTTGGTTGCACGGTCTGTGGTGGACAACCACAGAATGTGTGGGTTGTGGTCGTGATAGCTCCAATTATTGGGATGTCTGTACCAAGAAGTTTTGTTGCTATTTTAGTAATATAATTTAATATATTATCACACCTTTATTCTGTGAGGGTTAGAGGCACAGGTGTACCTACCTGTAATATGCTTACATTTTTTTTTTCATTATTATATTGTTTTAATTCGAAGACATGTGACATTCACAGAGCCGCACTGGGCCCGCATGGTAGATTAATCTTAGATAGGAGGCCTGTGTCCCAGCAGTGGGAACATTAAAAGGCTGATGATGATGATATTGTTGTCAAAGTCGGAACACAATAACCTAAAAGTAACCATTGACTTAAAAGACAGACTCCGGCAAGAAATTCCACTCGTCAGCTGTACGTACAATGATTGTGTTCACAAAACATTAAGTGTATATGCACGGGTGGGATAGCCACCATGTAAGTTGGTGCGTTACCTTATGTCTAGTGCGGAGAACAGGCTCAGCGGAATTATGTTCTGCTACTCCAACGCATACTCCCCTAAATGCAAGCCAGTTATGGCTTTATCCTATATGCGGTTAACCTAGGTACTAAAACTACTTCAGTTCCCTGAACTTGTACAATGAATGATAATAATTTGACGGCATCTGTGGAAGTTATTTGGAACTGGGGTCGAAATTGCACTTGACGCAAGACCAAGACCGTAATAAGTATGAAGAATATAAAAATAGAAGGAAAATAAATAAATATAGGTTTACCTACATATATTATATAGATATTGTTTATTAAATTATTATCTCAAAAGGTATTCAAAACATAAGATTCATTTTCCCTGAGGAAAAGAAAAAGATTTACGCGTAGATTATTTATCTATGGGTAAATCTTTTGCTTATTTTTTTCATTTTATTTTTGTTCTCGATTACTGAGAAAATTCTATATATTTTTTTTAAGAATGACTTAGATCTAGATAAGTAAAAATTTAAGATAAGATATGAACAGAAATGTACTATCAAATAATGTAGCCCACGTCCTTGGAATAATTTTGAGAGATCGTCGGCACAATCAAACGTTGCTATTTATATAAAGATAAGAAACACGGATCTTCTATCAACACAGATTGTATCTCTATGTTAGGGTAGCCAAGATTGCACCGAATTGCGTTCTTTTTTTTCATTTTTGCATCGCAGTATTGTTTATTTTTGGAAACTGTCAAGTTATGGGTAGAATACTATTGTAAAGTTTAAAGAAAATCCATAAATATTTTTACTAATGAGACTACAGTTTTTGATAGACATTAGATTGCTATATAATATTTTTAATGTTCTTGAATCCTAAAAAGAAATGTGTTTCATTATTGTGTTTTTTGCCTGTTTTTGTGAAAACATCAAAATTAATAAATAATAATCTTATTTAACCAAAAACGAAAAGGGTGATGATGATGATGAACCAAAAACGAGCAGAATTTTAAATACACTTTGGTAATTGGGTTTATAAAGTACACCCTCCCCCTTATATGGTCTTTAGCACAACGTAACTGTTTTGCCAATATCTCTGACGTCTTTTTACAAATCTTCAAGCAACTACTGTTATGTTTTTCCCCTATGTTTTTTACAGCACATATTTTCAACTGTTACACATTCCCTACTAAAATCTCTACACTATCAATGTCCTCAAGGAGTTGTCAGCAAACCGTAGGGACCCTGCAGAAGGGTACTGCAGAAGGGTACTGAGGCCAAGAGTTTGCTTCTGGAAGGAAGGCTCGGCCCTGGTATGACAGGCAACGAAGGAACGGGGTGGGTTTTTTAGTCAGTAAGAGTCTGACACTAACTTCTACTCCACCCAAGGGTGGGAGTTGTCATTGGATGATTTTTACCCACCATGAAAAAAATTACTTTGAAGGTATAAATGACACAAAACAGACGTCTCCCAAGCGTCCCCAGAGACATGCGCACCCAACTCAGTAGTAAAACGTTCTATTTCAGTGGCATATCTGTGGTTTATCAGATATTTGTTCAGCCCGCGACCAAGGGCCGTCTATATTTAGTAGCTGTGAATCATGTAAGGACGAATGTAATCAGTTGTGTTCCAGTTGCATTGTTTACTGTCGGTTGCGTGAATAAATAATCTAAGTTTATAAATAATAAGAATAACATTCAAGAATAGCTTGTTGATTTGTTTTAACTTGAAGTAGAATTGTGTTTTTCTTTTTTTTAACTCTTCAAGAGTTAACCAGTTAGCAATACCGCAATACTAAATTTAATACGGCGAAATGGACAGGGTATGTAGCTTTTTACGGGATTGTTTGAAAAAGTGGTCCTGGACCACGAAGGGCAACTGAAGAAACATATGTAGTTTTTAGTTAATGACAGTCTGACACACACTCCTTATCGCTCCACCCAGAGCGGATTATTTGTAGATTTTCTCCTCAAATTAAAATGACGCTTGTCGTTTTTTTTACTGTTGATAGGTTCGCACTTAACCATTATCTCATCTGATAGATAACAAATATGGAGGACGCTTGCCTACAAGTAATCTATTCGGTCTTGATTTAAAGATCGCAAGCTTTAAACTACTATCGTCTATCATAATATCGCTACTATCGTCACTCTTAGGTTTTTAATGAAACTCCAGATGGGGAACACTAATTTATTTTTAGACTGTCTCCTCTTCTCTGTTCTGTGGTCTCTCCCCTCCAAGCCAAAAGGATTCTCTCCTCCAATTACCAAGGTTTTGGGCACATGTGAGCCAGTTCTGCCTGTAGGCATAGTATAGATTGATGCGGCAGGTGTAATCTCGTCCCATCATATTCATCAGAATATGCCGCGATTACGCTACATTTTCCGGCAGTCCAGGACATGTATTGTGGTATCCCATGACATCTTCTCTACAACTAACTTCATTTTAAACATTATATTCAACCCAGCGATGATTGATCAGGCTGAAAGATTCTGGAAGTTGTATCGTTCGAAGTTCTCCCACAAGGTAGACTGTGCAACAGGTGAGGGCTACGGGAATGGATCCGGTCATTGTGGCGACAATTGCGAGGCGGTCTATATCCAATAATGGACGTCTTTCAACTGAAATGTAATGATTCAGTCCTACTGATCAATTGGTAGAGGGAGGCGCCTCTTCGAACAATAAGCGCGACCCTATCATTGATTCTTACTAATATTATAAACGCTAAAGTTTGTTTGTATGAATGTTTGTTACCCTTTCACGCAAAAACTACTGAATGGATTTCGATGAAACTTGGTATACAGGTAGACAATGTCTTAGAATAGCACATAGGATACTTTTTATCTTAGAATAATGTTCCCTTGGCATAATTTTCTACTATCACGCGGGCTGGTAGCAGCTAGTCTTGCATGGTTCGTGTAACCATCGATTCAGTCATACAATTCTAAAAATACATCAAAGCGGAAGCGCTCATCAAAGATCCTAATCATCATTTAACACGGCAGACAGTAAAATGTTGATGTATGATGTGAACCAGTTTGCACGGCGGATGTGCCGGGCCCCACAGCACAATAGCGTGAAATAACTGCACACATATCGCGATTGTGTTATTTAAACATTATGATAAAAAGGCATGGGAAAATTAAAAAGTATCAATAAATGATATCGATGTATTTATGTACAGTAAGAATATGCTGACCGGTCTGAAGTTAGCGTTTCGAACTCATGCACGAAAACATACGCAATACGCATACGCAATACAATTCTTAAAAAGAATTAGATACTACGGATTACTGCGCAAGCAGCATTGTTCGAAGTTCTTCTTCATGCCTTGTCCCGTACTATTTGGGGTTGGTGCAACATGTTTTTTTTTTCATTCTTTCCTGTCAACTAACCTAAAAACCTGCTCCTGTTCCTTCTTTACCTTTCATACCAGGGCCGGGTTTTTCTTTCAGAAGCGAACCCATGGCCCCAGTAGACTTCGGCCTTGCTGGGTCTCTAAGGTTTGCTCAAATCTTCTTGAGGCGCGCGTGGAACAATACGCGCCGTCGACGACTTGGGCCCGGGCCGCATTGCTCGCCATCCGCAAGCCCGCGCCTAGGGTGGCCGGCAATCGGGATGGGCGGCAATCGGTTGTCTCACGCGTGCGGCTTTTTTGATTTTTGATTTCTCCTGATTTGGTAGTAAGAGAAAGCACAAAATTTGCTTAATTATAGATTTGGTTGGACTTCTAATTTTTGCAGAGAAGTAATAGTGTTTAGAAGTAAGAGTCTTTGATAGTTCAAAAGTGCTCGATTGAAATAAATGTCTATCAGTTTAAAAGTGCAGTTATAACCGCTCGTAAGAGGTAAACGTTCTTTTAATATACAATTAATTGTAATTGTTATGTCGGTAGAAACAACGGCTCATTAAAATCTCAATGAACGACACACACTGACCATAAGTATCTACTTACAAACAAGAGTTATTAAAACTGCTCGCAATGACAATTACTCGACATCTGTTGCAAATAAACGTCCATTACATGACATTCGAAGACCTTATATCAGAGAAATGTATGAACTATTTCAAATGAGAAAGGATTAGGGTTACCAGATGTAGGTTAAAAAAAGTCTTGATAAAATAATTTCTTTAAGAAGAACCTCTTGACATTGTAACCGTGAGTCTGCGCGATGTAATGTACCTCCGACTCCTGCTATGCAGTGTTGGGGTAGGAAAAAAAAGATCACTTTTTTTCGTGAACTTGATTTACAGAGTTGACGAACTGAGCTCATTTTTTTAAAATAAAAAATAAATTTATCCAAAAATCGAGAATAGAAAGATTTTTTTAAAACCGTTTAAAATTATATTATTAAAGTTAAAAAACTTTCAAATCTGGTGGAAGGGGAAACTGTCAAGTAGGTAACAGAAAAAGGATGAACATACTACAATGTGACATCACCACCATTAGGTTATGTGCGTAGAAAATAGATAGCGAGATGTTCCTTTGGAGGTATGCGCAACAGAGGGTACTGTCCCACACACCTAACACTATTTTAATATCGTGCGAATTTCATCACGCATGCGGATTTGCTCCGAATGCGTAACCCCCGCAAATGTCCTTTTTGTACAAGTATTTATTGTAATGCGCGTAATACGCAAGCGGGACGCGTTTTTTTGCCTTTTGAAATTTTCTTGTAATATGTGATTTTGATGCTGTTTTCCGAAAGAGTCCAAAATATTAAAAATAAATAAACAGGTAACAGCTATCTAATAGATTATTTATTAAGTTGTGTTGTTGTTCCTACAGATAATTAAACTACTAATTCAGTATTTTATTAATTAACGTGGTAACCCTAGAAAGTACATCCAATTACAGAAAAGTGTACTGTTTATGATAGCTGGCAATCCAATTGATTCCGTTATCGGTGGTTATTAAGTAAAACGACGATACGGTCATAAAAGTAAATGCTGCGTTTTGTGGCAAAGTTAAGTTTTTCTGAAGTTATGCATTGGAATTTATACGCTTAATCAAAGATTTTGATGAAGGAGAATGTCTTTGATTAAACATAGGAATTAGCGTTTTTTTAAGGTTAGAAATACTTAGAAATCGTCTAATGACTTCTCTTCTGCAAGGGAAGCAAGAGGGCCTAATTACCGCTTTGTTAGTGGCTATGCTTTTGTCTCCCCATTCCCAAAGAAGCAAGCAGATCATGACAATTGATAATTAGATGCAGTAGAACGACATGCGGGTCTGACTCAGCTATCTAATGTTTCATCTATTCGTTGATGTTGTGGGGGCGATTGATTCTTTGTTTTGTGGAGTTCGTTTGGCGCCCAACTATTACAATACGCGCCAAGTTGAACCAAAATAATTACAGATTTTTAGGTCTTAATCGAATTGCGGCAGAAAGAAAGATAGAAAAACAGTTTATATGGCGAAAAAAGACGAAAATTTTGGACTAACAAATTATAATTATACTTTGTGAAAAATATGCGTCAAATCCTCAGTATGATGCCGTGCCCGGTGACCACACGCAAAATGCGACGTGTACACGGCGCTGGTTTTCAACGTCGGCCAGTGACGGAGTCGACATAAAGACACACCGGCACAATGCGGTGCGTGTAACCATAGCAACGATGGCCATTTTAGTTCATTTTATATTTCGCGTACTATATAAGATTTTTGTTTTTCAATTGATGCTGGGGGCTGCGCGTAACCATAGCGAAGGGTTCAACTTATTTGCCGTTTACTATGATGCATGACGATTAAATAAATAAATCTGCGGAAATCATAATTCCTACTAAACTGTGTATTAGTGTCAATAGTTGTATCTTATCAGATCGGCTTTAGCTGCGTCCTACGCTTATTAGGAAACCCGTTACCAGTTTCTAGTTTTATCAGTTAAACGGTGAGCATAATCTTGGAATAGGTTTTATCGATATTTCAACATCCCATCACTATTCAATATAATTGTGTACAATAAAGATTATATTGCTTTAACATCTAAAGACAAGACATAATTTTATTGTTAAAACCAATTACAATTAGCGGCATATAAGTTGAACGAAAATGGCGATCGACCTTCAAATGTGCAGTAACAGATTTTCGAGTCTCAATCGAAGCGGGGGGCTGCGCGTAATCATAGCAACGACGGCCATTTTGGCTCAACTTATTTGCTGCGTACGTACTATACATAGGTTAGTACCCAAGGCTTAGATGACCGGCCTAGCTTGTGTAAGATACTTTCAATGACAGTCTCTTTCGAGATGATTTCTATAGAGATAGTTTTCCCTTTACAAAACTGGAGTTTTCTTAAGACTTAATGTACCAAAGTAGAGGCAGGATACTGTTTTACGGGCTTGTGGACGACGAGAGATAGGTAGCTCACCGTCCGGCCGTCCGAGCGTCTCGTGTGCCTCAAAGAGATGTCAACAAGATTGACGGGGGCATTTAGAGCCGGTAATGGTTTTTTTAGGTGGAAAAATCATCGAATGAATTATCATAAATCACAATAATAAATAACAAATAATATGTAGGTAATTATATAATTACACACACACATTTATTACATTATTATTTTTATTAGATTATTATTGTATTGTTATAATTGTGCGTCTATTTTAGGCAGAATAAACATGTTTTGTTTCTTTTCTTTTTCTTTCATCGAGAGAAAAATGAAATGATTGTAACTTGGTTTGGGGGGCTGGGGTTGACCAATGACTCTTAAGGTCGCTTAGCGCCCAGCATGATATTATAAATACGATAAACTGTGGTGGAGGCGAGCTCATGCGCTTTGCTACACTAGTGCGGAAAACAGTAAACTGCGTGCCTAGAAGCGGTAGAAATAAAAGCGGGTTTTCCAGTAAGTGTATTGAAAAATATAAAATAATCACTACATAATATAAAACAAAGTCGCTTCCCGCTGTATGTCCCTATGTATGCTTAGATCTTTAAAAGTGCGCAACGGATTTTGATGCGGTTTTTGTAATACATAGAGTGATTCAAGAGGAATGTTTATATGCAAATAAATAATAATGGGTGTTAATACATGCATAATAAATTTTATATCACCATTGCACCCGTGTGAAGGGGCGGGTCACTAGTTTAATAATAACTAGCTTTTGCCCGCGGCTTCGCTCCTACTCCACCCTAGTCTACTCTACTATACTAATAAATTAGCAGGTTTTCGTTTTTTTTTTTACTTAACGGAATAAAAATTAGTTTATACCAATTAAAAATTAAATTAGTGTGTCTTTAGGCTGATATAGCCTTGCATTGCATTGCATCAGCCTTATAATGTTCCCACTGCTGGGACTCAGGCCTCCTCTCTAGAAGAGGGATATATAGACTAATATAGGATAGGCTGATATAGGATAAGTTGTTATTATGGAGTTATAAATTATAAATGTTATGTCTAATCGTAAACTTTAGATAAATATAGACGAATGACTTATTCCAAATAACAATTTTTTTAAATGTATTTAAGTATTGTCTCGAAATTTCGGGACAGATGTCTCGGAAAAAATTTAGTCCTAAGGAAGTCTCCTTTTCTTGTCTCTGTTCTTCGAAGTTTAGGCAAATAGGCACTACCTATTCCTATCACTGATGATAATATACCGCCTCAGCGCATACGCAGTTAAACCTAGTTAATTACTAGCTCAATGGCACCGCGGTCTCGCTTTACGGTTGTGAGTAGGAGTTGAGCTATGATTGCCATCTGGGTTTCAGTGTTTTAGTACCGAATGTCTATAAAATAGATGTAACCATTCGCCGCCTTTCATTATGTTTTTAAGTGTTATTTGTCATTTTGTTTAATAATTGTATGTTTTGACGTTTGTAACTTTAAATAAATGCTGGTTTAAGTGGCAGTGGGCAGGGCACATTGCTCGCAGAACAGATGGCCGTTGGGGCCGAAAGGTTCTGGAATGGCGACCGCGTACCGGAAGACGCAGTGTTGGAAGGCCTCCTACAAGGTGGACCGGTGACCTGGCAAGAGTTGCAGGAATCCGATGGATGCAAAATGCACAGGGTGCTTACTCTCGAGTTTAATTCCGATCGCTCGGCATGGGAATTGTGACTTTAGGCACTCTTAAATTCGATGCTAGCGCCAAATTGCTTTAAAATTTCGTGACCACATGCCAAGCCCAACCCCCATTTTAATTAGTTTCCCAAAAAGGTCACGCAATTTGGCGCTAGCATCGAATTCAAGAGTACCTAACGTCACAATTCCAATGTCAATCAATCGGAATTAAACTAGAGAGTAAGCCCCAAGGACCGTTCAATGTGGCGACACTTGGGGGAGGCCCATGTCCAACAGTGGACGGCTTTCGGCTGATATGATGATGATGATGATGATGAGCATTTTATTGCCTGAAAAGAATGTACGGTCAATATAAAGTGGCTCGTAATTCGGAGTCGCTCGTTGGTCCTCCAAAATTATCCTTATAACTTAGACAGGCCTGTTGGTCTAGTGGTCAGTGGCCCTGACTGCTATGTCGGAGGTCCTGGGTTCGATTCGCACTCTGGACAAATATTTGTGTAATGAACATGATCATTTGTTCTGTAAATGTGTGTAATTTAGCTATAGGTAACTAGCGACCCGCCCCAGCTTCGCACAAATACAATGGTGATATTAAATATATTGTGGATATATTAACGTATAAAAAATCCTCTTGAATCACTCTATCTATTAAAAAAAAAACGCATCAAAATCCGTTGCGTAGTTTTAAAGATCTAAGCATACATAGGGACAGACAGTGGGAAGCGACTTTGTTTTATACTATGTAGTGATGTATGTTTATCTGTTGCCTAGTACTCATAACACAAGCTCTGCTTAGTTTGCGACTAGATAGCGTTCAGTAAAACATTATTAGAAATTTGTCCACATTAATACACACATAAACTATCTGTTGTAAGAAGGGTACAGTCTCACACTAATATTATTGGGGAACAGTGATTTTGAAGCATGCGGCATAGGAGTGTAGGTTAACATTTTTCATTAATTTCTTGTGTTTCGTTTATCTCAATAACCAGAGTCAATCCAAAATAAGTAAATGCATACCATGGTTGTCTAATACAAGTGTTTACAAAAACCATTAACAAAATAACTGCCACAGATTTTTTAATTTTTTTTTTTGGTCCGCAATGTATTGTCAAGCCGAAAATTTGTATTTATGTTTGTTACTTCTTCACACTCGAACGGCTGAATGGATTTTGATGAAACTTGGTATACGGGTAACCCAAGTCCTGGTATATTACATAGGATACTTTTTATCCTGGAAGTATTGTTCCTTCAGCTTATTTTTGCGGGCGAAACCGCTGGCAGCAGTATAGTCTCGTTAATTAAAATTATTTTTAGCCTCACAGCTAAGACCTAAATGCCCATACAGGACAGTTCTCAATAAAACTGTCACTTCCATATAACTTGCTGCCTGATTGACAGATTGAAACAGTCTGAGACGCGATCGAGGACGCGGCCTGACCCGATTCTAGGCGACCACTGAAATAGATACGTTCAGATAAGCTTATGTCGCAGGACTGTTGAATGCATCGCGTTTTTTTGCTAAAATCCTAGGATTTTTGTAAAGAGATCAAAAATAAATAGCGTTATAGTAAATGCGACGAAAAAAGAAATGATATTTTTATGGATGGTGTGTCTGTTTGACCAATCAGATTCACTTTTAGATTGGGCAATCAACATTTGAGGCTTTTTTGATAGTCCCCTTGGTTTTAGAATGCAATGGGCACCTAAAGGTATACGAATGGGTTTTAATAAATTATGTTAAATAATATTTTATTTATATTGAAATATTTAAAAATATAATTTATATGCGAACATTACTAAATAAACGGAATAATGAATAATCATACATTTATATTATCAGGCATTTTGGCCCGTATACTTATAGACTAACTTATTTAAAAAAAGTAATTACAACTTATTGTCGGTTAAATCTTAGGACTAAATTAGTAACACTTCTTTAGTTAGTAAAATATGATACATTAAAAAAGGGTTTTTGAGCCAACTATCTAAACAGACTTTTAAATAGAGATGCGCCGAGTAGTGGTTTTACCGAATACCGAATAATATTCGGTTAGTACTTATCGAACCGAAGATACTGCCGGACAATTCTGTTCCCCGTTCCATGACTTTGCCGCGCAAACAAAGTTTGTTTTCCGAGGCAGGAAATTTGGAGGTAGGCAGGAAAGCTTGATCTTCTTGCATTTACATGTCATTATATTTATTTTTAGAATATGGGATTCCTTTAATTTATTTTGCCGTAAAAGCTGATTTACAATGATTCATTAAACCGAATACATTCGGCATTTCAACCGAATAGTATCAGCCTTATAATGTTCCCACTGCTGGGACTTAGGCCTCGTCTCTAGGAGAAGGAACGGGCCGTAATCCACCACGCGGGCCCAGCGCGGGTTGGTGGATGTCACATGTCTTCGAATTTCTGGTTCTAGGACATGCCGGTTTCCTCACGATGTTTTCAACCAAATGATTCTGTCGCATGCCTCAAAATTCTGCGGAATATGCCTAATGGCGAATATTCGGCGCTTCTCTAGTTTTAACAAATGAGTCCTTTAAAAAATCCTAGGATTTTCGTTAAAATACGATTTTTTCAATGACCTAGTGGCACATAGAAGTTTTATTGCTTACCATTCATGTTTATGGATTGTCTCGCGGTGTTCATGAATTTTGATGAGATCTAGAAAATCGAGCCGATATAGGTAAAGATAAAATTACAATGATGCAATGAAGTTGAGGTTAAATGTTCCTACTCTAATAATAAAAAAAATGGCCAAGTGCGACTCGGACTCGTACATGAAGGGTTTTATTTATTTATTTTTTATTTTGTTTATTTAGGGACAATTAACAACCACAATATACAATGCATACTAATAAATTAAAAATGAACGTAAGTGATTACAATATTGTGGCCCACTGCATTATCCGCATTTTAACAAAAATATTTGGTAATGAGCGCCACTAAATGAGCATTATTGATCAATTAACATATTTAATGGTATTAAAAACTTTAAAAATATAAAAAATAAAAATAAATCATTAATTAAAACATTACAGTACAAAACAAAATCAAATCATCATCAAAATCACTATAAACATTAAAATCATAACTACACCAAAATAATTTATCAATTAAAATAAAACAAAACAATACAACACAAAATCAAATCATCATCAATAAAATCAAACCTATATCAACACAATTCATAAGGGTTGCGTAAAACGCTGACAAAATACCATTTCTTGTAAGGGAATCCCTTTAATTTTCTCTACTCGAAAATCTAGTATCTACCTACCTATGGTTTATTATTTGTTGTAGCGGCAATAGAAATGCACATTCTGTGAAAATTTCATCTTTCTATCTCTTTCGGCTTAGTAACAGGGTCCGTCGGTACGGAATCCAAAAAAAAAACCTATATTATGCCTCTATTCTCACATTTACCGATATTGCACCTCTATTCTCACATTTAGCCTCACTAATCTATATTATATGTATATCTTGCTTCATGCCAAATTTCAGGGTTTTAGTTCCATGGAAAGTACTTACCCCATGACTTTTGATTCCCTTGAAAGTGTCGAAATGTACGTTTCTTGCGACATAACCAGCCGTATCTTTTTTTGTTGTTAACTTAGAAGTTTGATTTTCTCACAGCATCAAGAGACCACAGATTTGAGTTTGTTTTTAATTTAAATTCGATACTTCACGCGTTCCCGAGATAATGGGTCATACACACAGACAGACAGACGGACAACAAAGTGATCCTATAAGGGTTCCGCTTTTCTTTTTGAGTTACGGAACCCTAAAAAAATATATAATAAATTGATCAAAAATAATGTTGAGTTTCTATTAACTAGACTGTAAACTATGGAAAGAAAGACATCTGAAACACAATAGGAAAAAAAAAAAAAAAAACATAGGAAACGACAGAACTTTCCCTGAGTTTCATAACAATTGGCGCCGCGTCGTGACGAAATGTGAAGAAGGTGCGAAAATATTTACATTTCCGCGGAAGACATTAAACTATAACATATTATAATTTTATGGATCGTTACAAAAGATTTTTTTTGCCTTTACTGCCGCATTACGTTAATGTAACATCAAAGTATTCCTCGGGTTTCTATTTAGTTTGGCTACTGTATACACTGTATGACACATTAAATAATTACAGCATCCGAAAATAGTTTGGGTCATCTGTCGTCTAAAATTATATTTGGGCCGGTACGATATTGATAAACACATCATCATTAATTTAGCTGACAGACGTTACTGTCGGACATAGGCATAATGAACGGTCCTGCAGGCCTAGCCAAGCATAGCATAGCATTAGCCTTATAATGTTCCCACTGCTGCAACTCAGGCTTCATCTCTAGACGAGGGAATGGGCCGTAATTTCACGCGGACCCAGTGCAGACTGGTGGATGTCATATGTCTTCGAGCACGTGTCTCGGCTTAGCTAAGTTACGGCCGAATCTCTTTCTACAATCGATATTGCCTCACCGTAAGTACAATTTATACCATAAAACTACTGGATGTAGCGATGAATATTGTAGAAATATTACATTTCTGAATGAATGGGATGTTTCAATGACTTTCACGTTTTTTTTTTTTATGGTAGGTAAAATCATCCAATGACAAATCCCGCCCTTGGGCGGAGCGGGAAGTAGTGTCAGACTCTTACTGACTAAAAACCTACCCCGTTCCTTCGTAGCCTGTCGTGCCGGGGCCGGATATTCCTTTCGGAAGTTAACCCATGACCCCAGTAGGCTTCGACCCTGCCTGCCTGCAGTTAGCAGGCTGGGTCTCTTCGGTGTGCTGACAGCTCCTTGAGGCGCGCGGGAACAGAACGTGCCGTCGACGACTTGGGCTCGGTCCGGTCAGTTACCGGACGATCGGACAGCGTGCTAC
The DNA here is from genome assembly GCA_958295575.1 of Leucania comma. Classification (NCBI taxonomy): domain Eukaryota; kingdom Metazoa; phylum Arthropoda; class Insecta; order Lepidoptera; family Noctuidae; genus Leucania; species Leucania comma. Next base: position 2,297,702 of record OY282484.1, read on the forward strand.
CCATTGCACGCCGTCCGCAAGCCCGCGCCTACGGTGGCCGGAAATCGGGATCGGAATCCCGGCGGCGGCTGGGGCGAGCGCCCCGTTGCCTCTGCCTGATGCGGTCGGCCTCCTCCTTTGCTAGCATTACTGCTTCGCAGAAGGAGGCGACCGCCTGCCATCCCTCCTCACTACGGACCATGGCCTGAACCAAGGCCCGGGATCACTTTCACGTGGGAAATTCATGCGGCACTTTTCGACTAATTTGAAGGCGCGCTAACTGCAATACTGTCATCTGTAGACCATAGATTGCCCAAGCTACAGTGACGTATGCGCTTTAGGCAAATATAATAGTATACCATACACTACACTCCCTTTCGTTGCATTTAGAGCGGAAAGAGTTATTTAATGATTTCAAACCATACATAAAAAAATAATCTAAGTTGACCATCTAGACATTTGTCGACCGAATTGAAAAATATGGATCTCCTTTCCAAGCTAACTCGGACGCCTGTGTCAAAAGTAATTTTATTGCTTGCTGCAAAAACCGTGTCACTATCACTACAAAAAATAATTTATCTGCCATTCCGTCTTAAACATTCGTTCTGCATTCAAATTAATAACCCTCTAAAAAAGGAAGCATAGAAAATTGAATTTATTTCGTTCAATGGAGACGACTTCCGCATTCGGCAAGGTTACGATTCTGACCTCTTTTCGGCAATATCGGGGGTCAGGGTGTCAGGACTTATCTGGTGCTCTAGTCAATGCTCGCGTTGTTTCAAGTTTTGAAGACAGGATGTTTATTATTAATAAGTTTGCTATGTTTTTTAGGGTGTAGTTATGGAGTAATCTTAACATTGGTTCTTTGTTTTTTAGGGTTCCGTACCTTAAAAGGAAAAACGGAACCCTTATAGGATCACTTTGTTGTCCATCTGTCTGTATATCGGGAATTCGTATAGGTATCGAGTTGAAATTAAAACTGTATACTCAGATCTATGGTCTCTTGAAGCTGTGAAAAAAAAATCAAACTTCTAAGTATGTAAACTTCAAAAAAAAGATATGGCCATTGATGTTGCAAAAGACGTATACTTCGACACTCTCAAGGGAATCAAAATTCATAGGGTACTTCCCGTTGACCTAGAAACCTGAAATTATTATAGGAATAATTCTGAAAACTGTAAATTTACAGTTATGTCACAAAAAAATACTTTTTTGTATTCAGATAAATAGTCGAGACTAGATTTTAAATTGAAGTATTTACATAAATTAGTTGGTACGGAACCCTCACAGTGCGAGTCCGACTCGCACTTGACCAGTTTTTTTAAAGTGATAAATCTCGTCCAGCATCTGCGAAAAAAGAGTTGAAAAAAGACGGAGTTCTAGGAAACAAGCAATTTTTCTGGAAAGGCGGTTTTTTTTTCTTAAAAAAAACATCATGATATGATATACCAATAGTGTCTTTTGTCATAGATCAGTAGATGTATGAGTAACAAACAGTCTTAACGATTTTAGAACCATATTGTCATAAATATTTTTAAATTAAGAAAGAAAATACCTATTCCTACAAAAACATAACCCTCTTTCATGCGCAGTCGGGTAAAAACGTATCACTTACTTCCTAAAAAGGGTCGATAGAGTAGCTATTTATTTGTAAATGTTTGTTTGATGGCACTTCAGTAGAACTAATTTGTGTAATAAACTGCAGGCGGATTGCCAATGAGTTTAATTGCATCTTTAATTGAACATTTACTTTGATGTTTTACCCTGTGAAGCGTTGCGAATGTTTCCTCGAATTTACTGGACGTTTTTGAAGTATATTCTAAAGTAGTGATTTGAACTTTATGGAGTGTTTTCATAATTTACTGATTTTAAAACAGATTAAAGTATTTGTATAGGTTTGTTTGTTACTACTTGTCTCTCGAACGGCTGAAATTTGACACATGCTTAAAGCATTTTATGTCAAAATCACCCCTATTCCTTTCTTTTCTTTTGCATTCCTTGCTTCGTATCCGAATTTTCAAGGAAGTCATCTAAGGTCATCATCTTCATCATTTTAGCCCAAAGACGTCCACTGTTGGACATAGGCCTTCCCCAAATGTCGCCACAATGAATGGTTCTGTGCGTCTCGCAACCATCGGATTCCCGCAGCCTGTCGGTCCATCTTGTAGGAGGCCTTTCAACGCTGCGTCTTCCGGTACGCGGCCGCCACTCCAGGACCTTTCGGCCTCATACGCCATCTGTTCTTCGAGCAATGTGCCACTTTAGTTTGGTGATTCTTCGTGCTATATGTCGGCAACCATTAGGTGCATAATATAAATTGCCCATTTTTTATTTTATTTTACAGTAATCTCTCAACTGACCACTAAATTAGGTACGGATCTTGTTGAATTGAACACCAGCAAAAAGTTAGTTACAGTGATAGAAAAAAACTTATCAATCACTGATTAAATCGAACTATTCGTTCTTGTAAAATTTTAGGCACACGACCCAGTGTTATGTAAAAAAAAAAGAGTTAATGAACAAGACAGATTGAGTCCAGATGATCTAGAGCTGCGCACGCCGCGATCATTGTTCGGCTCGATTTATTTACAAGTTTGATGGTTCGTTCCCGCATGGCTCCCGCAGCCGACGATGAGCCGCCTCCGATGAAACAATCAGTCACTCGCCGACCGCACGTCATGACACACGCTCACGTTTTAATGAAAAAAAAAAAAACCAATTGTTACTCCACATGACAAAATACCTACAAATTAACACTCTTTATATTTCGTAACAGTTACCTCCCTAGTGCTCTCAGTATGGAGAACCTTACGTCCCCGCAATAAGGATCAAAATCGCATGTGTTTGTGTGCAACAATTGACATAATTGATTGCTAATTGTATTTATAGTGCTTTCTCTTTTCAGCTTTGTGTGTAGAAGTGAATAAGAGATAAAAGTTTCTAAGTTCAAAAGTGTTGTTGATTAGTGATGTTCTGGTGATTTGTGTTTTGGATAAAATGGCGAATAGAGTGATGGGGTACGTGATATGCGGATACAATTCCGTGGATAATCTGATGGTGAGTGGTTCTGTTTGTTACAATTGTAGCCGGCACGCGATTTTAACTGCAATTATGACTAAATGACTTGACTAACTCAGGTTGTTTCCTGAAGTTTATGTAACTTGGTAAGTTATTCTAAGATGTAGTTAGTTCTTACAAAATTATCAATTCAGTCTAAAACAACTCAATTATGTCTGTTGCCTCAACTCAACAAGGTACTTGACAAATAATAATTGTTGTTAATATTAATTGCTTAGTTTTCATAACATGGTTGTAAAATATTTACAAAAGTGGTGACTGTTTATGTTATTAAAAACTTTATTGATAATCACTGCCTAAAGGACAGATTATTCTCATGGTAGGCTCGTAACTTCAAAGAAAAAACTTAATAACTTCAATGACATATTTATGTCATTTAACCTAACCATTCCGCCTGGACCTGGACAAATTGTTTGATAATATATCTACTAAAACAAAAACTGCGTTCACATCACTACGCTAAACTAATTAACCACCGTGTGGGTGAATGTTTGTTACTTTTTCTCGACCGAACGGCTGTACGGATTTCGATGAAACTTGGTACACGGGTAGAACATGCCTTGAAATAGCAGGAAACTTTGTATATTTTCATATATATTTTTTTATTCCCCGTACCGGAAGACGCGGCGTTGGAAGGCCTCCCATAAGGGTGACCGAAGATCTTTCTATGCCCAATAAAATATTTTTCTTTCTTTCTTTCTTTTCTTTCTACACAGGACGCACAGGACCGTTCATTGTGGCGACATTTGGGGAAGGCCTATGTCCACCAGTGGACGTCTTTAGGTTGTCTGGTAGAAATCGCTTTCAGCGATAAGACCGCCATTGTACCCATAGATTTAAGTTTATTACTTATTAAGTAACTTTCTTGGTGTACAATAAAGTTTTATTCTATTCTGTACTTTTTATTCCGCCAGTATGTTCCCCTAGGATAACTTTCTACTAGTAGTTAATTAAATTATTTAATCGGTTCCTAATGTTAGTGAATACAGCCATTAAATTCGTATATTCTTTCTTTGCCTCCAATTCTTTTTCAATTAACTTATCATAACTCACTTAGAACGTTAATTGGCTGAACATTCCAAGATTCAATTCCCGAGCATCGTAATTCATGCTGCATGGTCGTGGCCGAGAATAGATATTATCTACATAATTTATGATAATCTAGTCATCTCTTTTGTACTGAAAAGTGAACGATCAAACTGATAGTGTAAGCGAATTAATCTAAAGCGTCTATTACACCACTCGATATTCCGCACTAGTTACACAGACTGTCTTAAAGTAAGATAGTCTGGCCCGTATTACACGACGTCGACAAAACCGGTCTGAATATCGAGTGGTGTAATACACCCTTTACTAGCATTTTCTACATACAGTTTTAACAAAACAATAAAAAGGTCAGTGGATGTACATAGGCGAGCTTGACCCATAATTGGGTTTTCTCATTTTCCCCTTATTCTTGCGTGTGTTATTTACCCATTCAAATAAAATCAAACGTTTTTTATTGACATATACAATTTTAAAAAACAACTTGGTCTCACACTAGCAAAGGCAGAAAATTTCAAAAGCTAAAAAAGCGCGTACCGCGTGCGTATTGCACGGATTACAATAAATACTTGTATGAAAAGAACATTTGCGGAGGTTACGCATGCGGACCAAATCCGCGATGAAATCCTAACTATACTTATTATACTACTCTATTATATTAGAATACTCTTACAAACACATCCACGATACAGGAGTCATTCCTAATTAGGGTTTAGGAGTTATTCTAATTGGTGTACAATAAAGTACCTATATATTAATAAATAAATATATATTAAAAACACCCTAAACATGTAAACTCACATACATATTACATACACAAGTGTAGGTATAACTTTGGCTCAAGCTATTAAATTTGTTGGACCAAAAGCAACAAGCAATAAGTTTGGACCAAAGTTATACTCCAGGGGCAAAGTAATACGACTGTTACCTACTCCTCCGTGTCGCTGTCGCCTGGACACACCGGAAGCGTGCTCAGAAGACGTGACCAAAGAATGGCAATGCTAATTCTTTGGGCAAAGAACGAGCTAGCCATATTAAAACAAGTTACCTTTTGGTCTTTAATGAATTATGCTGAAGCCGTTGCGTATGTTATCTAGACTGGGTCCTGCGAAACACCCTGTGTTTATCCTAGAGCGGGATCCAACGTCACACTTACATAAGTATTGAATACTTTATGTAAACATGTAAACATAATAATTATGTATTGACTTATAGTAACTAGTAAGTACGATTGTTTTGCCGGTAACAGTCCGGTCCGAGCCCAAGTCGTCTACGGCGCGCAAAGTTCCCGCGCGCCTCAAGGAGTTGTCAGCAAACTGTAGGGGCCCAGCAGGGCCGAAGCCTACTGGGGCCAAGGGTTAGGTGAAAATGAACACCGGGGCCCTGGATCGAAGGCAATGAATGGAACAGGGTAGCTTTTTAGTCAGTAAGAGTCATTTGATGATTTTACCAACCATAAAAAAAAATACATAGCTAATCTATATCTATACTAATATTATAATAAGAAAAGATTAGTATTTTTGTTTGTAATTAATTCAAACATACTGAAACTATTTAAAAAATTATTTCATCAGTAGATAGCTACTTTATTACTGAGTGACAAACCTCCGCAATCCTCTCGGGCAGTCGAAGATTAAGATAAAGTAAATAAGTAAGTTAGAAAATTAAAAGATAGCTTTATATTTCCTAGAGGGATATTACGCTAGCCTAAGTCTCGAGTTATAATCAAACAATACGTTTCGAGTATTTGTCAAACTATACTCAAGCCTGAAGACCCAATTATTAGTTTAGAAACTCCCAGAGTCAGCCAACACAATCTTACTAAACACAAAATAAACAGCTTACAGGGCACAAAAAGTCCAATGCTATTGTTGGGAGATGTGCCCAAGATACTGGCACCAGTGACACGTTCAATGGCGATGCTGACCGAAATCACCAGTCACGTCCCGTCACGTCACGATCACGAAGAGTCGACCAACCGCTTGGCGATGACCCGAAAAAATTGGTTCTTGAACTATGGCTTTAGAGATATAGCCATAACATATATAAGATTGTTTTAATGCTCTTCGACGGTTATGCTAGCCTGGTAACTACTCTTCACCGTTATCGTCGTTTCAGCCGAAAAACGTCTACAGCTAGACATAGGTTTCCTCCAAGTGTCACCATAACGACTGGTACTGGATGGAGACAATTAAGTTTAAAAATTAATAAAGCATTTATTTATAAATATTTAAAGGGAAGGGATTGGAACTCATGACATATGGGAGCTAGAGATTGACGGCTTTTTTGTTTTTTTATGATAGGCAAAATCATCCAATAACAAATCCCGCCCTTGGGTGGGGCGGGAAATAGTGTCAGACTCTTACTGACTAAAAACCTACCCTGTTCCATTCATTGCCTTTGTCCCAGGACCCTGGGTAACATTTTCACATAACCTTTGGCCCCAGTAGGCTTCGGCCCTACAGTTTGCTGACAACTCCTTGAGGCGCGCGGGAACAGTGCGCGCCGTAAATGACTTGAGCTCGGACCGGTCTGTTACCGGACGGACGGACAGCGAGCTACCCATTGCCCGCCGTTCGCTAGAGATTGACGGTGCGGTTGGTGCAGTGGTTGATTGTTTGTCTGTTTCGCTGTGTGTCGTTGGTTCGATTCCCAAACGGAACAGATACCTATTTATATGGCCTACAGATAGGTGTTCCGGGTCTGGGTGTCTTGTGTATGTGAGTTTACATGTTTGTGACCGCACTCACGATTCAGGAGTAATACCAAGTGGCCTATGAGGCATCATTTTTTTTTTTTATATTTAAGTCAACTGATGCAATGCAACTAATTTGTTTATAACATTTATTGTATCAACGTTTGAACGAAGATTATTATTATTCTAGATAAGGCAAAGTGATAAAGGATAGTAAGTTTATCAAAGTTCACTTGTCAACAGCAGAGCATATCTTTTTCGACTAATTTGTACGTATTTTTGGAATAGGTCTTGAAACAAATAAACGTTGGTATTTAATTGGCACTGCGTTTTATCATTTTTCCTTATATTTCTTATATAAACAGCGCTGTAATGAAGCAGGTACCTAATTTACTAATGCATTTTCCTCACCCCATTTATTCATTATTTTATATCAGTATTTGTTTTCGTCAAAGAATATATACTACCAATAGACAGGGCGTAGCGAACAAAATCGTAATCCGAGACTTATTACTCGTACCTATATTACCTAGGTCGCTCAGTCTAGTGTGGACGACTGGACCTAAATTCAGCTTATTTTCGTAAATATTTTTCGTATTTACTCTGTAATTATTTAGAATTCAATAATTTTCGCTAATAGTTGTAGAAAAAAAAGCGTAAATACATATAAAAATTACAAATTTAATTTGCATGTTTACTATTGAAAGCTAGATGACATAGGACGATAGTTTTTCTAAGACATTTCTTCTGATGTCCGTTCTATAGTATTTCTTTATAGCTCTTTGGTTTTTGTTCAACTTTGAACTCCACATTTGTTATTGATCCTGGTACCAATGCACATAATTTTTATAATATACTGAACCTAAACTAAATTCCGGAAAGTCATTATTACCTCGCCCTTGTCCTAAGTTATTTGGGGTCGTAGCATCTCGATCTTTTTTGTTAATATGAAACACACATGTGTACTCATAACTCTTTTAGTAACATGTGTTTCATCCCTTTTCACATGACCGTACCAAGATAAAGGAATCTCTTTCAATTTTTCAGCCCCTGATGTCACTTTCAAACTTCCTCTAATGTCTTATTATCTAACTAAATCTTTCTTCTCATTTCTTAGTTTAGATATCGATTCTGGTCACCCTACCTACATATCTATGTAGGCTTATTTTAATTTCTACCATTGTTCGTTCTCTCAAATTAGAAGCGACAAGAAATATGTAACCGAGATATATAAAAGAGTGTTGATAGAGTTTCTCGCAAATTCTTTTCTATAAAGATCTACGCTTTGGAGTGTGCACTTATTATTTTTCAGATTGACTGAAGATTTCTTGACAATTCAAAAGTGCCTTTAAATGTTATTATTTGTAATTAGTCGACAGATTGATATCTCAAAATTCTCATCTTCAAAATCCAGAAAGTATACTTTAACTAAATTGATTATTCTGGAGGTAAAACAACGATATCCCAATACACCAGCACACAGTTGTAATTTTATTTAGATGAGTTACATTCAAATACGATCGTTATTTGTCACTCGTAAAATCCTTGACACTAATCGCTGGACCACAAGACCTTGGAGCCGCCCTGAAATCAACAGGAGCTGATGACATCACTGATCGTTAAATCATGTGTTTATAGACTCAATAAATAAAAAATCAGCGTATTGTTACACTCTAAATGTTGAATGCTTTTAGGTAGTGTAGAAAATACTGTTTAATATTATAACTAGCCCATGTTGTCCCACTGGGTAAAGGCGTCTCTTCATTCTTTTCAACTATTACGGTTTAATCGCTTTCTCTTTCCATTTCTTAAGGGAGACATCCAGGTCGTTCCGCCTAGTTTCCTTCCTAGGTCTGCCGCGGCCCCGCGTCATGTGTCTGGGCACAAATCCTGTATTTACGGGTTCACAGTTCTTTAGACATGCGACATGTCTGCTGCCAAGCGCTTCCTTTTGCCAGATAAATAAGCTCCGTAGCCTAAGCTCTAAGTCTGCCCAGAAACATCATAAACATAGTTATCTCAACTGTATTCCTGAAACTACATAACCTGCCTCTATTTACCTCATCCAACTTGGCGATTATGTAACTAATTAGCTGTAGTAACTTGGAATCTTTCCTGTTTTGTAACGCATTAGCTGAAGCGGTCCAAAGTTGTGCTCGCATTTTATAATAGTTGAGTAATGGATCGATTTATGTGATTTTTATGTGGAAACTGCCGGTGAAATGTGGATGAAATGTTGTAAGGTACTGTGTATTTTATTTTGTTAATTAGTAGTGCTATCGTTACGTCATAGAAATGCGTTTTTACATTCTACAAATACAGGTAGAAAAAAACTTTAATGGGTACGAACTACTGGGGCCATGGGTTGAGTTCACAAAGAGAAACCCGTGGAAGAAGGGATATACAAAGGTGCAATTTTAGCCAGTCAAAGTCTGACACGCTAAATTGTACAAATAATTAAACATGATTTGCCAATATTCACCCCCTAAGAGGAAGACACTACGTCAAAAGTTATGGAGAAACACATTATCACGCGAACAAAGCCGCTGGCACAAGCTAGTCCGATATAAAACTTGGGGAATTCCAACCTGTACACCTGAAATAGACGATCAAAGGCAACATAATAAAATAGATTCAGTTCCAAGTCGAAGTATGCAATAAACTAGTGCGTCTCGCGGCCTCGTCCGTTTTTATTCCCGACGTTAGGAGCCGCCAAACAAACGTTTAAAATAATATATTGCTTTTATTTTATTGCTGTTTTGTTGTTATGGCATTTGTGTGTGTGGCCTTTGTGCTATAAAATGTTTCAGGTGAACATCTTTTTACCTTTTTTTGAGGTGGGGATTCATCCATTGATTTCTTTCGCTATTCTCTCGGAACGAAAGAGCGTGTCAAACTTTTACAGACTAAAAGCCACCTATGTCTTTCAGTTGATCTTTGCGTTATAGGACCACTCCTTCAAACGTTCCCGCAAATCTTTTTGCTTTGGTAGGGTTTTTTTCCAGTTAACTTAAGACGACCGCCCCGAGCGAACAAAAGAGAAGCTAGCGTCGCTCCCCGCGTATCCAGATTATTCGAATAGTAATATGTCCTTCATTTATGAAACATAATATGAATTTATACCGTTTATGAAAAGATTGGTAATTAAATTATCTTATTGTTTGTGAAAGTTTCATAAAAAGTGTATTTTTATGAAACTTTCTCAAACTAACCAATTGTTTTTGCCTGATCGTCGGTTTTTTTGTCTGTGTCAGAAATAACTTCGAAAATAAATCACAGCAAGTTCTATGAAAAAAATGTAATAGTCTAGTTTAACATATAGTTTTTTCAAAACATACGGACTAGCCGTTAATCATCAAAAATCATAAATCTGTCCCTTAAATGTTTTTGTTTGTCTATGGGCCATTCACAACTTCAGCCTTTTCTATTCGCGACTTTATATTCGGACTTACATGGTTGGAAGTCTGTGGTGCTTTGCTCAACACACGTCACACACAACCTACGCGACCACAGACAACCTATTCGATTTTCTTATGAATATAACATTAATTGCCAAGACCTTAAGTTGACCTCTGAATTTGTTGCGGCATTTATTTTCAGAGTAGTGGCCCAGAAAGCACCCGGTCTTCAAGTTTTCGGCCCCATCGACCATAACCACGAAATACTTAAATGTAATTTATTCTCATTTTGGGTTTCGAAAGTATCTACGTATCTACCAAGGAAGATCGCGAATATTCTCTTTTTCAATTTGTGAGGTTTGAAAAACCTCACAAAATGGAAAAGAAAATAGTCGCGATAGTTGTGAGGTTTGAGATCCGTGGATTGAGTGACAAACTTTCCTTTCACTAAAGAAAATAACAACAATTCCTTTCATTGATTTCATTTCTGCGACTCATCAGTAAATGTTACTTCAAGATAATTTGATCACGCAGCTCCAAAGACAGCATTCCATTGACGAGTCGTGAATTAATTACTTTGTATTAATTAATTCATTACAATGAATTTCTTTCACTAGATTAGTATGGAAACACTGAACGATCGCCGCTGATTATATCCATTTAATGAATAAATCGCACAGAGGATTCCAAAGTCTATTTAAGAGCGTCAGACCTGAAATGCATTATTTTGCAACCGCTCTTACCTGGTTATGAGGTATTATCTTTCTCAAGATATTTTGGATATACAGATGTCTTCTAGATATTGCTTAGGTTTCTATTGAATTCAAAACTTGTTTAAGTATAACTAATCTGGTAAAGGTCTCTGAAAATTTGATATTTTTTATAAATTGTGGTCCTTCATATTGTAATCATACTTACATTAAAAAAGTAACAAAAAACATATAGAAAACTACATATAGAAAATTTGCATATTCAATCGAGGTTTTGAATAATGAAATAATTTTCTAAAAATTCTTAAGGTTTTTTTTTTATTGAACTAATTTTGTGAAATGAGTGACAGAACTAAAATTGGTAAGGGCCCTCTTAATTACAATAATTTACACAGCAGTTCTTCAATTATCGATGGCTGCCGCTCGGTACAGAACTGATCGGTGAATAACCGATTCGATAACGAGTTGTTGTCGCTGGAATTACTAGGTATCATTATACTACCATGGTAAATTGGTTACACCTGTCTTTACTGAATACTCGTAGTGCGCCGGCGCCACATGGTTGAAATCCTATTCGATAATTTAAAACGATTTGTGAACGGATTCATTTTGAGTGCAGCTTAGGAAAGAAATTCTCTGCCGGAGTCTGCTTTCTTCTCTCCGGAGTCTGCGTTTCTTGGTAACTACAACCTAGGGAGTCAAGTTGAATAGGTTACTTAAGTCAAGAGTGAATAGGTTACTTCTAGACGTGCTCCAACGTCGACCACATCATCGCTTATCATGAGACTAGATAGTGGTCAAGCGCGAGCCTTTTTAATAAAAACCACTGACTAAGCTAGAAAAAGTTACAAATGCATTTACGGATCTCTTCAAAACCAGATGTGATAGTTACTTTCAGAACATTGCTTTGTCTAATACGGGTATTGTTCTCTGACTTCAGATTTCGGTAAAAAAAATTAAGAGAAATTTAAAAAACTTACAAACTACATTGGTTAAGTGGGTGCTAGATTATTCGGAAGAGTAACCATGGAACGCAATGGGCAAGTCGTGTTTAGTCTGACACTCCTCGCTCCGCCCAAAGCGGGAAAAGTCACTTGATGATATACTACCTATAAAAAGCTGTCGTGAAATTCTAAAACCTGATGGATGTCTGTCTTCCTGCCCTTGTCCCGTTTTATTTGGGGTCGGCGCAACACGTTTTTTTCTTCCATTCTGTCCTGTCACTCGTCACGCTATCACTAACTCCCTTTTCTTTCATATCACTCTCATTTCCATAAAGAATGGTAATAAATTCTGCAACGCATATAACCTGAAAACAGTATACAAAAGAGTGACTATATTTACTATATGAAGTAGCTGATACGTAACTATCACGCGCTTTCGATTAGCATAAACTAACTGTTTGTTTTTTTAATTAACCGGTCTCTTATGCAAACTGTCCGTAGCTTATCGTAATTAACCTGTGAATGAGTTACTTTGTTTATCATTCAATGCATTATGATCAGCTCACACCGAGTAGTCAAAATAGAACTTTATTAACCTCTCGACAAAAGATATTATTTCATTTAAATATAAACTGTGTAATAAAGGTTTGCTTCTATAATATTTAGATGGTTTTGTAGCAAAATTAAGTTCTATATTGTATCACTATTTTAAAAACTTTTTACAAAAAAGAAATACAACCGACTTCAATGTAAAAAAAAAACTAAAAAGTGAAAAATAACTTTAATTTAGGAAGTCGGTGTAGAATAACGAAGGGACAACTATTATAGAAATACCGACTTCTGAAATTAAAGTTATTTTACACTTTTTTTTTTACATTTAAGTCGGTTGCGTTTTTTTTTCTAAAAACCACTAAGCACAAGCAGCACACATTACAAACAGCCGAACACAGAATCTCCTTCTTTTTGAAGTTGGTTAAAAAGTGATTCGCGTCTCGGTGCGACCTGCCCCTTAAAACATTTTAATGCTTGCGTTGTAGTGAATAATGTTTAAGTCCATCATATTTATTATTACTTTTCTAAGATCTAAACTTAACTTAAAAATATTCAGTGAAAAAATATAATTATTGCTTTATTCATGATTGTTTAAAACATTAGAAACATCGACCGCACGCCGTCGGCCGATAGGGCGCGTCGCCGCCAACCGACCGCAGAGAATGCGGGCGCAAACCGTCGAGACGGCGGCGGGCGACTGCGGCGCCGCCGGTGAGCGGCAGCCGCGAACAACCACGCACACTGAGGCCGTAAACCGCGTCGTGAAAACTGTCAACAGAAGCTGCGGGCCCGCTACCGTGGCGGCAGCGGGAGAAAACCGCTTCGTGAGTTCTCACCCTAAGTGTCGCCACAACGAACGACCGATGACCGTTCGTTGTGGCGACCGCGGGAATCCGATGGATGCGAGATGCACAGTACTCCAATACAATGAATATTGAATAAATACTTACATCTACAGTTATTGATATGATTATATCAGAACAGATCAAGAAACATACAATGTCAAGATTGCGTAAAAGCATTCCAGAAATATATCATAAATAGAAACGTTAGACTGCTGTTGTCAATCAAACTCAAACTCGTTTATTTCACATAGACCTACATGGGCACTTATAAAACGTCAGAAGCTAGCGCACGGTTCCAATTGGTCGTTTCCTATGCAGAAGAACCGGCAAGAAACTCCATGGTTACTTACTCTTTTAAAAAAGTGATTGTTTCTACAATATTTTCCATAGGTACTATAATACTATTAGATATGAGAGGACAATGTAGACCAATGAAGCTTTGTGCATGGCGTAATGGTGTCTCACTGGATGACGGTACACAGACCATCATTCAGGTATGTGATATAGCCTGCGTCTTTTTATTTTTATTATCATTAATGTTTTTGTTTCTATGTAAAAGCTATGGATTATTGTCTGAAATAAATGTTATATTATTATTATTATTTTGTACCCAAGTACAGCTATCCCTTTGTGTTCAGACTGATTCCTTTGTATATCAATGTAGTTTTGATTTGTGATTTTTGAAGTACTTGTTGCTGCCTGTTGCTTCGCCCGCGCTATATTAGAAAGGGATACAAAGTATCCTATGTGCTATTCCAGGTCATGGTCTAGCCGTGTGCAAAAAGTCTAAAATTATGTAGTTTTTTAGGTGCGTTTGATTGACTTCCATCCAAACATACAGATTTTTTAATTAACAATTTAAGTAGGGTAGTAGGATACAGTCTTGTTATGGAACCGTCTGCAGATTATTTATGCATTTACAAATTGACTGGCCTCTCTTCCAGTAAAACTTTTTCTTTATCTTACATCTCGATGATGTCTAAGATCGGTTTTGACCTACGTCCGATCCGACAAAAATCCGCTCTTATCCTACCGCTTTTAAGCACGCATTTGACAGTTTTCCGCACTAGTGCAGAAAAGTGTACGTGCTCGCCCCAGCCTCAATTTTACTGTAATGAAATAGTTCTACGACTGCTACGGACCATACTTTCATGGTTTCGGACCGGATTCGGATAGGAATTAATGCGAAACTGCTCTTCAACATACTTACAAATTGATTTGCTTACATTTCAATAACATTTTAACACATTTCGTATCATCTCGTCAGATCAAAACATTCTATCGATCCAGATGTTATCTGAAAGCCCAATAAGTTCCTGAGATAAAACACGTAAAACACTAATAACTGCAGTTAACCTATATTAATTTGTGTCGAATTCTCTTGAAAATATTGTTGTAGTCTAGTTTTGAATCAGGGGCATTGTCCCATACAACTTGGGTCATCTCCTTACATAAACTGACTAAGGCATTACGGTACTGCGACCGCTTGACACGTTTACTGAATTAATATTAATAGGGTTTGGATACTGTTTGTCTGTTTGCTGTATTTTTAACGAAATGGGGCGGGAAAGGTGGGTCCGAAACTCTGAAGTGAGGTCATAAGGTCAGTGCATTCGTTGCACTTACACATTTATTTATAGGTGTACAAAATGATGCTGTTTTAAGAGAATGAAATGTCAAATCATTTCAAGTATCAAATAGAGTGTCCATGGAGTTTCTTGCACGTATTTCTCCATAGAAAGTTACGCTTTGCTTCACTGTTTTTTTGGACTGACCGACATTTTGACGATTCAAAAGTGCCTGTAATTGGTTTATTTGAAGTTAACGATCCTGATTTCTGATGTCTGTCATGTGTTTTTGTATGCCTTTAGGCTGTGGCTATGCTCGAAAGAGGTAAAGCGGCGAAAGGAACAGAGGTAGATTATAATCAGTAAACGTCTGACAAGCCCATTCGTTCCACCCAAGAGATGGAAAAGGCATTTGAAGTTTTCCCATCCCAAAAAAATAAAAATATTACTGCCTTGAGCTCTCCCTTGAACTGTATAAGAATTGGAAAATCCCCTTATTTATGCAATAAATCAATCGACCAACTAAATGGGTCAATGCTATCGAGCCGATCAAAGATGCATCAACCGATTGCATTCATTCAACCATCGCTATAAATCAAATTATAAGTGGGCTCATGCATCTGACGTATAACATTAAGTAACCCTTCATACCGTCGGAGTGGCAATTGACACAATTATGTAATCCTGTCAGGAACAGTCTAGAAGCAAGTTAATTATCATTTTAATCTAGAATAAAATTATAAAGCGGTCAACTGTTTGCTTGTTCATATGTTCGTAAACAGCAATAAGTATTGTGATGAGAAACATCGTGAGGAAACCGGCATGTCCTAGAACTAAAAATGTTAAATCTGCCAACCCGCATCACACTGGGCCCGCGTGTTAGATTACTGCTTACTAAAAACTAGACTACTAAGAGGTATACGAGTATGGTGTTCCAGCAGTGAAATTCATATAACTTCATATATCATAAAGATACAGAGCCGGACTTAATGCCTTGGGCTTTCTCTACCAGCCAATCAAAGGTGGTGGAGTGACAAGAAGGCAGAGGCATAAAAAAATATTATCAAGAAAGCAAGGGCACAAATGTATATAATATAATAGGTTCGGCTAGCAGCTTCGCCCGCATGAAAGTCGATTTCTCCATACAAGCCTCGTTCCAACCCTCGTTTTAGCTCCTTAGAGGTGGAGTTTCGTAAAATCCGTTCTTAGCAGATGTCTACTAGATTCCTATAAGGAACCTACCTGCCATATTTTAAGGTTGGTTGTTATAGTTTCTGAGATTTCGAGATTAATCAGCGAGTGGTATTTAGCTTTTAAATATGTATATAGATATGTAACATCCCAGTAAAGCAGTCGATAGACAGACACTGAAGTGTGACTGAATGTCATTTTTTTTTTAAATG
This sequence comes from Leucania comma, assembly GCA_958295575.1. NCBI lineage: Eukaryota > Metazoa > Arthropoda > Insecta > Lepidoptera > Noctuidae > Leucania > Leucania comma. The sequence continues at coordinate 2,313,918 of OY282484.1, forward strand.
ATAGATCATCAAATACCTGCTCTCCCTCTACATGGAGCATGAAGGAATTCAAGACTTTTACTGACTAAAATCCGCCCTCTTTCCTGCAGTCTACGGCGTTCCAAGATCACGGTGACTTTCGAACAATCCAGCAGAACTGAATGTCATAACCTACCCTTCTCAAATAAATTCACGGTATCTTTGGATTAGGCCACGTAGGTAAAGCCGCGGGAACAATTTAGTTTGAGCATAAACCTCGCGTGATGATACCAATGCAAATGAATCTATCTTTAAAAGAATGGAGGAATGTTTCTCATTGTCTTTGGTATAAAAATTTGTCATTGCTAGACAATGCATGTAAGATGCACTTAATTATTACATAAACAACTGAAATTATGATCTGATGGCTTTAGAGATGCTAAACTGCAATAAGTTTCTTGCTAACTGTGTTGGCGATGAAAAACTTGGGACACAGCTTTCTCTTGACAGAAAATGGTGAAAACCGCATATCAATTAAACTTAGAAACTGCGAATATTAAGCTGCGGAATTATTCCAAATAGTTACAGAGCATAACTCTCACTTCACTCTATATTGGGGCTCTGAGGAGGTATGAAAATGCATACCAGGGCCCTGGAACCAGGGCAAAGGAGGAACGGTGTAGGTTATTAGTCATTAAGAGTCTGACACTATCTCCCGCTTCGCCCAAGGGCGGGAGATGTCATTGGATGATTTTACCTACTTAAAAAAAAAAACTATAGTGGGAGAACTTATCTATCAATTTCGGTTCACAAAAAAAAAACCACTATGTACTAACATTTACTAAGGTCAAATAAGCATTCGTAAAGTAGGTACTGATATTCAGCTGCACCCAGTCAGACTGGAATTAAACCCCAAAAAGGTGAGAAAAGCCTAGGGAGACTATGATCTGTATTCCTTTTTTTCAGAAGTTCCATCCATCCATCTGATTTCCATAACAACTTTTCGGTATACCTCCTTCCACTGCGCTATAATTGCTATAGAATGGTGCGGTTGACATCTGTCGGATTCATACATGTAGCTATATTTTCCTCTCATCTTAAAGATGCATATTTTCGTCCTTCTGTCATCTTACACATATGTATAAAAGTCCTTAATTACCCTACAAGCACTCTATTGAAATCTCATGCCATGTCTCTGCACATTGCGCGGGCGTAACAACAATGGCGTGTCGTATTGTCATTCAGCTATAGATGTGGCTGCTCGTTTCCGCGCCGGTTTTCCTTCAGACACAGCCTTGTGGCTAATTATAGATCGGCCTATTTATACCTTTTTTCTGTCTTGGAAAAATGTTCTAAGAATTACGGTCCTTTAAGATTGTCCTTTGCTATTTTTGTTTAGTTTTTGGGCTTGCAGTGTTAGAATATTTTTGGTTGTCGATACGGTTACGTTAATATGGGTACGACAAAATATTTGTGTTTGACTCTCTGTTGTCAAAGAGTTACCGCGGCCCTGGAATGCAACCGGCTAAAGAAGGGACACAAGAGTTAGTCAGTAAAAGTCTGACACTGCCCCTCATTCACCCAAAGCAGAAATATTGGAGACTTCCCACCCGAAAAAAAGGCTTACTGTCCTGCGGAATTACTACGGTTGTGGAACGCAAAGGGCTACTGCATAGGTGGGATTTAGTCAGTAAAAGCATTTCGGATATTTAATCGCTCCACCCACGTGAAGAGCGAGAGGAGTCATTTGATGATTTCCTACCTTAAAAAAAGATCATGTAGTGTTTTAGAAAGCATTGCCAGGAAGCCATCTTTTTACTAGGCCGGGTTCTCTGCTCTGCATATCCGTCCGTCTTACTAGATAAACATGTAACATTAGAGTAGATGCTTTCTGTTCAAGTACGAAAGCTTAATGATACCACACGAACACCTGACATAACAATAATTTAGTTTTCACTTTGAATGAATGATATATCTTGGCATAACTAAACATATACATATTTATCTTACAAAATAGCGCTTTCATTGTCTCTAACTATTGTTTCCAATCCAAAGTAAGATAGAAGTAGACGTCATGGAAATGCACACCGTTGGAAATAAACATTGTACTATTGGCTACATATAAATTCTTAATGTAAATGTCATCACTCCCAGAAGAAAATTGATAGTTTAATACACGAACGGTGTTAGCAGATCGTTTCTAACACCGCTAGGCACGGAACTGTATCGCACGTGCTGAGGGCAAAGCCCCTGCAGCAACGGTGCATATGGAAGAAAGAGATGCCGATATGAGCAGTAGCGTTGGTGAGGAAGAGAGGTCAGATGCTGTTGAGACGTTATCTGAATAGGTACACCTGTTCTGCAAACAGTTTCTTTGGGAAGGTGATGGTGTTAGATGTTTTGATGCTAAAGATTAGAATAGTGAAATAATGTGGTGAATAGAGAAAATAGCTTGAACGTTTGCTAATTATTTCACTAGAATTAGAAGAATTTATAAATACGTAGTTGAGAGACGTAGGTAAACTTTAATATCTATATAGAAACACACGAATAGACAAGTTTGTGGTAGAATAGGACATAGGGCACTTTTTATCCCAATGGTATGTTTCCTTAGGAATATTTTCATTATAACACGGGCGCAGCCGCTGGCAGAAACTAGTCTTAAGTAAATGCAGCAAGAAGTAATCAACAGCTTCCGCTAAGGTAATTCCAACACACGTGGTTGGAAATCACTCTAATATTGCAAGTAATTAAACGCTAACTATGCACAAACCTCGGCTTGTAGAATTCTTGCCTTTAAAAGGGAAAACAGCTGTCATACTCACACATATATCAATAACATTATCAATGCCGTACATACAGAAGGCATTAATAAATAACCAATCGTAAGCGGTTAATAGTAATCGGGCTTAGGTGCCTACGCTTCGTGCAAACAACGATTCGTAGTTCGCAGTGATGCTGCCATTGGTGTCACCCTGAGTCATAGTATAGTCAACACCAATGTCCTTAATACTTACTTCATTTCGATTCGAGGCATTAAAACGTTCGTGTGTCCGTATTTTGTAATAAAATCCGCGAATAAACGAACCGATTTCGGCGAAAGTGTCAACTGTGTTTGATATTATCTGGGAACTAAATTTGTGAGTGAAAACGTCAATCGTTACATTGAACATCTTTATGTCAGTGTCTAGTTGCGTATATTGGAATACTCAGATGTCAATATGTTTGTGTATACAGTAGCAATGAAAGCATTAACCGTTCCTTTCAATTATTATTTTGATGAAAGTGCAAAGTGCATTTGAATTTCAAAGTGATCTACAACAAATATGATTGTTTGTGAATTCCTTCAAGGTTTACGAAACTGTTGCTTCTAAAAACAATAATTCGATTTTAGCACACGGATGCTGGCGTGAGTCAACTTGATGTTTTAGTTTGTGTTACTAAAATAAATATACAAGTATTTAGTCATATGTTACTAATAGCTTATCGCAAGTAGCTCCAATGTGTGTAGTTACGCTATAATTGTGTTATTTAATTAGCAAACATGCTTGATAGGATATGCTTGCGAAATTTTATATTGGCAATATCCTGGAGAAACTTGCATGTATTCCGAATATTTATTTGTTATATTTCGTTGATGGTTTGGTTAATGAACTCTTTAGGTTATTACTAGGCCTGTGCAGTGTGCATGTCAAAATATCCAATGTCTATCGATCTATAGTGCAATGCTCCTAATGACTAAATCTTCAATCGCGTGATTACTTTCAACTAAAGATAAGTAAGTCAAATTATCTCTAAGAAAGTTTTTGTGTGAAAACTTTTTCGAACTTTCATATATATTTCTCAGACTAAACTTGTCTGATTATTGAAAATACCTGCACTTTCAATTTCACCTTTGCACCTTTCGAATTCAATTGCATTTTCAGCACCTGAATTATCACATTCTATTCTCAACGCGTTTACTAAATTGCATTCCTCTTCTGATTTCATTGTAACATGAACAATTTCCTCTCCAATTCCATTACAAAAGCTGCTTTTTGCTTGAAATAGTCCAAGATAACTTTGTAAATTCCGCACACCAGTGAAGAACGCAATACATTTCAACATATTTATTTATTATAACTTTCCTCAACCACATCTCGCGGCATATAGTCGTTTTTAGTGAATTCCTATGTCATTACAATGTTGTTTGGTTTTCCTAATAGGTAACTGCGTCTGTTTCTTATTTTTGCTTGGAATTCTTGTTGTGTTATTGTTTTTTTTTATTGTGGTTTTGAAACACAAGTGGCGTTATATTTTATTTCTGTGTCTCTTGACCTGATTATTTAGCTTTTACCGAATACGGAGAATTGTACCGCAAGTAACTATTTATTGTAGGCAGCCACATCCTCTTTCCTTATTTATGACAGGATGTATTTAGGTATTTTATATTTCCGTTCCTGAATTGGCTAATGTGGTTGTAATTTTTCAAATCATTTAAACAATATGACTGAATAGTTAATAAAATTTAATAATCAATCCTCGGTATATTTTATTAAGAATTCTTAATAAAATATACCGAGGATTAGTCAAAATATTATATGATCTAATCAATGTTTATGTCTGAGAGTACGCACTCTTGCTCTTGGGAAATTTATAGCGTCTATGCTTGGTTCTGTAGTTACATATGCGTGTGCGTGTGTTTTGTAGTGTGCGAACACTAAGCTACAGTCTGTAGGTAAATGTGAATCAATTGGATTGTTATTTGTGACTGGTGTGGTTATTCTTATGTGGATCATGTGATTGATTGACTCTTGGTCATAATGCGTTGTAATTTAGTCATGTGACTGTTGAATAATTTTATTTCTAGTGAGCACTCAACAAAAAATTACAGCCTCAACTGTATACTTCACAGATGGAGTTGTTGTGACTGTTATTATATTATGCTATTCATCTTGTCTATATTACACGGTTTTTGGTGTAAAATCGCCACCATGTTTATTTTCTTCTTTGTGTCAATGGGCTTGCGGACGGCGAGCAACGGGTAGCTCGTCGTCCGACCGTCCGGTAACCGTCTGGACCGAGCCCAAGTCGTCGACGGCGCGTATTGTTTCTCGCGCGCCTCAAGGAGATGTCAGCAAACCGTAGGGGTCCAGCAGAGTCGAAACCTACTGGGGCCAAAGGTCTACTTCTGAAAGGATGATTCGGCCCTGGTATGAAAAGAAAAGAAGGAAAAGGACTGAGTTTTTAGTCAGTAGTCCGCTTCGTGCAAGGGTGGGCGATGTCATTGGATGATTTTCCCACCAAAAAAAAATATGGTACATTTAAATTTGGTTAGCCTAAACCTCATGACTTCACGTCAACGTCAGTGGCAGCGCATTGCGTTGACTGCAGGTTTTTGGTACTCAGTCTTCGATCAGCTTGCGTTTCCTCCATCCTCCCTATCAGCGATCTCATCATCTTCGATCTAACATTATCTTTCACTAATACCATTCTTAGTTTCAAGTATGATATCGTAAAAATAACAAAGAAAACACTACACCAACAAATCCCAAGTAATCCGTAGTTCAACAGACAAACAATCATTAGATTATTACGCCACCATTTTAAATCTAGTTCGTCCTACATAACACATACAGTATGGTTGTAAATCGGCCATATGGGGCGAGTAGTATCAAATGACTGTTGGATATATTAGATGCTGATTGCCTGATAAACTCGTGGGAACTGTTACTGTACACTCCATTCTCTGGTAGACAGTATATAGGAATTGTTATGGGAAACTAATAGATAAAGCGTTTCTTTTTTTTTTGTAGGAAATCATCACATAACTCCTCCCACTCTGGGCAGGGCGTGAGAGAGTGTTAGACTGTCGCTTTGCGTTTCAGAGTCGCGGTTCCTCTTTCGGATGATTTCGTAGCCCGCATTAAGAGATAGTGTGACTGGAATATTTTCTAGGGCTGAATAATGGGTAATAATTTATACATACTTAGAAACTAAGCAGCAAAAAAGAAGGTCGCACGTGTGAGGCCACGGCGCTCACGCCCCAGCCGCCGCAGGGATTTCGATCCTGATTTTTAACTACCTTAGGTGCGGGCTTGCGGACGGCGAGCAATGGGTAGCTCGCTGTCCGACCGTCCGGTAACCGTCCGGACCAAGCCCAAGTCGTCGACAGCGCGTACTATTCCACGGGCGCCTCATGAAACGCAACAAAGGAACGGGGTGGGTTTTTAGTCAGTAAAAGTCTGACACTATCTCCTGCTCCGTCTTAGAACGATAGATGTTAGATTATACCCACCAAAAAAATAAAAAGCTCTAAGACTGCTGTATTTACTTATATACAGTATGGTTATGAGTGTGATTCTTAATTCACTAAGAACCCAGCACTAGTTTAACGGCAAGATTTGATTTTACGGTAACTTGACTCTTGAGAGCCAGTTAACGCCTGGCCGTTGGGTCACTGTAGCGTCATAAAGTTTTAATTAAACTCATTATTAGCCGGAAACGTCCACTGTTACATATGTATACGCTTTTATCTAAATAACCATCACATGTGTAGTGTGTATGTGTTAACTTTGAAGTATCTGTTCGACACTACCCAAACGGTGTATTTTTTCACTCGTTACCTGTTTCTGTCACCGTGCTACATTATTGTGTTCGGATTTTAAGTTTATCAGCGAAATTATAAACACGTGGTTATTTGAGGTTTTTCAATGACACAAAACACATCCACATAAAATAACGTAGGGCGGGTGTTGAGGATAAGAATTGGATGCCAAAGTAAAGACCGTATTAAGGATTCAATAATAACAATTTATTATCCTTTTCTTTATTTATACTGGAAGGTGTGTTTCAGTAATATTACGTGAGACGTGTGCTCCTAAGCAAGGCTAGTGGGATACAGTAACGGTGACTATACCAGAGATTTCAGTCAAGTGGTGACAGGGGACTCTGTCGAATAAATATAATATTTATTGGTTAGAAAGAAAAAGACTATAGTGCTGAAGTAGGATAGATTTGTTTTGGTTATACTCCAACAGCAGGTTTTTTTTAAATTGGATTGCTGCGCACGCGTAGCCCCCGCATATGTCCTTTTCATACAAGTATTTAGTGTAATGTGGAATACGCACGCGGGATGCGGGTCATGATATCGGGCAGCAGTCCCGCATGCAGAGAAGTTCCGCATGCGCGGTGAAATCAGCACAATATTAAAAACACCCTAAGGAATATGGGTGATTCAAAATCAAAAAATCAATATCAAAATATTTTTATTTTACATAGGCTTACATGGGCACTTATAAAACGTCAGAAGCTAGTGCACGGTTCCAAATTGGTCGTTTCCAATGGAGGAGAACCGGCAAGAAACTCCATGGTTACTCTTTTAAAAAAAGGTTAATATTACAATATTTTCATATTACAGTATTCATTAATAAATTATGTAAGGACAATGTAGACCAGTTTTTTTTTTTATATTTTTAATCATTAAAAGTCTGACGTCGTTTGATGAGTTCCCATCCAAAAATACAGGTTAAATATTTACATATGAAACACTTTCTGTTGCATCTTCATTTTGACGAATAAGATTGATTGTTACTCTTTTGTATTGTCTATGGGTATTTTTATTGCCTGAAATAAACGATTATTATTATTATTTAGCCTGCCATATCTCATTGTTTGGCCTTTATCAAGCTGTGTTAAAACTTCCACCTCTTATCGAACCAGGCCTGACGTGGAAGACTGGTGGTTTGTATTCTCTCATCCCGCCATCTTCTCCGTCATTATTTGTCACAACGTCTTCTCTCTGTACCAAGGATGCCACATAGTTGCTATTTTGGCCCTCAGACTATTGGGCGTACCGTATATAGCAGATATTATAAGGAAAATGGACACGCAAAAATTGCTGAATCGAAATCGTGACAAAAACGTGGGCAAACTATCTTTTGAATGACACCTAAGTGCAAATTGTGCACAATACGCGGTATTTAAGTGAAACTAAAATGGCGATCGACCTTGAATGCGCAGTAACAGATTTTCGTGTCTTCGCGTTACCATAGCAACGACGGCAATTTTGTTTCAACTTATTTGTCACGTAGGTACCTACTATATCAGCTTGTCAAGTATAATTGTAAGAAACGTTACATCGGCATGGTGTTAAGTGCAGTAAATCAAGCCGAGCGGGGCGGCTGAAACTACGCAACCGTATGACGCAATGCGCTGAAAAACGATGTCTGATAAATTACAAGCACTGAAAACATCATACTTTATGTTCTAATGGTCGATGAGCGTAATTCTTTGTTACGCTTGCAATTTGTAATGAACGGCAATCAAGGGTATCAAGTTGATTGATTGATTTACGAAGTTTAGCTATAAATTATATTTATTTTGCAAATAGGTTTTTCAAATACACTTTTACACGTCAATTTTTTTGTCAGTTTAAACTAGATGAGGCCGGTGTTTCCTAGCTGAAAAGTAACAACTGGATGTTGCTACTTTTCAAGTTTAATTTATTCTTCCTTAACTTCTTCTAGAAGAAAATAAAGGTGACAAGAAAATCTTTAATTGGATGGTCGTACTTAGGATCTCATATAATACACCACGACCACTCAATCTTCGAATCACTAACGAGGGGTGAGGAGTTGTTTGAGTGAGCTACCGCGCCCTTGGAACGTAAAGAACAACTGAAGGGACACACAGGTTGGTTTTAGTCAGTAAAAGTCTGATGATTTCCCACCTAAAAAAAAAGAATCCTTGACGAATATTAAATTTAAGAAAAACGTTAAGTTGGCTGACCATGCAACCAACTACATCATTGGAAAACGCAGTCTATTTCTAAAGTTTAACTTATCTGTGTGAACACTGGTCGCATAACGCGTGGTGTCTCTTAGGGCCAACGCTGCGTTAAGCAGGCGCACGCTCGGTCCCTTACAAAATTTTTCCACTCCGGCTCGCCGCGCGGACAGCCCGTTTTGCTACGTAATAATACATCAAAATTTCCCATCGACACGTCTACATGCACATCCGTAAAGTTGAACTAGCGACACTTTGCAGATAATAATCTTGTTTCTGCGACTGGGACCGCTGCAAACGACACACACGCGACGTCAAGAGACGGATGCCCGCGCGGGCGCCTGCTTAACGCATCGTTGGCCCTTAAATTGGCAAGCGACTCGAACATAAAGAAAAGCGTTGTGTTGAAGAGTTAATGACATAATAAGTTACGGTGTTTGTGTGGTCGGATAGCTATGCGGTTAGGCGATGATACCTTTGACGTAGAACACGATAAATACGAAATGAGATACTGCAATGACGTGATCGGTTGGAGGTGTGTTGCGTGTCGACACAGAGTCGTATATCCTCTTTGAATGTCTGAACTTGAGTTTACCGACCTTTTTAAGGCGGCGGTTTTCTTATTGATTCTCTCAATGAAAGGTAAATGAGTCTCTATGAGTAGGAAGTTACTACATTCAGTTCTTCTTTTTCCTTTTTGGGTCTATAAACTTAAGCAAAATCTTGTCTAACTGCAACAACCTGTACAGCTCTATAACTTACTTAGCATAAGTCCTAGAAGGTGCAGGTGATTGTGCAGGACGGGCAGCAAAGTAGGTGAAGCATTTCGCATGTCTAGTGGTGCTATTCTCTAAGAAAACGCAGCGCTGCGTCAACAACGAACACCCAAAGTGCTCGATTACGGGGACGCGACGCGTTGCGCGGCGCGTCGGGCGGTCCGTCATACATTGCCATATGTTTGTGTTTGCGCGAGCGATGACGCGGCCCGCTGCTGCAATGTACAACGAAACACCCAACGCGCCGCGTCTGCGTAAACACGGCCAAATAGGATATATTGGATTGTCAAATGTATCCTGTTTGGCCAAAGCGGTGAATACTACACGTTACCCACAAAACCCAAATTTTCTTTAGTTTTTTACATTTTGCAACTCTAACCCTATTGAATGACTAGTTCATAAAAATTCATTCAAGGTTTAGGTGAACTGAGAGGGTTGTAATGATGAATTGTTTTAATTATATTAGAACCTGATCCAGACCTGTGAAATGCAAAAAGCTTTCGAACTGTAGCATTCATCTTAAGATTACTTCTGAGAGATTTAGTTTGCACGCCATAACAGAGAATTGCTATAAATAACGCAAAAAATTGAGGTGATTGGTATAAAACTAGGTATCACAGACGCACAAAATATTGATAAGTGCAAGTAAATAGTTTCATTTCTAATATTAATTCTGTTAGCCAAAATAATTCTCTTCAAGTTTTGGTTACAAGTTTAACAGAAAAATAGCCATGTTTGATACACATTGCATTTTATTCTCCCACTCTTTGATTAAACCTCCCAAGCCTGCCTCGGATCTGCCTCGTCTTCTACTACATAGGTACTCGCCTTTTTGAAAATAAACAAACTCTGCCAATACCTGTTGAGTCCATGCTATGTTAATTTGTGCTGACATTTGCAGTCCTTCCAGCCTGTGTCATATATGGCGATGGAATCCGGTACTGGTCGCGAACCCAAAAGTTTCATATCGTGTCGGTGTTTATTGAACCGTGCTTTATCTCTGGGATACAACGGAATTGGCGGTAGTGTTTGTTTGTACGTTTAGGGATATCTCCAAAGTGAGTTCGAGTCATGACAGCAAAAGTAATGGGACTGAAGTTACAAAGAGCTACTGTCTATAAGCAATTTATGGAGTTTGTCTTAAACAGCAATGTTATTCTCTAATGCATAGTTTACATGTTGGCCCCGCCTCGGCCAATCGCTATTGTATAACGGTTAACAGGGAAACCCCGCTTACACTGGCGATTGGCCGAGAGGCTGGGCCCACGTGTATACTAGGCATAAGAAAACAGCCTTGAGCGCAGCGCTGGCCCAGCGACGAAATCCAAATATATGTATGTGGTTTGAATGTACCTATTTAGATTTCATAGCTGGGCCAGCGCTGCGCAGTGCAGTTAGTACTACACATTTCAGTAGTGCAATATCACTTCTTCCCGCGACTTGCGTTCTTGTGAATTTCGGTTATTATGGAAATGAAGTCAAAGTCAGACAAAAGTACCCTGTTTTTTTTTTTGTAATTGTTATAACCTGGTGCTTGACTGCTATTTCCTTCATTAGAGCTTGCTTCGTAACAAATTTCATCGGAATTGGTTCATTAGTTTGTCGCCGCCACCGTTGCTGCCCCGCTGCCCGCTGACTTTGTGTCCGTCGCCTTACAGACAGAGTTACTTTTCAAATAAAATAATAAAATAAAAAAGCCTGATTATTTCTTAATTGCAATTTAGCGTTGTATGTTTAACTTAACATCTAATATTTAATTTTATTTAATTAAGTACCCCTCTTTGGGTAAAGGCCTCCTCCAGCATGTGCCAACTTTGCCGATTCTTTGCAACTGTCAGCCACAGTCAGCCATCTATGGTCAGAGATGGCCATTTTGATTACCTCATCGTGCCCGGCTAGAAATTGAGGCTTTCCCTGTCTGCGTAATAAGAATTAATCATGTGCTTATTGTGGTAAGCATTGGTTCATATCAATTAAAACAGTTTTAGCTTAAAAAGGCAATATTATGCCTATCAAAAGCAGTAAGATATTCATCATATTATAATGACTTGCTTGAAAACGAAACAACAACATAAATCACCGCTGAATAATGTCCGTGTGAAACAGGTCGTAAAATTATCCCAATTTGAATGCATAATATTCGCGTAAACATCAAAATCATTACTGCGAAGTTTAACTTATCTGCCGGCGTAGTTTACGACTTGAATTTCATGAATATTTCACGTGAATATTGCGATGCTCTCACTAAGAGCACCGTGTTCTTAAACGACGATAATACCGGCTAAAATTATATATTTCTTTATCATTTCTCTTCTGGCAACTTGTAAAAGATTGGTATTAAGTTAAAGCTCATTAGAGCCACCAGGAACCCACTCCGCACCGCCTCGCTTCCTGCAGCTAGTTATTCTTTATAGGCGAAGCGGTGCGGAGTGGGTTCCTGGTGGCTCTAATGAGCTGTGACCTTTACTGTGGATAGCTATAAGAGAAGGTGATCAAAGAAATGATCGATAAACAGTATGAAAGATAGCATAATTTGAATGTTTGGGGCAGAGGTTGAGCAATTGCTTGCTACGCTGCGTGTCGCAGATTAGATTTTCGCACGGAACAAATATTTGTATGGTCTACAGATAGTTATACCGGTATAACTATCTGTAGACCAGTCTGGGTGTTTTGTGTTGGTGAATTTACATGTTTATGGACGCATCCACGCTACAGGAGTAATAGAAATTACTCCACTTGTGAAAATTGTACCGCTATTACCGTTAGTCTCTCCATCACGTGTGGAAGGATGGACTAATTTCGATAATTCTTTTTTTGTTATGTTCTTTATTGTGAGGAGAAAGTTCTTGTAAAAGATAAAGAAAAAATTCAGAAAACTACGACCACTATTTCATCTTCATAGCTAAGACAGTAAAACGTCCGTCAGGTCAGGTAGTTCATAAAATAAATGTTGTGAATGATGATGAACCCGTAAAAGAATTACTCTGTCTTAGTTTACATATAGCATCTCAAACTAGTCCATCTATATTTGGTCTTGTAAATGTTAAAACACAACATGGTCTGGAATAAAAATTAACTTATTCTTAACACCTTTTGGCAAGACAAAGATGTGTTTTTCTTTCTAAGGAAGCCTTGTTTGAAGTTTCCATGTTTGTGACAGCCTTTGTTATGTGTTCAAATATCAAGAGGGTATTCCCAATGAATATGGATGCTTGGTTTTCCTCTACATGTTTGGGCAAGGCTTTTTAAAATGAAATTTAAGCATAATGACTGGCTTTTTTGTAGGTTTTAAAATGGAAACATGACAGATTTTGTTTTAAGTCTAGATCACAGTCTAGATTGAATTTGAGATTCATATCTGGATTTTACTCCAACTTTACTCTTGTTCGTTATCATAAGCCGGGTGTAGACTATTGTAACATAACTTGAAAGGAGTATTTCATAAGTGTGAAGGTGTGAACCGAGCATAGTACCTACTCACATAGTTGAAATGCTCTGTTCGCCCGCGTAGTGTGCACGTTTTGCGCGCGCAAGTCGTCCACACTACGGGAATTCTTTTACTTCGCAACAATGTAGACAATGTAACAACTATTTTCATTGCGTGTTACATTGCATGTTACGTAACAGCAGTCTGTACCCTGGCTTAAGTGCAGGTCATTGAAGATCTTGACGTTTGTCCATTAGTAGAATTTTGATAGAACTTCAACACAAATTGCTCTCATCCGGTGTCTCGTTCAAACGCAGAAATCCACTAGCTTTAATCATATCTTGTCAAAACATCCTCTCGTGCTTCGTTTACACTTTGATTAATGCAAGTCGTTAAAGTACATTGCGTGTAAACAAGGCAAGTGCATTTATTGTTGCTTTTATAACGGTCAATGGACTTCTGCTTTGTGTTCTTAAGTTTTCCTGTGAGGCCAAATTTAAGTTCATTTTGAAGTATTTGATCATTGCTTTGTCTCGAAACAACGGCCATCTGACATCAACTCGTATAAACAAAGCAGGTGCATTTAATTTAACTTTTAATCATATTAATGGACTTCTTATTATATTCTTAGCTTTTTTTGTGTGGTTGACATTAGCATAATGCTGGGACTCAGGCCTCGTGTCTAGGAGAGAGAACGTGCCGTAACCACCGCGCGGTGCTGGATGTTACATGTCATCGAATTTTTAGTTATTATACATTATTTACCTTCACTGTTTTGAAAGCGGTGGTGATGAAGTAAATTACACAAAGTAATGCGCCTGGCTTTCAGTTTTAGTTACCATTAGGCCACTAATGCTAGAACTGACGTTATTCCAATGTAAAACTGTATCTATGTACCAAAACAATTGAGATCTCTCTACCGTTTCATTGAGGCGATCCTCTTAAAGCCGGGGTCGACAACCGACTGTGGGAACGCCCTGACACCGCACCGTATATTAGGTTTACTCCGACATGAGCGATCACCACCTAGTCTAGACACGGTGCGGCTTCATTTCAGATGTACTTTTACAAGGTTGAGGCACTCTGTCTAGATAACCTCACTACTTGTCTATGTCTAATATTTTTTTTCTAAAGCTAGAATTACATTAGACCGACGCACACGTGTGACACGCCTGACTTGTACGTAGAACGACGTAGCGTGGCGTGGATCTAGTGTAGCTCTACAAGTCTAGTTTCCATATAAAATGTATGGAGACCGGCGCGCCCAGATCGGCGTGTGTAGCTCACGTGTGCGTAGTGTAGTTCTATTTTAATTATTATATGCATTGTGTTCGATATATCCGAGCCACTCTGGCCTCGTGAAAACGACAATATATTCATTTTTGTATATGTATGATATGCTTGTTACCCTTTTTTTTTTGGTAGGTAAACGTCACATGGTGGTTCATTTTGCGGTGGTTGAAGCGAGAGGACGTGTCAGACTTTTACTGACTAAAACCCAACTGTGTGCTTCAGTTGCCCTTTGAGTTCTAGGACCACGGTTTCCTTTACAGAAATTTCTTATGGCCCTAGCGGGTATCGACCCTACTGGACCTGTACGGTTTTGCTGACATATTATCATTAAGGCGCACGAGGAACATTAGGGGCCGTTCAAGTTTTACGTAAGCAGATTTTTGCAAATGTTAGTAAGCGAAGCTCTACCCTACACTCATGCATTTGTAAACATTGGTCCATGCATTTTTTAGTGCTTACGTAATACTTGAATGGCCCCTTATACGCCGTTGACGATTCGTGGTCAATCCTTACCGGTCAGTCGGACGGTGAGCTACCCGTTGCCTGCCGAAGAACTCTTTGTTGATATTGAGTTCTTTCAGGATCGAAACGCTAGTTCAGTGCACGTTCCATGGGATTCTAAGCGTGCGTCTATAGCACGACATTTTACAGAAGTGTTAAACTGTGGAATGTATTCAACAATCAGTCGGTTCATCCACACTGTATACGAGTGTTAATGAGTGTAGCGTCAAAACAATTGCCGTCATTGACTCGACTCCCTTTAATCCAGGGTCGTTAACCTCCCGTGGGAAAGCTCAGAGCCACGTTATAAGCTTCGAGCTGATATGAACTCGGGCTCGCGTGGGTGTCGTACTTAGTTTAGTACGCGGCAAATAAGTTCAACGCGCAGCGATTGAGACCCGAAAAACTGTTGTAGAGCAGAGCAAGGTCGGTCGCCATTTTGGTTCAACTTTTATGCCGTGTAATTTAACCGCCTGGACGTTGCTGGCGAAGGTTCTTGATTGCCTTGTTTGTAGTTTTGGAGCTTTATCGTTTGCAGATGTAAGATAAATCTACCGAATAAGAAATTTTTGTGATAGGTTCTTTACTGTATTTTTTTTTGTTTTTGTGGGGTAAGGGGGAATCCATCGAACAACTTTTTTTCTTGTTGATGGGATCGCGCTTGACTACTATCTCACGATGATGATGATGAAAAAGCGACGATGGAGCGCGCACTTTTCCCAAATGCATAACTTTTCCAAGTTGCAGAGCTGGTGAGCTAGTCAATCTGGCTTCGTGTATACAGAACAATGTTCATTTTTGTATTGGTTGTGCCTGTTTTTTTTTTTTTCGTGGGAAATTATCTAATAACTTCTCTCACTCGGGAGCGACAAAGCATGTCAAGCTGACTAAAACCACACGAATGGTCTTACAGTTGCCATTGTGTTTTAGGACCACAGGTAATCTGGACTTTTTATTACTGGCGAGGACCCCTCCCGTGTTGCTTTAGTGGCCTTATGGTGTAACTCTTTCTAACAAGCCTGAAACCTTTTGTTTTGGCAAACCATCCAATGAGTTCTCTTTGGGTGGAGCGAGAAAGCGTGTTAGACTTTTACCTACCAAAACATATCTGTGTTCTTCAGTTGCCCTTTGTTTTCCAGGATCACGTATTACGTATTCCTCCTGGCCTTGGCGGGCATCGGCCCTACTGGGCTTCTATAGTTTTGCTGACATATCTCTGAGGCGCGCGTGGCGTTCCAAAGACCTTTATGATTAAATTATCCGGAATCCGATACCAGTAGTCCACCATTTAATTCAGGGTCGTTACCAATTGTCCCAATCAATACAGTCATTTAAGGATTTAGTCACGGTCTGCCCAATCGCCGGCATCCGGCCGGCGAGACGGCTTGACTTTTTTTTTTTTAATGAACCGTCTCACTGATTTGATTGAATTTTTTTTTAGTTACGAGTTACATTGTGATTGCTTCCTGTTGGCGTGCTTTTATTGTTTTTTTTTTTTTTTTTTTTTTTGTGTAGAGGGTAAGATTTGTTTTAGGCGATGGATTGATTGTGTGAGGAGTGATATGAGAGAAGGAAATTTGTGATAGTATGAGGGGTGACAGGGCAGAATAGAAGAAAAAAATATGTTACGCAAACCCTCAAATAACATAGGATATGGACAGGAAGATGATGGTGATGATTTGTGTTTGTCGGTCAGGTCATATTGTCCTAAAAGCAATTTTTCGAAGCTTTTGTCGGATCGGAGATCGGCTATAGGAATTAGCGAGTGCTTCCATCACATTCTGTAAGGTAAATGTAAATTGAGAGAATAAGGAAGGAACTGTTCCACATTGTCCAAATACCGTTGCTGCGGTTCTAGAACTTTTTGTTTGCCAAATGGTAAAACGGTACGCGATTTTTTACGAATAGCTATTTTTTTTTTATGACTCCTTATACGACGCAAAATGGATTGCGTAAAGACCTCGTGGTAAGGCTTCTGTTCTGCTCGCATGAATTCAGTCCAGACTCTGCCAATGTGGTGTGATGTCAGTATCGGTCTTTGCGTTGTCAAGCTGGCTTCCGTACTATTGAAAACTTCGGCATATGTACATAAACGCTACGCTACTATTAGTAAAAATCACATTAAAATTCATTGTGGTTAGAAACTGTTGAATAGAGTAGAGCCCAATAGATGATTTCGGTCTGTTATATCTGTTCAAATCGCCCGGAGAAATTTAATTGTGCGAAGCAGGATTTCGCAGTTCCTTTGTGACGCCATAGATGTCGCTACACGTACATTCAAACAAACAGACGCTGAAAGCAATGTAACTATGTAAAGTTATAAATTAAACGTTTGGCAGATTAATTAACCTGAATAATTTTATGATGGACTATTACTTATGTTATCATGTTAAGACAGTTGTCAGAAACATCTTGAAACAAGATAGTGTGATTACTAATCAATTTGCTAGCCGTGGGAATTGTGGCAATTATGGTATCAATTCAGTTCATTGTTTCGGTAGATAACAAGGCGTGAGTCTGTGGAAGATTACTAGATGTTATGTGACTATTTCTCTAGTATCTACTCCGATCTTATTTATCGAGACGCCTCCTTTTCTTTCGTATTTTTAGACCCCGCTAAAATAGTAGCGGACCCTACAGCAGGGTCAAAGCCTAGTACGAGTAGGTTCATGGGTTCGCTTCTGAAAGGAAAACCCGAGGTCCTGGAATGCAAGGCACAGAAGGCACATATTAGTGGGTTTTAGTCATTAAAAGTCTGACACGACCTCCCGATCCGCTGCAGAACGGGAGAAGTAGTTTGAATGTTTGCCCCTAAAGAAAATTTGTTTTAAGTATATCGTAGGAATGCCTCTGGAACTACTAATCCGATTAAGGGGGATGTTTCGCCATCGCCGATTTAGGCTACTTTTAATTTAGCCATAAATTCTCTATGTATGTATTTGTGTTTTATACTAAACGACTAATAACACTAAAATCTTAAATATTGATATGAGTAAGAGTGGGGGCGTGGTGAGGACAATTTGCGCAGCACAAACTCATCCACACTGTTTTGTACATACTTACGTATGTAGTATGTATGTACCTAATGGCGGTGACGTCACATTTCGGTGTCAGCATCCGTATTCTGTTACATGACAGTTTCCCCTTCCAGAAGATTGCAAAAGTTTAGCTTTTTCTGTTTTCAATTTTGGATAAAGTTACTTTTGATAAAACTAATCAAGACAATTACAATCTAATGGCAATGCTGCCAGCGTTCTGGGCACTTTTCCCATTGATATCGATGTGGATGAATTTTTTGATGCCCAATAAGTTCTTTTTCTACCCGTTTGTACATATTATTAATTTTTAATTTGTATATATATCTATTAAGTTTTATATCGAACTAGAAATCCATGTATGAAATATTGAAATAAAGACAATTACACAATTGCACGGTTTGCTTGAAATAGATTTCAGTAGTTTTGCCACAGCATATAGCTACATGAAGTATCGATGAAACATTATTACAAAATGTTGCCTAAATAAAACGGCTTAACTAAGTATCACCACGAAATTCTTCAAACATTCCATCTCAGCATTCATTCATGAGGCAATTTTCTCAGTAATCCAATCGATCAACAATCTTTATTCCGAGAAATAATAGGAACTAAAAAACGTCTCTATCAATGTAGCTACAGTTTAAACAAAAACTAAATGACGGCTACCGATACGGTTGTTTGGTCTTCAAAGACGGGAGCCGTCTGGTATAGCATGAATGTTAACACGGGTTTGGTACTGTTTTTACTGGCTCTTACTACGGTACCTCTTGTCCTTTCGATTTTAAGTCACACGTTTCTTATGTGAGAAGCTAGTGAGAATTACGGGAAGAACGAACGCTCTGGTCTATCAAACAGACTCTTAATTACAGTATTACAATGTAAAAATTCAAACAACAATTGTGTCATATTCACTGGACCAATTTTATCATCTAAATAATTCTGGCAATGAATTTAAAAGTAACAGTGCTATTTTCAGTTCTATTATTCGATCATTGTTGATCTCGGGTAATGTTAGTTTGCTATCTCCTTTTGCTTAGTCCATCAAAAAGTTGTCTGTAAGGAATTGCCCTGTGCGATAAAACCGCCCATTGTACTCGTATTTTCAATAATGTTTGTCCTATATTCTTTGTTTATGCGGTGTAGGTACAATAAAGAATATAAAAAACAATAAATAAATACGTACTTAGCTCCCACATTAAAAATAAATACCGAGCGAGAACCGGTAGCATCAGCAATTTAGAGAGTATTTATTAATTATGAGCGATTAAAGTTTGTTAACGTGCCCTAATTGCGCCGTTGTCGCAACTGAGGTAATTGTGGGCTCCACAAATATGTACAGCGTTCGTAATGGGAACTGTATAAGGGAAACTTTGGACGTGGCTGATGATAAAGATCGGCTTTCGACTTCCTTTAAACATTAAAGTTTTATTGCATCCTGCTTGTAGTGTAGGAAAGACCATATCATTCCACGAATATGGAGCTAAACAGTATATCCTATGCAATCATGGTAGAAATGAGAATTAATAGAAAAGACTTGATCTTGACCTAAAACATACTGAGTTGATAGATGGAAAGAAGAAAAGTATGTCATACTCCAGCAATACTCCTGCAATATCTCAGACAAATCTGCATAGTTCTCATGTGATTTGACCATTACAAATTTACTGTATGGACTTTAAAAGAGACTGTGACCCCTGAGTTTGTTTCGGTGTTTCATCTAGTTTAAAAAAAACATGTTGACGTGTAAAAGTGTTTTGAAAACCTATTTGCAAAAATAAATATCATTTATCATCATTTATCATTTATCAATAAAAAATCATATTTCAGGACATGGTCTATCCGGGGGCCAGATTGCATCCAAACCACACACACTGCAAGCCTTCATCTTCGTTTTTGTAATATTAGTCAGATTGTAAATCAACATTTAGAAATGGGAGGTAATAATGGCTTTACGGTTGACAGAGAAGAATGGAAGAAAAAGAAACGAAAGAAAGAATAAGTATCATGAAAGGAAGGTACGCACGGGAAAGCTCAAGAAATATACAATATATTCAATAACAACATATTCAATGGCTCAAGAAATGGACAACAAACTCAAAACTCAAGAAATAACAACTTATTCAAAGCAGCACTTCCGACGTCTGGCTCCCAAACTGAATCGGACTGGGGCTGCTCTCGGGCGGCTCCTGCCCAACCTCAGGGGACCAGACGCCTCCTGCCGGAAGCTCTACGCGGGAATCGTTCGGTCCATGGCTCTCTACGGGGCTCCGGTGTGGGCACCGACGCATGGAGATGCAACGCCGGGGCGAAATTCCGCTGCCACGACAAGTCGAGGCATGGCGGACAGAGCTCCGGCGGGATCTCATGGCGAAATGGCGTCAACGACTATCGCAACCTCGTTCGGGGCGCGCCACAATTGGGGCGATAAGGCCCATCCTTGGGGCGTGGCTGGAAAGACCTCACGGCGTTCTCAACTTCCGCACGACGCAGGTGCTTACCGAACACGGAAAGTTCGCTAAGTACCTGTTCCGGATTCGTGCGGAGGATTCGCCCGGGTGTCGCCACTGTGCGGAACATCCGGAGGACACGGTGGAGCACACTGTAGAGGTGTGCCCCGCCTAGGCGGAGCATCGCCGTGTCCTCGTGGGGGCGATCGGCGGCAGCGATCTCTCTCGCCGGGCCTTGGTTCAGTCCATGGTCCGTAGTGAGGAGGGATGGCAGGCGGTCGCCTCCTTCTGCGAAGCAGTAATGCTAGCAAAGGAGGAGGCCGACCGCATCAGGCAGAGGCAACGGGGCGCTCGCCCCAGCCGCCGCCGGGATTCCGATCCCGATTTCCGGCCACCGTAGGCGCGGGCTTGCGGACGGCGTGCAATGGGTAGCACGCTGTCCGATCGTCCGGTAACCGACCGGACCGAGCCCAAGTCGTCGACGGCGCGTTCTGTTCCCGCGCGCCTCAAGGAGCTGTCAGCACACCGAAGAGGCCCAGCCTGCTAACTGCAGGCAGGCAGGGTCGAAGCCTACTGGGGTCATGGGTTAGTTCCGAAAGGAATGCTCGACCCCGGCACGATAGGCTACGACGGAACGGGGTAGGTTTTTAGTCAGTAAGAGTCTGACACTACTTCCCGCTCCGCCCAAGGGCGGGATTTGTCATTGGATGATTTTACCTACCATAAAAAAAAAAAAAAAACTTATTCAAAGCAAACCTTAAGCAAAGACTCAAATAATAAACGTTGTTTATCAATGAAATAAAATAGATGACGAACGTAATAGGAATCCGTGCGGGAGTCCATGCACAATAAACGTAGCAACACATTATCAGGGCCGTTAATGTAGATGACATAATTAAATGTATTCCGTGCATCTTACGTAACTCACGGAAAGAGTTATTAGACTTCCGTTATCTTATCCGTCGTGGACCACACATTGCAGTTGGCAGAGATGATAGTGCTAAAATAGAAATTGAGATCTACTTTGAAATACTTGTTGATAACGATAATGTTGTAAAAACTGAAAATGACAATTTAATTGTAGAAGCTAGAATAGAATAAATTTACCAAAATATTAACACTTTGGATGCCGACTACGGATATATCCTTATATGGTTTCTATACAGGACGCCAGCTACGTATATATGCGTAGGACATCTCTACGAGACAAGGAAGTGTGCGGGGTTGGAAGTACAAAATGATGCCAAATCTACGTTATTAAACGTATTTATTCGTATACTGACACCCAGGGTGCGTTTCTTTTTTCCGCTGATGCTTTATTTATACGGATATATTCGTAAATAGAAAAATCTATGTTGGTAACCAACTTTAGTCGTGTAACCAATTTCGGCATTCAATGGGTTAACAAAAATTTACCTTACTTCGAAACGATCATCCAATAATTTGGACAACGATACTTTACTAGAAGCAAGTAAAATTATGGCAGCATCTGAGCCACATAGAAACTATAACACAAAACCCAACATCGCGGTATAATTCTCCGCAAGAAACAATCTGAAAACAACTATCGGGCAGTAGCCCGGACCAGACACTATACCTGTCTGGTTGGACGATCCTCCCATTCCAATAGAAGTTTGCGTGAATTTACACCCTGTTACGCATACCTCTTTAGAAGAATAAATGTTCCTGAATTCAAAGTTATTTGACAGTTATTTTGCATAGCATTATAATGTGATTATGTATTATATTAAAATTAAATCCAGAAGTAGAAACCCATGAATTAACAAAGGTGGTATTTGAATGTCAAAATGTTATTGTATTATAATTTTAGCATCGATACAGTACGTTCGACGGTTCTTGGCGCGCCTGAAGTTAGGCTCTGCGAACTTTAGCGCTTGTGCACTCGTAAAAAAATAAATGGTTTGAAAAAATAAATACCAATAGCAGTTGTTATTGTTGTTAACAACTGTTATTGACATTTATTTTTATACGCGCTTATTTTGAGCGCTAAAGTTCGCAGAGCCTCACTTCAGGCGCGCCAAGAACCGTCGAACGAACTGTACTTCAGTATGAATGATCAGAGAGAAATAAGGCCAATTCCCACTGTTGACCTCTCCAATCAGTGAGCATTCCAATTACAAACTTTACCAGTAATCGATCGTCATTGAACAACCCAGTGACCCGTATCATTGTTCCGACATGACTTGCGCAAGAGTTCAGACAGCTGTGGCATTCCATTTGTTTTCACACTTATTAATCTTTATAATTATAATTATTCTGTACGTGTATTTGTCACCTATTAGGCTACAAAGGAACGGGGTAGGTTTTTAGTCAGTAAGAGTCTGACACTACTTCCCGCTCTGCCCAAGGGCGGGATTTGTCATTGGATGATTTTACCTACCATAAAAAAAAATCTATCTTCTCTCAAACTTTGTGTGTCTATTTGAGTGTCTCCGCTAGTATACACCGTTAAATTTTGGTCGTTTTAATCCCGTAGAGATTCGGTTCAGTACATGAAACACTAGTGATTTGTAAAGATAAAATTAAAAAATAAAGTTTTTTTTTTTCTAAAACTCGAATTAATATATCTATGTACGAAATTTATTTCTTTAAGTAAACAAGTCAATGACCTTGCAGGTGGTTGTCGGTCGTTCCGTACTAACTACCTACAGGTCTTTGGACTCTTCCAGCTGACGCTTACTTAAAGAAATAAATTTCGTACATGCGTAAATTTATTCGAGTTTTTTAATTTTATCTTTGAAATCGATAGTGTTTCATGTACCGAATCGACCCTCCACGAGATAAAAAGGATCAAAATTTAAAGGTGTATATTTAAAAAGAGAAACTGAATGATTGACCTATCAACGCACAAGTGCACAACCGAAATTACCTTGGCTAGGAGCGTGTTTTGCACAAACTTTCGTTTTAGGTCGTAGGCGAGCATTTAGAGAGTTTTTTCAAAATTTTCCAAAATTATTTTCCTAAGGGGATGAACAAGGGCTCAAAGTTCGCATAAAGAAACCTTACGAAGCCGCGGGCAGAAGCTAGCAAGACATGAACGATCAACGCTCTTTAATGACTGACATTAGTTTCGATTGCAAATTCAATAAACTTTTTGCTTAGATAATGTTTTGAATTGCATTTTATTTGAACTTGTTACTCAATGGATTCAGTTTTTTTATGGATTTGAATTGTAAATCTGTTTCTTTTGGCAAGAAGCTTTTTTCCTGCGGTTTCGCTCCAGTGCCGATCTATGCCTGTGACACTTACCGGCAGTGCAGCAAATAGGGTTACCATATCTCAGGATTTGTCCTGAGGTTTCAGGATTTTTGGACTCTTCTAAGGATATTTAAAATTTTCAATACTTGTTTTCCAAATTATTTAAAAAAAAAAGTAATTAAAAAGTTTAATAAACTAAAAATAATCTTCCTTTGGTGCGCCCCCCACCCCACTTTTAGCGTGACCGAGATCCGCAGTGTATAAAAACCATATTATTACGACTTATTTAAATTGTTAAGTAGGTACGTTCATTCTATTCTATTCTACGTTTGGGAGACAATTATCAAACTAAAACACTTCAGGATTTTTCATTTCAAATCTGGCCTTTTCTCCGAAATTTTCATTTCTTCAACTGGTAACCCTAGCAGCAAAACTACTAGGGTGTACCAAGATTAACTTTACACATCAGTATATCCTTTCAGAGCGTTCTAACGTGATGTTATACACACCTATTTTTTAATTAGTGCAAAAAAAATGGGTCTCAATCAGTACCCGTTACTGATCATATTTGTGTAGTCAAAAGTACAAAAAACGAAATCCCAAAATTGTCCACGAAAATTTGTCATTATTGGTAAATTCATAATTGAATCATCATTCATAACAACAACTACTAGAAAATACTAAGGGCAGTGTTTTTCAATTTTTATTGACATTTTTTCATTCATAAACAATAACCTGCACAATATTTCCATAAATTGAGTGAGATTTTGGGATATAAACAAACGCTCATAACTTTGCTGTTTATGAATATTATGCATTGAGACTTTACTTAAATAATAACAAGACCTTATCTAATAAGCCCTTTAAGTATTTGCCATAATTAAAAAATAGTGGTGTATAATGAAATGTTGTTTATAATAAACAGTATATGCCATTGCAAAAATGTACTTAGGAAGATTTCCTTTAATTTATTGTAGAGTAAAATGGTCTATTTCCAAAGTTCGAAAGCATACCCATCTAAAAAATCCCAAGTCGTCGACGGCGCCGTCGACGCGACTCAAGGAGTTGTCAGCAAACTGTAGGGGTCCAGCAGGGTCAAAGCCTACTCTGGGGCCTTGGAGAAGTATGAAAATGCATACCAGGGCCCTGGAACTGAGGCAATGAAGGTACGGGGTAGGTTTTTAGTCAGTAAGAATCTGACACTATCTCCCGCTCCGCCCAAGGGCGGGAGATGTCATTGGATGATTTTACCAACCATAAAAAAATCTAAACAATAATAATTTTCTAAAAATTGACGCAGAATGTTCAAAATCGCTACCTCTTCCATTCTATAATGAAACCTGCCAAGCAGTGTCCGGGTAAGTTACTCCCGAGCAGACACTGTGAAAGTGCACAGAACACCATAAATAGTCTATGGCACGTACGTCCCGCGGACTTAGAATGCGCATACGCACGTTTATGGGAAGGAGGGCTCGACATATGGCGTAATTGAACGAGCTTGAATTTAAAATTGATGCTAGTCAACTGTGACGCGAAAGTGTTTTGTCAGGTATAGGTGTATATTGAAAAACTATCACAAAAAGGTAGAATGATTTATTTATTTAAACTACTTGGACAGTAGTGGTACATAGCCAGACTTATTGCAACATGACAATCTCTATCAGTTTACCTTTGGGCTAAAAAAGACGGGTGGGTGTGCACAATAAATAAATAATAGATATTACAAATAGAATGAAGTATCAC
The DNA here is from genome assembly GCA_958295575.1 of Leucania comma. Lineage (NCBI taxonomy): Eukaryota > Metazoa > Arthropoda > Insecta > Lepidoptera > Noctuidae > Leucania > Leucania comma. Next base: position 2,339,086 of record OY282484.1, read on the forward strand.
TAAATTAATTTTCTTATAAAATGCTAATTACATATTCCAAAGCATGGATCTCTATGGAAAAAAATGTAATAAACATGGACTCTATTAAAATTATGTTTTGTATTACAAATATCTCGGTTACATATTTCTCGTCGTCTCTATTATGTGTGTCATATTCTTAAGTTTTCCTCCACTTTTCTACCAGGGAGGTTCGTAATGTTCGTAGTATTGTATGCGCATACGCAGAACTTTATCCCCACGCCCACAGTAAAATAAAGGAGGGGAACTGAATAGTCCGGATATGTCGTGAAGTGCAATGTAAACAGTAAATCAACTTACGTTTACGATGTTTATTTTTACATTTTATTGTTTAACGTTTTTTTTTTACACGATTTGAAATCTAATATTAGCCGTAAAATTCAAAAGAGTATCCAGAAGTTTCTGTTAACTTGCTTACTTTTGATGCGTAAAAATCTAGTCAAAATTGTCTTATTCCAGCCTAACACTGTCCTCGATTTCTCTATAGTTTTGCTTATCAATTTGTGTTATTAACCCTAACATATATTTCTTCTGCAGCCTATGTTACCTACTTTTCTCGAACACAGTAATACCTATCCTTGATTATCTTTACACATATTCCTCGTGTAATCTCGCTCTGAAATCAAGATGAACATTAAATCATGTTTCATCGTATTTTGCGGTCTTATGATTTAATCTATATATTAATAAAAAAAATCGAGATACTTAAAAAACTGGTAGAACGAACTCTATGTCATACATGACAAATTACAAATTCTATTGCAAAGAATAGATACTTTTTAATTTAATTCACTGTCACTTAAAAATCAACTTAAAATACCTGAATCCTAAAGTCGTTAGGTACTTGATTTAGTGGCGATAGATTCTAATTTGAATTTTATATTCAAGTATACACGCCTAAGACCATTAAAATATTGTAACCTAAAAAAAAGTCGCGACGCACCTACATACAATAATGTGGAGGGGATTAGCAAATGCCATAACTGTAGTAACACGATTTGCCGGCATGTAGTGACACATTGTCGTATGCATAGACAATAGGTAAGTCAGTAGATCCGACCTTTGGACGAGGTAGGTAACTTTTAAAGGGCATCATAAGGCTATGGCTTTAATGATCACCTAGGAACCTAGATGAAAAAAGTTAAATCAAAACATTATTATAAAGCAAAACAAATACTTACAAACTAAACAAAGAACAAAGACATATTAGAAAGTAACAACAGCTATTGTCAGAAGTATAGCGGATTCTGATGGGTACCCATCAAAGATTTATCTTGTGTTATGGAAAGCGATTGTCAACCACGCTTAACACCAGGCGAAAGTTGGTATGTGCGTGTGTTCGTTACTACTTCATGCTCAAACAGCTGGACGGGGTCGGGATAAAACTTAGTACAGTACGGCCGACGGATCTTGGCGCGTGTGAAGTTAGGCTCTGCGAACTTTAGCGCTCAAAATAATTTATTTTCTCAAACCATTTATTATTTTACGAGTGCACAAGCGCTAAAGTTCGCAGAGCCTAACTTCAGACGCGCCAAGATTCGTCGGCTGTACTGTACAGGGGTGGATAATATCCTAGAATTGCACATAGTATCCGGAGTATAGAGCCACGGGTAGAAGCGAGTAAGTCATAAATGTATAATTGACATACTGCGAAATATAAATATGTTTGAGCTTTTTGGTTCAAAAGTTGTAGTTTTGTGTACAAATGACAATGAAAAATTGAAAAAAATAGATGTTCTTATCGAAAGTGCTGGCGTTAAACAAAAGCCACGGCTTAGTACAAAAATATTATTGCAATATGTTTGTATGATTTGGGCTAAACCTAATTAATTGGGTATCCCGCCAGCTGCCGTTCGTAGAAATAATGAAAATATGCACATTATAAGGTCAATTGCACAAAACATGTTGAGTTTGTTATTATCTTAATACAATAACATGTCAGTTAACCTTAGTTACTTTAAAGATCGGACACAAAACAGGTGTTAACTGGTTTGTTTGTTGTTTGCGAGTAAGGCAGACTTTAGTTTTCTACTCTAATCGGTCACTGTCATTCTACTGTTTACAAAGAAACATACCAATAAGAACAAAAACTTAATAAAGGCCGCAATACAATATCCTGCTTTTAATCACTCTTGAATGTCCTACTCTGATTGAAGTTAAAAATTTCACTTCCGTGTCAAGTTGTACTACTGCTCAGAATGTCCTGCGTTGAAGGGGAAACCACCGGCCACAGGGCTCCGAAAATAGTAGCGGGGCAGTGGGAGGCGGGGTGAAACTCGGCACACGCGCAGTCCCCGTTGACGCGCCGGTGTATGTGTATGCTTATGCGCAGCGTTTGAATTAACGTTCCAATTAGTGCAGTGAAATACGTGCCTTGCAATTGATGTATTATAGTGATGTTGTGTGGGACCAATGGTGCTGTGGCGGCAATGGACCGCGCGTATATGTCGCTGCGTGCGCGCAAGCCGCCTGCCAAAAAGACGGTTTGTTTTTGATTTTATACATCTTGTTGCTTTAAGTTTTCTGGTTATGATTGTTTAAACCAAATAAATGATGGCAATACACATACAGTAGTCATAAATTGATGAATGGGACGAGAAGACCGGAGACGATATATGCGTGAAGGTTGACAGGAGACAACACAAGTAGAAATAGTATTGTGATAGTACCACAGCAGTAGATGATTGATGATGATGATGACTAATAAGTGATGACTATGACGATGAATGACAGGTTTTAATTATTCTAATACTGTCGGTAATGCCACAAGAAACAATGAAATCAATTACTTCTTTACGACAATTCGCTATAAAGTTACTCTTAAGAATCCCCGAAACGGTCAATTACGATTGGCAATGTTTACGCGAATGAAAATTTATTGACAATCACGTGAAAATTATCGGTTTCAAACTAAAATGGCAGTTCAACGAAAGTAAATTTATCAAGGAGGGTAGATAAAATAATTACAACAAGGCTATTGTTGTGTAACGCAGCTGACTATGTAAGCTGACTTCCTTTCTCATTATCTGTTACCTTATTCTGAATGATTAGTCAGTCCAGCGCAGTTGGTGATACCTTAAATGATAAAAGACATATAAAGTTATTCAGATTTCAGATAGCATGAACGTAATCGGGTGTACGCAATGATAATGTTTTTCCTGAATTTCATTTATGACAAGATTATTTAATAAAATTTCATTCACAGCATTTACCAAACAATTATTGTGTTCAAATTGCTTTTATGATTAACACTAATATAAAGGCAACAGTTAATGTTTAAACGTTTGTCACTCTTTCATGTTCTCAATAATTTGGTACACGGCAGATTGTCTCCTCTCCTGTTAAAGCATCTAGGATACTTTTTTATTTTGGGAGTATATTCACTTAGTATTATTTTCTACCTCCACGTGCAGACGCAGGCAGAAGCTAACTCTCATAATTTTATCTTCTTCATGAATGAAAATACATATGATTGAGTTCTAGGCCGGGTTGCCTGTTGCCTTCATTTTAATCAGAGCTTATATGACTTTTTGCGTATCAGTAACCGTTTTGCTTTCTTGTTTACTTCTGATCTTATTTTGGTTGGAGACTGTCACCATTGCCCTCTGTATCCTTTCTCCATCTTCTTTATAGCTAACGTTTGCCTTAAACTTGTCTTCTACTTTCTACCTTCTTCCTTATGGACCATTTACCTATTTATCTGAAATCGACATAGCATCTTCTCCTTCGGTTCAACTCTATAACTTGTCATCACAGTCACGCTTTTCGTAAGCTGCTTCCTTCGTTCCTCGTATCAATTATAAGTAGTACTAAGCATTGACACTGTCATATAGTATTTTTAGTCAAATGATTCCACTCTTAGTTACTATTCCTTGAACTGTATGTAAATTCGAAGAAGTCTATGTGTATTGTGTCTACAATTTATTTATATTAGTCATAGCATTGTGTTCCGTGGAGGGTAACCCCTTTGGAATTATGGTCTTCTGACGTTAAATATTGTATTGTAGACTTGAATGATGATCACGATGACCTAACCGAGTTTCGGACTTATATACACTGACTGACCTGTTGGTCTATTGGTTAATAGCCCTGACTGCTGACAAATGTTTGTTTGAAGACAAATGTTTGTTTGATCTATCTATGTATTTAGAAAAGTTACGCTCTGGTTGGTTTTTTATGAAATTTGTGGAATATTATTATTACCGTATTATTATAAACGGTGCATCACGTGCCTTATTACTTGTTTACGTAGGGACCTAATAACAGCATCAGTGGACGGCATTGTCGTGGCCAAATACTGGGCCAGGCAATGAATTTAGCTAATTTTACCATCGACAAGCTAAGTAGAAGAAAAGGGGTCATTGACTTTAAACCAAGACTAAAGTCCATTTAATATTTCCTAATCCCTTTTAAAGGGTTAGCAGCTAAATATAGTAAATGAATTCTGTTTAGAAAGCAACGGTTACTGTGACGTATGCACTAACAATGCTTACGCATCGCATGCGTCCGCGCATGACTCAAGCTAAGCTGAAAGTGCTTTATTTGTTTTGACTTCTCGGTATAGCAAGGATTACCCAGCACTTCGGGATTACTCGGTAATCTTCGGCTATAATGATATTCGGTAATTTTATAGTTATTGAGTAGTATTCTAATTATGAATTTTGACCGTTGCGTACTTTGAATTAGAAGCTTAATTTAGAATAACTTGTCTTCTGGAACGCATAAGCAATTGATGGAACATGCTTAATTCTTATAAAATTGGTTGTAAATGATTAAGGGCCAAATTCACCAATAAACTAATCGCGATTATATAAAAGAAAACGCAGTTTGAGCACCTAATCGAGTTTATAGCTTCATTTTGCGTTTCACCGCGATGAATTGAACCTAGATGACGCTAAACTCAGTTTCAATTCTTTTGTTGTCGCCCATGTTTACGACACGGGTCTTTAAACTAGATTACGCTGAGCTCAGTTTAGTTGAACTAAGTTTTTAAATTGAATGATGAAATCAGCCCTTATACTAAATTCTGACACTCTCTTGCTCCACCTATAGAGGGAGATGTTATTTCTAGTTATTTGCTGTGGTTGCGCGTGGCCCCCAAATGCGATCGGGACTCGAAAATCGGTTACTGCGCATTCAAGGTCGACAGCCATGACGGTTCAACTTGTGTGACGAGGATTATCGGATCTCAGTCGAGATAGTGCGCGGGTAGTCGTGGTGGATGGTTCAATTTATTTGCCGCGTACTATACTTAGTTGATGACTGTTGGAATAAATGCACCTAATTTACGTTTAAAATATTTTGTATTCTAAAATAATAACTAATTTATAGCTAAGCTTTCGTTTCTCAAAATACTAGTGGTTTATTTCATTTGTTTTTCTTCTTGTGTACACAAATTTAACAATGCTGATGACATCAATTTTATAATAATAATGCTTTTAATATTTGCTCGTTTTGTCAAAAACTATTCAAATTTGTCTATTGTTTTATAAATAATGATTACCTACATCCGTCTAAAGGCATTGTTTTCCAGATAAATACGTAGCCCATTGCTATTTTTATTTTAATTTCAAAAGTTCTTTTAATTAGATTTTTAAGAATTAGTTAATATAGAGTTAATTGACGTCCTCTAACTAAAATAATGATGATGATAAATACCTCCTCAAATATATCGGAAACGTAAACATGACAATTGACAACTGTAGGGGCCCAGCAGGGTCGAAGCCTACTGGGGACAAGGATCGGTTTCTGAAAGGAAGGTTCGGCCACGGTATAAAAGGTAACGAAGGAACAGGAGTGGGTTATTAGTTAGTAAAAGTCTGACTATCTTCCGCCCTGCCCAAGAGCGCGTAGATGTCATTGGATGATTTTCCCACCTGTAAAAAAGGAATATGACAATTGACATTTTTTTTTTTTTTTTTTTTTTTTGGTGGTGGGTAAAATCATCCAATGACATCTCCCGCCCTTGGGCGGAGCGGGAGATAGTGTCAGACTCTTACTGACTAAAAACCCACCCCGTTCCTTCGTGGCCTTAGATACCAGGGCCGGGCTTTCCTTTCGGAAGCAAACCCTTGGCCCCAGTAGGCTTCGACCCTGCCTGCCTGCAGCTAGCAGGCTGGGTCTCTACGGTTTGCTGACAACTCCTTGAGGCGCGCGGGAACAGTGCGCGCCGTTGACGACCTGGGCTTGTTCCGGATGTTTACCGGACGGTCGGACAGCGAGCTACCCATAGCTCGCCGTCCGCAAGCCCGCGTCTACGTTGGCTGGAAATCAGGATCGGAATCGGAATCCCCGCGGCGGCTGGGCCTTGTGGGCCGTTGCCTCTCGCGTGCGGCCTCCTCCTTTGCTAGCATTACTGCTTCGCAGAAGGAGGCGACCGCCTGCCATCCCTCCTCGCTTCGGACCATGGCCCGTACCAGGGCCTGGCGCGAGAGATCGCCGCTGCCGATCGCACTCACGAGAACACGGCGATGCTCTGCCCAAGCGGGGCAAACTTCGATCGTGTGCTCCACCGTGTCCTCCGGGCAGTCCACGCAGTGGTGGCACCCGGGCGTCGGTTCCGCACGAATCCGGAACAGGAACCTCCCGAACTTACCGTGTCCGGTGAGAACCTGGGTCATGCGGAAGGTTAGGACGCCGTGAGGTCTTTCCAGCCACGCCTCAAAGAGGGGCCTTACCGCCATAATTAAGGCGTGCCCAATATGACAATTGACATGACAGACGTAAGTTTAATTCAACCTAAATCGACACAGCTGACATTTTAATCCCACTCAATCGCTAAAACCAGAAGCTTACCATACTTGTTGATATTTAACCGTAATCCAATACGAAACTCAACATTGAGATGGATGACGAAGAGTTCTGTTACTGAATTCAATGTCGGCCAGTTACCTCTAACATTCCACACCTACTCATTTGACTCAGGAACCCAAAATAATATTCATTTTAATAATTAACAGGATGCATGAACCTGCCGCCGTTTGTCGCGGCGACCTCGTTCAGGTACGATGAACGTTCACACTTGTCACTTGTCGCAGTACGACACGACTGAATGTTACGAATGTATTAATGCCATGGTCACGACTTGACGCCGCGTGAGTGGCCCGCTTTATTGCAGATAGGGATACCAGGGCCCTGTTTTAATCATTTCCATGCCAGATACGAGATGACTCGTAGTGTCGGACTACGATTATTTTCGTATAGAACTTTATAATTAAGACTCATAACTAGGCGCGATACGTTTTTTTTTTCTTTCATATCACTTTTCACACAATCCATTCATCTTTTCTTTGGCCTGCCTCTCCCTCTCCATCCATTCGCATGTAAATTCATAACCATTTTAGTAACAGGCGTTTCATCCCTCCTTTTTACATGGCCATACCAAGACAAACGATTCCCTTTCAGCTTTTCAGTCACTGGCGCCACTTGGTCCAAGTTTTTGGATATGATGGGCATAAATATCTTATACCTATTCATTTTTTTTTTATTCACATAACACGAGGCTTAGTTGGCTTGCTCTTTTTTCTGTACTTGGGTATGAAAATGTTTTTATACCCAGAGGACATACTCCTGGGATAAAAAGTATCCTATAAGCTATTCCAGGACATGGTCTATCAGTGTGTCTAATTTTATCCAAATTCGTTCAGTCGTTTTAGTGTGAAGGAGTCACAAACAAAACACACATAAAATCTTTCGCTTTTATAACATTAACATAATAATGTTGCTTTAATATGGCATCTAGAAATAATAATATGCAGTTATGTGTATAGTACAGAATAACGCTAACATAAACGCGGTAAAAATAATAAATAATAATATCAGAAAAAAACAAACAAACAGAAAATTAATTGTGAAAACATTGTGAAACTGAAAATATAACAACAAACAATGCTGGAATCTCACGGGCACTGCAGACGTAAAAAGAGTCATGATAAAATATTAATGTTTTGCATGCAGGCCGCCAAAACACACTGACTCATCTCGCCAAGGATAATCTTGCGTGATGTGGGAATTTCGGTAACAAAGACCTTGCCTGTTGGTCTAGTGATCAGTAACCCTGACTGCTAAGCCGGAGGTCGTGGGTTCGGTTCGCAAACCAAGACAAATGTTTGTGTGATGAGCACACTCATTTGTTTTGTGTCTGGGTGTAATTGATCTATAATATACTCAATTACTCATAGCACTAGCTCTGCTTAGTTTGGGACTAGATGGCGTTGTGTGAAAATTGTGGAAAAAAAGTTCAAACTAAACAACACACTTGGTGCAGCGGTCGAGTGATTGACTGCTGCAGTGGTACGTGTCGCGGGTTTGAACCCTGCACGGAACAAATATTTGTATGGCCTACAGATAGTTGTTCCGGGCCTATGTGTCTTATGTTCTGGGTTTACGTGTTTTTAAACGCATTAACAATACAGGAGTAATTTCTAGTGTGGGACGTCTTTTTAACTAAAAAGATATATTAAAACGACTGCAAGTATAGCTTGTAAAAAGAAGATACGAATGCCATAATATAAATCCTAAAGACCTGAAGCTAAATCAGAGATCTAATGCCAGATGTTTCAAAGTTAGGTTAGATATAGCTCAAATATCACAGACTTATTCCCTCCTGCGCTCCTAATGTTTTATTTCCAAATTCATAAGAAATTGTGTAAGGTCAGCAAAATAACAGCGACCGCGTACCGGAAAATGCAGCATACGCTTCCGTCAAGGTGTACCGACATCTTGGTGAGCGTCTTAGGAAGCCGATAGATGCGAGATGCACAAGACCGTTTGTTCTGGCGACGCGTGATGGCGTCTTTCGGCTGAAATGATGATGGTGAGGGTGAATAACACAATTGAAATTGAAACACCAATATTATATAAGGTGACTGGGTCATTAGTGAACGATACATAAACACGTGATTGTAGTCATGATAACAAACAACTTTTACTATGGGACCAAACTTGAAATCGAGAAAACAAATTTGCTGGTCAGTAAACTTATGTTCGCCTAACTGGTCAAAATGTGCTGAACTTGCCTGATTTTTTTCGTGATTTCAAATTTGGTCCCATAGTAAAAGTTTTTTGTTATCGTGACTACAGTCACGTGTTTAAGTATCGTTCACTAAATACCAGTCACCATAGATAACTAAATTGTATCTCAAATTAAATCTTGAAAACATTTCCTATATACTTTGGCAAAGATTTACAGATGTTTCATCACACAATTATTATGAAAACAAATTAGGCCATTTCTTTTTACGCGAATTCGTTCTTTTCGCCGGATATCCCACGACTTTGGTTTCTTTCAATATGATTTACAGCTTCTAGTACTAAAAAATGTTTATTTAGATTATCTAAACGATTTTGTGCTAGAGTTTTTTTGAGATCCGGGATTAGTATAGTAGAAAGTATAAATTGTATTTAATCAGACATAAGTTTCAGTAACCTCCGATGACCCCAAGCAGTCATCAAAATTAAAGATGATGACAAACGAGCATAATTTTTTCAGTTGCGATTTGCGTATTATGTGTACCTACCTCAATTTACGTTCAACTGAATTTCGGACTACCAGGCGGACGAACATGGGCTTTTTTTAGGTGGGAACTTATCCAATGACTTCTCCCGCTGTTTACGGTTGGAAAAAGTAACCGTGGTCCTAGTACACAAAGGGCAACTGTAGGACACAGGTAGTTTGAGTCAATAAAAGTCTAATACACCCTCTCATTAAACCCTAGAGCGGGATTTCAGTTGATGAAAAAAAAGACGAACAGACGTTACGTCAGTAGCAAGCTGTGATTAATTGACGCTTTCCTCACTTGTCCTCCCTCACATAGACTGGAATTTAGTTGAAATCATGCGTGTGCGGCGTCGCAAGATGAGCTGTCTGCAGTCAGCAGACCGCTCATTTTGCGCAACAAACAGAACTTTAATATGCAACCGAATGCACCGTAGGTTTCGCGACTCATTTTACCTACGCTCAAAATATCTGGCTTCTGTTTTTCGTGATTGAGTGAAATTAAGATGTCAGGGAGAAAGTAATTATCAGGGTTGCGCAATTGTTCGAGAGAGTTAGCGCAGTTTTGGTTTTCGTCCTGTCCTTTGTGCTGTGTGTTGTTACGAGTAGATCATTCAACTACACAGATGATACGGACAATCAAATTAACATTTTAATTAATATAAACTAGTGCTTGACTGCGATCCTACCTGATGGTAAGCAGTGATGCAATCGTTGATGGTGAGGCGCACTAGTTCATTAAGAGCCTATTCACTCTAGCCTTGAAGACACCTAATTTTTAATCGGACGGGAAGACTGCAGCAGGTTAACTGTTCCAGTTCTTCGATGTACGCGGTATGGACGGCGAGGCGAAACGCGTAATATTTAAAGAATGATTGTACATTAGTTACAAACTACCAGGGCCAGTACCTCTACCATGAGTTTTAAGCAATAGTATTCGTCGCTACTCGATATCGACGCCGTAAATATTTTGTATGGCAAATTTTGCAGCGCCTCTAGCGGTCACTTGCAGAACCAAAATTTGTCATACAAAATATTTACGGCGTCGATATCGAGTAGCGACGAATACTATTGCTTAAAACTCATGGTAGAGGTACTGAAGTCAAAATGATCAAAATGTTAGATTAGTTTACGTTCTCGGTGTAATTATCTAATACCTAGAAGGTATTTATTGTGTAATTGCTGTTATAACAATTAGATACATTGTGTTATTGAGGAGGGATGGTATAACTTGTGTTAAAACTGACAGGGGGAACAAGCTGTACTTCGAAACTCAATTACATGCAATGAAGACTTTAGATAAGACATGTACAGCGTTAAATTTTGATCGTTTTAAGCCCGTGGAGGGTCGATCCAGTACATCCTAGCGGTTTGTAAAGATAAAATTAAAAAATAAAGCACTTTTTTTTAAACTCGAATTAATTTACGCATTTACGAAATTCATTTCTTTAAGTAAACGTCAGCTTGGGGAGTTCATTGACCTGTAGGTAGCTAGTGCGCAACGGCCGACAACTACCAACAAGGTTATTGACTTGTTTAGTTCAAGAAATTAATTTCGTACATGCGTATATTAATTCGAGTTTTAGAAAAAAAGTACTTTATTTTTTTATTTTATCTTTACAAATCGATAGTGTTTCATGTACCGGTTCGACCCTCCACGAGATTAAAACGACCAAAATTTAACGGTGTAGACTTTCCAAACTTTTTTTTTTTTTTTTTTTTTTTTGTGGTAGGTAAAAATCATCCAATGACGAATCCCGCCCTTGGGTGGGGCGGGAAACAGTGTCAGACTTTTACTGACTAAAAAACCTACCTTTCCATTCCTTGCCTTTATCCTGGGGCCTTTGGTGACAGTCTCACATAACCTTTGGCCCCAGTAGGCTTCGGCCCTGCTGGACCCCTACAGTATGCTGACAACTCCTTGAGGCGCGCGGGAACGGTGCGCGCCGTAGACGACCTGAGCTCGGACCGGTCTGTTACCGGACGGACGGACAGCGAGCTACCCATTGCCCACCGTCCGCGAGCCCGCGCCTACGGTGGCCGGAAATTGGGATCGGAAACCCGGCGGCGGCGGCGGCGTGTCCGCCTTTGCCTAAGGCGGTCGGCCTCCTCCTTTACTAGCATTACTGCTTCGCAGAAGGAGGCGACCGCCTGCCATTCCTCCTCGCTCCGGAGCATGGCTTGAACCAAGCCCCGGCGCGAGAGATCGCCGCCGATCGCCCCCACGAGGACACGGCGCTGCTCTTCCCAAGCGGGGCACACCTCGACTGTGTGCTCCACCGTGTCCACCGGGCGGTCCGCACAGTGGCGACACCCGGGCGTCGTCTCCGCACGAATCTTGTACAGGTACGGACCGAACTTGCCGTGCTCGGTCAGCACCTGCGCCAAACGGAAGGTGACGACGCCGTGGGGCCTTTCCAGCCACAGACTTTCCAAACTGCGTCGACAATTTTATTTAGATTATCTGATTTTATATTTAAAAAAAAAACATCATCTATAGATTGACTCCTCTGGCACTAGGTGCAGCTAGAGTTAGTGTCAGCCTTTTACTGATTGACTAAAACCACCTGTGTTCCTTCAGTTGCCTTTTGCGTTCCAGAGCCACGGTATTCCATCGTACGGGGCACTTCAATCTCCATTATTGCAAATCTAGTTACCAGCCAGTTTAATGCGCAGTCTCGTCTGTGGAATATTTTAATTGTAATCAGTCTTCGTTATCGGGCGTCTGCCATCGATCATGTGGCTATTAGTGTAACTTTATGTGTTTTGCACGTGCCTTAAGACGCGATATTGTATAAGTTTTACTGAAAGATACATAATTTGATCTTTGACGATTATTTTGTAATTTTTGCATCATCTTGACGCCAAATTAGACAGACACAACAAATTAGTATATATCGAAAAGTAGAAAGGTACTTTTTGACTTTTTTTTAATGTTGGTAAGTTCACGCTTGAGCGCTACCTCACCTGATGGAATGTGACGATGCGGTGACGATGGAGCGCGCTTTCCAAACTTTAATTAATTTATGGGCTTCCTTCAAAGTTCGCCTCCTTGGCACATCAAACTAATGTCATAAAGATGAAAATCTGTGTTTACTCAAATGTTTAATTTCTTACTTCTTCACTCTCAAACGGTTAAACGGATTTGGATGAAATTTGGCACTTGGGTAGACCATACCCTGGAATAGGATATAATTATGATAGTTTTTACTCCTAAAGTATGTTCCCTTGAGATAATTTTCTAGCAGCTGATTAATACGAATTACTAAAGTTCTTATTATTAAGATAGAGCCTTTTGTTTAAATTGTTGATAGGTTTGCGCTTCACCACTATCTCACCTGATGGAAAGCGACGATGCGGTCGACGATGGAGCGCGCTTACCTAGAAGTAACCTATTCACTCTTGACTTAAAGATTCCCGGGTTGTAGCCATCAGGAAACACCGGCAGGGAATTCCACTCCTTAGCTGTACGCACCATGAATGTCTTCCCAAAACGTTTTGTACGTATAGGTGGGATGTCCACCAAGTACCGGTGGTGCATCGCGTTACGCCTGGTAGTCCAATGATGGAAGAGGCTAGGCGGAATTAGGCATGTTTTATTTAGAATAAGAAACGATTACTATGATGCCATCGACCATAAAGCATAGATATACATTACCTGTCAGGCACCAGTGTACTAGATATAATACACCTCATACGATCTACAGTACGTTCGACGGTTCTTGGCGCGCCTGAAGTTAGGCTCTGCGAACTTTAGCGCTCAAAATAAGCGCGTCAAATAAATGATTTATAAAAATAAATACCAATAACAGTAGTTAACAGCAATAACAACTGCTATTGGCATTTATTTTTTCAAACCATTTATTTTTTTACGAGTGCATAGGTCTAAAGTTCGCAGAGCCTAACTTCAGGCGCACCAAAAACCGTCGAACGTACTGTAATTTAAACCTTATCACGTAAAAATAAGGTTTAAATAAGCTTGTACCGAATTCGGTACACTTGTGCCTGAGACGTATTACGTAAGTTTTCATATAGGTAACTAATTTTAGAAACGTGTAATTGATTGACAACCAAAACAAGTAGAGGTTGTCAACCTTTTTACAGAAACAGCTTCTACTCTATTGTGTTATTTTTGTACTGCCATGTTCAATATTAAAATATATTTAAGACATAAAGTGACATAACAACAGTATTGTTTGTATTGAAATTGTAAATAGAAACATGTTATTGTCTGCTAGACTTTAACATAAAAACTTCCTTAGTTACAAGTGGTGTGACATATTCCAAAGATATCTCTATATTGTAATTGGTACCATCGTAGACCTCGAACAGTATGTGTGCTACCAGTTTTAAACCCGATTTTATGATGAACTAGCTTCGCCTACGACTACTTCTAGACACACTGAGCCCCGCTCCATTGGGCTCCTATTTCTGGATGATTATAAAAAAATAACCACGAAAACTGTCCGTGTAGTGTGCTCTAAAACTCCGAGGTCGCTTCACTCACTCTTGAACCACTCTTGGAATAATATCCCAGGTTTGGCTTAGGTCAACCTAGTACCCGTTTGAAGCCAGGGCGGGTCACTAATTTTCATACATATGTATAATTCTTCTGAACGTGTGTTTTTGTATAAAATTTCGTGTATATTTGAACGGGTCTTTGGATTGTTTGAAAATACAATAGAACCCAGTAGGTGGCGCTGCACGTGTATCCATTTTTTATTTTTTTTCAAAAAGCAAGCGTTTGGACAGGACAACTTCTACGGGACTGCTAGTTTATCTATAAAAATTTGAAAATATTCAAAATGCTTCCAAAAGTTCGTTTGTAAATCGCAAACACAGGTGTCGTTGCACCTGCGCCTGCGACGCACCCCGTCACGCCAGGTGACCACCCCTACACTATCACTGTTTTAACTGTAAAGCCTCTGTTACAATAAGGTCCTATGTTAACGACCCATCTCGCTATCTCTTTCCTTTAAGGATAGGAAGAAAGAGAGGTATTGATTTTAAAAGTGAGGGCACTTTTGCATTGTGTATAGTTCCAGAACACCGAGTACGACCCTGTCTCTCTAGAAAACACACGAGAATGGAAGAATACAGTTTAAATATAAAGGCATAATTGAAACAATTTCTAAGGTGTTCTATATTTTATTGTTTTCTAATTACATATTATTATTCACTGAACAACAACAAACTCAACGTGAATGTTGTAAATGAATGCAACCACTGTTTGTTAGAGCATTACGTAAATAAAATAATGTGAATAAAACCTCAGGGTGGAGACCTAGTGTCCTGAAATACAGGCTTTTAGTTTTCATTTCATGGATTCTCTTCACATGACCATACCAAGACAAACGATTCCTTTTCAACTATTCAATCACTGGCGCCAGTTTCAAACTTCCTCTAATATACTCTTTTCTTACTCTATCCATTCTCGTCCTAAAACACATCTAATCTCGACATTCTCATCTCCGCTACATGCAATCTTTTTTTACATCTCAACATTCTGATCCATACAGTAATACAGGTCTTTACGGACTTGTATATTTTATCCTTCAACTATTTATGCAGTCTGAAAAATAACTATGACCCGTGAAGTCACGGCTGGCAAGTCATTAATAGCTGCATTAATTACTTCATACATATTGTCACGGCTCGCTCACCTTTGTCGTGAGAAACACTTGTGATACTATTAATAACATAAAGTACGTTACCACTGATAATAAACACAAGTGCAGACTATAAATAGAACATTGCAAATGTTAGAAATTATCACGTTGGCATATTTTTAGTATTAAGTACTGTTTTAAATATCTGTATTTTTGTGCAGTGGTTTGTAATGACGTTTCAGAAGTCGTTGTTACTTACTTATTTTGTTTCTTCGTTGTTTAGCCTAACTATCCATTATATTTTTTTTGGTGTTTTAAAATCTAAATAGTGAGCAAATAATTGAATTTAAACTTAGCAAGGATATCAGGCTGACAATATTTGTGCAGTACCCCCAGTTCCTCATGGATCCCATCATCACAAGTTGATTTTGAGACCAATCTGGATGCATGTTCTTCTATATAAAATATCCAAATTGGTTCTTAAATTATTGAGATCGAGAGGTAACGAAGAAATAATCTGGAGATCACTTTTGCCGAATGTCATATCGAGAAAAGTGTATCAAAAATCTCGTGAGATATGTTATCTGTACTGTAGCCTTCGAGGTCTTGGCAAAATGACATTACTACCTCATACGTAATAGAAAACTACTCATCCATTGTTATCAATACAAACAATCAGCGACAACCAATCCATCTGCCAATTGTTTCAATGTCATATATCCAAGTTATTGCCTATAAAGTACTAACTGGTACCCGCGACTTCGTTTGTGTCAGACTCGTAAAACAGCACAATGATAATTTGTCACAATTTCAAGATTTCTTTTGCCCGGAACCCTAATTCTTTCTTAGTCTAAGTTACTCCATATAACATCGGCTATCTGCCAGTCCTGTCAAAATCAGTTCAAAAATAAATTGGAACTGAAAGAAAAAAGAAAAAATAATTTATTAATAGGTCTTCTTCAAAGCAAACCTTTTCAAAAAACGGCAATTTCATAGGTAATCTTTTATTACAAACAGACACTTCAATTTTATTTCTACGTATAGATTAATCACGTCATCGTCGATCTCGTTGATCAACATACATGACCTAGTCACAATATTGGCGAAAGTACAAGTACATATATCTAATCTGCTGACGATAGATGGCGTCATCGTGCGGTCGTCGTCCTATTTACCGATTGTCTCACGCTTCTCCCACGGCCCAAATATTGATTGCTAAAAATACGTAGCCGCGCGCGACATAGTGGGTAGTATAAATGGGCTATTACAATGATAAATCGCGACTAATAACAGTATTTAGCCTTATTTTTTAATCAATTCTATATTTATGTCGTTATTATTTTGGTTTTAGTTAGGAAGACATTATTTTTGGGGGGAAGAAAATCATCCAATGACATCTCTCGCCGTTGGACGGTGCGGGAGATAGTGTGATACTTTTACTGACTAAAAACCCACTCCTGTTCCTACGTTGTCGAATCTTGGCCCCAGCCCTACGGTTTGGTGACAACTCCATGAGGCGCGCGTGGAACATTACGCACCGTCGACGACTTGGGCTCAGTCTGGACGGTAACCGGTAGGCGAGCTACCTTCAGTTAGGAAGACATGGGATGTTGAATTGTTACAAATACCTCTTAAATGATAACACATTTGTTAATATGATTTACAGCTATTATGATTTTTATTACTACAGGGCGTGCCAAAGGAATACCCATACAAACGAACTCACGAAAAACATTATCCGCCTTTTGGGGCAGTCGGGTAAAAACAACGTCACGAACCGCGGTTTAATTTTGTGCAAATTCAGAACATTGACTGATTGGGATGGGTGAATTAAAAATAATTCTAGAAAGTAGGTGTGTCTCCTCAACACACCTTCGCTACCGTTTACCTATTTTGTGAACGTAAACAAAGACTTACCCCTCTTATTAATGAAAAGTCTTATATAAATAGATGTTAATTTAGTCATGTGATAGTAGTGTACATTACACTCTATCCTCATTGATATGATTCATTCTGCAAGCAAAGCCTGGACTGGTGGAATAAATAAATATGAAAACGTAAAAAGGATTCTCACTTACATTATCATCATCATACAATTACACAGCTTACCATCAGGTCAAGGAGCTGTCAGCAAACCGTAGAGACCCAGCCTGCTAGCTGCAGGCAGGCCGGGTCGAAGCCTACTGGGGCCAAGGGTTTGCTTCCGAAAGGAAAGCCCGGCCCTGGTATCTAAGGCCACGAAGGAACGGGGTGGGTTTTTAGTCAGTAAGAGTCTGACACTATCTCCCGCTCCGCCCAAGGAGATGTCATTGGATGATTTTACCCACCACAAAAAAAAAAAAAACCATCAGGTGGGATTGCAGTCAAGTTTATATAAATAAATAAAAAAACAGTCCGATTTCGACTGTCACTTCGCAGTTGGCCCTTTTTTCTTTTGCCAGGGTCTGGAGCAAAAGGGAATGGGAGAAGAAAGAACGAAAAAGAGTTTATTTGCCACAACAGCTGTGCGCTGGCGCCTAATGCCCGCTATAACCTGCCATGACCTGTGTTGTACTTAGTGTCGGTGGTTCCCAACTTGTGACCTTTTTTTAAATAATAATATATAATATAATAATAATATATTCCACAACTATCACACAACACCGTCTAGTCCCAAGCTAAGCAAAGCTTGTGTTATGGGTACCAGATAGCTGATAAACATACTTATATATTTCTAAATACATACATATTATAGATAAATAACACCCAGACACAGAACAAATGAACGTGCTCATCACACAAACATTTGTCCTGGGTGGGAATCGAACCCACGACCTCTGGCATAGCAGTCAGGGCCACAACCATGATTGGAATCGATTCAGTTGTTGATTCTGAACAAATTTTTGCATATACTAAAAATAATGTTATATATACAAACTTTTTCCTGTAAGTATAAGTGAGATAAATCAAATTCTAAGTATAAAATCTCACGTTACAAATACAAAGGTTGATAGAATCAATAAAAAATCAGGTATGCAAGTATACTCTTATATATTTGTCAAGTTTGTCTAATCGTTTAGCGCTTGTCGCAGTGTTGTTAACACTGCACAACAAACATTTGTCATGATTTGACGGATGCACGTCGAGGGTGTGGCACTGCGGCCGGTACTTGGGGGTTTGGCTTAGTTGTATTTTATTAGCTAAGCCAAGCCTTTTACAGAGCACTGTTGGCATTGCTTTTTGTTGTCAGTGCTGTTACAGCCATTAAACTAGAACTACATAAGACCGATGCACACGTGTAACACGCCTGACTTGTACGTAGAACGACGTCGCGTGGCGTGGATCAAGTGTAGCTCTACAAGTCTAGTTTCCATGTTAAATGTAAGGAGACTGACGCGCCCCGATCGGCGGCGTGTGTGGCACACGTGTAGTTCTAGTTTTATTCTTAACAGATCGTCATCATCGTCATTGGAAGACGTACAGCATGTGTTGGTGTAATGTGTCTGATACAAAGACAAGATAAACATTCTTTTAATGTCTTTGTAGTTGACCGCAATGGATGCAAGAGTTTTTACTGATCCTTTAAGGGTTCTTTATTCCTTTTTACGTACGGAACCCGGAAATTAAATCGGTAGATTTACCCAAATGATCATAATATTATGATGTATCAACTTATCTATAGACTCGAGGAAAAAAACCAGTACAATACCATCGCTAACTATACTATACGCTCCAGTATGAGAAAGGTAAATATTTTTATGTCTTGAAGGTAGGACCTTCGGTTGAACTAATGTTCGTTACATTTTCCTTGTTTTCACACTACTTTTTAACTTTAGCGATGTTTGAAAACATGTTTATCGTAAATAAAGGAAAACTTACAGACTTAACTTAGACATCTTCCATGTGGTTTCACATTGAAACTAGGCTAACAGCCTGAGATATGACCAGTCTCAACTGACAGCGTCCATTGACGGATATGTCTCGTATAATAGAACCACTCAACTCAGCCATCTTGAAGGGAAACAAATGATCCACATGAACCATCAAAAGTAGGTTTAATATCCACAAATCACGTTTCCGTCAATTACCCTTTGAATACTTATCCCTGTTTGTACGTTTCCTTTATTCATTCATTCGTTCTGCCATCGTTGAAGGTTTTATGTGAATAGGATGATGAATAAAGAATAAAATTTTGAATAAAGGTCCTCCATTTTAATCGGATGTTTTTGTTTGAGGTTAGGGAAAGTTGATCTATATCTTTTGAGAAGGCATTGTAATTTTTTCAACTGTTATGGTTGAATGGTGAATATAATCTTTATTCGTGCATTTCAAGTAAAAACTAAAAATTATTGTATTTTATTTATTTATTTCAATCAACATTGGACATTACATTAAAATTAATAATATTCCACCACTTTCAGAAATAAAAGCGCGGGAAGCGACTTTGTTTTATACTATGTAGTGATGTTTAACTGTTCCTACTACTACTAGTAATGTTTCTTTTTAACCACATGCGGTTGAGACTACTGTTATCTTATATTTGCTACTGTGCAGTCACTATTCTGTAATCGTACCTATCGATATTATTAGGCCGCTTGTACATTCAACCGTGTCTGCTACAGATAGGACCGATTTGAATTTTGTCGGATCTAGGGCCAAGAATTTGTCGTGGCACCCCCTCGCCTACCTGGGTCTAGCGTCCACAATATTATTTATGAAAATTTCAACTGAAAAGACACGGACTGTCTTTGCAATAGGATCCCGTTTTACCCATTGGGTACAAAACCCTAACAATGACCTACTAACAAAACAAAACCAATTTCAACACTTCGCTCTTCTCGTCAACGACAAGCTCTACCCACCAATATGCACACCCCACTACAACTTATCATTCAGCGCCCGTAGCTTGGTCATGACGCACGTCTGTATGGTAAACAGCGCTGATGATCGCCACGACAATTACGGCGCACTGCTACATGATTTATAGATACCAGTAAATGGCTTGTTTGTTTAAACTCTTGCTTCGCTGTTTTGTGAATGAAATCGTGAGCATTCCTCGTGGGTTAATTTTGGTTTCTTATACTAGAATAGATGATGCCGTAGTGTATTAGCTATTCAGCTAGGTCGTAGCTTCCGCTTCCCTGATTACGAAAGCTATTTATGAGTAGATATATCGATCTATAGACAGATACATAAAGGTAATAAAATATAACATACACTCTCACTTCATTTGGACAGTGTTATTAAATGCAAATTTCAATGTTCCATTATTCTTATGAAGAAAAAACTTGAAAGCTAGATCCACCTGGTTTTATTTTTTTTTGGTGAGGAAAAGTCGTCCAATGACATTTCCCGCCCTTGGGTGGGACGAGAGATAGTTTCAGACTTTAACTAACTAGAAACCGACTCCTGTTCCATCTTTGCCTTCGTTCCAGGGCCCCGGGTTACGTTTTCACACTGCCCCATAGCCCCAGTAGGCTTTGACCCAGGTGGGCGCCAACAGTTTGCAGACAACTCCTTAAGGCGCGCGTGGAACGATACGCGCCGACGTCAACCTGGGCCCGGTCTGGACTGTTACAGGATGGTCGAACGGCGAGCTACCCATTGCTCGCTGTCTGCAAGCCCATGTCTACGGTAGCCGGAAGATCCAGCTGGGTTGCGGGATGAAAGAGTCATCGTGGCCCTGGAACTGAATAGGCAACTGAACGAACATGGCTGGGTCCACTCAGACCGGGAGAAGTTATTTGAATTTCGATCCAAAAAAGGATCTAGCAAAAGTCACGTAAGCCATGTAGTGACGAGTACAAGAGGAATGTACGCATTAGTGTCTCGCTAAGTTTATAACTAAATAGTCCAATTTAACATTTGCGACGACCAAAATATTTGACAGGTAAAAAGTTACCCAACCAATATAGTGGTTTATGTTATTGAAGATGGGTTTTACACGTAAAAATTGTCGACGAGGCGAGCCTCGCCTTGCTCTATTTTGAAATAAATCATTTTCTGCAGTGTACAAGTCAGTTAAATGTTCTGTAATTGATATAAAAGTTCCTTTTTAGTTCGCAAATCGATGTCTTGAGATTTGTTCATGTTAGTTGGATCATGTATTTATAGCGCTGCGTTATTTTTTTTAATATCGCAGCATATGCGGAGGTAGGAGCCTTTTTAACCTCGCTTTTGTTTGCTTTTTAAATGTTGTTGTTATTGATTTACTATTTTTATTTTATTCTGTATCTAGTTGGTCTTGAGCGAGTCTCAAATACGTTTTTTTTTCTTTCTTCTTAAATTTACTATGAATCCTTATAACCTTGTGTACTTATGTCTAATCTAGCGAACTTCTTTAAAATGATCGGCTTTTCTCAACTTTAATATGTCATTCTGTCGATTGAGTTGTTGAGTCTATACCGTAAACATACATACATTCAAACGGATATATAGATGCGGTGGGGAGTTGTTTTTATTTTTTATTATTAAGATTAGTTTTATATTAAAGAAAAGAAAACACGTTTATTCTGCCTAAAATAGACGCACAAATTATTTCCAAAAAACAGTTTCTCCGGCTGGCCAAAGAGAGAGGAGAGTGAGGCTTTTCATATGGTTTACCCGAATCTTTCTCATCTTTCTTTCTTCACTGTCTTCCTGTATTAGTTACCTCCTGCATCAGACAAGTAACGTCCTCCAGCTTGTGTTCATAGCATTTATCTTAATTGATTATCCATAAGTACTGGGAATTATATGATACCTGTCTTGCTCGTCTATTATACAAACCCGTACTTCCAGTTCACTCAGAGCTTTCCCAACGTTACGAACGGAAACCAGATTTCTCTCCCTCATCAGCGGATACCTGTTAAGTCCATTAGTATTAATATGTACTTGCTTACCTTAACGCTTTTGTACTTAGAAATAAACCAAGAGAAATATTTCTCTTTCTAGTGTATCGCAAAACTTGATTCCAGTACTCAACACGTAGGTGATTGGTATCTGATCCGCGTCATCGTAAATTCTGCCATCCGTAAGCGTTTTTTGCTGATCATTGTCTCCATCAATAAATCGCTAAATCAGTGGAGGGACAAAAAAAATGGCCGCTCTTAATTATTACATACATACATATATTAATCTCTTCTTTTCTAAAGCTTCGCAGTTCTTCATTTCCTCATCATATTTTAATTATCAAACCTAATAATATAAAAACGTAAAAGTCTTTGTTGCTAAAAACGAATTTCAAGAAGTTTCGATCTGATTACGAAGGAAAGCTAATACTTTCACTGAAAAAAAATCTACTCTACTTCATGCACATGCACACTTCATGAAATGCTTCGTGCACACATCATGAAATGCTACATGCACACTTCATGAAATACTTCGTCCACACTTCATGAAATAGTCTATGCTCACTTCATGAAATGTTTCGTGTACACTATAAAATTCTAAATGGATCCAAGCTGTGGAAAAGCCTGCCATAATTTAGTTCATTGTTGGGGGACGCAATCATACACGTAGTAAACCTGTATCGTGGGTAAGGTATTATTATCGGACCATTTCCTTTAGAGATTAATTATTATGTACTGGCTTTTGTCATCATTCTCCTTTTCCAATATACACGTGCCTTAATCCTCTTTCTTCGTTACCGCATGAATTTCTCACGTCTTCCTCCCCGTGGGAATGTTTAAATTGCATCCTTATAACAGTGTTGTTTGTTTTTTGTCCATTTCTAGGAAAGACGTCTACATCGCGTGCCTTGATAGCAATTTGTCTCTATTATTGACTAGTTTATTATTAGATCGTTATTTTCATGCTTGACGTCATTGTTAGTAGCTTTTTTATTTTTTGATCTGGGAAATCTTGAATTGGCTTCGCCGTCTCTAGGGTAGAGCGAGAGAGATGAGATCAGACAATTAACTGACTAAAACTCATCTGTGTTCCTTTATTTGTCCTTTGCGTTGTAGCCTCGCGAAGCGGGTCTCCGATGATCGGTCCTCCGGCAACAAAAAGTTTCACCCTATTATATTACAGGATCAAACTTTAAGGGTTTATTTACGACTAGCAACCCGCCCCAGCTTCGCACGGGTGCAATAGAAATATTAAATATATTATGCATGTATTATACATATAAACCTTCCTCTGTAATCACTCTATCTATTAAGAAAAACCGCATCAAAATCCATTGCGTAGTTTTAAAGGTCTAAGCATACATAGGGACAGACAGCAGGAAGCGACTTTGTTTTATACTATGTAGTGATTTTGAGGAATATAATATTTATCTGGAAATACATAGTTTACTTTTATAGGATAAAAAAATCTTACGTATTTAAATGTAATTCTATATTAAAATTCTCTTATATTTTTGGTGGTCATTAACTATTTTTAGATTATACAATCATTATAATTTGTCGTTTCATAAATTGATTACTTTAAATAAGATCACAAGTTGTAAAGTTTTTGGTTCTTATTTCGAGCTAAAATGGTGGTAATAATTTAATATTTTTAGCAATACACAGTGATTTTTTGCCGTTATTATAGATTTTCTAGCATCTTGTGGTTAGTTAAACATAGGCCAGTTTTCAAAGACACCATTTGTCACATAGAAGTTACAGTCAAGATTTAAACACTATACCATTTTAACCTGGCAAACGGATCAATTTGACTTTCATATAATTTCAACTTTACACAAAACGTCACTATCATAATATTTGCATAGAAAACAGTACGTAAGCTAATACCTGTTATTAAATGGAATCTACATTCATTATTACAAGTGTTTTATATTGCGGACTTGTGTTAAAACTATCATTAAACACGACCACAGGAGATGGAGGTAGTAACTATAACAATTTTACTTGCGTTTCAAGTTTCACTCTTGGTTGCGCATGCGCATGAGTTTATAGAATGATGTGCATTTGCATAGGTTTGACATTTAGATCTGCATCGTAAACTTGGTCAGATTTCAAGCTTCTTAGGTTTCAAAGCATGACAGTTTCTTCGGATTTTGTTAGTTCGGCTAAACTATAAGTTGGAACATTTTTTGATTTTAGTTATTGGTTTTTTTTTAATATTGACAGTGCCATGCCTGTTAGGTTCTGTAGGCAATATCTGACAGAGGACTGGGTCAATAGGTGACTAAGAAAGGCATTTCGCCTCGTCGTTCATACCGCGTACTTAGAATGACTGGAACAATTTGCCTGCTGCGGTCTTCCCGTCCGAAATTTGGGTGTCTTCAAGGCTACAGTGAATAGACTCTTAATAAACTAGTGCGCCTCGCCATCAACGATTGCATCACTGCTTACCATAAGGTGAGATCGCAGGTAAGCACTAGTTTATATTTAAAAAAAAAAGGAAATGAATAGGTACTTTTTTCGCGACTTCGCTTGCGTGAATTTCGTACTTTCTCCTGTATAGAATACAGCGAATATATAAACTACAGCAAATTACTTAACTCACATACCCTTTTGTCCTATTGGGAATTTTTACTTGCCTACATTATAAAAGGAAGCTTTGTGCAAAATTGCAAGTTCCTAGTCCCAATAGATTCGACTGTGCCTTGATATGTCAGGCAGTTTCTGCTTTAATATAAATATATAGGCTAGCTGCTGCTACCGGCTTCGCCCGCCTGAAAGCAGTTTTCTTCATTCAAACTTTGGACACCCATTTTATCTGCTTAGGGGTTTTTTTTTTTGGTAGGTAAAATCATCCAATGACAAATCCCGCCCTTGGGTGGGGCGGGAAATAGTGTCAGACTTTTACTGACTAAAAACCTACCTTTCCGTTCCTTGCCTTTGTCCCGGGGCCCGTGGTGACACTCTCGCACAACCTTTGGCCCCAGTAGGCTTCGGCCCTGCTGGACCCCTACAGTTTGCTGACAACTCCTTGAGCAGCGCGGGAACAGTGCGCGCCGTAGACGTCCTGAGCTCGGACCGGTCTGTTACCGGACGGACGGACAGCGAGCTACCCATTGCCCACCGTTCGCGAGCCCGCGCCTACGGTGGCCGGAAATTGGGATCAGAAACCCGGCGGATCTGCTTAGGGGTGGAATTTCGAAAAATCCTTTCTTATCTGATGCCTACGTCATACAAAGAACATACCCTCCAAGTGTCAGGTCTTAACGATCAGCGGTTTAGGCTGTCCGTTGATCCGTCAGTCATTCAGGACAAAGCATTTTATATATATAGATAACTTGGCATATTCGAACAGAGCTTTCGTACAATACCCTATTCAACTATTCGTAACTAAACACAAGGGACTTATCAAAACCCAGATCAAAAACTACCATCTATTGTCCACTTCTTTGAACCGCCGACATACGTCAAAACTATACCTTATACAGAAAACAAAGTCTAAATTAACACTTAACCATAGTTTCAGCATTAACAATAGGTATGCCCTTAACCCAATTACTGATTCAGTTGATTGGTACGCGGGTCTAATGACGTCATAGGTGACAATGGATCGTTTGCCCAGTAAAGGAGTAGTCTGAGAATCCTCAGTGCTGGCAGTCACGTAGACAGAATGACACATCGTCCTGTATTTCGGGGATGAACGTTGAATACAGCAGCCATCTTGAATTGAGGTGGAAGATTTTACAAGGAAAATTTCGCGTACATTTATAATTAACCACAGAAATATGACGGTTCGTATCGCAACGAGTTATTCTATTTCTGTACGTTACTGTTTCAATGGTCTACCAGTACCTAAAAGGGTACATCATTAGCGGTTACCTAGTGTTTAGTGTTTTGCTCATCTATTTTTATTTTAAATATTATTGGCTTGGATACGAATTCCTTTAAGCCATGTATTCGTATGTACTAGTTACTTTGAGTTCTATTAGAATGCGGATGTAACATATTGTAATATTTTCAATATTTGGCAGCAAATGTATCGAGTCGGCCTTCTCGGCAAGGTTCGCCCGAGGTAGTAAATACTACAATCAAATTCTCAACCCTAGATCGTACCAGTTTAATCATTCTGATGATGATGATGAATGAAATGTTGTATAGACATTTAAGATATAAAACTAAACCAATTTTACATCATATTTCAAATCAATTTAATTCAATCATCAATTTGTAAATAAAAATCACGCCTATAACTCCTGGCTCGACAAAGGTCTGTAAAACTATGAATCATGAGGTACACAATGTTTGTTACCGGAATTCAGTCCATTACATAAAAATTTCAGGGCCTTGCAAATATAAATACTAATAAAATTGCACAAATAGCCGTTATAGTAAATAGATCACGCAAATATCAGAAGGTTAAGTCCGTCCATTCGATAGCAAACGAGCAATAAACGTCTGTAGACGTAAATAATGTCAAAGACAAACATGATAGGAAACAGATACACCACATGATTTGGATATCGCTGAAAATTTTCCGTTTTATGCAAGGATGTTTGTTGTGAAGGTTATTATGGGTTATGCAAATCGTAACGATTTATTTTTAGACTGTATTAACAAATATTGGATTATGTTTGTGGACATTGTATATCAATAATTCTATTTTTGTTGTATCCTTTACGGATGTTTTATGAGATAATTAAATTCTGCAAGAAAATATCAAATTAGCTTCGTTTATTAGCTACGCTTTTGGTACAAAAAGGCTGCCTGTACACAAGCCAGTGTAAACAGCTAACAGCCCTTTGATATTTAAAAATAACTATCTAATGAGCATGAAATATGATCATTTCGACGAAAATAATCCTGCAACTGAAGTTGCTAGAAATTGCATGGTTTATAATACATTCAAGAGAATAATAGATCCTATTTCTTATAATTTACATTAAGAACTATTTATAAAATGAGAAGATATTGCATCACAATAAGGTGATGATATACTTACACAAGTGGAAACCATTGTTCTGGGAAACTAAATAAATGACACAATTATTCAATCATTTTTTAGATAAAAAACGAATTATCAAAATAAGCTTAGGACTGAAACACTTGTATTTATTAAACTTACAGAGAAATACCCATTACGTTGCGGAAGGAAAATTTACAGTAACTGGTTCTAACTTGATTTTAAACACTAGGTGCTGTAGTACTGAACAGGGGCCAATATACTATAAACAGACCATTTAACGTACTTAGCACTTTGCTTTGTAAGGACAAATTGTTTTTTCAAAAGGATGTCATAGATAATGCTATGTTTGAATTGTCACTTTGGCATGTGACGTTCGCGTGGACGATCATCATCACTAGGAGTGGATGATGAAACAAAATATTGCCATTGAAACACTTCCAGACGATGATCAAATAACAAAGTACATTGAAATTGGCCATACAAGCTGTAGGTCACGTAGTTGAAATTAAAACATTATCTAAGAACTATTTATTATTTTCCAACGTGATGCCAACCTTGACCATATTTAATAAACAATCAGTCATTCAAAGAAACAACAGATACATCAAGAAACAAAGTAAAACATATCAACGCAATCAATCATCGGAGCATTAAAAGCATTTTCATTGATACGGAAAATTCTGCTTGAGACGATGTTCTGGACGAAACAACAAATTAGGGCAGGCGTGTGAATCTCGTTATAGTTATGATCCGGTCACGACACCGGACAAGCTGTTAGCACTTGCGGTGACGGGTTCGCTTGGCACGCCGGGTTTGGACGACTGTATCGAAACTTGGACCAAGATTGATTTGTCCGCAATACTTCCTAGGGTAACTAAAATTGAAAATCATAGAGTAAGAACAAAAGTTCGTTGATATGAACTGCTACTCGCGATAACAAAAGTAAGAGGTAGGATAACAATATTGCTTTTGATTGTATTCTGTAGGACTTTAATGAAGCTAAAATTTATTTCTTGTATACTATAAAAGCAGGCTTTCTATGCATTTTGAGAAAAAAAAAACAAAATGGTCCATATTTAAAAAATTGTTTGTTTTTCTAGAAAGCCTACGAAAACTGAAGTAGTAAAGAACTGCATTTATCGCTTATGTCCATTGGCCAAAGTTCGAAACCAACAGTAATATCTCACGACTTACCAATTCACGCGACTTGTATGTCCAAACTCCTAGCGATTGCGAAAATAATTTACAAAATAAAACCTATATGAGTTAACAATAACGGTGACCTCAATCTGAAAAAGAATGAAAATAAAATATGCTGAGGCACACGTATTTTGAAGTGACCATTGACATATACTGTAACAACTGTTAGTTGTCACTCAAAGAAGAAACAGAATTGTGTCAATAAAAAAAAAACGAATATAGCCTTCGTGAAGTTGAATAGTAATACAGATGGCAAAACAGATCAAAGCGTAGATGTTTTCTTGGAAGAACAAAATACCTAAAGAAGATGTAGAAAGAAAAGCATGTATCTATTTTGATTATTTATCAATACTCAAAATTCATGAAATTGCGTATGATTTTAAATAAATTTGCGAAGATAGTGACGCCACACTCAAATGAACATAACCGGTATCATCCAGTTCTCACCTGATTTGCTACAAAGTATATCATGTTTGCATGGTATTCTCAACACCAGAGTTTACATAACTAGAGATGGTTTAAGATAATCGTAAATCGTCGATCACGAATGTTTGCACAGAAACCTCATGATACTTGACGATCTATTTTGACTGATGAATAGTTTCTGCAATTAACTGGAGTTTAGCTATTAAACGGGGCATTTCCCGCTCAGAATAGTGGCCATATGGCTGGTCATGGTAATTGTCTTTGCTCGGAAATTTTCCTTTATGTTGGTTTATTTCAACAAAATTACAACAGTCTCTAAGAAATCTACTCAGGTTCCCGCTTAAGCAATATGTGATGTTACAAGGTTAAAATACTCACAATAAAATGGACTGTACCTTGTACCACATCAACTCTTTTTGCAGACTAAATTCTCAATTGATACACAACCGAAAAAGTATCGATTTGGAACTGTTAAATGTGGTGTTGCAAACGTTTTATGGACTATTTTTAGGTGCGTTTCGGACCATCAAACGAACATTGAACGCATGTAACGTGAAATTTTAGCAGAGTTTAGTGCCGACAAGTTGTTCGGATTGGTTCATATTGATGATTGTCTCTCCGAGCATTTCATTCGTTACGTTTTTAAGATTAGTTGCGCTTTAGCATGCTTCAGATCTTTTGGAAAGTGACCCTCATTTATATTCTTCAGGCTAAATAAAAAGCTCTACATCTTTTTCTGTTTTATGTATTCCATCAAATAATATCGTTAGATATCGCACAAGTTATTGATTCCTAAATAAATTCCAGACACATCGAGGTGCCGTATATGGCAGTAGATAAAATTGCCTTTACCATACGAGGATTCACATAGACACTGCGAATATGCAATAACATACTAATGTGAAACGAAATGAAATCCTAAGTATGTTCATAACGTATTGAAATAACTTCTGTTTCTTTGAATTATAAAACCCGTTAGGAATTTAAGTCGGTGCCAATACTGTCTATTAACGCTACTAAAGATGTTACTTTACTACTAATACTGTCAGATAAGTTGAATGAGCCTATTCTAAGAAGTCGCATTTAACATCGTACGCAACTGCATTCGATCAGTGAATACTTAACTTAGTATTCAGGATTAAAGTGTCAAGAATGTAAAACGTTGCGCCCACGACTAGCTTATCAGTTGTCAGTCAATTTGCATCCAACGAATGACGTACGGACGTGTGAACAGTAAGCCTTACCTGCCTTGCTTCAGTTGGTTCAGTCGACCGGACTGCTGGGAGCATACCGCACGCATGTCGCTCCTCAAATAAAACTATATACGCACGTTAGTCGGAATCGCAAAAACTAGATTCATGTTCGTCCGTGAAAATATAAGGCGAAACATTACCAGTGTCAACAAAAATAATAAAGATTGAGGAAAAAATATCTTCAAGTGTTAAAGATTATTATAAAAACAATACGAGATAAATAGTGGCAACGTCAAAGCGTGGGATGACAATGTAATCGGAGATTAGGGTTATCGAGCACGTGGTTATAGTGTCTTATTTGGAACTGATACGAGTCTGGTCATCATGGCCCGCCTCGCCAACAGTGCGGCACACCTGTGCCAACGGCTGCAGGAGCTGTACCCTCACAAACTGCAGCTGGCTAACAAACAAGTGCATCACAATCAAAATGTAAATATATATTTTGATTTATATTTGCGTTTGAAGATGAGATGTTTTCAGGTTAATATTTGAGTTATATTTTTGTAAACTTATACTTGTAATGATTTTAAAGAACTTTCCTAGTCCGAAACTGACACTGCATGCAGTCCAAGAAATGGCAGGATGTCTGTCATTTCTAAAACTGTAAATGGATGTCCGATTTCACACCATATCCGTTTTCGTTTCTAATTGCATCGACCATAAATTTGCGCGAAAGGCGATTCGCCAGCCCTTTCATTAGCCATATGAAACTGAGTACTGGTTTTAGTAACTACGTATATTTTTATTTCATACTCAAAATATCTTACTTAAGAGCTTATTGAAAAATAACTGTTGTAGAACACAACAAATTAAAAATGTTAACAGCAAGAAGACAAACATCTTATACATCTTTTCTTTTACAATTAACCGGCAGCGTCTGTCGCAAAGACAATAAGTTCTTTTGTATAATCATCTACTGCATTGTTATCACAGTCAATAGTGTCGAAATTGGACTCAAGGCTCCGTTATCAGGATGTCCTTTGTTCATGTCGACCACGGGTAAGGTCCTCTATGGTTTTAATTACGAAATTATGATAAATTGCGTCTTATTTCTGTAACGGCACTATAGTTAGTTTTAAAGCTTCTTCATTATTGAAGTTATGTAAATTTATCATTGACTGCATCATCAAAATTCACATTCACTGTAACCAGCACTTTAAGAAAAGTATATAATTTTCGCCTATCTAGACTTTTAACTTCGTCGTTTCGATAGTTACGACCTTGATAAGTCTTTGTCGGCAGCATTGACTTTGACCCAGCACTAGCAAAGGTCTACGATTGTTTTTGGGTTAAGGATCAGTAGACATGTCAGTACTTTGATTCTAATGGCACTGTTTGACTGTAATGTTTTCTTAATCATTTAAATTCGTCTTATATAATTTTGCTCTTTTTTCTGTTCTTCATCTCTCACAGGATTGACTTCATCTTTATCATAATCAAATTCAATAACTGTGAACATATTACCTGCTCTTCATGCCGTATTATTATTATTTTATTAATGATATTCATATCCGATTTCATTAACTCTATCGTATGTGGTACTTAATCCGTAGATATCATTGAGGAAATTGTAATAATAAATTAATTATATGTGATTGTTTATTACATTTGCAAGTTTCGTTGCGGTTAATTGAATTTTACGTGGGACTTCACATTTGTACAGAATTCTTAAAAAATATTGGTTCAATTATTTTTTAGTATTGTATCGTTTATCCATCGTGTCAGTTTTTTCCCCGTAACTTTTTTATCCTTCCATTAAAAATTGAATTATAATCGTATTCTAAGATCCCCTCAGCTGCTTTATAAGAAGCAATAAACAAAAACCTTCCTAGAATCGTGATAAGTTCGAACCCGACCGTTCAGCCGCCTGCGCCTGCGCGTGCGCCTGTGATATATATTCCATTTCAATATTAACAGATCCACGTGAATCTCGCCTGACATTTAGCACACTTTTCTACACCACCTGGAGCATTTACGACTCAACTATAATATTTTATATCGATTGCCAGTTCGATCGTTTTATGATTCCAAACCTTCGCAGCATAGTAGTTGCGATACTGTATTTATTGGGTTGTCGGCGTTTTAATGAATAGATTATAAAATAATTATTTGATTATTTTTAGTTGTAACGAGCATATGTAATAATTTATTTATACAATCATGAAATGCCAATAAATTATAACTGTTAATAAACAGTTAAGCAGATCTTAGTACGACTATATGAGGCGACCGAATTCAACCCATGCGAAAATTAAATTGATTCAATGTTTTCCGCCTACATGGACACTTATAAAACTTCAGGAGCTAGTCCACGGTTCCAGTTGGTCGTTTCCTTTGGAGAAGGAACTGGAACTGCATGCTTACTCTTTAAAAAAACCGAGCAAGTGTGAGTCGGATTCTTACACCAAGGGTTCCGTACAAAAGAATTTATTTATGTAAAAAGATCAATTCCCGAATCTAGTCGCGAAGATTTTTCCGATTCGCAAAAAAACTTTTTATTTTGGTGACGTAACTACAAATTTACAGTTTTCAGGTTTTTTCCTGTATTTGTGCTTTAAGACTTTGCTTCATGCCAAATTTCAGGGTTCTAGGTCAATGGGAAGTACCCCATGAATCTTGATTCCCTTGAAAGTGTCGAAATGTACGTTTTTTGTGACATAAACGGCCGTATCTTTTTTTGTCGTTAACTTAAAAGTTTGATTTTTTAACAGCTTCAAGGGGCCGCAGACCTGAGTATATGGTTTTAATTTCAACTTGATACCTCCACGCGTTACCGAGATAAAGGGTAAAGGGTACGGAACCCTAAAAGTTATTGAGTTTTTCAATATATCCTTATTATAATAATAATCACTCAATTTATGTAACGCTGCACCGTTGTCCAGTATCCCGTAACTTGCCTCTAACATTTTTCAACGCATTACCAAGACGCGGGACATGTTGTCGGACAAATTGACAGCACTACGCGTCAAGTTGGAGGACATTTGGTCCCCTAAAGTATCTGAAGCTTGAAGTACCTAATGGGTGTTCCGATACGGTCCATTTCACAAAGTCTGCAAAGCATCATTATATTGGCAGGCCCACTGACCCGTGTATAACATAAACGTTTGCAGACTAAAACGATAAAAGCCAATAAATACTGAATGGAAGTCGTTACTACAATTGAGCCTAATTGGCATCCGTATGAAATTCACGTGAACCTACAATAGGCAATTTCCCGTAATTAACAATTAATTGTTCACGTTGCAAGAGCAATTAAAAAACGAACGATATTTTTCCTTTGAAGGGAAAAACTGAAGGTATGATAAAAACTTAAAGGACGTTACACAGAAACATAACAGATACTCGTTGTTAGGCAGAATACTTTCACGTTGTAATTGTAATCACTAGGGATGTAACGAAAGTGGTTTTTTTGTTGGAATCGGAACCGAAATCGGAGGCCAAATGAAATATTACTAAAATAATTAAAAAACTAGGATAAGTATAAATGAAGAGCGAATTCACAACATTCTAAATACGAATTAAAATGACAGTGAAACAGTAATCGACCGAAGGCATAACCACTGAATGTGTGTCCGATCGTCCGGTAATCGACCGGACCGAGCCCGTCTACGGCTAAAGTCGTCGACGGCGCGTACTGTTCTCGCGCGCCTCAAGGAGCTGTCAGCAAACCGTAGAGGCCCAGCCTGCTAGCTGCAGGCAGGCAGGGTCGAAGCCTGCTGGGGTCATGGGTCAGCTTCCGAAAGGAAT
Source organism: Leucania comma (assembly GCA_958295575.1). Taxonomy (NCBI): domain Eukaryota; kingdom Metazoa; phylum Arthropoda; class Insecta; order Lepidoptera; family Noctuidae; genus Leucania; species Leucania comma. The sequence goes on from OY282484.1 coordinate 2,372,610, forward strand.
ACCCAGCCTAGGCAACGAAGGAACGGGGTAGGTTTTTAGTCAGTAAGAGTCTAGCACTACTTCCCGCTCCGCCCAAGGGCGGGATTTTACCTACCATAAAAAAAAAATTAAAAAACAAAAACACTGACTGTGTGACCAACAGTGGACGTCTTTGGGCTGAAATGATGATGATGATGATAATGAGTGTGACCAATGCTGAGTATCACCTACGTTAGATACTTTTAACTTCCTGTAATTTATTTTCATTTGCAATAAGGTGGACCGATGACCTGGTGAAGGTCACGAGAATCCGATGGATGCGAGACGCACAGGACCGGTCGTTGTGGCGACACTTGTGGGTGACCTATGTCCAACTGTGGACGTCTTTCGGCTGAAATGGTGATGATGATGATGATGACATCATACTAGATACTTCAGATCTGTCAGTCTGTAGGCAGTGTGTTTAATTAATTCCACTGACTCAATTTGGTCGGTTCGCCGTATTTCTATTTATACCCTACGGGGAATCGCTTAGCCCATCGCTGTTTTATGAACATTTTTCGCGATGTTTTTCCTGAGTTAATTATATCTATAATAGAGTACACTGTGTTGTGGTGTTGTGGTTTTCTGCGTGATGTGATACCGAAGGTGGAGGTTTTATGTGTTGTCTGTTGGCCTTCCTGTGGCTTTGTCTGTCAATGATTTTATGATATTACAACTATTATTTGAGACGCTCTAACTTAGTAGCATGGGTGCTAGGAGTCTTTATACACGGCAAATTAGTACGCAACGATCGACAACTAGCACACCTCAACTAACAAAACTACAGGTCATTGAACTCGCTCAGCTGATGTTTACTTAAAGAAATTAATGTCGTACATGCGTGTATTAATTCGAGTTATAGATAAAAAGTACTTTATTTTTTAATTTTGTCTTTACAAATCTATACTTAGTGTTTCATGTACCGGCTCGACCCTCCACGGAATTAAAACGATTAAAATTTATCCGTGTTTAAGTAAATCAATGAACTCGGTCTATCGCAGTCCGCTGCAAGATTTATTTATTGTAATAATTGTACACTCATACGTGTAGAAAAGAGTGTAAAAAAAATACTTTGTTTTATTATCTAAAATGCTAATGCTTTTTAACAGCACTATGACAATGCCGTAACGATTTGCCCTACTTTCTTTTAGTTTAGTTAAGGTTAACTACACTTCAATAGAACACATTCGTTTCTCCTAGTTACTATTCATTACCATTTTGACAGTTACAGACAGTGTTTTGTACTGAGGACACGTTCATAATACGGTCATGTATAGGTACTGTAACAGTAACGGTGAAGGAAAACATCATGAGGAAACCGGCATGTCCTAGGACCAAAAATTCGAAGACATGTGACATCTACCAACCCGCACTGGGCCCGCGTGGTGGATTACGGTCCATTCCTTCTCCTAGAGAGGAGGCCTTAGTCCCAGCTGTGGGAACATTATAAGGCTGATGTTATGCTGTGCTATAGGTACAGTATGGTGAGCAGTCTTCTTTATAGTTTTATACGAGATTAAAAAAGAAAATTGCATGTGCACATGCGATATTACTACAACTTAATCTAATGGCTATAAGAAGTTATTTTATGTACAGTCGACCACCACGACATTATAGATTTTATGTCATAAAGATAGTATTTGTAATTTTATATCTACACCTTACATACATATGTGTCTTCTACAATCTTCCCGTGGTATATTATGAGAATCTTACCTGATACTGTAGTCATTTGAATACCCAATGTCGGCTAACAGACTTTTCCATGGGTCTGTCATCTTAGAAGCATATAAAGTGAGTATTTTTAGACCTCACAATGTACCTATTATCTGTTGTCTACGAAACCGTTATAATATCTTTTTTTTAATCGATATAAACTAGTGCTTAACTGCAATCCCACCTGATTTCTAAACTTTACGTAAAAATAAAGCTAGCAGCGGACTGTGATAGACCAAGTTGATTGTTGTTTTTATCGAGAATAGCGACACAAATTCAATAACAATCAATGAACTAATAATGTTATGCAAATCCTTACATTCTCCTTTATATTATATTATTACACATTATAAAAAAAGTCCTCAAAGTGCCTGGCTGTCTGTCTTTACGCGATATTATTCAAAAACTAATAATTGAACTATCTTTTGTTTGTAAGGCCCAATCAAGGAGATTATTTTAAAGTTTTGTTTGTCGGTCTGTCTATTTAGGTAATCGCAAAAAAAACTTCTTGAAATCGTGACCAAATGACATTGTGCTGTTATACAAGCCTGACGTGGATGAAGTTGCGAGCACCAGCTATCATATACTATTACAAGTAGCTATATCATATCATTATCACGTTGTTGTGATATTACCGAAAATCCTGCTGTAATAATAGAATTTTTATCCAACGGAGATAAAAATCTTACAAGTATCATGCATGTCTGACTAATAGTCGGACAGCGTACATCTATTATAGCACGGAACTAAACGATCTTATCACATACTGAACGATACTGAAACTATATAAACTTATTAAAGAAAATTCAACCTTATGAACAAGAAATAAGGTCGGTAAAACCAACCTAGGCATGTTAGGGGCTTTGTACACGAACAACTTAAGTTGAGGTAACTATCAACTTTTAAAAAGTTTCCTGTAAAATGTTGGTAGTTGCTATTACGTTTACGGTTGCCGCACAGGGAGAGAGAGGGAAGGTGTGAAATCGCCCCACGCATTACGATTGAAGAAACTGGCAACTTTAAAAACCAGTATAATATTTAACAGTTGCTAGTTGCGGTAGTTAGGAACTAGCTTAGTCATCGATCTCTTGAACGTCATTAAGTATATTATTTTTCTGCTTTCTTATATATATTATTTATTGCCTGTATGATATGTATTTTATTAGTTATGTATTGTATATATGTAAATAGTACACCATAAACTACCGCGTATCTTTCCTCTGTCAAATCCATCCAAAGGTTGTCTGTAAGAGATCGCTTTTAGCGATTAGACCGCCCATTGTGACACCCTATTAATTTTAAGTTCTTAATGTAATTTTTGGTGTACAATAAAGAATACATATTATATTTATCTACAGCAATTGAACACTGTTGACGATCACCGGAACTCGAAAATCGAGTTGCTATGTGTGCGCAGTCCAATTGAAGTATGTATATGTAAACAGCTATTTGCCAGTTGCTGCAATAGTTGCTCCATGTGCCAAGCGCCTTATGGTTAGTCAGCATGCATAGCAACGGTCCGGTAGTTATTTGTTTATTTATTTAAATGAGTATTGATAGCGGTGTGCTGGCACTTTATGTAAACATAGTATAGTAATCGGCATTGCGTAATTATCGAGATAATTTGTTTAATGGGTGTGGTCCAGTTATGTGGCAAGGCCATGTGGTCCGAGCCTGCATAGATACAAATGAATCGCTTTTCTCTCCTCTGAATTCATCGAATCATTTTTTTTTTTTCTTTTTGAGAGGTCTAAAAGACCTAAAGTACGGCCAGTCTTGGACTGCACATAAAAAAAGAGATGATTTTCCATCTCTACCCCGAGTTCCAGCCACCGCAGGCGTGGGCTAGTGGACGACGAGTAACGAGAACAGTAGCTCTCCGTCCGGCCATCCGGTAACCGTCCGGACCCAGCTCGAGTCGTCGACAGCGCGTAGTGTTTACGCAGGTCTCATAGAGATATCAGTAAACCGTAGGGGCCCAGTAAGGTCGAAGCCTAGGGCCGTGGGTAGTGCAAAAGAGATCCCCAGGGCCCTGTATCGAAAGCAAAGAAGGATCAGGAGTGGGTTTTAGTCAGTAAAATTCTGACACGACCTCTCGCTCCGCCCAAGAGCGTGGAAACTGTCAAAAAACTTTATGGTTACCAGAATCTTTCTTTCTGTAGCGGTCTTTCAGGATAACAACGTGTATCCGCTGTTTCAATATTTTACATGAAATAAATTATTAAATGGCAAGTCTATATTTACATATTCTCCAAATGAACTCGAGAAAAACATATTTATTTGTTGGGTCTTTATCTTGGAGTGACATATTGAATTTTCATGTACCTACTTCTAGAATGAAAAGGAAAATTGTGTTGCGTAACGTTATGTAGGTAATGTTTAGTCAGCATTAATTTTTTTGGTATAGGAACTCGTCAAATACCTTCTCTCGCTTTAGGTGGGGCAAAAGGAAATAACAGATTTTTTACGCCAACGCGTCGCACGTCAAGATGACGATTTTAACATTGTACGTCGATGCATTGTCTATATGTTATTCTAGGCATATTTTCTATATTATAGAATATAATAAATTAAGGCTTAAGTATGCTTCCTTGGAGCGGCTTTACCATTTTGTGCCGGTAGCTGTGGAAACTCTGGGCAGTTGGAGTACGGAGGCAAAGTGTTTTATATGGGATATGGGCCGTAGGGTCGAAGAGGCAACGGGTGACTCCCGGTCTAGGTTGTTCTTTCTGCAAAGGTTGGCTATCGCTATACAGCGAGGTAATGCGGCGAGTGTTATGGGAACTTTTGCACTAGGAACGATCAGGGGCGGGTTATTTATTGACGTTTGACATTTTATTTATTTGTAAATTGATAATTTCTAATTTTACATATATAATGTTTAATAAAAATATATAATACGGTGAGTATTATACACTCCAATTAAAAAGTAATTTACTATCATAATTTCAGCACTGAAATCATTATCATCATCATTAGCCTTTTAATGTTCCCACTACTGGGACACAGGCCTCCTCACTAAGAGAGTGAATGGGCCGTAAACCACCACGCGGGCCCAGTGCGGGTTAGTGAATGTCACGTATTCGAATTTTTGGTTCTAGGACATGACAGTTTTCTCAAGATGTTTTCCTTCACCGTTTTGAGAGCAGTGGTGATGAAATAAATTACACAAAGTAACGCGCCTGGCCGGGTTTGAACCTGCGACCTACAAATCGACGGTTTCCTCAAGATGTTTTCCTTCACCATTTTGAGAGCAGTGGTGATGAAATAAATTACACAAAGTAACGCGCCTGGCCGGGTTTGAACCTGCGACCTACAAATCGTAATTCGGGAAAAAAAAACTGGAAAAATGTAGTTTTTAGATTTAGGTAGTATTTTTTTTTTTAAGAAATGCTTTATCGTAACAGTTGGCAAATAATACAGAAATCCGCATGCGTGATGAAACCCGCACAATATTAGAAACACCCAGAAAGTGGAGGAACGAATGTTATTGTACAGATCGGCAGAGGCCTATGTCTAGCTGTGAACTGCATTAGTTTAAGTTGATTGATTCATATCCTGGTGTCAGTTCTCACAAGATAATCTAATAATTTCCATTCAGGAAGGATATAGATCTCCTGAAAGATTGCTATGTAATGGATCGTCTCCGGCCCTGAGATAATCTCTTTGTACTCTAAAAAAATGTATTTACGTATGTACATTATAAATAACAATAAAATATGATGATCAATCAATAGGTGTCAGAAAAGGCTTTACTTGTCAGACACCGAAATATTCTTGTCTGTGAATAAATAGACGGGTGACTGTACAGTAGCAAGTAGAATTTTCTAAACCCTTATGTAAATAGTGATGTCTGTATGTTTTCGTCATGCCATACTTGTAACATTTTATTAATTTGTTTTTTTTTTTCTTGTCTTTTTAGGGCTTCGTATCCGAAAGGTGCCAATAAGACCTTATTAGTAATTCTTCGCTGTCCGACCCATTTTTCTGTCAGTCCTTTGTGAGATAGAAAGGGCTGACAGACATAAACCGTAAAAATTGAAATTTTCACAGAATGTGTATTTTCACAGAATGTGTATTTTCACAGAATGTGTATTTTCACAGAATGTGTATTTTCACAGAATGTGTATTTCTACAGCCAACAATAACAGTTAATAAAATTAAAAAAATGTTAAAAATTAAAGGCTCTACAAGAAATTTTATTTTTATCAGCGTTTTTAATATTGTTGTACGTAACCTTTTGTGTGCCAGTCCGACATGCACTTGACCACTTTCTTTTTTGAGGGTGCAAAATCATAAAATAACTTTCCCCGATCCTTCGTTCTGGGTAGAGCGTAAGAGAGCGCCACGTCAGTCTTACTGACTTAGCCTTAATATCGCGAACATTACACGCACTACAATACATAACACTATTCAAGTGCTTCAACACTTAGATACAATCACATAATTAACATAAAACATTTGATTTAAAAAACACCATAATATTTTTTCATTAATTTCATCGTATAAAATGTCAAAGAAAAAATAATAATAACAATTATAATTATGTCAGTAATAATTAGTTCAGTTACCTTTTGTGGTCTGCGGCCATGGTAACACCTTCATACAATCCTGCAACCCTGGTAGGCATCGGCCTTGGCTGGCACCATCAATATTTCTTTTTTTTTTTCTTTTAAAAGTAATATATATTTTAAATATTTATTCTCCGGGGTTCTCAGAGTTGGTCGCATAGTAAAACTTGTTCATAGTAATAAGTACAATAACCCCTTTCAGATTAATCTTTACGACTTAATTAAACCTGGTACACACAAATATCTAACTAAAACAAATATCAATAATATACACTTGGTTATTCCCTGGTTAACTCAGACTGCAGCACTTGACATGACATGATTAGTTTGATAAGTAAAGCTAGCTAATATCTGTGGCTTACAGTGCGGATAAACAAAATAACTAATGTCACTATTATTTGTTAACTCTGTTTTCTAAATCTTTGTTCTCTGAGGTGATTCATGATGGTATACCTTCTTATGTTTGACAGATTGAGGTTGCTTATTAAATATCATCAAATGTTTTGTTTTTCAAAAATCACTTAACTATCTAATCATCTGCTTAGACTTTTATTAAATATGTTGGGGTCATCATCGTTTTAGCCGAAGACGGACATTGTTGGACATCGGGTTCTCCCAAGTCTCGCCACAATGACCGGTCTTGTGCATCTCAGGTCAGGTGCACGGTTCACCTTGTGGGAGGCCTTCGAACGCAACGTCTTCCCGTACGCGGTCGCCATTCCGTAACCTTCCGATCCTATCGACTGTTTGTTCTTTGAGCTATGTGTCCAAACCCGTGCCACTTGACTTTAGCGATTCTTCAGACTATATTGGGATCTCGCTGAATGCCAGTATTTGAACAAAGCGGTTACCTAACAGATCAATTATTGAATTGTAATAAATAATTTGAACTTAGTAATTTATTTCTTTACTTTTCTTAAATCTGATAAATAATAATCAATGCTACTGATTTAAATTTAAATCAAGTAACAATAGCAGAATGTATTGAGTCTTTATTCATTGGTTCATCGCATATCTATAATAGAAAAAAAAGTGTGATGAAGATGCTTGTAATATGTATCAGAAGAGAGGATAATACCAATCACAGTTAGCACAGAACCACATCGATTACGACAAAATCCATCGCATAGCGACACATATGACTGCTAGATACCGCTGTGTAGACGACAGCTAGAATGCACTCAATCTGTACCGTTTGCGGTACCGTAACGTTTCATTCCACTATTTAGATATACATTGTAGACGATAAGTGAGGCAATCACAGTGCATAATGGGATTGGCAAGAAAAAAGGAAATAGAACACACACATTAATTTGAAGCTGGAGACAGTTATTGTCGATAAAATAGAAAACATTAATTTCACATGGACACACACAACAGTAATACTGCGAGAATTAAAAGCATAGAAGAGCAAAGAAAAGAAACTAAGAAATGATACAAGTATAGTTTTGGGGAATGATGATATAGTTAGTAAGAAAGTGAGCTCTTAGATTTCGGCTGATCGCGATTTGTGGCTAACAATACCTAAGTGCAAGTAGTACCAATACGGAGACCACCAAATATTTATGTTATATGAGAAAGGGAAAAGTAGATAAAAATAATTAAAAACACAACACTAAAAACAACATAAATGAAACGACAGATATTACATAGATATTGACTAACTACGAGTGTTTACAACCTTACTATATATATACATATCTACACGTATACAAAATCAGATACACTTCGGCGTCCACTTGCGCTGTCATCTAAATACGCCAGAAATGTGCCCAGAAGGCTGGCATCATTGCCACGTTGAATCGCATTGCTAACTCTTTGGACTTTCTTAGTTTTAACATAAAAAAATACCAAGTATTTGGAGGTCGATGCTTCTGGCTAAAACAACAATAATGTAGTACATGCTATGCTGATAGCCAATCTTGTCATAAGCGATATACAATTGTCCAAAGATAATACACCGATTATTACCGGTCTTGCGTGCCCTAAAGAAAGATGGTATCGATACTTTTAATGACACAGAAGATTGGTATCTAATAATTAGTAACGATCTACTTGTAAGAGATATAGGTGTCTTCTGATATCATTGATTGATAATAATCGGTAAACAATCGATGGAAATCGATCACGTAATATTGTGTATGATAAAATCAGAGGCCATTGTTACTGTTTGCTTGTAGCTGAGCACTAAGGGGACGCGTGTTTGGTGGTATTAAAGTGTTAATTGTATCTACGTAGGTTGTAGATAATAGCCTGATAAGTTCCGGCTGAAGGATAATTTGTTGTGTTCACTGAAACTGTCTGAAAAAGACGAAGAGAAACAGCCAGGATGGTGATTGATTTATCACAACTTTTAATAAGTAATGATTAGTGGATGTATGTAAAGATATTTATGACTTCAATAATGTGACTTATTTATAATTTATTATAAAAGATAATGGTAGGAAAGTTAACAAATTGTTGCACTGAATATCAAATTGTTACTTACATGCACCGCGAAATTAATATGAAATAAAAATTAATCCCTGTTCCTGTTGGTCACGTCATAACTTGAGTAAAGTCGTTACCGAATTCATTCTTCTATTTTTTTAGTTTTCTAATACTTTGTAGAAGGTACGTATGGTAAAAAGAAATTAATCCTTAACCTGATGGTAAGCAGTGATGCAATCGTTAATGGTGAAGTGAGGTAAATTGGAAAATTTCAGAAAACCTTACGACTATATTATAACATTCGCGCGTCTATTTTCACGCAGGCGAAGTCGGTAACAATAAATATTTTAGTTCTGTCCAAGTGGGTTTAAAAATGAAACTTGCGTTGAATACTATAGTTTGAGTCTTGCGTATCGGATTGCATATATGTAATTATAAGAAAGCACAAAAGCTATCATGAATCCCAGTTGTGATTCCAAGGTGAATCCATCACGGCTGCTGACCGACCATAGTCCACGTTCGGGACTTATTTATTACCACTGTTTATGTACTCTGTATTATGTAAACATCTGTATTGTATTCGTGACTTATTTTTTTTAGCGATTGGATATAAATATATGTAACTATAAATGTAATTTAATTATCACGATTTATTTTCGTAGTGGGAGACTGATTTTGATATGTTATGTTTTCATAACTGTTGCTGTATGATTTTGTCATGTACAGAGATACACTTTTAAGCAATCGGCTAAATGCTCTTCTTTTTTCTATCTACAGCTGCCAAGGAACACTTTTTGATAAAGCAACTCATCCTTTCTTTATTGTACACAAAACTTTAGAAACAACTTTAGTCAGGACAGCTGATGAATCTTTGAACATACATTAATTAAATCCTATTTAAAAAAAAATTAATCAAATATGTGTACAGCACAAAATACATTAAAATAAAACCCAATACAAATTGCATACATATTTATGGGGCATATTGACAGAAAACATTTTCTAATACATCTCGCTATCTCCATTTGGGCTAGACCCGACTTTTACTTACTAAAACAATATCTTTGACCTTCAGTTTCCCTTTGCGTTACGGTCAGTTCTTTTAGTCTACCTGCATAATTATCTCATCAACTTAAAGTCGATGTCGTGTTATGTGCTAGAATGACACGTCGTATTGTAAGAAGAAACTAAGAAAAAAGCTAACACCTGTCAATGTTATCTACGTAACGTAGACGTAGATATTACATCTCCATTACGTGATTACAAGATAAATGCGGATAGATGTAATTCTGAACATGATATGTCTACTCTGAAGTGGGTGTCAAATATTTACGTAATTATCAGACACGAATCCATCACAAATGAAGGAGTCTATTAGTAAAGCGATATTTTTGATCTACTTACTTTACTTTTTTTTTTTCTTCTTAACCTACGTTGTCTCTTTTCTGATAAAAGGCCTTACCCATATCTTTCTTTTTGTATTTGGTCTTCTTCAACCAAACTTTCAAGAACAAGTCTTGATTGTCACGCCAGCATTTTTAGGCCTGCCTCGATGACAACGACCGCTTTCAGGTGCCCACTTTCTGATGATATTAGTCCTCCCGCATCCTGAAATTGTGGCTCGATAAGTCTCATTTGTTCTTATTTACATTTTTTTAGTTATATATTTCTGATCATAGAAGTGATGACTATTGTTTTTTTAACTAACTCACTTCTAGTCTTTCCCATTCCATCTCGTACCAGTCCTTATTGTATTCTTCCATGTCAATAGATGTGCATCTGGGTTATGAGCAGATATTGTATTTTAAGTTAATGGAGCATTCAATGGAATTGATCCTTTCGTTAACTGTAATTTTATTATGCTTTTTTTTAATTGACTAAATAAAACACGACCCTAAACTAATATTTAAGAAAGTTGTTCTTATTAGTTCGGTGTTTGATAAACGTGTTACGTGTTACATTGACGACATATTTGCCGTCTCAATCAAAGTACACTATTTAACGAATCTAATTCCTTTACCTGCTTTAAACAAAGTGTCTTATTAATGACGTTCTGAGGTTGTTTGGGACTTGGTAAAAGATCCCATGTTGACACAAGTGTCGATGTCCGCCATTGTGTGGTTTGGTGGCGCGTGCGCAGTTGTCGGTACATTGGTTTACATGGCGTTACGTGGTAACCAGACAGTGGTAAAGACGTGTTCTGATGATTGTTGTAGCATGCATGACAACGGTGAAGCTATTGGTAGAAAATTGCGTCACAAAATCGTTAATGAATTTGTTATAGTAGTTGAAAATGTCTATTTGTTTCTATCAGCCGGACTTTGTTCTGTCTCCTGCTGGATATGGAAAACAATTGAAGTTGTGTATTTACTCATTCTTAGTAGTAGTTTATTTCAAATAGACCAATTACAGGCACTTTTGAATTGTCAAAATATCGGTCGGTCCAAAAAAAGTGAAGCTAAATTATATGCGGAACAGGGTGCAAATTCACAGACACATCTATTAAAAAGAGAGGTTCCTCCGACCAGACGTGTGTTGTGTCTGACCCGGCAGTACTGCCCAATAGTGGTTTTTCAGACTGGCGTTTAAATTCTATTCGCATAAAGGACATTTGTAATGACCGTGATATAGGATTTAGACTTCTTGTTCCAGTTATTAGCAGCATTAATGCCGCTACAACTCGTCAGTTATTTTCTTATTAATTCTCCTGCTACATTCAAGATATCTGAATCATTTCATCGGGTGTAATAGAGTTTTATTTATTTGGCATTCTTTGACCGTTAACGCGTCAGGAGTTACAGTAATTATTATCATCATAATTTCAGCGGAAAGACGTCCACTGTTGGACATAGGCCTTTCCCAAGTGTCCCCACAATGAATGTTTCTGTGCGTCACGCATCCATAGGTTTCCCGAAACTCTCACCATAGATACAGTAGTTGAGTTATATTTATTTTCTCAAACACATAGCGTTAGATTTAAAATGAATAGCTTTTTGTTACGTTTAATGCTAGACATAAATGATTCAGCATTTTCAAATAGTTCACGATGACTAAACAGACAAACCTTCCGCATTTCATTGAAAGTTCTGCTCGTAATATTTATTCTGAAGCTAAAAAAATACAACTAGAAGACTTTATTATGTTAAAACCTATGGTTTGGCACGCTGATGTAAACACGGCTCAATTGAAACCGCGCACTTGTGTTAATACAGTCGATCGCATTGTCTATATGTAGATACACGATTCCGCAGACTGCTGTGGATTAAAGAAAAACACATTTCATTGTGCATAGCAACTGTTTTCTTAACAATATTAATAAATTAACACGTGAATGTAGTTTGAGACAAATAATTCACAGCATAGAATAATCAGCCTTTGAATGTTCCCGCTGCTGAGACTCAGGCCTCCTTTCTAGGAAAGGGAATGGGCCGTAATCCACCACGCGGGCCCAGTGGTTGGTGGATGTCAAATATCTTCGAATTTTTGGTTGTATTACATGCCGGTTTCCTCACGATGTTTTTCTTCACTGTTTTGAGAGCAGTAGTGATGAAATAAATTACACAAAGTAGGTTGAGTTTGAACCCAAGACCTACAACTCGTACCACCACTGCTCTATACATACTTCATACTGTATATTTCGGTTTGATTCTGTAATTATTATTTTAATAATTTATGATACTGTTTCAAAGTAGATATAATTGGGCTGTAATTTTGTAGTTCTTCGAATATTTGATTTCAATTACTAATAGTACTATAAGTGGCCTAGCTCTAATCATAGCTTTGATATGAAACTTTTCCTTGTTATTTTTAAAAGGATAGTGTGACCAAATGTTTTGAATAGTCTTGTCTTTGAATAAATGTGAGGACACTGTGCAGTGGTTTAGCGATTGACTGCTGCGCTGCGTATCGCAGAATCGATGTCCGGTCTGAACAAATATTTGTATGGCCTATAGATAGTGGTTTCAGGTCTGGGTGTATTGTGTGAGAGTTTATATGTTTGTGAACGTACCCACGATACAGGAGTCATTCCAAGTTTAAAAAAAAATAAGACATGTAAAAAATTTAAAGCGATTTAGCAATTTCGTAGTTTACTGAAGGCACTTGAATAATCTTCAGGTCTTGTTACAAAATTAAGTACACACAATTTTTATTATATCTATTACGTCAGTACCACAAAAAGTCTTGACCTTCTACAAAGCGTAGACAGTAAATACCGGTCATTGTGAATACGTAGCAAATCGTAGCATTTCGTAGCACGTAAGTAATACGTAGACCTGCGTAGCAACTAACACACACATTGCAGACTACTGTGTAAGATGCTCTAATTAAACAAAGTCATAAACATTCTTCAAGCTTTTCATTGTGTGCTTGTCAATTCTTTGAGTTATTTACTTAGATTTTTCCCGTGTGAGATTCTATAGGATCCTGTATCATTAAGGTTGAAATACACGCACGAACGATCCAGTTTTTTTTCATCAATTATTGTCTATTTGATGTTAATTGCTTTACTTTGTCTTGGGACGAACGTGTGGGAACCTCAAGCTGTAGCCAAGTACAATGGCTTAGTTGGTAGCAGAACGTCGGCAGCTTTGGTCGCTGTACAGACCTCGAAATATTGTTATGTAAGCATAGTTGTGGAGTGAAAGTGTTGTATGGAAATTCTTCGTGTGATGGTCTTAGATTTGAATTTGTGGATAAGAAATTCGAAGAAGATTCTATGTGTCGGCGTTGATCTGGTATGTAAGTAACTACTTTAAAAAAAGAACAGGGATTAAAATGAGTAAATGTATTATAATTTTAACCATAAAAAATATTCTGATTGTTGTCTACTTGCGTCAAATGTTGAAACAAAAGTAAATCTAATTTATAAAAATCTCGTGTCAATCTTTTTGTCATCGAACTCCTCCGAAACGGCTTGACGATTTTTATGAAATTTTTTGTGTATATTTGATAGGTCTAAGAATAGGTGGGATTTTATTTTTTACCCTCCTACCCTAACCCCCACTTTTTTCTTTGATTATTTATATGGCAGAATACTGTTGGTCGAGTCAGTTATTATTTAATTCACAGGTAATTTAAATGCGATGAGGAAATAATAATCCTGAATTCATCTCATTTAAATTATATTTAGAACTAAATCCTCGGAGCGTCTGACGTCAATCACGAAAAATGTAAATTAAGGACTCAGTTTGCGTATTTACAAATGTATTTACGTAAGTGTGCTTTTGTAAAAATACGTATCTCATTATTTACTTGACCTAAGTACAAAATTAGTTGATTAAATATATTTATATTTAATCAACTAATTTTGTACTTAGGTCCACCAGTAAAAATTCATAAGTTATGATAACCTTTTCCCATCTGGGGCTCTGAGAGGTATGAAAATGCATACCAGGGCCCTGGAACTAAGGCAAAAGAGGAACGTGGTAGGTTTTTAGTCAGTAAGAGTCTGACACTCACACCTCCCGGTCCGCCTAAGGGCGGGAGATGTCATTGGATGATATTACCTACTTTAAAAAAAAAAAAACTATCTTGGGATCGTCTTCCAGTCTAACTAAATGCTGCTGAATACCCGTTTCTTACTTGGAGTGAGCCCCACAACCCAGTTACTGGGCGACACGATGGTCCTTGGATAGACTTTCTGGCGTCTGACTACCTGTAACAATTGTCAAAGATCTACGAATTGGGATCACGAATGACATCCGGGAGCAATGGCTTTTCGTGGCTTTCCATTATTATAACATAACATATATTTATTTCTTTTCCACAAAGGTGCCTTACAAACTAACATTACATAAGACAAGTAGATACAAGTAGATACAAGTAGATATAAATATAAGTGCGCAAGTATAATAAATAATTAAATTTCCCCCGGCCTCCGTTATTTTTTTCTTACTCTGTTCATTTTACCCAGTCATTTCACCAAGTCATCCAGGTACCTACTCCCTGTCTTAAACAAAATTCTATAAGTAATACCATCGTGTACTTTGTGTATACCGTCGCACACAAACCTATTTGCCCAATAGAAAGTCCATACACTTGTACGTAAAGAGAGAATGATATGCGTACGCGCTTACTGCCGATGTTCTATTGTTTTCACTTCATATTGACAGCGAGTAGCATTTATTTGTTCTTTGACACACCGTGATCCGTAGTATGTACTGTGCTGTGAGGGTACTATAAGCTGTCACGGGATTTTTGACAGACGGACACAGATGGGTTTTAGTCAATAAATGTCTGACGCGTCCTCTCGCTCCACCCTCAAGTGGTAAAACTCATTTTCACTTAACCCATGACCCCAGTAGGCATTTTTCCTTGAAGCGCGCGTGAAACTCGACGACAATGCGGGCTCGGTCCGGACAGCAACCGGACGACCGGACGGCGTACGGCGTGGATATCGAGAAACTACAATACAGTGGTAGAAAGTCTAGTTAAAAAGTTATATGTACAGTACGGCCGACGGATCTTGACGCGCCTGAAGTTAGGCTCTGTGAACTTAAGCGCTCAAAATAAGCGCGCCAAATAAATGATTTATAAAAATAAATGCCAATAACTGTTGTTAACAGCAATAATAACTGCTATTGGCATTTATTTTTTCAAACCATTTATTTTTTTACGAGTGCACAAGCGTTAAAGTTCGCAGAGCCTAACTTCAGACGCGCCAAGATCCGTCGGCCGTACTGTAGGTAGTTTTAGTATCGATAGTTATTTTAACAAATTACTATTATAATGAATGCACTGTACACTGTTGTAAACCACCCTGCACACTATGCCACTAGGGTAAATGTCAAAAAAATATTTTAAAATATCGTTTGCGTTCTTGGTCCGCGGTTATTGTCTCGATCAGCTTTACAGTACCTACTTACCTAAGTATCTTATTCAGCAAAACAAAAATAACTATGATTGTTGTTGGCAATACCTTGCTATTTTCGTACATTTGTTATTCCCTTTGTGGTTAATAGCTTTACAATGATTTGGTTGAATGACAACATAGCTATTTACTTGTAAATATTTGTTTGTGGCGTCGTTCTTTTTTATTTTATTTTTTTATAGGAAAATTTGTCATTCGTGTTTTGTTTTTCCAATTACAAGTTGTATACTCGTAGTTTGTTGAACTGCATCGTTTCTTAGAATATGTTTACCTAATAATTAAATGTACTATTTATTACGAAACTTCACAGAAATAACTGTCGTATTGCCACTGTATTGTCATGTTTTACGAATACTTCTTTTCTATTTAAACAAGACTCATAAATAAATCGAATTTATCGATAAACCTAACTCACGTTTGGAATAACTATGTGCTTTTTGTGTTTAGTAAATAAATAAAAATATTTTAATTGTGAGTCATTTTCACTCTCTCAAAATCTAGATATGAATTTATAACAGGCTTATCATAATCTTATCTGTTTGTACGTAAACAAGCACTTTTGATTATAAGCTTCTTCAAAATCTAGTCCTTTGAGCCGGTGAAAGGGAAAATGCCAACAAATACTTTATCTAAAGAGCTTGTTCAAATTATTTTCCTTATGAACCATAAACAAGATCATCAAGATTTTATTGGCATGAATTTTCAATTGTGTTTTAGAGAAAAGTAATAAAAAGGCTTAATAAGCTGTTGTATAACAAAAAACGCGAATAGACTTTCAAAATAGGCAATAATATCTGTGGATTTTCATCCAATGTAACTAACAATACAGTGATTTATTTGTTGACATCTTTTTTCTATGAAAATACCACGAAACAGTCGTAAAAATATTAGTTATTAGTAGTTTCCACTAACGAGCACACTTTTGTAGTAAAGCAATCACAACAGTACAGACATCGCACCACGCCACGTGAGAAAGCAAAACGTGATAGCATCACATCATGGACACAATGATGAACTTGTAAAATGATTCAAATGATGTCTCGCACCGTGAATCTATCGTGAAAGCGAAGAGAATATGGGCGGTAGCGGACGCGATTATAACTACAGCGCATAGAAACAATTGTCCAACAGAGATACAATATAACAGTAACGGCCACAATCCAGCAGAAAATAAAGAACTGAGCATAACGCAAAAAAATAATCACTCGCTTGCTAAAATTGTTAGTATAACAGCAACAAACGAATCAAATGTTTGTAAAGAAACACTCTTTTTTGTCGCAACAGGAATAAGCTATAAAGCTGCCGGATTGTTAGAATGGGAACACTAAGGACAACTAAAGGAATAGTAGGTTTAAGTCAGTACAAGTCTCGACACTCCTTCCCACTTCACTCTCCGCCATATAACTATGTAAGCAAAAGGCGATTTTGCAATGTTTGTTGCCTCGCACCCGCCAAGCTCTTCACCCAACACGAACCCTAAAGATCAAGATCCCTTACAAACAGATGAGATCTACAAATAATATGGTGCTTAAACATGCCATTGTTATTTGTTTCTTTTTTTCCTGTTAGGTACTATTGTTGGAATAGTCTTTGATAACGAAGAGACTGTAGTTCGAGGTCATGCTGAAGTGCCTCTGTGTCTGACACGTGAGTTTGAGGCAAATCTAGATGTTTTAGTGGATGAAGTTCCCGGAAAAGCTGTATGGAGTCAACTTATGACTGCTGAGTAGTTTGTAGAAGATAGTCCTAATTTGGATGATCTGAATGAGATATAAAAATGCCACTAAAAATTATTTTTTAAATAAATGAGATCAGAGTTTGAAGTAAACCTTACAGCAATTTATATCGTCAAGTCACCCATGACAAACATGTTTCATGTTACAAAAGGAAAATTATAGGTAAAGTATGAGCTTTTGCATATTTAGCATATGTCGCTGTCGTTAATATTCACATATTATACATCCATCATCTTGTCTATCTGAAAGTCTGATATTCGTCATTGCTTTCTATGATATCAATCAAAAAAGTTTTCCGGTCAAATAGGACTAAATCGTTACACCTATTTCGTTTACAACTATTTGATACAGATCTTCCCGGATTTCTAGTCCAATTATTTCGTCGTTTCTAAAGAAAGTCAAATGATCAGATTAATGTAGTTTTTGCGTGTTTTGTTGACGTTTATATTCTTTGGCTTTATCTTCCGTGATCGGACTTTCTGAAGATATATCATTATTGCATTCTTTAATCAACATTCCGACGGACGATATAATCAGTATATCAGTGTCTGGGTTCCAGTTATAATTCGTTTCATTATCATGTCTGTAATGGAATATTTATGCCGATTGTTATACCCTTATAAAATTCACGTTAACGATACGTGTCTCTATTATTGTAGGTCGTTTTCAACTGTGTGGTGATTCCCCTACTGCGTAAACAATGTCTTCCTTCGTATTATCGACTAAAATTCTCTAGAGGTTCTTTATTAGCATTCTCCTTAACACTTTTCTCATTCACCTCGTAGTGATGTCTAATCTAACTTCGAAGAAATTTAAGTATGATCATCGATGAAATTACTAAAGAATTTTTTTAGTAAAAACCCAGAGTTGGGTGTTCTGGCAATAGGCTCGTTATTCATGAAGACACTTTTTAGAATCTTACAAAATAATTGGCCAAAATTACAGGTACACCTCCACGGGAATTATCCTCTGATTCACAGGTGAGATTGTTCAACATTTTGTATAAACCCACGTAATGGGGAATCCTGTCTTGGCATTCATATAACTAATCTGAATTACATACGTATATTTATTTTACAACCGACACGTTGCAACATTGCGCAAGCTCACCTGTAGAGAGGACGGCTTAAATAAATGTGAAAGAAATCTCAGCTTTATCAGTAACTCTAGTTATCTTTATTATTTCAGGTTTACGTGTAATCTATTAATGTAGGGCTATTTATAGATCTGAGATAACATCTCACTTTGTTCTAAACTTATGAGATTATATTGTGCATCTTATAATATTATTGTGTCTGATGTTAATGATAACTTGTATTGCTGAAGGGTTTGTCTGATATATTATATAATATGTTAAAGAAACATATCTATATAAATCCTGTGTTCAAGTATGTTCATGTCAAATAACATATCATTTAAACTCGTGTGATTGGTAGCATGTGTCTTACACACGTGAGAATAATCCCAATATCTCTTGATCCAGAGCAACCTCTTCCACAATCTGCATGGTCACAAAGACAGATGGTCACAGATACAGAGAAGTGCAATATTTTCTGTTGCAGATAAACTATATCAAGTTTGAACTGAAAATATATTTATCAACATTTTGTTTTTCGTACTTCTGCATCCTGATGTTTCGCATTGATTTTTCTTCCGCCTTCCGCGTTTGATAGGATTGAGGGATGAGTAATCCCTTCTGAAGTACATTCAAATATCTATATCATCCTTTATAATTCAGATTGTGTTCCGCCTTATTTCCGTATGATTGTACCATTTTTTTCCTTAACCTCTTTCTCTGTTTATTTGTTTTTGTCTGGTCTTGCATCTGTAAAATCGATACCTCAAGATTTGTTGGAACTTTTCGAATACATTTTGAGCTTCTTAGTTTAGTTGTTGTTAGCCTTATAGCGTTTCTAGCTGGGACTCAGGCCTCCTCTCTAGAATGGGGCGTAATCCACCACGCGGGTCCAGTAGTGTTGGTGGATGTAATATGTCTTCGAATTGTTGATTCTAGGACATGCCGGTTTCCTCACAATGGTTTCCTTCACCGTTTTGAGAGCAGTGGTGATGAAACAAATTACACAAAGTAATGCGCCTGGCTGAGTTTGAACCCGCCATCTACAACTCGTAAGTCGGGGCCGTTACCACTCGGCCACCACTGCTCACAAGAAGTTGTTGTTACGTTTTTTATAAAAGGTCTCTGAATTTCAGTTGCTAATTAAAAGTGATTTTCATGTTTTTAGTCACATAAACACGTATCACAACTAATTTTGTAAGTATCTACATCTTCACTATCAGATGTCGAGCCCTCTTCAACAAATCCCCCGTCCAAATTATCACTTATCATCATGACATTGCGCATTTTTGTAGATTATCTTGTAAATGTAAACAAATATAATTGAGCTCATTTGTGCTATGAATATTACTTGTTCTGTTTTTGCAATATTTGCATTAGTGTAGCATTTGGATACTGTGGATGAGACCACATATTTTTGTTGATTACTGATGACAGCTTAATTCAATGTTTTAATGGTTCAACTCTAATGAAACACTATTAGTAATCATGAAACAGTATTTTTCAGCTGATAACTGATGAAATAATTCTGTCTCTTTCATACTTTTCATAACTGTAGCGATAACACGATATGCCTCGTTGACATTCAAATACCAATAAAAGTTAATCCAACTGATATATAATATAATATTGTTAAAAGCAAGATTATGACCGGGGAAGTCCTGCCAAATTTTGAAGTAACATACATAATAGAATACCGTTTAGAAATACTGCTGTTATAATACCTGAATCATTATCATGAGATGGCCGGAAGGCTTTCGAACATTGACCTACCAGACTATTCCATATTAAGTAAGTTAGGTCACTGCGAATCGTGACAATCTAACAAATAGAGAACAAATACATAAACCAATAAAAAGTCAAACAGATTCAAGATAACGTTTTATTACCCTCAAATATTTATTAGGTATTTTGTATAGGCTAATTCAGTTATCACACTAACCCGGTATTGAAAGTTGAACGAACTTGAAATGCGCGGAAAAGATTCCACCTCACCTGAAGTTTTAATGAGTTACTAATTAGCAAATGTGTTTTTGGAATGTGAGAATATAAATATTTGTAAACAGAAACAATAATGCCGTTAACCTAACTGAGGAAAACGTTGAATTCCTAATTACAGAACATGATCTTGTACAAATCAAAACACTCATGGATATAAAACCTTTTGATATGAAATCAAAATGTAGCTATTCTATAGAATCTTGAAGGAACATTCTACCAAAATATTTGGAACAGCTGATTCTTTTCAAACGAAATTTTGAGTTAGTACTACTGTATTATCAAAGACTCACAAAATTATGTAATCTCCGACAAGAGTATTATCATAATAGTTTTTATGCTCAACTAGTAAAATAAATACAGTATATTGATTCACACATCCTCCACAGAATAGCTCTTCTAGAACATTGTAGAACAATTTGATATTATCACTAAGCCAGGCCATCTGCCCATTACTCCACACGTAAATGCCGCGATATTTCTGGAGTTCTCGTAAAACATAACCTCCATCAAGGTCTTAGCAATTATTTTTTAGAAAAGGTTTCAGTCAAAAATCTTAGAATTTTTGAAATGTGAATCATAGGCTCAAGCGCTTATTGCATGAATTTATTAATAAACGTAAATAATTATCAGTGAGTAATGATGAATTTATTATAAATAAGTAATGTTGGAGATATTTGTACACATTTATCGTTATGATAAAATTCCAAAATCCGTATCATTCTCTGTGAATGTCGCGATTTCAATAAGCATCTAATCCTGATTTCCATGTAAAAAAAAAGGCTCAATATTTTTTCACCCTGTGCTGAATAGTGATATTCTGTTCCGCAACAGAACACTTTCAGTGACGCGATATCTCTGATAACACCAGATATCGAATAATTAAGCCAGCTACCACCTACATGTACCTATGTGTTCTCACTAGACCGGAGCTCGGCTCAGTCTTCGCGCAACAACCGTGCGAAACACACGCGTCATCATCCGCGAAACCAAACTTTACCTTTTATCTTCAAGTGTTAGTTTATTTTTATCCGATATCTTTAAATCTTCAGTGATTGTGTTAAGATGCCTACGGAAGTTTATGAGAGATTCATGGCGAAATTACTAAGGATTGTAAGTTTTCCCTTTTTTATTGTTTTTTTTTTTAAGTTTCCTTTTTCACTTTACGTATCATTGTTATCAAATTTTATAAGCGTGTCATTGAAATTGAGTGCCTGCAGGCTTCAACTTATACTGTCTGTTAATCTGTCAATTTGGGCAAGAATCTCAAGGCTGAACAAATTAGTGAAAAATTCTTCACCGTCACTGGCACCTCCGAAAACGATTAACGAAACCTATTCTTTCATTGTTTTGGGTACTTCATACTTATATTGTATTCCATCCACGTACTTTTGACGTCAATGGTTTAATTACAATCGAGTAATAAAGATTCTAATTTGGAACCTGTGACCCCATGGATTTCTGGCTACTTAGAGAATTATTCTAAGATCTACGTCTGAATCCAGTGGTTAATGACCGGTTCTATTGACGTCCAGACTTCTATGTGAGCTTAATGTTTCACATTGTTTGTAGATATATTTTATGAGCTATAAAAGTGCTGGAGTCTTATACAAATTTTCTGGTATATTTTTTCTCTGACGTAATGACGGTCTTTGCGTATGTTTTACAGCATCCCATTCATCCATCCATCACGTTCGTTGATTCAAGAGTTTATGGTTTAGTTATATTTTTTTGTCGGGCCTTTTGATTCCGGGACTTGAAACATTGTTACTACTACTAGTTGTGTATTTTGCGCTCATCAACTTATCTTTTCAAAATATGGCAATAACTGCTCTGAGTATCTTTCAGGTACAGGAAATGTTTTCACTTAATTAATTTGTCTAGAACTTTTTTGCGAACGTTTCTAAAGACATTATTCTAATATTATATTTTATTGTCACCTCAATATAGCGGAAAATTATTGTCTATTAGCAACTGTCTCAGTATTGTTCTGTCTATGTTAATCTTTATTATATAATGTATTGTTCCAAAGGTATTGCGAATGTGAGGGGAGAAATTAGTATTCATAACACGTACTGACGGAGTTTCACTATTGTTGTTTTAGCCGGTCAAATAACCGATTGAATTTTTCAATACTTTTTGTTGCTGTCGATTAACAGCTGTTAATATATTTTTTAGTTCAGCGCAACATTTGTTTTCTTCTTTAATTTCTTTGTCACAAACAGTATTACTGCTAAAACTACTTTTTATTATGTGCAGGTAACTTAAAATTTAAAAGCTTTGAAATTTAACATATTTAAAATGAATGTGTTGAATTTTATTCTACTATACTATTATTATTTTACGAAATTAACCCTCCACTAATACCACGCTCGAAATATGTACGTATGTATGTACATATGTATAGAAATATTTAATTGGATTTTTGAAACCCGTTGTTTGCGGTTAAAACCTAAGTTAAACCTAAGTTTATTTCCTAATATTTAGTTGTCATTTCCAACAATTTTGTATACACACAATTGACTCAAATTGAAAACCATATAAAGTTTAATGGTCATAAAGGAGTTTACTGTATAGCCTTTAGTTATACCTACAGCTTTCAATTCGGATCTAAAACATCCTGCAGTTTGGCTTTATTTAGGCTGATCGTAAACCGTTTTGTTGCTGTATCCTGTAGTTTGCTATCCGGGTTACTGTTTATAGATGTGTTGTCCTAGTTGAAGTAACGATTGTTATGTTTTTCTGTTACGAGAGTCTGAAAATATAGTTTACGCCTGTTGTATCATCACCATTAATCTCATCAGCGTTCATCGCTAAACATAGGTCTTTCACTTCACTAGACGGGAGGACCGTCAAGATTTAGCTCTCATCATCTCTACTAGCAGACGTATTGGTGATCACATTGGATCTCTTGCTAGTATCTGTACTTACATTCACATGATTTCGGTCTTGAATATATTAAAAGCTCTTAAGCAAATATCGAATTAAGAAGGATTGTTAAACATTCTTCTTCACTTTCAAACATAACTTATCCCCAAATCTATTAGGCCTACCAGTAACTGTAATGGAATACATTACAGTTGCTAGAATTTGCAATATTTTTCAATTAGGTCTAATACCAGGAATGTAAATTAGCAATAACAATCACTAATATGATTGAATCAACACTGAATTCAATATAACTTTTTAATTTTCCTCTCTTACCATTGACCGCGTTTTGGATCAATTCCATGAATTGAATACAAATAATAACATGTTATGATTCAATGGTGTTACATGAAAATCATAACAATCCATGGTAGGATTAGTCACTCAATAACTTTGATCTATAATGTGTAAAAGAAACAATAAAATATTTTAAGAAATAGAAAAGTTTCTTTTAAATCTAAAACAGAATCAAAAGTTCAAATACAAATTGATGACACTGAAACAGTTATTGCTGCTACAAGTCTATTATAGACAGAAAATACAATTAATTTTAATTCTGACATATTAGTGATACTGCATCCATTACGCAACAGGCATAAATCAGTTGACGAGACAAATAACCGCTCATTCAGTAGTTGATAGTGTATCGGGGTCGGTAGTGAGTCAGGTCCATTAATTGGTACTTTGTTTGTGACAAGTGCAACCGCAGGATGCCTGGCAATAGCATTTTAACTTCAATTAAATTAATATGTCCCTTGTACTTTCGGTATTTCAATTGTTTTGATAATATTTATAGAAAGTATCTCAGAGTTCAAACGTATCTCCTTATTATCATTCAGCGTATAGTTGCGTAGCTTTTTGTTGATTGCTAAACATTGTTTATTTTTCTTCTGTTTGAATCATAATCTTCGCTTGACATTGAAAACACTTACTACAACGTTTATACTTATAATGGATAGTATTATAGTAACTGCATCTTTATTGGTATATGAGATCACGTTCATAATAATAATGAATGCTAAGCTGTAGTTACTTTGTTCAAAAACAATGAAAGAAATGAAATAGCATTGATCACATGCACTTCCACAGTAAATATTAGCATTCATTTCTATTGCTGCTACCTGTCTAGCGAATGTGATATGCTAATCATAACGTGATCGAATGCACTAGTCGATGCAACAGACGTCAGCGGGCTAATCACGAAGCGTATTTGTATAACAACTGCGTGTCTATGGGCCATCATTGAAGCCAATAACGGTGATACAATAGGCGAATGCTGATTGTCAATACTATGACTTGACTTACCTGTGTCTTACTCATTATTATAAGCAAACTTACCATCGACGTCAAGGAAGCCTTTGTTTTGCAATTAGATTTTAACTGTTCCTTCTTTTCTATTTTTTCAAAGTCACGACAAAGCTTGTTATTTTTGCGCGTGATATTGTTTACTAAAGTTAACATTTCTAGCAGAAAAACAACTGTCTGACCTTTGAAAACAGTAACCAGGTTTATATCTTTTTTATCAGTCAGTATGCACATAGATTCAACTCCCTATCGGCTCTAGTTAATCCTTTAGTCGCCCGACTCCCACGGAAAACAATTCAAACGAGATAATGGTGTATCTGGCAACGTCAAGCATTTCTACACTAGATCATCTTTAACGCAAATTTCACTTTGTCGATATAAGTTTTTACCTCAAGTTTGGTTCACAATGCTTACTGTTTCCAGAACCTTGTGGCTCATAGCCAGGAATGATAAAACTATCCTGGTTTGGCTTAGCCAGACATACCGCTTGGCGACTGGCGGTTTTCCTGTATCAATTCGCACGTGAGCAATTGACAAGCTATAGCGATTTTAAACATAATACTGAATACAGGTTTCTGATGTTGAAAGGAGTTAGTAAAATAATATCTGCTCACTAAAATGAAAAACTGCGTAAACTCCGGAAATTATAAGATTTAATTCAGAAAGTAATGTTTCCAATACGGCAGGAAGCTAATAGAAATGTGACGTAACTATTAAACATGTTGTTTAGTCTAGAACTCCAGATTCTTGATCAAGAGATTTGCAGTCAGAATTAGGTTGCATTTTATTTGAAAGCAAGTATGTGGATTATAAACAAACATATTTATGAATTTAGATCATGGCTTCGATATATCGCTGGAGTTTTCGCATTCCTTGTATTTATTATCAACAAGAACACGTTAGATTTTATTTTTGTTTTTTCAAAGTCTTTTAAAATAAACTGTTCGTGTCTTTATTACTTCTGATTGTTCTTTTTATTTATCAAATTCAATCTCCTTGAAGATTTATTTGCGACGCAAAAAAATCTCTATATCGTTTCCGACTTTCTTTTCAGACTCAACCTTTTTATGTATGCCAATGAAAGATTTTCAAACACAACTTGTCTTTGAAGACAGTTCAACCTTTTTTGCTCTTCGCTCTCTTTCGTTACGTTAATAGTCAAGGATTTTAAAACTACACAATTCTCTTTGACTTACACCACGAGGTGCTCCGGAAACTGTTTTGTTTAGCATGAGTATTGTTATTGTAATGCCACATTGTGTCACCAATCAGGCAACAGTAGCCGGGACTGGGGACACTTGGCGTCCCGTCGCATTCAATACCATCGTAAAGTCAGTATCCATTCGGACGTCACCGCGGTCGCAAGAGCCACTCGCCGTGTTCCAATTCGTTCTATAGTTGTGGACGACATTTTCGGACACGATTGAAGCATTCGATTTTTAAACTCTTCAAAGTTATAGTGTATTACAAGATTTTATGTTTCAAAGACTCTTCTATGAAATCGATTACTGATTTCGAAGCTAGAGTGTTGAAATTGTGATTTTTTAACGCGTATCTAGTTTTATGTGATTGACTTTTGATATTACATGGTGAACGCCAGAGAGTGCTTCTGAAGATGGTCGTATGGTATACTTCGGAGGGAAAAGAAGAGGTAATATAAAACGGTTTTGATGAGAACTTGTGCTATGTGTCTTCCCTCATCTGAATTTGTTTGGGATCAGCGCAACACGTCTTCTTTTTCCACACTTCCCTGATCGTCGTCATCACCGTCATCTTCTAACTCGTGTGCTACTTTATAATATTCCGTTACTATTTCACTTATAATTGATCCGCAACCTAAATATTATTCTAGAGCATATTTATTTCAAACATATATTTTACAGCTTTGTATTACTAATATACACCCACGCGATCAACGCAAGGCAGTTTCCTTATTATAACAAATTCGCGGAAAATTTTGGATCTGAAATATTAATTACATACTAAATATTAGTGTACGGAGATTTCTTCAATGACCGTGTTTCATAAGTTTACACAACTTTAATAGATATACACAAAGCTTATGTAATTATTAATTTGCTTCAAGATGAAAATCTTTGTCTGTGTTTTTTCTTAGAACTCTGATAATAATTAGTTTGTTGACATCTGCTGCTCTGGTAATGATCTTATTGTAATGCTTATGTAATGCTACATGAGGTCAAGATAACATTTCTTTGTATGTAAATGGTATCCACCAATTAACACGTTAACTACAGCTTTGACTGTACCTTCCTACCTCGTCACGCATTATCGAAGGGTTTTTACAGTCAAACGTCAATATATCGAGCTGTCATAGGAAGATCATCGTAAGCGACAATTTACGGTTATTACAGAAAGTGTTTTTCCATTACTAATTAAATAGTATCATTATGAAATATCTTTTTGAGAATAGTATGAATAAAAAATTCATACAACTCCAGTTATATTAAAATAGTGCCTTTTGACGTAGCATATAGCATCAGCCTTAAAATGTTTCCACTGCTGGGACTCAGGCCTCCTCTCTAGGGAATGGGCCCAGTGCGGGTTGGTAGATGTCACATGTCATTGAATTTTTTGTTCTAGGACATACCGGTTTCCTCACAATGTTTTCCTTCACAGTTTTGAGAGCAGTGGTGATGAAATAAATTACACAAAGTAATGCGTCTGGCTGGGTTTGAACCCGCGACACTCGTAAGTCGGGGCCGTTACCACTCGGCCACCACTGCTCTCAACTGCCTTTTGACATACATACGAGTAATATCATAAATACTTTTCAATTAAGGAAACCCCCTTTCTGGGAAAGCGTTATGACTATATGTAGGTATACCTAATTTATTTGTGGGTTTAGTTTCCAATCCAATCTCTGACTTACCGTGTTAAAGACTGGTTAACCCTCAAGTTCTTTAAATATGAAGCCAAGACCAATGACCATTTAGGCCTTAATGCCTTAAGGCAGTCTTGTCTTTTTTTTATTTATCTTTATGCCTCTTCTTCTGCATACAGCCAGCCAGTAGTCTTCCACTACTAACTCATTCTCCTCTAAGTTTCCAAGTTCAACGACTTGTCACCTTACTGCTGTCTCTTTACCCATCCCAGCATAGAGATACGTGGTACCATGCCTCACTATCAGCATGTCTCAACTGACAGCCGTCTGGATGTCGAGCACTCGGGTTTTCTTCAGTAAACAGCCTGTCTGTCAGTTTGTATGAACAAACATACATGCGTGGCCACTGTTATAGGGTTGATAAAATGCCTTTCGTTAAACAATTTTTTTATAATCTATTTTTTATTTCTTGTCTCCACAAAATGTATGAGAATAGCTCATGTTAGTTAGTTAGTTAGTTAGTTTAGCCTATTATGTCCCACTGCTGGGCGAAGGCCTCCCTCTCCCTTTTCCAATAGCTCATGTATCGAGGAATTATAGGAGATTGTTCAAAAAAGTCACCAATGAAGGAACACAGGTTGTAGTCCCACTAGTCAATAAAAGTCTGACATTATGTCCCTCTACCCAGACCGGCAGAAGTCATTTTATGATTCCCTATATATTGTGTATTATATTAAAATAGTAACCATTTTAATTTACCATTATTTACGCTACTAATTAATGATTCTAAATTATACCTTAATATAAGGTATTGATATAACTTTGCATTAGTTTGCGGTTCGGTTTAAGGAAAAATCAATCTATTTTCGGGTACCTATGTCATATTTACAATAGCTTATATAAAGCAAAACGATACTGGAACAGTATCAAAATATGGTACAAAACAAGGCCTATACACATCATTTTTGTTTCCTAATCAGGAATGAAAACCACAAAACAAAAACAATGGATCGCCACTCAGGCGTTAATCCCTATAACTGAATTAAATTTTCGATGGACCGAACTACTAACGAACAGATAACTAAATTTAGATAACAATTAATCCATATCAACTAGAGATATAAACTACAATTAAACAGGATACTAAAGTCCGGAATACACAGGCCGATGAGCAATCACCTAACACATTCAATGCCGAGTGCGGGGGCGCGGCCATACTCGCCACTTACGATCAATTTAGCTCTTCCTCGGGCCATGTCGTATATGTCGCCTACGCCTCGTTTCAATTGCATTCTCAATCTGGGACGGAACTTGACGACGGATGGGTGGAGAAACGATTTATCTGAATGAAACAGTTGTCTATATTCAAGGACCTGGGGCAATTTGGACTGTTGTAAGCGGCATGCAGCTTTGACCGATCTTTCAGACACTGCAATGTCTTTTTCGTATGAAAATTGTGGGCAAGAGTCTAGTTTTTAGTTTACATGCAAGGCAATATCATATTTTTTTTAATTTATTTACCAAATAAACAAAGAATACAGTATTATCTATATTAAATAGCAACCAAAAACCACGAAGGTTTAAACTTGTGTTATCATGAATCTATCTCAATATCGCAATTGTACGTTTTTATAACAAATAAATTACGTTATAATAAATCACTGCGTGCAAGTAACTTGAATTTTTTAGTTAATTTACCAACAAATGAAGACCGATTCAACCAAAAACCTTTTTGTGATATTCTTGTATCCATATCTATCTTAATTTACAGACTATCAATTCTCCTTGTTTTCATCCCGAGTGCAATGACTTATATCCAATTATTCAATTTATCAATCGCTTCCACTCAGTATTCACAACGGACAGTAAAGTGTGACGAGTAGGTTATTATTATTATTATTAATGTTCAGCCATTATGCCTTTATCGAGTAGTTACCACGTGTATATTGCACATGCACCCATCCACCTCATGCAGACGACTTCCTTCCGTTCAAACTTAATACTTGCATTGAATAGTAATTGCTAATCCTTTCATGTTAATGTCTTTAATACCCTATTTAGTAATAGCCAGTGTTATGTCTGATACAGTCGTGTATTCGCGTCAACTTCTAAAGCTAGAAGTTTACTTACGGCAGGTTATTTGAAAATTAATCATAATACTTTTTTCGCCCTTATGCCTTATGCTATTCAGTCCAGCATTCCCTTTACCTTGCAAATTGGGCATTATTTTTACCCACGGCATTAGTTTCTAGTTCTTATAATAGAAAAAACACATTTGGGACAACCCTAAGACTTTCTATCATGAAGAAAAAAAAAAAACAGTGTACGAAGCATGACTCTCAAACGCCTTGAGCGCAGTTTTCAACACCTTCTTTTATGAATGACATAGTTTTCCGTTTGCAACAAGCCACAGTTATTTTGTGCTAGTTTTTAAGTTGTTTGTGGTCAGTCCCGTCATCAATGAGTGTTAAATAATATACCTATAGGTCCTAAAAAGAATTACGCATTGTTATAATAATGCCTACTAAGACAACTTCGTTTGAAAGAGGAAAAATAGGGAAAACACAGGTTTGAGAATAAACTGCGTTCTTCGTTGTGGTTTTGTTGTGTTACTATTAATTTAAAATGTGGTGTGTTTTGTTTTAATGCCTAAAGTGTTGGTGTATTTATTTGCTTATGAAATAATGCTACGCACCTACGGGAATATATCCTTTTTTTTTTGCATAGTTTCAAAGAGTATCTAACTCAAATACTGAAAAGTCTCGTAGTTAGTCTCGTAGTCTCAGTCTTCGTAGCTGATTGTTTATTTATTTATGTTAATCGTTGACTTGAGTTTATTTATGTATATATGATAATAATCTTCGACTATTATCATATACATAAAAAAAATATCGACAGAAATAGAAAACTTATTGCTACGTCTTCTATTTTTGTCGTCGATATTTTGTATTTTTACTGAGAAATCTGGCCTTTATTATAAAGCCTAGCTTTCAGTGCTTTTATAATCACAAGAGAAATTCGGTCATAACCTTAACAAGTTTACACAATAAACGTAACTGTCCATTCTTGAGTAATATAAAACGAAAATTTAAGACGTATTATAGCATTTTGAAAGAAAAAGTACTCCCACGCAAATCGTTAAAAGGTAAAAGTCTAAACAAAGTCATTTCACTTATCAACGAACTTCAAGTCATTTTCACGTCATGAGCTTGTGAATTTTGTGTATTGCATACCGACAGTGTATTTTTACTTACATATCTCACTGATTAAACAAATGTGGTAGGAAAATCACGAGTTTTTATGTCATCTAAAGATAGGTATGAGCATGTGATCTATCAAGATATAGTATCCCTATCTCTAGGTTAATAGACTATTTTGCCCAGTGTCCTTTATGTTTTTTCCTGTACTGCTATTTTTTTTTAGCTGCTTTGCGTTGTCTGTCTGTCATGAAAGTATACAGTATGTTATTTTTTAATTTATAATAAATACAAGTATTTCGATTGTTAAGGCAGTAAAACATGATTATTTAATTCAATTGCCGTTATCTGGTATTTATTATTTAGATTATTATTTCTTTGTCAATTCAGTCCAGTTGTTATGTTTCTACTTTCAAAACTGTCATATAGATTAATTACAGTCGAAAGTCCAAGTCTGTGAAATAGGTGTCAATACCATCAGTCATACTCCGAAATCGTGACTAGAGCAAACAGCTTAATGTTTATTTTTTATGTTTTTCGATTCAATTTTTAGCTTTAAAAAAAAATAACACCCTTTTTTACTTAACTGCCTCAGTTCGATAGTAACGATACAACTCCATTCTAAAAAGAACCCTAATTGCGATAGCTAACAGTATTTTTTCCCTTGTCCACAGAGCGAGCAGTCATCTCCGTTCCGTCGCTGGACCACTGGCAGCGGCGCGGGAAGCTCCTATCGCCACCACGAGCATCGTAACATGTACAATAAGGTGAGCTTATGATGATGATAAGGTGATGATGAGGATACGATGATGGTGAGGAGTTAGTGATGAAGAAAACTTCACTAGGGTATCATCTTGATTATTGTTGAATGAAAGGACTATGGGGTAAATGGATGGCTGGCTGAAACTACAACCTTTAACTTTCAAGCTGAAGGTCCTCATTTAGCTTAGTTTTGCTTAGAAATATAACTAATATAAATAAAAGCAGGTTTCAAATATATCCATGAAGGTTTTCAACGGAAAACGGAAACAGAAACTCCACGAACAATGACAAACATATGATCTTTTCTCTTTTTTCTTGGTTTAGATAACCAGAACTGGTTCTACCACATCGCCATTCAAATTATAACTTGCTGATCTATTATCTTGTACAGTAAAGCTAACCCACTACTTTCTTTCAACAGCAAATGAGCGAAGGCTCTACCCAAGTGTCGAGCTCCAACGGCGGCGGTTCCAACGTCTCCCGCTGGTCTCTAGGCCTTGAGCATCTGCTGGCTGACCCCGCAGGGTTTGAGGCTTTTGCCCACTTCTTAGCCAAGGAGTTCGCAGCTGAAAATATAAGGTGAGACTGGAAATATTTGCAGGACTATAGAAAGTTGTAACTGTAGAATTTAGGAACAGCATTTGCTTACTCAAAAGTGTAATAAATCGCGAGATGAGGTCTTGGCAAACCACAAAGGAGCTAGGAAGAATTGATTCCTTCTTCACAACTTCATAACTTATCCTGGGCCTTTCTTTTAAAAATCCTGAAATTTGGGGCCATGGGTTCGCTTTTGAAAAGAAATCCTGGGGCCCTGAAATGCAAAGCAAAGAAGGAACATAGGAGTGAGTTCCAATCAGTAAAAGTCTTTCACGTCCTCCAGCTCCGCCCAAGAGCGGGAGACGTCATTGAATGATTGCAATGAAAAAAACATCCTATTCAACATAAACATGCATCTTCAAGTTTACTTAACAACCTCTTTCCCTACAGATTCTGGTGGTCATGCGAGCAGTACAGCGCCACAACATCACCGGAGCATCGCGGCGCCCTCGCCGCCGAGATCTGGCAGCGCCACCTCGCCGACAAGGCGCCGGAGCCCGTCAACGTGGACGCGGCTGCACGTCGGGCTGCTGCCTTGATGCTGGGGTCGAAGCCCCCGCCGCCTGAGCTGTTCCAACAGGTGACATAACATTTCATGAAGATACTGCTGTCTGGCCTTTTCCTAAATTCAACTTCCAGTCTAATAGATGCAGCTGAATTCCAGTATCTTACGTAAACCCTCAGCCTATCTGATCTTCAAGACCCAGTTACCTTCCAAAGCCACTAAAAAAACCTCAAACTACCCGTAGAATAGAAGCAATTTAACTTTGGCACCGATTTTTCTCTATTTCCCGATCGTAGAAATTAGTTGAAGGCTCTATTTTTGTTTTTATTTAAACTAAGTTCAACTTATCTGCAGGAAATCAAGCAATCTATAAAAGCACAATTAAGATACCACATGAGATTTCTAAGGAACTCAACATAAAGTTCAATTTAATTCTCTTTACTGCAAATTACAATAAATTCTTGAAATACCTAATAATGAAAAATACTTCTCCTAACTACGGAGCCAGTTTATAGACGCTAATTATCTTCATCAGCCCCTTAGAACGCCCGAAAAAAGCGCCCGTAAAGTCTCTTACTCTGCTATAACTTCCTGCAATCGTTAGTGTGAACTAAACCTAAACTATTACCTAAAAAATACTTGTTCTTCTAACTACCGGTCAATAGACAATTATTGTTATTTATTACTCAATCAAATCTATGGCAACACTCCATGTGCCGAAACATTTACGCAAGCCGCACGCCGCGGTGAGACGCGTGAAATTCATAATTCGATCAATTTTGTTAATAATTCTACTTGTTACTAAACTTTTACGAGGCAATTGCAATTTTCTTTGGTATTGTAACATATTCATAGTCAGGTTATCTATGGCTCAAACTGGTTTTTTCTTTGTGTTGGAAAATTATCTAATGACTTCTCTCGCTCTAGAGTGGAGCGAGAGGGTGTATAAGCCTTTTACTGACTAAAACAACAACTATGTCCTACAGTTGTGTTTTGCGTTCTAGGACCAGAGTTTCCTTTTCGGCCCTAACGGGACATCGACCCTGCTGGGTCCCTACGATTTTACAGCGATCTCTTTGGAGCGCGCGTGGGTAACATAACGCACTGTTGATGACTCGGGCTCGGGCGAGTTACCCGTTGCTCGTTGCCTGCAAGCCCGCTTCGATTGATACTTGAAATTTATGTTTATATTCTGTTGTTCGAGGTCGACAGATAGCTTGATTGATTTATTTCGCGTCATGTTCTTTCCCTAACCAATGTCTTCGTTAGTTTTACCTCGGTTTTAATTTTTTCCAATAAGAAAACCTTCAATTAATTAGAATAACATACACAGATAAGGCTCAAGTAGCAATAATAGTGATTCTTCATAAAAAATAATGATTTAGAATGAATGAAGAGGTGTTTATTTGTGCTTCACTCAACCCTCTTTCTGGCGCTATCGAGTAAAAAAAGTGTGGTGGTAGTTTAGATATCGTCCGTAGTACCTAACACTTATAGTATTATGAAAACTGTCCCTACAGCATTAATTTGGTGCCAAAGTTAAATTGTCCCTTCTGACTAGAATAAACAGTAACAATAAGATCACTCTGATCACACCAAGGGGCTTACTCTCGAGTTTAATTCCTATCAGTCGACATTGGAATTGTGACGTTAGGTACTCTTGAATTCGATGCTAGCGCCAAATTGTGTGACCTTTTTGGGAAACTAAGTAAAATGGGGATTAGGCTTGGCGTGTGGTCACGCAGTTTCAAACCAATCTGGCGCTAGCATCGAATTCAAGAGTGCCTAACGTCACAATTCCAATGTCGAACAATCGGAATTAAACTCTAGAGTAAGCCCCCAGGTAACGAATATGTCTGAACTCCTTTACTCAAACTATTCCTTTGTTTCTGTAGGCTCAGAAGCAAATCTTCAACGTGATGAAGTTCGACAGCTACCCGCGCTTCCTGCGCTCCGGCGTGCACGCCGAGTGCGCACGCGCCGACCTGCGAGGCCTGCCGCTGCCCTACGCCTCCGCATCCAGGGACAACGATACTGATACTAGCAAGGTAAACACCCTATAAATTAAGTATTTTTAAATATTGATAAATGATGATAAGCTATAACGTTGTCGACGATAGAGCACGCTTGCCTAGAACTAACCTATTCACTCTTTCCTTAACGGCCCTCAGGTTATAGCCCCAAAGTTCTGTCTAAAAAAATAAAATAATGATTGTTTATTAGGTCTTATACAATTGTGGATGAAACACCACACAGTAAGTTATTAATAATACTTGTGTTGGGGTTGTCTCGATTTTTGCCTTATCTATCTATCTACGTACTCGCAAACGTACATGTGTATCAACCCGTAGCTATCAAAGTGTTAGGATTTGAAAGAAAAAATCCAGTAAAAAATCCGAAAGTTTTCATTACGGTTCATATGTCACTTACAGCTCACAGACTTGTGGTTATCTCTTTGTAAGCAGTTTTTGCACCAAAAATGTTTCTAATTGTAAATAAACTAATACCTCCCCCTCCCATTTTTCACTCAACTTCCTAAACTGTCAGGATAAAGTAAATAATAAATGAATGTCTTCAACAGTTAAAGAAGTCAGCTAGCAACGCGTCAGAGCGCCGTCGCAGCGGTGGCGCCTCCTTACTGCCATGGAAACTAAGAACTGGACGGGAGCGATCCAACAGCACACAGCAGAACGAACCACCACCAATTACTGATGTAAGTTCTCCACCTACTCTTACCTATCGTCTCTTTGTAACTTCCACCAATAGGTTACAAAGTAGGGGGGAAATATTGGGTTGTGGGATTGTACCTTTCGTAGTACAAATTACCGTGGTCCTGAAAAGTAAAGGGAAACTGAAGGAACCCAGGTGGGTTTTAGTCAGTACAAGTCTGATACTTTCTCTCTTCTCGCTCCACCCAGAGTGAGAATAGTTATTGATGGTTCATTACCTCGATAATGAACGGCGGAGGGAGAATCTTCCATATACATAAAAGCGAAAAACCACTCACTGATTAATCACGAAAACTCAGAAACTATAACACCTACAAACTTAAAATTTGGTAGGTAGGTTCCTTATAGAGTGTAGACATCCGCTAAGAACAGATTTTACGAAACTCCATCCCTAAGGGGGTAAAACGGGGGTTGGAATTTTGTTTGGAGAAACTGATTTTCACGCGTGTGAAGCCGCTGTTAGAAGCTAATATTAAAAAAAAATATATATAATTTAAAGTAACTAAGTGAGTAAACTTCTATATAATTACTTTTTTAAATTACAAAATCTCGGACTAGCTTCTTACGTTTTTTAAGTAAGTATTTTGAAGTATATTTGTAACTAAAGTCATTAACAATCGTTATCAACAATGAATTTGTCTGAATTATAAGACATTTTAATATTGTATCAGAATACAATTAAAATAATTAGCAAGGCCATTTCACTAGCTAACAATAAAAATTGCAAACAATTTGTTATCAGACCGACATTATTTTGTTATCATGTCCGTTACTTTGCATTACGTTAACATGTAAATAAAACCAATGTTAACAGAAACTGTGATTCTATTGGCGCCAAACTTCCCGTGGGTCCAGTTATACTGGCCTTGCCTACATGTCCAAAAAAAATTACCACTTTACAATATAAAAATACCAGCTATTGCCCGCGGCTTAGCTCCCGCCCTACCTTACTCCACCCTACCCTACTCTACCCTACCATACCCTGTCTAAGAACCTTCTGACAGTAACAAACACAACAAAAAAAGAATTGGCGAAATCGGTCCAGCCGTTCTCGAGATTTGCGCTTAGCAACACATTCAACGATTCATTTTAAATATTATAGTTATGTAGATTATTGTGATTACGTACCTACATCTAATTATGGAACCTGCAATAAACATATCAGTTTTTAATAAAACATAAAAAGTACAATAACAGGTAAAAATAAACACAGTCACGATATTGACAAAAGGTACTGTTTTTTTTTCAACAAGGAAAAACTGGGATATGCAAATTCCCAAAAAATATAATATTTCCCTTCAATTCAAACATCAAATTAACTGTGACAATACGCAGATAAATCAAGTGTTTCCTTCTAAAACAAAAAGGAAAATACATGAAAAAAAAGCATTTGTTATCTATACAGTTTATCAAGAAATATGCAAAAATAGAATAGGTACCGGCTGAAAACAAAATCAAAATTGGTAGATAAGCAAATAAGATAATATAAAAGTTTCAAACAAATATATCTGTATTTTTCGGAAAAAAACCCCGGTTTCCATGGAGGCCGGAGTCCATGTCGGATTTCTCTTTCATATAAAGTACTAGCTTCTGCAAGCAACCTTACCTGTGTTTGTATAATAATACAATGCCTATATCACTCAGAGATACAATAGTATACTATGGATGAAGGATTTTTTAAAATCGACCCAAATTTTTTGAGTAAATTAATTACAATCAAAACTACATATCTTTCCTCTTTTCATTATAAGTAGGTATAGATTAAACATAAGTTATAAAACTTTGAAGCTCAAGAATAGGTTATTTCTAGGTAAGCGTGGTCCATCATCGACCACATCGTTGTTTTCCATCAGCCCCCAAGCCAAATTACAATCGTTTCGTTTTACGTTAACGCTTGGAGTTGGCCACGCCCCCAATTCGTTTGTTCGAACAGAGGGGTTGGGGGCGTGGCCAACTCCGAAACGAAAATTACGTCAATGTTGAAGATATTCATTTTTTCATATTTATTACTAGAACTAATACAATTTGATTTAGCAAATAACAAAATATCATATATTTATTATATATGCATAGAAGCACTATCGTGCTATGTGCGGAAAAACATGATAATATTCAGCAAATATTGGAACACTCTGCAAATGTACTTGCTACTACTATTAGTATTACTAATTGAGCAAATAATAACGTAATTTCTAAATTAAATCAAATTGCCTAGTCATGGTTGTGTACTGGGAGAATTACTTGAACCACTTACATTATGATGCAAGTTAAAAATCAAATTAATATATTCAAACTATTTGAGCACGCCGCTGTACTATTTTTGATTCTTAAATAAATAGACACTAATTTGTAAAAAAAAAAAGAAAGAAAATTGTCTTTTTTTTGGTGGGCTATCATTAATCTCAGTAATTACCCGCTTTTGGTGAAGCGAGAGGGAATATTAGACTTAAACTGACTAAATCCCACCTAGGCCCTAACCACCTAGCTATTGACGCGATCCATTTTAGGATTAAAACAGAACTGTTGAAGGGATGGAACGACATATATATGGGGTTTATATGTATAGCACAAAAGATAGAGATCTTATTCGCTCGCAATACTGCCATTTTAAAGTCATGAGATAAGAGCCTAACTCTTAGGTACCTTCAGTTGCTCTTTCAGTTTACAACTTTATATTTTAAAAATGTTCATCTATTTTTTATTAAATAAGTTTCGAGTAGGTTGTCTATTTATATTAGAATAGTCACAACATTTGCTCACATATCAAATTAGCTTCTAAATTTCCAGAATAAATCATAATATGTGTAATGTCGTATCACAGTGAATCCACAGAAACTTTTCCTAACACAAATATCACGATCGTGCAAACTGTTGTATCTGTAAACATTCAGTTTCTATATATAACGATAATATACATAGACTTTATGTACACACCATTATTTATAGAAGTCATTATACTAGTGTTTATTTATCGGAGGTAGGTTCTGAATAAAATATTAATTGTTTGTTCAGTAATTATTTGTGTATGTTTTTACATTCATTCATAAAGTGATTTAGGAGATTCTTTTTGTTTGCGGAGAAAAACCTTTTTAACATATAGTACACATTTCAATGGAACATCCAGTTTTAATTGTTCGCGTTTGTATGGTTCAATCGTCGTTACCAAGATCAAGAGTTTTTATTAATCATAAGAATAGTTGTTTGTGTCTATAGAATGAATTTACATAGAATAATCTTAGTATCTTTAGCTACAAAATAATCATAGATAAAAGAGATGTGATATCCCATATTGTCTTCACATAAAACTTAGCTGACTTCTTGACATTGTTACGTACACTTTTTAAACTTTACCAACATATGATACTATTACCCTTACGGCATGATGACCTAAAGTAGTTATACATGATAAAAACACGACTGAAATCATGTTTTCCCTTGCCAACAGGTGGTGAAATCCAGCCAGACCGCCCCCGGTCAATGTTCCCTTTGTCGCGTGGTGCTACCAGATGGCGCCACTTCCGTAGTGGGCGTGGAGGACAGTGTGACGGTCGGCAGGCTCGTGGACAGGCTGCTGCAGAGGAGGAACCTGCTTTGCACCACCTATGATGTGCTGTTGAAGGATGGGAATCAGGTTAGTACAGATATAATTTAACGATTTCATAGGCTCCTTTTGGCGTTAAATTGTTCTCTTCTCCTTCTCTCCTCCTTTTCTTCTCCTTCTGTTTTTCCACTTTTTAAATAGATAGGTGAAGGATATATCATATGGAGTGTCATAACAGCTTCTTTACTGAGTATTCCGTTCCCCACAGGGCACATCAACAACAATCGACCCGTCAGCCCCGTCCACGGTGCTGAGCGGACGCGAGGCGGTAGTGGAGCGGCGCTGCGTGGTGCGCATCGAGCTGGGCGCGCGCTGCGTGGCGGTGCGCTGCCGGGCCGCGCGGCGCCTGCGCCACGTGCTGCGGCCCGTGCTGGCCAAGTACGCCGCGCACGCCACGCCGCACCGCGCCGTGCTGCGCGACGGCGTCGTGCTGCACCCCGACACCCTCATGCAGGTCAGTTACACCACTACCCACACTCCTAAACTAGTTCAGTCAATTTCAAATCTGAATTCTACTAAAATAACTATTTTCAAATTACATACAATTTTGCGACGTGTACCCTAAGACTTTTATTTATTACCGTTTTTTCTATTAAAACTTTGATAAATTAGAATGATCTTTCGCACCGATTTTTCTGTGTAAATACCTAGTGAAGTGATTTTAGCCTCCATCAACGTAATCCCTTCTTTAAGAAGTATGCTATTGTTAAGTCCTGCAATTCTCCGTTGAAAAAGGAGGATCTACCGACCAAATGAGTATTATGTCTGGTCCGGGCAACTGCCCAACAAATTATTTCAAACTGTTGAATGTTCTAATCACGCAGAAAATCCAAATATCGCGATGCAGGATGTCACTACAGTCCCATTTAAATTCCCAGCATTTCTATTAAATATTTGATATTTTTCCTATAGTCCTATTAACAAAAAATAATCTTTTTGTACAGGAACTAGACGGTGCCCGTCTTCAGATAGTGGAAGTATCCGAGAGTGGCGAGTACCGCGCCCCCGTGAGCGACGCGCAGAGAGACGACGACGCCGACTCGCTCAGCGACCTCGCCGTGCGGCTGCAGGACGACGCGCTGCGCCAGCAAGACGATCAGGTACATAACGTCACATCTCATCACATGACACTCTACAAAAGTTTAGCTGCTTTATGCATAATCAGTCTCTAATACTCAGGCTTGTCTATAAGACAGACACTGGGCTGGGACCCACCACGCAGGCCCAGTGTGTGTTAATAGATATCACAGGGCTTCAGTTGAAGTACATATTTGTTAAAACTTCGTTTAGAAATGTCTTGTCTAGGCAGCATAGTCGTTATATGGGTTTTTTCTTTTATCGAAATCTGCCGCCCTAGCCAAGTTACGACCGTTTCGTTTCGATTCTCTTCCGTCGAACGCCTCGAGTCAGCCACGCTTCCGATTCCTTTGTTCTGACCACGTGACTGAACGTTGAGATGACTAAACTTTAATTTTTAAGGGGGATAAGTGATAGTTGATATAAAAGAAGTCATATTGCGTTGTTGTACTTGTATATTAACAGTTTGTTTGTTTGTTGCAGAGCGTAAGCACAGCTAGCGGTAGTAGTCGTGGCAGCGCGGGCGCGGCGGGCGCGGCGGGGGCGCCAGGAGCGGGGGGCGCACGCGTGCGCGCCGCGCTGCGGCCCGGCCCCCCTCTACATCACCACCCTCCTGGTTAGTACTCTTACATTTGCCACAACCTTCTAGATCACCCAACATATAGAAAAGACCAGTTTGATACAAAAATATACTAATTTTTAATAGACAAAAATAATATACCAGCAAAGAACTTCCTCATTACTCGCACAAGTAATATTTTTCAGTAAAAGTTCTTATATCCAAGTAAAATTGTCATGTTTTTCTACTATGCAGTAAAAATCGGTGTATAAAAGTGACTTACTTTAGTAATGATTTATGAGATGGCTCTCAAAGTTTAAATCAAAATTACTTCTGGACAACAGCAGCTAACCAAGTTCTGTC
Source organism: Leucania comma (assembly GCA_958295575.1). Taxonomy (NCBI): domain Eukaryota; kingdom Metazoa; phylum Arthropoda; class Insecta; order Lepidoptera; family Noctuidae; genus Leucania; species Leucania comma. The sequence continues at coordinate 2,413,493 of OY282484.1, forward strand.
TCTCCTACAGATTTCCTAGAGAACCTCCGCTCGACACAAAGGGCACGGCTCGCGCACGCAAGTTCACCACCGCCCCCCTCTCCGCCGTCATCGCCGCCCCCCTCGGCGGCGCGCACGCCGCCCCCGCTGCCGCCCAAGCCGAGCCACCGCGCGGCGCCCACCGTGGTGTGAGCGCAGCGCCGGCGCCCGCAGCGCCACGAGTCGGAACTACCGCGGCCCGATACCGCCCGCCTGCTGCGCACACGCACGCCTCGACGCGCCCCGGCTACAGGACATTCAACATATGATACTGTTTGTCAATAAATCGGAGTCCTTAGCTTGAAAAACCTACTTTATTAAGAGGTTATATTTTTGGCGCGTCTTTTTATAATTTGATTTTGCATGTGCACAATGATTGTCTATTATTTGCACTAAAGTAGCAAATTTGTGAAAAAATTTGCTAAAAATTACATTCTTGCATAAGTAACAATATTTTCTGTAAATAAATTTAGTACTGATGTCAGAAAATGAAGTATATTTTGTAAATATAGCGACTAATGAGCTGGTTATATAAATCTCATAATTTATATGTACAAAGTGTTTGCCATCGGATTATGTCCCTAATACTATTGGGACAAGGGTGATATTTCATTGGGATATAAGAAACTTTACATAATTATGCTGTTTAATCCTAAAGATTTTAACTAACAACGATGGCAGATTTCCAGTGTATGTATGTATAAATGATCATATTGCTATTATCCTTTGCAAAAAGAAACACATATTTGTCTAACTGGAAAAATAATACCCATGTATAGATTTCGTTTATTACAAATTCTAGTAGTTTTCCTTTAAATAAGCATCTAATCGGTTAAGTTATATTTCAATGTAAAAAACACCCAGTGAAATCAACGCAAGGAGCATAGTACTAAGTGTACATTACTTAACATTATTTGTAAATACAATATTTGTATTACTTTTGGTGCCTTCCATAGATATAAGACACTAACTTATATTCCATCTAGGTAACTGGTGTTCTGGTGTATTCGTCAATTCATTGAGATCAAAATCTTTGTTACAAAGCTCTTCTAGCACAACCAATTTCAAGGAATGCTCCAAATTACCAGCCCCCTGTATACGAATGAAAAAATAAAATTGTGAATTAACTTTACACGTTGTATTTACGTCGTAAGTCGTTGGAACATACAGACGCATTTATGTATATTTTAGTTGAATGTAAATAATAGGTAGAGGAGTTATAAAATGTAAAAAATCATTAAAAATGTGTATATTATTTAGACTGAATGAATTATGAAAATCACTTTATTGATTAAATAGAGACAAATGAATTTTGAACAAGGATTTTTAATCTTGAATACCTGAATCTATTTACCCTATTTATTTTTTAATATCCTCTTACATTCAAAAACAAAACACACGAGGTTTGGTTACGCTAGTGCAAATCAAGAATTAAGAACCGTTTCCATGATATCGTTTACACGAAAAAAATGCCTTTTGGTACACTGACTATACGCAGGTGTTGAGTGTGGTGATCCCTACTTCAACTTTAACAGTGTGCATGTAGTCGTGTCGATAGAGAACTTTAATGTATTATTACGTAGCAAATGAGGCGCGGGGCGCGGCTGTCCGCGCGCTTGGAGTTGGCCATGCCCCCAATTCCTTTGTTCAACGCTCAGTTACGTGGTCAGAACAAAGGAATTGGAGCGGTGGCCAACTCCAAGCGTTCACGCTAAACGAAACAATTGTAACTTGGCTAGGGGGCAGATAATGTAACTCATCCTCCAGCCATCACAAAAAACTGAATATATGGAGCCGCTCTATAAGATACGAATCTCCTTAGCTACCCGACATGTACAACCATCTAAATTGTCTCTTCTCAAATGGTAATGCCAATTCTACAAATGGCTGCATTGTATAAGCAGTGTCGATCGTATTTAGCAACTAGGAATCCCTAGATGATTTCTACAATCAGTGGCGAATTAACTATATAGCAAAAGTAGCAAATGCTACGGGGCCCGCACATTCAGGGGCCCCGCGCCTTCACGCCTTCAGAGCTCCGCGCCACCTGATCGTTACAAAAATTAGTAAATGTATCTACATTACATGAAATCTAAATACAGCTGATTACACAAAAAATATTTTATTCAATCTATCTTTAAAAAAAAGGTCTACTTATGGGACCCCCTTATCGAATTGCTACAGGCCCCGCATTGGCTTAATCCGCCACTGTCTACAATGCAGCCATTTGTAGAAAATCATCTAGGAATTCCTAGTTGCTAAATACCATCGACACGGAAAGAAAGGATTTTCGACTACATACACTTTAAATCAAAGAGTATGGTATTATTGACTTTATTCATGACTGCTGAAACATGATTGATGAACAGAGAAAAGCTCTGTATACCCCCTTTTCTCACACTTCGATGCAATAGTGCCATCTATCATTTTGTGTATCAGCCAAACTCGCAGATGGTGATCTAACTTATAAACCAGTCTAATAGATGGCGTTCTTAGGACTCATAGCAAACATAAACCATCTCCATTTTCTTTTTTATTCTGCACTAGCGACCCGCCCCAGCTTCGCACGGGTGCAATGGTGATAATAAATATATTATGCATGTATTATACATACAAACCTTCCTCTTGAACTACTCTATGTATTAAAAGAAAAACGCATCAAAATCCGTTGCGTACTTTTAAAGATCTAAGCATACATAGGGCCTGACAGCGGGAAGCGACTTTGTTTTATACTATGTAAAGGCTAGCTTCTGCCCGTGGCTTCGCTACGTGTGCAGGTAGAAAATTATTCCAAGGAATCACACTCCCGCGATAAAAGTATCTTAATTGGCCATTGATATAATTGGATTGGATATAATCAAAACAGCGGAAGATAAGTGACTCGCCTCTGAAATCAGGATAGTTTGTCCTAATTTCACTCAGTCACAATCGGTGAGTGACACAAAGGTGGGTATTACGCAATAAAAGCTTTGTCATACTACAGCATCATGAGTATAATTTTTTAGAAACCTACATATGCGAGACCTAATGCACTGTGCTGAACGACTCAATGCTTTGATCTACCACCACAGAAAGCAATGGATAGGTAGACACCCTTAATCTCACAACGACTTTGTTTAAGAGACTATGTTAACGCATTTACAGCGCATTCACGACTTCGGTTCTAGCGGCGAGTGGGGCCGTATAGGTAGGCGATTGGTTGACGGTCGTCATAGTGACGCGCGCTCGACCAATCGCCTACCGATACCGTGAACAGGCCGTTGTAGTGGCTTAAATCAATGCTTATTCATCCAACCAGAAAAAAAAACACCTGCCAACAATTTACACTACACTTTATTTACAAATCTACAACTCATTTATCAGCTATACCAGCAACAGGCGCTGCCGCCGGCGTTGCCCCCGCTTCTACTTGCTTGGTATCTTCACTTTCCACCTTCACAACCTCCGGTTCAGGTTCTGGCATCACCCTCATCAACTTGGAGGGTTCCTTAGGCGGGGTCCAGTCAGGGATGATCTTCTCGTGTATGCGCCACGTTCCGTACAGATTGGACAGGTGTTTCTCAAAAACGATGTATTCTAAGACGTCTTTGGCTAGGATTTCGCTGCCGTGTATGAGGCGTCCGAAACGATCGTAGACGGCCAGCTGTTGACGCGTATGGAAGCGGACTGTAACCTGAAAAATGTCAAACCACAGTGTCGATCGTATTTAGCAACTAGGAATCCCTAGATGATTTCTATAATCAGTGGCGAATTAGCTATATAGTAAAAGTAGCAAATGCTACGGGGCCCGCACATTCGGGGGCCCCGCGCCTTCACGCCTTCAGAGCTCCGCGCCACCTGATCGTTACAAAAATTAGTAAATGTATCTACATTACATGAAATCTAAATACAGCTGATTACACAAAAAATATTTTATTCAATCTATCTTAAAAAAAAAGGTCTACTTATGGGACCCCCTTATCGAATTGCTACAGGCCCCGCATTGGCTTAATCCGCCACTGTCTACAATGCAGCCATTTGTAGAAAATCATCTAGGAATTCCTAGTTGCTAAATACCATCGACACGAAAAGAAAGGATTTTCGACTACACTTTAAATCAAAGAGTATGGTATTATTGACTTTATTCATGACCGCTGAAACATGATTGATGAACAGAGAAAAGCTCTGTATACCCCCTTTTCTCACACTTCGATGCAATAGTGCCATCTATCATTTTGTGTATCAGCCAAACTCGCAGATGGTGATCTAACTTATAAACCAGTCTAATAGATGGCGTTCTTAGGACTCATAGCAAATATAAACCATCTCCATTTTCTTTTTATTCTGCACTAGCGACCCGCCCCAGCTTCGCACGGGTGCAATGGTGATAATAAATATATTATGCATGTATTATACATACAAACCTTCCTCTTGAACCACTCTATGTATTAAAAGAAAAACGCATCAAAATCCGTTGCGTATTTTAAAGATCTAAGCATACATAGGGCCTGACAGCGGGAAGCGACTTTGTTTTATACTATGTAAAGGCTAGCTTCTGCCCGTGGCTTCGCTCCGTGTGCAGGTAGAAAATTATTCCAAGGAAACACACTCCCGCGATAAAAGTATCGTAATTGGCCATTGATATAATTGGATTGGATATAATCAAAACAGCGGAAGATAAGTGACTCGCCTCTGAAATCAGGATAGTTTGTCCTAATTTCACTCAGTCACAATCGGCGAGTGACACAAAGGAGGGTGTTACGCAATAAAAGCTTTGTCATACTACAGCATCATGAGTATAATTTTTTAGAAACCTACATATGCGAGACCTAATGCACTGTGCTGAACGACTGAATGCTTTGATCTACCACCATAGAAAGCAATGGATAGATAGACACCCTTAATCTCACAACGACTTTGTTTAAGAGACTCTGTTAACGCATTTACAGCGCATTCACGACTTCGGTCTAGCGGCGCGTGGGGCCGTATAGGTAGACGATTGGTTGACGGTCGTCATAGTGACGCGCGCTCGACCAATCGCCTACCGATACCGTGAACAGGCCGTTGTAGTGGCTTAAATCAATGCTTATTCATCCTTACCAAAAAAAAAAACACCTGCCAACAATTTACACTACACTTTATTTACAAATCTACAACTCATTTATCAGCTATACCAGCAACAGGCGCTGCCGCCGGCGTTGCCCCCGCTTCTACTTGCTTGGTATCCTCACTTTCCACCTTTACAACCTCTGGTTCAGGTTCTGGCATCACCCTCGTCAACTTGGAGGGTTCCTTAGGCGGGGTCCAGTCAGGGATGATCTTCTCGTGTATGCGCCACGTTCCGTATAGATTGGACAGGTGTTTCTCAAAAACGATGTATTCTAAGACGTCTTTGGCTAGGATTTCGCTGCCGTGTATGAGGCGTCCGAAACGATCGTAGACGGCCAGCTGTTGACGCGTATGGAAGCGGACTGTAACCTGAAAAATAAGCATCTTATTTGTGTTTTTAAACTAGAACTTACTTGAATTATAAGGACATCAAGGAGCAAATACAATGCCAAAATAATAAGAGTCATACAGGTCAAAGTCAAAGTGAAGTTACACTTTTTCGGGTAGTATATTCCATGAATAGACAATAACACATTAAATACCCAGTTTCCTCTGTGCCTCAGAAAGCATATTAACCCGTTAGTCCAGATTGTAATTTGTAGACGTTTGACAGTTGTAACGGTTAGCATGAACCCATAAAATCTAACACCAGCCTTGCCCATGGGTATTTTATTACCAGTTACTATGTTAAGAAGACAGGCAGTTGCTTCATATAAAATAGGTATAGCACGCGCAAATAAATTGAACCATAATGGCAGTCCTTGCTATGGTTACGCCCACCACTCCGATTGAACCTGAAATTCTTTAACTGCATATTCAAGGTCGATCGCCATTTTAGTTCAACTTATATACCGCATATTGTATCTAGTTAGAAAGGAGGTTGGCCTTGACATAGCGGGTAAAAGGCCAGTCAGCAGACTTATGATGACGGATTGTTATCTACAAGGATCACAGCTTAAAAAATTAATCAAACAGACCTGTCCAAAAATATTCTCCTTGCTGACAACATCGGTGCACCGAGCATGCACAACTCTCGGAGGCTCCAGTGACTCCAAGAACTTCCACCTAATAGTCTTCATCCGACTATTATGCCTGAACTCAGGGTACGCTTTCTCCGTCACATATAACCTTAAAGCCCTCTTATCATCGTTTGCTAGACTTTCATGGGCCTTAATATAAGTGTCTTGCGCTTGATATACAAATTCTTTTTGATCAAATTCTTCCTCAAAAGATTTGATCTTGCGTATTGCCATCATGGATTTGGATTTCTTTTCGAGTAGTTGTACAGCTTGCTTGGCTCGAGTTGTGGATACTAAGGATGCTTTTCCGTCGCCCTCTGGTGGGACGTAGGGCTCAAAGACGCCACCTGAAATATTTTATTTAAAAATTATTATGAAGATTTACCAATATTTTTTTTTGGTAATAATCAGTGCAAGCACATATTTTTAATGTGTCTTCATTCAATTCACTGAAATGTAGTCAACATTATTTTTTGGTTCGTTTATTGTACAACAACATTATTACAATCATGTTAACGTATAAACATACCAGCACAAACCATCGTGGGTTTTTACCATTTCAGTTATTAAAAATATGTGCTGAAAGGAAACTACAATGCAGCTATGAGTAACATAATTTTCGCATTTTAGGCCAGAGCAGAGCCACAAAAAAAACGTAGAAACATCTATGCCATCAAAAAGGGACTAAACTAAGAAATCTCAAATTGGGCAGTTGTCTAAAATTGGGCAGTTGCCCAGATCAGACAAAACATCTGTCTGGTCAGAGGATCCACTCTTTTCAATGGAGGTTTACTGGACTTTACACTCTGTTCTGCATACCTCTAAAACAATTTTAAATAATTTAACACTATTTTTGGCTTTTTACATTTCTGTTTGAGTAGAAACCCAATATGTATTTTCGTTTCTAAGGAATCATAGTAGGGTGACCTCAAAAACATTGTAATGCACAAATGGACACAAACCTGTCGCAGAAATATAGAATGGTCGCTCCATCCAGGGTCTCGGAGGTAGAAGCCCTCTTTCTTTCATCTTCTGCCTGATTCTTTCTGGACTGAGCGCACTGATATCTTCGTTAGGGTTTGGCAGGTCCACCTTGAGGACCTTCTGCGCTCTCAACTTCTTGAACTTCGGTATATAATGCTTACTTGTCGTGGTACGAGCTGGCTGGGTGAAAATAACGGGGGCTATGCGCAGCGCACCTATCTAGAAATTGAAAAACAGTTACGTTTTTTATAACCACTAATATTGCAAGGAAAATCGTAAGGACATTAAAAAATATAAACCTTTGATATTAATGAGGTTGCCATTGTAACTTGTGCTGTTGCTATTCAATATATAAAGAATAGCTAGTTTTCTTTCAATTATTTACACATTTCTCTTAGGAAATTGTAATTTTATATTTTCAATTTTCTTTTCAATAATTTTATAACCTAAAACCAAAATAATGAAGTCGAGAAACTCGCCACAGATTATAAATTTTGTAATACAATAAGAATCTTTTTTTTTTTTATCTGTAGAATTTTCTTTCTCTGTTTTATTCAAACGACGCGTGTTGCTTTCTATCTCTGTCTAATGCTCATATTATCAACATTTCATTAGTGGACAAGCTTAGATAAAGAAATCATTATTTATCATGACATTATTAATACAATGATTTAATTTAATAAATAAAAAATTGTTAATTGATAATTCCGTTTTACCAAAAATGTTTATAATTATTTTTTTCACAAGATTTTTTTCAAAAAGTCAGTTCGTATAAATTCCTATGCCAGCGCAAGTCATATGTTTATGAACAAAAAATGTCTATGGTGTTTTGTTTTTTCTGCCATTTTTAGTCAAATACTTTCCATTCAAATTGTGATTTTTTAATAAAGTGATACAAAATTTATCAAATTTATTGTGTCGTCTTTTAAAATATTTTTATACTTATTAAACCTTAGATTGTGCTGATATATATCATTATTGTAAATTTCTATCGGTTTGCCTTTTGAAGCGTTTCTGTCTTCTAGGAGCTTTATACGCGCTTTCTTCTGTTATTTTACGTAAATATAAGTAAATCTCAGAATCCATTCATATCGTTTAGATTAAAAGTCACGAACAGAATAAACTAGAAAGGAAAACGCTCTAGCAGATTTGAATCGATCGTCTCGAATCAACCGGAAATCCGGCGACTCCATAGTCCATACACGTTGTCTCTAGCACAGGGGAATAGAGACCGCGCAGCGTTTCTTTCTTTTCTGAACAGGCGCAGTCCTAGAGAACTCGCAAAAGGAGTAAAAGGCTCCTACATAACCTGTCACTACGTAAGTACCAGTGCACATACTACTTTACAGCGTGTCGTTGCTTTGTTCGATATTGAGAATCGTGAATCTTAGCTCCTTGGAGTCCTTGCTGAGTCATAGCCAGGTGATCTCGTTATCACTCAGGTTGTGGAATATTCCTTTAGGACTTGTTCAGCGCTCCCGTCTATTTAGAAGTAAGTGGATCGCATTTGGACGCCATAATAGTAGGACGAAGGGTCGAGCCTGGGGTTGCGTGGCGCACCGCGGCCGATGACCTTATAACGGAATGGACCTTTATTAATTGCCACGTGTTTTTCTTTTCAGCAATATATTGTATGAGTCAGAAGGTAGAAAAACCAGTATTATCGGGTCAACGGATCAAGACCAGAAAAAGAGGTAAGTAATTTATTTTTTTATACTTATTTTCACTTGGGTGTTGGATACTTGCCCAGATTCCTTGTTTGCACGGCGGGTGCACTTGTTAAGTTGGCTACTCCACTCTTGTCTCAAGTAATTCACACATGTTCCGTGAATATGCGAACTTGTGGCGTAAACATCGTGTCATTAATTTTAATAACGTTTGCCTTGGCCGTGACACTGTCCTACACAATATTTTTAGCTATTTTTCTTTGCACGATGTTGTTAGTAATCATAGGGGATGTAGGTCACATGTACTACAATTTGTTTCTCAAACAACCACTTCAATGAACCATGAGTACCTTTCAATTTTAACTCACATTCATGACTAAATAATTTGAAGTACAGAGGTATTATATTGACATTATTATTTTGTGAATAAGTGTCAATCCTATTGTTGTTTATAATTTCATAACCAATAATTATGCAAAATATTATAATTCCATGCAATAGTTTGAAAAAGAAGAAACATACATGCATTGTAAATATTTCATATCATAACATAGTCATTCTACTATTGACATTTTTTTTTTTTAAACATTTTCGGTCTTGCTAATCAAAAATAAACAACCTTCAACATCTTTGAAAATGTACTTGAAATATAAAATAATTCAACTCAAACAATAGTCTTAACAAATTCCCACTCTCGTGTCAACATCCTTGTGAGTTGTGATACCTCAGTCTATGGTACAAAGCTACATTTTTATTGTCATTGTCAATTGATGTATTGAGCTTACATGGCTGAATCATCTGACCTCAATTCTAATTGAACTGACTTTCTCTTGGTCATTTTAAACTGTAAAATTTTATGTAATGATATATTTTTGCCTCAAAATTATACATGCTTGATAAATGCTGTTATACTATGTATATCAGCAAATTCACCACCATAGTTCAAATATTATCCCAAAGGAACTTATTATGGTTAATATTATCCATGTTTTCATTGAAACCTTGGTCTACTTATGTTATAAGTTGTATTGTATTTCGGGCAGCATTCTGGTATTGTGGCATGATTCATTGGCTAGCATCTAAATGCATGTACTAAAATGTACAGATTTTATCACTTTAATTTTATTTTATTTTTGCAAACTGTTCATCACATTATTAGCTTAACACGTAGATCCACAACTACCAAACTTGTTCATACAAAAGTAGACTCTAAACATCGGAGTTAAGGCCTATAGTGGCGTGGATGTGAGAGGACACCGGTGTCCTCTGAGCTAGGACAGATTAATCTTCAGTTTGGAGGGCAAGCAATCCATTGCCATGAGAACTTATTTCTTGTTCCTTCCTAGAGGTCAGCAGGGATTTTTTATTTCAGCTAAATGGATTTACAATCGCTTTTTATAAACTCTTGATTTTTTATTTAAGCATTTGAAGTTGAGCATCTCTCAAACCCCAATTTAGCCAGAGAACCAGTAAAATTTTTACGTTTGTTTGTTTTTACACACAAAATATTCAAGTTTGGATTTTGTAGCCTGTCATAGTGTTTCAAGTTCATCTTTACAGATTACTTTCTTCAGTATTTCGGGCTGGGGTCTACAGCTCCACGACTAAAGTGTGTATTTTGCGTACTATAACATAACTTTCTTTACAAAGAGTAACTTTTTTTTAAACTAAAAACATCCATAACATTTTACTTTCTGTCAACCTTGACTCCATTTCCTATGCTTGCCAAAGTTTACTTGGCTTCATCCTTATTGCCATTACAAAAAACAATAAATCATGAAGGCTGACCTCATTTCATACTTATTCTGGAGCATTCTATATTGTTCTTTGTGTTGTCAATGGTCTTGCTTTCTTTTTAGGACTAAGCAATAAGAGTTCAATAACCTTTTGACAATCGAACATATTTATTGTGATTGTAGATTGAACAATAGTGATTAAATTTTTTAATGCTGTAGATACGGGAAGTAATTAGCTAAGCTTCAAGTAACAAAATACCTACAAGTTTGTGTAAAATCTCAATGTTTTGTTCAGCCAACTGAAAAACTTTTTTTATCTAGAACAAATCCTTCTTTTTATTACAAAGTCATTGTAATTGCAATGAAAATAATGTGAGACTTAAATACCTAAGTAAATTGATGACCAGTAGTTATTTCAATTGTTGTAACAGGCCCTTGTCAGAAACGGCTTGGACTTTGCTCTGGACAATAACCTCAATACTGCTACGTATATATATACCGATCTAACATACCTATGTATTTTATTTATTTTTGTTATTTATCTTCAAACATGACTGAAACTTCGAATGCGTTTTTATCACTCATAGTAGGAATTATACCTACGCGGCAAATAAGTTCAAAGATTTTCTACGTTCAAGCGTAGCCCCCACTTTGATTGAGACCTGTACCTCTACCATGAGTTTTAAGCAATAGTATTCGTCGCTACTCGATATCGACTCCGTAAATATTTTGTATGGCAAATTTTGGTTCTGCAAGTGACCGCTAGAGGCGCTGCAAAATTTCACCAGACAAACTTGAACCCCCTGTTTCATCCCTTCAGGAAGAGAATTTTTAAAAAACCTTTCTTGTTTTTTCGTCATTAAAGAGCATCTTTGTGCAATTTTAACGTTCTAGGTCCAATAGTTTGGGCGTTGATGAGTCAGCGAGTGAGTCAGGTTCTTTTTAACTATACAGATTTTCCGGCATGGAAAGAATGACACACCATACAAAACTATCTGCAGACCGACCTTTGGATTTTGAAAAAAATCTTTTTTGCCGCGAACAATAGATTCAGTCAGTTGTCTATTATACCAATAAAATATCGCAGAGCTACCTGTAGCAGATTCAATAGCCCATATATTCTTACCCAATAGATCAATATTATTCTTTTCCTGTCTACGCTTTGTAAAGTGCAACTAGCATAATTTTTCTAACATCTTGACATTTCAAAAGTGCCTGTAAATGGTTTATCTGAAATAAATACTTTGGTTCTTTATTCTTCTATTCTTAGGACCGACCCGCGAATTCTTTCGCGTCAAAATCGTATAACGGCCAGTGGCCATATTGTCTTTGGTCACAATTTCACGTAGTTTTATTTGGAACCCTAGTTCTTTTTCTAAAATAAAAGTTATTTAGGTTAGAAGACCAGCTATGAAAGGTTTTTCCTTCACCTATTTGTGTTGGTGATTTCCAAGGTAAACTTGGAATTTCTAATTTTCGATTCTGAACTTGGATACGTGTTCAGTAGTTATTTGTTACTTATTTGAACTAGAATTACAGTGTCACCAAAAGCTATAAGAGTGTTTAATTAATCAAACCATAAATAAGGTTTTATCTATCCTATTAGAGTCAAGGGAACACGCCTGTCGCAGTGAGAATAACCTGATATTAATTTATGCTAAATATTGCTGGAATTATCTGTTCGATACAAACTTGATATTTCGTCAGTGGAATTTTACTATGAATACCATATCTGGTAATAAACCGACTCCCAAGTAAGGAGAGGAGATTCTCACATCGTCTGAATGTTTTATAAATAAAAATGTTTCACGCGGTTTGAGATCGCACTCTCCGAAACGGCTTGACGGGACTCAGTATTTTTTTTTTAATCGCGTTTTTATTATTTTTGTTATACTTTATACTTTTGATGTGGTTGACAAATTATATGGCAAAACAAAACAACGTTTGCCGGGTCAGCTAGTATATTAAAATAAGTATCAGCCAATGGCTTAATAGCCAAGACAAACGAAGTTGTTTCACTTAGACTTTCGTCAATGTCTTTACGCTACTGTTCATCTCGATTTAAGGCAATACAATACAATACATGCCTGTTTCTATAAGCGAATCTATTAAACGTGCAAAAAGCAATAATGGAAACATGGGGACGCGTGAATATGAATTCTACCTTTTCTGTCCATACGCCAAAGTTTTTTGGTATCCTTCGCGCATCGCTGAGTGCGACCTTTCTAGAAAGAACCTTGTGTATAGGTCGGGGATGCTATAAACATTCGCGTATACCCTTTGTATAAACCGTTAAATTTTGATCGTTTTATTCCCGTGGAGGGTCGATCTGGTACATGAAACACTATCGATTTGTAAAGATAAAATTAAAAGATTTAGGTACGCATGTACGAAATTAATTTCTTTAAGTAAACGAGTCAATGACCTTGTCACTACCTACAGGTCATTGACCTCGCTCAGCTGACTTTTACTTAAAGAAATTAATTTCGTACATGCGTAAATTAATTCGAGTTTAAAATAAGTACTTTATTTTTTTTATTTTCTCTCTACAAATCGATAGTGTTTCATGTACCGAATCAACCCTCCGCGGGATTATAACGATCAAAATTTAACGGTATTTACTTATTTCTTTTTATTTTTGACTATCTTCTGCAAACGGCTTCGTCTCCATGAGAGTAGGTTTCTCCATACAAGCTTTACACGCATTTCATCCCTTAAGTCGATATCCATTCTATTTATTTTTGCTGCCGAGCAGTCGAATCAAATAGTCTTTTATCAATTTCAGCTCTACTTAATTTCCGAACAGTCATAGATTACGTAACACATCCCCCATTCTTTTAAATCTATCCCTAACTCCCCAAATAAGTAGAACAAAGGTCGAGAATATGCTTAAGGGTGCGTTTCACTGAAGCGGAGTAGAGCAGTGTTTCTGTTCGCGTTAGTGAAAACGGACCCATAGTCTGATCATACGCTGTTGGATAGTGACGTCAATCTTTGCATTGGACACAAATACCTTTCTGAAGAGCACGACACTAATTCCATATCGATTTAAATTTCAAATAAACTCCGTAGCATCGAATGATTTATTCGTTTTCCTATAGAGATTTTATCGATGTCAATCTTTCATTTTGTCTGTTCCTTAAAAAAGAGTTTAAAATAAAATGAAAAATACCGTTGTCACACTATCGTGTAATTCCAAATAATTAATGTTCTGTGTTGTACAAATATCGATTAGTTTGCTATTAAATTCACGATCATCTGATTCGTATCTTGTAGGTCATACTAGCTGTAGGCTAATCGATTGGACTTGCCCACAAAGTTGCATTGAGAGATACTTGCAACTTAATAAAGCCTGATGATGACAAAGAGGCTGCCAGATTTCAAGTTTACTACTGTGGGCCATTCAAAATATATGATTTCACAGCATCCTTAATAATAATAATTAACAACTATCATATTCATAACGCCGTCTAGTCCCAAATTAAGCAGAGCTTGTATTATGCTAACCACTAGACCAACAGGCCAGTCAATTTCACTCGCTCTTAGGGTCCCTACTGCGCTCTTATTGATCGTAGCTTGATTTCGTATAATCTTTCTGCATATACACCAACCCAACTCAACCATTGATAAAATATAAGGGAAGATAAGTTACGAGCTAACGTCGCAATCCGAAAACCTGGACTCGAAACTCACACATCTATGATAAGTGTCATCACAGACGCAAACTTAGTCACAGATAGACAAGGACAGAGATAAAAGCCGGCGCTGTCGTGCGAGCGAAATAGCGTTAGCCAAATGTGTGTGATCGTCGCGACCGATGTGAAATCGTGCTATATAGGCACAATTTTTAATTGGAACCAGTAGTTCTTGAGATAAGCACAGCTAAACCCAACTAAACAACAACAATTCTTCGGCTTTTATAATATTAGTAGGGAGTTACATGAGCTATTTAGTAGTAGTTGATTGAATTAATGAAGATTAAATTCATCTAAAATTTCACGGCTTTGAAAAAAATTCCTGTCTTGTGATTTTCCACTTCTACATTCTTGTGAATATCAAAAAGTCATTGCGATTCAATGTAGCGACATTTGAATAAATATTGCTTGTAGCCACCTCCAATTTAGAATAACAAGCCGTAGATAAATCTAAAATTTTCCTGTTTACAATCATTTTCCTGGTGGTTTCTCGATCGAATTTGTCTGGCAGCAATGTAAAGGGATCATTACGTAAGAATTGGAAATTACTACCTACGTCTTTAGCCGAGGCATTTAAATCAGATTCTTTGTTTACTAAGCCGCCCTTCAGGATATTAAAATGGTAATACTTTTCTTTTACTTGACTGCGATCCCACCTGATGGTAAGCAGTGATGCAATCATTGATGCTGATTCACACTACTATATGAACTTATTCACTCTAGTCTTGAAGACGCCTAAATTACCGCAGCAGGCAAATTGCTCCAATCCTTCGATGTACTCGATATAAAAGTCGAGGCGAAACGCTTGGTCCGGACCGTAGAGGTGTTAACAACGTAAGGGTGGAAGGAAAGGTGATGGCGGAATCAAGCTATGTAATTCCTGCGCACACTTTCCAAAATGTAAGGCTAGCTATCCTACCCATCTTTCGCTTAATATTGACGGAGAATCTGTAGAAGTAGCGATTCTCAGTATCTTACGTAATTGAACATTGAGCGTTGTTACATATAGGCCAGTGAAGTTTCATAAGGTCACCCGTCGACTATAATATTCCTTTTACGCCTTACCTGACCGAATGGCCACGTCATTATCACTCAAGGGCTTCCTTGCCCTTGACTGTGGGAATGATCGAAAGGTGACCGTGGGGAACTGAAGAGACGAGTTTTAGTTAGTAAAAGTTTTGACAGTCCTTGCTCTGCCCAAAGCGGGAGAACTTTATTGATGATTTCTCGCCTCAAAATGAAGTCTGTTCCCTTGCTCTCCTCTACAACTTGCTCATTCGGCCTCCAATCTATCACTGATTAGTCACGAAATCTCAGAAACAATAACACTTGCAAACTGCGGACATCCACTAAGAACGGGTTTGACGGGGTAAAACGGAGGTTGGAAGTATAGAGAAACCGATTTTACCGACACAAACCGACAGAAGTTAGTATATAATACTTGCAATAACATACACAGTACAGCGAATGGGCTGTAATCCACAACGCGGGCTCAGTGCGGATACTTGCAATACATTCTATAATATCTGCCACAATAATTGCCACATCTCTGAACCCCGTTTCGAAACTTATCGCAAAACCATTCGATCTGACCTGTATACTTCTCCCTAAGAGCACATAAAACACAAATCTATCACTCTAAGTGATATTATAGGGCAGTATAGCCAGTGCCATTAGTTGAACACGCTCGTGGCCGCTCCGTAACCCCGTAATATTCCATTGGTGCTAACAACATGTAACGGTATTTTTATACTAGCGGTACTTGCAGTGTTGAGTCTGTTGCGCGCTTATAAGGAAGCTTTGCTTTTTTTTTCAACGAGCTTTCTTTGATTTTGGAATGTTTTCTCGACTTTCGAAATTCGAATTTTGGTTTAATTCTCCAATTGTGAGACTATCTTTTTCTTGTTATAAATAAAAATGAATAGCTGTGTGTTAGTCTCACTAGAACTCGAGAACGGCCAGACCGATTTGGCTAATATTGGTCGTGAAATATTCGTGATACTGAAAATATGGAAAAATTCTAGAAAACAAAAATTAGACTATTAGATGGTACGAATTTTGCCAGGTCAGCTAGTATATAATAATTATGACTCTTGATGTGACCGAATCAGACAAAAGATTTTTAGAAATCAAAATGGAATCTACTTATTTGTTTTCCTCTATTATTACGCATAAATGCTGTAATGTAAATACAGCATTACACGTCTATTACTGACATAAACATGAGTTTAAGACCTCATAAAATATAATGTCTTTATTTGTGTAGATTGCCATAAACAAAAATAAGACCATAGTCCCTCTCTTGGTTTCGATCTTGGCCGGTTTGACGTAACAGTGTGGACCAGAATTCTACATTCCAGGGATTCTTGATTTGTGTCTGAGGTCGATATTGTCGCCCACTATAGCCTCGCGTTTGACCACTATCTCACCTGAGGGTAAGCGATGATGTATGTGGCTGACGATGGCGCACGCTTGCCTAGAAGTAACCTATTCACTCTTGACTTAAAGACCTTGGTTTTTAAGCTATCAGGGATTTTTCTGTATACATATGAATGAGTACCCAAATTAGTTAAAAACTTTCCAACATAACTAACAAATGCTAGTGTTTTATACAGATTTGCGGCTTCTTCGAAAACATGTGTGATGTTATGTTTTTAGTTTTTTACCGGTTTAGCAATACTGGTTGACCTTGTTTCAATCAAAGGTTTAATCACACCAAATTCACAGACAATCTCAAACATTTCCTCACATTTTTATTGTTCAAGTAATCCTCACGAAGTCAACCGACACCAGAGTTTTTAACCTTGCCCACAAGGTTTATACCACAGTGGCTTAAAATAAGTTTTAACACTAAATTAATATTCTCTGCTCGTCTTTAGCTCACAAACCTTTGATGTGACTCATCTTTTAATTCCTGCCAACGGCTAAAACATTCAATTAAAAGCCGATTTAACCACAAAAAAGCTGTGATGGCTTTATTCCTTTGAATTATAGTTTTCTTTTTAAAAAGACTAGCTTCAACCAGCGGCTTTGTCTATGTGAAAGTAAAAAATATAATTTGTCTCTCGGTGGTGTATCATTCTACTGGAAAAAGGAAAACTTAAAAAAAAATTCTTTATAATCATCATTTCAGCCGAAAGATGTCCACTTTTGGAAATAGGGCTCCTCCAAATTTCGCCAGAATGAACGGTCCTGTGCGTCTCGCATCTATAGTATTCCAGCAACTTTTACCAGGCTATCGGTCCACCTTGTAGGTCTTCCAATCCAACGCTGCGTCTTCCGGTACGCGGTCGCCACTCAAGAACCTTTCAGCCCCAACGGTCTTCTGTCCTGAAAGCAATGTGTCTTTTTTTTCATATTTAAATTAGTCAGTTTTTTGTTTCAACCTTTACTAGAGATTCTTCACTTGATGCTACTTCCAGCAACATGCACGGCATCTGAGGCTCCTGTGATCAACGAGGTTCGGATTACATCACATAATTATGACATCTTTGAGTTCGCCCTCGACTCTGCTTTCACATCATTTGCCAGTGACAATTGCCTTCCATCAGGTTGTCATCAAGTTAGCGGATCATACGGCCAAAGAAGTCAAAAATGTTCCTTGCTAGATTGTCGTTTTATTAGCTGTCTAATTTATTGCTTCACAAGCTATTTATCAGTTATCATAATACAAACAAGTGGATGTTAAATTCAATGTCACACGAGTTTTTTAGACCTAGTAACATTTGTAGATTTCTTTATATTGCTTGTTCGAGCAAAATGGAATTTCCGGTACAATCCGGATGAAACGTATAAAAGATAACAAAAAAAACTTTCTGACAAGTAAATCCTGTTGCTTTGTCTCACGTTGCTTAAACGGAAATCAAACTCGTTTTCAAAATGAAAACGGGTCACCGCCAATTTGTAGGGACGATGATACACCAGCGTTGCCAGACGTCCCGATTTTTTAATCAAAATTAAATATTCCGCGCGGGACAGGCTGTCCCGCTTTTCGGTGATAAATGCAGCGTGCTGAGGAAGCACGGCCGCGTGGCGCAGACAAGTGGACTGGTCGTCCCCCGATTTAGAGTAAATCTGATTTAAAAAATCATAGTATATTAAAAATATTTTTGCTATCAATTTTCACGTACACGTAATTTAAAACTCAGTTAAAAAGATAAATATTTAAAACTTCTGATTATATGCATACATTTTTACCATGTTCGAATCTATGCTGCTGTTGCTATTGACTAAAGAATCCCGCTTTTTTCACTAAAAAAAATTTCAATACCTGACATGGAAAAAAAAATGTGGTAATGCTGGTACACGATGATTTGCAATTATACAAATTTTCTTCTAAAATGGCGTCTTCTAAAATTCAAACATGGAATTGGTAAAAATTTAAAATTCGGTCATTTACATAAAAACACGTGATGAACATACGTGAGCTGACATTGGCATTGGTCAAGACGTTATGTAATTTGAAATGGTAACTAATGAAAGAAAAACATCATTGCCGAATGTTTTTATCGAGACATACGTCTTTTGGCTCTCAAATAAAATGTGTTTATAAACATTTTTCTAAAACAAAAACGTTTGTCTAGAACTGGACGTAAAAACTGGTCTGTTGCTTTTTCTCTCTTGTCTTTTTTTTTTAGTCTTCATATGCTACAAAATCTTGCGACAGCTCGGCCATCAGCAACTTTTGTACGTCAAAAATGTACCTACTGCTAAATCACTCGAATTTAACTTTTATATGATTGGCAGACTTGGGAGTCTTAAATGGCAAAATTGTATTATTATTTTTTTTTTACAAAAAAAAAACAGTTTCATTTGTTCAAAAATAAATACAATGTAAGTCTTACTCTCAAACAGACAACCTTCATAAGAATGAGGATATCTCGTCTATATGCCAATTAAAATATAGTACCACTAAATTCTACCCGTGACTTTGCCTGCGAATTGCAATTCTCTCTGTCTCATGGGAACTACTGTCATGGCTACGGTATTGTTCGATAGAGTTATCACGACCCTAGAATGCAACGGGTAATGGACGGAAAAATGAACCAAAATGGCGATCTACTTTGAATGCGCAGTAAAAGATTTTCGGATCTTAATCGAGGTGGGGGTATAGTCATAGCAGGGTTCAACTTATTTGCCGCGTACTATACTCCGTCGTGTTCAACCCAGAGCGGAAAGAGTTATTCGATGCATTCAAACCTAAATGAAAGAGAATCACTTTAAAAGTATCGACCCTATATCAGTACCCTATCAAAGTCAGAGATGGTGGTTTGGAAGGAAAAGGGAGAGGCATTGTGGGACACAATAATTATAATCTACAGTACGGCCGACAGATCTTGGCGCGTCTGAACTTAGACTCTGCGAACTTGAGCGCTCAAAATAAGCGCGCCAAATGTTTTATAAAAATCAATGCCAATAACAGTTGTTAACAGCAATAAAACCTGCTATTGACATTTATTTTTTTACGAGTGCACAAGCGCTAAAGTTCGCAGAGCCTAACTTCAGGTGCGCCAAGATCCGGCGGCCGTACTGTACTCCGTTGAGTCATAATTGAATAACCAACATCCGAAACTTGAAGACTTTTCTCATTTATAAAGATTTTCTGCCAATTGTTTTATTTTTGGCACGTTACTTCGTCTTCCTAAAATGTTTACATAATAAAAATTTCCTTTCTTTGTTACGTGGACGTGGAAAGAAAGAAAAACATGTTTTGTTTGTTGAACTAGTAGGTACACGGCTGAAACTTGTTGTGATTTGTTAGTCTATCAAATTAGGAAATCATTTGAGGGTTACGTCATCGCCGAACAACTCTACTATAGGCTTATTTATGTAACCATTCGGAATGTTACTGATGTTTGATTGTAATAATGCAAGTGATTTAATAAAGATAATGTTATCGCCTGTCTTTATTTTAAGATAAAAGATAGATTAAAATATAGCAGCGCGTGTAAACTGTGCCTCTTCGTTTCCGCAACTATACTCTATAGGCTTTTTTTATTTTTTTACGTGTAATATCTTCAAATGATGTCTCAGGCTCTGAGTTGAGCGGGAAATCAGACTTTTACTGACTAAAACCCATAGCGTTCCTTCAGAAGGCCTGTTTACGAGAGTAACTAATTTGGGAAGGCATCGTCCCCAGTTGGCCCCATCAATTTTGCTGACATTTCTTTGAGGCGGTCTCCCCCAAGTGTCGCTAGAATGATCAGGGTGTTTACTTTCGAGTTTAATTACGATCGGTCGACATTGGAATTGTGGCGTTTCGAACTCTTGAATTCTATCCTAGCGCCAAATTGGTTTAAAATTGCGTGACCACACGCCAAGCCCAATCCCGATTTTACTTAGTTTCCCAAAAAGGCCACACAATTTGGCCTTAGCATCGGCTTCAAGAGTACCTAATGCCACAATTCCAATGTCGACCCATCGGAATTAAACTCGAGAGTAAGCCCCCAGTCCTGTGCGTCCCACATCACGTGACCCCTCACCTGGTTCAATCGGTCCACCTTGTGGGAGACGAGCAAATAACTGAATTTATAATATGAAGTGAGATAGAAGGGTCAAACGCGTGCCTATCAATAATGCATTTAAAAAATAATATGAAGTGAAAGTTACACGCTTGACCTTATGATAACCTCACTTCGAGAACTACTGATCCCACTAGTGTAATAAATCAGTTAACTTTAGAAAGTGTGCCTGTCCCATTGTCATTTCTGACTCTACGATTATGATGTACGGCCTTGACTAGGAGCAGGTTTTTGACTTATTAGTACGACTATAGTTTTGGTAAACTTGTCCTTTTGTGAATAGATAATAATTTTAGTTGTGTGGGTGTGAAGATAATCAAACCTACAATGGGTATTTTTGAGTAAGGCCACGGACGCGTAGCTTCATAGTCGCGAATTCGTCATTATACGCTTGGTGTACGCCTGCGTGAAGCGACCATACTAAACTATGAAACTACAAGAGACATACAAAGACACGATGACACGGAATTGCTGATTCGGCGACAGTTTCATAGTTCTCTATGTACCTAAGCTGTGAGCAGGCCTACATCTAACGTATAATAACGTATCTACGGATTTTTCAAGATGTATAATTTTTTGATACAAATTAATAAGGGAAAGCCCTAGCAATACCCTTGCAGTTTAATTCGATAGTTTACGAATCAGCAGAGCCGAAGCTTATTGATGCCATGAAGCTTGGGTTTCTTGGAACGCTAGGCAAAGAGGGAACATAAGTGTGGTCTTATTCACTAAAAGTATGACACGTTTTCCCGCTCCACCTAAAAAGAGAGACCTATAGTTAGTAATAAGTTTTTGAAGATAAAAAATAATCAGCAAATGAACCAACCAAGGCTCAGCATTGCTATCGTAGCTACCCAAAAGTAGGTCGCCAAGATAAATTGAAATCCAACTAGTCTTATAACTACAAGGAATGAATTACAAGTACAAAATTTATGTGCAATAAAATTTCGAGTTTGTTAATAATGTATAGACTAGGCCGTGGATAGGTAAGTTAGATCATTTTTCTTTTCGATGTTTTCTTTTCTTTCAAAGTAATTGGGGCCCCTTTTTAACCCATTTAGACCTACCGTACCGTATGTGGTACACCTGTTAGGAAAAAATATTTCAAGATACCCACATTTTTATTATTTTTCGGTTTGATGTCAATGCAAAGTAGATGAGTTGTGCTAATAGAAAAAAAATACGACAGTGCAGTTACTAGATAGTAATAGTGCATTTTGATTGAATAATTTTAGTGAATTATTATTTCCTGTCGGGACATGACTTCTAAAGGGTAAATATACTGCAAATATATATATTTTTCAAATAATTTACGACAAAATATAATAATAAAATTCTGCTTTGTAAAATTCATTGGTTACATAACCTAAATATTCATTTGTTTTTTTTTTATTTAGACGTAAATTATGGCGTACCCTATTTGGTACAGTAGGACTAAACACGTTATTTTATTGCATTTTTTTTATTTCCAACCGTTATCATTGAATGACATCATATCATTATTTGATGGAGATATTGAAACTTCGGAGGCGAAACATGAAGTGTTTTTGCTTCCAACAGAAAATGCGAACGCTGATTTGACTGATGAGGACTCTGTAGACGAAGACCAGATGAATTTTAGCAACTTGCCTCCCAGTTTACTTAGAACAGAACCGGATCTTCGTCAACCTGTAGACAGTAGACTTCGTGGAAGATGAGCTAGAATCGAATGAGCCTCTTCATAAAGTTATAAAAAAATATAATTGGAGGAAACATGAGTATGAAGATGCAGAATTATTATGGCTAGCAAATTACCACGTTCCTCAAGAAAAATCGCCAATAGAATGGTTTTCTTTATTTTTTCCGAGGAAATTTTTGAGCTATTGACCACTGAAACTAATAAATACTTGAGAAGAAAAAATTTTGATGCTGATATAAAAATAGAAGAGATAAAGTGTATGATTGGAATTTTGTTAGTGAGTGGGTATTTTTCGGTAAATAAAAGACGAACGTATTGGGAGAACTGGCCTGACGTGGTGAAAACCTGGACCTAGCTGGAAATCTAATATGACAATGAATTCACGATGTGATGACAAAGGTCATTATATCATAAAATAGTCTGATAATAAAAGGACAAGATGTGGACATTGCCCAGCAAGATGCATCGAATGTAACGTTGGATTACAAATGTTAAATGTTTCCTAACTTACCATACTAAATTTTAGCTTTCACATTTTATGAACATGTATACTGATTATGTAGCTTTTGTGGCGCTTTTTTCTCACTTTTCACTAGATATTTGGATAATAATTAGAATAAAGCACTTATTTGTCAAAATAACGGTATTTCGCTTCCTCTTTGTCCTACTGTACCATATGTGGTACAGGTATTTTCCAGCCCCCTGTTACTCTAGGATTTTTTTTTTTTGCAAAAATGTGTTATTTGTTCATATAACATCCCATATTAACAAAAGAAAACAAACATTTCGGAAAAAAATAGATCCAGGTCTAAATGGGTTAAGATACAAGTGCCCCTACATTGGCACTTTGGAGGTGCCAATGTAGGGGCACTTTTTACACTCTGATAATTGGGACTTGATCTAATCAGGAGCACACTCTGGGGTCTATAATCTTCCATTTTGCCAGGTTGGATTTGCGTCCTACTACCTGGTTAGGATCGGAAACGATTTGTTTTAAGGCTGAACTGATATTGACGGGACTTTCTCTGGTTATATGGAGTAGGGTTCCGCGCAAAATCAAAACCATCAGCCAGTAATCAAATCTATTTACTAGACCATGTGGTGATTGATGAATATGCTATGTTAGCGTACAGAAAACGCTCTTCCACAAAGCCTAATCTTTTCTATGAAAATGTAGCATTTAATTCAATATAATTATATTATGACAAGATTACCGTTGGCCTTTTTCGAATCGGGGTCGCCTTCCAAGCTAACGTTATTAAAGCTGCTTGCCATTTAAGTCTATAGCGTTACAACTCGCCCTGAAATACATAGTTACTTGTTTATACCTGGAACATTTCTGTGTTCCTCTCGAATGCTGGAACACTCTTTTACTCAACGATTTTTTCCTCAAAAGACCATCTGAGACAGAAATCTACATGGGTCTCATATGATTTGACCAGAGTTTGTTTCGGTGTCTCTTCTCAGGGTAGTCAGCTAGGAAAGACCGGCCTCATCTAGTTTAAATTGACGTAAAATTGATGTGTATAAGTGTTTTAAACCTATTTGCGACATAAACATCATTTATCTCAATACATACTTTCTCTTAGCATTACAGAAGGGTTTAAGGCGTTTTGACTCAAATACTCATTTCAGAAACCCGCCCTTAGGGCTTGTTTACGCGGCGCGTTGGGCGGTCGTCGTACATTGCCATTATGTTTGTGTTCGCACATGCGACGACGCGGCCCGCTGCTACGATGTACGACAAACGCCCAACGCGCCGCGCCTACTTAAACACGGCCTTGGTGTTTTAACCGTAATCGAATTAGGGAACTCAGCTACCGAAGTACAGAACCCATTTTCTGTAGCAATACAAAAAAAAATATTCACATGATGAAAAACATGGCTAGAGTCCTGAAAACTCAAGTGTTGAGAAAACCTTTCTCGTTCAATTATTTCTGACAGAACACCGACAAGCGCCACCTGCTGACCCTTAATATTTTATCTAACTCTGTTCCTTTCTTCAATTCCAGATGAGAAAGAGAAGTACGATCCGAACGGATTCCGCGACGCGCTCGTGCAAGGACTTGAGCGCGCCGGCGGTGACCTTGACGCGGCGTACAAGTTCTTAGACGCAGCCGGCTCGAAGCTCGACTATCGGCGGTATGGAGAGGTTATATTCGACGTGCTCATCGCCGGGGGGCTGTTGCGTGAGTACCAGCTTCTTTTTATGGTCTTGGAGGCTAACCAGGTATCTATCTACATATTGGGCGGACAAAGTTAGCGTGAAATTGATATAAAAAAAGATCAGAATTGGAATTTTGTGCAAACCTTGATACAGATTCTTCTGTTCATGTCGATGTACTCCAACTTAATTGCTTCTAACCAGTATTTGGCAACCTGTACAGCTATACAGGCCAGCTTGGCCTTGTATGAGTCCTGAAAAGTGCAAGATATTGTATAGGATAGGCAGCATAGCATAGTTGACGCAAGTCCTGTGCAGCGGCTCCACACTGGCACTTGGTTAGAGATGGGTAAAGGAAGCACCATTTGGCCAGATTGTTTTTACAGTGGTCAACCTGGATTCACAGCCAGTTAAGAGATTACTAAATTGACCTGTGCAGTTCTCGTCCAGGGGGAGATGTTTTGATGGGGTGATGAAGTGTGGAGGAGTAAGGTGTTCCTGCTTCCACAACACGCATCTCTCGTTCTTTGCACTTTCTTTTAATTTTGTGGCACAAATTATGATATAGTACTGGATTCTTCCGGGCAAAAGTTATGTTGACAAATCCTTTTTCTAGTTATTGTCTAATCTAACACCCTTTACCACCTACCATTTAAAATTATTGTTTCCTAATGAGACTGTCTCTCTACCAGTCCCCGGCGGGTCGGTGTCGATGGACGGCGAATCACCGAAAACGAACACCTGCATCTTCAACGCGAACGAAGACATGGATTCCATGCGAAACTTTGAACAGGTATGATTATTTTTGTTGCCTAGCTTAGCAATAAACATTTTTAATTCAAATAAGTTCATCATATAGATGGCATAAACGACGTTTCACCGCGTCGTTTATACCGCGTACATAGAAGGATTTGAACAATTTGCCTGCAGCGATGTTCTCGTCCGATTACAATTTAGGTGTCTACAAGTTTAGAGTGAATAGGCTCCTAATAAGTAGTGTTGTAAACCATCAAAGATTGCATCACTGTTTACCATCAGGTGGGATCGCAGTCAAACACTTGTTTGTATAATTCAAAAGAAAAATTATTTATATTTAGTTTCATTTAAGATCTGTCGATTTAGGTTCAATCCTAAATGTTTTTTGCAGATTTAGAATCCAAACAACATTTAGACAACACAGGTACCAGACCTGGTTTTTGTACCAAATCTAACTAAATTGTGGCCATTAATTGAATAAAGTTAAAATATGTTTTATTGTACACTAAAATAATTAAGATTTTTTAATTTTACCCGTACTTTTAGCAAGAGTAAATTTTCTATAAATCATTTAAATACTTTAGCTATTCGTCTGTCCAGGTAGTATTGTGTTACTGGGCTGTAGATCTGATAGGCGGTCGCTCCTTGTAGAACCCTGGTATTCTGCGAAGTCGACCCCACGCTATTTGGGAAAAAGGCTAAGGAAGATGATATATCTATAAAAAAATATATATTCACATGATGAAAAACATGGCTAGAGTCCTGAAACCCAATGTTGAGAAACCCTTTCTCGTTCAATTACCTCTGACGTAAGATCGACGCTGACATTAGCACTCGGTCGCCACATCACGCACTAATGCATTAAGTACTTGTTCGCAGGTATTTGTGAAGCTCATGAGACGATACAAATACTTGGAAAAGATGTTTGAGGAAGAAATGAAAAAGGTAAGGTCACATTATGCTTAATTTTATTATTACCATTGTGAGTAAAACAAAAGTAAATACTATGAAAATGTTATCTGGTCAGGACCATTCAAGTATTATGTAACCAGATTTTTGGCAAATATTAACCTTTCTGTTCTCTTAAAAAAAGAAACTTAAAAATATATAGGTACTGGTGACGTAATAACCAACCAGACCCCATCCCCCATGTCATCAAAAATAAGCAAAGGCCCCCCTACCACCGTAGTGCTTACGTAATACTTGAATGGCCCCTAAAGTCGCAATTGACATGTCGTGATAATATTTAAGCAGTTACCGTACAAAACCGAATTTTTTGGTGACAGTCGATACTTGGCACCGAGCCAAAGTATCTTGCAGCATAGTAATCGTTATGATTAGGGTAAAATCGATTTTGTGAAAACCTATACATAGAAATAAAATTAAAGTGTTTGTTTGTAAAAGCAAAATAATATTGCTTAATCTGTCCTAGCTCAGAGGACACCGGTGTCCTCTCACATCCACGCCACTATAGGCCTTAATTCCGATGTTTAGAGTCTACTTTTGTATGAACAAGTTGGGTAGTTGTGGATCGAAGTGTTAATTAATTGCACATGAAATTATATTTCATACCTTTAACATATCAATTTTAGAAAATTTGTTGGTCATTTGGTTTCGGCTAGGCTCCGAAACGGCTGGACCGGTTATGGAGAAACTTAGATGACATAGCTGATTTAATAAAAAGTAACATACGTTTTTAATTTAGGTTAGGAATTAAGGTTTCGTGCAAAAAAAATATATCTTTAAATTGTGATCAAACGGCGTTGTCTTTTTTCGAGTACAGATTAACTAATAACACAATATATTTACTACGGTTTGTCCTGTACGAGGCGTTCAGTCTTTGAATAAAACTGCTTACTCATTCCCTTTAATTATGTCTTTATTCTTTATCACACGCTCATGTTGGGCTAGCCTTTTCTTAGCTATAACTAGTAAGGAACGCAAAGG
Organism: Leucania comma; assembly: GCA_958295575.1. Lineage (NCBI taxonomy): Eukaryota > Metazoa > Arthropoda > Insecta > Lepidoptera > Noctuidae > Leucania > Leucania comma. Next base: position 2,440,766 of record OY282484.1, read on the forward strand.
GCAAATCAAGGATAAGGAACACAGGTGGGTATTAGTCAGCAAAAGCATGACTCTTCCTCTTGCCCCACCTAGAGCTGGAGAAGTTTTGCGATTGGTTCCTTTTTGCCCTTTCGTTCCAGGATCACGGGTATCCCTTTCGGATGTTAACCCATTGCTCTAGTAGGCTTCGACCCTGCTTTAAAATCAGAGTAAGATTGCTATATCCTGCCATGGGTAGACCAAGACTGAAACAACTCTCTCAGCATGCTTTAATGGGCTTAAAGGATCTCCTTTATCTTCTTATATATAAAAATGAATAGCTGTTCTTTACTATCGCCAAAACTCGAGAATGCCTGGCCTGATTTGGCCAATTTTGGTCTTAATCTGACTATTAGGTTGTATGTAGGTTGCCAGGTCAGCTAGTCTATATATAATATTTTGGTTTTGTTACAGGTGCTAGTGTACCTCAAGGGTTTCGAGCCGCTACAGCGTATCAAACTTGCTCGCATGACCGCACTATGGATCGGTACGTATCTACTTTTTATTTACTATTATACCTAGCTTATTGTAAAGCCGTGTTGCCGCGACATTCGCGCCAATGACGAGTATAATGATAGCCACACACGTTCCAGTATACTTGCGCAAATTAAGACTTGCACAAGTATACTGAAACGTGTGTTGGAAGATACTTGCTCAAGTTTCTGTAGAACACGTTTCAGTATATTTGTGCAAGTCTTAACTTGCGCAAGTATACTGGAACGTGTGTGGCTACCATAAGGAAGACGTCCGACTGTAAATCATGGTTAACCAGCGATGTAACCATGTTGCACACTGATCATCATTTGCTGACCCTGCTAATTTGTGTCACAATGGAAAAACAAGGCAGCGCGACGCAGCGTTGACATCGCGCAGCACTTTGCAGCTAATTTGAAGGCGCCCTGAGTGTTGGGACAATGTATATATATTCTTTCTAAAAATTTAATTAGTACCGATTTGATGGACAATCAAATAAAAATGGGATTATTTTTTCAAAAATTGTTATTCTGCAGTTTTTATTAGGAAGTTTATTTCAGATATTTATGTATACAAAAACGCTTAAAATCGAAAAGAACAAATGAAGCTAGAAGAGTGCAGATAAATTATCTCAGCTCGACTGCTAAAAAATCAACCTCTAGCTAAAATAACCAATCGTTAAAAAGTTACTATAAAAGAAACTATCTATTGTTCTATAGGTTGTCTCAAAATTACAAAAATCAGCAACAAAATAATCAAAATGATTCACTACAATTATTTATTTATTATTTACCCCACACATACACCTATTTCATCATTCCTATCGAAGCTTCCATAGCCTCGCTTCAAACTCTACACATGTTACGCACATGGCCGCGAGTTCGATCCTGGGTCACACCCGAACTCTTTTTAGAAATAACCTCGACTTATAAAAGTTGTACATGCACACGATTAGAGCCATGTAACGCGTACTGCGTTGCGCGGTGTCGAAGTAGTGCTAAAGAAAAGTGTGGCCATCATTGGAACATGTTCATTGCATGAGCTATATGTGGGTGCACGACATTTATTTTGTTTTTAAACCGAAAATCGAATTTAGGTCTTCCCATCGGATTATAATTTAGGTGTATTCTAGGTTAGAGTGAATAGGCTCTTAAATAAACTAGTGCGCTTCACCATCACTGCTTTTGTTAAGAGCATATTCAAGAGCGAAGATAATTGTCTTATATACTATATTCTAACAAAAGAAAATATAGTAGACTTTTTCGTAGTATTTTCACACTATACTTTTTTAATCTTTGAAATACCGTAATTAGAGACACAATAGAAAGACAATAGGTGTGCGAACGTCGACGTTCGCTTGGGGCTTGAGTAATTCAACAACTACATTAACATTGTCTGATTTTCCTATTCTGTGGACAGGCAACGGCTGCGTCCCGCCGTCGGTCCTGCTGGTGCTGGTGAACGAGCACCTTCTGAAAGACAACCTGGCGTTGGACTTCGTGCTGGAGGTGTTCGCCACCGTGAAGGCGGAGCGCGGCGTCACATCCCTCGTCACCGCGCTCAAGAGGGGGCAGCTTGAAGGCAGGTGAGTCATGACACACATGTTTTTTTTTTTTTGTCAGCTTGTAGACTGAATTGTAGGTTGGGCAAGTCATAATGTGCCTAAGGCATTAAGTCCGCCTTTGTATAGTACGTGGAAAATAAGTTCAACCAGTTGATATAGTTACGCGCAGCCCACCTCGATTGAGACCCGAAAATCAGTTAATGCGCATTCAAAGTTGACCGCCATGATGGTTCAACTTATATTGACATGATTGTAAACTAGTGATAATATAATTAAATAGCGGTGCTGACAGATATTGCCCTGTCTAAAAACTAGCAATAAGTCAGAAAAAAAAAATAAGAACCCAATTGCAACAGCGCTACCTACTGGGTCCAATTGTATTTTGAAACAATCCAGGAACCCACTCCAGTATACAGACAAAATTTTATCCAACCCTGTCAAGCTGTTTAGGAAGATTTAGGTGACAAACAGGTTCAAAAGAATGATATGAATAAAGATTGGTAGAGCGATGAAAAACACTTCTTAGTGTTATTATTTCTCAAGTCTTACTGTTAGCAATATCATATCTAAGTGTTCTGTCGTTTCGGCGAGGCTGTTTGAAAAAGTTACCGCGACGCTGGACGTAAAGGGCACTGGAAAGAACACGCGTGAGTTTAAGTCAGTAAAAGTCTAAATAAACTATTGCTCCAAAAACAGTGATTGACTGAAAAAAAAAGTCATCTTGATGAGTTTACTACAATAACGGTAATGTTGGCTAAATAATTTCATAATAGTGCACAATCTTACGATATTTTTACCAGACTACGGCAAAGCCAAAGGAGAGATATGATTTTATAATAAAACAATAACTCAGCATGCTTGAAGAATACCCTAACTCAACCTGACGAATTCTCCGTAGAATTCGTCTTTCACAGAACAGGGCAGAACAGTGCGTCATTGTACTGGCTTGTCGTACTATTGCGACAGAGTCATTAATGCCGCTACAATCATTTCTTGGACATCATTCACAAGTATACGAATGGTTCTCGTTGTTATAATGGATTTAATAAATTAAAATGAGAAAAAAAAGTCGTGAATTTTTGGCCATGACTTAATTTCGTCAAGGGCGATGTGGGCATCCCACCCATGTGCATTAAACATTTTGGGAACACATTCATCGAGCATACTGCTAAGGAGTGAAATTTCCTGCTGAATCTGTGTTTTCTGATAACTACAATCTGGAAGTCAGGAGTGAATAGGCTACTTCTAGGCAGGCATCTATGCGGAATGTGTTTATAATTCGACCAAAAATTATACTTAAGTGTAATTTGTAATACAAATCTAATTAAAAAATATGCACCAAGGGAATCAACTGAATATTTTCAACCGTTATCGACCACACCATCGCTATCCATCATGTGAGATATAAAAGATATATAATTATAAAAAAAAAAAATATATAAATGCATGCCTGTGAAAAAAAAAGTTTCGTTTATGTTACATACAAGTTACTAGTCTAATTCTGGGCACTATCACTATCAAATTTTTGACAGTCATTAATTAGACTTTGTTCCAATAGTAATGTTTACTGAATAAGAAAGTTATTCTTCTGATAACTCACCAACATATTAGAACAGAAGCCTCACCACGAGGTCTAACGGATCCATTTGACGACCTAAACTAAATTGTTAAAGGGATGGAGCTATATAGGGTGTATATCTTCGTCCCTCTTTTTCGCTCGCACACTTGACTATATAACGCGTCGTGGTAAAGTCCCCAGTTGATAACAAAAATGTGCATTCCGCAGACTGCTGGAGTTCCTGCCGCTGAACCGCCGCAGCGAGGACGTGCTGGCGTCGTCCTTCGCGTCGCGCGGGCTCGCCGAGCTGCTGCGGCTGCACCGCGCGCAGGCCTCGCAGGTAACCACACATATACAACTTCTTTTCAAGCATTTAACGCTGCTGTACTCAACTGTGTACGGCAAAACTGTTGAGAGTAGTTAGGACTGGTTATAAGATCTAGATGTTTAATAGAATCCCTAATAATTATTCGTATTATGCGGGTTGGCCCGCTTGAAAGTTAGGCCCCATTTCATCTCCTTAGGGGTGAGTTTTGTTACTACCTTAGTGCTTGCCTATGTCATAAAATAAAGCCTAGTGTTTAATTTCACTTAACCTCAGTAATTTTGACAGTGCGTTGATATGTCCGGTGTCTTAGGGTCCTCGTCCTCGGCGACTTTTTGTAACGATACTGAACGCGAGTTAGTCTCGCGCAGTTGCAACACGCTACAGCATCGCTACAAAGTCGCTGTGGGCGAGGGGCTTTAAGTAGGTCATGCAACACGAATGTAGACGCAAAGGGAATTGGTATGATAGAAAAAACAATAAAAATGATTCTCTATTGTGGTTACTTACTTACTTACTTTTATGAACTAGTTTTAACACTTCGATCCACAACTACCCAACTTGTTCATACAAAAGTAGACTTTAAACATCGGAATTAAGGCCTATAGTGGCGTGGATGTGAGAGGACACCGGTGTCCTCTGAGCTAGGACAGATTAAAGAAGGGAGCTGATAAAAAAAGGGGTAGACAGCAAAATGGTTTTATTCTACATATTTATACTAAGATGTGTTTACGTTTGTGTTCAGGAGGCACGCCGCGAGTTGACGCAGGCCCTCCTGGACGAGCTGGCGGAGGACAAACCGATCCGAGATCTCATTCAGGAGCTGCGCGACATGGCCGTCAAGCACTCCATCCCCGAGCATGAAGTCGTCGCCATTGTGAGTATACACTTGCAGAAATGTCTTCACGTATAGTCCTCAGCATACAAGTTGAACGAAGGTTAATCGAAGCGGGGGGCTGCGCGTAACCATAGCAACGGGTCCAAATTATTTGCCGCGTACTAGTTAATCAAACAGTAAAAAAAAATAGAAAAGTAACCTACCTGTTTTTGTAATAAATACCATTTGAATCAAAGCAATATGGCTGACTGCAGAAGCAGCTGAAATTATCTAGTTACCGCTAGTGACCTCACTACTACTAAGTAGTAGTAGTGACGCCGGTATTTTTTTTGTTTTTTTATATATAGATAGTACGCATTAAATAATTTGTAGAAAAATTAAGTTTTTGCAAAGAGGTTTTTGTTTACAATAATCGGGTTAATTCTTGAAATGAAAGATCTCAATTTAACTGTATTTTCTTTTCACTAATGATTCATGGGCTTTTTAAAATAGCTTACACACATGTACAATTGTCATTTTACAATTTCATCAAGCAGCATCTGTATTGAAACTTTCTAATGATGATACTCGATGACGAGTCGGAGTGCAACTAGAAATCGTTTCGAGCTAGTTCAGACTGAGTTATTCAGTCCGTCCTGTGCTTGTCACGTCATCTATTTGCGCCTTGTCGATATGGCAGTCTGATCCAACACAATACCACCTACATTACCATCCCACAAATTAAGTTCATTATACTAACGTTGGTTGAATGTTTGTCACAGATATGGCAATGTGTGATGTCGCGTGGTGAGTGGAACAAGAAAGAAGAGCTGTTGGCGGAGCAGGCGGCCAAACATTTGCGCCACTACACGCCACTGTTGGCTGCTTTTGCGCAGTCTGCCAAGGCTGAGATCGCGTTACTTACTAAGGTATGTTTAAAGATGATTTGTCATATGTTCACATAACAGTTCCTTTTTAATCGCCACAGTCATGTATACATGACAAAGTGGAATGTGTAGAGTGCTATACGCCATTCGAAATTGGATATTTAAACAAACCTTTTTTACTGTTCGATTAACCGATTTTGACTTATTCCGTAAAGGATGGCATTAAAAGCAAAAAAGTCGAATACCAACAAATTCCTGTGGACGTCATTTATCATGCCACCGACGCAATAAGAAGTCAAAATCGGTTGAACAGACAGTAAAAAAAGTTTATTTAAATTTCTATCTTATTTCAAATGAAGTATAGGACTCCACGCCATGAAATAACATTCTTTTAAAAGTAAATAAATCCTTTTGTATTGTTTAATTATGCAACTAGACTACTTACCATTTATTTCATCCATATTAGCTATATTGCTTTAAATTTTTATCTAAATTTATTCAGCCGTGTGAGCGTGAAGAAGTGCAGACACCGACATAAACTTCGAGTGTTCGGCTAAAGAGCGGCGATCGCTTTGTGCATCGCGCCCCTGCGTCTCACTTCATAATACTAAAGAGAACCGATATTTCACACTGCGCATGTGGTAGTCAGCGCTCAAGATCCGTGTCGGTACCTGTAACAAACATACACACATCACACACACAAAACTTTTGCGTTTGTAATATTATTGTTGCTTACAGGCAAAAGATCTCTTCTTTAGTAATCACTAGCAAACTTTTATTTATGTTATGTATGTATGTTCAACTGATTAAATGCCGTTTTCCCCACAGGTGCAAGAGTATTGTTACGAGAACATGAACTTCATGCGCGCCTTCAGCAAGCTGGTGGTGATGCTGTACAAGACCAACGTGCTGTCCGAGGAGGTGATCCTCAAGTGGTACCGCGAGCCCAACTCCAGCAAGGGCAAGATGATGTTCCTCGACCAAATGAAGAAGTTCGTCGAGTGGTTGCAGAGCGCCGAGGAAGGTACGCAACCAACAAGCTACAGTCCTTTAGCAAGCGTCGGATTTATCCGACAAATACTCTCGCATCGATTTCGTTAGCATCACACATTCACGATCAAACACATCTTGTCAGCTGTTGTCTCACATGTAAGAATTGAATTGAGATGGATACCCAGTTGCAAACACACGACCCCGAAATAAACAAAACACAAGAGAATTTAAATGGATTAAAAGAGTGACCATGCAGTTCCTCACTGATTCCTTTCCATAGAATCGTTGCCACGTCTGTAAATTTTCTCGTTTCATTTTTTTGCAAATGGCAGCAATTTGTTTGTAGTCGCGTAACGATGCTAATAAAAATATTAATTTATTTCAGAGTCCGAGAGCGGCGAAGAAGAAGATTAGATTAAGAGCAGCGAGTGAGACTGACAACACAACGCGCCGTCCCACCATTGAAGCATAATCACAGCCCGCGCACCACGTCCGACACCAACAGACTGGCCGACGCCCGACCGACCGACCCGGCCGACACGACCGACACTCCCGACACATCGGGGCGGCGCTACAGTACCCGACGCGGCCGTCGCACCACACCTGTACCATAACTACTATAGGACCTACTAAAGGGCGACAGTACGGGACAATGTTTTCTACAACTGTATATTATTCATTTCTAAATAACATGTTGATGAAATACCATATTTTTTATTCAATTTTTTTAGTAAAATTCAAATAAATGGTGGAAACCAATTTTGTTGTTTTATTTTGTTGTAAGCGAGTGAGCAAATAAGCTTTTGTGATTTCATTTGTTCCTGGACTACTGTTTGTTTAGTCTTCAAGATGTTTTAAGTACCTATGAGTTGTCCTGAACCTGCGTGTTGTCAGGATCATGGTTTTATCTGTGCTGAATTAATTGTCATCAACTAAAGAACTTGGGAATAGCGAATGGTGCTGTTAAAGGGGTAAAACGTAGGAATACTGCTAGAAAACAATAAATGGTTAAAAAAAATAAATGCAAATAGCAGTTGTTATTGCTGTTAACAACCGTTATTGGCATTTATTTTTATAAATAATTTATTTGGCGCGCTTATTTTGAGCGCTAAAGTTCGCAGAGCCTAACTTCAGACGCGCCAAGTCGGCCGTACTGTACCTCTACCATGAGTTTTAAGCAATAGTATTCGTCGTTACTCGATATCGACGCCGTAAATATTTTGTATGGCAAATTTTGGTTCTGCAAGTGACCGCTAGAGGCGCTGCAAAATTTGCCATACAAAATATTTACGGCGTCGATATCGAGTAGCGACGAATACTATTGCTTAAAACTCATGGTAGAGGTACTGTACTCGCATCAAAAACTAATACCTGCGACTCTTCTACTCTTTATTTTGATATGAACGTTCCAATTGTCACATTACTTGTTCTCCAACTTTTTTTGGAATTGACTGAGACGCAGAAATAGTGTTTCAATCATTTCGGTTATTCCCTGCAAGATCAACTAACGGCGACCTTCAAATGAACGCCTAAAACTAAAAGCGCAATGTTGCATTTTCAACTTCCGTAGCAAAGCAAGAATAGCAAATATATTAAACGTGCTTTCATTTAGAAATCTGCTTTTTACTGCCCAGTGTAAAGCTCTACTCACATTGGTGCATATTCGAAGTATCAGTTATTTTATTACAACTCGCGACGATTAGATCAGTGAATTGAACCTTTGTGAATGGCGCATGTGCAACGCACGGCGATGCGTGTAACCGCCCGACTCCCAAGCGCCAATTCGCGAAGGCGCGCGTGGACTCGCGGATAAATATTTGTATAACTCTGTACCTTAGCTATGAGGAAATAAAGATAAATATGCGCTGTATGTGTAATTTTTCGATTCTTCGACTCTGCACCAGTGTCAGTTGAGCCTTATAGTCCCTTTCAACATAAATTAGAAAATAGAACAGTCCACCAATAGTGTTCTTAAATAGGTATAAATGGAATCTGCATGGATTTTGAAAGCCAAGAGTAGGTAATGAATAAGCTGTAAATAACGTCACATGACTTCTACAAAAACATAAAATAACCGACTCAGTATTAAAATGTACACGTGTTTTGAACAAATAAAACATATTCCTATTGAAATCTACCCTTTTTCATTTGTATATTAGCAGCTACAGTTATTTTTGCGTACAACTACACGTCTTTTGTGACCATTCCCCACATTTAGAATTAGCACAATCGAAAACCTTGGAGGACCCCAATTCCGTTAGTTATTGACTTGAATTATTCCAGCTTCGTATGACGGGTTTTATGAAACTAGAAGGTACGAGTATGTAGCTACCTTTGTTTGGGATATAAAAGATTTATTTCGTAATAGGTAAGCAACTACATACCTACCAAACTTCTTGGTCGAAAAGAAAAGTTCATGGAAGTCCATTCAAAGTTAATGACGGCTCTAAAGTTTGCCTATCTCTGCGCAGCGCTGCCTTTTTTCCATCTGTGAACCATGCTATCATTTGTATCCAGCCCTAAGAAAATTACACAACCTGACGCCACCAGCAATTGTTAAGTAGCAGTAGGCAGAACATATTGCTCGCAGAACATATGGTCGATGGGGGAGGAAGGTTCTGGAGTGGAAAGCGTCCTATAAGGTGTACCGATAATCTGGTGAGGGTCACGGGAATCTGTTAGATGCGAGGTGCATAGGACCGGTCGTTATGGAGACGCTTAGGGGAGTCCTATGTCCAAAAGTGGACGTCTTTTGGCTGAAATGATGATGATGAGGCCACCGTCCCGTTTTGCATTACGTATAATTTCAATCTACCTGTTTGACCCACCTTTTTCTGTCAAAATTTGTTTACCAAAAATTTTAGCGAGCAACTATATCCTATTAACAAACACAAGTGAAAATCATACACAAAATTATTAGGTACGATTATGCGATTGGAAAAAATCTTGAAAGAAAACAAAAGAATTTATAATTTCTTTAAGTAAACGTCCGCTTAGCGAGGCCAATGAACTGTTCTAGTTAGTACGCAACGACCGACAACTACCTACAAGGTCATTGACTCGTTTACCTAGAGAGTTTTTGAAAAAAAAGATACTTTATTTTTTTTCTCTAAGCACAATAAATTTTTTTTGTGTAGTGCGACATATCCGCGCAAAACGGCATTTTCGAAACTATTTTTTTTAGGAATAGAACTTTAGAGGTATGCGGAACAGGATTAAGGTCTCGTTTTAAATCCTGTGTGGCGCTATAGATGTCGCTACAGAACTATTTACAAAGGTAAGTTTGTACGGAGCCCATGGTGCGCGATTTTAACTTGCACTTTACCTTTTTTTAGGTAGAAAGAAAATCATCAAACATGTTCTACAGCAGGGAGAGGGAGTGTCAAACTTATACTGACTAAAACCGACCTGGGCTCCAGTTGCCCTTTGCACACCAGGGCCACGGTAGCTTTCGAACAATCCCGTCCAAAACTGAAATATCTAATGCCTTGATCACACGTACCGAGCAAACGGCGATACAGTGCTCTCGACTGAATACTCGGTACGTATAAACATAGCGCCGAGTGCTCGGCCGAGCGCTTATCTCTACTACTCGCTTACATCACTGTCTCGGCCGAGCAACATTTTACTGTCTTGCCCTTTTACTCGATACGTATACTTGCTTACATTGCCAGTCGCCTCGTCTAAAAAACCTCTAAAAAGAATGAGGGAGGCGTACCTACCTACCGTTCATACAAAAGAGGTTCGTTGGATTCAGAGGGGAATCAAACAGGTTAGTGATGTAAGGACGTCGGTCTAGGCTGGATTTATTTTTAAATTAGTAAAATATTAAGTTTTAGGTAATAAAACTATATCAAATGTTAATTTATTCTTGGCTAAGTACAAATACGTAGGTATCTACTAATATTTTAGTGTAGGAAGGTAGACTCAGGGACCTGCTCCAACTGAGGAAATAAAAGTATTATATTTTGGATAGTAGATATCGCTATGTATCATCGCATAAAACCTGTAATAATACACATATACCTACATATAATTCCAATTTCTTGGAAAATACCAAAAAGCTTATAAATTGGACCAACGAAAGGTAGGTAGGTTACTTACTTGCTCAAAAAATATTGTCATTTGACTCCATTTCTTAATTTGAAAAGGATTGTTCATCTTTACAGTGTTTACATTCTAAATTAAAAAAAAATAACAGAAATCATTCGTTCATTTTTCAAATTGATTGCGTAATGTCACTTCGGTCGTTTTGTGCCCATAGACAAAATAAAGCAAGGGGAGGCAACCTTCCGGAGCATTCATGGAAGACTTGTTTAACGGCCATAACATTGTCCCGACGTTCGTTTTGTTTAGCCCCTCTTAGTCCAAGGACAGCGCGGTCCGACTCTCCAAGGTCACGTCAGGTGATGCCAAAAGGTCTACACGTGTTTAGCATTAACGGTTTTATTATTATTATTAGGAACATAATGAGCATTGAGTTTAAATAGAGCGTAATAAGATGTTACAGTTGGCGGCTCCATTGTTGTGAATTTACATCTTGGATTACAAGGTACAGAATATTTAGGGAAGGATCATGTTGAAACGGCAGTCTTGCAAGCTAGGCTGGGCTGATAGCGATTTTACGTAAGTACTACGTAGAGAGATACATGGTACCTACTAGATAGTAATCAATTTCATAATAGGTAATAGTCGGTACCTACCTAAGCAGGTAAGTCTATCATGTGGAAATGAACTTACCGTCTAAAATATATAATATTATAATCTAAGAATTTAGTTTGTCACAATCGCCAGTTCGCAATACACCTAACCTACCTGCTTATCCACAGAATGCCGATGCAGTGGCTGGCGGAACTATACGGTGGCAAGGCTGTCAAAATGCCATGGACCTCTGCACCGATGGGACCCCCTGTCCGAGAAGCCGCGAGTTCCGAAAAAGTAACCTAACCAATTATACAAAATGTATTAAAATTAAATCACAATTTGACGATTTTTCTGGGGTCCCATCAAATGAATTTGCCACGGGCCTTGGATGATATAGTAACGCTTACGCCACTGCTCCCATGTCATCATACTTAACTGTAAACAGCAATATAAATTTCCTTATTTAACAATTACACAAATAAGTGTTTTCCCACGCAAATAACAACATACAATAGCCGATGAAAGGAAACTAATTCCAATTCGTGATAGGTCAAATAAATTGCTGTTAATTGCTAAAGTTTTATATTTAAGTACAAAAGCTTAGGCTTAGTAATCGTCTAGTAAACAATGGCGGTTGATAAAAGTTTAATGTTATTTGGAAACGATGTCTATCAAAGTACAAACTATGTACCGAGCCTATCACAGCAAGATTCTGTGATCATAGCAAATAGGTAGGTACAATGCGCGGTGATTGCAGTGTCGGATTCTTTTTTGATTTTCTTTCCCTTATAGGATCACTTTGTTGTCCGTCTGTCTGTCTGTGAAGGCCCTTTATCTCGGGAACGCGTCGAGATATCGAGATGAAGTTAAGACCTCGGCGGTCTGCGGTCCCTTGAAGTTTTGAAAAAAAGCAAACTCTAATCAAACAACAAAAAAAAGTTAGTTTTTTTTTTAAAAATAACCTTGAAATTTGAACTTCTGAGTTTGATTTAAAAAAAAATCAAACTTAGGCCGTTTATGTTGCAAAAAAACGTTAATTTCGATGCTCTCAAGGTAATCAAAATTCATAGCTACTTCCCGTTGATCTAGAATCCTGAATTCTTGCATGAAGCAAGGTCTCACACTCATAACATAAGCAAGGTAAATATAGCCTACCATGGTGGCCGTAATCTACCTCGGGGACCTAGAAATTCACGTGTGGATTCACTACTTCGAAAATTTTGACACAAAACTGCATAAATTTTTAATAGAACAATGTGTCATAAAAAATACTTACAATACTAAATACTTAAATGTGTTAGGGATCAATATTGTTTGAAAATCTAGCAAAATCTATTAAAAATATGATAGGGTCGTTGAATGACCTGAGTGTAGTACCTACTTAACGTACTTACAACATCTTCGATTCTTTGATTTTGATATTAAAGAGTACGGTTTTATTTTATAAAAAAGTTTGTCATTCCAAAATACCGTAATTACAAAGCCTAATGAAAAATACGAATCACTCAAAACTACCCCAAGATATCTCCCAATAAAATGCAATTTAAAAAACATATAAATATTGGCCCATCTAGCATCCTCACTTAAATAATACTTTTAAGTTCACAATTTAAACTGGTCTTCGGTTCAGCAGCTGTAGCATAGGAAGCGTGGTAGAAAAGCCGACAGATCACATCAATAGGCCGCACACCTGCGCAGGAGTCTTTGGGCTCGCAGACGGTTCCTACATAAGTACTTGATGTAAGGGCTGCCACGAATTACTGCGAATTAATTTCGAATCCATCTTCGGTGAAAGAAAAAGGAAAAACCTTCGTTTTGGACGGAAAAATGTTCTTAGGCACAGGATATTTTACGTTATTTGCAGGTAATGGTGTAGTTGTAAATTCAAAAGAGATTCATGAAATACCTAAAAGGTTTTACAAAGGTTCTATGATTCTCTGGATCTACCGAAGAATCGCTGTTAGAGATAAGACCGCCATTGTGGCCATAGATATAAGTTTCTGCAAAAGTTTTGTTACTTATAAAATAAAAGGTTTAACAAAGGTAAAGGTCTTCTCCAGATTATCTAGGTCTTCAAGAGAATTATAGCTAAAAATAAGACCGCCATTGTGGCCATAGAAAGTTTGTCAAAAAGTTTTATTAATATTTTGGAGTGCAATAAAGTTGATTCTATTCTATCTTCAAAAAAAAAAAAAAAAGATTGTCTCTGCAAAATTAGTGTCATTGCTCAAATTTTTTCAAACAAAGAAATCTAAATACAGCCACTTATCTAAGTTAATTTCGCAACCATAACCTATGAACACTTTGCATAAAAATCTAAAAAAAATATTCAAGAAAAATCTTGAACAAAAACTAAAAAGGCGGGCTGAGCTCGCAGCCCTCGGGTACACAAAGCTTCACTTATCCCGACATGAATGCGACAATCACTGATATAGAATAAAAGCTCCCGCGATACCCATGTACGCAAAAAATGCTAACAAGATCCCCCTTTCAAAATCAACCGAGCTTACTCGAATTGCAGATGTCTTATTATTTCTCTTATAAACCGAGATTCCTCAAAGTTTCCTGTATTAATATCATTACCATAAGTTTTAATATCAAAATGATCCCTTCTTGAATGATAATGGGTAGTATTGTATAACCATTTTGGGTTTTTGGCCAGTTACATCCAAGTATTTCCAAGGTACGGAAAGCCGGAACTGGAAGTCTTTTGATAATAAAAGTGTTACATCAATGGGGTGATTTTCAAGGTAAAGGTTGGTAGTACAATGTGTCGAGCTCAAAATGGTAAGGCACTGTGCTCAGATCGATGGCCACACCGAATAAACGTGTAAGAGAAAAGTGACAACTTTTCAGTAAAAAATAAAAACGTATATACTTCAATAACGCTCATTTCATTGTAAATAGATATAAATAATGTATAATCGAAATAAAGGTAAAAAAATAAACTATAGATTTGTATATTTACTTCTTTAAAAAAATCAACGAGTTTCAAGAAATTCATGAAAAACTACTTAATGTTTTTACTCTTGTGAAATACGCATGACTAGGTTTCAGTAATATGTCATTACACGTTTATTCGTGTAATAATACACAACGAATAAAATGTACTTAAGGTTACACTATTATTCTCCGTAAATCAAGTTTGTTTTTGAACCCAGCTATAACTATTTACACGCTTGTTTACAGTACATTGCTCTGCCATCATATGATTGGAAAGATCGAATACACTTATGTCAGAGTTAATAAGATCAGATTTCGTTTATGTAATACATCTTTGTTAATGCATGGAAAAAAAATAATTAAAAAGGTTGAAATAAAATACAGATATTATATAGAATAAAAAACACAAAGTACTAATCTTATTGATTAAAAAAAAAATAACAAATTGCAATATTAGAAACACTAGTCCTCCTCCTCACTTTCATTGGCGACCGAGATGGAGTTATCTAATGGTAGTAGATTTTTACAAAAACTTTGATAATGGTTTGGTATTGCTCCTGAATCACAAAGACTTATCAAATCTTTCAATAACGGAAGTGGTATATGTAACATGCCAGTGTACGCTAGTTGAGGCTTTCAACATCTTCTGTAGGTTCTCCCCGCCTCATTCTTGAGTTAGTTCTTATCAAGATTTGCATCTCTCGTAATTCGTCTTCCAAACTATATCTGAAGAAAATTTACTAGAAGTTTACTTCTTTTATTTTGCTTCAGTAAATTTTATCACCATTTGAGTTCTTTCCCTATAATAACTCTTTAAAATCCATAAAATCATTTGTTTTACTTGATACTTATGCCCAGTAACTTTAGTATTCTCTATCAAGTAATACATTTGATCGGGAGTGTATACACCGTTAAATTTTGGTCGTTTTAATCTCACGGAGCGTCGATTCGGTACATGAAACACTATCGATTTGTAAAGATAAAAAGGATTTCGCCGAAATCGGTCAACTGGGGATCTTCTAGCGTATGCCATCCACATCTGGAGTGAGGCCATCGAGAACCATGGGGAAGCGCTTGCCTTTTTCCTCGACGTCTCGAAGACTTTCGATAGGGTCTGGCACGAAAGCCTGATTAGTAAGCTTTCTTCTTTCGGTATACCAGCTGGATTGTGTGCTTTGATCGTAGACTTCCTGAGGGATCGGTCTACCTGAGTGGTCATCGATGGCTGCTCATCTGGTAAAATGACCATTAATGCCGGGGTCCCTCAGAGGTCAGTACTCTCGGCAACATTGTTCTTGCTACACATAAACGATCTACTTAAACTCGGTGCCTTTGGGTATGCAGACGACCGTATTGTTGCTGAGAGTTACATATCCAGCGTACGAGCTAGTGGGTCACAGATTCAGTCTCTTCGAGAGACTATGGTTGAGCGCTTGAACTTGTCCTTGGAGGCAGTCTCTGAATAGGGCGATGACAATTTGGTCAGGTTCAATGCTGCTAAGACCCAGGGCGTGTCTATTTTCCGCTAAAAGCAATTCAGCCCTGCTCCAACTTTCCGTGCCGATAACCTACCATCTTAATCTTCTTGGTGTAACGTTGACATCTACTCATCATCTACTCAACTTTGGGCCATACATCGAAGCAAAGGCTCAACTGGCTGCAAAAAAGCTGGAAATCCTCACAAAGGTCAAACAGTACTTCACGCCGGAACAGCTGCTCAAACTTTATCAAGCGCAAGTTCGATCGTGTATACCAGCTTGATGCGCTTGAGAGAGGCAAGCCAGGAGGATTATTGGCAATAATGCACTCGTCGAGCCGAGGCTTCAAAGTCTTTAACATCGACGCCAAGTTGCTAGCCTGTCGGTTTTCTACCGGTTACATTTCGGGGAGTGTGCGACAGCATTGCATAGCCTAATTCCGCCTAGCCCGTTCCATCATCGGACTACCAGACGTACGGCGTTGCGCCACCGGTACATGTTTTTTTTTTTATATGGTGGATAAAATCAACCACCAGGGCCCCGGGTGACATTTTCACATAACCTTTCGCCGCAGTAGGCTCCGGCCCTGCTGGGGCCCTATAGTTTGCTGACAACTCCTTGAGGCGCGCGGGAACAGTGCATGCCGTAAACGACTTGAGCTCAGACCGGTCTGTTAGCGGACGGACGGACAGCGAGCTACCCATTGCCCGCCGTCCGCGACTCCGTGCCTTCGGTGGCCAGAAATCGGGTTCGCAATCCCGGCGGTGGCGGTGGCTTGTGCGCCGTTGCCTGATGCGGTCGGCCTCCTCTTTTGCTAGCATTACTGCTTCGCAGAAGGAGGCGACCGCCTGCCACTCCTCCTCGTTCCAGAGCATGGCTTGAACCAAGGCCCGGCGCGAGAGATCACCGCCGCCGATCGCCGCCACGAGGACACGGCGATGCTCTTCCCAAGCGGGGCACACCTCGACTGTGTGCAAC
Organism: Leucania comma; assembly: GCA_958295575.1. NCBI lineage: Eukaryota > Metazoa > Arthropoda > Insecta > Lepidoptera > Noctuidae > Leucania > Leucania comma. The sequence continues at coordinate 2,457,445 of OY282484.1, forward strand.
ATCGTGTCCTCCGAATGGTCTGCACAGTGGCGACATCCGGTCGTCGTCTTCGCACGAATCTTGTACAGGTACGTCCCAAACTGGCCGTGTTCGGTTAGTACCTGTGCCAAATGGAAGGCGACGACGCCGTGAAGCCTTTCCAGCCACGCCTCAAAGAGGGGCCTTACCGCTTCGATCGAGGCGTGCCCAGCGCGGGTTTGCGACAGTCGCTCTCGCCATTTCACCATGAGATTCCGCCGGAACTCTGTCCGCCATGCCGAAACTTGTCGCGGCAGCAGAGTTTGGCCCCGGCGTTGCATCTCCACGCGTAAGTCGTGCACCGCTACATGTTGGACATCCCACCTATACGCACAAAGTGTTTTGGGAACACATTCATTGTAAGAGATAATTTTGTAAGAGACAATGCAATACTTTAATTTTATTAACCTATTTATAATAATACTTCCATTTTGTGTAATAAAACATTATAATAAAGTTTGCATACATTTCTACACGAATAAACGTGTAAGAAGACATTGCCCAAATTCGAAAACAATTAGAAATCTTCTCAAACGTCTGTAAGTTTTAACATGTTTATTCTTGTGTACTTGGCGACTCAAAAAGCATGTAATAACAGCATAAACTATTATTCCTATAACTTTTAAATTAATTGTTTCCCTAGAATAAAAAAATAAACAATTATAATACACGTGTTTTAGGTCTAAAATTCATAAAAAAATTTAAATAGGTGCAAGATAGGTAAAAGAAACGAAAAATGCAAAAAAAAAAAAAAATCGTGTAAGAGCTCTTGCACGTTTATTCGGTGGGGCCATCGAGATGCAGATTGCATAGTCATTGGTTGCGTGTGTTGCGGACGTCCGCTTCATGGTTGATCCTATCCTTCCAAATTCTAAATTTCTAGAGCATCACCAAAGACTTTCATCACAGTTAAGTTTTTCTGACAACCTAACACACTGCCTTATTAAAAAAATCTACAATCAGGCTTGATCCGGAACTTGTTTTTCTGTCATCATCTGTGACGTCACGATGCGCCCACGCACCTTTTAATAACTGATCAATAAGCAGAGAAACCGAACGGCGGATTTTTTTTTTATGTTTACCACAATACCAATGGGATAGTTGTAGGTTATGGATTTATGTGCAAATAATATTTTTTGAGCAGCTTTATGGCTGTTTAAAAATAAAAAAATAAAAAAATCATATAGGCCTGCATGGGCACTTATAAAACGTCAGAAGCTAGTGTAGGGTTCCAAATTGGCGATAGATGATAGAAAACAGATTACCTAATGTATACAGGGGTTTACCATGACGTGATAAAATGTCAGGCGTGCTAGTGAGAAACAGAAATGGATACACTATATATAGCTCCATCCCTCTTTAACAATTCAGTTTAGGTCGTAAAATGGATAGCGTTAAGAGCTTATAGTAGGGCCACAGAAATTAAATGACAATACGATCCAAATTGAGCAAATGCTATTCTTCATTTGTATGTTTGTTTATATAATCATTGATGTATTGCTTAGTCCTATATTTAATAAAGTAATAGGCTTATTATTCTAAGCGTTATTATTCTAAGGTATAGTAATAGTAAATGTAAATGTAATGACAAGTGGTTACTTAAAAAAATAAAACCTTCACAAATACTACGAAACAAGAATAATTTAAAGTTTTAAGAAAGTTACAGATACCTAGAATAATGATGGTCTGTCAAAAATTTAATTACCACGAGATAGCGTAGAATAATGCAATTCGTCTTCTAGCTGCGCATCTTTTTAAATTCAATTTTAACTCATAGAAACTTCTTACCTTAAAAAAAAACTGTAAAATTAAATACAAGAACAGACCGAAGGATGGCCAATTTACGAATTCAATTACAAATCTCCGGCAAAATACTCTGAATGGGCATTAGAATGCTCAAAAAAATACCCATTCCATATTCAAATTAAACAAACACCGACTGCGTTGTTCCAAACTTGAAAACCGAAAAATTAAAAATATAGACAGCAACTTTCTCTGCCATTGTCTACCAGCGTTCCTTTTGATGTAAACTTAACGTAAATCATAAAATTCCTTAGAAGTAAGGACGTCGAGAGACCCGAGATGGATTGTTAATTTTTTTACCTAAGCAAGTACAATAAGTACCCAACCGATGCTCGGTACCTGCCCTTTCTGAGAAATGGATGTGAAAAAAAAAACGCTTTTGTAATGTTTCCGGGGACCATAGACAATTTGACAATACAGTTCGAAATTCGAAAGACAGAATTTGTAATACGAGTTTAAAAACGGAATTTAGGAAAGTACATTACACGGGCTTTGCTTCCTTTACAAAGAATGATCATGTTATTTTATCTTATGGGTACCAGCTGAAAAACTAAACGCATGCACATATTATTTAACAAAAAATAATACATTTTCGCCGACCACAGATCACCATTTGCTCTCCCCTACCGGCCATCACAAGCCAGCATCCAGCAGAACCAGAAGGCCAGTATCGGGATGCAAATAATCCCAAGTAGGACATAAAAAAAATCATACTAAATAGGTATATTACATCGTACACATAACAATCCAATTTTGTTAAATCGGTTAACCTGTCAAAATTAAAAACCATTTTTTTTAGTAAGTTGCCGCTTCCATAAATCTTGGACCTATTTATATTTGAATACAAAATGTTTGTAAATGAATACTTCGTAAAACTATATGGAATATATTAATTTAAGTCGAAAAAAACAACACTTTCTTCTTTTTAAATGTTTTAAATTTTAATGGGAATCTAAAAATTATGCAAAAATATTCTATAGCAACATGTGCAAGATATATTTCACTCATTCAATCTTAAATTCCTATTCATTCACAGAAAAAGGTGTGTTGTTTATATCCATAAATAAAAAAAATCTATCGTTCGTATCGAAAGTTTTGACAGGTCTTTGCAAAATAACAAAAAATAATACAAAAATTTAAATTTTATTTGTAGGCAATTTTTTGATCGTGCTATTGACTATTTTAAGCTTTATCATATATCCGCTTATTTTGGCAGTGGAATTTATTTGATGATCTTTTAACCCGTTGTTTGCCGCCTAGTTAAAAACATGCTGAGGTAAAAACTGGTTAAAATTTAGTAGGCATTATAAAAAATGACAAAAGAATTTATTTATTGCTGCTAAAATAGTGAATATGTAAATTATTATGTAAAATGCGTACTAAAATGAAAATCTAGAGGGAGAGAGGGAGTGCCAAAGTTTTATTGACCAAAACCCTGCTGTGTTCCTTCAGTTGCCCTTTGCGTTGCAAAGCCATAGTATTCTCGCAGCCCAGTTTCTAGATTCAGTTGACTTTCTTCGTCTGCTCGATAAAGTCAATAACGCAATGAATTATATTGATTTTTTAAACAATATGAATAAGAATTGCCATTGATTTTGTAGTAAAAAGTAGGTATCAAACAAAATATCTTGGGGCCCAAGTGTTGCATCTTTACAAAGACCTTTCCTCAATTCTTTATCGTCAACGTGAGCATAATATAAAAGCGAGTTTTTTCATCCAGACGTTATTTATAAAAGAGGCAACGTGAAAAAAAAGAAATAATGCCGGATAGCTCAGTGCGACTTCAATATTACTCGAATATTTCACAAAACTTGTTCCAGGAAATACGTATTTTTTTTTCAAAAACCCAAATAAAAAGGTTTTTGAAAAAATAAAACCATCTGTACTAAACTTAAATGAGCAAGGTTTCTCTAACTAAATACATATATAGTTTTTATATTTAGAATTTATGAGTTCAATATGGAGGGTTTTTTTATGGTAGGTAAAATCATCCAATGACAAATCCCGCCCTTGGGCGGACCGGGAAGTAGTGTCAGACTCTTACTGACTAAAAACTTACCCCGTTCCTTCGTTGCCTATAGTGCCGGGGCTGAGCCTTCCTCTCAGAAAACGGCCCTTGACCCCAGCAGGCTTCGAGCCTTCGACCCTGTCTGCCTGCAGCTAACAGGCTGGGCCTCTACGGTTTGCTGACAGCTCCTTGAGGCGCGCGGGAACAGAACGCGCCATCGACGACTTGGGCTCGGTCCGGTTGGTTACCGGACGATCGGACAGCGTGCTACCCATTGCACGCCGTCCACAAGCTCGCGCCTACGGTGGCCGGAAATCGGGATCGGAATTCCGGCGGTGGCTGGGGCGAGCGCCCCGTTGCCTCTGCCTGATGCAGTCGGCCTCCTCCTTTGCTAGCATTACTGCTTCGCAGAAGGAGGCGACTGCCTGCCATCCCTCCTCACTACGGACCATGGCCTGAACCAAGGCCCGGCGAGAGAGATCGCTGCCGCCGATCGCCCCCACGAGGACACGGCGATGCTCCGCCCAGGCGGGGCACACCTCAACAGTATGCTCCATCTTGTCCTCCGGGTGTTCCGCACAGTGGCGACACCCGGGCGATCAATATGGAGGTTCAAAGTTCACGTAAAATAGCTGATTTTCTGAGGTCTTTACTGGATTTGTTTTACACAAATTGTTGTTTTCATTTCATTAGAAACCTAAATAATATCCACAAGATATCTGTGTTTCCAAAATATTTAGAGAAAGATGTGTGATAAAGTCATAAATTATTATGACGAGAATGCCTCAGGCATTAAGTCCGCCTGTGTACCTTTGTGTTGCATAAAGTTGAAATAAATAAATAAATAAATAAATACATCGGGTAAGAGCGGTTGTGTGGAAAAATGTGTCTCGCGGTTGGATGCTTATGTCTGTCTGAAACAGAGACGTAGCTACCGCCGCATCCGCTAATGCGATACGTGGCCCACAGGCTTCAGGGGCCCCGAATTATGGAATTATAAAATCGAAAAATTGTTGCCTGAAAACTCAAATTCTGAGTCCTAATGAGAGACTCAAATCGGCCTGCTTTGACAATTCGGTGCCAATTGGGCTTATTTCGTAAAAAATACTCGGGGTTTGTTGCTCGTCAGGTCCAAATTGGGCCCCATTTTTTTTTATTATATGGGGCCCCTTTCTGGCAAGCTACGCCACTGATCTGAAATTACATGAAATCAAATATTTTCCACCTTATTCCAAAATGCGATATAAAATAGTTCCGGGACTATTACTAGGTTTAATCCCGATTAAACGCTATCTAAATGTAGTTTTCGGGATTATTACTTACCAATTAAAAGCGATCTAAATGTACATATTTCCGGGACTATTATTAGGTTTAAGCCCAATTAAAACTAGTAATAGTCCCGGAACTATTTTAGATCGCGTTTTGGACTATAGCGGCCAGTGTCCATTTTGTTTCCCTGAATCGTTTAGTGTTAGTTCTTGTTGTAAAATATAATATTCATAAACATCTAAACTAAACGATAAATCTAGCAGATATGCAAAATATAACATTATAACCAAAATATGTATATTCAACTTCAACTAAAAACTTTACAACGTAATCTGGACAGGTTTTTGAAATTAGAACTCTAGAAGTCACTGACCACCGATCACCACGCGGAATTGAACTGTTTAGATTTAAATTTCGTGTTTTACAATTTTATTATAAAAATAATGTATTTTCTTGGTTTCTCACATAAATCTTTGTTATCAGGATTTATTTTAGAAATTCTGTAATATTTTGAAACAATAAAGTCATGTTGAGGGTTGTCCACAAGGATATCTTGAATACCTACCTAAACTATAATTTTTAATTACAGGAAATAAAGTGACAGCTATAACAATGGTTGTTTGACAGTTGGGCATTGTTATTTGACAGTTGGGCATTGTCCACTGCTGTCACTTTACTTCGTCTAATTAAAAATCATAGTATACACGAATGGCTGACGGAACGTTGAAAAGTTCTTGCGGCGTTTCGTTTATGTCCTTAGTAAAAAAAACTGGTTAAGTGCGAGTCGGACTCGCACACTAAGGGTTCCGTACAAACTTATAGAAATAGTCCAATTTTCGAATAGTTTCGAAAGTTTTCCGCATTTAATTTTTTAATTTTTTTTTTGTTACGTAACGACAAATTTACTGTTTTCAGTTTTATTCCTATATTTGTGCTTTCAGAACTTGCTTCATGCCAAATTTCAGGATTGCTATAGGTCAGCGGGAAGTAGCCTATGAATTGTGATTCCCTTGAGAGTGTAAAAATATTCATTTTTTACGACATAAACGGCCGAATTATTTTTTCCCATTAACTTAGAAGTTTGATTTTTTCACAGCTTCAAGGGATTGCTGGCTTGAGTATATTTTTTAATTTCAACTCGATACCTCCTCGCGTTCTCGAGATAAAGGGTCATGACGGACAGATAGACAAACAGACATATGAACAACAAAGTGATCACATGAGGGTTCTGTTTTTCCTTTTGAGGTGTGGAACCCTAATAACCCTCGTTTTTAAAGAAGCGAGCACTTTTAGGTGCGAGGCCTAGCTACGCCACTGCCTCCCTCTCCCTCTCCATCCTTCCTTGCTTTTTAGAGCTTAGTGTTTACTATATTAGTGTTTCAAGTAGGGCAATAAACCTCCTTTGAGTTTGCCGTGGTCGTGTAATAATTAATTAGGTACTGTTACATAATGGTTTTTTTTTTTATTTTAGGTAAAATCATCCAATGACAAATCCCGCCCTTGGGCGGAGCGGGAAATAGTGTCAGACTCTTACTGACTAAAAATCTACCCTGTTCCCTCCCTGCCTTGGATCCGGGGCCCTGGTTTCATACCTCCCCAGAGCCCCAGACTAGGCCTCGACCCTACTGGGCCCCTACGGTTTGCTGACAACTCCTTGAGGCGCACGGGAACAGTGCGCGCCGTAAACGCCTTGGACTCGGTCCGGTCTGTTACCGGACAAACGGACAGCGAGCTACCCATTGCCCGCCGTCCGCAAGCCCACTGTTACATAATGGTGGAAATTGCTCACGATAGGGTTGCTCGGGCTCCGTCTCCCACAGCCCGGAGGCTGCTGTTACGTTGTCCATGGCACCAGTGCGTTCTGTCACAAGTTTGAGACCTGTAAAATACAAAGCAGCACATTACTTCACTATTTTCAACATTATAATATTCAAATCGTTTGCTTTTCAACGTACACATTATTTCTGGCCTATTTGCTTGCGACGAATGCCCGGTATCAGGATGGCGCCTCTTGTTCCCATTTCACAGGGAACTTTTTCAGTGTTTGAGCCTCAGGGTGGCTTGACTCATATCCAATGTACCAAAGATTTAAATGACATCGTTCCTCAATACATTATTCTGAACTAGCGACCCGCCCCAGCTTCGCATGGGTGTAATAGTGATATTAAATATATTATAACCTTCCTCTTGAATCACTCTATCTATTAAAGAAACCGCATCAAAATCCGTTGCATATTTTTAAAGATCTAAGCATACATAGGGATAGACAGCGGGAAGCGACTTTGTTTTATACTAAGTATGTAATGAATAATGATGATTATAATTACACCAATTATTAAAGCGCTTACCTTGTGTACTTGTCGTCCTCTTTTATCAATAAAATACATTGTGCACGACACTACATTTAACTTCTATACTTATTATAGTTTTGTATAGGTATATATATTCTTATTGCACCTTCACTGCAACTTGCAGCAGGATAATGAAAGCTGAAGAATCTCGTTCATAAAATCGTTCCGTCGCGCACAGTTGCATTCAACGCACTAGTGTGAGGGTAGTCAGTGATTACACAGATTGCATCCCTCGTTCGATATTTACCTACCCACATTTTGTATCTTTAGAGCGGTTTCGTACTACGTCCGATCGGAACCCATAAGTATGGTTACGGTCCATACTTTCGTAGCCGAAACGGTGGGATGAGAGCGGGTTTTTGACGGATCGGAGTCGGATCGGACGTAGTGCGAAACCGCTCTCATTCTACCGTTATTTCTCTTTTTATTTTTTCTCTTGTTTTATTCGTCTTTTATTTATTTAAACACACTATCTTGCACTTATTTAATGCAGTTAACATATTTCGCAATTTTTTAAAACATTAGGTTTATATTATTTTAGTATGCATCACCGCTACATACTTACAACTCCAAAACGGTTTTACGTCCATTGTGTCACAACCTCGGGTTCAGTTGAAAACCAGCGTCAGGCGCTAGTTGTCTGGCTTTCATGCTGAACTGGACCTATTTTGGTGCATGACAGTAATATATATGTCAATGGGTGCAGCCGTGAGGCACACAACTGTATTTTTTTTCTTTTTGTTATTATATTTTTTCGTGTTACCTAATTTATTATGTTTGTGTCGTATATTGTACCGAATAAATTCCTTTTCCTTCTTTCTTCCACACGTCTCATTAATAAGTAGTACTTAATTAAGATAACTGTTGACTAAATGTTACAAATATGTCTTTAAAAACCATTTTATACGGCAATTACTAATAAATAATGTTAACTTGTGTTATAAATGTGAGAGCAAACAGCTAAACGTTTATTATTTCCGTTCAGTTTGATCTAAATTGTTTAATTTTTATTCTAATTAGCGTCTTTTAGTTTGTACCTAACAGTATAAAGAAATGAAATGGACATGTCTATTACAGGCATGAAAAATAAACATAACTTATTATTATATGGTGTAATATTGAAGCAATGGTGGCCGAGTGGTAACGGCCCTGATCACGAGTTGTAGGTTGCAGGTTCAAACCCAGCCAGGCGCATTACTTTGTGTAATTTATTTCATCACCACTGCTCTCAAAACGGTGAAGGAAAACATCGTGAGGCAACCAGCATATTTTAGAACCAAAAATTCGAAGACATGTGACGTCCACCAATCCGCACTGGGCCTGCATGGTGGATTACGGCCCATTCCCTCTACTAGAGAGGAGGCCTGTGTCCCAGCAGTGGGTACATTAAAAACGCTGATGATGATGAGGGAAATTGTTAAATAATTTTTCTCGCACAGGGTGGAGCGAGAGGGTTGCCTGCGTTCCTTCAATTGCCCTTTGCACTCCAGAACCGCGGTAAGTCTATCGAACAATCCTGAAACAAGAACAGTAGGTAATCCCTCACGTCAAGTTCCAAGGTGCACAAATTCCGATAGCTAAGCAATATTATAACGTTAAGATAAGGTGAGGCGAGCGATGACGAGGCGCGCGCTTGTTTACATTGGCATTTGTCTATGTTTACAGCTACGTCTGAATAACTCTTTAATTGGAGTGTGACACTGTGCAGGCTTATAGCAGAAGGTTCATTTGGCAAATTAGGATTAATGATTACTTACTATTCATATTTTATCTTATCCTCCTGTTGCCCGCGACTTTGTCTGCGTCGAACTCGACTAAAACAGCAATTTTAATGCCACAGGGTCACATTTTCAAGAGTTTTTTTTTTTGTGGGGTACCATAATTCTCTTTCTGAAACAAAAATAGCCTCAGTTATTTCTTATAACACCAGCAATTTGTGTAGGTATCTGTCTGGCGGTATGGTATTTAATTTTGTCAGTTAGACAATGAAATAATATTTTATATTCATACAATATAAACCAAAATGACATGTGATAAACTTATTTTATTTTGATTATAAAAAATTAAGCTCAATCCGAAATTAGGTTTTTATCATTCCCTTGCGTAGCGAAAAAACGAACAATGATAAAAATACGAAAAATTACAGTACCAAAATATAAACAATATGGTTTAGTTATAATAGCTTTTTTATTTCTGGTTGTTCTATGTTCCAATGCTGGGATGCAATATTTTTACCCGACTGCGCCAGAAGGAGGGTTATGTTTTTCGAGAGTATGTATGTATGAATGTATATATGTATGTATGTATGTAAGTATGTATGTATGTATAATTGTTTGGCACGCTCCGCGACCTGAACGGCTCGATGGATTTTAGTTTGAGAGGTGTCTTTAGATTCGTAATTACTTTGAAAGTGATATCGTAATAAAATAAAACTAAAAAAATAAAAAAATAAAAAACGGTAATTTAAAAAACTAAAAAACCCGACTGCTTTTCTGAGTATACATGAAAAAGCCCTAAAACAAGAAAGTCGTTGTACCCGATTGCACTTATCTATATAATATTTTAAATACTGGCAGTCGGGACCCATTCTAGAAAGTCAGCCGTCTAGTCAATAGATTGGAGTAATCTGCAATGTAATATAGGTATGTGCTCTCAATTCTAGAATGGGTCCCGACTTCCAGTATTTAAAATATTATATAGATAAGTGCAATCGGGTACAACGACTTTCTTGTTTTAGGGCTTTTTCATGTATACTCAGAAAAGCAGTCGGGTTTTTTAGTTTTTTAAATTACCGTTTTTTTAATTGGACTTGTCTCCTATCCTAAATTCCACAAAATAAACTCCACATCCTAATAACCTTAACTTGGAAACCAAAACTCTAAACTGAACTGTTTAAGGAATGGAGCTCTTTCTCGCTCGCACACTGGACGTTTCAACACGTCATCGGCGTCCTGACCGCTATAGGTTTGTCAATGTTGTTTTCAAAATCTGGCTCTAATGCGGAGGGACTACTATCTTTCCTGTTCCTGTAATTTTAACATAATGCCTGGCAGTTTTGAGTACTTTATGCGACCTACCCAAATATCCTTTCTTTAGTATTGTTCGTCAAGTCGTCGAGGTTTTCCTGAGTTGAGCTACACGAATACTGACAAATGCTTGCACTGACTGGACAGGTCTACTCAAATCTGCGTGGTTCTTTCCTCAAACGACTATTTCAGATACAAATTTGCATGACAGGTTATTAAGCAACCCTGCATACCTACTTTAACTTCATGGACTACTCGAATTAAACCTACTGCAGTTTACCTATTTACTGTGACTGTCGGCTGTCATCAAACTTAGTGATATTTGACCTCTGCCGTACACAGAACCCATTGAACACCGGAGTCCAAGTGAAATGAACAAAGTAGTTATTATAATAAGTAAGTTTTAACAAATCGGCTATCGGCGGTTTGAGGGTTATTTGTTCGGTGAGAGGGGAAAAGGGCCGATGGAATTGAAAGAGTTAATATTGAACTATAAAATAAGATTATGAACCAATAATTGACTACCTTTGCCAACGCTGTAGTTATGTTTGAATGAGTTATCGCCTCACTGGGATGCATTAACACCCTTATTTAAAAATAAATAATTACTTGTTGCTGAGTAATTTCTTATTAAGTCATAACTTGAGGTTCAAATTGTTAGTTAAGTAATTACTTTTACTCAACTTTTTAGTTTTACTTGTTAAATACGGGTGCAAGTTTCTTTTAGGTTGTGTAGGGTATAACTCAATTGAGGTCAGAAGAAAATGTTAGGTCCAAATATTAACCATGTGTTCATCTTCATGGAAAAACTGATACCCCAGAGCTGCATGTTGACCTTTCTCAACTTTGTGCCCTAGTCAAATATAGCCGCATCAGGAGACATAGCTTATTCGCTGTGCCTGCGAGTCACACTGTGGCGTGAGCCCTTTGAGTATTAAAAGCGTGAGCCCAGTCTCCAGTCCCTCGCACTCTCTTCCAGTAAGACAATATAAGACTCAAAGTTTCATACGATCGTATCACTGCTTAACATCAGGTGGGATTGCAGTCAAGCTCTAGTTTATATCAATTAAAAAAAAAGACTCTTTGCACTCAACACTCTTTTGGACACGCACCCTGACTGATGTGTTCGCGGACGAATGGAAGACGTTCATGTCAGTATGTCTGGAGTTCTGTGAGATGAGTGTATGAATTTGGGGCATATTAATATAGGTATTCTTTAACTAATGTAATTAGCGGATAGCTGTTGTTGTTAAAGTAAAACAAAATAATAAATAGCAATTAAGCAATAGAAGAAGCAAAAAAAACTGAATAAAACCAACCTGTACTGGTTTTAGTCAGTAAAAGTCTGACAGACAAGCCCTCTCGCTTCACCCTAAAGTGGGAGAAGGCATTTGATTATTTCTCACCTCAAAAAAGTCTTGAATTAGGATTAGCTTTTTCATCCTGGAAGAATGTTTCCGTGTATATGTAATGTACACATACACATTAAATGGTATACAGATTAAATGTAGACCAACTGAAGTGTGACTTCGTGGGCGAGAAGAACACACATTCTCAGGTTGTGCCTAGCATCAACCTTATAATGTTCCCACTGTTGGGACTCAGGCTCTCTAGGAGAGGGAATGGGCCGTAATCCACCACACGGGCCCAGTGCGGGTTGGTGGATGTCACATGTCTTCGAATTTTTGGTTCTAGGACATGCCGGTATCGTATCGCAGTTTTGAGAGCAGTGTTGATGAAATAAATTAAGTAATAGAAGTGTAGTAGTGCCTGGCTGGGTTTGAACCCGCGACCTACAACTCGTAAGTCGGGGCCGTTACCACTCGGCCACCACTGCTCGCTTACCTACTTATTGATAATTTGGTTGTTTAATTTATACATCTGAATCCCTAACGATAATAATGAACATCACACAATATAAGACTCAAAGTTACATATTAAGAGCCAAATTCACCAATAAACTAATCGCGATTCGTTCAAACACAACTCAGTTTGAGCGAATAATCGAGATTATAGCTTCATTTTGCGTTTCACCGCGATGAATTGAACCTAGTTTACGCTAAACTCAGTTTCAATTCTTTTGTTGTCGCCCCTGTTTACGACACGGGTCTTTAAACTAGATTACGCTGAGCTCAGTTCAGTTGAACTAAGTTTTTATATTGAATGATGAAATCAGCCCTAAGTCTCCCATCCTGCTATTTTTCACATGCAAGTAATATTAACTGCCCAACTATTCTTTGATAGGACTTAATGACTTATTTACTTTGATATCTTCACGCCTTCTTACCTCTAACGGGGTGGACAGTTACATTCCTTACCTTAGCTTGGAACTGAGCGATTTTCTCATAGAGATAACTTGAATTATTTATATAGTAACAAGTATTCCGTATCAAGAATGATTTTTTTTTTAATGTTTGGGAGCAAAATAATGTTCCCACTGGGACTGAGGTCACCTCTCTAGGAGAGGGAATGGGCACTACGCGGGCTCAGTGGGGTTGGTGGACAGATTTGGAATTTTGAGGAGATTGAGTTCCTAATGTTGTTATGGCTTTAGATAGCTTTATAGGCGCCATCTTAAATTCAGAATATGAAAGAATATCTTTACATTATAAGTATGTTGTGTATTTTTTTTTGTTCTCTTTTTCTATCCCATAATTAAAACTATAACTAAATAACTTTAGTAGAAAAGTATTCGTTCAATCCATCATTTATTAATCTAATTACTTTATTCACATTAGTGAAAACACTTTAAAAACAATATGTTCATTAGAACATATTGTGTTTTTTTCTGTCTCATGTAACTTTAATAATGAAGAAATTAGGAATAAGTCGATAATATTGCTGGCTACGTTAACTGCAGCATCGGTGGCACTCATCAAATCCTCCATAGTGCAGGTGTATGGGCACTTATGGCACTCTAACATGTGGCTCATATTGTGAACAGGGGCACCACACTCACATTGAGTTTTCGATGGGTCTATAAAACCCCATTTCCCCAGGTTGTATTCTATGTACTCGTATAACATTAAATTGTGGGTACTCCTGTCTTTTTTATCCCGAAATAAAATAAAAATGATTATAAGACCATATTCCGCACCGTGTTTGTGTGTGGGCGATAAACTCAAAAAATACTGAACGGATTTTCATGCGGTATCTACCAATAGACAGAGTGATTCATGAGGAAGATTTAAATGTATAATACTTGCATATTATAGTAGAGAAAAGCCGAGAATTTCAAAGATTTGTTGCATTCGTGCGGAGCTGGGGCAGGCCGCTGATTTCTAATATTCCTGTTAGGGTCAGTAACCTTAACAGGAATTATTGGTCACCAAAGGAAATGCCGTTTTAAGGATTTCAAAATTAACAGTGTATTATATTTTTCTTTATAATGGTGGAAGGTAATCCTGGAACGCAATCCGGCACCGGCACGCGCACCGGTTGGTTTTAGTCTGTAAAAGTCTGACTCCCGCTCCACCGAGAGCAGGAGAAGTTGATGACCTGGTGAGATGACTTGGAAACCTCAAAAAAAGGGAGATGACATAAGTTTCAATATTAAACCGTTGGCAGCAAAGGTGATAGCTGTTATTATGATTCTAGCAGGAGTACCAACCAAAAAATATGATTATGATATGTACAAAGAAGTTTCTTTCACAGTTGATGTTTTTTTTTTTAATTTGTCTATACTTTCCCACTGCCGGGCAAAGGTCTCACCCAATTCTTTCCAGGTATTTTTCTCTCGGGCCACGTCGAACCAGCTCTTGCGGTATGCCTGATGTTTGATATGTATTATTATTTATTGTGTATATAGGGTGACTGGTAATTAGTGAACGATACTTAAACCCGTGATTGTAGTCATGATAACGAACAACTTTTACTATCGGACCAAACCTGAAATCGCGGAAAAAACCTGCTGGTCAGTACATTTGTGTACGCCTAACTGGTCAAAATGTACTCAATTTGGCTGATTTTTTTCGCGATTTCAGGTTTGGTCCCATAGCAAAAGTTGTTTGTTATCATGACTACAATCACTTGTTTAAGTATCGTTCACTAATTACCAGTCACCCGTTATATTTTTATACATATACCTATTAAACTTATTTATGGAGGGTTATGTTATATTGTAGTACACTAGATCCTACCCTCGAATGTGATCTCTCTTTGTAACTCAAAGGTTTGCTGGGAGAAAACTCATGCTCGTGTACGATGTTAAGTTTTAGGTGTTATGGACAGCTTAATTACGAGAAAAATTTAATAAAATTAGGTTCTTCATTATTATTTTTTTGTGTTATTTTTAGACATTTTGAAAAATGTAAAGGTGTTTCTTAGGGACTCTCCCCTTAAAAAAAAAACTTAACTATTTATTATCTACTAATTCTTACTCATAAAAACCGAAAGTATAAGTTCATGCTGTAATAATTAAAGACTATGAACAGAATGGCATGGCCTACATTACAAGCTATTAAATAAGCCATTTCCTCCATAACTCTTGTAGTCGGCCGATCGACAGCTGATATCCTTTTTTAACCGACTTTGCATAAAGGAAAGGCAGTCCAGTTTGTTTTGTTTTATTTTTATTAAAAAAAAAACTGGGCAAGTGCGAGTCGGACACGGAAAACAGTTTGATTCCCGCATCAAGTCTCGAAATTTTTTTAGATTTTTTTTTTATTCGGTGAAGTTACTGCAAATTTTTAGTTTTCAGATATTTTTCCTATATTTGTGCTATGAGACCTTACTCCATGCCAAATTTCAGAGTTCTAAGTCAACGGGAAGTACTCTGTGAATTTTGATTCCCTTGAGAATGTCGAAATATACGTTTTTTGCGACATAAACGGCCAAATTTCTTTTTTCTCTTGATATTTTCGCTGCTCCAAGGAACCGCAGACCTGGGGGCTTACTATCGAATTTAATTCCGATCGGTCGACATTGGAATTGTGACGTTAGGTAGTCTTGAATTCAATGCTAGGGCCAAATTGCGTGACCTTTTTGGGAAACTACGTAAAAAAAATCGGGATTAGGCTTGGCGTGTGATTATGCCATTTTAAACCAATTTGGCGCTAGCATCAGATTCAAGAGTACCTAACGTCACAATTCCAATGTCGACCAACCGGAATTAAAGTCGAGAGTAAGCCCCCTGAGTAGGTATATGGGTTTTAAATTCAACTCGATACCTCCAGACGTTCCCGAAATAAAGACAGACAGACGACAGACGGACAAAAAAGTGATCCTATACGGGGTCCGTGTTTTCTTTTGAGGTACGGAACCCTAAAAAGAAAAACTACTAGTGTAGTATAGCCTAGACCCGAAAATCGGTTGTAATCCTTGTTAAACCAGTTGAACCATCATGGCAGTCGACGTTGAATGCACAGTAACCGATTTTCGGATCTCAATCGAAGTGGGGGCTGCGCGTAACCATAGCAAATGGTTCAACTTATTTGCCGCGTATTATAAGTATAAATAGATACCAACGTAGACAATTTTTTTTTTCCAAGCATACTATTAGAACTCTATGGTCTATTCTAGCGTACCAAGAACTGTTTTTGTAGGAAATTAAGTATCAGATAAATTCTCCCACTCTCGATGGAGAGCAGATAGAGAGCAGCGGTGGCCCAGTGGTAACTGTACCGACTTAAAAGTTGTAGGTCGCGGGTTCATACCCAGCCAGGCGCATTACTTTGTGTATTTTATTTCATCGCCACTGCTCTCAAAACGGTGAAGGAAAACATCGTGAGGAAACCGGCTTGTCTTAGAATCAAAAATTCCAAGACATGTTATGTGACTTCCACCAATCCACACTGGGCTCGCGTGATGGATTACGGCCCATTCCCTCTCCTAGACAGGGGCCTGAGACCCAGCAATGGGAACATTATAAGGCTGATGGTATGCTATGCTACTCTCGATGGATCGAGAGGGAGTATCAGACTTTAGACAATATGTGATTCCAATTTTTCCCAATAAAACCTCTTGGGAGAACGTCTCTATTTTCAAAAGATAAAAAATAAACGAACTAGGTATTTGATTTCAGAACACTGCTCAAATAAGTACCGGATTTCCTCACGATAACTATCATATCTTAGCGACTTCGCACCACCTATGAGAAGTCTTAGATTAACGAGGAAATTACTTATTTACATAAGTGATCTACATTCTAAAAGTCGGATGTTTCTTTTCAAACTTGTTCCAACTCCAAAATTATTACCAAAACGAATTATAACGCCAATCAAAAACATATTAACATTAAAAATCACAACACTACCTTCCCAACTTCCTACCACGAAGTTTTCCGAATGAGCACGATGTTATCCGATCTCTTCGCCTCTTCGGCTCGGGTCGGCGCAGACCGGTCGCATTCGGGCCGACCGTTACCCGGCCAGCCCACGTGCGAGCTTATATCACTGGCAGCTAACAACTTACTGCTGGGAAATGTTCAAATGAGGAAAAAATTCCGAACGGCTCTATGGAAGTTATTTGTAAAAGTGTGAAAGCTTGTCTGTGATTTGATTATGATCATGTTGGTAATTGGTAGGGTTGCAAATGGTCCGCAAGTTCGCAATAAAAATGAGATATTTTTTGATTTCTATCTACTAAGCAAAGATAATAATAAGCTAAATCATTAAAATAAACTTAGATTTTCCTTTGTAAATGATCAGCGGGCCTAAAAAGGTCACATGAGCAATTCATCTAGAGCAAATCATATTCCGAAATCCTAGCAGATCGCAATTCTTCTAATGTTCGTAAAATGGTTGCACAAATTAGTCGAATCATACTCAATTCACTGCATATCAGAATCATATTCCTTGTAAATATTGCCGTAAAAAAGAAAATTTTAGACCTGAAGATTCAGCACTAAGTTTGTTAAAAACCTAAAACTTGATGAATTGAAAATTTCTTGAGAAATTTGATAAACCGAGATGAGTTAACAGTTAGAGATGCTGCTAGTAATTAGTGTCCAGTTATTGCCAATGGCTAAATAATAAGAGAAATAAGAACCTATTTCGACTGAGAATTGTGAAACCAATCAAAATCGTCCATTTTTCTAAGACAAAATGCAATAAAAAATTGATTGCTCCACTTTGTTAGATTTTAATCAAACGGTAGTGAACGTTACCTAAAGCTTACAATTTAAACAGAAATCTAGTTTTCGACGATAAATTGAATATAAAAAGCTGTAGGTATTCAAAACTCCATTTTTGAAAATGACATAAAAAATCTGGCAACTTTCAAATGATTAATTTCTTCAAAAGTTGTGTTGGTACTGAATATACAAGAACACAAATTTATAATAACAGCATTTTTGATCAGAAAGATAATATTTTTAAAAGAAGATTTTTGCCTATTTGGAATAACGACATCAAATGGGCGAATTATAAAATTGAGAAAGTTACTATTTGTCTGTCTGTTTATGTTTTCACGCCTAATGCTGAAAGAAAATGATGAAATTTGGTTATAAGATAGATGGAACCTTGGAAAAGACCGTGCCCCAACATCGACCACATTACAGGTTACCAAATGGTGCAAAAAAATAAATAAAGAAAGAGAAAGAAGACTGTCTCACCGACAGTCTTCTTTCTCTTGCTTTATTTATTTATGTTCCATTAGGTATATCTCAGTGGTTTCAGGCCTAAATGCTTGCGCAGCGTATACAGGGATAAGCGTTGGTTAGTGACTCATTTCATGAAGTGTCTAAGGGGTGTGCGAGATGGCTTCGGCCCTTCATAAGCTTTCCAAAGGTCTAAACACCAGGATCCTGGGAAATCAGAAAGACGTAGAAAAACAAAGAGATTCAAGAGATACAATAGAGCGGACATCAGAAGAAATGTCTTATAAAAACTGTCATCCTATGTCATCTAGCTTTCAATAGTAAACATGCGAATTAAATTTGTAATTTATATGTTTTTACGCTATTTTCTAAGACTGTTTGCAAAAATGATTGAATTTTAATTAATTACAGAGTAAATACGAAAAATATTTATGAAAATAAACTGAAGTTAGGTCCAGTCGTCCACACTAGACTGAGCGACTTACTACTCCTAGGTAACAACTATCGGATCACGTTTTTGTTCGCTATGTCCTGTCTATTGGTAGTCTATATTTAATGTCTTTGTAGAAAAAGATATGTTTTACTTCTACCCCGGGAGTAAGTCCTTTAGATAATAATTGTCGACTCATAAGCGGGCGAAGCCACTGGAAGAAGCTAGTTAATTACATTTTAAATATATGTAGTATATTTTACGTACAAGCAATGATGACAGATTATCATAAATAATGATTGACTTCTTTTTAAACTGCAACATTTTCTTCTGTGACCTTTTTTTATAAAGTCCAAATAAATCGATGATTTATTAGTCTAAGTTCAATGACCCATTGTAAAATTGGTGTAAAACAACCACTCGACTTCACTTCATCTAATTTCAACATTACATATAAATATAGGTAATACTGTTGGACATAGGGCTCCCCCAAGTGTCGCCACAGTAACGGTCCAGTGCGTCTCGCATCCACCGCATTCCCGCGACTCTCAACAGGACATCGGTCCACCTTGTGGCCTATGTCCAACAGTGGACACTGGACGTCCTTCAGCTGAAATGTCTTGATGATGAGGACAGGCCATAGCGAACAGATTTCATACAGGGTGAACAGATCTGGGGGCATACTCTCGAGTTAAATTCCAATCGGTCCCATTGGAATTGTGACTTTAGGTACTCTTGAATTTGATGGTAGCGCCAAATTGGTTTAACATTGCGTGACCACAGGCCAAGACCTATCCCCATTTTACTTAGTTTCCCAAAAAGGTCACGCAATTTAGCCCTAAAATCGAATTCAAGAGTACCTAAAGTCACAATTCCAAAGCGATCGATTGGAATTAAACTCGAGAGTAAGCCCCCTGCACAAACTCTAAGGGCTGGCTCAGTAGACGAAACCGAACCACGTTCTACAAGATTTTTTTCATAAAAAGAATCGCCCTCTCCATACAAAATTATAAACTTGACTTGACAGTTTGTATGGAGGCCGATTTTTTTTTTTCGTTTTCTGAAAAGTCTTGTGGAAGGTTGTTCAAAATCGTCTACTGAGCAAACTCTTTTACTCAAGCCCCAAGCGGACACCGGTTTCCGCACATTTATGGTCTTTCTATTGTGTCTCTAATTACGGTATTCATAGGGAAGTTGAAAGTTTGTGAAGTCCTGTCCCTCGCACCCTGTATGCTGTCCTCGAAAATATCAAATAATTTCTCTCTTTCTGGGTGAAGCGAGAAGAAATGTCAGACTTTTACTGACTAAAACCCGCCCGCATTCCGTCAGTTGCCCTTTGACATCCAAAGCCGCGGTCACCCTGGCAGGCATCGGACTTAGTGGACCCTATCTATTAAGCATTTATAGCTCTTTGAAGCACACCCTAGAACACACGCTCTTTCGACCCGGGTTTGGTCATTCATAATTAGATGCAGAGCTATCCCTTGTTCGCACTTACGGAAGCCGGGATCGTCCTGTGACTCCTGACGCCCAGGATTTGTCCTGAAGCGGCTACATGGGGTGTGAGGATCACTTCTGTCTCACGCTTTCCGCCATCTCCTTCATTCGCAATATTGCTAAGCAAAAGGACATGCCGACGCCGCCGATCACCACCACGATAACACAGTGGTGCATTGCCTATGCCAAAGCGCGACTAACCTCAAACGTATACTCTGTGCCTGTGCTCTCCGGGAGATCCGTACAATGGTAAAAGTTGACGTTCCTTCCCGCCAATCCGAAACCGGAACCTGCCGAAATAACCGTGTCTGATGAGAACCTGCGTCAAGCGAAAGGAGAGGTTGCCGTGGTGCCTCTCTAACCACTCCTCATAGAGACAACTTATCGTCGCAACAGTGGCGTGCCCAGGGTTGGGTTGTGAGTGTTGCGACAGTCATTGTCTCTATGACTAACATCAGTGATGCTATTTTCTAAGCCTTGCCTCAACGACGAACACCAAAATAGGATACATTGAATTAACAATCCAATGAATAGGTAATCCACCTATTCAATGTATGCATTTGGGTTGACAATCCAATGTATGCATTTGGGTGTTCGTCTTTGAAGCAGCGCTACGTTTTCTTTGAGAATAGCACCACAGCTTTATAATGTTTTCACTGCTGGGACTCAGGCCTCCTCTCTAGAAGAGGGAATGGGCCGTAATCCACCACACGGACCTAGTGCGGGTTGGTAGATGTCACATGTCTTTCAAATTTTTGGTTCTATGACATGACGGTTTCCTCGCGATGTTTTCCTTCACCGTTTTGAGAGCAGTGGTGATGAAATAAATTACACATAGTAATGCGCCTGGCTAGGTTTGAACCCGCGACTCGTAAATCGTGGCCAATACCACTCGGGCACTACTGCTCTCCGTTCCGTTGTCTCTAATACAGCTATGAGATTCCGTCGGATCTGTCCACTATGCTACAATTTGGCGCGGCTACGGCATCTCTCCCAGGTGTTCCACCTCCACGCACCACTCGTGCGTGTGTGCAAGAACTGTGTCTCCAAATTGCACGGTGGCAAGTCTGCAAGGAGGTTCGCTTCTTCGCGCGAGACCGTACGGTATCCCTGCACCATCCGGCATGAAACGATTTTCGGCAAACAGCAATTTGGCCGGTTCGCACATCTCGCTTATAGTGTATGAGGTTAGAAGCAACGGCTTGTACTATGCGTTCCAAATGAGAATAGGATCGATTGCCATGTTGTGACGTCACGTCATACTGTCAAATCGAAGAAATTTTGGCAAAATTGAAGTACTCAGAGATAAGTAAAATTGAAGAACTGAATCCGAATTATATTTTTTCGTTCACATTTTGTAAATAAATCAAATTTTTCGTAAATAAATTAATATTTTTAAAAAACTTTTTCCTCGATTTGACAGCAAAACGTGACGTCACAACATGGCAATCGATCTTATTCTCATTTGGAACGCATTGTAATTTGAATGAATTTACTTACGGTCCCATCGAGAGATTAGTAAAATGGTTTTATAGTATTTATTGCACTCACTTTATAGCAGTTTCATTGTGTCAAATTGTGTTACTATAGAAATGCCGAATCAAAAATTAAAAAAAAAATAACTTCAATACCACACGTAACAGTAAAAGTCACTCGCGGTTGTTTTTTTTTTTATTTCTCAACAATAATGTTTTGAACAACCTTTAATATTATAAACGCTTGTCTGTTTGTTTCATGACTAAACTGCTGGATCAATTTTGATGCAGCACCGCATACTTATAAATAGAAATCTTGGAGAAAAGTTTTACACTGTTCGCTTGGCAAAGTCGCTGACAGAAGTAAGTTATTTTTTAATTGACATAGACTAGTGCTTGACTGTGATCGCACCTCATGCAGTGATGCAATCGTTGATGGTGAATCACACTAATTTATTTAGAGCTCCTTGAGGACACCTAAATTATAATCGGACGGGAAGACTGGAGCAGGCAAATTGTTCCAGTCCTTCGAAGTACGCGGTATAGACGATGAGGCGAAAAATTTAAATAATACCTAGATATGTATACTGCCCCCGATAGTAAAAAAGACGCATCTAGCATTTTTTCCGGATTTGAGTTAAAAATACAGGCAGATGCGCCTTTTTTTTCTGATTCCGGAAATGTATATAACTCAAATCCGGAAAAAATGTTAGATGCGTCTTTTTTACTATCGGGGGCAGTATAATATAGGTATTATTTAAATAAAAAGCTTAAAATCAGCAATTCCAATGTTTAATTATGACACCAACATACGCGTCCGTACAAATCAGTCGAGTATCATCACGACAGGTTGGCGCACAGCTGGCTCGGCAGCTGCGATGCGCGGGCGACTTGTGCGCGCGCATGTGTGCCGCGTGCGCTCTCGTACATTGATGGGTAGGTAATAAACTTTGAGGTACTTTCTTTGTACCGGGGTCCTGGAAAGAAACGTATCTTTTGAATTAGGTAAATCGGGTACATTCAACTTGGAACACAGCAATTTTCAGCTCTAGCTCGTGTGGCCCCACTAACACATAAATGATAAGATAAATAAAAAGTTTTTTATTTATGTGCGAAATCATCCAATGACTTCTTCGGGTCTGGGGACTAAACCAACTCCTAAGGCACCCATTACACGATCATGCAAATGTCAATCATTGCCATCAAACATGAATGATGATGAATGATGGTTTTCGTCATTCAGTACTATGCTACGTCAACCATCCCATTACACGGTAGGTTATTCGTCAATCAAAATTTTGACTGTGGCAAAACTGACAGCAAAACCTATCGTGTAATGGGCGCCTAAGTTCGTTCTTTGCTTTGCGTTCCAGGACCCCATGGTTCCCTTTCGGACTATCCATAGCCCTAGTAGTATACTACTCGTATAACACGTCACGCTGCCGCGCCGTAGACGACTCGGGCTCGGTATGAACGGTTAGCAGACGGCGAGCTACCCATTGCTCGTCATTCACAAGCCCACAGTCAGTAAAAGTCTGCCACGCCCTCTTGCTCCACCCAGATCATGACCTATTTGATGATTTCCCACCGAAAGCTTACTTTTCGCTACAGAATTTGGTCATTTAAATATTTATTTTATTGAAGTGCCACAAGTCGCCGTAAGTGCACTTAAAAGTGTTACTTCACCGACTTAAAACCTCATTAAGTTGAGAGAAATATTTATGACTTTCAAGTCACTTGACTCGAGACTTCAAGAGGCAAAACTTCAACAACTTAAGGGTGGTTATAGCCCAAAAGCGATCATAATGAAAAAATATACTTAAAACTAAGTACAGAGGCGTAGCTACCCCCGTAACTGCCGTATCAATGATACGGGGCCTCTGTGCTACAGGGGCCCCGACCGACGCGCGTAGGCAAAAAGTTGCAACATGTTATCCACAACCGTTTTATGTAGGGTAAACCATTTGTAAAAAAGCACCATTTTTTTTAAATAATATAATATATAATTTTTGAATACCGTAATTAGAGACACAATAGAAAGACAATAGGTGTGCGGACACCGGTGTCCTCTTGGAATTTGACAGTAATAATATTCTACAACTATCACACGACTTTCCGGGGTGTAACCGTGCCGATATCCGACCATCTTGATCTTCTTGGTGTAACGTTGACATCTACTCTCAACTTTGGGCCATACATCGAAGCAAAGGCTCAACTGGCTGCAAAAAAGCTAGGAATCCTCGCAAAGGTCAGACGGTACTTCACGCCGGATCAGCTGCTCAAACTTTAGTGCGATCGTGTATGGAGTACTGCTCTCATCTTTGGGACGGATCTGCCCGATACCAGCTTGATGCGCTTGAGACTATTGAGAGGCGAGCCAAGAGGATCATTGGCAATGATGCACTCGTCGAGTCGAGGCTTCAAAGTCTTGAGCATCGACGCCGAGTTGCTAGCCTGTCGGTTTTCTACAGGTTACATTTCGGGGAGTGTGCGTCGGAATTGCATAGCCTAATTCCGCCTAGCCCGTTCCATCATCGGACTACCAGACGTACGGCGTTGCGCCACCGGTACATGGCGGACATCCCACCTATACGCACAAAGCGTTTTGGGAACACTTTTATTATGCGTACAGCTAAGGAGTGGAATTCCCTGCCGGAGTCTGTGTTTCCTGATGGCTACAACCCGGGAATCTTTAAGTCAAGAGTGAATAGGTTTCTTCTAGGTAAGCGCGATCCATCGTCGACCGTATCATCGCTTTCCATCAGGTGAGATAGCGGTCAAGCGCGAACCTATCACTAATAAAAAAAAAAAAAAACGACACCGTCTTGTCCCAAGCTAAGCAGAGCTTGTGGGTACCAGACAGCTGATAAATATACTTATATGTTTCTAAATACATACATATTATAGATAAATAATACCCAGACACAGAACAAATGATTGTGCTCATCACATAAACATTTGGCTTGGGTGGGAATCGAACCCACGACCTCCGGCATAACAGTCAGGGCCACTAACCACTAGACCAACAGGCCAGTCAAACTTTTTACGGGGCCCCTGTGGGACTAACTACGCCACTGACAAGGTGTAAAATCATACCATTATTCATCGCAGAGGTAAGCAAAGAGGGTGAGTCTATTCATACTTATCGGATACAAATTCTAAAGTTCATTATTTGTCACAATTTTTTGCATATTCCGTACCTACCCGTAGTCCTAGCACGCAAAGAAAGGGCATCTGAAGGACACAGGTGTGGATTTAGTCGGTATTTAAGTCTGACACATCCTCCCACTCCGCCCAGAGCGGGAGAAGTCAATGGATGATTTCCACCCTTAATAAAACCCTCGTACCGTTTTAACCAACTCGGAAACTCAAGACCACAACTAACCTAAAGATTCATCTTACAATTATAATAATTGTATTTACTTCAATTTATTTTTAATTTTGAAAGAAAACGAAACTATTTTTGATTTTCTTCCTTCCAAAAATTTATTTAACACAGTAAATTCATCGCCATCATATATCAGCCGAAAGACGTCCACAGTTGGACATAGGCCTCCCCCAAGTGTCGCCACAATGAACGGTCCTGTGCATCTCGCATCCATCGGTTTCGTACAGGAAAAAAATGGCTGAGTACATTACTCCATCCTTCTAAAAAGCTGAGGAATTTGATTGTTTTTACGTACTAATCTCAGCAACTAATAGTTCGAATTGAAATTTTATTTTAGTATTAGATAGCCTATTTATGAAGAAAGGCTATAGGCTATACACCGTTAAAATTTGATCGTTTTAATCCCGCGAAGGGAAGAGATTATAAAAAAAGTTTTTTTTTTTTAAACTCGAATCAATTTACGCACGTACGAAACTTTCTTTAAGTAAACGTCAGCTGAGCGAGGCCAATGAACTGTAGGTAGTTAGTACGCAACGACCGACAACTACCTACAAGGTCATTGGCTAGTTTACTTAAAGAAATTAATTTCGTACATGCGTAAATTAATTCTAGTCATCACGCTACGGCGCATGGAATAGGAGCAGTAACTAAAGGTAAAACCACGGGGGACAGCTAGTTAATTTATTATTTTTTAATTGACGGCTCGTGGTGCAGTGGTTGAGTGGTTGGCTGCTACGCTACATGTTGCAGCTTCGATTTCGCACGGAACAATTATTTGTAAGGCCTACAGATTAATACAGATAGTTTTTCCGGGTCTGGATATCTTGTGTTTATATATTTTTTAGGTGGGAAATCATCCAATGACTTCTCCCGCTCTGGGCGGAGCAGGAGGGCGTGTCACACTTTTACTGACTAAAACCCACTCCTGTTCCTTCTCTGCCTTCGTTCCAGGGCCCCGGGGTTCAGCTTCACATAACCCATAGCCCCAGCCTTATGTATAATATTGTTTGTGAATGCGCCCAAGACACAGGAGTGATTTATAGCGAGAGAAAAAAAATTAAATGAGACATATAAATTGAACCAAAATAGTACCAGATTTTCAGGTCTCAATCGAAGTACGGCACAGTGCGAGGGGCTGGGCGTAACCATGGCAACGACGGCCATCTTAGTTTAACTTATTTTCTGTGTACACTATAACAGATTTTTGGGTTTAAATCGAAGCGGGGTGCTGCGCGTAATCATAACAACGGGTTCAACTTATTTGCCACGTCCTATTGGACATAACACTTCTGGGGGCTTACTCTCGAGTTTAATTCCAGTCCGTTCGACATTGGAATTGTGACGTTAGGTACTCTTGAATTCGATGCTAGCGCCAGATTGGTTTAAAATTGCGTGACCACACGCCAAGTCTAATGCCCATTTCACTTGGTTTCCCAAAAAGGTCACGCAATTTGGCCCTAGCATCGAATTCAAGAGTACCTAAAGTCACAATTCCAATGTCAATCGATTGGAATTAAACTCGAGAGTAAGCCCCCTGTTCTGTGGATAAGTCCAGCAGAGGTCACTAGCCTTCGCAATTAATCCTTATCTACCTTCTATTAGCTTTTGTGATGTTTGACGTCCCGCTTAGGGTTACCAGATGCAAAAATCAAAGTCCGAAGAAAAAGCATAAATGCCATTGAAAAATCCTGAGATTTTTACTGTTTGAAATTTTTTTCTCAAACTTACTTAACAATTTAAGAAAGTCGTAATATTATTTATCGTTTTTATAGATAGATATAAGTATATTTCTATGTTTTTATACATGGCACTAAAAGTGCCCAACCACTAAAATACAAAATAACTACTAAAATACTAAACTACTACTAAAATACAGCTTACCATTAAAAGTTAAACAAAAAAATAAAGAAAATTTTCTCCCACCTTATTCCAAAACGCGATCTAAAATAGTTCCGGGACTATTAGTTTTTCTTTATTTTTTTGTTTAACTTTTAATGGTAAGCTGTATTTTACTGAAAATGCAAAAATCCTGAGAGAGAAGATTTGCAAAATCCAATCGCAACCCTGAGAAGAGTCCAAAAATCCTGATGTCTCAGGATAAAACCCTGAGATATAACCATAGATATCCAGAGATATGCTTTCATTGGGGAATAATAAGGAATCCTAGAACAACCGCTTATCTCCCCACCAAAATAATTACTGCAATAATACGCATATCAATAAAATCAGAAACACGCATTCGATTGCCCTTCTCTAAATCTGTTCGGGAAGAATCGGGCTAGTTCGGGCGGGTTCGTGGCGAGATTATTTGACGAATTTAATCAAATCGAGGCGGCACGTGCCGTGCCACCAAGGCATCCCTTGATATCCGTGGATATAACCCTCGCTGTACCCATGAAAGTAAAGAAAAGAGCCTAGTTAAACCAGGGGGTGCGAACCTAAGACAAGTCTATCAAAAGTGAATATTCTATTATATTATAGTCTGGCACGCCCTCTCGTTTTACCTAAGAGCGGGAGAAGTCATTAGATGATTACCAACCTTAAAAAAAGTGATTGTTAAAAAAAATATCAAAAGATTTAGTATAATATTTATAACTTTAATTGGTCTACCACTAACTTATCGCGGAATAACGTTAACTTTTGGGGGTTCAATCTCCGGGTCCGGTCAGTTTTTTTTTCTCGGCCAAACTGTTTTTGGGATTTCCCGCTAGCAATTCTCAGTAACAGCCCTGGATTTGTGTACTTTTTTAAGCAATAAATTCTCTCCCAAATTGTGATGGTCGGTTGTATGAGAGGCACATAAAATGGGTCTTTATGTAGACATGTGCCTTCTCTATAACAAACAAAGTACTTATGTAATTTGTGTGTATGCAGTAAACAAGTATAATGCCTAATTTCTCATCTAATTAATTATCATATAGCATATAACTCAAGATATTGTGTATAGGGGTCCGATTTTCTCCCCTAAACTTTCCTAAAAACAAAAACATGCGAAGAAAATCAAGAAGTACCTCTTTCGAGATATTTTACACGTAGGTACCATCTTGTATGAAAAGACTGTGTTTCAAACACCTGTCTTTACCAATCGACAAAATAAATCTTAAAAACAAAACACAATATTCCAAATTCAAATTTCAAATCCGCTCTCTTTCACAAAGGGTTGTGTAAAGGCCATATGTGTCAACTTTCTGATCTAAAAAAACTTTGTGATGGTCCGTCTGTCCAGGTCTATCCAGGTGTGTGCGGGGGTGTGTGCTCGCGGGGAGGGGGTGAGCAGATGCGAAGGCAGCTGGTGTGCGCACGAGTCGCGCCGCGGCTTTACGCACCTTTTGTGAAGTTATGCACTTTTTGTTCGTGTGTGATTGCGTTTAGATTGGGCCACGTTAGGTTTTTGTTTTAATATTAAGTTTGGAGTTATAAGTTCATTGGTTTTACGCCTACTTTTTGATTGTTGAAAGCAAAGTTTAACTACTGTGCACGAAAAAAATGTTAATAGTCGTTGGATTATGATGATACATCAGCTGGCTGCGAACTGAGTCATGAAATCCAGAAACTATTCTGTATTCAAATTCTTACATATTATAATACAAAGTACCTCAATGCGTCTCTCTGTTTGCATGAACGTTATAAACTCAAAAATTACTGAACGAATTTTCATGCAATTTTCACCAATAGACAGACTGATTCACGAGTAAGGATTAGGTGTATAATTCATTTTAGGTCGTAAAATGGATCGTGTTCAGAGTTCATGGTAGGGCCGTTGATACGATT
The DNA here is from genome assembly GCA_958295575.1 of Leucania comma. Taxonomy (NCBI): domain Eukaryota; kingdom Metazoa; phylum Arthropoda; class Insecta; order Lepidoptera; family Noctuidae; genus Leucania; species Leucania comma. The sequence goes on from OY282484.1 coordinate 2,486,018, forward strand.
TGGGTTTTCGTTGTTATTGTCATACATTTTTTTTGAAGTGCTTTTTTTGAACTTCAAATAACTTCTCCCATTCCGGGTGGGGCGAGAGGGAGTGTTAGACTGTCAGACTTTTACAGACTAAAAACCACCTGTAATCCTTCTGTCGCCATTTGTGTTTTAGAAACATGGTGAGCAGGGGCGCCGTCTCCGCGGGTTTTTTTTTTTTTTTTTTGGTCCCGCCCTAGTGTCAGACTTTTACTGACTAAAAACCTACCTTTCCATTCCTTGCCTTTGTCCCGGGGCCTGTGGTGACACTCTCGCATAACCTTTGGCCCCAGTAGGCTTCGGCCCTGCTGGACCCCTACAGTTTGCTGACAACTCCTTGAGGCGCGCGGGAACAGTGCGCGCCGTAGACGACCTGAGCTCGGACCGGTCTGTTACCGGACGGACGGACAGCGAGCTACCCATTGCCCACCGTCCGCGAGCCCGCGCCTACGGTGGCCGGAAATCGGGATCGGAAACCCGGCGGCGGCGGCGGTGTGTGCGCCTTTGCCTAATGCGGTCGGCCTCCTCCTTTGCTAGCATTACTGCTTCGCAAAAGGAGGCGACCGCCTGCCACTCCTCCTCGCTCCGGAGCATGGCTTGAACAAAGCCCCGGCGCGAGAGATCGCCCCCACGAGGACACGGCGATGCTCTTCCCAAGCGGGGCTCACTTCGACTGTGTGCTCCACCGTGTCCACCGGGCGGTCCGCACAGTGGCGACACCCGGGCGTCGTCTCCGCACGAATCTTGTACAGGTACGGACCGAACTTGCCGTGTTCGGTCAGCACCTGCGCCAAACGGAAGGTGACGACGCCATGGGGCCTTTCCAGCCACGCCTCAAAGAGGGGCCTTACCGCCTCGATCGTGGCATGCCCAGCACGGGGTTGCGACAGTCGCTCTCGCCATTTCACCATGAGATCCCGCCGGAGCTCTGTCCGCCATGCCGCGACTTGTCGCGGCAGCGGAGATTCGCCCCGACGTTGCATCTCCACGCGTAAATCATGCATGTGTGCAAGGACTGTTGCCTCCAAATCCCACGGTGGTAGGCCAGCAAGGAGGCTCGCCGCTTCACAGGACACCGTACGGTATCCGCGGATCATTCGGATGGCCATGACCCTCTGGCAGGCGGTTAGCCGGGCCGCCACTCGATTTCGTAGCGATGGCGCCCACACCGGCGCACCGTAAAGGGCCATGGACCGAACGATGCCTGCGTAGAGCCTCCGGCAGGAGGCGTCTGGACCCCCTAGGTTCGGCAGGAGCCGCTTGAGAGCAGCCCCAGTCCCATTCAATCTGGGAGCCAGACGTCGTCTCCGTGGGTGCTGTTGGCTCGAGCACCCATGAGAAATAAACATTGGGTGCCGACCACCCCTCAAGCACCGAGCACCACATTAAGAAACCGATCAGTAATCGCCTTTTAGGGTTGGGCATTTTTTCATAACGACGACCAATTTATAGCGCAGTGGTTTAGAGCGCCGGTTGAGTGCTCGATTACGGAGACGCGGCGTGTTGCGCGGCGCGTCGGGCGGTCCGCCGTACATTGCCATAATTATGTTTATGTTTGCGCGAGCGATGGCGCGGCCCGCAGCTGCAATGTACGACGAAACGCCCAACGCACTGCGCAACGCGACGCGTCTCCGTAAACACGGCCTGAGACGCAAGGATCGCGGGTCCGATTCCAAACACAAATCTAATTATATTTTTATCAAACATAATTAGTAATTACGCAGTATGTAAGTAAGACATTTAATTATTTGTCGGTCGATCAGTGTGCATTTCTCTTCTCACACTTCGTCACTTTTTCGAGTCATCAAATAACCATGAGCACCCATAGGGTTTTTAAAAGCCGGCGCCCCTGATGGTGAATCCTTCAAACATTCCAGCAGGCTAACTAAACGATAGTAACCTGGCATTCTCGGTCCTGCGTAGGCGCAGGGTCGGGTGGCCAAGAGATCCGTCACATCAGCACCGCGCGAGTCTAAACATCCTGTACCTTCACGTTGATAGTGGCTGAGCGTGTCAGCACATTACTAGCTCCTAGTGTTGTAGCTCGCTACTTCGGTTAACAATAGGTATGTATGGCTACAAGTGTCAGAGTGTGGTGTTTAAAAGAAATATACGAGTACTTCACTCACTATCACTATATCGTAGAGGCCCAGCCTACTAGCTGCAGGCAGCAGGGTCGAAGCCTGCTGGGGTCAAGGGCCGTTTTCTGAGAGGAAGGCTCAGCCCCGGTATGATAGGTAACGAACGGGGTAAGTTTTTAGTCGGTAAGAGTCTGACACTATTTCTCGCTCCGCGCAAGGACGGGATCTGTCATTGGATGATATTACCTACCATAAAAAAAAAACTATCACTACATAGTATAAAATCAAGTCGCTTCCCTCTGTCTGTCCCTATGTATGCTTAGATCTTTAAAACTACGCAACGGATTTTGATGCATGCGTGTTTTCTTAATAGATAGAGTGATTCAAGAGGAAGGTTTTTAGGTACAATACCATTGCACCCGTGCGAAGGCGGGGCGGGTCGCTAGTTGCAAATAAAACGTCATTTTAAATTTGATCAAATAGGTACGCGAAATATAAGTTGAACCAAAATGGCGATCGATCTCAGATTTTCCTCTTGTTCTTTTCACTTCGGATCTCAAACGAGGTGGGAGGCTGAACGTAATCATAGCAAATGGTTCAACTTATTTGCCGCGTACCTATTATACACCGTTGAACTTTGGTCGTTTTAATCCCGTGGAGGGACGATCTGGTACATGAAACACTATCGATTTGTAAAGATAAAATTAAAAAATAAAGTAGGTACTTTTTTCTAAAACTTGAATTAATGTAGGTACGCATGTACGAAATTAATTTCTTTAAGTAAACGAGTCAATGACCTTGTAGGTAGTTGTCGGTCGTTGCGTACTAATAACCTACAGTTCATTGACCTCACTCAGCTGACGTTTACTTAAAAAAATTATATCGTACATGCGTAAATTAATTAAAGTTTTTAAAAAAGTACTTTATTTTTCTCTTTACAAATCGATAATCATGTACCGAATCGACCCTCCACGGGATTAAAACGATCAAAATTTAACGGTGTAGATACCTAATTAAATAACCTTAGTTTTAAACATGTTAGCTCATCCATTGAGGCTGGCAACAATAGCCTTAGTAGGTTCGTAGGTTCTTCACAAAAATTTCAATAAGCCAAAACGTACATTTTTATGTTTTCTAAGAAACAGTTCGACGCGAGGCCATAGCTCTTACCAACTTTATTTACCAACAACTAACTTACAGGACAACCTTAACTACATATAAATAAGGTTTAATCTTCATTTCGAGAATAGAAAATAATCTTTTGCAAAGTATAAGCTACTTCCTTTTGTTCTAAAACGAAATAAAATTCGCATCGTAGCTAAAATATGTCTTTTTCTTTTAATTTCGAATTGTATTATTGTAAGATGATTAGGAATTAATAAACTGGCCAAGTGCGAATCGGACTCGCACACGATGGGTTCCATACTAAAATATAAAAACGCTGACAAAATAACGTTTCTTGTATGGGAACCCCTGTATATTTTAATTTCATTATTTACTGTTGTAGTGGCAATTAAAATACATAATAATATAATATAAGTAAATATATTATTCCACAACTATCACACAACGCCGTCTTGTCCAAAGCTAAGCAGAGCTTGTGTTATGAGTACTAAACAACTGATAAACATACTTATATATTTCTAAATACATACATATTATAAATAACTTAAACACAGACACAGGACAATTTTGCAGCGCCTCTAGCGGCCACTTGCTGAACCAAAATTTGTCATACAAAATATTTACGGCGTCGATATCGAGTAGCGACGAATACTATTGCTTAAAACTCATGGTAGAGGTACAGGTCTTTATGGCCTGATTTTACTCTGCTGCAATCGGTGAGTGATATAATGCAGGATGTTACGCAAAATATTATTTTTTTCGATTTCGCTCGCACGACAGTTCCGGCCCTTATCTCTGTCCTTGACTATGAGTGACTTTAGGTATGCGACTGTGATGACACTGTTCACGGATGTGTGAGATTCGAGTCTAGGTTTTCTGATTGGGATGTTAGCGCGTAACGTAACGTATCTTTCTAATATCAATGGATACAGCCCGTTGATTGAAAGACGGACGTAAAGAAAGAAAGAAAAGAAAGAAAATCGTTTATTCGACCTCTCACATACAGTAAAAAAATAAGAGAAAAAAAACAACATTAAAATCTGTGCAAGGCCAAAAAGACATACTGCGCAAGTTTAGTAATAAGGTCCCGTAGGTTAGCACCCTTCGCCTACAGAACCCTAAAAACAATTTTAGATACCTATCTACTAAACGCACAATGATACTACACAATAAACATAACTTTTAAGTAAAAGCAGGTAATAATAATCTTTAAGAAATAGTCTGCTCGGTAACAAACAAAGATGGATGTCCATTGAAAGATTACTGCCTGCTTTTATGACGCTATTGTTTATGAACACGGCAATGAAGCGTGAACTTCGGTTTTAAGACCGTCGACGAGGGGGCTTTATTATCAGGTACATATTTAACTAAAGTTAGGCTATTGTATTGATGTTCCCAAGATTTTTGGGTAAAAACGTAAGTACGGCGAAGAATATTCAGTTATTTCCCATGGCGCATATTTTTTACAAACTATAGATACTCAACCTCTTGGATTTAGATCCTTGCTTTATCCTAAAATCATGCTAAAGTATAACTTGTAAAAAAAAAAAAATTATAAAAAAATGCGTCAGAGGAAACAACTGAATATTCACCATTTAATAGTTTATTATTGTATAAAATTTTAATTTATCTGTGGAGGCCCACAGATAAAATCCACCAGTTTTCAGGCAACGGAGGCCCGTTGCCTGAAAACTGGTCGGCCCGGGGGCCCCACTGGACCAGGAGCCCTTACCATTTTTCCAGCCTTGCCACCCTATATGTAGTTCCGCGACTGATTTGAAACGTTCTAAATATCTCTAAACCATTCAGAAAGTACCTAAATGTCAAATCAAAATATTCAAAATTTTCTGTTCCAAAATTCCATAGACAAGAGAAAGTGCCCACAAAACTTGTTTCTTTTTTATGATATGGTGATGGCGCGCTATTAATAATATTGTCACGATTTTAAAGTAAATAAATATCTGTCTATTTATGTCTGTTTCGTGGACGAGATGACGTATTTAAATGGAATATTAGCTTATGTAGGTAAACAGGTTTTTTTATTCACATTTTTTTTAACTTCTTTACTTTTTATTAGTAGGTAAGTAATAGGTAGGTACTTACTTGGGAAGTTAAGAATATTAGTTTTAGTATTGATTTTTATGTTATACAATGTCTTCAAATTATAATTTTGAATAAATAAATGTTTTCTTTTTTAAAGAGAGTATTGTATTATTAACACGTTATGGATTTTCAATAACCGAAATAAAGTATTAGGTATTATTATTAAGTAAGTAATTTATTATTTTAATTCGAGACAATTATGGTGCGTGTTATTTTAATTTCTAGATTTTATAAGTTTTCTCTAAAAAAAAAAACTAAGTACTCAAAGCTAACAAAAATATTTGATTATGATTTGTATTATTTTTTACATTAGGTGTTCCCATTTTAGTCTGTACGTAATGGAAAACTTTTATCTATGAACTCGGCTTGTGTTCATAGTAAGAAGTAATAAAAACAATAAATACTGAGACAATTTAAAAAGTTAGGTTGAGTAGTGTAACTTGATAAAAAGAAACAATTCACAATTTGCAATATTTCGTAAAAGAAAAGTTTTTATGCAAAGAAGCAAACAACACTTCCCGCCTTTTGTCAAACCAAAAACTGTTTTTTTTTTCATAAACAATTTTGGGCTTACTCTCGACGATTCGTAAAAAATACCAGGCTTACATTGTCTAAGAAAGGTACTGCTTATTTCATTGTCTGTATTTTGGACCATTGGGTACAATTGCAGTTTTAAGCCAGGTATCTTTTACTTATGAAAGGACTGAGCGCGCAGTTACAGAAAGCACAATTGGTTAGAAAAGGGAGGCCTTCGCATTACACAGGGACAATATAGATTAGATAAAGAAGTTTACCTAGATCTTTGTCTATGACTTAGGTACCTACTGGTGTTACAGACGTCCCGATTATGGCGGGACGTCCCGATTTTGACATCAAAATTAAATGTTCTGCGCGGGACAGGCTTAGTCTCTAAAAAAGTCCTAAAAATGTTTCAGTATCCCAAGTTTCTAGAACATTTAAAACGGTTTTTATTTTATTATTTTATTTGGTTAATTTTTCTTGCTTCATAAACTAACTAATGCCATAGGCAGACATATGGAATTACTTATTAACTTTTTTCCCGTGATAAAAACCATATCGACGGCGCGTACTGTTCCCACGCGCCTCAAGGAGCTGTCAGCAAACCGTAGAGACCCAGCCTGCTAGCTGCTGGCAGGCAGGGTCGAAGCCTGGTGGGGTCATGAGTCAGCTTCTAAAAGGAAGGCTCCGCCCCGGCACGATAGGCAACGAAGGAACAGGGTAGGTTTTTAGTCAGTAAGTCTGACACTATTTCCTGCAATTTTCATAAAAAAATAACCATGCATTTTTTCCGAGTAAAAGGTAACTTACGAAATTCAGCGATAGTGATTAGATGCGAGTTAATCATATATTATCGTATCAAAACTCGAAGAGGTTGTTTACCCTTTCCAATATAAAATAGTATAGCATAATTATCAACCTTCCCACTTCTAGGATTTCGGCCTCCTCTCTAGGACAGGGAATGGGCCGTAAATCACCACGTGAGCCAATGCGGGTTAGTGGTTTTGGTTGCAAAACATGTCGGATTCCTCTCGATGTTTTCCTTCACTGTTTTGAGAGTAGTGGTGATAAAATAAATTACACAAAATAAGGCTTCTAGCTGGGTTTGAACTTCAAGCCAAGCTACCACTAGCTAAGCTACCACTGCTCTAAAAACACATAAACAAACATACCTTATTTTTATTTCTTTATTATTAAATGGGTGAGTATCAAGGTCAAATCATATTTTTTTTTAATTTTGGTGGCGAAGCTTTTTCTTCAGTGTTCGCGAAAATTAGGAGGATTTTTCACGAAAGCCGAAGAAAAAGTTTCTTGTCTTCAGTTTCTTCTTCTCAGTAGGTATTTGCGACCAGGGTCCCTAATTTTCACGACCGCTGAAGAAAGGGTTTCACCACCAAAATTGAAAAACATGATATTAATTCACACAAATATACATTTTAGTTGAGAGTTAATATATCATCACCTAGGTGCTCGTATTATGACGCAACCGTGGAATGTCCGCCTGCTCGGCGCAGGGTCGTTAGTTCGATTCTCACATTACTTACAAGGCTTAGGCCTAACTTGTTATAATTATTTATGTTTTTAGTGCCTGTCCAATCATTATTAAGTACGTCTATTTTATTTTTTTTACTTTTTATTGACTGCCCCTCAGTCAGCAAATTTAAAAAAAAAAGTTGATAGCTTATGTTTTGGTTTTTTTTTTTTGTCATGGCCCATGGGCCTATAGCGTCAATTCGGTTCTGGATTTATTTTGCAAGCATTACGAGCGTATTTATTGAAAGGCAAAATCACCATGATTGATAAAAAGTATCTAACTAATTCAATTGTCACAACCAACCAGGTAAATTACTGCTTAAAGTTCAGCCATAAAAAAAAATAAGCATGCGCACTCCACGACATCAATGACCGCGAAAATGACGTCATATTATTATCGCATGGACCATATTTTTATCATTGGCTATGACCACGTGGCTCCTGCGTGCCTGATCAACTGTGGCCAGTCCATGTTCCTCCCTCGTCTATGGCATTGAGTCGCAGGTAGCGCGGGATGGACGGTTTGAATGTCAAACTCCAGGGTTGCAACACTTCTAAAATAATTTACGTATTTTTGCCAAAGTGGGTAACGGGTAGAAAGATAAATGCAAATCAGCTGAAACAAATATCGACTTCTCAACAGATTGTGGTCACGAATTAATATTTATTGTATTTTTTATGCTAATTGTCCTTCATTTATACATTCAAGGTTACGATTTCGGCAGGATCTGAATAAACGAGATTATTTTAAGAATGAATCGATTAATTAATTGTTTTGATGACGGAAGCGTTACGGAGGTAAACATAATTTATGACATTATTTTCGTAAAAAAAGGTTGGATGGAGGATGATGACGTAGACAAAAATCATAGAGTTCATAATTGTAATTGTTCTGTGTATTACACAATATATTATGAACAGAGAGTAAGTCAACTATCTGACCACATGAACTTTGAATCAAACCACGCGAAAAGCTTGGTTATGCGTCATTGCGGCCGCCGACACGTTGCAAGCGTTGAACGTGTCAAGGATCACAACTTTCAAATCTCAAGAATTAGTAGAAACATTTTCCCCATTCGCCATGTGAAATTTTCACGCTGACAACATTGTCGGGAAGTTCAGGAACCACTTCCCAGAACGATAAAGGGCCGGCGCAGGGTGCGGCGGCGCGGGGGGGAAGACGGCGCGACAGCTGCGCGCGCGTCGCGCCCCGCACCGCGCGCCATTCCGTCGCCGACCGCCGCGGCGGGCATACGTCCGCGACGCTTCACAAGTGAAATACGCGCGTAACATTCCGTTTGACTCGAGTGCGTGACTTCAAACTTTCAAGTTATAAATGAAGTATTCATTCACGTATTTGGAGGAGCGCGTCGCTCGGAGGCGACGAACCGTCGAAGGACGCGGCCGGGCGCGGCGCAGGAGCGGCCGCGGCATCCTTTGTCCGGGAGGCCCGTGTGGCTGGGCGGTGACTGGCGCTATATTCGGTTTGTGTGCGATATTGCACCAGTCCCGGCCTATCCAAGCGGGCCCGTCCGTCGAAGACCGCTATTCAGGCACTCAGCATCCGCGGCGCGCGGTCCCGTTAGCCGGCCGGTCGGTCGTTCACTGCGGTGGCCACGCTTAGGACGCGATTCGGTGTAAACGTTGTGACTTGTATCAAATTGCACCAATCCCGGCCTGCCTGTGGTCACCGCGCCGTGGACTGGGACTTGGAACCGGCTCGACACGTGGTGGAACCTTGGATCAGGTATAGCCAGCGGTGCAAGTACCCACGTATGGAAAAATTGCATAAGTAACTGATAACTTCTAACTTTTGTGAACATTAGGTCAGCTTTAAGGTCGAATTGTGTTCGCGACGAAGTATTTCATAATGCATCGTTTGCTTTTTTGTATGAAAACTTGAATAATTCCACAATTAGCTGGTTTATACTTCCGTGTTCTTTATGTTCGATCTCAGAGGTACCCACATATTTCGGTTGGTAGAAAGTTTCCGATCTCGTGGTAAGTGATTCATATTGTAAGAAAGTTATTCGTTCCGAGGTGACTGAATTGATATAGTGTAGACACCGGTCGATGCAGCCCGACCGGTTTTTGTCGTAAATCGTAATATGCTATATTAAGTATGCTTATGTATTTTGTAGCAGACCGCTAAATCGAAGGACATTTTACAGAGATTGGCACAAACTAGGCTACGGTAGACAATTTAGAAACAGCTGATTTCTTCATTCATGTTTTATTCATTATAATTTGCATAGTCATTCTGTCAGTCATTGATTAGCACCTAACTATTTTAATTGGTAGGCGCACGCTTAATCAGCCTAACTGTTTACTATTTGCCGGCTTTTTAGTGTCAATGTTTCTTTGTCATTTGATTGACGGCAAGCATTGTGTTGACAGCACATAATTGACAATGAACTTGACCGCCAGCTTTGATTTTGACCCCGGCTTATTTCAATTTTGCATTTATGGACTTACAATTTTACAATATAACCATTTATTTTTCTACTGACTGTTCGTTCGATATTTGAACGCAATTTTTCCTCGAAATATGGCAAATGCGTTCCTTTGTTCTTTTAGTGATGTGCAACACTGTAGTAACATTATTTCCGGTACGATAAAAACACACTGTTTCAAATTCGGTCACAGGTCAAATAACCTTACGATATGTTGATTATCTGTCAAAATCTTGTAGAGCCTACGGTAAATTATGGCTTTGCGTCGACAGTTATGTCTGATGGCGGTAGGTGCCTACAAGTTTTCGGCTCATGTGTAAAAGTAGGTTCGTATAAAGTGGTACAAATATCTTGTTTCTTTAACCTTCTACTTTTAAATTAAGAATCTTCATTGATTGTGAAACACACCTTTAACTAAGTTCACTGGCGGCACCGGTATTTTTGTAGCTTTTTTGATTCGATTCAATTTTGAATATCTCGTTGCCCTAGTAACCTTAACTAAGGCCAATCGGCTAATTTTAGCAAAAATTACTTTTCTTTTTATTTCAAAGTATAGTAGCTAATCCCTGCAGTGTTATTACTTATAATTTTTATTCAGATATTTTTAAGAAATACTACTTACATGTTTCTATTGTGTGAAAGATTAATGAACTTCTGATAATATCCAAAACCTTCTTATATAAAAAAATGTCTCCTGTAAAGTTTGCTCACTGGCTAAATCGATTGGCCACTCTAGCACAAGGGCGGTGATCTGTCAAATAAGTGATTATTTTTTTATAACTTTAATTTCATTAAACAAAGGTAACGTGTAAATAAGTCAACAGATGTCACAACTGAGCGACACTTTTATGCAAACTAAACACCATTAGGCTTATCGCTACAAGCCTAAATAGGTACTCTCTACTGTATTATCGTATGAACTCGACGCCGTGAATCAAGCGGAAAGATGATTCACTAAGCAAGCTGAGAAACCGTGCAACCGTTATGATTTAAATTGCAACAGCTGTCATGGGGCATTCACGAATTGCGGTACCTACATACCTTGGTCGGGTATACTAACAAAAACTTTACTTACGTGAGCTTAGGTTGATATGACTATATCAACTGCTAATTACTTATCTACTAACATGTGGTATTTTTTTCATTGTTTCTATTTTTATTTTATATAGATTACAGATTTCAGTTAATGACACAATGTGTCTCACAGTTTTCGGAAATCGATGTCATTACAAATAATATCCGAAACGATATTGCGAATTATGATAAATCTAAACTTGCGATTTTTACGTCTTTCCTAAATCCAAAAGTAGGCCTTTCTTTTAAAGACCAACTTTTGATATCAGAATAATAGATATTATAACATTGGCATCCCTTTTTTATGAGCTCTCTCTCTGGATGGAGCTAGGAGCGTCAGACTGTTACTGACTAAAACCTATGGTTTGTGTTCCTTCAGTTGCCCTTTGCGTTCCAAGGCCCCATTTCCAATAATTCCGCAGAACATCAGCATCCCTGACTGCAGCTTAATTTTATTTCAACTCGGGCTTCCCCTTTTCTCAAAAGAAATAGGTTAGGAACAACCTTCCACATGACTTTTATTTCAGGAAACAAAAAAAAATTGACATCCGTACAAACTTTCCAATCATGTTTATAATTTTATCTGATAGAGGCCGTTTTTTTTTTTGCAAGCCATTAAAGTTTGCGGAGACTTGTCCCTTATACCCTGTATATTTAATTTTAGAACGAGTACAAACAGAAATCGGGGGTAACAGTATCTAAATTGTTAAAAAAGAGAGTACCCTTCATTATATTAATTTTTGCAAAAAAACTTTTAGCTAATATACGACCGCAGAATTACAACGAAGCCTCGGTTTCCATAAAAACCCCCACTTTGCAAATTAGGAGACAAAAAATATTTCAGCAAAACACTGAAATGGCACGATTTCATTCACTTATTTTACAGTATTTTAGCGTACTCTATTCCATTAGCTTCATCGGCCTTATTCCCACATCTGGGACTCAAGTCTCCTCTTTGAGAGGCAATAGATCCTAATCCACCACGCAGACCCGTCGATTTTGTCACGATGTCTTCCTCTATTGCATTTGAACATTATAAAGTACTCCTAAGAAAAATAGAGTACAAGTTCTATGTTAGAGTATGGTTGGCCATCCCAATACTAGCGCAAGTACTTACTTTTCTCAAGCCCATAATACCGTCATGTTTTTTCCTTTTAGACGTTATTGAACGCGGAAAATAAATTGAACTAAAATGGCCGTCGTTGCTATGATTACGCCCAAACCCCCGCTGTGCCGCACTTTGATTGAGACTCGAAAATCAGTTTCCACGCATTGAAGGACATGTTTCAACTTCGGGCCGCGAATATACATAAACCATATGCACGTAAGAAACTTGCAAATGTCTTCATCATTAAATAGGAGCTTTTATTCCTTCCTACATAACTTTACAGTTACGTTAACTCCAAACCTGTAAGCCAATTACTAAACTACTGCATAATATGTTAATGATTTGCCAATGCCACACTGACTCCTAGCTCCACTACTAGTTGCGACTTTGCTAGCTTTATCTGTATTCCGCATCTTTTAACGGTGCTTGTCAAATGACCGTGCCTAGGAAAACGTATTCTGTTCCTATTTCCGTGTTCTTAGGTATCATAGAGCTGTCCTCGTGGCGTATTTAGCTTTAAAAAATACTATAGTATCGTGCAGTTTTTGAGTTATTTATCTTGAAAAACTTTTGAAGTACATACCTATTTTACGCCTATTTAGGCAATGCAGATCCCCTAGGAACAGGGTGTTTATGAACCTCGATTTATCAGGAAAATCTGAAGTAGTAGTTAAAGAACCTTCGAAAGATATTTGTGTTACATATTCTATAACACACCTTTTCTTTTATTTGAGAAATTATCTATAAACTTCTCCCCCAGTAGTAGCGAAAGGAACTATCAGTCTTGTTGTTGTAAAAACAAGTTTTTTCAGTTGTCTTTGCCTTGCCTGCTTGCTTCTTTGATTCTTTCTCTTTCTTCATCATGGCCAAGCATAAGAACCATACTAAGGTAGACTGCTTGGTCATATTGAATCATAAAGCTCGGTTTACGAACGAAATGAGTGGCGCATCACAAATTAAACGCAGGTTGAACAAGACATTGGTAGTCAATAATTCACACACAATTTGTCCTGTTAACTTAGCGATTATTTTTGTCCCACTAACTGGAGGTAAGTCTAGTAAGTCAAATCATCATCATCATCTTGTCCCATGTTAATTGGGGTCAGGACAACACATTTTTGTCTTTAATTCAGTCCTGTCAACCATCATGCTATTACTGGTTCCGTTTTTTATATTAAAAGGTGAAATTAACTGACTGACATTTCAACACACAGCCGAATCTATTGGGCATAAGAACATGAAATTTTCCACAAGGCCTCCTTTTATTTTATGACGTAGGCGAACACTAAAGAGTGGTATTCGTTTCATTCGTGTGCCAATATACTAAAGTTAGCACTAAGTACATAATAAAGGTTGTTATTATTTGTTTTCAGAACTACCCGTAATAGCAAAATTTAGGGGGTATTAAAGATTGTATGAAGGATTCTTATTTCTTGAGTTAATCAACATGACACTTGGCACAGATTCTATTCAAAATAATAAAGTCTGACATTACTAATTTTATAAAAACTACCCTCAAAATACAGTTTAAGGGATGTCAAAATTTTCATTAAAATATTCTCACGAAATCGCTGGCAAAATGTGTTTTTCATATTACACTTCAGCAAATCATAAGTTATTTAAAATACTTATTCATCAAGTATTAAGTCTCCCTACGTGTCGTCTCTTTGAAAATAGCAAAGACGGAAAGAAAGCAATGTCAACGCCTACAGAATTGTTTATTGGTTTATGACAACTTTTACCTAAGAATTTCTCTGTAGAATTTGTGGCCGTAAAACCTAGCGTATTATTTCATTCTTTTTTGCCGTGGTTTCTACCAGGTGAAACTGTGTATTTAATTTTTATAGTTTTTAGACACTTAACTGTGACGACTTTACTAGGGAAAATAAACATTTTTCTAAAATATTTACAAGTAATCTAAAAAAACTAGTAATTTTATGCCTTTTAGTAATTTAACATTGTGAACAAGGTTTTTGATAAACGATTAAGTAGAAAAAAAAAAATATTGCAACAGCGTTGCTCTATCATACATAGCATTTCTAAAAAGTATAATTGTTATCTGAACTTACTCGTTTCCAAGAACGTTGTTATTGTGTTAAATTTGATTCTGAAGGGGGTTCCCAGCGTTCACACTATGTCTGAATTAACTAATTGCCACATATCTAAGCTGATTTTAAGTTAAAAAAGCTACAATAACAAGTCGAATGTTGTACGAAATCTATAACGAGTTTCGTTTTATAATATAATATAATATTCCACAACTATCACACATCGTCGTCTAGCCCCAATCTAAGCAGAGCTTGTGTTATGGGTACTAGACAACTGATAAACATACTTATATATTGCTAAATACATACATATTATAGATAAATTACACCCAGACACAGAACAAATGATCGTGCTCATCACATAAACATTTGTCCTGGGTGGGAATCGAACACACGACCTCCAGTATAGCAGTCAGGGCCACTAACCACTAGACCAATAGGCCAGTCAGTTTTAGATTTGACGAAGTAAACTAATTTACTAATATAATTTCAAAATGAACAGTAGTTGCTACAAATACTGTTAATTTTTTACTAGTTTTGGAAAAAGCGTTACTAAATAATGTTCCATCAAAAAAATAACCGTTCCGAAATATCGATATCTAAATCAAAACAGTTCCTGCAAAAGCACATCCCTACTATTTTGTTTACTTTTTAATTGCATAATCTGTATCATGAACAAGATAATCCGTTATACAGCCAAGATGCCTACGTTTATGATAATTTGTTCGTTTGTTATTAAATTAAAATGTAGTACAGAACACGGTCTGGTGGTTCCGTGTCAAGGTTCTCGTCCCCTACCCTAACGAACTTGCCTACTGCGTGAGGAACCACGTGTTTATTTGTGTCGTATTATTTTGTTGCTTAATTTTTTTTGTAAGCTTGTTTGTGTTTTATGGAGTTATAAATAGCGATGTTATGTTTTCATTGAGAGTTGATTCTTTATACCTAATTAGCATTTAAGGGAAATGTTAATTTTGCGCCATTTTTTTTTCTATTAGTTGGATGATTGTGTCATGTTGTGTAATGAATTAATGATCAATATTAGGTACAGTCGACCACACGTTTGTGGCCTTTGGCCTTGACCTGAGGCCCTACCATGAGCTTTTACCACGATACATTTGACGGCCTGAATTGAACTGTTGAAAGGGATGGAGGTTTATAGGGTGTATGATTCTATCCCCCCTTTGTCACTTTTAACACGCCATGGTAAAGATCCTGGCTAGCATGGCACAGAGTTAGCATTACACCGTAAAATTTTGATCGTTTTAATCCCGTGGAGGGTTGATTCGGTACATAAAACATTATCGATTTGTAAAGATAAAATTAAAAAATAAAGTATTTTTTTTTAAACTCGGAATTATTTTGCGCAAGGTCGAAATTAATTTCTTTAAGTAAACGTCAGCTGGCCGAGTTCAATGACCTAAAGGTACTTAGTACGCAACTAACGACAACTACCTACAAGGTCATTGACTCATTTTCTTAAAGAAATTAATTTCGTACATGCGTATATTACGTATTCGAATTTTAGAGAGAAAAGTATTTTTTTATAATCTTTTCAAATCGATAGTGTTTCGTGTACCGGATCGATCCTCCACGGGATTAAAACGACCAAAATTTAATGGTGTATAGCTTTTTCTTTTCAGAAGTTAAACTTTCTGCAATGTGTCTTTCAGGGTTATATTTTATAAATTACTTACCTACCTAATGATGATTTTATAACTTTTGTGTAAGTAATCAGTAAAATACCAAATTAGTTACATAAGTATTTTAAATCCAGCCAGATTTGGCAGATGTTCCAAATTTGCTGTACCAGTAAAGGTGCAGTTAGTTCATTTGTCAAACCTAGTTCTTTGTGTCCCAACCCTACAGGAAAACACGCATACATACCGCAGCTTTGCATGGAAGCGCCACAATTTTAATTTGCACATTTCATTTATGAATGTAACCTGTTTTGTATGGTCTACTTTTGAAATTCCGCACAATATGCCTGTGAATATTTTTAATTTCAGTTTTTTTTTTACCTTGTATATTGCAGCTGTCTCCAAATGGCCTTTTCTGTTTCACCGGACAGAAGGAGGCAGATGGTCGGTGCGCACAAAAGCGACAGGAGCTAAGGGTGCTTTTGTAAGATTCGGGCCACATCTTGCGTTGCTAAAGGATTCGGGTTTTGACATCTTTGTTAAAACTTGATGGCGGATGGACCAGAAATTATAGAAAAGGGGGGTATAGTAATTTGTTTTGAATCTCTTGTGAACATTACTTTTAGCGACAAATTATGATTTGTTGAGAAGTCTTTTCACCAGGGAATAAAAGAGGCACGTTGTCTGTAAAACATCCTGATAAAGTTTGCGGAATCCCAATGGGTTTTATTTTTATTTAAGAAAGTTTTTTTATTTCATTTTCTACTTCGTGTAATTATTTCACCACCGCTGCTCTCAAAGTCTCAAAACGGTGAAGGAAAACATCGTCAGGAACCCGGCGTGTCCTAGAACCAAAAATTCGAAGACATGTGATATTCACCATCCCGCACTGGGCCCGCGTGGTGGATTACGGCCCATTCCCTTTTTTAGAGAGGAGGCCAGAGTCCCAGCAGTTGGAACATTAAAAGGCTGGCGATGATGAAATGATTTAAGAAAGAAAGAAAATATGTATTTTATTTGACACAATGTAGAAACAACATGCAGACACTTAAGATTATAAAAAAAACTGCTATTGCGAGTCGGACTGGCACATTGAGGGTTCCTTACAAACTAACTTATGTAAATAGTTCAATTCTTGAATAGACTCTCGGAAGATTTCGACGAATCGAAAAAACATTGTTGTTACGTAACTACTTTTGTTACGTAAGTTAAGTTTTAGATTAATTCCTATACTTGTATTATAAGACCTTACTTCATGCCGAATTCCAGGGTTTTAGGTCAACGGGAAGTACCCTATGAATTTTAATTCCCTCGAGTGACGAAAAATTCGTTTTTTGCGATATTAACTATTTTTTCGTTAATTTAGAAGTTTTCACGGCTTCAAGGGACCGTAGATCTGAGTATATATTCAGGTCTACGATGGTGTGTAAGGTGTTAATTTCAACTCCATACATACACGCGTTCCTGAGATAAAGGGCCTTGACAGATAGACAGACGGTTAACAAATTGATATTATAAGGGTTCCGTTCAGTTTTTAGTATTTATTGTATAGCGGCAACAGAAATACATCATCTGTGAAAATTTCTAACTATCACGGTTCTTGAGGCAGACAGACAGACAGACGGACAGCGGAGTTTTAGTAATAGGGTCCCGGAACCCTAAAAACGAGCCACCGTCCACCTCCTAAACTCCTAGTACCCCTTGGTCAGCCGAACATCCTTAGCGTCACCGGCGCGAGAGCAATGCGCCGCGGTCACCAACCCGAGTACCGTGGTGTTACCGTGGCTGCTACGGAAAATATCTCAATACCATAAACATAGCAAATATCTGACACGATTCTCTGCTCTTTTTTCTCGATCATTGAATGTAAATGGATTGGTATTATTAATACCACCCAGAAGAATAATACAAAAAAAAAAAATGAGCTTTGTAAATAGACTATTTATTTATTTATTAGGCTCACCAACAATTGTTAACACTTAAAATTATTACAAATCTTCCATTAATCTATGGTCTAGTGCCACAATTTATTATAGGTAAACACCACATAGAAGAAAAGAAAGAAAGAAAAACAGTTTATTTACACGGAATGACGCAATTAAAAACTAGACAAACATAACATTATAGGAAAGATATGCGCCACATCCGTGCAAAACGGCCGAACGCTCAGCATAAAGTTGTGCCCTCATGCACAATGCGATGAGCACACAGCGCTGGTTTTCAGCGTTGGCCAGTGCTGACAGAAAGACCGAGAACGGTGCAATGTGCAAAAAGATAAAAATAAAACATATGCTAAAAATAAAAAGTACAAAATTATTATGAAATCAAAACAAGACATAGTGAATGACTAGCTGGCTCGGCAAACTTCGTACCGCATATTAGTCGTTTTTTTTTTTCGTGAATTTTTCCTTATTTTCTCAACGTTTTTATAACCTTCTCTGGAGTATCATGAATATCTCAAAACCAAAATTGGCCAAATCGGTCCGGATGTTCTCGAGTTTAGCTAGACTAACGAACAGCTATTAATTTTGTATAATATGTTTAAGAAGATGAATTTGATGATGAAAAAGATTGCTATTATACACCATTAAATTTTGGTCGTTTTAATCCCGTGGATCCCGATTCGGTACATGGAACCCTATCGATTTGTAAAAATAAAATTAAAAAATAAAGTACTTTTTTTCTCAAACTCGAATAATAACGAGTCAATGACCTTGTAGGTAGTTGTCTGTCTTTCTGTACTAACTACCTACAGTTCATTGACCTCGCTCAGCTGACGTTTACTTAAAGAAATTAGTTTCGTACATGCGTGAATTAATTCGAGTTTGTAAACAAAAAGTAATTTATTTTTCATTTTTATCTTTACAAATCGATAGTATTTCATGTACCGAATCGATGAAAATTTAACGGTGTTTATTACACACCTTTGCTACCTGTTACTTGCCAAAGCCATTATAGATGAAACTTCATAGTTTTTTTTAGGTGAAAAATCATGCCATCTGCTACCCTTGGGCGGAGTGTCAGACATTTAATAACTAAAATCACTCCTGTGTCCTTCCTTGCCTTTCACAATAGGGCCGAGCCTTCCTTTCAGAAGCAGACCCTTGGCCCCAGTAGGCTTCGACCCTGCTGGGCCCCTACCGTTTGCTGATATCTCCTTGAGGCGCGCCTGGAACACTACGCGCCGTCGTCGACTTGGGCTTGGTCCGGTCAGTTACCGGTCGGTCGGACAGCGAGCTACTCATTGCTCGCTGTCTGCAAGCCCACGCCTACGGTGGCTGGGAATCGGAAAGAACTTCATAGCAGGGCATCGTTCAAGGAGAAACTCTTAGCTTTTATGAAATAACGAGAAACTAAGAGAAATAGGCTTTTACTCCTATCATATTCATTTGTTTTGTTTTCTTTAACAGCCAGCAAGAGATTTTACTATGCGATTAGTTAAATGTAATTATCATCATTACGAATATTTTTCATTCTCTAAAAATACCTTGTTCCACACTAGGAATAACTCTATCGCGTATCGTGGGCAGTGGTGGCCGAATGGTAATGGGAGCAGTGGTGGCCGAGTGGTAATGGCCCCGATTTACGAATTGTAGGTCGCGGGTTCAAACCCAGTCAGGCGCATTACTATGTGAATTTAATTTATCAGCACTGCTCTTAAAACGGTGAAGGAAAACATCGTGAGGAAACCGGCATGTCCTAGAACCAAAAATTCCAAGACATGTGACATCCACCAATCCGCACTGGGCCCGCGTGGTGGATTACGGCCCATTCCCTCTCCTAGAGAGGAGGCCTGAGTCCCAGCAGTGGGAACATTAAAAAAGGCTGATGATGATGTATCGTGGGCGCGTTCACAAACATGTAAACTGACATACTAAAGTCACCTAGACCCGCCACATCAGTAGGCTACACAAATATTTGTATCAAGCGGGGATCGAACCAGCGACATACAACAAAGTAGCCAATGGCTCAACCACTGCGGCAACCCTACTGTATGTTGCGCAATTACCGCACGACTTTATTTCCCCCTTTTTCTCCTTTCATCATCATCATTATTTCAGCTGAAAGACTTACTTCCCCTGTTGGACGTAAGCCTCACCAAGCGTCGCCAGAACGACCGGTCCTGTGTGTCTCGAATCCATCGGACTACAGCGACCCTGACCAGTACCTCTACCATGAGTTTTAAGCAATAGTATTCGTCGCTACTCGATATCGACGCCGTAAATATTTTGTATGGCAAATTTTGGTTCTGCAAGTGACCGCTAGAGGCGCTGCAAAATTTGCCATACAAAATATTTACGGCGTCGATATCGAGTAGCGACGAATACTATTGCTTAAAACTCATGGTAGAGGTACTGGTCATCGGTCCACCTCGTAGGAGGCCTACCAACGCTGCGTCTTCCAGTACGTGGCCGCCACCTCGGAACCTTTCAGCGCCAACGGCCACCTGTTCTGCGAGCAATGTGCCCAGCCCATTGCCACTTAAGGGCCGGTTCTAGTCACTGTTTTTTTTGTATGATCTTCGTTCGGGATTATGTCGTCTTCGCGGCCCCAAAACAGCGGTTTTATTTCTGTATAAAAAAAAAAACAATAACTATTCAAGATTTTTGTTCTTGCGAAGCGCTTTTAAATAACAAGCTTTATTTTTTTTTTTAACTTTCAAGTAGTTCCGTAACGTAATCTCGTATACGTTTGAAATCGTAAATTAGGGGCAGATTCGCGATTTTTTTTTATCGAGCCAACTAATTTATATCGTGTTTTCATTTTTGCCAAGCCCTTGGCCATATAGTCAATTTTAATAAAATAAATTTTCATGGTGTTCTCTTTTACATTTGTGGATTTCCATAGGTTTGAAAAAGGTCAAAATTAGTAGAACCGGGCCTTAAGTTTGGCGATTCTTCGTGCTATGTCGTAACCTTGGTTCTCCAGCGGATATAGTCCTACCTTATGTCCTTTTCTCCATCAATTTAAGTAGTTAACTAAACGTAAACAATCTTGATGTCTTTTTATTTAAAAAAAAGTCGTATAGGGGACATACAAAGATTATTTAAATTTATTTAATTACCTAACATCCTTTTAGGTAAATAGCTAATTGTAAACAGTTTTAGATAGCATTTTAAGACAATTCTTAGATAAAAGACCTGTGAAGATTGTTTACCTTTAGTTATTCACCTAAACAGATGGAGTATACCGGGTGTAATTGACAGGTTGACAAAAACGAAAAGTATGAATTCAGACTGCTATTGTTAATATTTTGATAGTGAAATATTTTCCTGGAAATGATAGGTGAACGTTTTTCAATTTTCAATTTTATTTCGGCTACGCAATGTATAACGAACATTGCGATACGCGCGCGACCCTGTACCTCGCGCGTTGTCCATTCATACTTCGGGACGTGGACCTTGTTTGGAATAAATACATAGTACAGTGACACACACAAACACACCTATCAAAAAATTTAAACACAAATTCAACACCTACCAAAAATTAAAATAGTCACTTACCTAAAGTCTCTCGGGTCGTTCACCCGTGAAACGAATTGGCGATTTAGCTGCTGCCGATGTATCAGCCATCTGCAGTACGCCAGTCTACGCGTTGAGTCACCAGGTACCAGAGCCTGCACTTTATGGATCCGATATGGACGTTGCTTGTCCTTTCGAAGGCCTTTGTGCACAGCCCAATGTGAAACACGGGGTCCGTTATTACCTACGCCTTACAAGTTTTGCAGCAGTACGGGTTCCCAAACGCGGATTTCGACGGACAACATCTAAAATCGCCTGCTCAGAACGAGCACGGATTTTCCTTCCAGCACCTTCCTGATGCGGCACAATAGGTAAATTTTCTAAAACACGCTGATATGCCCGTGTGATAGTACCACTATTAGCTGGATGTCGTTCATTTGGGTGTCTTTGAACATAGAGCCTTAATGCCAACGACGCGTTTCCTCTAGCTTCACCCAAGCACATTAACATCTGGCCATATTCGCGAGCACTAAACGTTTCATTACGCGATTCATGACGATAAGTACCACACAACACAAAAACACACAACTCAACTGAACGCAACACACAGTCCCGAACTCTCGACAGTTGAAAGAAAACGAAATAGACGTCCAGATCGCACCATCAATCGCGGCAAACTAAAATGGCGGCTCAGCGCCTCAGCGGCTTCGTTTGTCGGCACGCCTTTGAGAGTGTGACACGTGTAGCAATTAGGGCTGCCCACATGGTATGAAATTAAACATTTTTATTTCGGTAATAGTAAGTACGTTAGTCGAGGTGCCCATGGCGCAGTAGTTACAGTGGTCGGCCTGCGATTGAGATAAAGATGAAGAACTAGGTATTGAAAAATAATCGTATCGTAATCGTATGATAAACATTGTTATTAACCGCTATCTTTTGTAACTTTTACTCATGGTTCTGCTTCCAAGTTTAAACCTAGTACCTGTCAATCCCCAAGCAGCACGCGCGCGATTTTGCACCATTTTCTAAACACTAAACAAACGTCGGCGTTCGCATAGATTATAAATTAAGTTTTTTTTTTTATAGGGTTTTTATTCAAGAACGTAAATAAGAAGTTTTTCTTATAGTATGTAAAAATCGAAAATAAGCAAAGATTTTCGTAACTACACGCGCGTACGCCGGCTTTCGCTCAGGGATTGACAGGTTAAAGAATGTGAATCTGGCAATATTAACACGATGTTTTTATGTTTTATGTACCACTAAATTGTCTAAAGCAAACAATTTACATTACTGTAATGCAACGCGTGTGTACAGTTCGGGTAGCTTCGTAATTGATACTGTAGATCACTAACGATTTAAAATAAGGTTTTTGGAATTAATAAATAATAAAGTAATCATACTGAGTATCTAATTATTATTAAAGCATTTTACATAAAGAAAATAAAATTACAAGTATTAAATTCCGTACGCGGTACAACCCTAGAGTGTCGGCGTGTAAGCAAAGGCGTACCATACAAAAGGAGCGAGCGAGCGAGCGGTATGCTGTCTCTGTCTGTGGTAGGTACTACGGAGGCCAGTAAACTTTTACAGCTAACAGCTGATTCCGCGCGGGTTGAATGAATTTTCTTTTACGATTACATTGCCGAATTTAAGTTTTTTGCTTTTTTTCACTAAAATTGTGTTTTTAGGGCTGGATTTTGTTCTAAATGGTATCTAGTTGAAAAACGGTCGGAAAATTCGACAATTTTCCTGAAGAAAATTCCAACGTTTTTCAGTCATAATCATGGTCATGAAGCTACTGTTTCAGTTTTTGCCAACCTATCAATTACACGGTGTATATATCTCCTTACTTTTATTTAGTTTGATTATAATTAATAGGAAAACAAGTATTTCATAAATAAAACACTGTCAGTTTATATTTAGTTTTTGCTTTTCGTTCATAAACCACTGACTAAGTACAGGATTAACCTTGACCTTGGGTGGGATATACATTTTGGTGATGGTGACCTTGGGTTTTTTCGAGAATCTGCTTTTCTAGTTAAAACTTAAGGTCAGTTTGGTAATTATGATGTCATCGATGCAGAAGGTCAGTAATTTAGTACTATTTTATTTATTGTCATTTTATTTCGAGTTTGCACTCATATAGGGTTAGTGACAATATTTACCTAACAACTATGTTAGTACCTCGTCCGTGTGTCACTGCGGGGTGCCAACTGAAAACCAGCGCTGGGTGTCTGACGCCCAGCAAATGCTGAGGTGGTCATCCTTTCGGTGCGAGCACGCTCAGCGTACTCTGTATTTTTGTTCTTTTTGTTTGTAACCGTTGTGCTGTCTGTCTCGAATAAAAGTTTTTCTATTCCATTCTATTCTATACCTAGCCATAAAATTTCGTTTTTTTTTCGATTACAGTCCAATATTTCAATTTAAAGCAATAAATTTAGTCAAACGTGTCAAAAACTCATTGAAATTAAATCACAATAAATGCATAAATTAAAAAGTTTCTTTCATTTTCAGTATCTATGACATTAAGTACATATTTAGATTTAGAATAAAAAAAAATAACTTGAAAAAGATACTCTCGAGATCTGATTACTTGACTTAATTTTTGTTGTTAGTACTGTATCCTATTATATGTATATATCCCTTGCTTTAAAGGCCACGTCACACGTAATATTACTGAAATACACTTTCCAGTATGCGAATTTATGAAAAGGGTAATATAAAAATCACAAATACTTCAATAAAAATCATCCAGCTTAATTATTATTTTTTTGATTTTATAATCTGGAACTGAAGACTGGTCTAGTTCTTATTTTAATTAAATACAGTTACTTTGTTTAGCCTTAGAATACGTCCGACCGTCCGGTAACCGCCCGGACGGCCCAAGTCGTCAACAGCGCGGATTGTTTCACGAGTACCTCAAGAAGATGCCAGAAAACCGTAGGAACACACCAGGGTCGAAGCCTACTGGGGTCATGGGTCATGTGAAAGTGTTCCCCGGGCCCTGGAACGAAGGCAAAGAAGGAATAGGGGTGGGTAAAAGTCTGACACTATCTCCCGCTCTGCGCAAGGGCGGGAGATGTCATTGGATAATATTCCCAAAAAAAAAATTATGGCATATTATACTAATAGTATTTGGGGCTGGTGTCCACAACTCCTCAACAGCTTTACATCACAGTACTCATTAGGAGTAAATTAGCAATCCCTCCGAAAACTGATTGCATTAAAAAAATAATCAGTTTGTCTATTTTGTTTCATCATAACTTTGAAACGGCTGGACCGATTTTGACGGGACATTCATTGACGGATAGATGATTTTACAAGGTGTCACTTAAGTTACTTTTATTTTACCACGGGCCTTGTTTGGAGGAGGGGGGTGGCGACATTCCCGAAAAGGATATTCTGTTATTGTGTACACAATTGGCCCGAAACAATGGCATCAATATAATTAAACTAGATGCGACCGAAGTCGCTGGTAACAGCTAGTCTGCATATATAGGTATAATGTGAATGTGATATAGTGGGTTAGCTAATTGTCACAAGGTTTACTGGATTGTACTGTGTTGTCTGATGTAATCGCACTAATATAGTTATGGCGAAAGTTTGTCTTAGTTTGTGTTTGTTACTGCTTCACGCTGAAACTGCTGAAGGGATTTGGATGAAGTGTAACACGGGTAAAGCCCGCGGGGAATAAGTTGAACCCTTTGCTATGGTTACGCCTATGCTCCGCGCTGGGGCTCCCGAAATGTCCGGTGAGGACCTGCGTCATTCGGAAGGTGATGACGCCGTTTTCCCGCTCTAGCCACTCCGTGGGGACTTACTGCCGTGATTACGGTCACAGTTGCGACAGTCGCTGTCGCTATTCCATCATGAGATCTCGCTGGAACTCTGTCCGCGATGCTGCGAAATTCGCGGCAGCGGAGTTTCGCCCCGGGGCGTTGCATCTCCATGCGCAAATTGTGTATGCGTGCAAGGACTGTTGCATCCAGATCCCACAGTGGTAGGCCAGCAAGGAGGCTATACGGGAGACCGTACGGTATCCCCGCACCATCCGGATGGCCATGACCCTCTGGCTTAGTCGCCGGTCACTTTTGCAGCGTCGGCGCCCCGTAATGGGCCATAGACCGAACGATACCCGCGTAGAGCCTCCGGCAGAAGGCGCGACTAAAACTACACTTTTGATCTTCAGTTGCCCCGTTGCCTTCTAGGATCTCGGATTTCGGGTTCTAGAAAGCAAAGGGTAAGGGGTTTAACCCTAGAACGTAAAAAAAAATCGTAAGTTTGCGATAACTTTTTGGTTTCTCGTCGGATTTTTTTGCGCTTGCGCATATTTACTCGGGGCAGGAGATCGCTTTGAAGCACACATAAAGTGGCAGTTCTGTTAGAATTTGTGATTGTGGTATGACATGCGTGGGGTACTCCAGTACCCCTAGGTACAGTTAAAGTAATCATATTCATTACTATGATTCAGTGTTTTTAAGAAATAGTGAGTATTTATTTGAATGTCTTTTATTATTTACATAATTACCTCAGTCATAATCATAACTTTGTTTAAAAAAAAGAAGCGTATTTCTATTGCATTTATATATATTTTGGTTTACGTTAGTGGTTTTGCATTTTGTTGAATTATTCCTTTTTTTTTACGTATTTTTATGCCAAGATCTACCGCAAAATGTAATTTTAAACCTTATTCTGGACACTATGAATGAAAAAGAGGTAGTTTTTGGGTGATGACTTTAGCTTTCAACCTCATAAAACCTTATTTGGAAAACTGTTTTTTTTTTTTACTAAACTTTGTCTACAAATCCCCAAATAAGTATTGGAAATATATTTAAAAAAAAGCGGTCATGTAATGCTTCAGCCCCTTTAGAATCCAAATCTAGAAAATGTATATTATTCCTCAAGTCAAAAGACCACAAACCATGTACTCAATGTCAAGAGTGTAAAAGTTGTATACGCCGTTAAATTTTGGTCGTTTTAATCCCACGGAGGGTTGATTCTGTTCATGAAAAACTATTGATTTGTAAAGATAAAGTAAAAAAAATAAAGTACGTTTTTTAATTTTTTTCTTTACAAATCGATATTTAAATATATGAATAATTTAGAGCACCAATTAAAGATTTATCAAAACTGTTAAAGTAAGTTAATTTTATTTGGACCTAATTGTATTATGTGAGACAGGAATAAGTTCCAAAAAAGACTATGCAAGTTGATTTTCAATAAGTTTTTATTCTTATGTGAAAAAGTTGTTTTATTTACCGGGGTACTCCAGTACCCCAGAGTACTGTTATTTAAATTTTAATATGGGTACGGTTCCAGTGTTAAAAATCCTATGTTCCTATAACAGCGGGCATCGGCCCTGCTAGACCCAAAGGTTCATAGAAAATCCCTGTGGCCCTATCGGGTATCGGCCCTGCTGGGCCCCTACGGGCGTAGTTAGACTGCTATCGCCTCATATGAAATTCATTGGAACATCGTGAATAGTGGCATTGTTCTATATTTAGAGACCTACAAATGTTTATGATAATGTATTGTGTTGCATGACGTATAAAAATACAAATTATTTTTGAATAAAATAGTTGAATGAATTAATTTGTTTTTTTTTTCCTTTCCTTTTGTATATGGTTCCATTAGATTACTGGTTAGAAACAAAACGAATCAATATGATAACGTTCTTGTGGTTTTGGTTTCGATTCCAAGGCGTTGCCTACAAAAAAACTTCTTTTGACGAATGCCGTCAGAAAAATGTTAGCACTTGGTTACCTAACATTTTTCTGACGGCATTCGTCAAAAGAAGTTTTTAATCAATTGGGGCATATCAAATATTTGAACAGACTTTTAAATTGCAATTTTTAGAGAAACTAAAGATTTTGCCTAAAATCAAGAACTGATCAACTGACAAATATAAAAAATAAATGAATTTTGAACTTTGTTTAGCCTGTTGAATACCGTAATTAGAGACACAATAGAAAGACAATAGGTGTGCGGACGCCGGCGTCCTCTCGGGGAATAATGAATTAGTAACGAATAGTGGCTTTATTCAAAGTATTTGTACAGTAAACCGACCTCAGAGGACACGGTAGACGTGTGCTTCGCTGGGAAGAGCGCCGTCGTGTCCTCGTAGGGGCAATCGGCAGCAACGATCTCTCGCACCTTCCTACCGCAATATCTGGCCTTAATACAGGCCATGGTCCGAAGCGAGGAGGATTGGTAAGCGGTCGCCTCTTTCTGCGCAGCAGTAATGCTAGCAAAGGAGAAGGACGCACGCTTGAAGCAACGGCCCTCACGCCCCAGCCGCCGCAGGGATTCCGATCCCGATTTCCGACCACCGTAGGCGCAAGCTTGCGGACGGCGAGCCATGGGTAGCATGTCGATGGGGCCCAAGTCGTCGACGGCGCGTATAAGATGTCAGCAAACCGTAGAGGCCCATCAGGTTCGAAGCCTACTGGAGCCATTTATAATGTGAAAGTGAAACCCGGGGCCCTGGTACGAATGCAACGAAGGAACGGGGTGGGTTTTTGGTCGGTAGAAGTCTGACAATATTTCCCGCTCCGCCCAAGGGCGGGAGATGTCATTGGATGATTTTTACCCAGCAAAAAAAAAAACCTAATGTGGGTAAGGTTGGCTTTTTTGCGTGGTATTTTTACCACGTGAAATTGATCTTAATTATTTACTTGAATTTGTATATTTAGGTACTTTTGAGCTCAAGGCCTCCTAGATCGGGGGCCTCATCAGGCCAGGAGCTCGTGGCATTGTGCCAGCCTTAACTTAATTGTTACACCACTGTTTGTAATAACATCGTCCTACAGAATGAACGACGGCTGGTCTTATCAATGAATCGTGTGCCAACAAGGCGGTTCGTGATGCATCAGCGGCTGTCGAAGTGATTCATTACTTACAAGTCTTCATTGTGTGTAAGTACCTCCTGTCTATGGTCCTTGTGAAACTGCCTGGTAGGGGAAGTATTTACAAGGTACCTAACATGCCAGTGCGCAGCATTGCTGCATTCCACGCACTTAACTTACATCTGTGCAGAAATAAAGTAAAATCTTGGTTGATGGAATAAAGTTATGAAGAAATAGAAAAACTATTAACTATCTTGACTTAGCAATTATAATTGTATCTACATATAAATCTCTCTACACTCCCCTCACACTCAACACACGCACACACCTTCACACTAGCATACACACACTCCATCACACATACACCAGCACATACGATATGCATACGCAAACCCTCACTGCTATGATTGCAATCAACCATTTATTCATCTATTCACTCAATTTTTTTTCTAAGCATACCTATTGTGAATACGTATTTTCTGGAGGAACTGACTCCCAAGTCAATAAGCCTAGTTTGGGAGCCAGCGATCATCATATTTAGTGTATTTAATGTATGTTATGAATAAAGTTATTATTATTATTATTCCATACAGTAGTTATAGATAGGTACAGTCGACAAAGGATACAAGTGACTAGGGTTGTTAGATATTTATTTACACTTTATGCACTAGTAAGAAACACAACAAAGGCGGGCTTAGGGCGGCTTTTCAAGGGTTAGGTGAAAATGAACCCCAGGCCCTGGATCGAAGGCAATGAATGGAACAGGGTAGGTTTTTAGTCAGCAAGAGTCTGACACTATCTCCCGCCCCACCCAAGGGCGGGATTTGTTATTGATGATTTTACCTACCATAAATAAAGGGCGGCTTTAGATTAAGGCCTACATTAATAAACGTTCCTCAGCCCAAGATCTCGTATTGCTTGATACCAAGGTTGAGATCCTGATGATCAGTGGTGCTATTCTCTAAGAAAACGCAGCGCTGCCGCAACGACGAACATCCAAATAGGAAACATTGGATTGTCAACCTAATGTACCTATGCATTGGAATTGTTAATTCAATATATCCTATTTGGATGTTCGTCGTTGCGGCAGCGCTGCGTTTTCTTAGAGAATAGCACCACTGATCGTAACGAGATTCACAAGCTCAAGTTTTGGCTTAGAGTTTACGTCATCAGCTAAATGTTGAATGATTAATAAACGAAACTCAACACTTAAGTTTACAACAATCTGTGTACTTGAGATGCCAGATCAGTGCAGACCGACCGGCACTTGAGGTCGTGATTAGCGTAGTGCGAACCATGGAGTTTGTAAGTATTTAAGTTATATTAATTATTACGGTAAACTGTAATATAAAGTAATATAATGCTATGTTTTGCTTTTGATGATATCGTTTATCAAAAATATATACACCGTTAAATTTTGATCGTTTTAATCCCGAGGAGGGCCGATTCGATACATGAAACACTATCGATTTGTAAAGATATTATTAAAAAATTAAGTACTTCTTTTAAAAACGCAGAAAAATAATTAAAGCTTTTATTTGTAACTAATGAAAAATAAAGTATTTTTTTTTTAAACTTGAATTAATTTAGGCATGTACGAAATTGATTTCTTTAAGTTAACGTCAGCTGGGTGAGTTCAGTTACCCGTAGGTAGTTAGTACGCAACGATCGACAACTACCTACAAGGTCATTGACTCGTTCATTCAAAGAAATTAATTTAGTACTTACATGCGTATATTAATTCGAGTTTTAGAAAAAAAAGTGTTTCATATTTTTTATTTTATCTTTACAAATCGATAGTGTTTTATGTAGCGGATTGACCCTCCACGGGATTAAAACGAAAAAAAATTAACGGTGTGTATGGGATGCCTAAAATCCTTTTGAATCACCAAGTGGAAAGATTCAGATTTTTTTAATTTGAAGTAAACTAGTGCTTGACTGGTGGATCGCATCAACCTGATGGTAAGCAGTGACGCAATCTTTGATGGTGAGGCGCACTAGTTTATTAAGAGATTAAGGATTTGTTCGAGATTCAGTGTTTTTACATAGTCTCATTAGTGAAATATAATAAAAGCTATTTGAAGACCAAACATCGGTATTCTTATTTTCCTTGTATAGTTTCTAAAAATATATTTTTTTAGGTATTTAGTCTATATATTATTTAGATAACTTACGACATAGCAGTAACTTACGTGACAAATTTAATTTTAAACTTCGGTCAAAGTGTCGTAATTGTTCATATAAGCAGAGCTGAAGCACAGCAGAGCTGGAACTGATCTTGGTAACTGAGATTCTGTACTCATGTTTTTATTCATTAGCAATTAATTCTTTAGCTTCTGACGTCATATTAATTGGGGATCAAATGATATCGCACTTGAGAGGAGTTGAGCACCGTTCATTAATATGTATAGGCCATAGAGTACAAGTTTTCATGGAAACCTATGGATTGATATAAATTAAACATATTTGGGGGTATGTGGAAGTGAGTGTAGTCATATTACTTCATTGAAAAAGGAGGATTCTCCGACTAGACTGGTGTTATTCTGATCCAGGCAACTGCCCGATAGTCGATTTCGGGCCGTTGTATAGGTATAGTAGGTACGTCCAAATCGCGCAGAGAACTCCACTTGCGAGATGCAGGACTCCGTAATTTTTAGTTCTTTTGTGACACCATAGATGTCGCTACACATAATTAAATTCACAGTAAATAAATAACTCATAAACAAAATTAAAATTCATTCGTATCCATCCATCGGTTTCCATGAAAACTTGCAAGTTGCAACTATATGTAACGACCCCGGTTACTTATCTCTTTTGCTGACTGTACTTACCTTAGATCAATGGTCCGCTAACTTTTTATGTTCAAGGTAAGTACACCCAGGAAATTGAAAAAAATAGAGGTACAACGTAATGAAAAATCATTTTTTACATTTGAAGAGTAAGCTGAAGAGACGCCACGCCGTCCTCACTTCCCACCTGATGCAGGTCCTCATCAGACATGGTCAGCTAAGGAGGTTCCTCTTTTGGATCAAGGCGAAAAAAATCGCTTGGGTGTAACCAACTTGCGGACCCCCGGAAAACATGGTGGAGGTGTAGGGCACACCTGCCGCGTGTGTATACCTTTTGGACTACACTCGCGGCCACCGCTGAAAATGGTCGCTATTGTCAGTAGCGACATCTATCCCACCACTTACGAACTACGAAATAAATGTGACGTCACACAAATCCTAGATCGCGCAAGCAACTGCAGTTATTCGAGTAATTAGCATCTATATCTACTAATAGTACGAGATCCGATAGAAGAAGTATCATCCCTCATCTGTTATTTGATTAGGATAAAATATTAAAGACAATGCATTTATTTAAACAGTGTGTGTTGTGAGCAGTGGTGGCCGAGTGGTAACAGCCCTGACTGACGAGTCGTAGGTCACGGGTTCAAACCCAGCCAGGCGCATTACTTTGTGTAATTTATTACATCACCACAGCTCTCAAAACGGTGAAGGAAAACATCGTGAGGAAACCGGCATGTCCTGAATGCGAAGAATGCGCTCCAAGGAACTAAAAAAATATAAGATGCCTACTTTTCCTCGGTGCAAATCGGTTGCCTCGTTTAAAGAGGTAGGGAATTGTTCATAATATACCCTCATCTGTTACTTAATTGAATTATACACCGTTAAATTTTGGTCGTTTTAATCCCGTGGAGGGTCGATGAAACACTATCGATTTATAAAGATAAAATTAAAAAAATAAAGTACTTTTTTTCTAAAACTCGAATTAATATACGCATCTACGAAATTAATTTCTTTAAGTAATCATCCAATGATATCTCCCGCTGTTTTGTATCAGACTTTTACTGACTAAAAACTGCTCCTCCATCCTGTTCCTTCATTGCCTTTCATACCAAGGCCGAGTTTTCCTCACAGAAGCCATTATCCCTTGGCCCCAGTAGGCTTCGACCCAGCTGGGCCCATACGGTTTGCTGACATCTCCTTGAGGCGCGTGTTCAAAGATTCAAAAGAATTTATTTCAAATAAACCATTTACAGGCACTTTTGAAAGGTCAAGGAGTCAGTCTGTCAGAAAAAAATGATGCTAATTACACATTCCAAAGCGTAGATCTCTATGGAGGAGAATGTGCAAGAAACTAAATGGATACTCTTTTCAATCATTTTATGTATATCAAATATCTCCGTTACATGTTTCTTGCCGCTGCTATTAGGTATGTGAGAACAATGTGAATAAAATAAAGACGAAAAAAAGGACATTCTAAATATAGATATTAAAATAAACCACTGGCGTGTGGTACAGTACGCGCCGTCGACGACTTGGTCTCGGTCCGGAAGGTTACCTGACGGTCGGACGGTGAGCTACCCATTGCTCGTCGTCCGCAAGCCCAGGCCTACAGTGGTTGGAAGTCGGAGGCGGGCTCTCGGCGGCCAGGGCGTGAGGATATCTGTTTCATCTTGCGTGCGGTCGTCTCCTCAGGGTTTTTTTTTAATATCGTGCGGATTTCATCATTTTTATTTTGCCTTTACAAATCGATAGTGTTTCATGTACCGGATCGAACCTCCACGGGATTAAAACGACCAAAATTTAACGGTGTATATAAGGTGACTAGTAATTAGTGAACGATACTTAAACACGTGATTGTAGTCATGATAAGAAATAACTTTTACTATGGGACCAAACCTGAAATTGCGAAAAAAATCTGCTGATCAGTACATTCATGTTCGCATAACTGGTCAAAATTGACTGATTTTTTTTTTTTCGCGATTTCAGGTTTGAATCTTTGTAAAACTTTATTAATAGTTGGTAGAGTAGCGTAGAGTAGGATACAGCGGGAGCGACGCCACGGGCAAAAGCTATAGTTATAGATAAATTAAACCCAGACTTAAGGCCCGGTTCTACTCATTTTGACCTTTTTTTAAACCTATGGAAATCCACAAATATAAAAGAGAACACCATGAAAATTTATTTGATTAAATTTGACTATATGGCCACCTGAGATTATGGCCGCTATGGCCCACGTACAATGGTCCGTAGAGGACTGAGTGCGGAAACCATACTCAGAAGAAGACTATATGGCCAAGGGCTTGGCAAAAATGAAAACACGATATAAATTTGTTGTTAGTTGGCTCAATAAAAAAAAATCGCGAATCTGACCGTAATTTACGATTTCAAACGTATTTATCTACGAGATTACGTTACGGAACTATTTAAAAGTTAAAAAAAAAATAAGCTTGTTATTTAAAAGCGCTTCGCAAGAACAAAAATCTTTAATAGTTATTGTTTTTTTTTATTTAAAAATAAAACCGCTGTTTTGGGGCCGGACGACATAATCCCGAGCGAAGTTCATACAAAAAAAAAACAGTGTCTAGAACCGGCCCTTAAAACAAATGATCGTGCTCATCACACAAACATTTGTCCCGGGTAAAAATCGAACCCACGACCCCCGGCATAGCAGTCAGAGCCACTGACACCTAGACCAACAGGCCTATCTAAGAATAAGCAAGTAACCACGGTTAATTCTTTCGAAAAACCCTATAATCCAGAACTACTAGTATTGTATTCCGTAAATCTATTAACTAAAGTTCGGCTGATAAACTCAAGTTTATCTAAACCCCTCAAAAGCACGTGTATTTTAATGTGCAACTCATGCACTACAAGGTGTTGCCAGGCTGTTCGTGATCACATTGTTAACGCCATTTCTCCGTACGCATTGGACTTTCATGATTTGCTTGGAACGCGAATGAATTGTTTTTCATTCATTCTGTTAGTATATAGTACTTCAGTGATGGTTTTGATTGACTATTGGATAATTTTGAACAGATCGGGGTGGAATTCCCTGCCAGAGTCTGACAGCAGTTTCCTGATAGCTACAGCTTGTCAAGAGTGGATAGGTTACTTCTAGGCACGTGTGCTCCATCGCCAGCCACATCATTCGCTTACCATCAGGTGAGATAGTGGTCAAACGTGAGCCTAATTTTGATTCCCTTGAGTGTCGAAATATAACGGTTTTACATAAAAATAAAACCGATATTATGTGCCGAGAGGGAAAACATACAGCATTGTTTATGAAGAAGCAGTGTATGCTTTACCGTCTATGTGCGGTCTATTCCATAGATAAAGTGATGAAATTAAAACACCAGATGGCGCTAGTAGCGCTGCCAGCTAGAACGCGGCAATGGCTGTTACTTTTGAAGTTCATAGTCTTCACCAGGAAGGGCTCCTTCCAATGCTGTATGTTTTCCCTCTCGGCACATAATATCGGTTTTATTTTTATGTAAAACCGTTATATTGATGTGCCTCCGGAAAACATACAGCATTGTTTATGAAGACGTGTTTGTTATCTGCTGGTGACATTTTAATTATGTAAATAGGTTACACACAACGCTATGATGATTAGTATAGTTTCAAATTAGAATGAAAAGTAATCATTAGATGTTTAAAGTAGTTTATTTGAATCAACTTGATACAAAATTAACGATTTAGGTATGGACTACTGTTGTACTTATGAAAATAAAAATGGGTACATTCTTATTATTATTAATTGTATTATTTAAGATGGAGTAAACGTATTAAAAAATGAATTTCGGTTATCTCTGGGAAGCTCTATATTGCGACAATAATGATTGAAAAATGTGCTGGATGATTTCCAATTTCCACGCGAAAGAATATCATCTACTGACTGATTATCTAGCCATCCCAAGGAAGCTACTGCTGATCTGCAGCTTCCTGGAGATGCATGAACTCCACTATCTTTTAAAACAGTGCGCACCCAGTTTCCAATGACGGTGCGTGACGCAGCTGTTGTACGATTTTTTGATATGGTAATAAAGAGATTGTTTAAGTTGTCAACTTCAGCCCGTCTCGAACTATTTTTTTCTATTAAGAGTCTAACTAAAGTAACTGGGCATATGTTTTTGTCATCATGTTTAGAAAGTTTCCATGCAGATTGACGATAATTGTGTGTATCAGTCTTAGATCCGAATGATGGTATAAGATATATATTATTCCCGTCATCAAAGAAATTGTCTTCAGAAATTTTAAGTAAGGTTAGATCGTGAACCCTACGACCTGAGGCTAATAACAAGATAGTAGCTGTCCTACGAGCTAAATCGAATAGTGTGTCTTTAAGTGGATTAGAAGAAATCCAGTCTAGTACAATTCGTGGATCCCATGTGACAGATGGTCGTGCTATTTTGGGCTTCGCTACTCCTATTGCCTTAAGTGTCTGTTTTATTAAAAATTTACAAAATGATATATTTTCGACGTGAGGGCCGCAAAAAGTTAGAACTGCTGATTTATGTACAAGGATAGTACTATATGAAAGATTTAACTCTAGAAAAAGATACATTAAGAATTTGGCTATGTCGACTGGTCGTGGATACTTTGGGTTTACTTGAGAGTTGGAGCACCATATTGACCATCTCCTAAGTGCTGGTAGGTAAGTCGACAAAGTGGAATTTCGCCAGCTATTCTTCAATAGTTCCTTTTCTTGTGCGGACCATTCCTTTATTTCGGCACCCCACCCCCAATTTTCCAGACTTTCAGGGTCAAACTCTGTACCTGTGGTGGGGGCTGTGATGTTGAGAAGTCTATCATTGTTTCTGACAGGTTCTGAATTTCGTGAGGGTGATCTAACGCCCTGGATTTCAGGTCTTGCAGCCAGAAAGCTCGAGGCCAATCCGGTGCTACTATCAAGTAGACTCCCGTAGCACTGTTCAGGTGTGTTAGCACTCTGGGCAGGAGGCTGGGAGGTGGAAACACCCAAGCTAGACGGCTTTTCCATGGTCTGCTGAAGGCATCTATATAGTTTGCTAACTGATCTTTGCAGTCTATTGATACGTAATTTTTTACTACAGCAGTCTCTCGTGTTGCAAACAGATCTATCTCTGGGTAGCCCCACTTCCGGAACACTTCTGCAGTTGCTCGTGGTAGAAGGTGCCATTCTGCTGGTTGTTTCCCTCGTGATAACCTGTCCGCTATTGTATTGTACCTCCCTGGGAGGTAGTGAGCTGAAAGTGTTATTCCGAATTTGTCGGTTAGATGTAATAGTTTGAAGGTTAGTGCTAGTAACCCCAGTGATTTCGTTCCACCCTCCTTTCGAATGTACGCGATTAAAGTCCGATTGTCTGATTGAATCAATATGTGTGAATTCTTCAGTGCCTTTGCATTCATTCTTATTGCTGCTATTACTGCGTAGAGCTCTTTTTTGTTGCTGTGCCATGTCTTTTGGTGAGTTGACCATGCACCTGACATTAATTTCCCGTCCAATTGGGCACCCCATCCCCAATCCGAAGCGTCCGTCGCTAGGAAATTGGTAGCGGGTTTTTTGTGTATGAGTGATGTGTGATATGTGGCTCGGCGCCACCACTCCATCTCTTGATATACGACTTGTGGTACTGTCTGACTTTGACGAGGCCGTTTTTTGTTGAAGCTTCGCATAAATATTTGCATTTTTCGACAATGAAGTCTCCCCCGGGGGACTACAAAGTTCGCGAAGTTTAGCTGCCCCAGTAGGCTTTGCAATTCTCGGAGGTTGATGCGATTTTTCTTCAACAACCGA
The DNA here is from genome assembly GCA_958295575.1 of Leucania comma. Classification (NCBI taxonomy): domain Eukaryota; kingdom Metazoa; phylum Arthropoda; class Insecta; order Lepidoptera; family Noctuidae; genus Leucania; species Leucania comma. The sequence goes on from OY282484.1 coordinate 2,522,601, forward strand.
TCCAGGGAGCTGTTGAGATTCTGTCTCTTCTTTGTTGGAAGTGACATAGTATTTGTTGCTGTTTTCCAACGAATGCCAAGGTACTCCAGATCTTGAGTCGGTATTATGATTGATTTTAGGTGATTTATTTGCCAGCCCAGGTATTCCAAGTGCCTCACGGCTTCCGCAGCCTGAAGGCATAACTTGGATTGGTCTTGGTTGACCAAAAGGAAATCGTCTAGGTACACTAGCACTCGATATCCCTTCGCACGCAGGGTTTCCGCAACCCAGCATGTTACAGAAGAAAAAAGGTGCGGCGCTGAGGCCAAGCCGAAAGGTAGGCATGTCATTTCGTAAAGTTGGTTTTCGTAACTGATTCTTAAAAAAGTTCGATGAGACTTTGCAGCCGGGACGTGAAAATATGCATGAGATATGTCTATTTTTGTCATCCAGTCTCCAGGTTGGAGAAAGTCTAGTACTGTGGCATGAGAAATTAGGCGAAAATGTTTTATTTTCACAAATTTGTTTAATTCTCGAAGATCGAAAATTGGCCGCATTGTCCCGTCGCTTTTCTTGCGTAGAAACAGCTTGGAGATAAAACTGGGCGTTTTTCTGTTCACTGGTTGTAACACACCTTGATTCAAGAGGTCTTTTATGATCCGAGTCATGGCAGGGGACGGCTTGGTTGCGTACTGAGTCATAATTGGTATAGTTGGCATTAACAGAGGAGGTTTCTTGTATAGAGGTATCCGAAACCCCGTAATTGCGGATATTATAAATTTGTTGGCACCAAGTGCTTGCCACCGGTTTTGGAAATAACTCAAACAACCTCCCCTGAAATGTGTCGGATAGTCACTTTTTCTCGTCTTTGTTTCGAAATGAATAGTTTTTGATATGTTTATAATCGTTATTTTTTCTTTTGTATGTTTGTCTGTTCTGTTGTTTTTTGTGGGTATCTCGAAAATTATTTTTATTTTGTGTTTGAGGTCTGTATTTAGAGGTAGACGGTACCGGTTCTTTGTATTTATCTTTAGATTGTTCCTTGGTTTTGGGGGTTTGTGGTGGTGTTAGCCAATAATGTGGCCCTCCGAGGGATTGGATTAAAGAAATTAGTTTTGTTTTATCAAACAAAAACTCCTCACTAGGCGGTATATTAGTAAGCGCAATTTGGATGTTTTTATTCGGAATTTCTGAGATTAGCCTTTTACGCCTTATCTCTATGCATTCCGCCCTTTTGCCACAGATGATTTGTAAGGTATCTTCAGATAATTTATAGGACGCAGATGTGTCACCGAAAGTTTCAGAAATCTTATTGAATAAGGTATCAGATTTTAACTCTGTTGGATTATTGTGAGCCCAATTTATGATTTCCTGTAAGCCGGATTGTAATAGTTCTCTGTGATGTAATAAGGCATTGGTGGTCGCGGCCATGATTTCCTCTGTTGAGGCTAAGAAATCTTTACCTTTGTTTAGGGAACATATTTCGTCGTTAATTTTTAAATTGCAGAATCCTGGGTAAGCTAGCATATCTGACAGAGTCTTTTTGTACCGGATATGTTGCCAAGTGGGGGTATTAAAATGTTGGAGATTTATTAATTGGCGTAATCTTTTATCGTCGGCTGGTCTGAGAATTTTTTTCTCATCAAAATTTGTCTTACAAAATCCTAGATCTAGCGATTGCGGTGTTTCCGAATTGGACGGGTTATTCAGAAAATTGCTATTGGTAATCTCTGGTTGATCGATAACATGACTCGCATTGGTGTCCGATGCACAGTGTTGATGCATTATAAAATTTGTAAGAAAACTGACCTGGTTGTATAACGCGTCGATCCGAGGATCGACCGTTACCTGTGATCTGTGACCGTTGTCTCGCTTTTGTTTCTTGCGCGGAGGCTCCTCTTGCTCTGCTTCGTTGTCCGAAGAACTGCTGGCGCTTGAAGAACTCCGCATATTTTCTGGATCCCTCTCGGACGTTGGTGATGGCGAGACGATCGATCGATTGGCCTCGGTAGCCGTATCGACGTCGTCATTCGGCGCGAGATTCATTATAAAAATACAAGTTTTATTTTTTGCACAACTAATTTATCTAACACTTTGCTAAGGTTATTTTAAGAATAGTTAAATGATTAACTAGTTATTTTTGGATTTCGAACGAACGCGGCGAAAGCACACAACGCTATGAACTTCAAAAGTAACAGCCATTGCCGCGTTCTAGCTGGCAGCGCTACTAGCGCCATCTGGTGTTTTAATTTCATCACTTTATCTATGGAATAGACCGCACATAGACGGTAAAGCATACACTGCTTCTTCATAAACAATGCTGTATGTTTTCCGGAGGCACATCAATATAGGTTTTTAATAACTTTTGTTTTCGTTACCTACCATAAAAAAAAAAACTTTTGTTTTCGTTAACTCAGAAATTTGTTTTTTTCACAGCTTCAAGAAACCGCAGATTTGAGTATATGGTTTAAATTTGCAATTCGATACCTCAACACGTTTCCGAGATAAAAGGTCTTGACAGACGGACAATAAAGGGATACTCGTACTATAAAATTTTACTGGCCTGTTGGTCTAGTGGTTAGTGGCTCTGACTGCTATGCCGGAGGTCGTGGGTTCGATTCCCACCCAGGACAAATGTTTGTGTGATGAACACGATCATTTGTTCTGTGTCTGGGTGTTATCTATCTATAATATGGATGTATTTATAAATATATAAGTATGTTTATCAGCTGTCTGATACCCATAACACAAGCTCTGCTTAGCTTGGGACTACTCAGTGTTGTGTGATAGTTGTGAAATATATATTAATATATTATATATATATATATATATATATTATAAAAGTTCCGTTTTTCTTTTAAGATACGGAACCCTAAAAAGAAAAGAAAACAACTGCCAAGCTTTTTGCCGTCTTCTTCTTTTTCTTGATGGTCTCCTTTTTCCTCAAAGTATTTGGGCCCAGTAGCTTGCCACACTTTTATAGCGGCATCAGTGGCATTTTTCAGGTCCTCCAAAGCGCAGATGTAGGGTCACTTTGAACACTAATAAGTGGGCCATCGTCTCGTCAGGATCACCGCAATCACACTGGGTATCAGACACAGCTTTTGCAGTGTCCGAATTGACAGTACGGGTCAAAGGCAGCCTGCGCCTGATGGGATACACTGCACACTGAATAAGCACTTCCACCCAATAGGTACAACAGTCACCTATGCAGATCATGCTTGGAGAAGGAGACAAAAGCGCTTGAGCTCCTTGACTTGTACAGCACTTTGTACAGGAGTCAGCGTAAGTAACATTTATACCATAAAAATGCAGGCATAGCGATGATCATTAGATAATCGATTACATTTCATTCTGTTTGCTGAGATGATGTCATTCTCATATATTTGATTAGTTTTCTAAAGCAACGTTTACGGTTTACGGTAGACTTGAGCGCTCCTAACGAATTTACTGGTTCTCTCCGATTACGTTCCGATTATCACAAGTGATTGTATAGTATTATACACTCAAATCTGCGTGGTTCTTTTCTCAAAAGACCATCTTAGACATAAGTCTGCATGGTTCTCATATGATTTTACTATTACATGTTTGCTGTATGGACTTTTAAAAGAGACTATGACCCCTGAAAAAAATTGACGTGTAAAAGTGTTTTTAAAAAACCTATTTGCAAAATAAATATCATTTATCATTTTAAAGTGAATTGTTATTTCATTTATTTATTTATTTAAACATTATGCAACACAAAGGTACATAGGCGGACTTAATGCCTTAGGCATTCTCTACCAGTCAACCAAGGGTGGTGAAGAGAAAACATGGCAGGTGCATAAAAAAAAAAAAAACAAAAGATTATTAAGAAAAACAAGGATACAAATATATATATAAATAAAATATACATACATATATATTTAATATAATATAAACCTACATATACAAATACATATATTTTTATGAAGTAAAAGAAAGTTGTTTATGAGACGACTTCGCTATCTGTGAAGAAAATAATTCCGCAACTTCTGCTTGAATGCATAATGACTGGTGGCCATCCTGATGTCGAGAGGAAGCACATTCCACAAAAGTATGGACTGTATATGAAAGGAAGAATGAAGAAAAACAGAAGTATGAGAAGGACAAAGTAGTAGAAGATTGTTAGAAGAACGCAGATTCTTAGCGTGAGAAGAACAAAGATATTGAAAGTGGGAAATAAGATAAGAAGGAGGAGTGGGTGAGTTGAGTAGAGAGTAAAGAGTAGTCAGTGCACGCAGATTTCTTCTCTGGCGAATCGGCATCCATTTTAGTTCGGATCTGTAACTCGAGATGTGGTCATATTTTCTCAAGTTAAATATGAACCTGATGCAGTTGTTAAGAAGTCTGTCTAGTTTGTCCAGCAACACTGCGTTCAGGTCAAAGTAGCACACGTCACCATAGTCGACCACAGGGAAAATTAAAGTTTGCACAAGCATAGTCTTCGTCTTTGCAGGCAGAAAGTTCCTCAGACGATACAGACACCGCAGAGTTCCGTTGACTCTTTGGCAGACACTCGAAACCTGACTTTGCCAGCCAAGGGTCGAGTCAATATGCAAACCGAGATCTTTCACGCTAGAGCTAATGGGGATGACGGCACCATTAAAAATAATTGGAGGAAGAGAGTTAACCACCACTTTACCCATCATGCGCGAGCTCCCAATAATAATGGCCTGACACTTTGAGGGGTTTACAGATACCCCAAATCTGTCAGACCAATCCTTGACAGCATCCAAATCTCGGTTTACATCGTCTATAGCGTCTGACAAACTCTCTACCCGCGCAGCCGCATATAATTGTAGATCATCGGCATAAAGATGATACGAACACCGAAGAACGAGAGTTATAAAATTTATGAAGATGGAGAATAGTAACGGAGAAAGAATACCGCCTTGTGGGACACCAGAATCCAGATCACGCCAACTCGACGAATTCTCGTCAACGCGAACCGACTGCTGGCGGCCCCGGAGATAAGAAGAGAACCATTCCAGCGCCTCAGACGAAACCATAAGATGTGAAAGGATAGATAGAAGAATATCATGACTGACGGCATTAAAGGCATTTGAGAAATCAATTAAAACCAAAACAGTAACCTTGGTATCCTCCATGGCTTCTCTAATGTCACCAGTCACTTTAAGGAGAGCAGAGGAGGTACTATGACCAGGCCTGAATCCGGATTGAAAAGAGCTAACAAGGTTGTTACGGTAAACAAATCCTGAAAACTGCTTATGGACGCAGGCCTCAAGTACTTTGGACAGGAAAGGAAGAATAGAAATTGGACGAAAATGGTTAGGAAGGGAGGGATTAGAGATTTTAGGAAGTGGGCGCACATAAGCCATACGCCACAGGGATGGGAATTGTCCGGAATCAAGGGAAAAATTAATTATGTGGGTAATTGGGGGAAGAAGAAAGTCGAGGATTAAGCTAATCATATGATGACTGATGCCGTCATGGCCCACAGCCTTGGATTTTATGGACAAGATGATCTTTTTGATTTCATCCAAGGTAGCTGGAGAAAAATGAAACGGTTCAATGACAGGAGCTGGGAGGTCAGAAATGAAATCAACCGTCCTAGACAAAATTTGGGAATCCAAATGACCGGTGGTTGTGAAATGACTGTTAATATCATCCAGGACGATTGTCTTGGGGAATTCCACATGACGTGGTCTACCGATACCGAGAGTTCCGAGGAATTTCCAGATATCAGCAGGAGAAGAAGAAGATATGTTTTCAAGAATATGGCGGCGTTTAGCGTTGCGTATCACCTGATTACACCGATTTCTAGCAGCTCTGAAAAGCTCCCTATTTTCAACACTGCGGTCCTTTTTAAATTTTCGAAAGGCTCGATCCCTGCGCCTCATCGCCACACGAACATCTGTCGTTATCCAAGGGGCAGGCTGACGTTTAAGCCTAACCCTTTTGACAGGAGCGTGTTTGTCGTAAAGCGCAAGGACCGTCCGATTAACACTTCGATCCACAACTACCCAACTTGTTCATACAAAAGTAGACTCTAAACATCGGAATTAAGGCCTATAGTGGCGTGGATGTGAGAGGACACCGGTGTCCTCTGAGCTAGGACAGATTAAAAATCTCCAGTTTATCATCAACAGACGTCGCCGCTGCAAGCTGGTCCCAGTCGAGTTTCGACGCATCCTGAAGTAGCTTCTCAGTATTCATGTGCGCGAAGCAACGCATGTACAAAACCTTAAAAGGAAGTTTAGGCGGTTTTAGGATATACGATAGGAAAATGAGGTCATGATGGGAAAAACCAGGTGCAGGGCACTGGCCGTGAGAGGAAACCAAGGAGGGAGTAGACGTTAGGATTAAGTCGAGCCATGTGTCTTCACCAGAGATATTGAAATGAGTAGGTTGCAGCGGAAGGACATGGAGACTAACGGATTCAATGATATGAAGGAGCTTACGGGAACGAGGAGATAGGTGGGAGAGGTCTGTGTTGAAATCGCCCATGATGACACTATGTGCATACTCTGACCCCACTGATTCCAACGCCAGCTCTAGATTGGAAAAGTAGTCAACGGCAGGTGGACAATAGACAACGCCAAGTAAGGTTTTAACACCTTTGACGTATACCTCCAAAAAGAGGTACTCGACAGAAGCACTATAAGATGAAGGAGATGATGCAATAATTTTAAAAGGGAAATCACTACGAAGATAGATAGCAACACCACCCCCTCCCTTTCCAATCCTATCATTGCGGATAAGAATGAAACCGGGAAGAGGGTAGGTGGTAGAGAGAAGATGAGGTTTGAGCCAACTCTCAGAAATCAGGACGGCATGTACATTGGCGTCAGAAAAGGCGTCATACAGATCACTGTAGTGACTTGGCACACTCTGAGCATTAATATGGCAGATATTCAATACATGTGCTTTTTGTTGGCCGAAACTGCGACGCACAAAGTCACCAAGGGTTTCAGTCACGGAGCTAAAACTTGCATTAGCAGATGAATTAAAGGATTCATTGGCAGAGCGAAATGAGTCGTCATCAGAAATCATAAGTAAAATAATAATAATACAAATAAATAACTATAAAAAATAAACTAAGACTAAAATTTAGCCTTTCGGTTTTATACCACTGTCTTTTCACCACCCCCCAGAAGCACCAGCACATAAATAAACAGAATTGAAGATAAAAAGCAAGGAAACAGCAACACAAAGTAATAAAAGCAAGCAAAGAACAAAACGGTATACAACAAAACACATGAGCATAAACGAAACGTAATTTACGAATCACATCACAAACATGAAGAAAGGAACGTATTATTGACTGTGTTTTTGACACGACATTGGCTAACAGACCCCGCGTTCCGTTTTGCGTTTACAGCGCTATGAGCGCTCAAAGCGCTAACAGCCGTTCCGATTTAGTTTTCGTGCTCATAGCGTTGATAGCGATATTTCAATTTGGAACGACCTGTGGGCGCGCAAACAGTGAATGTCACTCAGTGATGCCACATTGGGGGGATTTCCCCCAAAACTGGAGGTTTTTTATAGTTATGGAGGGAAAATTGGAGGGACAGTATTTTTGGGGGGATACGTGGAGGTAAAATTTTGGGATTGGAGGGAATTAGAGGGTTTTTATAAACAATTTTTTCTCCATAATTTTTCATGTTTGATATTGATATTCACGAATTTTAGCCAAAAACATAACAAAAAAAAGCAATCTTGCGCACGATGATATTATCCGAGTATCTTAAAAGTTACCATATTGCGCCCCCTCGCCCCACGACGTGCATCGTTCAACGTTCTTGTCCAAAGTATTCTGTGTTCTCGTCAGAGAGTATTATATTCTTTGGTTCAACGTTCACAAGTTCGCAAAGCTTCCGAATTTCGCATCTGTGTTTGTCTTGTCTCAGTACTCTTATATTATAGTACCTATACTATACTTATTTTTAGCAGACGACAAAACAATCCTTCCTAATGTTTTTTTTTTTATACCGACTTGAAAAAAAACTAAAAAATGGAGGTTCTCAGTTTGGCCTGTATGTATGTATGTTTGTCCGCGATTATTTCGCGTTTGGATGAACCGATTTTGATGCGGTTTTCAGAAAATCATTTTGCACATTTTGGAGAAGAATTTATTATTCTACAAACTTCAAAAAAGGAAGTTCTGTTTTTAGAATTGTCATGATGATTTGATAAGGGAACCAAATGGCGGAAGGTATCTAATTAGGTTTGTTTGAGAGGTACTCCAACTAAAAAATGTGAAATAAATTGTTTAAACAAAAAGTGCAAAATAACTTTAATTTTGGAAGTCGGTGTTTAATATCAAAGAGACCAAACTATTGAAACACCGACTTCCAAAATTAAAGTTATTTTGCACTTCTTTTGTCGTTTTTTTGTCAGGTTATTTTTTTAATTTTATTTGTGATATTCGTATTTAAAAAAAGATATTTGTGGAGGATTTTTTCTTCAAAACTTCAATTTTGGGGGGATTTTGGGAAAGGTTTGGGGGAATTCGTGACAGTCGTCTGGCAACACTGATGTCACTTCGCGTTGTTGACAGTTCGCTCGCTCATACTCGAGTTTGCTTTCAGAGATTCACCTATAAGATAATAATTGTTTGTGTAGATAATCATTCTGTGATTTGGCAATTTAGTCAGTTTAACTCTTGTCATAATTTGCTAAAAAACAAAGTGAAGTTTTAATTAACTGAACTTCAGGAGCAATGGAACCCCATTTTTTACTAGAAATGCCTTTCAGCGATGATGAAAGTGATCAAAGTGATTCATCGTCGTCCTCTGATGAGGATGTAGAAGAAATTGCCCATATTTTAATGCGGCACAGGAGGGCTCGTATTCAACCCATTCCCCGTATCATAGGATATGTTGAAAAAGTCGTACCCAAATATAACCCAGAAACATTTAAAACCCATTTCAGGTTACTGGAATAAAATTATATTAGACCAAATATGTATTTGGTATATGTATTTAAAAACATAAATATATTTATTGCTTGACATTCATTTATTACTAAAGTAATTAAATCGTATGTAAAAAAGAAAAACGTAATAAGTAATTAATACAAATTAACCAAACCAAGCAAACATAAACAAACAATCACAACAAACAATATTTTGAACTGTCACTTTTGACAGCGCCCACAGTACTTTTGCTTCTACGTGCTGGCACTGTAAGCACAAGATGGCGTCGATAATGACGTCATGCATGACGTCAAGAAATCGTTCGTGGGCGCGCTCACGTCAAAACGGAACGACTTTGAGCGCGCTTATAGCGCTGACAGCGTATCTCGGAACGCACCAAGAGTAACAGATGACATTGACAATAGTTGCTTGTCAGAGTTGTCAAAAACACGTCAGTGGACGAAAATAAAACATAAAAGTACTGATGTGACGCAATTAAAACAGTAAACAAATACCAACAAATTAATAAAGCGAAGTGATGAAAAATTAGCATACTAAACGGGTACAAACGTAAGACAAATATTGCGTAATAAATAAGTGAACAAAGACAAAAGAACAAACACATGAAACACAGGAATGGAATGTGATTTTTAGGTTAAAACCATTTAGTTTTTACGCACTCCACTATTACCGCCAGATGATGACTCCCCAGCCTTCTTTGGATACTTAATCAACATAGGATTAAGTTCCTCTAGAGTGGTTATCTTGTGCCGTGTTCCATCAGGGGTTCTTATTGTAATAACTCCGTCCTGGGTCCAGCATGCCGGCATCCCAAAATGCAGGCGCGCCCTGCTGAACACCGCTTGTCTAACTCGAGTCAGGAACTCTTTGACTGTCACAGTGGAGCCCCTCAATGCAGACTTCGCCTTCCAAACAGCAGCCCTATGTTCAATGTTTGAAAATCTTACCAAGATTGGTCGGCTGCGTGTGGGTTCTCTGCTTGATGTACCCAACCTATGACACACCTTTATGGATGATGCAGAGATGTCAGGCAGGGCCAATTTAGTGTGCAGAATATTCAACACTAAAGCCCTGCAGTCTTCTTTGTCCGCCTCAGGAAATCCAGTGAAGATGAGGGCCTTCCGTCGAGTACGTGTCTCCAACCCATCAACCACTCTGGAGCACTCCGTAATTTGCTTACGAAGAAGACCCAGCATACCGAACATCAATTCCCTGAATGAACGGAACTCATCCCGGATTTTGGCCACGGTGTCCTTGGCAGGCCCCGCACATTGGATTTGTGCCTCCAGCTCATCCATCTTTCTAAGGAAGCACTCCTCCAGGTTCTTCTGAGCCGACTGAATCTCATCCAGTGTAGACATTTTGAGTATGTTGATGTTGAACTTTGTAAAGTACTAGTGATATCTGGTAGGTGGTGTGGTTTTAAGTGCTATGTTGCATGGGATGTTTCACCAACATAAGTACTGCTGATTGAGGTAACAATATATATATTCGTGATCACAAAATTATAAAAAAATACTTAAAATTAATATTAATTAAAATTTATGTAAAATACGCGTCTTATCTTTTCACACCTACCGCCGGATATTATCATTCTACCCCATGAACCCTCTATCAGAAAACCTTACGGATAACGACTGTATCGCTTTAAAGCGACAGCTATTTCATATATTATGGAAAAGTAAAACAACGAAATAATTCAGGAAACATGATTTATATTACCGAACAAATGTAAAAACAAGCAATAATAAATAGTTTTAGTACAACTTCTTGACTTATACTAGTTGTTAAGTTTACAATATTTTCACAAAAATAAAGATAATACGTATATTGCTATGATAAACCTTCTCTCTCGAGCTGTTTTTTTACATTAATAATTACAGTGGACCCCCGGTAATCCGGCAAACATTATGCAGGGCAGTGTCGGACTATCGAATTTGTCGGATTATAGAGCACTGCCTAAGACCCCTATAGTCCGGATTTTTTTACGAAAGAGTACCTTGTAATCCGACAAATTACATATCTAATGACAAGAATCTATATATTATACGTACATAATATATGTATGTATGTACTTTGAAGTACAAATCAGACTTAATTTATGTAAGTCGGATTTAGTAAATTAAATAACAATTGAGAGCTTACGTTTTATTATAAAATTAGCAAAGATTGTCAAACATACATGTAATTCTAAGTCATGTCGGATTACAGGGGGCGCCGGATTAGACAGGGGCCGGATTATCGGGGGTCCACTGTATTTCGTAAAAAGTTAAACGACAAGACTTAGTGCATTCAATCGATGGCTTGTTTATATTATTATTAAAATAACTTTTATTTTTTTTCTGGATAGTGCTTATCCAAAGTCATAGATGTCGCTACCTGTAGCGTCATAAAGTTTCCCAGTTGGAAAAGCCTAAACTTGAGTCAGAAGTAGCATCAGGGGCGTAGCTACCGCCGTATCAGCTGTAATGATACGGGGCCTCCAGGCTACAGGGACCCCGACCTATGGACTTATAAAAAATCGAAAAATGTTTTCTGAAAACTTAAATTCTGAGTCCCTACCTAATGAGAGACTCAAATCGGCCTGCTATTGCTATGACAATACGGTGCCAATTGGGCCTATTTCGTAGAAAAAAAAACTTGGCCTTGTTGCTGGTCAGGTCCATATGGGGCCCCTTTCTGACAAGCTACGTCACTGAGTAGCATCACGATTTCTGTTAACAATATCTATTATTGACTTCAAATTACAGTCTTACAGACACCACTTTACACAATCACTGACTTCAGCCAGGAGACACACAATGTTAGTTTTATTTTAATTTATTTTTTGAATTTTATGTGTCTATATGTAGTTTCAGCATTGTGTGTTTCTATACCCGATAAAATATTTTTCTTTCTTTCTTTCTTTCATCATCATCAATACGGCCAAAATACCTCCACTGTTGAACTGATCTTGTGCGTCTCGCATCCATCGGCAGATGCGCGCCCCCTGGTGTGAGTGCGCGTTTACTCCGGGTGTTCTGGTACGCGGCCGCCACCACAGAACCTTTCCGCCCCATCGACTATGTCTTCTGCGAGTAATGTCACGTGAGCCCTACCCACTGACACTTAAGACCAAATATACACGGCTGAATTTTGATCGTTTTAATCCCATAGAAGAACCATGGGACAAGGAGTGTTTCATGTACCAGATACATGAAACACTATCGATTTGTAAAGATAAAAAAAGTATATAAAAAAAATCTTAATAATTATTTAAGAAAACGTTAGCTGAGCGAGTCAATGACCTGTAGGTATTTAGTATGCAACGACGAAAAACTACCTACAGGTCATTGGACTCGCTCAGCTGACGTTTACTTAAACAAATTTCGTACATGCGTATATTAATTCGAGTTTTAGAAAAAAAGTACTTTATCTTTACAAATTGATAGTGTTTCATGTACCGGATCGAACCTCCACGGGGTTAAAACGATCAAAATTTAGCTGTGATTACGTCCCCACTAGCTCAACGTATTCATATTGATATACCGTCTCGTGGTCCGCATCCTAGCCGCGGCTACACTGTCGAAAACCCATTTTGAGTTCACCTCACCGACTCCTGAACCGATAACAACATCATATTGGTCATTACTCGCTATTGGCTGACTGTTAGGACCAATTGTTTGAGTTGGTCGTATACTTGGACCAAGGACTTGCGTTGGTCGTATAAAAGGACCAGCGTTTTGAGTGTTAAGGTTGTTGTTATTGACAGAAGCCCCGCATAAAGTTAGTAGCTGTAAAGCAGCCTCTCTTTGGTCCGCGTTTGGCTTCAAGTGGACTCGCATACCGTAAAATACATCGTAAGCGTATTCCGAGTGTAGACGGCCGAGGGCTGTTCGCTCGACACGAGCTTTCTGTAAAGAAAATAATGTTATCTGTAAAGAATATAGTTTATTTAAATAACTGTATACTCAATTTGGTTTTCTTAGTGTTTGATATCGCAGGAAATCTAATACTCATACAGAGAAGACTGGAGGAGTGAATACTTGCTAATTTCATACAGCTAGCGCCATCTAGTTAAAAATGTAGTTAACAAGTATGACACCATTAGTGGTGGGTAATATAACGTATACATTATAGCGTCAAAATATAACACGTTATTTATTCATAGCATATAGCGTTTGCTAAATCGACTCTGCCGTCGCGATATAATATAAAATGAATTGATAATAATTATTTAATTTAAAACTAGATGTAATTAATTTTAGTATAATTTAATAAATTGTAATACTAATATTATTTAGAATCGACACAATATAATGTAATTTAATAACTTTTTTATGTAAAATTTGCTTTGCCCTTACAGGGTGCTTGTTTTAATACTGTGTCATGAAATTCTAATGCATGCCTAATATCCAGTGTTTTACATGTTAGCAAATAAATAAATTTTAGCGCATTGCCGAATAAAATGATAACGTCTCCGCGTTCAGACTACAGTCGAGTTTTGTTATAACGTGTTATAATGATAGCGTATAAAAAAGCGCTCTATATAAATATATAAAATATATTCAATAGTCTATAGCTCGTCTGTAGTTTATAGCGGAATTGAACATCACAAGACACAATAAAAGACATGTTTTAAAACAAAAACACCGCCTGGTAATCTGTGTGACAGCATTTCCTAGTGCAGATACCAGTCTCCTACAAAGAAATAATTGTATCTATATTTACATACAGGGTGTCTAACATGGATCCAGTACATGATCCTGGACCCCCAGTGGTGGAATTTTTGTCGACTTTTTCTAATAAAAAAAATCTGTATTTTTAAAAGTTCAAACTGTATAAAATCGTTATTTTTTTTTTTAGGGCACTTTCAAGGAATCAAAATTCATAGCGTACTTCCCGCTGACCCAGAATCCTGAAATTTGGCGTAAAGCCTTATAATACAGATATCTGAAAACCGTCACAAAAAAAAACTTAACTGTGATTCGGAAAAATTTTCGTAATAATCAATTAGGGAATTTAACTGTTTCATAGGTAAGATTGTACGGAACCCTCAATGCACGAGTTCGACGCGCACTTGACCGGTTTTTATTATTGATAGGCTCGCGCTGGCCTAATTAGGGTCTTAATTCATTCTTGACTTAAGACCCCTAAATTGCAGCTATCAGGAAACACAGACTCCGGCAGGGAATGCCACTCTTTATAATGATAATAATATGACTCACCTGACAAATCTTCCTCAAATGCTCAACCTCAAAGCCATTATGATGCAGCCACTTCCCCTCGGCGGCCGACTGCAGCGCCCACCGCGCGTGCAACACCCTGCAACCCCGCGCCGCGCCCAGCAACGCGTTGCAGGTGCGCGCCCTCTTGTCCGTCGCGTCGCTCCAACAACTCGATTTACTCAAGTCGCAGTGCGTTGCAACGCCAGTGATGTTCGATGGATGGTTGCTGCAACTCGAGTCGCTGCGACAGGACCCAAGGAGGACGTGCGTTGTGCGTTTGTTCACCTCCTTTTGTATGAAACCGTTTAGTTTTTGGATTGCTTTTGTTATTGCTTGGCGTTCGGGGCGGGACATGCCGGTGAGGACCTGGAAAGAAATAATTTTATTTAGTAATTAGCAATTGCCCACAATATCGTAAAACAGCGCTATGGCATTTGGCGACTATTTCAAGAAGAGTTATTTTTTATTCTCGGAAACCAATTATTTATTTTTGTCTAGTCTGTCGTATATATTTCCACATGCATATATTTAAAGATATATTTTAATGTTACTAACAAGTAACGAATAAGAAAGTTTTTTTACTAAATAAAATAATTATTAAAAAATTGCTGATTTCTTTTATTTTTTTTTACAAATAAACAAACTGTATATTTTTTCTTTATCGCAGTAGCACACGGGTATCCTTTTGTTTTTAATAATAATGCATAAATAACTTACGATTTTCGGTTTCAAATGGGTCTGTGTAGCCTGTATCGTAACCTTATTGTTACATTGCGTGTTGCAGGCCGCTAGCATCTTCCTAGCCATGCGCTCAGCGCGAGCCAGGTCTTTCCGTTCACGTTGCGTGAGCTTGCTTTGGTGGAGCTTGTTTTTAGTTGTTTCACCATCTGTAAGGTTATAAATAGTTGAAGGTTTAATATTCTCTTAGTTTCTGTATTGATAATGAATCTTCCGTTTATCCTGTCGATTAGAAAACCACAAATAAAATAAACAATGCAAATGCCATGATATTATTTTACCATTTTTAGGGTTCGAAACCCAAAGGATAAAACCGGGACCCTATTACCAAGACTTCCCTGTCTGTTCATCTGTCTGTCACCAGGCTGTATCTCAAGAACCGTGATAGCTAGATAGTTGAAATTTTCACAGATGATTCATTTCTGTTTTCGCTATAACGACAAATACTAAAAACAGAAAAAAATATATTTAAGTGGGGCTCCCCAACAACAAACGTGATTTTTTTCTGTTTTTTTCTAAGGACGGTACGAAACCCTTCATGCGCGAGTCCGACACGCACTTGGCTTTAATTCTCGGTTGTTTTAACACTTTTCGCCTGAAACACAGGACTTCCTGGTTCAGCCACGTAAGACTGAGAATTAAGACTTATATTGAAGAACCGGCGGCAGCGATCTCTCTCGCCGGGCCTTGGTTCAGGCCATGGTCCGAATTGAGAAGGGATGGCAGGCGGTCGCCTCCATCTGCGAAGCAGTAATGCAAGCAAAGGAGGAGGCCGACCGCATCAGGCAGAGGCAACGGGGCGCTCGCCCCAGCCGCCGCCGGGATTCCGATCCCGATTTCCGGCCACCGTAGGCGCGGGCTTGCGGACGGCGTGCAATGGGTAGCACGCTGTCTGATCGTCCGGTAAGCGACCGGACCGAGCCCAAGTGTTCCCGCGCGCCTCAAGGAGCTGTCAGCGAACCGTAGAGGCCCAGCCTGCTAGCTGCAGGCAGGCAGGGTCGAAGCCTGCTTGGGTCATGGGTCAGCTTCTAAAGGAAAGCCCGGCCCCGGCACGATAGGCAAATAAGGAACGGGGTAGGTTTTTAGACAGTAAGAGTCGCACACTATTTCCCGCTTCGCCCAAGGGCGGGATTTGTCATTCGATGATTTTACCTACCATAAAAAAAAAACTTATCCAGTAATAAATATTGCTATTATTTATTTTTTCTTGTTGGGAAATCTTCACATAACTTCTCCCTGGAGCAAGAGGGAGTGTTACTAAGACTTTTAATCACTAAAACCCACCCGTCTTCCGTCAGCTGCGCTTTGCGTTCTAGGGTCGCGGTAACTCTTTAATATTTAACTTACTACATATTAGTTTTGTTAGCCGTGATACTTGAACACGCCATATCTTTGATAAAGTCAAGAGTAGCATCGAATAATTAAAACGCATTGGTGTGCGAAACTTCCAGAATGGAAGTAAATACAAAGATCTAGCAAATTCTAGAAAGAGTCAACCTTATAGCGGTTGTATCTATTTAATTTTTTATTATCACTCAAAAAGGATGATAAAGGAATTTGTACTTTCATCATTTTATAATAGAGTCGAAATTCACAGAGTCGTGGTAAAGCGTTAAAATTACAAGGTTTTAATAATAATGATTTGTTGCCCCGCGATGCGACTGTATTTTTCTGGAATGGCCTTGACACGTCAGTATCTTTGAATTTTCCTGGCTCTACGTATAAATACTTGTCCCCGACCGGAAGTGAGTCAGTTTTGATTTTGAGAGCGTCAAGTGCGAACTACCAACATTAAGTGTCAGGTGTTTTTATTTAACGATCTAAGCGATACCGAAACGGAACTCTAGTGTTAATTGTGATTTGGATCAAGTTGATCGGAACAATTTGTTATTGTTTGTGGGTAATAAAGTTGTCTGCAAGTAAACCGGCTTTTAATTACTCAAGTTCGTAACAGTATCATTCAAGGGCATGGTGAGGTTGACAGAGACGTAACACATCGGATCAACGCGGGAAGGATGAAATGGCGACAGGTCACGGGAACAACTTATGACCCACGAATGCCTCTTAAGTTGAAGGATAAAATTTACAAGCTCATGATAAGACCGGTCATGCTGATCAGAATGTTGGGCTGTGAAAAAGATGGATGAAAAAAGATTGCATGTAGCGGAGATGAGAATGTTGAGATGGATGTGTTGTGACGAGAATGAATAAAGATATGGGATGAACCGCATGTTACTAAAAGAGTTCTGAGTTTACACGTAGATGGATGGAGAGGAAGAGGGAAGCCAAAGAAGAGATGGATGGATTGTGTGAGGAGTGATATGAAAGGAAAGGGAGTTAGTGATAGTGTGACGGGTGACAGGACGGGGGGGAAGAAAAAAATGTGTTGCGTTGCCCCCAGTTATATATAAGGTGTTAAAAAATTAACTGCAAGAATTTTGTCCACTTACTCGACATCGGAAAACGAACACATAAAAAAAAAAATTTTTTTTGAGCGTTTTTATATTTTCACATGAATAAAATAATTTAGTATAATATTTTTTTGTGCTGCGCTGTACCCAGGGCTGCGCTTGCGGCTTGGGCCACCATCGCACCGCGCGCGAGCGGCTTGCTAGCGGTTCCCCCGCCGCCCGCTACTCTTCCCGCAGCTCTCTCTACCCCTCCCGACCCTTAGTTGTCCGAAATCCGTCGCGCGGTAAGGGTGTTTTCTTGTGTCATTACGGCGAATACGTGCGTTCGTGCAGTTTCGTGCTTTTAATAATGCGTTTACGTATTTCAATCGAGAGTACTTAGATATGGTAGTGTGCTACATTACGACTGGTCAAAGTTTAGCTGCGGCACGTAACCGTTACCGTGAACTGTATGGCGAGCAACGACGAGTGCCTGCTGTCCAAACAATCCTAGGAGTCTACCAGCGCTTATTAGACTAGTTAACTTAATTTAAATAGTCCTATAGGTATAATAAAATATGCTATTTGTAAGTAAGCTCGATAATTTGCCAGTCCAAAGTCTGAGAAATGTGATGGAAAAATTAGAATTAGCTGTTTACGAATTTGCGCCGTCGCGTGTCGTGTCACAGGGGTGAACGACTCACGCGTACCTACGGCGGGGCGGCCGCGCCGGCGCACGTGCGGTGTACAGTGCGCATATTCAATAATTTTGTGTGAAGTGAAAATATTGCATATCTCCGAAACGGGTTGTTATTTAAAAATCTTTTTTTTCGCCAAATGTTTTTATTTGTAATTCTAAACCAGTTCTTACTTTTCTTGCAGTTAATTTTTTAACACCTTATATAGAATAAGGGCAAAATAAATGAAGAAAAAATATTAGTATCGTAAAAATTAGAATGAGTATATGGAGCTGCAGCGACATCTACGTCCCCTCATTGGTACTAAAATTCAAAATCCTGCGTCACGGTATTAGTTCTCTACGCGATTAGAACTTATACAATCGTCCGAAATTAACTGCCGGGCCGTTACCCGGACTAGACAAACCTTCCATCTTGTCGCAGGATCCTCCCTCTAACGGAGGTTTGCGGGGCTTTACATTCTATTCCGCATACCTTTAAAAAGCTACTTATGTACGGTTTGTTACCATACATCTTTTGCTGATTGATAGGGATGCTGAATAGCATAGCATTGCATCAGCCTTTTAATATTCCCACTGCTGGGTCTCAGGCCTCCTGTCTAGGAGAGGGAATGGGCCGTTATCCACCACGTGGGCCCAGTGTGGGTTGGTTGGATGTCACATGCCTACGAATTTTTGATTCTAGAACATGCCGTTTTTCTCACGGAACTGAACCGGGATGCTGAATGATATAAAGTAAAAATATGTAATTCACTTGATACGTGTATTCAGTCCACGACCTTAAATAAAGAGCTAAGCTAGGTCAGTAAAAAATGAACATACCAGATTCATCAGAGCTGCCAATATTCTCGGCTTCTTTATGAGTGAAGAGCTTCCGGCGCGATTTGGGAGGCTGCCGGCCGGCTGGCTCGGCCCCAGCGCGCCGGGGGGCTGTGTTCACGCGGGATTCGACATCTGAAAGAGACGAAACTAGATAAAAAAAAAACATTAATTTGCAATTTTTTTGGTTATTTCTTCTTTATAGCACAACGCGCCTTCGACCCAGGCTTATTCCTCAACGGACGGCGAACTGCCCATTGCTCACCGTCTGCAAGCTCGCAGGTAAGATTTTCTATTTCCACGCAGGCGAAGCTGTTAGTAGGAGGTAGTCTAAAATGATTGATTAGTATAAGCGGGACATAAGCTGAACCGAAATGGCGACTGACCTTCAATGCGCTTTAACAGATTTTTAGGTATCAGTCGAAGCTAGGAACAGCGCGTAACCATAGCAACAGGTTCAACTTATTTGCCGCGTACTATGCAGCAAGTTATAAATTATTTAAGGTGAATAGTTATTAGATTACAAAAAGGATTTATGCTGTATCTTCCTTATATGCGAATCTTTTTTTGTTTTTGTGTTCACACAAATACATTTTAAAGTATTATAATGCCTATATATGAGGACTTATAATTTGGCTTTCTAATGTTTATAGATTCTTTTTTGTCTGATTTTATTAGCTGTAAGTTCTTCGTGTACTAAATAAATAAATAAATACACCGTTAAATTTTAGTCGTTTTAATCCGGCGTAGGGTCGATTCGGTACATAAAACACTTTCGATTTGTAATGATAAAATTAAAAAATAAAGTACTTTTTTTCTAAAAGTCGAGTTAATATTCTTTAAATAAACGAGTCAATGACCTTGTAGGTAGTTGTCATTCGTTGCGTATCTACTAACTACCTACAGTTCATTGGCTTCGCTCAGCTGACGTTTACTTAAAGAAATTAATTTCGCAAATTAATTCGAGTTTACAAAAAAGTACTTTATTTTTTTACTTTTATCTTTACAAATCGATAGTGTTTCATGTACCGAATCGACCCATTGCGGGATTAAAACGACCAAAATTTAACAGTTTATATATAATAAATTCTGTTACGTGTTATCCCTGATTGAGTGATTGACTGCTGCGCTGCAAGTCGCGCGTTCGATTCCCGCACTGAACAAATATTTATATGACCAACAGGGTCGGGGTCTGGGTGCCTTATGTATGTGAGTTTACATGTTTGTGAACGCGCCCAGGATAGAGGAGTTATTCCTAGAATGGCACGAGGTATTTAAAAAAAAAAGAATAACAAAAATGAGCTGCCATACTAACCAATAGTATCCCTAGATGTGTCAGTAGTGTTATCAGTCTCAGAAGATATCCGGAGCTTGGGGCGGCCATCGTTATCATCTTCTTTGCTGTCTGATAGCAAGTCTATCAGAGGGACATTCTCCATTTCTGCTTTTTTCTGTAATTATAGAAGAGACAATGAGGAGTCAAATTTTGATTTGACTCTCTTCTCAATGTTCATTTCTTTTTTCAGTGTATAGAAGCATTATTGTATTTGCAAAAGTTAGGCATAACGTTGCCATAAAATCTACCTTATTCTGACTGTAAATGACTCTCTTGCATCGACAATATAGCCCCTAGACGCCGCATGCTTGCTCTAACGCACCAAAAAATTCTGTCAACTAGCTGAGGTGCGGGAAGCGGGGTACTGCGTTCTGATTGGTCCGATCAAGGTCATTACGACACTCTAGGGATGGGATAGGTTTAAATAAATCACGAAAGTATCGATATTTTTTTTATAATATGTAGTACAATTATTAATCGTATTTTTTACCTTTCTAGTTCTTGATATTATTTTAACATAAGATGTACAAACTTTATGTTTTTAATAAAGTATGAGTGGTAAAGTAAAATTAAAAAAAAAACAACTCTCTATTTATAAAAACGTGACATAGGTACTTATAATTTATTATAACGGTAAAAATAGTACCCAAGGAACCCCATGTACCATTTTTCTTGCTTGTTTGCAATTATATATTTATTTTTTTAATTAGAATCTTTCGGGAAACTAAAATCTATAACCGATTAACAATAAAATTTCAACTTTATTGTAGTAAGTATAAAATGATCGTATAAATAGTAAAAAGGTATTTTGCTTTATCTATAACAAAGGCGGTCATAAGAATTGGTACATCACTACATACATCAGTTCTATTAGTCAGATGTGCTGACAGACATGCCTCGCCTGTTATTACACGTCTAGTGCTGTAATGTCGTTGATTATTTTAATGATTAATTCTAATCTTTTGTTAGGATTACCTGCACAAACGCTCTTAATGCAGGTAACGTGCACAGAATATATTGGTACATTGTATCAATAAAAAAAGGTCGGGGCATCAGAAAGAGGAGTGGTTGCATCACTTCTGGGTACAAAAAGGGACCAATTTTTTATGTAAACGATCATCATGTGAAATATCAACGCACTGTATTATCTAAGTCGTACTTTTTGTTTACGCGGCAAAAGAAAAATACTAATCCATTATTTTTTGCTGCTCTCAAAACGGTGAAGGAAAACATTGCATGTCCTACAAGCAAAAATTCGACGACATGTGAAATCCACCAACCCGAACTGGGCTCGCGTGGTGGATTACGGCCATCCCTTCTGTTAGAAAGGCCTTCTTTTTAGCAGATGGAATGAGTCGTAAGCCACGAGCTCCAGCAGAGGGAACATTATAAAGCTGAATATGCTAATATTTTTTTAGGAATCTACCCTATTAACTCACAAGTAGTAGGAAGCCTTCAAACGCTGCGTCTTCCGGTACGCGGTAAGTGTACTGGAAGACGCCGCATTGAAAGACCAATGAGGAGGCCGTTAATTGTGCCACTTAGAAGAGGCTTTGTCCAACAGTGGACGTCTTTCGGCTGAAATGATGATGATGATGAACTCACGAGTAGTTGCCTCAGAGTCCTCGGTGAGGGCAGGTCTGAGTGGCGGGAGGCGGCGGGGAATGTTCGCTCGTTGAGCTTCCTGTTGGAGGCCGCGCATGCTTCCACCCAAAGCGGCGACACCAGCTTGCACGCCAGCGCGCGGGCGCGAGCGCGTGTGGCGCGGCAACCACCTGGAGAATAATGAAAAGAACAACTACTAAATATTTATAAAACGAATTGGCTCATCGGCTAAAATAAAATCCCTACAATTACAAGTTTATTAGATTATGTTTTTAGCTTGGCTACTAAGTCCTTTAAGCCATGTCTTCGTATCAATAGTACATTAATTTCCCATCAGAATGCGAGGGCAACACATTCGAATATTTTTGTAGTATTTGGCAGCAAATGTATCGAGTCAGCTTTCTCGATAACTTCACTGAGGTAGTTAGTATAACAAAAAAAAAAAAAAAAAATAATTAAAAGTGGGACAAATGTGTCATTCGATCCACCCCGGCGCCTTAAGGAAGGCCAGCAGCGCCTTGGTGTTACTGATTATTTCACGGAGGGCAACTCGGTTTACGAAGTATTTTGCCCTGTACCCAGCGATCACTGGGCAGCTTAGAAGCAGATGAGCCACTCTGTAGACTGGTGGACCATAACAGAATAAATTGAAGATAACTCACTATCAGTCCACACTAGATGTGTGACCAGGGGGCTCCAGTCTATAACCACAGTGGCTCCCAATGCTGCCAGCGTGCACCTCAATGGGAGAGCCCTGGTTTCTGAACCTACATCCACCATGGCAACCACTCCTCGGAGAGAGTCGCATGCTGCTTGCGTTGCTTTTGGGTTCTCCTGCAAAAGCATTTAGGTCAATATTAAATAAAAAAATATTTTTTCGATAACACAATAGTAAAAAAATGTTTATAAACTATTGTTT
This sequence comes from Leucania comma, assembly GCA_958295575.1. NCBI lineage: Eukaryota > Metazoa > Arthropoda > Insecta > Lepidoptera > Noctuidae > Leucania > Leucania comma. Next base: position 2,545,211 of record OY282484.1, read on the forward strand.
GTCAGATGCAAAGGTTTCCTGTGAAGATATTTATTATCCCAACTTGTTTACAGCCTAGTATATTAAATTGGATATTTAGTCATTTCTTAATTTATAAAGAATTATTTATTTGGCCCCTTTCTGAAAAAAAAAGGGTATTTATGGTTACAAAAAAACATTTGTGGCAATAGCACAAAAGTTGTAGAATCTCTCAGCCCAGTGAAGATGACCAATCAAACTTTATACAAGTTCATGTTTTGACATCTTCATACATTTATTGATTTCTGAAAGTGCTGAAAAAATATAGCACTATCACCCCCGGTTCACGATCTTGCCGCTCTGAGCGGCAGCGGCGCGCGGTGGCGGCGAGCGGTAAAATCAAAGTATGAAAATGTCGAGTTAAAAGTATGAAAATGTTTGAAGCACACCACGAGTCACCGCGCGGCGCGCCGAGGCTTTATAATACTTTTGATTTTACAGAGCGGCAAGGTCGTGAATGCGCCGCCGCGCCGTCAGAAACGGTCTAAAATATATATATGAAGCCTAAATAATCCAAAGAAAATTTATTGATTGCCTAATTGATTCTGTGAAACCAAATATTACTAACCATTTCTTGATAAGCAAACATGTTTCCTATTTATTACAAAAATATAGCAACAATAAAATAATACAATGTCTGTAAATTATAAAAAGAAAAATTGAGGGTATTCAGAAATGATAGATTGTATGAGTCCGACAGCTGTCACCCGCACCATCCTATAGCAATCGTAGTGTGTATTGAAGGAATAATTGAAAGATTAACTGTGGCCTTTGGAAGCAAAGGGTAACTAAAGAAACACTGATGGATTTTAGTCAGTAAAAGTCTGACACAATATGGTATGACAAATAACTTTTCTTGCTCTGGGCGGACCGAGGGTGTTCCACCCAGAGCGGTGGAAGTTATGTATTTGATTATTAATAAAAATTTCATTTATTTCGGAAACCAGTTCATATGCACAGATAAAAAAAAAATATAATATTAAATAAAAAGTAAATAAATTATACATATTATAAAACACAAAATTACAATACACACATTAACCTGAAAAAGGTGGAAATGACAGTAAGATTGGCTAAAATGGGTTAATTATGAAGCTTACATATTTACCTAGTATGAAGATCTGTCCACAACCATCAGCTAAGATAAGCCAACTAGTAGATTTTGATGGTTTTTAGAGGATAATTTTTTAGATTGCAATCTATGCCAGAGCTGATATAACAGTTGTTTTAAGCTGTAAATATTTCTATTTAATAACTAGCTATTAATAATAATAATTTATTTAATAACCAGACAACACAGATCTATTATGTTCATAATGTGTCGGTTCTTGTTATCATAAAAAATCAGTTCAGTAGTTTTTGAGTTGCAAGTAAACAGACATGGTGAGGGAATTTGTTTTATAATATGTAAGATTGAAGAGAAATGCAGGTTTCTTGAGAGATAGACATTAGGTGCGAAGCCAAGGGAAAAAACATATATATATTTTTTTTTATTTGATATAAATTAGTGCTTGAGTTTGATCCCATCTGATGGTTAGTGATGCAATTGTTGATGGTGAGGTTTATTAAGGGCCTATTCACTCTATATAATATTAAATAATCAACCAAATATTTACCTTTTTCTGGCTAGAAGATTTAGTAGCCTGTTTCTTCTGACTAGAAACACCAGGAGTATTTCTAGAGTTTGTTGGCTTCTTCTGGAGCGCTCTATCTGTCTGTTGCGAAGAAGGAGCAGTATCTACTTCTTTTAATGCTGACCATTCTTCTCTGAGACGGATCCTTTCTACGATTGCTGAGCGGCGCTAAAATTAACATGGACATAAAATATTATAAAGGGGAGTTAATTTATGATGGAAGTTCTGAGTTGAAAACAGTACAATTCTGTTTGAGATTCAATCTCTTTTAATTTTGATATGCTTGGTTCTTCACCACTATTTCATCTGGAGGTAAGCAACACAAGTAACCTATTCACTTAAAGATCCCCAGGTTGTAGGTATCAGGAAACTCAGACTGTGGCAGGGAATTCCACTGCTTAGCAGTGAATGTGTTCCCAAAACATTTTGTACATATGATTGGGAAGTTGATCATCTGATGCAAGAATGGAAATTAATACTTCTGAGTTTGTTTTGTTACTATTTGAGGGAACTTTTACTTACGCATTGTTCACATTTTTCGCATTTCCAGATTAGATTTGACATTATTGACAATTCCTTATCATGAACTGATGTTTTTTTTAAATTTATTTTGGCACTTTTTTAGAAAAAACTCTTTGGGGTAAATAATTAAAATAGATAACACTTACCAAACCAGCTGCACCTCTGTTATTTTCTTTGTTCATTTTTGATAAGATGGGCTATTATCAAAACATATGTTATGAGCAAAATAAACAATTAAAACTTCGAAAACGTCGAATTGAAGAGAAAATCAATTCTTGTCAGAGTTGAAATATATAATTCTAATTAATTCATAAAACTATGAACACATAATGTACTTGTATTTGTAAATAAAACAAAAAAAAGTTAAAAACAAATTGAAGTCCACGATCAAGTTGCAATAAGTTTAAGAAGACTGTTGTTTATTGACTTCTGAAACGTCAGACGTCAAATTCAAGTGTCAATGTCAAAACATGAACTGTCACAATCTATTTTTTTTGTGAATGTTTTTGGCTTGGACACTATGTTCTTTAAGTTATCTTATCGGATGAATCACTGAATAGAATAGTTTAGTTTTTTATCATTACAATATATGCATATTGTTGTGATAAAAAACGTACAATATATACACATTCCGATGTCTACAATAAAAAATTTAACTCCATTTTTACTGAGATCACGCCTGTTTCAATGATTCCACGTATTGTCCAGTGGAGCAGACATTTAAGATCCGAAACTACATCAATTTTACAGCACTATATCCACTAGGAATCAATTTGCGAATAATTGAAACAGATATTGAACTTCACTCGAAGAAATCCCGCCAAAAATTTGTCACAAAGAAAACCATTTTTTTTTATTGCAGATTGAATTTTTTTTGGGAATTCATGTTACATTATTTTTTTTATCATGTGACATAATTATTATTATCGCACTTTTACGTATTTAGAAAATAACATTGCTGAAATTATAAAATTAAAACAATAAGTACGCTGTAAAGCTTTTAATTAACCAATGAAATCTTGTAATCAATAGACTTTAAATAATAATTAATGATTAAAATTTTAAATTATTTGCACTACGTAGTAGTTTGAACCTCAAAGAGACTTTTTAAAGTAAAACCTTCCTTCAAGGGTTCTATGGCCAGACCTAAATATGGGCTATAAACTGGCGGGCTTTCTGATTCTCCTTTGTTTTGGGCAAGTTGTGATGCTAAATATAGGTTTGGTCCCATTTCACCTCGTGGCTCTCCGATTTCTTCCAGTTCTTCTATATCGTCTGTTGCGGGCCTTGTGTTCTGCAAACGAGAAAGTTTTATTATGTACTCATGATGCGTAGGAATCCTTAATTGAACCTCAAAGTCAAAGTATGAAGCCTTCGTAAACTGTGTAAGGGTTTTGTATTCTGACAATAAGTTAATTAAAAGTTTCAGTGAGTCATGCAGATATTTTAAGCATAGGAAAGCTAATTATCACTACTACACTTAGTAAAAATTAAATGAAAACCTAAGCGTAAGGGTTTCTAAGTTTTTAGTTCCTTTGTGGTATCATAGATTTCGCTACATACTCCAATCCGGAGATCGGAGATAGATGGTTCTTCATCCGTCCAGGCTAGTGGTAGGTTGGTTCCAGTACTGTGCTGTGTAAGCACAGTTCTCGGTGAGTCTGAGCTAAGAGCGGTGATGAAGTCGGGATAATGTCCCATCAAGTCGGGGAACCCGTCATGTTGGTGTCACCAGTTTGTGGAACTTTACACTTTGTTCCAAATACTCAACAAACATAATGATCATCATTTAAGTCTAAAGACGTCTACTCTTGGACACAGGCATCCACCAAGTATCGCCATTATGACAGGGTCTATACGTCTTGCATCTATCGGCGGATTCCCACGAAACATTATACGAAATTGTATTCGTTCGGGTAAGTTGAGTGGTTTTTATCAGAACTAATCCCATTAAATACCCAAAAACAAAGTGCTCAGCGCACCTGTAGAAGTTTTCATTTAAAAAATACCTCATTATTCCAAGTAAGCTCGATGCCAAATATAGGTTTTTCAGTATAAGCTTGGTGCAGTGCCTGCAGTTCCGTCAACAAAGGCCGCAGCCTCTCTCGAGGGTCAGCCCTGAACCCCAGCACGTAACCCCCTGATGTCCGGCGGACCACAAACACTAGGGCTTCTCCAAACTTTGAGTCTTTGATTATAATCTGGAATTATAATGAATACAATTTAGATATTGTGCTTATGCGAAAAAGGGCTGGCCTAATGGGCTGGACTTTCATTCATTACGAATTCAAGTATTTTGTTGACCAAGGCGAAGGTGGAGAGATGAGCTGGACAACTACCGAAGGGAACGGCCCGCAATAGCTGAAGACAAACGTGTGTGGAAAAGGGAGAGAGAGGCTTTCGCCCAGCAGTGACACATAATGGGATGAACGTCGAAGAGTAACATAAGAGTAACATAATAATCCCGTGGAGGGTCGATTTGGTACATGAAACACTATCGATTTGTAAAGATAAAATTAAGAAACACTACATTCTATTTTTAATATTTGTTATTTATTTATTGTGCACACCTACCATAGTGTTGTCTTTTTTAACCCAAAGGTAGACTGGTAGTGAATGCCAATTGTTGCATTAAGTCATTCTATGTACCAATACTGTACATGAAGATTAAATAAATAAATATACATATGTACACTCACAACTTTTGCTTTCATCTAAGCAAATTTTATAAAGAAGTAAAGTTTGTTTTTGTTTGTAGGCGGTAATCTCTGAAAGTATTGGTCCAATTTCGAAAATTTTTTCATCGATAGAAAATTACTTATTCTTGAGTGACATAGGCCATAATATTTTCATGTACCCGGGGAAAAACTAGCAGGTGAAATTAGTGTGATTTGACTAGTTTATCAAAAAGTAACTCACACTTTCAATAGTGATATACGGCATGGACACGTTGAAGACCTCGTTGATGTCTGCGTACCAGACGACCCTAACGTTTGTGACCACCAGCGTCCCCAGGTTACCGGAGTCGCTTGATAGGTTCCAGATGCTGTGCTCGTTCAGGCATATCTGAAAAGAATATTGTAAGAAGCATCGTTTGAGTAGTCTACGGGTCTACTTTTTGTGACGACGAGCCATGGGTAGCTTGCCGTCCGGTTGTTCGGTAAGTGCCGAGCCTGAGTCGTCGAAGATGCGTAGTGTTCCACGTGTACCTCAACGAGTTGTCAATAAAACCGTAGGAGTTCAGTAGGGTTAATGCCCGCTGGGGCTGCGGGCAATTTCTGAAAAGGATACCGTAATTCTACAACGTAAAGGGCAACTAAAGGACCACAGGTGGGGTTTAGTCACTAAAAATTTGAGGAATCTCCCGAACCCACCACTGCTCTTAATATTGATGATATTAAAACTAAGAAATAAAAAGAAAATGACAAATAAATAAAAAATCTAACTTAGTGGACCAAGCGAACTGAGAAAAAACTACTTATTGGGTCCCATTCAATGCGCAGAAGACTAAGATGGAGATGGAGGGGCGTACTGACCCCTATTGAAATTATTGGGCCAAAATAACAGAGGACAAAAGAGCGCGGAAAAGGGAGAAGGTGGCCAGAATTTGGACAGGAAGCACAGGATAGTTCTTCTTCTTGAACCCATGGTTTTTTCTCTCTCAAAGTGTTTGAGTCCAATAGGTGCCACGTTTATAGCGGCTTCAGAGGCGTTTTTAAGGTCCTCCAAAGTGCAGATGTAGGGACACTTTAGAAATTCTAGTAAGTGAGCCATCCCTTGATCAGAAATACCGCACTCGCACCGGGTATTGGAGGGGTCTGTTATCCCCCATATTGCCAAGGTGTGTTTGTAACGGCCTACTTAGGTGCACAGTGTATAAATCGTTTTCCAGATCCACTGCAGAACACGTCCGAATGGTAGATGTTCCTGGGGTTGAAAGAGGGGCGGTGATGAGTAGTGTTCCTCTCATACCTTAGTATCTTACCGTGTAAGTAGTACAGGATAGTAGATCGATGGAAAGTGGCTTTGTGCAGTATCTCTCCGCAGACCATGTCCTACCTTCCATTTTGCTTTTGCGTTACATGCCCTGTTACTAGCTGTCGTAGGGATCTAATAATAGCGGCAGCGGACGGTATTGGCGGAATACAGGACCAGGTAAGGAGTTTAGGCTGGTAAAACTATTTTTGCCCTCGATACGCTTAGAAGAAGAATAATTGCCGTAATACCTTTTCAAGAGGCAACATCCGTAGCTGTTTGTTTTGTATTATCGCAGCTCTCAGTTTCAGATCCCTGTACATCCTTGAAGAAGTATAGGCTCTGCAAAAAAACTTTAGTAATATGAGACAATTTTCTTTATAATAAGACTGTAAGTAACCCCCAGCCTTTTTTATCGGTGTATATTAACGACATTGTTCAGGCAGTGGCCATAGTTATAATATTGATTTTGGCACTTATGCCCTCCAAAACAATAGCCGTAGTTGATATCATTTTGATCCTAGTTCCTATATATCGCCATAGTGTCTCATAACCAGGGTTTGATTAAGCTACACTAGCACAGCGCTTACATGGATTTATTGTCGTTTGGTATCACGATACTGAACACACGAACTGTTTAATGGTTGGGGTTTAGCAGTCTCTGATTTTTGGCAAAGTTCGCTTCTGTAAGACTGTTGGTTTAAATCATGTTTAAATATTGTTTTACTTACTTGTGTACTCCAGCAACAGAAGTATAATGCCTGACACAGTTCGGTGAAAGATTGGTGAATATAAATTCATATTTATTGGCTTTGTACGCTGCTAAGACGTTGAGAGCCTGCGTGGTACCTCGGAGACCAGAGTTCACTACCTTGGTGTTTGTTGATAGGATGCAGTTGAGGCCAATAGCTGTAATGATATTTGCAGTCTGAATAACTTGATGCGTGAGATTCTAAGCTACTTTTAATGTACACTGCCTCAATACGAAGCAGAAGGTTGGGTCTCGAAACAACCTGTTGCACCGCCTTATCTCTGCCAAGTCGGGACCAGCACCCGATGTTCTTCGCACAACTGGCATGGCTTTATGCCTCTCTGCTGACAAATTCGCGTGCCCAGTGTGGCACCAATCAGTACATGCAAAGCAAGTCGACATCGCTCTGAACGAGATGTGTTAAAAATATTGGGATGCCTTAAACCATTGCTTATTATCTGTATTCGTTGGCTGATATTGCTCTACCAGATGTACGTAGAGATGTCGATTGCGAGATAGAAAAGGAAAATCAAGAATTCCACCGTAGGCACGGGCTTGCGGACAGCGAGCAATGGGTAGTTCGCTGTCCGATCGTCCGGTAACCGTCCGGACCAAGCCCAAGTCGTCGACAGCGCGCCTCAAGGAGTTGTCAGCAGCCCGTAGGGACCCTGCACAAGGGTCGAAGCCTACTGGGGCCAAGGCTTCGCTTCTGAAAGGAAGGCAACGTAGAAACAGGGTAAGTTTTTTAGTCAGTAAGAGTATGACACTATCTTCTGCTCCACCCAAGGGCGGAGTTATTATTGGATGATTTTTACCCACCATAAAAAAAAAATCAAGAATTTGATCCTGACATCACCTTTATGGAAGTTTTTCGTAGCACACAGGCCATCCTTGATCCGCCACCTAAAGAAAGACTAAAGCTTTGGGAAAAACGTTATCTACCACCATCCGACTTCTTGAAACCCCAAGAACGTCTCTCGACTGGTCGTGAATTGCAGTGGACTGTATGGAAAGCAATAAACCGGTTGTGCTATAACTAGCGAAATGGGATTTTATCGATCCATCGGCTACTCAACGTGAGTGCAGGCAGGACATGTTAGTAACATGAGTCATACGTTATCGTACCATCATGTGCCCATACACCTGTACTTTGGAGGATTTATCAAGTGCCATCTATGCTGCAGTTGAGGTAGCCACTTACTAGTCCCAAAGAACAGTTTGACGAGTTTACCATCGATTCAAAAAGAAGAAGAAGGACGAAATGTTCCTCCATCCTATTCATTTAGATAGACCTGTTGGTGTAGTAGTTACTGGCCCTGACTGCTATACCAGAGGTCGTGAGTTCGATTCCCACTCAGGACAAATGTTTATGTGATGAGCACGATCATTTGTTCTGTGTCTGGGTGTAATTTATCTATAATATGTATGTATTTAGAAATACACCGTTAAATTTTGGTCATTTTAATCCCACGGAGAGTCGATTCGGTGCATGAAATAATATCGATTTGTAAAGAAAAACTTAAAAAATAAAGTAATTTTTTTTTTTAACTTGAATTAATATACGCAAATATGAAATTAATTTCTTTAAGTAAACGAATCAATGACCTTGTAGGTGGTTGTCGGTCGTTGCGTAATAACTACCTACAGTTCATTGGCCTCGCTCAGCTGACGTTTACTTAAAGAAATTAATTTCGTTCATGCGTAAATTAATTCGAGTTTTAATTTTCTCTTTACAAATCGATGGTAGTTCATGTACCGAATCGACCCTCCGCGGGATTAAAACGGCCAAAATTTAACGGTGTATTTATGTATGTTTATCAGTTGTCTAGTACTCATAACACAAGCTCTGCTTAGCTTGGGACTAGACGGCGTTGTGTGATAGTTGTGGAAATTATATTATTAGATTTATTATTATTCTAAAAGCATATTTGAGACAAGTGCAGGAAGATGATGATGATACACTTACACAAATTGATCCTAGGCGATGCTAGCGAATGCCATATGATCCTCAAATTTGTGACCACCATACGACCCTTGGTTCCACTATTGCCTTTAGTATCTTCAATTGGTTCGATCCTATCAAAAATCTTTTCACCAGGCCGTAGTCTAAGATATCTGTCAATAAAAAGATACACGTGTAAGAATTTAACGAAGTAATATTAAATCACTGTCCAAAGGAAAATACCTTCATTATACACGAGTCTTCATTTCAAGATTAGGCCCAAGTCGTCTTATTACGGGGAGAATAAAAAAGTCGCTTTTTACTGTATTAGAATAATAACTGGGACTCGTGGAGGTTACCTTTGTTGTTATAAGTAGTGTTCCGACCCTGCTTCGCACGCGATTTATCTATGAAATTCTAGGTTTTTCTCTATTATACTTGTAATTGTCTCATCCGCAGATGAAGAAATTTGGTAATCTATATATACTACATTATTTTTAGTAGGAATATATATTTTTCAAACGGAAGGTGACGCCGCCACCTCGATCGTGGCGTGCCCAGCACGGGGTTGCGACAGTCGCTCTCGCTATTTCACCATGAGATCCCGCCGGAACTCTGTCCGCCATGCCGCGATTTGTCGTGGCAGCGGAGTTTCGCCCCGGCGTTGCATCTCCACGCGTAAGTCGTGCATGTGTGCAAGGACTGTTGCCTCCAAATCCCATGGTGGTAGGCCAGCAAGGAGGCTCGCCGCTTCGTAGGACACCGTATGGTATCCCCGGATACATCCAGATGGCCATGACCCTCTGGCAGGTGACTTAAACATAGTTTGTTCACTGACTGAATCGATTTCAATCATTTGTTTTACACCATGTTATATTTTTCCCAAGAAGGTTACAGGTTGGACACCACCGACACTTAAATACAAAATAGGTAACGGCAGGTCATTCTGGGCATGAGGTGCCAGCGCGCAACTGGGTGCAGGAGCAAAACCACTCCTCAGTTGCCCGGATGGTCCGGTGACCAAGTGTTTGTGTGAACAACCAGGTAACATAATAAGCTTTAACTTTGTGATTTTTAAATCACAAGGTTAGCGTGATGATGAATATTAGTGGGCGACTGAATTTGCGACGCTCGTGCGACGAAATTTATGGTCTTTTTTAATATTTGTTAACAATTGATAAAGCTATTTTAATTTTAAATTGTATATTTTAAAGGAAATATTCTTTTATTTAAATAAGCTATTATTTTGATGATAAAAGGAAGTTAAATCAGTACAAATGATCATTTTATTTATTTATAATTTCTTAATAATTTGACATTGTTTAATTATAATTTTCTTAATTAGAAAACGAAATCGGTAAATCTTTTTAGTAACTATTTGTTTATCTTAGCTATATATGTTAGTTTATAATAGCTCGCATTTTTTGGTTATTAATTCTATTAGTACTTTAGCCGTTCTAAAGCTTCGAAATTGACTTTGAAAGTAAAACTAAAAAAAAAAACTCTATTTACATAAGTGAATATAATTCACAAGTATGCTATTCATTTAAATAAAATCCTATTTAACTACTTAGACAATAATAGATTCCTAATGTTATTAGTAAATCCTGTGTTTGTCAATAAATCATTGATGGACATAAAGGGGTTTGAAAATCATGGTTTTTGGGCCAAAAAGCGCGTAATTGCGGTGTATCTGACATCGTACCATAAACGAATACCATGGATCCAGTACATGATTCTGATCCCCCCATGGTGGAACGTTTCATCGGTTTTTTCTTATTAAAAAAAAATCTTAACGTTTTTTAATTTAAACGGTATAAAATCGTTATTTTATTTATTTTTTAGTAAAAAAATGAATGAATTACTTCTAGAATCAAAAATGCTGTCGGGGTTGATTAGAATAACGATTTTATCAACTTTTTTTTACTGAATATATCATCGAGGTTGGTTAGAATAACGGTTTTATACAATTTAAATTTCAAAAAGCACAGATTAAAAAAAAAAAAATAAGAAAAAACCGATTTAAAATTCCAATATGTAGACCAATTACAAGTCGGAATTATAAATAACATTCTCAAAAGGAGCTTGTCTTTTGTCCAGACTTTTATCTTATGAATGTAACTAAATTAGTGTGTGTTTGTTATTGGATAAATCGAACTGACATATACTTGTAAGTGTATAAGTACAAAAAAATAAAGATTAAAAAAAAAATCCGCTACTGAGAGGTCCAGAATCATTTACCAACTGGATCCATGGTATTCGTTTGTGGTACGATGTTAGATACACCCTGTATACATTAACGATCCGAAATTTTCTGCCAGGCAGTTACCCGGAGCAGACATTCCTTTTCGAAGGAGATATGTGAGATTTTACATCCTGTTCCACACCCTGTAAAGTATCAATTTACATAGCCAAAAATGGCTTGCGCAATGTTAGCATAAAAGGTAATAATTAATACTAAATAAAACTTACGCAAACGGCAGGTCAAAAAGCACCTCCCTATCTTCCCAAACAGCTCCAGTTTTGGTCTTCGACATTTTCTAACACAACAAAATCTTAACGAAACAGTGTCGAATGTTTTTGTGATGGATTCGGTTGCCATGGCAACATAACAAGTTAGTTTATTACTCTAACCTAAAGATAAGCCTATTATTTTCATAAAACTTGTATAAAGCTGTTTATTTATGTTGTTTATGATCCAAAAGACTTTGGATTAGATGATAAGTAAAATATTTTTAATAACTTAAAGCAGGGGATTATGAAACGAAATAGGCCTCTTGATTTTATTCAAATGAAGTCTGTAATCTTTCAGCTGATTACAAGCTGAAGCACACACATTTGTAGCGAACTACCCTTTTCATATTATCCTAACAATGTTCCCACTGCTGGGACTTTTTTTTTATGGTAGGTAAAATCATCCAATGACAAATCCCGCCCTTGGGCGGAGCGGGAAGTAGTGTCAGACTCTTACTGACTAAAAACCTACCCCGTTCCTTCGTAGCCTATGTTGGACTTAAGCCTCCTCTGTAGGAGAATGGGTTGGGTAGTTATCAACTGCTCGGGCCCAGTAAGTATTGGTGGATGTCACAGGTCTTTGAAAGTTCTGTTCTAGGACATGCCAGTTTCCTCACAATGTTTTCCTTCATCGTTTTGAGCAATGGTGTTGAAACATTTTTCGTTTTTTTTATTTTTTTTATTTAAAGGTGATTGAAATATTCACCAGGGTTAAACATATTTTGGAAGACTAAAAATACCATCAAAGCAAATCAGAATAATTCATATATGTAACCAAGATTTTTGTAATTTAAAACATGCGATGATTTAAGAATGTCCATGGAGTTCCTTGCTCGTCCATAGACATAAAGATCTACGCTTTTGTACGTGCAATATTTAGCTTAATTTTTTTGACAGATTGAAAATATTCAAAAGTGCCTGTAAACGTTTTGATTTGGTTTGATATCATTGTGGAATCAAATTGAATTAAATGGATTTGATTTGCTTTTTTATTCCGGACATAATTCTAATGGCCCGGCTACACGCTCCGTCTTGCTTGTGAGCATGCTTGTACAAACCAGTTTGCGCAGGTAAGCGCGTGCGTGTGGACGGCAAGACGGTAGCTCGCGCAGTCCCGCAAGCAAGGCTTGTGCATTCGTTGACTTGCCGAAGATTTGGACTGCGCAAACTTGGCTTGCACGGCTTTACTTGAACGTGTGGCCGGTCATTCAAGCCACGCATCAGTCCGAGGATATTATTTTTGACAAAGTTTACGTCGCAAATCAAAAAATTAGTGATTTTTTGACTCTGTTCATAGAACTATACAAATCTCTCAAAAAACAACTTGCATTGCACAGTTCAGTTCACACGAATTTAACTGCACGTGTAGCCACTACGCAGTGTGCCGTCTTTCTGTACAGTCATGATTGCACAGGCCTAGACTGCGCAGGCAAGACGGAGCGTGTAGACGGGCCATAAAATAACGATGCCAGAATAGACTGAAGTGCTTCATTTAAATCAATAAAGTTCTTACTACAAGTTTGACAGTTCATTACCCAAAGGAAGATAAAGCTACAATAGTTACGTGAAACATCTGACAATTTAAACGGTCTGTGATCACAGATTGGCGCTGACATGTTGAAATTGACTAATTATTTACATAATTATTAGTTATTGATTTTGGATTGAACACGCGAAGAGGTGTTGCGCTGCGAGATTGATTGAAATAGTTATCATGGCCTGGAACGCAAATAGTACAATACACAAGTGTGTTTACTAATCGCACTAGTGCATAATGGTAATCAAGAACTGGAGAGCAATTACAGTCAATTTAGTTACTCAAGCCCCAAGCGAACATTACACACCTATTGTCTTTCTATTATGTCTCTAATTACGGTATTCAAATGATTAAGCAAGTGTAGTGAATGAACGCAATTTTACAGTTTTCAGATTTTTCCCTATACTTGTGCTATGTGACTTTACTTTATGGCAATTTCAGGATTCTAAGTCAACGTGAAATACCCTATAAATTTTGATTCCCTTGAGAGTGTCAAAATATACGTTTTTTGCGATATAAATGGCCGTATCATTTTTTTCTGTTTACTTAGATGTTTGATTTTGTCACAGCTTTAAGAGACTTTATTTTCAACTCGATACCTCCGCGCGTTCTCGAGATACATGGTCTTGATAGACAGACAGACACAAAGTGATCTTCTATGGATTCCGTTTTTTCCTTTTGAGGTACAGAACACTAAAAAATAATTAGATACACGGAAGTAATTTATTTCTTCATCACTGCTCTCCAAACCGCAAAAGAAACAAGATACCGACATGTTCAAGGACCGAAAAATCAAGGACATGTGAGATAACCCGTATTGTGCCCATGTGGTGGATTACGGCCCAATCCCTCTTTTACAAAAGTGGCTAGTAGAGGAGTGAAAATAAAATAGCCTTTTATGTCTTGGAGACGTAAATATAGACAGTATACAGCCTATTCCCTTTTAGAGGTTTCAGCTCATTAGAGCCACCCTGGCTTGTATGGGTATGTGCTCACTATATCAATTTACGACCGAGGCGATCCGGTGACGCTACGGAGTGATGTAGTGACCGTATGCCCATACAAGTCTATATAAAGAATACTAGCAGCAGGAGGTGAAGCGGTGCTGAGAGGGTACCAGGTGGCTCTAATGAGCTGTGACCTTATGAGTCCTTCGATGAGGTGATAGAGTCGGAAGTTAAACTTCAACATGCAAATGGCAGTATGTATTTGTTGCACTGGCGCCTAAAAATGGTAGTCACATTGTACTATTCCTTTCCACTTGATTTAGTTGTGATCAAATGATGGAGACATCTGGCTCTGAAAAGTGTCCCTTACCATGGGCTTCATTAGAAGGCTTAAAGTCACCCAAAGGGAAGAAAAGGGCTATGCTCGGAGTTTCCTTGCGTGATCGAATCAGGAATGAAGATATCCGCAAGAGAACCAAGGTTGCGGACATAGCACGAAAAATCGTCAAAGTAAAGTGGCGATGGGATAGTGCACCAAATATTCTTCAAAGGTATAAACATTTTGCTTAAATTATGCGTCTCCAACCAGGTATGACCTTTGCAGGTTTGCCGTCTCTTCCCAGCGAGAGGGGTCTATATTGCTTTTCTTTATGTCTTTTCTGAATGTCCGTAAATCTGGAGGGACTGGCCGCCATGTTTCCGCTTACAGTTCTTGTACAATGCAATATAATTTTCTTTTTTAAGTGTTTGTGTGTACAAAAATGAATAAATAAATAAATATAAGAAATATCTACTTATTTCGTCGGTTGCCTTGCCACTTAGACTTAAAACTTTAGCTCTTATTAAGTCTTTAATGTTTTCAAAGTAATTCAGCAGATGTCGCCACTAATTACTGAATAGGATGCCATTTTGACAGCTGACCTTAATCAAAATGGCGTCGGTAAGTTCGTTATTTGAAAACTGTCGTTGAGTTTAAAAGCTGTTAAGTGCTAAAGGCACTGTTAAAATTGACGGTAATCACCTTAAAAGGTTTTCAAATTTTATAGGTTGATTCGTTTCGTGTCGGATTAATGTACACGCATAAGAAATGGTGTTAAAATTATAGGTACGGGGTACCTATTGCTAATAGCTTTTTCTATCACTAAGAGAATTTATGTTACCTATAGATACTTTAGTATTATACAACATTATTTTTATAGTGTAAGCGAAACCTGAATATAGTTACTTCAGAATTAGTAACTAAATCGATTCCAATATTTTTTACACCATGTTCAAAGACATGTGCCAAGTCTCTGACCGGAGTGGTGTTCAGGAACTCCTCGTTTTGAGCGCTGAGTGCGCGGGCGCGTTGTCATGGTGAAGCAGTACCCCGCGAAGCCCGGTGTTCGGTCACTTATTGCTCATTGCAGACAAAACTTCTGGCAGGCATTTTGTGGTATACCATTCGGCGTTGATGCTGTTTTGTCCTTGTTTAGGACTTGTAATTTTCCCTGCGCTTCTCGATCGCTTTACTTTCGTAGGCGTTGGTTCGTTTTGAAACAGCCAAACTGTCGACTGATGCTTTGTTTCTGGATCGTATTGATAAAACCAGGATTCGTCACTTGTTACAATGTTGTACACGCGCCGAGATGAGCCTGCTTGAAATTTTTTAATCATATCACGCTTCGGTGAGGTTGTGCGGCACCCAACCCAACCCAACGGCAAACTAGCCTCCTCACGCGAATGTGCTCGTGTAGAATCTTGTAAACGTTTCCCGAACCAATCTGCAGTGTATGCTGAATCTCCTCGTATGTAATTTGCCTGTTTTCTTGAATTTTTTTTTTTACTACCAGCACACTTTCTTCCATGACAGCCGTCGTAGGGCGACCACTCCTTTGTTCATTCCCCAAAGTAAGGCGACCGCGTTGGAACTCGCTATGCCAGCGGCAGATTTTTAAGGTTGCTTTAGAAGGTTCTTCACCCATAAAAGAAATTTGAAGAAGATCAATTGACTCATCAGGTTTTAGGCCACATTTAAAATCGTAGAAAATCATCACATGAAAATGTTCTCGATGCAGATTCAGTTTTAAATGGGACACGATAATTTGAGTTGGCTCTCAAAAAAATGTGTACGGAAATTCAAAATTTGAACAATGGTAATTTTATTTTTAAATAACCAAACCACAGTTTTCTTTTTTTTTAAAGTGTTTGTGATATGGCTCTTTAGTTTGGCCTTTGTGCCATTTCTTCATTTTTATTTTAATATCTTGATAAAACCAAAGTTTTCAAACTAATTACGAGTGGCCAGTGAAAAATATAAAAAATATTTTTATAGTTATAAATAAAAACTTTTTTTCGCAAAACTTTCTAAGTGGCCTGGTATATGTATAAGTATTTAGGTGTTGAAGAATATGAAGATAACCGCAGGAGACCAAGGTTACTGTCATAGCCCGAAGAATTGTCACTTAAGTGGCAGTGGGCAGGGCCTCGCAGAACAGATGGCCGGTGGGAATGAAAGGTTCTGGAGTCCTCCCACAAGGCGGACCGTGGACCTGGTGAAAGTCACGGGAATCCGATATATTGAATTGGGGGAGGCCTATGTCCAACAGTGGATGTCTTTATGGTGAAATGATGATGATGACTTAGGCTTTGAAGATGCCAAAGGCTCTAAGTGGGTTTAGGTTAAACAATGCTTAAATTATGATTGTAACTTAATAATACCGACGACGTAATCAAAATTAAACGACCTCAATAAAGTTACCAAAGATAATAATTAACAAAGAAATACAAGTAGATAAGCAAATTGAAATTCATACCCGTAGGTGGGAACTCAATCCCACACAAAATTTAAAGGTCATCAATAACGTCCGGTAACCGACCGGACCGAGCCCAAGTCGTCGACGGCGCGTACTGTTCCCACGCGCCTCAAGGAGCTGTCAGCAAACCGTAGAGGCCCAGCCTGCTAGCTGCAGGCAGGCAGGGTCGAAGCCTCCTGGGGTCAAGGGCCGCATTCTGAAAAGAAGGCTCAGCCCTGGTATGATAGGCAACGAAGGAACGGGGTAGGTTTTTAGTCACTAAAAGTTTGAGACACTATTTCCCGCTCCGCCCAAGGGCGGGTTTGTTATTGGATGATTTTACCTACCATAAAAAAAGGTCGCCAAAAATATGCTTTGTGAATATAAATCTCAATTTCCCTTCGATTTCAAAACTCGTAGAACACACAACATCAATCAAGGAACGTAAATATACTCGCTTTTACAAGTTTTGTTTACGTTATTGGCTTTTAAAACTTAAAATACCGACGAATCTAAGTTGAGAGGAAAGGAGGGCGGAGAATTTACTCCCTTGTCCCTCGTAGCGACATCTGTGACGCTACATAAGAACTAAAAAATTAAAAAAAAAAAAAAGAAATTGATTCATATGTTAATGTTTACCACCTAAGCTTACATTGTGGAATGCAATAAAGAATTGAGTATTGAGTATTGTAAAATTCAAAATCCTGCATCGCGTATTCTCCACGCGATAAAATAATAATAACCTAATATAATAATATAAAAATAAATAGCTGCTCGACAACGGCTGGACCGATTTGGCTAGTTTTGTGCACAATCGATCAAAAACAAGCATGCAAATGATTCATAGCAATATTTGTTGATATTTTAACCGTAATAAGGATGATATTTTTCGTTAATATCTTATAACAGATAAAACATGACTCCATCACTACACTCCAGAGTCAAAACAATAGTCAGCCGAGTGAACTGTATTTAAACCCCGTCCAAATCGCGGGAATACTCAAGAAAGGGTTGGCAAGATTATGATACCAGTATTATAAGATACGTATTACTTACATTTATTACCTCAAAAAGGGCTAGACCAGAGGTGGCCAACTTAATTCGACTACTACGTATACTGACTAGACTCTGTGAGATCTACCAATTACAAAATCAATTCGAAAAAAAAGGGAGCGAACTCAAAAATTTGAGAAACTTATCACGAATAAGTGTGATATTTTTTAGATAAACAAGAAGTTACGGGGCAACCAGGTAATATAATCTATCAGAGGATAATAGCTAGCTATCTGCCGTATCGCGACATGGTTCTTTTGGCCTAAATGTAAAAACGTTTGACTGGGTTAACAGCCGAGATCGACAGGTCAATCGCGATCGACTGGTTGGCCACCCCTGGGCTAGACCATCAACAGTGATTATTACATTACGTTATTGAAATATTTCAAGGATGAAATCATGAAAGAATAGCCCCATTTAAAGACGAAAAAAGTGCCATTTTATCAGGACAATGCATCGTGAAAGACATTAATTAAATTGATGGCAAAATTGCATTTATTAGACATTGAATTGCTTTTTTATCCATCGTATTCTCCAGATTTGGGTCCTAGGGATTTTTCTGGTTTGCAGACCTAAAAAAAAATGCTAGCCGGAAAAAATATCACTCTAATGAAGAGGTAATCGCCGACACAGAGACCTATTTAATCCCGCGGAGAGTCCATTCGGTACATGAAATACTTACTATCGAAATGTAAATTAAAAAAAATAAAAGTAAGTACTTTTTTTTGAAACTCGAATTAATTTACGCATGTACGAAATTAATTTCTTTAAATAAACGTCAACTGAGCGAGGCCAACGAACTGTAGGTATTTAGTACGCGATGACCGACAACTACCTACAAGGTCATTGACTCGCTTACTTAAAGAAATTATTTCGTACATGCGTATATTACGATGACGACTAAAATTTAACGGTGTATTCGTTATATCGCTTTATGAGATGATTTCATCAAAAATATAAATTTTACTATTTTAGCCTACGAACTTTTCAGCCCACGTATTATATATTGCATTGCATCAGCCTTATAATGTTCCCACTGCTGGGACGCAGGCCTCCTCTCTAGGAGGATGTCACATGTCTACGAATTTTTTATTCTAGGACATGCCGGTTTCTTCACGATGTTTTCCTTCACCGTTTTGAGAGCAGTGGTGATGAAATAAATTACACAAAGTAATGCGCCTCGTAACTCGTAAGTCAGGGCCGTTAGCACTGGGCCAGCACTGTTCTCATTATATTTTTTTTTTTTTTCACAAGGGTGAAACCGCTTGAAGCTTTAACCATAAAAGAATAAACACTTAGCTCCCACACATCAGTAATATCAATAGCCCCAGAGGTGGGTGAAATTAAAGGCTATCAGATAGCCAACCCCCTGCGCTAAGGGTCGTAAAGTTCACTTTATTACCAACTTTTACAATTTCAATGCGGGACCACTTTCGACAGCTCCTTACGGCTCATGGCAGGGTGAATTTAGAATTGTCGACTTATAAAGTATTCGGTTAAAAGTGATGTTATTAGAAGTTCCGTTTTGAAGTTATAACATTTTGTGGTTTATTTTGATAGTAAATATTCCTGAACCTCTATTAAGGTTTGCGTTGGGCGTTTTGCTTTGTCGTTTATACCGCTTACATCGAAGGACTGGAACAGTTTACCTGATGCGGTCTTCCTGTCCGATTATAATTTAGGTGTCTTCAAGGCTAGAGTAAATAGGCTCTTAATAAACTAGTGCGCCTCACCATCAACGATTGCATAACTGCTTACCATCGGGTGGGATTGCAGTCAAGCACTTTTATATGAATTAAAAAAAAAGGTGAAAGTGCCAGGATAGCAGGCTATTTTTTTTTACATGTAGTATAAACTAGTGCTTGACTGTGATCCCACTTGATGGTAAGCAGTGACGCTAACATTGATGTTGAGGCGCACTAGTTTACATAGATATCCGGAGATATGCCTTCATTGCAAAGTAATAAGAAATCCTTGCGCAACCGCTTATCTCCCACCAAAATAATTACAACATTCACAAATAGTGTATTTACGACACACACTCAAAATTTGTACACGCACACTAAGAAGAAAGCAGCTACACTAAATCAATTTCTAATAGCACACATAAATAGAATGGGCGGGGCATTCGCTTGTAAGCACGGAAACATTCAATGCACACGCATGCAATTAGAGCATCGAACCGATTGTCGATAATTGTTATCGATATTTAATTTCAGCATATTCTTGTAATATAATTACTTCGTCTAATTTTCTTTAAATCATTTCTTTTTTATATACTTATCCGAAAAGTGAGTAATGATTATAAAATAAAATAGGAATTAGTTTTTTTATATCGTATTACCGGTTCAAGGGAACGTTCTCTGTTAAATATAATGCTGTTATTATTAAACAATATATTACTTAATCTTAACTATATGATTTTAATCTTATGTGACTACCTACATTCAGAGTTGGTTTAAACATTTAAGTAAATTTTATACACGTGTTCAAACTCGCTAGCGTTAACATAAATTTCTATGGAATCAAAATACCGTCATCTAGCAAACTCGTTTTCATTTTAAACAAATTGTAGGTAGTTGATGCTGACAGGATCGAATTCATTATGATGAAATAACTCACACTAACTACTCAAAATAAATACATCTAACAAAAAAATACTGGTCAAGTGTGAATCCGACTCGCGCACCAAGGATTCTTTTTCTTGGGATGATTCTTCTTCTCAAAAACTTTTCCGAATCGCAAAAAAATATATTTTTTTCATCACAAATCTTTGCTGGAAGTGAGTTACACAGTCGTACTGCATGAAAATAGAAGGAGTTGGAATAGAAATTATATTATTATAAGTTGGAGAATTATATCAAGATAAAAATGCTTGGATCAATGCTGGTCCAGCTCCACTACAACTAGGGCGTACGAAAACACCAAATACCCAGATTTAAAAAAATAATGATTTAATAGTTTTGCATAGCAAACATAAAATATTGTAACTTTTGACCAAAAATAAATAACTGTATAAAATTATACTTGTTTATCGTCGCTACTTATCATATTGTTCTATAATTTTTGATCATCTCAATCTTTAGATATAATGTCAATTTAAGTTCACGGGTATTGAAATAACAATACCTTAATTTCGTTCAAACAACATTCATTCAATAACTAATTTAACTCTTACTATACATGTAATACGACAATATTCATAGAAATGTAAAAAAATATATTGAACTGCGAATAATACGCATATCGATAAAATCAGCCTCACGCACTCGATTGCACCTCTCTAAATCTTGAACGGTCATTGCGGTCATTGCGTTCGGGAAGATTCGGGCTAGTTCGGTCTAGTTCGTGTCGTTCCGAACTTGAGTTCGTGAAATATTTAAAAATTGATTTAAAATATAAAACAGTGACTTAATTGTTTAATTACCGGTGGCAGGATACGTCATTTGTCTTCAGGTTGTTGATATGTGACCTATTTTTGCATATAATTACTGGACAACTCGGCATTTTGGTTTTTTACGCATCAGTAGTACCCTGTACGCAATTGCAAAGCGAATGAATGAAGCGTACAGCCGTTGTTCGATTATATGGGTCGTTTGCCCAGATCGAAGCGCCACGTGCCACGCCCCCAAGGCATATCCCTCGATATCCGTGCTAGTTTATTAAGTGCCTATTCACTTTAGAAACAATGTTCTCGCGGCCGATCACCAACCAGCTGGACAGATCTTATTAAATCATCTTCGAAGAGTTCCCTCATTGAGTGTACTTGAAGGGCCATGAATACAGAGAGATGGAGAAGTCTCGCAAAAACCGTAACCAACCTACCAGACGATCCATAACTACGACCACTCCACCAGGAGTGTACGACTGAAAAGAAGAAGAATTCACTTTAGCCTTGAAGACTCCAAAATTCGAATTTTCTTACAAGTTTTTTCTGCATTTTCCAGGTCAGAGTCAAGTTCTATGACTATGATTAAAATATAATTTGCGCCCATATCATCATTTTGTGTATCTAAGGCTTAAGTTTACTAGGAGACAAAATTTCCTCCAACATGACCCGCAACGCATAAGGTAGAACTACATTGGGCCCACGTGGACCCCGTACGCCGATCTATGCGCGTCGGTCTCCATACATTTTAAACGGCAACTAAACTTGTCGAGCTACATTAGATCCACGCTACGCGACGCGACTCAAAGTACACATTAGACGTGGCCTAAGTGTGCGTCGGTCTTTGGAGGTATGCGGGATGGAGAGTAAAGTCCCACATAAGCTACCAAAAATGTCACCGTTGGTTATATTATATAAAAAGAAGCCGCTAAATCTCCGACTCCTAAGATACAGGTCTGGGAACCTAGTTTAGGAGCTAGGGAACTCAACAATTTTGACTAATCTGTACAACCTACTGTTTCTCTGCTACGAGTAAGTTCTGTATTGTTGTTTTTATGTACAAATAAACCAGTATTATTACATACCTCCTTTGAAAAGGGAGGATCCTCCGACCACACAGGTGTTATGTCTGGTGGGTAACTGCCAACAGATGATTTCGGGCTGTCGTATATATTCGAATCGCGCGGAGAACTTTCATTGCGCTATGTAGGATTCTTGTAGTGCTTATGTGGCGCCATAGATGTCGCTACAGGGCTAATAATGTACTTCTTGCTTTAATCTACGTGACGCTGCAATGTTGCCCAAAGTTCCGCAACTTGCCCCCCAATACAACGTGTTCGTATGACGCAGGACATGTTGCTGGACAATTAGACAGCGTTGTGCATCATGTTCGGGGACATTTTGTCCCCTAGAATATCTGAGGCTTCAAACTTCTCATTAATTTCAATCAAATCATTTACGTTTTTTTTTAAAGATGGGAATTCATTCAAGGACTTCTCCGCTCTCGGTGGAGCGCGAATGCGTGTCAGACTTTTACTGACTAAAACTACATCTGTATCCTTCAGTTGGTCTTTGTGATTCCCCATGGTCGTTTCTAGCGGGCATCGGCCCTGCCGGACCCCTACTGTTTGCTGACATCTCTTTCAAGAGCGCGTGGATGACTACGCGCTGTAGACGACTGGGCTCGGTTCGGTCGATCACCGGACGGCCGGACGGTGAGCTACCCATTCGTCGACGTCTGTCTACCGTGGATGGTAGTCTGGGTCAGAATCTCGGCGGCCGGGGCGTGAGGACGTTCATTCCCTCACGCGTGCGGCCTCTTCCTTCGCTAGCATTATTGCTTCGTAAAAGAAAGCGACCGCCTGCCACTCCTCCATTATTACATTACGTCATTTAAGTTTTAGCAAAGCATTTACAATCGCTTTATTAAAGTTATCAGCTTTATGTCAGTCATTGTCTGATTGTTTTAACTTCGACAAGACAATTTTAAAGGAACTGAAATATATTTTAAATCCTTTCCCTTTCAATCAATCAACGTAGATTATTCCAGCTCAAAGATGGACGCCTCTTCGTCACCCTTTTTCTAAGTAAACCCACTTATAATTTATATAATTTAATAAATCGAGGAATTCTGGGAAGCTTTCATGCAGATTTAAGAGTATAAAGAGGGAAAAAGAGGTACAAATCGACTATTCCCTCCTTTGATAGCCGTTTTAAGGCGATCAAAGGATTATTTCAGGTGAACGAGTAACTTGAAACTGCAGGCGTTTTTTTTGTGATGTTACGTTTTAATCGTGAGTTTGATTTTTTTTAAGGTTCCATACCTCAAAAGGAAAAAAACGGAACTCTTATGAGATCACTTTGTTGTTGGTCTGTCTGTCAAGACTTTGGTTCAGTCAACTTAAGGTTTGTTTTTGCAAAATTCTCTAAAATTGAGATGGTCAAAAGGATTTCCGCAGACAAGTCCGAAGTGATAATGTGAGTACAATGTGTTTACATAGACATTGAGAGAAATACCGGCTTATCCCAACCATCTTGCGGTCGTCCTCCAGTTTAATTAAATTCAAGATTTTCAGTATTCAACATGAAGTGATTGCTTGGTGTCTATCTGTACTCTACGAATCAGTTATTGGGTTTAGTAAAACTGGTCGGCGGATAAGAAAATTCGTTGCTGCATGTCTGTCGCATTATCGCATCGTGGTTGTTGCTGGCAGGCAATGAGGATAACCAGTGGCCCATCCAATCCATCTACAAGCTAAAGACAATGGTCATTTGCCTGTTGAATCACTTTTGGAATTATTTCTGTATTGTGGATGTGTTACACACCTACACACTTGTACACACCTGTACACATATACAAGATAAGATCCGTAACTACTATCTGTAGGCTATACAAATATTTGTTCCTTGCAAAATACGAATCCTCGAAACGCCGGCGGCGATCTCTCGCGCTGGGCCTTTCAAAGCCAAAGTCAAAATGTTTTTATTTCATATAGGCCTATATGGGCACTTATAAAACGTCAGAAGCTAGTGCACGGTTCCAAATTAGTCGTTTCATATGGAGAAGAACCGGCAAGAAACTCCATGGTTACTTTAAAAAAAAAAAATGGTTTGTTGTACAATATTTCCAAATTACAGTATTAATAATTATGTAAGGACAGTGTGGACCAGTCAATATTTTGCCCAAGAGCACAGTAAAAATAATCATAATAATAAAGATAAAGTGACTCGTAATAGGAATTCGAAGTCTACAGTGTTCTCACATTCACATTGTAAAGAAAAGCTATATAAAGAAACGAAAACAAAAAAAAAAACAAATAAGGAAAAAAATTACAACTATCACCAATTACAATAGGAGATGCTAATAAAATAATGGATTGTGAATTACTAATGGATTTGTGATAGTTGAGGTCTAAATAATATTGCAAAAGCGATGTGTCAAAAAAAAAAAAACAATGTATGTATTGAAACAAAGATGGAGTAGTTAATAGACACAATATGAATGAGTTACCAGGGGGCCACATGTGCAGAAGCAGTCATTGCCAAACAAGTATATCTTCGACATAGGCCATGGTCCGGAGCCAGGAGGGGTGGCAGGCGGTCGCCTCCACATGTGAAGCAGTAATGCTAGCGAAGGAGGAGGCCGACCGCATCAGGCAAAGGCAAATGCACTCACGTCCCAGCCGCCGGGATTCCGATCCCGATTTCCAGCCACCGCAGGCGCGGGCTTGCGGACAGCCAGCAATGGGTAGCACGCTGTCCAACCCTCCGGTAACCGACCGGACCGAGCGCAAGTCGTCGACGGCGCGTACTGTTCCCGCGCGCCTCAAAGAGCTTAGCAAACCGTAGAGGCCCAGTCTGCTAGCTGCAGGCAGGCAGGGTCGAAGACTACTGAGGCCAAGGGTCGGCTTCCGAAAAGAAGGCTCGGTATGAAAGGCAACGAAGGAACGGGGTAGGTTTTTAGTCAGCAAGAGTCTGTCGAATTTCCCGCTTCGCCCAAGGGCAGGGGACGTCATTGGATTTTACCTACCATAAAAAAACCCTCGAAACGCATCACAGCTGCCAATCACTCAACCACTGCGTCATCGAATTACATTTTGCAAGTAATATTCATACTTTTATAACCCCAACAGTTTGTACAATAAAATTGTCTGTAATAAGTAGCTCCGTCTCCAATTATATTCCCTAAAAACTGGGAAATCATTTTACAAAAGCGAAAGCTATTAAGATCTTAATTATTTAATACGACGATTATGTTCTTGGGCAAAAGTTGGAGCAGTTTTTCTGGTCCTTATATCCAAGGATGGAAGGACCAATTTTCCAAAACTTCATCTCTAAAGTATTCTTGTAAACGTCTCTTAATTGTCTCTTCTAATTAAGTACAAGTCTCGAAGTAGGTGAACTTAAGGTCCCAGATGCGTAAAATTATCTAATTATAAAAAGTATTAAAGACAATTTGGAGTTTATCCAATATTTGACTCGAAGGCACTTCGGGTAGTCCAATGTTATAGAGTCCGCCACGTTATTAAACGAAGGAACTGCATTTAAAAGAGGAAATGGTCCTACGGGTCGTTGTGGAATCTTGATAGAGAAGTCTTGGGTTTTAATCGAATAGCGTTTGGATTTAGGTCAAAAGGAACGAAGGTCTTTTTTACATAGCATGGATGACTGCAGGACAAAAATATCCATCTTTAAGATGAGAGAAAAGGACAGGTAGCTACATTGTATGAATCTGACAGCTGTCACCCGCACCATTCTATAGCAATTGTAGTGTAAATACGCACTTTACTAAATATACTTATTTGTTATGGGAAATCATCAAATAATTTCTTTCGCTCTGGGTGGAGCGAGAGGACGTGTCAGACTTACTAATTAAAGATCATAGCTCATTAGAGCCACCCGGAACCCGCTCCGCAGCGCCTCGCCTCCGACAGCTAGTATTCTTTATATGGACTTGAATGGGTATGCGCTCACTACATCAATTTACAGCTTTGAGCCGTATGGTCGAAAACCCCATGACCCAAGGTCATGGGCTCCGAGTGCGCGTCTCTTTTTCAAAGAAATTTCTTGCCGACTGATAGACACTACGTGATCAGGGGGCTGGCTCTTTCTTTGCTCAAAGAATTAGCATTGCCATTCAACGTGGCAATGCCGCCAGCCTTTTGGGAACATTTCCGGATGACCCATGACAGCGATGTGGAGGAATACTTTGACGCCTAAGTGAATTTTGTTTGTTTTTTTTTTTGTATTATGTACATAGTTAGGTTTAGTATTAAAGTATTTATAGTTTAGTTTATATTTAAATATAATATTATAGTAGTTTAAGCTAAAGATTATAAATCGTAGATATAGTTTCTGAGATTTCGTGATTATTCAGTGAGTGGTATTTCGCTTTTATGTATAGATGAAGCTAGTTTTGGGAGATTGGGATCTTGATTCGCGTGCTGCATCATCGACTACATAATCGCTTACCATCATCAGATGAGATAGTGGTTTTTTTCTTTTTTTTTATACTTTCTAACTTGCCCACTACCATTTCATTTACCATCAGGTGAGATAGGTGTCAAGGTGGTGAGTCTATTTATACTAAAAAAACCGACTTCAAAAAAAAAACACAAGAAAGTGCAAAATAACTTTAATTTCGGAAGTCGGTGTTTAATAACAAAGAGACCAAACTATTATGAACACTTCTTATTGTTTTTTTTATTTCTCACATTTTAGTTGTAGTACCTCTCAACCAAACTTAAATAGATACCTTCCGTTATTCGGTTCCATTATCAAATCATCATGACAATTCTAAAAACTGAGTACTTCCTTTTTTTAAGTCAGTTAGAATACCAAAACCTCCTAAATATGACAAATATTCTTCTGAAAGCCGCATCAAAATCGGTTCAGCCAAACGCGAGAAAATCGCGTTAAATACATGCATACAAGTCAAACTGAGAACATCCTTTTTTTTTGAAGTCGGTTAAAATTGTCAGCACACACGACACAACTTAACCTCAGAATATTTACCCAAGATTGTATGTAGAGCACGGAGCAATGTAGAGTATCTAACTCAATATTATCTTTTCATTATTTTCCTTTTTTTTCTTTAAAACAAAACAGTATGCTGAATACATTCAGCTGCCGCCATTACGTCACCTTGTTCGCTAACAAACTTTGATTTTACTTCAAACATTGAGGATTTACAAGAAAAATCGTGAGGGATGGGGGAGTTAAGGGGGGTGGGGGTGAGGGATGGTGTTCTCGTTATTTTCACTTTTCCCCGTTTATTGCCACAATAAATAACATTAGGTTTATGATGCGAGTATAAAATACCCCGGTTCGGGGCGCGCGAACCTGAATTTTTAATTTTCCACCCTCCTAACTTACGTTTTGTGGAACTAAAAATTGGTTGTTTGAGGGCTGTTTTGTATTAAGGAGCTTAGGTTTTCATTAAACTTGTGAACATTAATTGATGTGTGAAAGGGTTTTGTGGGAACATAAGAAATGTCAAAGGTAACTTGGTGGTTGAGCAATTAACTTTGCCTACTGTGCTAAGTCTGTTTGGTTCGATGCCCACACGTGACAAATATTTAGGTATATGGCCTGGAAGGTCCGGCCTCGGTATGTAGGGCTAAGAAAAAACAGGGTGAGTTTTTTAGTCAGTAAAAGTCTGATACTATCTCCCGTTGCGCCCAAAGGCGGGAGATGTCATTGGATGATTTTTACCAACCAAAAAGGAAGGTATATGGCCTGCAGATAGTTGTTTAAGGTGTAGGTGTCTTGTGCATGTGAGTTTACATGACACAGGAGTAATTCCTATACTCCATTCGAGATCAGATTAAGAGAGACTTTTTCACTGTCGTTCAAACCATTTTGACTTCTAATGCGTTGACAGCATGACAAATGGCAGGTGCATTAAAAAGTTTGTATTGTTTCACTTTTTAGGGTTGCGTACCTCAAAAGGAAAAAATGGAACTCTTATAAGAAAATTTTGTTGTCCGTCTGTCTGTCTATCAAGACTATTTATCTCGGGAATGCGTGGAGGTATCGAGTTGAAATTAAAACCGTATATTGAGGTCTGCGGTCCCTTGAAACTGAAAAGATCAAGAAAAAAAAGATACGGCCGTTTATATCGCAAAAAACGTAAATTTCGACACTCTCAAGGGAATCAAAATTCATAGGGTACTTCCCGTTGACCTAGAACCCTGAAATTTGGCATGAAGCAAGGTCTCATAACACAAGTATAAAAAAATCTGAAAGCTGTAAATACGTAGTTAAGTTACAAAAAAAAAAATGTCATTTTGAAAATAAAATATTGTTTTCATAGGTAAGGTAGATTTTTATGCTTTGAATGCCATCCTTATGCCTCATGGAATAGAAGTCAAAATCGGTTGCACAGACAGTAAAAAGTTTTGGTTAAATGTCTAATCTTAATGGGAATGAAGTATAGCGTGGGGCAAGAAAAAAAATACATTAAATATTTAATTTTCTGTTCTTATATAACAAAACATGTCTGAATATTTTGCTTAGCAGCAGAGATTTCCACTTGATTTTATGTTAAGAAAATAGGTAAAAATAAAAACAATTTGCTATGAATTGTAAGGATACGTCATTCAAATCATCTGGCTGGTTTTCTCAGGTTGTCAATTCTGAACATCTTTATTTCTACGAAACCGGAGATGGTATTTATATATATATTATATATATGACGGCTCGTTCAGGACGGTTCGAGCTCTGATCATCTACCAGGTGGGCCTACGTGGGTATCGTGCAATGAATAAAAACGGATAGGAACTGAATACGTTTACTTCTCAATACATTTCGGTACAGTGCACTGTTATTAAGTAGGTAAAAACAACAAAACGGACAGTTTCAGAACGTCTTGACTCTGCGACGGCCTGGCTGAGAGTGTCCGCTGTACCCGGCGGATTCTCCCTCTCCAAGCTCGTAGCCAAAGCGGAAACGGCTGACTCTGTCCAGGCGCGCCACCTCTATTTCTTCTAGTCGCCACTAGATGGCGTGCCTTGTTTTGTTGTCAACAAATCAACGCCGGATCCGACATATATATAGGTATTTATTGTCAATGGAAAATTTCTATCCGCAATGAATCCTATATAAACGTCTGTACCTACTACCTGAAGCGTAAGTTAAGTGTACCAATAGCTTGCCGGGAGATACGGACCAGGCCCGGATCGAAGGTGTGTTGTTTTCCAAGTGCCTTAAAGGGATGTCCAGCATCAGTAACGCGGTCTTTAAGGACCGATACCTGGAACGCAAAAGGCAACTGAAGGACACAGGTGGGTAGGCTTGCGGGCAGCGAGAAATGGGTAGCTCGCTCTCGTACGGTAACCGTCCAGACCGAGCCCAAGATGTCAGCAAACCGTAGGGGCCCAGCAGCGTCGAAGCCTACTGGGGCCAAGAGTCTGCTTCTGAAAGGAAGATTCAGCCTTGGTATGAAAGGCAACAAAGGAACAGGAGTGGGTTTTATTCAGCAAAAGTCTGCCACACCCTCCCGCCCCGCCCGAAGGCTGGAGATGTCATTATTTTTTATTTTTTTATTTTTATTTATTTAACACAGAAAAAACAGCAATTACACCATAATACTATGAACATTTAGGCTTAAGAATTATAAAGTCATAAGTATAATAGGTAGGTACTCTGACTCCTAAACTAGGCATGGGCCTGTAACTTAGGAGGCAGTGATTCTTCGTTACAAAACAAAGCCATATACTAAAAAAAGGACAATCCAACATTTAGCAAATGGTGGTAAAGAAAATAGAAACTAAATACTATGAAAGAAACAAAATGAGAAAATTAAACTAAATTAAAATTAAACTATGTATGTGGTGAGTGTGTGTAAGTGTAGTGTGTAGGTGTAAGTGTAGCGTGTAGGTGTAAGTGTAGTGTGTGTGAGTTTGTAGTGAATAAATGTAGGTAAGTCAATCTATGGAACAATTTGACTAAGAGCATCAACACCGTGAGATGCCCAGCAGTAGATCCTCAGTCTTTTCATAATTCAGAGTCTGAAGATAATCTCTGAGTAAGGTTTTGCACTGATATTTAAGGCAAGAATATATTTTTAGATTTTTGTTTAAGCAGTTGTACATTTTAGTGCTTATAACATAATATTGGCGTTTGGCAAAAGCAGTTCTATGGCGTTCGGGAGGGAAAACATTGTGCTTAAGACGACCAGTAGGTTCCTCAGAAGGACGCGCTGAGTGCTTGCGTAGGATACATGAGAGAACATAAAGTTGCCTGACAGTTAGAACCTTGCAGTCGGAGTAGAGCTGTACAGTGGAATACCTACGTGGACGAGAGAGCATTACCTTAAGGACAGCTCTCTGAGCTCTCTCGAGACGCATGAATACATTTTGTGTGGCAGCACCCCAAGCGGGAAGGCAATACGTAAGCAGGGAACGGCAAAGGGCAAAATATATTAGTTTGAGTGTTTCAAAATTAGCAGAATTTCGTAGCTTCTTGAAAACATATATGAGCTTACGAATTCGGGACGTTACTTTGATTATATGAGGGTGCCAATTTAGATGCTGATCGATAAGCACTCCCAGGTACCTCACGCATGTGGATCTAGCAAGGGAGAGGCAGCAACACTCCGTTGAGGAACCACAACCGTGAGCTTTTAGGGTCAGGGTATTAGAGGGAAAAAGATTAGACCTAATGGCAAACGGAACATATACCGATTTCTCAACGTTTAAGGTAAGTAGGTTATTGGACAAACAATTCATTACAGAGGAGAGCGCAGCCTCGGCGTTTTGGTATGCTTGGGGCCAGTCTGAGATTAGATGATTTCCCACCTAAAAAAAAGGACACAGGAGTGTATTAGTCTGTAAAAGTCTGACACTCGCTCTGCCTTAGAGCGAGAAAAGTCATATAATGTCAAAAAAAAAAACAGTAGCCCTTGCGAACGGCCAACGAAGTAAGTCAGGTCAAAGTCAAGTCTAGAATCCTAAAAACTCCCAAAAAAATAAAAACAGCTTACTAGTCTAACATTTCGACAACAAAATAAGGTTTAAGATTTATTCCACGACTGCGTCGTATTTAAGTTAGGCCGTTTCTAATTGTAGAACAACATTAGAAGCAAGATTTTTTTTCACAGCAAAGTGAATTTAATTATTAACATTGAAAGCCCGGTAAGGTGGGACGCACACGTAAAGGCCTCTTAGGCCGTAAGTGGCCGTTCTAGGGCCATATGACGTTACGGCGGGCTATAAGAGAGGGCGTGACGTACACTGGGATACAAGGCTTTTGAGCTGAATAAAAAGAAAGGCATTTTCTGAAAAAAGTTTTTTAATAAAATTACACGTCGCGTTGTCCGTGTTTCTGGTTTTTTGATTCTTTGTAATAAACACAAATTTATAATTTCTATCTTTTTTTAAGTCGGTTAGAAATTTGTGTTTCTTAGCTGTTTTTCCTTAGAGATTGGATAATATCCTGTACAAAAGTAATTATACAATACTAAAAAGTAAATAGCAGTCATATTTGGTTATTAAAAATAAAACTTAACATTAAAAGAGTGGTAGGAAAATCGTGTTATATTTTTTTGCACGCGTGTAATCTTATAGGCGGTGATGTCACATTTTAATGACAGCATCCTTTTTTGTTATTTGATAGTTTCTCCTTCCGCAAGATTTATTGATTTCTAACTTATTCAAAATAGTACTTATTTAATTTGAAATCAGAACCACTCAAGAAGAGATTAAGCACTCAATGAAATCCTTTAAAAGACTAAAAAGAAAGGGCCCTAGAGATTTATAGAGAATGTGTCAGTCGGTGGACTAACTACCCTCCAAGTTAACGGATAAATTTCTAACTATATGCTGAATGTTCACACGCAACAGATTGCATTAGCACAAAGAAAACAAATTGAATGGGTTTGACAAATTATTTCTGTTTGCTATATTGGATACCTAGTCAATACTATCCAACTGGGGCCCAAGTCTGCTATTCTCGTAAATTTGGCATCAACACAATCCCATTGTCATTTTGGTAAAAGTTCTTAATCTGCTAAATCATAATGGTCGATCATTGGTCGGTTATTGGTCTCGTAAACGAATGGTGGTAGGAGGACTTTGACAAATCTAATGGTAAGTCACTAATCAAAGGAACTGGCAAAATTTTAGCAGATTACCCCATATGACAGAAATTCATTTGTCATTATGTTATGATAGATTACCATTTCTTTCAATGGTGTGTAGTGATTGACTGTTGGAATGTCATAGTTACGCCATTGTAGATTACCAAACTTGTCAAAATCAACCATGATGAAATCAATGATAGACGATTCTGACACTATTTTAATAGCAGACTTGAGGCCCTGATCAAGTGTAAAAATATGCTGAGGTTTGGAAACTTTTTTTTATGGTAGGTAAAATCATCCAATGACAAATACCGACCTCGGGCGGAGCGGGAAGTAGTGTCAGACTCTTACTGACTAAAAACCTACCCCGTTCCTTCGTAGCCTATCGTGCCGGGGCCGGGTATTCCTTTCGGAAGTTAACCCATGACCCCAGTAGGCTTCGACCCTGCCTGCCTGCAGTTAGCAGGCTGGGCCTCTTCGGTGTGCTGACAGCTCCTTGAGAGGTTTGGAAACTTCACATTAGCCCCACTTAAATATTTATTTTATTCTGCTTTTGGTATTTGCTGTTATAGCGGGAACAGAAATACATCATCTATCAAAATTTCAACTGTCTAGCTACCACGGTTCATGAGATACAGCCTGGTGACAGACAGACAGACACGTGAGTTTTAGTAATTGGGTTCCTGTTTAACCCTTTGGGTCCGGAACTCTAAAAAGGTAGTCTGTGGTGTATATTTACATATATACAAGGTAACTTTTGCTACTCAGTTCTACGATCAATTTTAACATTTTTTTTCACAGAAATTCGGATTCTAACTCCACCGTCCCAGTGTCCGGTCCCCTTTCAACATAATAGGCTCCGTGGGCGGTACCATTTGGAGCCCCGCGGACTCCAGCTTAAACGTTTATAGCCAAACTGTCTCTGGAATTGTTAATTATTTTCGCGGGCCCCTCTGCTAATCCCTGTTCGGATCACCCATAATGATACCCACGTCACTTGATAACGAATAATCTTGGATCGGAGATTTTAGACATTTTGGTCCTTCGAGCCGGATTTGTAGTTTTAATATTTGAAGGGTTTTGAATTTGAAGTTTGAAACTAGCTAGGATAAACTTGGTAGGTGAAATTACTTTTTACTAGCGTTTATTTATCCTGCTATGTTTGTTTTGGAATAAAGTTAAACTTAAACCCTTAAGTTAAAATTTTGCTGATACAATCAGTTCGGTTACTAAACAATGCTAACCAGAGGCGTCATTCAAAATTCTATTTGGTATTTCTTAGAGATTGTAGATCAGTAATTTTTTACGCACTTCCATGATTTGGTTATTTGCTAAAAGAGCGAAACGTTTAAATGATATAGAAAATTGTCACGAGATTTACTTGTGTAAATGAACAATCAATCATTTTTTTTTTAAAGTTAGAAAATCGCCTAATGATTTCTCTCACTCTAGGGTGAAGCAAGAGTGCGTGTCAGACTTTTACGAACTAAAACTACACCTGTTCATTTAGTTGCCTTTTGCGTTCTAAGACTACAAGAATCCCTTTCATACTTTCACCATGCTTCCCTGCTAAGAATGACAAGCGGTCGCATCATTCTGCGAAGCAGTAATGCTAGCGAAAGAGGTGGCCCTCACGACTTAGCCACTGGGATCCCAATCCCGATTTCTAGCCACTGCAGGCGAGTAATAAGTAGCTTGCCGTCCGACTGTTCGGTAACCGTCCGGACCGAGCCCGAACCGTTAACAGCGCGTAGCGTTCCACGCACGGCTCAAAGAGATGTCAGTAAAACCGTAGGAGCCCAGCAAGGACAAAGCCTACTCGTCATGGGTTAATTTCTGAAAGACAAGCCCGTGGGCCTAGAACGCAAGGGCGAAGAAGGAACTTAGGATATTCAAATATATATATAATATAATTATGTACATAAACACCGTTAAATAAAAAAAAAAATACTTTTAAAATACTGTACGAAATTATTTTTTAAAGTAAACGAGTCAATGACCTTATAGGTAGTTGTCGGTCATCGCGTACTAACTACCTACATTCATTGGCCTCGCTCAGCTGACGTTTACTTAAAGAAATTAATTTCGTACATGCGTAAATTAATTCGGGTTGAAAAAAAAAGTACTTTATTTTTTAATTTTCTCTTTACAAATCTATAGTGTTTGATGTACCGAATCAACCCTCCACGGTATTAAAACGACTAAAATTTAACGGTGTATGTACCTATATATATTTTTTAAGCTCACGCTCAGCTTATCTCATGCTCATGTTTTTGGTGTACAATAAAGTTTTATTCTATTCTATCTTTTGTATATTTTTTTATCTAGATTAAAACTAATTTTGTTTTGCTAGACCAGCATACTACCGACTGCACCCCTTTTTTAGTTTAAGCTCTTATAGTCCATCCTATGTTTGTCTGGTAGATATCGCTGTCAGCGATAAAACTGCCATTCCACCCATAGATTTAAGTTTCTGTGACATTGTTACTATTTTGGTGTATAATAAAGTTTATTCTATTCATAAACGTAGTTTTAGTCAGTAAAAGTCTAACACACCCTTTCGCTCCACACTAGAGTGGAATAAGTCATATGAATTTTCAACGTTAAAAAAAAAAATCTCCGGAATGTCCACCGTAGGCGCGGGCTTGCGGACGGCGTGCAGTGGGTATCACGCTGCCCGATCGTCCGGTAAAATACTGGATCGAGCCCAAGTCGTCGACGGCGCGTTCTGTTCCCGCGCGCCTCAAGGAGCTGTCAGCAAACCGTACAGGCCCAGCCTGCTAGCTGCAGGCAGGCAGGGTCGAAGCCTGCTGGGGTTAAGGGAGAGTTTCTGAGAGGAAGGCTCAGCCCCGGCATGATAGGCAACGAAGGAACGGGGTAGGTTTTTAGTCATTAAGAGTCTGACACTATTTTCCACTCCACCCAAGGGCGGGACTTGTCATTGGATGATTTTACCTACGTTGAGATTTCGTATCAAAGGACCTAATTCCTGTTCCTTACACGTAAAAGAAATAAACATCTAATGGGGAAAAACAGGAAAATGTATCTTTTCACCCTTTTCCTGATTAACGCTAAATTACACCTAAATTAAGTGTTGATTTAATGTTAATTAAGTACTCGTTATTCAGTTAACTGTTGGGAAAATTAATGTTTTTGTTTTAGTTTTCTGAATACCTAATTAGAACATTACAATTAGCGACTTGATTTTCTATGGTTTGTATTTCATGAATTACGGAACCAAAGTGAAGGTAAGCATGACATCTCTGATGATGATACGGTGGTGATAGATGGAGCATGGCAGTGTGGCAATTTTTTTTTCAGCACACTTACTGGAAAACTGGCTCTATTTTTTTCGCACTAGTGCGGAAAAATGTCGAGCTCGCCCCCGATACAATTTAATACATTTATGGTTTAAGGCTAGGCGCTAAGTGACCTCCAGGAGTCGCGGTCAACCCCCACTTTTTAATTCCTCTTAAGTGGATTGAAAAACGTCGATTGATACACGTAGAAATTTTTCACAGCAGCAAGGGTGTTATGGAGTCAAATACTCCATAACACCCTTGCCTAAAGCACGGGTGAATTCTTCCTCGGTCGCAACGACAAACTTTCTCTACTTGTATCAAAATGTACTATTTTATATCGTTGCCCCACGCTATGAGTAATTCCTTACGTTACCGTATTGATGTTGCATTGTCGCATTGTGCCTGTTTGCGGTAGGCAATGAGAAAAGTCAGTGGTCAATTAATACATCTACAAACTGAAAACAACACGCCGGAACAGCTGCTCAAACTTTATCAAGCGCAAGTTCGATCGTGTATGGAGTACTGCTCTCATCTTTGGGACGGATCTGCCCGATACCAGCTTGATGCGCTTGAGACTATTGAGAGGCGAGCCAAGAGGATCATTGGCAATGATGCACTCGTCGAGTCGAGGCTTCTAAGTCTTGAGCATCGACGCCGAGTTGCTAGCCTGTCGGTTTTCTACCGGTTAAATTTCGGAGAGTGTACGTCGGAATTGCATAGCCTAATCCCGCCTAGCAACGGGCTAGGCATCCGATCCCGGCCAGCATTGGACCACCAGGCGTTCAGCGACCACTATCCCACCTATACGCACAAAATATACGAAAAAATCAATTTTTCCAAAAAATCTTAAAAAAAGTAAATATATTAGAAAGCTTCAGTTTTTCAGAGCCTTTAAGGAAAAAAAAAACACAAAATCTCCCTTTCTCTTTCAAACTCTCGCCATCTCATTTCAATTCTCATTACAACATCACAACTTCACCTATAAGATCATAATTTCTTGCGAAAAAATCCCAAGTTTTAACCCTCCCCCGCTGTGGGGGGAGTTTAAGCAAGTTGCCTTTGCCAGATGGCGTTTGGCTATTCAAATTTTCTTGTTTTATTAAAAAAAAGTTCGCTCTTGACCCCGAAACCGTTTTAAGTCGAGTTCTTCAAGCACCTTCTTAGTAATGTAGGGAGGTAATTGTATTTTAATGTCTACGATTTTAGGCGACAAATGGCTGTTTCAAGCTCTTTTAAAATTTGTGTCAATCTGAGCGCTGATAGCCGTTTTGTTTTATTTTTATAGGCTCGGAAAAGATAAATGCTAATTCGTCGTAAATTCCCGATACGGCTTCGGTTGCGATCTAAAACAATTTATTTTTGGAAAGTTTTAAATCTCTCGAACCTTTGTTGATTTTGTGTACGTTTCCACTTCGATTGCTATCCGAATTTACTCATCGCTATCATTATCATAGTGTTGGCACTATTAACACTTTTTTTTTAGATAGGAAATCCAAACTCAGGATTTGCCAAAGGGCAATGGAGCGCTGCTTAATAAAAGTATCAAGTGAATGGATGCGTTCCATAACCGAAATAGTAGATCTCGGAGAAAAAACAGCTAGGCTGAAGTGGGAGTGGGCTGGCTACGTCACACGAATGCACCCGGACAGATAGGTGAAGATTGTCACTCTTTGGACGCCTGAGGGAGCTCGACGTCGTCGGGGCCGACCACGACGAAGGTGGTGTGACGATCTGATCATGTTTGCGGGTCAAAATTGTCCCGAGTTGGCCCTAGACAGGGAAGTTTGTAAGGAGAAAGGTGAGCCTTTGCCCAGCAGTGGTACGACGTTTTCCTTCACCGTTTTGAGAGCAGTGGTGAAGAAATAAATTACACAATTCGCGTTTGACTGTGTTATCCAGTGGTAAGTAACTCTCGCTGGGAGTGGATCTCTATGAAAAAAGACACCATGTTACCAACCAAACCACAAGAAAACAAAAAAAAAATGTCGACAACTTAACAAAAACCATATTAATAATAAAAACAACACATTTAAAGAAAATGGCGAAGCTTCTTATTTTAAAATCCTGACGAATGACCTGCGTAACGTCCGTATTGTTTTGAATTTTTACCCGACTACCCAAGGAGGGGGTGTAATGTTTTTCAGAGAGGACGAAATAAATTATCATTATTATGTACTAAGTAAACAATTGTCCACCTCGCTGGGAGAGGGTTGGCCGTGTCAAACAAAAATATGGATTCCCTTTGTACCGCGAAAATTAAAAAAATTATGTGGTTTGTTTGTGAGTTATCTCTACCGTGTTTGAAAGTACTTTACTTGAGGTAAAGTGGCTTCATTTATGGTGTTTCTTATTTTAATAACATCATTAGGAGTAAAATTTATCTGCTCATCAGTTGTTAGTTTAAATAATTTGTTATTTTAATCATTTAAATAATTTAGATGACTTCATGATGACGTGACGTTCATTGTGGCGACATTTGTGGGAGGCCTCTGTCCAGCAGTGGTCGGCTTTAGGCTGAAATGATGATGATGATGATGAGATGACTTCAAGGCTAGAGTACATAGGCATTTAATAAACTAGTACCACCATGGCATGTGGGATCGCAGTCAAACACTAGTTTGTATCAAATAAAAAACAAAAAATCAATGGAGGCGGAGCTTTTCACGAATAAAATACTTAATTCCGCTATCTCCGTTCTATCATCGGACAACCCGACGTACGTTGAATATTCAGCCCTACGTTGTTGAAACCTCTACGGTCAGGACTAAGCGTTTTGCTTCTTCGTTTATACCGCGTACATCGAGGGAAAGGAACAGTTTGCCTGCTGCGGTCCGTCCGATTATAATTTAGGTGTCTTCAAGGCTAGAGTAAATAGGCTCTTAATAAACTAGTGCGCCTCACCATCAACGATTGCATCACTGCTTACTATCAGGTGGGATTGCAGTCAAGCACTAGTTTATATATATATATAAAATACGAAGCGAGACCGAAATGGAAGCGTTCACCTCTTTCTGGATGGTTGCGGCCATCTCCGAGTAGGAAGGAGGAAGGAGGAAGAATAAGTACAACGAATCCGAGACCAAGAAATGCTCAATGGATTCTCGGTTAGAAAAACGATATTCCGATTTTCAATAACGTTGAGTTATATATATAGTTAGCAACTGGTAAAAGTTGGATTCTGATTAAATTAGTATTTTACTAAGGTCAGGAACAAGAGGTCTCGTGTTTATTTTCGGGTCGTGCTAAATGTTATTTTGGTTGTCCACATGAAATTTCTAAGTAGCAACCTGAGGTCTGGGTTTGTCCGGTTATTGTTACATATTAGGTTCACTCTCTATTAATATGTGGATCTAACATATCTGGCGGAAGAGTGTTAGTAAGAAAGGAAGAAAGAAAAGTAAAAAAGGAAGAAACGGAGAAATGAAGAGAGGAAAAAAGGAGTAAAGGAACAATAAAGAAATGAAGAGAGGAAAAAAGGAGTAAAGAAGGAAATGAATACAGGAAGAAAGGAAGAAAAGACGAAAGGACGAAAGGAAGAAAGAAAGGACGAAAGGAAGAAAGAAAGAAAGGAACCTGTGTGAAACCAAAAAGACTTCAGAATATACTGCTATATTGAAAAAAAATTAAGACACATTTCTACAATTATCCAACCTTTTGGGGAATACAGACGTAATATAATATTATCTATAGATCAAGAAACTTTGTGCACATAGTTATTTTAATTAAAACAAACATTATTAATGAAACACTAAAAACTAATTGTAAAACTAGTAACAGTAAAGTTGTACGTCTCACAAAATACACATAGGTTGTTTAATATAGCTCCCTGCGGTATATATATCAGGAGCTTGTCTTTTCATATCTCAGAGGTGAAATACAATAGTCGTTGCTAATTTATTAATTAAATTCACTGTATTAAATTAATGGCGAGGTTACACAGTAAGCAGATTTTCGCAAAAGCAAGTTTTTTTTTTTTCTGTCGAGTATCAATGTTTAGGATTGGCAAGGGGTCACCTCCTTCTGCAAAGGAGGAGGCCGCATGCGTGCGGCAACGGCGCTTACGCCTCAGCCGCAGCCGGGATTCCGATTCTGATTTCCGGCCACCGTAGGCGCCGACCGTCCAGTAACTGTCCGGACGGAGTCCAAGTCGTCGACGGCGCGAACTGTTCCACGCGCGCCTCAAGGAATTTTCAGCATATATAAAAACTAAAAACAATTATAACACCAAGTTATTAAGTTTAAAGTTTATTGAGGCTGCAGAACCAGCAAAGACATCTAAGAGTACATTCAGGGCTTGGTTCAGGCCATGCCGGAGCGAGGAGGAGTGGCAGGCGATCGCCTCCTTCTGCGAAGCAGTAATGCAAGCAAAGGAGGAG
Organism: Leucania comma; assembly: GCA_958295575.1. Lineage (NCBI taxonomy): Eukaryota > Metazoa > Arthropoda > Insecta > Lepidoptera > Noctuidae > Leucania > Leucania comma. The sequence goes on from OY282484.1 coordinate 2,585,027, forward strand.
GCCAACCGCATTAAGCAACGGCGCACACGCCGCCGCCGTCGCCGGGATTCCGATCCCGATTTCCGGCCACCGTAGGCGCGGGCTCGCGGACGGCGGGCAATGGGTAGCTCGCTGTCCATCCGTCCGGTAACAGACTGGTCCGAGCTCAAGTCGTTTACGGTGAGCACTGTTCCCGCGCGCCTCAAGGAGTTGTCAGCAAACTGTAGGGGCCCAGCAGGGCCGAAGCCTACTGGGGCCAAAGGTTATGTGAAAATGTCACCCGGGGCCCTGGGACAAAGGCAAAGAATGGAACATGGTAGGTTTTTAGTCAGTAAGAGTCTGACAGTATTTCCCGCCCCAGCGGGATTTTACATTGGATGATTTTACCTACCATAAAAAAAATCTAAGAGTACATCACCGCGAATAGAATTGGCAAATAAAGCATGCGGCATTATATGCAGAATTCATCTTCGTCTTTCTATCCATTTGGCTTATTTTGTCCCACGGCTGGCCTCTCTCCCTTTTCCACACAATTCAGGCCAGTTAATTTCACTGGAGTTGAACAATTCTATCTTTTACTGAGCTAGTCTATACGGCAGGAGTCCAGCTAGTCTCTGTACCTTCGCCTTGGGGATTATCACATCTCCGTCTAAAAAACAAAAGATTAGCGTAGCTTTTACTGGACCACAAGCCCCCACAAAACCGCGTCCGTCTACATTTCTCGACTCGTTTCCATAAGAAATATGGCGTCATTTAAATTTTTTATTTGTTCATTCATTTTGGTGAGTGAATGAGTAATAAAGAACATTATATTTGTTTGAATTATAATGCAAAAATGTCGGAGTGACCTGAAATAATAAATACTGTTTACTACGTTGGATTCATTGAACGTTATTTTTTTTAGGTTTTACTAAGAAAAAGAATAGAGCCAGTCACCTTTGCACAAACTGTTTGACATATCTGTGTTTGTGCCTATAAGAACAAGCATAAGCACAAACCGTTTTGGGAATTAGTCTTGTGTAGTTTGCGTACGAACTAGGTAGTACGCGATTTTTTACGGAGAAGAACCGGAATAAAACTCCATGGGTACTCTTTTAAAACGAAGACGAACTAAAGGAACGCTCTAATTTGGTACGGAGCGCTCCAAACTGTGGAACACTATGCGCAAAATTATCAGTATTTCTACATTTGATGTAGAAAAATTAAAGTATATGTCTCATCATGGGTGACCGAAACGCGAAGCATCGGGTCTTCTTCACGATCCGACATAGTTAGGTGAATAAACAACATGGGCGTCGGTACTGAGCGTAAGTCAAGACTGTCTGAGGTAGTGCTTGTTTACGGTGACGTGGCGCGTTGGGTGTTCGTCGCAAATTGCAGCAGCGGGCTGCGTCATCGCACGCGCGAATTCAAACATATGGCAATGTACGACGTCCGCCCAACGCGCCGCATCTCCGGAAACAAGCCCTCCGAGGTAGACTGTCGTAACACTCGGTATTACCTCCAGTCCTAGCTGCATTGCCTCTATCAACGATCGTGTCCAAGCTATAAGGCGCCACTTGTATTTCTTCTTCTCTTCTTCTCAGTCGGTACACTCTGGTCAGAGTGGTAGTGGTCATCACTGTGAATCACGATGAGTGATCACACACACTTGCATACACGGTCTCAATATTATTAGTTTAGGAACCTAATTGTTAGATGGCACTGTCTGTCGCACCATCGTGTCAATTCACGGCAAATGTGTAAAATAAAAAGAACAGTAAAATTATTTACCCCACATAAGTTTGCGTGCTTCTTTGTTTCAAGACGTTAGTTGTCGAACTAAAAGAGCGAACTAGTTCTCTGAGGAGCTGCGAACTAAACTGACCGTTTGATGTAACGGATAGTCTTGCTCATAGATATGCGCAAAACTATTGGGAACACATTCGTTCTGCATACAGCATACAGTTAAGGAGTGGAATTCCCAGCTGGATTCGACTACTATCGAAGTTGTATTTACATTCGGAGAAAATAACGGCTTGCCAAGAAAAAGAAAGAAAGAAAATCCATTTATTTGTTACTCGTAAAAGTCAAACAATAATAAAATAAAAAGTTACTAATCTACAAATAATTAATGTAAAACTGAAAAAATAGAATTAAATAAACAATATTAATATATTTAAAAACAAGCCAAGTGCAGGTCAAAATTCATAGGGTAGGTTAAGTTACCGTTGACCTAGAATTCTGAAATCTGGCATGAAGCAAGATCTCATAGTACAAGTATAAGAAAAAAACCGAAAATTGTAAATGTGTAGTTACGTGACGAAAAATTTTTTTTTGTGATTCGGAAAAATTTTAGTAACTCAATTTGGGAATTGAACTGTTTTCATAGGTAACGTCGTACGTAACCCTCAGTGCGCGAGTCCGACTCGCACTTGACCGGTTTTTTTTAGTTGGTCAATCATAAAATAAATTCTACCGCTTTGCGTGGAAGTAGAGAGAATGTCAAAGAGTGTCTTTCTTCAGATGCCCTTTGCGTTTCAGGGCCACGATAGTTCTTTCGCACAATCCCGTAGCCCTAGCAGGTCACACCTATCCCCCGATTTCAGAATTAAGGATTGGAAGCAAACAACGTGTGTTTAGTTAGTTTAAAAACAAGTAAAACTAATTACTTGAGTAAAAGTAACTACTTTGAATTTTATAGTTAAGAAAAATTGAAATTTTTAGTGTAGATTTCTATCCTCAAGTAATGACTTAATATAAAATTACTTAGCAGCACATTGGTATTAAAGATTACTCTCCAAATTCTGATTTCAGAGAACCGTTTATAGATGTCCATTATTTTATATTATAGTACCCCTATCTATATCCTGTTGAAATATTTGCACGCTTCGCCATTCGTTGACTCCACTAAAACTTCAATCTTTTCCATACAAAAGGAACCACGGAGCCCGTATGTGGAGCAATGAGGTCCTGAATAGTCAATGTACAGGAAAGTTACCTGAGTTTCACAGCAAGAATAATCAATTAGATGAATACATCTGCCGACAAAAGTTCCTCATGAGTTACTAGGTAAACTGTGGGACTGGCCGTATTCATAGCCGAGGGTTACGCTTGGAATATTGAAGTGGATACGCAGCATATACGCAGTCTCTTCTGTCATTTACGTTGCGCAGTCAAAAGGGTACTTTGGTGTAAACATATTTTGAATCGTATTCATTTCAAAATTTAGATAAATTAAAGATATTTCTAGTGTTTTTTGCACGTTTTATTTACCAGTGAGGTAATGTTTTAGAAGAACGCAAAATAGAGTGTAAAGTTCCACATACTTCTGTTATATAGGAAGGATCCTCCGACCAAACGGGTGTTTTGTCTGAGCAATGGGTAGCTCGCTGTCCGGTTACCGTCCGGAACGAGTCCGATTCGTCAGTGGCGCGTAGTATCCCAAATGCGCGCCTCAAAGAAATGTCAGCAAAACTGTTGGGGCCTAGCAGGGAAGACGCCTACTAAGGCCATGGGTAGCAAAGGGCCACTGAAGAACCTCTCGCTCTGCTCTAGAGTTGGAGAATACGTTAAACGATTTCCCACGTTAAAAAAAGTCTAAGCTAAAGATTTATCGGGACTTTTTTGTCTATTTTTGCTTTTTTGGTCGTTTCAACAGAATTCTTCACAAACATCTCCATTTCTACTAAAACTACGCTCACTAAAATACAACACAATTTATTACCGTCTCACCAGACTATGAATATTCCCCAACTCCAGTTCCCGCGAGCCGACAGATGGTGAGCAGTGATTGATGAGTCAGAACTTAATTATAATACTTACCCAGGTTTATTCTGCAAATTTTTTTCTAACCGACTCCAACTTGAATAACTTAGACAATCAACTTTAATCTGTGATCTTAATATTCTTTGTTACATTTCGGGGTATTTTGAGAAATGATCTTTTGGCGGTTTTGGCTAGGGAAGATATATCTGTAGATTCAGGATGCAGATCAAAGTGGGACACTGCCCAGCAGGTCCGATACCTACTGCTAATGGATAGTCCAAAACTTGGGTAATGTGGGGTTTTGGAATAAAACACATATTTGTTTGTAGGAGGCCTTCCATCGCTACGTCTTCCGTTCATTGTGGCGACACGGAGAAGGCCTATGTCCAGCATTTCACGGACGCATCTTTCGGATGAAATGATGATGATAGAAATATCTGGCGAAATGTTGGTGACTAATGATTTCACATTACTTATTATTTTTATTTTAACTGGATTGGATTGTCAACCCAATGTACCTATACATTGGATTGTTAATTCAATGTATCCTATTTGGATGTTCGTCGTTGCGGCAGCGCTGCGTTTTCTTAGAGAATAGCACCACTGGGTGTAAAGTCCCGATACCTCTGTTGAAAAGGGAGGATCCTCCGACCAGACAGATGCTGTCTAGTCCAGGCAACTGCCCAATAGTTAATTTCGGGCTGTTGTATACGTTCTAATTGCACGGAGATCTCCAATACCGTGATGCAGGTTTTTGAATTTTAGTTTGTATGTCGCGTCATAGATGTCGCTACATTACCGGTCCGGAGATAGGGCATCAGAAATATCTTGTCAGACTTTTACTGACTAAAACCCTCCTGTGAACTATCAGTTGCTCTTTGAATTCTGTTGCCGTGGTAACTGTAGCCAGATCTATAAGAAAAAACAGGGCAAGTGCTAGTCGGACTCGTGCACTGAGGGTTCCATACAGTGGCGTAACTATGGGGTGGCAAGGCTGGCAATATGCAACAGGCTACTATGCCATATACTATCTTATAGATACGCTACTGGATTAGGTATGTACTTTACTGATTGGTCCAAATTAAATTAAAAAGTTGACGATTTTCCATGGGCCCCATCCAATGATTTTGTCACGGGCCTCAGATGGTATAGTTACGCCTCTGGTTTAATACAAACTGACCTATGAAAACAGTTCAATTCCAGAATTGAGTTACGAAGATTTTTCCGAGTCCCAAAAATGTTTTTTTTGGTTACAAATTTACAGTTTTCAGATTTTTTCCTATACTTGTGGGGTTCTTGGTAAACGGGAAGTACCCTATGAATTTTGATTCCCTTGAGAATGTTGAAATACACGTTTTTTGCTACATAAACGGCCGTATCTTTTTTATTCCTTAACTCAGAAGTTTGATTATTCACAGCTTCAAGGGACCGCAGACAAGTGTATGATTTTAATTTCAACTCGATACCTCCAGGCGTTCCCGAGATAAAGGGTCTTGACAGACAGACAAACGGACAATAAAGTGATCCTATAAGGGTTCCGTTATTTCCTATTGAGGTACGGAACCCTAAAAAAACTGCCTGGCTACATGCATAATCATGCCTTTTAATATTCCCACTACTGGGACTCAGCCTCATTTCTAGGAGAGTCACACATCTTAAATTTTTTTTTAGTTCTAGGACATGCTGATTTCCTATCACAATGTTTTCCTTCATCATTTTGAGAAATCATTCAAAGTATTGTTCCAAATCTGCCTATTTTTTATTATTAATTGTCTCACGCTTGACAACTATCTAAGCAGGCCTAGCCATGTCACAACTCAAGGCAACTATTTATTTACTTAGATAAAGTATTAAATCAAGAAAAATAAAAACACTCAACTAATTAAAACTATATGTACACTAATGGCAATTATTCCTAGCTTAATATGGCGTCATAAAACTCCTCTGCAACGCTATCGACTGGAAGTGTGCCTAAAAGGCTGGCGGCATTGCCACGTTGTATGGCAATGCTTAATCTCTGACTAAGGTAGAAGTCAGCCTTTGGTTCACGCGAAGAGTCAACTAAAAGCAGATGCGAGTCGAAACTCCTTTTTCAATCGATAACACCTCAGTGTAAGTACTATTATACCGTAAAATTACAAGATGTAGCGATGAATATTGTAGAAACGATTATATTACCTTCTGTCATTTTGAACGATGTGAACTCGGCTAAGAATTTTGTTGAGATACATCATGTTACCAAAAGTCGTAGCCAAGTTCGTAGCATTCTCATTTTGATTAGTTTTCTAATAGCGTTAACGATTGCAAATTGTCAACTTGGCTAATCCTGCTGATGATCGTTAAGCGAATGAAAAATCAATCGTTTCAATATAAAACAATAAACAATCCTCTGAATAAACAAATAAAGTACAATTGGAATTGTAATCGCTCATATTGAGAACAACAGATCAAATGGATTGGCTCTAGCTGGGTTACAGATTAGTGTTGTAACATGTGGAAATGTGCGTAGATATCGATGCATTTTATCGATGTGTTTCTGTGTCAGATTTAGAGCAAGATGCCGCCAAGCGGGATCGTGAAAAGGATGATCTTGTTCGATGAAGAAGACGTCGGAAGAAAGCCGCCTCGACGGCTGTAGCTATTAGGAAATACAGACTCCGGCAGGGATCTCCTTTCAGATGTATGCGCAATGGATGTGTTACATAAACTTTAAGTGTACCATGTAGGCCATGGCATTATGTTCCAGAGGTGCATTGCCATATGAATAAAGTAAAGGCTGCGAGAATCCGATGGATGCGAACACACAGGACCGTTCATTGTGGCGACATTTGGGGGAGGCCTATGTCCAACAGTGGACGTCTTTGGAATATGAATAATATGAGTAGGGTAATATATAATTTTTTTTGTCTATTTTGGCTGGCCTGTTAGTCTTGTGGCCCTGGAGGTCGTGGCTTTGATTACCACCCAAGACAAATGTTTGTGTGATGAGCACTATCATTAATTCTGTATCTGGGTGTCATTTTTCTATCTTTCTCTTTAATTAATAATTTATCTATAATATTATGTATTTACACATATCATATTTTGATGAAATGTGTCGGGAATCAATCACTCAGAACACAAATTGGCGCGCATAACATTAACATATAAAATAGTCCCTATAATTAATATGGTTAGGTTTACTCTGAAAACCTGACCCAGAACTGGTTATAATTTTTATTTTGTTTTTAAACTAACTCTAATTTTATTTAATATGTTTATCTACACAGTGTCATATTCGCAATAGAGAAAAACCTCCATAAATAAAGTTAAAAAAAATATATTTAGAAATGTCTATGTAGGTTTATCAGCGGTCTAGTAGGTAATCTTGCCACAAGCTCTGCTTAGTTTGGGACTAGTTGTGGGTTTTGTGAATGTTATAAAAAAAATATACACCGCAATCAACAAAGTACTGAGTGTTAAACAAAAATGGTGCATCAAAATGGAAAAGAAAATCGAAGAATCTTTTATGTGACGTATTTTAGCAATCCTACTGAACCGAATTGAAACTCTTTATTGCATAGAGTGGATTCAATAAAGACTTTACCTTAGTTTTTACTTCTAACAATAAAATAAAAGTAGACTTACAATAGAATAGAATAGAAAACATTTATTCGACGAGGACAGGCGAAATACAATAGCAACAAACACAAAGTGAAAGAGATAGTAAAGAATGATGCAATAACGGATTCCATCTTTGGGCCACTAAAAGTTAGAACGTTAGTCTCTTTGGGGAGTTTAGACGACGGCGTCCTCACTTTTAGCCTGACGCAGGTCCTCATTGGTCATTGGTGTTTCGAAGAGTTCCTGTTTCGGATTCAGCGGGAAAAAACGGTGGGGTGTGCTGATATGTACGAATCGCCCGGAGGACACAGTGGAAGTATGTGGGATGTGGGTGGAGCACCGCCCTACCTTGATGGGAGCGATCGGCGGTGTTGACCTCTCGGCCCTGGTCAGGCCTTTGTTCGGAATGATAGGAAACGGCAACCGATCGCCTCCTTCTGCGAAGCAGTAATGCGAGCGAAGGATATGGTAGAAACTTTTTTTTTTTTTTTTTTTTTTTTTTTTTTTTTTCCCTTATCTGCAATCAGTTTTACTTTTAGCAGATGTGTTGGAATTTGGTTTCGTGTCGGGATGAGCGTGACTCCAGTGAGCCAACTACCCAATCTGTTACTGAGTCCACTTTAGTAGTTGGACTAAGTTATGTGGTAGAAACTGTGAGTGAGAAGATATCATCACGCCCGAGCTGCCACCGCAGGCGACGCCCTGGTCATCGGGAGTCGCAGGATGATTTCTGACCGCCATAGGCACGGGGTTGCAGACGAAGAGTAATAGGTAGCTCACCGTTCGGCCGCCTGGTAAGGGCCAATTCCAAGTTTACGGCACATTGTCTTCCACGAGACCTCAAAGAGACGTCAGCTACAAGGAATTTCTGAAAGTGTTAACGTGGCTCTGAAAGGTTTTATTAATTAAAAGTCTGACACGCCCTTTCGCTTCTCACAGAGCGGGAGAAATTATTCGACGACCTCAACAAATAAAGGAGCATCTCGGCATTTACTGGGCGTCAAACACCCTGCGCTGGTTTTCAGTTGGCACCCCGCAGTGACGCACGGACGGGGGTGAATAAAATATAATATGTATACTTAAAAAAAATATATGAAAATTCACGTACTTAGGTAATAAAAATAAATTGTCTTAATGTTCGTACAGTTATTACTTAATTTTGCAGAAGAAATTCAAATAGTTTCATTTTATTGCTGTTATTATCTACAGAAAATATCGGAGTTCATAACTATTTTAAATGGCTGGTCGTATTGAGGTCTTTCTATTTTCTAATTCTAATTGAAACAATGGGCAGGTACTTGAAGAAATTAATTTCGCGCATGCGTAAATTAATTCGAGTTTAAAAAAGTACTGCAATATTTTATCTTTATAAATCGATAGTGTTTTATGTACCGAATCGAACATCCACGGGATTAAAACGAGTAAAATTTAACTGTGTATAAAGACGTCGATGGCATGTATTGTTCCACGCGTGCCTCAAGGAGATGTCAGCAAACCGTAGGGGCCCAGTAGCAGGGTCAAAGCCTACTGGGGCTATGGGGAATGTGAAAATGAAACCCGGGGCCCTGGAACGAATGCAAAGAAGGAACAGGAGTGGGTTTTTAGACAGTAAAACTCTAACACTATACTACACTAGGGTTACGGGTTGAGGTACGGAACCCTAGTGTACTATACACTAGGGTTCCGTACCTCAAAAGGATAAAAACGGAACCCTTATAGGATGACTTTGTTGGCCGTCTGTTTGTCAAGACCCTTTACCTTGAGAACGCGTGAAGGTATTGAGTTGAAATTAAAACCATATCTTCAGTTCTGCGGTCCCTAAAAGCTCAAAAATCAAACTTTTTACTGTAATTATAGTTTACACGAATATTTTACATTTAAAAAATACTTAACTAATATTTTTTAAATGTAAAATATTCGTGTAAATAATACATCAAGCAAAATTATCACTTGGGAAGGTGTATGTGTATTTTTATCGATACCATTCCCATCACTAACGTCATGTGATCGTTCCACGGTTCGAGTACAATTTGTCTTCGTTGACAAATATTTAAATGTGCACCGATAGCTATCGATCACCGGCCCCAGAGATATCGACAGAGCTGGAAAAAAAATGAAACGGCCCTAGTGTGAATCGGGTTTGCATGCTGAAGGTTCCGTATCACCAATAAAATCATAGATTTTTTTTTGGCTTATTATAAATCTCTTCCAGCATACCTGCGAAAGGAGAGTTGGAGAATATAGAGATGTAGGATGTGTGTGTGTGATGAGTGTTTAGTGTGAATAGGTAGTGCTATGGACTGACTATGTTAAGGGGCACCTTATCTGTAGTATAATTTTCAGGGTGAAACAGTTAACTGAATAATGATTTGTCTGAATATTTTAAACTTTAGCTTCACAGTTTAAAGTTTAGCTGATTTGACATACTTTTATTAACAATAGTGGTATGTACGAGATATCACAGCGAAAATAGAATGAATATTAAGTACTGAAGTACTGCAGTTTAAAGCTGGTTTTTTTTTTTTTTTTTTCATATTCCACAACTATCACACAATACCGTCTAGTCCCAAGCTAAGCAGAGCTTGTGTTATGGGTACCAGACAGCTGATAAACATACTTATATAATTCTAAATACATACATATTATAGATAAATAACACCCAGACACAGAACAAATGATCATGCTCATCACACAAACATTTGTTTTGGGTGGGAATCGAACCCACGACCTCCGGCATAGCAGTCAGGGCCACTAACCACTAGACCAACAGGCCTGTCAAAAGGTTCCTTCATGAGCACATTACAATATTTTCCTTCTTTGGTCTGTGAGAAACTGGCATGTCTTAATTAGATGAAGAAACTTCTGTTTTTAGGGAACGCAGCTAGTAAAAATAGAATCTGTAAAGCCATAACGTGAATTTTGACTTATTGCCAAAATGAAAATGAAAATGAAAATGAAAATGAAAATGAAATCTTTATTTGTAAACATAGGTTTTTAAATGGTGTTACAATTAAATATAAGAGTCCCATCTATGTTTTGCGTTTAAGCGTACAAATTAAATTGATGATTATAATCAGTTTTTATCAAAATTCAAATTACAAAAATAACATTAATGTCAGAATGATTAGAAAAAACAATATTTTAGATTATTAATTACAGTCAAAAATTTTACACATACAAACAAATTAATTGTCACATAAACATAGAGGTAATAATTATAACAATTTTATTTCAATAATTTAATTCAGTGCAATGTCAAGTTTTTACTAAAGTCATAAATCGGATATAGTAGTTCTAGCAAGTTTCATTAAGATAGTCATTAATAGTGTAGTAACATTTTTCAATCAAAAAATCATTTAACCATTTTTTGAACAGATCTGTATTACTAGCTTCTATGATATGTTTGGGTAATTTATTGTATATTTTGGGTGCCATGCCTAAAAGGTTTTTGCTGAATATAGCTTTTTTGTGTCTTGTCATGCATATTGTATTTTTATAGCGTATGCTCTTCGGGCGATTATATAAATGTAGATTTGATTTGACGAAAGTAGCTACTTCATATATATAAAGACACGGGAGTGTAAGTAACTTAAGCTTTTGAAAATATGGCTTACAGCTCTCTGTATTTTGTATGCCACATATTGCCCTTATGCATTTCTTCTGTGCTCTAAACGCCACTTCTCTGTCTGGCGAGTTTCCCCAAAACATAAGTCCGTAGCGTAATGTTGATGACACATAACCATGGTATGCCATTAAAAGGGTGGCCTGACTTGATATTTTCCTTAGGTTATAAAGGGCATAGGAGCACTGGCTAAGTCTTTTACACACGCCCTCAACATGCATTTTCCAGTTCATGCCTTTATCTATCCACATGCCCAAGAATTTTGTGTGATCAGTATCCTGAATACTTGTATTACCATATCGAACGTCTGGTTTTTTATTATTTGTTTTTTGTTCAAATGAGATGTAGTTAGTCTTATTTAGATTAATTTTTAAGTTATTTTCTGTTAGCCAGGATATTATGTCATTAAGGTTGTCATTAATTTCTTTTTCAAGTGTGTCACTATTTTTGCTTTTAAATAATATTGTGCTATCGTCTGCGAACAAGATCATAGGATTGTTAATGAGTTTAGGCATGTCGTTAATATATATGATGAAAAACAATGGAGCAAGTACACCGCCCTGCGGTACCCCGCATAAACATTCCCGATGTTTGGATTGATATGTAATTTCTGTTTTTGTACGGGGGTTGATTTTATTGATACATGTAAATTGTTGCCGATTGGTAAGGTATGATTCAATAAGTTCAAGGATGTTGCCTCTGATACCATATTTTTCCAATTTGTTTAGGAGTATTTTATGGCTAACATGGTCAAATGCCTTTGACATATCCATAAACAATGCAACTACAGGAGTTCTATTGTCCATATTAGTCAATACATGTTCTACAAGCGCATATATTGCGGAATTAATACTTTTATTTTTCCTGAAACCGTACTGTTCGCTGATTAAGATTTTGTTTGTTTCTAAGAAAGAATATATACTATTATGCATTACTTTTTCGAAAATTTTAGAGAAGACCGGAATAAGTGCAATAGGTCTGTAGTTACCTGGATCTTGCCTGTCACCTTTTTTAAACAACGGTTTGATTACTGAAATTTTCAGCCTTTCTGGGAATACGCCTTTCTCAATGCAGTTGTTTATAATGTGACTGAGTATTGGTGCAATAATTTGAGACGTGGCTTTAATCACTTTAGTGGTAATATCATCATATCCAGCACTACTAGTATTCTTCAATGATTGAATTATTTTAATAATGTCAAAGGGTATCGTAGGTGTCATGAAAATTGAATTAAGATTTGTGTCAAATGTCAGTGTATTATTATAGTTAATGTCATTCTGAGATTGATTAAAATTCATAAAATATTCATTAAATGATTCCGTTATTTGCTCTGGAGAATTTACAACTTTATTGTCAATCTTTATGCTGCAAATTCCTTCTTTTGGGTAATTTATTTTCTGTTTATTAATGATACTCCACGTAGCTTTGCTCTTGTTTTCGGACGTATCTATAATATGACTGTTTTGCGCTTTTTGGGTTTGCTTGACTATGTGTTTTAATCTGTTTGTGTAGGTTTTTAGTTTGTTTTTATTTTCTGAGCTAGGCGACTTTCGATATTCCCATAGCATGTCCCTTTTCCGTTTGGAACATTTTTTTAGTCCCGGTGTTATCCACTTAGGTTTTTTAATTAGCGAAACCTTTATTTTATTAATCGGAAAACATAGGTCATAAAATAGTTTATAAAGGTCATGGAATTCATTAAATGCATTATTAGGATCAGAGCACATAAAGACATCATGAAATGTTAAATTTTGAAGGCATTCTCTAAATTTTTTTATATTTTCGTCACTATAATCACGTTTATGTATGAACCAGTGAGAAAGCGTACACGTTTTTTTGACACGACATTTTAGCAGTTGCGCTGTATGGTCAGACAATGCCAATTCTTTAACCTCACACTTGCTGCCTCTAATATTATGAACTATGTTGTCAATGCAGGTCCCACTGCATAGACGTGTCGGTGACCGAGTACCCAGAATCAGATTATAACTGCGTAATATATTTTGAAAAGTGACCGAGGTTTTACTATTTTTGCATATATCTATATTAAAATCCCCACATAGTATGATCCTGCTATTATGTTTCAGACAGATTTCTCTTAACATCATGTCTAAATTCTCAAAAAATGACGATAGCTTATCTTTGTTATTATTTGGTGGTCTATACATACAGACAATGGTAATTGGGTGCGAAGAAAGTTTTATTGCACAACATTCTATTTGATGTGGTATAGCCCATTTTTTGACATCAATGACTTCAAATTTATGTGTATTCTTTATTAGAATGCATGAACCCCCGTTTCTATCATGTCTAGCATAGCATGTCGCTAGTGAATAATTATTTAAATGTAGATGTTGATTGTCACCATGTTTCATGTTGTGTTCTGTTATACAGAGGATATCTACTGACCTACCTTCTTCTGAGAGTTCATTTAGATGTATACCTAATAGATCCGATTTATTGATTAGACCATTGATATTTTGGTGCATTACAAATATATGATTATATACGAAAAAGATCATGATTACTAAAACTGTTGCTTTCAAGTTTATTATTTGATGTTTTGTTGTTGTCAATTAGATCTAAATCATATAATATATTGCATATAATTCGGTCGTGTATGTTTCTCATTCCGTAATTAGTTATTTTTCCAGTTTTGTAGGAGAACATCTCGAGTGATAGCTCATAGTTACTATCAAAGAAGTATGCATATTTGTTGCTTTGTATATCTGAGTACAAGAGATTGTTAAACACATCTACTTTGTAATTATATATTGGCGCACCTGCTACATAGGTGGCTGCACAGATAATTATATTGGTATGATTTACTGTTTGCAGAGATTCTCTTATTTTCTTTATTAGATTAATGTAGTCACTGTTTTCTTTTATGTCGTTTTCCCCGATAAAGAGTATGCAGTAGTCGCTAGTGGTGAAGTCTTTTAGCTTATGTTCAATATTGGTTAGAAGATCGTTGGCACTGCTGTTAGTCCTGATGTAGTGGCAGTAATGAGAGTAGCTTGAGTATACGTCTCGGATTGTAGATAAGGACCCTCTAGTTGTGGTGCTGCTTAGAATACATAATTTGTTTTTTTGCCTAGGCTTCGTAATTATGTTTGCCCGCTCTTTATTTATATTATGTAGTGTGCATTGGTTTGAGGACGAAATGGTAGGTACTTCCTTCAGTTTGTTAGGTGTAGAAACTGTTTGTGTTCCCTTATTGTGCATGATGGTCGTACTTTCTGAGCAATTGTTTTGTTGTACATTAATGATTGTTTCGTTAGTGTTTTGCCAGCTTCGTTCTTTATTTTGGTTTGGAGTTTTATTGTTATGCATTGTTGATATGGTTTTCCTGCATGGTGTTGAGCATATTTTCTTGTAGGTATTTGTTGTTTTGATAACTTTTTGTAGATCTGATTTTAAGCGGAAGTTTTCCATGTTTAAATTTTCAATTTCATTATGGGCGCTCGATAATTGCATCGCGAGTTTGTTTATTTGGTCATGTAGATCACTTATGTCGCTGTTATCGTGTAAGCTATCTGGAATACTCATCATCGTGGTATCAAATATCGCTTTCTCGCTACTATTTGTTGTGTTGGACAAGTTAGTTAATGAATTTGATCGATATAGTTTGCGATAGGTGACATTATCGTTGGGTGAAGTCATTTTTCTCCTTGTTTGCGGTAGATGTTTGTATTATTATGAACACAAAACGTCGTGTTTGTACTCACAAATGCTCACAGATGTAACTCAGACGCACTGATTCGCCGCTGGAACGCGCTTCTGCGTCGTCGCAATGTTGGTAGCACTGACTGCGCGTGCACAGGACTTTCGCCTTTCACTAGTTCACACAACTGCGAGGATTCCGTGCGTATGCGAAATTAGTCAATATGACCCACTATGACCGGCACTTTTTCGAGTGTTTTAATTTCATATAATACTATTTAGTTTACACTGCAAACAATTATTGGCCGATTAACCCTTCACTGCACTTGTGTTCAATGTAAAAAATATAGATTTTACAGCTGATAAGTATTTTTCTGAGATCAAATCACTGAGGGCACAACTTATTGGTACGGGCGCGTTCCAATCCTCCTTAAAAAAGGCAGCAAGCAGGTCTATAGTTTAATAATTTACTGTTTTATGACCTATCACAGGGTCTGTAATATCCAATACTAGTCAATATGGTTCATCGACACAATATGAAGAAGAAGACAGGGTCTGTCAAAGACTTTTTTTTTATGGTAGGTAAAATCATTCAATGACAAATCCCGCCCTTGGGTGGGGCGGGAAATAGTGTCAGACTCTTACTGACTAAAAACCTACCCGGTTCCATTTGCCTTTGTCCCAGGGCCCCGGGTAACATTTTCACATAACCTTTGGTCCCAGTAGGCTTCGGCCCTGCTGGGCCCCTACAGTTTGCTGACAACTCCTTGAGGCGCGCGGGAACAGTGCGCGCAGTAGACGACTTGAGCTCGGACCGGTCTGTTACCGGACGGACGGATAGCGAGCTACCCATTGCCCGCCGGCCTGGTGGCCGGAAATTAGGATCGGAATCCCGGCGGCGGCGGCGGCGAGTGCGCTACTAACTAGGCCGTAGCAAAGAACCATCCCGATCCTCGAAGGTCCCGATCCCGATTTCCAGCCACCGTAGGCGCGGGCTGGCTGACCGCGAGCAATGGGTAGCTCGCCACCCGGACGTACGTATCCGTCCGGACTGAGCCCAAGCCGTTCGTAAAGGCGCGGATTATTCCACGCGCGCCTCAAGGAGGTGGCAGCAAACCGTAGGGGCCACAAAGAGAACCATGGGGCCCTGGAACGAAAGCAAAGAAAGAAAAGGAGTGAGGTTTTAATCAGTAAAAGTCTGATACTATCTCCCGCTCCGCCCAAGAGCGGTAGATGTCATTGGACGATTTTCACGAACAAAAAAAATCACTGAACCCTAAAAATGAAAAATACCCTTTGCCGTCAAGGGACTTAAAAAATGTAAAAGCTTTAGAATTTTAGGGTTAGAATAATTTATTAGATAGTATTGAATTGTTATGTTGGAGCGTTTTATAAATATATCATCACATGTGAAGTTTTTAGATCTATGCATATCTGAATTATTAATGGCACACGATTATTTATAGTTGAAGATAGGGACCACAGATTTTTATAGAAGATTTACAAAAAATTTCAACCTTTTTACTCAAGCAGATGGCTATTCTTACGGCAAAAAATGTCATACCTAATAAAAGTGTGGTTTTCTAAAATATAATAATAATAATACTGTGCAACTGATAAAAATACTTATATATTTATAATTACTAAATTAAACCCAGACGCAGAACAAATGTTCGTTTACCGTGCATGAGACAAACATTTACCTTGGGTGGGAAGCGAACCCACGAGCTTTGGCAAAGGCTGAGGGTTTTCATGCCTTGTTGCATTAAGTCTGCTTATGTACCAATACTATACATAGCATAACATCAGTGTTATCATGTTTCCACTGCTGGGACTCAGACCTCCTCTCTAGGAGAGGGAATGGGCCGTAACCCACCACGCGGGCTGGAGGATGGTCACATGTCTTCGAATTTTTGATTCTTCTTATGATATTTTCCTTTCAAGTTTTGAGAGCAGTGATGATGAAATAAATTACACAAAGTAATGCGCCTGGCTGGGTTTGAACCCGCGACTTACAACTCGTAAGTCGAGGCCGTTACCAATCGGCCACCACTGCTATTTACTATACTGTAAATGCAGTTTTAATAAATTAATAATGATGATTAGATTACTTAAGCATTATCTTAGCTTGTTTGTGTTTCTTGGAGAAATTTCAGCATAAAATCGCACATCTGTAGTGAAGGAAACAACCTTGAGCGTAGCGCTGCCGCAGCGACGAATCCAAATAGGTACATTGGAATAACAATCCAATGTATAGGTTCATTAGGTTAAAAATCCAATGTATCAAAATAACTGAGCAGCATATCATCCACACCCATCTTATTAGATACCAGTTAAAACTCGACGCGAACATGAATTTCTACCGCAGGGCGACATCTTTTCATAAGGACCACAATTCGGATCTGAGGGCCCAAATAACGTACGTATAAAACGTAAGGGCCCGTCTATAGGGTCCCTGGGGCCCTCTGGCAACATTAATGTTTAGGGTGACCATGGTGAATGTGGGACATTGTTACATATAAAATCTCCTTTTTAGTATATACCTATGCGAAACCTGAAACACATGTCTAGTTATGTAAAGAATCTATGTCAAACATTTCATAACTGTATTATGAAAAATCACAAAGTTATAAGCTTGTTATGTTATCTGGTTCTTCACACAAAGACATGGTCACCGGGCTATCCGGGCGACTGGGGGGGTGTTTTACTCCCGCATCCAGATGTGCGCTGGCGGCTTATGACCGCTATGACCTGCCGTGACCTGTGCCCCAACTTGTGACCTTTAAATATTTTTGGAAAAAATACATATAACATGGTGTAAAAATTATTCGAATCGATTCATTTACAGATTCTGAACAATCCAGGTTTCGCATATAATGTTGTATAATAAAAACAGTAAGTACATTTTCATACAAGGGGAAAAATGTTTGTCTTTGTGACAGAGGTGGCTTTCATCCGAGCCATCGGTGAGGGTGTTTTGGAGCCGAGGGCTGCAATGACAAATTTACACGTGTATCAAACGACGTTTTTCAATACACTTATGAAGACTAAGACTTAGATAGACGGGGTTTGACGGGCAACAAGTGGGGGCGAACACGTGCGCTTTTCCGCACTAGTAGGAAAAACTGTAAATTGCATGCCTAAAAGTAGAATGATCTGTGTCTGTCTATTTTGGTCTGGTTTCTGCACTTAATTCTTGGTGGATCATTGTGTGAGAGTGGTGTACTAGGTCCATAAGAGCGGGTTTTCAAGTAAGTGTATTGAAAAACGGTTTTGGTGATGTGTTTTTTTTTCTGCGTCTAAAATCATCAAATAACTTCTCTCTGAGAGGTGCGAGAAGGAGTGTCAAACTTTTACTAACCAAAACTTACCTGAGTTCTTTCAGTTGCCTGTTGCGGTCTGGTGTCTCGATGACTCTTTCGGACAATCACGCAGCTCTGGCAGGTACTGTGTTTAGCGGGCCTCCTCGCCTTAGAGGGCCCCGTCGGCCTAATAGGCCCCATCAGCCTGGCGGGCCCCGTCAGCCTAGCGGGAACCATCATCCTAGTGGGCCCCATCAGTGTAGCGGGCCCCAACAGCCTATTGAGCACCATCAGCCTAACAGTCCTCGTCAGCCTATCTGGCCCCATCACTCTAGCTTGTTTGTGCATTGTTACTGATAGATCGTTACTTTGTCCGTATTTACGTCTTCAATACCCAGGGACTTCGTTTACAAAGTAAACATTTTACCAAGTTCTAACCATTTTGAGGTTTACATTACTTGCAGCTACTGTTCAAAGTTCTGGCCATTAGTGCAACAGGAAACAGCTCTTGTGACCACTCCGTAAGTCACAAACTTCTGCATTCAAACTAGTCTATTGAGTTTTGAAACAGTCTGAGAAGTTGGGGTTCGGAACCAAGGTCAGTTATTGAGTTTAATGATGTAAGGAAATTGAATTGCAACGAAAGAGAAATCCATTTTAATTGAATACCACAACTAATACTACATTACATTCATTTATAACCATTTTTGTATGAAATTTATAGTGGGTGATCGAAATACGAGCGAAAAAACATCGGTTTTATTCGTGACTCGTTTTTGCTGATCGACTAGCGAGTAAAACAGATAGCAAATGAAGAGAACACATAGAAAATGAAGCAAACTCGACAAGCCGCGAGCCAGGCTCGTCGTTCGTATTGCAATGTATTGCAACTTTGGAAGGCCTCCCACAAGGTGGACCAATGACCTGGTCAGGGTCGCTGGAGTCCGATGGATACGAGACGCACCGGACCGGTCGTTGTGGCGACGCTTGGGAGTGGGACCACTCACCATACTGAAACTTTCATTCTTTCTTAAGGCTATTTCTTTGTGGAGTGTGGTCCCCCAGGAAATCAGAATAGCAGCCAACCTATCTTCAAAGTTACAGTTCACGAGCACATCTTTTAGAAGTTGGCAGTCACTGGTCTTGGCACTAGTATCTAAACTCACAACACTGATATTTTTCAAATAAATTTCTATTTTTACGATTGGTTAAGTTTGTGTATTTGTGATAATGATATGTGCCATGTCTTTTTTGGTTTTTGCCTTGTTGCATTAAGTCCGCCTATGTACCATAATGTTCATGAAGTTTAAATAAATAAATAAAAATTAAGTAAATATACATCTTGCAAATAGGTTTTTAAAAAATACTTTAGCACGTCGTTTATTTCGTCAATTTAAACTTGATGAGGCCGGTATTTCCAAGCTGACTACCCTGAGAAGAAACACCGAAACAAACTCAGAGGTCAAAGTCTCTTAGTAAACATGAAATGATCAATTCAAATCAGAACTATGCCGATTAGTGTCTTAGATGGACTTTTGAGGAAAGAACCACAAAGATTTGTTTTGATGTGTCCAGTCAGTGCAAGCATTTGTCAGTATTAGTGTAGCTAAACTCAGGGCCACTAAGTGCTCGATTACGGAGACGCGGCGCGTTGCCCGGCGCGTCGGGCGGTCCGTCGTACATTGCCATATGTTTGTGTTTGCGCGAGCGATGACGCGGCCCGCTGCTGCAATGTACGACGAAACGCCCAACGCGCCGCGCAACGCACCGCGTCTCCGTAAACACGGCCTAAGGAGTGCTAAGCTCGTTTGAGTGTATATTATATAACTAGCTGCTGCCAGCGGTTTCACCCTCGTGATAGTAAAACATTGTCCCAAGGGGATATTTGTTATTTATTTATTTATCGTTTATTTCAAGCATTAATAAATCCTAGCACGGATTAAGTAATAGTACTCGTAAAATTAAATACATCATTGGATTATATTAATTATATTGAAACACTGATAAAATTATTGGATTACATTAATTAATAAAAATTATTGTAAATTATTGAATAATAATTATTAATAAATTGATATTATAATAAAAAATGGCGCGAGTCCGATTCCCACTTGCACAGTTTAACTTTTTGGTCCCGGACGGATAGATTAATGTTAATATGTTTAGGTATTTGAAAATCGGGACTGTCTCCCAATTTCCCAAACACATGGCCCCAATATTTATGGGCCACAAATCCTAAGATATATCCCGTATCTTATACACCCATCAGTGGATTATAAGGCGGGCTTACTTTGCTATATTTTTCACCGATGATCTTCGAAAAACCCTTGATGTTACGAGCTTGGTGCAGTTGTTGTTGGAAGACACCATTTTGTTGTGGTAAACAACTGTAGCGACATCTAAGTCGTCACAAATTAACTAATCCTGCATCGCGCAAGTAAGATTCGCGGCGCGATTGGAACATGTAGAGCGAATCCGAAATCATCTATCGGGCAGTAGCCCACCAGATATAACACCTGTCTGGTCGGAGGATCCTCCCTTTTCAACGGAGGTATGTGGGACTTTATTCTCTGTTCCACTACCCCAAACTGGTGACCCTCGACAAAGAACGTCAGCGCAGCCTTCTTGCAGCTACTACTTCGTGACGTCATCATCACTTCCTCAAGCTTTCGAGCAGCGAGCACCGACTCACTGGAGCCAGCCGCACTACTCCGACTCACTGGAGCCTGCAGCATCGTATCCCGACTCACTGGGATAGCACCACCCCGACTCACTGGGGCATCACCGCAGACAGTTCCGACTCACCGAGAACTATGCGGAACCCGGTTCCGACTCACTGGAACCAACCTCCATTGGCCTGGCACGCATCACGACGCCTCAAGAAGCATCAAGAACCATCGATCTCCGATCTCCGGAGGGGAGTGATGTAGCGACATCTATGTCGTCACAAATGAACTAATCCTGCATCGCGCAAGTAAGATTCGCGGCGCGATTAGAACATATAGAACAAACCCGAAATCATCTATCGGGCAATAGCCCACCAGACATAACACCTGTCTGGTCGGAGGATCCTCCCTTTTCAACCGAGGTACGTGGGACTTTACTCTCTGTCCCAAATACCCCCAAACAACTATTAAGTGACTTGATATTCTTTATTGCAGAAACAAAAGAAACTTAAATATTAACTAAGTATTTATACTAAACCTATGTACATAAAAACTAAACTAAGAATGTATACTAGACCTAACTATGTACAAATGTAATACGAAAACACCAAATACACTCAGGCGTCGAAGTACTCCTCCACATCGCTGTCATCCGGAAACGTAACCAGAAGACTGGCAGCATTGCCACGTTGAATGGCAATGCTAATTCTTTGGGCAAAGAATGAGCCAGCCCTCTGGTCACGCAAAGTGTCGATCAAGCCATGTGAAATTTTGAGTTAGTTATTGTAATTAAATGCCTTTTTAATTGAATGTATTTTAGACTAGCTTCAAGCAGCGGTTAAAAGTCACAAAATAACCGAATACTGGGCTGAAAAAACCTACATATAAACCCTTTTTAGTAAGAACATTGTAAGCAACAGTTTTTTTTATGTTAGGTACAATCATCTGATGACAAATCCCGCCCTTAGGCGGAGCGGGAAATAGTGTCAGACTCTTACTAATTAAAAACCTACCCTGTTCCTTCGTTGCCTATCATACCGGGGCTGAGCCTTCTTTTCAGATAGCGGCCCTTGGCCCCAGTAGGCTTCGACCCTGCCTGCCTGCAGCTCGCCGGCTGGGCCTCTACGGTTTGCTGACAACTCCTTGAGGCGCGCGGCAACAGTACAGTTTACGTTTTTTCCACGAATGGGTTCTCTCCCATAATTAAAAATAATTGCAAAGCTCTCATTTTCTGCTCCTATCATCTTTATACTTTATAACATCGTATCTGACCCACAGGCTAGACAGATGTGATCGCTAAGTGCCATGCCCCATGGGATGGGCCCGTTTCTTTATCGAAACTTCGGGTTTTCGCTAAAGAAATTCTGTTTGAAAACCCCATTGAATAACACTCCTAAACTGGAAATCGGAAGATCTCGTACTGAGCAGTAGCGCTTACTAGGATATCTTTTTATTGAGGTGAGAAATCTTCAATTAACTCTGTGTAAAGCGAGAGAAAATGTCAGACTTCTACTGACTAAAACCCTTTATGTTACAGGGCTATGATAATATAATAATATGTGTTTCGATCAAATCAATCGAAGTTTCATGCCTCTGGGTCTACTCTCTTTTTAACCGACTTTGAAAAGGAGGAGGTTCTATGTTCGGTTGTATGTATTTTTTTTTTTATGTATGTTCACCGATATCTCGGTCAATTGTGGACTGTACTTCCGAATTGGTCCCATAAAAATATCTTTTTGATCTGATGATAAACTTCGAAGATATAGGACGAAACTCTTTAAAAAATCATAGTAGAACTGTCGTTTGTATATGTTTGTTCGCCGATATCTCGATCAATTGTGGACCGATTTTGATTTTTTTTTATTTTGATTAAAAGATTATACTTTCGAGTTGGTCCCATAGAAATATTGTTTTGGTCTGATGATGAACTACGAAGATATAGAACGGGGCTCTTCAAAAAACCTTAGCAGAACTGTCGTAACAAGTAAAATTGCTTTGTTTATATTATGTAGTCGGTTGGTGACTAAAGGAAAAAGGGAAGAGGGTACATCGAACTGATCTGATGATGAAGACGGAAGGTAGGTAAGAGCCGGAACTTTGTAATAAATCAGGAACTAAAAAGTGTGAAATAAAAAACTTTTTACAAAAAAAAATTCAACCGACTTCAAAAACCACCAAAAAGTGCAAAATAACTTTCAATTTCGGAAGTCGGTGTTAAATTACGAAGAGACCAAACTGTTATAGAAACACCGACTTCAGAAATTGAAAGTTATTTTGCAT
Source organism: Leucania comma (assembly GCA_958295575.1). Lineage (NCBI taxonomy): Eukaryota > Metazoa > Arthropoda > Insecta > Lepidoptera > Noctuidae > Leucania > Leucania comma. The sequence goes on from OY282484.1 coordinate 2,607,889, forward strand.
ATTTTGGTGGTTTTTGAAGTCGGTTGTATTTTTTTTTTTTGCATAAAACTTCGAAGAAATTCAATATGACAAATCTCCATATGAACGGTAAAAAAAAAATTACAAATTACGCTGAAAAACCGGGTAAACAAATAAAGAAAGAGTGCAGCGAGTCCAAAAACTACATCTACCTGCCTCGATATCCTTTTGACAAACCAAAAGTTACGTGGTGATAAGGTAACAGATACGTGATGCCCCGCGGTATAGTCCTCTTAGCCTAAAAGTAAATACATTACTGCTTGCCAAGATCGACTGGTTGGCCACCCCTGGTGTATAGATTAATTTATTCAACAAAAGTAACATAGCATAGCACAGCACAGCATCAGCCTTATAATGGAATGGGCCGTAATCCACCACGCGGGCCCTGTGCGGGTTGGTGGATCACATTTCTTCGAATTTTTGGTTCTAAGTCATGCCGGTTTCCTCACGATGTTTTCCTTCACCGTTTTGAGAGCAGTGGTGATGAAATAAATTACACAAAGTAATGCGCCTGGCTGGGTTTGAACCCACGACCTACAAATCGTAAGTCGCGGCTGTTACCACTCGGCCACCACTGCTCAACAAAAGTAATTGTTACTAAATATTCCATTTACATTCTGACAGACAACTATGCCTTTTAGATTGATTGATCCGAGCGCTTGTTACTATGTTACAAGAATATTTTTTTGTATACACGTAATTTACTTTCGTTAAGGAAAAAACCAAGAACTGTGAACTGTGAAGGGTCCTGTAAAGGTCAAGGAACGGTTTTTCTTTTTAGAAATAAGCCGTTATTACTAGAACCACTCGTTATCTTTTTTACAATGTTTTATGTTTGAAAACATTTTTTGTATACAATTTTTAACTATACAAATACACAATTATAATACCTAAAACACTTACTAATTAAAACAATAATACACTAAAGACTACACCTAACTAAAATATGGCGTCATAAAACTCCTCCGCACCGCTGTCGACTGGAAGTGTGCCCAAAAGGCCGGTGGCATTGCCACGTTTTATGGCAATGCTTAATCTCTGACAGAGGTAAAAGCCAGCCCTTGGATCACGCGAAGTGTCAACTAAACGTCTATAAAGTTATTTGTAACTTAAATAATATTCGCCCTTATTAGAAAATGAAATTACAATCTTAATTCAAGCACTAAAATTTTACTTAAATGCAGTTAGATAGTATTTTTAGGGTTCTGTAACTCAAAAGGAAAAAACGGAACCCTAATAAGATCACTTTGTTGTACGCCTATCTATCTGTCTGCCTATCCAGACCAGTTATCTTGGGAACGGGTGGGGCTGTCGAGTTGAAATTAAAACCATAAAATTATGTTTTTAATTTCAACTTAATATTTCCACGCGTTTCCAGGATAAAGGGTCTTGACAGACACGACAGACAGACAAACAACAAAGTGATCCTATAAGGGATCCGTTTGAGGTATGGAACCCTAATATTACGTATTTTAGAAACAGCTGTAATAGATTCAGTACCTGACATTCTAGACATACTACTGTAAGGATGCATATTGTCATGTTTGTTTTGATCGAAGCCGCTGGCAGAAGCTATTTACAGATACGCGTCTATGAAGCTACTCGTCCGGCTTTAATGTTTGTACTAGCGACCCGCGAAACGCGGAACGCGGACAAATTGTACAGGCAATCCTTCTGCGTTTATAGTTAATTCTATTGCAAAACATGAAAACTCGTCGATCACATCATCGCTTACCATCAGGTGTGATAGTGGTCAAACGCGACGTCGCGTGTCTGTAATAAAAAATTCAACCGACTTCAAAAACCACTAAAAAGTGCAAAATAACTTTCAATTTCTGAAGTCGGTGTTTCTATAACAGTTTGGTCTCTTCGTAATTTAACACCGACTTCCGAAATTGAAAGTTATTTTGCACTTTTTGGTGGTTTTTGAAGTCGGTTGAATTTTTTATTACAGACACGCGACGTCGCGTTTGACCACTATCACACCTGATGGTAAGCGATGATGTGATCGACGAGTTTTCATGTTTTGCAATACAATTAACTATAAACGCAGAAGGATTGCCTGTACAATTTGTCCGCGTTCCGCGTTTCGCGGGTCGCTAGTACAAACATTAAAGCCGGACGAGTAGCTTCATAGACGCGTATCTGTAAATAGCTTCTGCCAGCGGCTTCGATCAAAACAAACATGACAATATGCATCTTTACAGTAGTATGTCTAGAATGTCGGGTACTGAATCTATTACAGCTGTTTCTAAAATACGTAATACTAGGGTTCCATACCTCAAACGGATCCCTTATAGGATCACTTTGTTGTTTGTCTGTCTGTCGTGTCTGTCAAGACCCTTTATCCTGGAAACGCGTGGAAATATTAAGTTGAAATTAAAAAAAAATAATTGTATGGTTTTAATTTCAACTCGATAGCCCCACCCGTTCCCAAGATAACTGGTCTGGATAGGCAGACAGATAGATAGGCGTACAAAAAAGTGATCTTATTAGGGTTCCGTTTTTTCCTTATGAGTTACAGAACCCTAAAAATACTATCTAACTGCATTTAAGTAAAATTTTAGTGCTTGAATTAAGATTGTAATTTTATTTTCTAATAAGGGCGAATATTATTTAAGTTACAAATAACTTTATAGACGTTTAGTTGACACTTCGCGTGATCCAAGGGCTGGCTTTTACCTCGGTCAGAGATTAAGCATTGCCATAAAACGTGGCAATGCCACCGGCCTTTTGGGCACACTTCCAGTCGACAGCGATGCGGAGGAGTTTTATGACGCCATATTTTAGTTAGGTGTAGTCTTTAGTGTATTATAGTTTTAATTAGTAAGTGTTTTATGTATTATAATTGTGTATTTGTATAGTTACAAATTGTATACAAAAAATATTTTCAAACATAAAACCTTGTAAAAAAGATAACGAGTGGTTCTAGTAATAACGGCTTATTTCTAAAAAGAAAAACCGTTCCTTGACCTTTACAGGACCCTTCACAGTTCACAGTTCTTGGTTTTTTCCTTAACGAAAGTAAATTACGTGTATACAAAAAATATTCTTGTAACATAGTAACAAGCGCTCGGATCAATCAATCTAAAAGGCATAGTTGTCTGTCAGAATGTAAATGGAATAATTAGTAATGTTGAGCAGTGGTGGCCGAGTGGTAACAGCCGCGAATTACGAATTGTAGGTCGTGGGTTCAAACCCAGCCAGGCGCATTACTTTGTGTAATTTATTTCATCACCACTGCTCTCAAAACGGTGAAGGAAAACATCGTGAGGAAACCGGCATGTCTTAGAACCAAAAATTCGAAGACATGTGATATCCACCAACCCGCACTGGGCCCGTGTGGTGGATTACGGCCCATTCCCTCTCCTAGAGAGGAGGCCTGAGTCCCAGCAGTGGGAACATTATAAGGCTGATGCTATGCTATGCTATGCTATGCTACTTTTGTTGAATAAATTAATCTATACACCAGGGGTGGCCAACCAGTCGATCTTGGCAAGCAGTAATGTATTTACTTTTAGGCTAAGAGGACTATACCGCGGGGCATCACGTATCTGTTACCTTATCACCTCGTAACTTTTGGTTTGTCAAAAGGATATCGAGGCAGGTAGATGTAGTTTTTGGAGTCGCTGCACTCTTTCTTTCTTTGTTTACCCAATTTTTCAGCGTAATTTGACATTTTTTTTACCATTCATATGGAGATTTGTCATATTGAATCTCTTCGAAGTTTTATGCAAAAAAAAAAAAATACAACCGACTTCAAAAACCACCAAAAAATGCAAAATAACTTTCAATTTCGGAAGTCGGTGTTTCTATAATAGTTTGGTCTCTTCGCTATTTAACACCGACTTCCGAAATTTAAAGTTATTTTGCATTTTTTGGTGGTTTTTGAAGTCGGTTGTATTTTTTTTGTAAAAAGTTTTTTATTTCACACTTTTTAGTAGTAGTACCCCTCAGCCAAAGTTAAATAGACCTTCCGCCATTCGGTTCCAACATCAAATCATCATGACAATTCTAATAATACCAAACACGGCTAAGATACACTGATTTATTACAAAGTTCCGGCTCTTACCTACCTTCCGTCTTGATGATAAAGACGGAAGGTAGGTAGTAGTAGGTCAGTTCTATGTACCCCTCCCCTTTATCCTTTAGTCAGCCACCAACTACATGTATAAACAAAGCAATTTTACTTGTTACGACAGTTCTGCTAAGGTTTTTTGAAGAATTCCGTTCTATGTTTTCGTAGTTCATCATCAGATCAAAACAATATTTTTATAAGACCAACTCGAGAGTATAATCTTTCAATCAAAACAAAAATTTTCAAAATTGGTCCACAATTGACCGAGAGACACACAATTGATTGATTTCTTGAAGAGTTTCGTCCTATATCTTCGAAGTTTATCATCAGATCAGAAAGATATTTTTATGGGACCAATTCGGAAGTATAATCTTTCAATCAAAATAAAAAATTTCAAAATCGGTTTACAATTGACCGAGATATCGGTGAACATACATAAAAAATAAAAAAAATAAAAATACATACAGCCGAACATAGAACCTCCTCCTTTTTTCGAAGTCGGTTAAAAATATTTGAAATCGCTCGCTATTTAAATTTTATTGCTGGAGATCATTTATTTTAGTCCAAATTCAAAAGTGCAAAGCCAAGACAAAAAAATATGGTGATCTGTTAGAGCTTGACCCCTTGAGCATTTTTTATTATCGAACCAAAACTGTAGGACCCTTGGTTTTATCGCGTTCCAGAGCCACGGCGACCGTTTCAAAAAACCCCGAGGCCCTATATCTCCTTTAGTAATTAAATCAAATATCTCCCACTCTAAACAAAATTAAGAAACTCACTTATCACGGCGTAAAAGCCGCATAACGTGTTTACTGGTATAATTTTTCTCGCTAAAAATTGCGTCGGGTCCTTAAGGGAAATTTGAAGAAAGGCCGAAATACGTCTTAATAAGCTTCCATCAGTATCTGTAAGTTGTTTCATAGTCACGTAATCTCGTTTGCCGAGATTAAAACTTGGTCGGCGCTTAATCTCCGCCATGTTGGTTTCTGCAATGATTTACGAGATGCGAGCTAACAAACGAGCTGACAGCTTATGTCTGTTAATTGCTAAAAGATTGTTTTGTTGTTAATATTTTTGAGTGTTCATTTTTTTAGGCGGAGTTTTTTTGTTAATTTTTATCCGATTGTGTTTGAAGGAGGGTTATGTTTTTCGAGAATACGTATATTTACTGGCTACTGCTGGCGGTTTTGCTTGCATGACAGTAGCTTTCTTCATACAAACTTTGTTGTTTATCCTCTTAGGGGGCAAATTAAAAAAAGTCCTATTTAGGGTTCCGCACCCAAAGGGTAAAACGGGACCTTAAATAGCCCTCCTTTTTCATATGTTGCACAATCTCAATACATCGACTGTTTGTTTGATCAATCAAACATCGTTTTCATTGTGTTCAACTTGAGTTCACATTACATTACGATTTTAAATTATTTGGATAACTGACTAATTTATTTAATGACTCCATCATGATTTTCATTCCCTTCTATCAGTTTCATAATTTTATTTCAATAGAAACTTAGTTATTATCCACAATAAATCTGTTTCCAAAGTGTCTAAAGAAAGATGTATAATAACGCCATAATCATGTATAGTACGCGGCAAATATGTTGAACCCTTCACTGTGGTTTTTTTTTTTTTTTTTTTTTGGTGGTGGGTAAAATCATCCAATGACATCTCCCGCCCTTGGGCGGAGCGGGAGATAGTGTCAGACTCTTACTGACTAAAAACCCACCCCGTTCCTTCGTGGCCTTAGATACCAGGGCCGGGCTTTCCTTTCGGAAGCAAACCCTTGGCCCCAGTAGGCTTCGACCCTGCCTGCCTGCAGCTAGCAGGCTGGGTCTCTACCCTTCACTGTGGTTACGGGTAGTTTTCCGGTTCGATTAAAACCCGAAAATCTGTCAAAGTACGCGGCAAATAAGTTGAACTGAAATGGCCGTCATTGCTATGGCGCAGCACCCCGCTGTGCCTTAGGCCGTGTCGATATCCGTGGGCCGTGTATTGTTCGAGCGTTTGTATGAAAATGTATCTCAGGTTGGACGCTCTTAATAGGAATTAATAGTATAAATAATAATTAGCGTCAGTGCTTTTTTTTTTTTGTTAGATTTGTTACTTTGGTTATTTTGGTATACAATGAAGTTTATTCTATTCTATAACGAAGTAAAAATCCTAATCAAAGTCTTGTTCCCTTTCACAACTTTAGACGGCAGCCACTTTAGAGAATACACCCAAGAAATTATTATAAAAAAAATACCACCATCATTCCCCAGATCCACTGACATATAATAATAACAATCCTCAACGGAACGTGTGAGGTGCTAACTGCTAATTGGAACAGGTTCGGAACTGTTATGGCGCGCTGTTACGGGTAGCCCCTTCCTATAGCGAGGCTTTGAGAGCCGTTCTGACCCGTTCCGGCCCATACCGACCCGCTCGGGATTGTTTGTGGGAGAGTTAGGGAGAAAATACTAGCTTCTAGTTGTTTGTTTGATAGACCACAGTGGAGTTGGTGAATGTAACGCCAGAGAGCATACCATAAAATCAGATAAAGGAATACAACATATCATTGAAATAATGCTGGATAATAAGGAGTGGAATTCCCTGCCGGAGTCTGTGTTTCCTGATGGCTACAACCCGGGAATCTTTAAGTCAAGAGTGAATAGGTTTCTTCTAGGTAAGCGCGATCCATCGTCGACCGTATCGTCGCTTTCCATCAGGTGAGATAGCGGTCAAGCGCGAACCTACCACTAATAAAAAAAAAAAATGCTCACTTTTAGGTTGCTATCCCACTGGCGCTTTACGAGCGTTGGCGTCTCTACAACGTCTACGCGACGTTGACGTCGCGAGTCGCTAGTGGCAAGCGTTACATCCACTGAACGCAACGTTAACATCGCGAGAGTTGAGATGTATGCAAGAAAGTTTCGACGTTAGCGTCACGTCTGCACAACGTTGGCGCTTTACGACTAGAAGTTCGCAACGTTAACGTCGCGTTTGTGCAACGTTAGCGCTGCGCAGATGTTGAATAAACGCCAACGCTCGTAAAACGCTAGCGGGATAGCGGCCTTATACATCCCAATTTGAATATCTGTCAAGCACCAAGAGGACACTGGGACACCAGTACCTCTACCATGAGTTTTAAGCAAAAGTATTCGTCACTACTCGATATCGACGCCGTAAATATTTTGTATGGCAAATTTTGGTTCTGCAAGTGACCGCTAGAGGCGTTGCAAAATTTGCCATACAAAATATTTACGGCGTCGATATCGAGTAGCGACGAATACTATTGCTTAAAACTCATGGTAGAGGTACAGCACACCTATTGTCTTTCTATTGTGTTAAGTTACAACATCGTGAGGAATACCGCATATCCTAGAACCATAAATTCGAAAACATGTGAAAACCACCAACCCGCACCGGGCCCGCGTGGTTGATTACGGCCCATTCCCTCTCTTCGACACGGGGACCTGAGTCCCAGCAGTGGGAACATTATAAGGCTGATGCTGTGCTAAGCTATGCTATGAAGTTTGGTAGTATTTTTTAAGAAATTAGTTATCCTAATTTTAGGCAAATATCGACGCTTTACATTGGTAAGGCTTCGGTATTAGTATACACGCATAAATCATGCTGGTGACCTAATCAAGATTTATCAAGAATTTATTAAAATTGTCAATTCTTTGATCCTAAAATAATACTTGATGAATTATTTAAGGGGCGAAAAATTACCTATCTACACTTCCACATCTACACTAATATTGTAAAGAGGAAAGATTTGTATTTTTGTGTGTTTATGTTTGTAATGAATAAACTCAAAAAATTCCTTAAAAAATTCTTTCACCATTAGAAAGCTACATTCACTCTGAGTAACATAGGCTATATTTATTGCTAGAAAAGATTATATATCATTACTAAAACTTTAGTAACGTAACCCAAGGAGTCAAAAAAATGCCGTAAAACATCTGTCGTCGCATGGGCTGCGGAAAATATTGATGATAGAACAACAGTATGTTCTACAATATCAAAAACAACAAATCGATTCAGTTGCCGATTCTGAATTTGCTACTTTCCGGAAGTGCATTTATTATGTTACATGTTGTATATTCAATTCAATTTAAAATGGTTTTACTTCCAATTGACTTACATGAGCACGAATAAAACGTCAGAAGCTTTTGCGTAAAAATAAAATAAGTCTGAAAATCTGCTATTTTGTGCTTCATAATGTACTCATAAATTTTAAAAAAAACTTGGGTATGTGCAAGTTCCCGCCTCGCCCAAGGGCGGGAGATGTCATTGGATGATTTTTCTATCGAAAAAAAAATCCAAGTGCCAAATCAATTCCACAGACCCAATCCTTTTTAATTTTTCATCTTATACACATATACGACATGTCACAAAAGGCAGGATACACACCTACACAATGGATTTCATAAATCGCGCCGGATGCTGACGTAAGCAGCGGGCGTGGCGCAGGTGTGTGCCCCGCCTAATACTTCAGCTGTGCATTTGATACAATTTTATGGGAAATCCCGGGCGCCGTATTATTTTATGAGATGTGCTCTATGGTTGTCCAGACTTATGGATTACGTTTTGTGAAGAATATTTTCAGTTACAAATTCTTCGCTTAAAAATATACGTGTGAATGAATAAATAAATAAAAATAATATTAAAATGAAAATAATATCTAATTCATATACTATGGCCAATTAAAATACAACAACATTTTCGATTTCATAAATTTGTTTTAAAAATTTTATCAAAAATTTAATTAAAAATTGATTGATAGAATACTTAGAATAAACTTTATTGTACACCAAAATAGTAACAATTCACAGGAACTTAAATGTATGGGTACAATGGCGGTCTTATCGCTGACAGCGTTATCTACCAGACAACCTTAGACCCACCCACCACTAACCACCACCACCAACCAAACAACCAACTACTACACCACCACTTGACCAACCTTGTTATAATTTTAATAATAATTTTTGGTACTAATTAAAATAAATAGTTCCAAACATTATTATTATTACAAATTATTATAATGTAGTAAATTATGAGTTATTATTTCCTGAATAAATAACTTGTGAGTTAAAACCTTGTGCTTGAATTTAGAAGAAAAGTTTAAAAGTTTTGTTTGCGGCACATAAGTTGAACTAAAATTGCGATCATTACTATGGTTACGTGCAGCACCCCGCGGTGCCGCACTTCGAATGAGACCCGGAAATCTGTTATTGCGCATTGAAGGTCAGAGTTCAACTTACTTGCCGCGAATAATAAGGTAGTTTAACCAAAAAATCATCAGAATATAAATAAACGTTTACAACGATTTCCGTCCTAGATTTTAATTATACAAACACATAATAGAACACTAAATTGAAATAAAAAACAAAACAAAAAAAAAAATCATCAAATTAAATCAGACAAAAAAAGGACTCTTAAATAAAACTAAATTCTTCCAATAATTCAAGTTAGACAAAATGTATTTTTATTGCTCCTGGCAATAACCTCAGATTACGGAGGTTGGCAACCCTATACATTCCGCCTGTCCATAGGTGTAATATTTTTTATTAATTTCCATATTGAGGGTCGAATGATGTATGGATTTCAATTCAGAGGATAGGAACAGTATTGAATCAAATATTCCATTATGGGCGGATACATTATGTTTTCATTTATCATTATTTTTCCTGGACTGCGTATGGTTAATAATAATGTTACTATTTATTGATGTATTGTATTGTATGTTTCATTTCTCAAGGGGCATAGAGTAGGCTGCTAGTAGATTATTCGAAAGAATTACCGTAGCTCTGGGATGCAATAGGCAACTGAAAGACCACTGGGCACGCCACGATCGACTCGATCGAGGCGGTAAGGCCCCTCTTTGAGGCGTGGCTGGAGAGGCCCCACGGCGTCGTCACCTTCCGTTTGGCGCAGGTGCTGACCGAACACGGCAAGTTCGGTCCGTACCTGTACAAGATTCGTGCGGAGACGACGCCCGAGTGTCGCCACTGTGCGGACCGCCAGGTGGACACGGTGGAGCACACAGTCGAGGTGTGCCCCGCTTGGGAAGAGCATCGCCGTGTCCTCGTGGGGGCGATCGGCGGCGATCTCTCGCGCCGGGGCTTGGTTCAAGCCATGCTCCGGAGCGAGGAGGAGTGGCAGGCGGTCGCCTCCTTTTGCGAAGCAGTAATGCTAGCAAAGGAGGAGGCCGACCGCATTAGGCAAAGGCGCACACGCCGCCGCCGCCGCCGGGTTTCCGATCCCGATTTCCGGCCACCGTAGGCGCGGGCTCGCGGACGGTGGGCAATGGGTAGCTCGCTGTCCGTCCGTCCGGTAACAGACCGGTCCGAGCTCAGGTCGTCTACGGCGCGCACCGTTCCCGCGCGCCTCAAGGAGTTGTCAGCAAACTGTAGGGGTCCAGCAGGGCCGAAGCCTACTGGGGCCAAAGGTTATGCGAGAGTGTCACCACGGGCCCCGGGACAAAGGCAAGGAATGGAAAGGTAGGTTTTTAGTCAGTAAAAGTCTGACACTATTTCCCGCCCCACCCAAGGGCGGGATTTGTCATTGCATGATTTTACCTACCAAAAAAAAAAAAAAAAAAAACTGAAAGACCACGGATCAGTTGATATAGTCAGTAAAAGTCTGATAACCCACTTTGCTGCATAATCAGAATAGGGGATATTGTTCGATGATTATTTATTGTACAGAATTTGCAACACGATCTATATATTTCGGTTTAATGATATTTACTGTCATATAGAACACTATATTTTGTATAGTATTTACATTTAGTATAGCATGGTATTTTTAAAACCTAAATACAATATTGTATTATAAACTCTATATGTTTATGGTTAGAATATAGATTATTATTATTTTCTACTTAAAAAAGTGGGCATATGAGTAGCTTAAAATGAAACTTAGTTTGTAATAAACATTATGTCAACGACAAGTAGATAATACTTCGGAAATATTTTTAAATATCTTTGGTCTAACAGTGGGATAATATAGTTCTAGCTACCGACTGAATTGATTTTCTAAGTTTATTACTCCTCATATCGTTTTTTTTTTTTTTTTTTTTTTTTAACGTAGGTAAAATCATCCAATGACGAATCCCGCCCTTGGGTGGGGCGGGAAACAGTGTCAGACTTTTACTGACTAAAAACCTACCTTTCCATTCCTTGCCTTTATCCTGGGGCCCGTGGTGACAGTCTCACATAACCTTTGGGCCCTAGTAACTCCTCATATCGTAAAGTTGCAATTCTTAAAATAAAAGTTATATCGTATTGACTTAAATGTTTAGACAACTTTAATATTTTGTTTTTCTTTTTATAACACATCTTCCCTAATAATTCCATTACAGCTCGATCATAGATTTGAATTACAGGTTTCAAGTGATGTTATAATAATTACGAAATTTATTAGCGTTACTTCAATTGAAAATTGTTATATTTATTTATATTACAGCAATTGCCATTAACATTAAATACGTAAATCTTTTCACCCTGTCTTCTCACAGAACTGCAAACTTTCTAATAATATCGTCTTCCATTCTTCAGCAAATAAATCCAATCCAGGGTTGGTCTCTACGAGTGCGTTGAGCATCGTTAGTATACGCGGTATAGGGGAGGTGAATCGAGCTACAGTGCGACAAAATGGGGCATTCAATAATTTAAGTTTGTATTTATGCTTTCTTGAGCGATTTTAATTATTCGGGACAAATAATTGACACAAGTTCGCACATAAATCGGACCCATCTGTGTAACCATTAATAATAATTTTATAAGCTGTTGTAATTTGCTTAATAGTTTGCCTACAATATACTATTATATACCTATATTATATGTACCTATAGTCCTATTTGTACTTCATCAATATTCAACTTTGTACCTACTTATTCCATATCTTTGTTAGTAAATATAAGGTAGGTGCTTACTAACTCCATTCCTCTGCTACGCGAAACGGAAAGGACATAGAAAATGACGCCAAAGAAATGGTTGAATAGCAGAAAATGAGCTATTGTGAGTATGAGCCATTATAGTGAACTGCCAAGAGCTAAAAAATAATACCAGTTCGATGCTTATTGATCACGGAATAATAAATGCATGGAAGGCAAACATGATATAGCACACATTGTTGGAATGTTCGAAAGAGTTAAAGGTAGAACTGGGCGCGTCGGTCACCATACTTTTTATATGAAAACTAGACTTGTAGAGTTACACTTGATACACGCCACGCGACATCGTTCTATGTTCATATCAGGCATGTTACACGTGTGCATCGGTCTAATGTAGTTCTAGCTTTACCGTTGCCCTGGAACACAAAGGACAAATGAAGGGATACAGGTAGGGTTTCAGTCAGTGAAAGCCTGACAAGCCCTCATTTGATGATATACCAATTTTATTAACAATTCATCATGTGCCTAAAGGTGAGAAAATGTACATCTCTTATTAGAAAGATTTTGTCAGTTAGGAGCTTAGATTAAAAAAACAGCATAAAATAGTGGCTATTGAAATTGAAATTGTGCCTATATGGCCCCATTTCACATCGGTCGCTACGATCACTCACATTCGGCGGCTAACGCTATTTCGCTCGCAGGACAGTGCCGGCTCTTGTTTCTGTCTTTATCTACCAGGGACTACAGGTAGTGTAGATGTGTGAGTTTCGAGTCCAGGTTTTCTGATTGCGATGTTAGCGCTTAATGTATCTTCCCTAATCTAATAATATATCAATGGTTAGGAGTGATCCAGAAAAAGCATTATAAGACAAACTTTTCACGAAACTCAATATACCTCTAAAACCCCTCCATAGTAAACTCATGTGTTTTTTTACCCGGCTGCGCCAGAAGGAGGGTTATGTTTTTTTACTGACATATTTAAACGGCCTAAATAACTAAAAACTAAAACGTAAAACGTATTGTCAGAGGTTTTAGGAATAGACAGAATGCAAACCTCACTGTACTTCATAATTTTATGAAATCAAAGAGTATGACAATTTTTATTTTTAGCACTCCATTATTTCAATAATCTGTGTTCTGTACACGAAAAGGGAAATTGAAAAGGGGCGATGAAAAAACTGTACCTACCTACCTACATATTAAAACGCCCTCTATATGAATACACAGGTGTGACTTCACGATTTCAATCAATTCCTAATTAATATACGAATGTTTTGTGTGTCTTTTGTTGTCATATTTCTATACAATGCGTCTTGATTATATATTGTGAAAAAGAATAATATACAAAGAATTTTTCACGTAATTAATTTTTCAGTTCCCTTCTTTGTGGTTTGAAGAAAGGAGTTAACAATCAGAGCTGTGGGTCGGTAGGTGTACATTGTACGTCCCCACCGAGTGTGTCTTCACGTTGTCGTCGTGGTGGGGCTTGTGCGTCTCAATGATCTTGAGGGCTTTGCCGGTAGAGTCACTCATGCCGGAAGGCCTCAAGGGAGAGACCAGACTAAGAGAGACACGGGGCGGAGCTTAACATCGGGTATCCGCGAGGGGCACACCGTCTGAGAACCGTAGTTGTTGCTGTTTTCAGACGGTGTGCGAAATATTCTTCACCGCTTTGGTGAATAAGAAGGAGGTTCACTTCTAGTACAAGTCTGTCCATAAGACAGTGAAAGTGAACAAGTACGATATCTTTGGGGACCCCACCCCATAAAAAAGGCAAAGCTGTGTTCAGCATCAATAATGGAAGCGACTCATACAAACAAACTACCCCAGGAGGGTACCTGCTGCACCGCAGTGGGAGAATCCCTCACCGAGCAGTGTTCGGTCAGTCCCACGTATTCTGGGGGGGACAATGATCGCTTAAAATCCCAATCGGATTTCTACCCGTGCTTTACGGGCACTTTGAGCCAGGGTGGCTCATGTACCGTTGATGAGGAGATATTAAATTCTACTCCCAGCACATCCACGGCACCGGAATATTTAAACGCTCAGAGAGTGCCAAAGGGGGTATCGACTCGAGCACATTTTGTGCGCCCGCCTAACCCAATTGCTGACGAGATGTCTAGTGACGCCAGTGAGGCTTCGCTCTCGCAAAAGTCATTTGCCTCGGAGAAATCGATTAAATCGTGTCGGGGACGCACGCGCAAACGCACGCAGATACCGAGAAGTGACGAGTCGACGGAAAAGACGAAGAAGAAAGCTGGTAAATCGTTTAGCCTTAGTAAGCCTTTAACTGATGGAGCAAAGGACGGCGAAGGCACGGACTCTGAGTTAGTGAGTCCACCACCTAAGCAGGCAAAAACTAGGTCTTCAGCACAGCAGAACTTACCAGAATTGGAGATGTTGGCCAAAACGATGCAGGCGCAACCAACGGCGGAACTAAGCACCTGCATTAAAGACAGTCTTAAGGCGATCGAAGAGGTTGCAAATGGCTCCCGCAACCTTAAAAGTAGCTTTGCCTATAGCCTGAAGTTAGCGGCAGTGACAATGCAAGCCGCAGTTGCTGAGTTGGCCACGCGATCGGCCGTTGAGGTGAACGTGGAGAGGTTAGAAACCGAAAATGCTGACTTAAAGGCTCGCCTTACCGGTCTCTCAGCGCAGGTCGAAAAGCTGACAGCGCAGGTTAGCCTTCTCAGTCGTAAGGGTGAAGTTACTGTAAGCTCTACCATGGCAGCCTCCTCAATGGAGCATAGTCAGACTACTGCAGCGGCTGGAGTTTTCGGGTCGAATGAGTCTGAGGCCCAGTTTCGTCGCTCCATAGCCCTAGAGATTGGAGGTATGGTAGATGCCAAACTAGCGGCTTTGGAGAGAAGGCTGCCTCCTGAGACGCCTTTGCGTCCGCCACTCGCTGCCGATACAAAGAAAGTCTCGTCATCGGTTGCTCAAGCGCCGACAATTGCCGAGTCTTGTTCAGTCCCTAACCTTACAAAGAAGAAGGGGAAGAGAAAGGGAAAACGCAAAACAGTGGCACCGGTAGTGGATTTGCCTGCCGTGTCTGCGGCACCGACTCAGACTTCGCAGGTTTTATCGAATGCAGCTAGGACTGAATCAGAGACCTGGTCCACTGTGGTGGGGAGGAAGGCAAAAAATGCAAAGACTCCCCAACCCGTCGCGCAAGAAAGTGGCCCGAAAAAAGACCAGACAGTCAAACTGCCTAGGGTTCCCACCACAGCAGCTATAACGGTTTCGGTAAGAGAGGGATCATCCGCTAAACTCGGCGAGGTCATGTACGCACTGAGGCAGCGAATCCGGTTGGCTGACCTTGGAATTGATACCGTTGGCCAAAGAAGGGCTGCTGATGGCGGAATGATTCTTACCATCGCTGGCGCCGAATCTTCTCATAAAGCTGATAGTTTAGCTAGCCGCATGCGGGAGGTTTTTACTGACTCCGATGTGAAGATTTCACGCCCAACAAAGAGAGCAGAAGCGAGAATTTTGGATTTGGATGATGCCGTCACGCCTGAAGAAGTAGCAGCTGCTATTGCCAAGGTAGGCGGCTGTTCTAATGAGGACGTAAAAGTGGGTGAAATTCGTCGTCCGCCTGCTTCTTTAGGGCACGTCTGGGTCCGTGCTCCACTGGCGACGATAAAGAAGCTGGCGTCTGATAAGTGTATGCGCTTAGGTTGGACTTCAGTAAGGTTGCAGGTCTTGGGCGCGCGTCGTATGATGTGCTTCCGTTGTCTTGAGCCCGGGCACGTTCGTCGCCAGTGCACTAGTGCGATTGATCGGAGTACACAGTGCTATGCTTGTGGAGGAGCTCACAAAGCCAGAGAGTGTACAGCGACGTCTATGCGATGTCCGCTATGTTCAGACCAGGGTCTTCCAGCAGATCATCGACTGGGAGGTAAGAAATGCGCACCGCGCAAGAAACGGGCCTCACATGCCCCTGTTACATCACGAGAACCGGCGCCGGTACCACTGGGTGCAGGCCCTGCGGAGGACATGGATACCTCATCTTCCCAGCCCTAAAAGTTCTTCAGTGCAACTTGAACCACTGCCGCAATGCACAGAATCTTTTTCTGCAGACCGTTGCGGAGTGGTCGGTTGCCTTAGCGGTGGTAGCGGAGCCCTACGGCCTACGAGAACATCCTCGATGGTTCCGTGATACCGTGGACTCCGTTGCCATATATTGGGCTGGTGGAAGCGGTCGGCTACACTGTTCCCTTCTGGATAAGGGACAGGGATTCGTTGCTGTAGAATGGGGATCTCTGGCCGTAGTAGGCTGTTACGTGTCTCCCAATATTTCTCTTGACGAATTTGAAAGATATCTGGATAGGGTTGCGAACTGTATTCAATACAAATGCTCACCTCGTCCAGTGCTCATCTTGGGCGATTTCAACGCTCACTCGAGAGCTTGGGGGAATAACCGAGATACACCGAGGGGACGCGCGGTACAAAACTGGGCGGCGACACTTGATCTTCGACTTTTAAACCAGGGGTCAGTGTCCACATGCGTTAGGTGGCAGGGGGAGTCGATTGTGGATCTCTCATGGGGGACTCCTTCTGCTATCCGTATGGTGTCGAAATGGAGAGTGGCGGAGGAAATTGTCACACTATCTGACCATCGCCACATCGTTTTTGATGTGACACTACGCCCCGCTGACAGCCCGAGACGTCTAGGATCTTACCCACTAGTGCGACGTTGGGCTCTTAAACGGCTCAATCGAGACATGCTCATTGCAGCCGCTAATGTCGCAGCTTGGCCAGAAGATGCTCGTTCTTTAGGAATCTCGCCAGACCCAGAGGAAGAGGCGGCTTGGTTCCAGGACAGGATGACTTCGATCTGTGACGCTTCCATGCCCCGAATCAGATGCGCTCAGCGTCCTGGTGCGACTTATTGGTGGTCAGAAGACATTGCGCAGCTGCGCCTTTGCTGTCTGAGATCTCGACGGCAGTATCAGCGCATTCGACGTAGAAGAGAGCCAATAGCTTCAGATGAGCAAATAGAGATAGCCTATAGAGCATATCGAGAGGCGACAATGGAGCTTCAATATGCAATCGCGGATGCCATGTCAAGGTCCTGGAAAGAGCTTCTCGAAGGGCTGGATAGGGACCCTTGGGGTAGACCATATAAGTTGGTCATGGCCAAACTGCGTCCCTGGGTCCCCCCAATCACGGAAACCATGGATCCGAGACTGCTGGAGAGAGTTGTAAATACGCTTTTTCCGGTGATAAGGGACAGTCCTTCGTCTCTCTTGCCACCTTCAGATTGGTCCGACGAGTTGGGGGTTACTGAGGGCGAGTTGGACCGAGCTGTAAGGCGCATGGCGGCACGTAATACCGCACCGGGCCCTGATGGTATTCCCGGCCGCGCGTGGGTTCTGGCTATGGATGCTCTAGGGGAGCGCTTAATACAGTTATTTAATAGCTGCTTCTGTTCAGGCGTGTTCCCTTCCGACTGGAAGGAGGCTGGATTGGTCTTGTTGAGGAAAGAAGGTAGGGACTCAGAGTCTCCCTCTGCATACCGTCCCATTTGCTTGCTCGATGAGGTCTCCAAATTATTCGAAAGAATAATTGCCGAGAGGCTCATCGAGCACCTTTCGCGTGTTGGTCCTGACCTTGCCGATAGCCAGTATGGCTTCCGACAGCAGCGCTCTACCGTCGATGCGATCTTACGCGTTCGCTCACTGTCGGAGCAGGTAGTGTCCCAGGGTGGGGTAGCGTTGGCGGTAAGCTTAGATATCGTCAATGCCTTCAACTCCCTGCCCTGGAGTACGATTAGGGCGGCACTAGTATACCATAGAGTACCGCCTTACTTGCAGCGCCTCATCTGGGATTACCTACGCGATCGGCACATTCGCTATGTGAGTCGGGATGGTAGCGTTCATCGGAGGGAGATAACGTGTGGGGTTCCGCAGGGGTCGGTTTTAGGCCCTCTCTTGTGGGATCTTGCATATGATGTAGTCCTGCGCATCGACCTCCCCATAGGTGTAAATATCATCTGTTATGCAGATGATACCCTGGTATTGGCTGGCGGGAACACCTTCGACGAGACCATCCAGCTTTCTGAGCTTGGTGTGGCAAGAGTCGTGGCTTCGATCCGTGAGCTGGGTTTGGAGATAGCGCCTCATAAGACTGAGGCGATCTGGTTCCACAAACTGCCGAGGACCAAAGAGCCACCCAGCTCATCAGTGACAGTTGGAGATGCGCAAGTTCCGGTGGGTCGATACATAAAGTATCTTGGCCTAACCCTGGACGGTCGGTGGGGCTTCGAAGAGCACTTCGAGCGTCTAGTCCCACGCGTTGGTAAAGCAGTGGGTGCTTTGCACAGACTGCTACCCAACCTCGGGGGTCCTCGGGAAGAAGTTCGCCGCCTCTACGCGGGTGTCGTGCGGTCGATGGCCCTTTATGGGGCACCTGTGTGGTCAAACAGACTGTCAGGTGTCCGTCGCTGCAGGACTAAAATTAATAGTTTGCAGCGGAAAATGGCCATTCGCATCGCACGTGGATACCGAACGGTATCCTTCGAGGCGGCAACTCTCTTGGCACGCTTCCCACCACTGGACATCCTGGCGGATATGGACGCAAGAGTCTACTACCAGATTCGAGATATACGCCAAAGTGGCAATAGCGTGCCGGGAATCGCTGTAGTAAGGCTGAGGCGGCAGGAACGGCGACACGCGCTCGAGAGGTGGCGCGAGCGGCTACAGCAGCCGCAATTCTCGTGCAAGCGCGTTGTCGAAGCCGTCCTGCCGCACTTCAAAGCCTGGCTGACAAGAAAGGAGCGCATCTCCTACAGACTCACTCAGGTGCTGACCGGGCACGGTTGCTTCGGTGAGTACCTGAACAGAATTGGGCGCGAAGCCATGGCAAATTGTCACCATTGTGGCAGTGACTTGGATTCTGCACAGCACACGCTGGAAGAATGTCCAGCGTGGGCCAATGAGCGACGAGACTTAGTCGCCAAAATTGGGCAAGATCTGTCTCTGCCAGCAGTAGTGAGGGCTATGCTGGCGGAGCCAGAAAACTGGAGGGAAGTTACTTCTTTCTGTGAGACCGTGATGGTCCAGAAGGAGGCCGCCGAGCGAGATCGTGAAAGAGCCGATCCCACTCGAAGAAGAAGGCGTCGGGGAGGCAACCGCCTCGATGCCTAACACGCCGAAACCCCGCTTGCATCATCCAATACAAGTGGAACTTTGGAACCACGGGCGCTCAGAGTGGGGACTCTGCCCGCCCATCGAGTGATTCCAGGGAAGACGGTGGCACAGTGATCACGTGCTGCCGTGCTCAGAAAGGTTTAGGGGAGACCGATATTTAGTCTCTTCAGGGATGTGCCGTAACAGGCGTTGCACTGAGGGGGTTCCGGAATGGTCTTTTGAGAGGTAACGGGGCCCCTTCTATGTGCTGATGGTGATCACCGGGGTGGTTTTAGTGAGGTAAAAATCCCACACTCCCCGGACTTATCCCCAAAGTCCGGGCGCCTTTTGAAGGTTTCCCCTCGAAAACAAAAAAAAAAAAAAAAAAAAAAAAGGTGTACATTGTACGTGTATACAAGTTGACAACTTTTTGTGGATGATTAAACGTGGTGAGTACAGGGTGCTAAACTATGATTTTTAATTAGACGAAGTAAAGTGACAGCAGTGGACAATGCCCAACTGTCAAACAACCATTGTTATAGCTGTCACTTTACTTCATCTAATAAAAAATCATAGTATACAGTCACAATTTAGGATTTTTCATAATATTTTTGCGCTTTTTCCCTGTGAACATTTTAAGCATAATTAACAAATGCGATAGTTTGAATTAATATCTGTTACATAAATTAATTGACAACACGGTTGCGCAGTGGGGTTTGCGGGTTCGATGCTCGCATGGAACAAATATAAGAATATAAAAGAAAAAGGAAAAGAAAACAAAAAGGCTATGAAAAAGAAGAAAAATAAAAATGCGGTCTTCCCATACCATTTTAAATTAGGTGTTTTCAAGGCTAGAGTGAATAGGCTCTTAATAAACTAGTGCGCTTCACCATCAACGATTACATCACTGCTTACCATTAGGTGTGATCGCAGTCAAGCACTAGATTATATTAAAAAAAAAAACTCTGTTTACTGTTTTAGGAGACAGACTGTTACGTAAATATCGTCATCTAAAGACACGTTTTTTATATCAAAAAATACTACAAAAAATATTGACGAGCTAGCACTCAACAAGGGAGTCGAATCGAAGGCCCTCTCTCACTCGTTTCAGGGCCCCAGTTTCAGCTTTGTAGTGAAGGGTTATCGTCATGATAACGCCTCCTTGAGAGTATAATCCGGACCGACTTGTTATCACCGACTTATCTGACACTTCAGACGTAAGGAATCGTCGGGAGAAAATGCGAGCGTTAATGGGATGGGCTTTGATTTGTGTTTGATACTAGATGTATATATGTAGATATGTTTTAGGGTTCCACATCTCAAAAGGAATAAATGGAACGCTCACTTTGTTATCCGTCTGTCTGTCTCGAAGTATCGAGTTGAAATTAAAACCATATTTTCAGGTCTGCAGTCTGAAAATATCACATGAAAGCTAACAAAAAAAAACAATATATTTTTTTAGGGTTCCGGGAACTAACATCAAAGGAAAAAACGGAACCCTTATTGGATCACTTTGATGTCTGTCTGTCTGTCAAGGCCCTTTATCTCGAGAAAGCGTGGAGGTATCGAGTTGAAATTAAAACTATATTCTTAAGTCTGCGATCCCAAAAAAATCATACTTTTAAGTTAACGAAAAAAAAGATACCGCCGCCGTTTATGTCGCAAAAAACTTATATTTCGACACTCTAAATTGAATCAAAATTCGTAAGGTACTTCCCGTTGACCCAGAATTCTGGAATTTGTCATAAAGTAAGGTTTTATAGCATAGGTATAGGAATAAATGAGAAAACAGAACATTGTTAAATACTTAAAAAAACTTTTTTTTTGGGATTCGGAAAAATCTTCATTAAAAAGAGTGTTACCAAGGAGTTTCTAGTACATTCTTCTCCATAGAGTTCTACGCTTCGGAATGTACAATTAGCATCACTTGTTTTCGGATATACTGACTTCTTGACCTTTCAAAGGTGCCTGTAAACGGTTTATTTGAAATAAATGAACACGAGCCTATCAACAATAAAAAAAAAAATGCTTTTGACTTTTTTGACTTCGAGGTTCCATTCAGGAATTGAACTTTTTCCATTGGTGAGTTTGTACGGATTCCTCAGTGAGTCGAGTCCGACTAACATTTGCCCAGTTTTGTTTTTATTTGACACGTTTTTTGAATGCTGAGGCTACACTTGTATAGATAGAAAGAGCTTGTTGGGTAGATGAGGCAACGTATAATTGAGATTATTAGAACAAGAAGTTATATCGTATCGATCCCAAATAAATTAAAAAGGCCTTGAACCAGAAAGGAAGTCGCTCTATTTTTTTCAGGACCTGACTACTATGCTGGAGGTCGTGGGTTCGATTCCCACCCAGGACAAATGTTTGTGTGATGAGTACGATCATTTGTTCCGTGTCTGGGTGTAAATTATCTATAATATGTAGGTATGTATTTAGAAATATATAAGTATGTTTATCAGTTGTCTAGTACTCATAACACAAGCTCTGCTTAGTTTGGGACTTGACGGCGTTGTGTGATAGTTGTGAAATATATTGTTGTTGTTGTTATCTTCTCCCTCTAGATGGATCTAGCGGGCATGTCAGAATTTAACTGACTAAAAACTTCCAGGACCATGGTAAACATATTGAACAATCCCACATAAGTAGCAGGCATCGCCGCATTGGTTCTATTGGGCCTTTTCAGTCTTGCTGACATCTCTTTTAGGCACGCCTAGGCCTGGGCTTCAAGTCTGCTATTACAATAGTGTCAGAATCGTCTATCGTTGATTTCATCATGGTTGATTTTGAGCAGTTTGGTAATCTACTAATATAATGGCATCACTATGACTTTACAACTGACACACCATTGAAAGAAATGCATAATGACAAATGAATTTCTGACTTGCTAAAATTTTGTCAGTTCATTTAATTAGTTACTTACCATTAGATTTGTCTGAATACGACAAAGTCATTGTACCACCATTCATTTACGAGACCAATAACCGACCAATGATCGGCCATTATGATTTAGTATATTAAGAACTTTTACCAAAATGACAATGGGATTGTGTTGTAATGTCGAATTTACAAAAATAGCAGTCTTGGGCCCCTGAGAGTGCCGTCGACTTCGGCTTGGTCGGGATTGCCCACCGTCTGTTAGCCCACGGGTAGCCGATCCCTACAACAATGGGAAAATGCTAGGCTGATGATGAAAATAGATATAGATTGGGAAAATGCTAGGCTAATGATGAATATACACCGTTAAATTTTAGTCGTTTTAATACCGCGGAGGGTCGACTCGGTACATGAAACACTATCGATTTGTAAAGAGAAAATTAAAAAATAAAGTACTTTTTTTAAACTCGAATTAATTTACGCATTTACGAAACTAATTTCTTCAAGTAAACGTCAGCTGAGCGAGGTCAATAAACTGTAGGTTGTTAGTACGCAACGACTGACAACTACCTACAAGGTCATTGACTTGTTTACTTAAAGAAATTAATTTCGTACATGCCTATATAAACTCGAGTTTTAGAAAAAACTGTCTTCTGTCACATGTCTTTTATCTAAAAATTGTCTACAATTGTTATCCAAAAATGTTTACAATTAGCTATTTACCTAAACCGATGTTAGGTAATCAACTAAATTTATCTTCTATACGACTTTTTTAAAGTAAAAAGACATATATATCACGATTGTTTACGTTTAGTTAATTACCTAAACCGATGGAGTATGGATACAGATTGGGAAAACGCTGGGCTGATGATTAAGGTAGATATAGATTGTCTAGATTGTCAGATTGAACTGGATTTTAACGTCGTCCGCTGACGCAGTCATATATTATGTGAACAGTGGTGCTATTTTCTAAGAAAACGCAGCGCCGCCGCAACGACGAACATCCAAATAGGATACATTGAATTAACAATCCAATTTATAGGAGCATTAGGATGACAATCCAATGTACGATACATTTGGGTGTTCGTCGTTGAGGCAGCGCTGCGTTTTCTTAGAGAATAGCCCTACAGGTAACAGGGCATTTGACGCAGTATGGTTGTTTGTACTTGGTCTGCGGAGATACGCCGCACAAACACCGAAGATTGAAATCATTGAAACCAACTGAAGATTGTCTTTTAAGTCGATTCGATTGAGTCTCAAAAATTTTTTCGAATCACAAAAAAACTTTTTTTTGGTGACGTAACTTCAAAGTTACGATTTTTGTAGTTACGTCACTAGTCACCAAAAACAACAGTTTTAAGTTTTTTTTTTTATATTTGTATTATAAGACCTTGTTTCATGCCAAATTTTAGGATTCTAGGTCAACGGGAAGTACCCTATGAATTTTGGTTCCGTTGAGAGTGTCGAAATGTACGGCCGTATCTTTTTTTCGTTAACATACCACTATTTATTTGTACCAGTACATAATTGTTCTCAACTTATTGCAGCCATTGCTGTGAGAATATTGTATAGACGATGTGTGTATAGAGTATAGACGAATGTAGGTGATTACCTGATGTGCCCGTAATCAGCCGATCGATTGGTGTACACCTGAGCGATATGTTGGCTACAAGTTTTATTTATACACAGGTATATTTTGATCGTTTTAATCCCGTGGATGGTCGATCCGGTACTGGAAACAATATCGACTTGTAAAGATAAAATTAAAAATAAAGTACTTTAAAAAAAAAAAACTCGAATTAATATACGCATGTACGAAATTAATTTCTTTAAGTAAACAACAGCTGAGCGAGTCCAATGACCTGTAGGTAGTACCGGATCGACGCTCCACGGAATTACAACGATCAAAATTTAACGGTGTATTATATCACATAGGCAGCCTTACAATTTTACTACTGCTGCAACTAACAATGGGCGGTCTTATCGCTAGAAGCATTGTTTACAGATAAATTTTGGACAGATTAGACAGCAAAGAAGTAGTTCGTGGTATTATAAATTTTAAATTAATAAATAAAACTTGGAGAACAGTTATGGCCTAGTAGCCCCGACTTAGGAGTTGGCCGTCGAGGGTAGAAACCAGAAATAAACTTCATGTAATTTATTACAGTCATCACCGCTGCGCAAGGAAGCAAAACATCGTGAGGAAACCAATATGTCCTAGAATTCGAAGACATGTGACAACGACCAACCCGCACTGGGCCTGCGTGATGGATTACAGCCCATTTTCTCTTCTAAAGAGGAGACCTGAGTACCAGCATTGGGAACATTGTAAGGCAGATTATTATATTATTATTCTATAAGCCGGGGATGCTATACGCACACTTTTTACACCTTGTTTAGCAAAAACTTCATCCTATGTTTTGAACCGATATCTATGGCGTCAAATAAGAACTAATTCTGCATCGCACAAGTAAAGTTCTCCGCGCGATTTGAACATATAGAATAGCCCGAAATTATCTATCGGGCACTAGCTCACCAGAGACAACACCCGTCTGGTTGGAGAGTCCTCCCTTCGTTTCAAGAAAACTGGCCAATTTACAACATTTTTTAAAAAGATTGCATTCACTTAAAAGCCAATGCAAAAAAAAAAAACAAGACTAACCCACACCACATCACTCAAAGCCCTACAAACTTCAAAATCCATGATCCAATTTGTCGCAGCGGTGTACTCAGGCAGGTGTACCGTTGTTCATGGTTTATTTATGCCTTGTCGAGCAGCTATCGATAGTCGGGCTGACCTATCGATATCGATGTAGGTACATCACTAGCTACGCCCGTCGGTGAGATTTTGTATTGTTTGTCTGGTAGCTAGTGATGTGTTTGTTTTATTAACAATGTCTGATTTACCAATGTGTTTTTTTTTTTGCAATTCATATGAATTGTTTAAAAGTATCAAGTACATTATATATTCTTGATACTTTTCTAAGTTTGTGCTTCGGAACTTTAAGTAATTGGTAGGTTGCGAATGTGAAATTCGCTATCTCCTAATAGTAAGCGGTGATGTGGTCGCCGATAGAGTAGAAGTAAATGTCTAGGTAGCCAAGTCCTCGTTTTTAGGGTTCTGTACCCAAAGGGTAAAAATGGGACCTTATCACTAAGACTTCGCTGTCTGTCCCTTTGTCCGTCTTTCTGTTACCAGGCTGTGTCTCCGACAGTTCAAGTCAGTCCACCGCAATAGCTAGACATTTGAAATTTTTACTCATAGCACAAGCTCTACTTAATTTGGGACTAGACGGCGATGTGTGAAAGTTGTGGAATATTATTAATATTATAAGTGGGCTTTAGTCAGTAAAAGTGACACTACAAATAGCAGTAGTAGTGCAAAAGTGCAGGAGCAAAGGCTCTGAGTGGTTCGATCTTATTGCTCCGAAGAATACCTATAGTCTAAACCATTGATATATTTACTATAAGGGCAGATACGTTACGCGCTAACATCACAAACAGAAAACTTGGACTCGAAACTCACACATCTATACTACCTGTAGTCACTGATAGACAAGGACAGAGATAAAAGCCGGCGCTGTCGTGCAAGCAAAATAGCGTTAGCCGCCGATTGTGAGTGATCGTCGCGACCGATGTGAAATCATGACGATTGGCACAATTTCACCTATCTTCCGCTGTTTCTAGATTATTACTTTTACTATGGGACCAAACCTAAAATAGCGAAAAAACCTCCTGGTCAGTACATTTATGTTCGCCTAACTGGTCAAAATGTACTGTGGTGCTATTCTCTAAGAAAACGCAGCGCTGCCTCAACGACGAACATCCAAATAGGATACATTGGATTGTCAACCTAATGTACCTATACATAGGATTGTTAATTCAATGTAACCTATTTGGATGTTCCTCGTTGCGGCAGCGCTGGTTTTCTTAGAGAATAGCACCACTGAACTTGGCTGATATTTTCGCGGTTTCAGGTTTGGTCCCATAGTAAAATTTGATGGTTATCATGACTACAATCGCGTGTTTAAGTATCGTTTACTAATTATCAGTCACCCTATATAGGGAATAAAGAAACATTTTTGATTTATACATAATACTTTAGGAAGAACGACTTATTTACGTTCTTGGATAAATACTTTACAAAAAAAAACTACTTAACGCCGATCAGAACGCCGGCGTTCGCTAGGTGTATAATAAAATGGCGCGAAATTACGCGCGAACACCGGCGTTCGCTTCGGCGTTGAGTAGCTGAGGTGTATACACTTTTCACAGCTTCTATCAATCCACAGAACTACTCAGATACCTTGCACAGCTAACTATTCAATCTATCCCGTAATCACATAACAATAGGAGCATTTATAGGCAATAGACACCTAACACACGCGGGCATTAGGCTCTGCTCACCCATACAATTCCTTTACGCATGGGCTGTTAGCGCGAGTATGTGCGCCAATCCGATTAGTGTGGATACGCCCTAAGCGTTTCGGTTTGAGGTGTTCCTCTGTCTGTCTGTTTACGGTATTTTAGGTACGGTTTCAGGTATTTTGAACGTTGTCTTTGAGTTAGGTTTTAGGTGAATACGCTTGCAGAAATATGAGACTTAAGGGACGAAGGTTTTTATAAGGCAATTTTCACTCAATACACACTTAAAAATAAAAATCATATATACACCGTTTAATTTTGATCGTTTTGATACCGTGGAGGGTCGATCCGGTACATGAAAAACTATCGGACACTACAAATAAAGATAAAATAAAAAAATAATGTAATTTTTTTTTCTTAAACTATATACGCAACTATATACGCAAGTAAGATTAAATTCTTTAAGTAAACGAGTCAATGACCTTGTAGGTAGTTGTCGGTTGTTGAGTACTAACTACCTACAGGTCATTGAGCTCACCCAGCTCACGTTTACTTAAATAAATTAATTTCGTACATGCGTAATTTAATTAAAAGTTTAAAAAAAGAACTTTATTTATTAATTTTATCTTTACCAATCGATAGTGTTTCATGTACCGAATCGATCTAAATTTAACGGTATATATATCAAAGACTAGTCTAGAAACACTCGATGGACGAGAAAATACCATGCAGTTTCCCAACTGCAGCTACATTTGGCAGGTGCATGATATTTATCTCTTTCTCAGTTAGATCTACCTTTCAAAATCGAAGACTGGACTCGAAAGTCCAAAAAATATCATTGATTTAAATGTAATTTTATATGTTTTATTGAATTTCCCATACGTTTTCAAAACACGTTCATTACATACAGCCAGCATTACGTTTTCTATTGAGCCAGGCCATAAGATAAATCAGCTGACTGTAATCCTACTCAAGTTGCATGCGGGTTCCGTGTTCGAACCGTTTTCCTGTTTTATGCGGAACTCTAAAAAGTGGAGCACTTCGATTTACATAGCGAGTGTAAGAATTTGTTCGGTTTTATAGAAGAAACGAACCGTGTGGATAAAACATTAGAGAGAATTAAAAAAGGAAGTTTTAAATTGATGTAATTATGTCATTAAACAAAGCGTTTGGTGGCTTGCTTAGTACTTTTATTTTATTTTCCTTTTTATAAATACTGTGCGAGTCTCACATAAATGTTTTCATTCTTTCTTTAAAAGTCTTTGAGAGGGAGGCCCCATTTATTAAAATAAATAAATCACTAAAAACAAATATTTCTATATTTTTCTAGGAAAAACAAAAACAAAATTTTCGGCCAGATAAATTTCGTAAAATCGTGTGTAAAAAACGACAATTAAGATTCTCTTCGGCTCTCGGCAATCGGGTTAACAGATAAAATTTGAATCGATGCTGTCAAATATGATTCAGGCCTGACTGTACATCTTAATCCACATCCTTATTCCAGTATTTTTTTTTTTACGTTGTAAATGTGAATATATAACTATGTCTGTTTGTTACGCTTTCACGGTTAAACTACTGAATCAATTTTAATGGAATTTGAACCAGATTAAGGTCAAGTTCTACTCATTTTGAACTTTTCTAAACCTCTGGAAATCCACAAATATAAAAGATAACACCATGAAAAAATACTTTGTTAATATTGACCATATGACCAATAGCCGGGCAGAAATCAAAATATGATGTTAATTAGTTGGCTCGATAAAAAAAAAAGCGAATCTGATCGTAACTTACGATTTCAAACGTGTACCTATATCTATGAGATTACGTCACGGAGATACTAAAAAGTAACATAAAATAATAAAGCTTTTTAAAAGGGTCTGGCAAAAATAAAAATGTTAAAAAGTCTTTTTTTCTTTTTTATAAAAATAAAGCCGCCGTTAGGGGGCTGCGAAGTCGACATAGACCAGGGGGGAGTTCATACAAAATACGCTATGACTACAACTGACCCTTAAGATCAAGGACGGACGAGGCCGCACTTCGATTGAGACCTGAAAATCTGTTACTGCGCATTGAAGGCCAGAGTTCAACTTACTTGCCGCGAATAATAAGGTAGTTTAACAAAAGAGTCACCCGGGTGTCGCCACTGTGTGGAACACCCGGAGGACACGGTGGAGCACACTGTAGAGGTGTGCCCCGCCTGGGCAGAGCATCGCCGTGTCCTCGTGAGGGCGATCGGCGGCAGTGATCTCTGTCGCCGGATCTTGGCTCAGGCCATGGTCCGGAGTGAGGAGGAATGGCAGGCGGTCGTCTCCTTCTGCGAAGCAGTAATCCTAGCAAAGGAGAAAGCCGACCGCATCAGGCAGAGGCAACGGGGCGCTCGCCCCAGCCGCCGCCGGGATTCCGATCCCGATTTCCGGCCACTGTAGGCACGGGCTTGCAGAAGGCGTGCAATGGGTAGCACGCTGTCCGATCGTCCGCTAACCAACCGGACCGAGCCCAAGTCGTCGACGGCGCGTACATTTCCCGTGCGCCTCAAGGAGCTGTCAGCAAACCGTAGAGGCCCAGCCTGCTAACTGCAGGCAGGCAGGGTCGAAGCCTGCTGAGGTCATGGTCAGGTTCCGAAAGGAATACCCGGCCCCGGCACGATAGGCAACGAAGGAACGGGGTAGGTTTTTGGTCACTACTTCCCGCTCCGGCCAAGGGCGGGAATTGTCATTGGATGATTTTACCTAGCATAAAAAAAACCATCAAAGACGGACATGGGCTACTTTTTATTTAGCTTCGCATCAGCAACAATAGACGTTCACGAGAAGGAAACCGCTGGCAGAAACGATCAGTATAATTAGCTAATTAACACTTTAAAAGGATTTTTTTTATTGATATAAACTAGTGCTTAAATGCGATCCCACCTGATGTTAAGTGGGGCGCCATGACAAAAAACCTCCTCACTCTTTTTTTGTGGTATAACTACAAATTTACGTCTTCAGATTTATTCCTATACTTGTGCTATAAGACCTTACTTCATGCCAAATTTCAGGATTTTAGGACAACAGGAAGTAATTTTGATTCCCTTGGGAGTGTCGAAATATACGTTTTTTGCGACATTTTTGTTGTAATCTGTAATAAATATTATAATCTGGTTTTTCATGTGGCAACATTAGTGCTGTTCTTTAGTAATAAAAAAAAATGCAGACTGTCATGGCATCTGTAATTCTGTGTGCTGAATAAAAATAAACGTACTATCAATAATTACTAGTCTAATTAATTATGATCCACCACTCCAACAATTTTGACGTCGCATATTTTATTTTTATTTTTTCACAGCTTCAAGGGACCGCAGATTTGAGCATATGGTAATTTCAACTCGATACCTTCAAGATAAAGGGTCTTGACAGACAGACAGACGGACAACAAAGTGATACTATAAGGGTTTCGTTTTCCTTTTGAGGTACCGAACCCTAAAAATAAAATCGTATCAACAAACCTACATCTAGAGTAGGCAGCTTTGGTGTAACCCCATTCGAAGGATGTTAATGAAATTTTAGGCATATAACAAATTGCAGCTGACGCTTTGTCTCAAGTTTCAAAATGCATCAGCACTTTTGAGTTACAGGTGTATGTATGCAGTAGTACATACTAGGGAAATTAGGGAAATTACTAGAATATTTGTTGAAATTGTTAGTTGGCATACAATGTCCTTTCTTACAGACTCGGATTATGATAATGACTTTAAGATACCATAGTAATCCAGGCCTTGGTTCAGGCCGTTGTCCGAAGCGAGGAGGAGTGGCAGGCGGTTGCCTGCGAAGCATTAATGCTAGCAAAGGAGGAGGTCGCACGCGTGAGACTTTCGACGAATTTCCGGCCACCATAGGCGCGGGCTTGCGGACGGCGAGCAAGGGTAGCTCGCCGACCCACCGTCCGGTAACCGTCCGGACCGGGCCCAAGTCGTCGACGGCGCGTATAGTTCCCAGCAGGGTCAAAGCCCACTGGGGCGATTAGGAATGTGAAAATGAAACCCGGTTCCTTATTTTTTTATTTTATCTTCACAAATCGATAGTTTTATGTACCGGATCGACCCTCTACGGGATTAATATGACCAATATTTAACGGTGTATATATTAAAGTGAAATACCACTCACTGTTCTTCAAGATACAGGATTGTTTCCTAGTTTGAAGGACAGTGATCTTATTTATGTGAAATGGCCACTTTCATTTTTAGTGTATCTAGACTGATGTTATTGTTAAAATGGCTTTAATTTTCTTTGCGCAATAAATATTTTACTTACTTTTACTTACTTACTTACTGATTAATCAGGAAATCATAGAAACTCAATACGACTGAGTGAAGACGTCCACTAAGAACGGATTTAACGGAACTCCCCCCCTAAGGGGGTAAACCGACTTTTACGCAGGCGAAGCCGCTGGCAGAAGCTAGTTCCTTATAAAGCTTTATTTCTAAGCCACGTAACCCCGCTTCGCTCGCTCCGCTCTTCGCTCCGAGAGCCCAGGTGCGAACCTCTAAAATATTTATTGCTTTTCGTAATCAATGGCGTCTATACATAGTAAATTTCATTTGTTTGCTCACAATCTTTTAGCCTGAATATAACAGTGTTTGAAGGGTCAATGTCGTGGTCGTTTGTATTTTATTTATTTACACCGTTAAATTTTGATCGTTTTAATCCCGTGGAGAGTCGATTCGCTGCATGAAACGCTATTAATTAGTAAAGAGAAAATTAAAAAATAAAGATTTTTAAACTCGAATTAATTTTCGCTCGGCCGCCCGCCCCGCACCACTGCCCGCTGACTTCGCGACCGTAGGCTGACCCCACAATTTTTTTCGGTGTTTCTTCTCAAGGTAGTAGCTGAAAAACACCGGCCTCCTATAGTTTAAATGACGAAAAAAATTAAGAGTAAAAGTGAGGGCTTGCGGGCGGCGAGCAATGGGTAGCTTACTGTCCGACCGTCCGGTAACCGACAGGACTGAGCAAAAGTCGTCGACGACGCGTACTATTTCCGCGCGCCTTAAGGAGCTGTCAGCAAACCGTAGAGGCCCAGCCTGATAGCTGCAGGCAGGCAGGGTCGAAGCCTAGGGGGAGGGAAGGGTCGGCTTCTGAAAGGAAGGCTCGACCCTGGTATAATAGGCAAAGAAGGAACGGGGTAGATTTTTAATCAGTAAGAATCTGACACTATTTCCCGCTCTGCCCAAGGGCGGGATTGTCATTGAATGATTTTACCTGGCATAAAAAGGGTAAAAGTGTTTTTTAAACCAATTTGCAAAATAGATATCATTAATACGTTCAATGTGTACGAGTTAGGGCCAAATTCACCTATAAAACTAATCGTGATTATTCAAAACAAAACACAGGTTGAGCGTCTAATCGAAATTATAGCTTCATTATGCGTTTCACCGCTATGAATTGAATCTAGTACAAGCTAACTCAGTTTCAATTCTTTTGTGTTCACCCATGTTCGATACGGGTTTTTAAACTTGATTACGCTGAGCTCAGTTTAGTTGAACTTAGTTTTATAGTGAATGATGAAATCAGCCCTAAATTATTTAAAAAATATGAAATAAATAAATAATATTAATAAAATAACCAGCTAATTTCAGGAGGCACTTCAATAAAACACCCAAGAGGCGAGTATCAACATAAAGTGCCCACATTTACAGCATAACAACTCTTGTGTGGGGTCCAGCTATTATACAAATTTGCCGGGCAATAAAGAATATTTATGAAGGCACCTTTGCACTGTAATTACCTACGTAGAAGAACAATTTATATGTAAAACAGGTATTGTAATGCTGCCTGGTACTACGTTGTTGTAAATACCAGGTACGGTGTATCGATAACAGCCAGATTATTGGTTGGAGTCCACTAAGTGGAGAGTCAGGTGTTCTGGAAAGTATGGCTCTGGGTTTCGCGTGATTTATTTGATGGAGGTTCACGTTGCGAGTTGTTTTATAGAAATATTATTAGGTGTACTAATAATTTTTCGCTGTTTTTTTATTATGAATTTGGTTCCCTAATGTTTCACTAATACTCCATTGATAAATTAATTAATAACTAACGTTTCCTATTTACCCTGGAGTGCACCAAACGCCTTCAGCTCTTGAGATAAGATAAGATTCATTTATTTGCTCAAACTGGTCGACTGTCCTTAGGTTTTTTTTTTTTTTGGGTAGGTAAAATCATCCAATGACGAATCCCGCCCTTGGGTGGGGCGGGAAACAGTGTCAGACTTTTACTGACTAAAAACCTACCTTTCCATTCCTTGCCTTTATCCTGGGGCCTTTGGTGACAGTCTCACATAACCTTTGGCCCCAGTAGGCTTCGGCCCTGCTGGACCCCTACAGTTTGCTGACAACTCCTTGAGGCGCGCGGGAACGGTGCGCGCCGTAGACGACCTGAGCTCGGACCGGTCTGTTACCGGGCGGACGGACAGCGAGCTACCCATTGCCCACCGTCCGCGAGCCCGCGCCTACGGTGGCCGGAAATTGGGATCGGAAACCCGGCGGCGGCGGCGGCGTGTCCGCCTTTGCCTAAGGCGGTCGGCCTCCTCCTTTACTAGCATTACTGCTTCGCAGAAGGAGGCGACCGCCTGCCACGACTGTCCTTAGGTAAATTATCGAATCTGAAAATTGTCATTTTTTGCTTCTGTTTTAAGCTTAATAAAAACTAGCTGGTTTAATAAAAAATATTTTGTTCAATGATTCTTAAGCCAAACCTAAATATGAAACCAAATTTATATACAGATATGATATAGTTATTAATGACAAGGTATCCATAAAATAAACTTCAAATCCCCTTCTTGTAAAGTAAGCTTTTCATTTCCGATAATTTACTTAGGGACAGTCGATGTTTATATCAACAAGAAAGTGCATGTTAGAAGTCATAAAGAAAAAAAAATGGTTCAGCCATATTTGCTACATACTTGGGAGTTGAAATTCTCTCATATCTCAACTTAAGCTGGTTCATTGAGTCCAAAGCCAAGGCTGCAAGGAAATCCAGCGTTCTTGCAAATGTCCTGCGGTACTTCACACCAGGACATCTTCTAATGTTATACAAAGCACAGGTCCGATCGTATGTCGAGTACTTCAGCGACATATGGGCTTGTGCTGCAAAATGTCATCAAGCTAATTGGTGATCTAGATTTGGTTAAGATCAATCTTCAAAGCCTGGAGCACAGGCGCTGATTTTGGAAGAATGTATGTTTCTTGTTTTATCCGCTTGAAATTTCTAATTCATTTAGCTAGGAAATTCAAGCCAGTAGAATAATTTCTCCGGGGCATGTAAAGCTTCATTACTTCAGCACTTTTTTTGGTTGTTGCAACTGTTGATTCTTACCTCCAAGAGTTGTAGTGGCTTTGAATAGTATGGCGGGTCATTCCAGTTAAAAATTGTATACGATTGCACGTTGTTTCCATGTTTTACCCGATAACTCCCAAAGGCTAGAATTTTCAACACAAAAATGCAGTGTTGCTGCGTTTTTGTGTTGCAAATTGTTACTACACCTTTGGGAGTCCAAAAACTAATTAGATTTACACCGGTTAAAACCTACCTCGTATCTCTGACAAGCTTTACTGTTGATCATGAGGTCTTGACTTCGATGTTCGGGTCGGGAAAAGTGTTATTGGGTTTATTCTTCTGGAATTTTCAATACCTGCTCGAAATCTGTATTTGTAAGTACCCAGATCTTGACAATAAGCTTGCGGCGCTGACCAATATTGGGTCAAGAAATGGGGAAGTATTATACTTCTCTTCCTCAGGGTTAAGAGTGAGGGTGTGTCAGACTTTTACAGACTGATAATGAAACTAATATTCAACATTAGTTTTAGTATATTATTATGCGAAACCCGAAACACGTGTCAATTTAGTCAATTTATGTGAAGAATCTACTCGTATGTACAAAACATAACTGTATCATGAAAAATCGCATAGTTATAGCATTAGACAAAAGAAGTTCATAGAAGCAGGTGTGCACAACATACATTTTTGGAGATAAATTCAAACAAATTTAATAAATTTTAACATTATTGGAAGGTAAATACTAAGCATATTTCGTAGTACGCGGCAAATAAGTTAACCCGTTGCTACGGTTACGCGTAGCTTCCCCGCTTCAATTGAGATTCGAAAATCTGTAATAGTACGCCGGAAATAAGTTGAACTAAAATGGCCGTCGTTGGTATGATTGCGCGTAGCTCCCGGCTGTGCCGCACTTCGATTGAGACCCGAAAATCTGTTATTATTTTGGTTCAACTTATATGCCACCTAACATAACATAGCATAGCATCAGCCATATAATGATCTCACTGCTGGGACTTAGTGCTCCTCTCTAGGAGAGGGAATGGGCCGTGATCCATGAGTCTTCGAATTTTTGGTTTTAGGATGTGCCGGTTTCCTCAAGCTGTTTTTCTTCACCGTTTTGAAAGTAGTGGTGATGAAATAAATTACACAACGTAATGCGCCTAGCTGGGTTTGAACCCGC
The DNA here is from genome assembly GCA_958295575.1 of Leucania comma. Classification (NCBI taxonomy): domain Eukaryota; kingdom Metazoa; phylum Arthropoda; class Insecta; order Lepidoptera; family Noctuidae; genus Leucania; species Leucania comma. Next base: position 2,642,738 of record OY282484.1, read on the forward strand.
GACCTACAACTCGTAAGTCGGGGCAGTTACCACTCGGCCACCACTGCTCTTATACACAACGTCGCCGCGTATTGTAATATATTTTATTATCACGATATTCAGTACACATTCGGAGTACAGGTGGACGCAATTCTCCTAAAATAATCTCATAATCGTTCTCTATGGCACCCAGGGGACGCTATCGGGCAAATTCGACGTATTTTGGAATCGAAATAAAGCTTAGTTGCATGGCACCAATAAGTACCGTTAAAATTGACATTATTAATTGCTGTTTCGTTTACGTTATTTATATGCTGAGTTGAGACTTAGTAAGAAGTAGTTTTTTATTGTTTATATTGTTTGTATGTATGATTGTAAAAATATTATTTATTACGTACTTTACTAGCGGTCTGGGCAGACGTTGTCCTTGTTGAAAACTGACCTATCGTAAGAAAAAAAACCGGGCAAGTGCGAGTCGGACTCGCGCATTGAGGGTTCTGTACGAACTTACCTACGAAAACCGTTCAATTCTCGAATTGAGTTACGAAGATTTTAACGAATCGCAAATTTTTTTTTTGTGACGTAACAACAAATTTAGAGTTTTCAGATTTTGTCCTATATTTGTGCTACAAGACCTAGCTTCATGCCAAATTTCAGGATTCTAGGTCAATGGGAAGTACCCTATGAATTTTGATTCCCTTGAGAGTGTCGAAATACAGGTCTTTTTGCGTATAAGCGGCCTTATCTTATTTTCTCCGTTAATTTTGAAATTTGATTTTTTCACAGCTTCTAGAAACCGCAGACGCAGTATGACGAGGTTTTAATTTCAACTCAATAGTGCTACACATTCCCGATATAAAGGATCTCGACTGAGAGACAGACAGACGGACAACAAAGTGATCCTATAAACTTTATTTTTAGGGTTCCGTACCTCAAAAGGGAAAAACGTAACTCTAAAAATAAGCTTTATTGTTTATGGCCCCTCAGATAATTATTTAAGAAACAGCTTTGTTGATTTGTGCCTCTCAGGCATCCTGTTTAAGCAGTTCCTTTTACTTCGCATCAGTTCAAATCACAGGCTAATATTACTGTGGTTCCACGCGCGCCTTAAGGAGATGTCAGCAAACCGCAGGGGCCAGGAACCCCTGCCAGCCTGGAGCCATGGGTTAAGAGAAAATGAACACCTAGGGCCCTAGAACGCTAGGCAAAGAAAGAACAAACGAGTGGGTTTTTCACTAATAAAACTAATCGCGATTATTTAAAAATACAGTTTGAGCGTCTAATCGCGATTATAGCTTCATTTTGCGTTTCACCGCTATGAATTTAAATCTAGTTTATGCTAAACTCAGTTTCAATTCTTTTGTTTTCGCCCATTTTCGAAATGGGTCTTTAAACTAGATTAAGCTGAACTCAGTTTGGTTGAACTAAGTTTGTATAGTGAATGATAAAATCTAACCTAGTCAGTAAAAGTCTGACATGTTGCTCCGCCCAAGAGCGCGAGAAGTCATTGGATGGATCTATGGTGGCTTTGCCAAGTAACAGGTAAAAAAGAAAAAAGGTGTATAATATAACAGCAATCAAAATTCATCTTATATATAAAAATGAGTATTTGGGAGTTGTGGAACAGAGAGTAAAGTCCCACATACCTCCGTTGAAAAGGGAGGATCCTCCGACCAGACAGGTGTTATATCTGGTGGGCTACTGCCCGATAGATGTTTTTGGGTTTGTTCTTTATGTTCCAATCGCGCCGCGAATCTTACTTGCGCGATGCAGGATTAGTTCTTTTGTGACGACATAGATGTCGCTACAAGTAGCTGTTCGTTAGTCTCGCTAAAACTCAAGAAAGGCTTGTCCGAGTTGGTCTTGAAATATTCGTGATAGTTCAGGGAAGGTTTAAACGGTGAGAAAATATGGAAAAATTCAAGTTAAGTTCCCACCTAAATATAAAGGTTTAGATTATTTTCTTGCTTCTCTCCTTCCTTTAACCCATAGCCAGTCTACCCTTAAACTAACCTGTCAAAACCAAACGTCAAAATTATTGATTGACAATCCGTCCTTGACGCTACCGTCTTCCGCTTCCCTATCGAATTCGTTTGCGTACGGAACCCGTTTTATTACGAACTAACTTCTTTGGAATTGATTTAAACTGACGCAGACCGTTAAACTTTATGGTGGCCCTTGAATACAAATGTAGTTTTAATTTCTGTGTGTGGCCATTAGGTTCGAGGATAGTGTTCAATTTGTAGTTATTTGGTGGTGTTTCTGTTTTTTAATAATATTTAGACCAGTGATTGACTGCAATCCCGACTGATGGTAAGTAGTGATGCAATCGTTGATGGTGAATCGCAATAATTTATTAGGGGCCGTTCAAGTATTACGTTAGCAGTTTTTTTTTGCAAATATCGTCGAGAGACCCCGCTCTGGCAGGCCCCGGTTCCGGGATCGTAGTATGAATAAAAAGAATCGAGGAGACCTCTATGTATATTGATCACTTCATTACACTTCAATGACTGCAAGGAGACGGCCGAAACAACGAACTGTATTTTTTCCTATTAAATTTTCAAACCTATTCTAGAACTGCTAACAAAACATCTATCAAGCCAGTCCGTTAATTAATACGCAAGAACCTCATGCGATCTCCCTCGAACTTCACGACATTAACCCGAAGGGGTTAATGTCGTGTCTGTTTTGCTTATTTTTGCTAACGAAGGTTAGCAAAAATAAGCAAAACACCACCCCCTCATGCTTTAGAAAACATTGACACATGCATTTTCAATGTGTTCTGGTTTTCTTATTCATTTATGAGTTATAGAGAGAGCAGTGGTGGCCGAGTGGTAACGGGTTCAAACCCAGCCTGGCGCATTACTTTGTGTAATTCATTTCATCACCACTGATCTCAAAACGGTGAAGGAAAACATCGTGAGGAAACCGGCATGTCTTAGAACCAAAAATTCGAAGACATGTGACATCCACCAAACCGCACTAGACCCGCGTGGTAGATTACGGCCCATTTCCTGTCCTTGAGAGGAGGCCTGAGTCCCAGCAGTGGGAACATTAAAAGGCTGATGATGATGGTGATGACGAGTGGTTATAAGTCTAGAAATAAGGAATATGCTTGAAATAGAGGCTGACTTTAAGTCTTCAAAGATATTGGATGTTGGTTGCTTTCGTGAGATTTGGAACATCGATATTGTTCTCTTTAAAAACTAACAAAGTATACCGCTGACTAAATCACCATCCAAACCCCCCAGTCCCCCAAAAATAAGCAAAACAAAGACCTCTTGTAGTGCTTACGTAATACTTGAATGGCCCCGTATGAGCCTATTCACTCCAACTTTGTAGACACCTAAGTTGTTTAGATACGTTCCCATTGCTTAGGCTCCGGCCTTCTCTCGAAGATATGAAATGACCCGTAATCTTTTTTTATTGTTTCGTTTTAATATTTTTTATTTTAAGATATTTATAGTAATGTTGTTTGTCCTGTGTGATTAACAAATAAATCTTCCTTTCTTTTCTTTCCTGCGAATGAAGTCACAGGTAAAGTGCTAGTCGACAGATTTAGCGGCCGTACCTGATACTATTTTTTGTAGCATTCTATAAAGTTGTGAAGTTTGCCCTGTCGTGACGAGCGACCGCACTTCTGATGCAATTTCAACAACGTCCCCCCTTTCACCCCTTTTCTTGCGATTAGTAGTTACTCTGTAGGTTTGTGTCCCAGCTGAGGTGAGATTGGCGATGGCTATTCTTTTTGTTTTATTTGGAAAGTCCTCAAATAACTGTTCCAGCTTTGAATGCTGCGAGAGGCAATGTCTAAATCAGATGTGTACAAAGACACATTAGCGAGGCCTTTTTCTCTTGTAAATTTGAAAAATTTAGGCACAGGAAATGATTTGTTCCATTCTAAAACCAATAAACAAATACCACTGGTACTTGTTTCTAGTCATATTTACGAAAGTGTTTATTTTTATTTATTTTTTTATGATAGGTAAAATCATCCAATGACAAATCCCGCCCTTGGCCGGAGCGGGAAGTAGTGTCAGCCTCTTATTGACTAAAAACCTACCCCGTTCCTTCGTTGCCTATCGTTCCGGAACCGGGTATTCCTTTCGGAAACTGACCCATGACCCCAACAGGCTTCGACCCAGCCTGCCTGCAGCTAGCAGGCTGGGATTATTTTGAACAAAATTGTAGCTAAGGTGATGGTTATCCTATGTTTTGTTATCCATTATCTAAATGTAGGTATATAAAAGGAGGAACTGACTGATTGACATATCAGACTTAGACTAGCCTGTCGGTCTAGTGGTTAGTGGTCCTGACTGCTGTGCCGTGCGCATTGTGGGTTCGATTCCCACCCAGAACAAATGTTTGTGTGATGAACATGATCGTTTGTTCTGTTTCTGGGTATAATTTATCTACTTATAATATGTATGTATTTAGAAATATATAAGTATAGTTCAGACCAGTGTAGTACCTACTCATAACACAAGCTCTGCTTAGCTTGGGACTAGACGGCGTTGTGTGATAGTTGTAAAAAAAATTTTAAAACACAGCCGAAATTACTGGGATTAGGAACATTAAGCAGCACTAAGAAGGGGTTTTTGAAAATTCAACTTTTAAGGGGATGAAAAGGGGGAATTTTTTATGTATCCAAAATGTTATAAGCAGGTATTGGCTTTGGCGGACCCCACCTTCTGCCATAAAACTTCCGTTAGGCAGAAGTAATGATTTTTGAAAAAATCCAATCATACCATGAACTCAAATGCAGGTGAATTTTTTGCGGGTGCAATGGCCGAATCTGAAACTGTGAGGTATATTGGAAAATACTCAAAGGAAACCCCTTACGGTTTCGATATTGATGAAAGTGGAACTGCATCATTGGATTTTTTGAAGAATTTATACCCTGACGCGGTTTCCAACGTACGTGGTACAAAGCTAACGTAATAGCGAAGCGAAGAGGCGCGAACAAAAAAAAAAATCGTGATACTTTATTGAGGTAGTTTACGTGAGTGGCTGCGGGGCGTTTTAAATAAATTGCGACTATGATTAAAACATGGTGCCATAGTAACTTTTATTAAGCTCAAAAATATGTACCTACTGTAGCGACATCCATGTCGTCACAAAAAGAACTAATCCTGCATCGCGCAAGTAACATTCGCGGCGCGATTGGAACATATAGAACAAACCCGAAATCATTTATCGGGCAATAGCCCACCAGACATAACACCTGTCTGGTCGGAGGATCCTCCCTTTTCAACGGAGGTATGTGGGACTTTACTCTCTGTTCCACTACCCCCAAACTGGTGACCCTCGACAAAGAACGTCAGCGCAGCCTTCGTGCAGCAACTACCTCGTGACGTCATCATCACTTCCTCAAGCTTTCGAGCAGCGAGCCATACAGCCAGCACCCACGGCTATATGGGTATCCTGACCACCAGCATGCCTACTTGGTCATACCTGGTCATCACCCTCAGCCTCATCAGCGACCTTGGCTAAGCACTTGCACCTTCGGCCAGTCACATGAAGAGTATTGAAGAACCTCTCCTGGTCGACGACAGCAGTCAAGCCCTACGTCGCACAGCACCGCTCCGACTCACTGGAGCCAGCCGCACTACTCCGACTCACTGGAGCCTGCAGCATCGTATCCCGAATCACTGGGATAGCACCACCCCGACTCACTGGGGCATCACCGCAGACAGTTCCGACTCACCGAGAACTATGCGGAATCCGGTTCCGACTCACTGGAGCCAGCCGCAATACTCCGACTCACTGGAGCCTGCAGCATCATATCCCGACTCACTGGGATAGCACCACCCCGACTCACTGGGGCATCACCGCAGACAGTTCCGACTCACCGAGAACTATGCGGAATCCGGTTCCGACTCACTTGAACCAACCTCCATTGGCCTGGCACGCATCACACGACGCATCAAGAACCATCGATCTCCGATCTCCGGAGGGGAGTGATGTAGCGACATCCATGTCGTCACAAAAAGAACTAATCCTGCATCGCGCAAGTAACATTCGCGGCGCGATTGGAACATATAGAACAAACCCGAAATCATCTATCGGGCAGTAGCCCACCAGATTTAACACCTGTCTGGTCGGAGGATCCTCCCTTTTCAACGGAGGTACGTGGGACTTTACTCTCTGTTCCACTATCCCCAAACCTACCTTACGATATAACACACATGGCTTTTGAAATTGGAAAGAAAGGAAAAGAAAGGAAAGTAAAAGAAAAGAAAAGAAAAGACAAGAAAAGAAAAGAAAAAAAAGAAAAGAAAAGAAAAGAAAAGAAAAGAAAAGAAAAGAAAAGAAAAGAAAAGAAAAGAAAACCACATTTCAGTTTGTGCATCTTTATTTAGTTAGGTACTTGTCAGTTTCCATATTCTCTTGCCACCAGCATTACGAAATACTTTATTATTATTATTACTATGAGCCCGTTGTGTTCCAGTGCCGTTGTTCCACTCTTTTCTGAATTACGAAATACCTACTTAATATTAAACAGATTTGAAAAATACTTCATTTTATTTGCGATTTTAATAAAGTTACTTTTTGACTAAAAATAAAAAAAAAATCAGGCCAACTTCCCAATTACGTATCTATCCAAACCAATACCAAGCAACACCATTATTTTACACTAAATCCACATAGTCTAATGAAACTTTCGCCTTGTATTAGCGTTCGCCTAGCTCATCAGGTAGGACAGTAGGACACAAATTATACAAATTGAGTTGTACAAGACGACTTCACAGCAGTGTTGCCAACTCAATAACAGAGAAAACTACTTCTTTACTAAAAGTAAAAAAAAAATGTAGGAAACTGTAAATATAAAGCAAACTGGACAAGCTAAAAACACAGGATTGGTGCCTTGATACACTGATATTTGAAAGCGGGAGTCCACGAAAGAAATGGCGGAAGGACCCGCATGTCTTCACTAAGATTTGAAAGAAAAAGTGAAAACTGTGATCATTGAAAAAAATTGAGCTTTGCCCAGTAGTGGGATGATACGGGTTACAGGTAATAATAATTATATACATAAAAAACATAAGAAATAATAAATATAATATAAATGATCAAATTTTTTATCTGATCAATACTTCCTATATTATAGAAAAATCATAAACAGGCATAATCACTATGATATCTAATTATAATAAAAATAAAATTGAATCTAAATGTTTCGTGCATACCTCGAAAATAACTGGACAAATTGGATTGAAATTTTTTTTAAAGGGCCTAACTAAAAACTATAGATAAATCTACAGTTTGAACGGTAAGGTTGGCAACACCGTTTCACAGACACAATATAGTTGTACCACTCTTTTTGTAATGTCGGGTAACTGGAGACCACTAGACGGTGGAGATGGTAATTAGTTTGTGGAGATAGTTTTGTTAGAACGTTCTAGAGAAGTGTAAACATGTTTTTACCGTAAAAATATCTGTAGTGTAATTGGCTTTAGACGTAGGTATATTGTTACGTTATGTGATATTGTATAAAATCTTGTACAGATTATTTTTTTCTTAGTAAAAGAAATATCTTTCGTAGGTGGATTTAAATAGGAATATTTTATCTTTGTTTTGAGCGAGCAAAAAATTAGAACGGCTAGACAGGCCTCAAATTCAAGTAGCAATTTAATTTCGTCGATAAAATCTACGTCAACATGTTGGAAATTTTCCTACATTTTGAAAGAATTGGTGTCGAAACTGCGTGTAGGGGATGTAACGCGGACGGCCCCCATCTCGGTATTACCTACGCAGTAACTAGTTCAACTCGGTGTGCATGCAGTCGTGTTTTTGGAGAACAAAAGGGACGGAGCCGGCTCTCCGCGACGTGTAGAGAGTGTACCTGTGTTTATCCACACATTTGTGTTTTTTAATGTCTTCTGCGTCATTGGCTGATCTTTATTAAGATTGGCTACCGTAATCAAACACATGACATGTGTATTGTCCCCATTCTGAACTATAGTGCACAGACTTGGTCTTTGACTAACATCCAAAAGTCCAAACTCAAGGTTTGCCAGCGTGCTATGGAGCGCAGCATACTCTGTGTAAAATTAACAGACCACGTTTGAAACACTATACTGCGCTCCAAAACACAAATCGTTGATGTGGTTCAAAAGACTGCCCAACTTAGGCAGGACAGGTCTGCCGCATGTCTAACGAGTTGCGGGTCCGTAAAACACAGGATTGGTGCCCGGAAACAGCGACTCGGGGCCGCGACAGACCACGAAGGAGATGGCGGGACGAACTGGATGTCTTCCTTAAGAATTTGAACGATAAAGCGAGTAACCGTGATAGTTGGAAAGGATGGAGGGAGGCCTTTGCCCAGCAGTGGGAGAGAACCGGCTAACTATAATAAGGAATAGCATCAAGATTATTAGCACAAAAGTTACACGTGTAGTCACATCTTAGGGCTGTAGGTAGAACGAAATCTATTGGATTAATGTAACAATATTGAAGCTTTTCAATAAACTCGGGATTTTGTAGAATCAATTATTGTGATGTCTCATATTTGGAATCGTATTTTTGACATAATTTCTTTATGATATTTTTAGTTATTGAGATATTGTTTATTTGGGTGTGAAATTTGTAATCATGTCTCTTTTACGATATAAATAAAATGGACTTACAAATAGTTTTTAGTTTCATGTCATTGTCCGCTGGATGCGAGACGCATAGGATCGTACTTATATGATTTTTTTTAGGTGGTTAATCATTCAATTACTTCTCCCTCTCCAGGGACTTTTACTGACTAAAACCACACCTATGTTCCTTCAGTTACCTAGCGTTTTAGGACCACAGGTTTCCCTTTCAAAAGTCGACTCATAGTTCTAGCAGGCTTCAATCCTGCTGGGGCCCTACGGTATTAATAACATCGAAGATCGTGGAAGACTACGCGCCATCGACGACTCGGACTCGGGCTCGGTGTCCAGACAGTTATCGGACGGCCGGACGGCGAGTTACCGAACGCTCAACTGCTCTACTAGTGCCATTGACATTTCCTGCTACCCACAGTCATCTAACCCTTAATATAAAAATACATATAAATGCGCCATCGCACAGAAATATGACAGCCATTTAGTACATATTTATAAGCATGTTCGTGAGGGACAATTTCACACATGACATAAGTGTTCCATTATATCCAACGGTTGAACCAAACCAATTCAATATCATAGACTGGAAAAAGGAAATTGAAGGTCCTTGGGAGAAGGTGGGTTGCTACTGTCGGCTGGACTTTGAAGAAGCATAATCAGATTGAAAGACAAAAAAGATGGTGATTTTGTATGGGACAAACTACAAATGAAATAACTGATTAACTTTTATACACTAAAATAAAAATGTAGCGCTGCGATATTTAAAAAAAATGTAGCGCTAGAGTATTCGGGATTGTGAGAATTTTTGGCGGGATTTTTTTAAATATAGAGCTTTTTTAATTATGCAAATGGATGCCTAATTGTGATGTAAAATTGCTGTGGTATTGGGGTGTTGTATTTGTATCATTGAAACAGGCGTGATCTCGGTAAAATATGCTGAAAATGTTATTGTAGTGTTGACTACCTCAGCGAAGCTTGCCAAAGAGGCTGTCTCAATATATTTGCTGTTAAATAATTACATCTATTATTCTAATGTCACTACGAAAGACTTATTAAAATTTTATCAAGCAAGAAAACATCGACGTATGACTAGGCAATATATTGTCTAATCATCATCATCATCATCATCATCGTCAGCCTTTTTAATGGTCCCACTGTTGGGACGCAGGCCTCTTTTCTAGAAGAATGGACCGTAATCCACCACGCGGGCCCAGTGTGGGTTGGTGGAAGTCACATGTCTTCAAATTTTTGGTTCTAGGACATGCCGGTTTCCTCACGATGTTTTCCTTCACCGTTTTGATTTTATTTTATTTTCTGCTCGCTCGCACTGGCACCCCACATACAGGCATTTGTTTGCACTCATACGGAGGAAATGAAACAGCCACGCTAGCTGGCCAACAGCCCGGACTGCCTGTAGTCCGGCATTTAGCGAATCTACATGAGATTGGAATACTTTCGGCGGTATTATAGACCTCGCCGTTTGACTGGGAGAATGTTGATAGATTTTTGTTTTGCTGTTTTTAGGGTTCAGTATCTCAGTCAGCAAGAACTGGACAACAATGTGATCCTATAAGGGTTCCGCCCTTTTTCTCAGGAACGAACAACGATTACTCAGATCTAAAGATAAATATTAAAGCTTCATTTAGACGTTTATTTTGACACTCGCTGTCCGTTGACCTCGAATCATGAAGTTTGACCTGAAGCTAGGTCTCATAGCAGAATTTTATAAAAAAGTCTTCCAATTAAAATTTTTTAACTTCACTAAGAAAATTGGTCAAGTGTGAGTTGGACTCGCACATGACGGGTTCCGTAATGTAGTGCGGACCCCGGAACCGAAACAATGTCACTTTTACTGTCTTGGTGCAGCGTACAAATCTACGAATATTGACGAATATTGCATCCGACAGTTTACACAAAAAAATAATAATATTGAACAAAAATCAACAAAAATATCACGTTGGTTGTATGGGAGGCCCCCTTAAGTATTAATTTCTAAAGTGAATATACAAATAAATATTTCAAGTTTCTACTTTTTACCACTATTAATATCGAGCAAAAAATGACAAAAAAATCACGTTTGTTGTATGGTAGCCCCACATAAATATTTATTTTATTCTGTTTTTAATATTTGTTTTTATAGTAGCAACAAAAAAAAAAAAACATCATCTGTGAAAATTTCAACGGTTTAGCTATCACGGTTCATGAGATATAACCTGATGACAGACAGACGGACTGTGAAGTTTTAGTAATAGGATCCCGTTTTTACCGTTTAGGTAAAGGAACCCTAAAAATATTTTTATGCAATTCGAAAAATTTTTCGAGAAGAATGATAATAATGTTTTCTTGACATAAAGAGGCTGTTACTGATACTGATAAACTGATTCAGGAACCGAGCTATTTGCATAGGTATTGGCAAGTTTGTGCAGAAGCCTCGGTACGCGAGGTTTACTCGCACTTGACTGTTTTTTTTAAATCTAATGATGCATTTTAGTTTTCACAAAAATTGAGCCGGAGGCTTTCTTAAACAGTTATCGTTTTATTCAAAGACATTTTTGGTGAGCGTGTGGACTGTATAATTGTGTAATGGAATGGAAATAAAAATGGTAGTTACAACGTAATATTTTTAATATGCGTAAACTAAGAAAAAGCCACAATATAGTTGCTTGACAGCAGATGACACACATTGGAAACAAAACACTAAACATCATAGCATTGTAAAAAAGTATATAAAAATATCAAAAGAGGTTTATTGTAAGACTCCAGACAGTCGCCAATAGACATTAAATATAGACTACCAATAGACAGGACATAGCGAACAAAAACGTGATCCGATAGTTGTTACCTAGGAGTAGTAAGTCGCTCAGTCTAGTGTGGACTATTTACTCTGTAATTAATTAGAATTCAATAATTTTCGCAAATAGTTTTAGAACATAGCGTAAAAACATATAAATTACAAATTTAATTCGCATGTTTTTAGCTGACATAGGATGACAGTTTTTCTAAGACATTTCTTCTGATGTCCGCTCTATATCTCTTTGGTTTTATTCCTCATAGTTTTAATTTTGGCTATCAACCACGTCCATTCTTCCTGTCCTGTCCTGTATATCTAATTATTTCTTATTTCTTCAATCGTTACGAGTCCTTGACAAGGTTTCATTAATAATATTAAATACTTAATAATGTCTAAGTAGAGCGTGGAAAAATACAGTTTTTTCTTGTAGAAATATTTTTTTTTGTAAGATTTCAGATTAATAAGAGAAGATTGTTCGAGATAAGTAGTTTGTAATAACTTTTATTACCGGAATAAATTAGTTGTCTATTAGTTCAGGGTTTTGGAAAACATACAAATATTTATGCCTTGAAAAATATTATTAAATATTTGAACTACTTTTTAGGGTTCTATACTTCGAAAGAAAAATACAGGACCCATACTTATCACTTTTTTGTCCGTCTGTCTGTCTGTTTTTCTGTCAAGACTCTTTATTTCAGGAACGCGTGGAAGTATTTGTTAAAAATTATAACTAATTACTCAGGTCTGCGGTCCCTTTGTTTTTTAGGTGGGAAAATCATCCAATCACTTCTCTCTCCCTTGGGCGGAGCGGGAGATTGTGTTAGACTTTTACTGGCTAAAAACCTATTCCTGTTCCTTCGTTACCTTCGTTCCAAGGTCCCGGGGTTCACTCCAGTAGGCTTCGAAACTGCTGGGCTTCGACGACTTGAGCCCGGTCCGGATGGTTACTGGACGGTAGGACGGCGAGCTACCCATTGCTCACCGTAAGCAAGCCCGAGCCTATGGTGGCCAGAAATCGGGATCGGAATCCTTGCGGCCGGCGGCTGGGGCGTGAGGGTCACTCACGCGTGCGGTCTCCTCTTTTGCTAGCATTACAGCTTCGCAGAAGAAGGCGACCGCCTGCCTTTCCTCCTCGCTTCAAACCATGGCATGTACAAGGCCAAACAAGGGCAAACTTCTAAGTTAACGAAAAAAATGTAGATTAGTTTTTACGGAACCCTCGTGAGTTCGACTCGCACTTGCCCAGTTTTGTTTCAAGTGGGAAAACATCAAATAAATTCTCCAGCTGTGGGTAGAACGAGAGGGAGTACCTTTAATAATAATTCTTGACCCTTCAATAGTGCCTGTAAATGGTTTATTTTAAATAAAATGCCTTGAATCTTTAAATATCAACTACCTGATGGTAAGCAATGATGCAATCAATGGGGCGAACTAGTTTATTAAGAGCCTATTCACTCTAGCCTTGAAGACACCTAAATTAAAATCGGACGGGAAGACCGCAGCAAGCAAATTGTTCTTGTCCTTTGATATACGCGGTATAAACGACGAGGCGAAACGCTTAGACCGGACCGTAGAGGTTTCAACAAAGTAAGGGTGGTTGCTCCCCGTACGTCGGTTTAGCATTTGTTAAACATGCATTTCTTAGTCACAGTTTCAGGTTTTCTCAACAATTTAGGCTGTTGAAAAACAAGAGGCACTTTGCTTGCCCTAAATTCTACAGTACAGTTGGCACAGAGATGCCAACAATTCAGTATATAACAGCAAAATTACATCCCTAAGAGCTGATTCCATCATTTAATATAAAAACTTAGTTCAACTAAACTGAGCTCAACGTAATCTAGTTTAAAGACCCGTGTCGTAAACGTGGGCGACAACAAAATAATTGAAACTGAGTTTAGCGTAAACTAGGTTCAATTCATCGCGGTGCAGCGGTGAAATGAAAAATGAAGCTATAATCTCGATTAGGCGCTCAAACTGCGTTTTGTTTTATATAATCGCGATTAGTTTATTGGTGAATTTGGCCCTTAATCACACCAGTTATATCCCTAAAAAAAAAACTCACATCCACCATTGATCCCCAGCGGCTGAAACCCTTAAATAATAAATTCCCACCATAATTAATGTAGCAATAACCACCGCGGCACAAAGTATGTATAGCGCCACAGTTGTAAACCAACCGAATGACTTTAATTAAGTAACAGTATAAAAACCTGGTGACAAGGACGGCAATATAGAACAGTACGTATGTGACAGGGACAGCAATACATTGCACATTATATGTTCTTTTTTTTTAGTTTTAATAAAGTTCACTTTAGCTTCCAGTGTTCAACCGAGGTGATATTTTTGTGTTGACTAATTAGTTACACTATTGTACCTTTGTTTGTTTGAGAGAGTTTCTTAAGAGAGGCCAACCCGAGTTAAATTTTCGTACAGCCACTTTTACTCGATTATAACGTTATTACAAATCTTTCTCCAGATATTTTGGATACACAGATATATCCTTCAGCTTCTATAGAAATGAAAACATTTTCTGTAAAACTAATCCAGTAAAAACCTCTGAAAATCCGCTTAAAATAGCAGAGCATGAAATTTTGTCCTCCCTAATGTATGCATATACACCGTTAAATTTTGGTCGTTTTAATCCCGTGGAGGATCGATTCGGTACATGAAACGCTATCGATTTATAAAGATAAAATTAAAAAATAAAGTACTTTTTTTCTAAAACTCGTATTAATACGAGTAATAGATAATAAAATCATCCAATGACAAATCCCGCCCTTGGGTGGAGCGGGAAGTAGTGTCAGACTCTTACTGACTAAAAACCTACCCCGTTCCTTCGTTGCCTATAGTGTCGGGCCTGAGCCTTCCTCTCAGAAAACGGAACTTGACCCCAGCAGGCTTCGACCCTGCCTGCCTGCAGTTAGTCGACGACTTGGGCTCGGTCCGGTCGGTTACCAGACAATCGGACAGCGTGCTACCCCTTGCACGCTGTCCTCAAGCCCGCGCCTACGGTGGCCGGAAATCGGGATCGGAATCCCGGCGGCGGCTGGGGCGAGCGCCCCGTTGCCTCTGCCTGATGCGGTCGGCCTCCTCCTTTGCTAGCATTACTGCTTCGCAGAAGGAGGCGACCGCCTGCCATCCCTCCTCACTACGGACCATGGTCTGAACCAAGGCCCGGCGAGAGAGATCGCTGCAGCCGATCGCCCCCACGAGGACACGGCGATGCTGCGCCCAGGCGGGGCACACCTCTACAGTGTGCTCCACCGTGTCCTCCGGGCGTTCCGCACAATGGCGACACCCGGGCGAATCCTCCGCACGAATCCGGAACAGGTAGGTACTTAGCGAACTTTCCGTGTTCGGTAAGCACCTGCGTCGTGCGGAAGTTGAGAATGCCGTGAGGTCTTTCCAACCACGCCTCAAGGATGGGCCTTATCGCCCCAATTGTGGCGCGCCCAAAATTTCAACTGTTAGCTGTCTTGGTTCTTGAGGTACCGTCAGGTGACAGACAGACGGACAAACAACAAATTCTTGGTAATAGGGTCCCGTTTTTACCCTTTGGGTACGAAACCCTAAAAAGGTCGTGTTTGCGTCCAGTAGTGGATGGCATCTGGCTCGTCTACGCGACATTTTGTCAAAGTGTCGTATAGAGGGCGGTATAGTGTCTTACCCAGGGGAACGCTCACGTGATGTGAATAATTTGTTCTGAAATCGAGGACTTGGTGTATTTTTTGACGTTTCGAAATTCTCATGGATATCCCGAAGGAACACTCTTACAGTACCCGATCGTGTTCTGCCCTTATGTTAATTATTTGCGGTTGACGTAACATGTCTTTTCAGAAAATATTTTACTGAATTGTGTAACAGTAACAAAATTATTAAGAGCAATATTGGCTGAGTCGTAGCGGTCCCGACTTACAAGTTGTATATCCCGGGTTCAAACCAAGCGAGGCGCATTAATTTGTCTAATTTATTTCATCATCACTCACTGCTCTCAAAACGGTGAAGGAAAAAATCGTGAGGAAACCGGCATGTTCTAGAACCAAAAATTCGAAGACATGTGACATCCACCGACCCGTACTGGGCCCGCATGGTGAATTACGGCCCATTCCCTCTTCTAGAGAAAAGGCCTGAGTCCCAGCAGTGGGAACATTATAAGGCTAGTTATTCTAACAAAGTGATTTGAAGTAATATAGCACGAAAGCTAGAACTACATTAGACAGACACACACGTGGATCACGCCTGATTTGTTTGTAGAACGACGTCGAGTGGCGTCGCATGGCGTGGATTTAATGTAGCTCTAATAGTCTAGTGGACATATAAAATGCATGGAGACAGACAGACAGATCGGCGTGCGTGGCCCACATGTGCGCAATGTCGATTATAACTGTGTGTCTTGACTTGACTGCTTGATAACTTAAAAAAAGCTTAATAATGGTTTCATAATCATCTTCATCATTTTTTATTTATTATTGTTAGGTTCGCGTTTGACCACTCATCTGACGACGTGGACTGACCTGGCGTTGATCTCAACTGACGGTAAGCGAAGATGTGGCCGACGATGGAGAAAGCTTCCTAGAAGTAACCTATTCACTCTTCACTTAAAGACCCCTAGGTTGTAGCTATCAGGAAACAGACTCCGGCATAGAATTCCACTCTTTAGCTGTACGCATAATTTCAGTCGGCAGACGCCCACCGTTGGACATAGGCCTCCCTCAAGTGTCGCCACAATGATCGATTCAGTCCGTAGGTTCTGGAGCGGCGACCGCTCCTAAAAGATGACCTACTGAGGGTTGCGAGAATCCAATGGTTGCGAGAGGCACAAGTAAATGATTAACTTGGAATAAAAGCATTCCTGAACGTTCGATATATAGGGTGACTGGTAATTAGTGAACGATACTTAAACATGTGATTGTAGTCATGATAATCAACAACTTTTACTATGGGACTAAACCTGATATCGCGAAAAAATCCCAGTTACCCTATATATGAGTAAAATGCAATTCATATAGCGTAGAAAATAGATATTACACATTGAAACTTATAATAAAATTTTCAAACAGATCTGTCTATACATGGCGTGTCCCAGGTGCATCGTTTGGCTAGCGTACTCGACTCTCCAACGTTTGCCACAATATTACACTAATATTGTATAGGATGACTGGTAATTAGTGACCGATACTTAAACACATGATTATAGTCATGATAACAAACAACTTTTACTATGCAACCAAACCTGAAATCGTGAAGAAAATCAGCTAAGTTCAGTGCATTTTGGCCAGTCAGGCGAACATAAATGTACTGACTAGCAGATTATTTCGCGATTTCAAGTTTGGTCCCATAGTAAAAGTTGGTTGTTATCATGATTACAATCATGTGTTTAAGTATCGGTCACTAATTACCAGTCACCCTGTATAGACGAAAGTTTGTTAGTATGTGTGTATGTTTGTCACTTCTTTACGCTCAAACGGCTGAACGGATTTAGAAAAAACTTGGTACACGGGTAGACCACGTTTTGGAATTGCGCGTAGGATACTTTTTATCTAGGGAGAATGTTCCCTTGGGATAATTTTCTGCTGTCACGTGGACGAAGCCTGGTAACAGCTAGTTATAAATTACAATACAAAAAAACCGGGCAAGTACAAGATGGACTCACGTACTGAGTGTTATGTACAAACTTACTTATGAAAACAGCTCAGGGGGCTTACTCTCGAGTTTCTACTCTCGGTCGATATTGGAATTGTGACGTTAGGTACTCTTGAATTCGTTGCTAGCGCCAAAATGGTTTAAAATTGCGTGACCACACGCCAAGCCCAATCCCGATTTTACTTAGTTTCCCAAAAAGGTCAAATTCAAGAGTACCTAATGTCACAATTCCAATGTCAACCGATCGGAATTAAACTCGAGAGTAAGCCCTCTGTTCAATACCCGAATTCAGTTACGAATTTTTTTTTCTAATTGCAAAAATTTTTTTTTTTTGTGACGTAAGTAGTGACGTCACAAAAAACGATGATGATGACCGTGGACATGCGACTCGCAAGGGTCGCGTAGAGCCAGCCTGATATGATAAATACAATCAATTGAGGTGACCTCGTGCACTTTTCCGCACACAGTAAATTGTGTGCGTAACAGCGGTAGGGATAGCAGATGGTTTTCGACTAAGTGTATTGGAAGAATAATTTGCCCCGCCACCGCTCATCCCCCACACCATCCCCTACCAACTGTGCCGTTATCTCTCATCGATCATTAACCAACCCCATGTGAATGCGCGCCAGTGTACTGAGAATCATCCGCTAATTGTTTTAATACGAACGTATCTATAGTAGGTACTCGGCGCCAGTAGCGTAGCTAGGTGTGGGTGATGTGGGCCTCGCCCACGTCCTCGCACTCAAAGGGGCCTCACGTCTCGCTTCTTTAAGAACGAGGGTTTTTAGGGTACTGTAAAAAGAAAAAACGAATCCCTTATAGGATCACTTTGTTGTCTGTCTATCTGTCAAGACCTTTTATCTCTAAATTAAAACTGTATACATAGATTTGCAGTTCCTTCAAGCTGTGAAAAAATCTACGGGAGAAAAGAAGGACGTTTCTGTAGCAAAAAACGTATATTTTGGAATCAAAATTCATAGGTTACTTACCGTTGACCTAGAATCCTGAAATTTGCCATGAAGCAAGGTCTCATAGCACAAATATAGAAAAAATAAATTTGTAGTTACGTCATCAAAAAAAAAAAAAATTGCGATTGGGAAAAATCTTCAAGACTTGATTCGCGAATCCAGTTATTTTTATAGGTAGACTTGTACAAAACCGATTTGCAATTGACAGGTTTTTTTTTATAACAGATAAGCCCCTTTTTGACCATTTTTCACCTGATAGTAAGCGACGATGTGGTTGAACCATGGATTGCGACAGTGGTTGTCTTGTTTTCGAATTTATGGAAGAAAAAGGCCTCCCTGATGCGCCTTCGCCCTGGTCTAAGCTTGTCCACGCTACGCCTCTGCTTGGCGGCCATTTTACATAATTTCGGCTTGTTGATTGTGATAATGTTAATTGAAATATTGATGTGAACGGATTGCGTTGTTTATTGGTTTTAATGTGTTGTAAATGGTAATAATCTGTGGTGAAAAGTGAGAAGGACTGTTTTACAAAATGGCGTTCAGTAATAGTATATTCTGATACAAGTGGAGAAAGTTTGTAACAGTGTGTGACAAATTTCCACGTGTATCAAACGACGTTTTTCAATACCCTTATAAAGACATAAATAAACGGAAGTCGATGCGCGGCTCGTGGGGGTCGACGCGCGCCTAGCCTGATATCATAAAAGTAATAAAATTGTGGCTGGAGCAAGCACGTGCATTTTTCCACACTAGTGCGGAAAACAGTCCATTGTGTGCCTACAAGCGGTGGGATAAGAGTAGGTTTTAGAGTAAGTGTATTGAAATAGTACATTATGATAAAAGTGCAGAAAGTTTGTCATTACGACCGAGGCGGAATTCGCACGAGCTGAAGGTGAGTTTGTATGGAGCCGAGGGCTCCATTTTTTATTCAATATTAAAATCTAAAAAATATCCGCCTCTTTGCTTTAAAAAAAAAACATAAAATGACGAAATAGGAATGAAAAACAGCCCTTGATTTGATAAATTAAAAAAAAAGCACGCGGGTGATATATATGCCATGTTGAACCTAATCGTATTGCGTTAAGAGGCAATTTTCGAGTAAGTGTATTGACAAATATATATTATTATCATCATTTCAGCCGAAATACGTCCACTGTTGGGCATAGGCTTTCAGAAGAAAGAAAGAAAAGAAAGAAAAACAGTTCACAACACACACTGATGGTTCCCCACAAACTAACTTATGTAAATAGTTTAATTTCTAAATCGAATCTCGGAAGATTTTTCCGGATCGAAAATTTGAGGTCACGTTCTCAAATTTCCAGTTTTCAGATTTATTTCTATATATGTGCTATAAGACCTTGCTTTTAGCCAAATTTCAGGGTTCTAGGTCAACGGGAAGTGCCGTATGAATTTTGATTACCTTGAGAGTGTTGAAATATGCGCTTTTTGTGATATTAATGGCTGTATTTTTTTTTCCGTTAACCTAGATATTTGATTTTTTTCACAGCTGCAAGGGACCTTAAACTTGAGCATATGGTTTTAATTTCAACTCGGTATCTATCTCCACGCGTTTTCGAGATAAAGGGTTTTGACAGACAGACAGACGCATAACAAAGAGATCCTATAAGGGTTCCGCTTTTTCCTTTTGAGGTACAGACCCCTAAAAAGGATCAGGACCCAGTGAAAAGAATGCTTCATGAATTTGTAATGGCTGCATTTGAAAAAAAAGCATCAGGGCTGAATAAAAAGAATTTGCTGAGCGCAAGATACTTGGTTTGTATAACGTATATCCATTTCGTTTTGACGTCAATTTTTGTTGTATTTCAAAGCTGCTCTGCAGTTTCAATGTGCCATTGTGAATTTAAGCCAAACAATGTCTGGCTTTTTGTGAGTATTTTTGTGTTTTTAATCATAGTGACAGTTACAACGCGAATACTGTAGACAATACTAATTGACAACGCTGTGTCAGGCTTATGAGCTTTTTTTTAGGTGGGAAAATCATCCAGTGACATCTCGCGCACTTGGGTGGGGCGGGAGATAGTGTCAGACTTTTACAGACTAAAAACCTAACCCTATTCCTTCTTTGCCTTCGTTCCAGGGCCCCAGGGTACACTTTCATATTACCCATGGCCCCAGTAGGCTTCGATCCTGCTGGGCTCATATCATAAGCTCATACGGAATTTTAGGAAATTAATTTCTTTAAGTAAACGAGTCAATGACCTTGTAGGTAGTTGTCGGTCGTTGCGTACTAACTACCTACTGGTCATTTAATTCACCCAGCTGACGTATATTTAAAGAAATTAATTTCGTACATGCGTGAATTAATTCGAGTTTAAAAAAATAGTATCTTATTTTGTTATTTTATCTTTACAAATCGACAGGGTTTTCTTATACCAAGTCGACCCTCCACGGGATTAAAACGATCAAAATTTAACAGTGTATAATAGAATGAACAGTCCATGGATGGGTTTTGTTATAGTTGAGTTTCGTTTGTGTTATTTTCGAACCATTCGATGTCATTGTCGAGTCGTCGAATCATTCTATTTTGAATCGTGCTGTCAGTTTGGTTGATATCTTTTCCTATGTATAAAAATGAATAGCTGTTCGTTAGTCTCGCTAAAACTCGAGAACGGCTGGACCGATTTGGTTCATTTTGGTCTTGGAATATTCGTAATAGTCCAGGGGAGGTTTAAAGAGTGAGACAAATAGTATTCATATAGGCGGTACGAAGTCCGCCGGGACAGCTAGTTGATAATAAATATTATTAGCGCGTTGATTTATTTATTGTTTTAATTCTATGATTCTCTTCTGAAGTAAATTACATAAGGGTTCTGTTTTTTTCTTTATAAGGTACGAAACCATAAAAATACCAAAGAAAAAAAAATCACTAGCCGTAACAATAACATCTCTCAAACAATTTCCTTAGTAGAAACTTCGTTTCCACTTCCGATAGCCAACAATTCACCCAGAGGCTTGACTATCGGCCCAGGCTTTATACAAGTACCTACGAAACAGGACTGCGCACAACTTTTGCGTTTCCCGCTATCTCAATGGTTCTTTTCAACTTACACCGGCAACAATAAATTTTTGGACGTGATTCGAATCTTAGGCGGCTTAGTTATTTATATTCGAAAACCGGTAATAGAGAACGAATTTTGAGAAGAAATTTGTGTGTTTTTACACTGTTTTAAATGTAGGGTAGATAAATATGTATTATAGTATGCGGCAAATAAGTTAAACCATCCGCCACGGCTACGCGCAGCCCCCCTAAAATCGGTTATAATCCTTGTCACACAAGTTGAACCATCATGGCAGTCGAACTTGAATGGGCAGTAATCGATTTTCGGATCTCAATCAAAGTGGGAGGCTGCGCTTAACCATAGCCAATGTTTCGACTTATTTGCCGCGTACTATGGATTCATAAGTATCCTTTTCCAACATCACGTCTAAACGGCTAGTCCGTATGTTTTGGAAAAAATATATTATGTTAAACTAGACTTTTTGCCATATAATTTGATATACAATTTAAATGATGTTAATTAATTTCTTTAAGTAAATGTCAGCTAGGCGAGTTCAAACCGGTCATCAGGGCAGGTTGAGTACTAACTACGATCGATAACCACCTACAAGTTCATTGACTCGTTTACTTAAAGAAATTTAATCGTACATGCGTATATTAATTCGAGTTTTAGAAAAAAAAACTTTATTTTTTTTATTTTATTTTTACAAATCGATAGTATTTAATGTATCGGATCGACCCTCCGCGAGATTAAAACGACCAAAATTTAACGGTGTAATTAGTACAAAATTATTAATAATTTTGGCCCCTACATTTACAACAAAATTAATAAACTTGTTGTTGGAGAAAGGTAATGGAATACCTGCAAAGTCTCACCTATGATGAGATTGAGCAGCTTCCAACTATATCAGGATTAGGCACGCCATAAATATGGCGGCAAATCCCTTCTTTGAGGCGTGGCTGGATAGACCTCACAGCGTCCTCACCTTCCGCATGACGTAGGTTCTCACCGGGTATGTTTAGTTCGGGCGGTTCCTATATCGGATTCGTGCGGAAGCGACCCCTGTGTGGACCGACTGAAGGACACGGTGGAGCACACGGTAGAGGTGTGCCCCGCTCGGGCAGAGCATCGCCGTGTCCTCGTGGGGCGAACAGCGGCGGCGATCTCTCGCACCGTTCCTTGGCATAGACCATGGTCCGGAGCGAGGAGTGGCAGGCGGCCGTCTCCTTCTGCGAAGCAGTAATGATAGCAAAGGAGGAGGCCGACTGCGTAAGGGAACGGCGCTCATGCCCCAGCCGCTGTCGGGATTCCGAACCCGGTTTCCGGCCACCGTAGGCGCGGGGTTATGGACGGCGATTGATGAGTAAGTAGTCGCAGTCCGACAGTCCAGTAACCGTCCGGTCCGAGCCCATGTTGTCGACGGCGCATACTGTTCCACGTGCGCCTCAAGGAATTGTCAGCAAACGGTTGGTGGATGTCTCATGTCTTTGAAGTTTAGTTCTAGAACATGCCAGTATCCTCACGATGTTTTCATTCACCATTTTGAGGGCAGTGGTGACGAAATAAATTACACAAAGTAATGCGTCTGTCTGGGTTTGAACTCGCAACACACAACTCGTAAGTCGGGGCCGTTACCACTCGGCCACCACTGCTCTCCAAGAGATTGTTTTACGTTTAGATGGAGTATAGGAACTGAAATAATACAAAATTGAGGGCCACTGTAGATGTATTAAGAAGATCGATTCCAATCAAAGACTAAAGAGTCGATTCAGTAATAAATCGTGTTTTATAAAAGGTCGATTCATTGGTTACCGTGCAGGTACTAGTACTGAGTCCCAATATAAAGCACGGTACAGATGCGTAATAGTGTGTACAACGTTCACACAAAAAATAAATTGAGGAAAATTGATTTTTTGAACGTTTTTAAACAATAATAATAAGGAAACATTCAGACGTTATTAAATATTAATAATATGTTATTAATTTCTGATAAAAAATAATAATAATTAACTTCTATTCTTGTACACTAGTCTAAATACGTTTATCAATTCGTGCTAGTACTTCTTAGCAATGGTCAGCAATATCAGTGTTTATGCGAAACCGGTGATTCGCCAAGTAAAATCGAATTCTCGATTAAAATCGATTTTTATTGAAAACAATTTTCAATCATAAATCTCTCTATTTAAAACTTAGGGATTATTATTTCTGTCTTTAAAACTAATGTAACCTACCGAAAAATCGATCGATTCAAGAGCGGCCAATCTGAGGTATATTTTCATACAACTGCTCTTACGTGATCATGATGTTATTTATTACATATTTTTCTTTAGATATTTTGGATACACGGATATCCAAGCTTATAGAAATCAAAACATAAATTTTTGTAAAACTAATTCATTAAAGAAATCAGAAAATCTGCTATTTTACGTGAACTTTGGCTTTCCATAATGTACTCATATATTAAAAATATAAAAAAAGTACTTCTAAAGCCCGGACGTAGAGCAGGAAGAATTTCGTACGTTGACCTATTATTACCTGTCTCTGTCACTCCCGCGTGAATATAATGCGTCTCGCTCGCACAGAAGCAATGGCCTCCGTGGTCAGAGATTGTAAACCTTTTACTGTAAACTTTTTACTGTTATTGTAAGTTTTGTTCTTTTTTGAATGTGGTTTTTTTTTTGGTTAGCATTTAGTCACTACAAAAATCCTTGACGAAATTTATAAATTTAAATAATGAATGACAATGATAATTTTTATTTTATTATCGTATTTGTACCAAATTAGTAATTTTAACTCGATTTTTAAATTTTTATAATATAAAATTTAAATAAATAATTTATATATTTAATAACAATTATTAATTTAATAAATTAATCATTTTTTTCTCCTTCAAATGTTTAATGTAAAACGCACTTAATATAAAAATGTTTGTGACCACTGTCAGTAGGCCTAAAGGTCATTGTACGAAATTCTTCCTGCTCCGCGACCGGGCTTTAGTCTTGAAAATTTAATCGAAATTCTAAATGATAACAATTTTTTAAGGGTTAAAAAAAACACGTATTATCTGCAACAAATTTTGTGAAATATTTGAGTAAATCACGGAATCACTGAATACCAACAGAGTTTTCAGGCGTTATCTCTCTTTTTTCGCGTTGCCTCTTCATCAAACACCGCATTGGATTGCTTTAGACGAAGCAACAAGCTTTTATACCATGCTTGACGTTGGCTAGAGAAGTGTGGAAGGGCCACCATAAGACGTTCCTCGTGGGGGCAATCGGAGGCGATCTCTCGCGCCGGGGCTTGGTTCAAGCCATGCTCCGGAGCGAGGAGGAGTGGCAGGCGGTCGCCTCCTTCTGCGAAGCAGTAATGCTAGCAAAGGAGGAGGCTGACCGTATCAGGCAACGGCGCTCACGCCGCTGCCGCCGCCGTAACTCCGATCCAAATTTCCGGCCACCGTAGACGCGGGCTTGCGGACGGCGGGCAATGGGTAGCTCGCTGTCCGTTTGTCCGGTAACAGACCGGACCGAGCTCAGGTCGTCTACGGCGCGCACCGTTCCCGCGCGCCTCAAGGAGTTGTCAGCAAACTGTAGGGGTCCAGCAGGGCCGAAGCCTACTGGGGCCAAAGGTTATGCGAGAGTGTCACCACGGGCCCCGGGACAAAGGCGAGGAATGGAAAGGTAGGTTTTTAGTCAGTAAAAGTCTGACACTGTTTCCCGCCCCACCCAAGGGCGGGATTCGTCATTGGATGATTTTACCTACCACAAAAAAAAAAAAAAAAAAACCTTAAGGCGGGATTCTAAGTGTGTTGTCATGTTTAATGTTTTTTCGATGATTGATGTGGAATAAGTAGCTCAAAATTCAATCGAACAGCTCCAAAATCTCTTCAATTTCAAATCATCATACGACTCACATTTCTGACAATCCTTTTGATAATTAGATGCGTGATAAACAGGTAAAATTAAGGGAAACATCACGGTGCCGTGAATCCAAGGAAACAATATGGCAGTTGTATATTAATAGAAAGTAAATATTTATGTTTCACCCACTAACAATATCGTTCAACTGTTGTACGGTCAGCAAAAGCTGTGAAAGGCCACGATGTTTCGTTTTCTTCTATAATTAGACTTGTGTTAACACAAGATCGAAATCGGTACGAACGATTTGATCCGTCCGTAGTTCCGTACCAAAGTCGAGAGCTTAAGATAAATCTCTAATAAACACCGTTAAATTGTGGTCGTTTGAATCCCGCGGATGGTCGATCCGGTATATGAAAAACTATCGGTTTGTGAAGATAAAATAAAAAAATAAAGTAATTTTTTTCTAAAACTCGAATATACGCATTTACGAAATTAATTTCATTAAGTAAACGAGTCAATGACCTTATAGGTAGTTGTTGGTCGTTGCATACTAAACACCTACAGGTCATTGAACTCGCCCAGCTGACGTTTACTTAAAGTAAAATTTCTTTTAATTATCTCACAGATGGTGTAAAAAGTAGAGTATCCAACACGGGATACAGCAGTTTTTGTCTTAGGCGGCTTGAATTCCTCACTTTACTCAAGTTTCTGCCTCACTAACGTTCGGGATTAAAACTAAGCAACCTTCGCTTCGTTCGGAATTCAACATTCCAGCTGCGATTTAAAAACACTATACCCCCTAGTTGCATAATATCTACTATTCTTAATCGTTACATACCTATTTATGATTTATTTATTGCACTATCATTTATAGATTAACGTTTGTTAGTTTGAATATAAAAAAAAATACGAGAATTGGGTCAAAAATGAAACAAAGAATCAACATCATTTACATACAAAATGAACTCCGAAACAAAATAGTACTCGGTATAATTTGACACTCTTTTTAAATAAAAATGTATTGAAATGAAATCGCCGCTTTTCAAAATTGCCACTATGAATCTCAATCTATAAAAACAACATCGATTCGAATTTTACATTCAACGATAGGATTTATACGATTATCGATATTTAAATGTTGCCATAAACGAATTATGAATATAATAAATATTTTATTCGACACCACAGCGTATTTTATTGCGGGAAAATCAGCAAATCATATATATTTTATGCTTTAAACCTTATCGACATTTGTAATAAAACTGTTGATTTTTTACTGGCGTAGGTACTTATACTGCATTTGTTTAGGTACTTAACTAAATGTAAACAATCTTGAAATGTCTTTATGTTTAAAAAAAAAACATATAAAGGACATAAAAAGATTATTTAAATTTAGTTAATTACCTAACATCGGTTTAGGTAAATAACTAGTTGTAAACATTTTTAGATAAAAGACATGTCAAAATTGTTTACATTTATTTAAGTACCTAAACAAGTGGAGTATGAAAATTGATAGAATTATCTGACTGCAAAATGTCAATTCTTGATTCTGAATCGCGAATTCTTAACACGATTAATTTGACAACTAAACTGATCTGTTAAATGGATGGAGCCATCAATATTACGTATATGTACTACGCACTAGATTAGGCGTGCCGTTCAATCTTTGCCTGATGCGGTCGGCCTCCTCCTTTGCTAGCATGACTGCTTCGCAGAAGGAGGCGACCGCCTGCTACTCCTCCTCGCTCCGGACCATGGCCTGTAACAATGCCCGGCGCGAGAGATCACCGCCGCCGATCGCCCCCACGAGGACACGGCGATGCTCTTCCCAAGCGGGGACACCTCGACTGTGTGCTTCACTGTGTCCTCGGTGCGGTCCGCACAGTGGCGACAACCGGGCGCCGTCTCTGCACGAATCTTGTTCAGGTACGTCCCAAACTTACCGTGTTCGTTTAGTAAGGTCAGCTAGTAGGTATTAGAAATATTATTGAAATAACTTTGAACCAAAAACAGCCAGACATTAATAGAAGGTCTTTCATCAAACTACCCTCTTTGTGATAACAACCCTAAAATAGTCTATGAGAAAATTAAACAGAATAATGAATTGGCGAAACGTAAACGACATTTCAAGTTATCGCATAAAGATCTCTAAGAAAATAATAACGCTTTCGAAGTTTATGGAGGGGGTAATTACGAAAACATCCTGCCCACGTTTTACCTTAATAAACAAGGATTTCCAATTCCCAAATTTAGTTCGATTCAAGTTTACAACGTTTAATTTGAATTTTCGGGGCAGGGACCGCGGGGATATTTAGTTCTATTCTACAACTGATATCAGGGTTCCGTATACAAATGATAAATTATATTTATTTAGCAAATAGGTTTAAAAAACACTTTTACACGTTATTTTTTTTTTCGTCTGTTTAAACTATGAGGCCGGTGTTTCCTAGCTGAGTACCCTGAGAAGAAACACCGAAACAAACTCAGGGGTCACAGTCTCTTTTAAAGTCCATACAGTAAATTTGTAATGGTCATATCATATGAGAACTATGCAGATTTGTCTGAGATGGTCTTTTGAAGAAAGAACCATACAGATTTGAGTGGACCTGTCCAGTCAGTGCAAACATTTGTCAGTATTCGTGTAGCTTGGACACTAACTTTGGACTAATATGGAGCTCAACAACTTGACGAACAATACTAAAGACAGGACATTTGGATAGGCCGTAGAAAATGCCAACGAGATCTTGTTACTAATACCTTGATCACACGTACCGAGTAAAAAGGCGAGACAGTAAAATATTGCTCGGCCGAGACAGCGAGTTGAAGTGCTAAGCGGTCGGTCCAGCACTCGGCGCTATGTTTATACGTACCGAGTATTCAGTCGAGAGCGCTGTCTGGCCTGTTTGCTCGGTACGTGTGACCAAGATATAAGGGTCTTTTGAGCGGGAAAGCGTGTCAGACTTTTACTGACTAAAACCACACCTACGTTCTTCAATTGCCCTTTGCGTTACGGGCCGATAATCGCTACAGCCGTGGGTATTTTCTTTTCAAAAAATACCCAGGCTGTAGCGGTGCACACCGAAGACGCCCAGCCTGCTAACTGCAGGCAGGCAGGGTCGAAGCCTACTGGGGTCATGGGTTAACTTCCGAAAGGAATACCCGGCCCCGGCACGATAGGCTACGAAGGAACGGGGTAGGTTTTTAGTCAGTAAGAGTCTGACATTACTTCCCGATCCGCCCAAGGGCGGGACTTGTCATTGGACGATTTTACCTACCATAAAAAAAAAAACGGCTGTAGCGGTTATCGCCTTGTTGGGTCCCTACAGTTTGCTGACATCTTTTTGAGAAGCACGCTGTTGACGATTTGGGTTCAGTCCGGGTGTTTATCAAACGGTCGTACGGCGAGCTACCCATAGCTCGTTGTACGCAAGCCCGCGTCTACCATGGCTGGTAGCTGGGGTTGGGGTCTCAACGGTTGGGGTGTGAGGATGTCCATTCCCTCACACTTGGATCTGTCAGCGAATATACCTCATAAACCGTAAGAGGCAGAGAGTTAACATTTTCACGGAATGTGCATCTCAAATGCCGTTACAGCAAAAATGATAAACGTTATTTTGCGTTCAGCGTTTTTTATTTTGCTCGATTGTAATATTGTAGTACCGAACTCTTTGTGAGCGAGTCCGACTCGCGCTTGGCCACATCATTTTCGAATTCTTCTTGTGGGTGACAAATATAATATGGCCGAGTGTGATAGTAAATATTTATTATTTATTTAAATTAGTCCCTAATACACGCTGTAATCTGAAGAATGATGATAAAATCATATATATAATTCAAAATAAAATCTTCCAATTCTTTTACAATACATTTAATCGAAAACCTGCTGCTATCCCACTGCGTTTAGGCAATGGATGGTTTTCTGCACTTGTGCGGAAAAGTGCGCCCTCGACACAATTATATTGTGATAAAATAGTGTATCAGGCTGGGCATGCGTCGACCTCCACCAGGCGTGGGTCAATCCCCACGGGCCACGAGTCGTAAGTGTATTGAAAAACTTCGTTTGACACATGTGCAAATTTGTCACTACAGCTCTCGGCTCCATAACACACTCGCCTACGCCTCGTGCGAATTCCACCTCGGTCGCAATGACAAACTCTCTTCATTTGTATTTAAATGTATACTATTTTCACGAATAATGCTGTCTGAAGAGCAATGCAAACTAAAATAGAGGCGCGAAATTTATCGACTAATTTTAAGGACGAACGAATTCAAATCTGTTTTCGACAAAAAAAAAGCTCTTTCCGCTTTCATTACTACTCTTAATTTTCCTAGAATATCAAATAATATCGAACAATAAACTGTTCACGATACTAAAAATTCTATAAATGCAAAATACTTTTTTAAATTTCGAACGCGGATAAGCTTTTTATGTAAACGCTACCTCTATTTACGGTAGCGTCAACAATAAAATTGACTGTCGGAAAATAAACAAAATTTTGTTGTCTCTATACGGAGAAAGGCGCTGGTGTTGCCAGTTAAGATAAATAAGCAATCGTGGATTATTTTCTATTCATGATAGCGTGTGTTGGGGATCTGTCAATGTTTTGTGTTATAGAAACTTTTTGGTGAAGAAACCTTTGTGTTTAAAAGTTGGGTAGCTTTAATGTCTTCCGCATAGTTAAGATCAATTGATTTTAGAGGTAAAACAATACAGCCGTTGTCGAAATCTGAATTGGTGAATGTTGAAAAACGTCCTTTGACTGCTAGAAGAATCAATTGAAATTATTTATTTACTATTGCTTTAAAAAACCAGTCAAGTCTTAGTCGGACGCGCGCATGAGGCTTCCGTACCGCCCGAAGCAAAAAAGCAAGTATTCTATTTTTAATATTTACTGTTATAGCGGCATCAGAAATACATCATCTGGGAAAATTTCAACTACTTCTACAGCCTGGTGACAGACAGGTTCCGTTTTTACCTTTTTTGCACGGAACTTCAAAAATCGTTGCCCCACACAAGGAATTACTCCGATATCATCGCTGCGTTCACAAACATGGAAAATCACATACTTACGCACCAGCAGTCACGGAAAGACTATCTGTTGGGCGTACAAATATTTGTTCCGTACGGGAATCGAAAACAGGACACGCGGAGTAGCAGTCAATTGCTTAACCACCGCACCAACCTTTTTTTTATGGTAGGTAAAATCTTCCAATGACATTCCCCGCCCTTGGCCGGAGCGGAAGATAGTGTCGAACTCTTACTGACTCATCCCCCGTTCCTTCTTTGCCTTGATTCCAGGGCCCTGGTATGCATTTTCATACCTCCCCAGAAACCCAGAGTAGGCTTCGACACTACTGGGCCCCTACAGTTTACGGCACCAACCGTGCAATTAATTATGTTGCTCTTCCTATTGCTTATTTATACGAGTAAATAGTTCACACGAGAGCGGTCAGTCCGAAGTACATTTTCATACGACCACTCTTACGGAGTGGCAAACCCAATGGATGCGAGATGCACAGGACCGTTCATTGTGGCGACAACAACAGTGGACGTCTGTCGGCTGATATGATGATGATGATGACGATGATGATGAAACCCAAGGTACATTTTCATACAACCGCTCTTACGTGATTATGATGCTATTACACAGGTTTCTTAAGATATTTTGGATACACATATATCTTGAGGATATTATCTAGGCTTCTATGGAAACCAAATCATAAATTTGTATAAAACTAATCCAGCAAAGACCTCTGAAAATCTGCTAATTTATGTGAACTTTGGCCCTCCATAATGTACTCATATGTTAAACATATAAAAAAGTACTTCTAGCCTTGCACATTTAATCGAGATTCTGTTAAGGATTAAAAAAAAAAACATTCGGGTAAATCACGGAATTACCGAATGAAAACAGAGTTTTCAGGCGTTATATCTCTTCTTTAGCCCCTTTAACAATAATCGCGTTGGATTGCTTTAGATGAAGCAACAATCTTTTAAACAATGCTTGACGTTGATGATACGAGTAGGTGAGTGGGGAAAGGCCTTAGAGCGTTAACTCTCAATGATTACTACTAGTCTTGTCTTAGCCCTAAATCTAACACTCAGTGAATCACATCACCCATGAGGAAGTAGTGTACTCAAACCTATACCACTACACACAAACACGCTCACAAACACAACTCACAGGCATAGAACCACTTTTCATCTTTCTTTATTATTTTTTTTGTTTTGTTCTTCCTCCATGTGTTTAAATTGTGCGCTATATTCATATGTTTCCCATCGACCTGTAGATTATATTATTTTCTTGTATTCTTTAGGGTGAGGGCCTGGAGATCCGTAACACAGGGTCTCCCTAGTACGGACTCCAGTCTCTCGCAAAGGAGCTTGTTACTTAATTATAATAGACCACTTTTAAGTTAAGGAAACCTTTGTGAAGAGAGAACATTAAATTTTATTATTATTATTAAATATAGACCAGGGCTGATAATTTAAAAAAAAAAGTAGTAGTAGGATGAAACCCATTGAAAAAGGGAGAGAATATAAAAAATATTAAAGGAAAAATAATTTACGGGCCATCTGAGGTCGAGAAGTGGATACTAATATTATTACTACGAGTATTTTCTTTCACTTTTAACCATTTACAAAGCTATTAGCACTGGACTACGGGCAATTTGGCTCAAAAATCATGATTATCAAATCCGTTTATTTCTATCCGTTAATGATTATTTGTACAAACATGTGATTTACTAAATTAGGAAATATTCTCGTTCAAATATTTAGACAGGATTTTATTGAAATTAATAGCACGCTTGTGAACTATATTCAGTTATGTAAATAGAGCTTTTTTTAAATTTTGCTTTCAGAGTCAATTTCGAAGCTTGAGAACGTCTAAAGTACTAACAAAGTTAATAAACAAAAAAATCAAGCTAGTAGCTAGGATCCTTAATAAAGTAGTTACTGTAATCTTTTCTTGCTCATTGGCGGAATTTCAGAGGGTGACACTAAACATAGCATAGCATAGCATTAGCTTTAAAATTTTCCCACTGCTGGAACTCAGGCCTCCTCTCTGGGAGAGGGAAGGATGACACTAAGGGCGCCTTCAAATTAGCCGCGAACTGCCGCGGCAGCAGTACGTCCGCAACACTAGACCCGCTATGTTTGAGCATCATAGTGATGTACATTTAGTATATCGATTAGAACGATACTATTAAAACGAAAAAAGGTTTTGTAAAAAGAAAAAAATAACCTAAGAAAAGATGGTAGTTATTTGGTGTATGCGAATTTCATAAAGTAAAAGGCTATTGTGGCCAAAATTTCAGAATGATATGTATTCTAATAATCTGATTGCAGATTCGTCACGAAACGGTCGTAACTTGGCTAGGCATGCTATTAAAACCATTTCATGTGTTAATAAAATAAATAAACGTTCTGAATTATTGAAACTAGCGACCGGCCCCAGCTTCGCACGGGTGAATTGGTGGTTTTAAGTATATTATGCATGTATTATACATATAAACTTTCCTCTTGAATCACTCGATCTATTAAAAAAACCGCATCAAAATCTGTTGCGTAGAATAGAATAGAATATAACTTTATTGTACACCAAAAAAAATTACACAATTTATACATAAATCTAAAAGTAAGTAAGTAGTTTTAAAGCTCTAAGCATACATAGGGACAGACAGCGGAAAGCGACTTTGTTTAATACTATGTAGTGATATGCTCTACACATATTTATTTAGTTAAAAGTAAGGTTATCTTACTTGTTTTTATTTAAAGTCCACAGTTTATTACCCAGAGGTTTGTTGTACCTGTGAAAAAATCCGGATTCTTGGTAAAGCTTGTCATTGTGGATTAACTATAATTTGAAAGATTTTTTTTTTAAGTTTTTTGTAAGCACTGAAAAATAAATAATGCTCTGTTAACAATTTCTAGGTAGTAGACCCTGGCTATCCACGAAACATCACAATGTCTAATAAATATTTTCATGATTCATACTATTCTAAGACTGGCCTGTTGGTCTAGTGGTTAGTGGCCCTGACTGCTATACCGGAGGTCGTGGGTTCGATTCCCACCCAGGACAAATGTTTGTGTGATAAGCACGATCATTTGTTCTGTGTCTGGGTGTTATTTATCTATAATATGTATGTATTTAGAAATATATAAGTATGTTTATCAGCTGTCTGGTACCCATAACACAAGCTCAGCTTAGCTTGGGCCTAGACGGTGTTGTGTGATAGTTGTGGAATATGTTATGTTGTTATGTTATGTTATGTTTTCAGAGTACGATCTTTTTTGTAGTCGGTGTATAAAATTGTGGGAACTTCTAGGGAATTTTGGAAATTAAAAAATCAGGATCGTAGCTTGCAGTGGACTCGTATAATTGACAGACTGACATTTAAAAAAACATGGAGGTTAATATAAAATAATTAACGCCTGCTAAAATTCTTATAGCTAAACTTATAATCTAACAATTATTGCTAACTTAAAGACTAGTGGCGCAGGTGATGACAAATTGACGTGAGCGTCAACATGCCGCCGGCCGTTGAAAGCTTGCCTTTCAACAGCTGTCTTCCAACAACGGACAGATCTTGGAGAATGCTCTTCTGACAGTTCCAGTTGAGGTCCTGATATCGGCAACTCTGCTTATGCCATCTGTGCCAGGATGAAGAGCAACAACGCGGCCCAACTTCCACTTCAAGGGTGGCTGGTTGTCCTCCTTGATGACAACGAGGGAATCCAGGTTCAGGCTGTCTTTGCTGGTCCGCCATTTTACACGCTGTTGAAGTTCAGAGACGTACTCCTTGCTCCATCTCGTCCAAAAATGCTGCCGCAACTGCTCGATGTGTTGATGGCGCGTTAAGTAAGGAGTGGAGTAGTCCCGGACATCCTTAACAGGCAGAGACGTGATAGGACGTCCTATCAAAAAATGACCAGGAGTGAGAGGCAACAGGTCTTCTGGGTTCGACGATAGCGGTGTGAGCGGTCGAGAATTTAAAATACCCTCGATTTGCACTAAGACGGAGTTAAGCTCCTCGTATGTCAAATTACAATTGCCCAACACTCGGAACAAATGAAATTTGGTCGATTTGACACCCGCCTCCCAAAGACCACCAAAATGTGGAGCGTAAGCAGGTATAAAATGGAAGTTAATACCATCTTGAGCTGCAGTATCAGATAAGGAGTCACAGCTGCGTTTCAAGAAATCAGATATCTCGTTGTAGGCTCCTACAAATGAAGTTCCGTTATCGGAGTAAATGTTGAGAGGTTTTCCTCTCCGAGAAATGAACCTCCGCAAAGCCTGTAAATAATTGCTGCTCGTCAAGTCACCAACCAACTCTAAATGAATGGCCTTGGTGGTGAAGCACACGAAAATAACGATGTATACCTTCACCAATCTACATCCGCGGCCTTGGCGACTAGCCGCGGTTATAGGGCCCGCGTAGTCAACTCCTACGTTTTGAAAGGGGAAGTCAGCTGGCGAGAGTCTGCTCAGTGGGAGATTACCCATTTGAGGAGTAATTGTCTGCGGCTTTAGTCGCTGACACCGAACGCATTGACGATAACAGGCTCTGGCTAAGTTACGACCACCGAGTGGCCAGTAGGTCTCTCTTATTGTACTTAACAATAGTTGAGGACCTGCATGCATTAACCTTATATGCTCAGATTGAAATAAAAGTTTAACAAAATGATGAGTGGACTGTAATAATATGGGGTGTTTCTTGGTGTATGAGTATTCGGAATTGTGTAATCTACCCCCTACACGAATAATTTTATTGTCATCGAGAAACACACTTAAACTTAATAATCTATTTTTATGAGGTAACTTTGTTTTATTAATTAATAAATTATATTCAGGGAAAGACTCCTCTTGCGACTGAATAATAATAACATTCAGCGCATCTTGTAATTCCTGAGTATTAAAACATGACTTATTTTTTGTTGAGCGTCCTTTGCAAGTATTAATAAAACGAAAAACATAACAAATGGAACGCTGTAATCGATTAAAATTGGAAAATCGATTAAACTCGATTATTCCTTTAAATAAATCTTTAGTAGCATGATGATCTTGGGCTAGATTAACTAAAATAGTAGATTTAATTTCTGGTAAGGTGTCTGTATTGATAGCAGTGGGTGGCCATGTAGTACGAGCGTGTTTTAAGAAACATGGGCCGAACCACCACAAATCCAGTGATTGCATAGCGGTAGGTTCCACTCCACGAGTTATTAAATCGGCTGGATTGTCGTGGGTCGGTACATGTCTCCAGGTACATGCACCGGACGTTTCTAACACTTCGGCAACACGGTTACGAACGAAAGTATTTAATTTAATTGGCAACATTTTTAACCAACCCAACACTATCATGGAGTCAGTCCAAAAAACAATACTAGACGGTTTAATGTGAAAGGAACTAGCAACCTTTTGATATAGACGTACGCCAAGCACAGCGGCACAGAGCTCCAGTCGCGGTATAGTTAGTGGTTTTATAGGAGCGACGCGACTTTTGGCTGTTAATAATCGAACGTCGACGTCACCCTGCTCATTGGTACTACGAATATACAAACAAGCGCCATATGCTTGCTCCGAAGCGTCGGCAAAAATATGAAATTCGAAGTGTTTGTATGAGTCACAGAGAACGCGACGTGATACCCGTAAATTGTGAATGCATGGTAATGTTTTAATTATGTTCGCCCATATTGTTGCAACGTCAGGTGATAACGGATCATCCCATTTTAGCTTGTCTAGCCAAAGTTTTTGAAGCAACATCTTCATGCTCACGACACACGGTGCTAATAACCCTAAAGGATCGAATATTCGTGCAATTACTGCTAACATGCCACGCTTAGTATTTTCTATGCAGTCAGGAACTTGTATGGGGAAAATGAGATCATCTGTGTCAGTTCGCCAACTGAGACCTAGCGTTTTACTACAGACATCACCTTCCTTGTGGAACTCGAAACAAGACTCGGCAGATGGATCTGAAATTAAAGTGGGCTCGTTCGATTTCCACTTCCTTAACGGCATGCAAGCAGAAGCAAGAGCATCAGTCACCTTATGACGCAACATGAGAGCTTCCTTATACACGTCTTCACCGGTCAACAGGTCATCGACATAAAAATCATGGAGAATGACTTCAGCGACCCGTTGATCATGGCATTCCAGACCTATTTGTTTGATGCACCTAGTCGCGAGAAAAGGTGCACTAGCCGTACCGTACGTTACCGTATTTAATTGATACGTTTTAAGAGTGCTAGTAGTATCATCACGCCAAATTATTTGCTGCAGGTGCCTATCTGAAGGGTGGACAGACACCTGCCTGTACATTTTCTCTACGTCAGCAGAGAGGACGTACTTATGAGTTCTAAATCTAAGAAGGATTGCAGTCAAATCATCCTGAACGGTAGGCCCCACCATCTGTATTGCATTTAAAGAAAGTCCAGAGGTAGTGGGTGCACTAGCATTAAATACAACCCGTAATTTTGTGGTGCTACTACTTTCGCGTAGGATTCCGTGATGAGGAATAAAATATGACCGCAAATCTTCATTGATGTGACACTCCGACATATGGCCTAAAGAAATGTACTCGGTCATGAAGTCTTTGTACATTTTGTCAAGTGGAGGTTGGCTGAGGTTCCTGCGCTCTATTGACAGGAAACATCGTTTTGCACGATGATATGAATCGCCTAAACTCTCCGGAGATTCCTTCAACGGGATCTTAACACTAAAACGGCCATCTGACAAGCGCGTCGTGTTTTTTATGAAGTGTTCTTCACACATGTTCTGCTCAGCTGAATAAGTTGATGCATCATGGCTAACTTCCTCGAGCTGCCAGAAACGCGTCAATTGGTTTCGGATGTCATCTAACTCATTCAAGCTGGAAGAACTTTCGTAATAATCATTTACGAAATTACATTTTATTGAAGAATGTTGAGAAGAATTAATATTATAATTACAGCCGCCGTTAATTGGGCCACAAACTAGCCAACCTAGCCTAGTTTGATGAAGTGTTGGTTTCCCATCACCTAATAAAATCTTATCAGATCCTAATAAAGTCCAAAATACGTCAGCTCCTATAATCATATCGATAGTAGCCGGTGTGTGGAAATATGGATCAGCTAATTGAATATTTGAAGGTATATTTACATGTACCTGTTTAGCGGGAACATTATCTGTAATTGAGGGTAAGACAAAACAAGTTAGAACATTTGAGTATGATTCGTGCAACGATCTAATATGTACACGGCACATTTTATTAACATGAGACAGAGAATTGTTTATGCCTTGGATCGATCTATCTGTGTTTATGAAAGGCAACTTTAACTTATTATATAATTTCTCCGTCATTAGACAAGCCGAACTACCTGAGTCGAGAAGCGCTCGAGCGATGTGTTCCTTGTTATTTACATCATAACATTTAATTAGTGCAGTCGACAAAAGAATGTTACCCGGGCTAGTCGTATGCGAATGTGCGGATATATTGGCTGAGAGCGCAACGTGATTGTTTGTGTCGGTGGTGGAGGATGACTCACTATTACTCTTATCAGTCGTACCAGCTGATTTGCAAGAAACGGATTTTCGTTTGTATTCGGGGTTATGAATAAGCGTGTGGTGTTTGCGCTTACATATTTTGCAACCTTGTTTCTTACAATTACTGGGATAGTGACCGTGACGCAAACAGTTATAGCATACTTTAAAACTAGGTAGCAACGACATTCTATCGTTGACATTTAGTGATAGAAATTGTGGGCATGAATTGAGGTTATGATCGCCTTTACACTTGGGACAGTTTTGTGATGAACTACTGGTGTTGTCTGTCGTTACAAAGGATTTTATTTTTGTATTGTGTTTTAAATTAGTTGTGGAATGACGTGACTTTTCCAGTGTTTCTATCAAATCGGCGCGATTACGCATGAATTCCATGAAGTGATCAAAAGTGATTCTTTTTGTTTTATCAATACGCCCTTTATATTCCTCCCATTCTCGAAATGTTTTTGTGTCTAACTTTTGTTTAATAATGTAAATAAGTAATGTATCCCAATTGTGTACAGGTTCACCCAATGTCTTCAACGCTCTGATATTTTTGTTAATATTGTCTACGATGCCTTTTAATGCAGTTGAGGACTCCCTTGTGATTGATTCGATATTGAACAACGCTGAAACGTGATTGTCAATCAATATTCTTTCGTTATCGAATCGCTCACAAAGAAGTTCCCATGCCATATTATAGTTTTGAGCAGAAAACTCGATAGACTGAATAACGATAGCAGCAGATTCTGTTAATGATGACCTCAAGTAATGGAATTTATTGACCTCATCTATATCGTCATTGCCGTGAATGAGACTAGTGAAAGTATCTCGAAATTCGAGCCAGTTATCGTACGAGCCTGTAAATTTAGGTAACTGTATGGTGGGCAACTTGACTAACTGACGCTTACTACTGGTGGTAGACTTTACTTCCTCTTGCTCAGATTTTGAAAATTTATTTAATAGCACCTTTGCTTGAGCCATCAACCCATAATATTGCGATTCAATTGTAGTTCTTTCAAGTAGCTCAGAGTCAACGTCACACATACATTCTAATTTTAATTGAACTTCATTGAATTCGTCATAAAAATCATCTAATTTGTTGACTCGCAACTGTAACTCCATTACCTGAGACGGGTTTACCCAAGATTCTTGAAATTTGTTTAAATAGGTTTCAAATACGGTTAATCTTCCCTTATAACTGCTACGCTTCTTTTTAAGATCTTTAATATCAGTCATTTTGAAAGAAGGGTGTCGTAGACCTGAAATTATACAGTTATAATGTTAAATAATGAAGCTATATATAACAAAAATACCTAGCTTAATGAATAATAAGACTAAACAACAATTGGTCTGAGTTATTAACTAATTTTACAATTTTGACCTTTGACCACTGCAAATTATAATGAACTACCGTAGTTAAGTAGGTAGGTAAGGTTTGCTATTCTGATGGAATAATGTAACAAAGAAATTAATTACTTATCTTTATTTTAAAGGTTTACAAAGCAACAATGAATAATTGGAAAGGTTAAATTTAAGAAATAATATTTGTAAATTGAAAAATAAATAGTTAACTAATGTAGGTTAATACTAACACTACTGTACTGTATTTTAAGCACCGGTTAACTATATTTTACAAATATATTTCAACCTAATACTCTGTAAATAATACCTTGTAAATAAATATGCAAAGTAAATATGTAACTAATTTGTAAATTTAAAATATGTTACTAACCTTATTGAAGTTCTTATAATCGCTACTTAATACCTAGATTTTTTATATTACCTGTTTTAATTTAATGAGTGTTGGGTGAATTTAATTAATATTACAATGCTTTGGCTTTAACATTTCTAGTTTTATTTGACTTGATCTTCACTTCACTTTTCTTCCAAAACGTGTACGTCACCTCGTCACTCTGGTAATTTTCGATATAATTTCCAAAATATCCAATATTCAGCTTATTCCACTTTGCTAGTTGTAGATAATATAATATCCGGTTCGTATGGACCATGTATAAAATTGTGGGAACTTCTAGGGAATTTTGGAAATTAAAAAATCAGGATCGTAGCTTGCAGTGGACTCGTATAATTGACAGACTGACATTTAAAAAAACATGGAGGTTAATATAAAATAATTAACGCCTGCTAAAATTCTTATAGCTAAACTTATAATCTAACAATTATTGCTAACTTAAAGACTAGTGGCGCAGGTGATGACAAATTGACGTGAGCGTCAACAGTCGGGTTTTAGTTTACATTTTTGTAGGTTAAATTTTATACAAGGATCATATATAACATTGAAATATGTTTATGTTTTTTTTATTTGATATACGAGTCATGATTTTTTGTCGCCATATTGAATTTAGGGTGAAGTCATAATGTCAACTCCCAGCGGATGATCAAGACGTTTCCAAAAATACCTCATTTGTCAAGTTATAACTAAATAGTACGAAAATACCTAACAAATAAGTAATCCTAGACCCGATATAAGGTTACCAACTTCCAAACCCACCTGACCCCTTAGGTTATTTAGTCTTGACACACAAAACAAGACAAAAATAGAAAAGGCGGTAATAGATTTGTGACCAAAACAATTGGACAGGGAATGAATAGTAAATGTATGTTGCATCCTGTGTATCAGATGTTAGTTTTCTTAAGAATCGTAAAAGTCTAATGAGTTACGGTATCCGGTCTTTATACACGGTTAAATTTTGGTCGTTTTAATTCCGCGGAGGGTCGATCCGGTACATGAAACGCTATCGATTTGTAAAGATAAAATTAAAAAATAAGGAACTTTTTTTCTAAAACTCAAGTTATTATACGCGAACGAAATTAATTTCTTTAAGTAAACGAGTCATTGACCTTGTAGGTAGTACCTACAGTTCATTGGCCTCGGTCAGCTAACGTTGATTTGAAGAAATTAATTTCGTACATTCGTAAATTAATTCGAGTTTAAAAAAAAGTACTTTATTTTTAATTTTATCTTTATAAATCGAGAGTGTTTCATGTACCGAATCGACCCTCCGCGGGATTAAAACGACAAAAATTTAACGGTATATATGGCGCTTTGGGTGTCATAAAGAGTTCGGATTATCTATGTCACTGGGCGTCATGGGGTATACGTGTACGGTTTTTTTTTGTGGTGGGTAAAATCATCCAATGACATCTCCCGCCCTTGGGCGGAGCGGAAGATAATGTCAGACTCTGACTAACTAAAACCCACCCCGTTCCTTTGTTGCCTTTCATACCAGGGCCGAGACTTCTTTTCAGAAACAGACCCTTGGCCCCAGTAGGCTTCAACCCTGCCTGCCTGCAGGCTGGGCCTCTACGGTTTGTTGATAACTCCTTGAGGCGCGCGGGAACAGTGCGCGCCGTTGACGACTTGGTCTTGGTCCGGATGACTACCGGACGGTCCGACAGCAAGCTACCCATTGCTCGCCGTCTACAAGATAGGGTGTACGGGGTCCCAATCAACATCTATCGAACTCAAGCCAACCTCACCTGCACGTGGTGCAATCTGTTGACAAACGAACGAGACTATGACGATCTGCCAACACGCACTGGACCAGCGTGGCGGGTTATAGTCCAACCAAAGAGAATTCCCTGCCGGAGTCTGTGTTTCCTGATAGCTATATCCTAGGGATCTTTATGTCAAAAATGAATAGGTTTTTTCTAGGCAAGCGAGCTCCATCGTTGGCCACACCATTGCTTACCGAAAGTTGAGATAGTGGTCAATCGCGAGCCAATCAAAAAAAAAAAAAACCAATGGATAGTGGCGCCCCTTGGGGGAGGTCTAAGTCCAACAGTGGATGTGTTTCGGCTGATATGATGATAATATCTGGTAGTCTTATTCCAACCAGACCACTTCTCTCCAAAAACTGATTAGGTCTCTCAGGTTTTTCAGGGCCGTCAATGTAGGAGTTCAGGGATCTTAAGGTTCTAGTGCAGTCCTGGAGCACAAGCGCAATTGTTTCCTTCCGGCCTTAAACTGTCAAGCCCTCAGAGGACACCGGTGTCCGCACACCTATTGTCCGCACACCTATTGTCTTTCTATTGTGTCTCTAATTATGGTATTCAAAAGGTTAAAAATGTTACCTGGTCAGCAATGTCAGATACTTGAGTTACACTGGTACACCCGATCGCTAACTTGATTGATCCTAAACTCAACGCGTTTTACTCGAATTCATTTTCGCTAGAAAAACCTACGCTAAGAGAAAATCTCAAATCGGTTGAACCCAGTGACATATTGTTATCGGTATGGCCCCTTGACATATTCTATTGAGTAATTTCTTAAAGGTTAGATTTATATTTGAGGATAGCTTTTTGGACGATGACTGTTCTATCAATTGT
This sequence comes from Leucania comma, assembly GCA_958295575.1. NCBI lineage: Eukaryota > Metazoa > Arthropoda > Insecta > Lepidoptera > Noctuidae > Leucania > Leucania comma. Next base: position 2,684,470 of record OY282484.1, read on the forward strand.
GTTGAAATAATACATTTTGATACAAGTGCAGAAAGTTTGTCATTGCGACCGAGGCGGAAAAAAAATTTAATCTTGACTCAATCGACTTTCAATGTTTGAAAGCATGTAAGTTTATTACGTAATTATTGTATGCCAGTCATAATATTTTAACAGTTAATAACCAGTTAATAACCTGGCTCTTAATGCCCTTTATAACCTGCCGTAGCCTGTGTTGTACTTACTCTCGGTGGTGTCCAAATTGTGTCCTGTTTTATACAATTTTTGGGATAAAATACAACATGATGTAAAAATGATTGGAATCGATTCAGTTACTGATTCTGAACAAACTGTATTGAGATTTCGCATATACTAACAATAATGTAGTATATGTACCTAATTAATTTCATTCCTCAAATAAAATAAAATTCGTGTCCAGTGTCCACTGAAGCCTTATTTCTCCGCAGGTACTCGTATACATACCTGGTGTAACCTTCAATCAGGGATATGTTTTATTGAAAATTCCATGCGGCGGTCCGTGAGGACCTTTAAACGACAAACAAAACGCTACAGAAGTCCCATCGGACATCCTTTTTAAGAGAATAGGTCATACCCATTTCTGAATGATAAATGATCTTTATTTTGCAAATAGGTTTCAAAAAACACTTTTACACGTCAGTACTTTTTTTTCGTCAGTTTAAACTAGATGAGGCCGGTGTTTCCTAGCTGACAACCCTGAGAATAAACCCCGAAACAAACTCAGGGGTCACAGTCTCTTTTAAAGTCCATAAATTTGTAAAGGTCAAATCGCATGAAAACTATGCAGATTTGTCTGACTTTCTTTTGAAGAAAGAACCATACAGATTTGAGTGGACCTGTCAAGTCAGTGCAAGCATTTGTCAGTATTCGTGAAGCTCAACTCAGGACTACTAAGGAGCTCAACAATTGAATATTTGAAGTTGAATATTGTATCTCCAAGTAAAAACCTGTCAGAATTTGAGTTTAAAGTAGGGTTTGAGATGTTTTAACAAATAATTTCACCACACGCCTGTCGTCAACGTCGAGCATGGTTTAAAAGCTTGTAGCTTGATCTAACGCAATCCAACGCGATGTTTGATGGAGAGGCAACGCGAGGTATCGCCTGAAAACTCTGTTGGTGATTTAATCGAATATTTCACAAAACTTGTTCCAGGATATACGTGTTTTTTTAAAACCCTTAATTTTTTTGAGAGACAATTTATTGTTATCATTTAAATCGATCAAATATGCAAGGCTTCTATAGAAGTAGAAAGAGTTGTCAGAAAAGCGTAGGGGCCCGGTTGAAGCCTACTGGGGCCAAGAGTAATGTGAAAGTGAACATCAGGGCCCTGGAACGAAGGCAAAAAAGGAACAGAAGTAGGTTTTTAGTCAGTAAAAGTCTGACATTATCTCCCAGCCCCATCCACCGGCAAAAAAAGGCCCAGTGGAGGCTGGTAGTGCATGTCACTTGTCTTCAAATTTTTGGTTCTTGAATATAATGAGCGAGCTAAGTATGCGAGCGTTTTCGATGGTTATATGGAGCTGACCTTCTTTAGTTTCGGTTTAATATTTTGTGCTTCAGCTTGACTAGTTCCATGGCACGTAGTTTCATGGGGTTGACGTGGTCCATGAGAGGCGTAAGCCGTAACCTTGTTGACAAAAATGAAGGCAATATATTTCAGTTTGATGTGGTCGCTTATACCTTTACTTTGTTGTCAGGAATGTTAAATATAGGCAACTAACTTCTGCCTGCAGCTTTGCCCGTATAAAAGTAGGTTTCTCTATACAAAATTTGGAACTCCTTTCCTCCTCTTAGTGGGCAAATTTTGAAAAATCTTTTCTTAGTGCTAGCCTACGTCATAAAACACTACCTTGTGCAAAAGCACTATAGACTAAGATCCGTATATATTTCAGTTTGATGTGGTCGCTTATACCTTTACTTTGTTGTCAGGAATGTTAAATATAGGCAACTAACTTCTGCCTGCAGCTTTGCCCGTATAAAAGTAGGTTTCTCTATACAAAATTTGGAACTCCTTTCCTCCTCTTAGTGGGCAAATTTTGAAAAATCTTTTCTTAGTGCTAGCCTACGTCATAAAACACTACCTTGTGCAAAAGCACTATAGACTAAGATCCCAGAGCTGACTGACTTAAATTATTTTCACACGGATGAAACCCTAGGTTCTTAGCGTAGCGTCTCATGTGCTTTGAATTCTCATGTGCTTGTGGAGCTCCCCCTTGGTCCTGGGCAGGTTCCAGGTGAGACAGGGAACTAAAAATAAGAGTGTTACTTAACTAACTTAACTGATTTTATATTTATTTTGTAGAATATTATTCTAAAGTAGTATCACAAGTGTCAGACACTTGCCATGCACCAAAATTTCTTTCAGACGCTTTAAAGCTCCACAAAAAATAAACGAACTTTACTACATTATTTTACTATGTCTGATTTCTAAATATGTTATTAAAGTAACTATTATAAAGTTATATTTCAGTAGTCAGATCAATTGTAGTGACCAAACATCCCCTAAATACAAAAATTTTTAGCCGAGAGTATGAGCGTGAGAGCACGCATACGTCAAGAGCGAGTGAGATAATTTCATGCACTGACTCTTCAGTTTGTCTGACTAATGAAATCATCATCATCATCAGCCTTTTTAACGTTCCCACTGCTGGGACACAGGCCTCCTCTCTAGGAGAGAGAATGGGCCGTAATCTACCACGTGGGCCCAGTGCGGGTTGGTGGATGTCATCGAATTTTTGGACATGCCGGTTTCCTCACGATGTTTTCCTTCACCGTTTTGAGAGCAGTGGTGATGAAATAAATTACACAAAGTAATGCGCCTGGCTGGATTTGAACCCGCGACCTACAACTCGTAAGTCGGGACCGTTACTACTCGGCCACCACTGCTCTCAACTAATGAAATATTGCGTTGTAAAAGTTACCTGAATAACATTATTTAAAAATCCGACATATTAAAATAATTAAAGTTTATTTATTTTTTGTGGAGTTGAATGCGTCTGACAAGACTAAATTAGCAGTGACTGTAAGGATGGGACTCTTTTTTAAGAAAGAAAAGAAAGAGGGAAATACTAGTACATAAGATACTATAAGAAGCATAAAAGTATGTTCCCTAGGAATAATTTCGCTGGCTGTAGTTAGTACCAAATAAATACGCTGAAGAAATGAACTTTAGTATTCAACATAACTTCATAGAAGACCACAGCTTCTAATTTGAGTCAAACTAATAAGTCAGTGTTATTATCATGAAATACATTGTCGCCGTTTTGAAAGGGAGTCATTAATTTGACACCGCGTTAGTACAAGTCGTAACAAATTGTTGGGCCACTTCGCGCTCCACTGTAGAGCGCTTGGCATTTGTGAGATGGGCTGAACTTGGTGTGAAGTTCGGTTTAAAGACATTTATTTCACACAAAAAAAAATTACGGTTCACTTACATATTGAGTCATCATCTTCCTGCCCTTATCCCATTTTATTTGGGGTCGGCGCAACACGTTTTTTTCTTCCATTCTCTCCTGTCACTCGTCACGCTATCACTAACTCCCTTTTCTTTCATATCACTCCTCACACAATCCATCCATCTCTTCTTTGGCCTCCCTCTCCCTCTCCATCCATCCACATGTAAACTCATAACTCTCGTCTCGTCTTTTAGTAACATGCGTTTCATCCCTCCTCTTCACCTTGAGTGGTATTGAGTATTGAGTAATATATAGAAATAATATAGTAAAAGTGTATACAGTCTACCAAGGCAAGGGCAAGGAGTAGGGTTGTACCAACCCGCACTGGGCCCGCGTGGTGGAATACGGCCCATTCCCTCTCTTAGAGAGGCCTGTGTCCCAGCAGTGGGAAAATTAAAAGGCTGATGATGATGATGATGATGATGTATACAGTCTCTGTGATCACATGCAATTATATAAACCAAGAGATTTATTAGGTGAAATTCCGTGTTAATATATCGTTTTTAACGTATTCTTCTAGGGCTTTTTTTATATACAGCGTTAAATTTTGGTCGTTCTAATCTCGTGGAGGGTCGATTCGGTACATGAAACACCATCGATTTATAAAGATAAAATTAAATTAACAAAACAATGTACTTTTTTTCTCAAACTCGAATTAACATACGCATGTACGAAATTAATTTCTTTATAATAATAATAATAATAACCCCATCGCTGTATCTCTACGTTGACGTCGTGATGGGGCTTGCGTGCTCCAATAAATCCTAGGTTGTAACTTGCCTAAGGTGAGGGGCCAGACTAAGAGAGATACAATCCGCAGGGCAGTTTTGTGGCGAACTGTTGGGCATTAGCGACCCCACGGACCCGATCCCCCGGGAGAATTCTCGTTCTTCACCTCCGGCTTGCCTTTATTGGCCGGCCGTAGTGAATACTGACGAGGAACAGAGCTCCACCTCTCTCTTGCCTTTATTGGCTGGTTTGAGTGGAGATTCGCAAGAGCAATCGTGCTCGGGAGAAGGATGTATAATCCAGTAAGGTGCTGGTAGGGATCTTGACCGCACTTCCGGGATTGTCCTGATAGCCGTGGTATACCTCTCCACTCCTCAAGCACCTCAGGATATGTTGCCCTCTTGTTGCTACGTCACTTCGTGCTAGCGGCCGTTTTTGGAGGCCCATTTATTGAGTGTGCAAGTCACCCCCTGCCTGTTTACCGATGGATATTAATAACATTGTTTAGACAGGGGCCATAGTTTTCACATAGTTCTTGGTAACCAGTCCACTTATGAATCCAAAACCATAGCCCTATTTGTCTTTATTTTCCCTATGTCACAATAGTTTTCACCAACCGGGGGTTGTCCTTGGATGCACTAGCACTGCGCGTACAGGGACAATCGTCGGTTGGCATCGCGTTCCATTAAAAGTACCTAAAGGGCCTCTGCGAGTTGGTTTCGGCTCCTCGTACGCCTTCCAAAGGTCCAGGACCTCAGGGTCCTGAGATAAATAAATTCAAAATAAATAATAATAATAATAATAAACTTTTATTCACAAAAAATACAGATATCATGTACTTATTTAAAAACTAATAAAATAAACAGTTGTTGGTAAACCTGTACAAATCAAGTATATAACCCTGCCTCTTAAACTAGGATAAACCTGTATTCTAAGAGACAGTGTTCGGCAAGTCAATTCCTTAATAAAAATATGATTTAGGACAACAAGTGAACGGTGCTGAAGTGATTTTTATTTATCTGTTTTTTTTTTAAATTGATATTTATGTTATAACGTAAGTATGTGTGTATGGCATATGAAGTGTGAGTGTGTGCGGCATGTGAAGTGTGAGTGTGTGTGGCATGTGAAGTGTGAGTGTGCGTTTATTAGCAGGGGATATGAGCGTGCTTGTGAAATAGTATATATTTAGGTTAGTGGGTACGTAATAAAAGCGTGTGAGTATGAGTAGTAGCAGTGTAAGTATATGGTAGAATGTAGCAAATGTATTGTTATTACGTGATGAATGTGAGCAAAGATTCAGTATAGGCATAGTCCTTTTGAAGTAGCCACTCTGTTACTGTGGATTTCACTTTATGTAAGTTTAATTTTGAAATATGTAATTGTTTGTCAACTTTATGATATATGTGTGTACCTAGTATGTAGAATTGATGTTTTGCGAATGCGGTTTTGTGTTGGGTTCTTGGAAGCATATTTAATCTCTTATTTGGCTTTGGTGGAGGCAGACCGACATGTGTTCTAAGGATAGATCGGAGCACAAATAGTTGCCGTACTGTAAGAACCCCACAGTCGGAGTACAACTCTGTTGTTGGATGCCTGTAGGGCTTATTACAGAGAACTTTGAGTATGGCCCTCTGCGCTCTTTCAACCCTCAGAACACTGGTTTTTGTAGCGCCTCCCCATACAGTTATGCAATATCCTAGAATCGATTGGCACAGCGCAAAATATACCATCTTAAGTGTGTCTTGACTAGCTGAGTCTCTAAGGGACTTAAATATATGGATAAGACGCATTGTTCTTGTAGTGATGGCTTCGATCTGTTTGTCCCATCTTAGTCCACTATCGATCTGTACTCCAAGATATTTAGCACTATCAGCTCTCGTTATTTCTGGGCAGTCACAGTGGCCGCACAAATTTGAGCATGAGTGAGCCACTACAGAGAAAGTGTGAGAAGGTGCCGTATTACTGCGGATTGAAAAAGGAATGAACGATGTTTTGTTCAAGTTGAGTGTAAGGAGGTTTAGTTTGAGCCATTTCATTATCTTGGACAGAGTTTCCTCTGCAGTAGCCTTGACCATACTCCATGTAGGTCCATAAACGAGGATCGCGGTATCATCAGCATACGCATAGATGTTACAGTTAGTGAGGCTCAATCTGCACAGGTCGTTCACATAAATATGGAAGAGCGTAGGTCCAAGGATGCTTCCTTGAGGGACGCCATAAGTCACTGGTTCTTCATTGCTGTAATACGTGTCTATTTTGACAAGTTGTGTTCGATTGTTGAGATAACTTTTGAAAATCTCAAGCGGTATTCCACGGACACCAATATGTTCCAGTTTGGCGATAAGTTTGGGAACAGAAACTGTGTCGAATGCTTTGGCAAGATCCAAAAAAATAGCCAGACATTTTGATTTATTATCTAGCTTTTTAGCTACTTGTTGCGTGAGATCCAATACGGCATCTTCAGTCGACACTCCTTGTCGGAATCCGTACTGATTCTCGGCAATAATTTTATGTTTGTCTAGAAAGCTCCTCAATCGTTTATTTAAAATCTTTTCAAAAATTTTTGAGAGGGCAGACAAGACAGATATCGGTCTGTAATTGTTGACACAGTTTTTGTTCCCCCCCTTGTGAATAGGGTGTATTATTGCCTTTTTAAGAGCATCCGGAAATACACCTGTTTGGAAGCAAAGGTTGCAGAGGTAAGTTATAGGCGGGACTAATGCATGACGGCTTTTTTTTAAGAAATGAAGCTGCTATTCCATCCCAACCCACTGCACAATCGTCACGTAGCTGGAGTATGACAGAATCTACTTCTTCTGTATCAGCGGCCAGCAATGCGAGGGAGTCGACCGGGGTATTTAGAGAGTCATCTTGAACTGGAGCCGAAGGATTACAATACATTGCCGTGCTAGGTGTATGTGCCTGCGTAATGATTTTTGTAGCCAAATTTTTACCCACGTTACTAAAATAGAGATTTACTTCGTTTATTGATGCTTTAGGGTCATCTCGTACTGTACTGAGTAGCTCCAATGGGCTGGCATTTGCCTTTCGTGTGTTGGTGATTTCTTTTATTGTCTTCCACATAGTTTTAGGATTATTTTTGGCTTTTTCCAACTCGGCCTTCTCATATGAAATTTTTAATTTGCGAAGCAGGTTATTGCAAAAGTTCCTATAACGTGTGTACGTAGTTTTTAGGATTAAATTATTTGGTGCCTTTTTTGTTTTAATATGCATTTTATCCCGATTTTTAATGCATTTCAGCAGCCCAGGAGTGATCCAAGGCTTTATAATTCTTCTTTGTCTTGGTATTTTGACCAGTTTAGTACATTTTACCATCATAGATTTAATAATACTTATAAATCTATTCATACCTGCGTTTACATCATTTATTAGGTAAATTTCAGTGAAATCTGTGTTTTCCAGCTCCAGGAAAATGGCTTCGTAATCAAGACGGTTAATAGCCGGACAGCTTTTCCGTGATGGGGCAACGCTAGCTATGGATAAAACGATAGGCTTGTGATCTGTGACGTGTGACTCAAGAACAAGCGTGGTGGGAATAAGGTTTGACTTTAGGAATAAGTGATCTATGCAGCGTTCTAGTCGAGTCGGGAACAAATGTGTCGGCATAAGCCCATAAGTGGCATTTATCATGAGATATTCAAAGCTCCGGTCATTTCTATTATTCGGACTTATATCAACATTCAGATCGCCTACGAGAACTATATTAGTACAGTTGGATATTTTATCATAGACTTTTCCAAGGCTTGCTGTGAAGTCATTAAATTGTTCTTTTGAGTTGAGGGAAGGAGAGCGATAAACGGCAAGTACAGCTAATTTTTTGTCGATTTGACAAACCAGACAGTTCCCTCCTTCAAAAATCGGCTCCCACGCTGATCCTTGCAAATCAAGTTTCATGTAAATTATGACTCCATCGTTTTGATTAACATTAGTAGCTGTCGAGTAACCCACAAATCCATCTAATATGGGGAGGTTATTGACTTTACTGAGCCAGCATTCCGTCAAAATGACAATGTCGAAATTGATTTTCGTGAGATTCAACAGAACTTGAAGATGATCAAAGTTTTTGTTTACACTGCGTATGTTTATATGTAATAAGTTTATGTTGGAATCAGATATGTTGATGTACTTGAGGCAATCCTCTGGTATACAATTATAGGAATTACCCAACCGTATGTTATCAAGTTCATTGTTAATAGTATTTATAGTAGCCATTAAGAGTTAAAATTATACTACAAAACAGTGGGATATCGGGAATAATGTGAGGTGTTGGAATAAGTAAGGCAGAGTTGAAGTCATTGTAAATGGTATTAAAACACGCTTTAATGTGATTAGTTTTTCGATGTAAAGAGTGAATGTGTTTCTTTGGAGAAAGTGCTTTTTGTGTTATCTGTTTGGATTGTGTGTTCATGTGTGGTTTAAAAACTAAAATTACAAAAATAAAAAATAAGGAAAAGAACATTGATTCATGCATAAACATTTTTAAAACTGAGTTATCTAGTCATATCGAAGTGTTGTCGAGTCCATGGAGACATTCTTCAGATTTTATAATTAGCTGCCTATCCCCCGTTTGTTTACGCAGGAAAATGTTTCCGTTACTTGTCCAGCAGAACGCGTACTGGTTATTTTTAGCAAATTGCCGCGCTAAGTAGAACAGCTTTTTGGAAGAAGAAGGCAGTTGTTCTGTTACGAATACAGGCAGGCGCTTCCCTGGTACCCCAATTAGTTCCGTATTCAGTTTGTTCTCTCTAGAGCTCTTACCCTTATTGTACGACCGGATAGCCGAGAGAAGGTTCTGCTTCGTTTGAACTCTTGTAAACTCCGCTATAATTGGGCGTGAGATGGATGTGGATGAGGGTTTACCCGGGAGGCGGTAAACGTCCCGAATTTCAGGATCGGTTATATGCATTCCGACTGTCTTACCGATGCTGCAGACAGTTTTTAACAGCCCGGTTGGTGACTCATTGTCCGCCTGTGGAATGTTTATTATTTCTATCCCGGCCGGGCGTGACTTATGCTGAAGATCCCATACCTTTTTTTCGAGTGCTGCTATATAGTTACGTTGTTCATGTCGCTCCTTCTTTAAATCTTCCACTTCTTTCTTTAATTCTTCAAATGATTGATTCATATAAGACATGGACTTTTCTATATCTGTACTAGTTTTGCGGATTTCGATATTCGATTGCTGTATCTTGACATTCTGTGACTTAATTTCGCTTATGTCAGCCACCAGTTTTGCAATAAGAATGGTTTGCTCTTCTAACAGTTTCTCCATTTGAGACTCCTGGTCTTTTTTCCTGGTGTCGAGCAAACTGTCACTTATCTTACGATCTTGTTGGCGTGACGGAGGGGCTTTTCCCGGTGATGGTTCCGTTCTGGGCCGTTTAGCCCTATTCGTTACATTGTCAGTGTCACACATCTCAATCGCCGTGCTAATGTTAGGTTCTCATTGTGTTTGACTCAGGGTATTATTTTGTGATTTCGGCGGAGTACGCTGTAAAGTAGTCATAATTTGTTTATTTACTTACAGATATTAAGTGAATATCAGAATGATCCAACTCTGCTTAGCACTTAAAAGCGAGCAAACAGTTGCTTTGTTAGTCCGAGCTCACAGGTTAACTGGCGTAGCAGATGTAATATTCGTAGCGCCTCGTAGCACGTCGTAGCCGCCGCCGTAGCACAGGGTCCGACGTCAGTCTACGAAACCGGTCCGCTATTTCGTCGCGCGCTGTTACTTGCACGGTGGCGCAGTGGATTAGAGCTCGATCCGTCCTTCGTCGCTCGCCGCGGTCCCGAGTTCAAATCTCACCCAATCAGTCAAGGTCTTAATTAGTCCCCGACCACGAAAATGCACGAAACTGCCAAAAATACTTGTGTCTCTTTCTAGGACCGCCCAGTGGGTGTATTCGATGGCCCAGAACACATAAAGAGGAACAAGGAATCGAAAACAACTGAATGCAGCCAATCACAAAAAACTCCGATATCAAAGTCCTCAAACAAGCAACACACGTCCACCCGCTGCGGCGGTCAAAACCGAAACTCCCTCTTTAAGTAAACGAGTCAATGACCTTGTAGGAAGTTGTCGGTCGTTGCATACTAACTATCTACAGTTCATTGGCCTCGATCAGCTGACGTTAACTTAAAGAAATTAATTTCGTACATACGTAAATTAATTTCGTACATACGTAAATTAATTTCTTTAAGTAAAAGTACTTTATTTTTCATTTTTATCTTTACAAATCGATTGGGTTTCATGTACCGAATCGATCCTCCGCGGGATTAAAACGACCAAAATTTAACGGTGTATATACCTTTTTTTTGTTAAATACATCATCAGGTATTTCATTGCATAGTATTGTTCCCTCATATAGTATATTTTTCTTGCCTTAGTTAATTCTATTTTGTCTCGTCGTCTTGCATAATATATTGTGTTGTTATTATGAATCCAGAGGGAACAAAAACTTTTTACATTTGGTGACATCTCTTTGAGGAACGCGTGGATCACTACGCGCTGTCGACGACTTGGGCTTCGACTCGGCTGGCGATTTTGGCTTGAACGACGAGTTACGCAATGCTCATCGTCCGCAAGCCCATGATGAAAATTTGCTGAAATTGCAGCTGGTTATTCTTAGTCAAAAAAGAAAAATTATACGCTTCTTTTACACAAATAAATCGTAACATCTCGCCATCAATTAATGACAAAATTGGCGTGGAAAATTGTAAAAAATAAAAACTGTGAGAGAAAGGTTAAAAAATATATTTTGAAACAAAGTTTGTATCGAGATCATCCACCTCGATACTTCTTTGTTTAAAAATATTTGTTTTTCAATATTCATTTTCAAACTAAAATGCTGTAGCGAGTGTTCCTAGAACCGATTATTTGGCTGGATATAACAAAGTGCGCTATGAACGAATTTATTCCAGTATATTCTATTGAATTTTTTCACGGATCACACTAAATGCCTAAATAAAATGCCTAAATGGAAAGGCGTGCGAAGAGACTCTCAGTCTCCCCGGTAGCCCGGTGACCATGTATTTATGTCGCTAACCAGGTACAATAACGGGCGTATAACTTTGTGAATTTTCATAATACAGTTCTGTTTTGTATATAGATTCTTTACATAAAAGTACTAGACTGGTGTTTCAAATTTCGCATATACCAAAATAAGGCACAAAGTACATGTGGTATTATCGGATTGAAAGCTTTGGGTGTCAGCAAAACCGTAGGAGCCAGCAGAGTCGAAGTTCACTAAGGTTCGCTTCAGGAAGGAAAACTTGGGGTATATATATGTATATAGGAGTGGGGTTTTAGTCAGTAAACGTCTGACATGACCTAAAGCAGGAGAAGTCATTGGATGATTTCCCAAATAAAAAAATGTGGTATTAGCTTATAGCTATAATAAATTGTGTTACTAATAAATTTAAGTTTCGCTAGAAATGATCATTGTTAGCAAAAAAAATTCACTGGGCAGCACTCTTTTTTCGCAATTCCTGTTTTCTTCCCATAGGTAGTAAAAGTTGTTTATAATGATGTACAATGAAGTCTTCAACAGTTTCAATAACTAACAACTCGTTTGTAGTTTGTAAACAGGTCATGCGGATAGAAATAACGGAGAAGAATTCAACAACTTCTAAGAAATATGAAAGTCCATTGCTAGAATCGAATCGTGAATTTATAGGAAACGTTCGATGGCAAGTTACAGAATTTTATAAAGAGCCCTGTCGATAGCATTTTATTCAGTACATAAACCTGCTAGTTTCTAGATCTTTGTTAGTAACATTATAATTAACTTAATACTTGTAGATTTAGCATGAACTATAGTTTAACAAAAATTTAGTCAGTTTGAAAATATTTTTTTTATCGCAAATACTGTAGCATAATAAGCTTAATCAGCGTTAAAAAGTTCCCACTGCTGGGACTCAGGTCTGCCCTCTAAGAGATATAATGGGCCGTAATGCACCACGCCTGCTTTAATGCGCTCGGTGCAAAGTAGTAAATGATTTATACTATGATTTTTTATTAGATGAAGTAAAGTGACAGCTATAACAATGGTTGTTTGACAGTTGGGCATTGTTAATTGACAGTTGGGCATTGTCCACTGCTGTCACTTTACTTCATCTAATCAAAAATCATAGTATAGAATTTTCGACTCTAGGGCATTTTTTTAAATTGATATAAACTAGTGCTTGACTGCAATCCCACCTGATGGTAAACAGTGATGCAATCGTTGATGGTGAGGCGCACTAGATTATTAAGAGCTTATTTACTCTACCCTTTAAGACTCCTAAATTATAATCGAACGGGAAGACCGCAGGCAAATTGTTCTAGTTCTCCGGTGTATGTACGCGGTATAAACTACGAGGCGAAACGCTTAGTCCGGATCGTACACGTTTCAGCAACGTGAGGGGCCATCATGAACCACGAACTGCCTGCGTATCTTTTTCTCCTTCTCTGTAGCGATAAGACCGCCCATTATGACACCTTAGTACTTTTAAGTTCCTACTGATTTTTTTTTAACTGATGTAAACTAGTGCTTGACTGCAATCCCACCTGATAGGAAATTACTTATGCGAGAGTGTCACCACGGGCCCCGGGACAAAGGCAAGGAACGGAAAGGTAGGTTTTCAGTCAGTAAAAGTCTGACACTATTTCCCGCCCCACCCAAGGGCGGGATTTGTCATTGGATGATTTCACCTACCAAAAAAAATATTATAATAACCTGATAGGAAATAGTGATGCAATAATTGATGGTGAAGCGCACTAGTTTATTAATAGCCTATTCACTCTAACCTTATAGATACTTAATTATGGTGTATAATAAAGAATATATCAAAAAATCAAAGTTAATAACATCATCAAATTTGGAGATTGTTTCAATGTACCCAACCTGATATTCGTGATAAGTTTTTCCTCAAAAGTAACTAACAAAAATGGCAACTATAACGGATATTTTTACTTTTTACACTGACTGCCACAATTTTATCGATACCTTTGAAATGTTAGGCAAATGTCAGTTAATCTACTAGCTCAAAAAACCGCAGTATATCTAAAATTCGAGTTCAATTTCCATACGTTGACTGCGAACGCCGCATCGAGTGACAAGCGTTTGACAGTCTATATTTTCTTTTAATTCCCCTTCCCGCGAATATTGTGGCGGGAAAATTTTTGGCGCGCTATCGGTTGCGGCCATATTGTTTTTGTTTAGTTCGATATTCAAAATGCATATAAGTTTTGACATTGATATTCAGGTGTTGGTTGTTTGTTTATACAGCCATTGATGGTGTTTTATTTCTTTATTGGTTTTGGTGAAATTATGGTTTGTAGAGTTTGTGAAGGTATTGTTACGAGTGAAATTCAGTAGCTATTTTAATAATTATCAAACTGATTCCTAGTGGATATTATGATGTAAAATTGGTGTAGTTTTGTATCGCAAGTGTCTAAACAACTGGACAATATGTGGAATCATTGAAACAGCGCCGCTCTCTGCAAAATGGAGCTGAGAATTTTATTGTGCCTATTGAATATTTCAGCGAAGCTTGCCGAGAGGGTCGACATTTACAGTCCATCAAATCGATACAAATACTGCAAAAGCTATAAGAATGTGTTTTATTTCATTCTAATGGCATTCAAAATAACTACTCCGTATTAAGAGTTAGCTCAAAGGACTTAGAACCCAAGCAAAAAAAAAAAAACAATGATTTATAATTTTCAGTGGTCACACGAGATTTTTTTTGGTACGGAACAGAACAATCCAATGTCTTCTCCCGCTCTAAGGTGGAGCGGGAGGGCGTGTCAGACTTTTACTGACTAAAACTCACTCCTATGTTCCTTCTTTGCCTTGTGTTCCAGGACCTCAGAGTTTCCTTTTTGTTTGTTGTCTGTTTTTGGTTGTTTTTTTTAAGTTTGCGGCTCAGCAATAACATTCTCATAGAAGCTAGTAGTATATACATACTCGTACATATAATCACTACATAGTATACAAAAAAAGTCGCTTCCCGCTGTCTGTCCCTATGTACGAGGGTCATTCAATAAATACTTAGCCTACAAAAAGTAAACGAAAATTTTGGAAAAGTGGCAATTTATTTTTCAACATAGTCTCCTTTTAGTTCGATACACTTAGCCCAGCGATGCTCCAACTTTTTTAACCCGTCCGAAAAATAGTTTTTGTCAAACTCTGCAAAATAGGCCTCCGTGGCGGCGATGACCTCCTCATTTGATCCATATCTATTCCCGGCGAGTGATTTTTTCAGATTAGGAAACAGAAAGAAGTCACAAGGGGCCAAATCTGGAGAATACGGTGGATGGGGCAGCAATTCGTAGCGTAATTCGACCAATTTGGCCATGGCAACGGCAGACGTGTGAACCGGTGCGTTGTCGTGGTGAAACAGCACTTTTTTCTTCGCCAGATGGGGTCGTTTTTTCTTTAATTCGGCGTCGAATCGGCCCAATAAATCGGCATAGTAAAGCCCTGTAATTGTTTTACCCTTCTCGAGGTAATCGATGTAGATCACACCTTGTGAATCCCAGAAAACGGTGGCCATAACTTTTCCGGCAGATTTTACAGTTTTCGCCTTCTTTGGAGCACGTTCCCCGGTCTGGATCCATTGTTTTGATTGCTCCTTGGTCTCTGGTGTGTACCAGTGGATCCAAGTTTCATCGACGGTCACAAAACGACGCAAAAACTCCGCTGGATTCCGCTTAAACAGAGCCAAACACGTCTCCGATGTGGTCTCACGGTTGCGCTTGTTTTCCGGTGTGAGTAAACGCGGCACCCATCGCGCCGACAGCTTTCTCATGCCGAGTTCCTCGTGAAGAATATGATGCACTGTTCCTTCTGAAATGCCTACAGTCTCAGCTAGCTCCCGAACCTTCAATCGGCGATCTGCCAATACGAGATCATGGATTTTTTTAATGTTTTCCTCCGTAGCAGCTGTTTTCGGTGCACCTGGACGTGGTTCATCAAAAACCGACGTACGGCCACGTGCAAACTCGTTGAACCAATTCTTGACGGTGGCCATCGATGGAGAAGAGTCACCGTACACAGCATCCAAGCGCTCTTTGATTTCGATGCGCGTTTTCCCTTCCAAAAATAGAAATCGAATTACCGAACGATATTGCTCTTTTTCCATTTTTGTAAAACCGATCGACACGTTTGCTTCCTTAAGTTGTCAAATTAAAACAAATGAAGGGATTGGAATGAAAATTTGAAAAAAGAATTAAAAAAGAATGTGCTACACTGTGGTAAAACTCTTTTGAAACTACAGCGCCCTCTGGCGATGAGGCTAGGTACTTATTGAATGCCCCTCGTATGCTTAGATCTTTTTATCTCCGTTCGTCCGGTAACAGACCGGACCGAGTCCAAGGCGTTTACGGCGCGCACTGTTCCCGTGCGCCTCAAGGAGTTGTCAGCAAACTGTAGGGGCCCAGTAGGGTCGAGGCCTAGTCTGGGGCTTTGGGGAGGTATGAAAATGCATACCAGGGCCCCAGATCCAAGGCAGGGAAGGAACAGGGTAGGTATTTAGTCAGTAAGAGTCTGACACTATTTCCCGCTCAGCCCAAGGCGGATTTGTCATTGGATGATTTTACCTACCACAAAAAAAAAATCTACGCAAAGGATTTTGATGTGTTTCTTTTAATAGATAGATTGATTCAAGAGGAAGGTTTATAAGGTGGGTGTACCATGGAAGGCCACTCTAACAAATAAACAGTTATTATTCGTTTATTTACTGGTTAAATGAAACTAAAAAATATTTAAGTAATACTTTGTTTCATTATGTAACAAATAAATCACTTTTTCAAATTGCAGATTTAATCAATATGAATTGAACTTAAGTTTCATTGAACTCTTCCAAATGGCCTTGCTAGGAACAAGGCTCCTTAGAAGGCCATCATAATAAATCAGTCATTGAACAGTAAAGTTTAATAAATAGCGATTAAATCTACAATAAAAATAAGTGGTTAATATGTTACATAATGATACAAAGTATCACTTAAATATTTGTTAGTTTCATTTATCCAGTAAATAATCGAATAATAACTGTTTATTTGTTAGAGTGGCCTTCCATGGTACACCCACCTTATTTTAACGTCGTCGATTCCCGAAATCAATGAAGCGAGGGACCGTACTGCCAAAATAGTAGCGCGAGCGATTCACCGCCGCGTCTGTGATTTTGAGTTCGATGGGTGTTTATGTAAGTAGAAGGAATTTGTCATCACATGGCAATAACTACGACATTTTAATAATTGGCCTTCGAAGGAGCATGGCCTTCCATGGTCCACCCACCTTATGTATAATACATACATAATATATTTAATATCATTATTGCATCCGTGCGAAGCTGGGGCGGGTCGCTAGTACTTCATATGACACTAACATTACAAAGACAAGTTTGTATTATACTTAAATGTGTGTATATTTGTTATTTCTTCACGCTGAAGCGGATTTACCTACTACAACTAAATCAAAACCAAACCTTTTATTTGCATAGAATGTAGGTATTGCACAATAAATGTGTAATAAAAATAAAAATATACAACAGGATACTTTTTATTTTGGTTTTTTTTTATGGTAGGTAAAATCATCAAATGACAAATCCCGCCCTTGGGTGGGGCGGGAGATAGTGTCAGACTCTTGCCGACTAAAAACCTACCCTGTACCATTCATTGCCCTCGATCAAGGGCCCCGGGGTTCATTTGCACTTAACCCTTGCCCCAGTAGCCTTCGGCCCTACTGAGCCCCTACAGTTTGCTGACAACTCCTTGGGGCGCGCGGGAACAGTGTGCGTCGTAAACGACTTGAGCTCGGGCCAGTCTGTTACCGGACGGACGGACAGCGAGCTACCCATTGTGCGCTGTTCGCAAGCCCGCGCCTACGGTGGGTTTTTTATTTAGATGGGAAATGATGCAAGGCAACGAATGCCTTGCATTCCAGGGCCAAGGGTTTTGCGTGCAGAAGCGAACCCATGGCCCCAAAGGCTTTGACCCTGCTGGGCCCCTACGGTTTTTCTGACATCTCCTTGAGGCGCGTGGTATGTAATGTAATGATCGTGCTCATCACACAAACATTTGTCCTGGATGGGAACCGACCCCACGACCTGCGGCATAGCAGTCAGGGCCACTAACCACTAGACCAACAGGCTAGTCTATTAAATACCACTACTTTCAAAATACATTTTAATACACCCCTTCTACATCCCCTATACAGTCTATATAAACTTTAAAAGCAGCTTATTGAATGCAGCTATTTGCGGCATCTTTTCAAATCCAAGAAGTGGATCAAATACCATCTGTTTGGATACGATATGATTTCCAAAGCTTCCTCATCTCGTAGCTTCAATAATATTTACATTCTATATAAATTTTATTTTAAAATGCTTCGATGGAAATTCGTGGAATATTCTAAGCGTATTATTCTGGGCTTGAGATTATTTTGAAATGCTAAACGGGTTACGATTGATAAGTGAACTATATTATTATCCTGGATTTGAGTTTATAAAGTGCTTGCTTCTGTTCAGCAAATGAACATACTCCGGGTTAGTGGACGGCGAGCAATGCGTAGCTCGCCGCCCGATGTCCGGTAACCGTCCAAACCGAGGCCAAGTCATCGACGGAACGTATTATTCCACGCGTACCTCTAGGATTTGTCAGCAAACCGTAGCTACGGTTTGCTGACAAATCCACAAGCAGTTCCTAGGCTTAGACCCTGCTAGGCAGCTGCCTAGCAGGGTCTAAGCCTAGGAACTGCTTCTGAAAGGAAGAAACAGCTCCGATAAGTAAGGTAACGGAGAGAAAGGAGTAGTTTTTAGTCAGTAATATTCTGGCACTATCTCTCGCTCCGCCTAAGGGTGGGAGATGAAATTGGATTTCTTTTCACCTACAAAAAAAAAAACTGCTTGGCGTTTTTTTTTTTTTTTTTTTTTTTATGGTAGGTAAAATCATCCAATGACAAATCCCGCCCTTGGGCGGAGCGGGAAGTAGTGTCAGACTCTTACTGACTAAAAACCTACCCCGTTCCTTCGTAGCCTATCGTGCCGGGGTCGAGCATTCCTTTCGGAACTAACCCATGACCCCAGTAGGCTTCGACCCTGCCTGCCTGCAGTTAGCAGGCTGGGCCTCTTCGGTGTGCTGACAGCTCCTTGAGGCGCGCGGGAACAGAACGCGCCGTCGACGACTTGGGCTCGGTCCGGTCGGTTACCGGACGATCGGACAGCGTGCTACCCATTGCACGCCGTCCGCAAGCCCGCGCCTACGGTGGCCGGAAATCGGGATCGGAATCCCGGCGGCGGCTGGGGCGAGCGCCCCGTTGCCTCTGCCTGATGCGGTCGGCCTCCTCCTTTGCTAGCATTACTGCTTCGCAGAAGGAGGCGACCGCCTGCCATCCCTCCTCACTACGGACCATGGCCTGAACCAAGGCCCGGCGAGAGAGATCGCTGCCGCCGATCGCCCCCACGAGGACACGGCGATGCTCCGCCCAGGCGGGGCACACCTCTACAGTGTGCTCCACCGTGTCCTCCGGATGTTCCGCACAGTGGCGACACCCGGGCGAATCCTCCGCACGAATCCGGAACAGGTACTTAGCGAACTTTCCGTGTTCGGTAAGCACCTGCGTCGTGCGGAAGTTGAGAACGCCGTGAGGTCTTTCCAGCCACGCCCCAAGGATGGGCCTTATCGCCCCAATTGTGGCGCGCCCCGAACGAGGTTGCGATAGTCGTTGACGCCATTTCGCCATGAGATCCCGCCGGAGCTCTGTCCGCCATGCCTCGACTTGTCGTGGCAGCGGAATTTCGCCCCGGCGTTGCATCTCCATGCGCTTGTCGTGCATGTGTGCAAGGACTGTTGCCTCCAGATCCCACGGCGGTTGGCCAGCAAGGAGGGTCGCCGCCTCGCGGGAGATCGTTCGGTACCCTCGCACCATGCGTATTGCCATGACCCTCTGGCACGCATTCAGCTGGGTCCTCGGTTGCTGTTGCAACGTCGGTGCCCACACCGGAGCCCCGTAGAGAGCCATGGACCGAACGATTCCCGCGTAGAGCTTCCGGCAGGAGGCGTCTGGTCCCCTGAGGTTGGGCAGGAGCCGCCCGAGAGCAGCCCCAGTCCGATTCAGTTTGGGAGCCAGACGTCGGAAGTGCTCCCTGAAGTTCCACCAGCTGTCGAGGACGAGTCCCAGGTACTTCATCGTCGACCCGACGCTGATGTGAACCCCTCCTACCGTTAGCTGGGAACGAGGTGGTGGCGCACCCCGAGGGCCGTGGAAGCACATGGCCTCGGACTTGTGCAGTGCCACCTCGAGTCCCAACTGCTGGATCCTGTCAACGACCATCGCAACCCCGCGTGTCGCTAATTCGACCGCCGTCCGGTACGACTCTCCCCGCGCTAGGACCAACGTGTCGTCCGCGTAGCAGACCACGCTGACCCCGTCGGGGAAGTCGCCGCGCAGCACGTAGTCGTACCCGATGTTCCACAAGGGTGGTCCTAGTACCGATCCCTGCGGAACACCGCACGACATCTCTCGACGTTTCCACTCTCCCTGGTGACCGGGGTAGATGATATACCTCTCCGATAGGTAGGCCTCGATCACACGACAGAGGTAGTCGGGCACCCGGTGGTACCGGAGTGCCGTTCCAATGCAACTCCAGGGCAGGGAGTTGAAGGCGTTGGCAATGTCCAAGGACACTGCCACGACACACCAGCCCTGGGACACCGCATCCCCCGTCGTGAGGGCTCGCACGCGCATGATGGCGTCCACCGTGGAAACTGCTTGGCGTCGCATTGTAAGAGAGGCGGTGGTGCAGGACTTGACTGACACATGACCACGACCAGTCTGTCAAGAGTGCACGACTGAGAAGAAGAAGAATATTTTTACTATGGCACGAGCTCTTCTTTTTGGGACCAAACACAAAACTGTGATGCGACATCGCACCGTAAAAATCTACATACTCGCACGACGCATCGCAAGAACTTGCGAATTTATTTGCATCGCACATTTTGTGGTTACCTGAACCGACGCTTTGCCGCATGAAATCGCATCGCAGGTTCTGCGATAAGGCGTCGTAAGGCATCGTAGTTTTGTGTGGGGTACTGTGTTTATCAGCCTATAAATATATGTATGACCCTATGACTTTTGAGACCAAACCCCTGCGGTGATTTTAATGATTCTTATGTCAATTGATTTATCTTCGAAAACGCCTGGAAACAGGCGCAATCGTTACGTTGGAAAAAGGTTACACATTGAGTTTTCTGGTTGTGATCATTGAAAACCACGCAGGCTTGCAATGACCTAACAACCATCATCATAACATAACGAGGGTGCCCTGGTATCTGCCGATCCCATACCATCAATAAGCTTGTATCTCCACAATGATCTCATTGCATCTGATTTGCGGCGGTATCTGCGGTCGAGTCGGTAAATGACGCTCTTCTAATGATACCCCACATTATGGAAACCATCATGGAATCTAATTTCCATCCATGTGTGTACTAAGCTAGAAAAATTTTTCAAAGCGTGTTTACTCTCCTTCCTAACGAGTCTCGGAAAAGTTCCATTTTCAAACACACCTATGTATGTATAATCCGACTAATTTGAAAAGTTATTCCTCAAAGTTTGATGCGACGTCAAGGGTTGGTTTCGAACTTGGTCGGGTAATACTACGGTACAGCACGAAGGTGCAAGCGATTGGTATATTCTATACCAGTGCGCAACGAGTCGTCGGTAGGGGTGGGCGCTTTGCTCCGTAATTTTCCCCGATTTTCCGATCGTGTGTGAACTTTAGTGATTGCGAATTTGTTTGTGAAAGTGTTAATTTTTATTTTAGTTTTGGCAAAGGATGTTGTTTGCTGCCTAATATTATTTTTGTGTAAGTACTTTCATGATTTTTTGAACTTCAAAAACTTAGTTCTAATTTCAAATTACAGATTTGTATTTAGAACTTGTGAAATACTTTTTTTATTAAACAAGATATAGTTTATGGTTAATCTATAGATTATTTGAAAAGTGTGTAATAGTATAAAAAGAAAAATCGAGACTATTTTCAGACCTTTCCAATTAATAAAATAAAAGTGTATAAAATAAAATAATCTAAAATACAAGTTACTTAGTAAAACTTATCCTATATTTCAATACGACTCTAGGTACCGTCGGTACAGATTTAAAAGTATTTCCATAATTGAGTTACGAAGAAACCGTCTAGAACTTCTCTTAGCAATATTCCTTTTAAGTCCACTTACTTATAACCAATTATGTAATATTCCTGAGTGCCGA
This sequence comes from Leucania comma, assembly GCA_958295575.1. Taxonomy (NCBI): domain Eukaryota; kingdom Metazoa; phylum Arthropoda; class Insecta; order Lepidoptera; family Noctuidae; genus Leucania; species Leucania comma. The sequence goes on from OY282484.1 coordinate 2,705,946, forward strand.
CTATTTTTGAAGAATAACCTAATTTTTTGAATACATTTATTTGCTTTCGATTTTCATTACCTACGCGTTATTTCTTCTATTCATTCGTATTGAAGCCTCTAAGGATTCATTTTAATTTATTTTGAATTGGTATTCATATTTTATTATTAGTAAATGGGATTATTGTGACGATAAGTTATTGGTTTTATCATAAATTTATAATTTATGAAACTGTTTTTGGCGCGGCTTTGCCTGCAATGAATTTATTCACGGATGCTAAGTTCTTCATTGAGATATGATCAATGATAATTTATTTTTCAAATAGGTCTTAGAAAATACTATTAGACATTATTTTTTTCGGCAGTTTAAACTAGGTGATACCAGTGTTTCTTAGTTGTTTTTAGTTGTTTTTTTGGGGTTAAAGGCTCTTTTAAACTTTATACAGCAGACTATTAAAGGTTAATTTTTTCTTTTTTTTCCACAACAATCACACAACGCCGTCTAGTCCCAAGCCACGCAGAGCTTGTGCTATGAGTACTAGACAACTGATAAACATACTTATATATTTCTAAATGCGTACATATTATAGATAACTTACACCCAGACACAGAACAAATGACCGTGCTCATCACACGAACATTTGTGCTGGGTGGGAATCGAACCCACGACCTCCGGCATAGCAGTCAGGGCCACTAACTACAAGACCAACAGGCCAGTCATAAATCATATGAAAACCATGCAAATTAGTGTCTGAGATGGTATTTTGAGGAAAGAACCACACTGGTTTGAGTGGACCACTAAGACTGAGACTGGACTACTAAGGAGCTCAATGACTTGACGAACAATACTATAATAATAATAAATTTCTTTATTGACAAACAATTACAAAATAGTGAGGCCCTGACTCCTGCGCTAGGCATAGTACCTGTGTTACAGGAGCCAGTGTCTTCTACCAATTACATGTGTATTTTCGTTTTATACAATAAAATCCAAAAAAAAAGTAAAAAATAAGAATATGTATGTATTGTGTTGATGTATGTGTTGTGTTCATGTGTCTGTGATGTTGATGTATGTGTGATGTTGATGTAAATGTAGATATTTGTGTGTAGTGTTTATTAATGTTTATGTGGAATGTTATGTAGATTTTTTAAGCTATTTAAATAGGAGTTCGGTTTGTGTGTAGTCAAGGGTCAGAAAAGGAATATAAGTAATGTGTGTGTAAAGTGATGTTTACAAAGAAAGAAAGATAGGAAGATATCTATTTTACACGCATCAAAATCAGTTAAATAGTTTAGGTGTTAGGAAGGACCAAATACGAGGAAAAAAGTTAATATTTTTATTACATTTAATGTTTATTAATAGAGCTGTGGTGGCCGAGTGGTAATAGCCCCGACTTGCGAGTTGTAGGTCGCGGGTTCTAACCTTGCCAGGCTAAAAAGATTCCAATAAATTCTGTAAAATCAAAATTATAAATCAATATCAAAATACTCGTACATAGGAGATACAATTTGAATTTAATATACAGAGACAGATAGATCATGTAAATATTTCGTTGAAAGATGTATGTTCATGCATAGTGTGTTTAGTGGTCCACTATGGACTATTAGCGGAAGAAAAATTAAAAAATAATAATAATGAAAGTTACTTTAGAATGTTCTAAAACTATTTTAAATCTTTAATTACTTATTCTCTCTCTTATTCTTAAATTACAGCTATTATTATTATTATAGCTAAGTCATATTGTCCCACTGCTGGGGAAAGGCGTCCCTCCGTTTCTTCCAACGAACGCGGTTCCTTGCTTTCATATTACAGCTAATCGATCAAATACTGATGTCGCGTTGGTTAGTTGATAAACATCAAAACATCACGCGTGCGTGTCACGAAATCCAAATTATTTTGTTAGAATCACAAATTATAGTCCAATGCAACCAAGCCTGGTTTTAAACACGTCAATTTCCAAATTTGTTGGAGGATTTTCCAATAAAAATAAATCATAATATATAAACCAAGTCCTGAAAATTATAAAAAAAAAACTGGGCAAGTAAATGAAAAATAAAAAAATATATACTGCGAGTCAGATTCGCGCAAAATAAAAAGCAAATAGTTAAATTCCCGAATGGAGTCTCAAAGATTTTTCCAAATCACAAAAAGTGTTTATTTTTGTGACGTAACAACAAAACAGTTTTCAGATTATTTTCCATACTTGTGCTATGAGATCTTGCTTCATGCCAAATTTCAGGATTCTGGATGAATGTTGACTTCCTTGAGAATGTCGAAATATACGGTTTTTGGGATATTAATCTTTTGAATACCGTAATTAGAGACACAATAAAAATACAATAGTTAAATGTGCAAATGCCGGTTCGAAAAAAAAAAAACTTTTTTTTCATAGAACTTTTTAACATAGAACTTTCATTTTTCCACAACTTATAGGGACCGCATATTTAGCCGGATGTCTTTCATTTCAACTTAATATCTCCACGCGTTCCCGAGATAAAGGGTATTGATAAAAATACAAACAGATAACAAAGCGATCCTATAATATAAGTGTTTCGTTTTTTTTCCTTTCGAGCTACGGAACCCTAAAAAATTAAAAATAATTATGTTAAGGTATTGTTGCCAGGGTTTCGAGTTTGTTGGGCAAAAGGTAACTGAAGGAACACAGGTGAAATTTAGTCAGTAAAAGTCTGACGCTCTCTCGCACTCTGTTCAGAGTGGGTTTTATTTGATGATTTTCCTCCAAAAATAAAGGTAATCTTGCTCAAGGTACATACTACAACTTAAAAAAAAATCTCTTGTTAAGTTTGAAATCGGTTTGTGAACATTTGAAACCAGCTACAATATAGACTCGAGAAGGATCAAACGATTCCATAATTGACGGGATAGCGCAGTGGTTGAACGATAGGCTGTTACTCTGCGTGTCGTTGGTTCGATTCCCGCATGGAACAAATATTTGTATAGACAACATAGGTTTTCGGGTCGGGGTGTCTTGGGTATGTAAGTTTACATATTTGTGAACTCACCTACGATACATGAGTTATTCCAAGTGTGAGAAATGGCCTACACGCTCTTCATAGAGATGTCAGCAAACCGTAAAGGCCTAGCAGGTTTGATGTGCACTTGCTAGGACTGCGGGGAATTCCCGAAGGGGAAACCTGTAAGGACACAGTTCTGGTTTTACTCGCTAAAAGTCTGACACGCCTTCCCCCTCCGCCCAAGGGCGGGAGATGTCATTGGATGATTTCTTACCTTAAAAAAAAGTGAGGGGCATTTTTTTTAAAGAAAGATAGATTACAGGTCTATGACGTTCACACTGAGAGGTTCTGTCTTTTTGATGCGAGTCAGGGCGCCATAATCTACCACCGGGGACCAGGACGGGTTTGTGGGTAAGCATAATGTTTATGTGTTTGCGTGACTAGCTTTTGCTCTCGGCCTTGCCTGCGAGTGTTTTATTGTCCCACGGGAATAAACTACTGGGATGAAAAGTATCGCATATCTTAATCTAAGCCATGGTATTTGTTTTTCAGGCTGGTGTCCGCAACTCCACGTTTAAAGTACGCGTATACAGCGTTAAATTTTGGTCAATTTTGGTCGATTTAATTCCGCAGAGGGTCGATTCGGTACATGAAACTATCGATTTGTAAAGAAAAAATTAAAAATAAAGTACTTTTTTCAAAAACTCGAATTAATATACGCATGTAGGAAATTAATTTCTTTAAGTAAACGAGTCAATGATCTTGTAGGTATTTGTCGGTCGTTGCGTACTAACTACTTACAGTTCATTGACCTAGCTCAGCCGACGTTTACCGTTACCACTTGGCCACCACTGCTCGTGTTGTATATGGGCTGCGAGATTGTTTGAAAGAACACAGGTTTATTTTACTCAGTAAAAGTCTGACACCCTGACAAGTTATTTGAAGATTCTACACATAAAATAAAGATACACAAAAAAAGTGTTGCAAAAAATATTTGCCAGACATGATGCGTTGACAGCCCATAACACATCAGATATAGAAATATTAATTTAGATTTGTCCTACTTTCGCCCCAATTTTGTATTCTTTTTTTAAAGGTCGAAAAATCGGGGCTCGCTATGATTTTGTCCGGGTTCAACAATTATAATATATAGGCTTACGGCTAAAATGATGGTGATAATATCCGTCCATCTGCAATATTCTGCCTTAAAAATGGTAATTACTTTGCTAAATAAATTCATTCGACATGGGTGGTTTCTGAAATTACCCTCCCATACCTCACTCCCTTTAGTAGGCCTCCGTACTCAAAGGGTGAAATCGAGATCCTATTGCTATCATTCCGTGGTTGTTCTGTCTTTCACCAAATTGTACCTCATGAATTATGAAGTTTTTACAGATGATGTTCTGTTGTCGCTTTAATCGAGACAAAAGAAAATCTTTTTGTGACAATCAGTCTTAATAGATTTCGTCTCAAATCATAATAAGTAATAATAAATATATAATAAGTTATATAGGTGTAGATGGTTATATATAAAATAAACGGCACTGAGCGCCGTGGTTCGATTCTAGCACAAAGTAATAACTCTTTCGATAATTCCCGCTGTTACATTCTCGCAGACATTCCGTAACCCTGCGATCATCTCAAAAATAAAAGTTGAAACATAGGAAAGAATGTCGAAGCGAGTATATTCCACAATTAGGATTGCCAATCACTTGATCCCTTGTGTTCCAAGTAGCGCAGCATCCAACATCAGATTGCCCCTCGACTCAGAACAGTCGTCTAATACACTTTATGTTTTATTTTTTTCTTCGTACACAAGATGGAATCAATTGTCTGTTTGGAGAGGAATAAAACAATGATCGTAGGATGTGGTTTATTGATAACGAAATACCAAATTCACTTTGTTTTAGAGAGTGAGGTATCTGTTAGAAATTCAGCTGTAAGGCTCCTCACCCACGGCGACTTTTTGTAGCTATGCTTGCATCACTAGTCGCATAAAGTCGCATTGCAACGCGTTATAGAAAAAATGTCAACGCGCTACAGCATCGCGACTGTATCGATGTGAACGCGCTACAGCATCACTACAAAAAGACGGTGTAGCGTTCTGTAGCGATGCTGTAGCGCGTATAACTTAAGAAATTAATTTCGTACATGCGTATATTAATTCGAGTATTAGAAAAAAAGTACTTTGTTTTTTAATTTTACCTTTATAAATCGATAGTATTTAATGTATCGAATCGACACTCCGCGTGATTAAAACGACCAAAATTTAACGGTTTATATGTTTAAATCCAGTAGCGTAACTAGGCCCCGTATAAAAAAATTGTGTTTTTTTTTGTGGATAACATGTTGCGAATTTTTGCCTACGTTGGGGCCTCTTTAGCGCGGGAACCCTATATAATTGATAAAGGAGTTATGGCGGCAGCTATGTCCTTGTTTAAATCTATATTTAATCGGGCAACCAAACAAAAATAGTACGGTGATTGTCCACCCTTACATTGTTGACACTTCTATGATAGGATAGGCGTTTAGCCTCGACGTTTATACATCGAACGATTGGAAGAATTTGTCAGCTGCGGTCTTTCCGTCCGATTATAATTTAGGTGTCTTCAAGGCTAGAGTGAATAGGCTCTTAATGAACTAGTCTGACCATCAACGATTGCATCACTGCTTACCATCGGGTGGGTTCACAATCAAGCACTAGTTTATATCAACAAAAAAATCTGAATGTAGAACTATACTGCGCACATGTGTGCCACACACGCATTAATCAGGCGTGTTACACGTGTGCGTCGGTCTAATGTAGTTCTATGTAGCTTTCATGCATCAAAGCATTCTCTGCCAGTCTACCAAATTGTTCGTTTATTGCTATGAATCCGGCCCGGGTGTCTACTGATTACTGACTTTTAAAATCATTGACTATATTTCATGACAAACATGCTGCTTCTCTGGTCTATTGGTGGCAAACATGTAACTATTTTCTTTTTTATTGTTGATAATGTTTGCGCTTGACCGACAATGCGGTCGACGACGGAGCACGCTTACCTAGAAGTAACCTTTTTACCCTTGATTTAAAGATTCCCGGGTTGTAGCCATCAGGAAACACAGACTCCGGCAGGGAATTCCATTCCTTAGCTGTGTTCACAATGAATGTGTTCCCAAAACGCTTTGTGCGTACAGGTGGGATGTCCACCATGACGCAACGCCACGGTGACGCAACGCCTGTTATTTTTTGTCAAATATATCAAACATTTTAAGGGTCCCCGAAACGGTCAATTGTGATTGAAAATATTTACGTGACTGACATTAATTGATACCAAAAAATTAATCGTTTATTAACATACGAGGTTGGGGCGGATCACTAAACTAATATACATTTACTAGCTTCAACCAGCGGTTTTGCCCGCGTGAAATTCGGTTTCTCCACACATACTGGAGTTTCGAAAATCCGTTCTTAGCGGATGTCTGTAGGTGTTTTTTTTTATGGTAGGTAAAATCATCCAATGACAAATCCCGCCCTTGGGCGGAGCGGGAAGTAGTGTCAGACTCTTACTGCCTGCCTGCAGCTAGCAGGCTGGGCCTCTTCGGTGTGCTGACAGCTCCTTGAGGCGCGCGGGAACAGAACGCGCCGTCAACGACTTGGGCTCGGTCTGGTCAGTTGTCCGGACGATCGGACAGCGTGCTACCCATTGCACGCCGTCCGCAAGCCCGCGCCTACGGTGGCCGGAAATCGGGATCGGAGTCCCGGCGGCGGCTGGGGCGAGCGCCCCGTTGCCTCTGCCTGATGCGGTCGGCCTCCTCCTTTATGTCTGTAGGTGTTATAGTTTCTGAGATTTCGTGATTAGTCATCGAATGGTATTTTGCTTAAGGTACCTATAATACAACGTGTAACATTAAATGCGCAAAACCTCAGACACCCCAAATGATTTTTAATTCAGTTGACCTAATTCTGAGAAAAAAAATCATTAAAAAAAAAGAATTTATGTGCTGTTTTAGTTTTACGGGCAATTCTGATCATTTCTTGCGTCTGCGACGACCGATTGATTTGTTTACTTCAAATTGTCTTATTCATTGTACTTTATGCAAGAATCGTATGCGCATTGAAATAAGAACTATTTATTATTCCGCGTATGAGGAAATTTAAATCGGACGACTCGGTTATTTTGGCAGGTTTGCGCACGTGATAGCTTGACTTATTAATAAATAGACACGGTAATATTTTTAATGTAGAATTTTGCAAAAATGTGACCTATGTTAAAAAAGTGGTTCAATTGATTCTGCTTGTTATTCTGAGCAAACTATTACCAGGTTTTGCGCATTAAACGTTACACGTTGTATACACAGTTACATTTTGATTCGGTACATGAAACACTATCGATTTGTAAAGATAAAATTAAAAAGTAAAGTACTTTTTTTAAACTCGAATTAATTTGCGCATGTACAAAATTAATTTCTTTCAGTAAACGTCAGCTAGACGAGTTCAATGACCTGTAGGTAGTTAGTACGCAACGATCGACAACTTCCTACAAGGTCATTGACTCGTTTACTTACATGCGTATGTTAATTCGAGTTTTAGAAAAAAAGTACTTTTGTTTTTAAATTTTATCTTTATAAATCGATAGTGTTTCATGTACTGAATCAAACCTCCGCGGGATGAGAACGACCAAAATTTAACGGTGTATATATAAAAAAGCCCTAGAAGAATATGTTAAAAACGATATATTAACACCGAATTTCACCTATTAAATCTCTTGGTTTGTATAACTGCATGTGATCACAGAGACTGTGTACATCATCATCATCATCATCAGCCTTTTAATGTTCCCACTGCTGGAACACAGGCCTCCTCTCTAAGAGCGGGAATGGGCCGTAATCCACCACGCGGGCCCTGTGTGGGTTGGTACAACCCTACACTTGCCCTTGCCTTGGTAGACTGTATAAACTTTTACTATATTATTTCTTTATATTACTCAATACTCAATACCACTCAAGGTGAAGAGGAGGGATGAAACGCATGTTACTAAAAGAGTTATGAGTTTACATGTGGATGGATGGAGAGGGAGAGGGAGGAGGAGGATCTACAAGATCATAGACTCGTTTACTTAAAGAAATTAATTTCGTACATGCGTATATTAATTGAAGTTTAGAAAAAAGTCCTTTATTATTTATTTTATCTTTACAAATCGATAGTGTTTCATGTACCGTACATGTAAAATTTAACATAGTAAATCACGTTACCTGTGTCACACTCTTGCGCCATTCCATCTTCCTAGCTCATCGTGCTGTGCTGGTGCTGCCGCTGCGGTTGCGGAGAACCTCAAGCGGCGGAAATATAACAAACTCGTCGGCAGTTATATTTTAGAGCCGTTTGGGGTTGAAACTCTTGGGCCGTGGGGACTGAGTGTTCATGCGCTTTTTAAAGATCTCTCCAAACGCTTAGTTGACACTTCGCGTGACCCAAGGGCTGGCTTTTACCTCGGTCAGAGATTAAGCATTGCCATGTAACAACGTGGCAATGCCGCTAGCCTTTTGGGCACACTTCCAGTCGACAGCGATGCGGAGGAGTTTTATGACGCCATTTTTTAGTTAGGAATAGGTTTTAGTGTATATATAGTTTTAATTAGTGTTTTATGTAATGTATATAATTGTATATTTGTGAAATAAATAATGTTAATTAAAAAAAAAAACACCTAGTAAAATAAAATAAACTAAGAAATAGTTTCGCACAACAGTGATTAGTCAGTAACTACAAGACGATGTTTTGTGCTACATAGTGTAGGTTCGTTGCTATGCTCATTCAAAATAGGACGATGAGTAGGTATTGATGGCGTGGAAAGAGCCTATCAATCCATTTATCGACATCGGAAGGGCTGTGGTCTGTTTTTCGCGTGCATCCGTCGGATAAAATTACCAAATAGAACAGTCTATTTCGATTGGTATTGTAGTTTGAAATACTCGTATCGTAGATAGCATGTTGAATAGAATAGAATAGAATAGAATAGAATAGAACAGAATAGAATAGGATAAAACTTTATTTTACACTAAAAAAGTTACACAAACTGTACATAAATATTTGCATACATAATTCAATTTAAATATACATATTGCATAGTTTAAAAATAACGATGACAAAAATAAATTAAAATGTGTAACATAATTCACCACATAATATTATACATATACATCTAATAACCTTTTACACATATCTATAATAATAATTAATTGATCACATGAATTGTTATAGTCTTCGTCCTCTCTCCTAACTTTGCTGTGCCCGACAGGGTCCATATTGATCGTGACAATATTTATACCACCTATATGTACTATGGAATGCAATAAAGTATTGAGTATTGAGTAAATCTATGGGTACAATGGCGGTCTTATCGCTGATAGTGAAATCTTCCAGACAACCTTAGGATGGATCGTAAGGACTTCAAAAATTAAAAAGTCTTGTTTTACTTGCTCTTGAAGTCTTGACAGACGAGGGCACCAGCAAAAGAGTGAAATTCCCAGCCGGAGTCTGTGATTCCTGATAACTTCTCCAACCATTCCATGCCATAATAAAATGTAACCATTAATCGAGGGACTGGAATAATTTGCCTGCTGCGGTCTTCCCGTCCGATTATAATTTAGGTGTCTTCAAGGCTAGAGTGAATAGGCTCTTAATAAACTAGTGCGCCTCACCATCAACGATTGCATCACTGCTTAACATCAGGTGGGATTGCAGTCAAGCATTAGGTTATATCAATTAAAAAAATATACAAAAACTTAGAACTTTTTAAAAGTAGAAGCGATTTGCATAATATTAATACGCGTAATAAACATGAAATTGTAGTGCCCAAATCGAGGTTAGCTAAGACAAGCAAGTCTTTTTTTATTGATAGCGTACGTTTCTATAATAAGTTACCTAAGTCGGTTACCGAACTTAGTGAGGGAAAGTTCAAGACCCATATTAAGCGTGTCCTTGTCAAGAAGGCTTATTACAAGGTTAAAGACTACGTTGAAGACACGCTGGTTTGGCAATGACTATTTCTGCACGTGTGGCTTGCCTGGCAGCTGTTTAATTACATTATTGTATATTTGTCTATTAACTGCTCCATCTTTTTTTTAACTTTATAATGTACATTGATACTTTTTTTCCCTCTTACATTCCTGTGACATTGTTTTTGCAATGTTTTTTATATTATATAAACATAGCCTACCAATTTTAGTAGTAATTTATTATTGTATACATCTTATTTATTGACAGGTTTATTTTTATTTTTGTATAACTTCTTTTGTGATGTGAATGTGAGAACACCGTAGACTCTATAAATTCAAGGATTACAATTTTTATCGTGCTTTTGGGTACAAAGCTGACCGGTCTACATTGTCGTCTCATATATATTAATATTGTAGTATGAAAATATTGTAGAAAAAATCACTTTTTTAAAAGAGTAACCATGGAGTTTCTTGCCGGTTCTTCTCCATAGGAAACGACCAATTGGAACCGTGCGCTAGCTTCTGACATTTTATAAGTGCCCATGTAGGCCTATGTAAAAAAACGATTTTGAGTTTGAAAATTAAAAAAATAAAATAATAATACAATTTTTTATATAAAAATATTTAAACTTTTAAAACATGATGAGTATTAATTATATAGGTGTATACCGCGCCATAAAAGTATGCTTAGAAAAAATGATTTTCCTTAAAACCTTGTTATCATATAAAAATAAAGAATGCTACCTCCATTCAGCGAATTTGAAGCTTTTTCAATAGTGAATGGTATGCAATGGTTTTGGACTCGACTTAAATCATAAGATAAAATGTAAACAACAATCTCAAAGCCTTCACAGAAAGGGTCACATTATAGTCGTAGAAACGCTACACACATTACAAACTTGTATGTACGTATTCATGTGTGTTCTCCAGAACAAGCAATTTGCATGTATTTCACGTTAACGTAGTATTACGTAGTGTTCCCTAGTTTAGAGCGCAAATACACACATATTGCAAATTCTTGACAAGCACTTAGCAGTACTTATGTACTGGGTAATACATAATACGTACAGTCAGGGAATGAAACAGTTACCGCAAGGGATCGTGTTATTTGCACAGTTCGTAAGACTTTTTTAGAATAAGAATTGACAATATTTCCAAATGATAGCTTGAAGGGTTTCTATAGACAAAAAAAATCTGTTTAGTTCATCACTTACATTAATATTAAAAATGTCGATTTGATAAATAAATAAAACGTGTTTAAAGATAAAATGCATCTAATTTTAGGAGTAGGGTTTGTTTGCTACGTCATTACTAAATAAATTAAAAATCTGTGCAAGTGCGAGCCGGACTCGCGCGCTGAGGGTTCCGTACCAACTTACCTAAGTAAATAATTCAATTCAAAAATTCTCAAAGAGAAGTCTCGAAGCTTTTTATGAATCGCAAAAAAAAATTATGACGTAACAATAAATTTATTGTTTTCACATTTATTCCTATAAGACCTTGCTTTAAGCCAAATTTCAGGATTCTGGATCGTCATTCATAGGAACAAGCCTGTGGACACGCCACAAATGAGGCGTGGCTGAAAAGGCCTCACGGCGTATATGTTTCAGTCGGGAAAGTACCCCATGAATTTTGATTCCTTTAAGTGTCAAAATATACGTTTTTTGCGATTTAAACGATCATAACTTTTTTCTAATAATTTAGAAGTTTGATTTTTTCACACCTTCAAGGGACCGCAGACCTAACTATATGGTTTTAACTTTAACTCGATGCCTTCACGCGTTCCCGAGATTAAGAGTCTTGACAGACAGATAGACGGACAACAAAGTGATACTATAAGGGTTCCGTTTTTTCCTTTTGAGGTACGGAACCCTAAATCATCGAGCCCGAGTCGTCGTCGAGGCGTAATGTTCAACGCATACTAAAGTGAAAGGGAAAACTGGTGTCCTGGAACGCATGGCAAAGAAGGAACATAGCTGTGGTGTTAGTCAGTAAAATTCTGACACGTCCTCCCGATCTGCCCTAAAGCAGGAAAAGTCATTGTATGATTTCAAACTTAAAAAAAAGCCATATTGAGTGTATTATTGTCATCTTCCTGCCCTTGTCCCGTTTTATTTGGGGTCAACACAACGCATTTTTTTCATTCTTTCTGTCCTGTCACTCGTCACGCTATCAATAACTCCCTTTTCTTTCATATCACTTCTCTCACAATCCATCCATCTTTTCGTTTCCCTCCCTCTCCCTCTCCATCCATTCACATTTAAACTCATAACTCTTTTAGTAACATGCATTTGAGTGTATATTTAGAATATTTATCAACCAATAATTCACAAGTAAATATCTTGTAGCAAAAATGGCCGAAAGATCGGAGCGGCTCCATTTGGCTTGCAGATGTAGGCATTATTAGTCGCCCCCGCTGCCAAATAACAGGCGCCAGCAAACGGCTGCTACTTGAAATGCAATTTAGATAACTTTTGTATTTTCGTGTACTAGTAGGAATATGAAAACGAAAATTCTTAGCGTACAAACCGTCATAACATACTCATAACATCATGAATTGATGCTAAATTTATTGTAGGTAGATTAATGTTCTCATGCGGGATAAAAGACTCTTCTATGGGAAGATGAGTAGGTGTTGGGGGACACTTTGTATCCTAATGCAGCTGAGGATTTTGAGGAACATTTGGTCCTTACCAAACTAATGTTCCTCAAAATGACACGCAACGCTCCATCAAGAGAACAATCACAGAAATCTTGTGGGGACAATATATTTATTATTCTACCTCTGTATTTATATTAATACACATACGAGTATCTTTCTTCTTATATAGGGTGACTGGTAATTAGTGAACGATACTTAAACACATGATTGTAGTCATGATAACAATCAACTTTTACTATTGGACCAAACCTGAAATCACGAAAAAATATCTGCTGGTCAGTACATTTGTGTTCGCCTAACTGGTCAAAATGTACTTGGCTGATTCGAGTCGGGGCTGTTACTACTCGGCCACCACTGCCCTCAACAACATTTAAAAATATAGAAAACAGTACCCCACCGGTATCGGGAACAGGGTCCTAACTACTGGCGGTCAGGACTCTAGAGAAAGGAACCTGATAACAATAGGAGCCTAGTTTAGCCTAGTCTCTAGAAGTGCCTGAATCAAGCCCTGAACTAGCCGCCTAACGCGAGTCTACCAAGATGTTGGTCGAGGCTTGTGGCTATTAAACCATTGACTGACACGACTATCGGTAAAATAAGTCCGCTTCCACTCTTTGTATTATTATTGTGGATGTGAGAATAATACTGTCAAAGATTCAAACGATACAAAAGTGTGGATTGAACCGAACACGTCTCTTCCTCTTACATTTTCCAAAGGCCCAATCCAAATCAAACATTCACTTATTCACCGATTCACACTCGAAAACATCCTTTTAACCCACAAAAGGCCAATTCTACCGAAAGTTTGACCTGAAAACTAAAAAAGGCATTGCCGTACACAAAGCGAGACGAACGCTATCACACACGAACTTGTGATGACCATAAATATGAAAAGAAAAACCGCATATATGCAAACTGGAACTAACTCGGACGAATGGACTCATAAAGGATTGCCTGATAAGGATGTGGCGTCACTGTAAGCGGGGAGCGGGGCGGATGCGACTGTAGCGGGAACTACATTAACCCAAGCACACGTGTGCGACGTCTGATTTGTACGTAGAATCGCGACACGTGGCGTCGCATCGCGTGGGTCTAGTGTAGTTTTACAAGTTTGGTTGCCATATAAAATGTATGGAGATCAACGCTGCGTTCGGGCCTGGTGCACGTTTTGGTATAGAACGAGAGGGAAAGGTACGTGGTCACCTCTTTCTGTGAAGTAGTAATGCGAGCGAAGGAGGTAGCTGAAACTATAAGAAAGAGGACATTCACGCCCTAGTGCTGGAGACGCTCCTGGCGTTGAGAATCACTGGGCGTTTTTAGCCTTGCGGACGACGAGTGCGACTCGGGTGCGGTAAAGACCGAACCCGAGTCGACTGCACTGAAATGACAGAAAAACTGAAGGGGGTTAGAGCTAAGGGATTGTTCGAGGAAGTTACCGTGGCCCTAGAACGCAAAGGGCAACTGTAGGGACACAGTTAATCAGTAAAAGTTTAACCCGCCCTCTCCTTCTATCCAGAACGGGAGAAGTAATTGACATGGTTTACCTATGTGCCAAATCTCATCTAAATCCGTTGAGCTGTTTAAGTGTGATGGCGTAACGAACAAACACACACACACAAACTTTCGTCTTTTAATATTAGTGTGGTTATATAATTGGAATCCATCTTAGTACTTTTTAGGGTTTCGTACCTCAAAAGGAAAAACAAAATCCTTTTTTTTATAAGACGAAGTGATCCTTCACTTCGTCTGTCTGTCTGTAAAGACCTTTTTATCTCGGGAACGCGTAAGGGCATCGAGTTTTTTAAAAAAACGCACATCTCGACACTCTCAAGGGAATCAGAAATCATATATACTTCCCGTTGACCTAAAACCCTGAAATCTGGCATGAAGCAAGGTGTCATAGCACAAGTATAGGAATAAATCTGAAAACTGTAAATTTATTGTTACGTCACAAAAAAAATCTTTTTTCGATACGGATTCGGGAAAAATCTTCGAGATTCGATTCGGGAATTGAATTATTTACATAAGTTAGTTTGAACCTTAAGGGTCCGACTAGAACTTATTTTATAAATATACACAAAAACGAACTAAGTTTTCTCACTGAAGTGAATTCATAAATCAAACTTTCATGTTCACTTTGATCGACTTTATTAAGAAAGTAACACGATAAACCCATACAAATATTATAACAGTATTGACATGTGGACGCCTACAGAAGTTACCGTCAGTTTATGAGTTTACGGCCACTAATCAAACGTTTTATGGCTTACAAGCTGAAACTGTTTCTGCTTACACAATCTATATTTTACGATATGTCATAAACAGTGTTGGAAAACATGAAGTGCTATGTATGTATTCTATTGATAAACCAATTTGTTACACTGAAAACTAACTAAACTACTTTGATCACTTCAGATGCTTAACTAGCTTTTGCTAGCGGCTTTGTCCACGTAAAAGTTGGTTTCTACATTCAAAATTCCAATCCCCATTTTACCCCCTTAGGGGTGCGGGCTTGGGGACGGCGTGCAATGGGTAGCACGCTGTCCGATCGTCCGGTAACCGACCAGACCGAGCCCAAGTCGACGACGGCGCTTACTGTTCCCGCGCGCCTCAAGGAGCTGTCAGCAACCGTAGAGGCCCAGCCTGCTAGCTGCAGGCAGGCAGGATCGAAGCCTGCTTGGGTCATGGGTTAGCTTCCGAAAGGAATACCCGGCCCCGGCACGATAGGCAACGAAGGAACGGGGTTGGTTTTTAGTCAGTAAGAGTTTGACACTACTTCCCGCTCCGCCCAAGGGCGGGATTTGTCATTGGATGATTTTACCTACCATAAAAAAAAACTCCTTAGGGGTGGAGTTTTGTAAAATGCGTTCTTAGCGGATGTCTACACCCTATAAGGAACCTACATGCCAATTTTTAAGATTCTAGGTTTCATAGTTTCTGAATTTCGTGATCAATCAGTGAGTAGTATTTCGATTTTAATATATAACATAATTTTTAGTATATGCGAAACCTGAATATACGAGTAGTTGGTTCAGAATCAGTAACTGAATCGAATCAAAGACACTTTCGCCTGACCACCGCTAAGTTCATTTTTGCTTACACTCGAAATCCTCAAAGAGTTTGGTTTGGCGCCGCGCCGCGGGATTCAAGCAATTTTTTTTTTTAAGAGTTCAAGCGGAAATGACCGTGATCGTACATCACCGTGGCTGGCAAGACGTCACGGAGTCCCTACCTGACATGGTAAGTTCAGGAGGTACCTGCACTAGATTCGTTTGGAAGATACGCCCGGGTTTGTCGTTCCATTTGTATCATTTTTACCATCTGCTTCTAATTATTAAATTCAGTAAATACTGTTTTAATAAAGAAATCTTAACAATAGTTGTATACGGAGTTCCACATCCAATTTCCATTGCAAAAACACATCGCATACTGCACTCAATGTGTGTTTTTACACACAATAGTTCATCCGTATTTACCCACAGCAAAAATTCGCTTATACCCCGCTATCAGTCGGACCACACCCTTAGTCCCCCAGATTCCCCCAGCGTATTCGATACAATGCAAATAACACTTCGCTGTCGGACAGTGATAGGGGGCATTAACATACTTTGTGGGGTATGTTACCCCAGTTAATCTGACCATGAATGGTCGCAAAAATCTATGAGAACGGGTCAACTGTTTTTACAGCTCACTTCGTGTTTGCGGTCCGGTTTTTATGCACGTCAGTGTATAATGGATTCATTTGTTACGTCTTTTTCGTTGTTCAGTAGTTGATAGTGCATGTCGGCGCATAGAAACTAATTCTTTGTAAGCTGTCTGTTTTTTCTAGGCAACTTGTATTTTATGTTCTTGTTATTTAGACAGGTTGAAAAATATTGCCTAGTATTGAGAATTAAGGTCATATTAACCGATTTAGTAAACCATTTTGATTTTCTACTCATCTTACTTTTCATTGTTTTACAGGCCTTGTTCAGATTCGAAAGTCGAACTGTCATTTATTTTGTTTTATGCACTTTAGTTCGCATCATCTCGATAGATGGTGTTGTACCGTTCGCTGAATCGCGGTGTTAAGATTTTCCGCGGCTTCATGACGTTGCCTGTATATTGTAAATAAAACCACTCGTTCTGAGCTTGGCGTTTGATTTATATCATAGCTGCCTTGCAGGCTCCTCATTCTTTTAGGGAAATTGTACATGGTCCTTACGAGTCGGACGATAAATCGGTTGATTGAATTTGAACCACGCAGCGGCATATCCAATACAGGAAATAGTATCGGACGGAGAGCGATTTTGGACCCTATTTCAGTGAAGTATAAAGTGGAAAAACTGTGAGTACTCTTTGCAATATTGAGTTAGAGAAAATTCAAGCAAATTCGAACCTTCAATACAAGAAGAAATAGACTTAGAAAAATTTAGGAGTTGTTTGGACTTAGTTTCGCAAAAAGTCAACAGACGGGGAATCCACGCCGGTTTTCCTACAGAAGTGCCAAACACTTAGAAAGTTTTCATGAAAACGTTTATTGACTTGTAATTTTTTTGAGATCGGATATTCAAGTTAATTAAAAAATTAAACTAATAATTGAGATAATTAATTTAAACAACATTCATTTGAAAAACTAGTAACGATGGAAACGTATTTTGCGATTCAAGAAGATATGAAAATTAAGATTCAGAAAGCCAGAGTTAATTTTAAAAAATCTCCTAAGGAAAAACTAACTCAATCTTATTTGGAAACTCGATTCGAGACATTGGAAAATTACTGGACTTCATATCGCGATACACATAGAGTCATCGTTTCGGAATTTGAACCGAAGGAATTGGTTAAGTCTATCTATTGCACAGCTGATGCATACGGCGTAACTGAAGAACTATACACGGAATATAAAACAGACTTAAAGGATTGCTTACTTAAATTTAAGTTAGATTCTAGTACTTTTGCATTGTCTAGTTCTAAGGTTATTGAGTCAAACATCGGCCAATCCTTTAGTGTTAGATTACCTAATATTTCCATTCCTAGTTTTAGTGGTAAATACACCGAATGGACAAGTTTTCGCGATTTATTCATGTCGTTAATACATAGCAACAAAGCATTGGACGATGTTCAACGACTTTACTATCTCAAAGGCTACTTAACGGGTGAGGCCGAACAGCTTTTATGCCATATTCCTGTCACGGCCAATAATTACAAAGTCTGTTGGGATCAATTGGAACATCGCTATAATAATAAATTACACCTTGCTAATTGTATTTTAAAACGTTTCATGAATCAAAAGAACATAATTTCTGAATCATCCAGTGCCATTAAAGAATTGCTTGATACAACAAATGAATGTTTAAACGCTCTTAAAAATTTAAATATTGATATTTCTTCATGGGATATTATTGTAATTTATATTGTTACTTTAAAACTTGATACTGATTCTAGGAAATTGTGGGAAGTTCAAATCTGTAAATTTAATAACGAATTACCTAAAATAAGCGATTTGCAGGAATTTCTCGAGCAACGATTCAGGTCTCTTGAATTTTTAGATAATAAAGTCACTTACAAGTCAAATAATAGTACTCGCACGACTAACGTTAAGCATATCACTTCAAATGCAACGTGCGTGTTTTGTGCTGAAATCCATAAACTTATAAATTGCAAGAAGTTTTCTAAGGAAAATGTTGATGCACGTCGTGAGTTTGTTCAAACCAATAAGTTGTGCTTTAACTGTCTCGGTCCAAATCACTCGGTATATTCATGTCGTCTTTCAACCAATTGTCGTATTTGTAGGAAGAGACACCACTCTCTTCTTCATCCGAATTCAGTCCCTAAAGGCAATCACGTCACACGTGATCAAGAGGATGACGGTACGGATCAATCTGTACCATCAACTTCACAGAGCGAGTCACCAAACAACATAGTATCTTGTTTCTCCAACGTGAACAGCCAAGTGTTATTGGCCACTGCCTTGGTCAAGGTAGAAACGAGAACAGGTACTTTTGTTTTAAGATCACTCTTAGACCAAGGATCTCAAACATCGTTTATTACCGAGTCCTCGGTACAGATTCTTGGTTTGAGGAAGATAGCAAGCAAGAGCTTTATTTCAGGACTTGGCAGTGACCAGAGTGCAACATTGCACTCTAAATGGTTTGTAACCGTAAGGCTTCAGTCATGTCATGATTCCAACTTTATAGTTGTTGTAAAGGCTCATGTTCTTGAGAACATAAAATCACTTCTTCCTACAAGGAAGATTGTTTTGACAGCGTTGTCACCTCAAATGTCGGATCTAAAATTAGCTGATCCTTCATTTAATACTTCAAACAAAATTGATATTTTGCTAGGCGTAGAGGTATATAGCCAGATCTTAATGGATGGTGTTATCAAGGGTCTACCTGGTTATCCCATGGCTCAGAATACCAAACTCGGATGGATCCTGTCTGGCTGTATAAACTCACAAAGTAACCAAGGTTCTCCGCAAGATAAAATCGTGAACATGCACACTACGATAGTGACTAATGATCTGTGTAAGAAGTTTTGGGAGTTAGAGGAATCTTCTTCTGAAAAAAGGCTGTTATCAGAGGAAGAGCAAGCCTGCGAGGACTTCTTTACAGAAACTGTTACAAAAGATTCATTAGGTCACTACGTAGTGGGATTACCTTTCAAGTCATATAATCCAGAGTGTAAGATTGGCAACTCTTTCGAAATTGCTCGAAAACAGTTTTATCTACACGAGAAACGGTTACTTAAGAATCGTCGGACTAAACATTATATGGGATGGTATATATCTGAAATTCAAATTTGGAAAAATGGCCCTAAAAGGCTACAAGAAAATACAGTCCATTATAGTAAGGGGAAGTTTAGAAGAAAGAAAAAATAAGGTCTTATGACACAGCAACTCAAGACATTTATTTATTTACATGGTTTTTGAGTTAAAGTAGGTTAGTTAGGATATTTAATTTTGTAGAAGGTTTTTAAAAACTAATTTGATCTGACATTAGATCTACCACTACACGCAAGCTAACGTAGTAGAAGGAATGAAACATCCTATCTTGTTTCCGCATAAGTCACATCTAGCAAAGTTGATTGTTGCAGATGCTCATGAACGTACTATTCATGGGGGCTCTCAGTTAATGCTGACTTACACAAGAATTCGATATTGGATTTTGATTGCAAAGAGTCTCATAAGGCAGCATGTTCGAAATTGTGTCGTTTGCGTTCGTTATGCGGCTCAAACAAACTAACAATTGATGGGTCAGTTACCATCAGCCCGTATCACTGCTTGCCGGCCTTTTTATCAAAGTGGTGGTGATTACGCCGGCCCTATCGCCGTCAGAACCACAGACGTGGTTATCGTTCCACTAAAGGTTACATCTGTTTATTCATCTGCATGGCCACTCGTGCAATTCATCTTGAGGTGGTGAGTGATCTGACCTCAGATGCATTTCTCGCAGCATTCAAGCGCTTGGTTGATCGCAGAGGGCATTGTGCAGATTTGTGGAGTGATAATGTCACTAACTTTGTTGGTGCGAATAGAGAGCTCAAAAATGCATTACCACGAGAAGGTTCGGTAGTAGCAAGTGACATAGCTGACTGGCTTGCAACAAACGGTACCACCTGGCACTTCATTCCTCCTCGTTCTCCAAACTTTGGTGGGCTTTGGGAAGCGGGAGTGAAGTCCACAAAACATCACCTAAAACGCGTGATCGGCAATAGCACACTCACGTTCGAGGAGATGACGACTCTTTTGTACCAGATAGAAGCATGTCTTAACTCACGGCCGATAACACAAGTTAGCTCCAATCCAGAAGATCCATACCCACTTACCCCGGGACATTTTCTTGTGGGTAAGCCTTTAGTGCTGGTGCCGGATGCTAATTATGAAAATGTGAACATGAGCACTCTCAAAAGATGGCATTTTACTCAACGGCTTGTGCAAGACTTTTGGCGTCGATGGTCGCATGAATATCTTATACAATTACAGCACCGTTATAAATGGTCACAAATAACTCCGGAACCTGATGTAGGAGATATTGTGTTGGTTAAAGAGAATGATCTGCCACCGGCAAGATGGTTATATGGTATAATAACTGACAAGCATATTGGTGTGGACAATTTTACGCGCGTTGTTTCTTTAAAATGTAAAGATTGTATCATAAAGAGACCAGTGTCCAAGCTCATTATTTTACCCGTTACCACCTAGATTTAAGGTTTGATATTTTTGCGTTGTATTCAAAGGCTACCTGCCACGCACAAGTGAAGTGTTGATTTAAGTTTTTATAATTTTATTGTTTTTGGTAGTAGCTATATTGTTGTCTTGGTGGGCAGATCAACTGTTTTATTTTGTACATATTTTGTTATTTTATGGACACTCTGTCCATGGTGGGCGGTATGTTCAGATTCGAAAGTCGAACTGTCATTTATTTTGTTTTATGCACTTTAGTTCGCATCATCTCGATAGATGGTGTTGTACCGTTCGCTGAATCGCGGTGTTAAGATTTTCCGCGGCTTCATGACGTTGCCTGTATATTGTAAATAAAATCACTCGTTCTGAGCTTGGCGTTTGATTTATATCATAGCTGCCTTGCAGGCTCCTCATTCTTTTAGGGAAATTGTACAGGCCTCGATACCTGTAAAATGCGTTCCAAATAAGAATATTCAAGTCCAAAAATTAATAGGGAGAGCAAAATAAGAAATTTTGAAAATTTAATTTATTTACGGACTGTGAACGAAAAAAGTTCATTCAGAATCCAGTTCTTCAATTTTACTCATCTCCAAGTTCTTCAATTTTGCCCATTTACTTGCGATTAGACATTATGACATGACGTCACAACATGGCAACCCAGTCTGCGAGCTGCAGGCAGGCAGGGTCGAAGCCTGCTTGGGTCATCGGTCTGCTTCCGAAAGGAAGGCCCGGCCCCGACACGATTGTCAACGAAGGAACGGGGTAGGTTTTTAGTCAGTAAGAGTCTGACACTACTTCCCGCTCCGCCCAAGGGCGGGATTTGTCATGGGATGATTTTACATAACATAAAAAAAAAACATGGCATCAGATCCTATTCTTATTTGGAACGCATTTTAATGATGTTTAGAAGATCAACAACTTATTCATATTAAAAACTTCTAAACATTTTGTCCGAATTGAAAAACAAACGACCATTTTATTAATTTGACATTTTTTTTTAGGTTGCTGTGGCGACATTTTGCGAAAGATATTCTTGTAATAATATGTTTTACTTTTAAGATCCATTACTGTAGAACAGATTACATAGAAAATTAAATGTCTACAAATTAGATTGGCTTAAAAACTATAATCAAATATTTTATAAAAGCATATTTTATGTACAGACAGAAACGTTTAAAAGTTAAGCTTTTGTAATAGTCATATTTAATGTTAATTTATTATTTTGTTTCTAAGCGCTTTCAAGCCTAAAGCTCAGCCCCATAGCCAAGTTAAAATCGTTTCGTTTTGCGTTAATGCTTGGAATTGGCCAAGCCGCCAGTTCGTTTGTTCGAACAAAGGAGTTGGGGTGTAGCCAACTCCAAGCGTTAACGCAAAACGAAACGATTGTAACTTGGCTAGGGGGCTGGTTCACCCTAGTTCAGGCAAATGAACAACTGAGTTCTTTTTATTATTTAATATAGGTACTTTATTGTATATGTGCCCTATTTTAGAAAGAGCCATATTATGAAAGCGACTTTTTACAGTCAGTAGACATTTTGAGCCAAAGCTACTTAGATTTCAAGTAACCTTTACGCGTCTCCACTGTAGGCGTGGGCTTGCGGATGACGAGCAATGGGTAGCTCGCTGGCCGGCCGTCTGATAACTGTCCAGACCGAACCCAAGTCGTCAACGACGCGTAGTCAAAATCAAAAAATTCAAAATCATTAATTTTTTTTGCGTGTTCTACGCGTGCCTCAAAGAGATTTCAACAAAACCGTAGGGACCCATGGGTTAGCATCCGTAAGGGAAACCCGGAGTCCTGGAACGCAAGGTAAAGAAAAAACATAGGAGTGTTTTAGTCAGTATAAGTCTGACATGTCCTCCCGCACCGCCCTAGATAGTAAAAGTCATTGGATGGTTTTTTTAGGTAGGAAATACCTAAAAAAGCCCTTACTCGTACAAGCCTCGTCATATTTTATCATCAGCCTTATACTGTTCCCACTGCTGGAACTCGGGCCTCCTTTCTAGGAGAGGGAATAGGCCGTAATCCACCACGGGGAACCAGTTTCAAACTCTTAGTCAGACACCCAGGCGTCGTCTCCGCATGAATCTTGTACAGGTACTTCCCGAACGTACCGTGTTCGGTTAGTACCTGCGCCAAGCGGAAGGTGATAACGCCCTGAGGCCTTTCCAGCCACGCCTCAAAGAGGGGCCTTACCGCTTCAATCGTGGCGTGCCCAGCACTGAGTTGCGACAGTCGCTCTCGCCATTTCACCAGGTGATTCCACCGGAACTCTGTCCGCCATGCCGCGATTTGTTGTGGCAGCGGAGTTTCGCCCCGGGAGAGCAGTGGTGGCGTCGTCTTTTATAGTGATCATAACTTCATCAATTCAAAGCAAGTTGACACGTTTTACGACATTCAAAGATACTAAATTTATCTGTTTACGTGGACTTACCTGACTCCAAGTTATTCCAAGTTGTGTACCATTAATTAAACTTGTACTACCTGACTTTTGACATCACAAACTTAAGTTTTTGATTACTTGAATGTTAGTTGGTTTGTAATTTTCTGAGAAGATTGCTGGATTTAATTTTGATGGCTTATATTTTTGTGTCAGGAAGCGTGTATGGGAGGGATGTGGGGGTGATGATAACTTATGTAATTTTGAGAGTCTGGTATTATTTGATTGTCTCGTTCTTGGAAGGTTTATTTATTGTTCGTGAATTAGTTATTAATTTAGCTTATGACATCATCACCATCACTATTAAACCTAGTCATTCATGAGTTAACTTGAGAAGAATTAAAGCTCGTCTGTGTCCTTCAGACTAGAACCTAGGTATTTCTTTCAAACTTCCCTTCATTTTGAAAGAGGGAACTCTGTTCGCCCATCGAGTGATTCTAGGGAAGACAGTGGTTGCGTGCTGTCGTACACAATGAGATTCGGGGGAGACCATTGTACAGTATCTTCAGGGAGGTGCCCTAACAGGTTCCGGCCTGTTCTTTAAAAGGTAACGGGGCCCCTTCTATGAGTTGATGGTGATCTCCGGGGTGGTTTTAATGAGTTAAAATCTCACTCTTCCCGGACCTTTTTTTTTATTCTCAAAGTCCGAGCGCATTTTGAAGGTGTCCCACTCGAAAACAAAAATCGGTGCCGAAGCACAGTACTAGTTTTAGATTGAATCAAAACAGCGGACGATAGGAGACTCGCCCATAGCGCGTGAACCGCAGAAATCAGGCTCGTCGCCTAATTTCGATAACGCGATTTTGCTTACACGACAGCGCCGACACTTATCTCTGTCCTTGTCTATCAGTGACCGTAGGTTTGCGACTGTGATGACACTGATCATAGATGTGTGAGTTTCGAGTCCAGGTTTTCTGATTGCGATGTTCTCCTTTATAATATATCAAGGGTAGTAGTACGTACTGTGCATGCTTACTCTTGCGTTACCAGTGACTCTTTGCACATTTTAGCTGCTGAAAGCTAGAGTACAGAGAACAGAAAAGTGTCCTTATAGATGAGAAGTGGAAGTGCTAAGAGTTTTACACGATCGAGTTTTTTTTTTATGGTAGGTAAAATCATCCAATGACAAATCCCGCCCTTGGGCGGAGCGGGAAATAGTGTCAGACTCTTACTGACTAAAAACCTACCCTGTTCCTTCCCTGACTTGGTTCCAGGGCCCTGGTATGCATTTTCATACCTTCCCAGAGCCCCAGACTAGGCCTCGACCCTACTGGGCCCCTAAACAAGGTCGAGTTGCTAGCTCGGTTTTCTATCGTTTACATTTCGGGGAGTGAGCATCGGGACTGCACAATTTAATTTCGCCAAGCCCGTTCCATCATCGGACTACTAAACGTACGGTGTATCACCGCCACATACAAACAACGTACGTACAAAGCGTTTTGGGAACATATTTATTTTGCGTACTAAGGAGTGGAATTCCCTGCCGGAGTCTGTGTTTCTTGATATTTAAAACCTAGGGGTATTTAAGACAAGAGTGAATAGGTTACTTCTATGTAAGTGTGTTCCATTGTTGGCTATATCGTCGATTAACGTCAAGTAAGATAGTGGTCAAACGCGAGCCTATCAATAATGATAAAAAAAAACTGGGCAAGAACGAGTTAGACTCGCAAACCGAGGGTCCGTACAATTATGTAAATAGTTCAATTCCGGAATGGAGTCTTGAAAAATTTTTCGAATCGAAAAAAATTTTTTTTTTTGTGACCTAGCTACAAATTTACAATTTTCAGATTTTTTCCTATACATCGGGAAGTACCCTATGAATTTTGCCTGGGCGGAGCATCGCCGTGTCCTCGTGGGGGCGATCGGCGGCAGCGATCTCTCTCGCCGGGCCTTGGTTCAGGCCATGGTCCGTAGCGAGGAGGGATGGCAGGCGGTCGCCTCCTTCTGCGAAGCAGTAATGCTAGCAAAGGAGGAGGCCGACCGCATCAGGCAGAGGCAACGGGGCGCTCGCCCCAGCCGCCGCCGGGATTCCGATCCCGATTTCCGGCCACCGTAGGCGCGGGCTTGCGGACGGCGTGCAATGGGTAGCACGCTGTCCGATCGTCCGGTAACCGACCGGACCGAGCCCAAGTCGTCGACGGCGCGTTCTGTTCCCGCGCGCCTCAAGGAGCTGTCAGCAAACCGTAGAGGCCCAGCCTGCTAACTGCAGGCAGGCAGGGTCGAAGCCTGCCGGGGCCAAGGGCCGTTTTCTGAGAGGAAGGCTCAGCCCCGGCACTATAGGCAACGAAGGAACGGGGTAGGTTTTTAGTCAGTAAGAGTCTGACACTACTTCCCGCTCCGCCCAAGGGCGGGATTTGTCATTGGATGATTTTACCTACCAAAAAAAAAAAAAAAAAAAAAACCCTATGAATTTTGATTCCCTCGAGAACGTCAAAATGTACGTTTTTTGCGACATAAACGGTCGTATGTTTTTTTATCATTAACGTAGAACTTTGTTTTTTTCACAGCTTCAAGGGACTACAAACTTGAGTATATGGTTTTAATTTCAACTCGATACCTCCACGCGTTCCCGAGATAAAGGGTCTTAACAGACAGACGGACAACAAAGTAATCCTATAAGGGTTCCGTTTTTTCCTTTGAGATACGGAACCCTAAAAATGAAGTCGCGTTCAGTAAACTAGTTTATAACTTTTGTTGAATTTTTGTAAAATCATCACTATCATCATCATAAATTTATTGTAATTAGATATTGATGTCTACCAAGTCTATAAAGTTTGACTAAGTAATTCGACATCGTTATGCCTAGTTTAATATTCAGGGTACCTACAGCATATTCGATTAACTTTTTAACCTTGACTTATCCAAGTAACTTAATTAGGGACAAAGTTATTTAAGGTACTAAATTTTGTAACTTACTAAAGTCGCCATACTGATTGAGTTTCTAATAAAACTTATTTTGTATTACGGTGTAAAGGTGCGCTTCCACTGATGTAAGCGGAGTTGGGTGGAAATAAGAGTGAAGAAGAGTAGTGAAAAGTGGCAAGAGGAAAGTATTTTTATTGAAGTGACGCGAAGCGGAGTGGGGGTGAGCTGAGCAAACTAGAACTGCACTAAACCGAGTTCCTCATCATCTTCATTTCAGCCAAAAGACGTCCACTGTTGGAATAATATATAATGTTTAACATTGCACCTACCACAATTTGTCTCTGCATCACAAAAAGGTTGACTGGTAGAAAATGCCTTAAGGCATCATGTCCGCCTCTGTACTGTTGTGTGCATAAAGAATTAAATAAATAAATAAATAGGCCTCCCCAAGCGTCGCCACAATGGTCCGTCTCGCATCCATCGGACTCCAGCAACCCTGACCAGTTCATCGGTCCACCTTGTGGGAGCTTCCAACGCTGCGTCTTCCGGTACGCGGCCGCCACTCCCAAACCTTTCGGCCCCAATGGCCATCTGTTCTGCGTGCAATGTGCCCAGCCGATTGTCACTTAAGTTTGGCGATTTTACGTGTTATGTCGTCAACCCTGGTTCTCTTGCGGAAATCTTCATTCCTAATTCGATCACACAAGGAAACTCCGAAACCGAGTTCCACCAGTCAAATTCTAATTTGACTCTGTTCTGTCCGGCTAGGGCTCTCATGTTCATATATTTTTCAGCTTCGCCCGCGTGAAAATCGGTTTACCCCCTTCCGAAATCCATTCTTAGCGTATGTCTACATCCTTAAAGGAACCTATCTGTCAAATTTTAAGTTTATAGGTGTTATAGTTTCTGAGATTTCGTTATAAATCAGTGAGTGGTACGAGTATTTCTCTTTTATATGTATATACTGGGTGACTGGTAATTAGTGAAAGATACTTAAACACGTGATTGTAGTCATGATAACAAACAACTTTTACTATGGGACCAAACCTGAAATTGCTAAAAAATCTGCCAAGACCAGATAGGCGAACACAAATATACTGACCAGGAGATTTTTTTTCGCGGTTTCAGGTTTGGTCCCATCGTAAAAGATGATTGTTATCATGACTACAATCACGTGTTTAAGTATCGTTCACTAATTACCAGTAGATTTAAAAGTCCGCTCAACTCTGCTCCACTTACTCAGTTTCCACAGTTGCGGAGTGAAGATTCGAGCACTATTATTTTTATTTGTTGAATTTCACAGGTAACATAAGATCCACCATTTTAATAAAATTGTCATAAACTTAGTGTTAGTTATTATAATTACTTATACTATTTGAAGCATTCATCATAGAACATGATTCAAGTTTCTGATTCCGTCATCTTCTTCACGAAGTGCCTAAAAAAAGGCGAAAGGACCCTCCGTGACTGTTTTTAGAATGCTGGTGCCACTGCCATGTTTCTTTCGAATGATTGCTTGAAAGCCGTCAGTACAATTCTGTTTAAACATCAGCGTCGCACTGCAGAACCGGGGCAGTCTTAACTACATTCTAAAAATATGATAATCAATTCATGGTTCACGTTCTTCTCCACTCCACCCAGCTCCGTTTCAGTGGA
This sequence comes from Leucania comma, assembly GCA_958295575.1. Lineage (NCBI taxonomy): Eukaryota > Metazoa > Arthropoda > Insecta > Lepidoptera > Noctuidae > Leucania > Leucania comma. The sequence goes on from OY282484.1 coordinate 2,733,669, forward strand.
CACCAACCCTCAGGCTGCCTACCCATTGGGGCGGAGACAAAGTCAGGTTTCTGTGAATCTAAAAATCTATCTCACCAAGGTCTATTGTATCTACCATTGGTTTGCTTGTGTAAGATAGACTCAGTACCGGTGGAAAGAAAGAAAAAGAATTTATTTGTTACAGCACAAGGCACCAACCATATTTAGGGAACACAAAACATAAAAAGAAACCAATAAATCGACTGTCCCTAAGTAAACTATCGAAAGTGAAAAAACTTGCATTACAGGACAGCAATTTGAAGTTTATGGATAGTTTGGTCATTATTGACTATTATCTGTCTATAAATTTGGTAACATAAAGGGTGACTGGTAATTAGTGACCGATACTGAAACACGTTATTATAGTCATTATAACAAACAACTTTTACTATGGGACCAAACTTGAAATCGCGAAAAAAAACAGCGAAGTTCAATACCAACAGATTTTTTTCGCGATTTCAGGTTTGATCCCATAAGAAAAGTTGTTTGTTATCATGACTACAATCACGTGTTTAAATACCAGTCACTAATTACTATAAGGTTGGGTTTAAGAATCATTAGACAAAAATATTTTTTTAATAATCTATCTAGTTTTTATCAAGCTTGAAACAAAAACAAAAAATAATCCAATTTTTCAGATTCGATAGTTTACGTAGGGACAGTCGAAATACTTGATGGCTCGAAGCGGTTCGGACCGCTCCTTTCAGCTTCAATGAACTGCTAGCCTTAACACTTAGTTTTACCATTAGGATAGTTTACGTAGGGACAGTCGAAATACTCGATGGCTCGAAGCGGTTCGGACCGCTCCTTTCAGCTTCAATGAACCGCTAGCCTTAAGTTTTACTCGTACCATTAGGTCATATCAGGGCTGGTTCAAAAGATCGTATCTTGATTTCATGTTAAAAGGGCGATTTAGTTTTGACAACGATGTTATTACACATTGTATTTTCGAGAAAATTACGAAGAAAACATTGTTATGTTATAAAATAGAGTAGAATTTGATTTTAGAGGAGTTATTTTATGCTTTGTAATGCCTTGTGGCTCTACGTTCTTGAAAGGTTGTTTAATAATTGAAATGTAAATGATAGAAGTATGTTTTTGTCGAGATGTCCATCTAACTATTTACATTTATCAGGATATTTTTCATTTCCAATAGTATTCGTATCAATGCTAACAAATACCTACGTAATTTATTTATTCACATTATTTTTTTATCACGTTGTCGGGCACATTATCATCATCATAATTTCAGCCCAAAGATGTCCACTGCTGGACATAGGCCTCCCCAAATGTCGCCACAATGAACGGTCCTGTGCGTCTCGCATCCATCGGACTCCCGCAGCTTTTACGAGGTCATCGGTCCGCCTTGTAGGGAGGCCTTCCAACGTTGTGTCTTCCGGTACGCAGCCGCCACTCCAGAACTTCGGGCAGACTTGGAATTAAAACTGTAACATAGGTGCATGGACACCACAAACACGTAAATTCACACACATAAGACACCTAGAACTGGAACACCTTACTATCTGGTATGCCATACTATACTACAAGTATTCGCTGCGCGCGGGGATCGAACCCGTGATATGCAGCGTAGCAGTCAATCGCTTAACCACTACGCCGATTGTGCTGACAAACCGTTAGATCTACACTCACTCACTGGTTGCAAATAATTGAAGGTGTTTACCACTGACTAGAAAACAAGAAGTGCAAGCATCTACTAGTCAGAAGTCTTAAGGCCAGGTTCTAATCATTTTGAACTTTTTTAAACCTCTAGAAAACCACAAACATAAAAAAAAATACTATGAAAACTGATTTTATTAATTTTTTTTAGTTGGCTTGTTAAAAATAATCGTAAATCTGACCCTAATTTACGATTTTAAACGTGTATATCTATGAGATTACGTCACGGAAATATTTGAAAGTTATAAAAAAAAATAAAGCTTATTCTTTTTAAATAGCCTTACAAAAATAAAAATCTTGAATAGTTATGGTTTTTTTTTATATATATAAAAATAAAAACGCTATTTCGGAGCCGCAAAGTCGACATAGACACGGGCGGAGTTCAGACAACACACTCAGTGACTAAAACCGGCCCTTAACGACTTTTCAATTCATGAAACATTTCAACCCTTTACTAACTAAAGCCGCGAATAAAACATAATTCAGCTAACCAACTAACACTGGAAATCACGACAAAATATTTTAATTTTACCTTTGTTTCTCGCTAGCAAATTATTATTATAACACGACAGGCCAAGGGTGCGTTATTTTTAATTTTACGGCCACATTAACCTCCAGCTGAGGTTATGGGTCTGCATGCTAACTCCCATTTACCTTTCAAGTTCACGGGTTGGGACTGACCTGGTGTACAGGCTTTATTAAGCCAGCCATTATTGTGAATGAGTAGTGATTTTTAGGTTATCATCATGTGATGGTGACCTTTTTCTTTTACTGAAAAGCCGTTTTCTTCGATAGAATTTTCTATAGACAAAATTAACGAACTTCTATGTAAAATTTTATCCCTTCTAGAATATATTTTTCTAATTACAGTCATCATCTTCCTGCCCTTATCCCGTTTTATTTGGGGTCGGCGCAACACGTTTTTTTCTTCCATTCTCTCCTGTCACTCGTCACGCTATCATTAACTCCCTTTTCTTTCATATCACTCCTCACACAATCCAGTGCAATATACATCTTAAAACATTAAAATGTTATAAAAGAACTTTTATTTAAGATTAGTCTAAGGGTTTATATACTGGTAATTAGTTACCGATTCTCAAACATATGATTGTACTCATGATAACAAACAACTTTTAATATGGGACCAAACCTGAAATCGCGAAAAAAATCTGCAAATTCAGTACATTTAGTACTGAATTTGCATTTGTTCGCCTAACTGGTCAAAATGTAGTGAACTTACTGAGTTTTTTCGCGATACAAAATAATTAATTACCTACATGTAGACAAAAACTATAGTAGCGAAAGAGAAATATTACGATATCATAACTATAAAAAACGTAATTTAGTTAACTACCTAGATGATTCCTTGTTTCCCGCTGTATTTAATACAAATACAATTTTATTTTTAACAATTTTAAACCTAAACTATTACCTAAACCTTAGATAAAATCAAAAAAGCGGAAGATAGATGACTCGCATCTACCGCGTGGACCACTAAAATCAGGCCCATCGCCTAATTGCAGCTAACGCGATTTTGCTCGCACGACAGCGCCAGCTCTTATCTCTGTCCTTGTCTATTAGTGACTGTAGGTTTGCGACTGTGATGACACTGATAGATGTGTGAGTTTCGAGTCCAGGTTTTCTGATGGCGATGTCAGCGCGTAACGTACCTTCCCGTATAATATATCAATAATCTAAACAGTACTTATTATGAATGTATCTAGAAATAGTTATAGGTCCGGGATATTCACTCATCATTCCAGCTCGAGAAACTTCCACTGTTGATCGCCACAGCGAATAATCCTATGCGTCTCACATTAATTGCATTTCCGTATCACTCTTACCGGGTCATCGGTCCACCTTATGAGAGGCCTTCCAACCCTGCGTCTTCCAGTCCATGGTCGCCACTCCAGAACCTTTTAGCCCCTTAGACGATACTCCAGTGTTATGAGCAATGTGCCCTGCCCACTGTCACTTAATTTTGAAAATTCTTCGGGAACACACACCATTCTTAACTGCGAACAGCTAAAAAAAATAACATTTTTTTTTTCTTTTCAGGTACATACCTTCATAGTGTGACAAAAGACAATGTAGAACGTTACGTCAAAATGACTGTCCGCCATTAAAAGCAAGATGGCGGGAGGAATTGGCGCGAAAGCAGCGTGGCACGCGCTGCTTTACGCTGTGTTTCTATATGACAACGTGATTTGTCAAGTGGGCTGGACTGAAACAACAAATGAGGATTTGGGTGAGTTCGCTTTGTTTTAGAACTAGGTTTAATATTTGTGGTATTTTATCACCGAATTATACAACTTCAGTAACCCAGACGAAGATTTTTTGAAACTTTGTGTCATGTTTCTTTACCTTCAATCTGCCTATAGGGGTTTATATTCAAAATAGTGTCACGGTCACGAAAATAACAGAATACGGAACGGAAAAGTGTAATTGTCACGGTCGCCATGTTCGGAAGGTTGATTATGAGAGTGATGGTTAGTAAGTATGTACCTACAATGACGAATACAAAGTGACGAAAAAATTAATTAAAATACTTCTCATAATTAACTTATACAGAGACACAATAATAATATTTGGCATATTTAATTTAAGAACATAATTTTATAACAATGACGATAAAAACGAATAAAATATCTGACTTAACTTACCTATTGCTATACACAGACGTAAAAATAATACATATTCATAATTTAATTTAAATAGGAACCTAATTTAATAATAACGAGGATAAAAAATAAATAAAAATATCTGACATAATTTACCCAATCTTATACAAACATAATATAATAGTATGCATGCATACATAACTTAATTTAATAATTTAATAGTAATGACGACACAAAATGAACAAAAATATCTGACATAATTTATACACAGACATATTATAATGATGAGTACATACATATTGTTATACACACAATTACATAAACACATCAGATTAGATCTACAACACAATTGAATTCCATGAACTGCTACTCTTCCTCTCTCCTAATGTTTGCTGTGCCCGTGAGGGTCCATATTGGTTTGTGACAATTTTCAACACCATCTATGTACACATTTGGAATTGAATTGAGTATTGAGTATTGAATACGCGTCTATGAAGCTATGTGTCCGTGGACAGTGGACCTAAATGATACAACGAATGCTGTTACAGTACTGCTTTTATACAACATTAGTTTTATTATTATGCGAAACCCGAAACACGTGACTAGTATTTTTATGTAAATAATATATGTACAAAATTTCATAACTGGGTGAATTTCCCAAATGACTTATTTTTTTGTCTTCGGTGAAATTAGTATTTGAAAAAAGGAATATTGTTCTGAATTATTTTTTTTAGTATTCAATAGGTAGTTATTGGGTTGAGACAAAAATATAAATTGCCTAGGACTATTACAAAAGGTAGATAAATAAATACATAAACGTCTATTTTATGAAATCGGTGCTGTCCCTCTACTTTTTTTACAAACAAAAAAGGTTATATACGAATAAAAATAAGTAAGTTAAGTATATAACTTATTCTATTTCATAGAATATTAGTTTTGCTATTAATATATAGCATATTTTATAACATAATTAACGATTATTATTACTGACAGGCACAAACGTACTTGTCTTGCAAAATGTCCTCATATCACTGGACAAAAGTAATTTACACCTAACTTTACATCAACTAGTCTGACAGCGTCCCCACCCCCATTTTATTTCTCTCGTGAGTCTGTGCTAGTGCGCAGTCAGAACGGATGTGTGTCAAATCGCTGCATATTCCCGCCAATAACATAAGTACGCCATTTCAGTTGGTCTCGGACAATATTATTTTATATTATCGGTGGTTGCATTTTTCTAGTGTAATGAGTAGTTTTTTTTTTTTTTTTTTGGTTCTAACAGAGGTAGTAAGTGAATTAGCTTCATTGACTGTTATTGAATTTATCCTATTTATTATGCACTTTTTCAAATTTTCTAAAAAGGGTGTTATTTCTCATGTCGCTGTTCTCATATCGCTGTAATCGGTGGTCTTTATTACCACCGATGTGATAATTTACACCGAAATGATACGAAAAATTCAATCGGTGTCTTAAATCTAATATCGGTGTTTCGATTCATGATCAACGCACAGTTTTGTCACATCGGTGGATTGCTTTATCATATCGGTAGATCATATTATCATCTCAGTGAGTCGTTTAATTATATCGGTAGATCCCGTGTCATTTCGGTAAGTATACAAAGAAACAATGGAACATACATACATTATATACATAAAAACATACTTACCTATATAGATTGCCAAAATCATTACCACGACACCACTGGGTAGTAGATGTGGCCTCCCCTAATGATACAATACACATCTTTTGATACTCGTATATAACAATAATAATTGTTAAACCTAGAAGGCTACAATGTTATAAGTGCACACACGGCAAAACAATTAGCTGGATCATTCACAGTAATTAAATGTGTGTTGTGAAATTTTAACCTATAAAAGATTTTTGTTTTTTTTATACTTCATTTTAATAAAAACAATGATAATAAAAGTAAAAATTATTTTTTTAATTTTAAGTACCTATAGTAAATATAGTAAAAAAGAAGAGAAGAAAGTAAATATAATAAAATAGGTATATAATTTCAAAAAATATATTCTAATTGGATTTCTAAGAACTCAGTTCTCTTTGGATGTGATCTACTTATATAAGACCCTCAGTTCAGGCCTGCAGTTCTAAGTTACCCTTCTAAAAATATATAGGCACCTACTAACTATTTCCTTTTAGATGTAAAAAGGTGGATAGATTATCATAGCGCTGGATATGCATATAATTTCGGTGGATGAACTTTTCAAATCGGTGTACAGAAAAAATAATCGGTGCCGGTTTGTCATATCGGTGGAAAACAGAATTCAAACTGAATTTTCTCCTTAGTCTTAAATGATACGTTGATGATATTAAATATCCTAAAGATTACATAAAACCTGAAAAACATACAAAAAAAATATAAATGAAAAAGTTCACCGATATGATAAAAAAGATGGCCTTTGTTGAAATTCACCCAACTGTATCATGAAAAATCATAAAGTTATAAGCTTGTTATGCTACCTGGTTTTCCGTAGAAATTCATGTTCACCGGGCCATCCGGGCGACTGAGAGGTTGTTTAACTCCCGCACCCAACTATGCACCTCATGCCCGCTATGACCTGCCGTGACCTGAGTTGTACTTGGTGTCGGTGTTGTCCAAATTGTGACCTTTTTAAATATTTTTGGGAAAAAATATAACATGGTGTAAAAATGATTGGAATCGATTCAGTTACTGATTCTGAACAAACTATATTGAGGTTTTGCATATACTAAAAATAATATTGTATACAGGATATAGGTTTATTTGCTATTACCTCACAATAGCTTACTAGGTCTAAGCGTTATGAGTCAGTCAATGCGTGGGTATGAAATTTTTTTCTTCCTATTTTTGTGATTTTGCACTGTTATAATATTAATAATTGAAGCTTAAATTTGCTGAAAGCTTAATCTCTTTGCCATGTAAGTACAATAACAAATTAAAAGCCAATGCAAACCTTTGGCATGATTTACTTTTTCTTTTCGCCAGAAATGAAACCTAGGTCATATGTTAGAGGACAATACGAAAAATCAATAGCAAAAAAAACCAGGTCCTTAAACCGTAACCGAATGAAGATACGTTTAAAAGCGTGGCTAGTGTTATACGTAATGTTTTGAAGTTTTTATTGATAAAATATTTTAAGTTTGGTAGGTCTGTATTATGATTTTTTTTTACATATGCAATTTCTCATCACTGAAACTTGTAAAAAAAAATAAGTGTTATAAGAATTGAAAAGATACGCGTTAGTATTGCGATAGTGATTGGCACTATTTAATGCGGTCACACCATAAATACCGAAACCAAAATAAAAAATAACGTCTGATAAAAAACACTATAGCAATCTACTAAATAGTCTCTAACTTCGTTTGGTTACTGCTGGTGGACATAATTCTTTTTGCTATTGATTTCTTATACAGCCCTTTAAAAAATGGCATAGGTTTACTTTTGGCAAGAAGAAAAATAATTGTATGCCATCAATGTATGGTAAAAGTTTCATTCCTTTATATAAGTACATCACTCTTATACATTTATTTGCTATTACTGTAAGAATTTGGGTATAAATATATGACGAAAATATAGGACGGAAAGAAAAACGTACCTTCAATCTGACTGAAGATGGCGGGACGAACTGGATGTTTTTTTTTTATTTATATAAACTAGTGCTTGACTGCGATCCCACTTGATGGTAAGCAATTATGCAATCGTCGATGCTGAGGCGCACTCTAGTTTAATAAGAGTCTATTCACTCTAGCCTTGAAGACACTTAAATTATAAATAATCGGATGGGAAGACCGCAGCCGGCAAACTGTTCCAGTCCTTCGATGTACGCGGTATAAACGACGAGGCAAAATGCTTAGTTCGGACCGTAGAACTTTCAACAACGTAAGGGAATTAAGTCATGCAATTCCCGCGCACACTCTCCGTAATGCATCCTGTAAAAAAACCGAAAGGCTGGCTACTCTACGCCTGTGCTCAAGGCTTTGAAGATTGGACTTCACCAAATCTAGATCACCAATTAGACTCTTCGCACGCCTTTCCACCGAGTCCAAAGCTGCTAGGTGGCATTTTGCAGCACCAGCCCATATGTGGCTGCAGTACTCCATACACGACCGGACCTCCTCCTCTCTGTCTTCCATAAGAATTGGAAACAATCGGCGAAAAATCATGATCATTGGAAAGAATGGAGGAAAGCCTTTGCCTAGCATTGGAACAGCCTAGTAATCCGTTTTAAAGAACGCTAACTTCATTTCACGTTATCATTATTTGAAAAACAAGTGTTCAAAATCAAAAGTACATATAAGTTCTATTAAAATAAACATACTGATTATGTATTTAAGGGCCAAATTCATCAAGAAACTAATCGCGATTATTTAAAACAAAACACAGTTAGAGCGTCTAATCGAGATTATAGCTTCATTTTGCGTTTCACCGCTATTATTTGAATCTAGTTTACGCTAAACTCAGTTTCAATTCTTTTGTTTTCGTATGTTTTCGCCACGTGTCTTTAAACTAGATTACGCTGAGCTCAGTTTAGTTGAACTAAGTTTTTATAGTGAATGATGAAATCAGACCTAAGTCATTTTATATATAATAGGTACGTTACCGGCAATCTATACAATATATGTATTCTATACAATACCGAAAACGCAGCTGGTAACGAGTGTAAAAGAGGAGTGCAGGGAAAGAGGTGATGCATTCTAGGACACGGACAGGTTAGGTTAGGGTTATTTATTTTTATCACTAGCCCGGTTTTTTTTTTTGTTTTGTATTGGTATTTAGTTTTTTCATTTATCACTAAAAGAAGCTGAAGATATTACGAATCATTGACGTCTTTCGAAACATCTAAGCGTCAGACACTAAAATAACCATCGACCAATATTTATAAATACTTAATTAACTTTTATCTAAATATGTGTTCATTGAGACCTTTATTAATACCTGTTTTATAATTAAATTGTGCTCAGTACAGATAATTACGGACATAACGACACAGAGTATTTCGGAGTCTCTCCTGAAAGGTCACGCGAAAATTATTCAATTTTAGCCTTAAGTTACTGACCTTTACATTTTGATTTCAGACTTGATAAAAATGGATTTGGTTTCCAAGCCACGCCTGTTGCTTAGTGATAACATCTATATCTGTTAAGTATTCTCAGGAAATATTAGCGTAAATAATAAAATTGTTAGCTCTTAAGACCATCTTAGTTAAGGTTAGACCTAATTATTAATTTAAATCATTTCTGATCTAGTTTAAGGCCGTACTTATTATTTATTTAGCTTACCGAATATTCTTTTTAATAAAAAATCTAAAAACAAAAATAAACCTACGATTTTGTTTTTTTTATTTTTTTTATTAAGAACATTGTAAACTAATGTTTTTTGCAGGAATGGGATTTTTTTTAGAGGTTTGGTTTTTAAAGTTAATTGAAACAAGTAAAAATAAATTTTCAATACTTGCTTACAAACTGGCTCTTATTCCTCTACTATAAGGTATATAATGGCACCTGTTACCAAACTGTGACATTTTGATTACCTTTACGCACTAGTGCTGTAATGTAGCTTTAACCTTTTTGTTCAACCTCTTTGTTTGTGAAACAAATTTTGAATACGAAAAAATAAAAATTGTTTGTGGGCTATGGCCATCATTTTAAGATGCACGCGGTTTTTGACGTGATTTTTTCGAGTGAAGTTCATGGGCTATATTAATTAAATTAAATCAAATACTAAAAAAAAAAAATATAATATGTTATATCCGTATTCTATTGTCACAAACGACGACAAGGCAATATGATCAAAATACCATATAGCCATAGCCTAGCGCGTGCCTATGAAAAAAGATTTAATTTTTTACCGCCATGTTATGAAAAATTTTACTAGTTTTACCGTTGTAATATCAGTTAGCTAAATTATTTTTCTTCACAAGTGTATTGGAAAACGTCGTATGATACACGTGAATAATGAATGGTTACCGTTCTTGGCTCTCTTAAGACCCTCGCCAAGGCTCGGGTCTTAATACCGCCTCGACGGTAACCTCCTACATTAGACACTTATATCATAATGTACTATTAATTTACAAATGCGCCTGGACGCCGCATAATAAATGAAAAGGAAGAAATAAAGTAAGTAAGAAAGAAAATGAATTATTTGGTACACCACAACGCACACAAATAGTAGTTATGTAAACACGATATCGAAAGAAGGCAGCCCCTGACCAACGGAACATAAAAAAAAAAAAAAACGGAACATATAAATTCTCCCATGAATAATTCTACTGAATAGAGCTACAGTAATCCAATACGTACATAAGTACACGTGGATATAAAGTACAGAAGCAATACATTTTAACATACGCCTACTTTCCATACCATTTATCAAGCTCCATCAATTTGCAAAGCTGACTCGCTGAAAAAGTTCAATAAGTCAAGTACCTCGAATAATTCTATTACTAAAAAGGTAGGCAAATACTCACGGCGAGTTACGTTTTGCTGATTTTTTTATTGATACAACGAATGGTATGTTTTCGTAGTCAATTATCTTTATATGTATTTTAAAAGGGCTATGTTTTTAGAGAACGTCAAATTGATGTGTTGGAATCTAATTGTTTGGATAGGGTTTTCAATTGATCTGACACTTGTTGTCGTGTGTGACAGCTAATATTTTAAGGTTAGAAATAACTGTCGTCTAGATGGCGTTAGTTTTGGTGTATTTACAATTTATTTGTTTTGTCAAATAATGATTTTAAGTGGTGCATTAAATAATTCTTGAATGTTGTGCCATTAAATCAAATGTTTTAGATATTTATATATTTGTAAGAATTGTTCTGGTTGTCTTTATACATACACTGACTTGTATAAATAGTTAACTTTTTCTGACGAGATGACGCTATATCTGGTTCCCACTATATTGCTAGTTTGTGCTACGCACGTGGCTTAGGCAGTCGGTTATCAACGTTAGAACGAGCAAGTCAAGGAAATAAAAAGTGATTTGTGTGGATATAATCACTACTAAGTGTCCACGTACGAAATTAATTGAGTCAATAATCTGTAGGTAGTTGTCGGTCGTTGCATACTAACTAACTACAGGTCATTGAAATCGCCCAGCTGACGTTTACTTAAACAAAAAATTCCGTACATGTGTAAATTAATTCGAGTTAAAAAAAAAGTACTTTATTTTTTAATTTTATCTTTACAAATCAATAGTGTTTCATTTACCAAATCGACCCTCCACGGGATTAAAACGTTCAAAATTTAACGGTGTATGTTTATAAGCATGACGGTTATGTAAACTATATAATGCAAATTTTACTTGTATTGTACATTTTAAGCAATTTTAAATGTGTGACTGCTAATATGCCGACAAGACTGGCAGTTTTGCCATGCTGAATGGCAATGCTTATGATCTGTACAAGGTAAAAGCCAACCCTTGAGTAAAGCGAAATGTTTACAATTTCTTCAACTCACTCATTGAATATTTTTTTACAACTATCACACAACGCTGTCTAGTCTCAAACTAAGCAGAGCTTGTGTTATGAGTGCTAGACAACTGAAAAACATACTTAGATATTTCTAAATACATACATATTATAGATAAATTACACCTAGACAGAGAACAAATGATCGTGCTCATCACACAAATATTTGTCCTGGGTGGGAACCACTAGGCCAACGGGCCATTTAAATATGTTATTTGACATGAGTACTTATAATTACGTTTTAGTTTCTAATTAATACGCTTTACTTTTGACCGTTCTTAACCCTATTATTACTGTTGATCATTTCCACTCTGTAATTAGTGTCTTTTCTTACTGGGCCAACGAGTTGGGGGGCTTACACAAAAAGGGTTAACGGACTTTGTTTAGGCTTACAAAATTCAAATTTCAAAATAGTTCATTACACAGTAGCGCCCTGACTCATTGTCATACGTCTGTTACAAATCTTTGAAATTCTCTGTGTACATGCATATAATAAAATTATGATCGTTTTTATACCGTGGAGGATCGATCAGGTACATGAAACACTATTGATTTGTAAAGATAAAATTAAAAATAAACTACGTTTTTTTCTAAAAGTTAGAAAGTAAGACATATCCTAAACGCGCCAATCTTACATGATCACCTGCACGTTTCAGGACTTGACAAAGCTGTCTAGATAACATATTGGTCTTACCAAATCTGAATAAAACGTACTTCGAACGACACCAACAAACGTGCAGAAAAAGACGTTGAAGTATCATCCTCTTTACAGGATTGTTATGAAAGAGTTAAGCTAGAACTACATAGACCGACCCACACGTGGACCACGCCTGATTTGTACGTAGAACGACGTCACGTGGCGTGGATCAAGTGTAGCTCTACAAGTCTAGTTGCCATATAAAATGTATGGAGACCGACGCGTCCAGATCGGCGTGTGTGGCACACGTGTGCGCAGTGTACTTCTATCATTATCGTGGCCCTGCAAGGTAAAGAGAAACTGATGGAAGTCGTGTGAGTTTTGGTCAATAAAGAGCTGATGCTCCCTCTCGGAAAGACCCAGAGCGGGAGGTGTTATTAAATGATTATGCTTCCCCGAAAAAATATTCTCTTGACATAGGCACTCTTCACTGCGATGCGTTGCAACGCCGCATCGCAAGAACCTGCAATATGAATGGCTACGATGCGATATCGTGTAGCAAAGCGATTTTCAAGAAACATACCTACAGTACGTCCGACGGATCTTGGCGCGTCTGAAGTTAGGTTCTGCGAACTTTAACGCTTGTGCACTCGTAAAAAAATAAATGTTGTCAGTTGTTATTGCTGTTAACAACTGTTATTGACATTTATTTTTATAAATATTTATTTCATGCGCTTATTTTGAGCGCTAAAGTTCGCAGAGCCTAACTTTAGATGCGCCAAGATCCGTCGACCGTACTGTACAATGTGTAATGCGATCATAAGGTTGATTGCTAGAAAATGCCTAAGCTTCTGTACTTTTATGAGTGAAGTGTTAATAAATAAAAAAATCAATCGCAAGTTCTTGCGATGCGTCGTGCAAGCTCTTAAATTTAATTATGGGCCCATTTTACAGAAAATTATGTCCCTTTTCTGTCTATGAACATAGACCTACCCACATTATACCCGCTACTACAATATTCGCCGAACTCCGAAACACATTACTAAATCAATGGTATTAAATATACTTTATGAACACAATCCGCCGCAAATATTAATTTATTGACTATAGTTTCGTAATTATTTTCAAATTCATTAGGGGTGCCAGTAAATCGTTTAGTTTTCAACGCTTTTGTGATTTTCTTGTATTTTAGTTTAATTGAATGAAATTGTGAATAGTGATGACCTTAGATTCATTCAAAACAGCGAAAGATATGTGAATCGCCTTTAGCGCGAGGACCGCTGAAATTGTGCCTATATGGCACGATTTCACATAGGTCGCGACGATCACACGCATTCGGCGGCTAACGCTATTTCGCTAGCACAACAGCGCCGGCTCTTATCTCTGTCCTTGTCTATCAGTGACTACAGGTAGTGTAGAAGTGTGAGTTTCGAGTCGAGGTTTTCTGATTGCAATGTTAGCGCATAACATATCTTGCCCTAAAATATATAAATGGTGATGACATATACACCACGTTAAATTTTGGTCGTTTTAATCCCGCGGAGGGTCGATTCGGTATATGAAACCCTATCGATTTGTAAAAATAAAAATGAAAAATGAAGTACTTTTTTTTTAACTCGAATTAATTTACGCATGTAAGAAATTGATTTCTTTGAGTAAATGTCAGCTGATCGAGGCAAATGAACTGTAGGTAGATAGTACGCAATAACCGACAACTTCCTCACTCACTGGTTTACATAAAGAAATAATTTCGTACAAGCGTATATTACCTCGACTTTTAGAAAAAAGTACTTTATTTTTTAATTTTATTTTTACAAATCGATAGTGTTTTATGTACAGAACCGACCCTCCACGGGATTAAAACGACCAAAATTTACCGGTGAATATGTTGATGTTGTTATGATGCTCTTTTTAATATTTGATGACTTTTTGAATGATTTATGAACTAGCGATGAAAAACCACGGAATGTTTTTAATTATTTGTGATTAAAAGTTTGCCGTCAGTGTTTGTGTTATAAATTGATCAATTAATTAAAACTGTATAGGTTTTTGAGAATAACTCATACTGGGCCTGCGTGGTGGATTATAGCCTTTTTTCACGTGAAAAATCAAAACATAATTTCTACGGAGATATTATTTCTGAAACAAGCGCTTCATGAACCAAAATAATTTTGATACTCTTAATAAACTTTTTTTGATTACTAATTTATTTTTTAGTTCATTATGCGCGTCTGTCCTGTACGGAAAAATATATAATATAATTTAATTTTTAAAATAATATATATTATGAAATTTGTTTTAAAAACTGCACCGGGCCGCGGATAATTTTGGAAAGGATTTTTTTTTAAGGACACCGTGTGGTTTTAGTCAGTAAAAATCTGACACTATCTCTCGCCCGCCCAAAGGCGCGGAGATGTCATTGGATGATTTTCCCAACGAAAAAAAATAAAAAATAAAAATAGCACAGATGCGCACAATGAACCAAAATAAATTATTATGAGTAGTATCATTGAGACTCAAAATTAATATATTATGATTCATGGAACGTTAACTTAAATTGAAAAAAATCGATAAGAAATGTATTTATTGTACGTTATAAGGTAGATTCAAGATTTTAATTCAACAGCAAGTACCCTATAGGTTTTGATTTCCTGGTGAGCGTGAAAATATGCGCCTAAACGAAGCATAGCCGGCCTTATTGCTTTGATTTAGAAGTTTGTTTTTTTCACTGCAGTTTTGCTACCTATAGTAAACCGATTGTAACTTGCCTAGGGGGGCAGCCCCTAGGCAAGTTACAATTGGTTCGTTTAGCATGAACGCTTGGAATTGGCCATCACCACCACCACCACCATCATCAGCCTTTTAATTGTTCCCACTGCTGGGACACAGGCCTCCTCTCTAAGAGAAGGAATTGGCCACGCTCTCAATTCTTTTGTTGAAATGACGAGGGGGGCGTGGCCAAACCCAAGCGTTCCCGCTAAACGAAATTTATTTATTTATTTATTTAAACTTTATGCAACACAAAGGTACATAGGCGAACTTAATGCCTTAGGCATTCTCTACCAGTCAACCAAGGGTGGTGAAGAGAAAACATGGCAGGTGCATAAAAAAAAAAACAAAAGATTATTAAGAAAAACAAGGATACAAATATATATAAATAAAATATACATACATATATATTTAATATAATATAAACCTACATATACATATACATATATTTTTATGAAGTAAAAGAAAGTTGTTTATGAGACGACTTCGCTATCTGTGAAGAAAATAATTCTGAAATGATTGTAACTAGGCTTGGGGGGGGGGGGGGGGTTGCAGAATATTTAAGATTAATTTTAGCTTCATGCGTTCCTGAAAATGGGTGAAATGACAAAATGGGCAAGCAGACAGACGAACAACAAAGTGATCCTATAGGGGGTTTTTTTATGGTAGGTAAAATCTTCCAATGACAAATCCCGCCCTTGGGCGGAGCGGGAAATAGTGTCAGACTCTTACTGACTAAAAACCTACCTCGTTCCTTCGTTGCCTATCATACCGGGGCCGAGCCTTCCTTTCAGAAGCCGACCCTTGACCCCAGTAGGCTTCGATCCTGCCTGCCTGCAGCTAGCAGGCTGGGCATCTAATTTTTTTTTTTTGTTTTTGGACATTGCACCGTTCTTTCGTCTTTCAACACTAGCCAACGCTGAAAACCAGCACTGTGTGCTCATTGCATTGTGCATGAGGGCGCAGCTTTATGCTAAGCGTTCGGCCGTTTTGCACGGATGTGACGCATATCTTTCCTTTGAAATGTTATGTTTGTCTAGTTTTTAGTTGCGTCATTTCGTGTAAATAAACTGTTTTTCTTCGTCTTCTTTTTACCAGAACCCAAAAAACGTTTCAACTTGCGCAGGTGAAAATCGGTATCACAGTAAAAAAAAACTGCCGGTTACTCAAACTTGTTTACTTTCCGCACCCCTAATTCAAAAAGGATCTTTGCAAGCGAAACAAATCATAGTAAAACAGCAAGTGTTTGCTCTATAAAGTAGAATTCGGACGCACCATAGTGTTTATTCACACATCTCGGAAGATTGAACGCGTCCGTTTATAAGCCGGGCGGGGATCTGATCACGGATGGCATAATGTTGACGGCCTTCTTTTGTTGTAGTTTAAATTCAGGGTCAGTAGACATGCTCTATTACGACCTTATTTCTTGGAGGGCCAAGCAGAAATGTACCTACATTCACCGGCAATAAAAGCGACCCAAGTCAGGCACAAAAAAATTATGAATTTTGTTTTAAAAACTGCACCGGGCCGCGGAGAATTTTGGAAAGGATTTTTTTTAAGGACACCGTGTGGTTTTAGTCAGTAAAAGTCCGGCACTCCCTGTGCCTCTACCGAGAGTTGGAGAAATCATTTGGTGATATTAGCAACGTCGTTCTACTCTAGAGGTTTTAAGAGTGACATTGAACAGGCTGTAAATTTCCAAAATGGAAATATCCGATAATATTTCGAAACCCTGGTGGGTTATCGGTCTGAATCTAGGTTTTCAATATCTGCACGTTGTTTGATTTTTTACCCGGTTATAGATAATAGGCCATTTATTACATACAAAGATATGATAAACTATATAATAGATGTGTTACCCGCGCTCAGAAATGCTAACATAGTAAGTTGAACCCGTTGCTGTGGTTCTACCTCGATTTAGACACAAAAATCGGTTACTGCGCATTCAAGGTCGGCCGCCATAATGGTTCAATTTGTGTGTCGAGGATTATAACTGACCACATTCATGACACATTATTCACATACCAGCCAATGTCACGAATGCACGTTATAAAAAATTAATTCTTGTGCAATAATAATTTAAACAATTTGTAAAAAATAATGCCTTCCCGAATTTACAGAAAATATATTAATTACACTGTAATTGTGAAACGCCAAGAGGTTTTTTTGTACCGAGCCTGTTCTATCCCACTGTTGGGCAAAGGCCTCCAAATCCTTCCAGACATTCTCTTCCCGCACCCCAAGGTAACACAACACGCTTTGGCAAGACTTGCGTCAGATTTCCTGACTTCTGATTACACTAAATGGACGTTCTTTTTTCAGTACAGACTGTTTATTAAAAAGAAAACCAATACTCCAATTTTAGACTAACTGGTAAACAAGGGTCCGAACCATTCATGTTTTATTTTGCTAAATTTTCTAAGGCCCATTGACTGGAAACAATTGAAAATCAATTTCAATCCCCTTTTACCACAGAACACGGATTCTACGCGACTGGTCATTGCAAGAAACCATTTTGTCCTAACTTTAAATACAAAGCAAGTCCTTTTTTTAAAGACATAAACAAGTGTTTGACGACGATCTCACCTGATGCTACGCAGTGATGCTATCGTTGATAGTGAAGCGCGCTAGTTTATTATGAGCCTATTCACTCTAGCCTTGAAGACACCTAGAGTATAATCGGATGAAAAGACTGCAACTGCAAAATTGTTCTTCGATGGACGTGGTATAAAAGACGAGACAATATTTGTCAAAAATCTGCTTACGTAATACTCGAACGGCCCCAGTATCATTAGATTAAGGTACTTGTAATATTAAAATAATAATGTCCAGTATGAAATAGGACAGGATAGACATGATACTTCTAGTCGTAGCCAGCATGGCATTCCTAGCTCTGTGTTCTTTTATAGCACCCAGGAAGGTCAAGAACCAAGGGTAATTCACAGTCAAAACCACAGCCCACAAACTTAGCCAATCTTCTGGGGCATTGAAGACTTGTGACGTGGCCTTGGAAGGCTAGGCCTTCATTGCGTTCATAATCGATATCTTTATCAGTTCGGTAATAGTAACCTGTGAAAGGATTTTGTGATTAAAGACCAATTTGCTTGGAAATTAGTTTTTCGTACTTGTACTACTCTATTATTTATATATTATAAAGCATTACTTTATTATGTGCACCTGCCATGACAGTCCCCTAAGGTGAACTGTACCTCTACCATGAGTTTTAAGCAATAGTATTCGTCGCTACTCGATATCGACGCCGTAAATATTTTGTATGGCAAATTTTGCAGCGCCTCTAGCGGTCACTTACAGAACCAAAATTTGCCATACAAAATATTTACGGCGTCGATATCGAGTAGCGACGAATACTATTGCTTAAAACTCATGGTAGAGGTACTGGTAGAAAATGCCTAAGGCATTAAGCTCGCCTTTGTATAGTGTTATGTGTATAAAGTTTTAGTAAATAAATAAATAGCAGCTCAGCTTTGGAAGGCCTCCAACAAGGTGGACCGATGACCTGGTCAGGGTCGCTGGGGTCCGATAGATCCAACAGGGCACGTTTTTCGGCTGAAATGATGATGATGAAATAAATATTATCGCAGGGACTTTTGCTTTTTAAAATATTCTTGGTTATAAAAAAGAGAGTAAATAACCTGATTCCGTATCAAAACCTAACATAGTATTTGTGTGTAGGTTTTGATACGTAACCTAACCTAACATAGTAGTAACACACATAACAAGTATTATGACAAGAGTTTAAAGAAAATAAATATGTATTTCAACAAAAGACCATTTAACCCTTTGAATATCGTAATTAGAGGGACAATAGAAAGACAATAGGTGTGCGGACACCGGTGTCCGCTTGGGGCTTGACAGTTCAATATGATTTCAATATGATATGGTTAATAGAAATATGTTAAACCACTAAAGGTTCGATTGATCGTATGGTGTGTGTATTGGACTTCCGGTATTATAAAATGTTAATTATAGGTTGGTGTTAATAAAAATTGAACATACAGAATAAACAATTAACCGACTCCATTTTGAATAGCTGGTGACATAGTGTCAACTGCGACTCAGGTCGCCGTTCAAGGTTTATTCTTATACAGTATTTACAAGATTATTCCTATTCCGGGACTATTACAAGGTTTAACACCAATGGTATTAAACCTGTTATAGTCCTGGAACTATTTCAGATCGCGTTTTGGAATAAGGTGGTATGTGTTGCAGTGGTAGTGGCCTAGTGGTAAAGATCCGGACTTACGAGTTGTATGTAACGAGTTCAAACCCAGTCAAGCACATTCATTTGTTTCTATTTCATAACCACTGCTCTCAAAACCGTGAAGGAAAACATCGTGAGGAAACCGGCATGTCCTAGAACCAAAAAATCGAACGTGACATTCACCAACGTGCACTGGGCCCGCTTGGTGGATTACGGCGCATTCCTTCCAGGAAAGGAGGCTTTAGTCCCAGTAGTGGGAACATTATAAGGCTGATTATGCTATGCTAATACTTTTCGAGGTACATTTGGAAGACTGTCTATTACTTAACATGACTCCTTCGTACCTTGAAAGGCCCGTTTGTCTTTAGGTGGGAAAATCGTCCAATGACGTCTACCGCCTTGGGCGGAGCGGGGGATAGTGTCAGACTTTTGCTGATTAAAAACCCCCTCCTGTTTCTTCTTTGGCTTCATTGTAGGAACCGGCGACCGGGCACCGATCATTCCACCGCCCGTCTTACAAGCGTATGTCTTGCGATAGTCGCCCGCCAGGTTTGCGAGTGAAAATCGCAACCGCGGCGGCTGGGTAACCGCGTAAAGCTGCGGTCTCGTGAGTTTTGAAATAAAACAGCTGATTCCTCTACCGCGGCGGGCGCGGGTTAAAACCGCTTCGTGAGTTTTTAGCCTGAAACACAAGAAAAATCTTGCGCTTAAGTTTGAAATAAATGATAAACGCCACGCAGTCTACAAAGGATGTAGGTAAATGGCATAGAAGATGTCCTTTTTAAAATACGTTGCACAAGTATGAAAAACTTTGTAATGACACACTTTAGAATTTTCTTTGTTTTATGCCTTTGTAGAGAGTTAATTCACGTTGTTTTGTAGAAAAGAAATAACCTACCTTTATACTCGACTGGCAGACAAAGACAGGGTAATATTTCTTTTCCTATGTGTCAAGACACGTATGGGGCTCTTCCTCTTTCATCATGAAGGTTGGTGAATTGCTTTTTAACCGACTTTGAAAAGGAGGAGGTTCTATGTTCGGCTGTATGTATGTATTTTTTTTATGTATGTTCCCCGATATCTCGGTCAATTGTGCGAAAATTTTTATTAAGTTTGAAAGAATTTCCGAATTGGTCCCATAAAAATATATTTTTGATCTGATGATGAACTATGAAGATAGAGAACGGAACTCTTAAAAAAAATCATAGTAGAACTGTCGTTTGTATACGTTTGTTCGCCGATATCTCGGTCGTTTGCGGAGCGATTTCGAAAATTTTTGTTTTGATTGTAAGATTATACTCCCCAGTTGGTTCCATAGACATTTTGTTTTGATCTGATGATGAATTTCGAAGATAGAGAACGGAACTCTTCATAAAATCATAGCAGAACTGTCGTAACAAGTAGAATTGCTTTGTTTATACATGTAGTCGGTGAGTGACTGAAGGAAGAAAGGGAGGGGATACATAGAACTGATCTGATGATGAAACCGGAAGGTACAACCTAGTTTTTTATAATCGCACTTTATTGCTACTTCATCTGATGGTAAGCAATGATGTGGCCGATAATGGAGCACGCTTCCCTAGAAGTAACCTATTCACTCTTGATTTAAAGACCCCTAGGTTGTTGCTATCAAGAAACATCGACTCTAGCAAGGAATTAAACGATTTTAGTGATTTTTACACGTTTTTTTTTTACATAACTGACGTAATAAAAAAAAAAATGAAACTATCTGACTGTATCGCAATAAATTTGTTTCGTATTTAGAGTTGAACAATTGATCTTTTGTTCATATTTACTAGGTTGAATCATATGAAGTTTCTATTTTTCATAATGCTTTAAATTCTATTTTATTTTAATGATATCGCACCTGTTTCAACAGTGGTGGCCAAGTGGTAACGGCGCCGACTTACGAGTCGTAGGTCGCGAGTTCAAACCCAGCCTGGCGCATTACTTTGTGTAATTTATTTCATCACCACTGCTCTCAAAACGGTGAAGGAAAACATTGTGAGGAAACTGGCATGTCCTAGAACCAAAAATTCGAAGACATGTGACCTCCACCAACCCGCACTGGGCCCGCGTGGTGGATTACGGCCCATTCCCTCTACTAGAGAGGAGGCCTCAGTCCCAGTAGTGGGAACATTAAAAAGCTGATGATGATGCACCTGTTTCAATGATACCACATTCTGTCCAATTGAGTAGACTTTTACAATTTTACATCAAATTGTCCACAAAGAATTAATTCGCGAATAATTAAAACAGCCATTGAACTTATAAACAAAAAAAATCCGGCCAAAAGCCCGTTGTCCAACCATGCGTAAAATAAAGGCGTTTTATCGTGTACTCTTTTTTTTTTTTAAATTAGTATTTTACTGTGTGATATAACAAGCATATAGCAAAACGTGTTTAAAATAACGTTTATCAGTAGAATACGTGTTCAGAGTGTTTGAGCATGACGGTCCCAGGGGATGTGCTACACCTAATCACTTCTGGAACCCTTTTCATCCTCCGTTTGAATGAGATGAATTTTGAAAAGAGCTTATATATAACATTTTTTTTTAGTAAATGCGAAACCTGAATATAGTTTGTTCAGAATCAGTACCTGAATCGATTCCAATCATTTTTACACCATGTTTTATTTTTACTAAGTACAACACAGGTCACGGCAGGTTATAGCAGGCATTAAGAGCCAGCGCACAGCTGGGTGCGGGAGTAAAACAAACCCTCAGTCGCCCGGATGGCCCGGTGACCATGTGTTTGTGTGAACAACCAGGTACAAGCTTATAAGATTCTATACATAAAATTACTAGATACGTATATCGGGTTTCGCATATATCTATACTAAAAATAAGGTTGTATAATACGCGAAATCAAAGTTGAACGAAAATGTCGATCGGCCTAGATTGAGCGCAAAAACAGATTTTTGGGTCCTAATCGAAGTGAGGGCTGTGCGTAACCATAGCAACAGGCTCAACTTATTTGCCGCGTACTATACTAATACATTTTGTTTAGTGGCGATGTATTTTTAGATTTATCACCTAGGGTTTCCGCCACGAAATTTAAATTTACTTACGTTTTTTTGCATTTAGCAGGTCAGTGTCAGCCACTCAGTAGTGTTAGATAAGCTGAGAGGGTTTTTTAGGGTGTCATACTTTAAAAGGAAAAAACGGAAC
Source organism: Leucania comma (assembly GCA_958295575.1). Lineage (NCBI taxonomy): Eukaryota > Metazoa > Arthropoda > Insecta > Lepidoptera > Noctuidae > Leucania > Leucania comma. Next base: position 2,756,255 of record OY282484.1, read on the forward strand.
CCATACAGGATCACTTTGTTATCCGTCTGTCTGTCTGTCCCATGAGAGTGTCGAAATGTGCGTTTTTTGGGACATAAACGCCCATATCCTTTTTTGTCGTTTACTTATAATTTTAATTTTTTCACAGCTTCAAGGGATCGCAAACCCGAGTACATAGAAATATTAAAAACAGAGAAGCGCCAAGGAGGCGTGTTTGCGTCCGCGGTGCTTGCTCAACAAGGGCATATACCGGCAAACAGCCGTTTGACGGCCGTCAGTTACATCGCGAATAAATGAATTTGTGTGTGATCGTAAATAAATTTAAAATACCGCGTTGTTCAGTGGTTTTATGCAAAAACTAAAGCGAAAAGAAAAGCCTGGGTCATCAAGGAATCTCTTACCATAAATATATATGTTAATAGTATATTTATCTTTAAAATTAGGAAAAACAACAAATCTAATAATATCTCTTGCTTTTACTATTTTATTTTTGTTTTCAAATATCAAAGCGACTTTATTATTCATAGAATAAATACATTGCTCTTTAACCATTACGTAACTTTGACGCTCAGTAACTGAACAAGCAATGTAAAAATAACATAACGATACTTTATCAGTGCGGTGTATTTCTTATTACGGCCGCAGTCAGTTTAGCCAAGTTAGGGTTGCGCCTGTACACATCCACCAATATAGACTATCGACCACAATATCGATTGGTTGGATATCCGAAGTGAAATAATGTATTATTATTTATTTTGGAGTAGTAGAAAAATACGTAAGCAACTTTCGTAAAGTAAGTTGGTAAAATAGTAGGTCAAAAGTCGGTGGACAAATGGGAATAAATAATAATTAGTGTTTTTATTTTTATGATAAAAATTTTACTGTTCTATTATAAATAAATTATTTTCTAGACATATTTATTTTTATTTAATTAGTTTTTGGAACCTAAACAAATATCATTATAAAAATGAAAAAATCGATAACTTTTCTATTTAGTCAATAACTAGCGTAAATGTAAAATAAATTGCTTTTGCACAGCACATCGATGTTTATGTGTGCGTAAGTTATATGGTGCATGAAAAATATACGCTGTATTTAGGAAGATAAGGTTTATAATTTACTCTGTAGTATGATCTGATTTATAATTTGCGGGTGTGTGCGGGACTGCGTAACAATAGCTGCATATATAGTAGAGTCAGTGATGGTAGGGATAACTGGAGACATGGTGTTCCGGTACATTTTTCACTGCGTAACGTATCTTGTCTTTTCTGTTATCTGTGCCCGAGTATGATAGACTGTGTATTTAATTTAAACTCGATACCTTCACGCGTTCCCGGGATAAAGGGTCTTGACAGACAGACAACAAAGTGATCTATAAGGGTTCAGTTGTTTTCTTTTTGGGGTACGAAATCCTAAAAATAACAAAAAACCTATGATTAATGTGTAGTACTGTTGCCTTGCAAACGTTCGTAAATAAAGAGATGGATTGACCTTCTTTAATGGAAATCATGAATAATCTAGTCATACATATAGATTACTAAATCACCATTTTTTATCTGAGATTTCAACAAGACTACGATTACAAATTGGTTCCACCATTAACCCAACGAGCCGATAAAATGAATAAAAACATTAAGGTTGATATACATTATAGCATTTTCTTGAGCATTTCTGTAAAATTAAAAAGTTTTATATAATGAAAAATTGTGCTCAAGTAAGTGACTTTGTGTCTTGTTTGAGAAATAAATATCTTTAAACCTGTAATGTAACGTTCTATCGAATGTTACAATACAGGTAAGTGCTCAGTTTCAAAAGCTTTTCCATGTAATGTAACGTTCCTGCGAACGCTCGGCGCTCTGTTCGACGTAATGCTCACAGCTAGTATGCAAGTTACCCGTTAACATTTCTTTGTAAACTATACGTCCGCTTGCGTCCTTCGTCCCTAAAAGAGTTATGAGTTTACATGTGGATGGATGGAGACGGAGATCGGCCAAAGAAGATATGGATGGATAGTGTGAGGAAGTGATATGAAAGGAAAGGAAGTTAGTGATAGCGTGATGAGTGACAGGACAGAATGGAAGAAAAAAACGTGTTCCACCGACCCCAAATAAAATGGGACAAGGGCAGGAAGATGATGATGCGTTGTTCGTCCCTCTCCCACGCATCGTCCACGTTCGAGCTAAGGCTCGACGAAATTATGCTCCTTGGTATGTGCAATTTAGTTTGTAACAAACCGGCGAGCGTTCTCATCGTCTGGTTCGTGTGTGTGATACACTAGAACATATCATAGAGCGACTCTTCCTTCTGTTACTAGTAAATGCTCTAGTCTATACTTACCTTAACAAACAAAACAAAACGAAGAAACAGTAAAGTTAACCCGTCCGATTCGGCCTGTAATAAATATAGCTAAGAGCTGAAAAAAAAAAAACTTCACTTGCATATTAATTAGTTTAAAAAGCTTTTCTTTGATTTAAATTTTATAGTTTTTTGTGAGGCAGTAAACAAAACGTTGGATATTTCGCTTTTAACTTTCGTAATGGACACACGGGTGGGTAAGACGGTGAGCTAATACAAGAATGTGCAGCAGGTTTATGCCACCTATACGCATTCATTGTCTGTCAACATTATTTCAGCTGAAGGACATCCATTTTTGGAAATAGACTTCTCCCAAGTGTCGCCAAAAGTAACGGTCCTGTGTATCTCACAACCATCAGATTCTCGTGACCCTCAGCAGGTAGTCGGTTCACCTTGTGGCCTTCCTACGCGGTGTCTTCTGGTACGCCTGGCACTCGGTAATATGCATCTAGAGAATATTAGAATTTTCTGCTGGAGTCTGTGTTTCGTGATAGCTACAACCCAAGGGTCTTTAAGTCAAGAATGAATAGGTTTCCTCTAGGCAAGCGTGCTCCATCATCGACTACATCATTGCTTACCATCAGGCCTCGAGTCTATCATCATCATCATCTTCCTGCCTTGTTTGGGGTCAGCGCAACACGTTTTTAGGGTTCTATACCTCAAAAGTAAAAAACGGAATCCTTGTAGGATCACTTTATTGTCCGCCTGTCGGTCTGTCAAGACCTTTTATCTCGGTAACGCGTAGAGGCATCGAGTTGAAATTAAAACCATAAATATACTCAAATCTGGTCTCTTGGCGCTGTGGAAAAATCAAACTTCTAAGTTAACATAAGTTCCAAAAAATATAAGGCCGACACTCTTAAGAGAACCAAATTTCATAAGATACTCCCCGTTGACCTAGAACTCTGAAATCTAGCATGAAGCAAGGTCTAATAGGCACAAGTATAGAAATAAATCTGAAAATTGTAAATCCATAATTCATAACTCTTTTTGTAACATGTGGCCGTGTCTCGAACCTATCAATAACAATACAAAAAAAATAATACTCATGTTAGCAACCAAATTATTGGACTATATCTATCTCTGTATATTACTAAACAGAAGCATATTACTGCCTGTCCCCTACAAGGAATAAGAACATTATATATCATAAGGAACAAGGCCAGCCAAGGCATGAATTCATGGATCTAACACAATACGCCCGAATCAATGGATATCCAGCCATTTGATCTAGTAAACGGTTGAGACGTCCGCAACTCAATATTTAAGTTATCTAAGGAGCATCTTTTTCAGCATCAGTCCCGTTCATATAAGAACAGTTTTTCATGTTAGTCACGTTTTTTTTTTATGGTAGTTAAAATCATCCAATGACAAATCCCGCCCTTGGGTGGGGCGGGAAATAGTGTCAGACTCTTACTGACTAGAAACCTACCCTTCCATTCATTGCCTTTGTCCCGGGGCCCGTGGTGATATTCTCACATAACCTTTGGCCCCAGTAGGCTTTTTTTTTTTTTTTTTTTTTTTTTATGGTAGGTAAAATCATCCAATGACAAATCCCGCCCTTGGGCGGAGCGGGAAGTAGTGTCAGACTCTTACTGACTAAAAACCTACCCCGTTCCTTCGTAGCCTATAGTGCCGGGGTCGAGCACTCCTTTCGGAACTAACCCATGACCCCAGTAGGCTTCGACCCTGTCTGCCTGCAGTTAGCAGGCTGGGCCTCTTCGGTGTGCTGACAGCTCCTTGAGGCGCGCGGGAACAGAACGCGCCGTCGACGACTTGGGCTCGGTCCGGTCGGTTACCGGACGATCGGACAGCGTGCTACCCATTGCACGCCGTCCGCAAGCCCGCGCCTACGGTGGCCGGAAATCGGGATCGGAATCCCGGCGGCGGCGGCGGCGTGTGCGCCTTTGCCTAATGTGGTCGCCCTCCTCCTTTGATGTTAGTCACGTGGAGTCAGCAATTATACTAAACTAGCTTTCGCCCACGTGAAAGTCGGTTTCTCCATACAAACTTCCAACCCCCGTTTTACCCCCTTATGGGTTTTTTTTTTTTTTTTGGGTAGATAAAATCATCTTATGGGTGGAGTTACGTAAAATCCGTTCTTAGCGGATGTCTACACCTTATAAGAAATCTACCTGTAAAATTTTGTGTTTGTTAGTGTTATAGATTCTGAGATTTCGTGATTAATCAGTGAGTGGTGTTTCGGTTTTATAGTATATATAAGATTACTTATTCATCATTATCACCATTTTAGCTGTAAAGACGTCCACTGGTCGACATATACCTTCCCCAAGTGTTGCTATAGTGATTGGTCTTGTGCGTTTCGCATCCATTCCCGCGACTTTCATCAGATCATCGGTCCATCTTTTGGGAAGCCTTCTAACGCTACGTCTTACAGTACTGTACGAATTATACTATTATTAAAAAGATAATTAAAATTATTATTAAATAAAAAGGCTCATGCCCGCGAATTCGTCCGCGTCAAACCCGTAAAACAGATCAATACCATTTGCTCAAGTTTCAGAAAGTTTTTTTTAAGGCTAAGTTACGTCTTAGAAAATTAACTACCATTAAAAGTACCGTCCAAATTAGTCCAGCCGTTTCAGAGATTAGCTGAAATAAACAGACAGACCGACTGACAGACAACACGGTTAAAAAATGCCTTTTTATTATAGCTTTTGATTATACTATCTGTATTATTATGACGGAGCATCGCCGTGTCCTCGTGGGGGCGATTGGCGGCAGCGATCTCTCTCGCCGGGCCTTGGTTCAGGCCATGGTCCGTAGTGAGGAGGGATGGCAGGCGGTCACCTCCTTCTGCGAAGCAGTAATGCTAGCAAAGGAGGAGGCCGACCACATCAGGTAGAGGCAACGGAACGTGGCGCTCGCCCCAGCCGCCGCCGGGATTCCGATCCCGATTTCCGAGTCAGGCAGGGTCGAAGCCTGCTGGGGTCATGTGTCAGCTTCCGAAAGGAATACTCGGCTCCACCACGATAGGCAACCAAGAAACGGGGTTGATTTTTAGTCAGTAAGAGTTTGACACTACTTCCCGCTCCGCCCAAGGGCGGGTTTTGTCATTGGATGATTTTACCTACCATAAAAAAACACAATTGTGGGTTAAACCTGCCTTTGTACATTAGCTGTCCTATTTTTATTGTTTGATAAAAATTGAGAGTACAATGAAGAATACAAAAAAATGTAAAAAATCTAGCATACCTTTGTAGGTACTTAGATTATGTACCTAAGAATTAGGTCACATAAAGTACCTATACATTTTATAAAAAGATTCGACACAAATACGGGGTAAACCATTCAAGCCCTCCTTATCTCATAACCCAATTCACAATTCCTTTGTTTATTTCCACATATTACTAATATTCCCTACTTCTCAAACACACTTCATACTCATCCACAGTATTTCAACACACTGTTATTTAATTTTGCATACAAATTCAGTATCAAAAATAAAATTCTGTCTGTAACATCAACATAATATTCTTTTATTAAATGCATATGAAAGTATATTTGATAAATACCTTTTTTACTCGCGTTTGACCACCATCTCACCTGATGGTAAGCGATGATGTAGCCCACGATGGAGCATGCTTGCCTAGAACGAACCTATTCACTCTTGACACTCTTGACTTAAAGACACCTAAGTTGTAGTTATCAGGTTGCTGTACGCACAGTATATGAGTTCCCAAAACGCTTTGTACATATGGGTTGAAAGTCTACCATGTACCGGTGACACAACGCCGTACTTGTCTTGTGGTCCAATGATGGAAAATGACGACCAAATGTAAATGATAGAAAACCGTCAGGCTAGCAACTCGGCGTCGATGCTCAAGACTTTGGAGTCTTGACTCGACAAACTAGTGCATCATTGCCGATGGTCTTCTTGGTCCGCTTTGAATCGACTCTAATGCGTCAAGCTGGTATTTGGTAGACCCATCTTAATGATGAGGAGCAGTACTCCATACACGATCGGATTTGCGCTTGATGAAGATTGAGCCATTAGCGGCTTGTAAATGTTAATTTAGCCGTTGATGAAGATATTTTTTAATTCTTTTGCATTAGAAGTAATACGTATTCTGCCCTACTTATTGCAAATCGATATTTTTGAGATTTTCAAGTTTTTGCAACAATGACACCTCAAGGAGCTTAATACATAAAAAACAAAAATTAAAGATGTTTATAATAAAAAAAAATCATAAAAATTGTTTTAAAAATGACGCTACAAGGGGCTAACGTATACACCAAAAACGAAAAAAAAAAACATGTTTATAATAATAAAAAAACATGTTTATAATAATAAAAAAAACATGAAAATTGTTTTATTACGTAGGTATACATTTCCCCTTGAGGTGTCACTTTTGCAAAAAAGTGAAATTCTAAAAAATTACGATTACTGCATTTGCAATAAGCACGGCAGTATTTTTTTTTTGCACATTATGTAAGTGTATATTCCCTATTAAGGCTTGCTTTAAAGCAATAATTCACCGGTTTAATTCCCCAAAATTAAATTAGATCCGAAACAAATCCTCATATCTGCATTTCGGATTGTAACTACCAAATTAACTGCCGCGTTGGCGGTCCTGCCCGTCCGTGTGTATCGAGCGTAAAACTCATAAACAGTATATAATATGCGGCCACCAATTATATCGAAATATTGTTCCCACTAGGTTAATTTCATAAAGTATGGTGGATTATTTCAACTTCGCCGGCTTAATAATTAGTATGAATTGTGTTTTTACATGTTAATTTAGGATGGAATGTTTCTGTTTTAATTGGGCAATTGTGAACTGGAAATTGGTTCCATGTTATGGTTACGGGGCAGTGGTGGCCGAGTGATAACGGCCCCGACTTACGAGTTATAGGTGTGGGTTCAAACCCAGGCAGGCGCATGACTTTGTGTAGTTCATCACCACTGCTCTCAAAACGGTGAAGGAAAACATCGTGAGGAAACCGGCATGTCATAGAGGTTTTTTTTAAAGTAGGTAAAATCATCCAATGACATCCCTCGTCCTTGGGCGGAGAGGGAGGTAGTGTCAGAGTCTTACTGACAAAAAACCTACCCCGTTCCTCCTTGGCCTTGCTTCCAGGGCCCTGGTATGCATTTTCATACCTCCTCAGAGCCTCACATTAGGCTTTGACCCTACTGGGTACTACAGTAATCTGTTACCCCCTGGGCCCGACTCCTTGAGGCGCGCGGGAACAATGCGCGCCAATGTCTTAGAGGTGGCTTACGGCCCATTCCCTCTCTTAGAGAAGAGGCCTGAGTCCCAGCAGTGGGAACATTATAAGGCTGATGCTATGCTATGCTATGCTATGCTATGGCTACGAGTATGTAAGTTTGAAGTACGGTCTTTTTTTTAAATAGGGTATTATATATATGACTTCAATATGGGTGGATTGAAAGCGAATGTCAGGCTTTTGACTGACCTGGTACTCTAGTAAATAGTAGCCCTGACTGCTACACCGGTGGTCATGGGTTCGATGCCAACCCAAGACAAATGTTTGTGTGTAAAAAAAACTGATTATTTTTATTTATTTTTGACCCTCCACGCAAAAATATGGGCGTTATAAGTTTGACCATTCTGTGTTTGTGTGTCGAACCCACGACCTCCGCATAGCAGTTAGGGCCACTAACCACTAGACCAACAGGCCAGTCAGACACTTGATTTAGAAGTAAACTGACTCATTAATTCCTGCCATGATTTCCTGCACCAAAACTATTACATCTTATCAAATGATGGTAACATCAGTAACTGCAAAATACTTCATCCGATCCCTAAGTTGGGTAGTGCAATTGTGTGTTTATCTCTTGGGTCGAATCGTCCCACATAAGTAGAGAAATAGTTAAACTAGGGTTGCCAACCCCAAGTTCAAGAAACTAGGACAATTCAATATAAAAACATGGCACAATAATAGATAAAGTTGCAATTGTTAAATTAGTATATAATTCAAGTAATGATATATTTTTTTTAATATTTGGCTACATTTAATTACTTATAACTTAAAAAGTAAATGACTAAGAATAATAATATTTACAAATGGGTAAAAAAAAGGAAGTTATTGGGCATCAAAAACTTAATCCACATCGATGTCAATGTGAAAAGTGCCCAGAACGCTGGCAGCATTGCCACGTTGGATGGCAATGCTGATTTGTTGACTGAAGTGCAGCCCAGCCCTCTGGGTCACGGGAAGAGTCGACCAGCTGTTTGCTATTTTTTTTCAAACAGTAGGGAACCGCGTAGACTCGCGAGCCGTGAGTCCTCCCATAACTTGAGTGTCCCTGGACACGGGCCTCAAAAAAGCGCCACTTCTTTTTGTGGCCATGTGCGGTGGTGGCTGCTTTTGTTTTTTTTGGCCACCTTTTTTGTGGCGGCGCTTTTTAATACTTGACCTTATCAAAGTGCTTTAAAACTCAGGACACTGCTTAAAAACTATCCAGAACATCCCAGGACACTACAAGAACTAGGACATATTCTGGGAAAACAGGACGGTTGGCAACCCTAAGTTATACCCTTTTACATGGCACGGAATACAGCCGTAGGCGAATTGTGGGTGTGCGACATGACACCCCATAAACAAACAGATACCTTTGTGAAATCATGCATTTAATGCGTCATACATACCTATTGAGTAGTATCTACCTCAGTCTGTGATTCTCGTTCAAAAGCTTATTACAAAATCATTTATTACAAACTATGATGAGGCCAGATAAAAAGCAGCCATGTTCTTTCTCAAGGCCAAATTCTATCATTTTGAACTTCTGGAAATCAAAAAATATAAAAGAGAACACCGTGAAAAAATATTTTATTAAAATTGACTATACAAAACATGGTACAAATTAGTTGACTCATTCACTCACTCCGAATAAATAATAAAAAATAATGTTAAAAAAGGAAATGATATATATATATTTTTTTATATTTTTAAATGTATTTTTTTTAATTTTGGCTTTTTTAAGAAATATTTAAAAATATAATTAATATGTTTGTAAGTGAAATAAAGGAATAAATAATAACAATATAATGTTCATCATCGTCATCATCAGTTAAAATACTTCTTAGATGTCTTCTGGTGCGATCACTCAAGGACACTCCGAAATAAACCCTTTCCATTCATCACCAATCATCATTTCAGCCAAAAGATGACCACTGTTGGACATAGGCCTCACCACGTGTCGCCATAATGACCGGTCCTGTGCGTCTCGCATCCATCAGATTCTCGCTACCTTCACCGGGTCATCGGTCCACCTTGTGTGAGGGATTCCAACGTTGCGTCTTCCAGCCTTTTTCATTGCATTTTTTTTTATTGGGGAAAAATCATCCGATGAGATCTCCCGCCCTTGGGCGGAGCAGGAGATAGTGTCAGACTTTTACTGACTAAAAACCCACCCCGTTCCTTCGTTGCCTTCGTTCCAGGGCCCTGGTGTTCACTTTCACATTACCCATGGCCTTTCATTGTCCTTTGGGTTTTGCGGTCCATTATAACTGACCACGTTTCAGAGCCATAGGACAAGAAAGTCTATGCTACCAGCCGGGCGTACAAATTGATTAGTTTGGAAAATACTTTTTTATCTTTTTTTTCTAATATTAAATTATTATTGTATAATGTAGAAGCATTTATTATCAAAGTTTGTAAATGTAAGTACCATGGAGCAATTTATGGTTTTTGGTTAATATTGGACTTGTTTGACGTAAATGAGCATGGCAGTTGAGAGTTTGTCATGCTCACTCAAATGTCTCACTGATGGTGGCGCGTGTGTTGGATCATTCGGTTCCCTTCAAAATGGTTGAGCTGAGTGGTGCTGATATACGCGTCATGTCCGTGAACGGGCGCTGTCAGTTGAGACTGGTCATCTCTTAGCTGCCAGTGGTTTATTTTAATATCTAGTTACTTAGAATGTCTTTTTTTTCCTCTTTATTTTATTAACATTGTTCTCACATAATAGCAGCAACAAGAAACATGTAACCAAAATATTTGTTAAACATAAAATGATTGAAAAGAGTGTCCATGGAGTTTCTTGCACATTCTTCTCCATAGAGATCTACGCTTTGGAATGTGCAATTAGCATCATTTTTTTTTCTGACAAACTGACTCCTTGACCTTTCAGAAGTGCCTTTAATGGTTTATTTGAAATAAATGCTTTTGAATCTTTGAATCTTTGACACGTACTGGACATAGACTTTCATCTTGAAACACTGTGGTATGTTGGACGAAAAGATACAAAAAAAAAAAGATATTATATTTAGTTTAAGTCTAAGTACATTGGCTTAGCTCCTGGTCGAAGATTGGAGTGGCAGGTTGATTATTTCGAATCCCAACCTATGCATAAATTGGTAAAGAAATAAATATAACTTGTGATATTGTCTTGAAGTTCTAAGATCGCAAATAAAATCCAATAGAATTTTCACGTCGACAATTCTGTTGCATATAAAATTCTTAATTTTTTGTTTGTATGATCAATCTTCAAATAATTTCTCCCACTCTACGTGGAGCAAGAGGGAGTGTCTGACAAAAACCCACCTGTGTTCCTTTAGTTGCCCTTTGTGTCCGGAGCTGAGGCGACACTTCCGGAAAATCTGGAAGATTGTCTTTCTACCCATGCTTATATTCCACAACTATCACAAAACATCGTCTAGTCCCAAGCTAAGCAGAGCTTGTGTTACTAGACAACTGATAAACATACTTATATATTTCTAAATACATACAAATTATAGATAAATTACACTCGGCACAGAACAAATGATCGTGCTGATCACACAGACATTTGTGCTGGGTTGGAATCGACGACCTCCGGAATAGCAGTCAAGGCTACTAACCACTAGACCAATAGGCCAATCCAGGGCTTGTATTCGTACATAAGTAACTATATGAGCTTTCTGTTGCTCATAATACTTCTATTGCCATAGTATATTTGGCTTTGCCGACATTGCACGAAAAATCACCAAACTTAAGTGGAAATGAGCAGAGCATATTGCTTGCAGAACAGATGGCCATTGGGGCCGAAAGGTTATGAAATGGCAATCACATATCGGAAAACGTAGCGATGGAAGGCCTCCTACAAGGTGGACCGATGACCTGGTAAGGGTTGCGGGAATCCGATGGATGCGAGGCGCACAGGACCGGTCATTGTGGCGACAATTGGAGTTCATGTTCAATAGTGGACGTCTTACGGATGAACTGAATAAATGATGATGATGATGTGCCCTTTCTTATGCAGTTAAACAAAGGTCTACTGCATAAAATATTTATCTGATCCTACTCATACAAATATTTTACATATATAGTAGTATATGTTAGTAAATCAGTCACGGCTCTGAATCTGAAAGAGAATGCGTAGACCATCACCGTGAGACATGGTTACCTCCTTCTGCGAGACAGTAATGGCAGCAAAGGCTAGCTGAAACTGTGTAACGTAGACAAGCCTCACGCCACAACCCTCGCTGGAGACGCCCAGGGCTCGTCAGGGCAGACCAGGCCAGTTAGTTACCGTAGCCCTCGAAAAAAGGGTAACTGAAAGAGCACTATAGGTTTTTCGACCAACACTATCTGACACTCTCTCGCCCCACCGAGACCGGAAGAAGTTATTTGATGATTTCTCGCGTAACAAAGAAGATCATGACGTAGACATTTTTTTATCGAGATATTATATTCCAATAACCATAATATTGGATAAACATGCGTGGATAAATAAGAATTACATTCCATGTTTCTTTAGTCAAATACAGTATCAAAATAACTCATTGGCACATTTTTATCGATTCTTTACCCGCAATTTGTTACTGTTTACTTGATAAATCCGCAACTGTGTGCCATTTGAAAGTTATAAGTTCCCAAAGAAAAGAGCTTTTGAGTATAATGAACACCCTAACAAAAAAATATTCAACAACTTCGCAATACACTCAATAAATAACACAAATATTGTTACTTGGTCTCACATAATAATTGCTGCAGAGCCTATAGGCACGTTTCCAAACTTTTCTTCGCTGATATATCAATACAAAACGTGCAGACATTGGTTTAATCTGTATCTCTATTCTTTCAAACCGGTTGTTAGTATTCATTGCGGGCTGTGGAAACATACTGCGAATTTCTAACACCCCTTGGGAATTGGGCAGGCGAGCAACTGCAAAGAGACTGGGGCCGATGGGAAAGTTGCTCATTAAAAGTCGTTTTGAGAAAGTCTTTTTGGCAATCAGTCTCAAAGGAATAAGTTTTCTTCTTTAACTGTGCCAAATTTAGTTTTTTTTCAAATTGTGTATTGTTCAGGAATTATCATACATTCACGCCTTTGTCAATCAGCAAAATAGGTATTTTTTCTTATAACTTGCGGTCTAAGTACTCATACACAACTCTGTCATCTAAGTAATACAAAACAAAGCAACAATTATTGAGGTTCTTATGAATCTAGTAGCATAGTTAGTTATGGCAATTGTTACAAATGGAAACAATTGCTCAACTATCAGAAAGTGGTTCACGCAGTCGGGCAACACAAAACAGAAAAGAAAGCAATCAAAAGTTGCTAAAGTAAAGTGCTTAGTCAGATAATGGAAATGTTGATTATCTTGTGGTTTCTTTTGTAACAGACTAGCTGAAACTTGTAGCGAACAAGAAACACATAAGTTTTGGAATCCGTGAATTCGATTTAAGCCTAGGTAACATACGGATATATGGCTAATTTAAAAGAGATTATTTTATAAAATTTTGAGTACCTATTATAATTTGGAAAATGAGGGCCGAGTGCTCACAAATTATGTAAATATCTTTTATGCATCTTGTTGACATTTCGCGTGAGCCACATGCTGGATTTTTCTTAGAAAATTGACGTACGTCGTAAAAAAAAATCATACGTCGTGGCAATATCAGTCTTTTGGGCATATTACCAGTCAACAGCGACGCAAAGGAGTTTTTTGTCGCCATATTTTAGAATGTTTTATTAAATGATTAATGATATTTATTTTGCAAATAGGTTTCAAAAAACATTTTTACACTTAAATTTTTTCGCCAATTCAAACTAGATGAGGCCGTGATGAGAGCAGTGGTGGCCGAGTGGTAACGGCCCCGACTTACGAGTTGTAGGTGGCGGGTTCAAACACAACCAGGCGCATTACTTTGTGTAATTTATTTCATCATCACTGCTCTCAAAACGGTGAAGGAAAACATCGTGAGGAAACCGGCATGTCCTAGAACCAAAAATTCGAAGACATGTGACATTCACCAAGCCGCACTGGGCTCGCGTGGTGAATTACGGCCCATTCCCTCTCTTAGAGAGGAGGCCTGTGTCCCAGCAGTAGGAACATTAAAAGGCTGATGATGATGAGGCCGGTGTACTTAATTTTATTTTAAGTATAATTATAGTTAGTTGTGTCCTTTTTTATGTAAATAGTGAAAGAGTAAATGACAGTGTTGAATAAATAGAAACTTGCAAATATTATTGTAGCGACATTTATGTCGTTGTCGTATTTATGGGCAATAGCCCATCAGATATAACACCCGTCTGGTCGGAGGATCCTTCCTTTTCAACGGAGGTTTGCGGGACTTTACTCTTTCTTCCGCTTACCTCCAAACTCTTATATTCAAAATCATTAACATAAGCATAATATATAATCAGTCTTCTAATTTTCTCACTGCTGGAGCTCAGGCCTCTAAACTTAAAGAGGATAATCATAAAAACCGGAAAAGATTACTCGATAAATATTCATTTAAACTTCAACAAACCTAACCAATACTATCATTCTATACTTTTGTCTCATTTACAAAAGTTTCAGCTACAATTAACGGCAGGTACGGCATTTAGTTATTAAAATGACGATATATGAGCGAACTTTGTTTATGCAGCAGTTTCGATACGGCACTGGAATATAACGCAACTTCGTCGACACAGAATATTTAATTAAACTAGGGACAGTTTGTGAATAAAATACTGCACATTTAAAACTTTAGTCGGAACTATTTTTCAATGAAATGAGTATTGAATTCGACACAGGAAGTATTATTTTAATTTTAAATGGACGCTGGATTCGAATTTCAAAGTTTTAATAATGAGTTCAAATATAATTATGAATTAATACGTTGAAATAAAATAATTAACTGTGTTAACCAAATTTTATATTAATGCTTTCTGAATAATCGATTCGCTTTTCTGATCTCGTTATACTTCATGAAATCGGATTCGTTATTTTACTAATGGTATAATAATAGGGGATATCTTTAACAGTGCATTTTACACTAGATATTGATGTACTTTTTACAAATATTAAGGGACTGGCACCCCGAGTCAGACACGTTAGGTTAAAAGGGGATAGCAAAACTTAGTGAGCGAACTCAGACCCCGTCATCCTCTTCGTAGTTATTGTTTTGAAACCACCTAAAATATATTTTAGTGCACAATCGCATTTTTGGTGCAGCATGACCATATTTTTTAGAAGAGAACAGAAATAAATTGAGGAACAGTTTATTACAACCCTAATAAATATCTTTTATAAGATTTCAAGTATTAAAAAAGTAGCTCGTCTGTACAAACCAAAACTTGAAGCCCCAACGAATAATACGGTACACAAGGTTCGTCGAATTATTCTATTGGCATTCAATGTCTGCTGTATGTGGCTCGGGAACCAAAGAATTTGTCTGACGATTCTCCAAATGTCCAGCCTGTACTATATATCCCGTGCCGTGACGAAGGTAGGGACATTTCTTTTTTGATTACAGTTTTTTTTCGAGTTACAGAGACCCGTTTTTCCTAATCTCTAGGTGTTTTATCACTAGGGGTAGGCTTTGTATTGCCCACGCTCGTAGACAGCCAGTATTTGTGATAATGTAATAAATAGGAATGTATTATGGGATATTTCTTTGCGATTCTTTTTCTTAAGTGCGGTAGTATTTTACGTCTTATTTTTTTGGCAGTAGATTCTGGGAATGTGACGCTGTAGGCTGGTGATTTATTTTATGTATTTAGTAGTATTTATTTTCTGAGAGATTGCCTTGTTGGTTTATTGATCGCAAAAACCCTGAGAGTGGTGTAATGTGGGGTCTTATGTGCGATTGCATTGGGAATAGTGTTTTTAATTAGATAATTTATATTTCTAAATAGAAATAAACTTGTTTGTTCAGGAACGCTAACTGTTAAATAGTAAGAAATTAATATTAAGCTGGTAATATTTATGATTATATAGGGTGACTGGTAATTAGTGAACGATACTTAAACACGTGATTGTAGTCATGATAACAAGCAACCTGAAATCACGAAAAAAATCTGCTGGTCAGTAAATTTATGTTCGCCTAACTGCTCAAAATGTACTGAACTTGCTAATTTTTTTCGCGATTTAAGGATAGTGCCCAGAGTAAAAGTTGGTTGTTAACATGACTACAATCACGTGTTTAACTATCGTTCATTAATTACCAATCACCGTATATGATAATATTAATATTTATTCTCCTCTTTCCATCAGGTGGGATTGTAGTCAAATATTAGTAAATGTTAAATAAAATGAAAAAAAAAACTTATTGTCTTTTCAAAGGTTGTCTATACGATATCGCTATCAGCGATAAGATTGCCATTGAACCCAATTTTTTTCAATGGGAAATCATCTATTGACTTCTTCCGCTCTAAAGCGGATCGGGAGGGCGTGTCAAGCTTTTACTTTAGCTTTTTTGCCCTTTGCATTCTAAGACCACAATGTCAAACCATGGCTTGAATTTTTTGTAAAATTATGTCAATATTTTGGTGTACAGCAAAGTTTAGCATTAACATTATCAACCTTTTAATGTAATGTATCCCACTGTTGGGACTCAGGCCTCCTCTCTAGTAAAGGGAATGACCCGTAATCCATCACGCGGGCCCAATGCGGGTCGGTGAATGTCACATGCCTTCGAATTTTTGGTTCTAGGATATGTCGGTTTTCTCCCAATGTTTTCCTTCATCGTTTTGAGAGCAGAGGTGATGAAATAAATTACACGAAGTAATGCGCCTGGCTGGGTTTGAACCTGCGACCTACAACTCGTAAGCCGCGACCTACAACTTGTAAGTTTATTCTATTCTATCAATCTCCACGGAAATAACTTCCCAACAAAGCATTTAATACACTCAGTATTAAAGCTTCAACACTTGAAATCCCCTAATGATCTGCCAAGGGGGTACTCCTAGGTATCTTTTACCAACATTTGGAAAGGCGGTATTATGTAAATGAGGCTTTGTCCGTCCGTCCGTCCGTCCGGACACACGAATATTATCTTCGCGTCGCTGTATGGAGAGTTTGCATAAATTTCACCCCTCTTAGGGTGGTTACACACAGCGGACCGGTATTGAGCGTCAGGTACATTAGAAGACAAAATGTCCTGAAATGTTGGAAGTAAGTTGCGGGACACTAGCCAATGTTACAATCATGTAGATTGTGATGTGCATCAAGTTGGGGGTCATTTTGTCCTCTAATGTATCTGAAGATTTTTTCAAGTGATACAACCGGGTGGTAAAACGATTTTAAGTGGACGAATGTTCGGAAAAAATGCCGATCGGCTTTGCCGAAACATGCTGAAAGTATAATATAATATTTGCTACAGACTGTTTTCATTCCACAAATGCCTGTTGCGGCCTTCCCATCCGATTATAATTTGTCTTCAAGGCTAAAGAGAATAGGTTCTAAATAAACTAGTGTGTCACATCATCAAAGATTGAACCACTGCTTATCATCAAGTGGGATTGCAGTCGAACACTAGTTTATATCATTAAAAAGAAAAATTGATAAATAGGTACTGCCAATCAAAAGACGTGTCGAGCAGAAAGAACTACCCGGACAAAACCGGACAAGTGTGTAGGTAGCGACATCTATGTCGTCATAAAGGAACTATTCTGCATCGCAAAATTAAAGTTCTCCGCGCGATTTGAAAATATAGAACAGTCCAAAATCATGTATCGGGCAGTACTAGCCCACCAGATAAAACACCTGTCTGGTCGGAGGATCCTCCCTTTTCAACGGAGGTATGTGGGACTTTACTCTCTGTTCAGCATACCTCTAAAAGTGTAGTAATCGCTTTGTGACGGTTTTGTTGTGGGACAAAGATACTTTTGAACCAAGATTCCGCCCTGTGTGTAGCCAGCCTTAGCGGATTTGTTGTTTTGTGCGATAGTTGAGGGCTGACGGGGCATGTTTTGTTGGTACCTTCCTACTTCTAAGTAGATTGGCTATGATAGCAAGCTACGGATTATCGAAGGAACACCAACCCGAAACTATACGAGTATATCAAGTTTGAGTTCCTATTTCTTCGAATAGGTATTAATACATAAAGTAATATTGGTACAATAGGGCGACTGGTAATTAGTGACCGATAACACATAACCGCGTTGCGTCGAACGTTATTTTCGGTGGTGCCGCTCCGTACAGTTGTACGTACAATGTACGGGGCGACACGGCCGATTTAATGTTACGTGTTTCGGCCCTTAACCAAGTGATTTAGTCATGATAACAATCAAATTTTAGTATGGGACCAAGTTTGAAATCGGGAAAAAAATCAGCAAGTTCAGTACATTTTGACCAGTTAGGTGAACATTCCGATCCTGATTTCCGACCACCGTAGGCGCGGGCTTGCGGGCGGCGAGCAATGGGTAGCTCGCTGTCCAACCGTCAGGTAACCGTCCGGACCGAGCCTAAGTCGTCGACGACGCGTAGTATTTCACGTGCACCTCAAGGAGTCGCTAGGAAAGCGTAGGGGCTCGGCAGGGTTGAAGCCTACTGGGGTCAAGAGTAATGTGAAAGTGAACATCAGGGCCCTGGAACGAATGCAAAGAAGGAACAGGAGTGGGTTTTTAGTCAGTAAGAGCCTGACAATATCCCTCGCCCCGCGCAAGGGCGCGGAGAGGTCATCGGATGATTTTTCCACCGGCAAAAAAACCTCATCTGTTCGCTATAAAATCTGAATGGATTTTCATGACATTATCACCGATAGATAGAGTGATTTATGAGGAAGATTTAAGTATATACTCGTAACACATACATTGACTGGCCTGTTGGTTTAGTGGTTAGTGGCCCTGACTGCTATGCCGGAGGTCGTGGGTTCGATTCCCATCCAGGACAAATGTTTGTGTGATGAGCACGATCATTTGTCCTGTTTCTGGGTGTTATTTATCTATAATATGTATGTATTTAGAAATATATATAAGTATGTTTATCAGCTGTCTGGTACCCATAACACAAGTTCTGCTTAGCTTGGGACTAGACGGTGTTGTGTGATAGTTGTGGAAATATTATTATTATTATATATTATATTACATTATACAAATTATGGTAGAAACAAACCAAGAATTTCAATGATTTCTAACACCCACCCCAGCTCCGCCCGGGGCGAACCCGGGCGGAGCTGGGGCGGGTTGCTAGCTGGGGCGGGTTCCTAGTTCTAATTAAAACAAAGCGTTTCTCAGCCTCGAAGCACTTATTCCATTTAGACCATTTAACTGGCCCCATTAAACTGTATTGTTCTTCTTGTTTTGTTGAAACATATTTTGTTAAGCTTAATTAAGTTATTTTATGTATAAAAATGGTGTGTATGCACATAACTTCACGTGATATTCGCATGATGGTCAGAAGAAACTACAGGGCATTACTTGCTTTTTTACTAACCCAACTGTGTCACAGAAAGGATCCGGATTTCGTACTAATACAAATATATGTTTTGAGTCGGAACTGAACCCGTGACGCGCAACGCAGTATGGCAGTAGCCATTCGCCCAACCATGCTATATACACCGTAAAATTTTGATCTTTTTAATCCCGTGGAGGGTCGATTCGGTACATGAAACACTATCAATTTGTAAAGATAAAGTTAAAAAACTTAATTTAAAAACAATATCAATTTATAAAGATAAAATAAAAAAAATAAAGTACTTTTTTTAAAGTCGAACTAATTTATGCATGTACGAAATGAATTTCTTTAAGTAAACGTCGGCTGGGCGAGACCTGTAAGTAGTTAGTTTACAACGAACGACAACTACCTACAAGGTCATTGACTCGTTTACTTAAAGAAATAAATTTCGTACATGCGTTAATTATTCGAGTTTTAGAAAAAAAGTACTTTACATTTTTTTTTTTATCTTTATAAATTGATAGTGTTTCATGAACCAGATTGACCCTCCACGGGATTAAAACGATTAAAATTGAATGGTGTATACAGTTGGATACAATGTTTCCACCCATTTTCCACCCTAGCTTTAAAAAATCGAATCTGAAATCTCCCAATCATAAAAAAAAACGTTTCAAATAAACACAAAACGTAGTTTTATTACACACAAAGGAGTTTTTACGTTTAAAACCAATTTCGTTTTTCGCAATCGAGGCGGTGGATACCGGAAACTGTATTTACATACGATCACTGAACCCGGTGCTGCTCAAAGGATTTTTGCTCTTTTTAATACAGGAATAACGCTGAAAAGATCATAATGCTTGAAAGAATTGGTATCGGCCGATACCAGGAATTTTTGGTTTCGACCAAATCGGGTACTTAGTTTTCCCGTGGTCCAAACTAATACCGTTAACGCCATCTCTGGACATACATCAATAACTATAATAACTTTTTGAAGTACACCTTAGACTTTTCTATATACAAAACCAAATTGTTTGTACAATAAATATCAATAAAGCCATTTTCAAAAGGGGATATATGCAATTTTTTTTGTTTGCCAATTTAAATAATTTTTAGTTTGAAAAAAATGTGTAAGAATTTTTATAAACTTGCTTTTATCCCTACCGCTTTTAAACACGCAATTTACTGTTTTCGCACTAGTGCGGAAAAGTGAGAGGACGGGGAACGTCGCAATTTATTACATTTATCATATCAGGTTGGGCGCTAAACGACCCTCACGAGTCGCCTTGTATTAAAAAATGTGCTCGTTGAAATTAGTCACTGCAGCACTCAGCTCTATAACATCGTTGCCTAGGACTGGCTAATGCTAGAGTGAATTTCTGTCGCAATTAAAAAAATTCTCCACTTGTTGCTCCGCACATTCCCTAATGTTTCGATTTTCAGAGTTATAGCTAAACAGAGGTGGCGAGAAGACGACTATGTTCCACGAGGAGTGGTTCATGACTACATGGTAGAAGATTATTTGAAAGGACTTGAGGGAGGCCCAGCACTGAAACAGTAATGACCATAAAAAAATGATCCGACAAAAGTACTGTGTAACCTAGATCGTCTCACAGAAAACTGCTTCAATGGCTGCAATCTCTCCATTTTGTTGTTTCATTTTCTTTCTATTGTAGAAAGCAAGCAAGTACGATTTTGTAACAGACTTTATCCGCTTCGTGAGTGAATAAATACAATTCGGTCTGATTCCAACTGTTTGTTTGGTTACTGACGCAATATAAAACTAATACTTATAATTATAAATAAAAAAAATATGGGTAGTTATAAGAGTAAACGTAATTGTAATCATTATAATTTGTAGTATAATCAGCCTAATAATGTTCCCGCTGCTGGGAGTCAGGCCTCTACTCTAAGAGAACGAATGAGACGTAAGTAATCCACGTATGGGCCCAGTGCAGATTATATAATTTTAACACAATATGCCTGGCAGTTTGAATGTTGGCCTATGTTAATGTCCTTTATTTGGTAACGTTCGTCAAGACGTTGAGCTCCTTATACTTGAGCTATAATTACTCTTAGCTCCGAATACCTACAGACAAATACTAACTCCCATACTGACTGAATACTGACTTTCCTCTCCTAGAGAGGAGGCCTGAGTCCCAGCAGTGGGAACATTATACGGCTGATGCAATGCAATGCAAATACTGACTGGATAGTTCCACTTAAATCTGAAACACTAATCTACATGGTTTCACCATTACTTGTTTGTTATAAGGATTTTAAAAGAGATTTTGACCTCTGAGGTGGTTTCTTCTCAATATAGTGAGTTAGAGCGAGTGAGTTAGTTAACGGCCATCCGTGTCATACAATAGGCCTCATCAGAATACTTAAAGTCTCTTAAAGGGCAATGAAAAGGGCTATGCTCTAAGTTGCCTTACGTGATCGAATCTGGAATGAGGATATCCGCAGGAGAACAAAGGTTACCGACATAGCACGAAGAATCGCCAAGGGCACATTGCTCGCGGAATGGTTGCAAAATAAATATCATTTATTTTTACATCGTTTATTATTTCATCCTTCGATAAAAACTGATATCAAAATATTGATACCAATTACAAAAAATCGCTAATAGACGAAACCAATATCGTTCGTTGTCCATCACTATTACGCTGGTACTACTGATCCCACGAACCCAAGGAAATTACTTCGAATAAAATTTCCTGTAGAGTCCATTCCGTATCCAATTCTATACTTCAAAAGATTGTTGTTGCTTTAGAGATAGTCAATCATCTAAGATTAGTTCTAAAACACATTATAATATAAGTAGATACCAGATACCAGTTATTTCCGTTTCTGAATTTCTATAGTGAAGTTATTATGTCTTGATGTTTAAATAGGTTTGTTTGTGAGTTTAATCTTAATGTTAATTTTCTTAAATAAGGTAAATACCTCCATTTCCTGATATGATCGCAGTCCGTGTTTCCTGATAGCTATAATTTAGGGGTCTTGGTTAAGAGTGAATAGGTTACTTCTAGGCAAGTTTGCTCCATCGTCGGGCACATCATCGCTTACCATCAGGTGAGATAGTGGTCAAACGCTAGCCTATCAATAACATTAAAAAAAATTAGGGTTACGTACCTCAACAGGAAAAAATGGAACCCTTGTAGGACTCACTTTGTTGTCCGTCTGTCTGTCTGTTGTCTGTCAAAATTCTTTGCCTCGGGAACGCGTGAAGGTAGCGAAAAAAAAAAGATACGACCGTTCATGTCGCAAAAAAAAAACGTATATTTCTCTCTTAAGTTCAACGGGGAGTTGACCTAAAATCCTGAAATTTGGCATAAAGTAAAATCTTATAGGATAGGTATAGAAATAATACAGTTTTCAGATCTGTATAGTTACGTCACAAAAAAAAAATTCGTAAAAATCTTCGTAAGTCAATTCGGGAATTGAAAAGTTTTCATAGGTTGTACAAAACCCTCAGTGCGCGAGTCCGACTCGCATTTGCCCGGTTTTTTTTTTAATTTTCATGTCACATTTATCCGCCGCATGTAGCAACGAAATTAGGCGAAGGCAATCACTGACTGGATCCCGAATAGCAAGAGCCGGCGACGCAGAACCCTAAAAATAAACTTTAAATGTCTCCTCCCTTTCTGGGTAGACCGAGAGAGAGTGTCAAACATTTACCGACTAAAACTTGCGAGCAATAACAGGCCGGTATTATTATTTTTTACCTGCTTTTATTGCTTTAGCCATCATCTTTATTACGTCAGCTGAGCGAGGCCAATGAAGTGTAGGTAGTTAGTACGCAACGACAGACAACTACCTATAAGGTCATTGACTCGTTTGCTTAAAGAAATTAATTTCGTACTTGCGTATATTAATTCGAGTTTTAGAAAAAAAGTTTATTTTTTATTTTATCTTTACAAATCAATAGTGTTTCATGTACCAAATCGACCCTTCATGGGATTGAAACGATCAAAAGCGGTGGATACAGACTAAAAATAATATATTTACAAATGGGTAAAAAAGGAACTTATTGGGCCTCAAAAAATTCATCATTCATCATTCCGGTATTATTTGATCTCAGAACTTCTCCACAAGTAGGTTTGCTTGATGTTTTAATCTGAATATATATTGAATTTAATTTCATGTGTAATATCCAAACGCTGGAGAGAATTCGCAAAATTGTAAGCATGGGTATACGGTGCAATGAAATGTTGGAGCATTTATTTTAGAGTTGCTAGCGCTATCGTATCGATATCGATAAATGTTTTGGAATTGGTACAGGGTCATTCGGTAAATCAGAATTAAGTGAAGTGAAATTGAATTTGTAGCTTCAGTATGTAATAGTTTTCTGTATTACTAGCAGCATAGAAATTATCCTATGTGCTGTTGAATGTGGGCTATCCGTGTACCGAATTCCATTCAAATCGGTTCAGCAGTTCATAAACACGTAAATTTTTGATTGTGTGTGTCTTTTTTTCATCTACACGTTCGAACGGATTTTTTTTTTAGGTTTGACATCTTCCGGCCTTTGCGTCAGACTATTACAGACTAACCCACTCCTGTTCCTGCCTTTCGTATCAGGGCCGAGTCTTTCTTTCAGAAGCAGTCCCTTGGCCCTACTAGGCTGAGCTCGCCGTTCAACCGCTTACTGCCTGGACCGAGCGGTTGGACGGCGACCCATTGCCCGCCGTCCGCAAGCCCGCGCCTACGGAGACTGGTAATTTGGATCGGAATCCCGGCAGCGGCCGGGGTGTGAGGGCCGCTGCGTCATGCATGCAGCCTCCTCGTTTGCTAGCATTACTGCTTCGCAGAAGGAGGAGACCGCCTGTCCCTCCTTGGCACACCTACACTTGTGTACCACGTTTTGGAATAGAATAGAATAAAACTTTATTGCAATATGATACTTTTTATCCTGGGATTAAGTGTCCTTTCCCCTTTTGTACTTTCATGCGGGTGAAGCCACTGGCGACAGCTAGTTCTTTCATATTTCCCATTTTGACATTGACAACGAGTTCGGATAACTCATGAATTTTAATATGAAAGCATGTCACAGACTAAATACATGAATTAACAATAAGGATCTCCAAAGCAAGCAATGTCGTATTAAAACCCTTACATCATAAAGTCTATTAACCCTTATAATGCGCGGTCAAATTAATTTAACGGGTTCATTCCCCACCTTTTTATTACAGGGTTGAAAAAGCACGATGTTTTAATTTTTTATCTTATTTGCTTTGAAGTCATGATTCGGACAGCATTCAGTTTTATCGCTTTGTTAGAAATCTGTCTGTTTTGTTCGAATTGAAAATTAGTACAGAACAGTATTAGGGCGCTTTCAATTTCTGCGTTTTTTGACGGCTGCGGTGCGTTAGTCGTGCGGCGAACGGTCGACAACAGTACGGCAACGTCACAACCACCACGTGTTTAATTCGGTGTTGAATAGTGCATCACTGGCATATAGATGCACGGCAGCCAGATACGTTTTCAATTTAGGCGCTTCTTGTCGGACTGCCAACGTACTCCAACCGATCGGCTGCGGTACGGTAAACGTCTTAATTGAAAGCGCCCTTAGAAAAAAACAAGACTAACATTTTTCCCACTTCTTCATTCGCTTGAATTTTGAAACGTTTATTTATTTAAAAAAAGTTTTTTTTTTTAACACATCGAATAAGTGTATTTAATAAAAAAATAAAATAAACACTCTCTTTACCAATCCGCACTGGGCCCGCGTGATGAATTACGGCCTATTCCCTCTCCTAGAGAGGAGGTCTGAGTCCTAGCAGTGGGAACATTAGGCGGATTATGTTATGTACACTCTCTAAATCGTTTTTGAGGGTATTCCAAATTATTTCAGGTTTCTAGATTACCGTGACGTATCCTATAGGTTTTAATATCCTTGCGAGTGACAAAATATGCGCCAAAAACAGAGCATAAATAGTCTTCTTTATTTGATACAAACTAGTACTTGACTGTGATCCCACCTGATGGTAAGCGGTGATGCAATCGTTGATGGTGAGGCGCACTAGTTTATTGCCTATTCACTCTAGCCTTGAAGACACCTAAATTATAATCGGACGGGAAGACCGCAGCAGGCAAACTGTTCCAGTCTCTCGATGTACGCGGTATAAACGACGAAGCAAAACGCTTAGTCTTCGATACAGAACCCTAAAAACTTGTTTACCGATATCAAAAGTTACAATAAAGCCTATCCATCTTCATTTCGGTCTAAAAACAAGTTTCCGAAAGCAATCGCTGGACTATTTTGTAAACGATTTCTGCACTAGTGAACTGCGAAATTTGGACTGATAAAGACGGATATTTTTTATAGAGAGACTTATTTTGGTTTGCCGAAAAAATGTAGCTGTTTATATTTTCATCACAGTTATAAATTGGATTCACTGGTATAAGTTACGCATAAGCTTTTTGCGTAAGGTTTCCAAAATGGCGAAAATATGTTCGGAAAGATAAAACTGTTTCGATGTTTTTACTTTCTTGTTTAAGCTGTGTTTCCTAGTTTATCGGCATGTGATAAAAGAAACAATAGCTTATAATGCGGTGAGAAGATTCTATAGGGTGACTAGTAATTAGTGAACGATACTTAAACACGTGATTGTAGTCATGATAACAAACAACTTTTACTATGGGACCAAACCTGACATCGCGTGTCATCATACAAACTTAAAATTTGGCAGCTAGGTTCTTTATAGGGTTTAGACATCCGCTAAGAACGGATTTTACGAAACACTACCCCTAAGGGGGTGATGAACCTGTCCGACAGGTAGGCCTCGATCACCTAACAGTTTATTAATAGCTTATTCACTCTAGCCTTGAAGACACCCAAATTAAAAAAGGATGGGAAGACCTTTTCTGTTATATATCAGCTATCTTCATCTCTCACTCATTCAATCATATTAAAACTTTTATCACGACATTTAACTCGACAAACAACATGATTGTATGTTCCGGGAAAACAAAACATTTCTAACAAGAGGCAATAGAGGTCTTAGTATATCCCGGGAACAAAACAATACCGTTTTAAAAACAAATGCTTTTTCTAAGAACACTAGGTTAACAACTCACGAAGCGATTTTCATCCCATCCGCCGCGGTTGCGGGCCCGCACCTTCTGTAGAATGCAAATATATATGAATTATGTGTTGAAAATATTAAATGATAGTCGTCTCGTTTTACAAGAAATTAGTTTTTATTCGGTTTCGGTTACAATAACAAAATTGAAAATATATCGCCCGGTATGTCCTTCGATGAGCGAATCTGTAGGTGAGGGCTATGTTTCGCGGCTAGCGGCTCGATCAGCCGTGCGACCCCTCCGCCCGCGCGTCCTCCGCCGCTGCTGGTACACTCGGGCAGTGCGTGAACATTATGCAAAAAATTAAAGACGCTTTTTACGAAGCAGCGGCTTCTTATAAAGCAGCGGTTTCCTCTACCGCGGCGGGCGCGGTGGAAAACCGCCTTGTGAGTTCTTAGCCTTAAAGATAGCGCGCACGTACGTAACTTTAGATCCACCACTAATTTGTGTTGTATGAAAGGGCGCGCATATAGCGACGCGACAGCTGGAAGACCGCGGGTTCGGCGACAGTCACCTTGTCAATTTGTAGTAAAGGAGGAGGGTTGATAAGCATATTTTGCCCATCACCCACTCAACTAAAAATGTCTGTTTCCGGCTATTTTTAAGTGCATTTGTATAGTTAAAAACCGTGAGCCCGAGATCAAGAGTAGTTTGTATTTTTTATAGCATAAACACGCACAGAGAAACAATAGAATTAGTACTAAAATAAGTTTATTAACATTGGTATCATTGAGACTAAAAATGAATGTGGTTCATGGAGCGCTTGTTATAAAAATAATGTATATAAATAAAAATGTACTCATTTATTGGTATTGGGTGGAGTAGGGTAGAGTAGAGTAGAGTAGAGAAGGGTAGAGTAGAGTAGGGTCGAGTAGGGTAGAGTAGGGTAAAGCGGAAGCGAAGCCGCGGGCAAAAGCTACTTATAAGAAAAAAAAAACGACAAAAAATTACAAATAGAAAGGCGTAACATGCGTTGCGGAATAATTGCTTTTACTTAATGTATGTTTATCACATAAATATCACTGCATAAAAAAAAAATATCTTTAACAACACATACCTACAAATGCATTTAAAAATAGTCGAAAATAGAAATTGTCTTTTTATTAGCGTGTGATGGGCGAAAAATGCCACTTATCAACTCTCCTCCTTTTTTCGAAAAAGCCGCCCGTTGTCGCTCACGACGACATAGATAGAAACAAAAAGTTACTGGGTAAAGTTGTTTCCTTTATTTTCTAGGGTTCCATATACGATCACTTTGTTGTCCGTCTGTCTGTCTGTCTGTCAAGACCGTTTATCTCTGGAATGCGTGGAAGTATTGAGTTGAAATTGAAACCATATACTCAAACCTGCAGTACCTTGAAGCTGTGGAAAAATCAAACTTCTAAGTTAACAGAAAAAAAAGATACGGCCGTTTATGTTGCAAAAAAACGTATATTTCGACACTTTCAAGGGAATCAAAATTCATCGTGTACCGTTGACCTAGTACCCTGAAACTTGGCATAAAGCAAGACTTTATAACACAAATAAAGGAATAAATCTGAAAACTGTAAAGTTGTACTGTACTTGTTGTTGATACGTCAAAATATCGATTTGGGAATTGAAATATATACAAAACAAGTTCATACGGAACCCTTGGTGTGCGAGTCCTACTCACACTTGCCCAGTTTTTTAAAACGGAGCTTCTAAATTCTTTATAAAAGTCTACTTTTAAGTTAAAAAGGCGATTATAGACTTTTATTCGGTCTAGACGATTCAAATAACCGGTTCGGAGCAATTAAAACCAGATTAAACTGGATCGTGCTGGATACTTTTGGAGCTTTTTCGTAAAATGTAAGTTTTTTTTCCTTTTTTGACGGACTAAGTTTTAAAAAGTATGGTAAAATGCTATTTTTAATGTTATGGTATTTTTAAAAGTACATTGGATTGAGATGCTATATCAAGTTTATGAAGTCTAACTTATGTTTTTTAGACTAGTGAGAGTTGTTTGTTAAAGATTAAATTGACGCAGTGGTAGAGCCACTAGTTTATTTTTTTGGTTTGAAAATCATTAAATGATTTATCTCACCCTAGACGGTAGTGAGAGGGATGTCGGCAGTGATGAAAGATATCGATAAATCGATGTATCGATATTTAAAAAAATAATATCACCTTCGATACATCAAGAAAAGATAACGATATATCGTTCAAACTTTCCAAGGTTTTAAAATAATAAATTCATTTAGTCATTTAGTTCAGTCTAGGTCGATGATAAATACATAGTAATTTTTATACAAAAATTACATTATTTTAATATATGAGAATCTATATAAAACTTCTTCCTGCCCATGTCCTATATTACTTGAGATCGGCGCAACACGAAATCTTAAGGCCAGGTTCTACGCATTTTGAACTTTTTTAAATCTCTGGAAATCCACAAATATAGAAGAGAACACCATGTTTTATAGAAGAGAACACCATGTTTTTTTTTAAATTAAAATTGGCTATATGACCAAGCTCTTGGCAAAAATAAAAACATGATATAAATTAATTGGCTTGATAAAAAAAATCGCGAATCTGACCCTAATTTACGATTTTAAACGTGTTTATCTACGAGATTACGTTACGGAAATATCTGAAAGTTACAAGAAAAAAAAATGTTATTTAAAAGTGACTAAAACCGGCCCTTAAGGCACAGTTTTAACCATTTTGACTGAGTGCACATAAAAGCTTAGGTAATCATAATGAAACGCTTTGATTAGCTCCGTTACTTCGTATGCATGACAGTAGTTAATTTGTTATCACCTCAACACAGAATAGCCCATTAACACGTCGATCCACAACTACCCAACTTGTTCATACAAAAGTAGACTCTAAACATCGGAATTAAGGCCTATAGTGGCGTGGATGTGAGAGGACACCGGTGTCCTCTGAGCTAGGACAGATTAAACTATTATTATTCATTAGCTGAGCACACAAAAGACGTATGAGGTCACTCTGACCTAACTTTACCTGGAGTTCTTGCAAAGAGAAAGAGATGAGCGAGGGTAATTATGACTTAGGCGTAAGGTAGCCAGCCTTTCGGTATTTTATAGGATGCATTTTGGAGAGTGTGCACGGGAATTGCATGACTTGATTCCGTCATCTCAATTCCGCTATCGGACAACCCGTCGTACGGAACACGACGACGTTGTTGAAACATCTATGGTCGGAACTAGGCCCGTAGATCTTTCAACAACGTAGGAGTCTGACTCTCTCGCTTCATCATAGAGCGCAAAAAGTTATTGGCGGATATCTAAACACAAAAAAAAAATCTGAATGCATCTATCTATTCACATTTTGATAAGTTTTTTTTTTATTGGTTGTAAACTAGTGCTTGACTGCGATCCCACCTGATGATAAGCAGTGATGCAATCGTTGATGGTGAGGCGCACTAGTTTATTAAGAGCATATTCACTCTAGCCTTGAAGACACCCAAATTATAATCGGATAAAAAGACCGCAGTAGGTAAATTGTTCCAGTCCATCGATGTACACGGTATAAACGATGAGGCGAAGATATGAATAAATAAAAACAAATAGCATAATAATCTCTTTACAAATAAGTAATACCTTTGTACCTACTCATAATATTATGTATATTATCTTTTACTGTTTTCCATGAATAAATAAAATAATTAGAATCTTATAAATACATATTTATGGGTAACTGCCAGTAGCTTCGCCCGTGTGATAGAAAAAATGGATCCCAAGAGAACATACTCACGGGGTAAAAAGATATTATATCTTATGTGCCATTTCAGTACTATGATCTATCCGTATACCAAGTTTCGTTGGAATCTATTCAGCTGTTCTAGCGTAAAAAAGTAACAAACTAAGACAATGAGCACTTTCTTTCGCAACTGATATAATATTAGTATATGTTGGTATTTATTAGTACGTATTATTGTAATAAAACTGCTCACTTCAGTATAAAATAATATATTTTTATTTCTCAAGAAACTCCATGGACACTCTTTTAAAATTATGTGGTTACATTTATTTATTAATTGACTGCCCTCCCCATTGCACTACATCCCCCACTTTTTCACACATAATCACAAATACATTTCGGTGTTGCCAGCACAATTAGTCGATTGCAATGAATAATCGAATACAATATAATCGATCAATATTTTTAATTATAAAAAACAGACTCAATAATCTGATTACATATCAATACCTAACATTATATATGTATTTTTTTTTAATATGACTTATTTATGAAGGATTATATTGTACACTGGATCCCACTCTCGAATGTGATCTCGCTCTGTCACTCAAAGGTTTGCTGACAGTTTATTTAAGCTCACCCTTGTACATCAATTGTCTAATAATTGTATTAATATTAAGTTTTCTATACAATAAAGAATTAAGACAAAGACCACACACACTCACCAATTTTAAGTTTTCAATCAATTCAATTATTGAACTAAGACTAATACAAAATGATGAATTGTCAACTTTTCACAGTTTTATGTTTAGATACAAATAGAAACTTAATTATCTTCAGAAATTATTCCGTCTGAAGAAAGTTATAGCTATTAATTTTGAAACTTATGTTTATTTGCAAGATCCAATTATTTTATACAGGCTTACGCCTAATTATTTTGCCCGAAATATCTCTCCATTTTGCCCAAAACATAAAACTGTAGACACAATATCTATGTACGTACAAAATAAAATTAGTCTTGGCCCAACTCGAAACGGGACTTGGCGAAATTCGTTTTCGTATCCCAATACGGAATGCTAATAAAATAAATAAGCCAATTCCTTCTCATACGGTCGTTACTTCAGCTGTCTGTTCACACTGAATACTGATATGCTGTGGCTTCTATTCGTAAGTTGTTATACTGGATATTTTTAGTCTGTGGCTTTGGTAAAGGATAAACATACTAAATATATTTACCACGGCTAAATTTTGATCGTTTTAATCCCGTGGAGGGTCTATCCGGTACATGATTTGTAAAGATACAGGTAATTTAAAAAAAAATAATTAAAAAGTAAAGTACTTTTTTTTCTAAAACTCGAATTAATATACGCATGTATGAAACATCAGCTGCAGCACTAACTACTGTCGAACCCTTGCTGCTGCGGGCTCGACTTCCGGGATCGATAATTATATAAAAACGACTTTAGACTTTTACTCAATGATATATTAAAAATTAGTTCATTACACTTTTTTTTATAGTAGGTAAAATCATCCAATGACAAATCCCGCCCTTGGGCGGAGCGGGAAGTAGTGTCAGACTCTTACTGACTAAAAACCTACCCCGTTCCTTCGTAGCCTATCGTGCCGGGGCCGGGCGTTCCTTTCGGAAATTAACCCATGACTAGTTCATTACACTTCAAATAATTGCGCAACATTGACTCTAATACGATAAAATATTCTTTTCTTATAAATATTCAAATACTTTTAGAATACTAACATCCTTCGATATACTAACGAACCAGTATGATAGCGCATAAGCATGAGTTTGCATATAATGTCATGCAAACTCATTACTCCGACATTACACTACCTACAGCTCATTGCACTCGATCAGCTGATGTTTAGGGGTATTGAAAATCTATTTTTAAGTAAGTTCAATGTGACGCGCCAGGTGCGTCAATGGCCTCCCGTGATATTTGCTAATGATTCGCCTGGGACGTCATTGGCCATGAGTCAGTTAAACTACATAAAACCGACGTTTCCTATCTGACTACCCTGAGAAGAAACACCACCACTAAACTCGGGGGTCAGAGTCATTTAAAGGGTGGACCAGACGGTTGTAAACCAACGTATCCACAGACGTGACCTTGCTAGTTTCAATCCGTGTAGACAGCAGTTGTTAACCATGACCTTCAACACCCTTGGTTGGGAGGCGCGTTTTCCGATGTCGATTTACGAACATCTAGACATACCTGGACTGAAATTGTTATACTATTAAGTACTTGGTTTAATTAATAACAGCGGAAGATAAGTGACTCGCCTCCAGCTCGTGTATCGCTAAAATTGTGACAATTGTCACGATTTCATATTGGTCGCTACGATCACACACATTCGGCGGCTAACGCTATTTCGCTCGCACGACAGCACCGGCTCTTATCTCTATCTTTGTCTACTAGTGACTATAGGTTTGCGACTGTGATGACACTGGTCATAGATGTGTGAGTTTCGAGTCCAGGTTTTCTGATTACTATGTTAGCGCGTAACCTATCTTCCCTTATTAAATCAAAATTTACACCGTTAAATTTTGGTCGTTTTAATCCCGCGGAGGGTCGATTCGGTACATGAAATACTATCGATTTGGATAGAGAAAAT
The DNA here is from genome assembly GCA_958295575.1 of Leucania comma. NCBI lineage: Eukaryota > Metazoa > Arthropoda > Insecta > Lepidoptera > Noctuidae > Leucania > Leucania comma. The sequence continues at coordinate 2,788,579 of OY282484.1, forward strand.
TAAAAAATAAAGTACTTAAGGTAATAAGGTCAGGATTGCAATTTTTTGATCGCATAATTTTGTTGAAACCGTGTGGGTAGTAACACAATTTATTTACGTTGTATGAAAAAGATAAAACTTACCCTCCATTGTTAAAGTTTTTACACTGTAAAAGACTATCTTGAGGACAAAAAGGCTTGGGATTAACCTGCTCCAGTACGATCAAAAATTGTTGTAATTTCCTTTTTTTTATTTTGTTATATTTCAATTATTTTTTTATATTCTTTTTAGAATTTGACATTGATTATATTTTTTTTTATTATTTTCAATATGATTTTTTTTTTATTAATCTTTTAAATTCAAATTTGACATAAATATTTACTTTGTTAAATATTAAATTTTTCTACGCTTTTGTATTTTTGTATTTACGTTTAATATTGTGAATATGAGGACTATGTGGATCATTTTTTTTTTTTTCTTTTCAGTTATTTTGACGTATGTCTGGCAATTTGAGTATTTCTGCGGCCTACCCAAATGTCCTTTCATTGGTATTGTTCGTCAACTCGTTGAGCTCCTTAGTAGTTTTAAGTTGAGCTATACGAATACTGACAAATGCTTGCATTGACTGGACAGGTCCACTCAAATCTGCGTGGTTCTTTCCTCAAAACACCATCTCAGACACGAGTCTGCATGGTTCTCATATGATTTGACCATTACAGGTTTGCTGTATGGACTTTTAAAAGAGACTTTGACCCCTGAGTTTGTTTCCGTGTTTCTTCTCAGGGCAGTCAGCTAGGAAACACCGGCCTCATCTAGCATTAACTGACAAAAAAAAAAAAATGACGTGTAAAAGTGTTTGTAAAAAACCTATTTACAAAATAAATATCATTTATCATTTATCATTTAAAGAAAATGTCCAGCGTAAACTTTCAGAGTCCATTATTTTGAAAATGTTTACGAGATAAAGAAAACGTTGACATTTAATATATCAGTTGGTTATTCTTGCGGGAATTGCAACTGTTTACCCACTTTTAGAAATGCAGTATTGTTGCTTGTTTGTACAAATATCCGTTTTACTGAACGTTTTTATTGCAAAAAGACCGGGCTTATCTTAACTGAATGTGAACGAAGCACATGCAGGATATAGGAATTAAGTTCTGGAGTATCTTTCATAATTTTTAGGGTTTCGTAACTCGAAAAGAAAACACGGAACCCTTATAGGATCAATTTTGATGTCCATCTGTCTGTCTGTCAAGACCCTTTATCTCATGAACATGTGGAGGTATCGAGTTCAAATTAAAAACCGTATACTCAAGTCTGCCTTTTTTTTGTGTCTGTGAAAAAATCAAACTTCTAAATTAACGAAAAAAAAAGTTACGGCAGTTTATGTCGCAAAAATTACTGAATATTTTGACACTCTCAAGGGAATCAAAATTCATGGGTACTTCCCGTTGACCTAGAAATATGGCATCAAAAGAAGGTTTTACAGCACAAGTAGAGGAATAAAGTACAAAATTAAAAATTTGTAGTTGCGTAAAAAAATAACTTTTGCGATTCGGAAAAATGCGATTCGGAAAAACTCTTCGAATCTCCATTTGGGAATTTAACTATTTACATAGTTAAGTTTGTACAGAACCCTTAGCGCGCGAGTCCATCTTGCCCAGTTTTTTTTTAATTTAGATTATAATATTCTATGAAGTACAGGTTGGTAGATGTCACATGTCTTCGAAGTTTTTGATCTAAAAAGCTACTTTCTTAAGTGGGTGATCGACGTACGAGCCAATACCGTGGTTTTATAGAATACATTGGTGGTGGTTTTATAGAAGGTGGTTTTACTCGCGGCTCGTCGGTGCTGATCGACTAGCGAGTTAAACAGTTTTGAACGACGAGCCGAGTAGAAAATGAAGCAAACACGACGAGCTGCGAGCCAGGCTCGTCGTTCGTATTGCAATGATACACCGGCGAGCTTTACTGACGAGCCATAAGACCGCGGTTTTCCTCGCCTGTCGATCAAGGCCTTTACGAAGATTCCCTTCATCGTTTTGAGAGCAATGGTGATAAAAAACTTTCATAAAGTAATGCACCTGGTTGGGTTTGAACACTCACGACTTACAACTGCTGCGTAAAGTCTAAATGTACACTGAGGGTACAGCTGCTGGAGTCGCCTCGTAACCTAATGTTAATTTCAAGGCGTTCGTAGTGCGAGTCCCGAATAGTTTCCTGCTTTTCATGTTGAAGTAAGACATTTGGCCTCAGGGTGTAGTGTTCCGTCGCTTCCGCGGACAAGTGCCACAGAACAGCACGAAACAAACCTAGTGCAAAATGAAGTGTTACTAGTTCTAAGTCTTATTTACTAACTATAAGTTGTATTTACTTTATACATGTTAGTTTCTAAGGCATGTATCTATGGGCCAAGATGCCTAACAATAAATGAATTGTTATAATTATTAAATGGCAAGAGGGCAATGATAAGTTTAAACAATCTCTAAGCACTTGATAGTCGAGTAGATAGCGGCCGTCAAACAAACGGGCCGTGTTATTACATTTTAACAAGTGTAAATCAGGTCAGGCGCAAGTAAACAATACCTGTCATAGATAAGGATGTCATATTATTTATGACCCCGAATTCAGCGCTTGCCTTTTTCCGCTACCCTTGCAGATGAGTAAGTTAGGAGCGGGTAGCGTTTTAAGGTCGCTGAAAATGTCCGAAACAGCTGTATTAGTTTTTTTTTTTAATAGGATTTAGAATTTTATTATTGTTTACAGTTTTTATATATTAAAAAAACATTTAACTATCCTTATAAATATGTATATACAACCCTATTTTTTTATTAGTGCAAAAAAAAAATGGGGCTCAATTAGTACCCGTTACTGATCATATTTGTGTAGTCAAAAGTAAAATAAACGAAATCCCAAAAATGTCCACGAAAATTTGTCATTATTGGTAAATTCATAATTGAATCATAATTCATAACAACTACTACTAGAAAATACTAAGCGCAGTGTTTTTCCATTTTTATTGACATTCTTTCATTCATAAACAATAACCTGTACAATGTTTCTATAAATTGAGTGAGATTTTGGGATATAAACAAACGCTCATAACTTTTCTGTTTATGAATATTATGAATTGAGACTTTACTTAAATAATAACAAGACCTTTTCTAATAAGCCCTTTAAGTATTTGCCATAGTTAAAAAATAGTGGTGTATATACTTTAAATAAAAAAAAACCTTAAGTAATCTAAAGTAGGTGTCGTAAAAATCTTCCGCATCGATGTCGACTGTAAAGTACCTACTCAAAAGGCTGGCAGCATTGCCACGCTGTATAGCATTATCATAGGACTCAGGCCTCCTCTCTAGGAGAGGGAATGGGCCGTCATCCACCACACGGGCCCGGTACGGATTGGTGAATGTCACATGTCTTCGAAATTTTGGTTCTAGGACATGCCGGTTTCCTCACGATGTTTTCCTTCACCGTTTTGAGAGCAGCGGCGATGAAATAAATTACACAAAGTACTGCGCCTGACTGGGTTTGAACCCGCTACCTACCACTCGTAAGTCGGGGCCGTTACCACTCAGCCACCACTGCTGTCCTTCCTCTCTTGACTGACTTTTACTGACTTAAACCATACCTTTTTACTTCGGTTTTTTTTTTGGCTTTTTGCGTTTTAAGCCGCGTTCTCACTATATCGCAACGGTTAATGCACTATGTTTAACGTGGCCGCGAAAGATAGTCGCAACAACGACTCATGATTTACCGTCATGGTTTAGTCTTGACAATTTTTTATGTTTTTACGACTGTCGTACTAGCCGTTCCCACTAAGAGTATCATGACAATCTGTTGTCACCGCAAAAAGGTCGAAACGACTCTAAATCGTGTCGTTTTATATAGAAACACTTCCATTTAAATATATAAGCCAGGATACTAAAGCAACACCATTGACGGCGACAAAGTGGGATCGCGACCTTGGGATCACAGTTGGTATTTTCAGAAATTTCGTGACCCTAGCGGGCATCGGTCCTCCAGCTCCCCTAGCCAAGTTACAATTATTTCGTTTAGCGTTGTCGCTTGGAGTTGGCCAAGCCCCAATTCCTTTGTTGAGGACGTCAGAATAAAATAATTAGGGGCGTGGCCAACTCCAAGCGTTCGCGCTAAACGAAATTATTGTAACTTGGCTAGGGGGACTGGACTCGTGGAACACTACGCGTTGCTACAATTCGAGAATTACTCTAGCTAGTGTAGTCTAAAAACTATTTTTTTTTAAATTAAGATTAATTCCTGTATCTTTAATGCATTTGCCATAAAGTTGGTCCATATGCCGCTCAGCACAGTAAAATGTGCTGTAAGGATAGAAATCCAAATAGTGTATTGTATGCTACATGGTAGCAGGAAGTAAAATCAAACATTGAAAAATACAATGTAGTGGTGTTAGAAAGGGTAGATACCTCACAACAAAAGTTGATCATGGATTTCCAGGTATCTCAATTCCTATTTTATAGGTATTTTTGCTGGTATTGTTGGCAATTCTTGGCACTGGGTGCAGTGGTTGAGCGATTGCTGCTGCGTTGCAGGTCATGGATTTGATTCCCGCGTGAATCAAATATTTTTGTGTCCAGTTCCGGGTCTGGGTGTCGTGTGTATGAGTTCTGAAGACCGAATTTTACTCATAGATTTAAGTTTATGTATACGTAAATTGTGTTACTTTTTTGTTGTACAATAAAGTTTATTTTATTCTATTCATACCCACGATACAGGAGTAATATCTAGAGTGGGGCTACTACCCCTCGAACGCCGATTGTACATACGTTTGTACAACTTGAATGACCTTGAAATAATTGTCGTACTGTACACACGGGTGTACGAAATTCATTCGGGCAAAAATGTTGGTTTCTATATCTTCGATTTTTCTGAAAAAAAAAAGCAGAATAAGTTTTGTTTTAAAGCAGTGGTGGCCGAATAGTAACGGCCCTGACTTACGAGTTGTAAGTCGCAGGTTCAAACCCAGCCAGGCATTACTTTGTGTAATTTAATTCATCACCATTGCTCGCAAAACAGTGAAGGAAAACATCGTGAGGAAACCGACATGTCCTAGAACCAAAAATTCGAAGACATGTGACATCCACCAACCCGCACTAGGCCCGCGTGGTGGATCACAGCCCATTCTCATCCCTTTTTTAGTTTTTTTTTTTATCGGCCGATGGCGAAAAAATAAATAAATAAAAAAGCTATATCCTATCACTTGTACCACAACCCCCAAATAAATAATTGCTAGCGGCACACAGCGCGCGGCAGTTGTTTTATCTTCTGCCGTATGATACGCTACATGCTACACGTAACATGTTACATGTTACACGCTTCATATGCAAGTGCTTCCGTTCTGAACTTCACCAGAAATTCTCTGATTATATTTTTGGAGATTAATATTGGCCATTTTTTTTGGATGAGTTATGTTTGAGATTGAAATGCAGCTGCTATTATTCTTCATGGCGCAGTGGCAACGTTGGCAGCTTGCTTAAGAGTGGCCAACCCGAGATACATTGTCATACAGCCGCCCTTACGTGATTATGACGTTATATACCGTTAAATTTTGGTCGTTTTAATCCCGCGGAGAGTTCATTCGGTACATGAAATACTATCGATTTGTAAAGAGAAAATTAAAAAATAAAGTACTTGTTTTTAAAACTCGAATTAATTTACGCATGTACGAAATTAATTTCTTTAAGTAAACGTCAGCTGAGCGGGGCCAATGAACTGTTGGTAGTTAGTACGCAACGACCGACAACTACCTACAAGGTCATTGACTCGTTTACTTAAAGAAATTAATTTCGTATAAGTATGCGTATATTAATTCGAGTTTAAAAAAAAAAAAACTTTATTTTTTAATTTTTAACGGTGTATTTTGGAAACACATTGTTTTTAAAAAATAATACAAAATAGTGCGTAGAGGGCGCCACATCGAGTTTGTTCCTATAGCCGATGTTCAGCGGACGATTAAGCTTGTTCTAACAATACCTCATATGTCGAGTTCCGATAAGTAAATTATGAGCTACGTTTTTTTTTTAATTGATATTAACTAGTGCTTGACTGCGATCCCACCTGATGGTAAGCAGTGATGCAATTGTTGAGGGTGAGGCGCACTAGTCTATTAAGAGCCTATTCACTCTAGCCCTGAAGATACTTAGATGAGAAACGGACGGGACGACCGCAGCAGGCAAAATGTTCTAGTTCTTCGATGTACGCAGTATAAACGACGAAGCAAAACGCCTAGTTCGGACCGTAGAAGTCTCAACAACGTAAGGGTGGATACTCGCTGTACGTTGGGTTATCCAAAGGTGGAATCAAGTCATGCAATTCTCGCGCACACTCTCCAAAATGCATCTGTTTCAATCTTGTGAACATTACAATCAAACAACAGAATTATTAATATTATTTAACCTGCTGTTTTGCGTCTTCATAACGTAATATAAATTAAAAAGTAAAAACATATAATATTTATAAAAACCTTGCATTTAATATAGATTCTGAATGACATCTGAATTTTAAAGTTTAAAAAAGAAACACTTATTTCCTGGAGCAATGGATGGAATTACCGAATGCCAATAGAGCGTTCAGGCGTTCTCTCTTTTTTTGCGTTGCCTCTTTATCAAGTGGTTTTTAGTCAATAAAGAAAAGACGAACACTCCCTCTCGTTGCTCAAAGAGCGAGAGAAGTTACTAGATGATATCCTACCAAAAAACCAAAGGCTTTTAGTTGTAACACTTTCCCTATTCAGATTCTAATCTGAACAGGCCTTCAATGCCAGCTCAAAGTAAGTTTTATTGCCACAACATTCACACACCCTGTGCGTGTCTACAGGGCGTTACTCACGTATTATTAACTTCCTGGTTCTTTATCTATTCGGATTTAAAGGGTGCGTGAAAAATGGCGGATAATCTGCCTTTGAAGGCTTAATTGGGCAATCGGTTTTAATTATTCTGTTACGTGAAAAGTGTGGGTAGTTATTTGACTTTTACACCCGTATTTATAAAGAAGTAATTACTTGTTACTAAGTAAAATCTTATTAAGTCATTACATAACGTTCTAAAACTTCATTTAAAATTTAAATTTTTCTTAACTATAGAATACAAATTGTTACTTAAGTAGTTACCTTTACTCAAGTAATTAGTTTTAGTTGTTCATAAATACTGGTGTTAGATTTTTATAGATGAAATTAAATTGAGTGCTGTGTCTGTAATAGTAAATTTTGATACAAGAGCAGAAAGTTTGTCATTGCGACCGAGGCGGAATTCGCACGAGTCGTAGGCGAACGTGTCATGTCAGCCGAGGGATGCAGTGATAAATTTGCACGTGTATGAAACGTCATTTTTAAATACACTTACGACTCGTGGGGGTTGACCCGCGCCTCGTGGGGGTCGACGCGCGCTCAGCCTGATACGATAAACAATTTTGTTACGATAAAATTATAACGGAGGCGAGCACGCGTACTTTTTTGCACTTGTGCGGAAAACAGTCCATTATGTGCCTACAAGCGGGGTTTTTGAGTAAGGTTATTGGAGAAAAGATTATTTTATTGATAGCTTCGCGCTTGACCTTTATCTCACTTGATGGGAAGCGACGACGGAGCACGCTCGAATATAATTTTTATATACATTATTGTTTATATTTTGTCGGTTTCCTCACCACTGTTCTCAAAACGGTGAAAGAAAACATCGCTGCATCGTGCGGAAACTGGCATGTTCTAGAACCAAAAATTCGAATACATATGACATCCACCTACCCGCACCGGGCTCGCGTAGTGGATTACGACCCATTCCCTCTCCTAGAGAGGAGGCCTGGGTCCCAGCAGTGTGCAGGCTGATGCTATGCTATGCTAGATTAACTCTCAATTTATACTATATGAGTATTGTAATCAGTTTCATTATTTGTCAGCTTTATAACATGACGAATTGATGTTGATTGAGTGTGATGATTTTTTTTTTTGATTTGATTCATAGTTAATTACCAAAGCGTACAATATTTTTCTGCTGATTAATTAATATAAGAGTACAGCTTTTATAAAATCATATAAAGTAATACTCGTTATTAAGTAATGTAAGATATGAATATGAATTAATGAATTCGTGTTAACCATTTTGATTCAGTTCATAGACTTGGAACAAACAATCAAGTAACATTTGGATACACAAATATTTGCACCGAACGGAAATCGAACATACGACCTTCATCGCAATCAGAATCCACGAAAATATAATCTCCATAAATGTTTATTCAATCATTACAAATAACTTTAGTATAACTTCCAAACACCCTGTATAAAGGAAAGTTAAATTGGTTGAAAGTAATCTTATCTAAACTAAATAATATATCAGATACTGGAACTACTAAACAGATTATTATGGCTGTTTTTGGGGTTCCGTAGCTCAAAAGGAAAAATACAGAACCCTTATAGGATCACTTCATTGTCCGTCTGTCTGTCTGTTAGTGTGACAAGACCCTTTATATCGGGAACGTGTGGAGTTATCGAGTTGAAATTAATACCTTATACTCAGATCTGTGGTCTCTTGAAGCTGTGAAAAATTCGAACTTCTAGGTATGCTACGAAAAAATGCGGATAAAATGTAGCTATATTTCAACATTCTCAAGGGAGGAATACCCAGCCCCGGCACGATAGGCAACGAAGGAACGGGGTATGTTTTTAGTCAGCAAGAGTCTGACACTACTTCCCGCTCCGCCCAAGGGCGGGATATGTCATTGGATGATTTTACCTACCATAAAAAAAAACACTCTCAAGAGAAACAAAAATTCATAGGGTACTTCCCGTTGACTCAGCATCTTGAAACGTTTCACAAAAAAAAAAATAACGTATTGGAAAAATATTCGACACCCCATTCGGGAATCGAACTATTTACATAAGTTAGTTTGTACGGACCCCGCAGTGTGAGAATCCGACTCGCACTTACCCAGTTTTTTTCTATAGGGTAAGTAGAGAAGCAAAACACACATTTTGTGACCCTGACTGCTATAACGAAGGTCACGGTTATTCCCACCCGAGACAAATGTTTGTGTGATGAACACGATCATTTATACTGTCTGGGTGTAATTTATCTTTAATATGTATGTATTGTTGGAATCTTATTGTTTGGATAAGGTTTTCAAATGACAATGACACTTGTTGTCGTGTGTGACAGCTAATATTTTAAAGTTAGAAATAACTGTCGTCTAGATGGCGTTAGTTTTGATATTTGTTTTGTCAAATGACGATTTTTACATTTAATGTGGCGCATTAAATAATTCTTGAACTTTATGTGACATTAAATCAAATGTTTCAGATATTTATATTTTTGTAAGGATTTTTCTGGTTGTTTTTATACATACACTGACTTGAATAAATAGTTAACTGTTTCTGCCAAGATGGCGGTAGATCCGGTCCTCACTTTTATTAATAGCGGGTGTTTGAACCCACGAGGGTAGTCGGTTGTCGATTTTAGAAAGAGCAAGTCAAGGAAATAAAAGGGCTGTGTGGATAAAGTCAGTGATGTTGAATTAGTGATTCAACAATTCAGAAGCGGGATATTAATAGTTGGTCGGTTATACCAGCCAATTATATCCAGGCCCACATACGTAAGTTTGGTTGTTCTGATTTGACGCTGTCATAGGGTAAGAAAACTAATTTTATTTTCTACCTGTTTTTTTTTTTTCTCCTTTTTGTAATGTTCCTGTATTTAAAAGATAACTGTCTTTGTTGTAACGGATTGTGTTGGTTCAGTACCTTTCACTGTATTGTAGTATTAAATATTGTGCTAGTAGCATTTGTGAACGCAAATAGGTTTGTTTATCTTTAAACTGACACAATTGTTTGGTACATATTCAAAGAAAAACTGAGTTTGATTATAATTTCCTCATCATTGAAGAGATTCACTGATCCAGTAAGGTCAATATCGATTTTTTTTTAAGAAACCAATGGGTACCTATTTATATTTTTCTGATAAGTTTTTATTTCGAGCTATGGGTTTACAAGTTACCCTCATTGTATTTTAATTGAAATGAATATAAATGTAGTGGTTTTTGTTTTAAACCAACGGCTATTACCCTTATTTTTACTGGTATTTTATTGATATAAATTTAACATGGACGGCAATATCGTTTGTGGATTTATTTTAATCATTTGAATACCGTAATTAGACAGAATAGAAAGACAATAGGTGTGCGAACGCCGGCGTTCTTTTGGGGCTTGAGTAATTAACAAATGATCTTGTATCAGACTAATCATAACTTTAATCTGAGACAAGTAGGTACAACTTTGAAATATGTTGCTGATGTGTTGTGTTGCTTACCTACAATAATTATATGAATGTACGGGTTCATCATATTGTTTTAAACTATTTGGTTCTATTTGAAAACAGTTAGTGGTCTGGTTAAATTTGAATTTTTACGGCCACTAAGCAGTCATTGTTAGTGATTACATTAGTATTAAAAGGCTTGATAATCGAACCTTAAATCCGATTGAACTATAAAGTCGTTTTCCAAACAAGGCCGAGACTAACAGCTAGCACTTTTTATAACATTTGTTGTGTGCAATTATTGTTCTAAAAGCAGTAGCAATGGGTGCAGCGTGATGCGTGAGGCAAGCGCAGCGTGGTGCGCCAGACGAGCGCAGTGTAGTGCACCAAGAGACCGCAGCGTGGTGCGTGAAGCAAGTGCTGCGTATTATGTAAGGTGAGCGCACTGTGGTGCGCCAAGCCGCCGCAGCGTGGTGCTCCAAGCGGCCGCAGCGTGGTGCGCCAAGCGGCCGCAGCGTGGTGCACCAACTGGCCGCGGCGTGGTGCGCCAAGCGGCCGCGGCGTGGTGTGCCAAGCAACCGCAGCATGGTGCGCGAAAATAACGCTGCGTGATGCGTAAGGCGAGCGCAGCGTCGTACACCATGCGAGCGCAGCGTGGTACGCCATGCGAGCGCAGCGTGGTACACCATGGGAGCGCAGCGTGGTACGCCATGCGAGCGCAGTGTGGTACGCCATGCGAGCGCAGCGTGGTGCGCCATGCGAGCGCAGCGTGGTGCGCCATGCGAGCGCAGCGTGGTGCGCCATGCGAGCGCAGCGTGGTACGCCATGCGAGCGCAGCGTGGTACGCCATGCGAGCGTAGCGTGGTACGCCAGGCGAGCGTATTGTGGTGTGCACGGCGAGCGCAGCGCGGTGCGCATGGCGGGCGCAGTGTGGTACGCCATGCGAATGCATTGTGGTGTGCATGCAGTGCGCATGGTGGGCACCGCGCAGTGCATAAGGCAGGCGCCGCGCAGTGTGCAAAGCAGGCGTCGCGCAGTGCGTGGAGCAGGCGTCGCGCAGTGCGCAAAGCGGGCGTCGCGCGGTGCGCGGAGCAGGCGTCGCGCGGTGCGCGGAGCAGGCGTCGTGCGGTGCGCGGAGCAGGCGTCGCGCGGTGCGCGGAGCAGGCGTCGCGCGGTGCGCAAAGCAGGCGTCGCGCGGTGCGCAAAGCAGGCGTCGCGCGGTGCGCAAAGCAGGCGTCGCGCGGTGCGCAAAGCAGGCGTCGCGCGGTGCGCAAAGCAGGCGTCGCGCGGTGCGCAAAGCAGGCGTCGCGCAGTGCGCAAAGCAGGCGTCGCGCAGTGCGCAAAGCAGGCGTCGCGCAGTGAGCGAAGTAGGCGTCGCGCAGTGCGCAAAGTAGGCGTCGCGCAGTGCGCAAAGTAGGCGTCGCGCAGTGCGCAAAGTAGGCGTCGCGCAGTGCGCAAAGTAGGCGTCGCGCAGTGCGCAAAGTAGGCGTCGCGCAGTGCGCAAAGTAGGCGTCGCGCAGTGCGCAAAGTAGGCGTCGCGCAGTGCGCAAAGTAGGCGTCGCGCAGTGCGTAAAGTAGGCGTCGCGCAGTGCCCTAGGCAGACGCCGCGCAAGACAAGGTGAGCGCAGTCGAGTGGGAATGTAATCAATGCACAAGGGGTGCAATGCGTAGTTGTTTGATTGCACAATATGTGCAAGGCATAGTTGTTTGATTGCACAATATGTGCAAGGCATAGTTGTTTGATTGCACAATATGTGCAAGGCATAGTTATTTGATTGCACAATATGTGCAAGGCATAGTTGTTTGATTGCACAATATGTGCAAGGCATAGTTGTTTGATTGCACAATATGTGCAAGGCATAGTTGTTTGATTGCACAATATGTGCAAGGCATAGTTGTTTGATTGCACAATATGTGCAAGGCATAGTTGTTTGATTGCACAATATGTGCAAGGCATAGTTGTTTGATTGCACAATATGTGCAAGGCATAGTTGTTTGATTGCACAATATGTGCAAGGCATAGTTGTTTGATTGCACAATATGTGCAAGGCATAGTTGTTTGATTGCACAATATGTGCAAAGCATAGTTGTTTGATTGCACAATATGTGCAAGGTATAGTTGTTTGATTGCACAGTATGTGCAAAGCATAGTTGTCAGAGTGCACAGTATGTGCAAAGCATAGTTGTCAGAGTGCACAATATGTGCAAAGCATAGTTGTTAGAATCCACAATATGTGCAAATCATAGTTTTTAGAATCCACAATATGTGCAAATCATAGTTGTTAGAATCCACAATATGTGCAAATCATAGTTCTTAGAATCCACAATATGTGCAAATCATAGTTGTTAGAATCCACAATATGTGCAAATCATAGTTGTTAGAATCCACAAAATGAGCAAAGCATAGTAATTAAAATGCACAAGGTGTGTAAAGCATAGTTGTTAGAGTATACAAGGTTTTTAAAACATAGTTAGATTGCACAAGGTGTGCAAAGCATAATTATTGGAGCAAATATATAGGTTTGATCTATAAAAAAAAAATTAAGGAATATGAATCTGAATTCGAACGCACAAAGTGTGCAAGGCTTAGAGCCAAATTCCCCAATAAACTAATTGCGATTAATTAAAACAAATACAGTTAGAGCGTCTAATCGAGATTATAGCTTCATTTGCATTTCACCTATATGAATTGAATCTAGTTTAGGCTAACTCAGTTTTAATTCTTTTGTTGTCGCCCATGTTTATGATACGGGTCTAAACTAGATTACGCTGAGCTCAGTTTAGTTGAACTAAGTTTTTATATTGAATGATGAAATCAGCCCTTAGTTTTTAGAATACACAAAGTGTGCACAGCATATTTGTTAGATTGCACAAGGTGTGCAAAACATAATAATATGTAGTTGTTGAGTGCACAAGATGTGCAAAGCATAGTAGTTAGAATGCACAACAAAGCATAGTTAGTAGGCACAAGGTGTGCAAAGCATAGTTGTTAGATTGTAAAAGGTGTGCAAAGTATAATTATTAGAGCAAATATTTCTTTTTGATTTGTTTGAGCAAATAAACAAATATGAATCTGTATTAGAATGTATTAGGTATGCAAAGCATACTTGTTAGATTGCACAAGGTATGCAAAGCATAGTAGTTAGAATGCACAAGCCGTGCAAAACGTAGTTGTTGGAATGCACAAGCTGTGCAAAGCATAGTTGTTTGAGTGCACAGCGCAATTATGCATAAGGTGTGCAAAGCATAATTATTAGAACAAGTTCTGACGGTTTCAAGGTAGTAGCGACTTGTACCACCCTAGTGGTTTCAAGGTAGTAGCGACTTGTACCACCCTAGTGGTTTCTAGGTAGTAGCGACTAGTACCACTAGTAATACAGTATATAGCGTACAGTTTTATTTTGGCGGCTTCGAGGTAGAAGCGACTTGTACCGCCCCAGTGGTGTTAAGGTAGTAGCGACTTGTACAGCTCCAGTGGTATGGTAGTAGTGACTTGTGCCACTACTAACGTAATTAGTCAGGATCAGAATCAGAATTTCAATTTGTTAAACATAGGTTCTATCTCAAAACAGTCAATATGTAAACCATGTGGTTGCATAATGAGAAATATTACAAATTGTCAAAAAAAAAAGTATAGTAACATTTATCCATTAATAGCGAGATAGACTTTTCTTAAATTTTAATAAGGGCAAATTTTTGAATTATTGGGTTTTCGATGCCAAAAAAAAAAATGCTTAGTTTCACACGATTTGTTCATACATTGAGGACGCACTGCAGTCTCTTTTAAAAAAAAAAAAAAAATCTGATAGCTTTTGAAACAGATGTAAATTGATTCTAACAAACAAAGCCGTTTCGTAAATGTACATAGCTGGTACAGTCATAAATTTTAAGGATATTTTTTGAGCCACATATTGACCGAATACATGGTTTATAACGTACAGTTGTATGTTGGCGGCTTCAAGGTAGAAGCGACTTGCACCGCTCTTTAAGTTTCAAGATAGTAACGCCTTGTTCTACAAGTAATGTATGTAGTATATATTACACCATACTATATGTACATACAGTTGTATGTAACTGATTGTTATCGATTAATGGTAGTGTTTCTTTTATGCAATTGTAATTTACAGGTACGGGGACAGGGTGTGAAGTCCCCGTAAACCTTCATCAAAAACCAAGCATCCTCCCAACAGATGGATGTTGTTGTCTCATCCGGGCAGCTGTCTGGTGGTTGATGTCAGATTTTTATGTGGTTAGATCGCACGGAGAACTCTGAACTGCAATGCAGGATTTATAATTTTTTGTCGTTAATTTGTTATGTGGCAACATAAATGATTGATAAGAGTCTTTCAGGCGTCGTGATGCACGCCAGGTCAGTGGAAGTTTGGTTCCAGTGAGTCAGAACCGGATACCGCATAGATCTCGGTGATTCTGAGCTGTGTGTGGTGATGTTCCAGTGAGTCAGGGTGGTACTGTCCCAATGATTCGGGGATGCCCCAGTGAGATAGTGGTGATGTTCCATGAGTCGAGATAATTCTGCAGATTCCAGTTGGTCGGAGAAGTGCTGCAAAAACTAGAGGGTCGGAGCGATGTTGTGTAACTCAATGCAAGCCGTTACGTCTGACTGCTGTCGTCAACCAGGAAAGTCTCTTCACATGATGGCCAAAAGTACAGTCTGCTTAGTCAAGGTCACTGATGGGGCTAAGATCAGGTTAGCATGCTTGTGGTGAGGTTACCTTTTAAAGCCGTAGGTGCTGGCTGCAGGGCTCAAGAGTTTTAGGAAGTGATATATGACATCACGATGTGGTAGCTGCATGAAGGCTGCGTTAATGTTCGTAGTCGAGGTTCACCAGAGGTTGGTTAGAGGTATGCGGAACAGTGAACAAGAACGAAGTCCCGCAAACTACCATTACCTTCATTTCTTTAAAATTTGATCGTTAAAGTAAAAGACACTCTCGCAATTACGCAGGGACGCGTAAGTTATGCGGATGGCCGAATGTTGGAATCTTATTGTTTGGATAAGGTTTTCAAATGACAATGACACTTGTTGTCGTGTGTGACAGCTAATATTTTAAAGTTAGAAATAACTGTCGTCTAGATGGCGTTAGTTTTGATATTTGTTTTGTCAAATGACGATTTTTACATTTAATGTGGCGCATTAAATAATTCTTGAACTTTATGTGACATTAAATCAAATGTTTCAGATATTTATATTTTTGTAAGGATTTTTCTGGTTGTTTTTATACATACACTGACTTGAATAAATAGTTAACTGTTTCTGCCAAGATGGCGGTAGATCCGGTCCTCACTTTTATTAATAGCGGGTGTTTGAACCCACGAGGGTAGTCGGTTGTCGATTTTAGAAAGAGCAAGTCAAGGAAATAAAAGGGCTGTGTGGATAAAGTCAGTGATGTTGAATTAGTGATTCAACAGTATTTAGAAATATATAAGTATGTTTACCAACCGTTTAGTACTCATAGCTGTGTTCTAGGCTCTGTTTATTTTGGAACTAGGTTTTTTTTATGGTAGGTAAAATCATTCAATGATAAATCCCGCCCTTGGGTGGAGCGGGAAATAGAGTCAGACTCTTACGGACTAAAAACCTACCCTGTTCCATTCATTGCCTTCGATTCAGGGCCCCGGGGTTCATTTTCATCTAACCCTTAGCCCTAGTAGGCTTCGGCGCTACTGGGCTCCTACAATTTGCTGACAACTCCTTGAGGCGCGCGGGAAAGTGCGCGCCGTAGACGACTTGGGCTCGGACCGGTCTGTTACCGGACGGACGGACAGCGAGCTACCCACTGCCCGCCGTCCGCAAGCCCGCGCTTGCGGTGGCCGGAAATCGGGATCGGAATCCCGGCGGCGGCGGAACTAGGTGACGTTGTGTGGTAGTTGTAGAATATCGTTATTATATTATTATTTTGCTTATTTATTAATTTATAAGATAGTCATCGTCCGGCCGTCCGGTAACCGTCCGTACCGAGCCCGATTCGTCAACGTCATGTAGTTTTTTTTTTTTTTTTTTTTTTTGGGTAGGTAAAATCATCCAATGACGAATCCCGCCCTTGGGTGGGGCGGGAAACAGTGTCAGACTTTTACTGACTAAAAACCTACCTTTCCATTCCTTGCCTTTATCCTGGGGCCTTTGGTGACAGTCTCACATAACCTTTGGCCCCAGTAGGCTTCGGCCCTGCTGGACCCCTACAGTTTGCTGACAACTCCTTGAGGCACGCGGGAACGGTGCGCGCCGTAGACGACCTGAGCTCGGACCGGTCTGTTACCGGACGGACGGACAGCGAGCTACCCATTGCCCACCGTCCGCGAGCCCGCGCCTACGGTGGCCGGAAATTGGGATCGGAAACCCGGCGGCGGCGGCGGCGTGTCCGCCTTTGCCTAAGGCGGTCGGCCTCCTCCTTTACTAGCATTACTGCTTCGCAGAAGGAGGCGACCGCCTGCCACTCCTCCTCGCTCCGGAGCATGGCTTGAACCAAGCCCCGGCGCGAGAGATCGCCGCCGATCGCCCCCACGAGGACACGGCGCTGCTCTTCCCAAGCGGGGCACGCCTCGACTGTGTGCTCCACCGTGTCCACCGGGCGGTAACGTCATGTAGTGTTTCACGCGCGCTTCAAAGAGATGTCAAGAAAACCGCAGGGGCCCAGCAGTGCCGATGCCTGCTAACGTTACAGAGAATTTCTGAAAAGAAAAAGAAGAAAAGAGAAGGCATTGTATGATCTTACCTCAAATAAAAATATATTAATAAAGTTGGTACCCGCGACTTTGTCCGTGTGAGACTTGTAAAACAGCACAACTGTAAGTCGGATTCGTGCATTAAAGTTTTTCACATAATTTATTTTATTCTGTTTCTATTATTTATTGTTATAGCCGTAACAGAAATACATTATCAGTTTAATTTCAACTATCGAGCTATCACAGGGACAGCGGAGTCAAAAACCCGTATTCATAAACAAGTAAAACTAATTACTTGAATAAAAGTAATACTTAAGTAACAATTTGTATTCTATAGCTAAGATTTTTTTTTAAATTTTCTTTTAATTTTTTTTTTAATTTTCTCTATTGTATCACTCAATGGTCTGCTGGAAGAAAACTCAACTTGGAGTTAAGCTCGCCTTTGTACATGACCTTTGTTATCCATTTATTGTTTAAGTTGTTATGGTGTACAATAAAGAATTAACGAAGATTCGAACGTCAAGAAATGACTTAATAAAAAATTACTTAGCAACGAGTGATTACTTCTTTATAAATACGTTTGTTAGCCTAGTCCCTTTGGATACATAACCCTAAAAAAGTAAGCCATTGTTTAATTTCGTAATAACCGGTATACCACGTATTTAATATTCCCAACAAGCCCAAATCGCTGGAATATTCTAAAAGGTTATTTTAAATCTGTGTTTTTGTTCCACATACGCGGTTTCACACTCGTTAAATACATGGTACTGAAAAAACTGAAAAACCATTAGGCAATTAACATAACGCCCTGTTACATTCAAAACGTACACTTTAATTCAAGCGTTTACGTTGTGGTACAGTCGAGGGCAAATATTTGTGCTATCTTTATAATATTAATTTTACAAAGAACAATGCCCAATTTAGTATGGAGCTCTTCCCCAGTAATGCCCACAATGCAGATTATAAAATAAGTAAAAATAATTTATAGTATGCTTGCGGACGGCGTGCAATGGGCAGCTCGCTGTCCGTCCGCCCGGTGACAGTCCGGATCTAGCCCAAGTCATCGACGGCGCGCACTATTCCCGCGCGCCTCAAGGAGTTGTTAGCAAACTGTAGGGGCCTAGCAGGACCGAAGCCTACTGGGGTGTAAGGTTAAGCGAAAGTGAACCTGGAACAAAGGCAATGAAGGAACATGGTAGGTTTTCAGTCAAGTAAGAGTCTGATACTATCTGCCGCCCCACCCAGGGGTGGGATTTGTCATTGGATGATTTACCTACCATAAAAAAGCATTAATTAAAAGAATAAACAAATGAATGAAACTCAAACTGAAATATAATCACAAAGTCCTATTTATACATTTTTATGGAATCCTTTTTATGATTTCAAATTAATATCATAATTCTTATCATAATTATTTAGGTTAGTTTACTTTTATGAATGGCATGATTCTTTAGAACCACGGATGCCCCTCAAGTCGAAGGTTAAAATCTACAAGTCTTTTATGTAACCGGTAATTAAGTCCATAGACTAGAACGATGAACGGTGAAAAGGACGGATGAAAAAAGAGTGTATATAGATTTTATGGAGTTCAGAATGTTGAGACGGTTTCGAGGTATGAAGAAAATGAATAAAATGAGAAATGATGACATTAGAAGAAGTTTGTAAGTAGCGCCAGGGACTGAAAAGTTGAAAGAGAATCGTTTGTCTTGATACGGTCGCGTAAAGAGGTTGAAACGCATGTTATGAGTATACATGTGGAAGGATGGAAAGAGAGAAGGGAGAGATAGGAAGAATAAACTGGGCAAGTGTGAGTCGGGTTCCGTATAAACTTACTTATGAAAACAGTTAAATTGAGTTACGAAGATTTTTCCGAATCGCATTTCTTTTTTGTGACATAACTACAAATTTACAGTTTTCCCATTTATTCCTATACTTGTGCTATAAGACCTTGCTTTGTGTCAAATTTCCGGGTTCTAGGTCAACGGAAAGTATATCTATGAATTTTGATTCCCTTGAGAGTGTACGTTTTTTGCAACATAAACGGCCGTAACTTTTTTTTCCGTTAACTTAGACGTTTGATTTTTTCACAGCTTTTAGGGACCGCAGACTTGAGTATATGATTTTATTTTTTAATTTCAACTCGATACCTCCACGCGTTCTCGTGGTTCAATGGCATAGAAGGAACAGGAGTAAGTTTTTAGTCAGTCTGACCCCTCCTGTTCCGCCCAAGGGTAGGAGATGGCATTGGATGATTTTTCCACCGAAAAAAAAAGGTGATTTTCAGTATGTAAAAAAAATAGCACAATGAATGCTGTCGAAGTGACGAAATCAAAGATTGACGAAGTATGTGGTATGGTTTTAAAGATTGACGAAGTATGGGGTATGGTTTTAAAGATTGACGAAGTATGTAGTATAGTTTTAAAGATTGACGAAGTATGGGGTATGGTTGGTTGAGCGATTGTCTGCTACGCTGCGTATCACAAGTTCAATTTCCGCTAGAAACAAATATATGAATGGTCTGGAACTTTCTTGTGTATGCGAGTTTACTTGTTAGTGAACGCACCTACGATACAGAAGTAATAAGTAGTAAGTAAAGATTTATTTTTAAGTTTTTTGAATACACAATTACTCCGCAGGTTGAAAAGTACGGCTTTTTTGGTCTTATTAATCCACGTAATAAGTTAGAAAAAATCTTTTTTTGTTTTGGGTTCTCAAAAACCACTGTCTATCAAGCCCACTAGGTTTTTCCAAACTGTCAAAAAAATACAACATTATCCTTTAAGTTGACTGTACCAACTTAAAAAATTCAAACGCCAACGACTATTCCAATTACAAATGTCGGGCGTTACTAAAATTATTTGTATAGCACTAAATTATTAGTCAGATTTACTTTGAAACCTATGATTAAATGTGTCTTGTTTTCCCTTCGAATGAGGCCATGTTGGCATTACCGTGCGAAGCTATAATTTTAATACATGGTTGCGCAAATAAGCTTGATGTTTTAATGGACTGTATGTTTGAAAAAGCGATCTAAGGTTTGTTAACAATATGCAGGTACTGTGCCTGGCGTTTATTAATGGGATGAATGTATTAGGGAGGAACACTGACCTTTTGACCTCGAAGGTTCCACGTGGCGCCGGCCGGCGAACCTCGACTTCGCACATTTAACCACTGCCAGGTCCTGTATTGCACTACACTGCACTATTGTTGAGTCTTTGAATGGTTGGATCACGAAATAGTCAATTTTCTTGTAATTTCGAGCGGGCGATGTTAGCGGAGCGGTCACATTCACACTCGATGCACAAACGTCAATGTCATTCCAATTCTTGAGGTCGTGCGGGGAAGGGAAGCGGAAGGGATAGGATTGCTAGGCCAAAAAAATAAATTACAAAAAACAAAATCGCGGATCATAGCAAATTGGCGCAACCATTCCCCCCGGGTTTGAAGGGTTACCTTCAAAGAAAAGAAAAAAACAAAAGCGAAACTAAACCCTATTACTATATCTAAACTATCAATACTAGGTAGCGAAACAACTTATAACTAACTATGCCACTACTGCTGATTAGGCAGAGGGCAGAGGCGAATAACCGGACGCAGGTACGATCCAGTTGCGGTTTTAACCTTTACGACTCGCGTTATTCCGTTCGAACCCGGAAAAACTTCTTCCACTACACCAAGAGGCCAGTGCAGAGGAGGCGCACTCTCAGTCTTCAGTATCACCACAGTACCGACTGTGAAGGAGTGTTCCACTTTTGACGCGACTGCAGCGTATGCAGATAATCTGTCCTCCATCGCTTCCAAAAGGACTGAACTAAGCTATCTAGCAGAGCGTGACGCGGGTGAAGCTGCAGTTTGTCAGTCTCGACATCTAAAGCGGGCAAATATTTAAGAGGAGTCGTCGTCAAGAAGTGAGCCGGCGTCAACGCTAGTGGCTCCGATGGATCACTAGACAAAGTCCGACACAACGGACGCGTATTCATCAACGCCTCTACCTGAGTGAGTACGGTGCTCAACTCCTCGTACGAGAGAATCTGTTCGCCTATGACCCGAAACAGGTGCGACTTAAGGCTTTTAATATTCGCCTCCCAATTGCCACCAAAATGACTAGCCGCTGGCGTATTAAAACACCAATCAATGCGATTCTCAGCTAAGACATGGGCGAATTCACTTTGGTAGTACTTGGAGCGTAAGAATGTATGTAATTCCGAAATATTGCGTCGCGCTCCAACATAATTTGTGCCGTTGTCAGAGTATAAGCGCTTAACGGGACCACGGCGAGATAAAAATCGTTTAAATGCAGACATAAAACCCTGCGTACTCAAATCACTGGTTAATTCTATGTGAACTGCACGAGTTGTCATACAAACGAATAGGCAAATGTATGCCTTTGTGGAACGTATACCACGACCACGGGCAATAGTGACTTTAAACGGTCCAGCATAGTCCGTCCCAGTATGTATGAAAGGTTTCACCGTCTGTACAACACGACAAGAACGATGGTCGGCCATTTCCGGCGCGTTGAAACGCGGGCGGAGCTTAAAGCAGGGCACACATCTGTGCACTCTAGCGCGTATCAAATTGCGAGCGGAAAGTATCCAGTACTTATGTCGAAGAATGGACATTAATAAATCGGGACCAGCGTGACAATTCACCTTATGGTGATAATCCACCAACAAATCCAAAACGTGATCCTTGCGTGGTAGAACTACTGGATGCATTTGTTCAAACTCTAACTTAGCATTTCGCAGACGGCCACCGACACGAATGAGTCCGTCTTGCAAAAATGGTTTCAAATGTTGAAGTGCGGGACTACAAGGTTTATGTGATTCTAAACTACGAAATTCTATTGAAAAATAAAATTTCTGCAACTCTCGAAGTACAACTGATTCAGCTCTATCCAAATCAGCTGCGATTATAGAACCACGCGATGGTAATAATCTCAAAAATCTTAGGACGTAAACTACACAGCGTAATAGTCTCGACCAAGACGAGACTCGATTAGACAACAACAAAACAACTGACTCTTCACGCGGAACTGATACTACAAGCGTATGTTTCTTCTCCTCGGGTGGCTCTGAAACAGTAGCGGGGTTAAACGGAGCATTTGGCCACTCGTTAGGAGTGGTATGAAGCCAGGGAGGGCCACAAAACCAAAGCGGATGATTTAAAATTTGCGCAGGAAGCAAACCACGTGAGAGACAATCAGCTGGGTTTTCTGTTCCAGCGACATGGAATATATTTTCCGGTGACAATTCAGCTTGAATCTTAGCCACCCTATTTGCGACAAACGTGCCCCATCGATGGGGTGAAGAGTGGGCCCAACATAGAGCAACGGTTGAGTCTGAAAACGCTACAATTCTCTCTATATTAATGCGAGGACGACAAGTTTTGACTATAGATGCAATCAATTGAACCAACATAAGAATAGCGCAGAGTTCGACACGAGCAAGAGAGACAACCTTACGAGGAGATACCTTTGATTTTGCGCTAATGAGGAAAACTGAAATGTTATCGCCATTTTGGACCTGAAAGTAAACCACCCCCCCGTAAGCCCTCTCACTGGCGTCTGCGAAACCAACCACATTAACAACAGTGTCTGGTACTATACCAACATGGCGAGGAATCTGTATCTGATCGAGCATTGGAAGCTCTTTCCTATAGCGAGCCCACAACTTAGCAACACTGTCAGGAGCGGTGTCGTCCCAATCACAGTTGGAAAGCCAAAGCTCTTTTATAAGCAGCTTTGCATACAAAACGACAGGAGCTACAAAACCCATTATATCCCATATCCGAGCTACACATGCTAGGATAACGCGTTTGGTACAAGTTGGCGGAGTCGAGCTAATTTTAAGACTGAACATATCAGTTGCGGGTGACCAACTTAAACCAAGGATCTTATGCGAATCACTATCATCGAATTCCTTTACCGAAGTCAACCGGTGTGACGGTGGAATCGACTCTAATGTAGCTTGCGAGTTGCTTGTCCATTTCACCAGATCAAATTGACCGGACTTCATGAGGCTGATTACTTGAGCAGCGGTCTCTATAGCCTCTGCTTCACTAGGTACACTGTACACAAAATCGTCCATGTACAATCCGGTTTCAATAGTGGCCCTTGCTTTCGGGTATGTATCACCCTCGTCAGCGGCCAACTGCTTGATAGTGCGAAGAGCGTGAAAGGGACTAGACTTAAGCCCAAAACAAACACGATTGAATTCGTAAACCTTCAAAGGTTCCTGCGGAGAAAATCTATACAAGAAGCGTTGGAATCTACGGTCACATTCTCTGATTCCAATACTAAGAAACATTTGCCGAATATCAGCAGAGAGCGCAATAGCAAACAAGCGAAAATTTACTATTATTTCAAATAAGTTACCCTGGAGGTTCTGACCACAACACAAGATATCGTTAAGCGATATGCCAGTACTAGTTTTAGCGCTACCATCCATAACCACACGCAGTTTAGTTGTAAGTTTGTCTTCTCTAACAACTCCATGGTGCGGGATGATATAAAACGGGTAATCACGTGTCTCCTCAGTCTCGGCAGGCGCTGATGAGATATAACCTTTATCTAAATATTCGATCAGCACATCATCATAGGCTTGCTTCAACTTAGGAGACGCCTGCATCTTACGTTCCAAGCATAGAAAGCGTTTTTCTGCGGAGGCACGGGAGCCACCGAGCGAAAAAATTTCACCCTTGAAAGGGAGCGCGATAACATAACGACCATCTTTATCACGAGTAGTCGTGCGGGTATAAATCTCCTCAGTGACCTGATCCTCAGGGCTGAGAATAGGCGGGACATTGACCTCTTCAATCTCCCAGAACTTGCGGATGGTAGACTCAAGCGGCGGCTCGACGGTGCAACAGTGCGACACAGTCGAGTAACTATCTAAACAAGCGGGTGCGGAACCAACTATAACAAACCCGAGAACTGTTTCCAGTGCGTGCGGAGCGGGGTACATCGGAAGACCTTGAATTTTACGTGATAACTGGAGATGCGGGAGAATCGAAGCACCGATCAATAGATCGATATCTCCAGGGAAAGCGTAATTTCCGTCGGCTAACTGCAAGTTCTTAAACTCCGTCAGCATGGACGTGTCAACCGGTACCGTGGGCAACCGTTCCGTAATCTTATCTGCGACTAGCGAATCCATTTCAAACGAAATATTACGATTAAAACGTGAACTAAATATTATTTTAATGGAACCGTGAATGGTTGCCTTTAAACCTCCAAAACCTTTCACTTCTGAGCGGGATGACCAATTATTAAAACTAAAACCAAGGCGTTGACAACAATCCCGAGTAATAAAATTACTCTGGGAAGCGCCATCTAGTAGCGCTCGAACGGTGTGCGGTTTGCCAAAGGCATCTACAATGACAACTTGCGCGGTCGCAAGTAAAACGGTAGTGATTTGAGTACCAGCGGCGGAAAGCGAACACAATGTTACGTCGTTTGCACTTGCAGCAGGCCGCGCGTCACAAGCGTCGCGCGTCTGCGCAGGCTGCGGCTGCGATGGCAGCTTACTACTCTCAAAATGTAAGAAGGTATGATGTCTAGCTAGACATTTACGACAGCTAACACCACTGTTACATGACGTAACCAGATGTTTGTCACTTAGACAATTAAAACACAAATTATTAGTGCGGACAAACTTGTAACGATCACTAGGCGATAATCTCTGAAATTCCGAACACTTGTACAGCTGTGTATGGCTACCCTTACACAGAGAACAGTCAGGTGTTGAGGCGGTATTAACTAGCGTATGTGCAGTCTTGACTGACTTCGATGACGCGTCTATACGGCGATCGGAACCTGTCCTATTCGTGACTTCATGACGTGCCGACGTGCGCTGCAATACCTTAATATGGTCGCGAATAAAAGATTCTAAATCTTCGAACTTAGGTATTTCGTTACCGCGCCGAGTCGTTTCAAACAGACGAACAGTTTCAGGATCTAATTTCTTTAAACCGATATACAAAAACAAAAAGTCACAGAGGTCATTGACCTTTAGGTTCTTTACTGCACGAACAGATGATGCGAAAATATTTAAAAACTTCTCTAAATTATGATCGTTACAAACGGAAAAACTTTTCAAATCGAATAATTGATCTAAATATGCGGTGGCTACTAATCGCTTATCTTCGTATTTTGTTTTTAAAGTGTTCAAAACTAAAGTGTAATTTTCAGCGCTAAACGTAATTCCAGCACAGACAGCCTTTGCCTTACCGGTCAATTTTTCTACGAGATAATGCAATCTCTCGTGATCTGTCAGCGATGTGTTCCTATGTATTATATTTTCGAAACTATCTATAAATAAATTCCAATTTCGAATGTCACCATTAAATTCAGGTATTTGAATTGGCGGCAATCGTGGGCGTTCGCGAGGAGGGTTGGATAAACCACTCGCGGGGGGGGGAGTCTCTAAACTCCTAGCAATACGTTTGATACGACAATACAAGTCATCAAAGGACGACAATGCCTGATAACTCACACAGTAATCAGGATTTAACTCCAACTCTAAAATGTTTATATTCTTAATTGTAGATTTAAAATCCGCGCGCAAACTATCTAAAGTTTCCAACGAACACAAGAAAGCATCTCTAATCGTCAGATCCGAGATTTGCAAAGATTTATCACAAATTGATTGAACACGTGAAAACTGTGAGTCCCTTTCAGCGTATAAAAGCTTTAACTGAACCTTTAAATCAGTACTAACCTTGGTTCCCTTAAGAGACATCTTGTTTTGATATATTCACACTATACACTCAAACAAACACTTAACGAATTATTAAGTAAGCGATAATTATCAGATAACAATATGGTAATATTGTAAACAACAAAGTGAACGGCGAACGAACGGAATAACCTGAATCAATGAGTGAATATTACCCAATTTCTCGATTAAATCATTCACGTCGTTCATATGCGTATATAATCTATGGTTTATCCGTTTCCTACAAATATTCACTCAACAATGAACGGGTATTTTTGAAATGCGTCTACCTACATGCAATTTGTAGGACTTCCGAATGAATTTTGTCAAGAAAAAGAATGCGATCGATTTATATCTACGCTGATATTTACGTAGCTAACTATAATTATGCGGTGCGGTTGACGGCGTAGGTACCGTAATTATCAATGGCTCTTTAACTATACGAGCGAAATAACGTTTAGTTGCCTAAATGCCTAGATGCGGGTTTTCTACTATTATATCTAGGTAAACAGGCGCGTTGCGTTTATTCCCTATGGAACAAATACTATATTGCGAAATTACAAGAAAATGATTCACGATCCTGCTCGTAGGACCAAAAGTAATGGTTGCGCAAATAAGCTTGATGTTTTAATGGACTGTATGTTTGAAAAAGCGATCTAAGGTTTGTTAACAATATGCAGGTACTGTGCCTGGCGTTTATTAATGGGATGAATGTATTAGGGAGGAACACTGACCTTTTGACCTCGAAGGTTCCACGTGGCGCCGGCCGGCGAACCTCGACTTCGCACATTTAACCACTGCCAGGTCCTGTATTGCACTACACTGCACTATTGTTGAGTCTTTGAATGGTTGGATCACGAAATAGTCAATTTTCTTGTAATTTCGAGCGGGCGATGTTAGCGGAGCGGTCACATTCACACTCGATGCACAAACGTCAATGTCATTCAAATTCTTGAGGTCGTGCGGGGAAGGGAAGCGGAAGGGATAGGATTGCTAGGCCAAAAAAATAAATTACAAAAAACAAAATCGCGGATCATAGCAAATTGGCGCAACCAATACATATTGAACATTTCATGCATTAGTTGAAATTAATGATAGTACTGCATAATTTTTTTGGTTATGTTATATAAATAAGTGAAGGCACGGTGTGCACAGTGATTGCTGCGGTGTGTGGCGAGTTCGATTCCGGTCAGAACATATATTTGTGTGTTTTTTTTTATACAGGGTGACTGGTAATTAATATTTTTTTTTAATATTTCCACAACTATCACACAACACCGTCTAGTCCCAAGCTAAGCAGAGCTTGTGTTATGGGTACCAGACAGCTGATAAACATACTTATATATTTCTAAAATACATACATATTATAGATAAATAACACCCAGACACAGGACAAATGATCGTGCTTATCACACAAATAATTGTCCTGGTTAATTAGTGACTGATACTTAAACACGTGATTATAGTCATGATTATAAACAACTTTTACTACGGGACCAAACCTGAAATCGCAAAAACTAAAATCATCAAGTTTAGTAGGTACATTTTGACATTGGCTATAGGAACAAACTCGATGTGTGTATGTAGGTACATACATCAGGCCATCATCATCATCAACATCATCAATTTAGCCGAAAGACGTCCACTGTTGGACATGGGGCTCCTCCAAGTGTCGCCATAACGACCGGTCCTGTGCGTCTACCTTGTGGGAGGTCTTCCAACACTGTTTATTCCGGTGCGCGCTCGCCACTCCAGAACCTTTCGGCCACATCGCCCGTTTGCTCTGTGAGCATTGTGCCCAGCCCATTACCGCTTATTCCGATTCTTCGGGTTAAAGTTAGGTAAAATCATCCAATGACAGATCCGTCCCTTGGGTGGAGAGGGAAATAGTGTCAGACTCTTACTGACTAAAAACCTACCCCATTCCTTCGTTGCCTATCGTGCCGGGAGCCGGGCCTTCCTTTCAAAACTGACCCATGACTCCAGCAGGCTTCGACCCTGCCTGCCTGCAGAGAGCAAGCTGGGCCTCTACAGTGCTGACAGCTCCTTGAGGTGCGCGGAAACAGTACGCACCGTCGATGATTAAGGCTCGGTCTGGTCGGTTACCGGACGATCGAACAGCGTGCTACCCATTGCACGCCGTCCGCAAGACCGCGCCTGCGGTGGCCGGAAATCGGGATCGGAATCCCGGCGGCAGCTGGGGCGAGCGCCCCGTTGCCTTTGCCTGATGCGGTAGGCCTCCTCCTTTGCTAGCATTACTGCTTTGTAGAAGGAGGCGACCGCCTGCCATCCCTCCTCACTCCGGACCTATTCTTCGGGTTATTTCGGTAACCTAAGTACTGCGGATATCCTCATTTCTGATGCGATCGCACAAAGAATCTCCAAGCATAGACCTTTCTATTGACCTTAAGTGATTTTAAGCCTTCTGATGAGGCCCATTGTGAGCGACCACGATTCAGAGCCCCTGTGATCCGCCCATTTTCTTAAAATTGACGCTCATAACCTGCCTTTTTTTGGGTGAGACATTATGATATTGGTCTCTTTAAGTCAAGATTGAATAGGTTACTTTTAAGCAAACGTACTCCATCGTCCGCGTCGGCCACATCATCGGTTACCATCAGGTGAAACGCGGTCAAACACGAGCCTATCCGTAATAATAAAAAGCCTTAACCTCCAAGTGCCCATTTTATTCCACCAGCCCTTTACAGCAAGAAATGGACAAAAACAACGACATTCATTCTTCTATTGATTTTCGAATACAAACATAGAACAAGCGAGGATCAGATCAGCCGGAAGTCCATCGGTTCACGCTGAATGGAAGTCCGTCGCATTAACTGGAAGTCCCTTGAGGCAATCTGTGAATGGTATTTACATTTTATTAGTAATGTATTTGGTCTCCGTTTAGTATTCTGAATGAAGCTATTTTCTATATTGCTTTTAGGGTACCATATCTTAGATGACAAAAAGCGAAATCGTTATAGGATCACTTCAATGTCTGTCTGTTAAGACCCTTTTTAAGGTTCCGTATCACAAAAAGGAAAAATAAATAAACCAAAAAACCCCAGAAATTAATTTCGTACATGCGTATATTATTAATTCGAGTTTTTGAAAAAGAGTACTTTATTTTTTAATTTTTTCTTTACAAATCGATAGTATTTCATGTACCGAATCGACCCTCCGCGGGATTAAAACGACTAAAATTTAACGGTGTATTATCTCTTCGTCGGAACCCCTAAAATAGGTATTCATTGCTCTAGACCACTGATTACATCTTCCCTACATAATGACATACCGCTTGTAATCCCCAGTACCGTGTACAGAATATGCTGCAACATTGTGACGTATTGAATGACGTCACCGGTATCCGAGACAATTTGTTACCGGTCCGGATACATTGACATGTGGGTAATTATGTTGTGAATAGGATAGCTAGTCGTTAGAGTAGTGTAGCATCTGAAATAGATAATATTATTAATATTATCATCGACATCATCATCATCATCATTTCAGGCAAAAGACGTCCACTATTGGACAAGGGCCTACCCCATCCCGATTTCCAGTAGTGTTACAAAAAAAGGTCTTTTTATATATATATATAAACTAGTGCTTGACTGCGATCCCCCCTGATGGTAAGCAGTGATGCAATCGTTGATGGTGAGGCGCACTAGTTTATTAAGAGCCTATTCACTCTAGCCTTGAAGACACCTAAATTATAATCGGACGGGAAGACCGCAGCAGGCAAACTGTTCCAGTCCCTCGATGTACGCGGTTAAAAGACAAAGCAAAATGCTTAGTCCGGACCGTAGAAGTTTCAACAATGTAGGGATATTCATCACAATTGGTCACAAAAATTCACTGTTGAATCCGGCTCGTTATATCAAAATCATAATAGCGGACAGACAAGCTGTGTCAGCAGGCGGGGATTCAGTTTTAACAAGGCCTGTGACATAGTACTAACATAAGGCTGGCTTGGTACGCTGGGTTATGTATTTTGTTTTTCGGGTTCCGTACCTCAAAAAGAAAAAAAACGGAACCCTTATTCCTATAAGGGTGAAGAGAGATCCTTCACTCTGTTGTCCATCTGTCTATCTATAATAATAATCCTTCATAATAATAAGATTAAATATTAACTAAGTATTTATACCAAACCTATGTACATAAAAACTAAACTAAGAATGTAAACTAGACATAACAACTATGTACAAATATAATACAAAAACACCAAATACACTCAGGCGTCGAAGTATTCTACCACATCGCTGTCATCCGGAAACGTACCCAGAAGACTGGCAGCATTGCCACGTTGAATGGCATAATAAGATTAGTCCTTTATTTGCAAACATGGGTATTATTTATTTATATACTTTATAGTACACCAAGATAAAAAGATTATACATTTTTGAGACTTAAATAAAAACATACAATGGGCGGCCTTATCGCCATCTGCGATCTCTTCCAGGCAACCTGAGATTGCTTGGACATAAAGTGGGGTTGCACTTGGTGCGTAACAAAAAAAAGTTAAACAAATAAGTACATAGATCTCATATTCGTACATAGATCTCGTCTCGTCTCATAAGGTAAAAGTTCTCCATATTCAGTCAACACAGGTATGCAAATCAACATAAAGAAAAAAGAAATGTCACTCCCTACGACAACAGATACAATACAAAGCATGTCAAGATGTCAAATAATTTTAAAATTCTAAAATTTAATTAAATTTGTTAATGTTTTATTAAATTGTCAAAAAAGAAAAAGAAATTTAATGTCATCGATAGAATGTCACTCCCTACGATAATATCTGTCAAGACCCTTTATCTCGAGATCGTGTGGAGGTATAGAGTTGAAATTAAAACTACATACCTGCTTACTCAGGTCTGCGGTCCTTTGAAGCTGTGAAAAAATTCTGAGTTAACGAAAAAAAAAAGCGGCCGTTTATATCGCAAAAAACGTAAATTTAGACACTCTCAAGGGAATCAAAATTCATAGGGTACTTCCCGTTGACCTAGAATCTTGCAATTTGCCATGAAGCAAGGTTTTATAGCACAAGTATAGGAATAAATCTGAAAACTGAAAATTTGGAGTTACGTCCCAAAAAAAAAATATACTTTATTCGATTCGGAAAAATCTTCGAGACTTGATTCGGGAATTGAACTATTTAAATAAGTTACTTTGTATGGAACCCTCAGTTTGCGAGTCCGACTTGCACTTGCCCAGTTTTTTTATTGTATGTTGTTGATGTTTTTACTTTGTACGTTTGATTTTTACCCGACTACGGCAAAGCCAAAGGAGTGTCATGATTTTGACAGGCTATGTATGTATGTATGTGAGTATGTTAATCTGTTCCCTCATAGCTCCTACTCTACTTATCGGAACTCGACTTATGAGGTATCGTTAGAACTGTCTTAATTGTCCGCTGAACATAGGCTGCGTGACGTATCACAAAACTTGATATGGCGCCCTCTAAAGGACAAATACTAATGAGTTAAAAAATAAAAATGAGATAAATACGTCGTGTTTGGTATCATTTGAAAGGGCTTTACTTGTACATTTCCAAAATATTATTCAAATTTAAAGCTACGCCCTCTAGCGGACAAAAAGTAATGTGTTAAAAAGACACCAAAAATTTTTTAAATAAAAAAAAGTCGAAAATCTAAAACACGACTACGACAAAAAACAAACGACGCTGAAAAAGTATGAAAAAAGATTTTCAGGATGCTGAAATAAACAAGGTAACTGGAAAAACAAGAACAGAACATACAGAAAAGCCGTAGTCTTAAAATCTTGTTTCATACTTTTTCAGCGTCGTTTGTTTTTTATTTGTTTGTTTTATTTAAAACTTTTCGGGAAACGTAACTATTAGGCCAATTATTACTGGACAGGTCCATTCAGAACTGTGCGGTTATTTCTTCAAAAGACCATCTCAGACTCCAATCTGCATGGTTCCCATATGTTTTGACTTAATAGTATCTTTTAAAGTCCATACACAAACATATAATTATGTTTGTGTATGGACTTTAAAAGATACTTGGACTCGTGAGTTTGTTTCGGTGTTTCTTCTCAGGGTAGTCAGCTAGGAAACACCGGCCTCATCTAGTTCAAACTGACGACAAAATAAGACCTGTAAAAGGGTTTTTTAAAATCTATTTGCAAAATAAATGTCATTTATATTTATTGTGAGCAGTGGTGGCCGAGTGGTAGCGGCCCTGACTTACGAGTTGTAGGTCGCCAGTTCAAACCCGGCCAGGCACATTACTTTGTGTAATTTATTTCATCACCACTGCTCTCAAAACGGTGAAGGACAACATCGTGAGGAAACCGGCATGTCCTAGAACCAAAAATTCGAGGACATTCACCAACCCGCACTGGGCCCGCGTGGTGGATTACGGCCCATTCCCTCTCTTAGAGAGGATGCCTGTGTCCCTGCAGTGGAAACATGAAAAGGCTAATGATGATGATGATGGTGATTATTTATTAACAAAAGCAAATACATCCTACAATGTATTCCTAGTACACCTTATACAAGTTAACTGGATAATGTAACAGACTAAGACGGAATACAAAGTTTGGTTTCGCAGTCAGATAACTCGCCCTACAGTACTGCAGCAGACCAATAATACGACGGGTCAAGTTGAAAGGATTAATTTGAATAAGAAAACACTGCACCTTGCTGCCTGAGTCGCCTTTAGACTGTATTACTTGTGAGGTATTTATAGGTAGACTGGTAGCGTTCTGTGAATATTTGAATGCAATTCTGCGGTTTTTAAGCATGCCTGTTTCTGCAACAATGGGTGGCTAGTAAAAAGAAACATACTTGAAAAAATACTTTTTATTACATTCACTTGGATGTGTTATCTCTACCGCTTTTAGGCACGCTATTTACTATTTTCCACACTAGTGCGAAAAAGTACGCGAATTCAATTCTGCCACAATTTAATTTATATACCTAGATATTTGGTTGCATTTATCGTATCAGGCTGTGTGCCAAGGTTTACGCGCGATTCTTGGGGACCCCTATGAGTTGCTTGTAAACCTCTGTTTGTTTATATCTTCTCTCGGCTTCACAATACCCTCGCCTGCGGCTCGGGTAAATACTGCCTCGATAGTAAAGCAGCGCGGCGGTAGCGCTGCAGCTCCGTTGCCGTCGTCGCTTTGCGTCTAATTTGAAGGCGCCCGTGTTCCTTTAAGTTCATAATCCAAATCTTTCGGACATTCCCGCTGCAAACATACTTTTGACATACAAATAACTAGTACAACTTTGATCATAAGTAATTATACCTCTTTTGAGATCCTGCAACTCTGAGATTCTTTATACGTTAAATCTGAATCATGTCTCTATGTCATTTATCTAGACCATTTTCTACAAAGTTAGGGTCAGCTAATGATTATACGAAACCTGTTTTTCGGATAAAAAAAAAACATCATCATCATCATCATCAGCCTTTTAATGTTCCCACTGCTGGGACTCAGGCCTCCTCTCTAGGAGAGGGAATGGGCCGTAATCCACCACGCGGGCCCAGTGCGGATTGTCACATGTCTTCGAATTTTTGGTTCTAGGACATGCCGGTTTCCTCATGATGTTTTCCTTCACCGTTTTGAGAGCAGTGGTGATAAATTAAATTACACAAAGTAGTGCGCCTGGCTGGGTTTGAACCCGCGACCTACAATTCGTAAGTCGGGGCCATTACCACTCGGCCACCACTGCTCAAAAAAAAAAAAAATATTTATTTCTCAAAGATAAGTAAGAAACAAGAAAGTCCAGGGAGCAGGCTCTGTAGTTCTATCAAGTTTTAAATCAGAATAGTTATTTTAACAAAACTAATTATTTATCTAATGAGTTGCGCATTACAAGAAAAAATTAATGGATTGTATGAGAAGAGATATGAAAGAAAAGGAAATAAGTGATAGCGTGACAGATGACAGAACAGAATGGTAGAAAAAAAACTTGTTGCGCCGACCCCAATTTTTTTTTATGTAGAAAAATCATCCAATGACATTTCCCGCCCTTGGGTGGAGTGGGACATAGTACCAGACTTTTACTGACTAAAAACCTACTCATGGGCCTTCTTTGCCTTCGTTTCAAGGCCCCGGGTTACACTTTCACAAAACCCATGGGCCGATTCCAAATGAAGATGATGATCGTGAATACGAAAGCCCATTTGTGTTATTGCATAAATATTCTGATCTCACCACCCAGTGACTTGGGCTCTGGAGAGGTATGAAAATGCTTACCAGGGCCCTGGAACCAAGGCAAAGAAGGAACGGGGTAGGTTTTTAGTCAGTAAAAGCCTGACACCATCGCCCGCCCTGTCCACGGGCGTGGAGATGTCATTGGATAATTTTCCCAACTACAAAAAAAAAATGCTGATGGTCGTGCTTTCATGATTCTAGACTTACAACGATAAAAACACGTAAAACACTCCCCATATTGATTTTACATTGCATAATAAATAATATTTTAGATCCGAATCTGACGTTTGTATAATGAGGTATTTAACTCACGTACAACAAACTTTATTACATTGAAATAAAGTTCGAAATCGTTTGCAACGATTTTATCGATAAGTATCTTGGTAATGAGAAAATAGGAGAGGCAATTTTCCGGTTTGAGCGGTACAAATATGTTTATGTACCCAATCGTTATGTATTAGCGGATTTGGTATCTTATTGGGGATATATTTTTGTCTATTTAGTTATTTTATTAACAATGATTGCGTGTTAACTGGACTGTGAAAGATTGGATGCCTTAGCTCTGTTTCTGGGTACCGGGTTCAGGATGTCGGCAATTTCCTGCATGGTCTGCAATATTATTTGCAATTATTGGTGATATAGTTCTTTTTGAACGTTTGTAGAACTCCTAAGTTCTACCATAGGTATGTTCCACCGTAGGTGCGGGCTTGCGGATGGCGAGCATTGGTTAGCTCGCTGTCCGACCGTCCGGTAACCGCCCGGACCGAGCCCAAGTCGTCGACGGCGTGTACTGTTCCCGCGCGCCTCAAGGAGTTGTCAGTAAACCGTAGGGGCCCAGCAGGGTCGAAGCCATGGCTAATGTGAAAGTGAACAACAGGGCTGTAGAATGAAGGTAAAGAAGTAACGGTGTGGGTTTTTTAGTCAGTAAAAGTCTGACACAAAAAAAACTTAGGTATGGTGGTCCTTTATTCTCGCGCTCTAGGGCGGGGCGGGAGGGTAAGTCAAATTTTTACTGAGTGAAAACATACCTATGTCCCTTTTTTGTCTTCAATCCATGACCCCAGTAGGCTTTGGCCTTGGGCCTCTACGGTTTTGCTGACATCTCTTTGAGGTGCGTATGGAACGCTATGCCGTCGACGACTTCGGCTCGGTCCGGACGGTGAGATACTCATTGCTCGTTGACTGCAAGCCACGGTGGCTGGAAGTCGGCGCCGTTATTACGACACGTTTTGAGATTTGAAGCAAACAAAATTCGTTTCTAAATCGAACCATAGTTTTAATTTCCTATGCTTACTCATTTTTTTTTAGAGCCTGAACTTTTTTTTTCAAATGGTTTTGACATTCGAAATTCAAATCACATTATTCTTTATGGAACATCCATACTATATTAGATCCCTAAGAACAGAATGACTTGCTTTAAACACCGTTAAATTATCATCGTTTTAATCCCGTGGAGGGTCGATCCGGTACATGAAACACTATCGATTTGTTAAGATAAAATTAAAAATTAAAAAAAAAATTTTTTTTCTAAAACTCGAATTAATATACGCATTAATAGGACGCGTACGAAATTAATTTCTTTAAGTAAATGTCAGCTGAGCGAGTCCGATCACCTGTAGGTATTTAGTACGCAACGAACGACAACATGCGTTTATTAATTCGAGTTTTAGAAAAAAAGTTCTTTAAAAAACCTTCATTCTAGCGGAGTCGGGTAAAAAAGTTATTGTTGCTGTTAAAAGAAAGATGTGTCTCCGCATGTTGGTTGAAATAAGCTCTTTGAAAGACATCCATCCTTCTACATATAAATAATACAATAGCCATAAACAAGATCGTTTTAAATTACAACGCACTAATTATAGTCAAGTACAAACAAAACATATTTTATGACGAAATAACCCCTTTAATAATATCAAATATCGTCACTGCTGGGGTACTTTCGACCTCGGAAGGGTAACTTCACACTTCAAAAATGAA
The DNA here is from genome assembly GCA_958295575.1 of Leucania comma. Classification (NCBI taxonomy): domain Eukaryota; kingdom Metazoa; phylum Arthropoda; class Insecta; order Lepidoptera; family Noctuidae; genus Leucania; species Leucania comma. Next base: position 2,824,403 of record OY282484.1, read on the forward strand.
AGGCGTAAAGTTGCGGTTAGGGCGTGTGAACACGAGTTACTTACATTTCACGATTCTGGGCAATATTATGGGATTAGTGCGTCATGAAAACCAGCAATTTTTTGTATTTTTTTTTTCTTCTGGACCAGCGTCTATCATCACTTACTATCAGGTGAAGTGATTGTTAAACGTGAGTATACATAAATAATTTTGAAGTGTCCAATTTACCTATATTTGTAATAAAAGAATAAAACATTTTTATTAAATGAAAGTATATTCGAATGCAATATTTAGCAATTTTTGTCATTTATGATTATATGAAGCAACATGACAAAATGCAACATTGGAAATTTTATCAATAAGAATATTTCAAGCAGATTTCTTTTCACCGGAAAGCATTACCTAAATAACTAAAAAATATTCAGACATTTTAAAGAAAGAAAAATTATATATTATTACCGAAAACCTTTGCCCAGCAATGGGATTAAAGTAACTAAAAGCTAACTTTGACCTTATGTCTTCTGTTTATTAATCGAGTTTAGCGAGTTCAAAATTTTGCAAAAATAAAATTAAAAATAGATAGTTCAAAACAAAAAAAATATGAATTTATGATGTGGTAGGCTGGAAGAGATATCTGTAGAAATAAGCATCACTTATGTACTTACTTTTCTGTTTCTGTATTATTTTCTTCTATTATTATGTGTACATGAATTGTTAAATATAAAAAAATATATATAATTGCTCCGTAACTGAAATCGTGCAAAAAAAAATCCTGTGTGTTACTAGCTTTAGAAAACTGACACTCCGTTGCCGGCGTGGATTAACGGGCGAATATTATTAAATAATAAAGTAGACTGATTCAGGGCCTCTGCCAGGGTCTAAATAATTCTCTCTGGCAAATTCCCCGTCTGGTATTGATGAAGTCCTAGCTACATGGAATTTTCTTGAATGGTGATTGCTGTTTGCGTAATTAAAGAAAAGGGTTTCTGAATTTAGGGGTAAACAGACCCCTGCATGTTATTAAATTATGTTTCACTGGTTTGCTGTGCGTGTTTATATAGTTTACATGATCAGAGTCACTTGTCACTACGATAACTAATAGGTTCACTGATTCAGAGAAATAAAAATCTGGGTAGAAAATATACGAGTCTATTATTCGGTAATAAATACGGAATACAATCGTTCGGGTGCGCGGACGGGACGCAACTGGCTTAAGAGGCGGGGGTGCGCTTACACACACCGCGTTCGCTACAAATGTTTAAATGACAAGTTTACTTTTAAGGTCTGAAATCATCTAATGACATTTACCGCTCTAGGGTGGAGCGGGCGTCTAAAACCAAAACCCCGATCCTGACTCCCAGCCATGGCAGGCGTGGGCTTGCGGACGACGAGTAATGGGTAGCTCGCCGTACGGCCTTCGGCGTTAACGACACGTACTTATCCACGCGTGCTTCAAAGAGATGTCAGCAAAACTGTAGAGGCCTAGCAACGCAAAGGACAAGTGACGTACAAACATAAGTGTAGTTTTAATTACTAAAAGTCTGGCATGACCTTTCGTTCAATCCTAAAGCGGGAGAAGTCTTTGGATTCCCACCTTAATAAAACAAGGGGACAGATCACCCTAAAATCAATAAAAATGCACTACAGTGCAGTGTAATAAAATGATTTTTCGAATTTTAAAATTAACAACCATATTGAAAGTGTTCACAATTTGTGAATGTATTTTATATAAAGCCGAACAAAAGGGTTTACGCCCCGCTAGCTATCACACGGCGCGAACAAAACGATGTTAATTACCTTTTAATTAAGAGTATGTTGCGCCGATATAATCTATATTTTATTATGGATCATGTATGTTTTAAAGTAGGATAGTTTAACCGCTACGATCGTGGTATAACCTACATAATGTTAAAAAATAAACAAGATCGAGTCGTACTCACGCACTGAGGGTTCGGTACAAGCTAACTTATAGCTGATTTTTCCGAATCGCAAAAAATATTTTTTTTTGTGACGTTTTCAGATGTATTCCTATACTTGTGCTATAAGACCATGCTTCATGCCAAATTTCAGGGTTCTAGGTCAATGGGAAGTGCCTTATGAAATTTGATTCCCTTGAGAGTGTCGAAATGTACGTTTTTTGCGACATAAACGTCCATAACTTTTTTTTTCATAAACTTAGAAGTTTGATTTTTTCACAGCTTCAAGAGACTACAGACCTGAGTATATGACAGGTAGACAGATGGATAACAAAGTGATCCTACAAGGGTTCCGTTTTTACCTTTTAAGGAACCCTAAAAAACATATGTTAGTTGTCTTTTATAATTCTTGTAATGTCTATGATTTGCATGCAGTTGTAGCTTATTTAATATTCCCTCACCAGCTATGGTAGTATATGGGTATCTATATTTTTAATGTAAGATTTCAATTTTATAACTATATTTTTTCCTTCACCGTTTTGAGAGCAGTAGTGATGAAATAAACTACATAAATCCCCGATTTGTGCTTTATGGATTTGATGTTGTGTATTTCTCAAATTTTACTTTAGCCTTCGAGGCTAAAGTCAAGCCTATCAAAATTTGGCATTTGAGATGTTTCTAACTAAGTACTTCAGAGCAGCACTTACGTGATTATGATGATATTACACATCTTTGTCCAGATATTTTTGATACACAGATATCTTGTGGATATTATCTAGGCTTCTATAGAAATAAAAACATAAAATTGACCTCTGATAATGTGTTATTTTACGTGAACTTTGGCCCTCCATAATGTACTCATATATTAAAAATATAAAAATGTACTTCTCTAGGAGCCTTGCACATTTCATCGAGATTCTTATTGACGATTAAGGATTTTAAAAAAAAACAAGTATTTCCTGGAACAAGTTTTGTGAAATATTGGAGAAAATCACGGAATTACCGAATGCCTACAGAGTTTTCAGGCGTTATCTCTCTTTTTTCGCGTTGCCTTTTCATTAAACATCGCATTGAATTGCGTTAGATCAAACAACATGCTTTTATACCATACTCGACGTTGACGATAAGCGAGTGAGAAAGTCCCATCTTAATTCATAAAGCATCTGCGACTCGTAAGTTGAGACGTTTCTGTCTTGCCATCACTCCTCTATATCTAAGCTATTTACTTAAAATAAATAATTACAGTACGTTATCCGTTTCCCGTACCTTTCCACTGTCAAAAACAGACTGTTTATTAAATTTAATAATCACTTTCAAATTAATTTTATACCCACCGCAATTTAGTTTGGGATAAATTTAGTTAGTTTTCAACAAGCAAAATAATATTGGACCGGCGTACCTACTCGTGTTACAAACTACTTTTTTTTAGGTTAATACCTGAAATAAACGATAAATAATAGTAAAAATAATAAGGCTCACGTTGGGTGGCTGGATCAAGGGCTTCATTTAGAAAGCAGTACTCCTGGACACGGCTCGTATGGTCAGGAAGTTCCTATCTACTATTTTTTATATTTTTAAATATGTTTATATTTTTCATATACACCGTGAAATTTTAGTGGTGTGTTGCCAGAACGACTTGCCATAAGGAGTACTTTCGAAGCATAAGGTAAAAGTGAAAATAAAAAAACTATTAAAAAAATCCGACATTATTTAAAAAAAAAATCGCTAAGGATCAAAATATCTTTTAATTTCAAAAGTCGGTGTTTCTCGCTATTCTTTGTTTCTTATTTAACACCGACTTACGAAATTAAAGTTATTTTGATCGTTTTAGTGGTTTTTTTTTTAGTGAAGTTTTTTTTTGAAAATATTTTTTTTTTACTTTTACTGTATGCTTCGAAAGTACTCCTTATGGCAAGTCGTTCTGCCACAGGAAAACAAAAATTGTGACATAAATGGCCATATTTGTTTCGTTAACTCAGAAGTTTGACTTTTTCACAGGTTCAAAATTAAAACCTGGTCTGTGGTCCCTACCACAGACCAGGTTTTAATTTTGACTCGATACCTCCACATATTCCCAAGATAAAGGGTCCGTTTTTTCCTTTTGAAATACAGAACCCTAAAAATAATTCAAAATATAGAAATTAAATTAATAACAGTAAAAGTAAAACCATGTTGTGTTATGCTAACCATCAAAAGATGTATGAACCGATTAGACAGCCGTGTCGCTACGTCGTAGTAGACAGATTCGTGTCATGGCTACGCTTGCTACGCGCGTAGCACGTCGTAGCAGGCTGCTACGAGTCAGTGGATTGATCTAAGAACTTTGTTTCAATCGTATTGAATATTTATTTTGTACAGAACATCTATTTTATTTTGGCTGATTTGTTTAACCTTTTGAACCCTACAGTAATGTATACATGCCAAAATAAAATGTGTCCATCACGCTACGGTCACGACTATATGACAGACTTTAAAACAAAATGTTCTGAAACAGTATTATTTTTAGGGTTCCGTATCTCAAAAAGAAAAAACTGAACCCTTATAGGATCACTTTGTTGTCCGTCTGTCTGTCTGGCAAGACCCTTTATCTCGGGAACGCTTGGAGATATCAAGTTGAAATTAAAACTAGATATTGAGGTCTGCGGTCCCTTGAAGCTGTGAAAAATCAAGCTTCTAAGTTAACGAGAAAAAGATACGGCCTTTTATGTCGCAAAAAACGTATATTTAGACACTTTCATAAGAATCAAAATTCATAAGATACTTTCCATTGACCTCAAAATTCATAACGTGTCTTAGTCTAAACGTACCTTATCGTTTCCAACATCCAAGTTACGATTGTGGTCAAGCGCGATCCTATCAACAGTAAAAATAGTCAACTATTATTCCACAATTTTTGTGATTTAACGTGATTGAAGATTCTTCTCTGCGTAAAAGGTATTTTATCTAAAGTTTACTGATTAATGCCGTAATATTAACGCATGATTTTAAACGTGAACGTCAAGCGATATAATGAAAACTTTAAAGTCCCTCATTTATTTTCCTTGCATTTTAATTGTTAAACAATATTCATGGAATGTAAATTATTTCATTAATTTATGTAGGTACATCAACAATATTTAAATTATTCGACAGCCTCCAGTTATTTATACTGTTTTTTTGTTGAAATAATATTTTATTGAGAATTCGCTAAGAAATCTATTATTATTCGTAGTCTCTAAAATAAAAACTATTTTTATTCATTCACTAGTTGCTACTAGCGGTTTTGCCTGCGTGATAGAAGAAAATTATCCCAAGGAAATATAGTCTCGGCATAAAAAGAGCTATTCTATGTGCTATTGTAGGATGTGTTCTACCTGTGTGCCAAGTTTTATCGTAATCTGTTAAGCCGTTCGAGCATGAAGAAGCAATAAACATACATACATTCACAATAATCGTATATGAGGATTACGTGATGCATGTTTTACGACAGTACTGGCAAAATGTAATCTAACTACTGATTACTTAAGTTAATCTAGTAAGATTACAGCATTCAAATTAACAATTACTTCATGTAGTTTGATTACTGTAGTTAAATCACGTAATCATAACTACATGTAGTTAACTACTTTACGATTAAAAGTAGTTAACTACTCCCTACAATGCTTTACCATTTTTCCCTTTGGTAACCACAGGAATAATATTTTTGAATCCAACATTATTATCTTAAAACAATGGCGGACGAAATTTCAATAATATAAATATCAGACGTGCAACTGACCATATGCACGTGTCTCTCTTCCCAACAAAATAAAACCGCATTGAAACCAGGTCAGTGTACAGGTAAACAATTGGTTAATTAAAGGAGAATACACAACACAGATATCACGTGTAATGTGCATTAACTGTAAGTATTTAAACAGTTAAGTAATGTCGAATGAAGGTACAAAAATATTATTTCAGTTGGATACACCTTCCCGCTTCGCCCAAGGTCGGGATATGTATAGGCTCACTTTTAACCATTATACCTGATGGTAAGCGATGGTGTGGTCGATGATGGAGCACGCTTGTCTAGAAGTAACCTTTTTTTTACATTTATATAAACTAGTGCTTGACTGCGATCCCACTTTACGGTAAGCAGTGATGCAATCGTTGATGGTGAGGTGCACTAGTTTATTAAAAGCCTATTCACTCTAGACTTGAAGACACATAAATTATAATTGGGTTGGGAAACCGCAACGAGTAGTCCAATATTACCGATTATAAAACACTTATTACCGATCATACCGATATTTTTTACTTCACAAATATCACGTTTAATGTGCATTACTATGAGTATTTTAATAATTTCATGACGTTTAATCTAGCGGTTCAAAGATGTATGTTTACGTCTCTGCGAAGTAGCTCGAAGATTTTTTCAGAAAAGTTACTGCGGTTTTGGAACGCGAATGGCAATTGAAGGAACTTGGGTGGTTTGTAGTCGGTATACGTTCTAGATTGTAGCTATTAGGAAACACAAACTTCTGCAGAGAGATATATTTATTGTGTATTCAGCAAGCATCAGACTTATAATGTTACAACTGCTGGGACTCAGGCCTCCTCTCTAGGAGAAGGAATGGGCCGTTTGAACCCGCGACCTACAACTCGTAGTTGGGGCTGTTACCACTCGGCCGCCACTGCTCTCATGTGTTTTCAGTTAAATAGTGGAATTCCCTGCTGGAGTTTGTGTTTCCTGATAGCTACAATCTAGGGGACGTTATATCAAGAAAGACTTTATGTGAATGGGCCACATCATCGCTTACCACCAGCTAAGATAGTGAATAAACGTGAACCTCTCAATCATAATGCTACTAGTTTAAAACAAAAGCACTTTTATTATACTACGTTTACATGTAGGCCCAGCCGCGGCCAATCGCCATTGTGTTAACAGAGTTTTCCCGTTTATACAATGGCTACACAATAGTGATTGGCCGAAACTGGGCCCACATGTAAACGTAGTATAATAAAAGAGCTTTTGTTTTAAACTAAAAGCAAAACACTGTAACTTTTTGTAAATACTTTTATTTCACACTTGTACATGTACACTCAGTTTACACCCTACAGTTCAACCGCCAAAGATAGACTACCAGAACAACCACATTCTGTCAGTCAACGAATCCGTGTCACGTCCTAAAGGTGAGGGAAAGGCGTGCGCACTAAGTCAATGGATAGACTAATTTACAAGTTGCATCTATTTTTAATTGTAATTTTTTTTTTGTAAATTAATCATACTATCAACAATTTAATGAACCAAGTTATCAATACTAGTCAAATTGCAAACAAATAAATCTTTAAATGCCCGTATTTATTTTTAATATAAATAATGTTCCCACTGCTGGGACTCAGGCCTCCTCTCTGGGAGAGGGAATGGGGCGTAATCCAGCACGCGGGCCCAATACGGGTTGGTGAATGTCACATGTCTTCGAATTTTTAGATTTAGGTCATGCCGATTTCCTCACGATGTTTTCCATCACCGTTTTGAGAGCAGTGGTGATGAAATAAATTACACAAAGTAATGCGCCTGGCTGGGTTTGAATCCGCGATCTTCAACTCGTAAGTCGGAGCCGTAACCACTCGGCCACCATTGCTCACTTTTAAAATTATAATGATATTATTAGATTTATATTGTAAGTAGAGAAGATAAAGAAGCATTAATCCCATTGCTAAATTTAAATTGAACTAGTGCAATCCTCAGGCTTGCTCGCTACATGTAAGCGATATCTGTACATACAAACGATATTCAAACAACTGACTTTGACTTTAATTGTACCCCTTTGTTATCAAGTATCATTAGGACAGCGAGTAGGTTTAGGTACCGATTTCAAATGTCAAAGGTTCTTTGATATTTAAGTATTGGTGTTGGATAGTAATTAGCGGTTTATGGAGGTGTGTGGCTAGAAAGAAAAGCGGTCAAGTGGCGATCAGGCCGCACATTGTATGTAAAAGGTTTTTCAACAAGGACGGGTCGATGTTGAAATTAAATAAAACAAGCTGTATGTGAGATATTAAAGAAATTATTTTTTTTGTTGAAAGGCCCATTTATACCATTATTTATGAAATATGACATCGTTTAAATGTCCACCGCGGCTTCGAATGGTGGTACGGATCCGAGGGGTCCAATTTTCAATTACTCTACTGCATAGATCCGGCTGATTGCGGATTATTGGCTTAGACCTGCGACTTGAGAAAACCCCATCAGAAAAAGTCTAGCGGGGACAAATCGCACGATCTTAGTGGCCAATTCACGTCACCTCTGCGAGAGATAACCCTACCCTCGAACCGTTCATGCAGAATGTCCATTGTGTCGCTTGCTGTGTGGCACGTAGCGCCGTCTTGTTGGAACCACATGCTGTCCACGTCCATATCGTTCAATTCAGCCCAAAGAAAATTGTTAATCATTGATCTGTAGCACTCGCCGTTGACAGTAATGGCCTCGCCATCATCGTTTTCGAAGAAGTACGGACCAATGACATATTTCATAAATAATGGCATAAATGGGCCTTTCAAATAAAAAAATAATTTCTTTAATTTCTCACATACAGCTTGTTTTATTTAATTTCAACAACGACCCGACCTTGTTGAAAGACCCTTTATTTGTTTTAGTTTTTTTTAGGATAAATATGAAACCTAAGTATTTATACTACACCTATGTACATAAAAACTAAACTAAGAATGTTTCTTCTTTTGTATGTGTAATGGTGTAAAATTACTATCACTAAATAGTATAAATCAAAGTCGCTTCCCGCTGTCTGTCTCTATGTAAGCTTAGATCTTTAAAACTACGCAACGGATTTTGATGCGGTTTTTTTTACCCGACTGCGCCAGAAGGAGGGTTTTTTTTATGGTAAGTAAAATCATCCAGTGACAAATCCCGCCTTTGGGCAGAGCGGGAAGTAGTGTCAGACTCTTACTGAGTAAAAACCTACCCCGTTCCTTCGTAGCCTATCGTGCCGGGGCCGGGAATTCCTTTCGGAAGTTAGGTGAGATAGAGGTCAAACGCGTAATAGGTCCGACATAAGTTGCGGGTTTGAACCCAGCAAGGTGTATTACTTTGTGTAATTTATTTCAACATCACTGCTCTCAAAACGATGAAGAAAAACATCGTGAGGAAACTATATGTCTTAGAAATAAAAATTTGAAGACATGTGACATTCACCTATCCGCAGCGGGCTCACATGTTGGGGTGCAGCTTGCGCACTTTTCCCTACCAGTGCGGGAAAACAGCAAATTTTTGGATTACGATCAATTCGCTCTTGTGAATGTGTATTTAAGTTTTGTACATTTTAGCCATTTTTTAAGGTTCCGTACCTGAAAAGGACAAAACGAAATCCTTATATGATCACTTGGTTATCTGTCGGTCTGTCAAGACCCTTTATCTCAGCAACGCGTGGAGGTATCAAGTCGAAATTAAAACCAGGTTGGCGGAAAATTCAGGTCAGCGGTCCCTTAAAAAACAAATTTCTATGATTCGAAAAAAAAAGATAGTTTATTTCGGAACATATAAATCTGAAAACCGACAATTTATGCTTACGTTGCAAAAAAAAATAATCTTTTTTCGATTTGCAAAAATCTCCCTGGACTCGATTTGGGAATTTAGTTATTTGCATAAGTTAGTTTGTATGGAACCCTTAGATTGCGAGTCCGACTCGATCTTGCCTAGTTTTTTTTTTGTATAATAATATAGGAGTGATGAGCGTTTCTCTTTAAACCATCGACTTACATTCTAAGTGATAGACAAGCTCGTTCATGGAAACTATTTGTCACAATACTGAAACGTTAAAACAAAAGTTCGCTGCAGCGCTAAATTGTCATTATGACGTCTAACAAAACTTTTAAAACTTACAGCGCTTATATACTGCAAAACTGCACTAATGTCATCAAGTCAAGTTGTACGGCATGCAATACATGTAAGTCAAGCAAAGTGATTGTACGGCACGCCTAATCTAGTGCGTAGTACATATATATCGATGATTTAAACCCACGTTATTAACTACTTTACTCGTCTTCAATAAATTAGTTTTGTAGTAAGCAGCTTCTATGTCTCTTGCCAATTTGAAAATTAATGTAACATGAAGTAATTCTCTGAACGGAAATTGTATGTGTTTCATAGAATCCTTTAGTGTATGGGTTCGTTAAAATTTATTATAATTATCATCATTTTATCGAAAGACTTTTCATAGAAAGTGTTTTCTCAGAGTAAAGAGTAGTTTAGATGGAAATTTCGTTTTAAATTATATATCAACCTTTCAGAGGTTTTTTTATCGTAGGTAAAATCATCCAATGACAAATCCCGCCCTTGGGCGGAGCGAGAAATGCCGGGACCGGGCCTTCCTTTCAGAAGCTGAACGCTGTACTTATGAATATGAACAACTTAGGGCGGGTTTGCAGTAAAACGCAGCTGGATAGTGTGAAGCGAAGAAGAGTAGTGGCAAATGGCAAATATTTTCATGAAGTGTAGTTTTTTGGTAGGTAAAATCATCAAATGACAAATAGGCGGGATTTGTCTATTATAGAAGTATAAATATTTTTTTATTTTTTTTTAAACTTGAATTACTATAGGTGTGCATGTACGAAATTAATTTCTTTAAGTAAACATCAGCTGAGCGAGTCCAATGATCTGTAGGTAGTTGTCGGTCGTTGCGTACTTAGAAACTTAAAAAATAATAATAATTATTTATGTATTAATTCGCTACATGTTGCGCATCATTGTTATGTGAGTTTATGAACAGTAAAATAGATGATGTGAAGCAGAGAGCAGTGGTGGCTGAGTGGTAACGGCCCTGACATACGACCTGTAGGTTGCGGGTTCAAACCCAGCCAGGCGCATTACTTTGTGTAATTCATTTCATCACCACTGCTCTCAAAATGGCGAAGGAAAATGTCGTGAGGAAACCGACATATCCTAGAACCAAAAATTCGAAGACATGTGATTTCCACCAACAAGCACTGGGCCCGCGTGGTCGATTATGGCCCATTCCCTCTCCTAGAGAGGAGGCCTGAGTCCCAGCAGTGGGAAAATTATAAACCTGATGCTGTGCTATGCTAAACATCAGCTGAACGAGTCTAATGACCTGTAGGTAGTTGTCGATCGTTGCGTACGAACCTAGTTAAAAAATCAATTAATTAGTTATCTACTAATTCGGTACATATTGCGCATTATTGTAATAAACTCATGCTATTTTTATACTTCTAGGTTTTAAGTCTGCAAAAATGCGGGCAAAGCCACTTGCAGTAGAGAGTTTCAGTATAACATACTGGTTTGTTTTCATACTTCAAAATGAATGTGATTTTTTTACTTGTTTGTATTCATGAGTTTTTCATATTCTGTTTTTCGTTTTTTTGTCGGCAATCAGTTTGCACACCAAAAGCGTATTTGTTCAAGAATTAAATGATGAAGTCAGTTTTATTTTTCACCTGTACCAAGCACTCCATCAGGTGGGATTGCAGTCAAGCACTAGTTTATAACTATTAAAAAAAAAAAAGTACAAATACGGAACATACTTACAAATAATTCCATATAATTGACACGAGCTCTCAATTGATTTAAATATGTAACAAGTGAACCTACTCGTAACATGACTTGATTGATTCGTATGAAAAATTTTGATAATAGCATCTCTAGCAGTATAAATACCGTCTTACAAAAACCCTTTGCCCATTGACATTACTTGTCAAGCCCAAGACAAGATAACCTCGCCATCTGTTTCTTAGTACCCCGGTACCTAAATAGTAGCGGTACCGATTCATAAATACTAGTGTTACCGGTACCTAAATACTAGTAGTACTGGTACCTAAATACTAGTGTTACTGGTGGAGTTTTTTTTTAGAGGCGGGTAACTTTAAATTAAAATGTATTTGAGAGATGATTTTAACAAACTTTTTTGTACCTCAGTTGGATGGCAATAATGTGGCAGATATGAGGTGTCAGCAGGATGGTGCCACATGCCACACAGCACACGATATCATTAATTTGCTGACCGAAACTTTTGACAAACGTTTAATTTCATATGCAACCTCATTCTTGCAATTTAACGCCTTAAGATTATTTTCTCTGGGGGTATGTAAAATTGCACATTGAGCACCTAGAAGACAACAGTCGAAGAAATATTGCTAAAATACAGTCCGGCAATCGGGCATCATCGGAAAAATTGGACGTCTAGATTACGCTACTTAAGCAGAAGCCGCGGCGGCCACATGCCCGAAATTGTAATCAAACAATAATGGCACTAAATCATCTCTATAATAAAGCCAATTTAATGCATATTATAAACACTTTTCTGTACTATATTTCAATTTGAAGTTCTCCACCTCTAAAAAATCACCTTTTACTTAGATACTAGAGTACTGGTAAATATTTGCAGTACCAGTACGAAAATACTAGCATTACCGGTTCCTAAATACTAGCGGTTTGAGATCGCATTACGTATTCACAGATATGTTTGCCGATGTATTTAATATCAGTCTTGGCGCTGTTTTGGCTTGTTATACCGACGGTAGGCTTCCTGATACATAATGTATGTATGTTGAATACAACCAATCGATACGTCTTAGTACCGATACTAAGACGTATCGATTGGTTGTATTCAGGTTTATAGATGAAATTAAGTGTTTCGTAGAGACTTCTTAATGAAATAAGCGTGAGTTTTTCTTAAGGAATGATATCATTAAATAATTCTTCATGCTCCGGTTGGAGCGGGAGGGCGTGTCAGAATTTTACTGACTAAAACCACAACTATGTCCTTTAATTCACCTTTTTAAATCCATGTGGCCCTAGCTGGTATTGACCTTGCTGGTGGACCCTAGCTGACATCTATTCGAGGAGTACAGTAGTAGCACTACGCACTGGTGACGACTTAGGCTCGGTCTGGACAGCGATCTATCCATTGCTGGTCGTACGCAAGCCCGCACCTGCTGTGGCTGGTAGTCAGAGTCGGGATCGCGCCAGCTAGGGCGTTAGGATGTCCGTTCTCTCACGCGTGAAGTCCACACCTAGCATTACTACTTCACAGAGAGAGTCGATTGCCTGCCCTGTCCTCTCGTTTCGGACCATGGCCTAAACCAGGCCCCTGTGCAAGAGGTCGCCGCCGCCATTCACCATCACAAAGTAACAACACTTTGGGATTACAATATTTTTCTGGTCACTCTGATTCTTACATTAAATTCTATAAGCAATATAATCAGCGTTACAATGCTCCAACTGCTGGCACTCAGGGCTCCTTTCTAGAAGAGAGCACGCGAGCCCAGTGTGGGGTTGATGAATGTCACGTGTTTTCGAATTTTTGGTTCTAGGATATTTCGGTTTCCTCACGATGTTTTCTTTCACCGTTTTGAGAGCAGTGGTGTTGTGATAAATTCTATGTTTCAAATAAACTCCGAGCTAGCTAGACCTTCAGAACATTTGTAAAATGTCAACGTCCTACCGAGACTTAAAGAAAAACTACCCTCAGCCCCACCAGAATCACTTAGCAGTTCAGCCTCATAAGTAAAAACTGAACGGTATTTCGTCCGCTCCCTAACTAGATAGCGTCCGTTCCATTTCCGATTCGCATACGGCTCATGTTTATTCACACGGGCCGGAATGGCCGCAAAACGGTTCGGCCGCAAAATTATGAGCAAAGAAACGTGTATGGACTGTATTCATGGTTTGTGCCAAGGTTCCATCGTTTTCATAAGTCGTCTAACTTTCCTTTTGAATAATATTAGGTGGTAATAGGTACTCTTTTTATTTTGCATTAGCTGCTGCTGACGGTTTTACTCATTTAAAAGTTAAAGAACTTTCCAAACGATTAGTTGACACTTCGCGTGACCAAAGGGCTGGCTTTTACCTCGGTCAGAGATTAAGCATTGCCATACAACGTGGCAATGCCGCCAGCCTTTTGGGCACACTTCCAGTCGACAGCGATGCGGAGGAGTTTTTTGACGCTATATTCTAGTTAGGAGTAGCCTTTAGTGTATATATTTATGTTTTTGTGTAATGTTTGTAGGTTTAAGTGTATATATAGTTTTAATAAATTTATATTCCTGTGTAAAAAAAAAAAAAAAAAACTAAAAATATAGGTAAAATGTTGAATTTCATTTTAAAAGTAGATAATAGAACAGTAGTTGGTAAACTTTTCAATTTTTTATAACTTATAGCACTCAGGGATAGCGCAGCTATATTTGTGAAAGAATTTTCATATTATTTCGTGGAGAGGAAGAGAGAGGCCAAAGAAAAGACGGATGGATTTTGTGATGATTGATATGACAGAAAAGGGAGAAAGTGATAGCATGACGGGTGACAGGACAGAATGGAAGAAAGTCCGGTTTAATAAAACTGACACACTAGTTCGATATATGTCAAAAAGTACCAATTCACGGTACACGGTCACCACTCCAGAACCTTCTGCGAGCAATGATTCTTCAGACTATGTTAGTAACCTTGGTTTCTCTGCAGATAACAGTCATTCCCAATGTGATCACGCAAGGATATTCTGAGCATTGGCCTTTCCGTTGCCCTTTGTAATTTGTCAGAGATTACGCACTACAAACTTACACATTTCCTCCTCCTTATAATATTAGTATATTAATATATGGTTAGTTTAGTTTTTATCAAATTTAAATAAGCAATTATTGTAAGGTAATTATGTAGAACTACACTCAAAACTATAAATATAAATATAGATGAGAAGCAAACCCATCAAATGCTTCACTCAGATCACTACCTCAGTACACACCATGCTACTAAAATACGGTCCCAAAAGCAAGCGGTCCATTTACTGTCTCCATAAAATGTAATGATTTCGTAACGACCCCAGCACTCGATAAAACGCCAGTGTAGATATACCCTAATATATATTTTTAAAAGGAAAAAAGACTGTTTCACGATTGGCGTAAAGTTTGCGCGCTGGTAAATGATCTTGTTTGCATTAGTGATGGTGGGAAGATGTAATTTTTTATGTGATTTTTTCTCTGGAATTGCTGAGCTGGATTTTGTGCAGCTCGCTGTCCAACTGTCCGGTAGCCGTCCGGACCGAGCCCAAGTCGTCGACGGTGCGTACTGTTCCACGCGCGCCTAAATTAGTTGGAAACAAACCGTAGGGGCCCAGCAGAGTCTAAACCTACTGGGGCCTAGGGTCTGTTTCTGAAAGGAAGGCTCGGCTTTGGTATGAAAGGCAACGAACGGGGTGGGTTTTTAGTCAGTAAAAGTCTGACACTATCATCCGCTCCGCTCAAGGGTGGGAGATGCCATTCGATGAGACGACTTTCCCCACAAAAAAAAAGCGTAGTTTTGGTGCAGTTTTCTCTGCTGACAAGCCCAAGGTTTGTATTAAGCCTGAGTGGACGGCGTCTAGTGTTTCACGTCCAATTCAAAGAGTTTTAGCAAAACAGAAGGGCCCAGTAAGGTCAATACCTGTTAGGAGACGGTTGAAAGAGTAACCATGGCCCTAGAAAGGAAGGTTCTGGAATGGCGACCGCGAATCAGAAGACGCAGCATTGGAAGGCCTCCCACAAGGAGGACCGTTAACCTGGCGGGGGTCACGAGAATCCAAATATGCTATACGGACAAGACCTGTCGTTATGGCGACACTTGAAGACTTATGTCCAACAGTGGACGTCTTATGGCTGAAATAATGATGAACGCGCCTAAGGAAATTTTCACTTAAAAAATCAATTACAATTGTAGGTAGGGGAAGATGGTTTTGAAGTGGATTTCAAAATCTGTTGTGCGAAGAACAGTTTGATGCTTCTGCCAAGTTAAAAAGAAGCCCTCTTGTTTATTACCATCAACACGATAGCAGAGAACTATTGAAATAATAAAACACGAATGTAATGGTGGTAGACACGCTAGCACAAATAGAAACTGTGTTCAACTGAACCACAGAATAAAAAAAATGATGCAGAAGGTCTGCTCCATTAAAACAACATCACCATTTTACCTGAAAGACGTCCACTGCTCAGCATATGTTTCCTCAAAGCGTAAATCCTAGAAAGACTGGTCCTGGAAATACGAATTCCTGGGGCCTTAATTTGAGCATGGGTCCAGTTTCTGGGAGGTATTCCAATGTTGCGTCTTTCGGTACATTTTCGACACTTTTAAGGCCGCAACCAAACTGACTATCTCATTTGCAAGTTATACGTCCACTGCAAGTTCAGTTCGAATATTCTTAGCGCTTGCTTAAGGAGATATGGCGCGTTGCGCGACGCGTTGGGCGTTCTTCGTACATTGGAGCAGAGGGCCGCATCGTCGCACGCGCAAATTAAAACATGGCAATGTGCAATGGCATGTGGCGTGGTAATGTACGGTCGTCGTTGCGCCGCGCACGTGCTGCGTCTCCGTAAACAAGCCTTTAGGGCTATGTAACTAACTTTGATGCTTCTTAAGTGCTTAGTTCTATAAAGTTGTTAAAAACGCACGTGACAGCTTACATACAGCGATTAGAAAGTGCGGTCGAAATTAGTCTTTCTTTAAGATACGCGTCTACGGGCCCACGCATCGTGTAAACCGTCATACACAAAACACTTACAAATATTTGCTCCAAGCTGAAATCGACCTCACAACACGCAGCGTATTCCAACTCATTTCTTACTTCCACTACACCAACCATATTTTTAATCCATCCGTTTTCGCTTTTTGTATAATTATGGAGTCGGTCTTCTGCACTTGTCTATTGTGTGGCTAAACTATGTATCACATGTGGGCAAGGGAGATTACATTGTAGTAGAGAAATACTCATTATTCCGTAACTTTAACCTTTTGAATACCGTAATTAGAGACACAATAGAAAGACAATAGGTGTGCGGACACCAGTGTCCTCTTGGGAATTAATGAATAATAACGTGTGTTTTGCCCAAACGGGTAGAAAGAGGTGTATGAACACGGAAATTTCGATACATGACTATTTTCTACTTCGACGGGCCGTTTTAAGCTAGAATTTCATTAGACTGAAGCACACGTGTAACTCGCCTGATTTGTACGTGGAACGACGTCGCGTGGCGTGGATCAAGTGTAGCTTTACGGGTCTAGTTTCCATATAAAATGTGTGGAGACCGACGCGCCCAGATCGGTGTGTGTGGCATACGTGTGCGCAGTGTAGTTCTAGCATTATCTCTTCTGTTTGCTGAGAAGACTAACTTACACTGCAAGAAAATTAGAATGTGTTACATGCGCAATTTCAGGAAAATAAAACTGATAAAGAAAGATGGAAATGGAAAGAAAGAAAAATATTTTATTTGGTACACAATCATTATACACAATGTAGAAACAACACTTGAGATTATATAAAAAAAAATAAGAAAACGTGTGTCTCAGGGCTGCACCAAATAGTTCCAGTTCAGCTAAAAAGCTGGACAGCTACGTAGTAGTTGCCTGACTCTAGTTTTCAACTGAACCACAAGTACACGGTTGAACATTGGTTTATTTACCCAGTTATTAGTCAGACAGGCGAAGGAGTGATGGTGGTGATGGTCCCCACAACAACCGGACCTGTGCATCGCATGTCCATCACATGTCCGCGACCCTCACCAGGTCGACGGTTCAACTTGTGGGAGGCCTTTTAACGCTGGGTCTTCTGGTATGTATTTACCACCTTTCGACCTTATTTCCTGCGAGCAATGTGTTCTGACAACAGCCACTGAACTTTGGTATTTCTTCTGGTTATGCCCGTAACTTTAGTTCTCCTGCGACTATCTTCAATTCTGATCCAATCATGCAAGGAAACCCCAAGCATAACACTCTCCACTGCCCTATGGCTGATTTTAACACCCGTATTTATAAAGAAGTAATTGCTTGTTAATAAGTCATTTCTTATAAAATCATTACTTGAAGCTGGAAATCTTCTATCAAAATTTAAATTTTTCCTAACTATAGCATACAAATTGTTACTTAAGTAGTTATTTTTACTCAAGTAATTAGTTTTACTTGTTTTTAAATACGGGTGTAAGTGTTCTGATCTTCTTCTTAGCGTGTCGATGGCAAAATTAGTTAAATTCCTTGCATAGCCCAGTATTCGGCTACGGCAATGTCGTCCACTGATGCTGTCTTTAGGTCCCTACGTGAACGTGATCTTCTGATGAGGCCCAGTTTAAACGACCTCAATGGCCACGTATACCTTCACTGGCAACACGCAGTTATAGACTTTTGTATTGACATTATTGCATTCTAAAATCTCTTAGCGACTTCTTCATACCCTAAAAAACCAAAGACTCCATTCCATGACTCCCAAACCTCTCTCCTCCAAACGGCCTCCCACTCAGCATTATCATCTTCTAAATAAGCTGAGCGACATATTCTTATATCGTTTTACAAATGGCCGTCGTTCATTCGCCCTAAGCGGGGCATTACTCCAGCCGCGATTGCCCACCGCAGATGTTCTTAATACTTATCATGTTGGCTGAGAGAATGGTCGGATGGTAAATGGGAGCATGGATTTACAAGTGTGTTTTGGTTTTTGGTATGGTGATCACTATTTGCTGTTTGTGTTGATGAATTTTAAGTTATTGTTTGAAAAGGTGGGCAGAAGCGAAAATAGTGTCAGACTTTTATTGACTAAAAAACCCATCCCGTACCTTCGTTGCTTTTCATACCAGGGCCGAGCCTTCCTTTAAGAAGCAGACTCTTAGCCCAAGTAGGCTTCGACCCTGCTGGGCCCCTACGCGCCGTCAACGACTTGGGCTCGGTCCGCACGCTTACAGGACGGCCGGACAGCGAGCTACATATTGCTCGCCGTCCACAGGCCCGTACCTACGAGTCCGGAATTCGGTTGGAAGCTTAGAATCACTTCTAGAGAAAGAAAAATATTTATTTGTGACTCGCATAGGAAAAACAATAATTAAATAAAAAAAGGAACTACTCTATAAAAGCTTAGCTTTGGACTAGACGACGTTGTGTGACAGTTGTGGAATATTTTTATAATAAAACTAGTATTAAGTATTTTTTGGAAAAAAAATCTTTGACACTGCTCGATTCCAAAGTTAAATTCATGTGACTCTAGCTGTCACAGGCTGCCTTAGGCGCGGACAGCGAGTAATGGGTAACTCACCGAGCGATTTCAAGGCCGATGCTTGCTTAGTCTATGGGATTGTTCGACATTGCTCGTGGCCCTGGAACGTATAGGGCACCTGAAGGAACACAAGTAGGTGTTAGCCAGTATAAGTCTGACACATCCTGTCGCTCCGCTCAGAGCCGTAAAATATTTTGATTATTACCAACTCAAATAAATAAAGTATCAAATTCTAGTGACTGCTATAGTATATAGTACCGGTTTTCAGTTTGTGATAAACTGATAATTTGCGATACTGCATGCTTCATCGCCGTCCGGCCGTCCGATAACGATCTCGCGCGAGTTTTCGACGGCCGATACCCGCTATGGTCTCGGGTAATTTCTGAAGGGGAAACCGTGAATAAAAAGGACAGCTGAAGAATACAGGTGGATTTTGGTCAGTAAAAGTCTGACGTGCCCTCTCATTCCACCTTTAAGTGGAAGAATTCGATAAATATTGGTTTTATTTTCATTCATCCTTTTTTTTCACACTCCACCGTCTAGTCAAAAGCTTAGCAGAGCTTGTGCTATGAGTACTAGACAACTGATAAACATACTTATATATTTCTAAATACACGCATATTATAGATAAATTACACCCAGACACAGAACAAATGATCGTGATCATCACACAAACATTTGTCCTGAGTGGGAATCGAACCTACGACCTCCGGCATAGCAGTCAGGGTCACTAACCACTAGACCAACAGGCCAGTCATTATAATATAATTAAACACTATAATACCTCCTCTGCATCGCTGCCATGTTTTATGGCAAAGCGTATTGAAGGATATCAAACCACAAAAAAAAAACGTCTTTCTTTTGTCCTTTTTCTAATTTATTTATGGTCACCACCGCATACCTTCCACTCCTCATTACTTGTTATCTCATTAGTCACCCACCTCCTGTCTAGCCGTACTATTTTTCACACAGCCTGATGGATCGTTCCCTTGGGCTTCTTCTACTAGGGATGGGCGTTTCAATAACGAACAGCTTTCAAAGACCGTTTTATGTTCTGCAACGAAATAACCGTTTTTATCCTGCGACCAAACAGTCTTCGTTGCACAAACTAGTCTTCGAATTTCTTTATGCGAATTGTTATTTTACTACTAAAAAAATAAGGTTTAGAATGCATTAATTTAACTATCACACTCGTCGCATCGTCGTTACGAAACCAGTTATTGCAATGAAAAATGAACTTTATGCCTATGAAATACAGCACAAATTTTATTTCCACGCTTAAACCGTCCTCAAAGTAGTTGCGATAACGAAAACGAACGGCGACGAAGTTTAAGGCCAGGTTCTACTTATTTTGAACATTTTTAAACCTCAGGAAATCCGCAAATATAGAAGAAAACAACATGAAAATTTATTTTATTAAAATTGATTTCATGGCCAAGGGTTTGGCAAAAATGAAAACACGGTATAAATTAGTTAACTCGATAAAAAAAATCGCGAATCTGACGCTAATTTACGATATCAAACGTATTTATCTACGAGATTACATTAAGGAAATATTTGAAAGTTACAAAAAACATAAAGCTTGTTATTTAAAAGCGCTTTGCAAAAATAAAAATCTTCAAGATTTGGAATAGTTATTGTTTTTTTTTTTTATAAAAATAAAACCGCTGTTTTGAGGCCGCGAAAACGACATAGTCCCGAGCGAAGTTCATACAAAAAAAACGGTGACTAGAATCGGCCCTCAATGACGTTTTCTGCAACTACTTTACTCAATGATAGTTTCGTCTTCAAACCAGTCGCGACGAGAACCGTTTATAATAACCGTTTCTGTCGTCGCAAGACCTGTTACGTTTCGTCGGTCAACAATTCCACTACTATGTTTTACCCTTATTAAGTAAATAAAAACTAGAGTTTGTCACAAAAACAAAACAAAGATTTTTTTCAACAAGTTCAAAGGTATTTTGGTGATTCTTCGGGCTATGTTTACAACCTTGGTCTGTTATTGCCAAAATAGCAATGTTATTATTTAGACTAAGAACGAGCTAGCTTTCTTGTCACACGAATTATCGCTCAGTTGGTTACATACCTGTATACAACATTATTTTTAGTTTACGAAACCTGAATATAGTTTGTTTAGAATCAGTAACTGAATCGATTCCAATCATTTTTACACCATGTTATATTTTTTCCCAAAAATATTTAAAGGTCACACCACCGACACTAAGTACGACACAAGTCATGGCAGATCATAGCGGGCATGAGGTGCCAGTGCACAATAGTTCAGTCGCCCGGATGGACTGGTGACCATGTGTTTGTGTGAACAAACAGGTAACATAACAACCTTCCTGACAGCCCATCTCTGGAGTTCTTCAAGAGGAACATAAAAGAGCACTTCCTTTCACGACTGACATAAAATTTGTATTTAATTGCTTTTACTATAGTGTACGTATATTTTTATATATACGACTTATATATGTAGGTTTATATTGTACACTTAATTCTACCCTTGATTGTTTTGTCTCTCTGTCACTCAAAGGCCAAACCTTTGAGTGACAGAGAGACAAAGAGTGGTAGAAAACTCATCGTTGAGTTAAGCTCGCCTTTGTACCTGAATTGTCAAACTACTGTGTATTATATTGAATGTGTTGTGTACAATAAAGAATAGAATAACAAGCTTATAACGTGTATTAAAAATAAGGGTGTATATAGTTTACATTATCTTCAATTCATCTCAAATGTTCCAATAACTCAACTCCAATCACATTGAAAATGTTTACGTTTTTCTTACAAATGTGTTGGCTCACACCGTAGCGGTTCAATCGTTCTCCTATAAAGAGAATCGCATCGATACCTCCTCGAGTAAGATAACATTACTGGGAGAGATACGAACTTGTACTGCATCCAAGATGTTGGAAGTTTAGTATGGCGGAAAGAGTTCGAAGAGAGAGGGATCTCATGGTGAAATGGCGACTGCGACTGTCGCAACCCAGTTCTGGGCATGCCTTAATTATGGCGGTAAATAGGGGCCCTATTTGAGGCGTGGCTGGAAAGACCTCACGACGTCCTAACCTTCCGCATGACCCAGGTTCTCACCGGACACGGTAAGTTCGGGAGGTTCCTGAGAGACCCAGCGTGCTAGCTGCAGGCAGGCAGTGTTGAAGCCTACTGGGGCCAAGGGTTTGCTTCCGAAAGGAAAGTCCGGCCCTGGTATCTAAGGCCACGAAGGAACGGGGTGGGTTTTTAGTCAGTAAGAGTCTGACATTATCTCCCGCTCCGCCCAAGGGCGGGAGATGTCATTGGATGATTTACCCACCACCAAAAAAAAATATGTTGGATGTTTACTAAAGAAGTTATAGGTTTAAACCTAGATTAACTTTGTGACCGGTACATGGTGAATATCTCACCTATGTATATGCAAAACGTTTTGGGAATATATTCATTATGCGTACAGCTAAAGAGTGGAATTCCCTGCCAGAGTCTGCGTTTCCTGGTAGCTATAACTTGCGGTTTTTTAAGTCAAGAGTCAATAGGTTACGTAATAGTGATCAAGCGCGAGACTATCAATAAAAAACCGGGCAAGTCCGAGTCGGACCTTCGCACTGAGGGTTTCGGATAAACTTACGAGTACCTTTGAAAACAGTTAAATTCCCGAGTCTCGAAGTTTTTCCTAATCACAAAAAAGGCTCAAATTTACATTTTTCAGATTTTTCCTTATATTTGTGCTATGAAACCTTGCTTCATGCCTAATTTCAGGATTCTAGGTCAATGGAAAGTATCCTATGAATTTTGATTCTCTTAAGAGTGTCG
Source organism: Leucania comma (assembly GCA_958295575.1). Classification (NCBI taxonomy): domain Eukaryota; kingdom Metazoa; phylum Arthropoda; class Insecta; order Lepidoptera; family Noctuidae; genus Leucania; species Leucania comma. The sequence continues at coordinate 2,847,099 of OY282484.1, forward strand.
AAATGTTCGTTTTTTGTGACATCTTCGGGTCGTATCTTTTATCTCGTTAACTTAGACGCTTGATTTTTTCATAGCTTTAAAGGACCGCAGAGCTAAATATATTATAGTTAATTTCAACACTATGACTCCACGCATTCCCAAGATAAAGGGTCTGTAGGGGTCCAGCAGGGCCGAAGCCTACTGGGGCCAAAGGTTATGTGAGACTGTCACCAAAGGCCCTAGGATAAAGGCAAGGAATGGAAAGGTAGGTTTTTAGTCAGTAAAAGTCTGACACTGTTTCCCGCCCCACCCAAGGGCGGGATTCGTCATTGGATGATTTTACCTACGTTAAAAAAAAAAAAAAAAAAAAAAGATAAAGGGTCTTGACAGAAAAACAAACAGACAGGCGGACAACAAAGTGATCTTATAAGGGTTTTTTATGGTCGGTAAAATCATCCAATGACAAATCCCGCCCTTGGGCGGAGCGGGAAATAGTGTCAGACTCTTACTGACTAAAAACCTACCCCGTTCCTTCGTTGCCTATTGTGCCGGGTCCAGCCTTCCTTTCAGAAGCTGACCCATGACCCAAGCAGGCTTCGACTCTGCCTGCCTGTAGCTAGCAGGTTGGGCCTGTACGGTTTTCTGACAGCTCCTTGAGGCGCGCGGGAACAGTACGCGCCGTCGACGACTTGGGCTTGGTCCGGTCGGTTACCGGACGATCGGACAGCGTGCTACCCATTGCACGCCGTCTTCGAGCCCGTGCGTTTTTCCTTTTGAGATACGGAACCCTAAAAATAACTTGATGGGAGCATTTAAGCAATTAGACGATTGTTGCAGTTTCTGTCCTTTTATTCCGAGATTATGTTTCCTTGGAACAATTTTCTATTATCACGCAGGGAAACCCGCTTGCTACAACTAGTTAAAGTCTGTCAAAAACTTGTGACGCAATTTTCATAGATAAAAATTCTACAATTCTTTTCATTGATTCTGATCAGAGTTTATGATTGTTCAAACCCTGGTCAAACGAAACAAAATCCTGTGTAGCTGGCTAGATTAGTAGAGATAGCCACATGATCCTTAATCGATTTAATTGACCAGCAATTCGTGACAAAGCACTAATTGTGTCTTTGTTCGGTGGAAACCAATCGCTCACAATTGAACACAGCAGCAAACTAGAATATGTACTGAATGATATTGATAGTACTAGAGATGACGATCTGATATCAATTAATCGAAGAATCGATTTTGCAGGTTAAGAAAATCGATTTTGAACAATGGGCCGTTTCTTTGAATCAGACAGACACTAGAAATCGAGAAAATTTGTCGTGTAAAAGTATTTTTAAAAAACCTATTTGCAGAATAAATATCATTTATCATTATAATTTATCATTAAAAATACCGCACCAAAATCCATTGCGTAGTTTTAAAGATCTAAGCATACATAGGGACAGACAGCGGGGAGCGACTTTGTTTTATACTATGTAGTGATATTATTGATTATAAAGAGGAGGCCCATGTTACTAAAAGGCTTATGAGTATACATGTGGATGGATGGAGAGGGAGAGGGAGGCCAAAGAAAAGATGGATGGATCGTGTGAAGATTGATAAGAAAGAAAAGGAAGTTAGTGATAGCATGACGGGGACGGGGGACAGGACAGAATGGAAGAAGAAAACCGTGTTACGCCGACCTCAAATAACATGGGAGAAGGGCAGGAAGATGATTATTGATTGTAAGCCAAAGAGTAGTGTTTGTATGTTTAGTTGAAAGAGTTTTTCTCAGACCCTACTGCATAACCGTATTTTCCAAATAGAACATAAGTAGATACGCAGTTCAAGGGCAGAAATTATATATAAATTAATGGTGATCCAATTTGAAGTTCCTGTTTGAACCCCTGTAATTAAGACAGCGATCAATACTAATGCGTTACTCTAACGTCAAATGTTAGCATGGAACAATTCAATCGCTTGATCCTCAAACCGTTCAAAGCGATAGCATTGTTTAGAAACATTACGATCGATTCAATCATCTTGGTATTGATATTAAACTCTGTTAATGAATGTGATATCTTTGGCGTGGATTTTTCATAAGAGATATTTATATTACCTTACCACCTCAAATTCACGTAATTGCCGAGATATAACAACCCCTAAATTGACGAAAAAATCATAACAAAGACGACCTTGAGTTAATCAACTGCCCCCATGGTTAAGTTACAATCGTTTAAATATAAAAATAAAGTACTTTTTTTTCAAATTCGAAATAATTCACGCATGTACGAAATTAATTTCTTTAAGTAAACGTCAGCTGAGCGAGGCTAATGAACGGTAGGTAGTTAGTACGCAACGACTGACAGCTACCTACAAGTTCATCAACGGCCCTCACGGCCCAGCCGCCGCGGGGGTTCCGATTCCGATCCTGATTTCCAGCCAACGTAGGCGCGGGCTTGCGGACGGCGAGCTATGGGTAGCTCGCTGTCTGACTATCCGGTAACCATTCTGGATGGTTACGTTTATGTTTATGGAGCAAACCCAGGTCATCAACGGCGCGCACTATTCCCGCGCGCCTCAAAGAGTCAAAGAGTTGTCAGCAAACCGTAGAGACCCAGCCTGCTAACTGCAGGCTGGCAGGGTTGAAGCCTACTGGGGCCAAGGGTTTGCTTCCGAAAGGAAAGCCCGGCCCTGGTATCTAAGGCCACGACGGAACGGGGTGGGTTCTTAGTCAGTAAGAGTCTGACACTATCTCCCGCTCCGCCTAAGGGCGGGAGATGTCATTGGATGATTTTACCCAACACCAAAAAAAAAAAAAACATTAAGAGATTAATTTCGTACATGCGTATATTAATTCGAGTTTTAGAAAAAAAGTACTTTTTTTTGATCATTAGTGTTTTATGTACCGGATCGACCCTCCACGGGATTAAATGATTAAAATCATCAAGTTACAATTGAGTCAGCCTTTATCTAGGTACGGTGGTAGTAATAATAAAATCCACAAAACTACCTGAAAATACAGACTAAAAGTACCCACCCAGATCTAAATTATAAAAGCACTGAAATAAAACCGAATTTGCATAGAACCGAATTCAAACGAGTGAATTAAAGTTCTACGCTAAAAAAACTCGTAGTGAGACTACATATTACGAACCGACTAGCCGAATTAAAAGTCTGTGTGTCCCAGCACTTACAAATTGTTCTAACCTCCATATTGGCAGGATCTTTTACAAAGAAACGGTGCAGGGAAAACCAACCATGTCTAGTTGAAAATAAGACTGAATTTTCTGCTTGCAAGGTTTAAAAATAAATTTGCATCAACGCGTCTGCAAAGGAATGGGAAACGTCTGTGGTTCTACTTTCTTAGATTTTCTGTGTTGAAATTTTACCAAGGTAAGCTATGCTAAGGTTTATTCCAGTTAAGGTGCGTACAAGAGGATTTAATTCCAAGTTAGCTGGTGATTTCCTAGGGTGAAATAACGAAGGGATTTTGTAATTTCCGAGACTCGGGGTTGCCATGTTTCTTTGGGAAGATGTTGCAATGCTTGGAACCAAATTGTTATTTATTTGAGGGGAGTGTGTGTCTTTGTTTATCTGCAAGTCTCGAAAAAGTATGTGGCATTTGATAAAATAAAAAAAAACACTGTTTTTTTCCAAAGGGCTTTTTCATGCATTGTTGGCTCTAGTTTTCAAGCCTAGAGTAAATAGGCTTTTAATAAACTAGTGTGCCTCAGCATCAACGATGGCATCACTGTTTACCATCAGGATCGCAGTCAAGCACTAGTTTATATAAATTTAAAAAAAAGTTGGTCTGATGACCACATGAATCAAAATAAAGATTTTGAAAATTTTTATATTTTTTTAAATAAGATTTTGAGAAAGCATCAGCGATACAATATTCCCACTGCTGAGACTCAGGATTTCACGCTATGAGAGGGAAGCAGTGCGTTTGATAAATGTCACATGTTTTCGATTTTTTGGTTCTAAGATATGGCAGTTTCCTCACGATGTTTTCCTTTACCGTTTTGAGAGAAGTGGTGATGAAATAAATTACACAAAGTAATGCGCCCAGCTGGGTTTGAACCCGCGATCACAACTCGTAAGTCGAGGCCTTTACCACTCGGCCAATGCTCAATGCTCTTAAGAATTTGACATACCACTAGCAAACTTTTGTCAGCCGTTTCGCTCACGTTTACGGTGAAAATTATCTCAATTAAAACAGACTCCCGGAATGAAAAGTATCCTACACAGCATTATATTTAACATATGCGAAACCTGATTATAGTTTGTTCAGATTACACCATGTTATATTTTTTTCCCAAAAATAATTAAAAATCACAAGTTGGACATCATCGGTACTAAGTAAAACACAGGTCACGGCAGATAATAGCGGGCATTCGGCGCACAGTTTGCTGACAACTCCTTGAGGCGCACGGGAACAGTGCACACCGTCATAATAATAAAGGTAGAACAACACTGCACATATGTATGCTACATACGCCAATCTGGGCGCGTCGGCCTCTACACATTTTATATGGAAACTAGACTCGTAGAACTACACTTGATCAACGCCACGCGACGTCGTCCTACGCACAAATGAGGCGTGTCACACGTGTGTGTCGGTCTAATGTAGTTCTAGCTTTATACCAGTGTATTAAACATAAATTAAATGAAGCCTAAATTACCAGTATCCTATTACATGCCATATATTAGCGATCGTATGCCATGTTGTGTATCCCCAGGATAAAGTGTAAGCCGCAAAACTCTCATGGGAATCAATGAGGTAATCTCGTCTTAGATTGAAAACCGCAAGGTTTAATACAACATGGAATAGAGATGTGTTTTACTGAGATCGCATTTCCTTGGTTTATTTTGACGGAATAATGAATATGCAATGTAAAATACAACACTAATATTTAATTTATATGTTTACGCCAGTGTTTCAAGACCAGTGCGTGTTGCCAGTGATAACATATGGCTCCAAAACTTGGTCGCTTACAATGGGTCTCATCACAAGGCTTAAAGTCACCCATAGTAAATAACACCCTCACCTGCGGCTCGGGCGAATTCGGCTTCGATCGCAATGAAAAAATTTCTTCGCTTGTATCATAATTACGTTTATATATGTCACCGGAAAATTGCAAACGCCGTAAACTATTTTTTTCTAAATAAGACACGGTTATTTTAGAAACTAATGAATTTGGATGTGGATAATCGTATACAAAACTATTTTTCATAATATATCGAGAAATTATAATCTTATAAAGATTTATTACAATCATACGGAGTTTGCAATTTACCGGTGATTTATATAAATCCTTTACTGTCCAAGCTTCTCGTCTGTGGAATGCATTACCTGTGTCAATTAAACGCGCGCAATCACTTCATATTTTCAAAACGCTTGTGAAGGAATATTACTTGTCCTTGTAGTTATGTTTCTATCTGTATCAATTGTAGTCGTCACTTGTTTCTTGCCTATATTTTAGTATGTAGTATGTATTTATTATGTATCTATCTAGTTTTAAATACGAGTATGTACTTTGTTTTTTCACCTATTTGTTTAACTTGTTTTGTTACGCACCAAGTGCAACCCCATTTTATGTCCAGGCAATCTCTTTCCATCCCAGGTTGCCTAGAAGAGATCACAGATAGCGATAAGGCCGCCCATTGTATGTTTTTATTTAAGTCTCAAAATTGTATAATCTTTTTATCTTGGTGTACAGTGAAGTATGTATAATTAAATAAATAATTAAAACTAGTTTTAATACAAAATGCAGTAATATTTCATTTCGTTTCATTTTTCATTTGGACGTGAATGTTACACATTCTATATTTGTAGTATTAGGTAGCTTATGTATCGAGTCAGCTTTCTAGACTAGCTTTGCTGAGGTAGTCAATTCCACAATTCTCAGTTCCATTTTACCGTGATTTCGTTTGTTTCGATAATCTCATAATTTTCAAATTTCCAAGACACTTGCAATAGAAAACTGCTCAAATTTTACATCAAGAGCAAAGTACCAGTGAACTTCACATGTTACAATCCTGCCAAAAACTTTCTCGTATAAACTTGAAGATTTTCTTAAAACAGGCACTCTAGAATAACCACAAATACTCTAAGCACAAATCTCAAGCGAAATTTTAGAGTAATTAATTACTTTCAAATCCTAGTTCAACCGCATTATGTGGTTACAATACAAAACTACTCGCAACACATTTGTGTACAATCACGTTGCTGTAACCGCAAGAGTAACACGTTACACTGTTACGAGTTGTAACATTCAAATCTTTAATACTGAATTTGTAATTGGGAAACAGATGGTGGATGAAGATATTTGGTTACAGGTACTCGTTACGAAATTAGGCTATTCATAATTTCGTTGTTCGAGTTCTAAATTCGTAAATTATTCTGTCTAAAGATGGCGGCTTTTTGGAAGGGATGAGATATTTTAGAAAGCTTGAGTCGACGTTATGTGAATTATTTTAGTCTTGAGAGACGATTTTGCTGAAATAATATACCAGGTTTATTTATAAAATAGCTGAAAGTATTCTTTTTTTGTCTTTTCTTAGCAATAATGGAGTTTTGTCTGGGCTGTGAATTGTTCGAAAGAGTTGAACACTATAAATTTTTCACTCCATAACGATATAAGTTTTCAAAATAAGTATCGAAGATTTGCGTAACCTTGTGTTGTCAAATCATTGTATTAATGTGAAGTTTTGTCCATAATAAAGAATTAAACCTCACCCTCGAGATCGTCTTGCTACCACGTTTTTTATGGCAAAATTATCTCTACTCGTACATAGTTTCGATTTTTCTATTATCTGCTATGTTTATCTGTTAATTCCATTTAAACCACGCAAAAGATGCTTTGTTGCATTAAGTCTGCCTATGTACCATTACCCCCGCTCCTCCCTCTTTTAGAGAGGAGGCCTGTCGTAGCAGTGGGAACATTAAAAGTCTGATGAAGATGATGATGATGATGTACCACTACTGTACATGAAGTTTAAATAAATAAATAAGTTTATGTAAAGGCAGGTTGCTAGTCTTGAAATAAAATCTGATTCGAATTAATTACTCTATGTTGTAGTATATATACATTATAAGTTATACGTAATTAGGTAATTAAATTATTATACGTATTCAAAATAAACTGATACTACTATTCTATTAAATCTTCATCAATTTATTTTATATTCGCAGACTGAGCAACTCCTACAGTAAAATCATCAACCTCTCAATTAAACACACACAAACACCAAAAGCTTTACGGTCTTAAGGTTTTATTTTTGTCATTAATATGTTAATTTTTATTTTCAAGCATGTCTTTTTTTCTTTGTAAATTATATTTTTGAGGAAGAGTCACTTGGACCTTTTTTATGGTAGGTAAAATCATTCAATGACAAATCCCGCACTTGGGCGGAGCGGGAAATAGTGTCAGACTCTTACTGACTAAAAACCTACCCCGTTCCTTCGTTGCCTATCGTGCTGGGGCCGGGTATTCCTTTCGGAAGCTGACCCATGACCCCAACAGGCTTCGACCCTGCCTGCCTGCAGCTAGCAGGCTGGGCCTCGACAGTTTACTGACAGCTCCTTGGACCTATATTTAAGCGACACCAATGGGAGAAGACACTGACTTCTGAAATTCAGGTTTCTACCTAGCTCAGAAGTCAGGGCTTCAAATTTTAGTGTATTATATTTATAAGTGTCAATAAACTATTTGATTGATTGATTGATGCAATAGTCTATTCTCTCTAACTATGAAGTTAAACTGAGATTTTCGCTGTCAGAAGCAGTTTCGTTCACCAAAAGGCTTAAACAGTTTTTGGAAATCAGAACTGCCAGTAATCAAGGAGCTAGTCAATTAACAATCAAGTAAGGAAAAAGTTCGCAGCTCAGTCGACTTAATCAGTTCAATGAATTGGGTCACCCGATTACCCACACAGGTGTTTCCGATTAGTGTTAAGGGGATTACATCTCCCAAATCCAAAAAAAACACCTAGGTTGATTGAAGTTTATAGATTATTCCTTATGTACGATTACCATATAAAAAATGAAGGAGATACTTAAGGACATTACTAATAAATTGTATTGATTACGTTTCTCAAAAAAATGCCCTAACTCTAGAAAAAAATCTGGTAAATAGGCCTTTTTTGAACATTAATTCCATATTTTCTCGAAAACGGCTCTATATTTATACATTAAATTTATATCAAAATATATGTTACGATAAATTGAATAACATGTATTGATTTTTTTTTCTAATTTAATTGAATATCGATAAGTAATCAAGAAAAAATCGAATCAGTACTAACACCCCGCGCGCAGCATCCCCTGTAATGCCTTGTAGAGGTCAATTCATCTCTACTAGTGTAGAGGTAAATTCTTCAAGGTCATTGAGCAATGTAATACCCTTAAGGTGTCCCTTCCAAACTCGCCTATCATCAACGTCGAGCATGGTTTGAAAGCTTATTCATCTAAAGCAATCCAACGCGATGTTTGAAGGAGAGGCAAGGCGGAAAAAGAGAGATAACGCTTGAAAATTCTGTTGGCATTCGGTAATTTCGTGATTTACTGAAAATAAGTGTTTTTTTTTTTAAACCTATAAAAAAGTTTTTTAGAAAAATTGACTTCATTCAGAATGTCGAATAAAATTGCAAGGCTTCTATAGAAGTACTTTTTTACATTTTTAATATATGAGTGCATTATGGAAGGCCAAAATTCATGTAAAATAGCAGATTTTCCATAAGATATCTGTGTATCCAAAATATCGAGAGAAAGATATGTAATAACATCATAATTACGTAAGAGTGGTTTTATGAAAATGTACCTCGGGTTTGCCGCTCTTAAGGGGACTACACTAATTAATATGAGCAATCCAAGAAAATAATCAGTTATGTCCTATATTTTTCAGAGTTATGCTTACAAAAATGCACTAAACAGTTGTTTGTGTTTGTATGTGTTAATAAAACTACGGTCTCTTGCTCGACGGTCTTGGGTGGAGCGCGAGGGCGTGTCAGACTTTTACTGACTAAATCCCACTCCTGTTCCTTCTTTGCCTTTGTTCCAGGGCCCCGGGGTTCACTTTCACTTAACACATTTCCCCAGTAGGCTTCGACCCTCCTAGGCCCCCCCGATTTGCTGACATCTCATTGAGGCACGCGTGGAACACTGCGCGTCGTCCACGACTCGAGCTCAATCCGCATGGTTGCCGGACAACTGGACGGAGAGCTACCCATTGCCCACCAACTGATATAAAATTTCGTGGCTTCTGACCATTTGTAACTACTACTTATTCATTTATTATATACTTTATTGTGTAGTACACCAAGAAACAAAGATAGAAAATTTATATATATAACACATACAGTGGGTTTTTTTACGGTAGGTAAAATCATCCAATGACAAATTCCGCCAGAGCGGGAAATAGTATCAGATTCTTACTTACCCTGTTCCTACCCTGCCTTGGTTCCAGGGCCCTGGTATGCATTTTAATACCTCCCCAGAGCCCCAGACTAGGCCTTGACCCTACTGGGCCCCTACAGTTTGCTGACAACTCCTTGAGGCGCACGGAAACAGTGCGCGCCGTAAACGACTTAGGCTCGGTCCGGTCTGTTACCGGACAAACGGACAGCGAGCTACCCATTTCCCACCGTCCACAACCTCGCGCCTACGGTAGCCGGAAATTTAGATCCGAATTACGGCGGCGGCTGCGGCGTGAGCGCCGTTGCCTGATGCGGTCGGCCTCCTTCTTTGCTAGCCTTACTGCTTCGCAGAAGGAGGCGACCGTCTGCCACTCCTCCTCGCACATACAATGGGTGGCCTTATCGCACTACACGATGTCTTCCAGGCAACTAGTTATTACCTATCTATACTACAGAACTACATTAGACCGACGCACACGTGTAACACGCCTGATTTGTACGTAGAACGACGTCGCGTGGCGTGGATCAATTGTAGCTCTACAAGTCTAGTTTCCATATAAAATATGTGGAGACCGACGTGCCCAGATCGGCGTGTGGGGCACACGTGTGAGCAGTGTAATCACAAAACGAAATAGTACGTAAAGCGTGCTCGAGCAACGCACACATAGACACCTCTCACGGACACGATATCTTGTACGTGACTAAACCAGTGCTAGATCACAGAGTACTTTTTCTAGCGACCGCCGAGCGTAGGTATAAAAAGTGAAGTACATACATGAAACTGAATTCTGTACCTATCTATTTTGTGGTGTAGTTCTACCTTTTGTCTCGAAATATTTTATTTATTCGTACCTAAATAATTTTATTATGGACACGCTCATAAATTATAGTCACAGTAATTCTCATATAACATGCTTACATTACATCGCTAGAATCTAGACCGTGCCTTAGGTCCAATAACCCAATTCTGTCTTAAGTTTCTTATAAATTGCAGTAGATGACAAGTTGCCAGGATTAATCGAGGGGAACGGCGTGCATGACACATCGCCATGCTGTTACCGGTGGAATCAAATATGAGTTATATGGAATATGGAGTTAAATATTAGGTACTTACTTATGTAGTTTTCCTTAAGTGGAAAGTTATTTTACCAAGCCCTTTTTTGCTTTGTTCACTTTTACTTCTTTTGCCATATCTGACATTATTCTACATTGTACCCATAGATTTAAGTACATCATCATCATCATCAGCCTTTTTATATTCCCACTGCTGGGACACAAGCCTTCTTCTCTAAGAGAGGTAATGGGCCGGGTTGGTGAATGACACATGTCTTTGAATTTTTGGTACTTAGACATGCCGGTTCCCTCACGATGTTGTCCTTTACCGTTTTGAGAGCAGTGGTGATGAAATAAATTACACAAAGTTATGCACCTGGCTGGGTTTGAACTTGTGACCTACAACTAGTATGTCGGGGCTGTTACCACTCGGCCACTACTGCTCTCAAAATTTAAGTTATTTTAAAAGATTTTATTACTATTTTGGTGTACAACAAAGTTTATTTGTTTCTATTATATTCTGTTTTGTTATGCAACACTCTTTTTTTTTACGTATTTCTCATGTCATCAAAACATCTCTACCGCTCTGGGTTTAGCATCGGCCCTGACTGGCTCCGGCAATATATTCGACACTGATCTCAAATACTTTAATATTATTCTAGTCCATTTCTCATTTTTAGGGTTCACTATATAGGATCCCTTTGTTATTCGTCTGTCTTGATGTCAAGACCCTTAATCTAGGAAACGCGTAGAGGTATCGAAATGAAATTATACTTAAACTAGCTTTTGCCTGCGGCTTCGCTCGCGTTAAGTATTATTATTAATTAGGTATATTTTTTGCAGCTTTACTGTAGTTTAGCGTATGTAAAAAATTAGGGCCTACAAAAATTTACATCCTCCATCATCCCTTATTTTATCCCCATTGGGGTTGAATTTATCAAAATCCTATTTAAGCGGACGTCTTCATCATAGTAGCTTCTTTAATTTCAGTTCAATCAGTCGAAAATCTAAGAAAATTTATACAAACTTTCATCCCTTTAGGGGTGGAATGTATCAAAAACCTTTCTTAGGGGATGCCTACGTCATAGTAGCTACATGCATGCAAAGTCTCAGCACGATCGGTTTAAAATTGACAAAGTTTCATACAAACTTTCATCCCCTATTTTGTCCCCTTGGGGTAGAATTTATCAAAATCCTTTCTTAGGATGCCTACGTCATAACATCTACCTGCATGCCAAATTTCAGCCCGATCTCTCCAGTGGTTTGGGCTGTGCGTTGATAGATCACTAAGTCAGTCAGTCAGTCACCTTTGAGTTTTATATATTTAGATTTACGATCCTATGAAGCTTTTAAAAAAATCAAACTTTTGACTTAACGGAAAAAAGATACGGCCGTTTATATTACAAAAAACGTATGGTTTGACACTCTCAAGGGAATCAAAATTCATAGGGTACTTCCATTGACCTAGAATCCTGAAATTTGGCATGGAGCAAGGTCTCATAGCACAAGTATAGGAAAACATCTGTAAAATGCAATATTCTAATAAGGTCACAAAACTCTTTTTTTTTCTGTGATTCTGTAAAAATCTTCACAACTTAATTCGGGAATTGAACTGTTTTCATGAGTAAGTTTGTACGGAACCCTCGGTACGCGAGCCCGACTCGCACTTGACCGTTTTTTCTCTTTTAGAATACGCACGGCCATTTAAATGTATTTCAAACTTTATTAAAATTTTACTTCGCAGCAGTCTAAAGCATTAAATTATTTAATTACACAGCGTAGTAGTATTTCTTTATCCAAGTTAGTAAATTCTTTAGTTGAAAGACTGAGCTATAATGTCACTTTTTTATTTGCGTACCAAATTCGGAATCTTTTCATGAATTTTTATTTATTTTTTAATTCTATCTGCCATCCGCGACTCTACTACCATGAAATTACGTCCTAATTTTCGGTCAATATATTTTTTTTTTTAACTAACCCGCACTGGACCCGCGTGATGGATTACGGCCCATCCCCTCTTCTATAGAGGAGGCCTGAGTCCCAGCAGTGGGAACATTATAAGGCTGATGCTATGCTATACATATAAGAAGATTTTCTTTCCTCATTACACTTCTCTCTGTTGCATTTTGACATAAGATTATTTTATTAAGGAAAAAAAATATTTTCCCTGTCTAAAGAATGATTTACTAATTGTCAATAAAGTAATATGAAGTTTAAAAGGAAAAGAAATGTTTTTCCTTACAGAGTTTAAAAAAAATCTTCTTATTATTATTCCGTTTATTTATTGTATATGCATTTAGATTACATTTTAAAATATTTTTTCAAACAAAATCACAAAAACATAAACAATAGTGACGCACCGGTATTGAGAACAGGGTCCAAGCTACCGGCGGTCAGAGCTCCAGAGAAAGGAACCTCCTAACTATACGAGCCGTATCCAAGAGTGCCACCCTCTGAATTAAGCCCCAGATCCGAACACCTAACGAGAGCCTCCTAGGGTGTTGATCGAGGCTTTTGGCTATTAAGCCATTGGCTGACACGACAATCGGAACCATAATTGCTGAGTCCACATCCCACATGTCGACAACCTCACGAGCCGAGTTAATATGCTAGGTTTGTTTATTTTATCGGTTTTCAAGAGGTTCTCCTCATGCGAAACGGAAATGTCAATAATCATTGCACGCCTCTCGTTTCGGTCCACCACCACTATATCAGGCTTATTTTCTTATAAAGGCACTCAATTCAGTTATTGGGAGTTAGGTATGTTTTGAAGTATTATTTTTTAAGAAAATTTTGTTATTCAAAATGTTCTTAAATAAATAGAAACCAAGAGAGAGAAAAAAATTACATTTACTTATCATCAAAACTAATTTGTTTACTAATTATTTCCAAGAATAAACTCGCACTAAGCCTTTTGATCAGCTTATAAAAGAATTTAAGCGGCGTAGTCTTCAAAACAACTGTCTGTACCTATTCCTATAAAAACAAGGTGTTTTTTTTTTAGTTTTTAACCGTACGGATCGAACTTACGAGAATGGAATCTATAACCTTACTCTATACAGAGTGTATCTGACAGCGTACCATAAATAAATACCGTGGATCCAGTACATGATTTTGGACCCCCAGTGGTGGAATTTTTCATTGTTTTTTTTTTCTTTTCTTTTTAATTTAAATTGTATAAAATCGGCCAACCAGCCAACCTCGATGATATATTCGTAAAAAGAAAAAAAAAATATTAAAAAAATAATTAAAAAGTTATAGGGGTTTTTTATGGTAGGTAAAATCATCCAATGACAAATCCCACCCTTGGACGGGGCGGGAGATGGTGTCAGACTCTTGCTGACTAAAAACCTACCCCGTTCCTTCGTTGTCTATCGTACAGGGGCCGAGCCTTCCTTTCAGAAGCCGACCCTTGACCCCAGAAAGCTTCGACCCTGCCTGCCTGCAGCTAGCAGGCTGAGGCTCTACGGTTTGCTGATAGCTCCTTGAGGCGGATAAAATCGTTATTCTAATCAACCACGACCGCATTTTTTATTTTAGAAGGAATGTTTTTCGATAGTATGTATTTTATTCCCTTTTTTCACTAAAAATATTAAAATAACGATTTTATACCATTTTAAATTTAAAAAATGTAAAGATTTTTTTAAATTAATAAAAAACCGATGAAAAATTCCACCAGGGGGGGTCCAGTATCATGCACTGGATCCATGGTATTCATTTGTGGTATGCTGTCAGATACACCCTGTATAGTTAAATCAAAACTAAACAAAGACCAATGTAGAAACGAAGGTAAAATAAAATTTGGAAAATGATATTAAAAATAATTATTGTTAGTTTCGTATTAACTTAGATACATTGACGTACAAAAAATAAAATAATAGAAATCCTTTTCAAACTGAAAATAGAACATTGAACATAATAATATAAAAACATAGTGAAACTTATATGTAATAAAATAACAACATCGTTCCTTCTTACATTTCTTAGTAAATATTATTACATGTTTAAGAAAACATGATATGATATCGACTCGTATGTTGTTTTGGGCTCGAACCCTATCTCAAAACATATATATTACGACTATGTGTTATTATTTCTCTATCATGTACATATGTCTATACATTATACATTTTCTTCCTTTGGGCAGGTGGAGGCGTTTGTATTTATATTTAGTTTTATCTTTGCTATAGTTTATTTTGGCTGATGGCTAAGAAATAAATGCCACACGGGCTGATCCAAGAATAAGAAATACTTTACGAGGTCAGGCTGCGGATGGGTAACCATCTTAAGATACAGAGATTTCTCCGTGTCTCGGAAAGCGTGTCAAACCATTGACTCCGGATGTCAAAATCTTTGACAGTCTACGAATGCGCGATTCAATGAATATGCTAGAAGTACTGCAGAAGCGTGGTGGACGCAACAACACCCTGTAGGCATTGTTAAACTGGATAGATATGATATTAATCATAATAAATTTATAGTATACAAATTCTCCATTCCTTCTGCCTCTTCTAACCACAGGCGTAAGGCATAAATGGTGCGCACGAGTAAGGACTTTAATATTCTCTATAAACTCAAACTCAAAATCGTTTATTTTATACAGGTCTACTTGGGCACTTATAAAACGTCAGAAGCAAGCGCACGGTTCCAATTCATCGTTTCTCATGGGGAAGAACCGGCAAGAAACTCCATGGTTACTCTTTTAAAAAAGTGATTGTTTCTACAATATTTTCATACTACAATTTTAATAGATATGGGAGACCAATATAGACAGGTAAGCTTTGTACTCAAAAGCACAATTAAAAATGTAATCCTGAATCCACGGAGTCTACGGTGTTCTCACATTCACGTTATAAAAAGAAGGTATACAAAAATAAAAATAAACCTGTTAATAAATTAAAGATGTATACAATAATAAATTAGTAGTAAAATTGGTCGGCTATGTTTTATATAATGTAAAAAACATTGCAAAAACAATGCCACAGGAGAGGAAGAGGAAAAAAAGGTATCAATATACATTATAAGGTTTGGTAAACAATGATGGAGCAGTTAATAGATAAGTATACAATAATGCAATTAAAGCTAGTCACATGTGGAGAAGTAGGCATTGCCAAACCAGCGTGTCTTCAACATAGTCTTTAACCTTGTAATACGCCTTCTTGGCATTTGACACATTGACCACTAAGTCTATTCTGCACGCATTTGGCTGAATGCTGAATTTTTTAAGTGCATAGCGCTGATTGTACTTAATTAATATATTCTTTTTTATCGTACCTGTTAGTGATCCTAAGTTTTCCTTTTGTGTTGTTTTACGCGTGAAAATGTGTGATTGGCTCAACGTCTACTATTATTGTACATTTTGTAAAGAATGTATGGAATGTTAAATAATAGATTAGAATGTTCACGGAAAACTGTAATGGTAAGAATGTTACAAATTGTTGTTTTTTTTAATTGATATAAACTAGTGCTTGACTGCCATCCCGGAAGGATGGGGAAGTATGAATATCCAGGCTCTGGGGAAGTATGAAAGTGCATACCAGGGCCCTGGATCTAAAGCCAACCTACTCTGTTCCTTTCGAACAGAGTAGGTTTTTAGTAAGTAAGAGTCTGACACTATTTCCCGCTCCACCCAAGGAGATTTGTCATTGGATGATTTTTCCTACCATAAAAAAATATCCCACCTGATGGTAAACAGTTTTGTGTAGTTTGATCGAGCGAGGGAGCACGCAAAACTGCACTTAAGAGTGGCCAACCCGAAGTACATTTTCATACAACCGCTCGTACATGATTATGATGTTATTACACATCTTTCTTCAGATATCCTGGATACGCAGATATCTCGTGGACATCTCTATCTAGGCTTTTGTAGAAATCAAAACATAAATTTGTGCAAACCTAATCCAATAAAGACCTCTGAAAATCTGTTATTTTACGTGAATTTTGGCCCTCCGTAATGGACTCATTTATTAAAAATATAAAAAAGAAAAGTACTTCTATAGAAGAATTGCACATTTAATCGAGATTCTAAATGTTAACAATTTGTCTCAAAAACTTTTAATGATTTAAAATAAAACACATATTTTTTGGATCAATTTTATGAAATATTCGAGTAAACCATAGAATTACTGAGTTCCAATAGAGTTTTCAGGAGTTATTTCTCTTTTTTCACGTTGCTTCTCTATCAAACATCGCGTTGGATTGCTTTAGATGAAGCAACAAGTTTTTAAACCTTAAGGAGATCTGAATAAATACCTATTTGTTTAATTAATAATTTTGATCGTTTGGCGTAGACACACAACTATTACATACAACGTTAAATTTTGATCGTTTTGATCCCGTGGAGGTTCCATGAAACACTATCGATTTGTAAAGATAAAATTAAAAAAATAAAGTACTTTTTTAAGTAAACGTCAGCTGGTGGGCGTGTCAATGATCTGTAGGTAGTTAGTATCCAATGACCGACAACTACCTACGAGGTCATTGACTCGTTTACTTAAAGAAAATAATTTCGTACATGCGTATGTTAATTTGAGAAAAAAAGTTCTTTATTTTTTTATCTTATTTTTCCAAATCGATAGTGTTGCATTTACCGGATCGACCCTCCACGGTATTAAAACGATCAAAATTTAACGGTGTAACCCTGTGATGATACTACTGCCAATTTCTCACAAATTAGCTCGCGAACTTTAATTTTGAATCAGAAATACAAAACCTTAATATTACTGGCAGTTTTAAAAATACTGAAGGAGAATTTATAACATGCAAAATACTAGTTAGCATTATATTATTAATGGAAAGCTTTGCCAAATTATTACTTAGAAGTAATTGTGTGAGGCGTGTAATATCCAAATGAATTAATGAAGAAAAGAAAGATTTAGATTCTTCTAGTTATGTTTAGTATTTTATAGGGACGAAAGGTTCTGGCAATCCTGTACTGGAAGACGCAGTGTTTGAAGGCCTTTAAGAAGGTTAACTGTCCTGGTCAGGGTTGGGGGAATCCGATGGATGCAAGATGTCAGGTCAGGTCGTTGTGACGGTACTCGGGGAAGGCGTGTAGTGAGGTAGTGAATGTATTTTGGTTGAAGTGATGATGACGTTTAAAATCCCAAAAAATAAAGTTTAATAAATTTTCGGGTTCCATACCTCAAAAAGAAAAAACGAAAGCCTTATAGGATGACTTTTTTGTCCGTCTGTTTGTCTTTCAAGACCCGTTATCTCGGGAACGCGTGGACGTATCGAGTTGAAATTGAAACCATATATTCAGTTATGCGGTCCTTTGTAGCTGTAAAATTTAACTTTTAAGTTAACGAATAAAAAGATGTGGCCGATTATTTCGCAAAAAACATACATTTCGACCCTCTTCAGGAATTAAAATTCATATGGTACTCCCCGTTGACCCAGAACCTAATATTTTGGCATAAATCAAGGTCCTAGTGCACAGATATAGGAATAAATTAATTATGAAAATAGTAAATTTTTTGTTGCATCACGAAAAAAAAAACACATTCATTGCGACTCGGAAAAATCTTCAAGACTCAATTCGGGATTTGAACTATTTACGTAGATAATTTAAGTGTGTGCGGAACCGTCAGTGCGCAAGTCCGACTCGCAATTGCTTAGTTTGTAGGGGTAGGTGGTGTGTGTCGACACCCTTGCACCATCCCATGTTCCTAGGTTGGCGGGGTGTGCCGGCGCTGCCGCTGCGGCTGCTGAGATCCTCAGAAATACCACCTTATTGGTTATTAAAGTTTTGAGCCGTTTGGGTCACGGGATCCGAGTGCGCGTATCCTTTTCAAAGAAATTTCACATCGCCTGATCGACACTTTGCGTGACCAGAAGGCTGGCTTATTCTTTGCCCAAAGAATCAGCATTGCCATTCAACGTGGCAATGCTGCCAGTCTTCTGGGTACGTTTCCGGATGACAGCGATGTGGAGGAGTATTTCGACGCCTGAGTGTATTTTGTATTTTTTTAATATGTACATAGTTAGATCTAGTACACATTCTCAGTTTAGTTTTTATGTACATAGGTTTAGTGTATATACTTATTTGATATTTAAGTTTTTTCTGTTTCTGCAATAAAGCCACTTTTTTACTTAGTTTGTTATTTTTTTTTATATTTAGGTATCGTGCAAGTAATGAAGACTTATAATAATAGTAACAATAATTCCTAACGACTATTTATCTATTCATTTATGTGCACACAAACACTTTACACTTAGTATATGGACATACGAAATACAACTGAAATTTCCTCTTTTCCCCGTTATAAGGCTGAAATGAAAAAAAAAACCTTAATGCTCACCTACGTAGTTTTGGCTGTGTTATGATTAACACAGCCAAAACTACGTAGGTGAGTGATAAACATAAGAGAAATTGACTGACATATCAATGTCAGTCAATTTCTCTTATGTTTATGGATACTATTCCATTCTAAAAAAAAATTTGCTATGTCATTCTGTTGTCGGCTCTTAAGCCAAGAGTACAACACCCTCAATAACTTCACAAAAAGATCAAGTCTATTAAAAGACAGTCGACTTTGTTCCAGTGTCGACGATGGAAGTCGAGGCCGTCGTGGGGAGGACGGCTTCCCTCCCGTGTGACATCGAGCCTGACACGAACGAGGACCGTGTTTATATGGTGCTGTGGTTCCGGCATGCTGGTGGAAAGCCGTTGTACAGGTTAGTGCATTTATTTAAAGGTACGTTTAGACTATGATAACGGTACACTCAGTGTATACATCGAGTGTCTCTGTATGAACACGAGTGTGCAATTAGAGATACTCGTGTTCATATTGAGATATGTTAGATATTAATATGTCTCACTCTTTGCGTAGTTTCCAGTCTGTCTTGCATAAGGCATTATCCCAAGATTAACCTTTTGAATACCGTAATTAGAGACACAATAGAAAGACAATAGGTGTGCGGAAACCGGTGTCCTCTTGGTGCATATCAGTTTAAAAAGAGTTTTGTCTCTTTCACTTACGTTAAGTGAATGAAAAGGACAAAATTATCATAACGCAGAATTTGTAATTGTTTAAGGATTTATAACCTGTAACCATTTGAATACTTGTTTAGTAAAATCTCCTTCTGTTTCATGCATGTCGTGGCAGTCTTTAATTAAGGCTACACTACAAAATGTAACAATGATCTTGACTCCTTACATGTATAATGGTATATGCTTTGTTGGTTGTCCTTAACTAAATAAATAAATACATTGAGTGTCTCTGTATGAACACGAGTGTGCAGTTAGAGAAAAACATGTTCATACATCGAGTGTCTCTGTATGAACACGAGTGTGCAGTTAGAGACACTCATGTCCATGCAGAGACACTCGATGTATACACTGAGTGTACCTAATAAAGTGTCGTAGTCTAAACGTACCTTAACGATTTTTTAAATATACACCGTGTTTCAAACTGTCCACAAATATTGATCCCTAGTGGTAGAATTTTCGGTCGGCAATTTACTAATTAAACAAAATACTTTTTTGTTTTAAACTGTGTAAAATCGGTATCTTAATAATTAATCATTTTTAAATTAAGAAGCACTTTTTCAATTAAAAAACTCAATTAATAAAACTAAAAGAAACTATCTGCTCAGGTGAGCTCGATGCTCTGGTGGAAAAATACTCGTATATATAAATATAATTTAGGGTTAGCACACTATTAATTGCCTTTCTATGAAATAGTAATTCAAGAGTTATACGAACTGAGAAAATAGTATCGATGAGATTATAACTCAGTGAATCCATATTTGTTATAGTGACTACAGTTTGACATATCCGTGGTTTATTTTTATGGTAGGTAAAATCATCCAATGACAGATCCCGCCCTTGGGCGGAGCGGGAAATAGTGTCAGACTCTTACTGGCTAAAAACCTACCCCGTTCCCTCGTTGGCTATCGTACCGGGGTCGAGCCTTCCTTTCAGAAGCCGACCCGTGACTAATCAAACTTTAATGAAAATAGAATTTGACACTGACCTGCAAAAAGTAAGTAGGTAAATTTGAATTACACAGGCTGCTACTTTGCTCTGAAGTTAGAATAACAATTTATATAGTGCATAAAGAAGAGAAGAAAGAAGATTCTCGAACAAAATTTTGCTGGCATTTTTTTAACAGTCAAGTGATGAAAAATATTAATATTATTTCGTTGGTATACAGGGTGTATCTGACATTGTACCACAAACAAATACCATGGATCCAGTCCATGATTCTGGGGCCCCAGCAGTGAAATTTTTCATCGGTTTTTTTTAGACATTTAGTAATTCCATCAACAATTTCCTAGAAATTGTTCTTTATATGGGAGGCCCTGTGTTATTTTTTCAGTGTGAATATAATTATATATATATAATTTTTATGGTAGGTAAAATCAAATCAAATGACAATTCCCGGCCTTGGGTGGGGCGGGAGATAGTGTCAGACTCTTACTGATTAAAAACATTGCTCCTTTCATTGCCTATAATTATAATAATATTCACAATTCACACAGAAAAAATATAGACGGCCCTCGGGTCCACCTCAATATAAGCCTAAAATGAAAGTCCTGTTTTTATGTTTAAAACCGCACCTTAGAAGAAAATGCTAAAAAGGATTGTCATTATTTATCACTAGTAAAGCCAAGACCATAATTGCTGCGTATCCATTTTCCCGGGCTAAAACCTTAAACGAATCGTTATCAGTTTTTTTTTTAATATTTGATCTCAATTTATATATATACTATACAGTTATTTATAGATGTGATGTATAGTATACAAATATTGTGTAGTTATTGATTGTATAGACTAGCCGCTCGTTGACGGGGATAGTCAGCCGTCAGTTATAATGGACCAAACGTTTCGGACGTGTCAACCCGTAAGGGCATGGCCACAGTTTCTACGACACGACGCCGCCACCAGAACACGTCACGATATCGTGCCGCGCCACGGCGTGGCATGTCCTAGAACCTAAAATTCCTAGACATGTACCATCCACCAACCCGCACTGGGCCTGCGTGGTGGATTACGGCCCATTCCCTCTCCTAGAGGGAAGGTCTGAGTTCCAGCAGTATTACATTATAGGGCTGCTGCTATGCTATGTTTCAGATAACTAATAACCTGTGCTATAAAATCGTTAAAAAACATTGTATGCCACTGATACAAATTGCCAATACTGCTTGCAAAGTTTGCGGTTATTGCAAGTGAAGTTACAATACCTGCAAGCTTCATCGATCTCCCGGGAAGCGGCCGCATAAAACATTTTTCATATTTACCACATTTTCAAATGAATAGTGATGGTCTAGTGGTAGCAGTCCCGACATAAAATAAATTACTTTGTGTTGTTTATTTCGACAGCACTGCTCTCAAAACGGTGAAGGAAAACGTTGTGAGGAAACCGGCATGTCCTATAACACAATGATTATATTATAAAGAAACAAATTTATTCAAAGAAACAATTTTGAGCCGTTTGGGGTCGAAACGCTTGGATCATGGGGTCCAGCTTCTTATTAATTTTATTATAAATCAGCGAGCTCTGGGCACAATTAAATAGTGGCGCCGTGCTAGTGCAAACCGACACTGGACTGACTCACAGACTGGAAAACCAATTCGTCGATTGGGAAGATTCCCATCTAGTGGAATCGCGGAATGTTGACGCAAGACAGAACGAACGTAGATACAAGACTACACCAAAACAAAACAAAATCTAATAATTAAATTTGTAAAACTGAACTTCACTAGCAAATATTCCGTCAAAAGCTCTTGACAAATTGCAATTTTTTTAAGTCTAACAGAATAAAAACAACACCCGACAAATTGCCAATACTGGTAGCAATATTTGCGGTGACTGCAAAGGATGTGCTGGCATCTATTGATCGACCAGAAAACGGCCGCGAAATTTTATTTATACAAGGCTTATAAACTGCTACTAAACGACATTTTACATTTAACACAATTTTGTTTATGCGGCCATTTATTAATTGAGATATAATTTTCTTTATGAGGCGGAGTCCCGATTCAAAATGGCTGGGGAGTTCCTGATGGCCTCAGAACCGAAAATTTTGCCGGGTTGGTCTTCTTAAGTTTTTTTTAAGCCACCAAATTATTGTATACCGTATTTTTGGACTTTATGAATTAATTTATAAGAGCAGAGGTGTTATAATTTTGT
The DNA here is from genome assembly GCA_958295575.1 of Leucania comma. Classification (NCBI taxonomy): domain Eukaryota; kingdom Metazoa; phylum Arthropoda; class Insecta; order Lepidoptera; family Noctuidae; genus Leucania; species Leucania comma. The sequence goes on from OY282484.1 coordinate 2,869,679, forward strand.
TTAGTTGTTGGAATATCTTTATTTTTTTTACTATTATTTCCTTTATTTATTTCTTTACTTACCTAATATATTTTTAAAACACTTATATAAAAAAAAAATTAAATATAAAAAATAGTGTACCACCGTTATCGGGAACAGGGTCATTATTATTATTGATAGGCTTGCGGTCGTCCACTGTATCAGTTGATGGTAAGCGATGATGTCGACAGTTAGAAGTAACTTATTCACTATAATTGACTATCTTTGTGTGATGCTTATAATATTTAAGGAGTCACAAGGCGATTTTTGGCACGGCTTGCAGACTGCGAGCGATATGTGAGATTGAGGTTCTCGAGCAAGTAACCAATTTGGCAATAGTATCATCACAACGTTAGGGCATCTCTGTTTGTCGATTTGGACTTTGTTCAGTATGTATATAGTCGTATTTAGTTTATTAAATTGGGTATATATTATATTATTGAGCACCTTAGTAGTCCTGAGTTGAGCTTTGCGAATACTGACAAATGCTTGCACTGAATGGACAGGTCCACTCAAATTTGTATGGTCCTTTCTTCAAAAGACCAACTCAGACAAAAATCTGCATGGTTCTCATGTGATTTGACTGTTACATGCTTACGGTATGGACTTTAAAAGAGACTTTGACCCCCGAGTTTGTTTCGATGTTTCTTCTCAGGGTAGTCAGCTAGGAAACACCGGCCTCATCTAGTTTTAACTAACGAAAAAAAAAAAATTGATGTTTAAAAGTGTTTTTAGAAAACCTGTTTGCAGAATAAACATCATTTATCATTGTATTTTAGTTACAATTCATTAGTATATATTTTGCATAAACACCTTTTCTCTTCTCTCTTTTTTTTTCTCTGCATCATCCAAAGGTTGACTGGTAGAAAACACCTGACGCATTAAGTACGCTTTTGTACTTTTAAGCAAGAAGTATTAAATATATAAATGGGAATTTCTCTCTGGCCCTTCGGAGGACCAACGAAGGACTAAGCCAGTGACACGTTGTCTTCCAAGCGTGTTTAAAAGAATTGTCAGCAAAACTGAAGGAGCCCAATAGGATCAATGCCTTCTTGGGCTTCAGGATTGTTCGAAAGAGTTACCATGTCATAGAACGCAAAAAGCAACTAAAGGAACACAAGTAGTGGTCGTTGTGGGTAGTGTTCCACGCGCGCTTCAAAAGGATGTCAGCAAAACCGGCCGAACCCTACTGGGGCCCTGGGTTGACTTTCGAAATGGAAAACTGTGGCCTTAGAACGTAAAGGGCCACTGAAGGAACAGGTGAGAGGTGTGATTTTAGTCAGGCAAGAGAAGTTATTTTGACTAGCCTGTGGGTCTAGTGGTCAGTGGCCCTGACAGCTGTGCCGGAGGTCATAGGTTCGATTTCCACCCAGGACTATTGTTGTGTCATCATCATCATCATCAGCCTTTTTAATGTTCCCATTGCTGGGATTCAGGCCTCCTCTCTAGGAGAGGGAATGGGCCGTAATCCACCACGCGGGCCCAGTGTGGATTGGTGGATGTCACATGTCTTCGAATTTTTGGTTCTAGGACATGCCGGTTTCCTCACGATGTTTTCCTTCACCGTTTTGAGTAATGAGCACAATCATCTGTTCTGTGTTGTTCTGTTATGTATGTATTTAGAAATATCTAAGTATGAGTATGTTTATCAGTTGTCTAGTACGTCTACTCATAACACAAGCTCTGCTTAACTTGGGACAAGACGGCGTTGTGTGATAGTTGTGGAATATTATTATTATTATTTGTTGATTACCATCTTCCTCCTCCACCACCATAAAAAAACTGCGGTTTTTCAGTCACATTTCTTTTGTAAATAACTGTAAGGCTAACTTAACACAATTTCCAAATCCTTAATACCTACGAAGCACAAAGTTTCTCTTCAAAGACTCCTGCTTCCTGTTAAAAGTTTAAGATGTAACAGTTGCTAAAGAGAGGAACAATTAACACAATAAACGGCGAATGACCTAATTCTGCTATTTTGTTCCGTGATTATGAAGCCGAATGGTCTCACGGCTCATTATGTCGTAATAACATGATATGAGAGAGAATAATGTCCCGTATTTGTGTGTTGACAACGACAAAAATATACAGAAGTCTTAATCAGTATACAAAGAAGGTCACAAGTTGGACACTACTGACACTAAGTACAACACAGGTCACGGCAGGTTACAGCGGGCATTAGACACCAGCGCACAGCTGGGTGCAGCAGCAAAACAATCTCTCAGTGACTCAGATGCCCGGTGACCATGTGTTTGTGTGGGCAACCAGGTAACATAACAAGCTTATAATTTTGTGATTTCTCATTATACAGTTATGAAATTTTGTACATACGTACCATTATTATATTAACTACCCTTGTACCTACAATCCAATATAGAAAATGAAGTTACAATCAAAATTCAAACACTGAAATTGTACTTAAATGCGTTTAGGTAGTGGTTTTAAAGAAACTAAATAATTAATTATTCTAATTATAACAGAAAGTTATTTAGTTGTGTGAACAATATAGAAACAATATAGATGAAATAAAAATATGAAAACATTCTTTATCGATATGGATTTTTGTACATCTAAATGAAATTTCCTGGCTCTTGAATTGTAGACACATAATATGAAACTTTGACGCATCGGTATTATCTCCTCCGCCTACAATTAAGACTTTATCTAGAAATTATCAGACTAGGTAATATTTTTATACGTTTGCAAACAAGTCTAGAGATTCCAAAATGCGATTGTCGGGCATGAAGCTTGGGTTTTATTTCAGGATTCCAATCAAGAAATGTACTTTTTTTCAATTAAAACTTCCTCAGTAATCGCCCGAGGTTTGATAATGGATTTATAGTTGTATACGCTATATTGCTGTAAAGTTTTATCCAAATTAATTCAGTTATTTGAGCGTGACGTTGTAACACACACACACATAGACTATAGAATATTGTGATTGTGCCTACTTTATGAGTGAGAGCTAATGTTTTGTAGTACTTTATAAAGAGTTATTCTTCTTAATTTTCTGTTTAATGCTTTTTGTTTATATGGCACTTGCAGGAATGGTAATGGAGTGTTTTGTCAGATTTAAGGGCCATTGTGTAGATGCCTGGCTTAGACGTTACCATCATGGCTGCATTTTTTGTATACAAAATGAGTACTTATTTGTTTATTTATCTGGAACTGGTCTTGCGATTGCAAGTGTTACTCTTATGAGATCCTGTGTTTGATATATTTATTGTTTAGGCTTAAAAGTCACCCAAAGGGCAATGGAAAGCGCTATGCTCAGAGTCTCCTTACGTGATCAGAAATTAAGTTATCCGTAGTAGAAACAATGTTACCGTAGGTGTGGGCTTGCGGACAGCGAGCAATGGCTAGCTCGATAGAGAGAACCCTAAAAATGGGGTGTCTTGTGACCCAGTTACTGAGGGGTCGGATGTAGTCTTTTCATGTAAAATACCGTACCTATGTTACTCGTAGTTGGGAAAGGACTTCCACGCTAACCTAAAGATCCACGCGCGTCTCAAAGAGATCTCAGTTAAACCGTAGGGGCCCACGGGGCCAAAGCCTACAGGGGGCCGACTTCTGAAATGGTTACTCCTGGTCCTGGGGCGCAAAGGGCAACTTTGTTTTTCATTTGTTATAACTAGTGCTTGACTGCAATCCCACCTGATGGTAAGCAGTGATGCAATCGCTGATGGTAAGGCGCTCTAGTTTATTAAGAGCCTATTAACTTTAGCCTTGAAGATACCTAAATTATAATCGGATAGGAAGACCGCAGCAGGCAAATTGTTCCAGTCCTTCGATGTAACGCGGTGAAAACGACGAGGCGAAACGCCTAGTCCGGACCGTAGATGTTTTGAAGACGTAAGGGTTTTTTTTTGATACTCGCCATACGTCGGGTTGTTGAACTGAAGAAACATAGGTTTTATTTCCTAGAGCGGGAAAAACATTTAAATGATTTCACAACTCAAAAAAAGCTGGGAAAAAACATGGCGAATTGTTTGACCTCTCCTAAGAAACATCAAAGTCCGACAGCTACAAATCTAAACTGATTAACGAGACATCAATCATAGAGTAGATGCTAGGCTTGTATTCGCTAGTGCCGGCCTGCCGGTCAATGTGACAGACGATATCTCAAGCTTGACGTATGCGGCCGATGTAGATGTTTCAAGCGAGTAAGTGATAGGCGTGTGTTGCTTAAGAGCGGCCAACCCGAGGTACATTTTCATACAACCGCTCTTACGTGATCATGATGTTATTACACATCTTACTTTAGATAATTTGGATACACAAATATCTTGTGAATATTATCTAGACTTCTATAGAAACCAAAACATTTTGTGTAAAAACTTATCCAGTAAAGACCTCCGAAAATCTGTTATTTGGCCTTTGATGTATAAAAATTATAAATGTAGAAATATTTATAGAAACTTAGCATTCAGATTTAGTTTGAATATCCATCGAAATCTGAATGACGAAATTTTTTTGCAAAATCTTTTAAGGATTTTCAAAAGAAACATTGTATTTCCTGCAGAAACTTTTATGAAATATTCGAGTAAATCTTATAATTACCGAATGTCAATTGAATGTTGATGCATTATCTGTCTTTTTTCACGTTGCCTCTTCATCAAACAATACGTTGGATAGCGTTGAATGTAACAACAAACTTTTAATTATACTTGCGTTGACAGAGAAGAGGGGAAAGGCTCTCTGAAAATAAAATGTTTCTAACTTCTACCAGTGTCCGATTCGCACTTGACCAGTTTTGGTCGATAGGTTTGCATCTATGGACTATGTCATCTTTTGGTAAGCGATGTTTTTTTTTAATTATATAAACTAGTGCTTGGAAGGACTTGGGGGAGGCCTTTGCCCAGCAGTGGGACAGTAAGGGCTTTAAAAAAAAAAAAAAAAACTAGTGCTTGCCTGCGATCCCACCTGACGGTAAGCAGTGATGCAATCGTTGATGGTGAGGCGCACTATTTTTTTTAGAGGTTATTCACTCTAGCCTTGAAGACACCTAAATTATAATCGGACGGGAAGACCGCATCAGGTAAACTGTTCCAGTCCTTCGATGTACGCGGTATAAACGACGAGGCAAAATGCTTAGTCCAGACCGTAAAAGTTTCAACAACGTAAGGGTGGATATTGTTTTGGTCAACATTAGAGTACGCTTACCTAAAAGTAACGTATTCACTTTTGACTTAAATATGCGTGATTTGAAAACATGCGTCAAAATTTTTCCGTCTGAACTTACCCGTAATTACTCAAAAACCGACTTGAAATATTGTCCTACATAGGTATTTTATTAAAATTCAATCATTCATTCTAAATTAAATTCACATTCACAGCCCAAACACTGAATAATACCCTCAAATAACTACAAAATTCAAAACATAAACGTAAATGAGTACAATTTACCCATCACCCGATAGTATAATGTACGAGTGAGCTCGGAACGATTGTCAATCGATTGTCGTTCCGATATGGCGGGGTATCGATAATCCGGTTTGCGGGGCGCGCCCTCGTTAGGGTACATCACTAACGAGAATGGGTGCCGCTCTAGCTGAAATATTCACAAATATTTTGTTGACACGTGTTGGGAAGGCTGGCTGTTTTTGGAACGGTTTTTTTTTGTTTTGTTTTTGAATATGGAATGATAGGTTATTATGTTAATTAAAATTGGATTAACTCAATGGTTTGGCGGTAAAGTAGCTTGTGTCGTGTTTTGTTGAGTTTACAGACTACAGTATAATTATATAATATAATATATTTCACAACTATCACACATCGTCATCTAGTCCCAAGCTAAGCAGAGCTTGTGTTATGGGTACTAGACAACTGATACACATACTTATAGATTTCTAAATATATACATATTATAGATAAATTACACAGAACAAATGATCGTGCTTATCACATAAACATTTGTCCTGGGTAATTGAACTCACAACCTCCAGCATAGCAGTCAGGGCTACTAACCACTTGACCAATAGGTCAGTCAACAGTGTTCGCGTAGAGTATTTCAAGCACCCATGATCCACTAATCCATCATGTTTTTCCCATCTATGTTCAAGTCAGCATCCAGACGCCGAAACTTTTTTATTTAAGGTCATACTGGTTTCTTCACGATGTTTTCTTCGCCGTTTTGAGAGCAGTGGTGATGAAAAATAACAGAAAGTAATTCATCTGGATGGGTTTAAACCACACGACGATGGGTTTGTACCTCGTTATTCGGTGCCATTACCACAAGGTTTCTGTTATTCACACGGTCCTTTTTAAAGAAAGAAAGAAAGAAAGAAAGAAAGAAAGATAATTTATTTGTCAAACATGCGTTTACATAAACTGACTAATCAGACATGCAAGGTATTAAATTAATATGTTGTGAGCGTCCATGTTTTGCCTATAACGGCGTACAAATTTTGTAGGTATAAAAATTACATTTAATTGCATTTACTTAGTCATTTTAAATTTCATTACAAAATACACAAGAAATAAATAATAATTGATGTCAAGATATGATAGTATAAGCATATTATAGTCAAAAATAAATTAAATTATGTCCAGTATATTCATTATTATGCAGTCAAATAGTAGGTCTCATTCAAAAGTCAATTGATATAAAATTCACATTATTAAATTGTTATTCTTAACCATTTATATTAGAAGTCGGAATAGAAAAGTCCTTTTCATTCAAAAAATCTAAAACATTGTAATACACTTTATTAACTAAAAAATTTCTCAGCTTATTTTTGAAAAGTGACAAGGGCAGTTCTCTCCAACTTTTAGGCAATTTATTAAAAATCATAGGAGCCATACAGAAAACACTTTTGCGCACGAGGGATGTTTTCGCAGTATGAGAGCAAATCCTACTGTTGTCGCGCCTGTTACGTGGGACTACTTCATCTAATCGTTTAAATCGGTGTGGATTTGTTTTGACAAATACAGCTACCTCTAAAATGTACAGACATGGCAAAGTAAGTATTTTATATTTTTTAAAGTAAGGCACGCAACTATCAGTAGGTTTAATTTTAAATATTGAACGAACGCATCTCTTTTGAGCCTTGAACACCGTGTCTTTTTCTGTTGAGTTGCCCCAAAAAATGACACCATAGCGTAGATGAGATTCTGTTAAACCATAGTAAGCTGTAAGTAATGCCTCCACACCTATCATAGACGACAATGTGTGCAGGGCATAGGCAGATTTACTGATTTTCTTGCATAAGATTTCGATATGAGCTTTCCAATTCAGTTTTTTATCAATGTGGAGCCCTAAAAATTTTGTTGTATCTACCTCTTCTATAGGCTGGTCATTGTAGTGTATATTTAAATTACTCTTACTATTGATCCGTTGACTAAAATGTATTAATTTAGTTTTAGTCAGGTTAATTTTTAAGTTATTGTCATTTAACCACTTTACCATTAAATTTATAGAATTATTTATGTCACTTTCATAAGTATCAACACTTTTACAAGGTATCGTTATGGTGCTATCATCGGCGAATAGCGTCAGAGGTTGAGGGAAGCCTTTCGGTAGATCATTTATATATAATATAAATAAAGGAGGCCCCAAAACACTCCCCTGTGGCACACCAAACGAAACTATACGTTCTGAGGACTTAAATACAATTTCATGTTTACTTTTCATATCAATTTGGTTTATATGGGTTATTTGAGTTCTGTTATGTAAGTAAGATTTAATTAGATTGTTGACATTTCCTCTAATTCCATATGCCTCAAGTTTATTTAAGAGTGTACCATAGTGCACATAGTCAAAGGCTTGAGTCATGTCACAAAATACGCCACAGACCGGTTTCCTCTTATCAACGTTATAAGTAACATTATATAAAAAGTCATAAATGGCCATATTAATAGTTTTACCCATTCTAAATCCTTTCTGTTCCTCGCATATAATATTATGTTTTTCTATAAATGAATTTAATTCCTTGTAAATGTATTTTTCAAATATTTTGGAAATTATGGGAATTAGTGATATAGGCCGATAGTTCTCCATTAACTCCCTATCTTCTTTCTTAAATAGTGGCTTGACAGTAGAAACTTTAAGAGCATCAGGATAAACACCTGCACTAATGCTGAGATTGATGACATGACTCAAGTGACCGCAGATTTCATCCGCAACTTGTTTTAGTATATTAGTAGCAATACCATCATATCCCACACTGCTTGTATTATGCAAGGACATTATTATTTTTCTAATATCATCTGGTATACTAGGGGCCATAAACATAGATTTATTATTGTAGTCTAATGTAGATGCCCTAGGTCTGCAGTTGACACCCAGTTTTGGCTGTATTTTATCAATAAAAAAATTATTAAATGCTTCTGCAATAGTCTTGTGATGAGATATGACGCAGCCACCCATTTTAATTTTATTTATGTTAGATTTAGGCACGTTATACTTTGCACGATTGATAATTTGCCACGCAGTTTTCGATTTGTTTTTAGATGTTTTTATATTGTAGTTGTTTTGTGCTTTTTGTGTTAAGTGGATAATTTTTTTGTACAATTTAGAATAATTATATAATATGGATTTATTAATATTGCTACGATTAAGTCTAAACTGCCATAGGAGTTTTCTTTTCTTTTTACTGCATAGTTTGATCCCTTTTGACAACCACTTAGTTCTTCTTATTGTATTTATTTTAACCACTTTTAATGGAAAACACAGATCGTACAATAGCTTGAAAATCTCAATGAAATAATTATAAGCTACATTTGGGTCATCCGTGTCATAAAGTTCTGAAAAAGTAAGATTCATGAGATGGTTTTTAAATTTTACTATATTTTCCGTACTGTAGTCCCTTCTAGTTGCGTACCAATACTTAATACAACATGTTTTTTGTACTGGACACTGAAGCAGCTGTGCTGTATGATCCGATAATGCCCAGTCTAATACTTCAGTCTTACATGCATTAAAGTTATGCGCAAAGTTGTCAATGCACGATAAGCTGGCCATGCGAGTTGGTTGTTTCAAAGCAAGTTTCAGATTGTAACTCATTAAAATACATTCAAAGTCACTAGTTGCACTATTTTGTTTGAGTACGTCAATGTTAAAATCTCCGCAGATAACAATTTTCTTACAGCATGAACGTAAAATTTCACGCAAGAGCATTTCAAGTTTGTCGAAACAATAATTCAAATTATTTGAGTTTGGAATTCTATATATACACACAATTATTATCTTATAACTAGTCAGTTCCACGCCACAGCACTCAAATATGCCTGGAGTTGATAACTTTGCTACTTTTGGCAATTCTTTCCATTGTAGCCCATTTTTTATAAACCATATTTGTCTATGATAAATGGTATTTATTTTGCAAATAGGCTTTTAAAAAATACTTTTACACGTTTCCTAGCTGACTACCCTGAGAAGAAACACCGAAACAAGCTCAGGGGTCAAAGTCTCTTTTTAATTCCATACAGCAAATATATAATGGTCAAATCATACGAGAACCATGCAGATTTGTGTCTGAGATGGTCTTTTGAAGAAAGAAACACACAAATTTAAGTGGATATATCCAGTCAGTGCAAGCATCCGCCCCGCCGAAGGGCGGGATTTGTCATTTGATGATTGTGATAGTGTCAGACTCTTACTGACTAAAAACCTACCCTATTCCATTCCTTGTCTTCAATCCGAGGCCCCGGGGTTCAACCAAGGAGCTCAACTCTCTAAGAAGAAAATCATATAATAATTCCACAAAGCGAACAAAAATAAGGCCGCTAGTTACACAATTTACTAACAAAAGAAAACTATTCCAGCATAAACTACCTACTTTTCTTTTTGACATATTTGTTTTATCTATTCTCAGGGAATGAAAAAATGAGATTGAAAGAGTGAGAGACAAGACAAAGGGTAGTTTATTTATAACCCTCGCTACTCGTAAACATTTACTCTACTGAGAATTGGGACAGCTACCCTGAAAACTATTTTGTTTTTATACTTCTTATATAACCTGGCTTCGTTCGGGGTGGAATTCAATAAGATACTGTAGGTATGCATGGTTATAAAATTGGATTTAAAGTTTCGGAAAGTTAAGCTGTAGTTTGCTAAGGATTTATTATAATTCGACATTTTCTGGTATAATAACCAACGCGATGTTTTGTGGAAAGGCAACGCAAAAAAAGAGAAGTAACGTCTGAAAACTCTGTTAGCATTCGGTAATTCCGTGATTTATTCGAATATTTTACAAAACTTGTTCCAAATACGTGTTTTTTTTTAACTTTTAAATGTTTTTGAGAAAAATTGTCATCATTTAGAATCTCGATTAAATGTGCAAGGCTTACGTATATAGAAGAACTTCTTTATATATCTAGTACATTATGGAGGGCCAAAGTTCACGTAAAATAGTAGATTTTCGGAGGTCTTTATTGGATTTGTTTCACACAAATTTATGTTTCGATTTCTATAGAAGCCTAGATAATATTCACAAGATATCTGTGTATGCAAAATAACTGGAGAAAGATGTATAATAACATCATATTCACGTATGAGCAGTTGTGTGAAAATGTACCTCGGGTTTTTTTTTTTGTGGTGGGTAAAATCATCCAATGACATCTCCCGCCCTTGGGCGGAGCGGGAGATAGTGTCAGCCGCTTACCTCGGGTTGGCCGCTCTTAAGGTCATTTGACTTAATTCATAAGCTTAAACAGCCATAAAATTATCCTACTGCTGGGAGTCACGCTTCCTCATTATGAGAGGGAATGGTCTATAATCCTCCACGCGGGATCAGTGCGGTTTGGTGGATGTCACATGTTTTCGAATTCTGATTCTACGACATGCCGGTTTCTTCATGATGTTTTCCTTCATCGTTTTGAGAGCAGTGGTGATGAGATAAATGATACAAAGAAAAGTGCTTACCTGAGCTTTAACCCGCAACATAACAATCATAAATATAGATCGTTATCACTGAACCACCTCTGCTTCCGATTTACTTTGGCTGAAATAAATATGTTTAAATGGTCGACTTGAAATATAATTATGTACATACTTGACTGGCCTGTGGGTCTAGTAGTTAGTAGCTTTGACTGCTATGCCGGAGGTCGTGGGTTCAATTCCCACCCAGAACAAATGTTTGTGTGATGAGCACGATCATTTGTTCTGTGTGTAATTTATCTATAATAATGTATGTATTTAGAAATATATAAGTATGTTTATCAGTTGTTTAGTACTCATAACACAAGCTCTGCTTAGCTTGGGAGTAGACGGCGTTGTGTGATAGTAGTGAAATATATATCATTCAATTTCGTTGCTTCATAAGAATTGAACTGTATGATTTTAGTAAAGGCTTGCACAGATAGGTAGCTTGCAAAATGCTATAAACTAGTGCTTGACTGCGATCGCATCTAATGGTAAGTGGTGATGCAATCGTTAATGGCACATCATCACTATAAATAGGTACTAAATATACTAGTGCGTTGAAGCGCTCGAGTTTATTTAGAGCCTATTTATTCACTTTAGTCTTGAAAACTTTCTTTTGTTCTCTAAATACGTTACTGTATGGAAAAAAAAATACCAATCCAAATGATGTTTCTAGATTTACTGCGATTAAACAAACAATAAGGAAACCCCTCTCATTTGTCCTTATTTCTTTCTAAAAAATACTCAACAATCAACAAAAACCAGGTGCTGAAACCACAAAAATATCACAGAAAAAGTGAAAAGAAAAATACAGCTACCATCTAAAATATATCCCGTCGCCATTTCATAATTTCTCGGTATCCGAAGCCTATCTTGAAAAGGAGGGTTGTTTAAAACAGTTTTAACTTCGCAACGGTTCCCGCGTCGATCAAACTTGGGCCCGTTTTACACAAACCGTTTATCGTGGGCCCGTTTTACACCAACAGTTTATCGGTGAAACCTGGGCTTTATTTATTGTCCGGTTTATTTAAAATGTGAAAAAGATACGTTATAGTTCAGAAAGTGTATCGGTCTTTGGGATTGATTTATTAACTGGTTTTAGTAGTGTGAGCGTAACGTAAGCGTTATCCGCCTTTGAATGTTTCCATTGCTGGGGCACAGGCCTAGTCTCTAAGAGAGGGAATGGGGCCATAATCCACCACGCGGGCCCAGTGCGGGTTGGTGAATGTCACTTGTCTTTGAATTGTTTAGTTCTAGGACATGCCGGTTTTCTCACGATGTTTTTCTTCACCGTTTTGAAAGCAGTGGTGATAAAATAAATTACACAAAGTAATGCGCCTGGCTGGGTTTGATCTCGCAACCTACAACTCGTAAGTCGGGGCCATTACCACTCGGTCACCTATGGTTTCAGTATCTATATTGATTTATTTATGGTGCATCATCCTTCTTTTAGGTGGGAATTAATGACTTCTCCTGCTTTAGGTAGTACGAGAGATGATCACCATGTACCGGTATTGGTTACAATAGAATTTGGATTCCGTCATGTTTAAAATAGATTTTTTTTTACAAGCTTTAATTTAGTTTTTTCTGACAGAATGTTGGTCTGTGATCAAATCTTGCAAATTAAATTTGATCCACTTCTTCGGTTACCGATTGAGCTGAAATTTTGCATGCGTGTGTAAATCAGGTGACAATAAAACATTATTATGACGTGGAGTTGATTTGATGATGAATTTAGCTTCACTTTTTTTGGACTGACCGACATTTTGACAATTCAAAAGTGCCTGTAATTGGTCTATTTGAAATAAACTATTCTGATCCTGATGGAATCGGAAGATGCCCATAGAAATTCGGTAGTTAAACGTCACAACCACATCGAGTTTGGATTCATTTGATCCGTTTTGATAGTACTTTGGTGCTACATGGTAACCAGGGTCTGATGATGGAGCTAGAAGATGGCCATAGGAACTCGATAATAAGCGTAATAAATAACCTTATCGTGTTTGAGCTTTTTAGAATGGTCTAAAAGAGTATTATTGTAATTTTGAGATTTTATTTGGTTGTGTTTTAATATGGGTGATGAACCTAAAATAAATGTTTTTTATTTTTATTAATTATATAGCTGTATTTACCGCACTATAAAAGCTTGCTATGAAAAAAGTATTATCATTGAAAACTTGTCTTGCTGAAAACTATCTTACTGGTTTAAGCGCGAGCTAATAAGTTAACTCGCGCTTAAGGGCCGGTTCTAGTCACTGTTTTTTTGTATGAACTTTGCTCGGGACTATGTTGTCTTCGCGGCCCCAAGACAGCGGTTTTATTTTTATATAAAAGAAACAATAACTATTCAAGATTTTTGTTTTTGCGAAGCGCTTTTAAATAATAAGCTTTATTTTTTTTTTGTAACTTTCAAATATTTCCGTAACGTAATCTCGTAGATAAAGACGTTTGAAATCGTAAATTAGGTTCAGATTCGCGATTTTTTTTATCAAGCCAACTAATTTATATTGTGTTTTTATTTTTGCTAAACCCTTGGCCATATAGTAAATTTTAATAAAATTAATTTTCATAGTGTTCTCTTCTATATTTGTGGATTTCCAGAGGTTTAAAAAAGTTCAAAATGAGTAGAACCTGGCCTTAAACCGGTAAGATAGTCTGCTAGAAATCGACGATATGTTCGAAAATGGAGCACGCTTACCTAAAAGTAACCTATTCATTCTGGACTGAAAGACCTCCAGGTTTTAGCTAAAAAAAAAAACAGACTCCAGCAGGGAATTCCACGCCTTAACTGTACGCACAATGAATGTGTTCTCAAAACGTTTTATGTTACAAGTGTTGAATTATGACTTCAAGTTTAAGTGTGGACGTAGCCTTGTTTAATCGCCGATGCTCAGTGAGCTAGTGTGTCTCGTTTCTTTTCACTACAATCCCTTTGTCCTGCACTGGGTCAGTTACATACAGGTTGAAGTTTAATGTTATTTTATTATTCGATCGATTTTTTCTATGGGACCAATTCGTGAGTATAATCTTTCAATCAAAACAAAAATTTTCAAAATCGGTCCACAATTGACTGAGACATTGGTGAAAACACAAAAAAATACATACAGCCGAACATAGAACCTCCTCCTTTTCGAAGTCAGTTAATAATAACATACGAGTAAGATTGTTCGTCTTTATAGTATTAGTAAGATGATAAACGCGAAAGTTAGAAAAAAAAAAAACTAATAAGGTTATAAATGCCAAAAAATACAATACAAATCCACTCAATTACTTATTTATTTATTTACATGCACTTGTACAACGTTAAAGAGGATTTTGTCAATCCCAAGCCTTTTCGTCCTCAATATAGTCCTTAACAGTGTAAAAAGCCTTTTAGCAAAGTTTTCGTTTTACAAAAGATTTGAATTTATTAAGGCTTAGTTGTTGAATATGACTAGGAAGTTTATTATAGAAGTGTATACATTGGCATCTAAATGAGCCCCCTATTTTTTTAAGCCTGGTTCCAGGAACCACAAATTATGAATATCACTATATTTTTAAACATTTTTATATTTTTATGGGTATACAAAATATTCTTGTAAATATACTGCGAAGGTAGAGTCATAATATTGATATCTTTAAATTTTTCTCTGAGGGACCATCTGGGACTTAATTTATAAATCGGTAGTAGGTAGTATTCATATTTACACCGTTAAATTTTGGTCGTTTTAATCCCGTCGAGGGTCGATTCGGTACATGAAAAGAAATTAATTTCGTACATGCGTGAATTATTTCATGTTTAAAAAAGAGCACTTTATTTTTCACTTTTATTTTTACAAATCGATAGTTTCATGTACCGAATCGAACCTCTGCGGGATTAAAACGACCAAAATTTAACCGTGTATTATATCGTATCACCTAATTTCCTTCAAAGTAACTGATACTCCTATACTATAATACCGAACCACCAAGTAAAAGTTCCGGTAAATACCAGTTACGTAAGTACGACGTCTGATAAATTGAATGTACTGAAGTATGTTGAAATTACGTGCATAAGTCCGGACATGCAGTTAGGGAGTCTGCCGAAGTATTTGGGCATTATGTCGGGCGCTCGCTCTGCTATCGACTGAACTGTCTTGTTAGCTTGAAGGTTGACAGTTCAGGGACAGGCTTTGGCTTGTTGAAGAATGACGGGGAGACTTTTTAATCGGTGTTTGTTATTGATGGAATGTCTACTGCTCTTAGAACAGGTACCAATTTTAGGAAGGTATTTTTTTGGTTGTTACAAAATTATGCGTTCTTTTTTTTTATAGATTTTCTGAATATGTTCTTTAAGGATAAGGGCAATTAGAAAATTGAGTGAAAATGGTAGCCAACATCGTTCTGTAGTTTTGGCCTATACCCATGATTAAAAGATGTGAGCAGTAAGATTGCTCAAAATAATTACCATGGCCCTGAAACGCAAATAGAAACTAAAAGAATACAGGTTTGTTTTAGTCTATAAAAATCTGACACAGTTCTCGCTCCACTTGGAGAGGGAGAGGGTTTTTGATGATTTCTAACATCAAAAAAAAAAATAACATCCGGGCAAGTGCGAGTCGGACTCGCGCACTGAGGGTTCCGTACAAAATTACCTATGATAACAGTTCAATTCCCGAATTGAGTTACTTAGATTTTTTCCTATAGTTGTGCTATGCCAAATTTCAGGATTCTAGGTAAACGGGAAGTGCCCTATGAATTTTGATTCCCTTGAGAGTGTCGAAATATAGGTTTTTGCAACATAAACGGCCGTATATTTAATTAATATGTAGAATATTAATTTGAAAATCTATTTAGAAACTAGTAATTATTTATTGTTTAATTATATTAATCGGAAAATTTATATTTATTTAGAAATTGTAATGCAAATGTCTTGTTTGATATTTTATGCATGCATTATTATAATAATTTTATGAAATGTAAATTTTTAAACAGTCATTCTCTATGGAAATAAAGAGGCTATAATAAATAAATAAATAATAAACGGCCGTATCTTTTTTTCTCGGTTTTTCACAGCTTCTAGACACTGCAGACTTGAATATATGGTTTTAATTTCAGCTCAATACCTCTACGTTTTACGTTTCTTAAATCTGAGACAAAGGGTCTTGACAGACACACAGACAGACGGATAACAAAGTGATCCTATAAGGGTTCCGTGTTTTTCCTTTTGAGGTTCGAAACCCTATAAAAAGAGAAGTGGATAAAAAATATGAATTTGTGTGTGTTCTATTGAACGAGTTACTTTGACATCTTTATAGAGGAGACGATTGCGAAAGCAAACTACGCTACCTGTTTCTTCAAAGTAACACAATTATAGACAAAACTGTTTCAAATCAATCGCTATTCGTCACGTCACATTGCCTTCACGATATTTTCACAACAAATTATTCTATACACATTCCGCAAAAACAAAATAAACTTATTCCCAGCGTGTTCATTCAAGTGAAAAGCAAAAACACATTATTTATTGACTGAAATCACGTTTTAGTAAAACGAAGCGTTTTTCCGAATAGTTGACGGAGAAACATCCTGTATTTGAAGGTCTTTTTCTCCAATGAAACTTCAACTCTATGATTTACTTGCAAAGGTGCATTTTCGATCGTAGAATGAAGATAGGGTGTGTATATTGAAATTTCACCGAAGGAACGCCTGGTAGACAAGTGACGCGGTACCCTTACGCCTCGTTACCTATCTAGCGGTATGTTTGGTCCAAGTCATGGCGTGGATCGTGTTTACCTAGCTTTGACTTCCAAAATGCTAAAGTTATTCGCCTGATATTTTTCTTGGTTTTGGCAAATAAAGTCATATTTAAAGTTTGGTGGTGGTATCGATGTACTATGACTGTATGATTATATTTTTCCGTGCACTGAGTGTGAGTTGGTTTCACTGCGTTCGGTTCTCTAATTGGTTAAGAGTAGTGATGCGCCGAAACGTGGTTTCGGCGAATAACCGAATACCGAATAATATTCGGTTAAGTTATTACCGAACCAAATTTAAAGCCGAATAATTCGTTTCTCCCGTTCCATAGTTTTGCCCCGCAAATAACCTTTGTTTTTCTAAGCTATCCCAGTGAGTAGGGTTGATGCCCCAGTGAGTAGAAGTGATGATGTCTCAGTGACTTTAAAAATACTCGAGTTCATTTTCGAACCCGACCAATCATGAAGCAGAATTCAGAAAGTATTTTAGGTATATTCGTACTCATCTCTTTTACGTGTTCGAAAGTAAACGTTCTTTTAGTGAGAGCACAGTTTTTATGGACCAAGTCTTGATCTAGTACAAAACAAAGTTGCATTATCGCATCTGTACGTCTATTTTTTAGCTTCTAAATTACGTAACATATTTAGACATGGTTTTTATAAATCAAAAGAGCAAAAATCAAGAAAGGTATAAATATTGTCGTGGGCAGATAATTGAAAATGATCATTTCATGATATGGCCAAGTAAAACTGGCCGGATCATATTAAACGTAAAAGTTTGATGATATTTCAATTTTCATTGGCCTACTTTTTTAGACCTTTTATTACCATAGTAATCCTACATCAATGATATGGCCAAACGAAGATTGACATATCATGAAGTGATCAATTTCTATGATCTGGCCACGATATATACCTGTGGAGGTAGTGGAACAGAGAGTAAAGTCCCACATACCTCCGTTGAAAAGGGAGGATCCTCCGACCAGACAGGTGTTATATCTGGTAGGCTACTGCCCGATAGATGATTTCGGGTTTGTTCTTTATGTTCCATTCGCGCTACGAATCTTTCTTGCACGATGCAGGATTAGTTCATTTGTGACGACATAGATGTCGCTACATACCTAATCTTCTAATAAAGAAAAAAAAATTGTCACAGTATTTGTTGTCGAACTCCTCCGAAACGGCTTGACGGATTTTAATGCAATTAGTGTGTATTTGATAGGTCTGAGAATAGATTGAAGAAGAAGGCAAAGTTTTACCCTCCTATCCCCACCTGCCCATTATTTTGTTTCTTTGACAGTAATTTATATAGCAATAAATTATTTGCCGGGTCAGTTATTATGTGAATAATTTGGACCTGTTCAAAGTCGGGACAAGTCACTAGTGTATAATAAATGACAACGTATAATTACCAATACCTTTAAAAATATCATTTAACGAGTATTTTCTTCGAAATCCCTAAAATATAAGTGTATCAAGATATACTGGGCACACTGTAGTTCAGTCCTTCCATCACAGAATAGCTCTGCATCCACACGCTTCATAAATTCTCAGTTGACTCCAAGTACTAGAAATGATAAGAAAATACTACACAGTTTTTTCCTGCCATATTACTTTGTAATACTGTCGACTCTTGTCTTCATAACTCGAAGGACTTAGAAGTATTCTGGTTTCGGCACCAAAAGTTTCGGCACCCAAGCTACTCTTTCGGCACTAATAGGTATTTTTGGTATGTTATTTTCAGATTCGGCACCAAGCTAACATACTTATTGGTGCGGAAAGAGGAATAGCTTAGGTGCCGAAACTTTTGGTGTGGAAAAAATTGGTGCCGAAACAGGAATTTTTCTATAACGAGCGTGCATTTACCAGCGGCTTTAGATAATTAGCTTTTAGGCTAAATTAGATTTCTTCAGACAAACTTCAAACTTCCATTTCGTCCTCTTCTTTGGGTTTTGAAAAATCCTTTCTTAGTGCTCGCCTTCGTCATAAAAGGAAACTTTTACAAAATTTCACGCTCTTAGTCCTTGTAGTTTCGGTTGTACGTTGATGTGTCAGTCAGTCAGTTTCACCTTTTATACTCGTACATATCGACGCTTGAATGGCAAAAATTACTAAGCGGCATTGAGTAAACTTTACAGAAGAGTGATTTAATGTACGTTTTTTTTTACAAAAGGTATATTAAAAATTACAAAATAGGTAGATATAGATGCTATTAACATACTTACATCCACGAAATCGTCAATCGACTCCTAAAGATTAAAAAAAAAGACGATTTCCGTCAATCGATTTCTAAAGTCGACGCGTGGTTGGACGTTTTAAATGTACACAAATGTCGCTCAAAACATTATCTATCCCGTTTATACTTGAGCAGAATGTAAGGAATAGTTTGGGATAACATCATAAAATAATAGCTATAAAAATTAATCATCCTATTTAATACCCAGTTTTCTCAATGTCGCTTAGTAATTTTTGCCTTTCAAGCGTAGATATAGATTATGGAGTTTAAAATATCAAATAGTTCGAAATTGTCGATAGGAAAAATATGAAAGTTCGAATTATTGAGTAATTATAATCAATTATTTATTAACAAGCAGCTCATTAGAGGTACAGTCATGAACATGTATTGGTTTATTTTATTATATATATATATATATATATGTTATTATTATATATCATTATATTATTAGTATTACGGTATTAATAGTCGGTAATGTAAGATAAATTGGACAGTAATATTTATTTATTATATGCTTTATTGTACGCCATTACACATACAAAAATAAGAACCTGAAACTAAAATACACTTAAACAATGGACGGCCTTATCGCATTCCACGATCTCTTCCAGGCAACCTGGAATGGGCAGAAATTGTCTGGACAAGGAATGGGGGTATGTTACTTTATTTTAAATTTGCGTGACAGAGTGTACCAAAATATACCTCCGTCACTTTTTTATTATACTGATCGGTTATCGATAGAAGTGAAGAGCATCCCATACACAAGACTACCTTACCTATTTGAGTAAAGTAGTGATGTTATGTTATTTTTAGAATTTCTTTGTCGTATTTAAAAAGGAACCAATAAAGGATTATTGTGTTGACAGCCTGTCTGTCTGTCGAGACCCTTTTCCTCGGTTTTGGATGGAGGTAAATAAAGTCAACAGCCGTGTCCTCATATATTAGCGAAAAGTCTTACCGTGGTTTTTGGTGGAATTTTTTCTTGTTAAGTTCAATGGCTGTATTAATCATTCGCAAATCGATTCTTAGTAGACATTTATTTACTTATTTGTTAACATTATGATGTTAAGAAGCAGATATAATATTATGATTATGGATGATTTTAAGTCAAACATCACGTCCAAACGGCTTCTTCGTACGTTTTGAAAATAAAAAAATTAACCTAGATTATATGCCTAATAATTTGATATACGAATATTTACATTTTATTTTTTTTAAATAAAACTTGGTGTGATTTATTTTCTAAGTTACGTCTAACACAGACAAAAATTTTTTTTTTCTTTGTTGTGACGTAACTACGAAACAGTACTCAGATTTTTTCATAGACTTGTGCATGCCAAAGGGAGTGTTCTAGGTCAAAGGGGATGTACCCTATAAATTTTGTTTTTTTTTTTAGAGTGTCGGTCTTTGCGCCATTAACGGCCGTATCTTTTTTTTCGTTAGCTTCAAGAGACCACAAACTTGAGGATATGGTTTTAATATCAACTCGATGTCTCCATGCGTTCCCAAAATTAAGGGTCTTGACAGATAGACAGACAGACAGACGGACGGACAACAAAGTGATGCTATAAGGGTTCCGTTTTTCGTTTCGTTCGTCGTTTTGAGCTACGGAACCCTAAAACGATTCAATTTTTATTTTAATACTAGCTGTTGCTATCGGCACTGCCCGCGTGATAGTAAAAAACAAAATTTGTCACTGGATTAAGCCAGGTTCAAGTATTCCGTCTTTTGAAATCCTGTTCTCGTAGGAAAATGGAAAGTAACCTTAGTTACTCGTAATAACATGATGTATTCGTATTTCGTAAAAAAAAAAATACAGAGAAAGAAAAAAAAAAATTAAAAGGCTTTTACAAAAATAATCGACCGATCGTTTTAAAAACACTAAAACGCATTAGTGCTCGATTACGGAGATGCGGTGCGTTGCGCGGCGCGTTGATCCGTCGTATATTGCCTTATGTTTGTGTTTACGCGAGCGATGACGCGACCCACTGCTGCAATGTACAACAAAACGACCAACGCGCCGCGCAACGGGCCGCGTCTCCGTAAACACGGCCTTATAAAAAAATGCATTCTTGTTTTCATAATCAAATAAATTCCAATATGTATTTAGTAAAAAAAAAGTTATTTTGTTATTACAAACAGTGGACTTTGTAAATAAAATTCAAATTAAACTAGCTATCAACGCAGATTCATAGTAACCAATGGCGATTTTCCAATAGTTCTGATTGAAATAAAAGGAACACTTACCAATATGAAGTCCATATGGAGTACCGATACAGCCCTTCACTAGAACAGTTGTCAAAGCAGTGTTCGAACCGCTTGGCATCGACAATGCCTTTGTGAGCGCATTGGCAGCCAGGCTCGCCTTCAGGAACTAACGAGATGTATTCCACTTACATACGGCTTGCAATGGGGAGTGGAATGCCATGATATAGTTTGAATTTGTAGTGTCTCTTCGAATTGAGAAACAATTGAAGGAAACCATTATTCCTTTTTTTTATTAATATAAACCAGAGCAGTGGTGGCCGAGTGGTAACGGTCCCGACTTACGAGTTGTAGGGCGCGGGTTCAAACCCAGCCAGGTGCATAAATAAATTACTTTGTGTAATTTATTTCATCACCACTGCTCTCAAAACGGTGAAGGAAAATATCGTGAGGAAACCGGCATGTCCTAGAACCAAAAATTCGAAGACATCCACCAACCCGCATTGGGTCCACGTGGTGGATTACGGCCCATTCCCTCTCCTAGAGAGAAGGCCTGAGTCCCAGTAGTGGGAACATAATAAGCTGATGTTATGCTATGCTATCCTATACACCAGTGCCTGACTGCGATCCCACCTACATCTTAATGATCTCATCACATTCTGCCACGTGTGGTGTGCAAATTTTTGGTAGGTACATTAATTATTTGTGAAGAATAAAAATATTAGGTTAGTATTGAGTTAGTACGAATTGTGATTTACAACTAAGGCATGTTATCTAAAAATATTATGTGGATTATATTCAAAGGAATATTCAATGTCAAAAGAGAAAGATGTCAAAATTTAAAAAATGCAATTTATTTAGGTTATTGTAAGTAGTAAGTAGATGCAATCGTTGATGGAGAATCGTGCTGAGCCTATTCGCTCTAGCCTTGTTGGAGTTTCTTTAAATAGTTATATACGCAGTTCGATCTCCAAAGAGATAGACAAATTGCACGCCCCGGTCGTCGGGAGTCGCAGGTTTGCAGACGACGAGCAAGAGGTAGCTCGCCGTCCGGCTGTTCGGTAAGGAGCAAGTTGTTTACATTTCGGAGCGCGTACATTGGAATTGCACAATTTAATTCCGCTAAGGCCCTTCCATCATCGGACCATAAAACATACGATGTTGCGCCACCGATACATGGTGGAGATCCAACTCGTACGTACAAAGCGTTTTGGGAACACATTCATTGTGTGTATGGCTAAGAACTGGAACGCCCTGCTGGATTCTGTGTTTCCTGATAGTTATAATCCAGGGATTTTTAAATCAAGAGTGAATAGGTTACTCCTAGGCTCCTAGCGTGCTCTATCGTCGGCCACATCATCGCATACAAAATGTAAAATCATTAAATGACAAAGTTCAAAAAAGGTCACGGCAGGTCATAGCAGTCATTACGAGCCAGCGCTCAGCTGAAGTAAAACAATCCTTCAGTCACTCGGGTGGCCTGGTGACCATGTATTTATGTCTCCAACCAGGTACCATAACTGACTTATAACTTTATGATTTTTCAAAATACAGTTTTGAAATTATGTACATTTGTTTACATAAAAATACTAAACAGGTGTTTCAGGTTTCGCATACTAAAACTAATATTGTATATAGATTTTTATAATACGTATTCTAATACTTCAGAATAACAGAAGAAAATAAACTTATTTAAACTCACGAGTGTTTAAAACTTCTGCAGCATTTTTCTTCATAAATATTTCCGTATCTACATTTACCTGTCGAACGGATAACTATTGAATCTGCAGTTTTCGAGATCGCTCGCTCTTTTAACAATCATTTCCATTCGAGTGGACAGTGGACAAAAAAATACTGCTAAAATGCACTGAAAAATATGTGTCAACATTGTCTTGATGATTTTTTTTAAACTAGGCTGTGTACCTTTTGGAATATGGTTAAGGGGAGCGTTCCCCTCTCAGCTATCGTCAACGTGGAGTATGATTTAAAAGCTTGCTGCTTCATCTAACGCAACCCAACGCGTTATTTGATGAAGAGGCAACGCGAAAAGAGAGAGATAACGCCTGAAAATTCTTTTGGCATTCGGTAATTCCGTGATTTACTCGAATATTTCACAAAAATTGTTACAGGAAATACGTCAATCCAATGCGATGTTTGATGAAGCGGCAACGGGAAAAAAGCGAGATAATGCCTGAAAACTTTTGTTGGCATTCGGAAATTCCGTGATTTACTCGAATATTTCACAAAAATTGTTACAGGAAATACTTGGTTTTTTTTTACCTTTAAAAGTTCTTGAGAAAAATTCGTCGATAAAATGTCTTTAGACTTACATAATATTTAAATTTGCAAGTTTCTCACAAAGAAATTTGTTTTTCTTTCTTTTTAATATGCTGAAAGATACTTTTTTCACGCGAGCAGAGCCACTGGTATAAGCTAGTTAATAGAATAGAAAACAGTTATTCGAATAAGGAACAATACAATAGCAAAAAAAAAAAAAAAACAAAATATACTGTATGTAACAAAATATATTTGTTTCTTTTCGTTATTCAAAATATCAACCAAAATATTTAAGTTAATTTTAAATTCAAGACAGCTGTCTAGAGATCCTCTGTGGGCTTTTCTAGGTCATCTTATAACATTCTAGTCCTTTAAAATATTAAAAATATAAAATTATTCTTCATAGTCGCCCCGAGCCACAACCTGGCCTCGTTTCGTTTTCGCCATACAATAAATAAAAAATATCACAGCCATTTTCATAGAGGAAGGGTGATTGTCAAAATGTGTCAACTTCAGGCAGTAATCCTTATTATTGTACATGTTTAAACTCCCAAATTCACACTTCTATAGTACGCGGCAAATAAGCAAAACCAAAATGACCGTCGTTGATATGGTTACGCGCAGCCCCTCACTTTATTGAGACCGGAAAATCTGTTACTGCGCGTTCAAGGTCGATCGTCATTTTTGTTCAACTTATACGCCACGTATTATACATATTTGAAAATGGTCTTACTTCTTCAAAGAAACCATAAGTGATAACTTCTCTAAGTTATGTATATTATACTAGTAGCACTTAATTCGCGACTTCGTTTGCGAGAATATTAAAAAAAAAAAAACTTTAACACTTTTTAAACCTTTTATAACCAATAAAGACTTACCTTGATTATTTACTTTGGTTATTATATGCTAAGTAATTAATAAAAACACGAAATAAGATTTTGCATACACACAAAATCTCCCCTTTTCCCCCCTTAAAACTTGAATTTCCAAAAACTCTTTCTTAATGCTCGTCGACGTCATAAAAGGAAGTCTTTGCAAAATTTCTTGTGCTTAGTTCCAGTAGTTTCTAATTGAACACGTGATTGTAGTCATATAGAACCAAATTTGACAGGCCTGTTGGTCTAGTGGTTAGTGGCCCTGACGCTGGAAGTCGTGGGTTCGATTCCCACCCAGGACAAATGTTTGTGTGATGAGCACGATCATTTGTTCTGTGTCTGGGTGTAATTTATCTATAATATGTATGTATTTAGAAATATATAAGTATGTTTATCAGTTGTCTAGTACTCATAATCAAGCTCTGTTTAGCTTGGGACTAGACGGCGTTGTGTGATAGTTGTGGAATATTATATTATATTATAAACCTGAAATCGCGCAAAATTCTGCTAGTCAGTAGGTACATTTATGTTCGCCTAACTGGTCAAAATGTACTGAACGTGTCTGATTTTTTTCGGTCGATTTGAGGTTTGGTCTCATAGTAAAGCTGTTTGTTATCATGACTACAATCACGTGTTTAAGTATCGGTCACTAATTACCAGTCACCCTATATAATATAATAAATAAATATACAAACATTTCACCCCCTTAGGGACTAAATTTTGGACAACCCTTTCTTAGTGCTTGCCTACGTCATAAAATGAAACCTCGTAAAATATTTCACGCTTCTAGTCCTATAAGTATTGGTTTTACGTTGATATGTCAGTCAATCACTTTCTCCTTTTATAAATATAGATGTCGCGAAAACACGTTGACATATTCGCAATCATTTTCAATTCCACAAATTAATTTATATCGAAATAATCTCTTTACTCCCAAATGAGTACCATAAATAACAATATGGGCCGCGTATCATACCAAAGCGTAACAAATTTCGCGTGTATCGATATAAATTTTCAATTACTAGACGTATGTCAGACCGGTTCGCGACGCGCCGTCACGGCTCGTTACCTCCGCTCCAATCGTGTTTGGTGTAAGTGTAGGATTGCTGGCGATATTGCGTTCGAAATATAAAAATGTTTTGCTTTTAATTTGTGAGCAAGATGGCGGATTTATTTAAGTTCGTTAATGTATTATAATTTTATTTCTGTTGCGTTAAATATCCTAGGGGATTTTTTTTTATATTAAACCAGAAATGAAAATTGCGAAGCGCGAATCATTGTTGTCAGATGAATTAGGTGAAAATTAAAATCGGTGACATTAATTGTCGATTCTTTGCTGTAGTCTGTTTCCTGATAGTTACAACGTTTAAGTTAAGAATGAATAGATTACGTCTAGGCGTGCTCCACCGTCAACCACATCATTGCTTACTATCAGGTGGGATATTTTCTTTTCCTAACCCTTACTGTCCCACAGCTGGGCAAAAGGTCCAGCCCTCGTGGTATATAGATTATAGTGATTATAGTGCCATCTAGATAATGTTTCCATCTCTTTCTAGGCCTGTTTTGAAAGTGCTTTAATTCTATTGGTACCCACTGCGTAGCGACGCTTACGCAGCAGCCTCTGTCCATGTAGATGACGTGACACTCAATCTCATCAATAACAAACCATAAAAAACTGGCCAAGTGCGAATCGGATTCATACACGAAGGGTTCCGTTCTGCTATACTAAAATTGGGTAACAAATTCCGTTTGTTGTATGGGAACCCCACTTATAATATATTTTGTTTTAAATTTCAACTGTCTGCATCACCACTACTCTCAAAACAGTGAAGAAAAACATCGTGAGGAAACCGGCATGTCCTAGAACCAAAATATCGAAGACATGTGACATTCACCAACCCGCACTGGGCCCGCGTGGTTGATTACGGTCCATTCCCTCTCTTTTACTTCGCCTGAGTCCCAGCAGTGGGAACATTAAAAGGCTGATGATGATGATGACAGCCTGGTGACAGACCGACGGATAGTGGAGTCGTGAAGTGGGTTCGGTTTTTAACTTTTAGGTTCGGAGCCCTAAAAATATAGTTGGTCATTAGTCGGCACTTGGGGAAGGCGTCTGGTTAGGCAGTGGACGTCTTTCGGCTGAAGTGATGATAGTGTTTAACTTAAAAAAAAAAAAACGATTTCTTACTTTCTGGCTTCTGCCAGCGTGAAAGTCGGTTTCTCTATACAAACTACCAACCCCCCCCCCCCCCCCCCCGATTTCCGGCCACCGTAGGCGCGGGCTTGCGGACGGCGTGCAATGGGCACGCTGTCCGATCGTCCGGTAACCGACCGGGCCGAGCCCAAGTCGTCAACGGCGCGTTCTGTTCCCGCGCGCCTCAAGGAGCTGTCAACAAACCGTAGAGGCCCAGCCTGCTAACTGTAGGCAAGCAGGGTCGAAGCCTGCTGGGGTCAAGGGCCGTTTTCTGAGAGGAAGGCTCAGCCCCGGCACTATAGGCAACGAAGGAACGGGGTAGGTTTTTAGTCAGTAAGAGTCTTACACTACTTCTCGCTCTGCCCAAGGGCAGGATTTGTCATTGGATGATTTTACCTACCATAATAAAAACCCCCCAAGGGTTTTACCCCCTTAGGGATGGAGGTTCGTAAAATCCGTTCTTATTGAATGTCTACACTTTATAAGAAACCTACCTGCCAAATTTTAAGTCTATAGGTGTTATAGTTTCGGAAATTTCTGATTAATTAGTGAGCAGTATTTCGCTTTTACCGGAAGACGCAGCGTTGGAAGGCCTCCCACAAGGTAGGCCGTTTACCTGTTCAGGGTCACTGGAGTCCGATGGATGCAAGACGTACAGGACCGCCCATTGTGGCGACGCTTGGGGGAGGCCTATGTCCAACAGTGGACGTCTTTTGGCTGAAATGATGATGATGGTGATGATTTTGCTTTTATATATAAAAATTTATTTGGCTTCTTAAAAATTATGTTGACGTATGCTGTAGGTTATGTCTCCATTCAATTGATCTTACGGCGGCTGTGCTGAAACTTGGCAAGCTAACTGACCTTATTACCTCCATCATTATTAATGTTCCAGTAGATTTAGATGCACATACTCATGGACATTATCCAAAACTTAACTATAGAGATACAGCCATAGACTAGACTGGTGTTATCTATATATATATATATATATATAGGGTGACTGGTAATTAGTGAACGATACTTAAACACGTGTTTGTAGTCATGACAACAAAAAAGTTTTACTATGGGACGAAACCTGAACCTGGTCCCATAGTAAATGTTGTTTGTTATAATGACTACAATCATGTGTTTAAGTATCGTTCACTAATTACTAGTCACCCTATATATATAATTATATAAACTAGCGACCCCTCGCCCAGCTTCGCACAGTTGTAATGGTGATATTAAATATATTATGCATATGAAGGTTTAAGGTAAATGAACTTGTAGGTAGTTGTCGGTCGTTGCGTACTAACTACCTACAGTTCATTGACCTTGTTCAGCTGACGTTTACTCGATGCTTCCCATAATATACAAACTATACACTCTATCATGTAACTATCAAATAAAACTAATCATCGCCGCATTGATGTCACGTTTCTAGTTAAATGAAACTAAAATACCTATGAATATGGCGTTCTATATTGTGGGAATATTCAACACCGCAGTCACGTAATTAAGCGTGAAATCGTGTAGTCTGATTTATGGTAATTAATCAATTGCTGTACTATGTTCGATTAGTTTTATATCGGCGGCCATTTTTTTTTATATTTGGATACATATCCGACAGGTCTGAAGAACAGAACAATGTATATTTTTTAAGAGCGGCCAACCCAAGATACAACTTACATACAACCGCATACAACCGCAGCGCTCTTACGTGATTATGACGTTGTTAGACATATTTCTATTGATATTTTGGAAACACAAGATATCTTGTGGAAATGTTTTGATTAAAAAAAAAAAACTAGGTTTTTATTGAAATCAAAACGTTATTTTGTGTAAAACTAATCCAATTAAGACCTCTAAAAATTTGCTTTTTTGTTTGAGAATTGGCCCTTCATAATGTACTCATAAAATAAAAAGTAAAGAAAATTATATCTGGTAAGCACCTTGCATATTTTAATCTAAAATAAAAATCCAAAATCTTTTAGGTTTAAAAAAAGAATACGCATTTTCTGACCACACAAGTTTTGTGAAATATTCGAATATGTGATTATTACCGAATGCCAACAGAGCGTTCAGGCGTTATCTATCTTTCTTCGCATTGCATCTTTATCAAACATTTCGTTTGACTGCCTTGGAAAAAACACCAAGCTTTTAGACTATATTCTCGTTGATCACAGACGGGTTTTTTTTTTGGTGGTGGGTAAAATCATCCAATGACATCTCCCGCCCTTATCACAGACGGGTTAGGAGAGGCACTCTTAACTATGTTCTCAAAGGTTATCACGTACCTTTTGGAATGTAGTTAATAGAGGTAGAGAGTATAGTAGATCTATCAGGATAATCCCAGAAGAATGGTCAAGATACCTACCAGCACCTTACTGGATTATACCATCCTTTTTTCGAGCGTGATCTTGCGAATCTCCACTCAATCCAACTTATAAAGTTAGCGTTCACTACGGTCGGCCAGTAAAGGGAAACCAAAGATGAAGAACAAGATTTCTCCCGGGAGATCGTGTCCGTGGGGACGCTAATGTCCAACTGCTCGCCACTAATCTGGACTGCAGATTGTATCTAATTGATCGCGACGATAGATTGGAGTAGGATTAAAGAAAAGTGGACTGTATAACAAATATATCATGTATAATGATAGAAAAACGAAATTACAATGATCGGTTTGAAAAATGAAGTGGATTTTGAAGAAACTCGCAAGCACAACCATGCGTGGCATCGTGCAACAGCTGACTGGTGTTGTGAGCGTGAGCTCGCGAACCCATATACACAGGCTGATTTCGCGCCACCCCGCACCCCTCGTGCACTGCCGCCGGTACGCGGCGCTGTTGAGAGAAATAGTCTCAACACTAATTATTATACTGATGAAAGTTAGTGTGTATGTTCGTTACTTCTTCACGCTTGAACGGCTGAACGGGTTTAGATGAAATTTGGACAATATCCTGGAATAGCACATAGAGACACATTATTTTGTGTAATTTATTTCATCACCACTGCTCTCAAAACGGTGAAGGAAAACATCGTGAGGTAAGCGGCATGTCCTAGAACCAAAAATTCAAAGACATGTGACATTCACCAACCCGCACTGGGCGTGCGGGGTGGATTACGGCTCATTCCCTCTCTTAGAGAGGAGGCCTGTGTCCCAGCAGTGGGAACATTAAAAGGCTGATAATGAGCACATAGGGTATTTTTATTTCAGGAATATGTTACCTTGGGACCGTTTTCTACGTAAAAGCGAAGACGCTGGCAGCAGTTTGTGAGTATTAAGTTGATATGTACCCGAACGATTTTAAAAATAAATAAAACCATGTTCGGTTAAACGTACTCCAAAATGTACACGAGTTTAGCTTTCCTCGCGTAGAGTCCTCAAAAAAATCCTCATGACAATGTCGACACATATTTTTCAGAGCATTTTAGCAGTATTTTTTTGTTCACTGTCCACTCGAATGGAAATGATTGTTAAAAGAGCGAGCGATCTCGAAAACTGCAGATTCAATAGTTACCCGTTCGACAGTTAACTGTAGATACGGAAATATTTATGAAAAAAAATACTGCAGGAGTTTAAAAACACTTGTCTATGCGTTAAAATAATTGTTTTTTCTATATTAATCTCAAATGTTTGTTTATTATTCTCAGTTGATTAACATACATAAAAAAACAACTTACGGCAAATATGAATCCTTACTTTGTTGAAACATCTACGGTCCGGACTAAGCGAAAATTAAAAAGTAAAGTACTTTTAGTATTTACGCGTGAACGAAATTAATTTCTTTAAGTAAACGTCAGCTGATCGAGGTCAATGAACTGTAGGTAGTTAGTACGCAACGACCGACAACTCGAACGAAGAAATTAATTTCGTACCTGCGTGTATTAATTCGAGTTTTTGTAAAAAAGTACTTTTTTTTTAATTTTATCTTTATAAAGTGTTTCATATAGTGTTTCATGTACCGAATCCCGTGGAGGGTAATCGACCCTCCACGGGATTAAAACGGATTAAAACAACCAATTAACGGTGTATATAAAAGGAAAACCCACATATACACAGTCAAAACTACTGGCACTAGTGTGAAATTTTTCACACAAAAACAATTAAGTGGGTGTTAAAAGTTGTATGGGAGAATCTTATTCCTTGAGTGTTTAGAGGTATTTGGGACAGAGAGTAAAGTCCCACATACCTCCGTTGAAAAGGGAGGATCCTCCGACCAGACAGGTGTTATGTCTGGTGGGCTATTGCCCGATAGATGATTTCGGGTTTGTTCTATATGTTCCAATCGCGCCGCGAATCTTACTTGCGCGATGCAGGATTAGTTCTTTTTGTGACGACATGGATATCGCTACATCACTCCCCTCCGGAGATCGGAGATCGATGGTTCTTGATGCTTCTTGAGGCGTCGTGATGCGTGCCAGGCCAATGGAGGTTGGTTCCAGTGAGTCGGAACCGGATTCCGCATAGTTCTCGGTGAGTCGGAACTGTCTGCGGTGATGCCCCAGTGAGTCGGGGTGGTGCTATCCCAGTGAGTCGGGATACGATGCTGCAGGCTCCAGTGAGTCGGAGTAGTGCGGCTGGCTCCAGTGAGTCGGAGCGTGGCTGTGCGACGCGGGGCTTGACTGCTGTCGTCGACCAGGAGAGGTTCTTCAAGGCTCTTCATGTGACTGGCCGAAGGTGCAGGTGTTTAGCCAAGGTCGCTGATGAGGCTGAGGGTGATGACCAGGTATGACCAAGTAGGCATGCTGGTGGTCAGGATACCCATATAGCCGTGGGTGCTGGCTGTATGGCTCGCTGCTCGAAAGCTTGAGGAAGTGATGATGACGTCACGAAGTAGTTGCTGCACGAAGGCTGCGCTGACGTTCTTTGTCGAGGGTCACCAGTTTGGAGGTGGTGGAACAGAGAGTAAAGTCCCACATACCTCTTTTGAAAAGGGAGGATCCTCCGACCAGACAGGTGTTATATCTGGTGGGCTACTGCCCTATGGATGATTTCGGGTTTGTTCTATATGTTCCAATCGCGCCGCGAATCTTACTTGCGCGATGCAGGATTAGTTCTTTTTGTGACGACATGGATATCGCTACAAGTATATAAACTTGAAAAGTGACACAAATATTTATCTAAATAAATAGAAAAAAAAAACTGGGTAAGTGCGAGTCGAACTCACGCATTCGGGATTCCGTACCAACTTATCTATGAAAATAGTTCAATTCCTTAAACGAAGCTTAAAGATTTTCCCGAATCGCAAAAAAGTGTTTTCTTTGTGACTAAACTCAAAATTTGTGAGTTTTTAGATATAAGACCTTACTTCATGCTAAATTTCAGGATACTGCCGTCTCCTTCTACTCTTTAACTTAGTTTGATTTTTCACAGCTTCAAGGGACCGCAGACTTGAGTATTACGGTTTTAATTTCAACTCGATACCTCCTGCGTTTCTGAGATAAAGGGTCTTGACAGACAGACAGATGGACAACAAAGTGATCCTATAAGGGTTCCATTTTTCCTTTTGAGGTACGGTACCCTAAAAAGGGCATTATTGGCCTGTTGGTCTAGTAGTTAGTGGCCCTGACTGCTATGCCGGAGGTCGTGGGTTCAATTCCCACTCCGGACAAATGTTTGGGTGATGAGCACAATCATTTGTTCTGTGTCTGGGTGTAATTTATTTATAATATGTATGTATTTAGAAATATATAAGTATGTTTATCAGCTGTCTAGTACTCATAACACAAACTCTGCTTAGCTTGGGACTAGACGGCGTTGTGTGTGATAGTTGTGGATTAAGGGGATTACATCGCCCAAATCCAAAAAAACACCTAGGTTGATTGAAGTTTATAGATTATTCCTTATGTACGATTACCATATAAAAAATGAAGGGGATACTTAAGGACATTACAAATAAATTGTATTGATTACGTTTCTCAAAAAAATACTCTAACTCTAGAAAAAAAATCTGGTAAATAGGCCTTTTTTGAACATTAATTCCATATTTTCTCGAAAACGGCTCTATATTTATACATTGAATTTATACCGAAATATATGTTACGATAAATTGAATAACTTGTATTGATTTTTTTCTAATTTCATTGAATATCGATAAGTAATCAAGAAAAAATCGAATCAGTACTAACACCCCGCGCGCAGCACCCCCTGCAATGCCTGTGTAGAGGTCAATTCTTCCCTACTAGTGTAGAGGTTAATTCTTCAAGGTCATTGAGCAATGTAATACGCTTAATAATATTTGATTTCGATTTACCCTCAAATTATGGTTAAAGCTGCCATGAATAATCGCTGCCATAGAACTACTAAAATTTTGAAATTGATTCGATCATTGCCGCATAGACGTCACGTTTCCCAGTAATTAACCAGAACTGAAATATTGATGAATAGCGTTCTATATAGCGGGAATATTCGACACCGCAGTCACGTAATTATGTGTGAAATTCAATTGTTTGATTTATGGTTTTCGGACCAGATAATAATTTACTAGATTTGCGGTAAAGTGTGCCTTATTAGTGCTGCTAAGCAGTTCATTTATTGCTGTCTGATAGATGTGGTAAAGTAACCAGGCTGCGGGTTTTTTTTTATATTCCACAGTTATCACACAATGCCGTCTAGTCCCAAGCTAAGCAGAGCTTGTGTTATGGGTACTTACTAGACAACTGATAAATATACTTATATATTTCTAAATACATACATATTATAGATAAATTACACCCAGACACAGAACAAATGATTGTGCTCATCACTCAAACATTTGTCCTGGGTGGAAATCGAAGCCACGACCTTCGGCATAGCAGTCAGGGTCACTAACCACTAGACCAACAGGCCAGTCAAATTTTGAATAAGTTACCGCCTTAGATTACCAGGGGTGACTGAAAAAACGCAAGTGGGTTTTTATCTGTAAAAGGAGTAAATTAATTTAGGTAAATATCATTTATTTAGTGAGGTAAAACCAACAGCTGTTGTATACAGCATTTTACAAGTTTAAATAATAAGTCTAACAGGCCTTCTCGCTTCAGCCTAGAGCGGAATAAGAAATATAATGATTTGCTATCTCAAAAAAAAAGTTAAAGACCTCCATTCCATTTTTCTACTTTTTTAGGGTTCCGTTCCTCAAAGGGAAAAAAGGAACACTTATAGGATCACTTTGTTGTCCGTCTGTCTGTCTAGACCCTTTATCTCAAGAACGCATGAAGGTATCGAGTTAAAATTAAACTATATACTCAGATCTGCGGTTCCTTGAAGCTGTGAAAAAATCAAACTTCTAAGTTTACGGAAAAAAAGATACGGCCGTATGTCGCAAAAAACGTATATTTCGCGAATATGCGTACTTCCCATTGGTCTAGAATCCTGAAATGTGGCATAAAGCAAGGTCTTACAGCACAAATGTAGAAAAAAAAAACTGAAAACTTTAAATTGGTAGTTAAATCACAAAAATTATGATTCGGAAAAATCTTCGAAACTTAATTCGAGAATTTAACTATTTACATAAAGAAAGTAACTTTACACGGAACCTTCAGAGCGCCAGTCCGATTCGCACTTGCTCAGTTTTTTTTCTGTTTTAGGCTAAACGTGGCAAATTCTTTAGGTAAACGTGTTTTTAAAGAAAATAGATACACCTCCAAAGTTGGCCCTCTATAACCGATATTTTCTGAACCTATCGGTTGCGTCAATAGTTGTTATTCTGTCCGAGTTCGAACGCTGTCTGTTGTCTTAATGTCCCAGTGGTGGGAATTACTGCAGTACTGTTACAATACTCCGCAGTGTTACTGGTACTTTAGTGGCAGTTGATTTTGTCTTATTGATAGCTGAAATATTTCAATTTCAATAGCCTTTGTATCCTGAAAACTTCTTTTGACTTTTTAATTTTGATTTTATAAGTATACATCGTTAAATTGTGGTCGTTTTAATCCCGTGGAAGGCCGATTCGGTAAATGAAACACTATCGATTTGTAAAGATTAAATTTAAAAAATAAAGTACATCTTTTTTCTAAAATTCGAGGTAATAATACCCATGTACGAAATTATTATTTTTGAGTAAACGAGTCAATACCTTGTAGGTAGTTGTCGGTCGTAGCGTATTAACTACCTACAGTTCCATGGCCTCGCTTAGCTGACGTTTACTTAAAGAAATTAATTTCGTTCATGCGTAAATTAATTCGAGTTAAAAAAAAACTATTTTATTTTTTAATTTTCTCTTTACAAATCGATAGTGTTTTGTGTACCTAATCGACCCTCCGCGGGATTAAAACGACCAAAATTTAACGGTGTATATTTTTAAGTTATAAAATGTCCTGGAGTTCAGTGTGCCTTTTGCAAAGGCTTCCTCTAACTTCTTCCACTGTATGCTGTCCCTTGCAACTCTTCGCCAGTTTGGACCTGCTGTCAGTAACTGTTAAGTTTGTCCTCCCATATTTACATTGTCGACCTCTATTCTTTTACCGTTTCTAGGGTACTATTCTGTCAGAACTGAAACATTTATTGACTTACTTGACTTAAGTTCCTCCGTCCCCTAGATGGGGCAGAAGGCGTCCACAGTGCGCCGCCATCCCGTTCGGTCTTGAGCTTCGCGTTTTATTTCGCTCCAGGTCTTCCCTATGTTCTTCGCCTCTGCGATAACCGTTCGACCAGATCTGCTTAGGGCATTTTGTTATGATTTAGAATTTTTGAGTACCATCATCAATTTATCCCCCCAAATTTCGCCTATCCTTATGTCATACTGCAAAATTATTTTTTCACTAAATAAGAAGATATTTGGAGTTACAGAAGTTGGCGCAGTGGTTGAAAGATTGACTGCTGCGCTGCAGGTCGCGGGTTCGATCCCTGCACGGAACAAATATTTGTATAGCCATTTGGAACAATAAGTGTTCCGGGGCAGGTTATCTTGTATATATATGCGGTATATTGCCTTATGGCGTTTAACACATTAGTGCATGAATGTATTTTAACGTTACTTGTAAGTATCTCAATTTGCATATAAAACACGCACAGTCCTGCACACAGAAAATGCAT
The DNA here is from genome assembly GCA_958295575.1 of Leucania comma. Lineage (NCBI taxonomy): Eukaryota > Metazoa > Arthropoda > Insecta > Lepidoptera > Noctuidae > Leucania > Leucania comma. Next base: position 2,905,060 of record OY282484.1, read on the forward strand.
CCACGCGCGTTCATGCAGATCACGCGCCTACAAGCGGAGAAAAATGCGCACACGCGCGTGGGTTCGGGTTGAGACGCAAGGTATGGCACACCGAGTCTCGCAGTGCCGTGCGTGATATCATGCGGCTTTGAATTAAATGAGTTAGAGCCAACGTTAATCCACAAAATGCAACTACGCGCGTGAAAATCTCGCACGATGATGCAGATCTGCACTCCCGCAAGTACGCGCGTAGCTGCGTTGACACGCAACATGCAGCATGACATGGGCCAGCGCGACAACCGCCTATACCCAAAAAAAATGGCACATGATAAACAATGCTGAAATAGCTTCAAAGATACAAAATAATATTTCTTTGAAAAAGCGTACCGTTATCGCTGTCAAAGACAAATATATGAAAAATCTTAGTTATATCGTAGTCACATTGCCACTCCTGCGTTTCTGGAAGCCTTTATTTCCGTTCCAACAAAACTTGATAGACAAATCAATTCTCAAAGTTTTCAACATTTTCTATTACACTTAAAAATAGTAGAAAGCTGGGTTTATAGATCCCGGTCAAAGTTCTATTCCACCTTGGATACAATAATAAATCTACGAGCAGCTATTTCTAGAATATTGCACTCAAAACACAAAAAAGGAACGGCAAGGTGCAGGCTGCACTCGTTGACCGAGAATTCCGTAGCCTGGAAAGGAATAATGTTATAATTTCATAGCATAGCATAGCATCAACCTTATAATGTTCCCACTGCTGGGACTCAGGCCTCCTCTCAAGAAGAGGGAATGGGCCGTAATCCACCACACGGGCTCAGTACAGATTGGTGGATGTAACATGTCTTCGAAATTTTGGTTTTAGGACATGTCGGTTTCCTCACAATACTTTCCTTCACCGTTTTGAGAGCAGTGGTGATGAAATAAATTACACAAAGTAATGCTCCTGGCTGAGTTTGAACCCGCGACCTATAACACGTAAGTCGAGGTCGTTAACACTCGGCTACCATTGCTCCTATAATAATTTGTGCTGCTATAATTTCTTGTCACTAAAAAACTAATTTTATTGAAAAATTATTTTGCTAATTGATCACAAGACACTACTATCATAAAAGAGAATATTTGTATAGGGGTTTATTTGTTACTTCTAACCCTCGAACGACTGAACACGGGTAGACAATATCAATAATAATATCATAATTATTTATTAATACGCGGGCAAAACCGCTGGCAGCAGCTAGGCTCACTGTATAATGATATTCTAGTAACATATACAAGAACCGCTCTTTCGTTAAAACTTCGGAGACAAAAGACGGCTGCTCTACGGAAATACAAAGTAACTAACATTTTTTCATAAATCAATGTTTATTTTCATTTTCGGTATTTTTAAAGCATAACGGATGTGGCTATATTCTCAGTACCATAAAAAAGCTTTAGTTTTAGACAAAAAAATTGACACACAAAGTATCTGCACGCAAAAAGGTAGAACGTCAAAAAAATCTACCGAAAAACAAAGTAAAACACAAGTAGCTTGTCAATTACTTTGTTTTTAAATTGTAAATTGAATTACTGGGATTTTTTGTTCAGTAATTATTTTTTTTGAGACTACAATTTAGTTAAAAAGAAAGAAAGCAGTGCTACTTAGTTGTTGAATAGTAAAAAAGTAAATTATATTATGAAAAAGTAAATGTAAATAAAATAAAATAAAAATTGTCGAAAAACATTTTTTTAATTTCAAAAGATATTATTATACACAATTTGTCATAAAATTACACAATTGGTAGAGTAAACTATTTCACGTATACATTAAAAAAATTATGGAACAATCAAAACCACATTTTAAGTAAAGATTTTTTCGTTTTTTCCTTCTCCAGTAAAATTTTCTTAAATGTAGTTACTTTGTTTTTCCGTAGAGTAGCCAAGAGTAGGTATAGTATTTTAACTTCTGTCTGAGTCACGTAAAAAGATGTAGGTACTTTTGTATAATCTTCATGTACACGTACTGTAATATCTTACAAAGTCAGACTTAATGCCTTAGGCATTATCTACCAGTCAACCAAGGGTGGTGGAGAGACGTTATGCCAGTATACACTGTTAAATTTTGGCCGTTATAATCCCGCGGAGGGTCGATTCGGTACATGAAACACTATCGATTTGTATAGATAGTATGCAACGACCGACAGCTATCTACAAGGTCATTTAGTCGTTTACTTAAAGAAATTAATTTCGTACATGCTTATATTAAATTCGCGTTTTAGAAAAAAAGTACTTTATTTTTTAAATTTTTCTTTACAAATTAATAGTGTTTCATGTACCGAATTGATCCTCCACGGGATTAAAACAACCAAAATTTAACGTTGTATTTTTAATATTATATTACTGACTGGAGTACTCTTCGTAAGAGCACTGCAGTCACATATGGGCTGGTGCTGCAAAATGCCATATGGCAGCTTTGGACTCAGTGGAATGGCGTGCAAATTTTTGTAATTGGTGATTTAAATAAGGTTTACCAACAGTTGTAACAGATATTTTATAGATAGAAACTTACAAATAATCGTGTCTAACTATACAAACAATTACAAGCAAACACCACATGCAAAATGCTCCTTGTAATTAACATTGTGATCCAAATTTGGTTAACACCAATCTACAAACCCTGGAGTACAGGCGTAGGGTACCTTTATATTGTTGACACTTCTACGGGCCGGACTAAGCGTTTTGCCTCGTAGTTTATACCGTGTATATTGAAAGATTGGAACAATTTACCTGCAGCAATTTTTCCTTCCGATTATAAATTAGGTGTCTTCAAGACCAGACTGAATAGGCTCTTGATAAACTAGTGTGATTCACCATCAGCGATTGCATCACTGCTTAACATCAGGTGGGATCGCAACCAAGCACTAGTTTATATCATAAAAAAAAAAATTAGTAACGAAACCCTAAAAACTATCACGTTATATTAGAAATGGCGCATTTTACGTTTATTGTTAAAAGCAATTTCTAACAAAACCTTTGTATGTACAAGGATAAATTGAATGAATAAGTCTAGTCTTATTGTATTATTTAATGCTTGGAATTGCACTTTGAGATCTGTCTCAAGCTTTTTAAGGCTTAATGTGGGTAAAAGGATTTTTTTCTAATATAATAAATATTTTGAAGGCTCGAATATGTAAAGAAATACATAATTACTTCTTACGCATACCATTAGGTACGATGGCAGATGGAGAACGCGACCTCATCAATAATAATAAAAAATAGTAATAGTAAAAATTAGAATGTGCTTTGTATTGTTACTAGAAGCAATAAAAGGCAATATAATCGCTGACCGAGTCAATGACCTGTAGTTAGTTAGTACGTAATGACCGACAACTATCTACGGGTCATTGACTCGCTCAGCTAACGTTTACTTAAAGAAATTAATTTCGTGCATGCGTAAATGAATTCGTGTTTAAAAAAAAGTACTTATTTTTGAAATATTATTTTTACAAATCGATAGTGTTTCATGTACCGGATCGACCCTCCACGGGATTAAAATGGTCAAAATTTAGCCTTGTGTAAATACAATACTATATAAATTTGATTTGTTTTTGTTTGAAGACAAGGATACATAAATTTTATCAAATTACGCACTTTAATTTTTTATTCCTGTTGGTCTATGGTTAACTACAATCACGTGTTTAAGTATCTGTCACTAATTACTAGTCACCCTATATATTTGACGATGTCTTCCTCCTTTATGTTGCAATGCAGGTTGAAGGTGTATACCGGTGTTTTCGGATGTGGAGTTCACAACTCACACTAGGCGTCAGTAAAACTTTGTCGCAATGATTCCGGTTGGCTTACGTTTGGCGCATTCTTCTTTAATCGTAATGAAACCATCATCGTGTTTAGCTTTTTTCATTTCCAATAATATGTACGTAATATACAACTATATTTTTAGTACACAGGTTTAGTATTTTTATGCAATGAATCTATGTACAAAATTTCATAACTGTATCATTAAAAACCACAAAGTTATAAGCTTATTATGTTACCTGATTGTCCGCGCAAACACTTGGTCACCGGGCCATCAGGGCCAGCTGTGTACACAGCTGTGTGCTAGTATCTCCTGCCCGCTATGACCTTCCGTGACCTGTATTGTACTTAATCTTGGTGGTGTCCAACTTGTGACCATTTTTAAATATGTTTGAAAAAAAACATGCTGTAAAAATAATGTGAATCGATTCAGTTACTGATTCTGAACGAACTATGAATATGTTTCGTATTTACTAAAAAAATATGATTTTTAGTAAACATTTAGTTAATCCTACAATCACATAAAGCTTAGGTGGCGTAGCTGTAGTGTCAGGATGGTTTAGACAGCGCAGAGTTTAATTCAATTCTCAGAACGTCGAGGACTGAAATTAGTTACAAGTTACAACTAGCTTGTTGACTTAGTTTGTTCATTATTTTGGAACGTTGCACGTATATGGAGAGTTTTTTTTTTCAAATAATACAGGCCAGTATAAGCGGGTTCGGATTAGGTCGGACCGACAGTTTTATCGGTAATTTAATGTCAGAAGGAAAAATGACCAAATATTAAATATGTTGAAAATCCTTCGTGGTAAAACTGATACTACTGAGCTGCATGCCGAGGTGTCTCAACTTTTTGCCCCAGTCAAATATAGCCGCGTCAGGAAACATAGCTTATTCTCTGTGCCTGCGAGTCACACTTTGGCGCGAGCCCAGTCTCCTGTCCCTCGCACTCTCTCTGCGCTCAACACTCTTTTGGACACGCACCCTGACTGTGATGTGTTCGCGGATGAATGGAAGACGATCATGTCAGTATGTCTGGAGTTCTGTGAGGTGAGTGTGTGAGTTTTTGTGTTTATGTCTTTAACTAATGTAATTGGCGGATAGCCGTTTTTGTTAAAGTAAAAAATAAATAAATAAATCGGACCGACAAACGTGTCGGATCCATAGCACGTGTATTTCAATAGCACCTTTCACATTAGGGTGACCCGACAAAACTAACGGAGCCGACACTTTTACCGGACGAGCCACGATTTCTGTCGAATCGGACGTAATATTGGCGGACTGGCAACTATAGCGCCGTTTACATTAATTGTCGGTGCGTTTTAGCTACCCACCCAGTCTTGGCACTCGCGCATGAAGTTTCATCAGCGTGTATGCAAGGAAGACACGTCTCAACGTGTTCTGCCCTTTTAGTACCACATTACAATCAAAACGTCACGGTCGGCGTAGTCCATTGTATTAAAAAAAAGACAACTCACAACTGCTTTGTGACGACCTGGGGAGTAAAACGACCGTGGTGTTCACTTTAGTTCGGGTTGGTAGACATTAGTCTGTACAGCAACACCCGACAGTCGGTCAATGGTAAAACTGTCGGTCCGACCTAATGTGAACCCGCTCATAGTAGTGCTTGACCGCAATTCCACCCGACGGTAAACAGTGAAAAAAATGTATATGATGAGACGCACTAGTTAATTAGGAGCCTTTGTCACAATTATAATAAACACTAACACACACATACATACATTATACACAATATACACTATACACACATTTCATCAAAAATATTACTTCTTTTGTTACTTTACACTTAGCATCTTATTTTACAAATCTCTCCCGCTCACAATCTTACAAACATATGATTCATGTTTATGTGCCGCATAATGCGATTATGTTTAAAAGGGTGTGAGCCTGGAGATCTGTCTTACAGGTCTCGAACCTAGTTCAGACTCCAGCTCCCACAAAGGTTTTAATCTTAAGGCAAAATTTTATAAATGTTATAATGTACCTTTATGAGAGAAATAAATGATATCTATTATTATTTTATTATTATTCACTCTAGCCTTAAAATCACTAAATATAATCGGATGAGGATGCTGCGGTCTTGGAGCAGGCAAATTAACCCAATCCTTCGATGTACGCGGTATAAACGACGAGGCGAAACGCTTGGTCCGGACCGTAGAAATAACAATGTAATCACGTAACACTCATTGGATAGCATACGTAGAACACCGAATTAACGCGCTAGTACACGAAAGTCAACAGAAGGAACACATGTGGTTTTAGTCTGTAAAAGTCTGGAACTCTCTTTCACCCCACTTTAATAGGAAATAGCTATTTGATGATTTTTGACCTAAAAAAACACATATCGTATTTCATTCCAAATAAATTAATGAGCTTGTCATTACTACTCTAATGAGGAGTTATTTGGAATCCATGTTACAATATTTATGTGACGAATTTGACTAAAATGAGTTAATTAGGCTTGAACAGAATCGATTGAACTACGTATGAATTGAAAATTCGGTTTGAATGAATCACCCAATTATATTATGAATAGAATATTGGGTGAAATGAAATTATTTAGTTTAACTTTTGAGACTCCAGACTTTATTTATCAAAAATTAATTAGCAATATTTCATAGATTCGACGATTAATGAAATATTGCTAATTAATTTAAATTGACATAGTTTAAATTAGGGGTGGCCAAGTTGAAAATACCACAAATCCGTGATTTATAGTATTTTCAAAATAGGTAGTAAAATTGATAGTGCTATTTTAATACAAATTTTAAATATTAATTAATATTTAAAAGAAATGTTTTCTGTTGGAGAAAGCTATTTATTATTATGAAAAACCTTTTTTTTGAAATTTATAAGTACCTAGTTACATAATTTGTGTTTTAGCCAAAAATATTATGTATAAATAAATAAATCTTTAAATATTAAAAAAAAACAAAATATTAAATAAAATCCTTGAGAAGAATATTTCCTTATGTTAATATTAAATCACCAGCTTGGGTTTGAAAATCATAGTTTTTGTCTCAAATAGCGCGTAAGGTGTGGTGAACGGTCTTAACGACACGTACTAAATAATTAGTTTCTTAAAAAAATCAAGACGTATTTTTAAGACATTAGTCAAAGGCAAAGCAATTGTAAGCAAATATAGCAAAATAATTATAAGCAAATATACACTACATTGCTAACGCATCGGTAATCGCACGAACACTCTAGTGACGTAATCAAGATTTATCAAGAATTTATCGAAATAGGCAATTTTTCTTCTCAAATATACATTTTTATTATTTTAGGATAACACATTAACACACTTTACCCTTTTTAAAAATAGTTAAAATTGATTCAGTAGTCGATTCAAAACATGATTTCAGATGAGCGTTTATATGTTACTTAATCTAAAATGTATTCAGTTATATGACGAGATATATTCCACTATGTACCGCTAGTTGTGGTCGTGTTACTTCTGTGGAAACTGCAGTAAGTGTCGCCGTTGGTTTATACGACGTCTAATTCAATTCGTAGTCGCGAGAAATGAAACTACTTACAAGTAGCAAGGTTAGGGTAGCTATGCTTTGGGGTCTAAATTCTGAGACATTAGTTGGACAAACTAAATACAGCAGTGGTGGCTCAAATTTGGTAGCCGCGACTCACGTATTGTACGTCGTGAGTTCGAATCTGGACAAGCCCTTTACTGGGTGCCTTATTACTTAATCACCAGTACTCTGAAAAAGGTGAAAAAAAAAAAACACTGCGAGGAAACCAGCATGTCCTAGAACCAAAAATTCGGAATCATGTGACTTCCACCAACCCGCACAGAGCACGTGTGGTGGATTTAGGCTCATTCCCTCTCCTGGAGAGGAGGTCTTGTTACCAGCAATGAGAAAATTTTAAGGTTTATTATGATTTTGTGATACATATGCTAATTTTAATCACTCATCACTTGATCACTTGCGACGCTCGATTTGGCGGTTGATTGGGCTGTCGTGACTTTTTTCCAAGAGTTTTTGTGTGTGTACGTTGGACGTTGTCTTTGACCAGTAGATTCCGAAGAAGCGACAGAAGCAGCGGTTAGAAAGAGGATCGTAAAACCATTTTTTTTGAGTACCGTACCTCAAAAGGAAAATCGTAACTCTTTTATGCCCCTTTATCTTAAGAACGCATAGAGATATCGAGTTAAAATTAAAAACGTATACTCAAATCTGCGGTTTCTTAAAGCTGTGAAAATATCAAACTTCTAAGTTAACGGCAAAAAAAGATACGGCCGTTTATGTCGTAAAAAATATACATTTCGACACTCTCAAAGGAATCAAAATTCACAGGGTACTTTTCGTTGACCTAGAATCCTGAAATTTGGCATGAAGCAAAGTCTCACAGCATAAATACAGGAATAAAACTGTAAATTTTTAATTTGTGGTCAGGTCACAAAAAAAAAAAATTAAAAATATTCGAGTTTCGATTCGGGAATTGAACTATTTACTATGCACTAAACGCCAACTAAAAAGTTGTTGCTAAAAACTTTTAGTTATGCCTAACTAAAATATGGCGTCAAAAATCTCCTCCGCATCGCTGTCAACTGGAAGTGTGCCCAAAAGGCTGGAGCCATTGCCACGTTGTATGGCAATGCTTAATCTCTGACCGAGGTAAAAGCCAGCCCTTGTTCATGCGAAGTGTCAACTAAGCGTATGTATATTTTAATGTTTTTGTGTAATGTATATAATATAGAAATAGGAAGCTGTAAATATTGCTAAATAAAATATATCTCCTTCTTTACATCTCTCTCCTCTCGTAGGTCAACATATGAGGTTGTTGCCTGCTTAACTACTCTTGCTTAGGATGGCTTTAGTAAATTTAAAACCCAGATCCCAGTTATATCTACGATTTCCAAAACGTAAAAATAGAATACAAAAATATCCTTTGTCCTAAATAAGAAAAAAAAAAAACACTTTTCCTTTTACACAGCATGGCAACCCCAGCACTGAACTAACACCGCAGAATGCATAATGCTGGCAACACTTTAGTTAGCAACGCTTCTAATTATGTTTTTACTACTGTGACGCGTTTGTTAACTTGTAACGTTAGGTTTGTTAAAGAGTAATTAATTTTGTACAAGTTTGTTAACAAAATTACGAGCCCCTTTCATTTTGACATTTTGAGCTTAGGTATAATGACTATCGATATTTTTAATCATTAGATATAATAAAAAATGTGTAAGTGTGACACTTAAAATGTCTAACATTGAAATGCCGAGCAAAACTTAGGTGTAACAATTTTCGATATTATGATACAATAGATATTTCAATTTTCGATGTTTTGAACGTTGACATTTTATCCGTAGGTATTTTAATGTTCGAAATTTAAATACACCGTTAAATTTTGATCTTTTTAATCCTGTGGAAGGTCGATCCGATACATGAAACACTATCGAATTGTAAAGATAAAATAAAAAAATAAAGTACTTTTTTCTAAAACTTGAACTAATATACGCATGTAAGACATTAATTTCTTTAAGTAAACGAGTCAATGACCTTGTAGGTAGTTGTCGATCGTTGCGTACTAAGTACCTACAGGTCATTGAACTCGCCCAGCTAACGTTTACTTAAAGAAATTAATTTCGTACATGCGTAAATTAGGTCGAGTTTAAAAAAAGTACTTTATATTTTAATTTTATCTTAACAAATCGATTGTGTTTCATGTACGGAATCGACCCTCCACGGGATTAAAATGATTAAGATTTAACGGTGTATATGTACTCTCGTACACATTCTGTAAAAATTTAATCTCTACCTCTTACGGTTAATGAGATACAGCTCCCTGATCTACGAACGGGCAGACCGACACTATATGATAGATATATGTATACCTTACAGATTTGTATAATATACAACTTTATTTTTAGTATATGTGAAACCTGAATATAGTTTATTCAGAATCAATAGCTGAATCGATTCCAATACTTTTTACACCATGTTATATTTTTCACCAAAAATATTTTAATAAGGTCACAAGTTGGACACCACCAACACTAAGTGCAACACAGGTCACAGCAGCTCATAGCTGGCACAGGTGAGTGCAGAAGCAAAACAACCCCTCAGTCACTCGGGTGGCCCGGTGACCATGTCTTTGTGCGGACAACCGGGCAGCATAATTATGCTTATAACTTTGCGATTTTTCATGATACATTTATTAAATTTTGTTCATAGATTCTTTACATAAAGATACTAGACACGTGTTTTAGGTTTCGCATAATTATACTAAAAATAATGTAGTATAATTCCGAGAAGACACCACAAATTCAAACGCTGTATCATGGCATTCCTGTCCACATTGCGATTCGTATGCAGAATATATCTCGTTAGTTCTTCCAGGAACTCAAGCCTGGCTGCCAATACGCTCACAAAAGCATTGTCGACGCCAAGCGGTTCCAACACAGTTTTGACAATTGTCCTACCGGTGGATTGTATTGGTACTCCATATGGACTTCATATTGTTATGTGCTCCTTTTGTTTCAATCAGAATTATTGGATTTTTTTTTATGTTAGGTAAAATCATCCAATGAGAGATCCCGCCCTTGGGCGGAGCGGGAAATAGTGTCAGACTATTACTGACTAAAAACCTACCCCGTTCTTTCGTTGCCTATCGTGCCGGGGCTGAGCCTTCCTTTCAGAAGCGGACCCATGACCACAGCAGGCTTCGACCCTATCTGCAGCTACCAGGCTGGGTCTCTACGGATTGCTGACAGCTCCTTGAGGCACGCGGGAACAGTACGCGCCGTCGACGACTTGGGCTCGGTCCGGTCGGTTATCGGACGATCGGACAGCGTGCTACCCATTGCACGCCGTCCGCAAGCCCGCGCCTACGGTGGCCGGAAATCGGGATCGGAATCCCGGCGACGGCTGGGGTGAGCGCCCCGTTGCCTTTGCCTGATGCCGTCGGCCTCCTCCTTTACTAGCATTACTGCTCCGTAGAAGGAGGCGACCGCCTGCTATCCCTCCTCACTCCGGACCATGGCCTGAACCAAGGCCCGGTGAGAGAGATCGATGCCGCTGATTGCCCCCACGAGGACACGGCGATGCTCTGCCCAGGCGGGGCATACCTCTAAAGTGTGCTCCACAGTGTCCAACTATTGGAAAGTTGACTTTAGATGATAGGAATCTGCAATGTTAGCTAGTTTAATTTGAATTGTAATGATATTTAAATCACTTCAATCGCATTCTTCTTCTTAAAGCTGATTTCATCATTCAATATAAAAACTTAGTTCAACTAAACTGAGCTCAGCGTAATCTAGTTTAAAGACCCGTGTCGTAAACATGGGCGACAACAAAAGAATTGAAACTGAGTTTAGCGTAAACTAGGTTCAATTCACAGCGGTGAAACGCAAAATGAAGCTATAATCTCGATTAGGCGTTCAAACTGCGTTTTGTCTTGTATAATCGCGATTAGTTTATTGGTGAATTTGGCCCTTAGTCATACGCTCTTGGTGAAGCGATCGTGGTTTAGGATCGGCTGGTAGATTGGTTGCGGCTTTTGTACTTTTCCATCTCTCTCCCTTCATGGCACTGCTTGTATATTCAATGAGGAAACACTTTGAAGATGATTTAATTAGGTCTGTCCATTTGGTAGGTGACCGACCTCGAGAACATTGGCCCTCTACTCTTCCCTGTCACTTTCTTTTCAATCACGTCACAGCTTTTAATTTACAAACTGGCCAACAGACTCAGGCTAAAGAAAGTACAGCCTTTTTTTGTACTTTTGGTTTCGTGTGGTTTGTATATTTTTAGAAGTATGTGGCAGTGGATGACGCACATTGACCATTGAATTTGTTTTGGCGATTCTTTTGTTATTCAGCTAGGAAATACCAGTCTCATCTAGTTTAAATTTGCGTAAACATTGACAAGTAAAAGGGTTTTTAAAAACTGTTTTTTGCAAAATAAATATCATATTTCATTGCTCACAGAACAGATGGTCGATTAGGCTGAAAGGTTCTGGAGTGGTGACCGCATACTGGAAGATGCAGGACACTGCGTCCTTGTCAGAGGCCTTCTTGTTGAAAGGCCTCTGACAAGGCCGACCAATGTAACTTTTTTTAAATATATATAAACTAGTGCTTGACTACGATCCCACCTGATGTTAAGCAGTGATGCAATCGTTGATGGTGAGGCGCGCTAGTTTATTAAGAGCCTATTCACTATTCACATGGTGACGGTCGCATTGCAGGAATCCGATAGATGCGAGGCGCACAGGACCTTTCATTGTGGTGACACTTGGAGGAGCCCTGTGTCCAACAGTGGATGTCTTTCGACTGAAATGATGATGATGACGAGGAACAGTATGTTGCAGAATTTTATAGTTTTTAGTTCGTATGTGATGTCATAGATGACGCTATTCATTAAACCAGCGTCAAGCTAAGGAAGTATTAAGTTTTTGTTACAGTGTACAGACACTTGTGCTATTCCAGGGTATGGTCTACTCATCTGTCAAATGTCATACAAATCCCTTCATCAGTTCCAGCGTGAAAGAGTAACAAAGAAACATACACACTTACAAATTTTTGTTGTTATATTATATTTTTTTTTAATTTTTTAAACCAATGCTTGACGGCAATCCCACCTGATGGTAAGCAGTGATGCAATCGTTGATGGTGAGGCGCACTAGTTTATTAATAGCCTATTCAGTCTAGCCTTGAAGACACCCGAATTATAATCGGACGGAAAAACCGCAGCAGGCAAATTGTTTGTTGTATTTTCATTTATGTATAATTTTGGTAAGTTTGCTGTAGCTCGCCGTCCAATAAGGCACACTTAATTTCTATTAAATACTATAAGCAAAGATGCCTATATATACAAAATATACATTTCTCTCCTGTGGGTACTCCCAAGCATATACAAACAAATAAACTAGTAAGTTTATATACACTAAGTTCATTTCTTAACGCAATCTTGTATACAGGTTGAATTTATTTCTTGGTAACACTTGGTAGGTACCTACGTATACATTGCACGTAGAGTGAAATAAAAAAGAAAAAAACAAAGTGTCGTGTTTAAACTATTTTTTTTACTTTAAAAGGTATTATTAACTAAGTTGAAAGGGGTCATAAAATATAAAATCAAATCAATAAAAAAAAATAACAAGTAAGTTTTTTTTTAAATGTAGATACGTTTGCGTTTGACCACTGTCTCACGTGATGGAAAGCAACAATGCGGTCGACGATGGAGCGCGCTTACCTAGAAGTAACCTGTTCACTCTTGACTTAAAGATTCCTGGGTTGTAGCCATCAGGAAACACAGACTCCGGCTGGGAATTCCACTCCTTAGTTGTACCCACAATGATAACAACCATGTACCGGTGGCGCATCGCCGTACGCCTGGTGAAGCAATGATGGAACGGGCTAGGCGGAATTAGGCTATGCAATTCTGATGCACACTTGATCTGGAAGGATACTGGCCAAACGGCGAACTACTTATTGCTCACCGTCGACTAGTCCAAGCCTATGGTGGCACACGAAGTGGCTAATGATGATCAATATATACTTACATACTGTTGTTTCGATATATTTTTTTAAGAATTCAACTTTTCCTGTATTAGTATTAGACAATAACCATTTCAAACAGTTTACGCTATTCTATTTTCTCCAAGTTAACCTACCAACCTTTATCAATGCATTTGTACGGTATACTAACGAAACATAATCCTTCGTAAATTGAGAACACTCTGTATATCTGCTCAGAAATTACAGTATATTTGCTGTTTCGCTTCATTAATCCGATCTTGGCTACGTCGTAGCACCGTAGCACCGTAGCACCGTAGCTCCGTAGACGTGCTACGGCGTAGTACAGTGTACAAGTGATTACTAAGATCTTGGAGTGTTTAAATAATTTTGTAGTGAATGTTGATTTTGTAAGATATGTACTGTTTTGTAGTACTTTGAGTGAAGTTTAATGTTTAATTTAGGTACATAGAATTAATTGTATTTTCACTTAGACCCTTTGAATATTATAATAATTCTATTTAATATAAATTGTGAAAAAAAAAGTTGTAAAATATAGTTGTATAGGTGTAGTTGTAGTTGTAAAATATTTAAGTGGTGCCCCCCTTGGGCACCACTTAAATATTTAGTTTATTCTGTTTTTAGGATTTATTGTTAAAGCGACAACAGATATACGAGTACATATTCTGTGAAAATTTCAACTGAAAATTTTCATGAGATAAAGCTTGGTGACAGACGGACAGACATACAGAGATTATGGTCCCGTCCCATTTGCATATGGAACCCTAAAAAACATATCCAACCATAATAATGTATATTACTGGAGCATCTCATTACCAAAACTTCTTGTCCCCAAGATACTCTTTACAATTTAAAAAGCTTTTATGGCAAATAAGTTGAACTAAAATGGCCATCATTGCTATAGTTGAGACCCGGAAATCTGTTCCTGCGCATTGAAGGTTGATCGCCATTTTGGTTCAACTTATATGCCACGATTGTACAAAAATGTTTTCACTTCACAAATGATTTATAATATGAAAATGATTGTAAGGGATGACATAAAAGCTATTTTAACGTAATTATTTTTGTACATGCAAAGCAAAGAAAGCCGTATTTAAAAAAAAAAATGTTTCATTCATACCGAAAAAAATATATAAAAGCCGCAATTAGTTCAAACGATGTTCAATAAAAGAGAAATAGCTTTAAAAATAAAAATTATAATTAAGAGCCAATATTCTTAATTTTAAGTCCGTCATTATGTAGCTTCATTGTAGATACCCGTAATTACTTTTTGTAACACAAAACCCTAAATATACTTTTACTTTTTATAAGATGGGAAAACATACGACAGTAATAACTTTTCCTCTCTGGGCAAATCGAGAGAGAGAGTGTCAGAATTTTATTTACTAAAACACACCTGTGTCCTTTAGTTGCCTTTTTAGGGTTCCGTATCTCAAAATGAATAAACGTAACCCTTATAGGATCACTTTGATATCTGTCTGTGTGTCAAAACCCTTTATCTCGGAAACGCGTGGAGGTATCGAGTTGAAATTAAAACCTTTTTTAGTCTGCAGTTCCTTGAAGTTATGAAAAAATCAACTTTTATGACTTAGCCACATCATTTGATTCAAATCATTTAGATTTTTTTATTTTACTAGTGCTTGACTGCGATCTCACCTGATGGTAAGCAGTGACGCAATCGTTGATGGTGAGACGCACTAGTTTACTAAGAGCCTATTCACTCTAGCCTTGAAGACACCTGAATTATAATCGGAAGGGAAGACCCTAGATACGCGGCACATTATTAACAGACACTCGCCCGAATACTCGTACATGAAATACTTTTGATTTTCAAAAGTATTTCATGTATTCGGGCGAGTGTCTATTAATTGATTTACGTTAAAAATTCTAGGTATATTTTAACGTAAATCAATTAAGAGACATTCGCCCCACAAGCTTGTAAATTTTCACATTAATGATATCCAAACCTCTCTAACACTTCATATCTCTCACTCTTTGATTTACTTGGTCTAATTGCCGGGCCAGTGCAGCGGTGTTTAGATTACTTATGCGTCATCGCGTTGATCAGCGCGCCGCGCGTCGCCATCGGCTGATGTAGGTAAAACGTCGGCCGTTATTTTTGTTAGTGGAATATTGTGGGTACCTGGTAATTTTGTAGATTTTGTAGTTTTTATCTAATATGGTACAAATTTTATTTTATAATCTTATGTTGTTATTTATCAAATAGTTATTTATGTATTTATTTATTTATTTACCCTCGTCCGTGCGTCACTGCGGGGCGCCAACTGAAAACCAGCGCTGGGTGTCTGACGCCCCGCAAATGCTGAGGTGGTCACCCTTTCGGTGCGGGCACGCTCAGCGTACTCTGTACATTTGTGTGTTTTTTTTATTATTATTTCATGTTTGTAACCGTTGTGCTGTGTCTGTCTCGAATAAAAGTATTCTATTCTATTCTACTATATAACGTAGGAATTATTATCATAACAGGATTTATCTCTATTCGTCTTTGGCATTTTAACTAGACGAATCCTTATTATATAATAATTATTTATTTTGTTATTTGTTTCAAGAAATAAATATTAAAACTTAATAGGTACTCCTATATATCACATCATCATCATTCATCATTTCAGCCAAAAGACGTCCACTGTTGGACATAGGCCTCCCCCAAGCGTCGCCACAATGGCCGGTCCTGTGCGTCTCGCACCCATCGGACTCCAGCGACCCTGACCAGGTCATCGGTCCACCTTGTGGGAGGCCTTCCAACGCTGCGTCTTCCGGTACGCGGCCGCCACTCCAGAACCTTTCGGCCCCAACTGCCATCTGTTTTGCGTGCAATGTGCCCAGCTCATTGCTACTTAAGTTTGGCAATTCTACTTGCTGTGTCGGCAACCCTGGTTCTCTTGCGGAGATAAAGCGGGCCAAACTCGAGGCCCGCACCGTGTGGCTGGAGTCTCTGAACGTCGATCCGTGGGGACGCCCATACAAAATGGTGATGGAAAAACTCCGCCCATGGGCTCCCCCGCTGACTCAGAGTCTCCGGCCCCAGCTCGTGGAGGGTGTGGTGAGCGCTCTGTTCCCTACGCGAGGGGAGCATACTCCCCCGCCTATGGCTCCGCCACCAGCAGCGGTGTCCGATGCGGACCACGACGGCAACGACGGCAACAATGCTCCAGAGGTGACCGAGGTGGAGATGAGAGTGGCGGTGCGAAGGCTGAGTGCCAAGAACACCGCCCCAGGACCCGATGGCTTGCCTGGAAAAGCCTGGGTCCTGGCCATGGAGGAACTCGGGTCTCGACTGAGAGGGCTCTTTAGCGCATGCATGGAGAGGGGCCAGTTCCCGCGTCGCTGGAAGACGGGGAAACTGGTCCTTATCGCGAAGCCGGGGCGCCCCGCGGACTCTCCGTCCGCGTATCGGCCCATTGTGCTGCTCGACGAGGTGGGCAAGCTCTTTGAAAGAGTAATTGCAGACCGCCTCGTCGTGCATCTGGCACGGAAGGGGCCGGACCTTGCGGACGGCCAGTTCGGATTTCGCAGGAGGCGCTCCACTGTGGACGCCATCATGCGCGTGCGAGCCCTCACGACGGGGGATGCGGTGTCCCGGGGCAGGTGTGTCTTGGCGGTGTCTCTGGACATCGCCAACGCCTTCAACTCCCTGCCCTGGAGTTGCATTGGTAGGGCACTCCGGTACCACCGGGTGCCCGACTACCTCTGTCGGGTGATCGAGGCCTACCTGTCGGACAGGTTCATCATCTACCCCGGTCATCAGGGGGAGCTGAAACGGCGAGAGATGTCGTGCGGTGTTCCGCAGGGATCGGTACTAGGGCCGCCCTTGTGGAACATCGGGTACGACTACGTGCTGCGCGCCGACCTCCCCGACGGGGTCGGCGTGGTCTGTTACGCAGACGACACGCTGGTCCTGGCGCGGGGACGGTCGTACCAGGCGGCGGTCGAACTAGCGACGCGCGGGGTTGCGACAGTCGTGGAGAGGATACAGCAGTTGGGACTCGAGGTGGCATTGCACAAGTCCGAGGCCATGTGTTTTCACGGCCCTCGGAGCGCGCCACCTCCGGGCTCCCAATTAACGGTAGGAGGAGTTCACATCGGCGTCGGGTCGACGATGAAGTACCTGGGACTCGTCCTCGACAGCCGGTGGAACTTCAAGGAGCACTTCCGACGTCTGGCTCCCAGGTTGAATGCGACTGGGGCTGCGCTCAAGCGGCTCCTGCCGAACCTAGGGGGTCCAGACGCCTCCTGCCGGAGGCTCTACGCAGGCATCGTTCGGTCCATGGCCCTTTACGGTGCGCCGGTGTGGGCGCCATCGCTACGGAAGCGAGTGGCGGCCCGGCTAACCGCCTGCCAGAGGGTCATGGCCATCCGGATGATCCGCGGATACCGTACGGTGTCCTGCGAAGCGGCGAGCCTCCTTGCTGGCCTACCACCGTGGGATTTGGAGGCAACAGTCCTTGCACACATGCATGACTTACGCGTGGAGATGCAACGTCGGGGCGAAACTCCGCTGCCGCGACAAGTCGCGGCATGGCGGACAGAGCTCCGGCGGGATCTCATGGTGAAATGGCGAGAGCGATTGTCGCAACCTCGTGCTGGGCACGCCACGATCGAGGCGGTAAGGCCCCTCTTTGAGGCGTGGCTGGAAAGGCCCCACGGCGTCGTCACCTTCCGTTTGGCGCAGGTGCTGACCGAGCACGGCAAGTTCGGTCCGTACCTGTACAAGATTCGTGCGGAGACGACGCCCGGGTGTCGCCACTGTGCGGACCGCCCGGTGGACACGGTGGAGCACACAGTCGAGGTGTGCCCCGCTTGGGAAGAGCAGCGCCGTGTCCTCGTGGGGGCGATCGGCGGCGATCTCTCGCGCCGGGGCTTGGTTCAAGCCATGCTCCGGAGCGAGGAGGAGTGGCAGGCGGTCGCCTCCTTCTGCGAAGCAGTAATGCTAGTAAAGGAGGAGGCCGACCGCCTTAGGCAAAGGCGGACACGCCGCCGCCGCCGCCGGGTTTCCGATCCCAATTTTCGGCCACCGTAGGCGCGGGCTCGCGGACGGTGGGCAATGGGTAGCTCGCTGTCCGTCCGTCCGGTAACAGACCGGTCCGAGCTCAGGTCGTCTACGGCGCGCACCGTTCCCGCGCGCCTCAAGGAGTTGTCAGCATACTGTAGGGGTCCAGCAGGGCCGAAGCCTACTGGGGCCAAAGGTTATGTGAGACTGTCACCAAAGGCCCCAGGATAAAGGCAAGGAATGGAAAGGTAGGTTTTTTAGTCAGTAAAAGTCTGACACTGTTTCCCGCCCCGCCCAAGGGCGGGATTCGTCATTGGATGATTTTTACCTACCACAAAAAAAAAAAAAAAAAAAAAAACCCTGGTTCTCTTGCGGATATCTTCATTTCTGATTCGATCACGCAAGGAAACTCCGAGCATAGCCCTTTCCATTGCCCTTTGGGTGACTTATATATAAAAATTAAAAATAATAATATGTACAAACGAGTAGGAAAAGAGCTTATTGGGCATCAAAAAATTCATCTACATCGATATCAATGGGAAAAGTGCCCAGAACGCTGGCAGCACTGCCACGTTGGATGGCAATGCTGATTCGTTGACCGAAGAAAAGGCCAGCCCTCTGGTCACGAGAAGAGTCGACCAGCTCTTTGCTGATATCACGAACAACTCGATGAGCGCTCGGACCCCATGGCAAGTTCCGATAACGTTATTATATTTATTATATACCTATTAAGTTTTAACAAAATAAATGATTATTATATTAAATAATATCTATTCAATAACGTGGCTAAGTCATAAAAGGTACACGTGCCGATATTAGTGAAGGAAACGGCTGCACACTTGAGTGAACGGATTTCCTCACACCTCAGCCACCGGGACCCTCAGTTGCGCTTTACGCTCTAGATCTACGGGTTTCCCCTTCAGGAACTCCCCGCGATCCTGGCTAGTGGGTATCATCCCTGCTGAGCCCTTACAGTTTGCTGACATCTCTTTGACGAGCGAGACGATCACTGCGCGCTACTGACGCTCGGTCCGGTTAATTACCGGACCCATTGACCGACGTCCGCAAGCCCGCGTCTACCGTGGCTGGTAGTCGGGGTGAGAATCTCAGCGGCTGGAGCGTGAGGACGTTCGTTCTCTCACGCGTGTGGCCTCCTCCTTCACTAGTATTACTGCTTCGCACAAGAAGGCGACCGCCTGCCATTCTTCCTCGCTTCGGACTATGGCCTGAACCAGGGTCCGGCGCGAGAGGTCGCGCTTTCTTGCTCCACGCAAGTGCGGGAGATATCATTGTATGATTTCCCACCTTAAGAAAAAACCAGAGACCCTGACCCCGAGTTCTAGCCACCGTAGATCAGGAACCTGGCGACTGGGGTGAGAGGTTCCAGCTTAGGATCAGCTTCCAGTCTAATCAGATGCGGCTGAATACGTGTTTTACATGGAGCACCTGCCCATGAGACGTCCACAACCCAGGGCCAGGCCATTACAGGGCCTCACGATCCAGCACTAAATCCGAAAAAAAAATTACAACGTCTAATAATTTTAATTATTCTGCCATCCAATCAGCTGCGACAAAAGTTAATTAGATTAGATAAAATTCAATTAAAACACAACTTATGGGTCAATAATTCGTTTCATTAATAATATCATTCTGTATAATATCTACAGGGTGGGCCAAATTCTTTGGTTGATATTTCTGATTTTTCTGTTTTTATATCTTTTATTTTTTTAGGGTTTCGTACCCAAAGGGTAAAACGTGACCCTATTACAAAGACTCCGGTGTCCATCCGTCCGTCTGTCTGTCTGTCACCAAGCTGTATCTCATAAACCCTGATAGCCAGACAGCAATTTTTTTTACAGATGATGTATTTCTGTTGCCGCTCTAACTACAAATACTAGGACTCTGGTACAAAGGCAACAAAGGAACAGGGTGGGTTTTATTCAGTAAAAGTCTGACACTATCTCCCACTCCACCTAAGGGTGGGTCAGTTTTGATGGTATTTTTACCACCAAAAAAAATATCTAAAAACAGAATAAAATAAATATCAAAGTATCCCATACAACGAACGTGATTTTTTTGCTACGGACGGTGCGGAACCCTTCGTGCATGAGTCCGACTCGTCGAGTCGACTTGGCCGGTTTTTTTAGTACATAATTATAGGCATTTGACCGCGCTTCGCCTATGAGCGGGAGATGTCATTAAATGATTTCCTAACTTAAAAAAATAAATTAAAAAAAAAACTTAAAAAATGACCGGGTTTTCCTACAAAAATCCTCTAGTCCTGAATTCGATTCTCAGACAAGGCATCAACACAATGTGTTATATATGTCATATTAATTTGTATATGTCATATTCTAAGTGAATCTCCACTTGACTCAACTTTGATCTCACCTTAATAAAATTGTCAGTTATAAGCTTGTTATTTAATTAATGTAACATCCACGACTGGCGAGATGTTACTGTCGTCATGACGACGATACCTAATGAAGGAAAATTAGTCCAAAAAGATAAGGAATTTGAATTCAATGTTTTATAATATGTGTTTTCGTTGGGAAAACTTCCGGTTGGCAACAGCCTTTTTACAGATAATATAATTAATGATTTATTTATTTATTTATTTATTTATTTATGATTATGATTATATTTCTGTTGTCTATGACCAGTGCATGTTGCCAGTGATGACATATGTCTCTGAAACGTGGTCGCTAACAATGGGCCTCATAAGAAGACTTAAAGTCACCCAAAGGGCAATTGAAAGGGCTATACTAGGAGTTCCCTTGCGTGATCGTACGAGTGTTAGACATAAAGATATCCGCAGGATTACCAACGTTGCCAACGTAGCCTGAAGAATCGCCGAGCCGGAGTGGGAGTGGGCAAGGCACATTGTTCGCAGGACAGATGGCCGATGGAACCGAAAAGAAAGAAAGAAGAAAGAAAAAAAACATTTATTTTTGACTCGCACAGAACAAACACTACTTAATCAGACCGCATCAGGTAACGGCGCACACGCCGCAGCCACCGCCGGGATTCTGATCCCGATTTCCGGCCACCGTAGGCGCGGGCTCGCGGACTGCGGGCAATGGGTAGCTAGCTGTCCGTCCGCCCGGTAACAGATCGATCCGAGCCCAAGTCGTCTACGGCACCCACTGTTCCCGCGCGCCTCAAGGAGTTGTCAGCAAACTGTAGGGGCCCAACAGGGTCGAAGCGTACTGGGCCACTGGCCAAATGAACTCCGGGGCCCTGGATCGAAGGCAAAGAATGGGACAGGGTAGGTTATTAGTCAGTAAGAGTCTGACACTATCTCCCACCCCACCCAAAGGCGGGATTTGTCATTTGATGATTTTACCTACCATAATAAAAAAAAAAAACATTTAAAAAATTAGGAGATACAAAAAAGCGTGTGGAAGACGCAGTGTTGGATGGCCTTCTTCAAGAAGGACCGATGGCCTGGTGAAGGTCATGAGAATCCAATGGATGTGATTTGCAAGGGACCATTCGTTGTGGTAATACATGGGCTCTTTCGTCTGAAATATTGATGATGATGATGATGAACGATTCTGTAACAGTAGTAAGGTCTTATTCTTAATCCTTATTCTTAATTTTGTATATTATAACAATAATAATATACCACAACATTCACACAACGTCGTCTAGTCCCAAAATAAGCAAAGCATGTGTTATGAATATTCATAGACAATTTAAAAAGACCTACTTATACGACACAATAATTGATCGTGCTCATCACACAAACATTTTTCTTGAGTGGGAATCGAACCCACGACCCCCTGGCATAGCAGTCAGGGCCACTAACGACTAGACCAACAGGTCAGTCAAAATATTCTTCTATATTAATTTAGTTTAGATTTTCAGTTGTTTAAGACAAGTTTGTTTAAGGGGGTTTTTTATATCATGTGGATTTTATCACGCATGCGGATTTGATCCGCATGCGTAGCCTCCGCAAATGTCCTTTTCATACAAGTATTTACTGTAATGCGTACAATATGCAAGTGGTACGCGTTTTTTTTGCCTTTTGAAATTTTCTGCGTGCGATGCAAATCCGCATGCGTATGATATTAAAAATATCCTTAATTTTTAGAGATATAAAACACAAATATGTAAAATCAAATTTCCAACATCCTGTATATAAGATGGCGACCATTTTAATTATTGTACCGCCACTGGTATTAATTATAGGAAATCGTCGTTTTCAGACATTTTCAGTAACTAAAGCGTAGGAGGGCGTCCTCTACAGCGATCCCAATTTGTAAGCGTGTTTAATTTATTTCGGGGAAGAATTTTATTGAGATTCATGAAGTAAATATTAAAAAAAATATTAAGCTAAAAGGAATTGTTTAAACAACTTTAATTTTAGTATATAAAAAAACCCGAAACACGTGTTTAGTATGTAAAGTATTTATATGTTATCATGAAAAATCATGAAGTTATAAGCTTGTTATGTTACCTGGAGTCCGCACAAATACATGATCACCGGGCCATGCAGGTTGTTTTGCTCCCGCACCCAACTGTGCGCTGTCATTGCTTGGTATGGCCGGCCATGACCTGGATTGTACTTAGTGTCAATGGCGTCCAATTTGAGACCTTTTTAAAATATTTTTTAGAAAAAATATAACATGGTGTAAAAATTATTGGGATCGATTCAGTTACTGATTCTGAACAAACTATATTCAGGTTTCGCATATACTAAAAATAAAGTTGTAGATGTAGACTAGCACTGCCAGCGATTTCGTTTGGGACAATAATTCCATAAAAAACTTTAACACCCTTTAAACCATATTTTTAGGGAAGTTTTAAAAAAATCTGCAAATAAAAAAAAATAAAAATTATGTCCATATTATGGTCGTGATTGCAAGTTACAACTACGTTCGTATAATATTTTAAATCCATTTAATAAGTCTTAAAAATAAGCCATTATAAAAAACACATTAATCATAAATATTTCTCAATCATAATACACAAAACAAACAAAAAATACTTCATAAAATATGCAGTTTTTGAAAAATTTATAATGACAATTTTTATTATTTATTTTTATTGGAATTTGTGGCTAGTTTAATGATTATATCAACCCAAGGAATAACGTTCAGTTCGTTAAGTTACGAAAAACAAATACTTAATACCTTTTTAGGGTTGCATTGCATTGCATCAGCCTTATAATGTTTCCACTGCTGGGACTCAGGCCTCCTCTCTAGGAGAAGGAATGGGCCGTAAATCACCACGCGGGCCCAGTGCGGATTGGTCGATGTCACATGTCTTCGAATTTTTTGTGGTTGATATCCCATTCAAACGCAGAACACGTTTGGGGAACATATTTATTATACATACAGCTAAGGAGTGAAATTCCCTGCCTGAGTTTGTGTTTCTTGATAACTTCAGCCTGAGGATCTTTACGTCGAGAGTGAATAGGCAGTTGACGACAGAACACGCTTGCCATGCTATTCACTCTTATGGTCAGGTTCTACTCATTTTGAACATTTTCAAACTTTAGAAATCCACAAATATAAAAAAGAATATCATAAAAAATATTATATTAAAATTGACCATATGACCAACTGCTGGGCAAAAATCAAAATATAATATAAATTAGCTCGATAAAATTAATAGCGATTCTGACCCTAACTTACAATTTCAAGCGTTTCAAAATATACAAGATTACATCATGGTAAAATATGAAAGTTGGTTTTTTAAAAAGGGGATCGCAAAAACTAAAATCTTTATTAATAACTGTGTTTTTCATAAAAAAAAAACCGCTGCTACAAAGGCACGAAATCGACATGAACTCAGGCGGAGTTCACACAAAATACACTGTGATTACAACTGGCTCTTAATGTTTGATCTTGATTTAAAAGAAACACAGTATTCGGCAGGAAATAAAAAGAGACCCAGATAAATAATTCCGAAAATGTAACAAATTACACAATCCCACGACACATTTCCTATCGATCTTTCGCCTACACTTAAGGTGGCCCTTCGCCACTCCTATCGTCAACGTCGAACATGGTTTAAAAGCTTGTCGTTTCATCTAAAGCAATTCAAAGCGATGTTTGATGGAGAGGCAACGCAAAAAAAGAGAGATAACTCCTAAAAACTTTGTTGGCATTCGGTAATTCCGTGATTTACTCGAATATTTCACAAAACTGGTTTCAGAAAATTTGTGTTTTTAAAAAACCACAAAATATTGTAACATTTAGAATCTCGATTAAATGTGCAGCAAGTCTTCTATAAAAGTAGTTTTTTTTTATGATTTTAATATATGCGTAAATTATGGTGGGCCAAAGTTCACGTAAAATAGCAGATTTTCAGATGTCTTTACTGGATTAGTTTTACACAAATTTATGTTTTGATTTCTATAGAAGCCTAGGTAATATAATATATATAATATATTTCACAAATATCACACAACACCTTCTAGTCCCAAGCTAAGCAGAGCTTGTGTTATGGGTACCAGACAGCTGATAAACATACTTATATATTTCTAAATACATACATATTATAGATAAATAACACCCAGACACAGAACAAATGATCATGCTCATCACACAAACATTTGTCCTGGGTGGGAATCGAACCCACGACCTCCAGCATAGCAGTCAGGGCCACTAACCACTAGACCAACAGGCCAGTCGATATCCACAAGACATCTGTGTATCCAAAATAGAAAGTCGTGTTTTTTTTTTCAGATATTTTGGATACACAGATTTCTTACACATAACACAAAATAACATCATAATCTCGTAAGAGCGGTTGTATGAAAATGTACCTTTTTGACTGGCCTGTTGGTCTAGTTGTCTAGTGGCCCTGACTGCTATGCCGGAGATCTTAGGTTGGATTCCCACCAAGTGGTGCTATTCCATTCAATGTATCCTATTTGGATGTTCGTCGTTGCGGCACCGCTGCGTTTTCTTAGAAACAGCACCACAGGAGCAGTGGTGGCCGAGGAGATAGCGTTCGCTTGGCAATGGCGTGGTAATAGCGTGGTGATAATTATTTATTATGACAAATTTATGTTGAAAGCAGTGGTGGCTGAGTGGTAATGGCCCCGACTTACGAATTGTAGGTCGCGGGTTCAAACCCAGCCAGGCGCATTACTTTGTGTAATATAATTTATCACCACTGCTCTCAAAACGGTGAAGGAAAACATCGTGAGGAAACCGGCATGTCCTAGAACCAAAAATTCGAAGACATGTGACATCCACCAATCCGCACTGGGCCCGCGTGGTGGATTACGGCCCATTCCCTCTCCTAGTGAGGAGGCCTGAGTCCCAGCAGTGGGAACATTAAAAGGCTGACGATGACCTCGGGTTGGCGCTCTTAAACCTATATAGTCAAGGAGTGATATTCCTTTTCCTGCCGTCGCACCTACCTAAACTCTTCAACTAAATCGCGTCTCTTCGCGTTTAACGGTACCCTTTAATCTAAGATCCCATTACGATTAATCTCGACCGATTTATCGTTCCTTGCAAATATAACTTTGCTATCTTTAAACCCAATAAGTTATTGCAAACGACTTTCGATGTCGATGTAAGGAATTTGTATTTGTGTTGGGGAGTTCAGTTTATGCTGGATGGTGGGTTATAAGATGATATATCTGCAACATTCGTTGTACCTCTGACTGTTAAGTTTTTTAATCAAAGTTTTGTTGAAGAGATTAACTTGTTTTCGAATTTACATTTTGACAGACGATTACAGGAATTTGCTGTTGTAATGGTCGGTCCGAGTTATATCGATACAGGATTGACATTCAAAGTTAAGCAGTGTTTGCCGAAGTTAGTATTCGTCTGTAGGTGCCACTCCTTCGTTGCCCTTCATACCGGGGCCGAATCTTCTTTTAGAAACAGATCCTTGGCCCCAGTAGGCTTTGACCCTGCTGGGCCACTACGGTTTGCTGACAAGTCCTTGAGGCAACTCTATGCGCCATCGACGACTTGGGCTCGGTCCGGACGGTTACCGGACGGCTCCGCCACCGATCGCCCCACGAGGACATGGCAGTGTGCTCAAGCGGTGTACCCACCTCTACCGTATGCTCCACCTTGTCCTCCGGGCATTCCACACAGTGGTGACACTCGGGCATCACTTCCTTCCTAGCCTTGAAGAAACCCAAATTATAATCGGATGAGAAGACCGCAGCAGGCAAATTGGTCCAGCACTTTATGTACACGGTATAAACAACGAGGCAAAACGCTTAGTCCGGACCGTAGAGGTTTCAACAACTTAAGGATGGACGCCGTACGTTGGGTTGTCCGATGGTATAAATGTGATGGTGGAATTAAGTCATGTAATTAACGCGCACACTCTCCAAAATGCAACTTGTAAAATACTGAAAGGTTGAGTGAAAAATGACCTTAATCAAAACCTTTAGCACAAGGTACGAAAGTCCTATAGATATAATGTGACCTTTTACTCCCCGGAAACACAAGACAGGTCCCAAACCCTATTACCGGCCAATATCTATAAGATAACACTAAATCGTGACAAATAGAGTCATTACAATGATTTTATATCATTTTTATAGTTCTCAATATAGTCCGAGTTATGTTTCAAAGGCGGCTCGAATAAATCTTAGTTATTTATAGTTCTATTCGGCGAGGAAAGGGATGTTATTTTAGTTGAATTTCGTTTTAATGATTGTATTTTTTTCGGTGGGGTGTTTAAGGGTATGTGATTGGAGATAATACTAATATTATAAATTAATGATCCGCCCCAGCTTTGCACGGGTTCAAAGGTGATATTAAATATATTATGCATCTATACACCGTTAAATTTTGGTCGTTTTAATCCCGCGGAGGATCGATTCGGTACATGATACACTATCGATTTATAAAGATAAAATTAAAAAATAAAGTATTTTTTTTTTCTAAAACTCGATTTAATATACGTATGTACGAAATTAATTTCTTTAAGTAAACAAGTCAATGACCTTGTAGGGAGTTGTCGGTCGTTGCGTACTAACTACCTACAGATCATTGGCCTCGATCAGCTGACGTTTACTTAAAGAAATCAAAATCGGTCATGCTTAATTAACTCGAGTTTAAAAAAAAAACTTTATTTTTCATTTTTATCTTTACAAATCGAATCGACCTTCCGCGGGATCAAAACTACTAAAATTTAACTGTGTATATATTATACATATACATACACACAAACCTTCCTCTTGAATCACTTTATTTATTTAAAAACAGTACGGTTTGGTGGATGTCACATATCTTAGAATTTTTGGTTACAGGACATTCCAGGTTTCTTCTCGATGTTTCCTTCACCGTTTTGAAAGCAGTGGTGATGAAATATCAAATAAATAACAAAAAGTAATGCCCTTGGTTGGGTTTGACCCCGCGACCTACAACTCGTAAGTCGGGGTCGTTATCACTCAGCCACCACTGCTCTCTGTTCCACTGCATCAACAATTATCCACTGACCAGTTTAGCACGCACAATTTTCCAGCATTCTGGACGCCATCTGATATACAGCCTCAAGACGGTTCGTTAGTCGCCGACGTAACGAAGCGTTAAGCGTACGTGAGCTATGGCGCTGTATTTAACTAAATATAATTCCTTAGCAATTGATGACTAGCTTGGATGAGGAGGGGCCTAATTTTAGGGGAATGTTTTCTTAAAAAAACCGGTCAAGTGTGAGTAAGACTCACCACGGATAAAATTGCACTGTACTCAATACTCAATACGTTTATTGCATTTTATTGCATTCCACAATGTGAACTTAGGTGGTAGGTACATAAAGACATACATTCGTTTTGGAGCATTGTGGGCCCTGTCGGGCATAACAACATAAAAATTAGGAGGAGGGCTATTATAGATATTTGTTAACAATTTTAATATTAATCTACTCTTTCGTTTTGTGTAGGTAAGTAGGCTGATAACTAATTGATTACTTGAAGATGGGTGATTCTTTGTAACCGAGAAAATGTCTCATTCGTGTGGCCTAGGTTTTTCTTTACAATTTGATATTTATTAGCATATTAGTTTTCTATGATCACTAAATATATCAAAGACACTCATTTGCGCCCAGTGGCTTACGACACAAAAGTGATAGGCACGAAAACTAGGCCAGACGAATGTGATATTCGCTATGTTTCAAAGAAACACCAAGATGTTTCTCAAGCACTTCTTTTCCTGTTCTCTCCTTCTCTCTTCTCTGATTAGAGCGATAGGGAATGTCAGACTTCTACTGAATCAATACAACAAAGAAAATCTCTACAACAAAGAATATAAGAATACAAAAGTCCTCAAGTATTTTATTTTTTTTATGGTAGGTAAAATCCCGCCCTTCGGGAAATAGTGTAAGACTCTTACTGACTAAAAACCTACCCTGTTCCTACCCTGCCTTGGTTTCAGGGCCCTGGTATGCATTTTCATACCTCACCAGAACCCCAGACTAGGCCTCGACTCTACTGGGCCCATACGGTTTGCTGACAACTCCTTGAGGCGCACGGGAACAGTGCGCGCCGTAAACGACTTAGGTTCGGTCTGGTCTGTTACCGGATAAACGGACAGCAAGCTATCCATTACCCGCCGTCCGAAAGTCTTCTAGTTGCCTTTTGAGCCCCAAAGTAACGATAACTCAATCGCGAATTCTCGCAGTCCAATTAAGAATTATCTTGGTTATTTTTCGCTCAAAAAAACATACTGCAAACTACATAAGTAACTTAATAAAGAACCTTTCAACCAAAAATTCAAAACGCCAATAAGAGCGTCCATCAGGCGGATAAAATGAAATTTATGAGCGCCGTTAACCGTAAATAAAGAGGCTTTTTAATTAAGAAAAATATCCAAAATTAACAAACTAATCAAATATGCACAATTTCCACTCAATTTAGTATTCATAAAGATCGCTTTACCTAGTTATTTTCGCATCTTTACACCTGCGCGTTTTGAATTATTTAATTATTTTTTCGCTAACTTTGGCCTCAGAGAATGGGTTGGTTCCGGAGGTCTACTATATATACCGTTAAATTTTGGTCGTTTTAATGCCGCGGAGGGTCGATTCGGTACATGAAACACTATCAATCTTTAAAGAGAAAATTAAAAAATAAAGTAGTTAGTACGCAACGACCGGCAACTGCCTACAAGGTCGTTGACTCGTTTACGTAATGATTAATTTCGTACATGCGTGTATTAATTCGAGGTTTAGAAAAAAAGTACTTTATTTTTATCTCTTTAAATCGATAGTGTTTCATGTAACGAATCGACCCTCCACGAGATTAAAACGACCAAAATTTAACGGTATAATTATATCGTCAACCAAGGGTAGTGAACAGAAAACAATCGATTATCAATTTAGGTAAGTTTTTTTTTGTAAATTTGTGTTAAAATCACACTATCACATCAAATCTAAATATATAAAAGCGAAATACCACGCACTGATTAATCACAAAATCTCAGAAACTATAACACCTACAAATTTTTGGCAGGTAAGTTCCTTATAGGGTGTAGAGGTGTGCTAAGAACGGATTTTTTTTTCAGAAATGTCGGAAATTCCTCCCCTAAGGGGGTAAACCAACTGTCACACGGGCGAGGCCGCTAGCAAAAGCTACTAAACCAATAACTTAGCAGTATTCGAGCAACGTCTCCAAAAATAGCCCCTCCATCGTTGCTTATCACACAATTTATAGGTTTACCTGTATTAAGTACCTATCTATACGTTAAATAAATCACGTCGTATGTACATAATAGGCTAGGTGTACATCGAATCAGTTATTTATTGCCGGGAGATTATCGAGTAGCGCCGGGCGCAGGCTTAGTGTGCTGTAGTCGACATTGCTAACGAGGCGTGGCGTGTGTACCTAGCTTTATGGATGAAGCTGTCAATTAGTTATAGGCTGTACACTTTACATCACGGTGAATTTTTTGAAATTGTAAATGGTATGTAATTAGGGTTCCGTATATCAAAAGGAAAAAAGGTACCCTTATATTATCATTTTGTTGTCTGTCTGTCAAGAATGCGTGGAGGTATCAAGATGACACCATATACGAGTACTCAGGTCTGCAGTCGGTAGAAGCTGTGAAAAAATCAAACTTCTAAGCTAATGGAAAAAAAAGATAGAGCCGTTTATGTTGCAAATGGCACAGATTTTTTTCGATAATTAGTTATTAATTGGCTTGTGTGTACTTTATATATATATATATATATATATATAATCTATGTGTGGAGGTTTATAATTTGCAATTTAACAATATTACTCTCTTTATATCATTTTTCTGTTAGTCTGTAAGCCTTCTCTAAAATAAAATAAATAAATAAAAATTTATGACGTATTTTTTGACTCTCAACGGAATCAAAACTCATAACGTTACTTCCCGTTGACCCAGAATCTATAGCACAGATATAGGAATAAATCTGAAAACTAAAGTAAATTTCTTGTCAGATCACCAAAAAAAACACTTCTTTTTTTAAATTCAGTAAAATTTTCGAGACTCCGTTCGGAAATTCAACTATTGACACAGGTTAGTTTCTACGGAACCCTCAGTGCGCGAGTCCAACTCGCACTTGCCCAGTATTTTTTTTAAGAAACCGTACCTTTGTCGGCAAAAACGTCAGCCTTTTTGTGTTTGTACTTCGGGCTGTTGTTCACAACTCCACGACTTAAGGGCGTATTTTGCGTAAATATGGGAGAAATCTGTCGTTCGATGCACCCCAGCTCCTTAAGGGCTCGTGTACACGATGCCGCACCCACGCCATCACCGAGCCGCCGCCATGCGTCGCTATTAAATTAAATAACATTAAAATTCATTTATGCCAAACAATGATCCATATTTTAATAGTATTACAAATAACTTATTCTAGTGTTAGTAAAGTTCTTAAATGGGATAGAATATTGGTGTATAGCTCTCCGTCACCGCCTGCAGGATATAGTTACGAATAATCCGCACTCTGCATAGCAGCGAAGCCGTCTTTTAGCGAATAATAGCTCGAAAGCCGTCTGTGTGGGACTCTGCAAACATTTCCGAGGCGCTACAGAAACGGTGCAGTCGCAACAACATCCTGAAAGCGTTATTATACTGAATACGTAAGCCATCCAGCCATATTTTAGTGTATTTGATCCATAGATTGCTCGTGTAAAAACTCTGACAAAATAGGCCTTAAAAAGTGTAATCTTTACTTGGTCAGAGCATCGAGCAAATCTATGCTGTGTATACGTTCCGCACCGTCACCGCGCCGCCGCCGTACCGCCACCGCGTCCGCGCCGCTTGATTTTACACATACTACTATAACGTTGTTAGTAATAAATTGCTAGCTGTGAAGAGCACACGCGTAGCGTTCGCGGTGGCGGTGCGGTGACGGCGCGGCAGCGGCATTGCGGCGTGGTGACGGCGCGGCGGCGGCATCGTGTACACGAGCCCTAAGGAAGACCGGCGCCTTATAGTTACTGATCATTTTACGGAGCACCTGGATTCACGAAATATTTTGTATCCAATGACAAATGGCTAACTTAGAAGCAGATGTGCTGCTGTTTCCTCGTCCCTCAAGGAGGTTCTACAGAGTGGACTGTCTGTAACTCTTGTGACAGAAAGATGCTTATTAAAAGTCCTGTTGTAACGGAAACCTTATAGGACTTTGTTGACCCTTTTTGACTGCGTGGGCGTTCCTGAGAAAAAAGGTTAGGGTTGAGTTTCAGTTTGATACTTCTAAAGGCATCAAACTGAAATTTAATACCCTTTGTAACAATTAAAAAATCAGTACTGAGTAAAGGAATCTTATGAAGCTATACACCGTAAAATTTTGGTCGTTTTAATCCCGTAGAGGATCGATTCGGTACATGAAACACTATCGGTTTATAACGATAAAATTTAAAAATAAAGTACTTTTTTTCTAAAACTCGTATTTATATACGCATGTACGAAATTAATTTCTTTAAGTAAACGAGTCAATGAACTTGTAGGGAGTTGTCGGCCGTTACGTACTAACTACCTACTGTTTAATTAACGAAATCAATTTCGTAGATGCGTGAATTAATTCGAGTTTAAAAAAAAAGTACTTACTTTATTTTTCATTTTTATCTTTACAAATCAATAGGGTTTTATGTACCGAATAAACACACCGCGGGATTAAAACGACCAAAATTTAACGGTGTATAATACGTGTAGGCGCCTGCTATGTCACCCGCACACATAGATGACGGCCCACTTTTCTAAATAAAATAAATAGTATTTTTTTATTAGCAAAAATAAAAAGACACATGTAAAGTACACAAAACTGTCACACAGCCAATTCAAAATTTGAACCCTGACTCCTAAATTAGGAAGATCCTGTATGGAGAGGCAGTGCCTTCGCGTAAATAGTGGACGACCAAATTATAGCATTACAAGATGTAGATTTACGTGGTAAGAAATATACACCATTAAATTTTGATCGTTTAAATCCCGTGGAGGGTTGATTCGGTTCATGAAACACTATCGATTTGTAAAGATAAAATTAAAAAATAAAGTTCCTTTTTTGCATTTACGAAATTAATTTCTTTAAGTAAACGTCAGCTGGGCGAGTACACTGACCTGTAGGTAGTTAGTACGCAACGACCGACAACTACTTACAAGGTCATTGACTCGTTTACGGAAATTTTCGTGCGTGAGACCGACTTGCATTTAGCTATTATTTTTTTCGTGCAGTTCTTAGCCAAGGCTCTATTGCACTCTGTACAGCTATTCATCGGTTCGTAGTAGATAGCAATAATGTTTGGAAACCGCATGATAATGTGCCCTGCTCTGACCAAGGCGGAGTGATGTCTTAGTACACTGTTCTCGACGCCGCTAACGAGCGATCGTGTACACCCGTGTTTACGTGGTACACTACTCTGTACTTTAGGTGTGGGCTACACAGCCAGCGGTGGGAGCGAAAAACTCGAATGAATATACGCATGTACGAAATTAATTTCTTTAAGTAAACGAGTCAATGACCTTGTAGGTACTTGTCGGTCGTTGCGTACTAACTACCTACAGTTCATTGGCCTCGCTCAGCTGACGTTTACTTAAAGAAATTAATTTCGTACATGCGTAAATTAATTCGAGTTTTTAAAAAAGTACTTTATTTTTTAATTTTCTCTTTACACATCTATAGTATTTCATGTACCGCATCGACCCTCCGCGGAATTAAAACGACCAAAAGTTAACGGTGTATAAATGGCACAAAATCGTAGTAACATTTATAAGGCTGTCCTTAATATCATGCGGATTTTATTACGCATGCGGAATTGCTCCGCATGCAGAAAATTACAAAAGGTACAAAAACGCGTCTGCGTGCGTATTGCACGTATTACAATAAATAATTGTATGAAAAGGACATTTGCGGAGGTTTGATGAAATACGATATTAAAAACACCCTAAAGCTAATCCGCATCGTCGCTTTCCATCAGGTGAGATAGCGGTCAAGCGCGAACCTATAAATAATAATAAAAAAAAGCATATTTGGTACTTCTTCACGCTCGAACGGCTGAACGGATTTCAGTGAAACTTGGTACATGGGTAGAGTACGTTCCGACAGTTTGTTTACTTAGGATAATTTTTTACTAAACGCAGGCGAAGTCGCTAACAGCAGTTATTATACGTGACACTACATAGTAAAATAATATACTTACCGCTGTCTGTGCCTATGTATGCTTAGATCTTTAAAACTACGCAACGATGATGATTGATGCGGTTTTTTTTAATAGATAGTGATTCAAGCGGTAGGTTTATATGTATAATACATGCATAATATATTTTTATAAAGTTGGTTCTTTAATCAATTTTCAGTTTAACAGTCGGAGTACTCACGCATATTTTATTTTTCTTTCAAAACATTGTCTTACATTCCGAATCAATCTTGTATCGTGGGTTTTTTTGAGGGGTGTAATCGTCAAATGCCTTTTTCCGCTCTAGGGTGGAGTGAAAAGGTTTGTCATACTTTCACTGACTAAAATCCACGTGCTATGTTCGTTTGGGTAATTTTTTCAAATGTTTCCGCATCTTGCATCATGACACTAACTCACAAACACAAGACATACAGACCGATTCGTAACAACAATATGTAGCCCATACAAATATTTTTGTGAGAATCGAACCCGTGAAACGCACTGTAGTAGCCTTTCACTCTCAACCACTACGCCAACCCTGTCTTCTATTAGTAGAGTTCTATGAGTATAAAAATTTTATCATTGTTACATCATCAGTATAAATGCACTACTGCAGTTCAGATGAAAAGTGCTATTTGACATATTTAAGATGTTTTTATTGACGGGCCTGTTGGTCTAGTGCTTAGTGGTCCTGACTGCCATGCCGGAGGTCGTGGGATCGATTTCCACCGAGGACAAATGTTTGTGTGATGAGCACGATCATTTGTTCTGTGTCTGGGTGTAATTTATCTATAATATGTATGTATTTAGAAATATATAAGTAGGTTTATCAGTTGTCTAGTACCCATAACACAAGCTCTGCTTAGCTTGGGACTAGACGACATTGTGTGATAGTATGTGTAATATATATAAGGGCGACTGGTAATTAGTGAACGATACTTATACACGGGACCCAAACTGAGATCCCGAAAAAAATCAGCCAAGTTCAGTACATTTTGTCCAGTTAGGCGAACTCAATAATGTACTGACAAGCAGATTTTTTTCGCGATTTCAGGGTTGGTCCCATAGTAAAAGTTGTTTGTTATCATGACTACAATCACGTGTTTAAGTATCGTTCAATAATTACCAGTCACTCTTTGTATATATATTTAAATAATTAAGTTTTTTTTGCTGACTCAATCCGATTTGTAAAGACTGAAAAAACGAAAATCTTTCATAAATCACATGCCAAAGAGTAAAACAGACACAACAAAAAAAGCTTCAAAGGAGTAGGTACTACTCGTGAAATTTGATACAAGAGCTATTAAAACCATTGTTTTATATCAAAGGACACAAAAACACTTCATTAAATAACAGCCAGGCAAACAAACACTTCAGAAAAAGTGCTTGAAAATAAATTAAGTGCCGTTTTTAGGGTTTTGTACCTAAGTTGGAAAAGACAAAACCCTTATAGGATTTCTGTTTTGTTCATCATCATCATTTCAGCCAAAAGACGTCCACTGTTGGACATAGGCCTCCCCCAAGCGTCGCCACAATGGCCGGTCCTGTGCATCTCGCATCCATCGGACTCCAGCGACCCTAACCAGGTCATCGGTCCACCTTATGGGATGCCTTCCAACGCTGCGTCTTCCGGTACGCGGCCGCCACTCTAGAACCTTTCAGCCCCAACGGCCATCTGTTCTGCGTGCAATGTGCCCAGCCCATTTACACTTAAGTTTGTCTTTTTTGTTCGTCTGACAGTAATATTGAATATTCTGATCTACTACCCTTTTTTTCGGTGGGAAAATCATCCAATGACATCTCTCGCCCTTGGGCGAAACGGGAGATAGTGTCAAAATTTTACTGACTAAAAACCCACTCTTGTTCCATCTATGCCTTCGTTCCAGGGCCTCGGGGTAAACTTTCACATTACCCATGGCCACAGTAGGCTACGGTTTGCTGACATCTCCTTGAGGCAGGAGGAATCCCTGCGATGGCTGGGGCGTAAGAGCCGTTAACTCATGCGTGCGGCC
Organism: Leucania comma; assembly: GCA_958295575.1. Classification (NCBI taxonomy): domain Eukaryota; kingdom Metazoa; phylum Arthropoda; class Insecta; order Lepidoptera; family Noctuidae; genus Leucania; species Leucania comma. The sequence continues at coordinate 2,940,957 of OY282484.1, forward strand.
TCCTCCTTTGCTAGCATTACTGCTTTGCAGAAGGAGGCGACCGACTGCCACTACTCCTCGCTTCGGATCATGGCCTGTACCAAGGCCCAACGCGAGCGATCGCTACCGCCGAATCTTCTACCCTTGAAGCGGTGAAAAATCAAACTTTTTACTCAATGCAATGTATTCATAAAGATAAGGCCGTTTATGCTCTTTTTATGGCGCATATTTTGTCAGCGATTCAAAGCCTATTGAAATTTGGCAAGAAGCAATTCTATGTAGTAGAAGTAAAGCAAGATATCCGAAATTATTTTTTTATAATGAATAAACTCACATTTGATCAATATCTCAACGTAAGTAATCGACAATGGAGAACGATTACCTAGAAGTAACCTATTCACTCTTGACTTCAAGACCCCTAGGTTACTGCTATCAGGAAACTCAAACATCGGGATTATGCGACCATAAAGTACACCATATTTTTTTTTTTTTATTTCCAAAAAATCTCCGTACCTTGATTCGGAAATCGAACGGTTTACATAATTTATAAGTTTGTACGGAATCTTCAATGCGCGAGTCCGAGTCGCAATTGACCTGTATTTTTTACTAAATATCACTTACCAAAAGCCTTCGTGTTACGGCTAGCTCGTAAAAGATTTACGCTTTACCTATTTAAGTACTAAAAAAGGTCATAAATTCTAAGCCTTGTACACTAGACTTTTTACTTTCTTTAGTAACGAAAACTGACTAAGGACTTCCGTTTCCTGATAATGAAGACGGTAGCGGCCATGTTTTCCAATTGTCAGTATCTTTAGGTTCTATACATAGTGATAATCTATGAGCGAATACGAGAGCAGATTTTCAAAAAGTCTATAGCATTGACATGTCTTCTGTTAAACTCACTCAAATGTCTCGCTGATGATGGTACGTGTGTGGGATCACTTAGTTCCCTTCAAAATGGTTGAGCTAAGTGATGAAGATACTCGTATCCTGTTCGTGAATGGGTGCATAAACACTTCTACACTGCTATTGCTAGCGCTAAATAGTATGCTTCTCAATTTTTCCCATATCAAACGTCTTGGAAAACTGAGGTACTCTAAACATTCAGTCCATCATAAGAGAGACCAAAATAAGTTTTTAGTTGAAAAACAGTACAACATTACCTATAGTATACCTACTTGATCAAGATCATTCCGAAGATTTCAAGCACGATGGCGTTAGGTATCTTGTTGCGCTCAATATTTCCTATGGCCATTTACTCTATTGTCAGACCAGCTCCATGGCACCATATTGTTGGATTGTCATCCAAATTAAATAAGTATAGCAAATTTCAGCTAAATCAGTTAAGGGTAACTATTTCAAAATCCATTTACAAGATTCGTCCCAAACAAACACAAACATTGTAAAAACTTGTTAACAGAGCACAAAGCACGAAAAATATCGTGTCTGAAATTTCCTTCTACAAACGCGAATCAGATCAACAGAATACACTAGGGTAGAAACATAACTTCCCCAAGACAGTCTAATAAACAGCCAACAAAAACAAGCTCAAAGTTTTTCTTTTCCTTAACAAAGACGACACTTACAACACATACAGACTAACAGCAATAAATCTAGGCCAATTGTTCCGTTACACTGCAATTACCAGATACGTAGGTATATCTAGCAATACGTTCTACTAGTCCCAAACAACCGGAAACTTGGCGTGACTACACAAACGGAAAGCGCAAACTGAATCGCTGTCGCCCGTTCAACGGCAAACTTAATGGCCCAACACCCATTGTCTGTTTTGCTACTGAATTTTACACCTAAACTTTTGAGATTGAAGATTCAATTTCGTGTGTCGATAGTTATGTTGCGGTGCAACGTAGACAGAACATTGATAAATATACAGCGTTTAGATAAGGCGTTTTAAAAAAGGACTTTCTTTTGTGGGTTTTGATGAAAAATGTTGGGGTTTTAAGGGTAAAGGGCTTGTTTTAGAGGGTATTTTAATTGGGATATCGATCGTCGTGTCATTGAGATATCTTGAAGGTGGAGCAGAAATGTATTAGGGCGGAACACATAACCGCGTTGGGGCGCCGCACTGCTAAAATCAGTAGTGCCGTCCGCCGCTCTTTTTCGCGTCACGATGCACACCGCGTAATTCCGCGTTGCGAATACCAAAGCTTTATTAAATGGATATAGCCAGTATCTATGAGTAGTGGTGGCCGAGTGGTAACGGCTCCGACTTACGAGTCGTAGGTCGTGGGTTCAAACCCAGCCTGGCGCATTACTTTGTGTAATTTATTTCATCACCATTGCTCTCAAAACGATGAAGGAAAACATCGTGAGGAAACCGGCATGTCCTAGAACCAAAAATTCGAAGACATGTGACATCTACCAACCCGCACTGGGCCCGCGTGGGTTGATTACGGCCTATTCCCTCTACTAGAGAGGAGGCCTGAGTCCCAGCACTGGGAACATTAAAAGGCTGATGATGATGATGATGAGCCAGTATGTTCTTTATCGTTTATTTAAAATAGAGTAATGTTGTCTTTATAACAAATAAATATAAATTTATTACGATTCATGGCAGAGAAACGTCTATCCACACTAAAAATCTCGAGAATCTAGTTATTTCTGGACGATACGAAAATAAATGTTAAAAGTTGCGTTGCAGTGACGCGCAAAAGAGCGGCACGCGTCACTGCCGATTTTTGCCGCGCGGAGCCGCAACGCGGTTATGTGTTTCGGCCCTTATTGCACATATATCTCGCTGTTTTTCTTGATGCTTTAAAACAGACACTAATTAAGATGTCAATGTCAAAGGACTCATTAGACGAAGGTGACTTTTTTCTCTCACAAAGTAACATTCTTTGTCTGAAAGAGGATTTAAATGTGTCTGATATTTCAAATTATGAATTCAAATTATAATTTGCTGAGTTGGCGGACTGTGAGCAATAGCTAGCTCGCTGTAGTCTACCGATTTTGTTTTTTTAGGTGTGAAAGTCAGCCAATGACATCTCCCACCCTTGGGCGGAGTGGAAGATAGTGTCAGACTTTAACTGACTAAAAACTCACTTCTTTGCCTGCGTTTCAGGGCCCTGGGGTTCATTTTTAACATTACCCATGGCCCCAGTAGGCTTCGACCTTGCTGGGCCGCTACGGTTTGCTGACAACTCCTTGAGGCACGACTTGGGCTCGGTCCGGACGGTTACCGGTTCGTCGGACGGTGAGCTACCCGTTGCTAGCCATCCACAAGCCCGCGCAAACGGTGGTCGGAAATCGGGATCGGATCCCAGCGGCGGCTAGTCCGTGAGCGCCGTTGCCTCATGCGACCAGCCTCCTCATTTGCTAGCACTACTGCTTCGCAGGAGGCAACCAACGGCCACTCCTCCTCGCTTCGGACCATGTACTTGTTCTTCCGATAAAGACTAAGCCGGGGTTGATGGCGTTTTGTGTTCTATGCACGCTTTATAGAGATGTCAGTAAACTGACGGGGCCAGTTAGGGTCGATGCCTGCCAGACCTGCGGATTATTCAATTGCGGATTACTTTCATACAAATTTATGTTTTATTGAAACCTAGGTAATAAGTATCCACAAAATATCTGTATATCCAAAATATCCAGGGAAAGATGTGTAATAACATCATAATCACGTAAAAGCGGTTGTATGAAAATTTATCAAGGGTTGACCGTTCTTAAGCATTTCACTTTTTGTCCCCAGTTTTGACGTCCGCGGCCGCAGTTTCAACAAGGCTCTCCATTGGTCAGACCCCCTCGCCTTCGGGCGACGAGCCTACTTCGTCACCATGTCCAGACCCTCAGCCCTCACTGTGGATGCTGTCCAGCTGGACGATGAAGGGGTTTACAGATGTAGGGTCGACTTTAAGAATTCGCCGACCAGGAATTTTCAGATCAAGCTGAATGTTGTTGGTGAGTTTACTATTGAATTTTTTTTATTTGTGACTAATGTTTTTTTATTTATTTATACACCGTTAAATTTTTGTCGTTTTAATCCCGTGGAGGGTCAATTCGGTACTTGAAACCCTATCGATTTGTAAAGATAAAAATGAAAAATAAAGAATTTTTAACTCGAATTAATTTACGCATGTACTAAATTGATTTCTTTGAGTAAACGTCAGCTGAGCGAGGTCAATGAACTGTAGGTAGTTAGTACGCAACGACCGACAACTACCTACAGGATCATTGACTCGTTTACTTAAAGAAATTAATTTCGTACATAATTGTTGTATATTAATTCGAGTTTTTGAAAAAAGTACTTTATTTTTTAATTTTTTCTTTACAAATCGATGGTACTCGTATTTCATGCACCGAATCGACACTCTACGGGATTAAAACGACTAAAAAACGGTGTACAAACTAGTAGTTGACTGTGATTAAACCTGATGGTAAGCAGTGATGCAATCTTTGATGGTGAGGCGTGCTAGTTTATTTAGAGAAAACACCTAAATTATAATCAGGTGGGATAATCGCAGTAGGTAAATTGTAATTGAAAACGATGAGGTTTATTATAATTAATTATAATAATAATAATATTCCACAACTATCACACAACGTCGTCTAGTGCCAAGCTAACAGAGCTTGTGTTATAGGTACTAGACAACTGATAAACATACTTATATATTTCTAAATACATACATATTACAGATAAATTACACCCAGACACAGAACAATTGATCGTGCTCACACACAAACAGTTGTCCTGGGTGGGAATCGAACCCACGACCTCCGGTATAGCAGTCAGGGCCACTAACCACTAGACCAACAGGCCAGTCAACACAGTTTACAGTTTATTTTTTATTTGTTTGTAAATTTTTGCGTAATCATAAAAGGGTTCAATTGAAGTGAAAGCTTCAGGCATGTTATTGCTAGATGGCGTTGAATTCAATATTTTTATTTTACTTTTAGTGTACGGGAGCGTTATAAGGTCAAGAAAATTCATGTTCATGACTTTACTATTATATTTAAGTACGCTATACGGGCCTGTCGCTTAACTGTACTCGTAAAATTGTTATTTTAAATTTTTTAGGAAGTATTAAGACATTTTTTTTATATTTGTGTTTTTGAGAACCTCTATTTTATTGGGTTCAGCCTGTAAAGATAGTGTGTGTATGTTTAATAAATAAATAAGTATAGCATATTTTACCTTAACACATTACTTCAAAATTGAAGTACGTACCAAATTGTGAGTTCCACTTGTCTACTCAACTGGCGCCATGTCAACTGAAAAAAAAAACTTTTGAGTCTATGAGAACTGTCCATTTGATAAGCAGAAGCTGGCTCGAGGTTGAGACAGGAGTTGGAGAAATAACTTAGAAAATAACAATCATTCATCTTCGTACAACGTTCATCTATAAACCCTTTTGTATTGATAGCTATAAGTGATTACCAGAATTCTCTATGAAGACAGATTGCTGTTCAAAATAAAATCGACGACAATCTGCTTCTAAAGAAAAATAAATACGTTTGCAAAACGTACCCCAAAGGTTAACTGGTAGAGAATGCCATGTTGCTTTAAATCCGCCTATGTACAGTCAGGGGAAAGTGCAGTTGCACTCTACCGATAACAGTGTCTAGAATTTTTTATAGAACAGGATAAATGGATCATCTCTCAGTTCGATTGTACCATAGAACCTAAAAAATTAAATAAACCAGTTTTGGCCCAGTGGCCCTCTTTTACTTTAGCATGAGTGCAACTGCACTTTTGACCCCTGACCGTACCACTACTGTACATGAAGTTTAAATAAATAAAAATAAATATATTTATTTTTTAACAGTGCCTCCACATCAGCTGTTGCTGTACGACGAGCAAGGGCGGGACGTCGCTGGTGTGGTCGGACCTTTAGAGGAGGGAGGGAACTTCACGCTACTCTGCGAGTTGAGAGGCGGTAAGCACAGACAGGTTTTTTTTTAAAGAACTTTGACCCACAATAGGTGCCCCTAGTCTGTTATTTTCATGATATCGTCATTCCAACACGATCCCATTGTCATTTTGCTAAAAAATCGTAAGCTGTTAATTCATAATGACCGATCATTAGTCAGTGGTCTCGTAACAGAATTAGGTACGAGCTGTCTTGTAAGTAGGTCACTTATCAAAAGAATTGTAAAAATTTTAGCAGATTACTGCCTACGTCAGACATTCATTTATCATTATGTACGAGATTACCATTCTACGCCATTTCTTTCAATGGAGGTCAGTTGTTGACCATTGGAGAGTCATAATGACGCCATTATATTAGTAGATTAAAAAACTTCAAAATCAACAATTATAAAATCAATGATAGACCATTCTAACACTATTGTAATAGCAGACTTGAGGCTCAGGATTTTCTCCAGTATTTATTTGTTTATGCTCACATCGGAACGCCTTACAGCAATTACACCAAAGAAGCACGATTAGATAAGAATCTGCTACTTTCTAACGTCATGTGCGCGGTGGAGTGGTAGCCATCAAAGGAACGGTGCATGGGTATATTATCATAGACCTAGAATCTTGAAATTTGGCATGAAGCAAGGTCTCATAGCACAAGAATAGCAAAATAAAATCTGAAAACCGCAAATTTGTTGTTACGACACAAAAAAAAAATAGTTGCAATTCAGAAAAATCTTCGTAACTCAATTCGGAAATTGAGTTTGTTCTGTTTTCATTGGTAAGTTTGTACGGAAAATCAGTGCACGAGTCCAACTCACACTTGCCCGATTTTTACTTACCTACCTACCTATTAATTATTTATAAACCATTTTTAAAACGGATTGTGTATTAAAATGATTGTCAACTAAATTCAACTTCACCTAACGATTGTTTACGAAGACGCGGCGCATTGGGCGGGCGTCGTACATTGCCATGTTTGTATTCGCGCGTGTGAACACAGCCTAACTGTGTTTGTGCAACAGCACAAGATTGCCTCTCAAACTCTGAACAGCTTGTTTAGCACAAAACAGCTTAACTTTTGCAGCAAGTTTAGAATTGTCAAGCAATGTGTTTAGCTCACTTTATGTGTTCTTAGAACAGAATTGTGTGTTTGCTGTTTGTGTGGGGTGACCAAATCCCATGTATATTTATTGTTTATGCGATGTGTATTTATTGTACGTGCTATAGAGCGTAGTATACTAGGTATTAGATTAACGGATCGCGCGCTTTTTACTCGGCTGCTGGGAAGACCTCGCCGACTTCACATCTACTGACTCTTTTCTAAGTTATATTTGTGCCTCGCGTAATGGATAAACTTCTCCAGACGCAGTTTTTATTTATTTATTTTTTCGTGAATATTGTTGATATTTGAATCATCATCATCATCAGCCTTTTAATGTTCTCACTGCTGGGACTCAGGCCTCCACTCTAGGAGAGGGAATGGGCCGTAATCCACCACGCGGGCCCAGTGCGGATTGGTGGATGCCACATGTCTTCAAATTTTTGGTTCTAGGACATGCCGGTTTCCTCACGATGTTTTCCTTCACCGTTTTGAGAGCAGTGGTTTTTTTTTTTTTTTTTCCTTGTTCTAGAGTACATCCAAAGGATGAACCCTAATTTTATTACAATCTAGCCTTATATACAGACTAATAAGTAATTTAATTATATCCTAAACTAATAAATTGTCTTTACTAAGAATGTGTCCAATAGCACTTTTCTTATTGTCTCTATTAAGGCGAATACACTTCGTTCTTGTATTTATAAGGTAGCAATAATGCTACATATCACTATTCACTATCACTAAACACTAACTCGAACGGTTTTGTTCTTTTTAGTCTTCTCACTATATTCGTGTGGTCGAGAAGCTGGATTGCCTCGATGTTCACATGCTGATGAAGTCGCCTTTCGTGAGCTTCTGCAGATTTTTTTATCCGTTTCTCGATGAACTCAACTTTTAGGTCCCGATGGAGGTCATCATTTCGTATGTACCAAGGTGCATTTACAATTTCCCTTAGTACCTTGTTCTGAAATCGTTGAATGATATTTATATTTGTCTGTTTGGTGCAGCCCCACAGCTGAATACCATAAGTCCAAACTGGCATCAGGACTTGTTTGTATAATAACAATTTGTTCTGTACAGACAACGTGGAATTTCTCCCAAGCAGCCAATACATTCTTTTGAATCGTAAGTCGAGTTCATCTCTTTTCTTCTTGACGTGGGCTTTCCAGCGTAACTTAGCGTCAAGAGTCATACCCAAATATTTGGCTGTATTCTCGTATGGGACTTGTTTATTATTTATATAAACTGGAAAATACTGGTGTTTCTTGTTACAAAAGTCTATGTGTACAGATTTGGATTCATTCAATTTAATCCTCCATTTTTTAGTCCAGTCACAGACTTGGTTAACAGCCATTTGAACCTTTTCAACTGCTTCTTCGTGGCTGTTTCCAACAGCCATGAGGGCTGTGTCGTCAGCGAAAGTCCCAATGGTATTATGCTCTGGTTCTGGAATATCGCAAGTGTATATTAGGTACAGGACCGGACCTAAAACACTTCCTTGCGGTACGCCGGCTTTTATTTGTTTCAATTCTGAGTAGGCATCTTCTTGCCTTATTCTAAAGACTCTGTTTAGGATGTAGGATTCCAGGATATCTGCAAACTGCTTCGGTAACAAGCTCTTCAGTTTATATATTAGACCTTCATGCCATACTTTATCGAAAGCTTGTGCCACGTCTAGGAACACAGTAGAACAAACCTTCTTGTTTTCAAGGGCGTGTTCTATTACGTTTGTGATCCTATGTACTTGATCGATAGTTGAGTGCTTTTCTCGAAACCCAAACTGGTGCTCTGGTATTATTTTCTTGCTATGTATTATTGGTTTGAGTCGTTTAAGTAACAGCTTTTCAAATAGTTTTGACATTATAGGCAGCAAGGAGATAGGTCTGTATGATGTTGTTTCATGTGCAGGTTTCCCAGGCTTTGCTATCATGATCACTTCAGCAACTTTCCATAAGTCTGGTACATATTTAAGTCTTAATGCAGCATTTATAAGGGTTGTCAACTTAACCAGACCCTTTCTTGGTAGGTTACGAAGTATTTCCCCAGTTATTAAGTCGTAACCTGGTGATTTTCGACAGCTTATATTTTGTTTTATTTCTCGTGCGACTTCTCTTGGCGTTACTAGTTTAATATCTTCATATTCTGGTGTCATGTTAACCGAAGTGCGGTCTTCAATGGTTTCCCCCTCGTTTGGTTGAAATATGTTTTCTAGGTGCTCTGCAAATCTCTTTGCTTTTTGACTATTTGTGACTGCCCATTGTCCGTTTTCACACTTAATGGGAGGAATTTGTGTGATCGGCCTTTTAAGATGCTTGGTAGCCTTCCAAAGTGAATAATCTGTATTTTGGTCGTTACTTAGTTCCTGAAGATAAGTTTTTGTTGAGTCGTCTTTAAAGTTCTGAATTAGTCTTCTTACTTTTTTTGTCAGCTTGTTTAGTTTTTGTTTGTCATCAGGGCACCTAGATTGATGCCACGTTTTTCTCTGTCTTCTTTTCTCCATAATGAGCTCCTTGATTCTTAAGGGATAAGTATTTCCCTTTGTTCTCTTGTTGATATCGGGTGTATTTTCCCACACTGCTTGCTGGATGTGCATTATAAAGTTTTCCGATTCGATATTTAGATGTTCGGGTGTTTTTAATGGAACTTTAAGATCCATTAGATCATTCAATTTGATCTTAAAACTCTCCCAATCGGTGTGTTTATTGACAAGAGTGAGCCTGTTTTGTTTGTACAAAATGTTTTCACTAATTTCCAAATAGATTGCAGAGTGATCTGAGTTCATATCATAGCTTTGTTCTATTTTTATGTAACTAGTTGATAGATTCTTGGTTACGAAAAAATCTATTAGGTCCGGAATTTTATTTTGATCTGTTGGCCAATAGGTGGGCTTTCCAGTTGACAAAGCTTCACATTGCGTCTCTTTTATGGCACTCAGTAGTTCTTTACCTTTGGTAGTTGTTAGTCTGGAGCCCCAGTAGGTATTTTTAGCATTAAAGTCACCGCCTAAAATAAATCTATTGCCAAGACTGGTTAGAAAACGGATATAGTGATCCTTTTTTATCATATACCGAGGTGGACAATAGATGGCAGACACTGTTAGAGGATATTTTTTGGTTTGGAGACATATCGCAACTGCTTGGATATCCTTCTCTTCGTATTTGAGCTCTTCATAGTGCTGTAAGTTTTCTTTTACAATAACTGCACTACCGCCTCTTGCAGAATTGTCTGGGTGAAGTGCATGATAGACTTTGTACCCTTTAAACTTAATATGAGATTGTTTTGTGAAGTGTGTTTCTGATATCAGGCACACATCAATTTTTTCTATATCTAATACTACTTGTAACTCGCTGTGGTGTTTCAATAACCCATTTGAGTTCCACGTCATAAACTTTAATGTAGTATTCATTTTTTAGTCTTAAGAGTAGCAGCTTTGTTGCTATTTTCAATTTTTTTCAATCTCTCGTCGAACGATGACATTAACTTTAATATTTCATCCAACTTTTTGTCGCTGTTCAAGTCAACTAAAGGCACCTTTGCTATGCCTTTTGCCGCTGCTTGGGCGTATGAGGTGCTTTTAGTGGTGATTTTCTTCGTCATTTCAGTTGGTTTGTTCAGGCAAGGGCCATCACCTCTTCCAGTAGGTACATTTTGTTGGGGTATAATATTATGACTTTTAGATTTATTGTTTCGAATCTGCTGAATCTCTTTAGCTACCATACATCCCCTGTAGTTTGCTGGATGTGGAGCTCCACAGTGGACGCATTTTGGCTTCTCTTCTTTCGGTTTTCTGCAATCCTTGGTAAGATGTTTACCTGTGCATTTTACGCACCTCGGTTCTTTAGAACAGTACTTTTGCGTATGACCGTACGCCTGGCATCTTTTGCACTGAGGTGATAAATTAAATTACACAAAGTAATACGCCTGGCTGGGTTTGAACCCGCGACCTACAATTCGTAAGTCGGGCCGTTACCACTCGGCCACCACTGCTCTATGTTGATGATATTTTAATAAATACTAAATATTTTAGAAGCCGTTCTTGAGTTATAAATAGTGTAACTAACACGACTTTGTTTTATTTATAAAAAAATCGCATTTATTCTTTGTTTTCAATCGTGAATTGGTTGACTCGAATGATTGAATGTTTGACCGAATGAAGGAATGATTGGGACCAATGTATTTGACAGTTGCTATCATTTGTCTGCGGATTCGAAAATTATCCCAAGGGAACATAATCCCAGAATAAACAGTACCCCATGTGTTATTCTATGATATAGTCTACCTGTGTACCAAGTTTCATCGAAATTTACTCAGTAGTTTTTGCGTGAAAATAATAATAATAATATATTCCACAACTATCACACAACACCGTCTAGTCCCAAGCTAAGCAGAGCTTGTGTTATGGGTACCAGACAGCTGATAAACATACTTATATATTTCTAAATAAATACATATAATAGATAAATAACACCCAGATACAGAGAAAATGATCATGCCCATCATACAAACATTTGTCTTGGGTGGGAATCGAACCCACGACCTCTGGCATAGCAGTCAGGGCCACTAACCACTAGACCAACAGGCCAGTCAAAATGGAACAAATATCCATACATCCATATACAAACTTTCGCATTTATAATATTAGTATGATGTGGTGATCTTACCGCACAACAAATATGTTCAATGTGGTGATCTTATCGGACAACATGTATGTCCAATGTGGTGATCTTATCGGACAACATGTATGTCCAATGTGGTGATCTTATCGGACAACATGTATGTCCAATGTGGTGATCTTATCGCACAACAAATATGTCCAATGTGGTGATCTTATCGGACAACATGTATGTCCAATGTGGTGATCTTATCGCACAACAAATATGTCCAATGTGGTGATCTTATCGCACAACAAATATGTCCAATGTGGTGATCTTATATCACAACACGTATGTCCGATGTGGTGATCTTATCGGACAACATGTATGTCCAATGTGGTGATCTTATCGGACAACATGTATGTCCAATGTGGTGATCTTATCGCACAACAAATATGTCCAATGTGGTGATCTTATATCACAACACGTATGTCCGATGTGGTGATCTTATCGGACAACATGTATGTCCAATGTGGTGATCTTATCGGACAACATGTATGTCCAATGTGGTGATCTTATCGCACAACAAATATGTCCAATGTGGTGATCTTATCGGACAACATGTATGTCCAATGTGGTGATCTTATCGCACAACAAATATGTCCAATGTGGTGATCTTATCGCACAACAAATATGTCCAATGTGGTGATCTTATATCACAACACGTATGTCCGATGTGGTGATCTTATCGGACAACATGTATGTCCAATGTGGTGATCTTATCGGACAACATGTATGTCCAATGTGGTGATCTTATCGCACAACAAATATGTCCAATGTGGTGATTTTATCGCACAACAAATATGTCCAATGTGGTGATCTTATATCACAACACGTATGTCCGATGTGGTGATCTTATCGGACAACATGTATGTCCAATGTGGTGATCTTATCGGACAACATGTATGTCCAATGTGGTGATCTTATCGCACAACAAATATGTCCAATATGGTGATCTTATCGGACAACATTTATGTCCAATGTGGTGATCTTATCATACAACATGTATGTCCAATGTGGTGATCTTATCGCACAACATGTATGTCCGATGTGGTGATCTTATCGCACAACAAATATTTCCAATGTGGTGATCTTATCGGACAACATGTATGTCCAATGTGGTGATCTTATAGCACAATATGAATGTCCGATGGGATACATTGGACATACTAATTGTGTTGCAAAACAAATCATCAAATTGCTTCTTTTGCTCTCAGTGGAGCAAGAGAACGTGTCAGGATTTTACTGACTAAAACCCATCTATGTTCCATCAGTTCCCGCAGGTCTGAAAGTACTTTAAACCTTTTATTTTTGAATTGAATAATCATCCAATGACCTCTCCCACTCTAGGGAGGAGTGATATGTCATTATTTGACTGACTAAAACCCACCTGTGTTTATTAATTTGCCCTTTGCATTCTAAAGTCACGGTAACACTCTCGAACAATCTTTTAACAATAAAAATTCTTTAAACTTAAGGGTTTAGAATAACTTCATAACCAAATAAAATTTGTCTCTGCAACATGAATGAAAAATCAGTTTGAATACGTGAGTAACATCTAGAATTCAGTTTATTTGATTACAACTAGATTTAACTTACGTATATTGTTTGACAAACTCTACTGAAACTTTAATATAATTATCTTAGTCAGCATAATCACGCAGGCATCTAGGTACTTTTGTAAGCTGTTTGCTGAGTCTTAGGCCCCTCGTCAACTATGACTTATTGTAGCGATACTATCGCGCGTTTCATAACCGCGTATCGCTACAAAAAGTAGTCACATTATAGTTTTACACACTAACGCGCGTTAGTTGCTCTTGCAACACACTAGAGAAGCGAAGGCCTATGTCCAACAGTGGACGACTTTCGGCTGAAATGATGATGATGAGAAGCGATGCCAATACGGTATTAACACGCTACAGCATCGCGACTATATCGATGCAAACGCGCGACCTTGTCGGACGATATCGGAGAGAGAATGGAAGAAGGGTGGCGCATGAGTGAAACATTCTACACACAATTCTACAGACTGAGAATTGTGGTGTAGGTGAGGGTGAGCATCTTGAGCTTCTTAGTAGTCCAAAGTTTGAGCTACACTTATACTGACAAACGCTTGCATGGACTGGACAGGTCCACTCAAATCTGTGTGGTTATTTCTTCAAAAGATCAACTGAGACCCTAATTCGCATGGTTCTCATATGATTTGACCATTATATGTTTACTGTATGGACTATAAAAGAATTTAACCCCTGAGTTTGTGTCGTAGTTTCTTTACAGGGCAGTTAACTGACAAAAAAGAAATTGACGTGTAAAAGTGTTTTTTAAAACCTATTTTCAAAATAAATAGCATTTATTATTTATCATTCATCATGACTGTATCGATGTAAACGCGCGATAGCATCGCTACTATATCGCAATAAAAAGTCGCTGTGGGTGAGGGGCCTTAGAATTAAATGTCGTTTAATAACCGAGCAAATAACTTTGATATAACTGTTTGTTTAGTTAACTTAATTATTTGAATGTCTGTTTTTAGAAATTTTATGGTTCTATTTTAGCAAAAAATGGAGTGTGTACCTACTCATTCATTTCGTTCGTTCATTCTTATGTTCCTTTTCGGTATTAGTGTCATGCTAATTAGTTTTGTAAAGAGCCGTCGACAAGTCTGCGTCTACAGTGGCCGTCGATATTCCAACTTTGAAGATCAGTGGCAGCCGTCGTGTGTTTCAAATGTCAACGGCCACCGTTCGTGTGTATGAGCTGTAATATTTCCTTTTTCATAGTTTAGTGACAAAAATAAACTTCTTTTTTTAACTGACTTCGAAAAAAGGAGGAGGTTCTATGTTCGGCTGTATTTTTTTATGTATGTTCACCGATATCGGTCAATTGTGGACCGATTTCAAAAATTTTTGTTTTGATTGAGAGATTATTCTTCCGAATTGGTTCCATAAAAATATCTTTTTGATCTGATGATGAACTTTGAAGATATAGGACGAAACTCTTCAAAAAATCATAGCAGAATTTTCGTTTGTATATGTTTGTTCACCGATATCTCGGTCAATTGTGGACCGATTTTGAAAATTTTTGTTTTGATTGAAAGATTATACTCCCGAATTGGTCCCATAGAAATATTGTTTTGATGATGAACTTCGAAGATATAAAACGGAACTCTTCCAAAAATCATAGCATAACTGTCGTAATAAGTAAATTTGCTTTGTTTATACATGTAGTCTGTGACACTGAAAGAAGAAGGGTCGGAGATACATAGAACTGATCTGATGATGAAGCCGGAAGGTAGGTACTGGAATTCTGTAATAAATCACAGTATTCTAGCCGTGCTTGGTATTATTAGAATAGTCATGGTAATTAGATGATGGAACCGAATGGCGCAAGGTATCTATTTAAGTTTATCTGAGGGGTACTACAACTAAAAAGTATGAAATAAAAACGACACGAAAAGTTATGAAACAATAACGAAGAGACCAAACTATTATAGAAACACCGACTTCCGAAATTAAAGTTATTTCGCACTTTTTTGTGTTTTTGAAGTCGGTTGCATTTTTTTGTAAAAAGTTTTTTTTTAATTCACTACGATTTTCTCAAAGGGTTTCGGGAATTTTGTAAATTTATTCTGTGGCCCTGGAACGCAAAGAGCAACTGTAGGTGTCAGTAAAAATCTGACATTCTAAATCTTACAGAAAATACAAAACCTAAAGATACCAATAATATTATGATAAAAAAAAAATATTAGTAAAAAGTTTATTTGAACTTATAATTTCAAGTCAATCCATAGATATCACAGTTCAAAGTAACTCGTTTTAAAAAAACGCGTAAAGATCTATTTAAGGTCAATGAAATAAAAAAAAAACTTAAACTGACTTCAGAAAAAAAACACAAAAATGTGCAAAAGAACTTTGATTTCGGAAGTCGGTGTTTCTAAAATAGTTTTTTTTTAAGTTGTTTTTTTTTTCTAAAGTTTTATATTTCATACTTTTTAGCTGTAGTACCTCTCAGCCAAACTTAATAGATACCTTCCGCCATTCGGTTCTATTTTCAAATCATCATCACAATTCTAAAAACCGAGAACTTCCTTTTTTGTAGTTCTCCTAAATGTGACAAATATTCTTCTGAAAACCGCATCAAAATCAATTCAGATAAACGCGAGAAAATCACGGACAAACATATATACATACAGATCAAACTGAGAACCTCCTTTTTTGAAGTCGGTTAAAAATGTTCTGAACAGCTTTGAATTTTTTTTCGGCTTGGTGAGTGCCCTGCCATGCCCCCACGCAGTACTTGCTTCTGCCAGCAGCTTGGTCCGTATGAAAATATAAAATTATCCCATGAAAACAAAACTTGTGGAATAAAAATACACTATCGCCTTTTAGTACTAAAGCGATGTCAGATTATACACCTTTAAATTTTAGTCGTTTTAATCCCGCGGAGGGTCAATTCGGTACATGAAACACAATCGATTTGTACAGACAAAATCAAAAAACAAAGTACTTTTTTTTAAACTCGAATTAATTTACGTATGTAACAAATTAATTCCTTCAAGTAAACGTCAGCTGAGCGAGGCCAATGAACTGTAGGTAGTTAATACGCAACGACCGACAACTACCTACAAGATCATTGAATTAATTTCGTACATGCGTATATTAAGTCGAGTTTTAGAAAAAAGGTATTTTATTTTTTAATTTTATCTTTACAAATCGATAGTGTTACATGTGCAGAATCAACCCTCCGCGAGATTAAAACGACCATTTAACGATGTATAAACGATCCTCTCACAAAAGCAATTTTTTTTTTTCACCAAATAACCTGAAAAAATATTGCAACAAAAACACATAATCAATCTATGTCAAAAACAGGTAAATCTAAATTATATCTGAATGTCAGTAACTGGTCATGGTTGGCACAGAAAGTATCTGCATTGCGCCCCACTGTGCTACTTACGTTCTTCACGTCGAATGTAACATTACTCGCATTTAGATTTCATTATTAATGTTTGAATTTTCTTCGGCCATTTGTTGGAGAAAATTGCTGGTGTGTAAGCAGTTCTCGTTTTATTTGTGAGAGGTAATTTGTGCAGTTTGCTCGTGTTTTTAAAGGGTATGTGCTTTTTATGGTTTACTTTAAGGCTAGGTTCTACTCATTTTGTACTTTTTTAAACGTCTGGAAGTCCACAAATATAGAAGAGAACACTATGAAAATTTATTTTATTAAAATTCACTATATGACCAACCGCTAGTCAAAAATAAAAATATGTCATTTTTTTATGGTAGGTATAATCATCCAATGACAAATTCCGCCCTTGGGTGGAGCGGGAAATAGTGTCAGACTCTTACTGACTAAAAACCTATCCCATTCCTTCTTTGCCTATCGTGCCGGGGCCGGGCCTTCCTTTCAGAAACTGACCCATTATCCCAGCAGGCTTCGACCTTGCCTGCCTGCAGCTAACAGGCTGGGCCTCTACGGTTCGCTGACAGCCCTTTGAGGCGCGCGGGACCAGTACGACTTACTTACCATCGACGACTTGGGCTCGACAAAAAAAATTTCTGAGTTTCTGACACTAATTTACGATTTAAAACGTGTTTATCTACGAAATTACGTTACGAAAGTAACAAAAAAAAAAAAAAAAGCTTGTTATTTAAAAGCGCCTTGCAAAAACAAAAATCTTGAATAGTTATTGTTTTTTTTTTTAATAAATTAAAACCGCTGTTTTGGGGCCTGGGGAGTCGACATAGTCCCGGGCCGAGTTCATACAAAATACTCAGTGACTACAACCAGCCCTTAAGTGCGAGCAATGAGCTCAGCTCATTGCGGTTGAGCACATTGCAGAATCGATGGTCAATGGGGTCGAAAAGTTCTGAAGTGACGACCACGTGCTAAAAGACCTGGACCATTGGAAGACTTCAAAGTAGACCGATGACCTGGTGAGAGTCACAGGAATCCGATGGATACGAGACTTATAGGACTGGTCCTTGAGGCGACACACAGGAGGCTTATAGATCAATGAACGTCTTTTAACTAAAATATGATGATGATATTAAACGATAATAAAAAACAATATAGTTGAAGATGCTTTGGGTCTGTCGATCGCATTAACAGTAAAAAAAATATCGTTAGGAAATCGACATGACCTAAAACCAGGAATTCGAAGATATGTGACGTCTACCAACATGGTCTCACTTCCAGCACCACCACTAAGTAGCGGGAATCCCATGGATGCGAGACACACTGGACCGTTCAATGTGGCAACACTTGGGGAAGCCCTATGTCCAACAGTGGATGTCTTTCGGCTGAAATGATGATGATGATGAGTCTACCACCATAAACATTGCACGGATAGGAGGTTTGTGTCCCAGCAGTGAGATAACAATGGGTAGTACGCGGCAAATAAGTTGAGTCCGTTGCTATGATTACTCGCAGCCCCCACTTCGATTAAGACCTGAAATCGATTACTGCGCAGTCAAGGTCGACCACCATGATGATTCAACTTGTGTACCGAGGACGTTTTATGCCAGAAATCCCCACCCGGGGGGATAGTTAATTTTTTTCCGAAATCCCCCCTAGCAAAATAAAATTAGCTTAGGGGGAATTTTTTGGAAAAAAAAAGAGTAAGAAAACCCACTACAGATATTGTTGTTTCTAAATTATTTAACAAAAAATGCGCCAATATGGTTGATTTATATAGGGTGACTGGTAATTAGTGAACGATACTCAAACACGTGATTTTATTCATGATAACAAACAACTTTTACTATGGGACCAAACCTGAAAACGCGAAAAAAAACAGCCAAGTTCAGTACATTTTGACCAGTTAGGCGAACAGAAATGTACTGACCAGCAGATTTTTTTTTCGCGATTTCGGGTTTAGTCCCACGTTGTATGATAATATGACTACAATCACGTGTTTAAGTATCGTTCACTTATTACCAGTCACCCTATATATTACGCTGAGTTGACGATTGCATTGAATAGATTAAAACATTTTTTGATTAATAATTACCTACTTTTTTTTTTCAAAAAATTCCTCCTAAGCTTATTTTATTTAGCTAGGGGGGTATTTCTGAAAAAAAAAAAAATTATCCCCCCTGGTTGGGATTTCTTGGCGGGGATTTTTTAAACCCCGATGACTAGATTTTTTGTTACGTTAGCCCAAAATATACATTATTATTATTTACTTTACTTTACTTTACTTTACTAAACACCAGGTTCTAACTAAACGATAATTATGTCACACACACTAGTGCACTCTTAATAAATTTCATCTAAAATTTCTAAAACCTTTAAACCTATTCTCAGTTTCAATTAAGCTTGTAATTAATAACAAAACCAACAACAAAACGCTTAAGATTGCACTCATGGAACTAAAAGAAACCCTCGCGAGCACATTATGTGTTTTTGTTCGTCTAAGCTTTTGTGAATCCACTCGTAAAAACAATTTGAAGCTTCGAAGCTTTACTTTGATACTTACGGTTAAGAATAGCAAAGATTATCTCAACTTACAAATTGACTGAAACAAAATGTTAAACGCACGGTTAGTGAGCAGTGGTGGTGGAATAGTAACAGGGGGACTTACTTGTAGGTCTCGGGTTCAAACCCAGCCAGGCGCATTACTTTGTGTAATTTATTTCATCACCACTGCTCTCAAAACGGTGAAGGAAAACATCGTTAGGAAACATGCATGACTAAAACCAAAAATTCGAAGACATGTGACATCCACCAACCCGCACTGGGCTCGCGTGGTGGATTACGGCCCATTTCTCTCCTAGAGAGGAGGCATGAGTCCCAGCAGTGGGAACATTATAAGGCTGATGCTATGCTATACTACAAATTGACTGGGGTAAAATGTTAATATATAACACGACAGAAGCCAAGTTCGCAAAGCAAAAAAGTCACACACCGGCCATGGGTTATTTATTTATTATATAACAGGTACTCTCTGCACTAATATTCGAAACCAACACGTGCAGAGAGTCATTATAATAATACAATATATTAAAAAACAAGAATTCCCTTTCATTCTCAAAGAAAGGGCAAAGAAAGAACATAGGTGTGGTTCCCGCTCCGTCCTAGAGTGTGAGAAGTCGTGAGATGCTATTGCAACATAAAAATAATGTGTATTGGTCGACTTTGATCTAGATTTGAAATCGAACCTGGATCCAAAAAATACGAAGTACGCTGTACAATAAGACAAAAGAAACACCTAAAGCGTATGCGAAAAAATGGTAAGTTCTTTACACTGGTTTCACATGTCTAACTCCATTCGACAAACTTTAGTTATGTTACAAAAAAAAAAAATTACGATCTTTACTAACTAAATAGTGTAACTTAGAAAGTTGAAACACGCTACACTAAATTATATTTAAGCACAAAAATTCAAGTTGGCGGATAAAAACTTGCGCAAGAAGTACTGAATAGCAAAAAGCACAAAAAAAAAACTTTTATAAAACAACTGAAGTTGTGTATGACAGGAGCTATGACTTAAGGAACTTTGAGAGGACTTAGTAGATAGATCTCAATTTTTTTTTACCATTACAGAGAACTTGGCATTTTTTCACATTTTTAGACTTTTCTCGCTCTTGGGCTGGGCATGTCAGATTTTTACTGACTAAAACCAATTCTTATTTTGCGTCTTCTAGAGCGGGATTCGTCTAGAGCGGTAGAATACATAGGACGATTTCCCATCCATAAAAACATTCAGGAGTCACACTTATGAACCAGAAACTAAAGCTCATATTACACGGCGTATTTTAAACGCGCAGATTTTGTAGATTAAAAACGCCCGCAAAACGCGACACAAACGCTTGTTCGATATTCGTTTGAAGCACGTACAAAGGGTTGGAGGCCATTGTACAACCGACACCATTGTACAACTGATGAGGAGTCTCAGACCATAACGCGGACGGTACGAGCGACTACAGCGCGTCTGTATCGCTGTATCTGCGCGTATACGCGCAGTAGATGCGCGTTTTACGATCACCCCGGTGTTTAGGCTCTAAGGTTGCGTTGAAATCTCGTTTGAAGCACGTTTATGCGCATCATCAGTGCGTCGTCTGCGCGTTGCAAATACGCCGTGTGCTAGGGGCCAACAGAGTTTTGCCATACAAAGCCATACAGCCTATTAAGGCTACCTGTAATTTTTTAACTTCTAATTGCCTCTAAATTGCCTGCCCAGGTTAGCTGGCAATTCTTTAATTGGGCAATTATATAAGCTCTTAGGGGCTTAATTATTGACGCTAATGAGCTAATTCAATTTCTAGTTTTCATTTGCATTTGAAATTATAGTTTGAAACTAAACATTTGCTGCATAATGTATGTATTTTAGCTTAGAAGAACGAGTGCTTTTTGCCTATAAATTTAATTATTGTGCAGAGGATACCTTACATCGGTTGTGAGGTTATTTGAAACTGTTACCACAGCCCTGCAATATGGGCTCGCCATAATTATGGTGGTAAGTCCCCTCTTTGAGGAGTGGCTGGAAAGACCTCACGGCGTCCTCACCTTCCGCATGACTCAGGTTGTCACTGATCATGGTCATTTCGGAAAGTTCCTGTACCGGATTTGTGTGGAAGTGACGCCCGGGTGTCACCACTGTGTGTACCACCCGCAGGACACGATGGAGCACACAGTTGAGGTCCGATCGGGGCACCGGACTCTCGCGCCGGGCCTTGGTACAGGCCATGGTCCGAAGTAACGAGGAGTAGTGACAGGCGGTCGCCTCCTCCTGCGAAGCAGTAATGATAGCAAAGGAGGAGGCTGCACGTGCACGCGCGAGCCGCCAGGATCCCGATCCCGATTTCCGGCTACCGTAGATACGGGCTTGCGGACGGCGAGTAATGGGTAGCTCACTGTCCGACCTTCTGGTAACCGTCTGGACCGAGCCCAAGTCGTCGACGGCGCATATTATTCCACGCGCGCCTCAAGGAGACGTCAGCAAACCGTAGGGGCCCAGCAGAGTCGAAGCCTACTGGAGCCATGGGTTTGCTTCTGAAAGGAAAATCCCGCCCTGGTATGAAAGGCAATGAAGGAGCACGACTGGGTTTATAGTCAGTAAAAGTCTAACACGCACTTCTGCTCCGCCCAAGGACGGGGTGTCATTGGAAGATTATCCCACCCAAAAAAAACCCTGCAAAGGAAAGAGAATCTGAATTGAAATTTTAACACATCGTTTAACACGTAATCATTCATCTGCATGATGCTAGGCTCCCTAGCATCATGCAGATTTCACCACGCATGCAGATTTGCTCCGTATGTGTTGTATATGTCCTTTTCGTACAATTATTTATTGTAATGCGGGGAAAACGCACTATAATAAAGGCACCCTTATAATACTAAATATCGTTCAACATATCAACACATAAACAAAGCTAAAAATAGTCCACAAAATCTATTTCAAAACCCGAACTAATCACACTCGATCAACCTAAGTTCTCACAAAAAACCCATCCATTCAAAACGATTTCAAACGAATAGCAAAAACTTATATATTTCGCATCTTCCGAGAAAGTTGCGTCGGGAAAGAAAAATGCCCCGCGCTTTGTTACCGAAACGTAATTTGTATTACTAATAGTTCGTGTTTTCCGATCCCCCTTTCTCTGGGGGGTTGGCGGTTATTCCTCGGTTATTTTCAGGTTATTTCTTGGTAGAGTGTGTTCTTTGTCCGCCTGTCTGCTTGACTAATGCCATAACTACTCTTTGTGAACGTTTTGGGAAGTAGTTTGATTGTTCTGCGATTGGATGGCTGTTGAGTTTGGGATTGTGTGTTCGAGTGTTTCGTTTTGTTTGGTAAGGATTTTTGAGATTATATCTGTAATAGTTGTGTTTTTTTGAGGAATAAATATTGAGTGTTTTAAGTAGAAAGGCGTGTGTAGGGCTTGATGTGTTGCAAATCACGAAATAGCGGTTAAGATTTGAAACGTTTATTGTAGGTCACAGAGAGTAGATGTACAGTTATAGCAATCACAGAAAGATAGCAGAAAAGATGAAGAATTAGGATGAAAATGTAAGAAAGAACAGATATGAATAGAAATTTTAGATTTGGCAAGATACGCGTAAGCACTAGCGATTTTTGCGAGAGGAATTTGGTCGTGCATACGCCTCCGCCGCCGAGTTAGGTGAGGCTCTGTCGGCGCGACCGAGCGTTAGCGGACCGATCAGCTGGCGGAGCGAGAGGCAGGTGCGCGGGCGCAGGCGCGGGGTGCGGTTGAGGCTTGCGTTGTAGTACAGCAACAGCTGTGTTGGTTCCGAGTGCAGTGCAGCTCAAGTGTCTTGTCCGAGTGATGTCAAACCTTCATGCGAAGCATATAATTAGCTGCAGCAATCGGATAACTTATAATTGATATACTAGTACACAGTTATTAAAATATACGCCGTGAAACTTGAACACGTGATATCTTCGATAAAATCAAGAGTAGCATCGAATAATTAAAATGCATTGCTGTGCGAAACTTCCAGAATGGAAGTACGTACCTAGGCCTGGCAAGTTCTAGAAAAGTTCGCAATAAAGTACATACCCCTTATTATTAAAACAGTTTTTGTAGGTATTTACGTAGTTGATATTGGAATTTCTACCTTTCGTATTTATGAATAGAGCCGAAATTCGCATAAGTCGTAGTAAAGTGTTATTATTACCATATTTTTAATAAAAAAATTAAAAATTTATTGGCCCGTAATGCGTCTCTATTATTCTGGAATGGCCTTAAACATCTGTATCTAGAATTTTCCTGGCTCTGAGTATAAATAAGTGCCCCCGACCGGAAGAAAGTCGGTTTTGATTTCAAGAGCGACAAGTCCACCTTTGTACTTCTGTGTGCATAAAGAATTAAATAAATAAATAAGTGAATTACCTACGTTAAGTAGTAGTAGTTTTCGTAGAAGTGGGTTTCAGTCAGTGAAATTCTGACAAGCCACGCTCCAACCTAGAGTGGTAGAAGTTATGACACACAACTCTGATCTCATTTTATTCTATAAAGATAAACCTAAATGATATTCAAATATTTCCCAGTTCTTAACAAAAGCTCTGAAGACAATAAATAAAGTCTTTAATACTTTTAAAGGGATTTTCAGGGCCTTAAGCAAAATATTCGAGTCAACACTCTGAGTTAGATCGCCATGATATTGGGTGCTTTTATTACTGTCTATAAATTACTTCAAGATCTTTTGGGAATGAGATTTAGGGTTTGTTTTAGGAAATATTATCAACAATTGCATCACTGCTTACCATCAAATCAAAACAAATCAAAATATTTTTATTTAATTAGGCTTACATGGGCACTTATTAAACGTCAGAAGCTAGTGCACAGTTCCAATTATAAGAACCGGCAAGATACTCTATGGTTACTCTTTAAAAAAATGGTTTATCTGACAATATTTCCATATTTCCATTTAGCATAGCATAGCATCAGCCTTATAATGGGAAAAGGACAGGAAGATGATGAGCATCAGCCTTATACATTATAAGGATGATACTCATCATCTTCCTTCCCACTTAGGTTGGGACCCAGGGCTCCTCTCTAAGAGAGGGAATGGGCTGTAATCTACCACGCGTGCCCAGTGCGGGTTGGTGGACGTCACATGGCTTCAAATTTTTGATTCTATAACATGCCGGTTTCCTCACGATGTTTTCGTTCACCGTTTTGAGAGCACTGGTGATGAAATAAATTACAAAGTAATGCATCTGGCTGCATTTGAACCCGCGACTTACGACTCGTAAGTCGCGGCCGTTACCACTCGGTCACCACTGCTCTCAATATTTTCATTTATTCATAAATATTATGTAAGGACACTGTAGACCAGTCAATATTGTACCCAAGAGCACAACAAAAATAATCATTAAAAATTGAGTCATGAGCCCAATCGGAGGATATAGTAGATTGGTACCTTTTCTCAAAACGCTGTCTTATTCTATACTACAATATCCTGTAAAACTTGTTTCAATTCCGCAAGTCTAAGTGGAAAATATATCGTTTACATTTTGTATCAGAGATCCATTTATCTAAAACTTTACTATTAAGATTTCAGGGAGGGTCCTGAAACAAGAGAGCTATGCCTAAAAGTTTCACAGTGACGCGAAAAAAGATTAGTAAACGATTTAATGCGACTAAATACTTTGTAGATTAAGATAAGTGACGGCCATTTTGTTTTTAGGAACAAGCCTGCTAATTGCAGTTAGCTTAAAATTACTTAAGGGCCGTTTCTAGTCACTGTTTTTTTTTGTATGAACTTCGCTCGGGACTCTGTCGACTTCGCGGCCCCAAAACAGCGGTTTTATTTTTATATAAAAAAATACAATAACTTTTCAAGATTTTTGTTTTTGCAAAGCACTTTTTAATAACAAGCTTTATTTTTTTGTCACTTTCAAATATTTCCGTAACGTAATCTCGTAGATGACATTTGAAATCTTAAATTAGGATCAGATTCGCGATTTTTTTTTATCAAGTCAACTAATTTATATCATGCTTTCATTTTTGTCAAGCGCTTGGTCATATAGTCAATTTTAATCAAGTAAATTTTCATGGTGTACTCTTCTATATTTATGGAAATAGTGTCCGTCTCTTACTGACTAAAAACCTACCCTGTTCCATTCATTGCCTTTGTCCCAGGGCCCCGGGTGACATTTTCACATAACCTTTGGCCCCAGTAGGCGTCGGCCCTGCTGGGTCCCTACAGTTTGCTGAAAACCCAGTCTAATGTTCCTTGGTTGCATTGTATTCCAGGGCCCCGGGTTTTCCTTTCAGCAGCGAACCTGTAGCCCCAGTAGGATTTGACCCTGCTGAGCCCCTACGGTTTTGCTGGGGTCTGTAACGATACTTCGAGAGTCACATGGTCGATTAACGGAAAGAAAAAGAGAAATATTACCAGAAATTATTTTCGTACATGCGTATATTAATTCAAGTTTTTGAAAAAAAGTACTTTATTTTTTTATTTCATCTTATAAACTTATAAACTGGATTAAAATGATTAAAATTTAACGGTGCATTTCATATCTTTCTTTGATATCTTTGTACACTGACAGACCAAAATCTATCTTCTTTTTGTCAGACGATCCAAAGTTTGCCTGCAAGAGATCGCTTTGCGCGATAAGACCGCCCTGTGTAAACCCGTTTTATAAATGTTTGTTTCATGTTTTATTACTTGGTGTACAATAAAGTATAAGTATCAAAAAGTAAAACGAATAACTGCATAAGTCAGTAAAAGACCGACAGGCCCTCCTGCTTCGCTCTAGAGCTGGAAAAGTTACTGGATAATTTCTCACCTAAAGAAACCGGGCAAGTGCGAGTCGGATTCGCGCACTGAGGGTTCCTTGAAACATGCCTAAGAAAACAGTTCAATTCCCGAATTGAGTTACGAAGATTTTTAATTTTCGTTTTTTTTTTGTGACGTTAGTACAAATTTACAGTTTTCAGATTTTTTCCTGTACTTGTGCTAACACCTTGCTTCATGCCAAATTTCAGGATTCTAGGTCAACGGGAAGTACCCTATGAATTTTGATTTCCTTGAGAGTGTCGAAATGTACGTTTTTTTTTTTTGCGATATAAACGTCCATATTTATTTTTGCCGTTAACTTAGAAGTTTAATTTTTTCTCAGC
Organism: Leucania comma; assembly: GCA_958295575.1. NCBI lineage: Eukaryota > Metazoa > Arthropoda > Insecta > Lepidoptera > Noctuidae > Leucania > Leucania comma. The sequence goes on from OY282484.1 coordinate 2,967,162, forward strand.
TTCAAGGCACCGCAGACTTGAATATATAGTTTATATTTCAACTTGATATCTCCACGCATTCTCAAGATAAAGGGTCTTGACCGACAGGCAGACAGACAGACAGACGGACAACAAAGTGATCCTATAAGGGTTCCGATTTTTCCTTTCGAGGTACGGAATCCTAAAAACCTATGATGAGTGACCAAAATCATCGTTAGACAGAAATTGCTTTAGTAATAAAGTAACATATTTAAATTCAATTCTACATAACTGATACACTGAACAACTTTGCCCAAAACTCTACCTGAATTAAAATAGTACATTAGCCCGCATTTTTCATCCTAATTACACTTCAGAACTCATCCAATAACTTCTAATAAGCTTGTAATTCAATAACAGCTTATTACGTTATGCTTCGGACATGAAATCGCGAATGTTTGGAATTGTTTCATTTGGGAAATTGTATTTTAACTTTTGATATTTTTTTGTGTCCGACTGAACTTTTTTTGGCTTTGACAGCTTTCGGCCAGAAATACCACCTTCGGCCAAAAATACCACCTTCAGTCAAAATACCACTTTTGGCAAAAAATACCACCATCAGTTAAAATACCACTTTTGGCCAAAAATACTACCTTTAGTGCAGTGGTGGCCTCGTGGTAATGGCCCCGACTTACGAATTGTACGACGCGGGTTCAAACCCAACCAGGTGCATTACTTTGTGTAATTTATATCATCACCATTGCTCTCAAAACGGTGAAGGAAAACATCGTGAGGAAACCAGCATGTCCTAGAACCAAAAAATTCGAAGACACGTGACATCCACCAATCCGCACTGGGCCCGCGTGGTGGATTACGGCCCATTCGCTCTCCTAGAGAGGAGGCCTGTGTCCCAGGAGTGGGAACATTAAAAGGCTGATGATGATGATGATCATGACTACCTTTAGTCAAAATACCACTTTTGGCCAAAAATACCACCTTCAGTTACAATACCACTTTTGGCCAAAATACCACCTTTGGCCAAAAATACTATGGTCAAAATACTACCTTTAGCAAGTAATAAAATTGAACAAACTAATAAAAAAACGCGAGAACGCAATGAAAAAGGTGATTCAGTATATTTATGTATACTGTTCGTACTTGACAGGTAACATGCTTATACTTTATCCATACTAATATTATTAATACTATAGTAACTATGTCTATCTGTTACTTCTTCACGTCTTTACGGCTGGTCATATTTGAATTAAACTTGGCACATAAGTAGACCAGGTCCTGGAATAGGACAAAAGATATTTTTATTCTCAAGAATATATTCCATTTAGATAATATCCGCCATTCATGAGAGCAGAACACCTAGTTAAAGCTTATTATAACTGATATAATGTACACTTAACATAAATAACTTTTATAATCAGAGGTCGGAGTAGGTAGATTGATTTTATATACTTGCGTCAAGATATTATAATAAGGACGTGCCATTTTATCCATAATGTGCGGGAAGTACCGGAAAAAGTTTCGGGATTGGAATTATGGACTAAAATAAAATAAAGTGTCATACGTCATGTCAAGCGTCATTTCTAATTCAACAGTAAGGGACAAAATACGGTGTAACTATTCCAAGGTATTTTTGTATAAAATAAAATACTGATTTCTTTCACCATTAGCTAACACTGGCAGCGTAGATTGATATTATTACTTTAATACGTTTTTCACCTTAAACACAAATTCGTGCTAATTTCAAAATTCTGCAACAAATATCACAATAAATATGAAGTTCCGGTATTTTGGAGGCATATCCATATTATCCACTACGTTTGACGTCAACGACCTTAAATCAATCTACCTACTCCGACCTCTGCTTATAATAGATCTCATACCGACAAAAATGCCGTTTTTTTTTATAAAAAAGGGTGGTTTAAAGTGTTCTTTTGTTTACTTTTAACTCTTAATATAAAAATAGTTTTTTTATTAGCGTTCATAGTTCATGTACAATATTGCAGAAAATACAAAACACAAAGAAACCAATAAATACCTAATTTAAAAAAAGAATAACGTACCTTTAATATAAAGTTTATTTGTACTTATAATTTCAAGTCAATCCAAAGATATATCATTTCAAAGCAATCCGTTTTAAAAAAGTCAATTTCATAGGTTCAAAATAATCTTGAACTGAATTTCTTAGAGGTATTAAATCTTCGGGTAGGCTGAAGGTTGTGGTGATACCCGATGAATCGGTTTCGGCCAGAAATAGATACCTTTGGTCGCAAAATAGTAACAGACGATCTATCAATCGGGTACTTGGTATTCGTCTACCCACATAGTTGTTACGAACGACCGAATTTCGTTCACAGTGGCCAATCTCGATAGAGATTATTGAGCTTTATAAGGAAAAACATCGCAAAGGATGTTAGCGCTTTTTGAAGGAAGAAGTTTTTTTATTCTTAACTAGCTTTTGCCCGCGGCTTCGCTCCAGTTAACTGACTACTCTACTGTACCCTACCCTACTCTACCCTACTCTACCCTACTCTACCCTATTCTACCCTACTCTACCCTACTCTACCCTACTCTACCCTACTCTACCCTACTCTACCCTACTCTACCCTACTCTACCCTACTCTACCCTACTCTACCCTACACTACCTTATACAAATAAAGGAGTAGACTTTGGATTTTTTTATTATTTAACGGGATAAAAAATTTCGTATGTCCTTCTCCTGGTTCTAAGCTACCTTTCCACCATTTTTCAGCCAAATCGGTTCAGCCGTTCTCGAGTTATAAATAGTGTGACTAACATGACTTTCTTTTATATACGAGTATATAGATTTAAAGTATTTATGATAATATCGTTCTAAAAAGTTTAAATAGGTACGTGTGCAATTAGAGACACTCGTGTTCATACAGAGGCACTCAATGTATACACTGAGTGTACCGTATAAAGTGTCGTTTGTGATACATAAATCTACTAATCTATTAGATATAGAATAGGCATGATTGACTCAATATTATAAATATTTTTTAAAAAGGAAAAAAAAACTGTATCCTGCAAAAATTACGAACTATCGCATCCAATGTCTACCTAAAAACGACAACGTGCACGATTATAGGCACAAATGACATTATATAATCAGCGACACAAACACAGATGCACTTTCTATACCTGTGCTCTCATAGTCCGATGGAACTGCGATCCAACATGAACGGCAAGAGATATAGTGGAAGACCAACCGGTTATGGTATACAATACCAACTTTCAAGCTCCAGACTGTGGCGTAGAGAAATTCTTCATAGTAATACTCCATTACAGTTTTCGTCAGATCAGGAAAACGCTCAGCAGTCTGTTAATTTGTGACCGGGGCTGAGGCACGCGTCATGCTCGTGAACGGGCGCCGTTATTTGGGACTGGTCATCTCGTAGTGGCTTAAGTCAATTTCTATTTTTTCATTACTTTATTTTACTTTTTCATTATTTGCTATCTCTTTTTTTTCATTATGCTCACAAGACGTTTGACGGATGTAGACGAAGCGACAAGAAATATGTAACCAAGATTTATGTTCATAATATGAGTTAGAAAGAGTGTCCATGGAGTTTCTTGCACGTTCTTCTCCATAGAGATGTAAGCTTTGGAACGTGCAATTTAGCTTCACTTTTTTTTTGGACTGACCAACATTTTGACAGTTCAAAAGTGTCTGTAATTGGTCTATTTTAAATAAAGTATTCTGATTTCTGAACACGAGACCTAAAGACAGTTTTTTTTTTATGAATCGTTTGTGTTTCGTTCCATCATCAGACCATCAGACGTACGGCGATGCCCTACTGGTACCTATACATTTAAAGTATACATTTTTGATCCCCCCGTCCGCACAAGTTGGATTCCCTGCCGCAGACTCCGTTTCCTGGTTTCCTGATAGCTACAACCTGAGAAATTTTAAGTCAAGAGTGAATAGGTTACCTAGGCAGGCGTGCTCCATTGTCAGTAATTTTAGCGTATGTCTGGCAATTTTGACTGGCCTGTTGGTCTAGTGGTTAGTGGACCTAACTGCTATACCGAAGGTTGTGGGTTCGATTCCCACCCTGGAAAAATGTTTGTGTGATGAGCACGATCATTTGTGCTGTGTCTGGGTGTAATTTATCCATAATATGTATGTATTTAGAAATATATAAGTATGTTTATCAGTTGTCTAGTACCCATAACACAAGCTCTGCTTGGCTTGGGACTAGACGGCGTGGTGTGATAGTTAAAATAAAAAAAATAAAAATTGAGTATTATTTGCGGCCTACTCAAATTTCCTTTTCTTGGTATTGTTCGTCAAGTCGTTGAGTTCCTTAGTAGTCCTGAGTTGAGCTTTGCGAATACTGACAAATGCTTGCAGTGGCTGGACAGGTCCACTCAAATCTGTATGGCTCTTTCTTCAAGACCATCCCAGACAAATGTGTATGATCCTCATGTGATGTGACCAATACTTTACTGTCTCGACTTTAAAAGAGACTTTGACCCCTGAGTTTGTTTCGGTGTTTCTTCTCAGGGTAGGCAGCTAGGAAATACCGGCCTCATCTAGTTTAAACTGACGAAAAATATTTACAAAAAGTGTTTTTTAGAACTTAATTGCAAAATATCTTTTATCATTATCGATCATAGCGTTGATTTCCTTCAAGTGAGATAGTGCTTAAGCACGAGCATATCAATAGTATACTGTCAGCAATTTGACTTACAACAAATGACTTTTCCCTTTCTGAGAAACCCACTTGTGTTTCTTCAGTTGCCTCCTACGCTCCAGATACACGGCAACTTTTTCGAATATTCTCGCAGCCCAGGTATTTTAACTTGTATTCAGGATCTAGGTGTAGGTGCAAAGTTCATAAGTTTCGTAAACAGGAAAACATGAAAGGATCTTTTGTAATGGGTTGGGTTCCGGTTGTAGCGGACTTGCTATTCTATTATTATTATTATTCTCTTTATTCATTAGATTAAACTTATAAATTATATTTTTAAATATTTCTTTAAAAAAAAAAACATAAAAAAAAAACATTTAAAAATATAAAAAATAGTGTCCCACCGGTATCGGGAACAGGGTCCAAGCTACCGGCGGTCAGGGCTCCAGAGAAAGGAACCTCCTAACAATACGAGCCGTGTCCAGGAGTACCGCTTTCTGAATCAAGCCCTTGATCCAGCCGCCCAACGAGAGCCTCCTAAGGTGTTGGTCGAGGCTCTTGGCTATTAAGCCATTACCCGACACGACTATCGGTACAATGATCGCCGAATCCACTTCCCACATGTCGACAACCTCGCGAGCCAAGTCAATATACTTGATTTGTTTATCTTTCTCGACTTTCACGAGGTTCTCGTCATGCGGAACGGATATGTCAACAATCATTGCACGCCTCTCGTTTCGGTCCACCACCACTATATCAGGCTTATTGGCTACAATAGTCCTGTCAGTGATGATGGACCGATCCCAGTACAACGTGATATGACCATTATCAAGAACTGGGTCGGGCTCATACCTGTAGTACGGCACTTCCGATCCCACAAGAGAGTATTTCAAAGCAAGTTGCTGATGGATAATCTTGGCTACAAGGTTGTGCCTATGCAAATACTCGCCGTTAGCCAGACGAGAACAACCGGAGATAATGTGACGAATTGATTCTCCCGGACGGTGACATGCCCGACAGATGTCAACCGTGCCGTCCTTCACAATAAATCTCCGATAGTTATTCGTCATGATAACTTCGTCCATAATTGCACAGATAAAACCTTCGGTTTCCCCAAAGAGGTCACCGAAACGCAGCCAAGCTACGGACGCCAATTGGTCTACATCGGGCCCGTGAAGGGCCCGGAAAAAGCGTCCGTGAAGTTCCTTGCTCTGCCATACTTCCCTGCGATCGTTAGTGTCAAGCACTACCGGTTTGCGCCAGTTCTCATTAGCCAAGGAGAGAGGGGTGAGTCCCTTGTCCACTGCCACTACATCTCGATGCATACCCACGTCGGCAGCTAGGAAATATTCCCTGAGGCTGCATACCTCGCGGTTGTGTAGGGTCTTAGCATTTAAAAAACCTCGACCGCCACACTTCCGCGGGATATACAGCCTCATCACCGACGATCGTGGGTGATGCATTCGGTATGCAGTCAGCAGTGTTCGAACCCGCCTATCCAGGGCGTCAAGTTCCGTTTGAGTCCATCTGAGTACGCCGAAAGAGTACATCAATACCGGCATGACCCAACCGTTGAAGGCGCGCACCTTGTTTCCGCCTGAAAGAAGGCTATTGAAAACCTTCTTCAGGCGTCCAAAGAAACGCTCCTTCAACGATTGCTTCATGTCAGTGATATTGATGCCTAGGGCTTCCGACATACCCAAATACTTATAGGTTTCGGTTGGAGAGAGAGATCTCAGGTTTATGGAATCCGTGAGTTGAATGCCCACAGATTCCACAACCTCCCCTCGCTTTACATGCATGACCGCACATTTGTCCACACCAAACTCCATCCTGATGGCACTACTGAAGGTTTCAGTTACCTTCAGTAGCTCCATCAGTTGCAGGTTGTTGGGGGCAAAAAGCTTCAAGTCATCCATGTAAAGAAGGTGAGATATAACCTGACCACCTCTCTTCAACCGATAGCCTAGACCTGAATTCTCCAGCAGTGTGCTTAGAGGATTCAAGGCTAGGCAAAACCAAAGCGGACTCAAACTATCACCCTGGAATATACCTCGCTCTATCCTTACAGGTTCGCTATTCCTCTGGATATGTCGACATCCTGGATAGCGAAGGACCGTACTCCATTTCCTCATACACGACATCAGGAAGGTGCGTAGTGTTGTATCAATTTTATACAACTCTAGCACCCTCATGAGCCATGTATGAGGAACGGAATCATAGGCCTTCTTATAATCTATCCAACATGTCGACAGATCCTTTCGGGAACGTCGAACCTGTTGGCTAATGGTCATATCAATGAGGAGCAGCTCCTTAGTACCGCGGGACCCATTCCTACATCCATTCTGAGAAGGTGACATTATCAAATTTTTGTCAATATGGTTGTTAATTTTGCTTCTCAGTATGGATGTAAGAACTTTATAGACCGTCGGCAAACACGTGATCGGTCTATAATTTTTAGGTTCCGCAGTACTGCCTGATTTATGGAGCAGGTGGGTTATTCCTGTCGTAAAAAACTCGGGCAGCGACCCTGACTCTAGGGCAGATTGGAATTGAGACGCCAAACGAGCGTGCGATCTTGTTATTATTATTATTATTATTATATACTTTATTGTACACCATTACACATACAGAAAAAAACTTAAAACTAAAACACATACATACAATGGGCGGCCTTATCGCATTCAGCGATTTCTTCCAGGCAACCTGGAATGGACAGTAATTGCTGGACAAAACATGGGGCTGTCAATGGTGTGACAAAACAATATACATATATATTATAATAGATACACAGATATATACATATATTATATAATAGATACATATATACATACATATTGAGGACTACAAACAGAAATATAAATGACGACTATCGATATTCACAGCGACAAGTAATGTTCCTTCACAAGTTTTTTAAAAACAGGCAACGATTGAGCGCGTTTCTATATTATATTTTTTTAAATCTTTTTATTAATGTAATTCAATAATGTTTTTTATTGTCTGAAACAAACGATAAATAAAATAAATAATAATAAATTAATCACAAACCCAGCCAGGCTCATTACTTTATGTAATTTGTTTCATCACCACTTATTTCAAAACGGCGAAGGAAAACATCGTGAGGAAACTGGCATTTCCTAGAAGCACTGGGCTCGCGTGGTGGATTACGGCCCATTCCCTCTCCTAGAGACGAGGCCTGAGTCCCAGCAGTGGGAACATTATAAGGCTGATGCTATGCTACGTAGTCTCAAACATAAAATACTTATTAGGGAAGAGAGTGAGCTAAATTACTGTATATTTTAATACTACAATAAATGCTTACGCAATAGATTTTAAATGACGCTATAAAACCTTTTTCTATGTTCCTTCTTTGCCTTAAGTACCAGGATTCCAGGTTTTTTTTTTAAGCGAACCCATGGCCGTAGTAGGCTTCGGCCCTGCAGGGCTCTGTCTGGACGTTTACCGGACGGCTGAAACAAAAATTATTTTTTCCTTCTTTTACCTCTAAATCAGCAAAAGGTTTTTCTTTTAGCAGGTGTGTTGGGTTTGAGTTCGTACCGGGATGATTGTGATTCCAGTTAGCCATCTACCCAATCAGTTGCTGAGTCCACTTTAGCAGTTGACTATGTTATGTCTTTCCTTTTCAGTCTTTTTGGGTGCTTTTGGTTTTAAGCGCAGCCGCCAGATCATTAGGTTTCCTTTCCAGTATTTTTGTGAGAGTTTTTGTATTTTCTCTGAAAAACACTAAGGGCAGGCGCCTTCAATTTAACCGCGTAGTGCCGCGCGACAACAGCGCGTTGGCAGCGCTACAGCTGCCAGGCTGGTGTCGCGCGGCACCATTTCATCGGTCGACTAGTGATGATACCATCGACTTACATTCTAAGTGATAGACAAGCTCGTTCATAGAAACTATTTGTCACAATACCGAAACGTTAAAACAAAAGTTCGCTGCAGCGCTAAATTGTCATTATGACGTCTAACAAAACTTTTAGGGTTACAGCGCTTAAATACTGCAAAACTGCACTAATGTCATCAAGTCAAGATGTTCGGCATACAGTACACGTAAGTAAAGGAAAGTTATTGTACGGCATGCCTAATCTAGTGCGTAGTACATATATATCGATGGATGATACGCACCGATTAGATTGATAGTCATCCATCGAATACAATATGATTCTGAAATTTTGCCCACAGTATCTTTTTACTTTATGAAATTCGCATACACCAATTAACGGCAATTTTTTCTTGGGTTTCTTTTTTTTTAAATCTTTTTTCGTTTTAATAGTATCGTTCTAATCGAGAAACTAAATGTAGAACACTATGATGCTCGAACATAGCGGTTCCAGTGCGGTAGCCGCGCTACTGTCGCGCAGCACTTTGCGGCTAATTCGAAGGCGCCCTAAATGGTGATCTATAGTTTGTATGGAGAAACCTACTTTTACGTGGGCAACACTGCCGGCAAAAGTTAATAATAATACAAAAAGGATAACACCAAAACTAGTACCAAACCCCAACAATATCTCCTTGAAAAATTGTCCGGATGAGACGACACCGAGCTCGCAAATGAATATATACGGTCTCAGGCTCAACGGGTAACAATGTATATCACTTTATACCATTAAACTCGGCCGTCACAGCTTTGCACACTAATCTGGACAAACGACTTTGGAACTTGATAAAAACTCCGGACACTTTTTGATGGAAATGCTTTTTGGAAAAACGACAGATTTTCTAATTGCAGTTTTAAAGCTGAAAGTTATGTGCTGTTCCTTTATCAGAATTGCAGTAACTGTAAATTCTTTGCTGGCCTTTAGAGACTTTTTTATTTGGTATGAGAACCAATCAAATAATTTTTGACCTTTAGAGCCGAGGGCTGCAGTGACAAATTTGCATGTGTATCAAACGATGTTTTTCAATACAATAACTACTCTTGGGGCCGGCCCGCCCAGCCTGATACGATAAACACTTTTATTACAATAAAATTGTGACGGGGGCGAGCACGCGCACTTTTCCGCTCTAGTATTGAAAACAGACCATTGCGTGCCTAAACGCAGTGGGATAAGAGAGGGTTTTCGAGTAAGTGTAGTGGAAAATATTTTTTTCTCATTATTCATCAAGCAAACCTCGCCGTTAAGCAGTTCACCTCTCTTAATTTTTTTACGAAAAAAATTTTTTCTTCAAAAAATTCTCGCTCAACCAAAACAAAAACAAAATAAGACCAGGCAGGGGGCCGCATTTAAAAAGTTTACTTAAGAAGGCAATGCTTTGGCCCCGTTAGGCCCAGTTCCGGATTACGGCAGTGTGTCGATATTTATAGATCGTTAAAATTTATACAATTTTGCCGTCGACTTTTTCCGAATAGCGACTCGGATATAGTGTTGTAACTATGATTCTGGATTAAGAGGGATATTCTTGTTTAAGAAATGGAATATAACTATTTGATACTTAAATAATAATGATTTTATATTTATCTTAGTATTTATTAGTTTATAATATTAGCATATATACGTATTTTATTATTAAAAGGAACTTGATTTATTTTACATTATATTTGAAATATTTATTTATTTTGCAATCCTGCCACAGTGTTTTCTTTTTTAATCCGGTTGACTGGTAGAGAATGACTTGTTGCATTAAGTCCGCCTATGTACCACTACTGTAAATGAATTTTAAATAAATAATACCTAATTAAATTAGTATTCACTGTGTGCAGTCCTGCGATCTGGTGAGGGTCTTAGGGATCTGATGGATGCGAGACGCACTGGGTCGGATGTTATGGCAAAACTTGGAGGAGGCCTACATCCAACAGTAGACGACTGTTGACTGAAATGATGATGATAATATGTATAAGTGCGTTTCCTTGTAAATAATCGAAAGTGCCAGTTTCGATCGAATGTGTCAGTGCAGTAGTACATTATAGTAACTCATTTTTTCTCAAAAACTATACATAGTTAATTTAAAAAAATTGACTAATATTCTTAAACCCGACCTAAATACATATGAATCCAAATAAATATACAAATATAGTCGTTAATGACAAAGTAACGCATAAACTTCAAATCGCTTTTCTGGAAAGAAAGCTTATTCAATTCCGATAGTTTACCTAGGAACAGTCGAATTGTATCTAGATTATTTATTTTGTTTTTCAAGTTAAAACTTCCCACACATTTTCACCCCTAGTCCTACCCTAAGCTACCCCATACGCCAGCATAAATAATGCAGCCGCTTATTCTTGTTAGTAAACAAACTTTGCCTGCTCAGCTCGAAGTTCTTTCGGAGAAAAATCTAGAACTATGTGTAACAATGTCTTTATTGGAATAAAAAACTTGTGATTGTCCTGTAACTTGATTCAATGTTTTTTGAATAAGTGCGCCTTTTGTTAGACTACTCGTGCTGCTTATAAATAAGGTGCCTAGAATAAGAAAATTGACAAAATGTAAAAAAAAAAGATGCGGTGATTCGTTTCGGAAACTTTTTGTTGCTTTTAAATATTAAATTACAGCAGCGTCGATTGTCTTATTTAAAAACTAAATTTCATTTTAAAATAAGATTTCTTTAAGTGATAGAAATCTTGAAAAAATGAAGATCAGAGAATCATGCGTACAGCTAAGGAGTGGAAGTTTGTGTTTCCTGACACTCAACAATCAGGAGGTTTTACAGTCAAGAGTGAATAGGTTGCTTTTACGGGTGTTCTATCGTTAACCAAAATATTAATAATAAAAAAAAACTTCACTCGTTTTAACTATCCACCATGACAGCTGATTATCTAAATTTTTTTAGAGCAGCTAAACCGTTATTTTAGAACAAAGTAGGAATTGACGAGTGGTTGAGAGGTTTCCATAATACCTTAAATCAACTTTTGACAATATCAGCATTACTAAAGTAGTCCAGTAGGGCCAATGCCTGCATAAGTTTTTAACAAATTCGTAAAAAGTTGGCAGTAGTATCATCACAGCGTTATCCAATTGTCTTGATTTGGACCAATTGTTTGACTATTGCATATTAGTGTAGGTATTTCGTTTATTGATTTGCGTGTATATTGTATGATTATATTATATCTTTTGTTTAGTAGTGTACCTGTTCTTGTATTCGCCTTTTTTTTCTATCTCTCTTTTACTGGACCTACCATTATTTTTGTCTATACCACTCAAAGTTCGACTGTGTTTCAAAGTTCGACAGGTAGAAAATATCACTGGTAAAAAAGGTATAACTGGTAAAAAAGGCATTAAGTCCACCTCTATACTTTTGACTACATAAAGCATTTAATAAATAAGTAAATTAGAGAGATTTGTGGCCCAGCCCCCCTTTTTTATGGTAGGTAAAATGACAAGTCAAATGACAAATCAAATGACAAATCAAATGACAAATCCCGCCCTTGGGTTGAGCGGGAGATAGTGACTGATAGACTGTGATAGACTGTGATAGACTGTGATAGACTGTGATTGACTGTGATAGACTGTGATAGACTTGATAGACTGTGATAGACTGTGATAGACTGTGATAGACTGTGATAGACTGTGATAGACTGTGATAGACTGTGATAGACTGTGATAGACTGTGATAGACTCTTACTGACTAAAAACCTACCCTGCTCCATTCATTGCCTTCGATTTATTTTCACCTAACCCTTGACCCCAGTAGGCTTCGGCCCTGCTGGGCCTCCCCAGTAGATTTCGGACCTGCTGGGCCCCCATAGGCTTCGGCCCTGCTGGGCCCAAGCCCCCCTAGCCAAGCTAGAATCGTTTTGTTTAGCGTGAACGCTTGGAGTTGGCCACGCCCCCAATTCCTTTGTTCTGACGTTATCTCAACAAAGGAATTAGGAGCGCGGTCAACTTCTGCGTTCACGCTAAAATAAACGATTGTAACTTGGCTAGGGGGGCTGGAATATAAGACAACTGAAGTATTCCTTAGGTTTTTTTTTTTTTTTTTGGGTAGGTAAAATCATCCAATGACGAATCCCGCCCTTGGGTGGGGCGGGAAACAGTGTCAGACTTTTACTGACTAAAAACCTACCTTTCCATTCCTTGCCTTTATCCTGGGGCCTTTGGTGACAGTCTCACATAACCTTTGGCCCCAGTAGGCTTCGGCCCTGCTGGACCCCTACAGTTTGCTGACAACTCCTTGAGGCGCGCGGGAACGGTGCGCGCCGTAGACGACCTGAGCTCGGACCGGTCTGTTACCGGACGGACGGACAGCGAGCTACCCATTGCCCACCGTCCGCGAGCCCGCGCCTACGGTGGCCGGAAATTGGGATCGGAAACCCGGCGGCGGCGGCGGCGTGTCCGCCTTTGCCTAAGGCGGTCGGCCTCCTCCTTTACTAGCATTACTGCTTCGCAGAAGGAGGCGACCGCCTGCCACTCCTCCTCGCTCCGGAGCATGGCTTGAACCAAGCCCCGGCGCGAGAGATCGCCGCCGATCGCCCCCACGAGGACACGGCGCTGCTCTTCCCAAGCGGGGCACACCTCGACTGTGTGCTCCACCGTGTCCACCGGGCGGTCCGCACAGTGGCGACACCCGGGCGTCGTCTCCGCACGAATCTTGTACAGGTACGGACCGAACTTGCCGTGTTCGGTCAGCACCTGCGCCAAACGGAAGGTGACGACGCCGTGGGGCCTTTCCAGCCACGCCTCAAAGAGGGGCCTTACCGCCTCGATCGTGGCGTGCCCAGCACGAGGTTGCGACAATCGCTCTCGCCATTTCACCATGAGATCCCGCCGGAGCTCTGTCCGCCATGCCGCGACTTGTCGCGGCAGCGGAGTTTCGCCCCGACGTTGCATCTCCACGCGTAAGTCATGCAAGTATTCCTTAGGTAGGTTTTAGTCACTACAAATAAGACTCACTCTCTCGCACAATCCAGAGCGGGAAAACTAATCTGGTGATATTCTATTTCAAAAAATAGCATCATGTTGTCTGGCATCGCTGAAATTGACCTTTTTAGTGAGGCACAGACTTTGAATCACATTTTTTTTTGTGTTCGCATTGTTTCTGTTTTGAGCGTGTTTGGTATACTGTCGGGGTTTTGATCGGATTCTTTCTAGTAATGTAGATAGAGGCTGTTTAAATTATTCGTAATTGGATTCCTAGTGTATATTGTGACGTAAAATTCGTCTATTTTTGTATCTCAAGTGTCTATAACTGGACTAGTATGTAGAATTATTGAAATTGACACAATCTCGATAAAATTTAGCGGAAAACTTCATTAGATTGTAGACTATCTAAGTGAAGCTTGCCAAGGAGGCTTTTGTTTTCAGGGTGGTCAGGTAGTCCTAGCACGCAAAAGGCAACTGAGGGATACAGGTGAGTTTTTAGTCAGCAAAAGTCTGACACGACCTCCAGCTCCACCCCACAGCGAGGGAAGTCATTAAAAAAACTTCCAGACTAAAAAAACAAAAACCGCCAAAATATCAAAATATTTTATTCAATGCATGGTCACTACAGCCGAATGCAATAACTGTATCCGAAAGCAAACTAACTAAATCAATATTTTATTATTTTTCCGTTTCACACCAACAAATTTTCGAGATCATATCCCATAAATAACAAAAAAGTTTGGTCACTTTACGGTATCTACAATTTCCGCTGTTTACGTTTTCACAATGAAATAAATGGAAAACCAATTAATTGTCGGCCATTTTGATTCTTTTTTGTGTTTCGAACACTATCAGTAATAGTTATCGTGTTCTAAAATTCCTTTTTTTAAATCCAACGAACATTTTTGCATGAATATACAGACATTTTTTCTAGTTTGCTGTCATTTTTACTTGGGGCGATGTATTTTTATCCTGTTTTTTCAGCCAATATCACGCAAAAATGGCACCTCAAATTATGGACTAGATTTTTCTGAAAATTCTATTTTGACTTGGAAAACCAGGGAAACACAGTTTTTCGTAGCAACGTGTATATAGCTTGAAGGAAAAGGCTTGAAATATTCAACTTCGAAATATTTTTATCCAATTTCGTAAACAGTTTGCGGCCAACCTGCAGTTATGAAATTGCACTTTACCTGTAAGATAAACTTAGAATATTTATTTGAGCAGTTCGTCATCGAATATGCCTTTTTCGGGGTAGAAATACTCATATCCATGCGGATGGTGCGCCCTGGGGTGGGTGAATCCGCCAGACTCGTAAGAGAAGGTTCACATTAGGTCAAAACGACAGTTTTATCGGACCGACAAATGTGTCGGATCCATATTAGCAGATCCGCCGAGATTCCGATCCCGATTTCCGGCCCCCGTAGGCCGGGCAATGTGTAGCTCGCTGTCCATCCGCCGTAGACGACTTGCGCTCGGAACGGTCTGTCACCGGACGATAGACCGTTCCGAGCCCAAGTCGTCTACGGCGCGCACTGTTCCCGCGCGCCTCAAGGAGTTGTCAGCAAACTGTAGAGGCCCCAGCAGGGCCGAAACCTACTGGGGCCTAAGGTTATGTGAAAATGTCCCGGGTGACATTTGCAATTATTGGAACAGGGTAGGTTTTTAGTCAGTAAGAGCCTGACACTATTTCCCGCCCCACCCAAGGGCGGGATTTGTCATTGGATGATTTTACCTACCAAGAAAAAAAAAATACCAGATGTTTTTCAATAACGGCGTTCACATTAGCGCGACCCGACAAAACTAACGGAGCCGACATTTTTACCGGACGTTTAGCCACGATTTCTGTTGGATCGGACATAATATTGGCGTATTGGCAAGCGTAGCGTCATTCGGCAGCTTCTATTGTGAACAGCAACACCCGACAGTCGGTCAATAGTAAAACTGGCGGTCCGATCTAATGTGAACCCGTTCTAATGACAACCACTCCGGTGTTACCTCGTACACTTGTATCGGAGACTACGGGTGTACTGTGATTTTTACTGTCCTGGACTAGGTGTTGGGCCGCTACCTGTGGGCCTTGTCTCGTATTGGGAAATCATTCTCATCTCAGCCGAAAGACGTTCAATGTTGGACGGAGACAGGCCTCCCCAAAGTGTCACCATAATGAACGGTTCTATGCATCTCGCATCCATCGGATTCCCCCGGCCTTTACCATGTCATCGGTCTACCTTTAGGTGGACGCCAAACGCTGCGTCTTCTATTAGTGACTCCATTATAAGTGTAAAGCCACAAATTCTCAACATAACGCGCAACTTTGTCAAATTGTCCAACAATGTTGTTGTTCCGCGTCCGCGACACGTGAATGCGTCGAAAAATATTGGCGGGCAAGTTGCGGGACACTAGGCAACGTTGCAGCATCACGTAGATTGAGAGATGCGCTTCATGTTGTGGGACATTTTGTCCCTTAATGTATCTGTGACTTCAAACAGGCATACGTGGAATGCTACCCACCACCATCTTTGAGGGCTTAGCCAAGTTGATAATCTTCAATGGTTAGCGCTCCGCTAGTAGAAAACTTCAAATGTGTGGGAATGTTTTCATCGGAAAGGAATCGGAAGCGTGGCCGACTCGAGGCTATCAACGAAAGAGAATCGAAACGAAACGATCATAACTTGGTTAGGCCTGCAGTTGGATATCCTGACCCAACTCACAATACCAATTACTTTAAAAACTTTCCAAACGCAAACAAAACTGTACGGCCATTTAACATCTTCAGAAAGTCACCTCAAGTTACAGTAGTTAGCTCAAAAGGATCTAAACTTTACAGTCAGATAAGGAATGGTCCAGAAGTTCAAGTTACGACTGTACCTGACCTCGTCGGTCCCGCTCCCTTGTTTACGCTGCAGCGCTGTTGAAACTTGGCTAAAAGTTCCGCTGCAGCGCAAAATTTGCAAAATTTACAAGCGCCCGAGTTCTTCGACCTAGTCTAATTGTTTGATAGTTTTCCTAGACCTTTTTGTTTGTTCTTAAGTTGTGAACATGTTCGAGTTGTAATTTCCGAGTCTTCCTGAGGGTGGGTAATTGTTTACCCTATTATAATTTAAAGTTTCTAGGAGTTTGGCTTTAAGAGCTTTGCTAATAATGGAATTTTAATTGGGTTTCTGTTTGAAGATAAATCATTGATTTGTGGAGAAGGAAATGGAAAGTAATTTGATGGCATGGTAATTTTATAAGAGGATGTAAAACAAATCATTTCAAATTAAAGTTTCGAACTCATAAGGCGGGTTTCTGAATCGAGTATTTTGAATTAAGAACGTCTCAAACCATACTAAAATGACAAATTTTGACAGGTTTACAGGCTAAAGTAGAGTTTGAGCTACTCTCAACTTCAAATCTTAAATCAGAAATCGAGGGATAGTTATGGGTTCCGCTTGAAGTCATAGTGTGCCAGATTTTGACAATACGTAAGTTAGCGGACAATGAGCAATAGATAGCTCGCCATCAGGCCGTCTGGTAACCATCTGGACCGAGCTCGAGTCGTCAATGGTGTGTAGTGTTCTACGCGCGCCTCAAAGAGATGTCAGCAAAACCGTGGGGGCCCAGCAGGACCGCAGCCTCGCAGGGGTCTAGCAGGGTGGAAGCGTACTGGGGCCATGGGTTGTACAAAAGAGAACTCCGAGGCCCTGGAACGAAGTGAAAGAAGAAACAGGAGTGGGTTTTAGTCAGTAAAACTCCTGACACATCCTCCCGCTCTGCCCTAGAGCGGGAGAAGTCATTGGATGAGGTCATATCGTGTCAGATTTTCACAATACTTAAATAGTGGAGTATACATGTAAATTGGTAAGATTTGCCCGGGGCCCTGGGCCGAAGGCAATGTATGGAACAGGGTAGGTTTTTAGTCAGTAAAAGTCTGATAGTATTTCCCGCCCCACCCAAGGGCAGGATTTGTCATTGGATGATTTTACCTACCATAAAAAAAAAACTCAGACACTATCTGCATGCTTTTGTACTACTAAAATTTGACCATTACTATGTTTTCTGTATGAACCTCTGAGTCTGTTTCAGTATTTATTTTCAGAGTAATCAGCTAGGCAACCCTGGTCTAGTCTAAATTTAATAAAAATGTACGTGTTAAAGCATTTTTAAAGCCTGTTTGAAAACTAAATACATTGTATCATATAATTCTCTGCAAAATGGTAAAGCTAAATAATGCTGATACATGCGTTATAAACTGAGAATTTTCTATGAACTAGGATTTTCGTTATGCATTTTTGCATGACTTTAATAAAAGGTATTTTCGTTTGATTTAATTCAGTTTTTTTGGTACGACATTTATGCGTTTATATAGATAAATTTTCATTGGGTGTTTGTTAAAGTATTTTTTTTCAATTCCTAGACATGATTTATTGATGTGCTAAACATCTTAATCCATCTTAAATAGTGTAGAAGTAACAAACAGCACACACACTCACAATCCTCCTTCTTCATAATACCAACCCCCAAAACTAACCTCCATCATAATGTTAGCCAATGGGTGATCGACTTACGAGCCTATACAGCAGTTTTAAAGAACTTCGGTTTTACTCGCGGCTCGTCGGTGCTGATCGATAAACGAGTAAAACAGTTTTGAACGACGAGCCGAGTAGAAAATGAAGCAAACACGACGAGCCGCGAGCCAGACTCGTCGTTCGTATTGCAATGATACACCGGCGAGCTTT
Organism: Leucania comma; assembly: GCA_958295575.1. Taxonomy (NCBI): domain Eukaryota; kingdom Metazoa; phylum Arthropoda; class Insecta; order Lepidoptera; family Noctuidae; genus Leucania; species Leucania comma. The sequence continues at coordinate 2,985,322 of OY282484.1, forward strand.
ACCGACAAGCCATAAGACCGCGGTTTTACTCGCCCGTCGATCAAGGCCTTTATACCTAAAGAACATCATTTTTTTAACAGTTGTTTTTTTCCACCAGGTCGACCACAACCAACCTTAACCTGGCTCATCAACAACAAGCAGATTGATGACCACATAATCCTCAAGAACGACGGGAAAGTCATCGTCAGCAAGATCAGCATAGGAGGGGCAGAAAGAAGTTGGCTGAACACCAGCATAAAGTGCCAGGCCACTAACACACCTCTGCTAAGTCCTCATGAAAGAACTGCTCGAGTGGAGATGCACTGTAAGTATCTCTTTACCACTATCAGTTCAAAAAACACGCAAACAACGTCAAAAAAGCTGAAAGTAAATTTTTCTTCAAGCGTAAAATTCGGAACTACTACTTGAAGTCCTCTCAATTTTAGTTCGGTCTTCGTCAGAATTGTCATATTTTAAGTTCTCTTAATGATTTGATATTTATCAAAGTATTTATTAGTTTATAATATAAGCATATAACTAATTTTAATGATACTACATTATATTTGAAATATCTGTTATTTATTAATTGTGTACACCTATCACAGTGTTGTCTTTTTTAACCCAAAGGTTGACTAGTAGAGAATGTCTTGTTGCATTAAGTCCGGATAGGTACCACTACTCTACATGTAGATTAAATAAATAAAACCTTGTCCTGTTTTTTTCTTATGACAAACAATTTCATCAGCATATGAACAACAAAGCAATCCAGCTTCTCGACCACACGAATATAATGAGAAGACTAAAAAATTCGAAACGTTTTACGGTTATGCAGTCTAATATTAACTTCACCAGCCAACCAGACAACCACCAGCACAGTTACATAGTTCACAGTTACAAAGTAGATTGCGCAACGAAAACACTTAAGTGAGATTATTATATTAAAATATACACTAAATGACTAAATAATGATCGTTTTAATCCCGTGGAAGGTCGATCCGGTTGCACGAACTGAAAATGATGAACTAAAAAATAAAGTACTTTTTTTAAACTCGAATTATTTACGCATGTACGAAATTAATTTAAGTAAACATCAGCTGAGCGAGTCAATGACCTATAGGTAGTTCGTACGTAACGACCTACAACAACCTTCAGGTCATTGACTCGCTCAGCTGATGTATACTTGACACATACTGGTCTTCTATAAAAATTCCAACTTTATCTTTCTTATTCAGAGACCGCCGCCAACTTGAATAATAATATCATCTCCATCCACAGTACGTCCAACCTCGGTGATGATCACCAACAAACCTGGCCAGATGTCTGCAGACTCCGAGATCACCATCATTTGCGTGACTCATGGCAGCAGACCGGCTGCCCAGGTCACCTGGTTCAGGGAAAACCGAAGTTATACCAGAGGAAAGGTAAGTTGTTCCTTAAAAAATAATATTGCTCCACACTAGGAATAATTCCTATATGCTGGTGCGTTCACAAATATGTAATTCACATACACAAGACATCCAAACCCGGAACGATTATCTGTCATCATCATCATCATCATCAGCCTTTTAATGTTCCCACTGCTGGGACACAAGCCTCCTCTCTAAGAGAGGGAATGGGCCGTAATCCACCACGCGGGCCCAGTGCGAGTTGGTGAATGTCACATGTCTTCGAATTTTTGGTTCTAGGACATGTCGGTTTCCTCACGATGTTTTCCTTCACCGTTTTGAGAGCAGTGCGAATGAAATAAATTACACAAAGTAATGCGCCTGGCTGGGTTTGAATCCGCGATCTACAACTCGTAAGTCGGGGCCGTTACCACTCGGCCACCACTGCTCTCATTATCTGTATGGCATACAAATATTTTTAACCACTGCGCACCATCTTCGATGGCGATTATCAAAATCTCAGAGAATATAATGGTTAATGTGTAAATGTAAACACGTGACATTTACTTTACTTCTTGTAAAATTGTAAAGCTCTTTAAAGATTTTTATTATTATTATTATTTAGATGGCGCTTGTGTAGGGCTATTTTCTATTCATTTTTGTTATTATATTTGTGTTTGCGCACCGGGAAAATATGTGAAATCATTGAAACATGAGCGATCTTGGTATAGTAGTGCTGAGACATTCATTGTAGTATTAATACCTCAGCAAAGCTAACCAAGAAAGCTACCTCGATACATTAAGGGCCAAAAAATGTGATACATTCATATTCTAACAGAAAATTGAGTGACTGTATTCTATTTAAAAAAAATAAAATAAACATAAATCAAGCGAAAATAAAACAAGAAACGCTGGAATAGCCTTTGTTTTAAACCACTGTGTCAAATCCTAGGTACGTACACAGCTTTTGCAGCATTTTCTTAGAAGAAAATTCAACGCCATCGATTTTTCTTTGGAAAGTTGAACAACAATCTAGGGGTTGAAAAAATATCAGTCAAGTGCGAACAAACTTACCTCTGTTACAAACAGGTCGATTTTCGAAGATTTTTTAGAATCGCAAGAAAGTATTATTATTTTATGGTGTAACTATAATAAGAGAATTCCACAACTATCACACAACGCAGTCTAGTCTGATAAACATACTTATATATTTATTAAATACATACATATTATAGATAAATTACACCCAGACAGAACAAATGATCATGCTCATCACCCAAACATTTGTCCTCGGTTGAAATCGCACCCACGATCTCCGGTATAGCAGTCAGGGCCACAAACCACTTGACCAACTGGCCAGTCCACATACTTTATGGTTGCTTAGGGAGTCTGTGTTTGCTGATAGTTCCAACCCAGAGGTATTTAAGCCAAGAGTAAATAGGTTACTTCTAGGCAAGCGTGCTCCATAGTCGGTCACGTCATCGCTTACCATCAGGTGAGACAGTAGTCAAGTTCGACTCTATCAATCAACATCTCCATAACCTTTTTCCAAGTAGCTCTGCGGGTCAGCTTTCAGTCCGAAGCGGTTTTTACCCGCGGCCGCCGCGGTAGCGGGCCCGCAACTTCTGTAGAATGCAAATTTCCTGATGGCTACAACCCGGGAATCTTTAAGTCAAGAGTGAATAGGTTTCTTCTAGGTAAGCGCGATCCATCGTCGACCGTATCGTAGCTTTCCATCAGGTGAGATAGTGGTCAAGCGCGAACGTATCAATAGTAAAAAAAAATGTAATTATGTAAAAAATTAAAGCACACTTTACGACAATTTTTACGCCCGCGGTGTGCGCGGTTGTTCACGGCCACCGTTGTACCGGCGGATCATCTTGCAACCGCATGTCTTGCAATAATAAACTGCCAAGTTTGCGGGCGAAAATCGCAACAACGGCTGTGTTATCGCACAAAACTGCCGTCTCGTGAGTTAAGAAATAAAGCAGCTTCGTGAGTTCTAAGCCTAACAACTGTCAAAGATCTACGAATGACAAGCGGGACCAAAATCTTCAAGTGTTTCCTGAGGTACAGGGTGTCAGTAATGTCTTAGGTAATATTAGGAAAGTACATCTCAATTGAAAAATTCACATTGAGACTTTCCCAGTTTCGAACACGCATTCTTATGCATGAGAGGCGGGTGCTTTAACCACTGGGTCATCACGAAAAGCCCGACTCTTTCAATAATTAATAATAAGAAAATATCAATTCAACGCTTGACTATAATTAAGTAGAGACAATGGGAACTATTCCTGTCTTCAGTTTTATAAAAAAATCTATAAAATGTCAGTTTATTTTTAGATTTAATTAATGAGTTTCGCGTCAGATGTTTTATTTGCCAATCTACCTACGAAAATACGTCATGGTTTTTTATGAAACGGAATTTTTTGTTGTACATAATGATGTTAATAATATTTTTATGTACATAAAAAACCGGTCAAGTGCGATTCGGATTCGCGCACGAAGGGTTCCGTACCGTTAACTAGAAAAAATCATTTTTGTTATATAAAAGCCCACCCTAAATATTTCTTGGACACGGTGGAGCACACAGTCGAGGTGTGCCCCGCTTGGGAAGAGCATCGCCGTGTCCTCGTGGGGGCGATCGGCGGTGATCTCTCGCGCCGGGGCTTGGTTCAAGCCATGCTCCGGAGCGAGGAGGAGTGGCAGGCGGTCGCCTCCTTTTGCGAAGCAGTAATGCTAGTAAAGGAGGAGGCCGACCGCATTAGGCAAAGGCGGACACGCCGCCGCCGCCGCCGGGTTTCCGATCCCAATTTCCGGCCACCGTAGGCGCGGGCTCGTGGACGGTGGGCAATGGGTAGCTCGCTGTCCGCCCGTCCGGTAACAGACCGGTCCGAGCTCAGGTCGTCTACGGCGCGCACCGTTCCCGCGCGCCTCAAGGAGTTGTCAGCAAACTGTAGGGGTCCAGCAGGGCCGAAGCCTACTGGGGCCAAAGGTTATGCGAGAGTGTCACCACGGGCCCCGGGACAAAGGCGAGGAATGGAAAGGTAGGTTTTTAGTCAGTAAAAGTCTGACACTGTTTCCCGCCCCACCCAAGGGCGGGATTCGTCATTGGATGATTTTACCTACCCAAAAAAAAAAAAAAAAAAACCCTAAATATTTCTGTTATTTTAATTTTATATCTACTATTAAATTAAATATACATTTAAGTATTTTGTGAATATTTCAAGTGTCTGCCTGTTGCCATTATTGATATGGAGCAAATAAGCGCAAAAAAAATCGCGTTTATTTAAGGGGGCCCCTTAAATATGTATTTTATTTTGAAATACATGTTTTGTGAAAATTTCAACTGTTTAGCTATCGCGGTTCTTGAGATACAGCCTGGTGACAGACAGCCGGACTGAGTAAAGTACTTTTTTTTTAACTCCAATTAATTTACGCATGTATAAAATTTATTGCTTTAAGTAAACGAGTCAATGACCTTGTAGGTAATTGTCGATCGTTGCGTACTAACTACCTACAGGTCATTGGACTCGCGCAGATGACGTTTACTTAAAGAAATTAATTTCGTACGTGCGTAGATAAATTCGAGTTTTAGAAAAAAAGTACTTTATTTTTTAATTTTATCTTTATAAATCATTAGTGTTTCATGTACCGAATCGATTCTCCACGGGATTAAAACGACCAAAATTGAACGGTATATACTGAACCACATAGGTGAATATATGTACAACCTACACGCAAAAACTTGGAGTAATACAGACATTATTCTTGTAATAAAATAATTTTACTACCCCCAAAGGAAAGTACCTATGTTCTTATCTGCCGACGAAAAAAGTAGAAACAGTCTCAAGTTTGTATAATATTGTCTTGTTTATCTAGTTTCGTAGTAAGATTGTGTAACAGATTAGCTAACACCTAAGTTTACCTACCGAATTAGCTGGATTTCCTCGAGGAGACAGGACAACGAAAATTAATGATGCTCAGTTATCAAGACTTTAGTTTAGTGGCTGAGTTTGTTAGATTTAGAGCTGGTTCAGACGCAGCGATTTGTAAGACATTAGTTGGTTTTTTTATGGATCTATTTTTGTCACTGTTAATTCTTTTAAATCACCTTTTTTATGTTTGGGTGTCATTACTTCTCCCGCTTTGGTCGGAGTGAGAGGTGGTGTCAAACTTTTACTGCTTTTTTTTTGTTTTTTTTTTTGTTTCACAACTACCACACAACGCCGTCTAGTACCAAGCTAAGCAGAGCTTGTGTTTTGAGTACTAGACAACTGATAAACATACTCAATATATTTCTAAATACATAAATATTTATTTATTAATGTATACAAACTGTGCATATACCACTATAAAAAGGGGGACCTAATGCCAAAAAAAATAATATTAAAGATATATTACACCCAGACAGAGTACAAATAATCGTGCTCATCACGCAAACATTTGTCCTGGGTGGGAAGCAAACCCACCATGCATGCTCCGTCGTGTCACTTACCGTCAGTTAAGATAGTAGGCAAGAGAAAATCTAACAATAATTAAAAAAATGCAGTCTGTGAAAAACACTTGTAATTTCCACACGATCGTCCGGTAACCGACCGGACCGAGCCCAAGTCGTCGACGGCGCGTTCTGTTCCCGCGCGCCTCAAAGAGCTGTCAGCACACCGAAGAGGCCCAGCTTGCTAACTGCAGGCAGGCAGGGTCGAAGCCCACTGGGGTCATGGGTTAACTTCCGAAAGGAATGTAGCCACGGCTCGATAGGCTATGAAGGAACGGGGTAGGTTTTTAGTCAGTGAGAGTCTGACACTACTTCCCGCTCCGCCCAAGGGCGGGATTTGTCATTGGATGATTTTACCTACCATAAAAAAAACACAACTTGAAAAATTTTTGAGTTTTTAAATTTTTGATATTGCGGCTTTTCAAAAATCTCACATGGACACGCTTCTTATTATAACAAACAGAAAATTTGTGCCAAAATCGCTCGCAACCGCACATGAATCACTCCATCTGAACCAGCTCTTAGTTTTGCAAAGTTCAGGTCCCAAGTTGGTCCTAAAGTCTAACGAAGATTGCGCTGAAAGTTTATCTAGTTATTTTTATGTTTTTTTTTTTTTTCTTGGTAGGAGGTGTAAGTAGGTTGGATTACTAATTGCGTTGGGATTACTTAAAGGAATAGTTTGCGAAGTATAGGGCCGTAGTGGCCTCTTCGACCAATCAGGGAAAATTGCAGATGAAATGTAATTTGCTTCGAATTGAGACACTATTCGTTTGCAGATTCTCATACTTACAAGATTGATCTTTTTGCGGAATTAGGTGAAAGATTAGATTACTAAAAAAAGTTCTGAGTTTACACGTAGATGGATGGAGAGGAAGAGGGATGCCAAAGAAGAGATGGATGGATTGTATGAGGGGTGATATGAAAGAAAAGGGAGTTAGTGATGGTGTGACGGGGGGCAGGACGGAGTGGAAGAAAAAAACGTGTTGCGCTGACCCCAAGTAATATGGGATAAGGGCAGGAAGAAGAAGAAGGGGTGAAAGATGAGATTAGAGCAGTGATGGCCGAATGGTAACGAATCCAACTCACGAGTTGTAAGTCGCGGGTTTAAGCCAAGCCAGGCGCATTACTTTGTGTAATTTATTACATCACCAATGCTCTCAAAACGGTGAAGGAAAACATCATGAGGAAACCGGCATGTCCTAGAACCAAAAATTCGAAGACATGTGACATCCACCAAACCGCACTGGGCCCGCGTGGTGGATTACAGCCCATTCCCTCTCTTAGGGAGGAGGCCTGAGTCCCAACAGTGGAAACATTATAAGGCTGTCCTATGCTAAATTTATAATTAATCCGATTGACAGAAAATAAACACACAACCGCGAGTTTCCATTCCATTCATACTTTTATCTAGAAAAGATTATTACTAAAATACTCAACAAAATTGTTAATTTCTCTTAGTGTTAGAAACCACAATGCACTCGGACAAAATGCAACCATAATAAGGTTTTAACCTAATTGGAGGGCAACATACGGAAAATCTTTTAAATCATCTATCTATGTAATGTTTATGAGGGTGGAGTGGGAGGGCGTGACAGAGTAAAACTGCACCCATGTTCCTTCAGGTGCTCTTTACATTGCAGGACCACGCAGTGTTGGAAGGCCTCCCATTAAGTGGGCCGATGACCTGGTGAGAGTTGCGGGAATGCGGTGGATGCGAGACGCACAGGACCGTTCGTTGTGGCGACACTTGGGAAAGACCTATTTCCAACAGTGTGGACGACACCGGCAATATTATACTTATGCGCGGTCGAAGCCAGAATAAAAATGTAATGACCAGATGAATTTTACGCGCGTATCTTTTAAAGAATAAGAAAAAAGAAAAGTATTTTAAGGAAGTTTTCCATTCGTACCGCAATCGCCATCTGTCAAATACAAGTCTAATTTCCCTAAATTTTGACAAGTCTTTGACATTAATTATCGCCACGATGATATTCTGACTTCAATTTTAAGGATTTCAGTAAAAGAATTGTCCTTTTGTAGGTACTTAGTCAGTTGTTATAAATAAAAAAAAAATACTTTTTATTTGCCCGTGCCCCAGTCGATAACTCTTGCCAAACTAAGACACGCATTTAAAATTACATAAACTATATAACGCAAGTTAAATTTGCATTTTTGCCATATATATTTTGCCATCATAATGAGAGCCAAATTCACCAATTAACTAATCGCGATTCGTTCAAACAAAACGCAGTTTGAGCGCCTAATCGAGATTATAGCCTCATTTTGCGTTTCACCGCGATGATTTGAACCTGGTTTAAGCTAAACTCAGTTTCAATTCTTTTGTTGTCACCCATGTTTATGACACGGGTCTTTAAACTAGATTACGCAGAGCTCAGATTAGTTGAACTAAGTTTTTATATTGAATGATGAAATCAGCCCTTAGAAACTTAAACGTAACATTTTTTTTTTTTTTTTTTTTTTTTTTTTAGTGGTAGGTAAAAATCATCCAATGACGAATCCCGCCCTTGGGTGGGGCGGTAAACAGTGTCAGACTTTTACTGACTAAAAAACCTACCTTTCCATTCCTTGCCTTTATCCTGGGGCCTTTGGTGACAGTCTCACATAACCTTTGGCCCCAGTAGGCTTCGGCCCTGCTGGACCCCTACAGTATGCTGACAACTCCTTGAGGCGCGCGGGAACGGTGCGCGCCGTAGACGACCTGAGCTCGGACCGGTCTGTTACCGGACGGACGGACAGCGAGCTACCCATTGCCCACCGTCCGCGAGCCCGCGCCTACGGTGGCCGGAAATTGGGATCGGAAACCCGGCGGCGGCGGCGGCGTGTCCGCCTTTGCCTAAGGCGGTCGGCCTCCTCCTTTACTAGCATTACTGCTTCGCAGAAGGAGGCGACCGCCTGCCATTCCTCCTCGCTCCGGAGCATGGCTTGAACCAGGCCCCGGCGCGAGAGATCGCCGCCGATCGCCCCCACGAGGACACGGCGCTGCTCTTCCCAAGCGGGGCACACCTCGACTGTGTGCTCCACCGTGTCCACCGGGCGGTCCGCACAGTGGCGACACCCGGGCGTCGTCTCCGCACGAATCTTGTACAGGTACGGACCGAACTTGCCGTGCTCGGTCAGCACCTGCGCCAAACGGAAGGTGACGACGCCGTGGGGCCTTTCCAGCCACGCCTCAAAGAGGGGCCTTACCGCCTCGATCAGATCGGATAAAATAAGCACAAAATTTTAATTACATGTCTTAGTTTTACGAGTGGGGCACATTACCGACTGGGGCATGTATGCCTGGTTTACTATATTTATAAGGCACACTAATGATTGGTTTACAAACTACGTTTAACTTCCAGAAATGAGAAAATGGTCTCGTGCAAACAAACCAATGACAGGGTTGCACATAATTCACAAATTTTGCGCACTTTCATAATAATTTTAAAAAGGTAGACTTCGACTAGGTTGCAATTTAAAGTGCAGATTCGAACAATTATAAAAATGAAAATATATATACATATATATATATATATTTATAAACCTGTGCTTGACTGCAATCAATTGAAGTATTACTATTTACAATTAAATAAAAATAATTTAATTCAAACATTTACATTACAGACTAAAAAAATCAAATACTAAGCAGAGGACAGTGGCAAATTTGCACGTGTATGAAACGACATTTTTCAATACACTTACAATCATGGAAGTTTTTTTTTTTATAATGCATAGGCTCGCGTTTGACCTCTATCTCACCTGATGATAAGCGATGGCGATCGGCGGCGATTTCTCGCGCCGGGGCTTTGTTCAAGCCATGCTTCGGAGCGAGGAGGAGTGGCAGGCGGTCGCCTCCTTCTGCGAAGCAGTAATGCTAGCAAAGGAGGAGGCCGACCGCATCAGGCAACGGCGCACACGCCGCTGCCACCGCCGGAATCACTCCATCTGAACCAGCTCTTAGTTTTGCAAAGTTCAGGTCCCAAGTTGGTCCTAAAGTCTAACGAAGATTGCGCTGAAAGTTTATCTAGTTATTTTTATGTTTTTTTTTTTTTTCTTGGTAGGAGGTGTAAGTAGGTTGGATTACTAATTGCGTTGGGATTACTTAAAGGAATAGTTTGCGAAGTATAGGGCCGTAGTGGCCTCTTCGACCAATCAGGGAAAATTGCAGATGAAATGTAATTTGCTTCGAATTGAGACACTATTCGTTTGCAGATTCTCATACTTACAAGATTGATCTTTTTGCGGAATTAGGTGAAAGATTAGATTACTAAAAAAAGTTCTGAGTTTACACGTAGATGGATGGAGAGGAAGAGGGATGCCAAAGAAGAGATGGATGGATTGTATGAGGGGTGATATGAAAGAAAAGGGAGTTAGTGATGGTGTGACGGGGGGCAGGACGGAGTGGAAGAAAAAAACGTGTTGCGCTGACCCCAAGTAATATGGGATAAGGGCAGGAAGAAGAAGAAGGGGTGAAAGATGAGATTAGAGCAGTGATGGCCGAATGGTAACGAATCCAACTCACGAGTTGTAAGTCGCGGGTTTAAGCCAAGCCAGGCGCATTACTTTGTGTAATTTATTACATCACCAATGCTCTCAAAACGGTGAAGGAAAACATCATGAGGAAACCGGCATGTCCTAGAACCAAAAATTCGAAGACATGTGACATCCACCAAACCGCACTGGGCCCGCGTGGTGGATTACAGCCCATTCCCTCTCTTAGGGAGGAGGCCTGAGTCCCAACAGTGGAAACATTATAAGGCTGTCCTATGCTAAATTTATAATTAATCCGATTGACAGAAAATAAACACACAACCGCGAGTTTCCATTCCATTCATACTTTTATCTAGAAAAGATTATTACTAAAATACTCAACAAAATTGTTAATTTCTCTTAGTGTTAGAAACCACAATGCACTCGGACAAAATGCAACCATAATAAGGTTTTAACCTAATTGGAGGGCAACATACGGAAAATCTTTTAAATCATCTATCTATGTAATGTTTATGAGGGTGGAGTGGGAGGGCGTGACAGAGTAAAACTGCACCCATGTTCCTTCAGGTGCTCTTTACATTGCAGGACCACGCAGTGTTGGAAGGCCTCCCATTAAGTGGGCCGATGACCTGGCAATATTATACTTATGCGCGGTCGAAGCCAGAATAAAAATGTAATGACCAGATGAATTTTACGCGCGTATCTTTTAAAGAATAAGAAAAAAGAAAAGTATTTTAAGGAAGTTTTCCATTCGTACCGCAATCGCCATCTGTCAAATACAAGTCTAATTTCCCTAAATTTTGACAAGTCTTTGACATTAATTATCGCCACGATGATATTCTGACTTCAATTTTAAGGATTTCAGTAAAAGAATTGTCCTTTTGTAGGTACTTAGTCAGTTGTTATAAATAAAAAAAAAATACTTTTTATTTGCCCGTGCCCCAGTCGATAACTCTTGCCAAACTAAGACACGCATTTAAAATTACATAAACTATATAACGCAAGTTAAATTTGCATTTTTGCCATATATATTTTGCCATCATAATGAGAGCCAAATTCACCAATTAACTAATCGCGATTCGTTCAAACAAAACGCAGTTTGAGCGCCTAATCGAGATTATAGCCTCATTTTGCGTTTCACCGCGATGATTTGAACCTGGTTTAAGCTAAACTCAGTTTCAATTCTTTTGTTGTCACCCATGTTTATGACACGGGTCTTTAAACTAGATTACGCTGAGCTCAGTTTAGTTGAACTAAGTTTTTATATTGAATGATGAAATCAGCCCTTAGAAACTTAAACGTAACATACAGATCGGATAAAATAAACACCAAATTTTAATTACATGTCTTAGTTTTACGAGTGGGGCACATTACCGACTGGGGCATGTATGCCTGGTTTACTATATTTATAAGGCACACTAATGATTGGTTTACAAACTACGTTTAACTTCCAGAAATGAGAAAATGGTCTCGTGCAAACAAACTAATGACAGGGTTGCACATAATTCACAAATTTTGCGCACTTTCATAATAATTTTAAAAAGGTAGACTTCGACTAGATTGCAATTTAAAGTGCAGATTCGAAAAATTATAAAAATTAAAATATATATATTTTTTTTTATATATATAAACCAGTGCTTGACTGCAATCAATTGAAGTATTACTATTTACAATTAAATAAAAATAATTTAATTCAAACATTTTTATTACAGACTAAAAAAATCAAATACTGAGCTGAAGACAGTGGCAAATTTGCACGTGTATCAAACGACATTTTTCAATACACTTACAACTCATAGAAGTTTTTTTTTATTATGCTTAGGCTCGCGTTTGACCTCTATCTCACCTTTTTTTTTTTATATATTTCTCGCGCCGGGGATTAGTTCAAGCCATGCTTCGGAGCGAGGAGGAGTGGCAGGCGGTCGGCTCCTTCTGCGAAGCAGTAATGCTAGCAAAGGAGGAGGCCGACCGCATCAGGCAACGGCGCACACGCCGCTACCACCGCCGGGATTCCGATCCCGATTTACGGCCATCGTAGGCGCGGGCTCGCGGACGGCGGGCAACGGGTAGCTCGCTGTCCGTCCGTCCGGTAACAGACCGGTCCGAGCTCAAGTCGTTTACGGCGTGCACTGTTCCCGCGCGCCTCAAGGAGTTGTCAGCAAACTGTAGGGGCCCAGCAGGGCCGAAGCCTACTGGGGCCAAAGATTATGTGAAAATGTTACCCGGGGCCCTGGGACAAAGGCAAAGAATGTAGCAGGGTAGGTTTTTAGTCAGTAAGAGTCTGACACTATTTCCCGCCCCGCCCAGGGGCGGGATTTGTCATTGGATGATTTTGCCTACCATAAAAAAAAACCTGATGATAAGCGATGACGTAGTTGACGCGCGCCTCGTGGGGGTCAACGCGTGCCCATTCATACAATAAATGGCGATGGGGCGAGCACACACACTTTTCTGCATTAGTGAGGAAAACCATAAATTGCGTGTCTAAAAGCAGTGGGATAAAACCGGATTTTCATTTTTTTCTAATATTGAAAAAATATTAGAAAAATTATACCGTCTACTTGGCAATTTGCTTTGAAACAAATAACAAACAAAAATCAAAATGCTGACTAAATTAGAGAAGAGAAATTGAAACAATTACAATTTAATTCCCACTTGTATGTTTTGTTTTCAATAGCCAGAAAACTGGAAAATTATTTTGGAACTCATTCAAGAACTGTTAACTTCACAAGTTTATTTCAATTTGAAAGCTCAAAGTGTTACAGCAGAAATAGGTACAATTTTCGCCTGACCCATCTTAACAGCTTCTTTAAAATTCACTCCAATACCAACGTTAACTGCTTGAAAATAAAATATATTTTGCAACAACGGCACAACCTCAATATTGTGTTTGAGAGCAGTTTGAAAGTGTCACTGCGGATCTAGAAAAGAGAGGGCAACTGAAGGAACAAAAATACTCAGGGGAAAGTCTGATACTCACTTTTGCTCTGTTCAGCTGCATTTGGCAACGACCTCTTGTGCCAGTCATGGTCCAGAGCGAAGAGGAAAGGCAGACAGTCGCCCCCTTCTGCGAAGCAGTAATGCTAGCAAAAGTGGAAGCCGCACGCGTGAGGTAACGGCCCTCAAACCTCAGCCACCGCAGGGATTCCGATCCCGATTTCCAGCTACCATAAGCGCGGGCTTGCGGACGGTGAGCAATGGGTAGCTGAAGGTGTACCCCGGGGCCCTGGAAAGAAGGCAAAGAAGGATAAGGAGTGTGTTTTTAGTCAGTAAAAGTCTGAAACTTTCTCCCGCTCCGCCCAAGCGCTCGGAGATGCCTTTGGATGATTTTCCCCCTTGAAAAAAAAAACTATGTGAGCGAGCACATATTCTGTTCGTACGCGGGCTACAGTAACCCTTTCGAATAACTCCGCAGCCCTAGCGAGCCCCGACCAATTACTAAAATCAACCTTAACCATCTTAAAATAGAGTACATTTGTCAACAGCACACCGAGTTCACGAACGAGACCACCACGGTCAGCAAGCTGACGATGCTGCCTCAGCCAGAAGATGACGGAGCCATGATCAGGTGCCGAGCTGATAACCCGGTGCTGAGGGTGGCTTTGGAAGACGCCTTCAGAATGAGTGTCGTTTGTAAGTAGTCATGGACAATTATAATATTATAAAACAAGATTCTAAGCAGCTTTGCCTGTATGGAATTAGTATTTTCTTCATAAATTACTACCACTACCAAGGTAGGTAGTCTCTGCTTACCTTGTAAATTACTATTAGGGTCAAAGCTGTGTTAAGCGGGCGCCCGCGCGGTCCCATACAAAAGTGCTCCATTGCGGCTCGCCGCGCCCCGCATCCCCTTTTTGGTAATAATACATCAAAGTTCTCCATCGACACGACTACATGCACACCGTTAAAGTTGAACTAGCTAAAATGCGCAGGTTATAATTACGTTTTCGCTACGGGGACCGCTGTACTTATACTACTATTCAGTGGAGATGCGTGCGAAAAGACTAATTGATGATCCAGATTTGGTCAAGATATATTACCAAAGCCTAGAACAGAGGCATAGGATAGCCAGCCTTTCTATATTCTATAAGACACATTTTAGAGAGTGTGCATCGGATTACATGACTTGATTCCGTCATTGCTTTTCTACCAACGGACAAGCCTAAGAATGACGACTGTCTTACTTAGGGTTCCGATTTTTCCTTTTGTGGTACGGAACCCTAAAAAAAAACTTCTGCCAACGGCTTCGCCCGTCGGAAATTAGGTTTGCCCATACAAACTTTAGACCCCCATTTCACACTCGATTTTTTTTTCAAAATTCTTAGATTTTGGAAAACCCTCTCGTCTACGTCATAGTCCCAGTAGTTTCAGCTGTACGTTGATATGTCAGTCAGATTCTTGTTTTATATAAATAGATGTTTAAAAAATCTACGTACATAAAAGGGAAATACTATCACTCTGATTAATCACGAAATCTCAGAAACTATAACACCCACAACCTTAAAACTGGCAGGTAGGTTCCTTATAGGGTGTAAATGTCCGCTAAGAACGCATTTTACGAAACTCTACCCTTAAAACGGGGGTTTGAAATTTTATATGGAGAAACCGATTTTGACGCGGGCTACCTATATATTATTCTGATGTACAAGATATTTTACTGTCAAGTTTCAAAGTCCGTTCAGGAGTTTGATCGTGAACTGTGTGCTTGTGATTGATATGTGATGGCGTGTGTGAGTGTATGATTCTAGAACAAAAAAAAAAACAATTTTTGCGGGACTCATATAGTGCCGTCGTAATTAAAAAGGGCACAACTAACATTTTTTAAAGACATTAAGTTACATACATATTTGGGATCAGAAAAAAACACTGATTCCGAATATGTATTTAAAAAAAAAATCGAAAATAAATGTTAGTTGTGCCCTTTTTAATTACGACGGCAGTATAGCTTATCAGGCTTTACACCCTATTTCACAAACAAACCAAGTTCTGCAAACATATGTTAAGTTAGAAACCCAATCAATTGCAACTGTGTACGTAAACAGAGCCTCAAATACTGAAAATACAACATAAGGGTAAGCAATGTACGGCTGCGGTCACCAACCAACCAATCCTAACATATACTGGGCACACTGTATAGTAAGCACATGGTATTGACGGACCGCATCTCTGTAATTAGGGCACAGGTAGTGGGCACAGCTTCCTACCTGCAAATGGTTTCTGAAATGAAAAGGCTGTGTAGTGTGGGAACATGATTTTCATGTGCTATAATGGTACTGGAAATTATATATGTAGTCTTGTTATCCCTTTTAAAATGCGAAATTGATTAAATTTTTTTTTATGTTTTTGAACCCTAGTTTCTTTAACACTCTCCCTGCCGACAATATATAAAGCTTTTGAAGTTCAGGAGGCCATGGAGGTCGCCGGCGGGTCCCAAATTTGCTGATTGTGAACGCCGTGAGTCAAAAGTTAAAATTATTACAAGAGGCCATGGGAGCCGCCGGCGGGTCCAAAAAAAAAATCTTTCAAGACGCCGTGGGATCCGCCCTGACCTCCCGAATTCAAATAATTTTTACAACTATTGGCGTGCTGTTATGGAAAATGTGATACTTCTCGTGCGTGTACATGAAACTTAGCTAAAAATTAAAAAAAGAAGCAAGTCAATAGGACCAATAATTGAGTTGCTATAAGACTTGACAGTGATGTAAAAAAAAAAAGCATAATATGAATATTTACGTATTTAATGAAGTTTTTATAACAAAAAATAATTATAATGTCCTAAAAATTACTTTTTTGTATGAATAGTCGCAAAACACGAGGCACAAACGCTGGGATTCGATGGGCAAGTAAGGCAGACGGTGTTAGTTTTTTTAGTTTGTTTCTTGGCGTCAACACTTGTTTTACCTTGCAATCTTAGTTGTTCGTAACAGTGTATGCACTTACGACGCACAATCCGATTACGATGGTCAGCTAAAGGATTTTTCCTGAACTTATGCTCACCGGGTTCGCATATCTCTGCACCACTGGAGTGTTCCTGACATAAACCTAGTAATTGGGTGCATAACTGTTCCCTGAATTTTGTAATGGTATAGCGTTTGGAATTAATTCTTTTATGTGTCTTATAGACAAGGTAAGCATTTATGACAGTGGTGTTCAGTAACAATTCTATTGCAAGTTTTTGAAACCAACGAATGTTACGGCGTGATGGGTTAGAGTAACCACCCAGTTGATCGGAAAGATCAATTGAACATTTGTGCCTATTATAATCCGCAATTACTGTAGGTTTCAAAGCTGATTTATTTTTGTTTCGTTTGCCTGGCCATGGGGGCCGCCGGCGTCTAACTGCTAATTATTATGATTGGCGTGCAGAATAAAACTATAGGTACATAGATGCGGCGTACCAAACAAAAAAAAGTGGGGGCTGCCGGCGGACCCTATGGCCCGCGAATAAAAGTATTAAAAAATGTGCTTTGGCCTGCTGAACAAAATTTTTTGGGGGTCGCCGGCGGTTCCCATGGCAGGGAGAGTGTTAATATATATTTTTTTTCTTATTTTTTATGCACCTGCCATATTTTCTCTTCAAGGCATTAAGTCCGATTATGTATCTTTATTGCATGAAGTTTTAATAAATAAATAAATAATAAATTTCAGTAGTAGTTAAATGGAATATCCAAAAAATGAAATTACGAAAAACATAATATTTTCATTGCACTTTAGAACTAGCTTTATTGTGCAAATATCATAAAGTAAAAGTTGGTATGGAAATGTTTACGTTCAAACAGTTCAAACGATTGGGCTTCAATGTGGCACGAGGAATCCACCGTATGAATTCGAAACAGGCACCTCCTGAAATAACCATGTCCGATAAGGACCTTCATCAGGTCCAAAAGGGTGTTATTTAGACTGTTACTAGAGAAAAATTATCACAGTGTTAAAGAATATTTAGAGGATAAGTAGCTAGTAACATAATATGCACATAAAATATGCTTTACTCTACCATATCCAACAATGACATAATTTATTCAATATATTATTATATTATATTATTATTATACGCTGTTAAATTTTGATCATTTTAATCCCGTGGAGGGTCGATTCGGTACATTAAACACTATCGATTTGTAAAGATAAAATTAAAAAATAAAGTAGTTTTTTTCTAAAAGTCGAGGTAATATACGCATGTACAAAATTATTAGTTTTAAGTGAACGAGTCAATGACGTTGTAGGTAGTTTTCGGTCGTTGCGTACTAACTACCTACAGCTCATTGAACTCGCCCAGCTGACCTTTTCTTAAAGAAATTAATTTCGTACGTGACTAAATTAATTCGAGTTTAAAAAAAAAACTTTGTTTTTTATTTTATCTTTACAAATCGATAGTGTTTCATGTACCGAATCGATCCTCTACGGGATAAAAAAAGGATATTTAACAGTGTATTATTAAATAATACAATTTCAATGAATGACATAACTTATTCAATATGATTTACTATCAATTAATACAAATTCAATGAAGACATAATTTATTCAATATGACTTATTATTATTAATTTAATACAATTTCAATGTTTAATGTTTAAACTATATTTCTTTATAAATATCTGTAGGTACGCCATAGTATGGCAGGATATGTTGGAACCAAGAATATTTACCATCTATTGTACCGTATTCTTACTCATAAATATTTTTGGCTTTTTTTTATTGAGATAAAAAGTACGGACGCCGTAGTCTCTAAAATAAGAAATGTATCGCCGTGACTGTAGCGTGCCCAAATTGATCGCAACTCTTAATCGATATAAATCATTTCCAAGAATAAGTTTTGTATTAAGTAACCTATAGCCACTATAGCCAGGTCCCCACGGCGTCGTCACCTTCCGTTTGGCGCAGGTGCTGACCGAACACGGCAAGTTCGGTCCGTACCTGTACAAGATTCGTGCGGAGACGACGCCCGGATGTCGCCACTGTGCGGAGCGTCCGGAGGACACGGTGGAGCACACAGTCGAGGTGTGCCCTGCTTGGGAAGAGCATCGCCGTGTCCTTGTGGGGGCGATCGGCGGCAGCGATCTCTCGCGCCGGGGTTTGGTTCAAGCCATGCTCCGGAGCGAGGAGGAGTGGCAGGCGGTCGCCTCCTTCTACGAAGCAGTAATGCTAGCAAAGGAGGAGGCCGACCGCATCAGGCAACGGCGTACACGCCGCCGCCGCCGCCGGGTTTCCGATCCCGATTTCCGGCCACCGTAGGCGCGGGCTCGCGGACGGCGGGCAATGGGTAGCTCGCTGTCCGTCCGTCCGGTAACAGACCGGTCCGAGCTCAAGTCGTTTACGGCGCGCACTGTTCCCGCGCGCCTCAAGGAGTTGTCAGCAAACTGAAGGGGCCCGACAGGGCCGAAGCCTACTGGGGTCAAAGGGTATGTGAAAATGGCACCCGGGGCCCTGGGACCAAGGCGAAGAATGGAACGGGGTAGGTTTTTAGTCAGTAAGAGTCTGACACTACTTCCCGCTCCACCCAAGGGCGGGATTTGTCATTGGATGATTTTACCTACCGAAAAAAAATTAAAAAAAAAAAAAAACTATAGCCAGGTGCAGAAAAACCTATTCTACATTTCTTCAGCAAGAGAAAGCCAACAAAATTGCGACACATTAATTCCCTGCTAACGAGAACTGAAAGTCAATGAAGTGACCTGATGAATCTATTTCCGAACTCCATTGAAAACTTGTGTAACTTTGTCGCAGCGAAGCCATTGTTATGAAACTTAACTGGTCTTACAAACTAGCAAATTACCTACTACATGCTCTTTTATGATTCTTTACATAAAGGGTTTTTGATGAAATAAATTAATGCGCCTGGCTAGGTTCAACTCGTAAGTTGGGCCCGTGACACCTTGACCACAACTGCTCTCTAAAGTTGCAGGCAATTTTGTTATAGAGAGCGAGTTTTGAAACTAATTAACCCACAATCTTCTCCAACAGACAGACCAGTCCTGACGATGTCACTGGGCAGCACCCTCAACCCCAATGACATCAAGGAAGGGGATGACGTCTACTTCGAGTGCAACATCAAAGCCAACCCTAAGGAACATCGCATCTCCTGGTACCATAACGTGAGTGAGTCGTGGCTGCCGTAATGTATTTTTAGTAGAAAAAAAAGAGGTTTATTTGGCGAACAACCGATTTTAATGTAAAAAAAAAGGTGCAAAATAACCATAATTGCGGATGTTGGTGTTTCTATGCGTAATAGATTTGTCTTTTCATTATTTGCTAAAAATCCAACTTCCAAAATCAAATTAGAAAATCAATGTAAAAAAGAGTTATTTCATATTTGTGTTAACCCTCAGCCAAACTTCAATATTGTGCAAGTTATACAACATTATTTTTAGTATATGCAAAACCTGAATACAGTTTGTTCAAAATCGGTAACTGAAGGGATTTCAATCATTTTTACAACGTGTTATATTTGTTCCCAAAAATATTTAAGAAAGGTCACAAGTTGGACCAGAGTACAGCTGGGTGCGGGAGCAAAACAACCCCTCAGTCACCAGAATGGCCCGGTGACCATGTGTTTGTGTGGTCAATCGGATACCATAACAAGCTTATAACTTTGTGATTTTTCATGATACAGTTATTAAATTTTGTATACAAAAAAGGTCACAAGTTGGACTCCACTGAGACTAAGTGTTACCTACAATACAGATCACGGTAGGTCATAGCGGGCATTAAACACTAGTGAACAGCTGGGTGCGGGAGAAAACAACCCCACAGTGGCCCGATGACCATGTGTTTGTGTGGACAACCAAGCCGTAGATAAAGCTTATAACTGTGATTTTTCATGATACAGTTATTAAATTTTGTACATAGATTCTTTGGATAAAAATACTAGACCCGTGTTTCAGGTTTCGCATATACTAAAAATAAGGTTGTATAGTAAGGTACCTGTAGAATTAAAACTACTCATAGCCGGAGTACTTACATGCATGACAATTTCAATAAGACAAGTCATAGTTAAGATACATTGATTTAAAACAGAATTTCTGTGCCTATCTTCCACCTTTCGGCTCGATCATCTGCCCCCTAGCCAAGTTACAATCGTTTCGTTTATCGTCAACGCTTGGAGTTGACCACGCCCCCAATGCCTTTTTTCTAACGTCCTCTCAACGTTCAGTCACGTGGTCAGAACAAAGGAATTGTGGACGTGGCTAAATTCAAGCGTTCATGCTAAACGAAACGATTGTAACTTGGCTGATTGGGGGGTGGGCAGATTATAACAATATTTCTAAGGGACCAGTAATATAATATAATATAATATAATATTCCACAACCTTCACACAAAGTCGCCAAGTCCCAAGCTAAGCAGAGCTAGTAATATGAGTACTAGACAACTGATAAACATACTTATATATTTCTTAATACATACATATTATAGACAAATTACATCCAGGCATAGAACAAATGATCATGTTCATCACAGAAACATTTCTCCTGAATGGGAATCGAACCCACGACCTCCGGCATAGTACTCAGGGCCACTAACTACTAGACCAACAGACCAGTTGGGACTAATTCTTATCTTTTTATTCAATAGTTGAGGAGTTAATGTCAATATTTTAGTTAATAACCCTCCTTCTGGCGCAGTCGGGTAAATAGGATGTCGGATAAATATGTAGCTAGGAATATAATAACTTCAGTGAATTTTATATTGAACTGAAAAAGAAACCACAAAAAGAAAAGGCTCTTAAAACAGTCGAGGAGCTCGATTAAGGTAATTTAGGAGCTGAGTTCTCTTGACGAGGTTCTTCGAGTGCGTGGGTCAAAGTGGAGGGCTTTTGGAGTTGACCTCGAGTATTTACGTTGCGATTCATTCAAACGCTACTTCAAAGTTTTTTTACTTCAACCACCATCATGAATGAAGTGTCATAGAGGTTGATTCTTTGTGTTTAAATGAGTTTAAATTTCTGCAAGATTTTTTTAAGTTCGTAGGGTATATAAGATCCTTGATTTTCTGTTATAACTTAAAGTGGGTTATCGACACACGAGCCAACACCGCGATTTTTTTAGAAAGTTGGTATTACTCGCGGCTCGTTGGTGCTGATCGACTAGCGAGTAAAACAGTTTTGAACTACGAGTCGAGTAGAAAATAAAGCAAACACGACGAGCCGTGAGCCAGATTCTTCGTACGTATTACAATGATACATCGGCGAGCTTTACCGACGAGCCATAAGACCGCGGTTTTAATCGCCTTTATTTTTTAAACTTTGCCCGAACTCTAGAAATTACCCATGTATCATGAATGCGATCACAAACATATAAACTTGCATACACAAAACACCCAGACCCGAAACAACTATCTGTAGGTCATAAAAAGATTGGTTCCGCACAGGAATCGAATCCACGAAGCGCAGCGCAGACTGCCACTCACTCAACCACTGCGCCAACCGTACTGTCTAAAACGATTATGTTCACAGGTTTTTGTCATTTTCAACTTTATTTTTGTAAAGAGGCATTTAACCCTGGATCTTTTTGCAGGACATACAAGTAAGCCAAAACATGTCATCAGGAGTCTTCATCAGCACCAAGTCACTAGTTCTCCAGAGGGTCACCAAGAGGGATGGTGGCCTCTACACCTGCAGGGCAGCAAACCAGATGGGGGAGTCTAGCAGTCAGGCTGTATATCTTAGAGTACAGTGTAAGTGCACTTACGGTTTTTTGATGTTGTTCGCACGGCCAACAGAGAAAAGAGCGCTGCACGTACGGAACCTTTATTCGTTCGACTCGTGCGCTGCCCGATTCTGTCAAAGTGACATGTGTCAATTTGCTCGTTTCATTCCTTGTCAAGCTTCCGTACTATTGACTTCAACGACATGTCTTTTTCTCCCGCCTCACAGACGCTCCTGTCTGCGCACAACCATCTCCTCTACTAATCGGTGCACGACTGGACGAGCCGCTGCGCGTGCGCTGCACAGTGAACGCAGACCCCGCTGACGTCACGTTCTACTGGCAGTTTAACAACAGCGGTGAGAGCTTCCAGGTGTCGCCTGCGAGATACGGTGAGTTTTTATTCATTGCTTTCCATCAAGCGAAATGTTCTGAACTGAACTCTTTCATCTCAACTTCTGAACTCTTTCTTCTCACTCTGATATCTTTCAGTTTTATGCCCTATAGTTGCTACACCCATGTTATGGTTAAATGCATCAACTAAATTCAAGTCAATTCAAAATATTTTGTTTCACTTAGGCCAAACAACAATTGGCCGATGCTATATTGCATTTTATTTACAATATACTCGTATAAAAACATTTAAAAAATCAATCGTTCGTAGCTGAAACTGTTGGTCATTAATATACTGTTAAATTTTGATCGTTTTAATCCCGTGGATGGTCGATCATGAAACACTATAGATATGTAACGATAAAATTAAAAAATATTTTTTTCTAAAACTCGAATTAATAAACGCATGTACAAAATTAATTTCTTTAAGTTAATAGCAGCTGAGCGAGTCCATTAACCTGTAGGTAGTTGTCGGTCGTTGTGAACTAATTATTATTATTTTTTAATGTTATCTTTACAAACCGATAGTGTTTCATTTACGGTATTGACCCTCCACGGGATTAATACGATCAAAATTTGGCCGGGTAGAATCAGTCAATTCTAGGATCGATCATTTGTAAAATCAGTCATTTATAGAATTTTAGATTCCTAGAATCGGTCAATTAAAAACTACGCTATTTTGCTAATCAGTCATTTCTAGACTAAGCCTAACTTTTTACTTTATTTCCTCAGTGTCTACGGGAGGCACGTCAAGTGAACTTCGGTACCGAGCAGCCAGTGAGAGGGATTACGGCGCGCTACTGTGCCGCGCCACCAACTCTGTGGGTAGACAGAAGAGGCCGTGTGTCTTCCAGATTGTTCCCGCTGGTAAGATCAGTGTCAATACTATTCGAAAATCCACTCTTATCCCTAACACTTTTAGGCACGTTATTGACTGTTTTTCGCACCAGTACGGAATAGTAAGCTCGTTACAATTTATTACATTTATCGTAACAGGCTGGGCCCGTTTATTTACATCTTTTTAACAGTATTGAAAAACGTCATTTGATACACATATGGAAAAGCATTGTAGCACTCGCCACCATAACGCTCCCTCTCCTACCGCTCGGGCGAATGCTGCCTCGAAATAACTAACTTTCTCCACTTGTATTAAAATGCAAAAGAACACGTTTACATACACTAGAATTAGGTCACTCATTTATCGTAAGAGAGGGCACCGACGTGTAAACTCACATACACGATACAGGAACCGGAAAATTATCTGTAGGCCATATAAATTATTGATCTTTCAAGAATCGAACCCAAGATTCGCAGCGCAGCAGTCATACGTTCAACCACGGTACCAGCCACGCCTTTGAACTAAATATTTTGTTATTATACAAATATTTTTTTCTCGTATATACGTTCAACCACAGTACCAACCATGCCTTTGAACTAAATATTCTGTTATTATACAAATATTTTCTCGTATACATATACCTACTAGGTCCTTGTGTACAAAAAGCTATTTGACAGTATGAAAAATAAATTCATATTTTGTTTTTTGCCATCCTTTGGGTTTTAAAAGCGATTTGTACCAAAATATTTAAAAATAATGGTCTATTTATAAAAAAAACAGATATGTTTTATTTTACCTACCCAATATGTTTTTGAAAACGGTCGCAATTGGCTGAGTTTATTTAAACGTCACATTTCTGTAAATATATCTGTCATTCCTTTGAGTGACTATGTTTATTTACTGGCGTGTGACGTTTCCGAATACAATTTGACGTGTATTGTCAAATATGACATTTTGGTGGTTATTTGAATAATACAATTTTAGCTATTTTTTTATGTCAATATTTACAAAAATTGTAATAAAAAGCTTTTTCTGCACTCTATAAACAATTCTTAATAATATGAAATCGATTTAAAAAATCAGTAAAATAGCCTATTTAATTAGTTTAGCGGTTGACAATACCGAACGCTAAATCTGCCGCACCAATTAAAAACGCAGTAAGGAAGGATTTTTTTTAAATGAGTTACTCATAGATCGGATTCCTCGTAATGAGGTATAGTTATTTAAAAATCCTAAAAAAAACTACTAATAACCTCCTTACTGCACTTTTAATAAGCGCGGCAGAAATAATTTATTATTATTAATTTATTTATCGTTTAATTTAAGCATTAATAAACCCATATTGAGTAACATAAAATTGAATAAAAAATTGGCATAATAAATACATTAAATTAAATCATCATCAGCCTTTTAATGTTCCCACTGCTGGGACACAGGCCTCCTCTCTAAGTGAGGGAATGGGCCGTAATCCACCACGCGGGAACAGTGCGGGTTGGTATTAAATTAAATATATTATATAATGCAAAGCAATAAAAAAAAAAATAATAAACATATTGTTAATTATTTAATAGCATTAATAAATGGATAAAACCAAAATTAATGAATACGTATATATTTTTTAAATGAATAATGAGCTCATTATTCTTTAAATAGTTCAAACGGCTTCAAAATCCATAACATGATCTGAGAGTTAATGGATAAACCGACCGCCATGTAAACCGACTATGTAAGGAACATTGACTACCTAGTTAAGAGTCTAATTAACTTTACAACATAAAAGCACCTTGGTCTCCATCCCTCAAGAGGCTAGCTCCATAAAACCAATGGTCAGGACACCATCACGTCAGCACCGACCCGGAACATTTTATGCCATGGAGCTGAAAAAGAATATTAGATGCGTCATCACTACATAGTATAAAACAAAGTCGCTTCCCGCTGTCTGTCCCTATGTATGCTTAGATTTTTAAAACTACGCAACGGATTTTGATGCGGTCTATTTTAATGAATAGAGTGATTCAAGAAAAAGGTTTATATGTATAAATACATGCATAATATATTTATTATCACCATTGTACCCGTGTGAAGCTGGGGCGGGTCGCTAGTTAATAAATAAAGCATGGAAAAAAAATTGTTAGCTTACCAATTTGGATTCGATTGGCCTGTCGATCTAGTGGTTAGTGGCCCTGAAGAGGTCGAGGGTTTGATTTTAGAACCAGGACAAATGTTTGTTTGATGAGCGCGATCATTTGTTCTATGTCTGGGTGTCATTTATCTATAATATGTATCTATTTAGAAATATATAAGAATTTATATCAGTTATTCAGTACTCATAACACAAGCTCTACTTAGTTTGAGACTAGACGGCGCTGTAGGATATTTGTGATACATATTTAAAAAACAGATATCTTTTAATTGGAGGTTGTTTTGAAAAAAAAAACATTACTATTTAGATTTCTGCTATTTACCTGTTATTTTTATGGAAAAATCGAAATACTTTTCTACAAAATGTTATCTAAACAAATAAATAAACTTTCTTCCACGCTCCACGGTTCCATCGTTCCTTTTAATTTTTTTCGGCCATTACGAAGACGAACGCTAATAGAGCCTTGTTTTTGTAAGGAAAAGAATTATCCTAAAATAATATATTGAACTCCATCTCGTGCCTTCGTCTGAGTTAATTAAAAAATAACCTTCAACATTTTGTATGAAAACAGAATTCTAATTGGGTGAAAACATAGTTTGGCCATAATATTTTTTCGTGTTCTTGCAGAATTATATTGTAAATAACAACATTAAACTTAATTTTTTTACGACTGGAACAATTTGCCTGCTGCGGTCTTCCCGTCCGATTATAATTTAGGTGTCTTCAAGGCTAGAGTGAATAGGCGCTTAATAAACTAGTGCGCCTCTCCATCAACGGTTGCATCACTGCTTACCATCAGATGGGATCGCAGTCAAGCACTGGTTTACATCAATAAAAAAAAAATAACGCCTTAAATTGTTATGGAATACTCATCATCATTTATTTATTTACACTTTATTGAACACCAACATTACAATATATAGGATGACTGGTAATTAGTGAACGATACTTAAACACGTGATTGTAGTCATGATAACAAACAACTTTTACTATGGGACTAAAGCGGAAATCGCGAAAAAAATCTACCAAATTCAGTACATTTATGTACGCCTAACTGGTCAAAATGTACTTAACTTGGCAGTTTTTTTTTTATTGTCTAAGTTGAACCTGCAAAGAGCGCCCAAGCCGTGATACCATTCCCATACAACCGCTATTATGAAGTCATTACACAACGTTCTCTAGATATTTTGAAAACGAATCTAAAAAAATATTATCAAGGTTTTTATTGAAATCAAAACATGTAAACCTAATGTAGTAAAGACCACTGAAAAACTACTATTTTGCGAATTCAATTTTTTGCTAAATGACTAGGAAATTTTGGCCGACAGCCAAAAAAAAAGTAACTGCGACAAAAGCTGCGTCTTCCACACGACGGCAAAAGCAACGGCGCTCACGCCCCAACTGCCGCCGGGATTCCGATCCAGATTTCCGGCCACAGTAGGCACGGACTTGTGGACGGCGAGCAATGGGTAACTCGCTGTCCCACTGTCCGATAGCCGACCGGACCGTGCCCAAGTCGACGGCGCGTACTGTACCCGCGCACCCCAATGAGTTGTCAGCAAACCGTAGAGGCCCAGCCTGCCAACAGGCAGGGTCGAAGCCTAGGCTCGGCCTTGGTATGAAAGGCAATGAAGAAACGGGGTGGGTTTTTTTAGTCACTAAAAGTCTGACACTATCTCCCGCTCCGCCCAAGGGCGGGAGATGTCATTGGATGATTTTTACCTACCGAAAAAAAACCTTCTACACGACACACCTTCCGTGAAATAAATAGCTGCAAATCTACAATAAGCGTCGACAAAAATGCAGTAACTTTCATCAAGAATCTGACACGGAGGAATGCCGAGCCAGCACTAGTGGAGTCTCACGTAGCCGCTCGTAAAATAGAGAATTTAATCGACTTTATAGCGGAGCAAATATCTGAAGAAATTACTAATTTTATCGCCTATCGGAGGCTAGCACGGTGTACTGTGAAGTGGAGTATTAGGTGTTTAAATCTTGTAGTTTATTGAGCTAGGTGTTTTTGGCTAATTAATTCCTAGTTTATTGTGCAGTAAATTAGCATTTTATGAAGGCAGTACTTAAGTGAACACTTGTGGAATGAAAATGTTAAAGAGCTCCGATCAAACGGATGTTGTATCATGTTATATCGTATCATGACATAACAAAAAATATCACGCCTTAATTCCTTAAAAACATGGACAGAGGTTTAGGTAGGAGGTAGTGTACTCAACACTCATTTTGCCAGTTACATTTAACTAGCACTTTGGCCACGAATTCTTTCGGATATAAAAACATGCCTTGTTGATTTCCCTTGTTGATCTCTTGACACGTGGATTAGTGTAAGTAACATGTCTACGATTTTTTGGTTCTTTCTGTTTGATGTTTTCTTTCCTCGTTTTAAGGAGCAATGGTGATGATATAAATTACACAAAGAAAAAAGTGCCTCCCTGGATTTGAATCTAAAACCTGCACCTTGTAAGTTGAGGCCGCTACCACTGGGCCAAAATAGCTCCCGATAATTGCTCATTGGATAGCGGTGGTGGCCGAGTGGTACGAATTATAAGTCGCGGGTTCAAACCCAGCCAGACGCATTACTTTGTGTAATTTAATTTATCACCACTGCTCTCAAAACGGTGAAGGAAAACATCGTGAGGAAACCGGCATGTCCTAGAACCAAAAATTCGAAGACATGTGACATCCACCAATCCGCACTGGGCCCGCGTGGTGGATTACGGCCCATTCCCTCTCCTAGAGAGGAGGCCTTAGTCCCAGCAGTGGGAACATTAAAAGGCTGATGATGATGATGATGAATTGCTCATTCATAGGGGAAATAAAGAAATAACTGAATAACAAAAATGTTAGTCGAAAATTGGTAATCCGATATAAAGGGAATTGAATAAATACACTACCGTTTGATTACTTTCAATGGTGCAAATAAATGTTGAGCGTTGCTGTGTCGGCCATTTTGTTTTCGATCGGTTTATTTTATAACGTGTTTAATTTGATATTACAATGTTACCTTAAATTTTAATGTATCCAATTCAGTCTTTAATAAATCTTTTTAATTGATAATATTATTTTAATTTATTTATTTGGCTCACCAACAATTGTATTATACCTATACAAGGATATAAGATACATCAAAATAAACTTACAGACGATCCGTCAAAAATACACCGCCATTAATAGCCTGGATCGCTAAAATGGCATCGACTGACAGTATACTCTTCTTTTTACAAGTGGATCTTTTGCATTTTCTGAACCTTTTCTTTACACTTGTAGAATTCAACGACGAGGCAAAACTCTACGATAGGCGCGATACGCAATATGAGCGCGTCAGGCCTTGTTTACGGAGACGCGGCGCGTTAGGCATTCGTCGTACATTGAAGCATCGGGTCGCGTCATTGCTCGCGCAAACACAAACATAATTGGCAATGTACAACGGACCACCCGACGCGCCGAGCAACGCGCCGCGTCTCTGTAATCGAGCGCTCACTCTCCATACATTTTAAATGGCAACTACATTTTATATGACTACGTGATGGAAGATGTAGCGTTGGAAGGCCTCCTACAAGATGAACCGATTGCCTGGTAAAGGTTACGAAAATTCGGTGGATGCGATACGCATAGGACCGTTCATTGTGGCGACACTTGGGGGAGACCTAACTCCAACAGTGGATGTATTTCGACTGAAATGAATGAGGTCAACGGGAAGTGACCGATGGATTTTGATTCCCTTGAGAGTTTCAAAATATACGTTTTTTGCGGCATAAACGGCTGTATCTCTTTTTTCTTCAACTTTCACATTTTATTTTTTTGCAGCTTCAAGGGACTGCACACTTGAGTATATGGTTTTAATTTCAACTCCATACCTATACGCGTTCCCGAGATAAAGGGTCTTAACAGACAGACAGGCGGACAGACAGACAAGAAAGTAATCGTATAAGGGTTCAGATTTTTCTTTTGCGGTTCGGAACCCTAAAAATCTTGCCTTTTCTATACTTATAATAAATCTGTAGAAGTAAAAATTCTGTACATTGAAAATATCAAAAAAATAAATGGCAGGTGTTACTAGACCGACACCGAACCCAAAAATGTGATTAAAAAAATGTTTTGTCTGTCTGTCTGTCTGTCTGTCTGTTTGTTCAGGCATCATGCAAAAACTACCAGTTCGATTACGATGAAACTTGGTATAATTATTCTTTAATATCCTGGGCACCACACTGGGTACTTTTTATCCCGGAAAAGTATATACAATAAAAAACAAACTTAATTTTGCGGTTCGATCCCTAAGCCCGATTACTGTACCAACCGCAAATAATAAGTTTGTCGCAGGTTACGTCACCCGTTTCTATTGTAATTAGCCACAAAAGGCCCGCGCCGAGACAGAAGTATTAATACCGGTAAGTATGCTCGATAGATAACGTTCTAGACAAATAGCACTTTAAAAAACTCATTGATAATATAAGTTTCGTCGTTCACGCGAACGAAGTTGCGGGCACAGCTAGTTTATAATATTATCTAGTGACAGTGTGATTATTTAAAAATTTAATTTATTTGTTATACAGTTCTTTTTATGGACGATTTACGCCAAATAGTGCAAAAAAGCACTGTACAGATCGCGCGGCGAGAGTTTGGCTTTGACCGTTATTGCGCAGAAATCAGAAATTGGGTATCAACGGGCAATTAGCGGGGTGCGGGGCGGTTGTGTTAGCGCACGCGGTGCTCTGATTGGCGCTCCAGTCGTACCCATGCGCAGTAATCCCTTCCACCCGAAGGTCAAAGCCAAACTCTCGCCGCGCGATCTGTACCTACATACCTAAAGAGTAAGTATTACCTCAACAACGCACTTCGCTATGTTGACGCACCCTTTCACAAACGGAACGCAGAAACTCCTGTTTTTCTTACATTACGCTGTCTGTATTAAAACACACATTTCTCCTATTATGGTTATTCTGTTCCTACGAGTAGTTTATATACGCATACGTGCGGAAATAATTTCATTCACGTGTTCGTAGACTTTTTTGTATTAGAACCGCTACACAGGGTAACTGGTAATTATTGAACGATGCTTAAACACGTGATTGTAGCCATGATAACGAACAACTTTTATTATAGGACCAAACCTGAAATCGCGAAAAAAAACCTGCTGGTCTGTTGTGTTCGCCTAAATGGTCAAAATGTACTGAACTTGGCCAATTTGTTTCGAGATTTCAGGTTTAGTCCTATAGTAAAAGTTGTTTGTTATCATGACTACAATCACGTGTTTAAATATCGTTCACTAAT
Organism: Leucania comma; assembly: GCA_958295575.1. Taxonomy (NCBI): domain Eukaryota; kingdom Metazoa; phylum Arthropoda; class Insecta; order Lepidoptera; family Noctuidae; genus Leucania; species Leucania comma. The sequence continues at coordinate 3,015,975 of OY282484.1, forward strand.
TATCAGTCACCCTTTATATAACGTTAAATTTTGATCGTTTTAATCCCTTGGAGGGTCGATTTGGCACATGAAACCCTATCGATTTGTAAAGATAAAAATGAAAAATAATAATAATATATATATATATATATATATGCCGGATCCGGCGTTGATTTGTTGACAACAAAACAAGGCACGCCATCTAGTGGCGACTAGAAGAAATAGAGGTGGCGCGCCTAGACAGAGTCAGCCGTTTCCGCTTTGGGTACGAGCTTGGAGAGGGAGAATCCGCCGAGTACAGCGGACACTCTCAGCCAGGCCGTCGCAGAGTCAAGACGTACTGAAACTGTCCGTTTTGTTGTTTGTACCTACCTAATAACAGTGCACTGTACCGAAATGTATTGAGAAGTAAACGTATTCAGTTCCTAACCGTTTTTATTCATTGCACGATACCCACGTAGGCCCACCTGGTAGATGACCAGAGCTCGAACCATCCTGAACAAGCCGTCATCAGAACTGGGATAAAATCGTGCAAATGAATCGACAAGATGTGTGAGCAACAGTTACGAAACACTGAAGAAAATTGGCGGTTATTATTCGAAATCGAAAATGAAGACCCGGATCGAAGCATGGACTTGAATGGTCTGATTAGGTTTTTTCTGGGGTTTTTCCCTAATCCTGAGCAACAAATGTTGGACCATGGTAACGTTGTACCCCCAGAGAGCAAACTACAACGTTCTACGCAGATTGTGAATCTGCCCGAATTCGACCCGGAGAGACAAGTAGCAGATCAGAAATCACTATGAAAAATTTAGACGTAGGCAGGCTGAAAACAAGAATATTCATACTTCAAGACCTCCGGCAACGAGGCAGCAAGATTGGCCTGGATTGGCCCTGGAAAGCAAGGTCACATGGAGATGTCTGGGTGGAGATCCGGAGCCCTGATGGAAGAGGCGCGGTAGCAACAGTGGCGCCAAGGCATTACGCAGCGAGCAACGGGTGTATGGGTCGTCGATCCTTCATCAGAAAAAGGTCAGGTATTCACATTCCATTTTGATTCTGGAGCTGAGTGCTCTTTCGTTAAAGATGACACCCTCTGTCATATAAATTTAGGGGTAGACGTAATACAAAGGATGGCAATATTGACAGGTTTAGATAACGTATGACAGTCTAGTGTAGGTACTTGGTATAGTTAATTAATTTTGTAGTTAAAATTGATAATAGCTTAATCGAGATTTTATTGCGTTTTGCCCAACATTCATTTGCGAGATGATATTATCTTAGGCCGTGAAAAATTGTCGCAAGGGTTTATTTCCAGTAGTGTGACCGCGATACATTTTAAAATTGCTTAGTTTACGACGTTAACAATTATAATCAAAACAACCCTCAGATGCTCGTAGAAGAAAAAGAAAAAAAAATAATGAGTGAGCGGGTAGGCCAATTATTTGTGTGTAATTATTATTTGACCAAGTAATGTGGTGTTTGCTAGTCCAGCTCTTTCCGTTAAAAACAAACGTGATAGTCCGTGACTTTATTGACTTCTACGTGTCGTAGGACATAAATCTGCTGTTGTTTCGATGTTGAATCGTCGGTTATTTGGATTGTTTTATAACCGGTAGGCGTTAAACGCGTGTAACAAAAAGTGAACTTATTCGTTTAATTGACTCGTCTTTGACTGTATAAAGACGACAATAGTGGTTTAGCGTAAAAGAATTAAAAGTAATGCGTGAGGGGGTAGACAAATTAAAAATAATGCGTTAATGGTGAATGAATTATTGTATGCAAATTATTCGATAAAGTAATTCGGTGTTTGTTAGTTTAGTTCTTTTGATTTAAAAAAAAAAACGACGGGTCAGATATAATGTGCAAAGATTGCTGTAAACTAAATAAAACCGTGCATAACGGTATTCGTTACCAATGATCTGAGACAAAGTAACTCGTTTACATAGTGCGCCTTATTTTACAAAATTAGATTATGTATCAGGCTTTCAGTAGTGCATATGACGGCGGACGGCCAGTACAAACATTTGAAGTTTAGAAATGCGATCTGAGTTTTCTAACGGACAATTGTTATTGTCCTAAGCTGATCGGTAAATACCTACTTCATAGTTTGAGTTGTCGATATTTTGATTATTTTGGAAACTGTTGAGTTCGCGATCGCGTCGGGACACTTGAAGTAGTTTTGAGAACGTCGACTAAAGCCGGATTAACGTTACATTTGAAAAAGTTGAACTTTGTTTTTGATAATGAAATTTAAGTTACGAGGCTTAATCCGTGGCGGATGATGCCATTCGGTATGGTTGGATCCTAGGCGGGTGATGTCAGGTTGCGAGGCTAGATCCAAGGTGAGGTGATGCCACTGCGTGCGGCTAGATCCTAGCAGGTGATGCCACTGGATGTGGCTAGATCCTATACGTGTGATTTCACTGTGTGTGACTAGATTTTTGACTGGTGATGCCAAGTAAGGAGACTAGATCCAAGGCGGGTGAGATCATGGGATATGGCTGAATCCAAAGCGGATGATGCCCTGTAATAGTGCCACATGCGACTTCTTGTCACGAAATCATTTCCTTTCGATTTTAGTCGCGCGTTCTCTACCGTTGATGACGAAACGTGATGTAGACCCCTAGGTGTATTTAAATATCGTGAGAGATTTTGCGTTACGCAATTTAAAAAGTGTAGTATTTGAATAAAAGGGTAGGTTTGATTTGACGAAGGTAGAAGTGGATATATTTTCGGTATGTTTAGATTAGAGACGAAGAGAGCAATTAAACTAAGTTAGATCCATTTAAAGATTCGTTTGAAATAATAAAGACAGGAGGAAAATCAGCGCATAACTGATAAAATTGGGGTACAGTAAAGTAGTCGACATAATGAGATAATTAAGTTCACACGATGATTAAACTGTAGGAGATTTGATTTATAGCCGTAGCTTAATAGAAATCAATATCCAGTGGTCACATTAGTCTGTGAGTACCTACGCAGTATTGCGATTAAATCAGTGACTTGGCGATCCTGGAGGAATGCGCAGGTATGGTTGAGTAACTAGAGGTTACTGGGCTATGAGTAGCCAGAAATCACACGTAAAGCTAAATGATTAATGTTTTGGATTATTTTGATTGGTTGTGTGTATTGTAAAGGTACCTACCACGATAGGTTAAGAAATATGCCAGAAAGCCATGTACCAGTCGAAGTAGATAGTGATCACAGTGGTTATGAGCGAGCCTAAGTTGTATGGAGCACGCGAGTAAGTTTCTCTGTCGGGAGTAGTAAAGTTGATGGTTCTAGTAGCTATGGTTAGCTCTGATGGAAGTCATGGTCTCTGTGACCGTTGTGAGTAGTTGACGTGGTCAACAGGATGGTTCTAGTAGCTAGTACGTGCGCGTTTAGCTCTGATGGAAGTCATAATGAGTGATACACAATGTGATCCACGGCGTTGGCCGGTGGTGGATGCACATGTGAGAGAGCAATTGTGATTGGTGTTCGGCAATGAGTGCCGTGGCGTTAGAGTGGTTTACTTGTGGGGGCTCCTAAGGCTTTATGATGAGAACAATGAACGTTGGTACATGACTGGATGACAATTTCTACTACCCGATTTATTTTTATTTTGGTTTATTGAGTAAAGTGTGAATTGTTCTAACATTGACCGATTGACTGAACCGTGTTACGGGTTCGATTCCCGCACGGAGTGGACGTTTGTGTGACCTGTAGATGGTCACTCATGGTCAAGATGTGAATTGATGGTTTTATGTGTGTGAGTTTGCGTGCTTGGGAGCGCACTCACGATGCGAGAGTGGTTCCATGTGTTTGTCAGGAGTGACCGAGCTATATGATACTGCGAGATGTATTTTGTTTCAGAGTAACACACAGAGATGGACGCCTTGTTGGAACTTCTCGTCAGTGGACATCTTCCAGCTGAGGTGGTGATGATGACTAACACACGGGGACGTGTGTCTCGCAGGATGGCCGTGCCGGATCCGGCGTTGATTTGTTGACAACAAAACAAGGCACGCCATCTAGTGGCGACTAGAAGAAATAGAGGTGGCGCGCCTAGACAGAGTCAGCCGTTTCCGCTTTGGGTACGAGCTTGGAGAGGGAGAATCCGCCGAGTACAGCGGACACTCTCAGCCAGGCCGTCGCAGAGTCAAGACGTACTGAAACTGTCCGTTTTGTTGTTTGTACCTACCTAATAACAGTGCACTGTACCGAAATGTATTGAGAAGTAAACGTATTCAGTTCCTAACCGTTTTTATTCATTGCACGATACCCACGTAGGCCCACCTGGTAGATGACCAGAGCTCGAACCATCCTGAACAAGCCGTCATATATATAATAATAATAAAGATTTCTTCAAGTAAACATCAGCTTATCGAGGCCAATGAACTATAGGTAGTTAGTACGCAACGACCAAAAACTCCCAAGGTCATTGACTCGTTTACGTAAAGAAATTAATTTCGTACATGCGTAAATTAATTCGAGTTTCAAAAATAAGTACTTTATTTTTCATTTTATCTTTATAAATCGACCCACCGCGGGATTAAAACGACCAAAATTTAACGGTGTAAAGAAGGCTAGTAGGAGCCAGTAGAGCTTCCGAAAGAGTGGGGCTCAAAATTAACATGGACAAAACCAAAGTCATGGTAAACATCCATGTTTAGTATTCGTATCTTATTTTTAGTATACTTAGAAGTTTGATTTTTTGTGCCGCAAACTTAAGTTTTTAGGTTTTAATTTCAACTCGATACCTCCCCGCGTTCCCAAGATAAAGGGTCTTGACAGACAGACAGACGGATAAAAAAGTGATCCTGTAAGGGTTTAGTTTTTTCCTTTTTAGGTACAGAACCCTAAAAAAAATAGAGTGTAGAAAACCTTTAATTTCAAGTAGTGTCTACGTTACGATTTACGATAAACGCCAATAAATTTTACCTTGACTCCAATCCAATCCTGTTGGTCTAGTACTTAGTGACCCTAACTGCTACGCCGGAGGTCGTGGGTTCGATTCCATCCAGGACAAATGTTTGTGAGATGAGTACGATCATTTGTCCTGTGTCTGGGTGTAATTAATCTATAATATGTATGTATTTAGAAATATATAAGTATGTTTATCAGTTGTCTAGTACCCATAATACAAGCTCTCCTTAGCGTGAGACTAGACGGCGTTGTGTGATATTTGAGAAATATAAAAAAAAACTCATTTGTCATGTATTTTCCACACCAACATTCCTATACACTCCACAAACTTTATGTAGGTAAGTAAATTCACCTTCACCAATGAGCCATAACTAAAACGAAACAGAAAAACCGATCGCATTGAAAACAATTCAAATGAATCTGGAGTGCAAGTTTTGCCGTAAACCCGTATACGATTCAAGTCGCAATTGCAAAAGTTCGACCGTATTTTAAAACGGGTTCCGAAACCTTCGAACTCGGGTCACCGATCAATTTAGGAAAACTGGAATGTTTTAATTAAGTTGGTAAAATTATTAATTTACACTAAGTACAGTCAGAGAATGATAAAGTTCAGCACCAGTGTTCTATTTATTTCTTGCACTACGATTTGGGAGTGAAAAATACGTGTTATAAATATGATAAAGCATGGAATAGCATAATAAGCCTTTTAGTGTTCCCACTGCTGGGACTCAGCTAGGCCTCTTCTCTAGGAGAGGGAATGAGCCGTAATCCACCACGTGGGCCCAGTGCGGGTTGGTGATTATCACATCTCTTCGAAATTTTGGTTCTAGGACATGTCGGTTTCCTCACGATGTTTTCCTTCACCGCTTTGAGAGTAGTGGTAATGAAATAAAATACACAAAGTAATGCGCCTGACTGGGTTTGAACTCGAGACTTACAACTCATAAGTCGAGGCCATTACCATTCGGCCAAAACTGCTCTCTCAAATACGATATGAGAAGCTATAAATATGATTCTTACAGAATCAAAAATTGTGACCGCAACTTAAAGATAACGTTATTTATATATTATTCTTATGTGGCCATAAGAATCATTACGACCAGCTAACCCCCACGTGTTTGAGCTCTTCGAAATGCTATTGATCAGTACTATAACGCGCATTTTTCAATGAAAACCGATTTCTTGTGTTCATAGTTTTGGTTGAACAATTTTAAAATCGTTTACTGTGCTTTCGGTTTTATTGTTTAACAAAGGATAAGAGCGGTTTTACCCTAAGTTTGATCCGAATCCGGTTCGTAGTATCCGTAGAACTATTTCACTACAGTAAAATTGTGGCGGGGCGAAACGCGCACTTTTCTGCACTAGTGCGGAAAAGTGTCAATTGCGTGCGTAAAAGCCGTGGGATAAGAGCGGAGAGATAGGATTCGTATCAGTCGTGCGAAATCGCTCTAAGTTTTTATGTTGCCACGATAAGAATTATACCTATTGTTATTAGAAATTGCTATATCTTTTAGTACCCTTACTGTACATAACTAGTTTTTAGGATTTATCTGGCCAATTCTGGCCGATGAAGTTTGATTAATTGGTGCCCATTGAGATTTCTATTTCCAAGTTAAATTGATTGAGTGGTTTAAGGATAAGGATTTTGTAACACTTTTTTCAGATAAAAATGATAAATTGATAATTTACTTAATAAAAAAGGTTTATGAAAATAAAATAAAAGTATTAAATAAATAGAAATTTTTATCTTCGTTTTGGTATATTTGGGTGAAAGAAAACCTCGAGAGGAATTTCCTTGAACCAAAAATTCGAAGACATCCACCAACTCGTACCGGGCCTGCGTGGTGCTTTACGGCCCATTCCCTCTCATAAAAAGGAGGCCTGAGCTCCAGAAGTGGGAACATTGTAAGACTGATGCTATGCTAACTTTGTGTGAAAGCTGTGAAGAAAAAAAAAAACATTTCATCGTTATTATTTCTTCCTCCAGCTCGACCATCACCGCCCCGGAACTGCACAGCGAAGAGACTGCTCCTCCACAACGAACCCCACCTCTCCGTCAAATGCACGGCAGGGTACGATGGGGGCCTCACCCAGCACTTCACGTTAGATGCCCTGGGGGAGAATGGGAGAGTGCTTGGAAATACTACTGCTAATTTCATTGGTAAGTACGCTATAATAATTAAATTATTTCCTTGGGGTTTTTTTCGGTAAGAAAATCATCCAATGACATCTCCACGCCCTTGGGCGGGGCGGGAGATAGTGTCAGACTGACTGAAAACACACTCCTGTTCCTTCGTTGCCTTTCATACCGGGGCCAAATCTTCCTTTCAGAAACCGACCCTGGCCCTAGTAGGCTTCGACCCTGCTCGGCCCCTACGGTATACAAACAACTTCTTGAGGTGCGTGTGGAAAAGAAAGAAAAAAGAAAGAAAATCGTTTATTCGACCTCTCACATACAGTAAAATAAAATAAAAAATAATAATAATAAATAAAAATAAACAACATTAAAATCTGTGCGAGGCCAAAAAGGCGCCTAACTCAGCATATGCTGCGATATTGCACGCACCGTCGAAGACTTGGGCTTGGTCTGGACGGTAACCGGACAGTCGGGCGACGAGCTACCCATTGCTCGACGTCCGCAAGCACACGCCTCGGAGCCTACTCCATAATTTGGCATCTCCTTTTTTGAGCCAGAAAATCATCCAAAATCTTCTCCCGGTTGGAATAGACCGAGAGGGTGAGTCAGAATTTCAATAACTAAAACCCTCAGTAAAAGTCTGACACACCCTCAGCTTTGCCTGCGTGAAATGTTTATAATATAAATATAATATAAAGTAATCTATATATAATGTAAAGTTTATAATATAAATCGCAAAAAATATCTGCCTATTTCAGTACATTTATGTTCGCCTAACTGGCTGGTTTGGTCCCGTAGTGAAAGTTGTTTGTTATCATAACTACAATCACGTGTTTAGGCATCGTTGACTAATTACCAGTCACCAGTTATATAGACGAGTAGATACACACACTATCACACAAAGTCGTCTAGTCCCAAGCTAAGCAGAGCTTATGTTATGGGTCAACTGATAAACATACTTATATATTTCTAAATACACACATATTATAGATAAATTACACCCAGACACAGAACAAATGATCGTGCTCATCACACAAACATTTGTCCTGGGTGGCAATCGCACCCACGACCTCCGGCATAGCAGTCAGGGCCACCAACCATTAGACCAACAGGCCAGTCAAAATATAACTCTCGTCTGGTTGAAAGATACTCCCATTTCAATAGAGTATATGAAACTGTACACCCTTTTGTGCCTTTAGAGTTTGCTTAGTTTCAGAACGTCAATTCACAAAGCTGCTTTAATAGTTTTTTTTTTAATTCTTTTCATTTAAAACTCTGGAAATTCAGCACACGATGTATTTTCAAGCTCTTTTTATTGATATTGGCATTTGAAATTCATGTGGGTTTTGTATCGTTTTCAGAAATTTAGATTATATTATTCTACTTTGAAATCATTTGTAAATTAGAGCTTTCCATTAATTCCAGTTGGATATGAATATCAATGTTTTAATTTTAACGGAATCTGAACGTTCGAGCTAGCTTTACTTAGAATTTCAATTATTCAGGTTATCATTAAATAGAATGTTCATGGAAAGTGGTGGCTGATGAATTCTATTTTGTTAAATGATAACGTAAACGTATATGTATATTAAAAGTGAAGGTACATTACGTGCTAACATAGCAAACAGAAAACCTGGACTCGAAACTGACATATCTATGATCAGTGTCATCACAGTCGCAAACATACATATACTGATAGACAAGGACAGAGATAAGAGCTGGCACTGTTGTGCAAGTGAAATCGCGTTAGCTGCGAATGTTTACGATTATGAATGTCATGAGCTCCATCTATCTTGCTTTACAAAATGGCGACCAAAACAATAAGCGAAATTAGAAATATCATAAGGAATTTTAAGTTTTCATGTACTTACAAACGAAATGTGATTCCATGTGATTTGAAACGGAAGCTAGACATGGTAACACTTAATGTGTCTATTATATAAAATGTCTGTTTCACGCTGAACAAATATGACGAGGACCACGTATGACTTTAGCTAACAGTTAATTCTATTTAAAAATAGTTAATCATTATTTAAATGTAATAGTGTCAATGGCTACATTTTTAACAGAAATAAAATACGGATTTTGACGCGCCTGAAGTTAGGCTCTGCGAACTTTAGCGCTTGTGCACTCGTAAAAAAATAAACGGTTTGAAAAATAAATGTTAATAGCAGTTAACAACTGTTATTGGCATTTATTTTTATAAATAATTTATTTGGCGCGCTTATTTTGAGCGCTAAAGTCCGCAGAGCCTAACTTCAGACGCGCCAAGATCCGTCGGCCGTACTGTACCTATCTATTTTGTGATAAAGGTATCGAATCAAAATAGAACCTCATTGCATCGAACGCGTTTTAAAACGGAACCATTTAAAAATGGAACTCTCAATTAAGATTGCAATAACTGCTAACTACCCTACCTGCAACAAAATGCACGTTAATAATTTAAAATGGCGTCGAGTGTCAGTAATTGGTTTTGCGGACCAAAATCAATATGTTATCGACGTCAAAATGTTCGTTTACAATAATGAGATGAAATGAAATATCCGACAGATGTGACGATATGTGTGCCTGTTATCTAGAATCGGAATTCATTTATTTTGTTTTATATTTTACAAAATTCTGGGGTCGTATATAAAATTCAGATAAATGATACTGCATATTTTATTTACTGGTTATAAAAACATGTTTATATTACTTAGTTTTTTGTTAAAATCAAGTTTCGACAATTACCTGTCGAGTACTATTTTTAATTAATTATAACTTAAATAATATAACTAGCAAATTTTGATTGAGCAATAAAGTTACCCTCGAATATGTTTTCTCTTTATAACTCAAAGGTTTGCTGGGAGAAAACTCATTGCTGAGTTAAGCTCGCCCTTGTACATGAACTGTCTGTATCTCTATATGTTATGTTATATTTTTGTGTACAATAAAGAATTAATAAAGAGAAAAATTAAGAAAAACAGTTTTTTCTTACTTAGATTTAACTAAGACTCGGTTGAACAAAGTAAAAAAACCGTTATTAATACGCAAATAAGTTTTTTTTTTGCAAACTGTACTTTTCAAGTAACATCTGACAAATAGCGGTCATAGACGTCCCTATGCTTATTTAAAAGGCATTGTACTTACTTATTCATTATATTATGATATTCTTAGCAGACACTTGAATATTATAGGTAGGTACAACATTTTAAAATTATTCTACTGTTGCAATACTTACAGACAATCACAACATTAATGTAAACGTTCGAAAATAAAACATCACCATCGTCATCATCCTTTTGCACTTTTTCCTTTTTATTTGGGGTCGGCGCAACATGTTTGTCTGTCATCCGTGACGCTATCACTACTCCCTTTTCTTTCATATCACTTCTCACACAATCCATCCGTCTTTTCTTTCTCCTCCTCCATCCATCCACATTTATACTCATAACTCTTTTAGTAACTTGAGTTTTATCCCTCAACTTCACGTGGACAATATTAGGTATTGTTTATTTATAAGCCTGTTCTGTCTCACTCCTGCGCAAAGGCCTCCCTCCACTCTTTCCATTTCTCGCAGGCCCGCGCTTCTTCTTGCCAGTTCTGGAGGAATCCGTCTAGCTCATCGCGCCATCTCCTTCGCGGTCTACCGCGACCCCGTCGCACTGTCTCAGGGCGCCAACTTTGTACTACTTTGGCTCACAGTTTGTCAGGCATGCGGCAAACGTGTCCTGCCCAGTCCCATTTCAGTTGGGCAGTCCTTTGAGCCAATAATGGAATAAATTTTTAAAGTCAAAAATTATAACAAAATTAAATTATAACAACACTGCAGACACAAAAAAAGCAATGAATGATAGAAATAAAAATACTTTAACAAACACTCAATGAAAATTTATCTACATAAACGCATAAATGTCGTACCAAAAAAAAAAATTAAATCAAATGAAAATACTTTTTATTAAAGGCATGCAAAAATGCATAATGAAAATCCTAGTTAACATTGACCAGTCTCAATTGTCATTCTCAGTTTATAACGCATTTATCAGCATCATTTAGCTTTACCATTTTGCAGAGAACTAAATGATACAATGATATTTAGTTTTCGAACAGGCTTTAAAAATGTTTTGACACGTACATTTTTTTTAATCAATTTAGACTAGGCCAGGGTTGCCTAGCTGATTATTCTGAAAAGAAACAATGAAAAAAACTCAGAGGTTCACACAGAAAATATGGTAATGGTCAAGTTTTAACAAAAGCAGTAGAAAAGCTAGATAGTGTCTGAGATGGATTTGATGAAAAATCTCCAAAGATTGGAGTGGAATTATCCAGTCAGTGTAACCATTTGTATAGGTGTAGCTCGACTCAGGACTACTATGAAGCTCAATGAATTGAGGAACGGTACTAAAGAAAGGATATTTGAGTATGTCGCAGAAAATAATTAAGCTACAAGACATGTAGCACGCTGTCCGATCGTCCGGTAACTGACCGGACTGAGCCCGAATCGTCGACGGCGCGTTCTGTTCCCGCGTATCTCAAGGTGCTGTCAGCAAACCGTAGAGGCACAGCCTGCTAGCTGCAGGCAGGCAGGGTCGAAGCCTGCTGGGGTCATGGGTCAGCTTGCCGGCACGATAGGCAACGAAGGAACGGGGTAGGTTTTTAGTCAGTAAGAGTCTGACACTACTTCCCGCTCCGCCCAAGGGCGGGATTTGTCATTGGATGATTTTACCTACCATAAAAAAAGCTACAAGACATACGTTAAAATTACTGAAAAATAAAAACAGTCCTCTTAGTCGTCACATTCACAATAATGAATAAAGGAGAGAAAATTAAAATATTAACAAATACTATAAGAAAAAAAAATATACGTGAATATTCAATGAGCAAATATGAATGATTAACGATTATATTCTTCTCACTATCGATATTCGACTGGCCTGTTGGTCTAGTGGTTAGTGCCCCTGACTGCTACACTGGAGGTCGTGAATTCGATTCCCACCCAGGAAAAATGTTTGTGTAATGGGCACGATCATTTGTTCTGTGTCTGGGTGTAATTTATTGATAATATGTATGTATTTATAAATATGTAAGTATGTTTATCAGTTGTCTAGTATCCATAACACAAGCTCTGCTTAGCTTGGAACTAGACGGCGTTGTGTGATAGTTGTGGAATATTATATTATGACAATAATATTTTTTTTTTCTTCTCCAGATCTAATAGTCTGGTTCAATATCAGCTGGTCAGCAGTGGAGTCATTAGAGGAAGATGAAGATCTGGCGGTGACAGCCCGCAATAGTAAAGGAGCTTCAGATCCTGTGCTGCTGAGAGACCTCGTCTTCAGAGATGCGGAGAAACGGGCAGGTAAGAAAACAAATAATAAAGAACTGCTTCTGGATTTGGGTTTATAAAATTATCAGTGAGTAGGCACAACTAGTGGATGACGTGTGGTCGGTTTCGCGTTTAGATCGACAGTGCCACCGACGTCACACTTAAGTTGGTCTACATTTAATGTGTATACCACATCAATCAGTGATTGGTCGCTCATGTAGAAGATTATGCATCGATATTCAATTAATTTAGGATTTTTCTATGACGTTCTAGAAGAAATTTGTTTGGTTGGCAGCAGTATCTTAAATTATGACTACTCATTTTTTTTCACACCGTGTGTAGTAAGTACAGAGCGTACTGTGCCTTTTTCTGCCGCCACAATTTGGTCTAACACGACCAAAACAAACTCGCTATGCGTGTTCAGGAGCCATGTTGTGCGTAAAATATTAAAACATCTATATTTTTTGAATCATGACTGAGTGTAAGCACCTTGATCGTTTTCATTTTGTTCATACGAGTATCAGAATATAAATATCATATTTACTTTTGAAATTATCAAGTTTCAAAATTCTCTTTTAAGTTAACAATATAAGTAAAATACGTAAAATAATTCAAGATCTTGTAGTGACATCTACGGTACCACATAAAAACGAAAACCAACGTATACAACAGCTCTAAATCATCTCTCGGACAGTTGCCCAAACCAGACATAACACTCGTCTGGTCGGAGGATTCTCCCTTTTCAACAATAGTTTGCAGGCATTAACACATATCTAAAAGCTTTAACTTTTGTACAGAAAAAGTAACGCGCGCATCGATAAAAAAAAACGTCCCACTGCACTTTATGTGACAAACAATGATTTTAGGTATACGAGTACGTATGTATACTCGTCCATTCGTGCCTATTGGCCTAGCTCTATTCTGTCTCCTGCTTTATCTGGAGGTAAGTGAAAATTAATAAAGAATTACATTGGGCATACATGAACCATGTACGCCGATCAGGAGGCTTACTCTGGAATTTAATTATTAATAATAATAAAATAAAAAAAAAACGGTAATTTAAAAAACTAAAAAACCCGACTGTTTTTCTGAGCATTCATGAAAAAGCCCTAAAACAAGAAAATCTGGCAGTCGGGACCCATTCTAGAATTGAGAGCACATACCATATTACATTGCAGATTACTCCAATCTATTGACTAGACGGCTGACTTTCTAGAATGGGTCCCGACTGCCAGATTTTCTTGTTTTAGGGCTTTTTCATGAATGCTCAGAAAAGCAGTCGGGTTTTTTAGTTTTTTAAATTACCGTTTTTTATTTTTTATTTTTGTTAGTTTTATTTTATTACGATATCACTTTCAAAGTAATTACGAATCTAAAGACACTTCTCAAACTAAAATCCATCGAGCCGTTCAGGTCGCAGAGCGTGCCAAACATTTGAATTTGGCGCAAAAAATCCGCCATTTTGTTTTTTTTTTTATTTTGATATACCCAGTGTCACTCTCACAGTAAATACGAATCTAACGACACCTCTCAAGCTAAAATCCATCGAGCCGTTCAGGCTGCAGAGCGTGCCAAACAATTATACATACATACATACATACTTACATACATACATACATACATACTCTCGAAAAACATAACCCTCCTTCTGGCGCAGTCGGGTAAAAATATAAATTACATTTTTAAATGTTTTGAGTAATTTTTTTTAAATTTTTAAAAATGTAATTTATATATATATACTATGAATAAAGAGAATATGAAAGAGTACTAAAAGTGTGTAATGCTTGGATAAATAAACTATTTATACTTATATTATATAAATAAAATATTTATATATTATCCAAGCAATACACACAGACAATTCCGATCGATCGAAGTTGGAGTGATTTTTCGTACTCTTGAATTCGATGCTAGCGCCAAATTGGTTAAAAAATGCGTGACCACACGCCAAGCCCAGTCCCGATTTTACTTAGTTTCACAAAATGGTCACGCAATTTGGCGCTAGCGTCGAATTCAAGAGTACGAAACATCACAATTTCAATGTTGACCGATCGGAATTAAAGTCAAGAGGTGGTGCGTAGCTATGGGTAGCTCGCTGTCCGACCGTTCAGTCACTATCCGGACCAAGCCCAGGTCGTCGATGGCGCACTGTTCCCGCGCGCCTTAAGGAGTTGTCAGCAAAACGTAGAGGGCCAGCTTGCTATCTGCAGGCTGGGTCGAAGCTTACTGGGGCCAAGAGTTTGCTTCTGAAGGGAAGGCTCCGCCCTGGTTAAGGGCAGTTAAGGAACGGGGCGGGTTTTTAATCAGTAAGAGTCTGACTAAAAATGAAAATAATCGACTAGTGAAGTTCGTGGAAATTCCGATGGACGCGAGACGCACAGGACTGGTCATTATGGCATCACTTGGGGGAGGCCTATGTCCAACAATGGTTTTTTTTTTATGGTAGGTAAAATCATCCAATGACAAATCCCGCCCTTGGGCGGAGCGGGAAGTAGTGTCAGACTCTTACTGACTAAAAACCTACCCCGTTCCTTCGTAGCCTATCGTGCCGGGGCCGAGCACTCCTTTCGGAAATAAACCCATGACCCCAGTAGGCTTCGACCCTGCCTGCCTGCAGTTAGCAGGCTGGGCCTCTTCGGTGTGCTGACAGCTCCTTGAGGCGCGCGGGAACAGAACGCAACGTCGACGACTTGGGCTCGGTCCGGTCGATTACCGGACGATCGGACAGCGTGCTGCCCATTGCACGCCGTCCGCAAGCCCGCGCCTTCGGTGGCCGGAAATCGGGATCGGAATCCCGGCGGCGGCTGGGGCGAGCGCCCCGTTGCCTCTGCCTGATGCGGTCGGCCTCCTCCTTTGCTAGCATTACTGCTTCGCAGAAGGAGGCGACCGCCTGCCATCCCTCCTCAATACGGACCATGGCCTGAACCAAGGCCCGGCGAGAGAGATCGCTGCCGCCGATCGCCCCCACGAGGACACGGCGATGCTCTGCCCAGGCGGGGCACACCTCTACAGTGTGCTCCACCGTGTCCTCCGGATGTTCCGCACAGTGGCGACACCCGGGCGAATCCTCCGCACGAATCCGGAACAGGTACTTAGCGAACTTTCCGTGTTCGGTAAGCACCTGCGTCGTGCGGAAGTTGAGAACGCCGTGAGGTCTTTCCAACCACGCCCCAAGGATAGGCCTTATCGCCCCAATTGTGGCGCGCCCCGATGTCCAAATATGGTCGTCTTTTGGCTAATAATAACTATATTATGTCACACTGAAGTGAACTGGTTTATTACATTACGGAGCTTCACAACTTTTCCCGTGCCAACAAAAAGGCCGTTAAATTAAATATTTCTAAAATCCAATTGTTCGCGTGCGTTCATTTGCATACTAGTTCAACGTAATCGAGGACATCGATCACTTCAAAATTTAATACTAATTCAAAATGGTTTTTATTTCACATAGACCTACATACGCAATTATAAAACTTAAGAAGAAGGTGCGCGGTTACTGTAAGTCGTTTCCTATTGAGAAAAATCAGCAAGACACATGGTTAAAAAGTATTGGTTTTACAATATTTCCATATTAGGATATAAATAGAAATGTGAAGACAGCGTAGACCAGTCAATATCATAGACGTACGGCGAATACCCTTACGTTGTTCCAAAGGTTAGGCGAATGTGAACACTGGGGCCCTGGAACGAAGGCAATGAAGGAACAGGATAGGGTTTTAGTCAGTAAGAGTCTGACACTATCTCCCGCCCCACCCAAGGGCGGGATTTGTCATTTGATAATTTTACCTACCATAAAAAAAAAACTCGTTCGAGGCGATATATAATATATTTCGGTTTTTCACCGTGCAGGCAAAAATCATGATGTAATAACAAAAACCCTAAGTTGTTAGTCATACTAAAAGAGAAATATTGTGCGCAATTTTCAGCCACAGTAGATGTGGGCTTGCGGACGCTGAGCAATGGGTAGTTCGCCCTCAAGCCATTTGGTAACTGTCCGGACAGAGCCCGAGTCGTCAACAGCGCGTAATGTTCCACACGCGTCTCAAGGAGATGTCAGCAAAACCGTTGAGGCCTAGCAGCCTTGAAGCCTACTGGGGCCATTGGTAGCGCGAAAGATAATCCCGGGGCCCTGGAACGAAGATAAAGAAGGAAAATAGGAGAGGGTTTTATTCATTAAAAATTTGACACACCTTCCTGCTCCGCCCTAGAGCGGGAGAAATAATTGGATGATAACCGACTTAAAAAAAAACTTATCTCACTACTACTACTAGATTACTCACCTTAGGAATACAAACAAATTAGTATTTTTTTTTTTTTGTGTTAGACTTACTGATGACCAGCCAGAGTTCGCTCAGGGCAGGAAAAACTAGCACGTTATACAATTGTATTTGCTTGTCGTCAAACATAAAACCAAATAATAATTTCCTTGTTCTATTTACACTAATAACCATTCATAATACCTATTGTACACTAATTAATGTTGGTTGCGCGAATTTTGCTTGATGTTTTAATGGACTGTATGTTTGAAAAGCGAACTAAGGTTTGTTAACAATATGCAGGTACTGCGTCTAGCGTTTATTAATGGGATAAATGTATTAGGAAAGGAACACTGACCTTTTAACCTCGAAGGTTCCACATGGCGCCGCCGGCGGACCTCGACTTCGTACATTTAACCACTGCCAGGTCCTGTATTGCACTAACACTGCACTATTGTTGAGTCTCTGAATGATTGGATCACGAAAATAGTCAATTTTCTTGTAATTTCGAGCGGGCGCGGTTAGCGGTGCGGTCACATTCACTCGATGCACAAACGTCAAATGTCAAATCATTTTCTCTAGAGGTCGTGCGGGAAGCGGAAACGGTAGGGATAGGATTGCTAGGCCAAAAAAATAAATTACAAAAAACAAAGTCGCGGATCATAACAAATTGGCGCAACCATTCCCCCCGGGTTTGAAGGGTTACCTTCAAAGAAAAGAAAAAAAAAACAAAAGCGAAACTAAACCCTATTACTAATCTAAACTATCAATACTAGGTAGCGAAACAACTTATAACTAACTATGTCACTACTACTGATTAGGCAGAGGGCAGAGGCGAATAACCGGACGCAGGTACGATCCAGTTGCGGTTTTAACTTTTACGACTCGCGTTATTCCGTTCGAACCCGGAAAAACTTCTTCCACTACACCAAGAGGCCAGTGCAGAGGAGGCGCACTCTCAGTCTTCAGTATCACCACAGTACCGACTGTGACTGGATCTGAAGGAGTGTTCCACTTTTGACGCGACTGCAGCGTATGCAGATAATCTGTCCTCCATCGCTTCCAAAAGGACTGAACTAAGCTATCTAGCAGAGCGTGACGCGGGTGGAGCTGCAGTTTGTCAGTCTCGACATCTAAAGCGGGCAAATATTTAAGAGGAGTCGTCGTCAAGAAGTGAGCCGGCGTCAACGCTAGTGGCTCCGATGGATCACTAGACAAAGTCCGACACAACGGACGCGTATTCATCAACGCCTCTACCTGAGCGAGTACAGTGCTCAACTCCTCGTACGAGAGAATCTGTTCGCCTATGACCCGAAACAGGTGCGACTTAAGGCTTTTAATATTCGCCTCCCAATTGCCACCAAAATGACTAGCTGCTGGCGTATTAAAACACCAATCAATGCGATTCTCAGCTAAGACATGGGCGAATTCACTTTGGTAGTACTTGGAGCGTAAGAATGTGTGTAATTCCGAAATATTGCGTCGCGCTCCAACATAGTTTGTGCCGTTGTCAGAGTATAAGCGCTTAACGGGACCACGGCGAGATAAAAATCGTTTAAATGCAGACATAAAACCCTGCGTACTCAAATCACTGGTTAACTCTATGTGAACCGCACGAGTTGTCATACAAACGAATAGGCAAATGTATGCCTTTGTGGAACGTATACCACGACCACGGGCAATAGTGACTTTAAACGGTCCAGCATAGTCCGTCCCAGTATGTATGAAAGGTTTCACCGTCTGTACAACACGACAAGAACGATGGTCGGCCATTTCCGGCGCGTTGAAACGCGGGCGGAGCTTAAAGCAGGGCACACATCTGTGCACTCTAGCGCGTATCAAATTGCGAGCGGAAAGTATCCAGTACTTCTGTCGAAGAATGGACATTAATAAATCGGGACCAGCGTGACAATTCACCTTATGGTGATAATCCACCAACAAATCCAAAACGTGATCCTTGCGTGGTAGAACTACTGGATGCATTTGTTCAAACTCTAACTTAGCATTTCGCAGACGGCCACCGACACGAATGAGTCCGTCTTGCAAAAATGGTTTCAAATGTTGAAGTGCGCGACTACAAGGTTTTTGTGATTCTAAACTACGAAATTCTATTGAAAAATAAAATTTCTGCAACTCTCGAAGTACAACTGATTCAGCTCTATCCAAATCAGCTGCGATTATAGCACCACGCGATGGTAATAATCTCAAAAATCTTAGGACATAAACTACACAGCGTAATAGTCTCGACCAAGACGAGACTCGATTAGACAACAACCAAACAACTGACTCTTCACGCGGAACTGATACTACAAGCGCATGTTTCTTCTCCTCGGGTGGCTCTGAAACAGTAGCGGGGCCAAACGGAGCACTTGGCCACTCGTTAGGAGCGGCATGAAGCCAGGGAGGGCCACAAAACCAAAGCGGACGATTTAAAATTTGCGCAGGAAGCAAACCACGTGAGAGACAATCAGCTGGGTTTTCTGCGGAGGCACGGGAGCCACCGAGCGAAAAAATATCACCCTTGAAAGGGAGCGCGACAACATAACGACCATCTTTATCACGAGTAGTCGTGCGGGTATAAATCTCCTCAGTGACCTGATCCTCAGGGCTGAGAATAGGCGGGACATTGACCTCTTCAATCTCCCAGAACTTGCGGATGGTAGACTCAAGCGGCGGCTCGACGGTGCAACAGTGCGACACAGTCGAGTAACTATTTAAATAAGCGGGTGCGGAACCAACTATAACAAACCCGAGAACTGTTTCCAGTGCGTGCGGAGCGGGGTACATCGGAAGACCTTGAATTTTACGTGATAACTGGAGATGCGGGAGAATCGAAGCACCGATCAATAGATCGATATCTCCAGGGAAAGCGTAATTTCCGTCGGCTAACTGCAAGTTCTTAAACTCCGTCAGCATGGACGTGTCAACCGGTACCGTGGGCAACCGTTCCGTAATCTTATCTGCGACTAGCGAATCCATTTCAAACGAAATATTACGATTAAAACGTGAACTAAATATTATTTTAATGGAACCGTGAATGGTTGCCTTTAAACCTCCAAAACCTTTCACTTCTGAGCGGGATGACCAATTATTAAAACTAAAACCAAGGCGTTGACAACAATCCCGAGTAATAAAATTACTCTGGGAAGCGCCATCTAGTAGCGCTCGAACGGTGTGCGGTTTGCCAAAGGCATCTACAATGACAACTTGCGCGGTCGCAAGTAAAACGGTAGTGATTTGAGTACCAGCGGCGGAAAGCGAACACAATGTTACGTCGTTTGCACTTGCAGCAGGCCGCGCGTCACAAGCGTCGCGCGTCTGCGCAGGCTGCTGCTGCGATGGCAGCTTACTACTCTCAAAATGTAAGAAGGTATGATGTCTAGCTGGACATTTACGACAGCTAACACCACTTTTACATGACGTAACCAGATGTTTGTCACTTAGACAATTAAAACACAAATTATTAGTGCGGACAAACTTGTAACGATCACTAGGCGATAATCTCTGAAATTCCGAACACTTGTACAGCTGTGTATGGCTACCCTTACACAGAGAACAGTCAGGTGTTGAGGCGGTATTAACTAGCGTATGTGCAGTCTTGACTGACTTCGATGACGCGTCTATACGGCGATCGGAACCTGTCCTATTCGTGACTTCATGACGTGCCGACGTGCGCTGCAATACCTTAATATGGTCGCGAATAAAAGATTCTAAATCTTCGAACTTAGGTATTTCTTTACCGCGCTGAGTCGTTTCAAACAGACGAACAGTTTCAGGATCTAATTTATTTAAACCGATATACAAAAACAAAAAGTCACAGAGGTCATTGACCTTTAGGTTCTTTACTGCACGAACAGATGATGCGAAAATATTTAAAAACTTCTCTAAATTATGATCGTTACAAACGGAAAAACTTTTCAAATCGAATAATTGATTTAAATATGCGGTGGCTACTAATCGCTTATCTTCGTATTTTGTTTTTAAAGTGTTCAAAACTAAATTGTAATTTTCAGCGCTAAACGTAATTCCAGCACAGACAGCCTTTGCCTTACCGGTCAATTTTTCTACGAGATAATGCAATCTCTCGTGATCTGTCAGCGATGTGTTCCTATGTATTATATTTTCGAAACTATCTATAAATAAATTCCAATTTCGAATGTCACCATTAAATTCAGGTATTTGAATTGGCGGCAATCGTGGGCGTTCGCGAGGAGGGTTGGATAAACCACTCGCGGGGGGGGGAGTCTCTAAACTCCTAGCAACACGTTTGATACGACAATACAAGTCATCAAAGGACGACAATGCCTGATAACTCACACAGTAATCAGGATTTAATTCCAACTCTAAAATGTTTATATTATTAATTGTAGATTCAAAATCCGCGCGCAAACTATCTAAAGTTTCCAACGAACACAAGAAAGCATCTCTAATCGCCAGATCCGAGGTTTGCAAAGATTTATCACAAATTGATTGAACACGTGAAAACTGTGAGTCCCTTTTAGCGTATAAAAGCTTTAACTGAACCTTTAAATCAGTACTAACCTTGGTTCCCTTAAGAGACATCTTGTTTTGATATATTCACACTATACACTCAAACAAACACTTAACGAATTATTAAGTAAGCGATAATTATCAGATAACAATATGGTAATATTGTAAACAACAAAGTGAACGGCGAACGAACGGAACAACCTGAATCAATGAGTGGATATTACCCAATTTCTCGATTAAATCTATGCGTATATAATCTATGGTTTATCCGTTTCCTACAAATATTCACTCAACAATGAACGGGTATTTTTGAAATGCGTCTACCTACATGCAATTTGTAGGATGGTCGAATGAATTTTGTCAAGAAAAAGAATGCGAACGATTTATATCTACGCTGATATTTACGTAGCTAACTATAATTATGCGGTGCGGTTGACGGCGTAGGTACCGTAATTATCAATGACTCTTTAACTATACGAGCGAAATAACGTATAGTTGCCTAAATGCCTAGATGCGGGTTTTCT
This sequence comes from Leucania comma, assembly GCA_958295575.1. Classification (NCBI taxonomy): domain Eukaryota; kingdom Metazoa; phylum Arthropoda; class Insecta; order Lepidoptera; family Noctuidae; genus Leucania; species Leucania comma. Next base: position 3,037,578 of record OY282484.1, read on the forward strand.
ACTATTATATCTAGGTAAACAGGCGCGTTGCGTTTATTCCCTATGGAACAAATACTATATTGCGAAATTACAAGAAAATGATTCACGATCCTGCTCGTATGGACCAAAAGTAATGGTTGCGCGAATTTTGCTTGATGTTTTAATGGACTGTATGTTTGAAAAGCGAACTAAGGTTTGTTAACAATATGCAGGTACTGCGTCTAGCGTTTATTAATGGGATAAATGTATTAGGAAAGGAACACTGACCTTTTAACCTCGAAGGTTCCACATGGCGCCGCCGGCGGACCTCGACTTCGTACATTTAACCACTGCCAGGTCCTGTATTGCACTAACACTGCACTATTGTTGAGTCTCTGAATGATTGGATCACGAAAATAGTCAATTTTCTTGTAATTTCGAGCGGGCGCGGTTAGCGGTGCGGTCACATTCACTCGATGCACAAACGTCAAATGTCAAATCATTTTCTCTAGAGGTCGTGCGGGAAGCGGAAACGGTAGGGATAGGATTGCTAGGCCAAAAAAATAAATTACAAAAAACAAAGTCGCGGATCATAGCAAATTGGCGCAACCAAATGTTGTTATTTTAATTTCGTTGTAGTTTAATTTTGTAATTACATATTATATTTCCTTTTTAAGTGTGGGTTTTATTAGTGTTTATTTTAGTGATTTTACCGTTTATTGAGTGTATAAAATATGATACCGGATTTAGGAATTTTGTACAATACCTAAGCATACAATACCTTGGGCGTTCTGGTAATGTTTGAAATATTATTAATATTATTGTCCATTAGTATACAATTCCTAGGGATTGTTAGAGTACCTGCTGGCTCAACGGTATTGTGTAAAATAAATAGATTTTGGTCTATATTTATCAATGTAAACTATATCTATAAAGTAGGCGGCAAATGAAACACGTTCTATTACTTTTTGCTTTATTTATCAACCGTGATTGGACCAAGAAACATCGTATCGTTTACTTTTTTTAATTAAAGCCCTGTATAATTTGAAATCCAATAAAGCCTTTTCTCGTCCTTATATCCTAAATTGAATAAAATTAACTTTTGTTAGATTTACACGTAGAGTATTTTTGTTAAGCCATGTTAATACTGATTCAGTTGTATTATCTATGTTATTTGTATATTTATTAAAGTCAGTGTTATTTAATGTCATTATGGTGGTTAAGTAGCTTAAAGAAGGTCATTTATATAAAGTAAAAATAATAGGGAGCCCACCACAACCCCTTGAGGTACACCAGACCCGTAATATTCTTGTTCTTGTTAATTAAATCTGTTTAATTTTAGTTCATATTTCAATTTATATACACTCCATTCTTTTACGTAAATAACTTTCTATGTATTGAAGTGTGGGGCCCCGTTTCCCATACTTTTCAATTTATTTTTTAGCAATTTGTGTGTTATGATATCGAAAGCCTTCGATGTGAAAAAAAAATATATCTGTTGTTTTAAATTGTATATCTAAATTGGTAATGATGATCTTTGAAAACCGTAATGTTCTTCTCTCATAATAGTATGCTTTTCAATGAATTAAGTAAAGTTTTTGATTTAAAGACAAATGCTCTGTTGTTATAATGAATGCCGTCGATGCTGCAATTGACCTAGCAACCCGTTGAGCTGTAAAATTTAAGGAGTTTACCACTTCATTCAAAAGAAGGGTCGATTACATCCCTCTGGAGAATAAAATATTCGCTCAGAGGCCTTTCCATAGAACGAAATATATCAAGCCACTGTATTTTCAAACATTTTTTCCTCAATAAAAATAATTTAAAGATTCGATTCAATTCATTTATTAATTCGTAAATATAAGCGGTAATACGACTGCTGGACTGACTGGACGATATTAGCTAATATTAATCATACACATATTTATAACATAATTATACTATTACTTGAAAAATAATTAATTTAACACGAAACAGTTACGTATAAGTATAAACATTAATAATGACACAAGATTATTATTACGGACAATAAATGTAAATTTCAATGTCACAATATTTTAATAAGTAATTAACCGCTTTGACAAAATATATATTTACATATTTTTTTGTGTGGTTACCATATCACACAACTATTACACAGGTAAATGTTTGTGAGCGTGTGTATTTCTATCTTTTTCACTTTCAAACGACTGAACGAATTTGGATGAAAATGGACACAGGAATAGATCATGTCCTGGAAGCTAGCATACTTTTAACCCATAAGTTTCCTTGGGACAATTTTATACTTTTGCGCGATCGAAAACGTTACGATAAATACCAAAGAATTCTATACCAACACTAATAAATTATTATGATTTTTATACAAATATAACTATAATAGTTTGAATTATTATTTAAAGCATCATTTTTAGGGCGTCAGCCAACCAGCAAAATTATTCTGTCCATTTATACATCCAAAATCGGCTGTCGACCATCAGGATCACTAATAATTATTTCCTGCACATTGATATCATTATTCTTAGGCCTAACTGATAACGACCATTCATTTAATTTTTTAACATAAAACTCACGCCATATTTTCCGATTACTCCTTACAGATACGAAAAAAATATCTAATGCTATGATATTCAAACCATGCACTATTATTTGCAGAAGAATTACACAGCCTTTAAAATTCTTATGAGTACGCCATATAAATTTTATGACAAAAATTAAAACCAATAATATATCACTGGATATAAATATAAATGTTGCTAAATATAAACGATGCCAGTTTTTCACAGCTGTAAGTGTATGAGATTTAAAACTACGATAAATTGAAAATATTATTACTGAATAAAATACACAGTTCACCATTAGAGGTAAAATTAAACTCATTAATCGCGTGATAAGCCATGCTTCAAACGTAACTAGATATCTACATGCACAAAAAGATATACTTGATATTATCAAAGCTAAAATCCAACCAAAGAAAGCACTTTTAAGAAACTTCCTTCTAATTTGCCCATTGAAAATTTTTACAAAATCTACATACAGCATATGGCATACAACAACCAACCAATGATTCTTAACTGTTGACAAGCAATATAAAATAAAATTAAAAATAATCCATAGTGTTGTGTCACTTGTTTGCGAAAGAAATCGGTTATTGTAAATGTAGATCGTATAAACAGTAACAAACAAGACGTTTGCAAAAATAGTGTTAAGAAACACAAAATTTTTGTAATTACGAAATTTTCTTATGATGCACCACGATGCTACACCAAATATAAACGTTAGTAGTGTCGACACAAATATAATGTAGTTTAATATAGATTCAATAAAAAGTGCTCTTTGACATGTTTGAGCAACAAGCACTGAAAATTCATTATGAATAATTTCATCACTGGTATCATTGGACATCGTGACTGGCTTTCAAAGTTTAGTTTGTATCACTTTGTTTTAAGTATATTTAAAAGTACTTCTAAGTAGTTTACTAATTTGTTAATGATCAATCTTCAGAGAATTACGAATCGTCATAAGTTAAAAATCTGAGAAACAGTCTTGCCGTAGATCAGATGGTCGATTGGGCCGAAAGATTCTGGAGTGGCGATCGCGTACCGGAAGACACAGCGTCGGAAGGTTTCCCACTGTAAACTGATGCCTTAGTAAAGGCCGCGGGTATCTGTTGGATGCGAGGACTGGTCGATGTGTTGATACTTCAAGGAGGGCTATGACCAGCAGGCCTATGACCTAGGAGCACATTATACATGATATTCATTTTGCATATAGATTTTTGAAAAACCCTTTTACACAACAAAACACAAGTCACTTTCACCTTTCACAGTTTATATTGTAGCACTATGTATTCATTAAAGTTTTTGAATAACTAAATTATTAATGTCAATTTAAGAGCAAATCTTATTATTTGAACTAAGTGGTACTGTCGTTCAAAACAAAGGTGTTGTTATTGTAGTCGGTATAATACTATTAATTAATAATATACCTCAATAACAAGCGTAGATAAACTTAAATAAAACTGGTCAAGTGTGAGTCAGACTCGCGTACTGAGGGTTCCGCACAAGCTTACCTACATATGTAAATAGTTTGATTCCCGAATCAAGGCTTGAATTTTTTTTTAATTACAAAAAGGTATCTGAATCACAAAAAAGGACGGTTTAAAAAAATAATTATAAAAGGACATAAGATGGACACCACCGACACTAAGTGTAAAAGAAATCACGACAGGTCATAGTGGTCATTAGGTACTAGCGCACAGCTGGGTGCTTAAGCAAAATAGCCCCTCAGTCACCCAGGTTTTTTTTTTATGGTAGGTGAAATCATCCAATGACAAATCCCGCCCTTGGGTGGAGTGGGAAGTAGTGTCAGACTCTTACTGACTAAAAACCTACCCCGTTCCATTCTTTGCCTTGGTCCCAGGGCCCCGGGTGCCATTTTCACATACCCTTTGACCCCAGTAGGCTTCGGCCCTGTTGGGCCCCTACAGTTTGCTGATAACTCCTTGAGACGCGCGGGAACAGTGTGCGCCGTAAACGACTTGAGCTCAAAATAAAACCGCTGTTACGCAGGCAATCAAAAAGTAATTTTATAAGGGTTTCGTTTTTGTCGATTGAGGTACGAAACCCTAACTAACAAGGAAAATTTATTTAGTTTAACATTTGACAGCATCCAAACGCAATGACAGAAAATATAGATTAACTTGTATCAGTCATAGGTAGAGTAAATATATGGGGTGACTGGTAATTAGTGAACGATACTTAAACACGTGATTGTAGTCGTGATAACAAACCCCTTTTACTATGGGACCAAACTTCGCTAAAAAATTAGCCATTTCAGTAAATTTTGACCAGTAAGGCGAACATAAATGTACTGAATTTGGTTAATTTTTTTCGCGATTTCAGGTTGGGTCCATAGTAAAAGTTGTTTGTTATCATGACTAATCACGTATTTAAGTATCGTTCACTAAATACCAGTCACCCTATATAAATAAACCTACAACTGCGGTAGGAATCTTACTTACTACAATGACCATGACTAGGGTTGTGACAATTAGTATTACTATCTAGTGATGTGATATTACAACACATACCTTAACACAATACAAATATTTATAAAAAAATAGTGTACAATAGGCGCTACTATCGCACTAAGCTATAGTGTACAAATATTTATAACGTAAAATAATTACATTATTATTATTATAAAATGTCAATAAAATTATTAGCATAATACGAAACATGACACAAACATTGACAATGTAATGAAATTTTTACCGCCACTAAATACAATTTTAATGACATGTTACAATATTTGAATAGGTATGTGCTATGTCAAATAATTCATTATTTAACTAAATTTTATATTCTAAGTATTTATCAACACCGTATCAAAAGTTTTTTACCTCGCTCTTAACAAAAAATGTTTACGTTAAATATTTTATTTTATTGAAACAAACAAGCACTTTGTGACAAAATGTGTACAAAGGCATGAGGTTGACGATACTTAATAAGGGATAGCTTTGACACAATATACGATTACATAAACTTAAACTTTTCTACACTACAATTTTAACAAGAAAATAACGATACAAGTTTGATTTATAATTTAAAATATCATTTTTATGACGACAGCTAATCAGCAATATTAATGTTAAACATTTATACGTCCAAATCCGTCGGACGACTATTAACAGGTTGACAAATATTTACTTCCTTCAAATTTATATCATTATTCTTATATCTTACAAATAAAGCCCTTTCATTTATTTTTTTAACATAAAACTCACGCCATATCTCCCGATTACTCCTCACAGCAACGAAAAAAATATTTAATAATATGATATTTAAATTAAAAATTATTATTTGTACAAGCATAGCTGCACAGCCTTCTACACTCCAAAAAGTAGGCCATATAAGTTTTATGACATAAATTGTAACTAATAAAATATCACTGGATATAAATATAATAGTTGCTAAATACAAACGACGCCAGTTGCTCATAACTGTATGTGCATTTAAGTTAAAACTACGACAAATCGAAAATATAATTACTAAATAGAAGATGCAATTCACTACTAAAGGTAAAATCAGACTGCCTATGATCATGATAATCACTACATTAAACCTAACCAAATATTCACGGGCACAAAAAGATATGCCTGATGTTATCAAAGCCAAAACCCAACCAAAGATGGCACTTTTAAGAAACTTTCTTGTTGTGTGCCCATTGAAAACTTTAACAATATCTACATACAACATATGGCATATAACAACCAACCACTGGTTCTTCGCTGTTACCAAGTATATGAATAAATTAAAAGTAAGCCATGAATTATTCTTGTCCATAACAGTTTTATTAGTGCTAATGCATATCGCTAATAATGTATAAAGCAAAACGTTTGCTAAAATAGTGTTAAGGAAAACATAATTTTTGTAGTTACGGAATTTCCTAATGATACACCAAGATGCTACACCAAATATAAATGTTATTAGCGTCAGTACAAAAACAATGAGGTTTAATATAGATTCAGTCAAAAATGTTCTTCGACAGATCTGAACAACAATAACTGGTATCTCTTTACTAGTATTATTATTAGACATCGTAAATGCTTTAGCTTGAATCACTTTTGATTAAAAACAGGAGTACAATTAAAGGTTATAAATATTATCTTACTAACTAAACAAAATACTCATTATACTACTAGCAACATTATCCACTTATTACTATTTTCTTGCTATTGATACAATAAAAAAAAACAATAAACAAAATAATAATTATGAAAGTGAATGATGGATGAAATTACTGGTATTTGATGGGATAGAAAAAAAGAACAAAGCAGAAAAAAAATACACTACTTATAAATCTATAAAGCTAAGAAACTATAACTAAGTTTAAAAGTATTTACAAAGAGTTTCAATCCTCACTGTTATTACGGGTCGTCAGATGTCAAAAATCTGACAGTCGCAGAAATCATTGGGGCTGAAGGTTCTGGAGTACCGACCGTGTACCTAAAGATGCAGAATTGGAAAGTCGCCCACAGCAGAATGATGCCCAAAGTTCGGCCGTTGAAACCCGATGGAAGCGAAACACACAGGACCGGTCGATGTGGCGATGCTTGAGGGACTCCTTGACCAGCAGTAGATGTCTTTCGATGTGGATGATAATGTGGCACAAGTCACTTTCACAGTTTAGATTGTAACAATTAGTGTACATTTAAGTTTTTAAATAACCATTGTTAATTTCAATTTAAGAGCAATTCTCATTAGTTGAACTAAATGACACTGCCGTTCAAAGAACGCATTGCTTCTGAATCAGACGATGAAATAATACTAATTATTAAATGCCTCTATAAGGCCCTGCGCGCACCGGTGACTTTTGTCACGGTGACTTTTAAGTGTTTGTCACTGTCGCGTCACGTATCCAATGTGGAGTGCGCGCACGACGAGCGACAGTGACAGTGACAAAACCACAGAAATATAAAAAATAGGAGAAGTGGCAAGGGGGCGTGTTTGCGTCCGCGGTACTTGTTCAACAAGGGCACATACCGGCAAACAGCCGTTTGACGGCCGTCAGTTACATCGCAAACGTGATCGTAAATAAATTTAAAATACCGTGTTGTTCAGTGGTTTCATGCAAAAACTAAAGCGAAAAGACAAGCCTGGGTCATCAAAGAATCTCTCACCATAAATAAGTATAATGTTAATAGTATATTTATCTTTAAAATCAGGAAAAAGAACAAATCTTATAATATCCCTTGCTTTTACTACGTTATTTTGGTTTTCAAATATCAAAGCGACTTTATTACTCATACAGTAAATATATTGCTCTTTAACCACTACCTAACTTTGACGCTCAGTAACTGAACAAGTAATGTAAAAATAACATAACGATACTTTATCAGTGCGGTGTATTTCTTATTACGGCCGCAGTCAGTTGAGCCGAGCTAGGGATGCGCCTGTACACATCCGCCAATATAGACTATCGACCACAATATCGATTGGTTGGATATCCGAAGTGAAATAATGTATTTTTATTTATTTTGGAGTAGTAGAGAAATACGTAAGCAACTTTCGTGAACTAAGTTGGTAAAGAGTAGGTCAAAAGTCGGTGGACAAATGGGAATAAATAATAATTACAGTTTTTAATTTTATTATAAAAGTTTTACTGTTCTAAAAAAAATAATTATTTTCTAGACATATTTATTTTTATTTAATTATTTTTTGGAACCTAAAAAATATTATTATAAAAATGAAAAAATTGGTAACTTTTCTATTTAGTCAATCACTAGCGTAAATTTAAAATAAATTTCTTTTGCACAGCACATCGACATTTATGTGTGCGTCAGTTATATAGTGCATATGAAAAATATACGCTGTGTATAGGAAGATAAGGTTTATAATATACTGTGTAGTATGGTCTGATTTATAATTTGCGAGTGTGTGCAGGACTGTGTAATAATAGCTGCATATGTAGTAGAGTCAGTGATGGTAGGGATAACTGGAGACATGGTTTTCCGGTACATTTTTCACTGCGTAACATATCTTCTCCTTTCTAATATCTTTGGACGAAACTTTTTTAAATCGAAGCGTCATTTGTCGCAGTGGCGTAGCGTGCGTTTTCGCAGCATGGGGCCGCCCTTAAGTTTTTAGTATGTACTTTGTTTTTTCGCCTATTTGTTTAACTTGTTTTGTTACGCTCCAAGTGCAACCCCACTTTATGTCCATGCAATCTCTTTCCATCCCAGGATGCCTGGAAGAGTTCGCAGATAGCGATAAGGCCGCCCATTGTATGTTTTTATTTAAGGCCGTGTTTACGTAGACGCGGCGCGTCGGGCGGCGCGTTGGGCGTTTTGTCGTACATTGCAGCAGCGGGCCGCGACATCGCTCGCGCAAACACACACCTATTTCAATGTACGACGGGCCGCCCGACGCGCCGCGCAACGCGACGCGTGTCCGTAAACGGGCACTAAGTCTCAAAATTTTATAATCTTTTTATCTTGGTGTACATTAAAGTACATATAAATAAATAAATAATTACTCATAATCATATTTTTACATTTTCCAAATTATTAAATTGGCGCTTCCTACCGCCCCCTTTCGTATGGCTCCTGGGGCCATGCCCCCCACCGCCCCCACCCATGCTACGCCACTGATTGCGGCGCGGTGACAAAAATGTCACGGGCTTGTCCGCTCCATGGTCAGCGTACAAAAAAGTCACCCAGTTGTCACGTCGCTACGTGCGCGCACCTCCATACATATCCATAGACTTGATAAGGGTGACAAAAAAGTCACGGTGACAAAAGTCACCAGTGCGCGCATCGCTTTATAGTCATATCCTCCGACTGACATAAGTTAATCTTTTGTTTTCGTCATTGTCATGCTCTCCAGAAGTTTTCCTCATTTTTAGGATTCCACATCGCAGTCAGCAAAACCATAAACCTTACAAGATCACCTTGTTGTCCGTTTGTCAAGATTTATTTTCACAAAAACGCGTGAAGGTATCGAAATGAAATTAATAACAAATATTTAGGAGGAGAAAAAATCTAAGTTCGAAGTCAATCAAAATATAAGGCCATATATATGCTTTGTTTATTGAGCATAGTTCGAGTATCAACACGTTAATAAATCAAAACTTATGTACTAGTTTACATTTCAATTGTGTCGAACAGATGATAAAATAGTACATTGTTACCCTAGGGGTGAAAGTAACTTATTTAGTCCCGAGAAGAAGTTTGGCGTCCGAGCGAAGCGAGGTCGCTAATATTCGAGGGACTAAATAAGCCTTTCACCCGAGGTAAACACTGTGCTTTTCATTACGAATAAAAAGAAAATAAAAATAAAAACCTGAGTCGTCGTCAAAGGTCGTCGTATGATTTTAAGTATGTTTCTTTTGATTTAGGCCGTAAAAAGTTTCCGACTACTGCTTTAACCTCTTCTCTAAAGAATCAGGCGTTGAATCCTTAACTAAATCTGATTATTGTGTAATTAAAAAAATTCTTACAGCAAAGATTTAGTAAAGTACCAATAAACAAAATTCTACATCAGTTTCCCGCCATTTTTTTTTGTGGTCAATCGGCTATTCAGCCATCATTTTTCATTTTAACAGTGAAAAATGGTAACTATTTCTCATATCTATGTTAGTTTTAAAGAATTAAAGAATTTATTGAAAGTAAATTATAAATAATTATATAATTTAAAAAAAATATATAGATACTTATCTCTTAATTTCAATTTTACATCGCGCTGTAAATGACTGGCTGTATAGAAAGTTGAGACATAGATCAATAGAAATGGGAAAGTAGAACTAGTTTTTTTTTATAATTTGATAGCTGTCAGTTGAAAGTGATTCTCCCTAGGGACGAAAAGTGTTACTTTCAACCCGCTCCTCAGGCAACTTTAGACCTACTTTCAGCGTATGAGTAATGAAAAATAATAATCATTACACTTTTAGATTGTAACGTACCTCGGCTTCACATTGACGTAGAATCTCGAAATAAAAAAATTAGGGACCTCGATTCGGAAACCTATTTTTAAACAGGTGTATGAACGAAACCCTCGGTGTGCAAATCTAACTCGCACTTGACTGGTTTTATTTATTTTATACGTATTAAGCGATGCGCGCACTGGTGACTTTTGTCACCGTGACTTTTTTGTCACCCTTATCAAGTCTATGGATATGTATGGAGGTGCGCGCACGTAGCGACGTGACAACTGGGTGACTTTTTTGTACGCTGACCATGGAGCGGACAAGCCCGTGACATTTTTGTCACCGCGCCGCAATCAGTGGCGTAGCATGGGTGGGGGCGGTGGGGGGCATGGCCCCAGGAGCCATACGAAAGGGGGCGGTAGGAAGCGCCAATTTAATAATTTGGAAAATGTAAAAATATGATTATGAGTAATTATTTATTTATTTATATGTACTTTAATGTACACCAAGATAAAAAGATTATAAAATTTTGAGACTTAAATAAAAACATACAATGGGCGGCCTTATCGCTATCTGCGAACTCTTCCAGGCAACCTGGGATGGAAAGAGATTGCATGGACATAAAGTGGGGTTGCACTTGGAGCGTAACAAAACAAGTTAAACAAATAGGCGAAAAAACAAAGTACATACTAAAAACTTAAGGGCGGCCCCATGCTGCGAAAACGCACGCTACGCCACTGCGACAAATGACGCTTCGATTTAAAAAAGTTTCGTCCAAAGATATTAGAAAGGAGAAGATATGTTACGCAGTGAAAAATGTACCGGAAAACCATGTCTCCAGTTATCCCTACCATCACTGACTCTACTACATATGCAGCTATTATTACACAGTCCTGCACACACTCGCAAATTATAAATCAGACCATACTACACAGTATATTATAAACCTTATCTTCCTATACACAGCGTATATTTTTCATATGCACTATATAACTGACGCACACATAAATGTCGATGTGCTGTGCAAAAGAAATTTATTTTAAATTTACGCTAGTGATTGACTAAATAGAAAAGTTACCAATTTTTTCATTTTTATAATGATATTTTTTAGGTTCCAAAAAATAATTAAATAAAAATAAATATGTCTAGAAAATAATTATTTTTTTTAGAACAGTAAAACTTTTATAATAAAATTAAAAACTGTAATTATTATTTATTCCCATTTGTCCACCGACTTTTGACCTACTCTTTACCAACTTAGTTCACGAAAGTTGCTTACGTATTTCTCTACTACTCCAAAATAAATAAAAATACATTATTTCACTTCGGATATCCAACCAATCGATATTGTGGTCGATAGTCTATATTGGCGGATGTGTACAGGCGCATCCCTAGCTCGGCTCAACTGACTGCGGCCGTAATAAGAAATACACCGCACTGATAAAGTATCGTTATGTTATTTTTACATTACTTGTTCAGTTACTGAGCGTCAAAGTTAGGTAGTGGTTAAAGAGCAATATATTTACTGTATGAGTAATAAAGTCGCTTTGATATTTGAAAACCAAAATAACGTAGTAAAAGCAAGGGATATTATAAGATTTGTTCTTTTTCCTGATTTTAAAGATAAATATACTATTAACATTATACTTATTTATGGTGAGAGATTCTTTGATGACCCAGGCTTGTCTTTTCGCTTTAGTTTTTGCATGAAACCACTGAACAACACGGTATTTTAAATTTATTTACGATCACGTTTGCGATGTAACTGACGGCCGTCAAACGGCTGTTTGCCGGTATGTGCCCTTGTTGAACAAGTACCGCGGACGCAAACACGCCCCCTTGCCACTTCTCCTATTTTTTATATTTCTGTGGTTTTGTCACTGTCACTGTCGCTCGTCGTGCGCGCACTCCACATTGGATACGTGACGCGACAGTGACAAACACTTAAAAGTCACCGTGACAAAAGTCACCGGTGCGCGCAGGGCCTAACATGTTTACTGTTAGGATTTTAAAAGAAACATTCACATCTCAGTTTGGTTCAGTTTTTTTTTTTTGCTTATTATAGTCAACTAGAACACACCAGCCCCACTTAGTATCAATTGATGAAAAAGTTGACGTGTAAAAGTTTTTAAAAACCTATTTGCAAAGTAAAAACCTATTTACAAAATCATTATGATTATTTGATTCGTGAGGAAACCGGCATGTCTTAGAACCAGACATTCGAAGACATGTGACATCTACCAACCCACACTGGGCCCGCGTGGTGGATTAAGGCCCATTCTCTCTCCTAGAGAGGAGGCCTAAGTCCCAACAGTGGGAAGATTATAAGGCTGATGCTATGCTATGCTATGCTAAATGAGTTTTTGTCATTCGCTTCTTTCGCGAAAAGGTTTTCATAAAAACTAACCTCATTTGAGGATAGTTTAATTTGTAGATAAGTTGTCATTCTGTAATTTCTTTATACGTGCACCCATAGTAATTACCTGTACCAAGGCCCGGCGCGAGAGTACGCCCCTGCCCTACGAGCACTCCTCTACCGTGTGCTCCACCGTGTCCTCAGAGCGGTCCACACAATGGTGACACACGGGCGTTTGTTCCGCACGAATCCGGAGCAGGAACTTCCCAAACTGACCGTCATGAGGAAGGTGAGGACGCCGTGAGGTCTTTACAGCCACTACCGTTGCTGTAATTAACGTACCTCAAAATCATTGGAATGTCGAGATCAGATTCTGTTAGTCGATGAGGCGGAAAGGTTCTGGAGTCCCGTTGAATTCAAAAGAAGATGAAGAAGAGCACTTCCAGCAATATACCGTCGCAGGTTTCTTCATAGAACAAAATATGACAAATCACTGTAATTTTGATTAATTTCTTCGATAAAAGTGGGCTGGATGTTTAAAAGGCACAAAAAAAAATCATAAAACATTTTATTTTCTATAAAATTTTGCAAACTACTTTTTACAAGATATAACAGTCAAAGGTCTTGCGATAAATAAAATTTAAACGAAATTCTATGCTAAGACTTATAAGTAAGTTATCATAAATTTAAATACATATAAGACGGTTCAAGTTTGAATTTATAATTAAAGCACCATTTTTTATTGTCAGCTACACAGCAATATTATTTTAACCATTCATACATCCAAATCCGTCGGTCGGCCATCAGCAGGTTCACAAATCATTATTTGCTGCAGATTGATATCATTATTCTTAGGCCTTACTGATAAAGACCTTTCATTTATTTTTTTAACATAAAACTCCCGCCATAACTCCCGATTACTCCTTTTAGCGACGAAAAAAATATTTAATACTGTGATATTCAAACCATGCGCTAGTAATTGCAAAATTATAACACAGCCCTTAAAACTTTGGGCACGCCCTATAAATATTATAAAAATCATTGGAATGAATAAAATATCAATGGATATGAATATAAGAGTTGCTAAGTATAAACGACGCCTATTGATCGCAGTTTTATCTGAGTGAGATTTAAACTTAAGACAAATTGAAAATACAATTACTAAATAAATGACACAGTTCACTATCAAAGGTAAAATCAGATTCAATAATCGTATGATTAGCCATGCATGTAAATATTTACTTGCACAAAAATATATAGTTGATGTTATCAATGCCAAAATCCAACCGAATAAGGCACTTTTAAGAAACCTCCTTCTAATGTGCCCATTGAAAACTTTTACAATATCTACGTACAACATATGGCATATAACAATCAACCACTGATTCTTTACTGAAAACAAGTAGCATAAAATTATATTAAAAGTCAGCCACGATGCTGTGTATTTATCCGAAAGATATGTTTTATTGTGAATGTAGATCATATAAAATGTTCCTATCAAAATGTTTGCTAAAATTGTGTTTAGGAAAACAAAATTTTTGTAATTACGAAATTTTCTTATGATGCACCATGATGCTACACCAATTATAAACGTTAGTAGTGTCGGCACAATAACAACAAAGAGAAATATGGATTCAATGAAAAGTGTTATCTGACATGTTTGAACAACAATCACTGAAACGTCATCATGAATAGTTTCATTATTAGTATTATTATAAGTCATAGCGAATGGTTCCAGCTCAGTTTCACTTTGTTTTTAGTAAGTTTAAAAGTGTTTTTGAATAGTTCACCAGTTTATTTATGAAAAATCTTCACTGTGTTACGGGTCGTCAAAAGTCATAAATCTGATAAACAGTCTTGCTGCAGAACAGGTAGTCGCTGGGACCGAAAGGTGCTGGAATGGCAACCGCGTACAGGAAGACGTAACGTTGGAAGTTCTCCCTCAGTGAAAGCCGAGGGAATCCGCTAGATGCGAGAGCACAGGAGCGGTCGATGTGGTGATCGATGATCAGGCCTGTGATCTAGGAGCACATGATAAATGATATTTACTTTGCATATACTTTTTACACATCAAACCACAAGTCACTTTCACAGTTTTTATTGCATCACTGTATCTTAAATTTTTTATTAACTTATTGTTAATGTCGATTTAAGAGCAACTCTTGTTGTTAGAACTAAATGGCAATTCAAACAAAATAATACCATTCAAAACAAAGATGTTGTTACTGAGGCAGTCGATAAAATACTATTAATTATTTAACACCTTAATAATAAGCGTTGGCTACTTTTTTTTATTGATATAAATTTGTGCTTGATACAATGGTTGCTGGTGAGGCGCACTAGTTTATTGAAAGCCTATTCACTCGATATATCCTTGAAGGTACTTAAATTATTATAATCGGGAGGAAAAACCGCAGCAGGCAAATTGTTCCAGTAAACAAAAATAGTCAAGTGCGAGTCGGACTTGCACACCGAGGGTTCCGCACAAGCATACTTATGTAAATAGTTGGTTTCTGGAGTCGCAACTCGAAGATTTTTCTGAATGGTAAAAAGTAATTATTTATGATGTTATTGTAAATTGACAGTTTTCAGACTTTTTTTTCTTTATTTGTAATGTTCAAAATGTTGTTTCAAATTGACGGTTTTCAGAGGTTTCCTTTACTTTTGCCATGAGACCTTGCTGAATTTGCCTTTCAAAATTCTTGGTCAATGGGAAGTAACCTTTAGGATGGATTTTCTTGTGATTGTCAAAATATGCGCCATTAACCCAATAAAAACGCCATTATCTTTTGATTGTGTTGACTTAAAAGTTTGATTTTTTCACGGTTCTATGGAGCAGCAGATTTAAAAATTTGATATTGATTTTGGCACGCTCTGTAGCCTGAACGGCTCGATAGATTTTAGCTTGAGAGGTGTCGTTAGATTTGTATTTATTATGAGAGTAACACTGGGTATATAAAAATAAAAAAAAAACAAAATGGCGGATTTTTGGCGCCAAATTCAAATGTTTGGCAACCTCTCGGGCCTGAACGGTTTGATGGATTTTAGGTTGCGAGATGTCGTTAGATTCGTAATTACTGTGAAAGTGATATCGTAATAAAATAAAACTAAAAAAATAAAAAACGGTAAATTAAAAAACTAAAAAACCCGACTGCTTTTCTGAGTATTCATGAAAAAGCCCTAAAACAAGAAAGTCGTTGTACCCGATTTTATTTAACTATATAATACTTTCTTGTTTCAGGGCTTTTTCATGAATACTCAGAAAAGAAGCAGTCAGTATTTTTAGTTTTTTAAATTACCGTCTTTTATTTTTTTTTTGCCGACTGGGGTACGAAACCCTAGCAAACCAGGAATATTTATTTAATTTATCGTTTGACGTCATCCAAGTGCAATGACGAAAATGATTGATTAACTTATGTTAGTCATAGAATGTATAATTATGTAATTAAACCTAAGTAATGAGATCCCTACGCAGTTGTTAATACAGTATATCTAGTTAAGTAAAATATTCTTTCACCTGCGACTGAAAAGTTGAAACCACAACATTTTCTTTAGTTTGAGGGAGTAAAGCTATAGAGACATCATGGTGTCTTCACCTTTCACATAGCACAAGTCCTCACTAGATATGATAAGTTCAGGATGTATACTAGATTCAGGTTGAAGAAAAGTCCGGATGACACCACTGTGTAGACCATCCGTTTGAATTTGAATTTTTTCACTGCTATAATGAGTAGCAGATTTGAGTACTTGTTGTAAAATTCACCTTAATACCTCCACGCGTTCCTGATTAAAAGAGTCTTGACAAACAGACAGATGATCAAAAAGTGTGTTATAAAGGTACCGTTTTTCCGACAGAGATACGAAACCCTAATAAAAGAGAATAGAATAGAATAGATATTTATTTTGCAAATATGGGTACAAAAACGGTTACATAAAAATACAATAAGCATAAGCTATATTTAGCCAGAAGGCATGCAAATGTACAAAACTAAACTGGAAGAGTGTCCAGTACATTCGAGGAATTAAATAAAATTTAAAAGAAACAATGTCATAAAAATTACACAAAGCAAAAAAAAAAAAAAAAACTTAAATGGGACCAAACCTGAAATCGCGAAAAAAATCTGCCAAGTTCAGTATATTTATGTTCACCTAACTGGTCAAAATGTACTAAATTTGGCAGATTTTTTTCGCGATTTCAGGTTTGGTCCCATTGTAAAAGTTGTTTGTTATCATGACTACAATCACGTATTTAAGTATCGTTCACTAATTACCAGTCACCCTACATATTACGTATCGTACTTTATCAGCATTCTGTGCTTCCTTTTGACGCAATACTTTTAACCAGGAGGAGGAAAGATTTGGTTCGCACAAAACCACAGAGAAATGTATTTCCTCATAGATTTTATGTATTTTTGTACCTTTTTTGTACAAGTTTGAAAATTTATTAGAAATATAGGTACAGCATAAATTATATTACATATTTTTATTTATTTTATGCTTTATTGTACACCTTATAATGTGGACAGGATAAAAATTTACAAAATTAAATGTGCAATGGGTGGTCTTTCGCGGGCAATCTCTTACAGACAACCATATTACCAAATCCGATATCAATGTACCATAGTACATTGATAACGGAGTATTTAATGAATCTCAATTACATAGACAGATAAACAATTGGAAGTTTTCAGTATGATTATAAGGTTTCGTTTTTAAGTTGTTATTCCACACCGTTAAATTTTGGTCATTTTAATCCCGCGGAGAGAGGGAGGCCTTCGCCCAGCAGTGGGACATAAAAGGCTAAACTAACTAGCTGATCCCGCGGAGGATCGATTCGGTACATGAAATACAATCGATTTGTAAAAAGAAAATTAAAAGATAAAGTACTTTTTTTAAAACTTGAATTAATTTACGCGTCTACGAAACATTTATTGTGCGTACAGCTAAAGAATGGAATTCCCTGCCGAAGTCTGTGTTTCCTGATAGCTACAACTTAGGGGTCTTTAAGTTAAGAGTGAATAGGTTACTGCTAGGAAAGCGTGTTCCATCGTCGGCCACATCATCGCTTATCATCAGATGAGATACTCGTAGTGGTCAAACGCGAGCCTATGAATAATAATAAAAAAAAAATGTAACGTGTATTGTGTATAAAATTTAATAAAAAAATATTATTATATTAATATCACCGATACTGTAATTAACGTAGCTCAAGAACATTGGGATGTCAAGATGAGATTCTGATAGTCGACGGGGCCAACAAACTTTGTAAAGGTAACATTCTTCCCGTTGAATTCAGAAGAAGATGAAGAAGAGCCGCATACTTCAACCTGTATAATTTAAATATACGATCGGAGGCTCCTTTACACAACAAAATATAATAAGACGCTGATTTTTTTATTATTTTCTTCGATAAAAATTATCTTAACATTTAAAATGCCACCATAAAAAAAGTTTTTGACGTATAACATTTTATTTTCTATACAATTTTGTGAAGCACGTTGTGACAAGATACTAGTCAAAAGTTTGGTGATTCTTTCTTAAGAATCACTTTGATATATAATTATTCATACATAAAATGGACGATACATAAAGTATAAGGGGCATTTCACGTGAAGCGGACAACTAAAAAATTTTGATGTTTCAGAATTTATGAATATTTGAGTATGTTATACATGTTCCGAGTTTCATAAGCCTTTGAAGATTTGACGAATTCTCAGTAGGCGCTAATTCGAATACCAATACCCAGCTTAACGAAGTTGAAATTAAATAAATGAAGTAATGGATTATATTTTTCATTTTATGGGCTTTTAACTAAATATTCGAGAATGTGAAAAAAATGAGTTTTTTTTATTTTCACAAACACGACACACACAAGTTCTTAGTGCACCTACATATATTGCTCACAAAGTTTTAAAAATGGGATTAACCAATAATAAACATCGCCCTGATGTTTATTATTGGTTTCTAACTTGTCATAACTGTATTTTAAAGATAATTCAGTCCATTTATTTATGATTTTTTACAATTCTATAAGTCTTGTTTGTAAATAGTATTCGAAGTATATTGCTACTTGTCAAATCTTTAAAGCCTCATAATTCGGAAATCATACGAAACACGATAAAAAATATTATGCACGTATATCGAGAATATAGATATGTTTAACATTCTCAAATATTACTAAAATCGGAAACATCGAAATTTTTTAGTTGTCTGCTTCACGTGAAATGCTCCATAAACTAAATTCTATGAAAACACTTATAGGAACACGAATTTAACGAAAAAAAATTGAATTATTATTTAAATCATTATTTTTATACTGTCAGCATTGGCTGACAATCAATGAGCAATATTATATCGAAATCCGTCGGTTGACCATCAACAGGTTCACTAATTTTTACTTGCTGCAAATTGATATTGTTTTTCTTTGGCCTTACTGATAAAGACCTTACAATTATATTTTTTTAACATATATCTCTCGCCATATATCCAGATTACTCATATTAGCGATGAAAAAAAAAATACTGTGATATTCAATCCATACAATATTACTTACAAAAGACTGGCCTCACAGTCATTAAAACTCATTTGAGCATACCATATAAAATTTATAACAAACATTGTAACCAATAAAATATCACTGAATATAAATTTATGAGTTGTTAAGCACAAACGACGTCAGCTGTTCGAAGCATGTGAGTTTGAGTTAAAACTATTACAAATTGAAAATACAATGACTAATTAAGAGACGCAGTTCAATAACAAAGGTAACATTTGACTCCCTAAGAGCATGATAATCATATTGTCAAATGTAGCTAGATACCTACGTGCACAACAATATATAAATAGTGTTATCAAAGCCAAAATCCAACCAAAGACAATACTTTTTTTGTGTGCCCATTGAAAAATTTTACAATATCTACGTGCAACATATAGCATAATATAATAATCAACCAATGATTCTTTGCGGTTAACAAGTAGTATACAATCAAGTTATAAGTAAGCCATGATGTTGTTATAGTGTTCCAATAAAAACGTTTGCTAAAATGGTATTGAGGAAAACAAAATTTATAGCATCATGATGCATCATAAGAAATTTTCGTAATTACAAACGCAATTTTCTTCTGATGCACCATGCATGATGCTATGCCAAATATAAATGTTAGTACTGTCGGTACAAAAACAGCGAAGTGTAATAAGCATTCAATCAATAGTGTTAACTGACATGTTAGATTAACAATCTCTGAAAAGTCTACATAAATAATTTCATAACTAGTATTATTAATAGCTTGGGACTAGACGGTGTTGTGTGATAGTTGTGGAAATAAAAAAAAAATAAAAAAAATATATAACTAGCCTGTTGGTCTAGTGGTTAGTGAACCTGACTGCTATACCGGAGGTCATGGGTTCGATTCCCACCCAGGACATATGTTTGTGTGATGAGCACGATCATTTGTTCTGTGTCTGGGTGTAATTTTATCTATTCTTATGTATGTTTATCAGTTGTCTAGTACCCATAACACAAGCTTTGCTTAGCTTGGGAGTAGACGGCGTTGTCTGATAGTTGTGGAATATTATTATATTATTAATATATAACAATAAGTTAAAATTAGTCATGGCGAATTACAAACGTTCAGATATGCTTGAATCACTTTGTTTAAAATAAGTTTTAAAGTGTTTGTTAATAGTTGACCAGTTTATTTATATTCAATCCTCACTATTATCACGGGTCGTCGGAAGCCAAATTTCTGACAAATAGTCTTGCTGCAAAACAGATAATCGACAAAATAGTTGAGAAGAAGGCTGAAAGCCTTTGGAGTAATGACCCCGTACCGAAAGACGCAGCGTTGGAAGTCTTCCAATAAGGTAGATTAGCAATTAATATATTTCGATGTGGATGAAAACAACTGGGTAAAATAGATGACTACTCAAGCAACTTGCTTCCCATCGGTTTGGGAATTCCACAGGGTAGCACTCTCGGTCCGACACTGTTTAGTTTTTACATGAATAAAATAAACGATTAAAAGATGCAGAAATACTATGAAAGGGGACGATATGTTGTTACGATATATGATACGTTGTGGCTTACGAACAACAATCTGAAACAAACATTCATATTGCAAGTCCAGCAAAGGTTCTTTCAATTTGAATATGAAGAAGGTTCAGAGATGTCGATATTTGTATCGAAGATACAAGAGTTCCAAAATCAATTAGTTCATTGAAAATGTATCTGACAAGTTGTGGTCATCACCAAGATATGCGAGTCCTGATGACAAACGGACTTATGATAACTTAGTGGCCAGGTTGATGACAGAAGAGGAAAGGATAAAGGGAAAAAGTGGTGGTGAAAATTCGCAATCATCTGCTGCTTGCTAAGAAAACGGTCAACAAGAAATCTGTCAAATGTAATAAACTTGGAAATTATCAAAGTGAATGCAAATGTAATGCAAGTGCAAGTACAAATTGCCAAGGTAATTATAACAACAATGACATGCTCTCCTAGAGACGGGCCCGTGTCCTAGTAGTGGGAACATTAAAAAAAAGCTGATGATGATGATGATCAATACGAAACAAAAACATTAATAATTTCATAAGATTTTAAACGACAAAAGATATAAATTTTATTATCACAACATTTTTGAATAAGTAAGTAGTACATAGTTCGCTATGATATTAAAATGTTTCGCATATTAAGTTGTTTTCATTTTTGGGAAAGTTTTACTTCGACAAAGTCGTCATTTTTAAGAAATCACACTAATTAAATATACAATCACATAAATTAAAACTAGTTATAAACTAACACTTATAACTTATTTCAATTATACAAGTTTTAATTATCATTTAAAGCATCATTTTTGTGGCGTCAGCTAGCCAGCAACATTCCTTCAACCATTTACACATCCAAATACATCGGTCGACCATCAACATGTTCACAAATAATTACTTGCTGCAAATTGACATCATTATTTTTAGGTCTAACTGATAAAGATCTTTCATTAATTTTTTTAACAAAAAACTCACACCATATCTCCCGATTACTCCTTACAACGACGAAAAAAATATTTAATACTGTGATATTCGAACCAGACAATATTATTTGCAGAAGTATGGCTAAACAACCATTTAAACTCCTGTGAGTACGCCATATAAGTTTAACGACAAACATTGTTACCAATAAAATATCACTGGATATAAATATAAGAGTTGCTAAGTACAAACGATGCCAGTTGTCTGTAACTGTATGTGCATTTGAGTTAAAACTACGACAAATTGAAAATACAATAAATAAATAAAAAATACAGTTTACTATCAAAGGCAAAATTAGACTTATTACTCGCAAGATAATCCCTGCATCAAACTTGAATAGATATTCACGTGCACAAAAAGATATAGCTGGTGTTATCAAAGCCAGAATCCAACCAAAGAAAGCACTTTTAAGAAACCTCCTTCTAATGTGCCCATTGAAAACTTTTACAATATCTACGTACAGCATATGGCATATAACAATCAACCAATGATTCTTAACTGTTAAAAAGTAGAATAAAATTATATTAAAATTTAGCCATAGTGTTGTGCCATTTTTTTGCGAAAGATATCTATTGTTGTTAATGTAGATCGTATAAACAATATCAAGCAAGACGTTTGCTAAAATAGTGTTGAGGAACACAAAATTTTTGTAATTACGAAATTTTCTTATGAAGCACCACGATGCTACACCAAATATGAACGTTAATAGTGTCGACACAAATATAATATAGTTAAATATAGATTCAATAAAAAATGTTCTCTGACATGTTTGAACAATAGTCACTGAAAAATTGTCATGAATAATTTCATCATTAGTGTTATTATAAGTCATAGTGAATGGCTCCAGCTCAGTTAAGCTTGAATCACTTTATTTCAAGTAAGTTTAAAAGTATTTCGGAATAGTTTACTAGTTTATTTATGATCAATCCTCAATCGATCTCAAACCTTACTCATAAAGAAGTCTCGCTACAGAACAGACCGATGGTCGAAGGGGCTGAAAGATTCTGGAGTGTACTGGAAGATGCAGTGTTGAAAGGCCTTCGAAGTTAGCTGCAATCAGTGTCTTTTGGTGTTGATGACAATGTAGCAGAAGTCACACTTCCAGTTGATTCAAATTTTAAAATAACTGACCGAATATTTAAAAACAGAAAATTTAGTTTGAAGTCGGATTTCGGATAAATATCCGTATGTACTCAAAGCTGAATATGCCCATGTCTACGACTAATCATACAATCATGCATAGAGTAGAAAGGAGTAATATAAGTCTTGTCAACACAAACTAAAAAAAAATACCACATTACAATAAACTAGGTATACAAATTCTTTGGAATAAACTATTTATTGACTGCATGATTGACTGTATACCTAACCTAAAATAGGTTACTAATGACTAAAACTTATTTTTTAGATATATCTTTTTCCCTGGTGGAACAAGGGCTAGAATTTTTCTATTTTGAAATAGAATTATATAACGAATTTTTAAAAGCATAACTATCTCAATCACTTACATTTTTGGCCCAGAAATCCCCGTCTCCTTTCATTATTTGAACTAAAAGGCACTGCCGTTTAAAAGTAAGATGTTGCTTCTAAAACTGTCAATGAATTATAATTTGTGAGTAATAAAGCCACAATGCTTTTACAATTACGTATTTCGTTTACACGTGTAGAATAATTAAAAATTAATGTGGAAAATCTGTATTTGTTGCAACGTTCGTTATTACGCAAACTCAATGAGTAATGACGAAAAGGATAGACTTATTTGTGTTAGTAATAGGATGAGTAAGTGCGGTAGTGAACGTATCTATATTTTCTCAGTTTAAAATTTTAACAAAAATAATCATTGTGAAAATTCGTCATTTCAAACTTTTCCAGATTTCCTAAAAAAAAATATATTTTTCAATTTTTTTTTTAATGATATAACCCTGGTTGTGCTTATCTACGACCCCACCTGATGGTAAGCAGTGATGCAATCGTTTGGTGAATTGCACTAGTTTATTAAGAGTCAATTTACTCTAGCCTTGAAGACGCCTAAATTATAATCGGACGGGAAGAGCGCTGCCGGCAAATTGTTCCAGTCCTTCGATGTACGCGATATAAACGACGAAACGAATCGCTGAGTCCGGCCGTAGAGGTGTTAACAATGTGAGAGTGGACACTCGCAGTACATTTTTTTTAGGTTGGGGGTTAACTTTCACACTACCCAAGCCCCAGTAGGCTTCGACCCTGTGGGCCAATAGGTTTCGACCCTGCTGGACACTCGCCGTACATCAGTTGGCTGATGGTTGAAAGGTGACGGAATCAGATCATATAATTTCTGCGAACCTTCTCCATTTTGCATTTTGTAAAATACTGAAATGCTGGCTACCCTTGCCTGTGCTCAGTCAGTGTCCACGCTTTGAAGTTCCAGGCAGTCAGTACTTCTACCATGAGTTTTAAGCAATAGTATTCGTCGCTACTCGATATCGACGCCGTAAATATTTTGTATGGCAAATTTTGGTTCTGCAAGTGACCGCTAGAGGCGCTGCAAAATTTACCTTACAAAATATTTACGGCGTCGATATCGAGTAGCGACGAATACTATTGCTTAAAACTCATGGTAGAGGTACAGAGCAGTCCGTACGATGGAAGCTTACCTGTACTAGGGCCCGGCGCGAGAGGTCATTGCCGCCGATCGCCCCCACGAGGACACGGTGGTGTTCTGCCCAATCGGGGCACACCTTTACTGTGTGTTCCTCCATTTGAATTTTGTTTGAGTGTTGTTGAATTCCTTGCGAATGTATTCTTGAGTGGACCTCAAGAATACATTCGCAAGGAGTTAATAGAATCATCACACACTTGATTTGATATTTTTCTGCCGTTTTTATAGATAACGGTAGCTGTTCGTGCGCGAGTCCAACTCTCACTTGTCTATGTGTTTGTTTAGTGTGTAAATCTTCCATATAATTTAAATTAATAAATAATTTCAAAATAAAGGTCTGATAATCTCCGTCGTTCAATCCAGGAGACGAAGTAAAAGTTATTTCATGATTTGTTTCCTTCGGGGTTTAAAAAGGATGAGTAAAAAGGTTTTTCCGGGCTTTCCAAATATCGAAAATCAGAATTATTATTCTGATTTTCGATATTTCCGTAGTATTTTCTGTCAATCTTTATGAACTATCATTTATCTCTTTGTTATTGTACAATAATATTGCTTCCGCCCCTCCTAATGGAAGGAAAACAGGAAGATTCGTATTCGATATTTATTGAACGGAATAACCTGAATAAACTAAACTACGTTGCAGGAAATGGTTTTGTTTTCATTCTATTATGTTGAATTCGGTTTTATTATCAAAACCATAATCATGATCATTTTAATCTTGATATGTAACTACTCAAAACCAGGTAAATTATATATTATGGCTTTCTTCTTTGTTATTATCTCGAAAAAACCATAACAGCATTTAGTCGTCCTTTTAATAACAATAAATCATTTTTTGTTATCAGCCATCATCCCTTAGATATATACCTTACAGACTAACATATTATATAAAGTATAAATACAGTGTATAAGACTTAAAAGGGGCTTTAATGTTGTCAGTGTATAAGACTTAAGAGGGGCTTTAATGTTGTCAGTGTATAAGACTTAAGAGGGGCTTTAATGTTGTCAGTGTATAAGACTTAAGAGGGGCTATAATGTTGTCAGTGTATAAGACTTAAGAGGGGCTATAATGTTGTCAGTGTATAAGACTTAAGAGGGGCTTTCCCCACTCGTCTATCGTCAACGTCGAGCATGCGAATCGAATGCGATGTTTGATAAAAAGGCAACGCAAAAAAAGAGGGATAACGTGATTTACTCGAATATTTCACAAAATTTCATCCAGAAAATACGTGTTTTTTTAAAACCCTTAAAAGTTTTTGAGAAAAATTGTCGATTAAATGTGCTATAAAAGTACTTTTTTTATTTTTTTAATATATAAGTAGTACGTTATGGAGGGCCAAAGATCACGTAAAATAGCAGATTTTCAGAGGTTTTTACTGGATTAGTTTTACAAACATCTATGTTTTGATTTCTGTAGAAGCCTAGATAATATCAACATGATTATGATATCTGTGTATCTAAAACATCAGACAAAGATGTGTAATAACATAATAATCACGTAAGAGTGGATTGTGTGAGGAGTGACAAAAAAGAAAAGGGAGTTAGTGATAGCGTGACGAGTGACAGGAGAGAATGGAAGAAAAAAAACTTGTTGCGCCGATCCCAAATAAAACGGGATAAGGGCAGGAAGATGATGATGAATCACGTAAGAGTGATTGTATGACAATCCCGGGTTGGCTGCTCTTAAGACTATGCTAGTAACGCGTCATATTGCACTATATTCACTTCGTGCATCCGAATGCACATAGTATGTACATCCAAACTTCAACCCTTTTATCATAATATAAGTTTGATTTGATGACTTTATGCTAATAATTATATTTTTCTGTAACACAGAGAGCACCACTCGAGCCGAGACCCAGTTCCCTACAGCAGCTGCATTCGCGGCACTCGCTGCTATACTGACGGCGGCAGGCGCCATCGTTGTTCTGGCTATAAGGAAGTAAGTTATTTTAAAATAAACTTAGTCCTACACTAGGAATTACTGATCGAATGAAACACGATTCAAAGCCGAAACCGTAACCGAATGTTTGGTTTCTTTTTCAGTTTCGGCCTTAAACCGAAACCCGAACTGACGTTGTATCAGAATAACTGTCAAAAATAATACATTATGGTACAGATGTGTAACGTACGCGGCGAATAAGTTAAACAATCTTCTACGAAGAACTACTCTAGTAGAACAAACACTCGAATTAATATGCGCATGTACGAAATTAATTTCTTTAAGTAAACGAGTCAATGACCTTGTAGGTAGCTATCGGTCGTTTCGTACTAACTACCTACAGTTCATTGGCCTCGCTCAGCTGACGTAAGTGAATTAAGTGAATTGTGTGACATGTGTGAATTAAGTCGAGTTAAAAAGTAATTTATTTTTCATTTTTATCTTTACAAATCGATAGTGTTTCTTATACCGAATCGACCCTCCGCGGATTTAAAACGACCAAAATTTAACGACGTAGTCATCACCACGCAAAAATAAAAATTTGCCCAGAAAAATTACACCTGCATATAAAAGTTACACCTGCAGTCCCAATTTGAAACAAAGATATTTCATCTCAGATGACACCAATGGTTCTACTCAAATGCATACATAGGTAAGTACCCGTATGCAACTAAGTATCAACTTCAAACTTTGAAACTGTTTGTCAGGTCTGAATTCAGAACTTATTATTTATTAGCTCTATAAGAGCTCTTAGGAGACACCTTTATGCGACTAAGAAGTAATAGTTTGCTGTTTGCATCAATGGAATATAACTGGACTTAGTCTTTAAGAACTACCTATGTCTTTTATAAGAGAGTTAGGTATTTGCATCTGTCTTGAAAGCTAGTCTGATCACAAATTAAATAGTTTAGTCAGTTTTTAAGTTTCTTCTATATAGATTCTGTATAACCAAAAGGTTGTAAAGTGAAATGCGGCGGTGGCTTTTCTGTCTTGAGAACGAGAAAAAGTGGGAGGCGGTCACCTCCTTCCACGAAGCAATAATATGAGCGACGGAGATGGCTAAAACTGTGTAGGAGCAGACCTCCTCACGCCCCAGTCGCCGCCATGGGAGACGTCGTGGGTGGCAGGAGTCGCAGGGCATTTCGCGGACACTGTAGGCAATGTGTAGATTGCCGTCTGGCTGTCCGGTAGGGACCAAGCTCGAGTCAATGGCGTGTTTTGTTCCACGAGCGCCTCAAAGAGAATATGTGTCTGCAAAACGAAAGGGCCTCAATAGAGCTGATGCTTCTAGGGCTTGCGGGAATGTTTCAAAGTGCTGCCGTGGCCTTAAAAAGCAAAGAAAAAAATCTTCTTCTTCTTCTTTGTCGGTATCACTCTTGAGATAGTGGTCATGGTCATCACTTCAGGTGTTGGTGGCAAGCTTCACAACATGCCGCCACTCTTCTCTAATGGCCACCTTCCTCTTGCATTCATGCAGTGATGATGAGTCATTTACTGCCGCTCTTATCTGGTCAGTCCACCTCATAGGCGAGCTTCCTCATGACCTGGTACTCTCAACCTTTTCCCTGGACCATTCATCAAGGAACAAATACATGTGGAAAAGTCAGTAAAAGTCTGACTCGTCATTTAATGATTTGCCACCTCAACAAAAAGTCTGTGGGATTTTTTGGGAAATCCACCGCAGGCTTGGTACACAAGCAGCAACTTAATGATGGGTGGGCTTTTTTTAAGATGGGGAATCATAAAATTACTTCTCCCTCTCTAGGGTTGAGCAGAAGATTGTGTCGGACTTTAATTGACTAAAATCACCTAAGTTCCTTCTTTGCCTGGCGGTTCAAGACCTTAGGGTTCTCTTTCTGAAGTTTATCCATGGCCCCAGTGGGCTTCGGGCCTGCTGGACGCTTAAGCGGCTGGAAATTCAGGTCGGGATCCTGGTGGCTGGGGCGTGATGATGTTCATTTCCTTATTCTTCGCTAGCTAAGGTAGGGTGAGCTTAGGAATAAATTGACTGATATCTTAGTCGTGTATAATGAAGTGGATTTAAAACAAAACGGACTAAGCATATTGTTGAGGTAATGTTGATTGCTATGATAATAACATCAGGCGTTAAAGCATTTGAATTTTTGACTCGGAAAAAAATCTCGATGCTTTACGTATAGTATATAGAATGTGATAGAAAATGATAAATTTTGTAATTTGTTTTTTTTTCTGCAATTTTCACACAATGTTATTTAGTAGCAAACTAAGCAGAGCTTGTGCTATGAGGCAACTGATAAACATACTTATATTTCTAAATACATACGTAAAGGATTGAGAGCAGTGGTGGCCGAGTGGTAACGGCCCCAATCTACGAGTCGTAGTTCGCGGGTTCAAACCCAGCCAGGCGCATTACTTTGTGTAATCTATTTCATAACCACTGCTCTCAAAACGGTGAAGGAAATCATTGTGAGGAAACCGGCATTCGAACTCATGTGACATCCACCAAACGGCATTGGGCCCGCGTGGTAGATTACGGCCCATTCCCTGCCCTAGAGAGGAGGCCGGAGTCCCAGCAGTTGGAACATTAAAAGGCTGATGATGATGAGGATGACATACATAAAAAGAAAAAAAATGATCGTTCTCAATACACAAAAATTTGTCTTAGGTGAGAATTGAACCCACAACCCTCGAAATAGAAGTCAGGGCCACTAACCACTAGACCAACAGGCCAGTCAAAGTTGGAGAGTTTGCGTGCGCGGAAATTGCATGACTTGATTCCGCCATCTCCTTTCTAACATCCTGACGTACGGCGAGTATCCACCGTTCCGTTATTGAAACATCTACGGTCCGGACTAAGCGTTTCACTTCGTCGTTTATACCGCGTACATGGAAGAACTGGAACCATTTGCCTGCAGCGGTCTTCTCGTCCGATTATAATTTAGATTTCTTCAAGGCTACAGTGAATAGGCTCTTAATTAACTAGCGCGCCTCACCATCAACGATTGCATCACTAGTTTATATAAATTTAAAAAAAACTCCAGTGTTGCTTTTAGTAAATGTAGGACGAATCAATTCCTTTGATTTTTTTTTAGATGAAAATCTACAAATAACTTTTCTTACTTTTCTTTTTAGGCCTTCACTAACTGAAACCTATCCTTGTACCTTCACGGTAACTCCTTCGTAAAAACCGTAGCTAGCATCGAATTCAAGAGTACGAAACGTCACAATTCCAATGTCAACCAATCAGAATTAAACTCAAGAGTAAGCTCCCAGGCGTGGCCAACCTAAAGAGATGTCACAATCTTTCTCAGGAATAGAAACCTGCATTACCTCTGCAACAGTCACAAAGTCGCCAAGATGTGTTAAAATTGCCTTATTATTAGTCAATTGTTATTTAAGATAAGGTCTCGGTGAATGCCTTCCTTGGCGCTTAGCCAGGTCGCTCCAGCCAAGTTCTATGCCGACCGTACGTTTAATAGTTAGGCAGGGGTTGCTATTGTCTTAAACCGTATTTAGGGAACCTGGGGAACTTGTGGTTGGGTTACGGTCTAGGTCTTTGCATTCATTAGAAGTTATCTATGGTTTATGTTAAGCAGGAAGTTGAAGATAATGAGCAAAGCGAAGATCCTATTATCTGGTCAGCTCACTACATGTTGTTGATCACACTAATTTAATAAGGCGTTTGTTCGTTTGCGTGTATAGAGTACTTTTTTATAAAAGTTACCTATGTTGATATGTTTATAAATCATGATTGCTTTTTTAATATTGATAGGATACGACAATTCTGCTATGTATTTTTGAGGACTACCGTTCTATATCTTCAAAGTTCATTATCAGATCAAAACAATATTGCTATGGGGCCAATTCGGGAGTATAATCTTTCAATCAAGACAAAAAAGAAAATCTGTCCACAATTGACCGAGATATCGAACATAAAACCTATAGGTTAAAAAGGAAGCATGTTCTAGAACCAAAAATTCGAAGACATGTGACAGTCAACTTGAACTGGGCCCACGTGGTGGATTACGGCCCATTCCCTCTCCTAGAGAGGAGGCCTAATTCCCAGCAGTGGGAACATTATAAGGCTGATTATGTCAACTTATTTATAAATAGTTGATCAAGGAAGTTAATTAGAACACAATACGCATAAATTTTAAACCTCCGTAGTTACCAACAAAGCAATGATATTGTTCCCATTGTATATTGTTCTGAAACAGATAATTTGTATGGTGTTCAATGTATGGTTTGTTCATTGCTTGCATACTAATCATATTATTGTATGAACATATCTTTAAACATTACCTCTATAGTGTTCCGTATAATACATATTCAGTAAGTTTATATACCACGCATTCGAAATACGAATTTAATACTTTTATTTGCTCGGCAGGCTTGTTCGAGAGGATCGTGGGGCTCTTTGAAACGGAACCACGGCCCCAACTACCAATTAAAAAAAAAGAATAAAAATATTTTTGGTGGTGTTTTGGGACCACAACAAAAAAAGGCTTTAAAGTACAGTAACCAAAAAATAAACTAAAAGGCCAGCGACCTTGAGCGAACAAAAGAGATGCTAGCGTCGCTCCCCACGTATCAAGATTTTTTGAATTTATATGTCCTTCATTTATTAAACGCAATATGAATATAAGCAGTATCAAAAGAATGGTAATTAAAGTATCTTTTAGTTTGTCAAAGTTTCATTAAAATATACCCAATGGTTTTTGCCTGGTTTTCGGTTTTTTGACAGAATAAGACATACTTAACTTTGAAAATAAATTAAGCCAAGTTCTATGAAAAAAAAAAAATCGTATATCAAGTAAAACATACGGGCTAGCTGTTTAGAAGTGATGTTAGATTTAACCCTTTGAATACCGTAATTAGAGACTCAATAGAAAGACCGGAGAGTGGTAGAGGTGTGCGGACACCGGGGTGTCCGCTTGGAGCTTGAGTGAAAATCATCAAAAGTCTTAATATCTGCCCCTTAATGTAAGCAGTGAGGGCGTAGTGCACCAAGCTTAATTTGACGAATAAGCGTCTGTGACGCGTCCACGGTCAGTAGGCTCCCGTTTTTACCCTTGAATTACGCAACCTTAAAAAATGTGAATAAAAAAGTAGGTATTGTTAATATTGGGTGACTGGTAATTAATGACCGATAACACATGATTGTAGTCATGATAACAAACAACTTTAACTAAAGGACCAAATCTGAAATCGCTAAAATAATCTACCAAGTTCAGTACATATGTATTATTATTATTTATATGTATTATTTTCTTCTATTATTGTGTTAACATGAATTGTTAAAAAAAAATACATTTTGACCAGTTAGGCGAACATAAATGTACTGACCAGCAGATTTTTGTCGCGATTTTAAATTTTGTCCTGTAGTAAAAGTTGTTTGTTATCATGACTACAATCGTGTGTTAAAGTAGGTATCGGTCACTAACTACCGGCCCCCTTATAAAATTCGCCAATTACCAACGCCCGATGCTCTCATATTAAAAAGTTTTACAAAAAATTGTCCACCTCTGATTTTAGAAGGGGAAATGAAGAGTACATTCTTAGAATCAAGAAAAACATTAATTGTTTTACTTTCTACCGAAAAAACATTTCGTTATTTTCAAAGTATTGTACGACTTCCGCAGGCTCATTGACGAGCAGTTTCAATGAAGACAAAGTATTCTTTTACCGTTATTTTGATATTTATAAGCGAGAAGACAAAAAAGCATTGAAAAAAAAAAACTGAATTGGCAAGCATTTACATTCAGTGTAATTCAAATTCAGAGTCAAAATAAGTCAAGTATTTAGGCGTCTTGCTCGTTTGTAGATTAGAAATTACGGGTTATGGGTCAAAACGGTGAAGGAAAACATCGTGAGGAAACCGGCATGTCCTAGAACCAAAAATTCGAAGACATGTGACATCCACCAATCCGTACTGAGCCTGCGTGGTGGATTACGGCCCATACCCTCTCCTAGAGAGGAGGCCTGAGTTCCAGCAGTGGGAACATTAAAAGGTTGATGATGATGAGGTAAATGACGTAGAACGCTCCATTGAAAATCTATGTGATTTGTGAACTATCTTAATATGTGTTATAATTTAAATTTCAAGTTACAAATAAGCAGCTCGCTGTCCATCCGTCCGGTAACAGACCGGACCGAGCTCAAGTCGTTTACGGCGCGCACTGTTCCCGCGCGCCTCAAGGAGTCGTCAGCAAACTGTAGCCCAGAAAGGTCAAAGCCTAATCTGGGGCTCTGGGGAGGTATGAAAATGCATACCAGGGCCCTGGAACCAGGCAAAGGTGGAACGGGGTAGGTTTTTAGTCAGTAAGAGTCTGCCACTATCTCCAGCGCCCAAGGGCGGGGGATGTCATTAGATGATTTTACCTACTTTAAAAAGAGAAATTGAAAGAAAAAACTTGTATCAAACTAGTAAATTATGTCCTCATAAGTTTGATATAATGGTTACTTTACTCTGTATTTTCTTTGTTAAAATAATTGTTATTTGATGCTATGATTTACTGATAAATCTATTAGTTATTTAATTAATAACTATAAGATTCTGCTGAAATATCCCTTTAGTTTTAAATAGGAGACATCTAGCCCGTTGCGCTAAACTAGTCCGGGTTAATCTACCCATGCACAATTGCACATTTAAAAAAGTAGACGTTTTGGCCCGCTGGCCAGTATTTGCTTGGGCAAGATCTATAGTAAATTATATTTTTTATATCAGACTGAAGAGACTACTAGGAAAATCTTTTTTAGTGCAGCCGTGAGGCACACATAGTGTTGTAGTTTTTATTTATTTATTTTATTTAAGTTTTCTTAAGTGCGTGTGTGGAGGACTGGTTCGAGACTGCGCGGGATAAGAATGTCTGGAAGGATTTGGGGGAGGCCTTTGCCCAGCAGTGGGACAGTAATGGCTAGAAAAAAAAGTGTGTTATCCTGGTGACTGTCGCCAAATAAATATTTTTTCTTTCTTTCTTTCTTAAGTTCGAACTGAAAAATTATTTTAATGTTGGATAGCCAATTGGGTACCCAACTCTGTTGAGGTATGGTTTTTATTTCATTTATGGCTACTTTTTGTTTGTTATTTTTCAGAAACAAAATAGGAAGTTGTTTCTATAACGGTCATTAGCGAATGTATTATTATTATTTTTTTGTAAGTGATTATACAGCGGTCGAGGGAGGTGTGGAAACAATACTGGCCAACCAGAACAAACTATCGCGTCATTCAGCTACTTGATTGGCTGACGATGACGCGGCCGAATCGCGATCGGATATTGATTCAAAACATAGAACACACTAAAAGAAGTCTAGTATCGAGGAAGGCTATAGATTACACTAGCCTCAGCCAGTGGCTTCGCTCGCGTGAAAATCGGTTTACCCCCTTAGGGATAGCATAGCATAGCATATCATCAGCCTTATAATGTTCCCACTGCTGAGACCCAGGCCTCTCTAGGAATGGGCCGCAATCCACTACGCGGGCCCAATGCGGTTTGGTGAACGACACATGTCTTCGAATTTTTGGTTCTTGGATTTGCCGGTTTCCTCACGATGTTTCACCGTTTTGAGAGCAGTGGTTATGAAATAAATTACACAAAATAATGCGCCTGGCTGGGTTAGAACCCGCGACCTACAACTCGTAAGTCGGAGCCGTTACCATTCGGCTACCACTGCTCTAGATCTCTATTTTTTGGGATATAATTTCGTAAAAACCGTTTTTAGCGAATATCTACAACCTATAAGGAACCTACCTGCCAAATTTTAAGTTTGTAGGTGTTATAGTTTCTGAGATTTCGTGATTAATCAGTGAGTGGAATTTCGCTTTTATACATAAAGATGGCGTCACAGCAGGAAACAAAGTCGCGGGAGACAGCTAGTACTTTACGTGTATATTAGAGTACAATTGCCAACTCTGACTTTACCAGAATTATAGACTACAAACACTACTGATAATAATATTTAATTTCCGACCACAAAGCCATTTTGACTCTACCTATTTCATCCTAATGAATTATCTTAACAACAGGCGCGGAGAAACCACGACCACCAGCAAGCGACCATCACAAAGTGTGGTGCAGGTGGACGCACAGGGGAGGAGGTTCCTCATCGCGTACCCTGCGCCCGCAGACAAGCTGGAGACCAAGCCGGATATACTGAACCCTAAGGCTGGTGAGTATGAGCGACTTTCACAGGGCGTGGTGAAAATGGACGCAAAGGGGAGGAGGTTCCTTATCGCGTACCCTGCGCCCGCAGACGAGCTGGAGACCAAGCCGGACATACTGAACCCTAAGGCTGGTGAGTATGACCTGCGACCGCGACTTTCACAGGTATGCTGGAGATGGATGCATAAGGGAGGAGAGGTCCCTTTGCGTACCATACTTATCTATACAAACTGGAGATAAAGCCCGCCATGCTTAACCCTAAGTCTGGTGAGTATGAGCGACCTTTTCAGAGTGTGGTGAAGATGGATGCACAGGGTAGGATGTTCTTCATCGCATACCCTGCGCCCACAGACCAGCTGGAGTCCAAACCGGACATGCTGAACCCTAAGGCTGGTGAGTATGAGCGGATCTTATAGAGTGTGGTGGAGATGGGTGCATAAGGGAAGAGTGGTCCCTTTGCGTACCATACTTACATATACAAACTGGAGATAAAGCCCGCCATTCTTAACCCTAAGTCGGATGAGTATGAGCAACCTTCTCAGAGTGTGTTGAAGATGGACGCACAGGGGAGGAAGTTCTTAATCGCATACCAACCTTTCGCCCGAAGACAAGCTGGAGACCAAGCCGGACGTACTAAACCCCAAGGCTGGTGAGTATGAGCGACTTTCAGGGTGTGGTGGAGATGGATACAAAAGGGAGGAGGTCTTTTAGCGTACCACGCGTGTGCAGTTAAACAGAAGACTAAAATTATCTCTTCTTTTTCTTGTTTTCGTGTTGATATACTTTTCTATCTTTCTTCTTTTTCTTTTTTATTAATTGATGTACTCAATTTTTTTTTTTTTTTAACCAGTATTTGGCAACCTGTACAGCTCTTAAATTCTGAAAAGCAGGTGATTTTGCAGAATAGGCAGCATAGCAGGGGATGCAAGTCCTGTATAGCAGCTCCACACTGGCACTGTATTAGAAATGGGTCGAGGATGGCCCTCTTTGCCCAGATTGTCTTTATAGCGGCCAATCTGGGTCTGCAGTCAGTTAATAGATTATCAGATTTTCTCTACTGCCAAAAATACATTTCAGGAACTGCAAACACCTTTTTTATCTATTCGTGATGATTGCTATACTTGTTTTTGTTAACAAGACAACGAGCCTCCGCGAGTGGTGCTGGAGTCAAGCGACAACAAGAGCTACAGCATCCGGCAGGCCAGCAGTGAGCCTCACAAGTCAGCGTACAGCCCCCCAGCCACAGCTGAGAATATGGTAAGAGACAATACTTGGAGCAAGTAACCCTTGACATGTCCACTTTTTTCTTCTTTCTTTCTTTCTTTCTTTATAATATACAGTATAATATTTTGAAGTGAGCGTGAAACCAACCCGCACTGGGACCACGTGGTGGATTACGGCCCATTCCCTCTCTTAGAGAGGAGGCCTGTGTCCCAGCAGTGGGAACATTAAAAGGCTGATGATAATGAGCGTGAAACAAAACCCAATCTTACTTTTGTTTCACTCAGAGCTCCGCAACTTATTAAATGATGTCTCACCTCAAATAAAAAAGTCCCTCTAAACTAATACTTCGCTGTATTTACGCCAATTCTGTAATTTCAACAACCTTTGGTTCAATTTGTAAACGTTTCAACCCTTTTAACAAGTTAATTTGAGTTTATTTGAAGTCTGAAGTCACTTGTCTGAATTGATATTACGAGTATTCAACTGTAGAAAGTCGTTTGCGTAACATTTCTATAGTAATTTTAATAAGCTTCACATCAAATTACGTTAGTTGTATACTTAATACAAGTAACGTAATTTGATGTAAGCCTCTAGTTATTTTTCTATTTATGTTTATGCGCTTAAAAATTAAGTTAAAATTATTTTGTTGTATTATTTTAGTTTGTAGGGGCATAATAATAATAATAGTCCTCCCATATTGGTTAATCTCAACCGAGGTGGCTAACCTCGGTTGAGGTTTCAGCTAACGATGCAGAAAGCAATCTTATTTATTTATTTGGAAATACATTATAAGCTAAGCACTGGGACCAAAACGCTTATACATACTACGTACTCGCAGTACACAAAAAAACAGGTCCTAACGGAACACTGAAAGTTTGCCAAGTTTCTGTTCCGGATTCGTGCGGAGGATTCGCCCGGGTGTCGCCACTGTGCGGAACACCCGGAGGACACGGTGGAGCATACTGTAGAGGTGTGCCCCGCCTGGGCGGAGCATCGCCGTGTCCTCGTGGGGGCAATAGGCGGCAGCGATCTCTCTCGCCGGGCCTTGGTTCAGGCCATGGTCCGGAGTGAGGAGAGATGGCAGGCGGTCGCCTCATTCTGCGAAGCAGTAATGCTAGCAAAGGAGGAGGCCGACCGCATCAGGCAGAGGCAACGGGGCGCTCGCCCCAGCCGCCGCCGGGATTCCGATCCCGATTTCCGACCACCGTAGGCGCGGGCTTGCGGACGGCGTGCAGTGGGTAGCACGCTGTCCGATCGTCCGGTAACATACCGGACCGAGCCCAAGTCGTCGACAGCGCGTTCTGTTCCCGCGCGCCTCAAGGAGCTGTCAGCAAACCGTAGAGGCCCAGCCTGCTACCTGCAGGCAGGCAGGGCCGAAGCCTGCTGGGGTTAAGGGCCGTTTTCTGAGAGGAAGGCTCAGCCCCGGCATGATAGGCAACGAAGGAACGGGGTAGGTTTTTAGTCAGTAAGAGTCTGACACTACTTCCCGCTCCACCCAAGGGCGGGACCTGTCATTGGATGATTTTACCTACCACAAAAAAAAAAAATGGCATTAATTGCAATTATTCTGCACAAATAAGCCATGCAGAATAAAAATAAAAATGTAAGACAAATCATACCAAATAAATTTTCATATAAAATTGTCATACAGATCAAATAAAAAAAAAACAAACATTAAAAAAATAGTCATAAAGAAAAAATCTACATACGGAATAAAATTTAAAAAAGGACAAGGTTATTCACATATACATAAAAATGTGTAATAACGTCATAAATACGTATGAGCGATACGTATTTATAAAGTTATTACACATTTTTTATCATATATTTTGAAAATATGTTGTGGATAATTAAAAAATTGTGTGAAACTAATCCAGTAAAGACCTCTGAAAATCAGCTATTTCTTGTGAACTTTGACTTTTCATAACGTACTCATAGATTTAAAAAGTAAAAAAATATATAAAAACTTAATCAAGATTCTGAATGACGAAAATTTTTGTTAATGTAATTTAGATTTATTTTTAAAACACGTATGTGTTTTAGGCACATGAGTGCCAGTAGAGCTTTCAAGTGTTATCTCTGTTTTCGCGTTGCCTTTTTATCAAACATTGCATTGGGTTATGTTGGATGAACTAAAAAGCTTTGACACCATGTTTAATTTGAGAATAGATGAGTTGGGGACCCTCTTAAGAGTAACTAGTAGCACATTTTTTTTTAACACTTCGATCCACAACTACCCAACTTGTTCATACAAAAGTAGACTCTAAACATCGGAATTAAGGCCTATAGTGGCGTGCATGTGAGAGGACACCGGTGTCCTCTGAGCTAGGACAGATTAATAGCGATTAAAAAAAATGTGCTTTAATCCCTATTTTTTATTGGAACATTAAGAAAAATCATCTTGGGAATTATTACTGAAAACATCTTGCAAATGGGAATTTCAAATTTCCGGATTCCTGTTGCATTTAGAAACTCGACAACAAAACTACAACAAAACTCATAAAATAATGTCTTTTTTTTTTGTTTCAGATTCCAGAAAGATAGCATACGGATGAAAACCAGAGTGATTTGTAAATAAATGATCCAAAGACTATAATAAATTGTAAATTCAAAGGATGCCAACAATTATTTATAGTTATTAAGATAATTATAGAATTTATAGACGAACTCTTCCATATCAATTTAACTACTTCTAAGTTATTGAGATTATCTTCTGCGAGGCGTTTTTAACAAACTATATTAAAAATACAAAATGAGTTTGTAAATAGTTATAATTTAAAACCATGAAGAATATCATGCATATCTTCAAATATAAATATCATAATATCATAAATCTACAAAATGAAAATATCATTATTTAAAAAAAAAACGCCTTCATGATTAACAATCTCAGAAAATTATATTTAAGAGAAAACTATGTGAATATTATAATGAACGTTGGATTATCAAATAAACTTACGGTTTTCAAACGTGTCTTAATTATTTATCTCTCGATGAAAAAACTCTTCAAAAGCATCGTGATCTTTCTGCTCATGTAACTCATCGTCCTCTTTACTATCTGACCCCGAGTCGTCGACAGGCGGCGGGAAGTTATTCCACGTGCGCCTCAAAGCGATATCAGCAAATCTGTAGGGGCCCAGCAGAGCTGATGCATGCTAGGGACTTGGAAAAACTTCTGAAAAGGAAATCTGTCGTTATAGAACGCTAAGGGCAACACAAGGAATATAGGTGTGGTTTTAGTAAATCTAACATTCCCTCTCGCTACACTCGGGAGTGGGAGAAGTCTTTTGATGATTTTCCACCAAACAAAACAACCGTAAGCGCAGGCTTGCGAACGGCGGGCAATGGGTAGCTCGCTGTCCGTCCGTCCGGTAACAGACCAGACCGAGCCCGTCGTTTACGGCGCGCACTGTTCCCGCGCGCCTCAAGAAGTCGTCAGCAAACTGTAGGGGCCCAGTAGGGTCGAAGCCTAATCTAGGGCTCTGGCGAGGTATGAAAATGCATACCAGGGCCCTGGAACCAAGGCAAAGGAGGAACAGGGTAGATTTTTAGTCAGTGAGAGTCTGACACTATCTCCCGCTCCACCCAAGGGCGGGGGATGTCATTGGATGATTTTTCCTACTTTACAAAAAAAAAAACCATACAAAGCATGTTAAAGCTTTATGTTAAAGCTAAACTTAATCCAACCGGTAAAAGCTACCATAAGCCATCCAACTTTAGGATTTTATTTTCACACTGCAATGAAAAGAAAATTACGGAGTGCTGCTTATTATTCGAAGCGGGTAAGTACTTCCAAGACGAGGATTACTGCTCTTTTAGAAGATAAAATGTTAAGACTGACTCTCTTTACTTTTGTCCCGTGCCTTAAAGCATGTGACATCTACTAATTCGTATTGGGTCCGAGTGGTGTATGACGGCCTATTCCCTCTTCTTCTTAATTCTATAACATATCTAATAGTATATATGGAGATACAGACAGTTCATGTACAAAGGCGAGCTTAACTCAGCAATGAGTTTTCTCTCAGCAAACCCTTTGAGTTATAGAGAGAAAACATATTCGAGGCTAGGATCTAGTGCACAATAATAACCTACATAATAAGTCTAATATATAATTATATAATACATACTATATATACAATAATATTATGTCAATAATGTTGGAATCTTATTGTTTGGATAAGGTTTTCAAATGACAATATCACTTGTTGTCGTGTATGACAGCTGATATTTTAAAGTTAGAAATAACTGTAGTCTAGATGGCGTTAGTTTTGATATCTGTTTGTTTTGTCAAATGACGATTTTACATTTAAAGTGGTGCATTAAATAATTCTTGAACTTTATGTGACATTAAATCAAATGTTTCAGACATTTATATTTTTGTAAGGATTTTTCTGGTTGTCTTTATACATATACTTTCTTGAATAAATAGTTAACTGTTTCTGCCAAGATGGCGGTAGATCCGGTCCTCAATTTTATTAATAGCGGGTGTTCGCACCCACTAGCGTAGTCGGTTGTCGATTTTAGAAAGGGCAAGTCAAGGAAATAAAAGTGCTGTGTGGATAAAGTCAGTAATGTTGAATTAGTGATCCAACAATTCAGAAGCGGGATATTAATAGTTAGTCGGTTATACCAGCCAATTATATCCAGGCCCACATACGTAAGTTTGGTTGTTCTGATTTGACGCTGTCATAGGGTAAGAAAACTAATTTTATTTTCTACCTGTTTTTTCTTTTTCTTCCTTTTTGTAATGTTCCTGTATTTAAAAGATAACTGTCAAATATCGCCTGCCACTCCTCCTCGATAACCGGGCGTTGTGGCATATCTTGGAGGAGGCTTATTTTGTCTAGTATTGGAAGTCTTTCGGCCGAAATGGTGATGATAATGATGATCTGAAGGCTGCTTGTTCACACACGTTTTGTCGTGTAAAAATCTACGTTTAATTCACCGTGTTTAGGCACGACTGTCAGTGTTGTTTGCGTCACTGAGAGAGCTTGTTGATAAAAAAGATGCATAAAGGTCGTGGGTTTAATTCCCAACCAGGACAAATGTTTGTGTGATGAGCACGATAATTTTTTCTGTTATTTAGAAATATGTATGTATGTGTTTATCACTTGTCTAGTACTCATAACACAAGCTCTGCTTAGCTTATGACTAGACGGCGTTGTGTGATAGTTGTGGAATATATATTATATTATTATATTATATTAAACGACAGCAGAGGTATCGTACTGGGACAAAACGTATGTGAACAAATACGCAATGCCAATTAACCGTAGATTTTTACGGCGAAAAACATGTGTGTACAACCGATTTAACTAGTTAATTTTTTTTAAACCGAATTTAAAAAAATAAATTTATATGCCTAACGACTTCCCAGTATTGAAATAAAGTCCAGTTCAGAAAATAAATAATGTAAGAATAAAAGCGAAAAGTCATTAACTTGAGTAACATCTACATTTAAAAATGAGTCAGTGTTTACAAAAGTCACGTTGCCAGAAAAGTAAAAGAATTTCTTCAACAAACTCACCGTTTCGGAAAAAGTAAAAAGGTGAAGTAAGCAATGATCTTGCTATTTTAGTCACCTTCTGTCCATTTTTACAATATTGAAATGTTTGTTAGACATTAAGAAACGCAATCTCTAAATTGTATCTCTTTTTCAATAATTTTGATTATTAATTAACCCCCGACGGAAAAGAGGGGTGTTATAAGTTTGACCTGTCTGTCTGTCTGTGTGTCTGTCCGTAGCATCGTAGCGCCCAAACGAATAGATCGATTTTGATGCGGTTTTTTTTGTTTGAAAGCTGGCATTAAGCCGAGATGGTTCTACAATTTATGAAGATCTGTCCTTAAGGAGGTGTAGCCGCCGTGCCGCCGCGCCGAATGCCGGTTGCCAGTACCTCGGAACCGGTTAGCACGTTTTCGACAATTTCATGAAAAGAAACAGTGAAGCAATACGTTTTCGACAATTTCATGAAAAGAAACAGTGAAGCAATACGTTTTCGACAATGTCATGAAAAGAAACAGTGAAGCAATACGTTTTCGACAATGTCATGAAAAGAAATAGGATGAGCTTGTAAGCGTTAGCAGAGCAAGGCAGAAGCTCCAGCATGTGGCCTTCACTTCAAGCTTCGTAGCGGCGCGGATGGAACACGTAGGCTCTCGCAGCGGAGGTCTGCACTCGACGACGTAGCCCGGCGAAAAGGACTGCGCGAGCGAGCGACTCATATTTATAGATTCGCGGCAGAATAGTGCCGTGTGCAAAATAGCGCCCCCGCGCCCCCGCGCCCCGCGCGCGCGCGCGTCGCTATTGGTGGACTTAACGTAGGGTAATAATGAATGATGCATATATAAGTAGGGTGTTTTTTTGAAAATAGACGAGATATCATCAGACCTCAACCGTTGTTTTATTTTCGACTACAAGACCCAGGTCTAGTTAGCAACTCAACGCTAAAGAGGTATATTAAACACTTTTAATGCGCATTTACTTTACTTTCAATCATTTGTGTGTCCTAATATTTGAAATACTCATTGTATATGATGGTGCTACTGAGCTGCTCTAGTGATGTAGCTCGAAGGTAGAAGACGTAGCTCTGAATTGTTTATTAGTAAACCCATCGAGTTTGGGCTCATTGGATTCGTCTTGATTAGTGCTATACAATTCATATTGTTGACAAGGACTGTCGGAGATTTTTTTTTTTTTTTATACTTGTTAGAATATTTAATTTGTATAAAAACAGAAGAAAATGGTTCTGGTTGTGGCTGTAATTCGTAAACTCGGGTCCAAGACCCGTGTACCAAGCTTCGGACAACGTACTATCAAACACACTTCCGCCTGACCTCCATTAAGTTCATTTTTGCTTGCACTCGAAACGAAAACTGCAAAGGATTTTGTTTAGCGCCGCGTCGCAGGATTCGAGCGAATATTTTTTTTAAATGATCAGGTAGAAATGACCGCGATAGTACCTAGATGGTAAAACCTACCATGTAGGTTATCCGAATCTTGGTATCTCTAAAGGTACTTGGTAGGTAGGTTTTTTTTATGGTAGGTAAAATCATCAAATGACAAATCCCGCCCTTGGGTGGAGCGGGAGATATATATAGATAGGTATTTTTTATTATTATTTAGAGTCAGTGTTTCTAGCTGTTATTTTAGGATATGCGCCATGTTTGTGGCAAATAAACTCTTTTTCTTTCTTTCTTATTTAGATATAAGTCAGTTTATCAGTTGTCTAGTACTTATAACACAAGCTCTGCTTAGCTTGTGCCTAGACGGCGTTGCATGATAGTTGTGGAATATTATTATTGTTATACTCACTATCCATAATTCCAAAGCGGAACCATCTTCAAACCTACAATTTCCACTGACATACTAACTTCTCAAGTGAATGAAATAAATAAAATTGAATAGTTGGCCCCCGGGACTTTGGCGTATGATTGGATGCCGGCTTATCGAGATACATAAACTAACTTAATATCACGGCTTGTTTCATAACCGCTGAGGACTATGGCAGGGTTGATAATATGGAGGAACTATGTCTGTCTTGAATGTGTTGTCATAATATCTAAGTTAGATATTTCTGCCGGCTTTTGGGTATGGAAATGGTAGTTTGGTAAATATTCATAGTTGTTTTGATGCGATGTGTGAGTCGCCGGTTTATGATCAAAACAGCCCTCCTAGCCGAGTTACAATCGTTTTGTTTACTGTGAACGTTTGGAGTTGACCATGCCCCCAATTCTTTTGTTCTGACGTCATCTCAACAGCTTTTGGCGGCGACTGGGGCATGAGCCTTTGTCTGATGCGGTTGGCCTCCTCCTTCGCTAGCATTACTGCTTCGCAGAAGGAGGCGACCGCCTGTCACCCCTCCTCGCTCCGGAACATGGCTAGTACCAAGCCACCGATTACCCCCACTAGGACACAGCAATGCTCTGCCCAGGGGGGGCACACCTCTACCGTGTCCTCCGGGCGGGCCACACAAGGCTTTGAAGCTTCGCCTCGACGAGTATTTATCATCTTGGCTCGCTTCTCAATTGACTTAAGTGCCTTAAGCTGGTATCTGGCAGATCCGTCCCAAAGATGAGGGCAGTCACACGATCAAACTTACGCTTGATAAACTTTGTAAATCTTTGGTATGCAGCCTTTCAGTATTTTACAGGATGCATTTTGGAGAGTGTGAGCAGGGAATTACATTACTTGATTTCACCATCACCTATATACCATGGAGCCACCCGACGTACGACAAGTGTCTACTCTTACATCGTTGATACCTTTACGGTCCGGACTAAGCGTTTCGCCTCGTCGTTTATTAAAAGGATTGTATTTCGTCAGATTATAATTGAGGTGTCTTCGAGGCTAGAGTGAATAGGCTTTTAATAAACTGGTGCGATTCTCCATCAAGGATTGCATCACTGCTTACCATCAGGTGAGATCGCATCAAGCACTATTTTCATATCATTGAAAACAAACCAAACATTATAATTTTACATTTGAAATTTGGCATAGCATAGCATAATCAGCCTTTTAATGTTCCCACTGCTGGGACTCAAGCCTCCTCTCTAGAAAAAGGAATGGGCCGTAATCTGTCACACGGGTCCTAGTGCGGGTTGGTGAATGTAACATGTCTTCGAATTTTTGATTCTAGGACATGCCGGTTTCCTCACGATGTTTGACTTCACCAATTTGAGAGCAGTGGTGATGGAATAAATTACTTAAAGTAATGCGCCTGGTTGGGTTTGAACCCGCGGCCTACAGCTTGGTAGTCGGGGCTGTTACCACACGGCCACTACTGCTATCATTTAAAATTTACTAAAAAGCAAAGCATCATAAATGATATTTATTTAGCAAATAGGTTTTAAAAAACACTTTTACATATCAATATTTTTTTTCGTCAGTTTAAATTAGATGAGGCAGGTATTTCCTAGCTGACTACCCTGAGAAGAAACACCGAAACAAACTCAGGGGTCACAGTTTCTTTTAAAGTCCATACAGTTTTGTAATAGTCAGATCACATGAGAACTATGCAGATTTGTCTGAGATGGTCTTTTGAAGAAAGAACCATACAGATTTGAGTGGACCTGTCCAGTCAATGCAAGCATTTGTCAGTATTCGTATATCATAGCTTTACAATAGTACCTAGTATAGGAACTATATATAGTC
This sequence comes from Leucania comma, assembly GCA_958295575.1. Classification (NCBI taxonomy): domain Eukaryota; kingdom Metazoa; phylum Arthropoda; class Insecta; order Lepidoptera; family Noctuidae; genus Leucania; species Leucania comma. The sequence continues at coordinate 3,082,440 of OY282484.1, forward strand.
CCCAACAGTAATAGGCATTAGGAAGCAAACGATGCTGTGTATCCAATTCGAAGTCTTCAGGGATGGCCATCATCCCAGTTTATGTTACATACCTACCATAATAATATATTGTTTCTAATTGCGGATACTCTACCCCAAACAATTACCTCGGCGTGTATCGGCAGTTCTATGATAAGCAAGAGAGCTATTACTACGAATGGGGTTCGTAAGTTATTACAGTTAAGTTTAAGTTTACTTACTACAGTATGGTAAGGTACTAGAGGTTTGAATGTAAGGACAGAGGATATTGTGTTGAAATTTGGTTCTCAAACAAATATTTTTATTTCACATAGGCCTACATGGGCACTTATAAAACGTCAGAAGCTACCGCACAGTTCCAATTGGTCGTTTCCTATGGAGAAGAACCGGCAAGAAACTCTATGGTTACTCTTTTAAAAAAGTAATTGTTTCTACAATATTTCTATATTACAGTATTTATAGATATGAGAGGACAATGTAGACCGGTCAGCTTTGTACTCAAAAGCACAATAAAAAAGAAGGTTATTCGAAAGAGTTATTTATTTATCTATTTGATTTATCATAATATTCATCTACACACATAAAATAAAAGACAAGAAGATAGAAACAGTAAATAGGTGCAAAGGCGATGCTTAGGTATTTCTTTAAAAATCTTTTTCAAACAAATACTTGCAAAAGGAAAGTTGGTGAAAATAGAGATGACACACAAAACAGTCAATAAAATAATTTGACATATACTTAAAGTGAGCATAGTAGCATAGCATCAGCCTTATAATGTTCCCATTGCTGTTACTCTGGCCTCCTCTCTAGAAAAGAAAATGGGCCGTAATCCACCACGCGGGCCCAGTGCGGATTAGTGGATGTCACATGTCTTCGACTTTTTGGTTCTAGGACATGCCGGTTTCTTCACGATGTTTTCCTTCGCCGTTTTGGGATCAATAAAAGTTATACTATCATAATCACTGATATCAAAGTTTGTACAGGGTGGCGCAAAATTAATGTTATAATTTAAATTGACTCCCAATTATTTAGAAAAATAAAGGATTTTGTTTTCATGAAAGTTGACTTGAAAGTGTCAAATTGATAATAATTAATTGGAAAAATCATAGCGCGCAAATGGCCACCTCTCGAGTTGATGCACGATACTCGTTTTACGGCAGTATAAATTGTTGCTCGCAAAACTTCTGGCTCCATATTATGTGCGATTTCTTCTCAATGTTAACACTTTCAAAACTTACGAGGTTCGTGGTTTGTCGTGGTAAACAGAAAAAATCTAGATGGCCAGTTCAAATCTTAAAAAAATAGATTGAAAATTTGCCAAATTAGCAGTAACAATAATTCCATGTTTTCGAGGTGTGTACCGCTGTGGCTTGTGGAGAACTAATTCTCTATCGTCATCAGCCACTGGGACACAGGCCTCCTCTCTAAGAGAGGGAATGCGCCTTAATCCACCGAATATGAATCGAAGAGCAGTGGTAGCCGAGTGTCAGCGGCCCCGACTTACGAGTTGTAGGTAGCGGGTTCAAACCCGGCCAGGCGCATTACTTTGTGTAATTTATTTCATCACCATTGCTCTCAAAACAGTGAAGGAAAACATCGTGAGGACACCGGCATGTCCTAGAAATTCTCTATATCTCTACAGTGTACCTGTTAAAGCACTTTGTCGATTCTTTCGGCTTCACTCGAAAGAATCGTCAATCTAAAGTGGTAGACGGCAGAGCAGATTGCTCGTAGAACGGATGTTCGAGGTTCTAGAGTGGCGATCGCGCACCAGAAAACGCAGTGTTGGAAGACCTTCCACAAGGTGAACCGATGACTTGGTGAGAGTCGCTGGTAGGCGGTGGATGCAAGATGCAAAGGACCGTTCGTTGTGGCAAAACTTGGGGGAGGCCTATGTCCAACAGTGGACGTCTCTCGGCTGAAATGATGATGATAGTGAAATTTGGCACCATCTGCTAAAACACAACGCCTTAAGCGTTCAAATTATGCGCCACCCGTAACATAAATTCGTCATACTGACCAATGGAAAATCATGTCAGGCATACGGTAGGTATATATATATTTTCATTCACTTAATCCCCCTTCTGTCCACCCCGGAGACGTAAAAAAAAAACAACAAAAGAAAACACACGACATTTTTGATTCAATTATATTTTGATCAGAGTACATCATTCAAATCCCAGGGTATTGGTGGAGGGCAGAGGTGATATATTCATCCACTCTGTATCGATTCAAATCAATTATTCGATTTATTTGTTACTCGCAATAAATCGAGAGCTTTACTCGAGGTATCGAGTCGTTTACAGATAGGAACCAAAATATTTATGGGCAATGTCTGAATTGTGTTGGTATAATTATTGCCTTTATTAAATTGCATTGCAAAATACATGACTAGGTGCTTTTATAATAGATGTGACAAGAAATATGTAATTAAGAACGGCTAAATTTTGATCGTTTTAATCCCGTGGTGTGTCAATTCGGTACATGAAATACTATCGATTTGTAAAGAGAAAATTAAAGAAAGTGCTTTTTTTAAACTCGAATTAATGTACGCATGTACGAAATTAATTTCTTTAAGTAAACGTCAGCTGAGCGAGGCCAATGAATTGTAGGTAGTTAGTACGCAACGACCGACACCTACCTACAAGTTCATTAACTCGTTTAAAGAAATTAATTTCGTATAGGCGTATATTAATACGAGTTTTTGAAAAAAAGTACTTTATTTTTTTAAATTTTTCTTTACAAATCGATAGTATTTCATGTACCAAATCGACCCTCCGCGGGATTAAAACGACTAAAATTTAACGGTGTATAAAGATAAAATTAAAAAATGAAGTATTTTTTTTAAATTCGAATTAATTTACGCATGTACGAAATTAATTTCTTTAAGTAAACTTCAGCTGAGCGAATCTATGACCAGTAGGTAGTTGTCGATCGTTACGTACTAACTACCTACAGGTCATTCACTCGCTCAGCTGATGTGCGGTTACAAACTATGTTCCACCGAAAACTCGGTGGACCGTAGTTTATAATACTACTTATTCTCTGCCATAGTGCGTGGGCCATGGCGTCCTACATTCCAACCAGCTTACCTCCCTTCAGAAGCATAAGTCCTTTCAGTTTTTTGGGGCGTCTGTGAGATACTCCTGGGTTCAAAGTATCCTATGTGCTATTCCAGGACATGGTCTACCCGTATGCCAAGTTTCATCGCAAGCCATTCAGCCGTTCGAACTTGAAGAAGTAAACCATACACACACTCTCACATGTGTTTAATCTTCTTGCAACCAAAGGTACAAAGGTGAACTTAATGCCTTAGGCATTCTCTACCAGTCAACCTAGGGTGGTGGAGAGACAATATGGCAGGTGCATAAAAAAAAGAAAAAGCAATTTTGAAAACAAGTATTACAAAATCATAAATAAAGCTAAAACTAAACATACATAATTTTTAATATAATATACACACATAACTCATACATCCTGAGGAAACCGGCATGTCCTAGAACCAAAAATTCGAAGACATGTGACATTCACCAAACCGCACTGGGCCCTCGTGGTGGATTACGGCCCATTCCCTCTCTGGAACATTAAAAGGCTGATGATGATGATGATGACATACATACCTATATATACATATTTACCAAAGTTACAATGAAGGACTTCGCCTTTCACCACTTTTTGGGACTTTCGATTTTATAATATTAATTTGATGAGATATTTCAAACACACAAAAAAAAAAACTCACCTAAATTGATAACTAAACTACAAAGTATGAAAACATAATACCCAATCCGAACCAAAATAGTAACAACATAACAAAAATAAACACTTCACTATAATTTCATAATCTCTTACCGAATCCAAAAAATCCCGAGATCTTTTGTCCCCCACAAAAAAATCTCGAACGAGGCACAAGAGTTCCGTCACATAAAAACTTTCCTTACTATCTCAGCGCCATAAATTGCAATCTGGAAAAGCCTATCGATTTACTTTACTATAATAACAGACTATCGTTTTGTAAGTACTCGGTCAGAGTGATGGGCTTTAGCGGATGCTTAAGGGCTGATTTCACCATTCAATATAAAAACTTAGTTCAACTAAACTGAGCTCAGCGTAATCTAGTTTAAAGTCCCGTGTCGTAAACATGGGCGACAACTAAAGAATTGAAACTGAGTTTAGCGTAAACTAGGTTCCATTCATCGCGGTGAAACGCAAAATGAAGCTATAATCTCGATTATTCGCTCAAATAAACTAATCGCGATTCGTTCAAACAAAACGCAGTTTGAGCGACTAATCGAGATTATAGCTTCATTTTGCGTTTCACCGCGATGAATTGAACCTAGTTTACGCTAAACTCAGTTTCAATTCTTTTGTTGTCGCCCATGTTTACGACGCGGGTCTTTAAACTAGATTACGCTGAGCTCAGTTTAGTTGAACTAAGTTTTTATATTGAATGATGAAATCAGCCCTTAGTGAGAGCATTAATACTGGGTAGATTTTTGAGATGGTTCAGTAATAGCAGGTACCTTAATCGTTATAGTTGCTATAAAATAAAATAAAAAGAAATATGCATTGAAACATATCATCGATAACTATAATATAATTCGATAACTATAAAGTTGGACAAAAATGTAGGGTAGATTTTGAACGAATCGCGCGTCGTGCACAAAGTTCATTTGCATTTTAAATAACATATTACCATTATTTAGCCTAATGAAGTAAAATTAATTTTAAGTTGTCAGTGTTCTTGTTACAAAAAGTGCGTTTTGCGTCTTATCATCGCGCTGTAAGTACATTAGTTATTTAACGTAAATAAAAAGATACTGAAGATTTATCAAGTAGTTTTATACATTACTTTACATATTTTTAAACGTCTCTGCAAACAATAAACATTCTTTACGTTTAATTCTTTTAGAATAATGTCTAATTGCCATTTAACTGTTATAATTATGTGAAAATAAAATAAAAACAAATTCAATCAGTGAATTATTTCTCATGAATTGACCATTAAGCTACAAGCGTCTGGTTCACGAACGCCTTGCGCCCGCTATCGCTTGTCACCCTGCATTCACCCTGAGCGAAGCCAAAGATGGTCCAGCAAATTGTCCTTTAGTTGGGTAATGTTACAAAATCGGGTGGCTGTGGGACATAAAATGGTTTTTATGGTTACGAACCATGGTGTGGCCTAGTGGAAGGGACGATGGTAGATTTAGGGGGCTGGACAATTAGTTTGACGAGACAATGGAAGGGTTGTTCCAATTGTTGGGACCAATGTATGTTTACCGAAATGTTTGATTTTTTGAATGCCAACTCTCGACTCAGGCCTCCTCTCTAAGAGAGGGAATGGGCTGTTATCCACCACGCGGACCCGTTGGTGAATGTCACATGTCTTCGAATTTTTGGTTCTAAGACAAGCCGGTTTCCTCACGATGTTTTCTTTCACAGTTTTGAGAGCAGTGGTGATGAAATAAATTACACAAAGTAATGCTCCTGACTGGGTTTGAATCAGTGACCTACAACTTGAAGTCGGGGCCGTTACCACTCGACCAGCACTACTCGACCTGTATGTTTTACATACTGTTGGGTAGTTATATAGTGGTATTGTTCTGAACGGTCTAGTATAATCAACCTTATTAGCTTCCCATTGATGGGACTCAGGACTCTTGAAAAAAAAAACATCGATAAAAATCAAACACCTAAGTAAACGAAAAAATCGATACCCTTTTTTTTCGTTAATTTAAATATTTTATTTTTTCACAGCTTCAAGGGATCACAGGTGGATACAGGCCTTCTCTCTAAGAGAGGGAATGAGCCGTAATCCACCGCCCGGGCCCAGTGAATGGGTTGGTGAATGTCGCATGTCTTCGAATTCAGATATGAGTATATTTATAGTTTTAATTTCAACTCGATACCTTCACGTGTTCCCAAGATAAAGGGTCTTGACAGACAGATAACGTGTCTTACGTTGTCTGTCTGTCAAGACAAAGGTGATCCCAGAAAGGTTCCATTGTTTTTTCGAGGTTGTAAGAAAGGATGTCTAGCGCTTTACACGTTTAGTTGACCCACAGGCTTTTGCACGTGTTTAAAATCGCAAAAAAAAAAAAAAACGAAGCGGTTTTCGCCCGCGGCCGCCGCAGTAGCTTCTGTAGAATGTAGATATACATGTAATATGTAAAAATTTATTTATTAAAACTTTATGCAACACAAAGTTACACATGCGGACTTAATGCCTTGGGCATGTTCTACCAGTCAACCAAGGGTGGTGAAGAGAAAACATGGCAGGTGCATAAAAAAAGATTATTAAGAAAACAAGGGTTCAAATATATATTAATAAAATATATACCTACATATACAAATTGTAAAAGAAGTAAAAAAAAGTTGTTTAAAAAAAATTGTTGGAAAATTAAAGCACATTTCATTTTACAGTTATTCGCGGCTCCCGTTGCACCGGCGGGACGTATTGGTCGTCAAAAATCGCAACCGCGAAGGCTGCGTAACCGCTCAGAGTTGCAGGCTCGTGAGTCAAATAAAGCAGCGGTTTCCTCTAACACGGCGAGCGTGCTTGAAAGCAGCTGCGTGAGTCTTAGCCTTACTGTTATCATTTTGACATTTGTTGGTTTTAATCTCGTTTCACAACCTTTGCTCTTAATCAGAAGTTCCGTTAAAACATGATAGTCTGTCGGTTATCAAGGTGCACCCAAAAAAAAAAAATCACGGTACCTAATTAATAAACACATGATAATATCATAACGTAACACACGACTGTAGGTACCAACGCGGCCATTTCTGCATGATCACTTTAAAAAAAAATCTCTTGAATACTGCGGCGCCAAAACAAACCCTTTTTTATGGTAGGTAAAATCATCCAATGACAAATCCCGCCCTTGGGCGGAGCGGGAAGTAGTGTCAGACTCTTACTGACTAAAAACCTACCCCGTTCCTTCGTTGCCTATCGTGCTGAGGCCGGGTATTCCTTTCGGAAGCTGACCCATGACCCCAGCAGGAAAACAAACCCTTTGACTTTTCGTTTCGAGTGCAAGCAAAAATGAACTGAGCGGTTGTCAGGCAGAAATGTCTTTGATTGTACGGTAGCTAGTGGTTGAGCAAACGGCTTTTGCGTTACGCGTCGTGGGTTCAATTTCCGCATAAAGCATTTTTTTTATTTGACAATTACTAGCGCTTTACTACGATCCCACCCGATGGAAAGCAGTGATGCAATCGTTGATGATGAAGCGCACTAGTTACTACAGATGATTTTTCCGGGACCAGGTTTTTTCTTTTAAGGAGCGGGATGTCAGACTTTTACTGACTAAAACCCACTCGTTTGTTCCTTCTTTGCCTTACGTTCCAGGGCCTCGGGGGTTCATTTTCACTTAACCCCTGGCTCCAGTAGGTTTCGACCCTGATGGGTTCCGGGTCCGGGGGTCTTGTGCTATGCGTTTACATGTTTGTGAACGCATTCACAATACAGGAGTTATTGCTAGTGTGAAACAATTTTTTTTAAATGTTTGATTACGTTAAACCGAAACAGCGGAGAGCAGTGGTGGCCGAGTGGTAACGGCCCCGACTTACGGTTAGTAGGTAGCGGGTTCAAACCCGGGCAGGCGCATTACTTTGTATAATTTATTTCATCACCACTGCTCTCAAGACGGTGAAGGAAAACATCATAAGGAAATGTGCTAGAAGCAAAAATTCGAATACATGTGACACCCACCAAACCGCACTGGGCCCGCGGGGTGGAGTCTGGCCCATTCCCTCTCTTAGAGAGGAGGCCTGTGTTAACATTAAAAGGCTGATGATGATGATGATGATGAAAACAGCGGAAGATAGGTGTCTCGCCTCTAGCGCGTGGACCACTGAAATTGTGCCTACATGGCACAATTTCACATCAGTCTCGACGATCACACGCATTTGGCGGCTAACGCTATTTCGCTCGCACGACAGCGCTGGCACTTATCTCTGTCATTTTCTATCATGAGACACTGATCATAGGTGTATAAGTTTCGAGTCAAGGTTTTCAGATTGTGATGTTAGCGCGTAACTTATCTTCCCCAATAATATATAAATGTGTTTGATGCGTGTAATTTCAATAATATTTGTTTACCTCTTTATTTTCAGGATTTTGTACTCCATAAGGCAGCAACCAAAGGAACACATAGTTTTTAATGGTAGGTAAAATCATCCAATGACAAATCCCGCCCTTGGGCGGAGCGGGAAATAGTGTCAGACTCTTACTGACTAAAAACCTACCCCGTTCCTTCGTTGCCTATCATACCGGGGCCGAGCCTTCTTTACAGAAAGCGGCCCTTGGCCCAGTAGGCTTCGACCCTGCCAGCCTGCAGCTAGCAGGCTAGGCCTCTACGGTTTGCTGACAGCTCCTTGAGGCGCGTGGGAACAGTACGCGCCGTCGACGACTTGGGCTCGGTCCGCTCGGTTACCGGACGGTCGGACAGCGAGCTAAAGGAATACAGTTGGGTTTTATTCAGCAAAAGCCTGACACTCCTTCTCACTTCACCTAAAGTGTAAAAATTGACGCTTACCCACCTCAAAAACTTATGAATACAGACAGCTTCATTAAACCGGTCATGTGTGTGGTTGTAAAATAAAAGAAAATAAAGATCGTAGTGAAACGGTGTATAAATATTAAACAGCTATGTTTTACAAGAAAAACGAAGTAAATAATAATCACTGAACTGATTGTAAACACGACTTTTACTAGGTATATAATCGTATTTGATGTTCACACGGGGCTAAAGCATAAGCTTACAGCGATTTGAGATCCAATATTTTTTTTTACGATTTTTTTAAATGGTCAAGAGCAGTCCTGACTCTCAATTAAACCTTTTTACACCGTTAAATTTTGGTCGTTTTAATCCCGTGGAAGGTCGATTCGGTACATGAAGCCCTATCGATTTGTAAAGATAAAAAGGAAAAATAAAGTACTTTTTTTTAAACTCGAATTAATTTTCACATGTACTAGTCAATTACCTTGTAGGTAGTTGTCGGTCGTTGCGTACTAACTACAGTATTAGCCTCGAGTATTACTCATTGGCCTCCATCAGCTGACGTTTACTTAAAGAAATTAACTTCGTATATGCGTAAATTAATCCGAGTTTAAAAAAAAGTACTTTATTTTTCCTTTTTATCTTTACGAATCGATAGTGTTTCATGTACCGAATCGACCCTCCGCGGGATTAAAACGACCAAAATTTAACGGTGTATTATTATGGGTCGCGTGTGACCTCTATCTTACTTACAAATATTTAGATTTTACATCTTGCAAGCAATTGTAATATTATTCTGTGTCCATTTCAATCTATGATCTCGATTGTCTGCCTATAACAGTTCCAAAGATACAGCTGTGTGACAGACAGACGGACAGTTGAAACGTTAGTAATAGGGACCCAGTTTGCATTCTACGGGTCCAAAACCCCAAAATGGTTTCATTCATATCCATCCATAGGTTTCTATGAAAAATTCTATGACGACCCCGGTTACTTATCTCCTTTGCTGACTGTACACGTACAATACTTATGACATTATTTTTTCAATACACTTACTCGAAAACCCGCTCTTATCTCACTGCTTCTAGGCACGCAATTGACTGTTTTACGCACTAGTACGGAAAATTTTTATTACACCCCCACGAGGAGCAGGTCAACCACCACGTGTCGTAAGCGTATTGAAAAACTTCGTTTGATACACGTGCAAATTTATCACTGCAGCACTTGGCTCCATAACACACTTTCCTACGGCTCTTACGAATTCTGCCTCGGTCGCAATCACTAAAATTCTGCGCTTATATCAAAATGTACTTATTCCTTGTGCTCATAACTTGTCCCCTACGCAACTGAAATCATATAGTACGCTGCAGCGCACTGTCAAAGTAGTTACATGCACTTAAATACTCTGTCGACATCCTACTGTCGTGTTTTTAAACGTAAAATATTGTAAATGAAAATGCATTGTTTGGATTTAAATATGATAAATTGAACTACTTTTGTACTGAAAAAAATCGAATAACCACAACATTTTCCGGGAAAAATGTTTTAAACATTTTTTTTTTGTGATGTTTTTCGACGAATCTGCTTCTCCATGCGTAATATATTTTAATGCTTTTGCTTTTGTTATTGACTCGGATTACGCAGTTTTTTTTTTTAAATATGTACCTAGTCATATTATAGTTTCTCCCACTCTGACTGGAGTGAAAGTTTTTTTTTAAAGCTTTATTTATTTCACACTATTTTGAAATTTAAATGAAAATAAATTAACAATTAGAACAACTTAAATCGGACAGATCACATTCAATAAAAATTGAATAACTTAATTAATACTACATCAATTGATTAATTACCTCTCCTTTCAACCGTGATATATTGTATATATATTTATGTTATGTTTATGTATAGTCATATAAGTATTTTATTTTATATTTAACTACATATTATGTATTAGTTGATAGTTTAGATTAAGATTTCACACTTTCTTCTTCTGTTTGCGCGAGCGATAACGCGGCCCGCTGCTGCAATGTACGACGAACACCCAACGCGCCGCGTCTCCGTAAACACGGCCTAAAAAAAACCAGTACGGGAAAACTCATCAAGTCAAAAAAAAAAAAAAAATTGAATCAGTTAGCAGACAAACCGACAGGCACGAAATACTACTATTCTCTATAATAAGTAATAAGATAAAGATTAATATCAGATAGATATTTCCCTTTAAAACACTTAAGGTAAGATACTTCAGTAAAAACAAACAAGTTATCAGATAAAAAATACTCAACGCTGAAGCAAAAAAACTGAAATTCTTGTAAAAGAAAATTACCTTCATAAAGTAAGATACTTAGATGCTAGCAAATACTCCGGATATCGTGCTAAAGCTACCGAATAGCAAACTCATCATTTTTCTAGCCTTACCCAACAATATTTTACGTAGTTTCCTTGTATTAAGATCCTGTAAATTCTCTCGATATCGAGCATTATAGTCTCAGGAAAAAATGAAATTCTTCCTCTTCGGCAGAAAGCGAAAAATCAAAATGAAAAATATTTGAGTTTTTCTTTGCATTTTTGTTGCTTCTCAACGCGTTCTGATGGACTAAGTGCTTTTTTACGGGCCGCCTGCAGTGGGCCGCGTCATCGCACGCGCAAACACAAACATATGGCAATGTACGACGATCGCCCACCGCGCCGCATCGCCGTAAACAAGCACTTATGCATCGCTATTCTAGCGTTTACAAGCGCTATTGCTGAGCCCTGAAGGAGTAGGTCCGATTTTCGGGTCACTTAAAATGTTATTAGGTTTTTCAAGGAGTCTCTCAATAGCATCCCAAGTCTAGTTCTAGAACAGCGACCACGTACCAAAAGACGCAGCGTTGGAAGGCCTCCCACAAAGTGGACTGATGACCTGGTAAGGGTCGCGGAAATCTGATGAATGCGAGACGCACATGACCCGTCGTTGTGGCGACGCTTGGGGGAGGTCTATGTCCAACTGTGGATGTCTTTGGATTGAAATTATGATGATGAGCCTAAGTCTGCATTTCAGTGTACTTAATATTAATAGGCTTGCTTTTTTATTTTTATAAACTAGTGCTTGTCTACAATCCCACCTGATGGTAAGCCTGTCGGCTTTCTACCGGTTACATTTCGGGGAGTGTGCGTCGGAATTGCATAGCCTAATTACGCCTAGCCCGTTCCATCATCGGGCCACCAGACGTACGGAGTTGCGCTACCGGTACATGGTGGACATCCCACCTATACGCACAAAGCGTTTTGGGAACATCTTCATTATGCGTACAGCTAAGGTGTGGAATTCCCTGCCAGAGTCTGTGTTTCCTGATGGCTACCACCCGGGAATCTTTAAGTCAAGAGTGAATAGGTTTCTTCTAGGTAAGCGCGCTCCATCGTCGACCGTATCGTCGCTTTCCATCAGGTGAGATAGCGGTCAAGCGCGAACCTATCAATAATAAAAAAAAATAAGCAGTGACACAATTGTTGATGGCGCACTAGTTTATTAAGAGCTTATTCACTCTAGCCTTGAAGACACCCAAATTATAATCGGACGGGAAGACCGCAGCAGGCAAATTGTTCCAGTCCTTCGATGTACGCGGTATGAACGACGAAAACACATATTTATATTACATAAATACTGTTAATTTTTTTATTTCTAAAGATAAAATTAAAAAATAAAGTACTTTTTTTCTAAAACTCAAATTAATATACGCATGTTCGAAAGTAATTTCTTTAAGTAAACGAGTCAATGACCTTGTAGGTAGTTGTCTTGTTGTCTTAACCTACAGTTCATTGGCCTCGTTCCAGCTGACGTTTACTTGAAGAAAGTACTTTATTTTTTAGTTTTCTCTTCACAAATCGATAGTGTTTCATGTACCAAATCGACCCCCCGCGGGATGCCCGGATGTCGCCACTGTGCGGAGCGTCCGGAGGACACGGTGGAGCACACAGTCGAGGTGTGCCCCGCTTGGGAAGAGCATCGCCGTGTCCTTGTGGGGGCGATCGGCGGCAGCGATCTCTCGCGCCGGGATTTGGTTCAAGCCATGCTCCGGAGCAAGGAGGAGTGGCAGGCGGTCGCCTCCTTCTGCGAAGCAGTAATGCTAGCAAAGAAGGAGGCCGACCGCATCAGGCAACGGCGTACACGCCGCTGCCGCCGCCGGGATTCCGATCCCGATTTCCGGCCAACGTGGGCCCGGGCTCGCGGACGGCGGGCAATGGGTAGCTCGCTGTCCGTCCGTCCGGTAACATACCGGTCCGAGCTCAAGTCGTTTACGGCGCGCACTGTTCCCGCGCGCCTCAAGGAGTTGTCAGCAAACTGTAGGGGCCCAATAGGGCCGAAGCCTACTGGGGTCAAAGGGTAAGTGAAAATGGCACCCGGGGCCCTGGGACCAAGGCAAAGAATGGAACGGGGTAGGTTTTTAGTCAGTAAGAGTCTGAGACTACTTCTCGCTCCACCCAAGGGCGGGATTTGTCATTGGATGATTTTACCTATCAAAAAAAAAAAAAATCCCCCCGCGGGATTAAAACGACTAAAATTTAACGGTGTATAATAGAAATATAACTCACTAAAAGTGGGTGATCGATAAATTGTATGTCTTACTAGTAGTTTCAGGCCTGGGTGTTGTGTATGTGAGTTTACATGTGTGTGTGAACGAACCCATGAAACAGGAGTAATTCTTAGCGTGGGGTAACGTTTTATAAGCATTTGTACATGTAAATTACGCCTTTTTGTCATTGATATAATCAAAAGAGTGGAAGATAGGTGACGTGTATAAACTAAACGAGGGTGTTACGCAACATTTTTGTTTTTGTTTTGACTGGAATAAAGGTTATCAAAATGCCTTGTCTGCGTTGTACATATTATTTTTGAAATAAAAAAACAAAACAAATCACGTGGCATCACATCTCACTCATAAGTACATGAAAAGTTAAAATTTATTACGATATTTCTAATTTCGTTTATTGTTTTGGTCGCGATTTTGCGAAACGAGATATATGGAGCCCATGTCATTCATAATCGTAAACATTCGGCGGCTAACGCGATTTCACTGTAACGACGGCGCCAGCTCTTATCTCTGCCCTTGTCTATCAGTGATTGTACAGTCAGGGGTAAAAAGTGCAGTTGCACTCTACTGATAATAAAATATCTAGAATTTTTTTATAGAAGAGGATTAATGGATCATCACTCAATTCGTTTGTACCGTAAAACCTAAAGAATTAAATAAACCAGTTGTGGCCCAGTGGCCCTCTTTTACAAAGAAATTTTATACACTTTAGCATTAGTAGAGTGCAACTGCACTTTTGACCTTTTGATTTATATTCTAGAGTCATCTTCAACAAATATTGAATAGATCTTTGATTCAAACATTATGATCTCAGCAGTCAAAGCTCAAAGACACGTGCATAATTCGGTTTCCAACTTCAGCAACCAAGCAATTCCTATTGAACTGTTCAATAATTCATTAAGTGATCACTTCTAAAGACCAAGTTCCGTCAATCGATCGCGCTTATTCAAAACGGTTCGACAGAACCATAGAGTATGGACGCACCTCAGATGTTAGAGGCGGCACTGTCAATACCAAAACTCAAATCGTTTAGGGCACTAAAAAACTCGGAGTTTTCTTTGCGTGATTGAATCAGAAATAAAGATATCCGCAAACAAACTTATTTTCAAGCACCACCTCATTTAACCGCACTTTTCATTTTTGAATTGTCAAAAATAGTAAAGAATAGTGAAGCCATGCACATTTCAAAGCATAGATCTGAAAAAAAATGACCACAAAACTCCATGGATATTGTTTCAAATTATGTTGTGAGTTAATCGCCAAACTTAAGTGGCATTGGGCTTTGTGTAAAAGGTCACTAATTCAACTACTAGATACAGCACTTAGTCTGTTTTTGTGTCCGCGAGTACTATTAGCAATAACGTCTCTTGTCTGAGAAAATCTTGAAAGGGAACTGAAGGAAACAGATTAATTTTATTCAGTAAAAAATCTAACTCTTCCGCTCCACCCAGAGCCAGCGGAGTCTTTTATATTATCACTTTTTCAGTTTTTTTTTTTTTTTTTTTTATTCGGAACAAAATCCATTGGTCTTTATTTTATTGTCATTTCTAGTCGAGTTCCATGCTCTACGACCAGACGAAACTTTTTGGCCTCAAGTGTAAATTACACGGATCGCTGTTATAAAGTTCCGGGTGTCAATTTTATTGTATTACTGTGTAGTTATTGTTTTCTGTGGTGGCTCAGTGGTAACGACCCCGACCCTGGTCGCGGGTACAAATTCAGGAGGCCGTTTTAATTTGTTTGATTTATTTCATCACCTCTCCTGTTTGGACTAGAAAATCGAAGACTTGTGATATCCACTAACATATCCTGGGCCCGTGTTGTGAGTTACGGCCCATTCCTTTGTACCAATAGAAGGTCTGAGGCCCAGTGAGACAGAATAGTAGTGAAAACATTATAAGGCTGTTTTATGCTTATGCTATTGTTTTAATCCTGATCTTAATTTTTTATTGTACACCAAAACAACATATAATAAAGTGGATTACAAAATGTATTTACAAAGGCGAGCTTAACTCAAAGTTGAGTTTTCTTCCAGCAAACCATTGAGTGATAGAGAGAGATAAGATCAAGTGTACAATTTAAAAAAAAAGACAAAAAAAATATTTAATAATACATAAACATACCTACATACATAAATACAAACATACTTATACAACATCATTGAGAAAGAAAATGCTTGAAATGGTGGTTGAAATCGTATGCCCTTTTATTTTTATCACCATTTCAGAACATCACGCCAGTACACTAAGGCCGTGTTTACGGTGACGCGGCGCGTTGCGCGGCGCGTTGGGCGTTTCGTCATACATTGCAGCAGTAGGCCGCGTCATCGCTCGCGCATACACAAACATATGGCAATGTACGACGGACCGCCCGAAGCGCCGCGCAACACTTAGAAAGGATACTGTATATGTATAAAATTCACACTAGTACCTTTGGGTACCTAGCAATTCGCAATTACAAATAATTTGTGAAATGGGGGATCATTTCATCAATTATATTAAACTAGCTTCTTCTGCGGCTTCGCCAGCATGAAAACAGGTTTCTTCATATAAACTATGGACCCTCGTTTCATCCCCTTAGGGGTGGAGTTTCATAAAATCCGTTCTTAGCGGATATCTACACCTTAGGAACCTGCTAAATTTTAGGTTTGTAGGTGTATTTTTATTTTTTAAATGGTAGATAAAACATCCAATGATAAGTAGATCACGCTCTTGGGCGGAGCAGGAAAAAGTGTCAGACTCTTACTGACTAAAAAACTACCCCGTTCCTTTGTTGCCTATCGTTCCGGGGCCAGGCCTTCCTTTCAGAAACTGACTCATGACCCCAGCAGACTGACCCATGGTTATAGTTTCTGAGATTTCGTGATTAATCAGTGAGTGGTATTTCGCTTTTATATAAATAGATTTCTTTTCATTGGGGTTATCGTTTCGGGCCACTGGTTTTGTTTAAGACCCGATCTTGATGTTTTTTTGGGTTAAGTTATATTTTTCCGGGGTAGTTCCATCAGTTACCTATATTTTATTTCATTTGACGATTCTAAAGCTATATGGGAATTGAATTTTTGTGGGTAGTTTTCCATTCCTATACTTATGTTTCTTCTTAGAACTTACTTACTATTTAGTCTAAATTTTGGGGTACCACAAAACTAAAAAATTACAAAATTATTACAACCGACTTCAATCCGGCCACCGTAGGCGCGAGCTTGCGGATGGCGAGCAATGGGTAGCTTGCTGTCCGATCGTCCGGTAACCGACCGAACCGAGCCCAAGTCGTCGACGACGCGTACTGTTCCCGCGCGCCTCAAGGAGCTTTCAGTAAACCGTAGAGGCCCAACCTGCTAGCTGCAGGCAAGCAGGGTCGAAGCCTACTGGGGTCAAGGGCCGCTTTCTGAAAGAAAGGCTCAGCCCCGGTATGATAGGAAACGAAGGAACGGGTTAAGTTTTTAGTCAGTAAGAGTCTGACACTATTTCCCGCTCCGCCCAAGGGTGGGATCTGTCATTGGATGATTTTACCTACAATAACTAAACTAAAAGTTACAAAATAACATCAATTTAGGAAGTCGTTGTTAAAAAGCGAAGAAACGACAAGAAACAACGACTTTTTTTGAAAAGTCGGTTAAAATTACACTAAAAAAAAAAACTTGGAAGTTTTCAAAGTTTTGATTTCCGAGTGTTCCGACAAGAGACTCGATAAATTACTTCGTAACTTACCTTATAAAGGATTGTTAAGGAAGGAAACGAAGCGATGTATCCATAAAGTAAACGGTTGATTGTAGGAAAAAGGGTATTTCCTAGTCTTTGCGCTTTTTTTTGAGCAAAAACTTGGCAAAAGTCAATTTCAATTTGGCGAAACGCAAAAGCTAGATACTGCCGAAGAGTTTAACAAATACGAGAGGTTTCTCGTTTATAACCTCCATGGATTTATTGCAATCGAATGTTTGCATGAATCACACTTTTTTATGGTAGGTAGGTAAAATCACCCAATGACAAATCCCACCCTTGGGCGGGGCGGGAGATAGTGTCTGACTCTTACTGATTAAAAACCTACCCTGTTCCTTCATTGCCTTCGTACCAGGGCCCCGGGGTTCACTGTCGCCTAACCCTTGGCCCCAGTAGGCTTCGACCCTACGCTTAATATTATAAAAACTAAAGTCTGTTAGTGGATGTTTGTACTTCTTCACGCTTGAACGGCTGAACGGTTTCCAATAAAATTTAAGAGCAATGGTGGCCGAGTGGTAGCGGCCCCGACTTACGAGTTGTAGGTCACGGGTTCAAACCCGACCAGGCGTATTACTTTGTGTAATTTATTTCATCACCACTGCTCTCAAAACGGTGAAGGAAAACATCGTGCGGAAACCGGCATGTCCTAGAACCAAAAATTCGAAGACATGACAAATTTAGACATGTGACATTCACCAACCCGCACTGGGCTGGCGTGGTGGATTACGGCCCATTCCCTCTCTTAGAGAGGAGGCCTGTATCCCAGCAGTGGGAACATTAAAAGGCTGATGATGATGATGGGTAGAATAATGTTCCCTTGGAATATTTTTTACTATCACGCGTGCAAAATCGCTGGCAGAAGCTATATTTAACTGACAACTAGTTCGCTAACAGGCGGTTTTGTAGTGAGAAAAGTCCGTTGCGGAATAAATCTCATTAAAGTATTGAGCGAAGGTGGCAGAAACCGTGTGGGTGGTGACATTATCACACCCCAGGAGCTACAGCTACCACCGTAGGAAACGCCTCGAGAGTCGTAGGGTGATTCCAAGCCACCGTTGGCACAGATTTGCAGACGGCAAGAAATGGGTACCTCGAAGTCTGGTAAGGTCCAAACTCAAATCGACAGTGCGTTATTTTTTTCACGTGCGCCTCATAAAAATGGCAGCAAAATGGACGAGGCCCCACAGAGCTGATGCCTGTTAGGGTTTTTTTTTAGATAGGAAATTATGCAATGATCTCTCCCGCTCTTTATCGGAGCGGAAAGGCGTGTCAGACTTACTAATGGCTAGAACTCCGTGATACTTTAAAAGGGTTACTGTGGTTCTGAATTCAAAGGGCAATTTAAAGTACACTGGTGGGTTTAAGTCATTAAAAGTTTGACCCTTCATCTCACTCCTTTTAGAGCAGGAGTAGTATTTTGATGACTTTCTACCTCAAAAATAAAAGTATTACAATACGAGCTTCCACCTTGCTAAGCTCACGGTGGAGCACACAGTCGAGGTAGGCCCCGCTTGGGAAGAGCATCGCCGTGTCCTCGTGGGGGCGATCGGCGGCGATCTCTCGCGCCGGGGCTTGGTTCAAGCCATGCTCCGGAGCGAGGAGGAGTGGCAGGCGGTCGCCTCCTTTTACGAAGCAGTAATGCTAGCAAAGGAGGAGGCCGACCGCATTAGGCAAAGGCGCACACGCCACCGCCGCCGCCGGGTTTCCGATCCCGATTTCCGGCCACCGTAGGCGCGGGCTCGCGGACGGTGGGCAATGGGTAGCTCGCTGTACGTCCGTCCGGTAACAGACCGGTCCGAGCTCAGGTCGTCTACGGCGCGCACCGTTCCCGCGCGCCTCAAGGAGTTGACAGCAAACTGTAGGGGTCCAGCAGGGCCGAAGCCTACTGGGGCCAAAGGTTATGCGAGAGTGTCACCACGGGCCCCGGGACAAAGGCAAGGAACGGAAAGGTAGGTTTTTAGTCAGTAAAAGTCTGACACTATTTCCCGCCCCACCCAAGGGCGGGATTTGTCATTGGATGATTTTACATACCAAAAAAAAAAACCTCGCTAAGCTCATTTCCTCAGAGAGCTAGCTTCCTCTTTGTTCCCTGTATTCTGGTAAACCAAAGCCAATATCAAACAAGAAAAGCATCCAATCAAAAAACCAATTAAAACCAACCAAGATTAAACAATATGTCATAAAAACTCATACACACATTACAATTCCGTCCAGCAGAAAGGGACATCTGAAAGGTACAAATTACTATAAATAAAACAGACTGTGTACATTTATTTGTCCCGAAGCACAGTCGTGCGCCTTGGGTCATCACTGGGGCGTTATTTTATATAAGTTATTGACAAGTTTATTGAATTCTGACCCAGCGTGTGGCCTTTGAGGCCCAAATTGTGGTCAGCGTCAGGTCTGCTCGTAAACTGTACAAGTTAATGGTACATGTCGATCAAATGTGGCTTTTGCGATGCTGAATATTATTTTCGTTTGATATTTGAAATGGGGAAGTTGGGTAAATGGTCTGATTTGAAATGCTAGTGGACTGTATTTGTATGAGAGTTATTTTTGTTAAATAAATAGAGATGTTGCTTCATGTTTGGTTTTCTGCGAAAGTTTCAAATTTGTTGTACCTGATTTGCTTTATTAACCACTAACTTTTTTCAGCAGTTATGCTTGCATAAAAATAGCTTTTTTATGGTAGGTAAAATCGTCCAGTGACAAACTCGCCCTTGGGCGGAACGGGAAACAGGGTCAGAGTCTTACTGACTAAAAACCTACCCCGTTCCTTCGTTGCCTATCGTGCCGGGGCCGGGCCTTCCTTTCAGAAACTGACCCATGACCCAAGCAAGCTTCGACCCTGCCTGCCTACAGTTATTTGTTACCTTTATGAACTATAGCTTAGCACTTGTTACCTTTATGAACTAAAGCTTATTTGTAAAACAAGGATTTAATCTATCACGGTACTAAATTTTATCAGAATCGGATTAAGCATGAAGGAGTAAGAATCATACCTACTCATTTGTAAACTTACGCCTATACAATATTATGACAAAACAGAGTGCAGAAACCAAACCAAGTAACATGGGACAAGTTCTGGAAGATGATGGCGATGCGTTCAATCACTTCTCTTCAAATAATGTAACAGATTCATCTGCATAGTGTATTTGTCTATTGGAACGCCACACCATGTGTCACGCCAATCGATACCAATACCAAGCCACGCCAAGCCATGCCAAGCAACGCCAAGCCAACAACAATCTGGGACTACCTACAGTTGTTAGCCAAGCCAACCAGTGCCTACTGGTAAAGACATCCAACGGCGGAAATGTTTTCTTTCTTTGTTGCAATACACTTGACAGGCTCTGTCAAATTATAAAATCCCATTTTGAATAATTAATTCTGATTAGAAGTATATGCATCTTAATCTATCTAGTTACCGAAATCCTTCATTTCTAAACATAGCATAATACATTTTTATCATACCAATACAAGTAGCCATTCGAAGTAAAATGTAAATGTCGTAATAAACTCCGCTAAATAAATAGGCTCTAAGGACTGGTTAGCCTTAAGGTCTTGTCCAGAGTGAGCGCGCGGTGACTGTGGCGGGTGCGGGCGCGGTGAGGGGCGATACACACTAGACAAGTTATATTAGAGTTAGCGTGGAGAAAGCGTGGAGATAGCGTGGCGATCGCTTGGCAATGGCGTGGTAATAGCGTGGTGATAATTATTAACCGACTTCAAAAAAAGGAGGTTTTTATGAACAATTTATATTGAGAGCAGTTGTAGCCAAGTGGTAACAGCCCCGATCTACGAGTGGTAGGTCGCGGGTTCAAACCCAGCCAGGCGCATTACTTTGTGTAATTTATTTCATCACCACTGCTCTCAAATCGGTGAAGGAAAACATCGTGAGGAAACCGCCATGTCCTAGAATCAAAAATTCGAAGACATGACATCCACCAAGCCGCACTGGGCCCGCGTGGTGGATCACGGCGATCCATGACCATGACCACTCCGACAGAAGTTCACGACGAGAATATATTACGCATACGTACATATTAATATAAATTTTAATGATCATAAGTCCGCCGTTGTACAGTGTTATGTGCTGTGTGTGTTAAGTTTCAATAAATATAGTGAATATACAGAAATATGAGTAATATGAAACCAAATAGTGAGATAAGATAGACAGATAGCGATGACGATAGTACGATGATAGCGTGGCGAAAGCGTAACCATAGCGTGGTGATAGCATGGCAAAACCTGGTGATAACGTGTTGAAAGTAATAAAATACAAAAATAGAATAATTACGTTATGTCGCGTGTGTTCTCTAAATCTTAGAACTCAAGTTAACCTTAGAGATCACTATTCTAGCAACGATTTCCTCACCCTGTTGAGCTGTGGTAGATGTTCAAATCACGAGTAAGTAGAGTAAATGCCGAAACAGTTTCTTATATGACGCTCCCGCTTAGCACCCGTGCGAGATCCTGACCTTGCTCGCCCAGGCCTTTACGCTCACAATGTTATTACCCGCAGTAATTTGAAAGGGTTTGCCTAATGTAAGGTAGGGTAGATATTTATTTTTAGGAGTAGGTTTTGGTTCCAAAATCGTTTCTCTAGGTGTTTTAATGTTGTGTTGTGGTAGGTAATGATTTTGATTAATTGACGCTTAAATGACGCATATAATTTTTCTGTACGTGTGATTGGGGTCCGTAACGATACTTCAAGAGTCACATGCTCGATTAAGGCCAGCCAACCAGGCCAATCAGCCAGCCAGGCTCTACTCATTTTGAACTTTTTAAATCTCTTGAAATCCACAAATATAGAAGAGAACACTATGAAAATTTATTTTATTAAAATTTACTATAATGACCAAGCGCTTGGCAAAAATGAAAACATGATATAAATTAGTTGGCTTGATAAAAAAATATATCGTAAATTCGACCCTAATTTACGATTTCAAACGTATTTAACTACGAGATTACGTTACGGAAATGTTTGAAAGTTACAAAAAAAAATAAAGCTTGTTATTAAAAAGCGCTTCGCAAAAACAAAAATCTTGAATAGTTATTGTTTTTTTTTATATATATATAAATAAAACCATTGTTTTGGAGCCGCGAAGTCGACATAGTTCCGAGCGAAGTTCATACAGAAAAAAAAACAGTGACTAGTAATTTCCTTTATGGACCGGTTCTAGAACCGGTCCATAAAGGAAATTAGACTGAACGTATGATCGATTTGTTCCGTAACTTCTAAACGGCTTGACTGATTTGGATGAAATATTGTGTGGAACCCCAGATGGCTTGGAAATAGTAAAAAAAAAAAAATTCTGGCACTCAATAGCACTATTTTTACCCGACTGCGCCAGAAGGAGGGTTATGTTTTTCGAGAGTATGTATGTATGTATGTATGTATGTATGTATGTATGTATGTATGTATGTATGTATGTTTGTATGTATGTATGTATGTATAATTGTTTAGCACGCTCTGCAGCCTGAACGGCTCGATGGATTTTAGCTTGAGAGGTGTCGTTAGATTCGTATTTACTGTGAGAGTGACACTGGGTATATCAAAACAAAAAAAAAAACAAAATGGCGGATTTTTGACGCCAAATTCAAATATTTGGCACGCTCTGTGGCCTGAACGGCTCGATGGATTTTAGTTTGCGAGGTGTCGTTAGATTTGTAATTACTGTGAAAGTGATATCGTAAAAAAAATAAAACTAAAAAAGTAAAAAATAAAAAACGGTAATTTAAAAAACTAAAAAACCCGACTGCTTTTCTGAGTATTCATGAAAAAGCCCTAAAACAAGAAAGTCGTTGTAGCAGTCGGGACCCATTCTAGAAAGCCAGCCGTCTAGTCAGTAGATCTATGATGTAATGGGTCCCGACTGCTACAACGACTTTCTTGTTTTAGGGCTTTTTCATGAATACTCAGAAAAGCAGTCGGGTTTTTTAGTTTTTTAAATTACCGTTTTTTATTTTACCATTCCCATTTGTTTATTTAAATATATATGAAAATACAACGTTTGTTGGTGCCCCTATTATATGTGTAGATCATTGATATAATCAAAACTGCGGAAGATAGGTGACTCGCTTCTAGCGTATGTGTGCTAAAATCAGGATAGTTTTTCTAAGTTCACTCAGTCACAATCGGCGAGTTTGCTCTATCCTCGGCCACATCAGCTCACAACGTCATCATATGGCTTTCCATCAGGTGAGATAGTGGTCAAACGCAAGGCTATTAACAATAAAAAAATAAAAAATAATATTTATAAACGAGGGTGTACGCAAAAATATTTTTTTTTTGTTTCATGTGGGATAAAGGTTATCGAAATGCCTTCGCGTGCTTTTATGCGTTGTACAAATAATTCGAATAAAAAAAACAAATCACATTTCACATGTAAGTGCATGAAAACTTATAATATTTCTAATTTCGCTTATTGTTTTGGTCGCCATTTTGCGAAGCGCGATAGATGGAGCTCACGTCATTCATAATCGTAAACATTCGGTGGCTAACGCGATTTCACTAGCATACCACCGCCGGCTCTTATCTCTGTCCTTGTCTATCAGTGAATGTAAATTTGTGACTGTGATGACACTGATCATAGATGTGTGAGTTTCAAGTCCAGGTTTTCTGATTGTGATGTCAGCGCGTAATCTTCCCTTATAATAAATCAATGCACAACTTTTGTAGGGCTAGCTAGTATATATGTAGATGTAAAGGTACATAAAATACACTGAATTACGCAAAAGCATAACTGAAATCTAAACTTTCTCAACTTCCAAAAACAAAAAATAAAAGGCACCCACTTTCTAAATCAACCCTCCACATTCCCCCCTCCCCCTCAGTTGTCAAGACAAACAGAAAGTGTTTCGACTTCAAAATAAATTGTTTGTCGCGATTAAATCGTCACGGTGGGGGCCGCGGTTCGACAGCGCGTGATAATCAACGCTGTGACGTGATAAACGAGTGAGTTGGGAGATACCATTTGCTTGAAAGTCGACTAGACTTCGAGATGATGTTTAACGCAAATTACGGCCGAATTTAGATCACAGTGGCCACATATAACGGCCAATCACTTGGTTGGCCGTGTATACGTCGCATCCTCGGGATTTACTGGCCAGAGACTATCTCTAACGTGCAGCTGTTGGAGAAATGCCGCGAAAGCTCAATCGAACACCAGATCAAACGTCGTAAGCGGAGATGAATTGGTCACACGCTTAGGACGGATTCCGATCATATACCTAAACAGACGTTGGACTGGAAATCCCCAGAGGAAAAGGAACCATGGCCGTCCTCGGCAGACTTGGCAACACACCGTGTTGGCAGATGCGACGGCCATCGGTTTAACATGGGGCGAGGTGAAGCGCAAAGCTCAAGGCCGGTCGCGTTGAATGACTACTGTCAACGCCCTCTGCTCCAGCTACGGGACATAGGATCTTAACAACTCGTTTGGCCATTAGGGCGTACTTACGCAGGAGATATTTTAGTGCACAATTGTGTCTGTAAACACAAATGTTGCTTTTTTCGTTTTGAGAGTAGCGTTGACGAAATAACTAAGACAAAGTAATGCGCCTACCTGGGTTTGTACCCACGTCTTGTAGTTGGTTTCCATGCGCTCCAAATTATTGTTTCTAAAGATTAAAAAAAAATGTAACTTACGAGTACCGACTTACGAGTTGTAGGTCGCGGGTTCAAACCCAGGCGCATTACTTTATGTAATTCATTTCGTCACCACTGCTCTCAAAACGGTGAAGGAAAGGAGGAAAATTCTAAGACATGTGACATCCACCAACCCACACTGGGCCCGCGTGGTTACGCGTGGCCACACTGGGCCGGCAAAGTTAGGTTAGCAACATTAGACAGCACACGATCGCAAATTCGCAACCCGTAGCTGCAATAAATCAGATACCATTCACCGTGACCGAAATCGGCCAGGGAGTATAATATGTATTAATTCCTAATGTGTAAAGTGCCCCCTTATAAATAACAATATAGTAATAATTGGACATTGTTAGTTAATTCTCCATTTCGATAGACGACAGCCGTCAAAGATGGAAAAAACTGTAGTCGTCTAACAAATAATATAACAATGCTGTTTACTTGCAAAAATGTATTTAATAATTTTGCTGGCGTACACCACTAGATCTACTCACAAGATACAAAAATAATACACTTCACGAGACGGGAAGATGCTTATGATTTTTTTTTTTTTTTTGTTTGTCTTGCTATCGTCTTAAAATCGGGGAGTTCTCGCATTTGGCCTTAGTCCATACAGCGGTTTGGTGCGAGAAGAGATAAGAAGTAGTAACCTCCTTCTGCGAAGCAATAATGTGAGCGAAGGAAATGACAGCATCCATGAGGAAGCAAAAATCCCCATACCCCAAACGCCTCCGCCACCACAGGAGGCGTAGGACAATTTTCGGCCATGATACGACAAGCAATGGGTCGCTTGCAGTCCTGCCGTCCAGTAATTAAGGTCCAAACTCAAATCAACGACGAGTAATTTTCCACGCGCGCCTAAAAGAGATTTTATAAAAACTGAAGAGCCGATACCTATAAGGGCTGAAGAAAAATTTGAAAGAGCTATCGTGAACGCAACTTGCGTTTTAGTTAATAAAATTCTGACATGTTCTCTCGCCCCACCTTGGAAAGGAAGAAAGTTTTGTCGATTTCCCACCTTAAAAAAAATCATTTTCCTAAACTCACTATTTCAGTATCGAGAACCAACAGTAGAGCAATTCCATAATGCGTTCCGAAGCGTTGTCTCCACGGGAGCGTTCAGCATTCGATTGTTTTGTGATCTGCATGATACAGACAAACACATAGACTAGCAAACACACAGTACGTTACCTTTGAGTTCCACACGATTTAATGTAATCACCTAGAGTTATACGTACGTGGGGACGTGGGAAAAACGTATCAGCGGATTGATTTTGCGATGTCAACGTGTTTCTTTTAAGAGTAAAACTTTGTTTTTAGCATTGGTACGAAGTATAAGAGAATGGTTCAAGAAGTGATAAGATTTAGTATCTTGATAGCGGCCTAAGATGATCTGCAGGCCTAGTCAATTACGACCGTTTCTTTTTGATTCTCTTGCGTCGAACGCCTCGAGTTGGCCACGCCTCCAATTCCTTTGTTCTGACCTCAGCTAAACGCTCAGTCACGTGGCTAGAATAAAGGAATTGGAGGCGTAGCCGACTTGAGATGTTCGACGCAGAAGAATCGAAACGAAACGGTCGTAGCTAGTAACTTGGCTAGGGGGGCAAGACGTTGAGAGTGGCAAATAAAAACAAGCAAAAGATGTCACAGTCTTATTTTAAAGAGAACAAGAAAATAAATGGAAAAAAGACATTGAAAAGATGGCAGAACAAATATGGACGAGGGCGGCAAGGGAATCAATCAGGAAAATTCTTGGGGAGGCCCGTACTGAAAAGGAAGACAGTCATTGAACGATTATTAGAGAAAATTACTGGTCTCAATACAGTACACAGAAATTTTAATAATTTACTTTTTTACACATTCATGTAGCAGATAAAAGACTACCATTTTTATGAACTTGATTATTAATAAAGACTGTTATTATTATAGGTTGAGTTACTCTTATAGTGAACAACATTCTATTATGTTCTATTCTAAAGGTTTGCGCATACAATTTTCACCCATGTGAAACGGGGGAGTCGAACGTTTTATTATAAAGTGTATGTTTCTATGGTTGAATGTTTGTCAATCAATCACACCTCTAAGGTTCAAAGACTTTGAATGGGGCCACGGGTAGGGTGTTTGCTTTATGAAATAGGATGCTTTTTATCCTTGGGATAATTCCTTACTTCACGTTCTTCGTTTTATAAAATTGCACACTTTGAACTGAGGTAACTTCCGACTGATCAAGGAGTTTCTTTTTTGGTGGGAAATCATCTAAAGACATCTCCTGCTCTAGGAGGGAGTGATTAAAACCACACCTATGTTCCCTCTTTATTAGCAGTCATGAAACAATCAACCAGTTAGCAGTCCATGATCCCGCGTATCCCTTTCGGCATTTTCAGCAAGTATAATTTCTTAGATTATGTTGAAATTTTTAGCAAAGCAGTAAAAAACAATGCTACTCGCCTATCGTCAACGTCGAGCATGGTTTAAAAGCTCGTTGCTAACATCTAACGTAATCCAAAGAGTTTTTTGATGAAGAGGCAACGCTAAAAAAGAGAGATAATGCCTGTAAACTCTGTTGGCATTCGGTAATTCCGTGATTTACTAGAATATTTCGAGTATTTGTTTTTTAAAAAGTTTTTGAGAAAAATTTTCGTTATTCAGATTCTCGATTAAATTTGCGAAGCTTTTAAGCGATCTAAGTTCACATAAAATAGTAAATTTTCAGAGGTCTTTCCTGGATTAGTTATACACATGTTTTAATTTCTATAGATAGCCTAGATAATGTTTTTTGGTGTTTTTGACGGAAGAAGCTAGATCAGTGTGCGTTCAAAACCTGCCTTTCGTCGTCCACGAGCCGCGTTTTGCAAGGCCACGTATAGCCACGCATTTTTACACCGCATTAATACAGTCACACAGTTTTATTCAATTCTTATTCAAACAGCCTTCCCAGTGCCGCATTTAATTTTTAGATATATTTCCGCCTAAAATAATTTGGTGTTAGGCGCTACCATAATTATATGGTAAACGAAATGTCCACAAGATATCTGTGTATCTAAAATATCTGGAAAAAGATGTGTTATAATATCATAATTAAGTAGGAGCGGTTGTATGATAATGTACCTCAGGTAAATACGAGTAAGTATATTATTAAGGTATTCAAAAACCTTTGACATACCAACCTCCAATAAACTATCAGCATGACGTAGACAAATAGTTCACTAAGTCTTTGAAGTTGTACGCTCAACTTGCACAATTTCACGTAAGTACTGTGAGCCGTTTAGAAATGAGATGCGTCAGCGAATAAAAAGAAAGCTGTGTGAGAATTCAAGATGATATGTAGGTAATATGAGTTTTATATGAGATAGTACTAGTACTAGAGATGCGCCGAATACTAGTTTCACCGAATACCGAATAATATTCGGGTAAGTTTTAGACTCCTGTCGACACACGTTGCCCCGTCACTGACCCGGCACGGATGTGTGGGGATAGACCTTAACTTTGAATACCGTAATTAGAGACACAATAGAAAGACAATAGGTGTGCGGACACCGGTGTCTGCTTGGGGCTTCACAGTTTAATTCGGTTACCCTTCAGTTCCCCGTTCTTTGTTTTCACGCGCAAACGTTTGTTTGCCGAGTATTTTAGTAGAAATAGGCATTTGCCAGACAAAGCTGAAAGCTTGGCCTTGCATCGTAATCTTCTTTCATCAATGTTCAAATTTATTAGTGCGATATTTGAGAAAACTTTCTCTTTCTTTCAATATGATTTTTAAAATATGGGATTCCTTTAATTTATTTTCAGTTATTTTGACGTATGTCTGGCAATTTTAGTAATTTTCGCGGCCTACCCAAATGTCCTTTCCTTGGTATCGTTCATCGAATCGTTGAGTTCCTTAGTAGTTCTAATTTGAGCTATACGAATACTGACAAATGCTTGGACTGACTGGACAGGTCCACTCAAATCTGTATGGTTCTTTCCTCAAAATAGTTTGCTGTATAGACTTTTAAATAAAAGAGACTTTGTCCTCTGAGTTTGTTACGGTGTTTCTTCTCAGGGCAGTACGCCAGGAAACTCCGGCCTCATCTAGTTTAAACTGAACACGTTACACAGAACTACCATAGCAACGGGTTCAACTTATTTGCCGTGTACTATAACTAACTTAAAACTAGGAGTGTGCTAGCATTTTTTCTACTCTTGCAATTTGAACTCGTGCCATAAATCCTGTAATCTGATTTCACGGAATCTGCCAGCTGCAGGACCTAAAAATTGTGGTTTTTACACTTCAGCCGCCTTATTCCAAAACGCGATCTATAATAGTTCCAGGATTATTACTTGGTTGAATTGGCATTAAACCTAGAAATAGTTCTGGAAAGTACATTAAGGACGCGTTTAATTAGTATTAAAACAGTAATAGTCTCGAAAACTACATTTAGATCGCATGTTAAAATTAGTAATAGTCCCTGTTTCGATTTCAGCTCTGCTGCGTGTAGGAGACTGAAGGTTGTTCGAATAATAGGTGACACCAGGAATTACTTGTAACTTTAAATATATTTGTGTATATTACATGAAATTGGTATATAATGGTAAAGTGCGTGCGATGTAACAAAGGATTGAAAAAAGAATAGAATTTATAAAAAAACGTAATTGCGTAGCTCGGTGGTGATTGGTCGATAGCATGCGTGGGTGACCAATCGCTGTGAGGCAGATGACAGCTCCAGTAGTTAAGGCGAAGTGCTTGTTGTTAAGGTGAAGTCTGAACAGTCCCAAAACTACATTTAGATCATATTAAACCTAGTAATACTCGTAGTTCCGGAACTATTTTAGATTGAGTTTTGGAATTCCAGGACTAGTTTTTTTGGGACACAAAACGTGAAGCCCTCCAGTGTTGGTCTTCTTATATGACACAAATGAATCACCAAAACAAATACTTACTTTGCTGCGCAAAAATTTATGACCTTAATTCGATCTAGGTCATAAAGTTCGCAGCGCAACAAAATCGGTACCTATAATATATATAACAAAAACTCATATTAAAGCAAAAGAAAAAAAATACAAAGATTTGATTTTTCGATTTAAAACCAGCGAAATCAAAAAGGCTTCGTCTTTCATCACACAATACGGCCAGATGAATAGTCCCCAAATATTGTGATATTTGTGCCATCAAATACTCTTATATTAAACCTGGACTTGATCCACGACGTAGTGAAATTTAAAAAGTAAAACAATTATCTTCGTAACTGTAAAATACATTTTTACCAAAAAAAAAAAAATAGTACCCAGTTACAATAGAAAGAAAGATAATTTACATTTATTTATCAAACCGAGACCCTCTGTGAAGAAAAAAGTACTTATATAAAAAAAACGTCCGTCAAAGAGATGTCAAAATTTAGGGACCAGCAGGGCCGTAGATTGACTTCAGAAAAATATTCTCATGGTCCTGGAACGCAAAGGTTAAATAAAGGTGTGGTTTTAGTCAGTAAAAGCCTGTCAAGCCCTGGAGCAGGAAATGATAAATGATTTCCCAACAAAAAAAAATATTTTGATAATACAAACAGACTTCAATTTTATTTACGCCTGAGTCTATTTTGTGTTTTTAATATGCCCACAGATTTAGTATACTTAGTCTAAATAATATTTAAGTTTTATGAGAACATACACATATGAAAACAAAATTATATTTACTAAATATTAAAGTAAAAAAATTATATGTTTTGGTGACTGTACAAAGTTGACACACTTTCCTCGTTTCACTGTGACCCTGACAACTGACAACCAGTCAGAAAATAATAAAAGGTGAAAAAGTAATTTCTCTTGACAATCTGATGTCTGTCAGGGCGTTTATTAAATACAGTATAAGTTTGTCAGGCCTTCGTAAATATAGGAGCGGAAGGAAAATTATTAATTCCTTCCTAAGTAGAGTTTATGACAACGCCAAAGTCGAAGGACGATGCCCAAACCCTCGCCCGAGGCACTAAATATTACTAATAATTTTGTCGAGTATAATAGTATACTACTGTAACAATGGTCGATGGGTACGAAAGGTTATGAACTGGTGACCACGTACCGGAAAACGCAGTGTTTGAAGGCCTCCCACAAGATGGACCGATGACCTGGTCAAGGTTACGGGAATCCGATGGATGAGAGACGCATAGAACACTTTGATATGACGATACTTGGATGGAGGCCTATGTCTTTCGGCTTTTTTTTGTCGTTGGGAAAATCATCCAATGACATCTACGCGCCCTTGAGCGGGGCGGGAGATAGTGTCAGACTTTTACAGACTAAAAACCCACTCCTGTTTCTTCTTAGCCTTTGTTCTAGGGTCCTAATGTTCACTTTCACATTATTCATAGCCCCAGTAGGCTTCAACCCTGCCTGACCCCTACGTTACGTCTTTCGGACGATTTATTATTGTAACAAGTTAGAATCACTACCTCTCCTCGTGAACGTCATTAAGTACATTATTTCTCTGCTTTCATACATATATATATATATGGTACGGTACGATATATATATAATTTAATGGTGTATAATACAATAATTTAATGGTGTATTGTATCTCTGCAGCTGCAGGGTTAGCGCCAACACAGCAAGATGAGCTAGAAAGACAGGATGGTGGTATATAGTTGACAGTCGACAGCTGTACAGAGGAATTCTTTGATATCAAATTAGCATCAGCCTTATAATGTTGCCACTGGTGTGATTCAAGCCTCCTCTCTAGGTCAGGGAATGGGCCGTTATCCACCACGCGGGCCCAGTGCATTGATGGATGTGGTGGATGTGGTTGTCACATGTCTTCGAATTTTTGGTTCTAGGACATGCCGGTTTCCTCACTATGTTTTCCTTCACCGTTTTTGAGAGCAGTGGTAATGAAATAAATTACACAAAGTAATGCGCCTGGCTGGGTTTGAAGCAGCTACCTACAACTCGTAAGTCAGGGTCGTTACCACTCGGCCGCCACTCACTGATATTAAATTACTTCTTTACTCTGAAACTACTGAAGGGATTTTGATGAAATGTGGAACACGGGTAGACCATATCTTGGAATGGCATATACCTAAGATAGGTACTTTTTTATCTCCGGAACATGTTCCCTTGGAACAATTTCCTACTATCACGCCGGCGAAACAGCTTGCAGCAGCTATAATTCCAAGTCAGTTCGAATATATAGGGTGACTGGTAATTAGTGAACGATACTGAAACACGTGATTGTAGTCATGATGACAAACAGCTTTTATTATGGGACCAAACCTGAAATACCTAGTGTGGGGCAACGCTTTTTTAAGCAAAAGTGAAAAATAAAATGAAAGATTTCACTGGCGTCAATAATTTTTGTATCTCGAATGTTTTTTTTGTACTTTATTTACATTGTTCTCATATAATAGTAGCAGCAACAAACATATCCGCATATTTGTAAAAACATGATTTGGGGGAGTGGCCATGGAGTTTCATGCACATCCTTCTCCATAGAGATCCACGCTTTGGAATGTGCAATTAACATTTTTTTTTTTTGACTGACTTTTTGACAGTTCAAAAATGCCTGTAATACTTTGAATCTTTGAAAATTGTTCTCTCTTACAGACCATCAAAAACTTAAGGAAATTAAATATGATACTGAAATTTAGTTAAAAAAAAAGCAACAAAGAAAGATATCTTTTGGGCGCTACTCGAGACTTCATTCAGTAAATGGTAAACAGTATTGCGTTACAGAGAGAAAAACTGAGTGCGGTAAAAGTGGGGTAGCAGTTACTGTAATTGGCCTGGTGGCATTTTATTTTTAATTATTTTCTTTGTCAGTCTACACCCAAGCGTTCGCGCGTGATTTCGCGCTCTCACGATTAAACTACTGAATCGAATTCGATGAAATGTACGAAGCAAGCATGAACTCCAAGAACAGACACAGTCCAATTTTTATCTGTCTTCGACTTCAACTCCACGTCCAAAATAACCAACATTTATGCGGACGAAACCGCAGGCAGAAGCTAGTATTCTATAAATCTAAGTATGTTTTAACTAGTGAAAGAATCAGCAGCGAAACGGCAAAGCATAGCATCAGCCTTATAATGTTCCAAATGCTGGGACTCAAGCCTTCTCTCTAGGAGAGGAAATGGGCCGTAATTCACCACGCGGGCCCAGTGCGTGATATTAGATGTCACATCTCTGGAATCTCTCGATCAGTTTTCGAATTTTTGGTTCTAGGACATACCGGCTTCCTCATGATTTTTTCATTCACCATTTTAAGAGGTTGTGATGAAATAAATTATACAAAGTAATGCGCCTGACTAGGTTTAAACCCGTGACCCACAACTCGTAAGTCTGGGCCGTTACCACTTGGCCACCACTGTTCTCAAAACGGTAAAGGAAGACATCGTAAGGAAACGGGCGTAGTTTGTAGGTGTTATGTATAGTTTCTGATATTTCGTGATTAATCAGTGAGTGGTATGTCGTTTTTATATATACTTACACCGTTAAATTTTAATCGTTTTAATCCGTGGAGGGTCGATCCGGTACATGAAACACTATTGAGTTTTAAAGATAAAATTAAAAAATAATATACTTTTTTCTAAAACTTAAATTAATATACGCATGTACGAAGTAACGAGTTAATGACCTTGTAGATAGTTGTCAGTCGTTACGTACAAACTACCTACAGGTCATTGAACTAGCCCAGCTGACGTATACTTAAAGAAATTAATTTCGTACATGCGTAAATTAATCGAGTTTAAAAAAGCGCTTTATTTTTTAAGTTTAATCTTTACAAATCGATAGTGTTTCATGTACCGAATAGACCTTTCACGGGATTAAAACGATCAAAATTTAACGGTGTATAGATTCTATAAATCTAAGCAAGTCCTACTGGCCAAGAGATCAATAGTAAAACGGACTATAAGTATATTTTTTCATATTCATGTAGGGGAAGCTGAAGATACAGGTCATTAAAAGAAAATACAGATAGGCTAAGAACCGGTATTCTTACCCTACCTATTCAGGTCCTTCGTTTGTCGGTTGCTCTTTATTTATTCACTTTTCCCGTCGCTCGACTGTCAGTAATTAATAATTTTCATTCTCTTGACTTTGAAGACTTTCTCGACTGCTCCTAATAACTACCTCGTACTCACTTCAAAGAGTTGAAGTTACTAATTGTTGAAGGACTTATTAGTAATATATTCCACACAACTATCACACAACGCTGTCTAGTCTCAAGTTAAGCGGAGCTTGTGTTATGAGTACTAGACAACTGATAAACATACTTATATATTTCTAAATACATACATATTATAGATAAATTACACCCAGACACAGAACAAATGATTGTGCTCATCACACAAACATTTGTCCTGGGTGGGAATCGAACTCACAATCTCTGGAATAGCAGTCAGGCCCACTAACCACTAAACCAACAGGCCCGTCAAAATATAATATTGTTTTACTGATTTTTTTTTGTTATCGAGGGGAAACCTTCAAAAGGCGCCCGGAATTTGAGGATACGTCCGGGGAGTGTGGAATTTTTACCTCACTAAAACCGCCCCGGTGATCACCATCAGCACGTAGAAACCCCGTTACCTCTCAAAAGACCATTCCGGAACCGCCTCAGTGCAACGCCTGTTACGGCACATCCCTGAAGAGACTATATATCGGCCTCCCCTAAGCCTGTGCACGGCAGCACGTGATAACCGTGCCACCGTCTTCCCTGGAATCACTCGATGGGCGAGCAGAGTCCCCACTCTGAGCGCCCGTGGTTCCAAAGTCCTACCTGTATTGGATGATGCAAGTGGGGTTTCGGCGTGTTGGGCATCGAGGCGGTTGCCTCCCGACGCCTATTGTATTGACACTGCCGGGTGCCAACTGAAAACCAGCGCTGGATGCCTGACGCCCAGAATGCTGAGGTGGTCACCCTTTCGGTGCGGGCACGCTCAGTGTTCAGTACTTTTGTTTTTTTTTCCCCTTTTTGTTTGTAACCGTTGTGCTGCGTCTGTCTCGAATAAAAGCATTTCTATTCTATTCTATTGCCCTGGGAGTTACTTAAACAGTAAAGAAGAAAATAAGAAAAAAACCTTTGGTGCAGTGCTTGAGCGATTGGCTGCTGTTCTGCGGGTCGCGGGTTCGATTCCCGCACGAAACAAATATTTGTTTAGCCTATCGATAGGTGTTCCGGGTCTGGGTGTCTTGTGTATGTGAGTTTACATGTTTGTGAACGCATCCACGATACAGGAGTAATTCCTAGTGTAGGGCATTTGGTTAAAAAATAAACAAATAATAAAAAAGAGATTATTATGATACAAATCGCGCTGAGAACGCGAATTGCGTGATGCAAGATTTCGTAGTGTTAAAGAAAGAAAGAAAGAAAGAAAAACATTTATTTGAGATATACGGGATTATGTCGTCTTCGCGGCCCCAAAACAGAAAGAAAGAAAGTTAAGTTCCTATGTAGCCAAAGATGTCACTACATCCCCGCGTTGTAGATTACGGCCCATTCCTTAGAGAGGAGGCCTGAGTCCCAGCAGTGGGAACATTATACGGTTGATTATGCAATGCTATTATGGTGATAAGTAGTAACATAGTTTGTTTTTAGAAAACTCTTTCCAACAATATAATCACAAAGATATACGAGTATATTACTTCTTTATAATGTTAGTTTAGATACGAGATTTTCATCAATTTTATTTTATTTTGTTTATTGAGGGATAAAAACAGCTACAACATAAAACTAATACATATAAATGATACATTAAGTAGGTGTTTTTTTTTTATGGTAGGTAAAATCATCCAATAACAAATCCCGCCTTTGGGTGGTGCGGGAAGTAGTGTCAGACTCTTACTGACTAAAAACCTACCCCGTTCCTTCGTTGCCTGTAGTGCCGGGGCTGAGTCTTCCTCTCAGAAAACGGCCCTTGGCCCCAGCAGGCTTCGACCCTGCCTGCCTGCAGTTAGAATAATTATGTGGTAATGTTGCAGCCAACAGCATATTCTACAGATTTTTTTTTATAATACTTTGGTTGCCACTGGATGGACATCATAAGACATTATAAAGCTTGCTCAGCATACAAGTATTATTATTATTATATACTTTATTGTACACCTCATAATGAACATAGGATAAATATTACAAAAACTAAGTGTACAATGGGCGGTCTTATCGCACAGGGCAATCTCTTACAGACAACCTTAGGATGGACTGAAACAAGAGGAGATTGATTTGGGGCGATCAGTGTACAAAAATCATAAATAATATTAAATACATATAATAATAAAAATACATATATACAATATCAATTAATAAACTAATAAATATCAAATATAAAATTAAGAAAGGAAAATAAAGAAATTTTATAGTGAGAGGTAATGTTCCTTCACCATAGCTTTGAAGGCCGATAGCGTTTGAGCACGCCTTACTTCAATGGGTAACGCATTCCACAGACGAGCTGCTTGAACAGTAAACGACTTGTCAAAAAAGGATGTGGAATGCATACGAATACTTAATTTCAGATCTTCCGATGATCTCAAGGACCTAGAATGTGTGTCACAAAGGAACTGAAAGCGTTCTTTAAGATAAAAAGGAGTAGAAGGATTAAAGAGCACATTATAAAGCAAAGAAAGTATATGAGCATTCCGGCGAAGGCGAATAGGAAGCCATTTGAGCTGAGTACGAAATTCGGAAACGTGGTCATACTTGCGCAAGCCAAATATAAACCTGATACAGAGATTTTGAAGTCGCTCAAGCTTGTCCAATTGGTTTTGGGTGAGATCAAGATAGCTGATATCAGCATAGTCCAAGATTGGGAGAAGAAGAGATTGTGCTATCGCAATCTTAGTGTTGATGGGAAGCAAATTACGAAGGCGCCTCAGGGACCCCGCCGAAGCAAAAAGCTTTCGACTGACCTCCTGCAGCTGTTTAGTCCAAGAAAGACCGCTGTCGATATAAATCCCCAAGTTCTTGATAGTGTGACTTATAGGAATAATTGTGTTGTTGAAAGAAATCTGGGGAAGTGTCGACCAATCGATCTTACAGACCGTACGAGGACTACCGACAACAATCACTTGGGTCTTAGAGGGATTGATTTTCAGCCCAAACTCAGCGCTCCAGTCACCTATTCGAGCTAGGTCGATATTAATTGTCTCAATGGCATCGGTTAACTCTCCAAGAGAGGATTGGGTGTATATTTGAAGATCATCAGCATACAGGTGGTAGAAAGAAGATAGTCGTTGAGTGATAGCGTTAATGAAAAGTGCGAAAAGTAAAGGGGATAAAACGCCACCCTGTGGTACACCGGCAGAGGTGTCGCACCAAGATGAGAAAGATTCATCAATGCAAATACGCTGCCGGCGACCAAACAGGTAACTATGAAACCAGTCAATTACCGATGGAGATATGTTAAAAGAGCGTAGGATTCCGAGCAAGATGTCAAAATCAACTGTATTAAAAGCATTGCTAAAGTCAAGCAGAGCAAGTACTGTTAATTTTCCCATCTCCATGCCAGACCTAATATCGTCCGTGATATGCACAAGTGCTGAGGTAGTGCTGTGTCCAGGCCGAAAACCGGATTGAAAGGGATTTAGCAGATTATGCTTGGAAAGGAAAGAGCTAAGTTGCTGATGTACAAGCTTTTCAAGGACTTTGGATAGGAAAGGAAGAATAGAAATGGGACGATAGTCGGAGAAAGATTCGGGATGAGATTTTTTAGGTAAAGGGATAACTAGGTAAATAAATAACTGAATCGGTTATTTACCAAAGGGAATAAGTCAGCATTTTTCGGATATGGCAATTTTGATACAGTTCGAATCCTTTTAGGTAGATCTTGCATTGTAATTTAAGAAAAAAAAATAAGTCAGTCGATTTGCCACTTCATTGGAGGGCCCTCTTTTTTCGTTAATTTACAGAAAGGAACAAGTCAATGACTTATTCCTTTTCGTTCCTTTATTTGGCAACACTGGCTGGTTAATGTCAATGTCAAACGATCAGGGGTGAGGTTAGTTCGCTTTTTCCGTTTTTTCCTTGTTTTTTGAATAAAAGCGTGATTAATTACTACAATGTGTGATTTCACTTGAAATTCCACATAAAATCAAAAAGTTATACATTTTTACAGATGGATGCGGCGGCCAAAACCGTAATCACATGATGATAAGTTTATGTCAGGCTCTGGTAGACACAAGGCGGTTTGAGAAAATTGTACACCGTTTCCCAATCCGAGGGCACTCATTTCTACCAAATGATCGGTCCTTTGGCACTGTTAAAAAAGTTTTAAAACAAAGAGATAGATATTATCTGCCTGAGGAGGTGTGTGAATTCATATGCAATGCCCACAAAAAATTCACAGTATCTATGGTCAATACTAATGACATTCTAGACTTTAAAAACTGGTGGGGCAAATTTTATAAGAAGGATGCAATCTCTTTGGAGAGTCAATCAAGGAGTATTCCACGGTCTGACAAGCAACATTTTTTGGTGTCTAACTTTATGGAGTTTGAGTACTCCTCAAACATGAAAGGCCTGGTGATTACCAGGCCTTTCATTGGGAATGTAGTGAAAACACATTTGATTTAAGAAAGAATAAAACTCAAACGGTTACACTACCAACACAAAAAGCTTATGATGGGCCTATGCCTCTAAAAATTAATAAAATAGAAGACCTCAAGCGTACCTTGCAATACATTCCAGCTGAACATAAAGCCTATTATGAAAACATTATAGAAAATTGGCCTAAATATTAATAAAACATTATTTTTCATCACTTATTTGTTTATTTTTTCCCTCAAAACTTTGTTTAGATACCAAAAGGAATAAGTCAAGCAATTTAAAAAAAGCATAATTATTTCAAAAACAGGTAAACAGCAAAAACCTCTGCATTAGTATGTTTGTAAAGGTTCCAACTACCTATTTAAATAAAAAATTAATATACTTACCTAAAGTTTTTTTTTATAAACATATTTTTATCCCTCCTGTAAAATTAGGTATGCTTGACTTAGTCCCTTTAGTAAATAACCGATTCAACTAAGGTAACTAAAGTATTTGATAAATAAATAACTTAAATCAAAAATAATTAATATTTATTATATATTTATTATATATATATTTCTTTTATTAATAATTTTAAAATAAGTTGTGGTCGCGTATCCACAATAAACATTGTGCATGTAAATACTCGTATGAAATCTGCATCGTGTAGTCATGGTCAGAATATTTACCAAAAGGCACTAGTGATAATCCACGATCCACGTTAAAATCCGGTTATTTCGTTCGGTTCGGATGGTGTTAAAAAAACAATTTAGGCAACGCTTTCCTGAGGTCATTCTGTGAACGCACAACTAGGTAGTTTTGCGTTCACGAAATGACAGAAGATGGTCAGTAGGGACTGATCATCTTATAAATACCCTACCAACTGTCATTCAAAGATTTTGGACAGTCGTTACGGGTAGTTGGAAACCAGTATATTAGACACCCTATCTTTTTAAGGGGTAATGTGAAAGTATACCTCAGGGCCCTGGACCAAAGGCAAAGAAGGAACAGGAGTTGGTGGTGGTCTAAAGTTTGACACTATCTCCCCTCCACCCAAGGGCAGGAGATGTGCGCGCTTTGTGCATGAGGGCACAGCTTTATAATAATAATAATAATAACACTTGATGTCAACGGAAGTTCTGTTTTTTCATTCATGGTGTTTTAAATCTTAAAAAAATAATTTCTGAGCTCATATTTACCCAAATTCTACAACAATAAAGCCACAAGAAAGATATAAACAATAAAAACTCACCAAAACCAACATCAAAACCAACAATAGTGAAAATCATCAAGATCGAAAAAAAATGCTAGACAGACAGATGTCATATGTCATTTACAATAAAAACATATACGATGAATTTAATGAAACAGGAATGAAAAAACAATTAAGAAGATGTTGACGAGAGCAGCTGCCAGACGCGCACGCCTTCCACCCCCGGGCTCGCCGCTCAGCTCCGCCTCGCCACCGCCGGACTTCGGATCACCAGCTTTACCGGCGGCTGCAGTTGCGTCGAGCTCGAGCGACGAGTATTTTTCCCCGCCAACGTCGCCAACACCTGTACGTCGGCCGGGGAGAGGCCGGCCACCGATCGGCTTGGGATCTAGGGGCCAACCGGCCCCGAGCCGGGTCCCCGCTGCCGGTGGTTGTGTGCAGCGCATGAGATGGACTCAATCTATGAACGAGAACGTCATGCGCGCATATTACGGTGCTACAGAGGGGGGAACTAACCTCACTGCGTACCGTGTTAGGATGCTGTCTCTGTTCCAGGACCTAGAGCCAACCGTAGACGTCTCGGCGCAACGATTGTCGGATCAGGTGCGGGTAATTCAACGCAGTCATAGGTTGAACGACGCCGCACTTGATAGGCTGCGCTCAGAGGTACTGAACAACCGTATCGTCCCGACTCCGACACAGACCTTGGTGCTGCCGGCCACAGACGCAATCTCACCGCGGTCCAATGATGTTGATAATGAGTTAGATGATAGGGTTGACACAGTAAGTAGCCAGTGCAACGATCGACTGAGGAGTGCAATGGAGGATGCGCTTCGTGAGTATAGATCCACTCCAGCCGAACTTAGACCCCGTCTGCCAAGGTTACCCATGCATAAAAAAAATAGGGCGCTAGTGTGTGCTTTGGACTCGCTTCTCAAAAACATCTTTGAGAGTAGCGAGAGCCTTGTTGATACGCACTCAATCCTGTATTGTGGGGCTGTTGCGGCATGTCGATTAGCCAAAGTCAAGTTCCCAAATATAGATGCAGCTAATCGACCGAAGCCTGCTGTACCAGCCTGGCAATGTAGGATTGAGAGGCGCATTGATGAGGCCAGAGCACTCATTGGCAAACTGTACTGCTTCAGGGAGGGTAATACACGACCACGTGTGATGCGATTCGTGAGGCGGGCATTCTTTGGAACGGGAATTACCCCCCGAGAATACATGTCCCGTGTCACGGAGCGCATCGACTTCCTGAAGCAGAAAGTTTGTGCATGGGCCAACCGTATCCGGCGGTATAAGCGGCGGGTTGATCGATACTCGCAGAATCGCATGTTCCAGAGCG
This sequence comes from Leucania comma, assembly GCA_958295575.1. Classification (NCBI taxonomy): domain Eukaryota; kingdom Metazoa; phylum Arthropoda; class Insecta; order Lepidoptera; family Noctuidae; genus Leucania; species Leucania comma. Next base: position 3,122,941 of record OY282484.1, read on the forward strand.
ATGAAAGGTGGGTGTACAGGGCTTGGGAGCGACCTGATCAAAATGTGACTGACGTGCTCCGGCCGGATGATGCCGCCATGAATGCTTTCTGGCGCAGCATCTGGTCCGTGCCCGTTTGTCACACTGAGGATGACTGGATGCGTGATGTCGAGAGCATGTGCGTAGCTGTACCAGAAATGGAAAAAGTTGTCATTAGCCCATCTGATGTTGCCAGAGCAGTCCGCCCGTTACCGAATTGGAAGTCTCCAGGACCGGACGGACTGCACAATTTCTGGTTAAAATGGTACAGCAGCTCACACGCGCCCCTGGCATCTCAATTCCAGTCATCTTTAGAATCTGGGTCGCTACCTCAGTTTCTAACAACCGGTATCACCCATCTGCTCCATAAGACAGGTTGTCCCACGGAACCCAAGAATTATAGACCGATTACATGTTTGTCTACGGTTTATAAACTTCTTACATCCATTCTGAGAGTAAAAATTAATGTACATATAGACAAAAACTCGATTATGTCTGCCTCTCAGAACGGATGTAGGAATGGGTCCCGTGGTACAAAGGAGCTACTTCTCATTGACATGGCCATAAGCCAACAAGTTCGTCGATCCCGCAGGGATCTGTCGACATGTTGGATAGATTATAAAAAGGCCTATGACTCCGTTCCACATACATGGCTCATGAGGGTGTTGGAGTTGTATAAAATAGATGCAACTCTACGCACCTTCCTTGAGTCATGTATGAGGCAATGGAAAACTGTCCTTTGCTATCCAGGATGTCGACCGATCCAGGCAAATGATGAACCAATATGGATTAAACGGGGAATATTTCAGGGCGACAGTTTGAGTCCACTTTGGTTCTGCTTAGCTTTGAATCCTCTAAGCACGCTGCTGGAGGATTCAGGCCTGGGCTATCGGTTGAGAAGAGGGGGTCAGGTCCTATCTCACCTGCTTTACATGGATGATCTGAAACTCTTTGCCCACGGCAATCTGCAACTGATGGAACTACTGAAAGTAACTGAAACTTTCAGTAGTGCCATCAGGATGGAATTTGGTGTGGATAAATGTGCAGTCATGCATGTAAAGCGAGGTGAGATTGTGGAATCCAAGGGAATTCAACTCTCGGATTCCATACACCTTAGGTCCCTCCCCTCGACCGAAACTTATAAGTATTTGGGTATGTCGGAAGCGTTAGGCATTAACGTCATTGACATGAAGCAAACGTTGAAGGAGCGTTTCTTTGGACGCCTGAGGAAGGTTTTAAACAGCCTTCTATCAGGGGGAAATAAGGTGCGCGCCTTCAACGGTTGGGTCATGCCGATTTTAATGTACTCTTTCGGCATACTCAAATGGACTCAGACCGAGCTAGACGCCCTGGATAGGCGGGTCCGTACATTGCTGACCGCAAATCGGATGCATCACCCACGATCATCGGTGATGAGACTGTACATCCCAAGGAAGTGTGGAGGTCGGGGCTTTTTGAACGCAAAGACTCTACACAACCGTGAGGTGTGCAACCTCAGAGAATATTTTCTCAAGACCGACGTGGGTATGCACCGCGATGTGGTCACAGTGGATAAGGGACTCACCCCGTTGTCCATGGCTAAAGAGAACTGGCGCAAACCTGTGGTACTTACTACTGATGACCGCAAGGAAGTATGGAAAGGCAAGGAGCTCCATGGACGCTTTTACCGGACTCTTCATGAGCCCGATGTAGATTTCACGGCGTCCGTGGCCTGGTTACGTTTCAGTGACCTCTTCGGAGAAACTGAAGGTTTTGTATGTGCGATTATGGACGAAGTTATTCTAACGAACAACTACCGGAGACATATTATGAAGGACGGGACGGTTGACGTGTGTCGGGCATGCCATCGACCGGGTGAGTCCATCAGACATATTATCTCTGGTTGTTCTCGTCTGGCTAACGGCGAGTATTTGCACAGACATAACCAAGTAGCCAGGATTATTCACCAGCAACTTGCTTTGAAGTACAACCTAGTGGATTCTGAGGTACCGTATTACAGGTATGTGCCCGACCCAGTTCTCGAAAATGACCATGCCACGTTGTACTGGGATCGGTCTATCATCACTGACCGGACTATTGTAGCCAATAAGCCGGATATAGTGGTGGTAGACCGATTAGCGCGCCGCGCAATGATAGTCGATGTCACCATCCCACATGACGAGAATCTCGTGAAAGCTGAGAAAGAGAAACAAATCAAATATCTCGACTTAGCACACGAGGTTGTCGACATGTGGAATGTGGACACGGCTGTCATTGTGCCGATTGTCGTGACTGCCAACGGCCTTATAGCCAAAAGCTTCGACGACCATCTGTCGAAGCTATCGTTGCGTGGTTGGATCAAGGGCCTGATACAGAAGGCAGTACTCCTCGATACGGCTCGCATTGTGAGGAGGTTCCTGTCTCTGGAGCCCTAACCACCGGTAGCTTGGACCCTGCTCCCGACACCGGCGGACTACTGTTTTTTTATATTTTTAAATGTTTTTTTATACGTTTTTTAGGAAATATTTAAAAATTATAAAAGACATGTATAAATAATTAATAAAGGGAATAATAATAATATTCCCTTTAATTCAGATATTCATCCATAACTACAGTTGTTGTTAGTATCATATTAACTTATAAAAACTATGTTAGTAAACAGACTTTACAGGGGCATGTAGCTGGCTTAAAGACCACATAATAGGACAATCCAGCTTATTGGCAATGACACCCAGGTGGCCGTTGGTACTGGCACGCACCCTGCGCAACAAGGATGCTGCACGCTTGCGCCTGACCGCAGCGAAGCTATCTGTCTGGGCATCCGCGAACATCCCTGAGGCACTACAGAAGTGTGGCAGCCCCAAAAGCATCCTGAATGCATTATTGTGCTGGATGCGAAGATCATTAATTTATGCTGAGCGTTCGGCCGTTTTGTACGGATGTGACGCATATCTTTTCTTTAAAACGTTGTTTATCTAGTTTTTAGTTGCGTCATTCCGTGTAAATAAACTGTTTTTCTTTCTTTCTTTCATGTCATTGGATGATTTTACCACCATAAAAAAGTCTTTTCAAGGGGTATACGATAGTATGAAGTTATGGAGTTTATATCTAAGGCTGTCACTCTATGGTAAATTACATTTATTTTGCAAATAGGTTTAAAAAAAAAAACACTTTTACAAGCCAATAAAACATGCAAATACTCAAAATGTTTTTTTTTTCTACCATACTCAGAAATTAATAGTTTTGTATAAAAAAAAGAAGAACTTAAAAACTTAAAACAACTTAAAAGTAATGTTTGTAACACTTAAGCACTCGTAAATTAAAAAGAAATCAAAATAGAATTTCAGAGTTTGCTAAAATCTTTTAAATACAACTACGCAATGATCGATATTGTTTTAAACTCAGTTATCAAAACTTTGTTCGTAATTTCTTATGGCAAGCTGAAGACAGTTAAAACTCAAAAATATCCACCTGGAGTATAATTTTCAAGATGGGTTTTTACGATAACTGTGTACTTGAATTAGAAAAGAAATTTAGACATTTTGGTTCCAGATAAAATTATTATGGCATTTGTTCAGCGTTATAAAAGCGAGGTAAAGAAAAGAATACTTTATTTGACAGGCCTGTTGGTCATGTGGTCAGTAAGCCTGACTCATTCGTCGGAGATCGTGGGTTCGATTTCCACTAACAACAAACTTTTGTGTGATAAGCACAATCATTTGTTCTGTGTTGTGATTTTTAGTCACCGTTTTAAGAGCAGTGATGATGAAATTATATACACACAGTAATAAGGCTAAAACTAGAACCTATTTAATAACCGAAACTATCCGCTTATAAAAACATGGCACATCTCTTTTACAATCAAGAAAAATAACAGGAAAATCTACACAATTTATTTTAAATTCTTATTTGATTGCTAAAGTGGTATACTTAGAATTATTTTTAAACACTACCACAGTAAGACGGCTTCATTATAAACTTGAAACTGTGTGACGTAGTTTTGAAAATAAACCATGGAAAATAATATCTATAATTGGAATTTCCTACCTAATTTTGGGTTCAATTGCTAGGTCAGGTCTGGGTTACTCTATTTCCTTTTTTTAAGGTATGAAATCAAGCAAAGACTTCTCCCGCTCTAGGGTGGAAAGGGAAGGCGGGTCAGACTTTTACCGACTAATACCACAAGCCCACATCCCGTCGGCTCAGCCTGATGCCTCCTTCTTTGCTAGCATTATTGCTTTCTAGAAGGAGACGACCGCTGTCAACTTCCCCTCACTCGGGACTATAGCCTGAACCAGGGCCTGGTGCGAGAGATCGCTGCAACTGATTTCCCCCACGAGGACACGGCGGTGCTCTGCCCAAACGGGGCACACCTCCACCGTATGCTCCACCGTGTAGCTTACCCCAGCATTCCAACATTCCAACTGCTGGAACTCAGGCCTTCTCTATAGGAAAGGGAAAGCGCCGTAATCCACCACGAAGGTCCACTGCTCGTTGGTGAATGTCACATCTACCATTTTTTAAATCTAAGACATGCTAGTTTCCTCAAAATGTTTTCTTTCACCGTTTTGAGAACAGTGGTGATAAAATATATTACATAAAATAAAACTCCTTTAGAAAAATACCCGGGAGAAGGTGGGGGAAACCTTTGCCCAGCAGTGAGGAAATACAAACTAAATAAAAAAGCGCGTCTAGGTTTGAACTCGCGATGTACAAGTTGTAAAACGTTGCCACGAAGCTGCCCGTTCACCGGAGTGAAGCGAGACAGCGGAGCGGAGCAAAGCAGTAATGGAGAGCGGAATTGTGGACTTTGTCTATCCACCAGGGGTCCTGTCTACTTCTGGTCTGCTATTTTTATAAATTCGTCAATCCAACACGATTCGATTGTGATTTTGTAAAAAATTCGTAATCTGTTAATTCATAATGTCTGATCATGACTACACAATAAAGTACTAATGGTAGGTCACTGATCAAAGGACCCGTCCAATTTTAGCAGATTACCGCATACGTCAGACCTTCATTTATAATGTACGCAGATGTGTAATCACAGATATAATGTACGAGATTACCATTCTATGCCATTTTTTTCAATAGATTGTCAGTGGTTGATCATTGTAGTCATAATGACGCCATTCTATTATTAGATTACCATACTTGTCAAAAATCAACAATTAAGAAATCAATGATAGACCATTCCGACACTATTGTAATAGCAGACTTGAGAGCCAAAAGCGGAACGAGGCTACGGAGCGGAGTAAGAAAGTAATGTAGAGTGGAGTTGCAGACTATTTTAGCTATAGTTTGTTAAAGCGCCCGCACTCGTTTCTCGCCTCCGCTTCCCAGTTTTGTATGAATTTTTAGACTGGTTCGTTCACAGACTGTAGAGGAGCGGAGATTTTGTGCAATCCTATTGGTTAATATCTCTCGGTTTCTCTGCTCCGCAGACTCGCTCCGCTCCGGTGGACAGGCAGCCTTACCTCTGGGCCACCACTGATCACGTGTTTCCAATATAAGTTAAATATTTACTCGCAAGTTAATAATTGAATGACGCGAATCTGTTCGTAATTAACAATAATGACGTAGTGAAATATAATAATTAATGTAATATATTCAGAATAAAACCTCAAATGAATTCAGTTATAATTTTCGTACTAGCCAGCTCAAAATACATTATATATCTGGATGGAATTAAATGAGCTATAAGCGCTTAAGAGCGGCCAACCCGAGGTACAATTGCGCTCATTTTTGCCTGATCACTGATGACTGATGTGAATTGTTACTAACATAGTTCTAAGTCTTATTTACTAATTAGAAATTGTATTTACTTTATATATGTTAGTCTGTAAGGTATGTATCTATGGGCCAAGTTGCCTGATAATAAACGATTTATTATTATTATTATTAAAAAAAATTCGCTTGAATACTGCGGCGCAACGCCAAACCAAAATCCTTTGAAGTTTTCGTTTCAAGTGCAAGCAAAAATGACCTTAGCGGTGATCAGGCGAAAGGGTCTTTGATGCTACAATTCCATACAACCGCTCTTACGTGATTACGATGTTATTACACATCTTTCTTCAGATATTTTGGATACAAAGATATCTCGTGGATATAATCAAGGCTTTTATTGAAATCAAAACGTAAATTTGTGTAAAACTTATCCAGTAAAACCCTCTAAAAAACTGCTATTCTACGTAAAATTTGGCCCTCCATAATGTACTCATTTATTAAAAATATAAAAAAGTACTTCTATAGAAACCTAGCACATTTAATCGGGATTCTAAATCATGCCAATGTATTTCAAAAACTCTCAAGGGTTTTAAAAGAACACGTATTTCAACACGTATTGGAACAAGTTTTGTGAAATATTCGAGTAAATCACGGTATTATTGTATGCCAACAGAGTTTTTAGGCGTTATCTCTCTTTTTACACGTTGCTTCTCCTTCAAAAATCGCGCTGGACTACTTTAGATTAAGCAACAAGCTTTTGAACCATACTTGACGTTGACGATAGGCGAGTGGGGAAGGCCCCTCTTAAGGCCCGGTTCTACTCATTTTGACCTTTTTTAAACCACTGGAAATCCACAAATATAAAAGAGAACACCATGAAAATTCATTTTATTAAAATTGACTATATGGCCAAGGGCTTGGCAAAAATAAAAACACGATATAAATTAGTTGGCTCGATAAAAAAAAATCACGAATCTGACCCTAATTTACGATTTCAAACGTATTTATCTACGAGATTACGTCACGGAACTATTTGAAAGTTACAAAAAAAAAAATAAAGCTTGTTATTTAAAAGCGCTTCGTGTTACGAGTTACCTTATTAAATATGCATATAAAATTATTTCAATATTTTTTTAAGGACTATTGGAATTTTTATCATCATTGTAATTTCAGCCTAAAGACGTCCGCTGTTGGACATAGGCCTACCCCAAGTATCGCCTCGCATCCATCGGATTTCCACAACCCTTACCAAGTCATCAGTCCACCTTGTGGGAGACCTTCAAACACAGCGTCTTCGGTATGTCATTGCGAGCCCACTGCCACTTAAGTTTGGCGATTTTTCGGGCTATGTCGGTAACTTTTGTTTTCTTGCGGATATCTGTATTTGTGATGCGATTACGCAAGGAAACTCCAAGAATATTGGGTGACTTTAAGTCTTCTGATGAGGCCTATTGTGAGCGACCATGTTTCAGAGCCAACGTCATCACTGGCAACATGATTTTGATATTTTCGATATTTTAAGATTTTGTCGAAGAAACCCTCTTCGACAAAATCTCCAAAACGACAGGACTGAAATACAATGCAAGGCATATATCGTTTGGATGGAACACCGCCATGTCCTCGTGAAGGTAATAAGTGGCGGCGACCCATCATGCCGGGATCTAGTTCGGCCTTTGGTGCGGAACGAGGAAGGCTCCTTCTGCGCAGTGGTATTCTGGTGAAAAAGGAGGCAGCTTGCGTGAGGAAACGAGCACACTATCGCCCCAGCCACCGAGACCCTGACCCCGCCTATCAACCACGGTAGACACGGGCTTGCGGACTTCGAGCAATGAGTAGCTCGCCGCCCGGTAGTTCGGTAATAAACCAGACAGAGTCGATTCTCGCGCTCCTCAGAGAGATGTCAGCAAACCGTACGGGCCCAGCAGGGCCAATACCTGCTAGGACCGCATAAATTTTCTGAAAAGGTAACCCATAGTCTTAAAACGCAAAGGGCAACTGAAGAATACAGGTCTGATTTTAGTCAGTAACTATTGAAACGCTCTCCCACACCATTCACACTGGAAGAATTCATTGGATGATTTTCCACCCTAAAATAAGGACATATGAACTGCTTTTAATGATAAAGGTGACCAAAAATGTGCATATTATTTTAACCAAAATGAGACAACATTTCAAACAAAATACCAGCACTATTTAGACTAGTTGTAATTAACTTTATGTAATGTTCCTCAATTCATTGTCAATTTATTTATCTACCGGTCCGTTTAGAACAATAATTGCAATTTACAAATTGTATTCGTAACAGTACACAGTTAGCCATGCATTTAAATTTATTTTATCTAAAGTTTGTGATCAAACGGAATTCATTTTAAAATGTTCAACCGCATCCCGTTTACTGTTTTAATCAGTTGAACTTAATTTTCGTATTGTTCATTATGACACGGCGAATTTGAAATAAGTACGTATACATATTAATTTATATAAATGTTACCGTAGACATTTGAAATACCTTTGGATTATTATCTATTTTGCGAGATTGTAAACTATCGAAAAATTGTGAACCATACAATTTAACGCATTATTTTTCGATAATTTACAATCTATCGAAGTATAAGCGTTATAATTTCTTATTACTGCTGGGACTCAGGCCTCCTCTCTAGGAAGGGGAATGGGCTGTAATACACCACGCGGCCCCAGCGCGAATTGGTGAATGTCTTTGAATTTTTGGTTCTAGGACATGCCAGTTTGGTTTTTCATCTATCGAAGCCAAACCGTTAAATCACAATTCAGTTTACTTCCACAACAATTTGATATAACTAGCTCTAAAGATTTGAGTTGAAACTTTGTACCTGTAAACTGGGTATCTTTTTTCTTGGGCGGGGCGGGAGATATTTTCAGGCTTTTACTGACTAAAAACCCACTCCAGGGAGCTTACTCTAGAGTTTAATTCCGATCGGTCAACATTGGGATTGTGACGATAGGTACTCTTGAATTCGATGCTTGGGCTAAATTGCGTGACCATTTTAGGAAACTAAGTAAAATGGGAATCGGGCTTGGCATGTGGTCTCGCAATTTTAAACCAATTTGGCGCTAGCATCGAATTCAAGAGTACCTAACGTCACAATTCTAATGTATCCTGATTTCCAGCCAGCGTAGGCGCGGGCTTGCGGATGGCGAGCTATGGGTAGCTCGCTGTCCGACCGTCCGGTAACCATCCGGATCAAGCCCAGGTCGTCAACGGCGCGCACTGTTCCCGCGTGCCTCAAGGAGTTGTCGGCAAACCGTAGAGACCAGGCCTGCTAGCTGCAGGCGGGCAGGGTCGAAGCCTACTGGGGCCAAGGGTTTGCTTCCGAAAGGAAAGCCCGGTCCTGGTATCTAAGGCCACGAAGGAACAGGGTGGGTTTTTAGTCAGTAAGAGTCTGACACTATCTCCCGCTCCACCCAAGGGCGGGAGATGTCATTGGATGATATTACACAAAAAAAAAGTCACAATTCTAATGTCGACCGATCGGAATTAAACTCGAGAGCAAGCCCTGTTCCATCTTTGCCTTCGTTCCATTGATACACTTTCATATTACCCATGAAAACTGTGTATCTGTGAACCTGTCCCCTACACAATTCAAAAACAAATTAATTATGCTTTCATTTCACCAAAGTATTCATATTGACTGTTGTGGTGGTAATAACAAACGTACCTACACTTAAGATGGCCACCGTAGGCGCGGGCTCGCGGACGGTGGGCAATGGGTAGCTCGCTGTCCGTCCGTCCGGTAACAGACCGGTCCGAGCTCAGGTCGTCTACGGCGCGCACCGTTCCCGCGCGCCTCAAGGAGTTGTCAGCAAACTGTAGGGGTCCAGCAGGGCCGAAGCCTACTGGGGCCAAAGGTTATGTGAAACTGTCACCACGGGCCCCGGGATAAAGGCAAGGAACGGAAAGGGAGGTTTTTAGTCAGTAAAAGTCTGACACTATTTCCCGCCCCACCCAAGGGCGGGATTTGTCATTGGATGATTTTACCTAACCAAAAAAAAAAAAACCAACACTTAAGATACAAATGGACCCCAGCTGATCAATAAAAATCTCATTAATGACAAGATAATTAAAAATAATTACATTCGTCATTAACAATTTGAGACAGCCCGCCAATTAAGATATTACTTTATGAAATGACATTTTAATTACTTTAATGTATTTTTCTAGCGTTTTATACTCTGCATGAAAATTTGAAAGAGTGACCCTAAAACGTAGAAAGTAACTGAAAAACCCTAATGGGATTTAGTTAGTAAAAAATCTAACACGGCCTCTCTTTTCACCCTAGAGCGGGAAAAACTACTTCACTGTGTCCTCCAGGCGGTTCACACAAAGGTGATACTCGGGCTTTTCTTCCGCCTGAATCCGGTGCATGAAGCTCCTGAACTTATCATATCTGGGACCTGCGTCATGCGAAAGGTGAAGACGCTGTGACGTCTATCCAGCCACTCCTCAAAGATGGGACTTACCACCATAATTATGGCGTGGCCAGCGCTGGGTAGCGACAGTCGCTGTTGCCATATCGTTTTAATATTTAATGAAAATTTAAATTGTGTTTTTGAACAGAATATAATAAATAAACATGATTATTTACACAATAATTTGTTATTACCAACAAATTAACATTTATCGGCGTTCTAAAATCAAAAATATTTGAATTTTTTGATTTGATACCTTTACCTCTTCTTCAACCTGCAAAGATTAAACGCGGAAAAAAAGGCTACTAAATACTATTATTATCTAACCTATTTATTTGTGTTATTTGTGAAAAAAAAAATTGAATTTAAGATTTGAAGAGAATTCTTTAGATGGTACGCCGCTGCCGGCAGATATTGAGAGTAATATAATACTTGTGATAGCCTGCTGCTATCTAAATAGAAACTAAAATGTCTAACAAATTTGAAAATTTTTCTTCAGTACAAAATGAACAAAAATGCGTAGAGAGAAAGTATTTTTTCGTAAGAGTATTGAAAAAAGTCGTTTGATACACGTGCAAATTTGTCACTACAAACAAACAAACTTTCTGCACTTGTATCAAAATGTACTATTTCTCAAGCCACTGAACAGCACAATAATGCTTTCCCTTGACACCTCTCTCTACTCAACCCTACCTCTTTATGACTAAGTTTGCTAAGTACCTGTTCCAGATTCGTGCGGAGGATTCGCCCGGGTGTCGCCACTGTGCGGAACACCCGGAGGACACGGTGTTCCCACGCGCCTCAAGGAGCTGTCAGCACACCGAAAAGGCCCAGCCTGCTAACTGCAGGAGGCAGGGTCGAAGCCTGCTGGGGTCAAGGGCCGTTTTCTGAGAGGAAGGCTCAGCCCCGGCACTATAGGCTACGAAGGAACGGGGTAGGTTTTTAGTCAGTAAGAGTCTGACACTACTTCCCGCTCCGCCCAAGGGCGGGATTTGTCATTGGATGATTTTACCTACCATAAAAAAAAACCTCTTTATGACTAATTGCATACATTATCTTTCTAAAATGACCTTTACCTAACCTAACAACGTATGCAAGCATATTACTCATAATTACGCTTTAAATCAGTAATATGTACGTATGTTTGTAGGAGGGAAGAGTCCTAAGAGGATGAGACGAATTCAGAAGCGGAGTGTTTTAAGATTGTCTTTTTGGAACCCAGCACTGAAAACTCGGATATGTATAAATGAAAATCGAACTCACCACAGAAATAAGCCATTGTATCAGTTGACCTATTCTCAGTTCGAATTTTTTCGTTACACCAAAGTTTCATTTGGTCGAAAAACTTTTTCACCGATGTTACACTTAGCGGAACTATCTTTTGTTCGAAGTATTATGTTTCCGAACCTTCATTATACCACCATGGAAGGTTTTCTGTCTCTGCTCCGGCGCTGCGGGGTTTGGGCGGTCCCACGCGATCTTATCGTCGCAGATGGTTTCAACGCTCACCGCCGCAGCTTCGGTTTGCTGCCCGCTTGGCCGGCCAGCCTCAGCCCCAGTGGCGGGCCTTCAAATCACCTGCTCCTCAGCTCGTGGGCCGCCCTACCCCTCCGCATCTACCGACTTCATTAAAAAAAAAAAACACTAAGAGGATTAAAATAACTTTAATTTCGGAAGTCGGTGTTTCTCAGTATTGTTTGTTTCTTACTTAACACCGACTACCGAAATTAAAGTTATTTTAATCCTTTTAGTTTTTTTTTTTTTTAAATGAAGTCGGTTATTTTTTTGTGTAAAAAGTTTTTTATTTCACACTTTTTAGTTGCGATGCACTTATAATCAGAGTGCCTATTTCTCATGATAATTCCAATAAACCCAAACACTGCTAGGATACATTGTTTTATTATGAAGCTCTCGTGTTTACCTTCTACCTTCCAGCTCCATCATCAGATCATTTTAATAGTACCTTATAGCCAAAATGCATCTCATGACAATTCTAACAAGCCCAAACACGGCTAGGATACATTGATTCATTACGGAGTTCCGGTGCCTATTTTCCGGCTCCATCATCATCATCAAGTCACTTTGATGATACCATTTTCAACAAAAGTATTCAAAAACATTTATTTATTTGTATTGTCACAGCCGCATTCATCAGCCGCATCTTCATTGTGATATCTGTGCGAGTATGAAGTTCCGTTGGCCATTTCTGGTCTTCTTCATCAGTTTCACTTCATCAAATGTTACTTTTTGACTGTAAATGCTTAAGTCTTTGATAAAAATACCAAAATTACTATATGGATGCCTATAATATTTCAGGAGTTCCCTCGATTCCTCATAGATCCCATCATCAGAACTAAATTTTGATCAGAAAAAAATGGGACCAATCTGAAAGCATACCCTTCAAGAAAAAAAAAAATATATTTGCAAATCGGTCCATAAACGACGGAGATATGCGCGAACAAACATAAAAAAGCATATACACGGTCGAATTGAGAAACCTCCTTTTTTTGAAGTCGGTTAAAACCTCCTTTTTTTGATGTCAGTTAAGAAATAAAGTGCTTTTTTTCTAAAACTCGAATCAAACGTACGGACAAAATTAATTTCTTTATGTTAATATCAGCTGAGCGAGTTCAATGACCTTTAGTTGTCCGTCGTTGCGTACTAACTACCATTGGTCATTGGACCCTAAAAGAACACGAGGTGAATAATCATTGGTCAACTTATCTGCCAAGAGGTCTCAGGAGATTGTACATCAGAATAATCGTTTAATTAAAATCAAGTTTGTTTTTATATATTTATTATATACTTACACGTTATTGCAGGAAATTGAAATAAGTAACAAACAATTCTTTTCACATACGTAATTTTATTATGACCTTAAATAAAATTCGTCATCTTCGAATCAGCCTCAAACGCCATTTGACTCTTCTTTCTTGGGACAGTCCTCAAGCTTCACACATTTTCCACTGGCTTTATCCCTGACGGTGGGAGCATTACAGTAGCAATCGGAGTAGTCGCAGACGTCACCGCTTTCAGCTACAGGGTTAGGGTTGTCACAGGTCGCTTCAGGAGTCAGGGGACCGCAGCCGGTGGTGTAGGAGTGCGTGCCCTCCTCGCAATACCCGATGCCTGCAACAAATTATAAATGTGTTTGAAAGCTGTATGAGAAATGCTAGTAATAGGTGTATAGACAGCTACCCACAGATATAGATATACCTAGATAACGCAAGAGCAACTACTTCGCGTGCCTAGCTTACGTACAAAAATCGTAAGTGGTCACTTTCGCACTCAGTCTGCATCGGAGTACAGCGCTAGTCGGGTGCAGTTAAAAATATAAAAATGGTTAATTGTGCTGTTGGTGTGGGGGTGGAGTGAGGGGGACGCCCTACGCGGCGGCGTCTTCACTTAATAGTGCTTGTGACGTCATAATAGGTAGTCAAAAAATGGCACGCTTGGTTTTCATACAGATCGTGATGCTTGCGTTATCTATGTCTATCTATATCTGTGCAGCTACCGCTAAGCTTAAGCAACGCGCTCAAGAAGACCATTATTAAGGTTCACATTACACGTCAATTTTTTCGTCAATTTAAACTAGATGAGGCCAGTGTTTTCTAGCCGACTGATCCTGAGAAGAAACACTGAAACAGACTCAGAGGTCAAAGTCCTTTTTGAAGTCCTGTACGAACTTTAAAAAAGACTTTCACTTCTGAGTTTGTTCTCTTTGCTGAATTTGGTGGTCTATTAATAGTTCGCTCGTGTTATTGGCTCAATTGTGGTGTCTGTTCCCCAAAGCTATTAATTGACAGGCCTGTTGGTCTAGTAATTAGTGACTCTGCTATTCCGGAGGTTGTGGGTTCGATTCTGTGTCTGGGTGTAATTTATTTAGAATTTTTATGTATTTATAAATCAAAACCAAAAATCAAAATAAAAATATTTTTATTTTACATAGGCCTACATTGGCGCTTATAAATCGTCAGAAGCTAGTGCACGGTTCCAAATTGGTCGATTCCTATAGAGCAGAACCGGCAAGAAACTCCTTAGTTACTCTTTTAAAAAAACGGTTTATATTACAATATTTTCAAATATAAATAAAAGAATACTGTAGTATTTATTAGTAAATTATGTAAGGACAATGTAGACCAGTCAATATTGTACCAGAGAGCACAACAAAAATAACCATAAAAAAGTGAGTCATGATAGGAAGTAATCTAAAAATTTGCGGAGTCTACAGTGTTCTCACATTTACATTAAAGGTAGAAAGAGGCTATATAAAATCAAGAAAAAATAAATAATTACAATTATCACTGCAACAATTACATTATTCGGTGGTCTAAATGATATAAAAAATATTGCAAAAGCAATGCGTCAAAATAAAAAAGTAAATACGTTTCATATATTAAAAACAAAGATGGAGCAGTTAATAGACACATCTACACAATATCAATGAGTTACAAGGGGGCCACATGTACAGAAGCAGTCATTGCCAAACAAGCGTGTCTTCGACATAGTCTTTAACCTTATAATATGCTTTTTTTGTTAAGACACGCTTAATATGAGTTTTAAACTTTCCCTCGCTAAGTGCAGTTACCTCCTTTGGCAGCTTGTTATAAAAGCGCATGCTGTTTACTAAAAATGACTTGCTGGTCTTAGCTAATCTCCATTTGGGTAAAACAATTTCGTGTTTACTACGCGTATTTTTGTTATGAAAATTGCTTCTAATTTTAAAAAGTCCCATGTTTCTACGAGCATACAAAATACTTTCCAAGATATAAAGAGAAGGCAGAGTCAGTATATTGATTTCTTTGAATTTATGTCTGAGAGACTCGCGAGGACCCATTTTATAAATAGCCCGGATTGCTCTCTTTTGCAGTATGAAAATTGAGTCTACATCAGCTGCAGATCCCCACAGTAAAATGCCATGCTCAAATATATAAGTATGTTTATCAGTTGTCTAGTACTCATAACACACGCTCTGCTTAGCTTGGGACTAGACAGTGTTGTGTGATAGTTGTGAAATTTTAATATGGTTGACGAATTTAAACACGCAAAAGTGGATTAAATTACAAATATGCAGAGAAAATGCGATGGTTAGATTCAATTATTTCATTTCTTGGTTAGTTTTTGAAAAGGTATGATACTTTTTGACTGTTAATAACAAATTGCAATATTACTCATAGTGCATTAGGTATACTTTTTACAAGGTATCGACAATGAGCAGATGAGACTCCTAATTGTGAAAACAGTAGGTAAAGGAAAATTCAGTATTTACGATGCACGCTATTCAAAGAAACCGCGGCGGACATTTGAACGGTAAATATTTCAATAAATAATAGCATAGATTGGCCTTTCAAATGACCTCAGTGAGATATGAATAAAACAAATTGGTGGTGTATAAACGATGACGCTAAACGCTTTGTCTGGACCGTACAGGTGTCAAAAATGTAAGGGTAGACACTCGTCCTCCGGGTGGTCTACACAGTGGCGACACCCGAGCGTCTCCTCCGCACGAATCCGGTGCAGAGACTTCTCGAACTTGCCATGTTCGGTGAGAACCTGAGTCATGCGGAATGTGAAGACGCCGTGGGGTCGTTCCAGTCGCGCCTCAAAGATGGAACTTATCGCCATAACTTTGGCGTGCCCAGCACTGGGAGGCGACAGTCGCTGTCGCCATTTCACATGAGATCCCGCTGGAACTCTGTCAGCAGCTACCGTAGCTTTGGACTCAATGAACCACCCAAAGTTTAGGTTTGAGGACAACTCCCAAGAGCTGAAGCTGAAAAGCAGGAGCCAAGGTGAACGGGCTCTTTTTAGCAGTAGAAAGGCATACTTGTGTTTTGGACCTTGTTAAAGTTGATAAAAGATAATATTAGGGTTAGACTAGCGGCTTATCTGGTGTAGTGTAGCTACTACTAAAATAGCTAAAATACTACACCGTACCCCTAATTATTATTTTAATAGTAGCTAAACTACACCGGGGCCGTTAGGCAAGCAAAATACAAATGCTAAAACGGGCCTGTTATTTTTTGACCAGTTTAGGGTTGATTTCATCATTCACTATAAAAACTTAGTTCAACTAAACTGAGCTCAGCGTAATCAAGCTTAAAGACCCGAGTCGTAAACATGGGCGACAACAAAAGAATTGAAACTGAGTTTAATGTAAACTAGGTTCAATACATCGCGGTGAAACGCAAATTGAAGCTATAATCTCGATTAGTCGCTCAAACTGCGTTTTGTTTGAACGAATCGCGATTAGTTTATTGGTAAATTTGGCTCTAAGACGTTACAGTATCGCTTGTGGATATTACTTAGATGAATGTAACTTGGTTCATCAAAACAGAGGAGATCCATGAAATTTTGAATATGCCAATGGTTAAAGAGGTGATCAATTGCCATAGTGCTAATTACAAGTCACGTCTCCAAAAGCACCCAAACCAACTAGCAGGATAACTTACTATCCAGAAAGCATTCGCCGACTAAAGAAGTGGCGTGACATCTTTGACCAGAAAAGTCACACATAAGTGTTGGAATCTTATTGTTTGGATGGATTAGGTTTTCAAATGATCTGACACTTGTTGTCGTGTGTGACAGCTGATATTTTAAAGTTAGAAATAACTGTCGTCTAGATGGCGTTAGTTTTGATATCTATTTGTTTTGTCAAATGACGATTTTACATTTAAAGTGGTGCATTAAATAATTCTTGAACTTTATGTGACATTAAATCAAATATTTCAGATATTTATATTTTTGTATGGATTGTTCTGGTTGTGTTTATACATACACTGACTTGAGTAAATAGTAAACTGTTTCTGCCAAGATGGCGGTATATCCGGTCCTCATTTTTATTAATAGCGGGTGCCCGGGCCACTTGAGTAGTCGGATGTCAATTTTAGAAAGGGCAAGTCAGGGAAATAAAATTGCAGTGTGGATAAAGTCAGTAATGTTGAATTAGTGATCCAACATAAGTGACTTCACTTAAGGAACGGCAGGCCCCGCAGGGAGCAACAGTCTACCATTCATCCAGACTACATCTCGTCTGATTATAGTCCACAGGACTGATTACATGATAAAACTTATTAAAAAAAAACACAAATCTACAATATTAAAGATCAAGGATCAAGAATGAGATGATGTTCGTTTGTTTTGAAAACATTTTATTACGTAAGTATGTATTACATTATTTCTATCTAAATGGTCTCTTCGATAAACTTAGACGATATAAATACAATGTTTTATATTACTTACATTTGTTTTGCGTTACCTAATCTGTTAATTAATGGTCATTTAAAATGTATAATTATAAAAATAATAACTTTTCAATTAGCCTCAAATTCCGTGCGAGGCCGCAACGCATTTTTAAGCGTTGCGTTGCGACGCCGCGAAAAAGGGCGTTCTGTAGGGTAACCAGTTCCTAGTGATTTTTTAGAGTGGATTTTCGATGAAACATGTACTAGATTACTGTTTCGAAAAAGGTCCAATAAATATCACAACAAATAATTGTGGGGTGATATTTGAAGTCAGTGTTGTCCAATAGTAGCTAACATTAGCACGCGAAAACGACGCACTGCGCGTTCAAAAATTGTACAAATAACCCGCGCAATATTCAAATTTCTGAAGGAATATCTTTTTTCGGTAATTTTATTTATTTATTTATTTATTATATGCTTTATTGTACAATTGTGCGATTTAAATAATTGCCTAGAAAAAAAACTGCATCATTGTCACCAAGTATGACGTCATAACGCTGGAATTTGCGTCGCGTTGCACACCGCAAAATTTTGAGTTGCATCGGTTGGCCGCCGATTTTAGCGTTGCGGCGAAGCAATGCGGTTATGTTTTTCGGCCCTCAGCGCGACAGTCGCGCGTTTTTAGCTATATGGTTTAACGTGCGGCACGTTGCGATTAATTTGAAGAAGGCGCTCTTAATATATTCATAAAAATCGTAATATTTATTGTAGCAAGGCCTCTGTAAATTAAACTTTTGTAAGATTGCAACTATGTTAATTCCTTGCTTTAACTGCATTTATTGGATAATTTGAATCTTAAAAATCGTTTACGTATGTATGTATCTATTCATACATTGGGTTGGGCGCTCTATACATTTTATATGGCAACTAGACTAGTAGAGCTACATTAGATCCACGCCACGCAACGCCACTCTCCGTACAAATTAGGCGTAGTCCACGTGTGCATCGATCTAATGTAGTTCACGCTTTATTATTACAATCGTTTCGATAACGATTCGTACTATACACTTGTCAATATTAATGGACATACTATACACGTGTCAACTTTAATAAAACATTTAGATTATTGACCTCAACGATCTTTGCGCAAGAATGATTGAGGTCAATATGTTAAAAAAACAATAATGGATAACAATTTGAGTTATTTTTTTAAGATTGATGAAACGCTTACATAGGTACATGTGTTATTTTTAGGAGCACCTCAATATTCAATCTCTACTTTAAATTATGTTGAGGACTACTTTTTGTCAAAATGGAGGACTTATGAAGGGTTAAAACCCACCGTATTTAGAAGAAAGTAAAGTAAAAAAAGTGGTCGTTATTATTAACTAAGGGCCAAATTCACCAATAAACTAATCGCGATTCGTTCAAACAAAACGCAGTCAGAGCGCCTAATTGAGATTATAACTTCATTTTGCGTTTCACCGCGATGACTTGAACCTAGTTTACGCTAAACTCAGTTTCAATTCTTTTGTTTTTGCTCATGTTTACGACACGGGTTTTTAAACTAGATTACGCTGAGCTCAGTTTAGTTGAACTAAGTTTTTATATTGAATGGTGAAATCAGCCCTAAGACGTATAAAAGGCTCTTGTCTAGTAGTTGACTGCAAATGTCAATATGATGATTTGATGATATTGATAAAACCCAAATTACGTCATTAAAGAGCGTGCAATATAAAGAACTACAGTACGTTCGACGGGTCTTGGCGCGCCTGAAGTTAGGCTCCGCGAACTTTAGCGTTTGTGCACTCGTAAAAAAATAAATGGTTTGAAAAAATAGATGCCAATAGCAGTTTTTATTGCTGTTAACAACAGTTATTGGCATCTATTTTTATAAATCATTTATTTGACGCGCTTATTTTGAGCGCTAAAGTTCGCAGAGCCTAACTTCAGGCGCGCCAAGAACCGTCGAACGTACTGTACATTGAATAAAATAAAAGGAATGGAGAAGGCCGTTTCCAACAGTGAAAAAATTCAGGCTTAAAGCATAATTCGAGTATATTGAACTTATGTATATAATCAGCCTAATAATGTTTCCTCTGTTGGCACTCAAACCTTCTGCCCCCTTAGCCAAGTTACAATCGTTTCGTTTAGTGGGAACGCTTGGAGTTGGCCACGCCCCTAATTCCTTTGTTGAGATGACGTCAGAACAAAAGAATTGGGGGCGTGGCCAACTCCAAGCGTTCACGCCAAACAAAATGATTGTAACTTGACTAGGGGGGCTGTGTAAAAAAATAAACGGATTTTAGTCCAATATGCAAGCTTAGTGCAAGTTAGTAGAAATAATAAACAATCTAAACTAATATATTATAAATGGGGTTAAATCGTTTGACTAATTGATCACAGGCTGGTAACCTCTGATAGAGTATTGATTTCATTAACAAAGTTTTTATTTATTATTTATTTATTAATTTACACTTTATTGTACACCAAGATAACAATATATATAACAAAAGGAAACCATATAAAAAAGAAAACATACAATCGGCGGCCTTATCGCACTCGGCGATTTCTTCCAGACAACCTAGTATGGATAGAAATTGCCAGGACACAAAATGGGGTTGCACTTGGTGCAAATATAAAAGCAAACAAAAACTATATAGATACTTAATACTAAAATAGATACATATATACAAACATACAAAAAATATACAAGAGAATAAGTGATACGTCGAAAGCAAGGTCACAGTGTCAAGTAATGCTCCTTCACAAGCCTTTTGAACATGGCGTGTTTTCGTTTGTCACTTATAGAAATCTACAATGTGACTTAGTCCCTCAGGTCTTTTTTTTTATCCCTAAAAATACTTGATTTTTGCAAAACAAAACCGCAGAAAATTGGATATATTAAAATACTTACACAAACCCCTTTCATTGTAGTAACAATCCCCTAATATGGGTGTACAATACGACAAAACGACGATTGTCAAAACACACAGAGCAGCTAAAACCTTCATTGTTTACTTATTAACTTTATACTTTTTAACCAGCACAATTTATAGTCTAGTGAAGTTTGCAAACTGATAACATTGATGATCTTGTCTTACTTATATAGCTCCCGTTCTGTCAGCTTACATAAATTCATGACCCCGCGTGGTGGATTACGGCCCATTCCCTCTCCTAGAGAGGATGCCTGAGTCCCAGCAGTGGGAACATTATAAGGCTTATACTATGCTAAATCGGTATATATACAGTCTGTTTTTTTTTTTCGGTAGGTAAAAATCATCCAACGACATCTCCCGCCCTTAGGTGGAGAGGGAGATAGTGCCAACTTTTACTGACTAAAAACTCACCCTGTGTTGCCTTGGTTCTAGGGTCTTGGTGTGCACTTCCACATTAGCCATGGCCCAAGTAGGTTTCGACCCTGCTGGGCCCCCACAGTTTGCTGACGAGTCCTTGATGTGCGCGGGAACAGTGCATGCCGACTTGGGCATGCGGACAGCGAGCTACCCATTGCTCGCCGCCCGCAAACCCGTGCCTACGGTGACCGAAAATCGGGATCGGAATCCCGGTGGCGGCTGGAGCGTGGGCGCCGTTGCCTCTACCTGATGCGGTCGGCTTCCTCCTTTGCTAGCATTACTGCTTCGCAGAAGTAGGCAACCGCCTGCCACTCCTCCTCGCTCCGGACTATGGCCTGTACCAAGGCCCGGCGCGAGAGATTGCTGCCGTCGATCGCCCCAACAAGGACACGGCGATGCTCTGCCCAAGCGGGGCACGCCTCGTCACGAATCCGATACAGGTACCACCCGAACTTACCATGTCTGGTGAGAACCTGCGTCTTGCGGTAGGTGAGGACACCGAGAGGTCTTCCCAGCCACGCCTCAAACATGGGATTAAGCGTCATAATTATGACGTGCTCAAAATACAGTGTGATGTGATTTTGTTTTTTTTTTTTATCTACTTACATTGTCCGTCAATGTAATAACACTCTCTTTCTTGAGGTTTACTAGACGACAAAGCAACTAGTGCCATAACACACAGGGTTATTAAAATATTCATAGTTATTTATTTATTGATCACTATACACGAGCTAAAACAGTCACTTATTATTTATCTCTGTCCTAGAGATGATGTAGGTCGTCTTATATAGCATCGATGACTTGTCAAAATTTTATAAACAAAAAGTAAAATATTACATAGAATTGGAAAGATAAACATACATACATGATAAGGTCATATGACGGTAACGTTATTTTTGGGTGATGATGCCCTATCTCTATTAGTTCAACGTTCCTCAAAATGATTTTTCAAAATACATTTTGGGGACGTTGGAAATCAATGTACATTTCCAACGTCCCCGAAATGTTTTTTTTATTTGTAAATTTGACGAGGAATATTCATACTGATGTTTTCAAAAGTGTTGGAATAAAGTTAAGTCAGTAACAACCTAGTTGAAATTAACGTTGTTTTAAAAGTTATAATTGCCTGCTGCGGTCTTCCTGTCCGATCATATTTTAGGTGTCTGCAAGGCTAGAGTGAATAGGCTTTTAATAAACTAGTGCGCTTCACCATCAATCACCATCAATTATAAATCACTTCACATAGCCCGAAGAATTGCCAAACTTAAGAGGCAAGCACATTGCTCGCAGAACATTGGGGCAACAGCCATTGGGGCCGAAAGGTTTTAGAGTGGCGAGTTGTATGCGGAACCGAGAGTAAAGTCTCATATACCCCCGTTGAAAAGGGATGATCCTCCGACCAGACAGGTGATAGGTATGTCTGGTTCGACACTGCCTGGTAGATGCTTTCGAGCTGTTCTATACATCGTTAAATTTTTGTCGTTTTAATCCCGCGGAGGGTTGATTTATTACATGAAATAATATCGATTTGTAAAGAAAACATTAAAAAACAAAGTACCTTTTTTCGAATTAATATACGCATGTACGAAATTTCTTTAAGTAAACGGGTCAATGACCTTTTAGGTGATTGTCGGTCGTTGCGTACTATCTACAGTTTATTGGCCTCGCTCAGCTGACGTGTACTCAAAGAAATTAATTTCGTACATGCGTAAATTAATTCGAGTTAAAAAAAGGTACTTTATTTTATTTTAATTTTCTTTTTACAAATTGATAGTATTTCATGTACCGAATCGACTCTCCGCGGGATCAAAACGACCAAAATTGAACGGTGTATGTTCAGATCGCGCGGAGAACTTTACTTGCGCGATACAGGATTAGTTGTCCAGCAAGATGCGCCGACTCAGCCAACGTGAACATAGAGAACTGAACTATGCTATTTCTTATTTGTTTGTCTCACAAAACTTTTACTCGCATGTTTATGTGTTTCATTTTCTTGTTTTTGATGTGTTTTTTTTTATGTATTTCAATGATCATCAATTTTATTGTTTACATTTTTTATTTTTATATTTGTGTGCTTAGTTGTGTAATTTTATTGTGCTCTTTTGGATTGTCTGTTCATTTTCTATGTAGCATTAAATAAATGTTCTATCTATCTATCTATGTCATTGTGCGTCAATACTATTTCGCAACGATTTCCTGTAGTCGTAATTATTTAATTATTAGTATTATTCTTATTACACACGTCGACCAATTACCACTATTTCTAGTTTTTAAGTAATCAAATGTTAGTTATTTTAATAAATTGGTTTTTGTTGCATCCTCCGGATCCATTATTTAATTGGCGCCTATTTGTTATTGAAGTACCACGTCGTCTGTAAAATGTTAAATTTTTACCCTATTGATTCTTTAAAGTAATTACAAATAAAATAAAACAATTCGTACGTAAATTATTTATTTAGGGACTGTACCATTCTATATTTCGGTCAAGACAGAGTCACACAATTTTATTTAATTATAATAATTAATATAAGGTAATGGCACGTGAACACATTCGTAAGAAGCTGCTAGATTCATCGCAGCGTTGATTTGGTGGATTCGTTTCTCAAAATAATTTATAATAATTTATATTTAGTAGGTATTGTATTAGTTTTCTATTTTTTTTGTTTGTTTAACCATTAAGTTGCATTATGTTATGTCTCTGCACCACCCTAAGGTCGACTGGTGGAAAATGCCTACGGCATTAAGTCCGCCTTTGTACACTAGTGCATAAAGCTATAAGAAATAAATAAATATAAGCTTTGAAGAACTAGGAACTTGAGCAGATAGAGCAACGCTCTTATTTTCGAATGTTTTTCTTATCTAATGTTATTATGATTTTGATATGTGAAACAATTCACTAGACAGAATATGTTGTAAACTTTGATTATGCACACAACTAAGGGCTGATTTCATCATTCAATATAAAAACTTAGTTCAACTAAACTGAGCTCAACGTAATCTAGTTTAAAGACCCGTGTCGTAAACATAGGCGACAACAAAAGAATTGAAACTGAGTTTAGCGTAAACTAGGTTCAATTCACCACCGTGAAACGCAAATTGAAGCTATAATCTCGATTTGCCGCTCAAACTTGTTGTCGCCCATGTTCACGACACGGGTCTTTAAACTAGATTACGCTGAGCCCCGTTTAGTTGAACTAAGTTTTTATATTGAATGATGAAATCGGCCCTTAGTAGTTGTGATTTCTTACGTTGGTTTCCAAGTATATAAAATGTATGCCTCTAATATCATGTCTCATGGTACCACCATCATTTCAGCCGAAACAGAAAATCATATTCTCGTGTCACCTTCACCAGGTCCTCAGTCCATCTTGTGACTTTCCAACGCTGGTTCTTTAGTTACGTCAAATCATTTGCTGGTCGTAATTGACGATAAGAATTTAACTTTTTTTAACAGAATTATGGCCAGTTTATTTCTATCCAGCAAATAAATTAATATTGTCTAAAACTATTTGTCCAGCAAGTAAGTTAGCCAATCAATTAATCAGGAGTATGTAAATCAGAATCATCAGAAAAATCAGTTCATTTGAATCACAATGGCGTAAAAATGCCAAAAATTCTTGTGAAAAAAAGCTCGCTAATTTATTAATAACAGAGAAAACAAAACCAAAAAGACGTTGTATCACAAACGCGTTTTAATAATAATAATTAACCTTAGATCAAAAATATGGCATCTCCGCAAAATTTGTCAAAACCAACCTCAAAAAGTCGTGACATTTTTATTCATCTTTCTTGGGACATTCCTCAAGCTGCACACATTTTCCGGTGGCAGAATCTCTGACGGTGGGAGCATCACAATAGCAGGCGGAGTAGTCGCAGAGGGGAGCCGTTCCAGCAACCGGGTTAGGGTTATCACAGGTCGCTTCTGGGATCAACGGACGGCAGCCGGTGTTGTATGAGTGGGTACCATCCGGACATCTCTCGAAGCCTGCAACATATAATGTTTTTTTTTTTATGTACGTAAAATCATCCGATGACATTTCCCGCCCTTGGGCGGAGCGGGAGATAGTGTCAGACTCTTACTGATTAAAAACCTACACCATTCCTTTTTTGCCTTGTTTCCAGGGCCCTGGTATACATTTTCAATCCCAAGATAATAATAATAATGTGGACTCGACGATTATTGTACCTATAGTCGTGCCAGGTAATGGTTTAATATCCAAGAGCCTCGACCAACACCTTTAGAGGCTCGCATTAGGCGACTGGATCAAGGGCTTGATTCAGAAAGCGATACTTCTGGACACGGCTCGTATTGTCAGGAGATTCTTTTCTCTGGAGCTCTGACCGTCGGTAGCTTGAACCCAATACCGGTGGGATACTATTTTTTATATTTTTAAAGGATTTTTTAAATTTTGTTTTGAAATGTTAAAAATAAAATTATATGTAAATGAATGAAAAGATGTGGAATATTATTATTTACTTTATTGAATTAATCAATAACGCCATCTAGTCCCAAACTAAGCAGAGCTTGTGCTATGAGTACTAGACAATTGATAAACATACTGTAATATTTCTAAATACATACATAATATATAAATTACACCCAGACGCAGAACAAATGATCATGCTCAACACACAAACTTTTTCTTGGGAGGGAATCGAACCCACGACCTCCAGCATAGCAGTCAGACCCACTAACCGCTAGACCAGCCAGTCAACTTGATATTGATATGTTTGAAAGCCGTATGAGGAATACTTATAGGTTTATTTTGAAGTTACCTAAGTTTAACGAACGCGCTCGTGGAGTTCAACCCTAGATTGAACTTATTTGCTTGCGAATTAAAAATGATATGCTCAATGACGAACGATACCAAAGAAAAGAAACCTAGAAAATAGACCTTTACAAAATATTTAGAGAAATAATAATAATATTCCACAACTATCACACAACACTGTCTAGTCTCAAGCTAAGCAGAGCTTGTGGTATGAGTACTAGACAACTGATAAACATACTTATACTTCTTAATACATATATATAATAGATAAATTACACCCAGACACAGAACAAATGATCGTGCTCATCACTCAAATCGCACAAATATGTGGAATAACGTCATAATATCATGTAAGACCGGTTGTATGGAAATGTATCTCGAGTTGGGAGCTATTAAGGGCTGATTTCATCATTCAATATAAAAACTTCGTTCAACTGAACTGAGCTCAGCGTAATCTAGTTTAACGACCCGTGTCGTAAACATGGGCGACAACAAAAGAATTGAATCTGAGTTTAGCGTAAACTGGGTTCAATTCATCGCGGTGAAACGCAAAATGAAGCTATAATCTCGATTAGTCGCTCAAACTGCGTTTTGTTTGAACGGATCGCGATTAGTTTATTGGTGAATTTGGCTCTTTGTATCAATTGAGTAACTGCAAATCCAGAAACTGGAAGAGCAGACCATTTTTGATTTTAGGTGGGTAATCATCAAACGACTTCTCTCGCTCCAGGGCGGAGTAAGAGGGCGGTCAGAGTTTTACTGTCTAAAATCAAATTCTATGTTCCTTCTTTGTCTTCCTTTCCAGGATCCCTGGCCTTTCAAACTACCCATGGTCCCAGTAGGCTTCGGCCTTGCCGTAAGCCCACGGATTTGCCGACGCTTGGAACATTAAGCGCCGTCATCGACTTAGGGCCAAATTCACCAATGAACTAATCGCGATTATATAAAACAAAACACAGTTATAGCGTCTAATCGAGATTATAGCTTCATTTTGCATTTCACCGAAATGAATTAAATCTAGTTTAGGCTAACTCAGTTTCAATTCTTTTGATGTCGCCCATGTTTCGACACGGGTCTTTAAACTAGATTACGCTGAGCTCAGTTTAGTTGAACTTAATTTTTATAGTGAATGATAAAATCAGCCCTAAGATTAGACCTGGACGGCTATTGCTCGTCGTCCACAAGCCCACGCCTACGGTGGCTGAAAATCGGTGGGATCAGAATCCCGGTGGCTGGTGTGTGAGGAAGTTCGTTTCTTCACGCGTGTGGCCGCCTCCTTCGCTCGTATTACTGCTTTGCAGAAGGAGGCATCCGTCTGCCATTGCCTCGCCCCGGACCATAGGCTGTACTAGGGCCCGGTGCGAGAGGTCGCTACCCAGGTTGGGCACACCTCCACCGCATCCAAAGGTTATGTGAGAATGTCACCACAGGCCCCGGGACAAAGGCAAGGAATGGAAAGGTAGGTTTTTAGTCAGTAAAAGTCTGACACTATTTCCCGCCCCACCCAAGGGCGGGATTTGTCATTGGATGATTACACCTACAAAAAAAAAAAAAACCTCCACCGCATGCTCTACCGTGTCCTTCGGGCGGTCTACATAACGGTAACACACTAATCAGGTGCAGGAACCTCCCGAACTTACCCTGTTCGGTGAGATAGAATAAACATAGAAAAGTAGAGCACATAGAACTACAAAACTTAATGTCAGAATTTAATATGAATATACGAGCAGTTATAATAATGAAATAATGGGAATGAACACAGCTAAGCAATGGAATTCCCTGCCGGAGTCAGTGTTTCCTGATGGCTAAAACCCGGTAATCTTTATGTCAAGAGTGAATAGGTTACTTCTAGGTTAACGCGCTTCATCGTCACTTTTCATCAGGTGATATAGCAGTCAAGCGCTAACCTATCAACAATAATAAAAAACAAAATAAAAAAAATAATAATAAATAGACTTACATCTTCCCCATGGACCATATCTGCAACCACCGGGCTTAGCACTTGCCAAAGCAGCAATCAACAAAACGCACAGAGCTAATATAACCTTCATTATTGTTAACTATTTCTGTTTTTATTTTTACAACAAAAAGAAGAGCAGCTATAGTGTAGTTAACTTCCGTCTGTAAACAAACTGATTGAATATTGTTTTTTATATTAATATTTATACCTAATTAGGGATGACTGATATGGTAATATTAAAGAAAAAACAATTGCTAGAGCTGTGGCTAATGTCGATCAAAACAATTTGTTTTGTAAAGTATCTATTTGAAGTGGGATTGTGGAACATATCTACTAACTTTAAAGTTTTTGGTGAATTCTTCTCTAAACGTAACTGCTAAGAATAGTCTGTTAAAGTCAATTACTATTCCTTTAATTAAATTTTAATCATTCTCAATCATTTCAGAAGATGATTCTGCAGTCTTCAGACGATGCGTGCATTTCAATAGACGGATCTCAAAGTCCTTGAAACGCGATCTCCGCCCCTTTAATACCGAGACGATGAAGAACGAAATTGAGCGGAATAAAGCCTCTAAAGTGTTTGCAGGAGATGTGGCTATTGGGCAGAGCCAACTCACGAAACCGAAGACCGACGATGGCAGAGTCATATCCGCAAAATCGAAGCTTCTGGGAGAGATTGAGGCATTCCATGGACAGTTGTATAATTACAAAACCCGCTGCGAATCTAGCAAATGACCCAAGAGCTAGATTGATCTGAAACAATACCAAAGATATCCAGGACTTCAGCTTGTACGAGATTAGGATGGCTTTAAAGCAACTTAAAAACAGAAAGGCGTCGGGTGGTTACGGAATTAAGGTCAAACTCCTGAAGGCGGATGACAAACTGGTACTAAAGGCTCTTCAGAAGTGCAGCAGCGGGCCGCATCATCGCTCGCACAAACACAAACATAAGGCAATGTACGATGGACCGCCCGACTCGCCGCACACTTAGTCCGTCATACTTACGCTACATATGGCAATGCTATAGGCACCCATCCAAATTATTATACAAAGACAAGGTTTTGAAATCTGCCGTCGGATGCCAACAAGGTGATCCTCTCGAGCCAGTCATTTTCAGCTTAGCTATCCATCCAATAATACAACAACTAAATTCTAAATTTAACCTATGGTATTTAGATGATGGAACACTGGGAGGTGATGTTGATACAGTTCTAAAAGATTTCCAATTCCTGACGGAGCAATTTCGATCCTTCGGCCTTGAACTAAAGTATTTGAAATATGAATTTTTTGTTTCTGACAATACTGACAGACAATCAACTCTACAGATATTTAATGCAATAGCCCCAGATATCAAAATTTTAGAAAAATGTTCACTGCACCTCCTAGGTTCTCCAATTTTTGATTTTTGCTTAGGGTTTGTGGACTACGGGAAAGCTTGTGATTCGATCGAGACTTGTGCTGTAGGTACTGCAGACTCTCCAACAATGCCAGATTGACTACCGGTATATCAAATTACTGAAGTGTTTGTACAAGAACGCCACAGTATCAGTCCGACTGACACTGACCAGACAGACTAGATCTCGAAACCTACCCTTCTGCAGCGGGGTGTGAAGCAGGGTCTTAAAGGTTCTGGACTGGAGAGGGCTAGAAATTAATGTCGATGGTGAGTGCATCACTCACCTTCAGTTTGCCGACGAAATAGCGGTCATGGCTGAGACTAAAGAAAGCTCCTCCGTAGTCTATTTTATAATTAATTTTCTCTTTGGTGGTGAATGTGTTTCAATAATACTTTCTAATTTAAAATTTTATTTTATTATTTCGTGTTTTCAGGAAATTACTAAAATAAATATAATATTAGGTATAAATTTCTAGCTGACTTGGCCGATATTATTCTGACATATAAATTATAAAAAAATTAAACGAGTTCCCACGAGATTTTAACTTATTCGATTTTTTATCGATAAAGTCGCTTCTCTATCAAATAATAAATTGGTAGAGTACCTTATAGTTTCTTTTTTAATTACAAGAATATTTCAATACAGCTAAGATTAAGAATTCGTACTTAGAGACAGAAATATTCCAAGATAGTAATGTTTTGAATAAGATAAAAAAATGAAAACACAATTATCAATCTATGTAGGCCTTTATTTGCTTATAATGTATACATAACATAAATTATAATTTTTAAATTATATAATAGGATATAGTGCATTCTGACTTAATATAGAAAGAAGAAATATTAGTAGATTATGTGACTAGGCGATAAATAGAAAAAGAAATTAGATCGAAACGAAGGTTGGTAAGTTATAATTTGAACACCAGTGAGGGATTTATTTAATTAACTCCCGAGCATTGCGAGGGTGCTGTCTTTGAGAGAGAGTGCTGTCTTTGTCTTGGATGGCTTGAATTTCTTAGAAATTTTCCCAGTTTAATTTTTGAATAATGGTTTTGGACGTTCCAAATTCAAATCTCATTATAATCTAAAGATCGCCTGTGCTACATTATCTCCCTAAAACCAAATAGCTTATGTCACAACAATTTCAACAACGTACGGTTCGCAGTTCGTGAACGTGGAGAAGTAATGTCGCAGATGTTGTATCGGAGGCGCGATTGTTGCGGTATAAGAGAGCGGGTGTTTAACGGAGATATAACAAATGAAATACAAAGTAGAGTTTCAGGCGGAAAAAACGCTGGGATGGCATTGTGCAGACGGCCCGGAGCACATGGTAGACCCCATTTGGGCGGAGCGCCAACGTGTCTTCGTGGCGATCGATGGCGGCGCACCGTCGCACCGGTCCCTGGTACAGGCCATGGTCCGAAGCCAGAGGGAGGACGACGGTCGCTTTCTTCTGCGAAGCAGTAATGCTAGTAATGCAGATGCAGGGTGCAGACATCCTCACGCTCCAGGCGCCGAGAGTCCGACTCCAATCAACAGCCAAAGTAGATGATGAGAGATGTCAGCAAATCTGTAGCCAGCAGTGCCGAATCCTATTGGGGTCATGGGTTGAGTATAGGTGTGGTTTTAGTCAGTAAAAGTCTGACTTGCCCTTCCGCTCCTCCACCCTAGAATGACCGAAGTCATTCGATGATTTCCTACCTTAAAAAAAATAGTTTAATAAAGATATTGATAAAAAGCAGGGCGGCTGAGAGCAGTGGGGTCTAGTATTTTTATGTAAAGAATGTGTTTACAAATTTTCATAACTGTATTATGAAAAATCCTGGTTGTCCGCACAAATACATGGTCACCGGGCCTTCCGAGCGACTGAGGAATTGTTTTGTCTATGTCCTTCCGTGACCTGTGTTGTACTTATTGTCAGTGGTGTCCAACTTGTGACCTTTTTAAAATATTTTTAGGAAAAAATATAACATGGTGTAAAAATTATAGTAACAAATTATATTCAAGTTTCCGAAAAAATTATATTCAAGTTTCGCATATACCAAAAATAATGTTGCGTACGTAACATGTTTATTGATGATAATATTGGCGTTTTGGCCTTTAGCCGTATTATGATAAAGTAAAACAGTGCATAACAACTTATAATTCGTATCTATAAATATCTTACCTAGAAGATGTCCTTTTATACAGAATTTTACACCGTTAAATTTGGCCGTTTTAATCCCGCGGAGGGTCGATTCGGTACGTGAAACCCTACAAATCGATTGTAAAGATAAAAATGAAAAATAAATTAGTTTTTTAAACTCGATTTAATTTACGCATGTACGAAATTAATTTCTTTAAGTAAACGTCAGCTGATCGAGTTCAATGAAATGTAGGTAGTTAGTTAACGTAACGACCGACAACTCTCTAAAAGGTCATTGACTCGTTTACTTAAAGAAATTAATTTCGTACATGCGTATATCGTCGCTGTAGAGTGATAACCTCGTGTGTCCAGAAATCAAAACTTCACAAGAAACGAAAATATGGTTAATTTTATCAATGTTTAAATATTTTTATGTGCTTTTGTCTCATGTTTTGAATGATATAAAGGTCTTATTTATGTTATCAACCAATGCTTTACCTAAATATATTACGCCAGAGAAATTAGATAAGCGGTTTTCTTTCTTTCTTTTCCTAGATTTTTTTTTTTTTTTTGATGCCAGGTATTCATTCTACAGCGACGATATTAATTCGAGTTTTAGAAAAAAAGTAATTTATATTTTATCTTTATAAATCGATAGTGTTTCATGTAACGAATCAACCCTCCACGGAATTAAAACGACCAAAATTTAACGGTGTATATAACAGTTGTATTCACCAGGTAAAGTGATACACATGTCATTTATAGGTACACTTAACAGAGAGTTAAATCCTGCAGACTTCCTTTGAAAAGGGAGGATCCTCCGACCAGACCGGGCAATTGCAGGGTCGATGATTTCGGGCTGTTCTATATAGGGTGACTGGTAATTAGTGAACGATACTTAAACACGTGATTGTAGTCATGACAACAAACAACTTTTGCCATGGGACCAAACCCGAAATCGCGAAAAAAAACAGCCAAGTTAACCAGTATTTTAACCCAGTTAGGCGAACATAAATGCCAGCAGATAATTGATAATTTTATTTTGAATAATTGATTCATTTTAATCAAAATTTTTCGACAAAACTTCATCCAGTTGATACAAATCTCATTAATTTATTGTTTTTACTGACAATTTAAATAAAAAAAAAGACGTATCAGAAATGCATTTTAATACTAATTATAAAACTTTGATCAAAATATGACTTCGAAGAAAAATCAGGCTCAAAAAGTCGTGACATTTTTATTCTTTTTTCTTGGGACAATCCTCAAGCTTCACACACATTTTGCTGACAGTATCCCTAACAGTGGGAGCATCACAATAGCAGGCGGAGTAGTCGCAGACGTTACCCTTGCCAGCTACAGGGTTAGGTTCATCACAGGTCGGTTCAGGAGTCAGGGGACCGCAGCCAGTGCCGTAAGAGTGGGTGCCCGCCTCGCATTTCTTGTAGCCTGCAAAAAATGAATAAGTTTAAATACTGTGTGAGAGATTCTGAAGACCGGTGTATAAAATTAATAATACTTGTAACGCGCTTGTGAAGAATAACTCTGAATTAGTTTGCTGTTAAGTAGAAGACGATATTGTTAAAAAACGAAAACTGAGGGATTAACTCATTGTTCATTCATGGTTAGTAAATTTTATGTTTAATTATTGACATTCTTAATGGTAACCAAATTTAATCTGTTTTTTTTTGTTTTATTTATTATTTAATTTGTCTATTTGTAAATTGATAATTTTTAATTTGAAAATTGTTTATATTTATTATTGTTTATTTTTTAATGTAACTTTTTTTTGACATCATTGTTACTTTTTTCTTTACTATTATTTTTATTTGAAGTGTAGTGTAGTATTGTCATTAGTTTCTGCTACTTGTGTTCCTAGTTTGTAAGCTTTTATATTCACACACAATGTAAGTTGTTTTTGAAATAAATCAATCAATCAATCAATCATTTATGTTATGGTTTGTTCAGAATCAGTTACTGAATCGATTCCAATAATTTTTACACTATATTATATTTTTGCCCAAAAATATTTTTTAAAAACAGGCCACAATTTGGATACTACCGATACTCAGTACAAAAAAGGGTCACAGCAGGCCATTGCGGGCATAAGGTAGCAGCGCACAGCTGGGTGCGGGAGTAAAACAACCCCTCAGTCATCCGGAAGGCCCGGTGACCATGTGTTTGTGAGAACAACCAGTTACAACAAGCTTATAACTTTGTGGCTTTTCATGAAATAGTTATGAAAGTTAGTTAGTTATTTTTTACTTAAAAATACTAGACACGTGTTTCGAGTTTCGCATATTCTGAAAATAAGGTTGTATAATATACACAGTTAAATTTTGGTTATTTTAATCCCGCGGAGGGTCGATTCGGTACATGAAACCCTATCGATTTGTAAAGATAAAAATTAATTTCGTACATGCGTATATTAATTCGAGTTTTAGAAAAAAAGTACTTTATTTTTTTAATTTTATCTTTATAAATCGATAGTGTTTCATGTACCGAATCGATCCTCCACGACCACAATAATTTAACGGTGTATTAATATTATAAAGGTGAAAGTTTATGAATATATGTGTTCGTCAATACTTCTTCACTCCTGAACAGCAAAAACACTTACAATGCCCCCTAATATAGATACAACCTCTGGATACAGCAATGAATGCAAAAACACACAGGATGATTGCAACCTTCATAGTTACTTATTTTAATACTTATTTTCCACAAGAAATACACGAGCAATACACTTGAACTATAATATTCAACTGGCGCAGAAAATAAAATGTGATATAATATATACTGGTGATCATTAATTATTATTTATCAAGTTCATTACATTGGTGGTCATCATATCGAAAAAAAAACCGAACACGTTCGTTCGGTTTTTTTAGATATGAATATGATAAGGAACTAGGTAGATCGTGGCATTTATTTATTAAAATAATTTATTAATACAGTCTATATCTTCTTAAGATGAAATCTCTCGAGTGTAGGGATTGCAATTCTACCCAAAAATAAAACAATACAACTGACTTCAATGTAAAAAAAGACACAATAAAGTGCAAAATAACTTTAGGTAATTTCTAAACTCAGTGTTTCTATAATACTTTGGTCTCTTCGTTATTTAACACTGACTTCTGAAATTAAAGTAGATTTGCGCTTTTATGTTTTTATATTTACATTGAAGTCGGTGGTATTTTTTTTTTGCATAAAGTTTTCTAGTATCCCACAGCCAAACTTAAATAAATACCTTTCGCCATTCGGTTCCATCATCAAATCATCAAGACAATTCTAATTATACCAAACACAGCTAGGACACACTTCTGGACAAGTCAAAGTGACATTTACCTAGAGAATCGTGGTAACCGGTATGGTAACAACGTACTTACCGGCGCCATTTTAGATTTGCTTTTTTATGAGGATAGATTTGTATTATAGTGCTAATTTTGATGTGTGCCAGTGTTATTGTAATAGAACGTTTCAAGTGCATGATTTTATTTCAAAAAAAAAAAAAAAAAAAATCAACTCTTTTATTTCAAATAGACCATTTACAGGCACTTTTGAATAGTCAAAATGTCGGTCAGTCAAAAAAAAAGTGAAGCTAAATTGCACGTTCCAAAGCGTAGATCTCTATGGAGAAGAACGTGCAAGAAACTCCATGGACACTCTTTTAAAATCATTTTAAGTGTTACAATAATCTTGGTTACATATTTCTTGTCGCTACAATTATGTGAGCACCATGTAGAAAAGTAGTGAAATTATATATTATTTTTCTTTTTCGTTTTTTATATTTAGAATTTTATTTTTGTACACTGTTTGTGCTAATATTTTTTCTTTTTACTAGCTATCCTCCACTGTTTTATTCGCGTCTATGGTTACTGTTTCACTCGGTGATATTATACACCGTAAAATTTTGGTCGTTTTAATCCCGCGGAGGGTCGATTCGGTACATGAAACCATATTGATTTGTAAAGATAAAAAAAAAATGAAAGCCTTGTCGCTCTTCGTCTTCTCTTCTGCTACGTTTTCCTTCCCATACCTCTAGTCGTTACAGTGGATCTTTCACCGTTCGTGGTGTTTTTTTTTTTTTTTTTGTGGTAGGTAAAATCATCCAATGACAAATCCCACCCTTGGGCGGAGCGGGAAGTAGTGTCAGACTCTTACTGACTAAAAACCTACCCCGTTCCTTCGTAGCCTATCGTGCCGGGGCCGAGCATTCCTTTCGGAACTAACCCATGACCCCAGTAGGCTTCGACCCTGCCTGCCTGCAGTTAGCAGGCTGGGCCTCTTCGGTGTGCTGACAGCTCCTTGAGGCGCGCGGGAACAGAACGCGCCGTCGACGACTTGGGCTCGGTCCGGTCGGTTACCGGACGATCGGACAGCGTGCTACCCATTGCACGCCGTCCGCAAGCCCGCGCCTACGGTGGCCGGAAATCGGGATCGGAATCCCGGCGGCGGCTGGGGCGAGCGCCCCGTTGCCTCTGCCTGATGCGGTCGGCCTCCTCCTTTGCTAGCATTACTGCTTCGCAGAAGGAGGCGACCGCCTGCCATCCCTCCTCACTACGGACCATGGCCTGAACCAAGGCCCGGCGGGAGAGATCGCTGCCACCGATCGCCCCCACGAGGACACGGCGATGCTCCGCCCAGGCGGGGTACACCTCTACAGTGTGCTCCACCGTGTCCTCCGGGTGTTCCGCACAGTGGCGACACCCGGGCGAATCCTCCGCACGAATCCGGAACAGGTACTTAGCGAACTTTCCGTGTTCGGTAAGCACCTGCGTCGTGCGGAAGTTGAGAACGCCGTGAGGTCTTTCCAACCACGCCTCAAGGATGGGCCTTATCGACCGTTCGTGCTGTGCGCCTATGGAACTCTATTCCTCACACACTACGGGCTAGCCCCTCGTTGGAAGTTTTCAAAGGAAGAATTAGGGAACATTCCCTGTCTATGTGACTCGTTATATGTATGAATATATTTTATTGATAATATATATATATATATATATATATATATATGGCATGTTTATGTATTGTGTGTTTGCACATGTTTATGTAGTTTATTTTTAGTTTTAAGTGCAATATATCTCTTAAGTTTTTGTTGTGCATATAATGTAATATTCTCAAGTTTTTAACATTTCTTTATATAAATTTTTCAAGGTTTGCTGTTGGAAAGCCTGTGTACATCGCCTGTCTTATTTTGTGTAAACTGTATATTCTGTGTACAATAAAGAATATAAGAAAAATATTTTTTTTTTTTTTTAATCTCGAATTAATTTACGCATATACGAAATAGATTTCTTTAAGTAAGCTGATCGAGTTCAATGAACTGTAGACCAAGCCAATGAACTAATGACCTTGGCCCAGCCTGCTAGCTGCAGGCAGGCAGGGCCGAAGCCTGCTGGGGCCAAGGGCCGTTTTCTGAGAGGAAGGCTCAGCCCCGGCACTATAGGCAACGAAGGAACGGGGTAGGTTTTTAGTCAGTAAGAGTCTGACACTACTTCCCGCTCCGCCCAAGGGCGGGATTTGTCATTGGACGATTTTACCTAAAAAAAAAAAACCTACAAGGTCATTGACTCGTTTACTTAAAGAAATTAATTTAGTATATGCGTAGTAATAATTCGAGTTTTTGAAAAAAAAGTACTTTATTTTTTAATTTTTTCTTTACAAATCTATAGTATTTCATGTACCAAATCGACCTTCCGCGGGATTAAAACGACTAAAATTTAACGGTGCATATATAGCCTATCTTAACAAATGGACTACCCAACAGAAAAATATTTTTTTAATTCGAACCTGTAGTTTTTGAGATTAGCGATTTCAAAGAAATAAACAAAGAAACTCTACAGCTTTATTATGTTATTTACTAGCGACCCACCCCAGCTTCGCACGGTTGCAATAGTAATATTAAATATATTATGCATGTATTATACATATAAACCTTCCTCTTCAATCACTCTATCTATTATATATTAATATTACATAAAGGGTCTTTCAACAAGGACGGGTCGATGTTGAAATTGAATAAAACAAGCTGTATGTGACATATTAAAGAAATTATTTTTTATTTGAAAGGCCCATTTATGCCATTATTTATGAAATATGACATCGTTTAAATGTCCACCGCGACTTCAAACGGTGGCACGGATCCGAAAGGTCCAATTTTCAATTACTCTACTGCATAGATCCGGCTACCCATTGCACGCCGTCCGCAAGCCCGCGCCTACGGTGGCCGGAAATCGGGATCGGAATCCCGGCGGCGGCTGGGGCGAGCGCCCCGTTGCCTCTGCCTGATGCGGTCGGCCTCCTCCTTTGCTAGCATTACTGCTTCGCAGAAGGAGGCGACTGCCTGCCATCCCTCCTCACTCCGGACCATGGCCTGAACCAAGGCCCGGCGAGAGAGATCGCTGCCGCCGGTCGCCCCCACGAAGACACGGCGATGCTCCGCCCAGGCGGGGCACACCTCTACAGTATGCTCCACCGTGTCCTCCGGGTGTTCCGCACATTGGCGACACCCGGGCGAATCCTCCGCACGGATCCGGAACAGGAACTTAGCGAACTTTCCGTGTTCGGTAAGGACCTGCGTCGTGCGGAAGTTCAGAACGCCGTGAGGTCTTTCCAGCCACTCCTCAAGGAGTATATAAAAAAAAAAATTTTCCTCACACTTATCGCCTCAATTGTGGCGCGAACTAGGTTGCGATAGTCGTTGACGTCATTTCGCCATGAGTTCCCGCCGGAGCTCTGTCCGCCTTGCCTCGACTTGTCGTGGCAGCGGAATTTCGCCCCGGCGTTGCATCACCATGCGCTTATCGTGCATGTTTGCAAGGACTGTTACCTCCTTTGATCAGAAAGAAGGGTCGCAACCTCGCGGGAAATCGTTCGGCACCCTCGCACCATGCGTATTGCCATGACCCTCTGGCACGTATTCAGCTGGGCCCTCGGCTGCTGTTGCAGCGACAGTGCCCACACTGGAGCCCCATAGAGGGCCATGGACCGAACGATTCCCGCGTAGAGCTTCCGGATGGAGACGTCTGTTCCCCTGAGGTTGGGCAGGAGCCGCCCGAGAGGACCCCCAGTCCAGTTCAGTTTGGGAGCGTTGAGGACGAGTCCCAGGTACTTCATCGTCGACCCGACGCCGATGTGAACCCCTCCTACCATTAACTTGGAACCCGGTGGTGGCGCACCCCGAGGGCCGTGAAAGCACATGGCCTCGGTCTTGTACAGTGCCACCTCGAGTGCCAACTGCTGGATCCTGTCAACGACTATCGCAACCCCGCGTGTCGCTAGTTCGACCACCGCCCGGTACGAGTCGGCACTGTTGCGCTCCTACGGTTTTGCTGACATCTCGTAGAGGCGCTCGTAATAACGAACTGATTCGACGACTCGATCCAGACTGAATTTAAGAGATCAGATACTATTAGCCCCGGTAGAATGTCATGTAAAGGATATTTCTCTTGAGGTCGAAGCCGGTGACAAAGGCTATACAAAACTACACTTTTATTTGCAATGAGTACATCACTTGCCAACGACCGAAAGACGTGGTTCCAATGTCAATTGTTATTTAAAAGAGCTGTGGTTTATGATGCATCTTGTTAACACAGCAGAAACCTGTTTTATAATTTTAAATAAAAACCGGTATTAAGGCTTTCCTTATATTACCAGTCGATGTAAATTAATCTCGAGATCAAACGGATTAATCAAAAATTTGAATAGAGACATTAAATTGTGTATTTATTTAATAGAATATGTCCACATATATTTTGCATGCCATAAGGCAGAATTAATGTAGCGGTAACACCCAATTCTGTACCATCTTAAAATTAGTATCTACCATCTTTTAATTATTTTTAAGGGTTTCACAATAACTCGTATTTCCAGGAACATTAAGTTTTGTGAAATATTCGAGTAAATTAGAGTTTTAGGGCGCTATCTCTTTTTTTTCGCAGTGCCTTTTCATCAAACATCGCGTTAGGGAGGACGACGGTCGCTTTCTTCTGCGAAGCAGTATCTAGCGATGACGGCCGTAGGCGTGAGGATGCAGATATTCTCACGCTCCAGGCGCCGAGACCCCGACTCCTGTCACCAGCCAAAGTAGATGAAGAGAGATGTCAGCAAATCTGTAGCCAGCAGTACCGAATCCTATTGGGGTCATAGGTTGAGTTCCGAAAGGCAAATCTGCTATCCTAGAACGCATAGGTCAACTGAAGGAACATAGGTGTGGTTTTAGTCAGTAAAAGTCTGACTTGCCCTTCCGCTCCTCCACCCTAGAATGTCAGAAGTCATTCGATGATTTCCTACCTTAAAAAAAATAGTTTAATAAAGATATTGATAAAAAGCAGGGCAGTTGGGAGCAGTGGTGTCTAGTTTTTTTATGTAAAGAATGTGTATGTAAAGACTATGACTATGTTTTTCATAACTTTATTATGAAAAATCACAAACTTAAAGGCATAACAAGCTTATAAGTTTGTGATACCTGGTTGTCCACACAAATACATGGTCACCGGGCCTTCCGAGCGACTGAGGAATTGTTTTGCTCTCGCACCCAGCTGTGCGCTGGCTCCTAATACCCGCTATGTCCTTCCGTGACCTTTTTTTCCGTGACCTGTGTTGTACTTATTGTCAGTGGTGTCCAACTTGTGCCCTTTTTAAAATATTTTCAAGAAAAAATATAACATGGTGTAAAAAATAAACCTAACTGATTCCGAACAAACTATATTCAAGTTTCGCATATACCAAAAATAATGTTGCGTACGTAACATGTTTATTGAAGATAATATTGGCGTTTTGGCCTTTAGCCGTATTATGATAAAGTAAAACAGTGCATAACAACTTATAATTCGTATCTATAAATATCTTACCTAGAATGTGTCCTTTGTTACAGAATTAAACACGTTAAATTTTGGTACGTGAAACCCTACAAATCGATTGTAAAGATAAAAATGAAAAATAAAGTACTTTTTTAAACTCGATTTAATTTACGCATGTACGAAATTAATTTCTTTAAGTAAACGTCAGCTGATCGAGTTCAATGAACTGTAGGTAGTTAGTTAACGCAACGACCGACAACTCTCTAAAAGGTCATTGACTCGTTTACTTAAAGAAATTAATTTCGTACATGCGTATATCGTCGCTGTAGAGTGATAACCTCGTGTGTCCAGAAATCAAAACAAGAAACGAAAATATGGTTAATTTTATCAATGTTTAAATATTTTTATGTTCTTTTGTCTCATGTTTTGAATAATATAAAGGTCTTATTTATGTTATCAACCAATGCTTTACCTAAATATATTACGCCAGAGAAATTAGATAAGCGGTTTTCTTTCTTTCTTTTCCTAGATTTTTTTTTTGGTACGAGGTATTCATTCTACAGCGACGATATTAATTCGAGTTTTAGAAAAAAGTAATTTATTTTTTTATTTTATCTTTATAAATCGATAGTGTTTCATGTACCGAATCAACCCTCCACGGGATTAAAACGACCAAAATTTATCGGTGTATGTAACAGTTGTATTCACCAGGTAAATTGATACACATTTATAGGTACACTTAACAGAGAGTTAAGTCCTGCACACCTCCTTTGAAAAGGGAGGATCCTCCGACCAGACCGGGCAATTGCACGTTCGATGATATCGGGCTATTCTAGGGTGACTGGTAATTAGTGAACGATACTTAAACACGTGACTGTAGTCATGACAACAAACAACTTTTACTATGGGACCAAACCCGCAGATTTTTTTCGCGATTTCAGGTTTAGTCTCATAGTAAAAGTTGTTTGGTGTCATGACTACAATCACGTGTTTAAGTGTCGTTCACTAATTACCAGTCACCCTATATATGATCAAGTCGCGTTGAGAACTTTAAGAGCGACCAACCCGAGGTACATTTTAATACAACCGCTCTTAAGTGATCATGATGTTCTTATACATCTTTCTTCAGATATTTTGGATACACAGATGTCTTGTGGATATTATCTAGGCTTCTATAGAAATCAAAACAAAAATTTGTGCAAAACTAATCCAGTAAAGAGCTCTGAAAATCTGATGTTTTGTGTGAACTTTGGCCTTCCATAACTTACTCATAATTATATTTAAAATAATAATAAAAAGTACTTCTATGGAATCCTTGCACATTTAATCGTGATTCTAAAGGATGAAAATATTGCTTAAAAACTATTGAGTGTTTTATAAAATTACGTATTTCCAGGATCGAGTTTTGTAAAATATTGGAGTAAATTAGAGTTTTGAGGTGTTATTTCTCTTTTTCGCGGTGCCTTTTCATCAAAAATCGCGTTGGATTGCTTTAGATGTAGCAACAAGCTTTTAAATCATGCTCAAATTGGACAATAAGTGAGTGGGAAAGTGCCACCTTAATTGCATGATGCAGGATAGTTCCTTTGTGACCACATAGATGTCGCTACACATACCATTTGTCAACCAATTATCGGAATGTTAGAATCATCAGAATAATTGATTCATTTTAATCAAAATTTTTCGACAAAACTTCATCCAGTTGATACAAATCTCATTAATTTATTGCTTTTACTGACAATTTATATAAAAAAAAGACGTATCAGAAATGCACTTTAATAATAATTATAAACCTTTGATCAAAAATATGACTACGAAGAAAAATCAGGCTCAAAAAGTCGTGACATTTTTATTCTTTTTTCTTGGGACAATCCTCGAGCTTCACACACTTTCTGCTGACAGTATCTCTGACAGTGGGAGCATTACAATAGCAGGCGGAGTAGTCGCAGACGTTACCCTTGCCAGCTACAGGATTAGGTTCATCACAGGTCGGTTCAGGAGTCAGGGGACCGCAGCCAGTGCCGTAAGAGTGAGTGCCCGCCTCGCATTCCTTGTAGCCTGCAGAAAAATTATGAATAAGTTGAAATACTGTATGAGAGATGCTGAAAACTGGTGTATAAAATTACTACTGCTTGTAACGCGCTTGTGAAGAACAACCCTGAATGGGTTTGCTGGTAAGTAGAAGACGATATTGTTAGAAATTTAGCGTTTTTTAAGCTGAGGGATTAACTCATTTAAGTTATGGTTTGTTCAGAATCAGTTACTGAATCGATTCCAATAATTTTTACTCCATATTACATTTTTGCCCAAAAATATTTAAAAAAAGGCCACAATTTGGATACTACCGATACTCAGTACAAAACAGGTCACGGCAGGCCATTGCGGGCATAAGGTAGCAGCGCACAGCTGGGTGCGGGAGTAAAACAACCCCTCAGTCATCCGGAAGGCCCGGTGACCATGTGTTTGTGAGAACAACCAGTTAACACAACAAGCTTATAACTTTGTGATTTTTCATAAAATAGTTATGAAAGTTAGTTAG
The DNA here is from genome assembly GCA_958295575.1 of Leucania comma. Taxonomy (NCBI): domain Eukaryota; kingdom Metazoa; phylum Arthropoda; class Insecta; order Lepidoptera; family Noctuidae; genus Leucania; species Leucania comma. The sequence continues at coordinate 3,165,244 of OY282484.1, forward strand.
TTATTTTTAACATAAAAATACTAGACACGTGTTTCGAGTTTCGCATATTCTGAAAACAAGGTTGTATAATATACACCGTTAAATTTTTGTCATTTCAATCCCGCGGAGGGTCAATTCGGTACATGAAACCCTATCGATTTGTAAAGATAAAAATGAAATATAAAGTACTTTTTTTTAAAACTCGAACTAATTTACGCATGTACGAAATTGATTTCTATAAGTAAACGTCAGCTGATCGAGGCCAATGAACTGTAGGTAGTTAGTACGCAACGACCGACAACTCACTACAAGGTCATTGGCTCGTTTACTTAAAGAAATTAATTTCGTAAATGCGTATATTAAATCGAGTTTTAGAAAAAAAGTACTTTATTTTTTTAAATTTTATCTTTATAAATCGATAGTGTTTCATGTATCGAATCGATCCTCCACGGGATTAGAAAGACAAAAATTTAACGGTGTATTAATATTATAAAGGTGAAAGTTTATGAATATATGTGTTCGTCAATACTTCTTCACTCCTGAACAGCAAAAACACTTACAATGCCCCCTAATATAGATACAACCTCTGGATACAGCAATGAATGCAAAAACACACAGGATGATTGCAACCTTCATAGTTACTTATTTTAATATTTATTTTCCACAATAAATACACGAGCAATACACTTGAACTATAATATTCAACTGGCGCAGAAAATAAAATGTGATATAATATATACTGGTGATCATTAATTATTATTTATCAAGTTCATTTACATTGGTGGTCATCATATCTAAAAAAACCGAACACGTTTGTTCGTTTTTTTTTTATATGAATATGATAAGGAACTAGGTAGATCGTGGCATTTATTTATTAAATTGATTTATTAATACAGTCTATATCTTCTTAAGATGAAATCTCTCGAGGGTAGGGATTGCAATTCTACCCAAAAATAAAACAATACAATTGACTTCAATGTAAAAAAAAGACACAATAAAGTGCAAAATAACTTTAGGTAATTTCTAAAGTCAGTGTTTCTATAATACTTTGGTCTCTTCGTTATTTAACACCGACTTCTGAAATTAAAGTAGATTTGCGCTTTTATGTTTTTATATTTACATTGAAGTCGGTGGTATTTTTTTTTTGCATAAAGTTTTCTAGTATCCCACAGCCAAACTTAAATAAATACCTTTCGCCATTCGGTTCCATCATCAAATCATCAAGACAATTCTAATTATACCAAACACAGCTAGGACACACTTCTGGACAAGTCAAAGTGACATTTACCAATAGAATCGTGGTAACCGGTATGGTAACAACGTACTTACCGGCGCCATTTTAGATTTGCTTTTTTTATGAGGATAAATTTGTATTACAGTGCTAATTTTGATGTGTGCTAGTGTTATTGGTATAAAACGTTTCAAGTGCATGATGTTATTATTTTTCTTTTTCGTTTTTTATATTTAGAATTTTATTTTTGTACACTGTTTGTAATAATATTTTTTCTTTTTACTAGCTATCCTCCACTGTTTTATTCGCGTCTTTGGTTACTGTTTCACTCGGTGATATTATACACCGTAAAATTTTGGTCGTTTTAATCCCGCGGAGGGTCCATTCGGTACATAAAACCATATCGATTTGTAAAGATAAAAATAAAAAAAACGGTAATTTAAAAAACTAAAAAACCCGACTGCTTTTCTGAGCATTCATGAAAAAGCCCTAAAACAAGAAAATCTGGCAGTCGGGACCCATTCTAGAATTGAGAGCACATATCTATATTACATTGCAGAATACTCCAATCTATTCACTAGACGGCTGAATTTCTAGAATGGGTCCCAACTGCCAGATTTTTTGTTTTAGGGCTTTTTCATGAATGCTCAGAAAAGCAGTCGGGTTTTTTAGTTTTTTAAATTTTTATTTTTTTAGTTTTATTTTATTACGATATCACTTTCAAAGTAATTACGAATCTAAAGACACCTCTCAAACTAAAATCCATCGAGCCGTTCAGGTCGCAGAGCGTGCCAAACATTTGAATTTGGCGCTAAAAATCCGCCATTTTGTTTTTTTTTATTTTGATATACCCAGTGTCACTCTCACAGTAAATACAAATCTAACGACACCTCTCAAGCTAAAATCCATCGAGCCGTTCAGGCTGCAGAGCGTGCCAAACAATTATACATACATACATACATACATACTCTCGAAAAACATAACCCTCCTTCTGGCGCAGTCGGGTAAAAAATGAAAGCCTTGTCGCTCTTCGTCTTCTCTTTTGCTTCTTTTTCCTTCCCATACCTCTAGTCGTTACAGTGGATCTTTCACTGTTCGTGCTGTGCGCCTATGGAACTCTCTTCCTCACACACTGCGGGCTAGCCCCTCGTTGGAAGTTTTCAAAGGAAGAATTAGGGAACATTCCCTGTCTATGTGACTCGTTATATGTATGAATATGGTTTATTGATTATTTATATATATGCTATGTTTATGTATTGTGTGCTTGCACATATTTATGTACTTTATTTTTGGTTTCAAGTGTAATATATCTCTTAATTTTTTGTTGTGCATATAATGTAATATATTCAAGTTTTTAACATTTCTTTATATAAATTTTTCAAGTTTTGCTGTTAGAAAGCCTGTGTACATCGCCTGTCCTATTTTTTTAAACTGTATAGTTTGTGTACAATAAAGAATATAAGAAAAATAAAGTACTTTTTTTTAAACTCGAATTAATTTACGCATATACGAAATAGATTTCTTTAAGTAAACGTAAGCTGATCGAGTTCAATGAACTGTAGACCAAGCCAATGAACTACCTACAAGGTCATTGACTCGTTTACTTGAAGAAATTAATTTAGTATATGCGTATATTAATTAGAATTTTTGAAAAAAAGTACTATTTTTTTTAATTTTTTCTTTACTAATCGATAGTGTTTCATGTACTGAATCAACCTTCTGCGGGATTAAAACGACTAAAATTTAACGGTGTATATATAGCCTATCTTAACAAATGGACTACCCGACAGAAAAATATTGTTTTAATTCGAACCAGTAGTTTTTGAGATTAGCGCGTTCAAAGAAATAAACAAAGAAACTCTACAGCTTTATTATATTATTTACTAGCGACCCATCCCAGCTTCGCACGGTTGCAATAGTAATATTAAATATTTTATGCATGTAATATACATATAAACCTTCCTCTTCAATCACTCTATCTATTATATATTAATATTACATAAAGGGTCTTTCAACAAGGACGGGTCGATGTTGAAATTAAATAAAACAAGCTGTATGTGACGTATTAAAGAAATTATTTTTTATTTGAAAGGCCCATTTATCCCATTATTTATGAAATATGACATCGTTTAAATATCCACCGCGGCTTCGAACGGTGGCACGGATCCGAAAGGTCCAATTTTCAATTACTCTAATGCATGGATCCGGCTACCCATTGCACGCCGTCCGCAAGCCCGCGCCTATGGTGGCCGGAAATCAGGATCTGAATCCCGGCGGCGGCTGGGGCGAGCGCCCCGTTGCCTCTGCCTGATGCGGACAGCCTTCTCCTTTGCTAGCATTACTGCTTCACAGAAGGAGGCGACTGCCTGCCATCCTTCCTCACTCTGGACCATGGTCTGAACCAAGGCCCGGCCAGAGAGATCGCTGCCGCCGATCGCCCCCACGAAAACACGGCGATGCTCCGCCCAGGCGGGGCACACCTCTACAGTATGCTCCACCGTGTTCTCCGGGTGTTCCGCACAGTGGCGACACCCAGGCGAATCCTCCGCACGAATCCGGAACAGGAACTTAGCGAACTTGTCGTGTTCGGTAAGGACCTGCGTCGTGCGGAAGTTTAGAACGCCGTGAGGTCTTTCCAGCCACTCCTCAAGGATGGGCCTTATCGCCTCAATTGTGGCGCGCCTCGAACTAGGTTGCGATAGTCGGTGACGCCATTTCGCCATGAGTTCCCGCCGGAGCTCTGTCCGCCTTGCCTCGACTTGTCGTGGCAGCGGAATTTCGCCCCGGCGTTGCATCACCATGCGCTTATCGTGCATGTTTGCAAGGACTGTTACCTCCAGATCCCATGGCGGTTGATCAGAAAGAAGGGTCGCCATTTCGCGGGAAATCGTTCGGCACCCTCGCACCATGCGTATTGCCATGACCCTCTGGCATGTATTCAGCTGGGCCCTCGGCTGCTGTTGCAGCGACGGTGCCCACACTGGAGCCCCGTAGAGGGCCATGGACCGAACGATTCCCGCGTAGAGCTTCCGGAAGGAGACGTCTGGTCCCCTGAGGTTGGGCAGGAGCCGCCCGAGAGCACCCCCAGTCCGGTTCAGTTTGGGAGCGTTGAGGACGAGTCCCAGGTACTTCATCGTCGACCCGACGCCGATGTGAACCCCTCCTACCATCAACTTGGAACCCGGTGGTGGCGCACCCCGAGGGCCGTGAAAGCACATGGCCTCGGTCTTGTGCAGTGCCACTTCGAGTGCCAACTGCTGGATCCTGTCAACGACTATCGCAACCCCGCGTGTCGCTAGTTCGACCACCGCCCGGTACGACTCGGCCCTGCTGCGCTCCTACGGTTTTGCTGACATCTCCTAGAGGCGCTCGTGAAAACGAACTGAGTCGACGACTCGATCCAGACTGAATTTAAGAGATCAGATACTATTAGCCCCGGTAGAATGTCATGTAAAGGATATTTCTCTTGAGGTCGAAGCCGGTGACAAAAGCTATACAAAACTACACCTTTATTTGCAATGAGTACATCACTTGCCAACGACCGAAAGACGTGGTTCCAATGTCAATTGTTTTTTATAAGAACTGTGGTTTTATGATGCATCTTGTTAACATAGCAGAAACCTGTTTTATAATTTTAAATAAAAACCGGTATTAAGGCTTTCCTTATATTACCAGTCGATGTAAATTAATCTCGAGATCAAACGGATTAATCAAAAATTTGAATAGAGACATTAAATTGTGTATTTCTTTAATAGAATATGTCCACATAGTTATACGTTTTACACATTTTTTTTTTTAAGCTTTAAATTAGTACCCTCTGTTCATAGAATTATCCAAAAACAATACCATAATATATGTGAATATAGAATCCACATTCGCGTGTAACTTAATTAATTGCTTCATTAATATTTTTTTTAAATTCGTTTCGATCATTAGAAGAATTATAGGCATTTTATGTAAAGAAAGATAAAGGTAGACCATAGATTATCAATTCTCATAGTTTGTTGTAAGCCCCAAATCATTATTTTTTCTGTATTTTTTCTATTTGTTGTTAAAGCAGCCATAAAGATACATCCTCAGTGCAAATTCCAGCTGTCTAGCTTTCACGGTTCATGAGATACAGCCTGGTGACAGAAAGAGAACGAAGTGATAGCAATACCCTAAAAAAATGTTTATGCTTTTGTTACCTATTATATTTACGCATTGTAACTTCAAAAAATAATGATTTTGCATGCCATAAGGCAGAATTAATGTAGCGGTAACACCCAATTCTGTACCATCTTAAAATTATTACCATCTTTTAATTATTTTTAAGGGTTTCACAAAAACATGTATTTCCAGGAACAATAAGTTTCGTGAGGGCGATCGGTAGCAATGATCTCTCGCGCCGGGGCTTGGTTCAGGCCATGCTCCGGAGCGAGGAGGAGTGGCAGGCGGTCGCCTCCTTCTGCGAAGCAGTAATGCTAGCAAAGGAGGAGGCCGACCGCATCAGGCAACGGCGCTCACGCCGCAGCCGCAAATCAAAATCCAAATTTCCGGCCACCGTAGGCGCGGGCTTGTGGACGGCGGGCAATGGGTAGCTCGTTGTCCGTTTGTCCGGTAACAGACCGGACCAAGTCCAAGGCGTTTACGGGGCGCACTGTTCCCGTGCGCCTCAAGGAGTTGTCAGCAAACCGTAGGGGGCCAGTAGGGTCGAGGCCTAGTCTGGGGCTTTGGGGAGGTATGAAAATGCATACCAGGGCCCCGGATCCAAGGCAGGGAAGGAACAGGGTAGGTTTTTAGTCAGTAAGAGTCTGACACTATATCCCGCTCAGCCCAAGGGCGGGATTTGTCATTGGATGATTTTACCTACCATAAAAAAGGAACATTAAGTTTTGTGAAATATTCGAGTAAATTAGAGTTTTAAGGCGTTGTCTCTCTTTTTTCGCGGTACCTTTTCATCAAACATCGCGTTGTATTGATGTAGATTAAGCAACAAGCTTTTAAATCACGCTCGACGTTGACAATAGGCAAGGCCCATTTGTCACGCAGATAAGTTAACCAACCAATTATTGGGATGTTAGAATCATCAGAATAATTGATTAATTTTTACCCGACTGCGCCAGAAGGAGGGTTATGTTTTTCGAGAGTATGTATGTAAGTATGTTTGTATGTATGTATAATTGTTTGGCACGCTCTGCAGCTTGAACGGCTCGATGGATTTTAGCTTGAGAGGTGTCGTTAGATTCGTATTTACTGTGAGAGTGATATCGTAATAAAATAAAACTAGGAAAATAAAAAACCAGTAATTTAAAAAACTAAAAAACTCGACTGCTTTTCTGTGTATTCATGAAAAAGCCCTAAAACAAGAAAGTCGTTGTACCTGATTCCACTAAACTTTAAATACAAGATAAATTGTAGCAGTCGGGACCCATTCTAGAAAGTCAGCAGTCTAGTCAGTAGATTGGAGTAATCTGCTATGTAATATAGGTATGTGCTCTTAATTCACTAAGCCTCCATTTCTAGAATGAGTCCCGACTGCAACAATTTATCTTGTATTTAAAATTTTATATAGTTTAGTGGAATCGGGTACACCAACTTTCTTGTTTTGGGGTTTTTTCATGAATACTCAGAAAATCAGTCGGGTTTTTTAGTTTTTTAAATTACCGTTTTTAATCAAAGTTTTTCGACCAGCACTTCTTCCAGTTTACACAAAGCTCACTAATTTATGGTTATTACTGACAATTTAATTAATAATAATAATAAAAAAACAAAAAAGACGTATCGGAAACGCATTTTAATAATAATCATAAACCTTAGATCAAAAATATGGCTTTCCAGCAAAATTTTTCATCAAATCAGGCTCAAAAGCCGTGACATTTTTATTCATTTTTCTTGGGACATTCCTCAAGCTTCACACACTTTCCGCTGACTGTATCCCTGACGGTGGGAGCATCACAATAGCAGGCGGAGTAGTCGCAGACGTTACCCCTGCCAGCTACAGGGTTAGGTTCATCACAGGTCGCTTCAGGAGTCAGGGGACCGCAGCCAGTGCCGTAAGAGTGAGTGCCCACCTCGCATTCCCTGTGGCCTGCAACAAATTTTGAATGTGTTTAAACACAGTGTGAGAGATGCTCAAGATAGGTGTATAAAATTGCTACCGCTTGAGTAAAGCGCTTGTGAAAAACAATTTTTTTTTTACTAAGGCTATGAAATTACTTTTGATCTTATGTTTCTGGAGGTGGAAGTTGATAGCCGCGCCTCAGTTTCAAACTATTGCAGCTATCATTGTACTTATATAAATTTCTATTGATTTTCTAGTTTCAAATAAAGTTTTTTATTTTTATTTATTATTATTCACCCTGGATTGGACAGGTTTGCTGATAAGTAGAAGACGATATTGTTAGAAAGTTTGCGGTTTTGAGAAGACCGAGTGAAAGGACTCATTTAAGTTATGGTTTGTTCAGAATCAGTTACTGAATCGATTCCAATAATTTTTACACTACGTTATATTTTTGCCCAAAAATATTTTAAAACGGTCACAATTTGGACACCACCGATACTAAGTACAAAACAGGTCACGGCAGGCCATTGCGGGCATTAGGTGTCGCACAGCTGGGTGCGGGAGTAGAATAACCGCTCAGTAACCCGGAAAGCCCGGTGGCCTGTGTTTGTGGGGACAACCAGGTAACATAACAAGCTTATAACAATGTGATTTTTCATGATAGCATAGGGAGATAGTGTCAGACACTTACTGACTAAAAACCTACCCCGTTCCTTCTTTGCCTTGGTTCCAGGGACCAGATATACATTTTATACCTCCCCAGAGCCGCGGACGTCTGCATCCTATAAGGAACCTACATCATCATCAACATCAGCCTTTTACCGTTCCCACTGCTAGGACTCAGGCCTCCTCTCTGGGAGAGTGAATGGTCTGCAATCCTCCACGCGGGGCCAGTGAGATAGATAGATGTATTCTTTATTGTAGACCAAAAATAAAATTACATTAAGAACATAAAATTAATAGTGACACGGGTCTTGAGGCGTGGCTGGAAAGACCTCACGGCGTTCTCAACTTCCGCACGACGCAGGTGCTTACCGAACACGGAAAGTTCGCTAAGTACCTGTTCCGGATTCGTGCGGAGGATTCGCCCGGGTGTCGCCACTGTGCGGAACATCCGGAGGACACGGTGGAGCACACTGTAGAGGTGTGCCCCGCCTGGGCGGAGCATCGCCGTGTCCTCGTGGGGGCGATCGGCGGCAGCGATCTCTCTCGCCGGGCCTTGGTTCAGGCCATGGTCCGTAGTGAGGAGGGATGGCAGGCGGTCGCCTCCTTCTGCGAAGCAGTACTGCTAGGAAAGGAGGAGGCCGACCGCATCAGGCAGAGGCAACGGGGCGCTTGCCCCAGCCGCCGCCGGGATTCCGATCCCGATTTCCGGCCACCGTTGGCGCGGGCTTGCGGACGGCGTGCAATGGGTAGCACGCTGTCCGATCGTCCGGTAACCGACCGGACCGAGCCCAAGTCGTCGACGGCGCGTTCTGTTCCCGCGCGCCTCAAGGAGCTGTCAGCACACCGAAGAGGCCCAGCCTGCTAACTGCAGGCAGGCAGGGTCGAAGCCTACTGGGGTCATAGGTTAGTTCCGAAAGGAATGCTCGGCCCCGGCACGATAGGCTACGAAGGAACGGGGTAGGTTTTTAGTCAGTAAGAGTCTGACACTACTTCCCGCTCCGCCCAAGGGCGGAATTTGTCATTGGATGATTTTACCTACCATAAAAAAAAAAAAAAAAAATAGTGACACGGGTGTCAATGCAACATGTCCAAGAATTTTTGATTCTAGGACAAGCCTATTTCCTCACAATGTTTTCCTTCACTGTTTTGAGAGCAGTGGTGATGAAATTAATTACCCAACGTAATGCACCTGGTTGGGTTTGAACCCGTTACCTACAACTCGTAAGTCGGGGCCTTTACCAATATTTTTTTTTTTTTTTTTTTTTTTTTATGGTAGGTAAAATCATCCAATGACAAATCCCGCCCTTGGGCGGAGCGGGAAGTAGTGTCAGACTCTTACTGACTAAAAACCTACCCCGTTCCTTCGTAGCCTATCGTGCCGGGGTCGAGCATTCCTTTCGGAACTAACCCATGACCCCAGTAGGCTTCGACCCTGCCTGCCTGCAGTTAGCAGGCTGGGCCTCTTCGGTGTGCTGACAGCTCCTTGAGGCGCGCGGGAACAGAACGCGCCGTCGACGACTTGGGCTCGGTCCGGTCGGTTACCGGACGATCGGACAGCGTGCTACCCATTGCACGCCGTCCGCAAGCCCGCGCCTACGGTGGCCGGAAATCGGGATCGGAATCCCGGCGGCGGCTGGGGCGAGCGCCCCGTTGCCTCTGCCTGATGCGGTCGGCCTCCTCCTTTGCTAGCATTACTGCTTCGCAGAAGGAGGCGACCGCCTGCCATCCCTCCTCACTACGGACCATGGCCTGAACCAAGGCCCGGCGAGAGAGATCGCTGCCGCCGATCGCCCCCACGAGGACACGGCGATGCTCCGCCCAGGCGGGGCACACCTCTACAGTGTGCTCCACCGTGTCCTCCGGATGTTCCGCACAGTGGCGACACCCGGGCGAATCCTCCGCACGAATCCGGAACAGGTACTTAGCGAACTTTCCGTGTTCGGTAAGCACCTGCATCGTGCGGAAGTTGAGAACGCCGTGAGGTCTTTCCAGCCACGCCCCAAGGATGGGCCTTATCGCCCCAATTGTGGCGCGCCCCGAACGAGGTTGCGATAGTCGTTGACGCCATTTCGCCATGAGATCCCGCCGGAGCTCTGTCCGCCATGCCTCGACTTGTCGTGGCAGCGGAATTTCGCCCCGGCGTTGCATCTCCATGCGCTTGTCGTGCATGTGTGCAAGGACTGTTGCCTCCAGATCCCACGGCGGTTGGCCAGCAAGGAGGGTCGCCGCCTCGCGGGAGATCGTTCGGTACCCTCGCACCATGCGTATTGCCATGACCCTCTGGCACGCATTCAGCTGGGTCCTCGGTTGCTGTTGCAACGTCGGTGCCCACACCGGAGCCCCGTAGAGAGCCATGGACCGAACGATTCCCGCGTAGAGCTTCCGGCAGGAGGCGTCTGGTCCCCTGAGGTTGGGCAGGAGCCGCCCGAGAGCAGCCCCAGTCCGATTCAGTTTGGGAGCCAGACGTCGGAAGTGCTCCCTGAAGTTCCACCAGCTGTCGAGGACGAGTCCCAGGTACTTCATCGTCGACCCGACGCTGATGTGAACCCCTCCTACCGTTAGCTGGGAACGAGGTGGTGGCGCACCCCGAGGGCCGTGGAAGCACATGGCCTCGGACTTGTGCAGTGCCACCTCGAGTCCCAACTGCTGGATCCTGTCAACGACCATCGCAACCCCGCGTGTCACTAATTCGACCGCCGTCCGGTACGACTCTCCCCGCGCTAGGACCAACGTGTCGTCCGCGTAGCAGACCACGCTGACCCCGTCGGGGAAGTCGCCGCGCAGCACGTAGTCGTACCCGATGTTCCACAAGGGTGGTCCTAGTACCGATCCCTGCGGAACACCGCACGACATCTCTCGACGTTTCCACTCTCCCTGGTGACCGGGGTAGATGATATACCTCTCCGATAGGTAGGCCTCGATCACACGACAGAGGTAGTCGGGCACCCGGTGGTACCGGAGTGCCGTTCCAATGCAACTCCAGGGCAGGGAGTTGAAGGCGTTGGCAATGTCCAAGGACACTGCCACGACACACCTGCCCTGGGACACCGCATCCCCCGTCGTGAGGGCTCGCACGCGCATGATGGCGTCCACCGTGGAGCGCATCCTGCGAAAACCGAACTGTCCGTCCGACAGGTCCGGCCCCACCCTTGCAAGGCGCGCGACGAGGCGGTTTGCAATGACTCTTTCAAAGAGCTTGCCCACCTCGTCGAGCAGCACAATGGGCCGGTACGCGGACGGAGAGTCCGCAGGGCGCCCAGGCTTCGCTATGAGGACCAGTTTCCCCGTCTTCCAGCGAAGTGGGAACTGGCCCCTCTCCAGACATGCGCTAAAGAGCCCCCTCAATCGAGGCCCGAGAGCCTCCATAGCCAGGACCCAGGCCCTCCCAGGCAGGCCGTCAGGTCCTGGGGCGGTATTCTTGGCACTCAGCCTTCGTACCGCCACTCTCATCTCTACCTCGGTCACCTCTGGAACATCGTCGTCGTCGTCGTGGTCCGCGTCAGGTACTGCCGGTGTTGGCGGAGCCATAGACGGGGGGGAGTGTACCCCCCGCGTAGGGAACAGAGTGCTGACCACACCCTCCACGAGCTCGGGCCGGAGACTCTGAGTCAGTGGGGGAGCCCATGGACGGAGTTTCTCCCGTACCATCTTGTATGGGCGTCCCCACGGGTCTGCATTCAGAGACCCCAGCCAGACGTTGCGGGCCTCCATCTTGGACCGCTTAATCTCCGCTCGGAGGGTGCGCTTCGCTACCCTGTAACCCTCGTACAGCTCCGCCTCAACAGCCTCCGCATCCGGCGGGCGGTTGCGGCGCTTGCAGTACCTGGCGTACCGGCGTCGCGCGTGGTTGCACGCATTGCGCAATGCCGCAATCTCCGGCGACCACCAGTACACCTGGCGCTTGGCACGTCCTGGACGGACTCGGGGCATTGACGCGTCGCAGATTTGCGACATGCCCTCCCGGAACCACTCTGCCTCGACGTCAATGTCGACAGGCCTGTCCGGTGCTTGCACCCAGGCCTGTACCGTCGCGGCTTCCAGGAGGAGCTCCCGGTCCATCTGCCTCAGCGCCCATCGCGGACCACAAGGGCTCTGCTGTACCGGCGCGGTCGAGGATTGGGCGGAGACGTCAAACCGGATATACCGGTGGTCTGAGAACGTCTCCACCCCCTCCATAACACGCCAGTCGATGACACGTGGTGCCAGATCGGGGCTGGCGAACGACAGGTCCACCACTGATTCGCCCCGCATCCGCACACACGTGGAAACAGAGCCCCGGTTTAGGAGGGCCAGGCCGGACTCCTCAGCCCAGGCCTCTACCGACCGACCCCGCCCGTTCGTGTAGCGGGAACCCCAAGCCTCGTTCCAGGCATTGAAGTCCCCGCAAACGACCACGGGGAGGTCCCTAAACCCAACGACGACGTTTTTCAGCTCCATAAGGGAGATGTGGAAATCGCCGAGAGATCTGCTCGGGGACAGGTAGACGCCTACCACTGCAATGTCCCCGAACCGTGCTGCCACGCAACCTCGTCCCCTCGTGACGCGCTCGAGGGGCGGGGTACCGGCGGCGGTCGACCTAATTAAAGACACCGAGCCGTCTAGGTCCGAAACCCAGTCTGCACTGGGCAGGACAAAGTACGGCTCGGAGACTACGGCGACATTAATCGACCACTGCGCCATGCTCTGGAGCAACAGATCCTGAGCGGGGGCGCAGTGGTTGATGTTCGCCTGGAGGAGACGTAATGGAGCTGTTATTGACATTCCATTACGATCTCCTCCTGAGCCCTCTGTGAGGGTCCTGCCGCGGCGGCTGTGGCGGCGATAGCGGCGGCGGCTACGGACGCGGCTGCGGCGGTGAGGACGTCACCGGGGATGGGCCGAACCCTGTGCTTCACCTTCGTTGGAGGGTCGCAGGACCTGCAACCAGCCTGGTGGTCCGCCTTTTTGCCTGCCGCCGCACATGCGTAACAGTGCGGCGACTCACGGCACTCGGCGGCTTTGTGACCAGGCTGACCACATCGGAAGCAACGGTCGCTGCGATCCACCTCCGCGGCGCAAAAGGCCCCCGCGTGGTGTCCCACGCGGCAGCGGTAGCACCGCAGAGGTCTGGGCTCCAACAGTCTCACCTGGGCAGAGACCCAGCCCACCAGAAGCCTTCGGCCCTCCCCAGTGATGGTTTTGGCCGCCGACACGGGGCAGCTGACCGTCACGGCTCGCATGCCCGTGCCATCAGTGCGGATGGTGCCCGCCCGAACCTGGTCGGCTGTGCACCCTCCCGCACCAACAATGGCGGCCACCACCTCGTCGACCCCAACGGAATCGTCCAAGCCCATGATGCGCATGTCGATGCACTTCGTGGGCCTGGACACTCGGGCCTCCTCCGCGTCCAGGGACTCCCTGAGCCTCTTGGCCAGGGCGTCTGCCGCTGGGCCACTGGACGCGCCAGGGACCTCCAGCATTTGGGCACCGGTCACGGTGCGCCGCATGCGGAAGCCCTCAGAGGCTCCGAGCTCCTTGAGATGGGGCAGCACCGCCCGCCTCGCCTTGTCCATGACGGACTTGTACGTCACGCCCCTTTTCTCCGCTTCAGGCTGTAGCGTAATCACTACAGCCTCGGATTTAGGGGCGCGAAGTCTAACCGCCATGGCGCGCTTCTTGCGCTCCAGCCGCCTCACGCGCTTTCTGGCCGCCCTGGCCGCCTTGCCCGCCTTCTTCTTGGCGCCGACCACCGTCCACTCGGCGCCAGCCGAAGGTTCTTCGGGCGGTTGAGGCGGCCTGGTAACCGCCCCGGCAGGACGTCTTGCCGGTTTAGCGGTGGGAACAGCCGCCGCCTTGCCCTTCGGGGGAGGGACAGCCCCTCCCTGCCGCCGTTGCTGCTGCTTAGCCGCCATGGCCCCGCGCCCGGCTTGCCCAGATGGGCCCGCCTTGGGCGCAGCAGCCGTGGCCGCAGCTGCGGCGGCGTACGTCACCGCCCTCTTCGGTCCAGAGGCCGCGAGCGGGGGACGCAAAACTACGCCTTCCAGGACGGAGAGCTGCCGCTGGATCCGCTCCTGGAACCGCTGCAGTTGCTGCTGGTTCTGCTGCTGGGAAGCAGCCAGCTCCTGCCGCAGCAGGGTCAGCAGCTCGCTCTCCGGCCCGGGCAGGGACTGGGACTCGCCTTGGCGCTGCTTGCGTCCCCTTTCTGGGGCGACGGGTCCACCTCCCTGGCGATCGGCCAGGTCCGCCTCGAGCCGCTCAATCCTTCTGTTGAAGTCTTTCTCGAGCGGCTCGAAGACTACGGCAAGTGCCTCCGAAATGGAGACGGCCCCCTGGGAGATGGCCGTCTCCTTCGAGGCAAACTTCCGTTTTTTAGACACGGCCGTTAGAGTGGCCGTGACTATTTCGCCAAATTTGGCGAGCGCCTCCTTCATGCCGTCTGGCAGGTTGTCAGACGGCACAGGCGCCGAGCGACCGACTTGGCCGGTGGTCGCCCCGAGGGGTAGCGCCTCCCTGGCAATTTCCAGGGATCGCTGGGTGGCTAACTCCTGAACGGAGAGCCCCCTTCCCCTTCCCGACTTGCGGCCCGCCCCCCGCCCGGAGGAGGAGATTTTGCGGGCCGACGCTTCGTCCGAGGACGACCCCGGACAACACCCTGACTTCGGGCGCTTTAGGAAGAATTCGTTCCTCTTGGGAGCGAATTCTTCAACCTCCATCGTCTCCGAGGTGAGCGAAGACGCGGCATCCGAGTCCGACGCCGAGTCTCCGCTCACCTCCCTAAGGCCGAAAGTCCTGCCGGCCTGTCCTGTACCTGCCGGCGCCGCGGACGTGCTGGGAACGGGTCCCAGGGACTCCGCAACGCGGGCAGGTGAGCCACCCTGGCTCAATGCGTCCTCTATGGACGGAACGGGGTCCGGAGACCCGAGGCGGTAGTTGCCCCCCCCAGAATACGAGGGGCAGCCCGAGCTCTGCTCGGGGAGGGATTCTCCCACTATGGGGTACCCTCCTGGGGTAGTTTCTTTTTTTCTACTCGCGCTCATGGTTGTGCTGAACTCAGCTTCGCCTTTTTGTTTTAGATGGGGTGGGGTCCCCATTGTCTCGTTCGCCATCCTGGTCATGTCTGATGAACAGACACGTACCGGAGGCGAACCCACTTCTTCCCAAATCGCCGCCCAAAAGCACCAACAGCTGGTTGTGCTGATACTCCCGGGCAGCGCACCCTCCGTGGCGGTCCGACTGGACTCCGCCTGGGTGTGTTCCTCTTGGTCTGGTCTCTCCCTTGAGGCCTTCCGGCATGAGTAGCTCTACCGGCTTAGCCCTCAAGATCACAGAGACACGCAAGCCCCACCACGACGACAACGTGGGAACACAGGCGGTGGGGTGGGAACACAGGCGGTGGGGGGGCCTTTACCACTCGGTTACAGTGGTAGCCTAGTTACCTCTAGGCCCCGATTTACGAGTAAAATAGTAAATAATAGTAATAAAATTGTGTGTGTAATATTTCATTTTATTGCAGAGCAGTGTCTCTGCAATAAAATGAAACATTAATATTATAAAGACGAAAGTATGTGAGTATTTATGCAGGTATTTATTATTTTTCCACGCTTGAACATCAAAAACACTTACATCTTCCCATTACATAAATACAACCTCTGGATTGTGGTTTACCAGCTGATAAAGCAATGAATGCAAAAACACACAGGATGATTGCAACCTTCATAGTTACTTATTTTATTCTTTATTTTTCACAATAAATACACGAGCAATACACTTGAACTATAATATTCAACTGGCGCAGAAAATAAAATGTGATATAATATATACTAGTGATCATTAATTACTTATCATAAAGTTTATTACTCGTACATTGATGGTCATGTCAATCGTGTTTAGTCTATTTGTCTATTTAGATATGAATATGATAAGGAACTAGGTAGGTCGAGGCATTTATTTTTTTAAATAATTTATCAATGCAGTCTATATCTTTATAAGGTGAAATCTCTCGAGGGTAGGGATTGCAATTCTTCCCAAAAAAAAAACAATACAATTGACTTCAATGGTAAAAAAAAACACGGAAAAGTGCAAAATAACTTTAATTTCGGAAGTCGGTGTTTCTATAATACATTGGTCTCTTCGTTATTTAACAACAACTTCTGATGTTAAAGTTGTTTTGCACTTTTTGTTTCTTTTTTACATTGAAGTCGGTTGTATTTTTTTTTTTGTAAATAGTTCTTTGTTTCACATTTTTTAAGTTCTAGTACCCCACAGCCAAACTTAAATAGATACCTTCCACCAATCGGTTCCACCATCAAATCATCATGACAATTCTAAGAATACCAAACACGGCTAGGATACACTGATTTATTACAGAATTCCGGTTCTTACCTACCTTATATATATTCTTCATCAGAACAGTTCTATGTATACTCCCCTTCTTCCTTCAGTCATTCACCGACTACATGTACAAAGCAATTTTACTTGTTACGGCTAGTCTACTAAATGTTTTTTGAAGAGTTCCGTTATATATCTTCGAAGTTTATCATCAGATTAAAATAAAACAATATTTCTATGGGACCGATACAGGAATATAATCTTTCAATCAAAACAAAAATTTACAAAATCGGTCCGCAATTGACCGAGAAACCGGTGAACATACATAAAAAAATGCCGAACATAGAACCTCCTCCTTTTCAAAGTCGGTTAAAATATAGTATACGACCTATTCTCAGACCTACCAAATATTCATAAATATTCATAAAAAACGGTCAAGTGTTTTAGACAAGATCAATAACGAATGCAAAGATTTTGAACTTTTTTTTAAAGAATTATGACTAGTTGTATCTACCAAATAAATTAGTAATATCGAACAATATTTGTCGAGCAGATAAGTTAAGCAACCAATTATCGGGATGTTAGAATCATCAGATGCTCCCTTAGAGATAAATTTAAAACTATTAATATTTTGACTGTGCCATCTCAGTATATCTATGAAAATATTTTGTATGTTCACAAAAATAGAAATTTGTTTAAAAAGTACAGTGATATTCACAACGTGAATACTAGGAACAAACACAAATTAGTAGTTCCTGCGACTAGACTCAGAAAAATAGGAGGCTCATTTTGATGTCAATGTATACACTTTTATAATAAGATTCCCAGTCCTATTCAGGAACTTAGCCTTAATAAATTCAAAAAACTTGTAAAACGGAAACTTTGCCAGAAGGCTTTTTATACTGTAAAAGAGTATCTCGAGGACAAAACGGCTTGGGATTGACCTGCTCCAGTACTCACTATATTTGTTGTTATTTCATTTACTTTTTTTTTTTTAAATTGCCCTTCTTTATTATTTGTTTTATTTATTATATTTAATTTGACGATTATTGTTATTTTACAATTATGACATTGTTAACTTTTTTAATTTTTTTTTTTTAAATTCTTATTTATACAATTATGACATTGTTTATTTTTACAATTTGACATTAACAATTACTTTTATAATTTTTATTTTTTTATTTTAGCAATATTAACTCTGTAAAATTACATTTTGTATATTTTATTATTGTGAATTTGGGGACTATGTGGATTTTTTTTCTCGTTTTTCTCTAATTTTAATTTAATGTCTGACAGTTATGAGTACTTTTTGCGGCCTACCCAAATGTCCTTTCTTTGGTATTGTTCGTCAAGTCGTTGAGCTCCTTAGTAGTCCTGAGTTGAGCTTTACGAATACTGACAAATGCTTGCACTGACTGGACAGGTCCAGTCAGAACTGTGTGGTTCTTTCTTCAAAAGACCATCCCAGACACTAATCTGCATGGTTCTCATATGTTTTGACCATTACTTGTTTGCTGTATGGACTTTAAAAGAGACTTTGACCCCTGAGTTTGTTTCGGTGTTTCTTCTCAGGGTAGTCAGCTAGGAAACACCGGCCTCATCTAGATAAAATTAAAGAAAAAAAAATAATTGACGTGTAAAAGTGTTTTTGAGAACCTATTTGCAAAAATAAAATATCATATCATATCATATCATATCATATCAGAAAAAATCATCATCATCATCATCATTTCAGTTGGAAGACGTTCACTGTTGGACATAGGCCTCCCCCAAGTGTTGCCACAATAAACGGTCCTGTGCATCTCGCATCCATCGTATTCCCGCAACCCTTGTCAGATCATCGGTCCACCTTGTAGGAGGCTTTCCAACACTGCGACCTCCGGTACGCGGTCAGCACTCCAGAACCTTTCGGCCCCAACGTCTATCTGTTCTGCGAGCAATGTCCCTACCCATTGTCACTTAAGTTGCCTGAACCATTGATTCATTTTAATCAAAAAGTTGCTCGATATTTCTTCCACTTGATATAAATCTCGCAAAGTTGTTGTTACAGAAAATTGAAATAAATA
Organism: Leucania comma; assembly: GCA_958295575.1. Taxonomy (NCBI): domain Eukaryota; kingdom Metazoa; phylum Arthropoda; class Insecta; order Lepidoptera; family Noctuidae; genus Leucania; species Leucania comma. The sequence continues at coordinate 3,183,536 of OY282484.1, forward strand.
ACCAAAAAATACGTATCACAAACACATTTTAATAATAATTATAAAGCTTAGATCAAAAATATGGCTTTTCAGCAAAATTTGTAATTACATCAGCCTCAAAAAGCCGTGACATAGTTATTCTTCTTTCTTGGGACAATCCTCAAGCTTCACACACTTTCCGCTGACTGTATCCCTGACGGTGGGAGCATCACAATGGCAGGCGGAGTAGTCGCAGATGCTACCCTTGCTAGCTACAGGGTTAGGTTCATCACAGGTCGCTTCAGGAGTCACGGGTGCGCAGCCAGTGGCGTAGGCGTGGGTGCCCTCCTCACATTCCTTATTGCCTGGAACAAATGACAAAAGCTCTTGAAACCGTCATCACATTTTTTTATTTTTTATTAAATTACTAGTTGTCTCGGCAAACGTTGTTCTGCTATATCAATTATCAAAGAAAAAAATGCTAGGTAAAAAATTGCCTATGAAAATTTAGTGACAGAAACGAATCGCTGCAAAATCGACTTCACGAAGTCTTGTCTGCCCTACCCCTAGAGTGTAATTTAAGTCGTAGCGTAGGCGTGGAGAGGTAGGGCGGTCCGCGAGCTGAGGAGCAGGTGGTTTGAAGGCCCGCCGCCGTGGTTGAGGCTGGCCGGCGAAGTCGGCCAATAAGCCGAAGCTGCACACTCTTAAAATCCAACAAATTAATTTAAATATTCCAAGTGAAATATTTTGTAGTATCTTTTGTTGAATTTTCAAACCTGTTTTTCCCAAAATGTATTACTATTGAAATAAAAGATTTCCTTTTGGTTTACAAAAAAAAAAAAAACTAATATTTTAATTTCATAAAGGCCTACATGGGCACTTATAAAACGTCAGAAGCTAGTGCACCGTTCCAAATTGGTCGTTTCCTGTGGAGAAGAACCGGTAAGTAACTCCATGGTTAGTTCTTTAAAAAATGGTTGATGTTATATATGAAAGAAAGAAAAGAAAGAAAGAAAACACATTTATTTTAGCTCATAGATAGCCCACACATAGCACATAGACAGCTCGCTAGTGTGCAATAAAGAATATAAGAAGAAACAAATACATAGAAAATTAAACAAAAACAAGTACATACAAACGGAAATAAAAAAATAAGATAAAAAAGAAACAACAACATCGTGTGTCTCACTCACGGCTGCGCTAAAAAGGTCCAGTTCAGCATAATGCCAGGCAACTACGTAAAAGAAGCCTGACGCTGATTTTCAACTGTTTTTTTTTTTAATATATAATTACACTGACTCTTAAGTCACAGGATATCCTAGTTTGGGAGTCAGGGTTTTTTTAATCGGTGCGACCTTTAATTCACTGTTATTTGAAAGTGAAACATCGATTTAGTATTTATTTATTTATTTTATAACAGGTACTTTCTGAACTAACAGTCGCCGTAGTGAGGAGGGATGGCAGGCGGTCGCCTTCTTCTGCGAAGCAGTAATGCTAGCAATGGAGGAGGCCGGTCGGCCTCCTCCTTTGCATCAGGCAGAGGCAACGAGGCGCTCGCCCCAGCCGCCGCCGGGATTCCGACCCCGATTTCCGGCCACCGTAGGCGCGGGCTTGCGGACGGCGTGCTATGGGTAGCACGCCGTCCGATCGTCCGGTAACCGACCGGACCGAGCCCAAGTCGTCGACGGCGCGTTCTGTTCCCGCGCGCCTCAAGGAGCTGTCAGCACACCGAAGAGGCCCAGCCTGCTAACTGCAGACAGGCAGGGTCGAAGCCTACTGGGGTCATGGGTTAACTTCCGAAAGGAATGCCCGGCCCCGGCACGATAGGCTACGAAGGAACGGGGTAGGTTTTTAGTCAGTAAGAGTCTGACACTACTTCCCGCTCCGCCCAAGGGCGGGATTTGTCATTGGATGATTTTACCAACCATAAAAAAAATGTTGAGAGAGTCATTGTTTTATTACAATATAATAATAAAATATATATAAATCGTATATACAAATCATTATCAATATCATATCATTATAATCATAATTATATTACAGGTTCAAATAATTAAAAGCATATAAATACAAAATTAAAAAAATAAATAATGATAATAACAAAAAAGTATAAAAGCAAATAAAAAGAATCAAATTAAACTAAATCATAAACCATAACTCGAATCAACCGCAAAAACATTCTGTGCACCTCGCAGAACCCATCGCACACTAGAATGGAACATATCTACACCCGAATGCTGGACACTTGAGCAGTCAGTGTGTTGAGTAATGACACCGCCTGATTTGATGCCGCATATTGTGCGGTACCAGTGTGAACCCTAGGAGTAGCAACTCCCACCGCCTTATTCCAAAACGCGATCTAAAATATTTCCGGGACTATTACTAATTTTAATTGGCAACCCCTCACACGTTAGTTAGGGGGTAGTATTATTACGTAATAACCCCCTTTTTAGAAAATAATATAAAAAAATAAAAATAATCTTTTTCGGGTTTTTTTCAGGAAAAATAAAGATATAGAAACGAAATCAAAAAAATGCATTTCGTATATTTGTGTGAACAGTAAGATAATTATAACCATTTTCAAGGTTATTCAAGTTGTACAAACGTATGTACAATCGGCCTCCTAATAATAGTCCCGGAAATGCATTTAGATCGCTTTTAATTAGTATTAAATTTAGTAATAATCTCGAAAACTACATTTAGATAGCGTTTAATCGGGATTTAACCTAGTAATAATCCTCATATCATCATATTAAAAGTTTCTGTATCATCATCACCACCATCATTTCAGCCGAAAGATGGCCACTGTAAGTTGGACTTAAGGGGATTACATCACCCAAATCCAAAAAAACACCTAGGTTGATTGAAGTTTATAGATTATTCCTTATGTACGATTAACATATAAAATATGAAGGGGATACTTAAGGACATTACTAATAAATTGTTCCTCGTTCCTCAAAAAAATAACCTAAATCTAGAAAAAAATCTGGTAAATAGGCCTTTTTCTCGAAAACAGCTCTATATTTATACATTGAATTTATACCTAAATATAAGTTACGATAAATTGAATAACTTGTATTGATTTTTTTTTTCTAATTTCATTGAATATCGATAAGTAATCAAGAAAAAAATCGAATCAGTACTAACACCCCGCGCGCAGCACCCCCTACAATGCCCGTGTAGAGGTCAATTCTTCTCTACTAGTGTAGAGGTAAATTCTTCAAGGTCATTGAGCAATATAATACGCGTGTCGCCATAACAACCGGTCAAGTAAGGTATAGTACGCGGCAAATCATTTGCAACAACAACTTATTTACCACCACTGTCCACCACCACCACTGGCCTAGCACCACCACCACTTAACTTATTTACCACCACTGGCCTGTTGATCTAGTGATCAACAAGCCAGTCCACTAGGTTAGTGGCCTAGCATAGCATTGCATGGCATAGCAGTCAGGGCCACTAAGCTAATGGCCCTGACTGCTATGCCGGAGGTCGTGGGTTCGATTCCCACCCAGGACGGAAATGTTTGTGTGATGAGCACGATCATTTGTTCTGTGTCTGGGTGTAATTTATCTTATATTATAATATGTATTTAGACATATATAAGTATGTTTATTAGCTGTCTGGTACCCATAACACAAGCTCTGCTTAGCTTGGGACTAGACGGTGTTGTGTGATAGTTGTGGAATATATTATTATTATATTATATATATGGGATCCGAAAAACGGTTACTGCGCATTCAAGGCCCATCATGATGGTTCAACTTGTGTGACGATGATTTTGATTTTGATGATTTTCAGTTCTCTACCGAAATGGCGCGTAACTATAGCAAATGGTTCAAATTATTTGCCACGTACTATGAGGTTTCTGTTTAAATCGTGTATAGGTAAATAAAGATAAGTAAATTTTTTTTTTTATGGTAGGTAAAATCATCCAATGACAAATCCCGCCCTTGGGCGGAGCGGGAAGTAGTGTCAGACTCTTACTGACTAAAAACCTACCCCGTTCCTTCGTAGCCTATCGTGCCGGGGCCGAGCACTCCTTTCGGAAATAAACCCATGACCCCAGTAGGCTTCGACCCTGCCTGCCTGCAGTTAGCAGGCTGGGCCTCTTCGGTGTGCTGACAGCTCCTTGAGGCGCGCGGGAACAGAACGCGCCGTGGACAACTTGGGCTCGGTCCGGTCGGTTACCGGACGATCGGACAGCGTGCTACCCATTGCACGCCGTCCGCAAGCCCGCGCCTACGTTGGCCGGAAATCGGGATCGGAATCCCGGCGGCGAAGATAAGTAAATACTGCGTAATTTATGAAATGGATAACTTACAATTTCCCAAAATGTACTGGCAACCTCTTGAATGTGCCCGAGGACTGCAAGACGACAACGCCACAAGAGCCAAAACACACAGAGCTACTAAGAATTTCATATTAACTGGTTTTATAATATTTCTTGTAAAACACGAGTTATTCTATTGAATTATTTTGTTCCACTGACCGGTCTTACTAAATAGGTTGTCTTTATATAGTTCCATCCATTACTTTGTTTACAATTATTAAACATTTACGAATCGTGGTAACCGGTATGGTAACAACGTACTTACCGGCGCCATTTTTGATTTGCTTTTTTTATGAGGATAGATTTGTTATGGTTGTTATGGTACTAATTTTGTTGCGTGCCAGTGTTATTGATATAAAACGTTTCAAGTGCAGGATGTTATTATTTTTCTTTTTCGTTTTTTATATTTAGAATTTTATTTTTGTACACTGTTTGTGATAATACTTTTTTTTTCTAATTTTGTTTGTACTAGCTACCCTCCACTGTTATATTCGCGTCTTTGGTTACTGTTTCACTCAGTGATGTTATACACCGTTAAATTGGGTAGTCCATTTGGTGAGATAGGCGATATATACACCGTTAAATTTTATTCGTTTTAATCCCGAGAAAGGTCGATTCAGTACATGAAAAACTATCGATTTATAAAAATAAAATTAAAAATTATTTTTTTTTTTCTAAAACTCGAATTAATATACGCATGTACGAAATTAATTTCTTTAAGTAAACGAGTCAATGACCTTGTACTAACTACCTACAGTTCATTGGCCTCGATCAGCTGACGTTTACTTAAAGAAATCAATGTCGTACATGCGTAAATTAATTCGAGTTTAAAAAAAAAGTACTTTATTTTTCATTTTTATCTTTACAAATCGATAGGGTGCCATGTATCGAATCGACCCCCCACGGGATTAAAACGACCAAAATTTAACGGTGTATATAAATACTGTGGTGGTACTCCTCTTTATGAAGGGCGACAAAGCCCTGCTTAAGAACTACAGGCCCATCTCGCTCCTGAGCCATGTCCAAAAGTTGTTTTGCAGAGTTATCACGAACCATCTCACGCGAAGGTTCGACGACTTCCAGCCTCCCAAACAAGCCGGATTCCGAAAAGGCTTCAGCACCGTGGACCACATACATACGCTGCGGCAGGTTTAAGCATTAATGTCAATGGTGAGTACATCACTCACCTTCGGTTAGACGGCGAAATAATAGTCATGTTAGACTACGGAGGAGCTCAGTATGCCTGTCCATGCCTCGTGACCTCAGTAGAGCTTCCGAAAGAGTGGGACTAAAAATGAATATGGACAAAACCAAAGTCATGGTGAACAGCCATGTAGCCCACTTCTAGAGGTAGACGGGCGTGTGTACCTATTTGAACACAGATTTATTAAGGACAATTATCCTTTATTCTAAGTACTGAAAGCACAAAAACCTGTATGTTTCTCTCTCTTTTATGTACAGTTTCATAGTTGTATTTATAATAATAAATCATTTATATTCAGGCCATAGATACATACCATACAATACAGAGTAACGTTGTAAAGTAAATATAGTATTATAACAATGAACAAACAGTCAGGTAAATAAAAGGTTTCGCACGTATTTTATTTTTTCACCATCTTTTTCAAAAAACTGTAGACTTCTTATAATTTTTCCTGTAAGCTTTAGATTCAGTATAATTTTATGTAGTCTACTACAAGGTCAGGTCCATCTTATGCCTGAAACTGTTTGATGTCATTTGATGATTGGATGATTTACCCATTATAAAAAAAAAATCTCCAAAACTGTTAAGTCTATGGATATGTTATCAATGAATTTGATGTCAATCACACCACAAAAACCGAATGGATTTGACTGTAATTTAAAACATAGGCAGAAGATGTCCCAGATGACTTCTCCTGATCTTTGTCGGAGCGGAAGGACGTCTCAGACATATACTGACTAAAACCTACTCCTATGTTCCCTCCTTCCTTTCGTTCCAGGTCCCGCGGGTTATCTTTCGCACAACCCATTACCCCAGTGGGCTTCGACACTGCTGGGCTCATACATCTCGAGATACTGATTTGACGACTCAGTCTGGACTGAATTTAAGAGATCAGATACTATATACTAGCCACGGTAGAATGTCATGTAAAGGATATTTCTTGAGGTCGAAGCGGCTAACAAAAGCTATACGAAACTACTTTTTTTTTTGCAATGGGTACATCACTTGCCAACGACCGAAAGACGTGGTTCCAATGTCAATTGTTTTTTAAAAGAGCTGTGGTTTTATGATGCATCTTGTTAACACAGCAGAAACCTGTTTTATAGTTTTAAATAAAAACCGGTATTAAAGCTTACCTGTTATTATCAGTCGATGTAAATTAATCTTGAGATCAAAGTTCCAATAAATACAGTAAATTGTGTATTTTTTTGTGCGTTGTTAAGTCTTAAATGCGTATTCGCTGTTCATAGAATCATTCCAAAAAGAAAAATGCCATATTTGATTAAAGAATCCACATTTGCGTGTTTTTTTTTTTTTTAATTCTTGTTTCAATCATTAGAAGAATTATTGGCACTTCATGTAAAAAAAAATAAAGGTAGACCATAGTTATATAATTATCATAGTTTGTTGTAATGGAGTCCTACATAAATATTATTTTTTTCTGTTTTTAAATATTTGTTGTAATAGCAGATATATAAAAATTATATCTATAAAAATTCCAACTGTCCATTTATCACAGTTCCTGAGATGTATCCCAGGCTGTAGCCTGGTGACAGACAGACAGACAGCGAAGTGATAGCAATACCCTAAAAATTGTTTATGCTTTTGTTAACCGTAATATCATCATCATCATCATCATCTTCCTGTCCTTGTCCCGTTTATTTGGGGTCGGTGCAACACGTTTTTTTCGTCCATTTTGTCCTGTCACTCGTCACGCTATCACTAGGGTACCTAACTACTTTTTCTTTCATATCACTTCTCACATAATCCATCCACATCAATCAATAAATCTTTTCTTTGGCCTCCCTCTCCCTCTCCATCTATCCACCTGTAAACTCATAACTATCTTAATAACTTGCTTTTCATCCCTCCTCTCCACGTGATCATACCAAGAGAAACGATTCCTTTTCAACTTTTCAATCACTGGCGCCACTTTCAAAGTTCCCCTAATATACTCATTTCTCACTTTATCCATTAGCGTCACACCACACATCCATACCCGGCCCCGACACTATAGGCAACGAAGGAACGGGGTAGATTTTTAGTCAGTAAGAGTCTGACACTACTTCCCGCTCCGCCCAAGGGCGGGATTTGTCATTGGATGATTTTACCTACCATAAAAAAAAACACCACACATCCATCTTAATTATAATATAATAATATTTCACAACTATCACACAACGCCGTCTAGTCCCAAGCTAAGCAGAGCTTGTGTTATGGGTACTAGACAACTGATAAACATACTTATATATTTCTAAATATATACTTATTATAGATAAATTACACCCAGACACAGAACAAATTATCGTGTTCATCACACAAACATTTGTCCTGGATGGGAATCGAACCCACGACCTCCGGCATAGCAGTCAGGGCCACTAACTACCAGGCCAGTAGTAATATAGGTACCTAGTAATAATTTATATGCTCACTACTACCAGAAACGGGTTAAACATACTTGCAGTAATAATACTAATTATTGATTTAAAGACGAGTGTGTGTTGTACTGCACCTACAACGATTACACCAATAATGCAGTCAGATTCAAGGCTGATGATGCAACCTAGGTTTATACAACTTTATCCTGGATGACGGAGATGCTCGTAGTTAAGTAGTCGCACAGGTTGACCTTCAACTTCAAAATAAAGTAACGTTTACTTAGGTCAATCCGAATATGGGTGATCGTCTACTCACTTGACGTCAGAAGAAAAAAAATCAGTCAAGTGCGAGTAGGACTTGCTCATGAAGGGTTTTTTTTATGGTAGGTAAAATCATCCAATGACAAATCCCACCCTTGGTCGGGGCGGGAGATAGTAACAAACTCTTACTGACTATAAACCTAACTTGTTCCTTCATTGCCTTCGTTCCAGGGCCCCGGGGTTTACTTTCGCACAACCCTTGGCCCCAGTAGGCTTCAACCCTGCTGGGCCCATACAGTTTGCTGACAACTCCTTGAGGCGAACGGGAACAGTGCGCGCCGTTGACGACTTGGACTCAGTCCGAACTATCACCGGACGGATGCTCACGAAGGGTTGCGTTCCATCCGAAGCAAAAAACAGTAAAAAAACACATTTTAAATTTTTACATTACATTAAAACACACACACATACACATTACATTTTTTTTTATTGGTACTATATTATATTTGAAATATCTATTATTTATTTATTGTTCACACCAACCACAGTTTTGTCTTTTTAACCCAAAGGTTGACTGGTAGAGAATGCCTTGTTGCATTAAGTCCGCCTATGTACGCCCAGTAGGGTCGAGGCCTAGTCTGGGGCTCTGGGAAGGTATGAAAATACATACCAGGGCCCTGGAACCAAAGCAGGGAATGAACAGGGTAGGTTTTTAATCAGTAAGAGTTTGACTATTTCCCGCTCCGCCCAAGGGCGGGATTTGTCATTGGATGATTTTACCTACTATAAAAAAAACCCCTAAGGGGTAAAACGGGGGTTGGAAGTTTGTAAGGAGAAACCGACATCCATGCGGGACAAGCCGCTAGCAGAAGATAGTAGTATATAAGACATTGAGCAAATTAAAATGATATTTCTGTAACTAATTTAATATAATAAGTAATAATATGTAATGATATTTATTTATTTAATTAATTGAATTGAGTAATTGTTTTAATTTAACTGAATAAAATTTATTTATATCAAAACGCATTTTTAAAATTATTGAATAAACTGAAGACTCGTATTTTAGTAATTGAATTTATGAATTATATTAATTAATGGTAATGAATTTAATGGTTTGATTGTATAGTTGTTATTTTAAATCATTATTGTATTTGATAATATTGATAATTTGTAATGGAAAATTATATTACCTGTAAGACAAGTTCACACAAATTTGAATAATACAAGTTAACACAAGTTTAGTCTTAGCTTGGGTGCGAGGACGTTAATCATAGACTACATTTTTTAATGGAAACACTATTTCATTGTTTAAAAACTGTATATTAGGATAATAAATTATTATTATTATATTATTATGGTCTTTTTTAATAATAATGATATTATGTTAATATGTTGTTTGTCTCCATTGAGGCCGGCGTCGGAGATGCAATAGACAAAGTAGACAATTGTGTTGTCTATGGCCATATGGTGCAAGACAGTTATGCCCGATCCACACATGGCCTGCCAGGGAAACTGGATTTTGTATTTTCGTAATTAGTTGTGCGTTTGTTCAGGCAGAATTAATGTTTTTGTTTTTCTTTTTCTTTCTAAATATGTAAATAAATCGGAGGTGCTTTTGTAAAACACGTTATGACATTGTTTCTAATTCTCATTTGCAGAACATTGATAGTTGTTGAAGGATTCAGATTACTTGCAAAGGGATATCGTGTTGCCCAGTTACTGAGAGATGTGGTCACTCCTTGTAAGATATAGATATCAACCTGTATCGGAGGGCGTTTAAACTGTCCATGCTAGATGCCTCTTTTTAACTATTTTTTTTTTTTACATTTTTGACTTTGTTTATTTTTTTACTATTACATAATGTTACAATGTGAACCACCGAGTAATAAATAAAAAAAAATTTACATGTATGCAAAATTACCCATACACCGTTAAATTTTGGTCTTTTTAATCCCGTGGATTATCGATTCGGTACATGAAACACTATCGATTTATAAAGATAAAATTAAAAAATAAAGTACTTTTTTCTAAAACTCGAATTAATTTACGCATATACAAAATTAATTTCTTAAACTAAACGAGTCAATGAACTTGTAGGGAGTTGTCGGTCGTTGCGTAATAACTAACCTACAGTTCATTGGCCTCGATCAGCTGACGTTTACTTAAAGAAATCAATTTCGTACATGCGTAAATTAATTCGAGTTTAAAAATAAGTACTTTATTTTTCACTTTTATGTTTACAAATCGATAGTGTTTCATGCACCGAATTGACTCTTCGCTGGGATTAAAACGACCCAAATTTAACGGTGTATGTGAGTGAACCATAACGAGCGAAATATGAGTACAAATTGACTTATACATATATGATAAGGAAATATGTGTATTGGAAGTCTCGGATCGTGGGATCCAAATTCTCACAACTTATCGTCTTTTTGACGCTAAACGTGTACCAGCAGGCTTTTACCTTTGACCGACAATAATACAGCGTGGCAATGCCGCCAGTCTTTTGGACACCTTAGCAGTCGACAGTGATGCGGAGGAGTTTTTAGATGCTACATTTCAGATTATTTTTAGTTAGTTTTAATTAGTTAAGGGTTTACATTATTCTTCTTTTGTTTTAGTGTACGTACATATATACGTACGTACGTGCTTAAGGACGCTGAGATCCTGGACTTTTGGAAGGAAGGAACGTATGTGTAGTTCTAATCTGTTAAATTCTAACAATGCTCTCCCACTCCATTGCAGGGCGGTAGAAATCATTGGATGATTTCACACATACACCCCTATTTTTTAATTAGTGCACATAAAAATGGGGCTCAATCAGTACTGATCATATTTGTGTAGTCAAAAGTACAAAAAACGAAATTCCAAAATTGTCCACGAAAATTTGTCATTATTGGTAAATTCATAATTGAATCATTATTTATAACAATTAATACTAGAAAATACTAAGCGCAGTGTTTTTCCATTTTTATTGACATTCTTTCATTCATAAACAATAACCTGTACAATGTTTCCAGAAATTGAGTGAGATTTTGGGATCTATACAAACGCTCATAACTTTGCTGTTTATGAATATTAGCCATCGAGACTTTACTTAAATAATAACAAGATCTTTTCTAATAAGTCCTTTAAGTATTTGCCATAATTAAAAATAGTGGTGTATATTCCACATACTTAAGTACATAATTGATAAATAAATGTTACGAAATCGTGTATGAGGACAAAGTAATTCCGAATATAATACTTAACGAACACAATAAACACGTGTAGGCATATTAACACCTATAGCTAAGATTAGGGAAGTCAACAAGGTCAAAATGACTCATAGATAAAGCGACACGTTTGATAGTACGGTATGGATGGCGCAGAGGTTGAGTGATTGGATGCTGCGCTGCGTGTCGTGGTTTCGATTCCTGTATAAAACAAATGTTTGTTTAGCCTACAGATGGTAGTTCCGCGTCATGGTATTTATTTATTCAAACTTTATGAACTAGTTAGAATCACTGCACAAACGTGAACTTTCTACCAGTCAACCTTTGAGTGATGCAGAGACATATTGTGGTAGGTGCAAGGTTAAGCGTTACCATATTATACCACAATATATTTAATACAAACATATACTATTAATACAATATACATAACATAGAACGAAGGAAAAAAGAGAATTCACGAATCTAATAAAATTGGTGCAGAAAAATAATCAAAAAACCAATTAGCACTGTTACGATACTACTGCCAACTTCTTACGAATGTACTCGCGAACCTTAACTTTGAAGATCAATTGGTAGGTGGCTATCCTGATTTCCTGTTTTAAACAAAATTATCAAAAAGACGTGACCCATTCTTGCCAAAAACTATAACAATGACCTCTATAATTGGTATTTACAATACAATACACATTAAGCCACATTCATAAGTACTTACGTATATAAAGCTCGTAACACATTAGCGACAAACAAACTCGATGGTACTAAAACACAAAATAAAATGCCGTTATTTGATCCGTACAGTTGACATACCGGTATGAACGAACTCGTTCAACGTTGGGCCATGAAACTGGAGGGTTTATGCGCGAGTGGGGTTTGTTGACCTGAAGTTTTGAGACAGGACACATAGAAGTCCCACTTTATAAAATTTCGGGAACCCTACTTTTTACTTTTAGGGTTTCGTGCCTTAAAAGGAAAAAACGGAACCATTATAGGATCGCTTTGTTGTCTGTTAGTTCGTCTGTCCGTCTGTCTGTCGAGTTGAAATTAAAACCATTCTATTTGTCTGCGGTCCCTTGAAGCTGTGAAAAATTCAAACTTCTAAGTATACATGGTAGTACATGGTGGACATCCCACCTATACGCACAAAGCGTTTTGAGAACACTTTTATTATGCGTACAGCTAAGGAGTGGAATTCTCTGCCGGAGTCTGTGTTTCCTGATGGCTACAACCCGGGAATCTTTAAGTCATGAGTGAATAGGTTTCTTCTAGGTAAGCGCGATCCATCGTCGACCGTATCGTCGCTTTCCATCAGGTGAGTTAGCGGTAAAGCGCGAACCTATCAATAATAAAAAAAAAAATAAAAAAAAAAAAAAAAAAGGACACGGTCGTATATATCGCAAAAAACGTATATTTAGACACTCTCAAGAAAATCAAAATTCATAGAGTATTTCCCATTGACCTAGAATCTTAAAATTCGGCATGAAGCGCAATGTTTCGCACAAGTATAGGAATTTATTATTATGAGCCCGTTGTGTCCCACTGCAGGGCAAAGGCCTCCCTTTGTAGTTACGTCACAAAAAAAAAATTTTTTTTTCGAATCGGAAAAATCTTCGTAACTCAACTAAATAACGAAATCTTGCATCGCAAAATTAGAGTTTACTGTGCGTTTAGAACATAATTTCAAGTGCAACACTAAATACAGATAGTTGCCAGTTGGAGCATCCTTCTTTTTCAGTGGAGGTATGTGGGACTTATTTTAGTTCGTAAGTCGCATAGATGTCGCTATAAGAAATATTGCGAATCGAATCGATTCAAATCGGTTGATAATCGAGTTGTATTGGCTAAAAAGTTAAAACAATGTGTAAAAATTGCAGTTATAGTGCCACATTTGTTTTAAGAACGGCCAACCCGAGGTACATTAACTTCCATACAACCACTCTTACATGATTATGATGTTATTACACATTTTTCTTCAGATATTTTGGATACACAAATATCTTGTGGATATTATCTAGGCTTCTTTAGAAATCAAAACATAAATTTGTATAATACTGATCCAGTAAAGACCTCTGAATTTCTGCTATTTTACGTAAACTTTGGCCCACCATAATGTATTCATATATTAAAAATATAAAAAAATGGTAATTTAAAAAATTAAAAAACCCGACTGCTTTTCTGAGTTTTCATGAAAAAGCCCTAAAACAAGAAAGTCATTGTAGCAGTCGGGACCCATTACATCATAGATCTACTGACTAGACGGCTGACTTTCTAGAATGGGTCCCGACTGCTACAACGACTTTCTTGTTTTAGGGCTTTTTCATGAAAACTCAGAAAAGCAGTCGGGTTTTTTAATTTTTTAAATTACCATTTTTTATTTTTTACTTTTTTAGTTATATTTTTTTACGATATCACTTTCACAGTAATTACAAATCTAACGACACCTCGCAAACTAAAATCCATCGAGCCGTTCAGGCCACAGAACGTGCCAAATATTTGAATTTGGCGCCAAAAATCCGACATTTTGTATTTTTTTTATTTTGATATACCCAGTGTCACTCTCACAGTAAATACGAATCTAACGACACCTCTCCAGCTAAAATCCATCGAGTCGTTCAGGCTGCAGAGCGTGCCAAACAATTATACATACATACATACATACATATATACATACATACATACATACTCTCGAAAAACATAACCCTCCTTCTGGCGCAGTCGGGTAAAAAGTACTTCTATAGAAGCCTTGCACATTTAATCGAGAACTTAAATGATGACAATTTTTATCAAAAACTTTTAAACACGTATTTCCTGGAACAAGTTTTGTGAAAAATTGGAGTAAATCACGGAATTACCGAATACCAACGGAGCTTTCAGGCGTTATCTTTCTTTTTTCGCGTAGCTTATCCATTAAACATCGCATTGGATTGCTTTAGATAAAGCAACAAGCTTTAAAACCATGGTCCACGTTGACGATAAGCGAGTGGGGTAAACGATTATAATATAATATATAATTCCACAACTATCACACAACACCGTCTAGCCTCAAGCTAAGCAGAGCTTGTGTTATGGGTACCAGACAGCTGATAAACATACTTATATATTTCTAAATACATACATATTATAGATAAATAACACCCAAACACAGAACAAATGATCGTGTTCATCACACAAACATTTGTCCTGGGTGGGAATCGAACCCACGACCTCCGGCATAGCAGTCAGGGCCACTAACCACTAGAGCAACAGGCCACTCCTTAATGCACCCTTAAAGTGGCCCTTACTTTAAGGGTGTATCATAATCGTTTGCCTTAAACGCATGCCCTTTTCAAAGTAAACCTTCTGCTCTAAACTTTGCGATTAAACAAAGTAAACAGATTAAAGATACAGTAGGATGTTTCTTTTCAGGTTTTTATACTCAGTATCCCTTGCATTGGGTGATCACATAAATACGTACTTTACATTATGTGCTTATGTGATTTCAGATGCCGTTACAACACTTACGATACGCATACGGTAATTTTGGCCAATTTGCAAGTGCAGGTGTGATGATAAAATTCGATATTTAGTTTTTTTAGGCTTGCAATTTTGCTGATAAATATTGTTCGTCTTTACTTTGCTGTTTTTGCTCGTCCAAGTGCATTTTTGTTAACTATCACCAGGTTGTAGCTTGGTAGCTACAATCTGCGGGTGTTTAAATCAAGAGTGAATAGTGGAATTCCCTGCTGGAGTCTATGTTTCCTGGAGGGCACAGAATTCCAATCCTTGGCTGTTAGTACAATTTTGGGGAAGTGTGGAACAGAGAATAAAGTCCCACAGTCCCACATACCTCCGTTGAAAAGGGAGGATCCTCCGACCAGACGGGTGTTAAGTCTGGTGGGCTATTACCCGATAGATGATTTCGGGCGGTTGTATCTATTCAAATCGTGCGAAGAATTTTACTTGCGCGATGCAGGATTAGTTCAATTGTGACGACATAGATGTCGCTACACACATTTAGAGATTATCTTCCAAACAAGCAACAACAGTTCAATGAACGTGTTCGATTTTTGCGTATGAGTGCGATGTCCGCATTGCACCGGTGATGCATCGCCGTACGTCTGGTGGTCCGACGATGGAACGGGTTTTGGCGAAAATGAAATATGCAAATTCGCCACAAACTCCCGAAACGCAACTGATTTCGATAGAGTTTGCCCTGGAACCGTGGAACGCATAAAGAAGGAACATAAGTGGGATTTAATCAGTAAAAGTCTGAATACTCCTTAGCTCTTACTCCATCTTGATCAACCTTCTTTTTTTTTAAAAGCAGAAACCTCTCCCTCTTTCCATGTCCGATGAGGCCCTTCGTTATACAGACGATGAAGACGCCGTAACGCCTCTCCAGTCACTCCTCAGAGAGTGGGCTTACTGCCACGATTATGGTGAGCTCAGCGCTGGGTCGCGACAGTCTCTGTCACCATATTGCCATGAGATCCCGCCGGAACTCTATCCACCATGACGTGACTTGTCGCGAAAGCGGTGTTTCTCCAACTGCAAATGCATGAGTCACCTATTCACGGGGGACCATACGGTATCCAGGCACCATCTGATTGTTCAACCTTCGTTAAGCTTAGCATAGCATAGCATCAGCCTTATAATGTTCCCACTGCTGGGACTCAGTCCTGCTCTCTAGGAGAGGGAATGGGCCGTAATCCACCACGCGGGCCTAGTGTCGTCGTTAAGCTTATTGTCTCCTATTTCCTAGCCCCAACCGTTCGATTGTTGTCATTGAATAGAATTCGTTTTTTGTCAGCGATATACCCACTGACATAGATGATTATGTAGATTAACCTCATATTATAGTGTCACCGTGTGATTTATTATTTTGATGTGGAGAAAGCTTAATCATCTATATTTATAAATTGTAGTTTTGTCGCTTTCGTTAGTGTAGAAGTAAGCAAAAATGTTCAACCCCCCTAGCCAAGTTACAATCGTTTCGTTTTGCGTTAACGATTGGAGTTGACCACGCCCCCAACTGCTTTGTTCGAACAAACGAAATTGATCGATATTCGATCTAGATCGGATAAGATATTCTATGTCCTTGGCAGACTGATCATCATTTCAGCTAACAGACGTCCATTGTTGGACATAGCCCTCACTTAAGAGCGTCCAACCCGAGGTACATTTTCATACAACCAGTCTTGCGTGATTATTATGTTATTACACATCTTTCTTTGGATATTTTAGACACACAGTTATCTTGTGGATATTATCTAGGCTTCTATAGAAATTAAAACACAAATTCGTGTAAAACTAATCCAGTAAAGACCTGGGATAATCGACTATTTTACGTGAACTTTGGCCCTCCATAATGTACTCAATAAAAATATAAAAAAAGAAATTTTTATAGAAGCCTTGCACATTTAATCGAGATTTAAAATTGTTTAGCAGTTTAAAAAAAAGCACGTATTTCCTGGAACTAGTTTTCAGAAATATTCGAGTAAATCACGGAATTACCGAATACCAACAGAGATTTCAGGCGCTATCTCGCTTTCTTTACGTTGCCTCTTCATCAATCGTGTTGGATTGATTTAGATGAAGCAACAAGCTTTGAAACCGTGTTCGACGTTGACGATGGGCCAGTGGGGAAGGCCCACCTTAAGTGTTGCAATAACCGGCCACCGTAGGCGCGGGCTTGCGGACGGCGTGCAATGGGTAGCTCGCTGTCCGATCGTCGCGTAACCGACCGGACCGAGCCCAAGTCGTTGACGGCGCGTTCTGTTCCCGCGCGCCTCAAGGAGCTGTCAGCAAATCATAGAGGCCCAGCCTGCTAGCTGCAGGCAGGCAGGGTCGAAGCCTGCTGGGGTCAAGGGCCGTTTTCTGCGAGGAAGTCTCTGCCCCGGCACTATAGGCAACGAAGGAACGGGGTAGGTTTTTAGTCAGTAAGAGTCTGACACTACTTCCCGCTCCGCCCAAGGGCGGGATTTGTCATTGGATGATTTTAACTAACATAAAAAAAAAGTGTCGCTATAATAACCGGTCCTGCGCATCTCGTATCCATTGGATTCCTGTAACTCTCACAGGTGGTAGGCACTAGATCACCACTCCAGAACCCTTGGGCCCTATTGACCATCTATTCTGCGAGAATTATGCCTTGCTCATTGCCACTTTTTTTTTTCGACGAGCTATTTCTGTAGCCTTAGTTAAATACTAACCTATCACGTACAATATTGAATGGCCTGTTGGTCTAGTGGTTAGTGACCCTGACTGCTATGCCAGAAGTCGTGGGTTCGATTTCCACCCAGGACATATGTTTGTGTGATGAGCACGATCATTTGTTCTGTGTCTGAGTGTAATTTATCTATAATATGTATGTATTTAGTAATATATAAGTATGTTTATCAGTTGTCTAGTACGCATAACATAAGCTCTGCTTAGCTTGGGACTAGACGGCGTTGTGGAATATTATATTATATATTTTGCTCGCATAAGTAAAACGCTACCGGCAAACATTTGAAAGCAGCCAAGTAAAATCAAATTAAGAAAACAAAGCCGCTTAATTTGCTATTCATTAAACCTTAGAATATCACTTATATCTGTGTACCCTCAATAGGTTACATTACCATTTTATTAAGATAACATTACCCTACAGGACAGAATAATCGTTGTATAAATAACAAGTAATTTAATGTAACCAAACACAATGTAAACATTGATTTATTCTAATTTATGCATTCCATGAATGTTTTGAACATCTTAGATGGCGGATAGCTCTCTGGGGCACAGTAACAGACGTTATGACCTTCAAAAAGTTATTTTATCATCGTCATTATAATTATTTCAGCTGAAACAGTGTCGCTATAAAGACCGGCGACTCACCCCAGGTCATCTGTCCACCTTGTAGGAGGCCTGGAGCCAAAGATTATGTGAGAATGTCACCACGGGCCCCGGGACAAAGGCAATGAATGGAAGGGTAGGTTTTTAATCAGTAAGAGTCTGACACTATTTCCCGCCCCGCCCAAGGGCGGGACTTGTCATTGGATGATTTTACCTACCATAAAAAAAACCTTGTAGGAGGCCGTAGCTACTAGAAGGCGCAGCGTTTGAACGCTACGTTTTCCAGTACGCAGCAGCCACTCCAGCAGGCCTAGCCAAGTTACAAACGCCTGGAGTTGGACACGCCTTCAATTCCTTTGTTCCAACGTCATCTCGACGCTCAGTCATATTGTCTGAATAAAGGAATCGGAGGCGTGGCCGACTCAAGCCGTTCGACGTGAAAGAATCGAAACGAACGATCGTAAGTTGGCTAGAAGAGCAGAACTTTTAGGGTGCATCGACCATCGCAGATCAAATTTCTGCAAGCCTTGTTTATTATATTATTATTATATAGCCTATACTGTCCAACAGCTGGGCAAATGCTTTTCACGATTCCTTCCTTTGTTCCCGGAGCCCGTGCCTGAGCCACGTCTTGCCAATTCCTAAGGAAAACCACACCACGAAGTGTGTTCGTTCTTGGTCTACCGCGACCCCATCGTGGGATTTCAAAGCATCAGTTTTGAGTTTTAAAGGCCTGCTGTTCAATCAGCATACGGCAGACATGTCCAGCACAGTCCCATTTAAACTAGGCAGCCTTCTGGGTCTTAATGACCTGTGTTTCGTAGCGCAATATAGTGTTTCAAACGCGATCCGTTGGCTTTTGGATCTTAATCAAAAACCAAAAAGTTATAAGTAGACAAAACACTGTGATATCAAAAACATGAAAACCACACCACGAAATGGATAACCTTACGCCCCAGCCACCGCAACAGGAGACGTTGGAAAGTGAAGCGTGGTCCGCGGCCCAGGCTTGCGGACGATGAGCAATAGATAGCTTGCCATTTGCTCGTATGAAAAGGACCAAGCAAAGGTCGACAGCACGCCTCTTGACCCTGTCGATCATACTGACATCAGCAAGATTGACAAGGGTTTTATTTTACTAAAAAACCCACCCCGTTGTTTCGTTGCCTTTGATACCATGGCCGAGCCTTCCTTTCAGAAACAGACCCTTGGCCCCAGTAAGCTTCGACCCTGCTCCTACGGTTTGCTGACAATTCCTTGAGGCGCGCAGGAACAGTGGTCAGTACGGTTACCGGACAGTTGAACAGAGGGCTGCCCATTGCTCGCCGTCTACTGAAGGAATAATGAGGGTCAGTCAGTAAAAGTCACTATCGCTCCATACAGAGCCTTGCATTATATTGCATAGCATCAGCCTTATAATGTTCCCACTGCTGGGACTCAGGCCTCCTCTCCATCTAGAGCGGGAGAAGTAATTTGATCATTTTCTACGTAAAAAAAGTACTCATGATTAAACAAAGCAGGGAAATCGTTTCGATACTTTATTGTCCTTAATCTCAGTAATTAAGCGTTTTGCTGTCGTTCGTATTGTATGATTTTGTTAGTAATGTGTCTGAGAATTTGTTTAGGTACCTATTTGAATAAGTTTTTAAATGATTGATCAGTAAGACTGGGTTCAATTAACTTAGATGAAGTGAGCCAAGGGAGCAGTAGTGGCTCAGTGGTAATGACCCAGACGAACGAGTTGCAGGTTGTCGGTTCAAATCCAGATCAGATCCTGATTTCCGGTTACGGTCCGGACCGAGCCCAAGTCGACGACGGCGCGCACTGTTCCCGCGCGCCTCAAGGAGTTGTCAGCAAACGGTAGAGGCCCAGCAGAGCTGAAACCTACTGGGGTGATGGACTGATTTCTGAAAAGAATGTCCGGCCCAGGTATAAAGGGCTAAGAAGGAACGGGGTAGGTTTTTAGTCAGTAAGAGTCTGGCACTATCTCCCGCTTCGCCCAAGGGATGATTTTATTTACCTATATAAAAAAAAGACGAGCTCACCTAGAAGCAACCATATTCAGTTGACACTTTTGAAGATTTCAGGTTACAGCTATCAGGAAATGGAAGCTTAAATTTTTCTCAGTTTTATGGTTTGTATATTCTTGTATCCCACTCATGATATTTTTAATACTATAGCTGGTGTTAAGAAAAATGCAGACTTCTTTGTAACATCTTCAGGTAGTCATCATAGCTGTACTATTAGGAAAAACACCCCCCCCCCCCCACCAAATTGCATATCATTTAAGACAAAGAATAATACCCATTCAACCATCACTTCAAAACAATAACATGACAATGCAACCCACGAGCCTTTCTCGGAAGGTCTGATATGCATCAAAGATTATTCAAATGAAGCCAGCCAGTATAAGCAAACAAATCCTCTTTTGATGTATCATCACGTCTGGTCCCGTAATAATATACAATAGAGGAACGATGTTACTGGTTTGCAGTGATGTTATCTTCGTAGTCTAGTGACCTTAGTATGTTAAACTTGACGGCTTTGAAACTGGAGCAAGGAACTTGAAGACTCTTCGCAGACTATGTACAACATCTTGAGCTACATGCCAAAAGAAATTTAACTTTACTTTTTTTTCTTTTTTTAACTTATCATTGTTAACATCAATCATTCGGGTAGATCGGCACAGTCCTATACTATCTCATTTAGGGCTGAATCACTGTCTCTCAAGATACGGATTTCACCCTAGTTTGAGAGGCAGGGTTTTCCATATTGTGTACAGTTTACAGTCCCTTGATTTGTATTGTTTTGTGCTTCTACCAAAGCTCATTCAAATTGTCTTTAGGTGAAGACAAACCCTAATCGTTTTAAACACTTGGTCGACGTATTTTTACGCAACAGACGTGATAATAGCCTGCTATGTCAGGAGCCAGCCAAGACAGCACTTACGTGCAAAAGTATGTACTGCATGACTCGAGTCATTTACAACAAGATGCCTAAGAGTTGGAAAGAGCTTCCACTATCTTTAAAAAAAAACTGTTGACTGGTGAAAACATATTATAATATAAGTGAATACCTAAATGAGAAAGATTTTTTTTAAGTTAGTATATTTTCCTTGTTTTGTGTTTCTTTGTGTATTATTTTTAAATTGTATTTAATGTATGTTAAAGTTTATGTCTTTTGCATGCCTACATGGTAAAATATGGCTGAACCTGCTATATACATAATTATTTATGTCATCTTTCACTGTTACCCATATTTACAAAATAAAATTATCTGTATCTTTAAAACATGTTAAATCTGTATTTTTATAAAATTAAATAATATTATATCATTATATCTCAGAACCCTGACATTGTGGTCCTTTGGAAGGCGTACGAGGAGCCGAAACCAACTCACAGCCTTTAGATATTTTTAATGGAACGTGATGCCAACCGACTAACTTATTAATGTGTGACCCGGTTTTTTTTTTTTAATTAATCTCCCATTTGAACACAAACTCACCTGCGATAATGTGGGCGTTTTTTCTTTTTATCTCCTTAAATGTTTTTATTGAAATATCTAAAAGTAATATGTTTACATAAATGAATAAGGAAGAGAACATAATTAATATTAATTATCTATTCTAATAGTAAAACTTATACGTTATTTTGCGGTATAATCAATAAAGAACTTGCGAGATTCCGTGTGTATGTAGATTCCGACCACCTGGTCCTTGACTTTGACATCTTATAACAAGTTTTTGTCTAAATAGATGATGTTTAGTTTATAAATAGCTATTTTATGATCTGTTATTCAAATTAAAATTAGTAAAAAAAAAAAGATTTTATTCATCATATCTCAGACATTGGACATTTTCTTTTTAAATTTCCAATTTGTATAAAATCGTAACGTTAATTTACCCCTATGACATTTTTATGTATAACAATAACAACAACACAACACAATCAACTCACTTTTTTCACTAGAGAACACAATGCAAATGAAACGCTTTTAACCAATCAGAGAGCCTAATCCAGTAGACGTTTCAATCTCGATGACGTAAAAACAACTCGTGCTCAGCAGAAAATATTGAGAGGGAACGTAGGGCGCTGGCCAGAGGCGTAGCTACCGCCGTATCCGCCGTATCAATTATACGGGCCCCCTGCGCTACAGGAGTCCCTAAGTGGGCAAAAATTCGCAACATGTAAACCATAAACGTCTCGTAGGATAAACCAAGCATTTGTAAAAAAAGTAAAAAAATTTATACGATACGTGGGACTTTTGATATGAGGCTCCTGTGGGACTAACTACGCCACTGGGACAGTCCGATATAATATGTTGGTATGGTGTAGCAGAACAGTTAAAATAACACTTCTTAAAGCCTAGTATCAAGTGTTTTACACGTGCAGTCTGTGGACCAACTAAAAAATATAATCAGCGGACTATCAGCGCCTTGCGGGTCCATTATAATATTTAATGGGTTCAGGATGTTGATGGGGCTGCCCCGCTTCTGCAGTGCATCGGGTATGTTTGCAGAGGCACGCGTTGATGGCTCCCACGCCATGGTCAGACAGAAATCTGCCTCTTTGCTCTGCAGAGTGCGGGCTAGCTCCAACTCCTTCCTGAAGACCCTAGCGGGGAGGTACGATTCTTCTCTGTTGGGTGATGTTGTTCACAGATGCGTAGTGAACAAACACCTGATTTCAAAATAAATAAACTGATAGTATTAAGTTTTACTAACATAGGTTTATTGTTCTTTGTTTACTAACCCATACGGATGTAGCTTATCTGAAGTAAACATTATTTTATTTTATTTCAGCACTAAGGGTAAGGATTCAAAGGTTCAGCAATGTATTTTGAGGTCAGTCTATGGATGGGTTACAATCCACTCCTGCGTGCCTTAGAAAGCTTCCATTTGTATATTTTTTACAGTGGCCATGGAATCTGATACCAAACTTGCCAAGGGTAGGCGTGGGTTTGCGGACGACGAACAATGGGTAGCTCGCCGTCCAGCCATCCAAGCCCGAGTCGTCGATAGCACTTAGTTTCCCATACTCACCTCAAAGAGATGTTAGCAAAGCCGTGGAGGCCCAACAAGCCGAAGCCTACTGAGACCATGTGTTGAATTCTGAAAGGGAAACCTGTGGGCCTGGAACGAAAATGGCAAATTAAGGAGCATAGGTGTGGTCAGTAATAGTCTGCCACGCCCTCCAGCTTCACCCAAGAGCGAGAAAAGACATTAAATTATTTCCAACCTTAAAAAATCCGCGCAAGTGCGAGTAAACTTAGCTATCAAAATAGTTCCAATTCCCGAATTGAGTTACGAAGGTTTTTCCGAATCGCAAAAAAATATTTTCGTGGCGTAACTAAAAATCTGAAAAGTGTATTTTCAGATTTTTTTCTATACTTGTGCTATGTGACTTTGCTTCATATCAAATTTCAGTATTCTAGATCAACGAGAAGTACCCTATGAATTTTGATTCCCTTGAAAGTGTCGAAATATATGTTTTTTGCGACATAAACGGCCGTATCTTTTTTTTTCAGTTAACTCAGAAGTTTTTTTTTTTCCATAGCTTCAAGGAATCGTACTTAATCGACTTGAGTATATGGTATAAATTTCAACTCGATACCTCCCCGCATTCCCAAGATAAAGGGTCTTAACAGAAAGACAGACAAACGAACAACAAAATGATCCTATAAGGGTTCCGTTTTTTATTTTGACATACGGAACCTTAAAAATTACTTGCCAAGGGACATAGTCTTGCCCTGTTACTGGACTGTGAAAGTAAGATAGTCAGTTGCCAGGCGGTCAGATAGGCAATCCATGTAAAATGCTGGTACTCAATCCGCTGCATTTGTTTAAAGTGCAATCCCATAAAAGATTAAAAAAAAAAACGTTGGCCCACACTTCGGATTAATCTTCTTATGTCTTCTGGGTTGTCCTCGTGGGGCACAGTAGCGATCTTTTGCGCCGGGCTTTGGCACAGGCCATGATCCGAAGCGAGGAGCAGTGGCTGGCGGTCGCCTCCGTCTACGAAGCAGTAATGCTAGCAAAAGAGGAGGCTGCACGCGAAACCTAAGTATAGTTTGTTCAGAATCTGTAACTGAACCGATTTCAGTAATTAAAATTTTTACACCATGTTATATTTAACCCAAAAATATTTTAAAAAGTTCATCGACACTAAGTACAATACAGGTCATAGCGGGCATTCGTATCACATTTCTTATATCAAACTCCTCCTGCTTAATTTTGGTACGTTTGAGAATAGTCGTAGGGTATTTTTATCCTTCGTCTGACACTATTTCCAGCTCCACCCAAGGGCGGGATTTGTCATTGGATGATTTTACCTATTTAGAGGTATTTGGGACAGAGAGTAAAGTCCCACATACCTCCGTTGAAAAGGGAGGATCCTCCGACTAGACAGGTGTTATATCTGGTGGGCTACTGCCCGATAGATGATTTCGGGTTTGTTCTATATGTTACAATTGCACGGAGAATCTTACTTACGCGATGCAGTATTAGTTCTTATGGGACGACATAGATGTCGCTACACCTACCATAAAAAAACCACGCTATTATTATTATTTTCTTGATAATTTATGTGGGCATAACATATTATAATTCACTGACCCACCCCAGCTTCGCACGGGTGCAATGGTGATATTAAATATATTATGCATGTATTACACATAGATATAAACCTTCCTCTTAAATCACTCTATCTATTAAAAAAACTGCAACAAAATCTGTTGTGTAGTTTTAAATATCTAAGCATACATAGGGACAGACAGCGGGAAGCGACTTTGTTTTTACTCGACTGCGCCAGAAGGAGGGTTATGTTTTTCGAGAGTATGTATGTATGTATAATTGTTTGGCACGCTATGCAGCCTGAACGGCTCGATGGATTTTAGCTTGAGGTGTCGTAAGATTCGTATTTACTGTGAGAGTGACACTGGGTATATCAAAATAAAAAATAAAAAAAAATGGCGGATTTTTAGCGCCAAATTCATTTATTTATTTATTTGAACGGCTCGATGGATTTTAGTTTGAGAGGTGTCTTTAGATTCGTAATTACTTTGAAAGTGATATCGTAATAAAATAAAACTAAAAAAATAAAAAACTGTAATTTAAAAAACTAAAAAACCCGACTGCTTTTCTGAGCATTCATGAAAAAGCCCTAAAACAAGAAAGTCGTTGTACCACTTTGCACTTATCTATATAATATTTTAAATACTGGCAGTCGGGACCCATTCTAGAAAGTCAGCCGTCTAGTCAATAGATTGGAGTAATCTGCAATGTAATATAGGTATGTGCTCTCAATTCTAGAATGGGCCCCGACTGCCAGTGGTAGATACAGGTGCGTAGCTACCGCCGTATCTGCCGTATCAATTATACGGGGCCCCGCGCTACAGGGGCCCCAACGTAGGCAAAAATTCGCTACAAGTTATCCAGAATCGTGTCATTGGTTAAACCAAGCATTTGTAAAAAAGCACCATTTTTTTACAGGGTGCTTCTATGGGACTTTTGATACGGGGCCCCTGCAGGACTAGCTACGCCACTGGGTAGATAAGTGCTTTAAAAATTTACGGTGTAAACAATTGTTGGTTGGTCAATAAAGGAAAATAAAATAAAATAAAGTTCTGCCTACTAATCAGTTCAATGCCTTCCTAAGATAAAGTTTTAGGTACATAATGACATTACTCATAGTTACACCTAGAGGTTGAGCAAGTATATTTACTTACTTTTATCATTTTGAATGATGTCGTCAAGATTGCGACACCGTACACCTTTAGTAGTTAATGATCTCTTTATTTTCATTCATAAAGTGTTTATTTCTTATCTATGTGGTACACAGAGGTCGAATTAGGCAGAGTAGGTATATTTACCTACAATCACCTATACCTACCAAGGTTTGTTGGTATACCAAGGTTACCGACATAGCTCGAAGAAACGCCAAACTTAAGTGGTAATGGGCAGGGCACATTGCTCACAGAACGTATGGCCTTTGGGGCCGAAAGGTTCTGGAATGGCGATCACGTAGCGGAAGAAGCCAAAAAAAAGATAAGAATTCCTCTTGCCAGGTGGATCGATGACCTTGTAAGGGTAGCGGGAATCTGATGGATGCGAGATGCACATAACCGTTCATTGTGGCGACATATGTGGGAGGCCTATGTCAGTCACGTCTATCGGCTGAAATCATGATGATGATTATGACCTCCTCTAAAATCATCGAATCCTAACATGACGTTAAAATCCTGGTATTTATGAAATTGCACGCTTTATGTTGTGGCAAATCAATAATTTATTTATCTATCTATTAATTTATTATATATCAAAACATTTTATTTAGCCTAAGAATCGAATCCAGCCCCCCCAGCCAAAATATGATCATTTCTTTTAGCGTAAACGTTTAGAGTTGGCCACGCCTCCAATTCCTTTGTTTCAGAACACGAGTGTTTGAGATGACGTCAGCGTCATCACAACGCTCAGTCACGTGGTTAGAACAAAGGAATCGGGAGCGTGGCCAACACCAAGCGTTCACACTAAACGAAACGATCCTAACTTGGCTACGGGGGCAGGACTCTGAGGTCAAAAACATCATAAAGATAAATACTGACAAAGCTTCTTCCCTCCAATCTCCATTTTACTGAGCCTAAATAAATTGAATACTTAATGCAATGCATAATTAAATATGGAGATTAGGAAATACCTTTCTCCTGAGTCAGACAGGCATCGGATTCGTTGAGTTATTGAAAACTTATGTTTATGTGGAAGTTACAGGTTTACTGTGAGGATCTTAAAGGATACTATGACCTCTGTGTTTGTTTCGGTGTTTCTTGTCAGGGTTTTCAGCCAAGAAACAGCAGCATCAATATTACGAGTATGGGTAATTATAAACTATTTGCATACTAAACATCATCCATACGTATACAATCTATTTCTCAGTGCGGATGGCGGGCAATGGGTAGCTCGCTGTCCGTTTGTCCGGTAACAGACCGGACCGAGCCCAAGTCGTTTACGGCGCGCACTGTTCCCGTGCGCCTCAAGGAGTCGTCAGCAAACTGTACGGGGCCCAGTAGGGTCAAGGCCTAGTCTGGGGCTCTGGGGAGGTATGAAAATGCATACCAGAGCCCTGGAACCAAGGCAGGGAAGGAACAGAGTAGGTTTTTAGTCAGTAAGAGTCTGACACTATTTCCCGCTCCGCACAAGGGCGGGATCTGTCATTAAAAAAAAATCTATGTCTCAGCTTCGCCCACGTATTTCTAGGTTTGTGCATACAAACTTTTCATCACTTTAGGGGTTTTTTTTTTATGATAGGTAAAATCATCAAATAACAAATTCCGCCCTTGGGTGCAGCGGGAGATAGTATCAGACTCTTATAGACTAAAAACCTACCTTGCTCCTTCATTGCCTTCGTTCCAGGACCCCGGGGTTCACTTTCGCCTAACCCTAGGCCCCAGTACTTTAGGGGGTGCAGTTTTGAAAAATCCTCTTTAAATTCTTGTTTTTTTTTTTATCCCACAACTATCACACAACGCCGTCTAGTCCCAAGCTAAGCAGATCTTGTGTTATGAGTACTAGACAACTGATAAACATACTTATAATACATTTCTAAATACATACATAGTATAGATAAAATACACCCAGACACAGAACAAATGACCGTTCACATCGAAAGAAAGAAAGAAAAATATTTAATTTGATACACACAATGCAGAAACAACATGTAGACACTTAAGATTAAAAAATAAAACTAATATTGTGTGTCTCATGGCTGCGCCAAATAGATCCAGTTCAGCAAAAATGCCAGACATGGTAGTTGCATGACGCTGGTTTTCAACTGAACCTTATTTAGAGTGTCCGGTGAAAAAATTAGTTTAGTAATTTAGTTGGTAGTTTTAGGTGTAAAGTAAATAATTACATATATGATGTTCTAATAAATAGTAAAATTCGTCATCATCGCACAAACATTTGTCGTGGGTGGGATTCGAACCCACGACCTCCGGCATAGCAGTCAGGGGCCCTTACCACTAGACCAACAGGCCATTCAGAATTTCGGCTGTGCATTGATAGGTCAGTCAGTCAAGGAGAAGCTGTCGGATGGACCGCTCACAACGTGTAGTGGTCCGATTCCTGGTGATGGTTACGTGAATCCGATGGATCCTGACACAGGACCTGTCGTTATGGCGACACTTGTGGGAGGCCTATATCTAACAGTGGACGTGTTTCAGCTGAAATGATGATGGTGAACAACTAAGAGAGGATTTTATAAAATTCAGCACCCTAAGGGAATGAAACAGGGGTTTAAAAAACCACCCTCACGCGGGCATAGCCAGTGGCAGAAGCTAGCTTATCATAGAGAAAGAGGTTGAGGACCTAATAGAAAAAAAAAAGTATGAGTCTACCTCTATGGGATAAACAATGCTAATTGTCGTAGTCAGTCTATGATTGGTTACCATCTTAACATACAGAGGTGCCTTTGCACCTCGAAAAGCAGGTGATGCCGTTGATCCCAGCTGTCAGAAGTCAGGAAATCTGGCACCAATCTTGCCTAAGCTATTGTGCTAGACAGTAACTGGGTTGTGAAGGTCAGATAGGTAGTTGTTCCAAGCAAATTACTGATATTCAGCTGCATCTAGTTAGATTGAAAGCCTACTTAGTATTACTTAAGCATCTATCGGTACATCCCACCCAAACGTACAAAGCGTTTTGGGAATACATTCATTATGCGTACAGCTAAGGAGTGGAATGCCCAGCCTATAAAAATGCTGGGCTGGTCCCTGAAGGTACGCGCCCAAAATGAGTGCGTACTCACTCTCCAAGCACTCGTTGGTTCTGGCAGTCGGCCTGAAATCATCAACAACAACAACACTACTATCACACAACGCCGTCTAGACTCAAGCTTAGCAGAGCTTGTGTTATGAGTACTAGATAACTGATAGGTAAACATACTTATATATTTCTAAATACATACTTATTATAGATATATTACACCCAGACACAGAACAAATGATCATGCTCATCACAAATTATTTTATAACTACTATGATGTTAATTTGAAATGTTTTTTTTTAACATTTACATAATATTTGCACGCCATAGACTGTGGCAAACATGTCTGGACCGTTTTTTTTTTTTTCTTTGTCATCCTACATGCAAGTTTTGTTTATTTTTTGTATGTGTACACATGTTTAAGCAAATAAATTATCTTATCTTATCTTATCTTATCACACAAACATTTGTCCTGGGTGGGAATCGAACCCACAACCTCTGGCATAGCAGTCAGGGCCATTAACCACGAGACCATCAGGCCAGTCAATCGGCGACAAATTCCACGAAGCACATATTATTATCTATTCCAGAGTAAAACATAATTTTTCCTTTCTTATTTTTCTTTAAAAAAAAGCCGGCGTCTGTTTCCTCATAGCTAAACCTAAGTCTTTAAGTCAAGAATGAATAGGTTACTTCAAGGTAAACGTGCTCCATCGCTGGCCACTTATTATCAGATGAGATATTGATCAACCGAAAGCCTATTGATATTAAAAACAAAATTCTACATCCATATCTTACTGAAAATCTTTACTGACCTAGCATTCTCATCGCAAGCATCAATAGGTATACAACACGTAACCGAAATAATCAAAAAAATCGAAGACATGTGACACCCATCAACCCGGGCTGGGCCCGCGTGGTCCCTCTCCTAGAATGGAGGTCTGAGTCCCAGCAGCGGGAACATCATAAGGCTGATGCTATGCTATGCTAACTGAAATAATGCACACCTATAAATACCCCAAGAAAGTTAAATTACGATCATAATTACTGCATTGAAATTTTACTTAAATGTTCTTTTAGATGGTGTTTTTTTGTTTCAAGAAATTAGCCATTAACATCAGTGTTGGTATTATATAGTACACTCTAGTGACATAATTAAAAATTATCAAGGATTTATCAAAATAGCTTTTTTATGTTCAGATAATCAAGAGTTGGTTTCGGTGTTTCTCAGCTAGGTAACACCAACCTCTTCTATCTTAAACTGACGAAAAAAGTGTTTTTAAAAAAACCTATTTATAAAATAAATATAATTTACAAAGTATTAGTTTTTATGATAAAAATCCCTATTTTAAAAATAGCTGAATTTTTTTCATTGGCTGATTCTGAACCAGCTGTTTTTAAGATGAGCGTTTATCGTTACATGTTGTAGAAAAGTAAAAAAATAAAACAAAGAAATAAGATTTATAATATTTTTATATTACTTACAGTTACACAAATTCAGTCGCTCATAAATTTTTTATGTAAATAAAATTTGAGACATTTTGCCTAAAACTAAACTTACGATTACGATCACAATTTTCCGCACTAAACTCGCACAATTCACACTCACGCACTGTTTCCGAGACCCATGTTCATGGCATTCAATATGTCACCATTATCAGCATCTATTTCCCATGCGAACAGTCCTCCTAACTTGTTATTCCTCACGTATTTAGCTTTCTCGATCGTTGACCTAGCATCATCATACGTGATAAGGTCTCCCGTCTCCTTTCTGAACACGTAAGGTGCTTGAGCCACCTTATCATAATGGTACTCCCACTTTCCTTGAGCAATTTCATTGGCAATCTCTCTATAGTCAACCACTCCGTCCTGCCACGTGCCCTTGACTGGACCAGTAGCTACACCAGTGAAAGGGTTGTCATCCTTGTAGCCGTTAACTCCAGTCCAGCCTCGTCCGTACATGGCAACACCGACGACGATCTTCTTCGGACTGACTCCCTGAGCCAAGAGGAATTTGACACCGAAGTCAGTAGTGTAAGTCTCCTTGGGGTTCCATGCAGGTGCATGCAGAGCAGATTGGTGACCAAGAGTGTCGTTGGACCAGGCACCCTTGAAGTCATAGCTCATCAAGAAAATGTGGTCCATGTACTGCTGGGCGGCTTTGTAATCTACAACCTGAATCTTGTCCCATCCAGAACTGATGGCTGAAGTGAGTTCGTATTTCTTTCCAGTCTTGGCAGACAGCTCATTCAACATATCTCTTAATTCTTTCATCAGTTCGACGTAGACTTGACCGTCTTCAGGGCCGCCGAGGTCAGGATTGGCTCCCTTACCACCAGGGAACTCCCAATCAATGTCAACACCGTCGAAGAATTTCCAGGTCTCAAGGAAGTCCTTAACTGAGGCGACAAAACGGCTTCGCTTGGTCTTATCGGTGAAAAAGAAGAATGGATCGGCCAAGGTCCAGCCACCAATGGAGGGAAGGATCTTCAAGTCTGGTCTCGCTTGTTTCAACATCATCAGCTGTCCGAAGTTACCCTTGTAAGGTTCGTTCCATGAACCCAGACCTTTCTGAGGTTTCTGAAGAGCAGCCCAAGGATCGTGGATGGACACTTTGAAGTCTTCCCGGCCGCTGCAAGATCTTTGCAGAGCTTGGAAACTGCCTTCAATTTCCTTTAAACTGTCGTTGATGCCATCTCCACCACAAATTGGAATGAAACCGTAAAGAAGATGAGTTAGATTCGGTATAGGTACGCGGTCAACTGGGAACTTCCTTGGGTAAACACCCCATTCGACGAAGTATGCACCAACAACCTTTCCAGAAGTCTGCTTGAAGCGCTTGTTCCTCTCTCCAATGGAATAGTCCAGGGGTGGCAGATGGCTACCATCAGTATCGGCAACCACTATCTCAGTCGAATCGCTGTAACTGCATCCCTCGGCGTTACAGAGTTCCACTTTCATCTGATAACGACCACCCTTCTTGACTTTGAAGGCAGCTGAAGTGGCAGTACCGGAGCCTGACCAGAACTCCTTATCGTTCATCAGTACTCTGGCTTTAGTAGCTGGATCCCCGGACCAGACGTTCCATGTAACGGAGACATCTGCAGCATCTCTCTTAGTGACTAGCTGGTTGTATGCTGTCGCTGCTTGGTTGACTTCGATGATGGCAAAGGTGCGTTCGCCCCAGCCTAAGGACGGCTTTCCTGGAGGCCCGCACGCGGCGACGGCGAGCAGCCCCGCGCTTACGACTAACGCCAACATCGGACGTCCCATAACCGGTTCTAAAAAAATAAATACGAAAAAATTATACACAAACTTCTCATTTAAGAGCCGAGTCGGAACTGGAGTTGCATCTCGGTGGTATCTTTTATATACTGGTTGGTATAGTAGGCCAACCGCTAACTGTGGGCCCGCATTGTGTCGAATGCCGATATACAGTGATTTTGTGATACGTAATAATTATCATTAGCATAGTTTTTCTATCCCGGTCAAGTCAGTAGGTCGGTCAAGGTGACCAATGTTTTTAATTGTTTGTTTCATTTTATTAATATTTGTTTAGCCCTTTAAGAGTACAGTAAAGTTTATTGGTACTGTTGAAGTCTTATTTGTAACTGTAATTTAGAGATAAGATTCGAAAGTAGGTACGTTAGGAAATCGTCACAATATAATTGAGTTGTTATTTATTTGAACATGTAATGATCTTTGCAGGTCTAGATAAAGACCACCTTCATAAATATTTGAAGTTCTTGACTATGCAAGTAAAGTAAGATTATAAAAAATATGATGTTGTTGTTATCAAAATTGAACAAGTTAAGACAGTTTCTCTGTTTATCCTCTTAATATTATTTATTTTTTATTTAAACATGTGAGTCAATTCAGAAAATCTTGCAAGTAAAGCCACTCGAAAAGCTAGTTCAAAAAAATGTTAATGATGTTAAAATCAGTGTCATTGGCGTCTCTTAATGAGTCATTATATTGTTTGTTGTCATAAACTCTACTTTTATTTATACATGGTAAAATAATACCGTTTAATTATCGCTCCTTGGCTTCGTAGATAAGAGGACTTGACTTTATGATTTGGCTAGAATTTCTTCACAGAAAACTAGAAGTAATTCTAATTTTCTTCATTGTTTTTCGAGAAAAAATATATATTAAGTAATTGGAGCTATTGGTGGAATTTCTCCAAGTTAAGTTCAGAGGCTGTTTTATTATTCGCAAATTGATTCCTAGTGGATATTGTGATGTAAAATTGGTGTAGTTTTGTATCTCAAATCTGTCTGCATAAATATGTACCTAACTAAAATTTATCTAACTCATAATATGATTTAAAAAGAGTGTCCACGGAGTTTCTTGCCCGTCCTTCCCCATAAAGATCTACGCTTTGGAAAGTGCAATTTAGATTCACTTTTTTTTGACTGACCGACATTTTGACAATTCAAATCATAGTCTGCATAACTGGCCAATACGTGGAATCATTGAAATTGGAGCGATCTCGGTAAAATAGAGCTGTGAATTTTATTATTATATTATATTTTATTGCAGTGTTGACTACTTCAGCGAAGTTTGCCGGGAAGATTGACGTGATACATTTGCTGACAAATACTACAAAAATATTAGAATCACATCTATATTCTAATCGTGAACAAACTAATTAATCTCTATTGTTTTGACTGAAAGACTTTTTATCTATGGTCAAGAAATAAATTAATATATATGTATTCTATCTTTTTCCTTTTGGCTTGGCATAGTTTGTGCATTTAGCCAGTGTTAAATTTAAAATGTAATTAGTTTTTGATACATAGTAGTATTTTTTTTCATTTAGAATTCGAATATATAAAACATTCTAACGTTTTTTTTAGTATTTAGCAGCAAATCTAATAAGTCAGCCTTTTTGGCAAACTTTGCTTTGATAGTCAACAATAACATTCTTCATTTTAATGATTCCTCATATCAAGTTGCTACTTTTTTGCTGATATTTGGGATAAAAAACTACACCAATTTTACATCAGCCTTATAATGTTCCCACTGCTGGGACTAAGGCCTCTTCTCTAGGAGAGGGAAAGGGCCCAGTGCGGGTTGGTGGATGTCACATGTCTTCGAATTATTGGTTCTAGGACATGCCGTTTTCCTCACGATGTTTTCTTTCACAGTTTTGAGAGCAGTGGTGATGAAATAAATTACACAAAGTAATGCGCCTGGCCGGGCTTGAACCCAGGACTCATGATAACTCGTAAGTCGGGGTAGTTACCACGAATCAAATTACGAATAATTATAACTACCACCGAAAATTCTTCCCCTTAATTATACCCGCATACAAAACTGTATGTATTCGCTTATGTGAACTATTCAACGATATTGCACTTAGGCCGTCAATGTGACAGTGTTATGATCGAAGAATTTAAAAAGATAAGCCATGTACTAACCAAGCATAGGCGCTAAATAACTTAGAATGTTTTGCAATTACATTTGTGGGAATTTAAACTTTGCTTCATGACTTTAGGGTATAAATTCTAATGTTTTGTCTTGATTCTAGATGAAAAGAAGCTTCAACTAGTGATAAAATCGTTGTCATGTCTTATTAGCTGTACTGGCTTCATGGGTGGTCCGAAAGGGTAGCCCGGGGTCCTAGGACGCAAGGCAAAGAAGGCATAAATGTGGGTTTTAGTCAGTGAAAGTCTGATATCTCCCTCTCTATCATAGAATGGGATATAATATTTATTAACTAGCTTCTCCCAGTGGTTTCAGCCGCATGATAGTCGGTTTCTCCGTACAAACTCCCAAACCCCGTTTTACCCTCTTAGGGGTGGAGTGTCGTAAAATCCGTTCTTAGCGGATGTCTACACCCTATAAGGAACCGACCTGCGAAATTTTAAGTTTGTAGTAGTTATAGTTTGTGAGATATCGTGATAAATCAGTGAGTAGTATTTCGCTTTTACATATATACATAGATTGTATTGCGTCCTTATAATGTTCCCACTGCGGGATCTCAGGCTTCCTCTCTAGGAGGGATATACATAGATTAATTTGTTTCATTTATCTATAAAAATACAAGTTTAAAGACACATACAATTATAGATGTTTAGTTTTTATGTACATGGGTTTAGTATAAGTACTAGTACTAGTTATGAGTTTTTTTTTTTTGTCGTAGGATTCTAACGACCAATTTCGAACCGTTCACTAGCTTCTGACGTATTATAGATGTTACTCAGAAAGCTGCTATTCTTAAGTGGGATTGGGCCGGACATGTCTGCCGCATTTCAGATGAGCTGGGGCCTAAAAGAACCACTGGGTCCTATTAAACGCAATATGATATCGCGGTAGACCTAAAAGAAGGGCTGATGATTCATAATGCCATCTGGCAGCTTTGAATTCAGTGAAAAGGCGTGTGAAGGGGCTAATAGGTAATCCAGGTTTGGTTAACACCAATTTTTAAAGCCTGTAGCACACGTGTAGTGTAGCCAACCTTTCGGTATTTTATAGAATGCATTTTGAAGAATGTGTGCAGGAATTTATATGACTTGATTTCGCCGTCACCTTTCTAGCGTCGGAAAACTCGACGACAAGTGTTCCCCCGTACGTTGTTATAATACGCAAAATAAAAGTTGAACCAAAATGGCGATCGACCGTGTCTCAATCGAGGTGGCGCGCATAAGCATAGCAACGGGTTTAACTTATTTGCCGCGTACTACCAAACATTTAAAATAAAACTACTGTCCATAAAACAGGTCATCTTGGCCACTTAGGCACGTGTATCTTTTCAATCACATCACATTAACATTATAAGGGAGAAGGCTGTATACACCGTTAAATTTTGATCATTTTAATCCCATGGAGGGTCGATCCGGTACATGAAACAATATCGATTTGTAAAGATAAAATTAAAAAAAAAGTACTATTTTTCTAAATCAAAATTAATTTCTTTAAGTAAACGAGTGAATGACCTTGTAGGTAGTTGGCAGTCGTTTTGTACTAACTACCTATAGGTCATTGAACTCGCCTAGCTGACTTTTACTTAAAGAAATTAATTTCTTTCATGTTTAAAAAAAAAGTACTTACTTTATTTTTTAATTTTATCTTTACAAATCGATAGTGTTTCATGTACCGAATCGACCCTCCACGGGATTAAAACAATCAAAATTTAACAGTGTATATTTATGTTTGTGTGTATTTTTGTGACGCCTAGACGCTCAAACGGCTCAACAGTTTTCGATGAAACTTGGTTCAAGGGGCCATGTCCTGGAATAGCACATAAGATAATTTATATCCTGAGAATATGTATTTTTTGGATAATTTTCTACTTACACGCTTGCGAAGTTTAGTAGAAACAAGTAGATTCCTAATTAAGTACTATCTAAATAGGATTACTATCTAATAAATTAAGTAATCTTAGTAAGTGCCTGATTAGTTTCAGTATCTAGATGTGTTCATAGGTGGAACAAGAGAATCAGAAAAAAAAAATCAAAAAAAAAAAAACATCAAATGACAAGTCCCACCTTTTGGGTGGGGCGGGAGATACTGTCAGACTATTACTGACTAAAAACCTACCCTGCTCCTTTCATTGCCTTTATTCCAGGGCCCCGGGTTTCATTTTCACATAACCCTTGGTCCCAGTAGGCTTCGGCCCCGCTGGGCCCCTACAGTTTTCTGACAACTCCTTGAAGCGCGCGGGAACAATGCGCGCCGTAAATGACTGGGGTTCAGACCGGTCTTGGACAACTCTATTTTCAAATAGTCCAAGCCGCTAGCAGAAACTAGTCCCTACAAAAAAAACCGACACCTCTATCAAACCAGGAAATCGAACCCAAAACCCGACACGCAACAATAAAACTTTCAGCCACTACACTACCGAACTCCTGATTAAGTGATTAGCAATTTAAGTTAGTTATTTGGTTTGTGTGTTTCCTGTGACGAGGGTCACGGGGTCGCAGGAACATTTCTTACTATCCGCAACGGTAAAGACTGTTTTCCACAAGAGACACTTACCATCGTCTTTCACTTAAAAAAAATCGCTTGAATACTGCGGCGCGGCGCGAAACCAAACTCTGAGGATTTTATTTCGAGGTAGTCTGTCTAAAAAGTCAAACGATTTGGGAATTTTAAAACGAAATAAAACATTTGTTGCTGCCAATACAAATTTTAATTGTCACTCAAAACTATGGCCGGCACGAACCAGTTTGATACTTTTATGTTATTTTTCCTACTTTTGTAATAAGAAATATCATTAAAGAGACAAAAATATATTATAAATTAAAATCTTTTGCATTTTTTTTATTGCTAAAAAGTTCCATGATAATACGAAATCCTTAAAAAAAAATATTTCTATACGATGCGTTTTACAAGGTTTTCATCAGTAAACAATGATCAAAACCTTTTAATCAACCTTGATTATTCAACCAGTGTAGACTAGGTACATCAGATTTCTTTGTACCCTAATAATTACCAAGTCGTTTGATTTTTGAGAGAAACTCTACAACGGTTTTAAAATAAATCTCAGATAAGCGAGCTAAGATCGCTTAGCTTTCGGTCGGAAACAGGCTTAAGGTTAATTTTTTATTTATTTATTTATTTATTTTTCCCTTCACAAAATTTTTCTTATGCTAGCTTTAACAATGTGCTTACAATTTAGAACTAATTTTGTGAGGGACTGGTGCCTGATGTAGGTATGTGCAACAACCTGTATTACAGGTCACCAGGACCCTCCCGCATTTAGTATGCTAGAAAGAGCTTAGTATTCAGCAGTGAGCAAAAGTAAAAGCTAATTTTAATAATAGTAATAATAAAAAGTCAGAATATAACAAATCCAAAACAAGTTTTTTTTTTTTTTTAATAAAAAACTAAACAGGAGAAATTCATAAATAAACAATTTAAATAAATTCCAGAACGTTAAGTGTGAATGCTTAGTTGTTGTGTGATTAACTGTAAATTGAAGTGCGTATGTGTGTGTTAGAGTATAAGTTTAAATTGTATGCAAGTTTATGAAAGGAAAGAGAAGAAAACAAATGCCTGAGTTCTTTGCGATGCACAAGTGTCTATAAATTGTTATTCGAATCGAAAATGCTTTGATCCAGGAATGAAGCAGTGGAGAAAAAAAAAAAAAAAAAAAAAAAAAATAGGTAACTATCTGGGTGGGACCAAGAGATTTTCTGTTTGACAATAATCAAGGGTTTTGAGGTATTTAGTAACAGTAACTTTACACTTAGATTTCAGTTGTGGGTAAATAAAAAGTTTATTATTTAACTTGTTGTAGAGGTATGGGCCAAGAAAACAGAAAAAATTATGTGACAGAGCTGAGCGTAAGGGTTTAGTTACACATACATTATTTCTGCGGCGCTTGTCTTTTTGTAAATGCCGGTTGAATTTAATCATTGTGTGTTTTTTTAGTACAGTTTGAAGGATGAAAGATTGTCTGACTGTAAGAACATCCCAATCCCTGTAGAGGTCTACAGTTGGGTGGCGAAAAGGGAGACCAGCGCCAACCTTCAGAATTGCACGTTGAGCCCGTTCAACCTCGATGATGTGGGTTTTTGCAGCACCACCCCAAGATATTATGCAATAGTCAATCAATGATTGACCTAAAGCAAAATACACCATTTTAATAGTCTGCCTGTCTGCTGAGTATCTCAAGTTTTTAAAGATATAGATCAATTTTCGCAGTCGAGACACTAAGTCTTTTATGTGTAATTTGAAAGTGAGACATTGATCAATATTTACGCCGAGGTATTTAAGATTGTCAGTACTATGTAATGTTGGACAGGTGCAATCATCATATGATAGTCCGGGTCCACAAACATGTGCTTTAATGCCCAGGGTTTCTGGAGGTAGATGGTTCGTTCTGAAAGCAAAGGTTATGTATTTGGTTTTACTAACGTTTAAAGTTAACACATTCCTTTTGAGCCACGCGTTGACAGTATTAAACCCCTTCTGTGCGACACCAAATACCTCTTCCCAACTATCACCACTAAAAAGTAGAGCAGTGTCATCTGCAAACGTTATAATTTTGCCCTTTTGTAGTTTGATTTCA
Organism: Leucania comma; assembly: GCA_958295575.1. Classification (NCBI taxonomy): domain Eukaryota; kingdom Metazoa; phylum Arthropoda; class Insecta; order Lepidoptera; family Noctuidae; genus Leucania; species Leucania comma. The sequence goes on from OY282484.1 coordinate 3,222,478, forward strand.
CAAAGGTTATTTATATAAACAAGAAACAAGATGGGCCCAAGTATGCTACCCTGAGGCACACCAAATTCTATAGAGCGCTCGTCGCTTAGCCTGTTATTAATTTTAGTCCTTTGTTTTCTATTAGTTAGATAGTCCTCAAGTAGTTTTAGGGGTATACCTCTTACCCCAATCGCCTCCAACTTCTTCAGTAAGTGTGGAATAGAGACTGTGTCGAAGGCTTTGGCCAGATCCAAGAACACCGCCAGGCATTTTTTCCTATCGTCTAAGCTGGAAATGATGTAATTTAAAAGTTCGTGCACTGCATCGCTGGTAGATTTGCGACTTCGAAAACCAAACTGGGCAGATGAAAGAAGCCCGTTGGTCTCGAGGAATTTGGTAAGACGACGATTGATTAGCCGCTCCAAGATCTTAGACATAGATGGCAGAATGGAGATAGGACGGTAGTTATCGACACAGCCTCTATCCCCACCTTTGTGTATTGGCTTAATTAAAGCTATTTTAAAGGCTCTAGGAAAGACTCCCGTTGATATCGCTAGGTTACAAATATGGGTAAAAGGTGGAGCAAGGAGGTTTACGTATCTTTTAATTATTCTGCTAGATATCTGATCAATCCCCACGGCACAGTTATCCTTGAGACCCAGAATAAGCTGCACAATTTCCTCCTCATCGGTAGGAAAAAGTGCAAATGAATTTAGCGGGGAAGTGGAAGACTGTTCATTCATAATTTCTGAACAGACAATTTGATCAGCAAGCTTTTTACCGATATCAGCAAAGAAACTGTTGACGTCGTTAATGTTAACTTCAGGGTTGTCAGATGCTATGAGACAGGGTGAATGATCAGAAATAGTATTAGTGCCATTAATTTTCTTAATAACCTCCCAAAGTTGTTTCTTATTTCCTCTTGCATTCTCAATTTCTTTCCTCTCGTATGCTCGTTTGACTTTTTTTATTAGAAAGTTGCAAAAATTGCGATAACGTTTATACGTTATCTTAAGAGTCTCATTATCTCTATCCCTTTTCAGTTTCTTATAAAGGTTGTCTCTATTTCTCATGCAATTTAACAATCCTTTAGTAATCCAGGGTTTGCTAATGCGTTTCTTGTTTGGGATTTGAACTAAGTGAGTGTTGTTTTTAATAGCTAAGGATAAACACTTTACTAGCATGTCCGTTGCTAAATTGGCATCATTACACTCTAGGATAGGCTGAAAATCAATATTTTTTACGGAGGCATCAAGGGCATTAAAGTCTATAGAGTGCGATGTTACATTGCGATATTCTAAGCGAGCACTTCGACTAACACCAACAGCTACACTCTCGTGATCAGTTATTGATGACTCAAAGGTGAGGCAAGTAGCATCCATGTCGGTTTTAATTATAATATGGTCTAGACACGTACGGCCATGTGTGGGCGTATTTTGACCAGGGAGCATGCCATGACTTGCTAGAACATTAAGGTATTCATTAGCACGTCTATCCACGGTGTTTGGCCCTATGTCAATATTTATATCACCACATAGGATTATGTTTTTAAAACTGGATAATTTGGATAGTAAAGTGTCTAATGAATTTATAAAATTGGTGGTATTAGATTGACTAGGAGGGCGATAGATTCCAATGACACAAATATCTAAACCGATTTTAAGGAGAAGACAGTTGGCGTCATCTATCAGAGGTTCTTCGATTTTTACTGAAAGGTGTTTATTATAATAAATGACTACTCCTTCGTTTTGTGTTTTGTGAATGGTAGTACATGAAAGGTTATAGTTATCAAGTGTCGGTACATTCCTAGCTGAGGGTAGCCAACATTCTGTAAGAACAAGAATATCCCAAGAGATTCCCGACCTCTGGAGAAGCGTTATTAGATTAGGCATATTACAAGTGATGCTCCGAATATTCTGAGACAAAATACTGAGTGTGCACTGAGTAGGAACATGTTTTCTTACATCTGTTATGTCACAGGTGATCGATTTAGCTACTTGAAGAGAGTTCAAATCCAAGTTTAATGCCTCAATATCTTGCATCATGGCTACCATCGCAAAATAAAATACTAGACAGAGTCACGAAATGATCGTGACATCTGGGGTTATGATAATTAGTGAGTAGACTTGGACTTGATACATATGCAGCTATGTGAATAGACCTATGACAAACCATGACTATTTGAGAGGGTGCACTGTTATTTTTAAAAGAGTTAATAGATAAAGCTCGCATTGTTAAGATGTACAGAGTATTGTAGATGTGGTGAAAGATAATAATATGTAATTGTGTTAAGTAGTATGTAATTCTGGAATTCAAATAGGTGTAGTTAACCCCAGCTGAGGGTAATCTAAAGCTATTACATAAATGGGGTAAAAAATGCTTAAAAAAAATATCGTAATAGGTGTAATTAACGCCTGTTACGGTTAAGCTAAAGCTATAACGTAAATATGGTAAAAAGTGCTTAAAAGTAGTTACATAAGTGCAAAATTGTTTTAGGACATCTAGTCACATAGTAATTTTGCTTAACTCGGACTCCGATTCAATACGAACACGCGAAGAACCCTCTTCTTTCTTCACATAGATCTTCCCGTAGGATGCCCAAGAAGCGACGAGTTTTTTATTTTTCACGCCTTGGCGCGTTAAATAAAATAATTTCCTTGCTTTATCCGTCAAGTACTCAGATATAAATACCGAACGCAAATCACCCGGGATCTTGAGTTGTTCTGTGTTAAGTTTCTGCTCATTTTTTTCCCGTTTAGATTTATTGTATAATATAACTTTGGAAATAATTGATTCTTTCCGTAGGGTGGTAGTAAAGTCTACTATAATAGTCTCGGACTTAGTGCGAAAAATGTCACGTATTTCGGACTCTTGAATAGGAGCTTCGAGTCCTAAAGTCAAGCCAAGCCTCTGTATAACATTAGACAAGCTTTTCTTACTCTCACTTTCTAACTTGGGCAGGTTACGAACTTCAATAGTTGTACTACGCATGTTTTTCTCATAAGTGTCCACTTGATTTTCAAGGTGGTTTATTCGGTCTTCGTATTGGCTATTTAATTTTTCCAAGTTATCCACTTTTAGCAGAAGTTCGTGATGCTGGGTTGTGATATTTTCAACCGATTTTTGAATTTCTTGATTTTGTGTAATTATCGTGCTTAATGTGGTATTCAATAATTCAAACTTTTGGTCTTGCTGAGCTTTAAGCTCAGCAAACATAGTTTTTATTTCGGATATGGGCGACGAAGCTTGCTCTGGGAGGTCACCAAAAGCTCTCTTTAGACGCTTTGTTACAAAATAGCGATCCTCAAAATAAGTTGATGGAGGTCAATGCAGCGTCAATGAAAGGCAAGAGTTAGCGGTACACTGATATATTTAATAAGTTTAGGAATCTACCCACCACCATACAAATATCATGAACATAATAAAGTAACCAACGGTACATTTTTCCCCCCTTAGGCTAAAGTATACATGATATTATTAATATAACAAATAATAAGAAATAAGTTATTTTACTTAGCTGCTCCAGATCGAGTACGATTATAAGCTCGCAGGGCGCGAGCAGACGCACCTGACGGTGGTGGTGTCTCGGGCCGTGCTGGCGCTTCAGAGCCATAAGGTTAAGTTGATGGAGCGCGGTCAGGGGCCTGTCAGGGGTCAATGTCAGCGTAGAATTGTAGATCGAGAACACTTATAGGACCAGACTTTTATTACACTTTTATTGGAAAGGCAAAAGTTTGTGTGTGTGTGTATACAACCTTATTTTTAGTTTTAGCTTATGTGAAACCCGAAACACGTGTCTAGTATTTTTGTATAAAGAATACATGTACAAAATTTTATAATTGTGTCATAAAAAATCACAAAGTTATAAGCTTGTTACCTGGTTGTTCACACAAATACATGGTCACCGGTCCATTCGGGTGACAGAGGGAGTGTTTTGCTCCCGCACCCTGCTGTACGCTGACACCTGACGTGACCTGTGTTGTACTTAGTATCGGTAGTGTCCAACTTTTGACCTTCTTTAAAAAATTTCGGGAAAAAATATAACATGGTGTAAAAATGATTGGAATCGATTCAGTTACTGGTTCTGAACAAACTATATTCAGGTTTCGCATATACTAAAACTAATGTGGTATAATACCGATAATAAGAAAATAAACAACTCATCAAAAAACATCATTGGTTACCATGTCAACTTTAAATATATCCAATGGCCCCGGTTACGAGTACTTATCTCCTTTGTTGACTGTACGTCGTTAAACAAACAAAAAAATATCACTAATAATGAAGAATGACTCTAATTAGGTCAAAACTGGTTATAAATGGTTATTGTTTTATGAATCAGTAACCTTACAAATTGAGTCATTTATGAGCAAATCCATATCTCCATTAGTCATAGAAAACCTTAAAATATGTACCTTATAAATAATAATTAAACAAGGAAAATAAATGCTTTTAATTATTGTTGGGTGATTTTTAGTTCGATGACCTTTTAGCGATGCACTAAACGTATCTAAATGTAAATTTAGATACGTTTAGTGCATCGCTAAAAGGCCTACGCATAAGCGTAGGCCCTTCATGCATGCGTGCATTACGGACCATTTTCAAGAGAAGGTTTTAGTCCCAGCAGTGGGATCAGTATAAGGATATATTATTTATTTATTAAATTATATTATAACACCTTTGAAGACGCGTCGAAGGCGCTCATTAATGTGTTTTTTAGTTCGTTATATTATTATTATGTTTTTTTAAAATTCATTTTCCTCTATTCATACATTTCTGAATTTTTTTTAATTCTTCGATTGCGACCCGAAATCAGAAAAATCACATCAGCCAGCTTCAAATCCAATCTTCAAACTGCTACTGGGTTTTTTTTTTATTTATATAAACTAGTGCTTGGCTGCGATCCCACCTGATGGTAAGCAATGATGTAATATTTGATAGCGAGGTGCAATAGTTTCTTAAGAGCCTATTCACTCTAGCCTTGAAGACACCCAAATTATAATCGGATGGGAAGACCGCAGCAGGCAAATAATTCCAGTCTTTCGATGTACGCGGTATAAACGATGAGGCAAAATGCTTAGTCCGACCTAGAAATGAGATGATGGAATCAAGTATCAAGAATCCTGTGCACTCTCCAAAATGTAACCGCGTACTATACTTATATTATGTACCAGCACTTTTTCCTGACCCTTTAAAGGACACAGGCTTAATATTTTAAATGTATGTTAAATAGTATTGTCTGGTTCTGAGTCAACTTGTTGCTCATAAATAGATGGCTACGCAACGACATTTTGACCTAATTTAACAATGACTCAGTAAAGTAATGTTTCTTCCTTTGTTTGTTTACGACAAACAAAAAATAACGTTTACTTTATTTTCCTCGTTAAAAGGTTTTCCCTTTTTGTCGCGATGTTTTCTTTTAAAGAATTTGCATTTCTTTTCTTTATTTTTCATTATTAAATAATTAAGGTCGTCTTTGGATACTCTTTCTTTAAATAATAATAACTTTCTTATATTTGAGATGGGGCTGCTAAAATGTTTTTTATTCTTTAGCTGGATTTTTTGATAGGCACGTTTTAGGGGTCAGTACTAAAAGGGTAAAAATGGGATTCTAATGCTATTAGTCCGTTTTGCGTCCGTCTATCACCAGGCTGTATCTCATGAACCATGATAGCTAGATAGTTGAAATTATCACAGATGATGTTTTTCAGTCGCCGTTATATGAACTAATACTAAAAACAGAATAAAATAAATATGTAAGATTTTGCTTTCGTGCGCAAGACCGACTCGCTCTTGGCCGTTTTTTTTTGTTTTGTTTTACAATAGGTAAAGTTGAAAATTATTAGATTTATTTATTAAATTCATACTATACATCGAAATAATATTTTTATCTCTACACAAAAACCAACATAAATATTTTAAAACTTAAACTCTTTTGTTCACATTAATTCACAGTTCCAAATACCACGAAAATCCATCGGCAAAACCCGTCAACAAAAACCATAAAAAATATCTAGGCCAATCACTAATCCAAATCCATACAAAACAATGCATCGTCACGATTAGCAAAAAAAAACTGTCACATTTTTTACTGCTGGCAACATTTGCATACAATACAAAAGCTTAATAATCTGTGGCTGCTTTTAGGGTTATTGACCTGGTATAGTGAGGTTATTGTGAAGAGTGCAAGGCTAAGGTTGAGCCGAGTACTCACAGCCGGAATGTTTTCGTATGCTATTCTGTTGCATAAGTTATTATGGTCGGTTAGAATGCTAAATAAATGGTAATCTTTGTTGCAATTTGTTTTATTTCGGAAAGAAATGTTTTATTTACTTTTGGTATTTCAAAAAGAAATTTAACATGAGAATGTTTATAAAACACTATGGGATGTGGTGATCATGAAATTATTTGTCGTAGTAAGTAAAACTGCAGGAGAAAATTTGTAATTTATGCACCGAAAATTAAAAAAAAAAGGTAGATACTTATTAGCGTAACTCTTTGGTCAAATTAGGTGTATACTATGAGTTTTTATTAGATGAAGTAAAGTGACAGCAGTGGACAATGCCCAACTGTCAAATAACAATGCCCAACTGTCAAACAACCATTGTTATAACTGTCACTTTACTTCATCTAATAAAAAATCATAGTATAGATAATGTCAAATGTCTATTCTTATCTATACTTCTTACTTATCTGTATATGGCGTGGCTAGATCATAGAAATTGATCACTCCATGATATGGCCAAGTAAAACTGGCCAGATCGTTTTCAACGATAAAGTTTGATGATATTTCAATCTCCGTTTTGCATACTTTCTTTAAACCTTTTACTACAATAGAAATCCTACATCAATGATATGGCCACACGAAGCTTGACACATCATCAAATTTTTACATTTAAACGATCTGGCCAATTTGAATTGGCCATATCATGAAGTGATCAATGGGAAACTCAAAGGTAAACTCCTGACCCACTCATTCACTCATCAACGCCCAACACAAACTATGTCAATAAGCAAAGGGCTAAAAGCCATTTATTGGGTCCTATAATTAAACGCAAGGCGATATCGTGGCAGACCAAGGTGAAGCTGAAGAGATGAACTTGACACTAACAGAAACTGTCCGCAGTGGCCAAAAACATACGTGTGTGGACAAAGGATTGGGTGGTCTATATATATCGCTATGCCCAGCCACTGCTGACCCATTAATATAATGGGCTAATTAGATTAGATTATGATACTGAAATAAATACAAACATATTAATATGAGTTTCCTTGCGTGATCGAATCAGAAATGAAGATATCCGCAAGAGAACCAGGGTTGCCGACATAGCGCGTAGAATTGCCAAACTTAAGTGGCAATGGGCTGGGCACATTGCACGCAGAACAGATGGCCGTTGGGGCCGAAAGGTTCTGGAGTGGCGGCTGCGTACCGGAAGACGCAGCGTTGGAAGGCCTCCCACAAGGTGGACCGATGACATGGTCAGGGTCGCTGGAGTCCGATGGATGCGAGACGCACAGGACCGGCCATTGTGGCGACGCTTGGGGGAGGCCTATGTCCAACAGTGGACGTCATTCGGCTGAAATGATGATGATGATGATGATGATGATATTAATATACAGGCAAGAAAACAAGTTATAACTTGATCGAAAACAAATAAAAACGATCACAGTGACAAGAACATTAAGATGTCAGTAAGATTGACGGAGCCATTCGAAATATTAATCCAAGATTTATATAACTCATAATATGATTTAAAAGAGTGTCCATGTAGTTTCTTGCACGTTCTTCTCCATAGAGATCTACGCTTTGAAACGTGCAATTTAGCTTCACTTTTTTTATGGACTGACCGTCATTTTGACAATTCAAAAGTGCCTGTAATAGGTCTATTAATTTAAAATAAACACTTCTGATTTTTGATTTGTGAAGGCGATGTCTGCTAAGCCTGCGGATAGTTCGAAGGAGTTGCCGTAGCAATTGCAAAATAGCAGATTTTAAGAGGCTTTTTCTGAATTAATTTTACACTTTATGTTTTGGTCAATTATAGGTTATATCTGTGTTGTCAAAATATTAAGAGAAAAATCTGGAATAACGTCATAATCACGTAAGAGCGGTTATATCAAAATGTATCTCGGGTTGGCCGGCCTTAATGATCTATAAGATTCTATGTTAAAATAAACAGGTTGTCTTAAGGCCCTGATCGACGGGCGAGTAAAACCGCGGTCTTATGGCTCGTCGGTAAAGCTCGCCGGTGTATCATTACAGTACGAACGACGAGCCTGGCTCGCGACTCGTCGTGTTTGCTTCAATTTCTACTCGGCTCCGTGTTCAAAACTGTTTTACTCGCTAGTCGATCAGCACCGACGAGCCGCGAGTAAAACCAACGTTCTTTAAAACCGCGGTATTGGCTCGTATGTCGATCACCCACTTTAAGGTCAAAATTTAGAAATAAAAAAGTCGATTTAATAGAATTTGAGTGCATAAATAAAGTCACTAGCTTTCAAATGTTCATTAGAAGACAGGTTGTTTATTTTAATGTGTGATTTAAAATATAACTTTTATCTGGACATACTACTTTCCATTTTAAACTACGAGTTCAAATTAACATGAAATTCTCATAAATAACAGCTTATAATGTCTTATTTTTGTTCAATAAAAAGTTTGTTTGGACTCATTCGTGTTCTTGCACCATTTTAAACTACTTTCGATTTCTGATTACTATTAAAAGATGCCAAAAGGTATTTTAATTAATATTATATTCCATTGTTAATTTTTTTTTTTTTTTTTGCTTTTAACAAAGTATGTCTATGTACTATGTCTGGATGTTTGTAACTTCTTCACGTTCAAACGGCTGAACGGATTTTGATATGGCACATTGATAGACTACATTCTAGAATAGCACACGGGATACTTTTTATTTAAGGAATGGGTTCCCTTGAGATAAATTTCTTTGGGTTTGGATGGGCACACGGGTAGTGTGTTCATGTCTTGGCACATAGAATAGAATAAAATGAACACACACACACACACACACACACACACATATACTTTTATATTTTTATTTTGTATGTTCTTTAGTGATGATCCATATTCATCGAAGGTGAATAGACATCGATGTTTTGACATCGCTGTGTCGACTTCGATATCATCGACACATCGATGTTATAAGAATAAAATATCGAAACGTCAGTTATTATTTAAGGCGCCACCTACCGTCATTCACCTACCCAAATTTAAAGAACTTCTCGTTTTTTTAAACTATTTTAATTTTTATTAAAAAATATAATTAAAAGACACATATTTGACAGACTGTTGGTATATCTTTTTTTTCAGGTCGTTTTTGTTTTTATTTCTCATAAGTATTAGTGATTTTCCCCACCAAAAAAAATATGGAACATCCCTTTCTCTTAAAACAATTTACTACTATCACATGGGCAAAGTCGCTAGCAACAGCTAGTCTTGAAATAAGTGCCCTAATTTGATTTGACAGACTTAAAGCAGTTCTCAACGATAATACGAAAAGTATGTTTCAAAAATTTCCATAACTTTTTCGGCGACGAAAATAAACCCTATTACACTCGGATCCAAAACACGGATACTAGCACAGTGTTAGTGGTACATTAATAATTCTAGCTGCAAATGGAATGTAGCGGCAGGATTAAGACTGTTAACCTTTGCTCCGCGCGAAATGTAAGCGATGCATTGTTTTGCACATTAGTTCATTGTAGGGTTGACGAACGAACAGTACCACTACGAGCTGTTATTGAGATCCATTTTACGGCCTAAACTGAACTGTTAAGGAGATAGAGCTAGTATCGGATAAAGCATAGCATAGCATAGCATCAGCCTTATAACGTTCCCACTGCTCGGACTCAGGCCTCCTCTTTAGGAGAGGGAATAGGCCGTAATCCACCATGCGGGCGCAGTGTAGATTGGTGGATGTCACATGTCTTCGAATTTTTGGTTCAAGGACATGCCGGTTTCCTCACGATGTTTTCTTTCACTGTTTTTGAGAGCAGTGGTGATGAAATAAATTACACAAAGTAATGCGCTGGGTTTGAACCCGCGACCTACAACTCGTAAGTCGGGGCCCTTACCACTCGGCCACCACTGCTTCACCATCCATGCTCCATTTATTTATTTACCAAACCTTTAAGCACTAGTAAAAACTATGCACAAAGGCGGACTTAATGCCTTAGGCGTTTTCTGCTAGTCGACCTTAGAAATACAGAGACAGTAGACCCTAGAATAGAGTGTTAAGCCCTTAAGGGACGGTGGCCGTTGAAAAAGGAGTATCTCCGACGAGACGGGAGCAATGCTACCCAGACAACTGCTATAGAGATGATTTCGGGCTATTGTGTATGTTCAAACCTTGCGAAGAATTTAAATGTGCGATGCAAGATTTCGTAGTTGAGTTCTTAAGCTACGCCATAGATAGAAATATGAATTTTCGGGAATTTGGAGGAGGTCTTTGCCCAGGAATGGGACAACTCACCACTTGCATTATAAATCACTTTATGTACGTTAGATGATTTGGTGGTTTTTTTTTTTCTTTGAGAAAATCATCTAATGACATCTCCGCGCCCTTGGGCGGGGCGGGAGATAGTGTCAGACTTTTACTGACTAAAAACCCACTCCTGTTTCTTCTTGGGTTTCGTTCCAGGGCCCTGATATTCACATTCACATTACTCAAGGCCCTAGTAGGCGTTTTGCTGACCACTCCTTGACGCGCGCGTGGAACATCACGCGCCGTCGATGACTTGGGCTCGGTCCGGACGGTTACCGGACAGTCCAACGGCGAGCGACCCATTGCTCACCGTCCGCAGATTTTTTTGGTGGTAGTGATCCATTTTTTCTGAAGTTCTTCCTCTCTGGGTTGGGCGAGAGGGAACGACAGAATTTTACTAACTCAAACTCATCTTTGTTCTTTCTACTACAACTATGAGTTTGCTTCCGAAACTGGGGCCGTGGGTTCACTTCCGAAAGAGAAACCCAGTGTTGGTTACGCAACTATCTTGATATGGCAAAGGATTTCAACCTAAAATATTATGGATGGAATACATCGCACGCTCCAATAAGCTATAAGGAAAGCAAAAACGCTTTGGTCGAAAGACCAGTATACACACAGGTCGATAAATCTGGTCAAGTACGAATCGGACTCGAACACTGAGGGTCCCGTACAAAATTACTGTAAAATAGTTCAATACCCGAATGGATTCTCGAAGATTTTTCCCAAAGTTTTTGTTTTTGTGACGTAATAATAAATTCACTGTTTTTCAGATTCAATCCTATATCTGTGTTATAAGACCTTGATTTATGCCAAATTTCAAGAATCTGGGTCAACGGGAACTACTCTATGAATTTTAATTCCATTGAGAGTGTTGACATACATATACTTTTTTTGCTACGTAAATGACAGTATCTTTCTTTCCCGTTAACTTAGAATGATTTTTCACAGCTTCAAAGTACCACAGGCCTGATTACATGGTTTTAATTTCAACTCGCGACCTCCACGCGTTCCCGAGATAAAGGGTCTTGACAGACAGAGAGACGGACGACAAAGTGATCCTACAAGGGTTCCGTTTTGTTTCCTTTTGAGATACGGAACCCTAATAACCAATACGCAACGTAAGTATGCCCAAATATGGAGTATGAAATATATATACTTATAATATTTTAAAATTGAAGAGTTTGTTTGTCTGTTTAAACGCGCTAATCTCAGGAAGGGGGCATTCGAAAAATAAACGCCGAAATAATTAACAATTATTTGTTCTATGTCTGGGTGTGATCTATAACTAGCTTTTGCCCGCGGTTTCGCTCCCGCTCTACCCTACTCTACCCTACTCTACCCTACCCTACTCTACCCTACTCTACCATACTCTACCCTACTCTACCCTACTCTACCCTACTCTACCCTACTCTATCCTACTCTACCCTACTCTACCCTACTCTACCCTACTCTACCCTACTCTACCCTACTCTACCCTACTCTATCCTACTCTACCCTACTCTACCCTACTCTACCCTACTCTACCCTACTCTACCCTACTCTACCCTACTCTACCCTACTCTACCCTACTCTACCCTACTCTACCCTACTCTACCCTACTCTACCCTACTCTACCCTACTCTACCCTACTCTACCCTACTCTACCCTACTCTACCCTACTCTACCCTACTCTACCCTACTCTACCCTACTCTACCCTACTCTACCCTATACCAGTAAAAGACCAGGTATTGGTTTTTTTTTTATTTAACGGGATAAAAATTCTATTCTTCCATTCTTCTCCTGGTTCTAAGCTACCTTCCCACCAATTTTCAGCCAAATTGGTTCAGCTGTTCTTGAATTATAAATAGTGTAACTAACACAACTTTCTTTTATATATAGATATGTATGTAACTAGAAATATATAAGTATGTTTATCAGTTGTCTAGTACTACAGCACAAGTTATGTTTAGTTTGGGACTAGATGGCGTTGTGTGATAGTTGTGGAACATATTATATATTTTATGATTTTGACTGGCCTGTTGGTTTAGTAGTTAGTGGCCCTGACTGCTATGCTGAAGATCGTGATTTCGATTCCCACCCAGGACAAATGTTTGTGTGATGAAGCACGATCATTTGTTCTGTGTATGGGTGTAATTTGTCTATAATATGTATGTATTTAGAAATATAAGTATGTTTATCAGTTTTCTAGTACCCATAACACAAGCTCTGCTTAGTTTGGGACTAGGTGGCGTTGTGTGAGAGTTGTGGAATATTATTATTATGAACAAAATTGTCTGAAACTACCAACCCTGTTTATTCAAAGCCGTGTTAGAGATTACAATTTGTATTCAAGAATTTACGATTAACGTGCATTTTAGCATTATTTATAGCGCGTCTTTAACCTTTGAATAAGTGCAACGATATTATGTTAATTTCTTTCAAATTATGAACCTTGCATGAGCTACCTTTGAAATATATGTTTAAAGAAAGAACCTCAAGTTTGTATGCAAAATATTCTTTTTTTTAATGATATAAAATAGTATGAACTATAAAGTCTCAAAACCTTCTTTTCTCCCACGTACCTACTTCCACAGACACACCATCACACTCTCCTTCTCACACACACCACAATACAATCACAAACACACCATTATACTCTCCCTCTCACACACACACATCATACACTTACAAACACACTCACGCACAAATACAATTAATCGTTTTTTTTTTCTTCTTTGTTATAATTTTTAATTCTTTTTTCTTATTTGCCCTATTTGTAACTACATAATGTAAGGGAAAAGCGGAGCCTTCAACTACAGGCATTTCCATGCCTAATTGAAGACTCCTCGACATGCAATTTAAGCCAGCATAATATGTATTGTAATAAAGTTTTTTTTTATTGAACTAGTGCGATCCCACCACATGATGGTAAGTAGTGATGCGATCTTTGATGGTGAGTCGCACTAGTTTATCAAGAACCTATTCACTCTAGCCTTGAAGATACCTAAATTCTAATCGGACGGGATGATCGCAGCAGGCAAATTGTTCCAGTCCTTCAATGTACGCGGTATAAACGACGAGGTAACACGCTTAGTCCGGTGCAAGAAACTTTTTGGGCACTCTTTTTAAATCATATTATGAGTTACATAAATCTTGGTTACATGTTTCTTGTCGCTTCTTTTAAATGAGCATATCAAGTAATGAATAAATAAAATAAACTGATTAAAAAATAGAAATTGAAATAAGTCACTGGCAGTTATGAGATGACCAGTCCCAACTGACGTCACCCGTTCCCGAGCATGACGCGTGCCTCAGCCCCACTCAACCATTTTGAAGGGAACTGAATTACCCAATAACACGTGCCACCATCAGCAATACATTTGAGTGTGCATGACAAACTCTCAAATGCCATGCACGTTATGTCAAAAAAGTTCTAAATCAACAACTTTAAAAACAAAAATTTGCTTCTACACTATGCAAGCTTCATTAAAATAAACAAATAAAATTTAAAAAATAATAATATACCTTGTAGGAGGCCGCGCAAACACTGAATTCATGTTTTGAATGATTACTATTTTATATTAAGTTAAGTAATATTTGTTAGATTAGATTTATATATAGTTATTTATAATGAACCCAATTATGTTATAAAATCATTGTAAAAATAAATACTACTTATTTTATAATCATTTGAGTTTTCATAATAAAATATGCCGCTTATTTATTTTCCAAATACAGAAACAGAAGAAACTTAAATATTAACTATTAAATACTAAACCTATGTACATAAAAACTAAATTAAGAATGTATACTAGACCTAATTTTTAGCTAATATTTCATAATGAATTTTGATCAACATTATAAAAAAAAAATTGCAGATCGGTCCATAAAAGACGGAGATATGCGCGAACAAACAAAAATAAAAGCATATAAGTTCGAATTGAAAAACCTCCTTTTTTTTTGAAGTGCAGCAATTTCTGAATTTTTTTTTTTTTTTTTTTAATTTTACTGTTTTCAATTATGGCTACCTTTGAGCCATCCTGCGGAGTTATTAATTGACTGATTCTTAAATTGTTTCTTATGTTTGGGTGGCAAACAAGCAGACAGCCCACCTGCTGACAATGGACGTAATGAAATGTTGAAGGAATGGAAGCTGAAATGTTTTATGAACCAGTAACAAATTACCTAATTATATCATGTGTCCTTAATAAAAATTAGTAAAAAAGCATGTAACTCAGGCGATCTGGAAGAAACCTGAGTTTTTTTGTAATGTTCCCGCTGTTGTCACTCAGGCCTCTCTCTCTAGGAGGAGGAAAGGGCCGTAATTTACTACGCGGGCTCAGTGAGGATTGGTGGATGTCACATGTCTTCGAATATTTGGTTCTACGACAAGTCGGTTTCCTCACGATGTTTTCCTTCACCATTTTGAGAGCAGTGGTAATGAAATAAATTACACCAATGGGCGGAGCGGAAGATTATGTCAGACTTTTACTAACCAAAAAGCCACTGCTGTTCCTTAGGCCGTGTTTACGTAGACGCGGCGCGTCGGGCGGCGCGTTGGGCGTTTCGTCGTACATTGCAGCAGCGGGCCGCGACATCGCTCGCGCAAACACACACCTATTTCAATGTACGACGGACCGCCGCAAATCGGGCACTTAGTGACTTTTCATACCGGGGCCGAATCTTCCTTTCCGAAACAGACCCTTGGCCCCAGTAGGCTTCGACCCTGCTATGCCCCTACGGTTTGCTGACAACTCCTTGAGGTGCGCGTGGAACAACACGCGCCGTTGCTTCGCAGAAAGAGGTGACCGCCTGCCACTCCTCCTCCTTTCAGACCATGGCCTGCACGAAAGCCGGGCGCGAGAGATCGCTGCTACCGATCACCCCCACGAGGATAGGGCGGTGCTCTGCCCAAGCGGGCGGACCACACAGTGGTGACACCCGGGCGTCATTTTCGCATGAATCTGGTGCAGGAACTTCCCGAACCGACCGTGTTTGGTGAGAACCTGCGTCATGCGGAAGGTAAGGATGGGAAAATGGGTAAATGTTGACAATACCAACTAGATACTGCAGCCGCCATTTATCATGCCACCAAAGGAATAAAAGTCAAAATCAGTTGAACGAACAGCAAAAAAGATTTGTTTAAACGGCTAATCCTATTTCGAAAGGAGTACAGTTGTTCTCAACCTTTGGTCCAGAATTTCCTGTCGGAGTCTGTATTTCTTGATAACTACAATTTAGGGGTCTTTAAGTCAAGAGTGAATAGGTTACTTCTGGGTGAGCGTGCTTCATCGTCAACCATATCACTGCTTACCATCAGGAGAGATGGTGGTCAAACGCTAGCCCATAAACAATAATCCGTACAATAAAAAAAAATGGAGTAAACCTATTTTTACGTGGGTGACGCTGCAAGCAGAAGTTAGTCTTCAATAAATTGATTTAATGATTATTTTGACCTTTGTTACTTAAAATCAATTCGCTACGATGCAAATTGATTTTAAAAATACTAAAAATTTTATTTTCATGATAATCAAACAACTTAGACTAGCTGCTACCAGCGGCTTCGCCTAAGTGAAAGTAGAAAATTTTCCTAACGGAACATTCTCTGGATAAAAAAATAGGCTCAGTGTCCCACGATGTTTCCCTATCCTCCTACTGTGTAAGGGATATTCTGCAAAAGGGACATTCTGCTAAAGAGACATTCTGCGAAAGGGACATTCTGCAAAAGGGACACTCTGCGAAAGGGACGATTTGCGAAAAGGACATTCAGAGAAAGGGACATTTTACTGCCTGTAGTCACTTTGAGAAGTGTTCCTTTTATCCTAAATGCTACCTATACGAAATTCGTTCAGCCGTTTGAACATGAAAAAGTAACAAAGACACTCATAACTTTCGCCTTTAAGCTTACTCTAATTTAGGTGTCTTCAATACTAGAGAGAATAAGCTCTAAGTAAACTAGTGCGCTACACCATCAACAATTTCATCACTGCTTACCATCAGGCGGGATCGCAGTCGAGCACTAATAAATACACCTCTATATTTAGTATATGCGGAACCTGAATCATATACATAGTTTGTTCAGAATCAGGCACTGAATCGATTCCAATAATTTTCGCTCCTTGTTATATTATTTTCCAAAAATATTTAAAAAAGGTCCAAATTGGACACCACCGACACTAAGTGCAACACAGGTCACAGCAGGTCATAGCAGGCATTAGTCGTCAGCGTACAGCTGGGTGCGGGAGCAAATTGACCCCTCAGTGGCCGACTGATAACTTTGTGATTTTTCATGTTGCAGTTGTGATATTTTGGACACAGATTCTTTACAAAAAAAAGTACTAGTCCCGTGTTTCGGGTATAGCATATATGTACCTTTTTTATCTCACTTTGTCCACTCTTTTAAGTTTGTTTTATCACTTATTTGTTTTTAATATGCCCGTTGGTTTAGTTAATTCACATTTGTCATCCTCAGCTAATATGTGAACAGCGCTGTGGGCTACAATATTGTTTATTAGTTTTGTGTATCTTTAGTACCTAAGTTTTATGTGGTAGCTGTTTGTTGATCCCTATTTAAAAAAAAAAAAATACCTTTTAAAAATAAAGTTGTATAATTATTAAAAAAAAAACTATTTTATTCTTTACTAAATTCTAATTCTTCAACTTAAATTGTCAAAGTGCTTGTCCAGAAAACTCATAGATTCAGTACGCTACAAATGTTTTAATAAATAACATTGTACACGGGCAAAGCTCACGAAATATAATGTATTTTATTTTATGACTAACCTGGAAGCGGGGCCACATTTCCCCGACTACAGCGAAACTACAAAATATGATATCTATAAATAAAAGTTTTTATTGTTTAACATACATAATGGTTTGGAGATATTTATGTCACAGAGTACTGAGCTGGTACTAACATTTCTGGTTATTTCAGGATCTATCCTTCTATGTTATTGTTATAATACGACTAGCTGACCCCTTCGATTTCACTCGCGTCTTTGATTACTGCTCCACTCTTATTAGTCGTAGCGTGATGTTATAATAGCCTATAGTTTATCTTCTCCCAAAACTAAAATAATTTTTCAATACACTTACTCGAAAACCAGCTCTTATTCCGCGGCTTTTAGGCACGCAATGGACTGTTTTCCGCACTAGTCCGCACTAACAAAATTATGGTAGTCGCGACCACGTGCTTTTTCCGCAAAAAGCACGTGGTCGCGACTACCATAATTTTATATCGTATAAGGCTGGGCGCGCGTCGACCCCCACTAGGCGCCAGTCAACCCCCATGAGTCGTAAGTGTATTGAATAACGTTGTTTGATACATATGCAAAGTCGCTGCAACCCTTGGCTCCATAACACACTCGCCTACGGCTCGTGCGAATTCCACCTCGGTCGCAGTGACAAGTTTTCTGCACTTGTATCAAAATGTACTATTTCGATGCGAATATGTAGTTTCTGAGATTAGCGGGTTCAAAAAATATTCTACAGCTTTCTAGACATTATGTTATAAATAAAAAGTGCAACAAAATCTCTGTTGGTTACTACGTTCGCTCATAACTCAAAATTTTTGATTTATAAGTGTATGACGTTATGGGGGTTTTCGAGTCAAAAAAAGCAAATAGCTCTCCACCCATAGCGGGAGGATTTTCTACTCCAAAAATAAAGAAAGTTGAAAAAAGGTTAGGGTGATGACAGATAGAAATCGATTTAACTATCATAAAATGGTTAATGTCTAAAATAACCTCACTACCTAATAGATTATTCGACTAGGGGACGGCATGTCGAATTAAATAATAATCAAAATAAATTGTAATCCCGAACTTTAGTGAGGGATTTATATAATTAACTCCTGAGGATTGCGAAGGATTGTAGAAAGAGTGAAGTGAGGAATTCTAGCCGCCCAAGACAAAGAAAGCTGTATCCCGTGTTGGATACTCTACTTTTTACACCAATTATATGTCAGAGAAATAAAAGCATTATTTACAAGTTAATCAACTATCACTCGACATGTTTTGAGATTTGAAACTAACAGTATACTCTGAGATTCCATAGTTTTAATTCTCAATAACGTTCCCGCCTTTTCATGACTTTTTGTACAAAGACTCCTTAGTAACAACATTTTATTCTTTTTTTTTTGTTAGTGGCCAGTTTGATTTTTGAATAAAATCGTTTGATGCACATACATTTTGATTCACATATTATACTGTTTTTTTTTTTTTTTAATAATGGTTTTTGACGTTCCAAATTTAAATCATAAACTCCACCAGAACCAGACCAGAAGTGATGTTTATAAGACACATAAAAAGGCATTATCGATTAGGTAATATAAAAAGTCATTAACATTTCGACTAACAACAGTAACAAAAAACAAAACAAAAACAAACAAATACAATGGCTTTGTTTACCATTTTTCCTTTGATTGAGGAAAATAAGTTGAATCGTGCTCACAAGCAATTATTAACGACAACCTGGTATTATATAAGATTACTTGAATTGATGAAGTTCCTTCGATTGTGTTTTATTTTTAACCATCGACCCGCCCCTTTTTCGCACGAGTGTTGGAAATCTTTGAAATTCTTGACTTTTCTTTACTATAAACTTCAGTCGAGATTCAAGATTCAAAGATCAACATAGGTACGTAAAAAAAAAAAATATGTTTTACAAAATGCATTGTACATTTAAATGCTTTATCCTGAATGACTAACTGGATTGTTTAAAATTCTATGATTTTTCAAATAAATATAGGTACTACTGAAATGATATAGGTAGGTGTTATACCATTCAACCAATAAAAACCGCTCATAATAAGTATTTAAAAAAGCTTTTCAAGTTAACATTGTAAATAAATAGCCACTTCATGTTTTTATCTTAACGCTAACATATTGCAAGCACGCCAAGTGTTGCCATATTTATACAAAAACTTTCAGTTCCTAAAAAGAAAATTAACTTATTTAAAATGCAAATACGCAAATAATTCCCACGGATTCATCGATAAAACAGCATATTTTAAAATTTAATTAGCTCACATCGAATATAAATAAACAAAAATTTGAGGTCAACGGCCATGTTTATCAGAGATCTTTAAATGCACTTGTGCAAACATGACAATAAACTGTTAAAAACACTCTTAAGCCTTAATCCCTTAATATAAAGTCGAGATTAGAGTGAATATAACTTTTGTGTCTACAAAAACATTGTACAAAGGAGTCTCAATGCTCTCGATTTGCGAAGGGACACGTAACGGTACAAAATAACGGTTAAACAATAAACGAAGTTCCAATTTTGAATCCCGCTTCGGTACAATTCGGATGGCGATCTCGCCCGATCCGAAACGACCCCGCGAAGATTGCTATCGCCGAGTACGATTTTATTTCAAATACGAATTTAGAAGAAACAATTCTAAAATGTTTACCTGATTGGAATCGTCCGGAGAAGTGAGATAGTTTATTGATATAAATTCACTTGAGTTTTCGATTTCATTTAATAGCTAATAACTTTAATATCGGTACCAAATTATGTCAAGTCTGAGTAAACACAGTTACGTTAATGCTATCTACTAAAACAACTGATTTGTAATGATAATAACATTAATCAGATCGCAGATAATACGGTATTGATACCGTTCGGCTAACCTCGTGCTCCTTCGGCGAAATTCGGTACACGCATTGTTTCACTTCCAAAATTGGATCAAGTGTGTTATAAAGGGGCAAACAAAACACTTTCACATGTAAATTCTTTTGCCTTGTACATTTTTTAATTGAGAAAGTATGTAACAACCAAAAAAATATATAAAAAATACCACCTATTTTTTTTTAATTAGGGTAAGTTTAAATCAACCCCATTTTCCGTTAAACAAAACTATTTTAAACCAACTTGTAAAAGTAAATAAACCAATTACCACAGACTGAAATCTGGACTGAAGTTTAAAATACAACACCAATTTTCGTCTCCGTAATTTTGCACTAAAAAAAAACACACTTTTTAAATACACTAGTTAACGTATTTCACGTGTGTTCGACTATGTTCGTAGCGTATCGGCGCAACTGCGCGGGCGCACGCCCTCCCGAGACTAATGCTAGTGCACAATACTATTGTCCAGGAAAGCATCGTAAGGGCCCAAATTAGTATTGCACTCGCGATTCACCGCCTATGTCATACGTTTAGTACTTCCCTATGGGGTACACGTATTGTGGCGACGTGTCTTACTGACTAAAAGGAAGGAAAACCGTTGTTTTTTGATTTGTGACAAAGAACCATTGTCTTGAGTGTGGATTTGTCCCATGAGATATAATTTTTATAAACCCAACCAGGCGCAATACTTTGTGTAATTTATTTCATCACCACGGCTCTCAAAACGGTAAAGGAAAACATCGTGAGGAAACCGGCATGTCCTAGAACCAAAAATTCGAAGATATGTGACATTCACAACCCGCACTGGGCCTGCCTGGTCGATTATGGCCCATTCCCTCTCTTAGAGAGGAGGCCTGAGTCCCAGCAGTGGGAACATTTAAAGGCTGATGATGATGACTATCACATTATTATCCATATTTTCTGTGGGGGACTAAGAGGTCTCATGAAAACTTTTAGGTTTGACCTTAGGAAATACTACTTTGAATGGCCTGTTGATCTAGTGGTTAGTGGCCTTGACTGCTATGCCGGAGGTCGTGGGCTTACTTCCCACCCAGGACAAATGTTTGTGTGATGAGCACGATCATTTGTTCTGTGTCTGCTTCCGACTTACATGCGAGCAAATACCGTAGCAGAAACAAGTCAGTATTAAAAAAGAACGCATATGCGATTAATCGTATAAGAGCAATTGATTACAAACTTCACATGAAGTCACGAATATTTTATAAATACACTAACAATTGCATAATGCAGTTCGATCATTCGTTCTGAACGAATGGGTGCACGCGATCGCTTCGTAATGTTCACTCATTCATGGAGATTTACTGACCGGTTATAATTTTTTGTGGACCAAAAATATCAATTGAGTTTAAAATAAGAACTCTTTGGTCTAACAATCGGCTTTCTACAAAATATGAAAAGAAGGGTCAGTGAGAGCAGTGGTGACCGAGTGGTAACGGCCCTGATTTACGAGTTGTAGGTCGCGGGTTCAATCCCGACCAGGCGTATTACTTTGTGTAATTTATTTCATCACCACTGCTCTCAAAACGGTGAAGAAAAACATTGTGAGGAAACCGGCATGTGCCAGAACCAAAAATTAGAATGATGAATTAATGAAGCAAACTACTCAAATTAATTCGCCTGGCTGGGTCACTGTTTTCAATACAGAGTCTGATTTAAACATTTTTTATTTGAGGTGAGAAATCACTGATTGAAATCACACTTATGTTCCTTCAGTTTGGCTTTGCATCTCAGGACCACGAGTAAAAGCGTGGACACATATCTACGGCACGGCACCGTGCAACGGCATGACGCCGACACCGTGACGCCGTGCTGCGGCACGGTGACGTGATACGGCACGGGGTTTTGCGGTGGCGGCGACGTGTCGTTGCACGATGGTGGTGCAGTACCGTAGCCATGTGTCCACGCCCTAACCCTTTCAGAAGTCGACCTATGACCCCAGTAGGCTTCGGCACTTCTCGCCTCCTACGGTTTTGCTGAGATCGAGTGTCGACGATTCGGGCTCCGTACGGTTTCCGGACTCTCTCAGCGGCTGGGTCGTGAAGATGTCCACTCCCACATGGGAGCAGCCGCCTCCACCCTGAATTAAACATATGGTCTTCGCTCACTCCTCCTGTAGAAGCTGTACATCACAAATTTATTTCTTACGTTCAGCGCTACTGCATTTACATATCAAACAAGTGAGAGGTTTATGGGCATTTCCCTGTGTTACAAATTGCCTAACAACACAATACATTTATTTATTACCTCCAACCTCAGTACGGAAGTATTAAAATATACATGAGTAAGACATGCTTCGCTGGGCAAGTCCGACTACCGACCAGGTTCTGGGACCGATGCTCAGTTTGGATAAAGCTCATCAGTTTCTTATAAGACTCTTTTTTTATTTTTTATTTCGAGGTGGACGCTAATGATACGAGACGGTCGCAAGATTGGCGCTCTGGAAATGTGGTGCTAGAGACGCATGCGTGGGATTCCATGGACCGGGCACCGAAGCAATTTTTGTATCCTCAAAGAACTCAATATAAAGAAAGACTATCGTCGTCTGTGCAAATACGAATCTTCAAGTTCTTCGGGCATATCATCAGTAACGAAGACTCGATTTAACGATTGGTGGTGCAAGGGAAAGTCGAGGGCAAATGATCGCGTGGACACTCTCCAACACGGTGGATGGACCTCATAAAATCTATGACACACTGCAGCATAAATGACAACTCCCAAACTGACAACCACAGAGCTGCGTTGCGTCGCATCGCTAGAGAAGCGGTAGTGCAAGACTTGAGCAAGACATAACCACGACCACTCTGCCAAAAGTGTACGATTAAGAAGAAGACTTTGAGGTGGGAAATTCAGTTGCCCTTGCGTTACAGGTCTCCACTTGATGGCATCTGGCCTGCTTGGCCTGTACGATTTTGCTGACACATGGAACTACTTGGACTATGCATCGTCGAAAGCTCGCGGTTGGTCCTTACTGGACGACCGAATGGTGACATACTCAAAGGAGTTTATATGCCTATTATATTTTTTTAAATATACTGCTGTCCCCTCACCTTAACGCATCATCAACTTTCTGACCCTGCTTTAGGTTACTTGAGCAGATTCTTTTTTCCATTCTATCACACTACCACTGTCTCCCTTTTCTTTCATATTCATATATACTCATCACACAATCTGGGCACGCCTTAATTATGGCGGTAAGGCCCCTCTTTGAGGCGTGGCTGGAAAGACCTCACGGCGTCCTAACCTTCCGCATGACCCAGGTTCTCACCGGACACGGTATGTTCGGGAGGTTCCTGTTCCGGATTCGTGCGGAACCGACGCCCGGGTGCCACCACTGCGTGGACTGCCCGGAGGTCACGGTGGAGCACACGGTCGAAGTGTGCCCCGCTTGGGCAGAGCATCGCCGTGTTCTCGTAGTGCGATCGGCAGCGGCGATCTCTCGCGCCATGCCCTGGTACGGGCCATGGTCCGAAGCGAGGAGGCATGGCAGGCGGTCGCCTCCTTCTGCAAAGCAGTAATGCTAGCAAAGGAGGAGGCCGCACGCGAGAGGCAACGGCCCACAAGGCCCAGTCGCCGCGGGGATTCCGATTCCGATCCTGATTTCCAGCCAACGTAGACGCGGGCTTGCGGACGGCGAGCTATGGGTAGCTCGCTGTCCGACCGTCCGGTAAACATCCGGACCAAGCCCAGGTCGTCAACGGCGCGCGGGTTTGCTTCCGAAAGGAAAGCCCGGCCCTGGTATCTAAGGCCACGAAGGAACGGGGTGGGTTTTTAGTCAGTAAGAGTCTGACACTATCTCCCGCTCCGCCCAAGGGCGGGAGATGTCATTGGATGATATTACCCACCACCAAAAAAAAAAAAACTCCTCACACAATCTATCCATCTTTTCTTTGGCCTCCCTCTCCTTCTCTGTCCACCCACATGTAAAATTAATCTCTGTCGTTCTTCTTTACTGGCATAGGCCAGTAAAGAAGAGTAACAGAAGAGTGAAGAGTGAGTGAGTATTTGTCTTGGTATGGACCACGACTAATGATTCCCTTTCAACTTTTCAGTCGCTAACGCCCCTTTCAAACTTCAAGCTAACTACGGAAGCAAAAAAAAAACATACGGAAGCTAAAACTAACTTAGCCATTCCTCAATTCGTGAGCCCCGCAGCACCGAGGTGTTTGGCCCAACAATGAGTCTTTGTCCGTCCGTCAGTGGTTAGCATTCTGGACGCGACGCAAGGCCGCCATGCGCTAACTGCGGGACAGTGTTGCCAGTGCACAGTAGAAATTACTCGGGAGATTTTGGTAAAATTGTCTTGGGAATACCAAATTTGTAGCGGGAATACAAAATCTATGGTGGAAATACAAAATTTGTAGTTGGATTTCTATTCTGTGTATTTTGTTCGTAGTTACACAATAATCACCATGTATCAAGTGTCTAATAGAGGCAATAAGTGCTGTTGGACACATTCTTAGTAAAATTAATTTATTATCTGAGGATATAATTGAATTACTTACTTATACGTATAGTAGTCGCTAAACTTAACTGGCAATGGGTAGGGCACATTGCTTGCAGATGGTCGATAGGACGAATGGTTTTGAAGAGGCGATCGAGGACCTAAACACGCAGCATTAGATGGCCTTCGACAAGGTATACCGACGAACTGGTGTGGGCCGCAGGAATCCGATGGATGCGAGATGCACAGGACCGTGGGTTGTGGTGACATTTGGGGGAAGCCTATGTTCCCGCAGAACTGATGTTCGAAAGTGTAAAATGTTCTGGAGTGGCGAACGCGTACTGGAAGACGCAGCGTTAGATAAACCGGTGCAACCCTTGCAGGAATCCGATGGATGCTAGACACACAAAACCGGTTGTTTTTTGGAAGAGGCCTATATCCAACAGTTAGCCTTTTTATAGCTGAAAGAATGGTGATGATGATAAGATTGCAATTTAATAAGATTCTTATGTTAGGACATCAAATGGATGAACTCTAGTTCATCCTTAGATGTACTCTAGAATAAGGCGAAAAACACGTTTTTACATTTTGAAATAAGCACATCACATTACACTCATACTATAAAAGTGATAGGGTGTGTATGTGTATGTCGGTTACGTCTTAACGCTCGAACGGCTGAATGAATTTCGATTAAATTTCGTACACGGGTAGACCATGTTCTGAAATAGCACATAAGAGTATATACTCTTGGAAGGGAATATTCCCTTCGGGAAAATATTCTATTTTCAAAGCCGCTGGCTGCAGCTATTGTTAGAGATTCGACAAATTGACATTCTAAAACAATTATAACGATTGCCAAAAGATTATGGAATTATTGCACGTTACAGAAATGTAACGTGGTTAATCCCAAACATTTTGATTTTTACTTCACTTTATCTAAAGTCGCTAAATAATGCGAAACAGGCGTTAATGAGATATAATTCAATAAAAAACCGGCCAAGTGCAAGTCGGACTCATGCAAGACGGGTTCCGTACCGACATTTGCAAAAAAAAAAAAACTGCAAAAGATCACATTTGTTGTAGGGGAGCCCCACTTACCAACGTATTTACTTTTTTTCTGTTTTCTAGCTATCGCAGTTCTTGAGATACGGCCTGGTGTCAGACAGACGGACAGACAGCGAAGTCTTAGTAATAGAGTCCCTTTGGGTACGGAACCCTAAAATCCTACAAGATTTAGTCCCAAATTAAATAAAAATATCATCATCAGTCTATCTCGATATCGTTGTAGACTTTACATCAACAGTGCGTTTTTTTTTTTTAATTTCAAAAGGAATTTATTTCAAAACATGACTGATATAAGATCAACAAATACTAGTAAAAATAAATCCAACAGCCTGCACAAAATAAAATTCTCCCCGAAAAAGAGCAAAAATGAAACGCTGGCAACACCGCCGCCGCCTCATTATTGCAGTTCCGTATTATTGTTGGAACAGACCTGGTTTCAGGAAATATAATAATTTTTATATGATGGCACTAGATAATGGCGGAAGAGTTACATGTATACATAATGTGTTATGTGTAGGAAATTATACTATTAGCTGTTACTCTGTGCATAATACTATCATTGGATTAATAGGCTTTGTGATAGGGCAACAATTTAGGTACATTGTATTGTAAGCTTATAGAAAAAGAAGCATAGCATAGCATCAGTCTTATAATGTTCCCACTGCTGGGACTCAGGCCTCCTCTATAGGAGAGGGAATGGGCAGTAATCCACCACGCGGGCCAGTGCGGGTTGGTGGATATCACCTACATGTCTTCGAATTTATGGTTCTAGGACATGCCGGTTTCCTCACGATGTTTTCCTTCACCGTTTTAAGAGCAGTGGTGATGAAATAAATTACACAAAGTAATGCCCCTGCTGGGTTTGAACCTGCGACCTACAACTCATAAGTCGGGGCCGTTACCACTCGGCCACCACTGCTCTAACATATTTTTACATGACTTAATTCCGTCAACATTTTTCCACCTTTAGACAATCCGACGTACAGTGATTGTCAACGACACTACTCTACGGTCCAGACTAAGCATTTCTTCTCGTCGTTTATACTATCTATATCTATATCTATCCGATTACAGTTTAGGTGTCTTCAAGGCTAGAATGAATAGGCTCTTAATAAACTAGTACACTTATCTACGACGGAATCACTGCAGGTGAGATCGCAGTTGAGTACTACTTTATATAATTAGAAAAAGCCTTTCGAACAATCCACACAACCACAAATCTACAAGCCACTCAAAATCAGCCCCCAAAATCTTACTGACACGTTATATTCAGTACATAGTCATCCTAAACTATAAACTATAAGTCTAAGTTATAGCATAGCATAGCATCAGCCTAATAATCTTATCACTGCTGGGACTCAGGCCTCCTCTCTAGGAGAGGAAATAGGCCGTAATCCACTACACTGGCCCAGTGCGGGTTGATGGATGTTACATATCTTCGAATTTTTGGTTCTAGGACATGCCGGTTTCCTCACGATGTTTTCCTTCACCCTTTTGAGAGCAGTGGTGATGAAATAAATTACTTACACAAAGTAATGCGCCTGGTTGGGTTTAAACCCTCAACCAGCACTGCTCTAGTCTAAGTTATAACTAGACTAAATATATACAAAGATAACTATGTAACTATGGTCTTCAGTTTGCTCAGCATCATAAAGCACGTACGTGTGTAACGCTGAAGTTTCATTTACCGTGGTTGTAGCGTACGAGAATTGAGAATTTCAGGAGTGAATTGTAATCCCAAATCATTAAAGCAGCTATATATAAACAAATTAATTTAAACTATTGTGTCATATGGAAAACAAAGACAATAGGGCTTTTTTATGGTAGGTAAAATCATCAAATGACAAATCCCGCCCTTGGGTAGGGCGGGAGATAATGTCAAACTCTTACTGACTACCTACCCTGCTCCTTTCATTGCCTTCATTCCAGGCCCCGGCGTTTTTTTTTTTTTTTTTTTCACATAACCCTAGGCCCCTGTAGGCTAACTCTGTCTGAGAATTCTCGTGGCAACGGAGTTTCACCCACAGGACTGTTGCCTCCAAATCCCATGGTGGTAGGCCAGCAAGGAGGCTCATCGTTTCGCAGGACACCGTACGATATCCCCGGATCATCCGAATGGCCATGACCCTCTGGCAGGCGTTCAGCCGGGCCGTCGGTCGCTTTCGCAGCGACGGCGCCCACACCGGCACCCCGTAAAGGGCCATGGACCGAACAAGACAATAGGGCTATGGATTTTGGAGTCTTAAGTCGACTGGATACTAGGAACTATGTTAAAACTATGGCCCCTGCCTAAACAATGTTATTAATATCCATCGCTAAAAAGGCAAGAGGTGACTTGCACACTCAATAAATGGGCCCCCGAAAACGGCTGCTAACACGAAGTGATGTAACAACAAGAGGGCAACATATTCTGAGGTGCTTGAGGAGTGGAGAGGTAGACCACGGCTATCAGTACAATCCCTGAAGTACGGTCCAGCACCTTACTGGATTATACATCCTTCTCCCGAGCACGTTTGCTTTTGCGAAACTCCAGTCAAGCCAGCCAATAAAGGCAAGAAAGAGGTGGGAGCTCTGTTCCTCGTCAGTGTTCACTACGGCCGGCCAATAAAGGCAAGCCGGAGATGAAGAACAAGAATTGCAGCTGCTGTATTTGAAATGATATACAACATTATTTTTAATATGCGAAACCTGAATATACTTTCAGAATATACTTTCACTTTAAATACCGAATCGATTCCAAAAATTTTCACACCATGTTGTACCGACACTAAGTACAACACAGGTCACGGCAGATCACAGTGGGCATTAGGCGCCAGTACAACGTTGGGTGCGTGAGAAAAAGAAACCCTCAGTCGCCCGAATGGCCCGGTGACCATGATTTTTTGCGGGCAACCATGTAACATAACAAGCTATAACTTTATGATTTTCAATGGTACAGTTATGAAATTTTGTACATAGATTCTTTACATAAAAATACTAGACACGTATTTCGGGTTTCGCATATACTAAAATTAATATTGTCTAAAGTATAGAAACTACGTATTTTAGAAAAACGTTGTATATCGTCCTGGACAGGGCAACTGAAAGACATCGTTGAGTTTTAGTCAGTAAAAGTCTGACTCACCCTCTCGCTTCACCCTAGAGTGGGAAAAGACATTTGATTGTGTCTCACCTAAAAAAAAGACCTCACCCATCTCTTGCTCCTGCGGCTTCTGGCCCTGATACAGACTATGGTCCAGAGCGAAGAAGAACAGCAGGCGGCCGCCTCCTGCGAAAAAGTAATGTTAGTGAAGGAGGAGGCCGCACACGTGAGGGTACGGACAACTCATCCCCAGCCGCCAGTACTCCGACCCGGATTTCCAGTCACTGCCCAGAGCAAGCTCGAGCCGTCGACGGCGAATATTGTCCCACGCGCTCTGCAAAGAGATGTCAGCAAAACCACGAACCACAAACTTAGAGCTGGATAAGTTTAATACGCCTGACGCAAATCTTCACGGGACATCACACTAAAAGATAATATAATATATCACACACACTATCACACAACGTCGTCTAGTCGCAAGCTAAGCAGAGTCTGTGTTATGGGTACTAGACAACGGATAAACATACTTATATATTTCTAAATACATACATAATATAGATAAATTACACCCAGACACAGAACAAATGATCGTGCTCATCATACAAACATTTGTCCTGGGTGGGAATCGAACCCACGACCTCCGGCATAGCACAAACCACTAGACCAACAGGCCAGTCACCAGATATAGTGATTATTGAGGAACGTTTTAAGTGTACTCGTATAAAACATGCATATTACTCGTACAGTAGAGAAAAGCCGAAAATTCCAACTTACAAAATGACACCCGACAAAACTGAAAGGGATCGCCATTTATTCATAAAAAAGTCACAAAGGAAATAAACACAAAGGAAGAGTGCTTTGCTGGGTGGCCCATTCTCAGCAGGTAAGAACAAACAGTAAATAATAATTTATTTCATTATCCTTACAATATCAATGATGATATCAATCACAAAGAGTTATTCTTGCCGGGTAAGGAATAAGGAAGGAGGTACAGGAAAATACGTGATGTGCATGTATGTATGTTTGTTTGTAGGAACTAGTGGCTCTATAGTTGAGTCTGGTTTCGGTGTGAAGAATTGTGGGATCGATTCGAGTTTTTGACCACGGTAAATTTATTAACAGTAAAGCTATACACTGTTAAATTTTGGTTGTTTTAATCCCGTGGAGGGTCGATTTGGTACATGAAATACTATCGATTTGTAAAGAAATAATTTAAAAATAAAGTACTTTTTTCAAAAATTCGAATTAATATACGCATGTACGAAATAAATTTCTTAATGTAAACGAGTCAATGACCTTGTAGGTAGTTGTCGGTCGTTGCGTAGTAACTACCTACAGTTCATTGTCCTCGTTCACCTGACGTTTACTTAAAGAAATTAATTTAGTACATGAGTAAATTAATTCGAGTTAAAAAAAATACTTTATTTTATAATTTTCTTTTTACTAATCGATAGTGTTAAAATGACTAAAATTTAACGGTGTATACATTATTACATGGCCTGGACCGCGACGATGGTACGAAACCGGATGGTATGTTTTTATTTCTGTGGAAGATGGGTAGACCTTTAGTGTGGAACGCTACCTCTGTCAACACGCTTGCTCCATCCCATCTTCCTAGCTCATCGTGCTATGCTGGTGCTGCGGAGAACCTCGAGCGGTGGAAATATAACGACCTCGTCGGCAGTTATATTTTTGAGCAGTTTGGAGTTGAAACTCTTGGGCCGTGGGGTCCGAGTGCTCACACGCTTTTTACAGAACTTTCCAAACGTTTAGTTGACACTATGCGTGACCCAAGGGCTGGCTTTTACCTCGGTCAGAGATGAAGCATTGCCATACAACGTGGCAATGCCGCCAGCCTTTTGGGTAGTAAGTGTTTTTGTGTAATATATCAGAATAGTTAGCATCAGCATTATGATGTTTCCACTGCTGGGACTCAAGTCTCCTCTCTAGGAGAGGTAATCCACCACGCAGGCCCAGTGTGAGTGTGAGAGTGTGGTGGATGTCACATGTCTTCAAATTTTTAGTTCTAGGAAAAGCCGGATTCCTCCCGATGTTTTCGTCCACCGTTTTAATTCATTATTTCCCAAGAGGACGCCGGCGTCCGCACACCTATTGTCTTTCTATTGTGTCTCTAATTACGATATTCAACAGGTTAAAACCAGTGGTGATGAAATTAATTACACTAAGTAATACGCCTGGCTGAGTTTGAACCCGCGACCTACAACTCGTAAGTCGGGGTCGTTATCACCTGGCCACCACTGCTCACAACGAAATGAATATAAGAATAATTGCTGTGGCTTAAAAGGTTGACCAACTGAAATGGAACTGGGCAGGACACGTCTGCCGCATGCCCTACAAACTGTGGACCAAAATAGCACAAAGTTGGTGCCCTGAGACAGTGCTACGGGGTCGCGGCAGACCACGAAGGAGGTAGCGAGTAGAACTGGAGAGATTCCTCCTGAACTGGCAAGAGGAAGCGCGGGCCCGCGAAGGATGGAAAGAGTGTAGGGAAGCCTTTGACCAGGAGTGAAAAAGGCCATCCCACTAATATTATAAACATGAAGTTTGTATGTATAGATGTTTGTTACTCTTTCACGCACCAACTACTGAATGGTATTCAGGTAGACTATGTCCTGGAATACCAAATAGGATACTTTTTTATCCTTGCAGTATGTTTCCTTGTGATAATTTTCCACTATCTCGCGGGCGAAACCGCTGGCAGCAGCTAGTATGTTATATTTTTAATACAATCCTTCGTATTAGTTATACAAAATTATATGCGAAACCCGAAACACGTGTCTAGTATTTTTATGTAAAGAATCTATATACAAAATGTCATAACTGTATCATGAAAAATCCCAAAGTTATAAGCTTGTTATGTTACCGGGTTGTCCGCACGAATACATAGTCACCGGGCCATCCGGGCGACTGAGGGGTTGTTTTGCTCTCGTACCCTCTAATATACGCTACCAACTGCCGTGACCTGTGTTGTACTTAGTGTCGTGTCCAACTTCTGACTTTTGAAAATATTTTTGGGAAAAATATAACATGGTGTAAAAATTATTGGAATCGATTCAGGTACTGATTCTGAACAAACTATATTCAGGTTTTGTACATACTAAAAATAATGTTGTCATCATCATCATCTGCCTGCCCTTATCCCGTTTTATTTGGGTTCGGTGCAACACGTTTTTTTCTTCCATTCTCTCCTGTCACTCGTCACGCTATCACTAACTCCCTTTTCTTTCATATCACTCCTCACACAATCCATCCATCTCTTTTTTGGCCTCCCTCTCCCTCTCCATCCATCCACATGTAAACTCATAACTCTTAAATAATAAAGTAGTTCATAATAAAAATTATGTTATAAAAAAGTAATTTCATTTCGAATAAATCTTACATCCAAACGCGTATGAACCTTTGCTGTCTCCGATTCTACGATAACTTTAGTACAGTTATAGTTTTAGTTATATCGTAATATAACAATGCGAAATCACAAGAACATTGAATAGCAAACAACGTATTATAAGTAAGTCGCGACACACTCAAATTATGCTGTAATTATATTGTATTGCTCGTAATATAGCTCCCGTACTTAGGCACGGAGGAGGAATGTTACAAAGACCGAACTTGTGCAAATTCTAATTCTTTCAAACTCAATTTTTACTTATTTTTTTTCCTACAAGTGCCCACTTATAAAACGGCAGAAGCTAGTGCACGGTTCCAAATGGTTTATTACCTATGGAGAAAAACTCACATGAAACTCCACGATTACTCTTTTAATAAAGTACCATATTTCTTCTCGTATTCTTACCATATTTCCATATGAGTGGAGTTATTTTTTTATTTATTTATATAAGTTATTCCACCTGATGGTAAGTCGTGATGCAATCATTGAAGGTGAGGCGCATTAGTTTATTATTAGATCGTGAAGACCGCAGCAGGTAAACTGTTCCAGTTCCTCGATGTACGCAGTATAAACGACCAGCCCCCCCGCCAATAAAAATTAATTTCACTTTGGTTTTTAGTATTTGTAGTTATAGTAGCAACAGAAATAAAGTGACGCCCATACAAGATGGTGCGGGAGAAACTCCGCCCCTGGGCCCCCCCGCTGACTCAGAGTCTCCGGCCCGAGCTCGTGGAGGGTGTGGTCGGCACTCTGTTCCCTACGCGGGGGGTACACTCCCCCCCGTCTATGACTCCGCCAACACCGGCAGTACCTGACGTGGACCACGACGACGACGACGATGTTCCAGAGGTGACCGAGGTAGAGATGAGAGTGGCGGTACAAAGGCTGAGTGCCAAAAATACCGCCCCAGGACCCGACGGCTTGCCTGGAAAAGCCTGGGTCCTGGCTATGGAGGCTCTCGGGCCTCGATTGAGGGGGCTCTTTAGCGCATGCTTGGAGAGGGGCCAGTTCCCGCTTCGCTGGAAGACGGGAAAACTGGTCCTCATAGCGAAGCCGGGGCGCCCTGCGGACTCTCCGTCCGCGTACCGGCCCATTGTGCTGCTCGACGAGGTGGGCAAGCTCTTTGAAAGAGTCATTGCAAACCGCCTCGTCGCGCGCCTAGCACGGGTAGGGCCGGACCTTTCGGACGGCCAGTTCGGCTTTCGCAGGATGCGCTCCACGGTGGACGCCATCATGCGCGTGCGAGCCCTCACGACGGGGGATGCGGTGTCCCAGGGCAGGTGTGTCGTGGCAGTGTCCTTGGACATTGCCAACGCCTTCAACTCTCTGCCCTGGAGTAGCATTGGAGTGGCACTCCGGTACCACCGGGTGCCCGACTACCTCTGTCGTGTGATCGAGGCCTATCTTTCAGAGAGGTATATTATCTACCCCGGTCACCAGGGAGAGTGGAAACGTCGAGAGATGTCGTGCGGTGTTCCGCAGGGATCGGTACTAGGACCACCCTTGTGGAACATCGGGTACGACTACGTGCTGCGCGGCGACTTCCCCGACGGGGTCAGCGTGGTCTGCTACGCGGACGACACGTTGGTCCTAGCGCGGGGAGAGTCGTACCGGACGGCGGTCGATCTAGCGACACGCGGGGTTGCGATAGTCGTTGAAAGGATCCAGCAGTTGGGACTCGAGGTGGCACTGCACAAGTCCGAGGCCATGTGCTTTCACGGCCCTCGGGGTGCGCCACCACCGGGATCCCAGCTAACGGTAGGAGGGGTTCACATCAGCGTCGGGTCGACGATGAAGTACCTGGGACTCGTCCTCGACAGCTGGTGGAACTTCAAGGAGCACTTCCGACGTCTGGCTCCCAAACTGAATCGGACTGGGGCTGCTCTCGGGCGGCTCCTGCCCAACCTCAGGGGACCAGACGCCTCCTGCCGGAAGCTCTACGCGGGAATCGTTCGGTCCATGGCCCTCTACGGGGCTCCGGTGTGGGCACCGACGTTGCAACAGCAACCGAGGGCCCAGCTGAATGCGTGCCAGAGGGTCATGGCAATACGCATGGTGCGAGGGTACCGAACGATTTCCCGCGAGGCGGCGACCCTCCTTGCTGGCCAACCGCCATGGGATCTGGAGGCAACAGTCCTTGCACACATGCACGATAAGCGCATGGAGATGCAACGCCGGGGCGAAATTCCGCTGCCGCGACAAGTCGAGGCATGGCGGACAGAGCTCCGGCGGGATCTCATGGCGAAATGGCGTCAGCGACTATCGCAACCTCGTTCGGGGCGCGCCACAATAGGGGCGATAAGGCCCATCCTTGAGGCGTGGCTGGAAAGACCTCACGGTGCTCTCAACTTCCGCACGACGCAGGTGCTTACCGAACACGGAAAGTTCGCTAAGTATCTGTTCCGGATTCGTGCGGAGGATTCGCCCGGGTGTCGCCACTGTGCGGAACACCCGGAGGACACGGTGGAGCACACTGTAGAGGTGTGCCCCGCCTGGGCGGAGCATCGCCGTGTCCTCGTGGGGGCGATCGGCGGCAGCGATCTCTCTCGCCGGGCCTTGGTTCAGGCCATGGTCCGTAGTGAGGAGGGATGGCAGGCGGTCGCCTCCTTCTGCGAAGCAGTAATGCTAGCAAAGGAGGAGGCCGACCGCATCAGGCAGAGGCAACGGGGCGCTCGCCCCAGCCGCCGCCGGGATTCCGATCCCGATTTCCGGCCACCGTAGGCGCGGGCTTGCGAACGGCGTGCAATGGGTAGCACGCTGTCCGATCGTCCGGTAACAGACCGGACCGAGCCCAAGTCGTCGACGGCGCGTTCTGTTCCCGCGCGCCTCAAGGAGTTGTCAGCAAACCGTAGAGGCCCAGCCTGCTAACTGCAGGCAGGCAGGGTCGAAGCCTGCTGGGGTCAAGGGCCGTTTTCTGAGAGGAAGGCTCAGCCCCGGCACTATAGGCAACGAAGGAATGGGGTAGGTTTTTAGTCAGTAAGAGTCTGACACTACTTCCCGCTCCGCCCAAGGGCGGGATTTGTCATTGGATGATTTTACCTACCATAAAAAAAAAAAAAAAAAAAAAAAAAAACAGAAATAAAGTATTTGTTAAATTTTTCAACTGTCTAGCTATCGCAGTTCTTGAGATACAGCCTGGCGACCGCCAAACGGACAGATAGCGAAGTCTTAGTAATAGGGTCCCGTTTTTACCCTTTGGATACGGTACCCTAAAAATATAGTTATATTACTAACAGACTCTTCAATTTTGATTTATACGAATAGATAAATAAACATCACGTTACGTCCGTTGGTCTCTGTCTACTATCTACTCCTGCAACATCCGTTGTAAGATATTTGCATAACAAGCGAATCGCTGGCTTGTCTGATCTTGTAATATTGCGGCACTATCAGCTTAAGGCGTTACTAGGCTAAGTAATCAAGTTCAACTTGCTACGGTTAGTTTGTTTATATTACCATAGTCGCCTTATATGCCTCACCACTTTTTAAAGTTCTGTATTTCAAAAGGAATAAAGCTGACCCCTTATAGGATCACTTTGTTGTCCATCTGTCTGTCTATCTTCAATCCTTTCTTTGATTCGGAAAAATCTTCGAAACTCGATTGGGGTCTTCTTCTTCTGGCTAGACCTTATCCCATTTATTTAGCGTCGGCCCTCCTGGTCCTAGTTTTCCATTGGGCACGATTTTGTGCCATGTCGGTGTCGAGGCGAGCTTCTTTAAGGTCTCTTTGGACCGTCGTCAACCAAGTGGAGGGTGGTCTTCCACGCGTGCGCTTCGTCGTAGGCAATTCAAGGGCAAGCTTTACCGTATGATCATCCGGGCGTCTTTGCACGTGACCATGCCACCGCAAACGCCTGTCAGCACACCGAAGAGACCCAGCCTGCTAACTGCAGGCAGGCAGGGTCGAAGCCTACTGGGGTCAAGGGCCGTTTTCTGAGAGGAAGGCTCAGCCCCGGCACTATAGGCAACGAAGGAACGGGGTAGATTTTTAGTCAGTAAGAGTCTGACACTACTTCCCGCTCCACCCAAGGGCGGGATTTGTCATTGGATGATTTTACCTAACATTAAAAAAAAAAACCGCAAACGCCTCTCTTTGACTTTCTCGGATATCGGAGCAACTTCAAAACTTCCTCTTATGTACTCAATACGGATTTTATCTACTAGTGTAACACCCGCTGACCAGCGAAGCATGCGCATTTCGGTTGTGTGCAGTTTATTTAAGTGCTGCTTGTTGGTTGCCCAGCATTCGGATCCATACAGGACAGCAGGTCTAATCGCTGTCTTATACAAGTGGCCCTTAACTTTAAATGGCTTTTTCCTATCAGACATGATGCCTGTGAGTTGTCTCCACTCAAGACTCGATTGGGGTATTGAACTGTTTATATAAGTTAGTTTGTATGGAACTATCAGTGTGCGAAAAAAACCATTTGAAAATACACGGTAAAATTTTGGATGTTTTAATCCCGCGGAGGGTCGATTATTTACATAAAACACTATCGATTTGTAAAGAGAAAATTAAAAAATAAAGTACTCTTACGTCGGATCTATTTCAGACCCTCTCTGTCTCCACCTGTGCCCGGCAATGCCAGTGTCACTATGAAAGTTGCTCACAGATTACCATAAATTGCGGCAACCGTTAACTTTACAGCAATTATCAACTTTTTAATAGTTGATAGTTGCCTAAACATTAGTTGCTCCATGTGCAAAGCTCCTTACATATCTTATTTCTTAAAAATCACAGTTTATAAGCATGTTAAAAAGATTGTACTATATTTGTCCATTCTGAGCTCTCTGCATTTGACAAGTCAAAGTGGCATCATTTTGTGAACCAACACCTTTTCAAATATGCAAGCTATGTTACGCTTCTGAGGAAAAATCTCTATATTTGATGCTTAGTGCATGCATCTTGATGCAGGAAGATTTTAGACTTGAATAAAATAGCGTCTAAAATAATGAGTTTGACAGGCCTGTTGGCCTAGTGGTTAGTGGCCCTGACTGCTATGCCGGAGGTCGTGGGTTCGGTTCCACCCAGGACAAATGTTTGTGTGATGATCGCGATCATTTGTTCTGTGTCTGGGTGTTATTTATTTATAATATGTATGTATTTAGAAATATAGAAGTATGTTTATCAGTTGTCTAGTACTCATAACATATTAAGCTCTGCTTAGCTTGGGACTAGACGACGTTGTGTGATAGTTGTAGAATATAAAAAAAAAGTTTATACACACATTAGCCAAAGAAATCTAAAAATATATAGAGTAACTTCGGAGAATATGGCACATAAGCATTTTTCGAAATAAAAATTAAATATTTTACATTAATAAACAGTTTTAAGTGGTTATTTCAATTTTAAAACGGCGCCCCTTCAATGTGCTGATGGTGATCACCGGGGTGGTTTTAGTGAGGTAAAAATCCCACACTCCCCGGACTTATCCCCAAAGTACGGGCGCCTTTTGAAGGCTTCCCCTCGAAAAAAAAAAAAAGGTACATACGAGTATTTAAGAGCAGCCAACTCGAGGTACATTTTTATACCATCGCTCCATCGCTCTTACGTGATTATGATGTTGATATTTTCTACTTTTAGATTACGTTATATTTATCTAGGCTTTTATAGAAATCAAAACATAAAATTTTGTAAAAGACCTCTGAAAATCTGCTATTTTACTTGACTTTTATCCCTCCATAATTTACTAATATATTAAAAATATAAAAATGTACTTTATTTTTTAATTTTATGATGTATAATATAATATATAAACCTTTCTCTTGAATCACTCTATCTATTAAAAAAAACCGCTTCAAAATCCGTTGCGTACCTACTTTTAAAGATCTAAGCATGCATTGGGACAGACCGCGGGAAGCGACTTTGTTTTATACTATTTAGTGGGTATAGTATTAGACATGCATAATATATTTGATATCACCATTTCACCCGTGCGAAGCTGGGGCGAGTTGATAGTATGTGATAAATAGTAACCAAGTGTTTAGCGTTAGGTGTGTACGAAATCATAAATACAAATTTAAAAAAAACAGTAGAATAGAATAGAATAGAATATCGTTTATGTATAAAGTGGCACATTAAAAGTAAAAAATACATAAAAACAATTATAACGCACACAATTGCATTTTTGCCTGAACTAGGTTGGACCTGTACGAGTATTTCAGGCTAGAGAGTACTAAAAATCTCAAATAATAAATTAACAATTATTACTTATATTAACAGTAAACTAACATAAAGTTTAAAATGAATAATTTCTTCATTCTTCAGAAAATTAGCCATCCGTCAACTTAATTAAAACAAGATAGCCCCATCTTGATAAACGTCTATTGGTTTGCTAATATCATTTGGCACCTACCAACCAATACCATTATCAGCAAATTATCTATACGATAACAATTTCATTGCCAATTCCCTCCCGCAATTACCTCAGGTAAGTCACAGCTCTCTGAGCTAAGTCTAGAAATCTAGATTACAATTCCATTAGATATGTGGAAGGCGGCTAAACGGTGAAGCTAAGGTGGGAAACAATATCTTTTCTATCAGATCTAGGGCCTAAGTCTGCTATTTTTGTAAATTCGACATTCCAACACAATCCTATTTTCATTTTAGTAAAAGTTCTTAATCTGCTAAATCAAAATGGTCAATCATTGGTCGGTTATTTAGAATGACTTTGTCGTATTCAGATAATATATCTAATGGTAAGTCACTAAGCAAAGGAACTGACAAAATTTTTGCAGATTACCCCATAAGTCAGAAATTCATTTGTCATTATGTACGAGATTACCATTTCTTTCAATGGTGTGTTAGTGATTGACTGTTGGAAAGTCATAGTGACGCCATTATATTAGTAGATTACCAAACATGTCAAAATCAACCA
Source organism: Leucania comma (assembly GCA_958295575.1). NCBI lineage: Eukaryota > Metazoa > Arthropoda > Insecta > Lepidoptera > Noctuidae > Leucania > Leucania comma. Next base: position 3,261,474 of record OY282484.1, read on the forward strand.
TGATGAAATCAATGATAGACGATTCTGACACTATTGTAATAGCAGACTTGAGGCCCTGAAATGTGTAGCCAATTTATGCGGGTAAAATGGTTTTTTTTTTTTTTTCCTTTGACAGTTTTTGTTGTTTTTGTACAAAATTTTATCGCCAAACTCTAAAGTTTGATGGTGAGATACGTCTGATTTTTATGACATTGATCAACACCAGTTTACAAAACAACAATCCAAAAAATACACATTTGCTACATTCTAATAATTTTGCTGTGAGCATTCAGCGCGTCCGGCAAAGTATTCGCGTCACTCGGACAATCCAAACATTCTATTAAAGTTTATTCTACGATGCCCAAGTAACGCGAGCACCCTGGTAGATAAGCTGAGTGTAGCATTTGCTCTGAAACAATTTTTTTTTAGTATAGTGTAGGTAACACTATATTAACAAATCTTGTCGAGAAGACAATTCTTCAGCTTCGACTTTAAAATGCCTAATGTAGATTAGTTAAAACTAATCACTTGTGTAAAAAACTTAATGTCCTTGAATTTTTGACCACCAAAATTTTTAGTCAGTAAGAGTCTGACACTACTTCCCGCTCCGCCCAAGGGCGAGATTTGTCATTGGATGATTTTACCTACCATAAAAAAAAAACACCAAAATTAAAAATAATAATAATTCAAAATATATTATATATAAATAAATAATCCGGACCGTAGAGGTGTCAATAACGTAAGGGTCGTCGTACGTCGGGTTGTCCGATGGCAGCATTGAGATAATGGAATCAAGTCATAAAATTCCCGAGCAAACTATCCAAAATGCAACCTGTAAAATACCGAAAGGCTGGCTCTTTATTGTGAAGGGTAACACTTTCGAAAAATGAGCATCACTGACAGGCGTCCGCCCCAACATTTCTTTGAGGCGCACGTGAAACATAACGCTTCGTTGACCCGGGCTTGGTCCTTACTGGACGGCTGGACGGTACCCATGGATTATCCGCGAATCTGCGCTTGAGGTGGCTGATCCTGATTTTGCGACACTCAACGCTGGGAGTGTCTCCGAGGCTGGTTTTCGCCTCACAGTTTTGCCCGATCACTCAAACTAAAAATCTATTAGTTCAGATCATAAACGTCCTTTCGTCTTACTACTCGACATACCAGCTTAACACATCTCCCGTAAGGCAGTCAAAGTCTAGATTAAAACTGCAAACTGTGCTAAAGTGACCTTCCTAACTTGAAGTATTACCACATAACTCAATTCGCCGATCCAACTTATGATTACCGGAGTATCGGGGGGTAGATGATCAAAAAACTTTTCTCGTTACAGCAGGCTGCTCATTTGACAAGTTTAGCCGTTTGCTTCCAAGTTTTTGGTAATACGCCCCCGGATATATTACCAAAGATAAGGCCGGACGAATGTTGGATTTCAACTATTTGGTTTTTAATTATGATTGATTTGGATTTCCTCAATGTGTCTGTAATGAGTGGTGGCCATATTATAAGAGCAAATACGTTACGCACTAATATCACAATCAGTACCTGGACTCGAAACTCACACATCTACACTACCTGTAGTCACTGATAAACAAGGACAGAGATAAGAGCCGGCGCTGTCGGGCAAGTGAAATAGCGTTAGCCGCCAAATGTCTGATCGCCGCGACCGGTATGTGAAATCGTGCCATATAGGCACAACTTCAGCGGTCCACACGCTAGAGGCGAGTCAGCTATCTTCCGCTGTTTTGATTTAATGCAAGGTTTTGGGGGTCCGAGAAGCACTCAGTGATCAGTTTTATTATGTTCCCACTGCTGAGACTCGGGCCTCTTCTGTAGGACAAGGAATGATAATCGAATAGAACCGTAATCTACTATTGCAGTGTCCTGTGCTGATTGGCAGATGTCACTTATCTTCAAATTTTTAGTTCTCGAGATATGCCAGTTGCCTCACGATGTTTTTCTTCAGCGTTTTAAGAGTTTATTTTTTATTGTTTCAAAGCTCGCGTTTGACCACTATCTCACCTGAAAGAAATCGACAATGTGTTCGACGATGGAGCTCTAACCTTGAAGTAACCTATTCACTCTTGACTTCAAAATTCCCAGGTTATAGATAGTTATCAGAAATAGTCTCCGTCAGGGAATTCCACTCCTTAGCTGTACGGACAATGAATGTGTTCCCAAAGCGTTTTGTGCGTATAGGTGGGATGTCCACCATGTACCGGAATTATTCTAACAAACATAAGTGGCAATAGGCAGGGCACATTGCGCGTAGAACAGATGGCCTTGGGCCGAAAGGTTATGGAGTGGCGACCGCGTACCGGAAGACGCAGCGTTAGAATGCCTCCTATAAGGTGGGCCAATGACCTGGTCAGGGTCGCTAGAGTCCGATACATACCCGGGAAATCGCGTTGACCTCAAATTCCGGTGGGCATAGCCATAGTGACAATTGACACGGGCTGTCAATTACAAATATATGGGCCGTGACACGCTGTTCAATTACTGTCTTGGTTTATGTATAAAGTTTTGACGATGTTATCTAACAGTGACTGTCGAGACATTTTGATGCTCTGTCGTATAAGTTCGTGGTATAAGTGCTGTGATCTCTTCCAGGCATAGCATAGCATCAGCCTTATAATATTCCCACTGCTGGGACTCAGGCCTCCTCTCTAGAAGAGGGAATGGGCCGTAATCCACCACGCAAGCCTAGTGCGGGTTGGTGGATGTCACATAGGTCTTCGAATTTTTGGCTCTAAGACATCTCATTCTCACGATGTTTTCCTTCACCGTTTTCAAAGCAGTGGTGATGAAATAAATTACACAAAGTAATGCGCCTGGCTAGGTTTGAACACGCGACCTACAACTCGTAAGTCAGGGCCGTTACCAATGCTCTTCCAGGCATAAGAGAGAAAAATTCTGCTGCCAATCAGCAGGTACCGTGACCAATCCTGGAAAAGAAGTATTGATTTTAAATTTATTTAGTTTAATTTATTTTAATGACATTTTGTACATATTTAATTTGTATATATGCCTATTAAGTTTTAATGACATTGTTTTGATTTAATAATTATTTAATGAAATTGTTTTGACTTATTAATTAGGTATGTAGTGATTTAATTCTGTTTTATTGTGATTTTATTTTAGTCTTTTTCATTATTTATAGTTGGAGATAATAATAAAATAATTTAAATCATTATACTTTGTATGAAGATGGCAATTGGTGTATTTTACCAGATTTAGATTATTACTATGTTATTGTTGTCTTACGGTTTGATGGGAAGAGGTGGATTAATACCAGTAACGTGGTTTAATGATCTATACCGTAAAATGGGGTGAATAGAAACAGAACTTTGGTTTGGTTTTTTACTTTGATACCATATTATCGGCTTCTAACAAAGCACCGACTTTTTAGAATAAAAATTTATTACTAAATTGATATAGTTAAACGCTGAAAAAATACTCGTATTCAAATATCGTGAAAACATCCTTAAAAGTTTTTAGTAGTCCCTGAGTTTTTATTCACCCCATTTTACCCGGTAGTCATTTCTTGGGGTGGGAAATCCTCAAAATAATAACACCTTCCGCTTCAGGTGGAACGACAGCAAATGTCAGACTTTTAGCGACTAAAACCTAGCCACGGTACGTAACGAACAATGCTACAGCCTTATTGCCACAGACAATTATTTCTTCTTCTTTTTCAAAATCGACTTCATAATCATTCCCATTCAACAATCACCCAATACCTAGTACTAAAACTAGGTCAGCTAGATCTAGAATCCTATAACAGCCTTTTTTCCGTTGTTATGTTAAACCATTTCAGGCGAGCCACTAATGGTTTGATTCGCAGTAATTTATCGTCCTGCCTAACATTTTGCTAATTCTTTTGCCGAGCGCCTGTATAGGTGGACAAGTTTATTTCCGGCCCTCGGAACGCAGCGATTTTTTTTTGTGCTTGATTGCAATCCCACGTAATGGTGCAATCGTTTATGGTCAGGCGGATGGTTAAGAGTATATTTCCTCTGGCCTTGAAGACACCTAAATTATAATCTGGCGGAAAAACCGCAGCACACAAATTTCTCCAGCCCTTCGATGTACGCACTACAAACGACGAAGCGAAACGCTTAGGTCAGACAGTAGCGTAAATGGAGGATATTTTTCATCTACACTGATTGTTTTTCAGTATTACTGTGTAATTTTTTTGAGAGCTGATGCGGTTTGCAGCGCAATAGAGAAGGCTAGGTATACTTGGAGTTTCCATGCATGATCCAATCAAAAGAAAGTCAAGGGGACTGACATAGCCCAAAGAAATTAAGTGGTACTGGATACACATTACTCACAGATATACAACCTTATTTTTAGTTCATGCGAATCTAAAACACATATCTAGTATTTTTATGTAAAGAAATGTTCAAAATTTCAAAACTCTATGATGGAAAATCAGAAAATTTATGCCAGTTATGACACCTGGTTGGCGACATACTCGTAAATACTTGATCATCGGGACATCTGGGCAACTGAGGAGTTGTTTCGCTCCCGCAGCCAACTGTGCGCTGGCGTCTAATGCTTGTTATGACCTGCCGTGACCTGTGTTGTACTTAGTGTCGGTGGTGTCCAACTTTTGACCTTTTTTTAAAATATTTTTGAGAAAAAATATAATATGGTGTAAACATTATTGGAATCGATTCAGTTACTGATTCTGAACAACTATATTCAGGTTTCACAAACTATATTTATATTAAAAATTGTGTTGTAAATAGTCGATAGGGACGAAAAGTTTTGGAGTGATGACCGTGTACCGCTAGACGCGCATTAAAAGGCCTCCTGCAAGCTTAACCGTGTCCCCGTGACAGTCGTGGGAGTCCGATGGATGGAAGATTCACAAGAAAGAACGTTTTGGCGACACTTTTGGGAAGCCTATGTCCAGCAGTAGTTAACTTGCAGCAGAAACGATGATGATGATGAATTACCAGTTTATTAACCAGGTCTAAATCTAGAGCCTCCTTATGATAAAAACAATCTTCGCACATATACGCACTTCGACCGCTTGGTAAGGTAATTATGTGTTTCTGTTCTAAGAATTCAATAGGTAAATATTACACGGCAAATCTTTGTTAGTAAAACATGAGGTAGAATAAATAAGAATATAGTTTTTGAAGTATTGCCGTCAAGTGCGTATAAATATTTGACAAATTTGTGACTTTGTGCATTGGTACCTTTAGTGTTCGGTACCTCAAAAGGAAAAAAAACAGAACGTTTATTAGGATCACTTTGTTTTCCGTCTGTCTATCTGTATGTCTGTCTGTCAAGACCCTTTATTTTGAGAACGCTTAAAAGTATCAAGTTGAAATTAAAACCATGTACTCAAGTCTGCGGTCCCTTGAAATTGTGACAAAATCAAAGTTCTAAGTTAACGAGGAAAAGGATACGGCAGTTTATGTCGCAAAAAACGTATATTTTGACACTCACAAAGATATCAAAATTCACAGGGTACTTCCCGTTGACTTAAAATTCTGAAATTTGACATGAAGCAAGGCCTTGTAGCACAAGTATAGGAATCAATCTAAAAACTGAAAATTTGTGGGTACGTCATAAAAAAACAAATAGTTTTTCGATTCGAAAAAATCTTCTATACTCGATTTGGGAATTGAATTATTTACATAAGTTGGTTGGTACGGAACCCTCAGTGTGCGAGTCCGATTCGTACTTTCCCAGCTTTTTTTGTTTTTAGGACTGCTTTACTTTATTTGTTTCTCGGCTATTGATCATCGTCCTAATGACAGCAAAAACCACTTTCCATCAGGTCAATTGTTAATCTTTGTTTTGTTATGGGAACACATAAAATAACTTCCCTTACTGTGGGTGAGAGGAAGTGTCAAATTTATACCTACTAAAACCCCTGAGTTGCTCTTTGCATACCAGAACTGAACTCTTTCAAATAATCCCGCAGCCCTAGCGAGATTCGACCCTGTTAGGCCCCTTCAGGTTTGCTAACACCTCTTTGAAGCGCACGTGGAATAATACGCACCGTCGAGTCTGGTTTGGTCCTTACCGGATGACTGAATTACCACCGATTTCTCATAGTCGGTAATCCCGCGCCTGTGGTAGCTGGAAATCACCCTGCTACTCCCGATAGGCGAAAAGACGTCTGTGGAGCTGGGTGCACAAGGATGTCCGAACCCTCAAGGCTGCAAAATGCCACCTAGCAGCTTAGGACTCGGTGGAAAGGCGTGTTAAATCCAATCTTCAAAGCCTTGAGCACTGGCATAAGGTAGCCAGCCTTTCGGTATTTTACAGGATGCATTTTGGAGAGTGTGCACGGGAATTTCATGACTTGATTCCGCCATCTCAATTCTACCATCGGAAAACCCGACGTACGGTGAGTATCCAGCCTTACGTTGTTGAAACATCTACGGTCCGGACTAGGCGTTTCGCCTCGTCGTTTTTCCGCGTACGTCGAAGGACTGGAACAATTTGCCTGCTGCGGTCTTCCCATCCGATTATAATTTGGGCGTTTTCAAGGCTAGAGTGAATAGGCTCTTAATAAACTAGTGCGCCTCATCATCAACGATTGCATTACTGCTGTCTATCAGGCGGGATTGCACTAGTTAATAACAAATAAAAAAAAAATTAAAAAAAAAACTTCCTCACTCGCATTACTGTTTCGGCAGAAGCACGCAAATGCTTTCTATTCCGGCAGAAGACCGGATGGCGAGCTAATGGTGTTTTTTAATATAGTACGGATCTCGGAATTGCTTCGCATGCAGTGTTGCTGCCCGATAACACGCTCCGCATCTCGCATGCGTATTTCATTCATTACAATAAATGCTTGTATGAAAAGAAAATTTATGGAAGCTACTTATTATTCTATATTAAAAATACCCTAGGTCAACTATCACCCTATCAAACGATTTCGACATTTTCCTACGTATTCAAAATTAACCCCGCCGAGCGGCCCAACAAAAGTAGTCGACCTACAGCACTCACCCCGTACATATCGTAATAGAATCGGCGCGGCCTATCTCCGTACAATTTATTGCTTAGCACGTATCGGCCTATTAACACGGGGCCTATTAACAGTAGTCCTATTAAAATAACACGATCTAGTGTGGGGATACACTGAGAGGACGTCGGATTAAGAAACAATGGAATACAAATGTAAAAGAAAGTCTGAAAATGTCTTGTTTGTTTGTAAAAGGTAATCTCTGGATATACACGGCTAAGTTTTGATCGTTATAATTACGTGGAGGGTTGATCCGGTACATGAAATTTATTTCATAAGCACTGCTCTCAAAACGGTAAACGAAAACATCGTGAGGATATCGGCATGTCCTAGAACCAAAAATTCGAAGACATGTCACATCCACCGACCCGCACTGGGCGCGCGTGGTGGATTACGGCCCATTCCCTCTCCTAGAGAGGAGGCCTAAGTCCCAGCAGTTGGAACATTATAAGGCTATTGCTATGCTATACTATGCTATGATTATATCCTATCTTTCTCTACATTTGAAAAGAGAAAACCCACTCGGTTTTTAAGTTTTACTACAAAAATATTAAGCTATTTTTAAAAACACATTTCTTCCTTGCATCTTCACCTTTACAAAAGACTATTTTTATTCAACATGTAGTCGGGAAAATAGTCTCTTATAATTTACATATAAAATAGATCTCTTATTTGCTAGACCTATTCATTTCGTGGTAGTACGAACTCACCTTTGTTACAAATTGCCAATTACTGGATGCAGTAATGTCACTGTAATTGGAATCTCGTCTAGCGTATGTAATTTATGAAAATATGTACAAAGGCTGTTTCATATTTATATTTTTATTTGCGTGCCAAGTTATCCTTAAAGACGTTACATTATATGCTTAAAGCGAACATAAAATTATGGACTCTGTAGGACACAGCAAAAATAAAATATATAAAATCGAATTAAATAAAAAAATGTTTGCCATACTTATCTCATAAAAAAAAAAAAACGACGGCCCACACTAGGAATTCCTCCTGTATCGTGGTTGCGTTCACAAACATGTAAACTCACATACCCAAGTCACCCAGACCCGAAACTTCTATCAGTAGGCCATAAAAATATTAGTTCCGTGCGGGAATCGAACCCGAAATACGCAGCACAGCAGTCAATTGACTGGCCTGTTGGCCTAGTGGTTAGTGGCCCTAACTGCTATGCCGGAGGTCGTGGGTCTACTTAGGACAAATGTTTGTGCGATGAGCTCGATCATTTGTTCTGTATCTGGGTGTAATTTATCTATAACTAGCGACACGCCCCTGCTTCGCACGGGTGCAATGGTGATATCAATATCTATGGTTGGTTTTATACTATGTAGTGATATGTATTTAATTAGAATTATATAAGTTTGTTTTTCAGTTGTCTAGTACCCATAACACAAACTCTGCTTAGCTTGGGACTAGACGACGTTGTGTGATAGTTGTAAAAAAAAATGTTGAGTATTTTTTTTTTACTACTATCACTGCGCCAACCGTGCGTTTATTTATAAAGTTAGAACTACATTTGTCGGAGAAGTCAATAGTACGGAAGCTTGACAACGAATTAATGTACGTGCCAAGTGACAGATGTCACTTTGACAGAATCTAGGCTGACGTTTGCACGAACCGAACAGATAAAAGTTCCGAAGAAGAGCGGGTCATTTGTCTGTCGACCGTCGCCGTCGTGTAAACAACATCTAGTTCGGAGACTGTTTCACGGCTCGTTTTGAAGTGAATACATAAAGCTTGCAACATATTAAATCAGTTTTGTAATCTGGAAAACTTTGTTTAGTGCTCGTTACCCAGTCATTGCCCACAAAACAGGATCTCATAAAAAGATTTCTACTGTCATTGTCCTCCTCATCCGATACATTAATATTATAAAGGTGAAAGTTAATGAGTATGTTTGTTATTCATCACGCTCAATCGGCTAAACGGATTTGATTGAAAGAGTGATGGCAGGCTCTCTAACAAAATTTTGCTGGCATATTTTCTAGCGACCATTGACCTGGTGGTCTTGAATCGAAAGAGACCTCAAGTTAACCGTCTTGCCAGAGCCGATAACCCAGGATAGTAGATCCGAAAGATTTATAATATTTCGAGTTTTAATAATTACTTACACGTACATTATTACATATAAATTGTTACTCCAGTATATTATTCTTTTCTTTTATTTCTTCAATATAATCGAATCAATCGTGAAACGTAAGATCAGAATTTCAAAACAAAACCAAAATGCTTAACTGTACTGAAAACTTAGTCCTAGCAGATGATAACCCTAGGCTAAACTACCATTGTGTGGCTGAATCTAGTTCTAGCCGCTACGATGAAGGGTAAACCTAGGTCTACCCATGATAAGTAGGATACACCTAAGTTTAACCGCACGTGGCTGGCTGCACCTAATTGTAGCAGACTAAAACTAGGTGTTGCCGCATTTTGGCTATTAGCCGTAACATATATAAGAAAGAAGATTTTTATTTTCCTTATTTATTTCATATACATTAAAGTTTTTTATAATTTTCATTAAACAAAAATATTATTATTGAAACAATATGGACCGGTCTTTGCTACCAATATTGACAATAACCTTTCTTGAGAAATTTGGATCTTTGTGATGTGAACCACTCTTTCCGGTCAGTTGTATTTCTTAATAAAGATTCAAAATTCAAAGCATTTTATTTCAAATAAATCATTTACAGGCACTTTTGAAAATTCAAGAAGTCGGTCTGTCAGAAAAATGATGCTAATTGCACATTCCAAAGCGTAGATCTCTATGGAGAAGAATGTGCAAGAAACTCCATGGACACTCTTTTCAAACTTGTTTTGTATTACAAATATCTCGGTTACATGTTGTAATACCGATTTAAACCCCAAAGCTTGTAGGAAAATGACAATAACAGCTACAAAAAACATTTCGTCTACTAAATGGACGTTCCTCGGGAGGAAATAACGTTCCTTCTCGATTAAACTAGCTGTATCAGTAATGCATCACAGTAAACATAACTGCTTTGGCTAACATTTATCATTCTCAACGTGTCTCTTCTGACAACGAAGCGATTGCAACTAGTGCAGAAATACTGGACAAAGACAAGTGTCCAGTACATCTGCACACTTTTCATACACTACTCTAAATAGAAGAAATAAAGGTGTCCTACTTCTTCATTGGACACACGTGGGCCATGGTGGAGGCCGGCTCATTGTGTGCCAAATAAAAAAGTTTGAATTTCAATTTTATTCAATTAAATTCTTCTACCTCTTTGTACACATTTAATTTGTATATATACCTATTAAGTTTAATATTTATTTGTTTTTAAGCAGTTGTAAAATGTTTTCTATCTTTCTTACTTTGTATGCTGCCCCCATAGCCAAGTCACAATAATTGCGTTTAGCGAGTTCGCTTGGAGTTGGCCACGCTCCCAACTCCTTTGTTTTGACGTCATCTCAACGCTTAGTCACGTGGTCAGAAAGGAATTGGGGCGTGGCTAACTCCAAGCGTTCACGCTAAACGAAACGATTGTAACTTATCTAAGGGGCTGGGCGCGTCGGACTCCACACATGTTTTAAGGTAACTAGACTTGTAGAGCTACATTAGATCCGCGCTACGCGATTTGACACGACGCGACTCTACGTACAAATCAGGCGTGGTCCACATGTGCGTCGATCTAATGTAGTTCCCACACTTAACTGTTCATCGGTAGTATAAGCTCCAGTGGTCACGAAAACTGCGAATATTTGGTTTTATGTCGGCCATTTTACCAAAATGGCCGCCTGCCCATTTGACTGCCATTCTGCGTTTGGAATGAACCACAGACATATTCAAAATGTTGTTTCATTTGAAAATTGGGACTCTGTCCTCAAAGCCGACTGCCGTAAATTGTATCGTAATTAAATTTACAGCTAAAAATGATAATATAAACTATCGCTCATCAAGAACAAAGAAGATAATCGAATGCATAAAGGTAACAGAGTTTGTTATCGAACTCCTCCGAAACGGCTCGACCGATTTTATGTTTTTTTTTTTGTCTATACTTATTTGGTAGTCCTAAGGATAGGTCGTAGACTACTTTTTCTACCCTTCTATCCACAACCCCGAAAAAGGTTCAGGCCAAAGTCTGGTGCGAGAGGGAACGGAATGCCTTTTATTGACTAAAATAAACCTGAGCTCCTTTAGCTGCCCACTGCTTTTTTTATCCTGGCAATGATCGCCGACAGGATAGACTGTCCAAATATCCGACATGGCTGTGACAGACATGTTACTGTCCCAATTCAATTTGGAATTTGTTATTGTTGACTGTATTTCTTGCGACTGATTAAAGGTTAATTTATTTTAATGTAATAAAGATATTTAGTTAAATTTTAATTTTATGCAATTTAATCAATTTATTGTAATATTTAATTTTTGACTGTCTAATATTATAATTGAAATCTATTGACATTTAATTTAATTTTAATCATTTCAATTTGTATTGTCTTGCCTGTATTATGTTTAAGGCTTGAAATAAATGAATTATTATTATTTGGGTTTCAAGAACTCGGTAACTCTTTCGAACAATCCCCTTCTTTTGAGGTGACAAACCATCAAATAATTATTCTCACGCTTTAGGTGGGACGAGATAGAGTGTCAAACTCTTACTGACAAAAATCCGCCTGGGCGCTTTGTGTTTCAGCGGGCCTAAAAACGTCACATGAGCAATTCATCTAGAGCAAATCATATTCCGAATTCCTAGCAGATCATAAGCAATTCTTCTAATTTTCGTAAAATGGTTGCATAAATTAGTCGAATCATACTCAATTCACTGCATATCAGAATCATATTCCTTGTATTTACAAGTTCCTATAAAAAAATATGATTCATATTATATGATTCTACAAAAGTGGCCTTTTTAGACCTGCAGGGCTACAGTAATTCTTTAGAACAATCCTTTAGCTAAGTGTACTCTCAACCTTTTTATTTATGTGGAAAGAATCAAACACAATAGAAATGTTCGGGTAAGATAATCAGAAATTAAAGCTTATGTGTTTCCCCTGATAAGAAAATAAAAGGAACCGAAACACACCGACTACCTTACTTTGTTACTTGAATTTATTAACGCATTGAGGTAAGAATGAAGGTGAGGGCATTGATTAGTATAGCTCTTGTTTTAAGGGCCTTTATTAATTAACTAATTTAAACGTGGAGCCTTGAAAGCTAAATCTTCGGGTAGAATCTTAAAAACAGTTGCTGAAATCTTCTGATTTTAAACATGAACTAGTGTGTTAATCTATCTTAATTTTTAATGAAAATATTTTTTTCGTAGCAAACTTTTATAACGCGGTATAGGTACCCATATAATTTACATCTACTCATCAAGACCTTTCCAAAAAATTCAAACACTATAGGGTTAGCTTATTGCGCTTATTATCGAGTTTCTATGGCCATCTTCTTGTGCAATTTAATTCATCGCCACTACTCTCGAAACGGTGAAAAAAACATCGTTAGGAAATCTTAATGTCCTTGAACCAAAAATTCGAAGATATATGACATCCCCCATCCCGCATTGGGCTCGCGTGCTAGATTACGACCCTTTCCTAGTGGAGAGGCCTGAGCCTTACTTCCCAGCCCTGCGTTCAAATTTGGGGTCAGTGTTATAACTCTAATGACGTTATCAAAGTAGATACTCTACACTCGCATTTTTGACCACGAACACATAGTTCAACTGTCCATAATAAATAAATAATAATAAAAATTGTTTATTTCTCCTCACAGTGATAAACTTATTCTAGGTTTTACATATATCCAGTTTTTATAAATCACAAGGTGAGGAGCTGGTGTCTGAGCTAGGCATAATATGGCTGTATAACAAATCACCAGGTCCCCACCCCACGGAAGAACAGAGTTGCTCAATGTCAAGCAAGTGTCATTTATGGCCACTTACACCAACCTACCCTGATCGGAGTTAAAGGTAGTAGGGATAACTCTAGGGTAGCTACTCGAGTTAGAAAAGAACGACCCTGGGTTGCAACTCGAAGCATTTTTGAACAGTTGGAGTAGCGACTCTACCCTACTCTGGTTATTTTTGAACGCAGGGCAGCATTTTAGGCCTGATTATGCTATTATGTTATGCTATAAAAAATTGGCTGCAGCTTTGCAGTTCTCTGCAGCAAAATTCAGTATACCTTTAATATCATAAGCAAATATTTTTGCGAAGCCATGTTGATTGCAAGTGGGTGCTTCACTTTTATTTCTTGGCGGTCTTCACAGACTAAACCAGCCATATTGAAACCGCATGCAAAATATGGTATTACGAAATACACTGAAACTGTGGCCAAAGTTCTTTCTTATCCTTTTTGGTATAATTCACGTTTGTCGGTTTTGAAGACCAAGAGTGGAAATTCATCAGATATCTACGTTTTCAATTGTATGAAAACGTATTTTCATACAATTGCTCTTAAGTATATGTTAAGTGTATGTTTGTCTTAAGTGTACGAGTATTATGATGTTATTACACATCTTTCACCAGATATTCTGGATACACAGATATCTCGTGGATACTATCTAGGCTTCTATAGAAATCACAACATTTTGTTAAACAATAATCCGGCAAAGACCTCTGAAAATCTGCAGTTTCACGTGGACTTTGGCCCTCCAAAATGTACTAATTTATCTTAAAAATATAAAAAAGTAATTTTATAGAAGCCTTGCACATTTTTTAAGGAACTAAGAGTGATTGGATGATTTCCCACCAAAACTAGGCTAGTGCCTTAAATACTGACGGGGGGGTCATCACTGCAATTTTGTGATAAGTCAATTGGCGCTAAGGAAATTAGCCAAGAGCACAAAAACAATTGGGTACAGTTCGCACAAAAACTAACCTCCACAAAAGATTCATATAAGCAATATCATTAAAGAGTTTAATCCCTTTCTTTTGTATAATGGCCGCATCTAGGTGTTAGAAGCAATTGGGAGCATTCGGTATAAACACGTTGCGTCGCTTTGTCCTGAAATCTTCTTAAATAGTAACTTTGGAATATGCGGGAGGTTATTCTTTGAATAACCGGCGCTGTTTCAAGCATAAACATAATAAGCGTAATCAGCCATATAGTTTACCCAATGTTGGGACTCAAGTCTCTTTTCTAGGAGAGAGTAGTTCCAAGCGTTGGACTGGAATCCTCAAAGGAAAATAAATTGTAACCATCCTAGTTGCATACTGTTGAGACGACTGCTCTCACAGCCGCGTGAACGAGGGGGGGCTATAAGTAATCATCAGCTGATTGAGCCCAATGAACTGTAGGTAGTTAGTACGCAACGACCGACAACTCCCTACAAGATCATTGACTCGTTTACTTAAAAAAAATAATTTCGTACATGCATATATTAATTCGAGTTTTAGAAAAAAGTACTTTATTTTTTAATTGTATCTTTATAAATCGATATTGTTTCGTGTACCGAATCGATCCTCCACGGGATTAAAACGACCAAAATTTAACGGTGTATACACAGAAATAAACATAAACATTCGTAGGTACATACAATTATATGCATAGTTGCAGTAGTCATATAACTACTGCTATCATCAACGTCATCTTTCTGCCCTTGTACCGTATCATTTGGGGTCTGTGCAACATATATTCCGCGATAAATTTATATACATACTTAAATCTTTTGCACTGCATATTACTATCGAACAACCACCCGGTACGGCGAATATCCACCCTTACGTTGTTGAAACTTTCACGGTCCGGACTAAGCGTTTTGCCTCGTCGTTTATACTGCGTACATCGAGGGACTGGAACAATTTGCCTGCTGCGGTTTTCCCGTCCAATTATAATTTAGGCATCTTCAAGGCTAGAGTGAATAGGCTCTTAATAAACTAGTGCGCTTTACCATCAACGATTGCATCACTGCTTACCATCAGGTAGGATTGCAGTCAAGTGCTAGTTTATAAAAATTAAAAAAAAATATCAGCGTTCCTTATTAGTTCCCGTATGTTTTCACCTAAAACGCTAGAAATTGGTGGAAACCCGTAAACGCTAAAGCGACGCCTACACTGTTCAACATAACGATGGCATTAACGAGAATTTGCGCTAACTACCATGCACTTTAGTGTCACCATCAGTTTAAAGGTTTTAGAGACAATTTCTATACATTTTTGTATCTGTATCAAGAATTAAGTCGGATGCGCAATTCGTAGAATTTTGACAGTCGTAATGGCTATTTATTTTAACTTATGCCCAACCAGGGATATGCTGTGACAGACGTTGAACAAAAAGGGTTCCGGGCTAGTCTTTTAGGAAGTCGCAGAACCCTCATTATGAACCGATGATGATCACTGGTTGTTTTAGTGAAATCAAAATCTCTGTACCCCTAGTCTTATCTTCAAAAAACCAGGCGCCAGTTGAAGGATTAATCTAGATAAAAAAAAAGAAACGCCAATACACAAATGCTTTGGCGGACTTAATAAGGGCCACCGATGCAAAAGTAAACGTCAACCAACTGAATTAAAAAAAAACAAAGATGTTTAATATCAGTCAAAAAAGAAGAATAAGTATTTTCAGAGATACCAGTGCCATAGATTATTTGTTTTATACCCATCGTGATCTCGTGACCACAGTGATCCCACCTGATAGTAAGCAGTGATGCAACCGTTGATGGTGAGGCGCACTAGTTTATTAAGAGCCTATTCACTCTAGCCTTGAAAACACCTAAATTATAATCGGACGGAAAGACTGTAGCAGGCAAATTTATTTATTTACACTTTATTGTACACCAAGATTACAATATACGAGTATATTATAAAAGGAAACCTTATAAAAATAGAAAAACATACAATCGGCGGCCTTATCGCACTCGGCAATTTCTTCCAGACAGCCCAGTATGGATAGAAATTGCCAGGACAGAAAATGGGGTTGCACTTGTTGCAAATATAAATATAAAAGCAAACAAATTGTTCCAGACCTTCGATTCTTATTATCTATTGTTCTAGTCCGGACCGTAGAACTTTCGATAGCGTAAAGGTGGATATTCGCGGTACGTTGTTTAAAATTTTAGGACAAATCCCAGCAAATGCCGACTCCATGGTCGTACTACGACATCGTAACACTGACGGAAGCATTACACCAGTAGTTGTTAATATACAGAGGATGTAAGCAGCTAGATACCCACCTACATATACATATATGTAAGCACATATATATATGATATTCGTTTGATACATTCGCGATACATAAATGATCCAATTAAGCAGTCAGCTTGCATCGGATAATCAGTTTAATGGAAACTAAACCTAGTGTACAAAATAGAATCTAAAATCCATACGCGAAAGTGACTATATTTGTTACGATTTAAAACCTAAACTAGGCTACTAAATAGATTTTGATGAAATGAAGTAAGCGGATAGTTTTTATCTGTTTTTTTTTTAATCTGACTTTAATTTTGTGTCTGTAATAATCGACATTCCCCCGGACGAAGACGCGGTCAAAAGCTAGTCGTTTATAATGATAAAATTAAAACATGTTATAATACTTTCAATAACAAATATTCATAATAACGGATATAATTTACATTTAAAAAATACTTGTCTAACTTTAATTACAGTAAAACCATAAAAACTGTTAAACTAATTGAAAATAAATTAAAATATGGCGTCGAAAAACTCCACATATTATTTATCGACAAGTAATATGCCAAAAGACTGACGGGATTGCCACTGTGTATGACAATGCTTTCTTTATCCAAGGAAAAAGTCAACCTTTGGCCACTGGAGGTCCCTGGCGCGTCCAGTGGCCCAGCGGCAGACGCCCTGGCCAAGAGGCTCAGGGAGTCCCTGGACGCGGAGGAGGCCCGAGTGTCCAGGCCCACGAAGTGCATAGATATGCGCATCATGGGCTTGGACGACTCCGTTGGGGTGGACGAAGTAGTGGCCGCCATCGTCAGGGCGGGGGGGTGCACGACCGACCAGGTCCGGGCGGGCACTATCCGCACTGACGGCACGGGCATGCAAGCCGTTACGGTTAGCTGCCCCGTGACGGCGGCCAAAACTATAACGGGGGAGGGCCGAAGGCTTTTGGTGGGCTGGGTCTCCGCGCAGGTAAAACTGCTGGAGCCCAGACCTCTGCGGTGCTACCGCTGCCGCGTGGGACACCACGCCGGGGCATGTTGCGCCGCGGAGGTGGACCGCAGTGACCGCTGCTTCCAGTGCGGTCAGCCTGGGCACAGGGTCGTCGAATGCCGCGAAAAGCCGCATTGCTACGCATGTGCGGCGGCCGGCAAGTCGGCTGACCATCAGGCTGGGAGCAGGTCCTGCGACCCCCCCACCAAAGTCAAGGCCAGGTTCCGGCCCATCCCCGGGAACGTCCTCACCGCCGCAGCCACCTCTGTGGCCGCCGCCGCTATCGCCGCCTCAACCGCCGCGGCAGTGCCCTCAAGGAGGGCTCCGGAGGAGACTGTAATGGACTGTCAATAACGGCCCCATTACGTCTCCTCCAGGCGAACATCAACCACTGCGCCCCTGCTCAGGATCTGTTGCTCCAGAGCATGGCGCAGTGGTCGATCAACATCGCCGTAGTCTCCGAGCCGTATTACGTCCTGCCCAGTGGAGACTGGGTTCAGGACCTAGACGGCTCGGTGACTTTAATCTCGTCGACCGCCGCCGGTACCCCGCCCCTCGAGCGCGTCACGAGGGGCCGGGGTTGCGTGGCAGCACGGTTCGGGGACATTGCAGTGGTAGGCGTCTACCTGTCCCCGAACAGATCTCTCGGCGATCTCCACATCTCCCTGATGGAGCTGAAAAACGTCGTCGTTGGGTTTAGGGACCTCCCCGTGGTCGTTTGCGGGGACTTCAATGCCTGGAACGAGGCTTGGGGTTCCCGGTACACGAACGGGCGGGGTCGGTCGGTAGAGGCCTGGGCTGAGGAGTCCGGCCTGGTCATCCTAAACCAGGGCTCTGTCTCCACGTGTGTGCGGATGCGGGGCGAATCAGTCGTGGACCTATCGTTCGCCAGCCCCGATCTGGCGCCACGTGTCGTTGACTGGCGCGTTATGGAGGGGGTGGAGACGTTCTCAGACCACCGGTACATCCGGTTTGACGTCTCCGCCCAAACCTCGACCGCGCCGGTCCAGCAGAGCCCTTGTGGTCCGCGGTGGGCGCTGAGGCAGATGGACCGGGAGTTCCTCCTGGAAGCCGCGACGGTACAGGCCTGGGTGCAAGCACCGGACAGGCCTGTCGACATAGACGTCGAGGCAGAGTGGTTCCGGGAGGGCATGTCGCAAATTTGCGACGCGGCAATGCCCCGAGTCCGTCCAGGACGTGCCAAGCGCCAGGTGTACTGGTGGTCGCCGGAGATTGCAACATTACGCAATGCATGCAATCACGCGCGGCGCCGGTACGCCAGGTACTGCAAGCGCCGCAACCGCCCGTCGGATGCGGAGGCTGTAGAGGCGGAGCTATACGAGGGTTACAGGGTGGCGAAGCGCACCCTCCGAGCGGAGATTAAGCGGGCCAAACTGGAGGCCCGCAACGTCTGGCTGGGGTCTCTGAATGCAGACCCGTGGGGACGCCCATACAAGATGGTGCGGGAGAAACTCCGCCCCTGGGCTCCCCCGCTGACTCAGAGTCTCCGGCCCGAGCTCGTGGAGGGTGTGGTCGGCACTCTGTTCCCTACGCGGGGGGTACAGTCCCCCCCGTCTATGGCTCCGCCAACACCGGCAGTACCTGACGTGGACCACGACGACGACGACGATGTTCCAGAAGTGACCGAGGTAGAGATGAGAGTGGCGGTACAAAGGCTGAGTGCCAAAAATACCGCCCCAGGACCCGACGGCTTGCCTGGAAAAGCCTGGGTCCTGGCCATGGAGGCTCTCGGGCCTCGATTGAGGGGGCTCTTTAGCGCATGCTTGGAGAGGGGCCAGTTCCCGCTTCGCTGGAAGACGGGAAAACTGGTCCTCATAGCGAAGCCGGGGCGCCCTGCGGACTCTCCGTCCGCGTACCGGCCCATTGTGCTGCTCGACGAGGTGGGCAAGCTCTTTGAAAGAGTCATTGCAAACCGCCTCGTCGCGCGCCTAGCACGGGTAGGGCCGGACCTTTCGGACGGCCAGTTCGGTTTTCGCAGGATGCGCTCCACGGTGGACGCCATCATGCGCGTGCGAGCCCTCACGACGGGGGATGCGGTGTCCCAGGGCAGGTGTGTCGTGGCAGTGTCCTTGGACATTGCCAACGCCTTCAACTCCCTGCCCTGGAGTAGCATTGGAGTGGCACTCCGGTACCACCGGGTGCCCGACTACCTCTGTCGTGTGATCGAGGCCTACCTTTCAGAGAGGTATATTATCTACCCCGGTCACCAGGGAGAGTGGAAACGTCGAGAGATGTCGTGCGGTGTTCCGCAGGGATCGGTACTAGGACCACCCTTGTGGAACATCGGGTACGACTACGTGCTGCGCGGCGACTTCCCCGACGGGGTCAGCGTGGTCTGCTACGCGGACGACACGTTGGTCCTAGCGCGGGGAGAGTCGTACCGGACGGCGGTCGAACTAGCGACACGCGGGGTTGCGATAGTCGTTGAAAGGATCCAGCAGTTGGGACTCGAGGTGGCACTGCACAAGTCCGAGGCCATGTGCTTTCACGGCCCTCGGGGTGCGCCACCACCGGGATCCCAGCTAACGGTAGGAGGGGTTCACATCAGCGTCGGGTCGACGATGAAGTACCTGGGACTCGTCCTCGACAGCTGGTGGAACTTCAAGGAGCACTTCCGACGTCTGGCTCCCAAACTGAATCGGACTGGGGCTGCTCTCGGGCGGCTCCTGCCCAACCTCAGGGGACCAGACGCCTCCTGCCGGAAGCTCTACGCGGGAATCGTTCGGTCCATGGCCCTCTACGGGGCTCCGGTGTGGGCACCGACGTTGCAACAGCAACCGAGGGCCCAGCTGAATGCGTGCCAGAGGGTCATGGCAATACGCATGGTGCGAGGGTACCGAACGATTTCCCGCGAGGCGGCGACCCTCCTTGCTGGCCAACCGCCATGGGATCTGGAGGCAACAGTCCTTGCACACATGCACGATAAGCGCATGGAGATGCAACGCCGGGGCGAAATTCCACTGCCGCGACAAGTCGAGGCATGGCGGACAGAGCTCCGGCGGGATCTCATGGCGAAATGGCGTCAGCGACTATCGCAACCTCGTTCGGGGCGCGCCACAATAGGGGCGATAAGGCCCATCCTTGAGGCGTGGCTGGAAAGACCTCACGGCGCTCTCAACTTCCGCACGACGCAGGTGCTTACCGAACACGGAAAGTTCGCTAAGTACCTGTTCCGGATTCGTGCGGAGGATTCGCCCGGGTGTCGCCACTGTGCGGAACACCCGGAGGACACGGTGGAGCACACTGTAGAGGTGTGCCCCGCCTGGGCGGAGCATCGCCGTGTCCTCGTGGGGGCAATCGGCGGCAGCGATCTCTCTCGCCGGGCCTTGGTTCAGGCCATGGTCCGTAGTGAGGAGGGATGGCAGGCGGTCGCCTCCTTCTGCGAAGCAGTAATGCTAGCAAAGGAGGAGGCCGACCGCATCAGGCAGAGGCAACGGGGCGCTCGCCCCAGCCGCCGCCGGGATTCCGATCCCGATTTCCGGCCACCGTAGGCGCGGGCTTGCGAACGGCGTGCAATGGGTAGCACGCTGTCCGATCGTCCGGTAACAGACCGGACCGAGCCCAAGTCGTCGACGGCGCGTTCTGTTCCCGCGCGCCTCAAGGAGTTGTCAGCAAACCGTAGAGGCCCAGCCTGCTAACTGCAGGCAGGCAGGGTCGAAGCCTGCTGGGGTCAAGGGCCGTTTTCTGAGAGGAAGGCTCAGCCCCGGCACTATAGGCAACGAAGGAACGGGGTAGGTTTTTAGTCAGTAAGAGTCTGACACTACTTCCCGCTCCGCCCAAGGGCGGGATTTGTCATTGGATGATTTTACCTACCATAAAAAAAAAAAAAAAAAAAAAAAAAAACCTTTGGCCACGGAAAGTGTCAACAAGTCGTTTCTACAGATCTTTTTATACAATTTGTCTTTCAATTAGTTTAATAGTTGCGTAAATTACAACAAATAAACAATTTTAGATTGATAACTTCATCCAAATCGAGTGACCGAGTCAGACTTTAGATTTATTTTAATTTTTCTCTAAATTTAGATACAAAAAGGGACAAAATGTCCCCTAACATGAAGCGAACAACGCTTTCAAATTGTCTAGCAACATGTCCCGCGTCACATGAGTGCATCACAAAATTTTGGGGTACTGTTGTAGCGGCACGTACATTAAAGCTTTAGATACATTAAGGAACAAAATATCTCAGAAAATGAAGCAAAACGCTGTCAAATTGTTTAACAACACATCCCACCACACATCAATGTTTCGCAAATTGTTAGGGGACAAGTTGCGGGACACTGGGCAGTGTTGCAGCAACATGTAGATTGTAGCCTCAGATGCATTAGAGATAGGTGTCAATAGGTAATGGTGCCAACGAAGCCTGAAGTTGTTGAGTAGTCAATTGCTTGGAGCATTAGGCGCATCTCTATTGCCCTGCTCTGGGTAGAACGAGAATCAGACTTTTACTGACTTAACGTTTTTTTTTTTTACGATAGGTAAAATCATCCAATGACAAATCCCGCCCTTGGGCGGAGCGGGAAATAGTGTCAGACTCTTACTGACTAAAAACCTACCCTGTTCCTTCCTTGCCTTGGTTCCAGGGCCCTGGTATGCATTTTCATACCTTCCCAGAGCCCCAGACTAGGCCTCGACCCTACTGGGCCCCTACGGTTTGCTGACAACTCCTTGAGGCGCACGGGAACAGTGCGCGCCGTAAACGACTTGGGCTCGGTCCGGTCTGTTACCGGACAAACGGACAGCGAGCTACCCATTGCCCGCCGTCCGCAAGCCCGCGTCTACGGTGGCCGGAAATTTGGATCGGAGTTACGGCGGCGGCTGGGGCGTGAGCGCCGTTGCCTGATACGGTCAGCCTCCTCCTTTGCTAGCATTACTGCTTCGCAGAAGGAGGCGACCGCCTGCCACTCCTCCTCGCTCCGGAGCATGGCTTGAACCAAGCCCCGGCGCGAGAGATCGCCTCCGATTGCCCCCACGAGGACACGGCGATGCTCTTCCCAAGCGGGGCACACCTCTACCGTGTGCTCCACCGTGTCCACCGGGCGTTCCGCACAGTGACGACACCCGGGCGTCACCTCCGCACGGATCTTGTACAGGTACGGCCCGAACTTGCCATGTTCGGTTAGTACCTGTGCCATGCGGAAGGTTATGACGCCGTGAGGCCTTTCCAGCCACGCATCAAAGAGGGGCCTTACCGCCTCAATCGTGGCGTGCCCAGACTTAACCGTACCCGTATTAATTCAATTAACTTTTGCGTTCCAGAGCCGCTGTACCTCTTTCGAAAATTAACTCAACCCCCTATGAGTCCCGTGATTTGGGAACGTAAAGAGCAAAGAAGGAAAGGAGATGTCAGCCAACCGTAGGGACCCAGCAGGGTCGAAGCCTACTGGAACCACAGGTTGAGCGAAAACGAAACCCGGTGCAAGACTTTTACTGATTAAAACTAAAAAATACTCACTCCTGCTCCTTCTTTGCCTTCGTTTCAGGACCCCGTGGTTCACTTTCGCACAACCGGTGGTCCCGATAGTTAACGGGTGGTCAGACCAGTCGAGTCCGGATGGGCCGACCTACCAATTGCTCGCCGTCCGCAAGCCCGCGCCTACGGTGGCCGAGAATCAGGATCGGGATCCCGGCGACTGGTGCGTGAGTGCCACAACTTCGTGCGTGCACGAGCAGCCTCCTCCTTTGCTAACGTTACTGCTTCGCAGAAGGAGGCGACCGCCTGCCACTCCTTCTCGCTTCAGACCATGGCCTGTACAAAGGCCTGACGCGAGAGATCACTGCCGCTGATCGCCCCCACGAGGACACGGCGGTGCTCTGCCCAAGCGGGGCCTAAGCGGGACCTCTACCGTATGCTCCACCGCGATTTCCGGGCGGTTCACACAGTAGCAAAACCCGAGTGTCACTTCCGCACGAATCCATTACAGGAACCTCCCGAACTGACCATGTCCGGTGAGAACATGCGTCATTGCGTCATGTGGAAGGTGAGAACGCCGTTAGGTCTTGCCATAATTATGGCGTGCCCACAGATTCCCTGCTGGAGTCTGTGTTTCCTGATACCTACCACCTCGCAACGATCACAGTTCCTCGCCATCTTCATCTAGGTCATCCCGCCATCTCCTTCATGGTCTACCGTGGCCTCGCGTCGCTGTGTCTTATTATAGCATCAATCCTGTGTTTTTCGGACCCACACTTCTTTAGATATGCGCCAAACATGTACTGCCCAATTCCATCAACAATGAAAATAATAAACTAACACCAATATTTGTTTACAGGACAGGCCATGATGGATAGTCAAAACAGAAAATTTTATATAAAAACCTACAAAAAACAGCTTTCAACATGAAAGTTTTCATACAATTATATTACCCCGGCTAAGTAATTGCACCACGGAGCGCAAGGAAACTGAAGTATAAAATTGCTCTACCCACAACAAAATCTAATTATGAGAACACAAGCCGGTTTTTAATAGAACGCTAATGCAGGCGAAGGCGGGGAAATAAGTTGTGTAACTAAGTTTATTGGTAGACAAATTTGATGGTTTTTTTTTTGTACATTTATCAGGGTAAACTACTTGTAACTGGTACTAATTTAGTATCTAGGTTAGATATTGCATTATTGTATCGACAAGAAATACGTTACCGAGGTATTTAAAAGAGTTGTGGCTTTGACTTAGCATTAATTAAGCCAGTAAATCCCCTCTTTCAGGAATGGCTGGAAAGACCTCACGGCGTTCTCACCGGACATGGTAAGTTCGGGAGGTTACTACACTGGATTCGTGCGAAAGAATCGCCCAGGTGTCATCATTGTGTGGACCGCCTGGAGGACATGGTGGAGCATACGGTAGAGTTGTACCCCGCTTGGGCAAAGCACCGCCAAGTCCTCGTGGGGACGATCGGCGGCATCAACCTCTCACGCTAAGCTCTGGTACAGGCCACAGTCTGATGCAAGGTCGGATAGCAGGCAGTTGCCTCCTTTAGCAAAGCAGTAATACTAGAGAAGGAAGCAAACGGCACTCACGCCCCAGCCGCCGGTAACCCGACCCCGATTTCTAGCAACCCTTTAGGCGTGCGCTTGCGGACGGCGAGCAATAGGTAGCTCGTATTCCTCATGCACCTAAAGGAGATGTCAGTAAAACTGAAGGGGCCCAGCAGGGTCGAAACCCTACTGAGACCTCGGGTTCGCTTCTGAAAGGAAAATCCGGGGAGCTGGAAAGCAAGGCAATGAAAGAACATAGGAGTGGGTTTTAGTCAGTAAAGTCTGACACGCCCTCTTGCTCTACCCTAGAGCGGATGAAATCATTGGATCATTTCCCACCTAATAAAAAAGTACTTTCATAAATTTTACCGATTTAAAACTTATTTCCTTGTGTTTTAGCAATAGGCTATTAGACTGTTTTTGGAATCGATTTCATATTATTAACACCCGTATTTATAAAGAAGTAATTACTTGTTACAAAGTAAAATCTCATTATGTCATTACTTGACGTTACAAATCTCCATTCAAAATTCATTTTTTTTCTTAACTATAGAATACAAATTGTTACATAAGTAGTTACTTTTACTCAAGTAATTAGTTTTACTGGTTTAAAAATACGGGTGTTACCCTCGATTTCTGATTTAAGCATTTGAAGTTGAGAATTACTCAAACTATACTTTGGCCTGCAAACCTGTCAAAATTTGGCATTTAAGTATGGTTTGAGTCGTTATTAACTCAATATACTCAATTCGGAAACCCGCCATACGTCTTGTTAAAAGAGATTAGTGAAATAAGCCGCCAAAACGCCATATTTGACAATACTCGTCAAATTGAATTGTATTCGGAAACGTCACACGCCAGTAAATAAACAAACGCACTCAAAGGAATAGTAGTAAATGACCGACATATTTACAGACTTTTGACGTTTAAAATCGTTTAATAAAAATAGATTCAGAAAACGGATGCTCGTTCTCAAAAACATGGCGCTAGGTAAAATAAAATAAAGTTTATTTCATATTTTTTTTATAAATAATCCAAATCGCTTTTAAAACCCATAGTCTATGCGGATGGCAACATATATGAACTTATTTTTCATAGTAAATATTAAAAAAAATATATATATGCTTTTTTTAAGCTGAACGCTCGGCCGTGGCGCATATTTCTCACAAAGTGTACCAACTAATTTGTTAATCCTTAATTTGCGCCTTTATCCGGCAATAAAACATTTTTCTTTCTTTCTTTCTTTTGCTTTCATACTGTCAAATAGCCTATTGCATCCACTGACGAAGACCAACATTTTTTTAAATAAACTAAATTAATTAAATGAATAGCTTTTTTCATTCTCCATTTCCTTAAGGTTCTTTTGACTTGATAAACAAAATCTCGAGTCACGTACGAATGTAATACGCTGAGCACAAAAGGTTTTATGTCAATAGGACTAGCTATTTTACGTCAATCTGACTAAACAAATATACAGGTTTTTCCTGTTTTCAGACGCTTTAGCCAATTTTCGGAGGCGTTACTGTCACTTGGTTTTAAAATATTTTATCGTTAATTGGATTGTTATTTCATCAATCGAAAAAGTGATTCAATAGGGTAAGACGTTCTGAGAGGGTTTTATGGATGTTTTTTTAGGGTTCCGTACGTTTAAAGGAAAAAACGGAACCCTTATAGGATCATTTTGTTGTCCATCTGTCTGTCTGTAAGGACCCTTTGAAATGCAAAAGCATATACCTACTCAAGTCTGCAGTCCCTTGAAGCTGTGAAAAAATCAAACTTATAAATTTAACGCCAAAAAAGATGCGGCCGTATATATCGAAAATCATAGGGTAATTCCCGTTGCCCAAGAATCCTGAAAATTGGCAAGGTCTCATAGCAAAAGTATAGGAAAATGTCTGAAAACTGTAATTTTGTAGTAACGTCACAAAAAAGAACTTTTTCTGATTCGTAAAAACTTTAAGATTCAATTCGGAAATTAAACTCTTCTCATAGGTAAGTTTGTACGGAACCCGCAGTGTGCGTGTCCGACTCGCACTTGCCCGGTTTTTTTTTTATAATTAAGCGTCTCTAATAAGCACTCTGGCCATGGGATTTTAATGATTATAATTCCGTTTGTATTTTTTGCAGTTTTCAGCAATAGATAGAGTGATTCTTGAGAAATCTTTTTTTATTGGAGTTACGAAACCCTATAAAAACAAAAACAAAATCCTATCTCCCACTTTAAACCTGTCCAAAATGTCCAACATTCACATCCACCCAATCGTCCATTAAATAGTACAGTCCCATGAATATTTAATTCCATCCTACTCGGTCTCTCGGAATGCTGTCCACCCTCCTTTGAAATATTAGCGTGATAGAAAAAATCAATAGACGATCCTGGCGGCTTAATTGAACGACCTGGTAAAGCTGCCTTAAGTGCTTCTAATCCTTATTGCCTTTTAGCTAGCGTAAAATTGCTAATGAGTGAAATCTCTATTCTATGAGCGGAGCTCTAAAATGCCGTTTTTTGAAAGATTTTTAAGTCTAGAGTGAATAGATTACTTCTACGTAAGAGCGCTCCATCGTCGACCGTATCGTCACTTTCCAATTGGTGAGATAGCGGTCAAACTCAAACCTATCAATTATAAAAAAAGGTAAGTACATTTATAATATTGCACACATTGCCCAAACTTCACTGTTTTTGAGTTTTTGTAATGAAAATAGAGATGTCTGCTAAATACTGTAGGGATGGGATTTTTTGTTTTTTTTTTGTGACTAATCATAAACTATCTTCTCTCGCTCTGGGCGATACAAGAAGGACTGTTAGACTTTTACTAACCAAAACTGAGCCATGTTTCTTCAGTTATCCTTTTGAATTTCAGAACGTGGTGGCTCTTTCACACAATCTCGGAGCCCTGGAGAGACTGGAAACTAGTGCGTGAGAAGAAGAAGGGTTCGTTTTCTGAACACTACTGTTACATGGTCTAGCAAAAACTGTTTGAAGACAACAATTATATTCCTATTAAATTGAAAATCTTCAGTCCTGGACACACAGAGTCCATAAGGCACACAAACACAACTAGTTAATGACTTAAATTAAAAAAAATTGGGCAAGTGCGAGTCAGAGTCGCGCGCTGAGGGTTCCATACAAACTTATCTATGTAAATAGTTCAATTCTCAAAGATTTTTCCGATTCGTAAAAAAAGTGTTTTTTTCGTGACGTAAACTGTTTTCAGATTTATTCCTATATCTGTGCTATAAAACCTTTCTTTATGCCAAATTTTAGGATTCTGAACGAGAAATAGCCTATGAATTTTGATTCCTCGAGCGTGTCAATATATATATTTTTTCCGACATAAACGGCCATATCTTCTTTTTTTTGTAACTTAGAAGTTTAATTTTTTCACAGCTTCAAGGGACTGCAGATTTAAATATATTGTTTTAATTTCAACTCGATACGTCCACGCGTTTCCGAGATAAAGGGTCTTGACATACCGACAACAAAGTGATCCTATAAGGGATCCGTTTGTTTCCTTTTTACCTCAAAAGGAAAAAGCGAAAGCCTGAAAAGAATAAAAAAATAAAACATTGCACTGCATTTTATAGTCTTTATAGATCATGCAACCTGCAAAACATCTCATGACAATTCCGCCAAAAAGCGGCATCTTACCGCTCACAGGCTACACCATACCTTTGGACAAAGCATCCCGACCATTGTGCGGTGTACTACAGAATGAGATCTTATTATAGATTGCCGGTTCACAGGCAGTAATCGATCTCCTCTAGCCAGATAATACCTTTAATATCGCAGAGGTTGAATGGCTCTCTTTGTGAGATATTCTACAATACTGAGTTGAAAGCGCCATCTTAGGGCTTTTTGTGTGCGATAAGTTTTTTTTTGTGTGTAAATCGTGCGTGTAAAGATGTTCGAGGTTTGTATACTCGTGTATTCTGTTTCGTTTGAAGGATTTTTTTGTATTTTTGTCGAAAAAACCCTTTCGTTTTTGAATATGCAATGTTCATTGATAAAATCCCTAATTATGTAAGTAGCTACTAAACGTTGACGACTAACTTTAGCATTAGCATTAACGGCCTTGTAATGTTCCCACTGCAGAAACTCAGACGTCCTCTCTAGGAGAGGGAATGGGCCGTAATCCACCACGCGGCCCCAGTGCGGGTTGGTGGATGTCACATGTCTTCGAATTTTTAATTTTAGGATATGCCTGTTTCCTCAGGAGCTGTGCTGTGTGTGGGATTCTCGGAATTTCGATTACTAAAATGAAATAATATAATTCAGTGTTTTCATATCATAGGAGGACCTATACACTTTGCAAATGGACTAAACAAATTAGGCCAATGATACATAGAATAGAAGTACATAGGATAGTAGAATCTAGATATTGAGTCCAATTCGATATGTTCCACGCATGCCTGAAAGAGATGTCGAAAAACCGTAAGGGCCCATCAGGGCCGAAGCTTACTGGTGCCATGGGTGCGAAAGGGAACCCCGGGGTCCTGGGACGCAAGACAAAGAAGAAACATAAGAGTGAGTTTTAGTCAGTAAAAATCTGACACATCCCTCCGCCCTAGACCGGGAAAAGTCATTGGATGATTTCCTATCTAAAAAAAAGTATTTTTCAATACTCGAAAACCTGCTCTTATCCCACCGCTTCTAGGCAGACAATGAACTTTTTTTCGCACTAGTGCAGAAAATTGCGGTTGCTCGCCCCCGCTACAATTTTATTGTGATAAAATTGTTTTTCGTATCAAGTTGAGGTCGCGTCGACCCCCAAGAGCTGTAAGTGTATTGAATACCGTCGTTTGACACACGTTTTGCACTGGTATCAAAATTACTATATTACACGCTATTTTTTAGAACAACAAGTGTATCATGAATTTAAAAAAAGCAGAAGCGTATGTTATTTTACCATTTCTCAAAAGTATGACGTATCTGTCGCAAAATACAGCATCCTTTTAAGAGGTTGGCCCGACAGAGTTTACCGAAATTTCCTCGGGGACATAAACACCAGGATAGGCGACATGCAGCGTGACCAAGCCACGGTGCAATGCTAGTATAAAAAAATATTAATATGTGATGAAAATATGTAGGACTATATAACATATTTTTAGTATATTATTATACGAAACCTGAATATAGTTTGTTCAGAATCAGTAACAGAATCGATTCTAATAATTTTTACACCATGTTATATTTTTGCCTAAAAATATTAAAAAAAGTCACAAGTTGGACACCACCGTGACTATAAATTACAATACAGGCCACGGCAGGTCATAGCGGGCATTAGACACTAGCATACAGCTGGGTGCGGAAGTAAAAACAACTCCTCAGTGATTTGGTGGACAACCAGGCAACATAGCAAGATTTTAACTTTGTGATTTTTCATGATACAATTATGATATTTCGTACATAGATACTTGGCATAAAAATACTTGACCAGTGGTTTTGCATATACGAATTCGCGAAGAGGATATATCTGACATCATGGCACAAACGAATATTATAGATCCAGTACTTGATTCTGGACACCCCAGTGGTAGAATTTTTCTTCGACTTTTTCCTGATTTAAAAAAAAATCAATTTGCCAACCCCGAAGACATTATTGGTAAAAACAAAAAAAAAAAAACAAATTAATTGAAAATTATATGTTTACTTATTTATTTATAAAGACTTCATGCACATAACAATGTACAAAGGCGGACCAGTTGACTATAGGGTGGTGCAGAAACTTAACATGGTAGGTGCAACTAATAAATAGACAAACAGAAAAGAAAAAAGAAAAAATAGAATAATAAATACATACTTAGAAACATACAAATAAATAAGCAATGTTATTGTGAAAAACGAATCCAACCAATCAGTGTTGTGATTATTCTGCCAAATTCTTGCGAATGAACTCACATGCCTTCACCTTAAAGGAAAATCGGCTGGTCGCCATCCAGAGGGAGCACATTCCATAGTGATAACGCCTGGACAAAAAAAGGAGGAGTGATAAGCCCAGAGCGGTTAATTAATTACTTAATTAAAGTCATCGGGGTAGATAAAATCGTTA
Organism: Leucania comma; assembly: GCA_958295575.1. Lineage (NCBI taxonomy): Eukaryota > Metazoa > Arthropoda > Insecta > Lepidoptera > Noctuidae > Leucania > Leucania comma. The sequence goes on from OY282484.1 coordinate 3,291,581, forward strand.
TTCTAATCAAACCCGATAATATTTTTTTTTTAAATAAATAAACTGTGCCGAAATACATAACTTTCGTGTACAATATAAGTCAAACGAGATCCAATAAGAGCTAATTGGTGTACAAATGTTACCTATTCATATGAAGCTAGTCGGAACATATCCAATGAATAGCATATTAAAGCAGCTTGCAATACAAACCTCACTTCAAAGCAAATAAGCTTGCCAGGAGCTTTTAGATCCAGATTATGATTTAGTAAATCCTCATAAGTGGAGGAAATATGATTGTTAGATTATTATTTTTTTAAGGTTCCATAAAAGTACCCCAAAAACAAAAATCGGACCCCTTATTGGATTACTTTGCTGTCCGTCTGTCTGTCGATCAAGACTTTTTATCTCGAGATCACGTGGACGTATTGAGTTGAAATTAAAACCATATACTCAAGTCTGCCTTGAAGCTGTGAAAAAATCAAACTTCTAACTTAAAAAGATCGGTCCTGCTAAGCATTGGAATTGCACAATTTAATTCCACCAAGTCCGTTCCATCATCGGACCACTAGAGGTACGGCGTTGCACCATCGGCACATAGTGGACATCCCTCCCATACATACAAAGCGTTTTGGGAACGCACTCATTATGCGTACAGCTAAGGAGTGGGACTCCCTGCCTTTAGTGTTATGGCCTTAAACACAGGTTTAAATTAACCTAGATTGGGTGGTTCTCGGACCCGACCCGACTCCGAAGGGAGTTTCCTTGCGTGATCGAATCAGAAATGAAGATATCCGCAGGAGAATCGCCATAACACGAAGAATCGCCAAACTAAGTACACATTGCACAGGGGTATGCTAACATTTCTTTGAGGCATGTGTAGAAGACTACGCACCGTTAAAGACGGGCTCGGTAATTACCGGACGGCCGGACGGTGAGCTAACCGTTGCTTGTCGTCCGCAAGCCCGCGTCAGCGATATCCGGGGATTACCCTACGACTACCGACGCCCGGGGCGTCTCCTGTACTGGCGACTAGGGCATGAGGATGTTCATTCCCTCACTGTTGGGGCTCTTTCACTAGCTTTGCAGAAGGAGGAGACCACATCCCATTCCCTATCGCTCCAGACCATGGTCAGAACCATGGTCGTCGCCACCTTGCCTCCACCAGGACACGGTGGTGCTCCACCCAAACGGGGCACACCTCCACGCGTGACTTCCGGGCGGTCTGTACAATGCTAAAACCCTGTAAAATGTTCCTAATTGATGCATAGGATGATGGCTGTGTCTAGCGTGTGGTCATGGGACTGTCAGCTCTATTTCCTAAAATCCTATTTTGCATAGCACAGATGGCACGTTCCATATGATTTTCCGTCTGAATTTCAAGTGTTGGCTATTATAATATTCTGTGAACATGATGCATTTTCGGTAGATATTTCGCTAAACTGTTAATTGCTTTCATAAGAAAGAGTTTGGTATCGTTTTTATTTCCAATCTGCATGGTTCGCATATATTTTGACCATTACAAAAGAGACTTTGACTCCTGAGTTTGTTTAGGCGTTTTTTCTCTGGGTAGTCAGCTAGGAAATATCGGCCTCATCTAGTTTAAATTGACGAAAAAATTGACTTTTAAAAGGGTTTTTGTTAACCTATTCATTTATCATTTCATAATAGTTTTCTTTTTTTCAATTTATCTTTGTAGAAAAATTTTGTGGATTTGCATATTTCTTGAAGCCTTTGTCCAACAAAGAACGTCTTTCAAAAAATCTCTGTTTTTCAGAAATTATAATGATATATCTTATGTATGTCACAATATACTAGCTTAATTTACCATTCAATACAAAGTTTAGCATTTTTACTAAACGGCGAAGCCATTTAATTAGCCGCTCAAATTTTTGTCAGTCATACAATTAAACGGGTAGGTAATTAGACCAATAACGTTTAATTAATTACCTAGCCCAGAAATGTGGTGCAGCTCGCTGTCCGACCGTCCGGTAACCATCCGCACCAAGCCCAGGTCGTCGACGGCGCGCACCGTTCCCGCGCGCCTCAAGGAGTTGTCAGCAAACCCAGCCTGCTAGCTGTAAGCAGGCAGGGTCGAAGCCTACTGGGGCCAAGGGTCTGCTTCTGAAAGGAAGGCTCGGCCCTAGTATGAAAGGCAACGAAGAAACGGGGTGGGTTTTTAAACAGTAACAGTCTGACACTATCTCCCGATCCGCCCAAGGGCGGGAGATGTCATTGGATGATTTTACCCACACCAAAACAAAAAGAAAAGCCCAGAAATGTGTCAATTTGCAAATTTATTTTTGATTTTCCTTCATCCAGCAATGGACTTACGAACATCGTCATCGTAAGAAAGTTGAGCCGACGGAACCTCGCTGCGGGGAGCTATTATTTCTGTCTGCAATTTAAGAAGGAAACTAACATGAAAGGGATTACGGGGGTTATAGTGAAAGAGCAAAGCAAGTGAACGATCCCCCTTCAATGAACCGTTCCGTGCAGAGGTGTCCTGACTTTATTTCGTCATTGATATCTCTCACCGTTGGGCGAAGCGGGATATACTGTCACACTTTTACTGACTAAAAATTCATTCCTGTTCCTGCATTGCCTTTCATACCAGGGCCGAATCTTCCTTTCCAAAGCAGACCCTTAGTCCCAGTAGATTTCGACCCTGCTGACATTTTGAGACGCGCGTGGAACAATACGTGCCGTCGACGTCTTGGGTCCGGTCCGGACGGTCGAACGGCGAGCTTCCCATTTCTCGCCGTCTGCAGGCCCGCGCCTACGGTGGCCGCTTGCTAAGCCATTTAGTCATAAGTCTAAGCCTTTCAAGTTAATTTAACTTCATAGTTGAATGCGGTATTAGCAAAACGTGACTCAAATAACTTATAAACTGTTTTAATAAATTTTCCTGACATAAAAGTAACCAAAATTATACCGTAATACTTACTTCTTTTTATCCAGGATAAAATTAAAGTATTCATCAAAAATTCTCGAACAAAAAGTGGCTTGATGCCTTCCCGACACCTTCTTAAAAGTTTAACTTTGACAATATCGTAAAAATGTAAACAAACTCACGTACTGAGGGAGGGAACCGAGAATAAATAGTGGCAGAAGGTTAGCTATGCACAACGAGTGACGCCTATTAAATAAATAAAAATTAATATCCACCAAAGCGGAGAGGAAAGGAGACGAGAGGAGATGTGTTTGAAAACCAATCCGATTTCGTTATTTCCACATCTCTTCTTCAAAAAAAAAAAACCCTGCACCCCGCTGTCTTCTCCACGCACCTCTTCTCTCACAGCTCACATCTCCTCCCCGCTTTGGTGGAAGTAACTTCGTTAATGCCAGCTTCGCAACAGATCTCCTCTTGGCTCTGGTGGATATCAAGCCTAAAACATACACAGTGCACGCACATAGACACGAACGTTCGGAGATCTGAAACAAATGATGAGTAGAGAGGAAACGTGAACTCTGGATCCATACTGGACAGATCCAATGGGAGTAGTTGGAGGAAGCCTATGCCAAAAAGCACACCGTAGTGAGGGTTAGAACCTCATTTATTTGATAACTGTTAGTAGGAAAATACGTAAAAAAGTAGGACTGCGCTACCTTCGCTTATAGCTTCTCGTAAAACTGAAAGTATTGCGTGTGATTGAGCTCATTATTTAAAACTGACTTTAAATGGTAACTGAAGAAACATGAGTGGGTTTTTAATCAGTAAACACTTCCACAGGTGGAGTAAGAACTCCACTCAAAGTGGAAGACATTATTTGATGACAACCAAAAAAAAAAAATACTTGGACACTCCCGAGCATAGTCAAATTCTACCATTGTTATCGATTGCAAAAGCCCAGAAACGTAATATAAGATTAACATGGGCTACAGAAATGTCATGTCAATTTTAAAAATGTTTGATTCAAAACATGTATTGCCCGCTTTGGTAATAAAATTGACTGGAATGACGTAACGGTAAACGTCCCGATCCTGTCATGTCGTGATACGAGTCCACTTCAACACGGCTCTCGACTTCCTTGTATTCATGTTTCACATCTGTCAAGCATTCCATGAAGGCCAACGTTTTATTCAGACCTTTGACAAAAGTCATCGCTGATAAAATATGATTTTTGTTTCCAACCCCTTCTGTTCATATCTATTTAGTGAATGAAGTATGGAAAGTCCGTGAAATGCCCGCTAAGGCTTCAGCTCTTAAAACGTCCCCTTACAATATCGTATTATTTATTTAGGACGCGCTGTGGTAGAGAGCTCTTGCTGTTAGGGTTGTCACTGTGCTGTGTGCGAAGTTTTAGTTAACTTTGCCTGTCTGATGAAAATATTGGATAAAGATATTTGTTAAGAGTACATACAGAATGTTTTAATAGAAAAATTAGACTGAAGAATCGCCAAACTTAAGAGCGGCTAATCCGAGGGACATTTTCATATAACCGCTCTTACGTTATTTGATGTGATGATTTTATTACAAATCGTTTATCAGATATTTTGAATACACAGATATTTAAGTGGATATCTAGGATTCTATAGAAATAAAAACATAAATTTGTGTAAAACTAATCCAGTGTTGACAACTAAACATCTGTTATTTTACGTGAAATTTTGCTTTTCTCAAAAACTTTTGAGGGTTTTAAAAAAAACACGTATCTCCTGGAACAATTTTTGAGAAATATTCGCGTAAATCACTGAATTCCGGAATGCTAACAGAGTTTTCAGGCGTTATCTCTTTTTTCGCGTTGCCTATTCATCAAACATCGCTTTGAATTGTGTTAGTTGAAGCAGTAAGCTTTTAAACCATGCTCGACGTTGATGATAGGTGAGTGGGGAATTCGCCCTCTTAAGACGCAGTACCTCCTACTGGCTCTCACATTGCTCGCAGGACAGATGGTCTATAGGACCGAAACATTCTGGAGTGGCGATCGCGTACCTGAAGACCAACAATACATAATACAAGTGACAAGAAACATTTAACTCAGATATTTGTAATACATAACATGATTAAAAAAAGTGTACCATGGAGTTTTCTGCACATGCTTCTTCATTGAGATCTACGCTTTGTAATGTGCAATTAGCATTATTTTTAGGGTTTCATACCTTAAAAGGAAAAAAACGGAACCCTTATAGGATCGATTTTATGTCCATCTGTCTGTCTCTCTGTCAAGACCCTTTATCTCAGAAACGCGTGGAGTTGAAATTAACACCATATACTCAGATTTGCGGTTCCTTAAAACAGTGACAAAAACAAACTTCTAAGTTGACGGAAAAAAAAATATGACCATTTATGTCGGAAAAAACGTATATTGCATGGGTGCACTCTCAAACATGTAAACTCACATACACAAGGCACCCTGATCCGGAAAACTTATCTGTAGGCCATACAAATATTTGTTCCGTTCGGAAACCGAACCCGCGATCCACACGGCAGCAGCCAATCATTCAAACACTGCACCAATCACAGATCAGAAGGCACCAATCATATTTTCGACAACGAATGATGGGTAGAGTAGTAGGTAGAGTATAGAAATAGTATACTTTAAATTTTAAATCTCTAGTTTAGTACACAGAATTTTGGACTGTGAAAAAGATGGATGAAAAAAGATTGCATGTTGCGGATATGAGAATGTTGAGATGAATGTGTGGTGTGACGAGAATGGATAAAGTGAGAAATGATTATATAAGAGGAAGTTTGAAAGTGGTGCCAGTGACTAAAAAGTTGATGGGAAATCATTTGTCTTGGTATAGTCATGTGAAGAGGAGGGATGTAACGCATGTTACTAAAAGAATTATGAGTTTACATGTAGATGGATGGAAAGGAAGAGGGAGGCCAAAGAAGAGATAGATGGATTGTGTGAGGAGTGATATGAAGGAAAAGGGAGTTAGTAATAGTGTGACCTGTCGGACAGAGTGGAAGAAAAAAACATGTTGCGTGAACCCAAGTAAGACGGGATAAGGGCAAGAAGAAAAAGAAGTACACACAACTTTTGTTAAGCTTCAAAACGAAGCTGCGTCATCCCTAGTGCGTTGGACAAAGTCTGAAAATGGAATTCAACTTGAAACTCAATTATTCGTTGAGATATCGTACTATTTATACCTGCACGATACCTCTTCATGTTTGCTTTCTTACTATCTTAGTTGTTCCTACCACAATTTTATTTTTAATTTTGATTTTTAGCTGTCTATACCTATTAGATTAGGCGCTGGAAGGAGTCTCAACTTCTTCCAGCGTTTGAATTGAGTGTACAAAATATGAGGACCGCATTCTGTGCATATAGAACTCAGACAAGCATGCAGATTGTGATTCTGGATATTACCAGGAGCTTTATTAGCCTGTTTTTTACACCCTTCTAATGATGGTATCTCCAGGAGAAACAAGGTTATGGACAACGCCCGAAGAATCGCCAAATTGAAGTGGTAATGGGTAGGACACATTAGAATAGAATAGAATAGAAGCAAAGCAGCAAAGGTCAATGAGGCTGAAATGCTCTGGAGTGGCGGTCACATACCCGAAGATGCAGGGTAAAAAGCCTTTCACAAAGTGGACCGATGACCTGGGGACGGATTTTTTTTTATGGTATGTAGAATCATCCAATGACAAATCCCGCCCTTGGGCGGAGCGGGAAGTAGTGTCAGACACTTACTGACTAAAAACCTACCCCGTTCCTTCGTTGCCTATAGTGCCGGTGCTGAGCCTTCCTCTCAGAAAACGGCCCTTGACCCCAGCAGGCTTCGACCCTGCCTGCCTGCAGCTAGCAGGCTGGGCCTCTACGGTTTGCTGACAGCTCCTTGAGGCGCGCGGGAACAGAACGCGCCGTCGACGACTTGGGCTCGGTCTGGTCGGTTACCGGTCGATCGGACAGCGTGCTACCCATTGCACGCCGTCCGCAAGCACCTGGGGAGGGATGTGAGATGCACAGAATCGGTCGTTGTTGCGACGTCGACAGGGGAAGTGTATGTCCAGCATTGGACGTCTTCCGACTGAAATGATGAAGATGATGGAACTATTTACCGCCGCCGTGAGACACACAATCTTATCACTTTTATTTTTAGGGTTCTGTACACAAGATCAAAAAAGAGACTCTATTGCTAAGACTCCGCTGTCAATCTATCTGTCACAAGGCTATATCACATAAACCTTCACAGTTAGACAGTTAAAATTTTCTGTTGCCGTTGTAATAACAAATACTAAAAACAGATTAAAATTAATATTTAAGGGGGGCTCCGAAGCAAACGTGATTTTTTGGCGGTTTTTTGCTACGGACGGTTCGGAACCTGTCATGCGCGAGTCCAGCTCACACTTGGCCGGTTTTTTTTTTGTTTATTTGTTTTCTACATACTTGTTTCTAAATTGTATGTGTCTGTGTGCTAAATAAACATGTCTTCTTCATTTAATTCTTTGGCTTTCTATCTTAATGTTTCGACAGAATCCTAACTTAATTCAGAATTTCTGAACCCTGAAAATTTCTCTAGAAGAATAGGTACAGTGCAACAGCTGGTTCAAGGAAAAAAACCTTCCAAAGAGTAAAATCGTGCGCAAAAGCTAATCTGCCCTGCACTACTTTAGCTGAACTTTGTAACCCGTAACTTTTTTAATTAAATCTAAGTTCACATTATTTTAATGTGTTGGCACTCTTCCAAAGCGAATCTTTGTTGAAAGGAATAATTTCCTTATTAGTACTGTGGTGGGTTTTTTTTTTTTTTTTAACGTTGGTAAAATCATCCAATGACGAATCCCGCCCTTGGGTGGGGCGGGAAACAGTGTCAGACTTTTACTGACTAAAAACCTACCTTTCCATTCCTTGCCTTTATCCTGGGGCCTTTGGTGACAGTCTCACATAACCTTTGGCCCCAGTAGGCTTCGGCCCTGCTGGACCCCTGCAGTTTGCTGACAACTCCTTGAGGCGCGCGGGAACGGTGCGCGCCGTAGACGACCTGAGCTCGGACCGGTCTGTTACCGGACGGACGGACAGCGAGCTACCCATTGCCCACCGTCCGCGAGCCCGCGCCTACGGTGGCCGGAAATTGGAATCGGAAACCCGGCGGCGGCGGCGGCGTGTCCGCCTTTGCCTAAGGCGGTCGGCCTCCTCCTTTACTAGCATTACTGCTTCGCAGAAAGAGGCGACCGCCTGCCACTCCTCCTCGCTCCGGAGCATGGCTTGAACCAAGCCCCGGCGCGAGAGATCGTCGCCGATCGCCCCCACGAGGACACGGCGCTGCTCTTCCCAAGCGGGGCACACCTCGACTGTGTGCTCCACCGTGTCCACCGGGCGACTGTGGTGGGTGGAGGCGTAATCAAACAGCTTCTATACTTATTATAATATTATATTGTTATTTGAAGCAATTAAATTACATCATCATCATCATTTCAGCCAAAAGACGTCCACTGTTGGACATAGACCTCCCCCAAGCGTCTCCACAATGGCCGATCCTGTGCGTCTCGCATCCATCGAACTCCAGCGACCCTGACCAGACCATCGGTCCACCTTGTGGGAGGCCTTCCAACGCTGCGTCTTCCGGTACGCGGGCGCCACTCCAGAACCTTTCGGCCCCAACGGCCATCTGTTCTGCGTGCAATGTGCCCAGCCCATTGCCACTTAAGTTTGGCAATTCTACGCGTTATGTCGGCAACCCTGGTTCTAAAAATTAAATTATTAAAATTACATTCCTTAAAAAAATACTTTTATATATTTTCGATTTTGTCATCATTGACAATCTATCACAAAAATTCTCTTTCAATCTTAACTTCTTTTTTTTACTTAAACCTTCAAACTTATTTCACCGTACCAGTTTGCATTTTACCCCGGCATATGACCTGTTTGGTCGCCATAGTACTTAGTAGTATATGAACTTCATACACTACTAAGTATGAAGCCACGGTTGGCGCAGTGGTCGAGCGATTGGTTTCAGCGCTGTGTGTCGCGGGTTTGATACCCACGCGGATGCTATATGTATCTCCACCACCCTAAGTTGCCTGGTAGAGAATGCCTAAGGCATTAAGTCCGCCTTTATACCTTTAGTTGCTTAAAGTTTAAATAAAATAAATATTTGAAATAAAACCTTTTGATTTAATTTGATTTGAATCTTAGCACTGCGCGCTCAGAAATTCCTGGAAGCACTAGACCAGCAAAACCCACATTTTGTTATTACGATTTGGTAACAAAATACGGTTTTAGTATAATTAAAACATTACCTTTAGCTCTCAGGTTATAATTAAAAAAGGGTTTTTGTTATTTTGAAGCTGACGTGAAATTAATACTGGCTTATATTATTATACTGTCTGTACAGCGGACTTTGGGAGTAATTTTATACTGACGTGTGGGATTTAATAATGCTGGCACATGGGTACATTGTACATATGATAAATGATGGTTGATTTGACATATTTATAATTAGTTTTTTTTCTCTTCGGGGCCTAATTAAACAGACTCCTTTTTGATTAGTATTATTCGCATCTCAAAATTTGTATTGCCTTCTAAATTAGTAAGTCTGAATGATTCTATCTGAGCCACTATTTATGGTCTATGTAAGCCACTTTTTGGGTGGGTATAAAAAAACTGGGCAAGTGCGAATCGGACTTGTGCGCTGAGGGTTCCGTACAAAATAACTTATGTAAATTATTCAGTTCCCGAATCGAGTTTCGTAGATATTTCCGGATCGAAAAAAATTTTTTTTTGTTTGTTTGGTAATAACCGTTCCCTTGTAAGATCACTTTGTTGTCCGTCTGTCTTTCTGTCGGTCTGTCAAGGCCCTTTATCTCGATAACGCGTGGAGGTATCAAATCGAAATCATTGAAAAAATCAAACATACATAAATTTCGACACTCTCGAGGGAATCAAAATTCATAGGGCACTTTCCGTTGACCTAGAACCCTGAAATTTGGCATGAAGAAAAGTGTTATAGCACAAGTCACAAAAAAAAAACCTTTTGTGATTCCAAAATTTTTACGGATATTAGATTTGAGAATTTAACAATGTACGTACACTTACCCAGTTTTTTCGACTTTAAATACCATTCATACCATTTTACTTTTTTTTTTTTATTTGCGTGACAGTGTGTACCGGAAGACGCAGCGATGGAAGGCCTCCTACAAGGTGGACCGATGACCTGGTAAAGGCTGCGGGAGTCCGATGGATGCGAGACGCACAGGACCGTTCATTGTGGCGACATTTGGGGTAGACCTATGTCCAAAAGTGGTTTTTTTTTTTTATGGTAGGTAAAATTATTCAATGACTAATCCCGGCCTTGGGCGGAGCCGGAAGTAGTGTCAGACTCTTACTGACTAAAAACCTACCCCGTTCCTTCGTAGCCTATCGTGCCGGGGCCGGGTATTCCTTTCGGAAGTTAACCCATGACCCCAGTAGGCTTCGACCCTGCCTGCCTGCAGTTAGCAGGCTGGGCCTCTTCGGTGTGCTGACAGCTCCTTGCGGCGCGCGGGAACAGAACGCGCCGTCGACGACTTGGGCTCGGTCCGGTCGGTTACCGGACGATCGGACAGCGTGCTACCCATTGCACGCCGTCCGCAAGCCCGCGTCTACGATGGCCAGAAATCGGGATCGGAGTCCCGGCGGCAGCCGTGGCGAGCGCCCCGTTGCCTCTGCCTGATGCGGTCGGCCTCCTCCTTTGCTAGCATTACTGCTTCGCAGAAGGAGCCGACCGCCTGCATGTCCAACAGTGGTCGTCTTTGGGCTGAGATGATAATAATGATGATGATGATGTGGATGAAATACGCCTCAGTCATACTTTTTTTTGTCCCACTACTTGGGGATGCCTATGTCCAACAGTGGACGTCTATCAGCTGATATGATGATGATGATACTTTTTTCGTACTATTGCAAGAAACATAAATGTCCCAAATGGCGTTTACAGTTTAAGTGTGATCAAAAATGATTGGGTAAACCCAAGGATACATTATATACCCGGAGCTTGTTCCTTCGGGACTATTTTCTAACTTCACGGAGTCGACGCCACTAGCAGCAGTTACTTAATATTATATTTAAATACGAAAGTTTGTAAGTGTAGATATTAAAGAAAGGAAAAAAGAAAACTTCGTTTTGCACACATATACACTCAATGTAGAGACAAGTAAATAGTAACATATATTAAAAACAATAACAACATTGTCTTTATTGTAATCTCTCTCTATCACTGAACGGTTTGCTGGAAGAAAACTCAACTCTGAGTTCTGAGTTGGCAGATAGGTTACGAAGGAACGGGGTAGGTTTTTAGTCAGTAAGAGTCTGACAGTACTTCCCGCTCCGCCCAAGGGCGGGATTTGTCATTGGATGATTTTACCTACCATAAAAATAAAAAACATAACTCTGAGTTAAGCTCGCCTATGTACATGACCTTTACTGTCCATTTTTTATAAGTTGTCGTAGCGTACAATAAAAAAATAAAGAAAACATTGTGTGTAAATAGGTCCAGTTCAGCATAGTGCCAGATACGTAGTAGTTGCTTAATGTTTGTTGCTTTTTCACGTTTCAATGGCTTGATTGATACGGATTTGGACGATATTTGTCACAAGTAGACCATGTCCTGGGCCTTTAGGATATTTTTATCCCAAGTGTACATTTGCTGTCAAATTCTTTAAAATAATTAGAATTTGTTAAAGACAAAGTAACTATACCTATAGATCATAGGAATCCGATGGATGCGAGACGCACAGGATCGGACATTGTAGGACATAGCTCCCCAGGTCTAACACACAACATCTTTTGGCTGAAATGATGATGATGATGATGATACCTGTGTGTTTGTGTACCCAAAACTTATTACTTTTTAAATTTGTCACTGGCTAAAACAAACCGTGCTAAACCGAAAACAAAAAAAAAAAAAAACTTCACAAAAAATTACTAAGTACATAGGTAAGCTGAAAACACAAAACAATTATTCCTAACCACGAAAAACGGTAGAAAACAGCAAAATGATCTCCCAAACACAATTAATTTCGCGTTTAAAAGCATCACAATACGGTCCCGTCCTTTTAAATTTATATAATTATAACCCCAAAATATTGTTACAAAATCCATTACCAGAGGAAGAAAGTGGAAAATTTTAATTAGAAAATATAATTGCAAATAGGAATTAGGCGCTTGTAACTCAATTAAGTCGCAAAGCCGTTAGACATATGAATTAAACGTGTTGCACTAACCGGGTTGCGAAACGAAAATGGGTAGCGTGGCGAATTTCGACATGGCGAACCTTTGCGATCGTTTTTGTGTTAAGTTTTTCTGAAATTAATGGATGTTGAATTTGGTGGGGATATTGTTTCATTGTTTACAACATGTAAGACTATAAATGAATATGACTAGAAATGAATATGTTCAGAAATAAATAAACTGATTTGCTTACAGCTATTTTGAAAATAGGTTATCACGCTAATCACACTACTATTATGAAAAGGAAAGTTTGTGAGTGTCTAAATGTGTCTGTGTGTGTATAATACAGGGTAAACCATGTCCTGGAATAGCAGCTAAGATACCTTTAATCCCAAAAGTTTGTTCCCTTGGGATAATTAACTACTTACATACGGGCAAAACCGCTTTCAAAAGCTTGTATATGATTTTTTAATCTGCAAATTCTTTATAAATAGATAAAACTAGTGTGTTTCCATAAAAAAAAACGCACTTGTTTAAAAAAGTGAAGGAATTTTTAAAAGGTTTAAAAAAAACACAAGTCCTTTTTAAAATATTAATAATATAATTACTAGACTTAGTATAAAAACCAAGGCAATAATAAACTTGAAGCTCTAAACCCGCCTTGAACTTTTGTGTGCATAAAGCATTTAATAAATGAATCAAAACCTTCCAAACAAATGGTCTTAAAATATAGAACTGGGAAAAGTTAACCGCAAAATTTACATAAGCTGACATTGACATTCACAAGTACTCATCAATGGACAGTCATACAATCTTCACTTTCATACATAAAGTACACACAACGCATGATGAATTGACGACTTTCATGTTAACCCCAACCACAGCGCAAATCCAGGGAAAACCGTACCATTCTTTGTCGCACTGTTACTCACATTTAAGGTAGGTTTCCTGTTCCCTCTTAATTTGTATTCTATAGCCATCCAAATAGGAGTGACTAAGGCCAATTCACAATCTCTTTTCTCAAAACTAGTTAAATTTGGTTTTTAACCCTTGACGCAAAAAGAGGGGTTGTATGTTCAACCGCTATATGTGTGTGTCTGCCTATAGTACCGTAACTCTTAAACGGATCATAACATCTGCTTTGAGCTGTAACTGATTTTGAAAAAATAAATATGATGACAAGTTTACTCTTGTCATATCTAAATCAGTCAGCCATTTACAAAATAGAGAGGAACGACACACATTCTATTCTGTTAACTGTCAAGTTATCACTAACATCCTTTTCTTCCATACAGTGATATGAGTGTGAGGTGTGCCTCACATAATCCATCCATCGTCTCTTTGCCCGCCTTCCCCTCTTTATCCATCCACATTACAAAACTCAGCCACCACATGTGTATATAAAGAAATGTTAAGAAAACAAAATATCGAATTGACATGACACTGATGTAAAACAAATAAAATTGCAATCAAAAAGACAGAATCATGGTGAGCAATCCATATACTACTGTATAACTTGACAATTAACAGCAGTATATCAGAACAATGCTCGACACACTATCCAGTCTACAAAAAACCGAAAAAAAAAACCGTAACGCAGCGTTCTCAATTCTCGTTCGCCATCAATTTTCGAGTAAGCGAATAAAATATTCATATTCGACAGCGCCCGCCAACCCCAGCGGTCGCTAATGAACCAAATACGAGTTATTATTGATGACCAGGGACCCAATTCATCATTCGTTGATCAACTTACCAAGTTACCTGTGACTCCTGATGGAGATAAACCTACCTGGTTAGTTTGTAATGCCTGTTACTGAATTGTACTGAATGCAGCGTTATTTATTGTCTTGAATATCGTAACTTAAGCTAACAAATTTTTAAATAGATACTCTAATACAAAAGTTGATAAACTGAAGGAGATGTCAAAAATACGCTATAATTCCGAATAAATTTAAGCGTCAATATAATATACCTTATAAGCGAGCTTATTTATTACGTTACTCGATTATGATTAATTAAGAATTTTTCAGTACTCCGCTTTTTTTAAAAAGCTGAAAAATGTTTCAGTAAAAACAAAACGCACATTTTTTCTGTTTATTCGTTCCTACGCAATAAGATTATTTAAAATGTAGCTAAAATTGACGTATTTATTAAATACCTTAAGTTTTTACTATGATTTTAACTGCTGTTTTATGAAATAAAGACAAAACATAATTATTATCATGATAATGCAATATCAAAACGTGTCGAAAGAAGATCAAATCCGTAAATGTCAGATTGACAATCTGACAACTTGACGTTTGACGTTGAGACAAACGCACACAGATACCCTTACGACATTGAGCGTCATAGAGATACACACACACTGATACAAAGTTATATGTCTGTCACGTCAATTACCCCAGTGTTGCTCAATGCTCTAGAAAATCGAGATTATTACGCTTTTTTAAGCCAGACTGCTGTTCAATTTTTAATTATTTTTAGACCAAACTCCATACATTTATTGAATGTCTCGTTTACCTATATCTGCAAGCTAAATATAATATTACGTCGTGAAACTTGAACACGCCATATCTTCGATAAAATTAAGAGTAGCAAAAAATAATTAAAACGCATTGCTGTGCGAAACTTCCAAAATGGAAGTACGTACCGAAGCCTGGGGCTTACTCTCGAGTTTAATTCCGATCGGTCGACATTGGAATTGTGACGTTAGGTACTCTTGAATTCTATGCTAGGACCAAATTGCGTGACCTTTTTGGGAAACTAAGTAAAATGGGGATTGGGCTTGGCGTGTGGTCACGCAATTTTATACCAATTTGGCGCTGGCATCGAATCCAAGAGTACTTAACGTCACAATTCCAATATCGACCGATCGGAATTAAACTCGAGAGTAAGCCCCTGGTAAGTTCTAGAAAAGTCCGATCTACCTACGTTAAGTGCCAAGTGTTTTCATCTAACTGCCTAAGCGATACCAAAACGGAATTCTAGTGTTAATTTGGACGAAGTTGATCGAAACAATTTGTTATTGTTTGTGGTTAATAAAGTTCTCTGCAAGTAAACTGGCATTTAATTATTCACGATCGTAACAATAATTGAATGTAAATTCACTTAAAAAGCTAACAATAGTTAGCTTGTAATAATGTAGTAGAAAACCGGAATAAATTGAGGCTTAATAAAGCCTCAATTTATTCCGGTTTTTACTACAAAATATGCCTTTGTTTCATTAAAAATACTAATCGTGCACTAAAACTTAGTGATAGAGTAGTATTCTACTGGTGACAGTTTAAAAAACCCGTGACTGGTAATTAGTGAACGATACTTAAACACGTGATTGTAGTCATGATAACAAACAACTTTTACTATGGGACCAAATCTGAAGTCGCAAAAAAGTTCAGTACATTTTGACCAGTTAGATGAACACAAATTTACTGACCAGCTTTAGATTTCAGATTTGGTCCCATAGTAAAAGTTGTTTGTTATTGGTTGCGCCAATTTGCTATGATCCGCGATTTTGTTTTTTGTAATTTATTTTTTGGCCTAGCAATCCTATCCCTTCCGTTTCCCTTCCCCGCACGACCTCAAGAAATGAAATGACATGACGTGTTTTGTGCTTCGAGTGTGAATGTGTCCGCTCCGCTAACACCGCCCGCTCGAAATTACAAGAAAATTGACTATTTCGTGATCCAACCATTCAAAGACTTGTAGCTGCAATACATCGTTACGCATCCGTTCGCTGCCGCCGCCATCGGTGTACTCTGGCGCCTCGCGCGCCGCCCGAAAATATTTATACGCGAGACACACTAGCCGCGCTTGGAGCGAGCGTTGAATCCAGCAGTGAGCCGTCTCGACAACAGCGATCCGTGCGCCCCCGCACGTATTTCCTAGGAACCATACCTCGGAAATTAGATAGTCAACCGGTCCACTACTTGAACCTATGTATTTAGTTATAAGTTCTGTACATATTTTCTGTAATTTCATTCCCTTCTGAATTCATCAATATAAAGTTGTCATTACATCTGGAGTATCATTACGAAACACCACCTAAGCGCTACAGTGGTGACCCCGACGTGATAATTAAGAAGACCTCCAGATTTATAAATTCATCATGGCCAACAAGGAGGAACAGGAACTCTCCGGTGTCTCGACGTCGCTGCGCATCCCACCTATTTGGCGTGACAAAATACGGTTGTGGTTCGCGCAATTTGAAGCCATCATGAGTGCACAGAAGAAAGGAGATCAGACAATGTTCGAGCTCGTCATCGGGCAACTTGAGCGGCAAGATCTCGACGAAATCTCCGACATAATTCTCCATCCACCCGCAAATCAACGTTATGAGGCTCTGAAAAGTCGGTTATTCCAAGTTTACGAGGAATCTGAACAGCGGCAAGTACAGAGGTTACTATCTGAAATGGAGCTCGGCGACATGAAGCCTTCACAGCTGCTACGTCGTATGAAGAACCTCGCCGCCGATAACATCTCCGACTCAGCGCTGCGAATAATGTGGACTAACCACCTACCACAATCAGTTCGAGCAGTCCTCGCCGTCAGCGATAACATCGCAAAAAAATCCGACATTCACGAGCTGGCGATGATGGCAGACAAGATCCTCGAGCAGACTCAACCATACGGCGCAGTCGCGGCAGTTTGCTCCACATCCACCACCCCAGCAGCACCTACATCAATTGAGGAGAAGATCGACGCGCTCGCGAGAGAAATCGCAGAATTGAAAACGAGACAACCACGTCATCAAAACTACCGACGTAGATCGTTCAACAAGCGATATTCGAGATCGCGTTCTCGTTCGTCGAGCCGGCCCAATCACGATCACGCTCGAAACGACCAATCAGCGATTTGTTTTTACCATCGTAAGTTTGGCAAAGAAGCACGAAGATGTACCCGTCCGTGTAGTTACGAAGACAGCAGTGCCCCCTCGGGAAACTAAAACCTGCGTTGGCTGAGGCGGCAACCGGCGCAAGCAACACATCCTACCGCCTATTTATAACGGACAAAAATTCACGTTTGTCGTTTTTAATCGATACCGGCGCAAACGTCTCCGTGATACCCAAGAGGAAAGGCGGGAAAACGACACCTACAGACTTTTGCTTGTACGCGGCGAACAACACGGTGATCCCAACATACGGTGAGAAAACACTGCAACTGGATCTCAACCTACGCAGACCATACACCTGGAAATTCATCATCGCAGCAGTCAGCAAGCCCATCATCGGTGCCGACTTCCTAAAACACCATCAACTTCTTGTCGACATAGCCAGCCGATGTCTCGTCGACAAAGTAACCAACCTCACCGTAAAAGCGCCAGTCACCTATTCTACTGACCCTACAGTCAGAAGTATTGACGTCGATCAGCCGTATCACCAGCTACTCAGCAAGTATCCCGACATCCTTCGACCGTCATGCATGAAGAATACTCCTAAACACTGTGTGGAACACCACATCGAAACTACTGGCCCACCCGTACACAGCAAGACCAGACCCTTACCACCACATCGATATCTGGCTGTGAAAAAGGAGTTTGAGACGATGATGCAGCAAGGAATTTGCCGTCCAAGCAAAAGTCCATGGTCTAGCCCGCTACACGTCGTGCCAAAGAAAAACGGCGACATACGCGTATGTGGCGACTACCGAAGGCTCAATGACGTCACTAAACCCGACCGCTATCCAGTACCTCGTCTCAAAGATTTTACCTACCTACTACACGGCAAGAAAATCTTCACTACACTAGACCTAAATCGTGCATACCAACAGTTGCCTGTACACGAACCAGATATCGAGAAGACCGCCATCACAACTCCATTCGGACTATTCGAATTTCCACGAATGTGTCCAGGTCTCAAAAACGCCGGGCAGACCTTCCAAAGGTTCATCCATCAAGTACTCAATGGATTGGATTACGCGTTTCCATTTATTGATGACGTCATCGTCGCTTCGGACAATGAAGCACGCCACGTCGAAGACCTAAAAGAAGTGCTACGCAGATTAAACGACTACGGCATAACAATAAATCCATCAAAATGCGTCTTCAGCAAAGAAAATGTGAAGTTCCTGGGCTATGAAGTGTCAAGCAGGGGAATTAAGCCACCTCAAGATAAAATCACCGCTATCACTGCTTACCCCAAACCCGAGACGATACAAGACCTACGCCGATTTCTTGGAATGGTAAATTTTTACCGCGACAGCATTCCGAACGCAGCACACATACAAGCACCTCTCAACGCGTACCTACATAATTCCAAGAAACGAGATAAGACCAAAATCGACTGGAACACAGAAGCTTCACAGGCATTCGAGTCATGCAAAATTGGCATACAAAACGCTGCTTTGCTCGCTCATCCATCACCGTCACCAAATGACGCCATCTCCCTCATGTGTGACGCATCGAGTACCTGCGCAGGAGCCGTACTGCAACAACTTAGAAACAAGAAATGGATACCACTGGGTTATTTCTCGAAAAAGTTCTCCGACACACAACAGCGATACAGTACATTCGACAGAGAACTATTATCAATCTACATGGCAATCAAACACTTCCGAAAAATGTTCGAAGGAAGAGAACTCATTGTTTATACTGACCACAAACCGCTGACTTACGCTATCCGCAAGCCACCGTCCGATAACGACACGCAACGGCGCACGCGTCAGCTGTTATTTATCAGCGAGTTTACGACGGACATACGACATGTGAGCGGAGTGAACAATGTTATCGCCGACGCACTCTCTCGCATCGAAACAATAGAAACACCGTCACCAATCAGCTACGATGAATTATCACAGGCGCAAGAAAAGGACAGTAATATACAAACCCTATCAAAACAATCAAATATCCAACTCAAGAAAATCGTCATGCCCGGTACTAACAAACCAATATTCTGCGAAACATCTACTTCACACGTTAGACCATACCTACCAACTGACTTTCGTCGCATCGCATTCAACGCCGTGCACAGTACAAGTCACCCGGGAATACGGACTACACGCAAAATGATGCAAGAACGGTACTTCTGGCCAGCAATGAATACCGACATTGGCGAGTGGGCAAAAACATGCACGTCATGCCAACTATCAAAAGTACAACGGCACAATCACAGTGAAATCGCAACTTACCCACCGAGTGAAAGATTTCAACATTTACACGTCGACATCGTCGGCAAGCTACCCACATCTTCGTGCGGACATCGATACTTACTCACGATGATTGACCGCAGCACTCGATGGCCCGAAGCAGTACCTTTGCAAGAGATAACCGCTGATATTGTCGCAAGAAAGCTGTATGAAACCTGGATATCTCGTTACGGTTGTCCTTCGAGAATAACGACTGATCAAGGACGACAGTTCGAAAGTCGACTATTCCATGACCTCGCACAACTTCTTGGAATAGAACGAATCCGAACTACTGCCTACCACGCACAAAGCAACGGAGTTGTTGAAAGATTTCATCGATCGCTGAAAGCTGCACTCATGACCCGACTACAAAACAGCAACAAATGGATTTCTGAGCTGCCCACAGTGCTGATGGGATTACGAGCCGCCGTGCGCACAGACACCAACACCAGTGCCGCGCAACTCACCTACGGTCAAGCATTGCGACTACCCGGCGATTTCATATCACCATCACCAGCTGTTACAAAAATGGACCACAACTACGTTGATCACCTACATGACGTAATCACGAAGCTCACACCTACATTCAAACCGCATTCTAACAAGCGATGTATGTTCGTGCACAACGCCTTGCAAACATGCAGCCATGTGTTCGTACGCGATGACACCGTCCGAAAGCCACTGCAACATCCCTACAAAGGTCCGTACCAGGTCGTCAATCGCAATAACAAATACTTCACCGTACAACTACCAGGAAGATCAAGCACTATATCTATCGATCGACTCAAACCGGCGTTCACTGTCAACATCGAAGAACACGAAAACACAAGTAGTGAGACACTCCAACCAGCTGCAGCTACCACCGAAGACCACTCCAGCATACTCCCAGCGAACACCAATGAACAACGGACCAGATCAGGCAGGATATCCAAGATGCCCGTACGCTTTCGCTAGGGGGGGAGTACTGTAGCTGCAATACATCGTTACGCATCCGTTCGCTGCCGCCGCCATCGGTGTACTCTGGCGCCTCGCGCGCCGCCCGAAAATATTTATACGCGAGACACACTAGCCGCGCTTGGAGCGAGCGTTGAATCCAGCAGTGAGCCGTCTCGACAACAGCGATCCGTGCGCCCCCGCACGTATTTCCTAGGAACCATACCTCGGAAATTAGATAGTCAACCGGTCCACTACTTGAACCTATGTATTTAGTTATAAGTTCTGTACATATTTTCTGTAATTTCATTCCCTTCTGAATTCATCAATATAAAGTTGTCATTACATCTGGAGTATCATTACGAAACACCACCTAAGCGCTACAGACTCAACAATAGTGCAGTGTAGTGCAATACAGGACCTGGCAGTGGTTAAAGGTGCGAAGTCAGAGTTCGCCGGCCGGCGCCACGTGGAACCTTCGAGGTCAAAAGGTCAGTGTTCCTCCCTAATACATCCATCCCATCAATAAATAAAGGCACAGTACCTGCATATTGTTAACAAACCTTAGATCGCTTTTTCAAACATACAGTCCACCAAGCTTATTAGCGCAACCATTACTTTTGGTCCTACGAGCAGGATCGTGAATCATTTTCTTGTAATTTCGCAATATAGTATTTGTTCCATAGGGAATAAACGCAACGCGCCTGTTTACCTAGATATAATAGTAGAAAACCCGCATCTAGGCATTTAGGCAACTAAACGTTATTTCGCTCGTATAGTTAAAGAGCCATTGATAATTACGGTACCTACGTCGTCAACCGCACCGCATAATTATAGTTAGCTACGTAAATATCAGCGTAGATATAAATCGATCGCATTCTTTTTCTTGACAAAATTCATTCGGAAGTCCTACAAATTGCATGTAGGTAGACGCATTTCAAAAATACCCGTTCATTGTTGAGTGAATATTTGTAGGAAACGGATAAACCATAGATTATACAGGGTGTCCCGTAAATAATGGATCAAACGTAACGGGTCGGTAGCTTACCTCATTTTCAACAACTAATTTGAACAGTAAAAAAAAAACCCATAAGGTAACCAAGATATTTTTTTTTTTCGATTTTTACTATTTTCTGTACCAGCATTCAGTGTTTTTAATGCTGTTGCTGCAAATGGTATCATATTTAGGTGTGATTTTTGTCATACATTTCTGAATAGTTTACTAGTGTTATAAGATACCATTTTTTTAAATAACATTTTATTTGCCTTAGAAAAAAAATCTTGAATTGAAAAGTTTTGTTTTTACGATGAAAAGACCAGAATTGGAAAAATTCTCCTGTAAAAAAAATGTATGACATCAAAGTGTACCATTATTTTAAAAACTTGTAAAATTACTAAGGTTTGCAAATTGGTATAAAACTTACGTCTAGTCCTTGCGGTTACAAAGATATTGCTACTCGTATGAATGTGATGAAGAAGACAGAACAGAAATTAAAATGGTACAATCTAACTTTTCTTTCTCGTAATGGCTTATGCTTGTAATCTAAGCATGTGGTTAAGCGTGTAGCGTAATTCCGAGCCGATGACGTCATGTGTTCGGCATTTGGGACCGCTACCTGCGGAGTTGCACCTCACTCAGTGTGAAAGGGATAGATAGCGCCGCTTTTGTATTTTTGGTAATGTTGCTTGATTTTATTTCTTTAGTTGACACGAATCTCTCTTCGAGTTGATACGTACGTCAGACTACTTTCGCTCCTGCTGTGCCTAACTGTTGTGTTCCTTAAAATTAAACTTGTGCGGTGTATTTGGACTTTGCTTTGCCTAACGATTTGGAACTGTTTGTGTTTTGGATGAATGACTTGGCAATCCTACGGACTTCGAAAACAATCGTTTGTGTGTGGTTGTACGTGTGTGCAGTAGTACGATGCCTCGTTACGAGTACACGCCACGGGAGTATGCCGAAATGCATTTTATCTACGGAGAAGCAAGAGGTAATGCCAGGGCGGCCGCAAGATTGTATCGTGAAAGATACCCGAACCGGGATCGACATCCCGACTATCGCGTATTCATTAGAGTGCATAACGCGCTTCTTGAGGGAAGAATTCTTGGCACCGGAGTTGGGGGTGCCAGTGAAGGGCGACCGTCACAAGTCAATGACGAAATTATTATTCGAGAAATCGAGGAAGATTCGTCGGTCTCAATTCGCGTCATAGCGCAACGCACAGGTATTCCAAGATCGACGGTACATCGAGTTCTAAAAAGGCACCGGTTGCACCCATATCACGTGCAACGTGTTCAAACGCTGACGTCACGTGATTACCCGCAAAGAGTAGCATTTTGCCAAAGGATGCTTAGAATGATACGGGCGGACCCACAGTTTTTTAATAAAATTTTATGGAGTGACGAGTCTTCATGCCGGCGAGATGGATATCTCAATTTGCATAATTTGCACAGTTGGCAGCTGGTAAACCCACATTTGATGCGAGAGGACAGGAGCCAACATCAATTTAAAATAAATTTATGGGCAGGAATAATAAATGGGCAAATAATAGGGCCCTTTGAACTACCAGCAACTCTAAACGCCGAATACTATCTGCATTTTTTAAGGAATGAGTTGCCAACGTTATTAGAAAATATTCCAGAAGACGTGCGGCAAGCAATGTGGTTACAAAATGATGGATGCCCCGCTCACTATGCGACGGCAGTAAGGGCGCAACTCAATGAAACTTACCCTGACAGATGGATCGGCCGATTAGGACCAATTTTGTGGCCTCCGCGATCTCCGGATTTAAACCCCTTAGATTTTTTTTATTGGGGATGTTTAAAAGACAAAGTTTACAAACAACGAATAACGTCGGAAGAAGAATTACGTCAGCGCATCCAATCTGCTGTATCAGAAATAAACAACAGCCATTTTGTCCGTCGGATAAGAGCTTCCTTTATTAGGAGGTGCAGACTTTGCATTCTCGTAGGGGGACGTCAGTTTGAACATTTACTGTAAAAACAAAATAAACGATTTATTTGTATTTTTTTTTTAATTTAACCTCCTAAGTTTTTTCATACGCTGAGATACCTAAACATTTTTAAGAAAATAGTTGAATTGTGCACACTTTTTCAATTTTATTTGATTTCGTAATTTTGCACCTCTGTCAGATTCATAGCAATATCTTTGTAACGACAAAGACTAGGCGTAAGTTTTATACCAATCTGCAAACCTTAGTAATTGTACAAGTTTTTAAAATAATGGTACACTTCGGTGTCATACAATTTTTTTACAGGAGAATTTTTCCAATTCTGGTCTTTTCATCTTAAAAACAAAACTTTTCAATTCAAGATTTTTTTTCTAAGGCAAATAAAATGTTATTTAAAAAAATGGTATCTTATAACACTAGTAAACTATTCAGAAATGTATGACAAAAATCACACCTAAATATGATACCATTTGCAGCAACAGCATTAAAAACACTGAATGCTGGTACAGAAAATAGTAAAAATCGAAAAAAAAAATTATCTTGGTTACCTTATGGGTTTTTTTTTTACTGTTCAAATTAGTTGTTGGAAATGAGGTAAGCTACCTACCCGTTACGTTTGATCCATTATTTACGGGACACCCTGTATACGCATATGAACGACGTGAATGATTTAATCGAGAAATTGGGTAATATTCACTCATTGATTCAGGTTATTCCGTTCGTTCGCCGTTCACTTTGTTGTTTACAATATTACCATATTGTTATCTGATAATTATCGCTTACTTAATAATTCGTTAAGTGTTTGTTTGAGTGTATAGTGTGAATATATCAAAACAAGATGTCTCTTAAGGGAACCAAGGTTAGTACTGATTTAAAGGTTCAGTTAAAGCTTTTATACGCTGAAAGGGACTCACAGTTTTCACGTGTTCAATCAATTTGTGATAAATCTTTGCAAATCTCGGATCTGACGATTAGAGATGCTTTCTTGTGTTCGTTGGAAACTTTAGATAGTTTGCGCGCGGATTTTAAATCTACAATTAAGAATATAAACATTTTAGAGTTGGAGTTAAATCCTGATTACTGTGTGAGTTATCAGGCATTGTCGTCCTTTGATGACTTGTATTGTCGTATCAAACGTATTGCTAGGAGTTTAGAGACTCCCCCCCCCCGCGAGTGGTTTATCCAACCCTCCTCGCGAACGCCCACGATTGCCGCCAATTCAAATACCTGAATTTAATGGTGACATTCGAAATTGGAATTTATTTATAGATAGTTTCGAAAATATAATACATAGGAACACATCGCTGACAGATCACGAGAGATTGCATTATCTCGTAGAAAAATTGACCGGTAAGGCAAAGGCTGTCTGTGCTGGAATTACGTTTAGCGCTGAAAATTACACTTTAGTTTTGAACACTTTAAAAACAAAATACGAAGATAAGCGATTAGTAGCCACCGCATATTTAGATCAATTATTCGATTTGAAAAGTTTTTCCGTTTGTAACGATCATAATTTAGAGAAGTTTTTAAATATTTTCGCATCATCTGTTCGTGCAGTAAAGAACCTAAAGGTCAATGACCTCTGTGACTTTTTGTTTTTGTATATCGGTTTAAAGAAATTAGATCCTGAAACTGTTCGTCTGTTTGAAACGACTCAGCGCGGTAACGAAATACCTAAGTTCGAAGATTTAGAATCTTTTATTCGCGACCATATTAAGGTATTGCAGCGCACGTCGGCACGTCATGAAGTCACGAATAGGACAGGTTCCGATCGCCGTATAGACGCGTCATCGAAGTCAGTCAAGACTGCACATACGCTAGTTAATACCGCCTCAACACCTGACTGTTCTCTGTGTAAGGGTAGCCATACACAGCTGTACAAGTGTTCAGAATTTCAGAGATTATCGCCTAGTGATCGTTACAAGTTTGTCCGCACTAATAATTTGTGTTTTAATTGTCTAAGTGACAAACATCTGGTTACGTCATGTAACAGTGGTGTTAGCTGTCGTAAATGTCTAGCTAGACATCATACCTTCTTACATTTTGAGAGTAGTAAGCTACCATCGCAGCCGCAGCCTGCGCAGACGCGCGACGCTTGTGACGCGCGGCCTGCTGCAAGTGCAGACGACGTAACATTGTGTTCGCTTTCCGCCGCTGGTACTCAAATCACTACCGTTTTACTTGCGACCGCGCAAGTTGTCATTGTAGATGCCTTTGGCAAACCGCACACCGTTCGAGCGCTACTAGATGGCGCTTCCCAGAGTAATTTTATTACTCGGGATTGTTGTCAACGCCTTGGTTTTAGTTTTAATAATTGGTCATCCCGCTCAGAAGTGAAAGGTTTTGGAGGTTTAAAGGCAACCATTCACGGTTCCATTAAAATAATATTTAGTTCACGTTTTAATCGTAATATTTCGTTTGAAATGGATTCGCTAGTCGCAGATAAGATTACGGAACGGTTGCCCACGGTACCGGTTGACACGTCCATGCTGACGGAGTTTAAGAACTTGCAGTTAGCCGACGGAAATTACGCTTTCCCTGGAGATATCGATCTATTGATCGGTGCTTCGATTCTCCCGCATCTCCAGTTATCACGTAAAATTCAAGGTCTTCCGATGTACCCCGCTCCGCACGCACTGGAAACAGTTCTCGGGTTTGTTATAGTTGGTTCCGCACCCGCTTGTTTAGATAGTTACTCGACTGTGTCGCACTGTTGCACCGTCGAGCCGCCGCTTGAGTCTACCATCCGCAAGTTCTGGGAGATTGAAGAGGTCAATGTCCCGCCTATTCTCAGCCCTGAGGATCAGGTCACTGAGGAGATTTATACCCGCACGACTACTCGTGATAAAGATGGTCGTTATGTTGTCGCGCTCCCTTTCAAGGGTGATATTTTTTCGCTCGGTGGCTCCCGTGCCTCCGCAGAAAAACGCTTTCTATGCTTGGAACGTAAGATGCAGGCGTCTCCTAAGTTGAAGCAAGCCTATGATGATGTGCTGATCGAATATTTAGATAAAGGTTATATCTCATCAGCGCCTGCCGAGACTGAGGAGACACGTGATTACCCGTTTTATATCATCCCGCACCATGGAGTTGTTAGAGAAGACAAACTTACAACTAAACTGCGTGTGGTTATGGATGGTAGCGCTAAAACTAGTACTGGCATATCGCTTAACGATATCTTGTGTTGTGGTCAGAACCTCCAGGGTAACTTATTTGAAATAATAGTAAATTTTCGCTTGTTTGCTATTGCGCTCTCTGCTGATATTCGGCAAATGTTTCTTAGTATTGGAATCAGAGAATGTGACCGTAGATTCCAACGCTTCTTGTATAGATTTTCTCCGCAGGAACCTTTGAAGGTTTACGAATTCAATCGTGTTTGTTTTGGGCTTAAGTCTAGTCCCTTTCACGCTCTTCGCACTATCAAGCAGTTGGCCGCTGACGAGGGTGATACATACCCGAAAGCAAGGGCCACTATTGAAACCGGATTGTACATGGACGATTTTGTGTACAGTGTACCTAGTGAAGCAGAGGCTATAGAGACCGCTGCTCAAGTAATCAGCCTCATGAAGTCCGGTCAATTTGATCTGGTGAAATGGACAAGCAACTCGCAAGCTACATTAGAGTCGATTCCACCGTCACACCGGTTGACTTCGGTAAAGGAATTCGATGATAGTGATTCGCATAAGATCCTTGGTTTAAGTTGGTCACCCGCAACTGATATGTTCAGTCTTAAAATTAGCTCGACTCCGCCAACTTGTACCAAACGCGTTATCCTAGCATGTGTAGCTCGGATATGGGATATAATGGGTTTTGTAGCTCCTGTCGTTTTGTATGCAAAGCTGCTTATAAAAGAGCTTTGGCTTTCCAACTGTGATTGGGACGACACCGCTCCTGACAGTGTTGCTAAGTTGTGGGCTCGCTATAGGAAAGAGCTTCCAATGCTCGATCAGATACAGATTCCTCGCCATGTTGGTATAGTACCAGACACTGTTGTTAATGTGGTAGGTTTCGCAGACGCCAGTGAGAGGGCTTACGGGGGAGTGGTTTACTTTCAGGTCCAAAATGGCGATAACATTTCAGTTTTCCTCATTAGCGCAAAATCAAAGGTATCTCCTCGTAAGGTTGTCTCTCTTGCTCGTCTCGAACTCTGCGCTATTCTTATGTTGGTTCAATTGATTACATCTATAGTCAAAACTTGTCGTCCTCGCATTAATATAGAGAGAATTGTAGCGTTTTCAGACTCAACCGTTGCTCTATGTTGGGCCCACTCTTCACCCCATCGATGGGGCACGTTTGTCGCAAATAGGGTGGCTAAGATTCAAGCTGAATTGTCACCGGAAAATATATTCCATGTCGCTGGAACAGAAAACCCAGCTGATTGTCTCTCACGTGGTTTGCTTCCTGCGCAAATTTTAAATCATCCGCTTTGGTTTTGTGGCCCTCCCTGGCTTCATACCACTCCTAACGAGTGGCCAAATGCTCCGTTTAACCCCGCTACTGTTTCAGAGCCACCCGAGGAGAAGAAACATACGCTTGTAGTATCAGTTCCGCGTGAAGAGTCAGTTGTTTTGTTGTTGTCTAATCGAGTCTCGTCTTGGTCGAGACTATTACGCTGTGTAGTTTACGTCCTAAGATTTTTGAGATTATTACCATCGCGTGGTTCTATAATCGCAGCTGATTTGGATAGAGCTGAATCAGTTGTACTTCGAGAGTTGCAGAAATTTTATTTTTCAATAGAATTTCGTAGTTTAGAATCACATAAACCTTGTAGTCACGCACTTCAACATTTGAAACCATTTTTGCAAGACGGACTCATTCGTGTCGGTGGCCGTCTGCGAAATGCTAAGTTAGAGTTTGAACAAATGCATCCAGTAGTTCTACCACGCAAGGATCACGTTTTGGATTTGTTGGTGGATTATCACCATAAGGTGAATTGTCACGCTGGTCCCGATTTATTAATGTCCATTCTTCGACAGAAGTACTGGATACTTTCCGCTCGCAATTTGATACGCGCTAGAGTGCACAGATGTGTGCCCTGCTTTAAGCTCCGCCCGCGTTTCAACGCGCCGGAAATGGCCGACCATCGTTCTTGTCGTGTTGTACAGACGGTGAAACCTTTCATACATACTGGGACGGACTATGCTGAACCGTTTAAAGTCACTATTGCCCGTGGTCGTGGTATACGTTCCACAAAGGCATACATTTGCCTATTCGTTTGTATGTCGCGTCAAAAGTGGAACACTACTTCAGATCCAGTCACAGTCGGTACTGTGGTGATACTGAAGACTGAGAGTGCGCCTCCTCTGCACTGGCCTCTTGGTGTAGTGGAAGAAGTTTTTCCGGGTTCGAACGGAATAACGCGAGTCGTAAAGGTTAAAACCGCAACTGGATCGTACCTGCGTCCGGTTATTCGCCTCTGCCCTCTGCCTAATCAGCAGTAGTGGCATAGTTAGTTATAAGTTGTTTCGCTACCTAGTATTGATAGTTTAGATATAGTAATAGGGTTTAGTTTCGCTTTTGTTTTTTTCCTTTTCTTTGAAGGTAACCCTTCAAACCCGGGGGGAATGGTTGCGCCAATTTGCTATGATCCGCGATTTTGTTTTTTGTAATTTATTTTTTGGCCTAGCAATCCTATCCCTTCCGTTTCCCTTCCCCGCACGACCTCAAGAAATGAAATGACATGACGTGTTTTGTGCTTCGAGTGTGAATGTGTCCGCTCCGCTAACACCGCCCGCTCGAAATTACAAGAAAATTGACTATTTCGTGATCCAACCATTCAAAGACTCAACAATAGTGCAGTGTAGTGCAATACAGGACCTGGCAGTGGTTAAAGGTGCGAAGTCAGAGTTCGCCGGCCGGCGCCACGTGGAACCTTCGAGGTCAAAAGGTCAGTGTTCCTCCCTAATACATCCATCCCATCAATAAATAAAGGCACAGTACCTGCATATTGTTAACAAACCTTAGATCGCTTTTTCAAACATACAGTCCACCAAGCTTATTAGCGCAACCAGTTATCATGATTACAATCACGTATTTAAGTATCGTTCACTAATTACCAGTCACCCTATATATAGATAGATAGCTGCAATTAGGTTAAGTCGAGTGCAAAATAATTTAAAAACAGCTACGCAGATAAAGCAAGAAAAAGAGATTAAATGACTCGCATAGAAGAAACGAGAGCAGTGGTGGCCGAGTGGTAACGGCCCCGACTTCGAGTTGCAGGTCGCGGGTTCAAACCCAGCCAGGCGCATTATTTTTTGTAATTTAATTCATCACCACTGCTCTCAAAACGGTGAAGGAAAACATCGTGAGGAAATCGGCAAGTCCTAGAACTAAAACTTCGAAGACATGTAACATCTACCAACCCGCACTGGGCCCGCGTGGTGGATTACAGCCTATTCCCTCTATTAGAGAGGAGGCCTGAGTCCCAGTAGTGGGAACATTTTAAGGCTGATGCTATGCTATGCTACAGAACCTTAAAATATGAGTAAAGATGATGATGCAAATATATTTTCACTACAATTAACTATTTTACAGTTCAATCAATAGTTTCACAGTCACTTATCCAAAATATCACCAAAAGGTTGGTGCTGTGTTGAAATTTCAGCTCAGTTTCCCCCACAATGCTGCAGTAAGCTTCTTAAAATTGTGCTGACAATATGCAAATACTTGTTCCTCCTGTTTTCCACTGAATCGGTAGTAAAGTAGCTACTGATTCTATTACAACGATTTAAAGGAGATGGGTTGAAGATTTTCATCCTTTGTGGGGAAGGTAGAAAGGAGTTTGGCTCGTTAAATATTGAATTGGAGGAATAGATAGATTCGGAAACGGTTTTAAGTGCATTTTATTCTATCGCCAACATCTATGGTCATTATTTAATATATATACATTATACATTGTGGAGAAATAAGTCAGGCCCTGGAGGGCAACTACCTAAAATCCTTAAGTTGGCTCATTTTACTTAAAAGAGGCATTCTTTAATTTTTTCAAAGAAAAAAACTGCAAAAAAAAAATAATCTAAAACTCGCTTGCCTTGCTCGAGACTCGAAACAACTAAAATAAAAAAAAATGCAATTTTATTATACTAATAGATACGATTTTTATTCAAGATAAAATTTCTCTAATAAACATTTGGTCTTAAAAATAAAATGATCGTAAAATCTAACATTAACTTTCCCCCGATTTCTGATTTAAGCATTTTAAGTTGAGAATTACTCAAACTCTACTTTACCCTCCAAACCTGTCAAAATTTGGCATATAAGCATGGTTTGAGACGCTCTTAACTCAAAATACTCAATTCAGAAAGCCGCTCTTTATTTTATTACCAATTTGTTACTAAACTAACCTAATATATATACATAAGTTCATAAGAATGAACTAACTAAAAGTAATCTAAAGTAAGTCGTCAAAAAGTCTTCCGCATTGCTGTCGACTGGACCTAAAAGGCTGGCAGCATTGCCAAGCTGTATGGCAATGCTTATCCTCTGCCATAGGTAAAAGCCAGCCCTTGGGTCACGCGAAGTGTCAACAAGCCGTTTGGAAAGCTCATTAAACAATTTATGGGCACTCGGACCCCACAATCCGAGAGTTTAAACCGCAAACGGCTCGAAAATATAACTACCAACAAGGTTATTATATTTCCGCCGCTTGAGGTTCAGCACCAGCACAGTATGACGAGTTTAGAACATGCGGAAGAGTATCGTTAAGTGTTTTTTAAATCTGTAAAATTTGAATTTTAAATAACAAAAATAAAATACACCATAAATTTGTTACTTATTTTTTTTTTAAGTATTGATTCTATATCTTCCGGTATTTAGGACAAACAGCTACAACCTTCCTTCCGCACTTATGTACTTAGAAAACAGGTTAATGAAAAGTATCTACGATAAAAATCTTCAGCCCAACACTATTCCATTACAAACTTCACAACTTCTGAACACGAAAACCGTAAACTACCGCCAATCGAAAACGAATCACAAAACTTTTACGTATATTCAAAAAAGTAGCCGAAAAAAAACTATTACACGAAAATCGCTATTGATTAAAAGCGTGAATAGGGATGGTACACAACGTTGGGACTTTTTATCGATAGACACGATCGTAAACGACTCGGAGGCCGTAAAGTGGGGACTCTCGTCCGTCCGCGATAATGCCGAAATTCTTCCATTCAGTCGTACCTCACAAAATGCGACAGAGCATTCTAAAAGTTTTATAGTTTTTGTAATGTTTTTCCTACGAAGCTATTCGTCTTGAATAAGAAAGTTATCGACAAAAACGATATACAAAAGACTTGTCAATGTCGACCGCGACAGTAGACAAACTTACGAGGTAATCGAGTTGGGTCCGCGGCCCCAGTTGACATAGCTAAGGAAAAACAGGAGTGAGTTTTTAGTCAGATAAAGGTCAGGAGATGTCATTGGATGATATCCCCATCAAAAAAAAACCCGCACCCAGTTTTGTGCTGGCGACTAATGCCAGCAATGACCTGGCATGACCTGTGTTGAACTTGGTGTCAGTGGTGTCCAACTTGTGACCTTCTTTTATTTTTTTTTGGGAAAAAAATATAATAGGGTGTAAACCTTATTAGAATCGATTCAGTAATTGATTCTGAACAAACTGTATTCAGGTTTCGCATATACTAAAAATAATTTTGTATATGAAATAAAAAAAAAATGCTTGATAAGGGGTAGTGCCTCCTTTTTAGGGCTTACCCGGAAACCGCGAGAAATATACCTTTCCCTAAACTTGGTCGAGCTACATAAATATACCTTCACAGAGCAGCTGATTTTTCACGTAATCAAAATAAGTACTTTAATAAAAAATGTTCATAACTCTGAGTGTTACAGGTAAGTACAGATTTTCAAATTTTCAGTTATATCAATTTTACCTAGAATAGAATTACAACACATTCTTAAGGATTCATTTGATATTTCAATTATCGTGCACGTAATCTAAACCAATTTTACTTATAAAGAAGTAAGATTTGTATTTTTTTGTACGTAATGACACTGAAACTACTGGACTGATTTTAAAGGCTCTTTCACTAGTATAATATATTATTCCACAAGTATCACACAACGCCATCTCATCCCAAACTAAGCAGAGCTTGTGTTATGAGTACTGGACAACTGATAAACATAAATACTTATATATTTCTAAATACATATACACCGTTATATTTTGGTCGTTTTAATCCCGTTGAGAGTCTATCTGGTACATGAAACTATCGATTTGTAAAGAAAAAAAATAAAAAACCAAGTACTTTTTTTAAAACTCGAATTCAGTTACGCAAGTACGAAATTAATTTCTTAAAGCAAACGTCAGCTGGGCGAGTTCAATGAACTGTAGGTACCTAGTACGCAACGACCGAAAACTACCTACAAGGTCATTGACACGTTTACTTGAAGAGATTAATTTCGTACGACGCCGTCGCATGGTGGCGGCGTCGTGACGTTGCACGGCGGTGCCGTGCCGTAGACATATGTCCACGCCCTGAAGAAGAGATGAGAGCTTTATGCTGAAAGAAGAAAAGAAAGCTGAAAGAAGAGGTACGCAAAATACGCGCCTAAGTCGTGGAGTTGCGGACACCAGCCCGAAATACAATACAGTACAAGCTGAAAGAAGAAGAAGAAGCTGGGGTCGGACGCTAGATAAAAAATAAAGTACTGAAAATCGTTTTGTGTCTATCTTAGCGTTTGCCATTTTTCGTCAGAGAGAGCTGAGAACGTCAAAAAACAATAAAGAACATAATTTGTTCATTTACATAGGCATACAACCTTATTTTAAGTATATGCGTAACCCGAAACACGGGGCTAGTATTTTTATGCACAAAATCTATGCACAAAATTTCATAATTGTATCATAAAAAATCACAAAGTTATATTACCTGCTTGTCCAAACAAACACATGGTCACTGGATCATCCGGGCCACTGAGGGGTTGTTTTGTTCCCGCACCCAGCAGTACGCTGGCGACTAATGCCCGCAATGTCCTGCCGTGACCTGTGTTGTACTTAGTATCGGTGGTGACCAACTTGTGAACTTTTTTTTATATTTTTGGGAAAAAATATAACATGGTGTAAAAATTATTGAAATCTGTTCATTTACTGATTCTGAACAAACTATATCAGGTTTCGCCTAAAAATAATGTTGTATAATGGTATTTTTCACTTGCAACATTATTACCTAGCGGCAAATTCACGAAACGCCACAATAATTCGTAGCAATAATAGGTTACAGCTGAAATTCGAGTCCGTTATTATAATGAGGCCATTTTACGAGCTGTGTCGAAATGCGGTTGTTTCCACCCTGTATAGAATCCTCTCTATAGTGTGCTTTTATATTTTACTAACGACCAGCTTCGCATGGGATTTGAAAATCTTTGAAATTTAGATTTTAACTACAGCAATACTTTTTTATGGTAGGTAAAATCATCCAATGACATCCCCCGCCTTTGGGCGGAGTGGGAGATAGTGTCAGACTCTTACTGATTAAAAACCTAGCCCGTTCCTTCTTTGCCGTGGTTCCACGGTCCTGGTATGCATTTTCATACCTCCCCAGAGCCCCATAGTAGGCTTCGAGCCTGCTGGGCCCCTTCAGTTTGCTGGCAACTCCATAAGGCGTGAGGGAACTGTGCGCGCCGTCGACGACTTGGGCTTGGTCTGGGCTGTTACCGGACGGACGGACAGCGAGCTATCCATTGCCCACCGTCCGCAAGCCTGCGCCTTCGGTGGCCGGAAATCGGGATCGGAATTACGGCGGCGGCTGATACGTGAGCGCCGTTGCCTGATGCGGTCGGCTTCCTCCTTTGCTAGCATTACTGCTTCGCAGATAGAGGCGATCCCTCCTCGCTCCAGACCATGGCCTGTACCAAGGCCTGGCGCGAGAGATCGCCGCCGTCGATCGCCCCCACAAGGACACGGCGATGCTTTTCCCAAGCGGGGCACACCTCTACCGTGTCCTCCGGGCGATCCACATAGTGGCGACTCCCGGGACTCTGTCTATTGGTAAAAATCGCATGAAAATTTGTTAACAGTTTATTAAGAGTCTATTCACTCTAGCTAACGGTAATTTAGGTGTCATCAACACCTAAATTATAATCGGACGAAAAGACCGCAGCAGGCAAATTGTTCCAGTCCTTCGATGTACGCTGCATATACAACGAGGCGAAACGCGTCCGGACTGTAATATTCTTTACTGTACACAATTACACATACAATAACGAAAATAAAACACATACGTACAATGAGCGGCCTTATCGCATTCCGCAATGTTTTCCAGGCAGCCTGGAATGGACAGTAATTGCCTGAACAAGAAATGGGGCTGTCATTGGCGTGACAATACCAGTATAATCCAAATATGTTACTAGCCAAACCCGATTTTAGTATGAACTAGTTTCTTTTTCTTTCTTTCTTTGAAGCGCGCGTAGAACATTAAGAAGCTTCTCCAATTGGGGCACGTTACTACTTTTTTCAATTTTATCTACCTCATTATTAATTATTTAACTGTACTAAATATATTACACCTCATACCAGCTACTTTAACTAATTTAATTTTTATTAATTTTTATTGCAAAATCAAAATCAATAAAAATCAAAATTATTTTTATTTCACATAGGCCTACATGGGCATTTATAAAACGTCAGAAGCTAGTGCATGGTTCCAAATTGGTCGTTTCCTATGGAAAAGAACCAACAAGAAAATCCATGGTTACTCTTTAAAAAAAAATGGTTTTCTTACTATATTTCCATATTACAGTATTAATAGAAAAATTATGTAAGGGCAGTGTAGACCAATCAATATTGTACCCAAGAGGACAAAAAAAATTAAAAAAAAAAAACATGACTTGCTGGCTTTAGTTAATCTACTTTTGGGAAATAGAATTTCGTGTTTACTACGCGTATTGTTGTTATGGATATCGTCCCAAGTTTCTACGAACATACAAAATACTTTCCAAGATATAAAGAGCTTAAGGTAACCCAAAGGGCAATGGCTTTCAAACTCCAAACATAGCCCTTTGGATATGCTCGGAGTTTCTTTGCGTGATCACATCAAGACTTAAGATATCCGCAGGAGAACCATGGTCGCCGATATAGCCCAAAGAATCCACAAATTTAAGTGGCAGTGAGCAGGGCATATTGCTCGTAGAACATCTGTTGCCACTCTAGAACGTTTCGACCCCATAAAGGCCGAAAGTTTCTAGAGTGGCAACCGCGCACTGGAAGACGCAGCGTTGGAAGGCATCCCATAAGGAGAACCGATGACCTGGTTTGAGTCACGGGAATATGATGGATGCGAGATAAACAGGACGGTTCAATGTAGCGACAATTGGAGAAGCTATGTCCAACAGTGTACCTCTTTCGGCTGAAATGATGATGATGATAATTATTGGCCTATATTGTCTCACAGCTGAGCAAATGCCTCCCTCCAATCCTTCCAACGATCACTATTTTTCGCCTCTTTTTTCCAATACTTAAGGTCTGGATCCAGATCGTTCCATAATCTCTTTCATGAACTGCCACGTCCTCGTGTTAGGAAACCTACCTCATACAAACTCGTTTGACCACTATCTCGCCTTTTTTTTATGGTAGGTAAAATCATCCAATGACAAATCCCATCCTTGGGTGGGGCGGGAAATAGTGTCAGAATCTTACTGATTAAAAACCTACTCTTCCATTCATTGCCTTTGTCCCGGGGCCCGTGGTGACATTCTCACATAACCTTTGGCCCCAGTAGGCTTCGGCCCTGCTGGGCCCCTACAGTTTGCTGACAACTCCTTGAGGCGCGCGGGAACAGTGCGCGCCGTAGACGACTTACTATCTCGCCTGATGATATGCAATGATGTGGTCGACGATGGCGCACGCTTGCCTAGAAGTATCCTATTCACTCTTGATTAAGACTAATATTCAAGAACCGTAATTACTTATTCAGAACTCTGACCTTTGCGCCGTAAATGAGAAAAAACCGGACCGTACACAACCGTCCGAAACCATCCAGATCCGTCCGACTAACTACGTTAGTGTCACCGTTATTCAATTCGCGAAACGTGGGACATTTCGGAAATTGCCCATTTGGACCCAAACCTAATATTTCGATGCCCCGGCGCGACTACCGTCATATTTTTAGCAAAAATATTTTGTACATTAAATCCTTATTACATGGTCACCGTACTGAGTTAGAAGGTTTATTTATTGTATGTTTTGGTCTTGTTAATTATTTATTTGTCAACGCTAAATGATTTTAGAAATAGGATATTCAACTAAACAATTAAAATGATTGCAGTCAAGCACTAGTTTTATACCATTTTTTTTTAAAGTACTTAAGTATCCGTTCAACCATAGACAATAAGCGGGTCAGCCTTATAATGTTCCCACTGCTGGGACACAGGCCTCCTCTCTAGAAGAGGGAATGGGCCATAATCCACCACGCGGGCCCAGTGCGGGTTGGTGCAGGATTCAATACCAAAAGTTAAAATATACAGATTTTGACTAAATTCTCTATAATGATAGCTGACTAGCTGCTACCAGCGGTTTTGCCCTCGTGATAGTACAAAATTATCCCAAGAGAGCATACCCTAGGGATAAAATGTATATGTGTGGTATTCAAGAAAATGGTCTACCCGTGTACCAAGTTTCATCGAAATCTTAATTAAAAACCTTTTTTTTTATTTATTTTTAGTTCCGACGATCCGGACACAATATATTCAGACACAGTGTCCGATTGGACCGTTTATACCTAATTTCAATACTTTTTCACTGACGATATCATATTGAAGGGTAGGTTAGGTAGGTTAGTACCTACATTCAGATTTTTTTTAAATAACATATTAAAAAAAAACCTTACCAAAACTATTTTAGGTTTGATTTAAGACAGCAACTTTGCCTGTAAATAATATACTATATATTAGTCAAAAAACTTTTATTTGGCTATACTAAAAACAATGTGTAGCCGAAACGCCAGTGAAAAAAAATTAAAATAAGAATGTGCCAATTTTAAAACTGTCCGAATAAATATATTGTGTCCGAATCTTCAGTAACTCTGTTTTTTGTTGTTACACAAAAGAAAACAGAATAATAGCAAAATTTGTCCATTCATTCACGCATGATGATGTGACCAAGGGAAATGGAGATTCATTTTTATAGACAACATTATTTTTAGTGTATGCGAAACCGGAATATAGTTTGTTCAGAATCAGCAACTGAATCAATTCCAATAATTTTTGCACCATGTTATATTTTTTCCCAAAAATATTTAAAAAAGGTCACAAGTTGGACACCACTAAGTACTATACAGGTCACGGCAGGTCATAGCGAGCATTAGACACTAGCACACAGCTGGGTGCGAGAGCAAAACAACCCCTCAGTCACCCAGATGATCTGGTGACCATGTGTTTGTGTGTACAACCTGGTAACATAACAAGCTTATAGTATTGTGATTTTTCATGATACAGTGATGTTTGTACCTAGATTCTTTACATAAAAATACTAGACCCGTGTTTCGGGTTTCGCATATACAAATAATAAGGTTGTATATAGATTAACCTTGCCTTGCTAAAGCTAAAGATTTATCTTTTTTTCAGGAATTATCCTCTTTTTTTCATTTCCTTCCTAGCCACATTATCTTTTTGGTCCATACATCCTCTCATCAAGTAAATGTATGACAATAATTATCTAACTTTGACGCCATTTTATTACCAAAATTCTTCAGCAAGAGTGGAAACTTATGTTTTCATTTTACCCTTCATAAAGTCTGTGTATCATGTAGTATACGTATGTTTTTAAGGAAGCTAACTCAGTGAATTATGTGTTTAAGTTTGTTTTACACACGGTATAGCTTGATACAGTACACTGTGGTATATGTTGTTTGGAGCCGCGATCAAAAATTATGGCGTCGGTGGGGAACGAATTAAGACTCACTTATTACATATGACAGTTTATTGATCAAGAAACAGCTAAGAACAGTCTTGGCAAACTCACATGATCACTAGATTTTACATTTATATTTTGAGCGCGAGCCGTTACCGCTCGATCGTGTCACAGCACTCACGTCAACTACCTCAGCGCGCTCTAGCGGACGGCATAGAAAGGACGCTCTCGGGTTGCAAAGCTATATTTTTTTTTTTTTTTTTTTAGAATTATTCCTGTTTCGGCACCGATTACTTCGGCACCAAAAGTTTCGGCACCCAAGCTATTCCTCTTTCAGCACCAATAGGTA
The DNA here is from genome assembly GCA_958295575.1 of Leucania comma. NCBI lineage: Eukaryota > Metazoa > Arthropoda > Insecta > Lepidoptera > Noctuidae > Leucania > Leucania comma. The sequence goes on from OY282484.1 coordinate 3,329,897, forward strand.
TTTTATTAATTACCATTAGGTATGTTATTTCCAGATTCAGCACCAAGCTAATATACCTATTGATACGGAACCTCTTTCCTCAAAATAAAGCATGGACCACACGTCGAAACAGAGGCCACCTTGCAGGGCACTTACAGATTGTAAACCAAATCAACCATTGTGTTTTTGAGGGGTGTGGAACAGAGAGTAAAGTCCCACTAACCTCCATTGAATAGGGAGGATCCTCCGACCAGACTGGTGTTGTGTTTGGTGGCCTACTGCCCAATAGATGATAGAGGGCTGTTCTATATGTTCAAATCACGCGGAGAACTTTACTCGCGCGATGCAGCATTAGTTCTTATGTGACGCCATAGATGTCGCTACATGTTGTTGTCGGTTTGTCGGAGGTATAGCACAACAGGCAGCGCAGCTGGCGACAGGCTAAGGACTTTTTTTGATTTAGGTGTGCAATATAATATATAATAATTACTCACATATTATCTCTTAGATATTCTTTTTTTTATTTGATTTAAAGCACTAGGCTTGACTGCGATCCCACCTGATGGTAAGCAGTGATGCAATCGTTGATGGTGAGGCGCACTAGTTTATTAAGAGCCTATTCACTCTAGCTTTGAAGACACCTAAATTATAATCGGATAGGAAGACCGCAGCAGGCAATTTGTTCCAGTCCTTCGATGTACGCGGTATAAATGACGAGGCGAAGCGGTAAGTCCAGAACGTAAAGGTTTCAACAACGCGTAAGGGTAGATATTTGCCGCTCATTGCAATTCGGAAAGAAAAACGATTTAGATGCAATAAATTGGACTAGACACACAATAATCGACGAATCACTTTAACAATAACTAACTACAAAACAACACTGATAACGAATTACAAAAGAAAATATTATAAAATATATTAAATAAATTTATGAAGCAACTTTAGGGGAGTAAGATTTTTATTTTTGACTTTTGTATAATTCGGACCACTGTGCAGTGTCAAAAAACGGCAACGCATGTGCAAATACTTTAGCACTGCAATAGTTTGTTTAAAAAATGGGATCCGAGAAATGTTAGCGCCATCTATTTGACTTCCGTAGGCGCTACTAGGGCAATGGGTCGACCTCTGGAAGGGGAACCCGTGATCCTGAAACGCAAAGAGCAGAGTAGGAATATACGTGTGATTTTAGACAGTAAAAGTCTAACGTGCCCTTCACCCTAGAGCGAGAGAAGTCATCAGATAATTTCCCACCTTAAAAAAAGAGTTCATAGGTTGATCTAAATAAACCCATAGAAAAATTAAATTTTCGCTGTTTTTTTCTAGTAAGTTTTTTGGAAGGAGCACCTCACTTGGACTATTACCTAAAAATAAATATTATCCAAAAAAATATTAGCCAAGCCAGACGTCCTCAAGGGATGCCCTTGCTACCGAAAAGATATTCATTTCTATTTAATTAAAAATCAGCTGATATAATAAAAAACAAGGCGAGCATTTCAAAAATAGATAACAAACTAATTTAAAAATAGGAAGCCTGCCGCTTATCAATTCAGTTATTAAAAAGATCTTTAATTCAAGACTAACAAACGTCCAGAATCAGCCATCACCACGGAATAAATAGATACAGAAGGCTTACTCTGTACAACTACTGGAAGCTGACACATGCTTACATACTCGTAGACGCGTACGTGCGTGTGAGGTAGTACTGTGATGTGTTAAAATCATAATTGTTCCAGTGTGTGTGAGAGATGGAGGTATGCAAGTCGAATAGCACTGTTCCTTTTATACAAAAAAACAATGAAGACATTAATACGGCTCCTAAATATCCATATTCGCTACGGTCCACCAGAAAGGTTTACCGCTATAGATAGACTTGTATTGGATTAGACTTGCACAATTCTTGGAACATACCATATTGGCCTGCTTAAGAACATACGTACGTTTGAAACAAAATTATCTCAAAACAAATACCAATGGCAATAAGTAGGTTTCATTAATTCTGTTTCTTGCACCCAAACTTAGTTCTGAGGAAGAACGTTTACTGTATAATTGTGTGCGCTATCGTTAGCAACACAAAGCCTTCTGTACCAATCTATTCCGTGTCCAATGAATCTTAATCTATAAAAATCTAGATTGCGATTCCAGTCTAGACTCGATTTAGCCGAGTCAGCATGGCCGGGGCTAATTGCCACTAGACGGAACATCGCCCGGTTATTATCAAGAGACATGAAAGCACTATGCGATTAAGATGTACCCGGTTTTACCCGGTTCTATGGAGCGGACACAATTGCATCCGGGTTCAGTACGGTTTTGTTTCCGGATGTGAATTGAAACTGGATATGGATGTGGTTGTCTCTTTGTTTTGTTTTTTCATTCCTTTTGTTTTTGAATTGGTTCTGAAGCTTGATTTAATTGAACGTAGACTTTCATTCTTTCTCGTTCTGATCCTATTTTTATTCCAAATATTTTTGCAGAATGATTTACAGTTAATTTGATTTTATCTTGGATCTTATTTAGACAGTCATTGTGATAGTATAGCCATGTGTAGAGGAAGGATAAAATGCATGTTACTAAAAGATTTGAGTATTCATTGAGGTGACTGGAGAGGGTGATCAAAGTAAAAATTATGTTATATGGATTATGTGAGGAGTGATATGAAAGATAAGGAAGTCAGTGATATCGTGACGGATAACAGGATAGAGTGGAAGACAAAAACGTGGTGTGCCGAACCTATATAATACGCGGCAAGGGTAGAAAGATGATGATTTAGACAGACATTGGTTCTGAGAAAAAAATAAAGATAAGTAGGAGTGTACATATCTTGTTACATGATAAGTACATTTCGAATTATCTTTATATTCTACCAGCTTTTACAGTCTTTATCACACTATATTTTGCTTATGAACCGTTCTATTTTATATATAACTGTTTTTATTATTATATTTTTCTTTCTTTTCCTTTTTGCCTTCAAAAAAGAAACAAATATTTGTACTTATTGTTTACTGTTGTTAACTGTCAATTGGTGTAACTCTGAGGATGTTGTGTAGGTATGTGATTTTGAATGTTTGTTAATGTTTCCACTATAAATGTGAAATTCCTAATGTGGAACCACTTTAAAAAAAGGAATTATTCACGAAAATACAGACATAACTTAAGGTAAAAATAAATAATTAATTTAATTAAGAAATAAAAAAAGGACATCTTTTTTTAATTTCGTAATTTGTTGTATTACTGTACACAATTATTGTATTTTATTTATAATTAAAGGCCAAATTAACATATGTAGTTACAGATAACCGACTACAGTACAACACAAATAAATGTAAAATCTTTTGTGAATATACCGTTGGTGTTCCAAACAATAAATAAAAACCGCCAAAACGTTACCGGTCAAACACAAACCGGATCAAAAACAAGTGTAAAGCCCGTCCTAATAAGGCCATATACACACACCACGGACCGCAAGTCCACAAATAAAACACTTTTACGATCACTGGCATAAAACTAAGCGATGTTTACACCAGTAGGTTACGATTATTTGTTCGACGTCCATTGCATGCTAAAATAGAAAGCTTAGCTTCTAATGTTGTGTTTACGCTGACTTGTATACCGAAACGTTGGAAAAAGACGTTTTTTTTTTTCGTTTATCGTTTTATGAGTTAGTGCGGCTTAGCAATGAGTTTTTCAACTCGAATTGTTGGTTTGTAGGTACACTTTTGTTCTACTATGTTGTAATCGAGCTTTTGTGTATCTTTCAGATGTTTTATAACCTACTTAATATTATAAAGAGGAATTATTTGTAATTTTGTTTAGAGTAACTTTCTCCTTTCTTCTGCAACATTTTTCTGCCATATAAATTGTCAAAGAAAAAAATGGGGCGTAGGAGGATAAAAAATAGCCTACTACCAATTCTAATCAATGCCGCTGACAGAAGGTAGTTCCTACTACCTATAAGATCAATGAACTATTTTATTTATAGGAGTCGTATTTTAGGGTGTATATATGTGTTTTTTATATAATGTATATAATTGTGTATTTGTAAAACAAAAATGTCATGGCTTTGTTTGTCAAATTTTTATTAAGATCTTTATTCTAAAGGAGCAATTGGTGTTCAAGAGCTACTAGAGCAGCAAAGCTGTATAACAGCATTATAGAAGCTGTATATCGATGTACAATGGAACCTCCTTTAGATACTCTGTAGATATTCACTTGTAATTTATGATTCTGTTCTGTTCTTATACAACCAATTGCCAACCCATATACAATGGATGTTTTAAATTTGCTACATAAGAATAATTCTAAAAGGACTTTTAGCTCTGCAAAACTCATAAATATATTGGTTGCCACGATACTACGAACGAATTCAAAGACTTTAAATATATATAATAATATATATATATTCCACAATTATCACACAACAGCGTCTAGTCCCAAGCTAAGCAGAGCTTGTGTTATGGGTACCAGACAGCAGATATACATACTTATATATTTCTAAATACATACATATTATAGATAAATAACACCCAGACACAGAACAAATGATTGTGTTCATCACACAAACATTTGTCCTGGGTGGGAATCGAACCCACGACCTCCGACATAGCAGTCAGGGCCACTAACCACTAGACCAACAGGCCACTCAAATAGGGTCTAAGTTCATGATATTGAACTGCAAAAGGCCACAATTGACATAGACTAATTGCTCTTAATTTCATCCAATTACTTGGGATTCCATAACTAATGAGTTTTCAATTCAAGTGTAACTCAACTTTATCGACAACTATCTTGATTAACAATACTATCATGTCAACCAATTAAAGTAATTATACTTTATAAAGGTCACTAGAAATATTTCAACAAATTCGATTAGGTTAAGTCGATATCATCGATTTTCGCTACACTTAAGAATAGTTTAAAGTACAGTCAGCAACGGAATTTATTGTTAGAAATCAATTCACGAAAAAAAAAATGTTTGTCGCCTAAATTCCCTGACTGGCCTGTTGGTCTAGTGGTTAGTGGCCCTGACTGCTATGCCAGAGGTCGTGGGTTCGATTCCCACACAGGACAAATGTTTGTGTGATGAGCATGATCATTTGTTCTGTGTCTGGGTGTATATTTATGTATTTAGAAATATATAAGTATTTATTATCAGTTGTCTAGTACCCATAACACAAGCTCTGCTTAGCTTGGGACTAGACGGCGTTGTGTGATAGTTGTGGAATATTATTATTATTATATTTAATTAATCATATTTATTAAATTCATCGGTAACCGTATGCAAAATAGGCACTTTGGTCCACCAGCCCGAAATACAAATACATCAGAAACCGTCCGGACTGACCCTGAGTCATCGACAGTGTATAGAATTTTTTTTTCCTTTATTCCGCGCGCGCCTCTAAGAAATGTCAGTAAATCGTAGAGGCCTAACGGGGCCGAAGCCTACTGGGGCCATGAATTGACTTCTGAAAGAGAAAGCCTGCTAACTGCAGGCAGGCAGGGTCGAAGCCTGCTGGGGTCAAGGGCCGTTTTCTGAGAGGAAGGCTCAACCCCGGCGCTATAGGCAACGAAGGAACGGGGTAGGTTTTTAGTCAGTAAGAGTCTGACACTACTTCCCGCTCCACCCAAGGGCGGGATTTGTCATTGGATGATTTTATCTATCATAAAAAAAAAACCCGTTCCCAAAATGCAAAGAGCAACTGAAAGAACATAGGTGTGATTCTAGTCATTAAAAGTCTGACACGCCCTCTCGCTCTTTCCTAGGTAGGAAAAGTCACTGGATGATATCCCACCAAAAAAAACAAATAAGTATTTATTTCTTAAAACTTCATCAATACCAGGGTAGAAGCAGACTTAGGTATGCCTTAGACATTTTCTACCAGTCAAATAAGCCAAGCTTTTTTTATGCTCCTACCATTTAGTCTCTCCACCACAGAGACAAATTTAGCTAAAAATAGAAAATATTCTTTGATAAATGTTGTACTTATATTGTTTTAAATTTTGCAAATAGGTTATGAATAATATTTGTACAATTTATTTTCGGTGATTCAAACTAGATGAGGTCAGTGTTTCCTAGCTGTCTACCCTGGGGTCAAAGTCCAAACAGTTAACGTGTAATATGCAAAATAGCGTCTGAGATGGTCTTTTGAGGAAAGATCCATACAGATTTGAAAGGCCTTGTCGAGTCAGTGCAAGCTTTTGTCAGTATTCATGTAGCTTAACTGAGTTCAACGACTCGACGAACAGTACCAAAGAAAAGACATAATGGGTTGGCTGCATAAAGTATTCAAACTGCCAGGCAAACGTTAAAATAACTGAAAAAATAATCCGCAGAGGGTGGCATGTGGGAACCACATTCACAATAAAAAGTATATAAAATAAAATACATAATACTTTATAAAATAAATACTTACTCGCTATCTCTTTTTAACTGTCATCACCACTAGGTTAGTAGCGAGCTTATCAACCGAGTAATAAAACTTAAAAAAAAAAAAACAAACGAATTCACAAAAATCACAAACGCTAAAAATCACTAACTTCGGAAGTTGGTGTTACTGGTTTTATTAGTATGTTACTTAAAACCGACTTCTGAAAAGTTATTTTGACCATTTTAGGTTTTTTTTTTTAAATTAATTCTATAGTTAAGAAGTTCTCTCATGAATTCCATTATCAGAACTAATTTTGAAAAACTTGAGACCAATCTTTGAGACGCATAATAATATCCTTTTAAGTAAAAAAAAAAACATTTTCAAATCGTTCCATAATATCGACGAAATCCGAAGTAAGAAACAAAAAAAAACCGGGCAAGTGTGATTCGGAATCGCGCACTGAGAGTTCCTTTCAAACTTACCTATGAATAACCCTTCTTGCAGTCGGGTAAAAAAAAGTTCAATTCCCAGATAGAGTTTCGAAAATTTTTCATAATCGCAAAGTTTTTTTTTTGTGAAGTTAGGGTTCCGCTTTTTTCTTTTGAGGTACGGAACCCTAAAAATACAACTGGATTGTTCTCAATTCGGTTGTGACCTCTTCTTTTTTTGAAGTCGGTTAAAAAAGTAGATACCTATACTTATAAAAAAGTAAGTAGACAGATACTGTCGCGCTCTGATAAAGCAAGAAATTGATGTCGTCGACTGTACGGCTGTCGTGACGTGTAAGGGGACCTATCACGATCAAACAGCGCGGCAACAATATATTATTTAATAGTTTCGAAATGCCATGCGCATCCCTAACTAGCTCACTTTACTTAAATGGTTTTAAAAAGACAGCTTTGCACTATTTGTTTTGAAGGCTTTTTGAATAATTTTCTTCACTGTGCGTGTCTGTTCCTTCACACCCAAATGTCATTTCCTTGGTATTGTTCCTCAAATCGTTGAGCTCCTTAGTAGTCTTAAGTTGAGCTATACGAATACTGACAAATGCTTGCACTAACTGGACAGGTCCACTCAAATCTGTATGGTTCTTTTCTCAAAAGACCAGCTCAGACACTAAATAATAAGACAAAAAAAAATCATTTAAAATGTTTTTGAAAAATTTATTCACAAAATAAATATCATTTATCATTTACTAAGTAAGCAAATTCTTTGCGTAATCGAATCAGGAATGAAGATATCCGCAGGAGAACAACGTGGTCTGAAGAATCGCCAAGCTAGTGGCAATGGGTAAGGCATTGCTCGCAGAACAGATGGCCGTTGGGACCGAAAGGTTCTGGAGTCGCGACCGCGTACCGGAAGACGCGGCATTGGAAGGAGAACAGATACCCATTGGGGCTGAAAGGTTCTGGAGTGGCGACCGAAATACACGGTATTGGCAGACTTCCTACAAGGTGGGCCGATAACCTGATAAGGGTTGCGGGAATCCAGTGGATGCGAGACGCACAGGACCATTCATTGTGGTGACACTTGAAGGAGACCTATTTCCAAGTATGGATGTCTTTTGGCTGATATGATGATGAAGGAAGCAAAGAAGTGGAATTCCTTGCCGGAGTCTGTGTTCCCTGATAGCTATAACCTAGGGATCTTTAAGTCAAGAGTAAATAGGTTACTTCTAGGTAAACGTGCTCTATCATCGACCACAACGTCATTTTCCATCAGGTGAGATAGTGGTCAAGCGCGAATCTATCAAAAGAAAAAAAAAACTGGGCAAGTGCGAGTCGGAATCGCACAAATTAACTTACACATGTAATAGTCACGAAGATTGTGCCGAATAGAAAAAAGTTTTTTTTGTGACGTAACCACATTTTCGTATTCCGATTTATTCCTATAAGACCTTTTTTCATGCCAAATTTTAGGGTTCTAGGTCAACGGGAAGTTGCCTATTAATTTTGATTCCCTTGAGAGTTTCAAAATATACGTTTTTTGCGACTTATACGGCCGTAACATTTTTCCATTAATTCAGAATTTTGATATTTTCACAGCTTCAAGTGACCGCAAACCTGAGTATATGATTTAATTTCAACTCGCGATCTCGAGACAAAGGATCTTGACAGACAGACAGATGGACAACAAAGTGATCATATAAGGTTTCCGTTTTTTCTTTTGAGGTATGGAACCCTAAAAGGACAGTGCAGATGAGCGCTAGTTCTTAGAAATTGACTAACCAAAAAAAAAACCATATTATAATAAATTAGGTAATTTTGAGGTTTTTTTTTTATGGCAGGTAAAATCATCCAATGACAAATCCCGCCCTTGGGCGGAGCGGGAAGTAGTGTCAGACTCTTACTGACTAAAAACCTACCCCGTTCCTTCGTTGCCTATAGTGCCGGGGCTGAGCCTTCCTCTCAGAAAACGGCCCTTGACCCCAGCAGGCTTCGACCCTGCCTGCCTGCAGTTAGCAGGCTGGGCCTCTACGAGGTAATTTTAAGTTGCTAAATCCAATTATGGTATTTGATATTTCCTCCCATTCGCGCTTATTAATGTTATGAGCGCCTATTTATTATTATAACAACGTCGTTTGTTATTTCTAGTTTAAATTTTGTTTATTTATTTATTAAATCTTTATGCACTAGTAAAAACTATGTACAAAGGTGGACTTAATGCCTGAGGCATTTTCTACCGGTCGACCTTGGGGTAGTGCAGAAACATAACATGGTAGGTGCAATTTTTAACCCTTTGAATACAATCAGAGACACAATAGAAAGATAATCATATCATTTATCATAAGTGTACGGACACCGGTGTCCGCTTGGGGCTTGAGTAAGGGAGAACTTACTAAGCCCTACATAAGAAACTTAAAGGTATAATGCACGGAATGCAAGGTATAAGGCTACGAAGGCCATTAACCATTGCACATCTCAGAATGGTATATTTTGCCCTCATTGAGTCTAGGCTTAGGTAAAGCATAAAGTTCTGGGGCAACAGCTACCAATACAATATTAATGCTGCTTTCATTATGCAAAAAAGAGCCTTGAGAACTATGCTTCGCATTGAACAAACGGAATCTTGTAGAGATCACTTCAAGAAACTGCACATTCTTACAGTGCCATTCATCTATATTCTGGTCCTGCTTAGTCATTTTGTTAAAAATCTTCATAAATTTGAGACAGAGGAAGAGAGACATATTAGAATAAAAACGCGAAGAAAGGATCTACCTAATCTCATACAGCCTAAGCTTAATGTCGTTAAACATGGCTCTAGAGTGCAGTCAGTAAATTTATACAATAAACTGCCAGTAGAATTTAAAAACGCTATGAATTTATACGAATTTAAGCGAAAATTAAAGTCATTGTGTTAGAAAAATGTTATTACAGCATAGAAGAGTTTCTCAAAGATTGTACCAAATAATAATAGTTAAACCCATTCTTTTTTTATTGTATTTTTTATTTGACTTCAAATTATTATGCTTATATTCGACATTGTGTCATGAAATTATATCATAACGGACTTTATTGATATTAAATTCCTAGAATTATATTGACATTATGTATATTTTTTCCTCTTTTTTGACATTATTTACATTTTACTGACTTTTTTTACATTTTATTGACATTTAGCTTTTTTTTGTTATTGTATTTTAACTATGATGACGACTAATGTGCAATGTATTTTTATTTATTTACCTGGCGACTCACAGTACTAGCATGTCTTGTTTAATTGTTTTTTTTTTTTATTTCTTAGAATGTTGTGTAATGTGTTACAAATATTGTTAAATTTTCATCCATTCGACACAAATGTAAATTTATTGATCAAGTGAATAAATAAAAAAAGGGCACGATAGGTTAAGAAAAACTAATAAAATAATAACTAGATAAGAAAAATACAATTACAAATTTATACTTAGATTCATACATACAAATTAACAATGATATTATGAAAAACGAATCCAACAAATCAACGCTGTGATGATTACACCAACTTCCTGCGAATGTGTTCAAGTGAACCGACTGGAAACCGTCCTGATGTTCAAAATTTTATTGAAAATATGTATTAAATTTTAAGCCTATTAATTCTCCAAGCTCTAAAGTAATAACAAATTAAACAATACATACCTACGTACGCATTGATTCGGCGACTGTACCATTTTATATTTTGGTCAAGATAGAGTTTTACAATTATGTGAACTTTTTGCCCAACGCAGTATTTGAACCCAGGAACCTAAGCTCGCGTTGGGCGTTTCGTCGTTCATTGCAGCAGCGGGCCGCGTCATCGCTCGCGCAAACACAAACATTATGGCAATGTACGATGGACCGAACGACGCGCCGCGCAACGCGCCGCGTCTCCGTAATCGGACACTTACGATCACGAGACAAACGGGCTGTACTGGAATAGATGGTGTTAGATGAAGGTATGTACTATGCTCCTCTGCCCATCACTTCTAGAAAAACAAAACCACAACGCTAACTGTTATAAAGTAAAGAAAAACAATTTCGACAAATCACTTCGCAATATATCTAACTAACTAGAGATCTATAGACTAATCAGTGAACTAGTTTCAGTACAAAACTGAATCCCGAACATGGCTGGATGGTTTGTTATACATTACTGTAAGAACATGGAGTAGGAAGTAAGTGGAGTGCTAGGTTAGAGTCGTTTTTTAGTCTTTTGGCTACTATCTAATCTTTTGGTAAGCGATGATGTGGTCAACGATGGAGCTCGTTTGCCTAGTCATTCTTGACTTAAAGACTCCCAGGTTGTAACTATCAGGAAACACATACACCGGCAGGGATTCCACTCCTGCCCCCATAGCCAAGTTACGACAGTTTCGTTTCAATTCTCTTGCGTCGAACGCCTCAAGTCGACTACGCCTCCGATTCGTTTGTTCTGACCACGTGACTGAACGTTAAGATGACGTCAAAACAAAGGAGTGTTTTTTTGAGGGTGGTAAATAATGTAATATCTTCTGGGTAATTCTTAAAAACCGAGAGGATGTCTAATTCGTCTGGCCTAGTTTTTTCTTTACAGTTTGATATTTTTATTTACATATTAGCTTTCTCCGATCACTAAATGTATCAAAGGCACTCATTTGCATCCAGTGTCTTACGACACAAAATAGATACGAAAGCTAGGCCAGGTGAATGAGACGTTCTCTTGGTTTCAAAGAATCACCTTCTCCAGCTCGCTCTACCCAGAGAGCGGGAGGGAGTGTCAGATTTTTATTAGCTAAAACCCACCCGTGTTGTGACCGGTTCAAGGCTCATGCACACTCGCTCATGTGACATACCTGTGGAAATGTAGATGTATTGTAGATACAGGTCTGCTAAATCCTTTAGGAACACAAGCGTGAAACACGGACTTAGTTCAATCAATTATAAACAGCAAAAGTTCGCAGAACTAATCGCAAGTTTTATAATGCGCGAAAGTTGATCCACTGCAGTAAACAGAATCATTCATCTCTTACTTTTGTATGAAGTATTTTTTTTTTAATGTTAATAAACTAGTGCTTAACGCAATCCCACCTGATGGTAAGCAGTGATGCAATCGTTGACGGTGATACGCACTAGTTTATTATTAGCCTATTCACTCTAGCCTTGAAGACACCAAAATGCGATCTTCCCGTCCCATTATATCGGACGGGAAGACCGCAGCAGGCAAACTTTTCTAGTCCTTCGATGTACGCGGTATAAACTACGAGGCAAAACGCGTAGTCCGGAACGTAAGGGCATCTCCCTCTCCGCCCAAGGGCGGGAAATGTCTTTAGATGATTTAAAAAAAAAACAACGTAAGGGTGGATATTTGCCGTACGTCGCGAGTGACCGCGCATAGATGCTTTAGTCTTCTCAAGTTTTAACTCCATTTACTATCTACTCTCAACAAAAACGTAGTTTTGTATTTATACAACCATTCGCTTTGATAAACACAGCCTGTTCGATAGATTGTGCTCAAGTTTAAACAGGACTTCCATATTAGTTACATTGATAGACGTTACTCGCTATTTTCATGTTGATTCTGTGTTATTGGTCTATTTGTGTTTTTGCTCCGGCACGAGGTACTTACAGACTGAATTGTAGATATTGTTAGAATCATTTCGTGGAATGCTATCTGGCTTTTATGTTGTTTAAATTGTGAGGTAAAGCTAATATGAATAAATAGCTGCGGCCAGCGGCTTTCATTTTCATCATCACCATCATCAGCCTTTTAATGTTCCCAATGCTGGGACTCAGGCCTGCGGGCCCAGTGCGGGTTGGTGGATGTCGCATGTCTTCGAATTTTTGGTTCTAAGACATGCCGGTTTCCTCACGATGTTTTCTTTCACCGTTTTGAGACCAGTGGTGTTGAAATAAATTACACAAAGTAATGCGCCTAGCTGGGTTTGAATCAGTGACCTACAATTCGTAAGTCACTTCGAGTCGTTACCACTCGGCCACCACTTCTCTCAAAGCCTTAGGGCTGATTGAAAATACAAACTGGAAAAAAAAGTTCCTAAGAATATAGCACATATATATGATACTTCAATTACGAGTAATTCTATTAAAAACAAGTAAGTGCCTCGATTCAATTAGACTTCGGATACATAAAATAAAATGAAATCAACTATCTTTTTCCAAGGAGAAATATCTTTGAAATATTTATCTATATTTTCTACCTATTTTTAGACCTTACCTACCTTTTTTATTCTAAAGAGTGAAGACAGATAGTCGTAGCATATTAGATAGAGTAGTATTTTTGTACGATTATATTTTTGTTTGAAACGAATAAACTCAAAGACTGGTTTTAAAATTCCTTTTACCAGTAGTAATATTTATTTATTTATAAAAACTTCATGCAACACAAAGGTACACAGGCGGACTTAATGCCTTGGGCATTCTCTACCAGTCAACCTAGTTTGGTGAAGAGAAAACATAGCATGTGCAGAATTTTTTTTATTGAAAAACAAAAGTAATACAAATACATACGAATAGAAATCCTATTTTATCACTGAGTGTCATAGTTGATAAATAGACGGGAACTTGCGGATGACGAGTAATGGGTAGCTCACTGTCCGGCCATCCGGTAACCATCCGGACCGAATCTTTGACGTTAACGGCGCGTAGTGTTCCATGCGTGTCTCATAGAGATGTCAGCAAAACCGAAGGAACTCAGCAGGGCCGAGCCTACGGGGGCCATATATAGTCCGAAAGGCGCGTCTCATAGAGATGTCAGCAAAACCTAAGGGACTCAGCAGAGCCGAGCCTACGGGGGCCATATATAGTCCGAAAGGCGCGTCTCATAGAGATGTCAGCAAAACCGAAGGGACATGGCCGAGCCTACGGGGGCCATATATAGTCCGAAAGGCGCGTCTCATAGAGATGTCAGCAAAACCTAAGGGACTCAGCAGGGCCGAGCCTACGGGGGCCATATATAGTCCGAAAGGCGTGTCTCATAGAGATGTCAACAAAACCGTAGGGGTTCAGCAGGGCCGAGCCTATGGGGGCCATAGGTAGTCCGAAAGGGAACCCCGGAGTCCTAGAATGCAATGCTAAAAGGAACATAGGAGTGGGTTTTGTTCAGTAAAAGTTTGACACGCGTTCCTGCTCCACCCTAGAGCGAAAGAAGTCATTGGCTGGTTTCTCACCAAAAAACATTTTTTTTTTTTCTACTTATACACGGGCAAAGCTAGTCATCCAATAAAAGACCATTCTACAAAGAGTGGAATTACTTCTACATCCACCAGTGCCGATACACAGCAAGATCTTTTGAAACACTTACTTAGCAACATAAGGGTAAGTAGGGTTATAAGTGTGAAACACTTTACTGTTCAATCAGCAAATTAGAGAAAAAGGATAGCATTGTTTCAATCACTTATTGTATGTACAGTCAAAAAAGTAAATAGGTAACCAGGTCGTCAGATATCGTGCCATCCGGCCGTCTAAACGGTGGCGTAATAGATTCTGTACCTCTACCATGAGTTTTAAGCAATAGTATTCGTCGCTACTCGATATCGACGCCGTAAATATTTTGTATGGCAAATTTTGCAGCGCCTCTAGCGGTCACTTGCAGAACCAAAATTTGCCATACAAAATATTTACGGAGTCGATATCGAGTAGTGACGAATACTTTTGCTTAAAACTCATGGTAGAGGTACTGTATTGTATTTTACACATTGGTAACATTTATGTAATCAGAAGTAGGATAGAGGATTTTAATGAATTTTAAATTGTTTTCATGAACTGTGTTGGAGCTAAATATATATATATAATAATATCACACACTATCACATAACTTCGTCTAGTCCCAAGCAAAGCTTGTGTTATGGTAGTTGTCTAAACTGATAAACATACTTATATATTTCTAAATACATACATATTATAGATAAATTACACCCCGACACAGAACAAATGATCGTGCTCATCAGACAAACATTTGTCCTGGGTGGGAATCGAACCCACGACCTCCGGCATAGCGGTCAGGCCACTAACCACTAAATGTTACCTATGTATAAAACACAACTAGCAATATTCATAAAAATGAATATTCATGATTTAATTATGTCATAATATACAGAATCTAACATGCGCCTCAAAAAGATATCAGCATAACCCTAAAGGCCCAGCAGGACCGATGCCTGCTAGGGCCATGGGTTGAGTTCTGAAAAGGTTACGGCAACTGAAGGGACATAGGTGTGGTTTTTGACACGCCCTTTGCTCTCTCTCGAGTGGGAGAAATCCTTAGATGATTTCAAACCTTTTTGAGCTTGAATGAATGAAACATAATTAAGTTCACAGTAAATAAATAAACTATTAAAATATCCTTCCATCCAATATTTATATCCATATATTGGTTTTTGTGATAACTTCAACTATACTCCATTTGTTTAATGTTTAGGTACTTAACTAAGTGTAAACCATCTTCACATATCTTTTATCTAAAAGTTGTCTAAAAAAATTGTATCCAAAAATGTTTTCAGTTAGTTATTTACCTAAACCAATGTTAGTTAATTAAAAAGATTTTAATAATCTTTGTATATCTTTTATAAGATTGTTTTTAAATAAAAAGACATCAAGATTATTTACGTTTAGTTAAGTTCTGAAACAGATGGAGTATATATCTGACGACCCTGGTTACTTATTTCCTTTGTTGACTGTACCCGTAAGAAATATCTAAATAAACTTTTAGCGTCGATATTTTTGCAAGTATTGTTCTACTAGGTTATTTAGTAGAATATTACAAAGGAACATACTGTTGTGATAAATAATAATCTACCCGAGTATCAAAAATCTCTAATAAGCTTTCAGCGGAGGTTTAGGGTGACCCTAAACCTCCTTTGAAAGCGTCGGGATTGCCACATTTTTTCTTTTCTATTCTCGGTTCTTTATAATCCCAACTCCCCTGTGTATCTTCGGGAACGCTTTGAGTATCTTGTTCCGAGAGGAAAGCCTTGTCGCTCTTCATCCTCTCTTCTCCTTCGTTTTCCTCCCCATTCTTCAAGTCATTACAGTGGATCTTTCACTATTCGAGCTGTGCGCCTAACGGAGGTTTAGGGTGACCCTAAACCTCTGTTGAAAAGGCCTATTCAAAAACAGACAAGTGTTGTGTCTAGTCCTTAAAGTTTTGATGTGTTTTTTTTTAATAGATGGAGTGGTGCAAGATGAAGGTGTATATATATAATACATGCATAATATATTTAATATCACCATTGCACCCGTGGGAAGCTAGGGCGGATCGCTAGTGGACAATAAAGAATAATGAAGAAGACAATATTGGATTGATTTTCATACTAGTACTGGAATATACTTATAAGCTCTTGTAGGTAGTATATTTATATCCCACAGTAAATCTTATTTAATAATTCAAGATCATAAATATTTGTTGAAACTATGTAAGAAATCTCTTAAGGCGTATAGTCCCTTGAACATTTGCCCGGAATTAATTAATTTAGAAAAGGAAAAGGGAGATCAGGCCTTCGCCCAGCAGTGGGACATAAAAGGCTAAACTAACTAACTAACTAATTCATTTAATTCCGGCCAGCTGCGCCAGGATAGAGCCCCGCTGACCTTTAAATCCGTTTTCTTTGCGTAAAATTTGATTGATTTACATATGCTATGTACATTCTGAGTAAAAACATTTTGGCGGGCAATGGGTAGCTCGCTGTCTGTCTGTCCGGTAACAGACCGGTCCGAGCTCAAGTCGTTTACGGCGCGCACTGTTCCCGCAGGCCTCAAGGAGTTGTCAGCAAACTGTAGGGGCCCAACAGGGCCGAAGCCTAGTGGGGTCAAAGGGTATGTGAAAATGGCACCCGGGGCCCTGGGACCAAGGCAAAGAATGGAACGGGGTAGGTTTTTAGTCAGTAAGAGTCTGACACTACTTCCCGCTCCACCCAAGGGCGGGATTTGTCATTGGAT
Organism: Leucania comma; assembly: GCA_958295575.1. Classification (NCBI taxonomy): domain Eukaryota; kingdom Metazoa; phylum Arthropoda; class Insecta; order Lepidoptera; family Noctuidae; genus Leucania; species Leucania comma. Next base: position 3,346,623 of record OY282484.1, read on the forward strand.
GATTTTACCTTCCATAAAAAAAAGCCTTTACGAAGGAGTTAGGAAAAGTTGCGAAATTGTTTAATATTTTTGAAACAAAAGTATAAATCACACGAAAAAATCATATGTTGTACATGAATCTATGATAAACAGATATATTTTTTCAAATCTATTAACCTAGCCGTTGCCGGGGAGTAGGCTTCAGAAAGTCACTGTTTTATGGCATTGCTCGGGTGCTAGGGCCTTAAACTAATCTAAATAAATAGAAGGTATAATAAAACATCTCCAACTTGAGCCCCTGACTTCTCCAAGTCTTGTTTTACAGATAACCTCTTGAAATCTTTCCGAGTACGTTATCAGAACTAGTTTGTTAGACCCGGGACCTAAGGCCGGGACTTAAGTCCCATTGTCTAGTATACAGTGCAGATTAATTACCCCGCGGTGGGGCCATGCGGGTAGCTACATTTTTGCTTTAGGCAGGAGTATTACGGAGATTTTGTATGTTTAGTTTTGGTAGTATCTTTGTTATATCTTCCTGGAGATAGGTGTAATATTTGATTACACTTAGCAAAAGTTTGTATGTATGAGGGTGTTATTTCGGCTGAGCGGATTTTGATGAAATCCGGTTCATGGGTTGAACGGCTCAATACTTAGTAGTAGTGTGACTTGATGATATATTATAATGGAATATATGTTACGCGCTAACATCACAATCAGAAAACCTGGAATCAAAAGTCACATATCTATGATCGGTGTCATCACAGTCACAAACCTACAGTCACTGATAGACAAAGACAGAGATAAGTGCCGGCGACGGGTCTGATTTCAGTGGTCCACGTGCTAGAGGCGAGTCAGCAATTTACGCTGTTTCGATTTAATTTTTGATTACATACATACTATGTTTTGCACATAGGTTTTTTTTTGCGGTAGTATGTTTCCTTGGAATATTATAAAACATACAATTGGGGGTCTTATCGCCCTGGGCAATTTCTACCAGGCAACCTGAAAAAAAAAACGCCGCTTTTCTAGTTTCAAACAGGCGAAGCCGCTGTCAAAAGCTAGTAGATACAACCAAAAAAAAAATTACACATAAAAACACAGTTATCCCAACATAAGAAGAAGAAAAATAATGAAATAATACTAGAAAATTCTTACAAAAACACAAGAGAAAAAGTCGACATTCTTTGATGTCTATGCCATCTGATTGTTTACCTGGGCTGGTAATCTATGTTTACTAAACAACAAAGGTTGCTCACAACTCCATTCTAGTGAAATATTGAAGTTGTTTTTCTCATTTAAAAAGATGAAATTCGGCTTGAGTCAAGAAAAACCTAGTAAACTTAGAGCAGTGGTGGCCGAGTGGTAACGGCCGAGTGGTAACAGAGTATCCTATAGAAAAACTGTTTCCTGGAACAGTTATTTCACCATGAAATTCGTCTCCTAATTTACTACACTTATCCTTTTTAAATGATTAAAAAAAAAAAAAAAAAATTGTTTCTCATGCATTAATTGATTGACTGGCCCGAGACCATCTCGAACGTAGAGCTATGGGAGAAATGCTTCTCCCACGACCATCAGATCAAACGTCGTAAGTGGAGATGGATTGGTCACGCACTCAGGAGGATTTCCGACCATATACCTAAACAAGCATTGAACTGGAATCCTCAAGGGAAAAGGAAGCGCAGCCATCCTTGGCAAACCTGGCGACGCCCCGTGTTGGCAAAAATGACGGCCATCGAACTGACATGGAGCGAGGTGAAGCGTAAAGCTCAAGACCAGTCGCTTCCCAGCTTGGGGACAAAGGTAAGTCACATTAATCCAGTAAGTTCCGCAGAAACCTGCAGAAGGGTCGAAGCCTACTGGGGCCAAGGGTCCACTTCTAAAAGGAAGTCTCGGCCCTAGTATGAAAGGCAACGTAGAAACGGGTTGGGTTTTTTAGTCAGTAAGAGTCTGACACTATCTCCTGTCCACCCAAGGGTGGGAGTTGTCATCGTATGATTTTTACTTACCTTAAAAAAAACCCAGTAAGTTTTAAAATACACTTGTGTTGGAGCTATCTCACTATTTTCCATAGTGTATAATTACATAGATGCGGTTATGTTTCCCAAAGTTAGTTGTGGTTGCAAAGTTAAGAGGTGGACAAACAGACTCGCCTCCATAATCCTAAAAAGGACCTCAGTTTAACTTAAATCTCCCGTTAACTAAAGCTGTAATCAAAATGATGGGCTGACAGAATCAAACAGGTATTTATTTGTACATTTAGACAACAAGAACAAAGGTGCGAAGGCGTACTTAACGCCTTAAGCATTCTTTACTGACGGGAAACGTTTAAGGAATAAAGATCCCTTTGATCTGCGCCTTTTCTTTTCCTAGAAAGACTAACCCTTGCCTAACCTAAATAATTTGAAAAGGGATTGTGTACAAAGGATAGACTACTGTTTAGCATCTCCAGGGTCCCGCCAGAGACGCTCTGGGCGTTGGCAGACGCAGGGCGAATCCCGACCAAAGTAGGCGATTTGCACACGGCGTGTCTTACAGCTTGCCGTCCAATAGGGTCCAATTCCGGATCGACGGCTCATCATGTACCACGCGCGCTCCAAGAAATGTCATTCAATTGGACTGGGCCCGCTATTGCGCATGCCAGTTCGATAGAGTTATTATGGTCCTGAAGTGCAAAACTAATGGGTTTTAGCTGAGATTAAATCATAACAGCGAAAGATAGGTGTATCACCTCTAGCACGTGGACCGCTGTAATCAGGCCCGTCGCCTAATTTTGGTTAACGTGATTTCCCTCACACGACAGCACCAGCTCTTATCTCTGTCCTTGTCTATCAATGACTGTAGGTTTGCGACTGTGATGACACTGATCATAAATGTGTGAGTTTTGAGTCCAGGTTTTCTGATTGGGATGATCAATTTATATGTATTATGTAGTTTTGTATATATCAATGGGTTTTATCAAGAGCGGGGTATTGACATCCGACCAAAAAAAAATCATTTCCAAAAGGGCCAAAGCCCGGAATTTCTGAAAATGAAACCTGTTATTATAAAACGCAAAGGACAACTCAAGGGCATAGGTGTAACTTTACAAAACCAGGCAACATGTTTAGAAACCGGCTTTTAGGGGATCACAAGGCATATGTTTTCCTAATCTTAGTAGTTCCTTTGAACATCCATGAGCTCCAAACGTCTAGACCAGTGCCTTCAAAATAAAACCTTATTTTTAATATAATGCGAAACCCGAAACACGTGTCTAGTATTTTTATGTAAATAAACTATGTAGGTACGTACAAATTTTATAACTGTATCATGAAAACTCACAAAGTTCTAAGCTAGTTATGTTACCAGGTTGTTCACACAAACACATGGTTACCGGGCCATCCGGGAGACTGAGGGATTGTTTACTCCCGCACCTAGCTGTGCGCTGGCGCTTGATGCCCGCACTGCCCGTACCTGTGTCGGTAGTGTCCAACTAAAGATATAACGTGGTGTAAAAAGTAATATAATTGTACCGATAGTCGTGTCAGCCAATGGGTTAATAGCTAAGAGCCTCAACCAACACCTTAGGAAGCTCTTGTTAGGTGGCTGGATCAAGGGCTTGATTCAAAAAAAGCGGTAATTCTAGACTAGGCTCGCATAGTTAGGAGGTTCCTTTCTTTAGAGCCTTGACCGCCAGTGACTTGGACCATGTTCTCGAGGTTTTTTTTTTGTTACATAACTAAAAATTTACACTTTTCAGATTTTTTTCTATACTTATGCTATGAGACCTTACCTCATGCCAGATTTCAGGCTTCTAGGTCAACGGGAAGTACCCTATGAATATTGATTCCCTTGAGAGTTACATAAACGGCCGGAACTTTTTTTCCGTTAACTTATAAATTTTTTTTTTCACAACTTCAAAGGACTGCAGCCTTGAGTGTATTGTTTTAATTTTAACTCGATACCTCCACAAGTTTCAGAGATAAAGGACAGATAGACAGACAGACGGACAACAAAGTGATCCTATTACGGTGAGTTTTTCCTTTTGAGGTACGGAACCGTAAAAAAGAAAAGGGTTTTCTGGTAATTATGTGCATTCCGCCTAACCCTGCCAGATAATATCGCGGCCTTAAAGGCCCAGAACTAAGCGATAACAAATTATTTCCTAACAATATTATCTCGTCCATGTTTTGCGGCTGTTTATCAGAACCGCAGTAGGAGACAAAACCCTAATCTTATCTCAAGACGAAATACTCGATTGTTTGTCAAAGGAAGGCTTTCTATCTGTTTGTGAGGACTTATCCATTTTTACTCGATTCCGTCTTAGTTTAATATTGGATTTAGACATAGAGTTCGGAATCACGGACTAGAGACTAGATCTTGCAAGCCCCGTCGACTTTGTTGACAGCTCTTGGAACACAATACGCCTTCGATACGAAGTTGGCGCTTATAGGACAGCGAGCTTCCCATATGCTCTCTGCAAACCTGCGGCTACGGTGACGGGGAGTTGCCCCGCGTCTCGCAATGTCTGGGGTTCCTACGGCTTGGGCCTGGGCGAAGAGAATTATCTCTCACACTTACGCGATGTGCGTACTGTGAAGAAATTTCGGCTGATAACCGTAGTCAATATAATACTGGGCCGTTAATTTCTACAATAAACATTAAACATTCAGATACACTATAGGACAAAATGTCTCTCTAAATAGAAAAATAATTTATTTGGTACAGCCTAAGGCAAGAAAACAAGGAAAGGCATTAAGTCCGCCTTTGTACACTGTTAGTACATAAAGTTTTAAATAAATAAATAAGGCATGAACACAATTATTATTATTTAACACAAAAAATAATAAATTAACAAAAAACAAAAAAAATTGTTGTGTGCCTCATGGCTGCACCAAAATAGGTCCAGTTCAGCATGAATGGCAGACAACTGGTGCCTGACGCTGGTTTTTAACTGACCTGTTGGTAAATGACGCGTATCATTGGCAAATTGTCCAAGAATATCTTCCGTATCACGAGAATGTATGGTAAAATATTTAGGATCAAGTTACGGGGCACTGGGTAACGTTGCGCCTCATTTTGGCCCCCAATCGATCTGAGGTTTTACGCTCATAGACACGCTCATTTTGTAACTAAAGTTAACTGTCAGTTTTGACAGTGCCCGCAGAGACGTTTGTATAGTCTATGGATTCAGATGTGTTTGATCTTTCGCTTACAATGCTGTCATATTTTATGATAAATCTGTTTTCAATCACAAAAGACCGTTTTCTTATTCTTTTGTTGAACAATTTTGGACCGGCGTAGGAAAATTTTTAGGAGGATCCCTTGTGGTCCATTTACATGCAAATCTGTTGAGCTTTAAATAAGAGGGTGAAACAACGCATTCTGCATTTCTGGTTGAGATGATCCAGTAAATTGTAATACCTACTAAAGAGTAGATTTTGTATTGTTTTTCAGAAAATCTTCTGAGATCTGAGAGCTTTTTTAATACAACTCTATTTCTGGGCTTATGCATCCCAAAGTATCGCCAAACCGACATGGGTCTTGTGCATCTCTGATCTATCGGATTCCTGTGACCCTCACCCTAGCCAAGTTACGACCATTTCGTTTCGATTTTCTTGCGTCGAACGCCTCGATTTGGCCACGCCTCCGATTCTTTTGTTCTGACCACGTGACCTACCGTTAAGATGACGTCAGACAAGGGAACTAGAGGCGTGGCCCACTAGAGGCGTTTGACGTAAGAGAATCGAGACGAAACGGTCGTAACTTGGCTAGCCAAGACCTCCTACAAAGTGGACGCAGGTCTAGACCTGCGTCCACTTTGTAGGAGGTCTTCCAACGCTGCGTCTTTCGGTAAGCGGTCGCCACTCCATAATTTTCAGCCCCATCGAGTCATCATCATCATTATTTCGGCCGAAAGACATTCACTATAGGACATAGGTTTCCCCGAAGTGTCGCCACAAGGAACGGTATTGTGCGTCTCGCATCCATCAAATTCGCGCGACCCTCACCAGGTCATCGGTGTCCTTCAGTACTCGGTTGCCACTCCAGAATTTCGACCCAAAGACCATCTGCGAGCAATGGACCCTGCCTACTGCTATTTCAGTTTGGTGATTCTTCGGGCCATATCAATGTACTCAAACTGATTACCTTCGCAAAACCAAACTACAAATTACCCTCCATGATCGAATGCCTCAGCTAAATCCGTGACATATAAAACCATGGATCACTCAAAACTGGCTCAACATTTGAGAAAACTCAACAATTTTCTCCCCTCTGCCATTCGCGTTTACCGTCACCAAATTCCCGTAATACGTATCCTACGATATCAAGTCGGTCTTTATCTACAAAAGTTGGCCTTTTGTCTCCGGAGTTTAATTTTATCAGTTCCAAGTTTCGACAACTAACCGGCGAGCGATTTGGGAGTTACTCCCGAGTTATTGGACCTTTTCGATGTTCTAGAGCTTTCGATTCGAGATAAAAAGTTCCGATTTTGAATAGGGGTGATTAAATTAATTTTGGGTCCGAAGTTTTTTAGGTACTTACGTCTTACTTATTAGATTTTGAACACAAGTTTAACATCCTAAAGAGACCTGATATCTAGAATATTAATTTAAGAAAGAACGGTATGATTTTATTAAATTAATAAATATTTTAAAAATCTGTAGGAAGTAATTTATTTATCTAGACTTTATGAAGAGTAGTGATCAGCAGTCAATCTTTGTATTAAAAGAGACTACACTGTGGTAGGTATGCACAATAAATAAATAGATATTTTGAATAGAATGAAGAAATTGTAGCGACATCTATGTCGTCACAAATGAACTAATCCTGCATCGCGCAAGTAACATTCTCCGCGCGATTTGAACATATAGAACAGCACGAAATCATTAATCGGAGGTTTGCAGGACTTTACTCTCTGTTCCACATACCTCCAAAGAATGAAACATCATTATTAAAAATGACTACATACTATTTACTGTATTAAAAACATATATACTACATTAAAACATAATAAAAACCCTTAACTAATAAAAACGAATTAAAAACCATCTAAAATCCATATTTTAGATGGTTTTTAGTTCTATAATGGTTCCATGATAGTTTTTAGTCGACACCATTGTCGACTGCTAATGTACCCTAAAGACTAGCATTTAACACTTTCTAGATAACATTATGTGCCCCCTAGCAAACCTGATATAAAATATATAAGTTCTCGCATTGCACAAAATGAACAAAAAGCAACAAATTCAAATACTAGCATCTCACTTCAAAACTAGGAAGTAAATAAATCAGTTGCTCCAGCCAAAGTTTGCCGACCAATGAGCAGTGATCAATTAGTGGCGACCAGCAAAAACTGTGAAGTCCTGGCGCAGTTAGTGATTGAGTGAGAAGTCTGCTAGGTTTTTCTGTTCCTAGGTATACTTACGAATTTTGAGTTAGAAATAGTACAGGAATGCTAGTAAAAAAACTGGGCAAGTGCGACTCGGACTCGTACAAAGATGGTTCCGTACAAACTAACTTATGTTAATAGTTCAATTACCAAATCGCATCTCGAAAAATTTTCCGTTTTGAAAAATATTTTTTTTGTGATGTAACTGCAAATTTACAGTTTTCAGATGTTTTCCTATACTTGTGCTATAAGACCTCGCTTCATGCCAAATTTCAGAGTTCTAAGTCAATGGCAAGTACCCAATGAATTTTGATTCCATTGAGAGTGTCGAAATATACGTTTTTTTGTGGCATCAATGGCCGTAGGTATCTTTTTTTTTCGTTGACATAGAAGACTGACTTTTTTCACAGCTTCAAGGGACCGCAGATCTGAATATATGGTTTTAATATCAATTCGATACCTCCACGCGTTTTCGAAATAAAGAGTGGTGACAGACAGACAGACGGACAGACAGACAAATAGACCGACAACACAGTTATAAACTGACCAAGTGTGAAGTTGAAACGCGCACGAAAGGTTCCGTACCGTCCTTAGCAACAAAACGACAAAAAATCACAGTATGGGAGCCTCCTTATACATTTATTTTATTATGCTTTTTAGTATTTGTTGTTATAGTTGTTATATAGTTGTTATATATATATAAATATATATATATACTGATTAAAAACCCACTCCTGTTCCTTCGTTGCCTTTCATACCGGGGCTTCCTTTCCAAAAACGATCCTTGGCCACAGAAGACTTCAACCCTGCTGGGCCCCTACAGTATGCTGACAACTCCTTAAGGCGCGCGTGGAACTATTTCCACTGTCGACGACTTGGGCTCGGTCCAGAGGGTTACCGAACGGTTACCGAACTGTCAACGGTGAACTACCGATTGCTCGTCGTTCGCAAGTAGAAATACATTATCCGTGAAAATTTTAACTGTCTAGCTATCACAATTTATGTGATACAGCCTTGTGACAGAACCTTAGTAATATGGTCCCATTATTTATTATATACTTTATTGTACACCTCATAATGTGGACAGGATAAATATTACAAAACTAAGGTTTTCGTTTGCGGTCATTTTATCCTTTGGAAAAAAAATCTTGACGTCACAAAATGGCGCTAAGTCCATCTTATTCTTATTTTCATCGCATATAGGTACCGTCTTTGCGATAAGAATGCTTCCAAAATGGAACTCGATCCATTAAAGCGTTCGGCTAGCCCATTTAAATGTATCACTAACATTTGAAGTTTGATATTCCATTAAATTGACATAGATAAAGTACACTGTATGTGTAACTTTGCAAACGACTCCAACAGCTAAAAAACTTTTCTATTTTAAAAGTTTTAACAAGATGAAACGTTAGTCATGTACCTTGCTAGAATGCCGTTTTTCATTCAGATTTTCCTATTTTAGTTGCATTTATAGAGATAAATACTATCAAAAAGAAAGGAACAAACAACAGTAAATCTTTAAGCAAAAAAGGGCACAGCTGCCCCCTAGCCAAGTTACAATCGTTTTATTTAGCGTGAAGGCTTGGAGTGGACACGCCACCAATTCAACATTTGTCCTGGGTGGGAATCGAACCCACGACATCCGGCATAGCAGTCAGGGCCACTAACCACTAGACCAACAGGCCTGACAGTTACTAGCTGCTGCCAGCGACTTTGCCCATGTGACCCAAAGGGAGCATATTCCCTGGGTAAAAAGTATCCTAAGTGCTATTCTAAGACACGGTCTACCTGTGTGCCATATCAGTTCAGCTGTTGGAGTGTGAAGAAATAACAAGCATCACACACTACCAGAAACTAACCTAAAAATCACGGGGTCCGAGTGCTCATAGAATCAAACGCTTAGTTAAGACTTCGTGTGACCCAAGGGCTGGCTTTTACCTCGGTCAGAGATTAAGCAATGCCTACGTTTTTTTTTTATAGTATGTAAAATGATCCAATGACAAATCCCGCCCTTGGGTGGGGCGGGAAATAGTGTCAGACTTTTACTGACTAAAAACCTACCCTATTCCATTCATTGCCTTTGTCCCAGGGCCCCGGGTAATGCAGTGCCTACGTGGCAATACCACCAGCCTTTTGGGCATACTTTCAGTTGGCTGCGATGCGGAGGAGTTTTATGAAAGTATATTTTAACTAGGAGTTAATTGTCTTTAGAGTTTATGTCATGGCCAGATCATAGAAATTGATCACTTCATGATATGGCCAAGTCAAACTGGCCAGATCGTTTTAAAAGTTAAAGTTTGATGATTGTAGCGACATCTACGGCGTCACATAGGAACTAATCCTGCATCGCGCAAGTAAAGTTCTCCGCGCGATTTGAATATATAGAAAGGCCCGACTTCATCTATCGGGCAGCAGCCCACCAGTTAGAACACCAGGTATGTGGAACTTTACTCTCTGTTCCGCTCTACGTCTAATATGATATTTCAATCGACCTTTTATTACCATAGAAATCCTACATCAATAATATGGCCAAACGAGGATTGGCATATTATTAAAGCGTTTAAACGATCTGACCCGTTTTACTTGACTATATCATGAAGTGATCAATTTCTATGATCTGGCCAGGACATATATAGGGTGACTGGTAATTAGTGAACGATACTTAAACACGTGATTGTAGTCATGATAACAAACAACTTTCCAGGGTCTTTTGCTTTTGAAAACGAAAATCTCTTTGGCCCAAACACTTATTCAGCCGATTATAGATTATGCCGACGCCTGCTACCTGGATGCTACTGAGGAGCTGTTAAACAAGCTTGAGAGACTGCAAAACTTATGCATTCGGTTTGTCTTTGGTCTACGTAAGTATGATCACGTCTCTCATCTTCGCAAGGAACTCAAGTGGCTCCCTATCCGTCTTCGCAGGAACACTCGGATTTTATGTCTCCTTTTCAACATCCTTCACAACCCATCCTACCTACGCGACCGTTTTTCTTACTCTCGTCCTAGCGGCGCACCGTGCAGATCACACCTAAGATCCCTTCTTAAATCCCCTCCTCATAAATCTACCTACTACTCCTACTCTTTCTCTGTCCACGCAGTAAGATTGTGGAACTCTCTTCCGCCTAGCATTAGAGATCTGAAAACTGTTTCACTTTTTAAGGCTAAAGTCAAAGAGCACTATCTTTCCTCTCTAGTCTGATAAATATATATTTTATATTTATATATTATCTATTTCTATATTTATATGTACTATATACACATTATATTTATATTATTTTATGTATTTATTAATGTAGTTATATATGTATTTATTAATTTGACCTAAGTTTTCACTATCTCTTCTTCTCTTATTTCAACACACTATTGTCTACATTTCTTCCAATGTCTCCTTTCGCAGGTCTGCTGGAAGAAATTTCTTTCAGAAATAAGCAGTACCTTTGTACAATTTTTATTGTTTAATGTATCCTCTGCTGTATTTGTGTGTACATAAATAATAAAATAAATAAATAAATAAATAAACTTTTACTATGGGACCAAACCTGAAATCGTGAAAAATATCTGTTGGTCAGTACTTTTATGTTCGCCTAACTGGTTTTTTTTTTTTTTTTTATGTTAGGTAAAATCATCCAATGACAAATCCCGCCCTTGGGCGGAGCGGGAAGTAGTGTCAGACTCTTACTGACTAAAAACCTACCCCGTTCCTTCGTAGCCTATCGTGCCGGGGTCGAGCATTCCTTTCGGAACTAACCCATGACCCCAGTAGGCTTCGACCCTGCCTGCCTGCAGTTAGCAGGCTGGGCCTCTTCGGTGTGCTGACAGCTCCTTGAGGCGCGCGGGAACAGAACGCGCCGTTGACGACTTGGGCTCGGTCCGGTCGGTTACCGAACGATCGGACAGCGTGCTACCCATTGCACGCCGTCCGCAAGCCCGCGCCTACGGTGGCCGGAAATCGGGATCGGAATCCCGGCGGCGGCTGGGGCGAGCGCCCCGTTGCCTCTGCCTGATGCGGTCGGCCTCCTCCTTTGATAGCATTACTGCTTCGCAGAAGGAGGCGACCGCCTGCCATCCCTCCTCACTACGGACCATGGCCTGAACCAAGGCATGTTCGCCTAACTGGTCAAAATGTACTGAACTTGGCTGATTTTTTCGCGATTTCAGGTTTGGTCCCATAGTAAAAGTTGTTTGTTATCATGACCACAATCACGTGTTTAAGTATCGTTCACTAATTACCAGTCACCCTATATATTATAGAAAATTAGCAAGCTCAGTACATTTTGATCAGTTAAGTAAACATAAATGTACTGACCAACAGATATTTTTTCGCGATTTCAAGTTTGGCCCCATAGTAAAAGTTGTTTGTTATCATGACTACAATCACGTATTTAGATATCGTTCACTAATTACCAGTCACCCTATATATAGTTCTAATTAGTTAAGCTTTTTATTTTAATTGTTTTAGTCCTTTATTTATTAATTAAACCCTGAACAGGTACAGTACTTAACTAAATCTCCGAAGGACGAGAATCAGACCTAAGCTTTTCGGAATCTATCCATAAATAGTGTCGAAATTAATTGCCGGATATCTGCACAGGTTCCATTAAGGATCAATTAGTTTTTTCCATTCCATTCTGATATGGTTTCGTTTAAATTAAGTGGCGCCGACGATACGAAGATAGTCTATCTCTATGTCAATGAATGAATTTGTAGCTAGTTAATTTTCTTGTTCGTCGTTGAGAGTTTGGATATACGAAGGGATAGGTTTGGATGTGCATTCCAAGAACCCGACGTACGGCGAGTATCAACCCTTACGTAGTTGAAACATCTACGGTCCGAACTATGCGTTTCGCCTCATCGTTCATACCGTTTACGTCAAGGGACTGGAACAATTTGCCTATTGCGGTCTTCCCATCCGATTATAATTTGGGTGTCTTCAAGGCTAGAGTGAATAGGCTCTTAATAAACCATACCATACCATCAGGTGGGATTGCAATCAAGCACTAGTTTATAACTAATAAAAAAAAGTCACAATATCACACTAATCACACTAAATATCACATTAATCACACCACACTTAATACAATATTATAAAGTGTACTGTGTAATATATTATTATTTCACACTCAAACCGCTGAACGGATTTCAATGAAACTTAGTAAAAGGATGAACCTAGAATAGCGCACGGAATATTTTTTATCCTACCAGTATGTTCCCTTGGCATGGTTTTTTACTATCGCGTGGGAGAACCCGCTGGTAGCTAGTAATTGAATATTTTATTTGGGTAAAATTTGGTAGCTTCAATATTTACAGTGAAAAATACACCAGCGCCTTCTTTACGTAATCCTCCTCCTTGCGTCGTATTACTCAATGCTGAGGGTCGTGACCACCCTGCTTCATCACTTTTCCCTGAATGATGTTTCTCCATCTGTTCCTATCTTTGGAGGTGTGAAGGGCATTGTATATCGTAGAGTCAAGATCACTGCGTCTTCCGATACGTGGACACCACTCCAGTAACTTTCGTCTCCAACGACCACCAGTTCCTGCCCTGCTCATTGCCACTGACGATTCATCGGGCTATGTCGGTAACCTTGGCTTGAGAAATGACGAAGAAATGTTTGCTTAAAGTACCACATCCAATCTTTATAAAGCCATGGTCTTTCTTGCATAAGGTCGAAACTACTCGGCGTCGGTAATTAGAGTTTCACTAGAGAGTTCGCTACTTTGTCGCTGCGACTCAACATTTTTACAATGTGCTCTGTTATATTTACCTTTTAATTAAAACAGTTATGCCGCAATTAATGGCAGATGTTTTGGTTATTTTGTAAGAGGTTTTTTTTTTTTTTTGGGTAGGTAAAATCATCCAATGACAAATCCCGCCCTTGGGTGGAGCGGGAAGTAGTGTCAGACTCTTACTGACTAAAAACCTACCCCGTTCCATTCTTCGCCTTGGTCCCAGGGCCCCGGGTGCCATTTTCACATACCCTTTGACCCCAGTAGGCTTCGGCCCTGTCGGGCCCCTACAGTTTGCTGACAACTCCTTGAGGCGCGCGGGAACAGTGCGCGCCGTAAACGACTTGAGCTCGGACCGGTCTGTTACCGGACGGATGCCCGCCGTCCGCGAGCCCGCGCCTACGGTGGCCGGATATCGGGATCGGAAACCCGGCGGCGGCGGCGGCGTGTACGCCGCTGCCTGATGCGGTCGGCCTCCTCCTTTGCTAGCATTACTGCTCGCAGAAGGAGGCGACCGCCTGCCACTCCTCCTCGCTCCTGAGCATGGCTTGAACCAAGCCCCGGCGCGAGAGATCGCTGCCGCCGATCGCCCCCACGAGTACACGGCGATGCTCTTCCCAAGCGGGGCACACCTCGACTGTATGGAATGTGTACTGGAAAAGCGTTCTAGTACGTATACACAGACGCCCCTTTATCTGTTCTGAAAAAACTCGTCAGTCATATAAATACATGTAGTGTCTGTGTATAACATCAAAATAATATTTTTTTTAATATCTATATTTAAAAAATATATATAAACCTTGTCATGTCAAGGGACTGCAAACCGACCTGATGGTAAGTAGCGATGCAACCGTTGATTATAAAGCGCACTAATTTATTAAAGCTAGAATGAATTAGTCACTCTAACCACCTAAATAATATAATCGGACGGCCATATTCGATTTTTGTCTTTAAAAGTACTTCATTTTTTAATTTTATCTTTACAAATCGATAGTATTTCATGTACCGAATCGACCCTCCACGGGATTAAAATGATCAAAATTTAACAGTGTACAGCTAATGTTATAAATATTTTTGTTTTGTAACAGGAATTAGGGTACCACACAAAAAAAAACTTGGAGTAGTTATTACATGGCAATTTGCTGTTCTACAAGTCTGGATGCAGATGAAGTCGCTGGCACCAGCTAATATCAATAAAATCACAAACTTTATTAAATATTAGAAAGCAAATGCATTAAGCTTAATTCTTTTCTAATTCTAAGAATGAAAATTAATTGATCTCTAAGACATGACGTTCTTTGATCTCTATCTTATTACATTAAATTTGTTAATCGTCCTGCCAGTCATAGGACCTTTGAAGCCAGTCTATTAGCACCCTTAGGCCCTACCACGAGTTCATAACACGATCCATTTGAAGGCCTAAAGTGAACTATAAAAGGACGGCGCTATACCTCAGGGTGTATAGCTCCATCATTCTTTATGGCACGCACTCTTGACATTTTATCACGCCATGGTAAGGGTTCCGGGCCCTGGTACTGGCCGTGGTCGGACGCAGTAATGCTAGCGAAGGAGGCGGCCACACATGTGAGAGAACGGACTTCCTCATGCTCGAGCCGCTGGGATCGTGACCCTGATTTCCAGCCCCCATAAGCGTAGGCTTGCTGGTGAGGAGCGATGGGTATTTCGCCGTCTGGTAGCCATCCAGACCGAGCCTGAGTTGTCGATAGCGCGTAGTGTCTATACGCACCTCAAAGAGATATCAGCAAAACCGTAGGGTCCAAGCAAAGCCAAAGAATACCGAGGCTATGAGTTAATTTCCGAATGGGAGCCTCGGGGTCCTGGATCGCAAGGCAAAGAAAGACCATAAGAATGGGTTTTAGTCAGTAAAATCTAACACGTCCAGCTCCACCCTATAGTCATCATCATCATCACCAGCCTTTTTAATGCTCCCACTGCTGGGAATCAGGCCTCTTCTCTAGGAGAGGGAATGGGCCGTAATCCACCACGCGGGCCCAGTGCGGGTTGGTGAATTTTTGGTTTATTCGCCTTGAGTGGTAGAAGATATTGGATGATTTCTCGCCTAAAGAATAAAATGGTAAGGCCTCTTATCAACGTAATCCCACAGCCAACTGGCTAACCCGCAACTTTTTTAATTCCCCGCGCAATATTCAACATTCATGCATATCTATGGCACAGTAGAAGGATAACTTTTCAGCTTAAAAGTCGAACCTATTTTTAATTGTCGCTTTCGTCGGTCGATTTCATTTCAGTTTAATCGATTTTTTTGGCTTAGTTGACGCCGAATTTTGGTATCGAAACGAAGTGTCTGTTCAGCGGTCCCTATTAGAATAGCAAGAGTTGTGTCTATACACTGTAAAATTTTGATCGTTTTAATCCCGTGGAGGGTCAACCCGGTACATGAAAAACTATCGATTTGTAAAGATAAAATAAAAAAATTAAATTCTTTTTTCTAAAACTCGAATTAATATACGAATAGTACGAAATTAATTTCTTCAAGTAAACGACCAACAGGCCAGTCAAGATTATGCATTCTCTCTATAACAAGCTAATATTGCAATTATTTTTTTAAACCAAGCGATTACATAATATGAACTACTGGTTTACATAGCTCTACACACTCGAACTAACTAGAATAACATAGTTAATTTTGATAAATTATCCCAAACGCAAATTAGATTCGCGAACATTGTTTAAACGTCCAAATTTAACCGAGACGCCATCAATTAAGCCTTGAGTTAACTGTTGTAGTTTAATTTCTCTAACAGTTAAGTTTTAGATTGATTGCCACTGTATAATTTAACGTAAGAACTGAAATAACTTTCATAATTTATTTAGTGCGGTCTGGTGTTCGCTCAGGGAATAGTTTTTAGTTCGGTTTGTTAGCTAGAAATATTTTTAATTTTTTTTTTCTCCGTGGAACTTATTGCACGGAGAAGCTGCCAGCGGCTCGCCTGCGTGTTTTTAGATAAACTATAAAAGTCAAAAAGTCAAAAGTCAAAATGTTTTTATTTCATATAGGCCTACATGGGCACTTATAAAACGTCAGAAGCTAGTGCACGGTTCCAAATTGGTCGTTTCCAATGGAGAAGAACCGGCAAGACACTCCATAGTTACTCTTTTAAAAAAAATGGTTTATTGTACAATATTTCCAAATTACAATATTAATAATTATGTAAGGACAGTGTAGACCAGTCAATATTTTGCCCAAGAGCACAGTAAAAATAATCATAATAATAAAGATAAAGTGACTCGTAATAGGAATTCGAAGTCTACAGTGTTCTCACATTCACATTGTAAAGAAAAGCTATATAAAGAAACGAAAACAAAAAAGGAAAAAAAAAATAATTACCACTATCACCAATTACACTATGAGATGCTAATAAAATAAATTACTAATGGATTTGTGATAGTTGAGGCTTAAATAATATTGCAAAAGCAATGTGTCAAAAAAAAAAAACAATGTATGTATTGAAACAAAGATGGATCAGTTAATAGACACAATATTAATGAGTTACCAGGGGGCCACATGTGCAGAAGCAGTCATTGCCAAACAAGCGTATCTTCGACATATCGACTATCGCAAGAGAACATACTCTCAGTATGATAAATATCCTTTTCAATAAATTTACCCGAAAACCCGCTCTTATCCCACCGTTTCTAGGCACGTAACGGACTGTTTTCCGCACTAGTGTATAAAAATACACGTGCCATGGAGTTTCTTGCACGTTCTTCTCCATAGAGATCTATGCTTTGGAACGTGCAATTTAGCTTCACTTTTTTTTTAACTGACCGACATTTTGACTGTTCAAATGTGGCTGTAAGAGCCAAAACATATAACCGCGTTGCGTCGCCGCGCGGCAACGCAACGGGATTTTGAGCGTTGCGTTGCGGCGTCGCGGAGAAGAGCGTTCTGTAGGGTAACCAGATCCTCGTAATATTTTAGAGTGGATCTTCGATAAAACATGTACTAGATTACTGTTTCGAAAACGGCCCGACAAATATCACAACAAATAATTGTGGGGTGATATTTGAAGTCAGTGTGGTCCAATAGTAGCCAACATTAGCACGCGAAAATGGCGCCTGCGCGTTCAAAAATTATACCAATAACCAGCGCAATATTCAAATTTCGGAAGGAATATCTTTTTTCGGTAATTTTATAGGTTTTAAATTGTATATCTTGTGATAAAATAAAAAGAGCAAACGTTGGATTTGATGGCCTAGAAACAAACTGCATCATTGTAACCAAGTATCACGTCATAACGCTGGAAGTGACGTCGTGTTGCACACCGCAAAATTCTGCGTTGCGTCGGGCGGCACTGCCGATTTTAGCGTTGGAGCGACGCAATGCGTTTATATGTTTCGGTAGTCTATTTGAAAAAATGAATTTGAGTTTGAAAAGCTAGTTATTAATAATGACCTAATTAATAACATTATCCATACCCCAAACTTCTCTATATAAAATTTAGATGTATTTTCCACCGTTTGATCACGACTAAATCGAGTAGAAGGGAATGTTAAGGAGCGACCACCATTTTTACGCGCCATTTACTTTCAAACGTTACAAGTCTTAATCCCTTAGTGGAAACTTCGCGAAATACTGCCAAGTGCCAAGATTTAGGAAAAATGCTGCCAAGTAGAAGTTTGAATCATATTGAAAGTTTTGTTACTTCAATAACTTTAACCCTGGGGTAACATAGATATTCTTTACGTTTTCATTGTGACGATGAAATTGTTTGACACTTTCTGGTTTATCTCTAGATTATTTATTTAATAAAACTTAATGTACAGCGGTGGTAGATAGGCGGATTTAATGCAACAAGACATTCTCTACCAGTCAACCTTTGGGTTAAAAAAGACGACACTGTGGTAGGTGTGCACATAAAATATTTCGAATTTTGATTGATTAATTTTGAATTTTAATTGTAGATTATATAATATTATCTGTGATTAATTTAAAATAATCTAATAAAACAATTATGTAACTACAAACGCACTCTAGTTGTCTGTACCTGTGTATGATATAGCATAGCATCAACCATATAATGTTCCCACTGCTGGAACAAAGGCCTCCTCTCTAGAGAGGGAATGGGCCGTAATCCACTACGCGGGCCCAGTGCGGGTTGTTGGATGTCACTTGTCTTCGAATTTTTGGTTCTAGGACATGCCGGTTTCCTCACGGTGATAATCATGTGCACACTTGTAATTGATTTGTTTACACAGAATAATATTATCAATGTTTTAAGTGCCTTACCAATAAAATAAAAACATCACATCACATATAAACCCGTACCATTCATTTGAAACTATTTCGTCGACGAAAGCCTTATAATAAAAATATTCAAAGTATCTTCATCGCATACACATCGAATCAGCCTACCAATATAACCAAGCACGCTCCAAAAATCTTATTAAGAGAAAATAACAAAAATCATGCACATCCTACATTCGCGATAGGATCTTTGAGCTTGGGACCTAATTCCGTTGGTAGAATCTCAACGAGGAAGCTACAACGAATCATGTTAATATTTTCCTGTGGGCCTATATATCTCAGCGAGGTTTCAGACAGAGATCCCTTGGGCACAGCGGGCATTTCGTATCGCATCCCTACTCTGAGATTGCCCTTAGCTCTTGGACACACAGGCGAGAAGGATGGGTAACTAAGTTATACGAAATGTATTTTTTGTTTATTTATATATACACAAACACTTAAAATCGAAAAGAACAAACACAGATAGAAGAGTACAAAGGTACTGCTTATTTCTAACGAAATTTCTTCCAGCAGACCTGCGACAGGAGAGTTGGATGAGAGATGTAGACGCAGTGTGTATAAATAATTTAAATAATTAAAAATAGTTTATAATATCTAAATTAAATCATATAATAAGTACCTACATATATATCAATAACAGTAAATAAATTTACACCTAAATAGATATAATACATAAATTAAATTATTAAAATACATATCTATAATAAATATAACTTTACTTTTTTATTTTTTATTGAAATTTATCTTTTTTTTTTTTTTTAATAATTTGAAGTACTGGCATTCGGGATACATGTTAAAAAGAGGGGGGCGTAAGTGAAGACAGTCACTAAAAATTTTAAAGATAATGACGCTATCAATAAGTTTAGGATCCAAGAAGAAATGATAATTTCAAAAATTGTCAAATAGCAAACAGTTAATAAACTAGTGCCCCTCACCATTAACGATTGCAACACTGCTTACCATCAAGTGGGATCGCAGACAAGCGAGAGTTTAGAAATTATATTTTAAAAAAAAGTTAAATAAATCAGGAAAAATTAAAAATGCTTTTCTCTCGATGATCAACATAAATGACTACAGCACTCCATTCAAAAAAGTCTGCTTACCCTTTCTTTAGAAACCTATTTTTCTTCTACAAATTAGCTTACTCATCTAAAATTGCTGGAACACTTAAACATCAGTAAGTCCAATTTCGTATCCGCAGATAAGAGCCGTCGAAGAAATTGAAGTAATATCGCCAGTTGTTACTTGTTTGCGGGTAAACACTGAGGGATATCCGCGCGTTCTTTCGAGACGCTCGAAGCCATCTTCATGATGGACTTAGTAATCTCGTGTAGTAGTTGGTAATGCTGCAGGATTTTGGGGATTTTCGCCAGATAAACTCCTTTTTTTTAGTACAACTACGCTTTTTAGAAAGACTATGCGTTTACCCGGAGGCGGTTGATGTTTATTTGTTTTTCTTTTTTTTGGCGGTAGTTGGATTTTTTTAGAGATGCGCCCAACGTGGGACTATTTCGAATCATCATAAATTATTATAGCCGACTTAAAATGGCAGTGGTCTTTGAAATTTATAGTTAAAATATAAAATTGCGTGAATTGTTTAGACTAAGCTTTTCCTTATCAACTTTCAAGTTCATCTGAACTTACTAAATTGAATGTTACAATTATATTTTTTATTTTATTTTTTATAACCCTTTCGTCGTAAAAGGCACAAAGAGCCGGAAGGTATTAAAATAATACGCCATTTTACACACAAAACTAGGGGTTTTACTTTCAAAACTAAAAATACAAATTCATATTTTACTCCGACATTTCCAAGGCTCTGTTCTGGTTCCTTTATTATTTATCCATTCCGAGATTTTTTCTAACTTCAAGAGCGATATGAAAGTTCATATATATATTTTCGCCTGTGATGTATTTTCAACGAAGTATAAAAATATTTTAGTAAATAATTATATGTTTTCTTAGAATAACCAATCAAGTAATGTCTTATTAGTAATAAGGCTTTCTTCTGAAAAATTTAATTTAAAAAATACCAATACGAGGAAAAATAAATAAAATTATAAAAAAAAATTATCACTTTCATTGTTTTACGCTTTTGTCAACGGAACACGATGACAATTTTTTCAAAGGTCTCCCGCTCTTGGATAGAGCGAAAGGGATTGTCAAACTTTTACTGAAAAATGACTCTTTGACCACGAGTATTTTTTTCCCAAGCAGGCTTCGGCTATAGTGGGCCCTTAAATTAAATGGAAACAGCGGAAGGTAGGTGACTCGTCTGTAGATAGATAGATAGATATATTTATTTGCATAGAATGTAAGTAATTAATACAATTTGATGTTACAATATTTTTGAATCCTTGTACATTCTGCCTCATGGCATGCAAAATTTACTAACTTATAACTAGGTACTACAATTATTCCATTTACTAAAAGCTATTTCATTACTTAGTGCTACATAAACATGGTAAATTAAATAGATTTGTCGTTTAAGAAATCAGATACAGAGTAATAACATTTTTTTACTAGTAATTCTTTAAGATATTTTTTAAATTTTATCAGTGGTTGCTCTTTAATCAATTTCGGTACATGGTTATAAATAACAGGAGCCATACACAAAACACTCTTTCTTAATAATGCACTTTTAAATCCGCCTGTTCATAACTTGTGTTCGTATTGCGTTCTTAAACTGGTAGTCCTATTTCTAGTACTTTTTAAAGTTGGAAATAAATAATAATTTGTTTTAAGAAAAATGGCTATTTCTAATATTATTAGAAATAGCTATAGCAAGGAAATGTTAAAAGATTGTGTTTTTCTAGCGCGTGGGCTGCTGTAATCAGGCCTTTATAGCCTGATTTCACTAAGTCGTAATCGGCAAATAACATAAACGAGAGTGTTACGTAAAAAGATTATACCCCCACAAGGATACATCGATACTCTGCCCAAGCGTATCACACCTCTAGCATGTGCTCCACCGTGTCCTCCGGGCGGTCCACACAGCGACACCTGGGCGTCACATCCGCACGAATTCGGTACAGGTACCTCCCGAACTTACTATGTTCGGTGAGAACCTGCGTCATGCGAAAGTTTAGGACGCCGTGAGGTCTTCTCAGCCACGCCTCAAAGAGGGGACCTACCGCCATAATTACGGCGTGCATTCCAATGGTGATTAGTTTTTCACATTCCTCTTTATTATAATTTTAGTTTAGATTCTTACGTTAATAAATTAAAATGTGTTTTAAATGTGTTTTTCGAGAAAAATAAACAAAAACTCTCCTCCATAATTCGAAAAGCCTCCAATATGAGCAGTGGTGTCCGAGTAGTATCAGCCCCGACTTACGACTTGTAGGTCACGGGTTCAAACCCAGCCAGGCTCATTACTTTGTATAATTTATTTCATCACCACTGCTCACAAAACGGTGAAGGAAAACATCGTGAGGAAACTGACATGTCCTAGAACCAAAAATTTGAAGACATGTGACATTCACCAACCCGTACTGGGCCCGCGTTGGGGCATTACGGCCCATTCCTTCTCTTAGAAAGGAGGCCTGTATCTCAGCAGTGGCAATATTAAAAGGCTGATGATGATGATGATCCTCCAATACAAAACTTTCTTCGAAACCTGAGATGGAAGGTAAGAAAAATAGGTTTTGCACTGTTCAAATTAATTAATAATTCGTCTGCTCAGTCGCGCAGTGAAATGGGTAGTGGGTGAAAATTTAATGAGCCTCAACTCGTTCCAAGAGCGCTGTATTCCGTGCCGCTCAATGTGATATAATTCTACTATCGGAGTTGTATTTACATCGCAGAAAATGTAAATAGTTAGAGAAATTACGGTGGATGGGAGCAAAAGTTTGTTGAAACAGATTCAGTTGAAAGCCAGCGTCAGGCTCTAGTTGTCTAGCATTTGTGCTGAACTGGACGTATTTTGGTGCAGCCGCGATTGCTTCTTTTTGTTTCGTATTTGCTATATTTTTTGTGTACCTTGTGTTGTGCCAAATAAATTAATTTTATTTAATTTTCTTTTCTTTTCTTTTCTTTTCTTTTCTTTTCTTTTCTTTTCTTTTCTTTTCTTTTCTTTTCTTTTCTTTTCTTTTCTTTTCTTTTCTTTTCTTTTCTTTTCTTTTCTTTTCTTTTCTTTTCTTTTTTTTTCGCCAAGATACAGCTCAATGCGGGAGCTAAACAACCCCTCAGTGGCCCGGATGGCCCGGTGACCATGTTTTTGTATGGAAAACTAGGTAACATAACAAGCTTATAACTTTATGATTGTTCATGATACAGTTATGAAATTTTTTAAATAAATTGTTTGCATAAAAATACTAGACCCGTGTTACGGGTTTCACATATACTAAAAATAGGGTTGTATACTGGTTTACCACCAAACCAAAGCCATAACCTGAAAAAAACCCCTTAAAGAACTTTGTCTTTAAAAATTTAGTTTCACGAAATAGTTTGCGGAGAGTGTCGGGGCACGCATATTACACATTTTGTGACTTTCATAAGTCCGCTTTATGTTAGCCGTAAACTTTAAAAACCTTTTGCTTTAAAATTTAAAAAGAAAATAGAGTAAACACTAAGTTAAGAATTGAACCATTCAGAGTTTGTGCAAAATATAAAGGTTATTTTTCAACTAACCCACTTCTAACAAAAAATAACAAAAAGGAAGTGAACCTTAATTTTTTCTTCTCTCTTCTCCTGCTCTAGTGCGGAACGAGAGGGCGTGTCATATTTTTACTGACTAAAGATGGTACTCACTCCGCACCGCCTCGCCTCGTGCGGCTCGTATTCTTTCGTATGGACTAGTATCGGTATGCGTTCACTACATCAACTTACGACCGAAGCGATCCGGTGACGCTACGGAGTGGACATAGTGTGCACATACAAGTCCATATACCTAAAGAATATTAGCCGTAGGGAGCGTGGCGGTGCGGAGTGGGTACCAGGTGGCTCTAATGAGCTGGGACCTTAAAACCACACCTACATTCCTTTTTTTCCTTTGAATTCCCGGACCACAGGATTTTCGTTTTAAAAGCAAACCCACGGCCCCAGTAGGCTTCAGCCCTACTGGGCCCCTACGGTTTTGCGGGCTTCTCCTTGAAGCGCGCGTGGAACACTACACGCCGTCGCCGACTAGACCGAAGATTGGAGACACTACACTCGAAGTTGTAGACGATTACGTTTACCTGGAACATACAATCCAGTTGGGTAGGTCTAACTTTGAGAATGAATGAATCGAATGAGCCAATCGTCGAATCCAACTCGGCTGGACATTCGGGAAGCTGTGCGGTGTCTTCTCGTCCAACATACCAGTGTCTCAAGACGAAAGTATAAGACCAGTGTGTTACCAGTGATGACATATGGCACTGAAACATGGTCGCTTACAAAGAGTCTCATCAGAAAGCAATAGGAAGGGCTATGCTCGGAGTTTCCTTGCGTGATAGCATCAGGAATGTATATATCCGCAGGAGAACCAAGGTCGCCGACATAGACCGGGGAATCGCCAAACTAAAGTGGCAGTGGGCAGGGCTCATTGCTCGTAGAACGGATGGGGCTGAAAGGTTCGAGAGTGGCGCCCGCGAGCCGGAAAACGCAGTGTTGGGAGGCCTCCCATAAGGTGGACCGGTGAGAGTCACGGGAATGTGGTGAATGCGAGACGCTCAGGCCCGTTCCCGCCGGCCGTGGCCCGGAGGCCTATGACCAACAGTTGACGTCCTTCGGCTGAAATGATGATGATGTTCCTTTGTTGCCTTGCTTTCCAGAGCACCAGGTTTTCTTTTCAGAAGCGAGCTGGGGCGTAAGGATAATAATTTAAATTAGATTAAATTATTTATTTCGAGATTAATACAGAGAGCAGGGGTGGCCGAGTGGTAACGGCCCTGACTTACGAATTGTAGATCGTGGGCTCAAACCCAAACCCTTGCCAGCCTTTTGAGTACTTTACCAGTCGAGAGGGAGGCGAATGAGTTTTTTGACGCCTTACTTTAGATTATTTTTAGTTAGTTCTTAAGAGTATTTTTTTTTAATTTATGTAGGTATATATATTTATAAGGTTAGTTATTTGTTTTTTAAATCTGTAAAACCCAGGTGCATTACTTTTTGTAATTTATTTCATCACCACTGCTTTCAAAGCGGTGAAGGAAAACATCGTGAAGAAACCGGTATGTCCTAGAACCACTAATTCGAAGGCATGTGACATTCACCAACCCACACTAGGCCCGCGTAGTGGTGTACGGCCCATTCCTTCTCCTAGAGAGGAGGTCTGAGTCCCAACCATAGGAACATTAAAAGGCTGATAAAGCAAAAAAAAATATATGTTAATACAACCTCAGTGTTATTCAAAATGAGGATCACACTTAACGTTATTCCCTTAATCATCTGAATAAGTCTCCCGCATACACAGATAGAATAATATTACTTGATTGTAATACAACTGAGCGAAATTAACAAGAACCCTCCACGGAGACCTGACATTTGAGTTACATGAAAAATATACTAGTATTATTCAGGCTTCAGATGTTGAAAAATATTATTAAAATATCTACAGTATAAATGTTGACATTATGCTTATTATAGAGTTCTTAGAAATATCGTATATATGCTTACTTTTACATACAACAGTCTATCCATACTGATATTATAAATATTAAAAAGATTTTGATGAAACTTTGCTTTTCACGCTGACTGTGCCGCTAACGTTTTACAAGGAAAGCATCAATATTTCATAAAAGGAATAAAGTTGATAAAAAATAGACTGAAAGAAAAATAAGACTTTTCGAATTTTAGTCACTTCGAACGAAAAAAAACAACGAAGGAAAATCATCTAATGACATCTTCCGCCCTTGGGCGGAGCGTGAGGTTGTGTCAGACTTTAAGTGACTAAAAACCCACTCCTGTTCCTTCGTTGCCTTTCATACCAGGGCCGAATCTTCCTTTCAGGAGCAGACCCTTGATCCCATTAGGCTTCGACCCTGCTGGACCCCAACGTTTTGCTGACATCTCCTTGAGGCGCGCATGGCAAATAAAAACAGTTTAGCTTTTCCAGAAAAGTCTGAGATGTTTCTGTAGAAAATCTAATTATTATATGGATAATTAATATAATAAGTAAACGGTTAAGTAGTAAGTTAAGCGTAGATATTTATTGTATCATATTTACAATGTCTTATTTTACTGTCGAGTTCGACACATAATCATTTTACATTTTAGCCTATAATGCATACCTATATGTGACATATAGGTAAAAAATTGGAACACTAAACTATAGATATAAATGAAGTTTTGTAATAATAATTGGTCGTTTCCTATGGAGAAGAACCGGCAAAAAACTCCATGGTTACTCTTTTAAAAAAAAATGGTTTGTCTTACAATATTTCCATATTACAGTATTCATAATTATCTAAGGACAGTGTAGACCGGTTAACACTGTACGCAAAAGCACAATAAAAAATAATCGTAATAAAAAGTGGATCGTAATATAAAGTACTATAAGAATTAGCAGAGTCTACAGTCTTCTCATATTCACATTATAAAAAAGAAAAGTTAAGTGTTAACAATTGTTGGTCAGCCCTGAGAGTTTTACCCTCTGAGTACCGAACCTTAAAAAACATCTGGATGATGACCTCCACCAATTTGCATCAACGGAGAGCGCTCACCCTTCTTGTGACTTCCAGACACACAAGAAAATGTATTATGCATCTATCTTGGACAAAGTCACTAACGAAATCGTTGCTAAGTAAAAGAGCCTTTTAAGCAAGTACCCAGCTAAAGGCAACATGTGAGAAACTCGGCTAGTCTTTGCATAAGTCACGGTCACATTGTAAGATGAGCTGGGTCTTCTTATTTTCTCTTAACAGTAAGAACCATATTGGTATATCTCCGCCGATATCAAAATTAGCATCAATTAATAAAAACGCATTGCTGAGTGGAACTTTGTAGCTCAACTCAGGGGCCTTAGGTAGGTTTTTACCGCCTCCTTTTATTAATGGCAATCATTTTAGTCTCGGTCTATAATATAATAATATTCCACTGCTTTTAAATTATTTTGTTATATTAATATAGTGCTTGAATGCAATCCCATCTGCTGGCAAAGCGCACTAGTTTGTTAAGAGCCTATTCACTCTAGCCATGAAGACACCTAAATTATAAACGGACAGGAAGACCACAGCAGGCAAACGGTTCCAGTCCTTTGATGTTCGTGGTATAAACGACGAGGCAAAACGCTTAGTCCGGACCGTAGCAGTTTCAACAACGTGAGGGTGATCTTACTCATCACACAAACATTTGTCTTGGGGGGAATCGAACTCACGACCTCCGGACCACTGACCACTACACCAACCATTCAAAGTCCATCATAGTTTCATTTCGTAATATTCCCTGACAGAAAAGGCTCTACAAAATTCCACGATAAATAAATCCTAGCGCAAAAAGCTTTAAATACTCGTTCTATTACATTATAAATGCGCAACTGAACCGAATTTAAATACAACTACAGTATCGTGCCGTACCTCAGCTCGATTCTCAACCTAGCACAGCTCATTTCTCGCTCATCTCTCGGTAAGGGAGGGCCCTTTTGAATGACCACTTATCGTCAGGTGGGCTTTTTACCTTTTAGCTAAAAATAAATGTTTCCTTTGAGACTAAAAGTATGCCAAGATTACTATGCGAATTCAAAGTTTTGTTCGTAAATTATGTGCATTTAGATAATGTGAGGGTTACGTGAGAGCTGTAAATCTAGAAGACCTAGCCTGTACTATTCGAAATTACCTGTGTATTTTATGAGGTTCGTCTTTTGAAATAAAAATAGCGTATTTAGTTCTACTACAGAAATTCATCATATATTTATAAGTATATTAACTGTTGTATGTTTATTTAACTGTAATAATCAAAACTTAATAGGTATATTTAAAAATAAAAAATAATAATATGTACAAACAGGTAGAAAAAGAACTTATTGGGCATAAAAAAATTCATCCACATCGATATCAATGGGAAAAGTGCCCAGAACGCTAGCAGCATTGCCACGTGAATGGCAATGCTAATTCGTTGACTGAAGAAAAGCCCAGCCCTCTGGTCACGCTAAGTATATTTATATTATTTTATATATTTTATTATTAGTATTAAGTTATGTATAGTTATATAAGTATTTATTAATTTGATTTAAGTTTTCACAATCTCTTCTTCGCTTATTTTAACACACTATTGCCTATATTTCTTCCATTGTCTCCTTTCGCAGGTCTGCTGGAAGAAATATCTTTTTGAAATAATCTTTTGATGCATATTTGTGTACATAAATTATAAAATAAATAAATAAATACATAGTATAAAACAAAGTCGCTTCCCTCTGTCTATCCCTATGTATGCTTCGATCTTTAAAACTACGCAATGGATTTTGATGCGGTTTTTTTAATAGATAGAGTGATTCAAGAGGAAGATTGAATTTTAGGTAATATATTCTTTTTTTAACTATTACACAACGCCATTTAGTCCCAAGCTAAGCAGGGCTTGTGTTATTTGTACTAGATAGCCAAGGGGCTATACCCATTAGAACACGGATGTAATTCATTCATCGTGTTTTTTTTATAAGGCAGCAAAAATATCAAGTCTGCCTTCTCGGCCAGCTTCTGAGAGTTAGTCAAAAAAAAAAAAATCAAATGAAATTCTCAGCTCCGTTTCACATAAATCGTACCTATTTCAATGATTTCATAATTATATAAACCAGTTGTCATTAGAAAACTATAATTGATGTAAACATCACAATTTCCCAAAAAAAAAACCGGAATCAATTTGCGAATAGATAATAGCCATAGAACTATACTCGAAAAACTCCCACAAAAATTTCAAGTGCCTTCAAATTGTAATTTTAAACCAAAAAAGAAAAAAAAAAGAACCTATTTTTTAAGTTGTGAAATCATCAAATGACTTTTTCAATACTGGAAAACCCGCTCTTATCCTCTCGCTTTTAGGTACGCAATGTACTATTTTCCGCACTAGTGCGGAAAATTAAAAAAAAGCGCGTGCTCGCCCCCGCCACAATTTTATTGTAATAAAATTATTTATTGTATCAAGCGCACGTCGACCCCTACAGTGCGCGGGTCGAACCCCACGAGTCGTAAGTGTATTGAAAAACGTCATTAGATACGCGTGCTTTGTCACTGCAGCCCTGGGGTTTATAACACACTCGCCTACGGCTCGTGCGAATTCCGCTTCGGTACCAATGACAGACATTCCGCACTTGTATCAAAATGTATTACTCCCGCTCTAGGGTGAAGTGAGAGAGCATGTCAGACTTCTTCTTCATTTGCCATTTGAATTCAGGGGCCCCACGGTAACACTTACAAATATTCCGAAGTTTTTTTGTTAATTCTTTTTTCTACTATTTAATTTGATAAGCATCGTAATTCAAACATTTGTTCATATCAACGACAGTTCACAAATCAATTTCAAACCAACTCAAATACAAAAACGTAACAATAAACCGTAAAATATGACCATACTCGGCATAACATCGAGAAACAAAACAAAATAAGGAACAAAACAAATCGCAAGGCTTGGTGCCGTAAAACTTCGATTAGGAGGGGTACGAGATACCCGGTCGCGTGCAGCAAAACCCAGTCGATGGAAAAAGGATTGTTATTGTACACAGTTACTGGTTCCATCCACTCCTCTATCTACCACATTGCTTCAATACTGAAATCTTTTGAGAATTTTACCAACCCGCTAAATTTCAACACTCCAGCAAGTTATTGTGGACTTGTTTCTCATAGTGGCTTTGCCTGGAAATTGTCCCAGGCAAACGTACCTACTACTGGGACTTTTTTGTTTGGAATTTAGTTCTTTCTTTTATATAAAACTTTACAACATTATATTTAGATATATAAACCATTTATTTCAATTAATTCTTAGATTATATACATTACACAAAAACATAAATATAATATACACTAAAGGCTACTCCTAACTAAAATATAGCGTCAAAAAACTCCTCCGCATCGCTGTCGACTGGCCATTATTTTTAGTATATGTGAAACCAGAATATAGTTTTTTCAGAATCAGTAACCGAATCATGTTGAAATCATGTTACACTTTTACCCAAAAATATTTTAAAAAGGTAACAATTTGAACACCACCGACACTAAGTACAACACAAGTCACGACAGGTCATAGCAGGCTTTAAGACAGCGCACAGCTGGGTGCGAGAGCAAAACCATCCCTCAGTGGCCTGGATGGCCCGGTGACCATGTATTTGTGTGGACAACCAGATAATATAATTTTGTGATTTTTCATGATACAATTATGAAATTTTGTTCTTAAATTCTTTACATAAAAATACTTGACACGTGTTTCGGATTTCACATAATTATACTAAAAATA
Source organism: Leucania comma (assembly GCA_958295575.1). NCBI lineage: Eukaryota > Metazoa > Arthropoda > Insecta > Lepidoptera > Noctuidae > Leucania > Leucania comma. The sequence continues at coordinate 3,376,358 of OY282484.1, forward strand.
ATGTTTTATACATAAAAGAAGACATTGACTAGTTTGCAATGACTTATCAACATTCAGCCGAAACTACTGCGTCTAGGAACGTGAAATTTTGCACAAGACTTCCTTTTCTAACGTAGGCGAGTACTAAGAAGGGTTTTTTGAAAATTTAACTTTTAAGAGGGTGAAAAGGAGGAAATCCGTTTGTATGTAAAAAAAATATTCCTCAGGCCCATACTCGGGTCGATAATTGCGTATGCGAAGTCGAAGTCGAATAGAAATATAAAATTAGCTATTCATTTATTTATAATACACTGTTAAATTTCTATCGTTTTAATCCCGTGAAAGGTCGATTTAATACATGAAACACTATCGAATTGTAAAGATAAAATTAAAAAATTAAGGACTTTTTTTTAAACTCGAATTAATTTCTTTTTATAAACGAGTCATTGACTTTGTAGGTAGTTGTCGGTGTTGCGTACTAACTACCTACTGGTCATTGAACTCGCCCAGCTCTCATTTACTTCAAAATTTAATGGTGTATATTTATTGTACACCGTTACACATACAAAAAGGAAACTAATAAACTATAACACATCTCTTCCAGGCAAGCTGGAATGTACAGTAATAGCTATTGCCTATTTGCGACTAGTATTCCTTCCTTGGTGTTCAAACTTACTCCCTAGCACATTTCATCAAAATCGGTTCAGTAGTTTAACCGTGAAAATGTAACAGACAGACAGAGCTACATTCAAATTTATAATATCAGTATGGGTTAAACTACGATTGCGCCCATTCATTCGTTCATTAAATCTGTTTGATTAGAATTTCGTTCTATCTAACACGTTCAAAGTTTTGCTGTTGAACATTTTCAATTAAAATCTGTTCGTTCATAGAGCTCGGTTATTCGTTTGTTTTTGGATAGTGAAACAAAAATAAACCATAGACAAACGTGAACTCCATGTTGGTTGAAAGTAGTTTATCAGATGGAAGTGTAATTTGTTTCGGTTTCTGAATAACCGTTATGTCGCGGTTGACGGGAGATAAAAACTTTATAACGTAAAAGAAGCGAAATAAATATCTATCTGAAGAATGACTGTTCAATTTTCTACCTTACCTTTACCTCCTGCAATTTGAAAAACAAAGCTTTTGATTAGATTTTCTTGATACGAAACAAAGGCCAATACCAATTTACCGGATCTGAAAACCGAACACAATTTCAAATTAAGTGTCCCACCACTACAAAATCAGGCGTGCCAACATTAAATTACACACGAAAACTTTTTTTTCTTTGTTAATTTTCGAAGTTCAAATTCTGGTCTCCAAAAAGTTCGAACGGAAAAAAGTTCAATATCAGAGTTTTATTTAGAAAGTTGGTAAGACAGTGGAGTCGTAATTAAGCATCGTGTCGACTCTCCCGCTACAAATCTTTGGCGATAAGGATCTGGTTTAATTGGCTCCCTGTTTTTACACAGATGAGAACATTTGAGATAGACTCGCGTTGTTATTGCGGGAATAAATTGAAATTCTTGTAAGGTTTGGTAGCTTTAAAATAATTGTACATGTATTTTTTAGTTTTGTTCATGAAATTAACGATAATACAACCTTTATCTATACTCCATCTGTTTAGGTATTTAACTAAACATAAACAATCTTGCTATGTCTTTTTATTTAAAGAAAAAGTCGTATAGAAAACATACAAAGATTATTTAAATTTAGTTAATTACCTGACATCGGTTTAGGTAAATAACTAATGGTAAACATTTTTGGATAATATTTTTAGACAATTTTTAGATAAAAGACACGTGAAGATTTTTTACATTTAGTTAAGTACCTAAAACAGATGGAGTATAGACCCCTTCCCTGAGTGTTGGGAGTCCCGGGCATATCCCAGGCGATATGTGGCCACTGTACGTGCGGGCTTGTGGACGACAAGCAATGGGTAAGTTGCCGTCTAGCTGTCTGGTAACCACCCGGACCGAGCCAGAATCGTCGACGGCGCGTAGTCTTCGACGAGCGCCTCAAAGAGATGTCAGTAAAACCGTAGGGGCTCAGCAGGGCCGATGCCTACTGGGCCACGGGATGACATCTAAAAAGGTAACTTGTGGTCCTACAACGCCAAGGGCAACAAAAGGAACATAAGGTGAAAAGTCTAACACAACCTTCCACCCCACCCGGCGCCCTAGAGCGCGAATACTCATTAGATGACACGCCCTCACGCTCCACCCTTGAGCAGGAGATCTTAAATGATATTCCATCTCAAAAATTTAAATCTACAACCGGTTATTATAGCCAAATCATTTAAAATTGCATACCTCAGCTTATTGGCGAACCTCTCCAACGAATTGTTCATCAAATATACACGTGATTAATTAACTGCAGCCGTGCAAAAGTGGAGAAGTATAGGCAAACTTTAAGTTCTCACTGAGAAAGTTACACCGCTGTTAGTCTCAGTTATGATTCAGAGTTACCATTGAAACATTATTTAAGAAGTGAAGCAAGATCTGAAAGAAAGAAAGAAAGAAAAAGAGTTTATTTGTCCCAAAACATGACGCATATCTTAAAATAACAGCTACACACACTGACTCTTGTTGGATCACTAATTCAACATTACTGACTTTATCCACACAGCACTTTTATTTCCTTGACTTGCTCTTTCTAAAATCGACAACCGACTGCTCTAGTGGGTACGAACACCCGCTATTAATAAAATTGAGGACCGGATCTACCGCCATCTTGGCAGAAACAGTTAACTATTTATTCAAGAAAGTATATGTATAAAGACATCCAGAAAAATCCTTACAAAAATATAAATGTCTGAAACATTTGATTTAATGTCACATAAAGTTCAAGAATTATTTAATGCACCACTTTAAATGTAAAATCGTCATTTGACAAAACAAACAGATATCAAAACTGACGCCATCTAGACGACAGTTATTTCTAACTTTAAAATATCAGCTGTCACACACGACAACAAGTGTCATTGTCATTTGAAAACCTTATCCAAACAATAAGATTCCAACATTCGGCCATCCGCATAACTTACGCGTCCCTGCGTAATTGCGAGTGTCTTTTACTTTAACGATCAACTTTTAAAGAAATGAAGGTAATGGTAGTTTGCGAGACTTCGTTCTTGTTCACTGTTCCGCATACCTCTAACCAACCTCTGGTGAGCCTCGACTACGAACATTAACGCAGCCTTCATGCAGCTACCACATCGTGATGTCATATATCACTTCCTAAAACTCTTGAGCCATGCAGCCAGCACCTACGGCTTTAAAAGGTAACCTCATCACAAGCATGCCAACCTGATCTTAGCCCCATCAGTGACCTTGACTAAGCAGACTGTACTTTTGGCCATCATGTGAAGAGACTTTCCTGGTTGACGACAGCAGTCAGACGTAATGGCTTGCATTGAGTTACACATCATCGCTCCGACCCTCTGGTACTTGCAGCACTTCTCCGACCACCTGGAACCTGCAGAATTATCTCGACTCAATGGGAAATCACCACTATCTCACTGGGGCATCATCCCGAATCATTGGGACAGTACCACCCTGACTCACTAGAACATCACCACATACAGCTCAGAATCACCGAGATCTATGCGGTATCCGGTTCTGACTCACTGGAACCAAACTTCCTCGACCTGGCGTGCATCACGACGCCTGAAAGACTCTTATCAATCATTTATGTTGCCACATAACAAATTAACGACCAAAAATTATAAATCCTACATTGCAGTTCAGAGTTCTCCGTGCGATCTAACCACATAAAAATCTGACATCAACCACCAGACAGCTGCCCGGATGAGACAACAACATCCATCTGTTCGGAGAATCCTTGGTTTTTGATTAAGGTTTACGGGGACCTGACACTCTGTCCCCATACCTGTAAATTACAATTGCATAAAAGGAATACTACCATTAATCAATAACAATCCGGTACATACAACTGTATGTACATGTAATATGGTATAATATATACTAAATACTTTACTTGTGGAACACGGCGTTACTATCTTGAAACTTAAAGAGCGGTGCAAGTCGCTACTACCTTGAAGCCGCCAACATACAACTGTACGTTATAAAAAATGTATTCGGTCAATATGTGGCTCAAAGACTATCGAATCTTGTGAACCTCATTTTAAATCCTTAAAATTTATGACTGTACCAGCTATGTACATTTACGAAACTGCTTTGTTTGTTAGAATAAATTTATATCTGTTTCAAAAGCTACCAGATTTTTTTTTTTTTTTTAAAGACTTCAGTGCGTCCTCAATGTATGAACAAAAAGTGTGAAAATAAGCTTTTTTTTTCTGGCATCGAAAACTCAATAATTCAAAAATTTGCCCTTATTAAAATTTAAGAAAAGTCTATCTCGCTATTAATGGATAAATGTTACTATACTTTTTTCTTTATCACAATTTGTAATATTTCTCATTATACAATCACATGGTTTACATATTATGTAAACCTTCGAAGTAATTTTTAAAGACTGTTTTGAGACTTCTTTTAAGTTCGTTTTCAATAATACATTTTATAAAAATAACTAAATTTAAAATAGTTCTTTTAGTCTATTGTATTATTTTCTTTGCTTTTTTTTTGTCTTTAACTATTCATACGCCTTCAAACCTATGTTTAACAAATTGAAATTCTGATTCTGATCCTGTCTAATTACGTTACTAGTGGCACAAGTCGCTACTACCATACCACTGGAGCAGTACAAGTCGCTACTACCTTGAAACCACTGGGGCGGTACAAGTCGCTTCTACCTTGAAGCCGCCAAAATAAAACTGTACGCTATATACTGTATTACTGGTGGTACTAGTCGCTACTACCTAGAAACCACTAGGGTGGTACAAGTCGCTACTACCTTGAAACCGTCAGAACTTGTATGTTCTAATAATTATGCTTTGCACACCTTATGCATTAATTGCGCTGTGCACTCAAACAACTATGCTTTGCACAGCTTGTGCATTCTAACAACTACGTTTTGCACGGCTTGTGCATTCTAACAACTACGTTTTGCACGGCTTGTGCATTCTAACAACTACGTTTTGCACGGCTTGTGCATTCTAACAACTACGCTTTGCATAACTTGTGCAATCTAACAACTACGCTTTGCATACCTTGTGCAATCTAACAAGTATGCTTTGCACACCTTGTGCAATCTAACAAGTAGGCTTTTCACACCTTATGCATATTTGTTTATTTGCTCAAACAAATCAAAAAAAATTATTTGCTCCAAATAATTATACTTTGCACACCTAATACAATCTAACAACTATGCTTTGCACATCTTGTGCACTCAACAACTTCATATTATTATGTTTTGCACACCTTGTGCAATTTAACAAATATGCTGTGCACACTTTGTGTATTCTAACAATTAGAGCCAAATTCACCAATAAACTAATCGCGATTATTTAAAACAAAACACAGTTAGAGCGTCTAATCGAGATTATAGCTTCATTTTGCATTTCACCGATATGAATTGAATCTAGTTTAGGCTAACTCAGTTTCAATTCTTTTGTTGTCGCCCATGTTTATGACACGTGTCTTTAAACTAGATTACGCTGAGCTCAGTTTAGTTGAACTAAGTTTTTATATTGAATGATGAAATCAGCCCTAAGAGCTGTGCGTTCCAATTCAGATTCATATTCCTTAATTTTTTTCAAATAAATCTAACCTATATATTTGCTCCACGCCGCACCCATTGCTACTGCTTTTAGAACAATAATTGCACACAACAAATGTTATAAAACGTGCTAGCTCTTAGTCTCGGCCTTGTTTGGAAATTGACTATCGGATTTAAGGTTGGCTTATCAAGCCTTTTAATACTCATGTAATCACTAACAATGACTGCTTAGTGGCTGTAAAAATTCAAATTCGACTAGACTACTAACTGTTTTCAAATAGAACCAAATAATTGAAAACAATATGATGAACCCGTACATTCATATAATTATTGTAGGTTAAGCAACACAACACATCAGCAACATATTTCAAAGTTGTACCTACTTGTCTCAGATTAAAGTTATGATTAGTCTGATACAAGATCATTTGTGAATTACTCAAGCCCCAGGCGAACGCCGGCGTTCGCACACCTATTGTCTTTCTATTCTGTCTAATTACGGTATTCAAATGATTAAAATAAATTCACAAACGATATTGCCGTCCATGTTAAATTTGTATCAATAAAACACCAGTAAAAATAAAGGTAATAGCCGTTGGTTTAAAACAAAAACCACTACATTTATACACATTTCAATTAAAATACAATGAGGGTAACTTGTAAAATCACAGCTCGAAATAAAAACTAATCAGAAAAATATGAATAGGTACCCCTTGGTTTCTTCAAAAAATCGATATTGACCTTACTGGATCAGTGAATCTCCTCAATGATGAGGAAATTATAATCAAACTCAGTTTTTCTTTGAAATTATGTACCAAACAATTGTGTCCGTTTAAAGATAAACAAACCTATTTGCGTTCACAAATGCTACCAGCACAATATTTAATACTGCAATAGAGTGTAAGGTACTGAACCAACACAATCTGTTACAACAAACCCAATTTAAATTTAATTCGTACTATTTGACAGTTATCTTTTAAATACAGGAACATTACAAAAAGGAAGAAAAAAAAAACAGGTAGAAAAAAAATATAGTTTTCTTACCCTATGACAGCGTCAAATCAGAACAACCAAACTTACGTATGTGGGCCTGGATATAATTGGCTGGTATAACCGACCAACCATTAATATCCCACTTCTGAATTGTTGGATCACTAATTCAACATTACTGACTTTATCCACACAGCACTTTTATTTCCTTGACTTGCTCTTTCTAAAATCGACAACCGACTGCTCTAGTGGGTACGAACACCCGCTATTAATAAAATTGAGGACCGGATCTACCGCCATCTTGGCAGAAACAGTTAACTATTTATTCAAGAAAGTATATGTATAAAGACATCCAGAAAAATCCTTACAAAAATATAAATGTCTGAAACATTTGATTTAATGTCACATAAAGTTCAAGAATTATTTAATGCACCACTTTAAATGTAAAATCGTCATTTGACAAAACAAACAGATATCAAAACTGACGCCATCTAGACGACAGTTATTTCTAACTTTAAAATATCAGCTGTCACACACGACAACAAGTGTCATTGTCATTTGAAAACCTTATCCAAACAATAAGATTCCAACACTCTATATAATAAAATAAAAAAGTACATAATAAGATATGCGTCACATCCGCACAAAACGGCCAGCGCTCAGCAAAATGCTGGAGCTCGTGTGAAGGACAGAGCCACAGCGCTGATTTTCAGCGATCTGTGTAAGAGTTTATCCATATTTTTTTTGTATTGTTACGACTTCTGGTACAGTCATTGATATACATAGCATAGTATCAGTCTTATGGTACCCACTGCTGGGACTCAGGCCTCCTCTCTAGGAGAGGGAATAAGGTCGGTCGCTGCTATAGATATATTTTTTATTACGCGTACGCCTAGATAGGAGCCTTTTCGACCTCGCACAGGTCTTTTTTTAGGGTTATGTAATAAAGGGTAAATATGAGACCCAATTACTAAGACTCCACTGTCCGTCTGTCTGTCACCAGGCTGTATATCGTCAACCGTGATAGTGTATACACCTGTATGCTCCTGCTGCTACAACAACACAGAATAAAATATATATTTATGTGGGGCTCCCACGCAACAAATGTGATTTTTTGCAGTTTCTTCCTCGATATTAATAATAGCAAGGGCGTCGCCAGCCGATGATCAAGGGGGGCTATTGGAAGTATAGAGAATGGCAAAAGTATAAATTGAAGTTACAGCCGAGAGAAAGCTTCAAGATTTTAGTGCTAAAGTTGGTGGAATACCCACTAAAATGTCCAAGGGAACTGCAGTCGCCACCAAAATTCTTACCATAATAGTGCTAAATCTAGCATTGTTCTCATATGATTTGACCAGTGGGCCACGTAAGCCTATCTAGGCGCGTTGATCTCCATACATTTTATATGGCAACTAGACATGTGAGCCACACCACGCAACGTCGTTCTACGTACAAATCAGGCGTCTTCCACGTGTTTTTTTTTTTTGGTGGTGGTTAAAATCATCCAATGACATCTCCCGCCCTTGGGCGGAGCGGGAGATAGTGTCAGACTCTTACTGACTAAAAACCCACCCCGTTCCTTCGTGGCCTTAGATACCAGGACCGGGCTTTCCTTTCGGAAAAAAACCCTTGGCCCCAGTAGGCTTCGACCCTGCCTGCCTGCAGTAAGCAGGCTGGGTCTCTACGGTTTGCTGACAACTCCTTGAGGCGCGCGGGAACAGTGCTCGCCGTTGACGACCTGGGCTTGGTCCGGATGGTTACCGGACGGTCGGACAGCGAGCTACCCATAGCTCGCCGTCCGCAAGCCCGCGCCTACGTTGGCTGGAAATCAGGATCGGAATCGGAACCCCCGCGGCGGCTGGGCCGTGAGGGCCGTTACCTTTCGCGTGCGGCCTCCTCCATGTCTTCCACGTGTGCGTCGGTCTAATGTGCTTCTAGCTTTGCAAGTTTACTGTATGGACTTTAAAAGTGACTTTGACCCGTGAGTTTGTTTCTTCTCAGGGAACACCAGCCTTAAATAGTTTTTATGAGTGTTTTTTAAAAACCTATTTCTAAAATAAATATCAATATTAACATTTATCACACACACAAAATTTTGCTTTTATAATATTAGTATGATGAATTATTTTACTACAACATTGTTTTTAATATATGCGAAACCAGAATATGGTTTGTTTAGAATCAGTAAATGAATCGATTCCAATAATTTTTACACACTGGTATATTTATCCTCAAAAATATTTAAAGAAAGTCACAAGTTGGACACTACCCACACCAAGAACAAAACACAGGTCACGGCAGGTCATAGTGGGCATTAGATGGAAGCGCACAGCTGGATATGGGAGCATTAACAGCTCGGAGACCATGTGCTTGTGTGAACAATCAGGTAACATAACAAGCTTATAACTCTGTGATTTTTCATGATACAGTTATAAAATTTTGTTATCTTTACACAAAAATACTAGACACGTATTTCGTATTTTATTTTTATGCATATATGTACTAAAGATAAAGTTGTATATCATTTTGGTAGTGGTTTTATTCTCAGCTCCGAATTTCAGAGCTGTTACGGAAAATTTTCAACCTGAAAATTAGTACAACAGATTCCAGAAACACTTGACCCGGGAATTTAATCTTGTACTTGTCGCTTGACAACCATTTTTGCAGCTACTGGAGCAGTGAACTTTAAAACGAATGTGAATACATTTACTTGGATAGAAGGTGCAGTGGATTACGCAGGTGGTCTGAAAAATTCCCGACTTAACAAAGATGCAAGATATTTTTTATTACAATTTCATCATCATCATCATTTCAGCCAAAAGACCACTGTTGGACATAGGCCTTCCCCAAGCGTCTCCACAATGGCCGGTCCTGTGTCTCGCATCCATCGGACTCCAGCGACCATGACCAGGTCATCGGTCCACCTTGTGGGAGGCTTTCCAACGTTGCGTCTTCCGGTACGCGGCCGCCACTCCAGAACCTTTCGAACCCAACGGCCATCTGTTCTGCGTGCAATGTGTCCAGCCTATTACCACTTAAGTTTGGCGATTCTACGTGCTATGTCAGCTCCCCTGACTCTCTTGCGAATATCTTCATTCCTGATTCGATCACGCAAATAAACTCCAAGCATAGCCCTTTCCATTGCCCTTTGGGTGACTTTAAGTCTTATGAGGCTTCTTATTTCAATTTTTTTTTTACATTGACTCCTTGTAACTCTACATACTTCTCTCAGCGATGCCCTCATTTCTTTAACTTGTTCAAATATAATCGGCATTTTTCTTTGCAAAATAACTGTTCACAAAGATGATTGCCTGCCCATTTGACGAAAATCTCTGTTCTTCGATCGCAAATAAACGTAATAATCGAGGTATGTTTCTAAATTCTAACATAAAAGAATAGTATAAGAAAATCTATAAGGAAAATACGCCGCTCATTCCGCAACAGAAGACAATCCTATTTACGTGAGTATTTCAAAAAATAATTTATTCTAAGATATAATATGTTTTTAAAAGTCCTTTTAGAGAGCAACTCAATTGCCCAGCAACTATTTTTGTCTCTGTCACACTTTCATAAAAACCCGTGACGTCGTGTGAAAAAGAAATAGGTCGTGGAGTTTGAACACGCTAACCTCAGTATCTACTAGTTCGAAATAGTAAATTTTGATACAAGTGCAGAAAGTTTTTCATTGCGACCGAGACGGAATTCGTATGAGCCGTAGGCGAATGTGTTATGGAGCCTAGGGCTGCAGTGACAAATTTGCACGTATGTCAAACGACGTTTTTCAATACACTCACGACTCGTGGGGGTCGCCGCACGCCTAATACGATAAACAATTTTATTACAATAAAATTGTGGCGGGGGTGAGCGAGCACAATTTTCTGCACTGGTGCGGAAAACAGTCTATTACGTGCCTAAAAGTGGTGGCATAAGAAAGGGTTTTCGGGTAAGTGTATTGAAAAATATTTTAATGTTGGATAGCTCCTTTATCAAGGAAAGCTATAGGCTATATAAAATCACGCTACGATCCATAGAAGCAAAACAGTAACCAAAGACACAGAACAGAGCAGTAACCAGGGAAAGCTATTTACGGACTTAACTAAAGTCGAACTTGAGGTAACCGCTTTACAAAACAGCGAAGTATTTGAATGCGGCGCGCCATTATGTAAGATCACATGTTAAGGTCACAGCTCATTAGAGCCACCCGGCACCCATTTCGCACCGCCTCGCCTCCTGCTGCTAGTATTCTTCATATAGACTTGTATAGGCATGCGCTCACTACATCCACGCCGTAGCGTCACCGGATCGCCTAGGTCGTAAGCCCTTCACGCGCGGACGCAAAATGGGCCACTAAGTGACAACTTACTGCTCACATGCTTACCTTGCGTTGACTGCGCATTGCCAACTCGCTGGTCCCGAGTGGACCCCACGCTGCCCGCGAATGATTCATGCGAGAACGATTCTTGACGATATTGTAAAATTTGACATTACGAAACATACGTGTAGACCTAGTGCCAATGGTTACCCGACCACTCGAAAATTCGTGAACACAGCGATGTCACTCGTTGACAACGCGGGTTCCAACCAGGGTTGAAGATGCGAGGTCCACTGGCTGACCGCGCTGCGTTTATTAGTGATAACGCGGCGTGCACCTGTGAATAACCTGTCGACATCGAGTGGACGCCTTGCGACGAGGCGGTGCAGGGTAGGTTCCGGGTGGCTCCAATGAGCTGTGACTTTTATACGACACAGCTTTTTTATTTTATTCTTTTATATATATGTATACTAGCAGTGCCCGAGACTTCGTTCGCGTGGACGACGAATCTTATCAATGATTTTTTGTGTAAAAGCTATTTGTGTAGAACGTTATCTATCGAGCATACCGGTATTAATACTTCTGTCCCGGCGCGGGCCCTTTGTGGCTAATTACAATAGAAAACCTATTGTGTCTCATAAGCGGTGATTAAGAGGGTGTAATGATATCTTTGCTCGCGGCATCGCTGGCGTTCTGTAAGTTTTTTGTAGTTGATTTCTACTTTGATACCTGTTTAGCAGGATAACCGATAGCGAAGCTGACTGCGGGTTACGTAACCTACGACAAACTTATTATTTGCGGTTGGTACAGTAATCGGGTCTAGGGATCGAACCGCAAAATTAAATTTGTTTTTTATTCTATACACTTTTCCGGGATAATAAGTACCCAGTGTGGTGCCCAGCTTAAGTTTCATCGTAATCGAACCGGTAGTTTCTGCGTGATGCCTGACCAAACAGACAAACAGACAGACAAAAATTTTTTAATCACATTTTTGGGTTCGGTGTCGGTCTAGTAACACCCCCTGCCATTTTTTTTTTTATATTTTCAATGTACAGAATTTTTACTTCTACAGATTTATTGTAAGTATAGATAAACCAGTGCTTGACTGCGATCCCACTCGCTGGTAAGCAGTGATGCAACCGTTGATGGTGAGGCATACTAAAGAGTCTATTCACTCTAGCCTTGAAGACACCTAAATTATAATCGGACGGGAAGACTGCTGTATTAGTTTTAACTTTCGGTAAAACTAAAAAAAAATTATAACAAATACTAAAACAAAAATATTAGACAGTTGTCATGTATTATCGAAATAAAAATCCACTTGAATTCATAGCCAATTTTTGGTTCAAGACCTAAATAGAAGTAAGTAAGGTTTGTTCAAGTTATTGTTGAAAATTGGCGTAATGCCAAGCTCGAGTTCTATTTAATCTGTAATAATAGAGGATCCGACGTTAATGCTTTTATCTAGAACTTATCCGGTTTTTAATTGGACATGGTTTTGAGAAGCAGTTCAGTATTTTAAATGTAATATCTTGTTAAGTTTATCAAGGGTAATATTATACACCGTAAAATTTTGGTCGTTTTAATCCCTTGGAGGATCAATTCGGTATATGAAACATCGAGTTATAAAGATAAAATTAAAAAATAAAGTACTTTTTTTTCTACAACTCGAATTAATATACGCATGTACGAAATTAATTTCTTTAAGTAAACGAGTCAATGACCTTGTAGGGGGTTGTCGGTCGTTGCGTACTAACTACCTACAGTTCATTGGCCTCGATCAGCGGACGTTTACTTAAATAAATCAATTTCTTACACGTATAAATTAATTCGAGTTTTAAAAAAAAATCTGCTAAGTTCAGTACATTTTGACCTGTTAGGCGAACACAAATGTACTGACCAGCAGATTTTTTTTCGCGATTTCAGGTTTGGTCCCATAGTAAAAGTTGTTTGTTATCATGAGTACCATCACGTCTTAATTATCGTTCACTAATTACCAGTCACCCTATATACGATTTTACCTACCATAAAAAAAGTGGATAGAGGTAAGTTATTCAAAATCCCTTTACAAAATTGGCCGCATCTGTCATATCTTCGGTAGTATAGTGGTAAGTATCCCCGCCTGTCACGCGGGAGACCGGGGTTCGATTCCCCGCCGGAGAGAAATTTTTGTTCATTTTTTGTTTTGTTTTTCTTGTATAAAATGGTTGAAATATCGTTCTGACTGACTGCATAAAAATAAATTAAATTTTCTGTCAATTTATATAATTGGTTCTCACTGCAGGTTACCAGTTGCCAATAAAAAACGAGTGGAGGGTGTGTAACACCCAACCGATGATGATCTGGTATGGTATGGGCAAAGTACTCAGCGCTATTTAACTGACTGGTAGTCACTGTAGGGTGTCAGGCGCCAACAAAAAGCGAGCGATGGGTATATGATCATCCAATTACATCTCCCGCCCTTGGGCGGATCAAGAGATAATGTCAGACTGTCACTGACTAAAAAACCCACCCCGTTCCTTCGTTGCCTTTCATACCAGATCCGAGCCTTCCTTTCAGAAGCATACCCTTGGCCCCAGTAGGCTTTCACCCGCTGGGCCCCTGCGGTTTGCTGACAATTACTTGAGGCTCGTGGGATCAGTGCACGCCATCGACGACTTGGGTTCGGTTCAGACGGTTACCGGACGGTCGGATAGCGAGCTACCCATTGGTCGCCGTCCGCAATCTTTATGATTTATCCGTACCGATTGTTTTAACACTACCAGCGGCTTCGCCCGCATGAAAATACAAAATATAAGTAGGTATAAAATTTGTAAACCTGTATTTATTAGCTTCAGTCAAAGTCAAAAAGCATTTATTTCAAATAAAACATTTACAGGCACTTTGGCAAGATCAAGAAGTGAGTCTGTCCTAAAAAAAAAGTGATGCTGATTGCACATTCTAAAGCGCAGATCTCTATGGAGAAGAATGTTCAAAAAACTCCATGGACACTCTTTTTAATCATGGTTTGTATTACAAATACAAAATAAATATAAACGTTCAATTTAAAAAAGTTAATAATTATATACCTATGACACTTGGTGATAAAATGGTATTCTATGGTAGTGGAGTTTTGAATTAATTCACAAATAAAAAAAAAAAATTATCATGGACTAGCAATCGGCCGTGATATTAAATATATTATGCATACATTATACATATAAACCTTCCTCTTGAATCACTCTATCTATAAAAAAAAACCGCATCAAAATCCATTGCGTAGTTTTAAAGATCTAAGCATACATAGGGACAGACAGCGGGAAGCGACTTTGTTTTATATTATGTAGTGATATTCGTGTATTATAATGTTTTTTTTTGATATCTTAGTATATTCTATTTCATTTTTTTATCATAGTCATCTAATTGACCAGGCTTCTCATATCTTCGGTAGTATAGTGGTAAGTATCCCCGCCTGTCACGCGGGAGACCGGGGTTCGATTCCCCGCCGGAGAGATTCTTTTTAGGATTTTTTTTCTGATATTTTTTCGCTTCTAGACTATTTATCTGCTACACATTAAATTAAGTAAAAGCTTTACTAAGAAATTCTTGAATCAAACTTTTTTTGTTGAGATTCATGAAACAACTTCTCTTGCATTGGGTGAAGCGGGGGGCGTGACAGATTTTCATTGACTAAAACTCACCTGTGTTCCTTAGGGTGGGCCTATCCCACTCGCTTAGGCATAGTAGGAGCGCGTGAAAGACTTTTGCAACTATTCTAAAGCCCGGACGCGGAGCAGACAGAATTTCGTACGTTGACCTATTATTACCTGTCTCTGTCACTCCCGCGTAAATATAACGCGTCTCGCTCGCACAAATGCAATGGCTTCCGTCGTCAGAGATTGTAATCCCTTTACTGTAAACTTTTTACTGTTATTTTAAGTTTTCTTCTTTTTTGAATGTGGTTATTTTTGGTTAGCGTTTAGTCACTACAAAAATCCTTGACGAAATTCATAAATTTAAATAATGAATGACAATGATAATTTTTATTTTATTATCATATTTCTAGCAAATTAGTAATTTTAACTCGATTTTTAAATTGTTATAATATAAAATTTAAATAAATAATTTAGATATTTAATAACAATAATTTATTTAATAAATTAACCATTTTTTTCTCCATCATATGTTTAATGTAAAACGCACTTAATATAAAAATGTTTGTGACCACTGTCAGTAGACCCAAAGGTCATTGTACGAAATTCTTCCTGCTCCGCGACCGGGCTTTAGTACCTTCTTTGCCTTCGTTCCAAGGTTCCAGGGTTCACTTTCAAAGAACCCACGGTTTGCTAACATCTCCTTTAGGCGCGAAAACTACGCGCCGTCGACAACTTGGGCTCGGTCAGGACAAATACGGGACTACCCATTGCTCGCCGTCCACAACCCTACGCCTACGGTGGCTAGAAATCGGGGTCGGGATCCCGGCGGCTAAGGCGTCCTGGTTTGCTAACATTACTACTTCGCAGAAGTACGCGACCGCCTGCCATACCTCCTCGCTCCGGACTATGGCCATAAGGTAATGAAAGAAGAAAGAAGAAAGAAAGACAAGATTTAGACAAGCTATCCATTGGAGTCATTACAGCCACTTATGGATAGTAACCTTGCTGTCTGGCAAATTTTTTTAACACGCCATCAGCAAAGATCATATAAGAACCAACTTAGCTAAATACTTTGTTTTGACGAGGAACAATATCATAGAAAGAATAAATACCTGTAGGTACACCAAACTACACGAAAAGTATTCAATGTTCAAAATGTAAGATCGCCCGTATGATTAGTTTAAAATAGATACGTTATCGAGGACTGAAGTACTTAAAATAGTGCAGCGTTGGAACCTTCAGGAATATACTCGCACTAGTGTGGAACAGATGCTTTGCTCCGCTCTGTAGTATGCCTGTGATAGTTTTTGTATCTGGGACATGATTTATTACAGAACTAGCTATTTCTATTGACGGTTTGGCTACCGTGAAGTCAGAAATCAGAATAGTTTATTTGCAAATAGACCAATTACAGGCACTTTTGAATTGACAAAATGTCGGTCAGTCCAGAAAAGTGAAGCTAAATTGCATGTTTCAAAACGTAGATCTCTATGAAGGAGAACGTGCAAGAAAATCCATGGACACTCTTTTTAAATCATGTTATGAGTTACATAAATCTTGCTTACATATTTCTTGTCGCTTTTATTATGTGAGCACAATGAAGATAAAAAAATAACAACTAATGAAAAATAAAATAAACAAATTAAAAAATAGAAATTGAAGATGACCAGTCCCAACTGACGGTGCCCGTTCAAACAAGTTGTAACCTTAATATCGCATCGAATATCTCTTATGAATCGCGCATTTTTTCTAAATAATATCTATGAAGCAATGTCGCTTTCTAGGTATCCCACATATCCGCTAACTCGTTGGGAGGTCTTTTTATGGTGCGATATATCAAGTCTTTTTTTATGTGGGAAAATCATCCAATGACATCTCCCGGCCTTTGAGCGGAGCGGAAGCGTGTGTCAAACTATTACTGACTAAAAACCCACTCCTGATCCTTCTTTGCCTTTGTTCTAGGGCCCCGGGGTTTCGACCCTGCTGGTCCCCTGCGGTTTGCTTACATCTCCTTGAGGCGCGTGTGAAATAAAAATAATACGCACCGTCGATGACTTGGCCTCGGTTCGGACGGTTACCGGACGGTCGGACAGCGAGCTACCCATTTCTCGTCGTTCGCAAGCCTGGGGTTATATCAAGTTCCGCGATTCTTTTCTCGCTCTAAGGAGAGAGAGCGCGTATCAGTTACTGATGTGAAACACTACGCGCCGTCAACCCGCCCAATTTCAAAACGCGATTTAAAATATTCCCGGGACTATTACTAGGTTTAATTAGCATTAAACCTAATAGTAGCCCCAGAAATACATTTAAATTGCATTTAATCGGTCTTAAACCTAGTAATAGTCCCGAAAACTACATTTAGATCGCGTTTAATTGATATTAAACCTAGTAATAGTCCCGGAACTATTTTAGATCGCGTTTTGGTATAACGCGGAACTAATTTAAAATATGCACACCGAAAACGCAAAACCCGAGTCTAAAACTTATCCACTCTACACAACAAAAGATTTCTATTGCAATACGGAATAATATTCGAAAGTGCTTTCAAATCGGATACAGTTAAAATATTCATACGATTGTGGGCACACTAGTGCTGCCCCCTCTTGGGGGACGTTGTGCCTGATTGCCCGGGAATTTTCCAGGAATTTGCCGGCAGTCCCGGCCGCGAGATAGCTCGCGCCGCTGACTCGGCGATATGTATTGTGTGGTCCAAGTTATGGAAGAGAGCGGCGATGTTATGGAGCTCCTTAACTGTAACCGAAATATCCTTAATAAGTGTAACCTAAACTATCGAATATTCGATAAACTGAAAAAAAAATCAAACAGTTTCAGATAAAAACAAGAGTTTAAATTGAAGGTTTTTGTTTGTTTTACATAGTCAAACAAATGATAATCTAGACCAGAGGTCTCCAAACTTTGAAGTCGGGCTGTAACGAGTTTTTTTTGTATGTTCAAAGGGCCAAAACAGTTGTAATTATTTTGCCCTTAGCTATATTTTAGACTAGTCGCAAAGTGCACGACTAAAGCAAACATATTTCAGTTATAACCCTACTAGACAAATTAATGGAACTATAAGCCAAAAATCTTAATAAACAAAGAAAATAGAGCCTAGTAAAGTGACATTCTACCAGCGAAAATAATATACAATAAAGGATTTATATGCGCTGTCAAAATGTCACGATTTGGATCGCATACATTTAGACATTATGACTTAGACCAGTGGCTCTCAACTTTTTTTTACAAGGGGGCGCTTTTGGTCACTGTTTTGCTAACTTGAAGCCCAGAAGTGAAACTTGAAGTCCCCAACTTCCTTCGGGTATTTTTTTCACGTGTCACCTCGAACCTAGTAGGCGTCTAGGTCATCCAACCACCTCTTCCCAGGTCGACCACGGCGGCGTCATTCTTAAAAATTTTTTTTAATTTAAACTTTTCGTTCGAAAAGTTTAAAATTTTTAGTCCTTTCACAGACCATAGTTTGGAAACCGCCGACATTTTATTAAGAGCCCATGCATAATTTAGAATGATCGTCTCTTTTAAATTAGTTTTCATTTTAATTGGTAAAATGTCAACCATTAAATTGAAGTTAGCATAGCACAGCCTTATAATGTCCCCACTGTTGAGACCACCTCTGTAGGAGAGGGAATGTCAAAATAATATTAGTGATTAAATGTTAAGTAAGAATATAATTTAAATTGATACATTATTTGGTAATTTCATTATGGCAAATAATAATGTAACTTAAAAATCATGAAACAAATAATAACTAAAAATGTCATGTATTAAATGAGTATGTCAAGATATATTTGTAAATAGATGTCAGAGTAAATGTCAAAGTAATGATATTAATAATAAAAACATGTCTTCGAACTTTTTGGTTCTAGGACAAGGTGTTCCTGACGTCACATCGGGCCACACAACACATCGCACTCGCGGACGTCCCCTCTCCTTTCACTTGCTCGCCGACACCTTGCGCGTACGCACATATATCGGTTGTCTCAGAATTTGTACCTACTCCTACGTAATACAGTCTTTATAATATCGATTTCAAGCAGTTTTATTTTAGTCAAGACCACCAGCATCACACCTGGAGCTTGATACTCAACAAATGGTCCTTCGAGCTAAAGAAGATCTCCGATTTTTGTGCTACGCACGCGCCTCCTGTGGACTTTGGACTGGCCGTCCGTACAGCGTACTTGCCTTTGTCGTAGAGGACACTTCAAGGACAGTCTACCCAGAGGGACAGTGTACTGAGTGAGTCCGTTCCTTTCTCCTTTCCTTTATATTTGCCTTTTCTATCCAGGATTTTTAAAATAGTGCTATACGGATCAGGCTTATATTGATCTCTTCATATATAGCTTACCTACACAGTGGAAATTTCCATAATCAATTCATTGTTATTGTGCATAACTTCACATAAGTTTTAAAACATTCCTTCGCTCGCTAACCGCAAGTGTTTGCTCAACGCGTAAACAACCTCATTAGTGAATTTTATATTTTTTTCGATATTGTACTTATTGCAACGGTGACTCACTGGGCTTATTAGCAATATCAGCTGATTTTACCGTAAGCTTAGCCAGCTTTTTACGCTTAATATTATAACTGAACCAATATAATATTAGATTCTTTGTCTTTGCTTGCAAACTTTGACTTGACTGTGCTTTTTTCTGCCTTGCCTTTACGACCTACCTACACCTACTCATTATGTCTGATGCAAAATTAAGGGAACTCGTAAAGAGGCGTGGTAGCTACAAAGCAAAGCTTACGCATTTTAGCAACTTTTTAAGATTATTACCTAGCACGGGAAATGATTTAGATAATTTTCAAACAGCAGAATTAAAAAACCGTCTTAGCTCAATGGAAACATTATATAAGGAATTCGACGTGTTACAGACAGAGTTGGAGCTATTGTCGGAGGATGCGGATGAAATGTACGAAGAGAGGGAGCAGTTCGAGTCGCAGTATTACGCGCTGGTGGCCCGCGCGGGGGCGATCTTCGCAAACGCGCGCGCCTCCTCGCCCGCGCTCGAGTCTGCCACCTCCGCCGATGATCAACCGCGCCACGGCTCTGGCTGCAGGCACGACTTCGTTCGGCTGCCTAAGATAGACTTGCCTCACTTCGACGGGGACTATCAGCACTGGCTCGAATTCCGAGATACGTATCTTTCCCTTATTCATAATAATGACAGCATACAAGATATCAATAAATTTCACTACTTGCGTGCTGCCTTAACTAGCAGCGCGTCATTAGTGATAAAAAACATAGATTTTAAATCAGATAACTATAGTACAGCTTGGCAGTTATTATCCGAAAGGTACGACAATGAAAGACTACTCATTAATAATCACGTGCAGGCCTTATTTAATTTTGAACAAATTCAACATGAATCTTGTAAATCTTTACGGAACATGATCGACGTCATAAATAAAAATCTTCGTGCCTTGTCCTCCTTAAGACAGCCTTCTGAGCAAGGGGGTCTAGGGGAGACCCTTATAATATACATGATGTCAGAAAAACTTGACAAGTTCACACGACGGCAGTGGGAAGAATATAAAAATAATTTAGATAACATCCCAAATATAAAAGATTACATTAAATTTTTAACAAACAGAGCAGATTTACTTGAGTCATTAAATTATAATAAAAACACAATAACAACAACAAAAAACACTAACGAACACAACAAAAATAAAAACTTTCTTACAACAACAAAAACAAAAAACAATAACAATTCAGACAATATAAAATGCCCTATGTGTTCAGAAAATCACTTTTTATTCAGCTGTCAGCCTTTTAGAAAACTTGACATAGAAGCACGCATTAAAAAAGCATCAGAAAGCAATGTCTGCATGAACTGCCTTCGACCAGGTCATACTGAGAAACGTTGCAGTCTCTCGCATTGCAAATACTGCAAAAACAGACATAACACCCTTTTACATAGAAAAACATACAGGGGAAAACATAGTTTTGTCCACAAACGTCGTATTACCTACAGAAACTAATCAGGTTAATATTTTGCTATCCACAGCCTTGGCAAAGGTAGCAGATGTCAATGGAGAACTGCATACCGTCAGACTGCTGCTAGACAATGGCAGCACCTCCAACTTCATCACCCAAGAGCTCTGCGGGAAGCTTGGCCTGGTAAAACACAGCACTAGCTCCACAGTCACAGGTATCAATGGTCAACTATCCAGTACCTCAGAAAGCTGCAGTCTTCATTTGCAGTCTTATGATGGTAGCTATCAGGCGAAAGTAAGCTGTTTTGTTTTGCCAAATATTACGCAATCGCTGCCTGGCTCTTATATAGACAAAAGGTATATTACCATCCCACCAGGCATTAAATTAGCAGATCCATCTTTCAATGTGCCTACCGCCATCGACATTCTAGTAGGCGCAGAGGTATTCTGGGACGTCTTAGGTTCCAAGACCATTAATTTAGGCAATAATCAGCCTAGATTACAGTCATCAAAACTAGGTTGGCTTATTTCGGGCCGCGTTAGTCGGTCTCGTCTTCGTACACAACCTTCTGTTTGCCACTTTCTATCACATGAGGAGTCAGATCAGCTGACTCGGTTCTGGGAACTCGATACGGTATCGTCTGCTAACTGTTTCTCTTCAGAAGAACAGGCTTGTGAAAAACTATTTCAAGAGACCACACGTCGGGACACGCATGGTCAATTCGTTGTCACCATACCATTGAAGGACTCGCTCGAGTGCTTAGGTGACTCTTATGCGATGGCCAAGCGTCGTTTTCTCTCCCTAGAGCGTAGATTTGAGCGAGACTCCACATTTAAAAACAGATACATGCAATTCATGCAAGAATATATAGATCTTCATCACATGTCAGAATATTCAAAAACCAATAACTCAGAAATTAATTATTTCATGCCTCATCATGGTGTTGTGCGCGAGTCAAGTTCTACCACAAAACTTCGCGTAGTTTACGATGCTTCGGCCTCCAGCACCTCGGGCAAGTCCTTCAATGATATTCAGATGGTAGGCCCAACTGTACAAGAGGATCTGCTTTCCATCCTCTTAAGATACAGGCAACACAAGTTTGTTGTAACAGGCGACATTGAAAAAATGTACAGAGCAATTTTAGTTGAACCATCTCAGCGCCCGTTACAACAAATTGTTTTCAGATTCAACTCATCAGACCCTTTAAAGACGTATGCACTGAATACAGTGACATACGGTACTGCTTCAGCCCCATATTTGGCCACAAAGTGCCTAGTTTCACTTGCAGATCAATGTTCAGACCCAGAGGTTAGTCAGTCCATCAGACGGGATTTTTACGTTGACGACTATTTGAGTGGTGGCGACTCGATTGAGTCAGTCATAAATCTATGTCACGGGGTAGTAAACACTCTCGAGTCCGCCAAGTTTCACCTTAGAAAGTGGCAGTCAAATAGTCCCAAGATATTAGAGGCCGTCACTAACATAAAACCAGAAAATCAAGATAAAAAATTAAATCTAAATGACACACCTAGCAAAACTCTTGGACTACACTGGGATTGTAAAACAGACACATTATACTTTTCTATAAATTTAAAACCTATTTCCAAAATTACAAAGCGTAACATTTTATCTTTAATAAGTCAGGTGTTTGATCCAATCGGCCTCGTCGGGCCATGCATAGTTCAGGCTAAACTTATACTGCAGCAGCTGTGGATACTTAAATGTAACTGGGACGATGAAGTACCAACAGAAATAAAATCTCAATTCCTTGAGTTCACACAGTCACTTTCAGCCCTTAACTCAATTCGTATACCTCGTTGGGTATCTTGTAGTAATGCTTGTTTGGTGGAGCTACATACTTTCACAGACGCTTCAGAACGCGCTTATGGTGCGTGTATTTATGTCAGAACGGTAGCACACGATGGAACTGTTTGCGTTCGCCTTTTAGCTTCCAAAAATAAGATTGCCCCTATAAAGCCTACAACCATACCAAGGTTGGAGTTGTGTGGTGCTTTACTGGGCACAAGACTTTTTCTGAAGGTACGTAAATCACTTACTCTAGAGTTTAATCACTGTTTCTTTTGGTGTGACTCGACGATCGTGCTTGGATGGCTGTCTACATTGCCAAGTCAGCTCGATCAATTCGTGCGCAATAGAGTGAGTGAAATCCAAGAAGCTACGACCGGCCAGACGTGGAGCTATGTGCCATCCAAGAGCAACCCCGCTGATCTCACATCTCGGGGGGTGAAGGCTGATTGCATCAGCTCGTCCACTCTTTGGTGGTCGGGTCCTGATTTCCTAAATCACGAAGATATCCAATTTCCTAAATCACCTAATACACAAATTCACTCTTCACCACAAACTTCTTTACATACAACTGCTGACACACATAAACAAAGTTATAGCAATATATTTTCGAACTTAATTCATAAAAAATCTTCATTTACATCACTCATAAGAATCGTCGCATATATACAAAGATTTATCTATAATTGTCAAAACCAGAATAATAAAAAATCATCTTACTTAACAGTTTCAGAATTGCAGTCATCACAAAATCTCATATTACAGATTTCTCAACAGGAAATGTTTCCTGAGGAATATTCATGTCTTAAAACTAATCAGGCCTTACATAAAAAAAATCGGTTAATAAGTCTTTCTCCCTTTATTGATTCAGACAACTTAATACGCGTCGGTGGACGTCTCAACAACTCCAACTATAGTTACAATGTTAAACATCCGATCCTTTTATGTAGCAAACATCACATAACAAAAATCATCTTCGAAAGAGAACACAAAACACTCTTTCACGCAGGGCCACAATTACTTTTAGCTCATATTAGACTCACCTACTGGCCGCTAGCAGGCAGAAACCTAGCTAAGCATGTAGTGCGTAATTGCGTTCGCTGCACTCGCTTCAAAGCTCAGCCTATTCAGGTCATCATGGGCAACCTACCAAGCGATAGGACTACTCTAGAGTACCCTTTTTTGAACACAGGACTTGATTATGCCGGGCCAGTGCTGATAGCCGACCGTAGGGGCAGAGGATGTAAACTGATAAAATCTTATATTTGTGTTTTTGTGTGCTTTGCAGTCAGAGCTGTTCATCTGGAGCTAGTCTCCGACCTCACCAAGGAAGCCTTTCTTGCGGCCTTCAGCCGATTTATTAGTCGTCGGGGCAAGCCTCAACGCGTGTACTCCGACAATGGCACTACGTTCGTGGGAGCTTTCAATGAGCTTTCACGCTTCTTAAAGGTTTCATCTAGCAATATTGAGTCAGATCTTGCAGGCAAGGATATCGAATTCAAATTTATACCTGCCTACAGCCCACATTTTGGTGGTATTTGGGAAAGTGCAGTAAAGTCCACCAAACATTTATTACGTAGAGTTATGAGTCTAACTCATTTGACATATGAAGAGCTCTCAACATGTCTGATCCAAATAGAGGCTATTTTAAATTCCAGACCTTTAACACCCTTATCCACTGATCCATCAGATCTTTCTTATCTTTCTCCTTCACACTTCCTCATCGGACGATCACTCACATCAGTCCCTCGTCCTCAAATCACCGACGTCAACATCCAGCGGCTTCAGCGCTTCGATCGTATCGAAAAACTACGGCAACATTTTTGGCAGCGCTTCTCTAATGAGTACGTGTCTCTCCTACAGCAGAAAACCAAATGGCAGACAGCTGGGCAAGAACTCAAAACAGGCACCATGGTTTTAGTGAGAAACACCAATCTTCCTCCTCTTCTGTGGTTGCTGGGCAGAGTGGTCGCAGTGAAGACTGGCTCCGACGGGCATTGTCGAGTCGCCAACATCCTGACGAAGAAGGGCATCATAACACGTGCATACAACAACATATGCCCGCTTCCTGTCTCTTCAGCATCATCTTGAAGCATTCTCTTCAACGCGGGGAATATGTTCCTGACGTCACATCGGGCCACACAACACATCGCACTCGCGGACGTCCCCTCTCCTTTCACTTGCTCGCCGATACCTTGCGCGTACGCACATATATCGGTTCTCTCAGAATTTGTACCTACTCCTACGTAATACAGTCTTTATAATATCGATTTCAAGCAGTTTTATTTTAGTCAAGACCACCAGCATCACACCTGGAGCTTGATACTCAACACAAGGTTAGGTATGGTTTCCTCACGATGTTTTCCTTCACCGTTTTGAGAGCAGTGGTGATAAAATAAAGTACACAAAGTAATGCGCCTGACTGGTTTTGAACCCGCGACCTACGTTATACTTATTTCTAAGTTGAACTTATATTTTTCGAAGAACTGCTAGTCGCTTACGCCTTGCACCACACTCAAACGAATTAGCGAACAATAGAGCACTGTTTACTTGAAAAGTTGGTGTCTATAATAATACTGGAATTTATAACATGTGCTGTGCAAAATGGAGGTGCCGATCAACGGGTGTACGTAATGGATTTACGCCCCAAACGTGGTTTATAGGTAAGTACACAGTATTTTCTAAGATGAGCTGGCTTTGTACTCGTAAGATATCTTCCCGAATTTTCTTTTTAGTACATTTTGTACACATAATAGCGATATACAAAAAAAGACCTTTCTTCTTTCCAACCTTATCTATACCTATACATAAAAGCGAAATACCACTCACTGATCAATCACGAAATTTCAGAGACTGTAACACTTACAAACATAAAATTTGGCAGGTAGGTTCCTTATGGGGTGTAGACAGCCATTAAGAACGGACTTTACGAAACTCCATCCCTAAGGGGGTCCCAAGTCGTTTACGGCGCGCACTGTTCCCGCACGCCTCAAGGAGTCGTCAGCAAACTGTAGGGGCCCAGCAGGGTATGAAGCCTACTCTGGGCCTCAGTCCTACGCTAGTCAGTAAGAGTCTGACACTATCTCCCGCCCCGCCCAAGGGCGGGATTTGTCATTGGATGATTTTACCTACCAAAAAAAAACCCCTAAGGGGGTAAACCGATTTTCACGGGCGAAGTCGTTAGCAGAAGCTAGTCTAATATATCCTCGTAAAAATCTTTGTGTCACAGTGTTTGTCATCAAAATCCTCCGAAACAACTCTCTCTCTCTTATTTTAAAAACCCTAAGGTTATTTAGTTCGCAGGACAATTTCCGACCAACGTAGGCGCGGGCTTACAGATGACGAGCAACGAATAGCTTGCCGTCCAGCAGTCTGGTAAGAATCAAGCATGAGTCGATGGTGGGTTGTGTTCAAAGAGATGTCAGCAAAACTGTAGGAGCCTAGTAGGTGACGCATGACTGCAAGGACTAGAACGTAATTGGCAACTAAAAGACACTGGTGGGTTTGTAGTAGGTAAAACTCTAGTAAGCGCTCTTGCTCCACCCTAGAGCGAGAGAACTCATATGATGATTTCCCACCAAAGACATTAAATATATATTAAATATACACCGTTAAATTTTGGTCGTTTTAATCCCGTGGAAGGTCGATTCGGGACGTGAAACTATCGATTTATAAAGATAAAATTAAAAAAATAAAGTAAGTGCTTTTTTTCTAAAACTCATTGACTTCGCCAAACTGACGTTTACTTAAAGAAATTAATTTTGGTGCATGCGTAAATGAATTCGAGTTTAAAAAAAGTACTTTACTTTTTAATTTTATCTTTACAAATCGATAGTGTTCCAATCGATCTTCCACGGTATTAAAACGACCAAAATTTAAGGGTGTATAAATAAATGACGCGCGGCCGCAGCACGGTTGTAGCACAGCACACAGAACAGAAGAATGGCAGCACTACACAGCAGTCGCATGTTTTTATTTATATAGAATAACAAAGCAGCGTGGCGGCTGCGCTGCAACCGCGCTGCTGTCGCGGAACACATTGCTGCTAATTTAAAGGCGCCCTTAAAATAAAATCACCAATCCTATACAGTCCTCAGATAAACCTAAATTCAAAACAAAATGTTCTAATTTTCAAGCCACAACCCGACCAAAGTGTTGTAAAAGTCGTTCAGTTTGAAAACGGCTCGAATTACTTCTCCCATCTGATATATCTACATAAAGCGTAATTTAGACGGTACGAGTTTCTCGAACGTTTTGTTCGAGAAAATCGTACGCAATAATCGTAAGCAATAATCGCCATGACATTATCGTATCAAAGTGTTTAGACACAGGTAAGAAATAAATTCGAGTCGAGAAACTCGAACCGTCTAGGTATGAATGTTTAGACGGAGATGCTTTTTTGTTCTTACGATTATCGTACGTTCGAGACGAGAAACTCGCACCACCTAGGTATGTGTTTAGACGATGACATTTTTTCTATGCTCTTACGATTCTCGTATGTTCGAGGCGAGAAACTCGTACCGTCTAAATTGCGCTTAAGTGAGACAAGGATAAATTGTTTTAGAAGGAGACAGAAGACGATTTCTTCGTTTCAACAACATATGTAGATGTCAGATTAACGGAAGACCTGATATACGCCGAGTTAATTTAAGTTCAACGGAGGTGTACTGGCGAGGACAAAAGTGTTAGCTTTACCTATTGGCATGGTTCAGTGAGAGAAAGACAGCGGCAAATAAGTTGATCCGAAAATCGGTTATTGCGCATTCAATGTCGACCGCCATGATGGTTCAACTTGTGTACGAGGATTATAACTGATTTTCGGATCTCAATCGAGGTACGACCCATAGTAAACGATTCTATTTATTTGCCGCGTACTATTCAAGGGTTAGGTCAAAATGAACCCCGGGGCCCCGGGTAGGGTAGGTTTTTAGTCAGTAAGAGTCTGACACTATCTGCCGCCCCACCCAAGGGCGGGATTTGTCATTTGATGCCTTTACCTACCACAAAAAAAAAACTATAGGTACTATGTGATTGTGCGCCAAGTTGTGATGTCATAGCTGTCAAACCGAATCTAACTGTTTGTGGTAGGGTGAGCAAAACAAGATATTTTTTAAATTATATTTAAGAATCATGGACGAAAAAAGTTTAATCAATTCAATAATTTCTTCAATCCTACTCATGTCTGCATCACTGTGTGAAGTATCTGAGTAGTGGCGAATAGAAAAAAAGGGGAATTTTTGCCAATAATGAAAATAAGATACAAAACAGTTTTTATATATATTTAGCTAATTAAGATTAAGCTATAAAGTTTTTTCTTCACTTAAATTTAACTAAGACTCGGTTAAAAAAAGCCGTTACTAAGACACAAATAAGCTTTCTTTGCAAATCGTACTTTTTAAGTAACATTTGACAGACAGAGGACTTTGACGTTCCCAGTCATATTTGAATGAAATTGGAAATGAATTTTCTGAAAACTAGATGATTCTAAGATTATGACTTCCTAACTTCTGCCAGCAACTTCACCCGCGTGATAGTAAAAAAACATCCCATAGGAACATACAATCTAGATAAAAAAATAACCTATGTTCACTTACTTACTTTACACACACAACTTACACACTTTTTTTTGTGGTGGGGCATCACCACAATCTCCCCCCACTGTGGGTGGAGCGAAAGGGAGTGTCACCTATATTTCTCTCGTAATAAAAAATCCCGTAACAATTCCAAATAACCGCTACCCCAGCAAGAATCACGGTTTTCACCACCTCCTTCGCTTGCATTAGTGCTTTGCAAAAGGGGGAAAGAGCATGGGAAGGAGCTTCCTTCCTCTCGGCCCGCTCGCTCCATATCATTTTCTGGAACTGAGCTGGAGGCGAAAGGCCGCCGCCGTCCATCGCCTCCACGAGCTCCATTTGCTCCACCATGTCCACCAGACGATCCACACAATAGTAACACCCGGGCAACTTGATTTACAATGATTTTCTTTTCCTTTTTGAGAGACTATAAGATTATTCTTAATTTCTACGCCATTTAATCAAAATATTCTCCGCCCAAGCCCACTGTCTTCGCTAGTACATTTAACCTCAGTGGTTCCCCAGGGGCCCGTACAATATAAGTCTCTTGCAGCCAAACTAAACTTAACCACCCACCGCACAAGCTCGTACTAAATTTATTATAATTGCGCCATCGAACCGGGCACACCCGGGCCATTTTCTTATATATTCTTGTACAACGCATTGCGGTCTTTTTCAAGATTATTTATATGGAACTTATGAAGTTATGATTGTTTAAAATTATGTGGAAGCCGAGATAACATGAAGAATCGCCAAACTTAAGTGGCAGTGGGCAGGGCACATTGCTCGCAGAATGGATGGCCGTTGGGGCCGAAAGGTTCTGGAATGGCGACCGCGTACGGGAAGACGCAGTGTTGGAAAGCCTCCTACAAGGTGGACCGATGATCTGGCAAGAGTTGCGGGAATCCGATGGATGCGAGATGCACAGGACCGTTCATTGTGATGACACTTGGGGGAGGCCTATGTCCAACAGTGGACGTCTTTCAGCTGATATGATAATGATGATGATGTGGAAGTTCGGAGGTTGAGAAAAATCAACATTGGACAAGATGCCAAGACAATTCAATTTTTTTTTTCAAAACCCCTCACTAGATATGAATCCTGTATCGTGGGTGCGTTCACAAACATGTAAACTAACATACACAAGACACCCAGAACCGGAACAACTATCTGTAGGCCCACGGATATCGCGTAGACCATAATTATAAATATTTGATACGTGCAGGAATCGAGCCGGCGACACGCAGCGTAGCAGCCAATAACAGAACCACTGCGCAACAGTGCCATGTTTTAATTGAATCAGTTAAATTAATTTTAAACAGTCAGCCAGCAATTTATTTCCAAAAACCAGGGTTTTTATCGTATACTAAAAAATCATTAGTGGCTACATTAAACATTTCGATGACATAAAATCATACCGAGGGGTGAAAGGCTACTTGATTTAAGTGACATTTTTGAAGATTTTAATGAATCTGGCAACAAAAAATTCGCTGATTCCGAATATATATATAACTCAATATTGCTTTAGATGTCGCTTAAATCAATTAGCCTTTCACCCCACGACTAAACAAATCTTGAAGCTACACCGCTGAAGTAACATACAATTTCCTATAAAGGAAAATATAATCAAAAACCGTAATGAATTTCCCAAAATATTTGCACTATTATAATGAGAGGGGTCGGTACGACAAACCGTTACTATCACCTAATCTACCCAGCTCATCCGGATACCACTCAACAGGAAAATGAAGAAAACCCACGAAAATTAAGTTTAAAGAAAAAAAAAGAAAGAAAAAAGACGATGGAGAAGAATTCAAACATGGCACATACCATAAAAAAACAACAATAACAACACTATAATATATTGGGAAGATATGCGTCACATTCGCGCCAGAACTCTGCAAAATGTTGGGGCTCATGTACAAGACAAAACCACA
Source organism: Leucania comma (assembly GCA_958295575.1). NCBI lineage: Eukaryota > Metazoa > Arthropoda > Insecta > Lepidoptera > Noctuidae > Leucania > Leucania comma. The sequence continues at coordinate 3,406,183 of OY282484.1, forward strand.
GCACCAGTCGTCGTCCTACAGGTACCTCCTGCAGTTGTTCTATTGTTCCATCTCTGTAGGAAAGGGAATGGTCCGCAATCCACCACGCGGGCCCAGTGCAGGTTAGTCACATGTCTTCGAATTTTTGGTTCTAAGACATGCCGGTTTCCTCACGATGTTTCCCTTCACCGTTTTGAGAGCAGTGGTGATGAAATAAATTACACAAAGTAATGTGCTGACTTGTAAGTTAGGGCAGTTACCGCTGGGCCATCATTGCTCTCTACTTACTAACAAAAACATTATGCAATTTTGAAAATTTTGCTGTCACGGAACACTTTGAGACAGAACTCACGAAGCAGTTTTCAACCGCACCCGCTACGGTAGAGGAAACTGCTATTTTATTTCTAAGCTCACGAGACCGCAGTTTTGTGCGGTTACCTGGCGGGTGATTACCGCAAAACATGCGATTGCAAGACGGGCAGTTAAATAAACTCTGCCAACCGACCGCGCCGCGTAATGGCGTGCCCCGCCGATGCAACGGAGGCCGCGAACGCCCGCGGTGTGGGCGTAAAACACGTCATGAAATGTGCTTTAATTTTTTATATATACATCTGCATTCTACAGACTCCGCAGGTCCGGAACCGCGCCAGCCGCGGGAGAAAACTGTTTCATGAGTTCTTAGCGCGGCCCAAACTCAAAACTGTGATGCAACGTCGCTATGTAAAAATCTACACCTCACAAGACACTCGCACGACACCTCACAAGAAAGCCGCGCAGAGTAAGGTCACCTGAACTGATACTTTGCAATACATCACTATAGTTAGGTTGGGCAGTACGAAGTTCCGGGACAGCTAGTATTATAAATGCGAAAGTAACTTTGTCTGTCTGTAACGCTTTCACGGTTAAATTACTGAACCAATTTTAGTGAAATTTGGTACGAAGGAAGGTTGAACTCCATGAATGGACCTAGGCTACTTTTTATTCGTCTTCGCCTTCGACTTTGCGTTAACTTCACAATAACTAACAGTCATATAGACGAAGCCGCTGGCAGAAGCTAGTACAGTGGTATACCATTGATATGTCATAAGTTACGTTTCGCGTTAAGATCGCAATCAGAAAACTTGGACTCAAAACGCACACATCTACACTACCTGTAGTCACTGATAGACAAGGATAGAGATAAGAATCGGCGCTGTCGTGCGAGTGAACTACCCGAATGTGGCAACATCCTATTGGCACAATTTCAGCGGTCTTCGCGCTAAAGGCAAGTGACCTATCTTTCGCTATTTTGATTTAATCTAAGGTGTATACGTATGTTAAACGTAGTTATCAGTTCATCAAAATTATCAAAAAAAAAAAAATCTCCCGTAAGGTTTTTTTTATGGTAGGTAAACTCATCCAATGACAAATCCCGCCCTTGGGCGGAGCGGGAGATAGTGTCACACTCTTACTGACTAAAGACCTACCCTGTTCCTTCGTTGCCTATCATACCAGGGCCGAGCCTCCTTTTTAGAAAGCGGCTCTTGGGCCCAGTAGGCTTCGACCCTGCCTGCCTGCAGCTAGCAGGCTGGGCCTCTACGGTTACCTCCCGTAAGGTCATATTTTTCGGGATTGATAAAGATATTCTTGAAGAAAGTTGTTTATTTCTATACATTTGCAGTTTTTAAAATATGGCCAGACTTTTCCAATAAACCCTATAGATATGAATAATAACATTGCCGACGTAAACAACCCTAATAGCCCTGTTTAAGACGGAACAATAAAAATAAACAATTCTGAATTTTAGTTTGTAGCCAGATTTTTTTCGCGTAAAATCTGTCTGTCTGTCTGTTTTATTTATTCGTTCGAATTTACAGTTTTATACATATATTTATAAAAGAAACACAAACTATCATTATAAATAGATATATGTACCTAGTACCTAACCTAGTGTCATACTAGGTAAAAAAAAACATCTTTAAGAACCAAGTAAAAGTAATCTAAAGTATGGCGTCAACAACCTCCCCGTTGCTGTCGACTGGCAATGTATGAATGTACTCGAAAGGCTGGCGACATTGCCACGCAGTATAGCAAACTATTCGCTTGTTGATTCCTAGTGATCGTAATGCAGTTTTTGGGTGTTTTTAATATCGTACGGATTTCATCCCGCATGCGGGTTTGCCCCGCACGCGTAACCTGCACAAATGTCTTTTTCATACAATAATTTATTGTACGCACGTGGGACGCGGGGCGTGATCCCTGGCTGCAGTCCCGCAGTCAATCCCGCATGCGTGATGAAATCTGCACAATAAAAACAAAAAACGTAATAAAATCCCCCTCAGCCTTATTCCAAAACGCGATCTAAAACAGTTCCGGTACTATTACTAGATTTAATCCCAATTAAACGCTATCTAAATGTACTTTTCGGGATTATTACTAAATTTAATACCAATAAAAAGCGATCTACATGTATTTCCGGGACTATTATTAGGTTTAATGCCAATTGTAACTAGTAATAGTCCTGAAACTATTTTAGATCGCGTTTTGGAATAAGGCGGCCTTTGTCTAGTTGTGTAGACCCGCAAATCACACAAAAATATGTGGAATCATTGAAACAGACGCGTTCTCGGTAAAATGGAGCTAAAATCCACATACTCGTAAGCTCATGACTGAACACTACCCTCACAGATACAAAAAATACTACTAACTACAAATAATTTACAGTAAAACTAAAAAATTATAATAAAAATCCTAAAATCTATATATAAAACAAAGTCGTTTTAGTTACACTATTTGTAACTCAAGAATGACTGAACCGATTTGGCTGAAAATTGGTGGGAAGGTAGCTTAGAACCAGGACATAAGATAATTTTACCTCTCAAATAAAAAAAATGATCCAAAACCTGCTCATTTATATGGTAGACTAGCTGTGCCCGCGACTTCGTTCGCGTGGACGACGAAACTTATCAATGAGTTTTTTGTGTAAGTAAAGTGCTATTTGTGTAGAACGTTATCTATCGAGCATTATACCGGTATATACTTTTCCGGGATAAAAAGTACCCAGTGTGGTGCCCAGGATATTAAAGAATAATTATACCAAGTTTCATCGTAATCGAACCGGTAGTTTTTGCGTGATGCCTGAACAAACAGACAGACAGACAGACAGGCAGACAGACAGACAAAAATTTTTTTAATCACATTTTTGGGTTCGGTGTCGGTCTGGCATTTATTTTTTTGATATTTTCAATGTACAGAATTTTTACTTCTACAGATTTATTATAAGTATAGATTAGGATAGAGTGATGTAGAGCGGGAGCGAAGCTGCGAGCAAAATCGAGTAATATAAAGAACAATATTAAAGCAGTTCGAAGTAGATTTTCTTCGTTGAATCTTCTCAGTGCCTTTAGGTGGCGGGTGACGAAGGTTGATCACCGGGCCCCGGCGCTGATAAGTCACGGATTCGATAGCCGACCCACTGGGGATATTTGTAAGCTATCGTCTTTGTAATTTGCACTTAATTGGGTCATGCTGATTTTATGTGGTATTACTTTTATCAAAGATGCATGGAAATATGATTTTATTTTAATTTTTGAAGAAATTTTGGTTGGAAGGAATAAGGATAAATATAAGAGTGGTAGATGACTTAAGAAACGTTGAAGGAATTGTTAAATAACTAGCTATAAAGGTGATATTTAAGAATTAATTTTTTACTTCACAAAAAATACAGAGACGGACTTAATAAATGCTTAAAAGGTAAAAGATTAACTAGAGATAGCAACATACCGGGAAAAATGCAAATCAATTATTTCCATTCGTCCGTCTGTCCGTCCATCTGTCAGCGGGCTGCATCTCATAAACCGTAAAAAGTAAAGAACATAAATTTTCACAGAATGTGACTCGAAAAAGTCCCGCCAAAAACTGCGATAGGCGCGTTGTTGGTAGAGGCGTAGCGTGGACCAATATAGACATGGGTGAAAGCGCGTCAGCCAGGCCTTTTTCTTTCAAAAACGAGACAGCAACCCAATGTTCAACCACAATGTCGCTTACCATCAAGTGACATAGTAGGCAAACGAGAGCCTAACAATTACAAAAAATATCCTCGTTCTTATAGCGCCCTCGCTAGCGCGTAGCTCCCTAGGGTGCGAGGCCTTGAACAAAAGGCTGCTGCACCCATGTCTAGCTACGCTTCTGGTTGTTGGACTCCCGACAACGCTATCTACTACTAAATGCAAATTAGTTTGATAAGGTTACACGTGCTTGTTATATCTACAGGAAAGGAGCCGTGTCTTAGAAAATTGTTTGATCTTGTCGTTCTTAGAGGATTCACGAGTGGGTGTACCTACAGGTACAGAGGTCTGTTAGAAAATTAGGAAAGCTAAGCATAAGCATAAGTATTTACTTATGTTTTGTGATTATTTTTTTAACCTTCAAACTGATTCATATCTAAGTAAAATTCAATTAAAATCCAAATACTTCGTCGTTTCCTATGTAGAAAGAATCGTTAAGAAAATCCGCGGTCAATCTTAAAAAATGTTGATTTTTACTATATTTCCATGTTACTATATCAATAGATATAAGAAGTCAGTGTAGACCAATCAATTAAAAAAAAATAGGACATATTTTGGGATTCCTTAGAGTTTATTATCATGGTAGGTCCCCTCTTTTTCGACTCCAGAGACATACCAGAGACCATAACGTCTAAAAATTATTATAATAAAGTAAATAACAATAATTTATTATCTCACAGAGTCCATTGTAGGTACATTTCATTATAAGAAGACAAATATTAATTTAGTAAAAGGAAAGATTTCTTCTCTTAGAGAGGAGGTCTGAGTCCCAGCAGTGGGAACATTAAAAGGCTGATGATGATGATAAGGAAAGTTGTTCTCAAGTACTTTGTATCTTTTTTTGAGAAATAAATAATATCTTTAAACCTAATATATTAAAATAAACATAAAAACAAAACAATAATTAAATAAATATTAAAGGAATTTTTACCCGACTGCGCCAGAAGGAGGGTTATGTTTTTTGAGAGTATGTATGTATGTATGTATGTATGTATGTATGTATGTATGTATAATTGTTTGGCACGCTCTGCAGCCTGAACGGCTCGATGGATTTTAGCTTGAGAGGTGTCGTTAGATTCGTATTTACTGTGAGAGTGACACTGGGTATATCAAAATTAAAAAAAAACAAAATGGCGGATTTTTGGCGCCAAATTCAAATATTTGGCACGCTCTGTGGCCTGAACGGCTCGATGGATTTTAGTTTGCGAGGTGTCGTTAGATTTGTAATTACTGTGAAAGTGATATCGTAAAAAAATAAAATAAAAAAAGTAAAAAATAAAAAATGGTAATTTAAAAAACTAAAAAACCCGACTGCTTTTCTGAGCATTCATGAAAAAGCCCTAAAACAAGAAAGTCGTTGTAGCAGTCGGGACCCATTCTAGAAAGTCAGCCGTCTAGTCAGTAGATCTATGATGTAATGGGTCCCGACTGCTACAACGACTTTCTTGTTTTAGGGCTTTTTCATGAATGCTCAGAAAAGCAGTCGGGTTTTTTAGTTTTTTAAATTACCATTTTTTATCGGAATAGGGTTTCAGAATTCGTACGCACTTGAATACTCCATCTGTTTAGGTATTTAACTAATCGTAAACATTTTTACTATGTCTTTTTATTTATTTTTTTAATGCAAAGAATAGAGGATAGGAAGACATAAAAAGGTTATTTAAATTTAGTTATGTAATTACCAGGAATAGGTAGAGCTATTTAGGTTCATTGACCGCAAACATTGATGTTAATATGGATATTCCACGGGATTCCGACTGATACTACGGGATTTTATTGAATTTCATTATTTTTGTTAATATGTATTAAAATGGAAATTAAGGACGAACCAGAACAATGAATTTTTTTTTTGAAATAAGTGAATTATTGTTGAAGCGTTGTGATTATTTTAAATATGATTTTATTGTAAATACAAATTGTTCTATTTGATAATGTTTTGATTTTCTGAGGAACAAATAATTTGTAATAATAATAATTTGTATTCGAAGACATGTGACATCCACCAACCCGCACTGGGCCCACGTGGTGGATTACGGCCCATTCCCTCTCTTAGAGAGGAGGCTTGTGTCCCAGCAGTGGGAACATTAAAAAGGCTGATGATGATGATGATGAAATAATTTGTATGGTAATATGTTTTGTGTGGAATAAAAATGTTTAAATGATTGTTGATTCTTGAATAAGAAATTGTTACGTAAAAAATATATGTGGTGTAATAAATCAAGTTTATCTATTACTATACTATCTAATATATTACTATCCTTAATCCCGTCCTTCTTTTATTTACCCGTCAGAAAGGAATTGTAATCTTTCATTAGTCCCGTAGGCCAGAATAGTTTTTTTTATGATTTTAACTTATAAACCCAAATCCCGGGACTCGGGGTATGTCCATATTGTTATAACCTAAGGCAAGTACATAAAACAACTCTACCTATTCCGATCTCTGGTAATTATCTAATATCGATTTAGGTAAATAGCTAATTGTAAACATTTTTATACATTTTTTTTTAGATAAAAGGCGCGCATGTAAAGATCGTTTACATTTAGTTAAGTACCTAAACAAAGGAACTATTAGAGATTACCACAAAACTAAAAATCAGGTTTACCTCATCTAGTTTAAAGTGACGAAAAAATTGACGGGTGTTTGAAACCTATTTTCAAATAATAAATATCACAAATATATTAATTCAGATTCATTTATATATTATAACAATTAACAGCCACTACTTATGGAAAGGTCATTCGAGACAACTGAAGAAGAAGTGTTAAAATGTAAACGGTATGCAAACTAAATCGCAGGCGACATTTTCCACCCAATAAATCGTTTAAAGCAAACTTTATGTTCCAAAAAATATTTGGGAATAGACAAAAAAGGGCGAATTCAATGAAGTAGCAATCACGGATGGTCTCCGATCGTAAAGCGCGACAGAACACATTTATTTCTCAACAAATCGAATAAAGAAAAACAAAGAGACATTCTCTAAGCCATAAAATTCACCTTTTATTGTGAATGTTATACGTTCCTTTACTTTATTTACAACTTTAGTATATAGGAAGCATGGCAAGTGGAAACTATTCTTACCTATCCGGGTAAGTCAGTTGAGTTTTTAAAAAAGTGTTCCGAATTTTGTAGCATCTGTCAGTTTGACAGTCGCTGTCAAATAGTATTTAGAATTTTCGGAGGGATTTCATTTATTCGAAAATTGATTCCTAGTGGATATTGTGATGTAAAGTTGGTGTTATTATGCATCTCGAGTTTCTACACAACTGTACTGGAATATTAGAAATAATTGAGAGAAGCGCCATTCTGGTTAGACCTTATCCTGAAATATATTAATGTAGTAAGATATTTTTTTTATCCCGGGAATAGGTTCTCTTGAGATAGTTTTATAATTTCACGTGGGCGAAGTCAATGGCAGAATCTAGTGCATATTTAATTCTAAATTTGAAAAAAACCTCACTAAAAAAATCCAAAGACAAAAAAAAATCTACATCAATTTATGTCAGATCTCGTCTGACATGTTGTCATAGTCTATAAATTGTACTCTTTGGTCATTTTGATGGTCTATTATTTAGATTAAATACCTATAGATGTAGCCACCGCGTGGCCGCACATGAGATAGCACTATCAGACTTCATTGAGGTTATTACATAAACTTTTCATTAAATATGACCATTGAAATACACCAAAAACTTTACTACTGGAATCTATTTCTCATAATTACACTAAAACAATTACTTTAATTGCCGAAATTATTATTGTAAATAATAAAAATTGACTCAAATCGACCTCTCAGTGACAGTGACAAGCCTTTGTTTCGCTCACTTTTCATAGTGAGCCAAGCAAAAAACCGGCACGCCGACTGAGACAGAGCATGTTATGTTTTGTCTCAATTTTCTTACTTATTTCGTATATATGCTTCTCACTTTTGCACTTCTATAGAGTCTCATGGCTACATCTAGAGGTCTAAGTTCTATTAACTGTTCGCACGTGTTATTATCAAAATTGTGATGTCTCCAAAGATTTTATGAACCCCTTAGGATATATAAGATCCTTGGCTGTCTCTTCGTCAAATGTCATTAACAAAGAGTTGAAGTTGACATAAGCATAAACTAAAACAGAAATTCTTTTATTTTGTATTTTTTTTTTTTACTGTTAAAATTAAAGCGTTTGTTGGTCTGTTAATAGTTCGCATTAGTTATTCGCAAAATTGCAGTGTCTTCCACAAATTGTCATTAACCCTTTAACGGCTTGCGTCGGATTAGGGGCCGTTCAAGTATTACGTAAGCAGATTTTTTGCAAATAGTAACACTCCCCTCCCCCTCATCAGCAAAAGTAAGCAATGCTCTCTACCTCCCCACCCCTCATGCTTACGTAAACATTTCTACATGCATTTTTCAATGTGTTCTGGTTTCGTTATTAATTTATGAGGAGTAGCTATAAGTCTAGAAATAAGGAATAGGCTTGAAATAGAGGCTGGCTCTAAGTCTTCAAGGATATTGTATGTTTGTTGATTTCATGTGTTTTTGAACATCAATGTCGTTCTCTTAAAAAACTAAAAAAATATACCGTGACGTTTTAACGTTTACCATCTAGACCCCCGTCTTCCATGTCATCAAAAATAAGCAAAGCAAAGACGCCCCACCCTCTGGAATGCTTACGTAATACTTGAATGGCCCCTTAGTCCGTCGAATGTTTTCATGTTCTATTTGCCAGGATCGTGTTTGCGACTTACTCCATATCATTTAGCTCTTCAATCCTCAAAGGTGACAGAAGAGCCGACGAGATGGAGTAGGTATTTGATCGTGGATAGGCGACACTGGCGGAATAAACGCGAGAGTTTTTGTCGGATTTATCCAACGTAGGCGGTTAAAAGTTGAATGAAGAGTTGAAATTGTTTCCTTATAAATAGGTACGACTAACAATAATTATGATCATTTAGAATTCACAATACAATGAGTCTACAATGTTTCACTTTGGGATACAGGCCGTGGCGTGGTGAATTGAAGCCCACAGGGGAGAAGGATCGCCAGCGCCGCCGTGCCAAATTGGGTTGGTGGATGTCAATTGTCACGTCATTACGTGGCTTCCAACTTAGTTTCATTGGTTCACTAATAAATTAGTGAGCAAGGTAACAAATATAATAATACTAGCTTCTGCCAGCGGCTACGCCTGAAAGTCAGTTTCTCCATACAAACTTCCAACCCCCTTTTACCCCCTTCGGGGTAGTGTTTCGTAAAATCCGTTCTTAGCAGATCTCTACACCATAGAAGGAACTTACCTGCCAAATTTTAAGTTTGTAGGTGTTTTTTTTCTTTTATGGTAGGTAAAATCATCCAATGACAAATCCCGCCTTGGGCGGAGTGAGAAATAGTGTCAGACTCTTACTGACTAAAAACCTATCCCGTTCCTTCGTTGCCTATCATGCCGGGGCTGAGCCTTCCTCTCAGAAAACTGCCTGCCAGCTAGCAACGTTTGTAGGTGTTATAGTTTCTGAGATTTCTTGATTAATCAATGAATGGAATTTCGCTTTTAAATATTTAGACATACTAATATGTATTTAAGAATGTTTACTCTAACACTCGTCACATTTCATCGGAATTGATTGAGATTTATTGAAAGACCGCGTGGCGCACACATTATTATTCTTTATAATAAATATTAATAATACATTAATAATACTTTTTTCTGTACTTTGAACCTGATAAATGTTGCCTTAGAAAAGCTTTTTAAAATTTTTGTTGCATTGAAATTTTTTTTTTCTAATCTCACTCGCGAATTTCTCAAAAACCTGCAAAACTAATTTTCCCAATTATTTTTATTAAAAATACTAAAGTATTTATATTAAAATTCACGAAACTTGTAATTCAAAACAGCAAGATATTACATACATTAACAGACTCCTCCCGCGAGTCCCCACAGTGCTTTAAAACGTTTTTGTGGTTAGAACGTTCACAGAGTACGGAACCCACCTTGGCGACCGTTGATTGAGATGGTACTGTCAACACTTTCCATACAAAATAAACACGTCAGGGGGCTTACTCTCGAGTTCAATTCCGATCGGCTGACATTGGAATTGTGACGTTAGGTACTCTTGAATTCAATGCTAGGGCCAAATTGGTTTAAAATTGCGTGACCACACGCCAAGCCCAATCCCCATATTACTTAGTTACCCAAAAAGGTCACGCAATTTGGCCCTAACATCGAATTCAAGAGTACATAACGTCACAATTCCAATGTCGACCGATCGGAATTAAACTCGAGAGTGAGCCCCCAGTAAGCTGCAGGACTTTTCAAGAGTCAATACTCAATATTTTATTTCAATCCATATGAGTACCTTGATGATGTTGAAAGTTGTCTGTCGGGCACAGCAAAAATTAGGAGAGAAGAAGAGCTCCATCCCTTTAACGAAGAAAAAATCGGCCGCCTCATACAAAATTTTATGGAGGGTTGTTCAGTACCTGGAGACCTGTCCCTTACACCCTGTATATAGGGTGTATACTGTATAGTATACTCCATTCCTCTTCCTCGCTCGCACGACTCGCATTTTAAAGCGTTATGGTAAGATCCTAGGCCGTAAAATGGATCGCATTAATAGTTCGTGGTAGGGCCTCAGAGTTTTATTATCAACTAGAATCTTGGATTTACTGACGTTTCTGACACATATGTTGGGACACTGAGTCCGAATTATCACTTAATTTTTTTCAGTGACAATTCGGACACCATAAAATTAATGAAGCAGTACTGTACTAAAAAAATTGGATACAAAAGATTTAAAATATATTATGAAGTAAAAAAGCATTTATTAATAAATGGTTTTGTGAACGTATATTACTGTTAGTCACCAAAGTATTAAAAAATAAAGCAAAAAAAAAAAAAAAAAAAACATTCAATACGTATATTTTGTACAAAAATTTATCTGCGCAACTTTCTTATTTTTTCCTTTCTTATGAACCTTTTTCTGATAATAACAAAAAACCAAAAAAGAATTTGCGAAATTGGTTCAGCCGTTCACGTGTGTTGACATGACCGAAGGAAACACGAATTCATTTTTATATATATAGTAAATTAGTTAAATCAATCGACGTGATTGTTGACGAGACATTACTTTTTTGATTGACTTAATTAGATTAATATTTATCAAATAAAACTTTTATCTGACTGTACAAAAAAGTGTCAATTGGGACACTATGTCCGAACATGTCGTTTTCGAAACGTCAATAAGGCTATAACCATGCGGGGTCCAATCTTGCACCCCGCATGCCTATAGCCTACAGTAATGACTTCTCTACTGAATCTTAGCTCTGTAACACGGTTAATAGTCTACCGCAGTATATTCCCTCACGACATATCCCAATGACTGGTATAATATTATGACGTTCTAACTGGAAGAGATGAGCAGAGCTCGCAGTTAAACTTAAGTTTAGTACCATAATGGTTAACGAACTTGAGTGAGCTTGTTTATTTTATGATTGAATTGAAGATCTTTGCGATGCAGAGTTTTGGTGTCTTATTTAGTTTAACGAGGAGTTTATTGCCAGTCACGAGTTCCTTTAACAGTCGTTATGGTAATAAAGAGCTGGAGGTAGTGAAGAGGATATTGCTTCACGGATCGCCAAAGGTCGAGCTACCTTCACAAAGGTTGAAGAATAAAACTGACTTTACTGGCCTGTAGGTCTAGTGGTTAGTGGCCCTGACTGCTATGCCGGATGTCATGACATATGTTTCTGTGATGAACACGATCATTTGTTTTGTGTCTAGGTGTAATATACCGGCCATTGTATCGACGCTTGGGGGAGGCCTATATCCAGCAGTGGACGTCTTTTGGCTGAAATGATGATGATGTATGTATTTAAAAATATATAAGTACTCGTATGTTTATCAGTTGTCTAGTACTCATATCACAAGCTCTGCTTAGCTTGGGGCTAGACGGTGTTGTGTAATATTTGAGGAGTAAAAAAAAAACAAAATTTTCGCGATTCTATGTCAACGGGAAAGTATCCTATGGATTTTGATTAACTTGAGAGTATCGAAATATACGTTTTTTGCGATGTAAACGCTTTAAGGGAAGTAAGTCTGCCTACGTATATGGTTTTAATTTCAACTCTATACCTCCACGCGTTCCCGAGATAAAGGGTCTTGGCAGACAGACGCACAACAAAGTGATCCTATAACGGTACCGTGTTTTCTTTTTGAGGTACAGAACCCTAAAAATGGTCATGTTTTTCTTATTAGCTAGCGGACTATTTAAATAAATTTACTTACTTTTAAGGATTTTGCATATTTTTAGAATAGGTTTGAAACTTTATGAGAAAAAATATTTTCGGTTGTTTTCCAGTAGACTTTTGATTGAAATGTAATTTTCTTGGAGCTTAAAGAAAATATAAGTTCGAGTGTTACTACGACGCCCTGACTGTAACCCAGGGCCTACCAGAGCTACTCGGTCACACACTTCTTGGACACACTAGACATATACAGTCAGGGCTCAAAAGTGCAGTTGCACTCTACCGACACTAAAGTATGTAAAATTTCTTTGTAAAAGAGGGTCAATGGATCATTACCCATTTAGTTTGTAGCATATAATCTAAAATATTGAATAAACTAGTTGCAGAATACTGAACTTCTACTAAAAAGAAATTTTAGACAGTTTAGCATTGTTAGAGTGCAACTGCACTTTTGACCCCTGACCGTACATACTAGAACAAAAAAATCATAGCCATGTGACGTACCAAAGCGCACTGGGCCCACATGGTGGATTATGGCCCATTCCCTCTCCTGAGAGGAGGCCTAAGTTCTAGCAGTGGGAACATTATAAAACTGAAGGCAATTGATCAAATTGGAATTAAATTTACTCAACCTATTACGGACTGCATTAAACTTGACCTCTCCACTCATTCCCTATAGACCATAGATTTATTACCACCTCCCAACTCCTTAAAACAAGAAAGCATATTAAACGAAATGCATTTAAATAAATCTCCCATAAAAACAAGTAATAAAAATATTTCCTTTAAAAACTTTCACATCTAAATTGTTACTTCACCGCTTGTCAGAACTTGGCGGGGGTAATCGTGAAAAATAAGCGAATTATTCCGTCAGAAGAAGCCTGAGCGTATAAATTTCCAATCCTTCACGGCACTGACGTGTTATTTGGCCTATCTTACACGAGCTCGTATTATAGTCAGCCTTATTTTTGTTTTCGAAAACCTTACAATGTACAAAAACTTTGTAACTTAGGAATTTTCTAGGTTTTTGCTTTAGATATTAAGAAAAATGGGGTTGTCGACTCGAGCGAGTGTGGGACGTGACAACGTCTGGAATAAAAGTCATAAAATCATTTAACAATGTAGTTACATTGTTTATTTTTGTTCGACCGTTTAGATAAGGTCAATAACCGGGGATGAAAACAAAAGGGTGGCGGGATTGAGTGAAGGAGACGGCCGGACGCGTTAGGGAGCCGACGCGACTCCGATCCCGACTACCAGCCTTCAATAAGAGCGGACTTGTGGACGACGAGCAATGTGTAGCTTGTCATCCGGTCGTCCGGTAGCCGTCCAGACTGAGCCCAAATCGTCGACAGCGCGTAGTGTTCCACGCTCTCCTCAAAGAGAAGTCAGCTAACTTAAGAGGCCTAGCAGAATGAGGCAGAGCTTCTGACATAATACCCTCACGCTCCACCCAGAGTGGTAGAAGGTATTTGATGATTTAACCACTCTTAAAAAATACTGTTACTTACTGAAAAAATTAGATGGTACTTTTTACCCGACTACAGCAAAGCCAAAGGAGGGTTGGAGAGAGATGTGTGTATGTTCATCTGTTCCCTCTTATCTCTTAAACTAGTAATCGGAACTCGACAAATGAGGTATCGTTAGAACCTCTTTTCTTTTTTCTGTGGTGCCGAACCGTCTTAATAGGCCGCTGAACATGGCTCCGTGACGTGTCACTAAACTTATTGTGGCGCCCTCTAGCGGACAAAAAGTATTGTGTTAAAAAAGAAAATAAGATAAATACGCCGTGTTTGGTATCATTTGAAAGGTCTTTACTTATACATTTCCAAAATATTGTAGTCAAAAGTTACTTACACGTTATCTTTTGTATTTAAAGTATATTTTATCCATTTGTCGTATTTTTATTTTGGTTTATTAGAGTTATATTTGTTCTTAAAATCCGTCGTCTGGTAGATGTCGCTGTCAGCGATAAGACCGCCATTGTACCCATAGATTTAAGTTCCTGTGAATTGTTACTACATATTTTGGTGTACAATAAAGTTTATTCTATTCTAAAGTGTTAAGGTTGGTAGGTTGGTAGCAGTTGTAATAAAATTGCGATCATAAGACGAGATCAAGGAAGCATGATGTCTTTAATATACCTTAGATCCTTAACATATCAATCCTTTTGAAGAGTATCCATAGCTTTGAGTCCAAAGACGTGTCAAATATCTAGTCGGAATACGATATTGCAGCTTACAACTGAGGCTCGTTTGCATTGGTAGTGTAAATAGCAATGGCGTAACTATAGTGTGGCAGGGCTTGCAAAATGCCACGGGCCCCTGGCCTGGTGGGGACCCCGGTCCAGGAAGTCTTAAGTTCAGAAGTAAATATACAAATTCCAATAAATTATTAAATTTATTAAAAAGCTTCTTCTTCTTGCCCTTGTCCCATATTACTTGGGGTCGGCGCAACACGTTTTTTTCTTCCACTCTATCCTGTCAGCCGTCACACTACCACTAACTTCCTTTTCTTTCATATCACTCCTCACACAATCCATCCATCTCTTCTTCGGCCTCCCTCTTCCTCTCCATGCATCTACTTGTAAACTCAGAACTCTTTTAGTAACATGTGTTTCATCCCTCCTCTTCACATGACCATACCAAGACAAACGATTTCCTTTCAACTTTTCAGTCACTGGCGCCACTTTCAAACTTCCTCTAATATACTCATTTCTCACTTTATCCATTTTCGTCACACCACACATCCATCTCAACACTCCGCTACATGCAGTCTTTTATCATCCATCTTTTTCACAGCCCAACATTCTGATCCATATAGTATGACAGGTCTTATCACGGACATTCAGAAGAAAAGGATCCAATTAAATCACAAAGTTGTCGATTTTCCAGGGGCCCCATCCAATGATTTTGCCTCGGGCCTCAGATGGTATGGTTACGCCACTGGTAAATAGTCTAGTGCCACCGATGTTTGAATCTTTAACATAATAATAATAATAATATTCCACAACTATCACACAACGTCGTCTAGTCCCAAGCTAAGCCGAGCTTGTGTTATGGGTTCCAGACAACTGATAAACATACTTATATATTGCTAAATACATACATATTGTAGATAAATTACACCCGGACAGAACAAATGATCGTGCTCATCACACAAACTTGTCCTGGGTGGGATTCGAACCCACGACCTCCGGCATTGCACTCAGGGCCACTAACCACTAGACCAACAGGTCTTTACAACTCAACTGCACCAGAAGGAAGGATTATATGGATTGTTGTTTAGATTGAGGTGTCGTTAGTTTTGTCTCAGATGTCAGAGTGATCCAGGGTACAGTACGGCCGACGGATCTTGGTGAGTCTGAAGTTAGGCTCTACGAACTTTAGCGCTTGTACACTTGTAAATAAATAAATGGTTTAAAAAAAATAATGGGATTTTGTCAGTTAAAGTCTGACACTCCATCTTGCTCCAACCAATGTGTACGAACTTATTTTTATTTTTTTAATACAACGACAGGAGCAGCGGTGACTGAGTGGTAAAGGCCCCGACTTACAAGTTGTAGGTCGCAGGTTCAAACCTAGCCAGGCGCATTACTTTCATCATCACTGCTCTCAAAACGGTGAAGGAAAACGTCGTGAGAAACCCGGCATGTCCTAGAACCAAAAATTCGAATACATGTGACATTCGCCAACCCGCACTGGACCCGCATGGTGGATGATGGCCTATTCCCTCTCCTAGAGAGAAGGCCTGAGTCCCAGCAGTGGGAACATTGTAAGGATGATGCTATGCTATGCTAATACAACGATGACCCACACTAGGAATTAAACCTGTATAGTGGGTGCCTTCACAAACATGTAAACTCACATACACAAGACACCCAGACCCGGAACTCCTATCAGTAGGCCATACAAATATTTGTTCCGTGCGGGAATCGAACCTGCGACCCGGAGCGTAGCAGTCAATCACTCAACTCCTGCGCCAACCGTGCCATCACATCATCATCATTCACTTCATTTGATCATCCCACATCCCAAAGAAAAAAGCATTAAGTACTCTACTTGCTACTAGACCGTTCACTCTGCTAAATGTGAACGAGCCTTAAAGGAATCCTGTTTGAGCTTAGCACATAAACGTCAAAGTCTTTGATCCAAACTCTGTGAAAAATATTGTAGGAGCTTCAATAAACAGGAACTTTTATAAACAGCTCTCGATAATGCTAATACATATTTCAGCTTAGGTAGGATATTAAATCATAATAATAACATAAAATAAAAATAATCTGCTCCGACAAGACTTTATAAAAGCATCGATGTATTGTAAGGGCGCTAACATCGCAATCAGAAAACCTGGACTCGAAAGTCACACATCTACACTACCTGTAGTTACTGATAGACAAGGACAGAGATAAGAGCCGGCACTGTCGTGCGAGCGAAATGGCGTTAGCCGCCGAATGTATGTGATCGTCGCGACCGATGTGAAATCGTACCAACTGGCACAATTTCAGCGGTCAACGCGCTAGAGGCGAGTCGCCTATCTGCCACTGTCACTGAATCTTAAGAGAATCACATATGACACTGAAGCTTAAGAGATAGAACGAATGATGAATAGTCGGGCAGTGTCACTAATTTCCCGCCACCGTCTTTGTCCAACATCCAGTGATGTTCAAATGAAGTGGCGAGCCTAGTGACGCCATCTATTTTAACATTAGGAAACAAGATCCTCGATCATTACATAGTCACCATATTGTTGTTGCTCCTTTTTAGGGTTCCGTAGCCAAATGCAAAAAACGGAACCCTTATGGATTCGTCATGTTTGTCTGTCCGTCCGTATGTCACAGCCACTTTATTCCGAAACTATAACAACTATACTGTTGAAACTTGGTAAGTAGATGTATACTCTACCCTACTCTACCCTAATCTACCCTACTCTACCCTACTCTACCCTACTCTACCCTACTCTACCCTACTCTACCCTACTCTACTCTACTCTACCCTACTCTACCCTACTCTACCCTACTCTACCCTACTCTACCCTACTCTACCCTACTCTACCCTACTCTACCCTATTCTACCCTACTCTACGCTACTCTACCCTACTTTACCCTACTTTACCATACTCTACCCTACTCTACCCTACTTCACCCTACTCTACCCTACTCTACCCTACTTTACCATACTCTACCCTACCATACTCTACCCTACTATACCAATAAATGAGCAGGTTTTAGTTTTTTTTTTTTACTTAGCGGGATAAAAATTCTATCTATATCCTATGTCCTTTTCCTGGTTCAAAGCTACCTCCCCACCAATTTTCAGCCAAATCGATTCAGCCGATCTTGAGTTATAAATAGTGTAACTAACACGACTTTCTTTTATATATATGACGGCGCGTGACATTATTAAATAATGAAAATCGGTTAATTTGGAGAATCGTAATTGCTTTTGTTACTTTTTTTAATCATTGGTTATTTTGTTATTTTTAGCGATTAGTCGATTTGATTTTGAGATACTGGTAATTTTAACTAAGAGCGGGTAACACCGAATGGAGTTGCGTCTGTCATGACGGGCGAACGTGATATCAATTTTACGTAGGGTAGTTGACAACCGTTGTATGTTTTGAGCACTCGCAAACCCATTGGCTCTAAATCGCTAATTATTGTTGTAATCGTCTATTGTTTACGTAATTTAGGTGTCTGTATACTTAAAGTAGTGAACAGTCATCGCTACAGTGCATTAATTTCAAAGTTTCCTGAAGTTCAACGCCCAATATGAATTACCGCGCTGACGAAATCACGAATCAGCAATCAGATGCAACAGCCCGGTCTCCCGATATCCCGTTATCAGAAGTGGGATTGCCAGGGACTTCCCAGGAACGTGAAACAGGTCAGAGTATTGATTTTAACCTAAATAGTGAATCTGACCGTTGGAAAATATTGTTTGAAATTCAACAACGTAGGATGATGGAATTAAATCATGCTATAAAGGACACAAATACAGTTGATACAAAGCTAACGTTCCCCAAATTCAATCCTGATTCTCGAGATGTCGATGCCAGGTCATGGTACAATACTGTAGACTTATGCATGCAAGAAAAACTATTATCTAATGGTACTCTGATTATCGCCATGAGCAAAGCACGTAGTTACTCAAGCCCCCAAGCGGACACCGGTGTCCGCACACCTTTTGTCTTTCTATTGTGTCTCTAATTACGGTATTCAAATGATCAGAGGACCCGTGGCGCGGCAGCCGCGTGATTGGCTCAAAATAGTTTCACTGGTGTAACCTGGCCTCAGTTAAGGGATTGGTTTCTTGCTCGGGTTAACTACTTCGAGACTCCAGCTGCTACCTTGTATAGACTCTTTAATGAAAGCCCAAAAGACGGAGAGTGCATGTCAGCTCATACTACTCGATTTCTGAGTACATTAATGAATCAATGACATTCTTTTTCGATTGAACAAATTGCAATTGCTGTAACTCTGGCTCACGCAGTGAAAATTGAACATCGCCGGCAAAAACTAGGATTAACTGAAAAAAAATTGATACTAGAATAAAATTGCAACAAGAGCTAATGGCATGCGATGCCAGAAAAGTCTAATACTTGCAGTGACGCTAAGAAACCGCGAAATGAACCGAAGAAGTGTTATAATTATGGCAGACTAGGCCACATGGCAAACGAATTCCTCTTCAAAGACTCGCGCAATACCAGCACTAATCTCAAACCTCTGTTTTCAGCAACCAATAAACAGCAAGAGACTCAAGGCAGCAGTGTACCAAGCAAAACATCTTCGCCTACGTGCTATCACCGCAGCGAACCAGGTCACATTGCCACTCGATGCCCGAAAAAGAACACCAGATTAGTAGCGGCACCGGTTGAATGCCTGCCTTATGAAGCCAGCCACTGATCACCTAGCAGTTGAATCCGGTGAGAAGTTTTTATTTTGTTTTGATTCCGACGCCCAGTGCTCTCTAGTCTAAGAAAGTTTAGCAAATAGACTCTCAGGCAAGCGTCATCATACCTCGGTAACATTGAAAGGTACCAATAAAACGTTAAGTGCAATGTTCAAATATTGACAACTGTCTGTGTGACTATTACTGTAATGCTATTCAGGGATACTCAATGTAGTTATTATTACATGTCGTGCCAGACTATTTTATTTCTGATTCCATTTTTATTGGAAGGGAATTACTATAGTCAATGGGATTTTCGGTTGAAGTTTGTGAAAACCAAAATATTTTGAGTAAAATTAGAACAGTTTTAGCGTATGATATAGGCGAAAAAAATTAGTAATTTTTACAATATCAATACTGATATACCCACTGATTATAAACATCAATTAGTTTCATTGCTTGAACATAGCTCGGATTATTTTGTGGAAGGTACACCTACGGGTAGAGTAACGATAGGGCAATTTGAGCTTCGATTAGCTGAGTTTATGACTATGTGTTATTAGAAAATCATGAACGCAATAAAACAAAGACCCCAATACCCAAAATTTAAGGGACCTTATCAGGTGGCTGAGGTGCTTGATAGTGACAGGTATTAACTAAAAGCATTGAACTCTAATCGGACGTATAAGTATACACATGATCGCATACGACCTATGCCATGTGAGTGCTGTGTCCCATTGGATTTGAATGTAGGTTTGGAGGCACCTACTAATAGTGTAGAATCAGAATGTACCGATAACGGCGCAGGTGAGTTGTACATCTGGATTTACTTGTTTACTGTGAAGGACTTTGCTAATATTAACAATTGTTGACAATAGCCTGTGTGGCAATAGCCTGTGTGGCACTAGCCTGTGTGGCAATAGCCTGTGTGGCACTAGCCTGTATGGCATCAGCCTGTGTGGCACTAGCCTGTGTGGCAATAGCCTGTGTGGCAGTAGCCTGTGTGGCACTAACCTGTGTGGCAATAGCCTATGTAGTCCCAGCCTGTATGGCAATCTGGTGTTGTCTGGGTGTTTGGAGTTATTCGATAACTGTGATTTGAGGTCTCGCTCTTTGTGATATTAAGGTGTTTAATTCAAACGGTCAGAATGACCGAACGTTAAGTTGTTTACTTGATCTCTTTTATGATTGTCCACAAAAACTGCAGAAATAAACTATTCACCCGAGGACGTGTGAAGAAGCAGGACGGCCGTGACGGCGCGTGA
This sequence comes from Leucania comma, assembly GCA_958295575.1. Taxonomy (NCBI): domain Eukaryota; kingdom Metazoa; phylum Arthropoda; class Insecta; order Lepidoptera; family Noctuidae; genus Leucania; species Leucania comma. The sequence continues at coordinate 3,426,586 of OY282484.1, forward strand.
CATTATTAAATAATGAAAATCGGTTAATTTGGAGAATCGTAATTGCTTTTGTTACTTTTTTTAATCATTGGTTATTTTGTTATTTTTAGCGATTAGTTGATTTGATTTTGAGATACTGGTAATTTTAACTAAGAGCGGGTAACACCGAATGGAGTTGCGTCTGTCATGACGGGCGAACGTGATATCAATTTTACGTAGGGTAGTTGACAACCGTTGTATGTTTTGAGCACTCGCAAACCCATTGGCTCTAAATCGCTAATTATTGTTGTAATCGTCTATTGTTTACGTAATTTAGGTGTCTGTATACTTAAAGTAGTGAACAGTCATCGCTACAGTGCATTAATTTCAAAGTTTCCTGAAGTTCAACGCCCAATATGAATTACCGCGCTGACGAAATCACGAATCAGCAATCAGATGCAACAGCCCGGTCTCCCGATATCCCGTTATATATATATATATAATATTCCACACAACTATCACACAACGCCGTCTAGTCTCAAGCTAAGCAGAGCTTGTGTTACGAGTACTAGACAACTGATAAACATACTTATATATTTCTAAACACATACATATTATAGATAAATGATCAACAGATGTTTTAATAATTGGTATTTTATAAACAAGGAGTTTTATAAACAGCTCAGGAGTTACAAACAATGCTTCAAGAACTAAGCACAGCTAGCCTCAGGGTGGGACTTGCAATGAACTGGTTCAAAACAAAAGTGATGACCAACAGCACCAAATGTAGGGTCGAGGTAGATGCGCAGGAAATTATGTCGATGAGTATATCTATTTGGGCCAGTTAGTATCATTCGAAAACCGGTAGGAAAGGGAGAAAGATTGACGCATCCAGAATGCCTGGAAAAGCTACTGGTCCATGAAGACGCTAATGAAGGGTGATCTGCCGATATCCCTGAAGCGTAAACTCATCGACATGTGTATCCTGCCCGTCCTAACCTACGGTGCTCAGACCTGGTCACTCACCGAATTGCAAAAGTTTCGCCTTGGGGTTTGTCAGAGAGCTATGGAGCGCAGCATTCTGGGTGTAAAAAGAACAGACCGAATACGGAATGATATGTTGCGCTCCAAAACGGGCGTAATAGACGTGGGGAGAAAAGCTGCCAGGCTCAAATGGGATTGGGCGGGCCACGTTGGCCGCATTAATGGTGACCGCTGGGCAAGTGTCGCCACGCGGTGGGTTCCTGCAGAGGGTAAGCGCCGTCGAGGCCGGCCTAGAAAGAGGTGGCGAGATGACCTGGAGGCGTACCATAAGAACTGGTCGGAGACTGCGCGTGATAAGAATGTCTGGAAGGATTTGGGGGAGGCCTTTGCCCAGCAGTGGGACAGTAATGGCTAGAAAAAAAAATAAAAAAATAAACAAGGACGAAACAAAAGGTTTCAACTGCTTCAGCGAAGCACATACGTGGAAATAGATAGTAGGCTTCACATTATAATAAGCTGAAAGGGTTCCGAAGGCTTTTAATGCTTATGTCGGTAGAATCTATTTAATTTTCACTCCAATGCAAATATTGGTGCGACCACGGCCCATATTTATATTTGCTCGGTTTGCAAATCTACATATTTGTTCATAGGTATTTGCTTTAGCGTTTACTTACTAATAAAACAGGCATAGCTGGCTGTTTTTTTTTCGGTAGGTAAAATCATCCAATGACATCTCCACGCCCTTGGGCGGGGCGGGGGCACTATCCCCGGACGGCGAGCAATGGGTATCTCGCCGTCCGACCGTCCAGTAACATTGGGTACCTCAAGGAGTTGTCAGCAAAAAAAATCAGCTATAAAAAAGTTGCCACAGTATGTATTTGTAAATTAATATTCCACAACTATCACACAACGCCGTTTAGTCCCAAGCTAAGCAGAGCTTGTATTATGAGTACTAGACAACTGATAAACATACTTATAGATTTCTAAATACGTACATCTATATATATAAAAGAAAGTCGTGTTAGTTACACTATTTATAACTCAAGATCGGCTGAATCGATTTGGAGAAGGACATAGGATATTTTTTATACAGTTAAGTAAAAAAAAAAGCCAGCTCATTTATTGGTATAGTAGGGTAGAGTAGGGTAGAGTAGGGTAGAGTAGGGTAGAGTAGGGTAGAGTAGGGTAGAGTAGGGTAGAGTAGGGTAGAGTAGGATAGAGTAGGATAGAGTAGGGTAGCGAAGAGTAGTGTAGAATAGAGTAGGGCGTAAGAGTAGGAGCGAAGCCGCGGGAAAAAGCTAGTTATTGATAAATTACACCCAGACACAGACACACTTACATCACACAAACATTTGTCCTGGGTGGGAATCGAACCCTCGACCTCCGTCATAAAAGTCAGGGTCACTAACCACTAGACCAACACGCCAGTCAAATTTTTCAGTTTTGTTGGAAGTGTAGAGGATACTTTGTATGCTTAGAAATGTCTTCAACAATCCTAGAATTGCATCTTCTCTGAAGATTATGACAGACAGCCGGGTCTTCGAACTGATTTAATATTCCTATATCGCAGTAGCATTCACAGTAAATAAAATACCAATTGTCAACATCAAATTCAATTCGATTTTTAGTCGTTTCACTTGGAAAGAATTTCGTCCGCGACTGTCGTAAAATAGCTCGGTACTGTCGCCCCCGTCGACCGTTCCCGCGCTCTGAAGCTCTGAACCGAATAATTCACGAGTGTTTCCAACAAAACTTTAACTGCAATCCTTCTAAACCTTATCACAGAGATATAAGATCCATTTTAGATTGCACAAATCATTGTTAGGTTGGCAGAAACCGGCTCCAGCAAGCAGCCGCATCGAAAATCCTTTTAAAAAGAATTGAGCGTCCCCTCGCTGCAAACCTTTGCACAGATAAAGGTTTATTTAAAAATATATTATATAGCAAGTATATTAGTTTGAAAATATGTACAGCAATATTTTCTACCATATTACAAACTGCATTTTTCATAGAGGTGGGAAAAACCGTAACTTGACGTTGTATTTACGGTTATTGCTTACGCGCTATTTAGATTTTTTATAAGTCATGAAAATAAACGTAAATTGAAGAATACGTTTTTTTCTTTTAAATAAAGAATTTTTAGACTCGCCCATAGCGTTAACAAATTGTCTATGCACTGAGCATGCATACGAAACAGTGGGAGCGCTGTATGATTTTAATATTAAAAATATTGTTTGATATGTTGCAAATGGCAAAACGTTCGTTTTTTTAACTTTTATCGACAAAAGTATATACACCGTTAAAGTTTAGTCGTTTTAATCCCGCGTAGGGTCGAATCGGTACATGAAACACTATCGTTTTGTAAAGAAAATTAAAAAATAAAGTACTTTTTTTTTAAACTCGATTTAATTTACAATACTATTAATTGTATTAAATAATATAATATTTAATACAATTTTTTCTAGATATAATTTCTTTAAATAAATGTCAGCTGAGCGAGGCCAATGAACTGTAGGTAGTTTTTTTTTTTTTTTTTTTTGTGGTAGGTAAAATCATCCAATGACAAATCCCGCCCTTGGGCGGAGCGGGAAGTAGTGTCAGACTCTTACTGACTAAAAACCTACCCCGTTCCTTCGTAGCCTATAGTGCCGGGGTCGAGCACTCCTTTCGGAACTAACCCATGACCCCAGTAGGCTTCGACCCTGCCTGCCTGCAGTTAGCAGGCTGGGCCTCTTCGGTGTGCTGACAGCTCCTTGAGGCGCGCGGGAACAGAACGCGCCGTCGACGACTTGGGCTCGGTCCGGTCGGTTACCGGACGATCGGACAGCGTGCTACCCATTGCACGCCGTCCGCAAGCCCGCGCCTACGGTGGCCGGAAATCGGGATCGGAATCCCGGCGGCGGCTGGGGCGAGCGCCCCGTTGCCTCTGCCTGATGCGGTCGGCCTCCTCCTTTGCTAGCATTACTGCTTCGCAGAAGGAGGCGACCGCCTGCCATCCCTCCTCACTACGGACCATGGCCTGAACCAAGGCCCGGCGAGAGAGATCGCTGCCGCCGATAGCCCCCACGAGGACACGGCGATGCTCCGCCCAGGCGGGGCACACCTCTACAGTGTGCTCCACCGTGTCCTCCGGATGTTCCGCACAGTGGCGACACCCGGGCGAATCCTCCGCACGAATCCGGAACAGGTACTTAGCGAACTTTCCGTGTTCGGTAAGCACCTGCGTCGTGCGGAAGTTGAGAACGCCGTGAGGTCTTTCCAGCCACGCCCCAAGTATGGGCCTTATCGCCCCAATTGTGGCGCGCCCCGAACGAGGTTGCGATAGTCGTTGACGCCATTTCGCCATGAGATCCCGCCGGAGCTCTGTCCGCCATGCCTCGACTTGTCGTGGCAGCGGAATTTCGCCCCGGCGTTGCATCTCCATGCGCTTGTCGTGCATGTGTGCAAGGACTGTTGCCTCCAGATCCCACGGCGGTTGGCCAGCAAGGAGGGTCGCCGCCTCGCGGGAGATCGTTCGGTACCCTCGCACCATGCGTATTGCCATGACCCTCTGGCACGCATTCAGCTGGGTCCTCGGTTGCTGTTGCAACGTCGGTGCCCACACCGGAGCCCCGTAGAGAGCCATGGACCGAACGATTCCCGCGTAGAGCTTCCGGCAGGAGGCGTCTGGTCCCCTGAGGTTGGGCAGGAGCCGCCCGAGAGCAGCCCCAGTCCGATTCAGTTTGGGAGCCAGACGTCGGAAGTGCTCCCTGAAGTTCCACCAGCTGTCGAGGACGAGTCCCAGGTACATCATCGTCGACCCGACGCTGATGTGAACCCCTCCTACCGTTAGCTGGGAACGAGGTGGTGGCGCACCCCGAGGGCCGTGGAAGCACATGGCCTCGGACTTGTGCAGTGCCACCTCGAGTCCCAACTGCTGGATCCTGTCAACGACCATCGCAACCCCGCGTGTCGCTAATTCGACCGCCGTCCGGTACGACTCTCCCCGCGCTAGGACCAACGTGTCGTCCGCGTAGCAGACCACGCTGACCCCGTCGGGGAAGTCGCCGCGCAGCACGTAGTCGTACCCGATGTTCCACAAGGGTGGTCCTAGTACCGATCCCTGCGGAACACCGCACGACATCTCTCGACGTTTCCACTCTCCCTGGTGACCGGGGTAGATGATATACCTCTCCGATAGGTAGGCCTCGATCACACGACAGAGGTAGTCGGGCACCCGGTGGTACCGGAGTGCCGTTCCAATGCAACTCCAGGGCAGGGAGTTGAAGGCGTTGGCAATGTCCAAGGACACTGCCACGACACACCTGCCCTGGGACACCGCATCCCCCGTCGTGAGGGCTCGCACGCGCATGATGGCGTCCACCGTGGAGCGCATCCTGCGAAAACCGAACTGTCCGTCCGACAGGTCCGGCCCCACCCTTGCAAGGCGCGCGACGAGGCGGTTTGCAATGACTCTTTCAAAGAGCTTGCCCACCTCGTCGAGCAGCACAATGGGCCGGTACGCGAACGGAGAGTCCGCAGGGCGCCCAGGCTTCGCTATGAGGACCAGTTTCCCCGTCTTCCAGCGAAGTGGGAACTGGCCCCTCTCCAGACATGCGCTAAAGAGCCCCCTCAATCGAGGCCCGAGAGCCTCCATAGCCAGGACCCAGGCCCTCCCAGGCAGGCCGTCAGGTCCTGGGGCGGTATTCTTGGCACTCAGCCTTCGTACCGCCACTCTCATCTCTACCTCGGTCACCTCTGGAACATCGTCGTCGTCGTCGTGGTCCGCGTCAGGTACTGCCGGTGTTGGCGGAGCCATAGACGGGGGGGAGTGTACCCCCCGCGTAGGGAACAGAGTGCTGACCACACCCTCCACGAGCTCGGGCCGGAGACTCTGACTCAGTGGGGGAGCCCATGGACGGAGTTTCTCCCGTACCATCTTGTATGGGCGTCCCCACGGGTCTGCATTCAGAGACCCCAGCCAGACGTTGCGGGCCTCCATCTTGGACCGCTTAATCTCCGCTCGGAGGGTGCGCTTCGCTACCCTGTAACCCTCGTACAGCTCCGCCTCAACAGCCTCCGCATCCGGCGGGCGGTTGCGGCGCTTGCAGTACCTGGCGTACCGGCGTCGCGCGTGGTTGCACGCATTGCGCAATGCCGCAATCTCCGGCGACCTCCAGTACACCTGGCGCTTGGCACGTCCTGGACGGACTCGGGGCATTGACGCGTCGCAGATTTGCGACATGCCCTCCCGGAACCACTCTGCCTCGACGTCAATGTCGACAGGCCTGTCCGGTGCTTGCACCCAGGCCTGTACCGTCGCGGCTTCCAGGAGGAGCTCCCGGTCCATCTGCCTCAGCGCCCATCGCGGACCACAAGGGCTCCGCTGGACCGGCGCGGTCGAGGTTTGGGCGGAGACGTCAAACCGGATGTACCGGTGGTCTGAGAACGTCTCCACCCCCTCCATAACACGCCAGTCGACGACACGTGGTGCCAGATCGGGGCTGGCGAACGACAGGTCCACCACTGATTCGCCCCGCATCCGCACACACGTGGAAACAGAGCCCCGGTTTAGGAGGGCCAGGCCGGACTCCTCAGCCCAGGCCTCTACCGACCGACCCCGCCCGTTCGTGTAGCGGGAACCCCAAGCCTCGTTCCAGGCATTGAAGTCCCCGCAAACGACCACGGGGAGGTCCCTAAACCCAACGACGACGTTTTTCAGCTCCATAAGGGAGATGTGGAAATCGCCGAGAGATCTGCTCGGGGACAGGTAGACGCCTACCACTGCAATGTCCCCGAACCGTGCTGCCACGCAACCTCGTCCCCTCGTGACGCGCTCGAGGGGCGGGGTACCGGCGGCGGTCGACCTAATTAAAGACACCGAGCCGTCTAGGTCCGAAACCCAGTCTGCACTGGGCAGGACAAAGTACGGCTCGGAGACTACGGCGACATTAATCGACCACTGCGCCATGCTCTGGAGCAACAGATCCTGAGCGGGGGCGCAGTGGTTGATGTTCGCCTGGAGGAGACGTAATGGAGCTGTTATTGACATTCCATTACGATCTCCTCCTGAGCCCTCTGTGAGGGTCCTGCCGCGGCGGCTGTGGCGGCGATAGCGGCGGCGGCTACGGACGCGGCTGCGGCGGTGAGGACGTCACCGGGGATGGGCCGAACCCTGTGCTTCACCTTCGTTGGAGGGTCGCAGGACCTGCAACCAGCCTGGTGGTCCGCCTTTTTGCCTGCCGCCGCACATGCGTAACAGTGCGGCGACTCACGGCACTCGGCGGCTTTGTGACCAGGCTGACCACATCGGAAGCAACGGTCGCTGCGATCCACCTCCGCGGCGCAAAAGGCCCCCGCGTGGTGTCCCACGCGGCAGCGGTAGCACCGCAGAGGTCTGGGCTCCAACAGTCTGACCTGGGCGGAGACCCAGCCCACCAGAAGCCTTCGGCCCTCCCCAGTGATGGTTTTGGCCGCCGACACGGGGCAGTTGACCGTCACGGCTCGCATGCCTGTGCCATCAGTGCGGATGGTGCCCGCCCGAACCTGGTCGGCTGTGCACCCTCCCGCACCAACAATGGCGGCCACCACCTCGTCGACCCCAACGGAGTCGTCCAAGCCCATGATGCGCATGTCGATGCACTTCGTGGGCCTGGACACTCGGGCCTCCTCCGCGTCCAGGGACTCCCTGAGCCTCTTGGCCAGGGCGTCTGCCGCTGGGCCACTGGACGCGCCAGGGACCTCCAGCATTTGGGCACCGGTCACGGTGCGCCGCATGCGGAAGCCCTCAGAGGCTCCGAGCTCCTTGAGATGGGGCAGCACCGCCCGCCTCGCCTTGTCCATGACGGACTTGTACGTCACGCCCCTTTTCTCCGCTTCAGGCTGTAGCGTAATCACTACAGCCTCGGATTTAGGGGCGCGAAGTCTAGCCGCCATGGCGCGCTTCTTGCGCTCCAGCCGCCTCACGCGCTTTCTGGCCGCCCTGGCCGCCTTGCCCGCCTTCTTCTTGGCGCCGACCACCGTCCACTCGGCGCCAGCCGAAGGTTCTTCGGGCGGTTGAGGCGGCCTGGTAACCGCCCCGGCAGGACGTCTTGCCGGTTTAGCGGTGGGAACAGCCGCCGCCTTGCCCTTCGGGGGAGGGACAGCCCCTCCCTGCCGCCGTTGCTGCTGCTTAGCCGCCATGGCCCCGCGCCCGGCTTGCCCAGATGGGCCCGCCTTGGGCGCAGCAGCCGTGGCCGCAGCTGCGGCGGCGTACGTCACCGCCCTCTTCGGTCCAGAGGCCGCGAGCGGGGGACGCAAAACTACGCCTTCCAGGACGGAGAGCTGCCGCTGGATCCGCTCCTGGAACCGCTGCAGTTGCTGCTGGTTCTGCTGCTGGGAAGCAGCCAGCTCCTGCCGCAGCAGGGTCAGCAGCTCGCTCTCCGGCCCGGGCAGGGACTGGGACTCGCCTTGGCGCTGCTTGCGTCCCCTTTCTGGGGCGACGGGTCCACCTCCCTGGCGATCGGCCAGGTCCGCCTCGAGCCGCTCAATCCTTCTGTTGAAGTCTTTCTCGAGCGGCTCGAAGACTACGGCAAGTGCCTCCGAAATGGAGACGGCCCCCTGGGAGATGGCCGTCTCCTTCGAGGCAAACTTCCGTTTTTTAGACACGGCCGTTAGAGTGGCCGTGACTATTTCGCCAAATTTGGCGAGAGCCTCCTTCATGCCGTCTGGCAAGTTGTCAGACGGCACAGGCGCCGAGCGACCGACTTGGCCGGTGGTCGCCCCGAGGGGTAGCGCCTCCCTGGCAATTTCCAGGGATCGCTGGGTGGCTAACTCCTGAACGGAGAGCCCCCTTCCCCTTCCCGACTTGCGGCCCGCCCCCCGCCCGGAGGAGGAGATTTTGCGGGCCGACGCTTCGTCCGAGGACGACCCCGGACAACACCCTGACTTCGGGCGCTTTAGGAAGAATTCGTTCCTCTTGGGAGCGAATTCTTCAACCTCCATCGTCTCCGAGGTGAGCGAAGACGCGGCATCCGAGTCCGACGCCGAGTCTCCGCTCACCTCCCTAAGGCCGAAAGTCCTGCCGGCCTGTCCTGTACCTGCCGGCGCCGCGGACGTGCTGGGAACGGGTCCCAGGGACTCCGCAACGCGGGCAGGTGAGCCACCCTGGCTCAATGCGTCCTCTATGGACGGAACGGGGTCCGGAGACCCGAGGCGGTAGTTGCCCCCCCCAGAATACGAGGGGCAGCCCGAGCTCTGCTCGGGGAGGGATTCTCCCACTATGGGGTACCCTCCTGGGGTAGTTTCTTTTTTTCTACTCGCGCTCATGGTTGTGCTGAACTCAGCTTCGCCTTTTTGTTTTAGATGGGGTGGGGTCCCCATTGTCTCGTTCGCCATCCTGGTCATGTCTGATGAACAGACACGTACCGGAGGCGAACCCACTTCTTCCCAAATCGCCGCCCAAAAGCACCAACAGCTGGTTGTGCTGATACTCCCGGGCAGCGCACCCTCCGTGGCGGTCCGACTGGACTCCGCCTGGGTGTGTTCCTCTTGGTCTGGTCTCTCCCTTGAGGCCTTCCGGCATGAGTAGCTCTACCGGCTTAGCCCTCAAGATCACAGAGACACGCAAGCCCCACCACGACGACAACGTGGGAACACAGGCGGTGGGGAACTGTAGGTAGTTTGTACGCAACGACTGACAACTACCTACAAGGTCATTGACTCGTTTACTGGACGGGGGAGGGACGTAAACAAAGTCGACTGTCCCCTGCCCCCTGGACTACGCCCATTATTATAAGGCTGATTATGCTATTTAAGTTACGCTAGTCATATAAGCAGTCATAATCCGATAAACCGAATATTTTTATCATATTTCTCTTTCCATTGCCGGTATCATCTGTCCTAAGCTTCCGTGATTGTATATTTCATGACGCTATCTTCCAAACAAGATTATTTCGCTCCAATACTACCTACACGGAAGGGATTTACTCAATCGGATGTCCACTGACAAAGTAAATAATAGATTTGTTTCACTATCTTCAAACAAATCATGTTTTGATCTAATAATATTTTCTTATGAAAAGATCAGCTATGATGTATCGGAATGTCCAATTCCTAGCTACTTATGCAGGATCATCATCATCATCATCATTTCATCGTCCACTGTTGGATTGTAGCCTCCCCCAAATGTCGACACAACGAATGGTCCTGTGCGTCTCGCATCCATCGGATTCTCGCAGCCTTTACCAGGTCATCAGTCCACCTTGTAGGAGGACTTCTAACGCTGCGTCTTCTGTTACGCGGCCGCAACTCCAGAACCTTCCAGCCCCAATGGCCATCTGTTCTGCGAGCAATGTGCCTTGCCCATTGCCACTTTAGTTTGGCGATTTTTTGTGCTATGTCGGCAACCTTGGTTCTCCTGCGGATATCTTCATTACTGATTTGATCACGTAAGGAAACAGTTATGTAGGATGCTCTCCGTGGGGTGCACTCCGTAGGTACTCGAGGTCTCGAACACCCATGAGAAATAAACATTGGGTGCCGAGCACCCCTGAGAATAGACATCAAGAAACAAATCAGTAATCGCCTTTTAGGAATAGGCGTTTTTTCATTACCCGACGACCTATTTAGCGCAGTAGAGTTTGCGCAAATCTAATCATATTTTATATCAAACATAATTACTCGTAGTAATTAAGTACGCAGTATATAAGTAGGATATTTATTTGTCGGTCAATCAGTGTGCATTTCTCTTCTCACACTTCGCCATTTTTTCGAGTCATCAAATGAGCATGAGCACCCATGAAGATTTCTAAAAGCGCCGGCCTTAGGACAGAACCTTATGATTTTAGACAGAGACATAGTAGGTAACTTTTTTTTTATTAATCTGTCCTAGCTCAGAGGACACCGGTGTCCTCTCACATCCACGCCACTATAGGCCTTAATTCCGATGTTTAGAGTCTACTTTTGTATGAACAAGTTGGGTAGTTGTGGATCGAAGTGTTAAAAGAGTTGCTTAAATTACCGTGGCCCTAGACCGCAAATGGCACCTGAAGAAATACGAGTTTTTTTTTTTTTTGGTAGGTAAAATCATCCAATGACAAATCCCGCCCTTGGGCGGAGCGGGAAGTAGTGTCAGACTCTTACTGACTAAAAACCTACCCCGTTCCTTCGTTGCCTATAGTGCCGGGACTGAGCCTTCGTCTCAGAAAACGGCCCTTGGCCCCAGCAGGCTTCGACCCTGCCTGCCTGTAGCTAGCAGGCTGGGCCTCTACGGTTTGCTGACAGCTCCTTGAGGCGCGCGGGAACAGAACGCGCCATCGACGACTTGGGCTCGGTCCGGTCGGTTACCGGACGATCGGAAAGCGTGCTATCCATTGCACGCCGTCCGCAAGCCCGCGCCTACGGTGGCCGGAAATCGGGATCGGAATCCGGGCGGCGGCTGGGGCCAGCGCCCCGTTGCCTCTGCCTGATGCGGTCGGCCTCCTCCTTTGCTAGCATTACTGCTTCGCAGAAGGAGGCGACCGCCTGCCATCCCTCCTCACTACGGACCATGGCCTGAACCAAGGCTCGGCGAGACATATCGCTGCCGCCGATCGCCCCCACGAGGACACGGCGATGCTCCGCCCAGGCGGGGCACACCTCAACAGTATGCTCCACCGTGTCCTCCGGGTGTTCCGCACAGTGGCGACACCCGGGCGAATCCTCCGCACGAATCCGGAACAGGAACTTAGCGAACTTGCCGTGTTCGGTAAGAACCTACGTCGTGCGGAAGTTTAGAACGCCGTGAGGTCTTTCCAGCCACTCCTCAAGGATGGGCCTTATCGCCTCGATTGTGGCGCGCCCCGAACGAGGTTGCGATAGTCGCTGACGCCATTTCGCCATGAGATCCCGCCGAAGCTCTGTCCGCCAAGCCTCGACTTGTCGCGGCAGCGGATGAAGAAATACGAGTGGATATTAGTCAATTAAGGCAGAACTCCACTGCGCACACGTCTGCCACACACGCCGATCTGGGCGCGTCGGTCTCCATACATTTTTTTTTTGGTAACTATACTTGTCGAGCAACACTTGATCCACGCCACGCGACGTCGTTCTACGTAAAAATCCGGCGTGTTACACGATATACCTGTGCGTCGGTCTAATGTAGTTCTAGCATAAAATTCCGACATGCTCTCCCAGAGCGAGAGGACTAATTTAATGATTCCCCAACTCAAAAAAAGTAGTAGAGATAACTTGGAGTATGAAAACAGTAGTGTATTTCATTAGTTTTTATTTATTTTCTTCTTTTACAGTAACGTCTTCCATCGTCATAGTGGACGTTCCAATGCCGATGAGTTCAGATATTTCTTCCCATGTAGGGGCATCGATCATCAACACCAGATCAGATTCCAAATAGGCAGCTTCCACTGAAAAGAATCGAGGAATAAGTTGAATCAATGTAACCTGGTGTAACAATTATTGGAATCGATTCAGTTAATGATTCTGAACAAACTACATTTTTTTTTTATGGTAGGTAAAATCATCCAATGACAGATCCGGCCCTTGGGCGGAGCGGGAAATAATGTCAGTTTAACCTACCCCGTTCCTTCGTTGCCTATCATACCGGGGCTGAGCCTTCCTCTCAGAAAACGGCCCTTGAACCCAGCAGGCTTCGACCCGAATAAACTACACCGTTAAATTTTGGTCGTTTTAATCCCGTGGAGAGTCGATTCGTTACATGAAACACTATCGATTTATAAAGATAAAATTAAAAAATAAAGTACTTTTTTTTTCAAAAACTCGAATTAATATGCGCATGTACGAAATTAATTTCTTTAACTAAACGAGTCAATGACATTGTAGGTCGTTGTCGGTCGTTGCTTACTAACTACCTACAGTTCATTGGCCTCGATCAGCTGACATTTACTTAAAGAAATTAATTTCGTACATGCGTAAACCGTAAACTAATTCGAGTTTAATTTTTTTTTATTTTATTTTTCATTTTTATCTTTACAAATCGATAGTGTTTCAAGTACCGAATCGACCCTCGGCGGGATTAAAACGACCAACATTTACCGGTGTATATTCAGGTTTCGCATATATTAAAAATAACGGTTCCTAGTTTAATACGGAACTTTAATAATGTTATCCATATTTTAGTTTTATATTGTAGCTGATAGTTGTTGTTCCTTGTAGAAGAAAAAACAAGTGCGAGTCGGATCCGCACACGAAAGGTTCCGTACCATATCGAGCAAAAAAATAGCAAAAAAATCGCGTTCGTTGTATGGGTGCTCTCCTTAAATATTTATTTTATTTCGTTTTTAGTACTTTTTTGTTGTTATATCGGCAAAAGAAATACATAATTTGTGAAAATTTCAACTGTCTAGCTATCGCGGCTCTTGAGATACCTGGTGACAGACAGACGGACGGACAGACCGCGAAATCTTAGTAATAGTGTCCCGTTTTTACCCTTTGGATACGGAACACTAAAATATACAGTCAATGTATATAAAAGGTAATTTTTATCAGGACATAAAGATGAGAGAGAAATGCGACCGGCAGCATTTTAACACTGGATCTATTCAAATACCTAGGTTCACAGAATGTCCCGCGTTCTCTGAATTCTTTAAACGTAATGTACTACTAGATTCTTGGCTGAAAATATGCGATCTCCAGCTTTTGAATTTTTTTTAAACTTTTGGAATTTTAGAAACTACCTAGGGGCTTGGTAAATTATCACAAAAATTTTAACTGAAAATCAGCATCAAGTGATGGCCTTGTGTTACCATTTGGCGTTATGCTGAGCTGAGGCCCTTTTGACGTTATTCAGTGTAGTTTTTGTTCAATATTAAGGTGTTTCCGTTTTTGTAATAAAATAAACCAGTGAACGCAATTTTCTTTCATTGTTTTTTCATTACTTTCTTTAATTATTTCTTTAATTTTTTTTTCATTATTTCTTTGTTTTATTCTTTCTTTCTTTCTTTCATTTTTTCTTTCTTTAATTATTTCTTTAATTGGCACCTTCTACCTTACATCCTGATACCGTCCTATTCACGGCACTGACCAAAACTAGTTATTACTAGTAACAAACAACACTAATTGATTTCTATTGTATCGTTACAATACCATTATTAGTTCATAATATCAACAGGCATTAAGATAACGCAGGTTAAATATAATTAGGGTCAAGGACAAAAAAACGTTGTTGGTAAACTTTTGAACCATTTTCAATAATGATGTGCTGGAAAATGTCGGTTACCCGGTTATGTCTAACTACGTAACAAAATTAAAACGGAGAAAATCATATTAATAAAAAAGCAGATTCGCACTTTTTATGCATAACTAGGTATCAAGGTGTAAAATTAGGTATTAATGTAATCTTTGACACCACATTCTGTCCGGAGGACTTACTACGACCAACCTAAACAGAATTGTTAAAGGCATGGAGCTGTGTAGGCCGATAGCCCCATCTCTCTTGTTCACACGACTGACATTTTAGGACGTCATGGCCCCCTGTTTAGACACTTGAAACGCAAAACCTCACCAATTTTACTTAACAATACCCAACAGAAATCCATTTGGGAATCATACATTCATTAAACTGCCGCCAAAAACTGCCCATGTTGCTATATTCTCATAATACCTAAATAAAAATGCATTGGCAGGTTCTTTTTTTAAATCCTTTGATTAGTTATTGTGATAATGAAGAAGATCGTATTAAAAGTAATTTGTTAGCATGCTGGCTGGTCGGTCGAATATATACTTTTGGTTTTTCAAATTTAGAATAATATTTGAATTTGATAGAAAAATATTGCGTCATCACCTTTTTACCATTAAAACCTCTATGGTACGGACAACATCGAAGGATTAGAACAATTTTCCAGCTACGGTCTTCCCGTCTGATTATAATTTAAGTGTTTTCAAGGCTAGAGTGAATAAGAATAAGCGCTTAATAAACTATAAGTGCGCCTTAATAATCAACAATAGCATCGCTGCTTATCATAAGGCGAAAAGATCCCAATCAAGCACAAATTATTGTATAAAAAAAAATATAAAAGTAAAATTATCCTCATTTTTTGATAGACCATGTAACAAAAGAGCCGATAGTATAGTACAGCCGTTCTAACTTGGCGAGTCTGAAGTTAGGCTCTGCGAACTTTAGCGCCTATACACTCGTAAAAAATAAATGGTTTAAATTTTTTTAAACAACCAGATGCCATTAGCAGTTGTTATGTTGTTAACTGTTATTGGCATTTATTACGGCCGTACTGTACAAGTACTGAAACAAGTATCCCGAGTTTTTCTTTATACTCACTAGATCCCAGAAGTATACTAAAGTAGGGACTTTAGTATATTGTAGGGACAATATACACTTACCTCTCATTTGGTTGATATTATTAACAATTTTCTTCATTTTATCCAGTTCCTTTTCGATTGCAGCTCTAATATTATTAAAGAAATCGGGATCCGGTAGATCCTCCGTGGATTTACTTGCAGCTTCCATTTCAGAAAACAATTCTAGAAACAGTTCCAAGTATAGGGATCCGTTTGTATTTTGATATCAACTACTCAAACTTATGTATTATTCAGTTAATTTCGAGGGCCTTGTTATCTGTGAATAATTGCCGGGACGAACACGGAATGTTGTCAAAACAAACGGTTCGACAAATAAAACATTAGTTACGGCATTTACAAATTAAAATACGAACGTGACGTTGTTAAACCAGATTATGTTTTAATAAACACTAACAAAATCTGGAAATATTTTTCACAAAATATAAAACTTTATTTGATTTTAACTCGGCGCCCTAAAAAGTTTGACAATTCGAAACGCAAACGGAGCGGGAAATGTACGGAACTTTTTAAAATCAGAATTAGGTCAACGATTGCACGCGATCGTCGACAAACAGCCAGAAAGAGTTTTTAACACCGAAACTGTTCGTACGAAATTTAATAACAGGGAGTTAAAATTATAACGTATTTAAAAATAGAACCAAGAATTGTATTTTTTTTACTGATGAATTTATTATTATTAGTAAAAGAACAAGTGAGTAATTGGTCTACATAAAAGTTTAAAAATGAGTTTAAATAAATTCAGCCCTTCAAATAACAATCTACTATCACATAATTTAATAAACAGAATTATGTAATCAATGTCAATTAATAATCTCTAAAATGTCGCCAACAAGACAGGACTTTGTCTAAAACTTGGTAAGTATCCGTAATTACGGCTCGCAAAATAATTTTCGTGACAAGCATACTTCTTTAGCAGTAAATTGTGTTATTGCCTAGTTTATGTCGAAATAAAACAAGAGATAGATTACAATAACAAATCAAATAATCGCAGTAAAGCTCGTATGTCAGATCAATAAAAAAAAGAATACAAATAAAAAATAACTGTAATTTTTTTTAAGTAATTTAAACGAGGCAATGACAACAAGCCATGCAGCCTACTATAGGACCTAACTATCCAATATTATGTTCGAAATCCATCAAAATGCATGAAATCGATCAATTAGCGCAAACAGTCGAACAATGACGCCAATCATCTCGCTCGACTGAACTAAATCTGTTTTTGGATGAGTTTTGGTATGTCAGCCGCGTCACACGCCGAATGTCATTGGATTTATAAATACAATCAGCTCCAGAAATAGGTGGCTACAGGTTTTCCAGGCGTACCGACCTAAAATAAAGCAGCCTGGATTCGTTAACAATATAATTGTCTCCACTTGGTACGTGCATCGAACTAGTGAGCGTAAGAAGTTTGTTAGTGGGTTTTTTATAAAGTAAATTGTGGCAATGGATGATGAGGATGTACAACAGTTTTCTTTGCGCTGGCACAATCATCAGGTAGGTGAGTAATATTTTATTTTATCAACACACCCACTACAGATGACCAGGTACACTTACAATTTTTTTCCTTGGACATATTTTTTCTTCTTTTTTTCTACGCTTCAGTCATAAAGCCTTTGCGTTTCGATTTGATCTTTTTTTATGTTTTTAAGAATTTTAGTGATACGTAGTGTAAAATGAAACGGTGCTTTTTTCTTTCGTTTATTTTAGTAGTTTTGTTTGAAGTTATATGTAGATATTTATGTAGTTTAAATGCTGCTTTATTAAATATTTAGATACATTAAGAACTTTTTTGATAATATGAAAATTGCTAGTGTCATTTGAAGCTTAAAACTTATTAGAAATCCACGTAAAACTATTTTAAATTGTAAAATTGTTTAATAATGTTTTGGCGCTGAAATATAATTTATAAATGTAAATATTAGCATCCTTTGCTTAGCCTGTATGTATTATTACCTTTGCCAGCGATACTAAGAAGAAGGTTACTAATAGATCACACGCACACCAATAATCGACTATTGCTACAACTAACATCGATTTAAAATTAATAAGTTTAAATCAATGCAGCAGCTTTTTGGTCGAAATCCGTCATTTACTTGATATTGATATGGTCAATTTGGATGAAACTTTTTTTTTTAATTTGACGACTTTCTATCTTGATCCATGACCTTTTTATTTTTATTAATGGTCTTTTCTCAAGCATTTTATACCGCGGTCAAAATGCTTGTTTTTTTATAGGATCCCGTTGTTACTTTTATATAACATTAACATTAAGTAACATTAACCCCCGATTTCTGATTATACCATTTGAAGTTGAATATTTCTCAAATTCTGGCCTAAAAACCTGTCAAAATTTATCTTCAAAGTAGGGTTGGACTCGTTCTAAAATCAAAATACCTATTCAATTCAAAATTCCGCTTTAAATAGCTGACTAAAGGACTGTTTTTTTTTAAGTAACAAACTATTTTAAATGAAGACTTTACAGCACACATTTTAGTTTGTCTGTTGAAGGCATTGACTTAAACCTAGCGAATTGAAGGAAGTATTTACAGCTAATGAGTTACTGACGGATTTCCCAAAAAAAAAGCTGCTGCAGGTCAAAGAATTAAAATGGCAATTTTACTTAAACAGAACAGCTTGATAGGAGCCCTAGGTCGCATGTTGAGCACTGGAGCCCTGACTGACGTCACTCTCAGTGCCAGTGGGACCTCCGTGAAGGCGCATAGACTTGTGCTGGCATCTTGCAGCCAGTACTTCGCCCAGCTTTTTAAGGTGAGGATGATCTTAACATATATATTAATAGGTATCTGTTATCTTCGAAATAGAGTTGGTAGCAGAATAATACAACCGGTAAGTTCAAGCTCGTAATTCCACCATTTATCTGTCACTTTTAAAGTGACAGATAAGTGGTCCAAGTGTAACAAAGCTTGAGAATTTGGTCGAAAGAGTTGCCGCAGCCCTGGAATACAAAAGGCAACTGAAATAACACAGGTGGGTTCTTATCAGCAAGTCTGAAACTCTGTCTCGTCCGGTCCAGAGTAGGATTATTTGATGTTCGTGTAGTCCAAGTGAAAGGCAGCAGTTTTCAACATCCAGCTTCACGAAGAGAATCTGACAGAAAATTGAGTTGATTTTGATTAGATTTAATGCAGAATTTTTTTTGCGGTTTCACTTATGATTTATCATCGGGAGTTGCATGATGATTCCTTGTCACCGTAGATGCGGTTTAGCGAATGGCGAGCAAAGAGAAACTCACCGTCTGTAAGGATTAAATCTGGGTCGACGGCGCATTGTGTTCCACGTGCATCTCTAAGAGATGTCAACATACCCGTTAAGGTGGTATTTCTCCATTTGCCTATCTTCAACGTCGAGCATGGTTTAAAAGCTGGTTTTAATTTTTCTCAAAAACTTTTAAGGGTTTAAAAAAACACGTAATTCCTAGAACAAGTTTTGTGAAATACTCGAGTAAATCACGGAATTACCAATTGCCAACAGAGTTTTCAGGCGTTATCTCTCTTTTTTCGCGTTGCCTCTCTCCATCAAACATCGCGTTAGATTGCTTTAGATGAAGCAACAAGCTTTTAAACTATGCTCGACGTTGATGATAGGCCAACGGCGAAAGGCCACCTAAAGGCACAGTTCCTAACTTATATAATTTCGAATAATTGCTTGCTTTTTCCCATTCCAGGCAAAAGTCATTCCACCAATTCTTCCATCTTTCACCAGCCCGTGCTTTCTCCTTCCAGTTCTGTCAAAATCTAGCCAGTTCGTCTCACCATCTCCTTCATGCTCTCACTGTATTAGGGCATCAACTCTGTGCTACTTTAGCCAGCTTAGCTTAGCTTTAGCGGACGTATCCTGTCACTTTTGACAGAAACAATAAAATAAATCGAGTCTGCTACCCTACGGAACCTTTTTTCCAATAAATAAACCTCAAAACCTACAAACAAACATTTCTACCTCTTCATAATATTAGCTGAGATATGTTCATGTCAGACACAGCTATCTATTCATCACTACATAGTATAAAACAAAGTCGTTTCCCGCTGCCTGTCCCTATGTATGCTTAGATCTTTAAAACTACGCAACGGATTTTGATCCGGTTTTCTTTAATAGATAGAGTGATTCAAGAGGAAGGTTCATATGTACAATACACGCATAAATATTTAAAATTACCGCTGCACCAGTGCGAAGCTGGGTCGGGTCGTTACTGATTAATAATTATGTCTGAAATTACGATAACGTTAAATATTACAACAATGCATAAACTCAAACCGCCTTATTCCAAAACGCGATCCAAAATAGTTTCGGGACTATTACTAGGCTTAATTAGCATTAAATCTATTAATAGTTCCGGAAATACATTTAGATCATTTTTAATTGGTAATATATGAATATAGTACTGGTATTATTACCTTATAGATCATCAATGGTATATATTAACATAACATAAACATGATCAGCCTTGTAATGTTCCTACTGCCACTCAGGCCTCGTCTATAGGCGAGGGAATGGGCCGTAATCCACCACGCGGGCCCAGTGCGGATTGATGATCACAAGTTTTCGAATTTTTAGTTCTAAGTCATTCCGGTTTCCCCACGATGTTTTACGACGATGAAAGAAAGATGTTTTCCTTCACCGTTTTGTGAGCAGTGGTGATGAAATAAATTACACAAAGTAATGCGCTTGGCTGGGTTTGAACCCGCTTGTAATAATATTGGTAATACCATTTATTTAGATCATGTCAGTGATCGTTGATACTTGATTCTTCTAAACATTTTCCAGGAAGTGGAAACTGAGAACAACACACTAGTCGTGGTCCTCGGCTGCGATGTGACAGAATTGCGTCTCCTGCTCACGTTCATGTACACCGGGGAAGTGACTGCCTCCAAGAAGATCTTGCCATCGCTGCTGCGGCTCGCGCAGACCTTGAAGGTGTCGGGGCTCACTGATGCCGATACGGTGAGAAATTTTAGAACTTTTCCATCCAACTAATGGCGTATCTAGAGTTCTTTTTCAGAGAGAGTTGTGTTGAGGGGGTTTGATTACCTTTGAAGTCCGATGCGATTTTTATTAAGGTGGGAAATCATCTAATGGATTCTCCCGGTCTAAGCTGAAGCGTGAGGACATGTCAGACTTTTACTGACTAAAACCACACCTCTGTTTCTTCAGTTGCCTTTTGCGTTTTAGAACCACGAGTATCCCTTTCATACATTTGTTCTACTTTGTTTATTCCGTGCATTTCTTTATGTCGGCGGCTTTTGAGACAGGAATCTCCTAACAACACGCACTGTGTCCCGGACCACTCTTGCTTATTATTATTATAATCCAAAAACGGGTCAAGATTTACCACACTGTCAGTTTACTGATGGACACATCAGAGACGCATCTCCCAAGTTGCACCATAACACCTGATCTTCACCTTCGTAACATCTAAGGATAATGCGTGTTTCTTTCTTTTTTCTTTTTTGATAGGGCATTTATCAGTAAACACCTCTTTCTAGGTGCAGCGAGAGAAGAGTCTTTTACTGACTAAAACTAACCTGTATTCTCTTCAGTTATCTTTTGCGTTCCAGGGGAACGCGGGAATTTTTGAAAGAGCTATTGTATAGCTCTTTCAAAAATTCCCGCAACCCTAACCTACATTTATACTATTCAGGGAGATATTATGTAATCACCACTACACAAACTTGACACATCCGGTGAATCTCTCTTTCTCTTATTATATCTTCTTGACACTCAATGTATCTTCTTCAATTCCAGAATTCAACACTAACACCGACTGAACCCGAACAGACTCCCGACGAATTCAACACCCCAGTCAACCTACAGATCAAGAACGACCCCCAACAACCCCTGGTCATCAACGACAACTCCAGTTCTAGCTCCAAACTAAACTACGATGACATACTGTCACCAACGAACGAAAAAGACGGAAGCTACGTGTCTGATTTTATGGGAAAGAGCGAGAAGGATAGACTGAGTAAGCTGGACCAGATCGTGCAGAACTTGTATAGCACACACAAGATAGGAACGCCACCGGCTGCTACACTGGTTAATTCTGGAGGTGAGTTTAACCCTTTTTTGCTTGGGTAAACCTCGAACTGTAGTTGCCGCGTAATGGCATCGACTTATGAGTTGTAAAACCACGGGTTCAAACCCTGCCAGACGCATTACTTTGTGTAATTTATTTCCTCAAAACGGTGAAGGAAAACATCGTGAGAAAACCGGCATGTCCTAGAACTAAAAATCATTGGAATGGCCAAGGCCCACGTGGTGAGTTACGGCCCATTCCCTCTCCTAGAGAGGAGATCTAAGTCTCAGCAGTGGGAACATTAAAAAGGCTGATTGTCCTATGTGTGTACTGGAGCAGGTCAATCCCAAGACTTTTTGTCCTCAACATAGTCCTTTACAAGTTTACAGTATAAAAAGCCTTTTGGCAAAGTTTGCACTTTACAAATTATTTAAATTTTTATAAGGCTTAGTTGTTGAATATGCCTAGAAATTTTTACATTGGCATCTAAATATTTACTACGGCAATGGCATCGCTGCAGCCGCGCTGCCGTCGCTCGCCCTTAAAACCACAATTTTTGTAGGTGTTCTAGTAACATCTCGGACAGACAACATTATGTGACTTAAGTATAGCTGTTTTGTTTTTAATGAAAACAAATTGTCTCTCTGCAAACAAATTATTCGTTCTTAGTTGAAAATACATTTTGCATACCCAATCATAACTGGTGGCACGGTTGGCGCAGTTGTTGGACGACTGGCTGCGGAGCTGCGTATCGCGGGTTCAGTTCTCGTATGGAACGAATATTTGTGTAGCCTATAGATAACTATATACGCGGTATATGTGCATGTTTGTGCAATAAGTATATGATAGCATTATATCAACTTACGCACACACAAAATGAAGGACTCATTTTTTTTTTAATCTATGAAATATCGATCGTAAACATACTTAAATATTTTTGAACTAAGGAGTATTAACGAATGCAGACAATGGCCGTAAACATAAGCATAACTTAAATACTTCATAATACAACGTAGTTATCTATTTAACGTATTTTGATATTAACTGAACTCAGCCCAAAAGCCCCAAACTTTCACATTATGCTGTAAATAGATTGCAGTTAGTTGCCATTAGTGAAATTAGAAATTAATTTGATATAAATATAGAGCAGGGGTCTTCAAACTTGGGCCCGCGGGCCAAATTCGGCCCTCCATGTGCCAGTGCCATCATTCTGGCCTGCGACAGTCTATGTATTGTTGTCTTTATTTCACTTACAAACTTATTCATTACATTTTTAAATATTAAAAAAAGACAATTTGAAAACAAACATTTAAAAAAAAATGTTGTAAATATATATATTATTGTTGTTAGTAGGTTACTGTGACATGATCAAGAAGAAAACACAGAATGATAACTACTCGGATTTATTTACTTGCAAGGTAAATCTTTAGGAATGATGACGCAGAAAACTTAATTTAAGTATCTATGCATATTAATAACTGAAATGAATCACACTCATCATAGTAAAACAAAAAACTTTAATGAGATTTATGTATGATTTTCTACTGACAATGAAGTGCAATATAGCGTATCTATGTTAGCTTAGGTCGCGCATTTTGCGACAAGTCTAGAATATATTTGAGGATAGAAAAATTAAAAATATTTTAGCCCTTGGAACATACAGAAAATCGTACATTTTGAAACAAGTGCAGAAAGTTTGACATTACGACCGAGATGGAATTCGCACGAGCCGTAGGTAACTGTGTTATGGAGCCGAAGGCTGCAATGACAAATTTGCACGAGTATCAAACGACGTTTTTTAATACACTTACGAAGAAATTAATAAAAGGGGTGTTTACCCGCGCCTCGTGGGATCGACACGAGCCCAGCCTGATACAATAAACGTAATGACATTGTGGCGGGGGCGAGCACACGCTTTTTTTCCGCACTAGTGCGGAAAACATTCTATTGCGTGCCTTTAAGCGGTGGGACAAGAGCAGGTTTTCGATTACGTGTAATAAAAAATCATTATGGCCCTAAGGCTTCAAAGATTGGAGACCCCTGATATAGAGAATTAGGATTTTAAGAAGCTCTTTAGTGTCTCTAGATAGGTTTGAAAGTTTTTAATTCACTTGTTTGTTTATAACTCTTTTAGTAATGTTCATCAGTTGGGGAGTGAAATTTTAGTGTTAATCCTGGGACGCCGTATGGTCCAATGTAGGTACCCCTAGTTAAAGGTTCCCCCCTCCTCCTTGCGTCGTATTTCGATTTAAGTTTTTAGGCATGGTGCCTCTTTCTGAAGGTTTGAAATGATCAAATACCCACTTCTACCCACCACAACCCGTCACATCACCACTACCACCCACTTTGTGGGAGTATCATGCTTTTACTGACTAAAGCCAACCTCTGTTCCGTCAGTTCCCTTTGCGTTCTAGAGCCACCTCTGTAACTTTTTCAAAGAATCCCTTTCTTACCCTTATCTCATGGATGGTCTTAGAATCGATGCAATATGTTTTCTTCCCCCTTCTCCCATGATATTAGACTAATAACCCATTCTAAACCTCAGTTACAGATCCACCGGAAGCCTACGACAGAAAATGGCGAATGAACAGCTCAGTATGTACGATTTGCAACAAACGCCTATCAAACCAGTACAATTTGCGGGTACATATGGAGACTCACGCAGGCAGGAGGCACGCTTGCAGGGCCTGTTCTCACGTGTCCAGGTCCCGGGACGCGTTGAGGAAACACGTGGCTTATAGGCACGCGCCGCCGCAACACAGAACGGGGAGAGGGGATTTGTGAACTGTGTGGTAACATCAGCAGCCCCCCTAGCCAAGTTACAATCGTTTCGTTAAGCGTGAACGCTTGGAGTTGGCTACGCCTCCGATTCCTTTGTTTTGACCACGTGACTGAGCGTTGAGATGATGTCAGAACGATTGAACGATCGTAACTTAGCTAGGGGGACAGGTTTAGCCAAGTTGATAATCTACAATCGTTAACGCTAGTAGAAAACTAATTAAATGTATGGAAATGACATCATCTCAACGATAAGTCACGTGGTCAGAAGTAACGAATAGAAATTTCGGAACCAAGTTCACATCGGCATCGTTCAAAATGATAAAATGAAATGTAATAGTTTCTACAATGTTTATCGCTACAACCTGCAGACCTAGCCAAATTTCCATTCTCTTGCGTCGAACGCCTCGTGTTGGCCACGCCTCCAATTCCTTTGTTCTGACGTCGAATCTCAAATCTTAGTCACGTGTCAGAACACAGGAATGAGAGGCGTGGCCGACTCGAGGCGTTCGACGCAAGATAATCGAAACGAAACGGTCGTAACTTGGCTAAAAGGGCTGTAGTTTTATGGTATAAATGGTAATCAAGTTACAATTTTTGTAGAACGAGCGATCGACTCAGGCGTATCCATGGCTACCAACTTAACGTTGTCTAAAATCGCTTACGCGCCGAGGCGTTACCGAGTGTAGAAAGAGATTCGACACGAAACGGTCGTAACTTGGCTAGCCCTGCTGATCTGTGGGGTTAGACAAATAACTTTTTGTTAGCGTTCCCGCCAAACGATAAGCATAATATATAAGTATGGTAATGACATTTTTTTTTTCGTATTAAAACGCGGATGTAACACATTCTGACGTTTTTGCTGTATGGCAGTTTTGTATTATAGGCATCCAATGTATCGGGTCAGCTTTCTCGGTAAGCTTCGTTATGGTAGTACAACAAAAATTCTCAGCTCCATTTTACCGAAATCGCGCCTGTTTTAATGATTCCACGTACTGTCCAGTTCACACACTTCAGATACAAAACTACACCATTTTGCAACACAATGTCCACTAGGAATCATTTTGCGAATAAATAATTAATACCGCTACAGAACTTGACTCCAAAAAATACCGCCAAAAACTCGGCAATGACACTACCTACTGTCACGTCAGTTGTCACGTAACTTCTCCCCAGTTAATGTCATTGTTTTGTACTTAGCGTTTGGCGGGAAGGCTAAGATAAAAGTCATTTGTCTCACCCCACTGGTAGTGTTATTCTGTAAAGATCACTTCGAAATTGGAACGGAGTCAAAGATAAATTAAGACGATTTTAAGCATATTGGTATTGTGGTGGCATTTGCGAATGTTTTCATAACAAAACAGTATTTTGTTACACATTATGAACCTTCAGAGTAGTTTAGAGGTATGCGGAAAGGAATCTATTTCCCAATTTACCGGCGTTATATCTAGTCCGGACAATTTATTTATAACTCAACCGCATAATTAATTTGTATTAGGATTATGATCAAGGGCTTCAAAGGAATTTGAACATATATATAGGTAACTAAAGATCAAATTCGTATGAGACGGTTACCTAATCTAGTTTTGTCTATGAATGTTGCTCTAAGTGAGATTCAAAGTAAATTTTACAGAATATCACTAGTGGTCAACCCTAATAAGACAGACAATAAATAACGAAATTGTTTTCCTGTTCGCTCTGCAAACGCTCGGAAAACATCAGCCAACTTTCCGAATTATGGCAAGCATAACAATAGGTACCTAAGTCTCTGCACAGGAATCAATTTCAATTCCGAATTGGTAAGCACCATAAGACAATATTGGAATGAGCGTTTCCAAGTCTTTTTTCTGATAGGGTAACGTCACAACCTGACATTGTCACCATTAGCCGCAAATTGCCGCGCGATATAAATACTTCTGCGCTACATATGCGCGCTTTTCAGCGCGGTGGCAGAGCTACAGCCATGCTGCCACTGCATGGAACTATACGACTAACTTGAAGGCACTCTTACAGAAGGAGGGTTTCGACCGCACAGACATTCTAGGTAGAGTGGTCAATTTTTAAAAACTTCCAAAATAGGAGGACTTTCTCAAGTCGTCTGATTTCTTTTTTGCTCTACGAAATAGCTGTGGTCATTCTGTCTATGGTAATCACGTTCTTCTCTGGCAAAAGATGTTTATTACTTGTAAAGAAATTTACATTTCACTTAAATGAGAACAATATTTAAAAATAGGTAAACTAATCTTTATACTTCTGGTCTTACAATAATGGTAATGTACAGAAAACTCTTTCAAGTTTTAAAAAAGATAGTCGATAAATTATTGCCTACAGGATGGGCAAACTACCGGTGCCCCTACGTTTAATTATATGTAGGTCTAGGTACCTACTTATTACAATTAATATTGAACCTAAGTTTAAGTAAAAGTGACAAACTGTTGAATACCCACCGACGGTATATTACCAAAGTAACGCAAAAAAGACGTTTTTGTTACATTTTTGTGTCTTACACAATTTTAATGTTAGTGTATTGTTCTCAATTTCTTCAATGTTATTCACTTAAAAAAAGTGGGCGTAGCATAAAACAGATTTCTACAGGATCTAAAATAAACTTACCTGATAAAATGAATTTCTTTCTGGCTACGCTCGTGAATAACAATAATGGTTGTGAAACCGTTTTCAATGGTGAATAACCTTTGCACACAAGTGCTCATATTTAGAACAATTTTACAATGCTAGTTATTTTTACTCTGTATTTATTATCCATTTTAAAGATATTTATAGGAGTGTTGTGTATTAATGTTCAATTTATTTATATTATTCTGTGATAAAAGGAACTAACGACAAACGACAGCTACACACACACAGTATATTTTTTGCGCCAAGTCATGTGAATAAAAAATGGTGGTCAAATAAAAAAGCAAGTGGATGCCTTGGCACTAAAATAAAATGAAGTTATGTCGTTTGGTCCTCAAGAATATTCATGTCCCTCCATTTGAAATTTGTTCTTAGTTTGTAATTTTATTTATGCATGTGCCACAGACCATGTGATGGCATAAATGTAATTACAGGAACTACAAATAAAAAAATAAAAAATCTCGGAGACTGCATCAAAAATATTAGAAGTAACATTTTGTTACTACCATGTTCTAGTCATGTTTATAGGCCATATATTTATATTTAGCGTAAGCTAGTTTAAAAAAGACATTTTTATTTAATAAAAGACAATTTAGTTAATTCTTAATAAATATTTAAAAGTTAAATGTTGTTTTCTTTAATATCACCTTTAATAAAATACACTTCACACCAATATTATGGTACAATTCCGAGACGGGCCGCAGACTGCAACCGCAGGTGACACTGCGGCTAGCGGGCAACCGCAGGCGACACTGCGGCTAGCGGGCAACCGCAGGCGAAACTGCGGCTAGCGGGCAACCGCAGGCGACACTGCAGCTAGCGGGCAACCGCAGGCGACACTGCGGCTAGCGGACAACCGCAGGCGACACTGCGGCTAGCGGGCAACCGCAGGCGACACTGCGGCTAGCGGGCAACCACAGGCGACACTGCGGCTAGCGGGCAACCGCAGGCGACACTGCAGCTAGCGGCTGCGATTGACTGCAGTGTCGCCTGCGTCCGCAGTTGCTTCTATTCCAAGCGCTGCGACACGTCGCGGCTGCACAAAGCATTGAACCATGTTTCAGTCACTCCAGTACCTTCGTGCGAGATAAAAACTTTATTTTGCTATCGATAAATACTTTATTTTTGTTAGTAGAGGAAGATAATACTGACTTGTACGGACGACCAGCAACAAAATTAATTAATTTCTCTTCATCATCGTCCCAATAATAAATCTACATTACGTTTTCATTACTACGGATGAACTGCGGATGCTGCTGTCTATGGTCGCTTCGTGCCGCGACCGCCGGCTGCTCGTCGCGGCTGCTAGCCAATGCTACTGCACTCGGAATCATTTTCAAGTAGTGTCGCTTAGAGTTTGCGGTCCGTCTCGGAATTTACCTTTACCTATATAGACGAGTTTGTTACTTGTTCACGATCGAAAGGCTGAACAGATTTGTTTTTTTTTTTTATTGTAGGTAAAATCATCCAATGATTAATCCCGCCCTTGGGCGGAGCGGGAAATAGTGTAAGACTCTTACTGACTAAAAACCTACCCCGTTCCTTCGTTGCCTATCATGCCGGGGCTGAGCCTTCCTCTCAGAAAACGGCCCGTGAGCCCAGCAAGCTTCGATCCCGCCTGCCTGCAGCTAGCAGGCTGGGCCTCTACAGTACGATGACAGCTCCTTGAGGCGCGCGGGAACAGTACGCGCCGTCGACGACTTGGGCTCGGTCCGGTAGGCTGAACGGATTTCGATAAAACTTGGTAGGTATACAGGTAGACCATGTCCTGGAATAGCACATAGAATACTACTAATATATTGCCCCAAGGAACATACTCCCAGTATGTTCCTTACGGCAATTTTCAATTTCCTCACGGGCGAAGCCGCTCGCATCAGCTAGCATCTACGCAGGCGTACGTAAAGAAAATACATTTTACAAGTGTATACAAGTTTATTTTATCATCTTATATCATACATCATTTTAGTAGAAATCGCGTAAAACTAAGAAAAAGTACATCAGAAATTAGTATAAAAATACTGTTTTGAAAACGTTTTTTGAACGTATTATTTGGAAAGATAACGTGAAACAGTATAAAAAATCTATTCAGAAAATACATCAATATTAAAATTACTAACATTTACTTAAGTTTGAAATTGAGATCCAGCTAAAAACAAAACCATTTAATTTACGACACGTTAGATTTAAACATTTCTATGATATACAAATCGACACTCCCAACGCATAAGGTCGTAAGGGACAAGTGCATTTTTTCGATTTACTTGCAATTGATAATCAGTTTATGATCACAGTACCAGACACCGGATGTATAATACGCGACATATAAGTTGAACTAAAATGGCGATTGCCCTTCAATGCGCAGTAACAAATTTTCAGGTCTCAATCGAAGCGGGAGGCAGCGCGTAACCATAACAACAACGGCCTTTTTTGTTCAACTTATTTGTCACGTATTATACTAAGATATAATCATTTTATATTTTTATAAATTCAAGTTTACTTGCGAATTTATGCGATGGAAGTATCGAAATAATAAATTAGTTCTATCAAATATTAGTGACCGATTATCATAATTTATATTAACTCCTATAGAACTTACATTGACAATAGGATTTTTAGTTAAATTGTAGACGTCTTAATATTTCTAATACTGGACAATTTTATTAATATTATACACCTTTTTTAACTTAGCACTCTGCAATAATGAATACAAAAAGTTAACACAAATTACGAACAATGTTTGCCTCCAAGCACCGTTGCACCGTGAGGGACATTTTTAGCTTGACTAAAGTGGGTGAACGACGTAAGAGCTAATACCGCGGTTTTAAAAAACGTCGGTTTTACTCGCGGCTCGTTGGTGCTGATCAACAAGCGAGTAAAACAGTTTGAACGACGAGCCGAGTAAAAAAATGAAGCAAACACGACTTCCCGTGAGCCAGGCTCGCCAAAACTCACAAAACCGTGGTATTGCAATGATACACCGGCGAGCTTTACCGACGAGCCATACAATACACTTACTCGGGAACCCGCTCCTACCGATCCAATTTACTGTTTTTCGCACTAATGCACCAGCTTGGCCCGGCCTAAATTGATTACATTAATCGTATCAGGCGCCGCGCGGCCCCACATGATGACAGTGATACATATGGAAATTTGCTACTGCACTGCAGTGATAAATTCTGGAGCCGGAAAATATTAAGTTAGAACACCCTTGCCTGCAGCTCGGGCGAATACCGCCTCGGTCGCAATGACAAATCCACTTTTATCAAATTGTACCTATTATTAATACTACACAATTTTAGTTCGTTCTCTGATATTCTTTGCGATCCATTCCAGAGTGCCAAATCAAGCTAATTAAAAATAAGTTATTCTTTCCAAATAATTTAAAATATTTAATTCTCACTAGGACATGATAAATGCGATTTCACACCGTTAGTATGCAACGACAGGTATAAAAAGGACCATTCAGATCGCACCAAGTTCATTATAAAACAAAAATCACAATGCTCGATTAGAAGTAGGACTGATTTAGAAGAGAAAATAATTTGAATTTGAACATTATTTTTTGACTCAATTGACTCTTAACATTTCGTCGCACAGTCAACAGCCACATTTAGGTTTGAAATCGTGCCTAAAAATTTATCATCGTGGTGAGCAAATTGAAACAATTGACAAGTATTATTCAAACGTAATATAGACGGTACGAGTTTCTCAAACGTTTTGTTCGAGAAAATCGTTCGCAATAATCGCCATAACATTATCATCTCTCATCTCATCTCGCCTACGATTATGTCATACGAGACTCGTCAGCACTAATCGCTAGGCGATAATGTCCTGCGTCTGTTTAGACGCCAAAATTATAATAAGAAGATTCTTGCTTACGAGAATCTCGACTTGTCTATACACGATCTCGTATGACATTTTTTGTTGCTCATACGAGTATCGTACAAACCGGAGAGTGGACGAGAGGGTAAGTCATACCTTTCGCTCGTCCACTCTAGCGAGAATCGTACGTTCGAGACGAGAAACTCGCACCGTCTTGGTATGGCCGTGTTTACGGAGACGCGGCGCGTTGCGCATGTTTCGTCGTACATTGCAGCAGCGGGCCGCGTCATCGCTCGCGCGAACACAAACGTATGGCAATGTACGACGGACCGCCCGACGCGCCGCGTCTCCGTAATCGAGCACTAAGTGTTTAGACGAAGAAATTTTTTCTATGCTCTTACGATTATCGTACGTTCGAGGCGAGAAACTCGTACCGACTAAATTAGCCTTCAGGCACAATTTCAAAGCTAAATTACTAGTGTTAACGGGCCATTCTGACATTCACTTAGTAGTCGATTAGTAGAGAGCAAATATCGATTAATCAACTCGAATGAAATACCGTTCCTGTGATTTCAACATTGAATTTTTTTTTTAATAAATCTTTTCACTATGAATGCCGATATAAGACTAGAAATAAATGCAGGATATTTTAATAAATTACTTTGTTTTAATAAATAACTAGCATCCATATTGATCCTTTTGGCTTTGTCCTACATTATGTAAGGATCCGAAGCAACGGGCATTTTATAGTTTCTGGCTGTATTTGCAGGAGTGTAATATTTGCAGTGGGGTATAGGCGCCTTTAAAATAGCCGCGAAGTGCCGCGCGAGGGCAGCACCGCAACCGCGCGGCCATTTGCGGCTAATTTGAAGGCATTCTAATTCTCAACTTCAACTCTTCATTAATGTCCTTTGTGGAAGAGACACCACAATTTTGCAGTTCTAGTTCTCAAACTCTAGCTTGGAAAGCTGTCAAAATTTAACATTCAAGTAGGGTTTGACACGTTCTTAATTCAAAATACTCGAATCAGAAACTCGACCTAAATTGTGTACTTATGAATTTTTATTTTAATCCAGTCCATAGTTCTAAATGCGAGCAACATCACTCATTGTTAGTAACAAAAATCATATTTATTGTTATCTAACGGAGACAGTTCATAACTTAAGTGTAGTAAGCGAAATAAATACATTAGTATTCTTCTTATATATGCTAGATAATCTGAGTTATTTATAACTATTACACTCATTGGGGGAATATTCTTTTGATCGGTAATAATCTTGGTTTTTTTCGAATTTATTATAGGCACGCTACATAAACTTCGCCTAGGTTTATTTTTAAAACAAACACTTTTGCGTTCATTCCACCAGTGTCGCATATCCACGACCAAATACACCATCTCGTCAGCTCTTCCGTCACCTAGGGGGTTGAAGAGCTCAACGAGATGGAGTAACCAGCCGCGAACACAAGACCTTGGCGAATAGAACGCAAAAAAAAACACTTGTTGAATAAATCCAACGCAAAATACAAGCGGTTAATTGTGTTAATATAGTCGACCATTATGTATTTGATACCTTTTATGTTAAATTTATTGAAAGTTTTCAATGAAAAGTTGAAAAGTAATTACGAATTGATGTGTATTAGGAGGTATAGTCAAAGAATATTCCCTCTGCGAGCGTGAATGAGGAGGGTTCAAGCCTTGGGCACGCTCCACACGCGTGTGTTGGCGTCCTGCCCCACCGACACCACGGTCTCGTCGTCCAGCCACGCCAGCCCGGTGATCTGGCTCTGCGGGTGAGCATCTGAAAGTAACAATAACAAATATTAAAATCTATAACAATAAATAAAATTGACCAACCCTGATAACTTTTTATTTACAAATTCATTTCAATTTATTCTTTTCATTAAAAATTTTAGAATAACGATTTTATACAGTTTAAATTAAAAAATACACATTGAAAAAAAAATAAGGAAAAACCAAGGAAAAATTCCAAAATTGTCGATGTCTGACACTCGCCGCCTTATTTCAAAACGCGATCTAAAATAAATTAAAGGATTATTACTAAGTTTAATACCAATTAAACGCGATCTAAATGTATTTCCGGGACTATTACTAGGTTTATTGCTAATTAAACCTAGTAATTGTCCCGGTCCAACCCAACCAAGAGTAACCAAGAACCGTCGGAACCAAGGTCGCCGACATAGCCCAAAGAATCGCCAAACTAAAGTGTCAGTGGGCAGGGCGACCGCGCACCGGAACACGCAGTGTTTGAAGGCCTCCCACAAGGAGGACCGAAGACCTGGTGAAAGTCGCAGAAATGCGATGGATGCAAGACGTACAGGACCGTTCGTTGTGGCGGCACTTGGGGGAGAATTATGTCCAACAGTGGCCGGCCTTCGGCTAAAATGATCATGATGAAAAATCCCGAAACTATTTTAGATCGCGTTTAGGAATAAGGCGGTCAGTAGATAAGCGCTCAAGGGAATAAAATGTATACTTTTGATGTAGGTGTGCTTGTTGGGTGCGTCGACGCTCCAGATGATGATGCTGGTGTCGAGCGAGCCCGACGCGATGCGCGCGGAGTCGGGGCTCCACGCCACGCAGTTCACGCGCGCCGTGTGGAAGCCCCATTCTTTGTTGTGGGCCAGCTGGGGGACAACAGTTACAAGTTTCATTTGGTGCTTTAAAGTAATACTTCACTTTACAGATCAGAGTACTCTCTAGTTTGGAAGAAATATGCTGCGACATAGAGATGTGGGAAAAGTGTATCATCTCATTCATTAGAAACCAAATACTTCATCAATTTTGCTCATCTCTGAATTCTTACATTTTGCCCAATTTCTTCGATTTGACAGTTTGACGTGAGGTCACAACATAGCAATCGATCCTATTCTTATTGGAATGCATTGTAAGCTGCTATTGGCCATGCTCTTTTAGACCTTATGCACTAGGTAATAAGGTTGTCAAGTTACCTTGTAGTCGTCAGTGGAGTAGAGTATGAGCTTCCTGTTGGCGTCGCTGGCCACCAGGTAGCGGGAGTCGGGGCTGAAGCGCACGTCCGTGACGGCGCCGAGGTGCTCCAGGGTCACGCCGGGGGTCAGCGTGCGGACGTCCAGAGTGTATAAGTGGACTTTGTTGTCAGCTCCTGAAAAAATTACGGGAAAAATATTTCATTGCAAATTAGCTCCTGCCAGCAGCTTAACTCGCCTAAAAATTATCCCAATGGAAGACAAGGATAATAAGTCCAACCATGGTCTACCTATGTGCTAAATTTGATCCACGTACACCGTAAAATTTTGGTCGTTTTAATCCCGTGGAGGGTCGATTCGGTACATGAAACACTATCGATTTGTAACGATAAAATTAAAAAATAATGTACTTTTTTTTGTAAAAGTCGAGGTAATATACCTATGTACGAAATTATTATTTTTTAAGTAAACGAGTCAATGACCTTGTAGGTAGTTGTCGGTCATTGCGTACTAACTACCTACAGTTCATTGGCCTCGCTCAGCTGACGTTTACTTATAGAAATTAATTTCGTACATGCATAAATTAATTCGAGTTTAATAAAAAGTACTTTATTTTTTAATTTTCTCTTTACAAATCGATAGTGTTTCATGTACCTAATCGACCCTCCGCGGGATTAAAACGACCTAAATTTAACGGTGTATAAAACCTGGCAAAATGCGAGTTGGATTCGCACACGATAGGTTCCGTATTACACTAAATCAAACAAAAAAACGCTTACAAAATAAAGTTTCCTGTTTGAACACGCTCTTTAATTTTTAACTTCATTTTAATGTTATTATTTGAAACAACAAATTGGTTAATTGCTATTTATTAATTATAACACATTTCATTTTCGCTGCTGTTATAGTAGCAATAGAACACATTCTGTGAAAATTTCAACTCTACCTCTTACGGTTTATGAGATACAGACTACCCACTGACAGAGGGACAAACAGACGGATGGACCGACTAGTTGTAATTAGTTTTTAAAGGAGGAAAAGTAAATTAATTAAAAATATGTGTTGTCAGTTTGTTAAGCAAAGCACCATGGCAACGTCAGAATTTAGATTGAAACAAAACGCTTATACAAAGAATTCGCATATTACAACAGGACTGCAGATAGGCAGACAGACGGACAGACAGCGGAGTCTTAGACGAGACCCTATTATCTCGTTGGCACCCTTCTGGTACGAAACCCTATCTTATCTTCTGAGTACGGTTTCCTCACTTAGTCCTAAGCGGAACATTGTACCTGGGCCATGGCGGCCATAATCCTTGGTGGGCTTATTCCAACCAGCCCACCTTTCTCCAGAAACTGATTAGGCCTCTCAGGTTTTTCAGGGCATCAATAAGGAAGTTTGGATCAGTGATGGAGTATGGAGTGATCCCTGTGCAGTCCAGGAGCACATGCGCAACTGTCTCCTCCCCCTCCAAGCATGCTCTGCACAGGGGACTACTTACGAAACCCTAAAAACGGCTCTCCTGAAAAAAAGCACTTCTTGCCTTATGGTAGCCCCACACGTTACGGTATACTTGCGCAAGTTAAGACTTGCGCAAGTATACTGGAACGTGTATGGCTACCATTAAGACCTTATGCGTTGGAGGTATCGATATAATATAAAGCCAACTTACCGCCAACAGCGACGTGTCTGGATTTGGTGTCGATACTGACGCACGTCGGCTCGTACGACAGCGGCAGGCTCGACTGCTTGCTGTTACCAATGACCACCGCCAACTGTACAAAGGGAAAACATGGCTCATTGTTGTTGTTTTTAATGATTTTCAATGATTTTGGTAATGCTAGTAGATGGCGTTATCCTTTGACAGTTTAGCTAAAAGGACTATTAGGCAGGATGAAGTTCGCTGGGTCAGCTAGTAATAAATGGAATCGATCTCACTTCATATAATTCAAAAAACTGTATGATCAAGTTTTTTGAAAAGTCTGCCGACCATTGAGCAGTGATCAATTAGTGGCGACCAGCAAAAACTATGAAGTCCTGGCGCAGTTAGTGATTGAGTGAGAAGTCTCCTAGATTTTCCTGATCCCAGGTATACACCGTTAAATTTTAGTCGTTTTAATCCCGCGGAGCGTCGATTCGGTACATGAAATACTATCGATTTCTAAAGAGAATATTAAAAAATAAAGTACTTTTTTTTAAACTCGAATTAATTTACGCATGTACGAATTTTTTTTTTTAAGCAAACGCCAGCTGAACGAGGCCAATGAACTGTAGGTAGTTGTACGCAACGACCGACAACTACCTACAAGTTCATAGTCAATGACCTTGTAGGTAGTTGTCGTTTGCTTAAAGAAATTAATTTCGTATATACGAGTTTCGGAACAGTGACTGGGCTCAGTAAAGAGATACACTCAACTACGGTGATAGACTTGCTTGTTGTTCCTGTGGTATGTAAACTGTTATTGGTCATGCTCTCTTAGACCTTATTCACTGGTTGTCAAGTTACCTAGTACTCTTCAGTAGAGTAGAGTATGGGCTTATTGTTATAGTTTTAATGATTTTGTCTTGGATACTAAGTCCTTAAAGTCATGAGTCTTCGTATAAATAGTTAGATTGCGGGTGAAATAGATTCTAAGTAATGTTTTTGAAGTATTTGGAAGCAAATGTATCAAGTCAGCCTTCTCGACAAACTTCGCTGAGGTAGCCAAAACTACAGTAAAATTCTCAGCTTCATTTTACTGAGATTTTATTTAATTTATTATGCTATTAGAATTTATTATAACTTTTTTTTTTAATAAGAATTTAGGTAAATATATAAAGACATATAAGTAAATAAAATCCAAATATAATAATTATTTTTTTGTGATGCTAGTAAAACTGTAATTGTATATTTTATGTATGTGTGAATTCAGATACAAATTATTTGTTCATGAATAAATGACTATGACTATGAGATCGCGCTTGTTTCAATGATTACACCAATTTTACATTACAATATCCACTAGGAATCAATTTGCGAATAATTAAAACAGCCACTGATCTTTAACTCGAAGAAATCCTGCCAAAAACTTCCATGGCTTATTACTATTTAACAACGTAACTAGAACCCTGGCTCCTGCTCCCGTCGCTTGTAGGATGCGTTTCGACTAAAACAAAGATGGCAGAAGTGGAGGGGAGCGGACCGTGGTTTGGCCAATCATAGTGCTCTAAATCACGACACCGTTCTAACGTCTGTGTCGTCGGCGATATCGGCCCACGCTGAAAATCAGCGTTATGGTTTTGTCGCATAATGTACGAGGCCACGGCTTTATGCTGAACGCTCGGCCGTTTTGCGCGGATGTGACGTATATTTTCCCCACAAACAACATTGTTTTTAAGCGAAACCTGAATGTTTGTTCAGAATCAGTAACAAAATCGATTCCACTAATTTTCACACCATGCTATTTTGAAACCGGCATGTCCTAGAACCAAAAATTCGAAGACATGTGAAATCCACCAACCCGCACTGGGCCCGTGTGGTGGATTACAGCCCATTCCCTCTCTCAGAGAGGAGGCCTGAGTCCCAGCAGTGGGAACATTTAAAGGCTGATGATGATGATGATGATTCATTGAATAGTAACACATGCTAGATTTCCGCTAGCCTTTTGACTGCTGTGTTTATTCCGCCAGGTTCACAAATCAACAACCAAATACTGCAGCTTGTCAACTCTTCTGTCACTCATGTGAATTGAAGAGCTAAACGAGATGGAATACCCAGTCGCAAACACACGACCCTGGCGAAGATGACACACAAACACTCGTCGATCCAATCCGAAGCAAGCGGTTAAAGTAAATAAATAAAAATATGTTTATGGTTGCTAAGACCGATACTGACCTCCTTAACAGTAGCGACGATGGTGGTGTCATCTTCGATTATGTGGTCCATGGCACGAGGCTGACAGCCCAGCGGTACTGACACATCAGTGTACGTCGGTACCTCACCTAAAAACACACTATCACTGTTGAAATCTTATTTATTTATTTAATTTACTACAGCCACAAATCAAAGCCATTGTACATAAAAGGATTTTTTTTGATAACAATAGGAACTAATGCACATGCAATTTTTTTTATTACTGATAGACTCGCGTTTGACCACAATCTCACCTGATGGTAAGCGATGACGTGGCCGACGATGAAGCACGCTTGCCTAGAAGTAACCTATTCATATCGATGCCGCACGTGAGTAGAGAGCCGTCCTTGCTGGCTCGCATGCCGTTACAAGTGATGACATAGTTTACCTTCGGCCTGAGGCGCGGCTCGCCGCAGCGTGTCGTCGATGCCGCACGTGAGTAGAGAGCCGTCCTTGCTGGCTCGCATGCCGTTACAAGTGATGACATAGTTTACCTTCGGCCTGAGGCGCGGCTCGCCGCAGCGTGTCGTCGATGCCGCACGTGAGTAGAGAGCCGTCCTTGCTGGCTCGCATGCCGTTACAAGTGATGACATAGTTTACCTTCGGCCTGAGGCGCGGCTCGCCGCAGCGTGTCGTCGATGCCGCACGTGAGTAGAGAGCCGTCCTTGCTGGCTCGCATGCCGTTACAAGTGATGACATAGTTTACCTTCGGCCTGAGGCGCGGCTCGCCGCAGCGTGTCGTCGATGCCGCACGTGAGTAGAGAGCCGTCCTTGCTGGCTCGCATGCCGTTACAAGTGATGACATAGTTTACCTTCGGCCTGAGGCGCGGCTCGCCGCAGCGTGTCGTCGATGCCGCACGTGAGTAGAGAGCCGTCCTTGCTGGCTCGCATGCCGTTACAAGTGATGACATAGTTTACCTTCGGCCTGAGGCGCGGCTCGCCGCAGCGTGTCGTCGATGCCGCACGTGAGTAGAGAGCCGTCCTTGCTGGCTCGCATGCCGTTACAAGTGATGACATAGTTTACCTTCGGCCTGAGGCGCGGCTCGCCGCAGCGTGTCGTCGATGCCGCACGTGAGTAGAGAGCCGTCCTTGCTGGCTCGCATGCCGTTAACTTGGTTACCGTGACCTTGACCCAGGATGTGACGACCTTCGCCTGAAAAAATGAAATTACTTCAGTTGTTCATAGATCATCATCATTCATAAATGAGAGCGTAAAAAAAAGCTGGTATTTTTACATTATTTTGCTAAACCAGAACGAATGAACAAGTTTACTAATTGTAATGAAGATTTTCAGATAAATTCTCAGTACCAATTGGCGCCACGTAGCCGAGTGTGTTCTACTTTTAAAAAAGTATACATGACGTTGACGTCTAACTTATGTCATTAAAGGCGAAAAAGCGGGGATCGCTTCAAGGATTGCACTCCCCGCCCCCGCCTCTCGCTTCATACCACTAAAGAGACCCAATATTTCACTTCTGCGCAACTGGAAGACAGCGCTCAAGAGCCGTGCCGATATCTGTAAAAGCTAATCCTATCTTAAACCTCGCAGATACCAGTGTACCGAATACGGAACACCTCGTACCAGCGATCTTAAACCTTGTTTCTACGTAATAAGGTTTAAGTTATCTGGTACCGAGGTGTACCGAATTCGGTACACTTGTGCTTGAGAGTTAAAAAGAAAATACTCACCAGTTTCAACATTCCAAGCAGTAATGCAGCCATCATGGCTAGCCGTGTACACAGTGTGCCTGTCTGGATGCAGCGTTAGGCAAGTGATGGGCTTGTTATGACCCATCAGCACTTGTAATGGCTTGTCAGGGTTCTCCACGTCCAAGTAATTGATGACTCCTGAGAGGGACACGGAGAGGAGGTGCTTGCCTTGCCAGAGGCAGGATACCTGCGGAAGATATTGTTTTTATAATCATTTAAAGGACACGGTCCATTGTACGCGGCATATACATAAGTTGAACTAAAATGGCGATCGACTATCAATGCGCAGTAACTGATTTTCGGATCACATGGGTCTATTACACCACTCGATATCCAGACCGGTCTTAGTCGACTTCGCGTAGTGTAATAAGGGTCAGACTGTCTTATTCGGCATTAAACTTTCAGACTGTGTATCGTGTGCGGAATATCGAGAGGTATAATAGACGCTTCAATCGAAGTGCGGCACAGTGGGGACCTATGCGTAACTATAGCAACGACGGCTATTTTAAAATAATTTTATTATTATTATTTAACTTCGATTGAGACCCGAAAATCTGTTACTGTGCACCGATGGTCGATCGCCATTTTGGCTTAACTTATATGCCGCATATTGTACTTTATGCTATGTCTTTAGATGGACAGCAGGTCTAAAAAGGCCATTTTTGTAGAATCATAATATGAATCATATTTTTTTATACGGCAATATTTACAAGGAATATGATTCTAATATGCAGTGAATTGAGTATGATTCGACTAATTTGTGCAAACATTTTACGAACATTAGAAGAATTGCTTATGATCTGCTAGGAATTCGGAATATGATTTAATCTAGATGAATTGCTCATGTGACGTTTTTAATTCCGTAGTTCTATTGTTTATCATTAGAATATTATATGAATATACTATACTTCAAAAAATGTCACAAGAAAACCTATAATAACCAAAAAAAGGAATAGTACCTGCTGGTTCTCGACAGCGGTGCCCATATTGAACAGGACGGTCCGCTCGCGGCTCTCCACGTCCCAGATGGCGCACGTTTTGTCCCCGGAGCACGACAGCAGCTGCTTGCCGTCGGGGGACCACGAGATGCCGTACACGCCGCCCTTGTGCGCCGGAGACCCAATCTGAGGACAAATAAGACAAATTTAAAGAACTCACTTGTTAAATATTACTTTTTTTCATTGGGTTACGCATCGTAAG
The DNA here is from genome assembly GCA_958295575.1 of Leucania comma. Classification (NCBI taxonomy): domain Eukaryota; kingdom Metazoa; phylum Arthropoda; class Insecta; order Lepidoptera; family Noctuidae; genus Leucania; species Leucania comma. The sequence continues at coordinate 3,466,851 of OY282484.1, forward strand.
CGCAACTTAGAGCATAAAGATTAACGTTGATATACATAGGACAATGACCAAAAGTAGTACCAAAAAGTGACAGATTTTTTGCCTCAAGATCAATTTTTTTTATTTATCGCTACTATTATATTTATTTACGATATTACGCATTATGGATTTGATTCATAAACAGGGAATTAAATTTAAAATAGACCTATATTTTAAATATAATTCTTTTAATCCCCTTTACATGATCACACAATTGGTTATAGAGATGTAGAAACAATAAAATTATGTTTTTTTTTTTTTGTAAATTATTCCTTAGTTTTGTAGCAAAGTAACCTGGCGATTTCACTGATTTTGAAAAGAAGACAACCTGAAAATGAATGAATGAAGAAAGAAATGCTGTTATATATTTTGCTTGATAAAAAATATACTACTTTTTTAATTATGTCAATCGGAGCCAAACAATTTTTTTAAACATGATTTCTTTCAAAACAGTTGTTCCTGCTGATAGTTACTTAGCACAAAAACAATTCTAGTTTAGTAAATACTAGTAAGAACTTATCAGCGCAAGGCCTATTTGGTAGATGACTCATTCCCTGTCTTAGAGAGGAGGCGTGAATCCCAGAATTGGGAACATTATAAGGCTCATTATGCTATAATATTATGTAAGAACTGACCTCTCCCTTAAGTTCAGAGGTAGCACCATCAAACAAGAAGATCTTGCCGTCGAAGCCAGCCGACGCGAAGAGGCTGCCATCGGGACTGTAGCGGACTGCCTGAGCGAATCGGGTGTGTTCCTGTAGAACAAACATCAAATTAAATATTAAATCATTCCTCCCGATCGAATTTCGATCACGGTGGCCAATCGCGACAGAGATTAGCCAAGTACGTAGGAGATATTATAGTGCACGAGTGCGTGCGCAAACACAGGAGCACTCTCTGTTCCTTTACTCCCATAGTCCGATGGGACGGTAAACCCACGCGAGCAGAAGATCAACATTCATTATACGTACAGCTAACAGCAGAGAGCATTGGTGGCCGAGTGGTAACGGACCGATTTACGGGTTGTATATCGCGGGTTCAAACCCAGTCAGGCGCATTACTTTATGTAATTAATTTCATCATCATTGCTCTCAAAACGGTGAAGGAAAACATCGTGAGGAAACCGGCACGTCCTAGAACCAAAAATTCACCAACCCGCACTGGTCTACACTGTCCTTACATAATTATTAATACTGTAATTTAGAAATATTGTACAACAAACCATTTTTTTTTAAAGAGTAACCATGGAGTTTCTTGCCAGTTCTTCTCCATTGGAAACGACCAAGTTGGAACCGTGCACTAGTTTCTGACGTTTTATAAGTGCCCATGTGGGCCTATATGAAATAAAAACATTTTGACTTTGACTTGACTTTGCCCGCGTGTTGGATTACGGCCCAGTCCCTTTTTAAGAGAGGAGGCCTGAGTCCCAGCAGTGGGAGCGTTAAAAAGGCTGATAATGATGATAATGACAGCTAACAGCGCATTCACGAACTCTACTTCTGAGCATAATGAATGTGTTCCCAAACATATGCGATATAAATGCATATAGGTGGGATGTACAACATGTACCGGTAGCGCATCGCCGTACGGCTGGTGGTCCGATGATGGAACGGTCAAGTTGAGGTGACATTTAGTCCCTTAATTATCATTTACATGTTTGGTATGGTAGCAAGACCTCACCTGCTTAGTACACTTAAACTTGAAGGGTGGTCCCTCGAAAACGGCCAGGGTGTTGTCTTCCGAAGCGGTCACGATACGGAACGGCCTCGACGGCTTGAAGTCCACAGAGTTAATAGGCTTCGACTGGCCGCTGATCTCTCCCACTGAAGTGCCTGTCTCTGACATGAAGACGTGGCCGAATCTGAAAAGATAAATGTCAAGACGATTATTTATTTCTGTACTAGCTGATGCCTCACATCTTCGAACGTGCCAGATTCATAAAACAGCACAAAATTTCAAATTTTTTATTTGAGCGGAAGCCTACTCATTTTTCAAAGATAAATGTAAAATGCCTAAGTTACTACTAGTCAGCTATCTACTAGTGTAAGTTCCGTCAAAATTGGTCCAGCCGTTTCAGAGTAGCCGGAACAAACGAACAGACAGACGAAAATTTAATAAATTGAATTTTTATTAACAAATTATAAATTTTGAAACAGTTACCCCAGCTGAAATCGGTTATTTTTAAGCACGCCCACACAGAGAAGCGGTTATTATGGGTCTCACATAAAAGTGTGAAAATGTTTTCAGAAAAGAACAAAAAATTAATAGTAAAATAAGTTTTATTTTGTTTTCATTCTAATTTATTTTACTTAGTGCTGCTTGTTCTAAATATACTATAGGTGTTCAATAGTAGCACATTTTAAAGTTAATTTTATTATAGTGACGTCATAAAAAAAAGTTATCAAAAATCTGCATCACGGTCGTGTAGACAACACAATTAAAACTTGTCACTGCTCACCGACCGTAACTGTGATGGAGCTAATCAGTGCATCAATTTCGTATCACAATATTCACAATACATTTAACAAGTTTTGAATTTCCGGTGCAAGTAACCTTGAACTGTAGTAAAATTGAAGTTAAAAAACCTTGGACTAACTGGCGTGTTTCACGATGTCCCCTCCTTTATAGAATGGAGGGGGTGTCTTTTTTAATTACATAAACCAGTGCTTGTCTGCGATCCTACTTGATAGTAAGCAGAGATGCAATTTTTCAATGCATTTTCTTTTTTTTTATAGGTTTGAAACGACGTCATTCCGTTTATGAGGCCCTTTATGCAGATGTGAAATTCACAATTTCTATGTGAAAAATCACGCGACAGAAGGCAGTATAGTACGTGGCAAATAAGTTGAACCCGTTGCTATTGTTACGCGCAAGCCCCACTCTGATTGAGACCCAAAATTGGTTACTGCGGATTCAAAGTCGACCGCCATGATGGTGCAACTTGTGTTCCGAGTATTATACCCACTAGGGTCAATACATATTATACATATTGTCATAAATCAATTCTAACCGCAACAAAAACTGCACCATGTCGAAGCCTACTGGGGTCATGGGTTAGTTCCGAAAGGAATGCTCGGCCCCGGCACGATAGGCTACGTAGGAACGGGGTAGGTTTTTAGTCAGTAAGAGTCTGACACTACTTCCCGCTCCGCCCAAGGGCGGGATTTGTCATTGGATGATTTTACCTACCATAAAAAAAAAAAAAAAAAAACCATGCTCCTAGCTATTACGGTTCATAATCGCAAAACAAACATACCTCTCTCGGCCTTCACCGACAGCGACCATGCGCTGGTTGTCGGCACTCCACGCGATGTCCTTGATCGGACCTCCGATTGGCTGGAACTCATTCTTGAGGATGTGTTCCTTGTTCACGGTATCCCAAATGCGAATCTTACCGGATGCATCTGTAATGGAATTGTTTGATGTGTTAAGAGATGGGCAAAAATACTACTAAGGTACGTTTGGACTACTACATAAATGTCAGACTGTTTGTCTGAATGAATGTAATGTCTGTACTGTTTACACTTGGTACGGAATTTTTGTGTCTGAGTGGTGTCTATTAGTAAGTGTACGGAAATTGTGTCCGAACTGTTCACAAGAAAATAGTTACTGATGCTCGGTCAGGATGGATAAACGTTGTGCAGCTGCAGTGTATTGAAAATGTCAAATTTGTTCGAAAATTTTTTAACGACACTAGACACTCGGACACAACGTGTTCACACACCGGTTGATGCGACACACTAATTATCGTGTCACAATATTTATTTTTCAATTAGAGACACTGGTGTTCATACAGAGACACTCGATGTATACACTGCGTGTACGGAGTATAGTGTCGTAGTAAACGATGGCTTTCACGCTATAATGCGTAAGAAAGTGGCGTCATTATTTCAAAGACTGCGCGGTAGCACCAACAGCATTTTGAAAATGATAGCATCCCGTCACGACTGTCCCATACAGGCACACTGGGTGGAAATAGTTACGGGAAAATTAAATTGATACTGCCAAAATTTATTATGTACCTACTAACATACACCTTAAGAATATTGTTACTAACACTATTAATATAGATTTAAGAATATTGTTACTAACATTCATATGGATCAGAGTCCGAAATAAATTGATATTATTATTATTATTATTTATTCGTAGCTTTACAGAAACTAGTGTCAGATCTACTTTCTTTCCTAAGGTTAGGAGTTGATGGTAAATGAAACTAGTGACTGCCAGAATAATACTAAATTATATTTCATAGGATAGTGCATCTAAATAGTAATACAGATCTTAATTCATTATTTCCCAAGAGGACGCCGGCGTCCGTACACCTATTGTCTTTCTATTGTGTCTCTAATTACGGTATTCAACAGTACAGTAGGTACTTTTTATTTAACCGACTTCAAAAAAAAGGAAGAGGTTCTCAATTCGGTTGTATTATGTTTGTTACCTCAGAATTCCGTCGTTTATGGACCGATTTGCAATTTTTTTTTGTGCTTGAAAGGATATGCTTCCAGCTTGGTCCCATTTTTTCAAAACACAGTTCTGATGGTGGGATCCATGAGGAATCGAGGGAACTCCTCAAATATCATATGCAACCATATGGCGATTTTGGTGCATTTACAGTCAAAAAGTAACATTTGATGAAGTGGAACTGATGAAGAAGACCAGAAATGGGAACTCATGGCCTGTACCAAGCCCCGGCGCGAGAGATCGCTGTCGCCGATCGCCCCCACGACACGACGGTGCTCTGCCCAAGCGGGGCACACCTCTACCGTATAAGTAGCTATTCAATACAACCCTCACAGGGTTAGAAAGAAAGGTTACATAGATGTAATTAAATTTCTACATTCACGTGAGGAAAGTTACTGGCAGAAGCTTATTTACAAATTCTTTATTTACATTTGCCAATATTCCATTAAGACAATATAAACATAAGCGGATTTGCCATGTTTCTCAGTATTAATACGGCTAGTAATCAATAACTCGTTCGTGTTTTATCTGATTAGTAAGTTATTATAAATAAATCGAGATAACGCTTGGCATTGACATTGAAGTGGGAGTGTAAGCAGCAAAAGTAATGCGACGAGAATAGAAAAGATTATTTATAGCTGAATAACGTAATTATTGGCCATAATACTCGGGCCAAATTACAGCTAGAACTACATTGGGCACCCGTAGGCCACGTACACCAATCTGGGCGCGTCGGTTACCATACATTGCAGCTCCGCTCATATATTGTCGCAACTCAAAATTCAAATTATTGACAAAAACCGGCCAAGTGCGGTTCGGACTAAAAAAAAAAAAACAAAAAAAAAATTGGTGGAGCTCTCATACAAACGAGAGCCCCCCTTATTTTATTTTTATTTTATTATTTATTATTAAAGTAAATATACAATTAAGTATTTTGTGATATTTCAAGAGCCAGACAGACGGACAGACAACGAAGTCTTAGTAATAGGGTCCCATTTTTACCCTTTGGATACGGAATGTGACACTGTGACACAACATATAAATAAATAAAAATGGGTCACCTATGGGCAAATAATTTAACTACAAATATGATTTATAATTAACCGAGCTTAAAGTATGATGAATTCTGAAATTAATAGCATTATTATCAGCAAATTAAGTAAAAAAACATTCCATGAGTTGTGACAATATTTGTTCCATACAAAAGTTCGCCTTTATTATGATGTGATTTCGCCTCGTTCTATGAAGAAGTAATGCTAGCAACGGAGGCGGCGGCACGCGTGAGGGATCGGACGTCCTCACACCCAGCGGCCACCCTCATGACCCCAACTTTCAACCACCGTAAGCGCGGGCTTTCAGGTGGCGAACAACGGGTAGCTGACCGTCCAGCCGTTCGGTAACAGCAGCATTGCTGGGACTTTGTGATGTCCGTTCCGTCGAGAAAAAGGAGTTACGATAGAATAGAAGATAAAAACGTGTTTCGCTAACCCCAAATAAAACGGGACAAGGGAAGGAAGAAAATGAGTACATTTATTATTCATCGATTCGAATAAGCATAGTTGAAGAACGTTAAAATAACGTCATTTTGACTCACAACTTACAACTTTTCAAGACCTTCTACGTTTAAAGGATAAACGCTATAATCGTATTTAAATGATGCCCACGACCATAAGAAAACTCGCCTCGACATTTACTTGTGTATGTAGGTGAACCACACATGTTTTTACGATGTTATCGCACGCTAAATTGCGTGCATCAATGTATTAAGCCACGGCAATGGGATTGACGCGAAATCTTTATCGTTGGACGGGCCCAGATTGTTATACGCAATTTTCTATCTATTTTGGTGCCCGGTCAATGGCGACAAACTCGCCCCGTATCAATCAATCTCGACTAGCCTTTTTGCAAATAAGTTGTGGTTAGTTTGTAATCTAACTAAATGCAGTTGAAAGCATATTTTTAGATAGAGCAACTGCTTTTAATACCACGTCATTAGCTAATCTAGCAGGTAAACTTCGGCCCGATATAATATAGGTACAAATCTCACAGATCTAAAGGGCGATACTGCCTCGTGAAATCAGGACGTCTTCCAGTAGTCAAAATTAGCCCATAATATCTTATGAAGTGTCAACATAATGTAGAAAATCGGACTTAGTAAATACAACGTGGATGTAGACTCATAGTTTAAATCTGGAATGATTCGCTAGCCGGCTGGCATGGCGCCAAGCAGTGCTATTATACCAGAAATCATAATGTTTTAGTTACGAATGTTTTCATAATCCTGGTGATGGCATACTACTTACATGTTTTGGAGAAGTGTTACATAAGTCTGCGGTTTTATTGGTGTTTAATTATTTTCTTTGTGATTTAAATTGGTCGGTTTTCTTCTCGATGTTTTTGGAGATGGGATTTTGATTGATAGAATTTCACAGGTTTTTGATTTCCGAATAATAAAAAACCGGCGATGTGGTAGGGCCAGAAGGAAATTGCGTGACCAATTGGGCTCTCAAAAGGCCCAATTTATATAAAGACCAAAAAAAAATATTTCTTATACGAAAGAAACGCTCCTTCAACGATAGCTTCATGTCAGTGATTTATTGATGCCTAGGGCTTGCGACATACCCAAATATTTATAGGTTTCGGTTGGAGAGAGGGATCTCAGGCTTATGGATTTCATTAGTTGATTGCCCACGGATTCCACAACCTCCCCTCGCTTTACGCTGACTGCACATTTGTCCACACCAAACTCTATCCTGATGGCACTAGTGAAGGTTTCAGTTACCTTCAGTAGCACTACCAGTTAATAATCCATGTAAAGGAGGTGAGATATAACCTAACCACCTCTCTTCAACCGGTAGCCTAGACCTGAATTCTCCAGCAGAGTGCTTAGAGGGTTCAAGGCTAGGCAAAACCGAAGCGGCCTCAAACGATCACCCTGGAATATACCTCGCTTGATCCTTACAGGTTCGCTATTCCTCTGGATGTCGTCTTCTTGGATAGCGGAGGGCCGTCCTGTATTGCCTCATACACGACATGAGGAAGGTGCGTAGAGTTATATCAATTTTATATAATTCTAGCGTGCTCATGAGCCATGTATGAGGAACAAAGTCATAGACCTGCTTATAATCTATCCAACATGTCGACAGATCCTTTCGGGAACGTAAAACTTGTTGGCTAATAGTCACTTCAATGAGGAGCAGCTTCTTAGTATCACGGGACCCTGTCCTAAATCCATTTTGAGAAGGATGATTTTTATAATTATTATTAGTTTAACTATTGCCAGAAAGAACCTAATACTAGCTAAGGCCATAGAAAAATGGTAGAAAGTGAGGCCTTTGCCCTTTAAACTGACACAAAGCTCAATAAAAAAAAAACCGGCCAAGAGCGAGTCGGGGTCCCCCACGAAGGGAACATTTTATCTATAAAACTATTTTTATAAATACACAATTTATTTTATTCTGCTTTTAGTATGTGTTGTTAAAACGGCAACAGAAATACATCATCATCGTTACTGTGCTTCCTGATCCTGCTTCTCACTCCAATGGCATCATATCAGCAATGGGTAGCACGCTGTCTGATCGTCCGGTAACCGACCGGACCGAACCCAAATCGTCGACAGCGCGTATTGTTCCCGCGCGCCTCAAGGAGCTGTCAGCAAACTGTAGAGGCCCAGCCTGCTAGCTGCAGGCAGGCAGGGTCGAAGCCTGCTGGGGTCATGAGTCAGTTTACGAAAGGAATATCCGGCCCCGGCACGATAGGCAACGAAGGAACGGGGTAGGTTTTTAGTCAGTAAGAGTCTGACACTACTTCCCGCTCCGCCCAAGGGCGCGATTTGTCATTGGATGATTTTACCTACCATCAAAAAAAAAACTGTGAAACTTTCAACTGTCTAGCTATCACTGTTGATGAGACTATACAGCTTGGGGACAGACAGGGGGATAGCGGAGTATTAGCAATAGGGTTACGCGTTTGTACCTTTTGGACTCGAAACCCTAAAAAGAGTAACTACAGAGTTTCTTAAAAAAAAAAAACTAACAATAATGTCACCCAAATTCTTTCGTAACACTGATGTAGCAGCGGATTATAATTTAAACATTTCATTCGCGATTTCGCAACGACAAACTAAACAAATGCACTACATAATGGAGATGTACTATAAACTGTGTAAGTATTTGCAGACTTATCTAGTCCATACCACGATCTAGATAGTTGTATTGCTACTGCAATCTTCCGTTATAATTCCGTAATGCTTTGATATATAATCGCAAAACGGAATCGATTTGAATCGCACGACATTTTCAAAGATTTTATCAAGAAGCATTTCATTATGTTACTTATAAAGGTACCTATAGCAGAGTGTGTTTAGGAGTAAAAGGAATGTAATGTCTTATCGCAAAGGGCATCGTCTCCGAAGTAACCTTTAGCTGAACTATTGAGTTGTAAATAAAACTTTTACATCCAGAGGCGAGTCACCCGGCATTTTTTTTAAACGGTATAAAACAGCGATTGACTGCGGTCCCACCTGATGGCAGCAGTAGTGACGCAGTCGTTGAAGGTGAAGGGCACTAGTTTATTAAGAGCCTTTACACTTTAACCTTGAAGACTGAATTACCATGGGATGAGACCGGAGCAGGCAAATTGTTCCAGGCCGTCACTTTTCTTCTGCGGGGTATATACAAGATTCTTCTGGTATGAGAAAAATCCTGAACATGCCCTGCAGTAAAAGTATTTTTTTTTTAGATGCGTGAACTTTTGCTGTCTAAAACCTCCTATGGTACTTCAGTTGCCCTTTACGTTCAAGGGCCATGATCACACTCTCTCAACATTACCGTGACCCAATCAGCATGCATTAAGGCAGTTTGGTTTTTTCAGACTAACTTTTTACTTTGAAGTCCAGACCGTGTACCATGATGTTCTAAAACGTCAGTTTTCCAAACGAGAAAAAGGGACGGGACTATAACAGCCCATTCACGACTTCGAGCCGGCGAGCGGCGCGGCGAGCTGGGCGATATTGGTAGGCGATTGGTCACAGATACCTACCCGCTCGCCGCGCCGCCCGCCGGTAAGACCGAAGTCGTGAATGGGCTGTTATAACTGTATAGTTCCATCCCCCTTTCTCGCTCGCATGACCGACCTTTTAACATGTCATGGTAAGGCCCCAGGTTTTACTCGCCTACTACGATGTCTGTAACATATTTCAAAAGTGCCTCGTACTATCAAAGACTGACCACCGCTTAGTTCATTTTTGCTTGCACTCGAAACAAAAACTTCAAAGGGTTTGGTTTGGCGCCACGCAGTAGAATTCAAGCGATTTTTTTTTCTAAATGACCGCGATGGTACATATGAATTCAATAAGTCACATTGGCACTTCTACAGTTTTTAACCCACACACTGCAGCATGAAAAGCGATGTCTTAAACACTCGTCACCCTTTTATAAAAATACAACTATTAAATAACGGTAAAATTACAACAAAAAGTCGACATCTGAAACGCTATCAGACAACAACTACATAAAAAACCGTCCGTAAAGAATTTAAAACTCAGTCAAAGAGAAAATCGAGCTAAAAACCTTGGCAACAATCTAGAATTAATTAACCACAAAAAAAAAAGTATACTACCAGGAGTTCTTTCACCTTCTAAATATTTTTAAATGAGACATTTGTTTATTTTCTAACGACTCGGTAACAAGTAAACGAAGCGTCACAAATTTTGGCAGACCATTCATTTGTTTGACGAACTGTACCTCTACCATGAGTTTTAAGCAATAGTATTCGTCGCTACTCGATATCGACGCCGTAAATATTTTGTATGGCAAATTTTGCAGCGCCTCTAGCGGTCACTTGCAGAACAAAAATTTGCCATACAAAATATTTACGGCGTCGATATCGAGTAGCGACGAATACTATTGTTAAAACTCATGGTAGAGGTACTGTTCTTATGCCACAATAGTTGGTAGTTAAATTGTTATTGGACGTGCGAAGTTGGGTAATAAATGACTTTAGAGAACAAATTGCGCGCGAATTTGCGAAGTATTGTTTCAACAAAGGCAGCATCTGTATTTCTGATCTGATCTGAATCCTGAAGCGTGAATAACACCCATTTCTCTAGTCCCATGTCACAGAAACCAGGCAGAAATTTTAATTTCTGCCTGATGATTTCTCAGAGCTGAAAACCTTACGCAGATCAGATCCTCATCGGACAAGACAGTTTCATGAAGTACCTGTTTCGGATTCGGCGTGAAAGAACACTCGGATGTCACCATTATTCGGATCACCGGGTGGATACGGTGTAGCATATGTTGGAAGTCTGTCTCACTTAGTCAGAGTACCACTAAGGCCTGTCATCCAGTCCTGGTTCAGATCATGGTCTGGTGCAAGGGAGAATTGGAAGCGGGCACCTTCTTTATGCAGTGTAGCACGTGCCAGCCGCTACCGCAGGAGTGACGGGCATCGAGAGTTGTAGGGCGATTACCGGCCACTGTAGGCGCAAACTTGCAGAGTACAGACGGTGAACAATGGGTGGCTCATTGTCTGGCCGTTCCCTAAGGACCAAGACCAAGTCGACGGCGTATTGTGTTCCACGCGCGCCTCAAAGAAATGTCTGTAAACTGGACGGAGCCAAGTAGGGCCGATGCCTGTTAAGGCTGTGGGATTGTGCAGAAGATTTACCGTGGCCCTGGAAGGCAACTGAAGGAATACAAGAGGGTTTTGGTCCGTAAAAGTGTGACACTCCCTCCCTCTTCACCCAGAGCGATAGATGTTATGTTATGTATATCTCAAAAAAAAAAACCTGATAATTTAAAAACCCTTCTTATGAAACCGATGAACCAACAAGGAAGTTGCTTCATCGGTTTCTTTTATAATCACGATGTTCATGGCTAAAGCGACGTGGTGACTAACTACTATCACAGCAAAAGACTTCTGAGAGATTTCCTTTTAAGTTTCTATAATTATTTTGCGATAAATTGATTACTATTCGATGATTCATTTCAAGTGGCACACTTTCTCGACATAGAAAGCAACGTCAGCATCCAATCCCTTGTTCATCAGTCACAAACCTCATGCTGTTTGGTTGTATTTTAACAATTCAACAGTTTAATATTTTTAAATTATTTACACCGTCAATAAGGCGAATTTATTTCGTTTCGTAGTTATCATCCTTTAGATGGTAATTATGCAATTGGGTTGTTGCTGTCTGTCGCGCAAATTGTCAGAGTTTATAAGAAGCAAACCCGAAAATGTAACGATTGAATTATAGTTGGGTATGCATATATTGCCAGGCCTATGTTCAACAGTGGACGTCTTTTGGCTGAAATGATGATGATGATGCATATATTGCCATGGGGTTACGCGCAGCTGCCCATTTTGACTGAGACCCGAAAATCGGGGTAGCAAATGGTTCAACTTATTTAACGCGTACTATATTGAGGCTTAATGGTTTTTTATTATTATTTATATCAAAAAGTGACATCGTCCAAAATCGTAGATAGAAAAAGTTTCAAATCCATTCAATATTAAGTTAGAAATTCTTCAAAAATAAACATGCTAAAGTGACCATACGGATGTTATGACCATTGGAGTTAACCATGGATGCCAATTACAAAAGTGGAAAAGTATATCACCTGAATAATTGAAAAGTTGATCATGTACGTGCAGAATCATAGGGACAGCTCATATCAATCGAGTTTCTAATAGTGCTTTACACTTGGGCCCGGCCTCGGCCAATCGCCATCCCTTACCATTGTGTAAACGGGGAAACCCCATTTATGCAATGGCGATTGGCCAAGACTAGGCCCGCGTGTAAACACACCATAAAAGAATCACTTATCTCATTACCAGAGGTCGGAGTAGGTAGATTGATTTTATATACTTGCGTCAAAATATTATAATATGGACATGCCATTTTATCCATAATGTGCGGGAAGTACCGAAAAAAGTTCCGGGATTGGAATTATGGACTAAAATAAAATAAAGCGTCATACTGTCAAGCGTCATTTCTAATTCAACAGTAAGGGACAAAATACGGTGAAACTATTCCAAGGTATTTTTGTATAAAATAAAATACTGATTGATTTCTTTCACCATTAGCTAACACAGAACACTGGCAGCGTAGATTGATATTATTAATACGTTTTTCACCTTAAACACAAATTCGTGCTCATTTCAAAATTCCGGAACAAATATCACAATAAATATGAAGTTCCGGTATTTTGGAGGCATATCCATATTATCCTCTACGTTTGACGTCAACGACCTTAAATGAATCTACCTACTCCGACCTCTGCTCATTACGAAAAAAGTTCACAGTAGTGAAACCTTTTTCATTGGGAGTGCCTTTATCAGTTTGAGATATAATGAATCATATACAAGATAAATATCGAAGACTATTAATATGAGTCACTATCAGTTACATAAATAAAATTGTTTCATTGCTATGTCACTCAAAGTCAATGCCAAGTTAGTAAATGGAAAAAAGAAATGACATTTTGATTTACTTCACCGAAGTATAGTACGCGGCAAATAAGTTGAACCCGTTGGTATGGCTACACGCAGCCCCTCACCTCGATTGGGACCCGAAAATCTGTTACTGGGCATTCAGGGTTGATTGTCATTTTGATTCAACTTATATTTCGCGTATTGTATCCTACTTCTAATTGGGGTTGATGAGATAGTCAGGGTCACAGGAATCCGCTGGATGTGAGATGCACAGGATCGGTCATTATGGGGACACTTGGGAGAGGTCCAACCGCGGACGTCTTTCGGCTGAATAGATGATGACTTCTAATATATTGTAAATTAGTTTCCTACATACTCCTGGTATATAAAGTATCCTACGTACAAATTTTTTCTAAATCTGTTCAACAGTTTCCATTCTGAAAGCTCTACTGCAACCCCACCTGATGGTAAGCAGTAACTCTATGGTTGATCTTAAATCATACTAGTTTATTAAGAGTCTATTCACTGTAGCCTTAAAGACCTAAATTAAAATTGGATGGGAAGACCACTCTTTTAGTGCCGGGAACATACAGTAATGTTTGTGTACCCACAGCTCGTCTCCTGAGCTGTAGATATATTGTTGACTTGTGTTCCCAGCACCCAACTAGCGAGTCCAATGTTTATAGATTTAGCAATCAGGGTACAAACCGGTTACTAGGTCCATGGTACGGAATATGTTTATCACAGTAGCAGTTACTTTAGGTAAATATAAATTCTGATTTTCATGTCCGCAAAGGCTGCCAAATTCTGGTAGAGTTTGGTGTGTCACAGTTTATTTTGACCATAATGAGATTAAAAGAAGTCTGAAACCTAATTGGGTAAAGTCGAAATTAGTGTTCAGACCCAAAGTACGGCTTCAATTTACGTGCTTAGTATCAAGTATACATAAATTAACTATGCGACACTGAAGAATTATTATCATGCCTGTTTCCACTAGAGCTGTATTTAATACATCCTAATCAAAACTGTTATGTTTATAGCCCATATAATTGGCACGACTCTGGGATAATACTTAGGTATTCTTGTTTCTTAATTACTCAAGCCCCAAGTGGACACTGGTTTCCGCACACCTATTGTCTTTCTATAGTGTCTCTAATTATGGTATTCTGAGGGTAATAGGTAAACCGGGAATCAGTGTCTTCTTGTATTGATATACAAGAAGACACTGATTCCTGTAACACAGTTGTTCCTACCTAGCATAGAAGTCAGGGCTGCAGGTACAGAATAAATTATCTTATCTCAATAAATTGGTTGACTTAATTGAATACCGTAATTATAGACACAATAGAGAGACAATAGGTGTGCGGACACCGGTGTCCTCTTGGGAATTAAAAACTGTACATTGATTAACAATTTTCATTCAGAGTATATTTACAGTACGGCTGACGGATCTTGGCGCGCCTGAAATTGGGCTCTGCGAACTTCTGCACTCAAAATATGCACACCAAATAAATTATTTATAAAAATTAATGCCATCGTCTATGACCATACTCACTTTTATAAACCAGATGTTGAAATACGTAAAATTCATAAATTCTAACAAGCTGGAGAAAGTGATGAATTTGTTAATTTTAAAGTTGTAAAAATTAAGTAAAATTCTAAGTGAAATTGTATATTACATGCATCGCTGAAGAAAAATAGAATTCATAACAGATAGTTCAGTGACACTAGCAAAAGAAAGTATTTTTTGTAGTCCATTTTCATGAAGTTTTTAGAACTTCATGAAAATGGAATTTTATTTAGCTTTATGTACAGCAGCTGAGATGACCAAGTTTTTAGTAAATAAATAATCAGTAAAGAACATTTATTACTATTAATAGAGTTGAGTAAACAAATAAGCCGATTATTGAGGAAAACTGATCCAAATACGTGCCTACCTGAATGCTTGAAATATAGTGTGTTTATTACAAAATATTATGAGTTGTGACTAATGAATTTTTACGTCATTCATACGTGACATAGAAGAGGAAGAGCATTCAAATGCTCCTAAATAAATAAATAAACTAAAATGTTTGGCAGCAACAAGTTTCACATTCTAGAATCAAAATCGTTATTATAGAAATGCATAACCTTACCTCCTGAAGAAATATAGAATCCACTCGGGGAGTATTTCGCGACATTCACTTGGCAAGAATGCTCAGTGTACGTATCTGCGATCGCGGGGTTCTCAATATCTCTTATGATAACGGAATTGCCATTGGTATACAGGAAGTTTCTGCCCTTCGGATCGCCGCCTAAAACTAGCGGTGTACCTCTCTGGGTCCTCGGTAAAGCCGCCCAAGTATATTCTGCGGACACAAAACCACACTATAAAACCACTGATCACTATTATTTTTATACACAGACTGATTTATCATCATGTTTCACCCGCAAGATACAACCACCACGCTGCCCCGTAAAAGATTCAAATTAGAACTTACTATGAGAATAAGACATTTTATAAACACTCTTTGCTAACTAATCACTAAACCGATAATGCTAAAACTACTGGTCACTCAGTACTTTTTATAATTTTTAGAGAAACACAGTCAGCCGCTATGTCCCATAGCATACCAAAAAAATGACGTACAATAATATTTTTTTGTAAAGTTGGCACAATTGTCGCTCATTGATATTACCATATATGGGCAGAGGAATACCGATCATTTTTTAATCATTTCTAATGTTTTACTGATGTTATTCTTTTATCCCTTAAGATTTTTATGGTATCTTTTAAAACCACCATCTTTTCACTGTTTGTGTAAATTAAGAAATATTTGCAAATCGATTTTTTGTTTTTGCTATAGGTAGTCGATTTCTTGTCTATGGAAAACTAAAACATGGAGCGAACCACTATTTGAAACCATAGTCTATGTTTGAATGAAACCAGTTTTAGAACGAAAAATTTTGATCGTAATCGCGTTCATTTCAGTTCATTTTCATTTCTATTTGTCAAAAATGCTACGAATGAGCTCGCTTCACCATGCGACGAAATTAATTTGAAATACAGTTTTTTGTGATATTTATTCGGTGTTTTAGTGTTTTACTTGAATGGGAAGAGTGATGCTTGCGTGTGGTACAATATATTTTCACAACAGAATTTCTTTTGTTGCTTTTTTCGGCTTTATTATTTGACACTTGTTTCCACGTGGTTCACGTCATATTCGGTCGACGTGTTAATTTTCTACATAGAATTTAAAGTTCTTGGTCGTAACTTATACAAGAAATGGAGTCGTTAAACATTTCGAAACTGAACCTGTACAGCGGAAGAAGTCGGGGCTCCCAGGACAACGGCGTGAAGTTTGAAAGGACTGAAGAAAAGTTCGAAACCAATGTAAGAAAATACCATGTGTTGTAAAATCATTTCAGTACTGTAAATGTTAAATAAAACAGTATCAAGTTTAATGCTGCTTTGTAGGTAAGGCTTCAGAAACTTGAATTCAAAACTGTGAAAGTATGTCGTCATAATTGCATGAGTTTCGATATCCCAAAATCAGATCATTTTTCATGACCAAATAAAGATGTCAATGATGTATTTGATATATCGTAAAAATAATTTTAGCGGGCCAGTGGTAAACTTCTAAGTTAGAAGTAAAAACATGGTTGTTTTGACTAGATGATGCAAACTCTGCAATGTGTAGGTACCAATATGATGACATAAAACAGCTGTTTTACTAAACATTTTGTTTTTGAAATTGAATTGATAGATAATGTTAAATGAATCCCAAGTTTGGTCTCATAGTTCTTTAAATAAAATTAAAACCTAAAAAAAACTGTTTTCTCAAGAGTGAAACTCTTTATGAAATTAAAAATAATAATAATTTGAACATAAAAGAAGGTGTTTATTTATAAGAAACAAAGAAAAATTTATATTTAAAACACATCAATTGCATTATGATTAAAAAATAATAATTAGGAGACATAATAACCATTAGTCCTATTCATGATTAGATTGTGAATTAATAGGTACTATTTACTTATGTTTATCATTTCCAAATAGACACCGCACAAATAATGACGAAAATATAGACAGTATTATTCTGTGATCACACTTAATTCATTATTCCCCGAGAGGACGCCGGCGTCCGCACACCTATTGTCTTTCTATTGTGTCTCTAATTACGGTATTCAACAGGTTAAAACTGTATTCTGACACTTACAAGTCACACAATTTATTTTACTATTGTAATATTACATTATTTCAATCACCAAAGTCTCTTTAAACTGTCAAGCCCCAAGCGGACAGCGGTGTCTGCTCAACTATTGTCTTTCTATTCTGTCTCTAATCATATATTTTTGAAATTCTCAGTTTTACTACTGTTATTGGTGAAAACCACATAAACATCTGTTCTTGAGTTTGTTGCAAACATACAGATATAGTGAGGGACTTTGTTTTATAATGTGCAATTAAGGTTGATTTTGCAATGTTAGCCTGTTTTAATACCCTTTATTAATTCATAGTGGAAATAAGAAATAGTAATTTTGTTGACACAAAAGGTAGGTAGAACTTAACGGTGAAAATAACAAAATAAAAAATCATCGCGCACATACAGATATTATTTTTTTCGTCATTATTTCAAGCTGATTTTTAAAAAAGAAAGCAGATATTCATGCGTGTTTGTACCCACATAAAATGTTACTGCTATCGACTTCACCCACTTGAAAAAATTGTGTCATGCTAACATAATCCTAAGATAATAAGTATCATATATGCTATTCCAGGATATATTCTACCTGTGTGCCAAATTTCATCTAAATCCATTCAGCCATTTGAGTCTAAATAAGTAACAAACATACAAGTACACACTCAGTAACTTTAACCTTTACAATATTAATGAGACAAATTTTTGTCTGGTTATTGTTGATGTATTGAAAAGTCATTTAGTGTATTAATATATCCAGTTTTATCAATTTAGGTGCATAGAATGTTCTTTGGTTCACTTCGCACTTGGTCCTGTATGGGCCATTGTTAGTGGGCCATGTCGGCTATAACCTTTGGTGGACTTATTCTAACCGGCCCACCTCTCTCCAAAGACTGATAAGGCTTCTCAGGTTTTTTAAGGCTTTTCCTTAGTTTCAAGAAGATAAAGAAACACAAGTCGTTTTATGTACACCTAGATATTTTTACGATAGTCTGGCAAGCTGCCATTATCCATGACTTTGCAATCTCTACACCCAATACATTGTGTCATTTAATCTTTTTTTTGCTGTTGTAAGGATTGGCCAGTGTCTATAATGCAATAGTAAGGATTGTACATTTAGCCAGTGTCTATACTCTACAAGTATAGGAAAATATCTGAAAACTTAATTTGTAGTTACGTCACAAAAAAAAAAACCTTTTTTTGCGATTCGGAAAAACTCGATTCGGGAGTTGAACTGTTTTCATAGCTAAGTTTGTACGGAACCCTCAGTGCGCGAGTCCGACTCGCACTTGCCCAGTGTTTTTTTTTTTCTGACAGAATAATATTGCTTAGGCCGGTTCTCATTTTAAACTATTACTTACTACAAACTTTTTGTTGCAGGCTCTCACAGACCAAGATGAAGAGTATCACTGTGAGTATAAAGAAGAAATTTGGAAGAACCTACTGGAACAAGAAGCTGAGAAACCAACCATCCACCTGCAATCACCACAGGTAAGTCCATTAATAACATCAGCCTTATAATGTTCCCACTGCTGGGACTCAGGTCTTCTCTCTAAGAGGGAATGGGCCGTAATCCACCACGCGGGCCCAAGGGCGGGATATGTCATTGGATGATTTTACCTACCATAAAAAAAAAACCACGCGGGCCCGATAAGGGTTGGTAGATGCAGAGGCGTAGCGTGGGCTAGTTTAGACGTGG
Source organism: Leucania comma (assembly GCA_958295575.1). Classification (NCBI taxonomy): domain Eukaryota; kingdom Metazoa; phylum Arthropoda; class Insecta; order Lepidoptera; family Noctuidae; genus Leucania; species Leucania comma. The sequence goes on from OY282484.1 coordinate 3,485,652, forward strand.
GAGAAGAGGCTTTAGCTAGGCCTTTTTGTTTCATAAATTCGAAAATGAGACAGCCACTGGCGTAACCCAGCGTTCAACCACATCGTCACTTACCATCAGGTGAAAAGTGATCAAAAGAGAGCCTATCTATTATGAAATAAACCCTCGTTCTTTAAGAAGCGAGGGCACGCGCGAGGCCTCTGGGTGCGAAGCCTTGGGCGAGGGCCTACATAATAATAATAATATAATAATAATAATATTCCACACCTATCACACAACGCCGTCTAGTCCCAAGCTAAGCAGAGCTTGTGTTATGGGTACTAGACAACTGATAAACATACTTTTATACATACATATTATAGATAAATTACACCCAGACACAGAACAAATGATTGCGCTCAGCACATAAATATTTGTCTTGGGTGGGAATTGAACCCACAACATCCGGCATAGCAGTCAGGTCCACTAACCACTAGACCAACAGGCCAGTCAAATCATCACATTTTTTTTAATTATTTATAGGCTCGCGTTTGACCACTAATTCACCTGATGGTAAGCGATGATGTGGCCGACGATGGAGCACGCTTGCCTAGAAGTAACCTATTCACTCTTGACTTAAAGACCCAGGTTCTAGCTATCAGGAAAGACAGACAACGGCAGGGAATTCCACTCCTTAGCTGTTCGCATAATGAATGTGTTCTCAAAACGCTTTGTACTTATGGGTGGAATCTCCACCATTAGTCAGTAAGAGTCTGACACTATTTCCCGCCCCACCCAAGGGCGGGATTTGTCATTGGATGATTTTACACAACGCCGTACGATGATGGATGTCACATGTTTCTGAATTCTCGTACCATTACATTAATTACTCATTAGAACATTACTTAATTGTAAACAAATAATTACTTAAATAATTATAAAGCTATTACTTATCACTGTTATAATGATTTGAGGTTTGATTACTACTTATATCATCAATTCATCAGCTATTTACCGGTGAAAGTCGCGTCGCAACCAGTCCAGCAGTTTCGAATATTTATTTATTCTTTAAACATAGCTTATAACATTTTTAAATATGTATTTAAAAGAAAAACACATTAAAAAAAACATTTAAAAGTATAAAAAATAGTGTCCCACCGGTATCGGGAACAGGGTCCAAGCTACAGGTCAGGGCTCCAGAGAAAGGAACCTCCTGACTATACGAGCCGTGTCCAGAAGTACCGCTTTCTGAATCCAGCCGCCTAACGAAAGCCTCCTAAGGTGTTGGTCAAGGCTATTGGCTATTAAGCCATTGGCTGAAACGACTATCGGTATAATGATCGCTGAATTCACTTCCCACATGTCGACAACCTCGCGAGCCAAGTCAATGTACTTAATTTAAGAATTTCATTATTATTACATTTATCGAATATATTTTCATTCGCATATAGTAAAAAAATGTTATTACAAACAGACATTTCAATTTTATTTATGACTAGCTTTTCCCCGCGGCTTCGCTCTACCCTACTCTACCCAACTCTACCCTACTCTTCCCTACCCTACACTTAAATGAGCAGGTTTTGGATTTTTATTTTATTGAACGGGATAAAATATCCTATGTCCGTCTCCTAGTTCTAAGCTACCTTCCCACCAATTTTCAGCCAAATCGGTTCAGCCGTTCTTGAGTTATAAATAGTGTAACTAACACGACTGTCTTTTATATTTATAGATGTATAGATTTATTGCGTTGTATGTAGAAACTCCTTGATGAGCACTTGATGTAATCAGTATTCAGATTTTATAATGATAATGCTTTGATTACATAAACATGACATACATGCACTTAAATGTTATTGTAAACAAATGTAACCAATGCATAAATGGAGTATTTACACTACATGGAAAGAAAGAAAAACATTTTATTGGGCATAGCTAGACACACACAATGCTGAAACTACATATAGACACGTAAAATTCATAAAATAAATTAAATTAAAACTAACATTGTGTCTCCCAGCTGCGCCAAATAGGTCCAGTTCAGCATAAATGCCAGACAAATACGAGGTGGTAGTTGCCTGACGCTGGTTTTCAACTGAACCTTATAACATTTGACTGGTCAGTAGCCCTGAGTGCTATGCCGGAGGTAGTGGGTTTAATTCCCACCCCAGACAAATGTTTTTGTGATGAGCATGATAATTTTTTCTTGACTGCAATCACACCTGATGGTAAGCAGTGATGCAATTGTTGATGGTGAGGGCTACTAGTTTATTCAGAGCCATGAAGACACCTAAATTATAAACGGGTCTGGGTTTCGATATCAGTTGTCTAGTACTCAGCACAAGCTCTGCTTAGTTTGGGACTAGATGGCGTTGTTTGAAAGTTGTGGAATATTATAAATTATTTATTAAAAAGCTATGCCAGCACCAAGGGTTTTGCATATCTAGTCAGGAAGGGATGCTTCTTATCTTAGACATCTTATTTTTTTTTCATAATAAAAGAATAAGGGAGACAGATACTCTGACTCAGCTTTAAGTTTTATTGTTATTGAATTGTATGACTCTTTTGTTCAGACAAGTACAGGTTTAGGCTTATTGTGAAATTTCTTGGAACGAATTATACCCTTGTCCAATGTTACTTGAGGTCCGCATTTTTTTTTTAAATTCAAGTTTTAGAAAAAAAGTAATTTGTTTTTTTTATGTTATCTCTACAAATCGATAATGTTTCATGTACCGGATAGACCCTCCACGGGATTAAAACGATCAAAATTGAACGGTGTACAATAAACTACTATATCTACACGTGATTAAAACAAAGACACAAGTAAAATCGATATGTACTTTACTAAATAATTAATTTCACCTTGCTGTGATACTTTCCACCTACTATGAACTATGGATGTAACGGAGAAGTGAAAGAAAGAAAGAATTAACATTTATTTGAGACTCGCACAGGACAAAAAAAAAAATATAATTACTTAATCTATAAATGCTTAACTTAAAATAAAAAAAGTGTTTAAAATAAATTTCGTTTATCGAAACCGGAGTCTGAGGCGCAGGTAGAAACATCAACTGAAACGACCGACAACTACCTACAGGTCATTGACTCGCTCAGCTGGTGTTTACTCAAAGAAATTAATTTCGTACATGCTTATATTAATTCGAGTTTTAGGAAAAAGTACTTAATTTTTTGTGAAACCGGAGTCTGAGGCAGATGAAGAAAAATCAATTGAAACACTACTAAAATTAATCAAAACATTGTTTATATAGATAAAAATGAAGCGAGAACTTACAATATGCTAAATACGAAAAAAAAAACTAGTCGGAGTAATCTAAAAAAGGCACGGGGAGGGAGGTTTCTCGCACGACAAGTCTAGTCTAGTTAAGTGTCTTCAGGGCTTTAGTGAATAGGCAAAATAAACTGTATAGGGTGACTGGTAATTAGTGAACGATACCTAAACACGTGATTGTAGTCATGATAACAAACAACTTTTACTATGGGACCAAACCTGAAATCGCAAAAAAAAATAGCAAAGTTCTATTTTGACTACTTACTACTTCTTTTTCACGATTTCAAATTTGGTCCCATACTAAAAGTTATTTGTTATCATGACTACAATCACGTGTTTAAGAATCGTTCACTAATTACCAGTTACCCTATATAGTACGCTTTATCATCGACTATTTCATCACTGCTTCTAGTTTAAATCATTTAAAAAAATATAAACTTGCTTGTTACCTACGATCCTATAACTTTGGATAAAATTTATTGGCATCGAAATCGGAGGTAAGTAAATCGGAAGTTCCGACCTTTTGGAATCGGAATTGAAAGCTATACTTAGGTAACGTTTTTGTTAAGAACCATAAGTATCACATTAGGTATGATAATAATATGTTTCACAATTCTAAATAATTGTAAGTGCCAAAGTCACCTATTGTATTGTGTTTACCAGTGAAAGAAAAAATCTGTACAAACAAGACCATTTAGAACAATAGCAGTTAGTTTCTATAAATTTTGTCATGTTTCTTGTTATTTATAATACCTTTGAAATTGCCGTTCTTTTTGTTTTATAAAAAATACAAACAAAAAAAAAAGCAATAAATACCTTATTTCGAAAAAAAGAATAACGTATAAGTCCTTTTAAAAAACGGCAATTTTATTGGCCTGAGGTTTAACTGCTGGTTTTGTAGAAATTTGGTACTGACAATGCAATCTAACAGAAATTCTTAAACCTTCGTGCTATTTACCAACTACCATCGTAAAACAATTCTAACGCAGATCCAGAATTTTTTTTAAAACTCGTTAGGTATATAGCAGGATTTCCGACATGTATGTCAATGCCCTTTATGTAAAATTTTAAAATTTATTTGTCTTCACATTCGTGTAATTTATTTCATCACTACTGCTCTCAGAAACGGTGAAGGAAAACATCGTAAGGAAACCGGCATGTCCTAGAACCAAAAGTTATTCTTCCAATGTGACTTCTATTCTACCAATCTGCGGATTAAGACCTATTCCTTCTCCTAGAGAGGAGGCCTGAGTCCCAGCTGTGGGAACATTAAAAGGCTGGTTATACTTATGCTATGGTTTACATAACAACACTCCAGACAGACAGACAAGGTCTTACATTCATCCGCGAACTCGTCACTAAAAGAGCATTGAGAACAGTAATGCAGGTAAAGATGTGAGGTATATTAAATACCCCACGAATTCTGCAAAATGGATGCATTTTATTCGCACATTCCTATAGTTTCCTCAAACATACCTGCCTAATGCGTCATTAGTAATTCTTATTCTCATTAGTATATTCTTTAAACTAAGGTAACAACGAAACAAATGATGCAATATCAATAATTAAATAAGAGAAATTGATCACTTCATGATCTGGCCAGATGGTTTTAAACGTTAAAGTTTACTTTTTTTAGACTTTAATTATCACAGAAATCCTACATCAATGATATGGTCAAATGAGGATTAACATATCATCAAATGTTAGCGTTTAAACGACAGGCCAATTTTTGTAGGCCATATCTTGAAGTGATAATTTTTTATGATCTGGCCACGACATCTATAAGGATGTTTTTACTACCATCGAAGTGTAACTAAACTGGACCGTGGGGCTCTTTGGACCGAGACCGCGGTCCCCAATTCCACATAACAAAAAAAAATGGACACAAGGAAAAAATCTTTACAGTTACCAAAAAACTAGACTAATTTTATTTGTAGTCCCTAAATACTACAAAAAAAAAAAAATAGGAGGATTTTGGGACCGCGACCCTGGTCCAAAGATATCTATTACAACTTTATTGAATGTAATTACATGATTCATATCGATCGATGTTTTGCTCAACCGTCGTATTTCATCATGCAAACATTCCATACTACATTCACTTTTACGCCATAGGAATTAGAGATTAAAATCGCTTGCATCGGTTGTGATTGCATATATTTTAAAAGTATTGCAACATATGTAATCATTGAGGGCTATAAGAGTAGGGGGAGACAAAAGAAACGAAACCGGCCAAGTGCGGGTCGGACTCGCTCACAGAGGGTTCCGTACAATTATCTATACATCATTAGACGTATGGACGACTAGAGAACAAACATGCTATAAATTTCAATGATTTCTCCTGAGTTTTGTAAGAGACTCTAGTCTTGGAGTTTTATTTAATAAAACTTAAGCTACTTTTGAAGACTCAAGTTCTTCAGAATTTGGAGTCTTTTATAAAAAGTCTTGAGTCTTGCTTGAACTCAAAGACTGACCCCCGATTTCTGATTTAAGCATTTGAAGTTGAGAATTACTCAAACTCTACTTTAGCCTGCAAACCTGTCAAAATTTGGCATATAAGTATGGTTTAAGTCCTTCTTAACTCAAAATACTCAATTCAGAAACCCGCCATGAGTCTTTTTAAAAACCACTCATGGCTGAGTCGTCTAAATCTATAGTTGTAGTTTGAAGTAAATAAAATAGCAATGAACAAATTATTGATTTATTAGGTACGTAACTATTACATATATCTGTTTATAATTTTATTTAGACGTTTTGATTTAGCAAATCGTCAGTCTTCAGGTGGATACTTTTGATTACAAATCATTGTGCGATTTATTTTCAATCAGTAAATAAATATAGATGACGATATAAAATCACCCAGTATTACTTATTATAATACAACAACTCCAGTTCATGACTCAGTCTAGCTCAAAACACTTTAAAGACTCTAAAGGACTCAGAAGACTCAAAGGACTCGACTCATGTGACTAACGAGGCCTAATCTTGAAAATCTACTCATGTCTTGAAATGAAGACTAAAAGACTCGAGAGAGAGACTCTAGTTTCTTTAACACTATTTCTCCCCTTTGTATATTATACGTTGGTCGAATTATTTCAATGAAGCCAAAGCAAAAAAAGAGTGTCTTAGAAATTGTAAAGATGTTTTTGCCGTATCTGCAAATTCTGCAATACAATAAGCGTTCTACCAGCTGTTGCTTATTTTACAAAGAAATATTGTATCTTTGCTGGGGTACCGAAAGTAAGGGGATAGTAACAATACAATTTGTATGTACCCATCTTGTTAAATCTAAACTGGTTCAGGTAGCTTCACAAATATACTTTTCGCAGTTGTTAAGAAGGGTGCTTTCGTGTAAGCACAAAACCCTAGTTTTGTAACGTTTTTTTTTTTTCATAATTTACAGCTTTTTGTATAGGCTCAAAGTTATTCTCCAAGCAGCAAAATAAAATATGTAACGAACCAACTGTTGACTGATAGAGAATTTTTTGTAGCATTATGTCCCGTTAACAGGGGCGTAGTTACCACCTACAGGGGCCACGACGTAGGCAAAAAATCGCAACATGCTATTCACAAATGTCTCGTAGGGTAAACCAAGCATTTGTAAAAAAGCAGCATTTTTTTAGGAGTAGTGGTGATCGAGTGGTAACGGCCCCGACTTACGAATTGTAGGTCGCGGGTTCAAACCCAGCCAGGCGCATTACTTTGTGTAATTTGTTTCAACACCACTGCTGTCAAAACGGTGAAGGAAAACATCGTGAGGAAACCGGCATGACATCCACCAACCGGCACTGGACGCGCGTGTTGGACGGCCCATTCCCTCTCCTAGAGAGGAGGTCTGAGTCCCAGCAATGGGAACATTATAAGGCTGATGCTACCATTTTTTTTCTTATATTATACATATCTTGCCTGTTCTGTCCCACTGCTATGCTAAAGGCTTCCCTTCATTTCATCCAATGTTCTCGACTCTAGGTTACGTCATGCCAGTTCCTAAGGAAAACACCTAAAGCTTAGAACTAACTAGTTACTTAATTCATCGTCATTCGTTTGTTCTTATACTCGTATCTATTTATTTCGGATTATCTCAGTATCCATGAAATATGTAGGTAGTGTAATAAAATATGTAGTAGGTTCTGGAGTGGCGAGCGCATAAAAGAAGACAGAAAGGTCGCGGGAAACCAATAGATGACGTTCAGGCTACGCTGGGCGGAGCCCTATGCCCAACAGTGGACGTCTTTCATTTGAAATGATGAAGATAATCCATAAAATCTTGGTTATAGCCGTATATATTTTTACAACCAGTGCTTGACTGCGATCCCTCTGTAATGTTTATATTGAAACACTTGATATAGTGAATACTAGATTTATTAGACTTAGAACATGTACATAATATTAAGATTAATCAGACACTGCTTAGGCGGCCACACCCATACCGACAATGACCGATATATCTCACTAGGGTTGTGACCATTAGTTTTACTAACTAGTGATGTGATATTACAACATCCCCCTTGTTAAGTTCAAATTAACCTTTAACAAACAATGTAACATAGGCTGTGGACGGACTTGACTTAAATTCAATTGACAATACAAAGTATCTGACAAGTACTTATTTAGTTTTACAATACAAAACATCTTGGCTTAAATATGACTTAATCTAAAATACACTTTAGTACATTTAATTGATTTCATCAATTAGCCTTCTAGTTGGCTTTACAATTCTACCATAACGGGTTGACTTTTGACCTATGAATTGAGATGAGGATTCTTGAGGTGCTGACTCCTGACTATCACCTTCCTCTCTCCCCTGCGACGAGTTGGATAACATAGGAGAATATTTATGCCTTAGGTGAATTCTGTTTCTCCTATACCTAACTCCATTGACATCCTCAATGATATATGACCTATTTCCTGTCAACCTTTGTTTGACAATGGCCTGTTCCCAATTATAATTTGGTTTTCTTTTGAAGTAGACATGATCATTGGGATATAATATTGACAATGACTTAGTATTCTTGTTATAATACTTAGACTTTTTTTCATTGTTCTTATTGACACACTCTTTATAATTTTTAAATGTTACAACCTTTGGTTTTAATTTTTTGTATGACATTGGAATGTTATCTCTTAAATTCCTAGACATTAACAATTGTGCTGGAGATGGTAAGTTATTCTTAGGTGTATTTCTATATTGTAATAAGGCTATATATGGGTCAGACGAATTTTCTCTACATTTTTTTAACATATTTTTGACTATTTTGACTGAACTTTCTGCTTGTCCATTTGACTGTGAATGATATGGACTAGTTACATTATGTTCTATGTCCCATTCATGTAGGAAATTTTTAAATTCTAATGACTGAAAAGGAGGTCCACCATCTGACACTAATGACAAAGGTATTCCATGACGGGCAAAAATAGACTTTAAATGTGTAATTACATTTTTGGCTGTACTGTTTTTATGTAACAAAGCTATTTCTATGTATTTAGAATAATAATCTGTGACAATTAAATATGTAAGGTTATCAAAATACATTAAATCAATACCAACTTGTTGCCATGGATACTTATTTATTTCAAAATTTTGTAGTGGTTCCTTTTGATTACAAGGTTTATATTTTGCACATATGAGACACTGTTCTACCACATTTTTGATATCAGCTGACATGCTTGGCCAATACAAAGAATCTCTTGCTACTTTTAAACATTTATTTATACCTTGGTGACCTTCGTGGATTTTAGCCAACATTTCTTTATACATAGACTGAGGTACTATTAATTTTGAACCTTTAAACAACAAATCTTTGACTACATGAATTTCAGCTTGTGTACTCCAAAATGGTTTTGCCAATGGACTGACTTTATTTTTATTTTTTGGCCAACCTTCATAATAATATTTCTTTAACAATTGCATAGTTTCATCTTTATTTGTATGTTGTAACAGTTTTGTACTGTATTCCTTTGTGACAGCTAAATTTGAATACATTAAATTGACATGACAAGACATTTCAGATTCATTCTCTGGTATATAATGATCTTTTAAGGCTGCTCTGGACAATGTATCTGATATATACATCTGCTTTCCTGGGACATGTATAACTTTCAAATCATATTTTTGTAAAGTTAACATCATTCGCTGTAATCTAGCTGGTACATCATGTAATGGTTTATCAAATAAGTAGACTAAGGGTTTGTGATCAGTATGGACAGTTACCCTATGACCATATACATACTGGTGAAACTTTTCACAACCAAATTGTATTGCTAACAATTCTTTCTCAATTTGAGCATACCTAGACTGAGTTTCTGTTAGTGTTTTTGAACTATAAGCAATGGGTTTATTGTTTTGTAAAATGACTGCTCCCAATGCTGACTTAGACGAATCTACTGACAAGACTAATGGAATATTGGGGTTATAATGAGCTAAGACTGGTGACTTTGTGATTTCATCTATTAAACTCTTAAGACATTTACTGTGATTTTCATCCCAAGTCCAGACTGAATCTTTTTTCAAAAGATTTCTTAAAATTTGAGTTTTTTCTGACAAATTGCTAATAAAGGGACCTAAATAGTTGATCATACCTAAAATTCTTTGCAATTCTTTGACATTTTGTGGTGTAGGCATATTGACAATTGCTTTTACTTTTTCTTGATCGACCCTAGCACCATGTTTACTAAAAACATAACCTAAAAAACAGACTTCAGAAACTAGAAACTTACATTTAGACTTATTGAACTTTAAATTGACTTGACGTGCTCTTTGCATGACCTTATGTAATCTCTCATTATGTATGGCCTCATTCGGTCCATAGACAAGAATGTCATCGATGAATATTAAGACTCCTTCTAAATCACCAAACAAATTCATCATAACTCTCTGAAATATTTCTGATGATGCATTTATACCAAAAGGCAATCTTAAATATTTATATCTACCAAAGGGTGTTTGAAAGGTACATAAATCAGAACTATATTCATCTAATCTTAACATCCAGAATCCTGAAAAAGCATCTAAATGAGAGAAACATTCAGCTCCAACTAACTGAGATCTTATCTCATCAATTGACTTAAGTGGATAGATTTCCCTTATAATATTCTTATTTAAATTTCTAGGATCTAAACAAATTCTCAACTGACCTGAATTCTTGACAGTAATTACTATGCTATTCACCCATTCTGTAGGCTTAGTGACTTTCTCAATCACCTGCATTCTTTCCATGCGATCCAACTCTTCGCGAAGTTTATCGAGCAACGCAAATGGTACTCTCCTGGGAGGATCCACACATGGCACTGCATCAGGTTTGAGTTTCAGGTGACAGACAGGAGGCAGACATCCAAGACCCTGGAATACATCATTGTATTGTGTAAGAATTTGTTGACAAAAATTTTGTTTTGACACTGAAAAAACTCTTTTAATTATACCTAATTTCTCACAAGTGGGAAGACCTAGGACATTTGGACAAACTAAATCTGCGACTATAAATACTATATTTTCTATAATAGTACTGTTATTCAAGGTTAAGCTGCATCTGACATTGACTTTACCAATTATGGGTATTGACTTGCCACCAAATCCAGTGACATTTATCTGACATTTGACAAGTGTCATTTGAGAATGACGTTTTAAACAAAGAAAAGTTTGTTTTGACATTATGTTAAGATCAGCTCCTGAATCAATGATACAACTAATTTGTGTATGACCTACTAAAATGTTTATGTTCCATGACTGATTAGAATAGTATTTGTTTTGTGTTGTATCTACTGTGTTGACTTGTTGACTTTGTGGTGATGTGATTGACGTACTTGTTCTAAGTGTAACCAATGACTTTTGATGAAATGGTTTTGTTATGATAGTGAGTGATTCCTCAGACATGTGTCTGTGTTCATCATTGAGATATGAACTTTGACTTTGACTATATTTATTTGACTTCTTTGACTTGACACTGAATCTCTCAGACTGGTGATTGCATTCATCACCGAGGCTATTTTTGGACCTCTCAGATATTACATTTTCACCACTTTCATCATTGAGACATGACTTATAATTACTGAATCTCTCAGACTGGTGATTGCATTCATCACCGAGGCTATTTTTGGACCTCTCAGATATTACATTTTCACCACTTTCATCATTGAGACATGACTTATAATATTTTTTATGACAATGTGAGTCTACATGAGATCTCTCAGATATGACACCATTCTCATCATCGGAATCATTCCTAGACTGTGACTGGCCATTATATGACCACCCTGACTGTGATTGTCGGTGTAGGTGCATAGTGTGTGACGGTGTGCCTATTGACTTGACATGTTTATCTGACTTTAAATGACTGTTGGATTGACTTGACTTATGACACTTATGACTTATAATTCCAACAAAATTATCTTGACTATTATTATGACTAAATGACACCAAGCGACTGACTTTTTTATTTGTAAAACAATACTTAGCAAAATGACCAAAAGATTTACATGACCTGCATTTAACTCCTTGCGCTGGGCACTTGTAGCGGTGAGACTGCCCACAGCGGCTACACGTCCTCGAGCGCTTTTCAGGGTTGGGAGACTGTTTTCCTTTGTTGGGTGACTTCCCTGCGCCAGATCCCTGCTGACCGACTGGTGAAGCTCGCTGTCGACGTTCCCCTCGACTACGGCTCCTCCGACGTAGATGCATGACATTTTCCGTATTTTCCTTTGTAGAACCATTGAGCATCTTTTCTGCATCCTGCTGAGCAACGATGAGTGTCCTTGCTAGTTCTCGCATCCTCTGGTATGTCAGATCAGGTTCCTGCAGCAATCTCTGACGGACATGTGCTAAATCTAGATTTAGATTTGCGATAAAAATATCCCTGATGAGTGATTCCCTGAGCGTTCCAAATTCGCATTCTTGACTTTTATTTTCTAGATCTGCCAGGAATCCCTCGATGGACTCGGATTTCTGTTGTCTCCTTGTGAAGAAACTATAACGGCACATGGTCAAGTTTCTCCTAGGCTCAAAATAATGGTCGAATTTTTCTTTGACATCCAGTATCGTGGTCTCTTCTAATTTGAGGTTAAAAGTGTTAAATATATTTAAACCGTTCTCACCAATGAGATGGAGTAAAATGGCGATCTTGCGTTTTTCACCTGCCCTGTCCAGACCTGTGGCTAACAAATACAGCTCAAATTGCTGCCACCAGCGTTTCCATGCTTCCGCATTGTTGTTTGTTGAATCTGAGGTGATTTTCAAGGCTTTAATCGCATTGTTCAGACTTTGTTCAAAATGGCTACCGCTTTTGACTGTTGATGAGTGGTCCATTTTTTTCGCGATTTTCTTCGTGTTTTTGGATTCTTCACTTCTGACACCATGTAATGTTTATATTGAAACACTTGATATAGTGAATACTAGATTTATTAGACTTAGAACATGTACATAATATTAAGATTAATCAGACACTGCTTAGGCGGCCACACCCATACCGACAATGACCGATATATCTCACTAGGGTTGTGACCATTAGTTTTACTAACTAGTGATGTGATATTACAACACCCTCCTGATGGTAAGCAGTGATGCAACCGTTGATGGTGAGGCGCACTAGTTTATTAAGAGCCTATTCACTCTAGCCTTGAAGACATCAAATTATAATCGGACGGGAAGTCTGCAGCAGGAAAATTCCTATTTAAAACTTTCTTCTCATTTTCATATTTATCGGAGAACGTTTATCAAAAGAAATACACCCACGTCCTAAATTTAAGGCTGCGGTTACGTAGGAGGATTAAAGTAATGAACTGGCCTACTCTCATTATGCCTGAAGTGTCAAGAAAGTAAACCGTGGTTTATTAACCTGATCTGGTAACACAATGTGCTAAATGACATCATGGATAGCCTTAATAAGCGAGTTTACTTACTCTCATGAAATCTGAATGCGTTGACTGATTATCAAAAAAAGAACTTAATATTTTATAGATTTATATTTAAAAGTAAAAAAATAATGGAAAACTATAATATCGTTACTAAGTATAAGTACCATCGTCGACCACATCATCGCTTACGAGGCACAGAACAAATAAATAAAATAAAAAAATAAAATTCATTTAATTCAGATAATCTTGATCCATAGTTACAGTCAAAAATAAAACATAATACATGTCGAAAAACAATTCCTTACACTTAAAATTATTATTATTATTTTTTTTTTTTTTATATTAACAACATAATCACAGAGTATAAGTATGAATAAGAGTTATAATTAAATCAGAATTAAAATTAAAATAAGTATTAAATGATCGTGCTCATCACACAAACATTTATCTTGGGTGGCAATCGAAACCACGATCTTCGACATAGCAGTTAGGGCCACTAACCACTAGATTAACAGCCCAGTTAGTAAGAAGGCGTTCAATATGGGTCATCATCTGCTTCTGGGTCTACCACGTCACTGGTTCCTAAAGCATGGACCAGGATGGTTGCAACCTAACGTCCCAACCAAGATGACCTTGGTTGGAGCTAGGCTTGTATGTTGGGTTTGTGTTGCGGGTTTGACCCTCGCGCCAACACGTTTGCAAATAGGTCGCTGTGGATCCCAGAGCGTTGTAGGTCATGAATTACAACTGCTGTCTACACGGATTGAAACTAGCAAGGTCAGGGTTTAACCCTCGCACCAACACGTTTGCAAATAAGTCGCTGTGGATCCAAGGGCGTTGAAGGTCATGGATTACAACTGCTGTCTACACGGATTGAAACTAGCAAGGTCACCCCTGTTCGCGGGATTACAACCGTCTGATCCGCCCTGTAATGATCAGGTCCCAATCTGTAACGTCATCTCATCATTTCTTTTTTTTTGTTTTCAGTTGGAATTCCGTGGAGCCTTGGTACAGCAACTCCGCGATGTCACCAAGAAGTTGGGACTCTGCATCGCAACCCTACACTCTGCCGTAGCACAACTAGACTTGTTTATGGACGCACATAGACTGAGGGCGGACCGTCTGACGCATGTTGCACTAGCTTGCTTGAGTTTAGCAGGTACGTAAGAATTTTAAGGCAGTTGAAAGAACTCCTTGCATTTCTATGTAACCTTTTATTGACTGGCCTGTTGGTCTAGTGGTTAGTGGCCCTGACTGCTATGCCGAAAGTCGTGGGTTCGATTCCCACCCAGGACAAATGTTTGTGTGATGAGCACGATCATTTGTTCTGTGTCTGGGTGTTATTTATCTATGATATGTGTGTATTTAGAAATATATAAGTATGTTTATCAGCTGTCTGGTACCCATAACACAAGCTTTGCTTAGCTTGGGACTAGACGGTGTTGTGTCATAGTTGTGGTAATATTATTATTATAATAATGTCATTCAAATACTAACTATTATTCAAATTGTCCACAGCAAAAAGCGAAGAGAAATTCAGTCGGGCGCCAACCTTAAAAACATTGTCCAAAATCAGTGGAGTCCAATTGTGTGGTAAAACATTCAGGCAGTTGGAATGGATGGTGGGCCAACACGTACGTTGGAGGCTGTTGGCGCCAACTCCCGTGACGTATGCGGCTCTGTTGGCCCAATATGTGGTGACAGATAGCGATTTGACGACGCGACATCCGAAGTTTGTGAGGCGTTTCAAGAGAGATGGCGCCAAATTATTGGAGGCTTATCTGGACTTGACTTTGTCTGGTAAGTTTTAATGTGTCTTTTAATCTTGTGCTGGTGATATATACAGTTTGAGCCCTTTTTTAAGTTAGAATTTATCAGAAAGTGTCAGATTTTTACTGACTAAAACCCGCCGTGTTCCATTAGTTGTCTTTTTTATCATTCCAGAGCTTTGTTATGATACAATAAAAGTAACAAGTAACAAATTACTTCTTCACGCTCGAACAACTGAACGGATTTGGATAAAATTGACACATGGACCATGTCCTCTCTCTGTCTTCTTAGGAAAAATAATCCCTCAATACAACTTTCTACTTAACCCACGTGAACGTAGAAAATGTATATATTTTTAAGCAAAGTTTTAAAACGCAAAATCTTAACTTACAAACTCATCAACGCCCAATCCAAATCCTAGGATTTAGAACGCTGAAATTTTGCATAGAAGTTCATTTTATGGCGTATACAAAGCATAAGGAACTATTTTCCATAATTCACCTCCTAAGGGGATGAATCGGGGGTCCAGGTGTATGGAAAAACCTATTAACACGCGGGCAAAGTCGCTGGTAGAAATTGGTGTATGATATAGATGATGTTGTTTTTCCTAGACGTGCGCCTCAAAGTCGTGGAGTGCGTGGACGTGGGGTGCGCGTGCGTGGCGTGCGCGCGCGCAGAGCTGGGGCTAGCGGCGTGGCCGGCGTGGCTGGCGGCGCGCGCGGCGCGGCAGGCCGCTGCCGTAGCCCCCATCGCGCGCCTGCTGCAGAGGTACGTTGTATATAACATTACTTTTAGCATACGAAACTCGGAACCTGTGTCTAGTATTTTTATGTAAAGAATCTGTGTACAAAATTTCAAATACATCAATCATACAAAATCTGTTGGTCAGTACATTTGGTGTTCGCTTAACTGGACAAAATGTACTGAACCCATGTCCCATCGTAAAAGTTGTTTGTTATCATGACTACAATCACCTGTTTAAGTATCGTTCACTAATTACCAGTCACCCTATACACGCCTATGACCAAGACGAACGATTCTCTTAACGAACAGAAGCGGCGATGGCTTGTATAGATTGACTCCTAAATGTCACTAAATATACTATTATAATACTAATGATGATCAAAGGCCGAAAAGACGCTCACAAGAGCTACAAGGTCGATATCCCTTACGGTTGATGTCCCTCCTTGGTTATAACACCGAAGCGAATACCTGAACACTACCACGATAACCCCACTTCCAATTTAGGCAACAACAAAAAAATTACAAAAGCAAATTCAAATTACAGGATGATGCAAATTTTGAAGTCCCGCGAGACATCGGTGGAGTCAGACTTGGATCAAGGCTACAGCAGCGCTCGAACATCTCCGAACCAGACACCCTGTACATCGCCCAGCTTCCATGTATCTCCAGCCTCCAGTACTTGCAGCACTTCATCCCGAAGCCATCTGAACGTCGACACATCTTACCGCCAACGCCCTGTCGAACGACGACCAGACACAAACTACTCAGTCTTAGATCTAGATGAATCCAACGTGCCCCAGAACAACGTTCAAGACTACTACACTTTACCGACCGCTGTCGACATGACCCTGCAACGGGTGAACACAGCGGCTGACTACAGGTATTGTAGGTCCCGTAGACTTGTTGAAGCTAGCTTAGACGTCCAACCGTCAACTAGTATGGCTGTGAAACGTGGTCTAGATACCAATGTTGAACTTGAGCGCAAGAGGTACCGTCTGACCTCACAGATGTCTCAAGTGGTTCTATGATCATGTCTAGTCTTTATTTAAGTCTGTATTCAAGAATTGTAGGATTTTTGCTGTTGTAAACCTTGATGAAAGTTCGAAAAATGGAAGCTGTTTAAAAAAATATATGCAGTTAACTGAGCTCTGTTCCAGACTGGGGTTACAAGTAAAATATTACGTTTTAAAAAACACCTAATATTCCTCGCGTTCCGTGTGACTATAATGTCGATGTTAGCGCGCCAACAGTCGTTCCGAGTGCTCATAAGTGCATATCAATGATTTACTAACGCACTTAAAACGATGACATCGTGTTTCGGAACGCGGGTATTATACCTCGGTTGCGAACACCAAAGCAACGGAGTAGTAAAAATATAATCAGTACTCTCACATCTTATGTGTCAAAATTGTATAAACCAAAAAAAAATACTGCTGTGACACAGAAGTCATACAAATTCATGACTACAGACTATTGACTATAAATACTTTCGATTTTAGCTTTTAAATTTTAATAATATACGTTTCTATACTTAATAATTCTTATTTATTATTGGAATCCAAAGTATTTTTAGTCAATACCGTAGGTTAGTATACATATTGCAGAATGTGTTATTTAAAAGCGTAGCTGATTATTACGATTATGCTTTACTATTATGCAAGTGGACATAATACTATTATGGGTGATGATAATTTTCTATTTTCAAAACAGATTGGGTAGGCGTATCTACCACTAACGAGACCTATATCGATAAATAGCGTATTAAAAATTGATCAGACATCTATAAAAAACATCTACAATATAAAGTTATATCTAAATTAAAAGTTTTGTAGGCTGTATAGCAACGGTGGCCAACTTAATTGAACCTGCGATCTATTGTTTATTTCACTCTGTGAGAACTACAAATTGCAAAATTAATTTATTAATAAGAATGAGAGGGCTAACTAGCTCAAACATTTTAGCACAAAGCAGCGAAGATGTTCAATAAACTTCTATTTGATGAATAGTAAAAAAAAAACAAAGATGATTGATTCTTTTTTCATTCGCTTGTTTTACAAAATAATAACGTTAATATTGAAAAAAAAAACTGTATAAACAGAAAAGGCAAAACAGTCTTTAGAGATTGTTTTGCCTTTTCTGTTTATACAGTTTTTTTTTTTTTTGTTTAGACAATAATTGCTTTGACTTTGACTTTATAATATGGTCAGAACATTTATGTCCACCTAACTGGTCAAAATGTACTGAACTTGCATAAATGTACTGTCAGCAGCAATTTTTTTCGCGATTTCAGCTTTGGTCCCATAGCAAAAGTTATTTGTTATCATGACTACAATCACGTGGTTAAGTATCGGTCGCTAATTACCAGTCACCCTATATTATTTATCACGTAAATGTCACTGAATAACAAAAGATGTATCATTAACTACGCAAATGCATTTAAAAATAGTTTGTAATAGAATCTTTATTTTTTTAGTGTGCGATGGACGAAAAAGGCCTGTTACCAACTCTCCTTTTTACTTTTTATTCCATTTTAATATTTAATGGTTTCGTTAGCGGTGCTTAAATGCTCACTGTTTTATCATACCATTACTCCTTGGGTATCTATAATAAACGCTGTCTATGGCTACACGATAATATTATCATGTCCAAATGCAATAAATTATATTATCACATAGCAATAAATGATTGAGAAGTTAAGTAATATTGCTTGATTAGTACTGTTGAAATTGAAATGTTGAGCTTTAGAATAAATGCATAAACAGTAACTGATTTTAAAAATAAATAGCAGACGCTCAAACTTGTATGATTTGCGTCTGTTACTTCAATCAACTAATCACTTAGAACCACTAAAACACAACAAAATATAAACAGAATATACAAAATTCGTTAATTTCATTACAGTTTTTATATTATATAACTCGTTTTTATTTTCTCAGAAAGCAGTTCAACATTATAAGGGTGTTTTTATTATCATGAGGATTTCATCACGCATGCGGGGCAATCGCCCCGCATTACAATAAATACTTGTATGAAAAGGACATCCGCATGCGTGATGAAATCTGCACGATATTAAAAACAACTTAAACAAAAAAACTTCTCGATTATGCATTTCCTAAATTATTTAGTGAGAAATTGTTGGTCAATCACCAAATCTCGAATTAGCTACTAAACGCAAAGTACGCGCTAGTGAGCATTTAATTTTTTTAATGGTGATTTTGACATATCTTATGAAGTATATGATTGTCATGACATGTGTGGATGTAGGTGGCTATAGTATCTGCGTAACCTAGCAAAGATGTGGGGGTAGACTTCTAATGCAGCTCAATATCAGTATTTTGCATGGAGCGATAGCCTATCAACCCCCCTAGCCAAGTTACAATCGTTTCGTTTAGCGTGAACGCTTGGATTTGGCCACGCCCCCAATTCCTTTGTTCTGACGTCATTTCAACGCTCAGTCACGTTTGACGTCACGTAAACATTCAGTGATTATAACTTGGCTAGGGGGGTAACCTCCGTAATCCAGTCACTGAGTATCAAGATATCTCTTAATCAAGATATCTCTTCATCAAGATATCTCTTCATCAAGATGTCTCTTCATCAAGACTGATTTGTTGAAAAACCCCCTTCTTTGACCACCATGTCCTGTCAATCCAGTATTGAATAATGACTGTCTTAAATAATACTGTAAGGTTTCACTTACGTGATTGCAACAGTATCCCTTGACAATCATTGTTTTCTTAATTTATGTTAGTTAGAACTTTTGTATACGTTGTTATAATGATGGAATTGTGGAATTATAAGGACGATTGATTCGTGTGAGGCCCTCTTTTGTTTCAACAACGGGTTTTGAGAACATTTTCGAGATTGATCACGGAATTATGCTGTCAGATTGATTGCCAATAGCCGATATTTCAGGTTGGGTTTACGGCCGTTTTTTCAATAGTCGGATAACTTTTAATTGAAGAATAATAATGGCGGTTTGATAGCTGTCAAACAGCCATATTTATTCTCCTGGTAAAAGTTATCCGATGGGATTCACGTTACGGGTTTCTTGGTTAGCACATGTGTTTTGTGAATTTTGATCGTTCTCGAGTTTTATATAATTATATTGTCCTTGTGTTTGTAAACAGTCCAGTATTTACAAAAAAAAAAAAAAAAAAACTATCAATCGAAGAATTTTTGGTCTAGAGTTACAACTGTCCCTTTCCATTTTCTGAAATAATTATATACGCGCTTGCTTTTCCATTTTACTTTAGACATCGGTATTACTTGCCATTAATAAAGAATAGAATAGAAGTTATCCGACTATTGAAAAATTGGCCGTAAATTAAATATGCAATCAAAAACTAGGGTCAACGACATTTCCCGAATCATTGTCAAAAACATTCCGTCTTTAAACTCAATTTCACCTTAATGTATCTATTATATAGTATATTTTGTAATACTGTATCCGAAATAGCAATTTTTATAGTTAATTATGCCAATTTCTTTGTAAATGCGAGTCGTGTTAAAAAATAAATTAATTTGATTGTGTCTATTTTGCTGTTTTGGGCGTAGAGCGGTTGTGATTACGTACTTTTTAAATTATTGTTATATTGTACATTTCTTTCTGCTTGTAAACGTTATGTTTATGTATACTTTATTTATTTTACACATAGCTACAGTTGGACATGCTATATCGCGTGTTCATAAAGCCATTTTTATTAAAAATGCAGAATGTAAACGTCCACATTGCGCAAGCACTAAAATCTTGTTATAATTACTGCAACGAAAGCGGTTTGAAACCGAGAAGCCATATTGTTCCCGCCATATATTATGTTTCGAATTTAGAATCATACGGAGGCATAGATAACTTTTATAAGCAGAAAGGATTTTCGGATCGTGGTATGGAATAGAATCTTGTTGTAAACATTTTTTATTGCTCACTTTAGTGCACTGTTTAAGTTATTTTTTAATGTTTTTATTGATGAATTGTAAGATTCCGTTCCATGTTCACCTATTTTTTTGTAAAAAATTGTTTGGTAGTTATATGACAAAATATGTGATGTTAAACCCGTATTAATTAACCAGTGACAGTTGACACTCGATTCGCAAAGTTCTATTGTAAATAATATTGAGTTTATTGATACGACGGTTCATTGTATATTTGGTCATATTACTCCACATTATTTTAGTTCAATACCTTATTTTAAGGGTTTTTAGAATCTTTAAATAGCGAAAAGGGGATACGGTTATAGACTTTAATAACTGTCAGTCATTATAGTCATAATTATTGTCACTTGTGATCAGATTATATCGACTAAATCTTCAATTAAAGAAGGCAAGATAATGTACAGGCAACACTGACTATGCCTTAGGTATGTATGTTACTGTTCCTAGCCGTTCATGAAGGACATGAGTTTCAGGAAAGTGTAGAGCGCCGTCTGTGGCCCTCAAACCTATTATTAGACCTCTTCTAAATTTTGATGTCTCATACAAACACCGGAGCACTGAAAGTAGCGAACAGAGCGTATGTATAAAGGTATAACTACATTGCGCACACGTGGGCCACGAACGCCGATCTGGGCGCGTCGCGCGCTACACTTGATCCACGCCACACGCGACGTCGTTCTACGTTCAAATCAGGCGTGTTACACGTGTGCGTCGGTGTAATGTAGTTTTAGCTTTACGTCTACGTAAATCCTTCTACAAATATACCACCTAAGGCGCTAGCAGTAACAACGCGTTTATTATTTATGTAGCCTCAAAAGATCACGAAGAATATTCCCTTAGCTTTTAAAAAGTAATTTTTATGCGGGTTTATAAGTGGTCTCGTAATGACTTCAAGTTTAGAAAATTACTCATAGTACTTGTCTAAAAAGGCAACTTGTCAACTATTTGGCCTCCATGCAGCTAATTATAGATATTTTTCTTTGCATTTTGATTGATCCTGCCGATTGATAGACAGAGACGCAAATACTGTTAATAAAACTGGTTTCTAAAGTCTGTTCTTCGGTCACCTAAAGGTGATTGAAGAACTAAACAAGATGGAGTTCAATACGCGGCATATAAGTTGAACCAAAATGGCGATCGACCTTGAATGCGCAGTAACCGATTTTTCGTGTCTCAATCAAAGTGGGGAACTGCGCGTAACGATATAAATAATAATAATATTTATCTGGCCCAATTCTGTGACCATCATCTGCACTTTAGGGCTGAGTGTGAGCCTACCACCGGGCATGCTCAGTACATCTGCCTTGACAAGCATCCTTGACCTGATCTCGTCGGTGATAAGGTTGCCATTGATTGCTGCATCAACGTACTGGGTGGAGGATTCCAGCAGATCCTCCAAAGGCCTTGTTCCCATCTTCCTTTTGTCCTTGGGAGATGCTAGTGTTAAAGTCATTTCTACGTTAAGCAGTAGTGCCAGTTCTCGCAAGTCATCGGAGAACTCACTGACTGAGGGTATGACGCCTGAGAAGACAGTGTGCTGCATGATTAATGGTATATCAGCGCCAAATAGTTTGCTCTTAAGTTTCCCGGGAATCTTATCTTTAACAATGAAATAGTCACGGCTATTTTGGTTCAACTTATTTGCCGCGTACTATACCCAGTCGCACACACGACCCTGGCGAATAGGACACGAACTCGTCAGACCAATTCGACGCAAGTTAATGGTTAATAGTGTATCTGGTTAAAAAGGTGACATAACATCAGATATTGTATTCACAACTTTACAAATGTTGATAGAATTCCATCGGTAGTTATGCGGCGGCGTTTAGAGGCTTCATAGTCGATGACAATTTGGTATTATGTGAACTGTAACATACGACTATAAATATGACTCAAAGGCCTAAAGAAATTAAGTTACCAAAACTAATTATTGAGTATTTTATGTGTTTCATATTTAAACGATACTCGTTTATTGTATTTAAATTGTCATCATTAGCTACACAAACTTGTATTTGTTATTCCTTCAGAATGTAATATTATTTAGATATTATTATGGTACTAGTAAACCGAGCTTCCTAATTAAATCTGCCTTAAGATTTCATAATTTGTCGATAATAAAACCGAAACATTTTTTCGCAGCTCTAGCTTCTTTTACGATCATTCTTTTTATTTGTAGTACTGAAATAACACATGATTCTTCTTCCTAGGTTTCATAAATAAGTTATCGACAAATTGTTGAGTCTACCCATGTTACGAAAATATAAATCTGCTTAAAATAATAGAAAATTTTCATTGCATTTCCATCCTACACCTTTCCAAGATACGCAATGTAAATTGTCTATGGTATAAATAAAACAAATGCATAGCTTCAAAGTATGATTATAAAATTATAAGTACATGTTTATCAATGTAGAAAATTAATGATTGTTCGAAGACTGAAGGATATGTAGTATACACTGGCATTGGACTGAACTGAATATGAAAATTATTTTGTACATCTAAAAACTTAAGATAAAGACACATTATAAACCTTGAAATAAATATTTTACTTCTTTATCTAGTGGTTTTCTTTCATAACCTCCAAAATTGTATTTTTAAGAAAGTAGGATGACGAAGTAATAAGGGCCGCCTCTGTTCTAATTATACCGACTAGTTCTCTCAACCGAAAATCAAAGTATTACTGCATAAAAGCAAAACACAACCATATTTCTAGGGTCATTAAAATCGCTCTTATGTGGTCATCCTCGGGCCCGATACTCGGTCGTAATTATTAAAAAAAAAAACAGGAAAAGGAAACGCTCATGTTTGTTTTACTCTTTATTGGCATCTTTACAATAAATATTTAAAATTGTCAATGATTTGTCATTTCCCATATACTCTCAAAAATTTGTTTGATGAATATGAAATAAAATATCGGTAGCAGGCAGCTGCTCTCATATATATTTACACATATATTTTTATTTACATTCCCACTATCGAAAATATAATTTGTGCTGATTTTTTTTTTTACACTAAGCTAATCGGTAGACTGATGTGTCATCGGGAGAAAGCGCCGGCAAACGCGGGGGGCGACGTGGAGGGCGGCGGCGGCGGCGCGGCTTGCACTCGCAGTGCAGTGCACACAAGCCTATGCCAGCGCAACCCGAAATGAACAGTGGAACAGCCAAGGTCCTAGTCACCGTAGCCACTTGCTCTCCTCTCGACCAACGCGGTATCACCACCGTCGTATCAGCTCGCGACCAGAAACATGGGTACCTCGCACCGACATAACCGTAGCTCGTCGTAAAATTCTCACAGTCAACCATAGGTGGATAGCCACATCCTTTTATATTGACAAACAGCACAGCCGGACGCCATTCTTCAGAGTGAGCTTTATACTTCACGTGTAGCTGTGTACATTTATACGCGTCACTGGTACACCCCTCTCTGCATGAAGCCCAGGTGCAGTTGTCCAAGCCGAGTCTGTCATCACGCCTCTCAGTTATGCACTCTGCTGGCACTGGATCGAAATCAGCTGCTAGGGCACTTAATGCTGGATCAGCATACAGCGGTACGAGGAAAAGCAGAGCAGAGCCACCACCACCTAACAAAGTGGCTAGTATAACGGTGATGTATCGCGTAAGTTTGGCACGCGTTTCTCCTCTACGACGAGAAGGCCGTACGACCAAACGTTCCGAACTTCCACCCCTCATTTTATGAGCACTGCGTCAACCCATGCTGAATTACGAGCCTTGCCCCATATACATTACTGAGGTACGCATGCGCTAAGCCAGGACGAAACATGCGCTGTATATTAGAGCTGTTCATTGTCAAGATTCTTTTTATTTGCCTATATTATTATGATGTTTATATTACTGCAGTACTTCTGCATAAATGTTGTTTGTAATTAGGAAAAATGTTATTACGTAGTGGAAACTCATAACAAAAGTTAACACTTTTGTTAACTTTTGTTAACTTAACTTAACTCAACTTAACTTTTGTTTTTGTTGTGCAACGCTTATATTTTTAAATAAATAAATTTAAGCCATCTGTATAAAACTTGCTCCAGTATCAAAGGTTTTTCATAAAATAGAAGACGGGTAAGACGATCACAGTTAAACAGAGACTATTTCGCTTAGATCAAATAGTATTTTTTTTATTGAATTTTTAATGGACTAAAATAATAAAATTACTGAAATAAAATAAATACTGTAGTCAATTTTATAAACCGGTATTGAGACAATTATACATGTTTACGGTTAAGAGGTGTGCTCAACTATTATGTCTATGGCTACTTAACTAAAATACAAAGACCTTAGAATATAAGGACCAGAAATACCTACAAAATAAGCGTGCGTACCTACTAATAGCCGGGCACTAAAAATGGCGGCCAATGCTAGGGAAGCACTTAGACAATCAAAACCAAAATGTATCGATATCGATACCAGACTTTTTATATTTATAACATGGGAATTGGTTACGTATGTAACAATACTTTTAAACTTTGGATACTTAATTAGATTTTACTTTTTTTTTTTTTAATTATTTTTACCTACTTTTGAAATAACTGTACCAAGTCCTTTATTTCTTTTTCAATACACTTACTCGAAAACTGCCTCTTATCGCACTACGATTAGATCCGACATGGCATGTACGTCACCCGCGTGCTTTCTTTAAATTTATCACACCAAGGGCTTTTTCATTCCTATTTCGTCAACCATAAAAAAAAAAAAAACGGTCAAGGGTGATTATTTTCTTTTTTTAAGCAGAGGCGGATGTTTTGGAACAAAATGTAATAAATAAACATGATTTTACTTACACAATAATTTGTTATTACCAACAAATTAACATTTATCGACGTTCTAAATTCAAAAATATTTAAATTTCTATTTTTATTAATAGAATGCACCTGCAAAGGTTAAACGCGGGAAAAAAGTTTATCTAATAAATAAATAACAAATAAAATAAAAAGCCTTTTATTTCTTACTAAATATTAACAATGATAACAAATAAAAAACGGTAATTTAAAAAACTAAAAAACCCGACTGCTTTTCTGAGCATTCATGAAAAAGTCCTAAAACAAGAAAGTCGTTGTACCCGATTGCACTTAACTATATAATATTTTAAATACTGGCAGTCGGGACCCATTCTAGAATAGAGAGCACATACCTATATTACATTGCAGATTACTCCAATCTATTAACTAGACGGCTGACTTTCAAACCCAAATCCCAAATTAATTAATTAACTTACTACAAGGTGGATTGATATTACTGCATCATCACGCAGCCTAATTACATCAAGGGTATTATTGAACGATGATTCAGTAAAATGTAATGAACAGACACACGGTGCTTTCATTCCAGGTTTAAGATTTTCTATCCCAATGACTTCAAGCCACTTCTGGCGCAGTACTTCTTTTTTGGGGAACCTGTGCAAATAAAAAACATACAAAATTATTTCAGTTGGATGTAGGTAGGTAGGAGTAAATCAAATCACAGACTGAACTAAATAATCACCACCTACTGTATGACGAATGACACTGTATTGTTTTGGTAAGTCCTAGGTCTCGCTATTTTAATATCTGTTAGTTTTATTTTCAAAATCGTCTCTTCAACATATTTTACTGAACCCCAAACACAAACTAAAAAAATGATAAATCTTTATCGATAGCTTATTAAATAAAGGACATCACTATTTTAAATCGTCAATAATATCGTAAACAAAACATGTTATAAATTTAGCAAATAGAGGTATTTAACAGAAATAATTTGTATGTACTTTTAGGAACTTTCATTATATATATAAAACAAGGACACTTATACGGAAAAAATAATAGTATGATAAAGTTTTTCATAAAATACGGCTACTAACCTATGCAAGGTTATTTGAGGTTGATTGGTGTTTTTCCTTGCACCACACTGAATTATGGAACACGAAGGCATATCCAATTTTTATCCCTTGACACTCACAGCGCAAAACCACTTGGTTGGGAGCGTTTTTAGTCCTAAAAATCGCAATATAAATCCAATGTTGTTGTTTACTTGACACCTGACGTACTACAAGACCGCGGGCCTCAAAAATGGCGGATGGCACGCGAGTTAGGTATGTTGACGGAAATGTAAAAATGTTGCCAGAGAGAGAAAAAACAAACAGCATGACATCTCTTTCTTCAAACGACATTACACATTAGTTAAAAAGAGACAAAATGTAGTTTTTTATATCTACATCGATTTAATAGATATTTGTATAAGCAAGGAATGTATAGCATACTAAGGGCGCCTCCTTAGATATTCTATTCTCTAAGCTAAAATATAACTAAAACCTGTGCTAAAACCAAGTACTGCCAAGTACTAGTGCCACCACAAACGTAGTGCGTATATTCTCTTTGGCCACTAGTAGTGAGTCGTTGTCGAATTTTTGACCGACGAAACTTAACCGGTCTTGCGACGACAGAAACGGTTATTATAAATGGTCCTCGTCGCGACTGGTTGGAAGACGAAACTATCTTACTATTGTTGAGTAAAGTAGTTGCAGAAAACGTCATTAAACGTCGACGTCGTTCGTCGTCATTATCGCAACTAGTTTGAGGACGGTTTAAGCGTGGAAATAAAATGTATGCTGTATTTCACAGACATAAAGTTAATTTTTCACTGCAATAACCAGTTTTGAAACGACGACGCGAAAAGTGTGATAGTTGTATCAATGGATTCTCGAACTTATTTCCTTAGAAGTAAGAGAACAATTCGCGTAATACAAAGACTGGTTTGTGCAACGAAGACTGTTTGGTCGCAGGATAGAAAACGGTCATTCCGTTACAGAACATAAAACGGTCTTTGAAAGCTGTTCGTTATTGAAACGCCCACCGATATTGGCCACCACTATCAAATGCAAATCAATATCTATTCTCTTTCTCTTTGATGCAAATGACAAATCAAAATGGCTGACAGTGGTGAAAAGTTCACAAACGTTAAAATAGATTGATAAAAGTGTTTTTTTAAAGTGATCTATTGTAATTAACAGTACAATATTTGTTTGTAGGTATGTCCGTCACGATATTCAGATTATT
The DNA here is from genome assembly GCA_958295575.1 of Leucania comma. Classification (NCBI taxonomy): domain Eukaryota; kingdom Metazoa; phylum Arthropoda; class Insecta; order Lepidoptera; family Noctuidae; genus Leucania; species Leucania comma. The sequence goes on from OY282484.1 coordinate 3,513,236, forward strand.
CGCAAATACTTTGAGACAGAATCTGCCGAGACATCCCCTTAGATCAGGTAAAAACACACATGGGAATTGTCGGCATTTAATTTGTTGTGCTTAGAAAATGATCAGTGTTGTACGTTGTTTTGCTTCTTTGATTAGCTTTGTGCCGTACACTTGTTGGTAACGAAAAATAAATAACTTGGAGAAAGTGGTATAGATAACCTCTTTGATCTCAAGATCCAACTAACCGTGAAAACAGTTTCAATATAAGGTTCTATCTTACAATGTAGCCTGACCTAAGAAAGTAAATTAATTATTATTTCACTATGAAAACGGTTATAATTTAACGTACCTATTACATTAGCCTTTAATCTTGTGACAAGCCTAGCTCGTACTTGTATTAAACCTTTTGTCTACTTCTGATAAAACTGAATAAGTATACATACTGTATACAGTAAGTATACATAAGTATATATTTAATTGTTTTGGCTTTCCATTAGAAAGCAGTTTTTTTTCTCTTTTTACCCGAGTTCACTTTGTCATTATAATTTCACCCTATTGTATAATACAGATTATAATCTACTAGCATTTTGCCAGTGTCTTCATTCGCGAGAAAAATGTTAACATCGTCTTTACAGAGGACCTTTCCGTGCCCCAGAAAGCATGTAAAGCCGTTGGTCTGGGTTGTCATTTGTAGATCTTTGTCAGTCGTTACAGGTGCTCAGATGCTAGAAAGTCTGATCATCAGTCTATTCAAAGAGTATTTTAGTTGCCCAGTAACTGGGTTGTAGAGGTTTGATCAGTTTGTTAGGTTATGCCTTGATCACACAAACCAAGCAAACAGGCGAGATAGTGCTCTCGGCCGAATACTTGGTACGTATGAACATAGTCTAGTGCTTGGCCGAGCTGTTCTCTCTACAACTCGCCTACATCAGTCTCGGACAAGCAACATTTTACTGTCTCACCCTTAATCTTTTGAATACCACAATTAGAGACACAAAAGAAAGACAATAGGTGTGTGAATGCCGGTGTTTGCTTGGGGCTTGAGTAATTAATATGTGGGATCAAGGCAGTACATTGGATGCAGACCTCAAGCTAGTTGGGAAAATGCGGGCTAGGAAGATGATGATGATGACATTGTATTTTGGGGGTGGTTTCGAAAAATTGATAATGAAATCTTTTTATTTATTTGGGTTACAATTTATGCTGAATAATAAATATATTTACAGTTGTCATTTCATACCATATAATATTAATATAATATAATATGTCATATTAATCATTGGCTGTTTATTATTCTATTTGCTTAGTAATAAATAAACAAAAACAATTTTTAAAACAAAATATATGATAGTAAGCTGTGATGCAAATTCATGCAAGTGGCATGCAAATTGATAGTTAATTTTATTAACCTCACTTGTTTTCTGCAGTATTGCAAGTACGTCCCATATCAGCCATGGAAGTAGCAACAGTAGAAAACAAAATTGCAGTAGAAAGTCCTACAGAAACACAAGATGTAGTTCCTAACAAAAACATGACAAGATTTAGGAAACGTTTTATGAAACGACAATGGCAACAATCAGATAATGAAAACCAGATTGGGGAAACAGAGCAGAAGAAAGTTTGTGAGAGGCCTGTCGAACGGATTAAGAAGAAGAAAGTGGTACTTCTGTTAGGTTACTGTGGGGTTGACTACTACGGTATGCAACGGTGAGTTCTACTCTTAATTCTCTGTTGCAATCTTATCTTTAGTCCAATTGTTTAGGTACTTAACTAAACATTATCAATCTTGATGTCTTTTTATTAAATCATATAAAAGACATATAAAGATTATATAAATTAATTTAATTACTTAATATCGATTTAGGTAAATAACTAATTGTAAATATTTTTACATAAAATTTGTAGACAATTTTTAGATAAATGACATGTCAAGATTGTTTACATTTAGTTAAGTACCTAAACAAATGGAGTATATGCACAGAATAAGTTATATTGTAGGTACTCTGAGAGTGGAGGCGATCGCGGGTGCTAGCGTGGGCGTGTGTAATTGAAAATTTCACAGTACCTACTTCCGATGAGGCGGGCGCGGGTGTTTCTAATGGCTCAGTCCATTCACAGATATAAAGCTTTTGTTAGTTGATACTATTCATTCTAAACCATTTTGATTCACCCGCCAAAACGTCGTCATAGATATCAAGACTAAGAAATATGTTTTAAAATAAATATCTTTCTTTCAGTAACCCAGGTGTACGAACTATAGAGGAAGATTTACTAAGGGCATTAATGGAGGCTAAATATGTAACAGAGGATGATTTCAATAATCAACAGAATACCCAGTTTCAAAGGAGTTCTCGGACAGACAAGGGTGTGTCTGCTGCCAGACAGGTTGTGTCTCTTAAGCTACGTTAGTATTCCTTACATTAATAACCCATGATCAGTGATCGGATATCTAGGTGCGTTTTTTACCTAAACCTTACTTTTATTCCAACAATTAATTGTATTTAAATACTTTTCTGAACACATTTGTATGCTCCATTTTTTGCTATCTCCAGTTTGAATAATTCCAGGACTTTTTTAATGAGATTTATTTGTAAATGTATTCAGAAAGACTTATCCACGTTATTTTTTTGTGAAAAGTAAAGTGTAGGTAAAAGAATCATCAAAAAATGTCACTGAATGATACTCATTGCTAAGGAGTTTTGTTTTTTCGGTGGGTAAAAATTATCCAACGACAACTCCCGCCCTTGGGCGGAGCGGGAGATAGTGTCAAACTTTTACTGACTAAAAAACCCATCACGTTCCTTCATTGCCTTCGTACCAGGGCCCTGGTGTACACTTTCACATTTACCCAAGGCCCCAGAGTAGGCTTCGACCCTGCTGGGCCTCTACAGTTGCTGAATTCTTTGAGGGAACAGTACGCGCCGTCGACGACTTGGGCTCGGTCCGGACAGTTACTGGACGGTGTTAGGGTGTATGGATAACAATAAATTAATTAAGAATTTGAATTTGATTTTTAGATTCCATACGAAATTAATGTGGCATGTATTATAGTTATGAGTGACATCGAATCGGTATTTTTAGATCGTTGTTCGAAAGAGTTACCGTGGCTCTCGCAAGGGCCAACTGAAGGAACACTGGGATTTAGTCAATAAGGGCGCCATCAAATTAGCCGCAAGGTGCCGCGCGGCAGCAGCGCTGCTTTGTTGTGTACTTTGTTTGATTGTTTAATTTCATATAAATAGTTACTTAGTCGGACACTCTCTTTCGTTCCACCAAGGGCGAAAAACGTCATTTGATGATTTCCAACTGAAAATCTTCTTGAGACCCTATTTGGTATTAAAATTTCAGTCGTGCGAACGAGAAAAAAGGACGGAGCTATACATCCTATATATTTCCATCCCTTTTACAGTTCTGTTTAGGTCTTAAATGGATCACGTTGAGAACTCGTGGTAGCAGTACTGCTGGACTGATTTATTTTTAAAGTAATATTTTTTGTTTTTTTGTCCCCAGCTCTTGAAGTAGATGTAGCAGAAATAAATAAAAGATTGCCAGAATCGATAAAAGTTTTCTGTGTGAAGAGAGTAACAAATAAATTCAATTCTAAATCAAAGTGCAATGCTCGAACATACAGCTATACTCTTCCCACATATGTGTTGGAGCCTAGTCTTGCCACAGATGAAGAGAGACGGCAGTATAGGATAACGGAAGAAAAAAAAGAACAAATGAACAAGGTTCTATCAGTTTATAAAGGGACAAAGAGTTACCACAACTTTACAGAAAAAAAGTGAGTTTAAATATAATACTTACATCCTAAACAGATTTCTCATTAATGATAAGGTAGAACTACATTATACTCATGTGCCACACGCCGATAAGGGCGCGTCGGTCTCCATACATTTTATATGGAAACTATACTTGTAAGATCTACACCTGAAATCGTTCTACGTACTTGATAAATTAGGTGTGTTACACATGTGCGTGGGTCTAATGTAGTTCTAGATTTACAGTTGTTCTATCTCAAGAAGGCTGGTTAGTCTTGAAGGGGTGTGTAGAGGGTAGTTAAGGCATGTTGTTTCTGTATAATCTTCAGCTTAACCTTCATTGAAGGCAATTCACAAGGTGGACTGGTGACTTAGTGAGGGTCACGGGAACCCGATGGATGCGGGACGCAGGACCGGTTATTTTGGCGACGCTTGGGGAAGATCTATGTCCAACAGTGGACGTGTTTTGCCTGAAAAAAAAAAAGTATACTTGAAAAAAAAAGTATACTGTTGGTTTTCTATAGGTTTCATTTCAGGGAGTGTTTGTCTGAATTGCATAAACAAAGAGCAGATGGGCGCTGATAGAGGTCAAAGTGTTGGGAACACATTTATTGAGCATACAGGTCAGGATTAGAATTCCTTGGCGGAGTGTGTGTTTTCTGGTAGCTGCAACCTGAGGATTTTTAAATCAACAGAGATTAGATTACTTCTAGCCATCATTCTCAATTGTCAACAATATCATCACTTATCATCAGGTGATATAGTGGTCAAGTGTAGGCTCGTTCTTTAATCCATTGACTAGTTACTTAATTGTGTGGCATAATATATTATAACTAGAGTATTTGTTTCAGACATTTCCAAGATCCCTCATCGCTTAGATTTATGATGGGCTTCACTTTAGACAGAGTATTTGTTGAATCAGATATGGAATTTGCAGTGTTGCTTGTAAAGGTATGTTATTGTTAATATCACCATTAAATCTAGACTAGATATAAATGTCAAATCTTGCTATTTGTACCTTTTTAACGGTAGGAAAACATAAAAGTAGTTATAAAAATTTTTGTTGTGACTAATGAAACTAATGAATCATCAATCATGACTAAAGATTGAATTTTGTAATTGATAGTCATGAGTTAATATTTAATAATTATTCATCAATCAAACTTAATTTCACAAGTGATGCCACCTTTTTCCTTATGATCAAAAGTTTTATCTTTTTAAATACAGGGTCAGAGCTTTATGTTACATCAAATACGTAAGATGGTTGGATTGGCAATAGCAGTGGTACGCGGTCACACTGACAGTTCCATACTTGAGAAGGTTTTTACCAAGGAAAAGGTCATGATACCCACCGCGCCTGGCCTCGGTCTTGTCCTTGATACGGTATGTATATCTCATTTATGTAATTCGGGCTAGTGTCCGCAACACCACAGCCTAAATGTACTTGCCTAAGGTTTCCTCACGTCACGCCCCAGCCGCCGGGATACCAATTTCAAGCCACCATGCCGAGGGCTTGCGGACGATGAGCAATGGATAGCTTGCCGTCCCGTTATCCAGGTACAATCTGGTCCGTTCCCGAGTCGTTGACGGCGCGTAGACTTTCACGCGCGCCTCAAAGGGATGTCAGCGAAACTAGGGGCCCAGCAGGCAGTGTGTGAACATAATTATTCACATAGTATTTCATGTGGTTTACTTTTCTATTTCATGTATTGACGTTCTAACTTGTACCGCTCCATGTCATCTAGCTAGCTAGAATGGAGCCATTTGGCCATAATTAAATACTTTTTTTCTAATTTTAGGTCCACTACGACAGATACGACGCTAAATTTAAAGAAAGCCATGACAGTTTGACTTGGTCCGATGTAGAGGACCAAATTCACGAGTTTATTCATACGCGCATATACCCCGTTATAGTAAAGGGCGAAGCAGAGGGCAAGTCTATGGAGATGTGGCTTGAGAAACTTCAAAAACATTCATATGAGCCCTCTGAAGAAACTCCTGAGAAAGTTGATGAAAAAGAGCTAGGTGCTGCTGGTGATGATGATGACGACGACGACGCTGTTGATGACGGAGATGATCACAATAAAGAAAGCAAAGATATTGGTAACATAGATGCTATAACAAATCTAAGTAAGAACGAAACACCTGAAATAGAAGTTAGTTATGTAGAGTCCAGTGAAAAAAGTGGTAATATTGAGGAAAATAACGTAAATGTATTTAAAATTAAAGAAAGTGCAATAAGTGAAAGTGTTCAAGTAGACGAAAGTACAAACAATAAAAGTAATCAGTAGTTATATATACCCAGCAGTTTGGTATTAATTCTTGGTGCTGTGTGACCTTTATAATATCTAACAACAAAACTAATTGTTGACTTTGATGGTAAGCTTCCTCAGCCCTCTTACTGCTTGTGAATTGAGGTGTTATTTTGAATATACCCATGCAGTAAGACACTAAGACGATTAACACAGCACCGCGCACCGCCGCGGAGTGGTGGCTGAAAAGCAGATTTCGTCCGCTCGACCGCGCGGTCGGGTGGTGTGCGTGTGTTAGGCACCAACTGATTTAATAAAAGCCAATGTAACATGAGATCCGCTTCAACGAACACCGCGGCGGAGCGCGGAGCCGTGTCATAATCGCCTTACACCTAGTAAAAACGAACCATTTTATATTTTATATAAAACTGTAAGAATAATAAGTTTCTTGTTTTAATGACAAGTTAGAATCTGTTTATATTGTTACTAATAAGTAGAACTTAGATATTGTTTTATATTCTTTATCTAATAGCAATAGGTATTATAAATGATATTGCCAGACTGGCATTTAAAATAAATGGCTCAGCAATATTTAAAAAAACAAATTTAAAAGCATATTTAATTTTATCCATTTCATTTACAGGTATCTCTATTGTGGGATAATTTCTGCAGATCTTGTCTTCCTCTGTAGCTCCAACTCTTTCGCATACAGCTCGCACATCGTTTTTCTTCGTTCTTGTCTGAAAAAACGTTAGATTGTTTAAAAAATAAAAAAAGGAGTCTTGTCTGAAAAAACTTTAGGTAGGTCAAAAAAAAAAAAATTGTCTGAAAAATCGATAGGTTGGTCGACAAATGAAAGAACTTTGTAGTCTTGTTTGATAAAAAATTGTACTTTCGTGTCTGGAAAAACGTTAAGTTGGTCAAAAAATGAAACTTGTCTTTTAGACAAGTTTAGTCTCTTTCATAGAGAATCGGCAGGTTGGTGAAATGAAAAAAGTTTGTTGAGTCTTGTCTGATGAATCGGTAGGTTGGTCAAAATATAAAAAATGTACTAGTCTTGTCTGAAAAAACATTGGGTTGGTCGAAAAATCAAAGTTTGTACAGTCTTGTCTGAAATATGTTTGTACAGTCTTGTCTCAAAAAACATTGGTCAAAAAATGAAACTTGTCTTTCAGACAAGAGCCTTTTGTCATAGAGAATCGGCAGGTAAGTCGAAAAATTAAAAAAGTTTGTTCAGTCTTGTCTGGAAAATCAATAAGTTGGTCAAAATATAAAAAAAATGTACTAGTCTTGTTTGAAAAACTTTGGGTTAGTCTAAAAATAAAAGTTTGTACAGTCTCGTCTGAAAAATGTTTGTACAGTCTCGTCTGAAAAATGTTTGTACAGTCTCGTCTGAAAAATGTTTGTACAGTCTCGTCTGAAAAATGTTTGTACAGTCTCGTCTGAAAAATGTTTGTAGTCTCGTCTGAAAAATGTTTGTACAGTCTCGTCTGAAAAATGTTTGTACAGTCTCGTCTGAAAAATGTTTGTACAGTCTCGTCTGAAAAATGTTTGTACAGTCTCGTCTGAAAAATGTTTGTAGTCTTGTCTCAAAAAACATTGATCAAAAAATGAAACTCTTCGTCATCCAGACAAGAGCCTTCTTTCAGAGAGAATCGATAGGCTAGTCGAAAAATGAAAAAAAAAATTGTACAGTCTTGTCTGAAAAAACATTAAGTTGGTCAAAAAATGAAATTCTTGTCTTTTAGACAAGATCTTATTGTCATAGAGAATCGGCAGGTAAGTCGAAAAATTAAAAAAGAATGTTCAGTCTTGTCTGAAAAATCGGTAGGTTGGTCAAAATATAAAAAAAATGTACTAGTTTTGTTTCAAAAATATTTATAGTCTTGTCTCAAAAAACATTGATCAAAAAATGAAACTCCTCGTCATCCAGACAAGAGCCTTCTTTCAAAGAGAATCGATAGGTTTGTCGAAAAATAAAAAAAAAGGTTTGTTGCGTCTTGTCTGAAACGTTGGGTTGGTGAAAAAATAAAAAAAATCTTTTACTTATTATACTTTTATTATTGTTTGAAAATCTGATTTGACGAAACATAAAAGTTCGTACAAACTTTTCTGAAAGCGTTAGGTTGATCAAAAAATAAAAATAAAGGTTTATTTTTGTGGTCATCAACTTAATGACATAAAAAAGATATTCAACTACCGTCTGACAAGAGCGAGAAGATATGTTGAATGTACAATGGTATATTGGCAAATAAATGGCGAATTTTGCATCGACCATTGAACATATCACTGGACTTTGCAGTCGATATAGTAAAAACCTGTTGCTTGTTGCAAAATTTCATCCAAAAAGAAGGTATCATTAGTAACCCAGCTGGTAATAATTTAAACGGATGAACGCCGTCGAGTCGAGGGGCGACGTGTGTGCATCCGTTGAGTTTCGTTGCGCCTGTCGCGTTAACAAACGCCTACACTAAACTATTGAACACTGCGTCGGCCTGTCGCCTGTTATAAAAAATCTTTGTCGTTGACAAGAGCCCCCTCAGGTTGGGTTGGTCAAAAAATAAATTCATGCCAAGGCTTATCATAATTTCAGTGCTCTCATCTGAAAAAAATAAAACTTGGTTCGTCTAAAAAGAAGGCCTTAAAAAGGCTGAAAGATTCCATGCTCTTAAAAAAGATAAAGTTAGGACTAACTTAACTTTATTTTAATAATAAATAAAAAATCGAAAATTATTGTTTTAAGACATATTCAAAGAATTAAATAATTATCCAGGTTATTTATTTATTAGGTAAGTTTGCATTGATTGAACTTTTCAAAACAGGTGATTTTCTGTGTTATGAACTTTCTATTGGAGATTTTTGTAATAGTCCGACTTAATTTGTTTCTTAACCAACTTTCGCCTCCGGGGTTTTTTTATGGTTGGTAAAATCATCAAATGACAAATCCCGCCCTTGGGTGGGGCGGGAGATAGTGTCAGACTCTTATTGTATAAAAACCTAACCTGCTCCTTCATTGCCTTGTCCAGGGCCCCGGGATTCGTTCGCTTCCGGGATGTCAATGGATGACACCTTGTCTTTCTTGGTAACACTAACGGTGCTGAAACATAAAGAAAACGGTGTTAAAACACAAGTTATTAGGTAGTTACAATCTTAAATAAAATGACCAGGACTACAAAATCTTTTTTGGGAAGTCAGATTAGGGTATGATGCCTACTGTAAGAAAGGGCAAAAAAAATATTTGGATGATCACTATTCAAGGACTATTTCTTGTTAAAATTTCTTTCTCATATCAGCTCTCTACCAATGAATACTTCGCTAAAATCGTTCCAATTGTTCCGGAGATTAGGGCCGAAACGGGCGCCCGCGACGGGCAGACGTCACGCATTGGTCGTTTGCAACGGTCCCCATCGCGGGAACCGGATTATTAACTAAGCAGTGTCGCTAGATCAATTTAAACGGTGTGCATGTAGTCGTGTCGAGAACTTGTATTATTAAGTATTAAAAATGCGTGGGGCCCGACTCTGATCGACGGGTGCTCGCGCGTGTCCCCGCTAGGGATCACTTTTGTATGGATCCGCACGGGAACCCGTTTTACGCAGTTTCGGCCCATAGTCTGCACAGACAGATAATAAAATTATAATACTATAAGTATTGTATAGTCGGTAGAACTATACTGGTCATCAAAAAAATCGGCTCACCTGCATTTTCACCGCAAATCACGTTTTTCTTAAGCAAAGCCAAACAATGCTTAAGTACTGTAATGGTTTTATTTAACTTGTTCAATTACACGAACTTATTATACTTAATTTGTGATTAACAAATTAAACTTCAAAATAATTTTCTGACAACAGTTTTGATTGAAAACTCAGTCAACTTTTTATACGATTTTTTTATTCATTTTAAATACGCCCTGGTTTTTTGTCTTAAATGTTTTGTACGCAATTGTTGCAATTTAAAATTTCGTATTTTCTCTTGCTCGAATGAAGGCCGGCCTGCATTCGCCGTTTTAATGACCTTATCAAGATTTTGATCGTCTCTTAAGAGATTCGGTTCCATTCGTCTCTAATAGTCGTTTTCAGGTGTACTAATTTTGTTGGGACTGGATTACTTGCTTTAACTACAGGGGTAAGATCAAGGCTTCTTACTGGCCGTGACGTACTCGAAATGCCGAGCTCTTCAAGGTAATCAGTCGTAATGCGCGCTACGTGTTGTCGTGCATTAACATGCATTAATTTAAAATTCTCTCCAATATAGCCAGCATATGGCACTCACACCAGGATTTCTATGATATAGTGAGCAGCAGATAAAGGACCCCTTCGTATGAAAACCAACTCTGTGCGTCCGGTCAAAGATATCTCAGCCCAAGACATTGCAAAGCCTCTACAATAGCAGTTTTATACAACACTGGTTATGGCTTATTCCACTTTTCCCCGTTGGATGATCCCCATTGATGGGGATTAGTGAACTTTTTGTTCACTATTCCCCGTTGACCCAAAATTTTTATTTAATGGGGATAAGTGAACTAAAAAGTTCAATAATCCCCATTAGGTAGGTACGTTAAAAAAATAAAATATATGAATCATGTTACATTTATTAATTAAAAATATAACTTTCTTATACCTAATAAAATCACAGATTGTACAATTATTAATTTAAAAAAAAAATATAACTCTTATACCTAGTAAAATCACAGATTGTACAATTATTAATTTAAAATAAAAAATATAACTTTCTTATACCTAATAAAGTCACAGATTGTTACAATCATTAATTTAAAATTGTAGCATGAAAATATTTCTTTCTTATACCTTGTAAAATCACAGATTGTACAATTATTAATTTAAAATAAAAAAATGTAACTTTCTTATACCTAGTAAAATCACAGATTGTACAATTATTAATTTAAAATAAAAAATACAACTATCTTATACCTAGTAAAATCACAGATTGTACAATTATTAATTTAAAATAAAAAAATGTAACTTTCTTATACCTAGTAAAATAACAGATTGTACAATTATTAATTTAAAAAAAAAATATAACTCTTATACCTAGTAAAATCACAGATTGTACAATTATTAATTTAAAATAAAAAATATAACTTTCTTATACCTAATAAAGTCACAGATTGTTACAATCATTAATTTAAAATTGTAGCATGAAAATATTTCTTTCTTATACCTTGTAAAATCACAGATTGTACAATTATTAATTTAAAATAAAAAAATGTAACTTTCTTATACCTAGTAAAATAACAGATTGTACAATTATTAATTTAAAAAAAAAATATAACTCTTATACCTAGTAAAATCACAGATTGTACAATTATTAATTTAAAATAAAAAATATAACTTTCTTATACCTAATAAAGTCACAGATTGTTACAATCATTAATTTAAAATTGTAGCATGAAAATATTTCTTTCTTATACCTTGTAAAATCAAAGATTACACTCACTTAAGTTTTTCTAAACAGTGCCCAATCGTAATTTCATTATTAATGAGTTCCATTTGGACCTCCTGTATATAATTATCGCGATTGATGCTTTTTTTTTGTTTTTTCCGCTATACCTTTATTTTCAGAAACCCCCAATGCAAGAACTTCGTAATACGATGCATCTTCAGCCAACGCTGTGAGGAGCTTCATAATGTTGGGTTTCTTTATTTTCACACGCTTTTTTATTTTATTATTCCATGCTTCGACTAAATTCGTAGTGCGATGAGTCTGTCCAAATACACACCACGTTTTAATAAAATCATCTTGTAGCCATTGTCTGAGCATGTAATTTCTAAACTCCTTGCTATTATCATCATCAGGGCTTTGAGAGGCAACATAAAACCAACCCGCAATGATTTTATCTGATGGTAACAAAGCCAAAGCAGTGCTAAGTGCAACTTGTCTTCTGGTTAATTTATCTTTTGTTAGTTTGAGTTGTTTTCCTTTCTTCCATATTGCCTGGGTGAAATGGAAATAACAGCCGCTAATAGATATATTTACAAAAACATTTCGCATTGCGTTCATCGGAGCCACTTCATAGTCACATTTAAATATTTCTGGATTCCAATCAGGTAATGCAGATTTTAGCATACTAAATAAAATTTCATATGTTTGTTGATTTTTATGGCTCATGAGGGCATAAACAAGTGGCACAATGTTTATGTGTTTTTCTGTACTGCCCAAATCCCCATGAATGGTGTAGAGTTGGTAAAAGGGAGATGGACAGATCCAAAACGTTCCATCACCCAAGAACATCTTCAAATTTTTCATTTGATGTCGGGCAAATTCAGAGCAAAAAGCTATTACACGGATACCACTGTCATTGTAGTCTGCTAAAATAAATTCCTGATGAGCTGGAGGTACTTTAACTTCTTCAACATTTTTGAACTCAATTTTACTTACTTCAAATGCTGCATTTCTGTGTTTATATAATGTTGTTTTGATAGACTTCAGGGCAGGGAATTCTTTTATTTTGTCAATTCCGGTATCTTTTAGTGAGCTCACAGCCGCGTTGTAAGCAGTGGGAATAGCAGGTGCTTCTGGATCCGCAAGTGTAGTTTTTAGTTTGAATAACCTCAAGGTAACTTCATTCCGCGCAAAATCAGGTTCACAAACATTGTGTCGTTTCTCAGCTACAACTTGATTGTCCTGTAAAATTAAGTAATAATAATTAATTACTTTACATTATTTTTTAAGTAAACAATATTGCACTTACATAGAATACAAAATTAAATAGGCTATTTAACAACCTTTAAAACTTATAACAAATTGTTGTTATCCTATCAGAATAGTTCAACAAAACATATTTCACTTTATGCTTAACTAAAATATGTAATAATAATTAAATATATACAATTCACTTCAGCTACACTCTTTTACACTAGGTGTAATAGACTTGTTTGACAAAAGAATGACGTCACACGTGCCGCCATGACAGAAACAGTGTTTAAACTTTAACGTTGATTTTTAAATTTTGATATTGATAAACGTGATATTGATAACACACATAACCTGAGTTATTATTGTCATTATTAATCACAAAATATAATAAGTAACTTACCATGACAGTGATGGATCCGGCACATTTACTTTGTTTTCTTGTGGTACACTCCCAAAAAACTCCACCATTTTTATATTTGCATTTTTTACTGTATTGATGTCCGGCCCGGAGAAGTATGGTAGCTTTACCTTTTTTAACGTACTCTAAACAAACGTCAGTTGAACTACCAGCCATTTCCTTTATTTATTCCTATATTAAACTAATAACTGCGAACTGATAAGAACTGCACGCTTGAACTACACTACACACTACTAACCCTTAACGACTACGAAACAAAAACAAAAGATGGGTCGACCAATCACATACGAGCTAACTCGCACCCCGCTCCGCCACCGCCTTGCGCGCGCGCCTCTAGAAAATGAGCATCTTTTACAGTATTGTGTATCTTATTAGATAGATAGATATAAGGTCTTATTCCCAAACATCGTTAGAACAATTTCGTTGGGGCAACAATCTGTTTTTCGTTCTAATAAAATCGTAAAGTAGGTATGTAGGTAATTTAAAATTTTGTTCTTACCTTATAAAAATAAAAGTACATGACTCATATATTTTATTTTTATATTGTTTTTATTTAACGTACCTAATTAGAAAAACTTAAGTGATTGTAATCTTTGATTTTACAAGGTATAAGAAAGAAATATTTTCATGCTACAATTTTAAATTAATGATTGTAACAATCTGTGACTTTATTAGGTATAAGAAAGTTATATTTTTTATTTTAAATTAATAATTGTACAATCTGTGATTTTACTAGGTATAAGAGTTATATTTTTTTTTTAAATTAATAATTGTACAATCTGTGATTTTACTAGGTATAAGAAAGTTACATTTTTTTATTTTAAATTAATAATTGTACAATCTGTGATTTTACAAGGTATAAGAAAGAAATATTTTCATGCTACAATTTTAAATTAATGATTGTAACAATCTGTGACTTTATTAGGTATAAGAAAGTTATATTTTTTAAAGTTCACATACATTACGGCGTCCATCAGAACTATATAAAATCACTCGACTTTCATCACAAAAGAGAACTGACTCCCATTGCCCTATATAGTCCAGTTGACGATCATGATCACGAGCCAATTAAAGTCTGGTTTGTCGATGAGCTTAATTGGTAAACGCCCATTTTGGCGAGGCATAGTGAGAGAAATACCCTCAAAACTGGGGTTGGATGATGGATGGATGGATTATATTACGTAGTTCTGGCACGCGGTAATCTTATCGTCTTGACTCTACTAACAAACTGTCGTGGTGATTCTGAAATCTTAACAGACCACTTACAATAAATCGATTCTTTCTTTATTACTCCTCATACGCATACAAATAGCAAAAAGCCAATTATATAGCAGAGATAAAGGTTTTAGGTCGATATAGCAAGGAAACCTTACAAACTTTGACTAACGGAATATGGCGATGTCGTAAATGCCTGAAGCTTGAGTACAATGAAACGACTACCACGCACATCAACACAGATGATGTTCAACGCGTGTGTTTTGTACAGTAGAAAATGGCTGCGTATCGATATGAGTGGAATTCAAATTCATAAAGATCGCATAAAGACCCTTTATCTCGTTATTACAGAAATCAGAAATCATGGCAACGGTGGATGCAGCACGTTTATGAAGTAACCGTAACTGAGGGTTCGGAAATCCAAAATCCAGTAGTGATTGTCCAGTGTGGTCAATTATGGTCAATCGTGCTTTCTAATTGTTCCACATTCTTTTCTGAAACTCTCTGTTTAACTCAGTTCCAAATGTATTCGATAGGATTGAGGTCGCAGTTATACGGCGGCAATCTTACTACTTCATGGCCATTGTCAGCTAACAATTTGTTGATTTTATAATTTTTCGGCGGTTTATGCTGTTTTATTAATAAATATAACTCCGGTTTTGAGCAAGCATTTGAAAATTCGATGTTGTGAGCTTGGAACCACTCAACCATCGCCTGTTTTCTGGAATTCATGTTTGGCGGTTTATTTTCTTCCTTACTATGATAAGGTGCGTTGTCCATTACAATCATTGAATTTCTTGGTATGTTGGGTATCAGTTTTTCAGTCAGCCACTTTGTGAAATTCTCAGCTTTCATTTGATCGTGATAGTCCCCGGTTTTTGTGTCTGCCTTAAACATTAAGAGTGCATTATCTACAAAACCGATTTCACTTCCCGTGTGCACTTTTATCCACCGGCGGCCAGGGCTATCATTCCTTCTCACTCCAACATCGGTTGGTGTTTGCCGACATTTTTTTACAGTGTAGTGTGCGTGTATCCATGTTTCATCGAGATAGAAAACAGGTTTTTTGTTTGTACCTAGCAAGTCATTGTCTTTCATGCGGCTTAAATATTTAGCCCTCCACGCTTGAATTTGGGGTCTTTCTATTAGAGCCAGTCTTTTCTGGTAGCATCTTTTAAATTGATATCCTAAATCACTTTTGATTATTTTCCTTAATGTTCTTTCACTTCCCGTATAATTAAGGTCTTTTTTTGCAGCTGCCATGATCTTGCGCATTGTAGGTATTTCTTTTCTCACAGTATACATAATATGAATTATATTTCTTAATGCTGTTAAAGAAAATCCGTCGAAATATTCCTTTCTCTGTCTCTTTGCTTTTGTAGGAGTTTTCATTTTTCTGCCACTAGCTGTTGCAGATTCATGCTCTCGTCGTAATTTTGTCACTGTATTTTTTGCAATGTCCGTCACAAGTTGCTTTGAAATTAACATGTCCTCAGTAGTGTCCGAAGCATTTTTTAGGGCACGGTTTATATTTTGAATCAATAAGTCCTCTTTCTCCTTCACAAAATAATTGTCGACTTTAATAATCATTTCACGAGCACGGCTGTTAATAACTTTCTTACTCATTTTAACAGAATAAGTATAATAACAAAACTTAACAACAAAAATAAAAAGCTATAAAAACACGTGGTAGACGTACTCAATACAAGTAAGCGCTGGCTGACCATGCGAACGGTACTGACAGTTCGACTATGTCACAAAGATGGCCGCCAGTCCCAATACCAACGTGCGGGGCTTATATCATCTTCATTTTGACTTTTTTGTTTTTCAATTTGGTGATTTGGTGCTTGCTGACCTCTCTGAGACGTTGCTTGGGCTGGCTTGATCAGGATTTGAATCGTCTTAATTGAGATTGTCTTGATCGAGGTTGTCTTGGTCGAGATTAGAATCACCTTGGGCATTATTAAAATCACTGGTTTGTGGCTCAGATCCCACTAATAATTGACGTTTCGATTTGGTCAGATTTCCCGAAGATTTTCTTGCCTTAATGATATCTTTCAAAAACAGCAGTGATTTGTAATATGGCCATTTTGATGCAAAAGAAGTAGAAGTTTCCATGTTCGATTGCAAATTGGTCCCTCAAATATTTACATTTCTTCCTGACTTCTGAAACATAAAATATTTTATTTTTATCTTGCAACTGGTGCATCATTTGCACATTTGACATCTGAATTTAGAATGGGGATTTCTACAGTAAAGGCGATAATTGAAAAAACAGTCAGTATATTATGGGATGAATTACAACCAATATACAGGGTGGGCCAATGCTAAATTCACTTTTGAAACTTAAACAAAAAAAAGACTGATAATACTTGAAATATTTATTTAACAAGTAACTTAATCTACTACTAATGCAATTTATTTTTTAAAAATAAAATTGCTAGATGTTCTCCATTTCGCCGCAAACACTCTTCCAAGCGGAATCGAAAATTTTCAAAAACGCGCCGACACGTTGCTGTTGATATGGCGGCCATTTCCGCTTGGATATTTTCTTTTAAATTTATTATTGTCTTCGGCTTATTGGAGTACAACTTTTCTTTTAAGAATCCCCACAAAAAGAAATCAGGTAGGGACAGGTCTGGGCTTCGTTGTGGCCACTCGATGTGGCCTCTCTTCGAGATAACTTTATTAGAGAACATCTCCTTTACGACGTCCATGCTGGCGTTTGATCTGTGGCAGGTTGCGCCATCTTGCTGGAACCAAGTCTGGGAGTTGGATTCTTGCAGCCCAGCAAGAGTTGGCCTTAAAACTCTTGCAGCATTGTCACATATCGGTCGGTATTAACTGTTACTGAGAGACCTCGAGAATTTACAAAGAAATAAGGCCCAATGATGCCTTTAGCTGATATGGCCGCCCAAACCGTCACTTTCTGGCTGTGAAGTGGCTTTCAGTGCTTGCGCGAAGGCTGCTCAGCGCTCCAGTAACGGCAGTTTTGTTTATTGACGAAGCCGTTAAGGCAAAAGTGGGCTTCGTCCGAGAAATGTTTCCGAAATTTGAAAATCCCTCTAACATGGAAGTGGCAAATGACGCCCTTTTTATATGGTCATCATTAGGGCATGCAATATCGGAGGGTTATCAGTTCCGGAACTGGATCCGATACTGGAGAGCTAATTCCGGAATTGGTAATTTTTTTTTATTTTTTTATTTATAATTGTCTCATTGTCTCTGCTTGATTCAGCAAAATACAAAAAAAAAAATGTTTTATCTGAAACAAAGCTAAAAAAAAATCAGCAAAGATAAATCAGTCTTTTAATGATTTTGAGCCAAAAATTACGCATTCTCACTATAATAAAACCGACAAGGTATATGAAACAAAATAAAATTATTAAACAGTAATAAAAACAAAAAATAGTCTCGAAACAGTCCCCTGTTTCGAGACTATTTTTTATGTTTTTTATAAAATTATTGTATATCAGTCTTTTTAATCATTTTAAGTTACAAATTAAACATATTTAGTCATGATTTTTCCTTATTACTCTAATTAGATATACTCACTATATTGAAATCAACAACATTTATAAAAAACAAAATATAGTAATTAAACAGTAAAAAAACATAAAAATAAGTCTCGAGTTAGTTATCCTACCTAATTAAAATTAATATAAATTATTTACCTTAATTACTCTAAAATATTCTAACAATAATAAAATCAATAAAAGGTATATAAAACCAAATAATGTAATTAAACAGTAACAAAAATAAAAAATATTCTCGAAATAGTCTCCTACCAGCTTAAAATATTTTTTTTTTATTTTTTTTATTAGTGATAGGTTCGCGCTTGACCGCTATCTCACCTGATGGAAAGCGACGATACGGTCGACGATGGATCGCGCTTACCTAGAAGAAACCTATTCACTCTTGACTTAAAGATTCCCGGGTTGTAATTATTGTAAATCAGTCTTTTAATAATTTTGAGTTAAATTATTTGAATGAAATATTATTTTTTTGACAAGAACCGTTGTTCTTAGTAATGAGTTCTTAAGAATAATAACGCGTCTAACATTTTATCTGATAAAGAGCTTCGTATTCGGTTACAAAAGTATCCAGCACACGAAAAAACTCTCTCACTTTCTAGACTCGTGGGTAAAATCGATGAAATATACTTATATGCTTCAGTCAAATATACACCTCGGTCTCCTCCGTTATCGTTGTGGAATATTCCACAGACGTTACATTGCGTGCGTTCAGAATAATATAAAAAAAAAAAATATTAAAAAAGAAGACATGAATATCGCAATTCCGGAATTATTCCAGTCAATTCCGGAACTGAGAAATTAGTCAAATAGATCCGGAATTCCGGAATTGCATGCCCTAATCATAATGGGTAAGTTTTTGAACCAACTGTATCTTATATAGGTGAAGCTTCAAATCAAATTTCAAAATTCGCCTCAAACTGCTTCGTGAAATCCCCAAAGCCGCCGAACGTCGCCGCGTAGAGTTCTGGATTTTCTCGCACAGATTCATTAGCCTCTTCAATCGCTTGCACCGTGCGTACAGTACGGGGTTGACCTTGACGTCTCATCGGTAGCGTTGAACCGGTTTTATCAAACCTTTTCAGCCATTGTTTGATTAACTGAGTACTAGGACACTGCCGGATACTGCTTAAATTGAATTTCACTCGGAACATACGCCGCACAGTAATGTAAGATTTACCATTTTCGTAAAACGCTCCAACAGCGAACGCGCGATACTCTCCCGTAAACGGACTCATGGTGACTAAAACTGCAAGAGACGCGTGACTCGATGACATACCCCGCTCCCCGCTACCCCTCGCTACCAACGATCTATTAGCCAATGAAAAGTGAACTTAGCACCGGCCCACCCAGTATATGCCTATATCTTCAAAAGAAACTTTCTACTCAATAGCAAACGACTTCAACTACGGGGCTCCGGTGTGGGCACCGACGTTGACACAGCAACCGAGGGCCCAGCTGAATGCGTGCCAGAGGTTCATGGCAATACGCATGGTGCGAGGGTACCGAACGATCTCCCGCGAGGCGGCGACCCTCCTTGCTGGCCAACCGCCGTGGGATCTGGAGGCAACAGTCGTTGCACACATGCACGACAAGCGCATGGAGATGCAACGCCGGGGCGAAATTCCGCTGCCACGACAAGTCGAGGCATGGCGGACAGAGCTCCGGCGGGATCTCATGGCGAAATGGCGTCAGCGACTATCGCAACCTCGTTCGGGGCGCGCCACAATTGGGGCGATAAGGCCCATCCTTGGGGCGTGGTTGGACAGACCTCACGGCGTTCTCAACTTCCGCACGACGCAGGTGCTTACCGAACACGGAAAGTTCGCTAAGTACCTGTTCCGGATTCGCGCGGAGGACTCGCCCGGGTGTCGCCACTGTGCGGAACATCCGGAGGACACGGTGGAGCACACTGTAGAGGTGCGCCCCGCCTGGGCGGAGCATCGCCGTGTCCTCGTGGGGGCGATCGGCGGCAGTGATCTCTCTCGCCGGGCCTTGGTTCAGGCCATGGTCCGTAGTGAGGAGGGATGGCAGACGGTCGCCTCCTTCTGCGAAGCAGTAATGCTAGCAAAGGAGGAGGCCGACCGCATCAGGCAGACGGGCGCTCGCCCCAGCCGCCGCCGGGATTCCGATCCCGATTTCCGGCCACCGTAAGCGCGGGCTTGCGGACGGCGTGCAATGGGTAGCACGCTGTCCGATCGTCCGGTAACCGACCGGACCGAGCCCAAGTCGTCGACGGCGCGTTCTGTTCCCGCGCGCCTCAAGGAGCTGTCAGCACACCGAAGAGGCCCAGCCTGCTAACTGCAGGCAGGCAGGGTCGAAGCCTACTGGGGTCATGGGTTTATTTCCGAAAGGAATGCTCGGCCCCGGCACGATAGGCTGCGAAGGAACGGGGTAGGTTTTTAGTCAGTAAGAGTCTGACACTACTTCCCGCTCCGCCCAAGAGCGGGATTTGTCATTGGATGATTTTACCTACCATAAAAAAAAAAAACGACTTCAAGAATATTTGGGATTTTCCGAATGCTTTAGGGGCTATCGACGGGAAGCATGTACGTGTAATCTTTCCAGATCAGTAAGGATCTATGTTTTTCAATTACAAAAAGATTTTTTCTATGATTCTGCAAGCAGTCGTCGACGCAAATTATAAATTTAAAATAGTTGCAAGTTGGTGGATTTGGTAAACAGAGCGACGGTGGAACATTTAAGGCTTCCGAACTATATAAAAATTTAAATACCGGGGAGATGTATATTCCAGAACCGGAATATTTTCTAGGAACGAACGTGAAAGCACCGTATGTTTTTATAGGCGATGAAGCAAATATATCCATTCCTAAAATATTTATTAAAACCTTTTGGTGGCCGAGTTTTGTCTTCAGACCAAAAAAAAATTAATAATCGTCTATCGAGAGCCAGAAAATGTGTTGAGTGTGCATTCGGCATAGCAAACTCAAAATGGCGACTGTAGTATACAGCGAAAAGTGGGGGGCATTCTGCACCCAACTGTCATAGCGTGCGGTCGCGTTTACGCCGGTTGTGTATACGTAGTGATAGCAGTGAGTGTATTATCGAGCATTCTACAAGTGGCGACGAGGAAAAATGTAAGTCCTAATGCACAAATACTTTGTTAAAAAGAAAGAGAATAAGGACAGTTAAAGTAATGGCATAATGTGGTTGGGGGTAAACAAAAAAAAAAAAAAAAAAAAAAAAATGACAAATCTAATTGGTAAATTAGTTGTTATCAATATTACTTGTTAACGTAAATAAGATGACAATCTTTCTTATCTCTTTAGTAATTACGTGCGGTGACCTACTGGTCGACCGCGCTGAGTCATGTTGTTTACCAAATTGCATTGTGCATTCCTAATGAGGTTAACTAATATTATAATGACAAGTTTGAATAAATGAATGAATGCGTAAATTGAAGAACGTATTCGATAGAAAATATAATGTATCCAATTTTATCTATCCTATACAAACGAATTGTTATTATTTATTATAATAAAATCTAACCTTATCAGGAAGTTTTGTGCCAATTTGTACACACTGAATACATCTATTTCGATTATATATGTACATTAAAAGTGTTAGTGTATTTGATAAGTATATTTGCAGCGATTTAGATGCAATAAATATCGTTATCACAATTATGCATTAGGCACGAATGTAAAAACGTAGGTATATGAGGAAATATCAAAATAAAAGGAAAGATAGGTACCTACATGGTTTTTTTGAAAGACCAATATGACAGGTCAGTAGCAAATATAAGTGTTATGAAAGTCGATAAATGACTGTGATTGTGAGGTCAATATGAGAAAGGCCCTGTGTGAAAGAAAGTCAATAAGACAGACTTGCAACGAAGTGTTAAAAGAAGTCTCCGTAGAAAGATTATTGGTGAAAGGTCAATATGAGAGACATTGTGGTGAATAAATAGTCAATAAGAAAGGCTATGATATTGTATTATTGGAGGATCTTTAAAAGATCGTTATGGCTAATATAGTCAAATATGAGAGACTAAGACGGTCAATAAGATAGACAGTACTGGTTGAGCGGAAAGGTTGTATGGTTGGGTTATGTGAGCCTTAATGTAACTAACCAAACAAGTTGTAAGCAGTTATGCGATTGTTACAGATCGCCCCATTATGGCTCAGATAACATCAGCACTTCCAGGTCTTGAGCACTTCGATTGCGAAGGTGACCCAGTTTCAGTAGGAGTCAGATGGAAAAAATGGAAAAGGGCCCTTGAGATATATTTCCTAGCGGCTAACATTGACACAGGTGGGAAAAAGAGAGCAACCCTCTTGCATATTGGTGGCCTTGCCCTCCAAGAAGTATACTACAATCTTCCCGGAGCTCATGTAGATGAAATTGATAACGTAGATGTTTATAAAGTTGCAACAGAGAAATTGGACCAATACTTCTCTCCTAAACAAAGCCGATATTTTGAAAGATATATGTTTCGACTAATGAAGCAGGAGGAAGGGGAAAGATTTGAAGCATTTTTATTAAGACTGCGAAACCAAGCTGATAAATGCCAATATGCTGATAAAGATGAAAATCTAATAGATCAAATCGTCGAAAAAAGCCGGAGTGCAGAACTAAGGAAGAAAATTTTATCAGCGGGCGACAGTGTAACTCTTCAGCAGGTTATTACGATCGCTATTACGCTTGAAACCGTCAACAGGCAACTTGACACATTTGACAAACCAGGTTCAAGTAAAACAAGTGACACAATTAAATCAGATATTAATAAATTGGACACTCGGAAACCTACCCCTACAAACCAGAGTTTTTCAAAGACTTGCTACAGGTGTGGTAGTAGTAAACACTTGTCCTTTGACGACAAGTGTCCAGCAAGAGAGAAGAAATGCGCAAGATGTGGAATTATCGGACATTATAAAGATTACTGTAGGACTAAATTACAGAAAAGGAAAATACAATCAAAGAACGATGAGAAGACGGATAGAACAAAGAGACAAAGAATTGACAAATCACATAAAAATACAGAGGGAGTGGATTACATATTTCATTTAGATGAGGATGAAACTATTAACTGCAAAGTCGGTGGTGTTGTTATTGAAATGTTGATTGACTCGGGCAGTAAATGTAACATTATCACAGATAGGACGTGGGAATATCTAAAAAATCATAAAGTTAAGGTCACTAATCAAATAAAGAATCCTGATAAAATATTATTGCCTTACGGGAGCCAAAAGCCCTTGGATATTTTAGGTGCATTTGACGCCAATATAACTATTAATGATGTAATTATTAAAACTGCAACTTTTTATGTAATTCGAAATGGTACCCGTAATCTTCTAGGTAAAGTCAGTGCGATACAACTTAATGCGCTTCGAATTGGTATCCCCGTCAATAATATCAGCACTTTCCCGAAATTTAAAGATGTCACTATTCAGATTCCTATTAACAAAGAAGTACAACCAGTTATCCAGCCATACAGGAGAATACCGATTCCCTTAGAAGAAAAAGTAAATAGAAAGCTGGTCGAACTTAAAGAAGCTGACATTATTGAAGAGGTTAAAGGACCATCACCATGGGTATCTCCAATGGTACCAGTGTTAAAAGATAATGGTGAGATTCGGATTTGTATCGACATGAGACGAGCAAATGAGGCAATAATTAGGGAGAATCATCCACTTCCTACAATGGACGAACTCTTACCAAATTTTAGGCATGCTAAGTACTTTTCTCGACTCGATATAAAAAACGCTTTTCATCAATTGGAAATTGACGAAAGCAGCAGATATATAACCACCTTTAGCACCAGTAAAGGATTGTTTCGTTATAAAAGACTAATGTTTGGTGTATCGTGCGCACCTGAAATGTTTCAAAAAGTACTAGAGAGATTATTGTTGGGTTGTGTAGGTACTGCGAACTTCATAGATGATATCATCATCTATGGATCTGATGGACAGGAACACGACAAACGGCTTAATAAAGTCCTACAAGTACTTAAAGATAATAATGTTCTCCTTAATGAAGCAAAGTGCATTTATAAAACGGTTAAAATAGAATTTCTTGGACATGAATTAACAGCTGAAGGGATAAAACCGTTAGCTAAATATATCCAAGCTATTCGGTCTGCGCGAAGGCCATCCACTGTCGAGGAAATACAGAGCTTTCTTGGTTTGGTCAATTACGTAGGAAAATGGATTCCCAAGCTGGCATCGCTCACAGAACCCCTTCGACAATTAATCCGACTAAAATTGAAAAAAATCTGCTAATATTCAAAAGTATTGGACAAATATTCAAGAAAGATCATTTGAAAGTCTTAAGCAACAGCTGTTGGAGATAAAGACATTGGGCTATTACAATCCAGCGGATAAGACACAAGTCATAGCAGACGCTTCTCCAGTTGGATTAGGGGCGGTGCTCATACAAATTGATAGCAAAGGTCCTCGTGTGATAGCGTTTGGTAATAAGAGCCTTACAGACTGTGAGAAAAGATATTGCCAAACCGAGAAGGAGGCTTTGGCACTAGTATGGGCTGTGGAACACTTTAAAATATACCTGTTAGGTAAAGAATTTGATCTTATTAGTGACCACAAACCCTTGGAGATCATCTTTGGACCCCGATCTAAGCCTTGTGCGCGAATTGAGCGCTGGGTACTTCGGATGCAGGCTTATAAGTACAAAGTTGTCTATCGCCCAGGCAAAGATAATATCGCAGACTCAATTTCTCGGCTTTGCCAGTCAAATCAACCGGAACCATTTGACAGTGAAAACTATATAAACTCAATGATTGAATATAGCAGGCCGGTTGCAGTACCCCTGAATGAGATCGATTCAGCCAGTGCACTAGACGTTGAGATTACAGCATTAAAAAACGGAGTTTTTGATGATAAGTGGGACGAATCTGTCAAGGCTTATAAACCCTTTCAAACAGAGATTTGTTTCCAAGGCAATATAGCATTGAGGGGTAATAAGCTTATTGTCCCGGAAAAACTTCGTGCTCGAGTTCTCGAAGCTGCTCATCAAGGACATCCCGGCATAGTGGCGATGAAGACACGCCTTAGAACCAAAGTATGGTGGCCAAAGATTGACAGGGATGCTGAAAATAGGGTTAAAGCTTGCAAAGGGTGTACACTTGTTTCGGCACCAAATCCACCTCATCCCATTAAAAGAAGAGCTCTCCCAGCTGAGCCTTGGATTGACGTGGCGATCGATTTCTTAGGACCCTTGCCCTCAAATGATTATTTACTTGTCATTGTAGACTACTTTAGTCGATATAAGGAGATAAAAATCATGAAGAATATTACAGCCACAGGAACGATTAACGTACTTAAAGAAATATTTTCTCGTCTTGGATACCCCACGACACTGACATGTGACAACGGGAACCAATTCACTAGTGAGAATTTTAAGGAATTTTGTAAGGAATGTGGTATTACAATAAATAATACCATACCCTATTTTCCACAAATGAATGGTGAAGTCGAACGCCAGAATAGGGATGTACTTAAGCGATTAAGAATAAGCCAGCTAGAAAAAAAAGATTGGAAAGAAGAACTATTAGAATATATGATTATGTACAATAGTACACCGCATACTACAACTGTAAAAACACCAGCAGAATTATTCTTCCGCCGACAATTTCGTGATAAAATACCAGGAGCAGCTGATATTGAACATAAAATAGCAGATTCAGAAGTAAGAGATAGAGATAAAGAGAAGAAAGACAAAGGAAAGGAATATGCGAATATGAAAAGGAAAGCAGTGGACAGCAATTTAGAAATCGGTGAAAAGGTTTATATAAAAAACATGACCAAGGAAAATAAACTTACTCCAAACTTTAACCCAGAAGCGCATACGGTAACTGATGTATATGGTTTTTTTTTTTTTTTTTTTTACGGTAGGTAAAATCATCCAATGACAAATCCCGCCCTTGGGCGGAGCGGGAAGTAGTGTCAGACTTTTACTGACTAAAAACCTACCCTGTTCCTTCCCTGCCTTGGTTCCAGGGCCCTGGTATGCATTTTCATACCTTCCCAGAGCCCCAGACTAGGCCTCGACCCTACTGGGCCCCTACGGTTTGCTGACAACTCCTTGAGGCGCACGGGAACAGTGCGCGCCGTAAACGACTTGGGCTCGGTCCGGTCTGTTACCGGACAAACGGACAGCGAGCTACCCATTGCCCGCCGTCCGCAAGCCCGCGTCTACGGTGGCCGGAAATTTGGATCGGAGTTACGGCGGCGGCTGCGGCGTGAGCGCCGTTGCCTGATACGGTCAGCCTCCTCCTTTGCTAGCATTACTGCTTCGCAGAAGGAGGCGACCGCCTGCCACTCCTCCTCGCTCCGGAGCATGGCTTGAACCAAGCCCCGGCGCGAGAGATCGCCTCCGATTGCCCCCACGAGGACACGGCGATGCTCTTCCCAAGCGGGGCACACCTCTACCGTGTGCTCCACCGTGTCCACCGGGCGTTCCGCACAGTGACGACACCCGGGCGTCACCTCCGCACGGATCTTGTACAGGTACGGCCCGAACTTGCCATGTTCGGTTAGTACCTGCGCCATGCGGAAGGTTATGACGCCGTGAGGCCTTTCCAGCCACGCCTCAAAGAGGGGCCTTACCGCCTCAATCGTGGCGTGCCCAGCACAGGGTTGCGACAGTCGTTCTCGCCATTTCACCATGAAACTGATGTATATGGTGGAGACGTAAGAGTGAGGAACGATCTAACGGGGAAAGAATATCGTAGAAATATTATTCATTTAAAAAGGGTAGAAAATAATAATTGGAAAGTTGTTAATAATCAAGATGAGAATAGTGAAACAAATCCTGAAGTTGAAGATTGATTGTTCCTTGGTACTGGCATGAAAATAATTGTTTGATTATAATTACAATTTGATTATTTACAATTAGTTGTTTTCTTAAAACAAGGAAGGGATGTAGTATACAGCGAAAAGTGGGGGGCATTCTGCACCCAACTGTCATAGCGTGCGGTCGCGTTTACGCCGGTTGTGTATACGTAGTGATAGCAGTGAGTGTATTATCGAGCATTCTACAGCGACTACTTTCTAAATGCAATGAATGTAATGTTGATTTAGCAGAAAAAATTGTTAAATGTATTTGTGTTTTACACAACACTATAATCGATAAAGAAGGTATCGACCGAAATTTTACTCCTGTAAATACAACACATTTAAGGTGGAATAGAGCAAATCACCCTACAAATGAAGCAATGGATATAAGAAATATTTACGACTATTTTTCACATAATACATTGACTTACAACAATTAATTATTTAACTTTATCTACCCTCACTAACATTAATGGCATAGCTATGACATAAATAACATTTTATTCAGACATATTTAAATAAAGAACTTATAAAACTTAAGTCGAGAAACAAAAATAAAATCAATTATTACTTACCGTCTTCATTCATTGCCTCGCTTATTTCTATCCAACATTTGTCAGTCACGTTTCTATTACAATGCCTTTTATCCCTTTTGTCCCACACATGTTGCTTACTGAAGACTAAGGATATCAACACGTCACTATCCATTTTAATATTTATCAAAATAAATATGCCTGTGGTAATTGCACGTGTTGTCGCAGTTGTTTATTAATTTTAAATGGCAGCGCCCAGTGCTGAACAGCGCGTGTTGAAGTTGGCGGCACCGTTCAGTGCTTATCGGCGCGCGTTCATATATTTTCCTGCGTGGGTTACCAGCGCTGTCAAGCGCCGGTAAGCGCTTATAAGTTTCCAGCTTTCTTTCTGTATACAACCTAAGTGTCTTAATTGGACATGGATTAATATTTTTTATAAGCAGATATAAATTGTCTGTCAGTTGGGTTATTGTTATTAACGCACCCTGTGCTTCAATATGGTAGGTTCATGGTAGTTAAAAAAAAATCAGTGTTATGTACAATTACTTACACGAAATGTTTTTAAATAGCCTGAGTACTTACCTACACTGATCGTCGCTTTAGCAGTCATCCAGCACAGGTGGCCTTTCGACGCTGACGAACCCTGGTTTAAGGCCCCCGGCAGAGACAGATGCGCGCCCTAGTCCGCGTGTTTTCATGAACCCGCTCCAGGATTCTTTCTTGTGCTGACCGCTGCTTAAGTTCGTCAAACCTATCAATAATTTTCTGTCGCATCTCAGAAGTGATCCGGCAGGGATGGTCACTTCACCCTATCTTTGCCTTAACCCCAGAGACAGAAATCCAGAGGGGTTAAATTAGGCGATCGTGCTAGCCATGCGTGAGGCCCAAATGTCTGATCTGTTGTTTCCGAACAGCGTCGTCAGTTGATCATGAACTGGTCTCATGATATGAGGCGCGGCACCGTAGTGCTGATACCACTGGTCGTAGTGGTAGCTGAACTATTGGCATCTCTTCCAAAGTGTCGATCAGGTAGCCAGTAATAAAATTGAGGTAGGCAGGTCCGTTCATTCTTGGGTTTGATTCGAATTGACGGAGCACCAATGGTGGATATTTCGGCGGTTCCACATTCCATTATTTGTGAAAGTGCTTTCGTCGGTGAAAATGATTTTTCGTATGAACTCTCGGTCCTGGCTCAGTAGCTATCTGCAGTAATGATTGCGACGTATCGCGTCGCCTGGCACGAACGCTTGCATACGATGTACTATCATTCTACCATTTTCTAATACACACTGCTCTATTTAATGCACAATTCAAGTTCACATAACTAAAATCTGTTTAATCCGCTTATCTTTCTTTTGGGACTTAAGGGCCCCTTCAAATGCAACCGTGTCTGGTGCGCCGTATTTGTCGCCCCATAACTTCTGATATTCCCAAAGAAATTCTCTAGTGGGTCCTGGTTTAAATTACGAGTTAGAATAGCATCAAAGGAATACGTTTAAGACAACAATATCCATATTTGTTGCATTCCTTCAATTGTGCGTATAAAGTTTTTTACAGATGGTATTGCTTTTGTTTCAATTCTTTGAGTCGACGGTAAACTCGCTAAACTGTTGAAGCCCAGTAGGTGGCTACGTTAACTGCAGCATCATACCATTTTCTAATACACACTGCACTATTTAATGCACAATTCAAGTTCACATAACTAAAATCTGTTTAACCTGTCAATCACGTTTATGAAATGTCAAAAAGTCGTGTTGGCACTACGCGCCATAAACAAAATGGCGGCGTAATTAATTTTTACAAAACTTTTGTTTTAGTGTTAAAATAAGGACATCTCCTCTATGTCAATCAATTTGCAGTTTGCCCATACTCGTACCATTTTCTAATACACACTGCACTATTTAATGCACAATTCAAGTTCACATAACTAAAATCTGTTTAATTTTTACAAAACTTTTGTTTTAGTGTTAAAATTAGGACATCTCCTCTATGTCAATCAATTTGCAGTTTGCCCATAGCTTTTTAATCCACATATCTTTTCAAAACCCTTTGTTATATTTGTATTTTCTGAAACCAACGGGTTGAAACTGTTTGTAGCCCTCTCCAGTAATTTCCTCGATTGCTTTCTAACCACCTGACCTGCTCTTTTTCTTGTGTTGGGTAATTGAATGAATATTTATATTAACCGCAGCACCAGTGGCACTCATTAACCCTAGAGAACTAAACTAGTTTCGTTGTTACATGGTTACTACACATTCGTCGAACCGACTACGCCAAATTAAATGCATTTTTTGGAAAAAGTATTTATTAATCATAGGAACTTCTGACATGGGTACATTCTTTGGATCATATCTAAACAAAAAATAATCAAAACAGTAACATAAAACTATTCCACACAGCCACAGCACATATCGATATTATGAGGTCCACAAATGTATCGCTTGCATTTGATGCAGCGGTGTTTGGTCATTCTGCGGGCCTTAGACGGACATAAGTAGCAAATTTTACGCACATTTGACGCAGAAGGAACTGGAGCATCTACAGGCGGAGTTATACCGAGAATGTCTTGAATCATGACCTTGATGTCCCGCCTCAAAGTAACAGTTTGAAATCTTTGCCTCAACCATGGCTCCATAAGTTGGTCGGCTAACTTCAACACAAAATCACGCCGATGCAAAGGTGTTTTCTTTTTCCGCAAAGAATTAGATACGTTGATAACATATGCATTGATAATAGATAGGTTTAGCATATTATAAAATATGCACATCGGCCATCTCTTGGTTTTACGATTGGTACATATGTTGGAGCACATTTGATCAACCGTATCTACAGCACCTTTTGTGTTATTATAACAGTGAATAATTTCTGGCTTTCCAGAACTTTCGTTGATATTTGGTTGATCATGGATTGTCGATAAAACATATACCACTTTGTTTGACTTAGCCTTAAATGACACTAATGTTTTATCACCGTCGAAGCAGAATACTGAAGTTCCAATTGCGCGCGACTTCGAATTTTTCGGGTATTTCGCGCTTATTAGGTACTTCTTAGAGTACCAACCAAAGTTAAATTGTAAGATGCTTTCAAAAGCTCATCGGCCAAAGGTACAGATGTGAACCAGTTGTCCATAGTGATGTTACGATTAGATCCGTGGAGAGTTGAGGTAATTTCCTTTATGAAAAACGTTGCCAAAGGTTGTTTCTGTGGATCGGTGCCCTTGCCCAAGTAAGGTATAGCGTTTAGTACATATTTACTGCTTACGTCTGCAGCCATTACAATTTTTATTCCATACTTGTTAGGTTTGTTTGGTATATACATTCTAAAAGGGCATCTTCCACGAAACCCAACAAGCTGTTCATCAACGGTAATATACGATCCTGGTGTGTACCACTTTCGAAAATTGTCAATCATTGATTGCCACAGATCTCGAATGTGAGCAAACCTATCTTTTTTTTGTCTTTCAGCTCTTGTTTGCTTATCATCAAATCGGACACATTTTATAAGAAAATTAAATCTTTCTGCACTCATACAAGCCTTATAAATATTTCCTGACCGTTGCGCATTGAACAGAATTCGAGTCGGCAAATGGTTACTTTTAGTAGCTGCAGAGTGGAGCAACAAACCTAATAAAGCCTTCAGTTCTTGCAAATCAGTTTTAGATATAGTGGACCAATCACGTTTGTACTTGCATTTTTGAATTTCGATTTCAGCATTAGTAAACATCACCACTTGATTCAGCATGTCATCGTTCAAAAACAAGGAGAATAATTCAATCGGCTCTTCTAGTTCTCTAGCGTTTTCTCTAGGTCCTGGTATAAAATGAACAATATTTCGTCTTAGAGTACGCGTGGTAGCAGGTCTAGGTTGGGTTGACCATTTATGTTTGTTTTTTCCATATGTATCTAGAAGATGGTTGAATAATCCGAGCATCAGGGGCATTTTGGTTTCGGTTGCTGGGCGTGGAAACATTGCTCTCATCCTCAGAAGATTCGCTGGAATCTATAATTTGTGCTCTCTGTCTCTTACCTGGCCTTATAATTTCTTCTTCTGACCCAGAAGATTCGTGAAAAGAGTCAGAATCGCTGCTGGTAGACCGGTGTATTTCTTCTTCCAAAATATCCTCAGTTTCTGATTCTGAATCCCGAGTTTCTTCCTCATCTTCGTCTGTGTCGCTACGCTCCAGCCATTGATGAATCTGCTCCTCAATTCCTCGTAAGTCCATCTTAAAATAAAAATAATAAATTAATAAAATCGTAACTATAAACAACGTATATAATGATACGTTTAGATATCATAAACGTACAAAATTACATTTCTATAAAAAAAGTACCCACATTCGGACTTTTCACTTATAAAATAAATATTATTCATAATTACTAACTAAATGAAAACAATCCAGAAAAAAATAAACAATAAAATGAACAAATATTTCAGAAAAATAAAATACAAAGATCAACACATACGTACCTCGTTGTTACTAAACTTTCGTCGAGCGGACGACGCTATGGTCACATCTCCTGTTCTAATTATCGTGCAATCACTTCCGCGTCACACGGTGCACTGTTTACGTGTTTTAGGAAGGTAGACAAAGAGGCGCAGGGGGGGGCCACCTAGAACTGCACGAGCACAAGATTCGCGAGTAGGTGGGTCGTCGAACGGACGAATGTTTAGTTATCTAGGGTTAAATCCTCCATAGCGCAGGTTTAAAACATCCATATTATCATTTCTTTCAAACTCTTTAGGCAAGTGCTTTGCTTTTAGAGGCGCAATTGTGTCAGCCATAGGGCTAAGAAGTTCAAGCAGTATTTTTCCCCTATATATACAGGGTGTCCCGTAAATAATGGATCAAACGTAACGGGTAGGTAGCTTACCTCATTTCCAACAACTAATTTGAACAGTAAAAAAAAAACCCATAAGGTAACCAAGATAATTTTTTTTTTCGATTTTTACTATTTTCTGTACCAGCATTCAGTGTTTTTAATGCTGTTGCTGCAAATGGTATCATATTTAGGTGTGATTTTTGTCATACATTTCTGAATAGTTTACTAGTGTTATAAGATACCATTTTTTTAAATAACATTTTATTTGCCTTAGAAAAAAAATCTTGAATTGAAAAGTTTTGTTTTTACGATGAAAAGACCAGAATTGGAAAAATTCTCCTGTAAAAAAATTGTATGACACCGAAGTGTACCATTATTTTAAAAACTTGTACAATTACTAAGGTTTGCAGATTGGTATAAAACTTACGCCTAGTCTTTGTCGTTACAAAGATATTGCTATGAATCTGACAGAGGTGCAAAATTACGAAATCAAATAAAATTGAAAAAGTGTGCACAATTCAACTATTTTCTTAAAAATGTTTAGGTATCTCAGCGTATGAAAAAACTTAGGAGGTTAAATTAAAAAAAAAATACAAATAAATCGTTTATTTTGTTTTTACAGTAAATGTTCAAACTGACGTCCCCCTACGAGAATGCAAAGTCTGCACCTCCTAATAAAGGAAGCTCTTATCCGACGGACAAAATGGCTGTTGTTTATTTCTGATACAGCAGATTGGATGCGCTGACGTAATTCTTCTTCCGACGTTATTCGTTGTTTGTAAACTTTGTCTTTTAAACATCCCCAATAAAAAAAATCTAAGGGATTTAAATCCGGAGATCGCGGAGGCCACAAAATTGGTCCTAATCGGCCGATCCATCTGTCAGGGTAAGTTTCATTGAGTTGCGCCCTTACTGCCGTCGCATAGTGAGCGGGGCATCCATCATTTTGTAACCACATTGCTTGCCGCACGTCTTCTGGAATATTTTCTAATAACGTTGGCAACTCATTCCTTAAAAAATGCAGATAGTATTCGGCGTTTAGAGTTGCTGGTAGTTCAAAGGGCCCTATTATTTGCCCATTTATTATTCCTGCCCATAAATTTATTTTAAATTGATGTTGGCTCCTGTCCTCTCGCATCAAATGTGGGTTTACCAGCTGGGGTGTCCCGTAAATAATGGATCAAACGTAACGGGTAGGTAGCTTACCTCATTTCCAACAACTAATTTGAACAGTAAAAAAAAACCCATAAGGTAACCAAGATAATTTTTTTTTTCGATTTTTACTATTTTCTGTACCAGCATTCAGTGTTTTTAATGCTGTTGCTGCAAATGGTATCATATTTAGGTGTGATTTTTGTCATACATTTCTGAATAGTTTACTAGTGTTATAAGATACCATTTTTTTAAATAACATTTTATTTGCCTTAGAAAAAAAATCTTGAATTGAAAAGTTTTGTTTTTAAGATGAAAAGACCAGAATTGGAAAAATTCTCCTGTAAAAAAATTGTATGACACCGAAGTGTACCATTATTTTAAAAACTTGTACAATTACTAAGGTTTGCAGATTGGTATAAAACTTACGCCTAGTCTTTGTCGTTACAAAGATATTGCTATGAATCTGACAGAGGTGCAAAATTACGAAATCAAATAAAATTGAAAAAGTGTGCACAATTCAACTATTTTCTTAAAAATGTTTAGGTATCTCAGCGTATGAAAAAACTTAGGAGGTTAAATTAAAAAAAAAAATACAAATAAATCGTTTATTTTGTTTTTACAGTAAATGTTCAAACTGACGTCCCCCTACGAGAATGCAAAGTCTGCACCTCCTAATAAAGGAAGCTCTTATCCGACGGACAAAATGGCTGTTGTTTATTTCTGATACAGCAGATTGGATGCGCTGACGTAATTCTTCTTCCGACGTTATTCGTTGTTTGTAAACTTTGTCTTTTAAACATCCCCAATAAAAAAAATCTAAGGGATTTAAATCCGGAGATCGCGGAGGCCACAAAATTGGTCCTAATCGGCCGATCCATCTGTCAGGGTAAGTTTCATTGAGTTGCGCCCTTACTGCCGTCGCATAGTGAGCGGGGCATCCATCATTTTGTAACCACATTGCTTGCCGCACGTCTTCTGGAATATTTTCTAATAACGTTGGCAACTCATTCCTTAAAAAATGCAGATAGTATTCGGCGTTTAGAGTTGCTGGTAGTTCAAAGGGCCCTATTATTTGCCCATTTATTATTCCTGCCCATAAATTTATTTTAAATTGATGTTGGCTCCTGTCCTCTCGCATCAAATGTGGGTTTACCAGCTGCCAACTGTGCAAATTATGCAAATTGAGATATCCATCTCGCCGGCATGAAGACTCGTCACTCCATAAAATTTTATTAAAAAACTGTGGGTCCGCCCGTATCATTCTAAGCATCCTTTGGCAAAATGCTACTCTTTGCGGGTAATCACGTGACGTCAGCGTTTGAACACGTTGCACGTGATATGGGTGCAACCGGTGCCTTTTTAGAACTCGATGTACCGTCGATCTTGGAATACCTGTGCGTTGCGCTATGACGCGAATTGAGACCGACGAATCTTCCTCGATTTCTCGAATAATAATTTCGTCATTGACTTGTGACGGTCGCCCTTCACTGGCACCCCCAACTCCGGTGCCAAGAATTCTTCCCTCAAGAAGCGCGTTATGCACTCTAATGAATACGCGATAGTCGGGATGTCGATCCCGGTTCGGGTATCTTTCACGATACAATCTTGCGGCCGCCCTGGCATTACCTCTTGCTTCTCCGTAGATAAAATGCATTTCGGCATACTCCCGTGGCGTGTACTCGTAACGAGGCATCGTACTACTGCACACACGTACAACCACACACAAACGATTGTTTTCGAAGTCCGTAGGATTGCCAAGTCATTCATCCAAAACACAAACAGTTCCAAATCGTTAGGCAAAGCAAAGTCCAAATACACCGCACAAGTTTAATTTTAAGGAACACAACAGTTAGGCACAGCAGGAGCGAAAGTAGTCTGACGTACGTATCAACTCGAAGAGAGATTCGTGTCAACTAAACAAATAAAATCAAGCAACATTACCAAAAATACAAAAGCGGCGCTATCTATCCCTTTCACACTGAGTGAGGTGCAACTCCGCAGGTAGCGGTCCCAAATGCCGAACACATGACGTCATCGGCTCGGAATTACGCTACACGCTTAACCACATGCTTAGATTACAAGCATAAGCCATTACGAGAAAGAAAAGTTAGATTGTACCATTTTAATTTCTGTTCTGTCTTCTTCATCACATTCATACGAGTAGCAATATCTTTGTAACCGCAAGGACTAGACGTAAGTTTTATACCAATTTGCAAACCTTAGTAATTTTACAAGTTTTTAAAATAATGGTACACTTTGATGTCATACATTTTTTTTACAGGAGAATTTTTCCAATTCTGGTCTTTTCATCGTAAAAACAAAACTTTTCAATTCAAGATTTTTTTTCTAAGGCAAATAAAATGTTATTTAAAAAAATGGTATCTTATAACACTAGTAAACTATTCAGAAATGTATGACAAAAATCACACCTAAATATGATACCATTTGCAGCAACAGCATTAAAAACACTGAATGCTGGTACAGAAAATAGTAAAAATCGAAAAAAAAAAATATCTTGGTTACCTTATGGGTTTTTTTTTTACTGTTCAAATTAGTTGTTGAAAATGAGGTAAGCTACCGACCCGTTACGTTTGATCCATTATTTACGGGACACCCTGTATATAACTCCAGGGACATAATTAGTACTGCTTGTACCTATTAACAAAAAAAAAAAAGAAATTTACGAGAATCGTTTGTAAAATAAGATGTTTTGTACCACCACATTTATTTGTGCTCTCTCGGGTAATAGGCTAACATTTGGTCGTTTCTATCAACGCCTTTTATGAATATATTGTAGTTTATTATTACGAGTATATTTGGTTTAGTGATCACACGAATGGCATCAACTGGGGTGAATGCTCAGTGGAAACATTAAGCACATCTCTCGTCTTTCCATTTACAGACACAAACACCTTTGCCATTACACATTTTCTGATAACAACAGCTTTTGGATTGTTTTTTCTTTTGCAGCTAAAGTGCCAGTGAATTTTTTTTTTTTACAATAATTTTTATGCTAACTGGACACTGTTATAGAAAATTATCCGTGTATATAGAATGGTCTTTATCCCTGAATAGGGTGGAGGAAAGAATGATTGAAAAACTAGGTTATGTGGTATTATTTATACGTTTATTGGGACCTTTTTTAACATTATTTATGAAAATATATAATCACAAGTACGCGAATTTTCGGTGGTTATTATTTTACCATTGCCCGTTTACGTAAAGGAGCTGGTGGAGTATTTTTCGTGCTGCAAAATCGGTATCTAGTAAATTTTCCTTGGTCTTGTGGGTAGTGA
Source organism: Leucania comma (assembly GCA_958295575.1). Classification (NCBI taxonomy): domain Eukaryota; kingdom Metazoa; phylum Arthropoda; class Insecta; order Lepidoptera; family Noctuidae; genus Leucania; species Leucania comma. The sequence continues at coordinate 3,549,671 of OY282484.1, forward strand.
TGTATAGAAGAGCGTCTGATTTCAGCCGGTACCCCGAAATTTCCACCTTGCTTGTTCCTGAAAATAATACTAGTGGTTCTTTTTTTTTCTGTGAATCCATCTATAAGACTGCGAGCCAAACGAAGTCGGAAATCTTGATGTGTGTGAACCGATTGCTTGTGAATTTGTATGTAAGCTATGTACGCGTTGATGATAGCTGCATCAAACATGAAATAAAATAGGCGCAACCAGTTGCGCCTCGATTTTCGGCCGATTGGATACGAGGCACGAAAGTGATCAAAATGATCCACACCTCCCATGTTCACAGTATATTGCGCAATAGCAATTGGGATGGTAATATCTTTTTTAGAGCCATCCTTCTGTGTTCGTTTGATCGTAGACACCGATTTTGGGTTGTGTGCTGTTGTCAAAAGGTTCACCATTTGAGTATCCATCCACTTTATAGCAGAAACGGGAGCTTTGGTTTTATACATGAACTCGTGCTTTTCAAGTTTTTCCTTCTTGAGTTTATTTTTGGGCAACAACTTTTATGTAAGCCTTTTCGGTTCAATCGCACGGTACCAACGGCATATATTCCTTTCTTTATCAGCAAATCTGTCATTAGAGGAATGCCAGTAAAGAAGTTGTCGAAAGCTACTAGAGTATTGCGTGGAACACCTTGACATAGTTTCATCACGACATTATACCCTAAGCCTTCCTAACTTGATGCATCTTCATCTGCTTTGCCGATATAGATATCAAAGACATTTGTTTGTTCTACCAGCAACTCTACGAGATCACGAGGGAAAAAATTGACAAAATATTCAATAGGCTGTGTTTTATGAGTGACGCTCATGTTTACAGTCAGCCGTTTATCAAACTTTGGTATGCTATGTTTTGAAACCTTATCTGACCAGATTTGTGCTACATGAATGGGCCTACTTTCTATGTTTGTTCTCGGCGTTTCATTAGGCACTATGTCAGACTGAGCCGGAGTCGGGTGGTTCGATTCAGAAAGAGCGCCAAAAGAGACGTCGCAATCATTTTCATTACGCGTACTTACTTCCCTCACCGGTTCTTCAGTCACTGCTGATTCAACGCTTTCTAAATATTCTACCGAAACACGTGGCCCGGGAGGGTCTTGAACATTTTCTAATCCTCTCATCTCCATCATAGGCTCTTCCCCAAAATAATATCCTTGATAGACCTCGCGAAATTTCATCGTCGTAATCGCCCAAAAGTGGTTCTTCTGAAACACTTTCGTCGCTACTTTCAATCGCTCCTGAAATAACAAATACGCTAATGGGTAACGGTAACTATATTACCACCAAAAACTACAAAGTTTTCGTAACCGGGCAATGGTAAGAGTTTTACCACTGAGTTTACGACGATTTTCTAATTAGTACAAGTTTCACTTCAAAAATTATTCTACAAGTCATGCAGGATAATACAGGGTGGGCCATGAATTAGTTAACATTTGAAAAAATCGTATAAAAAAAACCATTTAATACATATTTTAGAAATCGTTTATTTACGAGAAAGCTAATTAGTTGTAATTTATTTTTTAAAAATTATTTCGTCTAAATGACCACCGTTTCGGTTTTTGCACTCATCTAAGCGAGTCCTAAAGTTTTCGAATACTCTTCTGCAAAGAGGCCGCGAGATCGCCGACATCTCTTCGATGATTTTTTCTTTAAGTTGACGCAGTGTATTCGGTTTATCAATGTAGACATGAATCTTTAAATAACCCCATAAAAAGAAGTCTGCTGGTGATAGATCTGGACTTCTGGGTGGCCATGGGATGTCACCCCGTCTGGATATCAGCTTTTCCGGAAACATGTCTTTGACCACCGGCAAGGACTCGTTCGATGTGTGACACGTGGCTCCATCTTGTTGAAACCATGTGTTACGATTATAGCCAGCAAATTCCAGTAGCATCGGTGCTAAGAACTCCCGTAACATTTTCACATACTCGGCAGAATTAACAGTAACTGAACGGCCTCGAGAATCTTCAAAAAAGTAAGGTCCGATGATTCCTTTTGCTGAAATTGCAGCCCATACAGTTACCATGGGAGAGTGAAGTGGCCTCTCATGTTTAGCTTTAGGATTTTCGCTGCTCCAATACCTGCAATTCTGTTTGTTTACATGTCCATTTAGGTGGAAATGGGCTTCGTCAGAGAATAAGATGTTGTGAAAATTACTGAATCGAGTTAACATTGTTTCGGCATATGACTTACGCAAATTTAAATCATTAGGGTTTAGTTCTTGCACTAGCTGGATCTTATATGGATGTAATTTCAAATCTAATTTCAAAATACGGCGTAATGATGTGCGGGATAATCCTAATTCAGCCGAACGTTTGCGTGTCGATAAATCTGGATCACGTCGAACAGAAGCGGAAACTTGCTGCACGTTCTCTTCGCTCCGAGAAGTCCGCGGGCCGCCGCGCCGGTTTGTTTCACATTTAGTGTAGATCCCGTCTCTTCGAACTTCTTCACCCATTTCTTTATTAAAGGAGCATTTGGACACTGACTTAAGTCGTGTAAACCATATTCAACGCGAAATAAGCGTCTCACAGTAATGAGTGAAAAGTTGTTTAAATAAAACTGTTTCACGCAGTAAGCGCGTTGCGGCCCCGTGAAGCGATCCATTGCGACTAAATTTCCAAGAAGCGAGCTAGTGCCCCCGCCCGCGCCCGCGCCCCGCGCGGCAATAGTTTGCCCGGTAAGTTACATTTAAATGTTAACGAATTCTTGGCCCACCCTGTATAATCAATTTTCCTATCAAATACCACAAAACCACTTACCGGAATCCTGTTAAAACAAAATTTCAATTATTACCACCAAAAACTACAAAGTTTTCGTAACCGGGCAATGGTAAGAGTTTTACCACTGAGTTTAGTTCAAAAATTATTCTACAAGTCATGCAGGATAATATAATCAATTTTCCTATCAAATACCACAAAACCAGAGTTTCAAAATTCTTCGATATTTATTTTTGAATGTTGATAGTTTGCAAACTTTGACAGTTAGCTTAGTTGCCAGTATTAAGGATATTCCCACATAAAAAATATCGTATTTATCTCTGTCTCGCTCGCGAACTGTCACCTATACATTGCCGAACGTCAAGTAACGGTCGCGGTCTCCTGTCTCGGTCGCTTGTCTCTGTCGCGGCGCGAACCGCCACCTTTAGAAGCGCTTCAAATGTTTTAAGTATTTTTATAATAAACCAAATAATAGAGGAGTTATTTAAGCAGATAAGTTACTTTTGAATATAAAAATATGTTTCAAATATATTACATGTTTTATTATAAAGCTTTTAAGGAACATTATAAAAATTTCCTTGGCAATTTAATAAACTAATTGAAATGCTGTCTAAAACTTTAATAAACAAATCAAAGTTTTTATCAAAATAAATAAAAATCTTCGAAACTGTTGTTAAAACTAATTATTTTTAAGTTCTGTTTAAACAATGAAAACAAAATAGAAAAATAAGAAAATTGACCAAGCTAATTGGCAAGTTTTTCAAAACTAAAAATGAAACAAAGACTTTATACACTTAAAGAAAACAACTTTTGAAAACGATTCATAATATTTTTAGTACTTTTATATTAGACCATTTAACCTTCTCTCTGTCTTCATTAGTAGTATTGTTACCGAAAGCCAAAGGTAGTTAGATAGTTTTGTTGATTTAAAAATCAACAAAACTATCATGGGCAAGTTCTTTACCTATGTAAGGCAATAATAAACCTATGCTGATTTGGGAACACTTTTTGCAAAATAAGGTTAATTCGATGCAATTACATCGTACTCCTTTTCACAGAGTGGGATAAACCCCTCCGCTGTTATCGCAAATTCGTTCGTCATTCGGTAGGGCGCAACACCCGGAAACCCCAACATGTCTATGTCACTAAACATGGGTTCATTTTTCGGTTTCGTGGCGACTGCGTGCGATGCGATTATGGTCTGCGTACTGCTGGGAAGTCGGCTGGTACAGATGGTGCGTAAAAAATCATCCGGCACACTTGGTCCCGCCAGGTGGCGCAGGTGACGCAAGAATTGTGTGGGCTTCTGGTCTCCAAGCTCCGCGTGCGTCAAGAGCTGCTACACCTTCTCCTTGGAGGCCGACAATCTTCTCACCAACTCCGTCTTCAACCGCTCGTACTTATCGGGGGTAGCTGGAGCCTCGACAATATCTTCTACATGGGCTGCGTATATGGGGTATAGGCCACCCATTACATGGTGGTATTTAGTGGCGTCAGCCGTGATGCCCGCGAGTGCAAACTGGCTCTCCAGCTGCGCGAACCATAGCGCCGGTTTTTCGGGGTAAAAAGGAGGTACCCTCACTCCGACGCGATATACGTCGGCTCCCGATCCGCTCTCGTGACTTGCACTTTTGGATTCTGATCCTCGCTGCTGACTCATGGTGTTCTGTCGGGGTCACTAATGTAGGAAGTGTAGGTGTAGTAAAGGTCCGTAAATAATACGACTACTCACAGTGGAACGAAGAAACTCACAGTGGAACGAAGAAAAAGAGTTTATTTACACACACACAGAAGAGTTCACAAAACTGAAGGAGTAAAAGTCAGACAGACAGAACAGTAGTCAGTCAGAAATAAAGCGGTTAGCAGAAAGCACATACAAGCATAAAAAACGCGGCGGGAAGCTAAGCGATAGAGAGCAAGTGGTAGCTAGCTCGCACGACGGGCGGTTGTGGCTCACTGGCCAGCTGCGCGTGATCTCGGAATGCGCGGCGGTGTGGAGCGAGCGCGACGTACGACTGTCCGTCTCGCTCGCGCGCCGGGCCGCACGCTGTGCGTGGCTCTCAACAAAAGAATACGTCATAGCTTCGCCGCTCGCCGATATGTATTTAACTAATATGAAAAAGTTTGTCCGTGTACGTTTGATTATTCATATTAGTTAGTAAATATTCTTAATGTTTTGATTCTATATAATGTTACTGATTATGTTTACTTAATTTACCTATAATTAATTGATGCTAATAAGAATTTCTAGGGATTAAATTTAAGTTAGTTTTATATAATAATTAGATTAAGTAAATAATTATTATTATTGTAGTAGGTCACTACAATAGGACAATCCAGCTTATTGGCAATGACACCCAGGTGGCCGTTGGTACTGGCACGCACCCTGCGCAACAAGGATGCTGCACGCTTTAACTCGTGGTTTCTACATTTTGTACAAATATCTTGAGCTGGTTCTGCTGTAGAAAGATTAAGCTGTTTGATCATATGGTGAAAATGTGCCTAACTACAAAGTTTCAGGTTTTTTTCTTGACAGTATATTTTAAATTCTTTGTATATGGATGTAAAATTAACGCCTACTGGCAGATATTTTCTGTTTGGCGCATGTTTTATATTATAGTGTGATGGCGTAGGGTTATACTTTAATATAAAATTTTTCATTTCGTCTTCGTACTCCGCAGAAAAAGCATTATAAGGTAAGGTGTGTGACGACCTCTAGAATCAGGAGCAGCACTTATTTTAGGGTTTTTATTACCAGTCAAGTGATTTTGCTTCAGAACAGCCTAGACTACTTCATCGTTGCTGTACCCTAAGGTATTTAAAAAAAATCTTTTGCATACTTTGAACTCATTAAGACTCCATGTCAAAGTGTTGTGTCTCCTTGAGTTAGGACCAGCCGTTTTGGTTGCCGTGGACATTTTGTGCACCTGCCTTGACAAGAAATCCCGTCATCTCTGTCTGTCAATACTCCAAAATTGATTGTGAATGATCTCTCTGTCGGTTTCGGAGATGTTAACGGAACAGTTTTTTTTTGCAGTTTTGGCAAGGAGGTCTCATGGGATGCTTTCTTGTTTGATTTGCCAAAATAGGATCTCGACTTCTTCTTTTGACTGGTGGAGAATACGATTCTTCTAGTGTTTCACACGGGAATACAGAGCTTGGCGTACCGAGACACTACGTTAGAAGTAGAAGACGACGCCGTGTCTCCATTAATTACCGATCCAGTATCAGAATGCAATAATGGACTCTCGGGGCAGGATTGGCTACTTAAATCCTTACCTAATTCTTGAATGGTACTAGAAGCATGTACGGGTAATCCACGTAGTCGACGTCGCCACCAAGATTGTCAGCAATACACTTCTACGTACTATAAAATGAAAAAGTAATAATATAGGGAATATGTAGCTGCCTCGAAAAAATCAAATGAGTGCTAAATAGGCAAAACTGTAACTCGAGTTGCAGTGTATTGGATATACACGTCAATTATCCCGGGCAATATTTTTCTTGCACTCCAGGCAACGCCAGTTCTATGGTATATTTGCCTTTGTGGGAACACACTCGATGGTACATCCCAGGAATTTACTGCATTTAGCGCTTGTGCAGAAATAAAGCGACCGCAACCTCCACACTTAGCACCCGGCATTATGACTCAAGTCCAACTGGTGATATCAAGGTAAACCGCTAGATGGCTCTGTCGCGCGATATCTTTTAGGGATCGAACAGTAGTTTACTGCGGACAAGAGAGATGTCACTGCTGTCGAATAATAAACCAAAATATGTGATATTGGCGGGTAAAGTACTAATTAGATAGATCGCTACTAATTGCTAATTACAATTTTGAAAATGTTTTAGCGTATAGTAGCCCGATGGCGCACTATTTAGGATATATATCAAAGGTATACAATGTCACCTTAACACTATACTGTCAACAAAGTAGTTTTATGCACTTGTTTTTTTTATTTTTCCACGAATTCAATTTGGGCAGAGACACACCGATACCGACGTCCTTAGCGATTAGCGAACTATTGTTTGAATTATCATCATCTTCTACTCGGTTCTGACAGTAATTATGTTCATCCAGAATATTACAGCTTGTAAAGAACTGCCTACCTGTACAATTATAATTATTATAGCATCCATAACTAATTTGATATGAGTACTGTAAAGCAAACTGTTCAAGTTATATGAGAATACTGTTGACTGCTGTGACATCTACTGAAGTTCTCCAATATTTGAGAATATTCTCAATTACAAGCATCATAAAATTTCAGTTCCAGACACCTCATCTCCACAATTAACATATTTAATATTCTTAAAGTGTAGAAATTAATAAATTTATTCAAACAACACGAATTCTACATTGTTTTATAGGAGATTGTGATTGCGGCCTATATGATAAGTTCATACATAACACAGTAACTTATTCCACAAATTGAAGCCTACCATACAATGTTCAAGGTTGTACATATACAACCTTGAATATTGTATGTAGGTACATACCTACCCCATGATTCAAATGGTAACTTGTTGTTATGTTTCAATTTATTATGGCTCAATATGTAAGCCACCAGACAAAAAAAGATGTTAGCAGTTAATGCCCTTCTTAATTTAATTTTAAGTTAATACCATTTTTTTTTTTAACTTAGGTAAAATCATCCAACGACAAATCCCACTCTTGGGTGGGGCGCGAAATAGTGTCAGACTTTTACTGACTAAAAACCTACCCTTCCATTCTTTGCCTTTGCTTCGGGGCCCGTGGTGACATTCTCACATAACCTTTGGCCCCAGTAGGCTTCGGCCCTGCTGGACCCTACAGTTTGCTGACAATTCCTTGAGGCGCGCGGGAACAGTGCGCGCCGTAGACGACCTGAGCTCGGACCCGTCTGTTACCAGACGGAAGTTAATACCATGAATATTTCAAGTATTCATATTATTACTTTAAACAATCATACCATTAACTTTTTAAAAATTTGCTTTTTATGTTAATTATAAGTTTTGTAAGAGTTATTATTTGTTTAGACATTTTTATACCAAGTTACACATATAGGTATTATTATAGTTTCTTACCTTTGGCAAGAGGAACGCAGTGAATTATTTCTTCCTCCATAAACAAAAAAAGGTAGGTGTGGTGTCCAGGTTTGCTGCTAGGTTGATAAATAAAGTACGTAACACATCCGCCTCCAACGACAGTCAAGCGGATAGTGGCTTAACTGTCAAGCGCACGTGTATACGTCACTTGCCATTTATTAATTATGTCAAAGAAGGAACAACGAATTCGGGCACCAGCTTCACCAAACTGAGATCGGGCAAAATGTCTTTCATTCTTTTTGTCATTAATTGGTTCTTGGTCAGGCCGAGTAACTCAAGACTAATGGGAACCAATAGCGACATCCATAAATTACGTAAATTATCGTTCATAGGTATACAAAACATTCTGTGAGTGTTACTTGTTTAATCACAGGCACCACTTGTAGGGCGCCATGACGAAAAGTATATAAATTAGCACAGTACAAGTAATGTCACTAAATACTGGACACACTGAACACCATGCGCGTGGAATCGTATTGTACAGCAGCAGACGAGGATGGCTTCTCAAGTATCTCAACTCAACTCAAACGAGGAGAAAAACAAAAGATAACCTAGCTCAGCCGGCTGCGCAATGACATTTGATTATTTTGATAGATTGACATACGCACACAACCAAAAGTTTTGACAGATAACTTTTGACGTCAGCATAATTTCACAAAATATTGTGATCACAGTGCCATAACTATAAAACTAGAACTGAAGTGGTTATACCCCTAGTTTTAGCCCTCTGACCGAAAGGGGCCAACCGTGACCTGTAAAAACGGGCCCGTCTTTATGGTGCCACTTGATAGCATGGCTTGTTTGGGTGTATGTTACTCGTACACCGATATGTTATTGTATTGATTTTTTCAATGATTTTTATTCCGAATCATAAACTATTAGTTTATGATGTCTTTAAGTAAACGAGTCAATGACCTTGTAGGTAGTTGTAGGTCGTTACGTAGGTACTAACTACCTACAGGTCATTGAACTCGCCCAGCTAAGGATTTGTTATAAGGCCGACCCCGTTCGTTTTTTTTTTTAAACAATTGTATTGCTGGAAGCACTTTTAATCACCACAATTACAAAAGACACAAATCTACAATTTTGAACTTATAATTTGACAATGTCCCTCTTAATTGGCCTCTATATTTGGGCACGATAGATTACGCGGCGGCGTTCAGATTCTAACTAACTGAATTACGCATATAATTTCTATGCACCGCGTAAAAATGCAACATCAGCATGTCATTAATAGGAAAATACTATAATGAACTACTGAATGTAAGTAAAAGCTGATTTAGGCTTTATTGCCTTGTAGTAAGGGTTATAACAGTTTACTTAAAGAAATTAATTTCGTACATATGTATGTAAATTAATTCCAGGTTTTAAAAAAGTACTTTTTTTTTTAATTTTATCTTTACAAATCGATAGTGTTTCATGTACCGAATCGACCCTCTACGGGATTAAAACGATCAAAATTTTAACCCAATGCATGTGGCTGATCTGGATTTATTTGACAGTCTTCTGAGTTTTGTATGTTCTGAGGAATGTCCAGATGAAATGTGGACGAAAGCCAGTTTTTGTTTTTGCTTAAGAACCTTACGCGATTTCTATGACAGGCTTTGTAACGTTGTTCGCATTGGAAGATAAATGTTGTAACTGTTTTGTTTAACGTGTCAGAAACTCTAAGAATACTATCAGGGATGCCTTTAGGGTACAGGACGTTTAAAACAATAGCGGTTCTCTCAGTCTGAGAAAGATGTATAGGTCGGTCTCTTTGTCCTCGCATATGAGCATTTCTTTCCAAAATTTTAAACAAATCTAGACGAGTCAGTTTTACTGGTGAAGTATTTTTATGTACTACTCCAGAAATCGTTTCATTGCTTATTTTGTCTTCTAAAATAATAACAGGCGCTTCAGTAGATTGAAGCGCGTCTGCGTTGGCTAGTCGCTGACCAGCATGAGAGTTGTTGAGGTCCTGTTGTTTGTTTTGGGTTTTTAATATGTTATCCATTTGGTTCCCACGAGTGATTTTCATTCTGTACCTGCTCAAATATGTGGTTCGCACTAACGACTAATTTAGCTACCCATTAGGCAAGCCAACAACCTCCCTCACGGTGCGCCGCCGCTTGGAGGTTTGGGGTAATTTTTTATAGAGGTTGTCTTCCTCGCGGCCCGGGCGGCTAAGCCAAGACCCTCGACCCCCGTCAAAAGTCAGAGACATGACCTTGACAATCTCCGGGGCTACGAGACCAACGGTGGCAGAAGGAGGAGAAAATGACTTCCGCCCGCCCGCCCGGCGGCAGGGTGAGTGCACGCCGAGCCCATTCTTACTTCAGCACTATACCCTCAGCTACAGAGGAACTCGTGGTGAAGCGTTCAGCCGACAGAATTTGGCAGGCGGGCAACGAAACTCGTTAGGCACACAATGGAGAGTAGTTTCCTACTCTCCAGGGTGCACTGGCCCGAAGACTGGCCTTTCCCCGGACGGGTCCATAAGGGGATTCCAGCCAACGGGCACACGGGGAGACAGACTAAGTTTGTTTGTTTGTTCCACTTTGACGCGCTAACTTCTGAACCATCGATTCCCATGCCCATGCATGCATGCATGTCGATCTTCGATTGCCATGAAATTTTGCATACATCTTATTAGATGTCCGGAATAAATGTATACCTTCTATCCCAAAATGGCTCTTAAAGTAAGTAGAAAAATCCATTTAGTTGCAAACTCTAAGCTGAAATTCAAATATAAAAATATATTTTTCACATGGCCAGCATATTAGATTTCAAATTAACAAACCATATTCGAAACAGACAAACACGACCTGGATGTGTTCCCTAAGAATAGAAAAAAGTTTCGGAAAAAGTGGCTGTGACATACAGACGGACAGACAGACGTGGCGTATCAATAAGGGTTCCGTTTATGGCCATTTGGCTACGGAACCCTAAAAATATTATAAATAAAAAAGTGGAATCAATATCTGTATGCAACAAATATCGCACCGTCGCGTCGCGTCCCTCTTCTTCGCCAGCCGTCTTCGTCATCGTCATGCGCGCGCTCCGTCCGTAGCGTATGACAAGTATGCGGCGCTACAAAACGATGAGATCGGCGTCTACGGTACCGTAATGCATGTCACGATCTGAGAACCACCCCGCGCTCTGTGCGACATGTGGTTTAATATTATGATACTTATTTGTGTCATAAATCATAGAAATTAAAAACATATGCGACCATGGAATAATTTTTCAGAACAAGAACCGTGAAACCTGCTTACTTTGCCACCTTTGATGTGTCAAAAAGTTTGATTCGTTTTAAAAAAATATAGTTGAATGAAAACGTAATGATTAACCTACACCTAGACTTAGTAAATTTCATGAAAATTTATGTTATTACTAAATATCTATTTTATTTTTGTAAATTAAAATATTTTAAGCGTAAAAACAAATATGGCAAAGTCAGCTATCACTTCCGGTAAATTTGCCATATTAAAGAAAAAATGAAATTTTTGGAGTTTATGAGGTTAAAAAGTAATATATATTTGCACTCTTCCTACATCCCGTAAAAAAAGTAATAACTTTATATTATTTAGCACTGATAATTTAAATCTCTAAGAAGGTGGCAAATTCACCAACCTTTCCAAAATATTTCCTTTTAGGAAGAAGTTAGGGTTAGGGTTGTCAAATAAAAATGATTTCGTAGTAGGAAAAATTTAATAAAAGTAAAAAAAAAACAACCAATTATAGTAACATCAGCTTTGCTACCATCATATTTAACTTCTAATTAGTGTCTTAACTTGAAGTGTTTTACGTAATAAAACAAAAAAAAATCAGTTTATATTAAATATACATAACGTAGCAGTCTTTCACTATTTTAGCTATTTAGAAAAAGCGACATTGAACATAACTTAGCATAATCAGTCTCTAATGTTCCCATGGCAGTCAGAAATATAAATATATAACCTACCCATAACAAATCAACGACATAATAAATTATTCATAAAGGAAATTTGAATTACCTCACAATATAAAATATTAAAAAAAATAACAATGGAAAGCTTAAATCTACTGTTGTACCATGTCGGTACCTAGTTATTCATTGGACATTGTACTTAGAAAAATCAATTTGTCAAATTTGAATTTCCCTCGACGACCCTCTTGAGGGTTAGTCAACACCAGCTCCACATCTGAGTCTACTATAAAACTAATGTCATTCACGTCTGGCCAGTAAAAAAGATCCCCCTTCCTTCTCATAAATTTGACAAGCATTCCGGAACCTTCAGTTAGTTCTAAAAGTTTGCCTACATAAAACTTATTTATTTTTAGTCCACGAAATTTAACTAAGAGAAAACTGCCAGTTTGATGCATTAAGGTATCATTTTTTTTGTTTTTTCAAAGTTGTTTTGTACAGTATCTTCCTCCACATCATTTGGTTCTGATTCAGAAAAGAACGGCCCTTCATCTGAAGAATCTCTTAAAGAATAATCATCATTGCTTTCATCGGTTTCTTCTTCGGTTTCTTGAACTAATTTTCTTTTTCTATTACAAGCTAAAGGCATGTGAAACATTTCTGCAGAGGTGGATGGTACTGGATTATTATAATCAATAGATGGTTCTGGGCCATTTTCAAGGTTTTTATCATTACACGGATTAAGTGATATATTGTGAGTTTTATCTATTTTGTGTAATTTAAGTTCACTGAATCGCGCTTTCTATTTGGATAAAAGTAAACTTAAATTACACAAAATAGATAAAACTCACAATATATCACTTAATCCGTGTACTATACATGATTTCAGATAATATTGTAACTTTTTTTCCATCTGACTTAACAGTAGATTCAGGTCCTGGTGTAGATGTTGTAGCAGCAGTTTCATTTTCGGACGCAAACCAAGGATGATAAGTTTCTGTTTCAGGTCCTAGTGAAGGTAACAATGCAGTAGTCATTTCATTTGCAGGTGGCGTTTCCGATTCAAACTCACGCTTTTCCTTGAGTATTGTCTTATTTGAAAGTTTTTTAGTGTTACTTTTTTTATTCGACTTCAACAATTCTATTTCTTCGAAAGAAACCGAAGCACCGGGTGTAATGTTGACTTTTTTATTTTTTATTTTCCTTATAGGATTTGCTGATCGGTTTTCTTTTAAATAGTCTAAAAGTGCATTGTCAACGCTATATTTGGTTTCTTGTTCGTAGTCAGGAAGTTTCCTTAATATTTTATAAGGGTTAAAAGGTACTATCCCGGTAGCCCTAAATCCAGAGATGATATTTTCTTTACTGGTTATCTCTATTGCCTCTATTAAAGATTTAAGCAACACTGGAAAATGAGATTTATTGAGTTGCGTTTCTGACGGATTCTCATGTTTGTAGGTGGTTAAAATTTTGCGCCATTGCTTTTTCAGCGGGCCGAAAAATGCGACATCCAAGGGCTGCGAAATGTGTGTGGAATTAGGTGGCAAAAATGCGAACCTAATATTTGTTTCTTCGCATAGACGTATTATATTAATGTTTAAATGGCTTGAAAGGTTGTCGCCAATAATTATTTTTTTTTTTTTTTTTTTTTTATTATTGATAGGTTCGCGCTTGACCGCTATCTCACCTGATGGAAAGTGACGATACGGTCGACGATGGATCGCGCTTACCTAGAAGAAACCTATTCACTCTTGACTTAAAGATTCCCGGGTTGTAGCCATCAGGAAACACAGACTCCGGTAGGGAATTCCACTCCTTAGCTGTACGCATAATAAAAGTGTTCCCAAAACGCTTTGTGCGTATAGATGGGATGTCCACCATGTACCGGTGGCGCAACGCCGTACGTCTGGTAGTCCGATGATGGAACGGGCTAGGCGGAATTAGGCTATGCAATTCCGACGCACACTCCCCGAAATGTAAACGGTAGAAAACCGACAGGCTAGCAACTGGGCGTCGATGCTCAAGACTTTGAAGCCTCGACTCGACGAGTGCATCATTGCCAATGATCCTCTTGGCTCGCCTCTCAATAGTCTCAAGCGCATCAAGCTGGTATCGGGCAGATCCGTCCCAAAGATGAGAGCAGTACTCCATACACGATCGCACTTGCGCTTGATAAAGTTTGAGCAGCTGATCCGGCGTGAAGTACCGTCTGACCTTTGCGAGGATTCCAAGCTTTTTTGCAGCCAGTTGAGCCTTTGCTTCGATGTATGGCCCAAAGTTGAGAGTAGATGTCAACGTTACACCAAGAAGATCAAGATGGTCGGATATCGGCACGGTTACACCCCGGAAAGTTGGAGCAGGGCTGAATTGACTCCTTTTAGCGGAAAATAGACACGCCTGGGTTTTAGCAGCGTTGAACCTGACCAAATTGGCATCGCCCCATTCCGAGACAGCCTCCAAGGACAAGCTCAACCGCTCAACCATAGCCTCTCGAAGAGACCGGATCTGGGACCCACTAGCTCGTGCACTGGATATGTAACTCTCAGCAACAGTGCTATCGTCTGCATACCCAAAAGTACCGGGTTTAAGCAGATCGTTTATATGCAGCAAGAACAAAGTTGCCGAGAGCACTGACCCCTGAGGGACCCCGGCATTAATGGTCATTTGACCAGACGAGCAACCATCGATGACCACTCGGATGGACCGGTCCCTCAGGAAGTCTGCGATCCAAGCACACAATCCAGCAGGTATACCGAAAGAAGGAAGCTTACTAATCAGGCTTTCGTGCCAGACCCTATCGAAAGCCTTCGAGATGTCGAGGGAGACGGCAAGCGCTTCCCCGTGCCTCTCGATGGCCTCACTCCAGGTGTGTATGGCATACGCTAGAAGATCACCAGTTGACCGATTTCGGCGAAATCCGTATTGTCGGTCACTTAGGATATCATTGGCTTCTAGGTATGCCAGGAGCTTACTGTTGAGTACACGTTCCATTGTCTTGCAGAGAATGGACGTTACTGAGATTGGCCTATAGTTAGCTGGGTCAGCACGACTACCCTTTTTGGGCACGGGCTGTACATTAGCTTTCTTCCATGCAGTCGGCACTTTTCCGGTCTCAAATGAGAGCCTAAATAGGCGTGTCAGGATTGGAGACAGTTCAGGCGCACACGTTTTCAACACAACCGCCGGTATCCCGTCAGGACCACTAGCCTTGTTCACGTCAAGATTACGTAGCACCCTACGGACTTCCTTCTGATGGATGCGAATATCGGACATACTCGTCTCGCAACTATCAGGATAAGCAGGGGGCCGCGCGTCACCAGGATCTAGACGCGAAGATTCCGCGAAGAGAGAGGCAAACAAATTCGCTTTCTCCTCAGCAGTGTGGGCCAGCGACCCGTCGGGTTTCAGCAGTGGTGGTAGTGAGGGACGGCAGAAGTTCGATTCAACCGACTTAGCCAGGGACCAAAACGCTTTACTACCAGCAGGGTATGAAGCGAGTTTGTTCCCAATGCGGCTAATGTGGTCGAACCGAGACCTCCGCATCACCTTCTTGCAAGACTTGGCAGCCCTGTTGAAGGCTCTCTTCTTCTGACTCACGTCACTCGCCTTGTGCATACGAGCGTCGGCCCAAGCCTGGTATGCCGCGTGTTTAAGCGCGTTAGCGCGATCACAATCCGCACCAAACCAAGGGCGAGCCAGGCTAGACATTGTGACGTCGGAGAATGGAATGTAGTACTCCATCCCCCGCCGCAGCACATCTGCCACAGCATCTGCGCACGACGATGGATCATCCGAAGAAAAGCAAGTAGGCTGCCAAGGATAACATGCGAAAAAAGATCGCATGCCATCCCAATCTGCTGACCTATATCGCCAAACCCGCCTGGTGCCTCTAGGGCAGGGATCGGGCGGAGAATAGACTGATACAGATTTCACCAGACAGTGGTCGGAACTCCCTAACGGTGATGATATCGACACTGAGTAGCGGTCTGGATCTGTTGTCAGCAGAAGGTCCAAGCAATTGGCCGTGTGCGAATCAACATCTGGTACCCTCGTAGCACCCTGGACCAGCTGAGTGAGATTTAACGTTAGCGCAAGCTTTCGCATCTCACGACCAGCATGGTCTGTGCACTGGTATGGGAAGAGCCACTCCTGGTGGTGGGCATTAAAATCCCCCAGTAACACCAATTGTGCGGATGGGTACCTCTGCTGAGCCGCATCCGCCGCCTCACTGAGGTACTGTGTGAGCCTGGTCGTCTCCTGATCTCCGCTGTGCGAACGGTAGACACAAGCATAGATAATTTTATCCATGCCTGTGTCCACCAGCGCCCAAAGCGTTGAGAACCTGGAATCCTCAAGGTTGCGGAGACGCATATAGCAGATGTCGTCCCGGGCGAACAAACACACACCAGCGTGTGGTTTAAAATTGTGCTCCAGGATAAACCCTGGGTAAGACAGGTACGAAACATCTGACGGACTTTTAATTTGCGTCTCCGAAAGAAAAAAGAGGGATGGTTTCTCGGTCTCCAGGTGATGATGGACTGCTGCGAGATTGGAGTGCAGACCTCGAATATTGCTGAGGTGCACTTTAAGTGAGAGGGAGTGCAGCCGCTGTTTACCGTTCCTCTTTTTGAACCTTGGCATATTGAGAGTGAAGGTAAGAGGAGAAGGAAGTGAGATGGAATCCCATGCTGCTAACCTTCAGCCACGCATTGGCAGGACAGCATCATTGGGGTACTAGTCTGGAGACTGCGGGGACGCCCGAGCCCCCCCGGAAATGACCATCGGGCCCTCTCATCTGGTCGCCAACCAGCACGATGGTGCATTCCGGGATTTTTCGTCAGTTGGCGGGGCAGCCTTTCATGTGTGGCTAGCACATTACTTGGGCCCCCTACTAACTGCGGTCGGCCAGCGGTGCACCGTGCCTCGGATCCCGCTACCCTCCGCGACTAGTCTCCCGATACGTCAATACCAACGCGAGGCAGGCTGGTCTGCATGCAATGGAACCGCCACTTCGACCCAACTCCTCTGAATTGGCTACACTGGGCATCGTACCGGAACACGGTTAGGCCGCTTGGCGGTACGCCTTTGCCCAGTGGGTGGTCACAAGCCAACGGTCGAAACCTACCACCAGTTAGTGTCACCTGATTAGCACCACCCGGGGACCACGTGTAGGGCCTAGCTGTGGGTATCCTCCTACGGACGAGGGTGACTCAGTCCCCCAAGTAATTTCGGCCCCTCAAGCTTTTCAGCCCATGGTATGATAATTTTCTGAAACCAATCTTCGAACACGGTGGCATCAAACCAGCCAGATTTTGTCCGATTATATCGGGCACCGCTTGGTCCATTCTGACACCACGAGGTCCACAAATGCTCTGCCTTAAAAACAGTGTAAGTAGGCTAGAGTGTTCCATCTGCCACCGCTGCGAACATTATTGAGATATTGCCTTTGGTATGATTGAGTACTTTTTCAGGATACTTTACTTCGCGCTTGAAGATGCACTTGGACGATCCAGGATTATCCGATAGATTGGTTTCGTCGTAATTTAGTATATTACTTTTGGGAATGTCTTGTAAAGTGTTTCGTAAATTATCGAAATAAATATTAAATTCATCTGACGTTTTTGCAGCGCGCACCCTTTTTATATTTTGTGCAGCTCTTACCGTTAATTTATCTTTGTGTCGGACGAGAAACTTTTTTATCCACCACTTTCCTGGCGGTTTATTATTGAAAATATGTTCTCTATTGTTACCTTTAAGGTAGTTGAACACAACGAGACTTAGATCGAAACGAGATAGAGGTGCTCCGAAATCACCTGCTGCTCTCAGGACGTTAACAATATTTTGTTCTTCTGTTTCAGAAAGTCTTTGCTGTCCGCCTGGATTCTTACTATGCTTATTTTTCACTTTATTGTCTATAGTTCTGCGTGGTATGTGGAATCGTTTTTCAGCTTCAAGGGACGAAATTTCTTTTCTGCTAACTAAGTCCACCGCAACTTTTAACATTTCTTTAGAATATTCCTTATATGCTCTGTTTCCTAACAAAGGTCGGCGGCGTCGTTTGTCCATCTTCTAAAAAAGGAAAACTAAATGTTTATCTAGTCAATATTTTGTACACAAGGTACTCATAAAATTAACCTAAAGGTAAACTGGATAGCGACTACAACATTTAACGACTTATACACGTCCCATCTATGTTAAACAGTGTCTTGTCAAATCATTTTGGACCATTTACGGGAGTTATGAAAGTCAAAACAAGTAATTGCCACGATCTAAAATATTATTTCAATGGAAACAATATTAAAGATGAAAAAGAAAAAAAAACATGTAATAGAAAGTATTGTGAAATTGCAACGCTATACAGTATTTGCGCAAACAACTAAATCACTTCACATATTTAATTCTAACTGACCCAAAACAAAAAAATACTTTTTAAATCACCCAACACCCTGTGTACCATTTGTAAAACAACCTTCATTTAAGCACATGCACTATGTATTTCATACCTGGGTTCCTACCTATTATATTATAAGTAGGTACTTACAATGACAATTTAATTAAAATATTCATCAGAAATTTTGTGGCAGCCCTAACCTCCAACAAAACATGGCAAAGTCACCATCACAGACGTTGTGATTGGGGTTGTTGAATTTACCAATACCAGTTGCGAACTACAGGTAGCTTGTAGCACAGTAAATCAGCTTTTATTTAGCTAAAGAACATTATGCTAACATAATATCAAAAATGTACTTTCGTAGGCAATGCTTTTCCCGTTTGTTTTTGCAAAAGTTCCGGAGCACTAAGTTTCACGCCACCAACATTCGAAAAAAGTAACCGCCGAAAATGACATCTCAAAAACTGCCGGGTGGCCACATTTCATTCAGTGTTGCCATTTAACTCATAAATTTTACTATAAAGGCATTGTACGAGTATACGTGACAAAAAACTGATATTAAGATGTGACTACACTTTTTCCCTCAGAAGTTGGCTATGTTGCTGGCAAAGCTAGCAGGTTTTACGGAACTCGAAATCACAAAAACATTTTTTTAAGGTTGTAAAATCTTGATAAAACAATATTTTTTGGATTTATAGGTTCTTCTGATGAATTCCTATCATACTACAAAACACTTAATTTAAAAAAAAAAACAGGAAGAGAAGATACATTTTTTGGTTTCGTTGAACTATCTTCGATTTTCTATATATCTAGAAAAATATCATAAACGAAGGCACAAGAGTTTTAATAAGACTTCTTTAAAATTTATATTTTCGAAAAGCAAAATTTTTGAATTAAACTTAAAATTCTCATAGTTGACAACCCTAGCTGAAATTAAAAAAAAAACAATATCTCCAGTATTAGGCGTCTGACGCATCTAGATTTTTTAAATGAAGATACTTATTAGTATAAAAAACATAATGTACTTAAAAACTTATGCTACAATGCAGTAATTTGCCATAAAAATTTAAAAAACAAAATCACTGAAAACATTTCTTTGTGGTCTGTAAAAGCTTGATCAAACTAGTATTTGTAGATTTATAGGTTCTTTTGGTGAATTCCTATCATACTATAAAACATGTAATGAAAAGAAATACCAGGAAAGGAGATACAAAGTTTTTTTTGGTTTCTATGGACTTTTCACGATTTTCTCAATATCTCGTAAACTATGATAGATGGAGTCACAAGAGTTTTAATAAGAGTTTTCTCTGAAATTTATCTTTCCGAAAAGCACATAACATGGGCATGTCCGCAACTTAGGTAAAATAACACACTGTGCCCTGGTAGCGTTCGTTGACACCTCTATTGGCGTTAGACTCATCCCATACATAACTCTCAACTGAATTATTTTGTAAGTTATAAATTGTTAAAAAATTATGTACATTTAGTTTGGATTTGTAGTAAAAAAGTGAGACATCTCCTTTGGGGCATTGGAACACTGCTTGAAGATCATAGACCGCTACTAAAATATTTTTGTTGTTCTTATCTTTTTCAATACGAGACAAATTCATAATCTTGTTTCTTAGATTATTTCTCTTCATCTGTGATGTTTTTATAGGCTTCGCATATATGGCATAAATCCTTTTTATGAGTGAAAAACAAAATGTTAAAATCTTGTTTGAAAATACGATAAAACGTAATGTAGATTCCATAAGGGACGTTCAATCTCTATGAAGATCTGTAACAGCTTTGTTACCATCAATATTAGTTCGTTTTGAGAAGGTTGAGTAAAGCCCGGATGTAATGTGACTCAATCTTCGTTTCGATTCAATAAACAATTTATGCCATTAGTGTTGCTATGGGTCTATTGGGGGGTTTAATATCCCCAAAGTATTGTAGACGAAAGTGGTTACTCGTAGTTTTCAATGTTTATTGAAACCATATTAGATGTTACCAAATTTTGATCATCCTAAATGTTATTATCAGTATCAGAAGATTAATCAGTACGTTTTGTTGATTGGGCTTCTTAGTCAAGATCCTTTACTGAGTCGTTGCTGTCTGAAACGTTATAAATGGAATCAATTCATTTCATTTCAATTTCTTGAATTGTATTGGTTTATCAATTACCCTCGAATTTTGTGAGAATAGTGGGATGTTAGAGTCAATTGCATAAAAACTTGTACGTCATACAAAAGAAATACATCGGATTTTTTTGGATTTTTTTTTACAACTGAGTTTATGTTAGACAAGGGAATGCCTAAAGAAGGGTTCACATTGAATTAATAAAAAACGGTAATTTGGCACCTTAAATTTATTTTATTTTAACACCAATAGTAAGTTGTTTCTACTACTACAGGGAAAAAAAAAGATGTATTCAAAAAATGTTTTAATATTGTAAATGATAAATAATCTTTATTTTACAAATAGGTTTTTTAAAAACGCTTTTATACTAATTTTTTTCTCAATTTAAACTAGATGAAGCTGGTGTTTCCTAGCTGACTACCCTAAGAAGAAACACCGAAACAAACTCATGGGTCAAAGTTTCTTTTAAAGTCCACACAGCAAACATGTAATGGTCAAATCGTACGAGAACACACAGTTCTGGGTGCTGTTGAAGAAAGAACCTCACAGTTCTGGGTGGACCTGTCCAGTCAGTATTCGTGTAGCTCAACTCAGGACTACGAAGGAGCTCAACGAATTGATGAACAATACTACTACATTTGCATCACTTGCCATACTAAAAAGTTCTGGTTCTACTAAAGTTGATTCTGCTGAATGCGAATTCTGCAATTAGCTGAATTTCTTGATTTTGTAATTATTTAAGATTTTGCTGTTTCTTCAATAGCCTGAAAATATAAAAACGTAAAGAAATGAAAAGAATAATACTGTTTTACATAGTTTACTATTTTACTTTAAGCATACAACCAAAAAGTATTTGAACAAATGTAATTTATTTGGGTAGAGCCATCACTGGAATGCTATACCCACCTTCAGAGCCCGCTTTCAGGAGGGTGGATAGATCACAATCACCTAGGTCTCTGCAAGCCCTTTCAAATGAGCTCAAACTCGATAGATTTATGTAGTATGGTCACCGATATGCTATACCCACCTTTAGAGTCCACCTTCATGAGAGTAGAATCATAGCTGACTGCTATGATTCTACTATTGAAATTTGAATTAGATTTCTGATCAACTCTTCTCGGAAAGTAATAAATTCGTAAGATTTGTCGCTATTCTTGCAGTATTTTTTAAATAGAAAAAAGCTGTTCCAAACGGCGATATCTAGAAGGTGGAAAACACCTTTTTGTACCACCTTATAGTCTTTCGAGGTGATAAGAATATAATAATACGAGACCATTTGGTCAACACGATCAACTCCAGACATGAATTTGTTGTATTTAACCACTTCTCGTGGTTTAGTTTTAGGCTGTCCACGTCTGTTAGTTATTCAACCAACTCAGGATGATATTCAGTGGTGATCATATTCACGGTTCACGTTCGTTTGTCCACCCATTTCGAAACGTAAATCCGATTTCTTTTTGCCCAAACATGATTTCTTTTGTGTTTCTTGGACAGTAAACGTTTTGGGTTGCCTTTTCTACTCACTCGTAATGTTCCCGTTGAATGTGTCTTGAGATCTAGAAGTTTTTGGGATAATTCTATGGAATTGTAGTAGTTATCCATGTAAAGGGAATGACCTTTTAAAATGGATGGTCTCATAAGTCTCAAGACGGTCTTTAATACTTTCTTCCCCTTTTCTGTGGTGTCAGCTACTTTACCAGAATACATTAACATATTTAGGACATAAGCACTCGATTTTGTCATTTCATAAAACTTTATGACATATCTAGCTCGCTTTGATTTTATGTACTGTTTACATGTCAAACGACCTTTGATTATAACAGTAAAGATTCATCCAAACTCAGTTCTTTTTCTGGTTTATAACATAATCGGAAGTTTCTGGTTATAAAATTCATAAAAGCACTTATTTTTTCTAGTCATTTTGCGTCTAGGGAAGCAACGTTTAAACATCCTAGTACCTGTTCATATCGACGTTCAGATAGTACCGGCACAAAAATCGGATGGTAAAATAATGGATCTGACATTGTAAACAGTTTACGTTTTTGTGGAGTAGCAACATGACCGCTTAGTAAACACAATCCCAAAAATTTTAGTAACTCTTCTCGGTCAACTTCTTTGTATATGTAAGAGCGACTGTTTCTAGTCTTAGGCCTATTTCTTTTACATAAATCGAGTCCGTAGGCGTTGGTGCATTCCATTATACAATATGTAACAAAAACCCTGTTGTTCCTTCTACCTACGTTATTAGAATCGGCATGCGGACGTAATAAAGCAAGTCATTTATAAAAATTGTTTAACAAAAATAATTAAAATAAATATTTAATTGTTAATATTTGTAATGTTTAACTGATTTTTTACCTCTGCAATTCTGGATGAAGAAACGTTCCCGCCAATCTCTTTGATCGCTGCCGCTACGCAGGTGCACCGCCGTGCCGCGCATGGCGCATGTCTACCTATTTTTCTACACAAGTTCATGACCTTGTCAGATGTTCCTTATCACTTTAACGAATAAATCTTTGAAAATGTTGGTTAACACGGATTTTTATGCACAATTGATAGTTGTTAAAACTACATTTCACACATTACAAAAAAAAAAAAAAACAAAGTCACCGAGACAGAGATTGTAATAAATTATGTGACATATTGCATTAAATTATTACAATGTCTACTTGACGGCCACGAAGATGCTGTTCGATATGACCACCTTGTACTTCTACACATTTGTTGCAACGCCTGATCATATTGTCACGTACTCTACGCAGAACGGAGGTATCATTTTTGATGTGGTCAAATGCTGCTACTATGCGTGAACGCATTTCGACCTCCGTATCACACGACTTTTTGAAAACATGTTGCTTAACGGTACCCCAGAGGAAAAAATCTAAAGGCGTCAGATCAGGTGATCTTGCTGGCCAATTGATGGGTCCACCGCGACCTATCCATCTCTCTCCGTATTCAGTATCTAAGTAGCTTCTCACAAGGCGGGCGAAGTGTGGGGGTGCACCGTCATGTTGGAACCACATACGTCGCACGATATGGAGGCTTAATTCGTCAAGTTCATCACTCAGCTGTTCTTGCAGGAAACGAAGATAGTTGGCGCCGCTCATTGTTTGGTCTAAAAAACAAGGTCCAATAATTTTGTCTCCAATAATTCCAGCCCAAACATTAATCCTCCACTGATGCTGAAAGTGACTTGGTTTAATAGCATGCGGGTTTGTGATCGACCACACGTGCTCATTGTGCGAATTAAAAACACCTGTTCTAACAAATGAGCACTCGTCGGTGAATAGTATCCAATTCAAAAAATCACTATCTTGTTCGATTTTGTTGAGTATCCATCTACTGAATTCTAATCTTGCTTCATAGTCGGAGGGAAGTAGAGATTGGACGCAACGATAATGAAATGGGTGCTGGCCATCTTCTTTTAGTAACCTCCAAACGCGCATATGGTTTACTCCGAGTTCGTGTCCCGCTGAGCGCGTACTTCGCGTTGGATCGTGCTCAAACAAGTCCAAGACTTGCTCCTCGATGTCACTGTCTCGAGTCCTCGGTATGCCTGCGTCAGCTCGATGTTGGTCTCGTCCGTGCACACTGCCAGTATTGAACGTACTTATGTGCAAACGCTGGAATGCCATCGCTGACGGTAATGGTAAATTCGGAAAACGTCCTTGGTAGAGTCTGCGTGCTTCCGCATAATTGCAGTCACATTTCCCAAGACACATCAACATATTAAAATATTCTACGTTAGAATAAGACATGGTGAACGTTTACGTACACAAAACACAAGTCAATTACGTAGGTCAACAATTACATCCGTTCAAAAGTAAGTTGCGCGGGAGACTAAGGATTTAAGGAAGTGGAAATGATTCGCAGGGCGGCGAGGGCGGGCGCGGTGGGAGGCGGAGTAGTAGTAGGTAGACACGTGCGCCGCGGTAGCGTTTGGCGGCATCTTCTGTTGCTTCAAAGAAAGCCGCCGAGCTATTTAGCAAAATAAAAATGTACCTACTAACTTGTAAAATCAGATATTCTAAACATTTTTTCGAATGTGTCGATTTTAATAGTTATTTGATTTTGACCCCTCGACTAGCCAATCATTATTTTTTTAAAATTAGAATTCCATTAATGATTTGCTTGTAGGTAAATATATATAACCCTTAAAGGAACAACAGGGTTTTTTTTACATATTGTATAATCAACAATTTCAGGCGGGAATACTCGATTAAAAATATCAACTACTGTTGTAGTTTCATCAACAGGAAACCGGATACCTACAGAATTATCATCAAAATTGAAATCAGTTATGGGAGAGATAGTAGCGCTCCATTCTTCATCGATAGTAGAAGGGCCTCTTATACTAGAAGGTAACTCAGGTTCTTCTCTTGGGCTATCTAGAGGTGAACGGTTCGTAGACGGTAACGCAAGATCGTTTTGTCCAGGACGAGTATCAGTTTCATACCTTTGGTCAATTTGTATGGTTGGGTTTTTGACCTTACCACCGACTTACCCAGCGGTAGTTTGCATGAGACTAAAGGGTGTTTTTCGCATGAGGTGTTGACTGGAATAAAAGATATAACTTGTCTCCACATTATATATTTAATAATTAAATTGCTACACTAATTACAGTCTGTGACAGGAACATATATGGTAAGGTTAGAATAAAGAACTTACATGGTGTGGTATACATTAACCTCAATTATGAATATTCAGTTGTCCTCGCAGCCAGTACCGTCATCCAATGCAGTTCATCCAAGATCCAAAGCCATGCGCTGTATTCGGAAACTGTCGCCTAGCTGTCCACGTGATGATTGTTCGTCAACAATTCATGTGCAGAGGTTGTGGCTTCATATTTTATACATATATTATTGGTAATATTGGGAGACGATTTTTTCTTCTAACACATATCCATGGGATATGGTAGATTTATAATAAAATGATATCTTGGACCCTGTCAAAGAAAATTCACATGTTGAGGAATACCGATGCACATGTATTATGCTAAGATAATATTCATCAATTTCGTCTAAAAATGCTCACCAAGTCTGGGGTAATATCATCTTAAGTTTGACGTTAATTCCACGCCTAATTCTCGACATCTTTCGTGTTTTAAATTTAAAAACTCTTATATTCAGTGTGCAATAGACTCGCCACGAAATGAAAAAGAAACTAGACGCCATACTGGTTCTGTCACATCTGTCAATTTAATAGGCGAAGGCTTCATCGATATCGCCTATTCGATTGTTACTATTTAGTTATATTAAATTTAGTAAATAGTAATTAATAACTTTATAATTAATGTATTTAAATTGTATAACTTAATAATCGAAACTAAAGAAAAACTAAATATATGAGGAGCTGGGGAACAAAAGCGGACTTGTCCAATTAATCAAATTTTACACTAGAGCAAAAAAAACTGAAATAGGTATATGCATATGGGCTGTAATTTTGTGCATTTCAGTATAATTAGTATTTAATACAACATAACTAATAGCCTGCTTGTTGGTCATAAAACTATGCGTTTTCAATTTTTTTTAATTTTTTTTGTAATGGACAAGTCCGGTTTTGATTACAAAAGGTGGACAACTCCGGTTATGATTGAAAGAGTTATGGACATGTCCGGTTATGAAAGAAAACTAGATTCTATTATTGTATTTTTTTATTTAAAAATTATATGAACTCTCCCACATCTGGTTCGCAACAGTCACAATCGTCACTGTGGTCGTCGTCTTCGTCATTTATTTGACTTGTTTCAGCAATTGCCACTGGTGAGGAATATATTGTTTTTAAACCAATCAAGCTCTTGATTATCCATCCAATTATCTCCGAATTGTTTCTTTAAGAGTGTTTCAACATCTTTTTTCTTGTTTGGTTTTAGTTCATTAACCATTGAAAATCTTTGTAGTAAACTCGGATGGTTTTTTGTCATTTTTAACAATGATACAGCATTTTCTGATGATTCATCTCCATAATAGGTGTTTAAGACTTTCACACCAAAGTTTACGTGATTTAAACGTGCAGTAGGATCTCTTCGTATGTTTGCAGTGCCTCGGCCACGTGCTCTGCCACGACTACGGCCCTGACTTCTTCGTGTTGATTGTTGAGATTGACTAGGAGTTTCTGTTTGGATGATGGTTGACTTTCTTTCTATTATTATTCTCTTTGCATCACGAATACTTTCCACTTTCTTGTAATAGTCTTCAAGGTTTTTGACGTTGTAAAGGTTCCAGTTTTCAGCTAAAATATGAACTTTGCCATGCTTTGCGTAAACCTCATGATATTTTTTTGGATCCAAAATGAAAGGCATCTTCCGCAAATCCTTTTCGACCCTCCCGAACACTCGATCCGCCGGCAAGAAGCTGTGACCGCGTACAGGAAAGGTTAGTACGATTTTGGCGACATTTTGAGGGGCGTAGTTTTTCAACCAGAAAATCAAAGTGTGGACGACATGTGCATTTTTATTTTGACCTCCACACCCGTCCGAAAAAAGGCGTAAAACTTCCACTTCAGAAAAATCAGTAAACATCAGGTATGTTAAAAGGGCAGACGCAATTTCGGTGGCGCCTTTTTTAGCTTGGTTTTCTGTCCATATGAAGAAATGTGGCTCCTTTGTAGGCATATCAGTAATGCAGAAAGAATAAAGTCCAACTTGTCGTAAATAAAAACATTCCTGGATTGGCGTTTTAGGAAGGGATTGAATTTGTTGGAGATCAAAACATATTGTCATAGAATTTTCAGGTTTTTCTTTGGTAAGGGAAAAGAACGCTTTGGCTCTAGCTTTATGAACTCGGAGTTGAAGTTTCAATGATTGAAGTTCTTCAGGATTATTTTCAGTCTTCTGCCTATTTTTCAGCAGTTCGCAGGTACTACATATGTCGGAAGATGGTGACGCAAACCCAATATTAAAATCGTTCTCAAAAACATTTCGGAACATCGTTTGTGAGACTTTCAAATCATCAGTCGCTGAATTATTGTACAACTCCCACAACTTTTTTACGTTTAGCTCGTATGACAGGTACACTCTTTTTGATTTATTTCGATTGTAATGTGACTCCTTTGCTGGCAAACCACCGAGAAATTTTCTTACAGATTCCTTTTTATCAATACTTTTGAAACTTTTCCTGTCTCCTCCTCTGCCGTCAAGTGGCGTTTTGCCTTCATATAATTTGCTCGCAATTAAGTTTACCCTGTGCTTACTGAGCCCAAGAGCAGCCAAAAAAAAAGATTTGCATACTTTTACTAACCTTTTTGAATCACGGAAGAGAAAGTATGTCACAAAGTACTTATTCCTCTGCGGTTTGCGAGATTCCTCTCTCGATCTTTCTCTTTCTATGGGGCATGGTGATATGAGCCGTGACAAGTAAATATCCTGTAATTTTTTGCCAATTTTTTCATATAGTAGTTTGCGGTTGTAAACAATTTCGTTTAATGTCAAAGTCTGGCACTTAAATTTTCCCTTGTTATGTTCACACGCAGACACGAAATTCAAAGCAAGGGGGTCTTTATCTGCGTACCTAAAACAAAATAATAGCAATTTTAAATTCATCATACCTAGGTTAGAATAATAACAAACACGCACCGGTAGGTATAATTTTACACTCACTTCGATTCCCTGTTGTTTTGCGCTTGCCGTCCTGTTTTTTTTCGTTTACGTGAGCCGTCATTTATATTGGCCACTATTTCTTCGATTCCGTCCATAATTTTGTCGGTTTTCTAGGAAAATTCTTCTCAAAATTACGAAAGCAATGACCGTCACACAGCTGATTATCTTTTTTTTTAATTTAGCAGTGTTGCCACAACTGATTTAGGGATATCATAACAAAAAAACAATGATTTTTTTAGACTTGTCCGGTTTTGTTTGACATTTTTCGTACTAACGGCAATTCTCCTTACGTTTTTGTCCGGTTTTGATTGGAGAAAAAATCCCTTAGAATTTTAATAAATTTCTAACAGGACAAGTCCGCTTTTGAACGAAATCATCATTTTTAACAATTTTTTTCTCTAAGATCGGACCGCTTTTGATACACAATACTCCGGGGTTCGATAGATATGAGCTTAAAGAGTGCAAAAAAATAAAAATAAAAAATTCGAGTACAGTGGACAAGTCCGCTTTTGTTCCCCAGCTCCTCATATCGATTAAATCGTGGCGCCATCTGACGGGCCTCAGTCAGAACTGTTATAGTTTAGTGACGTTATAAGCAACTAGAGGTCGCTATATACCTCAAACCGTGACTAAGTCTTTTAAATGTTACAAATTTGCGATGACGGCCGAAAAAAGGCTGGCTCAGAATGATATCTTGACGAATGGCACACAGAAGGCGTCTTGGATACCTCTACATGATCAACTTGAAGCGAACGGTAAACAGGAGTTATTGCAGAACCATCTCCTGATAAATGGGACACAGTAGGTGTTTCAGGTACCTCTAAATGGCTAACCTGAAACGAATGGCACGGAGAAGGGGTCTCGGGAACAAGTACTTGGCCTGCATGAGGTGAATGCTGAACAGGAGCAGAATCATCTTTTGAAGAACGACTTTTTGAAGGAGACTTAAGCCTTGGTCTTTGCTGAACTTCCGGCAAAACATTATCGAAAGATGATGTTTCATATGTTTGGTTATCTAGACGTGAACAGCATGCAGATGTTGACTCAGGTTGATCTTGAGTTAAACGATTATCGGACGGTGACTTAGGCTCACTTGCATGGCTTAGTAGCCATCCACTAGGTGAATGATGCGTAGACAAAGACCTTAACGTAAGAACTGTCAATGAAGAAATCAAGGAAAATGTCGCCACATACACCACCAGGTTAAAGACACACTCAAATCAACTGGCAATTGAGCTTGCGACTAATCCAGTGACTTTCACCAGGCTGAAAAGAAGGGCGCCCCAGGACCTACGCTAAGAATTACTAGCCGGAATGGGCTATAGTTGAGAGCGGGTGAAGCAGTGGCTTCATACCGTGCAAGATCGCTAGAAAAACCACATAACTATTGCTAAATGTCCTAGGACAGATTGCATTAAGAAGAAGGAGAAAAATAAATAACAAAACATAAAATCTTCAGTAGGTAATACGTTAAATTCTACTTATACACAGGCTATTCTTAGTAAAAACTCAGTCTTTATGTTTATACTTAACGAGACCTAATTTTCTAAACCTAATTATATGAAATAACATCTTAATAAGTAAAAAACATCCTAATCTAAACTTAGTGATTTTATGTTATGTTTTATAACATAAAATCGCTTACGTACTAGGTGGTTCCGACCTAGGGTTGCCAGATCGATTCTTCCTGTTATCGGGATCAATAACAGATTTTTCGGGATTTTAGGGCTTTGGTCGGGAGAAATAAAGAAATAAGTTAATAATATTAATTATACATAATATATTAAGTAAACAAACATATTTTTGCATTGCACTGTAGATATAAGAAAAAAGAACATAGTAGGTATTTGTGACACATAAGATAAGAACCGAATGAGCATGTTTATTGGTTTTGGTTCTCTTAAAAATTCTGTTAATGAATCTCGGACGACAGTTTCCATTTCAGGAGAAGGTGATTCGGGTGGCAATTTGTTTAAAACCCTATTTCTATCAAAAGGAACGATACCAGTAGCCTTAAAACTGCTCACCAAATTTCTTTTTACAGCTGACAGCTCCATACAAGCGTCTTTATCATTTTTTGGTGGTTTTTTATCCATATTCAATATTGCCTTTTTCAAAAGATGTGGGAAGGACTCCTTAGGTACAGATTTAGTTCGTAAATTGGCTTTTTTCCAATCTTCAAGAGTTTGTCTCCATGCAATCTTTAGCGGACGGAAAAAGCCAACGTCAAGCGGCTGAGTTAAATGGCTTGAATTAGGTACCAAACATATAAAACTGATGTTATTTGTTTCACATGTAGATATTACATCGTTGTCAATATGAGACGATAGATTATCACCAATTAACACCTTTTTCCCTTCTAGTCTTTTGGCATGGGGTAAAAAACAAGTCATGAACCAATCTCTAAATGTTGGTGTATCTATCCATTCACTAGTTGTTCTATTGTAACGGCATCCCCGGCTACAACATGGCTCTTCACAGCACGGTTTACCAACAAAACCTCTTTCCTTCCATGTATCATATAAGTGGGTACTTTTGTAAATAATATATGGCGGCAATAATGTGCCATCTGCAGAACCACAAATCATAACTGTAGTAGAACTCTTCGAAAAGTTCATCACTTTCTCAGGATATTTTACTCCTCTTCTATAAACACATCTTTTTTTTCCTGGATCGTCGGCCATGTTAGATTCATCATAATTGAATATGTTAGACGGTGGTACATTTTCTACCTCAGACTGAAGGTTGTCGAAATATATATTTAGTGATCCGTGGCCCACAGCCGCTCTAGACCTTTTAATATTAGTTGATAGTCTTTGACCATAGGCGTTTTTATGGCGCTTCAGAACGCTAATGGCCCATTCAACACCTGGTAGGTTATTTGTAAACCGTTCTACTGTCTTCCCTTGCTTATCCAAATAAGCTTTTGCAAACATTTCTTTATTTCTTTATTGTACACCTTATCTTATTAAAGGACAAACATTTATAAAAAATTAGTGTACAATAGGCGGTCTTATTGCACAGGGCAATTTCTACCAGACAACCTTTGGATGGACTGGAAGAAAGAAAAAGAATTGGGGTTGTCAGTGTACAACAATAAAAATAATATATTTTTTTATATATATAATACATAAATAAGCCATCAAATAATAAACTAATAAATATTAAAATATACAAAAGAGATAGGAGAAGAAAAATTAAAGTGATAGGTAGTGCTCCTTCACCATTTTTTTGAACGCTGGTAGCGTTTGGGCACGCCTCACTTCTATGGGTAATGCATTCCACAAACGAGCTGCTTGTACCGTGAAAGATTTATCGAAGAACGAAGTGGAATGCATATGAATACTAAGTTTCAGATTCTCCGATGACCTCAAGGACCTAGAATGTGTGTCACAGAGGAACTGAAAGCGTTCTTTGAGATAAAAAGGAGTCAGGGGATTAAAGAGCACATTGTAAAGCAACGAAAGTATATGAGCATTCCGGCGAAGGCGAATAGGAAGCCATTTGAGCTGAGTACGAAATTCAGAAACGTGGTCATACTTGCGCAAGCCAAATATAAACCTGATACAAAGATTTTGAAGTCGCTCAAGCTTATCCAATTGGTCTTGGTTAAGATCAAGATAGCTGGCATCAGCATAGTCCAAGATTGGGAGAAGAAGAGATTGTGCTAACGCAATTTTCGTAGTGATGGGAAGAAAATTGCGAAGGCGTCTCAAAGAGCCCGCCGAGGCAAACAGTTTACGACTGACCTCTTGCAACTGTTTAGTCCAGGAAAGAGTGCTGTCGATATAAATCCCCAAATTCTTCACAGTGTGAGTTAGGGGAATCACAGTGTTATCGAAATAAACCTGGGGAAGTGTCGACCAATCAATCTTACAGACAGTCCGTGAACTACCAATAACAATCAATTGCGTCTTGGTTGGATTGATCTTCAGCCCAAACTCAGCACTCCAGTCACCTATTCGAGTCAAGTCTGTATTAATAGTTTTAATGGCATCACACAGCTTCTCAAGAGGGGCTTGGGTATATATTTGTAGATCATCAGCATACAGGTGGTAGAAAGAAGAAAGCCGTTGAGTGATAGCATTAATAAAAAGTGCGAAAAGTAGAGGAGATAAAACGCCACCCTGCGGCACACCGGCCGAAGTGTTACACCAAGAAGAAAAATATTCCTCAAAGCAAACACGTTGCCGGCGACCAAACAGGTAACTTTTGAACCAGTCAATTACCGAAGGAGATATGTTAAAAGAGCAAAGGATGCCAAGCAAAATGTCGAAATCAACAGTATTAAAAGCATTGCTAAAGTCAAGCAGAGCAAGTACTGTCAACTTCCCCATCTCCATGCCTGACCTGATGTCATCCGTGATATGCACGAGTGCTGAGGTAGTGCTGTGGCCAGGACGAAAACCTGACTGGAAGGGATTAAGCAAATTATGCTTGGAAAGGTAAAAGCTAAGTTGTTGGTGGACGAGCTTTTCAAGGACTTTGGATAGGAATGGAAGAATAGAAATAGGGCGATAGTCAGAGAAAGAAGCAGGATGAGATTTTTTAGGCAAAGGGATAAGTTGAGCATCTTTCCACGCTTGTGGGAAGACATTACTGGAAATAGAGAAGTTCAGAATGTAAAGGATTACAGGTAGAATGTTATCAAGGATGGGAATGATCATCTTTCGACTGACACAGTCACTACCAACAGCGTTAGATGTAATCGATAAAATACTCTTTTTAACATCACTAGCAGTGAATTGACTTATGACAAAAGGGGAATAATCAGGTACTGGAAGGTTTGAAAGATGACTTAGTGTAGTTGCTTTGGTGGTCCTATCTAATAAGGGCGAAGTAGAGAAATGACTATTAAGTAAATTGTAGTCTAAGTCTTTAGGAATTGTGTCATGAGACTTTTTCCCGATACCTAATGATTTAAGAAAACTCCAGACCTTAGCTGGATCACCATTTTGAACTGAAGTATGAATGTGTTGGCGTTTTGCGTTTCTACACACCTTGTTGCAGTGGTTTCTAATGGAGACATATTTTTCTCTATTGCTGTCACTTGGCCGAATTTTAAACTTAAATTTAGCAGCTGCTTTTTTATTAAGTAAAAGCTTAATTTCGTCAGTCAGCCACGGCGCTGGAAGATGCTTAACTCTTACAGCTCGAATAGGTGCATGCGTGTCATATAGCTGAATCAGGGTAGAAGTCAAGATATCAACTTGTTCATCAACGGATGTGGATGAAATCAGAGGCGTCCAGTCAATGCTGCCAGCATCCTCACGAAGACGATCAATGTTCATCCCATCAAAATTGCGAAGCAGAAGAGTTTTAGACTTATGCTTAGGGGGACGGATTTTATAGGAAGTGAAAATTAGATCATGATAGGAAAAAGCGTCAGCTGAACATTGACCATGTTTAGCGACGTGATCGAGAGAAGAGACTAAAATAAGATCGAGAAGTGAAGGAACAGAGTTAGGAAAATGGTGAGTGGCACCAAGATCGAGAATAGAAAGGTTAGTAGATTCAATAATGTGACGAAGAGAAGTAGAACGGGAGTCATTTTTAAGGAGACATGTATTAAAGTCGCCCATTATAATGCTTTGACTGTAAGAAGGAATTAAAGTTTCTAAAATGCGTTCAAAGGAAGAGAAAAAATTGATCCGAAGAGAAGGGCAATAGTAGACCCCAAGGAGAATCTTGGTATGGTTAAGTTCAACTTCCAGGAACAGATGTTCACCGGCATTCGGTGGGGGTGGCTGTGTGGACATGCTAACAATGGAAAAGGGAATGTAATTACGAATATAAATGGCCACACCTCCACCACCACCGATGGCGCGATCATTCCTGATGAGCTGAAAACCTGGAAGAGAGTAGGCTGAAGAGGGAAGACAAGGTTTTAGCCATGACTCAGAAATAAGAATTGCGTGAATATACTTACAGTCAAAACTGGCCAGCATATCGGGGAAATGTGCCGGAATACTCTGGGCATTTATGTGGACTACATTAAAGTTCTCAGAGACATCGGAAAATAATGAAACCAGAGTGTCGGCTAAAGAAGGAACACTTACAAAGCTTTCATCATCACTTTTTGTAGAATAAAAACTGTCAGTATCACTGCCACAGCTAGAGCTGGGCATTAATATAAAACAAAAATATAAATAAAATACGCAGTTGACTAAGCAATTAAAGTTAAAGTCCACCTGCCAGTTGTGCTTTACATGAAATTAAATGTAAAAAAAAAACTATTGATTTTGTAGTCCAGGAATAACTAAAATGAAATTAACAAAAAGTAGGATCGTGTAACGAAGCGAAATTAAAACAAATTATTCTATACAAGATCGTCAGTGCAGTGTTACGGAACGTAGGCAAGGATTGACATGACAGTGACAGATAATGACAGTGACATTTATATATCGGTAAATTGTGCATTGACTTTTGACAACCAAAACAATTATAAATAAAAGATACGGTACACATAAAAATAATAATAAGATACGAAATAGGTATTAAAAAGAAAATGTACCTATTACATTCACCTACAAAGTAAATAAACTACCTGGACCAACTGGAACTAAAAACTAATGAAGCCATCACTTCCTCGCCACAGCGCGCTTGGTTTTAGCGACAGCGACCTTTCCCACGGCGACCGACTGAACGACGCTGGCCTCCGGCTGTCCTGAGACCTGCTCCGACTGGGTGATCTGCTCCGACTGCTGCGCTATCTTATTGAGATCGGCAAAGCAAGTCACTCGATGCCGCGTTCCTTTTGGATCAAGGACAAACACTGTACCTTCTGTAGTCCAGCACTGTGTCACGCCAAATCTGTCCCGCGCCGCCATAAAGACGTTGTGCCTGGCTTTCGTGAGGAATTCCGAAATTGTGATACCAGACCCCTTCAGCTTGGTTTTACCAAACCAGATCTTATCTCGGAGAGCCACATCATGTAGTTTGAAGAGGATTGGTCTAGGCTTGTGTGTTGTGCTGCGCCC
The DNA here is from genome assembly GCA_958295575.1 of Leucania comma. Classification (NCBI taxonomy): domain Eukaryota; kingdom Metazoa; phylum Arthropoda; class Insecta; order Lepidoptera; family Noctuidae; genus Leucania; species Leucania comma. Next base: position 3,584,480 of record OY282484.1, read on the forward strand.
CATCCTGTGACACCGCTTAATACCAGATGTGGCCAAATCCAGCTTGAGACGCTGATTGACAACTTGTGTCACCACTTGTGCTGTGTCCTCATCTTGCTCCTCAGACACTCCGTGTAACAGCAGGATTTTTCGCCTCCCACGCATCTCCATATTATCCAAGCTTTGTGCTAATAAGCCAACTTGCTGTTGGAGAGTAGCAAGTGCCTGGACAATAAACGCCCGGAAGGATCCAAACTCCGCTGCCAAACCGGAGGTGGTGATTGCCATAGTGCTGGGGGACTTCTGCAACTCCTTTTCGAAGTCTGCCATTCTTTGACTGAAGAGGTTGGCCATATCAGCAATAGATTTGTTGATCGCCTCCATTGTGTAGTGAGCAGCTAGGTAATTTAAATAATCTTATGTTATTTGGTGCTGAAAAAGCTTTACTGGCAGGTTGAAAAGTTTAACTAACAATAACTAACATTAAAAAACAAAACTAATTATTATTGCTATTTTTAATATAAATTATAATTAAGAGCAAAAAATTTTGTTGTTTCACTTGTGACTACCCGCGAATTTTTTTCATTCTAAGGTCTAACAAAGTAAGAGGAAAACCCCAATCACCGCATGTAGCCGCAGCACGTAATATTGCGATTTCTTCATTGTGCGTGAAAACTGGTTGGGCACCAGGCCTCCTTCCGTGTAATCCTTTATATTTATTATAAAGTGTCCCAAACGGAATTTTATACTGAAGTGAAGCAGCATTAATAGACAATTCGCCATTTGTGATTTTTTCTATTGCTTCTTCCAGTGTCTCCTCTGTGTAATTTTTATAATTGCGGGTACCCGCGGTCTTTTTGTAGGTGCGAACCATGAGGCAACTAAAACAAAAGCAAAAAATGGGGTTACATTGATAATTTGTATATTACTCCTATAAGATTGGGTACCACAACCATAGGGGTGAAATTGATAACTATCAAAGTCGCCTCGTCTATCCTATCAATGTAGCCCCAATTAACTTACAGTGTTCATGCAAAATAAAATGGCGACCGTCACCAAAAATGCAAACATGCTCTAAATCTTAAAGAAATGTTTAATTAAAACAGTGAAAAACTACACATCAAACAATAATACTTACGCCTGTGCCACTGAAGTTATTCAGACAATATTTTAAAACCTTTTTGACACTAAACTTTAACAAATAATTTTATATGGTTCCGACAACAACTACTCGTCGACACTTCGGCAAAATATGGCCGATCTGTCAGTTTGGCCAACAGAACAAACAATATTTTGGCTGCGTTCAGTATCACGCAATAAATCCGAAAAAACAAATTAAGTTTAGCTATCATCAAAGTTACCCCAGCTCTCAAAGTAACCCCGTTTTACGGTACTGAAAGTGTGTGGTTGAGACGTCAGAAAAGATACAATTATCGGCAACAAATGGAAAGAGTGGAAAATTTGCCACTGTTTAATATTGTTACCAACTCACACCGCAGACAATCGGATATCAATCTTGAGGCCGACTACAGTGATTAGAAAGATTGCCGTGAATGTAATAATACTCGTATTATCTATGAATAGCGGAATAAGCAACGAATTGTTCGGATCATGTCATTGTTTACATTGAGCATTTTCAAATGATACGAAGTTATCAACTTACTGTTGTTTGTTTATATTTGACGCAACCCGATCGACACAAATGACGTCACCGTAGCGAAGAAGTTGTTATTCTAACGAATCAACACTTCGACTTAGCGATGTGTTGAACGATGTGACTTTGTCTACCACTTTATAGTCACGACATCGCAAAGGCGAAATCGCACTTCGAAACGAATTCGACACGGAGCGATTGCCACTAGTCTAGGCCCCCTGGGGTCGGCAAGGGACCCTCGTCGCCGACATAGACATTTTTGATTTCGGATTATATTAGGCTATAATAATGCCAAGTCTCCATAGTAATTTAGGCCCACTGTGCACACTTATAAAAATTCATGATAATATTGGGGGATAAAAAGTAATCAATTAGTAAAAGATATTATTTACTTAGAATTTCAAAATTATTAAAGATTCTTTCATTTCATCAATACTAGTTATGTTAAATATCAATAAACATTATTTTAATTTATTAATGAGCATAATTAACTGGGAGTCAAATAACACCAACCACATTGTAGGTTTAAATCTCTATTCATTTTGTTCATCATCATATATTACCAAAACATCATCCGAAAACTGTGCCGGTGGAAAATTATTATTCTGATGCCGTGCCCATCCTAAGTACCATATCACGGTCATAACGTGGGCATAGCATCCTGCAGTACGGCGGCCGACAATATAGTTACAGGAGTACTGCTGTATTGCTGCGCGGCATGTGTTAACCGTGCTGACTAAAATGTACATGAAGTAGACTTTGCGACTAACGTGACGACTGGCGATTCTGGCCTTCACCAGCGAACAGTTATGTCCAAATATATTTCCATTGATAATTCTATTTATAGAATTAGTGCATACTTCAATACGATAAGTTCCATTAAACCGTATGTGCTCGCCATAGTATGAGCGAGCTTTAAGTTGGTAAGTCCCACATGTAATCAATATTAAAGTTAAAACAGGAAATTCTCTTACATTGTCATTACTAACAGTAATGTTTCGAAAATCTGCCCTGGTTCTATTAAGGTTGTGAACCCGTACATAATCAGACAGATCATTATTTTTATTTATATTTTGGTTCACTATTTTTCGTATTTGAGCACCATCTTCTCTGTCCTGTACTCTAAAATGGTATTTGTTGATGAGAGCGCCAGCTACAGAGAAATCTATAAAAATATGCTTAGAAGCTCTGTTGAAAAATGTTTGCCTAAATATTTTAAACTTAGTATTAAAAACGTCATTTACCACTTCCACACCATGGGTTATATTAAGCTAATTTGTGGATGAACTGAGAGGGGTTCCTCGGTTTTTGAGCACGAATATATTATACTTACAGCAGTGGTTTTTTAAACCACGGCCGCGACTGCGCCCGCTGCCGCCACTGCCACCTTCCTCCTCCCACTCCTCCGGAAGATGACTGGTCGAACTAAAATCAACGTTTTTAATGTAGATAGAACATAAATAATAATGTTGTTACACATTTTTGATATCGGGTTATATTGGGCTAATCTGGGGCTTAACCGAGAGGGGTTCCTTGGTTTTTGAGAACAAATATAAAGGGTGTCCAGCGGGATTTTTTTGATTTGAAAGTTAAATAACTAATATAAGAATGAGTGTAGATCTTTTATTTTATTTTTAAAATGTAACCAAGGTATGCGGATTTTAATTTTTAAAAATAATATTTTCCAAATGTCGTCCATTTCTTATAATGCACTCTTCTAAGCGAACCTTCATATTGGCAAGTACGCGCGAACAAAGCTCTGGGGGAATAGCAGCGATTTCACGCCGGATATTTTCTTGAAGGGCAGTTATTGTACGGGGGTTATTGCAGTACACTTTAGATTTGAGGTAACCCCACAAGAAAAAATCACATGGCGTTAAATCCGGCGATCGAGGTGGCCAGGGTATGTCTCCGTACTTGCTTATTAATTTTCCTGGGAAAATTTCCCTTAGCCTCAACATTGAGATCCTGGCAGTGTGTGGAGTTGCCCCATCCTGTTGAAAATGGGTTCTATTCGTGCGTCCGTTAAACATTTGCAATTGCGGTATCAAAAACTCGTCAAGCATACGGCAGTATACCGAAGAAGTGACAGTTTCATTCTCACTAAAAAAATATGGACCGATTATTCCATGTGCAGAAATCGCGCACCATACTGTCGTTTTAGGGCAGTGCAAACTCTTTTGATGCCGTTCCTTTGGATTGTTGGCGTTCCAGAAACGCATATTTTGCTTATTTACATAGCCCCCGATGTGGAAATGGGCTTCGTCGCTAAATAATATGTTTCCAAGTGTTCTGGGAGTCCGAAAACGTTCCAACATCGTTCGGGCGTATGTTTCTCTTAAAACATAATCACTTTCATTTAGTTTTTGGACGATTTGCATTTTATAAGGATGAAGTTTTAATTTCTTTTTCAAAATCACATGGACAGTTGACTTTTTGATGCCTGTAGAAGCCGCAATCTTTCTCACTGATTTTCTGGGATTTCTGATAATTTCTTGTTGCACCTGTGCCACACGTTCTGGCGTTGCTACTGATGTAGACGGTCCCGTTGACGACCTATTAACTACTGTCCCTTCTTGTCGAAATCTTTGTACCCATGACCATATAAGCTGTGTGCTCGGACCATCGTTTAATCGTCGAATATCGAAGTGGGAACAGAAAGCGCGACGCGCTTGAACTAGCGATTCACCACACTTTAAATATTGCTCAACTGCAAATGCACGGTGCGCTCCTGACCAATGACTCATATTTACCAACAAATCCGCAAAGATATCGCAACCAATTCTACCCCTCCCGCGCCTCTAGCCCCACCAATACATAAATAACGATAACTTAAAGTTGAAAAGTTTCCGCTGGACACCCTTTACTTACGGCAGTGGCTCTCCAAACTTCCTTGAACCACGGCCTAGGGTAGGCTGCGCTCAGGACCGAGGGAAAAGCTGTTTAAGGTCCCAGTAGCCCGCACTAATTTGTTAAAGTTCGCACCTGTGACTCGGGCGGTAGAAATACTTAATAGCGTCTCTCTGTGGTTATAATTTTTTTCTTGCGCATTGTCCTCTATGTAACCTGCGCCAATTCTCCAAGGCGCTGCCTACACTAATGGATATTTGTTCAGTCTGTCGGTGGCGTCTGTGAGTATGTATTTTGCGACTACATTTGTTTCCTTGGGTACGCTTGTTAAAACAATTGTATGTGTTAATAAATAAATAAAAATAAATTTTAAAACACAAGTTAAAACAATGGCGAGTTTTTAGACCTTTAGACAAGACGTAGGTGGTTTAAGAGAGAAGAATAAGTTGTTGTGAAAGTATTGATTTGCTTTAGAACATCATCATCAGTTAACTAGACGACATTTAGTAATTTGATGCCTGTACTAAAGCATATTAATTACTTGGTCTTTTGATAGGTAACGGGGCCCTTTCTATGTGCTGATGGTGATCACCGGGGTGGTTTTAGTGAGGTAAAAATCCCACACTCCCCGAACTTATCCCCAAAGTCCGGGCGCCTTTTAAAGGTTTCCCCTCGACAACAAAAAAAAGGTAATTTATTTTTGTATACAAAACATAAACATAATTATGTGTACAATGTCCAAAACAAAATAATATTATTATAAAAAGTTGGCAGATCAAATATTTCTGTACTCATATCCTGAAAAATTTAACGTATTTTTGTTACAGATACCTGAAACTAAGTTGAATGTCTAGTTAATGCGAGAGGGTTTGAGGAAATATGGCAGTTTCCCAATCGATGGCAAACGCATCGGAATTGTATCGCAACCCAAGTCTGGTTCAACCCTTTGGACCTTGGGTTAATGTAAAAGTGCACACCAGGAACCAAGGCAACGCACGAATGGGTTTTATTTATGGTAGGTAAAATCATCCAATGACAAATCCCGCCCTTGGGTGCAGCGGGTAGTAGTGTCAGACTCTTACTGACTAAAAACCTACCCCGTTCCTTCGTTGCCTATCGTGCCGGGGCCGGGTATTCCTTTCGGAAGCTGACCTATGACCCAAGCAGGCTTCGACCCTGCCTGCAGCTAGCAGGTTGGGCCTCTACGATTTGCTGACAGCTCCTTGAGGCGCGCGGGAACAGTACGCGCCATCGGCGACTTGGGCTCGGTCCGGTCTGTTATCGGACAATCGGACAGCGTGCTACTCATTGCACGCCATTCGCAAGCCCGCGCCTACGGTGGCCGGAAATCGGGATCGGAATCCTGGTGGCGGCTAGGGCGAGCGCTGCGTTGCCTCTGTCTGATGCGGTCGGCCTCCTCCTTTACTAACGCAAGAATGGGGTGAGTTATTTAGTCAGTAAAAGTCTGACACTATCTTCCGCTCCGCCCAGGGTCGGGAGTTGGCATCTGATGATTTTTACCCACTGAAAAAAAAATCCTTTACAACTACAAACAGTTTTTTCAGCATTGTGCTTTTTCCTGTGCTAATGCAAACTATGAAATTACATGGTGCAAAGGTGGTGTTAATGGCAGAATATCTGATGATGGGGTTATAAAGGAAACACGTTTTTATAAGTAATTAAATAATTTTGAACTGAATGTTCCTAACAAAACAAAGCCCCAGAACTGTTCCAAAGCTTTGCTGTTGATGACGAAGCATTTGCATTAAGATCCGATCTTATGAGGCAATTGTTTTTGGAATACTGTAATCGTTTTAATTTGGCAAGAGGAAAAATTTTAGAAATACATTTTTTTTTACATTTTCGGCTTCATTAGGAGTTGTTAGGATATGAAAAAATAATTTAAAAAATCTGGTATTACCTCATTTCCTGAAAATGCATGTCCAGTGTACTGGACCTTGCCAGGTTTGCCATAAAGTTGTCGATAATTTTGATGTGCTGTATATTACACATTGCCGGACTATTACTTTCTAGGACTTATTTCTATTTTGTGCACGTGATAATATAAAATAGAATAAAACGTAAAAACAATTACATGTTTTGTATTGTATTAAAAAATCTTTATTTTTTTATGAATAGAATGAGGAACATTTTACTTATTCTAAGTGAGATCAACAATATAATCAGTCTGAATGAAAAGATACGTAACAATTATTATTCTGAATTTCAGATAAAATTGAACAACTATAATATTATATAATCAGTCAACATAGTTAGAAACTTTCACTTAAGTACTATGATAATCAAAAAAACAATTTCTCTTACGTACTAAACAGTCTTTGGTTGCACTTTACACAATACACATCAGTCTTATTTTTTGTTACATAGTTTGCAGCTACCGTATGACTCTCTGTAAAACTAGGGAAATGGCCAATACTATCATAGCGGACACTGTCATCTGTTCGACAGTTGTTGTTTACAGATATAAGAGATATACTTTTATTCTGTAACTCTCTTGTTGTATCTTAATGAGATCCTATTATTGGAACATGGCCTAGTAACTAAGATAGGAACTTCAATCTTGAGATCCTCAACGACTCTTTACAGGTACAAATCGGGTAAATATGTCTCCATTTCTTTAATTTTAAAGAATCCCCTCTTATTTAAAGGCGAAGGCTCATTAATAGATTCTACAATAGACATCCTATTGTATCATAGCTTGTCTGGTTTATCCGGCCATCGAAAAGAATTTCCCGTTGACAACACCATGGCACTAATTTCATACTGCTTTCATCAGTAGCTTCTATTTTGCTAGGGAAGTATTCTCCTTTATATTTAACAATAACGAAATGTCCAGTTTTAAAGACAGGGTTACATGATACTTTTAATTGACTGATAGGTTTATGGTCGGATTCTGTATCACTTTTAAAAGAACCCTGATAAGAGCTTTTACGGATCTGTTTTGTTGTTCTTCCTATTTCATTTCACTTCATTAATAATCTCTGAATGCGACAGAAGTACATAACAGTTCTACAACAAATCATGGAGAACATAAGAGGAAATTTAAATATCTTGAAAGTTATATGCATAACTTGGTGTGTTCCTTATTAAATGCACTCCTCAAAGATTTTTTTTTTGTAACGTTGTCGCGCTGCGAGCGAACCACAGGGCATCCCAGGGTTAATGTTCGAGGATGACAAATATTTTGTTCATCCTCTGATGATTCTTAGGAAGTGTAATCATTCTCTGAAGTCGAACACGGTTATGCATCTGGTTGAAAGATTTTTTTTTTAACTATTCCATCATGTTTTCTAATTTAAACTGGCTTTACTCCAACCTGTCCAAAGACTTGGTTTCTTAGTTCTACTAGATGTAGTTATTGTGGTCGGAATCGACGTCATCATTCGTCGTCTTTGGACCTAATCCTGCAATGTAATTTAATGATGATGATAATGATAATGGTAATTCTTATTTTATATTATATTGTAATAAAATAATGACTCTCTGCACGTGTTGGTTTCGACTGTTAGTGCAGAGAGTACCTGTTGTAAAATAAATAAATAAATGACCAACCTGCCCACCGAACTCCTTATCTTTCTCTTCCCTGTTTTTAAAGATAAAGATAATTTTATTTGTCAAATATGGGTATACATGCAATTTTAGCATGCAGGATGTTACAAAATTAATCTTTGTCCGTATATGTTTCACCCTTAAGGTGTACAAATTTATAAAGTTGACAAAATATTTAACTAAAGTTTTTAAGTGGTAGCTTAATTTTCGCAAGCACCAGTTCGTTCTTGACTGCTGACCTACGGACTCTAGTAGCTAGCGACATGAGGTGAACGATAAGACCAATGCTTAGTGGCTATTTATTCCAAGAGCTTAAATGTTATGTCCCGATAAGATTTCTCTTTAAGAGAGGTAGGCAATTTGGTGAAAACGCTGTAGCTAAGTCAACAGTAGGGATTGCGAACCTGATTTTGTTTCAAATTTGGAGGTCGAATTCACTGCCTAGTAACTCCTCCTTTTTGAAGATTCTGATTCTAAATGTTATTTTCTGCACAGGACAGACACATAATCTTCAAATGATCTCCACATAAAAACTTACTGCACTTGGTGCACATCTAGTGCTTTTATTGCGCGCTCTTCCAGTCATGGCAACGGCGCACAACATTGGTCGATGTTCCTTCCGAGGTAGTGGGTTGAGTTTCTGCATACGTAATACCAAGAAAATCTTTTATTCTGATTGTTAGAGTTCTTGGCAACGATTTATTTTCAAGTCTCTTCTGCGCCAGTGGTTTCATCCATACCAGAGACAAGTCAATTAGGAACTCACGTCGGCTCACAGGTTCATAATTTCTGTTTGCTGTATAAATGCATATTGCATTGATTGCACTCAAATTCAGTAAGCGAAAGAAAAGTTTAAGAGGCCATCTTCTTGAGTTTCTCGCTACATCATACATGGAACACATTTTATCCACCAAGTCGACTCCATTCTTAGTCCTATTGTAGTAAGTTATAACTTCTGTCTTTCGACTATCTCCAGAGTCTTCATCAATTGTGGCATCGTTGTGCATCGTCGATATCAAAATAACAACTTTATTGGGTTTTGCCACATAAGGAAACACTACATGGTGGGTGAAACCCAAATTTGGAAGATTTTCTCTTGCGACACGAAATTCCCTAGGGACTTCTCGTTTATCTTTCCGTACCGTCTCGACCATAGTTGTACCGTTTTCTAAAACTTGTTTTACAATTCGAAGTGAAGAAAACCAATTGTCCATGGTGACGTGTTGATATTCCTATTTTTGCCAAGGACAGGCTGTGCCATTCTCATAACAATGTCATGTCTTTCATTGCTCAGGCGAAAAGGACCATTTGGTTGTTGGCCAGCATATATTTCTAAATTATAATGTAAGAATAGTGGACATCAACTAGCGTAAAAATTTTCACCCCGTATTTGCCTCAACATTAGCAAAAGAAATTTGCAAAGTGATACATGGAACCTCCTTCGTAGAATTTATAAAAGTAGTCATAGCAATTTTGCTACCGTTAAATTAACCCACTACATGATTATTAGTATTGTTACTAAACATAGTGGTATTAATTATACACGAATTCGACATACAACTTATGTCTTGAGTTAATATAATAAGCTGCTATTGTGTGTCTAAATTTAATTGGCAGATACGATGTACCCCTAGTCGACTTTAAATGCTCAACAAAAATGTTGGTGTCAAAATACATAAACTTAAAGTACATATGTTTATTAAGCATATGAATATAATTGTTTTGTCTAATTGATAAATGTTCAAAATATGGAAAAGCACACAATATTATTTTTTTGCATCACAGTTACATAGTCAGTAATATCTTCCTTTTTTACCTACAAACACTGTTAAATTAGTATTAAAATTATGTTCTACTAGTTACTAACTCCATAATACTCGTAGGTTTGTAGTTGTGTTGACCCAGGTGTACAATAATTCTTAGTAGAATAACTAAGATTGTTGTTTATTAGTTTTCCTAAACCTTGTTCAGTAAAACCGTCTTGAGATTAACTCTCAGCCAGGGACGGCTCCTCCGTTGCTTCAGGCTGCCTATCATTGAGGTCTGAGACTGACTGACAAGCACACTGACACATAGCTAGCTCATTTGCAGCAAGAATGATTTTTTTAATTTGGTTCTGAGATTGTACATACTTACTGTAAAGAGAACTGAGTGAATTTTCAAGAACTTTTATTTCAAACTGTAAGTGCTGTGTATATCAATTTCATATATCCTCTTGCTGTCTTCTAATTTAATTTGATTATTATTAAATTTATTTATTTAATCAACACGTTCTTTCCTGAGTGGAATATATATTTGGAAAAGCGTTTGTGTTGCTTTTTGTACTGGTTACATTTTTTAATTATTCGATTAAGCTTAGCATATTTTTTAATTTATTGTGACTAACTTTTAAACTATTATTTTGATTCAATATGGAATCCTCAGTTAATTCTATAGTGAGAATGGGATAAGGGTTACAATTAGAATTTAATAATTCGCTATATAAATGGTTAGTTTCCCTAATCTGAGTTTTCTTTTTCTTTTTGCAATTTGAGAATTTTACAATTAGCATAATTTAGTTCATCTTGGAGATCCTTAACTTTGCATAAAGCCTCCTTATATAGGTTACCACAATCCCTAAAACCATCCGTAATTAATTACCCGTAGTTGGTCGCGTTCATCAACAGTGTTTTGGTTTAGCTGACTAATATCTACTAGCTCCCGTTTAAGGCTTGTGTTTTTTTAAATTATGTTTTTAATTTCACGCTCACTTTCCTCCCTTTCCAACAATATTTGCTCACACTGGTCTTTAGACTCCTTAAGTCCTTGGAGGGCCGTTCTCCGTTTCAGCTCCATATCCTGAGCAGTAGCCTTACGGGTCATCATAGGCATGGTTTCAGGGTTGGTACTGAAAATAGAAACGAAGAAACGGTAAGAATCAAAAAGTTAGACAAAGTGAACAAAAGGTGGGAATAAAGAGAATTAATAACAGCGAATGAGAAAAGTTAGAGCAGTTAAGTGGAGAATTGAGGTAGGCAGCTAAATCGGTTTGAAAAAGCTATTGAATATTGATAAAAGATTACAATTTTCTAAAGTGGGTAGGATGTCTAAATCCTAAAATAAACTTTATTTGATGATTTAAAAAAGAACACAAAGCAAAATAACGACCGAATGTTATATTTTTGTCGTATATTAACGGTGAAAATCACAACTAAACTAATAAAAGTAAGAAATTGACCATTTCTACATGTAAACAAAGCGATTTGCGACCAAGAACAAACGCAGTCCTAGGTAGCCGTAGTGAGAACGTGTTACAGAGATAAGGTTAAGAATGGGATCCCTTCTTTTCGCATAATGTTCTTTGTCCTAATATACTTCGGCATAACGATTTTGGCACAATTTGTTTTGGCATAATAATACTTCGGCATAATTTTTTTAGGCATACATTTTATGTTGGCATAATCATCTTAAAGACTAATTTGTTTTGGCATAAATTTGATTCGCATAACGTTAGTAGGCCTAATGACTATTAGCATAATAATATTTAGGCATACAATTAATATACTTGAATAACCAAAACAATTTTCATGCAAATAATTTATTATACATAACATTCTGTAACTTAAACGATTTTTCAATCGCGAGATAACTTTTATCTGAAGAATATATTAGTTGTTTTGACGGTTTTTTTATAAAAAAATATTTCAAACTTCTATTATGAGAAATAAATATGGCGGTTATTCCTCAGATAGAAGTTAACTGATTGAAACAGTGGTACTTAATTATGTAAGTATAATTATTTATTTTAGGTGTATATTTTTAGCAATTTCTTGTAAATATGCTAGTTTAGAAGTATACTCCTCTCTTTCACTAATAAATTGTTCAATTCTTTTGGTTTTGTCCGTGTATTTTTACTTTTTTTTTGGTATAAGTGATGTTCCGACATCCAGTTTATCTATTTCAATGGTTTGATGTTTTATTTCTTGAACGATCTTTTTTTGCCAAAAAATAAAATCCAGGATGGTGTTTTCCCACAAAATGTGCAAATCTATTGTGCCATGCCTCTGCATGATTTTGTGTCCTAGGTATATTTTTCTTTTCTAGTAGATACGTACTCCAGACTTTGGGTGGAAATGGTGGTGGTGAACTTGTAGTGCCCCATACATAATTCTGATTAAACCAATTTGCTATAGTTTCTGTAACAATTAAATAATATTGTTGGTTAAAAACTTAATATGTTGTGCAACAAAAGTTAGTGACAACCGAAGTGCTGCAAAACCGACTCCACGTAGTCTTGTTTGTCCTACCCCTAGAGTGTAATTAAATATCGCGTAGGCGCGTAGGGGCGAGGCGGCTCGCGGGCTGAGGAGCAGGCGGCTGCGAGCGAGCGAAAGTCGTCTGCGACGATTAGCACGCGCGGGACCGCCGGAGGCCCGCAGCGTTGCATGCTTGCTTGAATGCTGCATGCTTGCTTGTTTGCTGTATGCCTGCTTGCATGCTTGCTTGCATGCTGTATGCTTGCTTGCTTGCTTGATGCTAGGATGAAGCAAGCAATAATTATTTCATTGTTATACCTATAAAAATATGTTTTATTATCATTATGCGTAAATAAATTTATGCTTAAGGATATTATGCTTAAAAAATTATGCGTAAGCTGTTATGCGTAATTATATTATGCGAAAATATAATTATGCCAAACAAAATTATGCTAAGTTATATTAGGTCCTAAAATTTTATGCAAATGGATAGGGAACCGTTAAGAATGTGTGCTGTTATAAATATTAGATAAAGTATACATATAAAGTAAACAATACTTCCCCGTTTTATTCCGTAATTAGGACGTCAGATGATTTTAGGTTACTGGTGACAGCCGTATTGCGGCTACGTTATTGTTGTATTGTCAGGAAAACAATAATCCTGTGTATTTATGTTGTTATCTTGAAAGTTAATTATAAATTACACCTTATTTTTACTTAAATACTAATTAAAATTAAATTTAAAATACGGAAAAAATATTTGAGAAGTCACTATGTTGCCATCCACTTCGGCAGTGTTGCCATCATCAGTTCTAAAAATAATAATCTAACAAAACAAAACAAAATAAGGTATTATTTATCTAAAATAAACGGAAACATAATAACTCAATGTAAAAAAAATACTTACGTAATTGGTCGCGCGGATTACAATTGTAGTCCACACTCTTTACTGAGCTCCTGTGACACAACCACGCGAGTCCTACGCTTGCGCTGCACTGAGCGCGTCGCTCAATCATTCATTTGAAAGTACCTGGAGGCGCCACAAGTTAGCGCAAATCGATTGTTGGAAATTATCGATTTTGTATAGGTGGATTACATATGTAGTCCACGCGACCACTCCAGGGCTAGTATGGTCAACTGTGTCTTTAAATCCCTGTTGCGTCTTTCTACCGGATTTCTTTCCGGGTGATACACAGGGGTAAAACCATGATCAAACCGTATGTCAGTTGTTGCATCACATTACTGACAAATTGGGATCCATAACGCTTGAGGCCGCACACCGGAGATACACGCTACATCGCTACAATTACTGCACCACATTTTACACAGAGCAAATTTATCGTGTACACGCACATCGGACGCACAGTTCTGGTGCAGCTTCCAAAATGTCAACATCTTCATCTTCGTCATCTTCATCCTCTGACGATACAGATTTCATGTGGCAATTAATGAGAAAAAAGTGCGTTATTAGGTTCACCCGTTTATCAAGATTCTACAGTTTACGGTAATTTCAAAATTTCGCAAGATTTACGGTCCAACGAAGAAAATTTCCATTTATATTATCGAATGTCTCAAAACACATACAAATTATTATTGAACTTAGTTGAACCTTGTTTAACAAAACAAAATATCCACTACAGAGAGTGTGTTCCGGCTGAAGAGCGTTTACTCATCACTTTAAGGTATGTATGATTTATTAAGAATTACATATTGACTTTCAGATTGAGAAGCCTGGGAGGGTTTTTGCGGAGAGACAATCACATATTGATTCTCAAATTAAGGAATATCCGATGCTGTTTGCAAAGGAATCGCATTATATGGATTTTCAGATTGAGAAAAATTTGTATAGTACGTTGATAAATTTGAATTAGACGAATTCGTATCTGATGTTCTACGTTGTAGCTGCCGGTACTTAATATTTTCTATTAGCTCTAGTACCCCTCTTTGAAAGCTCAATTGTTGTTGCTGGGAAATGGATGTCATGTGCGGAACTAAACTTAAAAGAAACATCTCACAGGGATTTTTGGTTCTTTCTCAGATTGCTATTTTCTATTTTCTTCTTTTTTACTGTAAAATATTCAATAGCACACTTGTCTACCTCGCTCATATGTTTCCGAGATTTTAATAGTTGTGGAGTCTGTATTGAAGAACTAGAGTGTGGATTGGGTACGGAAAAACAAGCTTCCGATCTCAGTGTACGAGTATCTTGGTCGGCAGATGCCTGTCTCAATGTATCTTGGTCGGCAGATGTCCAATCGGGTACATTATTAGAAGTTTCTTCTATCTGAGATTCTTGTTCAGAATTCGCTGTATGTTGTTCATCTTCTTGACGTACGGGTATATTACCCTCTTGAGGTCGATGTTTTTTAAAAGGATTAAGAAATTGCAAGTATGGTGCCAAATAGTACTCTTTTTAGATCCAGCACCAAACCCACTTTTAGATTTTGTATTCAGAGATCGTATGTAGGCCGAACGAATTGATTTCCATTTTGACTTACAATCCTCACCTGCAAAAAGCAATATTGCGATTAAAATTAAATACTTTGTTTCAGGTACTTGACTACCGGATCATCATTTCGAGCAATGTCTTACGTTTTTAAAAGAGGTGAAACAAAAATTGGAAACAGCTGCAAAAGGTTTTTCCTTACTGGAGCCCAAAGGAACAAAGCTCTCGTTAAATGCAATTATTCTGGGGCAGAACATAACGACTTTGAACATGTCTAACCTTGTTAGCATCCCGTTACATCGTGTTGGTAATGAATTCGTGCTTTTTCGTATTTTTCACGATGGTTACGATATGAAGTACAATCGGTACAGTCCTCTGTATCTTTGCATGACAATTGATGTAGTCTATAACTCATATCGCTCACAATCTTCATTACCTAACTGGGCAAAAGATATGTTCATATCTTTCTTTAAGAATTTCCTGTAGAGATCATAAGAAACTATAAAGTTTGGATTCTTTTCAATAAAATCAGTATGCATCATGGTTGCGTTTAAATCACTAGGTAGATATCTTCTATTAGGAGCATGTGCTCGTCTGTAATATGCAATGGCCGGTCTAAAACTTTCAATATGCTCTTTGAGCTTTTCTCTCTCCAATTTTTTCGAAATATCATGTTTCCCACGTCGATCTTTTTGAGCACTTGGAAGTTTTTCAAAATGTCAAGCACACGCCTATCATTATTTTTATGGTATCCCAGAGTCGTCAGAATGTCTTACAAACTTCCTTCTTCTTACTGTCGATTTGAAAAGAATAGACATAAGTGGTCTTTCGCATCTGCTGGCTTTTCTTAATACGTCTATAAACTTCTTTTTCTGTAACCAGGGACTTGACAAACAAACCTTGAGCTTCATAACTAAACTCTCAAAATATTTCATTTAAACGTTTGCGTTCTAATTCCGTAAAATTTAACATGCATTTTTTAGTAAACGTTTCGTTACATCCAGGTTGCACCGCTATTTTAACCTAACCGTGTTTCTACAGATCTCTCAAATTTACGCCTGATTCTTGGTTTGCCAGATTTTGTTTTTCCGTTTGTAGGATCAGCGTGTTCGACATCAATTTTTGGCTGTATATATCCAACATTCTGCAAACTGGATTCAGTTTCAACTGTATCGTGGTTCAAGTTATTATATTGGGGCTCTTGATTTAACGAAAAGACAAATTCGTTTATGTAGGTACTTCACTTTTCATACCGTGGCCAAGCGCACGCGCTAGTGTTGTTGAATCCGCACCTACCCACCTGCATTGCAAAAATCTTATTCTCCAATATTAAAACCAATTACTTATAATTAACTTATTCTCCAATATTAACAAACTATTACAAAACAAAAAGTTTACAGAATAAAAACATAAATCAAATTGTAGGTACATTTGACAATTTGTTCTTTAAATGCAAGACTCTTAATAACTTTAACCTTCTGCAACTGAGGTGAGTTTCTAATCAACATTCGACTGAGGTGTAGTCTGTCAAGCGTCACTATATACAGCATGATTCGCTTATAACTTTCAGAAATATTAGAGCTCTAGTTTTATTTTATGATTAATGGGTTTATCTATAATGAAATAAAAATGAATAAGCTTTCTCAAAACAAAAAACGAGTTTAGTATGGAATAATTTATTGAGATCGGTATTTTCCTTATTTTTACGCTTTAACTTACAAAACTATTAAAAAAAAAAAAGAAATTATGAAACTTCTATAAAACTGTTCATTAATCTTTTAAGCATTATCTTATAGCTCTAATACAAAAAATCAACGAGATATCACGGTTCAATTAGGCACAAATCAGTCTCAAAGTTAACCCTAAATCTAAAGCGTAAGTTTACAGTCTTGACATAGTGGAGAAGAACATTGTAGACAAATTGGCTTTTTGCATGCGCAACAGTGGTACCTTGTTTGCCTCTTCAATCTACTGGGGCATATGCTGCATAGTTTCCTTCCAGCAGGACCTGGTAGCTGAGCCACGGGTGGAGGGGGAGGCAAATCATTGCCTAAAACTCGCGTTATAGTAAGACGGAGTTCTCTGGGCAATCTGTCATTATAAACGCGTTCTTTTAAGCCAGGAAGAACCAATTCTCTTGCCAAAGATAGTAAAAAGTCCCCTCTTCGCAGTTTGGTGCCTGGACAAGAATAAAACAAATGAATTATTTCCAGATAAATCCAGAATTCTGTAAAAAATAGTCATGGGCCAACGGCGTGTTTTACGACTGCTTGAATAAATTGAGCACTTTTTATCGATTTCGTCGACTCCACCTTTAGTATGGTTATAGTCGGTGATCATAGTTGGTTTCATTGTCTTATCATCTGTGCTTATAATATGATGAGACGATGAAATCAATATTACAGCCTTATTTTTCTTAGGTACGTGGGAAAGTAATGTATAGTCTTTGGTAAACCCATACAAAGAGCTACCTGGTTCTCTTCTTTTCGCTGGCAAAAACTCTGGCGGAATTTCTCTTTTATTTTTCTTTAGAGTTCCTAGGTAAGTCAACTTCTTGGCTTTCAAAAGCTGCATTAGTTGAATGGAGCTGAACCAGTTGTCGGCCGTAATATTTCTGTTGCTGTTTTCGATTAGTTTTGACAGTCTAAGAACGGATTGAGTAGGAACTCCTAGGTTTTTCTCTGCAGGTGACAGGCCTTCTCCATCAGAACCTTTACCGGTGTAAATATAAGCGCTGTACGTATAGTATGTTTGAGCATCAGACAGTAGAAGAACTTTAATCCCGTACTTGGCAGGTTTGTTAGGCATGTATATAAGGAACTTGCACCTACCTCTGAATGGAATAAGCATCTCATCAATACATGTGTTTGGTCCAAGGATGTAGTTTTGTTGAGAGTTTGAAACAAATTTGCCAAATAACCATGATACTGCTGCTGATCGATCAGATTTCAAACTTGGCGATCTCAAAACGCGTTGTCAAATCTTAAACAATTGAGTAATGTACAGAATCTGTATTTAGACATCACATCACACAGCGGAAAATTTCGTGGCCGGTGCCATCTGTAGCAAACAAGTAGTTAGCGTCTGCGTTATTGCATTTGAATACTGAGCTATAGTACAAAAGGCCAAACAAACTTTGCATTTCAATTTCATTGGTATCTTTGAGTTCCTGCCTGTGTGTATTGCGAAAACGTTCTCGATAGGATTGCAATTTTTGATTGGTGTGCAAAACAACAGTCTCTAGCATTTCGTGGTCGAAAAATTTAGACCAAAGTTCTTGGAAACTTCTAAAAACCAGCTCTTCTGTCGGCCGAGATACTTGAATAATATTATGTGCAGGAGTTCTGCTTGTCCTCGCTATTTCCTTCTTAGACCATAAAAATCCGTTTTTTCCTATGTAGTTTGGGCCATCTTGGTTACCACAAACTAAAGAGCTAAGGGGCTCCTCGTCTTCAGAGTTAAAATCACTCTCACTCGATTGGGTATTCTGTTCCTCGAGGTCTTCGTTTTCCTCTTGCTGTACATTTCCTTCTACATAATTAGGGTCTTCTACGGAATCATCAAAATCGTTAAACTCGTGTTCTTCTTCTAATTCTTTAAGCCATTCCTCAATCTGCTCATCATCATTTGTATATCTTCCACTGCTGTCTCGTTTTGGTGGCCTACTATCTGTGCTTTGAGTCGTCATCTAAAAAATATAAATATTATAAGTAAAGCAAATTAAATGTGAGGTTATGTCTGAGAGACACTATACTAAGTATTAATATGTTACTAATGAAACGACTCTCAGACACTATGAACCTAAAAAGATATTGGTGAGGTGACGTCTATCAGAATCAACGTTTATTGCTGTACTTACGTCTGTGGGACACCGGCTGTCGAAAACTCCAAACGTACACACCGCTGCGCTGCCCGCGCCTCACTGACCGTTAGCGCGAGCCATTACAAGAAGGTACTGAGCGAGACAGAGCTACATCACGCCATAATATTACGATCTGGCAACGTGTATTGTGATTGGTGGTGTCCGATAGACTACCACCTTAGTCGCAGAAGGTTAAAACAGATTGCTCTATTTATATAACTTTTGTTGCCCTATCGTTTTTATATCTAAACCAATCAAATAACACTAAAACTAACATTGTGTTGGTTTTAGTGTATATGTCACCGTAAAATTGCAAATACCGATAGATTACAATCTATCTCGAGAGATTGTAAATTATCGAAAGATTGTGAACCTTACCAAACAGCTCACGATTTAACGTATTATTTTTCGGGAGATTGTAATATCTCGAGGTTAAACTGATACATTACAATCTATCGCGCGTTAAATTTTCAACTATCTAAAGACTGTCCCTGATTGGTCGATCTTACAGTAGGTCGCTATGTGTCTATAGATTAAGGAATGAAACACAGGTGTCAGTCAAATAAAATAAATGCACTTCGAGAATTGTGACGTGATCAACTATTTATTTATTATTTAATAGATATTTAGTTATTATGACATGACATGGTAAGAAAAATTAAGCAAATAAAAATAATCAGAAACATAACAATATTATCTCCTCGAAAACAAATTAAAAATAATAAATCGAAAACGTAAAAAAATTGTCTATTAGAAAAAAGAAGTAAGAGTAAATTTTGCCAAAGAAAATGTTCACTTATTTAGTTACCAACATTCATTACATCGTATTTTCTTGCATGATGGTAATGCTTATTTGTTGGTCGTCTATTTTGATTTTGTCGTCTGTAATAGTTTTGTAACTCTATAGTAAATTCATTGTGATTAACAATAGCTGGTATTTCTGAGTTTTGTTGATGACAGACTCAATTTCCGACATTGTAAATATTATGAATTAAGATCCTAAAGGTTTACATTCATAAAAAATGTGAAACCACGGAAAATGGATGTAATTTTGGTTATATTGGTTGAATACCTATTTATAGTTCAAACTGCACTTCTTAGGTTAGCCACAGATTCAGTTTTACTTCACAACAATTACCTAGGACTAACATTAACTCACAAGTTATTTTTAACACGAAATTAAGGATTCTCGCCACGGGTTCCTTGGTTAGCACGTGTGTTTTGAGAGTTTTTTAGATTTGAGTGTTTCCGAGTAATTGTTGTGACTTTTGTGACCTATTTTGTGCTGTCCTTGTGTTTGTTAACAGGTTTGCTTTGTTATTGTTTATATTTTTCAAGTTTTATCCAAGATGGATAGAAATAAACCTCCCGATCCTGACCATAGACTATACACTTATAAACAGAGATAGATACGCATCTCCAGTTCAGAAAAATGGTACGATATTTGTATCCTTATTTACCAGGTGGCGCTTTTAGTATCCAAAAAGTCCAGTTGGTGGCGCTTTTAGTACCATAAAACTCCAATAGGTGGCATTAATATTTTTTTAATCACTTGTAAATAGTAAATTAAAATTAAATAATAGGAATTTGAACAAATAAAAAACCTGTTTGTTTAATTAAAAACATTTATTGAATTAAATACATAATCATTTTTACAAATTTTATGTATACAATTTGGTTCTTTAGGAGAGTGAGATAGGTTTTATTTTTTTCTTCTTTTTAAATAATAATCTAATGCCTGTTGTTTAACTTGGTCATTCTTATCAAATTTTGTTAATTTTCCATTCAAAATTCTATTAACTCCCTTACACCAACTGTGAATAATCAAATTTATTGCAAGATTATTAATTAAATCAATCAAATCATCTTTGTGTTGTTTACAAGAAATAATTTGATAATCACATGCACAATTTAGTAATAGCTTAATTTTTTTATTAATAAACGTTGATTCTGGGCTATCACGTAAACATGCTACAATTACATAGAAAATATCAGTCATCAAATCAAAAAATCTTTTATTGGGGTGAAATAGAGATCGTTTTGTATAATCAATTTCATAATTAAATGATTGCATGTCAACTTCAGATCTACATAAATCACGCATGCAATGTTTACAATTCCTAAAAATCTTTGATTTACACTTTTTAATCACATAACCAATAACATATTTTTTCGATTCAGCATACACCAATTTATCATTACTTTTAATTTCACCCATCACCTTTAATATACAATCTATATCACATACAAAATCATCACTATCGGAATCAGTCGATTTTTTATAATTCAATAGATTCGCCATTGATTTAAATGCATTATTATCATCATTTTCACAATTGGCTCGTAGAGAATGTAATGAATTAAAATTGTTAATAATCAAAGTTTTAAATGCATTACAAAATTGATTACATGTGGGATTAATATTTCTAATTCCATTACTTCTAATACCACTAAAGAAATTTTCCAAAGGATCTTGATTGAAGCTACGGGTGATCAAATTTTTTATGTCATGCTGTGTAATCAAATAATGCCACATTTCTTTAAAAGTAATCATATTCTGGATCCAATTTTTAACAGAAGGAATTGATTCATACTTGTTTGACTCATATCCATTTTTTCTAACTACTGATTTGAATTTGATTGATTCTAAAATCGGAATCATATCATCCCACAGTTGGAAATGAGGAGAGTTATTTTTTAAGCATCCTTTGTATGGCTTCTCTGATGATTTGTAAGAATGACCATTAAATGTGTCAAACAACTTGTCAAATATTAATAAAAAATCTGCAGTCCCCTTGCATTCCTCTGGAAGCACTTTGTGCCCTGAAAAAAAGGACAATTTTTAATATTAGTTATAATCGATCATTTGAAAGAATATATAAATATACAAGGTTACTATAAAAATAATTATTGTTGCTTTCACAGCTGTTATTTTAACATCATCATATGCAAAACCGTTTTTATGAAGTATTCCTATTTTTAACCGTGTTCAAAAAGGAGTAGGTTATGTGTTTGGCAGTATGCTTTCAGCAATTTCTCGGTTAATTATGGAGCCATTTTGACATGCTTTTTTATTGATAGTTTATACTCCCGAATTGCTCCTCATAAGATCATAACAGAACTGACGAAACAAGTAAAATTACTTTGTTTTTAAGGATCTCATTCTAAAGTAATAAAACAGATCCATAAAAACAAAGTATCTTTATAGCAATAAATTAGTTAGTAATAAATATAAGAAACAAATATACATGATACACTCTACTAACAGACTACTATATCTTATATGTTTTAACAACAGAAGTAAAAGTACTTACTTGCTAGAAATCTCAGCGCACTTGATACCCTCTGGCTGAAAACTTGTGCAGCGTACTTTACTTTCATCTTCGGTATTTTATCTTTTATGACGTGCATTTCTGTTAATTTATTCACTAGTCTAATTTCGTCATCTCCTTCGTCTAAATCTAGTAACAGCTTTAAATGTTCCCATTTAGCCCATTTTGTTTCACCATTTTGGACAAATTGTGCATCTTTTGTCAATAAATTGTTACGAATTCCTTTCAATAAGTGGGGAGTATCAAATAAGGGAAAACTTTTTTGCCATCTATTTCAAACGCATTTGAATCATATGTT
Organism: Leucania comma; assembly: GCA_958295575.1. Taxonomy (NCBI): domain Eukaryota; kingdom Metazoa; phylum Arthropoda; class Insecta; order Lepidoptera; family Noctuidae; genus Leucania; species Leucania comma. The sequence goes on from OY282484.1 coordinate 3,606,706, forward strand.
CTCCCCTGTTCCAAATAAATTTGTTTAGTGTCCTCCTGAAGCATCTTTATAGCTTTTATGTTAGATGCCGCTTGGTCGCAAATAGTGGCCACCACTCTGAATCCAATACTTTCTAATTGCTTTATAGCTTCTATTAAAAAGGTTTTTAAATCAAATGCCTTTGTGCTACTTTTACAAAATGTGAAACAAAGGGCCTGTTTGCTTTTACTTTTGATACCTTTTATCATTAATACTAGAGCATGATCAGCCAGAGTTTTATTTCTTTTGTTCCCCATGTCTTCAAATCCAATTATTTGGCCAGTTGCTGTATTGTACTCCACTCCTGGAGCCAAAGAGACTTCATCGAATAAAAGTGTAACCAGCTTTTTTTCTGCAGGCAAACTTTGAGCAACACTTCTTAACTCCTTCATTATTGCTTCATTTATGCCAGGCTTTACGGAGAAATTGCTGAGCATGTTTTGAAGGCATCGTTTTGAAGGGAGCACAAATAGTTTTTTCATAAATTGGTAAGCTTTTGGGCTTTGCTTCAAAATTGTCAAAGACAGAATTTTCTCGTCCACAGTAAATCTTCTTCCTTTTGGTTTTTTCAAGCTTTTGAGCTGCAGTTTAGTAAACGTTTGTATCTCTTGAGGTAATTTATCTATTATAGACAGAAATGAATTTGATAATGACAATTTTTTTGCAGCTTGTATTTTACTTTTTTGGGAGTTGTACTTTTTGGATATCTTTTCCAATTTTTTCATCAGCTTGTTGATAAGTTTTATATTTTCTGAATTGGTTTTGGACCTTACTAGTTTCCGGGCACCTGAAATTAAATTTTTACAAATTTATTAGAAAACATTTACATTTTAGTTATCTAATTAAATAATAATAAACTACTCGATCGAAGTTAGAGTAGACTTTCACAGTTCTTTATAAAGTTATACTGTGTATCTCATTGTGATTACTATTATTTTTTAGACATATATTTTTTATTGATTTATGTTATTTTTTAGAAACCGAGAAGGTTCCCAGAATATTGAATGAGACAATTTCATGTGGGTTTATCATTTTTTTGATAGAAGCTGATTACAATATTTTTGTTTTTGTTTAGGTACAACGATTGATCTCAATTTGACCAATGTAGATTTAGTTGTTTTGATAATAAGTGTTATTGAAGACATTGCTAATGATAATTATGTTGTTTGGTTATTAGAATTTTTGGAAAGTCATATGAACCAACGAAATATATAAAAAATTGATAGTTGATTAGGTTTATAAATATGTTTTTTTGTTTCTTAATTTGTCTCATTTAATTAAAATTATGTGAACAATTTAAACTATTTGTTTAATTTATATAACTAATCTAGTTATGTCATAACGACCGGAAGTCCTATTTATAGAACAAAAGATACCTAAACACAAATATGCTCAATATCTTTGTTAAAAAATACTAAAAAACATTTGTTTCAGTGAAAACCCTGGAAACCCTTAGTTTATGTTTCATTTAACTTGAAAGGTCTCGGCCTTTGCAGCAATAATAATTTGATGCTTTATTTACGAGTAGTACATTCGGCCGCAATCGCAAGTGATTTTAAAAGAGGCTTCGGTGTCTAGAGAAGCGTTTGATAGCGTTTTACGAGTTGGGGCCAATTGATGAAGGACATAATTCTTGCACATAAGCCTTAAATGAATCGCTTTCTATTATCGTGAAAGGCAAATAATTTTAAAAATCATTTGAAGAAGTAATTTATTTATGAGTTCGGTTTTTTTTAATGTGTGGTTTTGTAAAGTATTGGTTTATTCGGTTATTATTTCGGCCGGGCGGACGAAAAATGTGACTTGGAGCAGAGTTTGTAGTTTCTGCTGTTTCAGGGCAGGCTATTAGGTATAGTCGTATACGTATTTGCAGACTGTGACGTAGAAGGCATCTGGGAAACTAATGTAGCGGTGACATGTGGAACCAGCGCAACGGTTCCGTTTCCATTCAAAATTTGTTCCTGTTCTTGTATACCAGCTAGTACTAATGGATGAAATGAAATTTTCATGCGAATTGTACATTTAGCCTTATGTTCTCCTAAATCCGTGAAGTATACCCAGGTTCTTGATCTTTTCACAGTTGGGGCCATTTTTATTGCAAATAAATTACCACCATCACTATAGTACCACCACCAATTAATACTTATCTAATAATTTTATACTAGGAAAACAATAGGAGTAACAATTACGATAAGAAAGTATCACAAAAATGCAAAGGAAATTTAAAAGCGTAATAATGTTAACAATGCACAATCAAGATCACGGAGCAACTAAAAAAATAAATTAATAAAAATACGGGCAATACGAAATTCCGTTGAATTTGATTATGAACCTTAACTCCTTACAATAACGTTACTAATAAGTATTACCTCATTCTCATTTTTATTTACACATTCAGTGCGGCAAACGCGCATGCGCGTTTTTCGGATTTTTACCATGTGCTAACCGGCGCGTCGCACCTGTGCGTGCATTGTTCATCTTTATAGTAGGTAAACATCGTAAAAAAAGGATCGGTCAGGGTGTCTTCACACAGGTTATTTCAATTACGATATTAGGTTGTTAAATTGGTAAATAAACAGAAATCACGTAACGTTACGTTTTAAATGTAAGTTGATATAGACGCCATCTACTGAGGTTTATTTGAACTAAGATTTACTTTTTGTGACGAAACTCATGTTAATACAATAATTTAGCAATTATGATATTATTTTTACATAGGTACATAATAATCTTTAATTATTGACATAAAACTAAAAAGTCTCAGTTTTTAGTCTTTAAAAACTTACATTAACACGTAACGTTAGGGGGAGTGGGGGCACTTTGATACACAAAAATTCAATCTCTTTTCTGCGGACCATAAAGCATTGTGTTTAAATATTTGTTTTGATGTGTGCATTGGCTGATATGTCAGCTTATATTTTGGCTACGCAAAAACCGCAAAAACTGGCGACGTATAGAGATAAACTGATTTTAAGAAAAAAACATTTTTGTATCATTCTGCCCCACCAGTGGGGCACTTTGATACATGGGGTGGGGCAGTTTGATACGTATTTTAGATCTATATGAAATGCAAATTTAAACTGACTAAAAACCCAATATAAACTGTATTATTACTTAAAATTAAGAAATAAGACAATTTTATTGATTGAGATCGCAAAACACTTTTTATTAAGAGTGCACATTAGCCATAATCAGTCTCTTAAGTTACTTAAGGAATATAATCACAAAAAAAAAAACAATATTTTCATCATAGAACAAGACTAATTCTCTGTTATTTTCTTAATTATATAATCAGTTATTTGAATATTGTTTATGAAAATATAATATTAGAACCTCCTGTCAAAATGAACAATGTTTTTCTTTAAAAATTGAACAAACATCAAAAATTTAACATAAATAATCATAAAAACTCTCATATTAATTACAAAACAATCTACTGGATATTATATCGAGTTAAACCTACCGAAAATGAATAAAGCGACGATGTTCGAGATGTGCCTTTGGAGAAAGTTGGTTTTGGTAATTGCAAAACTACATCTCTAAAATCCACACTTGCTTTGTCTTCCACAATTGGAAATACAAACTTAGAAGACCCTGCTTTTTTTCTGAGATATAATACTTCATATTCTGTCACATTATACTTAAATACAACTTTGGCAGAGTGTATCAGGCATGCAGCGAAAGATATTTTGGGAGAGACGAGAGGAAAAGGCACAATAGATAAGGATACATGGTGGTGGTCGATAGAAATTCAGAATGTGTTGAAAGAAAAGAAAAGAAAATTCAAGGAATGGCAGCGTGTAGAAGCGGAAAATGATAGTTTGAAAGCTGAAAAAAAGAGGGAGTATGATAATTTGAAGAAAAAAGCTAAGAAAGCCGTAGCTTTAGCGAAAGCAAAGGCGCAAGACAAATTATACGATACACTGGACAGTCCTGCAGGCCAAAAAGAGCTGTACCGGCTTGCTAGAATAAGAGATAGAAGGACGAGGGATGTTTGTCAGATAAGATGTGTAAGGAATGAACCTGGAATGGTCCTATCGGATGATGAAGAAATCAAGGACAGGTGGAAAGACTATTTTGAAAGACTGATGAATGAGGAAAATAATTGGAGTGGGTCTTTAGAGGGTAAACCAGTGAATGTAGGGTTAGTGAGAATGGTTAGTATGGATGAAGTCAGAATAGCAGTAAATGGTATGAAAAATGGTAAGGCCATTGGTCCCGATGGAATTCCAGTTGAAGTGTGGAAGTTATTGCGAGTGGATGGATGGATGTGGTTAGCTTTGTTCATCAATAAGTTGTTGCGGGAAGAAGCCATACCTGATGATTGGTGCAACAGTTCTTTGGTGCCCATCTTTAAAAACAAAGGTGATGTTCTTGAGTGCAACAATTATAGAGGAATAAAGCTAATGTCACATACCATGAAAGCCTGGGAGAAAGTTATTCAAGGAGGTTGAGAGAAGAGAGTGAAATTTCACAGAACCAATTCGGTTTTATGCCTGGCCGAGGTTCAACGGATGCCATTTTCGCTATACGTCAGCTGTGCGAGAAATACAGAGGTGCGCATAAAAACTTGCACATGGTATTCGTTGACCTCGAAAAGGCATACGACCGAGTACCTCGTGAGGTTCTGTGGTGGGCCCTTAAAGAGAAAGGTATGCCTGGGAAGTATGTTCAGTTGATCCGAGCGATGTACAGTCAATGCCGTACCCAAGTCCGGTCTACAGTGGGCACCACTAGCAGCTTCAATGTGGCTGTCGGCACTCAGCCCTTACCTCTTCCTGATGATAATGGACGCTCTGACGTCGGACATTCAGGAAGAGGCTCCCTGGTGTATGCTTTTCGCCGATGACATTGTGCTGGTTGCCGAGAGTGGCCTAGAGGTCCAGAATAGATTGGAGGTGTGGTGGCAAAGACTGGAGAGTGTTGGCCTGAAATTAAGTAGAACCAAAACGGAGTACTTGTTCTGCGATTTCGGCGGTCTTTCCGGTCCTGTGCCCTTAGCTCTCGCCGGAACGCCCATACCAATCTGCTCCGACTTTCGGTACCTTGGGTCGCTCGTTCAAGGAGATGGTGAGGTAGACCGAGACGTAACACATCGGATCAACGCCGGATGGATGAAATGGCGACAGGTCACGGGAACAACTTGTGACCCACGGCTGCCACTCAAGTTGAAGGGTAAAATTTACAAGTCCGTGATAAGACCTGTCATACTGTATGGATCAGAATGTTGGGCTGTGAAAAAGATGGATGAAAAAAGACTGCATGTAGCGGAGATGAGAATGTTGAGATGGATGTGTGGTGTGACGAAAATGGATAAAGTGAGAAATGAGTATATTAGAGGAAGTTTGAAAGTGGCGCCAGTGACTGAAAAGTTGAAAGGAAATCGTTTGTCTTGGTATGGTCATGTGAAGAGGAGGGATGAAACACATGTTACTAAAAGAGTTCTGAGTTTACAAGTACATGGATGGAGAGGAAGAGGGAGGCCGAAGATGGGATGGATGGATTGTGTGAGGAGTGATATGAAAGAAAAGGAAGTTAGTGATAGTGTGACGGCTGACAGGATAGAGTGGAAGAAAAAAACATGTTGCGCCGACCCCAAGTAATATGGGACAAGGGCAGGAAGAAGAAGAAGAAGAGACAACTTTGGCAACGTAGTGAATCACAGTTTTCTTCTTCTCAAACTTAATTAGCAGGAAATCTCCAATATTTATGTGTTCAGGATTAACTGGTTCTTCATTAATTACCTCTTCTTCTGATTCCGACGGCATTTCAATGTCTTCACTATCACTCGCCATCACGACTTCATCTTGACTAGAATCGGAATCTATTTCTGCAGGCACTCTCTTTTTCTTTTTTGGCTCAGTTAATCCCAACAGATTTTTCGCTGTTTTCAATTCTTTTGCATGCTGTTTTGCTTTTTGTAATTCTCTTTTTGTGTCCTTTTCATTACGTAAGCTTTCTAATCTATTTTTTTCTGGTGTTTCAGTGTATATTCTTGATCGTCCCTTTTCTCTTCCTTTTCTTTTTAAGACACTGTCAGTAATCGCCTTTTTTGGATAAGGTCTAACTACTTCAGGAGTAAGAATAGCCTTTGATGAAGAAACATGTAGAGGATCGTCAGCAACAGACACTGAAACTGGGTCGGCATCCAAAGTAGGAGTTTTATTTTGTTCTCTATCAACAACCTCGCTATTTTGACTTCTTTCTGAGTCTACAAAATGTAAATCTTGTGTGTTGTGAGTATTCTCATCTGTCAAATCGTGATAACCTGTTCTGAAAATGTCTATCGGTGCAAAGTCGTCGTCGCCAAATACCAGTTTATTAATTGGCCATATTCCAGGTTTGGAAAAACCACCTATGATATTCTTTGGTGTAAATGATTCCAAATATGCTAATTTTGACAGTTCAGCAATGTTGTATATGGTCAAAGTTTTTCCAACATTTTGAATGTGCCAGTCGTTGAAAGCTATCTTCAATTTGCCTTTGAAGGGTCCGAACACACTGACATCAAGCGGTTGCAATTTGTGTGACGTGTGTGGGGAAAGACTCAAATAAACAATACCGTTGTCACGACAGTAGTTAACAGCTTCTATTGAAATGTGAGATTCGTGGTTGTCACAAATGATTAGAATTGGGTTATCTTTATTGCTCGAAGTAAGGCGTTGAATGTGTTTCAAAACTCTTATAAACAATTCTGATGTCATCCAGCCGCTTCTGTATGCCAACCCTAGACTTCTATCAGGAGCACCATTTAGGAAGTGATCTTAATAGTGAACTCTTGGAAAGACATAAACTGGAGGAAGAGAAGAACCAGTTGCAGTAATAATACCACAGAAAGTAACTAACTCTCCGCGTTCTGCAGAAACTATTTGTCCCACTTGTCTTTGTTTTCTTCCAGCAATAACTTTAGGAGTGGAAAGGACTGTGCTTATGCCTGTTTCGTCTAAGTTTATTATTCGATAGGGTGTAAAATTGTGTTGTCTCATTATGCGTTCGTAATTATCATGAAATTGAGCTACAGCAGCTTTATTGAAAGCAAAGCTTCTTGCTGCGCTTGTGTTTTCTGGTTTTCGTAGACTCAATTCTCGGTTTCTCTTCCTGAAGCCAGCTGCCAAATCTTTTCCAGCGCATTTGTTTTCTTTCCAGGATTTTGGATAATTACACTTTGATAATTCTGCGTATTCGTATGCCAAAGTCAGAAGCTTTTTCAATGTAAGGCCGTGGTGCATTTTACTGCAATTCAATAAATATTGAGTCAATGCCTTTTCTTGTTCGGTTGAAAAAACTTGTGCAACGGTATACTTGGAACCATAGATGTTTGATGAAGTAGCTGTAGCAGTGTGTGATGATAAAGCTGCAGTAGTAGTGTGTGCTGAAGATGATGCTATTTGTGCCATCTCAATAGATGGTGCTATTTGTGGTGAAGATGGACCTGCTTGTGATAAAGAAGATTCTGCTTGTAATGAAGAGGATACTTTATTTGTAGATAATGTTCTGGTAGCTTCAAATGATTTTCTGGCTTTTTCTATGCGATGTTGTAGGGTTGCAGTTTTGATGCCATATTTGTCGGCTGCTTTGCGTATACTTAGATAAAGTCTTTGACAGTACTTCACGTATTGCATCTTCAATGTTTTCTTCATTGATATTTTTTCTATCAGTTTTGGGTTTGTACGTGCGCACCATTTTCTGAAAAAAAGAAAAAAAACAATAAAATAATAAAATAAACTATTATTTTTGACGGGGCACTTTAATACACTAGAGGGGCAGATTGATACGTATCATTGTACCCCGCTCATTACCGTATCAAAGTGCCCCAAAGGACTTTTTCCACAAACAATTAATTTTATCAAATATACAGGGTGTCCCGTAAATAATGGATCAAACGTAACGGGTAGGTAGCTTACCTCATTTCCAACAACTAATTTGAACAGTAAAAAAAAAACCCATAAGGTAACCAAGATAATTTTTTTTTTCGATTTTTACTATTTTCTGTACCAGCATTCAGTGTTTTTAATGCTGTTGCTGCAAATGGTATCATATTTAGGTGTGATTTTTGTCATACATTTCTGAATAGTTTACTAGTGTTATAAGATACCATTTTTTTAAATAACATTTTATTTGCCTTAGAAAAAAAATCTTGAATTGAAAAGTTTTGTTTTTACGATGAAAAGACCAGAATTGGAAAAATTCTCCTGTAAAAAAAATGTATGACATCAAAGTGTACCATTATTTTAAAAACTTGTAAAATTACTAAGGTTTGCAAATTGGTATAAAACTTACGTCTAGTCCTTGCGGTTACAAAGATATTGCTACTCGTATGAATGTGATGAAGAAGACAGAACAGAAATTAAAATGGTACAATCTAACTTTTCTTTCTCGTAATGGCTTATGCTTGTAATCTAAGCATGTGGTTAAGCGTGTAGCGTAATTCCGAGCCGATGACGTCATGTGTTCGGCATTTGGGACCGCTACCTGCGGAGTTGCACCTCACTCAGTGTGAAAGGGATAGATAGCGCCGCTTTTGTATTTTTGGTAATGTTGCTTGATTTTATTTGTTTAGTTGACACGAATCTCTCTTCGAGTTGATACGTACGTCAGACTACTTTCGCTCCTGCTGTGCCTAACTGTTGTGTTCCTTAAAATTAAACTTGTGCGGTGTATTTGGACTTTGCTTTGCCTAACGATTTGGAACTGTTTGTGTTTTGGATGAATGACTTGGCAATCCTACGGACTTCGAAAACAATCGTTTGTGTGTGGTTGTACGTGTGTGCAGTAGTACGATGCCTCGTTACGAGTACACGCCACGGGAGTATGCCGAAATGCATTTTATCTACGGAGAAGCAAGAGGTAATGCCAGGGCGGCCGCAAGATTGTATCGTGAAAGATACCCGAACCGGGATCGACATCCCGACTATCGCGTATTCATTAGAGTGCATAACGCGCTTCTTGAGGGAAGAATTCTTGGCACCGGAGTTGGGGGTGCCAGTGAAGGGCGACCGTCACAAGTCAATGACGAAATTATTATTCGAGAAATCGAGGAAGATTCGTCGGTCTCAATTCGCGTCATAGCGCAACGCACAGGTATTCCAAGATCGACGGTACATCGAGTTCTAAAAAGGCACCGGTTGCACCCATATCACGTGCAACGTGTTCAAACGCTGACGTCACGTGATTACCCGCAAAGAGTAGCATTTTGCCAAAGGATGCTTAGAATGATACGGGCGGACCCACAGTTTTTTAATAAAATTTTATGGAGTGACGAGTCTTCATGCCGGCGAGATGGATATCTCAATTTGCATAATTTGCACAGTTGGCAGCTGGTAAACCCACATTTGATGCGAGAGGACAGGAGCCAACATCAATTTAAAATAAATTTATGGGCAGGAATAATAAATGGGCAAATAATAGGGCCCTTTGAACTACCAGCAACTCTAAACGCCGAATACTATCTGCATTTTTTAAGGAATGAGTTGCCAACGTTATTAGAAAATATTCCAGAAGACGTGCGGCAAGCAATGTGGTTACAAAATGATGGATGCCCCGCTCACTATGCGACGGCAGTAAGGGCGCAACTCAATGAAACTTACCCTGACAGATGGATCGGCCGATTAGGACCAATTTTGTGGCCTCCGCGATCTCCGGATTTAAATCCCTTAGATTTTTTTTATTAGGGATGTTTAAAAGACAAAGTTTACAAACAACGAATAACGTCGGAAGAAGAATTACGTCAGCGCATCCAATCTGCTGTATCAGAAATAAACAACAGCCATTTTGTCCGTCGGATAAGAGCTTCCTTTATTAGGAGGTGCAGACTTTGCATTCTCGTAGGGGGACGTCAGTTTGAACATTTACTGTAAAAACAAAATAAACGATTTATTTGTATTTTTTTTTTAATTTAACCTCCTAAGTTTTTTCATACGCTGAGATACCTAAACATTTTTAAGAAAATAGTTGAATTGTGCACACTTTTTCAATTTTATTTGATTTCGTAATTTTGCACCTCTGTCAGATTCATAGCAATATCTTTGTAACGACAAAGACTAGGCGTAAGTTTTATACCAATCTGCAAACCTTAGTAATTGTACAAGTTTTTAAAATAATGGTACACTTCGGTGTCATACAATTTTTTTACAGGAGAATTTTTCCAATTCTGGTCTTTTCATCTTAAAAACAAAACTTTTCAATTCAAGATTTTTTTTCTAAGGCAAATAAAATGTTATTTAAAAAAATGGTATCTTATAACACTAGTAAACTATTCAGAAATGTATGACAAAAATCACACCTAAATATATGATACCATTTGCAGCAACAGCATTAAAAACACTGAATGCTGGTACAGAAAATAGTAAAAATCGAAAAAAAAAAAATATCTTGGTTACCTTATGGGTTTTTTTTTTACTGTTCAAATTAGTTGTTGAAAATGAGGTAAGCTACCGACCCGTTACGTTTGATCCATTATTTACGGGACACCCTGTATAATAATCTTGCAATCAAAAACATTTTAAAATACAATAATAACTATATTTACTTACCTTTAGTAACAAATAATAACAAAAACAACTAAGAGTATCCTCCTGAGACACAATTACATTTCACGTATTTTTTTTGTAGGCAGCGGCGCACGCCACTTCCAACACGTTAGTGACCGTTGAGGCCCAACGGCAAACTGGCGGCGAGCGGTGTTACAACTGTCATTCTTGTGAATGTCCTTGAGCATTCTAGTGATGTGCCGGACTGTGTAGCGTTTATCGGTTTTGAGATATAGATACTGTACCAATGTGCCCCGTGAATCAATGTGCCCCCCCTCCCCACTTACGTGATAAATGTAAGTTGTTATAGACGCCTTCTACTGAGGTTTATTTGAACTAAGATTTAGTTGTTCACAATGAAATGATATTCTAGATAAAAAAAATATTGCGATCACCCATACTATCCGAGAAATTACTGGACTGGTGGCAAGATCAATGACTTAGTTGTGAAAAATTATTTTAATTGCCTTACTTGAGCTAATGAAGTACCTACCTGTTGTGTTACGAGTATCAAAAAGGTGCAAATTTCGTGGTGTACCCACGACAACTCGTTTTCAGAGTTGTCTTTATGCATTTTATTATTAACATTGATTTGTGACCGTGGAATAAAAAAGTCAAGCTTTAATTAATAACGTTTATTTTCTTTTTGTTTTTTTTTTCCCACCCCTTTCCCTTTGGGCGTGGGCGTGGGCGTGGGTATCTCCGGGCGGAGGCACGGCCGCTTGGCAGGTCGGTCATCAATTAAGACCGTCCTCTTCGCCGCCTGCAGCAATGCCGCCATGCCACTGCTCCCGGCGCCGCTTACCCCGGGCTGGGGCTCAATGCGGCTTGCCCCCGGCCCGCCATAGTCAGCGGCAGTCGGAGGCAGTGTCTCCGACGGGACCCAGTCACTAGGATTCGTATCCTCGTCTTGCCTAACAAAAAATTATAAAGATGTAAACCTATTGGTTCGATACCTAATTATCTACATTTACTATAAATTCCAAAAAAACACTAAAGTGCACGTATATTACAGCTTAACTTTTGTATTTGTAGTTATAAAAAATATGAATACTTACAGAAATCCTTCGTAATCCATTTTTATTATTATAAATAGCGCTAACGGCTAAATAGCAAACGACAACATACTATCTTTTTAGTATAAGACCATTCAATACCAGGCTATAGTAATCGGAACGTACTGCCTAGCTCTAACTGAATTGTTTTATTTGAACATAATATCATTCTATTATTCTTTAGCAACGACGTAATTCCATATTTCATAAATAACATCGTAGTCAATTTTGTTCCTCAAAAGCCATTGTAGCTTTCTTCGAGACCGCAGAGATACCGTCGGGCGTACCTACTGAATAGCAACGTAAAATGGCGAACCAAGAGTTCTGTGATTTATGAAAAGTACGAAAAAAATCGCAGAGGCCTCTGTACCTAGTTATGCCAAAAATATGTAAAACACTTAGTCCTAACTCCTAGGTACATACCTCAACCAACATAAATAGGATCATTCTTTGCAGACAATGTAATATTATCTATTCTCTACACATTCAGTGCGGCAAACGCGCATGCGCGTTTTTCGGATTTTCACCATGTGCTAACCGACGCGTCTGCGCGTCCATACAATTTACTAACATTCTTCGAGTGCGGCGCACCGCACCTGTGCGTTCATTGTTCATTTTTATTGTGTGCTAAACATCATAAAATAAGGATCGGTAAGGGTGTCTTCACACAGGTTATTTCAATTACGATATTCGGTTGTTGAATTGGTAAAGAAATCACGTAACGTTAGACGCCATCTACTGAGGTTTATTTGAACTAAGATTTACTTTTTTTGTGACGAAAACTCGTGACAATACAATAATTTAGCAATGATGATTATATTTTTTACGTAGGTATATACTAAATAACACTCAATTAAGGAATTTCACGGATAGTATGGGTCATCGCAATAGTTGTTTATAAAAAAAAAAAAACATGTAGGTATTTGTAAACACGCGGTCATGCCTTTTTTCGACGGACCAGAACGTACCAAGGTCTTGGTCCGTCCGTACATAGTGTTAGCACTAATTAGTATGCTTGACCTTGGTACGACTGACCAAAATCGTCGTACCAATTTCGAGCGTGTGTATTGTGTAATACTATCAATAAACCTTTTGGATGTTTATGTCTTGGGCGTACAGGAACTAAAAACAAGTCTTATATTTTTTAAATTTTATTAAAAAAAGAAAACAAGTTCATTTAATTTGGGAGCTCTATACCGAGTCCGATTGACAAATTATAATTATAGGTCTTGTTAAACTTCTTGGTCATCCATGCTGGCAGCAGCACCACCCACAGGACGAACAAGAAGCTTGACAAGACTTATAATTACAATTTAGGAGCTCGGTAAGAGCTCCCTGACCGCGCGTCCGTGATCGCGGTCCTCTTCTCCTCCGAGACCTCGAGGGCGGCGGGCCTCCCCGGCGATGACCGCCTTCCGCCAGTTCTCTCTGATCTGGCGGAGTTCCTCCGCCCGGAGGCACCGCCGCTGCCGGCGGAGCTCCTGCTCCTCGAGGCGCTTATCCGCCCTCTGCTGGGCGATCAGCGCCTCCCGAAGAAGAAGCCTCAGCCGGCGTTCCTCGGCTCTCCTGTAAAATATAATTATATTTAGTACAGATTCATGTAAATCATAATATGGGTATAGGTCTGATATCGCAAAAAATACCCGCCCCAGCTTCGCACGAGTGCAAGGGTAATATATTATGTATAAATATATTATGCATGTAATATACATAATTATAAACCTTCCTCTTGAATCACCATCTATTAAAAAAAACACACCAAAATCCGTTGCGTAGTTTAAGATCTAAGCATACCTACGTAAGGACAGACAGCGGGAAGCGACTTGTCAGCTCATATCGTGATCAGAACAAGTCCACAAAAAGATCCTATAAGAAAGTTCATTTATAAGCATTCATTTTTTAAATGAAGCTGAAAATTGAATAGTTTACAACTAGATCTACTTACTCGTCATCCGCGGTCGCGGCACGGAGCGGAGTCGTGCTGCCGTCTTCGCGGGCGCGGCCGCAGCAATCAGCAATTCTAAAAAAAAAGGATATTCAAACCATGCAAGAACTAGATTACATGCAGACACATTCACAGCAAAATATCAATCAACACAAACAAGCTTTTTCATTAGTATGCCCCAAAGCCCAAAATATTCCACGTTTTTTTGCCACACCATGTTAGTATATCACTTCGCCATAACACAGTAATAAGGTTGCAAGCATCATCATACCGCCGCGGACCGCCGTAATCGCTCATCATCATCGTATGGATGGATAAGTCTGTACATAAAATAAGAACCACTTGAATCTGCCATATGTTTACGTAAATACCACCGTGAGTTGAAGTTTATAATTCAATGTAACTTGCTACACCTCGTTTTAAAACTTTAGTAGTTATTTGTTTTGCACAATGATTGGACTTACCGGTTCGCCACGTTGCCCATCTTGCGCCACCTAGTCTTTCTATTGTGTCTCTAATTACGGATTCAAAAGGTTAATCTGCAAAAAAACAATAAACATTTTAATTCAACAATAAAACAACAATAGTAGTCGCTCAAAATTCAAAAACTAAAGAAATGTAGAATTTATACTTACATAATTGTTTGGAGCCGTGCCACGTGCCAGTCCGGTTTTAAAGTTTTGACCACAGATAGTTTGGGTGTACCAACATTCACTAAAAACAATCAAGTTTTGATGTCGCGTCTCGTACGTTTCTACACTTTTATATTTTTTAATAAATTTATTCCCTTATCGATGGGCTAGTAATTTATATATTTTTTAGATTATTTTATTTATTGGAAAAATATTATAATTATTTCGGTAAAATAAGTAAAAAGTCAAACACACAAAGACGAAATTAGAGTGTGCCAATATAAAAAAAGTAACTTATCCGGAAAGTTTGTTTTCTGGAACTTGATAAAATAAGAATTGCTTGGGAAGTCCTCACGTAATATACGTTAACTCGGTTTACGAATATTTAAAAAAGAGGTTTTAATTCATTCAGATATTACACTATTGAAAAGTAAATTTTAAGTGCGTCAAATTGTTCAATCCCATTCATAAACTAAGAATGTTACCATTGCATAATTGTTTGCACTGGTTCTCTTTCATTGTGTTTATAAAATCTGTAAACATGCAGAATTTGATGATAATGTAATTTTAATCATTTTAGTAATCGTAATTTATTATCAGAAATATTTTTAAATGATGTAAAGCTCTAAGTAATTGTTTTATAAAGACAGACTTGTTATAAGTACGTAATAACAATATCGTCGTTTTAGCATTGCAACAAGTAAATCTTAGTTCAAATAAACCTCAGTAGATGGCGTCTATAACAACTTACATTTAATTTATCTATTCTCTTAATGTGTAATATACTCATAGAGAAAATGACAGAGTACATTTTTATATAGGGGTATTGAAATACTATATCCTATGTCTAGTTCATACACACCTATTATTAGCCTTATAAGTTGAAATTTTTCCTGTTAGCGTGTTATGATGGAAATAAGATACAAAGGGTAATAATAATGGCAACAAAATAAAAAACTTAAGGAAAGTTCATGGTTTATTGTGGGAGCCCTGATGAGTCACTAGGAGAAAAGTGTTCACCAGGGCTCCCCATAATCAATTCTGTCTATCAGCCACGCCTGACACACATCTGGAGCCAGTGTTTCATACACTGCTGATGCAGGCCGGAATCCATTTCTGCAAAAAAGAAAATGATGATTTGTAGAAAAAAGATAGAAAACTTCTGACCATAAGCCTATACATTGAAAACTGAAATGAAACAAACATTCTTTGATACTCTTGGGTAAAATTAGTAGAATAAAACACGTCCTTCAGATAAGAGGCAGTTGGTTTTAAAGAGTAGAATAAATTTGAAAATATTGATTTGCTTTAGAACATCATCATCAGACCTTTTGAATACCATAATTAGAGACACAATAGAAAGAAAATATGTGTGCGGACACCGGTGTCCTCTTGGTTCTTGACAGTTAACTTGCTGACCTCTAGTAATTTGATGCCCGTTCTAAAGGCAAATTACTAGTTAATTTATTTTTGTATACAAAAAATTAACATAATTGTGTGTACTATGTCCTAAACAAAATAATATTATCATGAGAGTTGGCAGATCATGTATGTGTAGTTGAGAGTAGAGATGTAAGCGCTGTATTATACCATTTGCAACACAATGAATAAAACGAAAAATACCGTATAATACGGTATTATATCATTTGCTATGGTATTTTATGTATAAATCGATTGTTTCTATATTTTTTAAGTAAATTATCTGAGTAATCATTAAAATACTGAATACGGTGGAAATGCAAAGAAATAAAACATGAAATGGTATTTTAAAGTATTATTTATTTATTACAAAAAAGGAGTTCTGGGCGTTTCATTCAGGAACGGTTCTTCTATGAAAAACGAATGAACTGTTTTACTATTAGCCAACATTACGTTCTCAAAAACACTTGAAACTACACACTACTACGTTTTTTCGAATGGGACAGGAAGATACTCCATATTACTATTGTGATAAGACCAAAATTTGTATGAATTGAAAGTTTTTAGGTTTTCGTTTTTTAATTATGTGTAGGTAAGTTTAAATAACTCTTATTTTCAGCTTCGTAGAAATCAATTAGAAACTCTAATAGTAATAGATCAATAAGAACTGATTTTGTTAGCTTCAGTTGACTGATGAAGGTAAAGCGTTCGTTTTATTTGTTTTGAAATTTTAAATTAATTCACAACAGAAACGCGCGTGCGATATCGTTTGCAAATAAGTTCAACCAAAATGGCCGTTGTTGCTATGATTATGCGCAGATTCACACTCACTTCGATTGTTACCCAAAAAAACTGTTATCTACTGCGCATTCAAGGTCAATCGCAATTATGGTTCAACTTATATGCCACGTATCGTAAACTAGTTTTTTTTACGTAACTGTTTCTTAGAACTGTTCTTTATTTTTAAAAAGCTATTTGGTTTCGTTTTACGAAAAACCCGAAACGACCCAGTCCTACAAAAAAGTATCACGTCACATTGACGTGACGTGATACGCGCAAGCAAGATCAAGACGACACTACAAGGCGCGAACACAGCGCGGTAGAACATCGCACCTTTAGAATTATAGTGACCTATCTAAAAAAAACAAGTTTTTGGGAAACGTTGAATAAAGGTTCGTCTGTTTTAAGTTTTTTTAGAAAAGGGAGATAATTCGGTTGCACTTTCATTAAATTCGAATTGTTTTAATTGTATATCCTACTTGACTTATTTATCTACACGTTTTTAAATAAAAAAAAATATTATTACAATTAATAATATTTTTTTCTTAATTCACACAAAAATAGTGCTCATTTACGTCTTTGTTTGTCTGAAACCATCGTTTTTTAAAAGACCTTTTATTATTTAGGTCTCTTTGGTTCTGAATCTTCAATCAAAGTCTCGTTTCATTCCTAAATAAGTCACTATATTAATACATTTTTAGATAGTTTTAAGAATACTTTTAGGTTCAGTACACAAAAAAAAAACATCGCAAGGTAATAAAAAAGTTTTATTATAAAAGTAAACCGACAAAAGACTTAAATGCTACTAATTGTACAGCACAGTAGGCCGTAATGAAAACTTTTAACTAAAAGAAAATAAAATAAAATGACAATCAAATGCTACTCAGTCTTCTTTGATAGTATTTCTAACAATAAAATCAGATTAAATAAAACTATTCAAATATATATCTATTTAAAAAAAAATGTTTTTGTTTAATAACCATAAATTTTGAAAAACGTAATAGGTAATTAAAATATAGAATTATAAAAATCTGCATAATAACCAGGTATTAAGTTTTTATTAACGAGATCGCGTAAGTCTTTTTTCTTATGTTCGCTTAGCTCTAGTCTTTGTAAATATGCTTTGGTTAGCGTTATTTCTTCTGGTCTGACCATTTTCTTTCGTTTATTTCTCATATTGACCATGGTGAACTCATTTTGAGTGTATGAGGTTTTATAGTAAAATGCGAACTGTTCAGCCTTATAAAATTCCAAAACCTTGACATTGGTCCATATCATAGTGTTTTTATGTTCGTCTTCATTGTAATTATAGCCCCACTTTTCTTGTAGAACCTTTAAATCGATGAAAAAGTCGTATGTCAACTCTATCACATTAAAAGGTTTACCATTCTTACGCGAGTTCTTAATTAGGGTAACATATTGGTAGGGTGCGTATATTGGCCCAGACTTTTTATTTCTCTTGATCTCTTTTTCAATAAGGCTATGCACATTATCCCCTTCATTCTGGGTATGACCTTTAATTAGATATTTATGAGTAATTGTGTGAATATTTTCAAAAATAGATACAGCATAAGAATATAATGAGGCAATATATTTATTTTTATTTTGTCCACAACAATTATCGGAATAAAATGTGACATGGAGAGCTTTGTTTGGGTTCTGCTCATTTAAACGATGTAAATAATCTAAAATGCATGACCCAATCTCGTTAGCTCCCCTTTTTCCCTGAACTTCGTCCCAGAAATAGCTATATACGTTACCGTATGCCCCTATTTCATTATCATTATCTTCATTTTTTTTACGCTTTTGAACTGTTGCTGTTTTCTTTAACATTTCTACTATTGTAAAATTAAGGCAATTTAGTTTGGATTTATAAAAAAATGATGATGTTTCTCCAGTGGGACACTGCAGAACAGCCTGCAAATCGTAGACTGCGCAAATGTTAGTTTCATTAATATTCTGACGATCTAGACGTTTTTCTTCTCGACACAGAACCTTTTCTTTCAGATGATCATCATATTTTTCTTTAATTTCTATCTTGCGATTCGGATTAGCAAGTTCATAATCTAAGCACAAGTCGCACCTATCTTTTTTTGGTTGAAAAAAACCTATATTAAACACCTTTGTAAAAATTTCGTAGTACAGCCAATAGTCACATGTAGGTTTTTCTTCTTCTTTCTGAGATTTATCGAAATCTCGCCAAAGGTCCATTATCGTCTTCTCACCACTGATATACTCCCTGGAAGTTGAAGCTCTCAAATAATGAGAGGGTATTCTTGGTATGGAATTTATATGTCCTTTTATACTTTCAATGAGTAGTGGATCTGTAGGTTTTCTTCCAGAGTGCTTACCTCTAATGTCTTTACTTACGAAACCTTGCGGGTCAGTTTTCTTTTTAACGGTTCTGATTTGACGGTCACATATCCCTAGCGTGTTAATAAAGAAGGTCTTACAAACACGAATGTTGATATTATTTATTTTGAAATAGAATGCATTATTTGGTAATCTAGGTTTATCTGCGTTATATGCGTATACTTGTATCTAGGCTTAACTTCCATCATACAAGAGCGTATGTAAGATCTCTGCAGTTCGATGTTGCCAAGAGACCAATATGTTTCAAATAATGTATTTCTATAGGTGCCATTTACATTCACAGAACATTGGAGTCTACATTTACACGCATCTTTAACAATACGGGCAGTTACTTCCTTTTTAGTCGTCATAGAAACGTAAGCTTTTCCAGAATTCCTTAAACTTTTTGCTATATTTTGCTTCCACTTTGAAGGATTCCGAATGCGCTTTCTACATCTTCTGGGAGTTTCCGCGACAGAATTAACAGAACAGGTGTTATTAGATGCTATGGTATTGAAAGTAGTGGTGGACGAAGGCGAAGAACTGGAGCTAGAGCTTGGGCGAGTAGCCTTTCTAATATTGGACCTAGATCTATCTACACTATAGGTTGGGTCTGAGTCACTTAAATCCACATCGCTTGCATCTGAGTTGATAGGTGACTGGTAGTAACTTTTTTTAGCTGCAGATGTAGTTCTGCTTGCAACTTGACCCGTTAACTTAGATGTTGATGGCCCATCTATGAAATGGTCATTCGCTTTACCTTTACAAGAACTGCTGCTGGAACTGGAAGAGGATGTTGATGATGATCTACTCGAATTAGAAGAAGAACTACTGGTACTAGCTGACGAATCACTTGATTTCTTAGACTGTTGCATTTCTAATTCAACTGGCTGAAGAGCTCGCTCAGGAGTTATAGACGCTTCAATCAAGAGATCATCGGTTTTTGATATAGTTTGAACCTGTAATGTAATAGGTATGATTTTTTTTCCAATTGGTTATGAAATAAAATATTAATTACTAAATTAAAGCTGAACAGCTATAACCCACCTCATTGGTGTTCTTATGAAACGTCTTTGGATCATAATAAGGAATGGATCTGTCAGGAGAGTTTTCTATAATTGATGGACTGAATGATTTATTTTCTTTTTGAGGCGTATTCTGAAAGTAAATACTGTAAGTTAGCAAACATATAAGGCAAAAAATATATCGGGATAAAATATGTAAATTAAGGTAGGTAGGTTAAATTGTTATCTAGTAATGAAAATGACAAAATTTTAAGGTATTGAGAATGTATGATTAATTACTTACCTCAATAATAATTCGGTCAATTGAATTTAAAAATATTTTTTCTGGAGATGGACTCGATGGCACAATATTTTCCTTATCGGTGATAATCTGAAAGAAATACTTACGTTATTGTAGATATCGGTAAAAAATATTAAATGGGCATAGGTAAATATTTAATTATTTTTGTAGCCTATCTACCGTAATATCATCACCATCAGCAGATCTTCCTTGCATAATAACATTAGTAGGTGGTTCCTTGATGTAAGCACTACTATTATTTTGATCACTCTCCTGTAAATAAATTTGTTAAGATTATAAAATTTGTTGTTTAAAAAGAATCATAAAAATCTGAATGTGAAATCTGACCTGATTACTACGCGAAGTTTTTTCTAAAATATAATCTGCTCTTTTCTTCATTTTTTTATTTTTTGTTAGTATGTAGGTATCTAAAATCTGAAACGCAGAAAAAAATTGGCAAATGTAATAATGACACATTAAATCAAAACAATAAAACGTTTTGGTATCTAGGCAGACCCAAGTCTAAAATAGTCTGTGAAAATATAATCATATTTATTACAAGAAGGGCATAATCATAAATCAGCTTTTATCATAAACATTAGTTTCGTAATAACATAGACCAAATGATGATTGCGTCTTTAATTCGTACATTTTTTCAGTCAAAGAGTGACTCAATGACAAATAAGTCACCGCTGTATAGAGAAAATTTAGTATGAAATAGACTCAATACCAAATAGGTCTTTACTTTACTAATAATAGTTACGTCCACATACCTTAATTTTTATTCTTGTAGCGTCCTATTACGGTTTAGGCCTCCACAATTACAAACAAGTAACGACCTGCGCGTGACACTCGCGGCACATTACTGCTTGCGACTCTCTCGAACTGAAAGGGCGCGGATGGAGGGGACGGAGTGAAAGAGACCGAAGTATAAGTTTGTGCCTTTCTACGCCATATTAAGTCTCTGTTTTATTAAGATTCGATGAAGATGGTCGAGCAAGGTAATTTTATGTGTCAAAGTTGAAATCTTCAAATTTCGAATTAGGTCTCTATAATTCTAAAGGTGCGACATGTCTTAGGGTAGGTTCAGATGACAAGCGCTCAGCGCGCGTTGAACGCGCGTTGAATTTTTGTATAGTGTTCACATGGTGCGCGCTTGTCAGGCGTTAAACGCGCGTTGTTGCGGCCAGTTTGAGTTCTACATTTGTCGAAGATGGACGTAGAAACAGTTTTATCGGTGATTTTATACAGACGGCAGAAACGACACAACAGAAGACGGAGATATTGGGTTCACCCAATTTTGTCAACCAGGCTGACTGAAAGTCAGTACATTATTTTATATCCTAAGTTAAGGCAATTTGAGCCCAAATTCTTTAACTACTTCAGAATGTCCATCAAGTCATTTGATGACTTACTGACTCTCATAAACGATGAACTCGTAGCAGATAAAAACGCTGTGCGATATAGCATTTCACCGGAAGAAAAACTCATAATTACATTGAGGTAAGTTTTTTAATAATCAACATAATCTATAAATCAAATAAATCAAATCAACTTGTTTAGGAACAATTTTTTTAAAGAAAAAATAACATTTTGTTACTCGCAGAATAACTCTAACTCTGATTCATTGCTGACATTAGTTGGTGCTGGCGATGGAGTAGGTGTTACTGGCGATGGAGACCCCATTGCTGTAGTATAACCATAATGTGCAAAATTATTTGACACACTAGACTGCTGTGATCTATAATCATGATAACGAAAGCCTTCAACAGAAGCTGATGACTGATGACGCTGCTCTTGTGATGAATAATTTCTTCGTTGTGATACCGGGTAATTTTGATTTTCATATGTCTGTTGTTGTGGTCCTTGAAATTCATTTTGGTTTTGCAAAATTAAATTATAAATGGCAATTTTAGTTTGAAGTCGCCTATATTCCGGAATTTTTTTTAATCTCTTTAACGAGTGACAAACAAAACAGCTGGTCTTCATCGTCATCTTCTTTTGGATGAGACACATTTTTCTGTGCTAAACTCTGCTCTAATATGTTTGCAAATCTTTCATCAGCAGGATTTAATTTTTGTTTTTTTCTTGAAGTAGATTTAGGACTCTTAAAGCCAGAACTTATTTCTACTTCAGCAACCTCTGACGAAGTTGATGCATTATCTGCATCGAAACTACTTTCTGTATCTTTGTTGGCAATTGATGCCTGTAGAAATCGTAGTCTATTATAATGAATATATGTCGAAGTTTTGGAAGCTCCTGATCCAGATTTGACAGTCTTTATTTTCTTCACCTCTCTCATATAATTATCCCGTAAACTCTTCCACTTTTTTTGCAGGGATGACGCTGAAAAAAAAAACAGTATTTAGTAATAGTTTATGTTTGTTTCCAGATATTTGGCCATTGGATGTTCATTTGGGACATTAAGCTACGACTATAGAATTGGCAAATCTACTGTGGCTACTATAATACCACATGTATGTGAAACTATTTGGAAAAAATTAAGGCCCGTTGTTATGAGTGAACCAACGAAAGAAAAGTGGTGTGAAATATCCACGATATTTGAAAAGAACTCAAAGTTTCCCAATTGTTTGGGAGCCTTGGACGGGAAACATATACGGTTAATCCAGCCTGAACACACGGGTTCTATGTATTATAACTATAAAAATTAATTTTCGCTAGTTTTATTGGCGCTAGCGGATGCAAACTATTGTTTTGTGTGGGTTGACATAGGTGCCTACGGTAAAAACAGTGACTCAGGTATATTCAAGAATTCTTCATTGTACAAAAAGCTGACAGAAAGGTCATTAGATCTACCTGAGCCAAAGGCATTGTTAATACAAAATAGACCGACAACGTTGCCATATGTGATAGTGGCTGATGAAGCTTTTGGCATGATGGAGAATTTAATGCGTCCATATGGGGGAAGGTCACTAACTTATGCTAAAAAAATATTTAATTACCGTTTGACATTAGCACGCCGGTATGTTGAATGTACTTTTGGCATAATGTGCAATAAATGGCGCATTTTACACAGGCCGTAAGATGTTAACATCGGTTTTGCAGAAAAGATCGTAAAAGCGATATGTACACTAAATAATTATGTCAGAATCAGGGATGGCTACAATTTTGAAGACACACTTTATACGCCACCCCTGGAAAATCTAGCCTCACATTATACCGGACGTGCTGTGCGACAGGCGGATAATGTTCGAGTACATTTAACAAACTATTTCATTAATGAAGGAAAAGTAGATTGGCAGGATCGTTATATTTAACTTGTAACACAAACCGATTGTAAATGTAAATAAATATATATACTCACATAATATTTTCTTCTTTTCTTCATTGTCATGTCCTTCACAAAATATAAGGACGAGTTCTTCCCAAGCCCGTCTTCTCAAATTCTTATCTGAATAATCGCTACTTGTCATGTCCCATATCGCAGGACGTTTCTCTATTTCATCAATTAATAATTCCGTATTAAAAGCTTCGGTTTCCATTTCGGACGAACTTGACGAACCCTAAAATACGTCTATCCGCGTCGAAAGCGCGCGCTCAACTGAACGGAAACATAGAAAACCAATGATCTCAAAGCGGCGTTGACGCGCGCTGACAACAGTCGAGCGCTAGCGCAGCGTTGAACGCGCGCGTTACTAAAACGCGCGTTAGCATGTGTACGGCCTGAATAAAATGTATGTAGTTGTAAACGCGCGTTGAGCGCTTGTCATCTGAACCTACCCTTAACGTGTCGACGGCGACGAATGCAACGTTGAGCCGCGGATAGGCCGATCACGCGGTAAATCGTACATTCGTACCTACTGTGCGGTACATAACAAACACAATAATGAAAATTAGACCGAAATGTAATATTGTAATAATATCTGTGAAGTTTACTGCATTGTGTCAAATAAAATATTTTTCTTTCTTTCTTTTCTTCTATCTAAATTAGACATTCTAAAATATAGAATACAATCGAAAGTTAAAATATATTTTATTTATTAAACTAGAACTCTTCGTAATATTGCAGGATCTTAAAAAGTGAATCAAAATATAAAATACATAAAATACCAAAAATACCGTAAGTTATAATAAAATACCGGTTTAAAACATAACCTTTTGGTATTATACGGTATTTTTACAACTCTAGTTAAGAGCAAGTATGTACTCACTGCATCTCCATGTACTCGCCGTCTTCCGGCCTATACACCAGCAGCGGGTGTAAATTTAATTCCAATCGCCGCATGCGCTCCTGCACGTAGGCGATAGGCAGTAACAAACGGCGAATCTGTCGAAAACAAATAAAGAATTAACTAGCCACACTATGTGGCTAATTATTGAATAATGTAACTAAAGTGGCAATAAACAATCAATAATGGTAGGTATATACCTCGTCCACCGACTCCATCACCAAACGCACGGCCGCATCGCTGTCGTGGGCCTGGTGCAGCTCGCTGTCGTGGGCCTGGTGCAGCTCGCGCAAATTTTCGTAAATAAGTCTGAAATTAATAAAACAATATTTAATTTTTTTTTTAAGTACCTAATGAATACAAATTAAGATGTATTATACTTACTCATTGGTGGGAGCACCCAGACCCACAGCAAAATATGCGGCGCACGGATTTCCACATGCCAATAACACGTACAAAATAGTAATATACAATCAAACGCTGGAGAGTATTTAGCGAGAATACCGTAATTAGAGACAATAGGTGTGCGAACGCCGGCGTCCTCTTGGGAAATAATGAATTAAAAAGTAATAAGTGTCAACGGAATTTATAAAGTGTCATTATCAAATTTAAATCGTAGCAAAATTATGAACGAGTGAACGAATGACCAATTGACAAAATAAAATAATGTTACCATTTCATTATTTTTTGATTATACTTGTTTTTAATACTTTATTGACAAATCATTCATTTCATTTAGAAATTAGTTCCAAAAGTTAAATAATGTGTTTGATCCAAGGAGCGATTGGTTATGATTTTTAGCCGATTACGGCAAAGCCAAAGGATGGTTATGATTTTGACAGGCGATGGGAGTACGTTGATCTGTTCCCTCATAGCTCCTAATCTACTGATCGGAGCTCGAAATATGAGGTATCGTTAATTCGTTAGAACCGTCGTAATTGTCCGCTGAACAAAGGCTACGTGACGTGTCACAAAACTGGATGTGGCGCCCGCTAGCGGATAAAAAGTAATATGTTAAAAAATAAAAATGAGATAAATATGCCGTGTTTGGTATCATTTGAAAGGGCTTCACTTTACATTTCCAAAATATCATCAAAATTCATTGTGATGATTCAGAGGGTGCCCCACGGATATCGAGGGATATGCCTTGGGGGCGTGGCACGTGGCGCCTCTATTTGGGCAAACGACCCTTATAATCGAACAGCGGCTGTACGCTTCATTCATTCGCTTTGCAATTGCGTACAGGGTACTACTGATGCGTAAAAAACCAAAATGCTGAGTTGTGCAGTAATTATATGCAAAAATAGGTCACATACCATCAACCTGAAGACAAATGGCGTATCCTGCCACCGGTAATTAAACAATTAAGTCACTGTTTTATATTTTAAATCAATTTTTAAATATTTCACGAACTCAAGTTCGGAACGACACGAACTAGACCGAACTAGCCCGAATCTTCCCGAACGCAATGACCGTTCAAGATTTAGAGAGGTGCAATCGAGTGCGTGAGGCTGATTTTATCGATAAGCGTATTATTCGCAGTTCAATATATTTTTTTACATTTCTATGAATATTGTCGTATTACATGTATAGTAAGAGTTAAATTAGTTATTGAATGTATGTTGTTTGAACGAAATTAAGGTATTGTTATTTCAATACTCGTGAACTTAAATTGACATTATATCTAAAGATTGAGATGATCAAAAATTATAGTACAATATGATAAGTAGCATGATAAACAAGTATAATTTTACACAGTTATTTATTTTTGGTCAAAAGTTACAATATTTTGTGTTCATAACTATTAAATTATTATTTTTTTAAATCTGGATATTTGGTGTTTTCGTACGCCCTAGTTGTAGTGGATCTGGACCAGCATTGATCCAAGCATTTTTATCTTGGAATATAAGTCTCCAACTTATAATAATATAATTTCTATTCCAACTCCTTCTGTTTTTATGCAGTACGACTGTGACTCACTTCCAGCAAAGATTTGTGATGACAAAAATATATCTTTTTTTGCGATTCGGAAAAGTCTTTGAGAAATTTTGGAATTGAACCATTTACATAGGTAAATTTGTACGGTATCCTCGGTGCGCGAGTCGGATTCACACTTGACCAGTATTTTTTTTTTGTTAGATGTATTTAATTTGAGTGGTTAGTGTGAGTTATTTCATCCTAACGAATTCGATCCTGTCAGCATCAACTACCTAAAATTTGTTAAAAATTAAAACGAGTTTTCTAGATGACGCTATTTTGATTCTATAGAAATTTATGTTAACGCTAGCGATTTTTAATACATGTATAAAATTTATCTAAATGTTTAAACCAACTCTGAATGTAGGTAGTCACATAAGATTAAAATCATATAGTTAACATTAAGTAATATATTGTATAATAATACAGCATTATATTTAACAGAGAACGTTCCCTTTAACCGGTAATACGATATAAAAAAACTTATTCCTATTTTATTTTATAATCATTACTCTCTTTTCGGATAAGTATATAAAAAAGAAATTATTTAAAGAAAATTAGACGAAGTAATTATATTACAGGAATATGCTGAAATTAAATATCGATAACAATTATCGACAATCGGTTCGATTCTCTAATTGCATGCGTGTGCATTGAATGTTTCCGTGCTTACAAGCGAATGCCCCGCCCATTCTATTTATGTGTGCTATTAGAAATTGATTTAGTGTAGCTGCTTTCTTCTTAGTGTGCGTGTACAAATTTTGAGTGTGTGTCGTAAATACACTATTTGTGAATGTTGTAATTATTTTGGTGGGAGATAAGCGGTTGCGCAAGGATTTCTTATTATTTTGCAATGAAGGCATATCTCCGGATATCTATGGGGTGCCCTCTAGCAGGAAAAAGTATTATGTTAAAAAAAATAAGATAAATACGTTGTGTTTGGTATTATTTGAAAAAGCTTCACCTGTACATTTCCAAAATATTGTTCAAATTTAAAGCAACTTGCTTCAGGGCGCAGACAAAAAGCCATGTGTAAAAAATAATAACGCTCTTTAATCACAATAGATTTATGCACTATTGTACTAGATATTGCACTGTTTTACTATACTGAGAAATCTGTTATCACTGATAAGAGATGCCCCGTCGGTAACATGAAAGAAATTTTATACAAAAGAGTTTCGGCTGCGGTAGAGCCCTTTTGTTTAATATTTAATTTTATCTTTTTACAATACCGATTGTTTTGAATAATCTTTTGTTAATAGAGTCAGACAAAAGATATTCGGCGAAGCCTTTTTATTTTAAAAATTCTTTTAACTAAGCCGACTGATTTGAATGTTTTGTAATAAAAATTAAGTGATATTAATTTACTTCTGTTTTTGCTTCTCTGCTGAACAGACGTGCTCCCGTTGCTCTCCGTTTCTTTTGCGTTTTCTAATTTTGACCTCTGCTTTTTTTCTGGACCTCTGATTTGCCCCGTGATTACTTTGGCTTCTGCTACTGGACTCTGATAATACCTCGTGATTACCTTGGCTCGTCATTTGGACTCTGGAATTATCTTGTGATCTGTGTGTGTGTGTGTGTGTGGTTAATCTTCGTGATTTCATGGTAAGTACCAACAGTTATTATTATGAGCTATCTTTTACTCAATTTACTTGAGCTAAAAAAACTATTAAAAAACAATGGTATCCATTTCCTACATTTATGTAGCTGTCGCCAATTCGTAATAATTCGGAATTAAGAAATGAGTTTTATAATATTGTTTTTTTATTCGTCCATAAAAATCGAGCTTGAACTTTACCTATCTCCTTCACTTTATTCTGCATTAGCATATTTTTGCTCAAATTTAAACCTACTTCTAGATGATTTAAATTTTGTATGTATGTCGTGGCCTTCTCTATCTTATAATTGATCACTTCATGACCTGACTGACCATTTCATAAAATGGTGCTATTTCAGCTAAACGCACGATTATTTCTTGCTAAAGGCCACACATGGCTGTTCATGTTGTAGTAGTTACATTGCCCAGCGGTAAAGTCCACCGTCCCTCGATGTATTCCCATTTTCTATTACAAAATACGCTTTTGTTCTATCAAAAAATACAAATTGTCCTCTAAAATACGCTCTTCTGGGTGGTAGGAAAAATAACCGCGGAGATGACGGGGTCTATGTTTGCTCGCTTCGTTCGCTCACTAGACACCGCCATCCCTTCTTACCTAACCTGTCCTAGTTGGGGCGCCAAAAGCTTCTTCTTCTCTTTAGACTTTTTGCTATCATAAAAATCCTACATTAATGATATGGCTAATCGTGGTTTGACAATATCATTAAACGTTAACGTTTAAACAATCTGACTAGTTTTAATTGGCCATATCATGAAGTGATCAATTCTAAGATTAGTCACGACATATACTAAGGAAAAAATTAGAAAACAGTAAATTTATGAGTTTGGAAATCTTATTCAATCAATTGATTTTATTAGATAATGGTCTACTGAATTTGGCATCTATTTAAATCTCAATTCTTTTATTGGTGAAGTCGACTACCACACCATATCATATTGAACTTAGCTCCTATTTTGATATGTATATCTTTGGTGGGATTTTTATACAATTTACTGTTTATTGTATTGTATTGTCTAAAATTTCACAATTTATGTAAAAGTTTGCTGTAAGAAAACCCAATTATGGGTTTAGCTCGCCTGTGTACACTGTACTATTTTTTCATTTAATGTAATTTGTGTACAAT
Organism: Leucania comma; assembly: GCA_958295575.1. Classification (NCBI taxonomy): domain Eukaryota; kingdom Metazoa; phylum Arthropoda; class Insecta; order Lepidoptera; family Noctuidae; genus Leucania; species Leucania comma. Next base: position 3,635,650 of record OY282484.1, read on the forward strand.
AAAGAATATAAGATTATGCGGAAATAAATGTACGATAAAACATTGTTTTTAGATGGCACGTAACTTTCGCGACGTGGCACGTGACATGAGCGAAATTTTCGGAGAGGAGTATGTCGAAGACATGGAGTGTCAAGAAGACACCGACCACTCTGACAGCGAAAGTAACACCACCAACGCTTCAGACAGGTAGAGAATCCAAGAATTCATATCTTGTAATATAATCGTATTCTTATGGTAATGTTTATATCAAGAATTGAACGGTTTTTTTTAATAGATAATTTTTCTCCTTTATAGCACCGATGTTTCATTTGCTGAGTTGTCTCCGGATGAACAGTGGACCGAGGAGTCGGCAATTGATAATTATTTCCCATTTACCGGGACCCCCGAAATTAAGATCGCGGGGGCATCCAATAAAGGGCCTATAGACTATTTCAAAGCAATTTTTACGAATGACTTCATGAACAAGCTCGCAGAAATGACAAATATGCATGCCCAAATTTTGTTAACCAAACCACTGAAACCGAATAGCCGGTTAAGTAAATGGAAAACCACCAACATAGTAGAATTGTGGACGTTTCTGGGAATTATTTTTTTTATAGGCACTACTCGATTAAGTAAAGTAGCTGACTACTGGAAAACAAATTATTTAGTTAAATTTAATATTAGTAAATATATGTCAAGGGACAGATTTCTCCTTATATTAAGATGTCTGTTTTTCAACACCACTTATGATAGTGGGTCAAAATACTCGAAAATAGATTACCTGTTAAACTATTTCAATGATACGATGAAAAATTTAATTTACCCAGAAAAGCAATTAAGTATTGATGAGTCTATGGTAGGTTTTAGAGGTCGAATTGTTTTTCGCCGGTATATTAAAAATAAAAGGCACCGATATGGAATTAAACTTTATGTTTTGTCCGATCCAAAAGGATTGGTGCATAGAATCCATATGTACAAAGGTGCCCAAGATGTCGAAGTTGGTGGGAAAGGACACGTCGATAAAGTGGTAGTGAAATTATTAAACGATTATTTTAATTACGGCCACTCGGTGTACATGGACAATTTTTATAATAGTGTTCATTTAGCTGAAACGTTGTTAACAAAAAAAACATATTGTACAGGGACGTTAGCCAGCAAACGAAAAAATAACCCGAAAACGGTGGTAATGAAAAAATTATTAAAAGGTGGACAAATATATAGATACAATGGAAAAGGTGTGTGCGTCTGTAAATGGAAAGATAAGAGAGATGTGCTCACTATTTCCACTGAGCACTCACCCGACTTGTTGCCAGTGGAAAATAGGCGTGGTCGTGTCACCAATAAACCAAATATGGTGATTCAATATAATAAATTTATGAAAGGATTGGATCGACACGACCAAATGTTAGCCTACTACCCCAGTGAGCACAAATCTCTAAGGTGGTACAAGAAAATCGGCATACACATTATACAAATGTTACTTTTGAATTCCTTCTTCTTATTTCAAAAAGGAACAAGCAGCACTATTTCCTTAGAATCATTTAGGGAAAAAGTGCTGCTTGAACTTCTATCCCCCCCAATAACTGACACAATTGCGCCTCAAAAGACAAGACACATGCCTAAGGAACTAGAAAGGAATGAAAACGGGTGTCTTAAAAGGCGCAAATGTGTCAGGTGCTGGGTAAAATACAAAAAAAGGAGAGATACAAAAATAATGTGTCAAGATTGCGACGTCGGCCTGTGTCTTTCATGTTACGGTCCACACCACGACGAAATGTCTAGGACATAAATTGTACATATGTCTAGACATACAATTTATTTCATAGACATTTCGTCGAAACTATAATTTGTAAATATTTATTCGCGTTTCGATTTGTATAAGTTGATTCCCAAAGCTATAAATTTGTCGAAGTTTTCTTGTAACAAGTTATAAGTCTTCGAACGTGGCCGCGCCATCGAACTGTGTAGAATCGCGCGGTCATGGAGATCTTTAAAACTAAGCGTCACTAAGACTAAAAATTTAACAAAATAACAGAAAGATTGCTAATTTAGAAAAAAATCCTAGGTTTTATATTTTAAGAGCGGTAAGACCTTATGACCGCGCCATCAAAACAGTTAAAAAGAAGTTATCGCCGATATCTCTCTGAATAAGAATCTCATAGTCAGTAATTTCTTGTAAACCTAGATTTAAATTCGTCGAAATTTGTCCTATGCTTATATTTTAGAAGCTGCAGTTCGTTACTGTGTAGAAATAACTCGCGATTATCTATCTTATAAAGTAAGGATTCTCTTATTTTCTTCGATTGAGTTTTAATAAAAAAATCATATTTCTGCGATGCTTTTTCACAGAGATATCGGCGATACGTGTTTGTCACCCTTTCAATGTTGCAGGCATGAAGTTTCAGTCTTACAGCTTCTGAAATATAAATGTAGAATTATGGTTGTATTTTAACAAATACAGATTTTAGACGTCAACGATTCTTTTTCAAGTCCATTTTGTAGGCGCGGCCATGTGGTTTTAGTCTTACAGCTCCTAAAATATAAACCTAGGACTTTTTTTCTATGTTTTTATAAACTTTATTCACATTCTATCTGTTATTTAACTAAATTTTAGTTCTCTGTAACAGTTAGTTTTAAAAATCTCCATGTTCAAAGTCTTATAACTTTTTAACCATAACATTAAGGGCGTTCACTACCTATTACGCGATATTTAACTAAAAATAATAATTTTGAAACCCGTTTATATCCATTAATGAATTTTAAAAAAGTATTCTTGTCTAAATAGACAGACAGGAAACCAAATAACTTTTACTAAAAAGGTAAAAATTATTTTTAAATTAAAATTTTAAAATGGTATTTTTTCAAGAAAATGTACTTCTATTAGAATAAGTTATTATTATAATGATAGAGTAAAATAAATATCAGTAGAAATTAACATTTTACGTATCCATAATTTCTTAAAGAAATTACATTATAATAATAATAATTCGGAAGGCCAAAAAAGAGATGGATGGATTGTGTGAGAAGTGATATGAAAGAAAAGATAGCATGACGGATGATAGGACAGAATAGGAGGAAAATAAGTATTGCACTGACCCCAAATAAATTGTGGCTAAGGAAAATGATGGATGTAAACGAGTTTGAAAATCATAGTTTTTGAGCATAATATTGCGTAAGAGATGTGAACGTTCTTAATAAATTTTTAGTTTTGGGAATCAACTTTTACAAAATATTGGCATATTTTTGCTCTTTAAATTAACGCCGTGGTCGTGTCATCGAAACGCATATAAACATTTTTATGCCATTGTTTTTGTTTTTTTTTTTTAATATTATTGACACCACCACCACCTTAACTTCATTAGTGTTTTTTTTTATTGTAAACATTTCATGTACCCAGTAGTATTGTTTTTATATAACAACTTTTTATGTGAATGTGAGAACACTGTAGACTGTGCGGATTCATAGATTATTTTAAATTTTGAATCATTGATTATTTTTATTATTATGTTAATTGTGCTTTAAGGTATAACGATGACTGGTCTACACCTTTTTTATTTTGTAATATAGAAATGTTATAAAGCAAAATCAATAATTTTTTTCAAAGAGTAACCATGAAGTTTCTAGCTAGTTCTCCATAGTAAAAGACTAATTAATTGTTACTACTGTGTGTACTAGCTTCCGACGTTGCATAAGTCGCCTATCCCTATTAACATTGTCGGATGTGAAAATCGGCAACTTTACAGGAGAGCGAGTCAAAGTTTGAAATGTTGATATTTTTTTTTAATTCATGACCTAAGTTTACAAAAATGTACAGAATTTTAATACATATTTATGGGCTTAAGTACATGATGATAAAGTATTGTTATTGTTTTTTTAAGTATGTTAAAAGTCAGAAATGACTTTTTTAACAGTACCAAATCAATTTTTTTTTGTCGGATCTACCACATACGACATTATTACGTGTACAAACTAATTGACTATTTGTGGGAAGTAACACATCCGACAAATTGGATATACAATAAAACGATTAACAATGTCGGTTGTGGTACTACCGACATATTTTAGTGCATTAAAGTCAATTAACAATGTCGGATAAGTCACATCCTACTACTACTATTTTTAACCGGACTATTACATATTTCATTAAAAACAAAAATCGATACTTATTTTTAACCATAACATGTCATGTTCTTCAGTAGGCAGTTTTACTACGTGTGCGGACCTAGTAAGCATTTTTCTTATTATAAAAAACAAAAAACGATAAATAATTCTCTTTAATAACAAAATAACACGCAGCGTGCGTTCGTCCGTGCAACATAGTCCGTACTGGCACAACCGCACGCGCTGCCACCTCGCGCATCCCGCAAACATTGTCGCGAGTTGACATCCGTCACTGTTAACTGACGATCGTGACACATCTGTCAATGTTAACGTGGCTATTTTAAAAACTACATGTCTTGTAATTTAATTTTTTTTTGTCACGGTTTCTAAAAGAATTTTTTTTTTTAAATTAGCCTATACTTTCCCACTGCTGGGCAAAGGCCTCCCCCAATTCCTTCCAGGTATTTTTCTCTCGGGCCACCTCAAACCAGTTCTTGCAGTAGTCGTCCAGGTCGTCTCGCCACCTCTTCCCAGGCCGACCTCGGCGGCGTCGTCCATCTTCAGGTACCCATCTTGTGGAGACTCTCGCCCAACGATCAGTGTGCATACGGCTAATGTGACCCGCCCAATCCCACTTTAGCCTGGCAGCCTTTTTTCCCACATCTGTGATGCCCGTCTTTAAGCGCAGCGTGGTGTTCCTCATTCTGTCGGCTCTTTTGACACCCAGAATTCTAAAAGAATGGACTTTTTAAGAGTAATTCGCGAAATAAAAAAAAAATGGCCAAATTGCATATCCGACAATGTTAATAGGGACAGGCGAAGTGCCCATGTAAGCCTGTGTAATAATATATTTTAAATTATATAAATGTTTTTATAGTTAATAATTATTGGTTTTATTCTATTACTTACCTACCACCAATGAAAATCTAGTATGTATTATTATTCTCCCAGTTAGACAATTTATTAAATCTTATACCAATAAATGGCAACATTAAGTCGTTAATTTCATTCATTTCGTTCGTTCACTCTATACGTTAACGACAGGAAGTAAAAGTAAATTCAAAAGAGAAATAAAAAAATAACAGATAACGCTTGATAATACGAAGTTAAAAACGACTATTGGGTGAAACACCTTTTACATGTACCGTAATTGTTTTATGACTGTCATAAAACTCGAAAATTTTCAAACTCACATAAGCGTCGAGTCACACTTGGTCAAAGTATTGAAGGCCGCACAAATGCGGCCAGCCGCACTGGGTAGTTTTTATTTCAAACGCGCATAAGCGTTTACAGCATCACACGAAATACGGGTTAATGAACTTTTTATTCAGCATTTGCGTAAAGTTCGCAAATAATTCAGCATTGAATGCGTTGTATTATGATTTATTTAAAAATGTCTATGATATTTGAACACAAGATAATCGTAGTTTGCTTAATTGTAATACCTTTGGTTACATTTACTAAAGTCTTCCACAGGATAATCTTACAAAAAATAGTATAAAAACATTAAAAAATCTAAAAGTAACTTACGATTGCAACAAAAATAGCTGAATTGCAGCATTGTAAATAAAAATAAACACAAAAAATCTCTTAAAATAATCACAGCTGCCTAACCATACAAAAAATAAAACTTCTAAATAACGAACTAATAAAATCTTCTACTTATTGTTTTATTAGGACTTTGTAAAATCAACTCCTCACCTATTACAACAAATAGCCCGCTGTATGATCGCGGTTAATTTTTTTTACAAATATAATTTCTAAAATGAATCATACTGCTAGATGACTACAAATACCAAATCTTTGGTAACTAAATAAAAAAAATTACCTTCTTCTGTACCAGGTAAGGGCCATCCCTTTTTGGCATGAGTTTGGAACTGATTCCTTTAGCAGTACTACTCAGCACGTGCGACTTCATTAGGACAAGATCGCCGACGGTAAGTTCCTCAGCCTTTCGTGTCTTGTCTTTGGCAGCCTTTCGAAGATCCTGCTGACGTTCAACGCACTCCTTACTGTCACTAAGTGTATCCGCTAACTTCAATAGGTACGGCGTTATCTGTGGAACATAATTTTCAGCCTCTATCACAGCACGAAGATCACTCTGTACTGCGATAGGTGAGCGGAGTTCACGAGCGAAAGTTAGGTAAGCAGGTGTCTGCTGCGTGGCCTTGGTTATTGCTGTGTTTAGCGCAAATCGAATGAATGGCAGGGCTTCCGGCCACTGCTGATGGTGTCCTTCTACTAAGATCGCCAACTGGGTCTTGAGGTCACGATTCTTACGCTCGACTGGGTTGGCCTCTGGATGATAGAGAGGCACAAGGTTCTGCTTTACACCAAGCGTGAACATTGCATGTTGCATGACATCTGCAACAAACTGTACCCCGTTATCAGATATGAGACGCCTCGGAACACCAAATCGTAAGAAAACATCTTCAATAAGTACTTTAGCGCATGCCTCAGCGGTAACATCGGAAAGAGCGAACAGCTCGACCCACTTGCTAGCAGTATCTTCAACTATTAACACCCACCTCTCTCCATTAGCTCCTTTGGGTAGTGGACCGAAAAGGTCGACAGCCAGGACTTCAAAGCGCTGGGCAGGAACTGGAGTTTGAAGGAGTCCTGCAGGTTTCTCATTTGAAGGTTTGTAGGTTTGGTTTGGCTTCAGATACTCTGCTACATATCGTCGCATGCCAGGAAAATAAAATCTTTGACTGATACGGTGCAGGGTCCTGTCTAAACCGCCGTGACCTGAAGTAGCTGAGTCGTGACATTCAACTAGTACCTGTTCTCTTCTATTTTCAGGAATAACCAGCTGCGGTTCTTCAGTCTCAGCTTCAGTATACCGGTATAGTACACCTCTGCACGTATGATAGCCTCTATCCGTCCATCGGGTAAGTTCTAATTCATCCTTTCCTTCCAGAGCCTTCAGGATCTTCGCCACTTCAGGGTCTGCGAGCTGGTCCTCACGAAGAGTAGCGGCATCCCAGCGAGGCGGGTCAACGAGTACGGTGCATACTTCGCAGGAATCGCGAGCCTCCTCCTCACACGGTGGACGACTGAGCGAATCAGCAATGACGTTTGCCTTTCCAGGAGTATAGTTGACTTGCAGATCAAAGGACTGCAGTTTCATGGCCCATCGTACCAGACGACCAGCAGGCGACTTCAAGGTGAGTAACCATTTCAGGGGCTGATGATCACTTCCGACGCGGACTGGATGACCATCGATGTATCCTCGGAACTTCTCGACTGCCCAGACAACTGCCAACGCCTCACGCTCAGTAGTAGAATAGTTCCGCTCCGCCGAGGTGAGAAGGCGACTGGCGTACGCGATGGGTTTCTCTTCTCGCTGCGACTCCCCCTGAAGTAGAGCAGCACCCAGTGCGTAGTTGCTAGCATCGGTCCTGAGAATGAATGGCAAATTATAGTCTGGCTGAATTAGGATCGGAGGTGATGTAAGTAAACCTTGAAGTTCTCTAAATGCCTTGACTTGGTCTTCCCCCCACAGCCAGGGCTGATTCTTTCGAGTAAGCATAGTCAGCGGCTGTGCAACTTGAGAAAATTTCGGCATGAATTTACGAAACCATGAGCAACTCTGTAGAAATGATTTCAGGTGCTTTACGTTAGTCGGTTCCCTCATATTTAATATCGCAGCAACCATATCTGGATCTGGAGACACTCCTTTCGAGGTGATGATGTGTCCGAGATATTTCACACTCTCTCGAGCAAACGCGCACTTATTCCGATTGGCGTGAAGCTTGAAGACACGTAAGCGGTCGAATACCGCACGTAAGTCCTGGAGATGCTGGTGAAATGATTCAGATATGACAATCAGATCGTCGATATATCCTAGGAGTGTCACCCCCTTAAGAGATGACGCAGAGCGAAATCGATCGATCAAACGTTGAAATGTTGCGGGCGCATTACGCAGGCCAAATGGCATGCGTGTAAACTTGTACACTCCAAATGGAGATACAAAAGCCGTCTTATCCTGGTCTTCAAGTCTCACCTTGACTTGCCAGTAACCGGATCGAAGGTCAATGGTACTCATAAAACAGCTCTTACCAGTATATTGAAGAAGGTCATCAATCACCGGGAGCGGGTACGAGTCACTCTTGGTGATGGCGTTCAGCTTACGATAGTCTACGCAGAAGCGGTAAGTCCCATCCTTCTTCGGTACCAGCAGTGCAGGGGCCGCCCATGAAGACTCACATTCCGTGATGATACCTGCCCGGAGCATCTTCTCTATCTCCGCTTCCATGATGGCTTTCTTGGCAGGCGTGAGTCGATATGGCGGCACCGCAATCGGCAAGTGGTCGCCACAGTCGATGCGATGCTCTGCAAAAGGCGTAGGTTCTCCCCCTTCTGCGAAGGTATCTTCATACTCTTGGAGCAGCTGAGCAAGACATTCCTTCTCTGAAATTGACAGCATCGAACCTTCATCATTACGTAAGACATCCGCGGAAGCACACCCTACGAAGTCACGTGAAGTCTCACACCGCAAGGGGTGAATGACCCGAGGCCGATCAGCTGTGAACCAAGTATTGTTAGAAACGTTAATAACAATACCGGCTTTCCGTAAAAAATCAATCCCAAGTAACGTATCATTATTTATCGAGTCAGGAAAAAATAATAAAAGTGGTAGGTATTGTCATCCCCTTAAGTAGTACGTCGACATCTACGAGTAAGACCTTAAGTTCCCGCACTATGCCGTCAGCTAATTTTACCGACATAAAACTACTACGGAACGAATAGTGTGACTTACGAAGTAGTGCGTACAGACGCGAACCGGCTACGCGACGTTTAGCAGCCGTATCAATTAACCCGGTGCCACGATACACACCTATCTCGATGTCAAGTATCGGACGACCGCGCCCCTCAGTACATAAGTCCGGCGCGGGCGAGTTCCCTACTCTAACGGGCATCGCATCGCAGTCGACATTACACTTATTACATAAACAAGCAGGTTTTGCCACATTACATACATTGCACTTACTCGAAATGTTACACAAGTTACAGTGATTATTGTTAGAATTGTATAATACATTGTTATCATTATCAATTTTAGTACAACTCTTAGTAGGCTCTAGCATGTTGAAATCAACTACTGAGATCGTTTCCTTAACAGAACACTTAGAACAATTAGATCGTATTACACCGATAGCTCCACAACCGTAACACTTAATATCTGACGACCCGGGAGTTGCACTTTTATCGGATTTATTTTTAACGTTTTTACATGAGTCACGGTTATGTCCCCGTTTACGACAGTAAACACAAAAAAGTCTTTTACCTTTATCACAGTTTACCACATTCTGCGAGGTATTACTCGTTGTACTCGACGCTGTAGGTGTGTTACCGGACGCCGACGAACTCGTCGCAAAATTGGCGGGAAAGCGCGCGGGCGGCGACGCAGGCCGGGGCTGCGCTGGCAGCGCGGGCGCGCGTGGCTCGGACGCGGCGGGACCGCGTGCGTCGGTCGACACCTCGGAGAGTGATTCTTCTACGTTTCGCGCCTTCTCGATTAATAATTCCAGATTATCGACGGATTCACGAGTTATCCGTTTTCTTATACGTCGATGTAGTAATCCGTAAATCATATCGACTTCCATATTTTTCTCTACTTTGTATGGAAGTTTCGCAATCAGCGCACGAAGGCGGGCAATGAAGACTTCCGTGCGTTCGTGAGTTTGTTCCACGGCAAATATATCGCGAAACAATTTATGCGGTGGTCGGGGCGCGCCGAACATGGTGCGGAGTCTCTGTAGCGCGTCGTCCCATGACGTCACTGACGACTTTATTCCCTGGAACCATACAGCTGCCTCCCCTTCCAGGAGCATAGGCAGGCCGCGAAGAGCATGTTCGTCACTGATGGATGTACACTCCTTGTATACGACGATCGAGTCGATGAACGCTTCGAGGGCCTCCGAGTCTTGGCGTGCGCCGCTAAATCGCGACGTGCAGCGCGCGAAGTTTCCGTGTATTGATGCTGGTGCAGGCGATGGAGACGGTGAAGCTGTGCCGTTGAGAGCCGACGTAGCCAGCAGGCTCTGAACCAGTTGACGGTTCGATTCCGCTTGAGCCTTGGTGAACGCCTCCAAAAACGACGAAAGCGTCTCTTCCGATAGCAGCGCGGGCGTCGGGGACGCCGGCGCGCCAAAGTCATCATCGTTGCTTCTATTTTTACGTCGAGGCATTGCACAATTTAGTCAATTTAACACGTACTTAACTTCACTAAAAGTTTCGTCCACTCCACTAAGAAAACCGTTAGTAACGGTTTTCTTAGTGGAGTCACATTGTACGCGAACGCGAACTCAAATTGTACCTACCGTGTAACGGTCCGTTACACGGTAGGTACAATTTGAGTTCGCGTCGCGTCGTTTTTGGTAGGTACGCGCGTGCCGCGTTGGAGCGCCAGTTTGTAGTTGAGTGGGGGGACGAACTGTGCACTGTCACGTCTTTTTACAAAAGGAAGAAAACAATATGCTGCACTTTATAACTTAGTTTATTGGACACAGGAATGTAACACGTTATAGCACAAAACGGGAATTTACAAACGTCCTTATGCGACAGCGGTGCGAGCCAGACTGCGGGGCGATAGCGGCGCGGGAGGCGCGTGGACGGCGCAATGCCACATAGAGTCTTTTCGTTTTTTACTGATTTTGTGCAGTAGGGGAAGGTGGGGACCCTTCGTACGGTTTCCACATTTTATTTTTTTTATTTTTTCATGAATCAATCGCCTGACAGCTTAAATTTATAGTCTAACTATCTGAGATTCATATAAAAAAATGACAGATGATTTCATCTGATGTTTCAACCATAACTATGATTTGAACTAAATCTGGAATATGTACGAATCTGCCCCAACAACGGGGCACCTATATACAGTGTTGGGGGTACCTTCGTACGCTGTGGGGTAGTTCCGTACGTGCGATTAAAACGACACATATAAATCAAAATTCTTTTATTAGCAATGAAATTAAACACAAAAATAAAGATTTAACTTCTATTAAACAAAAATAAAACTACTTTTCTTATAGTCAACAAAAATTACATAGCTTTTCTTATTGGTTGCGCCAATTTGCTATGATCCGCGATTTTGTTTTTTGTAATTTATTTTTTGGCCTAGCAATCCTATCCCTTCCGTTTCCCTTCCCCGCACGACCTCAAGAAATGACATTACGTGTTTGTGCATCGATTGTGAATGTGACCGCTCCGCTAACATCGCCCGCTCGAAATTACAAGAAAATTGACTATTTCGTGATCCAACCATTCAAAGACTCAACAATAGTGCAGTGTAGTGCAATACAGGACCTGGCAGTGGTTAAATGTGCGAAGTCGAGGTTCGCCGGCCGGCGCCACGTGGAACCTTCGAGGTCAAAAGGTCAGTGTTCCTCCCTAATACATTCATCCCATTAATAAACGCCAGGCACAGTACCTGCATATTGTTAACAAACCTTAGATCGCTTTTTCAAACATACAGTCCACCAAGCTTATTTGCGCAACCACTTATGTAAAACAAAACTTGAATAACTTTTCTTAAAATTAACCAAAATTAAATTAGTTATCTTAAATTTAGAATCACATTTTTCAATCTTTGGTGCGGATTAGCATTGCAAAAAGTTGTTGTTAATTAACAAGATAATAAAAACTATTGAACAGTAAAATTAGAAAAATTTACTGAAAAAGTGAAAAGTTTTGATGTTCTAGAAGTACAAACTGTTGCGAGGCTTAGGTTCAGGAAGAATCATTTCAACATCAGTTATATAAACAGTATGAATATCTTCAACATTAGGGAAAACAAACGTCCACGAACAGCCTGGCTTCTTTCTTAGATAAGATACTTTAAATTCAGTCTGACTATAGTGGCTGATAACTTTTCCTACATAGTAAATAATACTTTTTTTCTTAGGGAACCTCACTAAAATAAACGAACCGTCTTTAATATTTTCTGGTATTACATCAACTGTCAATTGGCTTCGGTTCATTTCAAAATTTTCATGCTCGGTTTCATCTTCATCTGTGATAGAAGTTGAACTCTCTTGAAAGCTTATATCAGATCCATCACAATCAGATTCATCACTTTCTTTGTTTTTAGCTTTCTTGTTCTTCGTTTTTAAATTAAAATCAGCTAAACTACGTTTCATTTGTCTTGCCCTCGCCCTTCTTTCCTGTTCTAGCTTTTTCAATTGCTTTTCATTGTGTTTCTCTTCAATTAGCTTTTTTTCGGGTGTGTCAGTATAAATACGTGATTTTCCTGGTCCTCGTCCTTTTTTTGTTTTATTACTTCTTACAACAGTCGGATAGGGTCGAATTGCCTCTGGTGTCAAAACTGTATTCAAAGGAGCTACTGTTTGATGGATTGGTGAATTGTTCAAAGCATCTGGTTCACAAGCATCTAAATTAAACCTTTGTAGTTCATCACCATAAGTTGTTATCAATGGTGAGTTAATAGCTTGTTCTGTAGATTCTCGCGGAACCTCCAAGAAATCCTGTGTTCCAGAAATAGAGAGTTGGCAGATATCAGAGACAATTGGCTGCAGAGTAGGTGCAGACAAATCTTCAACGACGTTTTGAGTAGGAGGCATATGTTCTAAGTTACCGGATGTATACACCTCAGTTGGAGCAAAATCTTGGTCACTAAAGGCTAATTCATTAAGAGGCCATATTCCGGGTTTGTTAAACCCGCTTGTGATATTTTTTGCTGTGAATGACTCGAAAAATGCAATTTTCACAAGCTTTGGAATATTGTAAATTGTCAATGCTTTGCCTGGGTTCGTTATATGCCAATTATTGAAAGCAATTTTCAACTTTGATTTAAATGGTCCAAAGACTCCCACATCAAGTGGTTGTAGGCGATGAGATGTATGTGGTGGAAAAGATAGGTAAATTATGCCATTTTTTTTGGCGTAGTTAATGGCTTCGAGAGAAACATGACTTTCCTGGTTGTCACACAACAATAATATGGGGTTATCTTTTGTGCAGAGTGTGTGCTTCTGGATATGTTTTAAAACAGAGACGAATATATCGCTATTTATCCAGCCACTTTTATTTGCAGCGCCAAGACTTCCTTCAGGTGCTCCTTCGAGAAAATTATCTTTGTAATGAACGCGTGGAAACACGAAAAGTGGAGGAATGGTATTTCCACTGGCAGATATAATGCCACCAAAAGTAACGAGCTCGCCTCTTTCAGCTGATACAATTTGTCCGACTTGTTTTTGATATCTTGGTGCCAAGACTTTGGAAGTATCTAGAACAGTAGATACACAGGTGATTCGTCGAAATTATAGATTCTGTCAGCAGTTAATGGATGTCGCTCCAACACTGTCTTCAAGTTGGTATAAAACTCGGTAACCGAAGTTTTGTTAAACGCAAAAGATCTGGCAGCGCTTGTATTTTCGGGTTTGCGTAAACTGAGTTCCGGGTTTCTTCTGCAAAAACCATACATCCATTCTTTACCAGCCATCTTATTTTCTTCCCACTTTGCTGGATATTTCAAACACAAAGTTTTGGCATACTCATATGCTAGTTTTCTTGCTTGAATCGTCGTAAGTCCATAATGCATCTTACAACATTTGATAATATAATCATTTAGCAGTTTTTCTTCTTCTTTTCAAGAAACACATCCTCAATCCAATCTCGCACTTCCTCACCTCTACTGGGCCGTGACGGCTGGATTCTAAACTCTCCGTATACCGCCCATGTGGCGTATACGAGATACAGAATATTGTCCAGCTCGTCTTTCTTGCCGCGGAAGTGCCTTATCAATTTGTGAAATATCTCACTATCCCTCCGATGGAATTTGAGAAAATCGACAAGTGTTTGAACGCGCACCGGATCAAGCCACTGCGAGAAATGGTTAGCGTCGTCCAGAAGTGCGCACGTTCGTCTCACTTTGTCGAAGTTCTTCAAAATCGTCTTATGTTTCTCGAGCTCGTCGCTGAGTTGCCTTTCGTACGTCCTCCAGTTGTTCAGAGATACGTGGTCCCGGTATCTCCTATTCGCCTCCTTCCAATAATCAGCTTGGAGTTTGAGATCCCAAACGTAGTCGGGAATATATCGGAGTCGTACTTTTTCGAGGTCCGCTTTCGATACCTTGCGTGTGAAAGCAAGCGTAAAAACAACCTCGTACTCCTCGTCCGAGATCTTCCCGACGATATTGTATGGCGATAACTCCGTAACTTGTGCCATCGTTAAGGCTAAGTAAACTTTGCTGATTAAAAAAAAAAAGCGACGTGACGTGTGAACACTCCAAAGGTTAACAGAAGACTGCGTGAACCGATAGGAATCGCTCGCGCTTATATACGGTACGAGCGGTCGGATGTAGTGCTAGTTTTACCCCCTCCCCTACGGAACAATTAACGCGGGCCGCGCAGGTAGAAACATTGCTTCTTGGAAAGGATTTGTTATATATTGTTGTCTTATTATTAGGGTGTTGTGGTGTCATTCTTTTGCTGAACAACTTTAAATCGAATTTCTTTAAAACTTTTACCGTAAACTTAATTAATTATTTGGCTCATAACTCCCGATCCAGACGTCCGATTCGGCCCGTCTATGCTTCATTGAATAGGACTCCGTGCCCGCTATGCGTGTGCACCCTTTAAAATGAGCCTTCCATGGGGAATTTTTACACCCGACAGGAAAAAACCGTCCGAGAGAACAATTTCTTAGTACTGTTTCTGACTCTGCTTAAACCAGCAACTACTGAAGTATTGTTTTCGGGTAACAGCTCATTTATCACTGATAAACGGTGATCATAGAGTGTCACTTTCGGTTTTCCAGAATATTTGTTATAGAGAAGTTGAAAGGTATGGATCGCTAACTTCAGATACCAAGGAAGTATTTTTCTTTCACATGGATAATATGCGAGCAACTGACATAAACTCATTGTATTTTGCAATAGCTTCTGGCTTTTCACTGATCTGGCCACGTTTATTGGCAACTGGCACTCTTCTGTCTTCGTATTCTGTTGTGATGTATACATCACTGGGCGTTTGTCTTTCCACTTTCCGATGTGTACACTCTCTTGAAAACGTGATATACTTTCACTTTTTTTTTTGTGTTTTTTGATATACATCCTTTGGATTTTCCCTCAAATCTTTTCGCAAGGTTCCAGTGCAGTATGTTTTGTTTTCTAAAAGAAGCTTTGCCAAGTGGAAGCTATTGTAATAGTTATCCATAAACAATGAGTGGCCGTTCTGAAGATGCTTTTCCATCAATTGCATCACTACTTTTTCCGCGTGCCCTTTTCCTGCCACTTCAATGTCGTGGCTCCCTGCATAAACATGAAATTTGAGAATGAGACCATCTGGTTCAGTCAGCATGTATAGTTTCACTCCATACTTATGTCTTTTATTTTTGATGTACTGTCTAAATTTAAGTCGCCCTCTCCATAGCACCATACTCTCGTCTAAAGACAACTGTTTCGCAGGATAATAGCAGATATCCATTTTTTGATTGAAATAGTCAACCACGTGGCGCATTTTGTACAGTGGTTCTGTTTCATTCACTGACTTTGAGCTGAAGTGGAGATGTCGCAGTAAGATAGAGGAAGCCGTAATATAGTTATATCCCTAGGGATATAATTATATACCGTAACATAGTTATACGAAAGCGATTCTTTACTATCTCACTAGGAATATAGTTATAAAACGGTCCAAGTTTAGTGATATACTTATATTACTAGATTAAGTTTAGTGTTATAAATATATTAGGGCTTGTCTCAAAAAAGTCATATTTTTATAGTTCGATGATAAGAGCAGTTTTTTTGGTACTGTAAAAATCGTATTCCAATCGACCAATTAGTAGAATTATTATCTTGTAGCCAAGCCTGTAACATGTTCTCCACATCTTAGTTCGCTCGCTCCACAAATCCTTGACACGCTGGATGTCTAGGTCTTCCGTTAATTATTTTACAACTTGGCTACATTTGAACCAATTCCTTTATAATTGACGCTGTGAATTCTCGGCCGTTATCACTCTGAAGTATCTCAGGGCACCCAATATCCAAAAAAAAAATTCAATAATTCCAATGCGACCTCTGCGGCGCGCTTGGAGGTTAAAGGTCGAAGAAACGAAAACTTTGTTGTGTGGTCTTGGTAATGAAGTATCCATTTATGTTCTCTGTCTGGAGTTGACTGTAGGTCTATTAAATCTACTTGCCATCGATTGTTAAATGAGTTCGAAATTATAGGTCGGACTACATAATACTATATACATACTGCCGTCATAATAAAGAAGGCCGTAACTGACATTTTTGTCAAAAATGAGTTGGTCTTACACACAAAGCTGTAACTCGTATTAGACCAGAGATATCTTAAAGATTTTAGCCGTAACTACGACACAAATTCTGGTTTTTGAATCTGAAAAGCCGTAATTACAAAATAACGGCCTTTTTTGTTAATATTTTCGTATTGCTAGTCAGGAAGGCCGCAATTAACAATTAGGGCTTTTTAACTGAGCAAAACTTTAAAACTATAAAAAAAAGCCCTAACTTTACAATAAGGGCTTTGCATATTATAAGTATTTTGGGATTTGGAAAGGCTGCCAGGCTCAAATGGAATTGGGCGGGCCACGTTGGCCGCATGAATGGTGACCGCTGGGCAAGTGTCGCCACGCGGTGGGTTCCTGCAGAGGGTAAGCGCCGTCGAGGCCGGCCTAGAAAGAGGTGGCGAGATGACCTGGACGCGTACCATAAGAACTGGTTCGAGACGGCGCGGGATAGGAATGTTTGGAAGGATTTGGGGGAGGCCTTTGCCCAGCAGTGGGACAGTAATGGCTTGAAAAAAAAAACCGCGCGGGAGTGCGCGCGGGGAGAGTATATTTGAATAAATCCGCGTCGCTCAGTTGCTAGCTAAGAGGCCACGCGAGGAGTGTAATGTGTGTGTGCGGTTACGGGACGACGTGGCAGCCGTTTTTCTCAAAAAATATTATTGATATCTTGGTAAGTATTGTTTGTTTACGTTACATTATAATGCGAGAATAGTAACTACCTGTCAAATAATATAAATTACGTATATTGATTCGTTGATTAGCTAATTTTTTGGTCGGTCCGTTCTCACGTGGTTTTATGTCTAAACTGAGTGTTCGAATGAACGATATAATTCACTTTCAACTAGTTTTACTATGAGACAGACCCAAATCCAAAACAAAAACTACACACGGTACACGGCACGGTTTTACGTCGTACGTAGCCACGGTCAATTAGCCGTTCGTAGGCACGGCGCGCAGTGTTGTATTGTAGCGTTTGCGGGTTAGCTATCCAATACAAGATAAATAATACGCAACACTATCTACAACAATAAAGAATCATGACCACGCTCCATACATGCGATGACCTGTCAATCTATTTTTTTTTTAGGTGATGTTTAGTGATGTGAATCATATCAAACTGTTTAATAAATCTTAAATTAACCACTGTGAAAACGTGGTTCGATTTTATAATAAGGTAAAAAAGTTATAATGAAAACAATATTTGAGGTTAGGTACGTAATTAACTGTCAAAAGAATATTATGTACAAACTATTAGGTTTACAATTCAATACTAAGTATCTACCAAAGAGAGATAAATAATATATCGGAAATGTATAACTTCATGAATTAAGTGCTTTTATTAAGTATTGCTAAATATTATCCATTGAAAAACATAAGGAAAAGTTGGGAAATTAATTAAGCACTTAAAAATAAAACGGCACATTAATTAATTTTAATATTTTATTCAAAGTCCTCTCTAACTACTACATCATCTAAAAATGCTGCTGGAGGTATTATATTGCTTTGGTACCTCGCCCATCCAAGGTACCACACCAATGTCATTACGTGAGCGCAACATCCAACAGTGCGACGTCCTACTAGGCAGCTGCAGCAATACTCAGTTATGCCTTCTATACCATTTAAATTATTTTCTATTAAAATATAGACATAGTATTGCCGCCTGCCAATATGCTTAGACTTAATTTTTCCCCTTATCAATGAATTTTCCCCACTACCTCTTAAATTAAACTCGTCCATGTTTAACATTTCTCTGCTTACTTCAATTCTGTATCCGCCATGGAAACGTACGTGTTCGCCATAGTATGAACGAGCTTGACGTATTTGGTACGTTCCCAAGGCGAATAATATCAGCTCATTATATTCTAGACGGGGGAACAGAACATTATTGCCATGGGCTGTGATACTCCTGAAAAAGGATGCCCGTCTATTAAGATTTAGTAAGTTAACTGCTCTTGATAAATTATTTTCTAAGGGCATCCTTTCTCGAATTAAATTAACAATTTGGCCAGCATCAACTCTGTCGTGTAGGCGAACACCAAACTTATTTATTAACGCTGCAGCTATTTGAAAATAAGCCATCATATTCGGCACTGTTTTATTAAAGTGGTCAAACCTAAATAACCTATAATCTCTTTTGAAATATCCATTGACCACCTCTACCACCCATCTGCAAATCGTTACACAACGACTCCTGTTTGCTTGGGCAGTAGTTAATTGGTGTTCACCTTCACTTAGAGACTCTGGTACATACACCTTATAATTGCAGCTCTCTAATAAGCTGATGCTGTCCCTGAAACCCCTGTCTAAAATAAATATATCATTTTCTTGAAAATAACGCCTGATTGGGGAATTTTCATTGATATGTAAATAGAGACTTCATTATGTCCGCATCTGATGTGGTTGCCTTGTAGGGGCCATAGCACTCTAAAATATAGCCATCACATGTTACAATCATAAATGGTTTGAGCAGATTTCTATATTTGTGTAATGAGTATGACTCTTTTTGGAACATATAATTACTGCTTTTATTTAAATAAATATATGTTCCATCACAGATTACAATTGTTTGTAAATTGTTTTCATTATATATTGCATTTGGAATGGTTAAATTATGCTGAAGCAATTCTTCTCTGGTTATATGATTTAACCCTAAGTTTCGCGTCACAAAATCTTGCAGTAAAATCTCTCTAACTTTACTCATCAGACGTTCTAAAGTAGTGCGTGGTATTTGTAGTAGTGTGGAAATCCTTTCGTCTGAATCTCCTGTTCGCATCTTTATCAGGACACATGCTAAACCTAATATACCCCTGTGCATCTCTAGGATTCGGGGTAACTCAGTTAATAAAGACAGTAAATTGTCTTTAGTCATACCCATCCAGTAACTACATAAGTGATCGTCCATTTGTTCTATGGACTCCATACTGCTAAAATCCAGAAATGGTTTATCTACATTGATAAACGACAGCATGTGTTCTAATTGATCAACATTGAAATTAGATAGGCTGTTCTCTGCATCATACAGGGAATCCCAACTATTTTGTAGCATGTGGTTTGTGCAGACTCTGGCCAGGATGGGTATATAATATTTATAATTAATCAGAAGTGTTCTTCGTAATGGATCTGACACTCTGTGGAGACTTGAGCTTTGATCGCACCCATAAAAAAGGCAATGAGATGCCGAATTTGGAGCTCTTTTATAATTCCACATAATAGTATCAGGGACAAACGGATGTTCAGTAGGTTCCTGATGTATATGAACTTCTGGACTTGCTGATTCATGGGATTCTTCTGCTGCCACGTCTGGTTCAGCAGGGGGCACCACATCCACAGGTGGTTCCAGAGTTTGAGACTGAAGTCCTGAACTCCCAGGTTGGACGTCAAGATTGACAGACACATTTCTAGCTTCATCATGTGCTTCGCTACGAATAGCGTCTCGTTTCACCTTCATGAAACAGGCATGGCATAGGCGATCAGACGGCGATATCTGTTAACAAGACAACAATAAGTATTTATAATAAAGTTTACTTTTAATTAACCTGGGGTAATATACATATGTAACTTTGTAACTTCTTAACTTATGTGTTACTCAAATGCAGTAAAAATCAATATATATATACAATGCAGTGACCATGATACATTTTCTTTTCTTAATGTCTTCAGGGTTGATTTCATACTAAAAATTATTTGTGATGATAACTAATGCTAATCTTTTTATCCCCATATCTTAATATTAACAAAATAATTACTTTAGTAAACAGTAAGTAAAAGTAGTATTTACCTGACGAGGTGCTATTCTACTCTCAACTATTTCAACAATTTTTGCGTGATGTGAAGATGTAGTCGGACTCAGAACTAGGTGGCTTTGCAGTTTGACCACTGATCGTCCACACAGCAAGCAAACTTCTTTGTGGCCACGACGAGATGGGCCTGCGGAGCGATCATTGTCTCCATGAAGCTCATCATTGACACCTTGCATTGCTAAATAAAAGCATGCCTCGTAAATGTAGTCGTCTTCAGTAACCAAAAAAAATAATGAATAACTAATGTAGGTGGAGGTTACTGGAAAAACCAACCAAAAAGATTTGCCTGAATAATTAAATGTTTAGTATAGATCTACAAGAATTTCAAATGGCACTTATACTTAACGTACCCTATTAAAGCTTTTAGAAGGTTGGTAATATTGCTGGATTCCAAGAACAAAATCATATGAAAAAATACAACTATATGTATAATATACGTATACGTATAATATACGTTTTTTTATGTATATTAAAAACTTTGCTTAATATTATTTTACTTAATATTGAATAAGATTGATAATCAAACACACTTATAATTTATACAGCAATACGACTGTCTGTTTTTTCATTAAAAGAAATACTTACTATGACTGGAGATATCCAGCTGCTGATTAAAGAGATGACTCTTGTGTTTTGTTCGAAGACGAGATAGCGGCTTTGAGTGTTCGATGAATTCACACATATATTGCAGTTAATACAATATATCCGCTGCGTTAACAGTGGTCGTGTGCATTCCCTCATGGTGCCCTGTTGTAGTGCAAACGAAGACAAGTCCAAAATCACAAAAACAGTAATCAGAATCCGTGTAACACTAGCCGAAGTAAACGTGAGCGTAATCAGTGTCCGTGTAACAGTAGCCAAAGTAAACGTAAGTGCAGGGAATCGGAGTCCGTTGTGAATGCAAATGTCGTCGGAAAGAGGAAAACCGTAAAAACACACAATACACATCGGCGCAAAAGCAAACGAAGGACTGCAAAGAACATTCATAGGTAACCGACAGGAATGACACACTGACAGCATAAAAAATACGTTTCGTTTCACATCTATAACTTCACTTGATAACTTCAGAAATACGGAATTATTTAGAACCTTAGAATATGTTTACTACTAAGAAGACTTAAAGCTAAAGTGAATTAAAATAAACTGTATAACGATGCACGAAATAGAAAATAAATAAATATTAACAGTGCTAAAACCGCATTTAAATGTCAAATTCCCACAAGGCCACAACATAGAACGGAACGGTATCTCTATGCAAATGTAATAGCTGCGTTCTATTAAAAAACAACGCGTATTATAGTAGTCATTTTAAAATTAATATTTCTTTTTTTTCACATTACTAATTCTGATATGAGTTCGTATTTCGTAAACAGCAAAAAAAATCCTATTTAATAAGCTAAATAATATCACTATACACAACATCTTCTGTCAACATGTTTGACAGGTCATAAATGGACATGATTCTTTATTAATTAGGGTCGCATGAACGCCTGGGTATATGGCGAATAGTTTGAATCAGGGGATTCGAAACATCAACATCATGAGAGTAGCCAGATAGGGGGTTAGGTCTGTTAAACAACCCCTGTTGACGCGCAAGCCTTGCTTTAACTAAACCGAGCCCCGCTCGGTAAGCACTCCTCACGTCGACCTCAATGGTTGGTGTCAACTTGCTAACTGTTTTTGCCAGATGTACGGCAGCAACTCCGACTCCTCTAGTAGAAATCGGCATAGCTATTGCTTCTTTTGCGACAACTTCGCCGACAGAAGGTAATGCTCCTTCAGCATTTGAGCAACCTACAAACAGCTGCTCCCTGATATAAATATCACGGCTAGCGTGGAAATCGTCACCTTTCTTCTCTCTGAAGTTTCCGGACCGTTTCGTTTCTTTTCTCGACTTTCCTTTCTTGACTCCTGATTTCGCCGGCTCCATGTTGTCCAGTAGCTTATACAAAGCACGTTTTATTAACGATAGGGCTTTGTCGGTCAGGGAAATTCGTCCCAACCTAAAAAGCGTGGCCGTTTTTTTTTTTATCTCTATAGATACTGACGACTATGGAGGTAGGCGCGCTAAGTACTATCCTGGGTCTCTTCGAAGCTGGAGAACGAGGACTAGGCGCCAGCAGGAAGACGTCCCACAGGTAGACGTGCCGCAGGTAGACGAAGGTCCGGGGGGCTGCCGAATGGTTGGATGAACTCAGGCCGGGTGCCTGAACCGAAACTTTAGACTCTGGATTTTCCAGTCGTCGAATAAGTTTCTTGTCTCCCGGCTTATCCTTGTCTGATTGTGACCGCAACAGTGCGAAAGCGCAGAGCAGAGGATGTATTAAGGCGCATAAGGCGAATGTGTGCATGTCACAATCAGAACCGGAGCGGGAAAAAGAATGAAACTACACTTAAAGCTAGTAAGCACTATTGAGCAACAAAATAATACGGAACAAAACACCAACTGAAGATACAAAAATGGGTGATACAATTTTTGTCATGTAATGGCCGTATCCAGCATGATTAAGCAAAAAAAGGTAATTGTCAACACTTACCCAATACGGGGTTAACACTGAAGCTAGTTTTTTTCTTTAAAAAAAAAAACAAAATAAAGATAATATGATCAATGCCGTGAATATTTAAAACCACATATGATGACACACGCTAAGTATTATAAATTATACGTAAGGAGCGTGTGAACGTGTATTACGGCTAATATGTCCGATCGACAATGACCGTGCGTCCTGCAAAAGCCGAGTCGTCTTGGATCTTCATAAATTCTTTTTTTTTAATTTAATGTGTATCTACCGCCACTCGGGAAGCGAGTTAGCGAGTTGGAACCGTAATGTAATTACTAGTCGATTTTTCAATATCTTTAAGTAGTTTATTATAGTGTGTACATACTTAGTTATAGCCAGGTTTAGTTTATTTTGTAAATATTATCACCTAAAAACTGTTCTGTTATCTGTTTATTTATTTTAAGTTATTAGGTTGTAAGGTTCCTGTTAATATTTTTGTTGATCAGTGCAAGTCTTTACCGCAGTTTGCTTTGATAATTTTGATATGAACGTTGAGATTTATTATACAACGTTACAGTATGGATCACTGAGAAAGCTTGTTGACATTAACGGCAGCGCTGTGGAACGGCGCCGCCACCGTGTGCGCCGTGCCGCCCTTTCGGCGCGCCGTGCCTACGGACTGCGAGAATTTCATCAGTGTTGTATGGCAGTCAGTGTTTCCACAATGAGGGGAAATTTCCCTTTGGAGGGGAAATTAGGGTCCAGAGGGGAAGAAAAAGGGGAAATCGTGGATAAAGGCTAGCCTAAAATATTACAGAAAATTTCGGAACTAATTTTTGTATAAACTATACCAGTGTCGACATGCAGGTTTTATTATATATCTGGTCAGGCTTTAAGGGGATTACATCGCCCAAATCCAAGTTCAAATTGAAGTTTATAGATTATTCCTTATGTACGATTACCATATAAAAAATGAAGGGGATACTTAAGGACATTACTAATAAATTGTATTGATTACGTTTCTCAAAAAAATATCATAACTCTAGAAAACAAATCTGGTAAATAGGCCTTTTTTTAACATTAACTCCATATTTTCTCGAAAACGGCTCTATATTTATACATTGAATTTATACCAAAATATATGTTACGATAAACTGAAAAACTTGTATTGATTTTTGTTTCTAATTTCATTGAATTAACACCCCGCGCGCAGCACCCCCTGCAATGCCTGTGTAGAGGTCAATTCTTCTCTACTAGTGTTAAGGTAAATTTTTCAAGGTCATTGAGCAATGTAATACCCTTAAATAAGAATGCTAATGTTGAAATTATACTTTATTCATGCTTAGTCTAAAATATTTTGGATTCGTTTGCAGTTGCATTGGCCTGTACAAACTTGAGGTGGGGCATTTCAAACTGATTTTTCATTAGTAGTTTCTGTTCTTTTCAAGCCAGACTTTACGCACAGGATTGATCCAACTGCTGCGTTCATTTCTATCACCGTTGAGCAGAGTTTTACTACTAGTGAATAAACTACAGCAGAATAGTTTTTGAGGGGAAAAAGTCCTGAGAAGGGGAAATCTCAATTAGGCGTTGGGAAAGAAAATCATTAAAGTGGAAACACTGATGGCAGTCAATGTGAGTGTGTACGAGTAGACGGCGCCGGACGAACGCACGTTTTCGTGACGTTGATTTTGTTTTACGAGTATGAAAATAAATTAAGAAATCTTTTTTAAGTTGTTTGTTATTTCTACATTGCGTGTGTTTATGTATGCCAAATAAATATTTTTCTTTCTTTCATAATTACAGTTGATTCTTGATAAGCGTATAAAATGCGCCAAATTCCTCCCGTTTTCATAAAGTAGTATGTATCCGAAATCCTAGTTTTTTCTACTTCTAATAGTTCAAAGGGATAATTTATTTCTTATAAGGATTCAAGGTCTTCTGTAGCTTGGTACAGAAAAAACGCAATAGAGTCGCACCTGGCCGTTGTTTCGATCGCTTTGCAGTGCCGTGTACAAGAGGCCCAAGGGTGACTTTTGCATCGACGAGTTTGTATGTGACTTGTTGCGAAGTTTACAGGCTCCGTACAGTGTGTAAAGCTAGGTGTCGTTCATCTGAATCTCAGTGTTATCGGTTTTAGAGTATTTTAAATGAAAATAATTAATTATTATCTTTTATTTTTAAGACCATGAAGAAGAGTGCAAGGTTTTCAAACGATAAAATTACTAAAAACCATCAACGGTAGCAACGATGGCCATCAAATGCAACAAGCGTTGACAAGTTCTGTTTTGCATTCGTACCCATACAACAGCAGGGATGAGGTGAGGACTTTGATTCAGACGATTCTGTGCAAGATAAAACATATTTACCTCCAAATCCCGTTCAACACAATGACCATGATTCAGATTCAGACATAATACTAAATTTACAACCTGTCGTTCTTCCGAAATCACCGACGCAAAATCATAATCTAAGTTCAGTTGGTCAAAATGACAGTGATTCTGATTCTGTTTCTATTATTCCGAACTCACAAAACATTATGATACCAGAATCGCCAACCAGAGAACAGGATCACTTGACTAAAAGAGGAACTATACGCAAAAGAAAAATATATGAAACCAGCATTGCAGAAAGAAAGAAGACTAGAAAGGAAGAGAAGATATCACAGTAATCAACCTTAAAACTATAAAATATTTATAAACTCTAAATATAATGGAAGCGCTTGTCTATCCTATTAGAGAAATTAAGTATGATATACTTTTACTTACATGAATAAAATATGTTGATGAGTATTTGTATAGTATAAAAATATTGATTTAAAATGGCTAATATATCAACGATTTAGATAATTATGGACATCATCCCTAATTTGTCTAAGAGAGACAAGCGCTTCCATTGTAGTTGCATGTCGCTCTTCGGCAGCAATGCGTCGCGACTCCATCTCATATGCCCAAAGTGGCGGCGGATGAGCCGTCACTGTGAGCTGTAATTAATAAAATAAAATTAAGTTCTGTCTTTTATAAATCAGTGTATTTAAATAACTTAATATTTATACTAACTTTGTCTTCTTGCTCTTGGTCTTCGGATTCTGCGGCTGGCCGTCGGTGGAATGTATTGTTGTGCATGCCCTATAAAGAAAATTTGTTTTTTATTGTTTCTCATTTTTCTTTTCACTAACAACCAGACTAGGAAACTGTACAACTTACAAATATTTTGTCCTGTGCGGTAATCGAACTAGCGACAGGAAGCGCTGCAGCCAATTGCTTAACCACTACGTCTTGCTATGATTTTGCAATTTCCCGTTTACTTTAACTATGGGTAGTATTGATGTGTGCAATCCATAACATACTCATTATCATCTCTTGATATATCCTGAAGCTGCAGCTGAGTCGGTTCTGTTTCAGTGGAGGATGGCATTGCAGTTTCATTCGAAGAAGAGGGTGGTACTGTAAGCTGTCTGGAAGAGGAGGGTAGAAATGTAGGCTGTGTGGAAGGAGAAGGTGGAAAATCAAATGGGATTGGTAGTGGAGATGGATTCTCGTCCTCGAACCATTCTACATCCATTATGGGATCGGGAGACACGGACCGAAGAGCAGAGGACTGAGCGAAGGGTGCTGTACTGGGATTAACAGGTTCTGCATTGTTAAAATGCACAGGGGCTGCAACCTCATCTACTGATGGTATCTGTAGCATGGAGAAAAGATTATAAATACCACACTACAAACAGTAAAAACTAGTCTTGGTTAAATAAATCTACATGTGAAATAATTTAATCATGATATTTATAAGTTACACCTATTCCTACGAATAACATAATGAACAATTATTAAACTAACATTACTAGGTAGACATTCTCCAGATAATCCCTCCAACGCTACTGGACCTAATGAAGCCAGCGCTCTCTTCTCCAGCTTGTTCAGAGGCACAATTTTAAAAGGTCCTCCTCCAGTTGTTCATTAATTACACCTATTCCTATGCATAAAATAATACAATAATGAACAAATAATAAACTAACATTACTAGGGAAATGCACTCCAGGTAATCCCTCTACCGCTACTGGACCTAATAAAGCCAGCACTCTCTTCTCCAGCTCGGTCAGAGGCACAAGTTTATTAGGCCCTCCTCCGGTTGCTGCTGCATTCCTCTTTGAGTCTGCAGCTTTGCCCTTCGTTTTCGCTTTGAAGTCAATCCATTACTAGAAAGAAAAGAAAACTTTTTGTAATAAAAACAAACCTTATAAAAACCTACATTCTTAAAGTGATGAATATTTTTAAGTGGTAAGTACGATCATGTATTCATATGTTTTGCGAGTCTGAGACTTTATAAGTAAGGTCAAAGATACCATGGATAATGTGATAAAATATGCATTAGGTAGGAAATATTTGAACTTGTTAGGAAGTAGGGCGTAAACTCGACTTACCCTTTGCCATTAGTCTGGCGTTTTGGATGCCCCTACTGCAACTGCATTGAGCTGCATTGTTATTGAGTCCCAAGCTTCCCGTGAAACTTGAACAGCCTGTGGCTCTCCCGGAAAACGACCCAATGCAATATCACGATTAGATTCAGCAAACTCCACAAGCAACTCCATTTGCCTTAGAGAAACTCTTCTTCGACCTGGCATCTGAAAGTTAAATATTCTAAATAAATTACCTAATCAAACTTAAGTAGAAACATTTAGTATGTTCATATTTGTCAGTTGTAGTTTAAAAACACTTATTACAATCTTCGGGCGCCGTCGGCTATCTTCGTGAGTGGTCGGGCTGCTTCGCGGGCGACGGCACGCGAACAAGCGGGGCCGCGCGCACACCTCACTTCACTAGCAAGAACGACCGACGACGCACGCGCGTCTTATAAAATTCCTCCTGTAACTTACCTGGATATACGTCAGTTTTACAGTCCACTGCCTTTTATTTAAGTCTAAGTCTAAACCCTAACAACATACTTCTTGACTCCATTACATTTAAACTTATTTGATCAACAAGATCCTCGTATGTTTCACGGTGTTACTTACCTTTTATTTTAGGTTTTTCCAAATTCGAAATGGCGGCAGCTGTGTTTTTTGTTTGTTTTCGAAAAATTAAAATGGAGTAATAGTAATGTCAAAAAGCATTCTTTGCCGCGTAAAATAAAATGTTCTTTAAATTGCAGGAT
The DNA here is from genome assembly GCA_958295575.1 of Leucania comma. Lineage (NCBI taxonomy): Eukaryota > Metazoa > Arthropoda > Insecta > Lepidoptera > Noctuidae > Leucania > Leucania comma. The sequence goes on from OY282484.1 coordinate 3,663,455, forward strand.
CTTAATGCGTAAGATGCGATATTCAACTTAGCTGTATAATAGTCGATAAAAACTAGAGCCGAGACAGTATACACCGTTAATTTTTGTTAGCCACCACTTATCCACCGTAGTTTGATAGACACTTGTTGTGATACGTAATAGCAAAGTTATGAAACTATCTGGTCCTGGGCTTTTATCTGATTTTAAATTATCTATTTGTTTTAGGATATCTATTTGTTATCTGTTTTTGTTTTTCCGTTTCACAAAAAAATTGTATATGTTTTTTTGTTGATCTTGTTCCGTGTTGCCCACTGAGTCTGGTATAGAACTAAAAAGGCTTGTGTAGAAGCCTGTGGCTTATAGAGATCTCCTCAACATGTTTTTGTTATCCTCTGACCCAATAATTAGTAATTACAGGGATCCTCATTTAAAGAATGTTAGATCTCTATTTCACCTGAGATCACAGCTTATTTAGTCGAGTCCAAATGTAGTACTCCTAACAAAACCCAGCAACAAGTGCTGACGGACCCGGAATCAGATTCTTCATATCAGTATTCAGAATCGGATGATGATGTATAATAATGCCAAATAAAACAGAGTGTAAAAACTAGCGAGTCGGAAAATCTTTATCTTAATTATAGTTGTAATGTCTATTTTTACTGTACAAATTAAATATGTATTTATATATATAGCAATACAACGTTTTCTTTAAAAATACTTGTTTAATTTATTTTTTAATTGGCTTCAGAATTGCGCATTTGGCAGCGTCGCCTGAGAAATATACAAATCTGTTAATACTTTCAAGTTCCAATCCGTATTTCTCCAAAGTCCTATAACGTTGGTTCTATGATTGAATTTAATTTTGATTTGCAAACGACAGTTTTATTTTAAAATCTTTAACTGTCTGTCACTAAGTGTCGAGTAAGTGTCCGCCACTCGTAACTTTGCATAACTGTTGACCCTATATCATTAAGCATATCTGCATATATTTCTACCGCAACAATTAATCGTTTCGTTGTATTTTCCTTATCATCTAAAACAGGTATTAACGTACACACCGTTTTGCATATCAAATTCCATCGTTTCAGATTTTATTTTTACCAGACAAGGTACACAATTGTGATATTTCTGAAAATAAAGTAGAAATCTTTTTGTACGTGGTATTAATTAACTCTACACGTTGTTTCGATTCCTTAGTTTTACTTTTACTATACAATATCTCGGCCTCTTGCAACATATCTGACGAACCTGAACATTTATATCTACTTTGGCCTTTTTTATAAGATTTTCCGAATCCCTAATAAATTTTCATAAAATTCTATTAAATTGTCAGCCATAATATAAGAAAGCATTATTTTATTTATTCTAACTGCAGGTACTTTTATTAAATGCTCCGATAACAAAATGCTGAGTCGGAATTCTATATACTGTGGTACCATGACTCACAATCTATTTATAGAGCTTAAAATTACTTAATTACAAAAAAAAACTTGAAACTAGGTTTGTCAATATACTTATGCGTAAAATAAAATAAACTTTCACGCAAACGCACCTTCTTTTTTAGTAACTTACTTTTTAACACTTAATGTTCTCACGAATCTTCTTTTTCACTGCACTCAAACTTCTTCACTATGAGCTTGGTCTCTCTTTCCAGATAAACGATGCCGCATCCTTCTAAATAAATGCTGAATCCACTTGCTGGTTTATACACTTCTTATAATGTTTAACTCTGTGCACCGAGGCACACAGGAATCCGCCTGCACCAGATAGCTCGCAAGCTCAGTTTCCGGAATGCGTGTGGCAGGATCGTCATGAAATATGGAGGCAAAAGGAAATACGTCTGGTCTAGACAAGCACTTATTAACAACTGCTTAAAGGGTTTTTTTTATGGTAGGTAAAATCATCCAATGACAAATCCCGCCCTTGGGTGGAGCGGGAAGTATAGTGTCAGACTCTTACTGACTAAAAACCTACCCCGTTCCTTCGTTGCCTATAGTGCCGGGGCTGAGCCTTCCTCTCAGAAAACGGCCCTTGACCCCAGCAGGCTTCGACCCTGCCTGCCTGCAATCAGCAGGCTGGGCCTCTTCGGTGTGCTGACAGCTCCTTGAGGCGCGCGGGAACAGAACGCGCCGCCGACGACTTGGGCTCGGTCCGGTCGGTTACCAGACAATCGGACAGCGTGCTACCCATTGCACGCCGTCCGCAAGCCCGCGCCTACGGTGGCCGGAAATCGGGATCAGAATCCCGGCGGCGGCTGGGGCGAGCGCCCCGTTGTCTCTGCTTGATGCGGTCGGCCTCCTCCTTTGCTAGCATTACTGCTTCGCAGAAGGAGGCGACCGCCTGCCATCCCTAACTGCTTAAAGGGTTACAATGTTGCTTACAGTACATTTATTTATCCACTTCAGATGGATAGACTTCCTTTCACGTTTAAAGCTTGAATGAAGATAAAAATTTGGTTTGTAAATAAATTGCTGTTAAATCTGAATAATCTCTAAATAAATTACTGTGACTGAGGTTTTTTTTCTCTTGTAAAAAAAGCTTAGTTTCAACTGAATCTGCTGTACTCGGCACTCCTAAGCTTTCCAGAGCCATTAGCATAGGCTTGTAGGTTTCAGGTAACCCAGTCAAGAGTAGGGCACCAAGCCATTTATCATTGACGTTGAACAAAATGTTTCTTAATTTTTGTGCTGTCGAAATAATTTTATTCACATACCCCCGATTTCTGATTTAAGCATTTGAAGTTGAGAATTACTCAAACGAGAAAGAGATAATATCTTCTGTATTTACTTGTTCAACGTTAAATTTTTCGGTGTTGCTGGATTGCATTATAAGATCAATATATTGTTGATGCGTGAACACACGATCTTCGCGTCTAATTTTCCTTTTCACGACTGAAAAATTTCTGTCACAATCATTAAAAGAGTGGCCGCGCACTGGAAAATATAGATGGATCATCATATTTCTTTGTACGGATAATGCCATCAAAAATCTTATAACAGTATTGTTTTTATTTTGTCCGGGGCACCCATCACAAAAAAGATGAAGATCAGTTACTGATTGTGAAACAAACTTATTGACGTAATCGTTTAAAAATGTTGATACTTCATTAGGGCCTTTCAATGCTTGTCCTTCATGATAAGAATAAAATGTTCCTTTGCCAGTTTTCATGTTATGAATGCAGAATTCATAGACCCACAGCTGTCTATAATAAAAAATTTCTTGTACAGGCAATGTAGGTAAAGGCAAGTTCTGCATGTAGTCGACGGATAAACCTAAAACTGTTTCGTCATTGGCACATTTTTCTTCAATTTCTTTAACTTTCTTATAAAATTTGCTTGCACGACGCTTGTGTACTAATAATTCTGCAGTTGCTGTTCGTTTAGCGCCGTCGTTTAAATGGGGATCTTTTATTTTAACATTTAATTCTTCACATTTACTGCAAACGTCGATTTGTGGTCTGCCAAATGATAACTCGAAATTCAAATTAAAATATTGCCGAAAGAACTGATAGTTAACTTTGCCTCTTATTTCAGGATTCCTATTCAAAAACATTTCATGTAATTTTTTAATATTTAATGACGATGATAAATATTGCTTCTTAACGTCGTTTGAATAATGAATTTCTTTCTTGTCAAGAGACTCTATGAAGTTGTGAATTTCGAAGGAATATTCCCCAGAAATTACATTACTTCTTGAACCAAGTGCTTTGCCTCTCAGATCTTGTGGTATTTTATTCTCCTTTTTTAGTTCTGTTAGACGTCTGCATCTCTTAACCGTTATTCCATGTAAACTTATGAAAGCAGATTTACATACTTTTTTTTTACGTGTACTAATTTCCATATAATATTTACAAGATATCGTTTTACCAGCCACTTTTATTTGCAGCGCCAAGACTTCCTTCAGGTGCTCCTTCGAGAAAATTATCTTTGTAATGAACGCGTGGAAACACGAAAAGTGGAGGAATGGTATTTCCACTGGCAGATATAATGCCACCAAAAGTAACGAGCTCGCCTCTTTCAGCTGATACAATTTGTCCGACTTGTTTTTGATATCTTGGAGCCAAGACTTTGGAAGTATCTAGAACAGTAGATACACAGGTGATTCGTCGAAATTATAGATTCTGTCAGCAGTTAATGGATGTCGCTCCAACACTGTCTTCAAGTTGGTATAAAACTCGGTAACCGAAGTTTTGTTAAACGCAAAAGATCTGGCAGCGCTTGTATTTTCGGGTTTGCGTAAACTGAGTTCCGGGTTTCTTCTGCAAAAACCATACATCCATTCTTTACCAGCCATCTTATTTTCTTCCCACTTTGCTGGATATTTCAAACACAAAGTTTTGGCATACTCATATGCTAGTTTTCTTGCTTGAATCGTCGTAAGTCCATAATGCATCTTACAACATTTGATAATATAATCATTTAGCAGTTTTTCTTCTTCTTTTCAAGAAACACATCCTCAATCCAATCTCGCACTTCCTCACCTCTACTGGGCCGTGACGGCTGGATTCTAAACTCTCCGTATACCGCCCATGTGGCGTATACGAGATACAGAATATTGTCCAGCTCGTCTTTCTTGCCGCGGAAGTGCCTTATCAATTTGTGAAATATCTCACTATCCCTCCGATGGAATTTGAGAAAATCGACAAGTGTTTGAACGCGCACCGGATCAAGCCACTGCGAGAAATGGTTAGCGTCGTCCAGAAGTGCGCACGTTCGTCTCACTTTGTCGAAGTTCTTCAAAATCGTCTTATGTTTCTCGAGCTCGTCGCTGAGTTGCCTTTCGTACGTCCTCCAGTTGTTCAGAGATACGTGGTCCCGGTATCTCCTATTCGCCTCCTTCCAATAATCAGCTTGGAGTTTGAGATCCCAAACGTAGTCGGGAATATATCGGAGTCGTACTTTTTCGAGGTCCGCTTTCGATACCTTGCGTGTGAAAGCAAGCGTAAAAACAACCTCGTACTCCTCGTCCGAGATCTTCCCGACGATATTGTATGGCGATAACTCCGTAACTTGTGCCATCGTTAAGGCTAAGTAAACTTTGCTGATTAAAAAAAAAAAGCGACGTGACGTGTGAACACTCCAAAGGTTAACAGAAGACTGCGTGAACCGATAGGAATCGCTCGCGCTTATATACGGTACGAGCGGTCGGATGTAGTGCTAGTTTTACCCCCTCCCCTACGGAACAATTAACGCGGGCCGCGCAGGTAGAAACATTGCTTCTTGGAAAGGATTTGTTATATATTGTTGTCTTATTATTAGGGTGTTGTGGTGTCATTCTTTTGCTGAACAACTTTAAATCGAATTTCTTTAAAACTTTTACCGTAAACTTTATTAATTATTTGGCTCATAACTCCCGATCCAGACGTCCGATTCGGCCCATCTATGCTTCATTGAATAGGACTCCGTGCCCGCTATGCGTGTGCACCCTTTAAAATGAGCCTTCCATGGGGAATTTTTACACCCGACAGGAAAAAACCGTCCGAGAGAACAATTTCTTAGTACTGTTTCTGACTCTGCTTAAACCAGCAACTACTGAAGTATTGTTTTCGGGTAACAGCTCATTTATCACTGATAAACGGTGATCATAGAGTGTCACTTTCGGTTTTCCAGAATATTTGTTATAGAGAAGTTGAAAGGTATGGATCGCTAACTTCAGATACCAAGGAAGTAGATATTTTTCTTTCACATGGATAATATGCGAGCAACTGACATAAACTCATTGTATTTTGCAATAGCTTCTGGCTTTTCACTGATCTGGCCACGTTTATTGGCAACTGGCACTCTTCTGTCTTCGTATTCTGTTGTGATGTATACATCACTGGGCGTTTGTCTTTCCACTTTCCGATGTGTACACTCTCTTGAAAACGTGATATACTTTCACTTTTTTTTTTGTGTTTTTTGATATACATCCTTTGGATTTTCCCTCAAATCTTTTCGCAAGGTTCCAGTGCAGTATGTTTTGTTTTCTAAAAGAAGCTTTGCCAAGTGGAAGCTATTGTAATAGTTATCCATAAACAATGAGTGGCCGTTCTGAAGATGCTTTTCCATCAATTGCATCACTACTTTTTCCGCGTGCCCTTTTCCTCCCACTTCAATATCGTGGCTCCCTGCATAAACATGAAATTTGAGAATGAGACCATCTGGTTCAGTCAGCATGTATAGTTTCACTCCATACTTATGTCTTTTATTTTTGATTTACTGTCTAAATTTAAGTCGCCCTCTCCATAGCACCATACTCTCGTCCAAAGACAACTGTTTCGCAGGATAATAGCAGATATCCATTTTTTGATTGAAATAGTCAACCACGTGGCGCATTTTGTACAGTGGTTGTTTCATTCACTGACTTTGAGCTGAAGTGGAGATGTCGCAGTAAGATAGATGAAGCCGTAATATAGTTATATCCCTAGGGATATAATTATATACCGTAACATAGTTATACGAAAGCGATTCTTTACTATCTCACTAGGAATATAGTTATAAAACGGTCCAAGTTTAGTGATATACTTATATTACTACATTAAGTATAAATATATTAGGGCTTGTCTCAAAAAAGTCATATTTTTATAGTTCGATGATAAGAGCAGTTTTTTTGGTACTGTAAAAATCGTATTCCAATCGACCAATTAGTAGAATTATTATCTTGTAGCCAAGCCTGTAACATGTTCTCCACATCTTGGTTCGCTCGCTCCACAAATCCTTGACACGCTGGATGTCTAGGTCTTCCGTTAATTATTTTACAACTTGGCTACATTTGAACCAATTCCTTTATAATTGACGCTGTGAATTCTCGGCCGTTATCACTCTGAAGTATCTCAGGGCACCCAATATCCAAAAAAAAAATTCAATAATTCCAATGCGACCTCTGCGGCGCGCTTGGAGGTTAAAGGTCGAAGAAACGTAAACTTTGTTGTGTGGTCTTGGTAATGAAGTATCCATTTATGTTCTCTGTCTGGAGTTGACTGTAGGTCTATTAAATCTACTTGCCATCGATTGTTAAATGAGTTCGAAATTATAGGTCGGACTACATAATACTATATACATACTGCCGTCATAATAAAGAAGGCCGTAACTGACATTTTTGTCAAAAATTAGTTGGTCTTACACACAAAGCTGTAACTCGTATTAGACCAGAGATATCTTAAAGATTTTAGCCGTAACTACGACACAAATTCTGGTTTTTGAATCTGAAAAGCCGTAATTACAAAATAACGGCCTTTTTTGTTAATATTTTCGTATTGCTAGTCAGGAAGGCCGCAATTAACAATTAGGGCTTTTTTTTAACTAAGCAAAACTTTAAATATACTACAAAAAAAGCCCTAACTTCACAATAAGGGCTTTGCATATAAGTATTTTGAAGGGATAAGCGCGCGGGAGTGGGACCGGGGAGAGTATATTTGAATGAATCCGCGTCGCTCAGTTGCTAGCTAAGAGGCCACGCGAGGAGTGTAGTGTATGTGTGCGGCTAAGGGACGACGCGGCAGCCGTTTTTCTCAAGAAATATTATTGATATCTTGGTAAGTATTGTTTGTTTACGTTACATTATAATGCGAGAATAGTAACTACCTGTCAAATAATATAAATTACGTATATTGATTCGTTGATTAGCTAATTTTTTGGTAGGTCCGTTCTCACGTGGTTTTATGTCTAAACTGAGTGTTCGAATGAACGATATAATTCACTTTCAACTAGTTTTAGTATGAGACAGACCCAAATCCAAAACAAAAACTACACACTGTACACGGCACGGTTTTACGTCGTACGTAGCCACGGTCAATTAGCCGTTCGTAGGCACGGCGCGCAGTGTTGTATTGTAGCGTTTGCGGGTTAGCTATCCAATACAAGATAAATAATACGCAACACTATCTACAACAATAAATTTATTAATTAGGGTCGCATGAACGCCTGGGTATATGGCGAATAGTTTGAATCAGGGGATTCGAAACATCAACATCATGAGAGTAGCCAGATAGGGGGTTAGGTCTGTTAAACAACCCCTGTTGACGCGCAAGCCTTGCTTCAACTAAACCGAGCCCCACTCGGTAAGCACTCCTCACGTCGACCTCAATGGTTGGTGTCAACTTGCTAACTGTTTTTGCCAGATGTACGGCAGCAACTCCGACTCCTCTAGTAGAAATCGGCATAGCTATTGCTTCTTCTGCGACAGAAGGTAATACTCCTTCAGCATTTGAGCAACCTACAAACAGCTGCTCCCTGATATAAATATCACGGCTAGCGTGGAAATCGTCACCTTTCTTCTCTCTGAAGTTTCCGGACCGTTTCGTTTCTTTTCTCGACTTTCCTTTCTTGACTCCTGATTTCGCCGGCTCCATGTTGTCCAGTAGCTTATACAAAGCACGTTTTATTAACGATAGGGCTTTGTCGGTCAGGGAAATTCGTCCCAACCTAAAAAGCGTGGCCGTTTTTTTTTTTATCTCTATAGATACTGACGACTATGGAGGTAGGCGCGCTAAGTACTATCCTGGGTCTCTTCGAAGCTGGAGAACGAGGACTAGGCGCCAGCAGGAAGACGTCCCACAGGTAGACGTGCCGCAGGTAGACGAAGGTCCGGGGGGCTGCCGAATGGTTGGATGAACTCAGGCCGGGTGCCTGAACCGGAACTTTGGACTCTGGATTTTCCAGTCGTCGAATAAGTTTCTTGTCTCCCGGCTTATCCTTGTCTGATTGTGACCGCAACAGTGCGAAAGCGCAGAGCAGAGGATGTATTAAGGCGCATAAGGCGAATGTGTGCATGTCACAATCAGAACCGGAGCGGGAAAAAGAATGAAACTACACTTAAAGCTAGTAAGCACTATTGAGCAACAAAATAATACGGAACAAAACACCAACTGAAGATACAAAAATGGGTGATACAATTTTTGTCATGTAATGGCCGTATCCAGCATGATTAAGCAAAAAAAGATAATTGTCAACACTTACCCAATACGGGGTTAACACTGAAGCTAGTTTTTTTTCTTTAAAAAAAAAAAAACAAAATAAAGATAATATGATCAATGCCGTGAATATTTAAAACCACGTATGATGACACACGCTATGTATTATAAATTATACGTAAGGAGCGTGTGAACGTGTATTACGGCTGATATGTCCGATAGACAATGACCGTGCGTCCTGCAAAAGCCGAGTCGTCTTGGATCTTCATAAATTCTTTTTTTTTTTAATTTAATGTTGTATCTACCGCCACTCGGGAAGCGAGTTAGCGAGTTGGAACCGTAATGTATTACTAGTCGATTTTTCAATATCTTTAAGTAGTTTATTATAGTGTGTACAAACTTAGTTATAGCCAGGTTTAGTTTATTTTATAAATATTATCACCTAAAAACTGTTCTGTTATCTGTTTGTTATTTATTTTAAGTTATTAGGTTGTAAGGTTCCTGTTAATATTTTTGTTGATCAGTGCAAGTCTTTACCGCAGTTTGCTTTGATAATTTTGATAGGAACGTTTAGATTTATTATACAACGTTACAGTATGGATCACTGAGAGAGCTTGTTGACATTAACGGCAGCGCTACGGAACGGCGCCGCCACCGTGTGCGCCGTGCCGCCCCCTCGGCGCGCCGTGCCTACGGACTGCGAGAATTTCATCAGTGTTGTATGGCAGTCAGTGTTTCCACAATGAGGGGAAATTTCCCTTTGGAGGGGAAATTAGGGTCCAGAGGGGAAGAAAAAGGGGAAATCATGGATAAAGGCTAGCCTAAAATATTACAGAACATTTCGGAACTAATTTTTGTATAAACTATACCAGTGTCGACACCAGTGCAGGTTTTATTATATATCTGGTCCTGCTATAAATAAGAATGCTAATGTTAAAATTATACTTTATTCATGCTTAGTCATATTTTGAATTCGTTTGCAGTTGCATTGGCCTGTACAAACTTGAGGTGGGGCATTTCAAACTGATTTTTCATCAGTAGTTTCTGTTCTTTTCAAGCCGACTTTACGCACAGGATTGATCCAACTGATGCGTTCATTTCTATCACCGTGAGCAGAGTTTTACTACTAGTGAATAAACTACAGCAGAATAGTTTTTGAGGGGAAAAAAGTCCTGTGAAGGGGAAATCTCAATTAGGCGTTGGGAAAGAAAATCATTAAACTGGAAACACTGATGGCAGTCAATGCGAATGTGTAGACGGCACCGGACGAAGGCACGTTTTCGTGACGTTGATTTTGTTTTACGAGAATGAAAATAAATTGAGAAATCTTTTTTAAGTTGTTTGTTATTTCCACATTGCGTGTGTTTATGTATGCCAAATAAATATTTTTCTTTCTTTCATAATTACAGTTGATTCTTGATAAGCGTATAAAATGCGCCAAATTCCTCCCGTTTTCATAAAGTAGTATGTATCCGAAATCCTAGTTTTTTCTACTTCTAATAGTTCAAAGGGATAATTTATTTCTTATAAGGATTCAAGGTCTTCTGTAGCTTGGTACAGAAAAAACGCAATAGAGTCGCACCTGGCCGTTGTTTCGACCGGTAGCTTTGCCGTGCCGTGTACAAGAGGCCCAAGGGTGACTTTTGCATCGACGAGTTTGTATGTGACTTGTTGCGAAGTTTACAGGCTCCGTACAGTGTGTAAAGCTAGGTGTCGTTCATCTGAATCTCAGTGTTATCGGTTTTAGAGTATTTTAAATGAAAATAATTAATTATTATCTTTTATTTAAGACCATGAAGAAGAGTGCAAGGTTTTCAATTGTCCAACCTTTATAATAAAACCAACCTGTCGTTCTTCCCAAATCACCAACGCAAAATCATAATCTAAGGTTCAGTTGGTTAAAATGACAGTGATTCTGATTCTGTTTCTATCATTCCGAATTCACAAAACATCATGATACCAGAATCGCCAACCCGAGAACAGGATCACTTGACTAAAAGAGGAACTATACGCAAAAGAAAAATATATGAAACCAGCATTGCAGAAAGAAAGAAGACTAGAAAGGAAGAGAAGATATCACAGTAATCAACCTTAAAACTATAAAATATTTATAAACTCTAAATATAATGGAAGCGCTTGTCTCTCCTATTAGAAAAATTAAGTATGATATACTTTTATTTATATGAATAAAATATGTTGATGAGTACTTGTATAGTATGAAAATATTGATTTAAAATAGCTAATATATCAACGATTTAGGTAATTATGGGCATCATCCCTAATTTGTCTAAGAGAGACAAGCGCTTCCATTGTAGTTGCATGTCGCTCTTCGGCAGCAATGCGTCGCGACTCCATCTCATATGCCCTAAGTGGCGGCGGATGAGCCGTCACTGTGAGCTGTAATTAATAAAATAAAATTAAGTTCTGTCTTTTATAAATCAGTGTATTTAAATAACTTAATATTTATACTAACTTTGTCTTCTTGCTCTTGGTCTTCGGATTCTGCGGCTGGCCGTCGGTGGAGTGTATTGTTGTGCATGCCCTATAAAGAAAATTTGTTTTTTATTGTTCCTCATTTTTCTTTTCACTAACAACCAGACTAGGAAACTGTACAACTTACAAATATTTTTTCCTGTGCGGTAATCGAACTAGCGACAGGAAGCGCTGCAGCCAATTGCTTAACCACTACGTCTTGCTATGATTTTGCAATTTACCGTTTACTTTAACTATGGGTAGTATTGATGTGTGCAATCCATAATATACTCACTATCATCTCTTGATATATCCTGAAGCTGTAGCTGAGTCGGTTCTGTTTCAGTGGAGGATGGCATTGCAGTTTCATTCGAAGAAGAGGGTGGTACTGTAAGCTGTCTGGAAGAGGAGGGTGGAAATGTAGGCTGTGTGGAAGAAGAAGGTGGAAAATCAAATGGGATTGGTAGTGGAGATGGATTCTCGTCCTCGAACCATTCTACATCCATTATGGGATCGGGAGACACGGACCGAAGAGCAGAGGACTGAGCGAAGGGTGCTGTACTGGGATTAACAGGTTCTGCATTGTTAAAATGCACAGGGGCTGCAACCTCATCTACTGATGGTATCTGTAGCACGAAGAAAAGATCATAAATACCACACTACAAACAGTAAAAACTACATAGTCTTGGTTAAATAAATCTACATGTGAAATAATTTAATCATGATATTTATAAGTTACACCTATTCCTACAAATAACATAATGAACAATTATTAAACTAACATTACTAGGTAGACATTCTCCAGATAATTCCTCCAACGCTTCTGGACCTAATGAAGCCAGCGCTCTCTTCTCCAGCTTGTTCAGAGGCACAATTTTAATAGGTCCTCCTCCAGTTGTTCATTAATTACACCTATTCCTATGCATAAAATAATACAATAATGAACAAATAATAAACTAACATTACTAGGGAGGCGCACTCCAGGTAATCCCTCTACCGCTACTGGACCTAATAAAGCCAGCACTCTCTTCTCCAGCTCGGTCAGAGGCACAAGTTTATTAGGCCCTCCTCCGGTTACTGCTGCATTCCTCCTTGAGTCTGCAGCTTTGCCTTTCGTTTTCGCTTTGAAGTCAATCCATTACTAGAAAGAAAAGAAAAATCTTTTTGTAATAAAAACAAACCTTATAAAAACCTACATTCTTAAAGTGATGAATATTTTTAAGTGGTAAGTACGAGCATGTATTCATATGTTTTGCGAGTCTGAGACTTTATAAGTAAGGTCAAAGATACCATGGATAATGTGATAAAATATGCATTAGGTAGGAAATATTTGAACTTGTTAGGAAGTAGCCCTACTAGACTAATGGCAAAGGGTAAATCGAGTTTACGCCCGTAAACTCGATTTACCCTTTGCCATTAGTCTGGCGTTTTGGATGCCCCTACTGCAACTGCATTGAGCTGCATTGTTATTGAGTTCCAAGCTTCCCGTGAAACTTGAACAGCCTGTGGCTCTCCCGGAAAACGACCCAATGCAATATCACGATTAGATTCAGCAAACTCCACAAGCAACTCCATTTGCCTCAGAGAAACTCTTCTTCGACCTGGCATCTGAAAGTTAAATATTCTAAATAAATTACCTAATCAAACTTAAGTAGAAACATTTAGTATGTTCATATTTGTCAGTTCTAGTTTAAAAACACTTATTACAATGTTCGGGCGCCGTCGGCTATCTTCGTGAGTGGTCGGGCTGCTTCGCGGGCGACGGCACGCGAACAAGCGGGGCCGCGCGCACACCTCACTTCACTAGCAAGAACGACCGACGACGCACGCGCGTCTTATAAAATTCCTCCTGTAACTTACCTGGATATACGTCAGTTTTACAGTCCACTGCCTTTTATTTAAGTCTAAGTCTAAACCCTAACAACATACTTCTTGACTCCATTACATTTTAACTTATTTGATCAACAAGATTCTTGTATGTTTCACGGTGTTACTTACCTTTTATTTTAGGTTTTACCAAATTCGAAATGGCGGCAGCTGTGTTTTTTGTTTGTTTTCGAAAAATTAAAATGGAGTAATAGTAATGTCAAAAAGCATTCTTTGCCGCGTAAAATAAAATGTTCTTTAAATTGCAGGATCTTAATGCGTAAGATGCGATATTCTTAGCTGTATAATAGTCGATAAAAACTGGAGCTGGGACAGTATACACCGTTAATTTTTGTTAGCCACCACTTATCCACCGTAGTTTGATAGACACTTGTTGTGATACGTAATAGCACAGTTATGAAACTATCTGGTCCTGGGCTTTTATCTGATTTTAAATTATCTATTTGTTTTAGGATATCTATTTGAAATGTTTTTGTTTTTCCGTTTCACAAAAAAATTGTATATGTTTTTTTGTTGATCTTGTTCCGTGTTGTCCACTGAGTCTGGTATAGAACTAAAAAGGCTTGTGTAGAAGCCTGTGGCTAATAGAGATCTCCTCAACATGTTTTTGTTATCCTCTGACCCAATAATTAGTAATTACAGGGAACCTCCTTTAAAGAATGTTAGATCTATTTCACCTGAGATCACAGTTTATTTAGTCGAGTCCAAATGTAGTACTCCTAACAAAACCCAGCAACAGGTGCTGACGAACCCGGAATCAGATTCTTCATATCAGTATTCAGAATCGGATGATGATGTATAATAATGCCAAATAAAATAGAGTGTAAAAACTAGCGAGTCGGAAAATCTTTATCTTAATTATAGTTGTAATGTCTATTTTTACTGTACAAATTAAATATGTATATATATATATATAGCAATACAACGTTTCCTTTAAAAATACTTGTTTAATTTATTTTTTAATTGGCTTCGGAATTGCGCATTTGGCAGCGTCACCCTCAGCCTGAGAAATATACAAATCTATTAATACTTCCAAGTTCCAATCCGTATTTCTCCAAAGTCCTATAACGTTGGTTCTATGATTGAATTTAATTTTGATTTGCAAACGACAGTTTTATTTTAAAATCTTTAACTGTCTGTCACTAAGTGTCGAGTAAGTGTCCGCCACTCGTAACTGTTGACCTATATCATTAAGCATATCTGCATATATTTCTACCGCAACAATTAATCGTTTCGTTGTATTTTCCTTATCATCTAAAACAGGTATTAACGTACACACCGTTTTGTATATCAAATTCCATCGTTTCAGATTTTATTTTTACCAGACAAGGTATACAATTGTGATATTTCTGAAAATAAAGTAGAAATCTTTTTGTACGTGGTATTAATTAACTCTACTCGTTGTTTCGATTCCTTAGTTTTACTTTTACTATACAATATCTCGGCCTCTTGCAACATATCTGACGAACCTGAACATTTATATTTACTTTTTTTTTATATTTTATTATCTACTTTGGCCTTTTTTATAAGATTTTCCGAATCCCTAATAAATTTTCATAAAATTCTATTAAATTGTCAGCCATAATATATGAAAGCATTATTTTATTTATTCTTACTGGAGGTACTTTTATTAAATGCTCCGATAGCAAAATGCTGAGTCGGAATTCTATATACTGTGGTACCATGACTCACAATCTATTTATAGAGCTTAAAATTACTTAATTACAAAAAAAAACTTGAAACTAGGTTTGTCAATATACTTACGCGTAAAATAAAATAAACTTTCACGCAAACGCACCTTCTTTTTTAGTAACTTACTTTTTAACACTTAATGCTCTCACGAATCTTCTTTTTCACTGCACTCAAACTTCTTCACTATGAGCTTGGTCTCTCTTTCCAGATAAATGATGCCGCATCCTTCTAAATAAATGCTGAATCCACTTGCTGGTTTATACACTTCTTATAATGTTTATAACTCTTTGCACCGAGGCACACAGGAATCCGCCTGCACCAGATAGCTCGCAAGCTCAGTTTCCGGAATGCGTGTGGCAGGATCGTCATGAAATATGGAGGCAAAAGGAAATACGTCTGGTCTAGACAAGCACTTATTAACAACTGCTTAAAGGGTTTATTTTTTATGGTAGGTAAAATCATCCAATGACAAATCCCGCCCTTGGGTGGAGCGGGAAGTAGTGTCAGACTCTTACTGACTAAAAACCTACCCCGTTCCTTCGTTGCCTATAGTGCCGGGGCTGAGCCTTCCTCTCAGAAAACGGCCCTTGACCCCAGCAGGCTTCGGCCCTGCCTGCCTGCAGTTAGCAGGCTGGGCCTCTTCGGTGTGCTGACAGCTCCTTGAGGCGCGCGGGAACAGAACGCGCCGCCGACGACTTGGGCTCGGTCCGGTCGGTTACCAGACAATCGGACAGCGTGCTACCCATTGCACGCCGTCCGCAAGCCCGCGCCTACGGTGGCCGGAAATCGGGATCAGAATCCCGGCGGCGGCTGGGGCGAGCGCCCCGTTGTCTCTGCTTGATGCGGTCGGCCTCCTCCTTTGCTAGCATTACTGCTTCGCAGAAGGAGGCGACCGCCTGCCATCCCTAACTGGTTAAAGGGTTACAATGTTGCTTACAGTACATTTATTTATCCACTTCAGATGGATAGACTTCCTTTCACGTTTAAAGCTTGAATGAAGATAAAAATTTGGTTTGTAAATAAATTGCTGTTAAATCTGAATAATCTCTAAATAAATTACTGTGACTGAGGTTTTTTTTCTCTTGTAAAAAAAGCTTAGTTTCAACTGAATCTGCTGTACTCGGCACTCCTAAGCTTTCCAGAGCCATTAGCATAGGCTTGTAGGTTTCAGGTAACCCAGTCAAGAGTAGGGCACCAAGCCATTTATCATTGACGTTGAACAAAATGTTTCTTAATTTTTGTGCTGTTGAAATAATTTTATTCACATACCCCCGATTTCTGATTTAAGCATTTGAAGTTGAGAATTACTCAAACTCTACTTTAGCCTGCAAACCTGTCAAAATTTGGCATTTAAGTATGGTTTGAGTTGTTCTTAAAAAATACTCAATTCAGAAACCCGCCATTAGTCTTCGATGTTGTGACAACTTTCCAATGTTGTGATTAATAATTCAACACGACGAGTTATTTACCCAAAAATTCTTTGGCTGTTTTTCTTCTTGCATATGAATGTGATTTATCGGCTTAACTAATAATATTATTTTTGCCTTCGATTTCAGGTGCAACTTTAGGTTCACACCGTCATTATTTACAATACAGCACCAAAAGTCCTCGTGCTGGAGATACGTCTGAACAGAGAAATTGTAAGAATTATAGTTATCACGTCCAACTAGATTTTCAATAAGTGTCATTGCATTACTTTTCGTTGTCATTTTCATTCGTATAAATAAATTATGGGCCGTAGCGCGGTTGTAGCGCAGCAGTCACACGTTTTCTTTATATGGAATAACAAAGCAGCGTGCTGGCAGCGCTGCTACCGCGTTGACGTCGTGCTTCAAAGTTAGGTCATGACAATTGTTTTATCGATTGCTTACACTTTTACTACAAGCAGGACCCATGCCTGGGCCCATAACCTGATGTAATAAAACGAGAAATAACACCTATGTTTTATTATTTGATTTTAAAGATTTACAGCAGTGCATATACGAAAAATAAATAAACGAACAGTGTATCAATAAGGTACATATTATATCAACAGGACCTTTAACAATCAAGCACTAATACTTGATTGTTATTTATATCAATTTAAAAAAAGCACTTAATTTCTTCGGGAGATTCATAGTTACAATACTTTACCTCAATCCATAAGCAGTAGCCATAACCCACTTCGCATACTACCGAAAAACTACTTAGATCACATGCCGAGCCTTATGGGCAAATACCGACGCTGTAGACAATGCGCCGTTATAAAAAACAGAAAAGAAACAAGGTACACCTTTAAAATATGCAAGGTCTATTTGAGTGCTGCTCCATGTTTCGAAAAATATCACTCGTAAATAATCAGGTACTTAATTTACAACATTGCTAATTTAAATAATGGTGATGATATTTTTATACTGATATGATTTTTTAATATAAAAAATTACATTTTTTTAATACTTTTTGTATTTTCATTATATGTAGGTTTTACAATACAGAATTGTATGAATATTTGTTTACATCAATGTTACTCTATATTTACCAATATTTTGTTGATTTGCTGTGATATTTTAATACTAATTACGTAGGTACATATAAAAACTGTTATTGTAAGTATTATAGTATTGAAGAGTTGTTGATTTTGATGTGATATTTTAAGATTAATTACGTAGGTATGTATTATAAAAACTGTTATTATACGGATTATAATATTGAAGAGTAGTTGATTTTGCTGTGATATTTTAAGACTAATTACGTAGGTACGTATTATAAAAACTGCTATTGTAAGTATTATAGTATTGAAGAGTTTTTGATTTTGCTGTGATATTTTAAGACTAATTTCGTAGGTACGTATTATAAAAACTGTTATTGTACGTATTATAATATTGAAGACTTGTTGATTTTGCTGTGATGTTTTAAGACTAATCATGTATGTATACGTATCTACTCAATTGCAAAGACTGTCGTTTTATAATTTTCAATTTTACGGTATAATATTATTGATGATCGAGTGTTTCGATTATCTGTGACTGTAGTTTCGACGCTGGGGTCGCGCTGGCACAAGGCTGTATCCATAGAGAATAGCATTGTTGGTTGGCTTTTGTCAAGAGTTTATTAATTCTTGTGTTCTAATTTTTGTGAATATTTTACTAAAACAGCCTGACTATTGCAGATTAAGTTACGGTTCCACCGACCACTGCATCGTACGTTTTCTTGTCGGAAATATGTATATACATGTCCTTTTTTTCCATCACGATGAGTCCACGTAAAACTGCGACACTATCTATGTTGTATGAAATGCAGGCACGCACGTTTACGGCATCATAAATTATTTTTCTTCTAACTTTGTTCACATGCGCGTAATAACAACTTTAATGCTATGCTTACCTTACTCGCCAGTGGCGCCAACCGGTGAGCACGAAAACGGCCATTGCCATTAACAGACGCTTTTGATGATGTTTAGGTTTTTTTTTTATAAAAAAATATTTAGTACCTACTTGCGATAATAACACAATTAAAAGACTGATTATATAATTGTTTTTTTTTCGTTCACCAACTAGTTTAGTTGGGTATTTTAGTTTAATTTCAGATGTCACAAAAATCTTAATTGAATGAAATTTATTGCATATTTCACTCGTTCATCATATTTTTCATTTTGATTAGTGTAGGGGATTCCAATAAAAACCAGCAATCTTGATCAGTCTTGTTTATTCTTGCTTCACAAAAAAGGAGAAACTTTCAGGACCGGAGACGACCACGACCGAAAAAACCAGTTTACTATTGTACTACCAAACTTTACCTTAACGAGAACCATGATTTTTACAGGACTTTGAACAATAGTTTTTACTTTCGGTTACACAGTTTTTACATTGTTTCTTATCACTAATTACAATATACCACCTGGATTTTACTTTAAATCACTTCTAGAGGTCTCGAGCTATCTTAAAATATATAATTTGTACTGCTTATGTTGTTAGATAAGAAGATAAGTTTGAATTTACATTTGTCCATGAATAAAGTCATTGTTACAAGAATATTTGAAAAGGCTATAAGAGCGAATCTAATTAGAATACAATCACAATTCTTATTGGTCAGTGCGTCTAATAAACTAGCCTAATTAAACATATAAGTATTTACTTAATTAAGACAAGTAATTAGCTAATATTCACAAATTTAGGCTACCTGCGAAGTACTTACGGTAAATCACATACACTAGTTGCGTATCCGAGTCCCTACGAGCTCTATTAATTATCACTTTAATTTTATAATCACTCTAATCACTTTTTAGTCTCTCTTAATCACTTTAGTCACTTAATTGCACTCGTCGCCAACAATTAGCAACACTAAAAAAGAACAAATACTAGAAAAGTTTTCATCATAGAGTAAAGAAATATAACGGGTAGTTTTCATAATTACAATTTCCGAAATAATAATACAATAGTGTAGTGATAATTATGTCTTCTTCTGAGGATATAGCCAGAACTTCCTCACCAAGTATATTGAGTGACGTAAGTCGTAAAAGGAAGGCATCGTCAAACGAAGAAGTCTGTGCAAAGACGTCGAAAGAAACACAAGTTTCTGCAGAAGATATAACGAGTGCAATAATTTCTCAACGGAGCATATGGGACGCAAATGAATTAAGGTGTGACGTTTCCAATTTAAGTAAGTTACTTTTTTTAAACAAAATTGGACAAAAATAAATAAATATTTATTGTGATTTTTTGTCTTTTGGGTTTAATCTGAAATTTAGTTATTTTTTTATTTTTAGTGCCTTTTTATTTTTGTTTTTTTGATGTCAGTTTAGGTATGGTGACTAGTAAATCAAACGACGGAGTCTAGTAGATACCGTTTATTGTGTTCACTATAACTGTCGCGTAACGAGTGGCACTTCTCGCTGACGCGCATAACATTATATACTTATCATGACCCTACAACATTCCTCCCCTTTGGGAAAAAAAAGAGAAAAAAAAAACTACTAATGACACAAAAATACATAATTTCTTATTAAGTACAACAATAAAATACCAATGACGATGACACAATTCCCTCGTGTTGAATCTAATAACAACATGATAGGCTCAAGTTACAATGCCTGCACCTGGTAGGTCTAAATTACTAAGATACCTACAATACATAGAAATGTTAGCTTATACCGAACTTGTAGACAATATTGCGATAACATGGTTACAAATGATTAATTACATTTACATATAATTAGTTTACACACATTGAAATTTTAGTCTTACAGAATTGACAATGGTTTACGAGCTTATGTTATACTGACACGGATTGAATTTACCTTAGGTACGATTACTCTGTACAGATGACACTTATGCGGACTGAACTGTAGCTGGCTGCTGACCAGCTTTGTCGATCTGGCTTAGTGATATCATAGATTTCATTTCTTTCCTGGCCCACTTTTTCATACCTTTGTTGCACCTCTTGAATATGAAACAGGCTCCGATTATAAGAAGGATTAACATTATGATGGCAATAAGAATACTGTACATTTGCATTTTCTGTTCCATCGAACTTTGACTTGCGTTATTTGCGCCATTTTGCGCTATTATGATTTCTTCCTGCTTGCTGTATGACTTTCCCATGTTTATCAAAAGTAAAATGTATGTGCGTAAAAAAAATATCAGTTGTGTAACGTCTACTATTCCCAAAAAGGTAATACAATATAATTATAAACAATATATTTGTAAAAATAAATAAAATGTAAAAATCTGCTTACTACTATTGGTTCCTAACCTACTTTCGCTGTAAATTATAATACTGTTATTACAGTGTTAGGCGATGAGAAACTATGCTACCTTTGCAAACATTTCCTTTTAATATAAAATGCTATTAAGCTGGTATCGCATCGCTTAGCGTTGTATTCGCTAGGAGCGGATGCCAATTATGATAAAAACCTTACTGGCAACTTTATCACGCGGCCAGAACGTGTAGTGCGGTTAGCGCTAGAATTGCTGAGCGTGACAGCGGGTTCGATTCCCGTCTGCTTGTTTTCCGTTAACCTGTTTGAACTTTCTGTAATATTATCATTTAACTTTGTATCGCTTACAATGTATGCTGGCTTTAACCTATCTATTGTTATACTAGCTTTCCTTCCGGGCAACTGGATGACGTAAACCTTAGACCTTCTTTGTAAAACGCGGTATGGACCGTCTTAAGGAGGCTTCAAAGGTTTGCGTACTGTGTCGTCCCTGACAAATACGTAGTCCACTTTACTTAAATCGGGATGCACAAAACATGAACGAGAGTTGCCATGCGGCTTTGGTACAGGTCTGAGAGATTTTATGTTTTCTCGAATCTGCTCTACTAAGCTATATGGCTCTGAGGGAACGATTTGAGTAGCATCGTAAAAATCCCCGGGAAGCCGTAATGTACGACCAAAAGTCAACTCTGCGGCTGATACGCCACTGTCGCTACGACATGCTGCGCGAAGACCTAACATCACCGTGGGTAATTCGTCGACCCATGACTTATCATGCAAACGTGCCATAAGGGCGGCTTTTAGTGTTCTATGCACCCTCTCTACAGCTCCGTTAGCCTGCGGGTGGTAAGCCGTAGTGCGTATCCTGTTGATACCTAACAATTTTAAAAGTTCCCGGAAAAGCGTACTCTCGAACTGGCGACCTTGGTCGCTCGTAAACTTTACTGGACAGTTGGACACCCATATCGACAGATCCAATCCTTATATAAAATTTTTGCAACGGTTTCGGCGTTCATGTCTTGCATAGGGTAAGCTTCGGGCCATCGTGCACACCGATCAATTATCGTTAAGCAATACTTGAAACCATCTTGTGAAATTGGAAGAGGACCGATTATATCAATATGTACGTGCTGGAAACGATCAACATTGGGAAACTGACCTACATCTGAAATAGTGTGACGACCTATTTTTGAGCGCTGACATTCTAAACATGTTTTTGACCATTCGTTTATATTAATATTCATATTTGGCCAGAAAAACTTTTCAGTAACTAATTTCCGACTCGCGCGTATCCCGGGATGACTAAGATTGTGTATACTATCGAATGCAGCTCGCCTAAACTCTTCCGGTATATACGGCCTCGCCATTTTCGTGGAAATGTCACAATAAATTGGTTTATTACAAGTAGGTAAGTATAATTTCTTTAAAGTAGAACAACTGGTATTATCTGCGTTGTACGCCGTCACGTAGTCATCGGTTTCTTGCAATTCAGCGATTCGGTTGTAATCTATAGCTGTGGGACAGAAAACTGTCTCTACGCGTGACAAGGTGTCAGCTACCATGTTGCTATGCCCACTTATATGACGTATATCGGTTGTGAATTCGCTGATGTATAATAAATATCTAATTCTGCGAGGTGTTTCGTCAGACGATTTTCCCAATATTGAAAAAGCGTATGTTATCGGTTTATGGTCGGTATACACGGTGATCCTACTTCCTTCAAATAGTTTTCTAAAATGCTTTATCGCCATGTATATAGCCAATAGTTCACGGTCATAAGCAGAGTATTTTTGTTGGGCAGTAGTTAACTTTTTTGAGAAATATCCTAAAGGTTCCCAAATATTATTTACCTGCAGTTGTAAGACTGCGCCTATACAAAAATTAGAAGCGTCGGTCATCAAAGCGAGCGTCGTATCAGTCCGTGGATAAGACAATGTAGCGGCCATTTTAAGACCATTCTTACATTGCTCAAAAGCTTGACTTGCGTCCTCCGTCCATTGAATCTTACTTTTGTCATTCTTTTTTGAACTTCCGAGATATTTATTGAATAAGGACTGATAGGATGCTGCGTTAGGTA
Organism: Leucania comma; assembly: GCA_958295575.1. Classification (NCBI taxonomy): domain Eukaryota; kingdom Metazoa; phylum Arthropoda; class Insecta; order Lepidoptera; family Noctuidae; genus Leucania; species Leucania comma. The sequence continues at coordinate 3,686,147 of OY282484.1, forward strand.
AATGAGCGCGGTAAAAATTCACCATACCTGTGAAACGACGTAAGTCCTCAATTGTCTGCGGTTTCGGATAGTCTATGATAGCCTTGACCTTCTCCTCTGTTGGCCGAATACCCTGCGGTGAAACTTGGTACCCTAAGAATTCTAACTTAGCTTGACCAAAAGCGCATTTATTTAGGTTTATTGTTATTCCGTGTTTGTCTAACCGCTGAAAAATAATGCCTAAATGTTCGAGATGTTGCGCTTCATTTTCGCTCATTATAATAGCGTCATCTATATAATTGAAGACAAAATCCAACCCTTGAAATACTGAGTCCATAAAACGTTGGAAGGTCTGGGCGGCGTTACGTAATCCGAATGTCATTCGCGGGAATTCAAAGAGGCCAAAAGGTGTTATTATTGCTGTTTTTTCCACGTCCTCTGGTGCAGTTTCTATGAAATGATAAGCTCTATTTATATCGATTTTTGAGAAAATTTTCTTACCAGCCATGCTAAATGTAAAATCTTGCAACCGCGGAATTGGGTATCTGTCGGGTTTCGTAATTGCGTTTAGTCGGCGGTAATCCCCACACGGCCTAATGTCATCATTCTTTTTCACTACTACATGTAAGGGACTTGCCCAGGCGCTCTTTGAAGGACGGCAGATACCCAATTCTTGCATTTTCTGGAATTCGGCTTTAACAAGCTTATATCGGGCGGGTGGTAGCGGTCTTGTCCGTGCAAATACTGGCGGTCCGGTAGTTTCGATAAAATGCTGCACAGCAGTAGGTTTACTTTCCGCGAATGACATAGGTTTGGTAATACTCGGAAATTTCAATAAGAGGTTATGATACGGATGATCAATGTTAACAGAAAATACAGAAGGTTCACACATGCTAACTACTGATGCTACAACATTCATATCTGTCACCTGGTCTATGAGTTTTCGTGCACTGACATCAACCAGTAGCTTGTGGTGGCTTAAAAAATCTGCGCCCAAGATTGGTTGTTTGACGTCAGCGATTACGAAATCCCATCGATAAGGTCTACGTAATTTAAAATTTAAAATCAATGACTTTACCCCATACGTTTTGATTTCCGTTCCGTTAGCTGCAAACAATTTATAGTCACTGCACTCACGAGCACTTTGTTTTTTATTCACCGGTAAAACCGATATATTAGCGCCTGTATCAACTAGGAAATACAGTCCACTGTTATTATCTAATATCCGGAGGCGGTGACAGGGAGAGATGGCACAGAGCTCCGCCGTTGTCTGCGCCTGCTCTAGTTTTCCTTGGCTTTCCACACACAAGGTGCTTCGCATTTATTCGCCCTGGCGCGGTAGCGATTGTGATAAAAGCAAAGCCAATCTGGGCTTTCAGGCGTCCGGTGCTGTTTAGAAGGGTTACGGCTGCGGTTTCGGGATGCAGAGCGCGAACGGTAATTGCTGCTCCAACGCCTTTCGAACCGCGGCCTTGATCTTTCCAATTCGGCGACCTTGAAACTCAGCTTCGCTATTTCGGCCATGATTAACTCCGTATCCTTTGAAGTCGAGGGCTGCTGTTGTTGCTGTACTACTTCATTAACAACGTGTGTGCCCCGTGTGGTCTCAAAAATGTTGTCAGCGACCGTTGATAAGCTATCCAACGACTTGGTGTCAGAAACCGCTAAAACTGCACGGATCGGGCTCGGCAAATGACCTTGCCATAACATTCGGAGAGTGTCGTCCGGGATTTTGTCCTTGGCCAACTCTCTCATACGCCGTAGAAGTTGCGACGGCTTCTGATCGCCAAACTCCATTTCACTAATTAACTTTTGCAGCTGTCTATTTTTGGACTCTTCATATATTGTAAGTAAGCGTGCTTTTAATGCGTCGAATTTCTTTGTGGCTGGCGGCTCCATCAAAATATCTGTCACTTGTGTGATTGCCTCTTTACTCAGCTTTGAAACCACTATATCAAACCTTGCGTCGTCCGACAGCTTCTGCGGTGCCAGCATCGCCTCTGTTCTAATAAACCAGACCCTAGGTTGGTCTGTCCAAAAATCCGGGATCTTCGAGGTTAGAGTGATCGCAGCCAATTCGGATACTGGCGTAGGAGGAGCGACAGCCATGTTGTCTGATGTTGAAGGTTGCACACTCACAGTTTACTTTTCTTTGTCGGGGTCACCACTTTAGGTATGGTGACTAGTAAATCAAACGACGGAGTCTAGTAGATACCGTTTATTGTGTTCACTATAACTGTAGCGTAACGAGTGGCACTTCTCGCTGACGCGCATAACATTATATACTTATCATGACCCTACATCAGCTTAATTTTTTTTTTAAAAGACTTTTATTTTACTATTTTTAGTGTAATACACAAAAGGAGGAGGCCGACCGAATCAGGCAGAGGCAAAATTCCGATCCCGATTTCCGGCCACCGTAGGCGCGGCCTTGCGGACGGTGTGCAATGGGTAGCACGCTGTCCGATTGTCTGGTAACCGACCGGACCGAGCCCAAGTCGTCGACGGCGCGTTCTGTTCCCGCGCGCCTCAAGGAGCTGTCAGCATACCGAAGAGGCCCAGCCTGCTAACTGCAGGCAGGCAGGGTCGAAGCCTGCTGGGGTCAAGGGCCGTTTTCTGAGAGGAAGGCTCAGCCCCGGCACTATAGGCAACGAAGGAACGGGGTAGGTTTTTAGTCAGTAAGAGTCTGACACTACTTCCCGCACCACCCAAGGGCGGGATTTGTCATTGGATGATTTTAACTACCATAAAAAAAACAAAACACGCAGTGTGTATTATTATATTGTTTACGCACGCAGTGTGTGTATTATTTCAGTATTACATTTTTTCTTCTTCTTAGGTCTTATTTTTTATATTTTTGCTATCAAAAATTGTATCAGAAGTTTATTAATGCTAAGTTATTATTATTATAAAGTCATGGCTAGACCAACTAAAGGTGCTGCCCGTATGAAGGCAAACAGGAATAGAGAATCTGTTCAAAAAAATAAGGAACGATTAACTAAAAAATCCAACCGAATTACTATATCACGTTCCCAAGAGCGACATTACATGCGTTCGAAATTATCAAGTGAGTCGACTGAACAGCGCGAACATCGTGTCACCGTTATTCGTGAACGTTTGAGTAACGAAACTTCGGAGCAAGAAAATCGTCGACTTAAAGTTATTCATAAGCGTTTGAATAATGAAACTCCGGAGAAACGAGAGCATCGACTTAGTCTTATATACGAGCGTCTGAGTAGTGAAACTCCGGAGCAACGAGAGCATCGACTTAGTCTAATTCACGATTGTCTGAGTAATGAAACTCCGGAGCAACAAGAGCATCGACTTAGTCTTATTCACGATCGTCTGAGTAGTGAAACTCCGGAGCAACGAGAACATCGACTTAATATTATTTATAACCGTTTAAGTAATGAAACTCCGGAGCAACGAGAGCATCGATTTAATCTTATACACGAACGTTTGAGCAATGAAACTCTGGAGCAACGAGAGCATCGACTCCATGCTATTCACGAACGTATTAGGAACGAACTTCCACAACAAAACACACAGAGACTAAACTCAATGAGACGAGTTGCAATTGAGGAGCAAAGAAGACAACGCTTAGAGAATATGCGTGAAATTTCTCACAGAAATAGATTTATCGGAGAAGACAATTTTCAATCGGCCATTAACGAATTTACAGAAGTTTCATGTGATGTCTGTAGAAACTTATTGTATCCTAAGCAGAGATGTAATCTAGCAACGTTATGTCAAGATTTATTGCCTAGTGAATTGGTAGAAAAGAGGAACCTTGTCACATGTTCGCAATGCTCTATAAACCTAAGAAAACGTAAAATCCCTTCTCAAGCATATTGGAACAAGATGGATGTTACCCCAATACCACCAGAAATAGCTGATTTGTCAGATATAGAACAGCGCCTACTCTCAAGAATAATTCCATTTTAAAAAATTATAAAGGTACAAAACAGGTTCAGCCAAAATTGGTGCAAGGGACAAGTCGTTTTATTTGCACAAGACGTAGTGGAAATTGCTGAGCAATTACCACTACCACTCACTGTGAGTGGTTGACCAAAAAGGGACCTGGAGGGATTGGAAACCGTTAATTTTTTTTTTTGAATTTTTTAATCTGTGGTCTTTTAGCTTTGTTTTGGTCTAACCAGAATATTTTTAGGTGCTGTAGTGTTTTTTTTATGATTTTTTTTGTGAGCCGAGGCAGTTTTGGAAAAATTACACCTTGCACACAGCGCACACTAGTTTTTGTGATGTCAGGTAAGTGGATACAATCAGTTTTATTGTTTTATTGTACTTTTAAGGTTATCTCTAGTGCAACGAAGTCTCTATATCGTGTGCAGGTCCAAAAAGACGTTCGTACTTGTCAGAAAGTGACGACGACGCTACTCAAATGGACAGTCCTAAAAGTTTAAAGGTCTCCAATGATACCCAAGGTAATTAAAACAACTTATTTTTGTTTCAAAGTCTATAATGGAGCTCACACTTCAATATTAAATAATCTGCGAGTAGAAACTTAACAATTTTTCTGTGTTTCAGAAGTCAAAGAAAACTTAAATCCTAATAAAATTAATGATGATAATATTTTGTTTGAACAATACGGTCAAGCTTGGGATGACACAATAAATGAAGCAATTCCGAAGATGTTGGATGCTACTACTCAAACGGAAAAAGATGTTGAAGATTTTTTTTTTAAAAAAAGAGGCGTCTAATGAGGCTTTCGGAGTATTTGTCGGCAAGGAACTATCCACTGTTCCACAAATAAAGAGGCGCTTCGTGATGTATGAAATAATAAAAATAATCGAGCACAGTAGTAAATAATTGACAATAGTAATAATTATGAAGTCTCATCACAAACATTACAATCACAAATAAAAAATTATAATAATGAATAGTCTTTACTTTTTGTTTTGTTTGCATGAACGTATGGTGTGCCCTGGTTCTTTACAACGCCCACAGGTAGTAACTTTCCTGGGTTTTTTAGCAGAAGGACCTGGCTGATCTTCTTTAGCCGTCTGTTTTTTAGCAGAAGGTCCTGGCTGATCCACTTTAGCCATCTGGCTTGTAGGTTTCGCTTCTTGTGGTTTTGGGCATGTTAGGTTAGCTGCGTCTTTCGAAGTGCAAAGGGGTGCTATTTCCTCGAATAAATACCATTGTCTTGCAAGTGAAAGCCCTGGTGGAACTAATAAATTTGGCATACCAGTGATATCATCTAAAGTCACTCCCTTCTTAACAATATTAAATTTTTGAGCTGAACTGTTAGCTAGAACTTTACATTCCACTGTAAATGGATCATCCGATTTAATAGTGAAGTGGTGATATCGTGTTATTCCTGGAATAGTTGTGAAGAATTCGCTGAGGTAGGCGTTCCACTCATACCACTGAACATTTATTATTCCGTTCACGTAGTCATTCGTACAGATAGCCTTATTTTTTCCCGAAACTGTCGAGTTAGCCACACATTCTTCGATATCATGCAAAGTATCTACTGTAGATTTAGAAAACTTCTGTTTAAAAAGTCCAAACATTCTGTCTGGGGAAAACTTAGTGTGGCCCACCAATAAGAAGTTAAGATGCACTGTCTTGTTTAAATCCCTTGCTACCCTCCATGCACAGTAATGCACAACAGCATTGTTTTTATTTTGACCCACGCAGTTATCTGCACAAATATGCTGAATATCTTGGTCACAAATATTGGATTCTAAATGGTGATGAATGAGATTAATCACACTGTTTGCCCCTTTTCCTATGTTGTCACATTCATCTATGAGATAATTCGTCTGTGTGTTGTCTGCTTCATCATTTATTCCAAAAAGGCCACATTTTCTTGCAGTTTTAAAAAAGGCAGGTCCAACTTGCATTTCAGATGAGGGATAATGGATATTCTGTGCATAATCGATACTGAAGACACGCATTCCAGGTTTCTGCTCCAGTTGTTTGGCTTGAGTAAGAGCTACACTTGCATCTTTCCTTATATCATTGTAGAATTTTCTTTGAATATCAGCTTCTTCTAAATGATTAATTGCTTGCTTCAGTTTTTCAGTCTTCGTCTGATCGGGCATGTTAATATTACGCATGATGGCTATATTATTATCTCGACATACTGGACAGAGATCAGAGCTTGGTTTCATGGATGTTATGTAAGGCACATATGTATTCCAACATTGTATGAAAGTCGTCCAGCCGACATGATCAATATTGCTATCATTGCATGACTCCACATAGTTTCTATACATACGCCTTTTTGTTAAATTAGCAGGCAATTTCATGACTCTAAAGTCCCAAAACTGCGGAAGTCGACCAGGTAGTGGAATAGATACTTTTTCAGCTGTATTTTTAATAAATTTAACTATCATATCCAAATGTTCTGTGGGAGTTGCATTATGAATAGGTTTGCCTTTTAGACCATGAACTTTATCAGCCACTCCTTTCTCATCAAAATGTTTGAGAATATTTTTGAAGGCCTTGATGCCTATTGCATGAAGAAATAAAAACGTTGACTGGCATATTTCTATATCGGCATGAAAATATTTGTTCCGCAATATGGGTTTGGTGTAAGAAAATTTTTTGTACTTATCTCCCAGCTGTGTGCTTCTTCTATGACACTCCAACTTACTCAAAATCGCTGTACACTTTGTAGATTTATCCATATCCATGTATTGCTGCCGAACACGTGATAGATATTGTCGAGAAAATATGCCTGAGCATGGGCCACCATTTGGGCCTTTACTACAATTACATGTATCATCCATGAATTTAGTAATAATTTCGACCTCTCGTATATCTTCAGTGCTTCGCTCCATAATGTTGTCATTTTCTCCTTCATTTACAGTTTTAGCACCAGTATACATGTCCTCCAAACTTATTGCATCGAAATCTAAAATTTCCACTTCAAGGTCGTGCAATTCCAACTCATCATTTTCAGTCATCCCATAATAATCGTCCAACTGACGTAATTCGTCCTCTAACAAAACAGACGTGGCTTTAATCATAGCTCACACTTAGTTACGCACATAAAGACAAGAAACTGACACTAAATAAGTCGCCAATAACGTAGTAACCGCAAACACGTGTTGACACTCACTAACGAAGTCGCATACTGACATAAAACATGCCGCGCCCCCCGCCCGCGCACGAGTCGAAACTTGTTTCTACACGAAATTTCAAACGCGATTTACTCGAAATCAATTATTTTCCCTTGAGGTCCCTTTTTGGTCAACCACTCACCACTAGTGCAGGATTGGTTGTTGCAGTGGAAAGTCGAGAGAATTTGCAACAACACAGACAATTCAAAATAAATATTGATAAAGTAAGAATTGCTTTACAATGGTTATTAATTCATAACAGTCTATATCAAGACGTAATTACAAATTTTTCTAATATATTGGTCAACGATATTTCTTAGATACTCCAGGTTAGTGAAATTAATAACGAGAGTGGTAATGTCGAAATACAGACTGATATGGTTCGGCAAATGTTTGTACAACAGAGACAAGTAAATAAAACAGGTTTTTCAATATAAACAACGACATATCTATTTTACGCGGTTCGTTTCACCAGGGTAACGATCGATTTAGCATAAATTCTTGTGGAAAGCAATGTACCGCTATTGCAGCTGTGGCTCGTGCCGCACTTATTTATTTATTTCACAATTTATGTACACACAATATAACAAAAAAAAGACAACACATAATAAATAATAGTACAAAGGTACTGCTTATTTCTAAAGAAATTTCTTCCAGCAGACCTGCTAAAGGAGAAATTATAAGAAATGTAGACAATGGTGTGTAGGAAACAAGAGAAGAAGAAAGTGTGAAATCTTAATCTAAGCTATCAAATAATACATAATATGTAGTTAAATATAAAATAAAATACTTATATGACTATACATAAACATAACATAAATATATATACAATATCTATAACTATCATGGTTGAGAGGAGAGGTAGTGCTCTTTTACTCTTTTTTTAAAGAGTGAGATTGATTTCAAATCTCGAATGCTAGGCGGAAGTGAGTTCCACAACCTTACTGCGTGGACAGAGAAAGAAAAGGAGAAGTAACTAGATTTATGTGGATGGGATTTGAGAAGGGATCTAAGGTGTGATCTGCACGGCGCGTCACTAGGACGAGCGTAAGAAAAGCAGTCACGTAAGTAGGAGGGATAAGACGGGTTATGTAAAATGTTAAAAAGGAGACATAAAATCCTTGTGTTCCTGCGAAGACGGATAGGGAGCCACTTGAGTTCCTTGCGAAAGTGAGAAACATGGTCATATTTTCGTAAACCAAAAATAAACCGAATACATAAGTTTTGTAGTCGCTCAAGCTTGTTCAATAGCTCCTCAGTAGCATCCAAATAGCAGGCGTCGGCATAGTCTATAATCGGCTGAATAAGTGTTTGGGCTAAACAAACTTTGTTTTCAAAGGCAATAGACCCTGGAGGCGCTTAAGTGAATGGAAAGAAAAATTTACTTTTCGACTTACTTCGTTGACCTGCGCACGCCATGAAAGATTTGAGTCAATAATAATACCCAAATCTTTAGCAGTTTCAGTGTAGTTAATACGAACTCCATCAAGAAATAAAGGCGGTAAAGAAGAAACTACAGCCCCACTGCGAACTTACTTTATCAGATGCGAGTTCATGGACGGTCAGTGATGTTGACTACATAATGATACATGGAGATGCGCACTATAGACAGTGCATATTGGCTCGACCCAATCCTGATGCTGGAGAGCAAAATGTTGAATATTTAGCGCTTAGGGAACTCCTTCCGCGCTTTTTGTTTAAAGGCGATTGGGTAACATTAAATATCCAAAATAACAATTCGATTGATGTGCATCTCGATAGAGACCTTTACCTTTAAAGATGTGTACAAGGAAAACTGTTTATGTAAATAGTTGTCGCCCAGAATAACGCTACAGAATTCTACGATTTTGTGAGGACGAAACATCGGTTTTCAACAATATATTTGATCGTTATGAACAAAGACCAAACAACCTAGAAGAGATAAGCTTGGCTGAATTTGCTGTTCGTTACGAAACCGTTTCAAGTACATGTTGGACTGATGATGACGGCGACATTGAGTTGAGAATTCAGAAGAACGAAAGTTCTAGATACATTTGCTTACGCGATAATACTAAAATGCGAATCAGAAATCAGGCAGCAGTTTTACGCACACGCTATTATACTGTAAACAGTGAAGGATTTTTTTACAGTTTGATTATGTGCCACATTACTTTTCGTAATGAGAGTGAACTTGTTGAAGATGATGAAACAGCTGAAGCTTGTTTCCTACGCCGACAATCACAGTTAAGACCTTTACGTAATTTATCCGTAGAACAATTCACCCATGCAGAGCAAATAATTCAACAAGCCCTTGCTCAAGCTGTAGCATTCAATGCCGTTAATGAAGATAGAGGTATCAACGATCCTAGAGAACATAATACGAATATATACGCTGAAGACCAAATTAACGAATATAATCACGTCACACAAACCCTCCTTTCCTGGGTGAAAATTGAACCCACGACCTCCGGCATTGCAGTCAGGGCAACCTAACCACTATACCAACAGGCCAGTCGAATATATATCTAAGGCTCCTTCAGCGAAGCAGTTATACTAGAAAAGAAGACGGTCGCACGCGTGAGAAGACGGAAATCCTCACGCCCTAGCCACCCTGACCCCGAACCTGACTACCAGCCACTCTTAGTCGTGGGCTTTCACACGACGAGCTATAGGTAGCTCGCCGTCTGATCATCCGGCAATTGTCAAGAATGAGTTCAGTTTTTGAAAGCACGTAGTGTTCCACGCTCTCTTCAAAGAGTTTACATATGAATATGACAAAAAAATAAAAAATAAAGTACCCCCATTTTATGTTATTGGGGGTCACCTGTAGGTGACACTGGGCATTGTGCAATAAAAACTATGTAAGACAAGCAATTTTCCTTGTTCTTTTTGTTGAAATAAAACTGAATTTTTCATAGTAATATTTATTAGGGAATACGAAAATACTAAACTTATTTATTGTGAAAACCGTACCAACATTTTACATGCAAACCAATATTGCACTTGGCACACATTTTTCTAGTGCGTTGGTGACAATATCCGCATCTACGTTGAGAGCAATCGATTTGCGAGTGATCGTCCGCACTTCCTGCACTCCTTATCTCAATAGGTACTCTTATTTGTACAGGAGCGCCACAAGCAGAGTCTCGAGTCGGAGGCTTACCATATTTTTGCAGGTAGACAGTTGCCACATTACGCCGAAAATCGCAGTAAGTCCAGGTATTTTCCGACTGTCTTTTGATTAGCCATGCATTTTGGCAAGCTGCATCTAAGCCAAAAGCAAAGAGAGAACCACCACTTTTTACCGCGAAGAGCTACTTGCATGGAGTCAACATTTTCATCGAATCTGTCAACTCCACCCATGTATTTGTTATACATTTTGATAATAGCTGGGCAATCCACTTGAATTTTTGCCCATTTTTTGTCCACAAAGCCAATTCTATCCACTTTCGTGACAGGATCTAAACCGTGGCAGTTGGATACTATGGTGACGATACTATTATCATGCCATTTAGCTGCAATAATTACCTTTGAAGCTTTATGACACAGCTTGCCTCTTGGCTCTTTTTTCATGTCCTTTGAGTTTGGTAAATTGCAATTCTCCAAACGGTTTTCTCGTATAGTACCTGTGAACCCAACATTTTGCTTTCGTAAATACTTTAGTAGTGGTAATCCAGTAAAAAAATTGTCAAAGTATGTTATACGGTCCTAACTCATTCGGTAATCTTGAGTGGAGCTCTAAAATAACAGCAGCTCCTAGGCCCAACACAGACTGCATTTTGAGGCCAGAGCCAGATGCGCCCTGATAAAGCTCACAATTGACTTTAGCAAATTTGTCATTGGGCGGCAAGGACGTACTGTCTGATAGATGAAGGTATTTATGAATTTCAAAAAATCGGTTTCTTCTTATGCTAAATGCTACTAAATCATTGTGCGTATCAGTTTTTATTTCCCAGAACATTCGCATTTACTTGCACGATGAATTTTACATAATTAATGAAATTACTATTAGCGATTAATTTATCAATTTTAGAAAATCGATTAGAACATTATTAAGGTTAAAAAATTATAAAATAAAGTAAAAGTATACATTTGAGTTGTCAAGAATGGGTTATTTGACTTGGTGGAGCTTATGTATAACAATTTTATAAATGAGCTTAATTATTTTTAATATTACGATGGACATTCATTATCTTGTATCTTATAAGCCTAACTAGCTACCTGTCTCTTATGACATTATCAAAGAACACAAAAACACACACAAAAAAAATTAACAAATACATAATGATGGTCTTACAATATTGTAGTTCTAAATACTAATACATGTTACTTACAAATGCTTTTGTCTTAGGACGTCATCATAGTATTATGGCTGCTTTAAAATGCTGTTGGAGTAATTCATTATCTATACACTGTTCTATGGTCTGTCGGTGATTGTGTTCTTCCGTTCCTGTTTAATTATTCGATGACCACTTGCGGTGTACCTATTCGCCGTTGCTCCTACATGTTACGATCAACGTTACGCGATACTTGCTTGTTTAACCAATCCTTCATGCCTGTTTTGCACTTGGTTAATACTATGAGGAGTATGAATATCATTATTACTCCCAAAATTCCCAGCACTATAAGTCCGAATTTATCTAACTTGTCAGTTATTATCTTTGCTTGTGTCATGACGATTTGCTCATGAGGGCTGCTTGGGTTCTGAGTGTTACCCATTGTGGTTTTATTTCACTTAAAACTTCTTTAATGCGTGCTGAATGAATATCGAATAGTACCTTATTGTTAATGCCTGTGTGCCTACATAAATCGTACGGGTTTTTTGCTGACCCGGCCTGTGCGAGTAATGTGTGGTACTGGTGACACGCTACGAGCGATTTCGTTATTTTTACTATTCGCGTTTTCATTTACCTCTTGATTCATTAAATACGCCGGTTTTAGTCTATCTATTGAAATGTTTGTTTGTCTATTAGGCAACTGTACCGTGTATACTTTCTCTTTTTTTTTATTACTCGAAATGGACCGTCAAATTTCGGTTGAATTGGTTTCCTCACTGTGTCATTTGTGATAAATACGAACTCCGCTGTCGCTAGGTCTGGGTGCACAAACAAACTTTTCGTATTTTTATACCCTATCGGAGCTGGCTTTATATTGTTAATCGCCTGACGTATCCTATTGACGCATTCATAATCGGACGTATAACCCTTTATTATTCTCTACATAGAAATCCGCTGGCATCCTTATCGTTTGACCATACACCATTTCCGCCGCGCTTATACCGGTGTCCGAACGTATTGCTGACCTAAGACCTAGCATCACTGTTGGTAACTCGGTCACCCATGTTGATGCAATCGCATTTAATCTTGCCGTTAATGCTACTTTTAGCGATCTATGCCACCTTTCTACTGCCCCATTGGACTGTGGGTGATACGGGTGGTTCTGTTTTTGTGTATATCTAATATTTTTAATAGTGACATGAACAATGCGCTCTCAAACTGCCACCCCTGGTCGGTCGTCATTTTTACTGGGCAACCGAATCGTGCAATCCACCCCTCGTAAACTATTTTGGCTACCGTTTCTGCCGTGATATCCTTGATCGGAAACGCCTCTGGCCATCGAGTGCGCCTGGCTACTATGGTTACTAAGTACCTAAACCCTTCTTCTGTAGTAGTCAGTGGTCCTACGATATCTACATGAATGTGCTCAAATCGATCGCACTAGGTGAATGTCTCTAATTCTGAATTTGTATGCCGAATGACTTTACTTTGTTGGCAATGTACACACGCTTTTGCCCATACGTGTGTACATTGCCCTATATCCCGGTTCATTTTTGGCCAAAAGAATTTTCCCTGCATTAACTTGCGAGTGGTTCGGATGCCCGGATGACTTATGTTGTGTGTCGGATCGAACGCTTTTCTTCTTAAACTTTCTGGTAGGTACGGCCTCGCGTTCTTGGTTGATATTTCACAGGAAATCGTTTTCCCACCTGTTTGCGGTACCTCGATTTCCCTAATAACGGCATTACTACTGTTTGGTTGGCTTAATAAGTAACTGTCCTTATTTTGGGCTTCAGCTAATTCTGAGTAATCGATTGCCTGCGGGCAATACACTGTTTCTACTCGCGATAAGGCGTCTGCCACTGGGTTCTCGGATCCGGTGACGTGTCTAATATCTGTTGTTAATTCACTCACGTATGCTAGTTGCTGTGTTCGCCTAGGTATTTCTTTACCGGTGTTGTTTTTTGTAAACGCGAAGGTGATTGGTTTATGGTCTGTATAAACTATCAGTTGTCTGCCTTCCACTTGGTTCTGGAAATATTGGATCGCTAAGTATATCGCTAATAGTTCCCTATCATAGGTTGAGTATTTTTGTTCCGTCTGACTCATTGCTTTAGAGAAGAAACCTATAGGTGTCCAATTACCGTTGCTACTTTGTTGTAAAACTGCACCCACACATGTGTCCGACGCGTCCGTCATAAGTGCTAGCGTTGTATTTGCCAATGGGTGCGATAAAGTGACCGCATTCTGCAAGCATGTTTTACATTGTAAGAATGCCTCGTCAGCTTCCGGTGACCATTGTATGAGTGATTTGTCCCTTTTCTTTGCACCTTTTAAAGATTGGTTTAAAATTATTTGTGATTTAACTGCCCCTGGAATATGTGTCCTATAAAAATTTACCATCCCTAGAAATCTCTTTAATTGTTCTATCGTTTTTGGCTTGGGATATTTTGAAATTGCCTCTACTTTCTGTTTTAGTGGCCTGATGCCCTGCGTGGATACCTCGAAACCCAAAAATTCTACGCTCTCTTGTCCGAAACTACTTTTAGCTTGGTTAATAGTCACCCCATAGTCATTGAAACGCTTGAATACTTTTTCCAAATCAGCTTCGTGTTCCGCCCTCGTGGCACTGGCTATTATGACATCATCAATTGAACCAAGCATCCAAGTTTATTTTTATTCTTACAGAAGCTCCGAAAAGAAGCCAAGCATTTTGACTCCAAAATCAAGAACAACCATATTCAAACAAGAAAAACGGCATAACAAGTACATTCATTTCGACAAAAAGTATGAAAAAGTACTTACGAAACTAAAAAATGGTCAAATAACAGTTATTACATTTTTAAAGAAAATAACTTATTACCAGCTTCTTATATAAAGGAATCTAATTAATACTGATTGTTAATTATTGTGTTCATTTATGCTTATATAAAGATATCCCTAATTAATTTTTTTTTGTTTATATTGTGTGGATTTATGTTGATATTATTGAAATTAAAGTAATTAAAAGAAGTGACACCTAGTAATGTTTACCTATCCTTTAACTATTGATTTGTGTATGTTATAAATAAATAAATAAATGTTAATTTCAAACCAGTATTTAAACGTATTTCCTGATTTTTGCGATACTTCCTACTTATAATATTGTATACTTATCTATTACATTGGTTCAACTAATGTTGATTCATTCTTAATATAATGTAATTGATCTCTTATGAATGAATAAACATGTTTATATACATAAAGACAGTACTTATTTCAATAAACATTCCCAAATTTTGAGAAGTAGCCCTAATGAGAAGTAGCCCAAGTGAGAAGTAGCCCGAGTGAGAAGTAGCCCAAGTGAGAAGTCGCCCTAATCAGAAGTAGCCAAAATGAGAAGTGGCCATAATGAGAAGTAGTCCATTAGCGAGTCGGTTGCCAAAATGAGAATTAGCCCTAATGCGCCTAAACCCTATTTACGTCTATTTTTGAAAATATCTTTTTGTTGGCTAGTAAATATGTAAAATCATGAAGTCTGGGTATTGGGTACCGGTCCGGTTTTATAACCGCGTTTAACCTCCTATAATCCCCACAAGGACGTAACTCTCCATTTTTCTTTGGAACAACATGAAGTGGACTAGCCCACGGACTTTTGGACGGCCTACATATCCCCATTTCTTGCATAATACGAAATTCTTCTTTAATTTTCCTATATTTATCTGGCGGTAACGGGCGTGCCCTGGCATGCAGTGGTGGGCCCGTTGTTTCTATGTGGTGTAACACAGAGTGGCGGGGCGTTTCTTTAAAGGACAATGGTTTTGTTATTTCTGGATATTTTGCTAAAAATTCCGCGTATTCGTGACCGCACTCGACGGTTGTAACTGTTTCTTACAATAATGACTGTTTCTTACAATAAACAACAGAGGCTATTTCAAATTAGTTTCTTTGTCTATTAATCTCCTAGCTTTTACATCAACAAAAAGCCCATGATGACTTAAAAAATCTGCCCCTATTATTGGTTGCCTTACATTCGCAACCACAAAAGTCCACATAAATGCCCTCCTTAATCAAAGTCTTGGTGCCATATGTTTGTATGACGGTACCGTTGGCTGCGTACAGCTTATAATCACTTGATTTTAAATACGAGCGCAATCTACTATTTTTTGGGATCACTGACACATTCGCTCCCGTATCTATTAGGTACCTGAATCCACTAGTCTCGTCCTCTATACACAGGCGGTGAGCGGGTGAAACAGTGCAGGTGTCCGCCGCTGGCTGCACCGCTGCTAGTTTTGCGACGTTTCTTGCATCTTCTTCCACGCGCACGGTTCCTGACAGCTGTTGGTCCGATGTCCGTATCTAAAATGATAATTACACAACCAATCAGGATCATCACTGGAACGCCTTTTTGGAGTCGCCCCTTGCCTGCTCCGTGAACTCGATCGTGGGCGGAATCGTCCTTGCCCTGTCCTACGCCATGGCTGTCTTCCCCGCAGCTGCACTACCTCCAGTCGAAGTTCCTCCAGTTCTGCAGCTAGATCTCGTTCCTGTGGCTTGGGTTTTTGACAGGCTACTTCCGCTACTTCTATGGGTCGTGTCGTTTCCATAATCTTGTCGGCTAATTCTGCTAGTTTCTCTAGGTCCTGTATCTCCGTAACTGCTAGCACCGCTCTAACGGATGCTGGTAGATGTCCCGTCCACATCATTCGAAGTGTCTCGTCTGGCAATTTCTTCCGCGCTAAGTCCTTCATCTTCCTGAGTAGTTTCGACGACTTTTGATCTCCTAGTTCCATTTCTGACAGCAGTCTCTGGAATTGCTTGTTCTCTGATTCTTCATAAACTGTCATGAGTCGATTCTTCAATAATTCGTACTTTTTCGTTTCCGGGGGTGCCAGTAACACGTCACTTGCCTGCTCCACGTTGTCTTTGACGAGTTTGGTAACCAGCAGGTTATATTTGTTCTCGTCTGACATCTTTTGATTCGCGACGACAGCCTCTTACTGAACGAACCACAACCTGGGTTGATCACTCCAAAAGGTAGGTATCTTCGACGCTAGAGAGACTGCCGCTACCTCCGTGATGTCCTGGTTTCCGCTTTTCACCTGCCCGGATCCCGCGTCTTGAGCCATTTTGTTGAATTTAACTGTACTGTCCGTCACTATTTAATACCTTCACACCACCAATGTTCTTACACAGGGGTCACCAGTGTGAGTTTAGCCTACGCCTCTTTACTGGTGGTGGAGATAAATGACAACTCGGATTAGCTTCACAAACACGTTAAGACTTTTATTAGATAATTTGCTACAGCGACCTACTTAGTCCGAGGCGTGAGGCTAACTGTCTCAGTCGCCAAGCCTCGCCGAACTATTACAATAATGCATGCGTCAGCCCCTTACATATTCAATATCTGGTCGGACCACCTTGCGCGTCTAAGACAGCATCCAGCCTGTCCTTCACTCCAGCCACCATGTTCCAGCAGGTGTCCTTGCCCCTAAATTGCTCCCATGTAGAATGAGCTTCTCGCCGCAAGTTTTCGTTGTTGCGGATTTCAGAAGCATCCTAATCGAGAACCATGAGACCCCATAGATTCTCGACTGGACGTAAGTCGGGGCTCTTTGCAGGCCATGGCAGGCGGATGACGTCATCCTTTGCCTCGAACCACTCTTGCACCACTCTGCAGGTGTGCACGCGGCAGTTATCTTGGCACAAGTAAATAATACCCTCTGGGTAGTGCAGGCGCACTGTGGGGATCATCACGTCGCGTAAAATTTCGACGTACTGTTCCCCAGACTGGGGACCCCAGTCATGCGCCCGCTAACCTCCACCAGTTCACCCGGTCCCATTGAACTCATCCATCCCCAAAAATTAAGTGATATCCTTCCACTTTCCCGATTTGGCAAAGTATTTACCTCCACATAGCGCTCATTGCCCTTGCGCCATAATTTGTTTTTTTCGTCCATGTCCGACCGGAAGCTTTTTTCGTCCACAAAGATGACGATATTATTTGCCTAGTCAAAATTATAATACTCTAGGCAAAAACTTACTCTTGCCTCCTTATGGGTCTGTCTCATTTGTATTTTCTTGGCAAGGCGGCAGCATTTTAGTCCGGCGCGGCGTTCTTCAGGCGCCTCCTGACTGTGTCCATTGAAATCTA
Source organism: Leucania comma (assembly GCA_958295575.1). Taxonomy (NCBI): domain Eukaryota; kingdom Metazoa; phylum Arthropoda; class Insecta; order Lepidoptera; family Noctuidae; genus Leucania; species Leucania comma. The sequence goes on from OY282484.1 coordinate 3,703,612, forward strand.
AAACAATGAAAATTTTGTCAATAACTTATGATTCTTTATTATGAGTTGACAAATACTACGGGCCAACTTAACTATTCTGCATTCGCGATTTATTCACCAAAAATGCAAAAAGAGTTTATGGAAAAATAACTGTAATTCCTACACAGTAAAGTTCAGTTTACGCTACAGTTTTAAACATTTTTATAACTGCTAGTCTAGTAGTCCTAGTCATTCTGAAATCGACCTAATTTGAATTCAAATAAAGTTGATGTTTGTTTAATTTGTAATAACATAAATTTGAAACAATAGTTTGAATAGACATAAATGAGTAAGGGACGGTTAAAAAATATTATTCTTCAAAATATAAACATAAATAATTTGTCGAATTGAAAACTTCCTCGAGTTTCGAACCTTTGTTTGTTTGTTGAGGTAGGTTGTAAAGAAATTAAGATTTATCAAACAGTAATAATTAGCTGTCCCACGCGGTTTTACCCGCGTCTTTGGTTATTGCTCCAATCCCGTGGGTCGTGGCAGGATGTTATGGCCTATAGCTTTCCTCAATAAATCGACTGGTTCGAATTGAAAAGTTCTTTTAGTATTGTATCCAACACTAAAAGAACTTTTCAAATCGAACCAGTAGTCCCAGAGATTAGCGCGTTTAAACAAAGAAACTCTTCAGCTTTATAATTAGTATAGATAGATAACAACCACCGAGTCTGGCTGCGCGGCGCGCGTAAAACCGGTTTGTGTGAGCGCCGAGCGCTCTACATACCTACCTATTCTAGTTGGAACTTGGAAGGGCGCTCGGCGCTCAAGCAAACCGGTTCTAAGTACGCGCGAATGTCTATGATGTAAAAGGTGTCTATGATGTATTATTTTAATCTTTGTTATTTCCTTTTTAACAAAACCATATTTATGTAAGTGATGAATAAGTTAAGATGATTTAGATGGTGTGGTGTGAATAACAAGCTACACATGGATTCACGCTGTAAGAAGTTGAGGTTACTCCTGTGGACAAAAAAGGATCAGCTGAGTGTGCAGCGACTATAGCCGCATCCTCTGCCGCCGTAGTGGCTCTCATAGAGTTGGCGGCGATGGGCTTCCAAGGTTCCACTTTTTTCCCACCGCCGAAGCCAGAAGTAAACAGTTAATTTGCCCATTATTATTCAACTACTATAGGCAAAGATGTATTAATCACACTAATATTATAAAGGAAAAAGTTTGTGAGTGTTTGTAGATTTGTTACTTCTTTACGCAAAAACTACTGAACGGATTTCGATGAATTTTAGTACACAGATAGTTTATAACCAGGATTAACACAAAGAATACTCTTTATCCCGATATTCCAACGGGATTGAAACTTATGCGGCTGAAACCGCGGGACGCAGCTATTATTTATACATTCCCTTAATAATGGCTTACCTAATTACAGTTATTAAATTATTTATTTACACACAAACATCGCTACCATTACAGGGTTACACCCAATGCGATAGCGTGGTAACTAGATTCTAAATAACCTACAGGCTCTCAGTCACTATCAAAATGAAATTCATTGCTACTGATAATGTGTTACGCAATTAGGGTGCTGGGCCCGCGGGTTTTAAGAGGCACGAGAACACGCTTGACCCAGCAATGTTTCAACAGACAAAAATAAAGTGCGTAATTGCGTAAGTAGATGTGGGGTCTGTCTAGGCATGTATTATATTCTGTAACGTCAGCGGTTAGGGGCAGTCGCTCGCTAACCGTCCCATGTATCAGTCGGACAATAAATATTATATTACGTAGTCAGTCATTTCATTTACCAGCCCACAGAATACCTAAAGTGGTGACCCCGACAATAGTGAACATGCACTGTTCACTATCGTCGGGGTCACCACTTTAGCAGGAGACCTCGAGAATAACCTTAGCGGCTATCAGCGTGTCTTCGAAGTTGCCTGATTTTTGGGTTGATATGCCTCGGTTGTGGTTCGCCCAATTTGAGGCAGTCATGGCTCCACAAAAACAAGGAGAAGAGGCCAAGTTCAACATGGTCATCTCAAAGCTGACAAAGGACGCTATTCAGCAAGTAAGCGATCTTGTAACGACGCCGCCGGCAAGTAATAAGTATGTCACACTAAAAGAACGGCTACTCCAAGTCTATGAGGAGAGCGCTGAGCGGCAATTCCAGAAACTCGTTTCTGAGCTGGAGCTTGGTTCGCAAAAACCTACTCATCTATTGCGCAGGATGAGAGATTTAGGTCGCACGACACAGGTGTCGGACCTCACGTTGAAGAGCCTATGGATGTCCAGGATGCCTTCTGCCGTCCGCGCTGTTATCGCGGTATGCCAGGATCAGTCTCTGGACAGTTTAGCAGCTATAGCAGACAAGATAGTAGAGAACAGTAACTCTTACGAGATAGCTGCGGTTACCGATAGCCCTGCATCAACGTCACAAGGAACACTGACAGATTTGACTACCCAGATGAGCAAACTGATGTTGGAGGTTGCATTGCTGCGTAACGAGGTGCAGAGGCGAGGGCGTTCAAGAAACAGAAGTTCCCAATCAAATAGGAGCAGGTCCAATTCGAGGAAGAAGAAAACACCCGGAGACTCCAACTGGCTATGCAGATTCCACTATCGTTTCAGGAAAAACGCGAACCGCTGTGAGCAGCCATGCGCTTGGCGTCAGAAAGAGACGGAAAACTAGATGCGGTATGTTCGGAATCGGTAGACGGATGTATCCAGAACCAGGTAGTCGAGAACCATCGTTTATTAATTAGGGATAGTTATAGTAAGCTCACCTTTCTCATTGATACCGGTGCCAACATATCGGTATTACCAAGAAGGTGCGCACAAAAACGAATTACAGAACCAAGGTACAGGCGCCGAAGATGGCCCGGCTCCTAGGATAGCCCACTTTTAAAAAAATACAGTTATGATTATTCGAGACATTTGAAATTTCGCGGGTTTATACTTCTAGTACCATAGACAATAGTGCAAGTGTGTTTCATTACCGGCGCATCGCCATTTTGAATACAGATGACAGTTTGCTTGGTCATGTCGAGACGATGCACGTTTTATAACCTCCATTATCTAAATCTTTTTGAAAATTAACAAATTTAAAACAAATCTCTTTGCTCTAAACAGTGAAAATTCATATTCAATCTATTTATCAGCGAATTACAAGTAAGTGTTATTATTTTATTTCCTTTTTTATATTTTTACGAGATTATACTCAACCCGGGTGTAATTTCCTATCATGGCCCATGATATAATTCCCAAACATAGCCCGGGCCTTTCTAGGATTATTGAAATGTAGTGTTAGTATATTTTTATGTTTGAATGTTTGTTTTTTTTAAGTTTGACTTGTTATTGAGATTGAATAAGAATGTATTAAATTTGAAGTCAGCAATTTTTTTAAGGTACTAAATTTTTCTTTGTTTTATTCTATTTTTTATCGCAGATTAAAATGGAGCCTTCTACTAAAAAACGGCGCGGAGAATGGACAGAAACACAGTTGAAATCTGCCCTTCAAGCAGTAAAAAGCTGCCAAATGTCACAGCGAAAAGCTGCTGAAACATATGGCATACCAAGGCGAACATTAAGAAATCACATAGAATCTGGTTCCATGGAGAAGATAACTGGTCGTGTCCCTATTTTTAATAAATCACAAGAAAAGGATTTATGCAAAAGGATAATTAGACTGTCTCAGATAGGAATGCCATTAACTCCGAAAATTGTTCGGAAGCAGGCTTACGAATTTTGTAAAGCGAATAATGTATCGAATGATTTTAGTGATAAAAAGAATATTGCTGGAAAAAAATGGCTCACAAATTTTGTGAAACGCAATCCAGAAATATCGCTTCGAAGGGCTCAATTGTTAAATCCCGCCAGAGCACAAAAACTCAACAAGCCAATAGTTTCAAAACATTTTGAAGCCCTAAAAAACATTTACGATGAGTTAAATATTTCCACCCACCCGGAACGCCTTTATAACATGGACGAAAAGGGATGTCGTCTAACACTACACCACCAACAGAAGGTTTTTGCAGCAAAAGGGACCAAGAGAGTGCACTTTGTCAGTCAAGAACATGCAGAAAATGTCACAGTCGCTATGTGTGTAAGTGCAACGGCCAACACTGTGCCACCTATGATTCTATTTAAGGGCAAAAGGTTGAGACCAGAATTTTGTGATAATTTACCACCTGGTAGTTTAGTCAAAATGGCTCCAAAAGGCAGTATGACGACCGAACTTTTTGTTGATTTCATACACCACTTAGGACAGAATAAATCTCCAGGAAAATGCCTACTAATTTTTGATGGGGCCTCCTCACATTTAGACGCAAGAATCGTTGATGCTGCTGATGCCCATGATATTGTACTCTATTGCTTACCTTCAAATACGACTCATGAGCTTCAACCGCTAGACAAATCGGTTAATAAGTCGTTCGAACATTTTTGGGACGAGGAGGTTTTGTTGTATGCATATCAGCATCCAATACGTAAACTAAAGCTCGTTTTACAAAAATTTTTACAAAAGTTTGGTCTAAGTGCATGACCAAGGACAATATAATCAGTGGGTTTAGAGCTACCGGCCTTTTCCCGTACGATCCCAGCGCAATTCCTGAAGAAGCGTAAAAAATGCATCATTCAGTTTCTAATTCATCACCTTCAAGAGATTCTATTCCCGGAAGTCCTGTTATGTACCCAAGGTGCGACAATCATTCGGATGAAAATTTTTCAAATCATGAAGAAGAGGACAGGAATTTATCACCATCAATTTTAATTCACGATGATGTATCTCCTAATCATGCAAATTACGTCGAATCTTATTCACAATCTCCATCTTTTGTCAAAAAATTAGTTGATTATAGCTCCTCTTTTGAAGATTTTAACATGGACAACTTGGAGAATCAAGATCCAATTCAAAAGCTACCTGTTTTGGAGAAATATAATAGAAGTACTGAGTTTTGTTCACCTGTTCCTACTACCTCTGGCTTCAATAAGCAGCCTTTAATACCGCGTTTAGGTTCAAATACGCCTGATTCATCTGAAAATGAGGATTTTGATGAAGGCCTTCGAAAAATGAAAAATTCTACAAAGCGTTTTAATATTTATACTTCATCTTCTGAATCAGACGAAGAAAATTTAAATGCGGACCTCAGAAAACTTCCATCGCTCCCTGAGCCCAATAAAGTTCAACTTGATGATCCGGAAGATAATTTACCTTTATCAGAACTGAAAAAACATGCTGAGAAATCATCGTTTCACAAACAAATCCCCACTCCTAACTTCGCTACCATTAAATACAAACCGAGAAGAAAAGCGATGAATTATATAGGCCAGAAAATAACTAAAGATTTGTTTAATACTGCTAAAGAAAAGACGGCGAAGAATACTAAAAGAGCAACCAAAAAAACTGAACCAAGCAAACGACCAAGTGACGCTGATACAACTAAAAATTTGCAACTTACAAGAAACCAGAGACAGAAAGGAAAACAACCGAGTAACTCTAATAAAGGTAAAAAAGAACTAAACAAGAAAAAAGGTAATGAACTTAAAAAAGTACCCAGAAAAAGACGACTGAATGAAGATATTAATAAGAAGGTGACAAAAGCAAGTAAGAAGAAGGAATCTAAAACACTCGAAAAAGATGGTTGGTATTGTCATGGATGCAAGGTGGATAAACTTGATGATATGCGTCAATGCCAAAAATGCCAAAAATGGTATCATGAAGTCTGTGTGGGTTTAACCAAAGACGATGAAGAGCAATTCATATGTCCAGAGTGCAATTAAAGTTCTGATTAAGCTATTAAGTAAATTCACTTTTGAGATTCTTTTCAGTTTTTTTTTTAGGAGTGTACACACTCAATTAAAGACAGTAGCGTCTAATTTGTTATAAATAATTAAGTATATTTTGATTGATCTCAAAGTTAATTTTCAGTATTCCTTAGATAGCCAACCTATGAATGGCATTAAAAAAAAAATTTTAGAAAAAAAAAAATGATTTATTTTTATTTTTGATGAGTTACTTTCAAAGTTGATCTCAAAGTTAAATTTTATTTTATTTAGTAGTTTGTTTTTATTTTATAGTTGATTTTCATTTTGATAGATTTAAGATAGCCCACATTTAAATTTTTGGTTGATTTTTTACCTTTTATGAAGAATGTTATGAGAAGGATGTGTTTTTATTCTGATGTTTTATGTTTAAAGTGTTTAAGTGTTCATAATGTGCATATATTTTCATTAATATTTTTCGGGCTATCTTCAGCGACCAGCTTCCCAAGATAGCCCAATACCAAGTTTCTAAAAAGTGTTTACATTTGTATTAAAATGCCAAAAGCTGTACTACTTTTTTAGATATCTTGTTTCTCAAATAAATTTATTACAACTTCCATTATGTTTTTTCTTCACATTACTTATCTGCAAGATTTTACGAGGTTTTGAAATTAGGTGGGCCTTCATTGGCGCCTGTACCTCATGTGAATTTAAATTGTACGCTGCTAACGATAGCGAAATAAAGACGTATGGCTTATGTAATCTTGAGATAACTTTTGGGTTAAGGCGTGTATTTAAATGGCCCTTCATTGTATGCGACGTAAAGCAGCCGATAATCGGGGCTGATTTCTTAAGAAATTTTAAGCTAATGGTTGATTTGTTCAATAATAGGTTACTAGATTTAGTCACTAATTTGTACGTTTGTGGATCAAAAAGTTTAACTTTTGAAGGTACTATAAAATGTATTAATAGTAGTCACCCTTACGCCGATTTACGGGAAACATTTCAGGACATCATGCGACCCCCTACTTTTAAGGACATTCCAGAACACTCTGTATATCACCACATTGAGACAACAGATCCTCTCGTACACTCCCGCGCAAGGCGATTGCCACCGCACAGGTACGAATTAGTTAAAAAAGAATTTCAATTAATGCAGGAGCTTGGAATATGTAGGCCTTCGAACAGCGAGTGGGCGAGTCCACTGCACGTAGTGCCGAAGAAAAATGGAGACATTCGTCCTTGCGGTGATTTTAGGATGCTTAATACCATCGCGAAGCCAGATAGATTTCCAATTCCGAGAGTTCAGGATTTCACGTATGGTCTACATAAAAAAAAAAGTTTTCTCAAAAATCGATATTTGTAGAACTTACCACTTCATTAAAATAAATCCGGAAGACATACAAAAGACGGCTATTATTACACCTTTCGGGCTGTACGAGTTTCCAAGGATGACGTTTGGACTGCGAAATGCAGCCCAAACTTTTCAACGATTTATATTATTACAAATCCCCTTGAATTAAATAGAAATGGGAAGTCTGCAAAGTCTTTACAGCACGTCTGAAACTAATTGTATATCTACTATACAGTATCTTCATTCTACAACACCAAAGCTAAATGCAAAACTTAGAAATGACGCACAAATAGTGCGAATTCAAAAAAAAAAAATGCCTGTGACAATAACATTTTAGTTTTAAATCTTTTACTGTTGGTATACCCACGGAACTTTCATGTTTTTTTTTCTGAGTAAGTAATAGATACTTTACTTACTTAAAATTATATCCAGATTTTTTTAAAGATAAAATAGGTTTCTCATTTAACAATTGGGCTTTACATTTTTTTATATTATTTACCTGGTAATTAATTTATTCAGGCTAATTCACGATCTTCTACACCAATAAACTAAAAACGGAAGTTATTAAGATTATGGTGATCGATAATTTGAATTTAAAAAATGGTTGTCAGTAAAGTCGGTTTACGGACGATATTTTTACGTGATAACGTCATAAGAAAACATTGATGAAAAATTGCATACTTCTATGAATTGAGTTAAGGGGGGAAATACGTGTAAAAAGATTTTTTCATGCTGATTTTCATTAATTTTTTTAAGGTATAAAAAATGAATATTATTTATTGAAAGTATTAGGTTATTTTATACATATATTCATGAGTTTTTTCATATTTGACAAAAATATAACTTGAAAAGTAGCGGAGATATCAGCTGATACACATCGTAGGTTATCATCCGACTTAGCAGTCGGTGTACACAATGGAAGCCACAATTTTTATCCGAAATCAATGGCACACACACACACACACACATACATACAAATATACAGACATTTTTGGGAAATGTTCTAAAACGTGTTTTGGTGATTGAGAAACGTAAAAATATCATTTCCGATTTCGATTTTCGGGGTGATTCCAATAACTTCCTTATAAGGAAGTTAATAAAAAAAAGAACTACCATAAGGTTGGCAATAATGGCAACTCTGAGATCAATAAACCAATGTATGTGCGCGTCTATGGAACGGAATGGGGATTTCCCTGCCCTGTAGTTTGTTTTTGGTCGGTATATTTTTATCTACTCTTACGAAGGACTTTCCGCTGCGCTGCTTAACGTACGTCTGACGTGATTTTGTTTTTTTCCGCGCTTCTGTTCTCGTCATCAAAATGACAAACTGACTGTGTTAATTGTTAGAACTGTGTTTAATGAGTGAGTTTACTAATAAGTGATAATTTAAAAGTTATATCTAAATAAGTGAAATTTATTTATGTTATTGAAATACATAATTAGTATAAGATTTCCTGCTTTTATTTGGTAAGTAAAAATAATTATAAATCGTGTCTTTCTTTTTTATGGTATTTTTAGGGTTCTGTACAAAAAAAAAAAAACGAATATAGGATCACTCGTACGCCCGTCTGTCTGTCACAGCCAATTTACTCCGAAACTACTGGACCAAATTAGGTGAAATTTGGTAGGATGGTGTAATCCTATGACCAAAAACACAGATGTGCAAAGTATTTTTTTTAATAAGAGTCATTTTCGGGGGACAATTAGTTAATTCGCATTTGGCCGGTTTTTTTAATACTAAATGAAATTTTTAACTACTGCACTCATTACAAAGTATTCACGTATTCAAATGTAACGATTATCTCGTTCACTGTTTATTTATCAGAAAACTATCAAGTTCATTGTTTATTTTCAGGAAAAAATCAGTCTTAATTTACATAATGTCTGGTCGAAAGTATAAAAGTGGAGCTGAGAAACGCAAATTACAGCTAGATCGTGAAAAGGAAAGAAAAAAATGTGCAAAAATTGGGACTTTTTTTAAATCACTACATAAAAACGAGGATGAAATCGCTAAAAATTCATCAACAAGCAATAAGGAAGGGAGCAAATTGCAACACCAAGAAAAGAAGACAAGTGATGAAAATGTGCAAAGTCTTGACTACCAGCAACCCTCTGATCAAACGGAAAAGGATATTGGTGTTCAGCGACAGAATGGTAACACCGAGACGGAAAGAAATTTAGAGAATATTAATTTCGAGTTTGAGAAATATGTTGACGTGGGCTTGTGGCCAGAATTGCTAAATAATGATTTTATTAATGACATCCTCTCACATGAAATGACTGACTTTCAAAATAAAGATCCGAAAAATATATATTCAGCTTCTATAAAGAAATACAAGGAACAAAACAGAGCATTTTCAAATAGCCATTTCACAAAAAAAAATGAAAAATGGTCAATCACTGGAAAGATCTTGGCTAACATATCGTCCCTTAGCACCGCAGTTCCCTTACAACACCGCCTAAGTCATTTTTACCAACTTTACAGGAGACGTAAAAAACTGTCTATTTTAAAAAATCTGGGGATTATTCCTGTCATAATACATACTCTAGTTAGCGGTTAAGAAATAATTATTTATACTTATTTTGACAATTTACTTTATTTTAACTTGTTTTTTATGACTTGAGCTGTGTTGACTAATATTTTATTAGATTTAGGCGGTGTTGTTTGCGGAAATGTTAGGGATTAAGATATTAAATAATTTCCAAAGAAAAGCTTTTATTAGGAAATATTTCAAGAAAATTAACAAATCGCTACTTCGGGGAAGAAAGGGCGTAAAAGCCACTTTTGGCCAAAATGAGTTAATAATGCAACTTTGTTTAGTTTTCGACGCTCTATCGATCTGTATATTTAAAATTTCAATATTCCCAAAAAAATGGCTTTTACCCCCATGATTTTTTTCTCACCAAAACCATTTTTATTAAAAAAAATTGACGTATATGACATTATTTAATTATTTCAAATTAATAAGGGCGTATCACCATAGTATGAAAGAATATTTGGTCGTAAATACAATATTTATTACGTAATGACTTTTACGACATTTTTACTTGGCAATTTAAATATGATTTGGCTTTTACGCCCTTGCACAAAAATAAAAACTTGGAGTTACAGCATTCAAATCGTAACAATAACAATTTCTTTAGTCTAAAAATCGGAGAGATAATCATGTCATTTATCGTTGTCTCTTATGCGTATGTTAAACAGTCTTACAATGGAGTGAGATAGAAACATAATTTATTTAGCCAATAAAGCGCGCGCGCTGCCGACGACACACGCACAAACACAATCGCAACCTGCATGTACACGACTTACCACAAGTGAAGTCCACGTGTCCAATCTTGTCAGTCTGTCAATCGCAGTTTCTTTGCCGGATTGTTATTGTTTACGTTCCGTTTGAATATTAATACAGTGCGAATAAGTTACTTGTTTAATTAAAAAAATGGATAATACGAAGCCGAAAGCCTTGGATTCCTTGCTAAAAAGAAGGAATATCGTTAATGCATTATTACAAAGCCGTCGTCGTTCATCACAAAGGTAAGTTTTAAGTAATAGTACAGTACCTATCTATTATTCTTGGCTCAAACTGTTTAGACGTGCTTACCTAATGTGATGTTTCTTTAGTTAGAGATATTCGTATTTATTTTATAATAAATATTAAGAGTGCATTCGTCGTAGTAATTTCTAGGAAGATAGGTACTTACCTATTTTTTTACTACTTAAAATATTAGGTACTCACGGTGTAAAAACGGTCGGGTTTATTATGGTTGTATGTATAGTTGTATAGATGGGTGCTTACGTACCTAAGTGCTAACTAACTTTACCACAAAGGTCATGTTACGTAGGTACCTATCTAATTATTCACAATATTTTTATTCAGTTATTTTGTTTAATCATTTTCTTTATTCAAATTACATGCATTTCTATTTATTCCGTTATAAACTCCATGAAACTGATTTGTTAGACTGGCTTTTACGCCCTAATGACTAATGTCTTCTGATTTTTCGATGCCGTGCGTGACTTTTACGACCCCAATATTACAGGGAACTAAAACTACAATGGCTTTTACGCCCTAACTCTTACTAGCATTAAAAATAAAGACGACTTTTTTGTATAATTTTTGTATAAGTAATTCTATTATCATCTTATTTCCAGATCTGACTACGAGCCGAGTCAGTCGACTAGGAGTTTTGATCAAAATAGTAGGTCGGATCAAAGCAATGATATAATCGAAAACAGCGACACAGAAATGCAACCAATAAAAATATCAAAAGCAACACACAAAAAAATCATAATTAATTCAAGCAGTGATGGCGATATCAATACCTCTATGATTTCTTTACCCCGAGCACATGCTTCATTCTTTGGAGACAACGTTGGTAGCCTTATACCACCAAAAAGCCCGTTTAAAAACAATAGTAACAAAATAAATATTATTTCTATGGAAGTCTTAAAACAGGCTGATAGTTCGTCGACTGTTGTATTACCACATCCAAATATTACTGCCCTCCCTGCAGATCCAGTAATTGCTGAAAATGAAATCTCATGTGCTGTGCCGACCGTTGAGTCGTTTTCTTCAAACCTTTTGCCAGCTGACTATGCTCCAGAAACCAAAGTTACATCAGTTCCGATCGCTAATTCGTCTCTAATTGTTAATACATTGTCTACCTACGACAATAGCACGCAGCTTGAATCTTCTTCCGTATTGACTGCTGAATTACCTACTTTATATGTTAATCTCGTGCCACAAGATGACTATGCCGCTGATGAACCCGAAGTTCCTTCTGTACCGATCCCTGAATCATCTGACTTGAAGACCAACCTTCTGCCGTTGGATAAATATATACCTCAATCTGATAGTTGTATACCTACCACCTCCAAGACGCCATTTTTAGAACTGAGTCCTTTACTGGCTGCATCTCACGATGAAACTCAGCTTGGACCTCCTAATCCATCTACAAGTACAGCACTGGCCAATTTAAATATTACACACACAGTTGAAAAAGATCGGACTAAAAGAACACGCAAAACTTCAACTTCAAAATACAGCACGACGCAGGTCCTAACGGAACACGGAAAGTTTGCCAAGTTCCTGTTCCGGATTCGTGCGGAGGATTCGCCCGGGTGTCGCCACTGTGCGGAACACCCGGAGGACACGGTGGAGCATACTGTAGAGGTGTGCCCCGCCTGGGCGGAGCATCGCCGTGTCCTCGTGGGGGCAATCGGCGGCAGCGATCTCTCTCGCCGGGCCTTGGTTCAGGCCATGGTCCGGAGTGAGGAGGGATGGCAGGCGGTCGCCTCCTTCTGCGAAGCAGTAATGCTAGCAAAGGAGGAGGCAGACCGCATCAGGCAAAGGCAACGGGGCGCTCGCCCCAGCCGCCGCCGGGATTCCGATCCCGATTTCCGGCCACCGTAGGCGCGGGCTTGCGGACGGCGTGCAATGGGTAGCACGCTGTCCGATCGTCCGGTAACATACCGGATCGAGCCCAAGTCGTCGACGGCGCGTTCTGTTCCCGCGCGCCTCAAGGAGCTGTCAGCAAACCGTAGAGGCCCAGCCTGCTAGCTGCAGGCAGGCAGGGTCGAAGCCTGCTGGGGTTAAGGGCCGTTTTCTGAGAGGAAGGCTCAGCCCCGGCATGATAGGCATGAAGGAACGGGGTAGGTTTTTAGTCAGTAAGAGTCTGACACTACTTCCCGCTCCACCCAAGGGCGGGACTTGTCATTGGATGATTTTACCTACCATAAAAAAAAAAAAAAAAAAAAAAAAAAAAACTTCAAAATACAAGATGTATTATATAGACTTCTTATCTGACGAGGAAGCTTTAGACTTTTCTGGTGGTAGTTCTGATGATTGGACTTGCAATGAATCTGAATCTAGTGGTTCACCTGAAAAGAAAAAGAAGAAAAAAGAAAAAAAGAAGAAAGCCCAAAAGGATGATACAAGTAAAAATATAACAAGGAAGAAACAGAAACTAATAAATAAACGGAAAGAACGAAAACAATTAAAAGATGACGGAAAATCCTACCAAACCAAGAAAGGGGACATAGTTAAAGAAAAATCTATGGGAGAAAACCCATGTAAGCAGGATAAATGTAAAAGAGGTTGTTTTAATATAACGGAAGAAAGGCGAAAGTCTCTGTTTGACTTCTTTTGGAGCATAAGTTCACAACGGAGGAAAGATTGGCTTATTAATTGTACTCGCCAGGTATCAATTTCCAGGAAAAGAACGGACTCTCCAAATAGTAGGAGAAATTTAACATACGAGTACTTTATCAATAATGGTGAAGATCGTCAAAAAGTTTGTCAAAAGTTCTTGCTTGAGACATTGAATGTGACCCAGAAATATTTATTATACAATCTGTCTCATTCTAAAGAATATAATATGTCTCAGGATGATCGGAGGACACGTACATTTCCGGATAAGTATTCTCCAGAAGCAAAAGCACATGCAAAGTCTTTTATTGAAAAATTGCCAGCAGTCCCTTCACACTATAACCGGAAACGAACCAGCAGGGTGTATCTTCCCCAAGAATTAAAAAATGTATCCAATTTGTATAGACTTTATGTGAAAGAATGTGAAGATAAAAATCAAGATGCAGTTGGTGATACTATATTTAGAAATATATTTAATAATGAATATAATATCAGCTTTCATTGTCCAAAAAAAGACAAATGTCTTCTGTGTACAAGAGCCGATCGAAAAGAAATAAGCAGCGAAGAAGATAAAACCATTTTAGAAAATCACATTAAAGAAAAAAAATCTACTTATAAAAGGTTTCTAGCACATCAAAATTTAAGTAATCATTATAATATTAATGGTACTTTGACAGCTAGCTTTGATTTACAAAAGGTATTGACAACACCCCACGGAGATAGCATGTTGTTAGGGTACTCAAGAAAGTATGCAGTTTTTAATTTCACCATTTATGAAAGTGGAACTCAAAATGTGAATTGCTACATTTGGGGAGAGTGTGACGGAAAACGAGGTAGCCAAGAAATAGCAACTTGTCTCTTTAAGTATTTACAAGAAGTTGACGAAAGAAAAATAAAAAATTTGATTTTATACTGCGATTCCTGTACAGGTCAAAATAAAAATAAAGTAGTTCTATCTGCCATAAACTATTACCTCAAAAAGTCCGTAAATTTAGAAACAATACAGCTTAAATTTTTGTTGCCTGGACATACATACATGCCTGTTGATTCAGTGCATGCAACAATAGAACGAGAAATAAAAAAACTCACCGTCTGGAGTCCTTCCCAGTGGATGCCTTACATTGCTTCTGCCCGAAAACGGCCACGACCTTATCGTGTTATTGTCATGGAGCATAGTGATTTTATTAGTTGGGACGAACTAGCTACAAAGACTTTCACTAAGGAAACGCTAAAAAACATGCAATTTAAAAATATTCGGATTGCTACATTTAAGAAGAAGAATGTTGATCAAGTTGAAATTAAGTACTCCATGCATGAAGACACATCAGTACAAAAAGTCATTCTATTTGAAGTACCTGAAAAAAGGCCAAATACAAAAGGGAAATCTAAAGCGAGAGGAAGACCTAAAAAAAATATTTGTTTAGATACAACTAATAATCACTGCCAAGCTGAAAAATCAAACGAATTTGTGTTGCGTAAGTTATATGACGCCAGATTACCAATTTCGACTGCAAAATATAACGATTTAAAACTTCTTTGTGACAATCACACAATACCCAGACCGTTCCAAACAAATGTTTCCGCTGTTCTTCATTTATGTTGTCACATGACCTGAGTTTAGATTTCTTGCAAAACGCAGAAGTGCACGGTGGTTTCATGGATCTTGCAGGCTTAAATACGTCTTGTTTCACTTTAAATGTTTGGGGGTATTTGGAACAGAGAGTAAAGTCCCACATACCTCCGTTGAAAAGGGAGGATCCTCCAACCAGACTGGTGTTATATCTGGTGGGCTACTGCCCGATAGATGATTTCGGGTTTGTTCTATATGTTTCAATCGCGCCGCGAATCTTACTTGCGCGATGCAGGATTAGTTCTTTTTGTGAAAACATGGATGTCGCTACATCACTCCCCTCCGGAGATCGGAGATCGATGGTTCTTGATGCTTCTTGAGGCGATGTGATGCGTGCCAGGCCAATGGAGGTTGGTTCCAGTGAGTCGGAACCGGATTCCGCATAGTTCTCGGTGAGTCGGAACTGTCTGCGGTGATGCCCCAGTGAGTCGGGGTGGTGCTATCCCAGTGAGTCGGGATACGATGCTGCAGGCTCCAGTGAGTCGGAGTAGTGCGGCTGGCTCCAGTGAGTCGGAGCGGTGCTGTGCGACGTAGGGCTTGACTGCTGTCGTCGACCAGGAGAGGTTCTTCAAGGCTCTTCATGTGACTGGCCGAAGGTGCAGGTGTTTAGCCAAGGTCGCTGATGAGGCTGAGGGTGATGACCAGGAATGTCCAAGTAGGCATGCTGGTGGTCAGGATACCCATATAGCCGTGGGTGCTGGCTGTATGGCTCGCTGCTCGAAAGCTCGAGGAAGTGATGATGACGTCACGATGTGGTAGCTGCACGAAGGCTGCGCGCTGACGTTCTTTGTCGAGGGTCACCAGTTTGGAGGTAGTGGAACAGAGAGTAAAGTCCCACATACCTCCGTTGAAAAGGGAGGATCCTCCGACCAGACAGGTGTTATATCTGGTGGGCTACTGCCCGATAGATGATTTCGGGTTTGTTCTATATGTTTCAATCGCGCCGCGAATCTTACTTGCGCGATGCAGGATTAGTTCTTTTTGTGACGACATGGATGTCGTTACAAATGTTTCATTAATCTTTGCTTTTCTGTCTCTTCTGTATCCCAAATAATTTTCACCTTTCATCCGTAATTCTTTATTAATATTGCGTTTATATTTCTTTGGGTCTTTTGACGCCTTGTTCTGTCGTTTTTTATGACTTAACAAATCACCGTGATAGGGAACATCACTGAGTATGACCACTTTTGAAGAACACGATGGAGTAGCAGAGATATTGGATTGCTGCATATTGTTTTGGGTTGTATTATTTTTATCTGTACATTGAGTATTGTTTGTGACTATATCAGAAACTGGGTCTTGAGTATTCGTAGATACGAGAATATCTTGGTTTGAAGTAGGGAAAGATTTAACAGAATTTATATTAAGGACAGCATTTCCTTGTACAACGTTCTCATTTTCTACCGTGATATTGGCTACATCCAATACAGAAGACTCAAGATACTCGATGGCCACCGTAGCAAATTCGGGTGGTTCCTGTTGCAGATCAATGAAATCATTACCAACTTTTTCTATAACTTGTAGATTGTTAATGTCAATGTTTTCAATATCCAAGTCCATGTTTTGATCTAATATTGAGATTACATTGTCCTGGCTACTTAAAATACTTTTTATGGACTCCCCGAAGTTTTGATCATTTATTGGTGTTGCAATAATTTCGTATTTAGTAGGAGAATTGCATGCTTTGGTATCAGAAGAACTAGTGTTATCTTTTTGCTTCAAATCTAAAACAAATAATAGGAATTATTGCACTAAAAATGTAAATAACAAGAAATAAATGCGGACCTCAAAACAAACCTTCAATACTAACCTAGTTTAATTCTTTTTTATCTTCTTTGCAACTTAGTTTACGCCGTTTATGTTTTGACATCAGTCCTGATTCTTGTAATTGTAAATGTAATTGGGCACATAACAATTTATCACCTGAACTCAGATTACTCCAGGAATCAATTTCTTCTTCATCCATAGTGTATTTTTAATTATTGAGTATCCTTAAAGAAATAAAATACATTTTGAAACACCGCCTAAGTTAAGAAAAAATTGTTAGTAAACACCGCGTAAGTAGTGAACATATTCTATTATCATTTTGTTTCTATATTAATAAGCGTAAATCAATAAACATTACTTTATTCTATAGCTTACCTCTCAATCTTCCATTAAAACTTCTTGCATGGACCTTTCAGCGATAAAACTCACATAAAAATTGAATAATCACGGAGCGTCAAGAACTTACGCGCGCAAAGTTTGACAGACTAACGACTTGTGCGGTGTTGCGAGGCCAACCGACTTGAGCGCTGTCACTATTTTTTAAATTACGGCTTCTGATTGGCTGAAATCTCTATCAAGTGACCAATGGTTCGACGCGTATTACGCAGCTACATCCAATGGCATTCAAATGTAAAAACCGCCATTTTCGACTTGAGCGGTGTTGTAAGCTAAGGGACGATATTCAACCAGTGTTGATTTTTTGCTGCGGTGCTGTGTGTGCGGTGCTGTTTTTTGTTTGCCTTGCAAACTTTTTTCTAAAAACTCTTCTCAATACACGACCGGATTTTCTGATTGGAAACACATAGGAACTTGTTTAGAAACTCACGAAAATTCTAATGAACATAAGAAATCAATGTTAGTGTGGTTAACACGAAAAGAAAATAAGTTTGTTTTAGACAAGCAGCTTCAGGAGCAATTAAGAAAAGAAACAGAATATTATCACAATGTCCTAAAACGGGTAATTGCAGTGGTAAAATTTTTGAGTATAAGGGGCTGAGCATTTAGAGGTTCCGAGGAAGTATTTGGTTCTCCACATAATGGTAATTTTATGGGGGCTCTGGAGCTATTGGCAGAGTTCGATCCATTCATTCGTGAACACATTGAACAACGGGAGCTGCGACCAAAACCGATAATATCGTACTTATCAAAAACAGTATATGAAGAAATAATTGAGATTATGGGCCGATAGCTAATTAAACAAATTATAACTCAAATATAAAACGACGACACAAAGTATTATTCAACTCTGATGGATTCTACACCAGATCTGTCTCACAATGATCAACTTGCTATTTGTTAGATACGAGAGTACTCGTGCGGAGGGAAGGGGGTACGCGTCAATCAAACTAGTAAGCTCGTTGCACACTGTCTATTTTATTGCATCAATTTAAGGAAGGGGTGCGCGGGCACGCGGGGCAAGGGGGGTCGCAGCCCGCCCGCCAGCTTATACATTATAATCTATATCTTTTGCGATACTTTTCCACAGTTCCGTTGTAGGTATAGGCATATGTTTTATTACTAAAGTCTTCCAAATTGCAGTACACACTTCTTTCACTATGTTTGAAATGGCAGTTTTTGATATACGGAAATTGAATGACAACTTTCTATATGGTGTTCCAGTAACCAAATATCTGTAAATAATAATATTGTTTTAATTTCAGCTGATGATGTAAAAAAGAAGTGGAAGAATTTAAGAGATTCCTATAACAGAGAGCTTAAAAAAGTAGAAAAGCCAAGATCTGGTTCGGACGCAGATCAAAATGGTCAATATCAAGGCGATTGGCCACATTTTGAATCAATGCAATTTTTAAAGACAATTTTGAAACCTCGTAAAACTACGAGTAATATTCAAAATAACATATTAGATGAAGACGACATTATTGATGATGATACAATGATGTCTATTCTTTCTGAGCAATCGGCATACAATACGCAAACCGATGAATCGCAGTTCAATACAGATGATACCAATTTGGCAACAATTGATGGCCCTACGACTGATGCTGCAACTTCACAAAATGCTATTTCGGCATAGATACTACATGATACCTCGACACCTGGACCGTCGTATACCCCATCGCGAACTATTGGAACGTTGGCTAACCAAAAGGTACAAGAAGGTGCAGCAAAAAGTATTGAAGAAATCTTAATAACACTCGAACGAGAAAAGATAGACCTAATGAAGAAAAATTTAAATGAAGACGACGACGACTTGAACTGGTTCAAGTCTATAATGCCGTATATGAAAAAGCTACCATCTTTGAATAAATTATTATTTCAGACTCAGGTTCAGGAGATGCTCATCAACGAAATATCAAAACTGATTACCCCATCAAACACAGAATCTTCAATGATGGGTTACTTCACTTCTGGTGATTCATCTCAGTGATAATTTCATAATAATTAAAATACATATTTTCAATAATACAATATTATGTAGTTTCATTTCTATTTACTCACCGCAATGTCAAGAGTAATCATTCTTCAATAGAAATAGGTTTTTGAAAATTAGTTGTTTTTAATTGAAATTCAGACTTAATATAAGCAATAATGTAATCGAAAGTCGACGGTAACACTCCACAATATTGTTTTAACATTTTAGAATCGTTTCTTAATTTTGCATATAAATGATGGAACTCGCCAAATGTGTTTCTTTGTAAAAATATTATATTTGTTTTCTTTCTGTGCTTTTTACGATATTTTGTTAAAAGTCTGTACTTTAAATATGTACATTCAAGCAAAATTGTACTGTACTTCTCCATGATTCGAGAAGTAATGACCAAAATCACGTAGGACCTTAATAATAATAATAATAATAATAATAATAAAAGTTATCCGACAAAAAAAAAAGGCCCAAAACTACAGTAAACCGTTTATTGTGAAATACCGGTGTACCTACATAAACTACGAGTATAATGGCTAAACGGAAAATAAATAGGCTTTATGTCATATTAAGGTCATATTTATGACAAAGAAAATTTCCGACAAAACATAAATGTTGACGAGAGCCGCAGCACGCCGTGCACGCCCATCACCTCCGGCCTCGTCGCTCAGCTCCGCCTCGCCGCCGCCGGAACCCAGCCCCACTGTGTGTGCTGTGACACCGGCCGCGGCAGTTGCGTCGAGCTCCAGCGACGAGTTCTTCTCTCCGCCGACGACACCACCACCTGCGCGTCGACGAAGAGGACGCCGGCCGCCGAGCGGCTTAGGACCTCGAGGCCCACCGGTCTCTGATAGGGTCCCAGCTCCCGGCGGAAGTGTGCAGCGCATGCGATGGACGCAATCCATCAACGAGAACGTCATGCGCTCATACTACGGGGCTACAGAGGGAGGAAACAACCTGACTGCGTACCGTGTTCGGATGCTCTCTTTGTTTCAGGTGCTTGAGCCAGCTGTCAACGTTTCAACCCAACGACTGTCGGATCAGGTGCGGGTCATCCTGCGTAATCACATGTTGGATGATACTGTACTTGATCGCCTCCGAACGGAAACGAGTAACCGTGCCATTGCCCCACCGTCGCAGTCTGTGGTACCACTTGTGGCACCACAGTTCAGCTATATATTCCACCATGCTGACGAGGAGGGTACTGACACGGTTACTAACGTAAGTACCCAGTGCAATGATGAACTGAGGAGTGCTTTGGAGTGTGCGATTCGGGAATATCGCAACATATTACCCAAACTTAGGCCACGTTTACCTCGTTTGCCCATGCATAACAAGAATAGGGCGCTGGTGGCTGCTCTGGATTCGCAGTTGTCTCGCTATTTTGATGACTGCGAAGATCTCACCGATACACACTCGATAATGTACTGTGCGGCTGTAGCGGCATGTCGTGTAGCTCACGTCAAATTCCCAAACAGTGACGTAGCTACACGACCGAAATCAGCTGTACCGGCCTGGCAGTGCAGGATCGAGCGCCGTATTGGTGGGGCCAGAGTACTCATTGGCAAACTAATTTGCTTCAGGGAGGGCAACACTCGTCCTAGAGTGATGCGCTTTGTGAGACGGGCATTTTCGGGGACAGATATCAGTCCCCGAGACTACATGTCCCGTGTCACAGAGCGCATCGACTTCCTGAAGCAAAAGGTGTATGCATGGGCAAACCGTATCCGCAGGTATAAGCGGCGGGTGGAGCGATACACCCAGAATCGCACATTCCGGAGCAACGAAAGGTGGGTGTATAGGGCTTGGGAGCGACCGGACCAAGGTGTGACTGACGTACGCCTTCCGGATGATGAAGCCATGAGTTCATTCTGGCGCAGCATCTGGTCGGTGCCTGTCAGTCACTCCGAGGGTGATTGGATTCGGGAGGTGGAGCGCGCGTGCGATCCAATACCACAGATGGGGGCAATTTACATCAGCCCCCAAGATGTAGCTCGTGCAGTCCGTCCGTTGCCTAACTGGAAATCTCCAGGGCCGGATGGACTGCACAATTTCTGGATAAAGTGGTTCACAAGATCGCACGCTCGTTTGGCATCTCAATTCCAGTCTGCCCTAGAGTCAGGGTCGCTACCCGAGTTTTTTACGACAGGAATAACCCACCTGCTCCATAAATCAGGCAGTACTGCGGAACCTAAAAATTATAGACCGATCACGTGTTTGCCGACGGTCTATAAAGTTCTTACATCCATACTGAGAAGCAAAATTAACACCCATATTGACAAAAATTTGATAATGTCACCTTCTCAGAATGGATGTAGGAATGGGTCCCGCGGTACTAAGGAGCTACTCCTCGTTGATATGACCATTAGCCAACAGGTTCGACGTTCCCGAAAGGATCTGTCGACATGTTGGATAGATTATAAGAAGGCCTATGACTCTGTTCCTCATACATGGCTCATGAGGGTGCTAGAGTTGTACAAAATTGATACAACACTACGCACCTTCCTGATGTCGTGTATGACGAAATGGAGTACGGTCCTTCGCTATCCAGGATGTCGACATAGCCAGAGGAATAGCGAACCTGTAAGGATCGAGCGAGGTATATTCCAGGGTGATAGTTTGAGTCCGCTTTGGTTTTGCCTAGCCTTGAATCCTCTAAGCACACTGCTGGAGAATTCAGGTCTAGGCTATCGGTTGAAGAGAGGTGGTCAGGTTATATCTCACCTTCTTTACATGGATGACTTGAAGCTTTTTGCCCCCAACAACCTGCAACTGATGGAGCTACTGAAGGTAACTGAAACCTTCAGTAGTGCCATCAGGATGGAGTTTGGTGTGGACAAATGTGCGGTCATGCATGTAAAGCGAGGGGAGGTTGTGGAATCTGTGGGCATTCAACTCACGGATTCCATAAACCTGAGATCTCTCTCTCCAACCGAAACCTATAAGTATTTGGGTATGTCGGAAGCCCTAGGCATCAATATCACTGACATGAAGCAATCGTTGAAGGAGCGTTTCTTTGGACGCCTGAAGAAGGTTTTCAATAGCCTTCTTTCAGGCGGAAACAAGGTGCGCGCCTTCAACGGTTGGGTCATGCCGGTATTGATGTACTCTTTCGGCGTACTCAGATGGACTCAAACTGAACTTGACGCCCTGGATAGGCGGGTTCGAACACTGCTGACTGCATACCGAATGCATCACCCACGATCGTCGGTGATGAGACTGTATATCCCGCGGAAGTGTGGCGGTCGAGGTTTTTTAAATGCTAAGACCCTACACAACCGCGAGGTATGCAGTCTCAGGGAATATTTTCTAGCTGCCGACGTGGGTATGCATCGAGATGTAGTGGCAGTGGACAAGGGACTCACCCCGCTCTCCTTGGCTAATGAGAACTGGCGCAAACCGGTAGTGCTTGACACTAACGATCGCAGGGAAGTATGGCAGAGCAAGGAACTTCACGGACGCTTTTTCCGGGCCCTTCACGGGCCCGATGTAGACCAATTGGCGTCCGTAGCTTGGCTGCGTTTCGGTGACCTCTTTGGGGAAACCGAAGGTTTTATCTGTGCAATTATGGACGAAGTTATCATGACGAATAACTACCGGAGATTTATTGTGAAGGACGGCACGGTTGACATCTGTCGGGCATGTCACCGTCCGGGAGAATCAATTCGTCACATTATCTCCGGTTGTTCTCGTCTGGCTAACGGCGAGTATTTGCATAGGCACAACCTTGTAGCCAAGATTATCCATCAGCAACTTGCTTTGAAATACTCTCTTGTGGGATTGGAAGTGCCGTACTACAGGTATGAGCCCGACCCAGTTCTTGATAATGGTCATATCACTTTGTACTGGGATCGGTCCATCATCACTGACAGGACTATTGTAGCCAATAAGCCTGATATAGTGGTGGTGGACCGAAACGAGAGGCGTGCAATGATTGTTGACATATCCGTTCCGCATGACGAGAACCTCGTGAAAGCCGAGAAAGATAAACAAATCAAGTATATTGACTTGGCTCGCGAGGTTGTCGACATGTGGGAAGTGGATTCGGCGATCATTGTACCGATAGTCGTGTCGGGTAATGGCTTAATAGCCAAGAGCCTCGACCAACACCTTAGGAGGCTCTCGTTAGGCGGCTGGATCAAGGGCTTGATTCAGAAAGCGGTACTCCTGGACACGGCTCGTATTGTTAGGAGGTTCCTTTCTCTGGAGCCCTGACCGCCGGTAGCTTGGACTCTGTTCCCGATACCGGTGGGACACTATTTTTTATATTTTTAAATGTTTTTTTTTTTTTTTGTAAGTTTTTTAAGAAATATTTAAAAATATAATTAATAAGCTTTTAGAATGAATAAAGGAAATAATAATAATAATAATCTGTGGTTCACTGTCAACATGAAGTGTCGAAAAATTTTTTCTCCAATTTCTTTTAAACAATTCATATAGAAATATTACAGCAAAATTAAGTTATCCGACAAAAAAAAAAGGCCCAAAACTACAGTAAATCGTTTATTGTGAAATACCGGTGTACCTACATAAACTGCGAGTATAATGGCTAAACGGAAAATAAATAGGCTTTATGTCATATTAAGGTCATATTTATGACAAAGAAAATTTCCGACAAAACATAAATGTTGACGAGAGCCGCAGCACGCCGTGCACGCCCATCACCTCCGGCCTCGTCGCTCAGCTCCGCCTCGCCGCCGCCGGAACCCAGCCCCACTGTGTGTGCTGTGACACCGGCCGCGGCAGTTGCGTCGAGCTCCAGCGACGAGTTCTTCTCTCCGCCGACGACACCACCACCTGCGCGTCGACGAAGAGGACGCCGGCCGCCGAGCGGCTTAGGACCTCGAGGCCCACCGGTCTCTGATAGGGTCCCAGCTCCCGGCGGAAGTGTGCAGCGCATGCGATGGACGCAATCCATCAACGAGAACGTCATGCGCTCATACTACGGGGCTACAGAGGGAGGAAACAACCTGACTGCGTACCGTGTTCGGATGCTCTCTTTGTTTCAGGTGCTTGAGCCAGCTGTCAACGTTTCAACCCAACGACTGTCGGATCAGGTGCGGGTCATCCTGCGTAACCACATGTTGGATGATACTGTACTTGATCGCCTCCGAACGGAAACGAGTAACCGTGCCATTGCCCCACCGTCGCAGTCTGTGGTACCACTTGTGGCACCACAGTCCAGCTATATATCCCACCATGCTGACGAGGAGGGTACTGACACGGTTACTAACGTAAGTACCCAGTGCAATGATGAACTGAGGAGTGCTTTGGAGTGTGCGATTCGGGAATATCGCAACATATTACCCAAACTTAGGCCACGTTTACCTCGTTTGCCCATGCATAACAAGAATAGGGCGCTGGTGGCTGCTCTGGATTCGCAGTTGTCTCGCTATTTTGATGACTGCGAAGATCTCACCGATACACACTCGATTATGTACTGCGCGGCCGTAGCGGCATGTCGTGTAGCTCACGTCAAATTCCCAAACAGTGACGTAGCTACACGACCGAGACCAGCTGTACCGGCCTGGCAGTGCAGGATCGAGCGTCGTATTGGTGGGGCCAGAGCACTCATTGGCAAACTAATTTGCTTCAGGGAGGGCAACACTCGTCCTAGAGTGATGCGCTTTGTGAGACGGGCATTTTCGGGGACAGACATCAGTCCCCGAGACTACATGTCCCGAGTCACAGAGCGCATCGACTTCCTGAAGCAAAAGGTGTATGCATGGGCAAACCGTATCCGCAGGTATAAGCGGCGGGTGGAGCGATACACCCAGAATCGCACATTCCGAAGTAACGAAAAGTGGGTGTATAGGACTTGGGAGCGACCGGAACAAAGTGTGACTGATACGCGCCTCCCAGATGATGACGCCATGACTTCATTTTGGCGCAACATCTGGTCGGTGCCTGTCAGTCATACTGAAGGTGGTTGGATTCGAGAGGTCGAGCGAGCGTGCGAATCAATACCAGAAATGGGGGCAGTCACAATCAGCCCCCAAGATGTTGCCCGTGCAGTCCGTCCGTTGCCTAATTGGAAGTCTCCAGGGCCGGACGGACTGCACAACTTTTGGATAAAGTGGCTCACTAGGTCGCACGCTCGTTTGGCATCTCAATATCAGACCGCCTTGGAGTCTGGTTTGCTACCCGAGTTTTTTACAACAGGAGTTACCCACTTGCTCCACAAATCTGGTAGCACCGCGGAACCCAAAAACTATCGGCCAATTACATGTTTGCCGACTGTTTATAAAGTTCTTACATCCATTTTGAGAAGTAAGATCAACTGCCACGTAGACAATAACGCTATTATGTCTGCCTCTCAGAATGGATGTAGGAATGGGTCCCGCGGTACTAAGGAGCTACTCCTCATCGATATGGCCATTAGCCAACAGGTTCGGCGTTCCCGAAAGGATCTGTCGACATGTTGGATAGACTATAAGAAGGCCTACGACTCAGTTCCACATACATGGCTCATGAGGGTGCTAGAATTGTACAAAATTGATGCAATACTACGCACCTTCCTGATGTCATGTATGAGGCAATGGAGGACGGTCCTTCGCTATCCAGGATGTCGACATATTCGAAGGAATAGCGAACCGGTAAGGATCGAGCGAGGTATATTCCAGGGTGACAGTTTGAGTCCGCTTTGGTTTTGCCTAGCCTTGAATCCTCTGAGCACACTGCTGGAGAATTCAGGTCTAGGCTACCGGTTGAAGAGAGGTGGTCAGGTTATATCTCACCTCCTTTACATGGATGACTTGAAGCTTTTTGCCCCCAACAATCTGCAACTGATGGAGCTACTGAAGGTAACTGAAACCTTCAGTAGTGCCATCAGGATGGAGTTTGGTGTGGATAAATGTGCAGTCATGCATGTAAAGCGAGGGGAGGTTGTGGAATCCGTGGGTATTCAACTCACGGATTCCATTGGCCTGAGATCCCTCTCTCCAACTGAAACTTAGAAGTATTTGGGTATGTCGGAAGCCCTAGGCATCAATATCACTGACATGAAACAATCGTTGAAGGAGCGCTTCTTTGGACGTCTGAAGAAGGTTTTCAATAGCCTTCTTTCAGGCGGAAACAAGGTGCGCGCCTTCAACGGTTGGGTCATGCCGGTATTGATGTACTCTTTCGGCGTACTCAAATGGACTCAAACGGAACTTGACGCCCTGGATAGGCGGGTCCGAACACTGCTGACTGCATACCGAATGCATCACCCACGATCGTCGGTGATGAGACTGTATATCCCGCGGAAGTGTGGCGGTCGAGGTTTTTTAAATGCCAAGACCCTTCACAACCGCGAGGTATGCAGTCTCAGGGAGTATTTCCTAGCTGCCGACGTGGGTATGCATCGAGATGTAGTGGCAGTGGACAAGGGACTCACCCCGCTCTCCTTGGCTAAGGAGAACTGGCGCAAACCGGTAGTGCTTGATACTAACGATCGCAGGGAAGTATGGCAGAGCAAGGAACTTCACGGACGCTTTTTCCGGGCCCTTCACGGGCCCGATGTAGACCAATTGGCGTCCGTAGCTTGGCTGCGTTTCGGTGACCTCTTTGGGGAAACCGAAGGTTTTATCTGTGCAATTATGGACAAAGTTATCATGACGAATAACTACCGGAGATTTATTGTGAAGGACGGCACGGTTGACATCTGTCGGGCGTGTCACCGTCCGGGAGAATCAATTCGTCACATTATCTCCGGTTGTTCTCGTCTGGCTAACGGCGAGTATTTGCATAGGCACAACCTTGTAGCCAAGATTATCCATCAGCAACTTGCTTTGAAATACTCTCTTGTGGGATCGGAAGTGCCGTACTACAGGTATGAGCCCGACCCAGTTCTTGATAATGGTCATATCACGTTGTACTGGGATCGGTCCATCATCACTGACAGGACTATTGTAGCCAATAAGCCTGATATAGTGGTGGTGGACCGAAACGAGAGGCGTGCAATGATTGTTGACATATCCGTTCCGCATGACGAGAACCTCGTGAAAGTCGAGAAAGATAAACAAATCAAGTATATTGACTTGGCTCGCGAGGTTGTCGACATGTGGGAAGTGGATTCGGCGATCATTGTACCGATAGTCGTGTCGGGTAATGGCTTAATAGCCAAGAGCCTCGACCAACACCTTAGGAGGCTCTCGTTAGGCGGCTGGATCAAGGGCTTGATTCAGAAAGCGGTACTCCTGGACACGGCTCGTATTGTTAGGAGGTTCCTTTCTCTGGAGCCCTGACCGCCGGTAGCTTGGACCCTGTTCCCGATACCGGTGGGACACTATTTTTTATATTTTTAAATGTTTTCTTTTTTGTGTTTTTTTTTTTAAAGAAATATTTAAAAATGTAATTTATAAGTTTATTAATGAATAAAGAGAATAATAATAATAATAATAATTTATTTATTTGCTCAGTTAGTAGGTACAAGATAAAGGTGTTCAGAATTTTTTTACAAGATTCCACTACTAACTACCTTAAATTAGGCATGCAAAATAGTTTTATTTAGATTAATTATAAAGGACTGAAGAATTGATTATTATTATTTACCATTTGGATACAAATTAATTCTTTAAACATGTATTATGTCAAATAAAAATACTATTTAAAAAAAAAAAAAAAAAAATTATACCAAGTGTTCACATTAATAATAATTACAAAAATAATATGTCAAAGAAAAATATTAAACATTAATAACTACAGAATAATACGTCAAAACAAATACAAATCAATATCATTAACAATTGCATAATAATAGGTCAAAAATAATAATAATAATCGCAAAATAATATATGTCAAAATCTCGCAATAATACAAATTAATGTCATTGATAATAATAACAGTCCAAACATGTCGACAATTATTCAGAGTCATGTTAGCTTGTCAGTCAAAAACTCATTAGTGCTGTAATAAGCTTTCTCTAACAAAACCTTTTTTAACATATTTCTTAATTTTGCGGTTGTATATTCCCTCCAATGTTTTGGTAATTTATTATAAAGAATTGGTGCCATACAGAATACACTCTTACGTAGTAATGCAGTTCGAGATCTTGGGATGCAAAGTTTGCTGTTGTCGCGTCTATTTCGAATTACTTTGTCAGATACTAAAGGAAACAGGTTTGGGTTCATTTTAACAAACATAATGCTCTCAAAGATGTACATAGATGGAAGGGTCAATATCTTATATTTTTTGAACAATGGTTTGCAACTGTCTGTGACTTGAAGTCCGAACATAGTCCTTAGACATCTTTTCTGGGTTTTAAAGATTACATTCGTGTTCGTAGAGTTACCCCAAAAAATTAAACCGTATCTTAAATTAGATGATACTAAACCGTGATAAGCAGTTAGCAGCGGGTCACAATTCAAGATTGGGGCTAACTTAAACAGTGCATATGTCGAATTACTAATTTTTTTGTTTAGAGCTTCTATATGCGCTTTCCAATCTAATTTACTGTCTATAGTTACACCAAGGAATTTAGCTGTGTGAACTTTGTTTATAGGTTTGTCACAATAGTTAGCATTTACTTTGGGAATGGTTGATCTTTGGGCAAAATGCATAATGTTTGTTTTGTCAAGATTAATTCTAAGATTGTTATTTTCTAACCATTTTATCATACTTTCAATTGAATTGTTAATGTCAGTTTCGTAAGTCTCTCTATTTTTAGATGCGACTGTAATAGTACTATCATCGGCAAATAATGTCATTGGGTGGTCTACAATTTTGGGTAGGTCATTGATGTAAACTATAAAAAATAATGGACCAGCAACAGTGCCCTGAGGTACGCCAAATTTCACTGTACGTTCTGTTGATTTATGAATTATTTCACGTTTAATCCCTTTATTTATTGCAGGTATTTCTGTGAACTGTTTTCTGTTGCTTAAGTAAGATTGTATCAGACTTGAGACATTGCCTCTAACGCCGTATGCTTCTAATTTGTCAATAAGTATGTCATGACGGACATGGTCAAAGGCTTGTGTCATATCACAGAATATCGTACATACAGGTATATTCTCGTCTACTTTTGTGATCACATTATGCAAAAAATCAAATATCGCCAAGTTTATTGATTTACCACTTCTGAACCCCTTTTGCTCATTCGTAAATATATTTTCTTTTTCGAAATAAGCATACAACTGTTTGCAGAAATATTTTTCAAATATTTTCGATATTATACTTATAAGGGATATGGGCCTATAAAATTGCATTAGCTCTTTATTTTCTTTTTTAAACAATGGTCTAACTATAGATATTTTGAGTGCGTCTGGAAAAACACCCGCCTCTATGCAAAGATTAATTATATGGCTTAAGTGTGTAGATATTTCTTCAGCTACTGATTTTATGACTTTGGTTGATAGGCCATCGTGTCCAACACTGTTAGTGTTTTTAACGCTTTTATAATCTTGAACACTTCGATCGGCAAGCACGGCGTCATAAAGAAAGAGTCTTTTCTTTTTTCAATTAATGACGTGACTTTTTTCCCAGAGCCTGATATTGGGATTATTTTGTCTACAAAATAATTGTTAAAAGCGTTTGCAATATCTATTGGGTCAGTGATAATGTCATTGTTTATTTTAATTTTGTCAATACAATTTTTTGGAATGTTGAATTTTGAGTTATTAATTATTTTCCAAGTAGCTTTTGCTTTATTATCTGAAGTATTTATTGTGTAGTTATTTTGTGCCCGTTGAGTAAGTTTTATAATTTTCTTAAATAATTTAGAGTAGTTAGTTAGTTTTCTTTTATTAATTTTAGTCGGTGAAAACCTGTATTGCCATAACAATTGTCTTTTGTTTTTACTACATAGCTTAATACCACGTGACACCCATTTAGGCCTTTTCGTAGTATTGATACTAATATGTTTTTCTGGAAAACATAATTTATAAAATAGTGTGAATGTGTCAAGAAAAGATTCGTACGCTTCATTAGGATTATTAGTTTTATAAATGTCTGAAAATGATAAATTAATTAAGCAATTTTTAAATTTTGTTATATTTTCGTTACAGTAGTCACGTCTTGTTACCTGCCAGTATTTAATGCAACATTTTTTTTTAACTGGGAATTTCATTAATTGAGCTGTGTGGTCCGACAGAGCAAATTCTATTATTTCAGCTTTACCTGCTTTCTGAATATTATGAGCAATATTATCGATACAAGTGTTACTTTTAAGTCGTGTAGGTTGATTTATAGCTAACTTTAAATTATAGTTTAATAGAAGACCTTCAAATTCAATAGTATGAAGGTTTCTTTTCAAGATGTCAATGTTGAAATCACCTGTAATTATAATGTTTTGATTGCGTTTCTTAGTTATCTGTTCTAATAGAAGTTCTAGTTTATTCATACATTGATTTAAGTTAGTTATTTTTGGCACTCTATATACGCATGCTATGATAGTGTTATGCTTAGGTAGCTCTATTGCACAGCACTCAAATACTCCGGTTTCTGATAAGTTGGCAATCTTCTTTAATTCTATGAAGTGGTGCCCGTTCTTTACCAAGATGCATGTTCCACCTCTCTTGCTTTTTTTTCTGCAGAAAGACGCCGCTAGCTGATAATTTGGTATTGTCAAATAGGATTCGTACCCTGACATGATGAAGTGCTCGGTTACGCATAATATATCCACACTAACACCTTTTACCGACAATTCATCTAAACACACTGTGACCATGTCGGATTTGTTCAGGAGTCCGGCAATATTTTGATGCATAACACAGAAACTATTTGTTACGAAAAAAATTTGTCAACGTTTCGTTACTTGTTTCTGTTATTTTTGACGTGTCATGTGTCGTAGATTGAGCGTGAGAGTCATTTTCTTCATTTTGCTTAACACGTTGTCGGATTAGGTTATTTTGGTCTTCTTGGGTAGTAATTATTGATTCTGCGTTAAATTTACTGATATCATGCAAAAGAACATTTAAATCTTGAAAGACAGTTCGCATGCCAGTGTTATTGAGCTTTCCACTACGTCTATAGAACATAGTATGGTCATAGGACAGATTCTTGTTCGAGTCGAGAACATATGCGTATTCATGTGTCAAAACATCACGGCAAAGTAGATTATTGAATTGTTCTATTCTCCCATTAAATATATTCGTAGACCTACCACATTTGAAAGTCGGAGCGCAGATTACAAAATTCGTATGTTTGATGCTTGATAAAGATACTCGAATATTATATATCAATTTTATGTAATCATTTGTGTTGATGTCTTCTTCTCCTATTAAAATGATACAAAAGTCGTCCATTGTGAATGACTGCACTTTGGTTTCTATATTGTGCATCATCCGGTCAACCGTACAGTAAGGCTTCAGATAATGACATATTTCTGACTTATCTTGCAATGCAGTGTGTGATATCGAAATTAGTTTATTTATGTTGTTATTGCTGAGAATACATATCTTACGGCTTTTTGTGCTACTCTGTATGGGTTTTGCTTTTTGTGCAGATATCATTATTGTGTCTTGTTGTGAACATTGCATTGTAGAGGTCTCTCTTGATTGTTGTTTATATGCTGATATCTCAGTTTGGGTATGTTTTGATTGTATAGTTTTACTTAATTTCTTTACTGGAGTAGTGACTTTATGTTTGACTGGACTATGAGTAATCTTTTTATACATGTTGTTCTTTTTTACAAGTTCTTCATTGATTTGTCTAAGTTTATTATTTTCTAATATTAATACGTCAATTTCTCTGTGCGCACTTTGTAATTGCGATTCTAAGTCAATTAGTTTGTTATTTAAAATTTTTGTTTGGTCGTCTTCGTCATTAGATAAGTCTGGCATACTATTTGCTGTACCATCGAGTGTCTGTGAGATAATGTCACTGTCCTCATCTGTTGTTACAGAACGTGTGCGATGACGTCGGAATGTGATATTTTCCAGAAAGTTCATATTGGTCAATACGTCAGTCGAGTCTCCCTTTTTTGTGTTTGTAACGTACTTTTAAAGTCAGATGATATAGGTTAGCTCAACTACAAAGTAATATGTAATTAACTTTCTAAAATACTTACAAAAAGAGCTTCATCGATTGACCGAGGTTTGAACTCGAAACACTTTGTGTACACAATCTACGCCGAGTCCGTAGCCACTTAGCCAGCTGACCATTTAACTTTCGTGCGTAAATTGGTGATCTTATTTATCACAGTTATAAAACAAAAAGTGGTGGTAGGTTGAAAATTTGTTATTATAATGTAACCACTTTTTTTTTCTGAAGACACAAGTAATTCACTTAACTGGAATATTTAATATTGTTTGCACTAATTATGATATCGTTCTTTTTGCACTGCACTGTTTGTTTATCATAGTACCTGCCAGGTTAGGTCTAAGTAGTCATATTTCTGATCTAAAGTTTAACTGAACTGGACTTAGCTTATGATTTTCAAATAGTGATTTTATGCACTTTTCTTGATAATCTCTCAGAGATAACACTATCACTTGTTATTTAAACTATATTGATGCTGGTTAACTGTTTTTTTTAGAATAAACTGAGTATTTACTATTTTTAAGAAATTATTTTCTCAGAGACGATTTTGATCGTGGCACTAGCGCCATCTGTCAATATTGTATTGTAGACCTTTGTCGCGTATAGCATCGCGTCGCATTACGTCGCGCCGTGTTGCGTCGCGTTCGTCACTCACGCAGGACACCGCGTAATTATAAAACGAAAAGGTGGTATATGGCTTTGTTATCTCAAGTCTTAGATATTTGCGTAAATAATGCATGGATCATGTATAGAAAAGACTGCTCGGTATAATAAAGTTCCTAACTCACTAAAAATATTTAGAATTATGGTTTACTACGAACTTCTCTCGAAACATCGAACTCCTGCTGGTACAAGTACGTCTTTAGAAAAAACTCAACAGGCTAAATTTGAAAAAATTCAAAAACCTTCTGGGCCAAGACCTACTGATGCTGTCCGCTGTGACAATATAGGTCATATGCCTGACTATAAAACATCACCGGGTAGGTGTAAGTTTTGTAAAAAAGGGATGACTAACGTTATCTGTTGCAAATGTAATTTAAGATTATGTTTTGTGAAAAAACGTAATTGTTTTAAACAATTTCACGGTCATTAATCGTTTAAATGTAATTTCGTTAAACATTTGTTTTTATTTTAATAAATAATATTAAAAGTAAACACCATTAAGTCTTATTTCTAATTCCCTGAACATTACGCAATGTTAAAAATACGTAACATATTATTTGTACACTCGAACATTGTCTGCTTCGTAATGTTACGTATTTTTAACATACTATTCCTAAAAATCTGAGTACTGCAGATTTTTTTTACTGTTTTTTTAGGTAAACAACAATATTATTAGGCAGAATTATATAAATAACTGAAAGATTTTTATCACAATTTTTTTTTGCGAAGTAGAGGGTTAAATAAAAAAAAAAGAATTTATGAAGATCCATGACAATTCGGCTTTTGCAGGACGCACGGTCATTGTCGATCGGACATATCAGCCGTAATACACGTTCACACGCTCCTTACGTATAATTTATAATACATAGCGTGTGTCATCATACGTGGTTTTAAATATTCACGGCATTGATCATATTATCTTTATTTTTGTTTTTTTTTAAAGAAAATTAAACTAGCTTCAGTGTTAACCCCGTATTGGGTAAGTGTTGACAATTACCTTTTTTTTTGCTTAATCATGCTGGATACGGCCATTACATGACAAAAATTGTATCACCCATTTTTGTATCTTCTGTTGGTGTTTTGTTCCGTATTATTTTGTTGTACACTAGTGCTTTCTAGCTTTAAATGTAGTTTCATATTTTCCCCGCTCCGATTCTGATTGTGACATGCACACATTCGCCTTATGCGCCTTAGTACATCCTCTGCTCTGCGCTTTCGCACTGTTGCGGTCACAATCAGACACGGATAAGCCGGGAGACAAGAAACTCATTCGACGACTGGAAAATTCCAGGGTCCAAAGTTCCGGTTCAGGCACCTGGCCTGAGTTCATCCAACCGTTCGGCAGCAAACCGGACCTTCGTCTACCTGCGGGACGTCTTCCTGTTGGCGCCTAGTCCTCGTTCTCCAGCGTCTAAGAGACCAGGATAGTACTTAGCGCGCCTACCTCCATAGTTGTCAACATTTACATAAGTGATTAAGAAAAAACGGCCTTTTGTTCCTGCGACCCTAATTAATAAATTTATTGTTGTAGATAGTGTTGCGTATTATTTATCTTGTATTAGGTAGTTAACCCGCAAACGCTACAAGGTGGTATAAATATTGTCACGATCAATATGGACCCTGTCGGGCACAGCAAAGTTAGGAGAGAGGACGAAGACTATAACAATTCATGTAATCAATTAATTATTATTATAGGTAATTACATGTGTAAAAGGTTATTAGATGTATATGTATAATATTATGTGGTGAATTATGTTACATATTTTAATTTATTTTTGTCATCGTTATTTTTAAACTATGTAATATGTATATTTAAATGGAATTATTTATGCATGTCATTATGTTATTATATTATTATGTATTGGTAAATTGACAGATATTTTATGTTATTTATTTTTGTCATCATTATTATTAAATTATGTTAATATTGAAATTAATTTATGTTTGCATATTATTATAACGTCTTTGTTTAAGTAAATTATGTAAGGTATTTTTATTTATTTTTATTTTTATCGTCACCATTATTAAATTATATATTTATTTAAATTAATTATGTATACATTATTATAATTATGTCTGTGTATGAGTATTTCTGGATTATGTCAGATATTTTAATTGGTTTTTTTGTCGTCATTATTATTAAATTATGTCAATTATTTTATTTGTTTTTTTTGTCATCATTATTATGAACTTATGTTATTATTTAAATTAATTTATGTATAATGTCTTTGTATAGTAAGTTAAATGTCAGGTGTTTGTATCGTCATCATTTTTAAATAATGTATTTATTTAATTTAATGATGTATAAATTTAATTTAGATTATATTCAATTTTGTAAGTATTACATTTATGACAGTGATACAGTACATAATTAATAGTTGTATTGTAGTTCATGTTTATCGTTATAGTATTCGTCTACAGTATAGTAGGATTTGTCTATTAGAAATTGTTTTAGTTTATTGATAAACATATTATTACATTTTTAATAAATTCTGGTAACTTATTATATATTTTAATAGACATAACAAATGCACTAGAAGAGTGCATCTTCAATCGTGAAGTGGGTATGTTAAGCCTATTCCTATGTTTAAGTGTAATTTTAGTTTGAATGTCCTCCCTTTTGGTATAGAATTGTGGATATTTTCGAACAAATTTGCAAATTTCCAGTATATAAAGCCAGGGTACAGTTAATATTTTTAGCTCTTTGAAGTAGGGTTTACAGGAGTCGGAATCTTGGATATTCATTAATATTCTTATTTTTTTTTTCTGTAAAGTGAACATTGCAGGCGCATCTGTGCTATTTCCCCATAAGATAATTCCATATTTGAGCCATGCAAATGCGTACGAGTAATAGGTAACTAATGCTGTTTTGAGGTCTGTAGTTTTTTTTATTTCTCTGAGGGCGTATGTAAACTTAGATAGTTTAGCTCTTATTTTTTGGATGTGGGGTTTCCAATCTATGTGTGAATCTACGTCTAGGCCTAAAAGGGTGAATTTATTTACAACTTCTAAGTTGTGTCTGTTGTAATTGAAATTAATGTTTATGGGTATTATTTGTCGCGGGTAGAAAGTTATTATTTTTGTCTTAGTAAAGTTAATTTCGAGGTTGTGTTCGTTCATCCAGTATGTTGTAGTGTCAAGTATGGAAGTCAATTTTTGGTTTAGTTCTATATTATTGTCACATGGTGTTAAAATAGAAATATCGTCGGCGAACAGCACGCATGGTTCATGGATGTGGTTAGGGAGATCGTTGATGTAAATAAGAAACAGTAGACATCCTATCACTGTTCCTTGTGGTATTGACGCATTTACGGGTATGTTTTGAGATCGAATTAATTTAATTTCTTCTTATCTTGTTTTGCTATTATAATATTCAATTTCTACGACTTGTTCTCTGTTTTTTAGGTACGAGGTGAACAAATCATGACTTTTTCCGCGGATGCCGATGTTATATAGCTTATTTAATAATATATCAAACTGAACTTTATCATATGCTTGCGTCATATCTAATAGCAATCCTATAGCATATTTTTTGTTATCAATTATTTTAAGGGCTTCTTGGATATATTTGTAAACAGCCTAAGTCGTTGACCGGTTTTTTCGAAAACCATTTTGACTGTCGTTGAATATATTATATTTTTCACAAAAAGCATAGACGCGGTCGCACATAGCTTTTTCAAATATTTTCGAGACCGTGAAACTGAGAAATCTCAACAACTCTCATGCTAAGCACACTGCTCAATTTCATATAAATAACATTCTTTACAATGCCGCTATTAGAGAGTATGATTGGCCTTCATTTAATTTCAGTTCAAGTTATCATGGCACTCCAAGTAACAAAGGATACGGTTACAATACATCTTGTCCGACAGCAGTTTCTGAATCAAGTATCATAACACCTAGTCTTTCAGCAGTTACTCAATCAAGCGTTGATAATCGTAAAGCGTAGATAAATATCGACTGTGGTGATATTTTGAACGTATCTCCAAGGCTTCCTAACTTTCACCACTTGATAAGAAACGCAATGTAACAGCCAAACGCTCCATAGCACCAATAGATTTTCTAACGTTCGTATCTGTTTCACTGATTTTAGCACTGATTGAGTTTAAAAGGGTTTCAAAATCAGAGCCGATTACTCTCACAAATTTACTCAAAATTCCATCTATGCGTAAGTCTGCAATGTATTCACTCCTATTATATTTTTCCATAGATTTTTAAGGAAAATATTTGTATTGCCCGCGACGCAAACACTTACAAAACTAATTCAGAAATACAATCTGAGACCTGGGCTAAATAAAATATAATTTTACAGTTAAAAAATAAGACCGAAAAATTAAAATTACGGAACGATTGTGCGTTTTGCTAATTGAAGAGATATCATTAAAAGCACAAATAATCTATAATGAAAAGAAAGATAAAATCACAGGGGTTATAGATAATGGCCAGCAAAGGCTACTTGAATTTGCTTACCGACTTCATGGTTTAATTATAAACAAGCCATTTTTTAAATTTTAGTAATTGCAACAAAAGGCAACACAAAATAAAACTGTGATAACTGAGTTACAACAAGCAGGGTTTATGGTGGTATGGTGGACATACTGATGTCTGTGACCAAGGGACAAACAGTCAGGCAATACGTTTGTTGATAAATGAGACCAGGGGGTCTACTTACGAAGAGGTGAAACTCCCAAAAAAAAAAAAAAAATTATTAAATGACAAACCAATAATTTGTTTCTATGACTCCCTCACCTTTTAAATAAATCATTTAATGACTAAAATATCAAATTATGGAAAAAAAGCCAAATGTGTGTGGCCAAAACAGCCAAATGGTCTCATTTATTACAACTCCACAAAGAAAACTGTGGCTGTAAAGGATGGTTAATATCTAAAATTACAGAAATCTTGCGGCCGCCGCGCGGCGACCGCGCGGTGGCCGCGTACTAACTGTTCAGTTATAGCAAATTTATGTTTTATTAACTAGGACGTAAAGTTGAATTTAATTTTGAGTAACTAACTGCGCGGTGACCGCGCGGCGTTTGCTCCTCGATCACACGGCGGCCGCGCGGCCGTCTCGCTCGAATCACTCGAATGTTATCGATGTACGCCCCGCGCCGGCGTCCCCGCATTCTCCTTTCATTGGTCCGTCAGTCACTTGCGCGAGACATCGTGACGCGCGGACATCGTGATTTCGAAGATGGATGAACTGAGTATCAATCCTGAGACATTGATATCTTTAGTGGAAGAAAAACAAATAAACAAAACAAAAACAAAAATAATCGCGTATTTATTTTGAAATTAAATATCTCGGAAAATACGCGACGTATCCTAACAGTTTTTTCACCCATATTTTTTATTTTCCACCGTGTTTAAGGAGAGCTAAAAAAATTGTGAACATTCATCATTATCATAAATCGCAAAAAAATATTATTTGAGTTAAGTTTAAAATTGTTTTTTAACTGTGATACTCTTGCAATAAACGAGTGATTTGATAATTTTGAGTACCTATATATATTTGTTTGGCATGGTAGACTGCCCTGAGGAGAAACAAAATATTCAGCAAAATTTTGACGAACATTGTCTGCTATTAAAGGATCTGCATATTCTGATCGTGACAGTGTCTGTAGTTCAAAGCCTGAATCGACAATTAAATTACCTATGCCCTGTTCTTTATGTATGAAGTTTTGTAATAAACAACAGGTTTTTACAATGTCGACTGTGAGCTCCAAAGATACATTTGAAGGCCGATGGAGGATCCTCCATTTATTGGCCATTATGCCGAAAGCGCATTCCACATAACGTCTTGCTCTAGTAAGACGATAATTAAATATTGACATTGTTTCATTGAGTTCTCGACCACTAAATGGTCTCAGTACATTTTTGTGCAACGCGAATGCTTCATCCGCGACAAATACGTACGGTAATTGAAAATTAGTCTCTGGAATCAGAGCAGGCTGTGGTAAGTTAAGTGTATTGTTCAGCAGTCTCTTCCAAAAGACAGTTTCTTTAAAAACATTTGAATCGCAGTCCTTGCCATATGCACCAATATCTACAAATATAAAATTATAATTGGTGTCAACGACTGCCATTAATACAACAGAAAAAAAGTGTTTGTAATTTAAGAACATTGATCCAGATTTTGTAGGTTTAATTATTCTGATATGCTTTCCCATCCACAGCACCTAGGCAGTGGGGAAAATTTGCAATAACAGCAAAGTCTTCAGCAATATTCAGCCATTCATTTTCTGATGGTATTTTCATATATATGTTTACTAGTTCTGACCATATACAGTTACACACTTCTTTAATGATAAACGATAATGTTGTTTTTCCAATTCTAAATGCGTATCTTAAATCGGCAAACGTGTGACCTGTTGCCAAGTACCTGTAAATATATAAAATGATATTAAGGAACTTATTACAAGCAATTAATTATACTAATAGTATTAATATTAATTAACATGTTTCCTGATAATGAAACATAAAGAGGAATCAGGCGAATTAAAAATAACTATATTTTTTAATGTGAATAATTATTATTTTTAAATTCCAGGTAAAAAAGTTATTCAGAAATTGAAAAATATGCGAGATGGATGGATGAAATGCGAAAAGAAGATGAGGGAAAACAAATCAGGATCTGCAACAAAAAAAGTTCATAAGTACCCATACTATGATAATATGTTGTTTTTAAATAAAATATACAACCCCCGCGAAACTAATTCAAATTTTAAGAATTCTGAGCCAGGAAAAAGTAAACCAAATACGAAAAATAAAGAATTGAGTGATGTGGATGCAAAATTCATGAAGTTTATGGACTCTGTTTGAAAAAGAAGAAGACAGTCGTATGATGTCGTTTTTTAAAGGAATTTTACCAACTGTTGAACGATTCAATGACGAAGATACTGTTGAGTTTCAGTACCAGGTGATGTCTATTGTGAGAAATATAAAAGCTAAAAACCAACAGCTCCAAATGCTGGTTCGAAAAGGGCCTTACTTTACTCCACCACCCGAGACTATGTATCATCGAGAAGGCGAAAATGTATCATACGAAAGCACCTATCAGTATGGTTACACTACTGCTGCTGGATCTGGACGTCCGGCAACACAAAAATCATCTTATTCTGAAGAGTCCGAATCTACCGTAGGTGGAGAGCAATACAATTTTGCCAGTCCATCCAATTCAAGTATCGGCGATTTAGATTTTACAAATATATGGTCTGCCTTACAAATATATATAATGATTAATAAATACCACTTGACCAAGTAATTGTTATTATTTATTTACTTACCACAATGTCATTGCTAATATTTCTGTGCGGGTAATACTGTCCCGCATGTTAGTGTTCTGGTGCTTCAATTTATCATGTATGAAGTTGAGTAGTTTATCAAATGTCCATTCGGAAATAATCTGCGAATTCTTTTTCAACTTATCGCAATTGGTTGTATAGCGTATGAAATTCACCAAACTCTTCTCGCCGTGCTAAAATAGGATGAATCTAAAATTTTCTACATTTCTTTTTTTCTTTCTTTTTGCTTTGTCGGTACAAGTAATATGCAATCATAATTTTATTCTTCTTAGTCAAATAGCTCATAACGAACACGTGTGAATTTTAAGAAAGACCAAGATCAACTGGAAATGGTTCGGGTTCGCAGTGGCGTGGCCACCAGGCCTGACCGCGCGGCCGCCGCGCGGTCACCGTACTTTCGCCGCGCGGCCGACACGCTGTAACATTCCGTGTCATATAAACGCGCCCTAAGAAAATTAATAAGATGAAGGAAAAAATTGCATCTCATCTCATTTGCATCTCTTTAGTGCAAACTGTCGCATCCAATATGGGATACCTAGCAGGTATTAAAATGTTGATTTTGTTTTTGCTATTGATAGTCATTATACAGTAGTGATATAACGAATATTTGCTCATTTTTTGACATTCGTATGAAGAAATATGCGAATGTTTGTCGAATGTTGTCTCGTAGAATTGAATGGATGTCGACATGACAATTTTTTCGGGCTTCAACTGCAATTAAGTGAGTTTTATAACTGGCTGACATGGTTTCAACAGGATGGGGGGGCCACATCGCACACCACTGACTACTCTTTAGCTGCATTGCACGAGTTGTTCCGAGAAAAGGTGATTTCACGAAGAGGTGATATTGAATGGCCCTCTCGGAGCCCTGACTTGACCCCACCTGATTATTTCTTGTGGGGTTATCTTAAGAGCGTAGTCTACGAGAGTAATCTACGAAATTAGACAAATTTAAGAAACAATATTGAAGAAAAAATCAGGAGTATTCCTCGACTACTTCTTCAAAAAGTTTTTGAACGTATACGCAAACGGTTCGAGGATTGCCGTCAACGTGTGGCCGTCATTTAAATAACGTCGTGTTTAAAAAGTAAAATTTTGTTCCTTATCTTTTAATTCATACCAATAAATGCATACAAAAATAAATTTAATGTATTTGTGGCATATTATGTCACAACACCGTATATAATATTTTGAGTGGCAACACTGAATGTTTCCGTGCCAGATTAGAGTCTGCCACTATATTGCAAAAAGAGACTGCTCCAACCATTCGAGCTAGCGTGAGCTCTGTCTATTATTTTTATGTTGCATGTGTTTATTACCAATAGACCCCATTTTCCGATATCCACGAGTTTCATTCGCGTGTGTACCTCCGAATATATTTTTTTCCAACTAAAGT
Organism: Leucania comma; assembly: GCA_958295575.1. Lineage (NCBI taxonomy): Eukaryota > Metazoa > Arthropoda > Insecta > Lepidoptera > Noctuidae > Leucania > Leucania comma. The sequence goes on from OY282484.1 coordinate 3,744,960, forward strand.
AGTTGGGTCCTTATGAGACACCCGGTACATAATTTTGTACGTTATGATATTTACAAGTTTTATTTAAGACTAGCTGTAACCGCGACTTCGTTCGCGTGGACGACGAAACTTATCATTATCAATGAGTTTTTGTGTACAGTGCTATTTGTGTATAACGTTATCTATCGAGCTTACCAGTATTAATATTTCTGTCCCGGCGCGGGCCCTTTGTTTCTAATTACAATAGAAACGGGTAACGTAACCTACGACAAACTTATTATTTACGGCTGGTACAGTATTCGGGGCTAGGTATCGAACCGCAAAATTAAGTTTGTTTTTTACTGTATATACTTTTCCGAGATAAAAAGTACCCAGTGTGGTGCCCAGGATACTAAAGAATAATTATACCAAGTTTCATCGTAATTGAACCGGTAGTTTTTGCATGATGCCTGAACAAACAGACAGTTTGACAAACATTTCAAGACAGACAGACAAACATTTTTTTAATCACATTTTTGGGATCGGTGTCGGTCTAGTAACACCCCCTGCTATTTATTTTTTTGATATTTTTAATGTACAGAATTTTTACTTCTACAGATTTATTTATATGTATAGATGAAAATAAAAAAAACTAGACTGAACGCAGTGTCACCTTTGCCTCATGTCCGTGGATTGACAAAAAGTCACTCGCGTCGCATCGCATAGCTTATAAGTCAAATGCCAATCGTCTTTTTTGTTTACCAACAAGCAGTTTAGAACTTTAGATTTCTTTTATTTCCCCGCGATTTTTCAGTGAAGTCTGTAACAAAATGAAGTAAGTACGATTTCTGTGGTAATTAGTTACTTACTGCCGGTATTGATATATTCATAATTGATTGTTAATTCTCTACTTCAGTGCCGAGCGTACATACCATCCATCTGCGGCCCAAGTGGAGACGCTAATAGATTTTTTAGAGAGGAAGCCTAGCTTGGCTAAAGGATTTTCCAAAAATCAAAGCGCCAAACAGGCAGCTAATAAAGAGTGGGATCGTGTCACCCTAAAATTAATTAATATGAGTGGTACGCTGAAGACGGTAAAAAAAAATAATTATTTTTATTTCTGTGACGAAACCTGAGACTTCGGAACAATTCAAACATTTTACGACACAATTACGTGATGAATTGAACGCAAGTGCAAGATTTGGAAACCGGGTGGAAGACGATAAATACACTATCGCAACTTATTTGGATCCGCGATATAAATCGTATTTTTTACTAGCATCATTACAGAGCAGATTGAATCTAAATCATTTAATGCGACGATTAAGGCTCGAGGAGACCGGATGCGTATGCGTAGACGTAAGCGTAGACGCGCGCGTACCACTGAGTTGTAATGTATGGAACTGTATGGGTCAGGACACACCGCTTGCGTAACGTAGACGTGCGCGTCGACGTAATGCGTAACCCTACGCAATGCAGCTCCCAAGACACAAACAGGCTGCGTGACTTACGCCGTACCTAACGCAGAGCAGAACGGCAACGTCGCGTTGATGACGTTGTATTCAATGGCGCGCCATATTGGACGTCACACCGAATACGCGCGTACGTTTGCAGCGCGTTGCCGTACGCGTGCTACTGCAGTCAGTTGTATTTTATTACAAACCGGCACTAAATTTTGTTTGGTTTTTAAAATGAATAGACTACAAAAATGTATCGTATAAAAGTTTATTATGGGAAAAAATTGGAGCTACACTTGAAATACAAGGTATGTACATACTTATTTAGCTATTAAAATATGTAACAAACTTTTCTCTAATAGTAATTGCATCATTAGGCGACCTTGTGTTAGTGCGTCTTAGAGGTATAAATGCACTTTCTTCCAAGTTTATTTGACTTGTTTCAGTTTGAATCTCGTGATTCACAATATCACCGTGTTTTATTCTTACATAATTATGTAAACAACATGCTGCCTTCGTAATCAGAATAGCCTTTTCGACATGGCATTCAATAGGTCTATGAAAAATCCTCCATTTTTCCGCTAAAATACCAAAAGAATTTGATACGACGGGCACGGCACAACCTGTAGTTATAATTTCGTTTTCTTGTATCATGTAAAGTTTGTAATGCAAAACCTTCGTCGCCGATTAGTACATGTGGTTCGGTAGTACCAGGCAGAGGTTTCGATGTTAATATTGTTTTTCCCAGTAAATAGTGACGATAAAAGTCAGAATTTTCAAATATGTTGCTGTCACTGTTTCGACCGTAGCTCCCAACGTCTATTATCGTAAATTTATAAAAAGGGGTCGGCAATAGCAAGTAAAACAATTGAGAAATGATTTTTATAACAATAATAGTTCGATCCACTACTACACTACTACATTTTATATTAACATGTGGGAAACATGTTAATATAAAATCAACGCTGCCGACTCAGTTTGGAAAATTCCAAGTTTCTCTGTAACCCATTTCCGACTGTTTCCATATGTTATCGTCAGGGTTAGGTATGTATATTTTTGTTGCAGAGTTTCCCAATCGTAGCTGTATCCTGAACCTGTTGATGACTCTTCACAATCAATATTAGAAACACTTGATTTACCTTCTGCAACAGAATTGCAGCAGCCGTCTCCAACTATTTTACAGTCATCGCCGTCACCAGCGTCACGTACAACGAAAAAAAAAAAGACTGACAGCCGTAATTTGGGAGACAACACCGATAGAGTCCTTGATTATCTTAAAAATAAAAAGAAAAGGGAATGGGATGACGCTGACTACTTGTTCATGAGCTATGCTAAATCGTTTAAAAAATTATCAGTACGAAACCAAGGTAAAATAAAAGTAGCATTAGCAAATTTGTTTGCTGATGCTGAATTGGAAGAATTTGAAAATAATTCAACAAATGAAGGACGAAACCAAATGACCAGATAACAACCATCGTCGCTAATATACCTATCGCCTGCTTATTCTGTTTTATCTGATGGATCTACTGAAACTATTTTAATAACAGAAGAACATATACAACAACCGATGCAACCTGTGTTGATAGAGGAAGAAACTTCTCATGAACCACCTCAAGACAACGACGTCGCTCTGGCCATAGATCTAACGAATCACAATTCGAATGAGTCGCATGATGGTTGAGCAAATTTGGTTATATATTTGGTTTTATCTGACAATTTGTTATTTGATTTTAAAATGAAAAAGTAAATTTACCTTAAAAAAATTGCTAGTCTTTCTCTTGTTGCAACCGCCTTTCTGTAGTTGGTGTCCAGTTTAAATATATGTGGTTTTACTAAATCATGCAATTCTTCAAAAGAACTTCTTGACATGTGGAAATATAAGTAAAAGTGATCCTCATACGATTCGAGTTCACGGCAAAGGTTATGATAATCACTATGTGTTTCTCTTCTTTTATTTATATCATTAACCCATTTTCTTTTTGCACACACAGAAAGATTCTGGCAGAAAAGTAGTAATATTGCTTCTTCCTCGTTAAATGAACTACTAGGTCCATATACCCAATCTTCGTCAGACATCGTGCACAACATAAGCGTTGAAAACTGTAAAATAAAATATGGTGCTGCAGCCGGGCATGCAACGGGCCTGCATTGCGTACTCAGCTCGATGGCGTAAGCATAGACGTATACGTAACCCGGTGTGACATCGGATTACGCCGTAACCACGCGCATGACTACGACGTGGTTATGTCGGAACCAGACAATTCTATTCCATCCAAGATGGTGACCGCGGACCTTCTCCCAAAATAAGCCGAACTGAACTTGCGAATGAAGATATTGAAGTGCAGCCTTCTACTTCAAAATCATCATCCTCATCACAAATTAAAATTACAGAACGATTGTGAGTTTTGCTAACTGACGACTAAAAGCACAAATAACCTATAATGAAAAGAAAGATAAAATCACAGGGCTTTTTTTGATGGTAGGTAAAATCATCCAATGACAGATCCCGCCCTTTATGAGAATTCCCACCCTTAACACGTTGAACGCCATGGCAGACACCATTTATCTGCCAGTGTGTATTCTCAGTGGGCTTCATGAAATATTAAAAAACAGTCAAAATTTGTTAACATATTTTTCCGGTTTAATTGTATGAAAAATGGGTATAATCTAATATGAAATAAATACAATAGCGAAAAATAGTAAATATAGAGAAAAAATAGCTGGCAGTCACCATTATCTGCCATGGCCCAGCCAAAGCACTATTCGTTATTTCAGTGGAGGGGGCCACGCGGGTCACCTTGTCAACCACCCCCCGCACCCGCGCGTAAGCGCTGCGCTTGCTCTCGCTACTACTCAGTGGCAAAAGTCGTACGCTAAAGTGCGGACCGTTTCGCGCGCTCTGTAATTTGTAATTATACCTACATACGTATTCAGTATTCGTTACTAATACTCCTACTATTACTAATAAACATGGAAGACTTGGATTTTGATATAACCGCTGAACATCTGATGCAACTGGACAATATTGAAATATCATTACTAAATAATAGTTTTATAATGCCGAGTTCAGATGACGAGTGTAGTGATATAATTCAACCCCTAAGACGAAAGTGCCGCCGAATTATATTATCAACTAGCGAAGACAGCGATGCCGAAAACGTTCCGCCCTGCCCCAGTAATAATACAAGCCCTTCGAACATCTGGACAGAGGTTCAAGGTAATCAACGCCGTATTATTCCGTTTACAGACATTTCTGGTCCCGCACCCCATATAAAGTGTATGCATGGAATGACTCCTGCGCAATGTTTTTCGCTTTTTTTGACTGATAACATATTGCAACTAATAGTCGATGCCACTAATGAATATGCAATTAAAGAAATAACACAATTACCTGAAGCTTCTAAATTTGCACGGGTTCGTAGATGGACACCCACTAACCCTGCTGAGTTGAAATGTTTTTTTGGCTTGATTTTATTTATGGGCTTGGTGAGGCTACCTAAATTAGCTGATTATTGGTGTAAGGACGACATGATTAGCCATCCATTTCCAAAGACCATTATGTCTCGTAATCGTTTCGAGCTGTTGCTGCAAATGTTACACTTTTCAGAAAATGACAATGAACATAAATCAGACCGACTGCATCGTGTCCGCAAGCTGTATGATGAAGTAAATAAAGTATTTCAGGAAAACTTTTCGCCAACAGAAAACCTGTGTATAGACGAAAGCATGGTCCCTTTCCGTGGGAGAATTATTTTCAGACAATACAATAAACAAAAGAGGCATAAATACGGGATTAAAGAATTTAAACTATGTACCATACCGGGCTATACTTATAAAGTAAAAGTATACGCGGGGAAAAATGATGATGTTCATAACACACCCACAAATGTTGTGATGTCTTTATGTGAAGATCGTTTTGAAAGAGGGCATACATTATTTACGGACAACTGGTACACAAGCATTACATTAGCCAGACAATTATTACAAAGAGAAATGCATCTCGTCGGCACCGTAAGAAAAAATCGTAAAGGTTTACCAAAAGAGGTCATTGATGCCAAACTTAAGCGTGGAGAGTATAAAGCTGCAGAGAGTAACGACGGAATAACGTGTTTAAAATGGAAGGACAAGAGGGATGTGTATGTTCTATCCACTAAACATACTGATCGATTTGTTAATATTCAACAGCGTGGGAAAACTATACGGAAGCCAAAAATAATTGTTGATTACAATATGGCAAAGGGTGCGGTAGACCTCTCTGATCAATTAGCGTCTTATTCGACTCCACTACGAAAATCTGTCAAATGGTATAAGAAGCTTGCCATTAATTTACTACTAAACACTACAGTGATAAATGCTCTAATTTTGTATCAGTCAGTCACAAAGAAAACTATTCAAATAGTAGATTTTAGAAAGGAAATTGTACAACAATTCTGCCAAACAGAGAGCGAGGAGTATCGACTTCGTGAGGTGCCTAAACGGTTGAAGCATCAATTGTCTAAAAAAGATGGCAAATCTAAAAGTACCCGACGTTTGTGCTCTGGATGCTATAAGCAAAATGTCATTTTGATGGGCCGACAATATGCTAGAAATAAAACCAAGAAAGTCAACACATTTTGTGAAACCTGCCCTTGTAAGCCGTTCATGTGTTTTGATTGTTTTAATAGATTACATAAAGTTTAGAACTTATGTCTATTTCATGGGCCGACAATATGCTAGAAATAAAACCAAGAAAGTCAGTATATTTTGTGAAACCTGCCCTTATAAGCCGTCCATGTGTTTTGATTGTTTTTTTTTTCATTTTTATTATGTATAATTAAGAAAGAAGTCATTTAATTTGTTTGATCTCCAATTTTAAGTCATAGCGTAGAGTACTGTATTTTTTATTTTATAATAAAGGTATTTTTCTAATATTTGGCATGCTTAATTTTATACCCCAATGATGTAAATAATTAAAATCATAACTGTATGACACAATTTATTTAACTAAAAGTCATCCGTATAAATGTTAAACCAGAAATGTCAGAGAAAAAATGTGTCGGGTCCGTCAGGTCCCAAATATCTCAAAGACTTGTAAGATTTTTGCCGCGCTAAGGCGCGAGGTTTGTTCTACAGCGCCCCGCGGGTCACTGCGAATAGCGTTCACAAACTTATTTATGTCTGCCAGCCCAGTAAAGACATTTTAACGCAGATCGTACTGGCAGTCAAACCGTGTCTGCCGCGGCCCGATGGACCCGGCTCATTGTCAGCCATACGGTGTCTGCCATGGCCCATAGGGCGAAGGCGTATTTTTTTTTGGGCGTTCAACGTGTTAAATCATAGATGTGACAATGACAGATCCCGCCCTTTATGAGAATTCCCACCCTTAAATCATAGGTGTGATAATGGCCAGCAATGGCTACCTGAATTTTTGCTAACCGTCTTCATGGTGCGTAGTTTAATTAAAAATTATAGACATGCCATTTTTTATACATTTTCAGCAAGTGCGACAAAGGGGCCTGAGCTGGCAACACAAATTAAAATTGTTACAACAAGCAGGGTTTATGGTGGTAGCATCAGTCTGTGACCAAGGGACAAACGGTCGTCAGGCAATACGTTTGTTCATAAATGAGACCAGGGGATCTACAGTGGGTTGCCAAATTATTAGGTATAGTCGAATTTTTTATCAACTTCTTGCTTTGGGTGCACTTGACTGCAATTTTAAGTGGTGCAATGTTACAGGAATTTATTGTTTTCGTTTGCCATGTCTTGATAACTCAAATATTGAGTGGTTGTTGAGTGTTAAGGGGTGCATTTATTTTCTAAAATTGGTTAAGTAACGTGTGAGGAGCAGTGGAGTTTAAACGCTAATTAAGTGGAAGACGAATTTGAATATTTTAGGCAGTTATTTTATATTTGTGCTACAAAATTGTTAAAAATGTAAGCATTTGTTATTGTTTTATCGTGAAATTTAATTTTTTACCAAATTATAGTCAAAATAATATTCATTTTATTTTTGTGGCTTTCAGTATGGGGCGAGGGTGCGATTTGACTCCAAAGAAAAAAAACCGAAATAAACATCCTTTTACAGAATACCAGTCATTCCCAAAGGCAAATAGCAGACTTTGCTGGGGTTTCCAAGTCAGCAGTTAATAAAATTAAAATCAATTTGGACCAAAAAACAATCAATTTTGCCAAAGAAAAAAGGTAACAGCAGCAGAAAACGTATCACCACCCCACGTTCGGATAGGAAAATACGGGATATCTACTTGCAAAAAAGTGCTGCACTGCTCACTCAGTTAGTCCAGGAGTCTGGAATACCAGTTTCTAAGTGAACTGTGCAGCGGAGGTTGGTTGAGGAAAGCTTGACAGGCCATCTACCAGTAAAGAAACCTCGGCTGACTGAGGCAATGAAGAAAAAGCGACTTGCCTGGGCTCGGGAACACAGACAAAAGACCGTCGAGGACTGGAACAAGCTCAGCTTGCATTGTTACCGTGTTGTTTTCTACCAGACTATTAAAACTTTAAAATTATTTCAGATTGACAGTCCCAACTATAACTCTCTCACTTACACCACCGGGTGCCGGCTGCCAATCAAGAAGTTACTGAAGAAAGTCCTGTTATTAATGTAGGTATATATTGTTTCTGGTACACATTTGAGACCTGTTACTTGGTAATTCAACAGTCAAATATCTATCCATGCTGAATTGTTATTTATGTATTCCTTTTTATTTTAGTGGATTTTGATACATGGATTGAAGCTGGACCATCTCACATTAAATCACCCTAACCGCAACCATCACCAGCTACAAATACGATCAAAGTTTAAGTTTGCTTGGACAGTTCACCACCAGCAGGCCCTCTAAGACCAACGCATGAGGGAAATGAGATTACTTTACGTCGAACAATATCTCCCCGACGATGCCGGGTTATCAGATAACCTAATCAAATTGAACGGGCAACAGAGCAGTTTCTAAACTGTGACGAACAACGGAGGGCTTTCTTAAGAAAAAACATGAGGACGACCTTAATTTACCGAAGGAAAGGCTGCGCATAAGGGAGCTTGAGTTGGAAACTCAAAATAAATGTCAAGATGTTTGAATGTTTATTATAAATTGTTTCGAAATGACAGCCCGTATTTTTTTCGCGTGGAAAATGATAATAACTGCTTATAATCAAGATGAACGGAATCATCTCCGAAAACAAGGAATACCAAAGCAACAATAAGTTACACCACCAAAAATCCGACGAGCTGCTGACACTAGAAGCACTGCTTGTTTCGTGACTGCAAGAATCCTGAGCGATACCATATTCCGGACACAATACGTAGGCAAGTGCTAAGTGACTCACAAACGATAAGTGACTGCAACTTCTATATACCTAGGGGTGTAAGGACCCAATATTTTTACCCTTGTGGTAACACAAGGGTAAAAATATTCTTAGTGAACTGTCACATCTGAAAACACACTAGACCGTTTTAATAATTTCCATATTGAAGATATACTTCTCATATTGTCAGAACCTGAAAAAGTTTTAAACTTTGAAGACATCCAGAGTATGCCAGACTATTTGACACATAATTTTCTGGAAATTTCCTTATCCCAACATCAACAGATAATTAACTAAACAAGAGGTCTTCGTGAAATGCACAGAGGAAGTTTTGCACTAACTGCATTTTTATGCAAATTAAGGACGGGAGACTGATGAGACAGGCTATCGAGCTTATTTCAGACACCAAGGCGTACAGTAGAAACCATGATGAACAAGGCTAGGGACACATCAACTCCGGAGTATTTGCCTTAACATTTGGGTCTGCATCATATACTCGTAAGTCGGAATAATGTTATTAGTAAAAACTTATATAAAGCAAATCATTTTTAGGGCAGACCTAATCTTCCACTGAAAAGACAACTTGCAATTGTTATCTGTGATGGCACCTATAAGCTCAAATTATTTATTTCAAAAAGAGACTTATTTTCTTTATAAGCATCGAAATTTTAAAAAGCGATTCATAATTATATGTTGCAATGAAAGGCAGCTGTAGTGTCATCGATGCGTCGATAATGATAGATTAGTTAAATAAATAGTTTTTTTTTTTTTTAGAGAAGACGATGTGTTTATTCTCTATAGAGGCTTCACAGATAGTGTAGACGCTCAGTCTGCTCGTTCAACAGCGTGGCTTCCTCGCACATCTACCAGAAACCCTTTCACCAGGTCAGTTTCAATTAACTAAACTGGAAGGGAACAGGTCTCGCTCAGTGACCATAAATGGATGGGTTGTGGAAGCATGAATATTTTAATCGTGCATGCTCATATGATGAAAATCTTCTCCATTGCAGCAAGCATTGCAAAATGCAACGTTTGTAGATCCAAGTAATGCAGAACAAATAGTCAATATTATAAATGAAAAGCTTTTCGCAGACAACACATTAGCAGAAATATTGAATGAGAATTTGAGTAGAAGGACCTCTATGTTTACAACGACAACAAGTGCAAATCTGTCTATAGAAGAATTGGTCTCCTTTGCTTGTGGCATTTACCAAATTCGACAAGTTAGGTCTTATATAGGTGAACAGTTGCGTTTCCATGGCCTTCACACAAAGAAAGTTTGCAAAGAGTTAGTTTAGTTCATCTAGAGCTACCTTTCTTACAACATTAATTTTAACAGAGTGGTAACAATAGAAGTGATAATATAATTTATTTCAAGAATTGGTGTCTCGATTAGACTACTCCTTTTGTCTGAAGAGAACAGGTCACACAGAGTTTGCCGAAGATTTACTCGTGCTGCAATGCAGAGATGACAGCAAGTGCGTCGAAATTTTGAAGACTAGTCCAGAACATGCCCTATGTTCTACGGCACGGGTTGCTTCCTGCGTTGCTATCCAAGAGTCAACCTGTTGAGGAGCAGAATTTGCGACACTTCTGTTACATGTTTAACCTAGAACAGACACTCACTCTGCAGCACCCTAATATCAAGAAAGCCATGGTGAATGAGCCACTATCTAACCAGATAGAGAACTCAATGAAGTTTGTGGAAGCTGCCATAAATGGCCCTTTAGAGGTAGTGGAACAGAGAGTAAAGTCCCACAAACCTCCGTTGAAAAGGGAGGATCCTCCGACCAGACAGGTGTTATGTCTGGTGGGCTCTTGCCCGATAGATGATTTCGGGTTTGTTCTAATGTTTCAATCGCGCCGCGAATCTTACTTGCGCGATGCAGGATTAGTTCATTTGTGACGACATAGATGTCGCTACAGCCCCATGATGACAGATCCTGACAGAGTGGTCCTCAGGAAAGGTCTATTCGCAGGTGACGAAGCACTCATAAGCGTATGGGTTCAGGCAGGTGCTGATGTTTGGGTGAAAGCCAGTACATCAGGAACCTATGCAGGCTTGATGATGATGCTCAACAATGAGCTGAGTCAAGTGACTGAGTTTTTGTGATTTATTTGAGTTAATCGTATTGTTTCGTTACATTTTTCATATAATATTAATATTTTTAGATTGAATACAAAATGGAGTTCCGTCAACGGCTAAACCAGGACGAAATAGCTAAAATTTTTCAAGTTCTGTTGTGCATACCAGTTATCCATGTTTTTTTTTTTGGTGGTAGGCAAAATCATCCAATGACAAATCCCGCCCTTGGGCGGAGCGGGAAGTAGTGTCAGACTCTTACTGACTAAAAACCTAGCCCGTTCCTTCGTAGCCTATCGTGCCGGGGCCGGGTATTCCTTTCGGAAGCTGACCCATGACCCCTGTAGGCTTCAGCCCTGCCTGCCTGCAGCTAGCAGGCTGGGCCTCTTCGGTGTGCTGACAGCACCTTGAGGCGAGCGGGAACAGAACGCGCCGTCGACGACTTGGGCTCGGTCCGGTCGGTTACCGGACGATCGGACAGCGTGCTACCCATTGCACGCCGTCCGTAAGCCCGCGCCTACGGTGGCCGAAAATCGGGATCGGAATCCCGGCGGCGGCTGGGGCGAGCGCCCGTTGCCTCTGCCTGATGCGGTCGGCCTCCTCCTTTGCTAGCATTACTGCTTCGCAGAAGGAGGCAACCGCCTGCCATCCCTCCTCACTACGGGCCATGGCCTGAACCAAGGCCCGGCGAGTGACTACAATTTTACATTGCTATATTTTAGATCTGACCCTAAGTAATGGTGAAGTCACACTCGGACCGACAAAGCATCAGGATCTATTACCAGAGGATCTTATAATGCCTGAAAATTTACACCAATTTTTGACTAACATTGGTAATACAACCACAGTTGGTGGTGAAGAAATAAGATTCAACTTACCCGAAATTGCTATCCCACAACCACAAGACGGTGATATACCTTCAGGATCTTTCGGTGACATCACTCCCGAAAATCACAATGTATATGAATGTTTCATAGCACCATTGGTAACTGCCAATAGTGTTAAATTCAAGGAGAGCGCCTGGCGATCCAGAGATTCCTCCACTTTCAGCAGGACCACCCGATGTAATTACAATGGAGACGAGACCGAGAATAGAGGGTTTCGATTTTCCCAATGGAGATTCAGTGGCTGCACGATTAAAACTTTGTCCAGAACTAATGAGTGAGCAGAGTTAATACTGTTCTATATGAATTAAGAAACAGTGTAGTTGAAGATGATGTCTGGAGTGATAACGAGGACGCGATGGTTGACTTCGTTGAAGATACAAGCAGGCAAGAGGACCCCGATAACAGTATTGCTTCTCGGGAAATCTTGAGGTAACATCATTGACTTCACACAGAATAATTAGTTTGCCTCAGCCACGTCAATACGTGGAAAAAACAACCATGTATGGTCAACTACAAAGGGACATACTGTTATATCCGAAATATGTACGCCCTGATGCTGCCCTGGCAACCCTATTTGCAGGTCAACATATTTGGCCATCTAGCTTAGCCATTAGAGTCACACACGCCAGTCTGTTTCGAACTTCTATACAGAGCGGTTGCCTCAAGATTTCGGTAAAATAGTTTGTGTTTTGTGTAACTATTTCAATATTCAATTATATTTTTTTTTTTAAAGTCTTTTCGGGTAACTCGTATAACAGTACGACGGGAAGGACTTCTACTATCAATATTATAAGCACAAATAGGGGACCAACGCGAATGTGTCGCAATATTGTTGATCCATTGCTCTATTTTCAACTTTTTATAACAGACGAGATAATTCATGAAATAGTCAAGTGGACAAACGTCGAAATGATAGTAAAACGAAAAATTTGAAAGACATTTCAGCAAGCTACAGGGATACAAATACAATGGAGATCTGGGCGTTAGTCGGAATTCTCACTCTGACGCGACGGCTGTTATGAAAGATAACCACCTCTCAACTGATGAGTTGTTTGACGCTACATTCTCTGGCACCAGATATGTATCAGTAATGAGCCGAGAGAGATTTGAATTCCTAATAAGATGTATGATGACTACTGATGAACTCTTCAATAACAAAATCTTTGTGTTAGTTCTTATCAACGCTGCCATAGAAATGGGTCCCCTATGTTGTTTCGAACGCCGCTGTTGCGACACACGCTGTTGCGAATTATTTTTCCATTGCCTCACAGGATCGAAAGCTCATGGACTCGAATGAAGTAGTCGCGGAAGACGCTGTTTCGAAAAACATTTTCACTGCCTCATACGCTCGAATGCTTGTGATTTCGATTTATTTAGTCATAAAGTGTACAGAAAAATATTTAAGCAGTAATAATTAAGAAGTAATAAAAAGTAAGTCAACATCATTTAATATTATTATTAACGTACCAAATAAATGGAGTAAAATTTTTAACTCGCAGCCATGAATATGGGAATAACCAACGCCTGTTGATATTCACCACCGAATCGAATCTGCGGAGGTTAAGTGAATCAGAAATGTGGTTTGTCGATGGTACCTTTCAAACCTTTCCTACAATATTCCCTCAGCTTTTTTCTATTCACTGCATAGTCGGAACTCGTGATTGCAGAAGCATAGTTCCATTAGTGTACAGGTTTCTAGATAGAAAATCCGAAGAATAATATAGTTTTTTTTTTTCACAACTAAAAGATATTCTGCTGAATTTAACACTGAACTGAATCCAGGGCAAATCATGTCGGATTTTGCTATAATAAATGGTATTCGAATCGAATTTCCAAAGTGAAAATGTTTTTCGAAACAGCGTCATTGGCGACTACTTCATTCCAGTCCATGAGCTTTCGAACCTGTGAGGTAGTGGAAAAATAATTCGCAACAGCGGCGTTCGAAACAACATAGGGGACCCCAAAGAAATAGCCTGAACGACTTCAGACAGAATTCAAGCCCACTCCAGAGAGGAACTATAGTAACAAATCCTCAAGTAGTGTTACACTCAAAAAGTAAACATGAGTTTGACTGCTAGAACCATTGTTACCAATGCTTCCATAGACACAGCCTGAACGACTTCAGACAGAATTGAAGTCCACTCCAGAAGTGCAATAACAAATCATCAAGTGGCACTCAAAAAGTAAACTTGAGTTAGGAATAGAACTGTCTGCTATAACCATGTGTACACTATCTATTTATGTATATGTTAACCATTGTTTTCTTGGTGCAGATAGATAAAAATAGTGCAATGAGGCCAATTTTACCAGTTAACATTGGTTCTCCGTTTATATTCATCATGAAAGGCACTGACAATGAGATTGGCCTACTGGATGCTGTCTTTGGTCCCTTAGTGGCTCCCCCCGCGGCAGGAGTTTGGGTTTATCACACTATACAAGAAAACCACACTTTTCGGTCTAATGATTGTGCATCGAAATTTTGAATGTATTGAACTTAAATTTACATGCGAACATACGAGAAGCTATTGTAGTAAATCTTTTGACACCTACAGCAATGAAAGAATTAAAAGATGATCTTGATAAGTCTAATTGTATTACTATACTAAACAACGCTTCAAACCACGGTAATAAGAAAATATACCCTCATGTAATGCGCTATTTTCAACTTTACGTCGGTATTCAAGTGAAAATGTTAGATCTCCAAGACCAACAAGGTGAGACCTCTGATATTACGGTCAATTATTTAAAACAAGTATTCTGCTTCTTCCTGCCCTTGGGCCATATATTTAAAACAAGTATTGACAGATAATAATTTGCCAAAAAAAGTCGTGGCATTTTATGGAGACAACGCCGACGTAAATTTCGGGGGCGCGGCTAGGCGAGGAACTAGGACTTGTTCGTCAACTAGATATTGCTTATATTGTTTTTTTTTTTAAATATATTCTATTCTATTTTTTGTTAATGGCTTTTTTAAATATATATTGTGTCCACGTTCTATTTTTAGGCGTCGACAAAAGTATATTCTGTCACAAACCCACCCTGCTTATGTTTCGTACATCTATGCGATCCATATCACAACATTTTGACCGTTGCTAAAAATGTGACAGAAAGTTGAAACGCACCGCGATTGTAGCTAGAACGTTACCTGTTACTGTCAAACGTAACAAATAATGGAACACTACTTTTTTAGGATCGTTGGCGCATCGTTGGAGTGTTTTGTCTTTGTTGTGAAGTGATTTTGAGCGAAAATCTTTCAAAAATACAACATCTACATAGATTTATTTGAGAATTCTCATGAATACGATGTAGCGGTGGCTCGAGCCGATACCAAAAGGAAAATCTTAAAAAGCTGGATTTGTGTGTGATTTATACAGTGATTGACAGTTTGTGAAGAGATATAGACTCACGAAAGAATTAACCCGTGAATTAATTTCCAAGCTGACTCCTCAAAATTGCTCAGTGCAAGTCTCCTCCTCTGTTGGGGCTTCAATGAAAACTCCCGTATCGAGGTATGGTAATATAATTGGTTTTTACCTTTTATGCTTTTGGCACCTGTCAGACCATAGTTGAAGACAGTAGGAACCATTTTATTTCCCAGGCTAATCTTTCAAAAGCTATCCGGCAAGTAACAACAGACTTGAACAATCCGGCAGTATTTAATAAATATACAGCTTTTCCATTCAAACAGTGTGAGAGGGAACAAGTTAAAAGAGTAAGTATAGATAGTTCAACTCAGTTGTGCGCGCGGCCCTACGTTGCGTGGGCTTGTAACAACTTTCATTCGTGTGGCAGTGACGCGGCAGTCGTCGTCCGAGCAAGACGTGTTCTTATCGCTTTTTCTTACAGGTACAGTCGTTTACGAAAATGTCTAGTTCTTCACGGAGAAAATGTTTAAGAAGTCAGGTAAATATTTTTTAATTCGTAAATTTAGATGTAATTTATGTTTATTATGATTCTATATACGAGAAACCATTGCCAAGGTATACGAATTTCTGAAAATAGATGCGAGAGATATATAGGAACTAGTAAGTGACCCATTTTGCAGTGCAAGTCCAATTTTAATATCGAAATTAAGTGAAAATTTAAATAGCGTACGGAAAAGAACAGCAATGGCAGTGGACCCTATCAGAGAGAACAAAATTCTAATATATTGGCTGAAGGAAAATAATCAGACTTTAAATTTAAATCTCCGCATAAAGACCGTAAAAAACGTCAAACCATTTTATAACTAGACATTATCGAGAGAGTCCCTGTCGAAAATATTAAATTTAAATTCATTCCCCCATATTCTCCTCATTTTGGTTGCTTGTGGGAAGCGGGAGTGAGGTCTTGCAAGTATCACTTGAGACGTGTCGTAAGGAACTCTAATCTTACGTTTGAAGAGTTTAACACGGTACTAGTACAACTTGAGGCTGTCTTGAACTCTCGCCCGCTAACACCTGTTTCTTCAGACCCGAATGACCTCCAAACATTTACACCGGGGCATTTCCTGATTGGGCGTCCGCTCACAGCACCAGCCTGCGACGGCACCATCAGCGTGTCTACCAATCGTTTACCTCGTTACGACCGCATCGAGCAAATGTGTCAACATTTCTGGCAGCGTTGGTCGAAGGAGTACGTCAGCGAGCTCCACACAAGAACAAAATAGAAGTCTAACAAGAGTGCAGTCACTGTCAACCAACTAGTCCTCATAAAGGAAGACAACGTACCACCATTGAAATGGCGCCTCGGACGTGTCATCCGAGCCTACATTGGAGGAGAATGAGTCTCACGTGTTGTCACTATCCGGACAGCCACCAGAGACGTTCAGCTTTTTTTCTCGAAGATATGTCCTCTACCTGTTGAAATACCTGATTCAACAACTGCCACTTAGAAGTCCAAGCCAAGGACTTCCAGGGGGGGGAGGATGTTGGCTCCGCGGCTCGTCAATGTGTCGCTGTCAATGTCATCGACGTCAAGTGTCAGGTAACTGTCAAAACTCACGCGCACCGGCCGCCGGCGGCCGGCCGTCCGGTTTTAGGAAATTGATAAACCCTCAAACAACATCGAAGTGCGTTATTTATCTCACAAACTCTTACAATTTTAGCTCCTACGCGCTCCCAGTTCAGGTGACACCTGGAGGGTCGGTCAACGTGCGCGGCGAATCAATATTAGTTGAGAAGACCCCAGGTGGTCACGTGCACATCGGGAAAGCCAGGCAGTCCAGGCAACCAAGCCTGGACTTACGTCTCTGGTAAGTAAACTCTTTTAATAGTATCTTCAAAATATGGTTATATTTTTACGATATTGTTTTTGCTCACAGTTCCCATGTACGGCAGAGCGCGTAGGGGCATTGGATATGTCGGATAAAGAAGCGGAAGAGCTCCTGCTGCAGGACCCTGGGCATCTGCGGCGGTGGATTTTGGACCTGTCGGGAGCCAGCGACACACCGGAAGCCAGTGACACACCGGGAGTCAGCGGCAGCAACACGGTTGGTCCAACTCCTCTCGCGCCTAGCGCCACAGGTTACTGTTGCCGCCGAAATTGATGTTCATCTATCAATTTCCGACTGTGACAGCACCTTCACCGACGGTGCCTAGGCTTGATGGTAGTGACCTGGACAGCGAATTCGATGACGAATTTGATGCTCCGGTCATGCCAGGTGCCAGGAGAAACATTCCTGACTTCGAGGACTTGGAAGAACCCTTACAAGCTATGGTAAGCGAGATTTATATGGGGATGAATGATGCCGCCGATTGCCTACTGGGTATGTCGGCTAGTTTCGCGTGGGTAGCGGACTTTGATTCGTTTAGGGGTGTTCGTGAGGAGTTCTCAGATCCTGCCCCTGGGCCAATCAAAGACTATGATGCTTTTACCGACATGGGATGAAGATATCATAGGGTTGATCGCCACGGAAACTAATCGATATGCCCAACAGACAATCGAGTCTATGCGCATCGCAGGAAATTTTAAACCATAATCTCGCCTTTATTCGTGGACTGACACAAATACAGACGAGATTATGATTTTTTTCGCGGTGTTGATGTATATGGCTATCGAACCGCGGACGTCGGTAAAATGAATATTGGACATCAAACGAAGTTCTCCGATTACCGGGTTTCAAGCGTTTGATGTCCTATAATCGTTACACCTTGTTGAATAAGTTTCTTCATTTTGTAGACAATGACGCTGTCGAGAGTCAGCCATTGTCACAAACTGGAGTTGCTTCTTCAGCAAGGTTGTCGACTAAGCTGGGAAAGGTGGCACCTATTATTCAACATCTCGGAAAAAAATCAAATCCCTGTATAACCTAGGGACTGACATCAGCATCGATGAGTCTTTGACCTTATTCAAGGGCTGTTTGACCTGGGCCCAAACAATAAGATCAAAGGCTGCGCGATTTGGAATCAAGTCAAATGAACTATGTGATTCCCGCACTGGTTATATGGCTAAATTCCAAATCTACACGGGCAAGGATGACAGTCCCGATAGCAGAGATGCTATTTATTTGAAATACTTCTATTTAAAATGCAAATACAAAATGCAAAATACCTATTTTGTATTTTGCATTTAAATGCCTTTTAGTAAAAAACATTTTGTATTTTATTTGAACTACTTTTCGAGATGTATTTTGCATTTTTAATATTCATTTCAAAATGAAAAATACTTTGTGACTAAGTTTAGCCAATATTACCAGTCAAACAAAATGAAATGAACGAATGACGCGTCTAATGCCGCCGAGGGTGCGTTCGGCTGTTCGCGTCATCAACAAACGTTATAGTCGAACTGAGAAGAGAATAATTCAGATGTTCGTCAGGCGGTTAGTTCTGCGCAAGCGCAGAACAGAAAGTGACCATTTGCGCATGCGCAGAACTAACCGCCTGACGAACATCTGAATTATTCTCTTCTCAGTTCGACTATATTCCACGCGCTCAGAGTGCTCACGCTAGCGAGCATGGGCACTGTCAGCGCAGACGTCAAAGTGACATTTGACAGTTACTTCAAATTACCCGCGCCTGTTCGATTGCCGCCAAATTACTTAGTTTGACATTTGGGACTCTGAGCGTGCTAAAAGCAAAGATATTATAATATACTACGTATGCTAAAAGCCGTTTCAAAACTGTGAGCATCGTGAGCGCGCTGTGAACGTTGTGAACAGGTTCGCCGCTGACGCCGACGATTTGATTTAACGGATTTAGGTATTGTTTGCTGATGCTGGTTAAGTGGTTACTGACTGATTTTGTTTTCCTACTTTTATGATATTGACGATATTGAAGTGTTGTTGTTATCTCTACAATACTGGAACGGCAGTGTACTAGACTACAAATACTACAACAAGAGACGTGACGTGACATGGTGGATTTGGTGTGTGGTGCTGGATTCTAGCAAAAAAATGTAAGTACTTACTGAGATACAAATAAAATAATTAAATAGTATGAACAAATAACATACATACGAACAAATAAAAGAAAAGACGTCAACTAACTTAAATTGATTTTAAGCTTTATAAATTATAATAGTTCAGTTAGTACTTAGTGTAAATATCTACTGTACAAGTAGCAACATACAAAGCGTACATTCATTTTTAGTTGGAAGATAAAGTATTGTATTTTCAGTGTTTGATGTCAATGTGTTACCATTCACCAACAAAATATTGAATGTCTAACCAGTAAAGCTAATGAATAGTGCTATATAGTATTAGATTCAATAAATAATTCGTGTTTGATTTTATTTCAGGGATAACCCTAATCTACCATTTATATTAAGGCACTGTTTTAAAGACGTGAAGAAGGAGGCTAGTCATGAAAGCAATATAAGTGCTGTTTGCAAGATATGTTCAAAGACATTGAAGGGAAGTCTGCACGCAACACCAAACTTCCTAAACCATATTAAAGTAAGTGTAACCTATGAAAATGAAATTCTATATCATGTATTTAATTTAATTTATGACAAGGTGAGTGCCTTGGTGAAAACTGTAAACTCACTCTGTATCTTATAAATAAACTAGCAGAAACCCGCGACTTCGTCCGCGTTGTTGTAAATTAGGAAAATATCAAATACTCTCATGTTAGTAGAATTTGGATTTTGCATGCGTATGTTAGTTTAATTCATTTTCCAAAAAATAATTATTCCTACAAATAGAGAAGTCGAATTTCTTCATGTCACATTATTAATAACTTTTTAATAACCGAAAGAAGAATTTCCTGTTATTAAATCTCGAATTCATTCTATGAGTTCCGTTTTTTATTGTTTTTCAACAAATTCAATTGTTATAAACAATTTATATAAACAAAAAGTAGCCTATAACCTTCGCGATGGCCCCCTCTATATGTGTGCAAAATTTCATTGCAATCGGTTCAGCCGTTTCGGAGATTACTGGCAACAGACAGACAGACAGACAGTAGAAGTTTATATATTAGTATAGATAGAGTTCATCTTAGTCCATGTCAGATCGTTAGTAACCTTATTTTGGTGAAAGAAAAAAAATTCGCGTTGAGAGAACTCAAATATGTTGAATAGATATCGTTTTTAATTGTTTATAACAAATTTAATTGTTATGAACAAATAGAGTTCATGAAAGTCCATGTCAGATCGTTAGTAAACTTATTTTGGTAAAAGAAAAAATTTCGCGTTGAGAGAACTCAAATATGTTGAATACATCCTATTTTCCATTGTTTATAACAAATTTAATTGTTAAAAACAAATAGAGTTTATGCAAGTCCATGTCGGATCGTTAGTAACCTTATTTTGGTGAAAGAAAAAATTTCGCGTTGAGAGAACTCAAATATGTTGAATAGATCTCGTTTTTAATTGTTTATAACAAATTTAATTGTTAAAAACAAATAGAGTTCATGCAAGTCCATGTCGGATCGTTAGTAACCTTATTTTGGTAAAAGAAAAAATTTCGCGTTGAGAGAACTCAAATATGTTGAATACATCCTATTTTCCATTGTTTATAACAAATTCAATTGTTATAAACAATTTTTTTTTAAACAAAAAGTAGCATATGTTACCCGCGATGATTTTTTTTATATGGGTGCAAAGTTTCATTGCAATCGGTTCAGTAGTTCCGGAGATTAGCGCGAACAGACAGACAGACAGACAGACACAAGAGATTTATATATTAGTATAGATAAATAAATAACAAACAAATTAACTATTAATTGAAAATAGGTTACTATGTATTTTTTAATGTGTTAAAAAATAATTAACCTGGTTGTTGTTTTTTCTTTAGAGAAAAGGCCATGAAGATCTTCTGAAAGAGTATGAAGAATTGAAACCCCAGCATACAAAGAAAAGGAAGTGTAGTGTTGCAGATTCTGATAACAACAGTACTGCAAGTACAACAAAAAAAATGAAACAAAGTATTCTTACAAATGCTTTACAGAAGTCAATAAATCTGGATAAATTAATAGTAAACTTTGTTGTTGACACAATGTCACCTATGTCTATAGTAGAAAATAAGTCATTCAGAGCTTTAATAGAGGGAGCTCAACAACTTACACATCCACCAAAATTGATGTTCGGCGGCAGCGATCTCTCGCGCCGGGGTTTGGTTCAGGCCATGCTCCGGAGCGAGGAGGAGTGGCGGGCGGTCGCCTCCTTTTGCGAAGCAGTAATGCTAGCAAAGGAGGAGGCCGACCGCATCAGGCAACGGCGTACACGCCGCCGCCGCCGCCGGGTTTCCGATCCCGATTTCCGGCCACCGTAGGCGCGGGCTCGCGGACGGCGGGCAATGGGTAGCTCGCTGTCCGTCTGTCCGGTAACAGACCGGTCCGAGCTCAAGTCGTTTACGGCGCGCACTGTTCCCGCGCGCCTCAAGGAGTTGTCAGCAAACTGTAGGGGCCCGACAGGGCCGAAGCCTACTGGGGTCAAAGGGTATGTGAAAATGGCACCCGGGACCCTGGGACCAAGGCGAAGAATGGAACGGGGTAGGTTTTTAGTCAGTAAGAGTCTGACACTACTTCCCGCTCCACCCAAGGGCGGGATTTGTCATTGGATGATTTTACCTACCGAAAAAAAAAAAAAAAAAAAAACCAAAATTGATGTGCCGCCGTACATGCAACAATAAAATTGCTGATGCATACACAGAATATAAAGGTAATCTAAAAAATAAATTGAAGACTGCTCAATATGTCTGTACCACAGCAGATATTTGGTCATCTTCGAGACGCAGTTACTTAGGTATGACTGTCCATTGGATAGATACGGACACATTTGCAAGGAACAGTTCTTCTCTTGCCTGCAGAAGATTTAAGGGAACCCACACATTTGATAAGATAGCAGAACTCATAATTGAAATACATGAAGAATATGACTTAAGATATCCAAAATAACTAAAACAGTAACAGATAATGGCTCCAACATGGTAAAAGCTTTTAAAATAATTGGGAAACCTGATCTAGAAACTGATACAAGTGGTGGACCCTTGTTGAATGTGGATTTAGAAAATTTTGAAGTGAACATAAATGAAAACCTTGACAATGACAATCAGCAAGATGATGATGATAATGATGATATATTGGCCTTGCATGAGTTTCCTGAACCTCGAGAAAATGATTTATACCAGCTACCCAATCATGAGAGATGTGCAACCCATACCTTACATCTGATTCCGGCAAAGGACATTGATAAAGCCAGACATAAAAATAATTCATACCGGAAACTACATGATGCAGCTATGGCTAAATGTCAGGCTGTTTGGAATATATGCTCTAGGTCACCGAAAGCATCTGAAATTTACTTGGAAGTTACTGGTAAGTCTCCAACTAGCCCCTGCCCAACTCGTTGGAATTCATATTACAATTGTATAACAGATATATTACAAGTCCAAGAAACCATAAATGAAGCTCTAAGAAAACTGGGATTATCAGTCCTGAAAGAAATTGAAATACAGTTCTTGATTGAATATGTTAGAACTTCCAAACCCATAGCTGAGGCCATCAGGAGCTTGGAAGGTGAGGTGAATATATAAATAAATAAATATATAAAGAGATATATTATGGATGTCTACAACCTGAATTGATGAGAGTGCAAAAAATATTAGTTTCATTAGAAATGCACAACCCAGTATATTGTGGACCGTTGATTGAAATAATAAAGGAAAGTATTGAAAAGCGTTTCGAAAAATTTGATTTAGAAGACCCAAGATCCAAGGACAGCATTCTGGCAGCAGTATCATATCCATTCTTCAAGTTAAAGTGGGTGCCTAAAAATAAGAAGGAGCATGTTAAGGAGCTGTTTATTACAGAAGTCAGGAAATTTAAAAATGAAAATTTAAAAAGTGGCCTCCAATCACAGACATCAGAAAGAAAAAAAGAAAAAAGTGAGTCTTACTACATGTTTCAGGATTCAGACTCCTCTGCAACCAGTGAGGGTGGTAGTGCCAATACTACAATAGACCTAGAAACCCTACAATATTTGAAGGATGAGTGCACAAATTTGGAGATGCTAAACGCATATCCTACAATAAAAAAAGTATTTTTAAAATACAACACATCCCTACCTAGTTCATCACCAGTAGAAAGACTTTTTTCGTATGGTGGGATGATTATGAGACCTCACAGAAGAAAAATGAGTGATGATTAACGCCCGTTTCCAATAATCAACCGAAGTTCATAGATAGATAGCTATCCCCGATAAGCGGTAAGATTCTATCTATCCGTAGTCTGCGTTTCACAATCAAAGATAAGTGCTATCTATCTTCAACCAACGACAGATAGCTTTTTCCCTCTCATCTATCTGAGCCGCACCAGACGTTTCGTTCTATGCTAACCATTAAAAAAAAATCACCCTCAAAATGAAATATTGTTAAGGTGTATAACATTGATAAACGTATTAAATTTGTTAACAGGATAACTTAATTTAATTAAAAGAATAATTAAAGCATTTTATCGATTTTTTCACTATATTTATTGTGCTTTTAGTAAAACTGATACCTAAAACGAAACGTTTTGACACTGACAGAGAATCGGCACCGACGCGCATGTCAGCTATCTATTCGCGCTCTTTTCGATATTGTTTGTTGTGACAGTGTTAGTGTTTTAATTTACGTTTACGCCTACAAAAATCTAATAAAAGTGAAATAAGATGAACCCTGTAAGTATAATTTACTGTTGATATTTAAGTACAATAATATAATGCGTTCAGGCTTTCATAGATTTAATTTTTTCAGTCAGTAAAATCAGCACCTATGACAAAAGACGAGACGATGCTACTTGTGCAACTTGTGGCGGCAAATACGGTAATTAATAATAAAGCCACGAATGCCACCAATAATAAGTTGAAAGATGAGGCTTGGAAATCCTTAGCTGGCAATTTCAATTCTTCTGTATCAAGTTTCCCACGAACTCCAGCCCAGCTTCGTTTAAAATGGGATAACTTGAAGAAGTCTGCTCGCAAACGCTACGCAAATATGAGGAGCAGCAATATGAAGGTTAGTTAAGATTACTGAATGGTTCGCTACTTTCAACTAACATTTCTACTTAATTTAGGAATTTTGTTCTTTTTACAGACTGGTGGGGGCAAAGACTATTTTCCACCTGATGAAGTCTTGGACAAAGTCACGTCGCTTTTAGGTAGCACTTGCCAAGGGTTCTCGGTGGAGTTTGGTGGCGACGCCTCTATTCCAAGCACGTCTAGTTTTGTTTTGGGTGATATTATGAATGTTGAGGTTGGACTTAACATTAGTGACAACAATAATGGTGATGGTATATGTGGTGGAGGTGCTGACGAGGGGGAAGTGTTGAAAGAAATACAAATCTCTGAGACACCTCCTTCAAAACAGAAAAACTTTGTTTTTAATAGAGCTAGCGGAAGTAGTACATTAGGTGGGTGGCCATTATTTTTTATTATAAATGTTTTATGGGTGCTTTTTCTTGAGTTATAGTTATTATTGATTCACAGTATAGTAATTACAAGTAATGTAATTACTATTTATAATATGTAGAAGATGAACTTATAACTTTCACAGAAATCGCTAACTAGTTTACGAAAACTTTAATTTCTTACTTATGAAACAGGTTTATAAACCTCTTTTAGTGTAATATCGTCGTTGCGACTTTAAGACCTCTTATGTGTAATTTTTGGCCAAACCACTTTAGAACCCTGCCTTTTAGACATTTGGAAGTTATATGGAATGCAAAAAATCTCATGTGTATAGGATGAATTAATAATCATCCCATACACATGTGAGTTGTTGCTTAACCCTAGATAGCTAACCACCGTCGAATCGACGGGTAGCGCAAAGAAATATCGCTGTCTCTTTAGAACGACGTGTCCGAGCGCCTTGGCTCTTTTAGTCAACTCAGTCGCCGGTGAGTTCGTTGCAGTGGCGCACGCATCAAACTGGTAAGTACCGCAGTTTTTGAGATACGTAACTTTTACCCGTCGATTTGACGGATGGTTAGCTTTACCGTTAGTTTTTTGATTTAGGTTGCATTTATATTTTTGACGTTTGTTGTGTTTCTTTTTAGATTGTAGTAACCATGTCTTCACTAAATTAAGATAGAATATTATACCTGCTAAACCAAGAGCTTAGTGACGATGTTGTTGATGATGGTTCTGCCAGTGAGACCGATGAATTTGTGGTGGAAGATAATGTAAAAATTGATGAAAATTATGAACCATCGGATACCGAAGAAAGAAAGTAAGTCCACCACATGACGTACCGTTAACCATGGAACGAGTTATGTCAAGTAGCTCAGAAACCTCAGTTGAGTAGCCGAAAAACTAGTAGATGACCAATGTGTATCTTCTACGGAATGATCAATATGGCTTCAATCAATAGCTACATTATACTGCCTTACAATTTATTAACGGCAGGGCGAAAAGTGTTTCCACGGAGGAATTTTATGAAAACACTTATTTTTCAACTAGTCGAGCTTTGGCTAAAGACAAGGCTGGCCAAAAAAAACGATGCCAACGCAAATAAAAGAAAAAATTAGGAGCGTTCTTTAAGTTCAGCCGCCAACTACTAGTCAAGACCATCAGCCATCAGGCCAAGCTTCTCTTGATTAAGAAGAGTCATCCACTTCTTCAAGAGGAGAAAATCGGAAAAGAAAGACGTGTGGGAAGTGCTGCTACAAGAAAAAGCCTATGACTAAAAGTATATTCTCAAATTGTAAGGTAGCGATATGTGGTGAACATAAAATTGATTTTTGTGTCACATGTTGCAAAGACAAATAATTATTTTAATATTATAAATACTTGTTATGTTCCTAAGAGCCATATATATAACAATTAAACTGAACGTTGTTATATTTTTTTATTGCTTTTGCATGTTAAAGTTTTTAATTGTAAAATGTTCCTGTTTTTTTAAGTTCTATGAAAAGTTACTGTAGTAATAAATGTAAATAAATAAGGTCAATTTAGATAACGTATTTTTATTGCTAAACCTATGCATTAACTTTCAATTAAAACAACAGAATGATTAAGTTTACATTTTATGGTAAAAAATTAGTTTTTCAAATACCCGTCGTATCGACGGATGGTTAGCTTAACTAGGGTACTGTCGAACCCTGGGTGGTTAGGGCTCGACTACCGGGATCAATTCTCTATAAAATGAAATAAC
This sequence comes from Leucania comma, assembly GCA_958295575.1. Taxonomy (NCBI): domain Eukaryota; kingdom Metazoa; phylum Arthropoda; class Insecta; order Lepidoptera; family Noctuidae; genus Leucania; species Leucania comma. Next base: position 3,771,201 of record OY282484.1, read on the forward strand.
TCGGGGGGTTTTACTGATGATATATTAAAAAAATACTTCTTCACGCTTTTAACGACTACATGGAACTCGATCAAACAACAAAACAATCTACTCTTACAAATATTCAAATTAAATATAGAATACTAACAATCTTCGAACCCTTATACAGCCAGTATGCTAACTTATGAGGACACGCATGAGTTTGCATATAATCTTATGCAAACTCATTACGCAGACGTAACATCAGCTACGCCCCAAAGAATATAAATGTGTATATAACACAGTTATATTCCAAAAACTTTCGAAGGGTGTTAGTATGACCTACCTAATCCTAACACCGAGATCCCTACCTTTGTACGGAAGAAATTTATTTTTGGCCTACGGCTTTAGAAAGCGAGCTTAAGTCAGAGTCAACGATCACTACTGATTGTCATAAAATTCATCTATTATTACTGTGTGTTAATCCACACTCATCAAATAACGTTGCTCTGCTTAAACCCCACTGCAGCAAAACCGTACTAAAAGCCACAGCGCACAGCCCTAATTGAACCTAGGATGCCCAAGTGACATCCACCCAGACTGGGAATACATGCTAAGATTCAACACCTTTATGACTGTAATTCCTTCAGACGCTTATCGGGTCAGAGGTCAGAGAGCCATAATTGCATTGGACCACCTATAACTTCTCATTGCCTGTATTTACTCCAGAGGGATTAATAAAAAAAATAAGAAGAATTACTCATCTAATAACTCTTAACCATTGAAGAGTTTCAATTATCATAGCTAAATCAACAGAGTCAACCTGACTCCCTTTGCGAAGACTATGCTCCATATAGCAAAGTTGATATTAGCTCAAATTGAACACTAAGTGGCCCTCTCATAACTCTATGGGAGGTCCGGAGGAGAATCTAATATTATACTCTGGAGCAAAAACACGTCTACCACTACATCTTGTACATAAACGTTTTTCTGGGTTGTATGGCTCTGTCCTCTGAAACACCCGGCTGCGTCTGCATTCAGCTCATGGGGCGCGTTCCGCCCGGCAGCATATTATGAAACAAAAATCACAAATTAATTACAATTTCCATCACAATAATAAACATAACAACTACCTATAATGACTGACAAATGACATAATGACATGACAGCCTACAGACATTTTTCTAATTTTATTCTACACTGGATACTAAGCTTTTGAGCCTACACTTATTTACACTCTCATATAAAAAGGTTTTAGTCTATTTACATGAACAATATCCCTAAAACGCCTATTATTTAATTTTTTAATTACATAATTAATATCGGAAACTCTCCTAACTATCTGATACGGTCCCTTATATAATCTACAAAGTTTTAAACTCTTATGTGAAACTCTTCTGGGAGTATAGAGCATAACCAACTGGTTTGGAGCAAACCTTATTACTTTAGCCTTCTTGTCATAACTAACCTTCTGTCTAGCTTGTGCTTTTTTTATATTATCTATGGCACATCGTGACAGATGACTTTTCAGATTGTGACGTCCTATGTAATCTAACTGGTTCTGATTATCAATATTTATCGACATATCAGTATGAAATAATGGTTCCCTAGCATATAATAACATGTGCGGCGAGATTCTCGTGCTTGCTTGTTTACTTGAATTATACGCATAGCATACGAGTGGCACATAACTACACCAATTTCTTTGATCACTAGTAACATACATAGAGAGCATTTGGCAAATGGTTTTGTTAAAAGATTCAACCAAACCATTTGTTTGTGGGTGGAACGCAGTAGTGAAACGAGATTTTGCACCAAAATAACTTACAGTTGACTTAACCAAATGTGAAGTAAAAACCGACCCTCTATCAGATATAATTTCCTTAACACCACCAAACCTACAAAAAATATCCTCTATCAAGAACTCACTAATCCTCTGGGCTGTCACTCTGGGTACTGCCTTACACACTGCATACCTCGTAGCGTATTCCAAACTAACAATAATATATTTATTTCCATTCAACGACTTTCTAAAAGGCCCTAAAATATCGATGCCTACTTTCTCCATCAAACCATTTACCACCACAGGTTGCAATTGGGCCAACCGATTACATTTCTTTCTTTCCTGACACAACATACAGCTGCTCACATAACGCTCTAACTCCCTCTCTGCATCCCTGATAAAATATTTCATCCTAAATTTAGCTAGTGTTTTAGCTAATCCTAAATGACCTCCTGACCATGGATCATCATGCAGTTCTTTCAAGATCTCATACAAAAGTCCTTTTGGAATTACTATTAGATCACGCACACCATTCAATCTCCTGGCTTTCTTACACAACATATCCTCTTTAACACAAAAACCTTTAACTTCATTACCCCTATTAGCTGCAATCCTATCTAACCAAAGCTTACAAAAATCATCTCTCCTTTGTTCATCACGCATTCTTACAACTTCTATTCCATATAACTGCATGCCATCCTCTAGCTGCTCCGCTGTACTCCTCTGCTCCTCCTCCTCCTGGCCTAATGGATTCCTACTCAAAAAATCTGCAATGACATTATCTCTACCAGCACAATGAACAATATCAAAATCATAAGCCTGGATGCACAGCGACCACCTAGCTAAACGCCCATTCATGTCTTTTCTGTTTCTCAGCCAACACAGCGCCTTGTGATCCGTCATGACCTGAAACTTCAGACCCCAAAGAAAATGTTTGAAATAATTCAGAGCCCAGACTAAGGCGAGACACTCCTTCTCCGTAGTGGAATATTTCTTCTCTCCATCACTCAGCTTCCTCGAGGCGTATGAGACAGGATACATCAAGTCTTCTCCCTGCATTAAACAGCAACCTATCGCTTCACCAGATGCGTCCACATATAAACGTGTAACTATTTTTGGGTCAGTTGAATAAAAATGCAATATTGGTGGCGAATCCATAATTTTTATTATGCTCTGGAACGCTTCTTCTTCCTTGGCTGTCCATCTGAATGTGACACCTTTCTTCAGTAACCTAGTTAAGGGTAATACTATTTCTGCAAAATTATTGATGAATTTGCGATAATAAGAAAACAAACCCAATATAGATTTTACTTGTTTTGCATTTGTTGGAGTTTTCAATGTTTTTAATGTTTGTAATTTCTTATTGTCCGGTTTGACTCCATTTCCGGATATTTCATGTCCTAATACCGAAATTGTATTATAACCGAAACTGCATTTACTTGGTTTTAAAGTAAGGTTTGCTTTCTTTAGTCGCATCATGACATCTTCTAGTGATTCTAAAAATTCATCGAAGCTATTCCCCCACACTAATATATTATCTACATAACAAATAGCTTTTCTATATTTGATACCTGCTAATACTTTATCCATAGTTCTCTGAAAAACAGCTTGACTTGTTTTAAGTCCAAAAGGCAATACATTGAACTCGTATAATCCTGAAGATGTAATAAACGCGGTTTTATGTTTATCTTTCTCGCACAAACGATGTTGCCAATAGCCCGAATTTAAATCTAAATCTGCGAAATAACGCGCTCCTGATAAATATATCATAATATCCTCAATAATTGGCAACGGATAACTATCAGTAATTACTTTTTTATTTAATTTTCGATAATCAACACAAAATCTCCATGTTTGATCAGGTTTTTGTACTAACACTACCGGAGACGCATATGCGCTTTTGGATTCTCGAATAACTCCATTCTTTAACATTTCCTCAATTTGTGTGTTTATTATTTCAAGCTGTTTTGGTGAGACTCTATATGGTGGGTGATGAACCGGAATATCATCCACCGTTCTAATGGTGATTTCTTCTAAGCTACATCTACCTAACTCAGAGGCCGTGAATGCAAAGTTTTCTCTATATGAGGAAAGAAGGTTTTTCAGTGTATTCTTTGCCGCACTATTTAATTCTGAATTTATATTAAGCTCTTCTATGTTATCATATTTTTTTGTTATATTTGATATGTAATCCTCATCATGTTCTCTCACTAGCTTCGAAAAATAAAGATAATCATTCTTAGAAATATAATTTAACCTTCTTTCCTGTCCGGATTCATTCTCTTTTGTGACGATATTATTTTTATTTATTCCGTCATGATGTACCATAGGGTGTGACATTGACGCAACATTTCGATCACAATTTTTACAAAAATTTACACGAAACGAATTATTTAGAACTATACACTTACTAGCAAAATCTACGACCGCTTTATATTTGTAAAAAAAATCTTGACCAAGGATTAAATTTTGACTAATGTCCTTTATAATTATGAATTCATTCACAAACACGCGTGAGTCTATTATGAAATTGATCTTCGCTTTCCCGACAACTTTTAGGAACGAACCCGATATTGACTTCACAAAATGATCCGTAACATCACTGGTACATTTTACCTTGAGATCCGTAGCTACATGCTCTGATATACATGAAATTGATGCTCCAGTGTCTATCAGCGCAGTATAGGCCTGGTCAGCTATAAAAATATTAATAAACGGAGCAATATCACCAGAGTTTTTTTCTTCAACTTTCGGCCGGAGTTGTTCTTTTTCGGACACAGCTTGCAACTCCGCTTGTTTCTCTATCGGCTGTGTCCTTGTTCGTTTGGGCGACTGGGTTGTGAAGGGCTTCTTTGGCTGGGGGCAATTGGAGAACGGTTACTTCCATAATTAAAACGTTGCCTAGGCCGTAAGTTATACCTTGGCGTGTGATAAGTTTCCGCGTCGCCTGCACTTCCTGGTGTCGCTGATGTCGATGGGCCGAATGGTCTCGGGGTTGATGGGGACCTTTGGTTTATTATAGGACTACGATCAAAACTAACATTCGGGGGTCTTAAAGATAAATTAATACGGTCTTGTGGCGTATCGTCGAAAATTTCTTTGACCTGAGTCAGCGTGGCCCGTAGCTCCGCTTTCGAACTATATATACGCGTCCCCAATTTTAACTTATAGTTCGTGGTTATCCCCTTTAAAAAAATTTTGATGAATACATTATCATCTGCAATGTTCGCCTGTCGACCGTAATCCGCCAGTCTGTAAAAAAAAACAATAATATCTTCCTTTTCGCCTTGGCGAGCATTGTAAAATTTTTCAACGTAGTCCGTTCCGCATGGGAATTCTTCCTCTAATTTTTCGCATAAATCCTTAAAAGAAATTGTGTCATTATATACATATTTAAAATAAGCTAGAGCTGGTCCGTCCAGATATGCGCCCATAATTAATGCTAGGTCGCTTTCTGGCCATTTGTTTATTGCCGCGACTCTCTTAAATTGTAACAAAAATTCTTCATATGAATCATTCGCGAGGCCCGAAAAAAATGTTATCTGTGCCATGTTTTATATCTATACGTTTATTGTGTGAAACACTTATCTTTTCCTCCTGGGACTTCGTTCTACCCGGCGCCTCCACCACTATGTCGAACCCTGGGTGGTTAGGGCTCGACTACCGGGATCAATTCTCTATAAAATGAAATAACTCGGGGGGTTTTACTGATGATATATTAAAAAAGTACTTCTTCACGCTTTTAACGACTACATGGAACTCGATCAAACAACAAAACAATCTACTCTTACAAATATTCAAATTAAATATAGAATACTAACAATCTTCGAACCCTTATACAGCCAGTATGCTAACTTATGAGGACACGCATGAGTTTGCATATAATCTTATGCAAACTCATTACGCAGACGTAACAGTACACAAGAAGGTTAGCTATCTAGGGTTAATAACTCTCATGTGTATAATTGTTTTGGGGGTAAAAAAAGTGTTGTCGCCAATAGTGACACATAAGAGGTCTTAAAGTTGCAACGACAATATAAAGTATTATCGCATATAACTTTAAAATAACCGGGATATTTGATCATTGTTTATTTTCACAGCAAAGCGGAAACTCAAAATGCAAGAAGATATTGCTAAAGCCCGCATACACAGGGAAAACGTTTTAGCTGAGTACCTTATAGCTAAAAAGAGAAGGCTGGACAGAGAAGATGAGGAAAAGGAGTTAATTATAGCTAAACTTAAGTTAGAATTAGAAAATGCTAAATTAGAAAATGAAAGATTAAAAAATTTACAATAGTAATAAAATTAAACTTGGGGTTCGATTGCATGTTAAATTAAGTATAATTGTCATAGTGATATAAACTAGAGAATAGAATTAAACTTGGGCTTCTTTGCATGTTAAATTAAGTGTAATTGTAGTGATATAAAATATAGAATAGAATTAAACTTGGGCTTCTTTGCATGTTAAATTAAGTGTAATTGTTGTAGTGATATAAAATATAGAATAGAATTAAACTTGGGCTTCTTTGCATGTTAAATTAAGTGTAACTGTTGTAGTGATATAAAATATAGAATATAATTAAACTTGGGCTTCATTGCATGTTAAATTAAGTGTAATTGTTGTAGTGATATAAAATATAGAATATAATTAAACTTGGGCTTCATTGCATGTTAAATTAAGTGTAATTGTTGTAGTGATGTAAAATAAAAATACAGTTGAAATATTTATGTGTATTATTTATGTGTGAAAGTAATTATTTATGAGTGATAGCCGTTCTGATGTAAATTGTGAAGAATTATCATGAACAATTATATTCTGATTTTCCTGAGATGTGTCTGGCACTGATATTTCTGGCTCCATTTCTTCTAAGTTCATGTTCCTGGCAATATTATGCAACACTGCAGTTGCTATAATAACTGCTTGCATATTTATTAGTTTTAGCCTACTTTTTAATGATTTTTTTTTTTTTTTTTGTTGTCTTTTGTCCTGCAATCTGTCTCTTCGACATTGAGCTGGATTTTAAATATTTGTAATATAGGGCGTGAATGGCACAGTATCCAGTGATATGTCCAAAATTGGTGCTAACTCCTCATGCAATCAGGTCTTGAGGAGCACGTCTTTTCAGCCTTTTAAAGGTAGAGTTTGGCTCTATGCTCATCAGCTCTCTAGCCAGAAGGTTCGGGTGGTAATTTAGTCTTTCTGAGTACTTTTGTAGACAGAGTTTTATTTCTTCCTTGACAGACTCAACTTTCAAGTCTTTGTGGAGACACTTGTTTGTTATGAACCAGGGTGCTCCAGTTATCATACGCAGCGTCTTTGACTGGAACCGCTGCAAAATCTCTATGTTAGATGAAGATGCTGTTCCCCACAGCTGAATGCCGTAGGTCCAAATAGGCTTTAAGATGCTTTTATAGAGAAGAAGCTTGTTTTCCAGACTAAGTTGTGACTTTCGACCCATGAGCCAATGCAGATTATGGAGTTTCAGATCGAGTGCTTTTCTTTTTGTTTGTATGTGCTTTCTCCATGTCAGTCTACGGTCAAGGTATACGCCCAAGTATCGTACGTCATCAGCTTGTGGTATTTTGACATGATTTAGCTCGACTTCAGGACAAGTATCGCGCCGCAAACTAAATGTAACATGCACTGATTTAGTTTCGTTGGCTTTTATTCGCCAATCTTTTAGCCAGCTAGATAGCTCGTCTAGGTTTCTTTGAAGCTTGGCAGATGCTCCGGTAGCTGTTTCATCAACCGCTAACACCGCGGTATCGTCGGCATATGTCCCAGTCAGAACGTGTTCTGTATTCGGTAGGTCGGATGTATATATCAGGTAAAGTATTGGACCCATCACACTTCCCTGAGGGACCCCGGCCTTTATTTCATACAGTTTTGTGATGCTGTCACCATGTTTAACGTAGAAATGTCGATCATGGAGATAAGACTTTATAAAAAGGTAATAATTTAAAGGTAGGTTCTTCAGGATTTTAAATAAGAGTCCGTCGTGCGAAACCCGGTCGAAGGCCTGTGAGATGTCCAGGAAGGCAGCAGAGCACCACAACTTATTTTCAAATGTGTGGTTAATTTTTTCTACTATTCTGTGCACCTGTTCTATCGTGCTGTGAGAGGGTCTGAAGCCAAACTGGTGTTCTGGGATTAATTTGGCTTCTGTAATAACTGGGGCCAGGCGGTTCAGAAACAGGATTTCTAGTAGTTTGGATGTTGTTGGGAGAAGACTGATTGGCCGGTATGATTTAACATCAGCGGGGTCTTTGCCAGGTTTAGGAATCAGAATGATTTCGGCTACCTTCCATTGTGGGGGTATAAAATTTCTCCAAAGGCAGGCATTGAACAGTTGAGTAAGATATTTGTATCCTGCATCTGGCAATTCTTTTAAGATTTTGGCCGTGATCAAGTCATATCCTGGAGCTTTGTGAATATCAAGTTTCTTGATGGCTTGAATTACTTCCCCTTTAGAGATCTTTTTAATGGGTGGGTCCATTTGATGAGTTTGGGTAAGCACATTTGAAACTTGGTTTAGCTTCGAGGATCCGCAGTCATTGTTTGGAGTTGATGGTCTTGGCTTTATTGCCCGAACCATGAGGTAGAAAGCCTCTATAAAAATTCACCCCAAGTCTACGGTGGGATACGCGCCAAGAGACTGCATGGCTGGTGGGTGATCAGTCTTTAGCGACCAACCTCGGCGGACCTGGCAAACGCCGTTGAAGAAGCCTTCTAGGGAGAATAGGCGTCACCTTCCTAGCGACCTGAATATTTCGACCTTGCTCGTGGGAATACATATGGATGAACTAGAAAATAATATAATTAAAAAAAGTGAAAATCAAAACAGGATACTTACGCAACAAATATTTCATAAAAGCCTTTTCTTAAATAGGCCGCGATCTCACTCAGTTAGTGACGATCTTTTATTGAAGAACTCAAGTAATAATGTTAACCAGACTACACCGGAAACGAAAGAACAGAGGCCTGGCGTTTCTGGCTCAATCGACCTCACAGATTCGGATAACAATACCGACCAGACCTCCAATACATGGACTGAAGTGACAGGTGGAAAGAGACGCCTAGAGAGTCCTGATCACAAAAACGGACAAGCGCCAAAGCAAACTAAACTTAGCTCATATTGGCTTAGTCAACCTGTAAGTACATCAAACAGATTCGAAGAACTAGATATTGAAGAAGTCACAGAAACTGATCAAGGAAAAATAGATAAACCTACCAAACCCCCTCCTATTTTCGTGGATAAAGTAGAGAACATACGACCACTAAAACAGCTGCTGGACATACATGCTCCTGGTAATTATGAAATAAAAGTTTTGAACGACAATAGAGTCAGAATTCAGGCTAAGACACCTGAATCCTACAAAGAAATTGTTAAACAGTTAGAGGGAAAACAAACAGAGTTTTATACTTACCGACCCAAACAGGAACGCTCTTTTAAAGTAGTACTGAAATACATACACCCGTCTACAGATACAGAAGATATTCACTTGGCCCTAAAAGAAATGGGACACGATACGGTTAATATTTGGAACATAAAACAGAGAGTCACGAAAAAACCCCTACATATGTTTATCGTGGAATTGCAACCAAAAAGCAATAACAAGAAAATATATGATATAAAAGGTCTTCTAAATTACCGCATAAAATTTGAACCGCCAAGGCCAGTACGCAACATACCACAGTGTGCAAACTGCCAGCAATATGGCCATACAAAATCTTACTGCCATCGCACTCCAAAGTGTATTAAATGTGCTGGAAATCACTCATCTGCCAACTGCCCTCGTAAAGAACGTTCAGACTCCGTTAAATGCATCCTCTGCAACGGAAATCACCCGGCAAACTACAAAGGGTGTTCTGTCTATAAAGAGCTGCAAAAACAAAAGTACCCGCCACTTAGGAACAAGAAAACTTACGAACCGAACCAACAAACTGCCTTTATACCTACAAAAGTGATCAGCGAGCCAAAAGATAAAACTAATCTCATAGAAATAGACCAACAGAGTACCAAAAGAACCTATGCAGACACCCTAAAAACAACCCGCCAAAATGATCTGACCCCTATAAAATATGGTGAATATAACCATAATCAAAACAATGAAATGAAACAGCTGTTAGAAATGTTCAATCAAATTATGAACCAGATGTGTGTAATGACAAATCTCTTAACAAACTTAATGACTATTATGAGTAAAAATTCAACCAGCTCAAAATAGTTCTTTGGAATGCCAATGGCTTACCACAACACTACCTAGAAGTCAAAATGTTTATTGATACCCACGAAGTTGACATATTCTTAGTATCAGAAACGCATTTCACAAAGAAAACATATTTTAACATTCCAAAATACAAAATGTACCACACCATGCACCCGGATGGTACTGCCCATGGTGGTTCAGCGATATTCATCAAAGAAAAAATACGTCATTATCCGATAAACTCATACCAAACAGAGCAGATACAAGCCACAAAAATAATAGTCGAAACTGAGAAAGGCCCGCTGTTACTATCAGCACTGTATATCCCTCCTAAGCATAACATGAAATATGAGGATTACTCTGCCTTCTTTGTCACTTTGGGACACCGGTTTATAGCCGGTGGAGACTTCAACGCAAAACACAAAGACTGGGGTGCTCGAGTTATTACTCCCAAGGGTAGACAACTTTTAAAATCAATGCAATCTCTTGGATTAATAGTTACCACTACTGGAGAACCAACATATTGGCCAACTGACACAAAAAAGAAACCAGACCTTGTGGACTTCTTCATTAGCAAAGGACTGCCCTCCTCTTCAATCAAATGCAGCTCTTGCTTTGAACTCTCTTCTGATCATTCGCCAGTAATAGCCCAAGTTAACTCTTCGGTGGAAAATATAGAAAGGTGCTGTAGACTGCATAATAACAAAACCAACTGGTCATATTTTCGGGAACTCATTAACACCAATCTGAAAAATAGAATACCCTTGAAATCAGACGAGGATGTGATTGATGCTGTGGAACATTTTAACAACACGATTCAGGAAGCAGCATGGGCAGCAACTCCCATCCAAAGTGAGACCAGTCAAAATGCAAACAATTATCCCAAAGCCACTTTAGATTTGTTGAAAGAAAAGCGAGAGGCCAGAAAACTCTGGCAGGCCACAAAATATCCTGAACATAAAACCAAATTTAACGGACTTGCTAAGAAGCTCAAAAAATTACTAACAGAGCAGAAGCAAATTAGTACAGAAAATTACCTCAGAAACCTCGACGCCACATCAGCTACTGACTATTCACTTTGGAAAGCAACAAAAAAATTAAAAAGGCCGACATTTCACCGGTCGGCTATTAAAAAACCAGATGGTACTTGGGCAAAAAGTGACAATGACAAAGCTGAAATATTTGCGGAACATCTAGCAAAAGTATTTACTTTTTAATGATAATACAGGAAATCTTCTTTTCCAAACTCCAATGCATCTGAAATAAAATAAGTACATATAATTAATAAATTTATCTTGTATAATTTTACACTACTTTGTTCTAAATGCATAAACAATTAACCTTTCTACAGTATTTCTTGTTTTTATATGTGCTTCATTATATCGTTGCTCTGACGGAGTGCTCGGGTTCAGTAGTGGGGTCAAGAGATAGGGCTTGCAAGGATATCCGCTGTCACCAAGTAACCAGCGATTTCCAAGCACACCTTGTTCACAATGATCTGTTAAAAATATTTAATTAGATTTTTATAAAATGGGACCAGCATTACATTGACAGTATAATAATCAATCAAGTAACAAACTTTTTAATTCAGAATGGTTAAATATAGTGGCATCATGAGTGGACCCTGGCCATCGAGCAACAACATTTTGAAACACCAATGAGGCATTGCACACAACTTGCACGTTGATAGAAAAGAAACCTTTTCTGTTTCTGAATTCCTCTCCTATATTGGAATCTGTAAAAAAATAGTTATGTGAAGGTTCATATCTATAGTTCTATACTAATATCATAAAGTGGAAGTATTTATTTGAATGTACTAATCTCAGGAACTAAGTACCTACTGATTGGAATTAAAAAATTCTGAGTTGCCTTTTATCAAGGAAGGCTAATAGAGGCGGAGTAATAAAGAAAGATGTAAGTTAAACCATGGGGGATAGGTAGTATGTATATGTTTATACCTTTTGATTACAGTTTGTTCTCAAAATAGAAAGAAGAATAGTAGTGACTAGTGAGTATAGATTAGGTACATTACTTACTTGGTGATTGTATTAATATATGAGTGCCATCTATGGCCCCATGTACTCTAGGAAATCCAGCAATATTATAAAACTCCTGTTGAGTGTGATTTTCTAGTTTAACAAAATCTGGGTATAATCTTGCTAGGGCTCTTGACACATCAGAAACTATACGACTAGCCGATGCTATAGACACTCCAATGAAATCTGCAATGGACACCAGCATAGTACCCAATGCATAAAATCGTAGAGCCAGAAGTATCTGATGAAGTGAGGATATCCCATGATTCCTGTAAATAATAAAACTTGATTATGGCTGATATTAGGTACAGAAATATTAATAACTAGCTGTCCCGGCGGACTTCGTACCGCTTAATAGTCAATGAATACTTTTTTTCTCACCTTTTAAACCTTCCCTGGACTATTACAAATATTTCAAGACCAAAATGAACCAAATCGGTCCAGCCGTTCTCGAGGATTTTGTATTGGGCCTATTAATATTTATTTAAACAGTTGATAAACAAGGAGCGGTTTTTTCCTGTTCACCATCATGTTTCAGCGTTCGGTTACATAACCGAGACTTAACGGAACGTTTTTGAATTAATGAGTGAGCAATACAATACTAGCAAATATAATGTAAGGCTACATCATACATTCTCGTTCACGCTTACATACGAGTATGTCCAGATAATATTCTAAGCCATAAAATGTGAAAGTTGCTATTCATGGTTTCTTTCGCTTTACGAGAAACACATTTTACGTTGAAAGGTTTATTAGCGCGCACTTGTCTGTCAGTGTCATTAATTTTGATTCTCTTGTTAAGTTTCGTGTTATTTTTGGTTTAAAGTGTAAAAAAACTCAACATGGAAGAAAAGAAACAGCGTACGGCCAATTTTACTAATTATGAAAAAAGTCTATTAGCAGAGCTTGTCATGAAGTTCAAAGACATTGTCGAAAACAAACGGATTGATGCTACATCAAATGTTCAAAAGGCTGCAGGTTGGGGACCCGGCTAGCACAAGAATTTAATAGCATGTCATCGAATAGAAATCGAAATCCATATAGTTTGAATACATGTTGGGAAAATATAAAAAGGAACACAAAAAAGCAAGTTTCCAATCGCAAAAAAGAAATATTTATGACAGGTAAATTCTTCAATAACATCAAAATTGTTCATATATTAGTTACAAAAACTATTTATTACCGACTTTACATTAACTATCTAATTTTTTACTAACATTATTGCCTTGTGTAAATAATCAAATTTATTTTATAAAATTCCTGTTTCTTTACAGGTGGGGGAAAACCACAGCCACCCGATGGAAATAGTAATACAAATGTTATTGTAGAAGCTGTATTAGGCCCTGCACTGGAAGGTCTATCAAACATTTATGATAGTGATGAACCCCAGTGTGGTGTAAGTAATCATTTTTTAATTTAAATATTTTTTTATTATTGGTAAATACTCGTATTGTGTAAATGTGTTTTATAATAAAAGTAAAATATGTCATTATTACAGTCAAGCAGTACAGCTCAGTCATTATTGACAAAATGATGCAGCAAATCGGAGTCAAGGTCAGACTACTTGTGATGAACAGTGGAGTAGCGATGCTATAGTTATTTGTGTAGCAGAAGATGATAAGGTATATTATTATAATGCGTTCTTTATTTCAAAATAATCTATACCTTGATTTGGTCTCTTAAAGATTAAATAGGGTAGCAAAGTGAAGATAATTATGTATAAAATCACGCAAAAAATTACTTGGTATTGGTTTATAAAAATTAAATAATTACAATTTTTTCAGGAGAATCAGCAACAGCAAGCTTATGAAAAGAGACCAAGTCCAAAAAAAACACATCTACATAAGAACAAGGTAATACTTACTAAGTTAAAAGGTCCTTTTATGTAAATGGAAAATGATTAAAATAAAGGATCTCCTTTATTTTAATCATTTTTTGTTTGTTTCTAATGTGTATGTAATTAATAAATAAGTAATAATTATGCATTTATTTTCTCCTCTTTCAGGAATTATGGGAAAGTTGGACACCCAAAACATTGAAAATGCCTGTCGCTGAAACAACGAGAAAGGAGACGAGTGGATTAGACGGAGAAGGCCGAAGACTGATCCTCAGCAGCTGAGTTCCTCAGATGTTATGAAAGAGAAAATTGAATTAGTCAAAATCTTAAAGAAAAATGCAGAGGAAGAAGGAAACCTGAGGATTTTAATATTAAAAGAACAGTTAAAACAGGAGCAAATAAAAACTGCCCCTGCCCCATGCTGCCAGAAGTAGGAACAAGTGGAGAATCTAATATACCTGCACCGCCACCCCTTCCGCATCATACCCCGCAACATTCCTGTGAACCTTCTCCAGCAAGATATAAAATAACATCATCAGTAGACAGACGAGCTGCGAATACAGTTAATCATTGCATATTTGTTGACTGTTTCGAATCAGAACGTCTCCTTATACCTGCTGCCATAAAGGAGCTTGTACTTTAAAATCACAGGTTTTATATACTACCAGGAGCACCAATCTGTAATTATCACTTATATCATGGTCAGTGGTTAATTCCCTCACAGTTAAGAGACTTTACTGGTATACAGTTGACCAGACAGTTTGTACCGATGTATTAGGGATTTAATCACCTAACCATAGAAGATGTTGCTTCAAGAAACTGCATTAAATACCTAAAGACTACCAACACTTCATAATGGGATATATTGAAGTTAATAAATAATCTCTATCTGACTGAGGTTGTCGTTTTATTTAGATATTGTCACATCAATGTTGCAAGGCCATAAAAGCATTTATTTTACGTTTTAATTTTTAATTTGCAGCTGTTCCGTTTTGTTATTAACTAAGATTCATGTTTTGTACCTACATTAGTGATTGTGGTTATTTTAGAAGTTGCGAGTAGGTTAGACATAGTTTGTAGGTTATCTCCGTTTTTGTTTAATTACTTCAAAACTCGGGTATTTGTGTGAAAATGAACACTTTTATTTAATAGTATATAAAGCGTTCTCTATAATAAATAAATATTTATTGTGTTTCAACTTGAGACGGATTTCCATACATTGTTGGTCATGATCCTTTCGTGTAGTGTTTCATTCTACATTCCCATACATTCTTACCTTATTGTTATAACCAGCTTTTCTTCAGGTGTCACAGGAAGTCTTAACTTTGATTTTGGCACTGAATATCACTTTCAATTATGTCTAAAAGTTCACTGAATGTTGCCCTCGGCATTCGTAAATAATCATAAAAATGCTTTACACTATACTTTATATGTCTGCTATACAAAATATAGTAATCACTTTCTTGTGAACAAGAAGACCATAATCTAATACTTCAAGTTCATCTAATTCATCTAGTTCATCAAGCGAAGACGAAGCGGAGTTTGAAAACAGATGCACTCAAAAGCAAATTCCGCCATTACAGGGTAAGAGCACAGCCATCGCCAAGAATTTAGAATTTATACAAATTACTTTTTAGGATAATTTCTTACTTTTACCATTTTATCTTTTTTTTTCACGGCTTCTACTAGCAAACCACCTTTATTTGATCCCGAAGAAGAATGTGATGATTCTGACAGAGATCGCGATTACGTACCTGATACAGAAGGCAATAGTTCTTTCTAGTGAGAACGAATCGTTGTCGCCGCATACAACTACAGTTCTCAACGAAAGAACGACAGTTTCTAATACTCTAGAGAGGATAAATGGAGACAAAATATTTTGAAAAAAGCCAAAAATATTGTCAAGTGTTATGAGATTAATACTACAATGAAAAAAATAAGACCAGAGAGAAAAATAAAACCAGGGTGCTCAGAAAAATGTAAACTGCAATGTTCTAAAAAATTTAACGATAATGATCGAAAGGCAATATATTCAACTCGTATTGGGGTTTGGGTAATTTACAATTACAATGGCAGTTCATTTCAAACCACGATATCGTTATATTCGTGTTGGAGGTATCAGAAAACCCAGGGATAACAATCATGCATTTTATTTTATTCAAAATGGAGAAAAGATTCGTGTCTGCACAGCATTTTTCAAAAACAAACTAGACATAAATGACCGACCAATCCGTACTATAATTGAAAAACAAAGTAAAGTGGCTGGTGTATTATTAAAGATAGATAGACGTGGAAAAGATGGACAACAAAAAAAAGTTGATGAAGACATCAAAAAATGAATACGCGACTTTATTGAAGCTATTCCAAAAATAGAATGTCATTATTGCCGAGCAAATACATCAAAGTTGTACATCGATGGTGGCAAATCCATGGTAGACATTCATAAAGATTATGAAGAGCACTGTAAAATCAACAATGAACTTTTTAGTAACTATGCCATATTTTATAACATTTTTACAAAAGATTTCAACTTATCTTTTTTCATGCTTAAAAAAGATTTATGTGAAATATGTCATGTGTATGAAACGGCTAATGAAACAGAAAAACAATCACTAAAAGATGATTTTGAAAAGCATCAAGAAGAAAAGCGGCTGTCGAGATTAGAGAAAGAAAATGATAAAGTAAAACAGATTGTGATGTTTTAATTGCTGTCTACGATTTACAAACTGTGGTACAATTGCCTAGAGGAAATGTTTCGTTATTTTATTATAAATGCAAATTTAATGTTTTTAATTTCACAATCCATGACATTATAAATAAAACAACAGACTGCTATGTTTGGGATGAGTCCAATGGAAATAGGGGAGTAAATGAACTAGGAAGCTGGAAAAACGGAAATCGTATTTTATAGTGACAACTGTGCTGGACAGCAGAAAAGCAAATTTATGGTAGGCCTATATTTGTATGCTGTTGCAACACTTAATATAAACAAAATAACTCATAAGTTCCTTATAAAAGGTCATACGCAGAACGAAGGGGATGCAGTTCATTCCTTGATAGAACGCCAGGTTAAACGTCAAGAAGTGGGCCTCTTTATACACCAGAATCTTTCATATCTGCTATAAAAATAGCTAAGAAGAAGGAAACGCCTTTTAAAGTACATGAATTAACACATGGAGATTTTTATGATTTTAAAGAACTTTACTCAACTTTAGGTTGTGTGAATCTCGCTGCTATGAAAATTAATGATGTCAAAATATTTGAAGTAAGGAAAGAGTCCCGATAATTAAAAAAAATCTTACAATGATCAAGAGATTGAAAATATTGATATCATTAAACGGTAAAGAGTAAATAGAGAACTACAACTGAAACCAGCTTTTACAGCAAAACCAGGAATTACAGAAACGAAAAAGAGTGATCTCATGGAGTTAGTAACTAAGTCATTTTTTGAAAATTTGTGATTTGTTATTAATTAACAATTTTTTCAGATTAAGTTATTGCATAACATACTATCTAGGAATCATTCAATTATTTATTTTATAGGATTGTTCTTGAAGACTGATTAACTATCTGATTATATACCGAAATTATGAGGCTATTAAATAATGAGTACCTCAGACATGGTTAATTTATGTTGTGTTTTTCTAACGGGAACGCATCATCTGTTACGAACACATTAGGAATAGGTTTGTTTCTGCCTGGTAGTGAGCTGTCATTTATTTTCAAACTATTGTCGTTAATTTTATTTCGAAATTTTGTGTTTGCAAAAACTCCACCATCACTTATGCGTCCTTGGCAGCCAATATTCACGTATAAAAAGTTATATTCTGCGTCCACTAGCGCTAAAAGTACAACGCTGTAAAATCCTTTATGATTGTAATATTCACTGCCGCTATCTTTTTTATGGCTTTTGTATGGCTACGTGCTTTCCATCGATACTTCCTAAACAATTTGGGAAATTCTATTTTTTTTTTTATGTATTTGCCACATGTAGCCACTTTTAAGGTGCTGTTGGTATCTGGAACAAAAACAGAAGTTAATCTTCTAGAAGTAACTTGAAGTTATCGTTTACTTCTATTCTTTCAGAGTAACGAAGAAAACGGGGTAACGAGAAACAGAAGTGATTCAGAAATCACTCTCAGTTTAAACGAAACAGAAAATACTGTCACTGTAAACGAAACTACGGGCACGCTTTTCGCCACCCTAAAACCATTTCGCAAAAGAAGACTGCCAGTAGAAAAAGATACAACACAACAAGAAGCTGTAAAGATTTTACAAAGCATGTACGAAACTAGAAAAAGAGGGATGAAAGTGACGCATTTGGAGAGTATGTCTCTATGAAACTGAAACAAATAAAAAACAGTTATGCTAGGAATACTGCTCAACATCACATTAACAATATTTTGTACAATGCATCAATAGGACAATATGATTTTCCTACAAACCCAACTGCTAGTAGTTCCTGGGGATACAACTCTAAACCAAATCTATCCTTCTTTTTGGAAAATAATGCTGTCTATAGCTCGAGAGGATACTACACCGCACCGAGTCCCTCAGCTTCATTTGAAACCAGATCTCCGGATAGCTCCACGGCACATACTGCACATACTCGTACCATCGCAAGAACACAGAGTCCGTCTAATGTATCGGAATCAAGCCAAGATTCGACCCAATCATACGATTTGTTGGGATCAATCCAAAATTAAAAAATAGGTACATGTTTGATTGGTTGATTATTAAAAAATTAATCAGTAAGGTATATCAGTAAAGTATGATTTGTCTCAATTGTGTGCAAAAAAATAAGCTCGTGTTGCATTTTTTTGTTGATATAAGTTTGTAAAGACACAAATTATTTTTGTTAATTTGTGTTTTTTTCCAACGTAGTAGTTACCCACCCTCGCACCACAACTGTCAGAAAGTTTTGTTAGATCATATTAAAAGTAATCAAAAATAAATATAAAATAAAATGTTGTTCGAATTACCTGTATGTATTCTTGTAAAACCTCATTGAGAACCTCGCACACTTCTGGTATGATTATAGATATCACTTGGTCTGACAACTTGAACACATTTCCAAGACTTTTATAACTGCTACCAGTTGCCAAAAATCTTAACCTTACCGCAAGTCTTTCCGTCACATTTACAGATTTTCTAAAATAAGTGTGTCTCGTTTGCCTATTTTTGCCCCAACTAAATTTAGTAGATATTCAAAATTCGGAACTGTTCATTCTTATAAAATCTTTTAAGCAACCATCGATGCGCCCAAGTCCTTGTGATAGGCTGTGGCACTATATTTTCCTCTAGTTTTTAGCGTTTGGCGCATCCAATAAGAGCGCTTTCTCTTCTTTTTTAACCCTTTTCTTGACGGAGTGCACTGTTAGATACAGTCAACTTTGAAAAATCATACCAAGAAAAATATTATTACCTGAAACGGAACGTTTCTACTGTCTAAGAAAGTAACTGTTTCTGAACGCATTTACGTCATGTCATGTCAGTTTGACATAAGCGTTTTTCATTCACAATCAAAATGATGAACCGACTCAAAGCAATCCCGCCGAAAAAGGTAAGAAAATTGATATTTTATGTTGTTTTTACTCAATAATATAATAATTATGCATATCACGATAAAGTACATTATTGTAAACGTGTCAATTGAGTGAATTTTGATGCAAAACTGTATATTTGGTTCAGTAAACTAGAGCCAAATTGCTATGTACCTATCTCGCAGTGCACACGGCCATGTTTACTGGTTTTTTATGTTTTGGTGTAATGTGTCATGTAGTGCACACTGCCACGTTTATGGTTTTTTTTATTTTTATTGTTTTGTGTTAATTACTTTGATGGTGGCTTATTGGTGAATGAGGTGATGGTGTTGAGCTAAAGCATAAAAGGTTCCGGGTTCGATTCCCGGTCGAGACAATATCGATTTTTATACATGGCTACGGGTTGTACATACTTTTAGTCTTGGTAGGTATACTGCATGCTTGTCTTTGAAATCTGGTTGTTGGTTTCTGGTCTTTTTATGGAATGTTTATGGTTTTGATTTTCGCTTAGCATGGAGGGTTAATTAAGCTTGTTTATCTTAGTGCGGAGTACAGCAAACCTTCGCAAGAGGTAGAAAGCTTTGTGCGCTTATCCCAAAATCGGGCAGAAAATCGTCGAATGACGATTCGTCGACGGAGTCTGAAAATGAAATCCGGCAGTTTCCAATTCGACATAGGGCAGACGAAGAATCATCACCAGTGCCTTCACTACCATCGTCGATGGAAAATCTCAACCTGCTATCGGACGATGAAATAGTTGATGTCCAAGAAGCGGCGATGGTGACGCAGTTCACCATTACTGGCATCTCCACTCACTCCACTAGCTGCGCAAAATTTGACACAATCTGTAGCGGCTCCACAGCAGGCTCCGACTCCTACAGCTCCACATTCTCCAGCTACTCCTTTAACATCAACACGCGCCAGAGCAATTAGACCAAGATTAGTTATAGCACGTCGTCCTCAGCTAGCGAGAGTAAAAGTGCAACCTCTCAATTTTAGATGGACTGGACAACGATTCCGTCATAGAGCAGAAATAGCCAATAATGATTTTCAAGAAGAGGCATGTCTCAAGGATCCATTTCAATATTTTTCCAGCTTTTTTACTGACGACATTTTAAACTACATAAAGGAACAAACCAACTTATATTCTACTCAACAAACTAATAGATCGTTGAATTTTACAGTCGAAGACATAAAAGACTTTGTTGCAATAAATCTGCTATTGGGAATAATTGATATGCCTTCGTATACAGACTATTGGTCCCGAGAATTTAGATACAGTCAAATAGCAGATATCATGCCCCTCAAAAATTTCAACAATTACGTCGTTACATCCATTTCAATAACAATTTGCTTGATGATGGGGATCGCTACTACAAGATCAGACCTTTAGCAGATATGCTACGTGCCAACTTTTTGAAAGTAACTCATGAAAAAAAATTCAGCATAGATGAAATGATGGTGCCTTATAAAGGGAAAAAAGCAGGTAATAGAAAACAATATGTCAAAAATAAGCCTAAAAAGTGGGGTTACAAGATTTTTGTTAGAGCTGGTGTAACGGGCTTTGTTTACGATTTTCTTATTTATGGTGGTGAAGATACTTTTAGAGCAATAGATTTTTCACCAGTAGAGTCTTTTCTCGGAATGGGCGCTAAAGTTGTGATAGCATTATGTAAAACTATACCAGATCCAGCGTGTACTGTAGTGTACTTTGATAACTTTTTTATAAGCCTCGAATTGATTCACTACCTGCGAGAAGAGATGGGTATATTTTCACTTGGAACTATAAGGGCAAAAAGATTACGCGGAGCTGAGAAGAAGCTCATCACCGATAAAGCACTGAAGAAGAAGAAACCAAGGGGTTCTCATTCTCAAGTCGTGTGCAAAATTAAGAAAGTGTGTGTCGTCAAGTGGTACACACGGTGACTTTGATAGCGTAACACTAACATGATAAATGTGTGCGTAAACGCTAGCGCGTGAAACACAACAGGTATTATCGTTGTGTGATACAAAGTAACTCGTTTCTACACTCACACTCTTGAAAAAAAAAAAATAGTAGCCGTCTAAGTTACACGACTATGAAAATACAGCAAAAATTGGCTACTGTTATTAATGGCGCTGTGGCGCAATGCGTATGATACTTAACTGACGAGTAAGAGGTCCCAAGTTCGATTCCAATTATCTGTTATTTTCTTTTTGTTTTACTCATGTTTTTTTTGAATAGTAATGTTATGGTTATTCTCGTAATAATTAAAATATTCGAAATATATTTTTGTAATTTTATACATATAAACTATGTATATTTACGAAATTAATTAACGAAATTTTTGTATATAACTTGTAATATAAATAATTTTATAATATATATATATATCATTTACGTAATATAACAATACGTTATTATTAATAGTTGACAATCCTTTCATTGTCAACTTTTTTTTTTATTTTCGTAAACATTCACTTATGAAATTATTATAGTTATTTAAATTAGCATCAAACACTTACACTTAATCTTTGGAAAGTAATTTTGATGATATGGGTAGGTAATCAGCAATAATGTTCACAATAATCAAGTAGCTGTGGGTATCAATACAAACAGAAGTAAAACCGAGCGTGCCATCCCACAATAATTCACCTATTCAAATAATATGTCTCCAGCTCAACTCGCAAACAAAATAAAACTCGTTTACTACTCGATATACACACACATATTTGTATATGTGTTTGCTACGAATTAGATAAAAAAATTCGCTTCGTTCATTAGATGGAAAATTAGCACTGATTATCAAGTGCTTGCTTGCCGTTAAAGGTGTATCGAGTTCGATCCTAGCCATTGACAAAACATTATTTTCTATTTTATTGTAGTATAATGATAACGAAGTTTATTAAAGCTAAAACTTAGAATATTTGCTTTAAAAACTAAGTGTATGAATATTATCATCTACCCACTTTATTAGTTATTTACTAAGAAATGCTTTTGCCTATCACGATCGTGTGTTCTACAACTTACTCCGAGACAAAAAATAATTAATCGTTGTGGAAAGTGATACTTTTTACAAGTAATAATTAACATGTCTCATTTGTCTACACTTTTGAGGGCTGAGATAGTAGTATTATATAAACAAAATGTATCCATAAGTGAAATTTCGAGGAGACTAATGCTACCGGTAAGTAACAAATCCAAACTTAACATAATGCGAAATAATTTAACATTGTTGATATTTGTTAGGTTTTAACGTAATTTTGTGATTGTTTACAGAGGAAAACTGTGCAGTTTTGGGTGCATAGATATACAGCTGAAGGGACAATCGATGCCAAACGTCCGGGTCCAAAAGCAATTGCATATACGGATGCCAACCCACTGCATCGAAATATTGTTGCTACGTATAGCGCTGACGGCTTTGCTACAACAAGAAACACTGCGATTATGCACGACGTGTCTATGACAATTGTTCGACGCCACTTACGAGCAGCAAAAATTAAATGTCGCAAGCCTGCGAAAAAAATTTTACTGACGGCGTTGCATAACGAAGAAAGGATGCGGTTTGCAAGAAAATTTATAGATTTTGATTGGTGCAATAACATAGTTATATTTAGTGATGAAAAGTGTTTTAAGTCAGATAAGGATGGGCGTAAAATATTATGGAGAAAAGATGGAGAACGTTACCATCAGAAAAATATTCTCCCATGCAGGTCTAGTGGTCGCATTACGTTAGGTTATTGGGGCTGGATGTCATCGATGGGTCCCGGTGAGTTAGTGGAGGTAGGGGGTCGCAATACCAGTCAAGGTTACTTGGACATCTTGCAAAATGTTATGTTGCCTACCGTGCGCGTGGCATACCCGGACGAGCATATTTACTTCGTGCACGATAACTGCTCGGTGCACCGCGCACGAATGGTGCAAGACTGGTTAAGTGTCCAAGAAAACTTGACTGTTATTGAATGGCCCTCTAAAAGTCCTGATTTGAACCCCATAGAAAATCTATGGGGTCACATGGTGCTCAACTGGGATTCATCTGATGTGAGATCTAAACGTAATTTAGATAATTTAGTGTCATCCATGTGGGAATCGTTTCGCGGCACTGACCTGTGTGAAAATTTGGTGGCTAGCATGAGAACGAGGTTACAAGAAGTAATCGACAATGAAAGTGCACCAATTAGATATTAATTTTGATTTAAATTGAATCCAATTATAAATATTTTTAAAAAGCTGTATTACTGTATGCTGTTTTTGTTGTTGTTGTTTTTATCATGTTATTGTTATTGAAATCAAGAGTTACGATACCTATCATAGTTCATTTTTTAAAACATGTTGATTGATATGTTATAAGTAAAAAAAAAAGACTAAGAAGTAAGCTGTAGGTAATTATACTGTTGTTGTTATTATGTGACATGATGTTATTGTTATTGAGATCAAGAGTTGCGATATCTATCATAATTCATTCTTGATAACATGTTGATTTATGTCACTAATAAAAAACTTAAAAAAGTGACGTCCATCCTTGTCTGACTTAGAATATTTTCACTTTATATATTGTATTAAAGATAATCATGAACAGATTCGTTAATTGTGACCATTCCGTTTAATGTATGTTATTAATAAGTTGTAATAAACATAGTTGGATCGTTATCGCAGTTTTCTTTGTCACAATATTTTCAAAATATTTTAATTATTATGAGAGTAACTATAACATTACTATTAAAAAAAAAACAGGGGTAAATCAAAAAGAAAATAAAAACAAGCAAACTTTTTGTTACATCAGACGATTGGAATCGAACTTGGGACCTCTTACTCGTCAGTTAAGTATCATACGCATTGCGCCACAGCGCCATTAATAACAGTAGCCAATTTTTGCTGTATTTTCATAGTCGTGTAACTTAGACGGCTACTATTTTTTTTTTCAAGAGTGTGAGTGTAGAAACGAGTTACTTTGTATCACACAACGATAATACCTGTTGTGTTTCACGCGCTAGCGTTTACGCACACATTTATCATGTTAGTGTGCCCTGCTACGCTATCAAAGTCACCGTGTGTACGACAATAAATGTGTCACAACCGCAAGCAGCTATGTAGATCCACCCTATATCTACGATCCAAAGGTACGACAAGGACAAAAAGATGAGGTCAGCAGTGCCATGTCCTGAAATTATAAAGCATTACAACGCCCATATGGGCGGTGTTGATTTAGCTGATATGCTAATAGCTCTCTATAGAACTGAGCTAAAGGGACACCGCTGGTACTTACCATTGGTATCACAGCTGTTAGACATATGTATAACAAATAGTTGGATATTGTACCGGAGAAATATTGATAATGGAAAAACAATAAGTTTGAAGAAATTTAGGTACAACATTGCCAAAAACTTATTATTACGCCACAGAATCACCACGAAATACACGGACAATGTAAAGGGTCCAACCCCATCAAAACTAATAAAGGCGCCGGTTGCTCCAAGGCCAACAACAGAAATTCGCAGTGACCAACTTGGCCATTTCGCGACTTTTGGGACAAAAGGCAGGTGCAAACTATGTATCAAAGGTCAAACAACTGTGTCATGTACTAAGTGTGGAGTCAGATTATGCTTAGTACCTGACAGAAACTGTTTTTATAGTTTTCACCACCAGTAATGTCTTGTTTAGTACAAATATGTGATCTCATTAATTAAAAATAATTATTTTATATACCATTTGTATTATTACCTCTTTTTGGCAGTGTGCCTCGTGAGATACATTCGCCTGAGATGGTCATTCCTTACAAACATGGCAATGTATCTCACGGGATACGGAAGGTATCTCTAGAAACAAAACTTTATGATTTTTTCTATTAGTTTTCCCAGCATTCTATGTTCATATAAAAAGAGATAATTTGAAAAAAAAAAACAGTAACTTAAGAATTTTTTTTTTTTTACCAAGGGTTAAATAAAAAATGAAAGCTATTCCAATAAGCAAATCCTCTTCCATTTTCGTGTAGACGCCTTCAGAACGCAAACCAAACTGCGAGCCAATACAAGATTTAAATGTTATAAAATGTTAGTAAACATTAGTAATCATTTTGTATTAGTGTAGGAGCACTTATAACATGTAACAGTTCCTAAAATGTAATAATTGACAACATTATTTTGTTAGTAAATGTTTTTATGTTAGAAAATGTTTACAAACATTTTCTAACGGCAATGTCGGAGCTACTTAACTTTTTGATGCGGATTCGCTTCCGTTTATTATTCTGTATAAAATACCGGGTGTAATTGACAGGTTGGCAAAAACGAAAAGTATGAACTCAGACTGGTATTGTTAATATTTTGATAGTGAAATATTTTCCCGGAAATGATAGATGAACGTTTTTCAATTTTTAATTTTATTTCGGCTACGCAATGTATAACGAATAGTGCGATACGCGCGCGACCCTGTACCTCGCGCGTTGTTCATTCATTAGTATGTATGTATGTACTTATTAGTATAGGTAGGTACTTCGGGACGTGGACCTTGTTTGGAATAAATACATACATAGTACACTACACACACAAACACACCTATCAAAAAATTTAAAAACAAATTCAACACCTAACAAAAATTAAAATAGTCACTTACCTAAATTTAAGTCTCTCGGGTCGTTCACCCGTGAAACGAATTGGCGATTTAGCTGCTGCCGATGTATCAGCCATCTGCAGTACGCCAGTCTACGCGTTGAGTCACTAGGTACCAGAGCCTGCACTTTATGGATCCGATATGGACGTTGCTTGTCCTTTCGAAGGACTTTGTGCACAGCCCAATGTGAAACACGGGGTCCGTTATTACGCCTTACAAGTTTTGCAGCAGTACGGGTTCCCAAACGCGGATTTCGACGGACAACATCTAAAATGGCCTGCTCAGAACGAGCACGGATTGTCCTTCCAGCACCTTCCTGACGCGGCACAATAGGTAAATTTTCTAAAACACGTTGATATGTGATAGTACGACTATTAGCTGGATGTCGTTCATTTGGGTGTCTTTGAACATAGAGCCTTAATGCCAACGACGCGTTTCCTCTAGCTTCACCCAAGCACATTAACATCTGGCCATATTCGCGAGCACTAAACGTTTCATTACGCCGATTCATGACGATAAGTACCACACAACACAAAAACACACAACTCAACTGAACGCAACACACAGTCCCGAACTCTCGACAGTTGAAAGAAAACGAAATAGACGTCCAGATCGGACCAGCAATCGCGGCAAACTCAAATGGCGGCTCAGCACCTCAGCGGCTTCGTTTGTCGGCACGCCTTTGAGAGTGTGACACGTGTAGCAATTAGGGCTGCCCACATGGTATGAAATTAAACATTTTTATTTCGGTAATAGTCAGTACGTTAGTCGAGGTGCCCATGGCGCAGTAGTTACAGTGGTCGGCCTGCGATTGAGATAAAGATGAAGAACTAGGTATTGAAAAATAATCGTATCGTAATCGTATGATAAACATTGTTATTAACCGTTATCTTTTGTAACTTTTACTCATGGTTCTGCTTCCAAGTTTAAAGAATGTGAATCTGGGCAATATTGACACGATGTTGTTATGTTTTATGTCCCACTAAATTGTCTAAAGCAAACAATTTACATTACTGTAAGACAACGCGTGTGTACAGTTCGGGCAGCTTCGTAATTGATACTGTAGATCATTAACGATTTAAAATAAGGTTTTTGGAATTAAGAAATAATAAAGTAATCATACTCCTGAGTATCTAATTATTATTAAAGCATTTTACATAAAGAAAATAAAATTACAAGTTTTAAATTCCGTACGCGGTACAACCCTAGGAGTGTCGGCGCGTAAGCAAAGGCACACAAAAGGACACACACAAAAGGAGCGAGCGAGCGAGCGGTATGCTGTCTCTGTCTGTCGTAGGCACTACGAGGCCAGTAAACTTTTACAGCTAACAGCTGATTCCGCGCGGGTTGTATGAATTTTCTTTTACGATTACATTGCCGAATTTAAGTTTTTTTTGCTTTTTTTCACTAAAATTGTGTTTTTAGGGCTGGATTTTATTGTAACAAATGAATAGAACACAAATCTAGTTGAAAAACGGTCGGAAAATTCGACAATTTTCCTGAAGAAAATTCCAACGTTTTTCAGTCATAATCATGGTCATGAAGCTACTGTTTCAGATTTGCCAACCTGTCAATTACACGGTGTATAATTATTTCAGATTGCACTGTTATTTTTATTTACATTTGTATAAAAAAGATTTTTATTATTTATTAAATTTTGCGATGTTATGTGGAAATCATACAATAGTACAATAAACAAACATACAAACTTAATTATAATCTTAATGTATTTTTTATAAGCGACAGCTAGGTGTTGGGTTCACCTTTTTCGGCGAGCGAAAAGCGATGGTTTTATTTCTCACTCAAAAATTGTAATTAAGCAGAAAAATTGGGTATCATTACGCTTTAATTTGACGTAACTAACACAAATTAATCATGCAACTTTGAGAACCTGTAATTAAGGTTGAATTTTGTAATGACACAAATACTGCTGATATGGTATTTTTTTTTAATAAAACCAATCCATTTCGATCAATACGTCACATTTGCTCCAGTATTTATTAGTGGTAAACACTACTATTATCTACAAATCTACAACCGCCAACAAGAATCATAAAATGTTAGTAAGTATTTATTACTAACTTTACAGAATGTCTTACCTACGGACCTGGTTTTTGCCTGCCGGCTAAAATATTTACCTGTTGTATTCTATTAAACATAACCATTTAAATTCTGTTCTAAATAACTATTGAGCTTCTGTCTTTCACAAAATAGAACTCTCGCAGTCTATTGCATGACTATGTTATTAATAAAATTATGTGCATCATTTCAGGTCTGACTCCGAAGCCAGCACCATTTACCCGGCAGCCATTGCGGAGACATCGAAGGGGAAAAAAAGGAAGTAAAGCGCAAGGTCTCCGAGCCAACAACAAAACCAAGGTAATTGTTATATAACAACATGTTATATTTCAATGCGTCAAAAGAGTTACAAACAAATAATAAACTCACCGTCGTCTCTAGATTGCTAGAAGTTGTCTTGAGTGTTTCTTGCACATTTGAATTAAGATATATTATACAGACATGTTTTTAGCCATTTCTTTTGCAAGATTACCGTTAATTCACGAAGTATTGTTATTAAATTAATTAAATTGTTTACAGTAAAAAACCCAGCTCCAGCCGCCCAGACCTTTTCGGGTTAGAAGCTGACGTATCTCCGCAGACAACCTCCGGTACCGACTTCTGCTCGTCTCTAGTTAGCCGTGTCGCAAACGGCAAAGTGCGACGGATGGCGGACGTAACAGGGGACTTTTACGTGGAAGTAAAAGTGTACAACAAGGTGGAGGTGGCATCCATCGCCAAAGAGGATC
This sequence comes from Leucania comma, assembly GCA_958295575.1. Lineage (NCBI taxonomy): Eukaryota > Metazoa > Arthropoda > Insecta > Lepidoptera > Noctuidae > Leucania > Leucania comma. Next base: position 3,799,962 of record OY282484.1, read on the forward strand.
GGTGGAAGAGAGCTGAGGTGACTCTAAAAGTCCAATTAGACCGGAATACTCCGCAGTGAGATGGTCTTCAGATTTTTATGAGACGGACTCACGAGTTATTTAATGATTCGGAGCCCGTCTTTTACAGCGATAGTATAAATATAAAGTAGTTAACAGAACAGCTAAGTTATTTTATGCTATCATTGTATATTAGTCTGTATACAGTCCCACTGTTGAGCAGTCTTTTTTATAAACTGTACCTCTATCCTATCTATTGATACGTATCATAGCGATCACGTATCAGAATCATAATAAGTACTTACCTATTAATATTGAAGTCAGCCCATCTAACAGTAAACCAAAATTATTAAAACGTACTAAGTACCTAGTTTCACATTAAAAAAGAAACAAGAAACAAACACACTTGATGCAAACAATACCACCAACTGACTAACAACAATCAGCCATGTTTTTGCTGTTCTACAGGGTACAAGAGTTCGCTAAGCTGTCGAACGAACATTTCTAAATTTCAGCTAATTTAAATGTCAAAAGTGCCACTTGTCTACGCATTTGTATGAGAGTGTCGTTTATGTTGATCGATTTCGTTGTCGTTTCGTAAGGCAGTTTAACATTGTCTAGCAATTAGCGATCGACCACGTGACGTTTCGAAAGCTCATGTCAGTTTCATACATATCGGACTTTTGAATTTCGTTATCGTTAACGAAAATTTGACTTTGTGTAGGTCCCAAAGGATACCATTCAATAAATGTTATGATAGTGAGTATAATTTTTAGCATTAATATAATTTTGTTCTTTCCTGTCAGTGCTAGTTCATGTCATTATTGTTTTTTTTTTTTTCAGATATGTGATTCTAATTAAATATAGGTCCCAAGGCGCACATTAGAAAGACTGATGAATAAGGTTAGGGAAATATTGGTGCAAGATTTTGTGCCTAGAAATCTGGGAATCCAACATATAATATCTCGTGAGCAACTGTTGCAACACAACTTAATGATACCCAATGCAATTTATAACCAAAATAATGAAAATCCAATAATAATATGTGATAGGACTTATATTTATTTAAATAAAAGTTCGAAGTATATGTTCCAAAAAGACACATACTCGTTACATAAATATAGAAACTTATTAAAACCATTTCTGCTAGTGGCGCCTGATGGTTACATTGTAGACTGTTTTGGCCCATACAAATCTACCACATCCGACGCAGAGATAATGATTTCTCTTTTCCGAGATGAAAACTCTCCTCTCAGGCAATACTTTCAAATGAATGATATTTTCATTCTAGACAGGGGATTTAGAGATGCAATTAATCTGTTAGAGTCTTGCTATTATAAAACTTACATGCCGGAATCCTTATTAGAAGGTGAGCATCAACTCACCACTGAGCAAGCCAATAGGAGTCGTTGTGTGACTATATGCCGTTGGGTAATGGAGGTTGTGAATGGATATTTTAAACGGGATTATAGATTATTCCGGCTTATATTTTAATTTATCTGTGACGCACATGATGCAAATGTTTTCTATTGCTGCGAGCCTTTTAAATAAATTCGGCGTTAGGTTGAAAAATAGAAATGATGCTGAACAAATTATAAATGTGATTAGGGAACGATTTTTATTACATAATAATTCTTCAGATTTTATAATGACGATGAATATGAATAGAAGAAGCTCTAATTTTACTAATATAACAGCTAGTAACAATAATATTACATTCCCTCATCTAGAATATAATGAAGTAATATTATTTGCCTTAAGAATATACCAGATCCGACAGGCAGTCGTATTATGGTGAACATATCAGGTTTCATGGAAGTTACAGAATCGAAGTGTACACAGAAAATATTAATTAATACATCTGAGTATAGTTTTAGAGGAAGTGGAGATAATTGCCCTGATAAGGGGAAAAATCAAATCCAGACATATTTCAAGAAAAATATATTATGTAAAATTTTTTTCATTGAAAATAATGTGTCAGGAAGGGCAGGTATTGTAGAATACTGCTGTAATTGTCTAGTAGGGGGAAGAACTATTGGGTGCTGTGCACATGTTGTGACGCTGGTGTGGTACCTTGGATGGGTTAGGCATCAACCAATGCGGCCAAATGGATTTGAGTTCAAAAAAAATAAAAATGAGAGATCTCTTCTTATTGAAAAGTATGATCTAGCTGCATGGCGACATAGGTATCTCAGAGCTATTGATGAAAATCGGAAACAAGGAAAATTAATAGTTTACCTTGATGAAACCTATGTCCACCAAAATTATAAAGTTAAAAAATCATGGCAAGGGCCATCCACAAGCGGTGTAATTGATAAAATATCGCCAGGCAAAAGACATATTGTTGTTTATGCTGGATCCGAAAAAGGTTTTGTCCCCAATGCTTTATTAGTATTCAGCAAATGGCAGATTATCATGATATGAACAGAAATAATTTTATGAAATGGTTACGTGAAAAATTAATACCTAATTTAAGTCAGCCCTGTGTCATTGTTATGGACAACGCTAGCTACCATGTGACACAAATAAATAAGCCACCATCTATGAATGATTTAAAGGCAGACATTCAGAAATGGCTAACTGAAAATGGAATTCACTATGAAGAATTATTTACAAAGGCTGAGCTTATGTGCCTTGTGAATGAAAATAAAACAACGCCATTGTATGAAGCTGAAGAATGTTTGAAACAACATGGCCATGAAGTTCTGAAGCTTCCGCCATATCATTGTGACCTGAACGCGATTGAACTCATATGGAGTTTGGCTAAAAGAAAAATAGCCAGCAAAAACTTAGGGATTCCAGGTAATGAAATGGAGAACCTTATAAAAGAGTGTTTTAATAGTGTCACTGCCAATGATTGGAAAAAATGCACAGATCACACTATTGGTGTCGAAAACAAATATAAAGTAAGAGACAGGATATCTGAAACAGAGCTGGAACCCTTCATCATTTCTGTGCGAAATGATGATACCGACAGTGATTTCTCCTATGAAGGCATTGAATTTCTTGATTCTGATTTTAGTTCAGATTGATAAAATGTTTGATTCCAAATAAATAACTACATTCCAATGCTTTTTTATTTTATCCCAAATATTTTTTTATCAAAAATTCAACTATCAATAAGTTTTCAGCGTGCTATAACAGTGTTGACACCTGAAAGATTTTTGAATTTGCCGCCTTTTTCACGGGACTAGACTCGCTTGACAGACTCTATCACCTTATCCTTCAAGATGTCATTTACAGACCGGCCGGCCGGTCGGCTGTAGATTAATTATTATGTAATTCGAACCGTAGTACGACCTTACAACGATTCGAATTCAAAGTCACATTACTTGCATTTAAAATAAAATGCTCTTATTAACTAAAATAGCTTATTTTTCGTATTTTTTAAAATGAAAATGTACTAGTATTTTATCTTTCCAAAATCACCATTAAACAAGCTATTTTTTAAGTTTGTTGTACAAAACAGCCACATACATTTTTTTCACCACTGTAGGTTAAACTTAAGTGATAAGAAAATAGTTCTGTGCAAATTTAAACAAAAAATAGTATTTCTTGAAAAAATTATTGTCTTTGATAGAAAAAAGACTTATCAACGAGTAAAGTAACTATTCACGAATAATTTGATGTAAAAAAAAGTACTAGAAAAGGATTTTTTCATTACGAGATGCTTAAAAATCTGTTTCAAGGTAGAGATTTTTCGGTATTTCGGAAAATTTTGTAAAACTGTAAATCCGTAAGATTTTGCTGAACATATATTGTGTTGTATTGATAGGTAGTGACCCTAGCTATCACCCCCTGCAGTATGTCGTGCTATTTACTGGACACCCTGTATAATTGTGACGAAAGTGGTATTTCTGTTGTATCTAAAACCAAGAGTATATTGGCCATGAAAGGACAAAAACAAGTAGGCTAGTTATCATCTGCAGAACGCGGCCAGACTATTACAGTAGAAATATGTTTTAATGCTGCTGGAACGTACATGCCTCCACTGATGATTTTTCCGAGACAACGAATGAAACCAGAATTGTTAGATCAAGCCCCACCGGGTACTGAAGGTGTTTGCAATGCTCGAAGCTGGATAACTACTGAAATATTTTTGACTTGGTTCAAAAAGTTCATCAGATTCAGCTGTGTGTGTGATTCCTGTGTTGCTGCTACTGGATGGGCATGTAAGTCACACTCAAAATTTGGAAGTAATTGATCTGGCACGTAAAAATGGAGTTGTTATACTTTACTGTCCTCCTCACTGCACACATAAAATGCAACCAGCAGATGTTACATTTATGAGGCCACTCGGTACATATAAAAACAGCCGTCATTACTTCATCTCGTTATAAAAATGAGCTGGAGAATTCGAAAAAAATGAGCTGGAGAATTCGAAAAAACTGAGGAAAGTATCCAATCCTAATGATCCTCGGCTCAAAAAAAAAACGCTAAGAAGAAACTAAAGACTACAGTTGCAGCCAAAACGAAAATTAACGAGGATGAAGATACAATTTGTCTCTATTGTAAAGATGAAAATCATACTTTTTTGAAATCATCCGGTTGCAAGCAAGGTTGGGTAGGCTGTCAGCTTTGTGGACGTTGGCTCACAATGCTTGTGCTGGTGTGGATGATGAAAGCACCCACGTAATTCATATTTGTATTTATTGTGATAATAATTAGCTTACCCCGTCTTGCCCCATTTTCATTACCCCATGGTAAGGGGGCAAGATAGTTTTTCGCAAGTTCCTATTAAATAATTTATTTTAAAAAAATGCTATAAGTTCATCTCCCAAAGACTATGCCAAATTGTAGTTAGATTAATAAGAAATTGTACCATAAATAAATAAGAATAATAAACGTAATGATTATACTGTATTTTTGGTATTTTCCTTAGATAGCCCATTATGCCCCCCCTTCCCCTACGATGACTTGTAGGCTATAAAACCGACTTTGCCATCAAATTTTAGGCAGTATTATGATTACGTATAAATAGTTCGTAATATTTCAATCCTGAACAAAGAAAATGGTAAAAATTACTAATATTTTTTCAATTCAAAACTTTTGCGACCAAAATGAGACATACAAATACAACTACAAACCCAAGAGACAGAATTATTCTAAAAGCAATTTAAAAATTCAGATCGACATTTTCGTAATCACAATAGGCGTCTACGCCATCTTTTAGGCACTATTATGATTTATAAAAAGTTGAATAGTTTGTAATATTTCACTCATCGATAAATAACATAGGGATTTGTTTTTTACTAGATAATATTTTTATGATCATATAGAGACATCCAAAAACGACACACACCCAGGAGACCAAGAAATTATTTGATTCTAAAAGCTGTTTACTTTCAACACCCCGATCGACATTTTCGTAATCTCAATAAAAAAAAAACTATTTTTCTAAATATTAATAAACTGTTTTTTAAGCATATATTTAGAAATGTTATAAATAAGCATAGAAGAATAAATAAACAAAGTAATAATAATATTAATAAGCCTGCAGCTCCTGCCTGGCAATGTAGGATTGAGAGACGTATTGATGGGGCCAGAATACTCATTGGTAAACTATGCTGCGTCAGGGAGGGCAATACACGACCACGTGTGATGCGCTACGTGAGGCGAGCGTTTTCGGGGACTGGAATCAGTCCTCGAGAATATTTATCTCGTGTCACGGAGCGCATCGACCTCCTGAAGCAGAAAGTTTGTGCATGGGCCAACCGTATTCGACGGTATAAGCGACGAGTCAACCGGTACTCGCAGGATCGCATGTTCCAGAGCGATGAGAGATGGGTATACACCGTGTAATTGACAGGTTGGCAAAAACTGAAACAGTAGTTTCATGACCATGATTATGACTGAAAAACGTTGGAATTTTCTTCAGGAAAATTGTCGAATTTTCCGACCGTTTTTCAACTAGATTTGTGTTCTATTAATTTGTTACAACAAAATCCAGCCCTAAAAACACAATTTTAGTGAAAAAAAGCAAAAAACTTAAATTCAGCAATGTAATCGTAAAAGAAAATTCGTACAACCCGCGCGGAATCAGCTGTTAGCTGTAAAAGTTTACTGCCCTCCGTAGTGCCTACGACAGACAGAGACAACATACCGCTCGCTCGCTCGCTCCTTTTGTTTGGTGCGCCTTTGCTCGCGCCGACACTGATAGGGTTGTACCCAGTGTTGGGCACAATTGAATTAATTTTTTAATTGTAGAAGCAAACAATTACAATTTTTATTTCAACTAAATTAATTGCAATTAAATTAATTCAATTATTTTTTAATTGTGAAATGCAATTAAAATCAATTGCAATTAAATCTGTTAATTGTGATTTACAATTAATTCAACTGCAATTAAAATTTTATTTGCATTTAAATTAATTGTTTTGATCAATTAATATTTAATTTAACTACGTATTTGATAAATGTAAATATGACAGGAGTCCATAACGTGCACACTGCACGCCCCGCACCCCCCCTTCGACTTGTGCGCGTGCGCCTCACTCGCTCCTCAATATTTTTTAGTCTACCGCTGACCGCTGTACGTTTCGCAACTTGATTGTAACGCACACTCACGCAGAGCGATTCACAGCACGAGTCACGTCATTCAGTGCGTTTTGATTTTGAATGTACATACTAAGAGTGATTTGAACAATTCATATACCTACCTATTTTACGGATATTTCTACAACTTCTTAAAAACTTATTAGTTATGGATGAAGATGATTATAGTAACATGTCGTCAACGTCAATTAATATTTCGGACACGGACAATAATGATTCATCGAATCAAGAGTTGCAGGCTCAGGGCTCAAGTACATCGACGATTTCACTACCGCGTCTTGGACTACTTGACGGTACGTTTTTTAAATATATACCAGAGGAATCTACAGCGCATAAAATCACAGCTCTGTGTACTAAATGCTTGCCTAGTACTACTAAAATCAGGGGATTTGATAATTGTACATCTAATTTTCTGAGTCACCTCAAACGGAAACATGGACAAAATTGCGTAAATGAATATAAAGCATATTTGAAAAGAAAAAAAGAAGATAAAATGAACACATTAGTTCCTAGCAAAAAATCGAAGAAAGGTGGAGAAGTCAAGTCATATACTCAAGAGGATTTTGTGCAAAATATTATTGAGTACTTTATTCACTCTATGATCCCATTGAGATCTGTAGAAAACCCATACTTTTTGAAAATATTCACCAATTTGCAGATATCTGAAAAGGGTTTAAAACTTATAAGTCGTCGTAGTTTGAGTCGCCATATAAAAATTTACTACGAAAAACAAATGTCTACTATCAAATCGGAATTGATGGATGTTGATTTCGTGTGCACAACAACAGATATCTGGTCTGGAAAGAAGAGAAGCTTTTTAGGTATGACAGCACATTGGATAACAAAAGATTTGAAACGGCATTCAGTAGCATTAGCATGTCAGCGCTGCCCACCAGAGACTAAAGAGCAGTAACAGCCCTTTTGTGATTTTTCGTTTTATTAGTGATTCTGAAAGCGGGTTTCTTAAGCTTTCTATTGAATTAACTTACTTATTTCTAAGACTATTAGAATGGTTTTTATTTAACAGTTTTCACTTACTGCAAACGAAAAAAATTAACAATTTGGCGTGATTTCCCAACTAAAATACAGTATAAATTATACTGCAGATTAAATTTTAAGGTTTCATAACTAAAATGCAGTAAGCAATATAATTTTACAGTTCTTTAGATAGTTTTATATTTCTGGAAAAAAATTAAAAAAAAAATTAATACGCAGTAAAATTTACCGCCATACAAGCTATTTTTACTGCAAATTAAGAAAATACAATTTATTGTCACGAACTCCCAACTAAAATGCAGTAAAATCAAAGCTTGTCGCATTTTAGTTGTGAATACTTAACATTCTTTTATCATTATAAACTGACTAACACGCAGTAAAATACAGCATTACTGCAGATTAGTTTGGATAGCATAATGACACAGATATGATTATTCCTAGCTAAAGTGCAGTTAATGTTTTAAATACTGCATTTTAATTGGGATCAAGTTTAACAAATTATAGTAAATTAAACTAATTTAAACGCAGTATCAAGCTGATACTGCATTTTAGTCGGTTTGAATAGATAAAACTTTATCTGTGAGACAGAGTGTGCAAAGGATTTACTGCTAGATTGCATGCGATTTGACTTAATTAATCAGTCGCTCCAGTGCACCGTGCCAGTGTGGACGTGCCCGTCGGCGTCGCTCGCACTGCTTACGTTTTTTTGGCGACAGGATTTGGCGGGTAAGATTACATAATTATATTACTTAAGTTTATTATGATTAATAAAACTTTTATAGTATTAAGACGTACTTTAAACAGATACTTTAACTAATAGGTTATTTTCTATCCTTACATAAAATGTTTCGTGTGTTGAATAACTATCATTTGTTTGTGTTTGGATGGTTTTCTATTTATGTATTATAAGTATTTATTGACTTTAAAAAGTAGTATCTATGTACCTATATCAATCAGTAGGCCAATTATTCTCGTAACTAATGGTAACCTATGGTTTGACTTTTAACGAACTGAGTTAGAATTGAGATTATATTTTGAATAGACTAAAAATAGATAGGGTAGGTATTCACCTAACCATACATTAATACAGTTCAGTGTCGCTATGATCTCATTCTAAATTCAAATTATTCTAGGTACCTGTCTACAATCTCATTGCAAACTTAACGGCCATACACTTGCGTCAAATTTATGTTTGGTTGATATACCGTTTTGCCGTTTTAGCATTTTAATCAAGTTTCAGTCCATTTTCGATTTCAAAATAATTTAAAACTTTAGTATAAATGTAAATTAAAATTAGTTTTAATGTACCTATACTAGTCAGTAAGTACTTACCAATTCTCGTTTATCTTTCTGTGCAGGTTCATCAATATGAATGTGAGATCAAAACAAATTATGTCACTGCTAAGCAATTTGGAAAATGACGTCTTACCACCGGATAGAATGATATCGCAGCTACCTCATCACGATAACAATGACTCGCCTCCAAAAGCAATATTAAGGGATGTGCATAAAAACAACGACTCTGTCGTCCAAAATATTGATTTGAGCAAAATCTCTGAAGCAACACAACACCACTCCATAAATCTGCCAGAAGCTCACCAGGACAGCTTAATTAGTAATCTCGTGGATACAGCGACCTTTGATCTTTTATGTAATGAAACGCTGCCTTCAACATCATTCTGTGATTCATTCATAGAAGATTCAGATGATTCTGTAAAAGATAAAAACTATGTTCCTGAGCCATCTTCAACATCGTCGAGTTTAAGAGATTTAGATATCACAAACGATCCAGCAGAAATTCAGGTCAACAATGTCAATACCCAGCCAGCACAATTACCTGTTGTGAAAATACGGAATAAGTCATGTAGGAAACGTAAAAGTGAACTTCAATATGCCAAAAACATACAGAAATATCCGGTGCGAGAACCCTGTCAAAATTTATGTAAAAAACTATGTACTATACATTTTACTGAAGAAGATAGAAAAAAAATTAACAAATATTATTGGTCTTTGAATTGGGAACATCAAGGAATATTTATCAAAAATCTTGTGACGGAGGAGGCTTGCAAGAAAAGTACAAAGAATTTGAAACGACCACGAAACGTAACTTACAAGTACAGTTTAACAAAAAGAGATACAGAAGAACTATCGCATGAGGTATGCAAAGTATTTTTTTTAGGCACTTTAGGATATGACAAAAAAAATGACAGGCGTGTAAATTCTGTCCTGAAAAAGTCAATTTTAGAGCAAAAGGATAATAGGGATGGCCGTAATTTGACAAATTGTCATGCTATAGATCGTACTTTGATCACAGCTCATATTGAATCGTTCAATCCATGTGTGCATCATTATAGACGAGTGCATGCACCCAATAAGAGATACTTGCCCAGTGACCTTACAATTGTTGATATGTATGGAAACTTCCAAGAGAAGTACCCCGAATTCAAATGCAGTCTTGAAACTTACAGAGATCACTTGACAAACAAAATGAACATTTCTTTTGCTAAGCTCGGCCATGAACAATGCGAGACATGTGAAACCTTCAACCTCCATAACCTTGATCATGTAAAAGAACCGTGTACTGATTGCCAAATTTGTAAGACCTACGCTCATCATAAAATTAAGTATACACTAGCCCGAGAGATGTACGATGCAGATACAAAGGCTAATAGTCAGCGTAATACTGTAATTGTTTCTGTGGACCTCCAAAAAGTAATAATGTTACCTCGCATTGATACCTTTAAAGCAGCTCTGTTTTGCCCCAGGCTTGTGGCGTACAATGAAACCTTTGTACCTCTAGGAAACTTCAAGAAAGGTCACGTATTTGCAGCAGTTTGGCATGAAGGAGTGGCAGGGAGAAAGCAAGAAGACATCACTAGTACATTTAAAGCATTCTTACTAAATAATCGTGATGCAGAGCACATCGTTTTATGGCTTGATAATTGCTCGGCACAAAATAAAAACTGGTGTTTTTTTACTTTCTTGATAAGTATAATTAACAACTTAGAGATTTCTGCCACAACAATTGAACTCAAGTTTTTTGAACCGGGCCATACTTTTATGTCCGCCGATTCCTTCCACCATTTTGTAGAGCAGTCGATGGACAAAAAGGGTAAGCTGTACGATTATCAAGACTTTTTAGAAGCTGTTGAAACATCATTGAAATCGGGGAAGGTAGAAGTCAAAAGTATGGAAATAATAGATTTTGTTAATTTTAAATCTCATATTTCACATAAAAAAAACAAAGATATAGATGGAAACCGGGTATACATCAAAGATATTGTACATCTTATGGTAAAAAGGGGAAGTCATAGTTTCTTTTACAAAAAGAACTTTGATGATATAGAATTCAAAGAACTATATTGTCTCAAATCAAAGAACTTGCCTAATTTTACTGTAAAAACTGTTCCTAAAGGCATTGATAGGGAAAGGAAGCGAAACATCTTAAACGTATTAGGGCCGCTTATTCCACCAAATAGATTAATCTTCTGGAAAAATCTTTCTGTTGGTTCTACGTCACAAGAACCAGAAGAATTTAATTTTGATATTGATGAATAATCTTAAACTGTTAATGTGTTTTGAATTTATTTTTAATAGTCTGTATTTTTTATCTTCAAATTCTAAGAAACAATGTGCCTTAAAGTTAACTTAAGACTGATTATTAATAAGTACAACAAAAGAACTAAGTAAATATTTTTCTGATCTGTTTTGATAATTGTATGATACATACATTTTTATTATTTTAAATCTAGTAGTAAGAATAATAAGAGGCTTCAAAAGCTAAACTAAACCAATGTTATTTTTAAAGCGCGTTAATATACTGTTAAAAATTACTTTTAGAAACTAATTATGTACCTACCTAATAACCAAGGCTTGTAATGCTTTGTGTGTGATGATTGTTTTACTTTAATGTTGATCTCAAGATTATGTCTAGTAGTAAGAATAATAAGAGGCTTCAAAAGCTAAACTAAACCAATGTTATTTTAAAGCGCGTTATACTGTTAAAAATTACTTTTAGAAACTAATTATGTACCTACCTAAGACTTACCAAGGCTTGTAATGCTTTGTGTGTGATGATTGTTTTACTGTAATGTTGATCTCAAGTTTATGTCCACCTTTATAATACTCACCTACATTTACTATCTATATTTTATTGTTAAACATAAAGATACATTATGTTATATATGTTAATATTAAGAGAAAACTGTCAAAGGAGGTTGTGCATTCTGCGCAGGGTCCTTTATTAATTAGATGTTTTTTTTTATTTTTGATATGTAAATTTTACATAAGTGAGTTGAATTATTGTGATTAAATAATGAGTATTTCTCAAAATACATGTACATCTTTGAAAAAAAAGTGTGCTTTGAAACAGTTCAAAAGTTTTATATTTATAAATCATCACACAAAAAAAACACACACTCAATTTTGTAGGATGAATATTAATCTTTAAGATAACGAAGAATTACACAGGCCTACAATGGTTTTCCCTTTTCATTTCTGAGTAACGTTTTCGATAGATTTTGACACGCTGATTACGAGAAAAATAGTAAAAAAAATCCTTCACGTCAGACTTTTATCTTATTTATAGTTTTAGATTTTGTTCAAAATTGGCCGGAGAGCTCCCTTTAAAAATTGATAGAAAAATATTAAACGAGTTTTATCAAATTGCTACTGCATTAAATAAATCTATTAATATGATGAATATAATCATGATTCATAATTTGCTAATCACTTCATAATTAGTATAAGAAATATGTCTTTATTGCGCTGAAAAGGGGTGATTTTAGCCTCGTTAAGTAATGAGCGTATTAAATACAGATATAACTATATTGTTATGTACAATTTTATGTCAATTCGTAGAAGAGGGTACACGTAGTTAATTATAATTATTTTTGGTATAAATACCCACACCATTTTAGAAAAATCACAGTTTCTTTGTGCACTGGACAACGCAAACTTAAAAATGTCATCACGTAATTGTTTGAATTCTCCTGATAGTTTTTGTTATATTTGTGGGAAATTTGTGACGGTAAAACAACGAGCAAGCATAACAGACTTTGTGAAGAATGTTTACTTCATGTATTTTGGACTTACCATCAGCAACCAGGACAAACCTTGGACACCTCATAAAGTTTGTACTACATGTGTTCGAGAGCTTCGCAAGTGGTCAAAAGGACAGAAGAATTCTTTCAAGATTCAGTTACCGATGCAATGGAGAGAGCCTAAAGATCATGTTCAAGATTGTTACTTTTGCTGCTGTGACATCACTGGACATAACTCCAAAAATAAAAAAGAAATTATTTACCCAAACGTAGAATCAGTTACACACGTAGTTTTCCGCGATTCGGGAACTTTACAGTCCTCGCCAGCATATATACAAACTGAAGATTTAATTAGTGACACTGAAGAATCTGACCCTAATTTCAGTCAACGCGAAGATGAGCCTCAACTTTTTTCACAAGCAGAATTAAACGATTTAACAAGAGATTTAAATCTTCCTAAAGATGCGGCTGAGCTCCTCGGATCAAGATTACAAGAAAAAAACATGCTAGCTGCTGGTACATCATTCTCATGGTACCGCAACAGAGAAAAAGATTTTCTTCCGTTTTTTGCTGAAGATCAAGATTTAGTTTATTGTAAAGACATTCCTGGCCTGGTCAAAATGTTTGACATTGAATACGATCCTAAAGACTGGAGGTTGTTCATCGATTCTTCAAAAAGAAGTTTGAAAGCAGTCCTGCTCCATAATGGAAATACATACGCTTCACTACCAGTAGGACATTCTGTCCATTTAAAAGAATGTTATGAAAATATGGAAAAGCTTTTACATAATATAGCCTACGAACAGCACAGATGGATGGTATGCGGAGATTTGAAAGTTATAAGCATGCTGCTTGGTCAACAAGGTTGCTATACAAAATACCCGTGTTTTCTGTGTGAGTGGGACAGTCGGAATAAAGCACAGCATTGGACTAAAAAAGAATGGCCACCGAGAATTGAACTATCACCTGGAACAAAAAATGTACTTCGAAGAAGCTTAGTTCCCCGAGAAAAAGTTTTACTGCCTCCTTTACACATTAAGCTGGGTATGATTAAACAGTTTGTGAAAGCTTTAAATAAAGACGGAGAAGGTTTTAAATATCTGCGTACAATTTTCCCATCATTGTCAGATGCAAAACTAAAAGAAGGCATTTTTGTTGGTCCTGATATAAGAAAATTAATGAAGGATGAAAACTTCGATGAAAAACTTTCCCATATTGAGCTGGCAGCATGGAAATCTTTTAAGGAAGTTGTGAAAAATTTCTTAGGGAACAAAAAAAGCCCTGATTACAAAGACATTGTGGCCAAAATGATAACAAATTTTGGCTTGATGGGCTGTTCTATGACCATTAAGCTTCACTTCCTGAATTCGCACATTGACTATTTTCCGGAAAATTTAGGAGCCGTTAGCGAAGAACAGGGTGAAAGATTTCATCAGGACTTGAAGGACATGGAAAAGAGGTATCAGGGAAGATGGAATCCTAATATGTTAGCGGACTACTGTTGGCTTTTGAAGCGAGATGAGCCAAACCGGAAATTTAAGAGAAAATCACAAAACAGAAGCTTCGGAGAAAAAAGAACAAGGTTTCACAAGGATGATTAACGTGTTTACGAATTAAGCAACTTATTAATTAATTATATTGTACAAAAATTTATTATCATAACTAAGTATTTTTTAATAAATATTTTTTTATTGTAAAAAAATGTATTTTATTGCAATTTTGGTTCATGGTCAATAACTAAAAATCTGGACGTGATGAAGAAAAACTGATTACATATTTGTAATCAGCGTATCAAACTTAGTCAATATCAGTTATTAAACTGAAAAGGGGAATTCATGACCTAAAATTTGTAGGCCTGTGTTATAGCTATAATCATACTTATTATCAAATATTTCGATATTTTAAAAATAGCTTTTTTTACCTTTCATACAAAAACCTGTTTGCCACTCTACCTTTTTCATGTGTTTTTGTTTCATAAAATGCGATACGTAACTAAATTATTGTAAATTTCTTTGTATTGTTACGTCTGCGTAATGAGTTTGCATAAGATTATATGCAAACTCATGCGTATCCTCATAAGTTAGCATACTGGCTGTATAAGGGTTCGAAGATTGTTAGTATTCTATATTTAATTTGAATATTTGTAAGAGTAGATTGTTTTGTTGTTTGATCCAGTTCCATGTAGACGTTCAACGTGTGAAGAAGTATTTTTTAATATATCGCCATAACAGTCTGCGTTGTTTGCTTTTACCCGGCGCCTCCACCACTATGTCGAACCCTGGGTGGTTGGGCTCGACTACTCTATGTCGAACCCTGGATACTAGGGCTCGACTACTGGGATCAATTCTTGTGTAAAAGCAAACAACGCAGACTGTTATGGCGATATATTAAAAAAAATACTTCTTCACACGTTGAACGTCTACATCGAACTCGATCAAACAACCAAACAATCTACTCTTACAAAAATATTCAAATTAAATATAGAATACTAACAATCTTCGAACCCTTATGAGATTCTCGTGCTTGCTTGTTTACTTGAATTATACGCATAGCATACGAGTGGCACATGTTATTATATGCTAGGGAACCATTATTTCATACTGATATGTCGATAAATATTGATAATCAGAACCAGTTAGATTACATAGGACGTCACAATCTGAAAAGTCATCTGTCACGATGTGCCATAGATAATATAAAAAAAGCACAAGCTAGACAGAAGGTTAGTTATGACAAGAAGGCGAAAGTAATAAGGTTTGCTCCAAACCAGTTGGTTATGCTCTATACTCCCAGAAGAGTTTCACATAAGAGTTTAAAACTTTGTAGATTATATAAGGGACCGTATCAGATAGTTAGGAGAGTTTCCGATATTAATTATGTAATTAAAAAATTAAATAATAGGCGTTTTAGGGATATTGTTCATGTAAATAGACTAAAACCTTTTTATATGAGAGTGTAAATAAGTGTAGGCTCAAAAGCTTAGTATCCAGTGTAGAATAAAATTAGAAAAATGTCTGTAGGCTGTCATGTCATTATGTCATTTGTCAGTCATTATAGGTAGTTGTTATGTTTATTATTGTGATGGAAATTGTAATTAATTTGTGATTTTTGTTTCATAATATGCTGCCGGGCGGAACGCGCCCCATGAGCTGAATGCAGACGCAGCCGGGTGTTTCAGAGGACAGAGCCATACAACCCAGAAAAACGTTTATGTACAAGATGTAGTGGTAGACGTGTTTTTGCTCCAGAGTATAATATTAGATTCTCCTCCGGACCTCCCATAGAGTTATGAGAGGGCCACTTAGTGTTCAATTTGAGCTAATATCAACTTTGCTATATGGAGCATAGTCTTCGCAAAGGGAGTCAGGTTGACTCTGTTGATTTAGCTATGATAATTGAAACTCTTCAATGGTTAAGAGTTATTAGATGAGTAATTCTTCTTATTTTTTTTATTAATCCCTCTGGAGTAAATACAGGCAATGAGAAGTTATAGGTGGTCCAATGCAATTATGGCTCTCTGACCTCTGACCCGATAAGCGTCTGAAGGAATTACAGTCATAAAGGTGTTGAATCTTAGCATGTATTCCCAGTCTGGGTGGATGTCACTTGGGCATCCTAGGTTCAATTAGGGCTGTGCGCTGTGGCTTTTAGTACGGTTTTGCTGCAGTGGGGTTTAAGCAGAGCAACGTTGTTTGATGAGCATGGATTGATGCACAGTAATAATATATGAATTTTATGACATTCAGTAGTGATCGTTGACTCTGACTTAAGCTCGCTTTACAAAGCCGTAGGCCAAAAATAAATTTCTTCCGTACAAAGGTAGGGATCTCGGTGTTAGGATTAGGTAGGTCATACTAACACCCTTCGAAAGTTTTTGGAATATAACTGTGTTATATACACATTTATATTCTTTGGGGCGTAGCTGATGTTACGTCTGCGTAATGAGTTTGCATAAGATTATATGCAAACTCATGCGTATCCTCATAAGTTAGCATACTGGCTGTATAAGGGTTCGAAGATTGTTAGTATTCTATATTTAATTTGAATATTTGTAAGAGTAGATTGTTTTGTTGTTTGATCCAGTTCCATGTAGACGTTCAACGTGTGAAGAAGTATTTTTTAATATATCGCCATAACAGTCTGCGTTGTTTGCTTTTACACAAGAATTGATCCCAGTAGTCGAGCCCAACCACCCAGGGTTCGACAGTATCATCGTTCTACAGTAATCGCAGTTTCTGTATCAAATTGATTTTCTATGGGGTGTCATAGTGAATTGGCAATTTAAAGCAAAAAAACAAAATGAGTCGCTCTCATTTACTATTTAGTTATTACTCTTTAGTTACGATTTATTTCTACTTTCCCATGATTTCTGAACGATTCCGTAATTTTTTTACACGGACAACACTAGCTTCACTCTGATTGGCTATTGGTTTGACGTCTCCGCCATTACATCTATCGTGAAAATCAGTGAGAACGTGTGTGTTTTGTGGGGTTACTTTTTCGAGACAGGAAGTAAAATCAGCGATTTTTCATAGAACGGTAAGTCTTCATTTACCCATTTTTTGTAATACGTGTTGTACGAATATTTAATAAGCTTTTATATTTGCTGTAACAGCTTTTATCAATAAATATATTTTTTCTGACCTCAATTTGTCTAATATTTCGTAACGTTTTTTACGAATTTCGTTACGTAACGAAAAAGTACAACATAAAGCTGAGTGTATACTGTTATAACCTGACTAAGCATAGTAATATTCACTACTTAATTTATGAAAAAAAAATATATAGAGCGTCAATAACTAAAGGATTGGATATTATCTGCTATATAGAAGTGCCACCAGCAAAAAATAATAAAATAATTTAAATTACGTTTTTATGTGATTTAACAACTTTTTACCCCTGATATTACTTACATGAAGTTCTATTGAGAACTTCCTCCTTTTCGTCGGTTAAAAAACCTCGCGGCTTTGTTTCAATTCGCTTGAGAATAGAATTATACCGATTGTTACAAATACTTAACTCTTGCTAATGACACTTCTGTAGAGATGCCCACTATACTTGTTGGTTTGACTTATCAAATTGGTTATTACTTACAACTGCTTATATACAACTGCATTACTTCTTTTGTTTTTTAAGGAATGCCGCCAAAAACCAATGCCGAAAGGCAAAAAGCTTACAGAGAACGACTCAAAAAGGATAAACCAAATAAATATGAGGAAATCCGTGTCAAACATTTGGAAAAAGTTAAAGAAAATATCAAAAAGAAAAAAGAAATTCTTACAGAAGAAGAAAAACAAGAGCTACGAGCAAAGTGGAGACAAGCCAATGCTATAAGAGCTGAAAGAAAAAAAAAGGCCTACTCTACGACAAAACAAAACAACACATTGGAAGTAAGAAAAAATGCTAAAAATAATACAAATATCCTAAAGGAGAGACTACAAAAGCTTACTGAAGAAAATACTCAATTAAAACGACGAAATAAAAATTTAAGACAGGCCTGCAATCGGATGAAAAAGCGAGTGGAAATTCTGAAAAAACGACTACCCCAACAAATTAGGCCTGATAATGATGCTATTTCCATTGAAACTCGTCAGTGTGATGACACACCGTTAACAAAATCGAATAGTTTTTTAGAAGAAACTTTACCAAATGTGTCCGTGACGGAAAAAGAAAAGGTAAAAAAGAAGTTAATTTTGCTTAACACAATTACAGATTCTTTAAAAACAGAGTTTAATAAAGCAGATACCAAAGAGAAGAAAGTACTAAAAAAAGTTGCTACCAACGATATTGCAAATAAATACAAATTAAAAACAGCTATTTCTAATGTTCTTGGTCTGAAAGGAAGAATAAGAAAGACGAAATCAATAAACGAAATTCATGAAAGATATACAAGATTTCTTTGAAAGAGAAGATGTAAGTAGACCTAGTGCGGGAAAAAACGAGTGCATAACGAGAAACAAAGAAAAAGTGCAAAAGAGATATTTAATGGAACCAATATACAAGCTCTATAGAAAATACAGGTTAGAGGGTGGTAAAGCGTCTTTGCAAACTTTTTATCGTTTTCGACCGTTCTCCGTTGTGAAACCAAGACTTCAAGATAGGAATACTTGTGCTTGCATAAAGCATAGTAATTTATCTTTCAAGGCAATATCGTTGAAGAAGCTAGGTTTGCTTCAGACATCTGACATTGACGAACTTATGAAAAATGTCACTTGCAGTAAATGTTTTAAATGCATGTACTCTGAGTGTTCTGAATGCAAAAATAAGAAACTAGCTGTTGATTTGACAATAAATGAAGACAGCCCTGTGGAGTGGCTTCAATGGAAAATAGGCACACACACTTATATTAAAATTGACAAAAAGAAATGCGTAGAAAAACAGACGAAAAAGTATTCAAAACAGGTAGTGAAAGGGACAGTGAATGCATTGATAAAAGAATTTCAAAATGATGTTCAAAAATTTAAAACTCACTACTACAATGTTCAACATCAGTACTTGGCGTGGAAAAAGTGTATTGAAAACCTTGATGAAGACGAAGCTGCATTGATTTGCGATTTTTCAGAAAACTTTTCGTGCAAGCAGTCTGAAGAAATTCAGGCGATACACTTCGGAGGGTCTAGAAATCAAGTCACATTGCACACTTGCGTCCTTTACAGAAAAAATGTGAAACCCCAATCGATATGCTCCATATCCCCAAATAATGAACATGGTCCTGGAGCAATCTGGGCCCATTTGGATCCAATAATGAAACTGTGCCAACACTTTACCATTAAAAAGATTCATATATTTTCTGATAGCCCTACAACTCAGTACCGCCAAAAACATAATTTTTTCTTGTTCCAACATAATATAAAAGAATACGGATTTGAATATGCAACTTGGAATTTTTTTGAAGCCTCTCACGGCAAAGGGCCAGCTGACGGGGTTGGTGGGGCATTAAAGCGCCAACTTGACAATCATATTTCACATGGCAATGACATAACCAACGCAAAAGAAGCATATGACTATTTAACCCTTAATAGGGCCAGATGAACATTATTCCCACATCATTTTGTTGTCGTAAACGGTCAAATGTGTCACTGTTCCCACAAAATGTCACTGTCATTTTCTTATTTATGAGGTAACCTACAACATGAGCCAAAAGACACGTTTCCAAAACGAACGAAGTAAAAAAAAGGTGCTGTCAAAGTTTTACTTTCAATATTTTTTCAAACGGATAACAGATTTTCGTGTGATTTCGGATAAAAATTGTGATAATGCCGAAAAAAAATCCGGTAAGTGTTGACTATTGATTTATTTTATTAGATAAAGGGTCACGTTACTTGTTTATGTAGTTCATTATTATGAAAAACAATGAGTGACTGAAATTTAGCACTCAAAACTATGTGGGAAATATTAGCTTGTTGCCCGTTTAGGTAAACAATATTTATTATATTGTGGGAAAGGTTTTCCTGCAAGGAATGTTTATGTTTCACAATCAGACTGATGGTAGTGTTTTTTTCTTTCAGAAACATCTTCGCGATTCAGATATTGAAGCCCAACTGTCCGCGCTGTTATGTTCGTCAGAGGATGAGGAATTTGATGATGAAGCAGTTGGTTATTTTGTCTCTGACTCCTACAATATCGATTTTGATCAGCGTTTGGATGAAGTACAAAATCTTTCTACAGAAGCATTGCACAGTTTATTGGAGGGTGAGCCAGATTTATCACTTATTCAAGATACTACTACTTCACAAGATGTCACTATGGCTGAAGTCCATGAGGAAGCTATATGTTCAATCCCTGAAATTTCTGTTGCTGCTTCAACATCAACTTCTCTTCCACTACCTGAAGTGACTGTGTCTGATGAACAAAATAATGCACAAACTACATTGTCTTTCTCTCGAGATACATTTAGACCATTGCAAGATAAATCAAGGAATTGGTCCTTTATACATGAAAATGGTACTTGGCCTAGTTTTGACAGAGAAATGCAAGTAAAAAAGAGGTACACTAACAGAACTCAACCACTTGAATATTTCATTGATTATTTTCCAGAAGAACTAATTGATATTATTGTTCAAAACACAAATTTGTATGCAAATTACACACATTCTAAAGCTTGGACAGATGTCACAAAACAAGAAATGAAAGCATACTTTGGTTTGATTATACTTATGAGTATAAATCCGTTAGCCGATATAAATACATATTGGTCAACGGATGAGTTTTTCAGAAACCCAGTCATTTGTAAAGTGATGCCATCAAAAAGGTTTAAAAAAATATCTCAAAATCTACACATATCAAACATTACAACAGAGGCACCAAGAAACTCTCCTGATTATGATAAATTAGGAAAAATTAAACCTGCTATTGAAATACTGAACAAAACATTCAAAGATAATGTACAAGTTTCTGCATTCAATTCAATAGATGAGAGTATGATAAGATTCAAGGGGCGCAGCCACATGAAACAATATATGCCCAAGAAACCTATAAAGAGAGGATATAAATGTTGGGCAAGGGCTGATTCAAAAACAGGGTACTTATATGAATTCCAATTTTATTCTGGGAAAGTCGATAGTGGAACAGAAGAGAACTTAGGCGCTAGAGTAATATTAGATTTATGTGAATCTTTGCCAAGCAACACATTGGTAGCATTTGACAATTTTTTTACCAGCCTTCCATTATTAGAGATTTTATTTGAGAAACATATTTATAGTGTTGGAACCGTAAGAATAAACCGCAAGGGTTTACCAGATTTATTGACAGGAAAAAATCTAAACAGTGAAGAGAGAAAGGAAACAGTCCTGAAACCGGGAGAATTTATATACCAGTGTGATGGACCAATAACTGTTATCAAATGGAAAGATACAAAAGATGTTTTTTAAAGGATTTATTAATAATATATATTACTTAAAAGAGATTTATTTATGATTTTTGACGTATTTTAGGGTCAAACACAAATAAAAAACTAATAAATACCTTTCAAAATCAATCATAAAAAAAAAATATTTTTAAATACACTTTGATGTCATGTTTTTAATTTTCAGGACACATCAAAGGAGGAAAATGTTAAACGGCAACCCCCAGAACAAGTAACATTGTTATCTTCGTCAAGATTTATGTCTGCAAACCATGCTTTCTATGATACTGAAGTAAAATGCCTCAAGGCAGACGAAACACAACAAGGCAAAGAAAACTTTAAGAATAAAGGAAAAGGAACAGGGAAGAAAACAGCAAAGCAACAAAAAGATATGGAAGAAGACAAATATCCAATTGATATAATGAATGTATTAAAACAAAAAGGTGAAACAGACAAACCAAGTAAAGAAATAAAAAGTCATGAGGAAGAAGGATCAACAACTGATATCAATACAAAGCCAATAATTCTCGAGGATTTAATAAGTGACGAAGCTGTAACTACGGATGAAAAATATATGAGTGATGCAATGTCATTTAATGAACCGGAGTTTAATTTCAATGATTTGGACAATGTAGATGTTATAATACAAAATAATAATGCAACAAAAAATAACACTGAATATGAAAATAATGAAAATGTACCAATTGAAGGCACTCACAAAGTCAAAGGCGAAACATGTGGACTGACTATTCTTAACGACGAAATACTGGAAAATATACACACAAAAAAGAAAGTGGTTTATAAAGGACTTAAACCTCTATCGCTTAATAATTATCTTCACGCGCCAAAGCGATGTGATCCAAAGATTAAAAAACGGATTGTCAAACCAAATGTGTTTCGGAAAGAATTCAATTATTACAAAGATAAGGAAGAAATTTATAAAGCGCTAATGGATAGTGATTCTAATTAAGTTTTTTTATGTTTAAAATAACGTCAGGTTTTCATTTTTAAAAGATTGGGAAAAAAAAATAATTTGATTAAAATAGTATGAATGATTACTCCCTTATTTTATTTCTAACCCCTTAAGTATTTGGGTACATACTTACAAATATTTCGTATTGAATAAATGAAGAGCATTCACAATATTTCGCCAATGTGTAACCAGCCTTATGTTTACTATTTAGTTACATCTAAGGACTATTTCGTAACAATATTTCGTTACTACCATTTCGTTACGTACATTTATTTTGAGAAATACTCTAATAAGAAATAAACGGTCTTTAAAATGTGAACTAGCTATTTTTCTTACTGCACTAGTAAATTGAACACTTTTTTCTTAAAAAACTAACTAAAATGCAGTATTTTTTTGACCTTACTGCATGTTAGTTGGGTTTCTTGACAAAATAACTGATCCAAACGCAGTAATAGGGCTTTTTGCTGCATTTTACTAAGTTTAAAATGGTATTTTTTACAAAAAAGGCTATGCAGTAATAGGCACCAAAAAGAATAAATGGCCATAATAAATTCAGTTATTAAGATATATTTTTTTTTATTGCTTTAACGTGTGAACCTATGCCTTTACAACCTTTCTGCATTCAAATTTTTTTGCTTATACATTCTGTTGATTTTTTAAAATCAATTCTTAACTTTAAATGCGTTTTACTCGAAATCGTGATTTTGCTGTTACTGCACTTTAGTGTATGGTGGGCAGAGCGGTTCAAGGGAATTCATAGTTACGACCGCATTACTGATTTAATTAAACAAATTTACACAGAATTTGGTTTGACCGGTGCTAAACTAGTTGCATCAGTTACTGACAAGACAACGGTAGTAATTTTGTTAAAGCATTTCGCACCTTTGGCGTGCAACTTACTAACATCAGTACTAGTGAAAGTAATGAGCCGGAAGATCCTGTGTCTGAAGATACAGATGTAGAATCCGATTCAAGTCTGGACGAAGGGACCTCAGAAGATTTTTTTTTGCCTGCCCATCTAAGATGCTGTGCGCATACTTTGAGCTTATGTGCTACTGTTGATGCCAATAAAATTTTGACTAACAAAGGGACTCCATTATGCGATATACATGCTAATACAATAAAAAAATGCAACACTCTATGGAATGCAGCCGGCCGCCCAAAAACAGCTGAAATTATACAAGACATATTAAAACACACATTGAGTAGACCGGGTGAAACCAGATGGAACAGCCTGTATGACGCACTTAAACAAATTTTGTCGATCCAAGAAAAGAATTTGCAGTTGCATAGATCTTTAAATATTACAAATCCTATAAAAGATTTCGAATTTGATTACTTAAAAGAATATTTGATCTGTGCTGCACCAGTAGCAGAAGCATTGGATATCATGCAAGGTGAAAACAACACCTATTTTGGTATTGTACTGCCATGTCTTTTAGCATTAAGAAGAAAAATACAAAAAATTGAAAGAAGAGGTGATTTAGTTTACTGTGCACCTTTGATTGAGACTTACAGAATAAGCATTGAAACAAGATTTAAACAGTATTTTGATCTTAACACTGCTGAGGCAGAACATGCAGCGATAGCTGCTCTTTCTTATCCTCGTTTTAAGAATAAGTGGCTATCTTGCTTAACCAGTCAAGACCGAACTAAAGTACAGAATCTTTTTAAAACCGTTATTTCAAAAGAACTCAATGAAGAACCCCAACAAAATATACCAAAAAAAAGAAATAAAGAAAACATTTTTTTTGAATTCGATTCTGATTCTGATTCAGATAATAGAAATTATTCAGCACTTACAGCGTGTACTAATACGACCACCCCAAAAACAAAGGCTGAATTATTAATGTTACACTTCTTTGCTGAAGAAAGTGAAGAACTAATTCTGCTGAACAGATACCCTAAAATAAAAAGAGTTTTTATAAAATATAACACACCTTTACCAGCTTCCGCAGCAGTGGAGACTTTTCTCTTTTGCTACAATGACAAATTTGCCAAGAAGTCATAAAATATCAGACCAAATGTTTGAAAAGAGGGTCGTGTTGAAGTGCAATCTTAATTATTCAAAGAACACATAAATAAGAACAATCTCTCTGAACAATCATGAACAATTAAGTATTGTGAAAACTGATTTAAATAAAGGTTGATTTATTAAAATTATTTTCTTTTTATTAATAACTACGGTTATCCTTGTTTCCTTGAACCGTCCAATCCTGAATTATTCTAGTTAGGTACCTGTGCTACACTTTTACGTAATGTTCTGGCTTAAATCCAGGCTTTACATATCTTTGAGAATATTATGGAGAATGCTCTTGCATTGTTTGAATTATATTTTTCAGTTACTTACATTTATTAATTGTTAACTGTAATTGTAAACGTATATCAAACAATTAACAATTAATCAATTGTAATTGCAAATTTTAACAAGCACAATTAATTTAATTGTAATCGCTAAGTTTTACAAGCACAATTAATTAATTGTTAATTGCGACAGGTTACAATTACAATTAATTATTTTAGTTGTTAGTTGCAACTAAATTTGGCAATTTAATTGTTAGTTGTTTTACAATTAGTTTTTGCCCCACTCTGGTTGTACCGCGTACGGAATTAAATACTTGTAATTTTATTTTCTTTATGTAAAATGCTTTAATAATAATTAGATACTCAGGAGTATGATTACTTTATTATTTCTTAATTCCAAAAACCTTATTTTAAATCGTTAATGATCTACAGTATCAATTACGAAGCTGCCCGAACTGTAGACACGCGTTGCCTTACAATAATGTAAATTGTTTGCTTTAGACAATTTAGTGGGACATAAAACATAAAAAACATCGTGTCAATATTGCCAGATTCACATTCTTTAAACTTGGAAGCAGAACCATGAGTAAAAGTTACAAAAGATAACGGTTAATAACAATGTTTATCATACGATTACGATACGATTATTTTTCAATACCTAGTTCTTCATCTTTATCTCAATCGCAGGCCGACCACTGTAACTACTGCGCCATGGGCACCACGACTAACGTACTTACTATTACCGAAATAAAAATGTTTAATTTCATACCATGTGGGCAGCCCTAATTGCTACACGTGTCACACTCCCAAAGGCGTGCCGACAAACGAAGCCGCTGAGGCGCTGAGCCGCCATTTGAGTTTGCCGCGATTGCTGGTACGATCTGGACGTCTATTTCGTTTTCTTTCAACTGTCGAGAGTTCGGGACTGTGTATTGCGTTCAGTTGAGTTGTGTGTTTTTGTGTTTTGTGGTATCGTCATGAATCGGCGTAATGAAACGTTTAGTGCTCGCGAATATGGCCAGATGTTAATTTGCTTGGGTGAAGCTAGAGGAAACGCGTCGTTGGCATTAAGGCTCTATGTTCAAAGACACCCAACCCAAATGAACGACATCCAGCTAATAGTCGTACTATCACACAGGCATATCAGCGTGTTTTAGAAAATTTACCTATTGTGCCGCATCAGGAAGGTTTGGAAAGACAATCCGTGCTCGTTCTGAGCAGGCGATTTTAGATGTTGTCCGTCGAAATCCGCGTTTGGGAACCCGTACTGCTGCAAAACTTGTAAGGCGTAGGTAATAACGGACCCCGTGTTTCACATTGGGCTGTGCACAAAGGCCTTCGAAAGGACAAGCAACGTCCATATCGGATCCATAAAGTGCAGGCTCTGGTACCTGGTGACTCAACGCGTAGACTGGCGTACTGCAGATGGCTGATACATCGGCAGCAGCTAAATCGCCAATTCGTTTCACGGGTGAACGACCCGAGAGACTTTAGTTAAGTGACTATTTTAATTTTTGATAGGTGTTGAATTTGTGTTTAAATTTTTTGATAGGTGTGTTTGTGTGTGTAGTGTACTATGTATTTATTCCAAACAAGGTCCACGAAGTACCTACCTATTAGTATTCTTTCTGTGTTCCGTGGTATGAATGGACAACGCGCGAGGTACAGGGTCCCGCGCGTATCGCAATGTTCGTTATACATTGCGTAGACGAAATAACATTGAAAATTGAAAAACGTTCACCTATCATTTCCGGGAAAATATTTCACTATCAAAATATTAACAATAGCAGTCTGAATTCATACTTTTCGTTTTTGCCAACCTGTCAATTACACCCAGTATAAAGCTTGGAAGCGACCTACACAAAATGTGACTGACGTTACTCGCCCAGATCCTATTGCCACGAAAGCTTTCTGGCGCAATATTTGGTCGGTGCCCGTTTGTCACACTGAGGATGGCTGGATGCGTGAAGTCGAGCGCGTGTGTGAAGCTATACCAGAAATGGAAAAAGTAAATATTAGCTCAACTGATGTGGCCAGAGCAGTCCGTCCATTGCCGAATTGGAAGTCTCCAGGACCGGACGGACTGCACAACTTCTGGCTTAAATGGTATAGCAGCTCACACGCGCTCCTAGCATCTCAATTCCAGTCATCCTTAGAGTCTGGGTCGCTACCTCAGTTTCTAACAACTGGCGTCACCCATCTGCTCCATAAGACAGGTAGTACTGCGGAACCCAAGAACTATAGACCGATAACATGTTTGTCGACGGTCTATAAACTTCTTACATCCATCCTGAGAACAAAAATTAACCAACACGTTGATAGCAACTCAATTATGTCTGTCTCTCAGAATGGATGTAGGAACAGGTCTCGTGGTACTAAGGAGCTACTCCTCATAGACATGACCATAAGCCAACAGGTTCGTCGATCCCGTAAGGATTTGTCAACATGCTGGATAGATTATAAGAAGGCCTATGACTCTGTGCCACATACATGGCTCATGAGGGTGTTGGAGTTGTATAAAATAGATGCAACTCTACGCACCTTCCTTGAGTCATGTATGGGACAATGGAACACAGTCCTTCGCTATCCAGGATGTCGATCGATCCAGAGGGACGATGAGCCTATTTGGATTAAACGGGGAATATTCCAGGGCGACAGTTTGAGTCCACTTTGGTTCTGCTTAGCTCTGAATCCTCTAAGCACATTGCTAGAGGAATCAAGCTTGGGCTACCGGTTGAGAAGAGGTGGTCAGGTTCTATCCCACCTTCATTACATGGATAATCTGAAACTCATTGCCCCCAACAAGTTGCGACTAATGGATCTACTCAAGGTAACTGAAACTTTCAGTAGTGCCATTAGGATGGAATTTGGTGTGGATAAATGTGCAGTCATGCATGTAAAGCGAGGGGAGATTATGGAATCTGAGGGGATCCAACTCTCAGATTCCATACACCTCAGAACCCTCTCCTCAACCGAAACCTATAAGTATTTGGGTATGTCGGAAGCGTTAAGCATTAACGTTGCTGACATGAAGCAATCGTTGAAGGAGCGCTTCTTTGGCCGCCTGAAGAAGGTATTAAACCGCCTTCTGTCAGGTGGAAATAAGGTGCGTGCCTTCAATGGTTGGGTCATGCCGGTCTTAATGTACTCTTTCGGCGTACTCAAATGGACTCGGACCGAACTAGACGCTCTGGATAGGAGGATCCGTACACTACTGACAAACCGGATGCATCACCCACGGTCGTCGGTGATGAGACTGTACATTCCGCGGAAGTGTGGAGGTCGAGGTTTCTTAAACGCGAAGACCCTGCACAACCGCGAGGTGTGCAGCCTCAGAGAATATTTTCTCAAAACCGACGTGGGTATGCACCGCGATGTGGTCGCAGTGGACAAGGGACTCACCCCGTTGTCCATGGCTAAAGAGAACTGGCGCAAACCTGTGGTACTTACTACTGAGGACCGCAAGGAAGTATGGAAAGGCAAGGAGCTTCACGGGCGCTTTTACCGGGCTCTTCACGAGCCCGATGTAGATTTCGCGGCATCCGTGGCCTGGTTACGTTTCAGCGACCTCTTTGGGGAAACTGAAGGTTTTGTATGTGCGATTATGGACGAAGTTATCCTAACGAACAACTACCGGAGACATATTATGAAGGACGGGACGGTTGACGTGTGTCGGGCATGCCATCGTCCGGGTGAGTCCATCAGACATATTATCTCTGGTTGTTCTCGTCTGGCTAACGGCGAGTGCTTGCACAGGCATAACCAAGTAGCCAGGATTATTCACCAGCAACTTGCCTTGAAGTACAACCTAGTGGATTCTGAGGTACCGTATTACAGGTATGTGCCCGACCCAGTTCTCGAAAATGGCCATGCCACGTTGTACTGGGATCGGTCTATCATTACTGACCGGACTATTGTAGCCAATAAGCCGAATATAGTGGTGATAGACCGATTAGCGCGCCGCGCAATGATAGCTAGTCGATGTCACCATCCCACATGACGAGAGTCTCGTGAAAGCTGAGAAAGAGAAACAAATCAAATATCTCGACTTAGCACAGCACACGAGGTTGTCGACATGTGGAATGTGGACTCGGCTGTCATTGTGCCGATTGTCGTGACCGCTAATGGCCTTATAGCCAAAAGCTTCGACGACCATCTGTCGAAGCTGTCGTTGCGCGGTTGGATCAAGGGCCTGGTACAGAAGGCAGTACTCCTCGATACGGCTCGCATTGTGAGGAGGTTCCTGTCTCTGGAGCCCTAACCACCGGTAGCTTGGACCCTGCTCCCGACACCGGCGGACTGCTATTTTTTGTATTTTTTAATATATATATTTGTAATAAGAAATATTTAGAAATATAAAAAATATGTATAAATAACAAATAAAGAGAATATTAATAATAATAGTATTTATTTATATTTTTTTTTATATGTATTTGTGTTAAGAAATATTAAAAAATATCAGACATATGTATAGAAAACAAATAAAGGAAATAAAAATATTACATACGTAAAATAAATCTCACTCCTCAACAAAGAACATGGTAATTTTTTTTTACCAATATTTTTTATTCCAATATTTTTATGACCATAACGAGACAGACAAATACAATGCCAGACAAACCCACGAGATAAGCAAATTTCCGTGATGATTGCGTATATTATAAATTACTCCTCAACAAAGAACATGGTGACATTTTTTTTAAGCCAATACTTTTATGACCACAATGAGACATCCAAATACAATAACAAGCCCAAAACACAAACGAATTATTTGATTTAAAAAACTATTTAATTCAACATTCAGTCATTTTATAATCACACTAGGTCATAAAACCAACTATAGCACTAAATTTTAAGCAATATTATGATAACGTTTGGAAAGTTGAATAGTTCGTAATATTTCTTTCATAATTATGACCATAACAAGACATCCAAAGACGACACACCCAAGAGACAAAGAAATTATTTGATTCTAAATTTAAAAAAAAAAATATCTGAATTAAGAAATATATAAAAATACCAAAAATATGTAATTAAGAAATATAATAAAGAGAATAAAAATATTACATTCGTAATACATATTTCACTCCTCAACAAAGAAACATGGCACCAAAATTTTTTTTTTAATGATATTTTTTATTACGATATTTTTATGACCAACGACAAAGGCAAACCCACGAAATAAGAGAATTAATTGATTCTGAAAGCTGTCTAATTAAACATTGAAATCAACATTTCCACATTATTTTTCATATTATAAAGTTGAACAGTTAGTAATATTTCACTCCACAACAAATAATAATAATAATTATGACCATAACAAGACATCCAAAGACAACACACCCAGGAGACAAAGAAATTGTTTGATTCTAAAAGATTTATTTCAACATTCCGATAGACATTTTCGTAATCTCTATTTTTTTTTAATAATAACCAGTTTTTTAAGCATATTTTTACAAATTGTTATAAGTATAGCAGAATAAATAAACAAAATAATAATAATAAAATCATTCGAACATTTTCGACTGACAAATTAATTTAATAAATATTACTTTTTTCAATGCTTTATTCCTTCCCTTCACGAGACATTCAAAACAACCTCAAATCCAGAAGATAAACGAATAAATAGAATCAAAAACCTATTACAAAATAACATTTACGAAAAGCAATTTTTCTACTGAAATTTATTTCGAAAACACAAAACAGCCTAAAACTCCACAGACAAACAACCAAAAGAACAAGTCTTTTTTCAATAACTGCCGAAATTTATCGCAACCAGGAATAGAACCATTTTAGTGTACAGCAATAGGAAAATAAAATATGTAACAACGCCTGCATTTGGCCGTAAAAGGTTAAGTACCAAAGAATATCCAAGAGATATTTATATAAAAGTTGAATTTATCAAGTGAATTTAGGAACTATTAGGTATCCGAGACGCCTCATAAAATTCACCATCATTTCGACCATCTTGGGGCTTGGTCCAGCTGTGGGTGTCTTAATACCCACGGCTGGTCATAGGCATCCGCCAAGCGTCGCCACAACGACCGATCCATTGTGTCCCGCATCTATCGGACCTACGAATCCGTCACCAGGTCGTCGATCCACCTTGTGGTAGGCATTCCAACGCTGCGTTGTCCTGCATGAGATTACAGGAACATACAATGCGTTCCAAATAAGAATAAGATCGATTGCCATGTTGTGACGTCACGATTTACTGTCAAATCGAGGAAACAATTTTTAAGTTTTAATTTATTTACGAAAAAGTTAATTTATTTACGAACAGTGAAAGAAAAGAGTTTAAGCAGAATCTAGTTCTTCAATTTTACTCATCTCTGAGTTTTTCAATTTTGCCAGAATTTCTTCGATTTGACAGTACGGCGTGACGTCACAACATGGCAATCGGTCCTATTCACATTTGGAACGCTTAGTAAACCATAATTGAAGGTCAATCAGTTTGAAGTGTTCCTGTGAACAATATAAAACGAAAAGATATGCCTGCAAAAAATCTCCAGATGTCACAAATCAACATCATTAATAATATTCATTACATGTTTAAAATTTAAATATGAATATTATTTTCACTGATATTAAAAGTATGAATAGAATAGAAAAATAGAATAGTATAATGTGCCTAAAAACAGGCACATGCTGATATACTTTAGAGTGCCAACATAAAGAGCACCTGACCTTGCTCCTATACCTCTTTTTTATAATTTCCAATAGACCATTTAAAGGCACTATTGAATTGTCAAAATGTCCAGTCAGTCAAAAAGTGAAGCTAAATTGCATATTCCAAACAGAAGTCAGTGCAAAAAACTCCATGGGGACACTATTTTAAATCATATTATGAGATATATACAATTTTGGTTACATATTTCTTGTTGCTTCTATTATGTGAGCACAATGCAGATAAATAATGAAAAAAAAAAAAAAAATTAAAGTAAACTGCCAGTGGTTTATTTCAATTTCTTTTTTAAGCTATGAGATGACCAGTCTCAACTGACAGCACCCGTCCACAAGCATAACGGGTGCATCAGCCCCACTGAGCTCAACCATTATGAAGAGAACTGAATGACCCAATAGTTTCAGCCAGTCATTGGTGACAATAATGCTGTGTTATAATTGTACTAGTTTTATCAGTTATTTGAGAAAAACAAACATTTTAGGCTATAGAATTGAATTAAACATTAGGTACTTGATTCTGTCAGTTAATTTATTGTACAAAGTATAATATTTATGCCTCAGCTTCTAAGCTAACTACAGCCATCTTTAAAGCACCTTCTCTCGTAGTATTGCCACCGATGAAACCAGTACTGTGGCAGAAAATGCATTGCTCTATTCCTGCCACCTCACTAAGTACTTCATCTCTAACTCCCCACCAATTCTTGTGTAGAGGTTTCCTGAAAATAATGGTATAGTTTATGGAACAGTCACACAGTAATACCCAAATGGAGATTAGCTAAAGCCTACGGACGCGTAGCTTCATAGACATGTATTTGCGTCATATATGCGTCAATGAAGCTATGCGTCTGTCACCGTCTGTGGCCAAACAAATCATTCCTTACTGACCAGCACATTTTTAAAACTTGTCAAACACGGTAACGAAACTTAGTGACTATTACTACAATGAGTACTAATTAATTTTACTGAAATTCAAAACCCACATCAAATGCGTTCTTATCAAAAACCATAGTGCAAGATTAAAGACTATGTTGAACACAGTTAGGCATTGACTACTTCTGCACATGTGGCTTTCCTGTGGTGCTATTCTCTAAGAAACGCAGCACGGCCACAACGACGAACATCCAAATAGGATACATTGAATTAACAATCCAATGTATAGGGCCATTAGGTTGACAATCAAATGTATCCTATTTGGGTGTTCGTTGTTGAGGCAGCGCTGCGTTTTCTTAACCACTGGTAGCTTATTAACTGCATTATTGAGTAACCAAGGTTTACATGTATAATAATGCTTATTTTATTATTAAAAAGCAAAAAATTTCAAAGATTTCGAACACGCCAGCAAGTCGCTAATTATAAACTGAATTAAAAGCATTGAAACTTTATAGTATGTCTATGTCTAATATGATTATGAGGTTATGTGATAGTGATAACCAATGACCACAATTCAATACTACAGTAACTACATATATGTTTTTCATGTGAAGATAATATAATGCAAGATTTTGCAGGCTTCATAAGGTAGGATGTGTTTGTACATTTAAAAATTGTCATCTCTGGTTAATCAAATTAATCGCAAAATCTGTTACTTTACAATAAATCTGTGATAAAATAATAAAAAAATGATCTATTCATAAAATATTAAATGATTGATTTCATACATCACAAGATTTATAAATATCGTAAGCAGTTTGCAATAATATGTTTTATATAAAGTTACTTATTTTTATATTGATTGGCTCCAAGCATGAGCCAATATCTCACCTGATGGTATGCATGGATAGTAGGGTGGTTGGGGATAGAGTATGCTTGCCTTGTTATAACTTAAAGACCCCTAGATTGTAGTTATCAAAAAATACAAAAGTTTGACTTTGAAAACTTTTGGTGGGCTAGGCTAGACAAGAACAGAAAACCGTGAAAAAAGAAAAGGAAGTTATGGTAACTCACCTAGTAACAAAGCTGGTAGGATTGACTGGAACTGCTTGCACTCTCCAGGAGTTTGGCTTATCGTTAAACAGTACATACTTAATTTCATGCCCAATATTCATTTCTTCTTCTAAATCAAACAAGTGTTCTTTCCATGGAAACCTCTCAGTAAATTCGACAATCTGTCCAGATTTGTGAATTTCAAATCTGTTGTCCAATGCAGACCTAACATACTCCCTTGCAGGAAGCCAAACAGAAAT
Organism: Leucania comma; assembly: GCA_958295575.1. NCBI lineage: Eukaryota > Metazoa > Arthropoda > Insecta > Lepidoptera > Noctuidae > Leucania > Leucania comma. The sequence goes on from OY282484.1 coordinate 3,833,541, forward strand.
AAAATAATTGATCGTATATTGAAATTCTTCACTGACAAGTGCCATAGCTTTTTCAAATACTTCATCCAAATTAATAATTTGTTTTGAATTCCATTCTGGGTTTAAACGTGCAACTCTACTGCTTAAATTTGTGCGTATTTTGTACCTTGGTTCTTCAGAAGCTATCGGAACACCATTATCTATAGCATCAATTTCTTCAATGAAGTTTTGGTACACTTTCTTATAAATTACAGTAAGATCTGTTTGGTTAAGAGAAGCTTTTTTAGGGACAAACTGCTTTATGATTTCTTCACCATAGTAAGTGTAGACGAGGCCCGCGGAACTTAATCTAAGGACATCAAATTATTATGATTATGACATAAGTCAGCAAAAACACTTACTAAAATGAATGATAAGAATGCTAAGATACTAGGTTACTTAGCTCATTTTTTAAGTTGTTATTTCTATTGAATTTGTATATTTTAGTCAATACAATAATGAAAAGTAGGGTGTTCACATTTATATCCCTGTTTCCCTTGGTCATGCCATAACTTGAGAACAACATAACCAATTACATGAATTTTCAAAAAATTTAAGAATTTTAGAAGACTATATATCATTCTGTACCTCTACCATGAGTTTTAAGCAAAAGTATTCGTCGCTACTCGATATCGACGCCGTAAATATTTTGTATGGCAAATTTTGCAGCGCCTCTAGCGGTCACTTGCAGAACTAAAATTCGGCGTCGATATCCAGTAGCGACGAATACTATTCCTTAAAACTCATGGTAGAGGTACAGGCATTTGACAGTTTAGTTGATACAGGTCAGTGTATGTCAGCTCCGCTACTATACTGGGGATTACTAATTTAACCTAATCACTTAGTAACAACCTTTTTACCCAACTGTGTCAGAAGAAGGATTATGTTTTTATTGGATAGTAAGCCCATTTCTAATAATTAACCTGTAGCAATAAGAAAGCAATGTCTACTAATTATTTCACAGAATGCTATATAGTTTAGAATGTTGTCACATTGAATTGATTAAAGACAAGTTTGCTTGCAAACGATGATGATCGTAGATCCTATCCTGACAATGCATCTTCCTAGCAATTGATAACAATAATAGGGTAGCCATAATATCATTCAATTTTGACAGTTATTAGATAGAATTTTTTGCGATTTTACATTTAGCAGATAAATAGACCAGGAATTTCCTTCAATTGGAAAGACAGTGTGCTTATAAGTGGTATGCAATAAAAATGTTGGAAATAAGAAAAAAAACACTTACTTAATTTTGAACTTGTCTCCAAGTTCTGGCTTCAATGAGCTCAAGGTTTCATTAAACTCCCTCTGATGATGGTCATATTGTTTCTTCTCATGGTCAAAGACCGCTCCTACATCAACTACAATGTCACATTCGTTCAGCTTTGCTGTATCCCGAGTCCTAACGATGACTGCATCTTTGTATTCAGGTAGCAGCTTGAGCATGTAGCATGCAAGCACTTCATCACAGTGGAAGACACCATCGTGAGTTCCGATCTAAAATAAAAAGCAAATGTTTATGCTAAATAATGTCTTATTTAATTCAGTTGTGTTAGTTAGGTACTTAATGTAACCCGATGATGAGTACAAATAGTTTATATGGAGCACTACCTAATTAATCCATAATCCATAGTCCAATAACCCTTAAGGCAAAATCGGTATTGGTTTTGTGACTCACAAAACTCTATGCAATGACAGCTGGAAATATGCTTTCCTTGCCACAAAAATAGGCAACTCACATGGCATGTATGCATTTTAATATGAGTATGTATGAGACGACCAGTCCGAAATACAAATATGGTATGTAAGCGATTGCCAGTAGGCTTACATCCTGTGGGGCTACCCACAGGATGTAAGCCAACTGGAGACATAGGTTGGCTAATCGGCTTAAACTCGGGGTCCTGGAATGCAAGAAGTGCCATGGTAACAATCCCGCAGCCCTGGCTCATAAACCACAGTACAATACTGCATTAACAGTACAAACAACAGTAAGTATAATAAATTGCAACATGTGTGCTTTATTACGAATCGTGGTGATGTAACAGTAATGGAAACCTATCCAAACAACAGTAAGTATAATAAATTGCAACATGTGTGCTTTATTACGAATCGTGGTGATGTAACAGTAATGGAAACCTATCCAGCGTCGCCAGATTTTTTAATTTTGCCAAGTTGGGATCTTGAAACTTTATTAGTGAAAAAAATGTCCCGCCAAAATCGGGACGTCTTTCAACGCTGAACTTATCCAAAAATTTATAGTTAAAAAGCTGTTTAAATTGCTAGTATAGAAACCAATACTAAACTACTTAAATAATACTATATTTAAATCATCTCCATGACACGTAGCTTTTAATTTTCACAAAGAATACCAGGGACAGTTAAAATAACGGATATTACCTTGTGGCCTAAGAATGTTGAACAGAAACACACAAATCTTTAAATTAAGCAAAAAAATTTAAGGCTTGAAAGGTTAATTGAACGAAATATCAGTAGCAACCACGAGTAGACAAAAAAAAAACCCACCTTCATGTTTCTTGACTGACTGAAGAAACGCCGAGTTACAAAGTTGCTATGCGGTGAATTATAATAAACTATACCACTAATGGTACATAAAACTTTTCTAAACATTTACTCGTATGTATAGCCTAAAAAGCAGCGTGTACTTACAATTTCTCGTACTTCCAAGCGTTTTTATTTTACCACTTCGACACCAACCAATAGCCAAATCGACCAATGACGCGAGGTGACGCAAACTTTGTTGCAAATAAATAGCGCCAAGTGACGTTCGTTATAGGCCCAAGCCAAGTTCATAGAGAATATAGAGATACAGCGGTGTTGCCAATAATTAATTTAACTTTCCTTTTTATTTTTATTACTTTCAGTTTCAAAGGCACTGACCATAGGTAGATATTATTCAAAATACTGCTCTGGCTTATTCGCAAATGATCAGCTGTTGATAATTTTGTAGAGAGAGATTGTTTTTGTTTTCAATTTTTAATTACAATTTAACAGTATTTAAGTTTATTCATTACAAATCTTTTCTCTATAATATATTAGTATCGAACTATAGATAAATAAGGGAAATCCTGAGGTAAAATTTAATAACACAGAATCAAATTAAGTACTTACAAACTTTTTACAATATTTATTAAGTATTTATACTAAACCTATGTACAGACGCCAGCACGTCAATCTACCCTAATCTGTCAAATTTTACCAATCGAACATTAACCTTCCACTATTCTGATAAGGTTGAAAATCTATTTAAGAAATTTGACAGATTCAGGTAGGTTAATGTGCTGGCGTCTGTACACAAAAAATAAACTAAGAATGTAAACTAGACATAACTATGTACAAATATAATACAAAAACACCAAATACACTCAGGCGTCGAAGTACTCCTCCACATCGCTGTCATCCGAAACGTACCCAGAAGACTGGCAGCATTGCTACGTTGAATGGCAATGCTGATTCTTTAGGCAAAAAATGAGCCAGCCCTCTGGTCACGCAAAGTGTCGATCAAGCGCCGTGAAATTTCCTTGAAAAGGATACGCGCACTCGGACCCCATGATTCAAGCGTTTCGACCCCAAACGGCTCAAAACTGTAATTACCAATAAGGTTACAGGATTTGCGCCGTTTGAGGGTCTCAGCAGCCGCAGCGGCAGCGCTGGCACATCCTGCCGAACTAGGAACATGGGATGGCGCAAGGGTGTCGACACAGGTTGCGTTTAGCATTAACAAGCAAACAAAATTAAATTAATTAATCCTACTTTAGATATAAATATTTAATAATCAAAGGCCTTTGTCTCACAGCTGGCGCTGGACAAAGGTTTCCCCTGTACATTGACAATTTTAATATACCAGACGAAATTTTAATTTTGATATATTAATATCTTTCTACATTAAAAATATGCTTATAGAAAAGTAAATAAACATGGTGATATAAAATGTTACGACTACTTCTATTTATTTTACCCGCTAATGGATAGGTCTTAACCACCAATTTTAATGGAAAATTCACTAAGATGGCAACATAGTATAGACAAGGAAACATTTTTTTTTCGTTAGCTTTTTTTGGCACAGCTTCGTTCAGTTATGGTTTTAATAATCGACTAAAAAATAATATCAGATTCTTTATAAGCATATATAGGTTATAAGCATGCAGCAAGGCAAAATAATTGACATAAAAAAATTAAAACCATTGGAATAATGATCAATCGATGGTCGTGTTTCGTCGAAACAGAAAATCCCTGTTGGAAAGCTTTGTTGTAAGAGTTATTACTTTTAAAATATAGATGTCGTTACGAAAACCGGCACAAGTCTCGTTTAAAATAATTGTTACTAAATTAAGTAATAGGTGGCGCTACCAGTTGCAATATAATGGTTATTCTACACATTACTTTCACCGTGGATACAAAAGCACATCTTTATTATTGATTAAAAGCTTTCTTTATACGTCCTTTATTATACATAAAAATAGTCACAATAATTATAATAATAGTAATAATAAAGCTGTTGTTGCGCTGTTGGATCAAGGACCTGGTACAGAAGGCAGTACTCCTCGAAACGGCTCGCATTGTGAGGAGGATCCTGTCTCTGGAGCCCTAACCACCGGTAGCTTGGACCCTGCTCCCGACACCGGCGGACAACAATTTTTTATATTTTTAATTTTTTTTTTTATGTATATATTTGTAATAAGAAATATTTAGAAATATAAAAAAATATGTATTAATAACAAATAAAGGAAGTAATAATAAAAACAAGTTGCTAAAATCATTTACTTTTTTTTTAGTAGGAAATCATCCAATGACTTGTCTTCTCCCGCCCTTGGGCGAAGCGAGAGGGCATGTCAGACTTTTACTTACTAAAACCACACCTGTGTCCTTCAGTTGCCCTTTGCGTTCTAGGACTACGGGTTTCCCCTTCAGAAATTCCCCGCGATCGTAGCTAGTCGGCAACAAGTTGGGACTTCCAACGGTTTGTTGACATTTCTTTGAGGAGCACGATGATTGGGCGCTGTTGACTCCTGGGCTGGGTCCGGTTGATTTCCGGATGGCCGGACGGCGAACTACCCTTTGCTCGATGTCCGCAAGCCCACGTCTATCGCGTTTGGTAGTCGAAGTCAGAATCTCAGCGACTGGGGCGTGAGGACGTCCGTTCCCTCACGCGAGCGGCCTCCTCCTTCGCTAGCATTACTGCTTTGCAGAAGGAGGTGACCGCCTGCCTTTTCTCCTTGCTCCGGACGATACCCTAAACCAGGTCCCGGTCCCAAAGAGGGAACTTACCGCCATAATTGTGACGCACCCAACACTGGATTGCGATAGTCGCTGACGTCATTTCACCATGAGATCTCGCCGGAACTCATGACATCATGCCGGGACTTGTCGCGGCATGATGTCATGAGCGTTTCGCTCCGGCGTTGCATCTCCATGCCCAAATCGTGCATGCGTGCAAGGAGAGTTGCCGCTAGATCCCACGGTGGCAGGTCAGCAAGGAGGCTCACTGCTTTGCGGAAGACTGTGCGGTTTCCCCGCACCAACAGGATGGCCATGACCCTCTGGCAAGCGTTCAGCCTGGCCGGCAGTAGCTTTTGCAGCGACTTGCGTAAGTAATTTACTGCTACATATCGCCAAATCAACTATGGTGTTGTGCTTTTTGCATACATAAGTTGGAGTAAGGTCCAAGCTACCGATGTTTAGGGCTCCAAAGACAGGAATCTCCTCAACATGCGAGTCACATCGAGAAATAGTGCCTTCTGTATCAGGCCTTTGATCCAACGGCGCAACGATAGCGTGGACAAGTGGTCGTCAATGCCTTTGGCAGAATGTGTAAAGTTTTACACGGGGCGGGTTCGGCCAACTGCCCAATATTTGATTTCGGACTGTTGTTGTAAGCGTTCTTATACCGCGATGCAGGATTTTGAATTTTAGTTCCTATGTGGCGACATAGGTGTCACTACGGAATATCATTGTGCTAATCTATTTCCAATACACTTATTTGAAAATCCACTCGCATCCCGTCCGCTTTTGGGCAAGCAATTTACTGTTTTTCGCAATAGTGCAGAAAAGTGCGCATGCTTGCCTCCACCACAATTTCATAACATTTATCTTATCAGGCTGGAGTCACGCGTCTATCCACGATTATTTATGTCTTCGAAAGTGTATTTAAAAACGTCGTTTGATCCACGTGAAAATTTGTCACTGCAGCCCTCGGCTCCATAACACCCTCGCCTATGATTCAGGGGAATGCCGTCTTGGTCGCAATGACAAACTTTCTCCACTTGTATCAAAATATACTATTAATATCACATTATTCGGCTAATTGTCAGTAATGGTACTTTTAGGGATAGGGTTGCCACCCGTACTTTATAATTAAGTATTGTAAGTTATTTCAGTAAATTGTACTCTATACTTTAGGAATATTATAAACTTACTTGAAAATACTTTATTTCGCATGATTTGATTCCTTTTGGGATTTTGCAAAGTTTAGTCGTTCCTAAGTATTTTTCACGACCTCACGACATCCTCACCTTCCGCATGACGCAGGTTCTCACCGGACATGTTCAGTTCGGGAGGTTCCTGCACCGTTTTCGTGTGGAAGAAACGCCTGGGTGTGCCCCGCTTGGGCAGAGCACCATTGTGTCCTTGTGGAGGCGATCGGTTGGATCGATCACACTTGCCCAGTTTTTTAAATATTTATTTAGATAATAATATTTGTGTCATGTTTTAAGTTAACCCAAGTTATGAAGTTCTCCCATACAACCTTTAACAGCCCCTAAATCGTAGTACTTATAAGGGATAGTTTTGAATCTTTTTTATGTTCTTTAGTTATTCTTTCTGCTAAGTTTCAAGTACATAAATTAGCCCAGGGAACAAACCTTTGCATATTTTAATGCAAATTTTACTGCGTCTTTCGGTGCATGGTCGCCTCTCCAGAACCTTTCGGCCCCATCGACCAATGAGAGATTTTTATGTCTTCATTTCTGAAACGATCACGCAAGCGCATACCCCTTTCCATTACAAGATTCGTGCGGAGACGACGCCCGGGTGTCGCCACTGTGCGGACCGCCCGGAGGACACGGTGGAGCACACAGTAGAGGTTTGCCCCGCTTGGGAAGAGCATCGCCGTGTCCTCGTGGGGGCGATCGGGGGCGATCTCTCGCGCCGGGGCTTGGTTCAAGCCATGCTCCGGAGCGAGGAGTGGCAGGCGGTCGCCTCCTTCTGCGAAGCAATAATGCTAGCAAAGGAGGAGGCTGACCTCATCAGGCAACGGCGCACACGCCGCCGCCGCCGCCGGGATTCCGATCCCGATTTTCGGCCACCGTAGGCGCGGGCTCGCGGACGGCGGGCAATGTGTATGTCCGTCCGTCCGGTAACAGACCGGCCCGAGCTCAAGTCATCTACGGCGCGCAGTGTTCCCGCGCGCCTCAAGGAGTTGTCAGCAAACTGTAGGGGCCCAGCAGGGCCGAAGCCTACTGGGGCCAAAGGTTATGTGAAAACGTCACCAAGGGCCCTGGGACAAAGGCAATGAATGGAATAGGGTAGGTTTTTAGTCATTAAGAGTCTGACACTATTTCCCGCCCCACCCAAGGGCGGGATCTGTCATTGGATGTTTAAACCTTTGGAGGTAATGGAACAGAGAGTAAAGTCCCACATACCTCCGTTGAAAAGGGAGGATCCTCCGACCAGACAGGTGTTATGTCTGGTGGGCTTATTGCCCGATAGATGATTTCGGGTTTGTTCTTTATGTTCCAATCGCGCCGCGAATCTTACTTGCGCGATACAGCATTAGTTCATTTGTGACGACATAGATGTCGCTACATACCTACCATAAAAAAAATTACCCCTTTCCATTGCCATAAACTTTCACCATGAGACACTTTGGTATGTTTGACGAGAAGAATCCTCTTTCAACTTTTTTTAGTAGGTATATGCGAAACCTGAATACAGTTTGTTCAGAATCAGTAACTAAATCGAAGCCAATAATTTTTACACTAGTTGGACACCACCGACACTCAGTACAACACACGTTACAGCAGGTTATAGCGGGCATTAGGCGTCAGCGCTCAGCTGAGTGCGGAAGCAAAACTACTTCTCAGTCACCCGGATGGCCCGGTGACGATGTATTTGTAAGGACAACCACATAACAAGCTTGTATCTTTGTAATTTTTCATGATACAGTTGTAAAAATACACAAATAACTTATATAAAAATACTAGACACGTGTTTCGGGTTACGCATAAACTAAAACTAATGTTGTATAGGGTTCATCCATAAATTACGTCACACCAATTTAATAATTTTGCCCCTCCCCCCGTCCTTGTCACAGCTGGTCATTTTTGTGAGACTCCTCCTCCCCTCCCTAGTTTAACGTTTTTTTTTTTTTTTTTTTTTTATGGTAGGTAAAATCATCCAATGACAAATCCCGCCCTTGGGCGGAGCGGGAAGTAGTGTCAGACTCTTACTGACTAAAAACCTACCCCGTTCCTTCGTAGCCTATCGTGCCGGGGTCGAGCATTCCTTTCGGAACTAACCCATGACCCCAGTAGGCTTCGACCCTGCCTGCCTGCAGTTAGCAGGCTGGGCCTCTTCGGTGTGCTGACAGCTCCTTGAGGCGCGCGGGAACAGAACGCGCCGTCGACGACTTGGGCTCGGTCCGGTCGGTTACCGGACGATCGGACAGCGTGCTACCCATTGCACGCCGTCCGTAAGCCCGCGCCTACGGTGGCCGGAAATCGGGATCGGAATCCCGGCGGCGGCTGGGGCGAGCGCCCCGTTGCCTCTGCCTGATGCGGTCGGCCTCCTCCTTTGCTAGCATTACTGCTTCGCAGAAGGAGGCGACCGCCTGCCATCCCTCCTCACTACGGACCATGGCCTGAACCAAGGCCCGGCGAGAGAGATCGCTGCCGCCGATCGCCCCCACGAGGACACGGCGATGCTCCGCCCAGGCGGGGCACACCTCTACAGTGTGCTCCACCGTGTCCTCCGGATGTTCCGCACAGTGGCGACACCCGGGCGAATCCTCCGCACGAATCCGGAACAGGTACTTAGCGAACTTTCCGTGTTCGGTAAGCACCTGCGTCGTGCGGAAGTTGAGAACGCCGTGAGGTCTTTCCAGCCACGCCTCAAGGATGGGCCTTATCGCCCCAATTGTGGCGCGCCCCGAACGAGGTTGCGATAGTCGTTGACGCCATTTCGCCATGAGATCCCGCCGGAGCTCTGTCCGCCATGCCTCGACTTGTCGTGGCAGCGGAATTTCGCCCCGGCGTTGCATCTCCATGCGCTTGTCGTGCATGTGTGCAAGGACTGTTGCCTCCAGATCCCACGGCGGTTGGCCAGCAAGGAGGGTCGCCGCCTCGCGGGAGATCGTTCGGTACCCTCGCACCATGCGTATTGCCATGACCCTCTGGCACGCATTCAGCTGGGCCCTCGGTTGCTGTTGCAACGTCGGTGCCCACACCGGAGCCCCGTAGAGAGCCATGGACCGAACGATTCCCGCGTAGAGCTTCCGGCAGGAGGCGTCTGGTCCCCTGAGGTTGGGCAGGAGCCGCCCGAGAGCAGCCCCAGTCCGATTCAGTTTGGGAGCCAGACGTCGGAAGTGCCCCTAGTTTAACGTCACATATTTTGTTACATTTAGAAGTTATTGAATGAAAAGAGCGGTTCCGAAATCAGTTTTATTTTCTTTTTTTTTTTAATAAAATTAACATCAAACAATTATCAAAGAAAAACGACTAATTAATAAGTCAAAACCTCAAAAACTTATACAACTATATCTGTATAAAGTGGAATTTACTCAGAATATGTAGTTGTATATGTTTTTAAAGTTTTCGTAAAGTAATTTTGAAATGTAACACTTAGATTTTGAAATGTGACATCACGAAATTTAAGACCACTCGACACTCCCCTTGTCACACAATGTCACACTTCGTCGGCCCCCTCCCTCCCCTTAACGTGTGACGTAATTTATGGATGGCCCTATATAGAAGATATAACATAGTCGATTTCCGCATCTGTTCGGTCCGCTACTCCTCCAAAACCATGCATGACATTTTCAGTGATAGAAAGACAACAGAACAATATTGAAAGGCACCTTATTTTATCCACCCTGCTGGGTTATGCAAATGACTTTTCAATACACTTACCTACCCACTCGAAAACTGACTCTTATCGCACTACAATTAGGTTGAATAAGCCATCCTTATCTATGTCACTTTAGTGTTTTTCACACTACGAGTTTTTTTCTTTACTATTTCCTCACGGTTTTAATATTTAATGAAAATTTAATTTGTGTTTATGAACACAAAAACTATAAATAAAATGATTATTTACACAATAACTTGTTATTATCAACAAATTAACAATTATACCTGTGTTCTAAATTCAAAAATATTTGAATTTCTATTTTTTATTTAAAGAACGAACGACGGCGATGACGATGTATGACGGTTTTGATAACTTTGCCTTTCCTTCGGCCTGCAAAGGTTAAGCGCGGAAAAAGTCTATTCAATCTTTCTTTCTTTTTTATCTTTCTTTTTCTATTCTTATCAATTTGTGTTATTTGTGAAAAAAATATTTTGAATTTAAGATTTGAAGAGAATTCTTTAAAAGCCACCGCCGCCAGATATTGTGATTAAACCTGTTGAATACCGTAATTAGAGACACAATAGAAAGACAATAGGTGTGTGGACGCCGGCGTCCTCTCGGGGAATAATGAATTAAGGTAAAAAATACTTGCGATAGCCTGCTGCCACCTTGCCTTGGAAAATTTTCTTCAGTATAAAATGTACAATTACGCGTCTTAATTTTCAGAGAAAGTATTTCTTCGTGAGTGTATTGAAAAACATCATTTGATACACGTGCAAATTTGTCACTGCAGCCTTCGGCTCCATATCAGCCTCGCCTATGGCTCGTGCTAATTCCACCTCGGTCGCAATGACAAACTTTCTGCACTTGTATAAAAATGTACTATTTCTGTTAGTATTCCAGGCAGACGCTTTTTTACAATAGTAAATTATGATACAAGTAGAGAAAATTTGTTATTACGAACGAAGAACCGACGCGCAGGCGAGTGTTATTTTCTGCACTAGTGCGAAAAATAGTAAATTGCGTGCCTAAAAGCGGTTGTGCATTTACAAGTATATTTTACTAGCTTTTGACCGCGGCTTCGCTTCCGTCAAGTGACTACTGATATTCTACTCTACCCTTCCCTTCCCTACTTTACCCCAATTTGCCCTATTCTACCCTAGTTTGCCCTACTCTGCCCTACTCTACCCTACTCTACCCTGTCTATCAACACCCTTTAACACGGGTGGAGGTACCGAGTTGAAATTAAAACCATATACCTACTCAAGTCTGCGGTTCCTTGAAACTGTGAAAAATCAAATTTGCTGGTTAACGAATAAAAAATTTATGGCTGTTACAGACAGCCAGACAGACCGACAGAAAGACAGACTGACAAGGGTTCCGCTTTTACCTTTTGAGGTACAGCACCCTAAAAAGTACAACTTTGTAATTAATTCACTTTTTCGAGTGGCGTCCGGACCCGGCGCCCGTGTGCACCGCACACCCTGCAATATAGGTAAAGCAGGCCCTGCACGCCTCAAGGAGATGTCAGCCAAACCGTAGGGGCCAAGCAAGGTCAACTCCTGGGGCCATGCGAATCCATGGCTTCTTCCCTTCTGAATAGAAAACCTGGGTCCTTGGATCACAAGGCAACGAAGTAACATAGAAGTGGGCTTGAGTCAGTAAAAGTCTGACACGCCCTTCCACTCCGTTCTAGAGCGGGAGAAGTCGTTAGATGATGTCCCGCCTAAAAACAACCCACCCCATCTTGCTAGAGCGTGCCAAAGAAATAAACAGATACTCCAAAAACGTGACCCTCGAGAAATTATCAAATGACTTTTCTTGTTCTGTGAGGAGTGAGAGGGAGTGTCAGGTTTTTACTGGCTTAAACTCACTTGTGTTCCTTCCGTTACCTTTTGCGTTTCATGGCCATGGTCACTCTTTTGAATCCCGCAGCCCTGGCTAACATTGGCTCTAGTCAGTGGGCCCATTCCATTTTGTTGACAACTCATTGAGGCGCTTCGGACACGACTGGGCTAAGCTTCGTAGGATCGCGAACTAAGTACCCATTATACGCAGTCTGTAAACGCAATTGAGGTGTACAATAAAGTTTATATATCTACAAAGTACCTATTTAAAGTTTTTTTTACCTACTAGATGGACATACCTTAAATCATCTTCAATGTAACGAAGTACCATGAATAGAGAGAGATGGAGAAGTCTCCCAAAAGCCGCAACCGACCTACCAAACGAACCATGACCGCGACCACCAGCCAGTAACTACAAATTTAAAATTTTCAGATTTTTTCCTATATTTATGATACGAGACCTAGCTTCATGCCAAATTTCAAAGTTATAGGACAACGTCGCATTGGGCCCGCGTGGTGGATTACGGCCCATTCCTACTCTTAGAGAGGAGGCCTGTGTCCCAGCATTGGGAAAATTAAAAGGCTGATGGTGATGATGGGAATTACTCTATAAATTTTGATGCCCTGGGAGTATCGAAATACACCCCTATTTTTTAATTAGTGCAAAAAAGAATGGGGCTCAATCAGTACCCGTTACTGATCATATTTGTGTAGTCAAAATTACAAAAAACGAAATCCCAAAATTGTCCATGATAATTTGTCATTATTGGTAAATTCATAATTGAACCATCGTTCATAATAACTACTACTAGAAAATACTAAGCGCAGTGTTTTTCCATTTTTATTGACATTTTTTCATTCATAAACAATAACCTGTACAGATTTTCCATAAATTGAGTAAGATTTTGGGATATAAACAAACGTTCATAACTTTGCTGTTTATGAATATTATTTATTGAGACTTTACTTAAATAATAACAAGACCTTTTCTAAAAGCCCTTTAAGTATTTGCACTAATTAAAAAATAGTGGAGTATACGTTTTTTACAACATAAACGACCGTAACTTTTATTCGTTTACTTACAAGTTTAATTTTTTCACAGCTTCAAGGGACCGCAGACTTGCGTATATGGTTTTCATGTCAACTCGATACCTTCTCGCGTTACCGAGCTAAAGGGTCTTGACGGACAGACAGACAGATAGATAGACAGACAGACAGACGGAAAACAAAGTGCTCCTATAGGGGTTCCGTTTTGAGATCATCATAATTATCATCATCAGCTTTTTTTAAATGTTCCCACTGCTGGGACTCAGGCCTCCTCTCTAGGAGAGGGAATGGGCCGTAATCCACCACGCGGGCCCAGTGCGGGTTGGTGGATACGGAACTTAAAATACGCGCTAAGTTCACTACCTCAAAGGCGGCTTAAAGTGAGCATGTTACTCGTATGACGATTACCTCTTTCAACTTTTTGAATCATTATATCTCAGAAACGGTGGCTCTTAGGAAAAAAAGTATTTAGACATTTTTGTAGATAATTATGTAATATTCAAAAATTTTTGTCTAGGCTATTTTATGCTATAATAAATATAAATAAATATGGTAAGTTTTAACCCCGCTGGGCCTCTACAGGTTTAATGGCATCTCCTTGAGGCGCACGTGGAACACTATGCGCCGACGACTCGTACTCGGTCCGGACGGCGAGTTACCCATTGATTGCCGCTCACGCCTACGGTGGCCGGAAATCGGGGTCGGGACCCGCGGCGGTGGCTGGGGTCTAAGGGCCGCGAGGAATAAAAGTGATAAATATAATTAGGTTTAAAAGTGACAATAACTGCTATCAAGATCCCGTGGACTGTCGATCCGGTACAGGAAACACTATCGATTTGTAAAGATAAAATTAAAAAATAAAGTAGGTACTTTTTTTCTCTTAAAACTCGAATTAATATACCCATGTATGAAATTAATTTCTTTAAGTAAACTCGCCCAGCTGACGTTTATTTAAAGAAATTAATTTCGTACGTGCGTAAATTAATTATAGTTTAAAAAAGTACTTTATATTTTGTACATGAAGTACCGAATCGACCCTCCACGGGATTAAAACGATCAAAATTTAACGGTGTATAAATAGTATGTTTAATTACCGTTGTTTTAGTTTTGATTCCCTTGTCATCGTCTGTTGAATCTTAACTACTATTTGATAAATGTGTTTTTTTTTATGGTAGGTAAAATCTTCCAATGACAAATCCCGCCCTTGGGCGGAGCGGGAAATAGTGTCAGACTCTTACTGACTAAAAACCTAACCCGTTCCTTCGTTGCCTATCGTGCTGGGGCTGAGCCTTCCTCTCAGAAAATGGCCCTTGACCCCAGCAGGCTTCGACTCTGCCTGCCTGCAGCTAGCAGGCTGGGCCTCTACGGTTTGCTGACAGCTCCTTGAGGCGCGCGGAAACAGTACGCGCCGTCGATGTTCATAATTTAGTCAAAAATCATAATAAAGTATAATTTGTAAAAAAAGGGAATTAAAATTATTCATCAGGGGAATAAACTAAATATAATTCCCATCTCACGATTCATGTCAAAGACTAAACTCATGACCAACAGCATTAAAGGAGCCTGTACATTGAGGGTGAGGAGATCAGGAGATTGCATATGTCCAGAATCTATCTTGGCCAAATAGTCTCCTTTCAGGCGCGACAAGATAAAGGCGTTGCTCGACGCACTGAGAGTGCCTGGAGAAGCTTTTGTTCAATGAAAGTTCTTCTCGAAGGAGATCTCCCGCTATACTTGAAACAGAAAATTATGGACATGTGCAATCTCCCTATACTTACGTACGGAGCACAAGCCTGTACCTCTACCATGAGTTATAAGCAATAGTATTCGTCGCTACTCGATATCGACGCCGTAAATATTTTGTATAGCAAATTTTGGTTCTGCAAGTGACCGCTAGAGGCGCTGCAAAATTTGCCATACAAAATATTTACGGCGTCGATATCGAGTAGCGACGAATACTATTGCTTAAAACTCATGGTAGAGGAACTGGTCTTTAACACTTCAACAGAGGTCCAGGCTCGAGGTTTGTCAACGAGCCCTGGAGTGCATTATCCTGAGTGTTCGAAATTCCGACCGCGTAAGGAACACAATGCTGCACGCTAAAGCTAAAAAATGCTCTCAATTAAATTTACAAATACTAAGAATAACAAATGTTACCCGAAAAGCTGCTATTAAAGTGGGATTGGGCCGGACATGTCTTATTGCGTCCCATTAAACACAAGGCGACATCGCAGCACACCAAGGCGAAGATGGAGAGATCAGCTGGATAACTACCGGAGTGACAGCTCCGCAATGGCCGAGGACAGACGTCTGTGAAAAAAGGAGTGGGAGGCCTTCGCCCAGCAGTAGGACATAATGGGCTATCTACCTAATATATTTTTAATTTATTAGTCAATCTGTTTTAACTTAATTTTAAGCTTTTGATTTTAACTGTTAGGGGCCATTCAAGTATTACTTAAGCACTACAGGGGGGTGGTCTTTGCTTTGCTTATTTTTGATGACATGGGGGATGAAGGAGTCTGAATGGTGATTACGTCAGCAGTTTTTTTTTTAAGAGAACAATCTCGATGTTCCAAATTACATGAAAATGATTAGTCAGACACATATCACTGAGCAATGTTTACGTAAGCATTTGGGGGGTGGGTTATTACACATTATCTCCCGCCCCACCCAAGGGCGGGATTTGTCATTTGATAATTTTACGTACCATAAAAAAAAATTTGCTTACTTTTGCTGACGAGGGGGAGCGTTAGCATTTGTGAAAAATCTGCTTCCGTAATACTTGAACGGCCCCTTATGTTGTGATATAATTTTATTTATTATCTAGCTTCTACCAGCGGCTCTGCTGCAGGCAAGTGGGTTTCTCTATGCAAAATTTGGGAGACCCGTTTCATACTTTTGGAGCGCACCAGGGCCATGGAACCAAGGCAACGCAGGAAAGGGATGAGTTTTTTAGTCAGTAAAAGTCTGAAACTATCTCTCGCTCCGCCCAAGGGCGAGAGTTGTCATTGGAGGGTAAATTGTTGGAAAATTCGCTCTTAGTGCTCGCTTATGTCATAAAAAAAAAACTTTGTGCAAAATTTTACGCTCCAAGCCCCAGTAGTTTCGGGTTTTGCGTTGATATGTCAGTCAGTCAGTATCTCCTATCATCATCATCATCATCAGCCGTTTAATGTTCCCACTGCTGGGACTCAGGCCTCCTCTCTAGGAGAGGGAATGGGCCGTAATCCACCACGAGGGCCCAGTGCGGGTTGGTTGATGTCACGTGTCTTCGAATTTTTGGTTCTAGGACATGCCGGTTTCCTCACGATGTTTTCCTTCACCGTTTTGAGAGCAGTGGTGATGAAATAAATTACACAAAGTAATGCGCCAGGCTGGGTTTGACCCCGCGACCTACGACTCGTAAGTCGGGGCCGTTACCACTCGGCCACCACTGCTCCCAAGTATCTCCTATAGTTTATTTATTGTTATCCGTAATTTTTAAGTATAATTAAGAATAATTAACACTAGCACTAGTTTATGTCAGTAAAAAAAAAACAATATTATGTAAAACCTAAAAAGTACATGTGGTGTTTGCCTATACTTAATTAAATTTTCTTGCTACACAAATCAATGAAGTTCCAAAGTAATATACAATGTCCGCTATGATGGTTCAACTTGTGTGACGAGGATCAGGCTCTGCGGAACCATAGCAAATGGTTGGACTTATTTACCGCGTACTATACAAACATACAAATGTTGCAAGTTATATAGAAGCTTGTAAAAATTTGCCGTTTAGTAAAAAGTGCACGACCATCATTTCTCTAGCTTTTTCTTGTTTTCAATTTGTGGTTACGTCACAAAAAAATACTTTTTCGATTCGAATAAAACTCGAGAATCAATTCGGGAATTAGTTGGGCTGGAACCCAGTGTGCGATTCCGACTCGCACTTGACCAGTTTTTTAAAGTACCAAATACATTTTGTCCATATTAGCACTAACCAATGGATTTCACTAATGCATTAATATGATTGATTTTGGAGAGTGCGCGGGAATTGCATGGCTTGGTTCCGCCATCTACTTATTTCATTTCTACCATCGGACAACCCGACGTACGGCGATGTAGTACATTGCTGAAACCTCCACGGTCCGGACTAACCGTTTCGCCTCGTCGTTTATACTGCGTACATCGAAATACTGGAACAATTTGCCTGCCGCGGTCTTCCGTTCAATTTAATTTAGGTTTCTTCAAGGCTAGAGTGAATAGGCTCTTAATAAACTTGTGCGCCTCATCATCAATTATTGCTTCACTCACAGGCTTCACTGCTCACCGGAATCGCAGTTGTACGGTTTACGTACATGGTAAAATAATTAAATTAGTTAAATTAGCCGAATGTAAGCTTATGTCCGTGCACTTTGAACGCGACCTACGTTCGGGGATGCATTGACATAGGCAGAGCCACAATTGCATGCATATATGTAAAGTATTTTTACTTTAGTGTTCAATTAGACGTGGTTTGAGTCGGACTACTTGCATTTTTATTTTGACTCTTCCCGTTAGGCACTCAGTGACATTTTGCATCTATTACACTTACATTTACATTGCATTGACATCATACTTATGTTGGGATTGCACCCTACATAGTTTTTTGGTCCTTCGAAACCTTTGCAAGTATAATACAGTCCGATACATCGGTCGTTCGTCGCGCGGGGTCTGTGTCGTGTCGCGTTATACCGTACCACGAGTGTAGCCGTGCAGGAGCATTCGGGGAGGCAACAGCGATCCAGGTTCCAGAGCGTCATTGACATACAGGGAGAGTTCCTGACTTTCAAGTAAGATCGTTTATTTTTTATCTTACGGCTTTACAATGGAGGGATTAATCGTGCGTCAAGCTGAAATCCTTGAGGAGGTGAAGAAGATCCATTCCAACTTCAAGAAGGACTCAGCGAGCAGAAAGACCGCGGAATATATCCGTAATAGGCTTGAGCGGTTAGATTTACTATGGGAGGAATGTGAAGAGAAGAACCGGGAGCTGAGCGCAGTAGAAGAGAAAGATCATCAATATTTCACCAGCAATATTTATGAGGTCATGAAGAGCTGGTACCACGGAGCGCGTCAGGAGATTGCAGCGTTCGAGGTGAAGACTCTTGCTGGACCCAATAACGCCGGCCATAGTAAGTCAAATGTCGAGTTTGACAAGACCCTGTTCGAGACATTTTCAGGAGCAGAGGGCAAGCTACTCGAGTTACAGCAGTTGCAACAAGCTAACTTTCGTGCATTCACTAGGTTAGTAAATCGAAGCTTAGATGAGGTTAAGGAAAAGTGGGAGATTGAGGATATGCTCAAGACTGTAGAATTTCGGTGGAGTGCAATTGACAAATTACACTTACAAATTGACGGCATATTTGAGGGGAAACCTCATGACTATTATGACGATTTTAGCCGTTATGAAAATGCATTTATAAAGATAAAACGGGCGTTAAACACAAAATTAAACGCCTCTGTACATCAACAACAAACATTACCTAAACTTGACATTCCCACTTTTAACGGCAATTACGCATTATGGCCTACATTTATGGATTTGTACGTAGAAGCGATTCATAACAACACAGCTATTGCAAAAACTCAGAAAATGCAGCATCTAAAGGGTAGACTTCGCGGTGAAGCGGAAAAGCTCGTGCAACATTTACACATTGCACCCGAAAATTATGACACGTGTTGGGAAATTCTGAACCATAGATACAATAATAAATTCTTGCTATTCACTAGGAATTTCCAGGTATTTATGCGTCAACCTAATTTACAAAAACAATCTGCATTCGACCTCAAGCGGTTATATGACACTAGCAACGAAACCATAAACGCGATACACAACTTGGGCGTAGATACTAGCTCTTGGGATCCGGTTCTAGTTTACGTTTTATGCGAAAAACTAGATTCTGAAACGTACTCGGAATATATGCAATCCAGGTCGGACCCACGTGAGATACCCACATTCAACCATTTCATGGATTTCGTGGAAAATAAGTTTATGGCATTAGAACCGCTGCATAGGAAAAAACCAGAAAACGGTGGTAAACCTACATCAAAACCTCAACCTAACACGCCATACCCGTTCAACAAAAATTACAAATCACCAAATGCACAAATTAACAAAAGTTCATCAAACGGATCTCGTAGTTTCCATACATCAAACGCTGGGCAATTTAGCAAGACTAGTTGTCCATTGTGCAATACCAATCACGCGTTATTTCAATGCTCTAAATTCACGGATATGCTAAGTCCGGAAAAAATGGCATTTATAGAGAACAATAAAATATGCAAAAATTGTCTGTATGTGCATACTAAGGGTTACTGTGCGTCACAGAAAAGATGCAGAGACTGCAACGAACAACATAACACGCTATTGCACAACGATATAACGAAGTCAGCGCAAACGCCCTCAGCAACACAGACAGCGCATAAACCGTCGTCATCGACGACAACTAGGTCAAACAAAAACCTGCAAAATAACTTCGCATCAAACAATGATGATGAAATATTGTTACCGACTGCATTGGTACAAGTAGTAACAGCTGGAGGCGACTACATGACATTAAGGGCTTTAGTCGATCAGGGTTCACAAATCACACTGATCACGGAGAATGCAGCTCAAAGACTGGGTATACAGCGTCAACAACTGAACGCGAACATAAGCGGGATTGGCACGGTATCCAACAAGAGCAAAGGAAAGGTCCATCTATCATGCAAGTCCCTACACAATGAATTCTGCTTTACAACGGAAGCAGTAATCATGACACGAGTGGTAAACAATCTGCCTAATGTTACGTTAACAAAGAAACCCTGGTCTCATGTGACAGACATCACACTAGCCGACCCAGAATACAACATCTCTAGACCCATAGACATACTTCTGGATGCACATGTGTTTTCAGAAATACTCATGAATGGCTTAGTCAAAGGGGGTGTTAACGAACCCATGGCACAACAAACCCGGTTAGGGTGGATATTGTCAGGCAACGTCACAAAAACATTTAACTGCAACGTCGTAGTAAATGAAATTACCGACTTGTCAAAATATTGGGAAATAGAAGACATCAGTGGGGATGCATGTAACTCCATGACGTCAGAGGAGCGATACTGTGAGGAGTTCTATTCTGCAACAACTAAAAGATTATGCAACGGCAGATATGAAGTACGTTTACCCATGAAACCTAACTTCCATCAACTGCTGGGAAAATCCAAGCCACGCGCTGTAGCACAGTTCATGCAACTAGAAAAGCGATTAGGCAAGGACGATAAACTTTCGGATAGTTACAGCAAATTTATGCAAGAGTACCTGCAAATGGGACACATGAAGGAGAGCAAACCTGACACAAACACGGCGTGCTATTTACCACATCATGGAGTACTCAAACAGGATTCAGTGACAACCAAACTCAGAGTAGTTTTTAACGCCTCCCAGAAAACTGACACAGGTTACAGCTTGAACGACTTGATGGAGTGCGGTCCTAAGCTTCATCAAGACCTACTGACATTACTGCTTGGATGGCGACTATACAAGTACGTCTTTACTGCAGACTGTGAGAAGATGTACCGTATGATTCTAGTACGGGAAGAAGATCAACACTTGCAGAAGATCGTGTGGAGGGAAGCCAATCAAGATCCCTTAAAAGAGTACCAACTATGCACAGTGACGTATGGTACCAAGGCAGCACCCTTTCTAGCTCTTCGAACTCTAAAACAGATAGCTAACCACGATGCAGAAAAATACCCGTTAGCAGCTGACGTCATCGCTAGCGAGATGTACGTTGACGATGTCTTAAGCGGCAGCAATTCCATTGAACAAGCACAAGAAATTCAAGATCAACTGATCAACATGCTAGGAGGAGCTGGCCTGACACTACGGAAGTGGTCAAGCAATGACCCAACCTTGATTGAAAGATTATCGGCATCAGAGCGTAATCAAACGACAATGCATTTTACAAACGATGGAATCACAAAAGCCCTGGGGGTCCAGTGGAATCCTACTACTGACACATTCTCATTTACAAACAAAATACAATTTGACAATAAAAACCAACTTACAAAAAGGAAACTACTATCTGAGATCTCGAAAATCTTTGACCCACTTGGCTGGCTGACACCTTTGACAGTAAAGGCAAAACTTATGTTTCAAAATGTCTGGTTATCAGGATGCGACTGGGATGAAACGTTACCTGACAGCATACAAGAAGAATGGAAGCAGTTTACTGGCGATTTGCATCACATAGCCCAATATCAAATACCGAGATGGCTGGGAGATACAACTAAACCTTTCCAAATCCATGGGTTCTGCGACGCGTCAGAAAAAGCATACGCGTGTGCTATATACCTGCTGACAACAAATGATAAAAACGAGCCCGTGACTACACTTATCGTTGCAAAGTCAAGGTTATCGCCCGTCAGCAAAAAGTTGATACTTCCACGACTAGAATTATGCGGGGCGCTATTACTATCACGGTTGATGAAAAAGGTTCTCAAAGCCTTTAAATGGGATACCTTACACAAATATACATACGCTTGGACGGATTCCATGATCGTATTAGGCTGGCTGCATGGTGACGTCCACAAATGGAAATCGTTTGTCAGCAACAGAGTACAAGAAGTGCATGACGTAATCCCAAAACAACATTGGAATTATGTTAAATCCGAGGAGAATGCTGCAGACTGTGCATCACGCGGCATCAGTTGTTCCCAACTATTGCAACACGCTTTATGGTGGCAAGGGCCTTGCTGGATGAAGAATTACAGCACCGAACAAACATCTGACAAAATTTCAATTACACCAACGACATGCGAATCAAAACAAAAACAAATGCAAACGTGTGTTGTGAAATGCGAACCATCCTCAATTGTAGTAGAGCTATTAGACAGACACAGCGATATGACTCGGATTACAAGGGTCATAGCCTGGATAAAACGTTTTACAAACAGCTGTTCGAACACCGACACTAATTACACTGCCTATTTGACAACTTCAGAATTACAAAGCGCTGAAAACCTAATCATGAAACAAACACAACTGCACGCCTTCCAGGATGACATTAAGAGATTGAAGGAAAACAAAGGTTTGAAGACGAAAAGTAAACTACTGAGTTTGAATCCGTTTCTTGACAAAGATAACATTCTGCGAGTGGGAGGAAGGTTACAGAACTCAAACTTAAGTGAAGGCACTAAGCATCCCATTCTACTACCACATGACCACAAACTGACAGAACTTTTGATTTGGCAAGCACACAGAAGAACATTACACGGAGGTCCTAAATTAACTCTGACACACTTACGACAAAGAGTTTGGATCATAGGAGGATATCGCGCCGTCAAAAGAGTTCTACACAAATGTGTTACATGTCGCCGATTAAATGCAAAACAAACAAACCAAATTATGGCTGACTTACCAGAGGCGAGAGTGACAGTGTCTCGCCCTTTCACACATACAGGTGTCGACTTTACTGGCCACGTTGAAATCAAGGCAAATAAAGGTCGAGGCGTCAGAACACTGCTAGCATACGTTGCTGTATTTGTTTGTCTAGCAACAAAAGCGGTCCACCTAGAACTGGTATCGGAATTATCAAGTACAGCATTCCTAGCTGCTTTTAAGCGCTTCTGCGCACGCCGAGGCACGCCACGGGACATGTACAGCGACAACGGCACGAATTTCGTAGGCGCAAATCGGATCCTCTTGCAACAATACAAAAGCATAGTGGAGAACATTGACAACTTCTTTTTGGGAAAAATATCAGAGATGGGAGTTACGTGGCACTTCAATGCTCCTGTTTGGCCAAGCGCAGGCGGACTGTGGGAGGCCGCGGTGAAGAGCATGAAATATCACCTCAAACGGGTCATCGGAGATCAACGCCTAACCTATGAAGAATTTACTACTCTATTATGTCAAATTGAAGCGTGTTTGAACTCACGACCATTATGCACCGTTACAGAGAACGTTGAAGAAATCAACTGCCTAACTCCAGGACATTTCTTAACTGGCACTTCACTGATGACAATTCCAGAACCCGACATTGACAATACCTACCATTTAAGCAAGAGATGGCAAACTGTGCAAAAACTTGGCAAGGATTTCTGGAAGAAATGGTCGCAAGAATACCTGCAACAACTACAAGCAAGATTAAAATGGAAACGGCAAAATACTGACCCACAAATAAATGACATTGTATGCATTAAGGATGACAAGTTACCTGCAGGAAGATGGGCCCTAGGTCGAGTAGCAGAGCTACACCCTGGAAAAGATGGCCATACTAGAGTTGTGACGCTACAAACTGCAAAAGGCGAAACAAAACGACCTGTTACAAAGTTGGTACCAATAGTTGAAGCTGAGGAACAACACCAAACTTACACTGACAAACTACCGAAAACGAAACGAAACCGATCCAAAAAGCTTACCTGGAGCAGCTTGATATGTTACACGTTGATGCTGGTTATGACATTAGTAACACCCACTGTCCAGCAAGATATGAAACTGACCCAATTAACGAAAAATCAAACGATATACTTTGACAAGATTGCAGACTTACAAGAAATTAGAGATGAATGGAAAATGGTGTTCTACTATAACATGACAAATTACTGGCGCAATGTGGACACTCTGCAAGGATTCGTATCTCACATAAAGCAAGCTCGTTGCGATGAGTGGTTGATGCAATTTCATGTCCTAATCAACCAACTCGAACAAAGCACAAGTGAACTCAAGTATTACAACGAACTACTGAAATCCCAGCGAGTAATTCAACATAGGTTCAAAAGAGGATTGATCGACGGAGTTGGTTACGTTGCAAACTCGTTGTTTGGAGTTTTGGATCAACATTTTGCAGAAAAATATGAGCAGGATATCAACACCATACAAAATAACGAAAACCACCTGCTACAACTGCTCAAAAACCAGACCAGTATTCTGGAAACTGAAAATAATATTGTACAGCGCAACGAAGAGACAATGGTAAAGCAGTTCAAGTTAATAAATGACCACCTCACCTCTCTGCAAAACAAGACGATTAGAGATAAACTTGAGACGTCAACTGCATTCTACATAGTTACATCGGCCATAGCTGCAGAAAGAATGGCTCAAAACTTGAAAGACGTCCAGGAGTCTCTTATCAATACCCTGACAGATATGTACCAAGGCCATATGGATGTCCACCTATTATCGCCAACCCAAATGCAAAGCGAATTAGATAGAATAGCTCGACTACTACCTCGCGACGCTACGCTACCGGAAGTTCGAAACGACGTAAGAGACATCTACAAGCTGTTCAGAATTCATGCACGCATAACACAGAACTACTTATTGATGGAAATAAAAGTACCGATCTTGAGTGATGCCCTATATGAGCTTAACAGACTAATCAGTATTCCCCAACGCATTGACACCAATCGGGTACTGTACGTTATTCCTAACTCTGCATTAATAGCATTCAACGTTAACCAATACTCATTCATCCCGTTAGAACAACATGACATCCATGAATGCCAAAAATTACATGATCAAATTCTAATGTGCAAAATTAACCAACCTATATACAACACCGGCGTTCGACACAAATCTATTTGCGATGTACAGCTGATTCGAGACAACGAGAAACACAACGTTTATTGCCATACGGAAATAAAAATATGCACCGACAAATTGGTTAAATTACATAAACAAAACACCTGGTTTTATTATTGTTGTGACACGTGCCAAGTACAATTAGTGTGCGGTACTCAAATGACATCGGAGACGTTACGTCACTCGGGTCTCGTAACACTAAAACAAGGATGCAACTTGCAAGGCGATTCATTTACACTACATGCATATATGGAACACAGAAGTGACATTTTAGTCAAGGAACCATACGCGATGATTATGCCCACTATTTCTCCAATCAACAATATTATCAACACCTCGTTCCGTAACTCATCATTACACCTGGAAACGCACGAAGAGACGTTTAAGAAGATTGACTCACAACTACAGTCAATCCAAGAACAGACAAACCTTAAAGCCTTATCCTCTAGCGACGTTCATCACTACATTGCAATCTATGTGGTCGCTGTGATTAGCATTGCGCTGTTTGCAACATCGATGTACTTTTGGCGAAGAATGGCAACCCAAAGACAGGGGGAGGGTCCGCAAGTAGCGAGAAGCAGAAGGCAAGAAGAAGGAGACAGTGACATCGAGGACGGGTACAGCAAGATCGACAAACGGGACTTAAAGCCAAATGTGTTGAGTGCCAACCCTACCTCAAGTGAAGTGAAATTTGACACTGATAGACACAGTGATGTGTGCTAAGTTATTATTTAAATAGTGATTAGTGACAATTTATTGTATTTTAAATTTAAGTAACATTGTTTATAATAGTCGTAATCAATTTATATTTTATAATTTTTTACATTTTATGGTTTACATGTCTATATCTTGTTATCTTAAGGTTTGTTGTTGTTTGTATACTTTGCAATTATTATTTTATTTACTTGTTTTCTTGTTTGTAGTGGCAATATGTACGGTTTACGTACATGGTAAAATAATTAAATTAGTTAAATTAGCCGAATGTAAGCTTATGTCCGTGCACTTTGAACGCGACCTACGTTCGGGGATGCATTGACATAGGCAGAGCCACAATTGCATGCATATATGTAAAGTATTTTTACTTTAGTGTTCAATTAGACGTGGTTTGAGTCGGACTACTTGCATTTTTATTTTGACTCTTCCCGTTAGGCACTCAGTGACATTTTGCATCTATTACACTTACATTTACATTGCATTGACATCATACTTATGTTGGGATTGCACCCTACAGCAGTCAAGCACTAGTTTATATCAATTAAAAAAAATATTCTCTATTGATATATGAAGGGATATCCTGTTGGAAATATCTTCATAATTTATTTTTTATCTCTAGGTTAAGAAGTCAGACATTTTTCACACTAACACAATATTAACATGTGGTCATTATTCTCGTGATCAACGCGCTTGAAATGCTAATTGATAAAATATACTTAGTATAAAAATATCATTATATTCATTGACCCATGCAAAAAGTAGGTAAGTCATAAAATAATTATTTTATATAAATACAATTTCTTGCGGTTTGATAAATATTATTAAGTGCATACATAGATAACTGGTTTGTTTGATCGATCTTTGTTAATTAATATGTTGAATTCAGGACGAAAATCTCTTTACAACTTTGTCATTGATGATGCATCGCTTCCCCGAACTATACGTGTCGCCATGTTCCATTATACTACATGGCCAAAACACGAGGTCCACGTTTTTTTTATGACTGTACATTCGTATACCAGTTTTCGTGGCTGACGGTACCGCCAGCACGTTAGGCTGAGCTTTTTTGAAGACGTAAACTGTATCGGGCCGCGGAGTCCAGATAGCAGTTGAGCGCGAGGCCTCAGTATCGCGCGAGTTGCCGCCCGCGCCGGTCACGTTATGCCGCTCGACGAAGTCGGCCGAGCGCTCCCGAACACGCTCACGAAAAATCGCAGCCGGTAATTGACCAACATGTGATCGGCAAACACAAAATACCATAGAGTAATAACCTCAAAGTATCACCAAAAACTTTCCGCGGCTTTCACTTTTTGAGGTTAGGATTTTTCCGGTTAACGTTTTTCCGAACAACTTCGTGCGTTCGAAAACCTTAGTTTCGCGATTTGGCAGCCGGTCCGGCGTTTTGCAATTGCATAACAATGCAGCGAAGGCCGGACCGCGTGGAAAAGTTGATTTTATCATTTCGCACAGGTGAAAATTAGTGTTGAGTGCCTAGGTGGTCTGTTTCCACGCGATGTGCGTACGTGATCGCTGATTTGGGACGATTTCAGAGTAACGACTTGTGCGCTGGCTCGCCTGTTACAAAACGCTCGAGGCGAGCAGTTTGTTACCGAAAAAAGAAAAACTTTTTTCTCATCTGACGACAGTTATCTGCTAATTGCTTGACAAAATCTCTTTTGGCACAGAGGCGCGCTGTAAGTTTGCGCCTGAACATACATTGCATGGCGCGGCGCACCAATTTATTTGAGTAAACATTTGCTGACTTCTACGTTTTATCGCGTCCTTTATCGATTCTTTTAATTTTCTTATTGACAGTGTGCGGTTATTTTTAATATGTTTTGTTTTTTCCCGCGTGACGTTACTGGCGTTTTTATTACTCTATGATATTTTAGTGCCGAAATTACAAAAGTGTATTTTTAAGTAGTTCATGTGTTAGCTAATAATGTGCGTGATTTTCAGTTCGCAGAGAAACGTCGGTGGGAAATATTACTAGTATCAATTACCTTCCCTGTGTGATGTCTATTTGCACCAATAATACGAGTGTTGAGTTATTCGAGTTAGAGTTACAATAACCACAAGTGAACACGATCTCTTCGGAAACTGTACGAAAGTGACACGACGTTGGGAAACTCACGCGGTTTTGAAAAACATTCATTTGTGTGAACTAACGTATTTCGAAAGTGTGACTTCGGTTTCAGGAGAAAAATTCAGTGTAACAGTTTATCGTTTGAATAATTTTGAATGTGCAACATCTGTCCTCGGCAGTGTCTATAGACATTTATACAGGTGAGTTTCGTTTCTTTACTTATTTCAAAGTTCATATTTACTTTGTAGTGAAATTGTTATTTTATGACTTGTACTGTTTTCAAATTTGGAACTCGCTCAAAAAGAGAACATTAAAATATAAAATAATCAGATTCAAAATTTTAGCGGTTCGTTAAGTTTTAAAAGTGAGCTCCGAAAAACTGCAGTAAGTCGTAAAATAGATATTTTGAGAAAAAAGTGTGAATGAAGGGCTGGAGAAAGTGAGTGGAGTTTCTGAGTGCATCAGTCGTCGCACTTTATAATATTAATCTGTTTGTATTTATAGTCGGTGCATAGCTTATAGACGATGTTGTATCATCAACTAGCGCTAAAAGGTAGGCGTTATTTTAGAAATAGTCCACTACTGGCACTACGGGGCAGACATTTCAGAGCAAATCTAATGACACGTGTTCATATGAATACACATTCTATTTCGTATCATTATGCAGGGTTACGTAGAATTTGGCAAACAGAAATTGCAAAGAATAAAAATACAAAGAATAATAAAAATATTTTTTTATTATTTTTTGCAAACAATATAACGAGGATAAATTATTTTCCAATAGAATATTGTCCTACTTTAAGCATAGTGGGCTAATCACCATTTAATCTAGAACAAATTATAGGTACTTACTGAAAATAGTCTCTTTCAAAAATGTTAATCGAGGTTCTTAAAAGTGCCAATGTAGTAGTACGAGCTGGAGGTTGAATTTTGCACTGCAGTTCGTGGGTTTAAATTCTAGTAGCAGGTGGATAAAAAAATTGTGAATGATTTTTTTTTTGTTGTAAACCCCAGGAAAGATATTTTTTATAACAAATAAAAAGTTTCATCTACTGTCATATATTTGGTTTTGAAACTGCAATGTACTCGTAGATTATTAACTTAAATTTATTTGTCCATATAAAACTAATAAACACTTTCTGTTTCCGGAGAAGTAATTTCACTTTCGTTTGAAACTTTTTGGTTTGAAAATGTTAGATAAATGTTTTTTTTTAGAATTATAGTACACAAATACGACCTACCGCAATATTGTATATTAGCTGATCATAATTAATCGCAAAATCAAATTGATACACTTGTCCAATCAAAGCTTGAAAGTGTTGACCATCGACACCGAGTTGCTAATGTCGCTAATGTCACTTTTCTGTCAGTTGCATTATGGGAAGTGTGCGTTGGATTTGCATAATTAACTTTCCATCATTGGGTCACCAGACGTACGGCAATGTGCCAACACCAGTATGGTGGACATCCCACCCTCAGACATAAAACCTTTTGGGAACATATTCATTATGTGTATAGCTAAAGAGTGGAATTCCCGGGATGCTAGACTCTGACTTTCCTGCTAGCTACAACCTAAGGGTTTTTTTAGTTAATGGTGAAGAGGTTTGGACGTGCATTCTCTATCGCCGACCATATCATCACTTACTATTATATCACCCATAGTAGTGAAGTGTGTGTTTCTCAATAATAATTTTAAAAAAAGTATCATAGCTGAAGTGTAAACGTAGTACATACTCATGACTCTAGTCATGTTTTATAGTTCCATCACTGTGAGCCTTTTGCCGGTCAACCGGGCACAAAACCAAACTACTACTAAAACTTAATGACACTTTTCCCACCTGGAAGTCAAAATCAGGACTTCATGCTTAGCAGGAGCACTTGCGACCATTGGACCAATAAAGTGACCAATAGAGTGATGACAATAAATATATTTTTATTAGTAACACTACAGATAACTCTTTGTTGTGGGAGCTGGTATGTCTACCAGTTCATGTTCACATATGCATCCGTAGCCCAGCAACATCCAAGTTGTATTTAAATTTTATCTGACCGAGTACATTACGGGTTCGTTAAGGGTAGTCAGAAATCCAGAAATCTGACAACGACAGATGTTACTGTTAAGTAGTTTTTTTGATGGTAGGCAAAATCATCCAATGACAAATTCCGCCCTTGGGTGGACAGGGAAATAGTATCAGACTCTTACAGACTAAAAACCTACCCCGTTCCTTCGTTGCCTATCATACCAGGGCCTAGCCTTCTTTTCAGAAAGCGGCCCTTGGCCCCAGTAGGCTTCGACCCTGCCTGCCTGCTTAATGTTAAGTGGTGCTAATTAACTAAATTGTGGAAGTCAGGTAGGCAAACGTGAAATGCTAGTACTCAGATGCAGTTAAACGGAAGCCGACCCTCTATAGATGACAAAAGAGCAGACAGATAATGTTGAAATATTGGCGACAAATTCAAGAAATTGTCAGAAAAAAAGGAACTTCGTTATGTTGCCCATTAATCGTCTCGTTTAATTTCTGAAGGAAACCGATTACATAATGAGTGTAGTAGGCGTTGGGCCAACGGCCTGTCAAGGCAGATGTCACCTGCGTTCAACGATTGCAGACTTACAGCAAGCGCCATTGAAACCCATCAATTCATACGCTATCGTACTAGACTATGCTCATGTCAATGAACTTTCGTCTATTCATTTGCCGTTTAAAGTTTTTATTTTTTGTAAAACGTATTATCAAGCTGAAGAAGAAAGAAAACTAAAAATTGGTGCCAATGATTGAAAAGTTAAAAGGGAATCATTTGTCTTGGTGTGGCTATGTAAAGAGGAGGGATGAAACGAATTTTACTTAAAGAGTTATGAGTATACGTCTTGATTGATGTGGCGGGAGAGGGAGGCCAAAGGAAAGATGGATGGATTGTGTGAGAAGTGATATGAATGAAACAGGACAGAATGGCAGAAAAAAACGTATTGCGAAGACGCCAAATAAAATGGGACAAGATCAAGAAGATGATGTATTATCAGACTTCTGTGTGTGCAGTAATTGACCTAATAATACGTTATTTTTGATTAGCAAGAGGTTAATCACCCATTGGTTATGTCAGATCCCATGATGCGTTATCCCAGTTAGTGGGATGCTAGAAGGCGCAGCGTTGAAAATCCTTCTACAAGGTGAACCGATGGCATAAATAGGGTGGCAGGAATCTGATGGATTCGAAAAGCGCAACCAGACCGGTCATTGCAGCGACACTTGGGGGAGGCCTATATCCAGCAGTGGTTGTCTTTCAGCTGAAATGATGGTGTTGGTGATGTGATGCCAAATAGGCATGTAAAATACTATATTACAGCTGCGTTTGGTGATATTGAAAGCTAACCTTAACACAGTTGGAAAAATGCTACGCAGAAATCTGTTGAGTTGACTGGCAGCAAATCTAAAATACTATAGCACACTGTCTTGCCAAATTATAGTCAAAACTCGAGAACTCAACTCTATATTCTGACTTTTGTCTATAAAAGTCCGGCTGCTCAAGTTCACGTTTGCCTAAGTCAGGTAAAAAAAAAACTTTATTACGGGCCAAACATGGAATCGCTGATAGTTTTTTTTTTTATAATCTAAAACCAGCTAATGCGGGTTTCTTTTATTACAAGAAAAACATGATCTTATTTTAATAGATTATTTGCAACCACTTAGCATTTATGCATAATTCGTTTGACTAAATAGCTACTTTATTGGTTGCATGCTAATATTTTTTTGAATTTATGTATTTTAGCTAAGTTATATATTAGTAAACAATGTTGCAGATCCAGATTATTAAAGACTAACGATGTGCGAACTGACGTGGGTGGGTTTTATCGACATAGTATCGAAGAAGTGCAGGTTTTTATCGCATCTTCCTGGTTCCGGGTACGGAAAAAAGGTGTTAATAGCAAGCAATCTCGATGACTATAGGTTTTACTAAAAAAAAATTTTTTTTTCTATGAATGTCGACAAACTTTTTACACATCGATAATTATTTATTTTAATCGCATGTGTTTCTTTTTTGTGACATGACATCTTATAAAATTATAGATGTTTTGCAGATGAGTTTATGATATGCATAATTTCTGACATTCAACATTTTACTTCTAATCTGCATATTAAGATAACGCGTATACATAGTGCATGCGAAAATCAAACTTACAAAACGTTGAAAGACTAATACATCCGAGTTTACACACAGTCTGCTACGAAGCAGTTTATACAATACTTCAGTAATAAAAATGACAAATTATGTAAACGCCACAAATGCAATATGTTCATTTGCGAGCGAGACAAAACAGCGTCTGCGACCGTCGGTGAAACAATGACCTCGTAATGAAAATTTTCTTCAGAACTAAAAATAATCGGCCATGATGGGATCTTTTCATAAAGTTTAGAATCGCACGGAATTTTTCGTTTCGTTATCTCTTTTCACGCCTACCGGTATCTGGCACTGATTTGATTACAACGATAAACCGAAGAAAGTATACAATGCACGATAGTGGCCAGATATAAATTACTTATCTTTTGCCCCGTTTCGTGATATCTGTACCGAAAATGTGACGGTAGTCGTTGTTGGGTTTGATTGATTACTTTTATAATGTCTCGCCGAAATTCCGGGATGAACAAAATTGAGATAGAATTTTTTTCTAGATTTTTTGTCAGTGAACGCACTGGGCGACTTGTTGATTCTGTGGCGGTTGAGGAACTCTATTGTTAAAGCGATTCGGCCTTGACCACTTTCTCGTTTGATGTTGGGACAAATTGTACATTATATTTATTTATATTAAGCTGGATACAGTTCAGGGTTTCCGGGGCACGCGCCAACGATGCGACACTGAAATCTGCAAATATTCTGTCTCAAGTGACGTAAAGTACTTGAGCCTAAACTATGCAGTCTTGGTATCTAGATGACATAGGAATTCGTTCTTAGAATATTCAAGAAACCTTGACAATGCAATGTTAGTTTTCAAATGACAATAATACCAAGAGTTCAAACAGACTGGCCTGTAAAGTGAGACTGTTAACTAAGAAGGCAGATGTGACTTGTCTATTATTTTCTGATTAATCTATATTTATGTCCGAAGAAATGTCGAACTTAAGTGGCAAGAACACATGGTCGATGGGGACGAAAGGTTCTAGAATGGCGACCACGTACTGGAAGACGCAGCGTTGGAAGGCCTCCTACAAGGTGGACTGATGATCTGGTCAGGGTCGCCGATAGGTGCAGACGTATACGTCCGGATTCCCGCGATTGGATTGGTCGTTATGGCGACACTTGGGGTAGGCCTATGGTTTTTTTTTATATTTCTATGTTTCACTGAGAGTGGGAGAAGTCACTTGACAATTTTTTTTCCAAGAACAAAACCAAGGGGAAAGGGGGAGCTCTCAGTCGAGATGGGGGGCTGCACGTTGACATGGCGGATGGTACTATACGTTATTTGCAGATAGTAATGAATGGAAACCTATCTATGAGCTCCGTATCAGTCAGTAGTAAGTCAATAGAAGAGATATGGGTCAGTGATGTCCTAGACTAGTTATCTTATACAGAAAACAGCCACATATATTTTGTTTATATTAACAACATAATATTTATATATTCTTTTCTTAATTAGTAAGTAATTTATTTATTAACCAAATTAAATCATGTTATGCACAAAATATAGTGTCATAAATTATTATTTTACAATTAGACAAATAAATAAAATGTCAAAAGTCAATAAATAACTATTTTTATATTAGATTCAAATTAACAAGACTTTTTCCTAACATCGCCTATCAACGATAAAAAAAGGTTTAATATATATATGTTTTTTATATATATTGTAAGTTGCGTAGCGACTAAAAATAAAAATCACTTCGCTTTTAGTAGTCAACGCATAGTAGTATAATACGCAATAAAAAACAAACGACTACTAAAAAAACAACAACATTATATTTCTTTTTCACGTCAAAAATGTACATTTGCATATGCTTAATGTCATTATGCGGAATTTTACTGGCCCGAAGATCTGCAGCACGGAAAATAAAATTCAGTCGTTATAAAGAGATTGATACACACAACACGACACGGTATCTTCCCGAGGTTGTATAGTTAATGTGTGAGAACCATCGTCCGATCGCTATTAATACGCTATTCGGTTATTTTAACAAACAAATAGACAGTTTTAAAATCAATAACGTTAGACGAAAAGTCAATTAACCTTAATTTTGGGAAGGCCGCTAAAATGACGCTGAGTTCTGGCGAGCAATTGAATAAAAATATAGACTGTAATAAAGAGGAAAGATTTGTACCTAATTTTTCTACTCTATTTTTTGTTAAAGTCAAGTAGAGCCGATGTCGATAATTCTCCTAATGTCTAAAGTAAATTGGAAAAGTAAAAGTGTGCATAATTGTAATCAATATCAAAAAATGAAAAGGGACGGTAACTGTAGACCAAAAATCTTCGATTGATACAGCTGAACTTAATGGGTTACTATTGGACTGAAACAAACAAAAAATAAAAATACATAAATATTATATTTGTTTGTAATGTATGGACTCAAAACTGCGGGACTAATTTAAAAAAATATTTTAGCGGTAGTATGTACCATATATATATGTTTACGCTCAGCTCTATTTTGGGGTCTCAATCAAAATGGGGGCTGCGCGTAACCATAGCAAATGGATCAACTTATTTGCCGCGTACTACGTATATGCTTCTTCATCACTATTCATAGGCTATATATTTTTTACTTTCACGCGGGCAAGGCACGGCCAGAAGTTAGTCTCATATATAAGTGTCTATAAGTTTGTTAAAATAACTGAATGTTATAGTTATGACGATTGAACCATGGTTTTAGTGGTTGCACGTGGTCGTTAATTTGGTGGGCCCCGAGAATAGCGTTTAACTTCACCATTTAAGTTCGAGAGAACTAGTTGTCGTTGCAAAAGTGTCAAATACCTTACAGCGTCACTGAAAATCGTAAAATAGCTTCCGAGTTCATGGATCTCATTAGTACGTCATCAAAAGTACCCATTTGCGTAGATAACAATAGGTGATTATTATTTTTAAGACCACGTGTTTTTGAAATTTCTGTAGTAATTTTACCTTTATTTTTCATTTCTGTTAACACACACTGTGATTTATCAGAATTTCGCTATAAGCAGAAGGACGGAAGCGTGGACTCGCGTAAATTGAAGGAGTGGAGAAATGCCTTTGTCCAGGAGCAGTACAGAACAGTCATTATCTTCCTGCCCTTTTCCCATGTTATTTGGGGTCGGTGCAACACGTTTTCTTCTTCCATGCTACCCTGTCACCCGTCAGGCTATCACTAACTTCCTTCTCTTTCAACCCTTTTAGTAACATGTGTTTCATGCCTCCTCTTTACATGACCATAACAAGAACAGAACAGTATATTTATAAATTAGTAGTTTTTATCAGCGGCTTTGCTCGAGAGAAAATAGAAAATATGTAGCCTATGTCAAATAGTAATAAAGTAGCATTTTAATTGTGAAAGAATTTAGAAAATCGGTCCTGTAGTTTTTATATTTAGGTATTCATTCCAAAAAATAAATACAAATATCTCCTCTTCATAATATAAGTTTAGGTAAATATAGATTATTTTAACATCTTATCAGACTAGAACAAAATTCAAAACATGGGAAATGAAAATATCTTCGATGACACAAAACACGGTGATACTGTCTAGTCCGTTCGGTTTGAACGAATATAAATTAAAAATAAATTAGATTTATCTAAAAGAGTCACTTTTTCTTCAAACTTGGCATGCAAATGATGGTTAAAATAGATAAAATTGAACACAGTAGAAACACTTTCGCGTCTTTATCTTTATACTTACAACACCAGTAAACATTTTCCTAAGTTTAAAATGGCTTGCGTGGGATTAGCAAGTGATCCTACAATCCTTGTATGTTTTCGTTAAACCAAGCGTCAAGAAAAACATAAGAGATTATCGTAAAAGCATTTACGGCTTTATTCACAAATAAAGACAGGTATTTTATTTTTATTGACAAAGACTAGGACATTTTATATGAAATATGTTTTCTCAAACATAAATTTCCTATTATAAGAGATTGGGATATATATTTGTCGCTAATGGTATATTTTTGTAGACAGTAACAGTTATGGTTGCTACATAAAAATTAAGGACGAAAGGAAACCAAATTTTTTTGTGAATTGAAACGATCGGGTTTATTCCTAGATTATTACTTAAGTGTATTACTTATAACAATATTTCATTCGCCTATCGGCTTCACAGCTGTCCTAAACATCTCTGATATAAAAACAATTAGTTTTTTTAATAAAAATGTAATATTATGTGTAGAAGAGTATAATTATATTATCAGTTATTTTTCATGCGTTTTTTTTTCGATATCATAATACTTACTAACTTAGTAAGTATGCATTTACAGTCACTTACACTCATCATTTCAACCGACAGACATCCACTGTTGGACATAGGCTTCCCCGAAGTGTCGCCGTAATGACCAGTCCCGTGCGTCTTAGATCCATGAGACTCCCACGATGCTCACCAGGTCATCGGTCCACCTTGTGGGAGGTCTTCCAACGCTGCGTCTTCCGGTACGCGGTCGCCACTGCAAAATCATTCGGCCGCCACTGCCATCTTTTCTGCGAGCAATGGCATGCCTACTGCCACTTAAGTTTGGCAATTTTTCGGGCTATATCGGTAACCTTGGTTTTCCTTAAACACTCGCTTCCAAATTATTTTAGTGTTTTATAGTGTTAATAATCTCTGGTGAAAAATAAAAAAGTGGTGTTAATCCAAATGGTTATTATAAAACACATGATAATTATATTCATGAGCACACATACGGTTATATTGGCCATGAATACGTCTCAAGGTTAGCATTTTTCTTCACTATCTTTTAAGGCATTGTTTGCTCCATTTATTGTTATTTTCTGAGTTAATACTTTCCGTATTGTAGAAAAAACTCTTTCCAATATCACTATTTTTTTTACAAGGAATAAATTATTAGTTAGTAAAACAGGGTTCATATAATTCAAAAATGATAAGTCTTCTTTTAAAATAAACCCATTTCTGTTACATCAAAAAAGAACTAATGTTGACAATTTATTAGTTGGGTGATTAATTATTAACCATCTTATAATCCTATTTTTTGCTTATTACTTATAGGCTCACAATCAATTGGTTAACAGATTTCCTCAATCCTAATGTGTATCGATATGTAATAAAGAACTTGCAAAATTGCTGACTATGGGGTCGCTTTTGTACTTGCACCCTTGAAATAGTGAGATTAGATTAAATTTAATTTATCAGTATCCATCACATTTGCATAGAGTTACTAACTTCACCGTAGGCATCGGCTTACGGACGGTGAGCAATGGGTAGCTCGCAGTCCGGCTGTTCAGTAACCGTCCGGACCAAGTTCGAGTCGTCGACCGCGCGTATTGTTCCATGCGCGCCTTAAGGAGATGTCAGTAAAACCCCGGGGTCCTGAAACGAGGACAAAAAAGGAACAGGAGTAGGATTTTGTCAGTAAAAGTCTTACAAGCGCTCCCGCTCCACAAAGATAAGGTAGTAGTCATTAGATGATTTCACACTCAAAATAAATAAATAATAGTTTTACTAACTACCTAGATCGATTGAAAAAAATAAAGAAAAACATTTTTAAACATTTCTTTTTTTTCAATTGGACTCTGAATACGATTCTCACAGCAGCATTTTAGCTGCCAGAAGTTGTAGAATGCGCTCGCGTATCCAAAACTCAAGATAAAAACGTTAGGAAAGTTATACAAACGAGTGTTACTCATATATAAACTTACAACCGACCCAATGAAGGGCTCTAAATACACTGTATAATTTAGTGATTTTTCGGAATTTTCCCTAAGTGACACGTGCTTCACGGTTCAAAGTAGAACAAATTGATTTATTATGCATTCAAACAGATTTATTCCATTTTAATTTGGTTTTTTTTAAATAATTTTGCTATAGAACGTTTGTGTTAAATAGTCATAAAATTATTTTATTTCTATGTAATTTATTCGTTTACTTCTTTGTCGTTAACCGACTCCAAAAAAGGGAGAGGTTCTCAATTCTTCCAAATTTTTATGAATGTTCTCCTAATACTAAGAAAAGTCTAAACCGATTTAGAAAAATATTTTTTTGTTTAAAAGAGAACAATTTCCAGGCAGTCCCCATGGTCATGTAGTCAGGGCCTGAAGATGGGATCCAGGCTAAATCAAGGGAACGGTTGAAATTTTATTAACACGTATTTGTTTTATGTCAAGATGAGTCCTTATTTGTCAGTTTACAATAGTAGGTATCGTAGCTACTGTAACATTGATAAGCCATATTGTAAGTAACTATTAACAAACTGATGATTACGGATCGAATCCACGAATCATTCAATTTACATTAAAAAATTTTTTTTTAAATAATATGTTGAATTGAATGTATAAGCATTTGATTGATTTATTTAAAAAAATATATTTATGAAGCTACTTAATGGCATTTTTCTACAAATTAACACATAGTTACGACCCATTGGAAAAAAACTTGTTCTCGTTCCGTTTTCCCGTCAAAATGTAGTTCAACGAATAAATTCTTGAATAATTTTAGTTTATCAGTTCTAATTTATCTTTTAATATAATTGTATACCTATCATCTAAAATTTAAGATCAAGAAGAAAAACTCAAGAAGAAATAAAAGAAAAAAAGTTAATATTCTAATAAGAAAATATTCAAGATAGTAAAATATTGAAATATAAAAGTTAAAAAAAACCATTAAAGCACTTAAAAAAATTCAACGACTCAAATTGTAAAGTAAAAATGATTAATTTTTTTACAAATATTTAAAATAAATCAGCCTAAAATGCCAATATAAAATAATGTGTCCATTGAATTCATATTGTAATAAAAATTAAAATGATTCACAACATCAAGTGCGGTGCGCGCACGATACATTTTGCCGATAAGCCGAAACATTTTGTGAATTCGGCTTCGCTTTTCGTGAATTTTGCCTTCAGGCGAATAAATTATTTTAAATTTTATTGTTTTACAATTTATTGGAAGACTACTGAGCTTTCGTTGTAAGTTTAAATATTTTTGGCCTTGTCTTTTTCGCAGCTGAAAATTAAATTCACGTTAAAATGACGATGAGGCTATAGATCTAGTTATCGAATTTGCCATTAATTTTTGTCTTATTGGGGGCTAGTCGTTGAACTGCGAATGAAAACCCTAACTTCTCCAAATATTCACTTCAAGGGCCTTGTTTGTATTTTATTGAGACGTTGCAACAAATCTTCTTTGCACACTAAATACATGCGTAAGTCATTAAATGAATGAAAAAAGTTCCAGTCCAAATATTTTAAAAAGTCGAGCACCAACCTGCCGAACCGGCTTCCACATGTTCCGGTTTGCATTTCGCGTAATTCTCGTCACAAGTTGACCCCTAAAATGAGATCTCGTTACCGAAGGCTGACATTTTTTGATTTCATTATTGCATAAGTGTCGTCGAGAACGGTATTTTGTTCGGCAAAATTTTCGATGGTAGTGTTTGAACTGGATTCGATATTCAAAATTCGAATTTATTTTCAATCAGTTATAATTTAGCAAAAAAAAGGCGTTCGATTTTTGATTCGGAGAATCGTACCGTTACCGTAAAATTGCCATTATTTTTGGATCAACTACAATTAGTCGATTTTTTCTGTTTGTTTTGCAAAAATTAGTCGATTTTTTTTTCAGTTTGTTTTGCAAGCAAGTCATTTTGGTACACAAGGTTACTTACAACACCGCTCTCAATCGGCCATCGTGTTTAACTAGTGACAACAGATCACAGTGGCGTGTATTTATAACTGGCTGTAAATAGTGCGTCTGATTGCTCCACTAATCACTATCTCTTTCAATATATCATAGTGGAGATGTATAGCGTCATCGCTCTTTTATCAGGGCTCGTGAGGTTGAGGATAGGCCACTACTTTCATTTTGCTGATTGTTGAATAGTTTTAACAGCACCTTTGGTTTTAGGCTATTTACCTACACATTGAGTTTTACTCTAATACTAAATATTTTATTTCCTTCAATGGTTTTAGCTCTATTAAAGATTTATTTGCATCGTTTGTTGGTTTTATGTACCTAGGTATATACTGGATTTCACTAGCGGCTTCACCCGAAATTATCCCAAGGTATCGTAGTATCCTGGGATTAAAAGTATCCTGTGTCCTA
This sequence comes from Leucania comma, assembly GCA_958295575.1. Lineage (NCBI taxonomy): Eukaryota > Metazoa > Arthropoda > Insecta > Lepidoptera > Noctuidae > Leucania > Leucania comma. The sequence continues at coordinate 3,873,149 of OY282484.1, forward strand.
ATTCAGGACATAGCCTACCTAGTGTACCTAATTTTATCTAAATCCGTTCAGCCGTTTGATCGTGAAGGAATAACAAATATACATACATTTATACAACCTTTCCAATTTATGTATTGTGAATTTGTGATGTTCCTACAACGTTAGCTTGAGGATTTAGATAGATTCAGGTCGACAATTTGCAAAAGCTTATACACGTATTACAGCTAGTGTAAATGAATCAATTCATTGAACATAAAGTCCTGAATTTTAAATATCACCTACCAGTACAACAAATAGACTAAAACTCTCCTTCAAAGGCCCCGCGGTCTGGTTCTACTTCTAAAATCAATTTCATAGACACTAAATCGTAATTAAATTATTTACAACCGAACTTACAACTTGAATTATCCAAAACTTTGGTTAATTTGACGATTAAACTTTAACTAGGAAACCGTATTTTATAACCACTCTAGTGGTAATGCATTTAGATTACGCTACGTTAAGTTGTTGTCGTCATAATTTGGTTTTGACGGTAAGTCGTGTAATAAGAACTCATAAATAAGTCCATATTATGTTATTAATTTTCAACGACCACGGACGTACTTGTTTTGAAGAGTAAGCGATATTTTCAACACTAAAAAAGGTTTTACTGACCTTATAGGTTTATTTTACGAGTTCGAACATAAGTACGATAAAAATATTGATTAAGTAGGACACCTACATAGTTATTTAGACTATCTCGGGATATCCAAATCGCTAATTTCAACGGAATTATAAAGCTAGAACTACATTCGAACGACGCACACGTGTAACACGCCTGATTTGTACGTAGAACGATGTCACGTGGCGTGGATCAAGTGTAGCTCTACAAGTCTAGTTTTCATATAAAATGTATGGAGACCGACGCGCCTAGGTCAGGCGTGTGTGGCACACGTGTGCGCAGTGAAGTGCTACTTTTATCATCTCCCTAGCCTTTTTTCCAAATAGCTTGGGTTATTGGATGTGCCTGTGCTTTACACGAAACGACTGCCTATCAGACCCCTACAATCCGGTTACTGTGCAATACGGTAGTTCTCGTGCAGACATTTTGGTATCTGATTATCTGTAACAACTGTCAAAGATCAACGAATGACAACTGTGACCAACAGCTTTACGTGCTTTCCAAGACAGGGGGTGACAATTAAAATCCGAGATAAACTTAGAAAAGTACATATGACTTGAAAAATTCACGTTGGTACTTGTCAGGTTTCGAACCTGTTACCTCAATCATGCATGAAAGGTAAGTGCCTTAACCAATGAGCCATTACGACACTTCCTTTGAACGAAAATGTGTTTCCGATCATTCAGAAATATAAAATTTCAACTGGTATAAATACAAAACACAAGACGAGATAAAATCGTGTAAACAACAACTATAAAATTAAAACCTACATACGTATTAAGACATAACGCAACGCAAATATGTTTTCTTAGGACCAGTATGCAAACTGTAGAGTGTGTTCTTGTGGAAATTGAAATTCTGATCAACATGAAATGATTTTTTCGTGCTAAAATGTACTCGAGAAATTACTGTGTTTTTTTTTGGGTTCCGCATCTCAAACGAAACAAAACGGAACCCTTATCACTTTGTTTGTCCGTCCCTCTGTCTTTCTGTCTGTCTGTCAAGACCCTTTATCTCAGGAACGCGTGGAGATAGCGAGTTGAAATTATGAATATATTCTCAAATCTGCGGTCACTTGAAGCTGTAAAAAAATCAAATTTCTAAGTTAACGACAAAAAAAAATACAGCAGTTTGTGTCGCACAAAACGTATATTTCGACTCTCTCAAGAAAATAAAAATTCAAAGGCTTCCCGTTGTTCTAAAGCCCTGAAATTAGGCATGAAGCAAGGTCTCATACCACAAGTATAGAAATAAACCTAAAAACAGTAAATTTGTAGTTTCGTCACAAGAAAAGAAATACTTTTTCGATTTGGAAAAATCTTCGAGACTCTATTTAAATAAGTTAGTTTGTACCTACTGGGCCCAAAAACTTTGAGGGAAAAGAAAACCATCGATACGATAAGAAGAAGAAGTTAGTTTGTACGGAACCCTCGGTGTGCGAGTCCGACTCGCACTTGCCCAATTTTGTTTTTCAGAAAAATCATCAAATAGCTCCCACTTTGACAGCTAAGCGAGACTGAATATATAGACTTGCTGACTAAAGCCCACCTGTGTTTCCTCACTAACCCTTTGCGTATCAAGACCATGGTAACTTAAAAGTTCCCATGGCCGTAGCAGTCACTTGCGATGTGCGAAAATCACCCCACCACTCCCGACGCCCAGATCTACTACTGTTGCGGCGCCTAAGGCATGATGTTCCTCAGTTAGTAAATAAAAATATACTTTTGATAATAGGACAGACTAAAAAACTGGTAGTCAGACTAATCAAAAGATTATGTGGAGTTAAAAATTTAAAATCCAAATGATCACAGCCGGGCAATGGTTGGGAGCGAACGAAAATGGCAAACGACCAACTTCTGCGAAGCAGCAATGCTAGCGAAGGAGAAGGCCGCATCCGTGAGGGAACATACATCTCGGAGATGCCCTGGCTATTGGGAGTCGTAGGACGATTTTCGGCTACCGTAGGCGACGAACAATGGATAGCAGAGGATAACAGACTGGCCGTGCAGCAGGGCCGATACCCGCTAGGACCGCGGTAATTTCTGGAACCGGCCGAACTGGTATTTGCACAAATTGTCCTTTCTTTGGTATTGTTCGTCAGGTTATTGAGATCCTTAATAGTCCTCGGTCGAACTACATGAACACTGACTGAACAGGTCCACTCAAATCTGTGGGGTTCTCTCAAAAGACCATTTTAGATACTAATCTGCATAGTGCTCATATGATTTGACCATTACGTTGACGGTGAGGCGCGAAGTTATTAAAAGCCTCAGCCCCCTCTGGTCTGAAAGACACTACCTAAGTTATAATCGGGCGGGATGACCTCAGCAGGCAATTTGTTCCAGTCCTTCGATGTACGCGGTATAAACGACGATGCGAAACGCTTAGTCTGGACCGCACAGGTTTCATCTAAGGTTTGTTAACAATATGCAGGTACTGTGCCAGGCGTTTATCGATGGGATGAATGTATTAGGGAGGAACACTGACCTTTTGACCTCGAAGGTTCCACGTGGCGCCGGCCGGCGAACTCTGACTTCGCACATTCAATCACTGCCAGGTCCTGTATTGCACTACACTGCACTATTGTTGAGTCTTTGAATGGTTGGATCACGAAATAGTCAATTTTCTTGTAATTTCGAGCGGGCGATGTTAGCGGAGCGGACACATTCACAATCGATGCACAAAACACGTCATGTCATTCCATTTCTTGAGGTCGTGCGGGGGAAGGGAAACGGAAGGGATAGGATTGCTAGGCCAAAAAATAAATTACAAAAAACAAAATCGCGGATCATAGCAAATTGGCGCAACCATTCCCCCCGGGTTTGAAGGGTTACCTTCAAAGAAAAGGAAAAAACAAAAGCGAAACTAAACCCTATTACTATATCTAAACTATCAATACTAGGTAGCGAAACAACTTATAACTAACTATGCCACTACTGCTGATTAGGCAGAGGGCAGAGGCGAATAACCGGACGCAGGTACGATCCAGTTGCGGTTTTAACCTTTACGACTCGCGTTATTCCGTTCGAACCCGGAAAAACTTCTTCCACTACACCAAGAGGCCAGTGCAGAGGAGGCGCACTCTCAGTCTTCAGTATCACCACAGTACCGACTGTGACTGGATCTGAAGGAGTGTTCCACTTTTGACGCGACTGCAGCGTATGCAGATAATCTGTCCTCCATCGCTTCCAAAAGGACTGAACTAAGCTATCTAGCAGAGCGTGACGCGGGTGAAGCTGCAGTTTGTCAGTCTCGACATCTAAAGCGGGCAAATATTTAAGAGGAGTCGTCGTCAAGAAGTGAGCCGGCGTCAACGCTAGTGGCTCCGATGGATCACTAGACAAAGTCCGACACAACGGACGCGTATTCATCAACGCCTCTACCTGAGCGAGTACGGTGCTCAACTCCTCGTACGAGAGAATCTGTTCGCCTATGACCCGAAACAGGTGCGACTTAAGGCTTTTAATATTCGCCTCCCAATTGCCACCAAAATGACTAGCCGCTGGCGTATTAAAACACCAATCAATGCGATTCTCAGCTAAGACATGGGCGAATTCACTTTGGTAGTACTTGGAGCGTAAGAATGTATGTAATTCCGAAATATTGCGTCGCGCTCCAACATAATTTGTGCCGTTGTCAGAGTATAAGCGCTTAACGGGACCACGGCGAGATAAAAATCGTTTAAATGCAGACATAAAACCCTGCGTACTCAAATCACTGGTTAACTCTATGTGAACTGCACGAGTTGTCATACAAACGAATAGGCAAATGTATGCCTTTGTGGAACGTATACCACGACCACGGGCAATAGTGACTTTAAACGGTCCAGCATAGTCCGTCCCAGTATGTATGAAAGGTTTCACCGTCTGTACAACACGACAAGAACGATGGTCGGCCATTTCCGGCGCGTTGAAACGCGGGCGGAGCTTAAAGCAGGGCACACATCTGTGCACTCTAGCGCGTATCAAATTGCGAGCGGAAAGTATCCAGTACTTCTGTCGAAGAATGGACATTAATAAATCGGGACCAGCGTGACAATTCACCTTATGGTGATAATCCACCAACAAATCCAAAACGTGATCCTTGCGTGGTAGAACTACTGGATGCATTTGTTCAAACTCTAACTTAGCATTTCGCAGACGGCCACCGACACGAATGAGTCCGTCTTGCAAAAATGGTTTCAAATGTTGAAGTGCGTGACTACAAGGTTTATGTGATTCTAAACTACGAAATTCTAGTGAAAAATAAAATTTCTGCAACTCTCGAAGTACAACTGATTCAGCTCTATCCAAATCAGCTGCGATTATAGAACCACGCGATGGTAATAATCTCAAAAATCTTAGGACGTAAACTACACAGCGTAATAGTCTCGACCAAGACGAGACTCGATTAGACAACAACAAAACAACTGACTCTTCACGCGGAACTGATACTACAAGCGTATGTTTCTTCTCCTCGGGTGGCTCTGAAACAGTAGCGGGGTTAAACGGAGCACTTGGCCACTCGTTAGGAGTGGTATGAAGCCAGGGAGGGCCACAAAACCAAAGCGGATGATTTAAAATCTGCGCAGGAAGCAAACCACGTGAGAGACAATCAGCTGGGTTTTCTGTTCCAGCGACATGGAATATATTTTCCGGTGACAATTCAGCTTGAATCTTAGCCACCCTATTTGCGACAAACGTGCCCCATCGATGGGGTGAAGAGTGGGCCCAACATAGAGCAACGGTTGAGTCTGAAAACGCTACAATTCTCTCTATATTAATGCGAGGACGACAAGTTTTGACTATAGATGTAATCAATTGAACCAACATAAGAATAGCGCAGAGTTCGAGACGAGCAAGAGAGACAACCTTACGAGGAGATACCTTTGATTTTGCGCTAATGAGGAAAACTGAAATGTTATCGCCATTTTGGACCTGAAAGTAAACCACTCCCCCGTAAGCCCTCTCACTGGCGTCTGCGAAACCTACCACATTAACAACAGTGTCTGGTACTATACCAACATGGCGAGGAATCTGTATCTGATCGAGCATTGGAAGCTCTTTCCTATAGCGAGCCCACAACTTAGCAACACTGTCAGGAGCGGTGTCGTCCCAATCACAGTTGGAAAGCCAAAGCTCTTTTATAAGCAGCTTTGCATACAAAACGACAGGAGCTACAAAACCCATTATATCCCATATCCGAGCTACACATGCTAGGATAACGCGTTTGGTACAAGTTGGCGGAGTCGAGCTAATTTTAAGACTGAACATATCAGTTGCGGGTGACCAACTTAAACCAAGGATCTTATGCGAATCACTATCATCGAATTCCTTTACCGAAGTCAACCGGTGTGACGGTGGAATCGACTCTAATGTAGCTTGCGAGTTGCTTGTCCATTTCACCAGATCAAATTGACCGGACTTCATGAGGCTGATTACTTGAGCAGCGGTCTCTATAGCCTCTGCTTCACTAGGTACACTGTACACAAAATCGTCCATGTACAATCCGGTTTCAATAGTGGCCCTTGCTTTCGGGTATGTATCACCCTCGTCAGCGGCCAACTGCTTGATAGTGCGAAGAGCGTGAAAGGGACTAGACTTAAGCCCAAAACAAACACGATTGAATTCGTAAACCTTCAAAGGTTCCTGCGGAGAAAATCTATACAAGAAGCGTTGGAATCTACGGTCACATTCTCTGATTCCAATACTAAGAAACATTTGCCGAATATCAGCAGAGAGCGCAATAGCAAACAAGCGAAAATTTACTATTATTTCAAATAAGTTACCCTGGAGGTTCTGACCACAACACAAGATATCGTTAAGCGATATGCCAGTACTAGTTTTAGCGCTACCATCCATAACCACACGCAGTTTAGTTGTAAGCTTGTCTTCTCTAACAACTTCATGGTGCGGGATGATGTAAAACGGGTAATCACGTGTCTCCTCAGTCTCGGCAGGCGCTGATGAGATATAACCTTTATCTAAATATTCGATCAGCACATCATCATAGGCTTGCTTCAACTTAGGAGACGCCTGCATCTTACGTTCCAAGCATAGAAAGCGTTTTTCTGCGGAGGCACGGGAGCCACCGAGCGAAAAAATATCACCCTTGAAAGGGAGCGCGACAACATAACGACCATCTTTATCACGAGTAGTCGTGCGGGTATAAATCTCCTCAGTGACCTGATCCTCAGGGCTGAGAATAGGCGGGACATTGACCTCTTCAATCTCCCAGAACTTGCGGATGGTAGACTCAAGCGGCGGCTCGACGGTGCAACAGTGCGACACAGTCGAGTAACTATCTAAACAAGCGGGTGCGGAACCAACTATAACAAACCCGAGAACTGTTTCCAGTGCGTGCGGAGCGGGGTACATCGGAAGACCTTGAATTTTACGTGATAACTGGAGATGCGGGAGAATCGAAGCACCGATCAATAGATCGATATCTCCAGGGAAAGCGTAATTTCCGTCGGCTAACTGCAAGTTCTTAAACTCCGTCAGCATGGACGTGTCAACCGGTACCGTGGGCAACCGTTCCGTAATCTTATCTGCGACTAGCGAATCCATTTCAAACGAAATATTACGATTAAAACGTGAACTAAATATTATTTTAATGGAACCGTGAATAGTTGCCTTTAAACCTCCAAAACCTTTCACTTCTGAGCGGGATGACCAATTATTAAAACTAAAACCAAGGCGTTGACAACAATCCCGAGTAATAAAATTACTCTGGGAAGCGCCATCTAGTAGCGCTCGAACGGTGTGCGGTTTGCCAAAGGCATCTACAATGACAACTTGCGCGGTCGCAAGTAAAACGGTAGTGATTTGAGTACCAGCGGCGGAAAGCGAACACAATGTTACGTCGTTTGCACTTGCAGCAGGCCGCGCGTCACAAGCGTCGCGCATCTGCGCAGGCTGCGGCTGCGATGGCAGCTTACTACTCTCAAAATGTAAGAAGGTATGATGTCTAGCTAGACATTTACGACAGCTAACACCACTGTTACATGACGTAACCAGATGTTTGTCACTTAGACAATTAAAACACAAATTATTAGTGCGGACAAACTTGTAACGATCACTAGGCGATAATCTCTGAAATTCCGAACACTTGTACAGCTGTGTATGGCTACCCTTACACAGAGAACAGTCAGGTGTTGAGGCGGTATTAACTAGCGTATGTGCAGTCTTGACTGACTTCGATGACGCGTCTATACGGCGATCGGAACCTGTCCTATTCGTGACTTCATGACGTGCCGACGTGCGCTGCAATACCTTAATATGGTCGCGAATAAAAGATTCTAAATCTTCGAACTTAGGTATTTCGTTACCGCGCTGAGTCGTTTCAAACAGACGAACAGTTTCAGGATCTAATTTCTTTAAACCGATATACAAAAACAAAAAGTCACAGAGGTCATTGACCTTTAGGTTCTTTACTGCACGAACAGATGATGCGAAAATATTTAAAAACTTCTCTAAATTATGATCGTTACAAACGGAAAAACTTTTCAAATCGAATAATTGATCTAAATATGCGGTGGCTACTAATCGCTTATCTTCGTATTTTGTTTTTAAAGTGTTCAAAACTAAAGTGTAATTTTCAGCGTTAAACGTAATTCCAGCACAGACAGCCTTTGCCTTACCGGTCAATTTTTCTACGAGATAATGCAATCTCTCGTGATCTGTCAGCGATGTGTTCCTATGTATTATATTTTCGAAACTATCTATAAATAAATTCCAATTTCGAATGTCACCATTAAATTCAGGTATTTGAATTGGCGGCAATCGTGGGCGTTCGCGAGGAGGGTTGGATAAACCACTCGCGGGGGGGGAGTCTCTAAACTCCTAGCAATACGTTTGATACGACAATACAAGTCATCAAAGGACGACAATGCCTGATAACTCACACAGTAATCAGGATTTAACTCCAACTCTAAAATGTTTATATTATTAATTGTAGATTCAAAATCCGCGCGCAAACTATCTAAAGTTTCCAACGAACACAAGAAAGCATCTCTAATCGCCAGATCCGAGGTTTGCAAAGATTTATCACAAATTGATTGAACACGTGAAAACTGTGAGTCCCTTTTAGCGTATAAAAGCTTTAACTGAACCTTTAAATCAGTACTAACCTTACTGCCCTTAAGAGACATTTTGTTTTGATATATTCACACTATACACTCAAACAAACACTTAACGAATTATTAAGTAAGCGATAATTATCAGATAACAATATGGTAATATTGTAAACAACAAAGTGAACGGCGAACGAACGGAATAACCTGAATCAATGAGTGAATATTACCCAATTTCTCGATTAAATCATTCACGTCGTTCATATGCGTGTATAATCTATGGTTTATCCGTTTCCTACAAATATTCACTCAACAATGAACGGGTATTTTTGAAATGCGTCTACCTACATGCAATTTGTAGGACTTCCGAATGAATTTTGTCAAGAAAAAGAATGCGATCGATATATATCTACGCTGATATTTACGTAGCTAACTATAATTATGCGGTGCGGTTGACGGCGTAGGTACCGTAATTATCAATGGCTCTTTAACTATACGAGCGAAATAACGTTTAGTTGCCTAAATGCCTAGATGCGGGTTTTCTACTATTATATCTAGGTAAACAGGCGCGTTGCGTTTATTCCCTATGGAACAAATACTATATTGCGAAATTACAAGAAAATGATTCACGATCCTGCTCGTAGGACCAAAAGTAAATGGTTGCGCGAATAAGCTGTGGACTGTATGTTTAAAAAGCGATCTAAGGTTTGTTAACAATATGCAGGTACTGTGCCAGGCGTTTATCGATGGGATGAATGTATTAGGGAGGAACACTGACCTTTTGACCTCGAAGGTTCCACGTGGCGCCGGCCGGCGAACTCTGACTTCGCACATTCAATCACTGCCAGGTCCTGTATTGCACTACACTGCACTATTGTTGAGTCTTTGAATGGTTGGATCACGAAATAGTCAATTTTCTTGTAATTTCGAGCGGGCGATGTTAGCGGAGCGGACACATTCACAATCGATGCACAAAACACGTCATGTCATTCCATTTCTTGAGGTCGTGCGGGGGAAGGGAAACGGAAGGGATAGGATTGCTAGGCCAAAAAATAAATTACAAAAAACAAAATCGCGGATCATAGCAAATTGGCGCAACCAAGGACCACACAATTATATCTTCACAAAGATTTCTCTAACTTTCGCAACAAGACAAACTGCTATCGCAAGTTCCTAACTCAATCCAGCAGACAAATGCCTCATTCTCTTACAAGCTCGAACATTATTTATAGGCAACAATACTAAACGTGGCAAGTGAAGTTGTCTCCAAGCATGGACATGTTTCCCATGATCTTTAGTCCTCGATTTGTCCGACAATATCTGAGTAACGGCACCACTAAACACATGCATCTGTCCACTGAAACATTGAATTGAATGGACTTTCTATGGTGCAAGCCATAGGTTATGGGAACAAGTGTAGCCAAGCGTAGACAGCTTTGTAGACAAGGGTATTGAATGGGAAATTTATGGGTTTGCATGTTTTGACCCTGTACGGTAGGAGCTTATTGCGGGAAGCGCCATGCTTGTCCAGTTTGTGCTAAGTGATCATTTTAGCACTATAAACACAACCTGCAATGTAAATATTTTCTTTACCAAATGTAAAACTGTATTTAGTAGTCTTCTCCAAATGTTAACGAGACTGGAAAACTCTTACGAATGTATCTGAAAACAGATTTTAATTGATCCTTGATTATCTATTCTATACTGTAATAATACCTGTTTACCTATGAAATTGCCGTTTTATTTATTATTACAGAAAATACAAAACACAAAGAAACGAATACATACCTAATTTAAAAAAAAGAATAACGTACGGTTTTTAATATAAAGTTTATTTGAACTTACAATTCCAAGTCAAATTAAAGATTACAACAAAGTGTTCAAGTTCTTCAAGACTTGAGGGGATAGGCTAATAAATTAGTGCGCCTCACCACTAACGATGGCATCAAAGCAAAATTTCATCGGTAAAGACTTATTAAACACACAACTAAAAATGCACACACAAATACCCACACACCCACTCCTTATCTACAAAAGTTTGTACAATAATGTGTTTACCAAGCCATAAACCTACTGCAGTGGGTTACTTGCAGGCTGGTGGACCTGGTGGTGAAAAATCTAGAGAGACCTCAAGTTAGCCCATTAGCTAGAACCGACCACTCAGAATCGACTATCCTAGCATCGATTTGTGAGAAGATCCGACCCCAAATAATGGGAATAGGACCAAGAAGAAGAAGAAGCATACTCTAACCTCGACTACACCATTAAAAAAAAAAGAATTGCAGCTCCAGAACGCAAAGAGAAATTGAAGAAAAGGCGGGTTTTACTTAGTATAAGTTTGACACTCTCGTTAGCTCTACGCTCCGTTTGCGGTTGAAGTTTTTTTTTTTTGTTTAAGAAGAAAATCCACAGCGATTCCGACCATTTTCTATTATTTCTGTACTACACACTATATTAGCTTACTGATGAGCTCCCAAATAATCTCAAAGCAACGGTCGTCGGGCTTACGAGGTGTTATTACCACCACGCTTGGCAATGTCTCATAGACAGTAGCATTAAATCTTCTTGCTTACAAAGATTAATGCAGTAAAAGACCTAGTTGGCAAGGCCATACATCGGATAACATTAGGATGTAGCTAATTTCCGGTCTTGTCTCAATAGATTATTGTGTATTTTCCTTATAACATTATGAATCATATGTAAAGGTCCACTGAAATTGGATGTATCAAGAGGATAGATACAAAAAAAATACTGTTTGCACGTATTATTTATTAAATGTACTCCTGATTGCCGCTTTCGGCGGGAAGAAATGCTCCAGAATCCTGGTGGTAGCGGCGGTATCTCGTGTCTGGCCCTGGTACAGGCCGTGATACGGAGCGGGAGGCAAACAGTGTCGGGAGGCGGCCACCTCCTTCTGCCAAGTGAGAGCAAAGCGCAAGCATGAGGCGTAGACCTCACGCCCCGGGCCCGCGATCCTTCACGTCCCGGCCCACGGCTGTGACGTCAGGGCAGGGCCACCGTAAGTGCGGGCTAACGGACAGTGAGCAATCGGTAGCTCGTCGTCTATTAAGGACTAAATCCGGGTCGACGGCACGCTGCGTTCTACGCGCACCCTTAAAGAGATGTCAGGCTAATGCCTACCATTGATTGTTGATCATGTTTTGTTTCATATTGAAGTGTCAGTTCTTTTTTTCTTTTTTACATGAATTCATCAAATGACTCCTTCCGCTCCACCCAGAGCGGGAAAACACTATTTCAATATTATTAAAAAACCTTACTGAAGTGGCCTTGAAGAGTTAATATTATAGGAGCACAATATGAAGCAGATACAAAAGTACCATTCGCAAGCAAACACGCAATATAGTCCCGTTCACATCTTCCGGGGTTTTAAATATACCACTTACCTTAGAGACGCTTGCCGTAGTAAAATAGTATTTCTCTGTTTACGAGAGATAATGAGTAAATACATAAAGTTGTATCACAAGCGCAGCTGTGTACAGTTTGTGTTAGCGGCCGGACGGTATGCGTTCGCCATTATTCAATTGTTATGTAAGGCGACGACCTAAAATCGAATCGGACTGCAAGTGCCGTGGGGCCGTGCGTCTTCAGTGCGAGCGAGTAGCGGGGAAAGAAGAAACTACACAAAATCGAATCGGACTGCAAGTGCCGTGGGGCCGTGCGTCCTCAGTGCGAGCGGGCAGCGGAGAGATCAGCGGGGAAAGAAAAAACTACACAAAATCGAATCGGATTGCAAGTGCCGTGAGTCCTCAGTAATAGCAGACAGCAGAGAAATCAGCGGGGAAAGAAAAACCTATACAAAAGTGAATCGGACTGCAAGTGCCGTGGGGCCGTGCGTCCTCAGTAACAGCGGACAGCGGAGAAATCAGCGGGGAAAGAAAGTATATAAAATAACAACGATAAGGGAACCCAGAAGTCCTGGAAAGCAAGGCAAAAAAAAAATATAGGGGTTAAATCCTTCCTCACCTTCCTCATGAATCACTTATCTACTGGTGAAAACAGCATGAAAATCCGTTCAATAGTTTTTGAATTTATCATGAACAAATAGACTAATGCGGTGAGGGGCATTGTTTTATAATTATACATGTATATGGATTGTTACAAATCGCATTCATTCACGACTTGCCTAATAGATCCGCTAGTACTAGTACCCTAGATAAATAAACCTTGGTGTATTTTTGCTTTGAAGCAATGTGAGCACGTTTTAAAGTACGAATTATCTGCCGCACTAATTAAAAACGCAATAAGGAAAGATTTTTAGAAAATTGAGTTACTCATAGATTTGGATTCCTCGTAATGAGCTCTGTATAGTTATTTAATCCTAAAAAAAACTACTAATAACCTCCTTACTGCACTTTTAATTAGCGCAGTTATGGTTTCAACGTATCAGCTGATTTTCACATATTTGACGTCCACACCAGTGAGTTGTGAATGGATTACCCGTGCTCCTGGAGCCCAAAGACATAGTTGATAGGTGTGGTTTTAGTCAGTAAGAGTCTGACGCCCTCCTGCTCTGCCCTAGAGCGGGAGAAGTAGTGGGATGATTGCCCACCTTAAAAATAAATACTAAAAAGATCTAGGCACCCTTTTTACCGTCACAGAAATTACGTTCGTAAGGAATTTTCTGCGGGATGGTTCGCAAGAGATTCTGCGACCCTGGAATGCAAAGGGCTGCTGAAAGAAAACCTGTAGGTTTTAGTCAGGAAAAGTTTAACACTCCCTTTTAGTTCTGTCCAGAGCTGGAAGAGTTTCGTCCAAGTCGTTGACGGCCCAAATTGTTCTACGCGCGCCTCAAGGAGATATCAGCAAACCAAAGGGGCCAGCAGGTTTAAAGTCTACTGGGGCCATGGGTAATGTGGAAGTGTAACCCGGGGCCCTGAAACGAAGGCAAAGAAGGCACAAGAGTGGGTTTTTAGTCAGCAAAAGTCTGACACTATCCCCTGCTCCGCCCAAGGGTGGGAGATGCCATTGGATGATTTACCCACCTAAAAAATAAAAACTAGCAGTAGCTACGGCGTGTTGTTCATGGAGCGACTGCTTAACAAACCATAGCCCTCTTAAAGGCAACACAATTCTCCTTGGATAGACTAATGGTTAGATTTTCCGGCATCTGAGTAGCTATAACGATCCTATTTCGATCGCCTGTTGGCCTAGTGGTTAGTGGCCCTGACTGCTATGCCGGAGGTCGTGGGTTCGATTCCCACCCAGGACAAAGTTTGTGTGATGAGCACGATCATTTGTCCTGTGTCTGGGTGTTATTTATCTATAATATGTATGTATTTAGAAATATATAAGTATGTTTATTAGCTGTCTGGTACCCATAACACAAGCTCTGCTTAGCTTGGGACTAGACGGTGTTGTGTGATAGTTGTGGAAATATTATATAATTATTATTATATTATAACGACTGTCAAAGTTATGCAGATGACAACAGAGTTTAACACTAAGTTTCATGATAAAATTAACGACTACAGTTTAGTCAAGCGTATGTTTTGCGATAAAAATGGTGCATTGGCGAACATGTAATGTCGAATTTGGTAAAATATTTAGTGCCTAGTTGTTACCTAATATTAGCATTAGTTTATTAAGTAATTTTTTTTTTTTATTTGATAATAAGTCGCATGCACGGAGACCGCTGGGTAAGGGTCGCCACACAGTGGGTACCTCATGGAAGAAAGCGTCGTCGAGGCCGGCCTAGAAAGAGGTGGCGGGATGATCTGGACGCGTACCGCGAGGACTGGTTTGAGACGGCGCGGGAGAAGAAAGTTTGGAAGGACTTATGGGGGGGCATTTGCCCAGCAGTGGGACAGTAAGGGGAAAAAAAAAAACTAGTGCTTGGCCACTCTCATCTACGGTCCGGACTAAGCGTTTCGCTTCGTCGTTTATGCCGCGTACATCGTAGGACTGGAAAAATTTTCGTGCTGCAGTTTTCCCATCCGATTATAATTTAGGTGTCTTCAAAGTTAGAGTTAATAGGCTCTGAATAAACTAGTGTAATCCACCATCAACGATTGCGTTAGGTGGGATCGCAGTCGAACACTAGTTTCTATCATAAAAAAATTGAGTCGTTCAGTTGGCTCTTAACTGACCGCTGCATAAAAGGTTAGAGGATATATTGCCATTATGGAATCACTACATATGATGGATTGGTGATCGTGAGTGGTTTCAGCAGTCAAGAGAATGCCGGCTATTTTCTTGAAGCATTCTACATCAGATTTAAACGTCTTTTGTTTATTCGTATCGCTACATAAACTCACTAGCAATACATTTATTGTGCGTACAGCTAAAGAATGTAATTCCCTGCCGGAGTCTTTAAGTCTTTAGATTACATGAAGAAATTAATTTTGTACGTGTGTAAATTAATTCGAAGTTTAAAAAAAGTACTTTATTTTTAATTTTCTCTTTACAAATCGATAGTATTTCATGTACCGAATCGATCCTCCGCGGGATTAAAACGACTATAATTTAACGGTGTATATTGCCACCTTCAATTAAATCCGAGCAGTTTATCTGTCACGGGTAGATTTATAATGTCAACATTACTTTTTAAATTTAGTGTCCTACACATGTTACTTGTAATAAAACCTTCGTGCAGTAGAATTCTTCTAGACTATGATTTAGGATTTTACGAAACTCCATTTCGAGGGGGTAAACTGACTTCCACGCGGGCGATGCTGCTGACAAAAGCTAGAAATCTATATTATTATCTCACCCAATGGAAATTAATAAGATACGACACAAGGACATTGAGCATCGGCTCCAAATCGTAGAACTTGTATGAACCTAAACTGTTGGCCTAAAAACCTTTCGCTTATCTTTGCAGTGTCTTACGTCACATTATCTAGATATTTCGTTGTTAGTTTAGTAGACCTTATTCACATGTGAGCAGAGAACGGTAGGACATTCCAAACTAGTCAGTAGGGCTGTCAATTAGGTTTTATCTCGTGTGTCAAATAATTAAGCTATACTTCATCTATTTAGGTACCTAACTAAATGTAAACAATCTTCACATATCTTTTATCTAAAAATGTTTACGATGTTTGCAATTAGCTATTTACTTAAACCGATGTTAGGTAATTATCTGAATTTCAAAAATGTCTTTTATACATTTTGTTATTTTTTTTTTATAAAAAGATATATCAAGATAGTTTTCGTTTAGTTAAGTACCTAAACAGATGGAGTATAGATCAATATTGTGAAAATGTAAAGGATATTGACCAACTTTGAACATCAATTTATAGCTATTAAATTATTATTATATTTCTTTTATTAATTGTAAATTACATTCTTAAATATTTTTTTTAACAAAGTTATAATATAAAAAAAACCTTTAAAATATAGAAAATAGTAGCCCACCGGGCGGCATCGGGAACAGGGTCAAAGCTGCTGGTTGTCAGGGCTCTTAAGAGAGCAACCTCCGGACAATACGCGCCGTGTCCAGGAGAGTACTGCCTTCTGAATCAGACCCTTGATCCAACTACCTAACGAGAGCCTCCTCAGATGTTGGTCGAGGCTCTTGGCTATAATATATTATTATAATATTTTATTAGAGTTTGGGCCTGAGATAAATTATTTTACTTTTTTACAATGTTTACTAACATAATATATAATATTCAATTTTAGGTATAACAGATAAGCATTTATTACAGTATTCAGGTTAGCACAAAACTGACTGCTGTTGATATTATGAGTATTTAGAATTTAATTTAAAATAGAGAAATAGAATTTTCAAGTTACCGACACGGTTCAGGCGCTTTTAATTATATTTAAAAAAATAGGTTTGTTGATTTGACGTGCATAATGCAAATATTAGTTTTATCTGTTTTTTTTTTCAAACCTACTGGGATGAATTTGAATGAGCGTTGGTTTAAAGACTAGGATTAATTCTAGGAATATAATGCACTATATGTTCATTCTGAGCAGCACTTCATGGTTCAACTTCAATACATGGCTGGTCCTTGTTTCTTATCGGAGGTACATTTTTGTAGTACTTAATAGATCTCAGACGTAGCACAGTATCCGTGAGATATATCTTGGAAGTATAGCATGATGGTATACTTCCAAGACATACCGTGATACCACGGGAAAAACACTACTATAAACAAAAGCAGCCAGCTCGGCCCTTCTCTCTTTGAGAGGGAATGTACTTTATTATATAAAGTAAAGCCCGTAAGTCGTGGCTATTACTAATAGGCCACTACTGCTCATAAAAACTAGTCGGTACCTTTGTATATTCAAATTATACATAATAAATTTTGCCTTGGACTTCAAAGTCTAATTTCCATTACACATTTTTTCCGTTTTAGTCGCATATCTAAGCTACATAATTTTATCAAGCGTCTGACTGGCGAAGACTTGGAATATTTTGGATTAAAAAGTTCCGGTACTTAGTGAAGTTTTTTATCAAATAACTGTTTGACTTAAACAGGTGTTCTTTGGTGGCTGCGGATCAGATTCAATTGACCTAAATTCCTAATATTACTGTAAAAAGCCAGTTAAGTGATTTTTTGGTTACTGAGCGACGAAACGTTTGAGCATCTCCATGGCAAACACAAAAAAAAAACTTTTATACTTTTTGTCGTTATTTGTAATACTTGTATTTATCTATGTTTGATCAATGAGCTCCTTGAGGTTCTGAATTAAGATACACAATATCTGGCATATGCCTTTTCAGCAAGAACGTTGTAAGCGACATTGGGCGTTTTTTTGCTAGAATAGGTCTTTTCTTCAATAAAAAAATATTTATGAAAATATTGTAATAGCAAGTATTTTATTAGATAGGTATACTTTTTATTGTCCACCATAGAAAATTACAGTAGGAGCTTAAAATTAATAGGGTGTAACAATGGGCGGTCTTATCGCTAGAAGGTATTTTTTACAGACAACGTTTTCATTTGAATAATAAGTTATATTTTTTTTAGAATCTTAAAACAATCTTTTATATTTTTTTTACAACTTTTCCAAATTAAAAAATATGACAGCTGATGAACATAGGCGAACTGAACCCTCAATTGGGTATCGTATAGCAATTTTTTTGGTATTAAATATATATTTAGAGAAATTGTATACGATTACTGCCACATACAGGTTTGCCGACATAGCATGTAGAATCGCCAAACTTAAGTGGCAATGGGCAGAGCACATTGCACGCAGAACAGATGGCCGTTGGGGCCGAGAGGTTCTGGATTGGCGGCCGCGTACCGGAAGACGTAGTGTTGGAAGGGGAGGCCTTCCTAAGGTGAACCTGGTCAGGGTCGCTGGAGTCCGATGGATTGCGAGACGCACAGGACCAGTCATTGTGGCGACGCTTGGGGGAGGCCTTGTCCAACAGTGGACGTCATTTGGCTGAAATGTGATGAATACGAGTAAATAAACACACAACAATAAAACTTAAACTAATATTAAATAATTAAAATATTTTTGGTAAAAATATAATATGGTGTAAAAATCATTGGAATCGATTCAGTTATTGATTTTGAATAGTTCGTTGTTTTTATGCAGGCTTCGCATATACTAAAAATAATGTTGAATAAAGTTGTTTGTTTTAAAATCCGTGCGAGGCTAGGACAGGTCGCTAATAAATAATATATCAGTAGTAACCCTAATCGGGCCCGGCCACTGGCCTGTTTGGCATACGGCAGCCAAACCCGAGCTCCCGCCGAGTCGCCCAGTCAAAAAACGCATAACATTATAACTGTTTGTTGCATTACCTTAGATAATAGAGTAACGGGCGTCGTTTGACGCACTATTTATTATGAAGAGGTGCCTCCACACGTTTATCTCTTTGTTTTACGATTGTTTTTGTGGCTAGTTAAGATTTGAATCGGTAGCGGATTATGAAAGAGCTTTTTGTTACGCGTATGGTGTATTTTTGATAGTTACGTGTTTTGTTTGAGCTTTGATAACAAATGGCAGGTTCTTTTTTAGGGTTTTTTTTATGGTAGGTAAAATCATCCAATGACAAATCCCGCCCTTGAGTGGAGCGGGAAGTAGTTTCAGACTCTTACTGACTAAAAACCTACCCCGTTCCTTCGTTGCCTATAGTGCCGGGGCTGAGCCTTCCTCTCAGAAAACGGCCCTTGACCCCAGCAGGCTTCGACCCTGCATGCCCGTAAAAAAAGTAAAAACGGGACCCTAAGCTATTACTAAAAGTCTACTATTTATCTACCTGTATCTCATGAACCGTGAAAGCTTAATATTGAAATTTTCACAGATGATGTATTTCTGTTGCCGCTGTAAAAAAAAAAAAACTAAAAAAAGCAAAACAGAATTCCTATACAAATAACGTGATATTCTTGCCGTTTTTTGCTACGGACGGTGCACAACCCTATATGCGCGAGTCTGACTCTCTTTTTAGTGTATTTTTACGTAATTTTTAATACTCTTTCTGGTTTATAGTATAGTAAGCTACATAGGAGCACGTTTTTATTTTTAACAAAAACACTTTTTAAGACAGATTATTCTGTTTTTCGTGAATAAACAACAGTTTTTCTTACATTGTACTAATCGAAGACAATAGCCCGAACCGCAGCAGGCACGCTCATAAAACTTCACCGTATGTTTCCAAAAGATTCAACAGTCTAGATTAGAAGAATTGAACATTGAAAATTCAAGGCAATGTCAGGCGTGAACCATAATAATACAATGTAAATCACGATTCGGATACATACAAAATGTTTCATAAATTATTCATCGAAAATTTCAGTTTTGAATACGAATAAATATTCCGTCTGGATTTTGTAATAAAAAAGAAAAACTGTGGTAGACAATAGTTGAATAACTTACGACATTTTGTTTATTGGCACCAAACTTACCCAAGTAGAAGTGGGCAGTGTCCATTACTTGCAGAACAGTTTGTCGTTGTGGCCGAAAGGTCCTGGAATGGCGACTGCGTGTCGGAAGACGCAGCGTTGGAAGGTCTTCCACAACTTGGACCTGACCTTGACCTGATGAAGGTCGAGGGCAACCGATGAATGCGAGAGCCACAGGAACGTTCGTTGTGGTGGCATGTCTTTCAGCCAAAATGATGTTGATGGTAGCCATTTTTTAAGGGTTGGAAATCATCAAAAAATTTCACCAGCTTTGAGTGGAGGTACTGTTACACCCGTATTTATAAAGAAGTATTTACTTGTTACTAAGTAAAATCTTATTAAGTCATTACTTGATGTTTGAAATCTGCATTCAAAATTCAAATTTTTCTTAACTATAGAATACAAATAGTAGTTACTTTTACTCGAGTATTTAGTTGTACTTGTTTATAAATACGGGTGTTAGATTTCAGTCACTAACTTTACATATAAAGCTACTCTATCATCAGGGCTGTGAGTTTAGTCAACTAAAACAGTTAGCCTATAGCCTTATATGCTAACTACCTTCTGTCAGCTTCTTCGCCCGCGTAAAATTTGGTTTCTCCATACAAACTTTCAACCTCCGTTTAACCTTCTTAGGGGTAGAGTTTTCGTAAAATCCGTTCATAGCGGATGTCTTCTCCCTATAAGGAACCTACCTGTCAAATTTTAAGTTTGTAGGTGTTTTTTTTTATGGTAGGTAAAATCATCCAATGACAAATCCCGCCCTTGGGTGGAGCGGGAAGTAGTGTCAGACTCTTACTGACTAAAAACCTACCCCGTTCCTTCGTTGCCTATAGTGCCGGCGCTGAGCCTTCCTCCCAGAAAACGGCCCTTGACCCCAGCAGGCTTCGGCCCTGCCTGCCTGCAGCTAGCAGACTGGGCTTCTTCGGTGTGCTGACAGCTCCTTGAGGCGCGCGGGAACAGAACGCGCCGTCGACGACTTGGGCTCGGTCCGGTCGGTTACCAGACAATCGGACAGCGTGCTACCCATTGCACGCCGTCCGCAAGCCCGCGCCTACGGTGGCCGGAAAACGGGATCGGAATCCCGGCGGCGGCTTGGGCGAGCGCCCCGTTGCCTCTGCCTGATGTGGTCGGCCTCCTCCTTTGCTAGCATTAAGTATAAGTTTGTAGGTGTTATAGTTTCTGAGATATCGTGATTAATCAGTGATATAGATTAGATATTTTTTAATGATATAAACTAGTTCTTGACTGCGAACGTGATTTTCGGATTTCTGTCTCTATTACGACAACCAAATCCTACAAACATACATAAGTAGTTAAGTTAGTACACTCGTAATGTCTAGTAGACAACCGTTCTATATATTGTCACCTTCAATTAAATCCGAGCAGTTTAACTGTCCCGTGTAGATTTATAATGACTGCATTAATTCTTAAATTTAGTGTCCTACACACGTTACATGTAATAAAACCTTCGGGCTGTAGAATTCGTAGAACTTTTCAGAGTCACACTCATTAGAGCCACCCGGTGTCCACTCCGCACCGCCTCGCTCTTGTATGTGCTCACTACATCAACTTACGATCGACGCGATCCGGTGACGCTGCGGAGTGGATGTAGTGAGCGCATGCCTATACAAGTCTATATAAAGAATACTAGCAGCAGGAGGCGAGGCGGTGCGGAGTGGGTGCCGGGTGGCTCTAATGAGCTGACCTTTAAGCTTCATTTAAATGTGTCTTGTTCTTAGTATAGTGCAAGTCTTCAGTAGAGAACTGTAATTTTTTAAGGTGTGATATCATCCAACGACTTCACCCGCTCTAGTGCGGAGAGAGAGGGCGTGTCAAACTTTTACTGATTAAAATCACACCTATGTTCCTTCTTTGTCTAGCGTTCAAGCCTTCAAGGTCCCTGGGTTTCCTGTTCGGAAATCAATCCATGGCCCCAATAGGCTTCGGCTCTGCTAGGCCCCCATGATTTTGCTGCAACAAATTTTTCTAGAATATTAGTGCAGTCTATGACTCGGGCTAGGTCCGGACAGTTACTAGGCATCCGGACAGCGAGCTAGCATTTGCTCGTTGTTTGCAAGCTTTAAGTCGGGATCGGGGTCCCGGTGGCTGGGGCGTATCAACATCTCCGTCTACCCATTTTACGTACTGGACGACCAACATTGCTTCAATCAGACCTTGGAAGCCAATAGGTAAACCAACAGGCAGTTGATTTGGTTCATATTGAATAAAAAAAACGAGCTAAGTGCAAGTCGGGCTTGAGTTCTGTACAAATTTACGTAGGTAAACAGTAATTATTTTCTGATCAAGTTTCGAAGATTTTTTCGAATTGTACGACTTACCTAACTAAAAACTTTTTGTAAAATCGGCGTAAAATACTAAAAAAATCGTCAACATCCTAAGATACAGAGAGAAAGCCACGTGTTACATTTCGCTACGTACAAATATAATTCCAGCTACATTACTAGCCAGCACAGTTTATTTCTGTCCCACATATTTATATTCTAGCTCAGAAACTATTTAGTGATATATCTCAACAAAGCGTCTTTAACGAGATAGCTGTTGGACTGGACCCGTTTAATCTAACATCAACTATCGCTTAATCGTTTAGGCGTAAGTTGGGGATAAGGGAGCACGAGAGGGCAGTGCAATTAGTCGGTTTTAAGGATATATTATAAGGGAAAATACGTTACGCGCAAACATCGCAATCAGAAAACCTGGACTCGAAACTCGTACATCTACGAGCAGTATCATCATGATAGACAAGGACAGAGATAAGAGCCGGTGCCAGCGAAATAGCGTTAGCCGCCTAATGTGTGTGATCGTCGCGACCGATGTGAAATCATGCCATATAGGCACAATTTCAGCGGTCCACACGCTAGAGGCGAGTCATCTATATTCCGCTGTTTTGATGTTTTATGGCAAGTAGAGTAACTCTCAGACAATAGACAAAAGAGTAACTTGCCGATTCATCTCCATAGAAAACGACCAATCGGAACCGTGCAGCAGTTTTTGATGTTTTATAAGTGCATATGTGGCCGACATGGGTCATATAGCCTATAGCCTATATAGGGTGATTAGTAATTAGTGAACGATACTTAAACACGTGATTGTAGTCATGATAACAAACAACTTTTACTATAGGACCAAACCTGAAATTGCGAAAAAAATCAGCCAAGTTCAGTACATTTTGACAAGTTAGGCAAACACAAATGTACTGACCAATAGATTTTTTTCGCGATTTCAGGTTTGGTCCTATAGTAAAAGTTGCTTGTTATTATGACTACAATAACGTGTTTAAGTATCGGTCACTAATTACCAGTCACCCTATATACCATACATTTTTTTTAAATTGAATCAACATACAAGTTTTAGTCAGTAAAAGTTTGACAGGTCCGCTACACCCAGAGCGGGAGATGTCATTTAATTATTTGATATTCCACCTAAAAATAAGTATTAGTAGATAAGAAACAATAATTGACAAGTAGCTAGTAGCAACATATTGTTAGTAATTGGAATTTTACATAAACCACACACTATTGAAAAAATTGAGAAGCTCATTATTTTTAATGACGATCGCATTTTCACCTGTCACAATTTTTCCTATAAGCATAGTTTTTCTGCATTTTGGGCAGGATTTTGACATTGATATAAATGTCAGAATCTTTTCTTGACACTGAGATGAGATAGCGACTAGATTTTCAAAGTTTTTAAATGGAATGGTCCTTCAATTCATACAGCATTTAGTTCCCGAGTTCAGCGACAGTGAAATGCGGTTAGATTCTAAATGCGTTGAACCTGATTTCTAAATTGCAATTTAGAGAGTCCCCCTTGTAATTTGCAAATTGTGTCAATTTAAGATACGTCCTGCGTTTTTGGCACCCCTTTTTCTGCATTTGGTTCCTGCTCAATTTTATTCATATTTCGTTTTTATTTTCATTTTTCTATAACTATGAATGGCCTAGCATATATGGGGCATTTTAAGTTCGACATTTAATAACAGTTACAGTATGTTTATTACTCATTCTCGTTTAATTTTAACATTAATATAATATAATGTATAGCAATTATAAAATAAAATAACATTTTAAGCTTTTAATATATTAGTAGGACTAATCTCTATTGTAAAATCTATGCAATTCATACTAACATTATAAATGTGAAAGTAACTCTGTCTATTTGTCTGTTTGTTACGCTTTCACAGTTAAACTACTAAACCGATTTTGACTATGGAGCAAGCTTAAGCTCCAAAAACTGACAGGGGTAACTTTTTATCTGTCTTCGACTTCAATAACCAACATTCACGCGAAATAAGCCACTAGCAGATAAAAATAAACAATTAAATATCAAAAACAATACTATAATTCTGAAGTATATCAGCAAACACACATATCAACTCACTATATCAGCTGGATATTGCTACCAGTTTCGATCACACGTCGATAAGTTAGCGGGTCCGCTGGACCACACCCAGACAATATCGGGACGGTAACAACTATCTAATGGTCTGAGAGACCGACACAACACATGTCGACACGGATTTCATTTCTATTTTATAGTCGGTGCACTTAGGGGTCGGTTCGACCGTGTTTTTCGAGAACCTTTGAACTTTGTGGCACTTGTTCGAGACCTGTTTCTTATGGGGGTAATAGAGGTATGTTTTTTGAGTCTTTTGCCACGGGTCAGCTTCTGCTGTAGTTGAATGTGGTGAAAGTATTAGATCTATCAATGGGATTTATGCTACTTGAGCAAGATCGTTAGCATGTGCCCATGGAGTTTCTATCACATTTTTCTCTATAAAGATCTACGCTTTGGAATGTGCAATTAGCTTCATGATTTTGGGTAACTGATTTCTTGACAATTCAAATGTGCCTGTAAATGGTTTATTTAAAATTAATGCTTTGATTTTGAGTTTGAGTAAAGCTATTGTTCTAAGCAGCTCAGCTGACACGCATACCTTATTCTTCTTATACGTTTTTCCCGTCGGATTATAATTTAGTTATGTTCAAAGCTAGAGCGAATAGGCTCTTAATAAACTAGTGCGCCTCACCGACAACGATTACATCACTGCTTACCATCAGGCGGGATCGCAGTCAAGCACTAGTTTATATTATTAAAAAAAAACCTATATGTACATCATTTGTTGTGTATATTGCTACTGACCAACTGTATAATCTTAACTGTATCTACTCTCAGTCCAAGAAATAAAAGGGAGAAGGGTCTTTGCCCTCTAAAATACTAGAAAAAAATCACTTATTATTATGTTTAGCAAAATTCCTTCACGATTAGCCAATCTTGCGGTTAAGAAGACATCAAGCTCAGCAGTGGGCGTGTCAAAGTCCTTACGATATACTTAAATGACCCTACACGTAAGCTTATCAATATTATCATGTACCATGGTCCACGTACTTCATGGTCGACAACCATAATCTCTTGACGAAAAACAGGTCTAATTGACAATATCATAAATTTGGAGCGAAAGAGTACGTACTGAATGAGCTAAATAATAATCTAGTTATAGCACCCATATAAGAAGATAAAGATGTATGAAGACAATTTAGATCAAAGAGATGACACGTGGGTAGATATGGGCGAACATAATAATGTACAACATTATTTTTAGCTTATGCGAAACCTGTACCTCTACCATGAGTTTTAAGCAATAGTATTCGTCGCTACTCGATATCGACTCCGTAAATATTTTGTATGGCAAATTTTGCAGCGCCTCTAGCGGGCACTTGTAGAACCAAAATTTGCCATACAAAATATTTACGGCGTCGATATCGAGTAGCGACGAATACTATTGCTTAAAACTCATGGTAGAGGTACTGAATGTAGTTTGCTCAAAATCAGTAACTGATTTAAGTCCAAAAATTTTATACATATATATAGAAATACATTCTTTTGATTTTATTTTTGTAATCCTGATGACTGTTTCCAAATAAACATTTTTTCATTCATAGACCGGGTTCACCGTTAGTAGGAACAAAAAATGAAATTTGAGATTTTTTGTTTTAATTTTGTGAATTCTTTTTATTTCTGAGTATAAAAATATCTTAATTAATTTATGAATAATTAATTGTTTGCATAGTCAACACGATGAGTCCAATTAATTAATTATTATTGGAATCGCATATTTGCTTAATTAATTCCTTTTTTTTTCTTTTTTAATCAAAATAACTTTACGAAAAAATTATGATATCTATAAAAATTATATTGCCTATTCTAAACACAATATTAAAATCTAGATTTAGAAAATATGAGCCTAGAATGTAGGTACTCACATAAACTTTCTTTTTTAAAAGACAACAAAATGTCCAACTGTCAACGTTCGGGCATAGATTAATGACACAATTGTAGAATGCAAGAAATGTCACTTCTCGTTTTTATGCAACTTTTTAAAAGTAATTTTCTCATATTTCAACACTATTTTTCAGCCAATGCCAAACATTCTACATGAAATAATGACCCTCATTTCCTGACTGGCCAGTAAGAACCCCGAACAGACAGGTGCCAAATTCAAAAAAAGAATTTGTTTGCTGTTTGAAGGTAAGGTTGAAATGCTACATTGCAGAGTGCACTACTAAAACACATCACAGAAACTAAACTTGTGAAAATTTAAATTATGCACGTCAAGTTTATTTTAAATATTTTTAAAAGCGTCCTATACGGTATATATTTTCATACATCAGTTCTTACGTGATTTTGACGTTATTTTTTCTAGATATTTTGGAAACACAAATATCTTGTGGATATTATCTAGGTTTCTATTAAAATAAAATCATAAATTTGTGTACGACTAATACAGTGAATTCCTCTGAAAATTTTCTATTTTGCGTGAACTTTGGTCTTTTATAATGTATTCATATGTTGAAAAAAGTAAAGAAAATATTACTAACTATAAAAATCTTGCAAAAATCACGATTTTGAATAATATAATATTTTTCCAAAATCTGTTGAGGTTTTAAAAAAAAAAACGCGTATTTCCTGAAACAAGTTTTATAAAATATTCGAGTATTCGACGAAATTACCGAATGCCAACAGAACGTTCATGTGTTCTCTCTTTTTTCGCATTGCCTCTTTATCAAATATTAGGTACATTTGATTGCGTTGGATGAACTAACAAGCTTTAAAGTCATGCTTAAGTTGACGATAGGCGGTCCGGAACGGCCCTCTTAAGTAATAAATCTGTGGATATCATTATCATTCTGGCCCTAATGGAAGATCTTAGTTAATATTTAATTAAAGGTGACAAATGAAAGCAAAAATAACCATTGATTCTGCAAAAACTATCTTAAAAGATTTTTTTATGGAAAGTTAACATACCGTTTCTAACTGACTAATTAAAAAGTAAATATGGCTACAAAATTAAGAGGTTCTTGACGTATTAAAAATTAAGCTTCTGTCAACCGTGACTATTAAAAATGTTTATCGTCATAGAGAATGTAGAGGCACGTTGCAAATCTTT
The DNA here is from genome assembly GCA_958295575.1 of Leucania comma. Taxonomy (NCBI): domain Eukaryota; kingdom Metazoa; phylum Arthropoda; class Insecta; order Lepidoptera; family Noctuidae; genus Leucania; species Leucania comma. The sequence continues at coordinate 3,900,139 of OY282484.1, forward strand.
CGTCGAGTTCCTCTAATCAAGATACGAATGTATTTTAACTGTTGCTGCGCCGGCGACTGAATGCTATCTCATTAAAATTAATTTTATCTATGTAATATTAAATGCTATCATAAAAACGGCCAACATAATTTGTTGAGTTGGTTTTAGTGGCATTGTTCTGATTAGAGTTACATTTAATTATCACTTAAGGTATTCGTAAATCTATTTAAATGATACTTCATCATCTTGTCAGCACCATTTTTCTTTGCTAGACGAAAGTGAAATTACTTTACCTAAACTTGAAGTAATAAATGACGAAATAATACAGTAATAATTACAGAACTCACGAGTGGTATCAGGTCAAGTGTATTTGATATATATTTAAAAGAAAACCAGTGAAAGTTAACATGAACAACAGCTAAGAATATGACATAATTTTCTTCCATTTTCATAATAAGCTGTAACAGACTATAACAGGCCGATTAAAAAACAAATTCCGACTTAAGTCTGCATCAGTCTTTCCCACGACATTTCTTTCCCGAGTATCCCGACCAGCCAGACTCGATCTATGCGTATGCATGTTTACAGCAAACAAAAATAGTAATCAGACGTTTGTGCCACGGCTAATTGCCAACGGCTGAGTAACGAACCTGACGTAACACTGTGGGCATAGCCGAGACACCAAGCATTATCATTCTAACCTAGACAATGTCACTTTCACCAATCAATGCTGAACGATATGAGATTGATACAAATAATTTGAAAGGTCTAATGCCTCGGTAACCTCGGTGACACTTATGACATTTTGTAGTTGTCGTTGTGGCGGTTATGGAAAACCAAACAAAAGTAGCACATTACAGCAAATTGTAAACAGAAGGATACATCGAAGAAGCAGACTTGCTGCACCGATCCTGAATAAATGAAATAATCGATAACGGAAATCTTACTGCAGGAAGATGCATGATAACTACTGCAAAGCATGCAAAGCTGACATTGAAATTAGGCAAGGAAAAGGTTGAAATGAACATATAAAGAAAATATTTCCCGATGCTTATGGCCGACAAACTGTTCAAGGACAACAATATATGGCAGATAAAGCTTTATAAAAGGCGTAAATTGGTATAGTCAATAAAGCAACGATCAAATAGGCAATAGTCTAAAATTACATAGAAACAGCTAATCTGTGCCTAGACACGCAACTACACCACTGTTGATTTACCAAACAGGTTTACAATACACGTAACGTTTTATTGCAGAATAAAAATGTCATCTTGATTTAAAACAGCAATGTATATGACATTATGCAAATATTCACGTGTTAGTGGATCGAGTAGACATACGGTAGACAAGGTGAGAGTAACGGTCGAAGTGTATGATTTATTGGTAAAACCGGTTTCTTATTTTGAGCTTAGCACTGTTGATTACGAGAAATCTGTTACTAAGGATAGGGATGTTTGAAATTATCACTAAGAATTTGTATTAAAGATTAAGTCAACATTTTGAGGAGTGACTATCACTCTTGAAACAAAACATTATTGAATTTGGAAGGGCTACCGCAGACCCATATACTACCATCAAATGTAGTCACCAAAAGTTATTAAACTTAATCATCATAATAATAATCCTATCAAAGAAGGGTTGATTGAAGAATATTGATCAAGCGCACGACTTGTCGGTCCTGTGTAGGATCTGTCTCCGATCGTATCATGCATTCAAAGCCGTTCCATTACATGTTTTCTGAGCCACAAGATCACAACTCCAACAACATCACCTTCCAAACTCTGGGCTGCTAAGACAATGAACACATTTTACCCGACGCAATCGGACCTAGGACTTGACACTCAGCAGTTGCGCTTGCATCCATGAAACCCACAGCCATATACTTATCATTATAGTCAAAAGCTTAATCTTTTAGGACAAGTGGTATTGGAATGCTAAGTCCAAATAATACCAAGTTTATCGAAAGCATAGAACTGGTTTATGATTTAACGGATTTTATGTCAAACTTAATAGTTGTTTGAGAGAGCTTCGCAAGATAACATTGCGGTGTTTGAGTTTCTTGTTATCATATCAATAAATATTTCTTTCTGACTTTTTGTATGTCACGCATGTTTTGTTCAATATGTCACCAAATATTGAAGAAAGCATCCAAATCACTGCTTTAAAACTTTCTATAAAAAAAATATTGTTTATTAACCCAAATAAATTTTAACGCTCATAAAATTGTATTGTACAACTACAGGGATATTTCAAACTTTAAGAAACAATCAAGTTTTAAACTAAGCAAATCCATTAGTTACTGTACTGTGTTTTCATCTTCATTATTCCATTAACATAACATTTACTATATAACGTATTTCTCACAAAACACTTCGCAAAAGAGTTTTCAATGATGATTTTTTATTAAGGAAACGATAATTTCAATATTTTTAATAGCTTTCCCAATATGTTTTCACTGTATGGTGTAAAATTGTATGTGCTTCTTCGTTTATGGTTTGCTTAAACATTTCTGGGTTGTAAATCTATTCAATTTTAAATCAATATTCTATGGAATGTCTAGAATGTTGAAGAGCGCAATTATAACTACAGTTTCAAGGTGATCCTAGTTCGTTATCAGTTCAGCCTAGAATCAGTTGTTCAAAACTAAACTAACTTCAACAAAAGCTCGTTAATCTCTTGACCTATTTGCCTGGTTCTTAAATGTTTCTCTAGTTACAACTAATTTATTAGAAAGCGTTAGTATATCAATTATACATACTGTTATTGTTTAATTATCAATATATGGACCGGTTATCATTCATCGAAAACACGAAGTGGTTAAACATATTAAGCATATTGTTTTTGTTTATGTAATAATGTAGCCAGGCGCCTCCACAAACATCTTAGGACTTTTGTTAGGCGGTCGGATTAAGGGCTTAATTAAAACAATGATACTACTGAACACGGCTTGTTTCATTTGAGAGTTCTTTTCTTTGGAGCCCTTAATGCCTCGTGGACTGTGTTCCCGATACCGTTGGGATACAATTTTAAACATTTTCTGTGTAATAATATTATTATAGTTGCTCTATTACTGGTTGTATGCCCGGAAGTAGATGATTATCATATTATTTTGCACAAATATTGAATATAAATTATAACCGGATAGTGTAATTACACTTTAGAAAGAGCATATTGTATAGGTATCGACTTTTTCGTCTATGCGATTACTTCTTATAATTCATTCTTTACTTTTCATCATATATTTACTTTTCTATACTTATTAGAAACTGTGGAGTATTTACATAACTTAAATTTAATCAACCATAATTTTAAACTATGTCTACTGATCACAATCTATGTTTGTTTGATAGATTTCTAAGATAGCTAAGTTTAGAAATTGCTCGGGACCCCCGTCGCTAATTGATATGTTTGTTTTCTTAATTACTTGGTAATTGATTTCTTTATAGACTTGATTAAATATAAAATCAATTGACACGATGTTCCATAGTAAATTGTGTAAAAAATTAATGCCGCAGTGAATTGAATACAGCAGTGAATTGTGCAGATATCGCAATTAAATAAATTGACGTTTAATGAAATTAAATAAAGACATCAGTTAAAACTTTTATTGTGAAATGTACATACAAAGTGGAACGAAAGAGACGCGTAATTTTCGAAAAAGTTGAACAAATTTTACTAATTAAAATCAGTCAAAATCTGATACTCCACTCACGCAGATTGATTTATTTGATGATTTTCTATTAAAAAAGGGTGTAATGGAAAGATGTAGTCATGTTTAAAGAACTGCTTGTGCCCATGAAAATGAAGAAAATGTCATAGTAAAATCACAAAAAAACTTTTCGTATAAAATTTGATCAGCTGCTGATGAATTTGTACGATAGGTTCATTTTCTTCGATTTCTCTCGTAAAGAAAGTTATTTAACTTCATAGAAAGTTTTTTTTTTATTATTATAGTCTCACGCTTGACCAGTATTTCACCAGATGGTAAGCGACGGTGTGGTTGACGATGGAAAATGCTTGCCTAGAATTAATTTATTCACTCTTGACTTACAGACCCCCAGATTATTAAAATTATCAGGAAACACAGACTTTTTATAAATCATCATCGACTACTGATCACAATCTAAGTTCGTTTGATAGATTTCTAAGATAGCTAAGTTTAGAAATTGCTCAAGACCCCCGTCGCTATTTGATATTATGTTAGTTTTCTTAATTACTTATTAATTGATTTATTTATAGACTTTATTAGAAATAAATCAATTGACATGATGTTCCACAGTAAATTGTGTAAAAAATTAATGCTGTCGCAATACAGTTATGAGTTGTGCAGATATCTCAATTAAACAAATTTACGTTTAAGGTGAGAAAGAAAGAGACGCGTGATTGTTCGAAAGAGTTGAACGCAAAGGGCAATTGAAGGAATATGATAGGTTAAAACCCAACATGTTCCTCCAGATTTTTACTAATTAAGAATCAGTCAAAATCTGATACTTACTCCACTCAAACGGAAAGATTTACTAGAAAAGGGTATCGTGGAAAGGTGTAGCCATGTTTAAAGAACTGCTTTAGCCCATGAAAATGAAAAAGAAAGACGTCATAGCAAAATAAAAAAAAAGGTATTTCCTATAAAATTGGATCAGCGTCTGATAAATTCGTACGGAAAGTTCATTTTCATCGAATTATTTAACTTCATAGAAAGTTTTCTTTTTATTATTATAGTCTCGCGCTTGGCCACTATCTTCCTGATGGTAAGCGACGGTGTAGTTGACTATGGAGTACGTTTTCCTAGAATTAATTTATTCACTCTTGACTTAATAAACCCCCAGATTGTAATAATTATCAGGAAACACAGACCTTTCAAGAATATCATATATAAATATTGTACCAATTCTTGGTTTATTAAAACCATCTACCTCGAAATCTGTTGACTCCGTTACACAAATCAAGCTTGTAGATAATACTTTGAGATTTGTAATTAAATCTCCGTTGTCTTAGCATAAGAATATAACATGGTGTTCTAAAACTCGTTTGTGTGCCTGCTATATTATGTTGATAAAATCTTAGCACAATAAATCTACTAGATGTCAATTAAATACGAATGCTAAATGATTATTTATTTTATTTAAATAAATCTCAGAAGTGCAATATTATATCTACTTTTGTAGCTATTATATCTAGGCGGCCCTTTATTTATTAGGATTCAAAGGAGGATGTTATGGAATTTAAAATGGGAATATGTGTTAAATTTTCGTGGATACCGTTTTTTGATTTTTCTAAATTTTTTTTTTTGCTTTTGGGAACAATCGTTTTGTTTCAAATCTGTTTCTTGAAAACTTAGAATATCATCAAATACAGACAGAGGTTCTAAACAAAATTATATTCCTTCTTTATATTTTTGAAATTTTTACTATTTTCAATAAATTAACTTTTTGATAAACTAAGAACAAGTAATCATTTCAAGAGCTCTGGAAAAGAAAGAAAGAAAAGAAAGAAAGAAAAACATTTATTTGAGACTCGCACAGGACAAAAAAAAAACACAAAACATATTTCTTTTATATTTACAGCTACAATTTTTTTTTTATGATATCGTTTGACCACGATTTCACCCAATGGTAAGTGGACAACGACACTTTTGACACAAATACCTCTTGACGTAAATACTCGTACCTCTTGTAGCTATCAGGAAAAACTGACTCCGGGAATCCCAGTCCTCCAACACAATTCAACGAACCAACAGGTTCGTATCTTCAATTCAAATATACCAGACCCTGACTATGTCAGTGTCAACTGCCAAGACGAGTTAATTAATATGTATGTACTGTAGACATATCATTCAAAAGTACAATACCAGCCCTTTTCCCATATGTCAAGTGCGTTATCATCAATAAACGTGTCTGACAACTAATTGGAATGTCCGACATGTCTTCGACCATAACGTAATTGTTTTATTACCGTATTCTATTATCAGCAAATTTTGTTATTGATTGATGTTCCTGACATCTCGCATGTCTACTGTGCATACAAAACGTTTTATGTGTAAGATATGTAAATAGAATTTGTTTGTTTGTCCGTGGTTGTCTTGGTCAAAAATCCTTGTAACCTTTGTAAATACAGTGAAACTTTTTTTGGGAGCTCAGTGGACCTTGTGTTTTTGTGTAAATGTATTTAGTTAAGTTTGGTATGAATCTTATTAGTTAATATTTAAGTTTCTGCAAGAATATTCTAATATACATTGGTGGCCCCAGTAGGTTCGACCCTGCCTGCCTGCAGCTAGCAGGCTGGGTCTCTACGATTTGCTGACAACTCCTAGAGGCTCGCGGGATCGGTGCGCGCCGTCAACGACCTGGGCTTGGTCCAGATGGTTACCGGACGGTCGGACAGCGAGCTACCCATAGCTCACCGTCCGCAAGGCCACGCCTACGTTGGCTGGAAATCAGGATCGGAATCGGAATCCCCGCGGCGGCTGGGTCGTGAGGGCCGTTGCCTCTCACGTGCGGCTACCTCCTTTGCTAGCATTACTGCTTCGCAGAAGGAGGCGACCGCCTGCCATCCCTCCTCGCTTCGGACCATGGCCCGTACCAGGGCCTGGCGTGAGAGATCCCTAGCGAGCCCTAACGAGGACACGGCGATGCTCTGCCCAAGCATGTATACTAGCTGATGCCAGCGGCTTCGCCCAGTGTAGTAGAAAATTATCTCAAAGAATCTTACTCCTGGGACAAAAGGTTTTACTGTATCATTACCCATACTAATATTTTACGGAGAAAAGATTTCGACTTTTTTATTTTTGTATTTATGTTTATGATGAAAAAACTCAAAAACTAGTGGACCGATTTTAAAAACTCTTTTAACAGTAACTTTCTATTTAACACTCGCTCTCTTAGCGATGACATAGGCTGGCATAAGGTAGTTATAGCCCATTTACAGGCACTTTTGAATTACCAAAATGTCGGTCAGTCAAAAAAGTGAAGCACCTTTCAAAGCATAGATCTCTATGGAGAAGAACATTCAAGAAATTGCATGGACACTCGTTTTAGGTAAATCATATTATGGGCTACATAAATCTTGGCTACATATTTTTTGTCATTTCTATAATAAGTTAATTAAATTAAAAAGTGGATTTCTTAGATAAGTCTTCTTTTATGTGTCTTTCTACTTTTGGGAAGAAAAACGATGGAAACTTTAAACGTGGCCAAACTTACTAATTTGGATCCAAAGTCGTTACAACTAGTTCACAACCAATTATAACTAAAATATGAGCTTGCACGTAAGATAAGTTAAAACTTCTAACGTACGTGCCGGAATTTCGTTTTACAACATTCAGCCAAGTTATTTTATTACACACAATTACTGGATATTATGATATTTCTAACTGTACAGTTGTAAAATTGAATCTTTAACCAATCTGATGTAATGCCTCTTACGAAATGAAACATACATAAAAAAATATTCATCTATTATAACTATCACTTTTGTAATCACTATTTACCTACCGCTGCCCTCGAACGCGAATGGCGTCGGAAATAACACGGGCGGTAAAAATCCGACCATCTCGCTCTGCCCATCAAAAAGCCAATTACAAGATTTAAGACTACGTTGAAGACATGCTTGTTTGGCTACTGCACTTGTGGCTTCATATTAATTACAATATCATGTAAATGTTAATTAACTGCTGCATCTTTGACTTAACATAATTTCTTAACATACTTTTATTCATGTTATTGTTTTTGTAATGTTTTTTATAGTATATTACACTTGTAACTTTATTAGCATAACCAACCTTACTTACAATGTTCCCTCTCACTCACAGAATTCACGGCTCTTCTCTAGAAAAGGAAATAGAGCGTAGTCCACGCTGGTGTTATGTCTTCGAAGTCTGCATTCTAAGACATTCGAAGTTTCCTTACAATGAGTCCTTGTAGTAGTGATGGAATAAATTACACAAAGCAAAGCGACTGCCTCGATTAACACCTACTACGTGCACCTCGTAAGTCGGGGCCATTACCTCTGGGCCATCATTGCTCTAAAACATGTTTCCTACTTTATATGTCCAACTAAGACCGCGACAAGCAATTTTGTTTTTAATCCGATTGTCACAACATTCTCTTGAACTAATAAGCATACACTGTAAATGAGTAACACTCTCAGAATTATCTCATAACAGAGATCTTACCATGACGTGTTAAAATCTCAGGGATGAGATCAGAAAGAAGGAAGGAGCTAGATAAAACTATTGTAGGTACACCAAAGTTACATATTTTGTTCATTAACATTCTTCATTTTTCATTTTTTTATCTATAGGTTGAAATTGAGACAACGGTTGCGGTCCAAAGAGCTCCACGAACCAAGAGCTCTTGGTAGGTTCCGAGTTCAGAATGAACTCTCATTAAAATAAACGCAGCTTAGTATACAGTAATTGACACAAAGTTAATTCAAAAGGCGTTCATCACCATTTTTATTGTTTTCAGTGTCTCACACAGTAAATTTAACGTTTATAGTTACGATGTTACGCGTGACTCATAAAATGAATCTGATGGTAATGGTCGCGCTTAGCTAAGTGAAGATGCGTTTCAACGCTCACCTAGGGTTGGTAGGGCAGTAAAAGTTGTACATTTTATTGGCAGTTTAATGTTAGAAGCAGTGAAAAGTAACGGGATTTGATTTATTGGGAAACAATTGTGTCAAGGCAGTTTTGTAAAAAGAACTTGTAATTGAAATATTATTTTAAAATATGTGATTAGAAAACTCTAAACCTAAATGGTCATAGGATTTGTTTTAACCATCGCTCTTAGAAAGTTTGGCGATATCGCAATATATATTTAGCCAAATCGAAATTTGTAAATGCAACAAATAAATATTGAGAAAGGTCTTATAATTTATATGCATGATTAATTTAATAATAATTATAACTATGTTTTTTATTCGTTATAATATCGCCTTGGATGCGTTGGCATGTGTTAAGGTGTTAATAATATATTTAATGAAAATATAATTTTGGTAACCTAAAAATATGCGATAATTATCATACTCTAGTAACCTTAAAGTTTCTTGACGGGTCTTCTCTATAGGAAACGACCGGTACCGATGTAAAATAATAAATATTTTTGAATTGAATTAAATCCAATTTTGAATATCTTTAACCTAAACTCTATTCCACTATTAAGTGCCTCCATTGCTGGACTGCCGCTGTGGGATCTGAATGCAACAGTCCTTGCATATATGCACGATTTGTGCATGGAGATATAAGACCCAAGCGAAACTCTGCAGTTCACAAATGTGGATTTAGTTAGTAAAAGTCTGACATACCCTCCAACTCCACTCATAGTGGGAGCAGTAACTAAATGATTTCCAACCATAAAAAAAAACATTAGTCATAAGTTTAAAACATGTCATTGTGTTTAATGCAAAGTTGATTCCGAGGATAAAGAAAGATAATATCTTTGTCAAAACGATTGAAATCGTTCTTATCAGTCTGGTAATATGTAATGTAGGTTTATTGTCCGTTCCAAAATCGACGGCGCATACGCATGATCAACGATAACATACAATGTATGCGTACAGATAAGAGTATTTTGAATATTTTACAACCATGTTATGTTATTATAATATTAATTGAACTAGTATTGAATAGGCACGCGATTGGCAAGTGACTTAACTTTAAAAAAAAAAATGTGTACCAGTGCTTGACTGTGATCCTACCTGAGAGATGCAATCGTTGATGGCGAAGCCCATTAGTCTATTAAGAGCCTTGAAGATAGCGAAATTATAGTCGCAAGGGACATGGCGGTAGGTGGTGATGTTGTTTATTGCATAGAGCCTTCAATATTGACTTGAAATCACCAAGTTATACCTAGCTGCTAGGAATTAAAGATTGCGACAGGAAATTTCCCTACTGTCCCAAATTATTATGCAATATCAGATTTTATCGTCCTTTCACCTTTTACTTATGTCAAGTATTCCGATTAAATTGAAGTTAGCTGATAGAGCGGCGGCAAGATGACCTGGATACGCATGGCGAAGGTTGCTTCGATTGGGGAAACAAGAGTCTGACTTTCCAGATAATATCCTATATAAAAGACCTGTAATCACATCACACTATTACTATGAAGCTGAACGATTGTATGGGTGCGCGTGTATGTTCGTGACTTCTTCACGCTCAAACGTCTAAACTGATTTGAATGAAATTTGGCCCTATGCCCTACATTATCACAAAAATAGTTTTCATCTCGGCAGTATATTCCAAAACACATTTCGTCCCGGAAGTATATTCCAAAATACTATTCATCCCGGGAGCATATCTATCCCAAAATACTTTTCATCCCAAGAGTATATTCAAAAATATTTTTGATCGCGGGAATATATTCCAAAATATCTTTCATCCCGGGAATATGTTTCAGAATATTTTCCATGCCGGGATTAGTTCCTTTGAGATAATTTTCTAATTACAAGCGAGCGAAGCCACTGGCAGAACCTTGTAACTTTATATGTAAAAAACCTTCGCCAATAGGTGAAATATTTAATGCTAACAAAAAAAAAAAAAACAATAGCTAACTTCATAACACATTGCAGTGGTAGCCCTATCGGATCGGCATCCAAAATCTCACAAACATCTATTAGCAGAATATACTGTTCTCGCGTAACTTTCATTAGGGATGCCAGAATCCGAGACGGCTTTATTTGAATAGTTTTATGATACTATTCAATGAAACAACTTAAGAGATTCCATAGTAAACAAAATGGGTACATAATATATATTATGTCAACATGTAGATGTACAACTTGGGTATAAGTCATTTGATGAAATGAGGTTTAATTTGAAACCATCGACCACTAATATAGATCTTTGAAGGATTTAAACATTTTGACCAAAAACGGTGTTTTAGACATCAATCAATAAGATCGATGTTTGAAATCACATATTTGTTTGGAATTTATCAAATGTCACCTTCTAGTCTGGATGGAGCAATAAACTCACTAGTGTCTAACTTTTGCCGACTAAAACTCGCTTGTGTTCCTTGTATTGCCCTTTTTCATTCCAGGGCCACTGTATCACTTTCAAACTAGCCCGCAGCCTTTAATTTGAACCCTGCAGGTTATGATTTACAATATTACTATTTATCACACGGTAATTATATATTTTAATAACAAAGATTCCTTAATATTCTATTTTCTTTTTGTATGCTCTGTAACTTAAAGTTTTGTTTTTACCTAACAAAAGCTGAAAGACTTACATAAACAAAACAAACTATTTTTTTTGCATGTTTGCCATTTCATACCGGCTCATCGAAACAACCATTTGACAGTAACCATCCAATTATCGTCTTAAAACAATATTTTTAAAAACAACTTTAACGCACAAAATGTATAAAAAACTAAAAGTATTTCAATAAAAACTCGATATAAATAATAATATACCAGTTTATTTGAATAACACAAACACCAAAGCCGACAGCGATTTTTTTTTCTCTCAGATGAATCAGAATTTATAGATGAACGTATTTCATTGGACATTTGAGTGCATAGCGAAGTTCTACATCGTTAGTTTTCTTCCGCGAGATTTATTATGATATCTAAATAATGCAAGCTTTTCTGAAGACATTTACAATCCAATCTATCTTTTCCTAAGTGACCAAATAAAGAATGCTATAAACTGCTCGCAGCCGACACTTTCTGGCAGTGACATTTGAACGTAGTTAATAATAATTTTAATTTGAGAGCTGTGAATAGGACGGATTTAGAAATAGCTAAAGTTCAGGATGCTAATATTAAAGTCGGTTGTTTCAAAGTATCATTGATAACATTGGCATTATAAATGTCTGTCTGTGCTTATAATGATTGAAAAGACAGAGGCCTTAATCACAATACTAAATAGATCAATGCATTAATGCTTGATTCAATGAATATAAATTCTACCGACCGAATTTTGATCACTGTAGCCAATTTTAACTGAGATTAGTCAAGTATGCAGGAGATATTATTGTGCAAAAGTGTGTGCGCAGACACAGGTGCACTAACTTTTTCTTTACTCCTAAAAAATAAAACATAAAAAAAGTATCAGATGCAGGACTAACGGCTGTACGTGCTTTTCGAGACTTGGGGTTAACACATCTCAAAATTAGAACCTGCCATCTCAGACCGCTAATGAGAAATTTGTAAAAGAAAACCTCAATTACATTTTAACTTTGAACTTGAAATATTTACTTTCATGGAATAAGAATCGATTGAAATTATTTTCTACAACGTTAAATACGAAATGCACTGCAAACTTAAATACTGCTATTTAATATTCATGACACGTATTTCAGTGAATTGAATGAACGACGAAAATCTGATTTCATTGACCTTTACACCTGTTAGTTATTTTCGTACCGGTATTATTTAATTCTATCACAAATCGTGTAACGTAAGGAAACAACAATATAAATCTTTGGGCAGCTATTTTTTGTGGGAATGTTATGAATCCGGAAGACTTTCTGAAAATCAAAATAAATTATTCCTAAATCTGTTATAAGGGGCACAATATACGTATATGTATGGGAAAGAGTAATGGAAACGCCAAGAAAGTTAAAAAATCCCTTATTTTGATCGTCAATAGAATTAGGGAGCTTTTCCATGACAACAGTATTCACATTGATAATCATAACCACTAATATACTTGACAATGAACCACATTTCTAGAAGACTTAATAAAGACTGAAAAGTGACACCAACGTGCCAAGAGGAAGCTAATTCCCGTGGGATCCAGGATCTGCAAGTTTCATTGGAACAACTCGTAAACTATACAACAGACTAGAAACATCTGTACAACATTTAGAACATATACTCGTATATAATTTGATACCAGACTCAAGTGGCAATCGTAAAATTTATAAAAGTTTTTAGGCATTAAAGACACTGTCTTGGCCACGCAATAAATTGACAAAAATGAGACCTATTAGTTATCATTTTGGTCTAGTGCTTTGGACTTATAAACTACAATTGGGTTTATTTAAAAAGTGACAAGTTCCATAGAAGTTTATTGAGGCAATTTGAGGAGTGATGAAGATGATAATACAGATTTTCCCCAGTATTAAAACCGCGTGCCCCAATTTAGTGATGTGCATTGCTATAGGTGGCAATAATAGACAGATAGCAGACATTTATGTTGATAGTGTTAAAGCTACTAACGTAGCTATTTATTTACATACATTTGCATCGTTAATATTTACTTATAATTCGAAGTTTTATCCATGAGAACGCGTTTTTATCTATTTACTCTCCGTTTTTCTTTGTATCAATGAATTTTTGCTTTTATTGAATCTGAATTATCATCATTTTCTTTGCCTATATGCCAGTTTATTTTGGGTTGGCACTATATAGCTTCTTCTTTCATTATATTCATCGCAGCATTTTATGGAATGTAAGTAAGCATCCAATCTTAAAAATTCTCTCCTTAATATTTGAAAAAAATTGCGTAGGGAACCATATGTTTTAGTTTATTTTTACTAGCGATGGTGTTTGTTTGACGTTCGCGTTCGGGAGCGGTTTGTTTTTGTCTACACCTGCTTGGATCATGGCCGTTCAAGTACCAAATTCTTCAACGTATAGGTTTTCCTTTTATTTGATAAATATGATATAATACGAATTAAAATTTACGTCACAAATGTCACATATAGATAAAGCATGTGTGCAGTTCACCATTGAATATTTCCGCAGGACGAAGCATGTAGTCTTATGTTTGAAGTCAGATACTTTCTAATATATTAGTTACCAGAATCGCTTTTAATTTTCAAATGATATCTTTTTGAAATTTACTAATCAAAAGTTATTCGGAGAATTTCGAGCACGGCTTATACATCAGAAAGTTTGTTAAATTCCATTTCATACTTGATGCAAAGCACGTTTTTCCTGATAGCAACTTTAAAACCGGATTTACTATTCAAAAGCTAAACTGCATTACTCATCTATTCCAACTGTAGTTAGCTCGTAGTATTTACTACTATAGGTATTTTCAATGATAAAGCAAAATAAACTGAGTATGTCAACAGGGTCTATAACCTCGTAAAAATCTAGACAAAAAATCTAGGTCCGTACCAACCAGCTAGCCTGAGTGTATTGTTTAGCATTCTAGATGTGTATGAAATATCATTCAAGCTAGTTGAACCTAACATTTTTTTAAACAATATTTAATAAGTACTTTTTTTTTTAATTATCATTTTGAATTACAAAATAAAAAAAAAATAGGTTCAACATTTGTAAAAACGACGTGTACATTAGGTGGTCGTTAGCAAAGGATTATCTCTTATTGACAACCTTAGGATGGACTAAACGAAAGGACATAGATTTGGGGTGGTCAGTGTACAAAAATTATAGCAAAATTATTGGGACATAATATTAAAAATATGTATACAATACCAGTTAATATACAATTCTATATATATATAAAAGCTTAGTACCATTCACTGATTAATAACGAAATCACAGAAACTATAACACTTAGAAACTTAAAATTTGGCAGGTAGGTTCCTTATAGGGTGTAGACATTCGCTAAGAATGGATTTTACGTAATTCCACCCTTAAGGGGGTTAAACGAGGGCGAAGCCGCTGGCAGAAGCTAGTCAAATATATGATTGAGAGCGGAGAACAAAGAAATATTTTAGTACACATATAGCACAAGCAATGTTGTCACAAATTTTTGACAACCACATTATCATTCAAAATTATAGTAAGTGCATTAAACCTTGATTTCTATGAAGCATTATCGTGGAGATTATTATATTGCCAGACTATTAACACTGATTGCTACAGCAGATTAAAAGACACCTAAAATTTTGATGAAATAATACTGGTTAAGAAGGCAATTCGAATTCACGACGATTAGTTTTAATTATGATAACACCATAATAGGTGTAAAAATAAAGTGAAAATGTAGGTGTAAACATTTTGATTACATGTATAAATTATATTCTTATCTCATAGAGTGTGGGAAACAGGTTATCTTATGAAAATGATAGATGCACCTGTCAGGGTTGTTTGCAGTTTCAATCTGCACCAAATATATTACAGTTTGTGGAGATGCGATAACATACTTTAAATTCATGTCTTTAAGCTCTATTTTTTTTAAAGTGAACCCTGTTGCCCTGGAATGAAGGCAAAGAAGGAATAGGAGTGGGTTTTAGTCGTGATTGGGTGTGATGCTATAAATTTATAAATATGTGATGCTATAAATATTAGACGAAAAAATGTCTACTTCATAAAATTTAATAATTATTGACTGACTACCACTGACTGGATCTTAAACATGGAATTGCGCGCTAGGGTTTCCTATATTATGAAGGAGAGCACTAGAAAGGATTTTCGGAATTTCTTCTTCGTCTGTTTCATCTTCATTTGTTTTTACAGCCCTGTGCTTGTATTGAACGACAAGAATCATCATCTTATAAACATAATTAAATTGTTATTGATTCAGTAATGGTAAAATCTTTTGAAATGTGTGATAGTTCCAATGATGACATTAAATACGGTGGAAGCTCTGTCGGGACAACTATATGACATAATAATAATGTAACAGAAACCCTAAGTCATATACTAGAAAGCTATCGTTTTGGAAAGAGAGAGAAATAATTTGAAAATAGCATCACAAAAATCATTAAATAGATTTCAATGCTCTACCACAATCATAGACGCCAATTATTTAAAGCTTAAGTATTCAGCGCAATACTAATGTTCAAATGTCAGTTTTACTTTCGGCGTAGATTATCTGAAGCTTTTTTAAAGTCTCAATCACCGCCTACAATGAGAATAGCAATATTTAGTTGCTATAGCAAAATAATTGTTGTAAATGAAGTGATAAGAGATATAAGTAATTCCAATGCGTGGCATTTTATATTTCATCAATGTAGAAATATCATTAGCGCTAACACGTTAGCTACATGTAAAGTAACAGATAAAACATAAATATGCACTAAAAAGGAACCGAGAACCAATTGAGTAAATTGATTATAAAACTTAAAGCTATATCTCAAGTCACAGTAATCCTTGAATACTATCACAGAATGTAACATACATAACCTAACAAAATATCAAACAATTTGCATAAAAATGAACTTGATAATTAATTGAAAGCAATCGTTCAAACAGATAGCTCACAAAAAACACACTCAAATAAAGTTGTATCTATCCTCAAAAACGATAAAAGATCATCAAAAAACCTGATTGGTACTAAACATTCTGTAAGTGCTTCGGTTCAATACTATACAGGCGCTAATAGTTACGTAACAAAATGTTTTACTCAATGAACCGAGTCGGGAGAGGGTGAACTCATGATCTACTCTAGAATAGTTGCGATCACGATATAAGATATATCAGTATCACCATACAACTATAACGCTCCTCTAAAGACAAATACTCCAAAAAGTGTTTGTACATCAAGCGATTTACGACCTAAATGATCTGATTTTTATCTACTATGTCAACTATGTGTTTCAAAGTTATTTTTGCTATGTTCTGTAGAGTGAGTTTTCTGTTCTTCACGTGTTTGTGGTTCCGATGCTGCGTGCTCGCAAAATATCGATGCTAATTCTGTACACAGACCGAAGTTATGCATTGTCCGTTGTCGCTACCACTTCTGGTTTTCGGTCTAACGTTCGCTAGCTATTTTGATTCGTAACCTGTTTTTGAGGATCTTTGAGTGTGTATTTTAGTTTTATTAATAGGATTTGGAATTGGGTCTTATAACTTAAATGCGGGTCAAATTTGCTATTTTTTGTTTTTATTTTTATGCGATATTTAAAAGGAGTCTGAAGTTTGAAATTCCACAGGAAGATTTAATATACTGTAACTTATTGTACAATATCAAATGAATTTTCAATGTTTCAAAGCTGAGCTGACTTTTTTCATCCTAGATTATTATTATATTATTATAGATAAACTGGAACCTTACAGCTATGTATTAAGCTTTATTCATGTGCATTATTTAAATATACGTACAGCTTTTACATAACACCAATGTCATGGTCAATAACAGTATGGGGTGAATGATATAGTCTCCAATTTTAAACTTAAGTACCTACCTGTATTGTATAATCTTCTTTTCTGCACTAAAGTTGGGCAGAATTTATAATCACTATCTTCCGTACTCAAAGATTTTTCGTAATTTGATGTGGTCTTGGACAATGACGAAGCAAGCATGCCCAAAGATAGAGAGTGGTTATAGGAAAACACATTTTTCAAGAAACATGAAACCCTTTCCCAGTTTTTGAGATAATGCAAGTTCATTGACCTCGTGACGTCTTAGCCAGAAATAAGCGAAGGGAAGCTAAACTTCGGCAATTAGAAGTGTGTACTATTTGCGTCCCTCATTTTTTAGCAAAAGATTTGGCAGCTGCACGGCTCCCGTTATAGATGGTCGACTAGCTTTGATCTATTGACATGGCCATCTGTGTTGTTCCGTGGTTCTTGCAATTTGAGGAAATGTTTTGAGCTCGGTGTGATGTATTGTAATAAGTGGATGTTTAGTTTGGAGACATGATTAAAACAGGGTTAATTATGTGTTTTGTAACCGATGATTTGTATGATATTTGATTTAATTTTATAGATATTTGGTTTAATGTCATGACTAAAAATTTTGGTAAAATTTTCAATAAGTATCATTATTTCAATTTCTTTCTGTAGGGACATAGACGAACAAATATTTGCTTTGTTTTCAGAATTTACGCCAAATCCAGGTTACGACAAATGAATAGTCGCGTATATTTGTACTGTCACCAATACGTAAGGCAGTAAAACAATACGCGTGCTCTTAAACATCGCCAACTCACAAATGGCCAGAAATCGGCATTTGCGATAAATTTTACGATCTGCCTTAGTGTTTCGGTTGAATAATTTTATTTTGTTACTTAACTACTTGTGTTACTAAAAATAGTTTGCACTTTTGATTATGGTCTGGTTTGGTCTTTTGCTTGCCTCGTCCAAAAGACTAGATTACCAGTCTACGTCCTATTATCTTCTACGCTAATTTCTAACTATATCATCATCATTTTAATATCCTTGTTATTTGGTACCTACTTCTAAATTATCACATCATATTTTTTTTTCATTCAGTGCTGTAAACTCGCTGTCACTGACCACCCTTCGTTTAGTATAATTACTCCTCAATCAATCCATCCTGATTTTTGGCCTCCCTCCATTCACATGTATAATCATAGCTCTTTTAGTAACACGCGTATCAAGATAATCGATTCGCTTTCAACTTTCAGTCACTGACGCCACTTACTTTTTGTTTTACTTATATGGTCTATTTAAATATGATTTATTTCGACGCAACATGTCTTCTTCGATACTTCTCTATTGGTCATCAACTCATAAACCAACGTCGTCTTTCTAAATATATTACAACTTTATCCTGTTTTGTAGCTTCATAGAAAACTATATTCACGAATACAATACTCTTTTTCTTATTACCTTTAATAGCTTTAGTAATTGTAAGGGATTAAATTGTTGGTCTCCATTTAGCAATAACTTCTCAGCCAATACGGTTCTGTCAATTTAATAGCCTAATAGCAAATAGACAAGGCTGTTAAAGACAACAGGGCTACCTGCCAATCATGCCTAACGCGTCGCATGATTCAACAGAGGCAAATTAGTTTATTGACATCTTTCTACGCACATTAAGTGTCTCTTCAAGGGTTCTGTATCGGACTTACGTCTCTTGTTTAGATTTATAAGAGTATTCGTTGAATTAGAGTTTGTTTGTTTGGATGAACGTCCTAATCTGGAACCACTAGTTTGATAAAAAAAAAAATAGTGTTAGATAGCCCATTTGTTGAAGAAGTGTATATAAAATCACAATAATATCAGAGAACAGCCACGTGGAGCAGAAAGAATGACGGGAATTCGGAATCAATACTTGAATTATGTGATGCACTTCTTGAGTGCAGTGCAGTCTGTCTTTTCAACAAACATCAACATTTGACAATAAAATATTCTAATGGGCTACATTATGCATCTTTTGTGCCGTGAAACTCCAATGACCCAGTTTAACCGGCTCGTGAGCAGCACAGTAACACATGTTAACAAGAAAGCAATACTGGCTCGGTTCATTGTTGACTTTTCAACAAATAAGATTAGTATTTTATATTATACATGTACGATGATCTGCAGTTTCATGTGTGGGTATAGTGACGGTGGCAGAGTACGGTACCTACTTCTAAATTATGACAGGTAATATATCCGAAAATACTTCTATAAACCACCTAGTATTTACGAGTATTTTCAGATTTCTTAGCTCCGTTTTTCGCGTAAATTTTATCCCGACTAACGGACTTGGCTGGATTCGATATTGGTCGCCACTCCATGTGATTAACTCATTATCTTGACAGAATAGTTGTAAGAAAGTTTGCTTGTTGAATGTAATATGAAACAGCATACGATGCCCTTTTCAATGTCCGCAACATATGATAACTCGTGGAAGCAAACAGGGTGTACCTTTAAAACACGTTTATTGCAGAATACATTTTTTTTGTTTTGTCGTTGATTTTATCAATTCGTTGATTTTACTTTCATTTCGTTTCCGAATTATTGAAACAGACTAAAGCTTCTGAAATTGCTCATTCGCTAACAAGTTTCCGACAACTAAAAAGCCCTAAAAACCAATAACAATATTTCGAAGCAGTAACGATCTATAAAATTAAACGAATATGTTTACGCTGAATTTAACACCTCTTTTTCCTGTTTGAGTTTTTTGGGGTAAACGTTTCCAGGTATAAACAAATAAAATGTGCTAAGTTTTAATTTTATCTCAATAAATATAAAAATCGTTGAAAACGTGCGTTAAAGACTTTTCTCGCTGTGATAATGTTACATTCAGATATCATTCGGAATCAATGATTCCAGAAACTTGCCTGCTGTTTAAGTAAAACTGATTACCGTTTAAAAATAACAATAAACAACATCCATCTCACAGGTCACATTTGCCCCAGCCATATTGTCATCTTTCACATACAGTAATAGCAGCTGCGTCTAAAAAAATATTACTTTACATCGAGTCGTTGACGGATAAGATGTCCGATTAGTAAATTTTACTAATTTGAAATCAAAACGGATTTTCATGAATATAATAAAAAAATCTCAGAATGCTTGCTTATCATCATTACAAAAGTATTTTTACAAAATGGTATGCTTTTAGATTTAGAGTCAGCAATTTGAGTGTTGTTTGTAGAACTTGGTTTGGAAGTAATTCTCGCACTTAAAAAACGTTCAAATTAAACACGCAATATCTTCTACTTAAATCACAAAATCTATGCAAGAAAGTTAGAGGTATTTTGACATATTGTGACTACGATATGGATACGAACGTTTCTTAATCTGTCCTAGCTCAGAGGACACCGGTGTCCTCTCACATCCACGCCACTATAGGCCTTAATTCCGATGTTTAAAGTCTACTTTTGTATGAACAAGTTGGGTAGTTGTGGATCGAAGTGTTAAAAACCCCTCAGATATATCCCTGTATTCACAGGCGAGAAGGGCGCGTGGCAATTATTCAATAATGTCATAGTTTATCTGCCGCCTGTCATTGTCAACTGACACCTCCTCAGAGATAATGCTGCGCTTATTGAATTCGTTCTTATTTGTTCATCGTTTAAGTCCGTGCCATATTGTTATTTTTTTTTTCAATTCACACTCCCCTTTTATCAGTGTCAACATAACGTGTCATAAACATCTTGTTAGTTCGCGTATTGTAAATAACATTCGATAGAGAAGTTTCTTTCTTTTCTTTTCTATTGTTATATCTTGATTGATTACGAAATTAATGCATTCAATTGGTTCCACGAAAATGTGTTTTGCTTCTTTGTACACTCTCAAGTTATACGGTTTTAATATCCTAGCTCGAAACACTTCATGTGTTTTATGTGTGCTCATCCAATCATTTGGATTAATTAACTGTATTTAAAGACGCATTCGCACTTAAGTATGACCACCCAGATTTACGAAATTGATTTGACACTTCCCTGATGTTTATCGATGATGGAAAATTAAATAATTTAACATTATATCGATTTAAATCTCGATTATGAATAGTTATGACCTTAAATATTTCATTTGTATGCATGTCAAGGTCATTGAAATAGTATTAAATCAGTCATATGGAAACAGTCGGGGCTTTTGACATTATTAATCGTATGCTAATGCTCTTTCTCAGATTATTCGAACGAGTATTCGATTGAAATGTACGATTAATTCATCGAGTAAGAGTTGTGTTGCAAAGTTCATTAAACTTTGGTTTGTGAAAAAATATTTCAAGATTTCTTCCTATAAATTTTTATTATGTTCTGTTAACATGTTTTTCTGTGCATCCAGACTACATCAATAAGTCTAACACCATAGATACCATTATCTTTTACTAGTGCCTACGCTCAGGCTTAAGGTAAGACTATCACTACCCTCAGCTTTCATATTTAAATGGATGTTGTATTTCCAAGGCCAAAAGTCAGTTGCTTTATGTAAAACCATGATACATAGCCACATCCGTTTAAATTGGATGGTGACCCCAACACTGAACATAATAGGAAATGATTGGTGGACGATGATGACAAATGGCCAGATTTGAAGCTAGTTGATCTTACAGTTTCAATTTTTAGAGCAAGCAGAAATTCGCCGGTTGACGTTTTTACATCGAGCCATCGTCACCCTTATAAATGAAGCTATCATTTCTTACTAATGACCGATATGTGTCAAAGCTGTGCACAATCTGGCAAAGAGCCAAAAAAGACACAAGAAGGATGCATACGTTGATAAGTTTTTAATTCATCGGTATTGAAACACCAACGAATTAAAAATAGTATTTGAATTGAAAAATTCCAATAGACATTGAACTTTGGAAACAAAAGCAACACAATCGGCTCTTAACATCGTTTACTAATTAGCAAATGACTTACAGCGGAAACTCTAAAGAAATGTGTTGTAATATTGACTCCGGAGTTAAAATCAAACAATTACAATGCCGATCAATAGATTACACAGCAATAAAGATAGATTGCTCAGTTGGACCGCACTCTATCTCAAGATAAGAACGGGAATACGGGTGAAGGTGTGTAGAGAAGCTTTAATGGTTCCGTACATCGATTTATGCCGATGGAATTTACCGGTGCAAGTAGTTAGGTTGCAGAGGTCAGACGGGAGTCGATACGTGTAATATACTGGTTTTCTGCAATAACTTGGGAGATTGGAACCCCACCCTGACATAATTTGGAAATGCTAGCTACTTGACCTGTTAGATTAAAGGATGACTAAAAAGCTATAACATAGATTTAGTATTTCCGAGATGTTATCATACAACAATCTTATTCTCCACCCTGGGATGACTGGCAGAGAATGCCTACATTAAGTCCATTTTTATACTTTGTGTTGCACGAAGATTAAATAAAATCCTTTTTTCAAATATATCAACAATCAAAGTAATTTTTACGGTATTTTCAGCTTTTCCGTACATGTGTGCTAAACGTACAAGTCTAAGGAACTCTAAAAATTTACAATTCAGATGCATAGAAAGCTTATTGTAATCGAATGTATCGCATGAATCTTTCCTAATCTTAACGCGTTTGTTGACGCAATAGCAACTTGAATAAGTTGAGATAATAGGAAAGTGATTTCATGAAACGAGTATCGATTAAACGCAGACGAACGTGTCAATGATTGAAATTGTAGTAGAAACAGTTAGGTCTTTTATTACAAAGTCTTAAACCGAAGTTAGTGTTTAAAGTGAGCGAGTTAACGACACGGTCGGCGCAGTGGTTGAGATAGTGTCTGATGTACTGCCTGTCGCAGGTTCGTTTTCGGCACGAAACAAATATTTGCATGGTCTGTAGATAGTTGATCCGGGTATAGATGTCTTGTGTAAGTGAGTTTATACGTTTGCACACACGATATAGGAGTAATTCGTAATGTGAATAAACGTTAAAAAAGAATAAAACCAAATCAATCAAAATGAAATCAGAATTACTTAATAGCTCAGTATCAAGAGCATAAAATATAAATGAATAGCAAAAAATCGATGAAAGCGCTAGCAGTTACGGTTTTTGCAGTTTCAGAAAGTAATTTAGAAAGATTATGCTATTGAATACCGTGATGCAGATAAAATGCATTTCAATGACATTTGACCTGTATCTATGTAACTGTAAATATAAAAATAATGACTTTCCTGTTAAACTGTAGAGAACCGGAAAAAGCTGTAAGAATAAGATCTATTAGTGTCGAAATATTGACGTATTAAAACGAAACAAAAAATGATAGTGAGGTGAACCCACTCTTGCAATTTTTAACCATATAATTAGTAAATGTAATGAACACGCTTCTAAGAATGTCAATCTATCTTGTTCACTATCCCGTATTAACGTCATCACAACTGAAGCGCGATACGATGATAAAAGATGATTGACAGCGACAGAAGTAGAAAATGATGATCATAATCTGATGTTCATAGATGATACAGTAATACATGAAAAAAACTGTGATGATTAACTACTTAAACCAACTGATGTTATTTTGATATGAAAGAAGTGCTTTTGAAAATACATTAAAGACATTGCAATGGTTTTTAGAAGACATGATCGTTAATCTTTTGTGAGATCCACTTTTGTTAGATATTTCGGCAATAATCTGTTGTTAAGTGATAAGCATTGAAGATTTAATGATTATCTTATGCTTTTTATCATTAACAAGTTCAATTGCAAATGAGCAAAGTTATGTTAATGATTATCACACTTTTAAAAACTTAACCGTTCTTCTAAAGCATTTTTATCATTGAGAAGTATACGAATCTAGAACAACATTTCACTTATTAGAACATAATCTAAAATTGTTAAGCCAAGAGTTCTATGCAAGCAATTAGGGTAAGTTGATAAAATAAGGAATAGAATTTGCACCGTTTGCAATCTCTATCCATTGTCGGCTAGTTTCTCGCTCCATTCAATTACATGAAACAGGTTGACAAATTGAGACCAGATTGTGTTACTTGATTGCCTGATACTATTAACCGAAGAGAAAGCTATTATAGTTAAGAAGATTTTAAATTACTAATTGAAGATAACAGGTAAATACTATCAAAAATCTCAGGCAGATTGGTACAATTTTGAATAATAAGCTGTTTTGGTGTAATTTTCAACCATATGTAATGACATGTAGAAAATTAAACCAAAACGAAGTGGAAGATAAACTTTTAAAACTTGTGTTTTCATTCTTAGATACTATTTATAAAACCAAACAGTTAAATCTTTTGTTTGGTTGAAAACGCTAAATGAAAAATATAGATAGATGTATTTAGGGTTATAAAACATTAAGCAATCATTACTCTACACGATTCGATCACGTCAAAAACTCAAGTGGCATGAATCAATAAAATCATCAAATAATTGAGTATGTGGAACAGAAACATCGTAAAGTTATGAGTAACAACAATGTAACGGACTTCGACGTAAAACTTTTTAAATAGATATTAAATAGCAAGGGTCAAAATGATAATTGATTTTAAATGTCCAGGGAATAAGTAGACCCAAATTTGGTTTTTTAAACACCTGCTCGAATAAAACCCGTTAGTGTACGTAAAAGTAAACATGATGACAGTTAAAGCCAATCTGAAAGGTTATCAGCTAGTGAGAGCTGTGATTTGTCGCATTCTTTGAAAAAGAACGATGAAAACGAAACGGGAAAAGAATTTTCGAAACCATTTAAAGAAGCACATCCGATTAATTGGTCAAGTATCACGATTTAATCTTGAAAGTAAAAGAAATTATGATTGTACCGCTGCAAATGTTTTCTTCACGGGCGAAGTGTTCAAAAATGAACAAGACTGAGTCCAATACTAAAACTAAGATAGCTTCGTTAGAAGTTAGAACCAGAGTAGGTCTACAAATAAAGACAGTTACTGGCTCCTTATCTTTGAGTGGTGGACTGCCTCAACGGCCGGCGATCGGATCGCATGTAAATGTTGAAAGTCGGACAGATTGTCGACCTACAATTTTACCGATCGGTGGCTATACGTTATCGACTTTCCTTGGCAACCATCGCCGAATAAATTGTATTCAAAAGATTATTTTTTTATTTTCGTCCAACCTCAAAATGTTTGTTTTTAAATGTTGTCACCGGCCTGTTATAAATATCTAATAATCTATGTTTGTTTCGGCAGTTTTTTTGTCCAAATGGTGTGATTCCACTTTTATACTTTCAAATGTGTGTATGCGTGCTATAGATTTTCATAAGTTATTTCATTTGCAATAGTGACGTTTTATTAAACTTTATTAAAATTATTATTAAATTATTCTTCTACATATAACAATATCAATGATATGCATAATTGCTTCGTCATATATTGTGTTCATTAAAGTCACTATCATCGTCAAGTAATTTTGACTAATATTTACAATTAATTAGCGGATTCATTGTCCTCTCTCAATCGTCTGTGTCTTTTGTTTGATCAAATTGTATTTAAACAATTTAGCTGTTTGAATTTCGCACGTCAGTAGTTGCAAGAAACATCGTTTCGTCCGCTTCATCGTCAACAGATATAACGTCAGTCGTCATTAACGTTTAAGAAATTGTGTCAGCAACATATTCTTTTTTGTTTTGTTCCTAAAATACATATCTCAGGTAAAAAGCGATGAAACATACCGCGGTTAAGATCACTACCATCAAAATTTTTACTAGTGAAATTCTTAACGGCGAGACGTCTAGACATTGTTAGCTCAAATCTATTTGCTATGTCTGTATTAAACAATTGTTCACGTGACGATGTGGTGTATCAGTTACCAATTTGTCCACCACACTCTATTATTAAACACAAAATTATTTTGTTGCAGATCGTGTGAACAACCTGGCTTGCGGCGCTTGTAAACCGAGAAGCTGTCAATAATATGGTGCAATAAAAGTAATATGAGGGTGTTGGGTGTGATGCGTGTGAGAGTCAACCGAACTGAGTTATAAATAAAGAAGGAAAAACCATTCAAACTGGGTGGTGGAAGTAGTGGTGGGTTGAGCGAGGTATGAGAAGCGGTGTTGTGCAGTGACGGCGTCCGGGCGGCTGCCATGGGCGCGGCGCGCCATGCGCTCGCGCACGCGCCCGCTGCGGCTGCTGTTGGCGGCGCTGGCGTTGGCGTCCTGCGCCGCGGCCCCCGCGCCCGAGCCGCGCGCGCAGCGCTCCGCCAACCTGAGCCATATAACAGGCACCTCCCGCACCATACAGATGTTCCTCAAGAATCGCTATCTGCAGCTGCTGCCGGATGGCACAGTCAACGGCACCACAGATTACAACAGCGTTTACAGTAAGTACTATTTTTAAGTTTTCCCATTTATCCAAATGGAAGACTGGATACAAATATCAATATTTAGTTCAATTATATATATTTTGTTTACCCGCGCCCGAGCGTCACTGTCACTTGTTTTCAGTAAGCACCCAGCAGTGCTAACTGAAAACAAGTGCTGGGTATCTGATACCCAGCAAATGCTGAAGTGGTCACCTTTTCGGTACGGACACGCTCGGCGCATTCTGTAGATTTGTTCTTTTACTACTTTGTGTTTGTAACCGTTGCTGTGTCTGCCCGAATAAAAGTATTTCTTTTCTATTCTAATTATACTTATTAGGTTTTTTTTTACATGAGCTATATTTGATGCGGTCTGTTTATTGGTTCTTACACTGACAGGAGAGTTTTGTACTTCACTCAGTTTCTTCTACATTTACATTACTGGCTATTTCACAACACCTAAAGCGTGTGCCTCCTAGTTTTTTGTTCCGTCACCGATCGGCACGTAATATCAAGATCACAGCGGTACATTGACAGTGCTCCCAATTATATCAATTGTTTTTTTTATTCCTTTTGATTCACTGAAGTCTTTTGTGTTTATTTGCTCTGCGAATCTGCACGTGCCTACAACATTATTGCCCGGTGGTATTTCCGCAAAAAAACCAATTGTTGCGTGGTAATTAGCAGTACTTGTATATTCGATTTGTAAGTTAGCCACAGAAGTAATGGCGTTGTAGAAAGGAGGAAGATACGTTTGCCATTGGATGAACGGTATCATCTAATTTGATTGCCAATGTTCGGATTTTGCGTGTCATTATACCATTCGCTTAAGTTTCTGCGATGTTTAAAGAGTACCATATAGTTGCTAAGTTGAATAGTTTTCTCATACCGTTTTTTAATTGATATAATCTCATTCTCTTATAGACTTACGACTTTATGCTCAAGCTGCGTTTTGTGAAAACGCAAGTTATGACCACCCAGTAGTAAAGCAAGTGATCGCGCTTTTTTATTTCGAATGGAAATCTTCTATCTGAGTCACACTTTTAATGACTAAAATCAACCTGTGATTTTTTCAATTCACCTTTGCGTAAAGCTAAAGTAACTCTATTGAACAATTCTACATAGTCATCACGTACTTTACCAACGCATCTTTTAAACAGAAAAATGTTTTTCGTAGTTATAAATATTCTTTTATAGTGAATAGCCACTCCTTGTATGCAAAATATTTTGCATATCTTTACATCAGATAAAAGAACTTTTATTTTACGCTTGTAGCCAATATTTAAACATGGATGATAAAACTGCGAGGGGCAGTGTACTCGGAGTTACGCAATCGTATCCTTGACATAAAGTCTTTGTATTTTTTACAAATTAGTAGTGTTGTTGAGTCAAATAAGGTAAATAGTGTTTGTGTAGCCATAATAAAATTTGTCACCAATATCATGGAATAAAATACTTAGAACTAAAGAATAACTAGATCTACAACTCAAATAATTATTTCGATTCTTTTAGATTCGTGACTAGAGTACCTCTAATTTAATTTAAACCTGTAAATCAAATTAAATTACTAAGAGAAACTCCACAAAGTGATGAGTATCGGTGACAAATGAAGATAAACACAGAAAAACAACCATTAGTTCTCTCTACTACTCAAATCACTCGTGGAGACCAAGTTAGACAGACAGGAATTGTATCCTAATGAATGGAAGATGATATTGTTAGAAAGTTGGTTGTTCTGTTGGAAGACATATATACATATAATAGCTAATTTGCTGTACTAAATAATAATAATAAATAAATAATAATCGTTTAAAATGTATCTGTCTGGACAAATCATGGCGTTAAGAGCGGTCAACTCGAGGTACATTTTATACAATCGCTCTTACTTGATTATGATGTTATTACACATCTTTCTTCAGATATTTTGGATACACAGTTATCTTGTGGATATTATCTAGGCTTCTCTAAAACTCAAAAAATAAATTGTAAAATCCCGTAAAGACCTTTGAAAATCAGCTATTTTACGTGGACTTTGGCCTTCCACACTGACACTAAATTATGACAAGTTTTCTCAAAAAAATTTGATCGTTTAAAAAAAAAACTCGTATTTCCTGGAACAAGTTTTGTAAAATATTCGAATAAATCACGGAATTACCGAAAGCCAACGGAGTCTTCAGGCGTTACCTCTCTTTTTCACGTTGCCTCTCTATCTCACATCGCGTTGGATTGCTTTAGATGAAGCAACAGGCTTTTAAACCATGCTCCACGTTGACGATAGGCGAGTAGGGAAAGGACACCTTAAATCGGTTGTTTCTGGATATATTAATGCAAATCCCTATACGGGAACTGCCTTATACGTAAAGAAACATGAAAATAAATACTGACAACACGTGAAGTGTTACAAGCATGTTGCAAGACTTGTTATATCGTAATGTAGTTAAAACAAAATGTCGTTAAAATAAACGTGAAATAAATTATGAACTGTCTGCAGATTCGATCTTAACCGAAGGTGTTTTGTAATCTGTAAATATCTAATCAATCGGATGATTTTATAGATAAGTTAAATTTTGTTTGGTTATAGTAATCTGTTAAAATTAAGTTGGTCAGTATATTTTAGGGTTTTAAAAGAAACCGAGGTCACAAAACATTTTTATCAACATTAGGATACGGGTTTCCAAAATATGCCATAATATCGGTCCAAATTTAACTTATTAAGCTGGTACATTGCTGGTATAGGAATAATGAAATAAACAGCCTTTATATTCCTACAGCTATGGGCCGTCCATCTCGAATTTTTAGTTTTAGTTTACCGTTTTGAGAGCAGAGGTGATGAAATAAATTACACAAAGCAATGCACCTGACTGGGTTTGAATCCGTGAACTATAACTCGTAGGTCAGGCTGTTTCCACTAGGCCACCAGTGCTCCTTATAGTATGGAATTTAACGACAAAAAATTTAAAAATCCTTGACAACAGTGTTTAATAATATAATTATGCAATTAATAAATCATGAATTTTAATGTCTGGAGCATTGTGAGACGAATGTATGACTACTATATAATAACTTTAACTGGCCTTTGGCTAAATAAAATATTAAGCCCTAAAATAGCCCTAGAGGTTTGCTTTACGGCTTCAGAGCCTAGTTTAGGCACCAGTCTCCCACAATATAATGCCTATCCTATATGTTACCGTAGATATAAGGCTAGCAATTAGGAGTTATATTGTGTAGAAAAAAAACTTTTATTATTATTAAGAAAAAAACTTTTTTATTATTGTCTATTCTTCCAATAGCCCCAACCTTGATCATCGGCTGGCAACGCCCTTGTAACTAGCTAATATCATTCGAGTATCATTTCTAAAGCTGCGGGCGCACAGGTAAAATATACAAATACACTTTCGACTCATGACAGTTGCTGTAATGCAAACACGATGCAAATACGAGTACATCTATTGTATGTACATTTTGATACAAGTGCGGAAAGTTTGTCATTACGACCAAGACGTAATTTGCATGTGCCGTTGGCGAGTGTGTTATGGAGCCGAGGGTTGCAGTGACAAATTTGCACGTCTGTCAAACGAAGTTTTTTACACTTACGACTCGTGGGGTTGACACCGGCCTCGTGAGGGTCAAGCCGCATACGATAAACAATTTTATTACAATAAAATTGTGATGGAGTGAACACGCGCACTTTTCTGCACTAGTGCGGAAAACAGTCCATTGCGTGCCTATAAACGGTACTTGCAACTGCTGCATGATCAAGGTCTTATTCGAAAGAGTTCCTGCAGTCCTGGAACACAAAAGGCTATTGAAGAAACACAGATTTGTTTTTGTCAGTAAAAGTCTGATATTCTAGCTCCACTCAGAACAGGAGGAGTCATTTGATGATATCTTAATAAAAAAAAGCAATCTCTTTCAGAATCTACTTAATATAGGCGCATTTGCGTAGAATGACACGCAATAAATGAACTACGTTTTTTCTCGGATACTAAATTAGTATCTATGGAAGTTTTTTCCCGTGTTTTTGCTCACACAATCTTACTCACTATACAAACCAGACGACTCCTAGACGTAGGTTATATAATTAGAACCAGTTTTAAACGAGTGACATAAATCAAGCCTGCTCTATTTTTACATAGGAAAATAATAGAGACAGTTTAATTACATGTCGTCAAAGAGACTGGAACAGTTCCGTAATAACACCATAGATGTTAATATCACTCCTAATCTAGATCGTAATTATATATTTGGTATTCAGAATCAGTTATACGGAATTGTGATAATGGCTCAATAAGAACATTTGTAATGCCCCGAGCGTTAACTACGGTGGTCCAATAAGATTGAGATCATAAAAGTCTAATAACATCTTTATAGACTTCAAATGGAGATTTCGTACTTCGATAGCGGAGTGTTTCTATCAAGTAGTCTGTTAGGCGAAGTTTTTTTTTTTGTTTGTTTTTAACGATAAGTGTGTCGATTTCGTAATGCAATGCGTGGGTAAGTGACACGAAGTTAATGATCTGTGAAATTAATATAAAGATTGGATGTTGACGTGTTCGCTAGGTTATGAGATTAAGGCCGAGCGGTGACGGCTGATTGTAAAATATTACATGCGTATCAGTCTGTTTATTGCATGAATACATTTGATTAACCAAAAATTTATAATTTTATGGTAATCTAACGGAGATTACCTTAGTTTTCCGTTATTCATGGCGGCAAAGATTAATTCTTTAAACACTTTTGAATAAATTAAAAGTGAACTTGAAAATATGTCGCACAACAATAAAATAACAACACGGTCAGCTTTGATCCAAAATCGAAACCAAATACTTAAAGATTCCGACAAACAAGAAACATCAAAGGAATTTTGCCCTTCGCATAATTTCCATAGCGACACGTAATACGGACCATGCGCGGACGCAATCAAAGTTTTTTTTTTCCTTGCAAAAACTGATCTCCGTGAAATACTACAATAAAATTGTCTTAAGTTTTGCTGCATGCGAATAAATTAGAGATAATATTTGAAATAATATGTTCCACTCCATAAATATATTTGGAAGTCATTAAGTATGATAAATATGGAATTTAAAAATGAAGTTTAAAGTTAAACCGAATAGCAACTAGGTACAATCGGTAACAAATGCTTTAAAAATTTCAAATTCTGTTCTATTAAAATCACTTTGTAACTGTTGAAGTATCCAATGTTTTTAAATTATTTTCTATAAAACCGAAACAGCCTATTAGTCTTATACACTCGATATGGTCTATATAAAACACCGTTATTCAACTAATTAAAACATGAACATTCACGCCAGTTTTAGAAAAAAAAAAAAATCGGCAAGTGCGAGTCGGACTTGCGCTCTGACGGTTCCGTACAAACTTATCTGCGTAAATTGTTCAATTCCCGAATGGAGTCTCGAAATTTTATCCCAAACGCAAAAAAGTTTTTTTTTTTATGACGTAACAAGTTTTCAGACTTATATCAGTCTGTGATATAAGACCTTGCTTAATGCCATATTTCAGTGTTTTAGGTCAACGGGAAGTACGCTATGAATTTTGGTCCCCATGACAATGTCAAAACATACGTTTTTTGTGATTAACTTTTTTCTTCGTTAACTTAGAAGTTTGATTTTTTTCACAGGACCGCAGATTTGAGTATATAGTTTTAATTTCAACTCGATTACTCTCGCGTTCTCAAGATAAAGGGTCTTGACAGACAGACGGACAACAAAGTGATCCTATGAGGGTTCTGTTTTTTCGAGGTGCGGAACCCTATAAACACGTAATTTTGTTATAAATCTGAAACCGTTTCGAATGGTTTGTTATTCAATAGCTTAATTGTTCACAGGCCAATCAACCTGCTGATTGTTATAGAAAACTGATTAATCTATATATATAAAAGAAATTCGTGTTAGTTACACTATTTATAACTCAAGAACGGCTGCACTGATTTGGCTGAAATTGGTGGGAAGGTAGAACCAGGAGAAGGACATAGGATAATTTTTATCCCGATAAATAAAAAAAAACTCCAAATCCTGCTCATGTATTGGGATATGGTAGAGTAGGGTAGAGCGGGAGTGAAGCCGCGGGCAAAAGCTAGTATTATATAATATTTGACGGTACCGTTGGCGCAGTAGTTGAGCGATTAGCTACTGCACTGTGTCTCCCGAGTTCGCTTGCTGCTTGGAACAAATAGTTGTACCGGATGTATTGATACCCATGATACAGGAGTGAAATCTCGTGAAAAGCAATGTTTAAAAAAAAAATATAATATTTTATTTATAAGTACAGGCAGCAACAAAATAAAAAGATGCTTGTACAATATAATTAATACACAACGGCTTTTTTTAAATTTAGAGATATATCTTAAATATAATTCACCGTGGCAGTCGACTTAGTCAAGCTCGAATCTTTATAATTGCTTTATGAATAGTATCTTCCGCTCACTTCATCCGGCGCGTGTGAGATGAATGCCTTATATTCGCTCTTAAGAAATGATGTGTGCCGAGCTTTATATTGTGTGAGAATGAAATATTGATATACCTTTTATGGAGATAGAAGTGTTTCCAATAGTTTATTATTGAGACTAGGTTTTTTTGGTATAAGATTTTTTTTTTACAAACATCCGTTTTACGATAGCGAAAAAACTTTAATAAAATTTAATTTTATCCTACGAAAAATTATTATAAATGCGAAAGTTGTGAGTGATGTTTGTTACTCTTTCACGCAAAAACCTGCTGAATGGATTTCGAGGAAACTTGGTGCACGGGTAGAACATGTCCGGGAATACAATGTAGGATACTTTTTATACTGTGACCCTTGGGATAATTTTCTACTAAGTATCACGCAGCATTTGTTTAATTTATTTTTCAGATTAAATTTTTTACACATACACAATTAAAATAATAATATAATATGTTCTCCCAAATCTTCAAAATAACGTGCAAACAGAGTTTTTGATTAAAATTTATAGAGATCAAAATATTTTATCGGCCACAAAAAATTTAACTCACCTTTCTCGACTTCCTGGTAGCAATTTCCCCAGATTGCAACATTTAAGTCCACACCCGCTATACATGGTCTCATAACCAATTTACATTTACTGCTAACAAACTTCCAATCAATCAAAACTGAACTCTATTTCATCTGCTAAAGCAGGAGATGGACTGTATTTGTGAAAAATTTAGTGAATTTGTAAATTGGTGGTGGTCAGACCTTGTCGTGTAATCTACTGCTCTGATTATATCAATTACTTCTTTATTGAAGGTGATTTGGCAGCGACTGTACCACAGATTGCCATTGCTTTGTATCGGAGATCTAAATTCTATTATTTTGTAGATGCAGAACAAATAGAATGAATTCTTAACTACTTCTGAAGCACCGGCTACAATCTTGCAACATCAAAAAATGAGGTTTTGTTCCGTAGAGATTGTAATAAATACGTGAAGATTATTCTTTCAATTATGATCTCGGTCTTGCTTAACCTTCCGGGTTCGGTAATCACTATTGATGCTTAATCTCTTTAAGTTTAAGTAATAATAGTGTACAGTTTGGCCGTTTAAAGTACAGGGCCTGTCATGATTGCTAGCTAAGGTATTGTCAATGTGAAAAGTGTTCTTCTAAAAGGATTACAGGTTTAAATCATTATGATGATTCTATTTTTTTTTGGTAAGCAGTGATGCAATCATTGATTGTGAAGCGCACTAATTTATAGCCTATTCCGTCTAGCCTCGAAAACGGTTAAATTATAATCGGACGGGAAGACCGCAGCAGGCAAATTATTTCAGTCCTAAATTTATAATTTGCATTATCATTAACATCTTTTTTTTGGAGTGGGGGCCTATGTCCAACTGTGGACGCCTTTCGGTTAAAATGATGATGATGAAACAGGAAACGAATATAAAAAACTTAAACATTAATTATTGATTCAAGAAGATGAACATACAGCTAATTGATTCAATGAACCTAAAATTCAAACATCTGCATTGTAAGACCTAGCAAAAAACAACATTATCTTTAAAATAGACAAACTGCGTATTTTATGTAATAATACAGAAAATATTATTATAATACATAGCAGGCTGGCTTGCATATGTTATCAATGGTTTTTTACGCCTTGTCTAGTTTACTGTTGACAGCTTTATAACGTTTTACAAAAGAGTTCAAGGTTTCATTCTCATGGTAAAACAACGCTTAAAGTCGAAATATAAATATATGCTCGATTTATAGAATGATGATGTGGTAAATTCGTTATGAGCAAGAAGGACAAATCTAACCAAAACACAAAACTGAAACCAAAAATAGAACCTGCTTCTTTTTGAAGTCGGCATTTTTTCGACGTAAGTAGATTTTTCATTAGAGTTACTCGAGCTCGTAAGCTTGTAGAGATACAAAAAATAGTACTGAAAGGGCCTGGTTTAAAAAAATTGTGGAATAAAATAGGTGGAGCAACACCATTAGGTCCTGTAACAGTAAATCTGTTTGCCAAAGACAGTGAATATGGCAATATAGTAGAAGTAAAAGAGAAAGAAGACAGTAATAGCTTTACGGGTAACAGGACAGCATGACTGAAGATGATGATGGTGGACTTATGAGATAATGCTAATAAAAATTACATCAATGTAAAATTTCTAACTGATGATCATTTTTATATATTCATCAAATCTGGATCTTACATAATATACAAGTGTGAAGTGCATCTCATAGTCTTATTCTATTCAATCGTATGTCAACATTCATTTGTTGGCGTTGTTAGGTCTTGATCCGGTTTTGCTTTATATGCTCTGAAAAAATATTTTGCAAACGTGAAAGAGAACAGGTTCTTTGTCGTTAGTATCTCTAGAATTAGCACAGAACCTACACAATCAGTGAATCGGCTCCACATTGTTTTGTCAATATTATCATCATTTTTACTGCTCATAATGTGTTCAGGGTATTGGGTTGAGTGTTTCTGCAGTGCATCAGGGATGTTTAATGAACATCGCGTGGACTGCTTTTACGTTGCGTAAAAGACGTACATCTCTAATGCGTTGAGTACGTGACAGTGCCAACAGCATCTTTAGCATGATCGCTAGTCATTGGACTGTGGTTACATCAGTCATTGCTGCGCCATTGGTCATGGAATGGCGCAATAGTTGGGGTTTACTTTCTTTTCATATGTTTTGTTGTGGGTAGTTTTAAGTATTACTAATACTAGTAGTGACAGTCTATAAGTCTATAAGAATTTTGTTACTAACAATTTGGACATCTAGGCCTGAAATAAAGTATTTATTATTATAAGGCTCTTACAAGCTTCGCTATATCTACCAGTCCTGCGCTTCTCGCATATTTCTATAAAACGCAAAAACTAAATATGCAACTCTAAACTGGGCTATCTGACAGGAGCAAGTTCTATCTCAAAATTCGAATCGTACGGCGCCATCTTTTACGTATAAATCAGTCATCAGATGCGCATGCGATTTGTATATATGAGTATAATCAGCCATCTTGGGTGTGGGCAGAACAATACATGGTCAATGGTGTCAGTTTCTTGGTTTCGCTGTTTAGCTTATTTTCTTTTGTTTTTAGGGAGCTAAGAATGTTTTATGAGCTGGCTGCAAGAATTTTTGATGTCATGTGTGATTTTGAAAAGCTTTGTGTGTATAGGGACTGAATAGAAGCTGTTTGTAATCTTGAAATCGGAGTTTACGCCTGTAGAAACATTTTAGTCTTTTTGAGAAGCTCCATCAGTACTCGCACACAGTATAGAATAAACTTTATTGTACACTTATATTTACATAAACCGAAATCTATGGGTACAACGGCGTTCTTATCGCTGATAGCGATACCTACCACAAAACCTTTAGATCCATCGTAAGAAACAGAACATATATAGGGTGACTGATAATTAGTGAACGATACTTAAACACGTGATTGTAGTCATGATAACAAACAACTCTTACTATGGGACCTAACCTGAAATCGCGATAATAAATCTGCTGGTCAGTACATTTGTGTTCGAACTTAACTTTTGTAACTCAAAACGTACTGAACTTGGCTGATTTTTTTCGCGATTTCAGGTTTGGGCCCATAGTAAAAGTTGTTTGTTATCACGTGTTTAAGTATCGTTCACTAATTACCAGTCGCCCTATATAATGTGTTTAAGCTTAAGTTATAGTTTGGGATTGATTACGTGATGTTTTGGAATCAATCCTATACGTCTTGAACATTACATAGTATGTTTTTTAGGAGTTGTTGTTAGGACTAAAACAACCCTATCGGAGTTTAAGTTTCCTACCTAGAATTTTTTAAGTCAAGAATGATTAGGTTACTTCTAGGCTAGCCTGTTCCATCATCAATCACATCATCGCTTTCCTTTGGGTAAGCGACAGCCTAAAGCACGCCTGATTTGTACGTAGAACGACGTCAAGTGGCGTCGCGTGGCGTGTATCTTAATGTAGTTTTACAAGACTAGTTTCCATACAAAATTTATAGAGACCGACGCGCCCAGATCGGCGTACGTGGCCCACGTGTGCGCAATGTGGTTCTACCTTAAATAATAATAAATAACTTTGTCCAAAGACCTTGGATCTAATAGACCCAGTCTGAATTGTTACTACTGACCTTGACCGAAGCTGACCTGTCCCATTTCGAGTTCAGTAGTTCATACTGCAATACCATAAATGGTTCTATTCAAGTTCAACTCACGAGCAAAGCATCTTAACTGGATGAGTGCTCTACGTCTTGTAGTTAATCAAGACTTGTTAACGTATTGTTATGATTTTGACGGACTGTTTCATCGTCTACTATTTAAACTTCGATTAACTTACTTCATTCATTTTTTCTTTGTTTTGTTGTTTTTTTTTTTTACTTTTTTCCTCAATAGGAATTACTTCTGAATCGTGTATGCGTTCAAATAATATGTAGACTTATAGAACCGGAGCTATTAGTAGGCCACCCAAATATTGGTTCTGTGTGGGAATCGAATCCGAGAAGACACCCAGCGAAGACAATCGCTCAACCACTGCGCCAACCGTATTGTCAAATTATATTCTGATTGTTAGGTATAACATTTTTGAGTTTATTTCATGGATGGTATCGATTTAGGAGCTATAAAATGAGCTCTCAGTCGCATTGTTACAAACGCATTTCCCGATTTTTTTTCAAGTTCGAACAGAGCTCTAAATAAAACTAAAATTAAAAAAAAAACTATCCTACAATTTTGTAAAATGCATTTTATATCTTTTCATTTGATACACTTATTGGCCGTACTTAGAAACATTCATTTACAAAATATGGTGGGGTGAAAATGGGATTTATTTTCACCCCACCCCCTTTTAAATGGCTGAGCAGATTTAGGCCAAACATATCTAAGAAGCATTGCTAGAAAACCTACTTTCAAATAAAAAAAAACATACAAATCGGTTTGAGAGCTACGGTGCAACACACATGTAGTTAAATTTATAACACCCCTCCTTTTGCTTCTGGTAAAAACTAACCTAAAAGCTGACCACTCTAAACCGGACTTGGTTTATCCTTTTCCCAATCAGCTTTGAACCAGCATCCAAACACACTACACCTCTTACACAAGTTCTTACAAGCGTACCATTATTCATGTTAATATTGATATTAATTAACGACTTACGTCATGTTAGGTTAACTAAACCGTTAATTTAAACTCGTTTTTGTTCCCACACGGGTCGAGAAAAGTTAATAATGTGGTCAACAAGAAAAATCTATTTATGGTGTCGTATATTTTGGTGTAATGTTGGATTGGATTAGCACATTAGCAGCCTTAGGAGGTGATTGATAATGGTGATCCGTTTAATGTATGTCATTGAAATGGTATAGGTTTTCTTGAAGTTACATATTATAAAAATATGAAGAGTATTCTTACTTGTTATGAGGTCGAAAAAACGTCATTCTTAGGGCATGCGCATAGTGCTCCACGCATGCCTCGAAGATGTGTCAGCAAAACCGTAGGGGGCCAGCAGGGTCGAAAACTACTGGGGCTATGGGTTGTGTGAAAGTGAACCCTGGAACGAAGGCAAAGAAGGGATAGTAGTGGGTTTAAGTCTGACACGCCCTTCCACACCGCTTAAGAGCGGGAGAAGTCATTGGATGATTTCCCACTTAAAAAAGAAGTGGTTTTGGCATATTGTTCGCAGGACAGACGGTTGATGGAGCCGAAACATTCTGTAGTGGCAACTAAGTACAGAGAGCTTCCAATGCTGAGTGCATTGGAAGGCCTCTCAGGAGGTGGACCAATGACCTGATGACCATCGCAGGAATCTGATGGATGCGAGACGTACAGGACCGGTCGTTATGGTGACTATTGATGGAGGCCTATGTCCAACAGTTGACGTCTTTCCAATCTTCTTCTTCTTAGCTTGTCGATGGCAAAATTAGTTAAATTCCTTGCCTGGTCCAGTATTCAGTCACGGCAATGTCGTCCACTGATGCTGTCATTAGGTCCCTAAGTGACAATAGGGCACGTGATGCAGGATGGAAGGTGGGACATGGTCTGCGGAGAGACGCCGCATAAAAACTGGAGATCAGAACCGTCCGAGAAACCCCATCTGTGGAGATTGTCTTTACTGCGCCCAACTTGGGTGCGGAGTCTGTTTAAAGTTTTCCAGGTTGGCCATCCAA
Organism: Leucania comma; assembly: GCA_958295575.1. Lineage (NCBI taxonomy): Eukaryota > Metazoa > Arthropoda > Insecta > Lepidoptera > Noctuidae > Leucania > Leucania comma. The sequence continues at coordinate 3,939,012 of OY282484.1, forward strand.
TGAAATAATGACGACACTCCCTCTTGATCCATTGAGAGGGGTAGAAGTCATTATTTCCACACCCTTAAAATAAAACAGGGTTTAACAACACTTCTGCTCTTTATTTTTCTTTGACAATATCTAGTAACCAGCAGATATTAAATGGTAGATAATAACACATCGTCTATATCGTTTCCCGGTTTCTCTCGTGAGAAGAAGGTGGGTAGATATCGTTTAGAACCGCATCTAATAACGAGTAACGTTTAGTATTACAACAAATCATAGTAGTTAATGGTATCGCTTACCATAACGTTGCAACTAGTTATACTCCGATGGGTTTATGTTGTGCAGAAATATTTTATTTCTTACTCGACTGCGATAAAAAAAGGGTTATGTTTTTGGAGATACGAAAACATGCATGCATGCATGAGCGTGCATGTAGCATAACATCAGCCTTATAATGTTCGCACTGCTGGGGCTCAGGTCTTCTCTCTAGGAGAGGGAATGGGCCGTAATCCACCACGCGGGCCCAGTGCGGGTTGGTGGATATCACATGTCTTCGAATTTTTGGTTCTAAGAAGCCGGTTTCCTCACGATGTTTTCCTTCACCGTTTTGAGAGCAGTGGTGATGAAATAAATTACACAAAGTAATGCGCCTGGCTGGGTTTGAACCCGCGACCTAGAATTCGTAAGTCGGGGCCATTACCACTCGGCCACCACTGCTCAATGACGAAGCATGCTTGCTTAGAAGTAACTTATTCACTTTTGAGTTTTGACTTAAAGCTACCGGGTTTACGCGTCACAGTAAATCGCTCTTAGTTGCGTCTAGCGTCCTGTGTGGAAATTTTCTTAATTTAATAGAGTTTTTACTGTATTTCTTATGGTATATAGAGTATATTTATCTTCTTAACATATTATAATAGAAATAATTATTCAGATTATGATAAGAGACACTCTCTGCGGTCTCTGCAAGGTTTAACATAATTAAAATTTTGTTTGTGTAATATACACTGTTAAATTTTGGTCGTTTTGATCCCATGGAGGGTCGATCCGGTACATGAAACACTATCGATTTGTAAAGATAAAACAAAAAAATAAAGAATTAATATACGAAATTTATTTCTTTAGGTAAATGAGTCTATGACCTTGTCAGTCGTTGCGTACTAACTACCTACAGGTCATTGATCTCGCCCAGCTGACGTTATTAATTTTATCTTGGAAAAGTCGGGGGTATTCTATAGAAACCTACGTAAGTCTGTACCATATGGACGCACCAGTATTCCTAAATAATCTTAAACTTGAATTTGTATTCTACAATTTAGATTGGTAATAATCAATAATTTAAACCAAGCTACAAAATGACACGTTTTTTTTTTTCTAAAATCCTTTTCGCATCAAAGATATCCGTCCCAAAAAAAGGACACAAAAATTTCCATACACGCCTTGTAGAAGCTGACAGCGGTATCATTACGCTACTAACAAACAGGGGTTGTCCGAAAACGCGATTCTCATTATAAATGTTGAAACTTGTCGCGTGGGTGACAAGGCACAAGTTACAAACTGGCTGTTTGTTGGTATTGGTACGGATTGGTTCGTTCCACTTGCGACTTTTAAATTCAACTGTACAGTAACGAGCAAGAAGATATCACCATCATACTTGTAATAATATAGGTAGAAAAATGTGACAATGTATTTATCTCATTGCTCGTGACGATACCAAAAATATTTTGATTGGAATAGCCGAGAATAATACGGCTGTTAAGTTGCTATTATATACGGCTAGTATGAATCAAAGCGGGGAAAAAAGGCCGGATTATTTATTTTTTCAATCATAAAAATCATAAAAAAACAATATTAATTTTTGTAGGATTTTCAGCAATTTCTTTAAATACCCAATGCTTTGAATGATTTCCTTTAATATTCTTTAGTATATTAGAATTTATTAAACAGTAATTTTCATAATTTACAACCATCCAAGTATCAAAATAATAAATTAAGCTATACATTATCCTATCAACACTCAACGCAATCAATATATGACTAAATACAACATAACACCAACAATGCAATTAGTAAAATATAATAGGAATGATGACAGTGAAATATTGCCTAGCATTATTACCAGTGACTCATTTCTATTTATAAATGTACGTACAGTGGTAAAAAAAATACTAGTATTATTTATAACTTCTAATATCTACTACTGGTTATTAAATACCTTTCTGATATTCAAATTTCGTTGTTCATAAGTGGAACTGATAAAATAACAGACTCGTGATGGCTATTGAATTTTTTTAGGCCACAATACAATAGGCCAAAAATAAATTAGTGTCTCTAAGGATATTAAATATACTGGATATCCTACGTGGTATGGACTATCAGTTATCAATTATTTATTATCAAATGAGATACTGCACTATCACTATTCAAATAACAATCAAACAATAATGAAAAAGATTTAATAAACAATTGACGATTGTAAAAAATAAATGCAAAAAATAAAATAAAAAGATATTGCAATAAATTTAAAGAAATTTATATTTTAGAAGAAACATTGCTAATAAATGATATATCTATCTAAAAATAAGTAACATTCTCAGGACAAAATCGGCAAAGCTTTTCGCGGCTAAACGACGCATCCATATGCATGGGACGTGCGCCCGCGCCGGTGAAGACAGTAAGATTGATCGTACTCTTTTAATATAGCAATTTACACCTGTTATGCTTTTACAGCTTCCTTATACAACATCTTCATCATCTAAACGATTATCTCTGGTGTGAGAAAAAATCCAATTTGTGATTTGAATTTTAAATTATTTGCTGGTTACATTCTTCCAAGTATGTACAAGATTGTTGTAAATCTTCCAGATAACCATATTTGCTTGAAATACCAACAGCTCTTTGATGTTGTTTGATTTATCTTTGGTACCTGCATTCTTATTCTAATTTATTTCAAAATTGCTTGTTGATTTTATGTGGTGATAACTTAAGGTGATAATGGCCTGCAATTACTCATTGTCTGTCTTTATAGTTGTGTTAAACTTTACTTTCGTTAAGCCCGCAATGCGGATTGGTGATTATATTTGCTACAATAATATTAAGTACAGCTAATTTCACTTTATCTCCTCTTACCGTCAACATTTTCTTCTAGCATTCTGTCGTATCTACCGCCAGCTCCATAATACTTTTCCTCTTTTACATGTCCATGCATGTGATAAATCTTCTTACCAGTTAATTTAGCTACGAAATCTTCAAAGCTCTGTAAAATAAGCAACAATTTAAAGTTCAAGTAAGAACGAGTCTAACTACCTAACTGCATTCCACGAATTTTTACTCGAAATCGAAACTTAATCGAATAATCGTTGTATTTCAATTGGATTGGTTAATGGGCAACCGCCTCCGACCATTGGACATCTTTATTTCGGTTCAGTACCGAGTTCAATCGATATTGTAATCGATTTTGACGTTTAAATCGTTGGTATTACTTTAAGTGACGAAATTGGGCTTAAATGTAATGAGTTTATGGTTGAAGAAGATTTTCTAGAGAGTGAAAAGATTTGGTTAGAGATTGGAATTGCTTGTTTAAAAGATCCGATAGTGAAATTAGGTGGCAAGGTTCCGTGAGGTAACAAATAAATGATTATTATCAAAGATTGTTTACATAAACCTACTCCTATACTTAGTGCAAATCTGTTATACACACACTTAAGGTATAGGCAATAATGTTACGGATAGCAATATCGAAAGTATGTATCTATAAAGCTGTGGAAAGATTAAAAGTTAGCCATAAATATGAATTGCCCTGATTAGGCAGCGACCACTTTCCAAGCAGCATGTTCTGTTCATCTAACACCTATGTAAAACTATAGCCTTAACCCAAATAGTTAAATAAGCGACGCATGCTTCCACACATAATCAAATAATTTAATATCATTGGTAAGACCCATCAAGATACCGTTATTTTTTACACTGATATCACGTTTCACGAAAACGATTGCCTTTTCAATCTCATTAGGTGCTTATGAAGGCCATGTAACCATTTATTTTAATTAGTTATTGGTCGCCATGACATTGGAAATGTCAAGTATCGAATTGCTATAATATTTGTCATAAAGTATTTGCATTTATACAAGTCGTTAATCCGACCACAATTAGAGTACGCAGTTCCTATTTGGAATCCTTTTTACAAAAAATATATAGAAATATTGGAGTTAGTCCAACGTAAATACCTTCGCTCTATGCACTATAGATGCTTTCGTAAAAAGGTTTCCTACCAATCATTGCTCGAAAAATATAATATCCTGACCCTACAATCTAGACGCACACTTCTAGAAATGATGACCCTGTTCAGTATATGCCGCAATAAGTTTGACTGTTCTGATCTTGTGAAAAGTTTGTGCTACCTGGTCCCTCGCACAGTACAGACTAGAGATGTACGTTCACGCTGTTTGTTTGCCACTAATCTTCGTCATACCAACTCAGGCGCACGTTCACCGCTGCACCGATTGGTCGACACTTATAATAAAAAGTTTGGATCAATTGATATTATATTTCTAAAAAAGAATACGTTCAAAGCTCAAATTATATCCATTTTAAAGGAACAGCCATAATATTTTTTTTTTTTTTTTTAAATTTTTTATGTTACTTAATTTTGATTCCTACACCTCATGTTTTTATGTAGCTGTAAGTTTGTCCTTTTTTATTTTTTTCTTGTTTTTTAAACGCCGATTTTATTTGATTCCAAACCGAGTAATAATTTTTAACTTTGTATTGAATACCTTTAAGTTTGCCCTTATTGTTATTATTACAGTAACTATGCTAAGTATTTTATATGGTAATCTGTGGATAGCGTCGTGAGTAGTGTATTTGTTAATTCTATTATTTTAGTACTCCAATCATGTGTAATATTTAATATACTGCTGTTTGTTGTCCCTAATGAAATAAAATAAAATAAAAAGTAATTAGGCAGGTGGTCCGGTATCAAATCAATGTTATGTAAAAAATTAAACTGTTTGAAATGATTTCGTAAAAAAAGAAAAAGTATTTCTATTTACAATTACTTTGTAAAAATATCTGGATTCTCAGTAAAAAACAAACCTATTTTATCTTAAAATCCTGAACTAATACATGCTACTGATGCCTCACATGTTGAAACAACAAGGAAACATGAAACTGTGATAACAAAGTTCAGTAAACTTAGCGCCACACAGAATTTCACAAGCGACATGGTTCTGGAGACGGCAAATATTAATATGCACCATTGTAGCCCCAACTTAAGACATATTAAAGTGGAGGAACTGAATAGGAAAGTCAGATTGCTAGGCTGGGCCAGTATTGTACCAGGCGGTCCAACAATACACCCTGTGTGAGAAAACTACTGTGACTTTCTAAAGCAAACACGATTAGAACTCGGATAATAGATGGCGTCAACTTGAACAAATTTTAAATGGAACTGTGTCTACAGGTTTAAATAATTGGTTCTGTGTGGTCTGCAGCTAATTGTAGACCACCCTTGTTTCTGTGGTATAAGGTAAGTTGCGTAACAAACCAGATGAATGGAACATAATATTAGCAGGCCCAAGTACCAGCAAATTGTTCTAATACATTTGTTTGCTGATTGCTGATCTAATTTTGTCCAACAATGATGACGAAAAGGATGTTGAGTTCCCTTTTAATTTATTAAAATCAATCATAGCTTGAGTAACCTGAAGTTTTAATTAATTTGCGTTAGTCAATCATATTATTAAGAAGCTCAAGTATTTTACCAATTTCTGATGTGATAACATCATTAAATCTAAATGTTTTAGATTATTTTAATATCAATATAGGACAATTTTTATCAGCTATTGCAAATTTTAGTCACGACGCAATTATTTGTCTGAGTGCACTATCGAGTGTTTAATAGCTCTGTCACAATTATCTTGTCCTCTAAATGTGCCAGAATTAGAATAGTGTTCTACGTTAATTTTCAAAATCTGTGTCAGTTGTATGTTACAAGATGTTTGCGATTCATTGATATTGCAGAAATATGTAGATAAGTTTGAATCTGAAAATTTATAAATCCTTACATTCTTCTTCATCTTCTTTGATTATATTTTATTTTATTAAAAAAAAGTCCTCTACCGCGTCTGTGTGTCTGTTCACGATAAACTCTAACACTACCAAAAGGATTTTAGTTCGGTTTTGACGAATAGACTGATTGAGTTATGAAGGTTTACACCCATTAGTGCCTAAAAAAAACCAAAAGTGTCAATATCTCCTAATGTCTGTAAGAAATTGAGCCAGGCCGCTAATATTATAATCTAGACTATATTGTTTTTATTTAATAAAGAAACATGTATATAAAGTAAGAACTCAATTTATAGATGACTAACATAGTCTCAAGATATTACCACAAAAACTAAAGAGCTAAAGCTTCAAAAGACTTCCCGTTACGCATCGAAAGAAGCAGCTGGCAGTGATTTCGTACGTACTAAATAATTAATATTTTGCTATTCCAATTCTATACGGTTTTCACAGCAGTCGTCTAAGACACGGTTTTAAATGCATGTCTAAATGCGTTACATTACATCCAACCGACTAGTTACTGTCAATCATAATTCAGATTACATATCGAATTCCAAACACATTTAGATTATGAATGTCGTAAGTAAGTTTTTTAATAGTTTTATAGATGATTTATTTGGCATGCTTATTGAATTACATTTTGTTTGATCTGTAGAATACATCTACCTAGTCTTCTTTATTGATTGCAAATAAATTGATAAGCTGCTGTTGCGATGTTTATCAATGTTTCGATTTTCATGCAGAACAAATATATAGAATGCAGAAAAAGAAACTCCCTAAATTCTGGATGTAGCTTATAATCGAGCATTTTTAACAAGGTTTAAGCTTGCAGGCCTATAGAACTGGTAAGATTGCTTAGGTGTCTAAATGGTAACTTTGCAGTGAATTAGAATTACATTAGGGCAATATAGAAATAATGAGTGCTTATTGCTTGAATTGATATTCAGATGCAGTAGGATGAGTTTTCTAAAATTCACTCAAGGTTAAGAATAATGTAACTTTAAATGAAAAATCGTGCGTGCCAATATCAGACCATTCCAAACATGATACACGCTGTTATCTGTCCTAGCTCGAGAGGACACCGGTGTCCTCTCACATCCACGCCACTATAGGCCATAATTCCGATGTTTACAGTCTACTTTTGTATGAACAAGTTTGGTAGTAGTGGATCTACATATTAAGTTCCTGATAACTAAAGCCTGGGGGCATTTAAGTCAACAGTGAATAGTTTCTAGGCAAGCGTGTTCTAATGCCGACCATAGACTGCATCATCGCTTACCATCAGATGAGATATCAAACAATACTAAAAATAGATTTGTCTTCAACCTTACATAAATACTTTCATAAGTAACACATAATAAATTAAACCAGGAAGAAGAGGGGAGTTATTCCAACTATATCGGAAATAAATTTCCAGATACACAAATAAATTAGTGTCATAATTGATATGGTTTGCATGTAATGGAATATAACGTATATTTTTGCGGTAGGTTATCGCTTTATCTGTAGACATACAATGTGTATGAGTTGAACGAATCTGCTTGAATACCGTAACTGTTACATATTGTTGCTAACGACAAAGTTGCATGCGTGTAGATTTATAATTTTAGAATAATGTTTAACATTGCGATTGAGATCTATTTTGATATTGCAATTTCATATTTTGACTATAACCTGTACCTGCGCCCGCGCGTTCCATCGTTTGTCTGTGCTAGTGACAAATGTTATCGGAGCATCGGGCGACGGTTAAATTGGTAGTTCTTAATTTTAGCCTTTTTTACTATTTACTTCTTAATTTTTTATTAAATATAATCCTTTTATTTTTAGTATATTTTATTTTATTCTTTTATAGATATATATATTATATGTCTGTGTTCCGTGAGTGTGTCCGTGGCATCACCAAGCCCTATCAGAATACTGCGTTATTTTACCTTTTTTAGGTAATATCGCAGCATATGCTGAGATAGAGGCTTTTTCCTCTCTTCTAATTTTTGCTGTGCCCGACAGGGTCCATAATGGTCTGTGACATTTTTTTTAATACCATCTATGTATACTTATAGATTGCAATAAAATATTGAGTATTGAGTATTTGACCTCGCACAGGTCTTTTATTTTCAATCTTTTTTTTGTGTTCTTTTATTTTTTTATGTTGTAAAAACCTATTTATAGTTTTTGTATTGTTGTTGTTTAGATATTTTTTGTCCTGTGCGCGTCTCAAATAAATGTTTTTCTTTCTTTCAATTGTTTATTTGAAAGTGCTATTTTGAGATTTTTTACTAGTTTCATTTCCCGAACAAAAAGGTCTTCTAATGATTGAGATACTAAATGATGTAAAGTCGATATACCGTAACTGCAGGACCCGCGGTTTGGTTTTGGCTTTGTGTCCATAAATACATAAATATTGTCCAATGAAGTCCCCACAGCGTCAACGTGTCTGTATGTTCGCTTTAAACTTACAAACTACTGAATTGATTTTCATGCTGTTTTTACCAATCCTCCGAGTGATTCAGGAGGAAGGGTTAAGTTTATAATAAAAGTAATAAAGAAATAATTATTGTATAAAAAAGGAGACAATTTCAAAGGTTTCTGAGACTTATGCGAAGCTGGGGCAAAATATAAGTAGATGAAAAATCTTTTCACCAACCTACAAGTTATAGTAATAGTTTCCTGCTACTCAATACTATTTTATTGGTCTCAAAGCAACATAACATATGCCTGGCTTGAAATTCCAAACGAACAAGTACTTGTGGACAATCTTGTACTTATTAACACAGGTGTACCGCGCCCAATCTTGTAACGTAGTGTATTAGTTTCAAAGGTACCTTCTTATATAATTTTCATAGTTTCGAACTTTGTTTTTAATCGTAGGCAAAAAACGAGTACTGTTGTCGAATCTGCGGAGTGATTGCGGAAAACGCAAAGGGCGGCTAAATGAATATATTATTCCTTTTGATGATTTCCCACCACATAAAAACGGAGGGATTGCATAACACACAATCTAACAATAATTGTGGAACTATTTACGTGATTCCTACGACACTATTTTCAATTTGTTCATGTTATTTACATTTTAAATTTGTAGTTAAACATAACTTGTAATTGTCTATTACACATTTTTACTCTATATTGAAACGTAACGCTCTTAGTAAAATCACATAACCATATATGTGTGTATTTTGTGTGTGCATGTATGTTACTCCTTTATGTTATTTAAAACGGCCCAACGAATATGGTTACAATTTGGCGTACGAGGAGAAATAGAAATAAAAATCATTTATTTGTCAATAATGTTGGTAGCAGATATGGTGTTGATTTAAGAAGAGAGTAGAGAGTTTATATAAATAAAAAAATAAAAAAAGTCCTGTTGAATATAATGCCTAAGTTACTAATATATTTACTTAAAATTTCTACACATTTGAGGCATATTATGACATAATATGTATTACCTCTAAAAACTATTGATTATATCGATGTATGATATTGACCGTGTCTTTTGCACGATTCAAAATAATTTTATTTTCCAAAGATATATATTGTCTAATATCTATCAAACCTTTTAATAATGGCTACACGTGTATAATTATATCATAAGGAAATAGCGTGACCGCGCGCATAAGTAAGGTATAAAGAGAAAGCTCGGCACGTGTCGCGTCTAGACTTAATAATATAATCTATGAAACTTATTAGCATAGGTGCGTAGATTTTTTTTTATTGATATAAACTAGTGCTTGACGGCGATCCCACCTGTTGGTAAGTTGGATGAAACAAAAAGCTTTTTCAATACACTTACTCGAAAAACCGCTCCTATCTCACCGCTTTAAGGCTGCTCGCAGTGGACTGTTTTCCGCACTAGTGCAAAAAATTCGCGTGCTCGCCCCCGTCACAATTTTATTGTAATTAAATTGTAAATTTATTTAAACTTCATGTACAATAGTGGTACATAGGCGGACTTAATTCAACAAATGCGTTTGATACACGTGCAAATTTGTCACTTCAGCTCTCGGCTCCTTAATACACTCGCCTAAGGCTCGTGAAAATCTCACCTCGGTTCCAATGACAAACTTTTTGCACTTGTATCAAATGCTTACGATGACGATAGACGGGTCAAGATGGGTCCTCTTAAAGCCTTCAGGCTATCAGATCGTAAAGCAATACAAATACCAGTCGCAGGCTCTCGATCACCACAATTATAGAAAGATAAATGGGTTCCAGTTAATAAAACATATTTAACTAATGGCGCTACAAACACTGACAAGGTTATAAAAGTATCATCTGTACAAGTCTGAGAAGATTTCTTAACTAACTACGTTAATTAAAGTTGATGCTCTAACAAATTGTGTCGTTAGGAAAAATAAATGGTTACAGGGCTGACCATCCAGGATCTTGTCAAGTCTTCAAGGAGTTTAGACAAAGGTAAAACTAACGTATTTCCTGCCAGAGCCTTTTTGTGTGCAATTTGGTGGGAAATCATTTTATGTATTTTGCCGCTCTAGGACGGAGTGAGTTGGCGTGTCAGACTTTTACTGACTAAAACTACAACCATGTTCTTTCTTTGCCATGCGTTCTAGTCCAAGTCAACCCATGGCCCTAGTAGGTTGCGTCTGAGGCCCTAAGATTTTGCAGACATCTCCTTGTGGCTCGCTTGGAGCACAACGCGCCGTCAACGACTCGGGCTAAGTCCAGACGGTTACTGGACGGCTGGACGGCGAGTTACCCATTGCTCGCCGTTCACAAGCCCACGCCCACGGTGGCTGGAAATAGGGATCGGGATCTCGGCGGCTGGGGCTTGAGGAACTCCGTGCCTTCACGACTCCTCCTTCGCTAGCATTAATGCTTGGCCGACGGAGAACATGTCCACCGTGTGCTCCACTGTGTTCTTCGGGCAGTCCGCACAATGGTGACACCCCCCTTTGAATACCGTAATTAGAGACACAATAGAAAGACAATAGGTGTGCGGACACCGGTGTCCTCTTGCGGCTTGAGAGTGTCGTTTCTTCCGCACGAATCCGGTGCAGGAACTTCCCTAACTTACCATGGCCGATAAGGACCTGCGTTATTCGGAAGGCTGGAAAGACAGAGGGGAGTTACCGCCATAAGTATGGCGTATCCAGATAAAAATCGTTTGTGTTATTAAATATAATAGGCTATAAATATAATAGGCGCACACATACCACAGTGTTGTCTTTTTAACCCAAAGGTTGACTGTTAGGGAATGCCTTGTTGCATTAAGTCCGCCTATGTACCTCTATTGTACATGAAGTTTAAATTAATAATAGGCTATTTACATCCTTTTTTTGAGGTAGCAAAAAGTGTGGAAAATCTTCTCCCGTTTCTTTGTACTGACTAACCCACAAGAGTTTTTATAGTTGCAAAACTTTTCAAAAAACCCCGCAGCCCTAAATAACAACCCTAATAATAAAAATTATGTTGCGCAACTGACCATCAAAGAACATCAATTAGAATTCAAAGATAGCCATCATCTTCCAGCTGATTAGAACGAAGATCCGCGATACTTATCTTAGTTGAAAAATTATAAGCTTCATAAGAAATTAACTTGTAAAACATGGCTCTATTAGAAAGATATATTATTACTTGAGCTACTGTAATGACTTCCTTATCCATGTTCTGGCGAATTTATTGCTGTATGAGAAGCTGCTGTTTGACCTTCGGAAAAGTCAGGGGCAAAGGTTTTGCGTTGGAACGCAGTGTTCATTTCACATAGGCCCTTTATATTTTTGTGTCAACAGTTGATTGTAACTATATGTGCTTTATGATTGACCACATCATCGCTTACCGTTAGATAGTGGTCAAACGCATCAAAACCTTAATTTAATTATCCATCCGATTAGATTAGAAACCAACTCTAACTTAGTAAGAAGTCTAGGGAGATGAAGATGATTTTATTTATGTTAATCATCTTTATTTGCAAGTATTGTTTGTACAAGCATATTAGTTTACAAGTATTATGTGTCACTTACGATACCGAGTACAGATATAGACAAGTCATTACACATTCACACATACGTCTTTTTACAGTGTCTTAAAATTGTAGAATCTGACTTTATCGTTTCTGCGTCAATTGTTTTCACCATCATTCTCTTTTCTTTTTCTTTCATCTTCTTCTTCAATACTACTTTGCTAGACGTCAACGCAATAGTCACCCAATATAGAATTATTTTTCTTACAATCCATTCATTGTTTCTTTGGTTTTCCCCTAGTCTTCTTATCCTCTACATTCATACTCATAACTTTACTCTTCTATTTTACTTGAACAACATTATATTTAGTCTGTACTTTCCAACTGTTGGGCAAAGGCCTCCCTCAATTATTTCCATTGTTTTCATCTCTGGGCCACTTTTCGCCAATTGTCTTCCCTAAGAGACCATTTTAGATATCCCACTACCTGCTTCGTGGTCTGCCGCAAACTCATCTCGTTATATTAGTGCACCAATTTTTTAGTGATCAGGTTCATTACAATTTTTTTTATCTTCTCTCCGACCTTGAGGATTGAATAAATCGAATCTCAAACAGTGATCGATATAAATTATTCATGAGATCAAAGTATCGCCTTACAATGTTGTTGTATGTGCATTAATAGCGTTTTTAATGAGAGGTATCGTTTTGGAAATTATAATGCCGTCAGATTATGTATACTTTGTAATACAATTTAATGTGGTTACGTGACATTTTGTGTCCTTTTTATGTTTTTTTTTTTTTGTATCCAGCTGCTCCTACGTTTCCATCTGCTTATATTTGTTTTATATCTTAGATTTAAAAAGATTGGGATAACAGTTGTAACTCCTGCTTGCTGTTACTGTGGATTACTTCTAATTTTTTTTATTGTCTTGGGCTTGGCCTCTATCTTACCTCATTTCTTTGACGATGGAGCAAGCTTGCTAAGAAGTAACCTATTAACTCTTGATTTAACAACCCCCAAGTTGTAGCTTTCAATATTTATTTATTTTACAAGTGGCGTTTCTGCTAAAGGGTGGAGCAATAGGGTGTGTCAGACTTTTACTGACGAATAACCATATAGGGATTGGTTGCGCGAATTTGCTTGATGTTTTAATGGACTGTATGTTTGAAAAGCGATCTAAGGTTTGTTAACAATATGCAGGTACTGCGTCTAGCGTTTATTAATGGGATAAATGTATTGGGAAGGAACACTGACCTTTAGACTTCGTGAATGGTTACACGTGGCATCGGCCGATCCTCGTCTTCGCACATTTAAATCACTGCCAGGTCCTGTTTTGCACTACACTGCACCACTGTTGAGTTCTGAATGGTTGGAACACGAAATAGCCAATTTTCTTGTAATTTCGAGCGGGCGTGTTAGCGGTGCGGTCACATTCACAATCGATGCACAAACGTCAATGTCAAATCCTTTCTTGAGGTCGTGCGGGGAAATAAACGGAAGGGATAGGATTGCTAGGCCAAAAAAATAAATTACAAAAAACAAAATCGCGGAACATAGCAAATTGGCGCAACCATTCCCCCCGGGTTTGAAGGGTTACCTTCAAAGAAAAGAAAAAAAACAAAAGCGAAACTAAACCCTATTACTAATCTAAACTATCAATACTAGGTAGCGAAACAACTTATAACTAACTATGCCACTACTACTGATTAGGCAGAGGGCAGAGGCGAATAACCGGACGCAGGTACGATCCAGTTGCGGTTTTAACTTTTACGACTCGCGTTATTCCGTTCGAACCCGGAAAAACTTCTTCCACTACACCAAGAGGCCAGTGCAGAGGAGGCGCACTCTCAGTCTTCAGTATCACCACAGTACCGACTGTGACTGGATCTGAAGGAGTGTTCCACTTTTGACGCGACTGCAGCGTATGCAGATAATCTGTCCTCCATCGCTTCCAAAAGGACTGAACTAAGCTATCTAGCAGAGCGTGACGCGGGTGAAGCTGCAGTTTGTCAGTCTCGACATCTAAAGCGGGCAAATATTTAAGAGGAGTCGTCGTCAAGAAGTGAGCCGGCGTCAACGCTAGTGGCTCCGATGGATCACTAGACAAAGTCCGACACAACGGACGCGTATTCATCAACGCCTCTACCTGAGCGAGTACGGTGCTCAACTCCTCGTACGAGAGAATCTGTTCGCCTATGACCCGAAACAGGTGCGACTTAAGGCTTTTAATATTCGCCTCCCAATTGCCACCAAAATGACTAGCCGCTGGCGTATTAAAACACCAATCAATGCGATTCTCAGCTAAGACATGGGCGAATTCACTTTGGTAGTACTTGGAGCGTAAGAATGTATGTAATTCCGAAATATTGCGTCGCGCTCCAACATAATTTGTGCCGTTGTCAGAGTATAAGCGCTTAACGGGACCACGGCGAGATAAAAATCGTTTAAATGCAGACATAAAACCCTGCGTACTCAAATCACTGGTTAACTCTATGTGAACCGCACGAGTTGTCATACAAACGAATAGGCAAATGTATGCCTTTGTGGAACGTATACCACGACCACGGGCAATAGTGACTTTAAACGGTCCAGCATAGTCCGTCCCAGTATGTATGAAAGGTTTCACCGTCTGTACAACACGACAAGAACGATGGTCGGCCATTTCCGGCGCGTTGAAACGCGGGCGGAGCTTAAAGCAGGGCACACATCTGTGCACTCTAGCGCGTATCAAATTGCGAGCGGAAAGTATCCAGTACTTCTGTCGAAGAACGGACATTAATAAATCGGGACCAGCGTGACAATTCACCTTATGGTGATAGTCCACCAACAAATCCAAAACGTGATCCCTGCGTGGTAGAACTACTGGATGCATTTGTTCAAACTCTAACTCAGCATTTCGCAGACGGCCACCGACACGAATGAGTCCGTCTTGCAAAAATGGTTTCAAATGTTGAAGTGCGGGACTACAAGGTTTATGTGATTCTAAACTACGAAATTCTATTGAAAAATAAAATTTCTGCAACTCTCGAAGTACAACTGATTCAGCTCTATCCAAATCAGCTGCGATTATAGAACCACGCGATGGTAATAATCTCAAAAATCTTAGGACGTAAACTACACAGCGTAATAGTCTCGACCAAGACGAGACTCGATTAGACAACAACAAAACAACTGACTCTTCACGCGGAACTGATACTACAAGCGTATGTTTCTTCTCCTCGGGTGGTTCTGAAACAGTAGCGGGGTTAAACGGAGCATTTGGCCACTCGTTAGGAGTGGTATGCAGCCAGGGAGGGCCACAAAACCAAAGCGGATGATTTAAAATTTGCGCGGGAAGCAAACCACGTGAGAGACAGTCAGCTGGGTTTTCTGTTCCAGCGACATGGAACATATTTTCCGGTGACAATTCAGCTTGAATCTTAGCCACCCTATTTGCGACAAACGTGCCCCATCGATGGGGTGAAGAGTGGGCCCAACATAGGGCAACGGTTGAGTCTGAAAACGCTACAATTCTCTCTATATTAATGCGAGGACGACAAGTTTTGACTATAGATGTAATCAATTGAACCAACATAAGAATAGCGCAGAGTTCGAGACGAGCAAGAGAGACAACCTTACTAGGAGATACCTTTGATTTTGCGCTAATGAGGAAAACTGAAATGTTATCGCCATTTTGGACCTGAAAGTAAACCACTCCCCCGTAAGCCCTCTCACTGGCGTCTGCGAAACCTACCACATTAACAACAGTGTCTGGTACTATACCAACATGGCGAGGAATCTGTATCTGATCGAGCATTGGAAGCTCTTTCCTATAGCGAGCCCACAACTTGGCAACACTTTCAGGAGCGGTGTCGTCCCAATCACAGTTGGAAAGCCAAAGCTCTTTTATAAGCAGCTTTGCATATAAAACGACAGGAGCTACAAAACCCATTATATCCCATATCCGAGCTACACATGCTAGGATAACGCGTTTGGTACAAGTTGGCGGAGTCGAGCTAATTTTAAGACTGAACGTATCAGTTGCGGGTGACCAACTTAAACCAAGGATCTTATGCGAATCACTATCATCGAATTCCTTTACCGAAGTCAACCGGTGTGACGGTGGAATCGACTCTAATGTAGCTTGCGAGTTGCTTGTCCATTTCACCAGATCAAATTGACCGGACTTCATGAGGCTGATTACTTGAGCAGCGGTCTCTATAGCCTCTGCTTCACTAGGTACACTGTACACAAAATCGTCCATGTACAATCCGGTTTCAATAGTGGCCCTTGCTTTCGGGTATGTATCACCCTCGTCAGCGGCCAACTGCTTGATAGTGCGAAGAGCGTGAAAGGGACTAGACTTAAGCCCAAAACAAACACGATTGAATTCGTAAACCTTCAAAGGTTCCTGCGGAGAAAATCTATACAAGAAGCGTTGGAATCTACGGTCACATTCTCTGATTCCAATACTAAGAAACATTTGCCGAACATCGGCAGAGAGCGCAATAGCAAACAAGCGAAAATTTACTATTATTTCAAATAAGTTACCCTGGAGGTTCTGACCACAATACAAGATATCGTTAAGCGATATGCCAGTACTAGTCTTAGCGCTACCATCCATAACCACACGCAGTTTAGTTGTAAGTTTGTCTTCTCTAACAACTCCATGGTGCGGGATGATGTAAAACGGGTAATCACGTGTCTCCTCAGTCTCGGCAGGCGCTGATGAGATATAACCTTTATCTAAATATTCGATCAGCACATCATCATAGGCTTGCTTCAACTTAGGAGACGCCTGCATCTTACGTTCCAAGCATAGAAAGCGTTTTTCTGCGGAGGCACGGGAGCCACCGAGCGAAAAAATATCACCCTTGAAAGGGAGCGCGACAACATAACGACCATCTTTATCACGAGTAGTCGTGCGGGTATAAATCTCCTCAGTGACCTGATCCTCAGGGCTGAGAATAGGTGGGACATTGACCTCTTCAATCTCCCAGAACTTGCGGATGGTAGACTCAAGCGGCGGCTCGACGGTGCAACAGTGCGACACAGTCGAGTAACTATTTAAATAAGCGGGTGCGGAGCCAACTATAACAAACCCGAGAACTGTTTCCAGTGCGTGCGGAGCGGGGTACATCGGAAGACCTTGAATTTTACGTGATAACTGGAGATGCGGGAGAATCGAAGCACCGATCAATAGATCAATATCTCCAGGGAAAGCGTAATTTCCGTCGGCTAACTGCAAGTTCTTAAACTCCGTCAGCATGGACGTGTCAACCGGTACCGTGGGCAACCGTTCCGTAATCTTATCTGCGACTAGCGAATCCATTTCAAACGAAATATTACGATTAAAACGTGAACTAAATATTATTTTAATGGAACCGTGAATGGTTGCCTTTAAACCTCCAAAACCTTTCACTTCTGAGCGGGATGACCAATTATTAAAACTAAAACCAAGGCGTTGACAACAATCCCGAGTAATAAAATTACTCTGGGAAGCGCCATCTAGTAGCGCTCGAACGGTGTGCGGTTTGCCAAAGGCATCTACAATGACAACTTGCGCGGTCGCAAGTAAAACGGTAGTGACTTGAGTACCAGCGGCGGAAAGCGAACACAATGTTACGTCGTTTGCACTTGCAGCAGGCCGCGCGTCACAAGCGTCGCGCGTCTGCGCAGGCTGCTGCTGCGATGGCAGCTTACTACTCTCAAAATGTAAGAAGGTATGATGTCTAGCTAGACATTTACGACAGCTACCACCACTGTTACATGACGTAACCAGATGTTTGTCACTTAGACAATTAAAACACAAATTATTAGTGCGGACAAACTTGTAACGATCACTAGGCGATAATCTCTGAAATTCCGAACACTTGTACAGCTGTGTATGGCTACCCTTACACAGAGAACAGTCAGGTGTTGAGGCGGTATTAACTAGCGTATGTGCAGTCTTGACTGACTTCGATGACGCGTCTATACGGCGATCGGAACCTGTCCTATTCGTGGCTTCATGACGTGCCGACGTGCGCTGCAACACCTTAATATGGTCGCGAATAAAAGATTCTAAATCTTCGAACTTAGGTATTTCTTTACCGCGCTGAGTCGTTTCAAACAGACGAACAGTTTCAGGATCTAATTTCTTTAAACCGATATACAAAAACAAAAAGTCACAGAGGTCATTGACCTTTAGGTTCTTTACTGCACGAACAGATGATGCGAAAATATTTAAAAACTTCTCTAAATTATGATCGTTACAAACGGAAAAACCTTTCAAATCGAATAATTGATCTAAATATGCGGTAGCTACTAATCGCTTATCTTCGTATTTTGTTTTTAAAGTGTTCAAAACTAAATTGTAATTTTCAGCGCTAAACGTAATTCCAGCACAGACAGCCTTTGCCTTACCGGTCAATTTTTCTACGAGATAATGCAATCTCTCGTGATCTGTCAGCGATGTGTTCCTATGTATTATATTTTCGAAACTATCTATAAATAAATTCCAATTTCGAATGTCACCATCAAATTCAGGTATTTGAATTGGCGGCAATCGTGGGCGTTCGCGAGGAGGGTTGGATAAACCACTCGCGGGGGGGGGAGTCTCTAAACTCCTAGCAATACGTTTGATACGACAATACAAGTCATCAAAGGACGACAATGCCTGATAACTCACACAGTAATCAGGATTTAACTCCAACTCTAAAATATTTATATTCTTAATTGTAGATTTAAAATCCTCGCGCAAACTATCTAAAGTTTCCAACGAACACAAGAAAGCATCTCTAATCGCCAGATCCGAGGTTTGCAAAGATTTATCACAAATTGATTGAACACGTGAAAACTGTGAGTCCCTTTCAGCGTATAAAAGCTTTAACTGAACCTTTAAATCAGTACTAACCTTGGTTCCCTTAAGAGACATCTTGTCTTGATATATTCACACTATACACTTAAACAAACACTTAACGAATTATTAAGTAAGCGATAATTATCAGATAACAATATGGTAGTATTGTAAACAACAAAGCGAACGGCGAACGAACGGAATAACCTGTCTATATAATCTATGGTTTATCCGTTTCCTACAAATATTCACTCAACAATGAACGGGTATTTTTGAAATGCGTCTACCTACATGCAATTTGTAGGATGGTCGAATGAATTTTGTCAAGAAAAAGAATGCGATCGATTTATATCTACGCTGATATTTACGTAGCTAACTATAATTATGCGGTGCGGTTGACGGCGTAGGTACCGTAATTATCAATGACTCTTTAACTATACGAGCGAAATAACGTATAGTTGCCTAAATGCCTAGATGCGGGTTTTCTACTATTATATCTAGGTAAACAGGCGCGTTGCGTTTATTCCCTATGGAACAAATACTATATTGCGAAATTACAAGAAAATGATTCACGATCCTGCTCGTATGGACCAAAAAAGTAATGGTTGCGCGAATTTGCTTGATGTTTTAATGGACTGTATGTTTGAAAAGCGATCTAAGGTTTGTTAACAATATGCAGGTACTGCGTCTAGCGTTTATTAATGGGATAAATGTATTGGGAAGGAACACTGACCTTTAGACTTCGTGAATGGTTACACGTGGCATCGGCCGATCCTCGTCTTCGCACATTTAAATCACTGCCAGGTCCTGTTTTGCACTACACTGCACCACTGTTGAGTTCTGAATGGTTGGAACACGAAATAGCCAATTTTCTTGTAATTTCGAGCGGGCGTGTTAGCGGTGCGGTCACATTCACAATCGATGCACAAACGTCAATGTCAAATCCTTTCTTGAGGTCGTGCGGGGAAATAAACGGAAGGGATAGGATTGCTAGGCCAAAAAAATAAATTACAAAAACAAAATCGCGGAACATAGCAAATTGGCGCAACCAGGGATATATCCTTCAGTTTCCCTTTGTATTCTAGGGCCACAGACGTTCAGGAAACGTTCCTGACAAGAGTTATGCCTGTCTGTAGCTGCCTTTGTTTCAATGTGTTGTTTTATTCTCATAAAAGTCATAAAATTGCCTTTTATTTAAATCTCTCATACTAAACCTTTCATTTACTCATTGTCACTTAAACCCCTACCAAATATCAAAATCTAACAGCCCCTGATCTCCATAAACCCAATTGTTATTTACAGTTTATACCGCTGCCTCTGACTACACCTAGGGATGTCAACCATACTTTAAAATAGAGTATTGTACTCTTTATCATGTAGGTAGTACTCTATAATCTATAACACTAATAGAGGAGAGGACGCTAAAATACTCTTTTTTACACCGTTTTTACTATACTAGTGCCAGTCACACATATATGATTCCTATTATCGTAATCAAAAAAGTCAACTGTTATCATGAATGTGAAGTGGAAATATATAGATAGAGAGGAACAGGGTTTCATTGAATGTTGGAGTCATATAATTGTTTTAAAAACAATGAAAAATAGTTATGTGCTGCAAAAAGTATCTTTAAGGAATTTTAAATAAATTATACTCTTTTTGTACGTCTGTACTCTATATTTACCTCCTTTGAAATTCGATATACTCTATTTCTTCTAATAAAAGTTGACAACCTTACCTACACCGTTACTACAACATTTACACTAACAACTTGTTATATTATGACGGTTATGTAAAGTACATAAAGTTCTTCGGTTCCCGGTAGCTAGCTAACGAACGTCAGGGATCGGGATGTCTCGGAGACACTCGGAAACTCTCGGCTGTGGATCTACGGTGGGTGGTGTAAGGGCAGATGTAGACTACGATTAGATCGCCATTGATAGATTTCGTCATGGCATTCAGTGTTTTGAAATGTGAAGGCGTTGGTTTAAAGCAGTGTTTATTTATTATACTTTAGCTTCGATAACTGGCTATAGTACGCGGCAAATAAGTTGAACCATTCGCTACAGGTACGCGCAGCCCCCCACCTCGACTGAAACCTGAAAATTGGTTATAATTCTCGTCACACAAGTTGAACCATCATGGCCGTCGATCTTGAATGTGCAGTAACCGATTTTCGGATCTCAATCGAAGCGGAACCACAAAACCAGCAAATGATTCAACTTATTTGCTGCGTACTATAGGTACCTGTCTCCCGCATCTTCGGTTACTGCTCCGCTGTATGAGTCGCAGCTGACGTTGACGCCTTTAAAGCTTTCCTAGATAATAATAATTCGAACTAGTAGTTCCTGAGATTAATAATAATAATAACATTTTTTTGAAAGCGGTACTCCTGGACACGGCTCGTATTGTTAGGAGTTTCCTTTCTCTGGAGCCCTGACCGCCGGTAGCTTGGACCCTGTTCCCGATACCGGTGGGACACTATTTTTTATATTTTTAAATGTTTTTAAAGAAATATTTAAAAATATCATAAAATTTGTTTAAGTAATAAATGAATGGAATAATAACATTTATTTTCAGACCACAATGAATCCATAATAATAGTGTTAGTAAAAACTTAAAACTAATGTATGTTAGTGTCTTTAAAAAGTGCAATGAATATAATTTAAGGTCTGAAATCAAACCACGCAGTATATAGGACATACTCAATGCATTCAACGAACAAACCATACTAACTCTTCAGCTTTATAATATTAGTACAGATTTTATATACAACCAGATACAAGAAAAGTTTCAAGTTTGTAGTATTTATTCTTTTCACATGACTTGTAGGTTATATATTTATTTTTTCTCCATAGGTAATACTTCAGTTTCATTGTTTCGTTCTTACAAAACATGACCTTTTTCTGTGTCGCTATTTGAATACAATGATAAATAAATAATTAATTTACACAACTACCAATAACGTGAATTGTCAGAACAAATATTTGATTTTCAAATATTTATGAATTTGGCACCTACTTGAAAAATTAGAGTTTCGGTGAATATCGATAAGATAGACACGTTCGTATCGATAGATGTAGATTAATCGATAGATTGTCCGAATGCTACCGAAAAGTTAGTTTATCGGAATCGTCAGATTATCTCTATATAGGGTGACTGGTAAAATTAGTGACCGATACTTAAACACATGATTGTAGTCATGATAACAAACAACTTTTACTATGGGACCAAACCTGAAAACGCGAAAAAATTCAGCCCAGTTCAGTACGTTTTGACCAGTTTGGCGAATAAAAATGTACTGACCAGCAGATTTTTCACACGTGTTTAAGTATCGGGCACTAATTACCAGTCACCCTATATAGGTATACATTTAATAAAAACCAGTAGCGTAGCTAGTCCCTCAGGGGCCCCGTATCAAAATTCCCACAAGAATTGTGCTTTTTACAAATGCCTGGTTTACCCTACGAGACAGTTGTAGATAACATGTTGCAAATTTTTGCCTACATCGGGGCCACTGTACGGCGGGAGCCCCGTAGCTACTAGCTACGCCCCTGATAAGCACACTCAAATACTTCTCGTAAACAAATGAATAATCATCATCGTCATTTCTATTGAAAAACGTCTTCACCCAGATATCGTTACAACGACTGGCCAGTTAAGTTTAAGTCTCCCATCCACGACACTGACTTGGCCATCGGTCCACCTTGAGGCCTTCTAACCGTCCGGCACTCAGTAGCCACTCCAGAACCTTTGGGCCTCATCAACCATCGGTTGTGCTTCCCATTTAAGTATTTCTATGTCGGTTACCTTGGTTTTCCTGCAGTTCTCTTCATTCCTAAATTTGATCACGCAAGGAAACTCCAAGCACACCCATCTTCAGTGCCCTTCTGTTGACCCATTGTGAACTACCACATTTCAGAACTATATGTCATTCTCTGGCAATACGTACTGGTCAAAGACTTTAGTCTCCTACCTACCTGAGAGGAAAAAATAGCTCACAATTTCCTGAATAATGCGTAGCCGAGTCAGATTCGACGATTGACCTCTTTGTCGCTCCTCCTTAGTCGTTCACTCTTGACAGAGTGGTCGTGGTTGTCAGTATTGCATTTTCGTTGAAAAGTGAGGCTCCTGCGATGCGTCTCCGGACTATGGAGATTTGTGTTGCAGCTCTGATGAGGTCTGTCCAACGCACAGGTGAGCGTCTGCGTGACCACTTCTCTTCCACTTGTCCCTGGATAACGAGTCGCTCCATGGAGTCTTCGTTGCGAACAACGTGACCGAATTATTTAAGGATTCGTACTTGCACAGTCGGCGATGATCTCTGTTTGATTTCCTCTTTCTCGCTAGACCTACCTAAATAAACCGTATCGTCTACTATTTGAAAAATAATACTAATATTGATAACTTCATTGATCTAAAGTTATTGTAGCGATTAAAAGTTTCTTCAGCTTAAGACCCAGTTAGAATCACTTCTGCTTTTCACACCATTATCAAAACAACAACAACTCTCTCCCCTAACATCACAAAATCGGATACAATCGCAAAACTGAAGTTCGACCATAAATCAGATTTCGCCAACCGGTGATATCTTTCAAGTCTGCACCCAGCCTTATCTAAGCCTATAAGTTAAACCAGTCCATCTAGCTACATCTCTTTGTCGGTCTGTCAGTGCGTCCATAAAGTATAGTTTAAGTGTATTAGGAATATATTTAGCCGATTTGCACGCTCCGGGGTATAATGTGTTTGACATAACGAGTTGGACGTACTATGATGATTTATGTTTCTTCCATAATTGTGGTCTTGTTTTCTGTGTCTGAAGTGTAATATTGGTTTGGATTTATGTGTGGCGGGAGTACCTAGTGGTTGGGTCGTTTTTATTTTTTTTAGATTGTTCCGCCTTAGAAAATGGTGAAAAATATCGTCTCATCAGCATCATTCCGATTTTTTTTTTAAGTTTTTCAATGTTTCCACGTTATTAAAGAAATATTTCTGTTACACTTTATTGTATTGATCGTTTTTAGACAACAAAAAAAGAACTTTCTGGTTACATTTTGATATGTTTAGGGCAATAGAAAATTAGGTAATTAATAATCAAATAAGAGATATGAGAGGACTACGAAGAAGATGGCGGGACGAAGTGGACAGGTTGAACCAGAACTTGAAGGAGGAAGTTCGGACTCGTGAAATATGGAAGGAGTGGAGGGACGCCTTTGCTCGGTATTGGGACCAAATAGGCTAACAAAAAAAGAAAAGAAGTTTGAACATATTTTTTTCAAACATTTTTTTTCCATAGTGACCAGCGCAAATCAAGGCGATTATTACACTAGCTAGCAATAATAATGACACTACGCATAGGTACCTACATTTTAAATATTATAAAAAATGTGGTTACGATTTAGTTTTTAATTAAACTTTCATATACACACTCGTACAAAAAAAAACAATAATAATAAATAAAAACTACAAAAAAAAAATGAAGAATTGCAAAAATAATAATTAAAAAATCGCATCTGCTTTCGTAAGTACAAGCTACTTCTTAAAATAAATTCTCCGTCACAATATCCTACTAAAGTAAATTAAGTAAAATTCTGCAAAAATAAACATCAAAATACACATGTTTTTATCTTGTAATATTATAAATAACATTTTAATTACCATCATGTTAACTTTAATTTATAGTGATCGTTATAAGAATAATTGAATAAAATTACACATTACAGATAAGATCACGCTGATCAATCTTCATAGCGGTGTCCTTAATTTGTCGGAGGATATTAATACTAATTAGTCGGTCTAAGGTCTGTAGTAACTATTTAATTAGCTAAAAAAATTGTTGATGGTTTTAAAATAATGAACGATCCACTTAAGTCAAAAATGTTTTTTTTGCTGTCCTGTATTGTGTCCTACGGCTGGATACAGGCCGCCCCTGTCTCTTTCCGAACTTCTGTCTTGGGCAATCTCTGGCCAAGTTTGTAATCAGTTAGTTTAAAAAATGTGATCAGGTGAGATAGTGGTCATACGCGATCCTATACATAATATCTAATAAAAAAAAATTGTAAGTATGTCTTATTTTTTTAATGATATAAACTAGTGCTTTATTGATGACCCATCTTATGGTAAACAGTGATGCATCACTGTTAACCATCAGATAGGTCATCAATGATAATAATATAATATAATATAATATTTCCACAACTATCACACAACACCGTCTAGTCCCAAGCTAAGCAGAGCTTGCTATGGGTACCAGACAGCTGATAAACATACTTATATATTTCTAAATACATACATATTATAGATAAATAACACCCAGACACAGAACAAATGATCGTGCTCATCACATAAACATTTGTCCTGGGTGGGAATCGAACCCACGACCTCCGGCATAGCAGTCAGAGCCACTAACCACTAGACCAACAGGCCAGTCATGATGGTGAATAGTTCTAGTTTATGAAGAGCTTATTCACTCTCGCCTTGAAGACACCTAAATTATGTACTTATTATGATATATAGAGAAAAGATTATAAAGATATAAGATTAAAAAAAAAAGATTATACTACCTGATTTTGTAAAAAATTTTGTTTATTTCAAAATGAATGTTTAAATGACATCCAATTCTCAAAAAAAAATTTGGAAGCTGATAAAAAAATCAGGTAGTATATTTTCGTTTATGATTTTTGTTTCTAATGAATAAAATTTTTAAATACCTAGTCCAATTTTAGAAATTGTTTCACTAGTAGATTATAATCTACTTTTACGCGGGCAAAGTCGCTGCCGGAAGCTAGTGAGAGTAATATAGAGAGATAAGCATAGTAACTGGTAATTCTTTGAAGAAAAAATTATTTAGTCTAGACTACCTTACTAAAAAAAAAAAGCTGTTTGTGATTAATGATTTTAGTAATGATTTAATTCAACGATTACAAAAAGGATAAATACTATCTACAAAAAAAGCAGACAAAATATCATCAAACGATTTGTCAAGCACTAAATACCTCAATACATACCTTCAATTAAAATTAGCTCAAACACATTTACGATTTTTTACAGTGGCAACATGCCACTCATTCGATCCTAGTCGAGACATGTCATTATCATGAACATATTACAGACAAGATGCATAATTACGCCACTGACAGGATAACTAGTTAGAAGATAATTTAATTATTTTATCTAAAGGATAATTAAAACGGACGACATTTCTTGATAATTTAATTAATATAATAATATAATATAATATTTCACAACTATCACACAACGCCATCTAGTCCCAAGCTAAGCAGAGCTTGTGTTATGGGTACTAGACAGCTGATAAACATACTTATATATTTCTAAATACATACATATTATAGATAACACCCAGACACAGAACAAATGATCGTGCTCATCACACAAACATTTGTCCTGGGTGGGAATCGAACCCACGACCTCCGGCATAGCAGTCAGGGCCACTAACCACTAGACCAACAGGCCTGTCTATTGGGTTGGGCTTTAGGCCTGTGTATTGGGTTTCGATTTTATTGAT
Source organism: Leucania comma (assembly GCA_958295575.1). Taxonomy (NCBI): domain Eukaryota; kingdom Metazoa; phylum Arthropoda; class Insecta; order Lepidoptera; family Noctuidae; genus Leucania; species Leucania comma. Next base: position 3,965,316 of record OY282484.1, read on the forward strand.
TTATCTCGTATGTAGAGCACGTTTCATATCGTATCGACCAGTTAACTAGTCGAGAACAAGGGCATAATTTCCTGCTACAGAAGGCTCTTGTAGGGTAATTTTGCCTTATATCGCCGTCCAGCCGTTCGGTTATCGTCCGGACCGAGGCCGAGTCGTTGACCGATCAAAAACCGAATCAGAACCGAAGCCTGCCGGGGCCATAGGTTGGCTTCCGAAAGGGAAACCCAGGGTCCTGGAACGCAAGGCAAAGAACGAATATAGGAGTGGGTTTTAATCACTACCAATCAGACCTCCCGCTCCGACCTAGAGTGGGAGAAGTCATTGAATGATTTCCCACCTAAAAAAAGGTAATATTGCCATAATCATTTTTCTTGGTAGATATTGGTGATTGACAGGTCTATTTTACCATAATCGTAATTTCTGGCTAAAAATGTTCACAGATGAAAATAAACCAATCCTAAGCATCGTTAGATCGCTTCTGTGCTCCTGGCATTCAATGGATTCTTGTAGTCTACCAAGTTAACGGTATACCTTGTAGGACGCCTTCCAGCACTGTGTCATCCGGTACGCGGTCTCCAGACCTCCACATCGGCCCAATGGGGCATTTATTCTGCGAGCAATGTGCCCTTCTTTTTCTTCTTTTGCGTCGATCGGTCTCAAATTTAGTCCGACCAATAAGCAACCATTTCAATAGCTCTGTCGTTGGCCCTGTTTAAGTCGTAGAAGATTGAAATGGTTACATGCATGCCGAGCAGGAAAGGAGATTAAGCATATATCCTTTGAAGGGGTTTCACATTGGCACTGTGTTTGCGATGGGTCAAGAGTACCCCATTTGGCCATATTGCTTCTGCAGCGGTCATCTTGAGCCTGCAATCGGTTCACAGATTTCCAGATTGGCTACTGTAATTAGTATCCAGGTGAAAGATGTTCTTCGGAGGATATATATGCCTTGCTTATTGCCGCTTAAGTTCGGCAATTCTTTGGGCTAGGCTGGTATACGTAGCCGATCTTTTCTCTTCTTTCTCAACCTTCATCTTGCCAGCGTTTTCTATAAGGCACCGGTTTAACTACAACACCTTAAACTTCGTGAAATGTATAAACAATTCAGATAAGCATAAATCATGATATTGGTAACGCATCGAATCACTTATCAAAATTCTATTGTCATTTAACAAATGAACTATCCATTCAATAGCTGTATTATCGATGAGAACAAAAATATTCAAAGAATGTCTTTCATCATTAGATAAATAAAAAATTGTATAATCTGAGACTTGAATATAACTTAGGGTTCCGTATAATAAAGTTACTTTGATGTACGTAGAGGCTGTGTAATGATGTTATCATTTTTATAACCCATCTTCAAGCTAATTTGCTTCTAAAGGACAGAAAATCTGCAAGCGGCATTTAGTCAAATGCATAATGCATAGTAATGACTGGGATTGATTAAATTACGTGAATAGATTGTATGCATTCATCTTGCTGCAGTAATTTTGTCGTGCATCTTATACTAATGAGAGTTTAACTTGTTTTAAGACATATTTTCTTTCTTAATGATGACACTTGACCTGAAAATAGAATAGTTGTAAACTACAAAATACTCATACATGAGTCCCAGAAAATTGTACAAGAGTGTCAAATATACGTCATAACTTGTTATAAGACGTATTTTCTTTTTAATGATGACACTTGGCCTGAAAATAAATTACTTGTAAACTACAAAATATCCATACATTAGTCCCAGATAATTGTATAAAAGTATCAAATATACAGTTTTGACAGGCTAGACTAATAAGAGACGAGTTATTATGAAATCAATGAGCTTACTAAACACTCTCATAGAAAGTAACAGAATAAGTGAAGTGTCATGTAATGTTATGGACAAAAATGATTGATAACTGTCTTTTGCCCTTTGAAATTTTTTGCATGCGGAGCAAATCCGTGATCATCATGCGTGATGATCACTAAACACCCTTAATGATTTTAAATAAGGAAGCAGATCCAATCCTCACGGGCCCCTAAAAAAATTAAACAATGTTCATTGATTCAAATCTATTTATATCGCTTTCTGTTATCATATTAATGAATTATTCAAGTGCAGTGTGCCACTGCTCAAATCGAAGGCACTTTCTCTCGAACAATGGTTCGGCAGGTACCTACAACGAATGTGTGTAATGCAATGCACTGCATTACAGATGCATGCATCTGAATGCATTATTTGACACGTGTCGCAGATGCTTATATGGGCTTAATTTTAGGGTTGTGTGTTTTTTTCATTGATATAAACTAATACTTGACTGCGATAGAGCGCAGAGGTGGCCGAGTAGTAACGGCCCCGACTTACGCGTTGTACGTCGCGGGTTCAAGCCCAGCCAGGCGCATTACTTTCTGTAATTTATCACCACTGCTCTAAAAACGGTGAAGGAAAACATCATGAGGAAACCGGCATGTCCTAGAACCAAAAATTCGAAGACATGTGACATTCACCAACCCGCACTGGGCCAGCGTGGTGGATAACGGCCCATTCCCTCTCTTAGAGAGGAGACCTGAGTCCCAGCAGTGGGAACATTATAAGGCTGGTGCAATGCAATGCAATGACTGCGATCCCACCTGATGGTAAGCAGTGATGCAATCGTTGATGATGAGGCGCACTAGTTTATTAAGAGCCTATTCACCCTAGCCTTGAAGACACCTAAATTATAATCTGACGGGCAGACCGCAGCAGGCAAATTGTCCCAGTCCTTCAATGTACGCGGTACAAACGACGAGTCGTAACGGTTAGACCGGACCGCAGAATTTTCAACAACCTACTAAGGGTGGAAAAAATGAGTTATACTGTAAAGGTTAATACATCGAATAGGGACATAATCCTATGCAGTTGTCGTGATGGTACAGCGGTTAAGGTACCTCTCATGCATGAGGTTGCGAGTTCGGGACCGGGCAAGTAACAACAACTTTTAGATTTAATTAATCAAACGTACATAGATGACAGCCCTACAAAATAATTCATTTCCTTATAATAAGTGGGACATTATTTAAAACAAACAGTAATGTCTTAATTTATGTAAATGGCCGGTAGCATTGTCCAATTATTATTTGTTTAGGGACAAAACAATACCGTAGTTTTGTAAGCTTCTCGTGTTATTGTCGATGATACCTCTAAATTAATTCAAGCCACTGTTCTGAGCTCTCACATTGTGTAACGTTTCATTCAATGTTACTCGATACTTTAATGTACCTGTTGTTTATGAGACAACTAGTTGTTGCCAGTGGCTTCTAGTAGAAAATCGTCCTAAGGGACATACATGCATAAGGGACATACATACGTAAGGTACATACACCCGGGATAAAAAGCTGAAGCTAGAACTACATTAGACCGACGCACACGTGTAACACGCCTGATTTGTATGTTGAACGACGTTGCGTGGCGTGGATCTAGTGTAGCTCTATAAGTCTAGTTTTCATATAAAATGTATGGAGACCGACACGCCCAGATCGGCGTGTGTGGCACAGTGTAGTTCTACCTTTAGGCTTCAACTAACTAAAACCCACATGGGTTCATTCAGTAGCCCAGCGTTCCAGGGTCGTGCTAACTCATTCAAACAACCCCACAGTCGTTAGGTGACCACCTTTACAGTAATTTAAATATCACATCCAGATTCCTCAAATAATTGGAACACACAATAAATTAACCTACAAACGTAATCTTTTTTATCTTTTATAATTCCATCTTTGATGGCAATCGTAATAAAAATAGTAGTCCAATTTAGGCCCAATTTAATAGTCCAGTTTACGCACCCAATAAATATTTATGTAATGAGGTTTATATATTTATTGGACCTGTTATTGGAGCACAATATGTAACATAATTAACGGATTTTTTACTGTTACTGTTAGAAATAATTTGTTTGAAAGTATTGTTTGTTTCGTATTGTAATGTTGTGTTTCTGTTTGTTGATTTTAAAGAAGATGGATGTTTGAACACTGATTTTATTTTTGCTATAACCTTGTTTTACAACACACATGAGTTTTATGATCTCCGGTACGGACTAAGCGTTTCGCCTCGTCGTTTATACAGCGTATATCGAAGGACTGAAACCACTTCCCTGCTGCGGTCTTTTCGTTCGATTATAATTTAGGCATCTTCAAAGCTAGAGTATATATAATATAATATATAACATCGCAGTCAAGCACTAGTTTATATCAATTAAAGAAAATTGATTTTTTTTTTGTTTTCGCAGTAACCTAAGAAAACGTTTTCACGCAAACCAAAGCTTGTGGAGTCACTCACGATACAGGATTACGGTACGGCTGAAATATTTTGACCGCTCTGAACTTCTAACAATCGCCTGCGCAGTAATTCTTTTTTAAGAATCATAAGGCGAATGCGTATAGCGTATTTTCTGAGTTTGCATCAATAGTTAGGAACGCCAACTTCAGAGTGGAAAAACATATTTTGACGGTGCTGTAATTTATAGTGTGGGGCAACATTTTTTTTTTAATGACATCAATTAATATAATTGATCGTTAAATTGTGGTGTCGTGCCTGTCTAGGGTATCCTTCAGGGCGCCTTCTTCGCAAAGTGTCGCGCGTCGTGAAAAACGTGCGTTTGCCGCGGTACAGCCGCGCTGTGGTCGCGCGTCTTTAAATTTTAAGGCGTCGCCCTGAAGCGGGATCCTGATTTGCTGGTATCAAATTATCAATGATATTCAAAATCCGTCTACTGTATCAGTTCCAAATAGGAAGTCGAACCAGGTTACAAAATAATTTATTAATATTTATGTATGAGCCTGTAGGTGATCAGGTTTTATAATCAATAAGGTACAAGGATGCCTTGACATTGCTCTATAACAGATCTTAGATTATACATCCAGTGAAATATAGTTAAGAGATATGATTTGGTTGGTTTGATAAAAATAAATCGTATAATTTTGAGATTTTGGAATAACTGGTAGTAGAGTAATTTTACAGTTTTTAGATAACTTCTCCCGCTCTGGGAGTACACGTTCGTACATGCGTAAATTAATTAGAGCTAAAAAAAGAACTTTATTTTTTAATTTTATTTTTACAAATCGGTAGTGTTTCATATACTGAATCGACCCTCCACGGGATTATAACGGTATGTATGGTGACTCAAAGCTCCAAGTTATTTTTCTTCATACAACGATCCCGGAGCCAAGCCCTGTTACAGCCAGGACTTGACTGTAGACATCCATGTCAGCGATAAAACCGCCTTCGTGCCCAGTTTTGTTACTATTTTGGTGTACGGTAAAGTTTATTCTATTCAATTTTTTAACTAAAACACTACTCAATTCACCAACCCAAAAATTTACTTTCAACCACTACCTAATTAGATATAACATCTCATTTATATTAATTACATTTACTACCCACCGAAAAAACCATAAAACACAACATTAACCGTGAATTATTACTAAAATTCTACTAATTGACACTTGCTATCCGACTAAATTATTATTCGATAATGGCAGCGATAAAAACATACGATTCGTCTTTTTAATAAGCAATGGAAATGTACTAAATGAGACATTAACTGCAAAAGAATTTTGTTTTTAGAATATAATCGACTAATTTTTACTTTGAATCGGTTTATCGATTTATAAATCGACTATATTTGGCTACTAGCTTCTGCCAGTGGCGTCGCCCGTGTGAAAGAATAAATTTATCCGAAAGGAACATTTACCCGTATTATTATTATGAGAGTAGTGGTAGCCGAGTGGTAACGGCCTCGACTGAAAGCAGTGGTGACCAAGTGCTATCGGCCCGACTTGTGGGCTACTACCCGCAAGTTAGGCCCATTACGTCGACGTCGCGGTTTCAAACCCACTCAGGCGCATTACTTTGTGTAATTTATTTCATCACCACTCTCAAAACGGTGAAGGAAAAAAAGGTTTTTCCTTCACCGTTTGGAAGGCCCGGCCCCGGCATAATAGGCAACGAAGGAACTGGGTACGGTTTTAGTCCGTAAGAGTCTAACACTATTTCCCGCTCCGACCAAGGGCGGGATTTTTCATTGGCTGATTTTAAAATTCGAACCAAAAATTCGAAGACGTAAAACATCCACCAACCCGCACTGGGCCCGTGTAGTATATTACAAAGGGCAAAGGCCTCCTTTCATTCTTCCCAACGATCACGGTTTCACGTTTTTTCATTCCAATTCTCTCTGGAAGACATCCAGGGCATCCCGCCATCGCCTTTGTGGTCTGTTGCAGCTTAGCGTCACTGTGTTCGAGCACCAATCCACATACCCGTACGGGCCTATAGCCTACATTCCATGACGTGAACTATTCGTATGCCAAATTTACTAAACACATACATACAAACTTTCGCTTTTATAATATTAGTATGATAAATAGGCCCGTCAAATAGAAGTGTGACACGTAAAACCAGTAATTAGTAAGATTTAGTTTAATTTACATCGATTCTACTCATAGGAATTAATGGTATTTTAATTAACATACATTTTCCTTGTTAACAAGCTTTTAACTGTTGTTACTATTTTTATGTAATGAATTTTTATTTATTGCGGATGTGATCGAAGATTGTGTTGTCATTAAATATTTTAGGGTTTATTTTTAGTTAGATGGCGACTAGTGTTCAATCCTACTGATATTATAAACGCGAAAGTTTGTTTGTACGGATTTTGTTACTCTTTCACGCAAAAACTACTGAATGGATTTCGATGAAACTTGGTATACGGGTTTTTTTTTTTTTTTTTTTTTATGGTAGGTAAAATCATCCAATGACAAATCCCGCCCTTGGGTGGAGCGGGAAGTAGTGTCAGACTCTTACTGACTAAAAACCTACCCCGTTCCTTCGTTGCCTATAGTGCCGGGGCTGAGCCTTCCTCTCAGAAAACGGCCCTTGACCCCAGCAGGCTTCGACCCTGCCTGCTTGCAGTTAGCAGGCTGGGCCTCTTCGGTGTGCTGACAGCTCCTTGAGGCGCGCGGGAACAGAACGCGCCGTCGACGACTTGGGCTCGGTCCGGTCGGTTACCGGACGATCGGACAACGTGCTACCCATTGCACGCCGTCCGCAAGCCCGCGCCTACGGTGGCCGGAAATCGGGATCGGAATCCCGGCGGCGGCTGGGGCGAGCGCCCCGTTGCCTCTGCCTGATGCGGTCGGCCTCCTCCTTTGCTAGCATTACTGCTTCGCAGAAGGAGGCGACCGCCTGCCATCCCTCCTCACTACGGACCATGGCCTGAACCAAGGCCCGGCGAGAGAGATCGCTGCCGCCGATCACCTCCACGAGGACACGGCGATGCTCCGCCCAGGCGGGGCACACCTCTACAGTGTGCTCCACCGTGTCCTCCGGGTGTTCCGCACAATGGCGACACCCGGGCGAATCCTCCGCACGAATCCGGAACAGGTACTTAGCGAACTTCCCGTGTTCGGTAAGCACCTGCGTCGTGCGGAAGTTGAGAACGCCGTGAGGTCTTTCCAACCACGCCTCAAGGATGGGCCTTATCGCCCCAATTGTGGCGCGCCCCGAACGAGGTTGCGATAGCCGCTGACGCCATTTCGCCATGAGATCCCGCCGGAGCTCTGTCCGCCATGCCTCGACTTGTCGTGGCAGTGGAATTTCACCCCGGCGTTGCATCTCCATGCGCTTGTCGTGCATGTGTGCAAGGACTGTTGCCTCCAGATCCCATGGCGGTTGGCCAGCAAGGGTCGCCGCCTCGCGGGAAATCGTTCGGTACCCTCGCACCATGCGTATTGCCATGACCCTCTGGCACGCATTCAGCTGGGCCCTCGGTTGCTGTGTCAACGTCGGTGCCCACACCGGGGCCCCGTAGAGGGCCATGGACCGAACGATTCCCGCGTAGAGCTTCCGGCAGGAGGCGTCTGGTCCCCTGAGGTTGGGCAGGAGCCGCCCGAGAGCAGCCCCAGTCCTATTCAGTTTGGGAGCCAGACGTCGAAAGTGCTCCTTGAAGTTCCACCAGCTGTCGAGGACGAGTCCCAGGTACTTCATCGTCGACCCGACGCTGATGTGAACTCCTCCTACCGTTAGCTGGGAACCCGGTGGTGGCGCGCCCCGAGGGCCGTGAAAGCACATGGCCTCGGACTTGTGCAATGCCACCTCGAGTCCCAACTGCTGGATCCTATCAACGACTATCGCAACCCCGCGTGTCGCTAGTTCGACCGCCGTCCGGTACGACTCTCCCCGCGCTAGGACCAACGTGTCGTCCGCGTAGCAGACCACGCTGACCCCGTCGGGGAAGTCGCCGCGCAACACGTAATCGTACCCGATGTTCCACAAGGGTGGTCCTAGTACCGATCCCTGCGGAACACCGCACGACATCTCTCGACGTTTCCACTCTCCCTGGTGACCGGGGTAGATGATATACCTCTCCGATAGGTAGGCCTCGATCACACGACAGAGGTAGTCGGGCACCCGGTGGTACCGGAGTGCCGTTCGAATGCTACTCCAGGGCAGGGAATTAAAGGCGTTGGCAATGTCCAAGGACACTGCCACGACACACCTGCCCTGGGAAACCGCATCCCCCGTCGTGAGGGCTCGCACGCGCATGATGGCGTCCACCGTAGAGCGCATCCTGCGAAAACCAAACTGTCCATCCGAAAGGTCCGGCCCCACCCGTGCGAGGCGCGCGACGAGGCGGTTTGCAATGACTCTTTCAAAGAGCTTGCCCACCTCGTCGAGCAGCACAATGGGCCGGTACGCGGACGGAGAGTCCGCAGGGCGCCCCGGCTTCGCAATGAGGACCAGTTTTCCCGTCTTCCAGCGAAGTGGGAACTGGCCCCTCTCCAGACATGCGCTAAAGAGCCCCCTCAATCGAGGCCCGAGAGCCTCCATGGCCAGGACCCAGGCCCTCCCAGGCAGGCCGTCAGGTCCTGGGGCGGTATTCTTGGCACTTAGCCTTCGTACCGCCACTCTCATCTCTACCTCGGTCACCTCTGGAACATCGTCGTCGTTGTGGTCCACGTCAGGTACTGCCGTAGGTGGCGGAGCCATGGGCGGGGGGGAGTGTACCCCCCGCGTAGGGAACAGAGTGCTGACGACACCCTCCACGAGCTCGGGCCGGAGACTCTGAGTCAGTGGGGGAGCCCATGGACGGAGTTTCTCCCGTACCATCTTGTATGGGCGTCCCCACGGGTCTGCATTCAGAGACCCCAGCCAGACGTTGCGGGCCTCCAGTTTAGCCCGCTTCATCTCCGCTCGGAGGGTGCGCTTCGCCACCCTGTAACACTCGTATAGCTCCGCCTCTATAGCCTCCGCATCCGACGGGCGGTTGCGGCGCTTGCAGTACCTGGCGTACCGGCGTCGCGCATGATTGCACGCATTGCGTAATGCCGCAATCTCCGGCGACCACCAGTACACCTGGCGCTTGGCACGTCCTGGACGGACTCGGGGCATTGACGCGTCGCATATTTGCGACATGCCCTCCAGGAACCACTCTGCCTCGACGTCGATGTCGACAGGCCTGTCCGGTGCTTGCACCCAGGCCTGTACCGTCGCAGCTTCCAGGAGGAGCTCCCGGTCCATCTGCCTTGGTATACGGGTAGACCATGTCCTGGAATAGCACATAATATACTTTTTATCCTGAGAGTATGTTGCCTTGGAATAATTTTCTGCTATAATGCGGGCGAAGCCGCTGATAACAGTTAATCAATTAAAAATATTACTTATTCAAGATTCTTCGTTTTGTTTAGAACATATTTTTTACGATAGTCCAATGACTTCTCCCGTGTGTCTGTTATAACTACAATTAAAATGCCATAAATCCAATAATACTTAATATTCAATAGAATACAATCAATCAAATCCATGAGACACGTGACCCAAATTAACCGACTCAAAATAAGTGGGTAATGTGTTTAACAATGTTTCCTTGACATCGGCTAGTACGCACATTACCTATCAGTTAATCTGCATAAACTCTACACAGTTATTATGAACGGTTGTAAATAGATTGCGAAGACAATGTCTAGCCTACAGCGATTGGATAAGCACTAAAATCTGTTAACATGGATATGTGTTTAGTGTTTGCTGATAATAACCGGTGACTATCTGGAGATTGGCTATCAACCTGCTTTAATCCTGATTACTTACTGTACTTTAAATTTATTTATACCTATTAATAAAAGCGAAATTACGCTCACTGGTTAATCAAGAAATCTTAGAACCTATAACAGCTACAAACTTCTGGGCAGCTTTCTGAAAAGCTCAGCCCCGGTATGATAGGCAACGAAGAAACGGTGTAGGTTTTTAGTCAGTAAGAGTCTGACACTATTTCTCGCTCGGCCCAAGGGCGGGATTTGTTATAGAATGATTTTACTTACCATAAATAAAAAAATAAAATAACACCTACAAACTTAAAATTTGGCAGATAGGTTCCTTATAGGGTGTAGACGTACGCTAAGAACGCATTTTACAAAACTCCATCCCTAAGCGGGTAAACTGACTTTCACGCGAAGGATTGATTGATTCAAGGATTACAATTTTTATCGTGGTTTTGGATACAAAGCTGACCTATCTACATTGTCCTGTCATATCTATTAATATTGTAGTTTTTTTTTTATGGTAGGTAAAATCATCCAGTGACAAATCCCGCCCATGGGTGGGGCGGGAAATAGTGTCAGACTCTTACTGACTAAAAACCTACCCTGTTCCATTCATTGCCTTTGTCCCAGGGCCCCGGTAAATATTGTAGTATGGAAATTTTGTAGACAATCACTTTTTTAAAAGAGTGACCATAGAGTTTCTTGCTGGTTCTTCTCCATAGGAAACGACCAATTGGAACCGTGCGCTAGCTTTTGACGTTTTATAAGTGCCCATTTAGGCCTATGTAAAATAAACGATTTTGAGTTTGGGTTTTTGAGTTTGAAGCCGTTGGAAGAAGCCAGTTTTAAAATAAGAATAAAAAACCGTAATTTAAAAAACTAAAAACCCCGACTGCTTTTCAGAGTAGAAAATGCCCTAAACAAGAAAGTCGTTGTACCCGATTGCACTTAACTATATAATGTTTTAAATACAAGATAAATTGTAGCAGTCGGGACCCATTCTCCCAGTGTCACTCTCACAGTAAATACGCATCTAACGACACCTCTCAAGCTAAAATCCATCGACCCGTTCAGGCTGTAGAGCGTGCCAAACAATTATACATACATACATACATACTCTCGAAAAACATACTACTTCTGGCGCAGTCGGGTAATAAAAACAAATGTCACCAAGAAATTACTTGTTCATACAAACTGATGGTTTAATAACAGAGAACTAAACTGCTTTATCAATCTAGTTCTGCCCACCTCTTAGACGGTGTACCTTGATGATGATGACGCTGTAATTAAACGGATCCTTCAGACCACCAGACAGGTCTATTTGATTTTAAATTATATGCCCTAAGCTAAATAAGTTGTTATTTTTCTCTCTGCACAAGAAACAAAGTAACTCGTTTTTAAAAAGAAATGTAGTTTTTTTTTTACAAAAATAGGTTTTTTTTTTCAATTGATATAAACTAGTGCTCGACTGCAATCCCACCTGATGGTAAGCAATGATGTAATCGTTGATAGTGAAGCGCACTAGTTTCATAAGAGCCTATTCACTCTATTTTTGAATATATAGGGTGACTGGTAATTAGTGAACGATACTTAAACACGTGATTGTAGTCATGATAACAAACAACTTTTACTATGACACCAAACCTAAAATGGCGAAAAAAAACAGCTGAGTTCAGTACCTTTTGACCAGTTAGGCGAACACAAATGCGACCAGCAGATTTTTCCCGTCTTGGAACGCAAAAGGCAAAGAAGGAACAGGTGTGATTTTAGTCAGTATTAGTCTGACACGCCCTAGAGGAAGAAGAGGAAGAAGTCACTTATATGATTTTTTATCTCAAAAAATATCCCCTACCTCAAAGACTTTTAACATTCTTGCGTAAATTAGCACTTTTATAATAAGTCGATTGCAAATCTATAAACGAAATGCCAAGACAAATTAATTAAAGAAATCTAAATATTAGGCTGATTAATATTCTTTTGATCTTACCTCATCGCTTTTGCAACCTATAAATTTAAAAACTCTACAATCAAAACGTGAGGAGGTTTTCATATAAGGGATTATAAAGGGTAACGACCGCTTCACAAAACTATGAACTATGGTTTTATAATAGGATAAGATAATGCTTATTTTAAAGAAGTCATAGAAAAGATGGATAGATACTCGTAGATAAATGTATTCTTTATTGTACACCAAAAATAACAACTTAATCCATTATAGTACGCGGTAAATAAGTTGAATCCATTGTTATGTATACGCGCCCTAAGTCGATAGCGACCCGAAAATTTGTTACTGCGCATTTAAGGTCGATCGCCATTTTGGTGCAAGTTCTATTTCGCAAATTAAACACGTCAATATTTCGGGGCATTTGGTATTTTTGTGGGCATTTAAATTTAAGGAATTAATTAAACATGTATGGAAGTTCTATAGAACTAGTTTATCACAGAGTTATTTTTTATTAATTTTTGCGTGATTTTTCATTGTTCATTGTATTATATATTATAATAGGTGTGCGGACGCCGGCGTTCTCTTGGGGCTTGTGTAATTAAGAACAGAGTGCCTAGTGTGAGTTTGTTTGACACGTTTATGACGTTCAGCGCACCGATTGGCCAACTCGAAGCTCTTAGCCAATCAGAGAGCCAAACGCGGTAAATGTTTCGATCGCGTTAACGTAAAAACAACTCGCACTCAGCACACAGGTATAGTTAAGTAGGCATTTAAGATTATAGGCATGTTGTAAAAATATTTGAATACTTTGTGCCGCTAGCCTAATTAACATAATTAAAACCATACGATAGCCTAATAAATCGTTATAATATCTTAATACTTTTTAACACTATCAATATTTTACGTAATAAATTGATCGTTCATGATTATAAGCCGTATTTATCAATCATGTATTGACAATATAAAATTATTATACAATAAAATCTTTGATAATTATGTTTTTCTTTTCATTTCTAATTTTCCACAACTTTCATACATCGCCATCTAGTCCCACACTAAGCAGAGCTTGTGTTATGAGTATTATACAACTGATAAACATACTTAATTTCTAACATACATAACCGATTTTGCGGAAAATTGGTGGGAAGGTAAGGCTCATTTAAGGGTAGAGTAGGGTAGAGCGGGAGCGAAGCCACGAGCAAAAGCTATTTACTATACATAAATTACACAAAAAATAAATAAAAAAGAGACAAGAAAGAAGAAACAAGTTCTATAAAGGATTATGCCCATTATTATGTGATCAAAGAACAATTTAACAATTATTATAAATAATATAATTCCCAGAGATAACTTGTTAAATAAAGAAAAAACATGAACAGTATAAACGCAGTATTTATCAACAAGGCGAACATAGTAACATTATTATTTACCATTACAACAGTAAAAAATATTAATTTACACGCGATTTCGCTACAAAAAACTGCAGTACAAATTAAACTTTACCTGTTGTTTTTAAAGTTTAAAATTGAATGCAAAATTTGACCACCCAGGCGATTCTCAGGCTGTCGCAAAGTACCTAATAATTGATAACTTGTCAACTTATTGATAACAAGTATTTGCCAACACAATTTCGGTCTGATTTTGCATATCCACGTGGTTGGCTAGTGTCAATTGAATCAACTGATAAGATTCGGGATCAATGAAACCATTATTGATATTGTTTATCACCGAAAAGTGACACTTGCCTAACTGCTGAGCTAAAGGAGTGGGTATGCCAATAGTGCATTTAGTGAAAATCAAACTCATAAGGTAAACACCAAGCGCATTGCACTACTTTTATTTTATACCTATTTTCTTTTTAGGGCTGCGTATCTAAAAAGGAAAAAAACGGAATACCTACCATAAAAAAACCCTTATAGAATCACTTTGTCGTCTCGCACTTATCCGGTTTTTTTTTAAATCTAGTCTTCCTGTGGAGCTACATCAATGTTCGGAAGAGTTAGCGTGGGCTTGAGACGTAAAAAGTAACTAATGTAACACAGATGGATTTTAGTCAGTCAAAGTCTGACACGCCCTCTCGCTTCACCCAGAGCGGGAGAAGCTATTTAATTATTACCTTACAAATAAAAATCGTTTTAGGTATTTTCAGCCCCATCGGGCATCATCAAAAGGCTCATAAAAACAATAGGGAAGCTATACTCGGAGTTAGGGAACAATCTCAGCTAATTTCAAGCAGGAACAGTGCGATATTTATGATCAAATTCGAACACATCGCTAATGTTTCTCGCCATTAGATAAAATCACTAAGATTACACAAAAGCAAGACAAGTCATCTCTTCCTCTTGAACAACGCGATACACCTGTAAACCTGAACTTCCTTGTCCACTGATAACATTATCCTGGGAAGATCTTATAGGGTTGCTACTTTGGCTTAGGGAATATTTATCCATAGTTGTGTTGTGGTTATTGAAATTATTTACGTGTGACTATGAATTATATAGCGTAAGGAATATTCTATGGGAAAAAAATATAAATTTTAGCTTGACAATAGAAACATAAAATGTTAGGTAGTTACTGGATCGGGCTTGTATATTTCAGTAGTATTTGAATATCTGTACGTGATATTCATTTTTTTTTCAAAAAAAATGTAGAAAAAAGAATTAAAAAGAAAAGGTTAAAATATCGAAATCTTATCATAAATTTCGTAAGTTTTATTAAATTTTTGATCTCATCTTCAAACTAGGACAATGTTCTTTCAAAGCGCTCCATCATCTTGCTTTGACTTGAAGAGGTAAGCAGAGGTAACGTCGCACCGCAGAAGCAAATACTTGAAGTATTCACGTCAAAATGAGACGTCTTAATAGGGCTGGCACAAAGAAAAATTGGAGAGCGCTGTCAAAAAATAATTAGTTAAGTGTAAAAGCTATCATTGAGTGACTTACTGATGAAATGTTTCAGCACCATGAATAACATAACAAAATGGTTCCTCTAATAAATTGTGAAAGGAATTTTAAAGACTGTGATGAAATTCTACACGTGAAAGTAAGTGAATTCGTAAAAGTAACGACCGTGTTAATACCAGTGACATTAAATCTTGCAAGCGGTGTACTGCCCTTAGAAGCCTAAAAGAGGTATCTCAAAATTTTCGAAAATTCTGTTTTTGTTTCCATCGGTAACCTTGAATCTTTAATTATCAGTACCTCTACCATGAGTTTTAAGCAATAGTATTCGTCGCTACTCGATGTCGACGCCGTAAATATTTTGTATGGCAAATTTTGCAGCGCCTCTAGCGGTCACTTGCAGAACCAAAATTTGCCATACAAAATATTTACGGCGTCGATATCGAGTAGCGACGAATACTATTGCTATATAGGTACAGGTAGACTTTCCGTTGAAATAATGAGAAAAAAGCTCTATGCATACTTATTTATCGTGTATACGAAAGTAATTCTGTTAATTTGTTTCAAAAGCACACCTTAGTTGCAAAACCGTATGTCTTTATACGGTTTTGGGACTAAGGTGTGCTTTTGAAATGTATGTGTGTTGAAATGTTGTATACACAGTTAAATTTTAATCGTTTAAATCCCGTGGAGGGTCGATTCGGTACATGAATTAGTACCAATTCGTAAAGATAAAATTAAAAAATAAAGTACTTTTTTCTAAACTCGAATTAATTTACGCATGTACAAAATTAATTTCTTTAAGTGAACGTCAGCTAGGCGAGTTTTATGACCTGTAGGTAGTTAGTACGCAACGACCGACAACAACCTACAAGGTCATTCACTCGTTTACTTAAAAATAATAATTTCGTACATGCGTATATTAGTTCGAGTTTAAGAAAAAAGTTAGTTAGTTAGCCGATTCTTTCCCACTGCGGGGCGAAAAAGTACTTCATTTTTTTTATTAATTGTATTGTATATGTAGACATAGCCTTGGACCTGAAAAAAGGCTTAAAATCCTTTTTTTGACGTTCCACGTAGACAAAGTCGCGGACAAAAGTCTAAAGTATTTTTATTTCTCTTGCCAAAAAAAATTTTTTTTTCTAAAAAAGCCCTGTTTTCTATAAACTCTCTTTGATTGAGTTACCGCTTTTTGGTTTCTGAGAGTAGTGTAAACCTGTCTCACATTTATTACAAGTATCTTAGCACCTTTCATTTCTTGTCATCACATAAGCATGGCTTTCAATTACAGAGACAGACTGCGAGACAAATCGTGACACAAGTGTCCCAGACATCGCAATTTATGTCCGCACCAAAACATAGTCCGGAACTTTCTACGAATATGATTTCCGAAACTGTTAGAACAAACATTTCGAGTTTACACCGGAATTGGTCTTGTCTTGTAGTTTCCCGGTCTTAAATATAACTGGCGTTACAAAATATATTTATGAGTTACATTTATCGAGACACTTGTGGCTGTGGGGAAAGCTGACAGGTGGCAACCCTGAGCTGGCTGTAAATTGCGACCGCGTCGACGGATTATCTTTCGCCAAACAGCAGATAAGGTGATGGATGCCTTACATTGTAGGCCGAGTACGGACCACATTGAGGGTTGAGGAACGTAGGAAGTGTAGGCCCGTGAACTGATATATTTTTAGACTTTTATCAGTCACATAGTGTAGGTCAGAAGTGAATTGGACTTGTAACATGAATGATTTTACTGTAAAGATTTTGATAAGTCTATGTAATTTGACTCTTCATTAGTATGAATAAGATTGATTTTTTTTTTTGAGGCGTGATATCTTCCTATGAGTTCTCCCGCTGTAAGGCGGATGGTAAGGGCGTGTCATATTTTTACTGACTAAAATCCTGGTTTTGTCCTTTCACATAAACTTTTACTGATAATTATAAATAAAACATACTATATTGGCTTCGACAAAATTTTCGACAAATTATCATTTTTTTCTCACATTCATCTAAAATGTTAATTCTAATTACTACTTAGTTTTCTTAATTTTATTGCTATACAAATCGCCAACATGGTTCGTTAATTTACAGTTGACAAGTTATGCGAGACCATGTGATATGTGATTATCGTTTCCGAATAAATTGATTAGCCCGAATGTATCGAAATTGTCTAATACATAATGTATGAACGTTTTAGTAAAAACTTAGAATTTTGTACAGCTAAGTAGTATTACGTAATAGGAAAAGAACCACAAACACATATAAAATACAGCCATTTTAATTGTAAACAAAACACTAAATTTTAAAACTTGTATTTATTTCAAAAATACACAGTCCACTAAATAGTATTTTTTTTTTACATAATATATCAATTAATATATCTTACATTTCGGAAGTCGGTGTTAAAAAATGAAGAGACAAAGTCAGAAATATTGACTTCCAAAATAAAAGTAACTTGTTTTTTATTTTTCACTTTCAATATTGAAATATTAATATATAAATTGAATTGAATTATATGATACCAAATATTAATTATTCATTTTGATTTTGCGAATTCTTTTTCGAATTGGAATTTAAATATTTTAGTATAATAAAGAGATGAGAAATGGATATTGTTCAAAAATCTAATATTTTTTTTATATTAGTCCAATAAAATTTAATTTATTAATTCAATTATGTATAGTCATCTACATTTTATTGGGTACTTTTGATAGTGACAACCGTTTGAAGCCTACGCACTGATTTTTATTTATTACGAAACATTCTTCTTTGTCGGACTATTGTCGTCGTTTGTAAATTTATGTGTTTCAACGATGAAACATATGTTTTTTAACAATGGAATTTGTTAGATGATCTAAAAGGTGTGTTTAACATGTTGTGTATGTCTATGATAAGTTTAACATATCGGTAAAGAACTGTGGATGGCTAAAACTAACACATGAATATATTTTTTTAAATAATATACACAAGCGCTTGATCGCAATTACACCTGATGGTAAGCAGAAAGCAATTATATTCTAACTAGCTGACCCAGCAAACTTCGTATCACCTAATACTTAGTCGATTTTTTTTTTTCATGAATTTTGCCATTCTTTTCTCACCCTTTAAATCTTCCCTAAAGTATCACAAATATTTTAAGACCAAAATTGGCCAAATCGGTCCAGCCGTTCTCGAGATTAACGAACAGCTATTCATTTTTATATATGTATAAGGTTGAAAAATATACTGTTTTCTCGGTACAAGAAACCACCTAAATTGAGTTATGTGACCATTGTATCAGTTCTTCAAGACTGCAGTGCCTTCTATAACTACATAAAAGGGAATTAGTTTCATGATCTGCTTTTTAAAGCATTTTTTAATTTATTACATTTGTTTTACATTTTTTCACCAACTATAACGTGGGCAACGACCTTTATTCAAGGGCCTTTGTTACTGTAATATTTTCCATGATATTTTATTATTCACTTCTGCGGTGGGCCTAATAAAATCGGCCCATGATTGTCACTTTAGACAAATTCGGACCAGATGTAAAGATTATGTTAATGTTACAATAAAATACACCTGTTTTACTGTTTCAGTGATATATGTATGCAAACTGTTTGACGAAGGTGATTAACACCCACACGAATGTTATATTGAAGCGAGTTTCTAGTTAAACCTGCGGCAAAATTTTAGTAAAATGTTCTGATAATTCATATTATATTAGTGTGTAGGTATGTGGTGTATGCCTTCGTCATAATCCATAATCGTCCAAAGTCGTAGGTTTGATTCCTGCACGAAACAAATATTTGTACGGCCTACAGGTAGTACTTTCGAGTTTGGATGTCCACACACATAACACAGGAGTTAGAGTTAGAGAAGATTAAAAAAAAAAAAATATGACTAATAATAACGGTCACCCTTTCAACAGATTTGAAAAGTTATTATATCATGTTTGTTGGATGAGAGCCTCACACAAATACAAAAAAAAAATAGAATAAAATAAATATTTAATATTTATTTTATTCAATTTTTTTTGTATTGTTGATATAGCGGCAATAAAAATCCTTCATCTGTGAAAATTTCAATTAGTCTAGCTATCACTGTATGCGAGATACAGGCTGGTGACAGACAGACGGACAGCGCAGTCAGTAAAAAATACCTGTTTTCACCCTTTATTTACGGAACCCTAAAACATTTGTCAACTATCCCAATTGCCGTTCTGGTATACTCCCGCCAAACCAAGTTCTCTGACATGGGGGTGACATCATGGTATATCGTAAGGTAGTTTAAATAAATGACACACTTAATCTTCATTCAGATTAGGCATGAAATTGAGACACGTTGGTGTTTGCAATGTGTTTGTAATTAATTTTAACTAAATGAACTTGCTCTAATTTTTTGTTGCTTTTTGTTGCAGGTAAGTACGGAAATTAAGGTGTTTTGGAGTTTTGTAAGTAAACAAAATAACTTTTTTTTTCAGATAACAATTTTAAGTTCAATAGGTTTTTCCTTCTTATGTTGATATCGAAGCAAGTTTGAAATCTTTTGTTTTGTGATCTTATAAAATTATACTAATTATCTATAAACTGCTATTTATTTATATACATATATATTAAGATAGCCAATGTACATTAAGATCGCCAGTATTCATGTGCTGTAGCACTTAAAGACAATCACGACATTAAAATAAAACATTTGATTAAAAACACACACAAAATTAGATAATTGAGTTTCATTGAATAAAATGTTAACGCAAAAAAAGAATTAAAATTAAGTCAGTAATAATAGCATACAAAACACATTAAAAAGAAATAAAAATTAAAAAATTACATTACAAAAATACATTAAATGTCTAATTGAATTAAATGAAATTAAAATAAGAATAACGTTAAAGCAAACGGTCGAGTCTAATTGAAATACAGTTAAATTCAATTTAATGGCATGTACCATGTATTTGAGATTGATATGTCGAGATAGATTTTTTAAATCTTTTTTTTTCGATAGAGCAAATTTCAGCTATGATGACCAGAAACAAATCCAAAACAAAAAAAAAACACTTGAAGTAACTATCACGGAAACGACTTATTTCTTTTGTCATTTTCTCAACAGCCGTAACTAAATCATTCGTCTTCACACATGACAAGACGAACTCAAATTGTAAAGACGGCAATAATATCGGATGTCGCAACCCGATCCGGCGCGTCTGCCGGCCGTCTGCAGCCGTGAGCCGCGACAGTTGAGCCAACAATGTGACATTACAGGAACGCCGTTATTCACCATGACACCTCCGATTGAAATTTGAGCTGCTGATTGCAATATTGTATGGAATTCTGCGTAAGTTTGTAAGTTCCACGTTTGAATTTTCAAAGGAAAATGTGACAGTGATAGGTTCATTGGTTTTTATATGACATTAGATGAAATATCACCTAGACTTTGTATCCATTTAAGATCCGTTCTCGTGGTTGCCCAAATGTTCACAATCCTGCATCACGAGTGTTCAAGGTACTCATCCAAACTTTTTATTCGGTTCTGTTAGATTGGTTTCCAATCTTGAGAGGTTTAACACCTATTACAAGCTAAATTTGAGCATGATGATCCGATCCGGTCGTTCTTGGCTTTAAAACGAGTCTTGACCCTCTGTGGTATAATCAAAGGCTAATAGAAGGGAGTAGTGGTGGCCCTGTCATTACTGGTAGCCCAGTGGAACTTACAAGATGTTTCGTTCAAACCCAGCCAGGCTCATATTCTAGAACCAAAAATTCGAAGACATGTGACATCTACCAATCCGAATTGAGCCCGCGTGGTGGATTACGACCCATTCCTTTTAGGGGAGATGAGGCTTGAGTTCCAACAGTAGGAACATTATGTGGTTAATATACGATAAAAGGGATTATTGTTGCCTCAAATTTTCGCGTTCTGGGTGGGTTCTTCAGTTGCTCTAGAATCTTTCAGCTGCCTTTCACGTCCCAGGACTGTGGTCGATTTAATCTCAAAAACCCTGGAATAGCCTCAGACGCTTCCTTACATGGTAATACTCAATACTCAATATTTCATTGCCATGCATATGTGTATATAGATGGTGTTGAAAATTGTCACAGATCAATATGGACCCTGTCAGGCACAGTAAATTAAGTAAATCCGCTTCTAATAACTCAGACTTCTAATAACCCCTTAAATCAGTCGGCAATCGCAAAAGGAAGCGCACAACACTAGCCCCAGGGGTTTATTCAACTTGTACCATCTAATAGGCTGACGACACCACTATTTCCGTTGCAAAATTCAGCGATGTTCATCTATGCCGACGATAGGATGCGTGTTACCCTGAATGGGAAGTGAACTGCAGATAAATCTTAGAAGCTAATTTAGTAATCTGTTCACGTATCTCCCTTACATACATATATCAATGTTGGCGGACGTTGATTCAATTATAGAGATTCAGTGTAGATAGAAGGAGCTGAGCGGGTTCTAAGATTTGTAAAAATATTGATGCTAGCGGCTTCGCCCGCGTAAAAGCAGGTGTTTCCATACAAACTTTGATCCCCCATTACACTACCTTAGGGAGTGAATTTTGAAAAATCCTTTCTTATCGGATGCTTATGTCATACAAAGAATATACCCTGCAAGTTTCAGGACTTTAAGATAAACGGTTTAGGCTGTGCGTTGATCCGTCATTCATTCAGGACAAATCATTTTATAAGTATAGATTTTTTTTAAGTTCTTCTTAGCCATTTCCCAACTAGCTTGGGGATGGTTTGCAGTCTGACCCGAAGCAGCTGAATGCCTATGTTTTATATGTATCTACTGCCTATCAGACCTCCACAGCCCAGTTATTGGTCAACACGATAGACTGATGGTCTGACTACGAATGACAAGGAGGACCAACGGCTTTACGAGGTACGTGGTATCAGAAACGTCGTAGATAAAACTAGAGAATACAAATGTATTGAAAAATTCACATTCATACTTACCCAGTTTCGAAATTTGGTAGAGCTGTATGATATGTAAAAATAACGCCGAAAATTTTATACGCAAGAAAAAATATTTAAGAATTTTAGCAAGCATCTAGGTACAGCCAAAATAGAACTACATCGTCAATGTTTCGACGAGCATATATAATATCTTGTATCGTATTTTTTTTTAGTATATTGATTACCTTCCCATTCCCAAATTAAGTACCAGCTTAATAACGATATTCAAGACATCATGACAATTTGCTTTATCAAACTATACTTAATAGAGAACTTTGTTTATTAAAATTCAAAATTCGAATCTTCAAACCGCCATTCTCTCCCAACATGGCACCTTTCCTCGTATGTTGCGTGGGCGCAGCTTCCTGCGCACTGACAGTTGACAGTGCTCTGAGGCACCCGCCACCGATGCAGCCGCTGCTAATACAGTGGTCCCTACTGCTATAATAGGGATGTTCGAACAAGATGCAGAGAAGTTGTTTTGCGTATGAAATAAATCGACGGAGTAATTGATGATGAGGAAGAGAAAGATAAAGATGTTGGAAATGAAGATAGATACGAGAATAAAGATGAAATATAGTTTGAATACTAAAAGATCGAAGCGATAGAGATGGATCGAAATCTGAAACGAGGTAACAATATTGATCAACATTCCAGAATATAAGGCTGTATATTTGTATTGTGTGCATAGTAGAAATAATGCTTAGCATTAAATTATGAAGTACAAGCGAATATAGCACGCGGCAAATAATTAACACTTTGCCGTGATTACGCGCAGCATTATGCTTCGATTGAGACCTGATAATCTGTTATAGTGCGCGGCAATTTAATTGAACTCAAATGACCGTCGTTGCTATGGTTACGGGCAACAACCCGCTGTGCCGCACTTCGAATAAGACCCAAAAACCTGCTACTATTTTGGATCAACTTATATGCCGCATATTGTAAAGACACAAAGTCAACAACTTATCACAAAAATATAAAAAGGCAAAAGTTTATATGCATGGTAGTGTTTTGTATTATTGTTCAAATGGAAACTATTTTAAACAACCAAAACTTAAAAAAATAGGCTTTTTTAATTTTTATGGCAATGGTAGGCAACAGAATGAGCCAACATAAACAAAACGAAATAAGGATATCTTAAACGTTTGTATAGTAAATAACCGATCGCGTTTTTCTATTTATTTAGTTTAGAAGTATGGCAAAAACTAATTTAACTCTAGATATGAAAATCATTTTTAGGCACTGGGTATACTGTAGGCGATATATTTATCACAAAATAAATATTTGTATGCGTCTAAATATATAGTCTAGACTATAGACAGGATATTGCTAATCGCATTTTTAAGCATATTTACTACTATGCCATATGTGACAAAAATGTTGCAGACATCTTTGGGCATTATATTCACTTAGTTCCTCACTCACACTGTTGCTCTCACTGTTGCGATCGTTCGGATTCGGTGGAGCGAGAGGAAGTGTCAGAGTTTTACTGTCTAAAACTCTCCCAAATTGATCAGTATTCATTTTTCAAACGTGCATGTCATTATTATCTTCAATTATCAAATCAATGATCTTCTATCAAATACTATTTATATTACTTTTAAGAGCACAGATATCTCAAAACAACCCCTAGACAGGTCTGATTGAGACATAGATAGCGACTCTTTGTGTGGGCGATTTTTGCACCAACCCAGTCTTTCCTGTACTTAATTGTTCCAGTCTTGTTATGAAGATATTACGGAACGGTAAGGGCTGCCCACGTTAAAATACCTGTTCTATTTGATTCTTGATTGTAATTGTAACAAGACAATGATTAATAATGTTTGTGTTCGTTAAGTATTGCTTAATTCCTATCGGGAGAACGCTAAGTAGGTGTCTTTGTAAGGTTTATATGAATTGTGTCCATACAATAGTTTATATTCCTGTATTTCCAAAAGTGGATTCCTTTATATTAGTCAATATATCTCTTATTAAGCTTTCTCATATTAGTTAAACGGGTATTTATTACGTAAAAATTTACACCACTAAATTTATCCAGTAACTTTTCAAATTGATGGCCTTTTTAGATAATGATTATAATGGTACCATCAGTTGCATTCAGAACTTGACCAACATTATAAAAGCCTACATTTTTAAACTTCCAATTTTACTTCGTGCATGTTTTCATACTTGTTTTTCTAAGGTTCCCATGTATCTTGTGTATAATTCTCTACTATCTTTGATTTAAGATCGCGTGCTAGTGAAGATAACACAAATACTTGAGAGGCAACCAAATCACAGTTTACCGTCAATTTCCAATGATTTATAACTAAACACTAGTTTCAGACGACCCACATATTTTGCAATATTTGCTCAGAAACCACAGAGTATCTCTGTATTGTTATTATAAGTTATTGTAGTAACTTCTAAGATATTTGCGATTTTATTGCAACCGCAGAGTTATTGCGGCTTTTTCTAAATTACTTTTTTGGCGAAAATTTTCACTATCATAATCTATGTATTTTGCTCATATATCTTCTAGACGAGGTCAAGGTATAGTCAATCCTGTTAGAACCAAACAAAAAAACATCTGTCATTACGTCTGAAGCTATAAAAAAATCATTAGCATTTTTTTTGTGTAGCCAAACATTTCATCAGTTTTGCACTTAACCTGTTCGCCTTGGTGACATTACTAACACACACTTTTGTGTTTTGTGTGTAAAACTGCGTACATTATACAGTGTATTGTGGATGCACTTACGCACGAGCACGGCTGTTTGTCCACACGTTTCCTGTTCACAATTGTGAGTTTGGTAATATTTTGCTATTATATATTCTTGTTAACCGGTTTTCTTTGCGGCAGTCTGTGGATAATGTGTATAAAGATAACATATTACGAAGAAAAAAAGTCAGTTTGTGAATATAAGTAGTTTGATTTTAATTTCAACCAGCCTAAGAGTAGGTGGACTCGCGTGTCGGTTGATGTTGAAAAAGGTAACTAAGCAAGATTCTACTGGTCGTTTACATAATACCTAATGAGCTAATGAGCAGTCGTCACCGCGGCCCTGAAACGTAATGGCCAACTGAAGGAACATGGGTGGATTTGAGTCAATAATAGTTTGACACTCCCTCTCGCTGTACCTAAAGCGGAAGAAGTTATTTGTTGATTTCCAACCCCATAAAAAGCCAATGAGCAGTATTGTCTTAATTCTTCTTCTTAGCATGTCGATGGCTAAATTTGTTAAATTCTTTTCCTGGCCCAGTGTTTGGCTACGGCAATCTTAATTTAATCTTCTTAAAAACTGATTTTAACCAATGTACGAGTAAAAAAAAAACTACAATAGTCAGATAAGGTTGCATTTGATTTCATAAACACAATAATGGCATTATCATCAACCAATAAAATTAAAGCAATACTGCTATCGCAATCATTGTTAATCTATCTACGCGAAACTGTAAGACAACTTTAAATTCATCGTAGGTTTCATCAGACATTATCGTCTTACATCTAGATACTCTATGCCAATACAAACCAGGAACAGATCTCATACATACAAACGTTTGACAGAATCAGTTATCTCATACATGATGTTTATAACGGAGTCCAAGGCCACAGTTATAGCCTTGACATACAGACAGTCAAGGGAGAAAATGTTGAGGCAGAGTTGGGCTTGATGCCGATAAAACGAGGCAACAAAATATGCGGGTTGCGAGTCGAAGCGGATTGTAGCGATGTGTTAGAGTTTGAAGTAAAAGATAATCGCATTATTGACATCGATATGTGCTAGATAGACCGCAATCGATAGGATTGGTCCAGCAAATAGGAAATACTAGGTATTTTGGAATGATAATGTTTAAATCAATGAAATATCTACAATAGATCATAGCTAAATTGGAGCCAGCTGGATAGCGAAGTTGGATCTTTAGTTCAAGTCAATAAGCATCAGCCAAATGCTTAAAGACTGAAAAAGATAGTAACCTTAAATCAGATGTGTTGATAATGAATACTGTTAGGATTTTTCGTATTAGCGAGAAACCTATTAGTAACCTAACAACCACGCGATGACAGTGCATGTTTTTGGATGTCACATGTTTCAAAGCTTTGATTCAAGGACATGCCAGTTTTCTCGTGATGTTTTCCTTTATCATTTTGAGAGCAGTGGTGACCATGTAAATTACAGAATGTCAAACGTCTATCTAGGTTTAAACCTGCAACACTACTCAGTGGTAACCAATGGCCTGTTTCTAATATACTCCTACCATTTCCAGACCTGATATTGTTACAACGTATAAAAAAACAACAGAAAAATACATTCAACCTGTCTCCAAAATCGCTGTCTTCAAAGCCATACGACCTAACAAAGTAATAAAGAGTCATATAACTTAAGATTCCTTGAAAACTTCACTGACAGACGTTATGTCAACGAACAAATGTGACATGTGTTTAATTATCTACGGTAACCGGTGACTTTGATATGGTAATGTTGATGATAATGTTAGTACTCTTGATGATAATGTTGGTGGCCGTGTTGGAATCGGTAATCTGATCACTCGATGTTTTAATAACTTTACCGTAAGATTGGTGGCTACTACGAATTAGATTAGGTTTTTAGATTTCATAGAGTAATTTAAGTCACGGTCCTTCCAGGACTCGTTTACGGAATTTGAATTTTGGGTTCTATACCTTTTTTCTGTTATAATATTTTCTACAGTATCATTTCAAGTTATGTAGTCCCAAATTTTCTGCTTGTATTAATAGTAACGTTGGTTTCGTTGTAAATAATGCGATGTAAAAGTGCTATAGTGTTTTGTATCTCAAGTGTTTACACAACTGGATAATTGAAACAGGTACGATCTCGATAAAATAGAACAGAGAATTTTATAGAATTGACTACTTCAGCGACGCCTGTTGATAAGGCTGTCTCGATCCATTTGCTACCAAATATTGCAAAAATATTAGAATAAGGTAGAAGTACGTATTCCCGTTAGTGTCCCAGTACCCGTTAACTAGTCAGTTTTTTATTTTTTGCATTTTTCTACCAAAATCAAATTAAAGTTTGCAAATGGCAATTTATTCTTGGTACTATTTTATATAATTTTGATGGCAACACTCACCAAAAAGTTTAAAGGCTTAAAACCTGTGCCAACTTAAAAATACGTTATAGTAAAATTATCTATAAGTTCGAAGTTCTGTCGGTGAACTACGAGACCACCCGGTCTCAGAGATCATCTAGCCACACTTCGACGGATAAAATTAAGGTAAAAGTGTTAATCTTTATAAAAAATTGTGTATATTATTTAACGATGTAGACTATAAATTAAGGTAAATCTTATCGAAAAGTAAATGTTTTTGCATTTTACATCTATTGGTACTCACAAACCCCTATTTGACCTAGTACCCGGTAAATTCGGATGTTTTTTACCGGATACTGGTACACTATCATCCCGATGCACCGAAACCCGTTATTGTATCCTTATTACTTTGAAATAGGTCTCATTTTCCTTTGAAACTGTAGTTTATATTAAATATTTTCTGCCGGATACTGGGACATGGATTAACCAGTTGCATTTAAATCCGTCACGGTTCTTATTGCCTTGACTTAAGTATTATTTTCCGTTGACTCAATAGAATGTAATTACTAGGTATCTTATTTGTTTTGGCTGCAGGTTTGCTTCTCTTCTGAAAGTCCGTCGAGCTGTGCGGATGTTATATCTGATGTGATACAAGTCATGGAGTATATTATTACAATCAAGTTATGGAGTATATTATCCCTTATAGTGACGTAGCCATCGGAGGCTCAGCTCGTTAGTTTAACGCTGATTGAATTCAAGCTGAAGAGCATTATCATTCGGCGTTTCTCACCTGGGTTGATGCCGTGACCGCAAAGCTCCGGATCTGAGTTCAAAAAAGAGAGCCTTCAACCAAGCTGCCAAGTCCTACAAAAAGGCACTAAGGAAGGCTCGCTTCGATCGCATTGCCCATATGAGCACAAAGTCTCTGCACAGCCGTCCGGTAGCAGAGCTTTTTGGTCCCTTACCAAGTCGGTCGATGCAAACTTCTGTCAGCCCACACTACCTCCACTGGTTAAAACTGATGGAACACTGGCTCATACCGTGAGAGAAAAAGCATTGCTCTTTGCATCAATCTTCGCCCATAATTCTCGTCTTGACACTTGTGGTGCTACTCCACCGACTCTGCTTCTCTGCAACACCTCGATGCCCGAGGTTTGTATAAGGAACAAAGAAGTTTTGAGAGCGCTGTGTCGTCTAGACGTGAATAGAGCTAGTGGACCAGACGGCAAACCAGCAATAGTTCTCAAGGCTTGTGCGCCCGAGTTGTCTCCTGTATGGACGCGCTTGTATCGCCTCTCATTTAGGACTGGTATAGTGCCAAAGTACTGGAAGCTTCTTTTTTTTATTATTATAGGTAAAATCATCCAATGACAAATCCCGCCCTTGGGTGTTGCGGGAAATAGTGTCAGACTATTACTACCTACCCTGCTCCATTAATTGCTTTTGTCCCAGGGCCCAGGGTAACATTTTCACATAACCTTTGGCCCCAGTAGGCTTCGGCCCTACTGGGTCCCTACAGTTTGCTGACAACTCCTTGAGGCGCGCGGGAACAGTGCGCGTAAACGACTTGAGCTCGGACCGGTCTGTTACCGGACGGACGGAGCTATCCATTGCCCGCCGTCCGCGAGCCCGCACCTACGGTGGCCGGAAATCGGGATCGGAATCCCGGCGGCTGATGGGGTTGGCCTCTTCCTTTACTAGCATTATTGCTTCGCAGAAGGAGGCGACCGCCTGCCACTCCTCCTCGCTCCGGAGCATGGCTTGAACCAAGCCCCGGCGCGAGAGATCGCCGCCGCCGATCGCCCCCGATCAAGTGCTGGAAGCTGGCCAACGTGCAATCCGTGCCCAAAAAAAAGGGCAGTCGTGCCGATCCTGCCAACTGTCGGCCGATTTCGGTTACCTCCATACCCTGCAAGATTATGGAGCGTGTATTTAACTCGCACCTCATGGCACACCTGGAAGATAACGATCACCTCAGTGACCGACAGTACCGGTTTCACCGCAATCGGGACTGGGGACCTACTAGTGTATGCACCCACTTGTAGTGCGAGACCCTCGAGAGGAATGGGGAAGCGATTGCCGTTTCCTTAGAAGTCTGTAAGGCCTTCGGCAGGGTTTGGCATGCTAGCCTTTTGAGTAAACTTCCAGCGTACGGCATTTCCTCTGGTCTGATTAACTGGTAAAAGACTTCCTGAGTAAACGGTCTCTCCTTGGCTTGGCCTTGTTATCGATGGATGCTCATCAGAGCTCATGACGCCTTGGGGTTCCTTAGGGGTCTGGTCTCTCTGCAGTTCTATTCCTGCTGCATACCAACGATATGCTAGTGCAAGGTATCTATACAGATGATAGGACAATTATAGAGAGATACTTGCCAGGTGCTTGGGCTAGAAAGCAGCTAATCCAGTCTGAAAGAGAAGCTATAGTAGAGCGTACGAATGACTTATTTCAGGCAGTCTCCAAGTAAGGCGGAGCCAATCTGGTGGGATGCAACGCCCCCAAAACACAAGCGTGTCTGTTCACCGCCAAAAGGAGCCCATTCACCTTGGCTCCTGCTTTTTCCAATGTGGGATACACCGACTGCCTTCAAATCTTCGGAGTCGAAATTTCCTCTGACCTTAACTTTGCGCGGTTCATTCAGTCCATAGCCAAGGTAGCTTTTTTATGGTAGGTAAAATCATCCAATGACAAATCCCGCCAGTGTGCCAGACTCTTACTGATTAGAAAACTCCCTGTTCCTTCTTTACCTTGGTTCCAGGGTCCTGGTATGCATTGTCATACCTCCCCAGAGCCCCAGATTAGACTTCGATCCCACTGGGCCCCTACAGTTTGCTGACAACTCCATGAGGCGCGCGGGAACAGTTCGCGCTTAAGCGACTTGAGCTCGGACCGGTCTGTTACCGGACGGACGGACAGGGAGCTACCCATTGCCCGCCGTCCGCAAGCCCGCGCCTACGGTGCTAAAGCGGTACCTAATAAAGGTATAGCGGTACCTAAAAAATATAGCGCTATCGTTATTTTATACCGGTAGCGTAACCGCAAATCTTAACAAGTTTCGGTCTACCTTTAAAATAAAGCGATACCGTATTTTAATACCGGTAGCGTAACCTTATTATATACCTTAACCGAAAAAGGTCCCTGGCCTGTACCGAGTCCCGGCGCGACAGATCGCCGCCGCCGATCACCTCCACAAGGACACGGCGATGCTCCTTCCCAAGCGGGGCACACCTTTACCGTGTGCTCCACCGTGTCCTCCGGGAGGTCCACGCAGTGGCGACAATCGGGCGTCACCTCCGCATGAATCTTGTACAGGTACTTCCCGAACTTGCCATGTACGCCTAGTACCTGCGTCATGCGGAAGGTGATAACGCCGTGAGGTCTTTCCAGTCATGCCTCAAAGAGATCCCCTCTTTTTACCGCCTCATTAAACCAAGGTAGCTGCTAAAAAATTCAACGTTCTTGCAAAAGTCCGACGGTACTTCACACCGGGACAGCTTCTAATGTTACACAAAGCAAAGGTCCGGTTATGTGTGGAATACTGCAGCCACATATGGGCTGCTGCTGCAAAATGCCACCACCACCACACGCTTAATTGGTGATCCAAATTTGGTTAAATCCAATCTTTAAAGCCTTAAGCACAGGCGTAGAGTGGCTACTCTACACCTGTGCTCAAGCATCCTGTAAAATGTATGTTTCGGTTTTTTACAGGATGCACATTTTGGAGAGTGCAACATACATTAAAAAAAATTAAAACGAATCATGTTTTTTTTTTGTTAAATACAGACCCTAATTATTTTGACGACTCTTTTTATTTGAAAATATTTAATTTCTGTGAACTTTAACGTAAAGCAATAGAGTTCAAATTCGCGGTTAAAATTACCGGATACCGGGACAATTTAACGTTAACTAGTACAAATCTACCGGGTACTGGTACAACTAGCCCTTTTTGTATATTTCTTTGTTTTATTGTTATTAACATTTACACTAATTTAATAGAAGTAAAATATACTAAAAGTATATTAAATTATCTAACTAGTCATATAAAATTTATTTATATAAGTCTACTAGTTTTAGCCTAGGACACTTGCAAAGTCAGGGAAGTTCATAACTTCACGGTTATTGGGCCTTTTACCTTAGTTAACCCATTCCCCTGACCACATATCAATGGAAAACGAAGTGTTTGTATGATGTATCAAAAATACTACAGTCTTAAACTGTGTAAAACTGTAGTTTTTTTTTTTGGTTGCTTAATAAACTTAACATTGGCTAAATGCACAAACCGAAACGAAAAGCAAACTAGTGTTATTTCAAGATTTAATAGACTATATACTGTTACATTAAGACCCTTCACTTTGAAATTATAAATTACCCAACTGCAAGAAGGGTTATTTCCAATTTCTTCTTTGCCAATGGACGTCTTTCGTCTAAAAAAAATATGATGAATTTCAACTTTCCTAATAAATATGTAAAGTGCATCATTATTAACCCTGTACATTAACAATAACCCACATTTCAAGAGATACGACTTAACTATATATTAATATTCTTTGGTTTTTTACTTGTCTGCATTGTAAAGTCCTAATGAAAAGAGTTTTATGTTCAGTAACAAATATTTGTATGCGCCTCTTTGCATTGTCTCATCCGTCACGGCATAGCTGAGCAAACAGTAGTCATTGTTGGGTAAAGTTAAGAAAAACATTCCTGTGAGTCATTGCGAAACAATTTTGGATGCTAAGAGGAATCAAGGGGTTATGAGGTTAGCTTTTTTGGGGTTTTTAAATAATGAGTAATAGAATGACAATGTTCACATCTTTAGGATTTGGTCTATACGCTGTACGTTATAAAAGTCCCTAAACATTTAAAGAAATAAAAAAAGGATTTGGTCTAAGATAAATTTTAAAAGTTATACTTACTCGTAAATAACAGCTGTTTTTCCATTTCTAAATTATACCGCTCTAGGGAAGAGCGGAAGGCCGTTTTAGACTTTTACTGACTAAAAATCCATCTCGTTCCTTCTCAGCCCTACATACAAACCGGACCATCTTTCCAGAAATTGGTTCATGGGTCCAGTAGGCTTCGACCCTGCTGGGTACAGGTTGCTGACAACTCCTTGAGGTGCGCGGGAACAGTGGGCGCCGTCGACGACTTGGGCTCAGTCCGGACAATTACCGGACGGTCGGAAAGCGAGCTGCCCTTTGCCGTCCGCAAGCCCGCGCCTACCGTGGTCGGAAATCGGGATCGGAATCCCGGCGGTGACTGCGGCGTGAGTGCTGTTGCCTCATGCGATCGGCCGCGTTCCAGGACCCCAGGTTTCCCTTTCGAAGCCAACCTATGCAGAATTTAGTTTTCTTTAGATATTTTAAGATTCAACTAAGAGTCTTTTGTCTAATAGTTCTCTAAAATTGTCGAAGTATTTTCCTTGTAAAGTGGAGGATATTGTTTGAATGTTTGTCAAATATTATTTTTAGTGATGATTGGCAAGCTATAGTATCTAGACAGTTATTTATAAAACACATCAACGTTCAACACGTGTTTAGAGAATGTCTAAATTAGTCACCACGGTGTCGTCTACAACAATTCGGTAAAATCCTGTCAATCATCACGCTTGGGAAAAACCGATCTCATTTACACGTCATATTACAAGTGACGTCTTAAGACAATGGACACGGGATCTTTCGCAAAGTTTGTAATGGTGGAGATTGTCAGTACCCTGCTGTCTTAAGTAAGTTCTCTGTTTTAATATACTGTTTGTTACTTGTAGTGGCTGTGCAAGGGATGAAAGATCAGCGATAGTATCAGACCGAAACTATAATGTACATAGTTTTTACGCTATTTATTTATTTATTTATTTATACTTCTCGCACATTATGTACAGAGGCGGACTTAATGCCTTAGGCATTTTCTGCCAGTCAACCTATGGGTGATGCAGAGAAAATAGAGGCAGGTGCAATAAAAGACAGAAAAGAAAAGAGTGATCAATGAATTATAAATAAAATGCAACAATATAATAGATACCCAAATACAATAATATAATATATACCCAATTTAATAAACTAAATACATACATACTCAACATTGTCCAAATCGACAAAGAGAGAAACACTAACGTAGTGATGATACTACTTCCAACTTCTTACGAATATGCTCGCGAACCTCAATTTTGAATTTTAAATGGTTTGTGACTATCCTGATCTCCTGGGGGAGCGCATTCCACAGAGAAATGGCCTGAACAAAGAAGGAACAGTGAACGAAGTGAACGCTATGTTAAGGTTGTCACCCATCCTCGGACGAACCTAGTCAAGAGTTGCTTAACCTTGAACATTTTGAACAATGATAGATAGAACTGTGTTGTCTATGGTCATAAAGTGCAAAACCGTTATTTATCCCTGATCCATACATGGCCTGACGGGGAAACTGTTCTTTTTATAAATAATCGTGCGTCTATTTCTGCAGAATAAACTTCTTTTTCCTTTCGTTCTTTCTTTGTTTATATGTTCGTAAACGCACTGAAGATACTAGAAAAAAAACAGGTGGCATATATTTATGCCACAACACATATATACACACACACACACACACCCAATATACATGTGGCATATATTTATATTTTTGACAGATTGGTTACCTTAAAATTCCCCAGAGTTGGTTTCGGTGATTCTTCTTAGGGTAGTCAGCTAGGAAACACCGGCCTCATCTAGTTCAAACTGACGAAAAAATTGATTCGTAAAAGTATTTTTAAAAAACCTATTTGCAAAATAAATATCACTTATCATTTATAATTGTAAAAAACGGCTTTTTCTTTTCACTTGCGCCACACATAAAGTCGTCTATTTTGTATGTATTGTCCAATAGTCAATGGAGGCATGCGTCAGGGTTTCGTAAAATCTTGCTTGAAAGTGTTCATATTTATTCACTTTGAATCCTTGATAAAGAGTTGCAATCTTTTAATGGCCGCGGCAATAATTATGCTTTAGATTTTGGTAAAAAAAAAAAAATATTCACCTACTTAAATATAATATAACTTTCGTACTTGAACTGCAATTATTGAGAAACATTTTAACACTTGCTTGCATTCACTTTTATTAATATATAGTAGCTTCTGAAAGTGGCTTCGCTCGCGTTAAAGTCGGTTTCTCCATACAAACTTCCAACCCCCGTTTTACCCCTCTAAGGATGGAGTTTCGTAAAATCCGTTCTTAGTGCACACTCTATAAGAAAATTACCTGAAATTTTTTAAGTTTGTGTGTGTTATAGTTTCTGAGATTTCATGATTAATCAGCGAATGGTATTTCGCTTTTATATATATAGGGTGACTGGTAATTAGTGAACGATATTTAAACACGTGATTGTAGTCATGATAACAAACAACTTTTACTATGGGACCAAACCTGAAATCGCGAAAAAAAATCAGCCACGTTCAGTACATTTTGACCCATTTTGATCAGTTAGGCGATAACAAATGTACTGACCAGCAGATCTTTTTCGAAGCCTACTGGGACCTAGAACGAAAGCAAAGAAGAAACAGGAGTGGGCTTTCATTCAGTAAAAGTCTGACAATATCTTCCGCCCTGCCCAAGGGCGCGGAGGTGCCATTGGATGATTTTCCCGCCAAAACAAAAAACGTAAATTCACATAGACACCCAAACCCGGAACATCTATCTGTAGGCCTTACAAATATCTATACCGTGCGGGAATCGAACCCGTGACCCGTGCATTTTCACCTTACCGCAAGTGAAGCCATTGGCAAAAGCTAATCTTCTTCTATAGACTGCAAGTCTTAAAGTACCAATACCATACATTAAACCATCAATTACAGTACCGTTTACCTCTTAAGCATTAGCAAGTTACGCAACACTACAATTAAAATTACAATTAAATTGAACACATAGACATAATTACAAGTAACCTTTAACCAATTATAATTCACTAATTACTAAAGTAATTTATCGTACAACATAACGGTGTTAGAATTATCGTCAATTATAAGTGTAGCGATATTTTGATCTGCGCAAGACTTAACTGATGAAAAAATTGGTCAAGTACGAGTCGTACTCGCACATGAAGGGTTCCGTACCATTATCTAATAATAATATTCCACGACTTTCACACGATCACGTCATCTAGTCCCAAACTAAGCAGAGCTTATGGTATGAGTACTAGACAACTCATAAACATATATTTCTAAATACATACATACTAGAATTATAGATAAATTACACTCAGACACAGAACAAATGATCGTGCTCATCACACAAACATTTGTCCTGGCTGGGAATCTAACCCACCTCCGGCATAGCTATCAGGGCAACTGACCACTATACCAATAGGCCTGTCATTTATACAACATTATATACTATAATATAACTAATGACAATACTCAGCAAAAACGGCAAAAGCCCACGTTTGTTGTATTATTTAGTTTATTTTGTTTTTAGTGGTTGTTGTTATAGCTGTGAATATTTTAACTGTCTAGCTATCACGGTTTATGAGCTGCAGCCTGATGACAGACAGACGGGCAGTAGTCTCAGTAATGGAGTCCCGTTTTTGCCCTTTGAGTACGGAACTCTAAAAATGGAGGAGGTTCCAAAGCCGACATGTTTTTTGTTGTCAAAGTTCAAAAAGATTATATGGTGTATTGGTATGTTAATGGCGGTTATTAGATTGTAAACTGTTCTTTGTAGAAGCGAATTAGATACCTTTGTTTGAGATAGAAGGAAACTGTAATTGACTTTAATAATGTTACCAATCTGCGCACGATTTGCTTTGAAGGCGGACTGATCAGAACTATAATTATAATTCTGCCAATATATATTATACATATTTTATATATTATAGCCAAGAGCCTCGACCAACACCTTAGGAGGCTCTCGTTAGGCGGCTGGATCAAGGGCTTGATTCAGAAAGCGGTACTTCTGGACACGGCTCGTATAGTCAGGAGGTTCCTTTCTCTGGAGCCCTGACCGCCGGTAGCTTGGACCCTATTCCCGATACCGGTGGGACACTATTTTTTGTAATTTGAAATGATATTTGTTTTTTTTTTTTTAATATTTAAAAATGTAATTTATATGTTTATACTATGAATAAAGAAAATTATAATAATATAATTATTTTTATATCTAGTTTGTACTTCCAACTGCTAGGGTAAAATCTCCTTTCATTGTTCCCGGTTCGACATTGGAGTATGTAGATTATTTTCAAATAATTTCACACTTCCCTTCAATTAGTTTTTTATCCGTCAAAACAAGCAATACAATCACTAGAAACCTGAAATATATACTACCCCCTCGGGAAATAAGGTGTGATGGATTTCATCCTATATGGAATCTATTATTTATTCTTGCTTATGAGCCAAATACCCACTAGTGTATGTGCATAATGTACTCGTACTACTACTATTTGACTGGATACTAATTTTTCAAAATTATTTTTTCAGGACTGTAAACTTAGACCATACATAAATACACATAAAAAGACAAAAATAAAAAAAATGTTTTTTTTTTTAAATGCTTTTTAGGTCTAAAACCCTTTTATAAGATACTGGTTAGGTAGGTAACTAATTTCTGCTTAGTAGATAGATAGGTTATGTTAATTAAATCAAATTCATTGTCACAAATAAACCTAGTCCCATTCCCATTATACTTGAGTTAGAGTTACAGATGACAACAGAATGACCACCATTTTGATTTATGATATCAATATGGCTGCCATTATTACTAAGCAAAGACATTCTTAGTAAGGCAATCAAACAGATGAAACAACTTTTCATCCTAAATCAGAACTAAAGATTAAAGAGTGTGGCTTAAGGCCCTCGCTCCTATTTAGTGTCTAAAGTGACTTTCTAAAGTCTACTTCTCGGTAACGGTTGGGTTAAATAAATATGAAAAAAAAAAAATATTATAGATATCAATATAATTATGATTTTATCGTATGACTAATGCTTTTGCCAAAGAATTTTTTTTTAGCAACATGTTATTTTTTCGCTTGTTTTTCCTACTCCTTTCAAATGGCTTTAAATGTTCTTTAGAAATATATTTACACAAACAAATTGGTGGTTAAATGTTCTTCAAAATGTGCATAACATATGTAAATCAATCGATATTTTGAAACAAAAATGGTTTTGAAGGTCAACGGAGCTCTATGCGGATGCAGGCGGCAGTAAAAGTTAGTGTGCATATAACTCCGTTCAAATATTCAAGG
Source organism: Leucania comma (assembly GCA_958295575.1). Lineage (NCBI taxonomy): Eukaryota > Metazoa > Arthropoda > Insecta > Lepidoptera > Noctuidae > Leucania > Leucania comma. The sequence goes on from OY282484.1 coordinate 4,002,413, forward strand.
GACTATACGCCTTAAAAGCCAGTGAACTTATCCCTAACAATATCCCCCCATTAGTTGAAAAAACGCAGCCGGGGCGGGGCGTCCAGACTAATGAATGATGATAAATGGTATAAATAAGATGTCAGTTCTTATCGCAGACGCGATCTTCAGATATCTACTGAACTCATCTCGTGTGTTCCTTGTAAGTAAAAAATTTGTTGGGTCCAAAAAAATCGAAACAAGAATTTTGATAGATCGGGTGATGTTGATAGTCAATAGACACAATCATAGTCTATAGACATAATATAAAGATTTTAAAAGTATATTTAATTGGGAGAATCATCACTATATTCTACAAGAGTATTGTGCAGTTTTTTAAATTTTTATAATCATCTACGCCTTTGTAATGATCCAGGCCATTCTTTATCTTTGGGATTTTTTTCCTAATGCTTTGGATACAACAGATATTTTAGTTGTATTTTACTCTATCAAAGTGTCCCTAAATCTGTACTTTGATTGATTTTAAAACGCCTCTGGCGCCGCTAAACGTTGCCACCGTCTAAGCAAATCTAACCAAAAACTTTGAGGAAATAGAAACCATCGCTTCAAAAAGAATAAAAACCGACATTGTAACAGTATGGTATGATGATGTGAAACAGAGACAGTTAAATATATATATGTTTATAGAATAGAATAAACTTTATTGTACACCAAAATAATAAAAAATAATAATAATAATAGCCCTGTCCACCGGCGCCTTGGACCCTGTTCCCGATGCCGGTGGGCTACTATTTTTTATATTCTTAAATGTTTTTTTTATAATGTTTTTGTAAAGAAATATTTAAAATGTATTAAATATGAATGTATAATGTAAATAAATGGAATAATAATAAAAATTAATAATAATAATTCGTTTATTTTTTTCTTAAAAGCTTCAGCTAATTCAACGAGTTGAGTCTAAGAGTTACAATTAGAAGAGCAAATAAATATCCTTCCGACCGTATTTTGGCCATCTTGTCCGATCTCAACGGTAAGTACGCAGGAGATATTATATCGCTCAAGCGTATGCGCAAACACCGGTGCACTTTGTTCCTTTACTCTCATAGTCCGATGTGATGGCACTCTGATGCGACCGGAAAAAGATCAAGCGCAGAAAATAGGTGCATTAATTTTTTGATTCAAATAAGTAGGGCATACAGATTTTGCATGCACTGGGAACATACCTCATTCGCGCCGAGATTGCGGCTACACCTCACACGCGGGCGGAAAGCGGGAGGAACAAAAGGATATATTTTATTAAGATTACAAGACAGGCCCCGATGCTATCGTTAATCGTATGTTATTAGCAGACAAATATTATTCGATTATCTTGATCACTTTTAAAGGTTCGTTTTATATTTTTAAGGATGTTAAGGTTTTTGTACCTACCTATATGAGTGTCACGGATTTATGAAAAGGAAACCGCAGTCCTAGAATGCTAAGTCAGTAAAAGTCTTACACGCCTTTCCGCACCGTCCTAAAGCGTGACAAGTCATTGGATGATTTAACACCTCAAAAAAAAAAACAATAAAAGCTAATCCTTCATTAGTTTATTAATTAAGATATAATAGTATATATTTTATCTCAATTATAATAATTCTTCTGTACGTGTGTTTGTCAACTAACTCCCTATTAGGGCGCCTTACTAAAGTGCCGCGCGACGGCAGCGCGGCCGCAGCGCTGCCGCCGCGTTTCTTTGTTTTTTTTTTTTTTTTTTTTAAATAAATGAAACGCGGCCGCAGCGCGGCTGTAGTGCGGCAGTCGCACGTTTTTATTTAGGTATATGGAACAAAAAAGCTGCGCGGCGGCAGCGCTGCCATCGCGCAACACGTTGCAGCTAATTTGAAGGCGTCCTAATTCTATATCACTAAATGATATTTTCTACTTCCACGCGAGTCAAACTGCTGACGGAAGCTATTTTATTTTAAAAATAAGTTACTGAGAATAGAATTTAATAGTACCTACCCCAATTGTAAACTTTACTATCTTAAAAAAACCACCTACTCAAAAAATATAATTATTTACACTTTAATTAATCAAAGCAGAAGGCAACTTCCATGCAACTGCACCAAAAAAAAAACAATAACACAAAAATAACTCATTCAAATTCAGCATCGAGCGATAAACCAATCGATAAAATTGACTAAAAATACTTTACGGCCGCAGAACAAACTGCAGGTAAGTACGAAAAGCAAATATTTGAGATTTAGCGACGTTCCACATACTAACAAACGTTGGGTTCAACGTACTTGTTGCATAAGCAATGTGCGTCAAAAGTCGATCAAGGTGATACGTCATGTTGGTGCCATGTGCATGAGACGATATGGATACATCAACAGAAATACAAAAAATCAGGCTGGTATGAATCATTTTTGAGTATCTATTACAACTAGTACGATTTTGCGCCACCGGTACATGATAGACATCCCACCCATTAACAAAATGCTTTGGAGTGAAATTTCTTGCTAGAGTCTACGTTCCATAACAACTATATAACCTGGGTGTTTTTAAGTAAAACAAAACGAGTCTATCATTTATAATTAAATAATAATAAATAAATTGTCGTCAACTTTTAAAATAACTCTGAAATTACGAAGCCCATGAAAATCAATCATAGTCAGTCGGAAAGAGAAAAGTATTTGTCACAATAATGATGATGATGATGATGATACCTACTATAAAAAAAAGCTTAGAAACTAAGAAAATTCTGTGATTTAAACACAGAGATAGCAACCTTTTAATCAAATCCATTAGTTTTACGTTTATTGCTAAGTAATCTTGTGTAAAACGGTGCACTTAAAATATCAATATAAATATTAATTTTCCCGCCAGCCCTTGGCTTACTTTGTACGCGATTATTATTTAAAACTTCAATTATTAAAAACTTTTAATATTAAATACCAACCTTTTAAATCATTGACCAATTGCGTGCCCTGCATTCGTAAACTAAACTGGCATAACTCAAAATATATTTTTAATGAACTAGCACGAAAAAAACGCTCCAATTATCCTAATACCCATACGTTTTAGCTCATTAGATATCTAAAAGCCGTAAAAAATGTAACATCGCCCCTTTTCTAGGGGATTAAACAAATATATTACCCTAATGCATCGGAACGAAGGTACAGACATATTAATCAAAATTCCTATTGATTTATTGGTTTTACATTTAATAATCCTTTATCACGCGATGGGGTGAACAATATTGAATGAATTTCGGTAAATTGGTAGTTTTTGTTATTCTTTTACGGTTTTTATTATTATTTTTTTGAGCCTTCTGTTCCGCTTTTATATTTAATTAAGTCTTATGACGTTTTAATTTTATAATTTATTCTGACCCTGCTAACACAGTGGGGCGCACAAAAATTAAGTTAGTGCTTTCGTATTATTGTGTTTCAAATATCAGCATGTCTTATTTTAGGATAAAAATATGGTGAACAGGTGTCAATAAAGTATCTTTAGCCAGAAAAATAAGGTCTACAAAATTATTTTCTTTAAAATACTTGTGAAAATACATTGAAACCTCTAAGGTCCGGACTAAGCGTTTAGTCTCGTTATGAAAATAATTTAGGTGACTTCAAGGCTAGAGTGAATCGGGGGGCACGGCAGTGCCCCCGCCAAGTCAAGCGCGAAGCAAACACTGCCGTACCATCCTAGGCTTTTCATAAACTAGCGCGCCTTACCATCAACGATTGTTTCACTTGCTTACGTTCAGGTGGGATCGCAGTCAAGCACTAGTTTATACCAATAAAAAAAAGATCAATACGCAAAAACTTTCAAGTATTAATTAATTCCAAGATTTTTTTTTTTTTTTTTTTTTTTTATTATTGATAGGTTCGCGCTTGACCGCTATCTCACCTGATGGAAAGTGACGATACGGTCGACGATGGATCGCGCTTACCTAGAAGAAACCTATTCACTCTTGACTTAAAGATTCCCGGGTTGTAGCCATCAGGAAACACAGACTCCGGCAGGGAATTCCACTCCTTAGCTGTACGCATAATAAAAGTGTTCCCAAAACGCTTTGTGCGTATAGGTGGGATGTCCACCATGTACCGGTGGCGCAACGCCGTACGTCTGGTAGTCCGATAAAGATAAAGTGATGAAAATAATTATCATCGTATCTTAATAGTAACAAATTAACTTTTGTAAAAAATGAATGCCGCTCATCAATGTCTGTTCACATTTGTGCAGAATTAACGCGTTCTGGAATTATTGTGCAAAAACTATTCAAATACTTTTTGCTACTGACTATTAGCGATTTTTTGTACAAATTACGCACACCGATGATTTACTCAACATACTTTTTCTTTTATTTCATTAACTTTACTTGTTAAAGGCCTTAATTTTATTCGCAAGCTATGAAGTATCTTTCACGTTCTTCTCCATAGAGATTTACGGTTTGAAATGTGCAATTAGCTTCATCTTTCTGATTCACTGAGTTCTTGACAATTCAGAACTGCCTGTAGATGATTTATTTGATAGAAATACGATGAATAGAATAGAATATAACTTTAATGTTCACCAAAAAAAGTTACCGAATTTATACATGAATCTTAATGTGTGGGTACAATGGCGGTCTTATCGAATGAATTTAATATTAAAACGAATATACTATTGAACTTCCGATATCCTCAAAACTCTAGGCATAAGAAGCCAACGAATATTGCGGGAATATTTGAAAGAGCCTAGAGCGTAAAAAAAAACCTAATACTCTTATTTCACATAGGCCTAGGTATATGGGCACTTTCTATGAAGGTCGTTTCCTATGAAGAAGAACTGGCAAGAAACTTCATGACTTCTCTATTAAATAAAAAGCAATTGGTGAAGACAGGTTCAGTCAGTAAAAGTCTGACACACAGTCTCATTCCGCACTAGAGCGAGAAAAGACGTTTGATGATTTCCCACCTCAAATAAAAAAAGACTGTGAATGTGCTATCGAAATGTGAATTATTTCGTCTTTAATAAAATCAATAAGTAGATACACAGCTTTTTACTGAAAGCTTTCGGTTACGGTTTTCAAAGCCAGGAAGGCGTTTCTCTACAAAAAAAAATAACAAATACTGTAAACATCGTTCCTAAAATTACTCATATATCAACTCTAAGACCCTAACATTCAATAACACTGATTGGTTCATTTCGTTCACGTTCACGTATTTCACGATAATACGAACTTGTTGAATGGGCAATACCATTTCCCGAAACGATATTACTTTTATGATGATTACGAATAAAAATATAGCATATAAACTTTCAATAAACGGTCTCGATGACAAGACATAGTCGACATTTGTAATTCGATCGACGATTTATTGGTAAAACGTGGTACATCACTACAGAAGTTGTGACTTTAAGTGTCAATATTTCTGTGTTTATTGAAATATTTTTAATTGATTTCTATATTAGTCTGTTGTTGAATAAAAATAGAAGAGTTAATGAGGATAATCAACGGCTAGAAGCGGGTTAATGTGCTCTTTGTGAAATAAAAATGTTTTGTTTATTGTAAGTTATTGAAAGTGAAATCGGAGAATTTAAACGCATGGGATACATACTTTTGACTTCATGCGGTATTTTTAAACAAGAAAGGTAGTAAAATACAGGACCTATTGTTTTAATGTCGTTTACGATGTTCTTTGTAAAAGGCGCGATATGTATAGGACCTAGAATGATAAGAAAAGCGGCTTTTAATGATTGATTCAGTAATAATTTATTATACAGTTTCACTTACTTACTGAAGCTTACTTCACAAAAGATTTTCAAACCCAATCTTCGAAGGGCTGGTTCGATGATTCAAGGCATGATTGAAAAGAGTGTCCATGTAGTTACTTGCACATTCTTCTTACGCTTTGGAATGTGCAATTAACATCTTTTTTTCTGACAGACCGATTTCTTGACCTTTCGAAAGTGCCTGTAAATGGTTTATTTGAAATAAATGCTTTTGAATCTTTGAATCTTGAGGTGGTTCGAAAAAAGAATACCTGAAACAAGTTAGGGGAGGCATTTACCCAGCATTGCAATGCAAAAGTATAAGCTAAATAAAAAAAAAAAACAATATGGCCGCAATAATTACAGATAATATTATACGTATTATATCAGTTTTACAAACCCCAGTAGATCACAAACAGTTCACTAAATCTTTCACGACAAGTTCCGCATGCATCCTCATATATTAATAATGCCGTTTTGTTCTGCGCAAGCGCATGAAGATTGATGAATGCGCCCACGACGCGAAACTAACGCCTTTTATGTGTATACTTGCCGTTTTCCTGGACCAAACTGTAGCCCTTATTGGTGGTGACGGCATTTTTAGACATAGACTAGATAGATGAGAGATATTGTGTTGGTAGAGAAGACAAAGTAATATTTGATCACAAAAAAAATATTTATGAAAAAAACTGAGATGATTTGAGTTGATAGGTGAGACTGAAATGTCACTTAGTCAATCATAGTAATTATTATAAAGGCGAACGTCCAAAATGAATTAGTTTGACAGGTGAGACTGAAAATGTCATATAGTTCACACTATTAGTATTATAAAGGCAACATTTTATAAACACGCGTAATGTGTATGTGTATATTTGCTACTACTTCAAGCTTAAATGGCTGAACATATTTGAATGAAATATTTCCATGGGTTATTTTTTTTTTTACTTTTACGTGGGCGAAGCCAGTAAGCAGAAATTGGTCTCAATCATAAATCTTCTGGCATCATTATTGCTTATTGAAAGTAATTTTATCTAGAAACCAAGAGCTTTTAAAAAGTATGGTTTATAAAAAGGACGATTGGAAAATAATGTTGGTTGAAAACGCGCTCAACGTAAACATATCCTTAACTAAAGTGTTTTACTTTGATGCTATGCAAACAAATCGTAAACACTATACTCAAGAGGATTGGCTTCTTTAAAAGCGTTATTTATGAAGTTTCATTCAATAACTGTGTTACTTATCTTTAGTTTTAATAATTTAAAAAATGTATTTTTTAACAAACGTTGTAATAATAATGATTTAATTTATAGTAAATATTCGTTTATCCTGCGGCATTTACGGCCTGTAATCTTGCACATTAAAGGTAGAACTACAATGGGTACACGTGGGCCACGTATGCGTATCGACGACACGCGACGCACCGCTACGTAAAAATTAAGCGTGGCCCACGTGTGAATAATGCAGTGGGCTATAATATTGCAAACGCTCGTTTGTACCGATTTTTTAGTGCATTTGTATATTGTAGCTTGTAGTGAGTTTGATTTGGCAGCTAAATCGTGAAAACATGACAAAATCGTGATCTTCTTTTTCTTAATCACGGAAACTTCATTCATGAAAGTTTGTAAATCAATTTCAGTTCCAAAAAAAGAACGTCAAATGTTTGTATGTCAATGTAAACGGAAGCCAATACACGTAACCAATATCCATTCACACAACGCTGCCATATCCCGAACTTCAGACAAAGGAAAGAAAACAAACTGTTCCGGAATTCCGTGCACAAACGCAACGTTTAGGGGTTAGCTCACACCGAGACATGACGATGCTTTAAGAGGCTGTTTGTTTCGCAACATACAGTGCGAAATCGCAAAAATGTATTCAAACTCGCGAGGCGCAGCACATGCAAAGCTGCGTCGTGCTAAACCACGCAATCTGCAACTCGACGTAGCACCGAGCCATTTTTTCTTTTGTATTATTTCCCAGTAAAATACGTGAATATCACACTAAATTGATAAAGTCTACAGTTTTTATGTATTTATTTGGGTATGTTTATTGTTCCTTCACAAATGGCCGGATAGATTTAAATGAAATTAGGGTTCCTGTGAATTGTTACTACATATTTTGGTGTACAATAAAGTTTATTATATTCTATTCTTATTCTATTCTATACTTTTTATCCCTGAAGTATGCTCCTTTAATCTTCTTGTTTCATGTGGGTAAAGCCGCTGGCAGAAGCTAGCGATGCTAAAATTGGTTTGTCAAAAAGTGTCGCATCGCGTCTTGGTGTGTCCAAACCTTAAGTGGAACCATACTTGTCGGCACTGCAATATTTGCATTTTATTTTCGATATTTATTTTACATGCATCATCTGCCACCTGTTAAACCGAATGATTAACCACTTGGTTTCCTAGAGAAATTGTGTGTTTACAGTATGTCAACAGGCTGTAAATATTGAGTCTAACTGCGTTCCGTTTATTTTTGCTATACCCCGATTGATTGGAGTCAACGACCCGTTATTTTGAGTTGAACTAATTTAGATGTTGGGTAATAATTACGTAATTTGCGTACGAGGTAAGTAATGGGGTTAGTTTTAGTGTAGTAATTTAGTTCCAGCTATTGTTTTTATTTTCTGTCAATTTAGTGATTGTTTCAATTGGTTTAAAACTTTATAGCTGTTTTGGAATACGGAATAACATGTTGTAATCCAAAAGAGGCATAACCGACGTGGGCAAAAAGGCTGCCAAATGGGATTATGCGGGTTATGTCAGCCGTATATAAAGTGGGCGCTGGACAAGAGGTACCGTCGAGGCCCTTCCAGAAAGAGATTTCGAGATGATTTAGACACGTAACCATGAGGTTTGGCTGGAGATGGTGTGAGAGAAGAATGTCTGGAAGTACTAGGGAAGGCCTTTGCCTAGCAGTTGGCCAGTTGTGGCTAGGGATAACAAGCTGCTTGAAGGTCTGTTATACCGTTGTTAGTTTCGATGCATTTAATACGTCCAGCAATAAAAAAGCTACTAGAGTGCCTTTCTATTGTTCCATTTTATGCCTCACTAAAAGATAATAGTTTAAAGGAACTTTCCATTATCTTGTTGTTAGGCCGCAAAAATAGACCGAAAGGGTATTTTATCAAATTTTTCCCCTCATTAAACGGTTTATAGTCACTTATCGCTTTTCTCATAGCAATAAAATAGAGATGAGGAACACCTCGATAAACACAACATTAAAATTGTCGAGCAACATCCTTTATTTCGGTCCTCGTAAACTTTTTAATACCCTTAAAGCTGGCTATGGAAGGTGCGATTTTTGAATGAGCGTCGAACGCTTTTAAAATAGAACATTTAAAAAAATTGTTATTTTGACTTTAATCAGCAGTTAAACATATTTGAAAGTGTGTTTAACGATAATAATAACGTTAGCGGATTTTTTATAATGTCGTTTGCAATAATTTTCTTTGCAATGGTTAGTGTATGTGTATTATTTGTATGAAATTTACAAAGAAAGGAAGATTTTTATGTTTTTAATTTAAACATTTATTTTTCTTCTTTCTTCATGGAAGACCAGCTGGTGTGCGCAAAATCGCTTTTAGCGATAAGACCGCCCATTGTGACACCCTATTAATTTTAAGTTGTTATTGTAATTTTATTTTTGGTGTAGAATAAAGAATGTATCTATCTATCTATTTTGCGTACGAGTTAGTTAAGTGTGTTATTCAATCCAGCTCCTCAAGGAAGGCCAGCATCACCCTGGTGTTGCAGCCCCCTGGTGTTATTCGCTATTTCGCGGATGTTACCTTGAATTCGGAGGTGGTTTGCCCTGGATCCAGTGACCACGTAGCAATTAAAAAGGCGATAAAGCTACTATCTCATCCACCATGTCTGTAACTCCTATGACAGAGAGGTGTTATTCGTAGTAAATGATTTTTTAAGGTTTCTAAAAGTTTTAGATTAAAGTACATACTTAAAAACCTGTAAATTAAGCGTACTCTATCGTCGATTATATCAACGCTAACCATCAGATGAAGTGATGGTCAAACAATGGTCGCTATAAAAACTAAAATAGATGAAAACCAATACAGGAGTATTTTTAAGATTTTTCCTTTTTTGACACCGTGTATAAAACAGGTATTTCACAAATACTCTCTAGGTATTTCAACAAGTGCGTAAAAAAAAAACTTATTCAAATGAAGAATTTTATAGACACCTGCCCATCAAAGTCTTATTGAAATGAGAACCGAATGGCGGCCCATGCGAATTTTTTCTTCCATTATCAGATAATATTTTTTTTACAAGCAATTAGTCTACGTATTATTAGCCGATCAAGAGCTTAATTATACATATATTACAACCTTTTGGCTACTTTTGATGAGGTATTATCTTTTTTGTCGTTCGCGACTTGCGTAGGTAGAGAGAAAAAAACCAGTCATAGCCTTTTATGCAGAAATCGGTGAATTTACGATTAGGCTAACTGGTTTATTTAAAAAAAAATCGTTTTTTTTTATTTGAATAATAAAAACCAAATATTTGAATAAAAAACATTAGCACGTGCCGGTGGTGCCAGGTCTTAAGCATATGGCAAGTATTCGTACTTTTGTGTGCGTATTTTAGAGTAATATTGGCCGTAATCAACCACGCAGTGCTGATGTCACCAGTCTTGAATTTTTTTGAATCTAGGATACCGTGTGACCGAAACCGTGTACCGAAAACAGTGAAGGAAATCATCGTAAGGAATCGAAGATTTACTTTGGTGATGAAATTAATTCCTACTGGGGCCAAGGGTCGGCTTCTGAAACTGAACGGGGTAGGTTTTTAGTCAGTAAGAGTTTGATACTGACTCCCGCTCCGCCCTAAGGCGGGAGATGTCATTGGATGATTTTGCCTACCATAAAAAAAAACCTACACTAAGAAATGCGCCTAAAACTCAACCATAACATTCAGTTTAGCTTTCAAAGACATAAAACTGTGTTCAAACTTAAAATTTATTCATTTTAATACAAATAAAGACTATATAAAGATTATTTTTTATCGCACTGTCTGCCACGGTTTTCACCGCGTCTTTATTTACTACTTCGCTCCTTTTAGTCGTAGCGTGTCGATATATAGCCCATAGCTTTCCTCGATAAAATATGGGCTATCCAACACTACTTTCTTTCAATTCTGACTAGTAGTTCCTGAGATTAGCGAGTTTCAGCAAACAAACTCTTCAGCTTTATAATATTAGCTTTTTTAGCTTTATTTGAAATAAGCAGCACCTTGTGATCTTCTAGGGCTCAAAAGTGCAGTTGCACTCTACCGACACTTAAGTACGTATTTTTTTTTTTTTGTAAAAGAGGTTCAATGGTTCATTACCCATTTAGTTTGTGGCATAGAATCTAAAATATTGAATAAACTAGTTGCAGAACACTGGACTTCTACTACAAAGAAATTTTAGACAGTTTAGGATTGTTAAAGTGCAACTGCACTTTTGACCCCTGACTGTACATATAATTTTTTCATTTTTGCGTTTTTGTGTGTACATAAATAAATAATTAGTAAAGAGTTTTCATTAAATATAAAAATATTGGATTTTAATAATCGTTAATCGCACGATGAACAGCCATCTTTACCCCACCATGTGATCAAAGCGAATCCAGGCAAAAATTTAGATTAGGCTGTAGTAAAAATTTTATGTACCGCATCATCTTTTGACTGCCTAAACCCGCCTAAAGGATGAGATAAATAGAGCAGTAAAACCGTATCATTCTCCGTCTGTCGGTATTTTTAATATCCTGTATTTGTTGATATTGTTTTAATAGTACATTAATTGGTTTTTTATGCTCTGTAATGTAGTGTTTATTGGGATCGCAAAAAGGATGTTCGGAGATACTGGATAATGCATGGGACATGTACCTAATTGGATTATAGCACACCCTTACATATAAATTGTTGATTGAAGCCCTTATAAGTAGGTTACACGATACACCCCAATTAGGAAATTAAGTTGCAATCATAATTTATACTCACAAATTTTACTTCATTGGACTTAACCATTTTTTTTTTAAAGAAATAAATTATTTCAATAGAAGGTAAATAATATGGGCATTGTTACACTACGTAAGTAATTCATCGATATTGGTATTTATGCCTACGCACACTCGAACAAGTTAATGAAAAAAAAAAAAAAAATTTTTTTCTTAAAATAATTGTTACCTATGTTATAAAATAGCCTGTTTTAGAAATAGGTGTAATCAATTCAGTACCCTGTTTTGGACATATACTACTTTCAGGATGTGCGTTTATTTATTATATATAAATCAATAAACATACAAAAATAGAATACTAATAAAAAAATAATATAAAAATTGATATAAAAGCAAACGAAATATACATATTAATTTTACATCAAACTTATATCCTGTCTCTCTCGCCAAGATCCCCCGCCATTTTTTATGGCGGCCGTACAGGTGTCATGGCCTTTGGCGAAAAGACCATCTCCGTCTTCTCAAAGACCAACAAACGTCAAAGACTATCTCCATCATCCAACTTCAAAAGATATTTTTTTTACGAAGATATGATGTAGATGTTTATTTAAAAAAAAAATATATTAAAAAAATAATCTTTATCATCGGCTAAAAATAATTTAGCAAATAAAAAATTGTATGCATATTTCCTATTTTTTAAGATTTCATGGGACAATGTTTTTAATATCGTGTGGACTTCATCACGCATGCGGATTTGACCTCTGTAAATGTTCTTTTCATACAAGTTTTTATCGTAGTGCGTGCAATACGCGCGCGGAACGCGTTTTTTTGCCTTTTTAAAATTTTCTGCTAATTTTAAATGATGAAAATCCGAATAATATTATAAACACCCACCATCATCATCACCATCATCAGCCTTTTAATGTTCCCACTGCTGGGACTCAGGCCTCCTCTCTAAGAGAGGGAATGGGCCGTAATCGACCACGCGGGACCAGTGCGGGTTGGTTTTATTTTTATTAAAAACACCCATAAACAAATAAAGAAAAAAAGCCACTAAGTATACCATGATTTTTAATTAGATGAACCAAAGTGACAGCAGTGAACAATGCCCAACTGTCAAACAACCATTGTTATAGCTGTCACATTAGTCATCTAATAAAAAATCATAGTATAGGTGTACCCACTTACTCTTGACTATTAAACACGTAATAAGGTCATCAGAAAAAAGGATAATAAACATATTTTCTCATGTTTACAAGTAACATTACAGTTTTACGACTTGTCATTGTGGTCTATTTAAATAACGCCAGTGTGTTTTACGTCAGTTACTCATCTGCTACCTATATTACTACATTGGCGAACAAGTAAATACTTTATCAGTGCATTAAAAGTGCATCTTCTAGTGATGATGGGTACTTAAAAAGCACTAGCGCTGCTGTTAACCTTGTCTATTGGGTTATCTTTTTGGCATTAGCTGTTACTAGTTCGTGCCGGAAGAAGCGAAGGGTTTCTGCCCTGCTAGCCAAGTTACAATCGTTTAGTTAACGTGGAACGCTTTGAGTTGGCCTCGCCACCAATTCCTTTGTTCTTCCGTCATCTCAACGCGGTTAAAACAAAGGAATTGGAGGCGTGGCCAACTCCAAGCGTTCGACGTTAACGAAACGATCTTAACTTAGCTAGGGGGGCTGGTCAATTTTACACAACACTCTAGAGCGGAAGAAGTAATTGAATAAATTCCCTCTTCAAAAAAAAAAAAAGAGCACAATATATATTAAAAACTTCAAAAATGTAGCCAGATTAGAAAGCAAATTTTCTCATAAACTATGGACTACTTTTCAGGACAAAGTCGGTGAACATTAATGTATTTTCTTCCCTGAATTACTTACCTATTAAAAATTGTAACTTAGTAAAATTGGTAACGTTCATCACATACCTACAAATTGCGATATACTTTTAGATCATAAAACAATTTCTCCCGCTCTGGGTGAAGGGAGAGGGAGAGTCAGACTTTTACTGACTAAAACCAGCCTGTGTTTCTTCAGTTGCTGTTACGTTCTAGGGTCGCGTGGACTCTTTCAAACAACCTTACAGCCCTAAATTAATATTCTTAACAGAAGCCGAAAAAATCTTATCAGTCAATCCGAAAACTGCCGATATCTTAGCAAATTTACTTAAAAATGCAAACCAAATCATTCGTAATAAAAATCGAATCAAACAAGCAATTTAAATTAAAGTTTTTAAAATACTATACCCGTTCCTCACTTATCAAAGTTCGTTGGTGATTACGGACCCATCTCAGGAAAGTGAGTCCCAAAATATTTAATTACATGAAGCGGCTTACGACGCTTTGGAAAACGAGCGACAAAACTTAAGGTTTCGCGTGACACTTTTATTAGGGCTGTCACTGTCACAAAATAATTGAGCTTTTTTTATATAGGCGCGGCGAATATCCACCCTTACGTTGTAACTGTAGGGGCCCAGCAGGGCCGAAGCCTACTGTAGCCAAGGGTGATGGGCCCTGGGACGAAGGCAGTGATAGGAGCAGGTTAGGTTTTTAGTCAGTAAGAGTCTGACACTATCTTCCGCCCCACCCTAGGGCGGGATTTGTCATTTGATGATTTTACCTACTATAAAAAAAAATCCTTATGTTGTGAACCTTCTATGGTGCGGACTTAGGCCGTGTTTACATAGACGCTGCGCGTTGCGCGGCGCGTTGGGCGTTCGTCGTACATTGCAGCAGCGAGCCGCGTTATCGCACGCGCATACACAAATATATGGCAAAGTACAATGGGCACAACGCGCCGCGCAACGCGCCGCGTCTCCGTAAACACGGCCTAAAAGTTTCGCCTAGTTGTTTATACCGCTTACATCGAAGGACTGGAACAATTTGCCTGCTGAGGTCTTCCCGTCCGATAATAATTTAGGTGTCTTCAAGGCTAGAATGATAACCTTGCGTTTAGGGGGTCAACGGGTGGTAAGCTATGATATGGTCGATGATAGAGAAATTCAGAGCCTATCAGAGAATTTCACTTCTTACATTTACTTTACGATTTAGAAGACCAGAAAGGTGCTGCTTTAGCTAATAAGAGAAGACCAATTTTATTCAGATTTTTTGACCAATAATGCTCTGTAGCTGCTTCTTCGTAATTGTCCCGGATTCAGAAGACAGACCATATAGGTAACACAAAAATTATGATCTCTTCACAACACATTTTGGAATTAAGCAAATGATGATCAGTTTTAAGATTACAACTGAGCGACCTATAGATGAGTAAGAAACTCATTTTTGAAAAGACTGTAAGTCTGTATTAGGAAAAACATTGTGTTAAGTATATTAGGAAATGATCAAATTGATTCTTTTACTACCATCATTATTTCATATTTCACCATTCTTTTAGTTTTACATCACACCTCCACAAAAAAAAATATCAGAACTTGCAAAAGGCGGTATCACTTTTAGGAACTATTTCCAAAAAAAGTTCTCAAAAGTGACACCCCTGTGAATAAACTAAGGCCGGCTGCAGACGGAGGTCCGTTCTTATCAGCCGGTACAACTTTAGGCTGTAAACCACTCACACTCCGCTTGGCAAACAAATTTCGTAATAATATATTATGTTAGGATGCTGTGGATGAGACTGCAAGAGTTACTGTTGCAAAACAAAAATGTACTCTTCATGCTAGTGCATTTTTGCTTTTTTTTTATTGGTAGGCTTGCGCTCATATAGTGGATATATGAAATGGTAAGCGATGATGAGGTCTTACGAATTCACTCTTGACTCAAAAACTCCGAAAGAAGGTTGTATGGAATTCTAAGGTACCTAAACACACAATTATTTGTTACGCACAAAATATGGTGGGATCGGGATTATATCCCAAAAAATTTCGCACCGTTTATAATTTGAAATTATTTATAATTTTAAGTCTCCGCGTGGAGTTTCCTCAAAGTGTACCTATAGATTCAAATGTATAAACACGGATAATCTTTTATTCCATGACGGAAATCACCGATATTAAAGAAAATTAACTAATCAATACACAGGAAATAAAAAGCAATTATTTCCGATTTAAAAACGTAAATAC
The DNA here is from genome assembly GCA_958295575.1 of Leucania comma. Taxonomy (NCBI): domain Eukaryota; kingdom Metazoa; phylum Arthropoda; class Insecta; order Lepidoptera; family Noctuidae; genus Leucania; species Leucania comma. The sequence continues at coordinate 4,018,173 of OY282484.1, forward strand.
ACTTGCGAACGGAAGTTTTAAGAGAAATTAAATACATAAGCTAGCAATTACAAACACTTAAGTTCTATTTTAATGTTCGCAACTGTACTTAAGTACCAACAAAATTACTATTCAAGTACCCTTTTAAATATATGAACAAATTTTTCTATTTGGATTAAGTTTACTTAATTATAACGGAACAAAATTCTAACTTCAAATCATAGCATTTATTTTAATTAACCCAGTAAATAGTCTATACTATACGTCTGAACTGTCAACTATCTCCTTTTCGCACATTTTAAAATCTAGGTGTAGAATATTAGGCTAAACACCATGGTTCCATCGCCTTTTATGGTTACTGTTACATAATAACAATCTTTTCGGCCCCATAATATTGCTACTGCTGAGACTTAGGCTGAGACTCAACACTTTGATTACTCTTAGTATTTTCTTATTGTGATCGTCGCTGTTATGTTACTGTTAGACGGATCAACTCTTTTATGAATATCTTCCGTCTCATTTGTAAGTTACTCTTTTTATTCTCATCCATGCATCATTTGATTTTCTAACCCAATTTCATTATTCACTCTTTCGGATACATACATTCCTTCCCTAATCACCGGCAATTCCATGGTAAGTTTTACTATGTTCCAAATTTCTTCTCTGGCATATCCACTCATTTCTTCAAAGTCTCCATTAACAAATCTGTTATCTTCCCCCTTCCCCTCTCTCTTCCTGTGGCTGCGCAAACGCACCGCATTCATTAGATACACATGTTACAGGTAGAAACACTGGATTATAAATCTTTGTTATTGATAACAATCGGTTTTGTTCTTTTATTGTCTTTGTCTAATTTTGGATTAGGATTCTCATTTAGGTTTGCACTCTTGAGAGTCTATATCTGGAATATGAAACAGCTCTTTATTTTTAAATGCTTTTTAAATTTGCATATTTTTTTATTTTAGCTTTATGTGAGTATGTTAGCAGATATTGTCAATAACTCCACTAAATGTTATATGTATATACATCTAAACTGTCAAGAAACCATTTACAAGCTCTTTTGAATTAACAAAAAGGCAGTCAGTCAGAAGAATAATGCTGATTGTATAATCCAAAGCTTAGATCTTGATCTCTTCGAAACAAGAATGTGCAAGAAACTCTATAGACACGACACTCTTCTTGAATCTACATATATCTTCTATTCTAGTTCCCAAACCAAGATAAACTAGACTAGTCGAAAAACTAAACAGTATTTCTTTCTCTATTTAAAATTAGTGAAATAAATTAGTGTACTTTTTTTATGTATAAATGGAATTAAACATAATATGGCAATATTTTTCCAATGGATTATATGTAACGTGTGCCATACATTGTAATTTGTAGCATGTTTGTTTAGCAACACAAACGGTCCGTTGTCGGATTTGTTTTAAAACTCTTATTTATTGGTACCAGTCAGAATTAATAATTCTAAATCCCAAATCATGTCGTAACTCTTGTTCTGCGTTATTTTTAACTTTGAATGCTTCTTCTGACACTAATATCGAAATGTGCTACAAATAACGTAGAATGTTTAGATTTTCAATTCAATGTTAACCACAGATCAAATATAAATACTAATCATAAATTCGATTAACAATTTTATCTAATATTTCATTGCATTTTTCTTTTTTATTGGTTTTAGTAATATAGGTGAATAGGCTCTTAATAAGCTAGTGCGCTTCACCATCGATGATTGCATCACTGCTTACCATCAGGTGGGATCGCAGTCAAGTACTAGTTAGTATCAATAAAAAAAATCTAATAGTATAATCATCGCTCTTGTACATATATCCTTAGGAACTATATCTACGTGACTATAAGATAGCAAGTTCATACGAGTAAATACCATAAAATATATTCATTTCATTTCCTTCAATATCGCTCTCCACACATTTATTTAAAACACGTCATCACTTTGCTACACTATTATATTATTGGCTAAATTCAATAAATGTATGGTGATATTGTTGTGCTTTGAACTATAAGCTATATGCTATTATATTATAGCGTAGTCAGAAATTAGCTTTACGCGAGCAAAGTCAATGGCTTCGTTGGTTTTTCATACGATAAAGATAGCCCCAATACAAATACTCTTTCCATTTTACATCTACAAACTCACGGCTTCAAAGACAACTCCTCAATCTAGCTAATCAATTTAAGAAATACCTTCAGAAATTCAAAACATCCTTCCATCCGTCACCCACACCTTTAGAGGCACCTCCTTTCTTTAACATACCAACCATTGACGCCAGTACCTTTGAAGATCCCTCCTCATGGGGATACATACCGGGTGGCCCCTGCTAAACAGTAATACGACATTAACCCAACTTTACGACAGAACCATAACTCACCCCAGATTGTGATGCTACTAATAAATACAAATATTTTCTTGTTATTTGATTTAATAGGGTGATTTCTGAACGTAAGGTTAGTGTGGATAGGACTTGGTAGGGATTTATTGAGAGGATCCTTTTTTGTGTAAATACGAGTAATTTTGTTCTATTTTTGAAAGATATGTGTGTCGGTTATTTTTGTAGCAGATATACTCGTAATAATTTAGGTAACATTTCAGTCTAGTTGCCTCTCACAAGGTGAACCGATGACCTGGTGGTGTGATGAGCTTTATGCTGAGCGTTCGGCCGTTTTGCACGGATTTGGCGCATATATTTCCTTTAAAATGTTATGTTTTTCTAGTTTTTAGTTGCGTCATTCCGTGTAAATAAACTGTTTTTCTTTCTTTCTAGACATAGGCATCCGATGGATGTGAAACACACAGGGCCGTTCGTTGTGGCGATATTTGTAGAAGGCTCATCCAAGTCCAACAATGCAGTCATTCGGCTGATGATGATGATAAACATTTCAATTCGAAAGTGATTAAGTGTAGTTAATTTATGTTGGATGACCCGCACCTGATCCGAAAATTGTTGGTCCGCATGCTCACAAAATGTTTAAAGACTTTTGTCTTGTTAACACTTTAGTAACCCAAGAGCTGGCTTTGACCTTGGACAGAGGATAGCGTGCCAATGCTGCCAGTCTTTTCGGCACATTATCTGTGAACAGTGATGCAAGTTTTGTGACGCATATTTTACTTTGTTTTTTAGTTAATTATATGTATTAATTATGATTATTTAAGTTTTTTTTTTTATAATTGGAAAAGAAGGAGACTTTTATTTATTTGCATCGTACTAAAAACATGAGTGGGTCGATGATTGATGATTCTGTTTTAACAATTATAATAACGTTAGAACCGTTTGTTTTTGTATAATTATTAGATTTTATTCAATTTTTTAATTACTAGCGATGACTTTTATGGGGATATATTTTTTGAATTAGACATTCAGAATCCAAACAAACATTTTTATTACGATCTTAAATTATGCAAATATATTTATTGTCCCACATTAACATTACGACCAATTAGGAGATTCTTGCCAAATGGGTAGGCATCTTATTTACAACGTTTTGAGTATTTTTGGGGTTCCCCACCACAAAAGGAAAAAATAGAGCACTTATAGAATCATTTCATTGTCCATCTGTCTGTCAAGACCCTTTATCTCGGGAAGGCGTGGAGGTATCGAGTTGAAACGGCCGTTTATGTCGCAAAAACGTATATTTCGACACTCTCAAGGCAATCAAAATTCATATTGTACTTCCCGTTGACCTAGAATCCTGGAATATAGCATGAAACAAGATCTAATAGCACTAGTGTAGGAAAATATCTGAAAACTGTTAATTTGTCGTCACTAAAAAAAAATATTTTGCGATTGGTAAAAATCTTTGTATAATTCAATTCAGGAATTGAACTTTTTTCATAAGTAAGTTAGTATGGAACCCACAGTGCGCGATTCCGACTCACACTTGCCCGGTTTTTTAAAAGTCATTATTATACTATTAAAATGTGTCGTTAAAACTCTTCAAAGTGCCATAAAATAAGTTGTTAATTAGTTATGCTTATTGCTTAACCTTTCAATAACTTTATGTCAATTTTATCCTTTAAGTACTTAAAGGAAAATTTGTAGGCGGATACTTAGATTACTTTTAATCCGGGACTCGAATGGTCTGGAGCGCGAGGGAATGGGATGCAGTCGCCTTCTCCTGCGAAGCAGTAATTTTAGCAACGGAGCTGGCCGCAAACGGGCGCTGGCTCGGGGACGACAATCAACGGGTAGCTCACCGTCCGGAGGCCACAGGTGTAGTTTCTGTCGACAAAAGTCTGACAGGCCCTCTTGCTCCACCCTAGAGCGGGAGAAGTCATTGGATTTTTCCCACCTAAAAAATCTAACTCTTAGTTCTCATATGAAAATCAACAACAAAACTGCCCAAACACGGAACCACGTCCCATTTATTCTAACCTTTTGCTTCATAAGTAGAAAATTAAAATCAGTTTATGTTTGTTTACGAGGAGCCGCTTCACCGTTAGGGCGGGTGCACACAAATAACTTACTAATCGATATTGGAATCAATGCGTGGCACGCCCGCATACGATGCTTAGGGTGTTCACAGACTGCTGGATCTTTTGAAAAAGCACGCTGAGTACAGTACGGCCGACGTAACTTGGCGATTGTGAAGTTAACTTTAAAAAAATAAATGCCCATAACATTTGTCTCTTTATTTTTCATAATCACATATTTTTGTAATTTTTAAATATTTCTTAAAACAAATATAAAAAATAAAACATTTAACAATATTAAAAACTAGTAGTCCACTGACGTCGGGAGTATGGTCCAAGCTACCAATGGTTAGGGCTTCAGAGACAGGAACCTCCTCAAATGCGTATCGAGGAGTATTTACTGCCTTCTGTATCAGGCCCTTGATCCAAAATTTTTGGTTGAGATGATGTTGATGATGAAAGAATAATTGGTTTGCTACTTTTTAAAGTTTTGGCTATAACGAGAATAGTAAATTTCAGAACTATTTGTTGCTTTTTTTTTAAATAGTTTACATACGAGTACCTACGGATAGGGAATGTCACGACAACAGCATAAAGTATGTATTTGCTAATCGTATGCGCAAGCACAAGTAAGAGTTAGTTTCACTTTCACATTTTGTGTATATCGTAAACGAATACTGCTAAAACGCTTAACTACCATGTTTACTAGCCGAATTGCCAGTTCATAAACCATATCTTAAACTATAAGACTTCCACAGGCGTGGGCTTGCGGACGACGAGCAATGGGTAGCTCACCGTCCGGCTGTCCGGTAATCGTCCAGACTGAGCCCGAGTCCTCGATGCCGCGTAGTTTTTCAACGTACTGAGGCCAGGAGAACGCTAGGCAAAGAAATGACTTATGTGTGGTTTTAGTCAGTATAAGTCTGACACGCCCTCCCGCTCCGCCCCAGAGCGTGAGAAGTCATCGAATGATTTACCACCATAAAAAAAAAAACAAAAAAATGAGTTTTTTTTAAATCATACTGTATGTAATCCGAACGTCTTTTATGTGATCAAGAAAACAAACGGCCTGTAACTAAAACAAATAGTTAACGTGTGTTAAGTTTATTGTTATTAGACTACGAGCGCCCAGGTTCGACGCTTGCGCAGGTGAAATAATTTAAATGTTTTACATGTAAGTAACTGCAGTAGGAACAACTAACTAACTGTGTTTTTGTTTAACATCAAAAGATTTTTTTCCTTTGAAGTGTTTGGGAGTTCCGATTGATTTGGGGTCTTATTATTCTTATAAAATACGGAAAAGTGTGTTTGCTTCTTTTTGGTCAGTTATGAACTTTTTAGATAATTTAAACCCCTGGGCATGAATATATCAACCGTAGAGGCCCAGCCTGCTAGCTGCAGGCAGGCAGGGTCGAAGCCTGCTGGGGTCAAGGGCCGTTTTCTGAGAGGAAGGCTCAGCCCCGGCATGATGGGCAACGAAGGAACAGGTTAGGTTTTTAGTCAGTAAGAGTCTGACACTACTTCGCGCTCCGCCCATGGGCGGGATTTGTTAATGGATGATTTTATCTACCATAAAAAAAAAACAGTCTTTGGGAAGAATATCGTCAGCAATAATTTGTGCTTTTTGTACAGAATAATTTGTGTTTGAACTTGGCTAGGGGGGATGCTAGCCAAGAACATTTCGTTAAGTGTGTAACGTGTGGATTTGGTCACGTGGTTAGAACAAAGGAATTGGGGGCGTGGCCAACTCTCTTCTCTTTTCATTCAAAATTAAAAAGCATTCATGATAAAATCATCTACTGATCTCATATAATACGAGTAGTTGCTATTAACATATTTTCATAAACATTTTTCTAATTGTAGAAAAAAAAAATCCTGCTAAAAACACTAATTGTCATTTACGATTATCTTCCTGAAAGGGCTCGATATCTTATTAAAAACCAAACGTAGTGTTTAATTTATAGAACGCAAATAGTTGACATACGCTCCTCAACTTTTTTTTTTTTTTTTTTCAGAAAACAAGAATAAGTTTCCTCATAAAATTTTTATTAGGTACTGCCTTTTTATGTCTACAATCCTTTAATATATTATGAAAAGGCCATTTTATCTAATCAGTTAACAAACATTGTAATGACCAGAGTAAGAGACCAAATGGTATGGCGTTGGTGCCGTGGAAGGTGGGTAGGCCTCTGGTGTCGCTTGATCGACACTTTGCGTGACCAGAGGGCTGGCTCATTCTTTGCCCAAAGAATTAGCATTGCTATTCAACGTGGCAATGCTGCCAGTCTTCTAGGTACGTTTCCGGATGACAGCGATGTGGAAGAGTACTTCGACGCCTGAGTGTATTTGGTGTTTTTGTATTATATTTGTACATAGTTATGTCTAGTTTACTTTCTTAGTTTATTTTGTTTCTGCAATAAATAAATAAAAACATTGTAATAGGATTCCTTTTGAACAAAATAAAACAATTAATAGATACACAGAGGTCTAGATAATTACAAAACTTAATCAAACCACGAGTCTGTGACCCAGAAACGTAAATCTTGCGCGCGAAGATTCTGCACTTTATCTTAACTATAAAGTAATAATATTTGCTAGCCAATATGAGTATTCATTACAAAACCTTGGGCATTTATTATTATAACTAATATACGAAGCTTAGAACATAGATCATTCACACGAACAATAAACCTTGCTTCGACTTCATAAATCAAAAAAAACCTAATAAATCAAATATAACGTCACATATACCTATTAACTAATAAATCTCTTATAACATGATAATAATTCCATACATAATGCTCTTAAGCACACGGACATGCAACTAACATATCCGTCAGATGACTTAACAAGGCCTAATAAAATTATACCGACGCACGAAAAGCAAACACTGGCGAGAGCGAAAGTCCAAAACCCCACAATTTTCTGTTTCAAAATTTGATAACTTCATCTCACATAATAACAGTGTAAGGAAAATAACGACCACCAATCACATGCGTCAGTTTTAACCGCCCGCGTTTGAATTTCGAACGCTACGCTCAAACGTAGACCGACCTCCGACGATGGTAGACGTGTGTTTAGACAGTAATTTGATGATAATTTGCAAAATGAGATCGTGTGCGGTAGAGTTTTTGCTGAATTTTCATATTAAAATGTCGCTGAACTCTGGGGGTGAAAGTACTTCAGCGGATAATTGAATATTTTATCAGGCGAGGTAATAGGCTCGTTGAGGGTTCATGAATATAAATAAGCGGTGTTCCCGGGGTATCCGGCCTACTGTCCCTGATTTTCATTGCGGTTCAAAACTGCTTGTTGGTCGTTCAACTTTCGCTTTTACAGCATTCTTTCAGTTTTATAGCTGAGGTGGGGAATATTATTGTTGTTTTTACCCCCATTAAAATTCTACTGAAACGTGGTCTTTGAACTTTGTTACTGTTACGTATAATATTTTTATTGATATTCTTTTGCAGTAAATTCTTTCGGTGTTTAATAGCACACTAATTAGTCGGGCACAATTTATGTGGATATTAATTATGTGAAATCAGCGCGAGTCAGTTTATGCGAATTTTATTGGTGTCCGACGATGTCATTGCGTTAATTTTGTTTTGTAATTAAATATTGTACAGTTCATAAAAGGGACAAGGATGCTTGCCGTTAGGTAGAACTCCTATTTAGTACAAATAATCCCCGGAAATGGAATTTCTGCCTGATTTATAGGCTCATCTACGGCGGAAAGTGAAACTACATATTTGAAATATATACATACCTTGCCTGCATTACCTTTTGTTGAAGAGGCGTGGCGTGATATATGTAGTGTGAAAAAGTAAATATGCTTATTTTGAGGTGTTGAGGCTTTTTTGAGGTGGAAAGTCATCTAGTGTCTTCCCCCGTCCTATCGTGTCAGATTTTTATAGACTAAAACTATACCTAAGTGCCTTGTTTGCCCTTTGCGTTCCAGGACCACGGGTTTTTTTTTTCAGAACTCAACCTGAATCAGTTTAAAACATGACTTTCAATTTCACCTGTTCAAAAGTACCAATATATATTTTTCCATTTTATGCAAATTTAAAAATTAAGAAAAGTACACTTAACAATAAATTTGCAAGTCTCCGGTTGATTTATGTATGTTTCTGGCCAAGTCTGAAGGTTGAATGACATTATTACGACAGATCGCTTGCCACCAACGGCATTTAGCAAGGTAATGGATGGCAATAAAAATAAATGGATTAAGTAACTTTTTTTTGGTTCTGTATGTGTCACATCTTCATTTAGGACACGTAGGATAAAGCTTTTGTTATTGTTACCTTCTCCATTTAAAGACATGGCTTATTCATACTTTTTTCAGGTTTCATTATACCTAAATAAAACTTCGGTATTTAGAAAAAGTCTAAAAATGTACTCAAAAATTTGGAATTTCTTAACTTTCATCGACTTGCACACGTACGAAATTGATAATAAAAATCAAGACACGAACAAATATTATACAACAATCTCGATTCCTTATTAATTGGGTTACTTTAATACTTATGATATATGAACCAAAATTCGGCTTCCAACGGAACTCTCTTCATTTCAAACGATATCGATGCGCCAAATAAAGATATAGTAACAATTGCAAATAATGATGTACAATGCTTTTCGTTGGTTCGTTTCTGATTTATTTTATCGAGTAAAGTAAAGCAAAGCTGGCAATGTACTACTTAGTGGAAGATTTATCGTTATATCAAGTGCAATGTGGTAAGGTTAGGTTAATTGATGTCAGAGGCCAAGTAATAATTCTTAGTGTAATAAACAAAGACGATGGCTGGTGTTTTGATTTGATATGCACCTCTGCTTCTTGATGTTTGCTTAGGGATGGCGCCATTTATTCATTCCTCCTTCGTTGTTTTGGCTGATTTGATCCATTATTAAGGCTTAGTCTTCTTTAATTTGCTTTGAAGACCCAATGAGCAGTAGCGGTCCAGTGGGTAGTGTAATTTATTTCATCACCACTGCTCTCAAAGGTATAACATCGTGAGGAAACCGGCATGTCCGAAAACTAAAACTTTGAAGATATCTAACATCCACTAACAACCACTGGACCCGTGTGGTGGATTTCTGCCTATTCCATCTCAGCCTACGCTTCGATTTTGCTTCTTACTTAGAACTTCTTCTCTTGGTGTTATGCAGTCTTTCTCCTAAATGCTCTATCTGTTCTGTTTTCATTTAGAAAGCAAATTTTGTTTGTAATCATATATTGTGGAGTTCATAATCATTGAGATATTTAAATGCTGCATGTAACTCTTTCTGTTTGATAGTTTTAATTATAAGCGTATCAAAAATGTACGCATTATTTTATTAAAAAATAACACATAGCTACCAGGTAAAACATGGTGGTTTAGAAAATGCATCTTCTTTGCTTCATCTAGCGTTAGGTTACATATCATAGCCTGTGACACAAGAAGAAAGCGGAAGCGATTTATGATTTAGGTATTGTTTATTATATCCGTATTAAAAATAAATTGACTTCAAAATTAACGTCTCAAAATGAGCCGTTGCTCGTTTTTATTTTTTATTTTTCTTAACGTACTTATTTGGATAATACTACCAAATATGTTTCATCAGTTAAAATGCTTCTGACACAATGTACTCACTCTATATTTAAACTAACATTTATCAGCCATTATTGTGTGTATTAGTCATCTAAATGCATACAATACTTCTCTGCCTTGCTTTAAAGATCATCGGTTCTAAAGTTATTTGTAAAGTTTTGCTTCCTGTTATAACACTCTCAGCACTGCTTTGTCTTTGGAATCAATATTTTTGCATTGTTTTTTGAATTTCAGATGTCATGAACCGATTCGTCCATATCATCACGTACTTCTTCATTGCAACCGTCATCAATTCCTTTCGATATCCACTGCTGGATATAGTCCTCCTGCAAACTTGGTCCCAATGAACAATTTGTACTTCTCGCACCCAATGGACTCCATCGACTGTGTTGATCGCCTGCATAAGTGTATATATAGTCTCTTTGTCACCTGCTTAATACGTAAAAGGAGAAATATCCTAGTTCCCTTGCCATCTAGAAGTAATTTTCAATTATATATTTACCTCAGCATAATCATTAATGCAGATAACCTTTCGCTCAATAACTCTGTAACTATTTACGTTCCATTACGAGTATAAATTGAATTGTAACTTAATGTTACACTTGTCAATTGCTATCTAAGTTGCTATATATTTCACTTACACTTTATTGGCTTGGAACCGTTCGTGGGATATTAGGATCCAGAACTTATCATTTACTTGGACAAACCAATATATTTGTCTGACAGTTTCTATGCTAAACGCCTTCCGATATGCTTCCGAAGTATAGTTTGATATGCTACCGGATATTGGCATATTGAAAGACGAGATAAGGTCTTACGATAATATTTGTAGTGATAAGACATAGATACTGTTACCCATAACTCTTGAATATTTGACGTAACCATTCAGTTCTGACTTTAGAATCTATAAGGCGGAAAAGGAAAACAGGAAGACAATACAAGGGAATCACACTTCATTGAAAAGAAAGTGTTGTGAAATTGTATTGCGGATGAAATCAGTGTTTTTGATAGAAATAACTTGCACATTGAGCTCGCTTATCTTATTACTAAGCCCCATCCTAGACACATCATTGTAAAATAATACTGTCATGTGCGTAAACGCACGCAATCTTTGACACGATGCACGTGCTTACTTGGACTTTACGACAACATGGCTCTCGCAAATAAAAGCTTTAGAACTAACAATGGAGTATATATTTTGTAAAATTCTATCACTGAGCTTCAATTTGAAAGTATTTCATAAGAAACCTTTAGATTTTTTTTAGTTTAAGCTTTGAGGATCGATGTGGTTGAACTAATTGACTATTCCATTTTAGGATGTAGGTTCTTCAATTTTGGCATCTAATTTATTTTTGCCGCCATATGAAGTCTTCATCTTTCCTCTTTGTTGACACGAATCTATATAAAAAAAGTGCTTGTCAACCAGAACTTTAGTTGCGTTTTAATAATTGTACGAAGGTCGGTAATGACACGTTACATAAGTTTATATAACGAAGTGTCTAAGCTTATCTTCTGTATGTTTTGGGTACAAAATATGCGTGACTTCATATATTTAGCGACATGGCCTACATTTGCAATCAATATTATTACTTAGATTTGACTAACATCGCAACTGTTTAGTTATAAAAGGTACTAAATAATTTGTATGCTGTTAATTAATTTCAGATTACAAAAGTATCAAATATGAAAATAGATGAAAATGCAACGAAGGCAGTAGTAAAATTATTCTGACCATGAACAAAAAAACAATAAACGAGAAACGACAAATACCATGACGTATTAAAATATCACACGTGCGAGTGAAAAAGAGGACTGAATCTATACATCCTAAATAACTCCATCCCTTTAGTAGTTCTCTTTAGCTCGTTAAATGGTTCGGATAATGGACATTCGTGGCCACTGTTCAAAGCTTCTGGTTTTGAATCGGTTAAGTTCTGTCTAATTCAATCATACCCAAAAACACTCCGAATCATAATTATTTTGTACACAACGTCAATAATGATAACCTAGTCACCCATATATCCAAGAGATAGACAAACAAACAAAATTTTGCTACTAAATTCGCACTAGATTCGAGAATTTCCAGCAATTAACTCTAACATAGTCCTACTGGCCTTGAGAGAGACGAACGCAAAGCGAAATCAAATAACACTATCGCCATGTACGTAGCAAATAGACATATCTCGGAATCGTGATTACGTATTATCGGACCTGATTCGCGGAGTCAACGAACCTTTATCAAAGGAAGATATGCATTGCGTCTTGTAACAAAAAATACAGTAAGTGTTTATGAAGACATCTCTTTTCTCACCGGATGTGAGATACCAGTATAATTGCTTATTGTGGGATTAAAATTCAACACTTTGAATTATTCTTTTGAGGATGGTGACTTTTATAAGTACAGTACTTTTTGTTTAAAAGGTTTGTTGTTAGAAAGATGATGAGTTAGTTTTCAGTTAATATTATCAAGATCGTTATTCGTATAATTCACTGTATAGGATAAGTAAGACTTCGAATTTGATTCGCCGATTTGTCCCATACGGCAATACAAATTGTGACTTCTAGTAAATCTGTTTATTTACGAAAAGTATATTTACTTGATGCTGAATGTCTCTCTGTAGATTTGGGAATCAAGTGAAAATTTGATGGCCACATGAATAATTTTTACAGTTGTAAAAATTATTCATGTGGCCATCAAATTTGGCCCTCATATCTTTGAACAAGTCAAATAATTTAAAACATTCGTCATCCTTACCTATGATCCTCACGGTATTTTGGCTTCCTGCCAGGTTCTAATTCGGTTAAAGACACCAGGCATTCGTTCATTGACAAGTGCATGGACAGTGCTATCCACAACACGCCCACTTTCGACCTAATTTTGATAAGAAATTTCTTCTCTTCAATACTGAAATGTGTAACGCCGAATGATTGTGGCATTATTCATACAACTAGCTCCTTGGCTACTTTCCTTACTTTCCTTGTCTTTGAGAAGCCTGCAGTTGTAGATTCATAATTCTCATTACATATTACCAATAGTTTTGCCAAAGGTGATGATTTTTCCAAAAATGCCTTCCAGAAGTTCATAAAAAGCACTGGAGAGTATAGTTTTAAGCTTTTGAGAAAATTATACACAAATGATTCTTCACAATATATGCGATTTAAAACGCGCACTACCCCACATCTGTAGTTAAAAATGCGGTGACAAATTGGTCTGATGCCAATGTTTTTTTATAATGGTTTCGGTCAAGCACCTCGTATGTAGACATAGAGTCTGCGATATATGCATGGAATTTATTCTACGTCTCTATTCATATCTACAAAAAGAGCTCGAAAATCAGAGCATCTATAAAAACAATATTGTCTTTACGTAAAAGTCTTACTTCATTTTTTTTTCTCTTTCAAATGAATTCTAGATCTTGAGAGTGAAAATAGCGTTCAATCAGTTCTTAGCAGTGCCAAAACGAAAGAAATGTGCAAAATTGAAACATTTGAATTGATGTTTGAAGTTGCTTTTTTCATTTGTATGACACCAAGATCTATCATAGAATATATTTACATAGCTAATTTTAATATTTTCAGTTCGTAGCAAATTAATTGTTAATTCAAATAACCAAAAAAAATCCAGTGAACTTATTATTATCTCTGTACGTATTCTTTTTTATGTTCTTAAAAAACTTTATTAACAAGATACCTATATAAATTATATTTTAAAGTAATTAATAAAAAAATTATAAAAAAAAACCAATCAACTAAAAATAATTCTTCAAAATCCATCTCCGGATGTATTAATCAATTTGACAATATTGTAAGCTATATGTTACCAATTTAACTTTTCGTATCACCTCAACAAATAACTGTTTTGTTATCCCTAAGAAACGAAAAAAAAAACCTGACAATTAATTCTCAATAAGAGTCTCATGCCAGTTTGTTTCAAAGTATCAACCTACACTACATCTGTTAATAGTTCATACGTGAGCACTTACTCGTATTCTTAAATATGAATCTAACGCGTCACAACCAGACATAAACAACATCTAGTCGATTTTCCATTACTATCTGGAGTAAGTAATGGTTAACAATGGTTCCAATGAGCCATTAACCGATGAGTCTGTATACAAAATAGCTCTAACAAATCATTCTATCTTATAGACAGTTGGAAAAGATGTAACGGTTTTTACTCGTTTCGGAAAATTATCTTTAAATATTAGTGTCCTACCTACGTAACTGAACGTGTCGTTTACAGTAATCCAGTTCAATAAAAGTAAAAGAGTGACAAATATACACTCACTAACACAGACGAACCTTAGCCTTGTCAATACTAGCTACTGCCAGCGGCTTCGCCCGCGTGACAGTAGAAAATTATCCCAAGGGAACAGTATGTTCCCGAGATGAAAAGTATTCTATGTGCTATTCCAGAACATAGTTAACCCGTGTACCAAGCGTCATCTCAATCCGTTTAGCCACTATCTTTCGGCTTTATAATTTACTATACATCGTTTTATCTAGAAGAAACGTTCTGTAGTTAGGAAGCGGCAGAAAAATATTTAGGAATACATCCGGGCTTCGTTATTCTAATGTAACACTTTATTATTAGTTAGCTTCCAGTCTAACTGGATACTGTTAAACACCAGCCTTTACAAATGCGGTTACAACGCATGTTAACATAAAAACTGAACAAACGAATTACAAAAATAAACAAGAAGTAGTCAATTTAAAAGATGAAAAATAACCTTCAGCAAATGAAGATATCGATACAGCAAATACTGCAAAGCATTAAATACTAACATTTATCTTTCAAAACCTCCCAAAGCTTCAGTCGTTGAAGCCACTTACGAACCACTAATTGTGTACTGACAGGCGATTTCTTCATTAGCTGATCGGCAGCCATATGGAAGTTTAAGGAGGTTAATCATCCCATTTGAATCTGCTGCCAAACATAATAAGGATGATTGATGAATTGATTGACTGTTCCGAAAAGTGGTCGTAAAAACCTTGCGAGGCAGAATCTTCCTTGAAAAATAAAAAAAATAATGTTTCATAGGTTCTAGTTCGACTTCAGTTATAGATTCGTGTTTCAGTTCTAAGTTATTTATTGTTAAATGAGAATGGAACATCGTGAGGAAACCGGCATGTCGTAGAACCAAAAATTCGAAGACATGTGACATTCACCAACCTGCACTGGGCCCGCGTGGTGGATTATGGCCTATTCCCTCTCTTAGAGAGGAGGCCAGTGTCCCAGCAGTGGGAACATTAAAAGGCTGATGATGATGATGTTGATGATGGAGATCCCAGATACTAATAATCAAGAAATAGTCACAAGTCTGGTCTTAGTCATTGTAACGCATTATGTTTAAAATAGCCTTAGGATTAAAATATTAAAATAGAATATAGTGTAGTTTGAGTGTTTGTTAATTTAGACTACAATATCTCATGGTTGTCTGACGCATATGTTTCAAAATGTTTATAAAACATTTTTTTTTTCTATAGCCATCTTCACAAGCTCTATCAATTTCCATAACTCTTGTTATTGTTAGAATTATTTTTATACTAAAATTCATAGTTGGCGGGGTATTCACCTTTTTGGCAAGGCCGTCTGTCGAGAGAGATGGCGTTATCAGAGTTTCATTATGTTAGAGCGAGGTAGGTATGCTGCTGAAAGATATTGCCGGCATGATTTATTCTCAATAGCATCTCTTCAACAGGTGCGTAACCCGTTGCGTTATGTTATTTCGATTCCATGCCAAATTGTGTATTTATAGAAATTGTGTGTCGCGTAAATATATCATTATCAGTGAACTGTTTTATATCTTTCTTTGAAGTCGCGGCTGTGAATGCTTAGATAATGGTTGCTCTCGTGGTGTCTATTATCTTTACTATTCTATTTCCGTTAACATCGTTAAGTCGTAACTGTACATTTATTGTCTTATTTCATTCAGTAGCTTTATTCTTATCAGTAGTAATATTGGGCTCCTGATATTTAGATATATTTTGTTTACAAATTTATTTTTGCTACAAAGAACTTACTGTTTACATCGTTTTAAAGGTTATGTCTTAAATAAATCACATGTTCACTTTACAAATGGATCTCTCAATAGTAAATAGAATCGACAGTCATGTAGGGTTCTGCAGTAATCAGAAGGATTGGCTAAAAGATTAGTGATCATATTATTTTAAAGGCGATAAAATTCTTGCTCTTAAACGAATTCTTTGCTTTTAATCCTTGAAAATATTTATATTATCTTGGTTAAAACTTTTGGTGTACTATGGTGCAATATCTTTCTGTGTTTAATTTAACATTTAATAATTTTGTAAATAATTAATATTGAAGAACTTTTTATTAATTTATAATATTTCTTTTCAGGTAAGTTCGTAAGCAGTTCAGATCTTTAAGAGAAACCTTTGAGTAAGTGACTCATTCAAAAATAAATATAACCACGTACGATAAAATGCTTGTTCTAACATTTGATCTCCCCTGTCACATATATTCTTGTTTTACAACGAAAAAAATATTTCAGTCGCGCAAAGCACCAGTATAAAATTTTCTTATATAATTTATATTTTGGGACATCTAATAAACTTAATTCAAATGATGAGATGGGTTTTGTGGTTCAACAGTTTTTATTATATGTTTTTATTATATTAATTGCGTCCATGCTTTTCTTGTCGTCCAAATCTACGTATGTTGTTTTTAGTAGAACTATAATTTATTTTAAATAAACGGTTTTCGCTGTTGAAACGCTGTATATTTCTAACTGTATCTAAGAAAGTAGATTTATCGTTAGTTTGTATACTTTTAAAGTATCTTCACTTTACGTAGAATACTAGTTTCATTAACCTTAAAAACTATACGTTTATCTTCTTCTGTTTACCGGAGTGTATATATTATATATCTAGGTGCTAAGAAATAAATATACATCTCATCTTAACAAAAGTATAGGATATTTGCTAACTGTTTATCAACTGGAAGATACTCTTTCTATATATGTTGGAGTTTACAAAATGTAAACTATTTACGTATCTGTACTTTACATTCTTTAATAACACATATCTCATCTTCTTAACCCTGTTCCATGTTATTTGGGTTCGGCGCAATGCGTTTTATTTACCTATTTTGTCCTGTCAACCATCATGCTATCACTGACTGCTTTCATATCATTCCTTACACAATCCATTGATCTTTCTTTGGCCTCTCTTTAACATTTTATACCATTTATATTCTTAATCTTCTCCTTCCTTTCTTCTTCTTTTATATTTTTATTCTTAATTCTTTTCTTTTTAGTGTTAAAAATCTTTGGAATTCTCGATTTTTCTTTATTGTAATATGTATATATTATAAAGTCTAAACCTTCATCATGTACTCTGTCTATTGGTTAAAAACCGCATGAATTTCTATACTGTCGTTTTTTATTTTATGTTGAACCAACTGGCAAACAGACATCGAGTAATTCGTTTTTATGTCATCAATCAGGAAATCATCTAATTGCTTCTCCTGCTCTAGGGTTGAGTGACAGGGCGTGTCAGACTTTTACCTACTAAAACCACACCTATGTTCCTTCAGTTGCCTTTTGCGTGCTATGACCACGAGTATCTCTTTCACAAGTTTTCCCATGGCCCTAGCAGGTATCGCCCTGCTGGGCCCCTACGGTTTATTGAAATCTCTTTGAGGCACTCGTGAAATACTACGCGGTGTTGACGACTTAGGCTCGGTCCTTATACGACAAGCGGTTGACGAGCTACCTATTGCTCGTCGTCCGCAAACCCGTGATTTATGTAAAGATAAGAATGTTTTTAATCACATGTATTTAAAAAAATCATGATTTCCAGTGCATACCAATCTCAACATGATTCTTCAACTTCACACCTTGTTCACTAACCATATCCAAAAATGACGAAAGCAGATTCAATGAGAAAAACAAACTGCGTATTTTATTATTACCTATCATTCAAAACAAAGTGAGAACTAACTAATGGTCAACCGTTTAAAATGTTATATGTATTTAGCGTCAATTTATTTTGTCACGTGTCTAAATTTTTTAACATCAAGACCACACACTTATTTACTTAAGGCATAGACGATAATTTGAACACTAAATTTAGACTCAGCGAAATTTTTTTGCATGATTTTTTTTTTGTTGCAATGTTTAGTTTCGAACCGGATGTTAAGTTAGTGATAATTTACTTGTGAATTCAAACTGCGATAAGCATGCCAATTTTGAGTAAGAACGTGATTTGCATTTATTTTTCTAGTATGTACCTATTTCTGTATTTACTTTGGCCTTGTGTTAATTAAAAATAAGTTTCACGCATAAAGTGTTACCTACTTGTAAATTGGTTTTTCCTGACTGTGTTACAGTAAGAGTATTGTCACAAGAAAAAAGAATGTATATAATTATTTACTATGTTTGAAATCTTTTGCTTCGTCACTTGTCACTCAAGATTATTTGGAAAACCAGCGTCAGACAGCATCTGTCTGGAACTAGTTATTTTTCATTATATTTCTATGGTTTGACACTTTTTATATTATTTCTGTGTTTTGTCTCTAGTGACTATCACCAATTTTTTTTTCTTTCTTGTTTTTTTTAAAGGTATTTAGGCGCTTTAACCTATTTATCTAGATATGTCATAACATATCTTGTGCTACTTGTGAGATACCTTCGTAATCATTAGTATATTTTGCAAATTAACCAAAATTAAAACAGGTAAAAGATTCATTTTTCCGTGACAATTTACTTAACACATCAGAGCACGCGTATAAAACTCTATTATATTTATTTATCTCCACTAAACATTTATTTGATACCTTTGATCAACGCAACAGGTTAGTTTTCAAACAAAAATCTACAAAGAACCACACATGAAGACGCGTACTTTGTTTGTTACACAAACAATCATATTTGATACTTCACCTTAACAGAAGGTCGAAAAATTTTGGCATTTCGCCAAGACAGACTGACTAATGTAAAGTTGTAAAAAAATTACCTAACACCGTCGTCTAGTCTGCCCATCATTAGGGGGATACATGACGATTGATGGGCAAAGAATTTAGGAAGTACCATAGGCTTGTTACTAAACTCTTTTTTTTATTAAGCCGTGTGTAGACTGATGTAATATAACATGCAGTGAAAAAATATGCCATCCACATGGTTGCAAAAAAATTGGGGGAGTTTCGCATTACTAAAAATAACGTTGTATGGGTTGTATAGTTATGCCCTTGGTATTAAATTAAATAAATACCTAGATCGCAAAAGCCTTATGAAATATTACAAAATAATTATAATATACAAAATCGAGTTGTCAAATCAAACGTCCATTACTGACGTAATTGAGCAAAACATAGGCAAACTCTCAATAAAGATAACGAATGAAGGAATGTATAAATTGACGATAATTACATAACGATTTATACAATTATAATTATGTCACATCACAAGGTAGGTGCAGAAGGACCGTTTTATTTAATAATCCTCACGACCGAATTTCGATCACGGTGGCCAATCTCAACAGAGATTAGCCAAGTATGCAGGAGATTTTATAGTGCACACGTGCGTGCGCAAACACAGGTGCACTCTATGTTCCTTTACTACCATAGTCCGATGGGACGGCAATCCGATATGACTGCGAAGAATCAAGAAACTATGCACAAATTTAAAAAAAAAAAAAAATACATCCGAAGTGACACATTTAAGTTTTCAGTGTTTGAATTATAATTGTAACTTAATTTTGTAATTGGGTGTGTTTAAGGGTGTGTAATATTGAAGTAACTTTAAATTTTGTATACAAAAACAAAATCCACATAGGAGCCAATGTTATCCGAAAAGTCCAAAAAACTATCGTCATTGCTACGTTAAATGGCAATGCTAATTCATTGGACAAAGAACAAGCCAGCCCTCTGGCCACACAAAATGTAGATCAGTCGGTGTGAAACGTCCTTGAAACGATAAATTTCCTTTATTAATTTAAGATAAGTAAAAATTAAAAAAGCATTTATTTCAAATAGATCATTTCTCCACTATTGAAGATACAAAATGTCGGTCAGTCAAAAAAGAAAGTGAAGCTGAATTGCACGTTCCAAAGCGTAGATCTCTATGGAGAAGAACAATAAGGCTTGATGAACAATCAAGCTTATAAATTTCTTCAAAAAGCCTAAAACTTCTGATATAGTTTTCAAGTGATGGTGACGGCTGATAAGTCGCGGGCCCGGCGCCTGCTCACCGCAGTGCAATTGTGTCACCTAATTGTCCGCTTGTCGTTAGAAAGCTATTGAGTCGCCTTAATTGTTAAAAATTTCAGTTGCAGAAGAGAACGGTACATTGGAGATTGTAAATAGATTAACAAAATTATCAAGGATAGATTACAAAGGCCAAAAAAAAATTATGTTAAAGTCCGGCTTTTTAATTTTTATTTAACATCTATAGAAAAGTACATAAATTACTGTTTGACTGAATACAATAAAAATGAGATACAAACAGTCTTATGTTATTTAGAAACCTTTTATAAGGGGAGCTAAAGCTCTTAATTAAAACATAAAAATAGTCTTGCAAGAAAAATTGTAACACAAGGTGACTCCACTCCTCATTCGAATGCTTAGTATGATCGGTGTACGATTCGAGTCGACCGCATGTTTGCGGCTGATCGGTCTAGTAACGATATGCGATTGGCGAGACACCGCTAGTAACAGGTTTTGGAGGTCCTTAGCAATGTCTTAGTTTTTGAAGCTAAGTAAATATCCTTAAAAGCCTATTAAACTAAAATAAGAGATCACGATTACGTTACAGCAGTATTGGATATACATTGGGCAACTCTCATCCAAATGCTACTAGACGAAGCTGCCATATAAAATAGTTTAAATCGAGAAAGTCTTACCTTCCCGGTTCCAAGTAATTCGCGAGGCTGGCTTGCAACGAGTAATGAGTAGCTCGCCGTCCGGCTGTGAAGAGCCTAGCAGGGAAGGTGCCCACTAGGGCCACAGGGAATTGCTAAAAATGAAACCCATGGTGTATGTATAAAAGTGTGGTTTCAGCTGGTAAGAGTCTAACACCCTCCCGCTACGATCCTTCTTCTTCAAACTTCAAAATAATGTAATAGTCTTTCGTTGTGGCTACCCTTAGGGTTAGCCACCCTACCTACCCTTAGGGTTAGGGCTAGCGGACGGCGTGCAATGGGTAGCACGCTGTCCGATCGTCCGGTAACAGACCGGTCCGAGCTCAAGCCGTCTACGGCGCGCACTGTTCCCGCGCACCTCAAGGAGTTATCAGCAAACTGTAGGGGTCCAGCAGGGCCAAAGCCTACTGGGGCCAAAGCTTATGTGAGAATGTCACCACGGGCCCCGGGACAAAGGCAATGAATAGAAGGGTAGGTTTTTAGTCAGTAAGAGTCTGACACTATTTCCCGCCCCACCCAAGAGCGGGATTTGTCATTGGATGATATTACCTACCAAAAAAAAAAAACCCTTAGGGGAGGCCGATGTCTAGCAGTGGACCTCTTTCGACTGAAATAACGTTGTTGGTTCTAAACAAGACATGCCGGTTTCCTTACAATGTTTTCCTTCACTGTTTTGAGAGCAGTGGTAATGAAATAAATTATACAAAGTAATGACTGACTGGGTTTGAATCCGGGACCTCTACGACAACTTGTAAGTCGGTACTGTTACCACTCGGTCACCACTGCTTCTCACTCTCTCCTGATGAATATAAAAGTTGTCCAAAATGACTACCCAAACAATCCTGAAATGTGAGCTCATTTGATAGTTCAGATTCTATGAACTGTGTATGCCATCAATTGCACGAGATTTAAATTGCATCCAAGGTTAGGGATCCGTCAGTTTTAATTAATAAACACAATTATTATTCCAACCAGTGCACGCATCACGTAATCAGGGCCATAACCGTTCATCATTTTAAAGTAAACTCAACGAATGGTCGTATAATTGTATTCCATCACTTTTAATATGAGATTACGTAATTCTAATAATTGCTTTATATATACAGGGTGTATCTGATATCGTACCACAAACGAATACCATGGATCCAGTACATGATTCTGGAACCCGCAGTGGTTGAATTTATCTTTTTCCTTAATTTTTGAAAAAAAGTCGTCGTAAGGGGTTTTAAAGTCAAAACGGGTGTACCACAAGGCTCAATATTGGGTCCTTTCCTCTTTTTAGTATACATTAATGATTTACCGAATTTGTTAAAAAAACAACCACATATAGTATTGTTTGCTGGTGATACGTCCTTAATATTTAAGATCAATAGACGTTCAACAAATATTGATGACATAACAACTTCAGTTTGAGTTTTTTTTTTGAGTTTGAGATCCGACCCCAAATAATGGCAAAAAGAAACACAAAGAAGAAGAGACGTTTTTTTAAATAGGTATAAACTAGTGCTTGACTGCGGTCCCACCTGATGGTAAACAGTGATGCAATCTTTGATGGTAAGGCGGACTTTATTATTAAGAGCCTATTCACTCTAGCCTTGAAGACACCAAATTATAATCGGACGGGAAGATCGCAGCGGGCAAATTGTTCCAGTCCTTCCTTCCTTCGGTACAAACAGTAGTACGAAACCTAAGAAAAAATGTTTTTTTTTCTACAATTTTTTTTTTATATAAAGTACTATTTCGTTGTTTATTCGCATGCCAATTGTATATTCACTCAGATAATTCCAAGTCAACTTATAAATTGAAATCGATACACTATAATAATACTCATATTTCCTTGACATCTCGTCAGCCTACTATTAAGTTATCGCTTGTCCAAGTAATGTCTTACCCCACCTTGTTGAGTACTTAATTAACGGCTTAGGAACCATTTTGACGCCATAAGTAATTTGTACCGATTTGTAAGCAAATCGACTACTAATTGACCTGCTTGGTCAAAAGTTAACCAATGCTTGTTTTACCCATTTATAGCTGGGGTTACCCTTATATAGTGTAGAAAAGACAGTGAAATTAACTTAGTGATAATAATCCTCCCGACCGAATTTCGATGACGCTGGCCATTCTCAACTGAGATTAGCTAAGTACGCTAGAGTTATATGCCCAAGCGTGTGCGCAAACATAGGTGCACTCTGTGTTCCTTACTCTCATAGTCCAACACGACTGGAGAGAGATCAGGCGCAGGAACAACGGCTTTACGTGCTTTCCGAGGCACGGGGGTGTCACACCACCAATTCCCAACACCGGGCTGCTACAGAGTAATTCCTAATAGAAAAACCCAATAGCAGTTTTTCTTTGACCCAGGAATCGAATTCAGGACCATGAGGTCCTGGGCTCAGCAATCGCGCTTGCGACCTTGAGGCCTACGAAGCAGTTGAACTAAGTACAATTAGGTCCGTGCTTAACCGGGTCGCAATGGTGGTGCTCGTAGTCAAAAAAATGCATGAAGCGCTATGGTGTGTACCTCATCTGACCTCTGTAGGCCACGTAGTCAACCATACACTTTTTTGGCGTCATGACCTGGCTACAACATGCGAACCAGTGATGTATGGCCCATAATTTTAAACCCTTTGAAGTAAGATTTTGGTGGTGGATAAAATCATCCAATGCCATTTCCCACCCTTGGGCGGAGCGGGAGATAGTGACAGACTCTTACTGACTAAAAACCTACCCCGTTCTTTCGTTGCCTTTCATACCAGAGCCGAACCTTCCTTTCAGAAACAGACCTTTGGCCCCAAAAGGCTTCGGCCCTCCTACCCTATGGTTTGCTGACAACTCCTTGAGGCGCGCGGGAACAGCACGCGCCGTATCACAATTGAGGGCAGGATCTAGTAAGTTTACAAGTTAGACAAATTTTAACGTAACAAGAGACAGAAATAGGCAAAGAGATCAATTAATCAAAGACCATTTTGTATCTGTCAATGTATCCTAAGTAACGCAACTTGATACCAGTGGTTTTTAGTTTGGCCAGAAGCAGGTCAATGCGGTCACTTATTTAGTGCAGCCCAAGATGTAAGCTGTGGCACTAGAAATATTACTGCTTGATTTTTATCAGAATTCAGAGCAGTAGTGGCCCAGGGCCTTAAGTCTGCTATTACAATAGTGTCAGAATCGTCAATCGTTGATTTCATCATGGTTGATTTTTACAAGTTATGTAATCTACTAATATAATGGCGTCACTATGACTTTCCAACAGTCAATCACTTAAACGCCATTGAAAGAAATGGTAATTTTGTACATAATGACAAATGAATTTCTGACTTATAGTGCAATCTGCTAAAATTTTGTCAGTTCCTTTGATTAGTGACTTACCATTAGATTTGTCTGAATACGACAAAGCCATTCTACCACCATTCGTTTACTAGACCAATGATCGACCATAGAAAATGACAATGGGATTGTGTTGGAATGTCAAATTTACAACAATAGCAGACTTGGGCCTCTGTTCACGAGTTGTAGGTCGTGTATTCAAACCTAGCCTAGCATTACTTTGTGTAATATATTTCATCACCACTGCTCTCAAAACGGTGAAGGAAAACATCGTGAGGAAAAACTGGTATATCCAAGAACTAAAAATTCGAAAATACGTGACATCCACTAACTCGCACTCACCGTAGGCGCGGGCTCGCGGACGGTGGGCAATGGGTAGCTCGCTGTCCGTCCGTCCGGTAACAGACCGGTCCGAGCTCAGGTCGTCTACGGCGCGCACCGTTCCCGCGCGCCTCAAGGAGTTGTCAACAAACTGTAGGGGTCCAGCAGGGCCGAAGCCTACTGGGGCCAAAGGTTATGTGAGACTGTCACCACGGGCCCCAGGACAAAGGCAAGGAACGGAAAGGTAGGTTTTTAGTCAGTAAAAGTCTGACACTATTTCCCGCCCCACCCAAGGGCGGGATTTGTCATTGGATGATTTTACCTACCCAAAAAAAAAAAAAAAAACTAACTCGCACTGGGTTCGCGTTGTGGATTACGCCGATTTGCTCTCCTAGAGAGGAGGCCTGTGTCCCAGCAGTGGAAACATTATAAGGCTGATGCTATGATATGCTAGGCTTGGCACAATGTGACTAAAATCATCCTCATTTGGGATAAATTTTCTATTTTTACGCAAGCGTAGTCGCTGGCAGAAGCAAGTAATTAATATATATAAAAAGAAAGTATATATATAACAATACTTAGATAGTTTTTGGCTTTTATTGGGTAAGAAATCATCAAATAGCTTACGACAGAACAGAAAAGCTTTTATTCGGGATAGACTTATCAAAACGATTATAAACACAAAGTAAAAGAAAAGAAAAGCACAGAATATGTCGAGGGTATCCTTGCCAAAGGCGATACCACGCCATTATTTTCCGGGTGTCAGACACCCAGCGTCAGTTTTCAGCTGGCGCCCCGCAATTTCGCACGGACGAGAGTAGTCAAACTTATACTGACTCTTTCGAATACGCAAAAGTGTCGATCGCCTTGAGCCTACAACTTGCACCAACTCTAAATACTCCAACTATGTGGTTATGTATAATATTAATAAAATTTAAATGTACAATATATTTGAGCAATAATATCGTTTTACACGCCACAGTAATGACAACTGTGTTTTACGATCTGTTTGCTTACTGGTTGAATAATTAACTGTGGTCATCCTTGTGTGATAAGTATGCAATAATATGCAATGTTTATGGAAGGTAGGTTGATATGCTAAATACGGTGACATTGTCTCTATTATCCCCCCGCTCACACCAAGTAAGAAAGAAAAATTTAACTAATCACATAAACTAGCAAAAGAAACAACTATACCAACAACACTTAAAAATAATTAAAAAAATACAGGGCTAAAAAGACTCTTATCTCAGCATATATGCTGTGAAATTAATAAATACATGACCCCTAAAAAAATAATGCAGCGCTGGTCTCCTAATAGGGCTTATGATGCCACGAAAACACTCTACACTCTACATGTATAAAAAAAAAAAACACTTTTTTACATACTGACTACCTATTTCCAATCAATCTGCATACCTAGCTTCCCGATTATGTTGGGTTCGGTTTTGTTTTACCTCTTCGGATACCACAAACATATGTACCATCTGTCATATTATAATGTTCCTACTGCTGGGACTCAGGCCTCCTCTCTAGGAGAGTTAATGGACACCACTTGGGGCCAGTGCGGATTGGTGAATGTCCGAATTTTTGGATTGTACCAATACTCGGAGCAACTTCCTAACTGACCTTCACAAACCACTAATTGAATGACACAATATCCCTTGCAAAGAATGGTGTCAGATATTACAATAAAAATCTTCGATCTACAAATAATTGTCTTCTACGATGTCCCTCACACCGCTCTGGGCTTATCCACTCCTCATTTTTTGTCCAGGGGATTTTACTTTGGAATGCGCTCCCTCTGAAAGTCAGGATGGCGACCAGTGGATTTTCCTTTAAGGTGAAGGCACGTGAGTTCATTCGCAAGAAGTTGGCAGAATAATCACAGCACTGATTGGTTAGATTGGTTTATCACACTAAAATTGCTTATTTATATCTTTGTATCTAAATATGTACTTATTATAGTACTTTTTTCTTTTCTGTTTTTCTATTTATTAGTTGCAACTACCATGTTAAGTTTCTGCACCAACCTAAGGTCGACTGGTAGAAAATGCCTAAGGCATTAAGTCCGCCTTTGTACATTGTTATGTGCATAAAGTTTGTATAAATAAATAAATATTCCATCCCATTAAATGGAATAATATGTATTCATAATAATAATAAATTTCAAATGCCACATCTACCATACTATACGATGTATGGTATCTGCGGGTACGATATGCCTACAGACAGGAGGTGTTAATAAAACAATATTAATTGTTGTATTATTGTAATAATATGCAAAAACAATAGGATATTGTTATTGCGTATACGAATTAATTAATATAGTTATTTATTTAGTTTTGATATATTATTGTTTTGTTTATCGTGTTATGTTTGCAGTGAATAGGCCCTTAATAAACTAGTGTATTTTACCATCAACGATTGTATCACTGCTTCCATCAGGTGGCTGTTAAACACAAGTTTATATTACTTAAAAAAAAATAGGTTTTCGGTGTAGCTATACAGCGGGTTGCACACACCCGTCAGATACCAATGAGTCTGCGGTGCCCATGTTCAGAATGTAAGCCACACATTGAACTGACTGAAGCGCCCATACACCTGTACTTTGGAGGACTTAATGATTGTAAAACATTCGCATACAATACAAATTGTTTAAAATACAAATAAATCAGTCATCACATTTCGTCAATTATGATAAAGGACACATTGAGCAAGCGTGACAAGAAACCATCTTTAAAAAACTACAGTTTACAGTTTTTTCCTTGGAATATCAATGAGGGTGTTCTATGAAGACGTTCACTAGGTAATAGCAGGCGTCAGGTCCAAGTACTTGTCAAAATGCATAAGTTAACGACATTACGTAGGATAATATTAGATCCTTGCATTAATTACACATCAACGTCAAAAGTTAGGCGTAAACGACATGTATTTTTTGTATGGTAGGTAAAATCATCCAATGACAAATCCCGCCCTTGGGTGGGGCGGGAAATAGTGTCTTACTGACTAAAAACCTACCCTGTTCCATTAATTGCCTTCGTCCCAGGGCCTGGGTGACATTTTCGCATAACCTTTGGCTCCAGTAGGCTTCGGCCCTGCTGGGCCCCTACAGTTTACGTTTTCAAAGAAAAAGACTTGACAGCAGAGTGTCGCCAGGTAGTGGTGTTCATTCTCCTGAACACCCTCATCTCCATTGATATATTATAAGGGAAGATACGTTACGCGCTAACATCGCAATCAGAAAACCTAAACTACCTGTAGTTACTGATAGACAAGTACAGAGATAAGAACCGTCACTGTCATGCGAGCGAAATGGCGTTAGCCGTCGAATGTGAGTGATCGTCGCGACCAATGTGAAATCGTGCCATATAGGTACAATTTCCCAAAATTAAATCGACCAATAGTTTGAATGAATAGATGTGCATCAGTCTGTTCTGTATCATGATTGTATCTTCATGCATCTTCTATCTCCACAAAAATAAAATAAGAAACAAGGATAGCAGAGGCTAAAGTGTGACGTTAACGAGGGCGGCGCATCGCGAATTGCTTAATACGTTGCATTGTGTGTGATGAACTGACGAGGTATACCTACAGGTATACTTGTAGTTAGGTTTACGACTATGTGGTTGAGAGTTTTAAATGTCTTTATTCGGATTTAACCTTTTACTACGTTTAGACATCAATCAAATTGTTTTTTTTTTGTTCTTGTACGCAACAGTTAGCGTTTTTATTTAATTTAATTGGGAAAACAAACAATTAGGTAGACATTGCAATTTTACATAAAATTATACAATTCAATAAATTAGATAAATGCAGAACCAACAGCATTTTCCACATAATATGAAAGTGTGATTAAAATAATACACATAATGTGAAACGAAAATTGAGTACAACAAAAAAAAAAAAAAATTGATTTCTGATATCTCTTTTAGGCGTGTGTGGTACACTTCGCGCTGTTGATGACTCGGGCTTGTACACACACACCGTAAGCGCAGGCTTGCGGACGGCGGGCAATGGGTAGCTCGCTGTCCGTCCGTCCGGTGACAGTACGGACCAAGCCCAAGTCGTCGACGGCGCGCACTGTTGCCGCCCGCCTCAAGGAGTTGTCAGCAAACTGTAGGGGCCCAGCAGGGTCGAAGCCTACTAGGGCCTTGGGTTAGGCGAAAGTGAACCTCGGGGCCCTGGAACAAAGACAAAGGAAGGTACAGGGTAGGTTTATAGTCATTAAGAGTCTAACACTATCTCTCGCCCCGCCCAAGGGTGGAATTTGTCATTGGATGATTTTACCAAACATAAAAAAAAACATGCAGTGACCGGAAATCACCCTACGACTCTAGACACCTGAAGCGACTCCAGTTCCAGTGTTTCCTCACGGCTGCGGCCACCTCTTTGGCTCGCATTACGGCTTCGCAGAAGGAGGTAACCGCTTTTCATTCCATCTCGCTCCGGGCAAAGCATCTTTTACCATACGGTGAGACACTGGTCAAACATAAGAAAATAATAAAAAAATTAAACTGTTTCCACATAGCGTGGAAGCAAGAATCTAAAGCAAAAAGAAAAATAGGTAGCTACCTGATCTTTAGACCCAGGTATACTCAACTGATATAAATTCTCCCATAAAGATGCAGAACCGTCAGCAGTCGAGTATACCCGTCACAGATCATTACAGATGGGAACCACCTCCGTCTGCCTAACTCGATATTTATTTATAGTCAGCCCACAGCAGCATAATGACGTTTCTATTTATTTTGCTATCTCTTCGCCCACATCAGTTTATTGTCAACCTAAGTGACTGGAGTTAATGCGAATTGACAGTGAGTTAAAGATGGTGAATCGAAGAGTGGGGCTGATTTTGTTAGGTAGGTATAGGGTAAACCAATTTTAAAACTAAGACATGCATTTATAATTACATAAACTATAAAAAAACATTTTGATTCAGATGATGCCAAAAAGTTATGTTATTTAATAGCAACCCTTCATCTGTGACTACCATCTTTATTATAAAGTTATAATATACATAATATCCTACTTCATTTTAGTTTAGGTAATTATAAATGATGAAATGATGTAATATTAAAAGGTACGAAGGGATATCTGGACAGATATTTTAATGGTTGAGCAGAGTGGGGTTGAGGCACGCGTCATGCTCGTGAACGGGCGCCGTCAGTTAAGACTGGTCATCTCTTTGCTGCCAGTGGCTTAATTGAATTTCTATTTTTAATTAGTTTTTTTTTTCTCATTAGTATTCTACATGGTGCTCACATAATTGTAGCGACAAGAAAAATGTAATCAAGATTATTGTAACACTTAAAATGATTTTAAAAGAGTGTCCATGGAGTTTCTTGCACGTTCTTCTCCATAGAGATCTACGCTTTGGAACGTGCAATTTAGCTTCATTTTTTTTTGACTGACTGACATTGTAACTGTTCAAAAGTGCCTGTAAATGGTCTATTTGAAATAAAAGAGGTTGTTTTTTTTTATAAAAACTTCAAAATCAATTAAAAATTAAAAGTTTAACTTGCTTTGTAAAGTTTACATCGCCGTCATACTTATTATGCTATCGGCACAAATAAGCACCAAATTAAGTATGCGTTTTAGTTCTGAAAGTCGTTTCGTCACCGACTGGGGTCATGCATGTCTGGTTTACCATGACCATAGTAATTAGTCTATTTTGAGCAGCCTTATAAAAAAGGACTTATATATCAAATAAACTATTTTTTCTTTATTTTCAGTGAAGCGATTGTCTTTTCTTATTGCTAAATGGAATGGTGGATTAATGGCAAAGTTTGTACCATGAAATATTTTTTATTCCTTAAAAATATAAAATAATTTTTCAAAATATTGGTTCAAAGTATTTTTTGTTTTACTTTTTTAATTTATGAATACATTATGAAGGGCCGAGGTTCACGCAAAATAATATATTTTCCGAGGCCTTTACTGGATAAAGTTTTACTCAAATTATGTTTTCATTTCAATAGGAACCTAAATAATATATACAAGATATCTGTGTTTCAAAAATATCTAGAGAAATATGTGTAATAACGTCATAATGACGTAAGAGCGTTTGTGAGGAAAGATGTCTCGGGTTGGCTGCTCATAATAATACTTGGTAGAATTAATGGGCTATAAATCTAAAAACAATATTTTTTATAATATTATTTATTAATATGAATAATATTTTATTTTACAGTAGTTTTATAATATCATTCCACATACCGAAATAACCAACATCATTACTTTTCAATAATAGATTGGAAGACTAAATTAAAATCTCCATTGACCATGAATACTATGATCAAATAATGAAACTTAACCAGAAATGGATACATATTTTGACTGCAAATGAGATGCCTATAAAAGGAGATCAAGATGAAATAATTAAATGAGTTGCTCTTACAAGGCTTGATTATTTATAAATTTTATTTTATGACAATAAAGTACGTAAAATATGTAATAAACTTGTCTACTTACTCTCTATTTATAATATATGATAAATTGCTCGATGGTAAATTTCTCGATACTATATTCAGTAAAATTATTCTGAACAAAGCTTGGAATGTTTATTTAAATATGTTACTTCAAAAATTACTTTAGTGTTTCGAAGAGAATCAAATAAATTGTATAAATAAAACCTCATTTGAGTTCATTTTCTATAAGTGATCCAGAATAAATTGGTTAAATATACAATCATAACAGCTCTTCTAACTAAAGACGATCGAGTCGAAAAACTCCTCTGCATCGCCGTCGACTAATAATATTATCGCGGACAGCGAGCTACCTATAGCTCGCTGTTCGACCGTCCGGTAACACGAAAAAAAAAATTAGTAAAAATAGTCAATATATTGGCTACATCGAAATAATGGGTAATTCTAATGTAAAATATAGACAACACATAATCCCTCCTTTGGCTTTGCCGTATTCGGGTAAAAAAAGGAAATATTCTCACCATGCAAACAAATCAAAACTAGACCATGACCAAATACAGACATAAATTAGGCCAAAATAGACGGACAGACAAGCAATCCATCTTCTACTAATCACCGTGAAAAAACCAAATTATAATATAGCTTCTTAGTAATGGCAGATGGAGTGTTTCCAAACATAAGCTGGGGTAATCCGCGCTGTAATATCCCTGGGTGGAGACGAAGAATCGGCAAAAACATTTTGTCAATATACGGTGATGTGCAGAAGGTTTAGTAATGTCAGTCTTTGAAATTTAAGGGACAGTTTCGACTTTTAAACGTGTCAAACATTCATTTGTTTTACTGGTTGCAACCTATTTTCTATTCTGTAATAGTCCTATGTGCATTTAACCAAACCAAAGTCAAAGTCATATGTATTTATTTATTCGGTTGGCCTTGTGGTCTAGTTGGTATGGTGGCCCTGACTGCTATGCCGGAAGTCGTGGATTCGATTCCCAGCCAAGATAAATGTTTGTGTGATGAGCACAATCATTTGTTCTGTATCTGGATGTAATTTATCTATAACTAGCTTTTGCCCGCGGCTTCGCTCCCGCTCTACCCTACTCTACCGTATACCAATAAATGAGCAGGTTCTGGTTTTTTTTGTTATTATGTAACGGCACAAAAATTATCCTATGTCCGTCTCCTGGTTCTAAGCTACCTTCTCACCAATTTTCTGCCAAATCGGTTTAGCCGTTCTTGAGTTATAAATAGTGTAACTAACATGACTTTCTTGTATATAATTATATAGATGTGCATGTATTTAGAAATATATAAGTATTTTTATAACTTATCTAGTACTCACGTACCACAAGCTCTGCTTAGTTTGAGACCAGATGGCGTTGTGGTTTTAGGTATACAAATACTGCTTATCTACCAAATGGTTTTAGACTGTGTTAGTAGTTTTTACTATTTTAAAGCGTTTGACAACATCACACACAGCCATTTTTGATTATTTAAGCAGGCAACAAATAAATCCCACTCAATTAACCTATTACGGATAATTTATAAAAATAGCAATCAAATTAAAAACCACAGAGGGTGGGACAGAATAAGCTAACAAAACAAAAAGAACGTAAATAGAGAGATACGTACCTAATAATATTTTAATATAATATCATTAGAAAAGAAAGAAAAAGAGTTAGACGTCCAATGCTGGACAAATGAGTGATACGTTAATAACATACAAGCACTTACCAAAAGATAACAGTCTTTCTAAAGACATATCATCGGTGACACCATCACTATTACAACAGATGCAGTAGCGATATTGTCCCAACACTAATCCTTAAACGACAACTTTTAAATCCACAGTTAACCTACTGCAGTTAACTGTCAGCTGTCGTTAATCTCAGATTGAAACGTTAGCGGTAATGCTTTGATTGTTGCGCCCGCGCCGCCAGATCTCTGTCAGTTGTTATGATTGGTAGCAGTTTTTTGCTCGCCTTTGCATTGGTGGACAAGGCATAAGAGTTCATGGAGGTGTAAAATTTGACTCCAGTTGTGTCATAATTCTCCTGATCCCATAATTTTGGTGTCTTCAAAGTTAGAGTGACTCGAATTTGTCATCAGGTGGGATCGCAGTCAAGCATTGGTTTATGTCACTCAAAAATACTTTATTTGAAGACGACTCCATATTTGTATTCACCAACTTTACCAACACTTTATTATACCAGCTCATTTTTCTTTTAAGGTCCAATTACTGGTAAATGATATTTATTTGCATATAGCCCGCTCTAAGGCGGAGCTGACGGTGTCGCACTCTTAAATCCATCCACTCCTATATTTCTTTCCTACCTTGCAATTAGAAAGAAAGAAAATCGTTTATTAGGACCACCATAGGGTTTTTTTTATGGTAGGTATAATCATCTAATGACAAATCACGCCCTTGGGCGGAGCGGGAAGTAGTGTCAGACTCTTACTGACTAAAAACCTACCCTGTTCCTTCGTTGCCTATCGTGCCGGGGCCGGGTATTCCTTTCGGAAGCTGACCCATGACCCAAGCAGGCTTCGACCCTGCCTGCCTGCAGCTAGCAGGCTGGGCCTCTAAGATATGCTGACAGCTCCTTGAGGCGCGCGGGAACAGTACGCGCCGTCGACGACTTGGGCTCGGTCCGGTCGGTTACCGGACGATCGGATAGCGTGCTACCCATTGCACGCCGTCCGCTAGCCCGCGCCTACGGTGGCCGGAATTCGGGATCGGAATCCCAGCGGTGGCTGGGACGAGCGCCCCGTTGCCTCTGCCTGATGTGGTCGGCCTCCTCCTTTGCTAGCATTACTGCTTCGCAGGAAGAGGCGACCGCCAGGACCACCATAGGGTTTCATTTCGAGACCTTAGGGTGGTGGAGAAACATAACATGACAGGCACATTAAAAGTTTTCCCCCCGCTATGTTCTCATGACTTAACCCAACCACAATTCAAGTCGCATTTTAATATCCCGACTGGTTATTGGTTATACGCTAATATGGTCCGCCATTTCAAGGCGCTAATTACTTGCTATAAGTATAAAACATTGATACATATTATAAAGTAGTAATAGGAAATTTTAAACAAGTTTAATGTTCATAAGAATGATTTGTAACGAGTTGGTTGATGATTTTGTTATGCCAGTGCTTAGGATTAAGGGTAATGTTCATTAGTGCTTGCTTTGTTAATTGAAGCGTAGATTGAGCTTAATCTTGACAGAATTTTTAAGGTGGGAAATCTTCTAATGACTTCTTTCAGTCTAGGGCGGAGCGAGAGGGTCTGACATTTACTACCTAAAATTACACCTAGGTTCCTTCTTTGCCGAGCGTTCCAGGATTTCTAGAGTAGAGTAGTAAGACTTTTATTGACTAAAACCACACCACTTCCTTCTTTGCCTAGCGACCCTTTCATAAGTCAACCCATGGACCCCGTAGGCTTCGGCCTCGACTCCCATGATATGGGTATCAATTTAAAAGGGTTTTTGAGAAGAACAGGAAAGTACAATAAATACAATATGGCCGATAATTTATTAAAAGTTTGTGTTTTAATAATCATATTTTTTTAATATCATTTTTTTATAAGTTTGGTAGCTTAAATCTCCTGCCCGCCTAGCCAAGTTATAATCTTTTCGTTTAGCGCGAACGCTTGGAGTTGGCCACGGCCCCAATTCCTTTATTCTGACGTCATCAGAACGCTCAGTTTCGTGGTCAAGAAGATGTCAGAACAAAAGGAATTGGGGGCGTGGCCAACTCCAAGCGTTCACGCTAAACGAAACGATTGTAACTTGGCTAGGGGGCCAGGCCGTGTATCACCATCCTACCAACACTGTATCTTCCGGTACATGGTCGACACTACACAACCTTCAGGCCCCATTGACCATCTATTCTGCGAATAATATACTCTGCCCACTGCCACTTAAGGTCAGGTTCTACTCATTGTGACCTCTTTAAACCTCTGAAAATCCATAAATATAGAAGATAACCATGAAAATTTACTTGATTTAAATTGACTATATGACCAAGCGCTTGGCAAAAATACTAACATGATATAAATTAGTTGACTCGAAAAAAAAATCGTGAATCTGAACCTAATTTACGATTTCAAATGTGTTTATCTACGAGATTACGTTACGGAAATATTTGAAAGTTACAAAAAAAAGTTTGTTATTTAAAAGCGCTTCGCAAAAACAAAAATCTTGAATAGTTATTGTTCTTTTTATATAAAAATAAAACCGCTGTTTTCGGGCCGCGAAGTCGACATAGTCCCGAGCGGAGTTCATACAAAATACTCAGTGACAACTACCGGCCCTTAAGGTCGGACATAGCGCTTGGGGCTATGGTGGTTATGGTGGTGCCATAATTTTCATTACAGCAACACTCCTTATTTAGATAGACTAAGCGCGCACCGTTAATAAGCACACCAATTAACTCGTCATTACCACGTCTCACTGATTGACGGCGATATATTCTAGTAAACGAGACTTGTTTCATGTAACTACGATATTTGGTCGTTTATCAGATTATACGCATTTAGGTTATGCTGTAAAGATTTATTTGGCGGTCATAGTTAGATTAATTATCTAAATAATTTATTGTATCTACACAAAAAATTAACACTTACTAATACAGTGATTTGACAATTCATGTACAAAGGCTACCTTAAGAGGTGCCTTCCCTATCCGTCTATCGTCAAAGTGAGCATGGTTTAAAAGCGCAAAAAGTTTTCAACGCAATAATTGATAAAGAGGCAACGGGAAAAAATAGAGACAACGCCTGAATGCGCTGTTGGCATTCAGTATTTCCGTTACTTATTACTAAAAAAGGGACCAAATAAATTTGTTTATAGAAATCTTGCACGATGCCGATATTAAGGCATTCAATTAACAAACGTTTTCCAAAAAACTTTTAAGGTATTTAAAAAAACACGTATTTCTTGGATGGTGGGTCGCCGGGTGGCCGGAATTACGGAATGCCAACAGAGAGTTCAAACATTAATTCTTTTTTCGCGTGGTCCCTTTGTTAAATGTTGCGTTGGATGAAATAGCAAGCTTTTAAACCATGCTCTTTTTGATGGTAGAAAAAAGGGTCCTCTTAAGGCCAGGTTTTACTCATTTTGATTTTTTTTAAACCTCCGTAAATCCACAAATATGGAAGAGAACACCATGAAAATTTATTTGATTAAAATTGACTATATGATCAAGCACTTGGCAAAAATGAAAACATGATATAAATTAGATGGCTCGACAAAAAAATATCCCGAATATGACCCTCATTTACGATATCAAACGTATTTATCTACGAGATTACGTTACGGAAATATTTGAAAGACACAAAAAAAAAACTTGTTATTAAAAAGCGCTTTGCAAAAACAAACATCTTGAATAGTTATTGTTTTTTTTTTATATATATATGACGGCTCGTTCAGGATGGTTCGAGCTCTGGTCATCTACCAGGTGGGCCTACGTGGGTATCGTGCAATGAATAAAAACGGTTAGGAACTGAATACGTTTACTTCTCAATACATTTCGGTACAGTGCACTGTTATTAGGTAGGTACAAACAACAAAACGGACAGTTTCAGAACGTCTTGACTCTGCGACGGCCTGGCTGAGAGTGTCCGCTGTACTCGGCGGATTCTCCCTCTCCAAGCTCGTAGCCAAAGCGGAAACGACTGACTCTGTCTAGGCGCGCCATCTCTATTTCTTCTAGTCGCCACTAGATGGCGTGCCTTGTTTTGTTGTCAACAAATCAACGCCGGATCCGGCACGGCCATCCTGCGAGACACACGTCCCCGTGTGTTAGTCATCATCACCACCTCAGCTGGAAGGTGTCCACTGACGAGAAGTTCCAATAAGACGTCCCGTCTCCGTGTGTTACTCTGAAACAAAATACATCTCGCAGTATCATATAGCTCGGTCACTCCTGACAAAAACTAGGAACCACTCTCGCATCGTGAGTCGCTCGATCTCGCTGATCTCGCATCCCAAGCACGCAAACTCACACACATAAAACCATCAATTCACATTTTGACCATGAGTGACCATCTACAGGTCACACAAACGTCTACTCCGTGCGGGAATCGAACCCGTAACACGCAGTCAATCGTTCAATGTTAGAACGATTCACACTTTACTCAATAAACCAAAATAAAAAGAAATCGGGTAGTAGAAATTGTCATCCAGTCATGTACCAACATTCATTGTTCTCATCATAAAGTCTTAGGAGCCCCCACAAGTAAACCACTCTAACGCCACGGCACTCATTGCCGAACACCAATCACAATTGCTCTCTCACATGTGCATCCACCACCGGCCAACGCCGTGGATCACATTGTGTATAACTCACTATGACTTCCGTCAGAGCTAAACGCGCACGTACTAGCTACTAGAACCATCTTGTTGACCACGTCAACTACTCACAACGGTCACTACAGACCATGACTTTCATCAGAGCTAAGCATAGCTACTGGAACCATCAACTTTACTACGCTCGACAGAGAAACTTACTCGCGTGCTCCATACAACTTAGGCTCGCTCATCACCACTGTGATCACTATGTACTTCGACTGGTACATGACTTTCTGGCATCTTTCTTAACATATCGTGGTAGGTACCTTTACAATACACACAACCAATCAAACTAATCCAAAACCATAATCATTTAGCTTTACGTGTGATTTCTCGCTACTCATAGCCCAGTAACCTCTAGTTACTCAACCATAACTGCGCATCCCTCCAGGATCGCCAAGTCACTGATTTAATCGCAATACTGCGTACTCACAGACTAATGTGACCACTGGATATTGATTTCTATTAAGCTACGGCTATAAATCAAATCTCCTACAGTTTAATCATCGTGTGAACTTAATTATCTCATTATGTCGACTACTTTACTGTACCCCAATTTTATCAGTTATGCGCTGATTTTCTTCCTGTCTTTATTACTTCAAACGAATCTTTAAATGGATCTAACTTAGTTTAATTGCTCTCTTCGTCTCTAATCTAAACAAAGGCCCTTACTGAAAATGCATCTACTTCTACCTTCGTCAAATCAAACCTACCCTTTTATTCAAATACTACACTTTTTAAATTGCGTAACGCAAAATCTCTCACGATATTTAAATACACCTAGGGGTCTACATCATGTTTCGTCATCAACGGTAGAGAACGCGCGACTAAAATCGATAAGAAATGATTTCGTGACAAGAAGTCGCATGTGGCACTATTACAGGGCATCATCCGCTTTGGATTCAGCCATATCCCATGATCTCACCCGCCTTGGATCTAGTCTCCTTACTTGGCATCACCAGTCAAAAATCTAGTCACACACAGTGAAATCACACGTATAGGATCTAGCCACATCCAGTGGCATCACCTGCTAGGATCTAGCCGCACCCAGTGGCATCACCTCACCTTGGATCTAGCCTCGTAACCTGACATCACCCGCTTAGGATCCAACCATACCGAATGGCATCATCCACCACGGATCAAGCCTCGCAACTTAAATTTCATTATCAATAACAAAGTTCCACTTTTTTAAATGTAACGTTAATCCGGCTTTAGTCGACGTTCTCAAAACTACTTCAAGTCTCCCGACGCGATCGCGAACTCAACAGTTTCCAAAATAATCAAAATATCGACAACTCAAACTATGAAGTAGGTATTTACCGATCAGCTTAGGACAATAACAATTGTCCGTTAGAAAACTCAGATCGGCTTTCTAAACTTCAAATGTTTGTACTGGCCGTCCGCCGTCTTATGCAATACTGAAAGCCTGATACATAAACTAATTTTGTAAAATAAGGCGCACTATGTAAACGAGTTACTTTGTCTCAGATCATTGGTAACGAATACCGGTTATGCACGATTTTATTTAGTTTACAGCAATCTTACTAATAAACACCGAATTACTTGATCGAATAATTTGCACACAATAATTCATTAACCATTTACGCATTATTTTTAATTTGTCTACCCCCTCACGCATTACTTTTAATTATTTTGCGCTAAACCACTATTGTCTTTATACAGTCAAAGACGAGTCAATTAAACGAATAAGTTCACTTTTTGTTACACGCGTTTAACGCCTACCGGTTATAAAACAATCCAAAGAACCGACGATTCAACATCGAAACAACAGCAGATTTATGTCCTACGACACGTAGAAGTCAATAAAGTCACGGACTATCACGTTTGTTTTTAACGGAAAGAGCTGGACTAGCAAACACCACATTACTTGGTCAAATAATAATTACACACAAATAATTGGCCTACCCGCTCACTCATTATTTTTTTTTCTTCTACGAGCATCTGAGGGTTGTTTTGATTATAATTGTTAACGTCGTAAACTAAGCAATTTTAAAATGTATCGCGGTCACACTACTGGAACTAAACCCTTGCGACAATTTTTCACGGCCTAAGATAATATCATCTCGCAAATGAATGTTGGGCAAAACGCAATAAAATCTCGATTAAGCTATTATCAATTTTAACTACAAAATTAATTAACTGTACCAAGTACCTACACTAGACTGTCATACGTTATCTAAACCTGTCAATATTGCCATCCTTTGTATTACGTCTACCCCTAAATTTATATGACAGAGGGTGTCATCTTTAACGAAAGAGCACTCAGCTCCAGAACAAAATGGAATGTGAATACCTGACCTTTTTCTGATGAAGGATCGACGACCCATACACCCGTTGCTCGCTGCGTAATGCCTTGGCGCCACTGTTGCTACCGCGCCTCTTCCATCAGGGCTCCGGATCTCCACCCAGACATCTCCATGTGACCTTGCTTTCCAGGGCCAATCCAGGCCAATCTTGCTGCCTCGTTGCCGGAGGTCTTGAAGTATGAATATTCTTGTTTTCAGCCTGCCTACGTCTAAATTTTCCATAGTGATTTTTGATCTGCTACTTCTCTCCGGGTCGAATTTGGGTAGATTCACAATCTGGGTAAAACGTTGTAGTTTGCTCTCTGGGGGTACAACGTTACCATGGTCCAACATTTGTTGCTCAGGATTAGGGAAAAACCCCAGAAAAAACCTAATCAGACCATTCAAGTCCATGCTTCGATCCGGGTCTTCATTTTCGATTTCGAATAATAACCGCCAATTTTCTTCAGTGTTTCGTAACTGTTGCTCACACATCTTATCAATTCAATTGCACGATTTTATCCCAGTTCTGATGACGGCTCGTTCAGGATGGTTCGAGCTCTGGTCATCTACCAGGTGGGCCTACGTGGGTATCGTGCAATGAATAAAAACGGTTAGGAACTGAATACGTTTACTTCTCAATACATTTCGGTACAGTGCACTGTTATTAGGTAGGTACAAACAACAAAACGGACAGTTTCAGAACGTCTTGACTCTGCGACGGCCTGGCTGAGAGTGTCCGCTGTACTCGGCGGATTCTCCCTCTCCAAGCTCGTAGCCAAAGCGGAAACGACTGACTCTGTCTAGGCGCGCCATCTCTATTTCTTCTAGTCGCCACTAGATGGCGTGCCTTGTTTTGTTGTCAACAAATCAACGCCGGATCCGGCATATATTTAAAAATAAAACCACTGGGGCCGCGAAGTCGTCATAGTCCCGAGCGAAGTTCATACTAAAAAAAACATTGACTAGAACCGGCGCTTAAGCCGTGTCACAAGTGCTTACTCTTCTTGAACCCCCGAAAATTCGCCACGTACACGTAGCCAGCGATACGCGACACTCAAATCGACGATT
Organism: Leucania comma; assembly: GCA_958295575.1. Classification (NCBI taxonomy): domain Eukaryota; kingdom Metazoa; phylum Arthropoda; class Insecta; order Lepidoptera; family Noctuidae; genus Leucania; species Leucania comma. Next base: position 4,058,855 of record OY282484.1, read on the forward strand.
GCACAACGGACCTGAAATAGCCCGGGCGCAATAGCACGGCCCACTTAATGGCAGTTTGTTTAAATTCCAATGCTTATTCATACATGTTATTCGTTAATTTGTTATACAGTGTTCGATTACAGGCTGGTTATTAATATTGAGTGTGTGTTTCCTGGTTTAGTGTTGTAGTTTTAATGTGAAAGTTGGTATATTGGTGCCAAAATAGAGCCAATATTCCAACTTTCATGTTGGCGGTTTTTTTTTGGGCGGTTCGAATTTATCTAATAACTTCTACCGCTCTATGGTAGAGCGGAAGAGCGTGTCAAACTTTTATTGGCTAAAACCACACCTATGTTTTTTGAGTTCCCCTTTGCGGTCTAGGACCACCAGGGTTTCTTTTCCAGTATGGCCAGTACGGTTTGCTGCCATCTCAAAAGATGTGACGCCCGGTGTCAAGTGTGCGGTAGAAAGTAGCTATAGTACGCGGCAAATAAGTTAAACCAGAATGGTTGGTCATTGTTATGGTCACGCGCAGTCTCCAGCTTCGATTGAGACCTGAAAATCTGTTACTTCGCATTGAGGATAGACGGCCATTTTAGTTCAACTTATATATATGCCGTTGCGTGATTGTTCGAAAGAGACACTGAGGCAACTGAAGAAACACGGAAGGGAGGAAAAACTCCTTTATATCAAACTAAATAAATTCTATTTCTCACTGCATTTAATGTATTCCTTCATTTCATCGTAGACTTTATTTTTAATTATTATTGACAGCCAGTATCAAGATTAATAAAAAATAAATTCTACGTCGTTGGACCGCTATCTCACCCCAGCGATAAGCGATAGCATGGTTGTAGGGAATCTAATAAATAAAATTAATTTAATTACAGTTACATCCTTCGCAATGTCTAATGTAATTACTTATTCCCTCGCATTGAGTTTAGCACACGACTTGTCTATAATGACTAAAGATGTGTCGTAATGTCTACAAAAAGGGCGGGAATATCCTCGTTTATCAGGATGGTTCGGTGTCAATCAATCGGTGCAATTAAGAGAGTTGTCCCGTTCGATTCCCGACTCATTTCCTTATGCGAATACAGGAATACACGCGATTGAACTTTTTTTGTTTTATTTTTAAAGATCTTTTCCAAGACAGGTTTACACTCTTAGTTGTTCTATTTTTTTAATTGTTTCTTTTATTATCATTATTTTTATCATTATCCTCATCATTTTAGCCCAAAGAAGTCTTCTGTTGGACATAGGCCTCCTCCAAATATCGCCACAATGAACGGTCCTGTGCGTCTTGCATCCATCGGATTTCCGACGCTGCGTCTTCCGGTACACGGCCGCCATTCCAGAACCTTTCGGCCCCAACTGTCATCTGTTCAGCGAGCAATGTGCCCTGCCCATTGCCACTTTAGTTTGGCTATTGTTCGTGCTATGTCGGCAACCTTAGTTCTCCTGCGTATATCTTCATTCCTGATTTGATCACGCAAGGAAACTCCGCGCATAGCCCTTTCCATTGCCCTTTGGGTGACTTTAAGCCTTCTGATGAGGCCCATTGTGAGCGACCACGTTTCAGAGCCATATGTCATCACTGGCAACACGCACTGATGCGTATAGAATTTCGTGTTGAGACACTGTGGTATGTATTATTATTTGGATTCTTTCAATTCATGGAATGGTTTGTTTCAAAATCGAAAATTTTAGTCGATTTTCGGACATGACTTTATGGAAGTAACTTTTTATTTATAGTTTGAAGAGGTGTTTTTTACTTCTTATGTTTTTAAAACAAACGTAGCCAAATTTATTTAGAAAGATGGATACATATTTGTGAGGTATTTAGAAATCTTCAGTCTCAGGATAACGAACTATCTTACTAATCACTTAGGAATTTAGGGAAGTGCAATCTCAAATTGCCGTTCACAATCTTACTACAGCATTATCTTACGAAGCGACCTTAGACCAATTATAAATGTAAATATCCAATATAAAATATTAACATCATGATGATATTTATTTATTTATTACATACATAATATCATTAGTCTAATGAATCAACGAGGCGTGTTTCCAACACGTGCGGTATACTTTGCATAGCCGGCGCCAACTAGTTGCAGTTTAAGGAAATTATTATGTTATGTTCTAGGCAAATTGCTATAGTACTTGGTAATTACCCCCATCGATCATATTGGCTGGTGTCAGTGACTACATCTAATTGTTATGCTGTAAGCTTCCGTATGTTAAGCGATATTGTTAAGTTGGAGACGTTAAGTGGTACATAATCTAGAATTATGACAAGATTTATGTCACTGTGGTTATGGTAAACTAAGCTGTTTTTCTGATTAAGGGCCGGTTGTAGTCTCCGCTCGGGATTATGTCGACTTCGCGGCCACAAGACAGCGGTTTAATTAAAAAAAAAAAAATACAATAGCTATTCAAAATTTTTGTTTTTACCAATAGCTATTGTAAATTAGGATCAGATCCGCTATTTTTTTTTTATGGAGTCAACTAATTTATATCATGTTTTCTTTTTTACCAAGCGCTTGGTCATATAGTGAATTTTAATAAAATAATTTTTTATGTTGTTCGCTTTTATATTTGAGGATTTCCAGAGGTTTAAAAAAGTTCAAAATGAGTAGAACCTGGCCTTAACAACGTTGCTGTATCCAAGATAGCTGGATCGTATCTCCAGGACTCTGTTTCTTTTCCTCAGCAGTTTTCTAATGGTGGCCTAACAAAAGTTGAGGCCCAGTAGTAACGGGCCCGTTGTATGTCAAAGCATTTTATTTCAAATAAACTATTTACAGTCACTTTTGAAATGTCAAAAGTCATTCAGAAAAATGGTGCTAATTGCACATGCCAAAAAATAGCATAGCGATCTATTTGAAGAAGAATGAGCAAGAAACTCCATGGAAAGTTCACAATTTCGCGAGACAGATTATAATCTAACGGTATTTACAATTTAACGGTGACGTATATAAACTGTCGCCTTTATGATATTACTAGCTGTTGCTAGCGGCTTCGCCGATTTAATAGAAAATTTACCCAAGGAAACAAACTCTCTGGACTAACACTCTCTTACAAAACATATCCTATGTGCTGTACCAGGACATGGGCTATCCGTGTACCACGTTTCATCAAAATCACACACACAAATTTTCAGCTTTTTAAAATTAGTGTGATGAATAGTAGTGTGTACCTCGCCGTATGAGAAGTTTATTCCCTTCAGTACCTCGTGTACCCCAGCCTTTATAACATTTCAACAAACAAACCACAATAAATCGCTAGCAAAGTCTTTAAATTGTCATAAAGAACGAGAAATTGTTCAAATATGCATTGCAAATGAATCGACATCCGATACAGCTTTTCAAACGAGCCTACATTGTTTATACTAAGAACAATCGACTATTTTATCGATAAGATTTATCGATGTTTTGAAAGATTGTGATTATTAAACTATTTGTTACATAGGATTGGAATAATGAAGTTATTAATTTTTTAATTTTTGTAAGCAAGAACTGATTTTAGATTTATCTCTATTGATTCATCATCATCATCAACAGCCTTTTAATATTCCCACTGCTGGGACATCGGCCTCCTCCCTAAGAGAGGGAATGGGCCGTAATCCACCACGCGGGCCCAGTGCGGGTTGGTGAATATCACATGTCTTCGAATTTTTGGTTCTAGGACATGCCGGTTTCCTCACGATGGTTTTCCTTCACCATTTTGAGAACAGTGATGATGAAATAAGTTACACAAAATAATGCACCTGGCCGGGTTTGAACCCGCGACCTACAATTCGTAATTCGGGGCCGCTACCACTTGGCCACCACTGCTCTCTTAATTGATTATTATGTTTTCCATTTCAAGTGGTATGCAATATTAGTTTTAGTATATCCGAAACACTAAAAAATCTGCGTAGGTACTTGGCTAATATCCGCCGAGATTAGCTACCGTGACCAAAAGTCGGTCGAAAGGATTATTATTATCAAAACCAAACAATAGATTCAGAGAGATCGATCAATCTCATTTAAAAAACAAAATTCAAACTTACTTCCTCAAAACATCTAGAAAAGAAACTAGATTTTTTTTATCACTTTACTAATTTTTCTAGACAAGTAAACATGAAATCCAGGTCGCCTGCTTGTTTTTAGGGATCCGCACTAAAATCGGCAAAAACAGAAACCTTATAGGATCCCTTTGTTGTCCGTCTATCAAGATCCTTTTTCTCAAGAACGCGTGAAGTTATGAAGTTATATTTAATATAAAATTCTCAAGTCCGGACCCAAGTCGTTGACGGCGCGTATTATTGCACGCGCGCCTCACGGAGTTGTCAGCAAACCGTAGGGGCCCAGCAGGGTCGAAGCCAAAGATCGTTTTCTGAAAGGAAAGATCGGCCCAGGTATGAAAGGCAAAAGAACTAACAGGAGAGGGTTTTTAGTCCGTGAAAGTTCGACACTATATCTCCCGTCTTGGGCGAGACGGGAGATAGAGTCGAACTTTTACTGATTGATGATTTTCCACCCGAAAAAAAAATTTGCTCTTCAAGCAGCAGTAAAAAAATGAAACTTCTAAGTCAACGCCATCTCCGTTTAGTCCCATATTTTGAGACTTGATAGGAAATCAAAAAGTATAGCGTAATTTTCGTTGACCTAAAATCCTGAAATTTGTTATTAAGCAAGGTCTTATAGCAAAAATAAAGTCTGAAAACTGTAAATTTATTGTGACGTTGCAAAAAAATATCGTTTTTGCGATTCGGAAAAATCTTCGGGACTCGATTCGGGAATTCAACAGACTATTTACAAATTTAAATAATACGGAACCCTCACGCTTCGTTTATTTTTGTACCAGGATCCCATAACACGTAGGCTATAGATCATCTAAGACACATCTAGTTTGTTGACGGACAGATAGACAGACGGTTGACATGCGCTCTACTTATTGATATAGATAAAGTAGCTAGATAGTGCTGGTGTTGTATACATATGAGTTTATGACTTTGCTCGTACCTATTAGTATTGTAATATGGCAATATCAAAATATCATTATTTTTTTTGAGCATTCGCATAGTTAACTGCGAGCTGCTGGCGAGTCGGACACAATATAAGATGACTGGTAATTAGTGAACAATACTTAAACACGTGATTGTAGTCAAGATAATAAACAGCTTTTACTATAGAACCAAACCTGAAATCGTGAAAAAAATCTGTTGGTCACTACATTTATGTTCGCTTAACTGGTCAAAATGTACTGAACTTTGTTATTTTTTTTCGCGATTTCAGGTTTTGGTCGCATAGTAAAAGTTGTTTGTTATGATGACTACAATCACGTGTTTAAGTATCGTTCAATAATTACCAGTCACCCTATATATTTGGACACGCACTCTTTACAGTACTTATACAGTCAGATAAAAAGTTAAAAGAAAGGTGTAAAAAAGTGTTGCCAAAACCTGTTTTAGGCAACTTCGGGTCACGGTTATATTAAATTTTAAAACTTTTTAATCAGACTGTACTAAACAGCTCCAATTTTGGTGGTGTTTGACTCGTGTGTGAAAAAATGTTAAAAATAAAATATGTATGTAGATGACTAGAGCTACGGGGTATTTCTAAAAGGAAACCCGTGGTTTTAAAACGCAAAAGGCAACTGAAGGACACCGGTGTCACCTAAGTCAGTAAATATTTGACTCGCCTTCCGGCTTCACCCTAGACTGGGAGAAACCATTGAATGATTTCAGACCTCAAAAATAAAGATACGACAGTACGACCACGCGACAAAGTGACAACGCGATAATGCGACAATGCTATTAGAAACTTAGTTAGCTTATTATTATTATATCAAATTAAACAACGAATAAAACGGTATTTAAATATTTTATCTTCATGCTGAAATTATTGTACCTCAATCTCAATCATTATATTAAATTAAAATAATTAAAATTAATTGTTCATTGTTTTGTTACAGGTAAGTATGGAATCTAAAGGCCGTATGTTTTGAGCTTCGTAAGTACAGCTATTACTTTATCAGCAGATCATCAATGACCACATCAAATGTGTAATAATGTCTTCAAATTAGTAGCAAAAAGCCGCGCGACTGCCGCACTACAGCCGAGCGTTGCGGCTGTGTGTATTTATTTATATGAAACTAGCGTCCCGCCCCAGCTTCGCACGGGTGCTATGGTGATATTAAATATATTATGCATGTATAATACATATAAACCTTCTTCTTGAATCACTCTATCTATTAAAAAAAACGTATCAAAATCCGTTGCGTAGTTTTAAAGATCTAAGCATACACAGGGACAGGCAGCGGGAAGCGACTTTGTTTTATTCTATGTAGTGATAACAAAGCAGCTCGATCCCAGGAGACTAGATCCCAGAAGCCTTGACCTCAAGCCAGAACTACAACCCTCACAATGTCTGGTTTCACATTAAATGGGTAAGGGGTTTTTTCCCAGAAGAATAGTTTTTAGTAAAATTTCTTCATAGCGCTGGCACGAAAGTAGTTAAAATTACCTAAATTGAACCAAAACTTTTTTTTCCCACAACTATCACAATGCCGTCTAGTCCCAAGCCAAGTAAAGCTGGTGTTACCAGTACTAGATAACTGATATATTTCTAAATACATACATATTATAGGTAAATTACACCCAGACACAAAACAAATTGAATGTCAAAATATTCGTCAAAACGGAGCATAAACGGTGTTATCCTTAGTGCTCGATTACGGAGACGCGGCGCGTCGCGCGGTGCGTTGGGCGGTTTGTCGTACATTGCCATATGTTTGTGTTTGCGCGAGCGATCACGCGGCCCGCTGCTGCAATGTACGACGAACGCACAACGCGCCGCGCAACACGCCGCGTCTCCGTAAACAAGGCCTTAGATGGCGTTGAATTAGAAGTTTAATTTTTCACAACTTGCAAGGAGTAAAAGATTTGAGTACTCTTCGCATTTCTGAGAAAAAGGATATTGATAGACGGACAACAAACTAATCTTATGAAGGTTCCGTTATTGCCGATAGAGGTAGGGTACCCTAAATAAACCTGCCAACTTCTCAAAAGGTTAGCGTACCTCTTAAAACAATATCGAACCCCAAAATTACATATTCGACCCAACATTACAAAGCCCATTAAAAACCTTAATATCTTCATCATCAGTGCTTAAGTTCTAGTTAACTGCCTCATCATCGTCTGTCATCACTAACCGTACGTCTTAACTTTATGCCCAAACAAGTGTATTTAATGTTCCTCTCAGTTAACCGGAGTTGTTACAAAGGTACCGCCTCAATTTTAACCCTTTACGACTACAAAAATGGTATCGGACTCGATCAAGCGGTTAGTGAGGCGCCGAAATAAGCGGGTCATTAAAAATGTGAATACATGTAATAAAATTGTGAATATTTTGTTGTTAAATCTTATTACAAATATAGGGTGACTGGTAATTAGTGACCGTTACTTAAACGCATGATTGTAGTCATGATAACAAAAAAACTTTTACTATGGAAACAAACCTGGAATCGCGAAAAAAATCAGCCAAGTTCAGTACATTTTGACCAGTTAGGCGAACATAAATGTATTGTCCAGCAGATTTTTTTCGCGTTTTCAGGTTTGGTCCCGTAGCAAAAGTTGTTTGTTATTGAGATGTTTGAGAGAAATAATAAACGTATTGCTTGGTCCAGCGGTTTATTCAGAGAGAAAGACATCTTGCCCTGTCACAGATATGTACATTTTATATGCATGGCACACGTAAGTATCTAATACATTACACCCTCACCCTTAATTTGGAACCTTCCTAAGAACAAACTTCTACCAAATATATTTACACAAAACAAAAAGAACATAAAGTAGATATTCTAAAACTTATATCTAGCGGGTTTATTTATGCGGCATTGACGCACGGGACGAGACTGGGACGGTTCTGGAGAAGACAAGGCAGGTTGTGTTGGAATTGGTAACGGTTGTTCTTCGCAATCTTCGAAATGCTCTTGTTCCTCGTCTTCGCGATGTGTATTTGCTGTAGTGGAGATCTGACCATCTGGACTGAGTGCACCTGGATCACGAGCTAACTCTGCTCCCTCCGACTTTTCGTTACCGCTAGAAGGACAGATTAATGAACTCCGTTTCCGATGTTTTAGTTGATCAACATGTTTGTGGCATTCCCTACCTAAAGCATCGACTACCTTATAGTCTGTAGTACCCATCTTTTCCGTTACTCTCCCTGATACCCATTTGTCAAGTCCTTTATATTGCCTTAACCACACATCATCCCCCGGATTTAATTGACGCGAACCGCTTGCGCCATATAATTGTTGTCGCTCCTGAGCGTCTTTAACTTTGTTATCAACATTCGGTATTAGCGCATCGAATTTTGTTCGCAACCTACGGCCAAACATGAGCGATGCCGGTGATTCGCCAGTTGTACAGTGTTCTGTATTTCTATAGTACAGCAAAAAATTATTTAAAAATAAATTTATATTTAAATTCTCCCTGATTGCCTTTTTAATTGCTCTTTTTACTGTACGTACTGCGTTTTCTGCAGCTCCGTTTGAAGCTGGGTGATAAGGAGCAGAAAATACGTGTTCAATGCCATTTGCATTGAGGAACCCAGAAAACTCGTAACTTGTAAACGGTGGCCCGTTATCGGAGACTATTTGTCTAGGTAAACCAAAACGTGCGAAAACATCACTCATAACACTGATAGTATGGCTAGCCCCGGTACTAGGTACTTGACTAACTTCTAACCACTTTGTTCTGGCATCCACTATCACTAAATATAACCGTCCGGTGATAGGACCTAGGAAATCAACATGATCACGAGCCCACGGTTTATCTGGCCATGGCCATGGACAGGGCGTATGACGTGGTGGCGCGTCACTTTCTGCGGCACACACTCGACAACCCCGGCACATTTTTTCAATATCTTCATCCATCCCCGGCCACCAAACATAACTTCTAGCAAACGCTTTCGTTTTGACTATACCCATATGGGCTTCGTGTAAATCGGACAAAACTTTATTTCTACACATACTCGGTACAACTACCCTGTGGCCCCACATCACGCAGCCTAACTCTTCATACAGCTCCTTTTTACGATTGAAATATGGCTGAAGCGATGTTATTTCATTATCCACCGGCCATTCATCGCGTAAATATCTTAAGACACGTCCTAGTAATTGATCTCGTCCAGTGTGTTTTTTAATCTCGTTATGATCTAATAGCATCGCATTCTGTGCGAAGTGTAAATGTGTTTGTTCTGGACATTTAGCAGCTCGTTTGATTGCAGCTGTAGCTGGCAACCGCGACAACCCATCTGCCCCGTTCTGCTTAGAAGTAACATATTCGATATCATATGTATAGGCTGACAGCTTTATAGCCCACCTTTGTAACCGACTAGCAGCCATCGATGGTATACCTTGTTTAGGCCCAAAAATAGTAACTAAAGGCTTGTGGTCTGTGCGTAGTGTAAACCGTCGTCCGTATAAATACTGGTGTAACTTTTCTAAGCAAAACACAATAGCCAACGCCTCCCGCTCGATTTGTGAATAATGTTTTTCAGCCGCGTTAAGCGCGCGCGACACATACACTACTGGTCGCTCCCCGGTTTCGGCAGAACCACTGCTAGCTCGGTGCGACTCACCCATTTGACTCAGTACGCCACCTATACCCCTTGCGCTTGCATCACAAGTTAAAAACAAAGGTCGACTTGGTTCATAATGAGCAAGGACATCCGCACTAATCAAAATAGATTTAATTTTTTTAAAAGCCATCTCACATGCCTTGTCCCACTTCCATGTCACTCCCTTCTTTAGCAAAGTATATAAAGGCGCCAGAATAGAGCTCAAATTATTAACAAACTTAGCATAGTAATTAATGGTACCCAAAAAGGCTCTTAAATCCGTGACGTTTTCTGGGCGTGGTATATTTACTATCCCTTCCACCTTCTCAGGATCTACTTTAATTCCCTCGGCAGAGATAATATATCCTAAATATTTTACTTCACCGGTCATGAATAAACATTTCTTTTCCTTTAGTTTCATTCCATTACTATGTAATCGCTCTAAAACTCTTTCTAGAGTAGCTAAATGCTGCTGTATATTGGGTGTTCCTATAATAATATCATCAAGAAATACTTCTACGTTTGAAATATCGTTAAGAAGATTTGCCATAATTCTTTGGAAGATACCTGGGCTTGAGGACAAGCCATAAACTAACCTTTTGTACTTAAACAGTCCTTTGTGCGTATTAATAACTGTGCAATTATCTGGGTCATCCAATTCGATCTGATTATATGCTTGGGTTAAATCGATTTTCGTAAATATCTTAGCCCCGTTTAACTTAACCAGCAGGTCGTTTATACGTGGTAAAGGGTATCTGTCCACTAAGAGAACCGGATTTAAAGTTATTTTATAATCCGCACAGATACGGAGTCCACCATCAGCCTTACGTACCGGCACAAGTGGAGTAGCCCAGTCCGCGCTGTCCACAGGCTCGATGACCCCCGCGCGCAGCATCCCCTCCAGCTCAGCCTCAACTCGCTCGCGAAGTGCGTACGGTACCGGTCGTGCGCGACAGAACACTGGTGCCGCCCCCTCTCGTATTCGCAACCGTGCCTTACCACCCGTGAATCGACCCAGTCCCTCCGAGAACAAATCTTTATACCTGCGAAGTAACAGTGTTAATTGTGTATTGGAGTTATCACAATTTTTTTTGTCGGTGTTTACCAATATGGTATTTTGATACAAAGGTATTTTAATGCCTAGTTCTGTTAGCCATTGTCTACCTAACAATGAGGTAGTGCCACCTTCTATTACAAATAATTCCAAATGTTTGGAATTATCTCCGAACTTAACTAATGGCTTAATAACTCCAACTGGTTTTATTACAGTACCATCATAAAATCGAAATACTAAATTTGAACTATACAATGGTCTATGGCTAAACAGTTTATAGTACATTTTCCTACTAATGCATGAAACTAATGACCCCGTATCGACTTCCATAGATAACGTGGTTTCATCTATCCATATGGTCAAACTCACCGGTTTATAACTATTCAAACTGAGTTGATGCAAATTTTCTGCTGCCTCCCAGTCTTCCTCGTCTTCATCTTCCCCTGATTGATCTCTGAGGTCAATGTCTGCTGATCCCAGATGTGTACCAATGTTATTGGTATCACTCTGACCTAACTTACCCCTCTGCATCTGACAAACTCGGCGTAGATGCCCTTTCTGTTTGCATCTACCACAGGTAAATCTTCGGTATCGACATTGTTCAGTCTGGTGGTCGGTAGCCCCACATGCGGAACAAATGTTTTTTGAATCACCGCTGGTGGCTTTTCCAGCGCTTTTCACTGTCAATCCACGAAGGCCACCATGGCTACTAGGCCTGCGGGTGCTCCTAATTGGCGTAGCCACCGCGTGCAACGCCCCCGTTGCGACGTCCCGGTCGCCGCCAGCCTCGCTGTTGTTCCCGACTCCGACTGTCTGTTCCACTGCCGCTGCATCTCTCTCCGCCGCTTCCATAGTACATGAAATTTTCACGGCGTTCGAATATTGCAAGTTTTCCTCAGTAAACAGTCGTTGTCTTATTTGCTCACTTCGCAACCCGCATACAAGCTGATCTCGTAAATTTTCTTCTAATACGGCCTTAAAATCACAAAATTTTGACATCTTCTTCAGTTCCGAAATATATTCTAAAATCGATTCACCCACATTTTGCCTTCTCTGCCGGAAACGATACCTCTCCGCCATGAACGACGGCTTTGGGTGCAAATGATCTGTCATAATCTTAACTACCACCGTGTAAGTCTTTGCACTAGGTTTTTCCGGACTTGTTAAGTTACTCAACAGTTCGTAAGCTTCGTCACCCATCGCCGCAATCAAGGAAGGTAACCAAAGTTCTTCCCTAATATTGTTCACTTGGAAAAACATTTCCATTCGCTCGACATACATAGTCCAATTCCCCGATCTTATATTGAATTCGGCCAACTTACCTATCGACATGATTAATAAATTATAAAATTTATTTTGTGCTTTTTTTTTATCCTCGTCGCCAGTGAGATGTTTGAGAGAAATAATAAACGTATTGCTTGGTCCAGCGGTTTATTCAGAGAGAAAGACATCTTGCCCTGTCACAGATATGTACATTTTATATGCATGGCACACGTAAGTATCTAATACATTACAGTTATCATGACTACAATCAAGTGGTTAAGTATTGGTCACTAATTATACCAGTCACCCTATATATAGAACTGAGTATTTTGTGAATATTTCATGTTTTTAAATATATTGTGAATGTTGCCATTATTGATATCGAGCAAATAAGGGCAAAAAATCGCGTTTGTTATACGGGAGCCTCCCTTATATACAAATTTTGATGGACAGGCCTGCGGCCTTATTGGTCAGAAAACACCTATAATTTGTCTTTGTATGAAATATCGTTGAAAATCTTCAGATTGACTTGGGAACAAAATTTTGCTGGCATATTTTTTTAGCGTCAAGTGATGATTAATAGAATCTTTGTATTAAAGATATTCCAGTTTAAAGTTGATGAGTTCCTACGTTCCTCCTTATGAATTTAAAAAATCAATAAACTTATTTAAGAAGAAACGACAAGATGCCATGTCATAATGTCATGTTTTTTGTGACGAAAGTGACAAACAGCCCTGTCGCCATCTACCGGAATAAATGGCGCCCTACATCGTTGAATAATTTGTCATTATTTGGACGCGATCCAAAATGAAATTCAAAGGATATTTGCGTGATTAAAGTACCGTTCTGTCATATACTTTTCAAAATTAACTGCGAACAAATTGGGTCTGTGGATTTGTGACATTTATTCTGTTAATGTGACGTTCTTATTACAGACAATCGATCAGCAAAAAAAAATTGACAGTATCAAAACGACAAAAAAGTCAGAAACAAGTCACTTTAAACAGTCTGATGTAGAAGATGGCGTCTAATCTATGATTTAACTGAAATAAATTCCACAAACTTATTCGTGGCTAGCTTCTGCTAGCGGTTACGCCCGCATAATAGTAAGTTTTTCTATACAAACTTTGGACCTCCGTTTCATCCCCACAGAGCGTCATCATCATCCTCTTTTAGAGCTTGCTTACGCCAAAAAGTAAACCTTTTGCAAAAATTCACGGTCCTAATCTTTGCGTTGATATGTTAGTGAGTCAGTTTTCTTTTACATATACACCGTTAAATTTTGATCGTTTTAATCCCGCGGAGGGTCGATGCGGTACATAGAACTTTAAAGATAAAATAAAAAATAAAGTACTTTTTTTCTAAAACTCGAATTAATATACGCATGTACGAAATTAATTTCTTTATATAAATATCAGCTGAACGAGTCCATTGACCTGTAGGTAGTTAGTGCGCAACTACTGAAAACTGCCTACAGGTCATTGAACTCGCTCTAACCCTCCACGGGAATAAAACGATCAAAATATAACGGTCCATAATTATATTACATAGTACATTAAATGGTTCGGATACAGTTACTTTTTGAAACAAATATTCAATGCAATCAGAAAAGTTATTGGTTTAATAAATTGTAACTAATAACACAAAACGCTTGTCGCAAGCGACTAGATACTCTAAGCCTCCAACAGAAACGTAGAAGCCACAAATCCCGCTTTCCCTAGAGAAACCACTTCGATGATAAGACAAAGCTGTGCCAAATCGCAATTAAATTAATTTAACATTACTTGGAGAGAATAATTTAATTAATACGCGGACGTAATGGCCGATCGCGCCGCATCACCGCTTAATGGGCAGTTCGCATGCATTCGCGGAAGCTTATCACATTGCCGGCCAAGTGTAACCGTGTCTTAAGGTGCAGATATATGACTTTAAAGGCCCTCTTCTTCAATATTCTTTTATCTTTCATTTTAAGAATAAATATGACGAATTATGCTCGCATTATAGCAGAAAATTATCCCAAGGAAGCATGCTCTTCCTGGGGATATTTTTATTCCTGATCCGATCACGTAAACTCCTAACATTTTGTGAATTTAAGTATTCTTATAAGGCCCATTGTGAGCGACCACGTTTCAGAGCCTTATATCATCTCAGAGAATTGTCTTGAAACATTATGTCAGACGAGAAGATACCACGTACCTATCCGAACTCAAAGGTGGATCAACCTGGTGAGTGTCGTTAATCCGATGGATGCAAGACGCACAAGACCCGTCATACTGGCGATACTTAGGGGAGGCATATACTTATGGTGATGATTGAGAACATTTGGCGATATTTTATGATATTATCATCAACTTAAAGGCTATGTAATTATTATCTAAGTTTTATTATACGAAATAAAATCTACCTATTGTAATTTTTTTTTTTAATTTTGATTTTTGATTTTATTGTAAATTGTAAAAATGTTACATGGCCACAAAGTCATGTTCGTTTTTTCATATGCCATGGGGGTTCACCTTCCTACCTAACTGTTCGCCGTGACGTTAAAACCAACCATCAAAATACAAGCAAATATCCACTTACCTCTCTGAAACAACTGGTAGCTTAAAAATGACGGGTAGCACTCGAGCTCGCACTGGTTCGAGTGCGCTTTGTATGTAAATTGTCTTCTGCACTATCTCTCTTTTTGTGCTGTAGGCCGTGTTTACGGAGACGTGGCGCGTTGCGCGGCGCGTTGGGCGTTTTGTCGTACATGCAGCAGCGGGCCGCGTCATCGCTCGCGCAAACACAAACATATGGCAATGTACGATGGACCGCCAGACGCGCCGCGCAACGCACCGCGTCTCCTTAATCGAGCACTTAGTCGTCTTAAAGTCGCTGGCGTTGGTTGTCGCCTTAAGGCATGTCCTTATTATCAGTTTTTGAAGAGCAATGATTGATGATGAAGTTGTTACGGTTACTGGTGTAAGTAGCGTCAGTTTGAAGTCCCGAAAAATGCGTGAAAATCCAATTATAGCTTTTGATGTATTATGGACCAATTTTAAAATCGAACTAGGCCAGTGTCTTTTGAGCGGTCCTCTGTTGAATATTGCTTCAAAAAAAGCCTTTTTAGGTTATTAAAATCAATTTATTATCATCTTAATTTGTAACTGACATATTATGTATAGGTTATACTATTACGTTGAAGTTTATTATTAAATATATATTTAAAAAAGATACAGAGGTACCTACTATGTAATGGAAATATTATTATATATTTATCAATAGTCTGTAAGCTTTCTGTAAAAATAAATAAAATAAAAAACCGTTTAAGAAAGGGGGACTGAGAAAATATATTAGTTTAGACAATTAGACTGGACGTAGATAACAAAATAAATGGATAACCGATGAATGGACGAACCGAATTACCTTGTGCATCCTTTGAATACTATAATCAGAAACACAATAGAAAGACAATAGGTGTGCGGACGCCGTTGTTCTCTTGGGGCTTGACAGTTTAAATTGAAACCTAGATATCGATAAATAGTAACCACTAATGATTTATTTATCAAACTAATATTATACAATGAATATTGTGTATACAGCTAGGGAGTGAAATTCCCTGCTGGAGTCTGTTTCCTGATAGCTACAACCTAGAGGATCTTTAAAACAAAAGTGATAAGTTACTTCTAGGGAAGCGTGCTCCACCGGCAACCACATACCTACCTTGTCGCTTACTATTGCTTTGTGAGGTGAGATTGTGCTCAAAGCAAGACTATCAAACATAACAAAAAAATAAAGGCAAGAGTTTTTATGTATGTCATGTGTTTTTTACTTTTTTACGCTCTTATCTGTCATATCAACTTTAAAATTAATGAATACACTCCTTTTTGGCGTAATAACCAATTAAACACCAATAAATTGGCAGGATCCGCAGCCTATGAGCATAACTTTGAAAGTACAGTTTAATTCAATGGCACTTTAACAAACATGGCAGCAACTATCGGAGTATCTCCGCGGCTTAATTTACAGGGCTTCGCACCAGCTCGCGGCTCCCGAGAAAGCGACGCAAAACTAGTAATAGATTTCATCCGAATAATTTATTGTATTGAGGGTTGGTTATCATCTGATTGTTTGCTTGTAATTGTCGTGAGAATTGAACGAGTTTACTTAACAACAGGCTACACATTAATTTTATGTTACCGTTCTCGAAAAATGCTAAGTTTTTGACAGGCCTGTTGGTTTAGTGGTTAGTGACCCTGACCGCTATGCCGGAGGTCGTGGGTTCGATTCCCACCCAGGACAAATGTTTGTGTGATGAGCACGATCATTTGTTCTGTGTCTGGGTGTTATTTATCTATAATATCTATGTATTTTTTTTTTGTATTTAAAATGAGTATTTTTATCAGCTGTCTGGCACCCATAACACAAGCTCTGCTTGGCTTGGGACTAGACGGTGTTGTGTGATAGTTGTGGAATATATTATTATTTTTTTGTGGAGATTGAGCCGTTTGCGACTATTCTGCCAGTGTCACGGTGAGACGGCGACTCGGTGAGAATCACCGTCGAGCTCTTATTTATTGGTAGTACGGGATCCGATATAGGAAGTATCATCCCTCATCTGCTATTTTATTATGATAAATATAATAATGCATAGAGAAAATGTTGCTATTCGCTATTTATCAATAACTGCATTAATTAGCATATACCTAATATTTATCATAATCAGAATCAGAATAGTTTTTGTTTCAAATAGACCATTTACAGGCACTTTTGAATAGTCAAAATGTTGGTCAGTCAAAAAAAGTGAAGCTAAATTGCACTTTCCAAAGCGAAAAAAAGCTTTCCAGATCTCTATGGAGAAGAACGTGCAAGAAACTCCATGGACACTCTTTTAAATCATATTATGAGTTAAATATAACTGAAAATGGTAAGGTCAGGTTTATAAATATTATTAGCTGTTATTAGTAAGTATATTATATAGCGTTAGGCAGGAATGCTATCAGAAAAGTCATTTGCCTAACCAATTTAGCATGATTATTAAACAATGACATTCATAGATTACAAACGAAATATTGCAAACAAAACTGCATTCATTTGTTTTTGGAATGAGTAAATTCTGCAACGATAATACTAAAACGGCGACTATCCCAAGATCTACGAAGCTGCATTGTATGGAGAAGCTTCCACCGCATCCAAAACATAATTAACCTTAAACCCAGCAATACATTAACTGAATTAACGGTCTTCAATATATATCCGAGAGTTTGCATTCAGAGTTGCAAGTTCAGATATATTAGGTTCAGATCCGACGCGATAGGATCGCGTTTCCAACACTAACTGTTAATGACTGAGAACTGTTCCGTGGGCTAGAGGTCTTGGGACATGCTACCTTCATAGTATGGAATGTGCTTTAATTGTAATGCCTATAATTATATGGAAATTTTCCTTCCATTGCCGTTTGTAATGTTAGGCTCAGGGGTCAAATGATACGGCCGTCGTTATTTAAAAGGGCACAAGTATTTTTTTTAGAAATTGTCTTAAATACGAATTTGGATTTAGAAAAAAATAAAATTAAAATAATTCAATTATTTTTTACAAATTGATTTAAATACATACCTATTTGGATTCGAAAAAAAAATCTCATTGCGAATTTAAAAAAATGGTTGTTTTGTTTTTTTTTTAATACTTGACAGTATAGCGTCGCGGCATACTTTGGAACTTAAAAGGACACTGAAAGAACATAGGTGGGTTTTAGTCACCAAAAGTCTGACGAGGATCTCGCTCCATCTAGAGCGGGAGAAGTTATTTGTCGATATCCCACCTCAAAAAAAAGCACTGGGTCTTTCCTGACTATGCCATTCATAAAATTCTGTGGTCGAAGGCGCCAACGTTAAAACCCATACCAGGTCCACAGGCTCCCAGCTGATACCGCAAACAATGCTCTTATCGAAATGTTTTCACGTATTTAGCTCACAGTTCCTCATTACCAGTCGTTTCCTTTACTTTTATACTTTTCTTAGAAAGTAACACTATATTAAATATGGACTACGATTTCAAGCGTAATTTTCTACAAATTTTGTAGGAAATTTCGCTTGAAATCGTAGTCCAGTAGCAGAGGCACAGTTTGAGATAGATAAAGGTCAAACAGAATTTTTAATTTCACTTGGACATAGGTTTATTTGGGAAAATCTTCTGTTTTAGGGTTCCGTACCTCAAAAGTAAAAACAGTACCCTTATAGGATCACTTTGTTGTCCGTCTGTCTGTCTGTCTATCTGTCAAGAACCTTTATATCGGGAACGCGTGGAGGTATCGAGTTAAAAACCTATACGGTAACATGTCTGTGGTCCCTTGAAATTGTGAAGAAGTCACATTTCTAAATCAACGACAAAAAAAGATAAGGCCGTTTAAGTCGCAAAAACCGTACATTTCAATAATCTCAAGGGAATCAAAATACATAGGATACTTCCCGTTGACCTAGAAGCTAGAAGCTTTTATAGCACAAGTATTGAAATAAATCTGAAAAGTGTAAAAATTGTAGTTACATCACTTAAAAAAATATATACTTTTTTTGATTCTGAAAAATCTTCGAAACTCCATTCGGGAATTTAACTATTAACATAAGTTAGTTT
Organism: Leucania comma; assembly: GCA_958295575.1. Taxonomy (NCBI): domain Eukaryota; kingdom Metazoa; phylum Arthropoda; class Insecta; order Lepidoptera; family Noctuidae; genus Leucania; species Leucania comma. The sequence goes on from OY282484.1 coordinate 4,077,374, forward strand.
GTACGGAACCCTCAGCGTTCGAGTCCGACTCGCACTTGGCCGGTTTTTTACAAACAATCACTTGTCCCCCAAAAAATCACAACGCCATCTAATCCCAAACTATGCAGAGCTTGTGCTATAAGTACTAGACAAAACATACATACGAGTATTTAAATATTTCTAAATAAACAGCATAGCATAGCATCAGCCTTATAAAGTTCCCACTGCTGGGACTCAGGCCTCTAAATACATACTAGACAATAATAGACAAAATACCCCAAGATACAGAACAAATGATCGTGATCATTATACAAACATTTGTCTTGGTTGGGAATCTAGACCATCAGATTAACACTAACAGATCAAATTATGTTATGAGTTACAAAAATCTTGGTACTTGATTGAATCAACCGTTTTGTCTTCAAGGACCAATCTTGTTCCTGCTTTACTCCTTATGCAAATCCCTTCGCCCATCATATCTTCAATCTGCACTGGCCTGAACAGTGAACAAGCCAGCACTAACTCGATCATTACGAACTACCCACGAGATGCCAAGATTGCATAATTGAACTACTCAATCGAACCAGCTTTATCTGCAAGGTGGTGTATTGAGGACAACGGCAAGATTGGAGGCTTAGAGCTTTGTTGGATTGCTTCGATGTTGGATAGCATTGAGTGTTTACATAAGATTAGATTGCTGATTGTAACCTACAGTGTGGTGTGTTGACACAACACTCGACTTAAAAAGAAAAAAAAAGACGTCCAAATTTTCTCAGCTATTTGAGCGTGCGTGCGTATACACATTATACATAATATACACGGCAAAATTTTAATCGTTTTAATCCCGTGGAGGGTCGATTCCGTACAAGAAACAATATCGATTTGTAAATTAAAAAATAAAGTACTTTTTATTCAACTCGAATTAAAACATCAGCTGATCGAGTATAATGACCTTTAAGTAGTTAGAACGCAACGACTAACTACTCATCATCATTGGACATTTCATTTCATTTCTCTCGTCACTCGTCATTGGACTCGCTCAGCTGTTGTTCACGGGATTAAAACGATCAAAATTTAGCCGTGTACATGCTTCTTCGGCCTTTATAATAAATATTAGCATTCCCGTCTTGAAAGACCAATTTTTTTTCGTCTTACAGGACCAATTTTTCTTTCTACAAGGAAAATCATCAAATGACCTCGTCTCTTTTTACTGATTAAAACCCACCTGTATTCCTTCAGTTGCCATTGGCAGTCTAACGCCACGGACACCACGGTAATTCTTTCAAACAATCCCCCAGTTGACGGACCAGTCTACAAATTAATTCTAGCAGAAAATCTAACTGAAACAGATGCACTCTCTAATGTCCACGCCAGCCACCCATACAAAAACACTAACATATTAATCACGATCACCGTCCACATTTACATTGCGCCAATTGGTTTTACTTAGACTGATAAATAGCTTGAAGCTGTCCTCGAAGCGAGTTTACAATTTATTACTAAACGCACGAGTTTCCTCGCGTCTACAGTCCTTCCTACACGCCTAAGAGTACTTTTTCACTAGAAATATGCTGGTTGTGTTGTGTTGCATATGTTTTTTTTTTAAGGTGGGAAATCATCTAGAAAAGAAAGAAAAAGAGTTTATTCACGACAAACAAGACGCATACCATAAAAATAAAACAAATACAACAATGACTCTATATAATAAAAAGTATAAATAAGATATGCGTCACATACGCGCCAAACGGCCAGCTCTCAGAAAAATAATGGAGCTCATACGCAATACAGAGCGTTGACGATGAGACGTTGATCTTATGACTTCTCCCGCTCTATGGTGGAGTTCCCAGGACGTGTCAGATTATTACTTACTAAAACCACACCTCAAAATATTACTATCCTTTTTTACGTTCATGGATCACTGGTTTCCCTTTCAGAAGTCAATCCATAGCCTCGTAGTTTCTGAACTGCTGGGCCCCGGGATTTCTTTTATATTTGTTTTGGGCGAGCGTAGAACACGACACGTCGTCGACGACTCAGGCTCGGTCTGGACAGTTACCGGAACGCAGGTTGGCAAGTTACCCATTGCTCGTAGTCTACAAGCCTGTACCTATGGTGGCTGCTAGTCGGGGTACGGGTCGCGGCATCACGATGTCCGATCGCACGCGTGCGGCCATCTTCTTCGTTAGCCTTCGCAGAAGGAGGCGACCGCCGAGCACTGGTGGAAAAGCGTGCTATAGATGCTCACAAGTGGTGTAGCTATGTGCTCGAGTTACGAATCATTAAGGCACAAATTACTCACCTCACACACCACAGTTTAGCATCAATGGAAACGGTCACAAACTTTCGTAGCTTAGCTTTCACATTCTCGTAGCTTAGCTGCATAACACATCTCTGGTGTAAAAGCACCCTAACTCGTTCAGTTCTACTTCCACACAGTAAGTAAATCATTTGGACTTTCCCGAATATTTACATACAAGCCCAGAAGGCTTTATTGACTGCAAAATAACAGTTGAAGTACGGAAAGTGAAAACAAAATGTTCATGAATGCTTTTGAATCGAACTTGTAGGTCTAGTCGAGCTAACAGACTGGTCGGCAGTTCATAAATAAAGCATAGCATAACCAGCCTAGTGATGTTCCTACTGCTGGGACTCAGGTGTCCTCTCTAGGAGAGGGAATTCGCCGTAGTTCACCACGCGGGCCCAGTACGGTTTAGTTCATGACAAATGTCTTTGAGAGTAAACCCAGTCATTACTTTGTGTAATTTATTTCATCACCACCAGTACGGTGACGGAAAACATTCTGAAGATACAGGTATATCCTAGAACCAAAAAGCGTAGTTCATAAAGACAGATTATATTGGTCTCATACCCGTTAGAATTCGCTAGAAAGCAAAAAACCAGCTGATTTTTTTTACTTCTTCCCTACTAGGAATTACTTCTGTATCGAGTGTAATAACTATATGTAGGCTCTGCGATACGCAACCAATCGATCAACCACTGCACCAACGGTGTACATCCTGTGTACACCATGGTATGCTGCACAAATGTAGTTAAAACGTGCTCTTAATTTCTCTCTTAATTTTTCTCCACTCAACGTTCAGTAACTTAAAATGTTTTGAAGCCCTGTATTCGGAACATTGATACGTCTAATACCATTGCACTACGAACAGCGGACAACCAGAAAACTGGGCTTTTAGCATTACCATACAACGTGGCAACGCTGCCAGCGTTCTGGGCACGGTTCCCGTTGACAGTGACATGAATGAATTTTTGATGCCCAGTGAAGTCTTTTTATATCGATTAAGTTATAGAAATAAATTATTTTGTTATATATTCAGGATTCAAGATTCAAAGATTCAAGATTCAAAAGCATTTATTTCAAATAAACCATTTACAGGCACTTTTGAAAGGTCAAGGTGTCAGTCTGTCAGAAAAAAAAAGATGCTAATTGCACATTCCAAAGCGTAGATCTCTATGGAGAAGAATGTGCAAGAAACTCCATGGACACTCTTTTCAATCATTTTATGTATAACAAATATCTCTGTTACATGTTTCTTGTCGCTGCTATTATGTGAGAACAATGTCAATAAAATAAAGAAGAAAAAAAAAGACATTCTAAATATAGATATTAAAATAAACCACTGGCAGCTAAGAGATGACCACTCTCAACTGACAGCGCCCGTTCACGGACATGACGCGAATATCAACACCACTCAGCTCAACCATTTTGAAGGGAACCGAATGATCCTACATACGTGCCAACATCAGTAAGACATTTGAGTGAGCATGACAAACTCTCAACCACCATGATCATTTATGTCAAACAAGTCCAATATTAACCAAAAACCATAAATCATAAATTGCTCCTAAGCTTTCGCAGAAGGCGCTATTTTCTATTGACTCTTCAGTCCTCACAGTCCTTCACTTCTCTTATTCATCTGTTAAGATGTAGACAATGGAGTGGGTTACATGTTTGTGCTTCTAGCTCTTTTTTTGTATTTTCTCTAGCCCCCAATATTTTTTTTTTTAAAGTTGTTTGTAAGTAGGCACAGTAGTATTTGTAAGAATACAAATTACATTTTTCAATATTATTTATTAAATAAGTACGCAATCAAAATACGAACAACCATATTTAAAATCTCGTAGCATTTCCTTCCTGACCCATATCCGAGTCAGCTTTCTACTAGCCCATTACTTCAGAGATCACAACGCCGCTAATTCGAAAACCTAATCCCTCCAAAATTTATTGCCAACCTACAGACTTTACCGTAGTCACGACTACTCCTTACACGACCCTGAAGAGCCTCTTCATCACAATTAGCTTCCAAGATGTTCTTCATTAATGCATCCAATACCTGACCTGGCCCTCAGTAACTTACCTTGGTTTAAACACCGCTTTCCACAACTTTACAATGTTATTTACCTAAAACAAATTGGTGTTAATTGGCTGCGACTAATGAGAACATCGTTTGGTAAATGCATATTGGTTGGCGCTAGTTAATTCTGTTTTAATTAGGCGAATATTCAATGAAGTAGAAACTTGATGATAATGTGTATGGCTATGGATTTTCATCCGTTTTGGTTTGGGAAATTATCAAATTATTGATAGGCGCGCGTTTGACCACTATCTCACCTGATGATAAGCGATGATGTGCCCACGCTTGTCTAGACTTCTAGAAGTAACCTATTCATTCTTGACTTAAAGACCCTTAGGTTGTAGCTATCAGGAAACACAGACTCTGGCAGGGAATTCCACTTCTTAGCTGTACGAATAATGAACGTGTTCCCAAAACCGTTCTTAAGTATAGGTGGGATGTCCACCATGCACTGAAGGTGCAACGCCGTACGTCCAGTGGTCCGATGACGGAACGGACTTGGTAGAATTAAATCGCTCATTTTATAAAATGAGAAATTTGATCATGTGGCTAATAAAAAGTCTGTGGCTTAACTTATAATGTCTAAGTGCTCGATTACGGAGACGCGGCGTGTCGGCCGCTTCGTCGTACATTGCCATATGTTTGTGTTTGCGCGAGCGATGACACGGCCCGCTGCTGCAATGTACGACGAAATGCCCAACGCACCGCGCAACGCGCCGCGTCTCCGTAAACACGGCCTTATTCTTAAACACTTTTCACAAACAAATCCTATACTATTCCTGTAACTTCCTCACCTTTCTTAACATGCGTCCCGTCAAGGCTCATAATCGCTTAACACGAATCCAGAAGGCGTGAAGCCGATTCTAATAGACCCCCAGCGATCATCGCTTAATTACTCACTTGTGCCAGTAACAGCATCCTGAAACTATTATACACAAGTCGAGGGGAACTCGTGCGGATATCTTCCTTATTTATGAGCCCCTACTACTTATCAAAGGCTTAAATGTTTTGTTGTTAAGTGTGGTTTGTGGCGTTCATTGTACCCTTGGTTGATAACAAGGAAATGCCTTATTTGGGAGTGCGAAATTATCTAGCAATTTAAGTAGTGTCAGACTTTTACTGACTTCACTATAACGCACAGGGTCTACATCTCTTTTTTTCAACTTTTTTCCTGAATATAGTTTGTTCAGAATCAGTAATTGAATCGATTTCCATATTATGTGTTTTTCCAAAAGTAATTAGAAAAGTCACAAGTTGGACACTACCGACACTAAATACAACACAGGTCACGGCAGGTCACGGCAGGTCAAAGTGGGCATCAGGAGCTAGAGTACAGCTGAGTGTGGGAGCAAAAGCACCCCTCAGTGGACCGAATGGACCGGTGATCATGTGTTAGTATGGACTACCAGGTTATATAACAGGCTTACAACTTTGTGATTTTTCATGATACAGTTATGAAACTTTATAGATAGGTTCTTTGCATAAAAATACTAGACCCGTGTTTCGGGTTTCGCATATACTAAAAATAAGGTTGAAAATAAAGGCTTAATTTTCAGCCGAGAAAAAATTGTAACATTACAAAACAACTAGGCACATTATCTCTTGAAATCGGGCTTCCCTTCGCCTGATACAGTTATTGTAAAATTAATCTGTTCATATCTTATTTCTAACACAACATTAAATAGACTATAAGCGTTAAAATTAACTATAACAGTTATCATTAAGACGAGAAACCTAAATATTGCTTTCCATTTAAATAAATATACAATTCCATTCAATTTAATATCCCTTTTCAATTTCCTTGATACAGTTCTAATATCTAAATGACAAAACTAATTATGTTCATTAGATCCTATGATCCAATTACGGTATAAACGTTTTATCTTAAACTATAGATGCCCTTTATCTTATGCTGATAATGAATGATATTGTAATTATACGCTTGTACTTACTTACTACGTAATTTAACGTAAATTATTGGCGGAGACCACAGAACAATGAAAGTGCTAGAGAAGCCCAAATTTGTTTGTGATTGAAATTGATTGACGATTTACCCTTCTCAATTAAAAATCCAAAATAATAAGAAAAGGAATTCATTATTGTAAACATTTAGATAAACATTTAGATATACTATTTATCGTATATTATGAAAAAAGTAATGGAATAATGTAATGAAAAATGAAAGGATGATGTATGAATAAAACCTCCACGCAAAATCAATCCATAACTGAAGTTTAGCTAGAATATTTAGTAACAATATTTCGGGAGAAAACCATCAAATAACTTCCGCTCTAAGTGGATCGAACGAGGGTCTCAAGCAATGAAAGTGGACTGTGATCTTATCAAGCGGGCCTAGTGCAAAATGATAGATGTCTTAGGATTATTCTGACTTTAGCTCGTTTAATCACCAAAGAAAAGCAATGTAAACTTTTAATTTTTACTTTGAGGTACTGGTACTTCTGTAACTTTTATTAGTCTATGTCGGAAATAGATAATCAGATAGAAACGTAATTGCTTGTTAACTTTGAGATTCTTTCGTAATTTTTAATGGCGTTAGATTTATTAATTGCGCAGGAGTTGAGCGTTACATATTTCTCTAGCAATCAGTGACAGTAAGACTCCATTGGAAACATTTTTTCTCATAATTATCTGGAGTTTCAAATCGTTTCCTAGTAAGATTTCTATTGATATGTCACCATTGATAAATCTATCAAATTCTATCTGCTGGATTCCAACTATGCTAGGAAAATAGCCGTTATGATCTAGGTAAACCGAAAGATTAAATATTTCTTGACTAAAAATATAAAATTGAGATTATCAGGGGTTTTCAACTCAAGAGTAAATGAAGGTGACTTTTAGGTAAGCATGCTCCATGCAATTGCTATGATCAATAATGGTAATTTTGCAAAGAAGTTATAAATACTTTACATCATAGACCGCATTATTGCTTACCATCAGCTGAAATAGCGTAAAACTATATCAAACAAAATTAAAAAAAAATAACAAAAAATATTTTTGTATAGTACTATGTTTGGGTCTCAATTGAAGTGAGGGGTTGCGCGTAACCATAGCAAATGGTTTAACTTATTTGCCTACCTATTTTTCTGTTTCCTTCTTGAAAGAAAGAAAGAAAAATATTTTATTTGACATATATAGACACACACAACGCTGAAACCACATGTAGACTTATGATTCAAAAAAATTATAAGACTAACATTGAGTGTTCTTCTTGTCTTTTATTATATGTGTGTACATTAATTGTTGAATAAATAAATTAATATCTATAAAACACAACTAGTAGGGGCTACACGAACCGATTCTAACGCGTTGAGAGCGCTGGATCGCGACGCGGGCGCATCAAAGATCGCGCTTGCGATAGCTGCATTCATTACCGCTCGGCCCTTGTAATTGTATCAACGCTGTCTATATAAGATGACAGTGAACATTTCACATTCACTAAATCGAGATTTAGCAACTTAAACTGCCCACCATGCTGGTTTAAATTTGACACTTCTTTAAATCTAATTTTACTCTAAACCGATGTCGTGCAATGAGTTAAGTTCGACTTAAGATTAAGCCGAGTTTAAATAATACTAAATCGAGATTTAACTAGCATGTGCAAGTCGCCCTTAGTGTTGTGTGGATTTCATCACGCATGCGGAATTGCTCCACATGTGGGGTCCACGCTCCGCATCCCACGTGCGTATTCGACGCATTACAATAAATACTTGTATGAAAAGGACATTTACGGGGGCTACGCGTGCGGAGCAAGCCCGCATGCGTGATGAAATCTATATGATATTAAAACCCCCTTACCGTGGATCGTCGGAATAAAAAATTTAATTTATCACATAATAATAATAAATAGAAAAAATCTATTGACCACTAACTAGACTGGTCCACTCAAACCGTATAGCCGTTCAAGTAAATGATAAATGTTTTTAATGTTGCAAATAGGTTTTTAAAAACACTTTTACACGTCAATTTTTCTTTCGTCAATTTTAACTAGATGAGGCCGGTGTTTCTTAGCTGACTACCCTGAGAAGAAAAATCGAAACAAACTCAGGGGTCAAAAGTGTGAAGAAGTTTCAAACATATCCACCATCATCCCACTACAACCACCATCCACCATCTCATTTCTATCTTCGGACAACCCGAACGGCGAGTATCCACCCTGAAGTTGTTGAAACCTCTACGGTCCAGACCAAGCGTTTGACCTCGTCGTTTATACCACGTACATCGAGAGACTGGAACAACTCGCCTGCTGCAGTCTTTCCGTCCGACTGTAACTTAGGTGTTTCCAAGGTTAGAGTGAATAGGCTCCTAATAAACTAGTGCGCCTCACCATCAACGATTGCATTACTACTTACCATCAGGTGGGATCGCAGTTGAGCACTAGTTTATATCAATTTAAAAAATACATGTACATACACACATACAAACTTTTGTCTTTATAATATACCTACTTGCGAACCGCCCCAGCTTCGCACGGGTGCAATGGTGATATTAAATATTTAATCAAGCCCCAAGCGAACGCCGGCGTTCGCACAACTATTGTCTTTCTATTGTATCTCTAATTGAATTATGCATGTATTAATACTCACAAACCTTCCTCTTGAATCACTCTATCTATTAAAAAAAATCGCATCAAAATCCGTTGCGTGGTTTTAAAGATCTAAGCACACATAGGAACAGACAACGGGAAGCGACTTTGTTTTATACTATGTAGCGATAAGTGTGATGACAGGATAGTGGTGATTAAATTACTATTTTAGTACAAAACTTTATCGATAACTTTAACTTAATATCCCTCCATTTGCAAACACACGTACACGAGAAAGATGTAACTGTCATGCATGTATGTTTATGTGTCTTAGCTACGAAACAGCTAAACTTACTAGCACCCCGCCATTAAGTTACAACTTAAATATAACTTATATATACATAAAAGCCGATTTACACGTTTTTGAACTAACGTTGTTTAAGAGCGACCAACCCGAGATACATTTTCATTTAACCGCTCTTACGGGAATTCTTCAGATATTTTGTGGATATTATCTAGGATTCTATAGAAATCAAAACATAAATTTGTTTAAAACTAATCCAGTAAGACCTCTGAAAATCTGCTATTTTACGTGAACTTTAGCCCTTCATAATGTACTTATACACCCCTATTTTTTAATTAGTGCACAAAAAAATGGCGCTCAATCAGTACCCGTTACTGATCATATTTGTGTAGTCAAAAGTACAAAAAACTAAATCCCAAAATTGTCCTCGAAAATTTGTCATTTATTGGTAAATTCATTATTGAATCATCGTTCATAACAACTACTACTAAAAAATACTAAGCGCAATATTTTTCTATTTTTATTGACATCCTTTCATTCATAAATACCAACCTGTACAATGTTTCCATAAATTGAGTGAGATTTTGGGATATAAACAAACGCTCATAACTTTGCTGTTTATGAATATTATTTATGGAGACTTTTCTAATAAGCCCTTTAAGTATTGCACTAATTAAAAAATAGTGGTGTATAAAAATATTTCTATAAGCAGCCTTGCACATGTAAACAAGATTCTAAATGGTAGCAATTTTTCTCAAAAACTTTTAAGGGTTTAAAAAAAAAAACACGTATTTACAGGAACATGTTTTGTGAAATATTCGAGTAAATCAAGGAATTACCGAAAGCCAACAGAGTTTCTAGGCGTTATCTCACCTTTTTCGCGTTGTTACATTGCGTTGGATTGCTTTAGGTAAAGTATCAAACTTTTAAACCATGCTCGAGGTTGACGATAGACAACAGGTAAGGGCCACCTTAAGTCGAGTTAGAAGGTAATATGGCGTCCCGTGGAGATGCTCGCTGATTTAATTATTGTAAATGAGTTATTTATAACTTATTCGTTCATTGATTTCCGTTAAGTGAATCTCATTATTGATATTAGTTTAATATATAACAGTATTTTTAGTGTGAGTTGAGCAAATCTTCTTAAGAATGTATCTATTAGTTCTAATTGTGAAATATTGTACGTATACTGGCCGAAGTTATGACACTATAAATCGTAAATTAGAACTGGATCGAATTCACTGTCTGTTTAGAATCGTAGAAGTAATACTAATTCAATACATTCACTTAAATCACGGTTGCGATAGACACACAGAATGACATACAAATGTACCACGAAATAATTCTACAACGGCTCTGTATGCTTTTGAGCTATAAATTTTAACCCAAAGTAGTTCTTTGAGTGACGACCGATTCGATAGAACGTTCACTCTAGTGAACGATCATTCGGCTGAAAATTCTTAGGACGAACAACCATTTTTTTTTATTATTGACAGGTTCGCGCTTGACAGCTATCTCACCTGATGGAAAGCGACAATGCGGTCGACGATGGAGCGCACTTACCTAGAAGAACCCTATTCACTCTTGATTTAAAGATTCCCGGGTTGTAGCCATCAGGAAACACAGACTCCGGCAGGGAATTCCACTCCTTAGCTGAACGAATTTATCCAAATGTTCTCTCAACGAACGATCATTCGGCTGAAAATTCTAAGAGTAACCGATCATTCAGCGGAACATTCTGTCGGCGAGCAATTATTCGGCTAAACTTTTTAAGTAGACGACCATTCAGCCGAACATTCTGTCGGCGAGCAATTATTCGGCTAAACTTTTTAAGTGGACGACCATTCAGCCGAACATTCTCTCTGGCAAACGTTCACTTAGTCGAACATTCGGTCGGTAAACGATCAGCCGAATGTTCTTTCGACGAGTGATCAATTAACTGAACTTTCTAAGAATTTGCGACCATTCAGCCGGACATTCAGTCGGTCGAACGATTATTCGACTGGACGTTCTTAAGATGAATGATCATTCGAGTACACTTTATAAGAGCTACCGACCATTTTCCAGCTATCAATACATTCATTTTTGAGCCGAATTTGAGTACTTATGGTAAACGTCCATTCAGCCGAACGTTCTCTCGGGCGAACAATCATTCGGTCAAGAGAAATTTAGACCAAAGAGAATTAAACCATCGTAACGCACTCATAGCCTATAAGTATATTTAACTCTTATTTTAAAAAATAAACACAACCCAACTTATAAACATACCCTTTTAATGCATTTTCAATTACGTTTTTCAGCAGAGCGTAAAATCGTTCTGACAGGCCGCCATTGTAAAATGGCGCGATCGAAAAGATAAATCGAACTATGGATTAATAATATTTAGTCAGAAAGTATGTACACACGTCTAGAAGTCAGCGCTCGTTAAAATGTAAGCTTAAAAGATTATTTTTGATCCAAGGGTTATTAAGTGAAGAGTAATATTAAATAAAAGAAAATATTTACTTTGTCGGCGTTTGTTGGGATTCATCTGTCTAGCCATCTTTGGATTGCGTACAGGCTTTCATATTTATATCTATTTTTTTTTAATTAACATATTTATATGGTTTATTAACTAAAACAATACATAACTAACTATATTACAGTAAAATAATGAAAACCCTACGCTAGCTATGACTAACTAAAATATGGCGTCAAAATCTCTTCCGTATCGCTGTCGACCGGCAATGTGCCCAAAAGACTGGCGGCATTGCCACGCTGTGTGGCAATGCTTATCCTCTATCCGAGGTAAAAGCCATCTCTATATCTATAGAAGGCTCTAGACTATCTCTCTGCGGTTAAATATTTTTTCTTGCACATTGGCGGAATTCGAGAGGGTGACACTAAGTGTGTTGTCCTCTGTGTAATCTGTGCCGGTCCTCCAAGGCGCTGCCTACACTGGTAGATATCTGTTTAGTCTGTCGGTGGCATCTCTGAGTGCGGCAATTTTGCGACTACATTTGTTACCTTGGGTACGCCTGTTATAACAATTGTATGTGTTCATAGATAAATAAATAAATAAACTTGTTGAAACCTCCACGGTCTGGATCAAGCGTTTCGCCCCGTCGTTTTTCCAGTCCCTCGATGCACGCGGTATCATCGAGGGACCGGAAAAACTTTCCTGCTGCGGTCTTCCCGTCCCATTGTAATTTAGGTGTCTTCAAGGCTAGAGTGAATAGGCTCCTAATAAACTAGTGCGCCTCACCATCATAGATTGCATCACTGCTTACCTGTGCTTTAAGGTGGGGTCGCGGCCAATCACTAGCTTACACACAATACATCACAATCTACATTGTCCTCTCATATCTATAAATATTTTAATAAGGAAATATTGTAGAAACAATCGCTTTTTTAAAAGAGTAACCATGGAGTTTCTTGCCGGTTCTTCTACATAGAAAACGTGTAGGCCTATGTAAAATAAACGATTTTGAGTTTGAGTTTAATATTCCTTAGAAAGACTGGTGGTCAGAATTTCTGACCTATATATGTAAACCGGGACCAAAGGCTTTACGAGCTTCCCGAGGCAGGGCTGTCAGTAATGTCCTAGATAAACTTAGAAAAATACATATGAATTGAAAACATTCACGTTGTTACTTGCTTAGTTTTGAACCCATGCTATGTCTTACGCAATGTGCCCTCACGACACCACAGCGGTAATAAATAGTACTTCAATATAACAAAATAGGAGCCGTCACATAAGTCTACCTGACGAACTAGGTATCATTTTATTGGCAAAAGATCGTATCTTATGGTGTATGTATAGGGCCATTCAAGTATTACGTAAGCAGATTTTTAGCAAATATGTCTATGTCACCAAAAATAAGCAAAGCAAAGGCTACCACCCCCTGTAGTGCTTACGTAATACTTGAATGGCCCCTACGTGTGTGTTTGCCTATTCATTCTATTACGCACAGGTAGACCGTGTTCAGTAATAACACGTAAGATACTTTTTATCCTGGGAGTAGGTATTATCTTTTGAGTAGTTGAAGGGTAAAATTTACAAGTCCGTGATAAGACCTGTCATATTGTATGGATCAGAATGTTGGGCTGTGAAAAAGATGGATGAAAAAAGACTGCATGTAGCGGAGATGAGAATGTTGAGATGGATGTGTGGTGTGACGAGAATGGATAAAGTGAGAAATGAGTATATTAGAGGAAGTTTGAAAGTGGCGCTAGTGACTGAAAAGTTGAAAGGAAATCGTTTGTCTTGGTATGGTCATCTGAAGAGGAGGGATGAAACACATGTTACTAAAAGAGTTCTGAGTTTACAAGTAGATGGATGGAGAGGAAGAGGGAGGCCGAAGAAGAGATGGATGGATTGTGTGAGGAGTGATATGAAAGAAAAGAAAGTTAGTGATAGTGTGACGGCTGACAGGATAGAGTGGAAGAAAAAAACGTGTTGCGCCGACCCCAAGTAATATGGGACAAGGGCAGGAAGAAGAAGAAGAAGAAGAAGAGTAGGTATTATCTTTTAGGTTAATTTAAAGTTTATTGTTGATATTTCTGTTATGTAGTTGTTTGTTATTCCAAATAAATAAAATTAAAATATTAAAAAACACAAAATCAAAACCGCTAGCAAAACCTACCATTCAAATAAATCACCATGATTTTCTAAACAAAACACCTTAAGTTATATCTTCATTCCGTGAGCGGTAATTCACAGGGACATTAATGCGATATTGCACATGAAAAATCCGTGCTAATACAGACATAGCCTGGAGGCGAGCCATATATCGTGTTACTAATACTCTAAGAGCCGACTTACCGGTTGAGTTATACGAGTCATCTGTTAGGTGGACTCTTAGCCTGAGGGATGGGTGGTATTGTGGCTAGCCAGGGAAGGACTAAGGAGATGCAATCGATCACGATTGGTGTTAGATTTAAGGTGTAAAGTAGCATTATGTTATTGTCAATGATGTTTTACTGCATATTTAACACTGTTATATCTATTTGTTATACCTATACAATAAGTACAGGTTTTTTTTATGGTAGGTAAAATCATTCAATGACAAATCCCGCCCTTGGGCGGAGCGGGAAGTAGTGTCAAAATCTTACTGACTAAAAACCTACCCCGTTCCTTCGTTGCTTATCGTGCCTGGGCCGCGTATTCCTTTCGGAAGCTGACCCATGATCCCAGACAATAAGTACAGGTTAGTTTTAGTCAGTCACTTCTGACTAAAACCAACCCCCAGATATTACAAAAAAAAACATAAAAAGAACATCTATAGACAATACAAAAGCCCTACAAAAAGTACATCTACAGAAGCCTTGCATATTTAACACGTCGATCCACAACTACCCAACTTGTTCATACAAAAGTAGACTCTAAACATCGGAATTAAGGCCTATAGTGGCGTGGATGTGAGAGGACACCGGTGTCCTCTGAGCTAGGACAGATTAATCGAGATTTTAAATGACGACAATTTTTCTCAAAAAAAAAGAGAAAAATAAAACCCCAGAGACTAACCTCTCGGAAAAAAGCAGGAGAAGTTGCTTGATGGATTCCCATTCAAAAAAAGTGCAAGTAATAGTAGATGTTTTTCCACTGATGATGATGTTGATTCATCATCTTCCTCCCCTTGCACGGCGTCGCAACACGTTTATTTCTTCCATTCTGTCCTGTCACTCGTCACGCTATCACAAACTCCCGTTTCTTCCATATCACTCCTCACACAATCCATCCATTTCTTCTTTGGCCTTCCTCTCACTCTCCATCCATCCACATGTAAACTCGTGCTATATTCGTGAGTCGGAGGCGTTACCACTGGGCCAACCCTGCTCTTAGGTCGTGCATATTGTCCTCGAGCGCCTCAAGAAGTTGTCAGCAAACTGTAGGAACCAGCAGGGTCGAAGCCTACTGGGGCCAAGGGTCTGTTTCTGAAAGGAAGGCTCCCTGGAATGAAAGACAACGAAGGAATGAGGTGGGTTTTTAGTCAGTAAAAGTCTGACAGTATTTCCCGCTCTATCTAAGGGCGGGACATATCATTGGATGATTTTACCCAACAAAAAAAACCTCTACATGCAAAGTGACAGATAAATACCTTTTTATAGTATTAATATAGATAATCATACATAACTGTGTGCTAAGCCGCTATTACCTGTTCAATAAGTGAAGTTACGTACACCATAACTAAACACACTATTTCCTTTGAAAATAATGAAAGAAAACCCATCTCTTGGCGTCTGACTATTCTAAAGCTCTAAGCTAACTTGTAACCTAGTTAAGTGTTTCTATATTGGTCTCACTGCCGCAGTACCGTATTTAGAATACCATACATTCCGATCTATACAAGATCTGCTTACCTTGTATACGGTGAAAAGCTTATGTTACGTACAGAAAGTGTCTATGTTGAATTTATAACACAATTATATAACATAATAAATGCATATCCTGAAAATTATGTGTCCAGAATAGGCTCCATCATCCTCCTGCCCCTTTTCCCGTATTACTTGGGGTAGGAGCAACACATTTTCTTCTTTCATTCTGCCCTGTCACCCGTCATGCAGTCACTAACTCCCTTTTCTTTCATATCACTCTTCACACAATCCATCCATCTTTCTTTGGCCTCTCGCTCCCTCTCCTCCCATCCACATGTATACTCATAACCCTTTTAGTAACATGCGTTTCATCCCTCCTCTTTACATGACCATACCAAGACAAACGATTCCTCTTTAACTTTTCAATCACTAGTGCCACTTTCAAACTAGGCTATTAAATAAAAAACTTTAAATAGTTTGTGTATAAAAATTACATGGATAAATCTTGATAAGTCTTGGCTACGTTTCTGACTGCGTGTGCGCGCGAAGGTACCAAAACTAATGCGCTACCAGTGTAGATCGTTGATTGATTCCCATATTATTCGCCTACAATTAGGCTACCTAACTAATTTCTTAAAAACTAACTAACTTCCTAACACTACCTAAGTGAATTTTAAGTAAAATTTCAGTGCTTGAACTTAATTATCTTTTTGGAGTGTGTAAGGGAAATATGTAGGTACGAAAACAGATTTATTTTGAACTAGCAAAAATGTTTTTCGCAGTGCAATTTCCAAACTAGATACTTTTATTTAAAACCTTTTTGTCTTTATTTTATTAACATTGTTCTCACATGCAGCGATGAGGAAACATGTAACCGAGATATTTGTAATACATAGATAACATGATTGAAAAGAGTATCCATGGAGTTTCTTGCTCATTCTTCTCTATAGAAATCTACGCTTTGGTATGTGCAATTACTCGTAGCATCTTTTTTTTCTGACAGACTGACTCCTTGACCTTTCAAAAGTGCCTATAAATGGTTTATTTTGAAATAAATGCTTTAAATATAAATGATAAACCAAAGCTCACGCTACTTCTTTTTCAACTTATCCATCACACATCACATCACTTAACAACACACTTTTACATACAAGCACACGATTGTCATAAGTAAAAACACTATACATTCATAAACAACAGTAGTGTTGTGACACAATGTATCTCATGTGTAACTATTAGCGCCCTGCAGTAGCCGCTAAGTTAAAATTATCTCCTGAAGTGCTTTCACTCAACACGTTGACATGACGCGGCGACATGTGGTTTTGATACTTTCGACTTTGAATTGGCGTTTAGATAAGTTTTGTCATCATTATGATAATTTTATTGTAAAGGGTTTATTTCTGTTTATATTATAGTAAGTAAGTCTTGGCGCAGTGGTAATGTGAAAGAGTAACCATGGAGTTTAATGCCGGTTCTTCTCCTCACGAAACGACTTATTGGAACCGTGCACTAGCTTCTGACGTTATCCAAGTGATTATATGAAATAATAATATGTTTAGTTATGATTTTGATCCCAAAATTCGAAGACAAATATGTAAATATATATTGGTAAATAACAACATTTATGTAATACACATATGAAACGTAAATAAGAACTTTTTTTGAATGAAAATGGATTTATCTTGGCATTTATCTACATTCAATTACCTCAATATATCTTTATTGGTTGACAGCTTTCTTAGCAGTGAGTTACAGTCTAATTAACCTCTGCCGTAAAACAAGACATCAAATCCTACTTTCTTCCCTAATTAGGTACTAAAGTCGGTACTTAAGGAGTACTTTCATCCACATTCCCCCTCAAAGTTCGGCAGATTAATACGTAACTATTAGCGCCACACAGTAGATGTTAAGTTAAAATTATCTTCGAGTGTTTCGCCCACTTGGGGCCACTCAACACCCCATTGAACAGACGAACTAACTGTTTTGATACTTTTGAATTAATATTATATTTTCATTCAACCACAACATCGCACATCTTTGAAATTCTCGGTGTTTTTTTTTTAGTAATATGCATGTGTCACAACATTTCTCATGAATCACTCTCTGTATTAGTGAAAATCCCATGAAAATCTGTTCAATAGTTTTTGAGTTTATGGTGAGTAGATAGTCCGACCGACGCAGGACTTATTTTTCATAATATGTATACAAGGATACTATCATTTTCAACAGAAAATACGAGTATTTACCCTAGCATTGTCCAGATATCTCAATTTGTTTCCTATATATATTAAAACTAAGTAAATTACTCGGATATTAAAAATAATGTTGGTTAGACCATACGTAAATATGTATCCCGATGTTGCAAATTCCTTTTGCTAAACATCAAAAACGAACGTATTTGCTACTGATTATGATCCTACAGCGTTCACCTGATATTTCAAGTATTTTTACTTATGAAAATTGCATACTTGCTCTTATCATGTTATATTTGAGAGTTTAGAAGACCCGGCTATATTGTAAATTACAAATTTTGGATTGGATTATTTTTCTGATCCTTCTGCTGTTGGTAAGTAGTGATGCAATCGTTGATGGTGAAGCGCACTAGTTCTTTCAAACCTCATCGTATTTGCAATAATAATTAATGCATAAATAGTAGAATAGAATTTATTTCACTTGTAAATTTCTTCGTAAAATTAACAAATCATCTGAAAATGTTTTCGTTTTATCTCAGTCTGCAGTGTTATCAGATAAAATTTACAACACGGAAGTACTGAAAATAAAATATCTACCTAACCGATAACAATGCAGTTCATTGCACTTTCGAAATGCAAAGTTTAAAGATAAGTTTATGTGAACTACATACAAATTTTGCAACGAATTTCATGTTTTATTACAAACATAAATATGAGGCAAAAGTGCATGTTGTAAGAGCATTACTGCCTCACTTTTGTGCATGTGGTTGCACGACAGGGAGCAATAATAAGACTTCTTCACCAGATCTTTTCCCAGGAAGGACGAAAGGTAGCGCTAAGTCTTCTACCCAAAAAACAATCAAGATTGTCTGGTAGAAATGGCTCTTTGCAATAAGACCGCCTATTGTACATTTATTTTTTTATAAATGTTTGTCCTGTAATAAGCTAAAGTGTGCAATAAATAAATCAATAAACAATAAACATGTAGTTGTAGTATCCGAAGTAACTGTTCCAAGTAGGACGCAATCCTCAAATGCACGACTAGACCAGTACATAATAAGGTATATTACTTATACGTGGTAGTCGTGTCCCAAACAAGTTATTCAATTGAGGACGCAACCCTCGAACCACTATACCTAGTACATACAATTTCAAAATATTTTAGCAGGGTTCATTTGGTCACGGAGAATCTTAAAACCGCGGTTCAGAAATACGCATCATCGGCACAGCGCATTATGTTGTTGAGTAGCATAAGTAGCGATACATACAAGATCTTATTATTAAAAATGTTTCACATAAACTACCATTTCCGGTGTAGAAATATTAAATCTTTTATTAACAAAATTTTTTTAACTAATAAAAGTATCAACTACGTTCAATCGCAGTAGTCGAGCAGCGCCCGCGCACTCAAGCACGTGCCTCTAATATAAACTACAGAACCGACTAAATTAAATAATTCATAAATTAATTATAGACTTTACCGTGTATTACAAATATTATTACAAGATACACCTTTTTAATTAGTACAGGTGTGATAGATGTTTTACCTGGCTAAGAAGAAACTCAAATGGGTAGGTACCTAATTAAAAATAGAAAAAAGAGCAAGAAAAGCGCCTACGAAGTTATAACGAGGGTTGACGCACGACTCGCTTAGCACCCAGTCTGATACGATAAAGGCACTAAATTGTAGTGGGGGGTAAGCTCGCGCACTTTTCCGCACTAGTACAAAAATAATGAATTGCTTACCTAAAAGCGCTACCGCTTTTAGGCAAGCTTCATTATTTTTAGAGTACCATACATCAAAAGAAAAAAACGGGACCGTCCGTCTGTTTGTCTGTGTATCAAGACATCTCGAGAACGCGCAGAGGTGTAATGAAAAATATCTATATTTATCTCTTTCACCGCCAATTGGTCCCACACCCCATGTTTGTAACTTGGCACCCGGGGCCCTGGGACCAAGGCGAAGAATGGAACGGGGTAGGTTTTTAGTCAGTAAGAGTCTGACACTACTTCCCGCTCCACCCAAGGGCGGGATTTGTCATTGGATGATTTTACCTACCGAAAAAAAAAAAGAAAAAACCCCATGTTTGTAACTGAAGGTTCATCAATAAATTGTTCCTAATTCAAATCAATAGGTATCAGCTTTCTAACAGCTCGTTATATAAAACCGTTAAAGTTAACCTAATAACGTTAATTGTTGGATAAATAACGTTGAAATATAACTATATCGAATATGGAGCTGCTATTTACAACTGCAGAAACAATAACAATCACTTCTTAGTAGTGTAGTACACCGATGTTATAATAAAATAAGTTTCCTGTAACTATAGTGTTGTACCTCTAGACCTATATCGATATCGTTTTGTTTTGTCGCGTTATTTTAGTCTAGGGGAAGTAATTTTATTGTGGTATCGGGAAAATGTCAAGTGTACACAGTAATATACAAGGACATAACAACTTTTCACGTATTTACAAACTTGTTCAACAATGAGAACTAGTTGGTACTGGAGAAATAATGTGTCTCTTACTTTCACTTTCACCAATTTCTTGAATAATTTGTTAAGGCTATTATATTGGTTATCGCTACCTGATGGCTAGTGAAGCACCACTCGAAATCACGATAAACCTATCAAAATGTTATGCGTATGTGTATAAAAACATCGTGAACTCACATTCGTCAAGAAACATTCAAATATCAACGATTTGCACTTGCACTTAATCGAAACGGAAAGTGCTCGTAAATTAAACAAACACTTTTTATGATTCTGTTTGTAAAAACATAAAAACTGTAGGTATTGATTCATTTCAACAGAAACGTTCAATCAAATCCAAAATAAAATGCACATTTTGAAGACCGCTTAAAGATGAATTAATTTTCCATACTAAGCTTTGGCAGCAGTTTCGCTTGTGAGATGAATGAAAAAAATTGAGACAGGGAATGAAACTTGCTATAAATACATTATAGCAAGTTGACAAGATGAGTCTTCATAAAAAATATGTGATACGTGTTAACATACAGCAATAGACAAAAGGAAACATTGTATGACATTTATTACTAAATAACTTAATTCGAAAAGGTTTAGTAAATTTTCCATTACTGAAAAACGCAACAAACATCCAAACTATAGCATTTTTTCACTAAATAAAAGATATAAAATTAAATTATCCGAGCCGTATCTGCAAAGATTATCTTGTGAAGTTCGACATCGACAGATTTATCGATATTTATTTGCACAGCACTGTTTGTTTTCTTTCAGCGTTTCGATATTCGCAATGCATTTTGGAAAAATATATTTCTTTTTTGTATTTCTAAATCGATTCTTAATGCGAATGTTAACAAACATGTTTATTTTAAGGATAAAATATTGGTTGAATTTATCGGACTTTTTAATGATTGGTAATTCCGGGAATTATCCATACTTGTCTTTTGAACTTTCATACTAATTTGGTGGATGACTAACCTTCAAAATGAGGACATCATTTCAGGAGTCGGCTATAATATACATTAAAAGATGAATTCATCGATTCGCGGCTCTAAACTCTTGAGCGTCAATGCCGAGTTGCTAGCCAGTAGCCTGTCGGTTTTCTACCGATTATATTACCGGGAATGTACATCGGATTACATAGTTTAATTCCGCCAAGCCAGTTCCATCGTCGGACCAGAAGTAGCGCGATGTACTATCCGGAACATGGTGGACATCCTTCCCATACGAACAAAACGTATTTGGAACACCATCATTATGGGTGCAGCCAAGGATCATTGGAATCTTCCTGGAGTCGGTCTCCTGATAGCTACAACCTGGGGGTGTTTAAGTCAAGAGCAAGCGTGCTCCATCGTCGACCACGCCATATACTATGCGCCAGCCTATCAATAAAAACCTATTATTACCAAGTTTTATCATGATTTTATCTGAAGACGTCCAGTATTGGACATAGACCTCCCCCAAGTTTCGCCACAACGACCGGTCCTATGCGTATCGAATCCATCGGATTCACAGGAACTTCACCAGGTCATCGGTCCACCTTGTTCCAAATTTCATTAACATCAGCATTTCAGCCGAAAGACCTCCAACACTGAACATAAGCCGTCGACACATAGACAGGTCCTGTAGTTTCTACATCTAGCGGATGCCCGCAGCCGTAACCAGGGGTCTCAACAAGAAGTGTTGAAATCTAAAGCGTGCGAGCTAGAAAGAGCTCCATCCCT
This sequence comes from Leucania comma, assembly GCA_958295575.1. NCBI lineage: Eukaryota > Metazoa > Arthropoda > Insecta > Lepidoptera > Noctuidae > Leucania > Leucania comma. The sequence goes on from OY282484.1 coordinate 4,099,272, forward strand.
TTAACAGAACAGTTTAGGTCGTCAAATGGATCGCGTTGAGAGCTCGTGATACTTCCCACATCCAACGGATTCCTGCAGCCTTCATCAAGTCATTGGTCAACCTTGTATAATACGCGGCAAATAAGTTGAACCCGTTGCTATAGTTACGCGCAGCCCCCCACTTCGATTGAGACCCGAAAATCGGTTACTGCGCATTCAATTTCGACCGGCATTTTGGTTCAACTTATATTATAAAAGGCTTTCCAACGTTTCAACGGTTTCAAGTTCATATTGCCAATCTCAAGCTTACTCACGATTTTATGAATGGGCGGTTATTACTCTAGCGGTTACAAGTTGTCATCTCTAGTTTGCGCGTTGGCGAACGAATTGCCTCGTTCATTTCATTCGTGAATGAAGTACTGAATGAAACGCTACACCTTCATTCAAGGTAGATCACTATTTCAACACCTACGGACATTGTGTCTTTTGCTTCCTTTGGTAGATTGTAAGCTAAACGGGATATTGTGTCTTGAATTGTGGTCAAAATATTACGGTTTTGTCATGTCATTGTTGTCAGTGCAGTAAAAATAACGGACTAGAGAGTCTTGACAAAGAGTATCATAGAACTTATTTATTCTATACTTTATTGAATATATACCGTAACTAGGGCGGTGCGAACGGTGTCCAGGCACAGGGCACAGTCTCTGGAGGGGCGCAAAAATTTTATATCTAATCCTTTTTGTTTGTCTTAATTTTTTTTCTAGGGACACAGTCTAAGAATAGAAAATATTTGTCTGTTCTTTGGGGCGCCGTTATAGAAGTTTGCAACGGCAGGCGTTTATAAGGCTATTTACGGCACTGCTCATAATGTGGACAGGATTAAAAATTTTAGTATGGGTTTTTTTTTTCTTTTTCTTTTCTCCCATCTCATCGACAGGAGATTGTGGCTAGCACTCTTGTGATCCGCCATCATGGTTTTTTTTTTAAGATGGGAAATCATCCAATGATTTTTCCGCTCTTGGGTGGAGCGAGAAGGCATGTCAGACTTTCACTGACTAAAATCTACTCGTTAGTTCCTTCTTTGCCTGGCGTTCCAGGGCCTCGAGGGTTCATTTCCACAACAACAAATCGATAGTGTTTCATGTACCGAATCGACCCTCCACGGAATTAAAACGATCAAAATTTAATGGTGTATAAATACCTTATGCATAGAAAAGATCAGCAACTACTATTACTTTACTCTATAATTCAAACATCCATTAGTCTGTCATAAAATATGCTTCCTTTTCAACGGCCGTATATACTTAAAGCCTCATCCATCCCAGCCTGCTAGATGCAGGCAGGCAGGGTCGAAGCCTGCTGGGGTCATGGGTCAGCTTCCGAAAGGAATACCCGGCCCCGGCACGATAGGCTACGAAGGAACGGGGTAGGTTTTTAGTTAGTAAGAGTTTGGACACTAGTTCCCGCTCCGCCCAATGGCGGGATTTGTCATTGGATGATTTTACCTACCATAAAAAAAATCCTCATCCATGTTCCAAGTAGCTAACAACATGATAATCCTACACATTCTTCTAATAAGAATGTACAGTAATTTAATGAAATCGTTGTAACTCAGTAAGGCGAGGAGCGGTTAATTTCAATGACACCAGCAGGCAGAGGTCGCCCTACAAATATTCAGAGCTCCAGAATAAATAATATTTAACATATTATCCTAAGGATCATTGACGTAGGATTAGTTTACTTGCTTCGGAATAGGGTTGCCACGTAACTGAAATTTGGAAATAGTATATTTTGATACAAGTGCAGTGACAAATGTCTACGTTTATCAAACGATTTTTTTCACTTACGAAGACATAAAAAAGGGGTTGATGCGTGACTCGTGGGAGTCGCCTCGCCCAGCCTGATACGATAAATGTAATAAAATCGCTGACGCGCACTTTTCCGCACTACTACGAAAAACAGTACAATGCGTGCCTAATAGCGGTAGACATAAAAACGGTTTTCGTTATTTAAAAATAATGATTTCTTTAAAGTTAATAACAATATGTATTCATAATACTTACTTATGAAACCTAAATATAATCAAGCTATTTACTGAACCTAACTGTGTACACGTGATCTTACTACTATTTTTAAAATTTAAAGTTTTTTTTAATTATGAAATTCAAGTAATAGTTTTAAAAAAAATAATGAACTTTTAATTTCTATTATTTGATCAAAAACGATTTCGGAAAACATTAGGTACTCACTATTCAGTATGATTATAATTTTTTCGAGTTTTAATATTTTTTAATATAATTTTTTTTTCTTATGATAGGTTTAGAATTAATTGTTTGGGTACTATTAAAACAGACAACAGATTTAATTAATCCAGCGAGTAATTATTATAATTTCTACATGTAGGAAAGACAAAATCGGTAATTTATGACAGCTTTTAGAATTGCATTCAAGATATTATTAGATGTGAAAATTTTGTAAGCGTTTGTGCGCCGTAATTTGCATGTGATCTTTATGACTGCATTTATAGTTTCTGGCTACCTATTTCAAAATTACTCGGAGACAATATGCTACGGGTTTATTACTCAAATAATGAAAGCTTTATTGGTTCGCCATGTATCCGTGTTAAACTGGCTCTGCAGCATCATAGTTTACATAGTTTACACGTGACTTTAGTGTTTCGTCAATATGAAAGTCGAAATTTTTCATAATTGACGTACTCCTGGTATAAAAGTATTCTATTATATTTAAATATTTTATTTAATTTGGTGATAACGAAATTACTGTATATACTTATGTAGATAAATGACTTAAATAACAAAATATATAAGTTCAATTATGTTAATAAAAAACTTACACTCAGTCGCAGAAGTACTTCTCCACATCACTGTGTTCTGGATTCGAGATAATCGTCCCGAGAAGACTGGCAGCATTGCTATGTTGAATGACAATGTTAATTCTTTGGGCAAAGATCGAATCAGCCCTTGTGAACCAAGATTGATCTAAATGGTGCTGTAGGATTGTTCGACTTGCAATGCGAAGGATATCGGAAGGAACATAGGTGGGTTTTTAGTCAGTAAAAGCATGACAATGCATCTCGCTTCACCCAGAGCGGGAGAAGTCTGTTCGATTATATTTAGGCATGATTCATAAATGTTGAAATATATTTCACATTTATACATTAAACCTTCTAATTAACAAATGCCATCGCTAACCCTAAGTTTTAAGAAAAGTCTTACTACATAGAATAGCATAATCGGCCTTATAATGTTCCCACTGCTGGGATTCAAGTCTCCTCTCTAAGAGAGGGAATGGGCCGAATTCCACCACGCGGGCCCAGTGCGGGTTGATGGATGTCACAAGTCTTCGAGTTTTTGGTTCTAGGACATGCCGGTTTCCTCACGATATTTTATACTAAACAAATTTAAGGACGAAGGATGTATATTTTCCCGATAGTGACAACCCTGCAAGGACATAACAAGGGGTGACAAGTTCACAGATTAAAATTATATCCTTAAAACATCTGATAAGTTCGGTGCCACAAAGAGAGGCTTGGCCTAACATAAATAACACAAAATATGATACAAGCATCTGTAGTGAAAGATCTTTATTTATTAAGATGTTAACTGTGATACAAGCAATTTATGAAGTCGGGACCTCTGCCCATTACGAAGATAATGACGGTAGATAGAATGTTTTTCTTTTTTTTTTGTAATATGATGGTGTGACAACCCTATGCGGCAGGGTTATCAAGCGTTTTGATTGGTGATTGTTGTGTGGTGTGGCGGTGAATTTTTATTTTTCAAAATTTTTGTTTTGTATCGATTTTTTCTTTTTGTTTCCTGCTGACATGTTGTTTCTAATCGTACGTATTTCATGCGTAGCCCCCGCAAATGTCCTTTTCGTACAAGTATTTATTGATAAATTTGTCTATATTTGAACTCACGTCCTACCAATCCAGCTCCCCAAGCCAAGTTATTATAGTTTCGTTTAGCGTGTGAACGCTTGGAGTTGACCACGGCCCCAATTGTTTTGTACTTCTGACGTACATCTCAACAAAGGAATTGGGGCGTGGCCAACTCCAAGCGTTCACGCTAAACGAAACGATTGTAACTTGGCTAGGGGGCAGGGCCATTACCACTAGGCTACCACTGCTCTCCAATGTTTACCGACGAATGACGTTTTTCACGATCACGACATAATCACGATATAGTCACTATGTTTTGTGCCTCGTACCTATTACTTTGTTACAAGCTGATGAACAGTTTGTTTCTTTAGGTGCTTCGATGCACATTCATTTATTCTGAAGAATGTTTATGTTGACTTCAGAGCTCGTTAAAAGTTTTCGTGTTGGCAATCTTACGCAATTTAAATTCCAAACGGTTTTTTCGTAGATTTGTTTACAACTACGGTGAGTCGTCCGTCTTTAGAATTTAGTAAGAAAAGATAAGCATAGCTATAGCCAATATTTTATTTGTATTGACTTACCTACTTGAAATAAATATTTTTTAAAACGTGGTCGACGTGGTGTGGCGGCCACGTACCAGAGGACGCAGTGTTGGAAGGCCTCCCACAAGGTGGACCGATGACCTAGTGTGGGTCGCTTGAATCCGATGGATGCGAGACGCTCAGGGCCGGTCCTTATGGCGACACTTGGGAAGGCCTGGAACAGTGAACGTCTTTAGGCTGAATTGATTGATTAATGATGGTCAACTTTCATTAATATCTTGTCTTCAATATAGCATAGCATCAGCCTTAAAATTTTACCACTGCTGTAACTCAGACCTCCTCTCTAGAAGAGGGGATGTCACATGTCTTCGAATTTTTGATTCTAGGACATGCCGATTTCCTCACAAGGTTTTCCTTCACCGTTTTTGGAGCAGTGTTGGTGAAATAAATTACACAAAGTAATGCGCCTGGCTGGATTTGAACCCGCGCCCTACAACTCATAAGTCGGGGCCGTTACCACTTGGCCACCACTGCTCTAAAGCCTTCCATATAAGTAACGTAAAACATTTTTAAACCTAATTTTATGGAAAAAGTACACAGTTAACTGCCTATTAACAACATTTAAGGAAAAAGAAATCTATAATTTCTCTATTCCGTATTTTCGACGCAGGAATGTGTCGCAACGAATAATATAATTTCAAAGTCGACAAGTGGAAACTCTCAGGGTTTTATCTAAAAAGCGTTTGTCTCGATCGAGAAGCCGTATCTCTTACTAACGAGAAACTAAACGACGATTTACGGTAGGAAAGCTACTTGTTCCAGTGACTAATTTGTTCCACCCTTTCCGCTACAAACGGCGTAACTACAAATTTTATACTTTTGGCAATAAGCAAGACGCGATAAAGTTTTGCGATTAGGCGATTGAGAGCATTAAAGATACTTTTTTATGAGCCTGCTACGTCCCACTGCAGAGTTAAACCTCCTTTCCAATAGTCCACTCTTCTCTGTCCTTATCCACTTCTGGCCAATCCTCTAGTAGGAGTCCAAATCGCCTCGTCATCTCCTTCCGGACCTACCGCGTCGCTTGTTCCTGCTGTTCGGGATCTAGTCAGTGGTTAGGCGAATTTCGTTGCAACATGCGGCAAATATGACCTGTCAATGCATTTTGGGCTAGTAAAAACCTAAACGCTTTGGGTAGTAAAAATTCAATTATACAGATTAAAAGAGCGTGAAAAATCCATCATAATGTTTTTTTTTTTTTTGTCTTACGCCATTTTATAATGTCAATATTATTTGGTAGGCAAAATCTGCAAATATTTGAGCGCCAAACAAAAAACGAAGTTGAAACCCAATTTGTTTTGTTGCTCTGTTTCAATTACATATTTTTTATTAAGTAGCCACACAGCAGTTAGAAATATAAATCCAATGTGCAACCTGTCGATCATCGTTAAATAAAAGATCAATTTTATCCGAAAAAGATAAAAAAGATATCGTGACAATGCGAAAAATTAAGCCGATACCATCGGTCAAGCATGAAATAGTAATTTTTATCAACAGTTTAATAACGACTTGACCGACTATTATCCTTGAAAATTGTCTATGTTTAATGTGTAATAATAATCGCGAATCAAACTTTAAAAAAAAAACAAAATGTTTTTACAAAAATGGTTGGCGACAATAACTTTTAATTTTAAAAAATCATTTAAAATCGAATGCTTATAAAAAGAAGATGAATGATGATCGATGCAAGCAAACCCGCGGCGCGGTCGCTAGTTCAATACAAACATGTCATTTTAAATTACTCGATCGATTCTTTGTAGACATTTTTATTGGGTTGCAATAATTTAATGTATCACTTAACGAGAATAAAATTTATTTATAGTCCACCATCTTGGTGTGAGGTTTTATTTTTGTTGAAATAAATATTATATCGACATTGTAAGAACATTTACGTCGATTGTATTGGGGTTTTTTGTTCATAAATCATAAAACAAATAAATAACAGATCGTAAAGATGTCATTAATTCTTGGAGCAATATTTTAATGTTTTTAACATGTATAAAATTATCACCCACTGTGTAGGTACCTATTTGTGTAGGTAATGATTGAAGAATACCTACCCATTTATGTTTTTTACTTTAAATCTAAAAAAAATCTTAGAAATATTTAATAGATCTCCAAGAACCTATCTAATCAACTACCGAAAAAAAAAACTCCAACCAAGACGCCACAAACAAACGATTGTACCACACTATTCCGACAAACGAAATCCCGACGAACGCTATCCCGACAGATCACTATCTCGACCTGCATTAGATCGACAGAACACTAAGTCGATGGAGTTTATCTCGACAGAACGCTATCCCGACAGTCATTTGGTCGACAGAACACCAAATCGACTAACTGTTGGCCGACTGAATGCCATTCCGACATGCAGTAGCCCGACAGAACGCTTTGTCGAAATGTTTTATCTCGAACAATATCCACAGATAGATTATACAACGGGCCGTCAAAACACAACAGCAGCAACCGGAATATCCAGGAATTTAGAAAATTAAGATTAAAAATAAATTAATGAGTTTTTATTGTGACTCACCGAATTTGTCAACTAAAAAGTGAATGAACAACAAAAATATTGTTTGACTCACTCTGTTGGCTGAAGGAATAGATTAATTTGAAATAATGAGTGATTAATTTGAATAGAGAATTTGTGTTATTTTGCTATGCTTGTGGTTGTCGAAGGTCTTCCAATGTCAGCTGGAACCAACGAATTTACGTACTTTTGTGAAATAAAAAGCGGTTTACCTTTCTTGGAGTCAAAGGTTCCTCCGATAAACATAAATGCCTCGAAAAAAAACAAGAAACAGGTAAGTAAAAAATGAAGCCTGTGCCAAATACGCCCAGCTGAATGCGTGCCAGAGGGTTATGGCAATACGCATGGTGCGAGGGTACCGAACGATTTCCCTCGAGGCGGCGACCCTCCTTGCTGGCCAACCGCCATGGGATCTGGAGGCAACAGTCCTTGCACACATGCATGATAAGCGCATGGAGATGCAACGCCGGGGTGAAATTCCGCTGCCGCGACAAGTCGAGACATGGCGGACAGAGCTCCGGCGGGATCTCATTGCGAAATGGCGTCAGCGACTATCGCAACCACGTTCTGGGCGCGCCACAATTGAGGCGATAAAGCCCATCCTTGAGGCGTGGCTGGAAAGACCTCACGGCGTTCTCAACTTCCGCACGACGCAGGTCCTTACCGAAAACTGCAAGTTCGCTAAGTTTCTGGATTCGTGCAGAGAATTCACCCGGGTGTCGCCACTGTGCGGAACACCCGGAAGACATGGTGGAGCATACTGTAAAGGTGTGCCCCGCCTGGGCGGAGCATCGCCGTGTCCTCGTGGGGGCGATCGGTGGCAGCGATCTCTCTCGCCGGGCCTTGGTTCAGGCCATGGTCCGGAGTGAGGAGGGATGGCAAGTGATCGCCTCCTTCTGCGAAGCAGTAATGCTAGCAAAGGAGGAGGCCGACCGCATCAGGCAAAGGCAACGGGGCGCTCGCCCCACACGCCGTGGGATTCCGATCCCAATTTCCGGCCACCGTTGACGCGGGCTTGTGGACGGCGTACAATGGGTAGCACGCTGTCCGATCGTCCGGTAACAGACCGGACCGAGACCAAGTCTTCGACGGCGCGTACTGTTCCCACGCGCCTCAAGGAGCTGTCAGCAAACCGTAAAGGTCCAGCCTGCTAGCTGCAGGCAGGCAGGGCCGAAGCCTGCTGGGGTCAAGGGCCGTTTTCCAAGGGGAAGTCTCAGCCCCGGTATGATAGGCAACGAAGCAACGGGCAAGGTTTTTAGTCGGTAAGAGTCTGACACTATTTCCCGCTCCGCCTAAGGGCGGGATTTGTCATTGGATGATTTTACCTACCAACAAGACAAAGCCTGTGCCAAATACTACGTAATGATTGGCTTGACGAATATTTTTTATCCAATGTTTTAGTTTTTGATATAGATATCAATAAATCGAATAGTTTAACAGGATATTGGCCTTTTTTCTATGTTACAGAAATTGTTTGACATTCGAAAAAAAATATAAACAATGGAAAACAATTGATTAAAATTTTTATTGGTACACGTCTCTCATCTTTATTGTTAGTATGGATTCATCATAAAAATCATCGTACCAAACGTTAACAAATCGTGAATTATCTCTGCACTCTAAAATTATACTTTAAATATGATGTTTCCGCTTTTGTTCATTACCTACTACCGTTATAATAATGGGTATTAAGAACAACATCTATTATAGGTACAAAGCGGTGGTGGAATCAACGAGAGAAAGTAATGCCCTCTCGTTGATCCAACTGCACGATAACTGAAATCTGGGTATTATAAAAAAATATTCCACCCGATCCAATTCGGATCATGGTAGTCAATGGAAACCGACCAACTACGCAAAACATATTAAAGTGCACAAGCATATTATTACGCGCAACCACATGTGCAATCTTGGTTCCTTTACTCTCAGAGTCCAATGAGATTGTATTCCAGCACAACTGGGAAGAGATCAGGCGCAAGACCAAAGGCTTTTCGAAGCACAGGTGTGGTGTCTCATCAAAACTTTCGACCTCCAGACTGCCACAAAGTAATTTCTTCTTTGTGTTATTCTTTAAATATAAAAACGCGCGACTGTTGCGCTACATCTACAATAAAAGCTCACTGAATTATGATTGAACCTTATTTTCTAAATTCTGGGTTATTCCGCTTGTTGCTGTTTTGTTTTGACGTCCCGTTGTATATCTGTGGATATTGTTCGAGATAAAACATTTCGACAAAGCGTTCTGTCGGGCTACTGCACGTCGGAATGGCATTCAGTCGGCCAACAGTTAGTCGATTTGGTGTTCTGTCGACCAAATGACTGTCGGGATAGCGTTCTGTCGAGATAAACTCCATCGACTTAGTGTTCTGTCGATCTAATGCAGGTCGAGATAGTGATCTGTCGGGATAGCGTTCGTCGGGATTTCGTTTGTCGGAATAGTGTGGTACAATCCAAACAAACACTCATGTCAAAAACGTCAAAAAAAAAAAGAAACGTCAAAAAGAACGTCCCATTCAAATATAAACAATTGAAGTTGAACCGACCGTGAAAAGGGACACTTGCACCGCCTGTGGGGCCGTATTAATATGGATCTGACAGCCCTGATGGGGACTGTCAACTTGTTTCATAATAATTGGACGTGAGTGACAACCCTAAGTTGATTGATACTACTGACTTCTGTCCCTTTATTTGTTGGGTTTTGATTTTATTATTTCTGGTGTTCTGGGTCTGCTTTCTTTTTTAAGTTTACTTAGAGTGAATTTATTTTAATATCATTTTTAATGATAGATCTTAGAATCATTTTTTTTCTTCAAGGACCTAAAGTATTTTTTTTTTTTAAATTGATGTTTTCGCGCTTGTACACTTTCTCACCTGATGGAAAGCGACGATGTGGTCGACGATGAAGCTTGCCTAGAACTAACCTATTCACACTTTAACTTAAAGATCCCCAGGTTGTAGCTATCAGGAAACACAGACTCCGGTAGGGAACTCCACTCCTTAGCTTTACGTCGATGGTCATGACCAAGGAAATTCCACTCGACCCGCCTTATTCCAAAACGCGGTCTAAAATAGTTCCGGGACTATTACTAGGTTTAATTGGCATTAAACCTAGTAAGAGTCCTGGACATTAATTTAGATGCGTTTAATTGCTATTGAACCTAGTAATAGTCCCAAAAACTACATTTTTGTCGCGTTTAATCTTTTGAATACCGTAGAGACATACAGAGACACAATAGAAAGACAATAGGTGTGCGAACGCCGGCGTTCGCTTGGGGCTTGAGTAATTAATTAGTATTAAACCTAGTAATAGTCCCGGAACTTTTAGATTGCGTTTTTGAATAAGGCGGGACGAGTGCATCATTACCAATGATCCTCAAGAGTTTTTAGTATCAAAGTAATTTAAGGAGAGATCATTAGTGACATAAAATATTTTTCTCATTTAGAAATAGTCACCCAATCAACAATAATAAAAAATGTCACCAAGACTAATATAGGAAATTGAAACATATATAATCCACCGACGAAAAAGTTATGTCTTATAAGTACAGAAATAATGCTGATCCGTCCTGTAGCGGCTACGTAACTAGTCGTAAACAGTTTACGGCCGATATATTGATGTTCATCGGTATCATTGCCGTTTGCTATCGATATCCTTAATAAGGGATATTACATAAACGTTATTTAATTCATTATTCCCCGAGAGGACGCCGGCGTCCGCACACCTATTGTCTTTCTATTGTGTCTCTAATTACGTCAATAGAAATGCTACCAACAGAATTTTTCCTACAGAAAGTTCTCCTGTGTTATCGCTCACACTTCATCATCATCATCATGTTCCTTCCCATGTTCCTTTTAAGCAAGTCAATGATCTTATAGGTAGTTGCGTCATAACTACTTACAGGTCATTGAACTCGCCCAGCTTACGTTTACTTAAAGAAATTAATTTCGTACATGCCTAAATTAATTCGAGTTTAAAAAAAAAGTACTTTATATTTTAATTTTATCTTTACAAATCGATAGTGTTAGATGTACCGAATCGACGCTCCACGGGATTAAATCGCATGCTAATGTTATATTACGGGGTCACAAACATTTTGACAAAAAACCTCTTCATAGAATAATTATAATTGTTCAAAAGAAGCTCTGTTGCTGTCAAATGACGAAATCTTCGTGTTGTTGACAATGATCTACATTTTTTTTCTTTGTTTATTTTGGGGAATGATCTACATTAAGTGTTCAATCAGGACGTGGATGTAGGTGTACTTGATCATCTGATTTTTTTATTTATACTTTATTGTAAAACACTGACACTTCGCGTGACCCAAGGGCTGGCTTTTACCTCGGTCAGAGATTAAGCATTGCCATACAACGTGGCAATGCCGCCAGCCTTTTGGGCACACTTCCAGTCGACAGCGATGCGGAGGAGTTTTTTGACGCTATATTCTAGTTAGGAGTAGCCTTTAGTGTATATATTTATGTGTAATGTTTATAGTGATATTATTTAGCTTATTGATAGTATAATTTAAAAGTTGAATTCATAAATAAAATGGCAATCTGAATGAATTAACAATTGTAAAACTAAATGTACAATGGGCGGTCTTATCGTACAGGGCAATCTCTTACAGACAACCTTAGGATGGGCTGAATGAAAGAAGATAGATTTGGGGCGGTCAGTGTACAAAAAATGTGAATAATATTAATTTCACAAAATAATAAAAATACATACATACAATATCAATGAATATACTAAAAAATATCAATTTAGTAATGTAATAATTAATTGAGCAGCAAAACCAACTGATATTTTAATGCAGATTTTTAATAGAGGTTGGATATTATCAAACTACTTCTCCCGCTCAAGATGGAGCGAGAGGGAGTGTCAAACTTTTACTGACTAAAACCCACCTGTATTCCTTCACTTACTCCTTTGCATTCCAGGGTCACGGTGAGGGTGTTTTAAATATCATATGGATTTCATCACGCATGTGGAATTGTTCCGCAAGCGTAGCCCCCGCAAATGTCCTTTTCATACAAGTATTTATTGTAATGCGTGGAATACGCATGCGGGACTCAGGGCGACATACGGGACAATTCCGCATGCGTGATGAAATCTGCACGATATTAAAAACACCCAAACTCTTTGCAACAATCCGTAGCATTTTTGCCTGATTAATGTAAAACCAGAAACTCAATGGTAAGTTTCTAACAAAATTGAATTTGCAAGTGATCCGTTATTGGCTTGTATCGGCAACTGGCAACACTCAATAAGCGTCCCATAAATAATATTTTATATCCCTGTTAATTTATTGGATTTACTGGTTCCAGGAACAGTTAATGCTTGTTATTAGGTAACTACGAGGTAGGGAATGTGATTATTGAGTTCTGATGTAGATGTGTTTATGGAACTTTCTAGTCTGATACAGATTAAGCACTAAACTTTTTAAGATATTCTTGATGGTTATGATTTGGAGGTTACCGAAAGATATCTTTATATGACTATCGAATAAAAGCGATATGAATTCGTCGAGTCCACGTTTACTAGATATGTTACAGAGCCAAAAAGCGGTGAAAACTCTCGAAAATTGCTTTTATATAGCTTTTTAAAATAACAGGAACTTTTATATGAGTGTTTTACGATCTGTAGTCGTAAGAATAATTGCTTATATGACATTCTGCTAGTTGGATAGTGACGACCTTTAGCTTAACTTAATACTTTATGATTTTAGTATAATAATAATATTTTCCAACTTAGACACAACGCTATCTAGTCCTAAATTAAGCAGAGCTTGTGGTATGAGTAATAGACCACTGATAAACATACTTATATATTTGTAAATACGTATATATTACAGATAAATTACACCAAGGCACAGAACAAATGATTGTGCTCATCACATTTGTCCTGGGTGGGAATCGAACCCGCGATCTCTGGCATACCAAGCAGTCAGAGCCACTGACCACTAGGACCAATACGCCTGTCAAATGAACCGGACCTTTGAATTTTATTTTGAGTATCCTCGCATGAATCATATTGATTTATCAATTTTCTAATCACCTAACGCGTTCCATTGCATAATTTTGATTGGTTTGAATTTCGAAGCATTTTGTATTAACACATACAGTATTTTGTATGAACTCTGCCCGGTTCTATGGCGACTTCGCGGCCCCGAAACAGCGGTATTATTTTTATTAAAAAATAACAATAATTTAAAACCCCTTTTAAAAAGCATGCTTTATTATTTTTTGTAACTTTCAAATATTTCCGTGACGTAATTTCGTAGACATACACGTTTGAAATCGTAACTTAAAGTCGGATACGCGAATTTTTTTTTTTTAAGTCAACAAAGAAAATTCAAGAAAAGAATAAAGGGTAGTGATGGAAGAAACGAAATTAGGTAAAAGCAAAATCATATTAGAGAGAAAGGTAATGTTCTTGGACAAGGTTTAAGCCCTCCCTGTAAGATATATAAGCCTACCTTGATAACATAACTTTCAAGTAAACAAACGATCCCTGTAATTAAGCCAATTGTAATAAATAAAGGTGGGTAATAGAAATCATAATATTATGTTTCAATCTCTTGAGCAAGGAGTATCGTAAAACTTTAACGATTTGATTGCTGACAACTGATTATAATATGTGAGGTACTTTCGTAGTTACAGATCGGCTATTTACGTATGTAAATATAACGAAAATTGATAACCTTTTAAAAGGCTAGAATTAAACACAGTTTTAGCTTTGTTGCGGATATGAAAAGCGAAATTAATAAAAAAACCAGTCAAGTGCTAGACTCCCGAGCACACCGAGGGTCCCGTACAAACTTACCTGTATAAATAGTTCAAGTCCCAAATCGAATCTCGAAACATTTTGAAAAATTTTCGAGATTCGTCTGACTCGAGAGTCTGAAAAAGTAGTTTTTTTTTGTGATGTATTCGATATTAATTTGAGTTTAATACAAGACTTCCAAGTTCGCGGCATGCCGTGTAATAGGGTTGACCAGACTTTTGTAAATCAACTTCCCAACCAAGGTGACCTTGCTAGTTTCAATCCGTGTAGACAGCGGTTGTAAACCATGACCTTCAACGCCCTTGGTTGCGAGACGCGTTTTTTCTAACCGCAGTGACTGATTTACGAACCTGTTGGCTACCAAGGTGACCTTGGTTGAAACGCTGTTGGGGCGCTGGATTACCACCGTCTGGTCCAATTTTAAGGCGTTAAAATGCCGCGGTATCTAAGCGACTAGTATGCGCTGACTGGCGGCAAAATCCTTCGCCTGTCTGTGTAGGCCTTTAGCCACGGAATCCTAAAAAAATATTAACTATTGGTCTTCTAAATTATGTAACACTAAGAGAACACCCATCATGTTTTAGCAGAAACAAAGAATATACATAAAAAAGTCGTAAAAACTGTCCTTAGCATTGGCACGGTGACCCAGACTTCTGCTTACCGTATCTCTGAACCGACCCTGATATTATCTTAATTATTTAATTAAACACACAGTTCATTGTAACATTAATTACGGAAATGTTGATAACTTTTGATAATTGTTTCTATATTTTCCTCTGCCTTGACTTCTGGGTCATTTTTTGTGATATCTGAATGTTATATAATTCTATGTTTTTTTTTTATGATAGGCTTGCGTTTGATCACTGTCTCAGCTGATGGTAAGCATGATGTCGTGATGTGGTCGACGATGGAGCACGCTTGCCTAGAAGTAACCTAGGACCCATAACGCGGGCTTGCGGACGGCGTGCAATGGGTAGCACGCTGTCCGATCGTCCGGTAACCGACTGGACCCAGCCCAAGTCGTCAACGGCGCGTACTGTTCCCGCGCGCCTCAAGGAGCTGTAAGCAAACCGTAGGGACCCAACCTGCTAGCTGCAGGCAGGTAGGGTTGAGGCCTGCTGAAGTCATGGGTCAGTTTCTGAAAGGAATACGCGGCCCCGGCACGATAGCCAACGAAGGAACGGGGTAGGTTTTCATTAGATCCCGCTCCGCCCAAGGGCGGGATTTGTCATTGGATAATTTTACCTAACATAAAAAAAAAACCTAGGAGTGGGTTTTAGTCAATAAAAGTGTCACGCTCTCTCGCTCTACCTTAGACCGGGAGAAGACATTAGATGATATCCCACTTAAATAAAGTGTGCCTTATTTTGACAGACATACAGGCTTAGAGCGATTTCGCACTACGTTCGATCCGAATCCGATCCGACAAAAAAACCGCTCTTATACCACGGCTTTTAGGCACGCAATTGACAGTTTTCCGCACTAGTGCAGAAAATTGCGCGTGCTTGCCACCGCCACAATTTTATTGTAATGAAATAGCTCTACGGCTACTACAGACCATACTTTCACGGGTTCAGATATTCAAACCATTGCCAAGAATAATTAAGAACAATAAAAACATTATTTTCTACTGAAACTGACTAGACCGTATATAAACATAAACATAAACATTATTCAATCACATTTCAATTTAATTGTAATTTTAAGATGTTCATTGTTAGTTTATAAGTTGCCATTTTAATTTATTGTAAGTTTTTAAGTTACCATTTTAATTTTAATTTTGTTAATTATTATCATTTTATTTACTGCTAAACTATTATTCATTTATTCATTATTAATCTATTGCTTGGTTAATATCATTCTTTTTGCCTAAATGAACTTAATTCAAATTATATTTTGACCCTAATTTGAATACATAATTATTGTCACCTAGTTATATGTGCATGCTGTGGTCTCCTGTAACTGAAGGAACACATACTAAAGGACCTCTTGTACTATTTGTGATCTTGAAATGTTATTACTGTGTATCCTTTGTTGGAGATCCCAATAAATAAATAAATAAATTATTAAACATGGCATTCTTAATAGTTTTGTAACCGGCACGTTTATTTCTAATAAGCATTAGTAAAACCACTTAAGTTTTGTTTCCATGAACACTGTTTAGCTTGAAAGATTTTTTTGCATTATATCTAATAGTGCAATTCGTAACGACTAAAGATACATTGAACCTCACTTTTTTTGTATTTTAAAACAGTTACCAGGATCTTACTAGATATAATTTACTTATTTTAGAAGCTAGATTCAGTTTAGGTAAGCTAGAACAATTTGATGGTACTAAGTAGTGTGACATTGCTGTAACGTTGGAAATTCCGGGTTCCTTGGTAAAATATTTTTATTACTGTCTTTTCTGTTATTTCATGGTAAGCCATCTCGCTTACTTACTATGAAATGACATTTACACACGTGTATTCTTTATCAATGAAGATTTATCTTTGAAGTTGAAAAGTTATTTGCTATTTTATTTATTTTTATTTCATCTGTTCTGCAATTAAAAATGCACTTCGCCCACGTTTGGCACCCAATGCACAACCTTCTTTTTTCACTCATTGGAATAAAAAAGTTTATTAAGAAAAAGGTGTGGGAAGGAAACCAGCATGTCATGTGACATCCAACAACTCGCACTGGACCCGCGTGGTGGATTACAGCCCATTCTCTCTCACAGAAAAGAGGCCTAAGAGCCAGCAGTGAGAAAATTATAAGACTGATTAACAGGTGTTTAGGAACAGATATTCTGGCAAGGGTGCATTGGATTCTATAGGAACTTCAATAATATTTCATCCTCCCTACACTTCGGCGCTGGCTTGCGGACGACAAGTAATAGGTAACTCGCCGTTCGGAGCAGATAGAGAGCGTTGTCAGCAAACAGTAGGAGCCCTGCAGGGTCAATACCCGCTAGGGCCGGGGGCAATTTCTGAAAAGGAAAACCAAGTAACTGAAGGACACAGTTGTGGTTTTTGTCAGTAAAAATCAAATACACCCTCCTGCCCCACCCGAGAGCGGAAGAACTCAGTAGAAGTTTTCACACCACAAAAAAAAACCTTAATAATATCTCATCCTCTCTACACCATATTGGATTCACTACACTCATAAATCTCCTATTAACAGTAGACTAACCAATAAATATTCGCGTCTAACGAACTCCGGCGCAGTTCATGATTTTCCCAGAAAATCGCGATTAGTGTCGACTGTCACGGACTCACGGCTCTCTAGCCGACGCGGAGTCGATACAGTATTCGATTTGCTCCAAATATGACAGGTCAGCCTGGGCACGGGAATTTCTGATGGAGATCTCGGTTCAACCGTAGATTGAAACACTTAGTTTTGAATGAAAAATGTTTCACGAATGGTCTACAAGATTATGGGTACAGTTTTGAGCCGTTTCGGGTCAAAACGCTTGATCTTGATTGTTTCTTTCAAATGTCACGGCATATCGACACTGCGTGGGTGATAATTAGCATTAGGTAATTAGCAATGCTGACAGCCTTCTAGGCATGTTCCGAGTGTTACTGGTGTATTTTATGTTGACAAACAGTTTCTGAAAACTAGAGTGTATTGTTTGTTAGTAATTAGTCAAGAATCATATCCGATAGATTATTTTTTGGATTTGTACCTATAAGATTTTGAAATCACACTATTTGCGGAAATGACGACTGGGTGTGACCACTGTATGGACGGTAGAGCACACGGTTGCGGTGTGCCCGACTTGGGCTGGGCACCGCCGTGTCCTTGTGGCGGCTATCGGCGACAACGATCTCTCGCACTGGCTCTTAGTGCAGGCCATGGTCCGAAGCGAGGAGGAGTGGCAGGCGGTCGCCTTTTTCTGCGAAGCAGTAATGTTAGCAAAGGAGGAGGCCGCACGCGTGAGGTGACGGCCCCCACGCCCCAGCCGCCGCAGGAATTCCGATCCCGATTTCCGACCACCGGAGCCGCGGGCTTGCGGGCGGCCAGCAATGGGTAGCTCGCCGTCCGACCGTCCGGTTACCGTCCGGACCGTGCCCGAATCATCGACGGCACGTATAGTTCCACGCATGGCTCAAGGATTTGTCAGCATGTCCCAGGAAGGTCGAAGCCTACTGGGGCCGTGGAACGGTTTCTGAAAGGAAGGTTAGGCCCCAGTATGAAAGAATAAGGAGTGGATTTTTAGTCAGTAAAAGTCTGACAATATCTCCCGCCCCGCCCAAGGACGTGCACCTAAAAAAAGTCACACTAAAATTAAAAAGGTGAAAATTAGTGAGTATGTGTGTATATTTGTGACTTCTATTCGGCATACGCGTAGACCATGTCCTGAAATAACATATAGGACATTTCCTTATCCCGGGACTGTATTACTTTTGAATAATATTCTACTATCAAGCAGCTGAAGCCGCTGGCCATAGCTAGTATCTAAAGAAACAGATATTAATCTAATCTTGATATCTAAACCGGTCAAACAAACTATTACAAAATTCTCTTAATTAACACATGTTGAATATAGACATCTATAAATTAATGCTTCCATTTAAGCGAAAATCTTCAACACTATACACAGTACTACTTTAGCGTCAGACTAGGTCATAACTTTGTTTAACTTATGTCCTATTGCAAGTCTCAACATACTAGTGCCCGCGGATATGCCTGTACAAAACTAAGTTTATGACGACACTAAAGATAATAAGGCAGAAAACGCACTGGGTAAATCAGCTGCTGTAGTTACTGAGGTTTTTAGTTCTTATAACTAAATAGTATTGGCAAATTTAAAATTCACTTGACAAAATTATACAAGTTAAGCACTTATTTAAGTTGATGGGTGAAAATGACGAGCAAAGCAAATGCAAAACACAGTTTTTAACTGTAGTGATAAAAACAAAATCATATATATTTGGGCATAAGCTAGCAACAGAATGCAAATAGCTTAGATTGATGATAGTTTGTATTTTAGTTCTATCGTAAGTCTTGATTAAAAATAAAATAAATTAAGAGATAAAGAGTGAAGGCCCGATGATAACAGCTTCAACTTACGAGTTGTAGGTCGCAGGTTCGTACCCAGCCAGACACATTACTTTGTGTAATTTATTTCATCACCACTGCTTTCTAAACGGTGAAGGAAAACATCGTAAGGAAACAGGCATATCCTAAATCAAAAACAAAAGTGACATCCACCAATTGCCCCGCGTGGTGAACTACGGCCCACTCCCTCTGAGTCCCAGCAGTCAGTAAGTCTGAATATGATGATTATCTAAATTATCTAATTTAAAAAAAAATGCCACTGACCTGTCATAATAATGCCACTTTTGGCCTCGTTTCATTGCAGCGATTTCGACGCCGCAGTCTCAATTCCCAGTGCGTTTACACCTCACACTTTCATATTATGAGATATGTTTAACCCTAAATAAAGTATCAAATAAACAGATCCCATTTCCCTTCGAATTTCCTTTAAAGGGGTTGAGACCTACTTATGAAATGGAGTTGTACATACAAGTACAACTTGGTGCCATAATGTTAAACTTGGTACAGGAGATTTAGATCCTGTGTTAAATATAGGCTGTTTTCTTCATTTAGAGTGCTTTAACACTTTCACTGTTCGCAAAACAGATACGGTGGTTAAGGGGATTACATCGCCCAAATCCAAAAAAACACCTAGGTTGATTGAAGTTTCCTTATGTACGATTACCACATAAAAAATGAAGGGGATACTTAAGGACATTACTAATAAATTGTATTGATTACGTTTCCCAAAAAAATACCCTAACTCTAGAAAAAAAATCTGGTAAATAGGCCTTTTTTGAACATTAATTCCATATTTTCTCGAAAACGGCTCTATATTTATACATTGAATTTATACCAAAATATATGTTACGATAAATTGAATAACTTGTATTGATTTTTTTTCGAATTTCATTGAATGTCGATAAGTAATCAAAAAAAAACTCGAATCAGTACTAACACCCCGGGCGCAGCACCCCCTGCAATGCCTGTTTAGAGGTCAAATCTTCTCTACTAGTGTAGAGGTAAATTCTTGAAGGTCATTGAGCGATGTAATACCCTTAATAGTAGATTATGTGACTAGAGGGTAAAGCAGTATCTTTAAGTCACGGGCACCATGTTGAATTCCGAACTAAACTAAGGCTGCTAAGTTTTAATCCCGAACGCCAGTGAGGGATTTATATAATTAATTCCCGAATTTAGAGAAGGATTTAATATAGAAACCTGAGCGAAGTGAGGAGTTCAAGCTGCCCAAGATAAAGACAGCTTTATCCCCGTTTTAAATACACTACTTTCTACGCCTTCTATGAGATAATTAAAAGACAATATCTTCTTCTTCTTCCTACCCTTGTCCCATATTACTTGGGGTCGGCGCAACACGTTTTTTTCTTCCACTCTATCCTGTCAGCCGTCACACTATCACTAACTTTCTTTTCTTTCATATCACTCCTCACACAATAATTAAAAGACAATATATTGAAACAAATTATATATTAAAGAAATATAAGTATTATATTTACAAGTTAATGTTAATTATCACTGGACATAATCATTTAACAATTACCTTCAACTCTTTTAAGGCTGCTGGAATGATGAAAAGAGTTACTGTGGCCCTTCGATTCCTGCATAGAACAAATATTTGTACAGCCTGCAAATAGTGCAGGAAAGCAGTGGTGGTCGACTAGTAACAGCCCTGACTTTCGAGTTGTAGGTCGCGGGTTCAAAGCCAGGCGCATTACTTTACTTGTGTTATTTATTTCATCACCACTGCTCTCAAAATCGTGAAGGAAAAGATAGTGAGGAAACCGGCATGTCCTAGAACCAAAAAATTGAAGACATGTGACATTCACCAACCCGCACTGGGCCCACGTGGTGGATTACGGCCCATTCGCTCTCTCAGAGAGGAGGCCTGAGTCCCAGCAGTGGGAACATTAATAGGCTGATTATGCTGTTATGCTATGCTTATAGTAGGTATATGCAGATAGTTATTAGTTAGTTGCTTTAGTTGATAGTTGTTAGTTATTTATGTACCTACCAAATATTTGCACGCCACACGTGGCAAAATGTGAAGAGACCATTAAGATTTAAGTCCATATTATGTACCACATTCTGACGAAATAAATGAATTGAATTGAGTTGTTCTGGGTCTGGGCATCTTGTATGTGAACATACGTTTGTGAACGCACTTAAAAATAAGTGATCCAGACTTGGTTAAGTCCAATCTACAAAGCCTCGAGCACAGGCGTAGAGTAGCCAGCCTTTCGGTGTTTTACAGGATGCATTTTGGAGAGTGTGCGCGGGAATTACATGACATAATTCCGCCATCTCAATTCCGCCATCGGACAACCCGGCGTACGGCGAATATCCACCCTTATGTTGTTGAAACTTCTACGTCGTTTATACCGCGTACATCGAGAGACTGGAACAGTTTGCCTGCTGCGGTCTTCCCGTCCGATTATAATTTAGGTGGCTTCAAGGCTAGAGTGAATAGGCTCTTAATAAACTAGTGCGCCTCACCATCAACGATTGCATCACTGCTTAACATCAGGTGGGATTGCAGTCAAGCACTAGTTTAAATCATTTAAAAAAAAAACACCGACTTTCCAAATTAAAGTTATTTGATCGTTTGAGTGGTTTTTTTTGCAATAAGACAGTTTTTGTTAGTATTTTTTTATGGTGGTTGGTGACGATGAAATCTATGAATAGTAGGTCCACATTAAGAAAAAAATGGCTCAATCGGCTTAACAAGCAGTACCTTCGACATCCCAAGAAAAATTAACCTAAACAAACAAAATTTTTAAATGCTTTTTTATTACTTGCACGTTGATCATGCTATTGATAAGGGGATCAGCAGCATTCGTGATGCCGATCGTAAACCCTAGCAGGTTGTATTACAAAGATATGAATTGCAAAATTGCTATAAATAGTTTATGTCAACGACCAAGTACACTCATTTGATTATAATACTAGATTCTGCCAGTAGTTAACCTGCGTAAAAGGAAAAAAAATATCCCAAAGAAACGTATAGACCGCGGCAAATAAGTTGAACCAAAATGGCCGTCGTTGCTATTGTCGTCGCTTCGGTTGTGACCCGAAAATCTTACTGCGCATTGAAGGTCGATCGCCATTTTGGCTCAACTTATACGCTGCGTATTGTGCTCCCGGAATAATAGGTATCCTATGTATTATTCTAGGATATGGTCTACCCGTGTACCAAGTAACTCCATGCCGTGTAGATGAGCGTGCTCAGATTATTGCCAATTTGCAAAGTCTGAAGACTGTCAGACTTTTACTGAGTAAAACCACGCCTGTGTTCTTCAATTGCCCATTACGTTCTAAGACTACAGGTTTCCCCATCGGAAATTCCCCGAGGTCCTAATAGCTAGCGGGCATCGGCCCTGCTGGGCCCCATCAGTTTTCTGACATCTCATTGACGAGCTCGTGGATCACTACGCGCTGTTGACGACTATTACTGGGCGGCCGGACAGCGAGCTATCCATTGCTCGACGTCCGCAAGCCCGCGCCTACTGCAACGTTTCTTCCTGGAACCGATGCAGCAACCACCTGAACTTGCCATGCCCAGTGCGGACCTGTGGTGCTATTCTCTAAGAAAACGCAGCGCTGTTTTAACGACGAACACCCAAATAGGATACATTGGATTTTTAACCTAAAGTACCTGTACATTGGATTGTTAATTCAATGTATCCTATTTGCC
Organism: Leucania comma; assembly: GCA_958295575.1. NCBI lineage: Eukaryota > Metazoa > Arthropoda > Insecta > Lepidoptera > Noctuidae > Leucania > Leucania comma. Next base: position 4,121,811 of record OY282484.1, read on the forward strand.
ACCACTGCGCCCTGCGGATCGTGAGGGCGCCGTGTTGCAGCTCCAGCCACTCCTTAAAGAGGTGACTTACATCCGTGACTATGGCGTGCCCAAATCAAATCACTCTAAACTCGGTTAGGACTGCGGGATCTTTAGAAAGAATTACCATGGCCCTGAAGGGCAATTATGGCTTATTATGTACTTTTTATTTTATTATATAGAGTAAGTGTGTGTAGCAGTTATTTTAAGATATGCGCCATGTTTTGTGACAAATAAACTCTTTTTCTTTCTTCTTTTCTTCTTTCAATTGAAGGAGCACAAGTGTCTGACACTCACTCTCACTCTACTAAAGCTACAGGAGTCATTTGATATTAATTTTATATCTTCCTAAAGCCAAACATAAAAATATTTCAAACCAGCCGATTTCCTGTGTTATTAACGATATAATAATAGAACAGATAATAAACTACATCGGTGCGATAACAAACGATTTCGGTTGAATATATTGACATTTAGAAAATTGGGGTATCTGATACAATTAGTGTATAGTCATAAAAACATTCTCTTTTTTATGTGATATAGACTAGTGCTTGACTGCGATTCACACTTAATGATATAAAGGCGATAGTTTGTTTTTGTGTATGTTTGTTACACTTTCACACTCAAATATCACACACACTAATATCACACACAATATCACACAACGTCGTCTAGTCCCAAGCTAAGCAGACCTTGTGTTATGGGTACTAGACAACTGATAAACATACTTATATATTACCAAAATAGGGTTACCAGATGAAAAATCCTGAGATTTTTTAGTTTAAAAATTTCCTCTCAAACAGAATAAACGTACCTACCTATTATTCAACTTATTTGCCGCGTACTTATCGATTTAAATAAGTCGTAAAAAATATTATTTTAAAACAGTGCAGATTTCGCTCCGGCATTGTTCATCGCATCGCAAATTCGAAGAGAAAATGGCTGCCAAATAGTTTTGCCACCTTACCAATACAATTTTAGAAACAGATTACGCAAATTAATAAATTAAGTAGCAAATAATAATAGCCGTAGACTAACAAAAAATATATATTTAATTCAGAACTATTGTATAATTCTGATAAATTAGCTCCAATAGAAATAAAACAACTAAATACACATTAATTGCTTAATAATGATCAAAAGAAATATCATACAGGTGTTTAAAGAAACAAAACGCTTAATGGATATAAATTAAACATCTATTTATCATTAATTAATTGGCAATAAAATATATTGTGACAGCCAAAAAGAAATTAATTATAAATATTATTAACGTGTTCTGGTTGAATTAAAAACGTGCGAATGCAATAAAGTGCTTTAAATAGGTTCAATACCCGCATAGAAGTTGAACCAAAATGGCGATCGGCCTTGAATGCACAGTAACAGGTTTTTGGGTATCAATCAAAGTGGGAGATTGCGTATAACCGTAGCAACGACGGCCATTTTGGTTCAACTTATTTGCCGCGTACTATAATATCGTCTTTTTAAAAGCCTCAGATACATTAGGGGTCATAATGTCCCTCAATTTGACGCGCGATGCTATCAAATGGTCCAATAACATGTCCCGTGTCAGTTCAATGCGTTGTAAAATGTCGGGGGGCAAGTTTATAGTATTATAGTCTGTGTTTCCTGATGGCTACAAACTGGAAATCGTTAAGTCAAGAGTGAATAGGTTACTTCTAGGTAAGCACGCTCCATCGTCGACCGCATCGTCGCTTTCCATCAGGTGAGATAGCGCCACCTATCAACAATAAAAAAAAAAATCAATAATCTAAATCGCAGAAAACGTAACCAATCCAAGTTATTAACGTAACAAAAATATTTGGTAACCTCTGAAATTATCAGTCAAATAACTGCATTCTCCTATCGATAAAAATAATAGTAAAATAAAAAGATATAATCACATAATCCGAAATATGGGACGACCCAGAAAGCGGTGCCACAGAAAAATAAACTAGTGGATCACAAAGTACTGTGGAAAATGTGTACTGGCCTTCAGAAAAATATTAAAATAAATATTACAATGTATTACAGCTAAATAAATAACGACATAACGTAATTCCTATACATAGGAACTAATATAATTATCTCAAAGCGTAGCACGAGTTAAAATGGTTCGGAACGTTGGTTTAGTGTTGTCAATTAGTTTTATCGATACTGCAGTCGAGACTGCATCAATCTACCTAAAAAAATAGAACTTAAGAGCACCGTTTTAATATTGCACAAATTTGGCACATCAAAGCGATGAAGGCCCAAGGAAACTAACAGAAACAGTATTCTAGAAGATAATACTTTTCACAGAAAAAGATAAGAAATAAAATATTCTACGGAAATATAATTCATTTTTTTTTTTAGTTCAAGTTATTCTTTTATCAGCATAAAAAAACGCAAGCTATCAGCCATTACTATCGTGTCTGGGGAAAGAGATTTAAAGAAATACTATAGAGCGGACATCAGAAGAAAAGTCTTAAAAATACTATCATCCTATGTCATCTTGCTTTCAATAGTAAACATGCGAATAAAATTTGTAATTTATATGTTTTTGTGCTATTTTTTGTAGAACTTTTGCAAAAATGATTTAATTCTAATTAATTACAAGTAAATACAAAAATTATTTAGGAAAATAAATTGAAGTTAAAAAAATCGTCCACACTAGAGTGAGCAACTTACTACCCAGGTAACAAGTCTCGGATTAGGATTTTGTTCGCTATGTCCTATATATTGGTAGTATATATTTTAATGTCTTTGTGTCTGGGTCAAGATGCCATGCGTTTAAAGAATTCAAACCACGCATATAAAATTCACACGGCGACAGCGTTAATTTGGAAGTACAACGCGTTTCTCATTTACATACATAATTTAATCATGCTCACTGCAAAAAATACTCAGCACCCAATAAATTATTCATTCATAAAAATATTAACAAAATGACAGACTTTTGATAATATTAGTCAAAAATATCCAATCGAAACTAGTGATGGGACAACAAAGGTTCGGTATATCACTAATATCGATTAATTAGTCCTACGCGTGCCCGCAAAATATTATATGACGCGTAAATACGACTAATTGTGAATCATCTGGCGTCCACGATTACAAACGACATTTTGTCTCGGCCTCGTGTTAAAATAGATCTAACGGCGCTATTCTTATCAAATCGACGCTGTATAACTGTCCTAGACATCTACTAATCGCACTGTCATGTAATAAACTCTTTGATTAGTGCTGGGAACAATTTCATGTAGATAATTGCACATGTAGCAAATATTTATATGAAACTTGGTCATAATTTCCAAGTATGTAGCAGATAAGGAAAATATATTCACATCAGTCGTTAACATAACTATGCGTCAGCTTTAAATTAACAAATCTTAGTTTGCGTTGAAAATAAATAAAAAACCACACATTAATACGTTAACCATGACAATTGTCACTGCAAACATCTCATCACTAACAACAATCACGACAAAATCAATTGTTTTACAGTTAAGTATACACAATGACGAAACCATAATCAAACATTCACCGTTCCGCTTTTATCGATATTTACGTTTGCGTACGTCACTAGAGGGGTGCGATACGTGCGCGGGAGCACGTTGTCACTCTTCTAGTGACGTCACGGCCGAGGTGGCGCGAAATTCGCCGAACAAGGCCGAACATCGACCTCAGAACCTACAAACTGACAGAACCGTGAGAGCCACGTGCAAGTTCCTTGTGACATTTGTGGGCGTATTATCATGTGATTCAGAGTATGAGCAGCTGATAATGTTTTTCTAATCGAGCTGAAAATACATATTACTAAATGCATTTGGCTAACCTTTCGCCAGAAGATAACTAGAAATAGACTCTTGATACTATAATAATACAATTTGCAGTTTTATCCACCTCTTTGGTTAATATTCCGCTTTAGCGTATCCTCAATAAATGGGCTATAAAATACTTAACAAAAAAAAAAAAATCGAACCAGTACTTCCTGAGATTAGGGCGTTTAAACAACCGAAACAAAATAAATAATCTCTGCAGCCTTATAATATTGTAATATACGAGTGTAGTATAATATTATGTTACATTACAACAAGTGATTTTCAATCACATCATCGTTGATGCAAATCTAATAACAATAAATATTCATTTTTGTCTTCGATTTTACATATTCATAAATTATTGCAGTTATTTCTATAATTACATATTCACAACAGTTATATGATATCATCTCATTCAATTGCACTCGTAAGCAATATTGGCATTCTAATTACGTTAAAGCGAGATAAAAAAAATGTCATACTGATTACTGCTTCATGAATCTTGGGTAGTCCGAAAGAGAACCCCAAAGTATTGAGACACAAGGCAAAGAAGGCATATAGGAGTGGGTTTTAATCATTAAAAGTCAGACACGCCGTCCCACTGCCCTAGAGTAGGAGATGTCATTAGATGATTTATTTATTTATTATATGCTTTATTGTACACCATTACACATTCAAAAATAAAAAACTAAAACACACATATACAATGGGTGGCCTTATCGCATTCTGCGATCTCTTTCTTCCAGATAACCTGGAATGGACAAGGAATGGGGTTGTCATTGGTGTGACAATACCAGTATTATACATATTTATGGCTCCTAAAAAAACTATTCATCATTTGTTGGAGATATAGCTACTACACAAAAGATTCCAGTGGCAAATATTTTCATTACCAAATCTAACTTATTGACTTTTAAACTATCCAGAATTGTGTGATTTATGCGCACAATTGAAGCAGTGATATAAGAAATTGATAGTCTTTTTCAATTTGCGGTCTATCTGTCTCAGTCAATGAACATAAATCAATTAATAGTAACCATTAGCGGTTTGAAGAGAACAATCTCGTAAAAACTGTCGCGACAATGCCACAAGAACATTGGGCGAAGTTTTATGACTACACTTCCCAAGTTTTAGTAGTGATTCATATGTCTAGATATTTTATTAGAAGATGCTGTTAACGTTACACGCGAAAATAAAAATAACATAAAAATTAATTGTCCTATGAAACTGGTGACAACACTTATATAAGCTTAGCTCAGTTCATCGACAAAGAGATAAAAAAATCTGCAGAATCTCACGAAAAAAGACTTCATCAGGATGTGATCATTGAGGCAATCCAGCTTCCTGATCTGAATATAGTGAGAAGACTAAAAAAAAAAAAAAAAACCTAATTAGTGTTTAGTAATAGTAAATAGTAAAATATATCAGAACTGCTACCTGATTAATGCAGGTAAGAAGTATATCCAGAGACAAATAAAGTGTTATTGGTCATATTCTTAGTAAAGATAATCTAGTAATTCAGGATAATTAAATAACTTATTAGTCTATATGTATAAAAGGCTAGATGATTGTAATAAAACTATTAATGGGAATGTAATAAAACCCATCCTTCGGATGTACACTCAGATAAGGGAAAAACTCATAATCCAGTATGTAAGATTCTCAAGTAACGTCCAAAGTACCGGTATCCATCAAGAAAAGTCCAGAAGTTAATACACGAGTAATAATCACCAAAGAAACTATTAAATCCATTAAACAGTAGTACATTACCAGCTTTCTATCTAACCCTGCTATTAAACCAACGGCTTCCCACTTTCTTACAACTAATTAAGGACCATAAACCTGTTAAAGTTCATATTTTTCTCATTCCCAGAGGCACATCATTTACTATCTAAAACGTCCCAACATCTTTAGATTAGGGTCTCATAATCTAAGATCCCAATGACAAACTACTTAATAAAGCATCTGACCAAATATTTTCAGTCATAATCTAATGGCCGCTACGGTGGCCCCAAACCGGCCTCAGTGCACCTCAATGCTACCAACTTTCTCCGTAATTATTATTTATACCAGCTTTGGTTTTATCTTACACTTTATAATTTCATTACTTGATATGTCTTGATACATTATTATCTATCTTTGTTAACCTGGCATTAGGTTGCTTAAAGTTTTTTTTCTTGTAATGAGATTCTTGACGTAATTTCTGACGTAGTTGATTCTATGACTCAGATTTGCGGGAGCATTGATCGATTGGGTTTGGAATAGTTTCAACTATTTTTCTTGTTGAGCTGTTTAGTTTTTCAGTGCTAAGTTATATAACTATGACGTCAGAAACTCTGCCAAATCAACGCATTGCCAATATAAATTCTTGTACTAGCAATGGCATAGCTTTTTTTAAAACCATCTTCAATATTGCATTTTGGAATTTTAATTGCATGACTTGATTTCGCCATCTTCTTTCTACTATCGGACAACCCTAAGTACGGCAAGAGGCAACTCTTACGATGTTTGTTGAAACCTCTACGGTCCGGATTAAGCGTTTCGCCTCGTCGATTATAATTTAGGTGTCGTCAAGGCTAGAGTCGATAGGCTCTTAATAAACTAGTGCGCCTCACCGTCAACGGGTGTGATCACTGTGAAGCACTAAGTTTGTGTCAATTAAATATATATGCTGCCGGGAATCTGTATAATTTAGGTATTATATACAATACCGATTGTGCAGCCGATAATATTTTTTAAAGGAAGAGGTGATTTTTTTATTTGTAAAGGAAGAGGTGATTTTTTTTATGGTAGGTAAAATCATCCAATGACAAATCCCGCCCTTGGGCGGAGCGGGAAGTAGTGTCAGACTCTTACTGACTAAAAACCTACCCCGTTCCTTCGTTGCCTATAGGGCCGGGGCCGGGTATTCCTTTCGGAAGCTGACCCATGACCCCAGCAGGAGGAAGAGGTGATGTAATTTTAGGGCACCCTGACACGGATAGGCTAGGATAGGGTATTTTTTATCACTATCTGAAAATAAAAACCTTACCGTATTCTTAGGTATAGTATAGAATACCGGATATATAGCCGATAGCATATACACCGTTAAATTTTAGTCATTTTTATCCTGTGGAGGGTCGATTCGGTACATGAATTACTATCGATTTGTAAAGAGAAAATTAAAAAATAAAGTACTTTTTTTCGAAAACTAGAATTTTACGTTTCTTTTTTTCATTTTCTCTTTACAAATCGATAGTGTTTCATTTGCCGAATCGACTCTCTGCGGGATTAAAACGACCAAAATTTAACGATGTTTATACACAGACACTCATAAAATCATCCATCACAACGGGTAAAGGCGTCACCTCCTAATTGAATTCTTACAGCAATAATCTCCCGTTTAACATTTCTACACTACTAATTCCGAAGACCGACGGATATGTTAAGATAAATGCGGTAAAAATGAGACAGTTATCTTACGTCACAGTTACTGATAGAAGAAGGTGAAGAGGTGACTACCTGATAAAAAGTTCCCGTTATATTTACACTGACTACTTAAGATGCCACAGCAGATTACGAGGGGAAATGAGATCTTGGATCGGGTTTGGCCGTTTGAATCTATTAATCTTAGTATAATTATAAGATTTAATGGCTACTCGATAGCTCCAAAGTGTTGGGTAAGCTGATTGAAATATTGTTTGTAAACAACCGATACATGTTTGGGATAGTTGAAATATCTGTATTTAAAAAGTCCAAGGAATTTTCCGGCAAATCTAGAGATTTGCCAGGATAAAAGTTCGAATTTATAATAGAGTGGTTGGTAAGTATCAATTATTATCGTATTAATAATTTTAATATTGGTGTTATTTGCGTAAAATTACGGTGTGCAACCAAGTTTCTAGAAATGCAGTAGATTTTTTTTTATTATAAGGATATATTTTGATCGCTGCATAGCCTTTACCAAAAAACAACTTTCAATGTCATAAATGTTCTAGTGGCATCCAGAAAAGCATCTGAAAATAAGCAACAAAGAACAAAACTATCCATGGAAAATTCTTAAAATAATTCCCTTAACTTACTGCATAAATTTTAAAAATAAATTTCAAGTTATGTTCTCCAAGCACGTCATTCATTACCTACCTTACCCTACAATAATGACAAGCACTCGTGCCCGCTTTATCCGAGCGTTAATTAGATAAATAACAGTGATTGCACCACTCTTGACACGTCCGCACTCGTGTGTGGTCGTCGCGTGACTGACCGCTATTACGCGCTTGCGCAACTAGTGCCATCTAGTGGACGTGATCTATGATTAAGTTTTTTACAATTATTGGCTGTGAAATCGTCTTTTATAGTAAGTTTCACGGTGAATCAATGAAGTGTGTTGGAACTTTCTCTTCGTTTATTATTTAGAATAGGTTATTAAAATATTGTTTTATGGAGATTTTATTCATTTTGTAGATCTATGTCATTTGCGCTCCTATCTGAATCTTTTATTTAAATATTTCAACGCTCTTAAAACCGGTACAATCGACATTTTTAATGCAAAGTCATTACAGTGAGCTTTTGGAATCTGACTCTTTTATTAAATCAATTCCGAACTACATTTTATTTTAACTTAACATCGACTAAAGTCTGTTATTTAAGTCGACTAGCGTCATTTAGCATCGATCGTATGTATTTAAGGGTGATTTTGTATCAGTTTAGTGATTTACATCTCGAGGGCAAATTCAATGTATAGTGCAGTTATCGATAAATTGAGACGACGCACTACTTTACGTTAATATATTGCAAAACTTTTATGCGTCAAATATATTTAAGGTCCTCCTTTTGGGCTACAAAATCGTAATCGATGAAGTTTCTGTTTAATCAAAATTATGGTTAATTTTTTTTTATCTTTTTTACGTTGGAAATGACTCCTCGCGCTCTGGGTGGGGCAAGTGTGTTAGACTGTTACTGACTTAAACTTATACAGGTGGTGTTCCATCTGTTACCATTTGCCTGGGGCCACGGTAACTCTACCAAGTTTCAGTCACTAAACTTTCGGTCGTTAACATTCAAACTGCTTTTACAATATCATAATCTAATCTACACCTTTATCCGTTTAACCTAGTTTTCAGCGTCATAAAATCAAGTTAAAGATTAATTAATCGATAACTTAATATCTGTAATAATCGACTACATCCCCTCACTAGCCGTCAATCGCTCTCATTACTATCTTGGCGGCCGCTCACTGCCGCTCAGAGTCGGCAAAATTGCACATGCACAAGACACCCCATTCACGGCTATTTAACGTAAATTAGCTCTAGTTATCGATAGTCTATGTTTATCGACTAGGTTACACGACTATTTTTTGGTTTGAACAGGATAAAATGTTTATACATAGTTTTTAATTCTGTTATAGTGATTGAACTATCGCAGTTCAATAAAATAGTTTTTTTTTTTTACATTTTTAATGTAAAGTACAAATCTTTTAATGCTCCATAATTTTTAAACTTTAAAAAAAAAAGAGTTTATCATGTTATCGTTATTGTTTTGTACTGTACCTACCTACCTACACCTTTTTTTAAAATATGTTTGCAAAAAATCGGTTGTTCATTTCTACTTTCGCCCTTATAACTAGTACCTAAATGGCTGAACCAATTTTGTTGAAACATATCTGATGACCGCTGAACCCCTGAGGGGATGTTAAACCCCTGGGGGTTCAGCGGTCAAACTTATAACTATATGTTAATGAGTGAACGATACTTAAACACATGATTGTAGCCATGACAACAAACAACTTTTACTATGGAGCCAAACCTGAAATCGCGAAAAAAAGTCTGCTGGTCAGTACATTTATAATCGCCTAACTGATAAAAATGTACTGAACTTAGCGGTCACTAATTACCAGTCACATATGTATTACAACTCTCTTTTTACGTCCTGGGGAAAAAAATTTGAACCTGTTGAAGCCTTTCGAAAAAATCAGATTATTAGTTATGGTTACTATAAGTTTAGAGCAGTGGTAACGGCGCCGACTTACAAGTTGTAGGTCGCAGGTTCAAACCCAGCCAGGCGCATTACTTTGTGTAATTAATTTTCATCACCACTGCTCTCAAAACGATGAAGGAAAACATTGTGAGGAAACCGGCATGTCCTAGAACCAAAAATTCGAAGACACGTGACATTCACCAACCCGCACTGGGCCTGCGTGGTGGATTACGGCCCATTTTCCCTCTTAGAGAGGAGGCCTGTGTCTCAGCAGTGGAAACATTAAAAAGGCTGATGATATTGACTATAAGTTTAATCAATAACAGTGAACGACAAATCGTCATTCAATTGCCCTTACACTCAATGTCATTCTCAATAAAAAAAAGGTTTGAACTGTATCGTTTTTTAGTTCCGACATAACTTAATTTAATTAAAAAACGATCATAATTCGTGTATTAATAAAAAACGAAAATAAATATAATAATTCTAAACAGATACTCTTAAATGATACATGTCCAACAAATAGTCTGATATTGCATCGTCACCATCTTTTAAAGGATACGATAAAAATAAATGGCAGAATTTCAGCTCTTTTATTAAGGCCAGGTTCTACTCATTTTAAACTTTTTTAAACCTCTGGAAATCCACAAATATAGAAAAGAATACCATGAAAAATTATTTTATTGAAATTTACTATATTACTAAGCGCTGGGAAAAAATGAAAACACGATATAAATTAGTTGGCTTGATAAAAAGATCGCGAATCTGACCCTAATTTCCGATTTCAAACGTGTTTATCTACGAGATTACGCTACGGAAATATTTGAAAGTTACAAAAAAAAACAAAAACAAAAGTCTTAAACAGTTATTGTTTTTTTTTTTTTTTTTTATAAAAATCAAACCACTGTTTTAACGTGAAGTCGACATAGTCCCCAGCGGAGTTGATACAAAATGCGCAGTGACTACAACCGGCCCTTAATATGGCAACTTCTGTAAGCGGTAATAAGAAGTGTTTTAACAACTTGTAAAACGTTATGGTCCAATGTGCTTCTCGGTAAAGTCGTTTATGGTTACTTACCAAATTACTCAATATTGGTTTCGAAGTTACAAATTCAAACTGCAATTTCCTCACCATCTTGAATTCTTTCATGGACTTTTATAAAGTGTGAGTTTTATAGTGTTTAATGTAAACATACAGTAAAATCACATTTTAAGCTGAGTATTTCACATTGACTGACTGACTAAATTGTTTTTTTTTTTTTTGACGTAACTACAAAAATCTAAAAACAATTTCACTTTCATTTCACTTTATACAAAATTTCAAGTTTCGGAGTCAACGGGAAGTACCCTATGACCTTATTTTGATTCCCTTGAGAGTGTCGAAATGTACGTTTTTTGTCGAAAAATAAGACATATACAGCCGTTTTTTTTTCATCGAAAAAAAAAAAAAATGACTGTTTATGTCGTATATTTCGTTTCATTTTCTCATAGTTTTACAATAGTTTTAATTTCATCTCGATACCTCCACGCGTTTCCAAGATACAAGAGCCTTAATAGACGGACAGAAAAACAGACAACAAAGTGTATTTTTTTTTCTTTTTGAGTTACGGATCCCTAAAAATACAGTATATATTATCAGAAGTTCTTATATCAAAATAAAGTAACTATTGATACCAAAAAAAAAGCTTTCCTTTTAAATAAATTACAAAATTCACCTTCTACCTTAAACTTACACTGACTGCGGCGCCTGCGCTTCTGACGAACGCCGCGGGCGCCGATACTTATGAACCGAAGTCGTGATAACGAACATAAAAGTAGCTCAACATAACGAACGCAATTTGCTTCTTATGGTGCTGCAGGTAACAACGTGCAGAAATGATTTTTGACATTCAGCTTCCGAATTCTGCCCTTGTGCAGAAAAGTTAAAGTGAAAGCACCAGGTTTGCAGGTCACTATACATTTAAGACTTACTCATAAAATAGCCAGTCAAGCATGGGCTTGCGGACGTCGTGTAATCGGTAGCTCGCCGTCCGGCCGTCCGGTAATCGTCCGGACCAAGCCGACAGCGCGTAGTGTTCCACGCGTGCCTCAAAAAAATAACAGCAAAACCGTGGAGGCCTAGCAGGGCCGAAGCCTACTGGGGCCATGGGTTGACTTCCGAAAGAGGAACCCAGGGTCCTGGAACACAAAGGCAAAGAAGGAACATAGGAGTGGGGAAAGCCAATGACACACCCTCCTGCTCCGCCCTAGAGCGGGAGAAGTTAGGTATAGGATGATTTCCCACAAAAAAAAAATAGGGTTAGACTGAGAGGGTAGTATTGATTATAATTACAAGTATTATTGTTCTTAAAAAGACATTAACTCATACTACATACACTCCCCCTATGTACACGCTTACACACCCTTTCACTCCATACCCTCACTACATACACACTACACACCTCGCACTTCTTTAGGTTAGGATAAGTAAATAATTATAATGTTTTTGCCATAAGAACTGTACCTCTACCATGAGTTTTAAGCAATAGTATTCGTCGCTACTCGATATCGACGCCGTAAATATTTTGTATGGCAAATTTTGCAGCGCCTCTAGCGGTCACTTGCAGAACCAAAATTTACCATACAAAATATTTACGGCGTCGATATCGAATAGCGACGAATAGTATTGCTTAAAACTCATGGTAGAGGTACTGCTTGTTTTTAATTTCTTTGATTTTGTTAAGGATACTTTGGAGGTATTTGGGACAGAGAGTAAAGTCCCACATACCCCCGTTGAAAAGGGAGGATCCTCCGACCAGACAGGTGTTATATCTGGTGGGCTACTGCCCAATAGATGATTTCGGGTTTGTTCTATATGTTCCAATCGCGCCGCGAATCTTACTTGCGCGATGCAGGATTAGTTCATTTGTGACGACATAGATGTCGCTACATCACTCCCCTCCGGAGATCGGAGATCGATGGTTCTTGATGCTTCTTGATGCGTCGTGTGATGCGTGCCAGGCCAATGGAGGTTGGTTCCAGTGAGTCGGAACCGGATTCCGCATAGTTCTCGGTGAGTCGGAACTGTCTGCGGTGATGCCCCAGTGAGTCGGGGTGGTGCAATCCCAGTGAGTCGGGATACGATGCTGCAGGCTCCAGTGAGTCGGAGTAGTGCGGCTGGCTCCAGTGAGTCGGAACCGGATTCCGCATAGTTCTCGGTGAGTCGGAACTGTCTGCGGTGATGCCCCAGTGAGTCGGGGTGGTGCTATCCCAGTGAGTCGGGATACGATGCTGCAGGCTCCAGTGAGTCGGAGTAGTGCGGTTGGCTCCAGTGAGTCGGAGCGGTGCTGTGCGACGTAGGGCTTGACTGCTGTCGTCGACCAGGAGAGGTTCTTCAAGGCTCTTCATGTGACTGGCCGAAGGTGCAGGTGTTTAGCCAAGGTCGCTGATGAGGCTGAGGGTGATGACCAGGTATGTCCAAGTAGGCATGCTGGTGGTCAGGATACCCATATAGCCGTGGGTGCTGGCTGTATGGCTCGCTGCTCGAAAGCTCGAGGAAGTGATGATGACGTCACGATGTGGTAGCTGCACGAAGGCTGCGCTGACGTTCTTTGTCGAGGGTCACCAGTTTGGGGGGTAGTGGAACAGAGAGTAAAGTCCCACATACCTCCGTTGAAAAGGGAGGATCCTTCATCCAGACAGATGTTAAATCTGTCGGGCTACTGCCCAATAGATGATTTCGGGTTTGTTCTATATGTTCCAATCGCGCCGCGAATCTTACTTGCGCGATGCAGGATTAGTTCATTTGTGACGACATAGATGTCGCTACAATACTACTACTGTTCTTATGTTTCTGGAGGTGGGCGTTGACAGCTGCGCCTCAGTTTCAAACTATTGCAGCTATTATCGTACTTTTATAATAAATTTTTATATCTTTTTCTAGTTTCAAATGAAGATTTTATTATTTTTTATAATTCCATCAATAAATACGTTTTACAGCCACCAATATTTATTTATAAACCAAAAGGACAATGCCAGAAATTCTATTAAAGTTTGTCTCATTCAATAAAAGCAATTTACGAGCATGTAATATGCAGCAACTTATTGAATATTTATTATTGATAACTAAACATTTTTACTTATGCCTATAGAACTTGAAGTTTATATTTTCATAATAATCTTTAACGATTTAAATAACGTATATATCGTAACAACGTAACGCATTTTTATAATCTTGAAACAATATTTTGTGTAATATTTCTTTTGTGAGTTTTTTTTTTGTAGTCATATATTATGTAATGAACGCAGATCTATGGTCATCAAAATACAGGAAATGCCAAAAACAGATTTCATGGATTTAAACCCTTATAATATTATTACTGTTGATTTGTAATCCGCAAGTTCTAAAAAAAAAAACTACGAGTATTATAAAAAGGGCACAATAATTTTTATAAATTTACATTTTGTGTAAATGGCTGGATCAGGATCTGGCATTGTCGTTAGATATTTTTTTAATTTGATATAAAGTATAGCTTGGCTGCGATGCGTGATGCAATCGTTGATAATGAGGCGCGCTGAGCGTATTCACTTTAGCCATAAAGACACCCAAATTATAATCGGATGGGCAGGCAAATTGTTCCAGTCCTTCGATTTCGCAGACTATCTTGGATCACCACCTAAAATGTCGTCATTGCAACTCAATATATGAGTGTTAAATATGTTTTCGTAAGATTGTCTTAATGGCGTTTGGTTGTTGGTGGGGTCATTTCATTTGACCAATTTTATGGTTTGTGTGTGGTCTGAGCAATGAATATTAATGGCATAGTCATTATTTATTCTATAACAATAGCTTTATTTCCAAAATTCTCTCACGGTTTTCGTGAGTTTACATAAGGTTTTGTCATCATCATAGACAACTATTATCCCTTAGCGGGCATTTTCTTCGCAGTAGTTTTATTTATTTATTTAAACTTCATGTACAGTAGTGGTACATAGGCGGACCTAATGCAACAAGGCATTCTCTACCAGTCAACCTTTGGGTTAAAAAAGACAACACTGTGGTTGGTGGTTTGGTGTGGTAGTTTTAAAATAAATAGTATAAATTATGTTTATTAAGAACCATTCATAAACTACGTCACACATTAAAGGACGTGTAGGTTTGAGGTGGTTTGACAATGGGTGGGTTAGTAGTAAAAAAGTTTCATGTCGTCAAATTTCAAAATGTAAGTATCAAAACGTGAAATTTAAACAATGTTGTTGAATGTACTGTCAATTTTATCAAACGTTTTGATTTCGATTCTTTAAAAAAGAAAATCCAAAAGTAAATAAAACTAATTTTGGAACCGCTGTTTTCATCATCAGCATCATTTCGGCCAAAAGACGTCCTCTGTTGGACATAAGCCTTTCCCAATTGTCATCACATCGACCGGTCCTGTGCGTCTTGCATCCATTAGATTCTCACGACCCTCACCAGGTCATCAGTCGACCTTTAAACATTCTGCTAAAATCTGACTTCACATTAAAATAAGACGTCTCATAAACGTGACTAACTGTGACAACGAGAAGGGAGTAAAAAAAAATCATAATAATCTTTTTTTTGGGTGGGAAATCATCCAATGACTTCTCCCGCACAAGGGTGGAGCAGGAGGGCTTATCAGACATTTACTGACTTAAACCAACCCTAATATTCCTTCTTAGCCTTGCGTCCCTGGCCCTCGAACCTTTCGAACGAGCCATGGCCCCAATAGGCTTATTCTTTATTCTTAATTGTACATGCATAGTTTCAACAAAACAATAAAAGTTTAGTGGATGTACATAGGCGAGCTTAACCCATAATTGGGTTTTCTACCAGCAAACCGAATACATAAAAGAAAAATGAGAAATAAACATTACATTTGAGGATATACAATACAATCATGCACAATAAAACTTAATTACATAAATGATTACATCTAACTTAAAACTAAAAGTATACTAAATAGATATGTGTACAGCATACTATACATAAACATAATATATACAACATATATATAAATATATAAATAATAATAAAACATATACATACATATTTACGGGTCATGTTGATAGGAAATGTTCCTTAATTCTTCGCCTGAAAACCTCTAACGAAGGGCTAGCCCTCAATGTGTGAGGAAGAGAATTCCAGAGGCGCACTGCACGAACGGTAAAAGAGCCACTGTAGCGACTTGAAGTGTGGGCAGGAAAACGAAGGAGAAGAGAGGATGATGAGCGACAAGGCTTTCCTCTTGGGACAAGATACTCAAAGCGTTCCCGAAGATACAAGGGGGCTTATCATACAAATCTTGTGACATAATTTATGGATGGCCCTTTATATAACTTAAACATTACTTATTAAGCAATAATCTAACCATTAATAGCAACATAATACAACAACAATTAAGAACCATAAGTATACATTACAATTAAGTGCCTATAAGCCTTAAATAAGACATTTCGTTAACATAAGTTAACTTTATGAATATTCAACCAAAGCTTGATGTGTGTTAAGACACCTGACACCAATGATCTTGGTTTATTACCATGACAGATTATTGCAGGCCATATGGCAGTATCTATAGGTTAGAGAAATATATACAACCTTATTTTTAGTATATGCGAAACCCGAAACATATGTCTAGTATTTTTATGTAAAGAATCTATGAACAAACATAACTGTATCCTGAATAATCTGAAGTTATAAGCTTGTTGTCGCTACCTGGTTGTTCACCCAAACACATGGTCAGCAAGCCATCTGGGTGACTAAGGCGTTGTTTTACTCCAGAGCCCAGCTGTGTGCTGGCGCCTAATGCACGCAATGGCCTACTGTGACCTGTTTTGGTGGTGTCCAAATTTCACAAAAATATTTAAGAACCTTGGTCTTTTAATCTAAAATTTGAAAAATCTTTTCCCAAAAATATTTTTGGGAAATAAATATAGGTAACATGTAAAAATTATTGGAAAATTGATTTCAGTTACTGATTCTAAACAAACTAAATTCAGGTTTCGCATTTACTAAAAATAATGATGTATATGTAGCTTTGAGTATTAAACCAACCAAGTTGGTTTAATATTCAAAGATATGTAGCCTCCGGTTTTTTTAAGACAAAATATTTAAACGTTTTACTTTTCATTTTGTGTTCTTGAAATCTTGTGAATTTCTAGTTTTGGTTCGTAGTACACAGGTGGACAAGGCATTCTTTACCAGTCAACCTTTGGGGTCTAATTAAAAATACTATAGTAGGTGTGCAACAATAAATGAATAATATTTAAAATCGAACTACCGAAGTAGATCTAAAACTTTTATGATACGGACACAGACAAGACACATTGTTGAAAGGCCTCCCACAAGATGAATCGATGACATCGGGATGATAGCAGGAATCCGATGGCTGCAAGGCTGCAAGGACCAGTCGTTGTGATGATGCTTGGAGGAGGCCTAAGATTTCGTTCAGCTGAAATGATGATAAATTGATTCTGTACCTACTTTAAAAAATTACCTCCTACAAACAAACGATTAAATAACAATATTGGTTACAGTAGATCAGATATAACAAGCAAAGTTAATACGCTGCTGTAAATCATTCTGCGAATATTAAGCATGAAATAGAAAACTAATTCGATTGTAAATAGAAATAAGAAAAAAAAATGGCAACATAAGATACAAAAACTTATTTGAAAACGGATAAAATGCTTGACAAATGACTTTTTTTAGAGAACTCAAAAAATTACTAACCGAAGTGTTTGCTAAAAATGGACAAATCACCAAACAAAAATCTATCGTTCCTATTATAAATATTAATTTAAAATTATAATTTAACAATGATTAAGAAGCGTAGGATCTATTACAAGCTCAAACAACGTGACAACTGTACTCTCTAATTAAAAGCATGTTAACACGCCTACTAATTATACGCTAAATAGAACAGGTACATATCGCCGCCAATTAGCTATTTATAAATTATTTGAAGACATTATTGCGATACAGTTACTTAGAATGGAAACTGAATATTGATTTAAGTTGGGTACGTATATTTAATAAAAATCGTTTGTCTTGGTATAGTCAAGAGCGATATAGCACATGTTACCAAAAGAGCTATGAGTATAACTACATGTAGATGGATGGAAAGGGAGAGGGAGGGCAAAGAAAAGATGGATGGATTGTGTGAGGAGTGATATGAAAGAAAATTTATTACAAGAGCAGGAAGAAGAAAAAATATGTATTTTCAATTATTGATATACATTTGGGTCCAGATATAGAAACAATAAATTTTCATTACGAGTATATTTGTCAACATTATACAGAAGACAAGTTCAGACACAGTTGATAAGATTTTTCGTAATTTTGTACTCAAGCTTCACCAAAACTTTACGCAGACGATTGCTGGAACAAATTCATTTACTACGATTAATATCTACTTGGTGACCTTGTTTTAATTCTATGAATTGAATGTAATCCACATATATTGTTTAGACCGGAACATAATCATCATTAAACAGACACTAATACTTACAAATCGTCTTATATCCCTCTTACAAAGATATTATCACTAGAATAATACAATTCACTTCCTCTCAAACATACTTTATCGACTAGATTCAGATCCCGATAGCATTTACGACTTCGGTCACTTACATCAGAATGTTAATAACAATTAAATTAAACATCCCCTGTAGCTATCTCTTGATCTCTAACTATGTAAATGTTTTAAAAGATCCACTTTATACAATCATTGATTTAGCAGGATATTTCTCACACTGTAATTTCCTCTTCTTCTTCCTACTCTTATCTAATATTACTTGAGGTCGACACAACAAGTTTTTTCTTCTACTCTGTTCTGTCATCCGTCACACTATCACTAACTCCCTTTTCTTTCATATCACTCCTCACACAATCCATCCATCTCTTCTTTGACCTCCCTCTTACGTACACATCCATCTATGTGTAAACTCAGAACGCGTCTCATTTTCACATGATATGACTATACTAAGACAATCAATTTCCTTTCAACTTTTCAGTCACTGGCACCACTTTCAAACTTCCTTTAATATGCCTGTAATTTCATCAATACGTTGAAAACGGGGTCTTAGTAAATCCTCAGTCTTGAACAACCCTCTGCACTATAATAGCACACAAATTACTAAGTTAATTCTTTAATCATTCTCTTTCATCTTTTATTCATACATTACATTAACCGATTTGATATCACTTAAGAACACGTTTGACTCAACGGTCTTCGGATTTTATGGCTGTAGATTGTAGATCAATCTTTTGTCTTCATTTATACCAGTTAATTTGTTCACAGTCGCTGCAAAATGTATCTTCTTCTATACTACTTCATTTCATTGTTCACATAGTCGTCCACGGGTTCTTTAGTCATAGTATGGTCGGCGTTCTTATTATCTTAGGCAACTACTTCAAAAGGATTTCTACTATTCCAATTCTGCCATCCTTCGCTCAGCACAAAATTTCAAAGACAAGCTACCTCAATTGTTCCTGCTTTCATTTGGTCAATATGCTCGTTTGTGTTCGGCGCCTGGCGCCTAAGCATTAAAAGCTATTTATTTATCATGTGTGTGAAACTTCTGCAATTTCTGCATGGTCCCAGTACTGAGATTGCCAAGTAGAGATAGTCGGTGCATCTTTATTACAAAATGAAGTGTTGTTTATTTTCCTTTGCGTTAATTACTACGGTTCCTGTTTGTGGCTTTGTTCTATTTTCAGATGGCTAGACCAAATGTTGAGGACTGAGTTATGGAAGATTTGTTTGAGTCAAAGTCAATCGCTCTTCACAGATGGTTGAGTGCAAATAGAAAGCGTCTATTAGGAGCGTTTAGTTCTGTAGTTTAACTGCGGTTTTGGTCGTTTAAAGATTTAAAATAGTTTTTAGTGGTTGCCTTCACAACGACATTGTTTGATGACTAAAGAGACATCATTGTCCTATTTTGTCACCCATGTCGTGTTGTGCGTTATTTGTTTATATTCTACAACTTGTGCTTGCTGTGGTGTGTTTTGCTGATTGAATACGTTCTTTCTTTCGTCTAATTTCATCTTTATTACTCATCAGAAATTTCATTGTATTGCCTGAGTTCCCACTGCTGGACCTCAAGCCTCCTCTCTAGGAGAGGGGATGGGCCATAATTAATCACACGGGCCCAATGCGGATTGGTGAATGTCACATATCTTCGATTTTTTTCTTTAGAAATGCACAAATTCAATGTCATAGTTATATAATAGAGATAATGTTCAAGTAGCTCTATGGAACTCATCTAATTTACCTTAGATTGTACTAGAAATGTACTTCCCTTTGTAACCCTTTCATATTTTGTAATAGTAAACAACGCTACAATGGCTCGGTAGCCAGAGGACGTCGTTTAGAGTAACATCTTCACATGCTGGAGTACTAATAACGCATTGTTGAATTCCATCTTGGGTTCTAAGCGATAAAACTGTTGAATTCAAACTTTGAGCGCAATGTATGGGATAAGGGGAAGATTAAGTTTTGAAACGTGAAAATTTAAAAATTTATTGTTCTGACCTGAGCGGTCGTGAGCGCAATGGTAAGTAAGTAATAGTAAGGACTAACTTAATATGAATTAAGAGTCAACTTTATATCTTACTATTCATTTTGCTACACGTCAATCAATCAAACTGCCTAGCTTCTGATTTTTACGTACATGAGAAACTTAAATATTAGAAAACTAATAGTAAGCTAATAGTACTAATAGTGAGCATTGGTGGCTGTGTGGTAACGGCCCGGACTTACGAGTTGTAGGTCGAGGGTTCAAACCCAGCCAGAAGCATTAATTTGTATAATTTATATCACCTCTCAAAACGGTGAAAGAAAACGAAAATTCATCATTCATTCATTTTCTGAATGTCCTATAACCAAAAGACATGTGACATCCACCAACCCGCACTGGACTCGCGTAGTGGATTACGGCCCATTGGATACGGCTCCTAGAGATGAGGCCTGAGTCCCAGCAGTGGGAACATCATAAAGGCTGATGCAACACTTTCCAATTGATAGCCAACTGTGTGAATAAACTTCTGATCACATTATACCATTATCTATCTAAACTGAAAGACGCTGAATTCTTTTTTAAGATCAACGTGATAATGACATAAATATTTATACTAATTAACAGTAATCTTAACTTTCATTTTCACACATCTCTGTTACAACAGTTTACCAAAGTCAAAGCTACACCGAAACCGGTTCAGTAGTTTCGGGGATTAACGTTGAAATACAAACAAACACTAACGAGTGTGCTCTCAAGATGATTGACAAATATTACTCACAGTTAGATGTGAAGGTAAACATTGGTTTTGAAGTGGAACGGCAGGTGTTAGCGTCAGTTTAGTAGTTGTGATCAAAGTGTACGTTATTACGTGCATTGACATAGAATTAAGTTAGTGACCGATACTTAAACACGTGATTATAATCATGATAACAAACCTTTTACTATGGGACCAAACCTAAAATCGCGAAAAAAGTCAGCCAAGTTAGTACATTTTGGCCAGTTAGGCGAACATAAAATGTACGTAATGTATGTATGTAATGTTGGCCACGTCATTCCGTGATTTACTCGAATATTTCCCAAAACTTATTTCAGGAAATACGTGTTTTTATAAAACCCTTAATCATTTCTGAGGATAATACTTTTTAAGAATCACGATTAATTGTGCAGGGCTTCTATAGAAGTTCTTTTTATATTTTAATTTATATTATAAGTACATTATAGAGGGCCAAAGTTCACGTAAAATAGCATATTTTCAGAGGTTTTTACTGGATTAGCTTTACACAATTTTATGTTTTTATTTCCATCGAAGCTTAGATAGTATCTACAAGATATCTCTGTATCTAAAATATCTGGAGAAAAATGTGTAATTACATCATAATCACAATAAATGCAAAATCGGAAGCATGGTTCGTTATTCAATAGACAACGAAGACCGTCCGCCATAACATATATTATTTGTATATCACACATCCCTATAAGAACTACTCTTAGGGCCATTGGCACATGACATAAATTATATATTGTTATGTTAAATTACTTGCAAAGGGAATGCAAGTCTTGACCTTAACATATTTTTCATTTTCCTCATTTAAACCTACCATGTTTACGGAGAGCATTTAAAACGCGTTGAATTTGTTACTGGCAACTTTGAATAGTGTTGTCATGCAAATAGCAAACTATTAAGTTCGCCATTTTAGTCGAGTCAATGAGTGTGGACCGCGTTTTATTTAGACTTTCAAGATTATCTCGCATTTAGACTCGTAAGAGATGTTCCGATTTGTTTTTACTCGATTGTGTAAAATGACAGTTATGGTTTTTCATAATGAGCTCATTCAAGCCAAGTCTTGTAGTGCGCTTCCTTGTGGTTAATGCGCTTTTAATATTTATTATAAGGAAACGTTTCGGACCTTAGATCTAGTTGGAAGGTGGAATTTCTTCGTTTCTTTACGACGAATAAAACGGGATGCGCTGCTCGCGTAGTTGACAATCAAAGATCTTTAAACGACTGTGAATAAATGTATTTTGAACATATATTACTGTAAGTGCTGATGGTTGAGAAGATATTGCATGTTTACCGTTTTTAAATGGCTTGTAAATGTTTGTAGTTCTAAATGTCACGCGTTTTAGCGCGTGTTTATGACATCTTCAATTCCTATTTAGACTGTGACCGATCATGTTTTGAATCGCCTTATAACCAATACTGATGAATCGATAATAGTGTTGTGATCTACTCGATCCATTGGTTGGCACAAATTGTTTTATTATTGTATTGAGGATAAAGTTCATAGGATTATTTTTTTTCTTTAATATGCCTACTTGACAAAGTGAAAAATTGTGAATTTTACAAATCATTTGATTTTGATTACAAATCATTGACACTCTAGTCAATGCTTAACCACCTCTAAAGTAAGAGTAAAATCGTTAGTCTGTCGATTTTTAAACATCCGTCGTAAAAATTGATCTAATTCTACTTTATTGGCCTTTATTTACTCTTTGTTTGTTATGTGCTAGTAACTAATTAGTGTTTCTTTGTCCGCAGCGATACTTCAGCGTGCGACGTTCAAGGTCGGCCTCCTGACGATCCAGGGGGTCTCCACCTGCCTCTACCTCTGTATGGATGCTTGCGGGTTCCAGTACGCTCATGTGAGTATACCGTCAACATTTGTACCCTCAACTCTTTGACATACATACCTAACTACACATTTATATTGATACAATGTCGCATCACCGGAAAATATACCAAATATATTACAATAATAATAAACAAAACAGATCGTGCTCTTCACACAAACATTCGTCCTGGGTGGGAATCGAACCCATGACCTCTGGCATAGCAGTCAGAGCCACTGACCACTAGACTAACAGGCCTGTCAAAATACTCGTATCTATATGTGCTATATTGGAAGGAGCTATATTTTATGAATGAAGACCCACAGTAAAAAAATTCTGGCCTTCGCACGCGTGTAAGTAAAAAGGTATTCCAAAGGCTATAGGATAAAATCACTCTTATAGAACCTGTATAAGAGTATGCATTTACAGTTACATGTTAAAGAGATATAAATACCAAAAATCTGAAAATATATCTCAGTTTTTAAGTTTATTATACTCAGTAACAGAGCGATTTCAATGCAAATGTGTGCATTATCAACATAATCATCATTTCAGCCGAAAGACGTCCACCGTTGGACATAGGCCTCCCCAAATGTCGCCATAATGACCGGTCCTGTTCGTCTTCGGATTCCCGCTACCCTCACTAGATCATCGGTTCATCTTGTGAGAGGCTTTCTGAAGCTGCGTCTTCTGGTTCGTGGTCGCCGCTCCAGAACCTTTCATCCCCATTGACCATCTGTTCTGCGAACAATGTGTCCTTGTTTTCCAACTTTGGCGATTCTTCCTGCTATGTGGGTAACCTTGGTTTTCCTGCGGATATCTTTATTCCAGATTTGATCACACAGGGAAACTCCGAGACTACCCCTTTCCTTCGCTCTTTGAATGACGTTAGGCCTTCTCTTGAGGCCCTTGTAAGTGACCACTATATCTCATCCCTGGTTGTAGCCCCCGATACTTGTCAGAGTTCTAAAGAACAAATTGAACCTTTTCTCTTTTCTAACCAGACGCCGAATCAAAATATCTACCATTTTGTTGATAGATCATCAAAACAAACGATGTTTCGTTCAACGCGGCATGGCCCCCGCTTGTCGTCGCTTGCGCAGCACGCGTCGGTTAGTGTTGCCAGCTGCTAGCAAATTGCGGGGCTTGGAGGGGGAATTTGGACATTTTGAATACAAAATGTGTTAATTTTTTTTTATTAGAACTATTATGATGATAGTAATGATTACGTTGTTTCTGCCAACAAGGAGGAGTTATGTACCTTATATATGTAGGTGTATGTGCAAAGTACCTTTTCACAAATACAAAAGAAACCCTAAAAAAATCATAACTAATTATATTTTTTTACCTAAATACTTAACTATGTAAGTATATACATATAGAGAGCAAAAAACTTACGTATCAAAGGAATCCTGCTCATCGCTTTCATCTGGGCATACACATACAAACCTCAGCCTTATAATGTTCCCACAGCAGGAACTCAGGCCTCTTCTCTAGGTGATGGAATGAGCTGTAATCCACCACGCAACAATCAGCAACCTGCACTGGGCTCGCGTGGTGGATTCACGCGAGAGTGTTGGTGGATATTACATGTCTTTGAATTTTTGATTCTAGGACGCCGATTTCCTCACTATGTAGAAGACGTAGTGAGGAAATTGGTCACCAGTTTTGACAGCAGTGGTGATTAAATAAATTACCCAAAGTAATGTTCCTGGCTGTGTTTGAACCCGCGATCTACTATTTGTAAGGCGGGGATGTTACCACTGCGCCACCACTGCTTCACACATCTAGGCACGACAGGCATTTATTTTAATATAAATGTCTCAATTGCCATCATACAGGTCACAAAATAACTAACAAGGGGCAGCCTTACTTGGCAGGATATTTCGAAAGAACCTTTACGACCCTGAAACGCATGAGCAACTGAAGGAACAAGGATTCGTCTAAGTCAGTAAAAGTCTGACATTCCCTCTCACTCAACAACGAACAGAAAAAAGTAATTTAAAAAAACTATACCAAAAAAAAATGGGTAGCTAACATCTGGCAACATTAAGCCGTTAATCAAATCAGCGCCATCTACCGTTACAGTAGTACTAACGTTTATGATACAGGAAATTAGACAAAATGGTTCCGATCATCAAGAGAGATTTGTTACTAATCGAGCTGCTTAGATTGGGGTAATAAGATTAATTATAATTGTAAATCTGGGGTAATTTGAAGTACCTCATTATGGGGAAACGGAAGATTGATTAGTAATTAAGGCATCTTGTTGAGGTAATTCGATTCATTTCATTAAGTACTTGTATAAGTGACGGTAGAAATGTCGACGCTTTCTATGCATAAGGTCGTAAGGCAAAAGTGTATTTTTCCTGGGAACCCGTTCATTTACATGTTAAAAAAAAATACCGATATTTTTGCATTATGTAATCAATAATCAGTTTAAAATCACAGCACTAGACGCTGAATGTAATATAAAAGTATTACACATTTTATTTTTATTATACAATTTTATTCAAAAAATATGTCAAGAATTTAACCGAAATGTACGGATTGATTTGTCTCTCGGTTTATAGATTTGGACACCATTGAGTATTTATATATTTCGTTTTTTAAATTGTGTATATATATTATATTATTGTATTTTATTTATAATAATTAATTGGTATATCTTTTGCATAAGCACCTTTTCTTTTCTCTCTTTTATTGCACCTGCCTCTATTTTCTTTTTATTTGATTTCAGTCAGTAAACTTTGCTTAATTTTTTTTTTGTGTTATTTATTGTTCAGTACGAAATATTGTACAAAAAGAATTACAGGTAAATACCCAATTATTATTATTGTGCTACTAGCGTCTAGCGGCTATCAGCGATATCTATAAAAGATTCTATTTGACCCACAAAAATCTAATCTTAACGCATATATTTTGAAAACCGTGTCACCCTTAATCTAAGAGGTAGAAAATTGTACAATCATTTAGAAATAAGAAAGCTCATTAATTAGTTGACCGATTTGTAATTGGAGTCGAAAGAACATGCGAAAGTGTATTTTATTTATCTAATTATTTAGTAATACTTTTTCACTGGTATCGATTACTTGAGTTTTCACTTCTAGTTTAAAACTGGAAAATAAACATAGAATAAATATAAATTAAGCACAGTGAGATTTCTATTAATTTATTTTTGTACTTACGTTGACGTCGTGGTGGGTTTGCGTGCTCCAATAAACCCTAATGTTGTACTAGTAGAGATTATTTTTCCGTAACATGCCTAGGGTGAAGAGCCAGACTAAGAGAGATAAAATCCGGAGAACTGTTCCTGACCAGCGACCCCATGGACCCTATATCCCGGGACAAATCTTGTTCCTCATCTCCGGCTTGTTTTTATTGGCCGGCTGTAGTGAACACTGACGAAGCTGATTTCAGGTTTGGTTCCATAGTAAAAGTTGTTTGTTACCATGACTACAATCACGTGTTTAAGTATCGGTTACTAATTACCAGTCACCGTATATATTTAATCTAAATCATGACTCCTAAAATTGGTCAGAATTAATTTATAAATAGGTTTTAAGACATGGAGAAATTAACGAAAGAAATAGTAAGAATTAAGTAACTGTTTTCCATAATCTATCTCTAAAAAAAAAAACATTAGGAAGTGCTTTGTTTGAATTTCTGTTTATTGTCAGAAAATACCACCAAAGTTAGTAAAATAACTGTCGAATAAATAGTAGATAAATGCCGTAAAACAAACAAAAGTGACAGTTATTACTATTACCTATTCATATTTACTCGACTAATCGTGATAAACACAGGTGGTCATTACCGTATGCAAACTCATAGATCACCGACTTACATCCATCTCCCTTGACACATTGGGGTTGCCACTAAAGTAAAAACTTAAATATTGAGACATAAATCCAATTTGGAGGCAACACTTAAGTAAAACACGAGTACGAGTGATCGTTTACCAAAATTTATGATCTTTTCTCAGCAGCCGATAACTTTTGGGCTTTAACGAAGATTTGCTAAGAGAATTACCATATTATTTTGTTGCATGGATAGTAACAAAACAAAATGAGGTCTCTAAAAGAAAAAAATATACTTTTTAAGTAATCTTGGTCATTATTTTGGCGATTTACATATATTTTTAACCGAGAGAGCAGATTATTTTCCTGTAAATAAAACGAAACGTCACAAAACTAGAACATAAATAAGATTTAGTTTTGAATTTAATGAATATTTATCAATTAAATACTTCTTGTCGTCTTAACACAATGAAATATTACGAAACGAAAAAAAAGAAACTAAAATTCTATACTACACAAAACCCAGAAAGATTTCGTTTATTTAAAAGAGTCATTAAATTTAATATCTGTTCCATATAAGGAACACACTCTTCATTCATATATAAAAATGACGTTTCAAATTATCTCCTTTACGGCTTCTAACAAACTAAAAGTGACGTTTAAACCGATAGTGTCACCACGACAATGCAGGCACACCTACAGTACATTCGAAATGCCACCCACAAACCAAAACCGACTCCTGACTAAATAGATCAAACATTGAAACGATTCAATTAACAATAGCCCTTACTATTGATATAGAACTACATACAAAAGCATAGAAAAAAACCAAACTCATACAGCTTTGAATCCTATCCCTTGAAAATAAAGCTGGTAATAATTTTTTGACGTTTCAAAAATAATTTTGTCCAAACTAGATGTAGGCGTCATTCATTATCTGTAATATTATGAAGCAAAAGTATTGTGTGAAGTCAATAAATATGTTCGTGAAGGGGATTTTTATCGATCTATCGATCAATGTGTGATTGATCGCTATCCTGGAGCAGGTGAAAGTATCTGTAGCAATGGATCTCTGTTGTTTGACCGCCTTTGCATATGTCGATAGGAATCTATAGTCGATATATACATTCGAAACGGATTCGGAACTACTACTTAAAGTCTTTAGTTTCAGTCTTCGTCATAATTGTCAAATTTTAAGTTTTCTTAATCGTAATAATTTTATATTTATCATAGTATTTATTAGTTTCTATTATTAGCATATATAAGTATTTTATTATTATAAGGAACTTAATTTATTTTACATTCTAGTTGGAAATATTTGTTATTTATTTATTGTGCAAACCTACCACAGTTTTTTCATTTTAACCCAAAGGTTGACTGGTAGAGAATGGCCTTGTTGCATTAAGTCCGCCTATGTACCACTACTGTACATGAAGTTTGAAACTTGAAGAATGAATATAGATTGTAAATTGAGATTATAAGAGCAACTCTAATATTGTACGTTAAATGAACTATAAATTCAGATTTTTTTGACACACACCTAGGCCACAATCGGAATAAAACTACCATTTATTAGGTTATCCTGTACCTAAGTGTACCTATCTGTACAAAAAATAGTTCTGTTATAATATGTATTTACATCGTGTACCTACATATCCTTTTTCAAGGTGAGGAATCGTGAAATAGGAGTTATATGATGAATTATTGCGCACTCTGGGTGTTAGACTTTTACTGACTAAAAACCACCTAAAATAGGTTATATTTTTCTTTCCTTCAATTGTGTATTGCGTTCCAGATTCAGAGTATACTGTTACAAGATCAATCTAGTTTTTAGTCTAATGTAGCTAGCATTCAATTATTTCACAGTTACAGGCCATTACCATGCATTTTACATTTATAAAAAAGAAAACATTAAGTCCTAGGTAAAGCTCAGGGTATGTCTACAATCTAAACTGGAATATAGTACAAATATTGTTCTCATCAGCCAATTAACAACAAATAGGTTGTCAAAGTTCTGAATCCTGGTTTTCATAAGAGCACCATGAAAGTTCACTATCATAGATACACTACATTATGATCATTCATATAAAACCTAAGGTTTTCTGTCGCAATACGACACTTCCTGCATAATCCGCGCCCATATACAACGCTAAATCTTAATATTCTGAATAATATTGCTTCTGAATATTCATTGGATACAAGCTATAACACGAGAAGTCGATATCTGTCACGTAGACACGTACACATCTTAGCAATACTAAGGCGACATCTCGAGGGACTCGATTTAACATCTCATTTTAGTATTAACATAAAACATTTAAAGGTTTAGTTAATTACTGTTGCCACATGAACATGACCACATTTAATGAGATAAAATAATATTCCGTATTCAGTAAAGAAATAAAACAAATAATTCAAACTCAAAATAATTTGACATAGGGGCAAACATGGGTACGTATAAAACCTCAGAAGCTAGAGCACAGTTCCAAATGGTCGTTCCCTATGGAGAAGAACAAGCAAAAATTACATGGTTACTCTTAAAAAACAATGACTGTTTCTACAATATTTCCAAATTACAATATTAATAGATTTGAGGGGACAATGTGCACTGGTCAACTTTGTACCCTTATAAATTATACCCTAATTGCTTGAGTTACATGAATAATGACAAGATATGATTGCACTGATAGGAAAGTCACTCAGTCACAAACTTTTTTACATGTGTGTGTGTGTTTTTTCTGAGAAAAAACACCGAAACAAACTCAGAGCTTATTGTCTCTTTTAAAGTCCATACAGAAAACTTGAAATCATGAAATGATTGTCTGTCTGTAGTGACTACGTGTGTAATTTTTTACATGTAATAACAATATTTCCAAATATTTTACTCAAATCTTTCAATCACTTTCACACATACCAACGAATGGCAAACAGTACACTCAGTAAGATATTGACGCATGTATCGCTAAACGTCATCTGTCAGAATTTGTACATTTTTCACTCGCGCCCCTATTCATAGGGAGCGACGACAACTCAATAGGACGAATGACAAATGATTTGTTTTTCAACAGCTTGCTGTTTGTAAATTAGTAATGTTATTGAAAAAAAATGATTAATTAATAGAATTTTTTGATTATAATCGTAACTACTAAAATATGGTATATCGGTCTACTTTCTTTTTTGAAATCGGAAATCATGTAATGACTTGTCCCTTTCTAGGGTGGAGCGGACTTTTACTGACTAAAACCACACCTTCCGTGTCCTTCAGTTGCCCTTGTGTTCTAGGAACGCGGTTTCCTTTTGAGTAATTCTCCGAGGCCCTGACGGGTCAATACCCAACAACACCAGACCCAATACCAAAAGACCCAATGGTCCACTGGGCCCTTACGGTATCTCTTTGACGTACTCAACTATAGGTGATTCTTTTTAAATCTCTACATTATCATTGCTACATGCAATATTTTTTCATCCATCTTTTTCATAGCTCAAAATTCTGATCCATAGAGCATCCCAGACCGGACTTGTAGATTTCTTACCCTTGAAAAACACTAAATGATGACTATAACTATATATTTAAATTTTCTAAATAAACTATTATATTAGATATATATTTTTTCACATTCTTACTTTGGTAACAAATACAAAGTAATACTGTCTCTTAGAATGTTTTCCCTGACTACTTATATTTTAATATCAAAAACCATTTATCATCGAAAAATTTATTACAGTTAGTCTTCGACCCACCTTAAACACTCAAATGTCCTGTCAACGCATCTCGAACGTTATCACACAAAAGGAATCGTTTTTGAAAATGGAGCGCGATTCAAAAATCGAACACGACACCCGCTAATCGTAAAGGCGAGGACATTTTTAGTATACAGCCTCTTGACATAAGCGTAGCGGAATTTTGAAAGGAAAAAAATACCATTCAAAGGGGTAGAATAATGATACTAGGCACTATTCCCAAAAATATGAGTACTAACGCAATAACAGAATACCTATTGCGTTACTACAAATCAAAATGCAAAATTCAATCAATAACCAATTACAAAATAAATTTAATAAAGTTTAAAAAATAACGGAGTCTTTTTAAAAAGTAACATAAAATAATATGTGTTTTATTGACGGTTTATACCAAAATCACTGTATAAATTAAAATATTCTCTAACTAGTGTCCCTACCAGGATCTTTATCTGTTCTTAAGTACTCTTTGAAAGACTCGAAAAGGTTTGAAAGGTCTCGGTCAAAAACGTGTCTAATCTAAGTATATTTAAATACGCTCATTGCCCGCCAGTAATACCAACCTTAACGTACTCATAGCACCCAATTTAAATTGAACAATAAAGGATTCGAATAGCTAATCGATAGGTCATTTTTCTACTCGACTAACGCCCGGGTGATCCCATTAAGGAGGCGCAACACTAACGTAGGGTAGATAAGAATGTAGTGACACCATTAATCAGCGAGTTCTCGATTCATTAACGCGCAGTGCGAGCATCGATTTGTCATAGGGATGCAACTCAGATACGGGGCAAATTGTTTCGGTGCGATAGCTGTGTTTGTCTATGATGGAGTAGGGATGGGGAGATGGTTTGTTGTACTTAGGGATGCAAGGAATATAAGGAAAAATATTACTTGGTTTAGCTTGAGCTCGTGATGAATTGTTTGTTTAAGGGTGCTAAAACTAATATGATTTTACTAGAAAATCTAGTTAAAAAGCTTATCCATCAAGTACAACGTTTTTTCTTTATGAGAAAATCTTGAAATTCAATTTAGTTACAAGCTTAGTGAAATGGACGAAGCGAAGAATTTGCCCTTTTTTCGTTTACGGAAAACAATTCAATTTAAACGAAAATTCTTTTCGAAGTTTCTCCCAAAATTAATTTTGCTTTAGCGACTTTTAATTTACAACTCTGTTATTTTATTACCCTTAACCTTTTAAAACGCCTTTGAACCCTCGACTATGTACGGAACGCAAGAAATTCTAAGTTAAAGGCGCACAAATGTAAAGTGCCCGTCTTTACGACTGAAGACAGACAAAGATAATGTTAAAGTTGGATAAGAAACCTCTTAAATATGTTTAATGAGATGTTGAGTGTTATTAGGTGCTGGTAATTAGACGCTTCCGTCATTAAATGTATCCCTAATGGTTTGGTTAGTGAGAGTATGGGATGCTTTTCCGCTTTTATCGGAACTGTGGAGTTTTAATTTGAAATGCTAGCTTAGCAAAGAAAGAAAACCGAAGATTTGTGATTAGACAAAAACTCGTAACTTATTACCCATACGCACGAAACGTTTTAAGAACACATTTATTGAGTGAGAGACTGTGTGTTTCCTGATAGATACAACCTGAGGTCTTCAATTCAAGAGTGAATAGGTTATTTGTAGGCAAGCGTTCTCTATCGTCTAACACATCGTCGCTTACCATTAGGGCAGATGTTTTTTAGGTCTGGTAATCAATTTAATTGGGTTTTCCTGTTCTAGTGTGAAGCAAGAGAGCGTGTCAGACTTGACTTATGAAAACTCACCTGTGTTCCTTCACTTACCCACACACACACATATTCTAGGGCCGCGGTAACTCTTTCTGACATTCCTATAAATACAATTTTAACTAGAAAGTACCTATTTTAGCAAACATGTATGTATCATATAGATAAATTGTCAATTACGTTAGGCCAACAAGGATTTAACTAGAGAAAAGATAGGTGACTGACTTTTCTCTTGTTTCTTTCTATTAAAAGTTCTGATTCAAAACTTATCCAGAACTTGAGTTAATCTACGCGAAGACTACAAAGCGAATATAAGGACATAGTTGACATACCTGAAGTATCGTTAGAAATTGTGCTCCTACTTCAATTGTAATTTACTTTCACTGAGCCAAAGGAAAGGGGTACGAACCTACGAACTCCTTTTAAACAATTCAAAAGGGTTTTTATAGTGCCCAAAACCGTACCGGAATTATTAGATTAAGGGTCTAACACTCACTCACACGTGTTCACCTGATTATAAATTTTCGTTATTGTGATTTTTCTTTCATTTTTGAACTAGCAAGCAATACAACTTTTTGGCTTGTCTCAATTGTATCCAATCTTTTGGCCACCTTCGCAGTAATACGTAGAAGAAGGTGACTGCCTCCCATTACATCTCACTCCTTAAACTGTCAAGCCCTAAGCAAAGTAATGCTCCTGGCCGGGTTTGAACCCGCGACCTACAACTCGTAAGTCGTTGCCGTTACCACTCTCTTTAACTTGCTATACTCCATCTGTTCACATGTCATAAATCTAAAAATGTTTTCCAAAAATTGTTTACAATCAGCTTTTTACCTAAATCGATGTTAGGTAATTAACTTAACCTTTTGAATACCGTAATTAGAGACACAATAAAAAGACAATAGGTGGCGGACACCGGTGTCCTCTTGGGGCTTCACAGTTTTAAATAATATTTGCATGTTTTCTATAGGACTTTTTTTTTATAAAAAGGCATAGCAATATTGTTCATTAAGTACGAGTACCTTAATAGATGAAGTATAGAAGTTTACCATTCGTTGACCAATCCAATAATCCATATAATTTCCAAAAACAATTTGTAACGGACGGAAGCCGAAACCATAACATGCCATCTAACTGGACTATTCCAAAAACGGAAGGTAGACATCCCGATAATATATCAACTCAATGTCCAACTTTCACGCTACCGAAT
Source organism: Leucania comma (assembly GCA_958295575.1). Lineage (NCBI taxonomy): Eukaryota > Metazoa > Arthropoda > Insecta > Lepidoptera > Noctuidae > Leucania > Leucania comma. The sequence continues at coordinate 4,155,211 of OY282484.1, forward strand.
ACAAAATTAATTGGAGACCAATAGAATATTTTGATAGCTATTAAAACAAACGATATGAACGAAGCGAGGAGCATCCATCATTCATATCTAGCGGCTTTCAATAAGGTAACTTTCTCACTGACTTAAGCACTGGAGCGGGAATTCAGTGGCCTGTAATCAGTAGGATTTTATTAATAAAAGGAATGTGACGTATCTACAGGGATTAATCTCCGTACTAGTTGAAAACAATATTTTGTATAAGAAACTAAGAAGGATTTGTCGACGCGCACTTTCTACGACTGTTACTGTCAATGGAAAAGGTAAATATGTATTAGATATGTATGAGATTTGCTTTGACAGACTAAACGTTAAAACCCTAACAGATTTCACGTATAGTGAAAACACTATCAATATCTACCATAAAGATTCGGACAATAAGCAATAACGTAATTTTTAATAATGTTTTAAAATTAAGTATCAAGTAATCCTTTGCTATCCAACAATAATCAAATAAAAATTCATAATAACATGATATACCTATATCCAATAGCATTCAGAGATGGTGCAGCTACATAAGTATATATTGATGAAAGAATTTTTTGAATCGATATAGTAGCATCAGTGATTACCCCTACATAAAAACTTTAAAATTTTACCTCTTTATAATATTAGTATAGTTAATATCACTTCATCTTTGCCCTAACTGCCAACAGTGCTCTCAACTCACCTGTGATTCAAAACGGTAATTGATATTAATAAAGCAAAATCATACTAAATCAGTTCACCATCCGCCAACTTAAGATAAGTTCAGCTTACCATCTAATCCAATTACAGATATGACCGTGAGAATCATTAGCCCGTCAGGATTATAGCTGCATATCAAACCTGTCCAACTGTTTCCTTCTTGGTCGGTTTCAACCGTTTTCAATAGGTTATGACGTGAATAGACCATAGAATGTAGATATTACAACTGCCATAGTGACAGTTTGAAATGTCATTGCGTAAATGGTTTAGGCGTTTGATACGTCGATTTTCTTGAATCGGATTTCAGTATCGGTTCTTTAGTAACTAATTTTAAGTTTTTTTGTTCTTATACTACATCACTTTTACGTCACAATATCTGACTCGGGTGAAACTTTGTTCTGTTAACCAATTATATGAAAAAAATATTAGCCAACATTAAAAAAAGAATAACTAGAATTTCCTGATATTTCCAGTTTAACATTATGTCATCTAAACTTGTTCCCAAATTTAACCGATGGCAGCCTGTCTAACCAGATGCCTCTTAAAATGGACATTCATATGAAAACTACTACTTGATATTAATATAATTACCCAATAATTTTAGCTTTGCAACCGTCTCCCGCCATCTTAGAACCGGAAACAAGTAATAATAAGCCCATCACTCGTCCGTTTTGTAACTTTTTAATTTATTACCTGTCATAATGCAATGCAATGCACTCTATACAGCCTAGTAACTACGGTCACTCTATGCATTATTAAAATATTCTTCTAATTATACAAGATGTTTAACTACAGATTGTTTTTAAAGATTATTTTAAGCAAAATATTTTACATATCTCAGCTCACTTTTAATTATACATATTTGTAATTTGACTGTTGCGTGTTCTACAGATAGTGTCAAGCTTAAATTCACAGATTAAATCTATAAATATTTCAAATAACCTTTTACGAAATCAGCAACATTGGATTATGTAGATATCCTATCTACTAGGTACATAATCTGAAGTAAAGTTACAATTAATTAATGCCTCGACGTTTTACTGTCTAAAAGGCAAATTGCGAGCGACACCCGGGACAGTAAGCTAAGAATTTATGGCTCCATTACAGGACACAAAACGAATCGACTAAAACGGACAATAGGCACCGCTTAACGAAATAAAGCGTTCTCAGATAATGACTAGAAGAGTATTAATAACCCGCTTAGAAGATAGCAACACCGAAATAGCCTTATAAAAAGACATTTTGAAAAATAAAACTAGCTCCATTTTTAAATTCGGACTAAAGGGTTTTGCCGCGCCACAGGCGCCGCTCGTGTTGCCACGACAAAAAATCCAAGGACAACAGAAAAAAGTGTAAAACGGACCACAAAATAGACATAATTTATACTTGAATTAACGATCCCATTGTGTGTTTTCGTTGTAATTTTTATTTACGATTGTTTACCCTATTTTATGTTTTAATATGACGCCATATTTATGGCTGTTTGATTCAGTCTGTTGGAATTTTATTTTTTCTATGGGGATGTTTTAATTTATAGGGTAGTTTGTATCGACATTTTGATGCGATCGGGTTGTTTTAAAAGTCTTCTAAGTGCTGAAGATTCCTTCTGATAGCCAGTTTGTTCTCAGCGATATATCAAACAATATTTATTTCTATTGCGTAATAAATATTATTATCTGTATTGTTAGGCTAAGAAATTTATTGGTATTAATTACTATTAAATGTTTACTTGCTCGTATGCAGACATAAATTTATTTGAGTTGTTATGTATTTTTATTACTATAGGTAGAAAACTATTAATAAGTTGGAGAACTAAAAATAAACGCTTCATTTAAAAAAAAGTCTCGAATTCGTTCTTAAACTACTAAGATGTTACTTCGGCGTTCGAAAACACATTCAAAACATTTCACACGCCGTTCATGTCGTTCCTTATTTGAATAAAACTTTAAATTTAGAAACATGGCGGTGCCTAAACTAGATCACACGGTGTCTCGCGACGCTCGTAAATAATTAAGAAATAGCTTGTTTTTAAATAAAACCACTAAAAACTTGTGTATACAAATCGACAATCACAATTTTTACTGCTTTTTTAGTGTCGATGGAATTCCCGAAAGGACGACTAGGGGCGGTTTACGAGTCCAAGTAGATTGGGAGATTATAATTCGATATAAATTTAATAATGATTAATAATGATATCGACTTTTGGAGTATCGAATTAGATTTCGATGTTGAGCACCGTGGAGCTGCTTGATTACAAATTATTTGAAACGTTTCGGTTATTGTTAATCTGTGATGAAAGCACAGGAATAATATGGAGAGGACTTGTGACTAAAACACTACGTTTTCTGATTAACCAATAGAAATTTTGCGGTCTTCTTCGTTCGATAATTAACTTTATGATTATTTTGGGCTTAATAGTCATGTTAAATGCAACATATCCGGCGTTCGTCAAGTCCTTTAAAACGCAAAAGTATTCGCACTTTTTTTGATGTAGGAAATCATCTTATGACTTCTCCCACTCTAGGATGGAGCGAGAGGGCGTGTGAAACTTCTACTGACTGGTTTTAGTATGTTCTTCACCTATGTTCCTTCTGTTGCCTTTTGCGCTCTAGGACCACAAGTATCTGAAAAGTATTGGCACTTGGGACAATTATGTTCTATACAGGAACAGTGCACTCACATTAGGTATCAAACAGGTCTAAACAGGTCTATCTATCACATTTTGCGCAACCAATTTTTGCGGTATTGTCCTCGCAAGTTCTGTTTGTCGTATCATGACCATACGCAATTCTCAGCAGGTGTGATTTATTATTATTTACTGTCAAACGTCGCACATGCTTGACAGAAATCATAAAGAGGCTGGACCACAAGCATCAACACCGCAGGTACAAAATAACAAGGAGTTTTAGTACATTTTGAAAAAAAAATTTCAGTTATCGTAGAATCCAAATTAATCTATGAAGTAAATGTAAAAGTGCCTCTATCTACCGGTTTGTTACGTTTCCACGCCTTTCTTACACCCGTATTTATAAAGAAGTAATTACTTGTTACCTACTAAGTAAAATCTTATTAAGTCATTACTTGACGGTAGAAATTTTCATTCAAAATTTTTTTTTTCCTCTATATATTTAGCTATAGAATACAAATTGTTACATAAGTAGTTACTTTTACTCAGGTTTTACTCGTTCATAAATAAGAGTGTTAGTCAATTTACGGCTGAACATCGAAAATACGATGAACTTAGTTATAGAAATATAAGCTGAACATTGGACAGCTATATTGAATACAACATATTATTCCGGGATATGTTCCGCTGTTATAATTGCCGGTTTTCAAGACATATGCGCAAAACTAGTTTTGAAATAAGTAAAATTTATTTGACTATTAGGTCAAGCCCCGATAGTAAGTGGTATAATAAAATGGCAATAGAAAGTGGTTTTCTCTACTAAAAAGCCTAAATAGTGCACTAAATTCTGGCTTACTTCCCACCTCTACACTATACATTTGAGTATCTACTATTACACTTGCCACCTTAGACGTAGGTTTGCGGACGGCGAGCAATGGGTAACTTGTCGGCCGGTCCTCCGATAACCGTCCGGATCGAACCTAAGTCGTCGACCGACGGCATGTAGTGTTCCACGCTCGCCTCAAGGAGATGTCAGCAAATCGTAGAGGGCTCAGCAGGGTCGAAGTAGTGAAATCAGTAGCAGTAGTGAATCCCGGGGCCCTGGAACGAAGGCAAAGAAGAAAGAGGAGTGGGTTTTAGTCAGTAAAAATCTGACACGTCCTCTCGCTCCGCCCAAGAGCGGGAGAAGTCACTGGATAAATTCCTACCCAAAAAAAAAATTACACTTGCCATCCAACTACATGAATATAAAAAAAGTATCAAACTATAACCGCTCCCCGCATCTCTGTTCCCTCGTAGCAAACCCAATATGGGAGTTCTTAAACTCCCATAAACCGAAGAGGTCAGTGACGACAATGAGGTAACGGATCGTAAACTTTTATCTCTTCATTCCTCTTTATTTCCTTTTTATACCCTTTGTTTTAACGTGAACACAATCAATATAAACCGTTTGGCTAAGTGTTCCATTCAACCGCAATTGCTTTCAAGTGAAGGCGTTCGAATCGATTTTGAATTAGTCGATTATTTTGTAGGGAAGGGAATGGTTTGATCAGGGTGTTTGCGTTTGGTTTTGTGCCATTTAAATTTATTTTTAATACTCTTTTTTATTTTTATTTTATTGGTATGAAATTGTTCTATTTTCAAAATTGTCTCGATTTGGATGTAGAAATCTACATGTCTACAAATACGATATCTGCAAATCTCGCCGACTGATCAACACTTTGTATGACCAGAGTACTGTTTTTGCATAAAGCATTAAAATTGGCATCCAATGTGGCATTGCTGCCAGTCTTCTGGGCACATTTCCAGTGTGCCTAATTATATGTATTTTGTTTTTATCTACGTTAGTAGTTAGGTTAGCCAATATTTTAGGTAATTAATTTACGTATAATTCGTTAGTTCCTAATCAACAAGTCCTTGAAAAATAATGTGTTATTACTTGAATACTAGAAGCATAATGCTGAAAAACTTTGTCAAGTATAATATAAAATCCATTGTTTGAAATACATAACACTGTTGGAAACAGCTGTTACAACTAATTTAATTACGAAATATCTTAGTTGTTACAAATAGAGAATATCTTCCCTCTATAATTAGAAATACAATATACGCGATAAAAATTTTAAGTGAGCATTATATCTTTACTATGAGACCATAAATTCAAGATGTCGTATTATTGGATGTTCATCGTATTGATAAATTAGGTTAACAAGCCCTGAGTGATGGCCGATTTTATTTTTATGAGCTTTTTAACGATCTTTAATATTGGTATTATAAGTTTTCTTGTCTGTGTATATTGTTTCACCGATATTTCAAGCGATTTTATCTTGGAAATTTATTTTATGGCAGCGTGACGGAGGTTTAAGCTTGGGAAACAAAAATTATGAATAAGAATGTTTGTTGAGCTAATTTTAATATGGGAATTTTTTTTAGCGGTAAACATACCTATTGGTACTAACTCCGTTTAATATTTTAGGCAAAAACATATAGTACAGATTTTTAAATTTTGAAATGAAAGTATTTTTTACTATATGTATTTACACAATGATTGGTGAACTTCCATTAATAACTATCATTAAAAAAAAAATATATAACTAACACAAAAGTCCACTAAATCCTGAATTGGTCCACATAATCCGTCTTCACAAATCTCACACGTAAATTAAAATTAAATTATATTGGAACGATATTTCACCGTAAAATGCTAAACAATCATTCAAAGGTCAGCCGAGGCTCTGACTGAACACAAATATTTGTTTTGAAACCATACCTATCATTAAATATTATTAGCCATAGTAATTATGTTAACACAACTTCATTAAAATTTTAATCTGTTTAAAAAATTAACAAGAGACTTGTATGCAAATGTCAGTGAAACAAATTATTAAAAAAATATATCCCACGATCTATGGTTCCGATTGTATTAGTCTAGGTTTTATTCTAGACGTTTCATTAAGTTTTTAATTATGGAACGTTGATTTTAAATTAGGTTCTTGTCTTATCAAGGTTGGAATCATTTGCGTTGGTCGTGCGAAATAAACATGTTCGGTTCTAGCCAGTTTTTGTCAAGATTTTGCGAAAATGCATTTAGTAGGTACTTGCAATATTTTTGAATAAAAAAGGAACTAGACACAGGGTTGTGAGCCAAATTATTTGATATACAGAATGATTTATAGTTGACATATACGATTTTTTCTTGTTCATCCAGTAAACCTATGTATTTATACTTTTGTGATTTTTGCTAGCCGATCAGCGTCTCACCGTCAACGACGGCTCTGTGGCTCTGTCTTGCACATGAGCTCCAGCATTTTGCTGAGCGCTGGCCGTTTAGCGTTGATGTGACGCATATCTTATAATGTACATTGTATTATACAGATTCGTTGTTTGTAGTTGTTATTTTAAGGTATGCGCCATGTTTGTCATGTTTGTGGCTAATAAACTCTTTTTCTTTCTTTCTTTCTCATATTAAGATCAGTGTAAGGTTTGTCATCCTAATGTTTTAACACACTGATTTTATCCTAGTCTAAAGATTAGGAATTATAAAACAGAAATAATGAAGCCATTAATTCTAGAGATCTCAAACCGATGGTCACAAAAGCGTATTCCAAAAATCATGAAACTAATTTTAAATAGGTATTCGAAAACACATCATTAAATTTTATCATAAGTGCCGCCGTCGTATAAATTAACACTAGATTCACAGACGACAGGTTAGATTCACCACAAAAGCAATGAAAAAGCTCTAGTTTTTGGCTTGACGGAATCCCATCAAAATACTTGGAAGTGATGTATTCTGACCATATCCATCTTGTTATTGATGGCGATTAACGATTTCGGGGAATCGACTAACGATTGCTGGCAACCCTACGATGTGTCACGTTTTTGTTTTTTCGGGGCCGACCATCGCCAATTAGGAAATGTTTTTTTTCTGTTTCGTTAAGTTGGCTATTAGTCCAATCTAAAATTTTCGAGGGAAAAAAATAAACTGTAAATAAATTTCCTGTATACTTTTCGAAAAGGATCCTTTTTGAATTTAACCATTCATCCTGTAACGCCAAGCCTTTATATTTGTTAACAATAGATGATAAACATGTCTCTTCCCGTACAAATATCGGTAAATTCAGCGGCAGCATTCATGAAACTATCTACATACCGCAAATGCATCGCGTGGCGCGCATTCACTTGAGTGACATTCGATTATTGAATTTCCATTCGAAATATAAATTGTTGATGTTTATCTTAAATACAAATGTGGGGACATTAGGTTTATGTGTAGTCAACCTCTTTGGCCTTTTAGATAGTTTATTGACAAGTAATATGGAAGCAGGTCGTATTGAAGGAATAATGCTGTGCATTTGCGCGGTAGTCTTGGCGACGATAAGACCACCCCGTCACTAAACTTTATGTTGATATTATTTCAGCCCCGGGGCGTTCAACTATTCATCTGATCTATGTATTAGAAACCGTTCCGTTGCGATCGCATATAATTATACATTTCAGCGATGAGTTAACAAGTTATGAATAAAATAAGTAAGAAAGGACGAGTATTTACGAAATTAGGTTAGTTAGACAGTATATTAAAATTGCAAGTTTACATTACCAACGCGATAAAGAGGTCTACGCTTGGGAATGGGCATCTTTCTGACTAATCCACTTCTAGACAATTTAAAACAACCTTTAAATGGTTTATTTGGAATAAATGTTTTGAGAGTTAAAATTCAAACAGTTATATTATCTACTATCTAGCGACTTAATACCTGTTATTTATGTTATACTAGCTTTATCCTGCGACTTTCTGGGTGAATGTGGGTTATTGTTAACACAAAGTAGCCTATGTCCTTCCTTGCAGTTCCAGCTCACACATACTCTATACCAAATTTCATCAAAATCGGTTCAAACCGGGAAAACGTAACAGACAGACCAAGTTACTCCTTCATTCACAATACTCCAAACTTTACTGAAGAAAGGTAGTCCCCGAAAGAATTCATAAAAAAATTGATATGATGACGGTCATGATCATACTCGTAGAGCCTTTCATTAAGAAACTTCAATGGCACTTCGATAGGCCATAACTCAACAAATCTAGGTCTACGACCATTTATTAGCTATGTACCTGTCGCACATAACTTTTCATCTGAGGGTACTATTTATCGTAGAAACAAATGTCAAATGACGTCGTTAACTATGGCAGGTCGCCAGTGTGTTTGGTTATTCAAATTTCGAAGTCCATTGAGTCTATGGCATTAATTTTCGCATTCGAATTGTTTTGTTTTGTTATATTGGTAACGCCAAAAGCTCAATTGTTAGAAAGATGTCAAATGTATGGAGATAAAAATAAATCTTCATCTATTTTAGCGACGCCTTTATACCTCAGCTTTATTTAGATGGGAAAACATCAAACAAATGACGTGTCCGGCTCTGGGGTGGAGCAGGAGAGCGTGTCATACATTTACTGTATAAATCCTACCTGTGACCTTCACTTGCGTTTTGCTTTCCAGGACTTCGGTAGTTCCAATATTGCCATTTTTAATCCATACTAATGTTTTTGTTTAACGGGTTTGAAGCCACTGGCAGAAGCTAAGGCTTTTTTTTACATAACATGTGAGTAGGATAACAGCAGGACATTGTATGACTCTGACAGCTGTCACTCGCACCATCCTATAGCAATTGTAGTGTAGTCTGCCCTATGAGACTTTGTTAGAAGTCATTTCCTAATAAATGAAGCTATACACATGTCGACTGAGGCTTTTATTATTTTAACGGTTCAGACGATATTAATTGAAGTGTTAAAATACCATTATTACAGCGTTATTAGTTTTACGACCAGTGTTTTGAATTAACTCACTGGTTTACTATCAACTGAGATTAGTTGACTATATATGGTTCAAAGATGATAATTATATACTTTGGATCAATTTTTGTTACCTACAGTATTTTTTTCACTAGATTTTAGTCAATTCTAGCTTCCATTTTTTTTTTATTAGTCAAACCAATTCTTCCCATATTCTTTCAGGTATTGTTTTTTTGTATAATGTGACACTAAGAATTTCTCCTGTATCATGTGTGCGTTCATAAACATTAAACTCACAATACACAAGACACAGTCCCGGATCAACTATCTGTAGGCCATACAAATATTTGTTTCGTGCGGAAAACGAACCCGCAATACGCAGCTCAGCAGCCTTTTTTCTCGAGCCACCTCAAGTCCTCAAACCATCCCCTGCTGCAGGTATCTCGGTCATCGAATACTTTATTTTTCATTATCTAATTGGTCCAAATGTGATTTCTGGTGATCCGATGGCCCGGTGATGAGGGTCGCGGGTATCCCATGGATACGAGGCGCATAGGAACGGTCGTTATGGCGACACTTGGGGGAGGCCTTTGTCCAACAGTGGATTTCTTTCGGCTGAAATGATGATGATGACGATGACGTTCGAACTGTTATTCTTTCCCTACTCGGTAGGTTAGCACTTATTTGGCCCATATATCTGGCATGCAACAAACATGGCCGGCCCAGTTCCACTTTGGTTTGGCACACGTGTTTATCTTTACTTATTTTGTAACATAAGGGCTGCCAACGGGACGTATGCTCTTTATAAACATGAAACCTACACTGCTTATACAATTATTGGATTCTTGGTGATCTTTGACCACAATCTTCCACATAGAAATGTTTTGTAAATACATTCATCATGCGTACTTTTTAGGATCCACCAACTCCCATTGGGTCCGCCTGGTGGACGGTTACGGCCCAAACCTTTGGCCCAAACCCTCTCCTAGAGAAGAGGTCTGAGTCCCAGCAGTGGGAACATAATAAGGCAGATTATACTTACGTGAAATTCCCTGCCAGTGTATGTGTTTCCTGATAGTAACGATTACGACCTTTGAATCATAAATGAATAGGTTACTTCTAGGCAAGCTTGCTCCATCGTCGACGTCAGCTTGATAGCATAGTGCCAAGGCCGAACCTATTAAAGATATAAAAAAATCTTGATGAAGACCATCCAAAGAATTCGTCCCAATATCAGAGCGCCATTAAGAACAGTTGATATTATGAGACATGTTTTTTTATAATTTTTCTTCTAATTTAATGACATAAAGCGTTTTGACTGACCTGTTAGTCTAGTAGTTAGTGGCCCTGACTGCTATGCCGGAGGTCGTGGGTTTGATTCCCACCCAGGACAAATGTTTGTGTGGTGAGCACGATCATTTGTTCTGTGTCTGGGTGTAATTTATCTATAATATGTATGTGTTTAGAAATATATAAGTATGTTTATCAGTCGTCTAGTACCCCTAACACAAGCTCTGTTTAACTTGGGACTAGACAGCGTTGTGTGTGATAGTTGTAGATTTTTTTTTTTTTTTTTATTAGCCTGTTCTGTCCCACTCCTGGGCAAAGGCCTCCCTCCACGCCTTCCGTAGAATATTATTATTATTTAAAAAAAGCAATGCTGGTACATTATATTTGTAATCAAATACAGTTCATTTATCAAATCCACACAAAGATGACGAAGTCATTCTTTAACCTCTAACTTCAAATTCCCTTTTAAGTCTACTGTCACTAAAAAGTTCTAACGCAAAAGTCTCCATTTTTAAACACGAGTGACACCCCTGTATAAATCTGTCCCGACTAGACTACTGTAATTGACATATTTATTGCAGAATAAATAACTCTAGAGACGCGTAAATTAGGATTCAGAGCTTTCTAATTTAACATTTACATTGCCATCTACTGTTATCCGATTTCAGACGAGATTTTCCTACGTTGTTGCGTTTCTTTCCTTTTTTTTTTGGTTGTAAGCTTGTGGGTGGCTTTTGCTTGTGCAAAATTTAAACCAGGCTTGCAGTTTGGACTAAGAGAATATTCGATAAAGTAACCGTGGTTCTGAAATGCAAAGGGCAACTGAAGAAACACAGGTAGATTTAAGCGGGAAATGCATTAGACCGACGCACACGTGGACTACGCCTGAGTTGTACGCGGCGGCGCGTCGCGTAGCGTGGATCTAATGCAGCTCTACAAGCCTACTAGTTGCCATATAAAATGTTAGGAGACCGACGCGCCGGAGATTGACGTACGTGGCCCACGTGGGCCCGATGTAGGAAGTAAAAACCCTAAGCGGAAAAATTATGTGATGATTATAACTTAATAAAAACCGACATAAACTTAAAATAGAAGACATCGGATTCAATAAAGCAGAACCAAGGATTTCTCAGGATTATAAAACGATCTAATGGGTAGTCATACTTTTAAAACGAACTGGCTCAAATAAAACGAGCGTCTTCACAATGTTGCCAACACCCTAATAACCCATATAGTGGATGTTACAGGATACTGTTAGGTCCAGAAAAAAAAAAACTAAAAACCGTAGATTGTATTTTATTACTTTGTAAGTGACATACGAAGAAACATGTCAATAAGGACACTAAAATTTAATTTCGTCATATTATATCCTTTACAAGGAACACGAAACGACGTATCTTCTTTGGCGATTGTTTCTGGTCCATAAAGATCCTAAGCGATAACCCTATCTATGTTAGTGTCGTGTCGCCTATTCACTATCGATAGTCGATCATCGGTATCGATAAATTCACGATCGTAAAATGTTTGACCCTTAGGTTGGCACGATTTATCGATTAGAAAATGTATGTAAATATTATGAGTATCGATATTTACATGTTGCAGGGAATCATTGAATTAGAATAATCTTGTTAGTCTTGTTTGAAAGCGCGTAACTTAAGTTTGAAATATTAAATTGCATGTGTGCATGCATGTATTATGCATGCTTTCACATAAACTCGCAGGTAGGAACTTACCTTTATTCAGTCACATTGAATAACTTATGAGTCTTTTCATAAACGGACAGCAAGTAAAGTTATCAAAGTATGACTGGTTATTTTATGACCAAATTGTATACAGTAAGTGCGGTATATTTACTTCTAGTATAAGTATGTTTTTATATCTTTTTCATACGGTCCACATCGCAATAAACTTGACTGCATTAGCGGATGCGACTTTATGTTATCGTAACTTTAAACTGTCATTGTATAAAAGCTTATAGCTCTGGCATACTGACCGCTATAATTTCCTCTTAGATAACTTTCTATTTTAATTAATCTTATCATTAAAATTAACTTTTTATCGATATTTGAATTGCTACCGATCAATCTCTAGAGTGTCCTTATCTATGTCTACTTCTCACACCATTTGCCCTATGCTCCAATTCTCTAAACGAATCCTGTTACTATTTTTGGGAATGGGTCCCACATGAGATAAGATAGCATATATTATGACGGTTGGCTCGTAGGTGCGATTTAATTGATAATAACGTGTGCCACCTGCCTTAATTGAACTATTAGTAACGGTTAATATTTATCTGTGGTTGATAGTGATGTGATTGGTGATAAAAAACGGTTTTTAGTTAAAGGACTCTGTTGTAAGAGATTTCTTAATTAAATGTTGTGTAACACTCATTTGTTTTAAATTATTTTTTAATTAAAAAAATAGAGGTAGAGTTTTGTGTCATTTCTTATCAACGAATTTCAAGTCAAGTATTTTTCTCTACGAATAGGATCACCTCTTACTTTCGGAAACGTGATAATTCTCCTTCATCGATCCCTTCTTATACAAACCTTTGATTAATCTACAAACTAAACCCCATTTATAAAAGTATTATCCGATACTCTTGACTAATCTAGGAACCGAATCCAGGCCTCCAAGCTTGGCTTGAGAGTCCAAGTTTCACAGGACCAAACGTATCTTACAACCACATATATTCAAAGAAGGGAAATTCCAAAACACTCCAATACAAATTACGTCCATTTTCTGTAATAGCCACCTATAATTTTCAAAGCGCATAATTAAAAGCCTTAGGCCCGTTTTACACGCAATTATATGTCTTTTACGATTAACAGTTAAATAGTAACCGCATACGGTACATAGAGACGATATTAATATCATCTAGTTACGCTTCAGGGTACATGGCGACCTCTAGTGGTCTATTATGAGGTTACAATGTGCAATGCTGCCAACTTTCCAGCCAACTTTATGGTTTACGCGCCAATACCGTGCTGTAAATTGGCGGGAATATTTTTGGCGCGGGTTTTGAACGCCATTTTGTTAGAATAGTAAATTATTGTGAATTGAGCGGGCTGTGAATATTTTAAAGGATACGTACTAGAGAGATTTACAGTTTAATTTTAAACAATAATATTTCATTGTAAGTGTTTTTCTCGCAAATTTAAACTAAATCTAAAGTGTAACAATATAAGAAACAAATCTATTTAACATTTTCCTTTTATACTAGATACTTAGTAATAAACCATAACATAACATTACCACATTTTATCCTAATACGTACTTAATTATAACAAACTTAGCAGCACACCTCCAGGAACTTTAAACTCCATGGGTGGTACAGTGCACACCGTACGCATTATTTAATAGCGACTCTTCCAAACTGATTGCATTCCATTGCGTATTTAGTACGCGAACATTGATCTATCACTAATGCAGTTCCCGCTACCTACATCAAACAGGTTGTATTTGTCGAGAGTGCCAGTAAAATTTAATGTAGACCATTTGTTTAGTTAACCACGCTGAGATTTAAATGTGTTCTGTTGTGTGAGCAGTTACTAAACGTAACTGTCTTTGATGAAGTATTTAGAGCATGGTAACAGGAGTTTTCGTTTAGTTACATATGTAACCTAGTTTGTGTGACAATAGGGTAGCAGCTGCCGGTGAAATAAAGTAGGAAGTCCCAATTTGAGCTTTGGTGGGGTTTTACTTTGACAAATACTGTCAAAGTAAAACCATAGAGCGTTTTTCAGTGAAATAGACTAGGAAGTCCTTATTAAGGCTTGGTGGGTTGTTACTTTGACAAGTACTGTTACCTATAAAACGTTTCCTATCTACTCGTAGCTTAATCATAACGTAGACATTTTTCATTTTAATTTTGAAAATGGAAAGTATTATTTTTCGTTATAAGCTTCTGTAACTAACAGCTGTTTTGGATTAAGAAACATTTCAAATATTGCTCTGTCGCGGTCATTTCTAAATGACCTTAGTCAACTTCTTTCAGAAATTTTATCAGTTAAATTGCCTGCCTTTTCCCAACAATTTTAAAGTCGGCTTCCAGTCAATCTGATGCAGCTAAGTTCTAGTATTTCACATTAAGCGACTACCTGTCTGACCTCCACAGCCCAGTATCTGAGCAAGACGATACTCCTTGTCAAGACTGATGTTTTTCCTGGCTTCTAACGATTCCTAATTACTGTCAAAGGTCTACAAATGACAGCCTGCACCAATGGCTTTACATGCTTTCCGAGGCACAGAAGAATATCGATATGTTAAGATGGTCACTCATCCATAAGGTTTAATTTTATGACGTAGGCGAGCACTAAAAGGGACTTTTCCCGAAATTCAACCCTACAAGGATGAAACGGTGGTCCAAAGTTAGTATGTAGAAAACTTTCACGGTGAAGCCGCTGGCACTAGTTACTAGATAATAACATTTTTAATAACTACGAGTAATATCAACACCATCAATTTCCTCAAATATGTCTCAGATCTTCCGGGTTAGTAGGAAAACATAGAAGTTTAAACACTGAACGTTTCTCTACACACCTACCTAAATGTATGCATAACCACAACTTCCATGGCAGTAAAACAAGTACCGCCCAGGAAACAAGAAGTTTCTACTACACGTCCAATGAAAGGAAAGCTCTTAAAAAATGATTTATATGCGCAAGAACACCGTGAATAATTGAATACGCATATTCATAAACCATTTAATACCTGTCTTTGGATACTGTCATTCCCACGTATAACGATTAGGAAAAGCAACTGAATGTGCAATATGGGAAAAAACGAAATATCATAATCTACAAAATAATATTTTCCTTTCATCTAAACATCTGATTCACAAATACTAAATTTAGACATTAATAGCTGCTCCATAAAACACAAGTCATCACTGGTTGGTATTGCAACGGCTTATACTAAAGAACTTCCGATAGGACAAATTGCTAACACCATAAATCTATGGGGCAATAATTTTCACCCACCGGCCGCAGTAACCCGCAAACCATCGCAGATTGAATTTAATGTCCTCGATATTATGTGTCTTGGGACAATTTAAGAGGCATTAGTACACCCTGCAGCGATTCACTTATACATGTTTATGAATAAAACAACCAATCTGTATCACCTCGTGCACCTGGCTGCTGCAGCCATAACGGCATAACAACCGGAGGGTAATACGGTTTTCCTAAAAGGATAGTCCCAATTTGTTGAAATTGTCACACTAATTCCTTGTATGCAGTTTTGTGCTCCGCTCCGCACATAAAAGGGAGTTTATAGCGGATTTATAGAGTGATAAATTGTGTTCTGATAGTATAATTGTAGAGTACCAATACGGCGGCTGATTCTTGAATCAATACACAATACAAAATAATGAATGTGGCTCCATTCCAAACAGTGGTCACCGTAACATTGCTGGCCTCGATTGCGACAAAGTTACCTAAGAACACACAACAACAGTCCCTATAATTACGCCTATTTTGACAACTAATCGCATCTTTTTCATTGTTTCAGAAGGATCTCTCGGACGATTGCGTGTTCGAGGAACATATAGAGGAGAACAACTACAACACATACTCGCGGTTACGCAACGGGAAGAAAACCTTCTTGGCGCTAGACAACAGGGGGAGAGCGAGACGAACGCAGATCCCCGTGAGTCGGCCGCTCGGCAACCTGTCGCCGTACGCGCTGACGCTGACGCGGCCGGTTCCGCCGGATGGGCCCAAACAAACGCACTGTCCGCCGCGGCGGCATCGCGGCAAGTTGAAGCGGCCTCCACCGCGACACAGGAATTGCCACATACGCCTCCAGAAAGCGAATTTAAGGCATAAAAGGAAGCACAAGAAGGCTAACAATCCCAAGAAAAAGCAGCGGCATCCGAAGACGAGGAGAAAACACGAGAACGGGACGACGACCACGACCGAAGTGACGTGGGACGAGTCGACAATGTCGACCATGTCTACGACAGACGCCGAGTTTTTTCGGTCGGCGACCGCGCAGGAGGCGGTCGCACGCGCGTGAGTCGGGCGCTGGTCGCGGTCGGGGCAGCCGTCGCGCTCGCACACTAGCACCGTTCCACACTTACACGTGCAAGAATCTCTGTATCATTCCTATTTAGTGCCGTTCCGATTGATATACGGAACGGCTCGTGAAATATTGCGACAAAGTAGCATTGCTCTCTTACGAATGGCGCTCCAATTTAACTATCGAAACAGTTGAACCTCGTGACGCGTTCATAACGATGTTTGTCGAAACTTGAACTTCGTTTTCCTTTTACTAGTAATACGTACGAAACATAATACTCAATGTTGAGTTAGGCGGTGTTGCCGTTAAAGTCGATATATAAAACGAATGATATTATTCTACCAAAGCTACTGAAATTATCTATCTCAATTTATATTCCTAGTTCGCTTTAAAACGTAGGTTTATCGGCAAGATTCCAGTTGTTAGTTACTGTTACTTATCAAGAAATTAACGTAGATGATAAATTAACTTTATTCGATAATGACTAAAACATTGATTGTTTTTTACGTCGAGATTATCGTTTGGTAAGGTGGAACTGTGTTAGGAGAAGGCAAAAGATTCCTGTCAATTAAAATTTAGCCTAAATACTTATCGTTTCGGAATCCGTCTCTCGAACGAGCATCGCTTCATTCACGTTCATAAAATCAATGTTCATATCTATTTTTTTTCAATGGTGTATCTTTAAAAAGTCATTAAATAGCATTCGTGTACTATGTTTCCTTAATTAAGCTTAAGTTATTCGTTAATGGATTTGATTGGAGCTCGTTCGACTCCGTTACAAACACAAATTTTAAATGCCCAGATATCTTAAATGCTCGTAATTTTCCACATATACAAAGTGCTCCAAAAGCTTAGGTATTCAAATTAAGAAATTAACGCTCTATTCCTTTTATACGTCAATGTCGTAAACGCGACTTTAAAATATTTTATCATCAAAATTAAAACATCATCGGCTTCCGTTACTATTTGCAGCCGAATACTTCAATAACGCGAAGAGAAGAAATTCCGAAACGTTTTTGTACTTAGATACGTGTGTTGAGGTGTAATTTCATAAGAAATTGACTGAAAATTGGACTGAGTAATGTAGTTTATGTTGGTTTCGGCCTAGGCTATGATAGGATAACGTAGTGCGGCGGACGGCATGCTTCTGTATTCTATTCTAAGTTAATTCGAGCGTCGGAGGCGAGCGGGCGTGCATGTAATGTCTTCGAAGTTATAATCGACATGGATAGTATTCCCACGCGTGTGACATAATGCTTGACACACCCCGCGGCGAGCACTAAACCAGTTCGAACTGGTAAATAAATAAATAAAAAAACGATAATTATAATTGCGCAATGCGCATCACTAGTACAGGTCCGCTTGCTTCGACTCGTCCAAAAATGTAGTGATAAACATTAATGACGACGAAGTGACTATTAGTAAGTAGTTCTAAAACGTGTATCTAATTTGTAAATTTATTTATTTTCCATAGAGAAAGTCGTATTTTGTTAACGTTTTAGTTGATGTTTTTTATTCTCTCGTCCCCTTTAGATCCAACCGAATGTAGATGTGTAGGATGTCATACGCTTGTACTTTTAGTGAGCCAATATTATTTGTATTATATTTTTAAGTCCTTTCGGTAACAATATGTGCTCTGTATGCAGTTTTGTATAGTGTGTAATTGATGCATTTGCAAATATTGTGATTGAATGGATTTTACACGATTACATTCTCTTTAGTAATGTCCCTCGCATTCTGAATATGAGAGCAGATTTTGTAGCAGATGTATAATTTCTTGTACTTTGTCAGCGAAACTTTTTTTAACGTGCAACACTATATTTTCCGTGTAAGTGTAAACTAAACCCCGAAGAGTTTGATTTATTCATGAATTATTATGCAAAACGGGTGACACTTTCAGTTTTATTTCGTAATTAGCATCTATCTATTTCGAATTTCTCTTGAATTCCAAACCATGACAAGACCGATTGAACAGGTTGGTAGTACCGGTATAACTCAACCATAGAGTAGACACGGGAATTAAATAAATGTCAAGTACAAAATAAAATGTTCGCTGACTAAGGTTTTCAGGAGTTTTTTTGTGAATATGCAGCAAGCTTTATGAATGTACCTACGTATGTTATACGAATGATATTTTGAATTTATTTATATGTATGTATAATATTTTAGGGATCGCATGAAAGCGATATGGAATACGTACATAACGAAGCATTTACTCATCTTATAAACATTTTTATATAAAATAATCACGATCGTACCGATTCCTTGTCGCTTTCGTATAAGTCAATAAATTATTCGATTATCGGATTCGTTATACTTGACTCGTTATTGTAAATGAATACCAATCGATCTTTATGTTAGTGTAGAAGCAGTATTTCGGTATTGTAAAAAATGGTTCTCCGTTACAGTATCTAGTTTTTGTAGTTTTTATATTGAATAGAGATTGTAAGAAACTTCAGCAAATGTCTACAATTGATTTTATTTTGTTCTCCTATACTACTGTAATGTTACTGGCAAGCTATGCAGGTGCCGTGTTTACAAACTCTGTCTCGCACTATAAAAAACAAGTAAAAAAAAAACCATAGACAGTTCTTTTTTATTCTTTTAATACCAGATAAGAGTCATATTCAGCCTATTAAGTAGTAAAATATAAATAAATGTAATTTATCAGTCTGTTATAATAAATTATGCGAGAATTCGTGAGTTTGCATAACAATGTACCGATGAAGGTGTAAAAATATGAGTGTTATGTTAATTTAATGCCCATGTGCCATAATACTGCCCTCTGGGTTAACCTACCGATTCAATAAACACTGTTCATTTTCACGCAGTTGCTATACCTACTCAAGTACACAATGTCAAATATTATTAAGAAATAAGGGGATTATCCACTTCATAGCCAATAAAGGACAATATATAAAATTGTAGATAAAATATAATTAATAACTGATGGTGTAAATACCCCTTGTTTCTCGAAAATTATAATTATATAAGAATGTCAAGAGGAGTCAAACAGTATTACTTACTTAATTAATTTCAATACCTTTTTAAAATAATTACATACTTTAAAAATGTTCGTGTTTGCTTAGTGCATTTATACATGTACAATTAAAAAATAATTCTGAATAATTTAAACGATTTTGAATGTAAAAATAAATCTTCATCTTTAGATGTTTTTTCTAAAGTAGAATTTAAAAATTTACCTATTTACCTACTTAGTTCTACCAAAAGAAAGATTGATCGAAACTTTTAGACAATAACTTTTTACAGCCTCTTATACCGACAAATAAATAAAAATGATTCTATATACTCGGCGTTTTTTTTTTTGCAACTCACTTTCCTGACAAACATACAAAAAAAAAATACATAACTCCTACTTTTTCACCAAACAATGTTGAGACGACAAATGAAAACAAGCAATAACTTAATACAATAAACACTGGGAATACTCACCTACACAGCACCAATATTTCCACCGTATAATATAGAGACGACAAATGAAAACAAACAACAACAAATGAACAAACAACTTAATCCAATAAACAGTGGCAATACTTACCTACATAGCACCAACCTGTCCACCACACAATATAGAGAGGAAAAATGAAAACAAACAACAACAAATGAACAAACCACTTAATCCAATAAACACTGGCAATACTCACCTACACAGCACCAACCTTTCCACCATACAATGTAGAGACGACCAATGAAAACAAACAACAACAAATGAACAAACAATTTAATCCAAAAAACACTGGCAATACACACCTTAGACACAGCACCTACCTTTACACCACGTAATGGGGAGACGCCCTATTCCCTTGATCCTTCGCAACTCTGCCAGGTCAACTTCTAGTCTTACCGAGTGCAGCAGAAAGGCAGCAGAATACGAGTGGAACAACTGCGCAAAGGGCAGATCTTTGCACCACGACGAAGAAACTTACCTTCACGCGAGCAAAACCGCTGGCTGGCTGGAAACTAATAGATAAATAAAAATAAAAAAACTTTTCAAAATTAGAACTTCGGTGTAAAGAATTTAATCGAATAAACATTTGAGGTCTGCAAAAATATTTCCCATTCGCACATCTCTATTCTATCGAATTATCCATTGATTGTTCAGCTGAAAAGCGATTCGATTGTTCGTTCGACTGGAAAACATAAGCGATAGCGATTCATTCGATTGTTTGCACATTTCAATATGGCATACCACATATCATAACAGGTATAGTGAATAGGCTCTTAATAAACTAGTGCCATTGACCATCAAGTATTGCATCACTGTTTATCATCAGGTGGAAATGAGGAATCTTAGTCACTCGCAGACACACTGTTTTATATCACTAAAAAGAACATACCTACGTACTAACCGTATAGTAGGTACCTACTTACATTATACCTAATTTTCATAATGTTAGCTGAAAGACCTCCACAGCTGGACATAAGCCTCCTCCAAGTGTCGCCACAACGACCTTTCCTGTGCGTTTCACATCATCGGATTCTTGCGATCCTCACCAGGTCATCGTTTCACCTTGCGTGAGGCATTCTACGCTGCGTCTTACGGTAGGCGATCACCACTCCAGAACCCCATCAACCATCTTTTCTGCGAGCAATAAGCCCTGTCCACTGCCACTTAAGTTTACCGTAGGTACAGTACAGTAAAGGGTTATTCTTACTGTACAGTACAGTATCTAACTAAAAGGGTTTTCAAACAAGGATAAAACGGACGGAGAGACGGGAAGCAGGCAGGCTGATAGCTGAAATACATAATTATAGGATTACAATTGTAAGTATTTATTCACCAAATCTTTTAGGAACTTTGATAAATGGTTACATTACATAAAATGGTCGATCGCATCATGAAGTTATCAATTCTTTTGCAAGATCTGGCCACGACACATAAAGAGAGAAAACTATTGACGGCATACCTAGTTTGAATTAATAGATACTTATTCTAATTAAGGAACATAATTTTATCCAAATTAATCCTACTATTGCAGGATAAATATTCACTAACCAAGACTTCAATAACTAAACGATAATTTCGTCAATGCCCTTAAGTCTTCGGTAGTATAGTGGTAAGTATCCCCGCCTGTCACGCGGGAGACCGGGGTTCGATTCCCCGCCGGAGAGATTCTTTTTGATTTTTTTTATCCCTATCCTTTTTGATGTTTTTATAAACATTTTTTATATACATACAAAATAATTATACAATTTGTTTTTGATTTTAATGCGGCATTGCATATAACAAGAAGAATAAAAAATATTAGTGAATACCTAGAATTCTTCATAATGATACATATTTAAATACATCAGTTATTTATTTCTTTTATTATGGGTTGAACATTGATTTACGAAAAAAAAACTTTTGTTTGGGTTTTTTTCGTAAATAAATGGGGTTGAATGATAAAACAAGCTAGGGTATTTCGAAACCTTGTTGAACAACTAAGTTTAATATCAGACAGATATCAGCGTGGCCATTAAAAAGGGTTAAATTAAAGTTCCAAATATTTCCAAATGCGTGTGAAAATAATACCCTCAGACCCGACCGAAATGAATGAAATACCTAGAAACTTCAGTCAATGGAACGCGCCAGCCATTGATCGCTCTTATTTTTACAAAGTTGGCAGCACTACGTTATAACTGACAGAAAAGCGGCCAATGAGAATAAGAGTGAGGGAAACGAGTATAGTAATATTGTTGGCGAGTGGGAAAGAGAAAGGTTGTGTACGACGATCACGTGGACGAACTACAACAGCATTTGTTTCTACACATTAGCCTCTAAATTAATATATACAGGGTTCAATATTGCATATCACGGGTGTTTGAAATATTGGTACGCGTTCAGTCTGAAGTGGTGGCGTCACTGCATATCGAATGAAGGTCGCTCGCTCGCTTCGCCGCTCGATGCTTCATTCGATCGCCATTTTGTATAGGTGTTCCAACTCGTGATACTTTTGATTCGATTCAGACCTAGGTAATAATCGGTTTCGTCGATTCAATAACTATCTGATTTTCGGCGCCAAATTGACTATCAATCTTGCATCGATACAAAATGAAGAAATGTTCTTCGGTTGTGTGGAGGTTCTTTGAACGAATTGAAGAAAACAAAAGATGCGTTTCAGTGTTGTGTAAACTATGTGAAACTCAATATAAATACTTCGGAAATACGACAAATCTTAGGGCTCACCTAATAAACAAACATCCAATTCAGTGGGAGCTATCGCAGAATGGAACATTGGACGAAAGCCATTTCAGAATTGAAGATGATGATACAAATCAATCATCATCGACGCCAAAACGAAGAAAATATACGCCGAGGGCTCGGAAAGATAAAAACGTACGTTATTCAGTATCAGTTAATAAGGAAGATTCAGCTGGAATGGGTGCTATGCCTAAAATCGAAATACAACGGGTACCTATATTGTTATAATTAGGTTATATTTTCCTTATCAGTTACGAAGCCGTGTCTGCTATCGGCAAAATTATCGATTAGCGGTCATCGGTTGAAAATAACGTCGCGTGTTGATAAAAATCTAAGCAATCGATTCAAGAAGTTCGATCGATAATGATTGTGACGTAACTGATAATCGATTTTTGTTTGTTGTGTTTATATAAACTTTGTTGTGCATGAGCTTTTAAGTATTTGAGTTTATTCTTAAAGAAAGATGGTAGATTGAAAGTGCACCTATTAAATGTATCATTTTAACAATAATATCAGTTTGATGCTGTGGGAAAATGACTTTAAGGTGTTTGAAGGTTATGACGCTACCTACTTTCTTGTTTACTAAATTTTGTTTGTGGACCAAATTGTGGCATCAAATGATCTGAAAGGTTCTTTCAGCCAATTACAGAACGACACGGTGTCGAAAAATCTAGTTTTCATTGGTTGTTACAGCTATAAGCTACCTATGATTGGTAGTTTGTCTCCGACTTGTTTATAGGTTATCTCCCGCCAAAATTAGAAAAGAGGTTTGCATTCAGTGAGTGCTAGATGAATGTTGTATTTCAAATGGTTACCTTACCTTGGTTATATCAGGTTTCTTATAATTTTTTGATGGTTTCTGTTGCATTTTAAAAGATTTCTAAGTAAAATAATATTCTATGTTTGACTTACTGAAATAATATTAATTGATGCTATAAATGTCTGTGTTAGGTGTACATTAAAAATAGTATTAGTAAAGTCAGGTTATTTTAATCCTGCCAGGGTTTGTTTACCATTTTGGTTCAAGCTTAATACCCAATAGCGAAATGGGACACTATGTTTGCTCTAATATTGGTTAACGAGCTTGAGCTAAAGTTATGCCTCATGACCAAAGTAATCTGACTTTATGGTATTCCATTTGTCTCAAACTCTCTTAATTTTCAGGTTGATGTATTAGAAAATACAGATTCTGACATCGAAAGAGACGAAGGAAATGACGCTACCATAAACCTAGTCCGCCAAATGCATGCAGGGAACACAGATGAGGAGTGGCTTGAGGACGACCCATACCAAATCACACATATAGAGACGTACGAGCCAAAACGCAAGAAAATGAAGTACAGGAAGATCAAACGTGAAGTCGCCTCACCGACTGGCCTACCGGGCTTTTACGTGGCACCCAAAGCAGAAAAGACTGTCATCTACGAAGACTCACAGAAAAAAGACGAATACTCTGTATTTGGAGAGTATGTTGCAAATAAACTGAGGAAGTTTAAAACTCCTAGAACTCGGGGAAACCTACAGCAATTGATCACAACTATATTATGGCAAGCTGAGTATGGACTTTATGATAATGCAGAGGCTGTGAAAAGAGTTCTGATGTACTCAATACAGAACCCTGAACCTGAGCCAGAACCGTCAGTAACGGTAGATTATGAAACACAAATACAAACGGTTCAGGGGGAAGAAATTGTAGAACACAGAGAAGATCCTATCCAAAATAGTGAAGGAGACTTAGGTGCAATTAATTAAGGGCATAATGTATAATAATTAGGGCATATTAATGGTTACAAATTAAATAATAAAGCTTATTCAAAGTCTTTGTCTTTTATTTATACTGTTCATTGTAATTATTAATGTTATGTTAAATTGAGTTCATTTTAAAGTTTAAAATAATTAAAAGTTATACCAAAGTCTATTATTTTTAACTTAACATTTCAATTGACTTAATGCCGCATGACGCAGGTCCTTAACGAACATATAGCAAGTTCGGTAAGTACCTGTACCGGATCCGGCTGGACGACACGGTAGAAGTGTGCCCCGCCTGGGCAGAGCCTCGCCGTATCGTTGTGGTCGCCTCCTGCGAAGCAGTAATGCTAGCAAAGGAGGAGGCCGACCGCATCAGCCAAAGGCAACGAGGCTCACGCCCCAGCCACCGCCGGGATTCCGATCTCGATTTCCGGCCACCGTAGGCGCGGGCTTGCGGACGGCGAGCAATGGGTAGCTCGCAATCCTACTGTCTGGTAACCGATCGGACCGAGCCCAAGTCGTCGACGGCGCGGGCCCGCGCGCCTCAAGGGCTTGTCGGCAAACCGTAGGGCGTGGACACTGCAATAGGGTCGAAGCATACTGGGGCCAAGGGTCGGCTTCTGTAAAGAAGCTCGGGCCCGGAATTATATGCAAAGGAACGGGGTGGGTTTTTAGTCACTAAGAGTCTGACACTATCTCCCGCTCCGCCTAAGGGCGTGGAAGTCATTTTCACCCATCATAAAAAACCCTTAAAGGGGTTTTTATTTGTGGTGGGTAAAATCATCCAATGCCATCTCCCGCCCTTTGCCTGAAACAGGGTCCGGCGCGAGAGATTGCCGCTGCCGAAAGCCCTCATGAGAACACGACGATGCGGGGCACACTTCGACCGTGTCCTCCGGGCGGTCCACACAGTGGTAACACCCGGTACCGCACGAATCCGGAACAGGAACTTCCCGAACTTGCCATGTCCGGTGAGGACCTGCGTCATGTGGAAGGTGAGGACGCCTTGAGGTCTTTCCAGCCACGCCTCAAAGAGGAGACTGTAAGGCCCGTGCCTCACCGGGACGCCATGGCGGCGCAGCCAGTTCGCGCAACCAAGAAAATGCATACAACTCTATTATAGTGTGTACCTCACCTGGCAACTGTTGGCCACGCAGCCAATCCATACTTTTTATTGGCGTCTTGATCTGGCTACGCCGCTATGGCGTCCCAGTGAGGCATAGCCCTAAGAGAAGAGAGTTTGCATATTTCAGGATTTGTCCCGAGATATCAGGATTTTTGGACTCTTCTCAGGATTGCAGGCAAATTTTGCAAATCTCAGGATTCTTAGCATTTTCAATAAAATACACTTGCAATTAAAAGTTAAACAAACAAAAAAATGTCCTTTTGTCATTTTTATGTACTCGTACATGTGAGAAAAAAATCTCAGGACTTTTCAATGGCACAATGAAGCCTTTTCTCCGAAGTTTTGATTTTTTTCTTCTGGCAACCCTAACTTGCTACCGATTGGGCAGCCCTGTTTACACACGTAGGTTGTGTGTACCTAATTATAACAGACCCAGATAATTACGTAAAAGAAACAGTTTCATCGACTCACTACGTGATAACCTACGTGACTCAACCTACGCATTTCTAAATCACGTGGAAATACATAGAGAAACATAGTTTCGGGTTATTTTTATGTTCACACATACGGACGGAGTCATCGCACTGATAATGTTTTTGTTACAGACTGAGACAAATTGACTGTAAAATGTGTTATTTTAATAGGTGCAAAGGATTAGGAGAAATCCCGGAAAAGTAGCTGGGAACTTCATCATGTGTATTTCTGCGTCATAACAGCAACGTTTTTTAGTTTTTTTTTTTTTTAGATTTGAAGTTGTTGAAAGCTCAGCGGTCCTGACTAAGTTCACCTCATCATTCACAGGTAAAGCGTACATCGAAAGATTGGAACGGTTTGCCTGCTGCTGTCTTCCCGTCCAATTATAATTTAGATGTCTTCAAGGCTACAGTGAATAGGCTCTTCACAAACTAGTGCGCCTTGCCTTCAACGATTAAATCACTGCTTACCATAAGATGAAATCGCAGTCAAACACAAAAAAAAAAATTAAGGGTCTGGTTATTTGTGAAATAGGCACACAAATATCTTCAACGTAGTCTCGATCTGCAACTCATCGACTATTAGTCCAGCCACTGTTACTTTACTGTACTAACTTATATTAGGTACCAGCTCAGCAACGGTTCGTCGTCATCTTGAATAACTCAGCATTTTTTGTGAAACTCCATACACTACTAGGCAGGCTTGGTTCCTGGACTGATACAACTGAAAGTCATTGCGCCTCCCCTTTATAAGTCAATCAGCAAAATGGTTAAATGATGATTTTGGATCTTAATGGTTTCATTAAGATCTAAAACTTATATCTTTAAGTGAGTGTTTAAAACTAGTCGGAAGTTTTATAGCACGCGGCAAATGAGTTGAACTAAAATGGCCGTCGTTGCTATGATTACGCGCAGCCCACCGCTGTGCTGCACTTCAATTGAGACCCGAAAATCTGTTACTATTTTGGTTCAACTTATATGTCGCGTATTGTACCACATCAGTTATACTTTCACAATTCTAGGGGCTAAGGCCTGACGTGTTAAATTGTCAGTCGTGCGAGAAAGAGGGTTGGAGCTATACACCCTAAATAGCTCCATCCCTCTAGCAGTTTAGTTTAGGTCGTCAAATGGATCGCGTTTACAGCTCGTGGTAGGGCTTAATGTCTTGGTATTACGTCTCAAGTTTTGGCAAGAAGCCAGCATCAAAACGAACCATGAAATCTCAGTTAACTAGTCACAAAACGATGCACTATCGTTTGATTCAAGAACAGGACAAACATTACGGAGCATACCTAACACTCAGTTATGAAGCAAGCAGAACCACAGGTCAAATGCGGCTTGGTCCTGTAATCAACGATAAAGATCTCATAAATTGGTCCTTCATAGTTCATGGTCTTAATGACTAGGCTGTCTATGAATTGCATAGGCCACAGAGCAGAGTGCGTATGACGTTACCAGAGACAAATAGATGGTGTGAAGAATTTGGGTCGGGTGTTCAACTCAAACCAGGATGCAACTTAATTGTGCAACTAAATAGATGGAATGGACGCGGTAAACTAGTAAGGTAATTTAGATGGGAATGTTTTACAGCTGTTAAACAATACTAATTGTGGATGTTGTGTGATCTGCAGGGCTATTGGCAAACTTTTTCAAAACAGTTGACTACTGGCATTTGATGTACACTAAACTTTGTTGTCAACTAACAATTTCATAACTTTGGTAGGTATTACGTGGCTAATAAAAGGCAGTGGATAAGTGGTGGCTGACAAAAGTTAACGGTGCCGAGACAATATGTCCCGGCTCTAGTTTTTATCGACTATTATACAGCTAGTACTAAGTTAAATATCGCATCTTCAGCTTATAGCTCACAATCTAAAATTTTAAAGTATAGATACAATAACATCTGTCAAAACGTGTTACGGTGGATATCAATGGCACCGGTGGATAATGACGTCATATCAGTTGGCCACTAAAGATAGGCAATACGAAATTAGCTGTTTGACAGATAGATGATGTACATTCTAGCAAGTGATCTTCACTTGAGCTGTCAACAGAGTTACGCAATAGCCCGCTGGGCTTAGGGAGCACTCAAGTGATGTGTAGGTATAATTAAGTAAATAATCTATCTGGGTTTTCATCATAGTTTACAGAGATAGGCTCTTATTTTTCATAAGAAAATAGAGAGAGAAATGAAGCCGAAGTGTAACCGTACCTTCAATATAGTTTTGTTTGCGCGGGCCAGTTTGAACTTGGAACACAGTGTAAAACTTTGAGTTTTACCAACCACACGCACAGGGAACAGTTAACGTTAATTGTGCTGAAGCTTGTGCGCTTGAGTTAGGCTGATTCAACTTCTTAGAACACTTCTTAGTGTAACTTGACATCTACCCTCAATTTTGCAATGGCCCTTTTGCAAAGGTAACTGAAAAAAAGTTGGGTATCCTTGCAAGGGGAGACGGTATTTCACGCTGGAACAATTGCTCAATCCCATGGCCTCGGGTGGTGACCGAGTGACTGAAGCAGAAACGTTGGTCGTTTGGCGGCGAGATGGGAAGATGACATTGTTACCATCGCGGTAAAACCTGGATGAGTCTGATGAGAAAGAAAGAATAAGCCTATGTTCAGCTATGGGCGAAGTCGCATTGTAGATGATGTTGATGATGATGATTTATTCCAGGACATGGCCTACCCGTGTGCTAAATTTCATCCAAATCCGTTCAGCCGTATGAGCGTGAAGGACCAACAATACAAACTTTCGCTTATAAAGTACTATGTGGTATTTAATTAGTGTGATTAGAATGTTGCAAAAACCCAGTTTTGATAACCGCAAACTTCTGGGAAAGAATGCGATAATATATTTTAGAATTAACTACATACTTAGTTGCTACGTCTTAGGGCTTAATTTTGATTGTGCTTCACGTATCAAACTTGGACAAAACACGCGCATGCGTTGTTTGACTTTTCATACCGTCTCTCTCATAATATAGTTTTGTCTCGCTCGCACACGTCAATTCGCCGTTCTGCCAACATGGCCACGTTAAGCCGTACTTCGACTAAATTATTTAGAAAAATACAGTTTTCACCTGTTATTACGCGTAATTTTAGTAATGTGAGAAGTGATAATTCGTTGAAAAAGGTTTTGACGACCTGTGTGTGCATCGCGGGTGGAAGCGCGGTGTTTTATGCCGTAAATAAATATGGCAGGAAGAACACAGTCTACGCTCTCAAGGCGAAGGTTAGTCGTATTTTGATCAATTATTCATAGATTTCTGCATTTATCGATCCACTATAATATCTGAGTATACCTTTTCCTTGATATTTATTGGGTTATACCTGTAAAAAGGTTAGTTTATGTCATAATTTTTAATATCCAAAGGAAATCGTCGGGAGGTTGTTTATAAATAGCACTGCCGAAATTTGACGTTTGAGCAAACGTTCTGAAATACATGTTATCAGGTTTTATTAAACTCGTTTTGTTGGAAAAGTTCGAATTGAATTTGAATCAATAATTTATTTACCTTATTTTTTTTTTGAGCTTTTAGAACAATTTTAAATATTGTAAAGTCGTCGTGGTTTTATTATTTTTAAGTTGAGTTAGTCCGGTTGTGGTCGGTATATACTGAGCGTACTGTAGGTACCCAGTGCGCGTTTTTGGCGGAAGGAAAACTGCAAATCATTGTGGGTATTTAGATTTGCGGAGACATCACCACTGCTGGCGTTTACCTTCCTTACTATCATCATTGTGGTCGCAGTACATGTCTTGCGTACCGATATTATTACTGTTTATGTCATTGATATATTATTTGATTGTATCAATGGTTTATGTCACCTTAACGTCTATGCAAAATAAGGAGCTGGTGTGACAAGTTGGACTAAAGGATTGGCCAGATGTATCATCATCCATAGCATCACTGCCCCCCTAGCCAAGTTACAATCGTTTCGTTTTGCGTGAACGCTTGGAGTTGGCCACACCCCCAATTTGTTTGTTCAAACAAAGGAAAAACCCAGCTGGGCTGGCTTGAAATATTATTTAAGCTTAGAATAATAACGCTTGCGGTATTATTCAAGTAAGTATTTAATATTTATAAAAAATAAGAGTCATAAATACGATAAAACCTAGGCAGTAAACTTCTTAAAAGATACGGACACAGATTTGAAAGTAATGATACTGAAAATACTCATCATCATCATTTCAGCCGAAAGACGTCCACTGTTGGACTTAGGCCTCCCCCAAGCGTCGCCACAATGGCCGGTTCTGTGCGTCTTGCATCCATCGGACTCCAGCGACCCTGACTAGGTCACCTTATGGGAGGCCTTCCAACGCTGCGTCTTCCGGAACATTGATTCTTTTTTCTAATAATCTAGTAAATGCGCTTAAGCTACGCCATAAGTCATTTTTATTTGAATAATAGACAGACCTAAAAACCGATGTTTTGTCGAATTTTTCAAATTCGATGCACCCTGATCCTGCCCTTAAATAAACTGAAAAATAAAGGTAGAATAAAATAAAAAAGTTCAAATAATTAGCTTTTTTTGTAATCGAGTTGTTGCGCCAGGCCCCTACATAAACAGAGCGCCCGGGCGGTTGCCTTACTCGCGACCTCATAAGGCCGCTACAGAGTTTCGCTTTCCCCTAATTGCCTGGAACAGCTTGCCTTCATTAAGTCGACAAGATCATTGCTAGACATATTTTGTCGCCCAGTTCACACCCTTGAAACTACCACGGATCGTCGATGATAAATACTCCTAAATTCCCAAGTTTCGATACTAATGGAATCGATTAATATCAACCTTCGGTGTGAGAACTCGGTAGGCGAGTTTGAAGTTATTTTTTTTTAGTTTTAACACGTGTTAAAAGAGTTAATGAATTTCTTGGCTGGTGG
This sequence comes from Leucania comma, assembly GCA_958295575.1. Classification (NCBI taxonomy): domain Eukaryota; kingdom Metazoa; phylum Arthropoda; class Insecta; order Lepidoptera; family Noctuidae; genus Leucania; species Leucania comma. The sequence continues at coordinate 4,186,098 of OY282484.1, forward strand.
TGTTAATAAGACAGGGGAATAATTGCCGTCATCGATTAAGGGATCCTGGTTTTAAGTGTTCGTCTTTTTTATAATGAGACAGTGTTGATTTTAATAATAGTGATTAACATTTTTTTACATAGATGAGAGGAAGGGATACGTAGCTATTATTACCGAGATGTAAGTTGAACCATGACCTAAAGGTCATGCGCGGTGACGGATTTTCGAGTTTCAATCGAATTGCGACACAGCGGAGGTGCCCGTAACCATAGCAAAGACGGCCATTTTAGATGAATTTATTTGTCGAGTACAGTATACACCGTTAAATTTTGGTCGCTTTAATCCCGCGGAGGGTCGACTCAGTACATAAAACACTATCGATTTGTAAAGATAAAATTAAAAACTCTTACTTGGTTTTAAACTCGAATTAATTTACAACGTCAGCTGAGCGAGGCCAATGAACTGTAGGTAGTTAATATGCAACGACCGACAAGGTCGTTGACTCATTTACTTAAAAAAATAAATTTAGCACATGCGTATATTAATTCGAGTTTTAGAAAAAAAATATCTTTATAAATAGTGTATCATGTATCGAATCGAACCTCCGCGGGATTAAAACGACTAAAATTTAACGGTGTATTGTATGAATCCGACAGCTCTCACCGACACCATGCTATAGCAATTGTAGTGTAGTACATTCAGAATTTTAAGGAATTTTTTAGTTGTCAGGCTGAAGCTGTTGGCAGGGATCCCCGAAACGCTCCATTGCGATTGACAATATTCATGTGATTGACGTCAATTGATGCAATACAATTATCATTTACTATAAACGATAATTTTGGCGATACGCCACTGGTACATGGTGGATATCCCATCTATATACGCACAAAATGTTTCATTGTGCGTACAGCTAATCTGGGGATCTTAATATCATGAGTGAATAGGTTACCTACATCAGGCAAGCGCGCCCACAAAAAATAAACCGGTGTCCTTCTAGACATAGCGTGATATGTAAGTTATAGTCAAAAGTTAAAAATCTAAATAATGAATTTCAATAACTCCAAGTTTACGCTCCTCATAAGGGATACGTACCACATGCCTTACACACTTCGTAACAAAAAGTCCAAGGAACCGGACTTTTGGTATTAGATTTACTTAATATTCAAGCGCTTTATTTTCTCAATACGCCTTTCCTTATAGAACCACATACTATAAAACACCAAATGCCGTACTCAAAACCCAACATCCTTATTGAGGATAACGACAAATCGCAATACATTTACTTAGAGGCACCTTCGTCCAAACAGTTAGATTCTGACAAATTGGTATCTTACAACTCCTTATGGCTTTAAAGTAGGGATGTAACGGAGGTGGGTATATCGAAACCGAATTTAGAACCGGAGTTCTTAATTACTCAAGCCCCAAGCGGTGTGCGTAATTGGGTTTGCCGGAATCGTAGGCGGATGCATCAAATGAAACACTTTTTTTATAGGACTAGGTGAGTAACCTGTTCACTCTTGACTTAAAGACTCCTAGTTGGTAGCTATCAGGAAACAGACTCCGATAAGGAATTGCATTAAGTGTACACACAATGATTGTGTTTCCGAAACGTTTTATGCGTGTGGGTTGGATGTCCACTATGTAACGATGATAAAACGGGCATATCAATTCTGACACACTATTAAAACTAATCAAAAACTCGTTTAAGTAACTACCTATAATTGCAAATCGGAATCGAAGGTGCAAAATCAATCGGAAGATCCGAACTTTCGGAATCGGAATCGGTCGTCTGGGTAACATCTCTGCTCTAAAGATGTGTTTGATAGGTCTACGACTGAACCATTTCCTTAACGAAATGCTTGTAAACAGTTATATGTGGAGAATATTGAAATACTTGATCTGTATTCATCTTTTATCTACTCGTAATTTATTGTATTAGAGATTTCTGATGGGGTGTGTTTATGATTATGTTTGGACTAGAAAGGAGCTTATTGTTTTAAGATTGTTGTGGGTAGTTAGATAATGTATGACAATGTCTCCAGTAGAGGTCAAAGTAAAGATGGTTGTGAGGAGTGATATGAAAGAAAAGGAAGTTAGTGATAGCATGACGGGTGACAGAGCAGAACGGAAGAAGAAAACGTGTTGCGCCGACCCCAAATAACATGGGAAAAGGGCAAAAAAATGATGATACGGGTGCCATTTGAACCAAGAAGTGGCAGAACGGAGCCGGCTGCAGCTGCACGACTGGTTTTCTATGTAGTACTATGAATTTTTGTGAAAACCATTCCGAACACGGCTGCCGCCAGAACGTGCTGCCGAGCTTCAGCTGCGTGTGCTGCCGCGACCTGCAGCCACAGCCGACCGCAGGCCGCATGTCAATGCGCACGTAGTTACGTCACCTGTTTAGACAAGTCCCGAAATAAACGCTACTCGGAGCCGATTGCGCTCAAATTGGATTGAATCGTAGATTTGCAATTGGCAGCACATGCAGCCAGCCTTAAAATTCTCGGCTGCGGATGCATGCAACGGCTGCGTGAATTTTTATTTTTTTTGGTGGATAAAATCATCAAATGACATCTCCCGCCCTTGGGCGGAGCGGGGGATAGTGTCAGACTCTTACTGAATAAAAACCCACCCCGTTCCTTCGTGACCTTAGATACCAGAGGCGGGCTTTCCTTTCGGAAGCAGACCCTTGGCCCCAGTAGGCTTCGACCCTGCCTGCCTGCAGCTAGCAGGCTGGGTCTCTACGGTTTGCTGACTACTCCTTGAGGCGAGCGGGAACAGTGCGCGCCGTTAAACGGCTGCGTGTCATGCGTGTGCTACCTGCCTGTGTCTGCAGCCTGCAGCCGAGGTTCGAATGGCACCTTATTGCTTGTTCTCTGCGGACAAAGAAGGAAAACAGGGGGGTTTTAGTGATACCTACCTATGGCCTCGAGTTGCCCTTTATGTTCCAAAACCACTTTAACATCTTCAAAAAATCCAGTGGCTGGACTGGGTCCCATAGATATCCACGTGGCTGGGTCCCAACGGTATTGCTGATATTTCTTTGAGGCTCGCGTGGAACAATACGCGCCGTCGACGACTCGGGCTCGGTCGTTACCGGACAGCCGGACGCAGACCTACCCACTGCTCATCATCACTGAAGAATGGAACCGGTAAATAAATGGGATATAAGGTTTACCATGCACTTCATTAAAACTAAAACCACTGAAAGGGCGTACAAGTGACAATGAAGCACATAAAATGTTAATCATGGAATTTTATAAGAGAATTTTATAAGAATTTTATAAGAAATTAGATAAGAGACTTAAGCTTTTACAAGTATAATTAGCAAGCGTAGATAATTCAGGCTTTGAAACAGCCCGCCCTAGGTCCACTTAGCCTACATATGAGGAGGGAAACGTTATAAACACTAGGAAAGATAATACCATAATGTACTCGTTGCGATGTTGCTAAGCCGATTAGCCATCGTATGATGTATAGGAACCTAGGACTTGCGAGGTGAGTGCAACCTCTTTACCTTGTTCCCACTGATATTAAAATACACTATAAACTTATCGTATAAACTGGGAAAATGGGTGTGTGTTACTTAGGCGTCGTTTACACCAAGCGTATTGTCTGCCGCCGACTGTGAATATGCTCACTGTCAGGGGCAATATGCTATAAGGTACAATGCGTTATGAATGCAGAATGTGTGAACAAAAGATTAAGCTTACTACTTACTCGTAGTTATAAATCAGCCACCGAGAATCAGCAACAATGCACTACGTAATTGCGTATAGTCGGTTCGGTGTGACCGAGAAGTTAATATACGGATATTGAAAAGCGATACACTGCGTAAAGCGCGCTTGATGTCAGCGGCTGACAATACGTTTGGTGTGAACGATGCCTTAGAATTGAATATGATGTTAAAATTGAAAATTACCAAATGGTTGCTGAATTTTACGAACAACTAAATCGAAAATCTTATTACAGTCATCTCTTTAAGACTTAACTGTTTATTGAATCCATTGCATAAAACATAATCGGCCTTGTAATATTCCCACTGCTGCTGGGGCTTCCCACATCCTTTCTAGGAGAAGGAATGGGCCGTAATCCACCACGCGAGCCCAGTGTGGATTGATGGATGTCACGTTTTCGAATTTTTAGTTTTAGGACATGCCGGTTTCCTCAGGATGTTTTCCTTCACCGTTTTGAGAGCAGTGGTGATAAAATTAATTAGACAAAGTAATGCGTCTGGCTAGATTTAAACCCGCGACCTACAACTTGTAAGTCGGGGCAGTTATCACTGGGCCAGCACTGCTCTCAATTTAAGCATTTTAATTACTTAAACTAATTCTAAATAATAATTTTATAATGGACTTAAATAACGTATTGTATTGGGTATTTATCTAATTACTAGCTTCTGCCAAGGACGTCGCCCGCGTCAAAGTTGGTTTACCCCCTTAGGGGTGGACTTTCCTAAAATGCGTTCTTAGCGGACGTCTACACCCTATAAGGAACCTACCTGTCAAATTTTAAGTTTGTAGGTGTTATAGTTTCTGAGAGTTCGTGATTAATCAGTGAGTGGTATTTCGCTTTTATTTATAGATAGATGATATGACACTTACTTGTAATGATGTCTGTTATTATTTGACTATTTCTGGAGGAACATCAGCTCCAAAAACACACGTTCTAAGCCTAGTTTACGACACAGTAGTTCGTATTCTAGTTTTGTCATTGAGTACTATACATATTATACATAGGTGTGTACTAATCTATTTAAATTGTAAAAGTACGAATAAACGAATTATTGTTGTTGTTTTTGGCCTAAACCTGTTTTTGTTTCCACTAGTATTTAAATCGATGTATTGTTTATCGCTTAAGAAGTTGTTTTGATTTTATCACCTTATTCATTTTTAAATCACAACATAGTATAAAACAAAGTCGTTTCCCGTTGTCTGTCCCTATATATGCTTAGATCTTTAAAACTACGCAAAGGATTTTGAGGCGGTTTTTTAAATAGATAGACTGAATCAAGAGGAAGGTTTATATGTATAATACATGCATATTGTATTTGATATCACCATTGCACCCGTGCGAAACTGAGCCGGGTCGCTAGTTAATAATTATAATAATATTCCCACAACTCGCACAAGCCATCTAGTCCTAAACTAAGCAGAGCTTGTGGTATGAATAGGTACTAGACAACTGATAAACATACTTATTTTCTAAATATTGAACTGGACAAAGGATGACAGAAACATTTGTCTTAGGTGGTAAACGAACCCATGATCTACGGCATAGCAGTTAGGGCCACTAATCACTAGATCGCTTCATAAAGATAGGAAGTGCTTATTTCACGGGGGCGCCGCTGTGGCAAGAGCTAGCGTAGTATATTATCATAGCTCATAAAAAAATCAAGTTCAATTCGCCACCAGCACTCGATACTCCATTTAACAATGAATGACACTTTATTAAAACAAAGGCCATATTAATCGGATTAATCCATAGACCACAGAAGTGTTGCTGCGGACACTCCTAGCGATGACATCGTCAGAATTTGTCCTAAAAACCAAGCGTGTCAGTGACTCAGCAGCCTGTCATTTAATGAAAAAAAGAAAGAACAAAAACGTTTACTCGAAAATCGCACAGGACAAATAATATATACAACAACAATGACAAAATCTATAAATACTTCCTAAACATAAAAAATAAATAAAACTAAACAAAAAAAAAGATTGAAAATAAAAGACTTAGAGGCCGCGAGGCCAACAAGGCCTAATGATAAGCTGCGGCAGTTTTTGCGGACAATCTCTTTTTGTTGATAGTAGTGAAGCGCTAACCACCATTATCTCACGTGATGGATAGCGATTTTTTTTATTTACTTATTTGATTTGTCTTTTCAAAATGAGTACACTAATACATGTAAAGGAAAACAATTCGATCTTAAGTCTAAGTGCCCATTCCTTAAAGAAGAGCACTACATGCACTATTATATTCGCCTTAACAGCTAATAGTAATTAAACCTCAGGAAAAGAATTCGAATAAACACCAAAACAGAATAGAATGAAAACAACAGAAATGTATCGAACATTCAATTTAGATAAACAGAATTTGCTACACATGATGAAAAACGCTTGCCTAGAAGTAAATCTTTTATTCATGACTTAAAGACAAAATCGTTTGAAAGAGTTTTCGTGGCAAAGGAGAACTAAAAGGAGAGAGGTTTTTTTATGGTAGGTAAAATCATCCAATGACAAATCCCGCCCTTGGGCGGAGCGGGAAGTAGTGTCAGACTCTTACTGACTAAAAACCTACCCCGTTCCTTCGTTACCTATAGTGCCGGGGCTGAGCCTTCCTCTCAGAAAACGGCCCTTGACCCCAGCAGGCTTCGACCCTTCCTGCCTGCAGTTAGCAGGCTGGGCCTCTACGGTTTGCTGACAGCTCCTTGAGGCGCGCGGGAACAGAACGCGCCGTCGACGACTTGGGCTCGGTCCGGTGGTAGGAGAGAGGTGGGCTATATTCAGTGAATGTCTGACAATCTCTCTCGCTCTACCCAGAGCAGGAGAAGTCATTACCTGATTTCCCATCGAAAAGAAAGAGGCTGCCGAGCTTTAGAATAAAAATAATGTTTATCAGGTTTTCGAATTTGTTTGTGATGTTTTCTATTGGTCTTAATGTGCTTAACTCATCAATTTGATTCTGTGTTCTTATTAAACTAGCTGTTGCCAGCGGCTTTATCCGCGTTAAAGTCGAAAATTTACCCAAATGAATATGCATCCCGAATAAAAGAATCCTAAGTCCTAATCCAGAACATTTCTTCCCATTTACCAAGTTTCTTAAAATCCGATATACATATAATAAAAGCATTTTATTCCATGCAACATTATACAACAACACAGTATTTTTAGTTGAAAAAAATATACATTAATTTAATAAAAATATATATATTTTTTTTACTTATTTTCATGAATCTAATGTTACATATTAGAAAAAGATTTCGAGTCAATGTCGCATGTCCCGCGTCGGCGCCATTCCATGCTCTATGGATCATTGATCGCGCTTCGCAGTTCAACTCATGCGCAGGATACGATCCTATCGCAATGATCGACTGGTTGTGATGACTTTTTAGTTTATACATTGCTGGACTCCAGTGCTGCGTTGGTAATTGGACAATTAATTGTTGAAGGACGCTTATTATTAGGTTAAACTGGATTGGTGGTCTTCTGTCAAATAATAAACATTATGTCTGTTTTTAACCAACTTCAAAAAGAAGGAGGCTCTTCAAAAAGGAGGACTTCTTGTTTATATAACGAAGAGACACAACACTATAGAAACACCGACTTCCGAAATTGAAAGTAATTTTTTACATTTTAGTGTTTTTTTTACATTGAAGTTGGTTGCATTTTTTTGTAAATATTTTTTTTTTTCTTAAAGATTACACAGAGGTTTGTAAATCCGTGTTTGTAATACACACATTTTTTTTGGTGCGGATTCATAGAACAACTTCTCCCACTCTGGGTGGAGCAAGAGGGAATGTCAGACTTCTTCTGATTAAACCCTACTTGTTCTTCAGTTACCCTTTGCGTTCCATACCCTACTGAGGCCCTACCCTGCACCTTTGATGACGTCTCTTTGAGACTCGCGTTGAACACTACGCGCTGTTAACTACTGGTTCGGTCCTTACTAGATGACCGGACGGCGAGTTACCCATTGCTCGTCATTCGCAAGCCCTCGATGAACTAGAGCCTAAGAGGGTAGACAGAAATTTAGGAACATCTCAAGGATTTCGTGTTGGACGTATTTTCTTCTGCTTGCCTATAAAATAAAAATATCCAATATGAGTACTAGACAAGTATGTTTGACTGACAACTTTTGACAATTGTATTCTATGACAACAAAGTATGTTTATCATACTTATATATTTCTAAATACATACAAATTATAGATGAATTAGACACGGAACAAATAATCGTGCTCATCACACAAACATTATTCCTGGGTGGGAATCGAACCCACGACCTCATGGCCACTAATCACTAGACCAACAGGCCAGTCAATCAGTCATTGAATGTTAAAAAAAAAATCTTTTTTTTTATTCTGAACGTCCAAGTATCGACGTGCGGCGCACTCTTTATTCGCAAATCCTATCATTATCCCTGCGCATGCGCCAGTATTGCTGCGATACAGAGTATAATTACCATCGATAAACGGTTTATCATGTATAAGGAAGTGTGACGATTATAAGGAAGTGTGTCAATTTAAGAGTTTTTAAATACATAAATCTTTAAAAGATTAATGCTTTTGTTGTCTGCTACAGACCACACAATGGGCTTTCTTGACACAGTTTTAAGACATTCAACACCATTGGCGTTAATATTTATGTCAATTTTTAGGGTTCCTAGAGGCCCAGCAGGACCGAAGCCTACTAGGGACAAGGGTTATGTGAAAATGAAACCCGGGGCCCCAGGACGAAGGCAATGAAAGGAGCAGGGTAGGTTTTTAGTCAGTAAGAGTCTGACACTATCTCCCGCTTCACCCAAGGGCGGGATTTGTCATTTGATGATTTTACCTACCATAAAAAAAAAACCCAAAGGGTAAAACCGCGACCCTATTACTAAGACTTCGCTGTCTGTACATCTGTCTGTCACCAGGCTGTATTTCAAGAACCGCGATAGCTAGACAGTGGAAATTCACAAATTATGTATTTCTGTTGCCGCTATAACAACAAATACCTACTAAAAATAAAATAAATATTTAAGGGGGCTCCCATACAACAAAAGCGACTTTTTTTTTTGCCCTTTTTTGCTCGATTCCTTCGTGCGCGATTCCGACTCGCACTTGGCTGGTTATATAATTTGGCTGTGATTAAGAACATTACAAAGGTTTTACGCAATAACCTTTAAGTTCTTGCTCTATTAGAAATGTCGGTAAGTTCATGGCAAAATATACTTTTAATTGATTTAATAACCACGCCAGTGAAAGTTTGTGTTTTGTCTAATGTGTGTGTTTGTTACTCCTGGGCAAACTGCTCAATAAAAATGGGTAAATCATATCATATCTCTCATAAATACCACATAGGATACTTATTGTATTTTCATATACCTACTTTCATAAAACTAGTGCTTGACTGCTATCTCACCTGATGGTAAGCAACCGTTGATGGTGACCGTCTAGTCCCAAGCTAAGCAGAGCTTGTGTTATGGGTACCAGACAGCTGATAAACATACTTATATATTTCTAAATACATACATATTATAGATAAATAACACCCAGATACAGAACAAATGATCGTGCTCATCACACAAACTTTTGTCCTGGGTGGGAATCGAACCCATGACCTCCGGCATAGCAGTTAGGGCCACTGACCACTAGACCAACAGGCCAGTTCACTCTTAAAAGAAGAAAAGCCTATAAAAGGGCCTATAAAAGCCTATAAAAGAGTAAAGGGTAAAGGGAAGAGCCTATTCACTCTAGCCTTGAAGCATGGAGAATTTTCCCCATGCCTTGAAGACACCCAAATTATAATCGGACGGGAATACCGCAGCAGGTAAACTGTTCCAATCCTTCGATGTACGCGGTGAGGCAAAACGCTTAGTCCGGACCGTAGAAGTTTCAACAACATAAGGGTACATATATGTGCTTATACATAATTAGATACGTAGTTAGATTATGCATTATACATACTTAATCGTAATTATTTAATATTTTAGTCAAGTCGATTGCATCACTGCTTACCATCAGGTGGGCTCGCAGTTAAGCACTAATTTATATCATAAAAAAAATATCTCAAGACAATTTTAGAAACTTGCCTCATATCTAATTAACCAAAGCATTAACATCTTTCTGAAACCAATAATACAGCCTCTAAACTCGACAAATCCGGTCCCATCACCTAAGCCAAAGTAATAAGAGCCGTGTGGTTTAAGCAAATCCCTTGCATCGTTGCCGCTCTTCAATATCCACTCATACGCACCTCGTAATGTGACAGGCGTGGCTTAAATACAACGTTTATTTCATCTTATTGGTACTTAATGACCGACCGCCATCTGAGAACGACTTTTTGAATGTATCTTTGGAAGATTTGGCGGGTTTTGTTAATTTTTACATTTGCATGTGTCTGCAAATTGCTCTTAGATGTTATCCAATATCGCGAATAATCTGTACTAAATTATAAAGAGTTATTTATAAGTTTGTATGAGGGGGTAATCTCTGAAACTACTGAAACTGGATGTAATAATAATAATATTCCACAACTATCACACAACGCCGTCTAGTCCCAAGCTAAGCAGAGCTTGTGTTATGAGTTCTAGGCAACTGATAAACATACTTATATATTTCTAAATACATACATATTATAGATAAATTACACCCAGACACAGAACAAATGATCGTGTTCATCAAACAAACATTTGTCCTGAGTGGGAATCGAACCCACGACCTCCGGCATAGCAGTCAGGGTCACTAACCACTAGACCAACAGGCCAGTCAATCTAGATCAACAGTACACTAAATCCTCTCTCACTAAATTCTGGCGTAGGCGTAGGCTTGCGAGCAATGGGTAGCTTGCCGTCCGGACCTCCGGTAACCCTCCGAACCGAACCTAAGTCGTCGGTTCTCCATAAAAACTTCCAACCCCCGTTTTACCCCCTTAGTAAAATCCGTTCTTAGAGGATGTCTACACCCTATAAGGAACCTACATGTCCTATATGCCATTTTAAGTTTGTATTATAGTTGCTGAGATTTCGTGATTAATCAGTGAGTGGTATTTCGCTTTTATGTACTTATAGAAGCACCAAAGTATTGGATGTACCGAAATTCATTCCCTAAGTTGGAAGGGGATTGATCCTAAGTTTACTTTTACGCAGTTGATACCATTGCCAGAAGCTTATAATTTTGTAAGTCTCATACATACAGCAGCAATATGGGACATGCCTATGCTTTTATGAAGTAAAATTCACATCATAAAAGCGGTTGAGGTTTTCCTTGCAGCATACAGCAGAAATTGCAATTCTGATGCACCTTTCTCGGAAAAAACACCATAACTAAATATGTACTAAATAACCATAACATTCCCATCAGACTGTAACCCTGATGCATTTTACAATAGGTTTCCTGATAACTTAAAGCAGTAAAGTGTGAACAGGAAAGTCTACAAATAATATGATTTGTCATTCTAATAAATAATTCAGTTCGAATGCTCCTGCGGTGACCTAACCCAGATCACACTGATCGGCGTACAAATTGATTGAATGGACTAAAACAATACTATGACACGAAAACAAAACATAGGCAGACATAGACAGAAGGTTAAAAGTTTTAACAATAGAGGTAAATGGCTATAAAAATGGGGAAGACCAAAGAAACCTATGGACTGTAACAAGACATTTTATAGTAATAATAATAACCTTTTGAATTCAGAATCAAATTTTATGTACAAAGAATAACGGTGAAATAATAGTTGATTTAGAATAGGGCATTGGTCTTTTGAATTTAACTAAATTCAAAGACTACTTGTGTTATGCCAACTCGAACTAAAATGAAATAAAGGTGAACAGAATGACGACAGAAGGTAATCTCTAAGTAACAAGAGTAAACACACGCACTTACACGCTTCACGTACCGCGAGGCAAACGCACTCACGACTTGAATTTGTTCTTTGTATGTGTGATCCTTTTCCCGCTAATTTTGTACAGAGTAAAACTGCGAAGACGTGTTGAAGACCGATATCATCTAAATGTCAAAATTATGACAATTGACTACACAACGGCACGATTGGCGCAGTGGTTGAGCGATTATATTATTATAAACATTTGTATGACTTAAGAATATTTCTTCCCAGTCTGAGTGTCTTGTGTCATTTTTATTGTAAGACATAGTTAAAAAAAAAAAAACTGAAAGTTATGGGTCAACAACGGCTGGCAGTGTATTTTTTTCTTCCCTTTTTTGATATTACTTCGTTAAATATGGATTCCCATGTCATTAGCGACCTTTTACTAATTCATTTCATTTGACTCTGTGGAGTTGATCTTCTGTATTTAGTTTTCTGTGATGATACTATGACACTATGAAACACTGGCGCCGTTTCATGATTCACGGTCGAAAGAACAAGGTTCTGCAGGATTTCCTATTAAAACAAAAAGTGAAGAAAATGTTAATTTTAGCATTGTTCTATTGTTTCTTAGTGATTTGTGGGCAATAGTAATGAGGTTATTTTCGATTTTGGCGCTTTGGTCTAAAATCTTTATGTATGACGCTTAGATTTGCATGTCTGCACCGAACATCTTTGACATACATACAATGCAGTTATATTTCAGTCTCAGAATCATAATAAAATGGCAGAGCAATAAAAAAATCTGATAACAAGATGAGTCGATGAGTCGAGTAGGCAACCAGCGACTGAAAAAGAATAAAATAAAGAAGAGGAAAAATTAAACAAGGATAAGGGCGAAGCACTCCCTAAAACCTTACCGACCTAACCAACCCACTGCCCACCATACTAAACGTGTCTCTCTCTCAACACGTATGCCGCATTATCGATGTCTCAATCTTATTAAATTACAATAAAACTTCAATTGATAACAATCAAAGCTTAAGGGGATTACATCGCCCAAATCCAAAAAAACACCTAGGTTGTTTGAAGTTTCCTTATGTACGATTACCATATAAAAAATGAAGGGGATACTTAAGGACATTACTAATAAATTGTATTGATTACGTTTCTCAAAAAAATACCCTAACTCTAGAAAAAAAATCTGGTAAATAGGCCTTTTTTGAACATTAATTCCATATTTTCTCGAAAACGGCTCTATATTTATACATTGAATTTATACCAAAATATATGTTACGATAAATTGAATAACTTGTATTGATTTTTTTTCGAATTTCATTGAATATCGATAAGTAATCAAGAAAAAACTCGAATCAGTACTAACACCCCGCGCGCAGCACCCCCTGCAATGCCTGTTTAGAGGTCAATTCTTCTCTACTAATGTAGAGGTAAATTCTTGAAGGTCATTGAGCAATGTAATACCCTTAACAGCATTCGGAACATCTTATGCGCGTCAAACGATTCCATCATCCATGACACACTACATTGATAGGCATCAACTAGTCACGTAGGCAATTTCATAGTTCCATACCCATCATGGAATAAGTAACGTCACTGGACCATCATATTTGACACTCTGTGGTCTAATTTCAATCGCGTTCATATAATCAATACTTAGTATTGCCTCAATGCCTGACCACAAGGCAAGAAAAGGCACTGGGATTGTCCACTGGCCTTTGGTTTATATCCTAGATGCGTCACCTGCCATAATTTGTCGCATTTTCGTCACGTATTTCGGCTTCTGACTTTGGCTTGAATTAATGTTGTAGGCCTATTAGTTAAGCATGAAGTGAAACTATTCAATTATGAGTCAGCCAAGGGAAATGGGTTGAAATCGTGGGCGATGGTTTATTAACTTATCACTAAGCAATATTGCAATGTTCCTTAATAGATTACCGACCTACGTCCAGTGTTACTTCAATGTCTCCGTTTGCACGCTAATCAGTACCTCAGGGCAAGGCAATATTGGATTGGGAAAGATGAGAAATGTCCATGAAATGGATGGGAGTGACAATTAAAGACCAAGAGATCGAGATCAAGTATCAAGGCATTGGAAAGCAATAAAAAGCCTCCACGATATACCTTTCATCGATACTGTGTCTTTAACTGCCAAAATAATATAGCTGCCAATAAATAAGGCATTTTAAATCAATTCATTGGATATTTCTTATATTGCACCAGACTGTAGGTAATAACACTTCGGACAGAGAAGCCCTTATGAATTTATCAAAACTAGGTAACTTCGTCCGCTTGAAAGTAGAAAATGGGAACAAACTTCTGAGATAAAATCTATATAATATAAAAGCGAAATACCACTCACTGATTAACCTTTCGTTTGCCGCTCATTAGAGACACAATTAAGAAGCATTATGTCTCGTGTAGATCTTTGCTCCCGGCATCCAACAGGTTAATTACGAAATCTCATAAACTATGAGACCTACAAACTTAAAATTTGGCAGGTAGGTTCCATAAAGGTTGTAGACGTCTGCTAAGAACGGATTTTACGAAACTCCAACCCTAAGAGGATAATCGACTTTGACGCGGGCTATGCCGCTGGCAGAAGCTAGTATTCTATATCCTGTTCCAAAACGTGGTCTATACTCGTGTCAAATTTCATCCAGATGCGTAAAACGGTTTTTACCGGGAAGGAGTAACAAATAGACATACATAAATATAAACTATCTCGTTCATACTTATTATTGTGATGAATCACTCGAATTTATCTAAATGTTCCGGACTAGGAGACAACAAGGAGAGCTTAATAACAGCCAATGTTGAAGAAACTACAGCAAAATTTAGCATGGACTATAAAGGAAAAAAAGCCAAAGAAACAGCTCTGTGTCGCTACAAACACCGCAGCTACAGAGCGATCTAGCGAAATTGTATACATGGTAGTTTTTTTACTTCTATGAGAAAGTTGTACATCAAACGTTTTGTTTTGTAGCAGACGAGACCCATGTTTCTCAGTTGACTACTTTTTTCTTGTCGAAGTAACACAATCCACTGTGTCGCACTAAACTGTCCGGAACCCTTACTATTGGTTCGTGATATACTGGATTTGATCGAGTCCTTGGTTTATTATCTTTAGCTTATTCTAATCAACTGCAGTGTAAAGGCCTCATGTTCTCCATTTGAATCTTCTCTATTTTGAGGTAGTGTAGACCTCCATCATATTATCTCTAAGTGCTAAGTTTGTACCAGCTGTATATTGGCTTAAAAAGGTTGAGTTGTATTTGTATTTGTGTTTCTATCTTAGTAGACTTTTCTATTATTTTAACTGTGAAAGTATAATATTTTCGCTCGACGATAAATGCCCGGTAGAACATGTAAAATCTTGGCCTTACAGATGACGGTACTTAACTACTTACTTAAAGGTTATAAGAAAGCAAACCCCGTGTTACGGAAAGAGACGAGGGCAAAGAAGGTGAACATTTTCTCACGATTGCTTTAAAATCATATTGATATATTTCACAGAAACCTAAACAAATTCTCTCGAAACGTTATCACGCAACATCTCACGACTGCCATCAATTACTATCGGAGAGCCAACAGTAACAAATGGTAGGGCCCACAGGCCTGCTCGTAACAAAACACTTGAATGGCGCGCGATAATATCAAACTCACGATTAAAAGTAAATCAGTCGATGCTATTCAACGGTTTAACCCTAAATTGTAGCAACCCCCTATAAACGGGACCATATTATTGTCCGTTGCCCATTTAGTAAAGGGTGTTTCTGAGAAGAGACCACCTGCATCGCCATTGATGATCCAGTTCCAAATACTTCCAAATATTGGTCAGTGTATCACTTTTTTGTCATCCTTTGTAATAGTCGTTGTCTAGTGATATAATGAGATAATTTGTTGTCGAATCCTTTTGTAACTTTGTTAGCTACGTGTAAAGTATGGGACGTAGATTTTGTATATTTATGGACAACTTAAATAGTTGTGACGTTATGGGAAAACGAAAGGGTTAAAAAAGTAGTTAGCGCCTTTTTATCTTGCAGTATATCAAGAACATTTAAAGCTATGAATGGTAAACCAGATTTCTGATACGAGTTATTAAAAAAAAAAAAAAATTATAACAATAACTATTCAAAAAAGTTGAGTAGCACACTATATCAGGTAGCAAGATCTCCACATGAGTGAATCATACAATCGGCCTAGCCCAAAACAATTGTGGTCAAGTAGCAAAAAATATCAAAAGTACTTTTTATAACACTTGCGAACAATTACTACTTCATATCATATGTGACAGCTTAGCTATTAAAATCGTAGATACAAAAGAACCATAAGAAGAGGCACATAAAACTTAATTAAGTTATGATTAGTAATGAACAGCTGCATTATTACTAATTAAAATAACTGTGGGACCAATCAATGTGGTGTTGCATAATATAGACGAAAACATAATATGCTGCCAATCGACTTTTTGAGAAGAGGTTAAGATAGCTTATACTAAGATTCCTCTGTGCTTCAGAAAGTACGCTAAGCTGTTGTTCCCGGATGTCACTTATGGATCTTTACCAGTCAGTACTGATAGAAGACAGAAAATCGGACACCAGGCTTGCCAGGGGGTTGTGTTATCCAGTTGCTGAGTTATAGATGTTGCGATAGACAGTTGGTCCTAGTAAAAAAAAACGGTACTAATATCCAGCTGGATTCGGTATGGCCAGAAGCCAGCACGAAGCTGGTTGGAAAAAAGGGCTAAACATGTGTAGTATTATCATCCTACCTCTATTCCAATATCTTTGGAATTCTCTTAGTATGTCTTTTTTCATATCTGATTAAGTAGGTTAATCTTAATTAATGCTATAAAAGTGTACAATTGATTGTTTAATGATTGGAAATCATCAAATGACTTCTCCCGATCTAGAACGGAACAAGAAATCGTATCGGACTTTTACTGGTTAAAATTCACCTGTATTCTTCAGTTGCCCTTTGTCACACACAGACACTTTCAAACTTCCCCTTTAGTTCTGCTGAAATCTCTTTGAGGCGTACGTAGTAGTATATTAGTTCCCTCACGGTTGCGGCCATATCTTTCGCTCACTTTATTGCTTAGCAGTAGGAGGCGACCGCTTCCCTTTCTCCCGCGCTCCGGACCATTGGCCAAAACCAGAGCCAGACGCGACAAGTCGCTGCTGCCAATCACTTCCACGAGGACACGGCGATATTCCGCCCAAGCAAGGTAGACTTCCACCCTAGGCTCCATCGTATCTTCCAAGCGATGCACCTGGCATGTCTTTAAAATGCAGTTATATCATGCCTTTAAAATCCACAGCTTCTATGGCATAAGCCACAGAAATGATCTCACATAATGAAAAATCATCGAAAAAAGCTGCAATACTATTTTCATAATGTGTTAACTATGCTCTAGAAATTCTCCCGGAACTACTTACTTAAAACCATGTTGGTCACAATTTTGTTGAAAGTACTGGTACTTGACAAGTCGTTTACAAATGTTAAGACATTATACCGCTTTAACGAGATGTGGGAAGGTAAGAAGCTGATATTATGGTCAGACGGGAAAATGCGCGATTGTATGTTGATGCTGATCGTGCTAACTCACTGATTTCTCACCTCATAAATTCACCGTGACACCTGTAGACTCTTATTAAGACGTGCCATTGTGAAACTACGACAGTTTAGTAAGTAAGTTGTTGAAAGAAGGACCTCAATAATGAAAATGAGCAATACGTTTTGTATGTTTTTACAATTTACGTGTATATTCAAGTTAATTTTAAACATTGCTATAATCAAATAAATGTTCAAGAGAAGGGAAGATAATGATTCCACAAAATCAGAAATATATCATCTAATAGAGTCTACAACTGTTCTCGAAAATTTCGAACTTCCGACAACCCTGATTTCACTATCATTATCACCTCAGTTAGCGTCTACATCAACAGTACCTCCGAAAATCTCACCCTAATCTTTTCATTAATCTATCGTCAGTCTAATAAACAAACATTCTCCCCTACTTATTCGGTTCCCCATCAGTGACAGTGTCTCCGCTAATTTAGCCTTCGTTTCGCAGACGATTAGAGGTCCGGGCTCGAGTGTAATTGATTGTTTCTCTGCACGTCTGCTTCTGAGGGTCCCCTAAGTTCGTATGTCGTTAATTATTTACCTATCTGTTGAACTTTGTTTATGGTTGTGTTTTTGTT
Organism: Leucania comma; assembly: GCA_958295575.1. Taxonomy (NCBI): domain Eukaryota; kingdom Metazoa; phylum Arthropoda; class Insecta; order Lepidoptera; family Noctuidae; genus Leucania; species Leucania comma. The sequence goes on from OY282484.1 coordinate 4,203,837, forward strand.
CTCGAATATTCTACCAAGAGCAATCATCAGATTTCAAATTGTGATCCTTTAGGTCAAAATTTTCCACACTTGAACTACTACGTAATTTAAAACGTTTTAATTATGTTGTTAAAATTATCAAAACTTAAGTACTCACTTATTAACACTTATATAAAGTTAAGTGATGCAGTTAAAACTTTATGAGGTGTTCAACTTTATATACTTACTTAATTACATCAATTCCCTATAAAGCTTTTTTCATATTCTAATAGCATAACTCTTAGAAAAACTCGATAGTAAAAGCGATATTTCTCGAACGAATTATTTTTCGAACGGTTGATGTTTGTGAATATGCAATTAGAACAATGTTCGACAATTTTAGCAAAGCTGATCCAAGAATGCATTTTGGCATCGACACAGAATGAACGCGGTCACGTATCCAGAAAAAGTCTGAAAATAGTTTCGGTAAAATTCCCATTACCGGATATAGCCCACGACATAAATCGCAAGGGGACAGAATCCCCTAGAAATGTCACTGACAAAACAAAACGTTCAAGTTAATCCCCTCCTTTTGGAATTTTTCAATCAACCACAAACATGTGACTTCATAATTCGTTTCACAGTGGGACCGCTTGAGAACCCTGGCGATAAAGATCTTGCTAGATAATATTGATTTCTATGTCTTGAACACTTCGGTCGGTAGTTCAATGAAGGAGTAGGGGAAGGTGGAAAAAAAGTGAAATGGCGCGTACAATAGGTTATGGCGGTCATTGAAACAAATCTGTTAGGGGCGTCGTCGAGGGTAAACACATCCTTAACAAGCTTGAAGAGTTAAGAAGGATGGATAAGGACGCCTTTTAGTTTAAATTTGATTGTAATGATATAGAAGATAATTTGTACCATAATAAGACGTGACATCAGCCATCGCTTTGCCAATTGCAAAGTATAGCCCTAATATATTCTATTTAAAGTCGTAAATATCTTCATAACATGCATTAGAACAGTTATTTCCTAATGAAACATAATTAATTTATTTTACGATACTGTAATATTTCTTTCCGTTAGAACCGGTGACTTCCGGAAGCTGTTCGGATTGTGGAATCTGTGCTTGTATCTGTTGCTCTTGATAAAGTCAAAGAAAATTCATATTACGAAATAAATTAATTGGGACTGGGACCCCTTTATCTACGATTAATGAATTGAATCTTATCTACTAAAATCTACAAGTTCTTAATCTAGTACATTATCTCAATCTCTATTTCCTTTATTTCTAAATTTATATTTACATAAACAGTTCGTGTTTTCTATCCGAATCTTAAATTGGAAGTTTCGTTTGGTCCAAATTCTTCAAATGGAGTTAAATAACGTTGTTTATTTAATTTAAGAATAGATTCGCTCTTCCGTATTCCATTGCTTCCGACGAAGAGCACGTTTTTGATTTTACTCAAATGTAAAGTTTGTAGATCTGACTAAAGCTTTTGGTAAAGTAACCATGTTGCGATTCTGAAAAAAAAAATTCATACTTCACCAGTCTATAATGTAAGTAAACATGTTCCTAAATATATAATAAAAGTAATTTGAATCTTCATGGTCTAAAAATATTACCGTGTGACAGTTCTCACACATTCATATGCATTGTCAAATCAGTTCATACATCGATACTTCAAATTTAGAACACGTTGACCTGCGCCCGCGCAGCCACACGCATTGTTCACAGATAAACATCTTGTTCGTCAATCACTACCACGACCTACCCTCACAAAAGGACTAAAGCTGTACACACGAATATAAACTTTGCCAGTATTACGATAAAGATAAAATTCATGTGTATAGGGAAATGGCTAATAGTGGGATAATAGATTATTAAGTGGCGAAGTGTTTAAGTCTTTTAAAGGTTTAACATAATGTTGAAATGGTAGGGCGTTGTCTCCTGGTGCAATTTATAGTAATTTCGAATTTACATTACCTGATTAATTCTCACGAGAGACTCGTACGTTGTTAGACGTTTCAACCATACAGTTGCTACCAGCCTTAGGTCGAGAATATACCATAAATAATAATAATTGAATAAAAATATAAAAAGCAAAAATGTATGTCTGTTGTTATAAATATACCTACTCCGTTGAAGGATGACAAAACAATCGACAATGCCTACAATTGGCATGCTAAAGGTAGCACAAACAAGACCTTGAAAGAAGAATAATCGTCCTTTAAAAGTAGGACGCAATAAAACGACCACACAAATTAGGACAGGACGAGAAGCACTAACAAATGGTCAAAACAAATCATCTGAAGATTCGGTTCCTAAACCGGAAAGATGGACTCCATTATCGATATACAAAGAAGTTTTTACACTTGGCAAAAGCGATACACTGTTTAAAAATGGGATCTCATGGGAAGAAAGGGAAAGAAATTAGCCGCAAAATAAAGTTTGTAAAGGAATAAAGGCTGATTTATATAGAGCAAGCCGACTGAGACTGAGAAGTTGTGACTAATAAATCTCAATCAAGATGGGAGATACGATATGATTGGTCGGTCGACTGTCGGCAAGAGATGCCGATGATAGCTTACATAACTAGATTTGCGGTGGTAATGAACCTGTTCTTTTATTTTAAAATTAGCCCTTTGAAGAGGATTTGAAAGTGTTTTGTAATGGCTCGTCCATACTAGTAGCTGAACTTTCCAATAGTTTTCTGGATCTTTCCTTGGTCTAATGCTTAATAAGTCATGTGGTCCTTGTCTTATCTCGTAAAAGAAATTTTGGAACGAATCAAGTCCATGATGGATTATACTAGTAGAATTATTTTTACTAATAGATTTGTAAGCTTAACTGATAAACTCAAATGAGATTATTGTTTAAGCAGGTTTGGGATCATGGAGATTGACGCGAGAAAGGAAAGGCCCTGGAGTACGCGAAGTTGGGTTATAGATAATGAGGTTGACATCCATGATTCCCGAAATGTGGGTGACGGTGCTAATTTCAAACCATTTATCACAAGACTTCTTTTTTGCGGTCTTCTATGAATTAATGATATAAATAAATAGACTATGACAGAAGCTAGTTAGCTTGTCAACTGAGACAAATTGGACATTGACGAGAGCTCGTTGGTGATGAGTGAGCGATCAATCATTATTAATCCTACTTATGTGCGAATCAGCTTCAATATGTCACTGGTTATTTGATGTTCCTGGTTCAAGTGATGTGCTTTGTTATCATAAGAATTGACAGGCGGATCCATGATCGTAAAATCAAAGTGTTGCCACTCATCTTTTCAGATTTAATCCTTTTCTATTTCAAGACCATGACAAAAATGGGATAAAATACTATTAAGTAAATCATACCAAAAAAATACACACTTTTTCCAATGAGACAATTAATAGCACTCGACTTAAATGCGAATTAATCTAGTAGTATAGAATAACAGTATTCAAAGATGCAATTAGTGTATCAGGTTTATTTTGAAATTATTTGCAGTTATTAAGATAATAATATTGACATAAATGCTATTGCTCTGATAGACGCATCTTTAGTATTAGAAGCATATCCTATCACACGGCTGCAATCTCGGCAGCCTAGTCGGCAAGTCGATCTAGGTCTTTTTTGTACCGATCCCTTTCTTTGTCCTTATCGGTAGAGACTAGAGATTTGTTCCCGTCTTTTGTTCTTTTTGAAAGACATTGCATATCTGCAAATGTGTATGTATTTATTTAACTAGGTCTTAAGCTATTTCTAGTCTGTTTTTCTCTCTATAGTAGACCTTTGTTATCAATACAATCGTTGGCTGGCTTCTTAAAATTAACTCTTTTTGGCTAAATTATTAATAGGTATGACTCAAGCCCAATGTTGAGCAAATGCTTCTAGCAAATTCTTCCAGGTATCATTTTCCTGAATGTTATATAACAGGTGGACTGATGACCTGGCAAGAGTTGCGGGGATCCGATGAATGCGAGATGCACAGGACCGTTCATTGTGGCGACACTTGGGGGAGGCCTATGTCCAACAGTGGACGTCTTTCGGCTGATATGATGATGATGATGATATATAACATTAAATTTTCATTTTGATTATCAAAGTTACCTTCTGCTTCAAATGTCATTTGATCTGAAAATCTGTTACGATCTTCTAGCAATTCACCATTAGAAAATCTGTTGACATAAACAGAAGACTATCAGCTCGCACAGGGATACCTACATAATAACATACACAGACATCTAATTACTATAATTCCTTTAGTCGAGACCTCTTGAGTTTAATCCGTGAAACACCGCCCGTCATTGTCCGCTGTAAGTGTTTCACGCTAAACTATCTGATATAATCGTGATTCAATTTGCATACAGTTAGTTCTGTCTCGGAGATAATGTGAGCGAGACAGTTAAACACATGCTTAAATGCTGCTCTTATAGGTAACTAGGTTTTGCCTGCGGCTTCGCTTGTTGTATCGTTTCATAATAATACAAGTTCTGTAACTATACGAAGCTGATATTCTTGATTCTTTGTCTTTATCACGTAACTTATCACGTCTGTGTTCGGGTAGTATGTGTGAGCAAGAATCGTATGTAATGAAAAATACTGCTTTTACTCATTACACTATAATCTATCGTCAGGGTTTTTACAACGGCACATAGTAACATAACAGAGTCCAGTAATCGAAAGAAAAAATAAGTTGTAGACCACAGATGACCAAATTAAAAGTTGCCATAACCAGCATGCGTAAACTAATTATATAGCTAAACACCGTAACAACGTCCCACACTTGAATTTTATCAGTATGTTTCTGAACTATACGTATTATAATTTTTGAAGTTCTTAACTTCTAATAACATTCTTGATTAATTGTTTTTAATTAATCTTCATATCATTAATGTGGGCTGTACACATAATCGACAATGTAATTACGGCTATTTTGATGTTTTTATCCACAAGTTACTATGATACCTTATTTGGTGATATGCAATCAATGCCATGATTAAAATATCGTCCACATATGGTTAATGAATTTAATTTGATACAGATTTGATTATATTATCGTTTATTTCTATAGATATTCTAATTCACTTTTAAATTCTGTTACAGGTAAGCTTAATTATGACTCGAACAAACAAACACAATTCTTGTGTTCAATATGGAAGATGGTAAGTACTACAATGTAATTTTATGTTCAGAAATTGGCAAATAATGATACTTAGGAAGGCCTACGCATTTATAAATTGTAAGAAGATGAATCTAAATGTTGATTCAGTAGTAGTAGAAAAAATGATTTGATAGGAGACAATGAATGTACGTGTAAAACAGCTAGGGCAATATTTGGTATATTTTTAAAAGAAGTAGAATCAGCAAAGCATGACCATATAAGATGAGGAAAGGTGAATCGAAATGCGAACAGGATTAAGCATAATCAGCTTTTTTAATGTTCATTTAATGTTCTTCTGAGTTTAATGCTGGGACTCGGGCATCCTCTCTAGGAGAGGGAATGGCCCGAACAAGATTTGATACTGAGTAATTTAAAGAGAGACGATAAACATTAAAAACCAAGACAATGTCAAAAGTTGGGTCAAAACCTTCTGACCTTAAACATGCTTATTTTTTTTAAAACATATCTTGCTGTGCTTGTAGACGATATACATTGTATAGACAACGTCTCAGATATAATCGTCTATTACGAGTCAACATCTCTATGCGTTCTCATGCATGATATCGTAAAAAAGGACCAAAAACTAGGGCTTGACAATACGCCTTTACAAATGATGTATTGGTCGATAGGATCGATATATGTGACATAAATCACTATGAGCCTATAGTAACGCAGGCTTCCTATCAGCCTTATCATGGTTCGACTGTTTATAATTTATTTTAAGGCGTCAATAGGACAAAGGACCAGAAACTTTTAGACAATTTTGTTACGACAAGAGGTGTATCAGTTTGGTGATTTTAAACCAAGTCCCACATGCAATATACGCGTTCATCTTTTTCGATTCAGTTTCTATAAACTAATATGTTAATGGAGGATCTGAGAAAGAAAGGAAAATTTTATTTATGCCTCACACCGCTATACAAAATAATAAAAATATAATGTAAATCTGTGCTAGGCCAACGAGGCTCTAATCTTTGTATTATGCTGCGATATTTAAAAACAATAAATAAGCAGTGCTGGCATTCTGTTAGGGTCTGCTGTGATGCCATAAACACACTCACAGAACCTATAGACAACGCTCTAATCATGCTCACAAATTCTCTTTATTGACTTCGTGATTTCTTATAAGTCAATATTACTTTCCATAACATAATTGTTTCTTGTAAAGTTGGACAGATGAGCTTGTGAATGGTTTATTTGATAGGTATAAATGCTTTGATTCATCTGGAAAGAAACCTAGACTCTGGACTACTACATATTCAGAAATTCCTAATGTCAAAATCCAATAAAACTAACCCAACCTAGGAATTTAGAATTATTCCTATAATTCTAAATACACCCAACATCTAAAGTCAAGCAAAAAGCTCTCAAAAAGGCTCTACGCAGGGATCGTTCGGTCCATGACCCTTTGCGGGGTACCGGTATGGGCACCGTGCTGCAAAAGTGACTGGGGGCCATGCTGAAAAGAATGGGGGGCCAGAGGACCATGGCTATTCTGATGCCTACGGTAGGCATAAAGTAGGGCCGATGTCCGCTAGCTAGCACGAAGAACTTATGGCAAGGAAACCCGTAGTCCTAGAACGCAAAGGGCAACTGAAGAACACAAGCGTGGTTGTAATCAGTAAAAGTCTGACATGCCCTCTCACTCCACCTAAAGCGGGAGAAGTCATTAGATGATTTCTACCCATTAAAAAAAGACAAAAGTCTTCCTATTAGTGGGTATTCATATGACTTTATTCTTATGTCACCCTAGAAACAAAAAGACATAATATGTACCTACCCAGAATATCTGTAATTGCCTGCATGTTTTAATAGCATGTCCATGAATTTTCTGACTAGCCGGATTTAAAAAAAATGGTTTATTTGAAATAAATGCTTTAATTGATTTGATTTTTATCATCCTACTCACTAGTTAAACGCTGATTTGCCCCATTCAATCCCCATAACTGTTATATAACAAGTTCTAATGTGATTACCACGGTTCTCCAAACAAGCCGACAAGCCGAGCTATCAACGTGTCGCTTCTATATTAATTATTAAGCTTCATTTTCACGGTAGATCCTTCTAACGGGATGAACAGATACAAACGGTATCGGGTATTATTACGGAATTGCAAACACAAATAAAAAATAACTGCAAAGGTAATAATAATATTCCACAACTTGCACACACCTCTATCTAGTCAAAATAAGCAGAGCGTATGGTCTGATTACTAAAGAACTGATAAACTACTTGGTAAATATTTGACTGACACAGAACTGATATGATCACGCTCATCACAAATATATTTTTGTTGAGTGGGCTCATAAGCACTTAAATGGCACGGTTGGCGCAGTGGTTGAGCGATTGGCTGCTGTGCTGCGGGTCGCGGGTTCGATTCCCGCACGGAACAAATATTTGTATGGCCTACAGATAGGTGTTCCGGGTCTGGGTGTCTTGTGTATGTGAGTTTACATTTCACCCACTCACGATTCAGGAGTTGTTCCTAGTGTAAGGCAATACTAAAAAAAAAATACCACTAGACCAACAGGCCAGTCAAAGGCTTAAAGTTGGTTAATCAAAATACATACAGATTTCGCTTTGACATATTCGCCATCAATCACTTACCAATAGGTGAAAGCCAGGCTCACCAGGATAAATAAAATGAAAGTCTAACTACTTAGGCATCACAGATAGATCCTGTGCAGAGCTTGCATGGAAACGGAGGTAAAAATCGTGTATGGGCTCTTTGAGTGCGCGGGTGTCATTGCAATACGCATGTGAACTCTAGGGTCCTCGAATTCCCCCATAGACGCCCTGAACAAGCTGCGTAATCAGTTTCTGAAGAGGTAAGTATGCTGGATGGAATGAAACCCGCCGAATTATGATGACCCCACGTACAATGGTCCATCACGGACTAAGTATGAAACCAAACTCCACATAGATCTCAAACTATCAAACTCAACCCCTGAGTTTGTTTCGGTGTAACTTCTCCGGGTAGTCAGCTTGGAAAAATCAGCGTCATCTAGTTTAAACTGACAAAAAATTGACGTGTTTTTACAAGTTTTTTAAAACCCATTTGCAAAATAAAAATCATTGATCCTTCTTCCCATAAAACGTCTATAGAAAATACATAAAACTGATCCTTTGAAAAGAACCACTTTATCGACGCTACTTAAAAAATTACCTAGCTTAACAAACTTATCAAACCTAACATTAAGTCTATAGAACGCCACACAACGCGACATAACACAGTCTCATCTCAAGCTTGAACTTGGCCAAGTGATCGAATTAAATCATCCCGGAGAACCGGTCTTCCTTAGAATGCCCTGATTTCGCCGACTTATGTGCACGCTACGCCAGATTTATTGGCCGGAGACGGGACCCTGGACTGATACAAGACAAGTTGTTTTTAATAGAAAACGTTTAGTTAATGGCCGAGCTTAGTGTTTCGACGTGAATGGTGGCTATTTAAAATATTTTACGTGCGTTTTTAATGTTTTAATGGAATGGATACATCGTCCTAGACTGCTGTTTATACACCGTCACCATATATATAGGACTAGCTGTCTCCCGCGGTTTCAATCGCGTCTTCGGTTACTGCTTCGATTCTGTGGGTCGTGATGAACAGCTTCACTTCGATAGATTATAGTCTACCGTAAATAATGCAGTATGTTACAGTTCACAATCTTTCGACAGTTTACAATCTCGCGATATAGATTATAATCTAAAGATATTTACATAATTATACATATTATAGATAAAATACACCCAGACACAGAACAAATGGATACCTCCTACGGATATTGAGCCATCTTCTATTATTTTAATACAAGATGATTCATTATACGTAGGAGGTATCGTATCGTGTTCATCACACAACACGAAGGTGGGAATCGAACCCACCATCTCCGGCATAGCAGTCACAGTCACTAACCACTAGACTAACAGGCCAGTCAAAGATTAACTGTGAAAGCGTAATGGTAGCCCCACACGTTACAGTATACTTGCGCAAGTTATGACTTGTACATGTATACTGAAACGTATTTTGTGCAGAAACTTCCGCAAGTATCTTCCAACACACGTTTCAGTATACTTGTGCAAGTCTAAACGTGCGCATATACTTATACTGTAACGTGTGTGGCTACCATAACAGACAGACAGATTTACTATCATATTTGTAATATTAGTAAAGATTATAATTTTTCTTCCACCAAACCGAAACTCAACCTCTTTAAAAGATTCCTATTTTAATATTTCATTGTTTCCGGTAGCCATCCATCAATCACCTTAGACACATATTGGCAAAGAGGTTCTCTGTTCAGAGAAAATATTTTCTAAATCATCTTCCTACTCGAACCAATTGTGTCAGAAGTTCGGCTAGTGCTTCTATTTCTGAAACTAGTTTTTGAAAAAAATATTTCTTTTATCCCGTTTACGGCGAGTATCAACCCTTACATTGTTGACGCCTCTACGGGCCGTACTAAGAGTTTCGCATCTTCTTTTATACACCGCGTACATCAAAGGACTAGAACAATTTGGCTGCTGCGGTATTCGCGTCAGATTATAAATTAGAAAAAAGAAATAGATGAGACGATTATAGATTAGGTCTCCTCAAAGATTCGGTGCTGTACAGGCTCTTCATAAACTAGTGCACTTCATCATCGACTATTGCATCACTGCGTACCATCAAGTGGGATCGCAGTCAAGCACTAGTTTATGTCATTTAAAAAAAATATTGTAGCTCTAGCTTTTTAGACTGAAATCTTTGACATCACTGACATTGGTAAATTAAAAAACATTATATGGAAAATATCCTGGTGCAAGCGTATTGATGAACGTCTTCTCCGCATGAAAAAAAGCATATTTGGTCTTTACTGGAACTAAAAAATTAAAGGACCATTCACGGGGCTATTTATATGTATAAAGATTGTAAGTCACATACGTGTAGGGGTGCTAGAATAAAAAATGTAAAGTCCGGAAAAATGGGCCTGATTTCCATGCGATTTATAAAACCCAGACGCAATCCTGAGAAGAGTCCAAAATTTCTGAAATCTCAGAACGATTCCTAAGATATAGGTAACCCTACGTAAGTGGACACGACCATCAATATCAAAATAAACGTAACACAAAATAAACCTCGATTAAAAATATTCTTTTAAAATGAACACATTAAAGGCACTGGTTATAAAATAATTACAAGAAGACAGGTAACGATCCCCGAGCAATCGAAAGTGATATTTTTGCCTACGTTACCTATCAGCCATATACATTTGTGTCGTATTAAATCCTGCGCATGCGCTGGCCCGTCGAGAGTGAAACAATGGCGGCCGTACGCTGCGACGGTCGGTCACGCTCTCATCTGTCATGTCTTCCACAGCAGGACCCCCGTGTGAGGCTATTTTAATACATTTTGTATCTAGTTTAATTTTTAGAACCGGGTTCACCTGTTGCTATGTGGTCGAGGTTGAAATTTGCATTGACCTTTTGCGATTGAAAGGACCAATTAGAACAATATTGAATTTTAATTTATTGGCTATATCCGATAGCATAGGTTTTCATTAAAATCAACAAATTTAAAAAAGTTAGACAACAAGCAAGAAAAGATCGAGTCAATGAACCTTAATCATTTTTGAGCCTGTATTTTCACTCTAATCCTAACAAGAAATCACAACACAGACGCTAAAACAACAACCAGCGAGTCACAATAGATATGAATAAGACAACAATTGTCACTTGCAACACCCAAAAACTCATCGAAGATCACCAAGTGACGTCCAAAGGTGACATTTACGGCGTCTCGAAGCAAACGCAATAAAAAGCATACCTTTTTAATAACAAGGAGGACCATTGTACTCTTGTCGTCACAAATCATGCCCAAAACGACGTTAAGTTCATTTGGAAATTGGCAGTGAAGCTGTGTGAACTAATAACTGGAGTCAGAAATATTTTTTGTGGTATATAATTGAATTTCGGCTGTTAGTCGTTAAAATTTTTGAGAAAAGGCAACAAGGGACTAACATTTAAGTGGAATAAACAGTGGCAGCTGAATAATTATTCCATCCATGAACAATTACAATTAGGCTTCTAAAGAATTGATCATAAGACAATCACGATCACAATGCTTTGAAAATAAACTCTATATCCTCTTGAATCTTTGGTAACAAACCAAACCGTTACAATGATGACAAAGTGAACAAAAATCCAGTTATTTTTTTTTTTAAGAAAAGCGCATTTCTACTAATTGTTGTCGGAAAAAGTTAAGCAGACGACAAACGGAATGCATTCACGGTGGAACATGAATTTTGACAGGTTGCATCGCGCCAAATTGGGCAGATGCGACCGCGCATGGGAACACACTGTCGCCCTCAATCATTGGCCCATGACAGACAGCCGTTTTTGATCGTCTTTGACAGCGAGACAAAACCCATGTTTTGCCATGTTGGTACATGAACAGTTCTTTTGGTTCTAAGGACCCGATGAACTTGTTGCTGCTGTTGGCTTTGTATTAGCCCTTTGATGAGGGATGCTCTGTTTATGACATTTTGTGGTAAAACGATTGTGATTCAATAATTTAGTGTGTGGCCAGATTCGATCAATCATTAGAAAATCAGGTACAGAAGTGATTTTGACTGTTCCATAACTCTGACTGAATGAGGTTTTAAATATGTAAAATCAATAAAATAGATTTATTATTACCGATAGATACCATGTATACAAAATTATAAACCCTCCAAACAAATGAAATGTCGTAATATTTAAACAAATAAAAGAAAATGAATCCCGTACACCAGTCAATACTAGTTGTGTGGGCGAAAAGAATTCACTTAATAAATATCAAATAGCTTTCACTGGTAGAATGGGAGTATGCAAATGGACCGGTTAAGGTATCTATTAAGAAACTAAGTACACGTCCGAATTGATGTTGATTTCAAAGGAATTCATTTTATACTTGTCGAAAAGCCTGTTACAGTTAGACCGATAAAGAGTTACAAAACATGTCGAAGAACGTATTTACAATTTTCGAGCTGTATCAAAATGTATGTACCAAGGGCTTCGCCTCCCTAGATCAGATAATCGTCCCATATTATCTTAACACAATAGAGGATCGTTGAAATGTCACAACATGTCGAACGAAGATCTTTTTGTGTCCAGCCAAAACACGGACGCTCCAAAATTAGACAGCAATTTATGTATCAGAAGCTATAAAGCCATAAAACAATTTTACAATGCGGTGTACTACAAAAGGCGACAAATCCCACGTATGTTGATCACACAATCATGCTATTATGACCCTCCTTGAACTGAGTTTGGGGATTGACTGCTCATCATTGTTGCAATTTGGAGTGGACATTACAATTGACTTAGGGACTATTGGCTTGAGAGTCAGTTTAAAGGCTGAGATGAAAAACAAATCTTAATATGTAATGTTTGAACAGAAGAACAATATTGCTTGTCTCTCAACCAAATAAATAATAATCCAGTGTATTAATCTAAACGATTTTGATATAGGCATGTTTAAACTTAGTTTTTAATGTTGATCATCATAACGATGATCACAAAAAATATTTGCATGCTATTAACCAATACTTAATTACAAAGTAAACAGCAGAAAATCGAATAGTTGAGGCTAAATATATATTTAAATGATAAATATACGAAAGCAGCATAGAAATGTTCACAGCATAATATAAACGCGTTGTTGCTATTTAGGCTACTGGGTGTTGGAAGTGTTAAAATTGGCTCAGAAGCCAGGCTCGGGTAAAACAACAAAAAATATCTAGCTTCGGTCCACTGAGCTAGTACTTAAATATAGGTACAGAAGACGAGATACCGTTAGATGTAAGAGCCATTATAGCTCGCGATTTGTCTGGTCAAATTTTAAAATAAGTCGTAGCCTAGTAGATAGGGAATAAAATTCATAGATAAATTAAGAAAGCTAGTTTCAAAATTTACTTAAGTCTCATAGTATATCAGGACTATTTGTTCGCAGATAAAACTCTAGGTTTTATCGAGTTAATAGCTTGCTATTGATTTGAAGCATCTGTAATAGACAATCAATGTACAGTTGGCTATACCAGAGAAACATAGTGAACACAAACCTGATAATGATCCCGCAGTTATGTTACGACTCAGCCACATCGGAATCGTATCGCAAACTGTAAAGAGCCGACTTGCCGAAATGAATTAGTAAATCGACGTCGACATTCCCGATGCGTCCCGTCTCACGACTAAAAAGAGCGGCGACAATGTCTAATTTATTTATGAGAATCGGTAGCCCCTCACAATGAAACTTAGAAAAGATCTTCAAATGGCCAAACAAAGATAGCGTCAATCCTTTGAAGGGAGAATGGTTTTAATTAATAAGAGGGTGCGCATACAATAAAATGAAAATTGGCTGGATGAATTATTGATAGCAGAGGAGGAAGACCTTATTGTTATTGAACGTTTGATGGTCCTTTGAGCCATCTAATCTTGTTCAATGATAAATCAATGTTTGTGTATCTCGAGGGAAAGTCAGTGATTCATGTAGGTTATACAATTAATTATAAAGACAGTGTACAGAATTAGTTTTGGCTCGTTTGATAGTTTACGAGGTATAGGTAATGAAGCCACAGTCGTAACATTTAATGACCAGATAAGAAAGTTGGTGTTCACTATCCTGAGTAAATCTTGATTATGATCTTCATGTCTTTTATAATTAACCCTGCGAAGTGACAGTGTTGACTCTGGAAGTAGACATCACTATAATAATTGCCCATAGGTCTACTCCGCACCAGGTTCCACACCATGTTATTCTCTCATGATTTTATTTTATTAGGTCTGTGTTGTAAGCATATACGGTTACCTTAAATTTTATGATTACTGAGTACTTTGTCGTTACTTAAGGCATAAATTTGTTTATGACTGAAATATGGATATAGAGATGCACGTTGTAATCTTATAATTATTTTCATATTCCAACACGTGTCTCAGATCGTAGTTTGTTAGAGTTCCAACTTAATCTCAGCTTATTAAAAAGTCAATGAAACGTCTCCGTAGACGTCTCGTTACATCATCTCCCCTGATTTCCTGTCAAAATTATTAATCTACACGATTTCTCTCATCGTAAGCTTTTGTCTTGAGTGTCATATTTATTTCCCACAATGACGCAACTAGACCACATACTTTAATAACCACAGCATGTTAACACATTCTCGATACCACAGCGTCGGGTATACGTGATAATTCATTAGCCGATATACACGTCATTCTTATGATTACTAATACTGATGTAACTGTAACAATGTTTGTATTAGTTTTACTATTAGCAATGGTCACTTCATTTCCAAACTTACGCTCTAGACTTAAAGCTGCTATACCATTTTAATTGGCTGCAAATAGTTCTATGTATGGATCAGATAAAATAATTAGTTCGTTAGTAACTACTTGTCCGTTACTACAGGTTTGCATCCTATCTTATTAAACGTGATCGCATCGTTCTCTAATGTATTTTTGCAAATGATCCTCCCACTCATTTGGTTATGTTAATTGATTTAATTGGAGCCCATAATTTAGCTTTTGAAATGGATTTGAATAATCGGTCATTAAAATTGCATGAGCATGATATTTACTACATCTGTCTTCTTATAAGTGGATGGAGATTTAAGTAGATCTGTTGAATCGCTTAGGGGCTCGTTCGCATTGCATTGAATGTTTCCTATGCCGCTTTCGGTCACAGTAATTGGATTTATGGACTTAAGTATTTAAATTCTCGCGTACATGAACAGAATTGGAGCACTTCCCTTGTTATATTCTGAACGCTAACAACTTAGGGCTGATTTCATCATTCAATATAAAAACTTAGTTCAACTAAACTGAGCTCAGCGTAATCTAGTTTAAAGACCCGTATCGTAAACATGGGCGACAACAAAAGTATTGAAACTGAGTTTAGCGTAAACTAGGTTCAAGTCATCGCGGTGAATCGTAAAATGAAGCTATAATCTCGATTAGGTGCTCAAACTGGCTTCATCGCGATTAATTGAACTTAGTTTACGCGAAACTCAGTTTCAATTGTTTTGTTGTCGCCCATGTTTACGGCACGGGTCTTTGAACTAGATTACGCTGAGCTCAGTTTAGTTGAACTAAGTTTTTACATTGAATGATGAAATCAGCTCTTACTAGTTTCTCTAAAACTGCGTTTAACCTTAACTGCTTATCTATATATGCAAACATCGATATAAATTTAAGAGTACGTTTTTATGTCCTTTTAACAAAACTATTGTTATTAAGCATGTTAATTGGAGACCTAACAACATCGAGACCTACCTCTACAAATATAACCATTCGCCGGCTAAACATACCCTCTGCTAATATTTAGGATTCAACAAAAAATAAAGACAAGGCGAAATTAAATCGCGTGGATGAATTTAATGGTAGAACAGAGATATTATGTTAATTCAGCCATTAAGTCAATGGGCTTCTACAGAAATTACCGGTGGTCCTACTATATCATTATCGTGTTTTTTGTGAACCACTTCATTATCCGTTGTTTGTTCAGTGCGGCTTTTTAACATAATCACTGCGGCGACGATGTGTTCAAACTTGTATTTTAGTTCGTGTGATGACTTTATCAGTGAAAATTGATAGTTACAGTCTCGCTTCGGGATTTTTTGCTGCCCCTCGTAAAGCCATCTCATTGTTTAAATTGCCATCATTTTCGTCAATCGACGTGATTGCCACTGCCACCCAGTTTTCTATTATTATGCTATTATTGTCAGCTATTAGCTACCGTTTAAGGATCACAAAAAATGATTATTTCATCATTACGTCTATAGAGTTTTCACAGACAGTTTATAAGGATTATAAATAGACATGATAAATCAATTTGGAGTCATTATTCGTAGAGCCTTTGAAAGCTTCTAAGAAATCTATGCCTAATAAAAAGCTATTGTTCTAATCGCAAATGGCTATCAGTGTTCATATGTGTAATAAAAGTTTTTGTATGTATGTCAATAGCTATTGAACCATATCGAAGATATGAGATATTAGAGTTGATAACATAAAAAAACATATAATGAGCAAATTCGTTTGATGTGTTTCGCTCGGGGCAGTACAGCGTTAGTTAATGAGAGCTCAGGAAATAACTTACAAACTGACAATACGTGTATGATTTCGAAGGTCGTATATTTATAATCAATTTGTTCCAATAAATTCTTATTAGGTGGCATTTGGAGCAGTTTGATTTGTGTAGTCATTTGTTTAAAATTACCATCACCAAAGCTGTTATAGCTATCAATATTTTTTATTCGTTTCTTTAGATTGATTTTAATTTTATGGACATTAAAACTGATATTGATAAAGATTTTATTTATTTATA
The DNA here is from genome assembly GCA_958295575.1 of Leucania comma. Taxonomy (NCBI): domain Eukaryota; kingdom Metazoa; phylum Arthropoda; class Insecta; order Lepidoptera; family Noctuidae; genus Leucania; species Leucania comma. The sequence goes on from OY282484.1 coordinate 4,220,286, forward strand.
ATATTGCACAATTCAATGCATTCTTATTGAATAAAATCATTGTTTTTTTTTTTCAGTAGGCTATTCTATTTCTGTTAGTGTTACAATGTTGTTGCAGGGTTAGTAAGTTCAACTAGTTTAAGCATAAACATGATACTAACATTATCTTCCTCAATAACTTCAAATCATAAAACTCATCTCTTATTACGATCTTATGACGCCATCATTACAATAGCCATCAAATAAATATAATTGACGAGTTCATTGCTCTCGTGCTTCTAATTTGCATTGACACTGTTAAGTAACAACGTAGTAATATATGAACTGATTGAAATTTTTATTGAACTCCTTTGAAGGCCGATTCAATGTTTCTGCAGTATGACGTGGTATATATCGTAAAAGGTTGCTGGGTATTACTCTTGACCCGATTTGAATTGAAAATAGGTTTGTTATGTTATCATCAACGTTTGAAGAAGGCTTGAGTGTGATGACTAACTTCACAGTGAATGAGTGAAGTATTTATTGGGTTTACCATGCTTGTCAAGGTCATCTGTTTTTTTTTTTTTAAATTGATATAAGCCAGTGTTATAAGCATACACGTGGATGGAGAGGGAAGGGGAAGCCAAAGAAAAGATGGATGGATTGTATGAGAGTGATATGAAAGAAAAAGAAGTTAGTAATGCTAAACGGGAAAACCACAGCAGGCAAATTGATTCAGTCCTTCGATGTACGCGGTATAAACGACGAGGCTAAAGTCTTAGTCCGGACCTTAGAGATTTCAAAAACGTAAGGGTGGATACTCGCTCGTTTATTGTATATTCATCATCATCATCAATATACTGCAAGCTATCAGTAAGCTCCACTCACATCGATGGTGGATTTGTGATTCTTACAATAATATCCTCCCATTACACCTTCACTGCTTCAAACGTGACGAAATAAATAAGAAACTTATTTAGTGCTTTTTTATTTGCTTTCAATAAGAAGTTATAGTTCAACTACATAATGATTCGTGTATTTTCCTGCTTCAATCAGAACTTTTGGCATATTTGTATCAAACTCATTCCTATATCTGTCATCTAATTTATATGCAGTCCATAAAAAAGTTTGTCATCTATCATTGGAAGTTGAAGTGTGACTAACAACTTCATCGACAAAAGGAATAACCATTTCTACGTGATATTTGTTACTCCAACGAGTTTATGTAGTGTCCGTCATGATTCATAGATGATCATTGATTTTATGATCTTTGATAACAAACTCGATATATCCAGCTATATCGAGATCTGTTTCGAATAATAAGTAAATTTTATCAAAAATTGTGATTCATTTTTTTATACAATCTATTGTCACATATGTATAATGTATATAGGTCAACTTAAATAATCAAAAACCTATTTATATTCCCAATTTTATGTTCAAATGTTGCCGAAAATCTTTAATTAACTTAAAATTTAATATTATGCGAATAAATTTATTCTTAGAATCTTTATTGTATAGCTCGAAGCAAACGGCTCGATTCCTTGAAATGATCAGAGAAAAAACATTGAAAGACCGTGAAATTAAAATCGGGTGTGCGAAAGAGAAGGTGGACTACATCCTACTGGTATCTTTTTCGTAATTAAGGAAGTTAAAACAGTAGTGCGTAAAAGAGAATACGTATAAACTCAGTGGCGTAGCAACCGAAAGGCGGGGCAGTGCCCCGGGGCCCCCAAGCTTGAGAGGGGGGGGGGGGGGGGTTAAAACCTGATTAAAAACCTCTTATTGAACTAGCGAAAAAGTCTCCCACTTTCGAAATCTTAATAGAACAGTAATTACGATAACTGGTTACTATTCAGTAATAAAAACAATATTTTTTATATGTATTTAAGGAAATATTTAGAAATTGTAAAAAATATGTATAGAGAATTAATAAAGGGAATAATAATACAATAAAATATATTTCAAACATTAAAAAGAAGACAATAGCTTGTTTGCCTAAACTAGGGTAAACTTGTGCTTAAGGCTAGAAAGTGCCAATATTAATAACAATATCAATGAAATAACATTCAATATGACTATACTTATGAACGAAACTGAAATAACAGATCAGTGATTCCACCCAGAGTAAAAGTAGTTATTTGATAATTTCCCACGTGAAAAAAAGGGGGAAGGAGACAGTTTTTTCCCCCAGGCCCGTTGCTTTTCTACCTACGCCACTGTGCCAGCGCAAGACGGCTTCCTACGCCGCCGCGGCTGCTGCGCCCAAGGTGGGCCCGTCGGGGCAAGCTGGGCGGGTGGCCGCGGGGTCGGGGCCTGTGAGGTCAGCTCCGGCGGCCAAGCAACAGCGGCAGCGGGGGGTGGCTGCACCTGCTCCTGCTGCTCCTCCTCCTTCCACGAAGGGAAGGGCGGCTTATGCCGCTAAACAAGCAGGACCTCCTGCAGCAGCGGCGACCAGGCCGCGCCTGCCGCCTGCGCCCGAAGAACCTTCGGCTGGCGCCGACTGGACGGTTGTCGGCGCCAAGAAGAAGGCGGGCAAGGCGGCCAGGGCGGCCAGAAAGAACCTGAGGCGGCGAGAGCGCAGGAAGCGCGCCATGGCGGCCAGGCTTCGCGCCCCTAAATCCGAGGCTGTAGTGATCACACTGCAGCCTGAAGCGGAAAAGAGGGGCGTGACCTATAAGTCCGTCATGGACAAGGCGAGGCGGGCGGTGTTGCCCCACCTCGAGGAGCTCGGAGCCACAGAGGGCTTCCGCATGAGGCGCACCGTTACCGGTGCCCAAATGCTGGAGGTCCCTGGCGCGTCCAGTGGCCCAGCGGCAGACGCCCTGGCCAAGAGACTCAGGGAGTCCCTGGACGCGGAAGACGCCCGAGTGTCCAGGCCCACGAAGTGCATAGACATGCGCATCATGGGCTTGGACGACTCCGTTGGGGTGGACGAAGTAGTGGCCGCCATCGTCGGGGCGGGAGGGTGCACGACCGACCAGGTCCGGGCGGGCACCATCCGCACTGACGGCACGGGCATGCAAGCCGTTACGGTTAGCTGCCCCGTGTCGGCGGCCAAAACTATAACGGGGGAGGGCCGAAGGCTTTTGGTGGGCTGGGTATCCGCGCAGGTAAAACTGCTGGAGCCCAGACCTCTGCGGTGCTACCGCTGCCGCGTGGGACACCACGCCGGGGCATGTTGCACCGCGGAGGTGGACCGCAGTGACCGCTGCTTCCAGTGCGGTCAGCCTGGGCACAGGGCCGTCGAATGCCGCGAAAAGCCGCATTGCTACGCATGTGCGGCGGCCGGCAAGTCGGCTGACCATCAGGCTGGGAGCAGGTCCTGCGACCCCCCCACCAAGATCAAGGCCAGGGTCCGGCCCATCCCCGGGAACGTCCTCACCGCCGCAGCCACCTCTGTGGCCGCCGCCGCTATCGCCGCCTCAACCGCCGCAGCATTGCCCTCAAGGAGGGCTCCGGAGGAGACTGTAATGGACTGTCAATAACGGCTTCATTACGTCTCCTCCAGGCGAACATCAACCACTGCGCCCCTGCTCAGGATCTGTTGCTCCAGAGCATGGCGCAGTGGTCGATCAACATCGCCGTAGTCTCCGAGCCGTATTACGTCCTGCCCAGTGGAGACTGGGTTCAGGACTTGGACGGCTCGGTGACTTTAATTAGATCGACCGCCGCCGGTACCCCGCCCCTCGAGCGCGTCACGAGGGGCCGGGGTTGCGTGGCAGCACGGTTCGGGGACATTGCAGTGGTAGGCGTCTACCTGTCCCCGAACAGATCTCTCGGCGATCTCCACATCTCCCTGATGGAGCTGAAAAACGTCGTCGTCGGGTTTAGGGACCTCCCCGTAGTCGTTTGCGGGGACTTCAATGCCTGGAACGAGGCTTGGGGTTCCCGGTACACGAACGGGCGGGGTCGGTCGGTAGAGGCCTGGGCTGAGGAGTCCGGCCTGGTCATCCTAAACCAGGGCTCTGTCTCCACGTGTGTGCGGATGCGGGGCGAATCAGTCGTGGACCTATCGTTCGCCAGCCCCGATCTGGCACCACGTGTCGTTGACTGGCGCGTTATGGAGGGGGTGGAGACGTTCTCAGACCACCGGTATATCCGGTTTGACGTCTCCGCCCAAACCTCGACCGCGCCGGTCCAGCAGAGCCCTTGTGGTCCGCGGTGGGCGCTGAGGCAGATGGACCGGGAGTTCCTCCTGGAAGCCGCGACGGTACAGGCCTGGGTGCAAGCACCGGACAGGCCTGTCGACATAGACGTCGAGGCAGAGTGGTTCCGGGAGGGCATGTCGCAAATTTGCGACGCGGCTATGCCCCGAGTCCGTCCAGGACGTGCCAAGCGCCAGGTGTACTGGTGGTCGCCGGAGATTGCGGCATTACGCAATGCATGCAATCACGCGCGGCGCCGGTACGCCAGGTACTGCAAGCGCCGCAACCGCCCGTCGGATGCGGAGGCTATAGAGGCGGAGCTATACGAGGGTTACAGGGTGGCGAAGCGCACCCTCCGAGCGGAGATTAAGCGGGCCAAACTGGTGGCCCGCAACGTCTGGCTGGGGTCTCTGAATGCAGACCCGTGGGGACGCCAATACAAGATGGTGCGGGAGAAACTCCGCCCATGGGCTCCCCCGCTGACTCAGAGTCTCCGGCCCGAGCTCGTGGAGGGTGTAGTCGGCACTCTGTTCCCTACGCGGGGGGTACACTCCCCCCCGCCCATGGCTCCACCACCACCAGCAGTACCTGACGCGGACCACGACGACGACGATATTCCAGAGGTGACCGAGGTAGAGATGAGAGTGGCGGTACGAAGGCTGAGTGCCAAAAATACCGCCCCAGGACCCGACGGCTTGCCTGAAAAAGCCTGGGTCCTGGCCATGGAGGCTCTCGGGCCTCGATTGAGGGGGCTCTTTAGCGCGTGCTTGGAGAGGGGCCAGTTCCCACTTCGCTGGAAGACGGGAAAACTGGTCCTCATAGCGAAGCCGGGGCGCCCTGCGGACTCTCCGTCCGCATACCGGCCCATTGTGCTGCTCGACGAGGTAGGCAAGCTCTTTGAAAGAGTCATTGCAAACCGCCTCGTCGCGCGCCTAGCACGGGTGGGGCCGGACCTTTCGGACGGGCAGTTCGGCTTTCGCAGGATGCGCTCCACGGTGGACGCCATCATGCGCGTACGAGCCCTCACGACGGGGGATGCGGTGTCCCAGGGCAGGTGTGTCGTGGCAGTGTCCTTGGACATTGCCAACGCCTTTAATTCCCTGCCCTGGAGTAGTATTGGAACGGCACTCCGGTACCACCGGGTGCCCGACTACCTCTGTCGTGTGATCGAGGCCTACCTTTCGGAGAGGTATATTATCTACCCCGGTCACCAGGGAGAGTGGAAACGTCGAGAGATGTCGTGCGGTGTTCCGCAGGGATCGGTACTAGGACCACCCTTGTGGAACATCGGGTACGACTACGTGCTGCGCGGCGACTTCCCCGACGGGGTCAGCGTGGTCTGCTACGCGGACGACACGTTGATCCTAGCGCGGGGAGAGTCGTACCGGACGGCGGTCGAACTAGCGACACGCGGGGTTGCGATAGTCGTTGAAAGGATCCAGCAGTTGGGGCTCGAGGTGGCACTGCACAAGTCCGAGGCCATGTGCTTTCACGGCCCTCGGGGTGCGCCACCACCGGGATCCCAGCTAACGGTAGGAGGGGTTCACATCAGCGTCGGGTCGACGATGAAGTACCTGGGACTCGTCCTCGACAGCTGGTGGAACTTCAAGGAGCACTTCCGACGTCTGGCTCCCAAACTGAATCGGACTGGGGCTGCTCTCGGGCGGCTCCTGCCCAACCTCAGGGGACCAGACGCCTCCTGCCGGAAGCTCTACGCGGGAATCGTTCGGTCCATGGCCCTCTACGGGGCTCCGGTGTGGGCACCGACGTTGCAACAGCAACCGAGGGCCCAGATGAATGCGTGCCAGAGGGTCATGGCAATACGCATGGTGCGAGGGTACCGAACGATTTCCCGCGAGGCGGCGACCCTCCTTGCTGGCCAACCGCCATGGGATCTGGAGGCAACAGTCCTTGCACACATGCACGATAAGCGCATGGAGATGCAACGCCGGGGCGAAATTCCGCTGCCGCGACAAGTCGAGGCATGGCGGACAGAGCTCCGGCGGGATCTCATGGCGAAATGGCGTCAGCGACTATCGCAACCTCGTTCGGGGCGCGCCACAATTGGGGCGATAAGGCCCATCCTTGAGGCGTGGCTGGAAAGACCTCACGGCGCTCTCAACTTCCGCACGACGCAGGTGCTTACCGAACACGGAAAGTTCGCTAAGTACCTGTTCCGGATTCGTGCGGAAGATTCGCCCGGGTGTCGCCACTGTGCTGAACACCCGGAGGACACGGTGGAGCACACTGTAGAGGTGTGCCCCACCTGGGCGGAGCATCGCCGTGTCCTCGTGGGGGCGATCGGCGGCAGCGATCTCTCTCGCCGGGCCTTGGTTCAGGCCATGGTCCGTAGTGAGGAGGGATGGCAGGCGGTCGCCTCCTTCTGCGAAGCAGTAATGCTAGCAAAGGAGGAGGCCGACCGCATCAGGCAGAGGCAACGGGGCGCTCGCCCCAGCCGCCGCCGGGATTCCGATCCCGATTTCCGGCCACCGTAGGCGCGGGCTTGCGGACGGCGTGCAATGGGTAGCACGCTGTCCGATCGTCCGGTAACCGACCGGACCGAGCCCAAGTCGTCGACGGCGCGTTCTGTTCCCGCGCGCCTCAAGGAGCTGTCAGCACACCGAAGAGACCCAGCCTGCTACTGCAGGCAGGCAGGGTCGAAGCCTGCTGGGGTCAAGGGCCGTTTTCTGAGAGGAAGGCTCAGCCCCGGCACTATAGGCAACGAAGGAACGGGGTAGGTTTTTAGTCAGTAAGAGTCTGACACTACTTCCCGCTCCACCCAAGGGCGGGATTTGTCATTGGATGATTTTACCTACCACAAAAAAAAAAAAAAAAAAAAATAACCTACGCCACTGTATAAACATATGATTTGCAATCAGAGCTGATTGCAGTGTTAAACGTGATTGTAAAACAAAATAATTGGGACTGATTGTTTTATTTTGGCGGCCTCATTATTCTTTGCCAAGAATTTTATGGGGACAATGATATCTTGACTGCTATATACCGGTTTGTACCTAATCATTATGTTATTTTCTGGAACGATAGTAAAAACATAAAATGAATTAGGGACATTCGGGAAATCATGTGATAGTTAAGAGACAATTGATTGTGTTTGATTTGTGATGACTGATTGAAAGTCAGTTCAGTGACATTATAGCCTACTATTTTATTTATTTTTATACACACACCTTTAAACTTTGGTTGTTTTAATCCCGCGGAGGGTCGATTCGGTACATGAAACCCTATTGATTTGTGAAGGTAAAAATGAAAAATAAAGTACTTTTTTTTAACTCGAATTAATGTACGCATGTACGAAATTGATTTCTTTAAGTAAACGTCAGCTGATCGAGGCCAATGAACTGTAGGTAGTTCGTATGCAACGACCGACAACTCCCTACAAGGTCATTGACTCGTTTACTTAAAGAAATTAATTTCGTTCATGCGTATATTAATTCGAGTTTTAGAAAAAAAGTGGTTTATTTTTTAATTTTATCTTTATAAATCGATAGTGTTTCATGTACCAAATCGATCCTACACGGGATTAAAACGACCAAAGTTTAACGGTGTATGTACGAGACAATAAAGAGCTGCAATATGCATAACCACTAACATCAATAAACTGTACAAACGAGCGGTTACAATTCTGCAGACCACTGCATTATCACATTAATATTACAATAGCGAAAGTTTGTATTTGTGTGTATGTTTGTTACTCCTTCTAGCTTAAACGGCTGAACGGATTTGAATTAAGCTTGTCACACGGATAGACCATGTCCTGGAATAGTACTTAGGATACTTTTTACCCTGAGAGTATGTTCCCTCGGGATAATCTTCAACTTTTACGCGAGCATGCTTAAGACAGAAGTTAGTAGTTGCTATAATTATTATAAAAAGCAACCATCACTTCGGTCTTATAATCGTATCTGCCAAATAAGACGCGAATTGATGATGATGATGCCATCTAGCCGATTTCGGCCACAGCGACCGCATTCTTTGGCTCCTCATGGTTGGTGTGAGCTCAGATGTGCTGGTCTGTCATGTGCTCTCATGTGACTTGCATATCCAACTTTGGCCGAAAAACTCCGAGCACAAAGCGGACATGACAGAACACCATTAACAACATTATAAAATATAGTTGCTGGTGGTCTAGCCTAGCCTTGAAGTCGTCGCGTTTCTGGTCTAATTCCAACCTCCTTTTATTTTCAAAGGCCTTTACGTGCCGCTGTACACAACGTCTCCACTCAGGCCTATCTTGTGCCTGGGTCTCCCAAGTCGAGGGGTCAATTTCGCATCTTTTCATGTGTCTATTCTGAACATCCTTGAAAGGCAGAAACTGTCCACCACGATTTCGTTTTCCTTGCTGGAGTTCAGAATAAAAGATACGCTTCGCTAGCCTCTGTTCGGGCATCCTAGAGACATGCCCACACCACCTGAGCTAGACGTGAATTATTGAGCTGTTGGAGGCTGCACTGCGTGTCGTTTGGTTCGATTCCCGTTCGAAACAAAAATTTGTATGGCTTATAGATGTTTCGAGTCTGGGTGTCGTGTGTATGTAAGTTCATCAAGTTTGTGAACGCACCCACAATACAGGAGTAATTTGTAGTGTGAGGCAAGGCTCTTTTTGGGGTCCTCCTCCTTGCGTCGTTTATCCTCAATGCTGAGGGTCGTGACCTCGACGAATCTCTTTCTGGGGTACCGGGAAAAACAGAAACAGACTATCGAGATTAAGGGTCTAAGTCTACAGTCTAAGCCAGTCTAAGGTTTTTTTTTTTTTTTAACGTAGGTAAAATCATCCAATGACAAATCCCGCCCTTGGGTGGGGCGGGAAATAGTGTCAGACTTTTACTGACTATAAACCTACCTTTCCGTTCCTTGCCTTTGTCCCGGGGCCCGTGGTGACATTCTCACAAAGCCAGTCTAAGGTGGAAATTTAAACCATATACTCAGGCCAAGAAAGCAGTGGTGGCCGAGTGGTAACGGCCCCGACTTACGATTATTAGGTCGCGGGTTCAAACCCGGCCAGGCGCATTACTTTGTGTAATTTATTTCATCACCACTGCTCTCAAAATGGTGAAGGAAAACATCTTGAGGAAACTGGCATGTCCTAGAACAAAATCTCGAAGACATGTGACATTCACCAACCCGCATTGGGCCCGCGTGGTGGATTACGGCCCATTCCCTTTCTTAGAGAGGAGGCCTGTGTCCCAGCAGTGGGAACATTAAAAAAAAAGGCTGATGATGATACTCAGTCCTGCGGCCCCTTGAAGCTGTGAAAAAAACAAACTTCTAAGTTTCTAGCTAATATTCGGAAATTGAACTGTTTTTTGTAGGTTAGTTTGTATGGAACATTCAGTGCGCGAACCCGACTCGCTCTTAACCAGATTTTTTTAAAAAAACCTCAGCAGCAATATTTTATTTCCAACGATCCGGACAAATCTCCGTCAAGCCGTCCGCTTCCTCTAAACTAATTTATCCCTTTAGAAATTGTAGAGAAACCTTGCTCCGTCTTTGTTATATCCAATCAATTCGTTTGCTAATTAGTTAGCCACGCGAACTGATAATCAAGGCTTTCGCGGTACCCTCTAAATCATCGTACTCTGACGTCTGGCTTGTGGGCGGGGGACCACACAGCCTTCGAAATGGACCACTATTACGGTGCTAGGGTATCTTAATTAGTATTATCTAGTAGTAACGTGTTTAACCTGTAATTTGTGGCCGACTGAAAGACTGTTATAGCGATTTTTTTTTGTAGCTATATTATTATGATTAATTTTAGGTGTGAGATAGATTTGTGCTGTGTAAAAAATGGTCTACAAACTAGATCAAGGAATTAATGGCCTTGTGCAGTATGAACACTCTAAAGGAAGGTCTACACTAGAAGAGCCGAACACGAGCCGAGCTCAAATTCGTGTAGTGTGGGACCACAGATATAGATATACCTAGATAACGCAAGAGCAACTACTTCGCGTGCCTAGCTTACGTACAAAAATCGTAAGTGGTCACTTTCGCGCTCAGTCTGCATCGGAGTACAGCGCTAGTCGGGTGCAGTTAAAAATATAAAAATGGTTAATTGTGCTGTTGGTGTGGGGGTGGCGCGAGGGGGACGCCGTACGCGGCGGCGTCTTCACTAAATAGTGCTTGTGACGTCATAATAGGTAGTCAAAAAATGGCACGCTTGGTTTTCATACAGATCGTGATGCTTGCGTTATCTATGTCTATCTATATCTGTGTGTGGGACCGACTCTAGAGGAGCCAACCACGACCGACACCACACGAATTTGAGCTCGGCTCGTGTTGCACTCGTGTTCGGCTCTTCTAGCGTAGACCCACCTTAAATGCTGTCTAGCTTATATGAGATCATGCTCTAGACGTTTTTTTTTTTTTGAGGTTTGAATTAATTAATCTAATGACATCTCCCTTCTAAGTCTACCTTACTACTGCGGATGCAGTCTACCTTGCTACTTGCAGGAGGAAGTGTCAGATTTTTACTGACTAAAACCACACCTGTGTCCTTCAGTTGCCCTTTGAATTCCAGGGCCATAGACACTCATTCGAACGTTCTCGCAGCCCTGGCAGGCATCGGCCCTAGTGTGATTTTGAACGCATTGTCACACTCGGTACAGGTATGCGAATGCATTACGTTGTCGTCGTATGTCGTACATTATACGTTGCGTGTGCAACTGATGTAATACCAGTTAATTTCTGGTACCAAATTATAATGGTTTTTCATAAGTTTATTGATTTATTCGGACATTTAGGGTCCCGATCAGGCGTAATTCGGAACGTGTCCCAAAACCCCTAAAAATCGGGACATCCCGCACAAATCAGGGAATGCAAGGTTTCTTTCTCATTTTTTATGTATTCGGTTTGCTGTAAGAAAACCCAATTATGGGTTAAGCTCGCCTATGTACATCCACTGACCTTTTTATTGTTTTGTTAAAACTGTATGTACAATAAAGAATAAAGTGAATAAAGTGGCAAAACTAGCTAGACAGACAGACAACAAAGTGGTCCTATTTACGTATATAAGGGTTCTATTTTTACCGACTGCGGTGCGAAACCCTAAAAAAGAATTCCTATTCACCCAAATACAACAGAATAGCAGTACTTAGTTGACATAATCATATTTTTTTTTTTATTATGCAAAGTTCAAGTCGCTCAAAAAATGTTATAACAATAATTGCAACACAGGAGGTCGCTTACCAACCCGTCACTGCGCACTATTTCAACCTCTGATCAACCTGCTAAACGCCTTCACAATATTAATATCGCCCGGGGCGCTGTTTACCCCATAAGGGATAAACGTGGGCTGTATATCACAGCCGCTCATTGGCGAGACATAAATCTTGGACTAGTAGATACGTACCGCCAAGTTCGAGCCGGGTTTTTGTTGAAGAAGTTGAATGTGAATTGAAGGAATGTTATTTTCTTTTTAATTTATTATGTGTAGACTCGCGAGGTTTTATGGGCCCGCGTGGTGGATTACGGCCTATTCCCTCTCCTAGAGAGAAGGCCCGAGTCCCAGCAATGGGAATATTATAAGGCTGATACTATGCTATGCTATTTATAGGCTCATGTTTGACCACTATCTCACCTGATGTGGTCGTCGATGGAGTACGCTTGCCTAGAAGTAACTTATTTACTCTTGACTTAAAGATATCCAGGTTGTAGCTGTCAGGAAACACAGATTCCGTCAGGAAATTCCACTCCTTAGCTGTACGCACAATGAATGTGTTACCAAAGTGTTTTGTGCGTCGTCAAGTGTAAGTAGGTATCGTGACTAGCAAAATAAGAAAATAGATTTTTATACTTATTGATTTTAAGATCTTGGTTGTTGGCGTTCTATAAAGTTCTGCCTACATTTATGAGAAAAATAAATGTGAGTAATTATACACCCAGGTACCCTTAATTTGACAAAATGATGTGCAAAAACACTTGCATAAACAAAACTCAAAATCGAAATAGGACATTTAACTCCCGTTAATATAAACAACAGTCAAAATCGAAATAGGACATATAACTCCTTTTAACATAAACGACACTCGAAATCGAAATAGGACATATAACTCCCTTTACGATTGTGTGGTGCTAGCTTCCGCACAATATTCCATGAACATGAACTCTATTTTCGATTTAACTTGTTTTGTTTACAATATAGACCTAAAAATATCTTGATTGAACTGTGGAGCTCCAATCAGTCAAGATTTATATTTATAAATTCCTAGATACATTACTACGTGTTCTCACTTTTGTATTCACAATTTAATTTAAAAAGATTATATTCAAAACAGATAGACAGTTATACACCGTTAAATACTGGTCGTTTTAATCCCGCGAAGGGTGGATTCGATACATGAAACACTATCGATTTGTAAAGAGAAAATTAAAAAATAAAGTACTTTTTTTAAACTCGAATTAATTTACGCATGTACGAAATTAATTTCTTTAAGTGAACGTCAGCTGAGCGAGGCCAAGGAACTGTTGGTAGTTAGTACGCAACGACCGACAACTATCTAAAAGTTCATTGACTCGTTTACTTAAAGAAATTAATTTCGTACATGCGTAAATTAATTCGAGTTTTGAAAAAAAGTACTTTATTTTTTCATTTTCTCTTCACAAATCGATGTCTCATGTATCGAATCGACCCTCCACGGGATTAAAACGACTAAAATTTAACGGTGTTTATGGTTTTTATTGACATTAATCGAAAGTTTTTCTGTTGTCATATAGGCCGAAAAATCTTCACAACTCGTACACAGACAAAGCATGAACACGTGACTCATTTCAATTAGTTCTAGTTTGGTCAAAACGCGTAACTGATCATAGACAAGCGCCACAGCAATAAATCGATAGTTATGGCTCGCCCCCATGGCCCATAGACAACGCTATCATAACAAACAACACAATTGTTCCACTTTGAATGTGCGTATCGAATCGCCGTGGAATAATTCAAATGTATTGTGAAGAATTTGATGACGTGAATGTTTTTTTCATTCTCTCTAGTTGGTTAGTTATTCAGCATGGGTAATATTTGGTGTATTATTTACTTAAGTAATATACTGGGAGTTTAAGTTAATAGATTTGAAATTGTATTTGTTTACTAGCTGACCTGGAAAACTTCTTCAAATTTTTCCATATTTACTCAACGTTTAAACCTTTCCTGGAATGTCACAAATATTTCAAGATCAATATTGGCCAAATCGGTCCGGCCGAGACTAACGAACAGCTATTAATTTTTATATATGTTACCGGCAATCTATATAATCCGGTATTCTACACAATACTTAAGCAATGCGTTTAAATTAATGCTTTTATTTTCTAGACAACTGATAAACCTACTTATATATTTCTAAATACATATGTATTTAGAAATAATAAATATGTACATATTATAGATAAATTACACCCAGACACAGATCAAATAGGCTTTGCGTTTTACCATCAGGTGAGATTGCAGTCAAGCGCTAGTTTATATTAATTTGAAAAAAAATCTTATTTATAACTATTTGTGAAGCTTTGTTATATTTTCTTTCATATTATTTTTGTAGCTTCAATAGCTTTAATTATATCAGTTGTCGCATTTGTGAAAGTGCTTTCAATCAAACTTATCGTAAATTGAATCAAAGAAAGGCGTTGATATAGAAACCGAAGCCTTATCGTTACCATCGCGTCAGAAACCAAAAGGATTTCATCATTATTTTCTTTTAGAAAATGTGAGTTAATTTTATTGTAGTATTAAGAGGCCCCACTCACCTATCATCAACGTCTAGCATGGTTTAAAAAACTGAACGACAATCTCAATTAAATGTGCATGGCATTCTATAGACGTACTTTTTTATATTTTTAATATAAATGGTCGCTCACCGAGTCGCAAAAGTTTCGCCTTGGGGTTTGCCAACGAGCAATGGAGCGCAGCATTCTGGGTGTCAAAAGAGCCGACAGAATGAGGAACAGCATTACACCACGCTGCGCTTTAAGACGGGCATCATAGATGTGGGAAAAAAGGCTGCCAGGCTAAAGTGGGATTGGGCGGGTCACATCAGCCGTATGCACACTGATCGTTGGGCAATAGTCTCCACAAGATAGGTACCTGAAGACTACCGCAAGAACTGGTTTGAGGTGGCCCGAGAGAAAAATACCTGGAAGGAATTGGGGGAGGCCTTTGCCCAGCAGTGGGAAAGTATAGGCTAATTAATAAAAAAAAATAAAAAAATAGTACATTATGAAAGGCCAAAACCCACGTAAAATAGCAGATTTACAGAGGTCTTTCCTGGATTAGTTTTACACAAATTTACGTTTTGATTTCTATAGAAGCCGATACACAGAAGATATCTGTGTATCTAAAATATATGCATTTAGATTGTATCACCGCTTACCATCAGGTGAGATTGCAGTCAAACACTAGTTAATATTAATTAAAAAAAAAAAAACTCAAAGGGTGCTGAGAGAAAACTCATTGCTGAGTTAAGCTCGCCTTAAAACAAGAATTGTTAAACTACTGTGTTATTATATTAAGTTTTTTTTTTTTGTGTTCAATAAAGAATATAGAAACAGATTAAACTCATTAAGATAGAAACTCTACCAGAATAATCTGCTAACAGACACTTCATCATCATAATCATAATTTCAGCTGAAAGACGGCCACTGTTGGATATAGCACTCCCTCAAGTGTCGCCACAACAACCGGTCCTGTGCGTCTCGCATCCATCGAATTCCCGCGACCCTCACCAAAGCATGATGCCAGTGATGATAATATGGGTGATCGCTCACCTATCGTATGGGCCTATTCACAAGGCTTGAAAGTCACCGAAGTGGCAAAGGTAAGGATTTTCCTTGCATGATCGAATCGGGAATGAATATGCAGGAGAACCAAAATTCATAGCCTAAAGAATCGCAAAACTTAAATGGAGGTTAATTCATAAAAGGTTCTGGAGTGGCGACCGCGTACTGGAATACGTAGCTTTGGTAGGCTAGGCCTCTCACAAAGTGGATCTAACAAATAGATACTAGAAAAAAGAAATAAACGTGTAAGAAAGAAAAACAACATCAATTCAATAATCAACTACCAATTACTTACAGCCATGGTTGCAGGTTTGCGGAGTAATACAAGGAAGATAGGTGGATTTTAGTATAAGTGTGTCATTCCCTAGCGCGCCACCAAGTTATTCGATGACGTCCACAAAAAAAAGCAATTACTTGCTACAAAAAATTGAATTTCTTATTCACAAGTCTCGACCTCATTCTCTCGACTACCCACTAAACTACCTTCACATACAATTTGTTCGTGTTATATTCAAATAGAACGTTCATAACTCTCTTACGCCTGGGGCGAGCCGTCACACAAACATCACTTGTCAACCATTTACATTTTAATAAAATAATAAAGCTATCATATAAAAACGCTTTATGTTCCGTTATGGCTGTCTGTACACCCCCTAAATTTTGCCACTTGGAAGATGTGGTCAAAAGTTCAAGTTCAACTCCTATAGGAACTGTTTCACCATTAACGATTGCATCTCTACCTACTCGTACCATCAGGTGGGATCATAGTCAAGTACTAGTTTAAATCATTTAAAAATAAGGGAGAAAAGGCGTCTCGAAGAAAGGCTTACGCTATTTTGACATCTCAAGGGTTTCAGTAACGAATTTCTTCTACGCAATTACAAATATATGCAGAAAAGTTCCTTCTTTGGCGGTATGTCGCCTTTGCAACGTGCAACTGCATCGATGCAAACGCGTAACTGTGTTGCTGCGCACCGTAGTAAATAACAACGTCAGCAGACGTTCACAGGTGGACAATACAGCGTACGACTGTATGCAGGCTGTATCGCAATAGCATCGCTAGAAAAAGTCGTCCTGCATGACCTTTCTTAGCTATCTTCAACACAACGCAGCTGGCAATCCTCTTAAAAACAACGTCGGCTCAAAATATCCTCTTTCTATATTATTCTGAGTTATTTAGTCCAACAAAAGTCTTAACAAAAAATAATGTAGATTCAATTCAAATATATATCAAAAAAACAACTCCTGATATCCATGGTACTCCATAATAATACAGAACCGCTCAATAATTTTGCACCGATTTAATATACTCTTTTTTTATTCTTATATTCTCTTAGTTACGTTTCTTTGCGGAAGTTTAACATTCCAAAGCCAGCAAATCTAATCATCATTGTCTTACTGCCCTTATCCCATTTTATTTGGGGTCGGCGCAATATGCTTTTTCTTCCATTCTGTCCTGCCACCTGTCACGCTATCAATAACTCCCGTTCTTTCATATCACTTGACACACAATTCATCCATATTTTCTATGGCCCTCTCCGTCTCCATCTATGCACATGTATAGTCTTAACTCTTTTAGTAACATACGTTTCATCCCTTCTCTTTTCATTCCAAAGCT
Organism: Leucania comma; assembly: GCA_958295575.1. Lineage (NCBI taxonomy): Eukaryota > Metazoa > Arthropoda > Insecta > Lepidoptera > Noctuidae > Leucania > Leucania comma. Next base: position 4,236,792 of record OY282484.1, read on the forward strand.
AGCTAATAATAATAATTCATAATATGTCGTGTCCATATTATTTTAATATGGTACTTTTTATGGACTGTTGTAAATGGGCTTTCTGTTATCATCGTACAGTGTATCCATAGCGTGATGGTTGTTCCTTTTTTTGTTCTAATAGATTGAGACATTTGAATTTAGATGTGATTTTATTCAAATCTCGGATATGGCTGGATTATTTAGATTTGATGTGCTTACCTAATATTAGATGACTAGGTTATCGTTGAATTAGCGTTTGATAAATTGTTATTTTAGGCGAAAGTATTTTAAAGATGGTCAGTTTTTTTTTTAGTGACGGTAAAAATCAAACTTCGATAATCGGTTTTTTGAATGAAATTGCGTCACTAAAATACGGCATGGTTGGCGCAGTGGTTGAGTGATTGGCTGCTGTCTCTGCTCAACAGCGCCGTTGGTTCGATTCCCACACGCAACAAATATTTGTATGACCTACAGATAGGTTCTGGGTCGGGGTAACTTGTATGTATCTACATGCTTCTGAAACCAATAATGTTTTTTTTTTTAAACAAAACTAAGAAATATAACTCATTGTTTTATACACTGCACAAATATTAGTTTCGTGCGGGATCCCAACCCGAATATCTACTGACTATTGTAAATGATGAATTCATTTCAATGCTACTCAAATCACTATGATCAATCGCAAAATTTATGAATTATGTAAAAGTGGTATCAATCTTTCCCTCATAGTTGAATCGCTGGTGAAAAAATGGATTCTGGCATTATCGATGAATGAAGTAAAAGTGGGACCATTCTATGAAGTAATAGTGATTGATGTAATTATTTATTATTTCTTGTTTTTTTTTTTATATAGCCTCTACTTTGACTAGCCTGTTGGTCTAGTGGTTAGTGACCCTGACTGCTATGCCCGAGGTTGTGGGTTCGATTCCCACCCAGGACATATGTTTGTGTGATGAGCACGATCATTTGTTTTGTGTCTGGGTGTAATTTATCTATAATATGTATGTATTTAGAAATATATAAGTACGTTTATCAGTTGTCTAGTACCCATAACACAAGCTCGTCTTAGCTTGGGACTAGACGGCGATGTGTGTTGTAAATTTCCCTGTGCGATAAGACCGCCCATTGTACCCTTATTTATAATAATATGTCCTATATTTGTTGTTTATGCGGTGTACAATAAAGAATATATAAATAAATAAATAAATATATTATAATTATACCATATAAGAACAGCACAACTTAAAATAACCGTATGCAATGAGGAAACATTGGCATAGCTAAAGTTATCTCGTTCGCATCGGGCGCAACTCGTCATTTAACTGACAAAGTGCCGACAGCGTCTCACTTGAGATTTTACGAGCGATATCAAAGTGATAAATGTACTCAACAGTAGGAGATTTGATTGGTAAAGCGAGACAAACATGATATACATAGTTTCGTGGTCATTGCTAGAGTTCAAAGAAAATGCGCTGCGGAATTGTTCGGAGTTATCGTGGTCCTGGAACGTAAAGGGCCACTTAAGGAACACAGACCCAACTGTGTTCACCGTAGGGATACAGCGCGGGCTTGCTTCTTCAGTACCTCTACCATGAGTTTTAAGCAATAGTATTCGTCGCTACTCGATATCGACGCCGTAAATATTTTGTATGGCAAATTTTGCAGCGCCTCTAGCGGTCACTTGCAGAACCAAAATTTGCCATACAAAATATTTACGGCGTCGATATCGAGTAGCGACGAATACTATTGCTTAAAACTCATGGTAGAGGTACTGTTCTTTGTTCAGTCGTCCGGTAACCGTCCGGACCAAGCCGGAAGTCGTCGACGGCGCGTAGTATTCCATGCTCTCAAGGAGATGTCAGCAAAACCGTAGGTGCCCATCAGAGTCGAAACCTTCTTGGACTATGGTTTCGCTTCTGAATGGAAAACTCGGGGTCCTGGTACGCAAGGCAAAAAGAAACGAAGGAGTGGATTTTAGTCAGTCAAAGATTACGCGCAGCCCGCCACTTCGATTGAAACCCGCAAATCGGTCTTGGTATCCTCGTCACACCAGTTGAACCATCATGGCGGTGGACCTTGAATGCGCAGTAACCGATTTTCGAGTCTCAATCGAATGAGGAGTTGCACGTAACTATAGCAAATGGTTCAACATATTTGCCGCTTACTATACAATGTTATTCTTGCCGGTTTCGATATAATGGTGTGCTCAAATATGTTCCACAACTGAAAAGTTTGGCTAGACGATGATGAGTTATATTAGTAACCAAATATTATCATCTATCAAACCGCAATACGTTAGGGTCGGCTACCAGTCTTACAAGTTGTGGTTGAATCAATACTTAACAATATTTTATATGAAACTGACTCATCTTACCTGCTCAATCCAACTGGGTCAAATTGATACTCTTAACTAAGACCAGATGTGTGCCTTTCTGCTTTTAATAATAATACAAAATATTGATGAGATATATATTAATAACATTGTTCAGGCAGGGGCTATATCGTCTTGACAGTTTAGGCTAGGCTAGGCTAGTTTTGGTAAACAATCCACTTAAGCCTCCTTGTTTTCCAATATCACAATATTTTCCCCTGCAACTGGGGGTTGTCCTTAGATGAACTTGCATAGCGCGTACAGGTATAATTGTCAGTTGGTTTCGGCCCTTCTTACGCTTGCCAAAGTTCCTGATCTCCAGGGTCCTGAGATAAATATAGTAATAATTTTACTGTCACAAATTATCGCCCTTTCTCTTGCTAGTTTTTTTATCAAAAATGAAATTAGGAATTATCTCAATAGGACCGATACCTATGTGCTTTTCTATCTGTATTTGTTATTCTTGTATTTATGTGTTTGTGTACACATAAATGAATAAACAGGTGGAGATCTCAAATCATCCATGTATTTTTTTATAGCTAATGTCCTGTCTATCTAATCAGCGCCATTTGAACAGAAAGACGTACATTTTTTTTAATTTTTATAAACTAGTACTTGACTGCACTCCTACCTGATGGTAAGCAGTGATGCAATCGTTGATGGTGAAGCGCACTAGTTTATTAAAAGCCTATTCACTCTAGCCTTGAAGACACCTAAATACATACACTGTTGGACATTTCACTCTCAAGTATCACCACAAGAACCGGTACATCACGCATCCATTGGATTCTTAAGACCCTCATCAGGTTATCGGTCCACCTTGTGTAAGGGCCTGCCATCACCGCGTCTTCCGGTATGTAGGCGCCTAACACATGATACGAGTATCTAATTTCTTACTTTAATAGCTGTACTTGCAGCCCAGTCTAATAATAGTAATACCTAATTAAAACTAACTCCGTCACCTGATATTCTGCTGAGCCCAGTCACAACATACCTGTGTCCAAGCCTGCGGTCGCCACTCATTCATCATACGAGCACCAGATAATAAAGCGACTGGCCGTGTCTCCTCGCCTAATCGAATCGTTTTCCACGCTGTGGGATCCAACTTGAACAGAGAACTTAGTCGAGTGGTCACAGTTTGTTATTTATATCCATTTTTGTGTCTTTCACAACTTTAGCCGGATGACTTGTTCGAATATAAATTTTAATCGGTTTTGTATCTATGAGCGTATGACCTTTACGTTCGAAAATCAAGAGCAATGGAGTTTCATCCAATGAATTGGTCGTTTAATGTTTCTCATGAATCTCTACATAGTATAAAACAAAAATGGTTTCCATATCTGTCTGTTTATCCGCTAACATCACCTTAACTACGCAACGGATTTTGATGCAGTTGTCACTAGTAGAAAGAGCAATAAACGAGGAAAGTTTGCGTGTATAATTTGTACTCGTGCGAAGCCGGGGCGAGTTCTTGTGATTTTTAATCACTTCTATGTACATCAGATCCAAAAACATTAACAACCATCGCTTCTACTAGTAGTTATTATGTCTTCCTGAAATATGAAAAATTGTGCTTCCCGCTGCCGTACATGTATTGATTTGACTTTTAAACGTCTTAAATCTTCAACCTTTACTACAGTTTCCACGTCTAAGTTAATAGGTATCTCGGCAGTTTTCTCCACCCTTTCCTCTATTCACATACGAGTATGTAGCTCCTTAAAATTGATTCTATTTTGTTATTATCACCAATCGCCATAAATGTCTGCTACGAGTATAACACTAAATCAAAAAATATTATTCCTAAGTCGTCTCCATTCGTCTCCCTGTTCATTTTGTATATTACTTTCACTATTATTATTTCTATTACGTTAATATCGTCAAGTGCCATTATTGTCACATTCGTGTGCGTCCGAGGCACCGGATCATTATCTTTAGATCTTGTGTTATGTCTTGATGCCACCACACCATGCTTAGATCTAACACTTTTACTCGTATAATTATAGCTTAAACATTATTGTAAATTTGCTTGGAGAATAGAATGCCTATTAATATAAGAAAAATAGTATTCTGATTTACTTTATTAGAAAAATTGCACTTTGTCTTTTGCTTAACATAACAATAAAGATACACCACTTAGTTTTAGCATTAACATTAACAACCTTGTAATGTTCCCAATGCTGATACTCAGGCCTCCTCTCTGGGAGAGTGAATGGTCCACGTGGGCTCAGGGTGGATTGGTGGATGTCACATGTCTTCGAAGTTTTGATTTTAGGACATGCCGGTTTCCTCAGGATGTTTTCCTTCACCGTTTTTTGAGAGCAGCGGTGTTGAATTAAATTACACATAGTAATGCGCCTGCCTGGAGTTATCTCCATTTAAAGATCGTTGCAGCCGATCAGCATCTTGAACTTGTTTTCGATTGCAGTTTCCAGTAGACTTATTGAATCCTCCAACAACTGCTTGTAGTTGTAGGCTATACAACGTGAGTCTATAATATCATCAGAAGATTTTATTCATCTCAACCTGTCATAATCTTGGCCCCCGCCTCTCACGCATAAGGTCGCGAATGCCCTAATGCCAGGATATTTCTAACACCCCGTGCCTCGGCAAGCGCGGAAAGTTGTTGGTCCCGGTTGTCGTTCGTTGATCTTTGACAGTTTTTACTGGTGACTACCTCGATGACTACATAGACCAACAGTCAGTCCAAGTAGTACACCGTTAAATTTTGATCGTTTTAATCCCGTGGAGGGTCGATTCGGTAAATGAAACACTATCGATTTGTAAAGATAAAATTAAAAAATAAAGTAGGTACTTTTTTTAAATCGAATTAATTTACGCATGTACGAAATTAATTTCTTTTTAGTAAACGTTAGCTGGGCGAGGTCAATGACCTGTAGGTAGTTAGTACGCAACGACCGACAACTACCTACAAGGTCATTAACTCGTTTACTTAAAGAAATTAATTTCGTACATGCATATATGTTGTTTCTGCATTGTGTGTGTCAATATGTGTCAAATAAAATATTTTTCTTCTTCTTATTCTTCATATAATAATTCGAGTTAGAGAAAATAAAGTATTTTATTTTTTTATTTTATCTTTACAAATCGATAGTGTTTCATGTACCGGATCGACCCTCCACGGGATTAAAATAATCAAAATTTAACGGTGTATAGTGTTGTCCAGTAACTAAAAGGGAAAGGCTGTGGAGGTCTGTACCTCTACCATGAGTTTTAAGCAATAGTATTCGTCGCTACTCGATATCGACGCCGTAAATATTTTGTATGGCAAATTTTGCAGCGCCTCTAGCGGTCACTTGCAGAACCAAAATTTGCCATACAAAATATTTACGGCGTCGATATCGAGTAGCGACGAATACTATTGCTGAAAACTCATGGTAGAGGTACTGATGTGAATTCGCTATATGTAAAACATAAACATTCAGCTGTATCCGTTAAAACTGGAAGCCTTGGGATCGGCTCCCAGTATTACCGGATGCTTCTGAATGTTTTACAGCTTACTAATTGGGAAAAAGCTAGAAAGATGATGAACCTGTCATAACCCCCTGCTGGCAATAAACTTTTTCCAAGATCCGTCATTAAATCTTACCTCCATACTTTTCCATGTATTAATTACTCGTTTAACATAGATGACAACTTTCAACACGTATTTAATAATTGAAGCGCCTCCCAATAAAATGTTGGTAACATTTTAATTTACGTTCAAACAATTTTTTAATTATGGTAATAATGAATATTGAGAGGCGAGCTTTAGATATAAATTTTGTATCGGCAATCTGTTGACGCGTGGGCACAGCTTCAAAATTATTATATTACGAAGTTATGTAACAGATATTTAGTTGGTGACATTTCTGATGTATTGAGTTTGAGTTTATAGTGGTATTAAATATTAAATTGATTAAATGAAAATAAGCTAGATAACTATATGAAACTTAAAGTCAGTCTTAAGTCAGTTGCACGAATGATTAATTGAGTAATTTATAAAGAACTGTCATCAATTAATAAGACACTTTAGATAGGCATAATAATATGAATATACAACATTTTTTTTCTATACTCTTTTGAATATTTTTCGAACTAGTGTGGAAAAGTGCGCGAGCTCGCTCACGCCTAAATTTAATTAATTTATCGTATCAGACTAGGCGCTAAGCAACCCCCACGAGTCGCGCGTCAACCCTCCGTTTATTTATATCTTCGTAAGTGTATTGAAAGACGTCGTTTGATACATATAAGAAGAAATTTGTCACTGCAGCACTCGGCTCCATAACACCCTCGCCTGTGGCTCGGGCAAATTCTGCCTCGGTCGCAATGACAAACTTTCGCCACTTATTTCAAAACATATTATTTTCATGTATATTCGACCTTATTGCTGTTGTGATTGCAACAAAGACCCCAATAATCAGATATACACAACTTTCATTAAAAATGATTACCAGAACAAAACCTCAACAAAGCATTTCAAAGTACTTTCCTTTTCAACGGTTATGAAACCCATTTCGATTCGGCCAAACAAAACAATAATTGGGTCGAATGCTCAAATCGATTCGAACCTCGAAAAACTTAATCGATCTATCTAAAAAGCCCGGTGAGCCGGTAAAGGCTTGGTCGGCGAACCTTCAAAGGTGATTAATTACTGGCAAAACGTTAATTGTGCACGGCTTAATTTTTATATGGCACAGCTAATTTGTGTGAACGTACCACAGATTCGTTATAGGGATTCACACGTAAGATTGTTTTTTATTATTATTCGTAAGCTAGTGTTTGATCACTATGTCACCTGATGGTAAGCGATCGATGAGCGAACCGATGATGGAGGAAGCTTGCCTAGAAGTAACCTATTCAGTCTTGACTTAAAGACCCTAGCTTGTAGCTATCAGGAAACACAGACTCCGGCAGGGAATTCCACTCCTTAGCTGTACGCATAATAATGAATGTGGTTTTAGCTTAAAGAAAGAAATATCTAGCGCTTGGTTGGGTTTGAACCCGCGACCTACAAACTCGTAAGTCAGGGCCGTTACCACTGGGCCTCCGCTGCTTCTAGCTCGCTAGCCTCCTCCTGCTTTTAGTTAGTAGCATAGCATAGCATCAGCCTTATAATGTTCCCACTGCGGGGACTCAGGCCTCATCTCTAGGAGAGAGAATGGGCCGTAATCCACAACGCAGGCCCAGTGCGGGTTGGTGGATGTCACATGTCTTCGAATTTTTGGTTCTTGGACATGCCGGTTTCCTCAAGATGTTTTCCTTCACCGTTTTGAGATCAGTGGTGATGAAATAAATTACACAAAGTAATTCGCCTGGCTAGGTTCGAACCCGTAACCTGCATTTTTACCACAGCACCCAGATCCGCTTCTCTAGCGTTCAGCTCCTAGATAGCTAGCACTCCCTGCTCTTTATTAGTAATTTGAAGATTGCCTACTTAAAAAAAAGGTACTGGTATAGGCTCGCCATTCCTCGATCCTTAATTCTAACACTCTTTTCACACCTACTCATTAACGGCATACTATAGCACCATAATAAAAATAATAACTAGACTCAATCAAAGAGTAGGCCGCAAGCAAAAAACACTTCCTACATAAAACCAACTTTTTATCGCTACGACAAGGCGCATGTAATCACAGGAAATCTGAACGAAAAACGAATGCACGGCCATACATCAAAGTGGTGCAAGCGTGTTATTTGCACCACCCGGCACCCCGCCATATATGGGAGATGTAGGGATGTCAAGAAATAAAAAAATTAAAACCACTTTTAGTTGAGCATCTTTTTGAACGGACCTTAGAAGGCATGCGGACAGTGTGTCCCGTAAACCTCCGTTGAAATTCTCCGACCGGATGGGTTTTTTGTCTGGTCCGGGCGACTGCCCGATAGTTGATTTCGGACTGTTGTTTTATGTTTTAATCGCGCGGAGAGCTGGCATAGGTGTCACCTCAGGTCTCCTGAAAGAGGTGAGAAGACACAAGATGAAATTGACGTTTTGGATTCCTTTTTTGAGTGTGAAACCCACCCTTGTTCCTTCAGTTGCCTTTATAACAGGGCTACGGTAAATATTTCGCAGTCCTGGCAGGTGTTGACCCTAACTGGCTCTGTCAATTTTTCTGACATCTCTTTGAGTCGCACGTGGAACACAACATGGCGTCGCTCGATCGCGCCTGGTTCTTACTGGACGTCCGGACAGCGAGCTACCTATGACTCGCCGTCCACAAGCCCGCGATTGAAGTCACCTCTGGCTTCCTTAACTAGATTTTCCACACATCTATTTTCGTCTCCAATTTACATGTAACGGCATGGCAGTCCAAGGTGCCATCTTTATTTTGTCCTGAGACAACCCTATACAAACCCACCACCTACCATATAAGCCCCACAACCACACAGTTGTCGTTAATTGAGACGTTTTCACGATAAACGCCGTCTAATTGACCGCGCCATAGAGTTGAGCCTTAATCGCCGCCCCAAGCGTGTAATTCCATACACGATTATGTACATTTTTTTGTTGGCGCTGTTCTAGTTTTCGTATGATTGATTGTGTGCCTTGTACGTCGGTGGTGTCTTCGTTCTTTGTATAGGTCCGTGTCCGTGTGTTAAAGGTTTCTTGGGATTCGAGCTGAGCTGTTTTCAGTAGTTTTCAGTGAGTTACATAAATAAATAAAAAAAGCCTGTTTATTCCATAATTATAATTTAGCGTTTACATAACATCTTATACTGCCGTCCTCAAGCTATAATGCCGTAGTCTGACAGTCATATTTTGAATTCCACACAAAAAGCAGCATAAAATTACATATAGGGTGACAGGTAATTAGTGAACGATACTTGAACACGTGATTGTACTCATGATAACAAACAACTTTTACTATGGGACCAAACCTGAAATCGCGAAAAAATAACTGCTCATCAGTACACTTGTGTCCGCCTAACTGATCAAAATGTACTGAACTTGGCTGATATCTTTCGCGATTTCAGTTTTGGTCCCATAGTAAAAGTTGTTTGTTATCATGACTACAATCACGTGTTTAACTATCGTTCACTAATTAGCAGTCATCCTATATAAATCGGGGGACCTTAATGACGAGTTTATTAATTTATCTCGGTTCAATTAATAAACTCGTCATTATGATTTAAGTATGATTTTAGAAAAATACTGCTTCAATAGGCTGATATAGAATTATTTGCATCAAAAGACGATAGCCCGCCAAATGTCAGATACCGAAACTTTAGCTTAAGGACGGCAGTATATTTAATTTTATTTAATTAAAGAGGGGTCTTTGGAAAAAGGCGGCCTCTGGCTTATACCAACTTTCTCGGTCCTTTACCACTGTCAGCCATCCCTGCCCGGCCACTTTAATTACCTCGTCGGCCCATCTTTCTTGAGGTCTTTCCTGTCTGAATTTACCTTTCAGTAAGATAGTGCTAACTATATATTTTTCTTTTACTTTTTCTTTATGGTTATTGTGGGTTTTTTTATGGTGCTAAATTATCCAATGACTTATCCCACTTTAGGGAGAAGCGGGAGAGCGTTCAGGCTATTACAGACTAAAACCCACTCCTATGATCCTTATTTGCCTTGAGTTCCTGGATTGGGTTTCCTTTCAGAAGCGAACCGGTTAATTTTGCTCTGAAAAACCGACCCAGGACCTAGTTATTATTATTATTTTTTAACTAACACTAATTTTATTTCATAATTATGTTTACCTACAGATTGTCATATTCGCACCAGCGAAAAAGCTCTTTAAATAAAGATTTAAAAAAAAACCCATGGCCCTAGTAGGCGTCGACCCTGCTGGGCCCCTACAATTTTGGTAACATCTTGAGCGCGTGGAACAATACGCTGTCGACGACTTGGGCTCGGTCTGGACGGTTACCGGAAGACCGGACGGCGAGTTACCCATTTCTAGCAGTCCGCAAGCCTACGCCTACGGTAACTGGAAATCGGGGTCGGGATCCTGGTGGCTGGGGCCCGTTCCCCACGCGCTTGTAGTACTCGCGTTGTGGGTGCGTTCACGAACATTAAAATTCATATATAAGCCCAGACCCACAAATAAATAAACTTTGCTTCAATATACCCCCGTCGAAATACTGGAGCATCGACATTTACCACACAACAGTCCATTTTTTATATTTTATTGTTCAGCCTGTCAGCAAACAATATAAGTGCCTTCAAAAGTTGATTGTGCTGAAATATTAATGTTATTATTATGTAGATTTTTGCAATATTAGGGAGAAGTAACGCAGGCACCAGAGCGGCGCCATATTTGCATTGGTATCGTCATTGTTATTTAGAGCTTTTGTTTGGCTTATCTTGTTGGCTGTAACTATTTTCAGATAACATTTAGATATTAGCTAGGGAATTGGAAATAGAGTGCAACCTACTTCAATAAGTACGCCTGAAAATGTAAACAAGTTTTATTGAAAAGATAATAATTTCTGTTTACATTAATTACCTAATTACATTTACTATCACATTGCATGTAGATCCACAACTACCAAACTTGTTCATACAAAAGTAGACTCTAAACATCGGAATTAAGGCCTATAATGGCGTGGATGTGAGAGGACACCGGCGTCCTTTCGAGCTAGGACAGATTAACACCTTTACGGTCCAGACTAGCGTTTCGCCTCTTCGTTTACACCGTGTATATCGAAGACCTGGAACAATTTGCCTGCTGCCTGCTGAACAATTTGTCTTCCCGTCCGATTTTAATTTAGGTGTCTGCAAGGCTGCAGTGAATAGGCTCTTAATAAACTAGTACGCCTCATCCTCAACGATTGCATCAGTACTTACCATCAGGTGGGATCGTGGTCAAGCATTAATGGAGAGCGTGATGAATGACGCATACCGGCTAATTCAAAATTATATGGTAGACTTGCTTTTCCTTCATCTCAAAACTTCGGTCCCCTAGCCTTATACCGCAAAAACCATAGTGGAAAAACTTATCTGCAATTAAATTTTCTATATATATATAAGCGAATTACCACTCTCTGATTAATCATAAAACCTACAAACTTAAAATTCGGTAGGTAGGTTCCTTACAAGGTTTAGACATCCGCTAAGAACTTGATTAAGAACTAAGAACTTGATTAAGAACTAAGAACTTGATTAAGAACTAAGAACTTGATTAAGAACTAAGAACTTGATTAAGAACTAAGAACTTGATTAAGAACTAAGAACTTGATTAAGAACTAAGAACTTGATTAAGAACTAAGAACTTGATTAAGAACTAAGAACTTGATTAAGAACTAAGAACTTGATTAAGAACTAAGAACTTGATTAAGAACTAAGAACTTGATTAAGAACTAAGAACTAAGGATTTTACGAAACTTCATTCTTAAGGGGTTAAAACGGGGTTTGGAAGTTTGTATGGAGAAACCGACTTTAACGCGAACGAAACTGCTGACATCAATAAAAAATATCCAAGTTTGGCCACTAGTATAAAAGATAGTAAATGGATCATGCTTTATGTGAAAGCAGTCAAACGTATGTAGCTTACGTTAAGACATGTGACGTTTCGAATGGAATATTGAGAGATCTCCCAATAGTTCATAATCTAAATATATGTAGTGAGTGGAAGACTTCCGACTAAAGCGCAAAAAAAATAGTGGACAATCAATTATTATTAAATCTAAGTTGGAAAAAAAGAAAGCATTTTTTTTAATGTATTGTTTGTTTTATTATCTAAAACCATCTTCGCATTTTTAATTGAATCAATATATCCAAAGGTTTTTGCAAGAATTTTACCTATGCAAAAAGATCGCCCGTTGTTCACATATTTTTATAAATGTTTGTCCTGCATTTATGAGGTGTATAATAAATAAATAAATAAATACATATGCGATCAGAACACATACACATCAAGGTCCAAGGATTATGTGAAAATGAACCCCGGGGCCCTGGAACGAAGACAATGAAAGGAGCAGGGTAGGTTTTTAATCAGTAAGAGTCTGACACTATCTCCCGTCCCACCCAAGGGCGGGATTTGTCATTTGATGATTTTACCTACCATAAAAAAAAATACACATCAAGGTACAAAAAACACAATTTTTTAGCTTGTGGCAACCCCAGATTTATTATAACATTATATAGATAGATTAAGTTATAACTTTAACATACCGATGAGTAAGGGGTTAGTCTGTAAGTAAAACAACACATAATGGTAGTAATGGGGGAGCGAACAGAAATGTCAGCAGAATAGCAGAACACGAATCGAAATGTATTAAAACAAAAGTTTATTTGTTTTAGTTTGCGCTAACAATGAAAGTCTTTGTTTTTATGTGGAAAGAGTTTATGGACAAGATAAGGAAAAATACCCTATTGTTTAATACATTTAATGTTGAGATGGATGCATTTTTTTAATGGTGAGCGTGATGAATGACGCATACGGCTTGGCGAATTCCAAATTTTATGGTAGTATAGCACAAGAACCGCATTGCTTTTCTCTGACAGTACCACTTTTGAGGTGGGAAATCATCCCATCACTAATTACAAGCCTTTAGTCAGTAAAAGTCTGACACTAGTATCTAGTTCTAGTATCTAGTACCTAGTTCTAGTATCTGGTTCTAGTACCTAGTTCTAGTATCTGGTTCTAGTACCTAGTTCTAGTATCTGGTTCTTTTCTAGTATCTGGTTCTAGTATCTGGTTCTAATATCTGGTTCTAGTATCTGGTTCTAGTATCTGGTTCTAGTATCTGGTTCTAGAATCTACTGACATCTCCCGCCCTTGGGCGGAGTGGGAGATAGTGTCAGACTTTTACTGACTAAACCCCAAAAGTCACAACCCACCACGTTCCTTCGTTGCCTTTTATACCAAGGCCGAGCTTTTCAGAAGCATACCCTTAGTCCCATTAGGGTTCGACCCTGCTAGGCCCCTACGGTTTGCTGACAACTCCTTGAGGCGCGCGTGGAACTGTGTGCGCCGTCGGTGACTTGGGCTCGGTACGGACGCTTACCGGACGGTCGGACAGCGAGCAACCTATTGCTCTCCGACCGCAAGCCCGCTCCTACGGTAGCCGATCTTGCTGATGGTGACGCATGTGCTGGATTATTCGGTTCCCTTCAAAATGGTTGAGCTGCATGGTCTTGCATGAGGCCAGTCCCAACTGCCACAGTATAATTGATTCACTCGTTATTATTATTTCCTTTATTTCTAGTATAACATATTTTTTTACATTTTTAAATATTTTTAACATATATATATATAAGAAAAAAAAAAACATTTAAAAATATAAAAAATAGTGTCCCACCGGTATCGGGAACAGGGTCCAAGCTACCGGCGGTCAGGGCTCCAGAGAAAGGAACCTCCTAACAATACGAGCCGTGTCCAGGAGTACCGCTTTCTGAATCAAGCCCTTGATCCAGCCGCCTAACGAGAGCCTCCTAAGGTGTTGGTCGAGGCTCTTGGCTATTAAGCCATTACCCGACACGACTATCGGTACAATGATCGCCGAATCCACTTCCCACATGTCGACAACCTCGCGAGCCAAGTCAATATACTTGATTTGTTTATCTTTCTCGGCTTTCACGAGGTTCTCGTCATGCGGAACGGATATGTCAACAATCATTGCACGCCTCTCGTTTCGGTCCACCACCACTATATCAGGCTTATTGGCTACAATAGTCCTGTCAGTGATGATGGACCGGTCCCAGTATAAAGTGATATGACCATTATCAAGAACTGGGTCGGGCTCATACCTGTAGTACGGCACTTCCGATCCTACAACGATCCTATTGACGTGTAAAAGTGTTTTTGACAACCTATTTGCAAAAATAAAATATCATTTATCATTTACAAGAGAGTATTTCAAAGCAAGTTGCTGATGGATAATCTTGGCTACAAGGTTGTGCCTATGCAAATACTCGCCGTTAGCCAGACGAGAACAACCGGAGATAATGTGACGAATTGATTCTCCCGGACGGTGACATGCCCGACAGATGTCAACCGTGCCGTCCTTCACAATAAATCTCCGGTAGTTATTCGTCATGATAACTTCGTCCATAATTGCACAGATAAAACCTTCGGTTTCCCCAAAGAGGTCACCGAAACGCAGCCAAGCTACGGACGCCAATTGGTCTACATCGGGCCTGTGAAGGGCCCGGAAAAAGCGTCCGTGAAGTTCCTTGCTCTGCCATACTTCCCTGCGATCGTCAGTGTCAAGCACTATCGGTTTGCGCCAGTTCTCGTTAGCCAAAGAGAGCGGTGTGAGTCCCTTGTCCACTGCCACTACATCTCGATGCATACCCACGTCGGCAGCTAGGAAATATTCCCTGAGACTGCATACCTCGCGGTTGTGTAGGGTCTTAGCATTTAAAAAACCTCGACCGCCACACTTCCGCGGGATATACAGTCTCATCACCGACGATCGTGGGTGATGCATTCGGTATGCAGTCAGCAGTGTTCGGACCCGCCTATCCAGGGCGTCAAGTTCCGTTTGAGTCCATTTGAGTACGCCGAAAGAGTACATCAATACCGGCATGACCCAACCGTTGAAGGCGCGCACCTTGTTTCCGCCTGAAAGAAGGCTATTGAAAACCTTCTTCAGACGTCCAAAGAAACGCTCCTTCAACGATTGCTTCATGTCAGTGATATTGATGCCTAGGGCTTCCGACATACCCAAATACTTATAGGTTTCGGTTGAAGAGAGAGATCTCAGGTTTATGGAATCCGTGAGTTGAGTGCCCACAGATTCCACAACCTCCCCTCGCTTTACATGCATGACCGCACATTTGTCCACACCAAACTCCATCCTGATGGCACTACTGAAGGTTTCAGTTACCTTCAGTAGCTCCATCAGTTGCAGGTTGTTGGGGGCAAAAAGCTTCAAGTCATCCATGTAAAGAAGGTGAGATATAACCTGACCACCTCTCTTCAACCGATAGCCTAGACCTGAATTCTCCAGCAGTGTGCTTAGAGGATTCAAGGCTAGGCAAAACCAAAGCGGACTCAAACTATCACCCTGGAATATACCTCGCTCTATCCTTACAGGTTCGCTATTCCTCTGGATATGTCGACATCCTGGATAGCGAAGGACCGTACTCCATTTCCTCATACACGACATCAGGAAGGTGCGTAGTGTTGTATCAATTTTATACAACTCTAGCACCCTCATGAGCCATGTATGAGGAACAGAGTCATAGGCCTTCTTATAATCTATCCAACATGTCGACAGATCCTTTCGGGAACGTCGAACCTGTTGGCTAATGGTCATATCAATGAGGAGCAGCTCCTTAGTACCGCGGGACCCATTCCTACATCCATTCTGAGAAGGCGACATTATCAAATTTTTGTCAATATGGTTGTTAATTTTGCTTCTCAGTATGGATGTAAGAACTTTATAGACCGTCGGCAAACACGTGATCGGTCTATAATTTTTAGGTTCCGCAGTACTGCCTGATTTATGGAGCAGGTGGGTTATTCCTGTCGTAAAAAACTCGGGCAGCGACCCTGACTCTAGGGCAGATTGGAATTGAGATGCCAAACGAGCGTGCGATCTTGTGAACCACTTTATCCAGAAATTGTGCAGTCCGTCCGGCCCTGGAGATTTCCAGTTAGGCAACGGACGGACTGCACGAGCTACATCTTGGGGGCTGATGTAAATTGCCCCCATTTGTGGTATTGGATCGCACGCGCGCTCCACCTCCCGAATCCAATCACCCTCGGTGTGACTGACAGGCACCGACCAGATGCTGCGCCAGAATGAACTCATGGCGTCATCATCCGGGAGGCGTGCGTCAGTCACACCTTGGTCCGGTCGCTCCCAAGCCCTATACACCCACCTTTCGTTGCTCCGGAATGTGCGATTCTGGGTGTATCGCTCCACTCGGCGCTTATACCTGCGGATACGGTTTGCCCATGCATACACTTTTTGCTTCAGGTAGTCGATGCGCTCTATGACTCGGGACATGTAGTCTCGGGGGCTGATGCCTGTCCCCGAAAATGCCCGTCTCACAAAGCGCATCACTCTAGGGCGAGTGTTGCCCTCCCTGAAGCAAATTAGTTTGCCGATGAGTGCTCTAGCCCCACCAATACGACGCTCGATCCTGCACTGCCAGGCCGGTACAGCTGGTTTCGGTCGTGTAGCTACGTCACTGGTTGGGAATTTGACGTGAGCTACACGACATGCCGCTACGGCCGCGCAGTACATTATCGAGTGTGTATCGGTGAGATCTTCGCAGTCACCAAGATAGCAAGACAACTGCGAATCCAGAGCAGCCACCAGCGCCCTATTCTTGTTATGCATGGGCAAACGAGGTAAACGTGGCCTAAGGTTGGGTGATATGTTGCGATATTCCCGAATCGCACACTCCAAAGCACTCCTCAGTTCATCATTGCACTGGGTACTTACGTTAGTAACCGTGTCAGTACCCCCCTCGTCAGCCTGGTGGAATATACGGCTGGGCTGTGGTGCCACAAGTGGTACCACAGACTGCGACGGAGGGACAATGGCACGGTTACTCGTTTCCGTTCGGAGGCGATCAAGTACAGTATCATCCAACATGTGATTACGCAGGATGACCCGCACCTGATCCGACAGTCGTTGGGTTGACACGTTGACGGCTGGCTCAAGCACCTGAAACAGAGAGAGCATCCGGACACGGTACGCGGTCAGGTTGTTTCCTCCCTCTGTAGCCCCATAGTATGAGCGCATGACGTTCTCGTTGATGGATTGCGTCCATCGCATGCGCTGCACACTTCCGCCGGGAGCTGGGACCCTATCAGAGACCGGTGGGCCTCGAGATCCTAAGCCGTTCGGCGGCCGGCGTCCTCTTCGTCGACGCGCAGGTGGTGGTGTCGTCGGCGGAGAGAAGAACTCGTCGCTGGAGCTCGACGCAACTGCCGCGGCCGGTGTCACAGCACTCACAGTGGGGCTGGGTTCCGGCGGCGGCGAGGCGGAGCTGAGCGACGAGGCCGGAGGTGATGGGCGTGCACGGCGTGCTGCGGCTCTCGTCAACATTGTTGTCTTATCATTCCTTTTATTAATTTGATTGTATTGTCCATTGTAGTGACATATGTCATCTGTCTGCTGTGTTCATTTTTCTCTTATATATGGTATTATCTTGGTTGACTATGGCTTTTATAGGTCCTTATTATGTAGCAAATCTTTCTTGTTATTTTTATTACGTAATTTGGGTTGAAATGGGTCCAGAAATCAGTGTTATAAAACTTAAATCTTTGGGAATGAAAAAATACACCTTTTGTTGACACCGGGTGTTGCCATGCCATGCCATTGCCATGTGTTATTATTATTATTATTATTCTAGACGCTTTTAACATGCACGTCTATTAACGATATAACCATATTTTATTTTAATTATTGATTTAAAAAAGTGTCCATGGAATTTCTTGTACTTTCTTCTCCATAGAGATATCTTCATCTTTTGTACGACTGACTGGCCTTGACAATTCAAAAGTGCCTGTTAATTGTTTAATTGAACTAAATGCTTTGAGATTTGGAGTTTCTATTTTGAGTTTATGATGAATAGTTTCTATTGCAATGGTGCTCCTCTCGGAGTTTCCTTGCAAGGTCGCATTAGGAAAAAAGTTATTTGCAGGTGGACTTAGGTTACCGACGTAGCCCGAAGAATCGCCAACTTAAATGGCAATGGGCAGGGCTCATTGTTCGCATAATAGATGGTTGATGCGAAAGGTTCTGGTGTGGTGACTGTGCACCGGAAGACGCAGCCTTGGAAGGCCAACAAAGCGGACCGATGACCTGCCCCCTCTAACTAAGCTACAATCGTTTCGTTTAGCGGGAACGCTTGAAATTGGCCACGCCCCCAATTCCTTTATTCTGATGTCATCTCAACAAAGGAATTGGGGGCGTGGCCAACTCCAAGTGTTCACGCTGAACGAAACGATTGTAACTTGGCTAGGTGTGGCTGTTGAGGTCGCGGGAATGCGATGGATGCGAAACGCATAGGACCATTCGGTGGCGACACTTGGGGGAGGTCTATGTCCAACAGTGCACAAAGACCTGCACGGCTGAAATGATGATAATGATGATTAGTCTCTAGTGCCAATTCTAACACCCCGTATTTATAAAAAAGTAAAACTAATTACTTGAGTAAAAGTAATTACTTATGCTCTATAGTAAAGAAAAATTTTAATTTTAATGAAGATTTCTAACCTCAAGTAATAACTTAAGAAGAAATTACTTAGCACCAAGTAATTACTTCTATAAATACGGGTGTAAGTTTACGATAAATTTCTGCGCAGACACAGCTTAAGGGTCGTCTACAAATATCATTTATTGTTTCCGTTTGAACGATAACGATGTGTAACAAACTATGACAAACAAACCGCATAATTGGTCTCGTAAAGTTAAAATCTCTCTTTAGAAATACTAGGTTTCGTAAAGGAAAATTGTTAGAAGAATTAAATTCTATGGCTATGGTTATTGACTTAGTAACGTAAATAATATATATGAGTATCACACTTAATATTATGAGGGCGAAACTCGGCGAAAGTTTGTTTATAATGTTAGTTATTCCTTCACGATCAATCGGCTGAACGAATTTGAATGAAATTTAGCGAATAGGTAGACTATGTCCTGGAATATGACTTAACATATTTTAGTCCTGGGAGTGTGTTCTATTGGGTTAATTTTTGACTTCCAAACCAGCGAAGATGCTGACATAAGCTAGTATTTGCATGGTTTTTTTTGTCGAATTTCATTTTACCGAAAACTATTAACCGACGACTTTTTTTGCTATTATTTGCAATATTTGACATGTTTTTAGATAATATTTGCGTAATCGTGTGATATGAGTAATATCAAATGTTTGTAAACAAATTGAATGGCGGTAAAGATCTCACCACCACTTTTTTCACGATTGCATCACTGCTTACCATCAGGTGGGATCGCAGTCGCACTAGTTTATATTATAAAAAAAGAATATCAGGCATCTGGGGGCTTACTCTCGAGTTTAATTCCGATCGGTAGACATTGAAATTGTGACGTTAGGTACTCTTGAATTCGATTCTAGCGTCAAATTGGTTTAAAATTGCGTGACCACACGCCAAGCCCAATCCCCATTTTACTTAGTTTCCCAAAAAGGTCACGCAATTTGGCCCTAACATCGAATTCAAGAGTACCTAATGTCTCAATTCCAATGTCTACCGATCGGAATTAAACTCGAGAGTAAGCTCCCTGATGATGATATTGACAATAGTAACCTACTTAACATAGGAATGACACAGTTCTATATAAATCCATTCATTCTCCCACTTCGTCACTTGACGTAAGACCAGCCGAACAATACGTTATCGCACACAATGGATGGTGGTACGCCTCGCCAATGAACCGAATCGCAGTCGTTACGCTCGTGTATCGAATGAACTCATCACTTGCACTATCATGACCGTGCTAAAACGTGTAGTATCTACCTAACGACTCGATAACATTGATAAGTTTATCGATTATGAGTTGTATCGAGAGCTTCATCGATTCGTGGCTAACTTTTCAAATCACATTTTTTTTGGAAACAGCTGGTAAATGTTAAAAAAATAAAACAGTCATCGACCCTTTTGTGCAGAGTTGAATTTTGAATAGTAGGAGAAACGAAGGGCGCTTAAATAATTTTTAATAATAAAATTAACAAATCTTAAAAAAACAATCTTGAAGCAATGGTGGCCGAGTGGTAATGGCCCCGATTTACGAGTTGTAGGTCGCGGGTTCAAACCCAGCTAGGCGCATTCGGTCCAAACACTGCTCTCAAAACTGTGAAGGAAAAAATCGTAAGGAAAACGGCATGTCCTAGAACCAAAAATTCGAAGACGTGTAACATCCACGAAACCCGCACCGGGCCCGCGTTGTGGCCCATTCCATCTCCTAGAGAGGAGGCCTAAGTCTCGGCAGTGGGAACATTTTAAGGCTGATGCTACGCTATTACTTATTTATTTATTCGCTTATTTATATATTATATAATTAGGATCTCCAACAAAGATGTACATTCACAATATATGTCTTATTAACCATAATCAGTGATGTACGATCTTGTAGGTGTGTAGCTAGTAGACGTATTGAAGTGTACTCCTTCACTTACCAAAGCTTTTAAATTTTCTATTGCTGTTGAGATATAGGCCAAATTACTTAGTATTCGCTAATTTACATAATATACCTATAAAACATTAATATGGTCAAACGTGACCAAAACTCATGCCTTTGTTTGGAAGCTGTGGCTGCAAATACATATACATTTAAAATAACTGAATATTCAATACATTAATGTAGTTTGTTAAGAATGTTTCAGAACATACGTATCTACTTTAATTCGGATGGTCTTATCATCAAATAACTTCTCTCGCTCTGGGTGTAGCGAGAGAGCCTGTTTTCCTTCAGTTGCCCATTGCGTTCCAGGGCCACGGTTGCACACACCATGTCTGGAAAGACCTCACGGAGTCGTCTCCTTCCGCATCAAATAGGTTCTCACCGAACTTGGTCAGTTCGGGAAGTTCCTGCACCGAATTCGTGCGGAAGTGACGTCCGGGTGTCACCACTGTGTGCACCGCCCGGAGAACACAGTGGAGCACACGGTAGAGGTGTGCCCCTCTTGGCAAGAGCGCCGCCGTGTCCTCGTAAAGGCGATCGGCGGCAACGATCTCTCACGCCGGATCTTTCTGCGAAGCAATAATGCTAGAAAAGGAGGAGGCCGCAAGTGTGAGGCAACGGCCCTCACTTTTTCCCACCAAAAAAAAGACCACCAGTATTCGGAGGGCCAGAATACCTTTATCAAAAATATCATGTTTACAGTAAACTTCTACCTTTCCAGAAAAACTGTCGTAATAGGAAATCTATTTTTTATTGTTATTTCAATAACTTAGTTTTATAAATATTCTTGCAATAACAGCTATTGTTCATGATGTTCCATTCATGCGTTATCTCGGTTTCTAGCCAAGGACGCTCTGACTAACCGTTGGTCTACTTTAACATACTCTTGGAAACGATATACTTGAAAATATTCTAAACGCTCTTAAGGGGATTACATCGCCCAAATCCAAAAAAAACACCTAGGTTGATTGAAGTTTATAGATTATTCCTTATGTACGATTACCATATAAAAAATGAAGGGGATACTTAAGGACATTACTAATAAATTGTATTGATTACGTTTCTCAAAAAAATACCCTAACTCTAGAAAAAAAATCTGGTAAATAGGCCTTTTTTGAACATTAATTCCATATTTTCTCGAAAACGGCTCTGTAGTTATATATTGAATTTATACCAAAATATATGTTACGATAAATTGAATATTTTGTATTGATTTTTTTTCGAATTTCATTGAATATCGATAAGTAATCAAGAAAAAACTCGAATCAGTACTAACACCCCGCGCGCAGCACCCCCTGCAATGCCTGTTTAGAGGTCAATTCTTCTCTACTAGTGTAGAGGTAAATTCTTGAAGGTCATTGAGCTATGTAATACCCTTAACATATCGAAAACATACACAATTTCTGAAAGATAATTAAATCATTTATTGATGTAATGTGTGCAATATGAGTCCAGTAAAAATAATTTGATAAAGTCTCTGAATTTGAACAGAACTGATGTAGGCATGTTCAGGCATGTTCCATAACATTTTATCCCGACCAAATGGTGACGATGCGAAAAATTTGTTCGAATTCATGACTCATGTCTTGTGATGTACGTGCAATTGTTTAGGATACGATGGGACAGACATACGCTATGCGTAAAAAAGGCCCCTTTAAATTAATAAAGAGAAAAAAAAACCATATCGAAAACATACACAATTCCGAAAGATAATCATAATCATAATAATTTATTTGTTAACATGGGTACATATACTCTATCTGTTTAGGTAATTAACAAAACGTAAACAGTTTTGATGTCTTTTTATTTTTTTTAAATCGTATAGAAGACATACAAAGATTATTCAAATTTAGTTAATTACCTAACATCGGTTTACGTAAATAGCTAATTGCAAACATTTTTAGACAATTTTTAGATAAAAGACTTGTGAAGATTGTTTACAATTCAGTTAATTACCTAAACAGATGGAGGAAAGGGCTTTTTTGTCAATATTATTTTTCATTTTTTTTTGGCGTGTCGGACTTTTACTAAATAAAATCCAGTGCACCGTCAGGTGCCCTTTGCGAGGGGCACGGCACCTAGCTCTTTCGAACAATCCACAGCCTTGCGTTCATGGAAACTAACAGGCGCCATCAATCTTGTAGACATCTCTTGCCGCTTGTAGGACACTACGCACACTCGACCCGTGCTTGGTGCTTATCTGCGAGCAACTTGAAACTCACCGACCACAACGAGGCGTGAGGCTTGTCTCTGGCCTACTATTTCAACCGCCTCTTCTACTTCGCAGAAGAAAGTGACCGCCTCCCTTTCGCTCTCTCTAAATGATTCTTTTTTAAACTTGCCAAAAAAGAAGACTCTAAATCCGCTACCCGCTTTCATACCAACCCAGCACTACAAAGGACCAATCTCCTGACTTAAGGCACCGTTGCAAAACTGCCATACGTAAAGGGGCCACATGATAACCCTACCCATGATACGCGTACTCATGAATGTAAATTACGCTGGCTTGTCTCGCGACCCTTAAATGTAGATTACCGTTGAAGCTGAAACTAGTATTTTAGAGGTAATGAGGTGTTTTAGGGTCGGTCATGACTCTGACCCGAGTTAATACCTTGTAGCTAAGATAAAGGATGGACGCACGCGATCGACTGTGACTCAGATTGTTCGTGTGCACGCATTCAAGTTCAATGTTCATACGTATTATGGGTGGGCTCGGAATTTAGTTTCGGTCTAGCGAAGTTAGCGGCTAGTATTGTCCCGTCAAACGGGGTGAATAGAAACACAGGGGTGAATAGGAACAAAACTTTGATTAGGATTTTCATAGCATTATTATTACGTTGCTGAGCGCATATTCACAAAAAAAATATAAAAATCTTTTCCTGGTGTTTTCCAGGAAAAACAAAATTTTCGGCCGAATGAATTTCGTACACCCGTATGTACAGTAAATATATAATACGGCGCTCGAGAGGTTTAATATTGAATTCTATCTAAGCATTGATTTTTATTATAATTAATGAATAAATAGGAGTACTTAAATGCTGGAAAAATCTGTTAAATAACGTGAAAATCCTAGTTTAAATTTTTGTTCCTATTTACCCCTGCGTTCCTATTCACCCCGTTTGACTGTACTAGATACAGTATCCCCTACCACAACATATACACACGATCCATTTGACGACCTAGAATGAACTGTTAAAAGAGATGGTGCTATTTAAGGTCTATGTAGCTCCATCCCTTTTTCTCGTTCGCCTGACATTTTAACACGACTTGGTAACGCCCTTAAATACATATTTTATAGGTACGTATATTGGTACCTTCTGCCAGCGGCTTCGCTCACGTGAACTGGTTTCTCCATACAAACCTCCATACAAAATCCGTTCTTAGCGAATGTCTACACCCTATAGGGAACCTACCTGCCCAATTTTAACTTTGTAGGTGTAATAGTTTATGAGATTTCGTGATTAATCAGTGAGTGGTATTGCACTTTTATATTTATATAGATTTTGTGCTGTTAGCTTAGTATAAATTTATTTGCACGTCTTAACAAAATTTGTTACAATGTGAAACGAGAAAAACAGCCGACAAACTGTTTTATAGTTTGCCATAATTTAAGAATGTAATAATGAAAGCAAATTTTTTATAAACCAAATAATAAAAAAGGACACCTAGTTAATAACGTAGTCTCAAATAAATGTTTTTCTTTCTTTCTTTCTTTCTTTAGTAGATATTTTATTTTCACTTATAAGACCACCAAGATGAAAAAAGGGTGCTTCAAACTTATGGTGTAAGATCTCAAATAAGCCAAGAAGTAAATTAATGCACTTAATTTCAATTTCAAGCTTACTATTCCATTATTTAAAACCAGCCACATTTTAAAATGCAATACCTTTTTTCAATTTGTAGTTATGCAAACTATTTTCATCGTCTCATCCACGCATTTGCATGTTAAACATACAATCACAATTACTACAATCATTGTTTAGTGCGACTATAATTGTTTTCGATTCATATCTTGAGATAAAGCTGCCACGCGACAAAATATTCGCAATTATGCGCCCACTCTTAATGTCCATTTAGTTTCTCTTATTGAAGTTATCAGCGAAGCGAGATGCAATGTGCATAATGCTCAGATCAGGGAATAATAATGGTTATAATATGCAATTTCCCTTATAGTTTCCATATGTTATTTTTCTTTTAAAAATAACATGTGCAAGAATTTAATAGATAGTCTACAAAGTACGCAGTAGACGGGTTAATTGTTTCAACGAACAGAATTTTACTAAAAAATATAAAACAATACAAGAATCTCTCAGTTATGCTTATTGTATATTTGTTTGCTCTATTCTATATGTATGTTTATTTATTTGCTCGACTAAAGGTCTCGAATTATATATAATGAATGTTCAGCGTCGTCTGCCTGTGTGTCACTCTGTCCGAAGCTGTCATGTCTACGCAAGGATATTGTAATTACTTTCGTAAATAGAAAAACCAGAGATAATACAACCAATTTCCTCTCCAATCCTTCAGATATTGCCCACCAACACGGAAATAGGTTACCATTGTCGTTCGTATATCAAAGACTACATCAATGGCTAGACGACGAAACCTCGAAATTTCCTTATCTTAATACCAAAATTTATTGGTGCTACATGGCATACATGGTGTCATAAGTCCCCGATTCCGTGCTCATGTTTCTGTCAGGTCTGTGAGTTTGCGGCTCAATCGCGGTGCACTTTCCACCCGAGTACCGCCCACGCTCCTAGTTGATGGTATCTTGCAAGTTACGAGCTCGAAGAAGATGTTGCCTCGTGTTAACGATCGCATGTATGTGTGTATGTGGCATCCTTCGGTGTTTGGATGCGGTAGTCCTGGTACTATGGTGGTAAAATTTCTGTTGAATAAAATAAGTCTAGAAAAGTTTTGTGATTACTTTATCAAGCACAAGTTCGATTGTGTATAGAGTACTGCTCTCATCTTTGGGACGGATCTGCCAAATACCAGATAGATGCGCTTCAGTCAATTGACGAAACGAGTCGAGAAGATCATACTCCAAAGTCTGTTACCGATGATATGGCTGGCATTGTTGTTTATTCTCTAGAAGTAACCTATTCACTCTTGACATAAAGATCCCCCGGTTGTAAGGAAACACATATTTCCATCCAATTCTAAGCTATACGCACAATTGATGTGTTCTCAAAACGATTTGTGCGTATGGGTGGGATGTCCACCTTACCGGCGTCGCAGCATCGTACGTCTAGTGGTCCGATGATTAAACGAGCTTAAAATAATACAATGCCGACTCACACTCCCGAAATGGGATCGATAGAAAACCTGCTTCCTTCCAACCTTACCCGAGGCGCATTTTGCAGTATCAAAAAGTGATGGCTCATCCTTTAATTCTTTCCTCGCGGTAACTGCAAGTCTAATGGTGCGGGAATAGTTCTAATATCGACTGTATCTCGGTGTATTTTGTTAAACGTATCAGAAAATCCTTCGAAGTTCCAGTGTTTAGATGAAATTCATGCGTGTATTCCTTGGGGACTTTTGAATATTTTGTACCGATTTTTCCTTCGGTTAGATAGAATTTAAAGTTGGGTATGTGGTCTATGGATTTGCAAGGAATATCGCTCCTTCTTTCATGACTAAAAGGTGAACGGTCTCTAGAATCACTATAATTTTTGTTTCTTATAAGCCACTAAGCAGCACTGCTATCATCATTTGATATGTATCCATAATGGCTGTATGTCATTACAGACTATACCAAATGTGTAATTTACGATTTCTGACCCATAAGAAAACTTTAAAGATGATTTTGTTGTTTATAACATTTGAATGTATCTAAGGAGCTCTTTTTTAATGGAAAATGATCCAATGACAGACTTTTATTGACTAAAACCAAATCTGTATCCTTTATTTGCTTTTTACGTTCTATGAACAAGGTTTCCCATAACATCTAAGAAGTACTAGAATCTTTTCTTCATCCTGCCTCTTCATCACCATTCATCCACATGTATACTCATAACTATTTTGGTTACATGCGTTTCACCCCTCCTCTTCACTTGGCCATACCAAGACAAACGATCCCATTTTAACATTTTTATTTTTTTATATATTTATCAATATTCTCGTCACACCACACATCCATCTCAACATTCTCATCTCCACTACATGCGATTTGAAATCGCCAACCTTAGATATTAAATCATAATTCTATAAAATGAATCTGTTAACACAAAACAATTTCTTGTTGATCATCGTTTCATCCTTAACAAGTGCCTCTCGTGTGTATATCTGATAGATGCGCTTGTTAATCACCTCCTGCTGGGCCTTCGCTCCTTCGCCGTTACTCCAGGACCCCGACGTGTTACATTTCTGTACTGTACTATCATAACGGGTTCTCAAGTCTATAATAATGGAGGTTACAGTAATTGTGTTCTGTTTGTTTATTTGTTATTGCATTATTGTGCAGTCATGGAATGCCAATGTCGTTGATGTTGTTAGGGGTAACCGTGCCGTTGTTTTGGTGTAATTGAATCTGGAGCTAAGTGTCTTGTTTGATCTGTTCTGACCTAGAATGGAATTAGAGCTGTATTATGTTGCTTATGGAATTTAGCGTTATCTGTAGTAGTTGATTCTGTGGCGATTAGATTGTTTATTTATTTTGATCATCGTTTTTTACTGTCTAAATTGTCTACGTGTCTACTTATTTTCTATCAGTTTTTAGTCCTAATCCTAACCTTATTTTTAATCGACTTCAAATATGAAGACGGTTCTCGGTTCGACTGATTTTTTTATCTTCGTCAAACATTTACCGATTTCGCTCGAAGAGCATTTAGATTTAATGAAGATCTGATGAAGAATTTCGGATGTTGGAACTCTTCAAGAAATAATAAAAACCTCTCTCTTTTTTCTTATTTCTCATTGCGCAGAATTGCATCAAGCTACCTAGAAAATAAGCAGTATTTTATTAGTAGTTCTTGTACTAACAGCAATGATATTCTAATAAACAGATATGTTATACACTTACAAAACAACCAAAAAGTTCGCGCAGCAGCGGCAGCATACACTCACATTTTTTTTTATTCATTGTACATTTCACTACAAGTCAAAATAATAGAAAAGAGATAGCATAATAAGTCCAACAAGAAAAAAAGAAACGGGTATTGTTATCAATTACGCGTAAATGAAGACAAACATTATTCTGGCCACCAATCACCTAAAAAGGTCCTAATTAGGACTTATTCAATTTCATATTTTCACGATTGCGCGCTAATAACATATCTATTTAATACTAGCTTTGCCCGCGTCTCCCGCTCTACCCTGCTCTATCCTACTCTACCCTACTCTACCATACTCTACCCTACTCTACCCTACTCTACACTACTCTACCCTACTCTACCCTAATATACCCTACTCTACTCTGCTCTACCCTACTCTACTCTATACCAATAAATGAGCAGGTTTTGGTTTTTTTTATTTTTTTTTATTTTACGGGATAAAAATCCTATATCCTTCTCCTGGTTCCAAGCTACCTTCCCACCAATTTTCAGCCAAATCGGTTCAGCTGTTCTTGAGTTGTAAATAGTGTAACTAACACGACTTTCTTTTATATATATAGATATATAAGAAGGTAATATAATTGACAAACATCAAATTAAAACCTTACTGTTGACGGAATAGTTATTCCTTCATCGGGTTTTACGGTAATGCCATTTAGTTTTAACATTTACGATTCACATGAAATCAGCCTTCTTTGCAAGCAAGCCTTCGAAGGCACGTACTCACGTGAACTCTCACCTGTATTGTGTTTAAAATAGTTCGCTTTTGTTCTCTGTTCTCTTATTGAAATACAGTAAAACCTAGAATTTCTATTCGATTAAAACCTCTTCGAGCATAATTTGTTTGAGCACAAAATTCCTCGGCACGAAGTAAATTTTAAACTCTATGTATTGAGAAATGTTACTTGTGGATACTAAGAAGATCTTAAAGCCAGGTTCTACTCATTTTGAACTTCTGGAAATCCACAAATATAAAAGAGAGCACCGTGAAACAATTATGACATAAACGTCCGTAGCTTTTTTTTTCTTTAACTTGTGGTGTTCACTAAATCACTATTTAGGGATTTGGATTTATAAATTAAACAACAAAATTATCAGTAAGTAGGCACAACTAGAGGATGACGTGTGGTCGGTCTCGGGTGTAAATCGAGAGTGCTCACGACGTCACACTTCAGTTGGTCTACATTTCATAGGTTCCGAGCTGAAGGGGCTTGACAGACAGACAGATAAGGATTCCGGTTTTCCTTTTGGGGTACAGAACGCTAAAAAACACATTTTCCCATGTTAATAAGTTTATGCCAAAGTTATACCTCAGGGCCAGAGTACTTTACTCGGTAGGTCATGTTTGTACCAATTTCGAAGCAAGCTTATGTTGGTTTGTGACGTCAGCCGTATCATCATCATTTCAGCAGAAAGACTTTCACTGTTGGACATAGGCCACCCCCAAGTGTTGCCATAAAGACCAGTCCTGTGGGTCTCGCATCCATCGCATTTTTTTACCACAACTCACACAACGCCATCTACTATCTAGTCCCAAACTAAATACATATTACAGGCGATCATGCTCATCACACAAACATTTGTCGTGGATGGGAATCAAAACCCACGACTTCCAGCCTGTCTAATTCTCGCGACCCTCAGCAGGACATCGGTCCACGCTGTGGGAGACGTTCCAACGCTGCGTCTTCCAGTATGAAATCACACGCGTTAGACGCGCGTGTCTTTAATTAGAGGCAAGACTTATCTAATGTCATAATCATTATTATGTCAATGTTACTCCCATTTCGACGCCGAACATTTACGACCAATAACCGAGGTTACATAAATAAAATGGCCTACAAAAGCCATCAAACGAATCCTTAAAGCTGAACCGGCTTGTAATTCGGTCAAGTGCGAGCCTCGTGCCAGCCTCGACATCTAATCGCGATTAGCTATACTGCTGCATAAAGAAAAACGGATGTATCTGCCATTTTAGACTATTTTTTATTTACATACTAGCTTCTGCTAACGATTTGGCCTGCATGAAAATAAGTTTCTTATTTATTTATTTAATCTTTATGTACAATAGTGGTACATATAGCGGACTTAATACAACAAGGCATTCTTGGTCTTCATTGTTTTTTCAAACAAACATTGGAACCCTGTTTCGTCCCTTTAGGAAGTTTTTTTATGGTAGGTAAAATCATCCAATGACAAATCCCGCCCTTGGGCGGGGCGGGAGATAGTGTAAGACTCTTACTGACTAAAAACTTACCCTGTTCCTTCATTGCCTTCGTTCCAGGGCCCCGGGGCTCACTTTCGCACAATCTTTGGCCCCAATAGGCCCTCCTGTTGGCCCCTACAGTTTTCTAACAACTCCTTGAAGCGCGCGGGAACAGTGCTCGCCGTCGACGACTTGGGCTCGGTCCGGACTGTCACCGAACGGACGGACAGCGAGCTACCCATTGCCCACCATCCGCAAGCCTGCGCCTACGTTAGCTCGAAATCAGGATCAGAATTGCTTGATGCGGTCGGCCTCCTCCTGTGCTAGCATTACTGCTTCGCAGAAGGAGACGACCGCCTGCCACTCCTCCTCGCTGCGGACCATGACCTGTACCAAGGCCCGGCGCGAGAGATCGCCGCCGCATCCCTTTAGTGCTCGCCTGCGTCATAAAAGGAAACCTTTGCAAAATCTCACGCTGTTAGTCCTAGTAGTTTTGCCTGGAAAACGCCGCGTTGGTGGGCCTCCGTCTAGGTAGACCAATGACTTGACGAGGGTCACGGGAATCCAATTTTTTAGGGTTGAAAATCATCTAATGACTTCTCCCGCTCTAGAGTTCAGCTAGAGGGCTTGTCAGAAAACCACGCCTTAGTTCCTATAGTTGGGACGTTCTGGGACCATGAGTATTCCTTTCATACTTTTCTCCATGGCCCTAGCAGGCGTCGGTCCTATAAGTTCATACTTTTCCCATTAGATAGCTTTAGCAGGCATCGGCCTACTAGGCCCCTAGTCCCTACTAAGGTTTGCTGACATATCTTTGAAGCGCACATGAAACTACGCGCCGTCGACGACTCGGTAGCGGAGACCTATAGGCATAGTCCAGCTTTGGACATCTTCCGGCTGTAATGATGATGATATCGATTATATATCTCCTTTTTGTATTTTGGTCAGTTACGTCCTGTTTCCTTATATCTACAGTATAATCTCGATCAGTTATCTATGGCGCCATCGCAATCATGAGCGGCGCCCCAGTGGTAATATGTTTTAGTATAATGAGAACTAATTGAGAAGTGGTTTGTTACTTATTGAGATATTGAATTGGCTATCGTTAACTAGTGTACTGTACCCGGATGATAATTTGACACAAAGAGGAGAAAATCCTGCGGGATTGTTCAAGAGAGTTACCGTAACCAATGGCGATAGCTAGTCCCACAGGGCTCCATATAAAAATTCCCACAAGGGCAACGAACGTATAAAAAAAAATGGTGCTTTTTTACAAATGCTAGGTTTATCCTACTATACTGTTAGGGATAAAATGTTGGGAAGTTTTGCCTTCATGGGGCCTTTGTTGCGGGGGGGCCCATATCATTGATACGGCAGATACGGCGGTAGCTACGCCCCTGAACGTAACCCTGGAACGCACAGAGAATCTGAAGAAACACACTCCCAACACTCCCTTTCGCTGTAGCAAAAAATAAAACAATTTCTCGGAGATTTTGTTTTTTATTTATATAAACAGTATTTGACTGCGATCCCACCTGATGGTAAGCAGTGATGCAATCGTTGATGGTGAGCCACACTCGTTTATTAAGAGCCTATTCATTCTAGTTTTGAAGATAAATTATAATCGGACGGGATGTTGATGAGTACCTTTTACCTACAAAATAAAATAGCGGACGGTGAGTAGTAAGCAGCTCGCCTTCCATTAAAGGTTATGTTTCAAAGAATCACCCAGGTGGGATCGCAGTCAAGCACTTTCTCCAACTAATATTTCTTCCACCCAAGCTTTAAACAATTCGGTCAAGTGCGAGCGGGACGTGTTGAAGCCTCGCTTCGTAATCTAGATCTGTATTATACAGGGCGCCGGCGTCCTCACTTGCCGGCTCAAGACGTAATCGCGATTAAAAAGAAAGATACAGGATATCTTTGTATCTTTACCTGCTGTATAAATTAAAGATACAGCCTTTGGAAGTAAGTGATGATTTGGTTTCATTTCCGCGGTTGTTGTGATTTTATATCGGTTTGATTTTGTGAATACTGTGTTGTCTTTTGAGAATGGTGATTTCACATAGCAATCCCATGCTAGACATTTTCCTCTTCCGACCATTCCATGTCCTCGGCCATTGTGGGCCAGTCCCTCCGGTAACTGTCCAGCCCATCTCTCCACCTTCGCTTGGCCGAGGACAAACATGTGTGGGAAAAGGAGAGGGAGGCCTTCGCCCAACAGTGGGACATAATGGGCTAAACTAACTAACTAACCATTCCATGTAACACAATCTGTCTTTGCTTTTACCAGACGGCGATAAAATTTATAAATATAGATATTTATAAAAAAAACGTTGCACCACACTAGAAATTACCACTGTACCGTAAATGCAGTTAACTTACAAATAAACTCACATACACTATATAGCGGATTTTTGGCGCTACAATATTTTTTCCTGACTTAGTTATGTAGGGTATTAAAAATAAAGGGTTTGAGTTGACAATTTCAAAAGCACTAATATATAGTAAGTAAAAATATATTAATGCTTCAGTTTCAAAAAGTCCGACCACTAAAAACAACTCAAAAGTTCGATGCAAGTCACTTTTTTTTGTCTTTGTGAAAAGCCTCCCTCAAATTCCGTCCCTTATATTTACTGTCTCAATACTTCTCACCTGCGTTTGATCACGTCAAGTGCTTTGTTTCCAACAATGAGAGCACGTCCAACGAAAGACACTTTCATTCAGCTCAAAAACAGTAAACATACCTACAATCACTTTTCCCTCAACTAACCCATTAATTGCACGTCGCGTCGTCGCTTGCGCAGCTAATCTCCGATCGACACCCAATCGTTTACAGTCAACATGTAACCTAAACTGCGGTTGTGTAAACGAAACGAATTAATTTAGTTTTAATCTCAGGAATAATCGACCGGCGCGTAGTTTGTCAACGACTTCTCGCTTGCACTTAAAGAAAATCGTTTCATTATACCGATTCTTAGATAACTGTGCGTAGTTGCATGCTGTTCAGTAGATCAGTTTAAGAAAAATAATAAGACTATAAAACAGATATACTCTCACGGCGCGTAGCCACGTAGCGTTCCAAGCACGCCTCAAAGCCGAAGCCTACTGGCGTCATGTGTTCGTTTCCAAAAGGGAAACCTGGGGTCCTGGAACTCAAGGCAAAGAAGGAACGTGGGTTTTAAAAGCCGCGTGGCCGCAACGCGGATGTAGCGCAACAACCGCGCTGCCGCATGCCGTCGCGTTTTTTTATTTATATGGAATAACAAAGCAGCGCAGCAGCGGTGGCAGGTACCTTGCGGCTAATTTGAAGGCGCCCTAAGTTAGCAAAAGTCTGACATGCCCTCCCGCTACACCTTATAATGGGAGAAGATATTATTATTTATAGTGCTTACTATTTTTACTCGAGGAGTACAATTTAAAAACCCTTTTATAATGTAAAAAGATGTAAACAAAAAAAAACCTCACTCGCTAACTCAGCTACACGCAGCAATTTACTGTGACAATTCACACTCGTCCTTTAAACTGCGTTTTATTGTTCTAC
Source organism: Leucania comma (assembly GCA_958295575.1). Classification (NCBI taxonomy): domain Eukaryota; kingdom Metazoa; phylum Arthropoda; class Insecta; order Lepidoptera; family Noctuidae; genus Leucania; species Leucania comma. The sequence continues at coordinate 4,270,022 of OY282484.1, forward strand.
ATGATTATCCACCTTCACAGACACAGAGTAAGTGGTCACTTCTCACAAAAAAGAACAAAGGCTTTGTATTGTAATGGGCGCAGGACAAGACTGTAACAGTTCAATAAAGTGTGATTTAAAGCAAGCGAAAACACTATGGTCATTTATTGAGCCTTCACAAAATGAACACGACTATAGAAGAACCTCCTTACACAGCTAGGGGTTGTCAACCGTATTATTAGAAACAAAGAAAGAAAAAAAAACATGTTTATTTGGAACACAGTATAGAAACTTAAGATAAATACACACGTCGTCACCACCGCTATTAGAAGTTTTGTGGCCGTAATTTTCAATATTAATAGACATTATTTAAAAAAACATATAAAATTACGTAATATTTGAAAGACTTTACAGAATTGTACCTCTGCTCCCATCAAACTGTGGCCGGATAAGTTTCACGAGTGATGTCCGATACTGCACCGCGGCCGGTTCCTTGCAGCCGCAGCCGTCACTGTCAGTGTCAGACTTTCTCTCCACAGGTGCCGGGGCCGATAGTCCTGCCGAATGAATGGGTAATTTGTAACCTAGGGTTGCTAGCTCTTAGACTATTTATTCAATCTTCTTCTTCGTGCTCTTATCCCATATGAGGTACTTGGGGTCGGCGTAACACGTCTTTTTCTTCCACTCTATCCTGTCACCCGTCACACTATCACTATCACTCTTTTTTTTCAAATCACTCCTCACACAATCCATCCATCTTTTCTTTGGCCTCCCTCTCCCTTTCCATCCATCTACATGTAAGCTCAGAACTCTTTTAGTAACATTCTGTGCGCCAACCACAAGAATAAATCTCGTACCATCACAAATGGTAACGATGGCGTAATGAATGCTTTAGACATTCTCTACTAGTCAACATTAAGTCTCGGAGAGATGCCAGGACCACGGAAAAGGCAACAAAAAGATACGGATTGGTTTAGACGGTAAGCATCAGCATAATGACCCTTATAATGTTCCCTTCCCACTGCTTGAATTCAGGCCTTCTCTCTAGGAGAGTGAATAGGCTGTAATCCACCACGCGGCCCCAGCCCAAGTCGTCGACGGCGCGTACTATTCCCGCGTACCTCAAGGAATTGTCAGAAAACTGTAGGGGCCCAGCAGGGTCGAAGCGTACTCTGGGGCCTTGGGTAAATGTTAAAGTGTACACCAGGGCCCTGGTACGAAAGCAATGAAGAAACGGGGTAGATCTTTTAGTCAATAATAGTGTGACACTATCTCCCGCTCCGTCCAAGGGCGGGAGTTGTCATTGGATGATTTTTACCCACAGAAAAAACAAAAGAAAAACATAACCCTCTTTCTGGCGCAGTCGGGTAAAAAACATGCGGGGCCAATGTGGATTGGTGGACATCACATGTCTTTGAATTTTTGGTTCTAGGACATGCCGGTTTCCTCACGATGTTTTCCTTCACCGTTTTATGAAATAAATTACACTAGTAATGTGACTGACTGTCTTTGAACTCGCGGCCTTCAACATGGGGATCGTTACCACTGGGCCACTGCTGCTGGGTTTAGACAGTAAAAAAAGATACGAATAAAGAAACAATATCGCTTTAGCTAAAACAACCTTCCCTGCATTAAACAAAATAGTAAATTTTCTTTCAAATCCAGTAATCAACAACTACAGTAGCTCGGAAGTGATTAGAATATTAAGCAAACTACCATTAGTGGGCGTTAGATAGTAGGAATTTTGATTGAGTTAGCTGCCCCGGTGGCTCTGACGGTTGTACGGCTGCGCGGGCGCATTCGACACCAACCACGATTTATCGATGATCGAGTGACGTAACGACTAATAGTTCGTCGATCGTCGATCGAAATCGATCGTGGTGTAATCTCGTTGTTTGTAATTTAATAAAAACGTGGGTAGGTTAAATATTTTTATGTGATGAAAGATTTAGTGGTTTACTTGTCATCATAAGCAATATAGATTGGATAAGTTATAGTTAGATGAAAGTGGAGGTGTTTTGTAACAATCAAAATTTATGGTTTTAATTCTAATGGTTTTTAAATCTGTATCATGCTTTATTTTAAAGGCGAAAGTTTGTATGTATGTGGTGTATATGTTTATTTTTTACTCCTTTAAACTCAAACAGCTGAACGAATTTGGATGAAATAGGGCTCACTATGACCTGGAATAGCACATGAAATAATTACTCCTTATTCAAGATGTATGTTCCCTCTACATAATTTTCTACTTTAATGCAAAAACAGAAACAAAAGCTTGTCCTTTTAGAAAATAAATTACAATAATTATGTTGGAAATTTATCAAGAAGTCTCTCTATCTTCTTCTTCTTGCCCTTATCTCATATTACTTGGGGTCGGCGCAACAGATTTTTTTTTCACTCTGTCCTGTCACCCGTTACTCTATAACTAACTCCCTTTTCTTTCACCTCACTCCTCACACAATCCTTGTGAAAGATGGTGTGTGTGATGTGTGAAGAGATGGATATCTCTTCTTTGGCCCTCTTCCGTTCCATCGATCTACGTGTAAACTCAGAACTCTTTTAGTAACATACGTTTCATCCCTCTTCTTCACATAACCATACCAAAACAAACGATTTCCTCTCAGCTTTTCAGTCACTGGCGCCATTTTCCAATTTCCTCTAATATTCTCATTTCTCAGTATATCCATTCTCGTCACACCACACATCCATCTCAAGATTCTCAGCTCCAGGCTCGGCCCCAGTACGATAGGCAACTAAGGAACGAGGTAGGTTTTTAGTCAGTTATAGTCTGACGGTGGTGGCCGAATGGTAATGAAATAGAGCAGTGGTGGCCGAGTGGTAATGGCCCCGACTTACGAGTTGTAGGTCGCGGGTTCAAACCCAGCCAGGCGCATTACTTTGTGTGATTTATTTCATCACCACTGCTCTCAAAACGGTGAAGGAAAACATCGTGAGGAAACCGGCATGTTCTAGAACCAAAAATTCGAAGACATGTGACATTCACCAAGGCGCACTGGGCCCGCGTGGTGAATTACGGCCCATTCCCTCTCTTAGAGAGGAGGCCTGTGTCCCAGCAGTGGGAACATTAAAAGGCTGATGATGATGATACTCTGACACTATCTCTCGCCCCGCCCAAGGGCGGGATTTGTCATTGGATGATTTTACCTACCAAAATAAAAAAATAATCGCCGCTACATGCAATCTTTTTTCATCCATCTTTTTCACAGCCCAACATTCTGATCCATACAGTAGTATGACAGGTCTTACCACGGACTTATTTTGTCAAAAAGCCTTTTTGTCTTTTGCGAAAACTCATGGCTATTTATTATTTGCTTTTTAAACCCATCACGAACACAGTACCAGTGTGGAGCCTCTTCGTAAAATATTTCTCCCCGACTTTCTTGCCTTCACCTGCACCCCTCATCAACCGGACTTGACAAATGTCAGACCGGTTCAGTTAAAAAAAAATAACGAAAAATATTTGAAAAGTTTTTAGTCATTAGTCACGAAAAAATCGGTTATAATCCTTGTCACACAAGTTGAACCATCAATTCATGACAGTCGACCTTGAACGCGCATCAACCAATTTTCGGGTCTCAATCTAAGTGCAACCATAGCAAATGGTTCAGCTTTTTTGACGCATACTAAACATAAGATCCGTTTTAAATATAATAACACCAATACCCAGGCTTATAATACAAATACCATAAAATTAATAAACTCTGACTAAACCCTAAAAGATGCGTAAAAGAAAATTATAATAAGCAAAGCGTGAAACTGTCCCTTGCTCCTTGTCTCGTAAGCGCACGCGCAGACGTCGCGACTTTGAGTGATTTAGAGCGAACACACAAACATTAATACCAGTCTAGTAATTAATATATACGGAGTCAAATGAAGAATGTGATCGTTTGTGTGTGAAACGAAATAAGTTATATTTGTAATTTGTCTTGGGGTGAAGTTTTTTGGTCGGGTTGTGAGGAAAAACGAATTTAAATACGGAAGTTGAAGAAATAATTGTAATGAATTCAGGTTCATAAATGTTTTTGTCAGATAAGGTAACGTTTTTCTCTGTAAGGATTTTTAACCGACTTCGAAAAAAAGAGGAGGTTATGCATCGGATTGTTTTCATTGAAAGGGTATTTCTCCGGTCCCTTGGTCATTAAGTCAGGATCTGACGATCGGAACCTGGAGAAATCGTGTGAACTCGTTTAATTTTACAAGTACACTTCCACTTTATTATTTGTTTAACTACAACAAGAAAAATAAAAACAAATATACCTAAAGACAATAACTTCTAGCTAAAATAGGTAACATCGCGGTCATGTCTGCCTGATCACTTAAAAAAATTTCGCTTGAATCCTGTTGTGTGGCGCCAAACCAAACCCCTTTGAAGTTTTTGTTTCGAGTGCAAGCAAAAATGAACTTAGCGGTGGTCAGGACGGAAGTGTCTTTGATAGTACACTTATATTACTTATATTCGTTACATAGAACTAAAAACTTTTTAGAACAAAAAGTATAACCGATTGTGCAGACATCCGAAAGTAATGTTGCAAGTTTTAGTGGTTTTTGTATAGAAGTCGATTATTTATTTATTATATACTTTATTGTACACCTCATAATGAACACAGGATAAACATTACAAAACTAAGTTTACAATGGGCGGTCTTATCGCACAGGGCAATCTCTTACAGACAACCTTAGGATGGACTGAAACAAGAGGAGATTGATTTGGGGCGATCAGTGTACAAAAATCATAAATAATATTAAATACATATAATAATAAAAATACATATATACAATATCAATTAATATACTAATTAATATCAAATATAAAATTGAGAAAGGAGAATAAAGAAATTTTATAGTGAGAGGTAATGTTCCTTCACCATAGCTTTAAAGAAGGCCGATAGCGTTTGAGCACGCCTTACTTCTCTTCTCTTTTCTTCTTCTTATTGTATCTTTTAAAAAAAAAGGAACACTCGTATCTACGAAATCATGTAATGACGAACGTAACATTGAAAGAAAGAAAAACGTTTATTCGTACCTCACACATACAGTAGAAATAAAATTAAATAGATAAAGGAAAATAACATTAAAATCTGTGCTAGGCCAAAAAGGCGCCTAACTCAGCATAATTAAAAAGATAAATAAGGCAGCGCTGGTATTCTGTTAGGGCCTGTATTGTTAAGACGGTCACACTCAGTTAGGAAAAACTTACAGTTTTGGAAACACTTGTCCCCATATGTCGTCCAAGTTCTAATGTTAAATCTAGTGTACGCGATGAGCTGAGTATAAATAACGCAACATTATGGAGACAAACTTGTCAACACATATCCAACATACGAGAGACGTAGCGTAATAAATAGTGCCGTGCTTGCATGGTCGAATGATATTTTGGTTTGTTTAATAGATATAATATATATAATCTACCGAAAAATAATACGTTAAATTGTATGCAGTATGTTACAGTTCACAATCTTTCAACTGTTAACAATCTCGCGAGATAGATTATAATATTTATAATATTCAAGTAACTTCATTCTCTCTGCTCATACGGTTGCCCTTCGCGAGGGTCGCGATAATTCTTTCGATGAATCCCGCAACTGATGTCTAACGCGATGCGATTTATGCGAATTCAACGCGATGCGGCGGCATTGTCCTACGTGCGTGCGGTTACGCCGCTTCAGCTGCAAAATATTTAAAACAAGCCACTGCACTAGTTTTTTTTTTTCACTAAAAAACTTCCCCGTTCCTTCGTTGCCTATCGTGCCGGGGCCGGGCCTTCCTTTCGGAAGCTGACCCCTGACCCAAGCAGGCTTCGACCCTGTCCGCCTGCAGCTAGCAGGCTGGGCCTCTATGGTTTGCTGACAGCTCCTTGAAGCGCTAATATTTTTCGAGAGAGAGTAAATAGTATTTGGCTTTACTTTGCTATTAACTAAGCTGTTAGCTTATTAGTCGCAGCAGATCATAATCGTAAGAAATGGGAATTGAGATACAAGTTGCTATTACGACAGCTTTGATCCCTTTCAACTAAATATCCTGTATCGGAGTACTTTGATTCTCATTATGATTATGTCATTTTGATAACACAGAACATTTCGAGACTCGATATCTAGAAGTCTGGCAAACGATGTTGTTCATCTAAGTACTTGATATCATTCCTAAGTAGCTCTTTACGAAATCTATGCTAATTGCGTAATTGCATGAGGTTCATTACATAATGTTCGTGATGATGTAATTTTAAAGTAAAATAGTTATTGAGTTAAGTTTGTCATCAGCATTGATAGGGCAGAGTATTCGTTAAGTGCATTCGAGAAAATACGCTAATTACGTAAGCTACGGCCGGAGGACTCAAAAAAAACCGATTTATTTTACAAACTAATTTAATTCAAATAAAAGTTACAATTATAATTATGATAAAACAATTAAATTGACTCGATCGAGGTTGGATCCGAAGTGCGCGGCCGTGGTCACGTAGACGGTGTCATCGGGCCTCATGGTCTGTGTCAGCAGTTTCCCCCGCTCGGTGGCAACAGCGGCGATGACGTCGATGCGCACGCGCTGCCTCGTGCCTAGGCGTCAGCGCTTTCCTTTATAGTGAGGCGCGTAACACCTCCCCCCTCAGATCGACGACTATTTCAGATTTTGAGATGAAATATCGTCGAGAGCTTAGATTGATCTTGGGAGGCCGGTTGGCTTTTTCGGGCTTCAGATGCTTCAGGCTCGGCGTAAGTGGCTTCATCTGGGATTTCCATCTGTCTACTTCGGCGAATATAAATCCGATATGATAGTATTACTCCCAGTATTAGCATGGCAAGTAATGTACCATAAAACGGGATTGTCGTATGGTAAATTGTTGTGGGGGCTTCTATGTGGATTGGCTTCTGTGAATCTATTCTGTCTTGAATACTGTGTAGCTTCTTCAAGTCAATAGCATTAATTTTGAGAGGTGGCGTGGTTAATTCCTCGATTTCCACTGGCACGTCGCTTATTTTTATGGGCTGTCCTTGGATGTGGTCGTTGATGTTAGCGATGGTAAATTCTTCTGTTCGCAGCTTGCAGCTGTGTGGGATGCTGGCCAAGAAACTCCCGGCTAAGGTCATAGATTCTTCTCGTTCGCAGATTAGTTGCACCTGTGTTGCTTTCGGGAAAACGACAGCGTAGCGGCGATCATCTAACTTTTCCATGGCGGGCTTCGTTAGGCTGATGGTAATTGTGCTGCATGGTTTTTCTGGTGTTCGCCCTCCTATGATGTCGCAAATGCAGTCTGGCTGGGTTTTCATTTGATGGTTGAATTTTTCTTCGCACAGGTACTCTGAAGCTACCTTCGGGCATTCTGCCTCTATGTACACATGAATGTTTCCAGTGATTGCTAGGAATGGGAAGGACGGGATAATAGCTTGCCTATTTTTATTTGGTACAATGACTAATTTATACAGAAGGAATTTCTGTGGAGACGTTATGGGAAATTTAAATACAAAGACTATTTGGTTACCACTATAATACGCCAAGGGTTTCATTATATCATAATATTCCCTGATTTCTAAATCTAATAGTTGATTTTTGTCATAAATCGTGCCTAATTTACGTATCATATAGCCTAATGTTTCTGTACCTAACATAGAATGATGAGTTCGCGGTTGACCGGAAAGTGCTATCACATTCTCTAACCTACTTAATTCGCTTAATAAACTATCTACGTTATTACTAATTATTTGCAATATTTGCGAAAACTTTGCAAATTTTATTAAGTTATATTGTTTATACTTATCGGCGTCAAGTAAAATGTGCAGACTTTCATTTAATTGTGCTTGATTTTCTACTAGTTTCGTAATGATTTTTGTATGCTCGTTCATCAAATCTTTGCTTAGGCTTATATGATGATTTTGCTCAATGACTATTTGCTGCTGGTTATCATTTAGGGCCTTAAGGGCGTTGTCATAACGAAGGGCATCTGAGTGATCTAGATTACCTGTAATGCTCTTAATTACGGTTCCGAAACCATCTACTAAACCTCTCCTGAAACGATTGGGCTTTAGGCTTTGTAGATGAGATGAGGCTTTATTTAATTTTGTATGCAAATTATCTAGTTGTAGCTCATATAGCGTGCTAGTGTAGTTATCTAATCTGTCTAAGGCTTTATTCAGCTGAGTTCGTATTTTGTTAATATTGTCGTCGATCTGTGTCAGTTCTATGTTCTGGAGGAATGTGTGATAATGAGTGATGAGTTGCATGGGTCCTAATTTGAAGGGCAACAGTCCAGGTCCACTGTCGAGTCGTTCTAGATTAATCTCCTGCGCCCATGTTAGGCTGAACGTCAGCATCAAGGGTATCCTGTAACAATTTCTTGGTTTTAGGGACACGCTTTAGTCTGGATTTAGCTATCGGTCCCTTTTTCTTGGAAGTGTAGATGTGGATGGGTAAGTTAGCTAGGACTGTGTCCTGGGTGTATCTGGGTGCGAGTTTAGATCTACTGGCAGAGGGATTACTGATGAATATTTGCTGGTCGGGCTCATAGTCGACTTCGTCTTCGCGATTTTTATTACGACTCTCTATGAGCGCTGTCCGATTAGCGAGAGATGTCTCATTGATAAGTTCATATACTTTTTGCATCCGTTCTCTATGGGTTTCGGTATATTGTTGTAGTAAATGTCCAGTCAGGTCTATGTCTATCGGGTCTCGCGGGTCAGTGTGCCCTAATATAAGGTCATAAGGTTTACAACGAGTAAAGGAATGAATCGAACTATTATACGCTATGATAGCATATGGCATCAGATGTATGACTGGCTCATCTTTGTGTTTTAGTTTCAAAATACGAAGATGTTCCAGGATAGTGGAATGAAAGCGTTCAATATTTCCGTTAGCGTTTGGTGAGTATGCTAGTGTTTGGTGATGAATTATCTTGTGCACCTTGCAGAACTCGGAGAACAACTGATTTGTGAACTCGGTCCCCTGATCTGTAATAATGGTTAGTGGCAAGCCATGGTGCGTGCTGAAAGTTAATAAAGCTTGTATTATACTTACTGCAGTCCCATCTCGTAGGAGGTAAGCTTGACCATACTTTGAAAAGGCGTCTATAAATGTTACATATTTTTCGTTCTGTGCTGAAAAACTATCCATATGTATTATTTCGAAGGGTTTGGTTGCAGGAGGAGCTATGTTGAACTTTTGCTTTACAGGGTTTCTATCGTACTTTGCTTGCCCACATATTGTGCAATCGTTGATGAATTTGGTTATATGTTCTCGCATCTTAGGCCAATAGTATCTAATAGATAATGCTAGAAAGCACTCGTTGATGCCACGGTGGTTGGTCTTGCCTTCGTGGTAGTGACGAATTATTTCCTGCTGCCTTAGGTATTCTTTTACGTTTTCTAATTCCTTTTTGGCCAATACTAGTTTCATGGATGAGCTTTTAAAATGTTTTTGTAAGAGAGGGATTATTTTGTACATTTCAAGGGGTGGATTTATTAGCAGAGCAGTTTTGATCTTAGGATTAACGTATTCCTTAATTGCGTTAACCAGATCCTCTTCTAGATTCGATTCTGATAACTGAACGGATGTTCGAGTGTGGGTGTCAAATGGCTTAGTCGCAGTGGTCCGTTTTTTAAAGTCACCTACGACGGTCAAGCATAACTGTCGGTGAAATTTATTTAGTGGTTCGTCAGTAATAGGTATGTCGAGTATGGGGTTTTCACTGGATGTGTGTGCTGTCAGAGTATTGGAGTTGTCCAGGGTTGGTGGTCTGTCGGTCGCGTTTGCGATCATTGAACTGGTCTCCTCGTTATGGATTTCGATGCGGGAGAGAGCATCGGCATTGGTGTTGTGCTTACCCTTTTTATAGATGACGGTAAAATCATATTCACTTAACTTTAATCGCCATCTGGTTAATCGCGAATTTGGTTCTTTGAGACTCATGACCCACTGCAATGGCTTATGGTCTGTTACTATTTTGAACTTGCGTCCGAAAAGGTAGGGTCGGAAATATTTTGTTGCCCAGACAATGGCCAATAGCTCCTTCTCTATCGTGCTATAATTTACCTCACTTTCATTAAGTGTCCGTGAAGCGTATGCTACGGGTTTGTCCGAACCAATCGTGCCCTGTGATAGTACTGCACCGATTGCAAAGTTAGATGCATCTGTCGCTAGAATAAACTCCTTGTCGAAGTCGGGATATTTAAGAATGGGGTCGTTTGTCAGGAGGGTCTTACATTTTTCAAAACAGTTAATGTAGTCTGAGTCTAAAGTTATCCTTTTTCCTTTCTTTAGGCATTGTGTCAAGGGTTTAGTAATTCGGGAGAAATCTGGAATGAATTTTCGGTAGTAACCGAGAAGTCCGAGAAATTGTTTGATTTCTTTGGATGTTTTGGGTATAGGGTAGTTCTGGATAGCTGTGATTTTTTCGGGGTTAGGCTTTATTCCATCGGTGCTGATGACATGGCCTAGGTATGCGGTTTCGAGTTTTAAGAACTCTGATTTGTCAAGTTGAATTTTGAAGTTGGATTCTCGTAACCTTTGGAACACTTTCTCTAGATTATTCATGTGTTCCTGGAGGGAGGTACTGAATACAATTATGTCATCAAGGTACACGAGACATATGATATTTTGGAGCCCTTTGAGAACATTATCCATCACTCGTTGGAATGTGGAAGGGGAATTTTTAAGTCCCATGGGCATTCTCAGGAATTCAAAGTGCCCATGTTCAACGTTAAAGGCGGTCTTGGGAATGTCGCTGGGATTCATCTCTACTTGGTAGAAGCCTGATGCTAAATCGAGGGTGGTGAAGTATTGACACTTGCCTAATTTGTCTAGAACGTCAGTGATGTTCGGGATTGGGTACTTGTCATTTATCGTCTTTTCGTTAAGTTTCCGGAAGTCAACGACAAGGCGCCATTTCTGTTTCCCGGAGGCGTCAGTCTTCTTTGGAACGATCCAAATTGGTGAGCTCCATGCAGACTCAGATGGCCTAATGATTCCCTGATCTAACATTTTCTCTATCTGATCACTGACCTCCTGGCGGTGAATGAATGGGTATCTATAACTTTTCGTGTAAATTGGGATTTCGTCCGTGGTTCTAATGTTGTGCTTTACTTTGTTGGTGAAAGTTAAGGCTTCACCTTCAATATAAAAAACGTCAGCGTACTTTGAACATAATGCCAAGAGGTTTGCTTTTTCCTCTTCATTTAGGTGGTCGGTACGTAATCGGGATGTAACGTCTTTAGCGCGTGGTGACAGTTGTTCAGTGCTACTGCACTCAACATTGAATATCGTTGCTTGAGTAGCGTGGTCTAATGTAAAGATTATATCATTATTAGTTGGGTTTGTCACTTCAACCATGCCGCGGCTGTTAGTAACGGTAGTCAGACATTCGGATATGATGCAATTGCAAATGACCTGCTCTTCCACAAGAACCTCACCATCGGGTGTGTTAACAGGTAATCGAATTAATTTAGAACTTTTTGATGGTATGATCTCTTCGTAAAGGTTCAAATTTCGTGAATTGTAAATTTGAATAGGATTAATCGCAAATTTGGTTATTAGTGTGAGATCCTTCAAATCTAATTTAGCCTCCCACTTGGTAAGCAAGTCCATTCCTATCAGACCATCAAAACGATCGTGGAATTTATAGATGAATAATTTTATCGATTCCATATCACCGAATTCAGGAAAGCATTGTAAGTTTATGGAGTAATCGTTCCTACTTGTAGCATGAACGTTGGTAACCTCGAATGGATCATAGTTAAGAGGTATGTGTGGGAAATAGTTTTGAACTGCTTCTGGGCTGATGAAAAGAAAAAGAAAGAAAGAAAGAAAATCCATTTATTTGTACGGAATGACGCAACTAAAAACTAGACAAAACATAAAAATATAGATGAAAAATATGCGCCACATCCGTGCAAAACGGCCGAACGCTCAGCATAAAGCTGCGCCCTCATGCACAATGTGATGAGCACACAGCGCTGGTTTTCAGCGTTGGCCAGTGCTGACAAAAAGACGCCGGAACGGTGCCATGTGCAAAAAAGTTAAAAATAAAAAATAAATATAAATGAATTTTACATAAATAAAATAAAAATAAGGAGAATGTGTATGAATTGGCAACACCACGGCGCGCCCGTGACATTATGTGCATCATGAGATGCACATAATGTCACGGTCACGGTTATAAAATCTAAGGAGCAGCTTGATTACATGTGGCAATTTGCTCAGACACTAATAGAAATAGCACAAAGGCCAAATAGCCATGCCACAAACATTATAAAAAAAAAAAAAAAAAAAATACTCTGTGGGTTAATGCCCAATTGGACGCCATAACGCGACCGTGACGTTGTTTTCGAAAAAGGATATGACCTAATGTGACAATTTGTATGTGTTATGATGGTTTTGGAAATTCAAATAATTCTTGAGTGCGATAGATGTTTTATGCGATAGTGTTTTAGGTATTTGTGACAAAATGTGAATTAGACGGACCGAGGAGAAGCAAGCACGGGACAGGGTAAGATTTTAATGTTCACTCAGTGTGGAAAAATTCCAGGAACAAGCGAGACGAATTAAATAAATAGTAGGATTGGATTATGTTTATATGTAATTAGAACACGCATTGCTAAATTAACAAATGAGAATATAAAATAAAAAAGTAATTATAAGTTATATGGATTATTGTTAGGAAAAAGAACCATGAATATTTGTTTTGCTTGTAGGTCCCAAGCATGATGTCCAGAATTGTCGAAGCAAATGTACTTCGACAGCAGCCAAACATTACAGGGACAAGATACCGAATGCCAAATCACAGTGCTGCTGAGAATACAAGCCAATTTCTGCGGGCCATGACCCACAAGGTGACAAAATGTTTATCATTGTGATAGTTGCGTTAGTAAGAGTAATTTTTTATGGTTATATTTAAATGACTGTAATGTTTTTAGGCCTCGCAGTGGTGGAGGCAGACTATTCCAGCACGCTGTCGATGAATACCTGAAGGAACCCCTGAAGGCTGCAGTTTTGTGTCGCGGCGTCAACAGTGGACCGACTACAGAGCGAAGACCATACTTGTAGTGTGTTTGGCGCCAAGTAAGTTTGTTATATAAGTAGCGTGGTTTTTGGGTTGTTATTACACCAAACAGCAAACTCGCCAAATGCAGCTTACGCCTGGCAGCCATTTTCAGGATTTTGAGTTTATTAATGTATGGGGTAATATGACTTCTACGCGGGACATAGACACAGAAGCGAACACATGCATTCTGGATACGCTGTATAAGTCTGTCCGTTCTAGCCAGCAAGCAAGGCCCATACACAGTGTCACAGTAGTTCAACTTTGAGAGAATTAGGCTGTCAACAAGTTGTTTACGGAGTGGGACACTTAGGTATTTACGAATTCCATAAACAACTTTTAGCCTGTAGAAACAGTGTCTCAGCGCACTTTTTATATGGGCCTCGAATCGCAGCTCAGGATCCAAAATTAACCCAAGGTTACATGCCTGCCCTACTCGCTCAATCTCCTCTCCCTTGATCACAACCTTAGGCCGGGCCAACAATATTGCAGCAACCTGCTTTTTTGTCCCAAGTATCATATATTTGGATTTGAGTGGATTTAGAACCAGAGAATTCTCCTCCGACCAAGCCACTACTCGAGCCAGGTCATCATTCAGCTTCTGCACAGCCAATGATGTATCATCCCCTTTGCACGTTATGTACAACTGGATATCATCAGCGTACATGTGATATGAACAGTTTGAGAAGCAGCCCGTGACGTCAGCACTATAGAGGATGTAGAGAAGAGGACCCAGAATTGATCCCTGTGGGACTCCCCTAGTCACAAGAAGGGGGGGGGATGATACAGTTGATCCATCTTCCCTGTGGATTTGCACAAACTGAGACCTATCAGTTAGGTAGCTATTAAACCATTCTACAGCGTCCTCGTCAAAGCCATAGTACGCTAATTTGGACAGCAGCAGATTGGTATTGATAGCATCAAATGCGCGTGAAAAATCCAACAGGACCAGGATTGAACCCTCCCCCCGATCTCGCGCCTCCAGGATATTACCCACAACATCAGCCAGAGCCGTAGCAGTGCCTCTGCCCTTCCGAAAACCTGACTGTAGGTCTGGAAGAATGTTGTTCGACTCCAGGTACTCAATTACCTGGGAGTACACAACACGCTCCAGGATTTTCGATAGGCAGGGCAGAATGCTAATTGGCCTTAGATCCTTCAAGCTGGCTGGGTCATTGGTCTTAGGGATAGGACGCACCATTGCACGTCGCCATAGTTTAGGGAAGGTGCGCGTCTCAATAGACCTGTTGATGATATCAGTAATTGGTTTCAAAGTAGTTGGCAACGTGAGCAATAACATTTCCAAACTAATACCATCAACACCCTGAGCATTGGACCCCAGACTTCTGATTATATTCAGAACCGTCTCCTGATTTGTTGTAGTGAGGGAGAACTCAGCTGGACTATGTCTGTGAGAATTGAAGTGGGCGATTTTCGAGACATTATCACGGCAGTTTCCAGGGACATCCAAGAATGCCGCATTAATGTTTTCAGGATTATCAAAAGCACTAGGAAGTACCCTTTGCCTATGATCTGGGAGCACATCAGATTTCAGATTACGCCACAGCCGTTTGGGGTCACTCCTTTGCTCATTAATATTTTTTTCAAAGTAAGCTGTCTTCTCCCTCGCCAAAGCGGCGGCGGCTAAGTGCTTAAGCTCCAGATAGTACTTCTTGTGCGATGGCTCCCTAGTCTTATGATATCTAACCCTAGCTTCATCACGCAGTTTGAACATGAGTCGTATGTTGTCAGTTAACCAAGGTGTAGGCGGCTTTCTGAAGGTCCTACTCTTAAGAGGAGCGTGAAGATCGAATAACTGAATCATATAAGAGTTAAAGGTATGCACCATAGTGTCAACATCACCTAAATCTCCTATAGTCGACCAAGGAATCCTATTCAGATCTGTGCTAAAAAGATCCTGTAATATGTCAGAAAAGGAGCGATATTCGACTAATCTAGGCCTGACCTTAGGCTTCCTGAAAATAGTTTCACAAGTTATGAACGAGTGATTGTTAAGCTCACTGATGTGATTCACCACAACATTACGCGTTGTGGCATCAGTACATATGATGTCTATGAGCGAGCTGCTATCACCTACAAAATGTGTTGCTGTTTGAACTACCTGAACAAGGTTCAAGTAGTCCAAGAAGGCAGCAAGCTGTTTAGTTTTGGAGCTATTTGCGTCAAGTAAATTGACATTCAAGTCACCCAGCAACACCAGACTGTCATAGGGGGCCAAAGCACTAATACTGGCAGTTATGGCATCGAGGAAATCTTCCAGGTCCTGCCAAGGCGGACGATATGCGGTGCCAATGAGAAGCTTCTTCTTGTTTATGGTTAAACCTAACCAAAGCTGCTCCACATTAGGGTGCACAGGGTGAGCCCTAACCCGTGCTTTTATACCATTTTTTATGTAGAAAGCTACCCCCCCACCACGCCCTCCTCGCACAGACACAGGACGCGGTATGTGCCTTAGCTTGTACCCAGGTACACTAGGAGCTCGATCTTCTTCCCCAACGCGCAACCAAGTCTCATTTATAGCCATGATGTCTACAGAATGATTGCTCATGGCTATCAGAAACTCATCCTGCTTTGTCCCTAGAGAGCCCGCATTCAGTAGCCCAAACTTTAAACACTTACTAGGAGCCATAGGTATATATTGTTGTTGGTATTAGGTATGAGATGCAAGTGTAAATGAAATTTGTGAAAATAATGTTTGGCACTGTGTACATCTGTAGAATAAAACAATGTGATGTATAGATATTGTTTACATAGACGATTTTTGTTGTAAATAGGATAAGATTAAAATTAGACCAATTAAGAATAATGTAAGATGTAACGTGTGAATAGTAGGGTAGTATTAGATCATATAGTATGTGTAAATAAAGTATAAATAAGCAATAATATAGATTAGGTGTAAATATAATTTGTACATATAATGTAAGTATTTTAAGTATAAAATCATTGTAATATATATAATGTAAGTACTTTAAGAATAAATTTATAGACATATATACATAAATAATTTTCAAATCTTTCAGCACACACAAACCACGTCTGAGCACACTGTTAAATAGAATGTGATGCATATTTCCCCAAGCAAAACTATATAATATACTATAACAGTAACTAAGAAGTGTCATCTGCATTTTCAGATCCGAAGATAGAGGATATATCCTCCTCAGTGCGAATTCTCCGTGTCCTGTCTGCTGGCGTCTTCCTGGCGAGGATGCGGCCCTGTTTGGTCCATACAAACCTCCAATTAAGGAGATTGGCTGTGTCCCTTGCCTTACGAAACAACTGACGGTTAGTCTTTGTCAGCCGTTCGTTAACATAGAACCGCTGTGCAGGACCGGGCAGGTCCAGGTCGGCGATGGTTGCTCCCCGTCGCACTCGCGCGCTCGACAGCAGTTGGTCGCGCAGATCACGCCGCGCGAGGCGCACGACAATTACCCGCGGACGAGACTCTGTTGCCCCTGTCGAATCCGTCACGTTGAGCCGCCTTCCACCCACACGCTCCGCGCTGACGATGTCACGATCCTCAAGGCTGACCCCCAGCTTGCGGCCTATAGCCATAACTAAGTGAGCTGGATTTTCAGCCTTGCTCTCCGGCACGTTTGACACCTCTATGTCGTTTAAGAGGAGGTCCTGCTCTCTGTCATTCAACTCGCGCCTAAGCTCCTCGACGACCTTGTCCACACTCACGCTGTTCTTCGCTACTGATGTGGCCTGTTTCTCCAGAGCGTCCACCCTGGACTCCAGACCGTCTATGCGAGTGTTGCAAGAAATGAGTGTGGACTTCAGCTCAGCCATCTCAACCTCCATCTCCTTTCTAAATCCCCGGATCTCCGCACGCACCGCCCTTAGCTCTTCCACGATCATCTGTAAGCCCGAACTAGTGACCGGCGACAGATCCTTAGCATTAATGTCAGCCAAATCATTGGGCGTGCTAGTATCCTCCTGCACTGGATCTCCTATATCCTCCCTTAAGGGACTGTGTGTGGAGCCTCTGACTGGGGTTTCGGATCTGTTATCCCTGGCAATATTCTTCTTGCACTCCGGGCAACGCCAGTTTAATGCTATATTTGCCTTTGTGGGAACGCCGACACACACGCGATGGTACATCCCCAGGCATTTACTGCATTTAGCGCCCTCTTGTGCAGAAATAAAGCGACCGCAACCTCCACATTTAGCACCCGGCATTATGTCTCAAGTTCCACTAGTGATATTAAATGAAACCGCTAGATGGCTCTGTCGGGCGATATCTTCTAGGGATCGAACAGTAATTTACTGTGGACAAGACAGATGGCACTGCTGTCGAATAATTAACCAAAATATTATGCGATAGTGGCGGGTAAACTACTAATTTGGTAGATCACTACTAATTGCTCAATCACAATTCTAAAAATGTTTTTGTGTTTAGTAGCCCGATGGCACACTATTTAAGATATATGTCACAGGTATGCAATGACACTTAAACACTATACTGTAAATAAAGTAGTTTTAAGCACTTTAATGTGGTTTTTTTATTATTCCGCGAATAAAATTTGGGCAGAGACACACCGATACCGACGTCAAACGTCAAAACTGGATGAATGACTGGTTCGCACCAGTATCTATAAGAAAGTTTAGTGGAGGGTTATGGATTCGAATGTACGGTAATTGTCTTTGGGTTTGTAAATTTAATTCTATCCTGATTTGTCGGACTTCGGAATCTTCTGAAAATCCTGGCTAGTCGAGGGTTGCTGTTGGTCGATGGTACCCAGTTTGTCTATGTCATTGGTCCCGTCAGTTGGTTGCGGTCCAACATAATCATATGAACAGTTGTCATAGCAAGTGTAGTCGACGTAGTTGTAGGGGTCTAAGTAATAGTAATAGTCGTATTGGTCGGGGTAGTAAAGGTCTTCCACATAATTCGAGCACTCGTTCACGTTAACGTCGCGGCTCTTGAGATAGTTGGAAGGTGGTGGGTTGCCCCGTTGGGCCCAGTTCCAGCTGCTGGTAGCAGGCAGGGGCCTGGGTACAAAGTGGCTAACGCCGCTCATTGGTCTAGGAGCATTGTTTGGTGGATTAGGATTCCTCGGAGGCATCCTGAATTCAGCACCTTGGTTGTTGTTGGGTGATGCGCCGAATATCTGTTGTGTGCGAGTCGGGCCACGTGGTTGCATATTGTATGGATTAAATGGCATTCTAAATTGGTTCTGGGGTAAAGGCCGTGAAATAAATTGCGGGCCTTGTGGTCTGAACGGACCAGGCATATTAAAAGAGTTGGCTTTTACTAAGGCATGCATATTGTTTGGGGGGACGGGCAATTTAAAATTGAATTCACTCTGTTGATTAGGTGGCATTCGGTTTGAAGGTTTTTTATCTGATAAACTATCATTTCTACTCTGCAAGTACATAGTGTTACTCTCCTCATGCACAAACTCCAGCGCCTTCTCAATAGTTTCTGGTCTCATGCATCTAATACGCGCGCCTAGTGGATCTTTTAGTCCGCGGACATAGGCCTGCAACGTCAGTTTACGGTATAAATCGCGTTTAGCTGCAATGGTTGATTCTAATGTATCATGCAATGAGACATAAGTCATGATGGTGCTGAAAAGATTCTGGCAACGCTCATAAAATTCCTGTGGCGTGCTGGAACCTTGCGTAAGTAAAGCCAAGTCGTTGTAGAGAGCGGTTTCATCTCGTTGGTCGGCAAAGTTATTAATAAGAGCGCTACGTATGCCTACCCAGTCGTTAGGTACACCGTTGGAGTTTATCAAACGGGCTGCAGGCCCCGTAACTTTATTCAATATGCCGTTTATAAGCGCCAATCGATTTATCTCTGGTTGCCCATCCTGCATATACGAATTGACTATCTGGTCACACAATTTGATAAACCTAGTGAGCACGTGCGGGTTCCCGTCAAAGTCGGGGACCAGGCGGAGGGCCTTGAATATGTTATCTAAGTCGGCCATCTCGGGTTCGATCTCAGGGATTATAATATTACGTCTAGAATCTATACTTCTATCTCTACTACTAACTATCCTAGAGGAATTCGATCTGTGTGGGCGAAAAATGTTGGAAAGAAAAATGGAGAACTAAACACAAGAAGGAAGTAAGCAACCACTAAAAAATTCAGCGTACTTACATTAACATATCTGGTTTTCGTTGAGCTGATCGATGTCTGGATCTCCGGCGTAGTCTCGTTCTTCAGGATAACCCGGCACGACGTTGAAAGTCTATCGTAGCGAACGCGAGGCGACAAGGCGGCTATCGCAAGAACGACCCGGGTATATCCTACCGACTGCGCCAATTACGTAAGCTACGGCCGGAGGACTCAAAAAAAACCGATTTATTTTACAAACTAATTTAATTCAAATAAAAGTTACAATTATAATTATGATAAAATAATTAAATTGACTCGATCGAGGTTGGATCCGAAGTGCGCGGCCGTGGTCACGTAGACGGTGTCATCGGGCCTCATGGTCTGTGTCAGCAGTTTCCCCCGCTCGGTGGCAACAGCGGCGATGACGTCGATGCGCACGCGCTGCCTCGTGCCTAGGCGTCAGCGCTTTCCTTTATAGTGAGGCGCGTAACACGCTTTACATCCGTATTTATAAACAAGTACAGTACTTTCGACGGTTCTTGGCACGCCTGAAGTTAGGCTCTGCGTTTCCTCATAACCCATTACTTAAGCAATGAAGTGGCGATCACAAACCGGAACTTCCTCCATTAAAAGAGAATAGTTGCAATTGGTTGTTCCAGGAGTTCCCAAACTGTGCTTCTCGACGCCCCGGGGTGTCACGTCGCGGTTCTGTTCTAGAGGCCTTATAAAACTTTACGCTTATGTCGCTGGCACTTTCAATTGTCGAGAAGGAACAGCTGTTTGAATGCTCTAGTGATATGAGCCTTCAACTACGGTTCTAGTATATGACAAAGTGATTCAATTTTGTATTTTTAATAATATAGCTTCCGTCAGCGGCTTGCCCCGCGTGAAGCCGCGTCTTTCCATACAAACCTTGTATTCCTGTTTGTCCCCTTAAAGGGTGAATTTTAAAAATTCTCTATTATTGCTCGCCTACGTGTTAGGTTTTGTTCTTGATAATAAATAGTGCCTTATGTTTTTAAAGATAATTGTTAAAATGAGTTAAAATTTTAAGGATTCTTGTTTTATATAAACAATAATGTTTTAAGTAATACCTAAGCTATATTATATAAGTTATTTATTTCTGCTGTTTGGAAATGTTAACCCTTGATCTAATATTGATCGTTAGAATGAATGGGGTAATAAGTGACTTAACGATTGGACCACGACTCTGGGATCACCTGATATCGTGGGCCAATGAGAGAGCGGAACGCACGGGGGTTTTTGGCTAAGAACTTGAGCGCGCAAGGGCATTCGTTCCCGGAGGGACGATTGGGAGAGTCGATAGGAATAGTAGCTTTGAGTACTGTAATAATTAAGTATCACATAGTTGTTTGTTCTTAATGTAATTAATAAAAGTAAGTGAACAGTTTGAGTTTGTCTTTATACAGTCCTCCCAATTGAAATAGTCTTCCCTTAAGAATTGTGACCGCTAAGGCAACGAGTTTTATACTTCAGAAGTGACAAGTGCACCCAAAACGTAAGTATGCGCCCAAATTTTATATTTTCTTTGTTTGATGTGATTATAATTACGGGTTTTGCCTTTAAATTAACCTGAGTCAGTCTTAAGATAAGTCATACAGTGTGTTAGTTAGGCACCAATAGGATTTAGTTTTTTTTTAATCTTGTTTTTGTAACTAATTTTATTGATACTATATTATATTTGAAATTACTGTTATTTATTTATTGTGCACACCTACCACAGTTTTGTCTTTTTAACCCAAAGGTTGACTGGAAGAGAATGCCTTGTTGCATTAAGTCCGCCTATGTACCACTATTGTACATGAAGATTAAATAAATAAATAAATCATTAGCACAGAGTAAGTAATAGTACAAGTCCATTAGTACCATAGTTGAAAGTTTTCTTGCTAAAAGCTGTAATTACATTTTGTTTAATATTTTTGTAAGACAGTATTTTAGCGAGTGATTACCCGTTAACACTATTCCGTGCTCTCACTATGGAAGACGTAATAGCTAGCAAACAATGGAACTCCATGTTAGAATTTCCGTTAGTAACCAAATCGCAAGCTTAAAATCGAATGATTGAGGTGGGTGTCAAGAAACCCTTCTAAACAAAGCTAAAAATATTCAACGATAGAGGTGTTTTGTATTTTTCGTTAGAGAACTTTTTAAGTTTTTACAATAAGGTTGATATTGGGTTATAACGGCGCTTACCTACCAAGAGCGTCACCCGACCCTTCCCACGATAAGTTCGACCGTGGCGAGCGAGGCACTTATGAGGCACTTGACGCCGCATACCGCATCTATCGCTTATGGGACTTAAGCGTTTACATTTGGGACACAGGTACCTATGTTCTATTTTTAGAATAGGACGAATTAAACTTCATTCTTTATTTAAGAAATACCAATCTTGATTCCGAAAATAAAGGCGACTTGCTCAGCACACATGCTCGACTTTTCAATTTTCCAATGGTATTAAAAGAAAGGATAAACAATTTCAGACCATCGGCAATTAGTAACTTCTTATTCACAACTTCATTATACGGCTCTCAAGTTTCTTTACCGTGAGTTTCAGACAATGCTACAGTCATCGGGTCAACGAAGGCTTGTGACTCCGGGTCACCGAGAGCTGCACTCCGCCACGAGGAGCCGGAGTCGGCTGCGAAGTCGAAGCCCCGTGCCAGACATCGAGCTGAGCCGAGAGCGGCTTCGGGTGCTGGAGAATGAAGTACGGCGTGAGCGCGACCGTGTACGCGCCGCCGAAGACCTGCACCTCGCAACACGTCGCAGCGACGAGCCGCGTGAGGACAACCGTCTCCGCAGCGCTTCCACGGCATCGACACGGCGCCGGGACGCCGAGCCACGTGCAGAGCAACGCGCGGAGCGCAGACTACAGAACGAAGTACGGCAGGAGTGCGACCGTGTACGCGCCAACGAAGATCTGCACCACGCATCGCGTCGTAGCGACGAGCCCCAAGCGAACAACCGTCCCCGCAGCATCTCCATGGCATCGATACGGCCGGGATGCTGAGCCACGTGCAGAGCAACGTGCGGAGCGCGGACCACGGCAGCACAACCGCGTGGAATGGATTGAAAGGTCACGTAGTCTTACTTTTTCGAAAAGAGATTTGTTTAATATTATTAGGGACTTGAGAAGTGCTCTCACATCTCCACCTGTAAACCAAGACGCAGCCCAACCACTACAGAAAATTAACCACGAAAATATATTGTCGAACTTTGATCCCTCGTCCAAAAACCAGCGAATAGACGTGTGGTTAAGAAAAGTGAATGAGTGCGCTTCGGTATACGGTTGGGATGAAAGCACCACCGCTCATTTTGCAATGCAAAAGTTGCAAGGTCTGGCCAAGTCGTGGTACGAAAGTCTACATACCATCCTATTTACTTGGCAAGAATGGCAAGAGAAGTTACTAAGCGCGTTTCCGTGTGAACAGAATTACGGTCAGACCTTGGAAGATATGATTAGGAGAAAGAGCAGATATAACGAATCCATTGAGGTTTATTACTATGAAAAACTTAGTCTAGTGAATCAATGCGATATAGTAGGTACCCGCGCGGCAGAATGCAAATAAAACACTCAAATCAGGAGCTTTAGCACTGAGTTGTACCCAACCCGATCAGCTGTTACAGTATTTACTCAGCAATAGGGACTATAATCAATCTGGTCGGGACCGTTTTTACGCTAATAATAGAAATTTGGATAATCTTAAATTTTCCAAAACAGCGAGCAGTAGTTCTGGTAACCGACCAAGCCACACTAATGGATGTTACAATTGTGGGGAAATAGCGTAGACGTTGAAAAACTCTTCATTTTACAAAAAAAAAAATGTGTGAGAATTCTTGCGAACATAGACCAAATGCAGAGCTGTAAACCTCATTTCATTAAATATAAAATGCTCACCCTAACAAGCATATACATTTTGGAAGTAAGCAAGTTTGTAAGAAAGCATATGTCGTTATTCCCTTTAGCTAAGAATCAAAGGCAACAACGCTCCTTAAGAAAAAAAAAATGAAATAGCAGTACCGAGCTCAAAACTAGCTATGTATCACTCAGGACCTCTTGTAATGTGCATAAAAATTTACAATAAATTACCCAGTGAAATTAAAGACATAGAATTTGACAATAAATTTATAAACACACTTAAAATGCACTTAATACAAAAGTGTTATTATAGCCTTAATGAGTTTCTAAATTGAAATTACGCTAATATATTGATTACACTATTTGACGATATTATTTGAAAAATTGACATTCTAAAAAAAAAAATTATCAATATTTGAAATTTGACGCAATGTAAAAATGTAGAAATGTAATAAAATGTTCAAAATAAATAAATTAATAATGAAATGATAGCATAGTAATTGATAATGTGATAATAATATTTAACTAAATAACTTTTACAATAATGCATGCAATACAAATTAAGATACATAAAATGTTGCGGTGCCCTAGCAGGGTTCATGTACGAAACTTATATTATATAACAAGACCTTGTAAACGACATGAATGCAAATAAATAAATAAATAAGATTGGCCACATCGCGGAAAAATGTTACAGATAATCAGATGATAGATTGACAAACGTTAGTGGTACAGCGCAGAAAACGATTTTATAAACGACAAAAAAACGCACATATAGGCAATTATCCTGGTTCTAAGTTCATAAAAGAGGTAAAAGTAAATAGTTGTTCGAGTAAGTAATAGTTAGAACTTTTATAGATTTTAGGAGTGACGTTACTCTGATTAGGGAAACTATTGCCAGCCAACTAGGAGTAACTCGCGATAATGTATCTACACTATTGAAAGGATTTGGCAACAACGTAGTCCAGTCGCTAGGAAATCTGACTCTTGACATGATTGTCTATGAGGTGGAGGCTAGAGCTGCTTGTTAAGTAGTGCCCAAATATCTAATAGAGGTCCCTGTGCTTATAGTACAATTATTCACAGAGCAATCTTACATAGCAGTCTACAAAGATAAAAGTAAATTGCAATTGTATAATATTAGGGATGAATTGCCTTGTCCCGAACTTGTTGTTAACAGTGATAGCTTATTGAGTTTTTGCTGCTAATACAATAGACATATGACCCTGCTGCTGAAATAGAATTACACACAAATATAATTAGGTTAGGAATCAGTGGAATTGTTCTTCAACGAAAGCAAGACTTCGAGAATTTTCATTCTGTATCATACTATAGTCGGCAGACTTCTCCGGAAGAAAAGAATTTCCACCATTATGAGTTAGAAACCCTAGCAATGGTTTGCTACCTTCATAAGTTTAGATTATATTAATTATGAAATGAGTTCAAAGTTATCACTGATTGCGGCTTTCTGTGTTCTACACTTTCAAAGCGGGACTCGATACCAAGGATAGCATGGTGGTGGCTGACATTACAGGAATTCGACTGTACTGTCGAATAAAGAGCTAGAACTAAAATGAGTCATGTTAGTGCATTGTCTCGAAATCTTGTCAGATCGTCAGAATCACTCGAAGATCAGTTTCCAGTAATAATGACAATTAGTAGTGAAGTTGGTTTCATACGCTACAGTTACGTGACTCCAAGCTACGTAGGATAACAGACGTTCAAAATAGTTAACTAGGTGAAAAATGCCTACAGTACATTAGTCAAAATTATGTCATTAGGTTACTTCGCTATAACCCTTTGTGAAGCCAAATAAAGGTTTGACTCACCTGTTTGTAGTTGTGGACGGTTTTACAACATTTTGCTTCCTAAGACCCGTTATAAACACGAACACCCAAAATGTAACTAGGATTCCAGAAGACATCTTTAGTACGTTTAGAAACCCTGAACGTCTCATGAGCGCTTGTGGTATTTGTTTTGCCTCGCATACATACAAGCGATTTGGCCTAAACAAAGGCATAAAACATGTTTTAAATGCGGTAGCCAGCTCCAAGTCGAGCGGTACAATCCCACCATTCTCGATTCATTGAGAGCGTTAAGCATTCGATAGATAGATAGATGTATTCTTTATTGTACACCAAAAATAAAATTACATAAAGAACTTAAAATTAATAGGGTTTAATACAATAATAAAGACTGGTTTCAGTAAAAGACGGAAACAGCAAAAAACTTATGCCTTCCTTTGTAGGACCGTAACGTGTTAGCAAATTTCTAGATATGGACTGTTACACCCGTATTGTGGCACCAATACCGGGGCTAGTTGATACAGAGAGTAGACGTTCGACAACGGTTGCTGCAGATCGCATGAAGCCGTGGTTCCACGTAACCGCT
This sequence comes from Leucania comma, assembly GCA_958295575.1. Classification (NCBI taxonomy): domain Eukaryota; kingdom Metazoa; phylum Arthropoda; class Insecta; order Lepidoptera; family Noctuidae; genus Leucania; species Leucania comma. Next base: position 4,295,405 of record OY282484.1, read on the forward strand.
CTAGAGATCGCATCGACAGAAAAGACGTAGATGATAGTTACAATAGTGACGATAATAATGCGGGAGTAATTCCAGTTAGAATACGAGTACCTTACTTATTATGTTGTGTTTTGTTGTTGTTTTTTTTTAATGTTTTGTTTTAATATAATAGACCATTTATTATGTACAGAATTTTATCCGTTGTTACAGATCAAGTACGCGAGAATCGATCGGTTCGTGACTTGATGTAAAAGTGGCCTTACGGCTGCCATCTCGGGCACAAATCGATCGGCTCGTGCGGGCGTCGTTAGGTGATGAATAAAGTGATAAAGTAAGTCCTTCCGGCTGCCATCACGAGCATAAATCGATCGGCTCGTGCGGGCGTCGTTAGGTGATGAATAAAGTGATAAAGTAAGTCCTTCCGGCTGCCATCACGAGCATAAATCGATCGGCTCGTGCGGGCGCCGCGTGGCATCCTGATTAATCGATCGTTCAGGATAGTAGGGCACCCTGATTAATCGATCGTTCAGGGATTTGGTTTGTTCACGACATAAATCGATCGGTCGTGAACTTACTCTTAGATGTTTTGTGACCCAATTAATCGATCGTTTGGGTTCACTTTGTGTTGGGGTTATAATGCCCAACAGTGAGAGTATTGGTTCAAGGTACAGCGTGGCTCGTACAAATTGTTTCGATCCAGCAAATCGATTGCTGGTTGAAATTGAAAGTTAAAAAAAAAAAAAAGTTTGTTAATGTCTCTTTCTACCTATAATGTAAATGTGAGAACACTGTAGACTCCGCAAATTCTTAGATTAATTCTTATCATGACTCACTTTTTATGATTATTTTTGTTGTGCTTTCTGGTACAATATTGACTGGTCTACATTGTCCTAACATAATTTATTAATGAATACTGTAATATGAAAATATTGTAGTATAAACCTTTTTTTTAAAAGAGTAACCATGGAGTTTCTTGCCGGTTCTTCTCCATAGGAAACGACCAATTTGGAACCGTGCACTAGCTTCTGACGTTTTATAAGTGCCCATGTAGGCCTATATGAAATAAAAACATTTTGACTTTGACATTATTGTATTAAGTTCAAACAACTAGTAATAGATACTAATTATTATTGTTATAAATTCAAAAACCAATTAAAAGTCCGATTGTTAGGTTTCCACCTGGAGCCGTGTGCAGGGCCGCACACGATGTCAGGACGGACGATTGTTAGGTTTTGTTCTTGATAATAAATAGTGCCTTATGTTTTTAAAGATAATTGTTAAAATGAGTTAAAATTTTAAGGATTCTTGTTTTATATAAACAATAATGTTTTAAGTAATACCTAAGCTATATTATATAAGTTATTTATTTCTGCTGTTTGGAAATGTTAACCCTTGATCTAATATTGATCGTTAGAATGAATGGGGTAATAAGTGACTTAACGATTGGACCACGACTCTGGGATCACCTGATATCGTGGGCCAATGAGAGAGCGGAACGCACGGGGGTTTTTGGCTAAGAACTTGAGCGCGCAAGGGCATTCGTTCCCGGAGGGACGATTGGGAGAGTCGATAGGAATAGTAGCTTTGAGTACTGTAATAATTAAGTATCACATAGTTGTTTGTTCTTAATGTAATTAATAAAAGTAAGTGAACAGTTTGAGTTTGTCTTTATACAGTCCTCCCAATTGAAATAGTCTTCCCTTAAGAATTGTGACCGCTAAGGCAACGAGTTTTATATACGTTATAAAAAAGAAACCTTGCGTAAAGTTTCACGCTCCTGGGCCTTGCAGTTTCGGCTGTACGCTGACACGTCTTCTTTCAATTTCTTCTTTTATATATTTTACTCACACTCGTATACTCGATTGTGTGGACAACTAGGTAATATAACAAGCTTATAGCTTTGTAATTTTTCATGATACAGCTATGATTTTTTTTTAACTATATATAAAAATACTAGATCCGTGTTTCGGGTTTCGCATATACTAAAAATAATATTGTACATTCTTTTACAAGGACGTCGCAAAGAAATTAGATCACGCAAAGGGAGGCGCGGTACAAAAAAAGATTGGGAACCTCGGAGCTAATCCATAAAGCGAGAATCCCTGTTTATATAAACACTAGAACAACGTTTGCTTATCCAGCAGCCTCGTCCCACTTCGCTACAATATCTCATTGTTTGGCGCCACAGCTAAGCTACTTGACATGCGTGGCACACGGGTAAGTCATGAACGGTTCCGTACCCAGTCGAAAAAAAAAAATTACATATAAAAACTAGACGCCTACCACAAGGGCTGGTTTGAAATGGCCCGAGAAAAGAATACCTGAAAGAAATTGGGGGAGGCCTTTGCCCAACAGTGGGAAAGTATAGGATAAATAAAAAAAAAACAAGTTCTCCTCTGCGGCTGCCTGTATGTTCGCGATAACCTCATAAACTACGAATTTTCATACAGTTTAAAAAAAAAAAAAAACCACTAGACTTAATCATGTGAGTTTTAATCATGAGAAAAGTTTGTGTTTATAAAACGACCAAAATTTAATGGTGTATAAGGCTCACGTTAGACTACTACGAGTATCTCATATGATGGTAAGCGATGATATCCACGACAGAACATGCTTGCTTAGAAGTAATCTATTCTTTTTTGTCTTAAAAACTCTTAGAATATAGCGATCAGGAAACGTAGACTCTGGCAGGGAATTCCACTCCTTAGCTATACTGAGTATTAACGACTGCAATTTCAAAATTATATCGACAAACGATTCGACATCAAGTCGAAGATGAAAGCTTTTGCCGTAAACTTTCATTACAATCCTAATACCTTATCCAGGACCCAAAAATTTTGTTAGAAGGACAAAATCTTACGACATCAAATTCTAACAGAAATAAAAAGGTTCATATAGTTTTTACGGAATCCTAAAAGTCCTGTTTGTTTTTCCATTCCGCTGGTCAAACGCTAATTGTTCTTAAAAGGATCACAAATTGGCGCATAGTTGCGAATAATTGATCCTTTGTGGGGCAGTGTTTAAGCAAATTGCTTCAATCTATGATTACGACGCATTTTCAACATTCCTTTTGTCAAGAACCGTTTGGACGGATTCCTGTTGTTTAAATTAATGTTTCTTGGCTTCGAGTATGTTTATATATTTAAGTATAAGAATTTTGGGAATGGTAACGTTCGGGTAAGTGATCGGGAGAGATGGTTGTATTTGAGGAATGTTTTGTTGAAAATATAAGACAAGATGAAACTTAGATTTTATCAAAACAGCGGAAGATAGATGACTGGCCCCTAGCGCGTGGACCGCTGAAATTTTGTAAAGAAAAAAAATAAAAAAACGGTAATTTAAAAAACTAAAAAACCTGACTGCTTTTCTGAGTATACATGAAAAAGCCCTAAAACAAGGAAGTCGTTGTACCCGATTGCACTTAATTATATAATATTTTAAATACAAGATATAAATAAATTGTAGCAGTCGGGACCCATTTTAGAAATGGAGGCCTAGTGAATTGAGAGCACATACCTATATTACATTGCAGATTACTCCAATCTACTAACTTTCTAGAATGGGTCCCGACTGCTACAATTTATCTTGTATTTAAAATATTATTATTAAGTGCAATCGGGTACAACGACTTCCTTGTTTTAGGGCTTTTTCATGTATACTCAGAAAAGCAGTCAGATTTTTTAGTTTTTTAAATAACCGTTTTTTATTTTTATTTTTTTAGTTTTATTTTATTACGATATCACTTTCACAGTAATTACGAATCTAACGACACCTCGCAAACTAAAATCCATTGAGCCGTTCAGGCCGCAGAGCGTGACAAACATTTGAATTTGGCGCCAAAAATCCGCCATTTTGTTTTTTTTTATTTTGATATACCCAGTGTCACTCTCACAGTAAATACGAACCTAACGACACCTCTCAAGCTAAAATCCATCGAGCCGTTCAGGCTGCAGAGCGTGCCAAACAATTATACATACATACTCTCGAAAAACATAACCCTCCTTCTGGCGCAGTCGGGTAAAAATAAAATACTTTTTTTCAAAAACTCGAATTAATATACGCATATACGAAATTAATTTCTTTAAGTAAACGAGTAAATGACCTTGTAGGTAGTTGTCGGTCGTTGCGTACTAACTACCTACAGTTCATTGGCCTCGATCAGCTGACGTTTACTTAAAGAAATTAATTTCGTACATGAGTAAATTAATTCGAATTTAAAAAAGTACTTTATTTTTTAATTTTCTCTCTACAAAACTATAGTGTTTCATGTACCGAATCGACCCTCCGCGGGATTAAAACGACTAAAATTTAACGAGGACGCCCTCCCACAAGGTGGACCGATGACCTGGTGAGGGTCGCGGCAATCCGATGGATTAGGAAGACACTTGGTGGAGACCTATATCCAACAGTCTTTCTATTAAAACTTTGATGACGATTAGCTAGCATGTATGATTTGTAACGATAAATAATATTTTTCTATACACATTTTTTTTTTTTGATTTTGTGGCTGATTATAAATGGTCAATATTTTGCATTATCATAATTCGACGTTTCTTTTAAAAGCTAGATTCTGCCAGCTGCTTCGTCCGCGTGAAATTCTGAAAAGGAACGTACCCCTGAGATACAAAATACCCTGTGTCCTTTAACTTCTTAATTCGTTTAGCTATTAAGACGTGAAAAGAGAGACAGTACGAGTAGATACATCATCATACATTATATTAAGACACGGAGGTACTAAACAATTCAATAAAGAAAACATAATTCAAATCCCTTTTGACAAACATATCATCGCATCAAGCGCTACCTCAAGCACTCTTCACGTGAAGTGTAATCCAACTGACGCCAACCCCTCAAACACGCTTCAAAGACGGATCTAATTACAGAAATAATCCCACAAGTCAAAGTTTATCGAAAGGGTGTATCGTCAGGATTAACGAACGTGACAATTACTGTAAAAGCCCTTACTGTTTGCGGTCAGACGTCATTTATTTATATTGGCGGTTTCACTCCCCACTGGGACTCCCAAGTAGAGTTGCCATCCGTCGTCATTTCCCCGGATTTGTCCTAGTTTGAAGGGTGTCCGGAGAGCGTCTGGGTGGGGTCTCAATTTTTTAAGCAGTGCTGTGTTTTATTTAATTAACCAAAGTATTTTTTTTTTTTTTGTAAACTGTAATTACCTACATTCGGTTTTGTATTTCAACCTGGTGAAAATTGCCATATTTCGTTTGAAGTATGAAAATTATTAAAATAATTTATTTATGACACTGAACATTTTTTTTTTCATTAAATAAGTAATATGTCCGGGTTCTGAGCACCACAATCCGGGTTTTTTACGCTTCTTGTCCTGGTTGCCAGATTTCAGAGATGGCTACCCTACTCCCATGGGACCTGCCTAATTGCTTCTGTCAGTTGTCACAAACGTTGGCCCAATAAAGTTGGCTGTAAGTGCTACCAAGTTGGACCCAATGGGGTGGAATGTGGTTACCGAATGTCGGATTAAGTTTTTGTTTTGTGACTGACATTTGTTTTGATATCGGTATCGCGATTTTGTTTCGCGTGTTACCTTGTTACCTACCGCAAAGTGATCCTTTGCACTTGGGATTATCAGTAAACTCTTAAAGAGGCGTCCATTAATTACGTGAAGTGATTTTGGCGATTATTTTTACCCCCTCTGCCCATAGTGAGATATCGTGAGATTTGGTTCGATCTCCTCCTTGCCCCCTCCGGTAATCTAACGTTTTGCTTTACAGTACCTATTAGTATGTTAACTTATGTTTGATTAAGTTGGCAATATTATAAAATAAAATATAAATTGTTTATTTTATAAACCACGTTAAGTTTTACTGAAATCGACCCAGTTTTTTTAGGATTTTACACAATTTTTATAGGAAACAAAGAATCTTATACATGCAAATACCTCTTCCTCTATGGCACACTGGATGAAATTTGACTCGGCCTCCTCCCCCCTCTCTAAATTAATGAACACCTCCTAAAATTGATTAAAATAACTCGTCTAATTGAGCTTTCAGACATTTACTTCAGACAAATCAAAGTCAGATGAACTCAAGTTCCTTATACCTTTGATATCCTGAATCGAAACAACAGCACAAAACTCAAAGGATTCTTCATTTAATGACCCCACAACTTACAGTCTTACATTTACGGTAAGGACTGTAAGTTGTGTGTGTAGACCGAATAACCAAAACAATCCGAACTTTCAAGTTTACTTGAAAGTCTAAGGCCGCATATACACGTTAAGAAAATTCGGCGGGTGTATGTAACAATTTGTATCGTTTCTACACACGAACTGTGTACACTGATTTGGCACTGACCAAGAAAAAATAAAATCTTTTATGCGCTAGACACGACGTGTAAAATTGCTATGGTCCGGTAGAAGGACGGGTGGTATGAGGGGCCACCACTATAAATTTTCGTGCCTAGATCCGACAATAGTACATTTTGGTACAAGTGCAAAAAGTTTTTCATTGCAACCGAGGTTTCACCTGAGCCGTACAGGTGAGTGTGTTATGGAACCGAGGCCTGCACTGACAAATTTGCACGTGTATCAAACGACGTTTTTCAATACACTTACGACTTGTGGTGGTTGACTCACACCTCGTGGGGGTTGACAGGCGCCCAGCCTGATACGATAAATGTACATAATAAAATTATGGCAGGAGCGAGCACGCGCACTTTTCTGCACTAGTGCGGAAAACTATCAATTGCGTGCCTAAAAGCGGTGAGATCTGCCGCAGACACGGTGAAATATCTTAGCGTGTACATTTGTACAAGCTCCCTAACGCTGTGCAACTGTTTAGATAAGGCAAAGTGTTCTGTAATATCAGCATTAGCAAGTGTTACTTGTAACTTCAAAGGTAAGGAAATAAACACGGTATAAATAAGGGTTTTATATACACTTTCTACTGTTATCTTATTATTTAATATGTAAACGGTGAACGCTATACGTGGGAACTGTTAACCTGTTTTTAGTTACGGAAGGATAATCTACTGGGATAATATTATCTTTTGAGAGAACTTTTTGTACTAAACTAATTCATAAAATTGACGCTCTTTTTTTGGTGGGATTTTTTTTAATATGAGTTTTGGATACTAAGCCCTTTAAGCTGTTTTCGTATAGAGTTGTCAGTTTGAGTGTCATTAGAATGTAGTATTTGGCGGCAAATGTATCGAGTCATTCTTCTCGGTTTATTCGCTGAGACAGTCAATACTACAATAAAAGTGTCAGCTACATTTTCCCGACATCGCACCGGTTTTAGTTATTCTTTATATTAGCCAGTTAGTTGTTTAGACACTTCAGATACAAACAGGGGCGTAGCTACCGCCGCATCTGCCTATAAATTATATGGGGCCTCGTGCTACAGGGGCCCTGTAGTAGGCCAAAATTCGCAACATGTTATCCAGAATCATCAATTGGGTAAAGCAAGCATTTGTAAAAAAGCACCTTTCTTTACACGGGGCCCCTATGGGTCTAGCTACGGCACTGGATACAAAACTATACCAATCTTACATCACAGTACCCACTAGGAATCAATTTACGAATAATTAAAATGGCTATTTTAATTAGACTTGTTTCGAAATATCTTTTTCCTTTTCTAGGTGTGTTGTGCATGTGACAAAGTTTAAATGTGTGTCAAAGATCCACGTTACAGGAGTAATTTCTATTGTGGGCTAACGTTTTATTGACAAAAAAAAACAACCATGAAATCGTATTCAATGAAGGAAATCCGTTCCGCTAGTCCATCGCACTTACCTAAGAAATGCGAAATCAACGAAATGCGTCAAGCACGAAGACGCCGATCCACTGAAGATAATGCACGTGCCGTTTCCTTCGAGAGCTATACACAAAGAACGCACGTGTCAAAACGCACCCGTGACGCATGTACGTGAAATTGAAACGAATAGACACTGTTGAAGAACAGGATTCAATTAAAGAAGTTACAGAAAGCGGCAAATAACTTGACTCGAGATTTTGTGGTAGGGAAAGGTTCCACCACGAAAATCTCTAAGCAATTTATTTGCCACCTACTGTAGGTACTTCAGTGAGTCTAGATATGCCTTCATAAACTAGAAGGTGTACAATACAAAGCAGTTACTGCTGTAACAGAAAATATATTTAACCGAAATAAAAACTAAATATGCGAAAGAAAGCTGGCATTAAAAACGTTACAACAGCAACACAAAATCTATATATATATTGTGTATCTAAAAGCGAAATACCACACACTGATTAATCATGAAATGTCAGAAACTATAACACCTACAAACTCTGTAGGCTTGCGGACGGCGAGCAATGGGTAGCCGATCGTCCGGTAACCGACTGGACCGAGCCCAAATCGTCGATGGCGCGTACTTTTCCTGCGCGCCTCAAGGAGCTATCAGCAAACCATAGATGCCCAGCCAGCTAGCTGCAGGCAGGCAGGGTCGAAACCTGCTGGGGTCATGGGTCAGCTTCTGAAAGGAAGGCTCGGCCCCGGCACGATAGGCAACGATGGAACGGGGTAGGTTTTTAGTCAGTAAGAGTCTGAAACTATGTCCCGCTCCTCCCAAGGGCGGGATTTGTCATAGGATGATTTTAAACCGACTTTAGAAGGCTAGTCTATCTATATATAAAAGCGAAATACCACTCAATGATTAATCACGAAATCTCAGAAACTATAACATCTACAAACTTTAAATTTGGCAGGTAGATTCCAGTTTTCAGTCTTGCTTGTCACTCCAGCAACTGTACGTGTCTTTTTATTATAAAATATAAATACAATATAATATTTTTATTTGTTTCTTTCAAAAAGGTAAAAAAAGTTTAAAAATAACTAGTAAATATTACTACATCTATCCTTTGTGAGAGCTGGAGTCTATACTGGGTTCAAGACCTGTGTGACAGAACTCCAGGCTCACACCTTCAAAATTACAATTGTGATTGCACTTACGATATACAGACAGTAATATTGTTACATGCATTGAGTTGAGAAGACATTTTACAAATAAAATATTATTTTTTTAAATAAATTTTGTGTATTGTGTCCGCTAGTGCAATATGGGTACTCACACCCTAGGGTCCGCAATAAGGACAAAGGGCCTGCATCTACGTATTCGAGAGTATAATGTCAATACAACACCGGCCCCCAAAATACTTGCGCGGTCTAATCTGATGACCACTATATGTACTCGTAATATTATTTATTTATTGAACGTTAATTATGGTTAGGAAAATATTTATGACCTTATTTATTTATAAACAAGGCTAGCGTTACTGACTTACTGATCTATCAACGTCCACTGAACGTTAAAATTTAGCACGCAGATTTAATGATAATGACATAGGCAAGCGCTAAGAAAGGACTTTCCAAAATGCACACCCTAAGAAGAAGAAACGGGAAGAAACCTACTTTCGTGCGGCCGAAACCGCTGACTTATGCTAGTTGTTATATACGTTACCGAAAATCTATATAAGCCGATATTCTGTACAATACCTAGGTAATGTAAAGAACATGTTTAAAGTAAGGCTTTTATTTTCAGGTGGTGATAAAAAAAAACCATAACCTAACCTCGTCTAGTCCGTGTTGAGATGCCCTAAAATTACATCACCTCCTTCCCTGCTCTCGTCTTATACACACATTACCGGCTGCGCATTCGGTATTGTATAGAATACCTGAATTATACAGATTGCTGGTAACATATACACTCGTATGTTGCCAAATAATCCTCCGTCATATTTCTGCCATACAAAATCTTCGCCGAGGAAGTGTTAACATTCACGCATGGACAAGCGTTTACCATAGATTACGAGCTAATAAACTGTTGAACTGGTGACCAACATACTCGTATCTTAATGACAACAGCTATCTGAACGATGATTGGCTTAACCTGTCTCGTTTGCATCGACACCGTCTTACTACGGAAACTCGGTTTTTGGATTATATTTTTTTCTGATCCCTTCAAATGTTAGAAAGAAGAAAGTTTAGAGGTATGTGGAATAGAGTGTAAAGTCCCACAAAAAAACTCCTTTGAAAAGGTAGGATCCTCTGACCAGACGGGTGTTGTGTCTAGTCCGGGCAACTGCCCGATTTCAGGATGTTATATATGTTCAAACAAAAATTTTTATATAAACCTATTAAGTTTTGATTATTACAGTTAAATAATAAACTAATGATCACTTAAAAAAAATGTGTAAAACATGAATATTTGGCACGCAGATAAATACAATGTAAGAACAATTAAATATATACATTTTAAAACAACAAAATTGTGTGCTTTACGGCTACGCCAAACAGGATAAAAAATAAAATAAAAATCTAGAAAAAATAATCCAAAAAAATATTAAATTATATAAAAAAAGAATATTAAAAATTAAATTTAAATAATTTATAAATTACTAGACAACTACAAAGTTGATTGACGCTAGTTTTTAACTGAAATTTGAGTGTTTGGATGCAAATCAGCTTTATTTGGTGAATGTTTAATAAAAAAAAGAGTATCATGCTTGGCTGGCAATGATTATCATGCTTGGCTGTCTACTGATAATGATCTCTATTGGAGCTGATATCAGATTTTCGACTCAATAAAACTTGTGCAAGAAAAAATGCAATCAGCAAAATTGTAATTGCCAAGCGTTGTGACTATAGCAGTTTTCTCTTCGACCAACCAAACGTTTCCAATTACTGTGTGAAACAAAATGAAGCAAAAATACCTGATTGACTTGTCTTCGTTAATTAAAGACAATATTTTCTAATACAACGAAAGTAATCTATAATCCAGACTTACCTGATAGCCATCCCAACTAATTACAAGCAGGTTCCCACGACTCAGGGCTTAATAACGTTACTAAATTCACACTACGTGTAATAAAATATCGTTACTTAACATTATAATAGTATCGTTAAGTAACATTATTTTCATAAAGTTAACATTATTAATAATATTAACAATTAACGTTATAAGTCGATACTTACTTTGTAGTTGTCTAGTAAAGTATCAATATACTTTTTTCGTTACTTAATGCGTTTTAAACTTACGTATCCTTTTTGACATTTTATAAATATACATAATTCCTATATAATGAAAAATGTTGTGTGGGGAAAGTGTTTTTGAATACGTAATCAAACTAATACTACATTAATTTACACGAACCTAAGAGATTTGGTTACTAAATATTTACCGAAGAAATCATTGATAACGGTAAGTCAGTTTACCGGTAAAATTTCACCCGAGTATCGTTACCAGCATAACGTTACTACTAATAACGTTATTTTCGAACGTTTTTCCGAGCCAACCCCGCGTCTTTATTCTAAGCGAGAAGCTAGCGAACATAAATGGTAGAACTAGAGATAATGGTAGTTCGCACCAAACGCGGCTCAGTCGAAACAGAGATTGATTGTAATGGTCGGTTAGAGCATGATTGAAGATCTTGACATCAATGAGACTGGATTGGAGGCTGGCTGGACGCCGATTACTAGTGATAAACGACTTAGATTAGACAAATTTTACCTTGCTTGGCTGAATAACAGCCTCATTCACATTAAAATTAACGGAGAGGTGGCGTGTCAAATATCATGTGTATTGCGACATTGCATTATATTGAATGAGTCGTTTCCGTATTTATCGCTTAGAACGCAATTTACTTGCAACGGTCTTCCCGGCCGATTATAATTTAGGTGTTTTTAAGATTAGAGTGAATAGGCTATTAATAAACTAATGCGCCTCATCTTCAACGAATAAAAACATAGCTGCATACTTAAAACACAATTTTCTCAGATTGTGAAAAACACAAAAACTTGAATAGTCAAGTTTTAAAAAGAACCTCCTCATATTATACTGCTTTTACCAGCGACTTCGCATTTAAAAGCGACAGCGACTTTCATCATTCATTTTTATATATGTAGAATGTAAGGATTCTTCTTAGTCTTACACTCTTGTCAGAGTGGCCGTGTTCATGTCTTGATCGAAACTTGCGCCAGCGCCTCTTTCGCGATGCGATGCCATGGATGTTTGTGGCAGCTTAGGACTTGTCATTTATGCTGCAGTGTATCATAGATTTTATGAGGTCCGTCCGCAGTGTCGGAGAGCATCCTCTCGATCTTGTGCCCTCGACTTTCCATTTCACCACCTATCGTAAGGATATGATACAACAATTTATTTACAAGACCTAAGTCAAAGAAAATAAAGTACCTTAGGAAAGCACAACATTGTAACACCCAAAGATGAAGTGACCACCTTTCATAAATTGCATCGTAATTTGCCATCTTAATATTCCATAATTATGCAAAACTTCCATTTGCGATATATTTTGTAATGGTAGCTTTCCTTCGATATATTTATTAGGATAGTCAAGAAATATATTTTTTAAAACTTCCTCGTTTACATTCTGGCTGTGCCCTGTGGGTAGTATCATTTCTCCTCCTCAGGATCCATGATCCACTGTGTACCTTTGCGATTGGCGCCATAAAACACAACATTGTAGGCCCTAAAGATGAAATGACCACCTGTCATAAATTGCATCGTATTTTGCGTCTTAATATTCCATAATTATGTAAATGTTATTACTGCAAAACTTCCATTTGCAACATATTTTGTAAATTGGTTTTTTGTAATCGACAAACAGTGTTCTGAAATTCTCACAACCCTTCGAAGCCAAAAGAAAAAAATCATATCAATCATAAGTCGAATCATTTTACTGAGTTCTAAACATTGAATACATACCAATACAACGGTACTCTACACTTATATTTCAAGCCTATAGGTAACTCACCTTTTTTTTTTTTTTTGGGTAGGTAAAATCATCCAATGACGAATCCCGCCCTTGGGTGGGGCGGGAAACAGTGTCAGACTTTTACTGACTAAAAACCTACCTTTCCATTCCTTGCCTTTATCCTGGGGCCTTTGGTGACAGTCTCACATAACCTTTGGCCCCAGTAGGCTTCGGCCCTGCTGGACCCCTACAGTTTGCTGACAACTCCTTGAGGCGCGCGGGAACGGTGCGCGCCGTAGACGGCCTGAGCTCGGACCGGTCTGTTACCGGACGGACGGACAGCGAGCTACCCATTGCCCACCGTCCGCGAGCCCGCGCCTACGGTGGCCGGAAATTGGGATCGGAAACCCGGCGGCTACCTCACCTAAGTCCAACTTGCCCTAGCAACAGAAAAAATAAACCTACTTTTGATGCCATGGTAACGTTCTTCGGCACAGCAAAAAAAACCTTAATCCAATTGATACGCTGGTCAGGATTTTCCGCTCCAACATTTTTTATCAACGATTGATTCATCAACACTAATTTGAAATTGTTTAGTGAACTGTGCCTTGTAATGGATCAAATGTTTTTTGCCTTTCTTAGAATTGAGATCATTGTTCTAGTGGTTAAATTTAAAATTAATTATATTTATGGTGTGCTAGTAGACCATGACTTTAGTTCTACAACGTAGACAGTTTTTGTGCGCTTAAAACAAATTGCTGTTTCACTACACTATTACCTATTAGATACTACTAAATTCTTCTCCTTCTCAAGTATTAAATTATTACTTGCATCAAAGATGGTCAATGCTGTGGACATCTTTCGGCCTCCTCCAAGTATTGTCCCGGACGTGTCAGAGGGTTATTGACTAAAACTTCGTCAATGCTCCTTCAGTTGCCCTTTGCGTTCTAGGACCACAGGTATCATTTTCGTACTTTTCCACATGGCCCCAACAAGCGTCGGCCCTACTGGCCTTCTATGGTTTGCTGACATTTTGAGGCGAGTCTTGACTCTTGCAATCGCCTCCTTCGCTAGCATTATTGCTTTGAAGAAGGGCGTAAACGCATCCCAGTCCCTCTTGCTCAAAAATCCGGACCAAGGCTTGAAACAGAGCCAGGCGCGCTAAGTCGCTGCCGCCGATCGCCTCCTCTAGGACACGACGGTGCTCCGTCCAAGCGAAGTACACGTCTCTATAATATGCCCCAGATGTAGCGTGTCCACCGGGCGGTATTAGTATCGTGGGTGCATTCAAAAACGTAAAATCATATTTTTAAGGGCCGGTTATAGTCACTGCGTTTTTGTATGAACTCCGCCCGGGACTATGTGGACTTCGCGGCCCCAAAACAGCGGTTTTATTTTTATAAAACAGAAAAACAATAACTATTCACGAATTTTTTTTGCGAGGCGCTTTTAAATAACAAGCTTTATTTTTTTTTATTTTTTTTGTAACTTGCAAATATTTCCCTAACGTAATCTCGTAGACCAACACGTTTGAAATCGTAAATTAGGGTCAGATTCGCGATTTTTTTATCCAGCTAACTAATTTATATCATGTTTTTAATTTTGCCCAGCGCTTGGCAATATAGTCAATTTTAATAAAATAATTTTTCATGGTGTTGTCTTCTATATTTGTGGATTTCTAGAGGTTTAAAAAAGTTCAAAATGAGTATTCAAGGAGTTTCTTCCCGGTTCTTCTCCATAGGAAACGACCAATTGGAACTGCAATAGATTCGGACGTTTTATAAGTGCCCGGGCTACCCTATGTCAAATAAAATGTGAGTTTAATTACTGTAGAATACGAGTCTCAACTACCTATTCGAATGAACACTTTACTATTCGATTACGAGTAGGTTATACTGGCTAGATTAAAAAGTTCAAAGATTACCTAATAATTACAATAAATTTACAAAAGTTTAATATTTTTGTTTTAAGTGTGCAAAATCCTTATTCAATATTCATTACTTGCCCTGCAACTTAAGGCGGCTCTTCCCCACTCGCCTATCGTCAACGTCGAGCATGGTTTAACGCTTGTTGCTTCATCTAAAGCAATCCAACGAGATGTTTGATGGATAGGCAACGCGAAAAAAGAGAGATAACGCGTGAAAATTCTGTTGGTATTCGGTAAGTAATTCCGAGATTTACACGAATATTTCAACCGCTCAAAACTCTTACAAGTTTAAAAAAAAATGATCACCATTTAGAATCTCGAGCCTTGCACATTAAGGTAGGCTTCTATTTTTTTTTTTTTTTTTTAACGTACGTAAAATCATCCAATGACAAATCCCGCCCTTGGGTGGGGCGGGAAATAGTGTCAGACTTTTACTGACTAAAAACCTACCTTTCCATTCCTTGCCTTTATCCTGGGGCCCGTGGTGACAGTCTCACATAACCTTTGGGGAGGTAGGCTTCTATAGAAATACATTTTATATTCTTAATATATGAGAACATTTTGGTTGGTCAAAGTTCACGTAAAATAGCAGATTTTTATAGGTCTTTGCTGGATTAGTTTACACAAATTTATGTTTTGATTTCTATAGAAGCCTAGATAATATCCACAAGATATCTGTGTATCCAAAATATCTAAAGAAAAATGTGTAATAACATCATAATCATGTAAGAGCGGTTGTATGAAAATGTACATCGGGTTGGCCACTCTTAAGACATTCCTTTAGGGCTCGTGTACACGATGCCGCCACCGCGCCGTCACCACGCCGCTATGATGTGTATACGTTCACCATCGCACCGTCACCGCGAGTGCTATGCGTGTGCTCTTCACAGCTAACAATGCTCACAACTTTATAGTGGTATGGTAAAATGAAGCAGCGCGGACGCGGTGGCGATGCGGCGGCATCGTGTACACGAGCCTATAGACTATAACTATAGAAAACACATCGACCTATGTACATATACATCGATGAGAAAACATCTATTCCTAAACCCATTCATATTGCACTTAAATATTCGTGCTAGCTTCCGTTGACTATACACTGTCGGCCAGGATTAATCGATTATACAAGAACTTGTTTGAACTTATCGTATCAGAAATTGATGACAACCGGTACAAACATTTGCCGTTTTAAATTATTATTTTCTGCTACTGTTATCTTGATCCTATAAAACCTTTTTATAGGTCCCTTGATGCATAGGCCTCCCCACTGTCGTCCATTTATTGCGGTCTCATGTAACAATGACCCACAAGGTTATTCATCAGCCATTGCTCCACTTTGTGTTCCAGCGTTTGCTTGTCTTTCAAACACGACTTTGCATTATTTTGCAAATTAGCTCTAGTGAAGATAGTCAATTAACTAAACAAATTAAAATCAACAACATCATAACGACACAAGATCATCAAAGCTCATCAAAGTTATAGTTCACATTTTCCTTATCTAGTTACAAGCAATTTGTATCTAAACTACCCATATTTGCTCTTCAAGACGTTGATTTTAATGATTCTTGTACACTGTCGAGCAAGATAAATTGCCCACTTCATAACTATAGCGGGTGTCACGTACTAATACGTCCATTGGACTTGCTAGTAAAGCTAATGGTAGGTAACCGGCAGTTGTTACCGATTTGTCTTATTAATAAGCTATAGTTAGCGCCGGTCTATGTAGGGTAATGGTGAGATAACTGATCGTTTAGAACGGATTTGCATTATCTGAAGGTGGGATAGTATTTTTGTAATGCAGTGGAAAACCTTTTTTATCGGTAGATAATCGTCAATGACCGCTCTCGGTGAAATGGATTCTAGGCAAGCGTCCTTCATCACTTACATCAGGTGAGATAGTGGTTAAAAGCAAGCCTATTAATAACAAAAAAATCCACAAGAAGCCCTTGGTTCGGTTGAGTTAAATACTGGCAGTATATGGACTGTAAAAAAGAATTCAAATTTAATATATCTAGCGTCCAGCAAAGGTGATTATAATAGGAACGATTCCAATTCGCAATATAGCTACAAGCAGCAGTGTAAAGTGGTATATGCAAAACCTACAATTTTTTATGTATTTATTTATTTACACTTCATTCACATAAAGGTACAGAGGCGGCCTTAGGCATTTTCTACCAGTCAACCTTTGGATGAAAGGATGCAAAGAAAAATAGTTGCAGGTGCAATAAGAGAGAAAAACATGTGAATTTAAAAAAAAAATACATATGAATCTGAGATACAATAAAATTATATAATATATACACAATTTAATAACCTAAATTATTAAATAAATTAATTTTACATATAAATATAAGTACAAATACTCAAGAAATTACCCTAAACCAACCAACAGAAAAACATTAGCGTTGTGATGATACCACTGCTATCTTCTTACGAATATCTTCTTCTTCCAAACTTTGTATACAATGTATACTTATCACAATTATTATATGTGGAGGCTTGTAAATGACTCATCGCTATCTACCTTATCGTTACATTTAGTATTATTAGCTGTTAGCCACCCGAATAAAATAAAATAAATAATATGCTGGCGAACCTCAATCTTAAATTTTAATCGGTTTGTAGCCATCCTGACCTCTTGGGGGAGAGCATTTGCACAATTTTCTCTCCCGAACACAAATACTCCTATATTCTCCATCACTGTAAGTACAATTACCATAAACTTAACTGCCTCATTCCACAAGAAATTCTTAAAGAAGTTCACCACTTCCACTTTCATCGTCGATATTTATAGCAATATGTAAGGCGCTCGGGCGCCGATAATCTGCCATTACCGCGGCATCCTCGCCTGTAATCGTGACGAGAATTTATCGTATATCAACCAGTTTGTACCGAGGAATATGTTTTTTTTTTTTTTTTTTTTTTTGTGGTAGGTAAAAATCATCCAATGACGAATCCCGCCCTTGGGTGGGGCGGGAAACAGTGTCAGACTTTTACTGACTAAAAAACCTACCTTTCCATTCCTTGCCTTTATCCTGGGGCCTTTGGTGACAGTCTCACATAACCTTTGGGAGGAATATGATGAAGATGCTGTAAGGGTAATATCAAGATAAGTAAGCTATCGAGAGGTGTTGTTATTACCTTAATAGATCGAATGGAAAAGTCTTATAGTGCCTGAGTTGGGAAGCGTTTTGTTTTCCAACAAAATCTTGAATTGCCAAGAGATAGAGAGACTAACTTAGATGAAAAGACTAATAAAACCGTAAAAATGTAGATATTTGTTATAAGTTTGAGTAAGATAACTGAAATCCAACCAACCAATAAAAATCAACCTGCTGGTGAAAACAAAAAAAAAACCACCAGAACAACCAAACCAGAACAATTCGCTTTTTTATTCACTTGAATTCGCATGAGTTTTAATAGATTATATTATTATATTTTTTAAATGTAATCATAAATGAGTGTTTAAGTTTAATAGTTGTTATCTGTACGGTCGCAAAAGGTTTTAAGCCCTGTTAAGATAGATGTAGAGAGGATAAATAAATTTAAAAAAAAATAGTAAAACTTATTGACATTGCACTAAGCTATCTACAGTTATTGACATCTTTCGGCTGTAATGAAGGTACAATGAATTGCTATCTGCTCCTGTCTTACTGCTAGGCAAAGGCCTGGCCTAAGTTTTCAGCCGTCTAGAGTCAGCTCTCGTGATACCAATGAAATATTTCCATCTCAAGACATTTCTATTGAAACAACAATAAGTGCCTTAAGACAGTTAAGACCGTTTCTCTATGTCAGGTATATTTACGAAGTTCCAGCTACTGGGACACGTCAATCCAAACAAAAGTGTGTAGCTGCGACCTTTAGCCCACTTTACTGAGAACCAAACAAAGCGCTTGTCTTCAAACATTCTCTCGTAAACAAATGTCCAAATGTCCGACACAAATGTGCAGAGCTGTCACTGGAGAATGTAGAACGCGTTGCATTCGACTTGATGTCACAACCTTGAATGCGGAAATATGTCGAATAAAACTATGTACGCGAAGGGCGCCGGCGCAGTGTTGAGAATGGATGGGGATATTACAAAGTCTAGAAGATGCATTAGAACTCAGAAGCACAAAAATTTTAGTTTTGTCCTTAAACATCATATGCTTGCAGTTGATATATCTGTCGCGGAACCAGTTTGATGGCCTGAAAGTGGCAAAAAAACTTATCAAGTTATGAGTGTTATCGGCAGGTATGGCAAGTATAGCCATACTACTGAGCCCAGTCTGTCACCTGGGTTACTGCTTGTGCTGCTACTGCACTTACAGTTACTTTTATTTATGGGTCTCTGATGAGATCTTGGTTTTCTACATTACCATACAGCAAAACTTCATATGTTTAGTGCAGTTTTCGTGTGGTGTTGTGAAGCAAAAAAATGAAGGCAAACTATGCTTTTCTTCCAATTCATTCGGACATGTTTGAAGCTTCTTTTTAACTTCAAGTTCGCCCTAATTTTTAAAGACACCATATCCATTTTGCTTCTTAGATCTTTACAATAAGAGTCCTCAAACTATTTTAAGGGAATGTCCCCCACTGGCTGCCTGATAGGATCATAAATTGGGTCTAGTTTCGCTGTAACTGTGCTGACGAAAATATAACGTCCAAGTAGTCAGACCTAACTGTTTAACTTTGTATTTAGCTACCTTTATGGACAATAAAGTCCCAGTGGGTATTGTTATCAATAGTTACCGATGTTATTTGTATTGTACAACTTTAGATTGTGAAGTAACAGTGCTTAAAGTAATGATCACATGCAAATCTGTTGTTTACGAGCTTTGCTGTAGGTCTGTTTATGCTACGATAAGGTCGTTGTTTGACGTTTGGTGAATGTCCGCCATTTCGTATAAATATGTATTGATTATTATTATTGCATTTAGGATATTATCACTGTTGGTGATGTTTTATAGAATTTTTTAACCTGTACATGGAAGTTTGTGTTCTAAATATGCCTTTTTTTTAATATTTATAAGCCTTTACAATATTTCTCACTTCGCATGCCTCCCTTGTGTTTTTGTCTTGCTTCAAATACAAATATTTTGTCCTCATGTGGTAAGTATATGTATGTAACATTCAATATGTCCAATACTTGACGTGAATTACGTTTTATTTCATCTTCTACCTATATTTCATCCTCTCCTGATAGTTTACCGTTAATATTGTGAATATACAATTACGTTACATTGTACGTGGCGCCAAGTTTCCTATTTTACAACCACGTGTGAGTAAGATACGAATCGATATAGCCGGAGTCACTCACACATCAATAACACCTATACTAATCTCCAAGTAATATGTACCGCTATCTCCGTCTATTTAGCAAGTATTCAGATAATCTGACGCCTCGCTGTGAAGCCGCAAACAAACAGATACGCTTCAAAAGCATCCGGAAACATTCGGAGTCTGAATAAGACTAACAGACATACACTAGTTGGTATTAGATGTACTTCTAATAGTCGGGATTATGATGGGTATCCGTGTGATCTCCAGGAATAGGGTAACTTTGAAAAAAGTATTCCTAAAATTCTGATTATTGAGACATCAGTTCCAGTTTTCATAGATCCTAGACGTTAAATCAATAGTACAAGAAGATATCACAAAAAAATGTTGTTATTAAATTTGAAATTAAACTGCCTTTGACAAAAAGTAAACAGAATAAAGCCGCTCTTGGGTTAACCTTTCCTTTGTTAGCAAAATAAATCTTGAACGACAAAGAAGCCATGTTACTTGAACCAACTAAACTTTATGCAAAGTAACGCATAAAAAATATAATAAATAAGTAAAGTAATAAAGTCTTGCTAGTCGCATTCCGTACATAACTAGTCTAAATAAAATATTGGAATACCAACCCGATCAAATATTGTGAAATGAAATTATAGAATAAAATTAAATACAAACATGCTCTGTATCGAATTTGTATGAAAACGTAGCAACTCCGTCCACTTTACGTTGACACCGTACCTTGGCGTTGCTTGTTTATGCAATGATTTCCCGTTTTTAATTCTCAGTACGCTATTCCAGTTCGCTTTTTCGCCGTAGCTCAAGTTAAGTTGGTTCTTCGGTTTCTGTATTGTGACTATGTGAGTCGTTATCTTTAATCGATTAGGTTTTATAGTTTATTTTATTGCCAGGTTGAAAGTTTGATTGATGTGAACATGTGCCCTAAGTGTTTAGAAATAGTTTTTGCGGTACGATTTTGCGTTAATTACTGTAAATAGTGGTGACAGCTTTACATTTGTGCTTTTAATCGTTCACGAATCTTATATCGATATCAGAATGCATCGATTCAAATCTCCTAAAAACCTAAAACCTAGCTGTAGTGTTTTCCTCTTTCGTCGATTCGATACCAAGAATTTGACACATATATCCAAATTATCCAAACGCTCGAAATTCTGAGATTTTGACCACTGATACAACATATAAAATGTTAACATTACGAGTTCTTACGTGTTACATTTAACGATTTCAGTGTAAACATTGGAATCAAATTCCTTTTTAAAAGTAAGTTTTCCTGATCGAACAAATTCTTAACAAAAGCTGCAGGTTCAAGTACAAATAGAATTGTAAAGTCAGGTGATAAAGTTACCACTAGTGATAGATGGAACATTATTCTTGTACGTGTTGGGTATGTAGTGTTCAATACAATGATGTAAATAAACGTTATTTACCTAATTGAATTGTATATTATTAAGACAAAAGGGGAATGAAACTTTTACCATATATTACTGGCATATATTTTTTTCCCAGGTGAAACCCAGGCCATTTCTTAAAGGACTGTATGAGAAATCAATAGCAAAAAGAATTATGTCTACCAACCGTAACCAAACGAAGTTAGAGTATTTAGTAGATTGCTAAAGATTTTTTTTTATCATGTGTTATTTTTCATTTTGGTTTCGGTATTTATGGTGTTTACTTATTAAATAGTGTAAATTACTATCGTAACACAACTATCGCGTATATTTTTTGATTCGTTTATCACTTATTTTTTTATTAGTTTTAGTGATGAAAAACAGCGAGTGTGAATAAATATAACAGTAATAACCAACTAAATATATTTTATAAAAAAAAAGAACTTCAAAACGTTACGTATTACACTAGCAATACTTCTATACGTATTTTCGCTTGGTTACGTTTAAGGACCTGGTTTTTTTTTGCTATTGAATTCTCGTATTGTACTCTAACATGTAACTTATGTTTCGTTTCTGGCGAAAAAAAAAAAAGTTTGCATTTTCTTATAAATTGGTTGTATATTTGTTACTCTTTCAAATTCAAACAGCTCAACGTCTATGGGTGTTTATATCTACACCAGTAGACCATATCCTGAAATACGAGTAGCATAATTATAAAGTACTGTTTATTCCGGGAATATTCTCCCTAGGGTTCTTTTTCTACTTCCACTTGGGCGACGACGCTATTACCAGAGGCTTATATTCTAATATATGTATGCAGTTCGCTTTCATTTTGATAATTAGCAACGTTAGTATTGTAATGCAGTCTGTTAGTTTCTGAATTCTGCATATATTTGGTAAGTGTTTACTGAGCTCGCGCTTGACCACTATCTCATCTTGTGGTAACCGATGATGAAGCACACTTGCCTTGAAGTGGTTTAGTTGCCTAGAAGGTTGTACCTACAACCCAATTTCCTGCCGGAGTCTGTCATAAAATTCCACTCCCGCATTCTACTTCTAGTAAATGTTACGGCCTATCTTACATTATGTGCCCGTCTCTTATACACATTGTCTTCTACCGGTATCCTAATTTCTTTCTGTTTATCTAATTATACTTCTCTATTAGTGGTCTTTTCAGTTTTTAGTTCCTTATTTGTCATTATCATCTTTCACGCATTCCTTCTTTTCTTATATCTGCCTTAGCCTCATAAAAGAGACCACCCACCTCGATTTTCACCAGCACCATCCCGAGAAAGTTAATTTACAATTTCTAATAAAAAAATCATATCAATAACATTTGCTTAACAAAACCCAATTCAACGATTGCACAACATACACACGGACGCTTAACCCTTCGCACAATGCATGTCAGAGGTGGGTGACATACGGACGGTAAATCACGCGAGCCGAGCCATTAAGTTCGGACATGTTCGGCTAATACGATACAAATGTGTGTACAATAGAGTGTTTAAAACTGTCGCTTCACGATTTATGGGGGACGTCCAGGAAAGGAGAGCAGGGGTGGACTTAAAAATTGATGGTAAAAAATTTGATGAAGAATAAAATGTTAACTGCAGTTTATAGTACATTCCTGAAGGTGTTAAAGATGTATTTACAGAAAAGCCTTATGATCATTAAGTACTCATAGATAAAGCCGAACGGTGGCTAATTATTGATAAAGACTAATACTATTACACTAGAATTGCTATACGATGCAGGTGACAGCTGTTAGGTTCATACAATGTATGTACCTATCCTTTTCTCTCATCTTAAAGATACATATTTTTGTTCTGCTGTCTCCTTACCTATGCCATGTAAAAAAGACCTTAATAGTAAAGTATGAAGAACAAGAGATGTGGCCGCTATCTCTAATAAATTAGGATAAAGACACGGAAACAATGATAAAGCAGTTGAAGCGGAAAACACAGTTTCTACGTTAGATACAATACTACAACAGATATATTAAGTATATATGTATGTCGTGGCCAGATCATAGACATTGGTCACTTCAATCCTCATTTCGCCTACTTTCTTTAGACCTTTTATTACCATAGAAATCCTACATCAATGATATGGCCAAACGAGGATTGACATATCATCAAATGTTAACGTTTAAACAAGGTCAGTTTCACTTGGCCATATCATGAAGTGGTCGATTTCTATGATCTAGCCACGACATATACAACAGTTGTTCTATAATTTCAAGTTCAAAATTGCAGTAACTACACTTAAATGCTAAAAAAAATCCTCGTATTATACTATCTTCACTTCACTATATAGGATTTTACGGATACTAAAATAAACGTGTAAATCGGTCCCTGTACTGTAGCCGGTCGGTTCTCACAAATCCATCTCGTTGTACGCGTCAGTGCCGGCGCCTGCGCACCTACGACGCGACGCGCTGTTTATGTAAATGTATACAATTTAATATTATTTCCTCGGCTGGTTTACGTCGGTAACAACTTTAGTAGGAATTAATTTTGTTATTAGACTATATTAAAATCAGACTGATTTTTCAGGTTTAAAATAATTATCATCATAACAAATACCGAACAGGGAGTCCAAACTTTATCAGAATAGTAAATCTTGCTTACACTTTTAGAACAATATTGGTTTTTATAAATATCGTAATTTTTGTATAATTTAGGTATCTTCAAGGTTACAGTGCAAAGGCTCTTAATAAACTAGTGCGATCCGCAATAAATAATTGGATCACTCAGGTGGGATCGCAGTCAAGCACTAGTATCTATCACTTCAAATAAAAATCTCCAGTACTGCGTTATCGGAATCGACCATTGCACCATCTTGGTGTAAATTATAAGAGATATCTCCTGCCTTGAACCCAGCTAACTGGCAAATATTGCTACTACAGCATCTGCATTATCTATTATTGTATTGGACTTTAAATTTTGATGAACACTCGTTCAATCCAATTCCCATTTCTTCTTCCTATATTTAACTTGTCGCCAATCAGGATGAGTCAACCGGGAAATGGTGAATCGCTCTCGCTAAATGTTCTTCGAGGAAGATAAACTTCTATTCAATTATCGCCAGAAAGATTTATTTGTGTTTTACTATCTGTCTGTCTGTTTTTACGGTTTACCTCGTGGTTTGCATTTGACGCTGGGTTTAACTGCGTTAGAATGCCGAAGGTGTTTGTACAAGTATTTCTTTTAGGCTCGTTTAAATGGATAACAGGATCTCCTTTGAAAATAATCAAATCTCCTTTGTTTTTAGTGTTAACACCAACTGCCGTATCTACATCAACAGCAATCCTCTTTTCTTTTCCTTTTGAATGTTGATTATTTGAATCTTGTTTTATTAAATGTAACTTTTTTTTAAGTTTTTTTGTAAAAAGGTTTAAAAGTAACGCAATGAGAAAATTCGCTGCATTCTTATATGCACAAAAGAGAACCGCTACCTTATCTACCCACGGAGGAACAGGTATCTTGTCATCTTTCCTTATAGCGCTAAACTATCTCTAATATGGACAGAAACATCATTGAATGTCACCTAAACTCAGATTTAAGATTGCACAACTATCAAATAGACAACTATAACTTTACGAATCCTCGCAGCCGTTTCTACGATATCCAATATAAGTTGGTACACGGCAAAATATAGAACCAAGACTAGATGTTCCAATTTGATAAATATGTATCAATGGTCTTTACAATCAGCGCTGTTCTGAAGTTTCATTTTATAATGGCCACTCAGTTAATACGACCAATTTTATATTGCACTAGTTGCACTGACATTTACTAGAATAAATGTGTGGTACAGAAGTTTTATGTTGTTGTTTTTTTGCAGAATATGTCCGGTTTTAGAATGTGATCTACTTTTGCCGGTTCCGTGTTGTAATTCGTTAAAGTCAATACAGAAAATGTTTGATATATTGAATTAGTGGCAGGTAGGCTTGAAGAGGTAATTGAATGATTGCGGTTAAGAAATGTGATCTTAGCGGAAACGTAATAATTTTAGATCAATACTTGCTTTATGAGTCACGTCCGTATAAGGCTGAAATTGCAGTAGCGAGAAATTTCTAATGCGAAGTAATTGCTAAAATCAATATTTCTAGCATTAATAACGCGTGTGTCCTTGATAAGTTCAGTAAATATCAAGGACAGGACACGATCGATGTATTGAAATCCATAAACGCATTGTGCTCTAGTTTAAACTAGCGAATAAAGCCATAACTTTATTGAATCTCACTCAAAGTTCAATGTAGTTCTCTGCATATAAAATATACATGAAACCTAATCTATATTTATAAAAAAGTCGTGTTAGTTGCACTATTTATAACTCAAAAATGGCTGATCCGATTTATCTGAGAATTGGTGGGAAGGTGGCTTAGAACTAGGAGTCGGACATAGGACATAGGAATTTTTACTCCGTTTAATTTAAAAAAAAAATAACCCGAAACCTGTTCATTTATTGGCATAAGGTAGAGTAGGGTAGAGTAAGGCAGAGTACCCTACCCTACCCGGGTACGGTAAAGCGGAAGCGAAGCCGCGGGCAAAAGCTAGTTATGTATATACAGAGAACTACAATTGACACAGTACACTGTAAATATACAGTGTCGTCTGCAGGCATACCTTTTGATTGAACGGGAAACCAAATGAGCTATTGAGAGATTTAAGCCATTAGAAGAATACTAATCTAGAGACGCAGTGTTCATGCGAAGATTTTAGTTTTTTTAATTGCACTTATTATATCACAAATAATTTAATAACGAAGTGTTATCTATTTATTACCAAGATAGTTTGTTCAAATTAATGAAGGGAAGTCTGAAGAAGTATTTATTTGATTACAAAATGCCTTTCATTCTTGAAAGCTGCAGTATTACTACCGGAGTGTCATGGGTTAAGTTCTTTTGAACACGAAAAAAAATGCGAAATAAGCTACAGGCACAAAACTGCGGGAATAGGCTTGTTATAAAATAATCAGAAGGTAGAAAGTAAGATATTGTTCAAGTCTACCACCTACAGCGATCTCCACAGATGGGGTTGCAGGAAGCATATCTGAATCATTTGTTTGAATTACAAAATATTTCCCCATACCCCGCTCTTAGTTAAACATTAACACTTGTTAAGCGCAATTTAGACGGTACGAGTTTCTCGCCTCGAACATACGAGAATCGTAAGAGCATAGAAAAAATGTCATCGTCTAAACACATACCCAGGTGGTGCGAGTTTCTCGTCTCGAACGTACGATAATCGTAAGAACAAAAAAGCATCTCCGTCTAAACATTCATACCTAGACGGTTCGAGTTTCTCGACTCGAATTTATTTCTTACCTGTGTCTAAACACTTTGATACGATAATGTCATGGCGATTATTGCTTACGATTATTGCGTACGATTTTCTCGAACAAAACGTTCGAGAAACTCGTACCGTCTAAATTACGCTTTAGTCTTACAAAACAACAACTACCCACATTTAAAGCTGCAGTGTCCCAACACTACCGCACTCCATAGCCAATCGTTCACACTTTCATTCATACAGATGAAGTGATAGAAACAATATTTACTGAGTCGGGTAAAATTGAGAGCTGAGCTGGTAGGCCTTTAGGAGGACAAGTAGGGCTGATAAGTAAAAAAAGATATAAGATAAATAACAAAATTAGGGCCAAATTCACCAGTAAACTAAACGCGATTATGTAAAAGAAAACGCAGTTTGAGCGCCTAATCGAGATTATAGCTTCATTTTGCGTTTCACCGCTATGAATTGAACCTAGTTTACGCTAAACTCAGTTTCAATTCTTTTGTTGTCGCTCATGTTTACGACACGGGTCTTAAACTAGATTACGCTGAGCTCAGTTTAGTTGAACTAAGTTTTTATGTTGAATGATGAAAGCAGCCCTCAATTATTAAATAAATCTTAGATTAAATCAAAACAGCGGAAGATAGGTAACTATCGTCTCTAGCGCGTGGACCGCTGAAATTGTGCGTGTATGGCACGATTTCACATCAATCCCGACGCTCACACACATTGGCGGCTAACGCGAAAATCATCTAATGACATCTTCCGCTCTTGGGCGGGGCAAGAGGGTATGTCAGACTTTTACTGACTAAAAACCCACCCTGTTCCTTCTTTACCTTCGTTCCAAGGCCCCGGAGTTCACTTTGCCCTAGTAGGCTTCGTCCCTGCTGGGCCCTTACTGTTTGCCGACATCTCCTTGAGACGCACGTGAAATAGTACGCACTGTCGACGACTTGGGTTCGGTCCGGACGATTATCGGACGGTCAGACAGCGAGCTACCCATTGCTCGCCGTCTGCAAGCCCTCGCCTATGGTGGCCGGAAATGTCATTTCAAGCAAGATCCGCGAGAGATCGCTGCCGCCGTTCGCCCCCATGAGGACACGGCGGTGCAAGAGCTCGTGTTTTTTTTTTTAAAGTAGGTAAATCATCCAATGACATCCCCGCCCTAGGGCGGAGTGAAAGATAGTGATAGATAGTGGAAGATAGATACGCGCCGTAAACGACTTGGGCTCGGTCCGGTCTGATACCGGACGGACGGACAGCAAGCTAACCCATTGCCCGCCGTCCGCAAGCCCGCGCCTACGGTGGCCGGAACTCGTTCCAAGCAAAATCCGACGCGAGAGATCGCCCCCACGAGGACACGGCGGTGGAAGAGCTCGTCGTAGAGCCTCTATTTGATGAAACTGTCAGAATGCTAGCATTTCATGAAGAAACGTTTAATATAGTATATAACATACGTCCTTCTGGTTTGAATAGATCATAAATAAATCAATAACCTAGTCAAATACCGGACGACCAGCCCTACAGCCGACAAGTAAATGAAATGCTACAGGGCACAGATATCAGGCCGTTAAGGCGTAGGTACAGGCTTACAAAGCAAGTATTGATAGATAACGATGTCACTTTTAATTGGAGCTTAGCTGGAACATTCACGCTTTTTCTTCATTGAAGAGTTGATGGCTTGAACCTGTGATACCGCTTTTATGAATGAAAAGCAAAATATTATACAGATATTTGAAATTTAAAGATGCCATGATTGGCGTGAGCGATTGGTCGCTGCGCTGTGTGCCGTGGGGTCGGTTTCCGCACGAAACAAATATGTATTTGTATGGTCTACAGATACCTAGATGTTCTGAGTCTGCGTGTCTTGTATACGTAAGTTTACATGTTTGTGAACACAACCAGACACTTAAATTACGAATCGAATCGGAAGACCGCTGCAGGCAAATTAAATGGATTATTCCATAAGTTTCGCTAAAGAAAAATATAAAAGACAGTAAAATCAATATACTACATGAATATTGTAGCTGGCCCCTTTGCGCTTACGCCTAATCCTGTGAATTTATTGAATTTCACAGATCTTCTAATTTTTAAATCAACAGTGCGTATATTTTTCTTACATCACCACCCTCATAGGATTCTAGGTTTTCTTGACATGTGGTCTCTCTACAAACATTTTAGACAAGCAAGCGCTGCTTATGACTAACTTTTCTGTTTTCTTACACCACTTTTTCCATTTTCTTTACAGGCTGTCTCTTTTTAAATATTTTGGACTATTCTTGTGCCTTTATTTATACCATATCTCTACATTTTCATGACAATTAAACTGGTCTCTTTTAGAACACACCACTTAAACTTCCACGGACACCCTTACTCAAACAAACATTCCATTCACCGACCACCATTCATTAAAACGCTCTTAATAACTATCTGTGTAAGCAAAACTCAAAATTATGCTAGCTAACGGTGAAACCAGCAGTAACCCGTCCTTAGTAAAATATGTACAGCGTAATGACGATTTCTATCGACGAAGCGAGCCGATTAATCAGTGCTGTTGCTTGTAACATTAGTACATAGGATACTAGACCTCATTGCTAGTGCTAAACCCAAGCCAATGAGCGTGAGAATTGCTTGCATATATTAGTCTCGATTCAGCTAATTGATGGGAGGGTGTTTAAGGAGAACAGAACAGCAGGGAGCGATTGAGAACCCTATTTTTTTATTGATAGGCTTACGTTTGACCAATATTTCACCTGATGGTAAGCGATGAAGCGGTCGACGATGGAGCAGCCAAGAACTACCCAACCTATTCGCTCGTTACCTAAAGACTTCTAGATTACTAGCTTGCATAGGAAACAGATTTCGGCAGGGAATTCTACTCCGAAGCTATACGCACAATGAATTTGTTCTTAAAACGCTTTCTACGTATGTTCACTATATGCTGATGCCACAACGTCGTATGTCTAGTTATCCGATGATGAAACTGGGTTGGCGGAATTAAATTGTCTAATTCCGTTGCACACTCCCCGAAATATAAAAGACATCAAACCGATTGATTAGGTAAGGTTAGGTTATCAACTCGGCGATGATACTGTAGACTTAGAAGTTTTGCCACAACGAGTGCATCATTGCCAATGACTTTCTCGGCACCTTTTCTAAAATCTTCAATTTTTTGGAAGCTTGACGGTAGATATCAACCTTACCCAATGAAGCAAGATTATTAGTTAGCACGGCTACCTCAGGTAAATCGGATAAATCTTGCAGGGAAGACAATATTTTTTATCAGCGGAGGCTGATATGAAAAGCTTGATTTGAAAAAAGTTACTGTTTTCATATGTAAGGAAAAAATAACACTAATTATAATCCACATGACACTCTTAGAAACAAAAAACGAGAACATGTGTATTTGGCACACAGTAGAATCATCTAGCTAGACTTTTTCCGACTATTTTGGGGTCGACTACGGCAATCTAACCGGATGCGAATACCAAACACTTAATAGGTAATAAACATACCTTGACTGTGTTAATGATTGCATTAATTGCAGCATTCCAATAAAATACCATACGACTTGAGAAATTTACAAAATCCGACATTGTAAGTGAGAAAATTTCCAACAAGTTATCGAATTATTCTGACTATTAATTACACGGCAATGTGATGCTGAATATGCCCATTGTTTTTCAAATTGATTACATCAACTCACCATAATCTGTAAGTTCAAAAATCCTCAAAATTACTCTTTGGAAATGTGTTTCGAAGACGACATAAGTAACTTTGGTAAATGAGAAATTTGTAAGTGTTCGCGACAAATTAGAGCTCCGCCTTGTTCACCTAAATCTCCATTCAACGACGAATCACATATGCTTCGCTGCCTTACATGAGAGAGGCTGGAGCTTATCATCAACAAAGCGTTGTCAGATTACAAGATAGGCTAATACTATAGGTCAGGAGGACACACATGACTGGTGGACCTAGGGAGAAATCTGTAGAAAGATTCCCTTAATCACTTCCACCGGATACCTTTACACCATGATCCGTATCACTGAGAAATTCACATCATGAATCATTGATGTTTTCTACTAACACATGTTTCAGAACAATTAGAGGTTGTGGGGCTATCGCGATGGCCTCTCCTCATAAACATCTCATTAGCTTGGGTTACCACAATTATCGTCTTTCAACCTGTTGCTACAAGCTCCTATGTATATATGTGACCTTATGTCAAATTAACTACGTATTCAATAGGATGCAAATTGGTGTTTTCAGTCTGTATGTCACTCAGTATTTTATGGATATAAATGTGTTGGCAGAAATTATGGAGATGGAAATTTTATTACAAGCGTAGTATTGCATCTTCTTGGCCTGATTGAATATATA
Source organism: Leucania comma (assembly GCA_958295575.1). Lineage (NCBI taxonomy): Eukaryota > Metazoa > Arthropoda > Insecta > Lepidoptera > Noctuidae > Leucania > Leucania comma. The sequence goes on from OY282484.1 coordinate 4,326,365, forward strand.
CTCTGAAATATGATTCGCATGGGTGTTATTTTCATTATCCACTGTCAAATTCCTGTCGATATCAAAATTTTATAGGTTGTCATGTTGTTATCACAGCCAAATTGTGTAAAGACTGTAGCTGATATACAATGTCAATGCAATATCTATAAGGACCAAGAACCATACATATATCATTGATATTAGCCATGGGTGTCATAATGTGGCTAGACATATTAAGTCTACAACCAACATTTCCATTACAAATATACTTCAAAACGGTACCAGTGCCTACACCTAAACCATCTTTCTGCCCACCAGCTCCAATATTAACTATATTAAGTCGACCATCGCCATTAAATTGCATAGCACTTCACATTACATCACATGGCGAACTAACTACACGACAGGAGCCGGGGCGCGCAGCTAGTTCAAAACAAACAGTATTTATTAATGTCCGCAACGGATAATATGCCTTTAAATTGTTCCTAATGGCTACCAGTTTAAATAGAATTAATATTGTGTACTATCTGATACATGGAGCCTGTGATTTAATATCACCGGAGGAAACATTAATATAGAAAGTTGTTTGCGGGTTCTTAGTATTGTGTTGGTCTCGCCTTTTTTCTGTTAAGGGGAAAAGTTCCTGTGAAATGTAGTCCAAAGTTGCGGAAATGGGGGAGACACTTATAACTATAGTAATAACAGCTTCATATGTTACTTTCTTATTGGTCCTCGAAGTGGTGCTTAGATCACAACTTTGGTCCTTAGATAGTGAAGAATGACGTTATGGAACGCAAACTTTGCAACTAACCAAAAATATTTTTTGTTTTGGTGGGAAATCATCAAATAACTTCTCCCACTCTTAATTTTGCAAGAGGTAGTATCAGACTTTTACTGACTAGAACCCACTTGTATTCCTACAGTTTCCCTTTGCGTTCCAGTCCCTCTTCAACAACCTCGCAGCCCAATAAGCCAAAAGCTGTTGTCCAAATTTGTTCTTACATCTTTAAAGATTTTACTAAAGCATTCGAATGCTACACCATCTTTTCAATATCCAAAACTAACCTTTCAAAGTCAGCACGCTAATCACAGAAATATATGATATAATAAAGGCAAAAACTATATGAAATTGTAGGAGATAAGTGTAAAAATAACAGCTTCATATGATTTGTTCTTATTAGTCTTCTAAATGGCCCTTAGTAGGTTACAACTTTGGTCCATAAACAGTTAAAGTCGGCGGTGTTATGGAATACAAACTTTGCTATAAGCCAAAAGATTTCGTCCATAATTGCTCTTACATCTATGAAGATCTATAAAAAGCATTCGAATTCTTCACCACCGTTTTAAAATTCAGGACTAGCCTTTATACCAGATTTCATCTAGCCGATATCTTATATAGTCTTGTTCCTCAGTCTCCCACCGATGCGGCTAGTCCTTTGACACCTATTAGCCAAAGATTCTTATGGCGCTTACTTCCATGAAATCTTTTGTCCCCACGTCAAAAAAATAACCCCTTCGTGAAACATAAATTGTTTAAATACACACCTCCTTCGTCGAGATTTATAACTCTTTTCAGGGGTGGTTTTGTAAAATTTATTGCTATATTTGTGACAAAGCGGCTATTACTTAAGGGTTGGGTTTATAACAACCCTGATTTATGCATGCGATAAGAGAATTATTTGTTTAAAGATTTAGTGTTCTGGTTGTGGTTTTAAGTAACTGGTTTTTGGGTTAGATGTACATTAAGTAGAGAGTAGTAGTGGCGCAGTAGTAAAGTAGTAACCTCTGAACTCAGACAACCAATCTTGCCATGGAGTTTTGAGTAACCAAAATCGATAGGGTTTCATGACTTTCATGTCCCGAATCGACCCTCCGCGGGATTAAAACGACCAAAATTTAACGGTGTATAAATATATCAATAACGGTATATTACACATAAAAAGATAAAATCCATAAATAAATTATAATAATACATAAATATAAAATATATAAATTTACGTTACGTACTTATTTTTTTTATTGATATAAACTAGTGCATGACTGCAATCCCACCTGATGTTAAGCAGTGATGCAATCGTTGATGGTGAGGCGCACTAGTTTATTAAGAGCCTTGAAGACACCTAAATTATACTTATTTACTTATAGTGTCTACTATATTAATGTTCAATTTCTCAGGCAGTAGCTGTGTCAACTAAAGGCATCTTACAAATCATAAGTAAACAACATAATCAAAATTGGAAATCACATAGACTCCTCTATTTTAGTGATTCCTAGTCTTATCGATACTTTCCTTCCGATAATATGAAAATGCCTCCCGGATTAAGATACGTACAAACTTTATACCTCGCCACTTATCTTTGGAGGTGACTTTTCGAAACTCCACTAAAATGCAGAATTTGTTTATCAGTTGCGTCGTGTAAGCTTCAATATTACTTGCTACCAAAGATTGTCTAGACATCGCTATCAGCGATAACACTGTCGATGTATCCTTAAAATTAACTATATTAAGAGCTGTGTTACAATTTCGATGGAAGTACTATCTGTATTACATTTTATTTGCCTACAAACTAAATCTTAGGGCCTACCGCTTGCGGGTCCATTTGAAAGAGAAGAGCAAATGAAGGAACATAGGTAGATTTTATTCAGGAAAAGTCTAATACGGACGAGACGGGTCGGACATGTATTGATTCTCCTCAAAATTACCATAATATCACTTACCTACATTATTGGGGAAGAAATCATTTATTTTTCTATTTCAACCGCCCTTTCGCTCCACCCTAGAGCAAGAGATATCATTTGATGACTTTTCCACCTCAATAAAAAAAGAATCTATTTACCGCTACACAAGGTCATTAAATGATGAGAACTATTGAAAATTATGCCACTATTAACGTGGCCACCTACTACATCCAAATTGTCTAAGAATTTAACCAACGACTCAAAAAAACATAATCCTCCTTCTGGCGCAGTCGGGTAAAAAAAGACTCGACTTCACTTTTCTTAACTTCAAAAATTATTTGTGCCGTTTTACAGAGCTACCATACCATCTACTAAGATGGATGTAGCTCTTGAAGAACAAAAATAACGAAAAAAAAAGACGTTCGGATTCCCATTATTTTCACTCCAGTGACATTATCAAAACACAGCATCTTTAGTGATAAAATGTCACCATCAGACAACACCCTATACGGAAAACACTGCATTAAGATAGATAATACGATGTCACGTAGGGCAAAGCCATTGCCACTTTACTAAGCCAAAAATATACTAACCAGTTTATTTTGGCACCCAAGAAAGAACTTTCGGACAGTTTCTACACTACCTCAGGAGAGTTTTTGAAGCTTGAGATATCTTTATTTCCCATAACAATTTCAAATCACTTACATTACATATATTAAAAATTAAAACCTAAATTACTATGCGATTCAAATAAGAATAGGATAAAGTTAGCGCCATGTTATGACGTCATAACTGTCAAATCGAATCCGTGTGGTAGGGAGGAAAATAAGTTTTTTTTTAATTTGTTTTTATTTATGAATTTTAATCTTTTAGTAAAAATCACACTCCAGGTATTAAACTCTGAATCAGCGCAGATACTCGTATCATGTACCTAAAGACTACACATAAAACAGCTGATCCATGTTTCTTCTCGAGTATCTTAAAAACTACGTAAAAATTCTTCTCACAGAAAAGAAAACATCTCACCATGGGCACACCGGTCGCTCAACCGCCAAATAGAAACCAGCCCCCCTAGCCAAGTTACAATCGTTTCGTTAAGAGTGAACGCTTGGAGTTGGCCACGCCCCCAATTCCTTTGTTCTGACGTTATCTCAACGCACAGTCACGTGGTCAGGACAAAGGAATTGGCTAGGCGAATTTAAAGAAATAGAAGAGCATTTTTTTGTGCGGCTAGAAGTGTTAATTTACGAGAAATGACGGTATTCCATATTAATAATAATAATTTATTTATTGCAAGTAACATTGACTCCTATACGATTACACATTATTAATCAAAACAGTCACAATTAAAATTTATTATTTATTATTATTGTTTATTATTTATTATATTGGTAAACTATTCCATTTTTGGTTATTTTTCTGTAACTAATAGAAACTCTTTCAATTCTTCCTGCAGTCCATTACATGTTTACTGTATGGATTTAGAGACAACCTCTGTATTTGTTTTCGTGTTTCTTCTCAAGGTCAAATAGAAAACACCGGCCTCATCTAGTTAACACTGACATTGACCAAAAAAAAAAGAACATTAACCAAAGGAAAGAAAGAGTACACTCTTAGAAAATAGAGAACAATACTCTATATTGAGTATTGAGTATATATTAGAGAACGGTTTGATACCCTAATTTAGACAATGAAATGAAACAAGCCCTGAATTTGACTTAAACTAGACTAAGTACTTTTTTTATGTTAAACTATTTAATTTTCACCACAATATGCACCGCCATGACAGTTCTACATGAATTGGTCACCTTCTCGGTAGACCAAACGAAAATAGTGATGCCGAATTTAGCGAAAGTCGTTCGCATTCGTTTTCGCCTTACAGCACATTACCGAAAATATTATTTTAAGCTTCAGGACGAGGGAAAATACTTTTGTTCCGCGTATCTTGTTACTACTTCCACTCCGTTTATTTTTGGATTTCCTCACTTTGATTGTGTTGTTAGTTGGATTGTGTAGGCGTGCAACTTTTTTGTCGGGTCGTCTAATGTTTTTGTTGAAACTGCCTCGCAAATGCAGTTTTTTTTTGGCTTGGTAAATCATCCAATGACATCTCCCGTCTTTGGGCGGAGCGAGAGATAGTGTCAGACTAAAAACCCACTCCTGTTCCTTCTTTGCCTTCGTTCCAGGGCTCCGGTCTTCACTTTCACATAACCCAGTAGGCCCTCGCAACTGCAGTGAATCGGAAATGTATGCGCAGGCTCATATAGTACGCGACATATAAGTTAAACACGTTGCTATGGTTACGCGCCTCGATTGAGAACCGAAAATCGGTAACTGCGCGTTCCAGGTCGACCGTCATGATGTTTCAACTTGTGTGTCGAGGATGATACCTCTTTATTTTTTTTAAAGTGCTTCGCTGCTCTAAGGGCTTAGCCAGGTTGATAATCTACAATCGTACTCTGTCGCGCTGTCTTGAGGCACTAGTTCTCAATTTTTTTTGATAAGGAGCGGACCCCTGGCTCCGCTCCTAGCTAGTTCTAAAGAGAGGGCCCCTTTAGGACTAGCTACGCCACTGGCTAGCCCTAAAGGGCCTTCAGAGCTAGCCACGCCACTGGCTGTAATATGTACCTTCTTAGGCACTCCAAAATAGAAAGTTCCATTGGAATAGACTCTTACACAATATAACTAATTAAGTATTTTCATGTCCGCCAGTCATAAAACGAAGCTGTTAATCAGATCAGATCTATATCCTAACATTGCAACCTCGCGATTGGCTCGTCTTACGCAACAGTTCCACCAATCAAACCTACTCTTATCATCCAGAGAAATGTTACTTGAAACGGATGCCTATCACAAAACATCGCCACGAGAGATAAATTCTCTATAGCAGTATTTTTCAATCTTTTTTAATACGCGACCCCCTTTTTTACATAGACAAGCGACCCCCTAGGAAAGTAACATTGAGGTGCACAGACGAGCTCATTGGGCTCCTATCACCGCTTTTTAAATTTAGACGTCTAGAAGTTGAATATGTTTCGAATCGTACACAATTCGCGCGTCAAAAATATAAGTAGGACAAACATAAGTAAAAGAATTGGAGCATAAACAGGCACAGCTTCATTATTGAATGGTTCAGGTAGAACTACATTGGGCACACGTGGGCCACGTACGCCGATGTGGGCGCGTCGGTCTCTATACATTTTAAATGGCAAATAGTCTTGTAGAGCTTCATTAGATCCACGCCACGTACAAATCAAGCGTGGCCCACGTGTACGTGACCCTCGTGTTAAGAGCAGTGGTGGCCGAGTGACTTACGAACCCAGCCAGGCGCATTACTTTGTGTTATTTTTTTCATCACCACTGCTCTAAAAACGGTGAAGGAAAACATCGTAAGGGAACCGGTATGTCCTAGAACCAAAATTCTAAGACATGTGACGGTCCCGCGCGGTGGATTACGGCCCATTCCCTCGTCTAGAGAGGTAATGATTTTGCTATACGTTATGCCAGGTTTACGTTGGTCTAATGTGTAGTTCCCGCTTTATACTTTTTTTATAGCGTAGGTTCAATAACCCCCACTTTTCACTTTACCTATCTCGCGACCACGACCGCTTGAAAAAAACTTTGTGAAATTGAGGCCCACCTGGGGGTCGCAACCCACAGATTGAAAAACACTGCTCTATAGTCACACTAGAAGCACAGTGTTAAGTAACTCCTAGATCCGGTGTAAGTCGTTGACTTATCTAGGTGCTTTATGCAAGTGTCGTAAAATTAATTGATCCTTTATACATAATGCGCGATGTCTAAAAGCTATCTGATAATATTTGGATAGGAAGTCTATTGCAATATAAGTAATAAAACAAAAATTAAAAAATTAAAATAAAATCTTTTTATTTCAGACATTATTTGGTCCATACATTTTCAAATTTCATTATTATATTATATTATTAATTTATCAGAGAAGTCAAAATCATAGCTAAATAAATTCAATAAATTCAGTTCAATAAATTCATTTTAAGTATAATGTCATCACTCACATCAAATAAATAAAATAAAACAAAATTAATAAATAAATAAATAAAACATTAAATAAATAAAACATTAATTTAAGTATTTGCCTCCCGCTGGGGCACCGGGCACGCGCACTTGAGTTTGAACCCAGTGTCCCAGAAGGGGGCTGTCCAGCTTGTGGCTCAGCACGTTCAGGATGGTGTTGGTGCTCCCACGCGTACGAAACATCAGCGAGGCTCGCGTTTGACCACTATCTCACCTGATGGTAAGCGATGATGTGGCCGACGATGGAGCACGCTGGCCTAGAAGTTACTTATTTACTTTTGACTTAAAGATCCTTGGGTTCTAGCTATCAGGAAACACAGACTCAGGCAAGAAATTCCACTCCTTAGCTGTATGCATAATGAATGTGTTCCCAAAACCCTTTGTAAGTATGGATTTTTTTATGGTAGGTAAAATCATCCAATGACAAATCCCACCCTTGGGTTGGGGCGGGAGATAGTGTCAGGCTCTTACTGACTAAAAAACTACTCTGCTCCTTCATTGCCTTTGTTCCAGGGCCCCAAAATTCACTTTCGCCTAACTCTAGGCCCCAGTAGGCTTCGGCCCTGCTGGGCCCCTGCCTGAATGAATGTGTTCCCAAAATGCTTTGTAAGTATAGGTGGAGTGTCCACCATGTACCGATGGCGCAACGCCGTACGTCTAGTGGTCCGATGATTAAACGAACTTGGTACTGAGTTGGGAAATCATAAAAAAACTCCTGAAAAATAAAACCCAGCCGTGTTTTTCAGTAACCCTTGGGGTTCCAGAGCTGCGGGTTCTCTTTCCAAAAATCAAAATCCCACTGCCCATCCATATTCCACACGAATGTATTTCTGTTTATAAAAAAAAAAAAACTGGGCAAGTGCGAGACGGACTCGCACACAGATGTTTCCGTACAAACTAACTTATTGTAAATAGTTCAATTCGTGAATCGAGTCTCGGAAGATTTTTTCGAATCGAAAAAAATTTTTTTTTTTGTGACGTAACTACAAATTTAAAAGAAAAATTGTAAGAACATTAATCTCTTAAATCGACCACTTATAACCGCTCGTCTGCACCTGAAGTTCATAGATGAAAACAATATCCATCGAATTGATATCAACAGAGAGTGTATCGACCCGCGCTATGATATTAACCGCCCGCATAACTCACTCATCGGCTCGGTCGTGCCAAAACACGGAACAGATGAATTACACTGTGTTTTCGTTCACAACTACCGGCTATTAGTACGCGGCTTCGTTAAGATTTAGCGGTATGTTATTGCCAAATGGAACGCAACGCATTGGCCCACCCATCGCTTGCCTCTATATGGAGTGCTCCGTGTAGAGAGCCACGGCGTCCTCACTTTCCGCCTGTGTCAGGTCCTTACTGGATACCTACAGTTGTTTCGGGAGGTTTCTAATTAGGCGGGAAGTAACGTCCGGGGGATCGCCCGGAGGACACGGTGGAACATAGGTATGGTACAGATGAGCTGCGCTTCGGCAAAGCGTCGCTATGTCCGCATGGAGCCAATCGGCCGGAGAGTCTCGCGTCCAACCCTGGTCCAGAGTATGATACCAAGCGAGAGGGAATAGGAAGCAGTATTCTGCTTCTGCAGATAAGGTTGAGGAGACAACCCTCACACCATGCATTCTGCAACACTCCTGATTACTCCAGCTTGAGTTTATCATAGAGCTTTCCAGCAATGGGCAGCTCACCGTCAGACCGTCCGGTAACCGTCCGGACCAAGCCCTTATCGTCGACGGCGTGAATCTTTCCACGCGCGCCTCAAGGAGTTGTCAGCAAACCGTAGGGGCCCAGCCGGGTCGAAGCCTTCTGGGGCCAAGGGTCCGCTTCTGAAAGGAAGGCTCGGCTCTGGTATGAAAGGCAACGAAGGAACGGGGTGGGTCAGTAAAAGCCTGACACTATCTCTCGCTCCGCCCAAGGGCGGGAGATGTCATCGGATGATTTTGCCCACCAAAAAAAAAATCATAGACCTTTAGATTTGTTTAGTTATGCATAAACTTCCAAGTTTCTAAAACAACGTCTTCGTCTTCATCATCCACAGTTCAACTTCACCCACTGCTGGGCATAATTATGCCTCTCTTGTCTTGAATCCTACGTTCTTGTGTCAACTCAATTAATACAGATCTTGCAAACAACGCCTAACCAACAAATAATAGCAACACACATAAATGCTGAATGTGATTTCCCATTCATTTTTGACAGGATCTGTTATTAAAAGTAATAATAAATGAACGTTATTTTCGGTGTTTGAGAATGTGAATATTATATAAAAACAAAACAAAATGCACTTGCTAGCTGCTGCCAGTGACTTCGCCCGCATGATAGTAGAAAATTAGCCCAAGGCAGCATAAACCCGGGATAAAAAGTATCCCATAGGTATGCTATTCTAGTACATGTTCTACACGTATAAGTTTTATCGACTTCCATTTGAGTGTGAAAAAATAAACATACACACTCTCACAAACTTTCGCCTTTATAATATTACTAGCGATCCACCCCAGCTTCGCAAGGGTGCAATGGTGATATTAAATATATTATGCATGTATTATACATTATAAACCTTCCTCTCTTCCACATCAAAATCCGTTGTCTGAGCATACATAGGGACAGACAGCGGGAAGCGACTTTGATTTATACTATGTAGTGAAGTACAATAGGATCGCGGTTTTGGCTCACTTATATGCCATGTAGGCATATAAGTGAATCAAAACAGCGATCCACTTTCAATGCGCAGTAACAGATTTTTGGGTCTCAATCGAAGTGCGGCATAGAGCTACGCGTTACCATAGCAACGACGGCGATTTTAGTTCAATTTATTTTCCGCGTACTATAAACATGATGTTTTAATTCACTACCTAACCTTTACCTTTTTTGCTTCCAGCCGGACGAGCTGGCCAAATCGGTGAAGCTAACGTCCCGTGAGAGGCGCTTCATCAAGTTCGCGAGCGTGGAGTACGGCGGCCAGCTGTACATGACACCCCAGGACTTCCTCGAGTCTGTGGTGGAGCAGGAACCTAGACGTAAGTATCACCGAAAAAATAATGTTATGTATTGAGGTCAGTTAGTAATATTGTATTTAGAATAGAATAGAATGAGCTTTATTGTACACCAGTGATATAAAAACATGACTACGACTCCAAATTTTATATGGTTTCAAAATTTGACCTCTGTCCTCTCAAAACCTGAAAGCTAAAATAACGTTACTCGATAATGTTCAGGAATCATTAGTTGTTATTGTTGGCAGCTCGTTTGAAGCGGCGCCTGCTGACTACGAAGGAGATCGAGCACCTGCGCGACCACACTCCTCCGCTCAAGAAGGGATCCTCGCAGATGTTCCGCAATATGAGGGATAAAGGTACACACTAGTGATTCACCATCCCTGCCAAATTGCGCGTTTGTGACTTTGAGCAACCAGGATCAGCTGTCATTAGGTAATAGGCGGCCTATAATATTCCCTCTGCTGGGGTACAGGCTTCCTCTCCATGAGACAAAGGGCGCGATATCTACCACCCGGGCCTCGTGACATCATCAGTCTTTTAATGTCTCGCTGCTGGGACACAGGCCTCTTCTCTAAGAGAGGGAACGGGCCGTGATCTACCACGCGGGCCCAGTGCGGATTGGTGAATGTCACATGTCTTCGAAGTTTTGGTTCCAGGACATTCCGGTTTCATTACGATGTTTTTGACCATTTGAGAGCAGTGGTGATGAAACAAATTATACAAAGTAATGTGCCTGGCCAGGTTTGAACCCGCGACTTACAACTCGTAGGTCGGGACCGTTGCCACTCGGCCACCACTGCTCTTCATGGGCCTCGTATGGATTGATTGATTTCTTATTATGTTTCCGATTAATAACATGTTTCTTTTTTCACATCTTTCTTTTTTTTTCAGGCATCATTTCCTACACGGAATATCTGTTTCTGCTCTCGATTTTAACCAGTAAGTACTATCTACACTTTAATAATATATTTTTTTAATTAAGCCATTTATTATTTTTTCTGTTGTGTACAAACACAAGCTGAAAGAAGCCTCGTCTCTTAGACCAAAAAAAAAGAACGAAAAAGATATTTTTTCTTACGTTTATGCGACGTAAAAAGTATCTATTCTATAAAAAAAAATCTCTCTCTCGTTCTATTCTGCATAGTTTCAAATTTGGGCATCTACTCCCACTTTAACAATTCACTCAGTATATTCTTGTCGATTGTCTGACCTATTTCTTCACAAATGATAAACTTACTCTTCCAAAAATAATTCTCGAGTTGCCATATAAAAACACTAGTAATTTGTTTACAATGCCCCCATTTGTTCTTAACACTGTAAGCACATCTGCCAGGTATCTGTAGCACATAATTTCGTATTTCAGAGCCGGCTTCAGGCTTCCGGATCGCGTTCAACATGTTCGATACCGATGGCAACCAGCGAGTCGATAAGAACGAATTCCTAGTCGTGAGTATAGTGCATATGAGGTGCGGTGTACGTGTCGAGCGGGGAGCGATTTAGACTAGCAGAAAAGTTGACGTGAAAAAAGTACAGGTAAATAATAAGGAAGGAGGAGGAAATAGGATAGCTGATCACTATACCAACAGATAAACTGTTGAAAAGGAAAATGTGATTAATCAGGTCTAAAAAATGTGATTAATCGCTATGTATTGGGGAAAAGGACTAAAAATGGATTCAGCAAGAACAAACAAATCATAATAGATATGTCATTCCCTTCTCATTGGAAAAGTCTGATCGCCAACCCTCTCATTACGGCCATAAAAGAGACAGCAATGAGGGAGTTTGGCGATCCACACCGCACAGCCATTTGAAGTGGGGCTATAACTCCCAGTCACCATCCGGTGGCAACTGGGAATTTTATTCCCGATTCCCACCTGGTAGCAATCCATGCGGGGGCTGGAATAATAGGACTGGGAATATTCACAAAATCAGACCTTTGCCAATAGAATAAAAAAAACCCTTACAGTTCTTTTTTCTTTTTAATTTATTGTTCAATACATTTACAATTTGCACTCGTTATAACAAAAACACACTTGTCCAAAACCTTAAAAGGTTTATGTGACAAAGTGGAGATAGCAAGCACACGTCATGTTACTTTAAAATTAAAATAAATAGGCTTACACCTATTAGTCTTAGGGTGTTCTTATTAACACACCAATATATTTGACTATATTTTTCTTTATTTGTTTAAATCTTCTACAAAAAAGAAGGCAACCATTACTTTAAAAATAACATAAAACACCACACCAATTTTCCAGTTTATATTTTTTTTTATTATTAGCCAAATATTTTGATTATCGCTTCCCGCTGCCATTTGCACCATACGGTAGGCGTACTGTATAAAAATTAGCACAAGCTATGTAGCCTTTAAAGCACAACACGTTAGATTATAACATCGTAGAGAAAGATTTGCGGTCGCGAATTATTTTGTTAGTTATATAGAACTTATGTAACTAACTAGTGTCTGGTGGAGGGTTAATACCCTAACATGGGGAAGGTACGATTAAACACCTATTTGAATAAATACAAAACTCTGATGAAGACTATAAGGTAAAGTCTTGAGACAAAAACATGGTTCAAGGTTTCAAGAAGTTCACATGATTATTCAATACTTTTTAATCTTATATCTTCTTCTTATATATAAAAATGAAAAGCTGTTCGTTAGTCTCGCTAAAACTCGAGAACGGCTGGGCCGATTAGGCTAATTTTGGTCTTGAAATATTCGTGATACTTCAGAGAGGGTTTCAAAGGTGAGAAAATATGGAAAAAAATCACGAAGTTTTCCGGGTCAGCTAGTGACAATATAATTCTTAAATAACTTTAAAATGGAAAGAGGAAGCATGAGGGCTGTTTTTTAGGATTTGGGAGATTATCGAATGACTTCTCCTCCTCTGAAAAGGTGTGTTTGACTTTTACTGACTAAAACCCTCCTAATCCCTTAGTTGCCCTTTGCAGTCATCAGAAGGGTCATTTAAAAAAAAGGAGGTCACGCGAACTCACGGAAGATGAAAGTTGTGGAGGGCGTTTACTCAGGAGTGGGAGTCAACAGACTATTAAAAAAAACATCTTTGAAATAAAAATGTGTAATCTTATTTATAATAGCAATCAATATTTCGCCAAAGCAAATCTTTGAAATAATTCACATTATTGTATCGAAATTGATTTGTATTCTTTTTAAAATGTTTTATAATAGTCGTTGCAATAATGTGAATTCTACTAATATGGTGGATTGTTTAATAGTGCACAAAAAACACAGATTTTCGTAGATATGCTACAAAAAGACAGCATGCTAAAAAGTCTTCATAGGACAAGGATCCAAGGAGTATTATATATATTTATTATTATTTTTCTTTTTTTGGTTTTTGAATGATTTTTTCTGCGATGCATTTATTTAGATCCAACGCCTGCTGGGTGGTACGTTTAAGGAGCGTAAGGATTTGGACCCCAAGAGCCAGGAGGCAGTGAGTTTTAAATTGACAGCTTGCGGAAGGGATTCTGCCTCGCTATTCAAAAATACGGCTTCGAATTTTGATTCGATTTGACAGTTACAATTTTTTTTTCTATTTTGTTTTTTTTTTTGTTTAAATTTGTTTTTTTTTTTAATCGAATCAAAATTTTAGCCGTCACCATCAGAGGTGTTAATGCCGCTCTAATGTGTGAATATCCGTAAAAAAAAAAAAACTTATTTTTTGTTGTTTTTGGGATTTAATCTATGACAAATCCAAATTAACTTTTTTACTGATGAATTCCCCCACTTATGAAGACAAGTAACAATAATGTTTTTTAAATTCTTTTTAATTTTTAAAAAAAATTTTAAACGAACATAATTATAATTAAACATAATTTGTCACTAAACTGTTTTAAAAGAGAAATGCTTTTTATAATTTTGATTTACAGAAAATTTAATCCATATTACCAGAGCGGCATAAGGTGTTTTTACGCTTTTCATTTTGATTTTCTTTTATATTTCAATATACATGTATACAAGTATATGTAAATAATAATATAATATTTATGTGTGTGTATTATGTGCTCACCGCGGCTTAGCTGCTTACATTAGTCTCGACAAGTGCCATGAAGAACAGGAGTGTTGTTGAAGTCCAGGGCCCGTCCAGAGTAAGTCCTCACGGACATCGCTTTACGTCCATCCGTTTTACTGTCGTTCGTCATATTTTTTTTATTTTTTATTTCTGTCTGTCTTGAATCTATCTTCTTCGTTGGTTTTATACTATTTTTTTTTTTGGTCTTTGAATCTGTCATCTATGTATTTATAAGTTTTACGGATTTCTTCTTGTGGTTGTATTTAGATTATTTATGTGTTTATATTTTACTGGATGGTGGGTAAAGGTTTTAGTCGATAGTGGAACTACGATATTTTCGTAAAAAGTTTTTTGTAGTGATAAAAACTGTGAGACAATCCGTAAAAATCGCTTTTACTCTTTTTTTTTAATAATTAATTAATTGGTTCGCTATTGCATTTGCTTTGTTTAAAATTTGAAGTAAAATAATAAAATTGTCTGCAATAATTTTCGTAATCTTATAACTAATTTGCTTTATTAAATAATACTTTTTATTGTTTATTAATATAATTTAAGATTTGCACAGAATTATTGTAAGTGTTATCCACAAATTAATAAATTATAATTTTATTTATAAGTACGGTTATAATATTTGAGTGTGTCGATTTGAAGTTTTTATATATAGTTTAACATATGAATACAATTAACACAATCTTTTTTTCAAATTACAACACGCTTTTTGAATTAAAACCAGTCTGACTGCGTATGCGACACTTTTTGTACTTCACAATATACTGACAAAACAATCATTATTTTTGCTTTCTTTATTTTTCACCGTTCTTTGTGATTATATTTATAAAACATATTAATTCTTTTTAAATTCACTCTCACATAGAGAAAAGTAATTATAATATCAACATGTACATATTTCACCTACAATTATACTCCATTCTTTAGGTATTTAACTAAATGTAAACAATCTTGACATGTCTTTTATCTAAAAATTGTCTAAAAATTTTATCTGAAAATGTTTACAATTAGTTATTTACCTAATCCGGTGTTAGGTAATTAACTAAATTTAAATAATATTTGTGTCTTTTATACGATGCTTTTTAAATAAAAAGACATAAGTATCAAGATTGTTTACGTTTAGTTAACTACCTAAACAGGTGGAGTATAGGTACCTATAATTGTAGGTAAAATTTAGGCTTTTCTACTAAATGCACACTTTAGTCCACTTTCAGTCTTTGATTCTTCACATCAGCAAAAGCACATAACAAGCGCAGTCGGACGAAAGGTTAGTACTGTGTTTTAACTTCAAACTTAATATTACAGATGGAGAAAATCTTCAGCTTCGCATGGCGAGGCAAGAGGGGGATGACGGAGGAGGAAAATAAGGATGACGGCAAAGGGGACTTGAAGGCAGACGGCAAGGCTCACGAGAACTATGTCAATGATGACCAGGGCTTGCAGAGGAGGCACAATGTTGATACTTTCTTGCAGGTTACTAAATTACATTCTTATTTTTTTTTTTATTGACTTGCTGATTAGCCGTGACTTGTTTCAAACTTTTTAGTCGTTTTTTGCGGTCGGTTTTATGAAAATGTAATTTTTACTTTGAAAATAAAATCATCTCCTCGATCCCTTTGTTTTGATAACCTACATGGCCATATCAGGAAAAAACATATTATTTGTCACCAAAAATTCACCATTTTTTTCAGTGACACTCTCACAACTAAAGACTAATCTAACGAAACCTGTCAATCGTAATATGCAACAAGCCCTTTAGACTCTAGGACGTGCCAAAGAAATATACACACTTACATACACTCGAAAACATGACTTTCCTTCTAGCGTATTTGGGTAAAAATACCTTCCTGTATTCTTGATGTTACCGGTTCCAAGGCCACTCTTCCAAACTAGCCTGTAGATCAGCCCCTTGCGTTTAACATTTGTGACAGTAAATCCTTTTCCTTCCAGGTACACTTCTTCGGCAAGAAAGGCACAAACGACCTGAAGTTCGAGGGCTTTAGGCAGTTTATGGAGAACTTGCAGACCGAAGTACTGGAGCTCGAGTTCCATGAGTTCGCTAAAGGTAGGCTTCATCAGTATCATCATTTTATCAGAAAGACTTCCATAGCCTCTAAGCATAGCCCTCCCTTATGCGTTGACACATTGAATGGTCCAGGTATTATGTGCCAATCCTATCATAATTCTGTTGTGAAAAAGGGATAGTGATATTCGTCCTTTATAGCTCTGTCTCTCTCACAGCAGTAGTCTTTGCTACCCGGTTAGATCCCAAATTCTGTCATCATCATCATTTCACCCGACAGGCGTCCACTGTTGGACATAGACCCCTCAAGTGTCGCGATAACGACTGGTCCTGTGGGTCTCGCATCCTTCGGATTGCCGCAACCCTTACCAGGTCATCGGTCCACCTTATAGGAAGCCTTCCAACGCCACGTCTCCCGGTACGCGGCCGCCACTACAGAACCTTTCGGCCCCAACGGCCATCCGTTCTGCGAGCAATGTGCCCAGCCCATTGACACTAAAGTTTGGCAATTCTTCGTGTTATGTCGGTAACCTTGGTTCACCTGCGGATATCGTTATTCCTGATTCGATCGCGCAAGGAGGCTCCGAGCATAACCCTTTGGGTGACTTTAAGTCTTCTAAAGAGGACCATTGATCTATGGTTATGACGTAAATAAAACTCCGTTATAACTTCTCAAAAAAATTTCGGAGGTGGAAACGATTTCTTGCGGAACTTCCGCAGTAACGAAAGCGGAGGCGAAGTTCCGTTACCTACAACCCTACACTAGACGTACGACGATGCACAACTGGTACATGATAGACATACCACCAAAACGTTTTGGGAACCTACAGTGGACGGTCATTGTGTTCCTGGACATTGGACCTCTTAAGGCCGAATGTACTGATGTTTCTTGGTTTTCTGGATTTTTGTTAACTTGCTCAAAATAGCCAATAGAAAGCCCTTTAATTATTCTACCACAGCAGGATAATAAAGACGTAATTTGAAATAATATCCACATAAAGCAAAGCCCAGCTCTGATCTCTTCTTATAACTTGTATCATGTATAGAAGACTAAGGCCTACCATGGACGCTTAGCTTTATAGACGCGTATTCGTCAGTATACGCTTGCTCACAGCTTACATACAAAACTATGAAATTCTACCGACGGAGCGACAACGTCATACCTTCGGGTTGTTGAAACTACGCGTCCGTTGACAGTAGGCTTAAGGCCCTAGCGCCCGAGTAGTACCATAAAACAGTGACTTTCTTAAGCCTACTCCTCGGTAAGGGCTGGGTTAAGAGCCATTTCACAAAATTTGATCGCTCGAGTTTAGGTAAAAGACGGCAGCTTTGTTCATGTGTGCGTAGCTATCCACACATACACAACGCGAGCAGTGTAGCACTAGTGATGAGACGGACTAAACAATCTTGAGCCGTTATAATCGTAATGCACTTTGGTTAGATTTATAAATAAGTGATTTTATTTATTTAGTCTATTAATTATTTACATATTTATTTCATGTTGTTTTTTGTTAGTACAAACAATTGTACAGTTAATGTTACAACTTGAGATCTGTATCCTACAGAGTAGGCAAAAAGAACAGTTTAATTATTTATTATAAACATGCTGCATAAACTAAATATGAACACTATTAATACTAATTGATTATGATATTAATGCTGTCTGAACTAATAAAAAAAAAAAAATGTTATGTAAGTATTTCTAAAATATATAATAGAAATGGACAGGGAAACAACCCAGAGATTCAAAGTGTTTTATTTTAAATAAACCATTTACAGGCACTTTTAAAATTGCAAGAAGTATGTCAGTCAGAAAAAATGATGACACTTTTTGCAATCATGTTATGTATTACAAATATCTCGGTTACATGTTTCTTGTCGCTGCTATCATGTGAGAACAATGTAAATAAAATAAAAATAAAAACAATTTTAAAATAATTTATAGATATTAAAATAAGCCACTGACAGGTAAGAAATGACCAGTCTTAACTGACAGCGTACGTTCACGGATACAAATAATCCAACACGCGCCACTGTCAGTGAGACATTTGATTGAGGATGACAAACTCTTTACCGCCATGCTCATTTATATCAAACAAGTCCAGTAGTAACCTAAAACCATAAATTGCTCCATGGCACTCACATTTAACTTTAAAAAAATGCTTCTACATTATACAATTTATATTATACAATAGTTGGTTGCGCCAATTTGCTATGATCCGCGACTTTGTTTTTTGTAATTTATTTTTTTAGCCTAGCAATCCTATACCATCCGTTTCCCTTCCCGCACGACCTCTAGAAAATGAAATGACATTGACGTTTGTGCATCGATTGTGAATGTGACCGCACCGCTAACAACGCCCGCTCGAAATTACAAGAAAATTGACTATTTCGTGATCCAACCATTCAAAACTCAACAATAGTGCAGTGTAGTGCAAAACAGGACCTGGCAGTGGTTAAATGTGCGAAGTCGAGGTTCGCCGGCCGGCGCCACGTGGAACCTTCGAGGTTAAAAGGTCAGTGTTCCTTTCCTAATACATTTATCCCATTAATAAACGCTAGGCACAGTATCTGCATATTGTTAACAAACCTTAGATCGCTTTTTAAACCTACAGTCCACAGCAAATTCGCGCAACCATTACTTTTTGGTCCTACGAGCAGGATCGTGAATCATTTTCTTGTAATTTCGCAATATAGTATTTGTTCCATAGGGAATAAACGCAACGCGCCTGTTTACCTAGATATAATAGTAGAAAACCCGCATCTAGGCATTTAGGCAACTATACGTTATTTCGCTCGTATAGTTAAAGAGCCATTGATAATTACGGTACCTACGCCGTCAACCGCACCGCATAATTATAGTTAGCTACGTAAATATCAGCGTAGATATAAATCGATCGCATTCTTTTTCTTGACAAAATTCATTCGGAAGTCCTACAAATTGCATGTAGGTAGACGCATTTCAAAAATACCCGTTCATTGTTGAGTGAATATTTGTAGGAAACGGATAAACCATAGATTATATACGCATATGAACGACGTGAATGATTTAATCGAGAAATTGGGTAATATTCACTCATTGATTCAGGCTATTCCGTTCGTTCGCCGTTCACTTTGTTGTTTACAATATTACCATATTGTTATCTGATAATTATCGCTTACTTAATAATTCGTTAAGTGTTTGTTTGAGTGTATAGTGTGAATATATTAAAACAAGATGTCTCTTAAGGGAACCAAGGTTAGTACTGATTTAAAGGTTCAGTTAAAGCTTTTATACGCCGAAAGGGACTCACAGTTTTCACGTGTTCAATCAATTTGTGATAAATCTTTGCAAATCTCGGATCTGATGATTAGAGATGCTTTCTTGTGTTCGTTGGAAACTTTAGATAGTTTGCGCGCGGATTTTAAATCTACAATTAAGGATATAAACATTTTAGAGTTGGAGTTAAATCCTGATTACTGTGTGAGTTATCAGGCATTGTCGTCCTTTGATGACTTGTATTGTCGTATCAAACGTATTGCTAGGAGTTTAGAGACCCCCCCCCCCCCGCGAGTGGTTTATCCAACCCTCCTCGCGAACGCCCACGATTGCCGCCAATTCAAATACCTGAATTTAATGGTGACATTCGAAATTGGAATTTATTTATAGATAGTTTCGAAAATATAATACATAGGAACACATCGCTGACAGATCACGAGAGATTGCATTATCTCGTAGAAAAATTGACCGGTAAGGCAAAGGCTGTCTGTGCTGGAATTACGTTTAGCGCTGAAAATTACACTTTAGTTCTGGACACTTTAAAAACAAAATACGAAGATAAGCGATTAGTAGCCACCGCATATTTAGATCAATTATTCGATTTGAAAAGTTTTTCCGTTTGTAACGATCATAATTTAGAGAAGTTTTTAAATATTTTCGCATCATCTGTTCGTGCAGTAAAGAACCTAAAGGTCAATGACCTCTGTGACTTTTTGTTTTTGTATATCGGTTTAAATAAATTAGATCCTGAAACTGTTCGTCTGTTTGAAACGACTCAGCGCGGCAAAGAAATACCTAAGTTCGAAGATTTAGAATCTTTTATTCGCGACCATATTAAGGTATTGCAGCGCACGTCGGCACGTCATGAAGTCACGAATAGGACAGGTTCCGATCGCCGTATAGACGCGTCATCGAAGTCAGTCAAGACTGCACATACGCTAGTTAATACCGCCTCAACACCTGACTGTTCTCTGTGTAAGGGTAGCCATACACAGCTGTACAAGTGTTCGGAATTTCAGAGATTATCGCCTAGTGATCGTTACAAGTTTGTCCGCACTAATAATTTGTGTTTTAATTGTCTAAGTGACAAACATCTGGTTACGTCATGTAACAGTGGTGTTAGCTGTCGTAAATGTCTAGCTAGACATCATACCTTCTTACATTTTGAGAGTAGTAAGCTGCCATCGCGGCCGCGGCCTGCGCGGACGCGCGACGCTTGTGACGCGCGGCCTGCTGCAAGTGCAAACGACGTAACATTGTGTTCGCTTTCCGCCGCTGGTACTCAAATCACTACCGTTTTACTTGCGACCGCGCAAGTTGTCATTGTAGATGCCTTTGGCAAACCGCGCACCGTTCGGGCGCTACTAGATGGCGCTTCCCAGAGTAATTTTATTACTCGGGATTGTTGTCAACGCCTTGGTTTTAGTTTTAATAATTGGTCATCCCGCTCAGAAGTGAGGGGTTTTGGGGGTTTAAAGGCAACCATTCACGGTTCCATTAAAATAATATTTAGTTCACGTTTGAATCGTAATATTTCGTTTGAAATGGATTCGCTAGTCGCAGATAAGATTACGGAACGGTTGCCCACGGTACCGGTTGACACGTCCATGCTGACGGAGTTTAAGAACTTGCAGTTAGCCGACGGAAATTACGCTTTCCCTGGAGATATCGATCTATTGATCGGTGCTTCGATTCTCCCGCATCTCCAGTTATCACGTAAAATTCAAGGTCTTCCGATGTACCCCGCTCCGCACGCACTGGAAACAGTTCTCGGGTTTGTTATAGTTGGTTCCGCACCCGCTTGTTTAAATAGTTACTCGACTGTGTCGCACTGTTGCACCGTCGAGCCGCCGCTTGAGTCTACCATCCGCAAGTTCTGGGAGATTGAAGAGGTCAATGTCCCGCCTATTCTCAGCCCTGAGGATCAGGTCACTGAGGAGATTTATACCCGCACGACTACTCGTGATAAAGATGGTCGTTATGTTGTCGCGCTCCCTTTCAAGGGTGATATTTTTTCGCTCGGTGGCTCCCGTGCCTCCGCAGAAAAACGCTTTCTATGCTTGGAACGTAAGATTCAAGCTGAATTGTCTCCGGAAAATATATTCCATGTCGCTGGAACAGAAAACCCAGCTGATTGTCTCTCACGTGGTTTGCTTCCTGCGCAAATTTTAAATCATCCGCTTTGGTTTTGTGGCCCTCCCTGGCTTCATACCACTCCTAACGAGTGGCCAAGTGCTCCGTTTAACCCCGCTACTGTTTCAGAGCCACCCGAGGAGAAGAAACATACGCTTGTAGTATCAGTTCCGCGTGAAGAGTCAGTTGTTTTGTTGTTGTCTAATCGAGTCTCGTCTTGGTCGAGACTATTACGCTGTGTAGTTTACGTCCTAAGATTTTTGAGATTATTACCATCGCGTGGTTCTATAGTCGCAGCTGATTTGGATAGAGCTGAATCAGTTGTACTTCGAGAGTTGCAGAAATTTTATTTTTCAATAGAATTTCGTAGTTTAGAATCACATAAACCTTGTAGTCGCGCACTTCAACATTTGAAACCATTTTTGCAAGACGGACTCATTCGTGTCGGTGGCCGTCTGCGAAATGCTAAGTTAGAGTTTGAACAAATGCATCCAGTAGTTCTACCACGCAGGGATCACGTTTTGGATTTGTTGGTGGATTATCACCATAAGGTGAATTGTCACGCTGGTCCCGATTTATTAATGTCCATTCTTCGACAGAAGTACTGGATACTTTCCGCTCGCAATTTGATACGCGCTAGAGTGCACAGATGTGTGCCCTGCTTTAAGCTCCGCCCGCGTTTCAACGCGCCGGAAATGGCCGACCATCGTTCTTGTCGTGTCGTACAGACGGTGAAACCTTTCATACATACTGGGACGGACTATGCTGGACCGTTTAAAGTCACTATTGCCCGTGGTCGTGGTATACGTTCCACAAAGGCATACATTTGCCTATTCGTTTGTATGACAACTCGTGCAGTTCACATAGAGTTAACCAGTGATTTGAGTACGCAGGGTTTTATGTCTGCATTTAAACGATTTTTATCTCGCCGTGGTCCCGTTAAGCGCTTATACTCTGACAACGGCACAAATTATGTTGGAGCGCGACGCAATATTTCGGAATTACATACATTCTTACGCTCCAAGTACTACCAAAGTGAATTCGCCCATGTCTTAGCTGAGAATCGCATTGATTTGTGTTTTAATACGCCAGCGGCTAGTCATTTTGGTGGCAATTGGGAGGCGAATATTAAAAGCCTTAAGTCGCACCTGTTTCGGGTCATAGGCGAACAGATTCTCTCGTACGAGGAGTTGAGCACCGTACTCGCTCAGGTAGAGGCGTTGATGAATACGCGTCCGTTGTGTCGGACTTTGTCTGGTGATCCATCGGAGCCACTAGCGTTGACGCCGGCTCACTTCTTGACGACGACTCCTCTTAAATATTTGCCCGCTTTAGATGTCGAGACTGACAAACTGCAGCTTCACCCGCGTCACGCTCTGCTAGATAGCTTAGTTCAGTCCTTTTGGAAGCGATGGAGGACAGATTATCTGCATACGCTGCAGTCGCGTCAAAAGTGGAACACTCCTTCAGATCCAGTCACAGTCGGTACTGTGGTGATACTGAAGACTGAGAGTGCGCCTCCTCTGCACTGGCCTCTTGGTGTAGTGGAAGAAGTTTTTCCGGGTTCGAACGGAATAACGCGAGTCGTAAAGGTTAAAACCGCAACTGGATCGTACCTGCGTCCGGTTATTCGCCTCTGCCCTCTGCCTAATCAGTAGTAGTGGCATAGTTAGTTATAAGTTGTTTCGCTACCTAGTATTGATAGTTTAGATTAGTAATAGGGTTTAGTTTCGCTTTTGTTTTTTTTTCTTTTCTTTGAAGGTAACCCTTCAAACCCGGGGGGAATGGTTGCGCCAATTTGCTATGATCCGCGACTTTGTTTTTTGTAATTTATTTTTTTAGCCTAGCAATCCTATACCATCCGTTTCCCTTCCCGCACGACCTCTAGAAAATGAAATGACATTGACGTTTGTGCATCGATTGTGAATGTGACCGCACCGCTAACAACGCCCGCTCGAAATTACAAGAAAATTGACTATTTCGTGATCCAACCATTCAAAACTCAACAATAGTGCAGTGTAGTGCAAAACAGGACCTGGCAGTGGTTAAATGTGCGAAGTCGAGGTTCGCCGGCCGGCGCCACGTGGAACCTTCGAGGTTAAAAGGTCAGTGTTCCTTTCCTAATACATTTATCCCATTAATAAACGCTAGGCACAGTATCTGCATATTGTTAACAAACCTTAGATCGCTTTTTAAACCTACAGTCCACAGCAAATTCGCGCAACCAATAGTTTTCCAATTAACAAATATATTTCCAAAAGTAATCAATTTGTACGCCGTAGTGGTAGTGAAGGTTGACCAGCATGGAGCCAAGCATTTTATCTTGAATATAATCCTCTAACTTTTAAACACATGTTTAAAATATTGTTAAATTTAATTATTAATTCAATTTGGTTTCATTGAGTTTCATGATGTTTTCATAGATATATTGACCAGGCACCGTCACAGGATTAGGATAACAAATCAAAGACTTAAACAGTTCCATTAGAGAATTGCACCTGCGGAGCAATGGCTCTGATGGCTCTTATCTGTAGTATAAAAATTGAGTAGATATCTACAGCCCATAGTAAGATACCGTATGACATGATACTATGAAAATAACTAAAATAGACAAGTCTAGTATGTAGTACCAACATCCGTAAATTGGCGGTTTTTTTTTAATATCATATAAAACTGCTGAGCTAAACCGTCCTTCAAGAAATTTTGAACTAGATTATTAGCAGTGACCAAATTATTCTCTAGTTATAATAACTATCATATGTTAAATTACTGGGGCCAAAAGTTATTTGAGAATGTCACCACGGGCCCCGGGATACTGGGGCCAAAGGTTATGTGAGAATGTCACCACGGGTCCCGGGACAAAGGCAATGAATGGAAGGGTAGGTTTTTAGTCAGTAAGAGTCTGACACTATTTCCCGCCCCACTCAAGGGCGGGATTTGTCATTGAATGATTTTACCTACCAAAAAAAAAAACATATTTTAAATAAATACTTGTCGCAAAGGCATTGATCTTGCTTTTCTAGGGTCTATAATTTCTGGTAATATGCAGTATACAAAACATATTTACCATTGAGTCTGAAAGTTCCATTGGTTCATCAAGTCCAGGCCCTAATACAACAGATTCTTTATTCTATAAAATTAAAGAAATATTATATACTACGTACTACTGAATGCGACGACCTCCCTGGCGGTGTCAGCGTGGTATATTACACAGACAAGTAGGCGTGGGTTTGCGGACGACGAGCAATGAGTAGCTCGCCGTTCGGCCATACGGTAAGATCCGGACCGAGCCCAAGTCGTCGAAGATGTCAGCAAAACCGTAGGGGCCTAGCAGGGTCGAAGTCTACTGGGGTCATAAGTTGAGTGAAAGAGAACCTCGAGGCCCTGGAATGAAGGCAAAAAGGAACATAGGAATAGGTTTTAGTCAGTAAAAGTCTGACACGCCTTCCCGCTCCGCCCAAGAGAGAAGAGAAGTCATTGGGTGATTTCTCACCTAAAAATAAAAAAAAATCCTACTACTAAATAAACTTCTATTTTCAACATATAATTGTAACTAAAACATACCATTACTGTTATAAGATCTGGCTTTTTACTTGTACCCGGCAGTACTTCTCGGCTAAATGCACTATCCTCCTCTACCCGATTCGTACGATTTCTCATTCTAGAACAAATACAAAAAAAAAACAAATTTCCATACTTTCCATATCTACAAAGAAATTTTTACTCAATAAAATGATTATTTTAGTGTTTTATTATGTGGGTACAAATTCTTAAAATTGTAATTACAGTATTAAAATCCATGTCAATGTGTAGTTAGGTAATCAATAACTGCGTATACGAATTACAAATCAAAAGAATGTCTACCTCGCTTCTGTTGCTTTCTTTAAGGCTGCAATATTTCTGTTTTTTCTTTTTTTGACACAATGGTAAACAGAACCCTTCCGCCCCATTGCAAAAACTAATAAAACAAAAACATGATTATTCAACAAATTCTACAAACTACTATAATAATACTTTGTTTAATAAATTAACGAAAATCATTCCTTATGAAAAAAAAAAATACGAATAGAATCAAAATGTTGTAGTCGTAGTATAATAATGCGTTCACGATACGCGTGCTCGATAATCGGGACGCGGGAAAAAACGGCACAGGTCCTGCGTCGGCGGGCGTTCGAGCCGTACTAATCGCGTTTATAAGTGTATAGTCTATGCTAATCGCTGCCGGCTTAGGCTTCGTATTATATTCTAATTTAGAGTGATTTTAAAAACGATATTATGTCTAAATATATGAACGGATTTTACTGAAATGTTGGAATTAGTTTAATCTATGAACATTGTTTATATTTACATAGTTTTTTAAATGTAATTACGTTTTATTCAAACCAAAAATCGCGATAAAACAGCGACATAGAACGTAAAAATTGACTTAATATTTTATTTTTTTACTAATTAATGTTATTAATCATCGAAATTCTGGTACATGGTTGGTTGACAAAATTATATGTCTGATGCTTTGTGTATTTTTTTCGGTCAAATTTATAAATATTAATAGTAGATATAAGAGTCTGAAATTGACTCTGCGTTGATTTTTTAGAAGAGTACTTGTGGGAGATTAATTACCACAAAGTCAACAAATTAGTTTTTGGAAATGTGTTACATGAAGTGTCAACATTAAAGACTGGTCTATTTTTTACATATATTCAACAATGCCGGAGTATTACGTAATATGGTAAATTAGGCGACTAAAATCTTAAATTTACGCGCGAAAACGTGAAATGGCTCTATATGTTTATCATGTATTCATGTATAACATTATCAACATTATGATTTCTTCGTGCGATTAATACTTTTGTCTAAATAAAATATTTAAGAATTTCGCAACTTTTCTCTTCTCCTTCGACACGGCTTGGATCTTGAGAAATATTTTTACACAGAAAAATAGCTGGTTAAGTGTTCTTCAGAATGTAAATAGCATATGTAAATCAATCAATATTTCGCAAAGAAAATGGATTTAAAGATCAGCGGATCTGTATCCCGGCGCAGCCGGCCGGAATTAAATACACAGATACTCGTTCCCAGTCTAAGCGGTAATACGAGTATGTGTGCATTTAGTTCCGCCCAGATGTTCATGGGACTCTGGACTATACGCCTTAAGAATCACCTAAACATTCCAGGTCACGAAACAATATCCGAAGTGGACTTCGCGAAGATTCTCCTCCGCTACACATACTTAGATACGGATGAGTATGATATGTACCTGGACAGGCTGCTGGACCGCGTCAAGTACGAGCACGGCATCACCTTCGAGGAGTTCAAGACGTTCTGCCAGTTCCTCAACAACCTGGAGGACTTTACTATCGCCATGAGGATGTACACCCTCGCTGATCATCCTATCTCGAAAGGTTAGTGGGTTTTTGAACCATAGAGCCTAATCGTTTCCATAGGGATCCTTGCAACCAACCTAAAAATCAATTTTGGTGATCAGGTCAAAGGGACCATTCAAGTACTACGTAAGCACAAAGGGGGTGGGGGGGTCCTATGCTTTGCTTATTTTTGATGACATGGGGGATATAGGGGGGGTCTGGATGGTGATTACGTCAGCAGTAAGTGACAACACGAAAGTGAGCATACTCATATCGCTGAGCAGCAAATATCCAATGTCATTGAAAACTTAAAGCTTCGATTCGTGTCTCATGGACTAATGACTGATAAAAATTGAATTAATATGCCAAATTAAAAGTTGTTTTTTTAGTTTCTCTATTTCAAGCCTATTCCTTGTTTTTAGACTTCTATGGGAGTGAGTTTAAAATCTGCTTACGTAATACTTGAACGGCCCCAAATAATGCTCTGAATGACTCGCATAGAATGGGTCTATAAATATTTTTTTCACAGCGTAATATATTTCCCAGAAATGCACTAATGTTAAGTGTACGTGGACGACGACTGAAAAGATTCTTGAATCGTAGATATATAGAGATTTTCTACTTAGCCGACATATACACTGTCATAAAATTCTCCTTTGGTACTCCGCAGACGAGTTCCACCGCGCTGTCAAGATCTGCACGGGTATCTCGCAGTCGGAGCACCTGGTGTCCACGGTGTTTGCCATCTTCGACGCAGACGGCGACGGCCTGCTCAGCTACAAGGAGTTCATCGCCATTATGAAGGATCGACTGCATAGGGGCTTCAAGGTAAAGAATCTGCAATCTTGATTTCGGATGTAGTTTTTAGGATTCCAAAGAATACATTATCTCAAGAGATAGTAAGCGAAGATATGGTCGACGATGGAGCACGCTTGCCTAGAAGTAACCTATTCACTCTTGAGTCCCCAAGATCCCCAAGTTGTACTATCAAGAAACACAGACTCTGGCAGGAAATTCCACTCCTTAGCTGTACGCACAATAAAAGTGTTCCCAAAACGCTTTGTACGTATGGATGGGATATCAACCCTTGTACCTGTGGCGCATCACCGTACGTCTCTGGAACTGGACCCTATTGCTGTCACCCCGCTATCTGTCTGTCTGTCACCAGGCTGTATCTCGTGAACCGTGATAGCTAGACAGTTGAAATTTTCACAACTAACAACAACTGGATGCGCGAATTTTGCTTTGTGGACTGTAGATTTAAAAAGCGATCTAAGGTTTGTTAACAATATGCAGGTACTGCGTCTAGCGTTTATTAATGGGATAAATGTATTAGAAGGACTGACCTTTAACCTCGAAAGTTCCACATGGCGCCGGCCGGTGAATCCCGAACTTCGTACTTTCAAGCACTGCCAGTTTCTGTATTGCACTACACTGTACTATTGTTGAGTCTCTGAATGATTGGATCACGAAAATAGTCAATTTTCTTGTAATTTCGAGCGGGCGTGTTAGCGGTGCGGTCACATTCACAATGCACAAAACGTCAAATCATTTCTTGCGGTCGTGCGGGTGGAGGGAAAACGGATGGTATAGGATTGCTAGGCCAAAAAAACAAATTACAAAAAACAAAGTCGCGGATCATAGCAAATTGGCGCAACCATTCCCCCCGGGTTTGAAGGGTTACCTTCAAAGAAAAGAGAAAAAACAAAAGCGAAACTAAACCCTATTACTAATCTAAACTATCAATACTAGGTAGCGAAACAACTTATAACTAACTATGCCACTACTACTGATTAGGCAGAGGGCAGAGGCGAATAACCGGACGCAGGTACGATCCAGTTGCGGTTTTAACTTTTACGACTCGCGTTATTCCGTTCGAACCCGGAAAAACTTCTTCCACTACACCAAGAGGCCAGTGCAGAGGAGGCGCACTCTCAGTCTTCAGTATCACCACAGTACCGACTGTGACTGGATCTGAAGGAGTGTTCCACTTTTGACGCGACTGCAGCGTATGCAGATAATCTGTCCTCCATCGCTTCCAAAAGGACTGAACTAAGCTATCTAGCAGAGCGTGACGCGGGTGAAGCTGCAGTTTGTCAGTCTCGACATCTAAAGCGGGCAAATATTTAAGAGGAGTCGTCGTCAAGAAGTGAGCCGGCGTCAACGCTAGTGGCTCCGATGGATCACTAGACAAAGTCCGACACAACGGACGCGTATTCATCAACGCCTCTACCTGAGCGAGTACGGTGCTCAACTCCTCGTACGAGAGAATCTGTTCGCCTATGACCCGAAACAGGTGCGACTTAAGGCTTTTAATATTCGCCTCCCAATTGCCACCAAAATGACTAGCTGCTGGCGTATTAAAACACCAATCAATGCGATTCTCAGCTAAGACATGGGCGAATTCACTTTGGTAGTACTTGGAGCGTAAGAATGTGTGTAATTCCGAAATATTGCGTCGCGCTCCAACATAATTTGTGCCGTTGTCAGAGTATAAGCGCTTAACGGGACCACGGCGAGATAAAAATCGTTTAAATGCAGACATAAAACCCTGCGTACTCAAATCACTGGTTAACTCTATGTGAACCGCACGAGTTGTCATACAAACGAATAGGCAAATGTATGCCTTTGTGGAACGTATACCACGACCACGGGCAATAGTGACTTTAAACGGTCCAGCATAGTCCGTCCCAGTATGTATGAAAGGTTTCACCGTCTGTACAACACGACAAGAACGATGGTCGGCCATTTCCGGCGCGTTGAAACGCGGGCGGAGCTTAAAGCAGGGCACACATCTGTGCACTCTAGCGCGTATCAAATTGCGAGCGGAAAGTATCCAGTACTTCTGTCGAAGAATGGACATTAATAAATCGGGACCAGCGTGACAATTCACCTTATGGTGATAGTCCACCAACAAATCCAAAACGTGATCCCTGCGTGGTAGAACTACTGGATGCATTTGTTCAAACTCTAACTTAGCATTTCGCAGACGGCCACCGACACGAATGAGTCCGTCTTGCAAAAATGGTTTCAAATGTTGAAGTGCGGGACTACAAGGTTTATGTGATTCTAAACTACGAAATTCTTTTGAAAAATAAAATTTCTGCAACTCTCGAAGTACAACTGATTCAGCTCTATCCAAATCAGCTGCGATTATAGAACCACGCGATGGTAATAATCTCAAAAATCTTAGGACGTAAACTACACAGCGTAATAGTCTCGACCAAGACGAGACTCGATTAGACAACAACAAAACAACTGACTCTTCACGCGGAACTGATACTACAAGCGTATGTTTCTTCTCCTCGGGTGGTTCTGAAACAGTAGCGGGGTTAAACGGAGCATTTGGCCACTCGTTAGGAGTGGTATGCAGCCAGGGAGGGCCACAAAACCAAAGCGGATGATTTAAAATTTGCGCGGGAAGCAAACCACGTGAGAGACAATCAGCTGGGTTTTCTGTTCCAGCGACATGGAATATATTTTCCTCTGCGGAGGCACGGGAGCCACCGAGCGAAAAAATATCACCCTTGAAAGGGAGCGCGACAACATAACGACCATCTTTATCACGAGTAGTCGTGCGGGTATAAATCTCCTCAGTGACCTGATCCTCAGGGCTGAGAATAGGCGGGACATTGACCTCTTCAATCTCCCAGAACTTGCGGATGGTAGACTCAAGCGGCGGCTCGACGGTGCAACAGTGCGACACAGTCGAGTAACTATTTAAATAAGCGGGTGTGGAACCAACTATAACAAACCCGAGAACTGTTTCCAGTGCGTGCGGAGCGGGGTACATCGGAAGACCTTGAATTTTACGTGATAACTGGAGATGCGGGAGAATCGAAGCACCGATCAATAGATCGATATCTCCAGGGAAAGCGTAATTTCCGTCGGCTAACTGCAAGTTCTTAAACTCCGTCAGCATGGACGTGTCAACCGGTACCGTGGGCAACCGTTCCGTAATCTTATCTGCGACTAGCGAATCCATTTCAAACGAAATATTACGATTAAAACGTGAACTAAATATTATTTTAATGGAACCGTGAATGGTTGCCTTTAAACCTCCAAAACCTTTCACTTCTGAGCGGGATGACCAATTATTAAAACTAAAACCAAGGCGTTGACAACAATCCCGAGTAATAAAATTACTCTGGGAAGCGCCATCTAGTAGCGCTCGAACGGTGTGCGGTTTGCCAAAGGCATCTACAATGACAACTTGCGCGGTCGCAAGTAAAACGGTAGTGACTTGAGTACCAGCGGCGGAAAGCGAACACAATGTTACGTCGTTTGCACTTGCAGCAGGCCGCGCGTCACAAGCGTCGCGCGTCTGCGCAGGCTGCTGCTGCGATGGCAGCTTACTACTCTCAAAATGTAAGAAGGTATGATGTCTAGCTGGACATTTACGACAGCTAACACCACTTTTACATGACGTAACCAGATGTTTGTCACTTAGACAATTAAAACACAAATTATTAGTGCGGACAAACTTGTAACGATCACTAGGCGATAATCTCTGAAATCCCGAACACTTGTACAGCTGTGTATGGCTACCCTTACACAGAGAACAGTCAGGTGTTGAGGCGGTATTAACTAGCGTATGTGCAGTCTTGACTGACTTCGATGACGCGTCTATACGGCGATCGGAACCTGTCCTATTCGTGACTTCATGACGTGCCGACGTGCGCTGCAATACCTTAATATGATCGCGAATAAAAGATTCTAAATCTTCGAACTTAGGTATTTCTTTGCCGCGCTGAGTCGTTTCAAACAGACGAACAGTTTCAGGATCTAATTTATTTAAACCGATATACAAAAACAAAAAGTCACAGAGGTCATTGACCTTTAGGTTCTTTACTGCACGAACAGATGATGCGAAAATATTTAAAAACTTCTCTAAATTATGATCGTTACAAACGGAAAAACTTTTCAAATCGAATAATTGATCTAAATATGCGGTGGCTACTAATCGCTTATCTTCGTATTTTGTTTTTAAAGTGTCCAAAACTAAAGTGTAATTTTCAGCGCTAAACGTAATTCCAGCACAGACAGCCTTTGCCTTACCGGTCAATTTTTCTACGAGATAATGCAATCTCTCGTGATCTGTCAGCGATGTGTTCCTATGTATTATATTTTCGAAACTATCTATAAATAAATTCCAATTTCGAATGTCACCATCAAATTCAGGTATTTGAATTGGCGGCAATCGTGGGCGTTCGCGAGGAGGGTTGGATAAACCACTCGCGGGGGGGGGAGTCTCTAAACTCCTAGCAATACGTTTGATACGACAATACAAGTCATCAAAGGACGACAATGCCTGATAACTCACACAGTAATCAGGATTTAACTCCAACTCTAAAATGTTTATATCCTTAATTGTAGATTTAAAATCCGCGCGCAAACTATCTAAAGTTTCCAACGAACACAAGAAAGCATCTCTAATCATCAGATCCGAGATTTGCAAAGATTTATCACAAATTGATTGAACACGTGAAAACTGTGAGTCCCTTTCGGCGTATAAAAGCTTTAACTGAACCTTTAAATCAGTACTAACCTTGGTTCCCTTAAGAGACATCTTGTTTTGATATATTCACACTATACACTCAAACAAACACTTAACGAATTATTACGTAAGCGATAATTATCAGATAACAATACGGTAGTATTGTAAACAACAAAGCGAACGGCGAACGAACGGAATAACCTGTCTATATAATCTATGGTTTATCCGTTTCCTACAAATATTCACTCAACAATGAACGGGTATTTTTGAAATGCGTCTACCTACATGCAATTTGTAGGATGGTCGAATGAATTTTGTCAAGAAAAAGAATGCGATCGATTTATATCTACGCTGATATTTACGTAGCTAACTATAATTATGCGGTGCGGTTGACGGCGTAGGTACCGTAATTATCAATGACTCTTTAACTATACGAGCGAAATAACGTATAGTTGCCTAAATGCCTAGATGCGGGTTTTCTACTATTATATCTAGGTAAACAGGCGCGTTGCGTTTATTCCCTATGGAACAAATACTATATTGCGAAATTACAAGAAAATGATTCACGATCCTGCTCGTATGGACCAAAAGTAATGGATGCGCGAATTTTGCTTTGTGGACTGTAGATTTAAAAAGCGATCTAAGGTTTGTTAACAATATGCAGGTACTGCGTCTAGCGTTTATTAATGGGATAAATGTATTAGAAGGACTGACCTTTAACCTCGAAAGTTCCACATGGCGCCGGCCGGCGAATCCCGAACTTCGTACTTTCAAGCACTGCCAGTTTCTGTATTGCACTACACTGTACTATTGTTGAGTCTCTGAATGATTGGATCACGAAAATAGTCAATTTTCTTGTAATTTCGAGCGGGCGTGTTAGCGGTGCGGTCACATTCACAATGCACAAAACGTCAAATCATTTCTTGCGGTCGTGCGGGTGGAGGGAAAACGGATTGTATAGGATTGCTAGGCCAAAAAAACAAATTACAAAAAACAAAGTCGCGGATCATAGCAAATTGGCGCAACCAACAACAAATACTAAAAACAGAACAAAATAATTGAGGGGCTCCCATATAACAAACGTGGTTTTTTAGCCATTTTTTTGTTATAGTCTATACGGAACCCTTCATGCGTGTGTCTGCCTCGCACTTGGCCAGTTTTTTTCTTTAATTCATGGACTTTCTTAGGCGTTACTATCTATTAAAATATCCTCTGATACGATGATGTGTTTGTACTCTCATCTTTGTACAAGGCTTTGATTGGTTTGGTCAGATATTCTAAAACTGTACGTTACGTCGCCCAAGAGTTATGCGATTCTGTCACAGAGGCGTGACAAACCTATACGCTAAGTTCGATTGCAATTTTTGTAGCTGTTTCGACCAAGACCATGAAATTCAATTTTGGGATAATTTAGGTCTATATATTCCATATTCTTAGAAATACTTTCTTGCAATTGTAACTTGGGTATAATTACGAGTAGTTTAGCCTCACTTTCATCAAGCTATTAATATTTTCACAACAGTAAACAAGTATATATTTTTATTTCCACAACTATCACACAACGTCGTCTAGCCCCAAGCTAAGCAGAG
The DNA here is from genome assembly GCA_958295575.1 of Leucania comma. Taxonomy (NCBI): domain Eukaryota; kingdom Metazoa; phylum Arthropoda; class Insecta; order Lepidoptera; family Noctuidae; genus Leucania; species Leucania comma. The sequence goes on from OY282484.1 coordinate 4,359,991, forward strand.
CTTGTGTTATGGGTACCAGACAGCTGATAAACATACTTATATATTTCTAAATACATACATATTAGATAGATAGATAGATAAATAACACCCAGACACAGAACAAATGATCGTGATCATCACACAAACATTTGTCCTGGGTAGGAATCGAACCCACGACCTCCGGTATAGCAGTCAGGGCCACTAACCACTAAACCAACAGGCCAGTCAAAATAATGTATCCCAAGAATTACAACACACTATAGCTATCACGGTTCATACGACAAAGCCTGGTGACAGACACACGGACAGTGCAGTGATAGCAACAGGGCTCCGTTTATCCCTTTGATTACGGAACTTTAAAAAGGAATACCTTTTATATGACTGGCCTTTTGGCCTAATGGTTAGTGGCCCTGACTGCTATGCCGGAGGTCGTGGGTTCGATTCTCATTCAGGACAAATGTTTGTATGATGAGCACGATCATTTTTACTGTGTCTGGGTGTAAATTTATCTATAATATGTATTTATTTTATATAAGTATGTTTATCAGTTGTCTAGTACCCATAACACAAGCTCTGCTTAGCTTGGGGCTAGACGACGTTGTGTGATAGTTGTGGAATATTATTATTACTCTACCAAGTTAGCTTTTAGGTACTTTCTTCAAATTAAGATATTAGTAGTAAATACCACAGTAGTATTTTTACCCGACTGCGCTCGAAGAAGGGTTATGTTTTTTAACTCAAAGGTTGACTGGTAGATTCTCTACCAGCCTTGTTATATTAATATTAGTCCGCATATGAACTTCTATTACTGTATTATTCGCGGCAAGTATGCTGAACCTGTAACGTGCAGTAACAGATTTTCGGGTCTTAATCAAAGTGCGAGATCGCGGAGAGCTGCGCGTAACCATAGCAACGACGGCAATTTTAGTTCAACTTATTTGCCGCGCACAGTACGTAATAATAAAAAAATACTCATTACGTTTAGTTTGTTTATTAGCTTCACCTTTATATTACTGCCGATGGGAATAAAAAAAGGAATGGAGGCTCTAAATGTGGACCTGACAAAAAACTAAAGCAACTTTGGGAAAGTGAAGGGTTTCCTAATCAATGCACACATGTATACCAAAAATATGCGGCATTTTTACAGAAAAAAATGAAAATGTATCAAAGAAAAATCTTTTAAAAACAAAAAGTACTTCGCGACCCTGCCAGGATTCGAACCTGGAATCTTCTGATCCGTAGTCAGACGCGTTATCCGTTGCGCCACAGGGCCTGATACGAGTAGTTGCGAAATACATAGCTAAATAATACAGATAAACATAACGCACAGATACAAAATTTTATTGCAGTATTTCATGCATGTAGCAAAACTATTTTTGTTTCATATTTATTTATTTTTTACCAATATCTTGTATATCATTCTTAAATTATAATTATTAACAGATGAATACTATCAATAATATACTATTTTACTGCTACCTAGTCAGTCTCTAATTTATAAAGTTGTCAGTAAATTCAAAATGGCCTCGACTAAAATATGTATTCTAAGAATTATCTGCCAGATAGGTTATTTGGTGCTTACCCGGAAGAGGTAAAACCGGTCATAAAACACAAATTGCATAAAATTTTCTCCAAAAAATGTTATCTATACTCCATCTATTTAGGTACTTAACTAAACGTAAACAATCTTGATATGTATTTTTATTTTTTTTAAATTGTATAAAAGACTTACAAAGATTATTTAAATTTAGTTAACCTAACCAGCCCAGAGGGCTGGCTCGTTCTTCGCTCAAAGAATTAGCATTGCCATTCAACGTGGCAATGCTGCCAGTCTTCTGGGTACATTTCCGGATGACAGCGATGTGGAGGAGTACTTCGACGCCTGAGTGTACTGTGTTTTTGTATTATATGTACATAGGTAGGTTTTAGTATAATTAGTTTAGTTAATATTTAAGGTTTTGTACATGTTTAGATATTATTTAATTAGTTATTTATGTATTTTTTATTAATCTATGTTCATTAAAAAAAAAAAATTAAAAAAGGGTTAACCTAACCTAACATCGGTTTAGGTAAATAACTAATTGCCAAGATTGTTTACATTTAGTTAAGTACTGAAACAAATAGATTATAGATTATAGAACCTACTTATCTACTACTGGAACAGGTCTTTCCTTCAAAATATCACTCTTATAAAAGCTTCGTATAAAAGTGAAAGTTTGTGAGTATGTTTGTTACTCGTTCAAGCTCGAAAAGCTGAAAGGATTTTGATAAAACTTGTCACACGGGTAGACCATGTCCTGGAGAATACCGCATAGGATACTTACTTTTTATTGAAAGGCAAAGAAAGAACAGAAGTGGGTTTTTAGCCTGTAAAAATGTGACACTATCTCCCGCCCCGCCCAAGAGCGGGAGTTGTTATTGGATGATTTGCCCACCTAAGAAAAAAATTACCTTTCTTTCCCTTGCGTCCCAAGACTCCAGGGTGGCAGCAACTACTAGAATCATAATAATAATACCTATTTTTCTTTTTTGTACAGTCCTATGCTAAGAACGAGGGATGGGAGGCGTTCAAATCCTGCGTGAAGCAAGAAATGAAGAGCTCCGTGTAATTCAACGTCACAATAATGCTATAATATTGCCATATTCACTAACGATTTCAGATCTCCACGTTATACACACTTGTTATTTAAAAAATCTAGGATTATTACCAGATATTACCTTAGACCTGCAGTTATTTTTATTTATAGCAACTAAGCAACTTCATAATTACGAGTAACTATTGTGAAGATACTATCGTTTCGTTTCTAATCTCTTTCGTCGAACGCTTCGACAACGCCTTTGATTCCTTTGTTTTGACTACGTGACTGAGCGTTGAGATGACGTCATTACCTTACATTTGAAGTGCTCCACTAGCGGTAACGATTGTAGATTATCAACTTGGCTAAGCCCTCTGCCCCCCTAGCTAAATTATGATCGTTTCGTTAACTCTAAGCGTTCGACGTTAACGAAACGATCATAACTTGAATAGGGGGGCTTGCAGGCAGCAAAGTTGAAAAAATCTAGGCAGATTGATTGAATTGAACTATAGTTGTTGCATTGTAAATGTCGTCTTACCTGACTTTTACTTTACTTAATTTCATATTCAAAAAATGCAACTTCTTCAATATATTCACGAGTTGCTATAAAACAAAGACAACTGCAGAAACATATAAGTGAGAAATATTTATCAATTAAGTAAGAATAATTTGGCCTAGAATTCTTGCCTATTATTTTGGCTTAAAGTCTTAAATACTATTTATAAAATTAAATCACTTTTTTATCAATCAAGAACATTTTCCTTCGGTTTACATTATAAAAAAATTCGTAAATATTTTTATTTAGCCAATCAAAGAAGCAGTCATAAAAAATTGTGACCTTAAAATTTAGAAACGGGTAACTTACTACTAATATTAATTACTAATTGTATGTTTTTTCACACATAATTTATTAAAGCAATATAATTTATTTTGCACCAAATACGGTACAATATTTTTGCACTTTTTCCTGTTAATTAATATTATCTAATAATTACTAATTATAAGGTTTGCAGTGCTGTGTGTCAAACTGTCAACAAGTGAGATTATTTATTTTATGTAGGTACCAGTTAATTATTTCTACATAGTACATAATTATTGTTTAACTAGAGCTCAAAGATTATACCTATTATAACCATTTATAACTAAATAAATATTGGGACTTGAAATGGTGTCGACTGTGCTGTCGCACAATTTCTGAACACAGTAAATTACATGTATTATTAAATTATAAATTGTGCGGCAGTGTAGATGTCGACTTACGACTCTGGAGGGCAGGCGCGCCAAGATAGTTCGTTAGGAGTTTTTTCCTCTGCCTTCCATAGGCAATAGATTTGAAGAAAATACCTAGATTGTCATGTCGCGCCTCTCTGTAGAAGCATTACCTACTTAATACTATAGGATCTATTACACCACTCGATATTCAGACCGGTTTTGTCGACGTCGCGTAGTGTTGTAAGGGTCAGACTGTATTACCGGAAGTAAACTTTAAGACAGTCTGAGTAACTTGTGCGGAATATCGAGTGGTGTAATAGACGCTTAAGTAAACTGTTATATAAATAAATATACTTTGCACTGAATTTTAACTGAGCATATCACACACCTCAAACATTAATTTAATCAATATCGTAACGTAAACAATTATAATGTGTTTAATTGTGTTTCTTAACTATTTTGTTTAGTGTATATTTTCATTGAATTGTGTTTTTGATATAAAAACATTTTCAGTTTGGTTAGTGAGAGCTATAAGTTCAAAGATGTTACGAACAGTATAATAATGACCGTAGATTGAGGTAACTTTGGCCCTGGGGTATAATTTCGGCACGACCTTATTAACCAATAAGAACCAAGTTTTAGTTGGTTACTAAGCTTTTGGAGGCGTGTGGAACAGAGAGTAAAGTCCCACATACCTCCGTTGAGAAAGCAAGATCGTGCTACCCGACGGGTGTTGTCTGGTGGGCTAACTGCCCGATAGATGATTTCGGGCTGGTCTATATGTTTATACCGCGCGGAGAACTTAACTTGCGCGATACAGGATTAGTTCTTATATGATACCATAGATGTCGCTACAAGCTTGTGGCAAAGTTTTACCCCAGGGCCAAAGTTACCCCAATTTACTCGGTACTTAACAAATAAACAAGCTGCTAGTCATTGTACTAAGTGACAAACATAGTTTGTTCCAACTTAAAGTTACCATAACTTTTATAGCAAATAATTATTGTATGAACTAATATTATTCATGGTGTTATTTTAGCTTGAATGTGTGTATTCGGCATTTGATCTGATAATAATAAAAATGTTAAAAACATTATCGCGTTTTATTTGACTGGCCTGTAAGTCTAGTGGTTAGTGGCCCTGACTGCTATGCCGGAGGTCGTGAGTTCGATTCCCACTTAGGAAAAATGTTTGTGTGATGAGCATGATCATTTGTTCTGTCTGGGTGTAATTTATCTATATGTATTTATTTAGAAATTTATAAGTATTTTTATCAGTTGTCTAGTACCCATAACACAAGCCATGCCTAGATAGGCAAGACGACGATCGACGATGAGACGTTGTGTGATAGTTGTGGAATATTATTTATTTCCCGCCCAAAACCGACGTCAAAAAGGGAAGTTAGCCCGGACTATTTAACAAATAAAATACAAAACTGAATCAAATATAATCTTTATTTCATTTTAAACATCAATAGCATCTGTACAATCTATACAAATTGAGACATCTGTAATGCCCCTATCACACGATCAGTTTAGATCGCAACAAATAGCTACTGGATGAAAGCGTTAAAATAAAAATGGGCCGTGTGACAGGGACTTGACAGGTTCCTATACAAATCTGCGATGCGAATTGCTGCGATGCGATTTCTTGCGGCTCAGGTGATCATAAAATGTGCGATGCCAATCAATTCGCAAGTTCTTGCGACGCGTCATGCGAGCTCGTAGATTTTTACATTGCGAAGTCGAATCGCAGTTTTGTGTTTGGACCCTATGGGCTAAACAATAAAATAAATATTTCGAGCAAGGACACAAAATGATTAGGTACTAAGGCACTAAAGGTGTAGTTGAAAAACGTTCGTTCTTTAATACTACTTGCTTACTTATTCAGTAATTTAAGCATTTTACGTAACTTTCCACTACTTAATTTTTTATACCTTTAGTACAAACATTATTCTGATTCTGAGATCGATATTAGAAGTGAAGTCAATGAAATGAATTAAGGTACATTTTAACTTTTAGACCGTTACGTGATACACTCCTCGCTATCAGACATCAATCATTGTTCATAATTTCACATAAATAATAAGATAAACATAAAAAAGTTAAATACTGACTCAAAATTAAAAAACTACAACTGGGTTGAAAAAGCATTATTTTAAAGAGTCACCGAAGCCCAAGAACGCAAACGGCACCTAAAGAAACATGAGTGAAAGTCTGACCCAGAGCGAGAGACATTATTTGATGTCTTCCATTACAAAAACTTTTCTTTTTAAGAAAAGATCGTCATCACAAAATAGTGGAGTTTCGTTACCTTTATGAATCAGCAATCTTCAATCTGATGATTCTAGTACCAATTGCGCTTTCAAAATACATTAATTTGAAATAAATAAAATAGTTATAGAGTTATTAATTTCAATAATGTACAGTAAAGTCGGGTTTATTTGGCCCTGGGGCAAAACTTCGGCAAAAGCTTATTAAACCAATAGGAACACACTGGACACTGAAATTAATGTTTCTATTGTTTAACGAGCTTGGGCCAAACTTTTACCTCGGGGTAAAAGTAACCCAATTTTACGGTATTTAACTGTCGTCCTTAGTCCTACCGTTGGGAACAGTTAAGCCAATGTGCTAATGACCGTAGCGATATAAAAGTTAGATAAATGAAAAAAATAGGAGATTTTTTTCTTAAGAATACGTAATTTCACAATTTAAAATAGGAAATTTTAAAACTAAATTAAAATAAAGAGTCACTGTGAGCAAATCGTAAAGATTACAAGAATTATTTTTATTTATTTTTAACTTGTTTCGAAAAATATTTAAGTTTAATTATAGATTATTTTGAGAGTACGTTTACATTGGTTGAGTAAAATCGGGCGCAAAAAAGACATCGGTTATAAAGAATTTCTCTATTCACTAAGCAAAAGGCAATTTTATAAAAATGCTTTACAAGATAACAATTACTAATAGATAAATGTCTGATGATGACTTCTTTCTTCGTTCAGTCTATTTCTGTGTGACATACGAATGAAAATCAAGATGGCAATCAAATGATTAACGAAAAAGATTTTATAAAATATCTAGATTGCTCACGACAGCCAGTGACGAACTAGTCTGTGGAGACAGTATGTCCACAGACTAGTTCGTTCTGCGGGACAATTCTATTCTAAAGAAGTTCAAGTTATTATAGTACGCGGAAAATAAGTTGAATTAATCAAATCAACACAATTACTGAATACCTAACTGTACTACTGTTAGGTATACTGTGTTACTGTTTTTCTTGATCTCACTTTATGTCATGGGTCCCAAAATCTGTTCTTAACTGGGAAGTCTCAAGTAAGATTACTAAAAGTAAAGCTTCCTCTTTATCACTAAAATAAAATGTTTTTCACTAAAAATATTTTTTTGTAATTGCTGTCAGCTATTGGGTACTTTACCAGTCGACAGCGATGCAAAAGAGTTTTTTGCCGCCTTACTTTAAATTACTTTTAGTTAGTCATAAGTTTTATTTTTTAATTTATGTATTATAAGGTTAGTTATATATTTATAAGGTTAGTTAGGTGTCTTTTAAATCTGTAAAATAAATTACTTTTGACTTCTTAGTAAATTAAACTATTTTTTCATGTTTCACAGACAGTTAGGAGTTACTGGTAGTTTGCCGTCCACAAGTAGAATTCTAAATTCCCAAAAATAGTAAATTTATGGTTTTCCTATTTAAAATAGGTGTAAGAAAGGGACACACCAACTCTTTCTCATTGTTTCGCTAGGAACGTTTTTCCCCTTTTGCATCAATGATATATATAAACCTAACGCATATGAAAATAAAGTACGCTTTAGTGTGTAATATTGCTCCGTATTCAATTCAGTTTGTCCCTAGGATATATAAGAACCTTGATTAACGATGAATGTTTGAGTTCGCGAGCACATTCGAAAGAAGTTGGCATCACAAAATTAATGTTTCTGTTGTCTATTTGTACCAATTCTTTGAGTATATTTGTATATTTTAGTTTATTGAGTATTAATATTATTAGTAGTTATATTGTATTCTAAGTTTATTTGTATTTTCCCCCTTTTCCTCCTACCACTATTTCTCTTTGCATCGCTCAAAGGATATGTAAGTGTAATAAAGAAAAATAATGTATAAGTTAAATAAAAAATGCTCAGTTCTTTGTACTATACTGACTAACATATTTTATTGTATTATTATATTATGTATAGATTTGAAAATCGAATCATTTTTTAAAAGAATAACAATGGAGTTTCTAGTCGGTTCTCCTTCTTAGGAAGCGACATAAATGCAGGTTATGAAGGTGAAATATTTGTGAACTTTGAATTAAATCAAAAAAATCCCGTACCAATTTACTCAACCAACGTAAACACAAAATTTTGCTAACTCCACAATGGCCAAAGCTGATAACAGTTTAGCCTCTTCTCTCCATCCATATCTTAAAATAATATTGATTTTCGACAGTTTTATTTCAAGTATATATTTGTCATTACTCATATTGAGGACGATTTTTGTTTCTCGAGTACGAACTATATGAGAAAATAATGTGGCGACATTTGAGGAAGCCTATGTCACACATTGGACATCATTCGGCTGAAATGCTGATGATTTTGATGAAATAAATAAATACGATCTAAAACAAATAAATATGGGGAGGTATGAGTAATTATATACAGCTTTGGCCAATCAAGGTAATAAGTAAGAGAATAATATTGATGATTTTAGCATCATTCTTACACACGAAACCAAACGCTAAGTACATATTTCAAAGTGTTCAGACTTCAAATATTTTTGTCTCCATTTTTATTGTTTTGGAGAGAATTCTTTTGAAATCACCACAAACCATTAAAATTAATTTACACGTATGACCGTCATAGATCGGCAGAGTTGACTGTACACTCACATTTTTCCAGCCCCATGTAATAATAACTATCCCTACTTCATTTAGATCAACACGGTAGCCAATCGTAACAGAGATTAGCGAAGTACGCAGGAGATGACTATGACATCTCGTCATAGTCATCTCCTGCTCCTCCCTTCTCGACATGTCATCGCTCAAGCGTGTACGCAAATACAAATACACTCTCCGTTCCTTTACTCTCATAGTCCGAGACATCAATTATATGTAATAAGGGCGCAAATCTATTGCTATAATAACACAACCACAGTTATTAGCTGCTTTCCATAGGTAAACTTTATTCGGTTAACGGTCCCGGACGCGGCCATATTTTCGTAAGATGACGCTGAAGGCGACGTGTAATTGTAGCATTGTAAGACCAAATTATTGTCTCAAAATCCACCTGATTCCTTGTGTTCATTTCTCTAAGTACATTGAAGTCAATAAAGTGGAATGTTCAATTTCTGCCGTTGCAATTTTTTTGACATTATAATCACACAGATTGTGTGTGTGCAACGGATTTGTGTCCTGGAATAGCACATAGGATACTTTTTATCCTTTAAATGCAGTACTTATTTGGCCCCAATCCTTAAAATTAGAAATCGGTTGCCTTAACATACGCCTATCATACGCTACCCTTGGTAACCCGTCACTGCATACCATTCTAGTATACTAATATTTGACGATCTATTCTTATAATTCCTAAAAATATCTCTTCTGCCAAAGTCATTGAAAATACTCTTGACAGTTTTTAGAAGAGAAATAGACCACAACTAAAATATCCGTAAACTAGACCACAACTAAAATGTGCGTACTGCTTAAAGTGAAATTCCCTGCCGGATTCCGAGTTTCCTGACAGCTACATCTTTAACTCAAGAGTGAATAGGTTACTTTTAGGCAAGCGTGCTCCATCGTCGGCCAAATCATCGCTTACCATCGGGTGAGATAGTGGTCAAACGCGAACGTATCTATAGTTAAAAATATTTAAATGGCCACTGGCAAAATTACCATTGTTTACATATAAACTAAAAGGCAACCGAGGTTCAAATAATATTTATACACAACCATTATGTTTTATAAACTATAAAAGCACTATTTTCAACAACCTTCGTATATCATCGTTTTAAAACTTATTCGCCATCAAAATATTACTTCACAAACCAAAGCCGTGATTTCAATAGAATTCTCCTTAAAACAGTAAATCATGATTGGTCAGTTATGTTAGAGTGAGTTTTATACTACCCATTATAACTTGACAAATCAGGGCCGCAGCTTTTGAAATCCTGATTATCTATACTCCATTCGAAATGACTTAGTCAACCTTTTTTACTTTCGATTGAACCGATTTTCACTACTATTCTGTAGACATAAGGGCCGAAACTGCGTAAAATGGGCGCCCGTGCGGTCTCATAGTTCATTGCACCGTCACGGACAGTCGCGCCCCGCGCCCGTGCCGCTACGTAATAATATTTGAAGTTCTACGACACGGCTACATGCACACTATTAAAGTTCAACTAGCCACACGGCGCTGGTAACAATCCGGTTTCCGATACGGGGAGCGTCCGCGTCCGTGGACACACGCACTTTGTAGCGGGCGTCCGCTTTACAAAGTTTGAGCCCTAAGGACAGCATTAAAACCAAGTGTGAGTGGTTATAATATCAGTTATTAACTGCAGTCGCTATTTATCATACCACCAACGCAATAAAAGTTAAAACCGTTTGGGAGTCTTTTCTTCAAACTCCAAGAGTTTTTTTAAAGGTTTCCTCTCGATAATAATAAAGGGGTCTTTAGAACTATTGATTCGGTTACCATCTTTCTATCATGGACAAAAAGCTAAACCCACCGAGTATCATTGAATTGTTTTATGTTAATAACAAACATCAGATCTTATCAGATCAGGATTTCAGAAACTAAGTCGACGTCCCCGGGCAATAAAGTCGATAATCGCAAAAATAAATTTTACTATTATCGACTTATTATCCGGGTGATAAAGTCGGTAATCGAAAAACTATTTTTCGTGATTACCGTGATTATCGTGATAGGTCAAGTTATATGAGGCGTTAGTTGTTTTAGTAATTTCGTTCAACAGCCGGGCATGCTGCCGTGCACGAGCTGCATGAGTTCACCGTTCTCCGTGGCCGTTGTGAGGCGGTGCCGCAGAGCGAACGACGCCACCACTCGCGCCACCTGCAGAAGGAATAACAATACATTTCTAGCGACATCTATGGCGCTATAAACTAAACTACGAAATCCTGCATCGCACAATTAGAGAAAAATATTCGAATACAGAAAACTAAAACTGAATGAATGATAACTCACCTCGCCAGGTGTATCTTCGTGAACTGCATGTCCACACCGCGTTAGAACCTGCATCTGGAATTTACCTGTAACCACACAGAATTTACGTTATTTGATAAAAAGTATGAATTATTTATTCACAGGCAGACAACGCACTGTTATCGGGGAAGTTATGGTCGTAGCACACGACGCGTTGCCGCGCCGCAGCGTTAACATTTCGACCGCAAATACTTCTTGCTTGAAAATGGTTTAGTCAGTGGGAATTTTCATTAGACACGCAGTTGGTATTTAGTTTGTGTTTGGTTGTATGTCGTAACAAAATCATTAAAAAAAAAAGAAAAAAGATATCTGCCACTCAAACGCGACCTACAATGGCCTATATAGAAAGTGATCAATAGACTGCGCACCCAAGTAGGCCGTTGCTAACACAACCTGGCTAAATGGGGGATCATAGACCACTCGAGGGGATATGATCTGATATTTTCGGTGAGAAATCATTTAATAACTGCTCCTGCTGTAGGTGGCGGGAAGGAATATTAGACCTTTACGCTCTTTCAGTTACCCGTTGTCCATGGCCACAGTGTTCCTTTTGAATAATTCCGCAGGCCTGGAAGTTACACCTGGGGCACTCTAGTAAGTGGCCTATTGTCTTGGTCAGGAGTGTATGTCTCATTATGGCAGGTTGTGTTCGCAACAGTATACTTAGGAGCACAGTTTCATGGTGTCCTGGCACTCACCCTGCATCTGGCCCACGGTGAGGTCGCGGTCCAGCCCGTCGATGGAGGCGAGCAGCAGCAGGCGCGGCGCGCGCACGCCGAGGAAGGCGGCGGACAGGCCGCGGAACCAGCCCGACCAGTGCCGCTCCGTCTTCGACAGGTCGATGCGCCATTTGTATCTGGACATTCAACAAACAATATTAATTAGCCATATAATTAGTACAAAGTTTGTCTTAGAGATGAGGGTTTGGATGAGGATTTTTCCTCACTAATAGTAGACGACGGGTAACATATTCTGGTGAAAAGCATAAAGGTTGGAGAGGCCTCTAAGTAATAGTATCACCCAGCTATAGTTAAATTATTATTTAATTTGAGAAAAACTTATAGTGTTAGTAACAATAATCTTAATGTTAAGTATAATATAATATATATAATATAATATTCTACAACTATCACACAACGCCGTCTAGTCCCAAGCTAAGCAGAGCTTGTGTTATGGGTACTAGACAACTGATAGACATACTTATATATTGCTAAATACATACATGTTATAGATAAATTACACCCAGACACAGAACAAATGATCGTGCTCATCACACAAACATTTCTCCATCCATTTCAAGTGATATGGTCATAGACTTTTGTCTTAAGTCACTGTGATATATTGGACGAAAAGACACCGCGCAGCTTCCTGAATGCTGCCCAGCCGAGTTTATGACTGGTGCGTGTTGCCAGTGCAAGGCCTCCCACAAGGTTGCCCGATGACCTGGTCAGGGTAGCTGGAAACCGGTCATTGTGGCGACGCTTGGGGGAGACCTATATCCAACAGTGGACGTCTTTCGGCTGAAATGATGATGATGATGATATGAATGGCTTACTTCATACTAGCGTTGCCGTCTCCAACAGCCGCGGCCTTTGGGACCAATTCAGGATCTGTGTCGACAGCGTGCGGCGCGTCGGCGTCGACGTCGGCGTCGTCGTCCTCCTCGGCGATGCGGTCGGGCAGAGGCGCGTGGCGCGTGGCCGTCGGCGCCCCCTCGTCCGACTCATGCATGTAAGAGTCTATTTCGTTTGTAGCTAGGAGGCCAGATTCGCAACTGAAAATAGAATGATTTATTTTTTCTTGCATTATTATGGATAGTCTCGAATTTGATCACTATCTCACCAGGGGGCTTACTCTCGAGTTTAATTCCGATCGGTCGGCATTGGAATTGTGACATTTCGTACTCTTGAATTCGATGCTAGCGCCAAATTGGTTTAAAATTGATGATTTTACTTAGTTTCCCAAAAAGGTCACACAATTTGGCCCTAGCATCGAATTCAAGAATACCTAAAGTCACAATTCCAATGTCGACCGATCGGTATTAAACTCTAGAGTAAGCCCAAAAAATAGGTTGGCTTGAGGAGATAGGATGGATCAAATAACAGACTTGTCCCACACGTATACAAAATACGCACTTTGGACATGGAGTTGGTCATCATGAGAAGCAGTTGAATTCTCGACATAGGCTTCTCCCCCACACATTTGCTATTTATTAGTCTTTATATAGGGTGACAGGTAATTAGTGAACGATACTTAAACACGTGATTGTAGTCATGATAACAAACAACTTTTACTATGGAACCATACCTGAAATCGCGAAAAGAAAGATTTCAGGTTTGGTCCCGTAGTAAAAGTTGTCTGTTATCATGACTACAATCACGTGTATAAGTATCGTTCACTAATTACCAGTCACCCTTTAAAATTGATCCCATGTTAAAACTACTAGCCATCAAGAATGGGGTAGCATCAGTATATAGAACAGATTTCATTTAATTTTATTTCATCCTCTCTTTCATGCAATTTTAAAAATAAATTGTACTCACTTGACAATTTGACTGGGCATTGACACTTTAGCTGAATCCACATTTCGAACTTGACCACTTCTGACACTGGAAACAAAAACAACAATTTTCAGTATATTTCGGTTAATTGAGGTCGCGTGGCTTCGGGGAGAAGTATTTCGTAGAAGCTTGCTTTCGAATTTCGAAGAAAGAAGGAAAAACGTTTATTCATACCAACCATTCAACCAAAGAACACATGTCACTATTTGCTGATGATAGTACTGTAACCATAGCACCTCAAAATATTTTGAACTACCACGCTGATTCCAATGAGGCATTGAGTTGTATAATAAAATGGCTTAATGTAAATAATTTAAAAATTAATCTCAGCAAAACAAACATAATGCATTTTAAACAGCGAGAAAATTTACGCAATGCATCAAAATTTGACTTAGAATATCAAGATACTATAATACAAGAAGTTGAAACGACCAGATATCTAGGATTAATCATAGACAAGCAATTAAATTGGAAAGCTCATATTACTGAACTTTGTAAAAAAGTTAGTGCTTCATCTTATGCTCTTTATAAATTAGCACCAACTGTCAACTTAGACACTTTGCTTACGGCGTATTACGGTCTTGCTGAATCAATATTAAGATTTGGAATAATTTTCTGGGGCAATTCAACTCTGAAGGACACTGCGTTCAAAGCACAGAAACGTTGTTTACGGTCTATGTTTGGGTTGCAAACTACCGACAGTTGCAAACCAATGTTTATAAAGCACAGAATTCTGACACTTCCGTCTCTTTACATATTGGAAATATCGGTATTTGTAAAATCTAATCCGCATTTGTTTCCCCTCATGAATAATAATACAGGTAGACACAGACGTGAGAAGTACAGATTTTGGGTGCAATCATTCCCCGCCAAAACTGTATTCCTAAGAAAAAGTGTAATATGTATGGCTCCATTAATTTACAATAATATTCCCAATTCCATTAAAATAATGAATATCAAGTCGTTTAAGAGTGAACTAAAAAAATTGCTACTTAGTAAGTGTTACTATAGTGTTGCGGAGTTTTTAAATGAGAAATTTTGAATGTATCCCATTATTTATTTTAATTCTATTATACCAATTTTTATTTATATTCTGTATTGACTGTTATTCTGAATTGATTGAATTTTGACTATTTTTATACGAGGATATTGACTGTAATTGAATTGATTGATTTTTTGACATGATTGTATTTTGACTATTTTCTGTATTGACTATAATTGAATTGACTATTTTCTAACTAAATAATTATATGTGAATAATTTTGTACGCCGATTACGGCAAAACATGTTGAACTATATTGATCAGCTCTCCAACTTAACATACACATGTTTATACAAATAAATGACTTATCTTATCTTATCTTATCATACCGCACACAATCAAATACAATATTAAATGTCGTAGTCAGATCATAGAATTGATCACTACATGATATGGCTAACTAAAATTAGCCCGATTGTTTAAACATTAACATTTGATGATATGTCAATCCTTGTTTGGCCATATCATTAATGTAGGATTTCTATGACAATAAAAGGTCTAAAGAAAGTAGGCCAAACGAGTATTGACCATATCATCAAACTTTAACGTTCAAAACGGTCTGGCCATGACATATGTATATAGAGATAGGCATGGAAAAAAAATAACATTAAAATCTGTGTGAGGCCCAAAAGGCTCGTAACTCAGCAAAAGCTGCGATGTTTAAAGAAAAAACCGACTTAAAAAAATACAAAAAAGTACAAAATAACTTTAATTTCAGAAGTCGATGTTTAATAACAAAGAGACCAAACTATTATAGAAACACCAACTTCCAAAATTAAAGTTAATTTGCACTTTTTGTTTTTTTTTTAAGTCGGTTTTTTTTTATCGATCATTTTCAGAAGATATCCTATTTTTTACTCTGGACTTCGTATGTGTTGTATGCAAAATATTATGGTAATCGATTATTATTGGCTTAGGCTTTAAATTGGAACTAACAAACAAACTCCTGTTTCATCGCGTCTGTTTCAATGATTCCACATATTGTCCAGTTGCGCAGACACTTGAGATACAAAACTACACCAATTTTACATCACAATGTCCACTAGGAATCAATTCGCGAATAATTAAAACAGCCACTGAACTTCACTTAAAGAAATCCCGCCAAAAACTCTATTTATTTAGTTCGTTCTAAACAGAGTTGTAACCATTAAAAAATACTTAAATAGTGTATGAACTACCTATTTCCGTGAACGTGTTGCCACGAACAAATAAACGTCAGTTATAGAGCGACCAATGCAAGTCGATCGATATTGTACAGACGTATGTACGAACGGCGCTTGGAGCATTTTTCAAGTTGTACAACCGTATGTACAATCTGCGCTCGAGGGGACGCAACGCTGGTATTCATTTAGGGCCCGCTGTTATGGCACGGACACACGTAGGTTAAACAAACTATCGAAATAAAATAAGCATTTGTTATGTGATTCGAATTGGTGAATAAGAGATTTGGTTATTTGAGATCGTTTTTCGTGGTGGTGTGCATTAAATGATATTTATTTTGCAAATAGGTTTAAAAAAACACTTTTACATGTAATTTTTTTTTTTTCGTTGTTACGTATTAGTAAACTTACGAGGACTCGTTATTCGATGGAACACACTTGATATAAACAATATCATATAATATTCCACAACTATCACACAACACCGTCTAGTCCCAAGCTAAGCAGAGCTTGTGTTATGGGTACCAGACAGCTGATAAACATACTTATATATTTCTAAATACATACATATTATAGATACAATGTTAACTTACCACCACTCAATGGCATGTTCGAGGCTCCTAAAGTGCGTGGGTCTACTCCTCAAGAAGCTCTGCATGCTGGCCAGCGCATCCATAGCTGTCCCTGTAGTTATATAGTCATTTATTTAGTTTAGGAGGACTTGTTAGGTTGTTGGGTCATGCTGCAGATTGGTTGGAGGAGTTAGGACAGAAACACAAAACCGCGTTACGGCGTCGCGCCGGCAGTGCCGCCCGCCGCTCTTTTTCGCGTCACCGCAACTTTTAGGGCCTGTTCACGACTTCGGTCTTAGCGGCGAGCGGGGCGATATCGTTAGGCGATTGGTCGAGCGCGCGCCGTTTTGGCCGCCATGAGAGGCGTCGACCAATCGCGTACCGATACGGCCCCGCTTGCCGAGCCGCTCGCTGCTAAGACCAAACTCGTGAATAGGGCCTTAGGACCGAAACACAACTGCGTCCGTCTAGTGGTCCGATGATGGAACGGACTTGGGGGAATTAAATTGTGCTATTACAATGCACACTCCCCGAAATGTAAACGATAGAAAACTGACAGGCTAGCAACTCGGCGTCGATGCCCATCTTCTTAGCTCGCTTCTCAATTGACTCTAGTGCATCAAGCTGGTATTTGGCAGACCCATCAGAAAGATGAGAGCAGTACGAGTACTGCTGCATGGAGATGCACAATCGAACATGCGCTTTATGCAGGTTGAGCAGCTGTTCCGGTGCGAAATACCTTTGATAAGCTCCCCAATTATTTTGTAGCCAGCTGGGCCTTTGCCTCAGTGTATGAATTGAAAAAAATAATAACATACCCTCCACCACGTCAATGACAGCGATGCCGTGTATGGCGTGCTCCAGTGAGGGCTGCAGGGCCACTCGCACCGCCACCGCGCCGCCCATCGAGTGCCCCACCAGGATCAGAGGCGGGATGCCCTCGGTGAACAGCTTGTGGAGAACTTGTTCTACATCACTAGAAATAAAACAGATGGAAACCTGTCACACAACAACACACACAATCAGCCTTGTAATGTTCCCACTGCTGGGACTCAGGCCTCATCTCTAAGAGAGGGAATGGGACATAATCCACCACGTGGGCCCAAAAGTTGGAAAGGAGAAACCTGCCTCTTCACGGTTACTGCAGTTTTTGTACAATTTGATTTGCTACCTTCTTTTTTTCTTTCTGCATTTCTTGATCTTCTTGATGTATACATATCGTATTGTAATCACACGGAGAACTCAGATATAATCCTCAGCACACAAGTTGAACCATCATGGCAGTCAACCATAAATGCGCAGCAACCGATATTCGGATCTCAATCTCAGTGGGGGGCTGCGCGTAACCATAGCAACGGGTTCAACTTATTTGCTGCGTACTACATCGCTATGCATTTTTATTTTTGGTTCCTTTATGGCGATATAGACGTGGCTACACCCGCTATGCAAAAATTTAAGAATCCCTTGACTATAGCAGTAAGATCATGTCCATTATAGGAAAGCATTTTTTTTTAAATGGGAAATCATCTAATGACTTCTCCCGTTATAAGGTGGAGTGAGAGGGCCTGTCAGACTTTTACCGACCAGGTACAAAGAGAAGGCAGCTGTTTAAACATTTATCTATTGATCTAATCAATAAAATTGTGAGACAATATAATACGCAATTTACTGCGCATTCAATGTCAACCGCCATGATGGTCCAACTTTTGTGACTAGAATTATAAACGATTTTCAGGTCTCAATCGAGGTGGGGGGCTGCGTGTAACCATAGCAAATGGTTCAACTTATTTGCCGCGTACTATACTTCATAGCTACTGTGTTAAAGAAACTCACAGGTGTGTTATCAACCTTAAGTGTGCACAAACAAAACTGATTTGAATTTATTTGAATCATGAAGTAAATGGATTATTTTATTATTTAGCAATAATTGTACTTACTGAACAAGTGTTTCAATACTGAGGTCATCAGGGTTGTCAGCTTTGGTCTCTCCATGACCTCTAATGTCTATTGATACCACCTGACAGTGAATCATGTTTGTTATCTCCTCCTAAAAATATAACAGATATTCTAAAAAACTAGCCAATTGCCAGTCCGTCAGGCGCACCAATGGTTCCGTCTTGTCCGTAGCAAAAAACCTCAAAAAAACACGTTTGTTGTATGGAAGTCCCAATTATTTTTTTTTTTTTTTTTTTTTGTTTTAGTATTTGTTGATATAGTGACAACAGAAATAGATCCATCCGTGAAAATGTCCTCTGTCTAGCTATAACGGTTCATGAAATACAGCCTGTTGGCAGACAGATGGACTGGTAACGGAGTCTTAGTTACAGGGTCCCATTTTACCTTTTGTGGTACAGAACCCTAAAAGGATGGAACAAACTTGGCACATCACATCCTGGCTGCACTGTACAGACATTGATGCCTCCCCTATGCATAGAGTCATAACATATTTTTTGACTGAAATTGTATTATAAAGAAATAAAACAAGTATTATTACTTTTTTTTTAAATTACATAACACTTGGTACTGTCATCTTAAACTAATTATTGTTTACATAATGCAAAAACATCAGTTAAAAATGTTTCATTTTCTTTCAGCATTTATCTCAACATTCTAACAATTGATAGTATTGTTCAGGTCATAATGATAACATTACAATAGTTTGTAAATTACTTACCGTAAACAAAGACCAACTAAGTCCAGAGTAACCACCTCCATGCAGGGTTACTATCCTGGGCCTGTCTTGGTGATCAGGTTCCGGTGATAGGTACACCCTGAAAGTTCCTCCATCTGTCTCAACATCCACTATTCTATGGAAATACTCTTTCCATGACACTGGAGTGTAGTCTTTACGACGACCTGCACCAAAAGGTGCCATTCTGAAAAAAACAATAGTTGTTTATTACATTTTACCTTGGCTGTAGTGGTCATGCTCGGTTTACAAATGTGCCCAGAAAGTTTCAGTCTGCAACAAATGACTCATCATGCTTCACAATGATGATCACGACCACACATGTGTTACAACTTAGAAGAATAGAGGTCATTGAACCACCTGTATATATTTTTTATTTTTTTTAAATTACAGATCTCTACAGGTATTTATCATAATCCTCAACACATGCCTAGGTAATGTTTTAGGTTCCTACAAAGCAATACAATGAGATATTCGGAAAAGGGCAATAACCCTTATTGCTATACTAAAACGAAATAACTATAGTACATAGATAGCAGTCAACCAAACATCAGTATCTATAGTTTAACTACAGTTTTCCCGCGGCTGCACTCGGAAAGTTTATTTTATCAAAATATTCGTAAGAAAAAACAAGAGTGATAATCATGTTTATATTCACCATATTTATGTTAATTATATTTAAATGGAAATGTGAATAGGTATGTAATAACCATAAAAGAAAAACAATTTCGATGATGTATATAAGCATGATGCCAATGTTTGAAAACAATGCACATATTATTTATTGTGAATTATAACATTCACACAACCATTGTCATGTAATACTATTATAATAAAATATATTGAGAATATATTTCAGCTATAGCTGTTCTATTATTACAGTTATATTCCCAAAAATCTCCGTCCCTTCCTTACTTTGATTCTGCAGTAGTTCTGGGAAATCTTGGCGGCAATTTGTTTTTCATTATAGTCTTCTGAAGGGCGGACATTTTTAACTTTAATCAAGAAAACACTTCTAAATCGCAAACTATTTCTGTAATATCTAAACCACTATTTTTTTTATACTGTTATCATTCACATTTCACCGTCATTTCACAAATTGACCCGCTTCTCCGACATTTTAATTAAACCACAGATAATAAACAAAACACCTTGAAGTTTGTGTATACTAATCGACTAAAATGCGCAAAGAGTATGTAAGGGCGTTTCATGTCTTTTTTTCAACTGTGTAGTAATAAAAAAAATGAGATACAAACAATAGTCTATGGAATTACCTGTCACTGTCAATGTCAAATCAACAAATCGATAACACGATAAAAGTATTATACACTGACTCGTAAACAATAATTCCAATAATTTGTGATTAAAATAAAGTCCACCGGCAATAGCAGCGTCTGTCTACGATATAATATATCGTTTTATTTTTACCTGAGTATTCTCACCCCTTAATCATGGATATAGATGTAGAATTTTGGTCCGAAGCGCGAAAAATATGTCGTATTTGTCTCCGCATTGATCCCAGATCGTTCGACATTTTCAACAGTTATTACGTGGAAAGACACACTTTGTACTGCGATATGCTGGCATATTGCACAAAATTTCAGGTAAATAACACCACACAATACACATTTAATACGCCCTCAATTATCTTTGTTGTGCTATTATTATAACTATCAATACTTGTGACAGAATTTTAGGTTTCTATAAAGTTTGCAGAGTGACTGGTACCTACTGTATGAACTAGTTTTTTTGAAACCCAAGCAAACGCCGAATATCGCGCGTAATTTTTGAGTTAAAAATCAAGCTAACGGCGTCCGCGTAGATCATATTATAACTCGTTCTATTTGTAGGAAATTTATAGAAGGTAAATAAGTTCTTCATAAAGTAGATTTTATATATCGAAAATAAGGTCTACTAAGATGATATAAAGTCTAATAAGGCCAAGAAAGTGCTCTTGTTTATATGAGTTAACTTCATGATTATTTTGTGTTTTTTTTTTGTAACATTAATATCCCTTTTTTAGCTACACCCAAAGGATGGGTTGCCTCCTTACATGTGCCGGAACTGCATTGAGCATCTCGAGGATATGTATGAGTTCCATTTGGAATGTGAAGAGAGTGAGAAGAACTTCCTGTGGTTACTATCAGTGAGATGATTTGCAGCTAATGAGTGAACTGATGAATGTTCACCAATATTAACTTTCAAAATATTATAATCCATAAGAAAGAGTATCTTTCTGAGGATTAGTATGGAATCTGAATGTTAAACATGTAAAAAAAAAACAAAATTCCAAGTTTTCTGTGTAAAATGACATTATTAACCATTATTTGAAAATAGTTGACGTTCTTATTAATCTAATTCACTAGCATTTTTCTAATCACTGTTAAGTAGGAAGTAATTGCAATGAGCATATCAGGAATTCATTCTAAATTATTTTGTCTTTATTTATTTATAATTATTATTTATTTATTTATAATAATAAATAAATAAATTGTTTAATGTTTAATGCCAGTATTCTGTTGCCAAATAAGATACAAAGCTAAATGATTGGTGGTCTTGGTAAATGCCTTTTTGGAGTGAAACTAATTTTAATCTATTGAAATGTAAGTCCTACAGAATGATAATGTTACTACAACATACAAGTTAGTTAGGTGGTAAGTATGTCAAAAAACTTGATCAAATACTTAGAGAGCCTCCTGAATTATGAAAACTAATTCATTAATTAACACTAAATAAATAACACGTATTACTTGAAAGTAAAAAAAAATTATACACCTATTCGTGTAAAAGATTGAGCTAACTTGAAGACATGGGGCCTATGCCAAAGGCCTAAGATATAATAATACATTCTGACTGAACAAAACATTAATATACTAGAAAATGTTAAACTTTTTTAAATTATATGGAGATTCATGTGCATACCAGACATTTGCAAAGGGGCAGGACAATACTAAGCAGACTAAGGGAGAGAACTCACGCAGCGGTTTTCTTCCGCGGCCGCCGCGGTTGCGGTTGTGGGCCCGCAGCTTCTGTAGAATGCAGATATATATGTGAAAAACCGCCCGTACGCTCTTCGGTCAATTGGCGGGCGACCGCGAAGTGGCTGGGGTTAATTAATCGGCTCGCGGTCGAAAATTGCAACCGCGACGCCTGCGTAACCGCGTATCTACCGTCTCACGAGTTTTGAAATAAAATAGCCGTTTCCTTTTACCGTGGCAGGCGCTAAATAGTAAAATAGACTTTTGGCAAGATTTTTTCGAATTTTCAGCAGGTGATTTAAATATAAATAGATTCTTATTGGATATTGTGATGATGATAACTGGATAAATTGTGGTATCATTGAAAAATGGAGCTAAGAAGCAGACTTGATATATTTGCAGCCAAAAAACATTAAGAATGTGTTACACCTGCATTCTAATAGACCTTAAAATGACTAAAAATTTAATATTTTTAAAATTTCTGTTTCAACTGAGTATTTTGGGGTTTGGAGATGTTAAACCAATATTATTACAATAATACAATAATATTGAACGTTCTCTAATACTCGTAGTAGCTTTTGGGAAACACGAGCTTGTAGAATACGAAAGCAAATGTACCAAACGAAATTCCTTATGTCTCGCGCGCCGCTATGGCCGCTATGAGCCGGCGTCGAACAATCGCCGGCCGATACGGCCCCGCTTGCCGCTAAGACCGAAGACGTGTATAGGCCCTTAGTACCTGCACATAATTGGGCAAAAATTAATATGCTTCATGACTAGCTGGGCTTGGCAGGGCGTTTACCCCACTTTGTACCACCATGGATGAAGTGGTGAAGTTTTAAATGTTGGAAAGTTGTACAGGAACTTTTATCTTACCACACTAGAAAAAGCTATTGGCCTGTCTTGTTATATCTTAACTGAAACATGTTGGTTGATTTTTATACAATTTTTGAACTATTCAATGTTTATTTACATGTATTTTGTAGTTTTATACAGTTATTAGTGTAGAAGTACTGTTTTAATGTTATACAGACATGCAGCAGGTTGCATCAAATGAAACGGTTTCACTCATTGTCATCATCATCATTATTTCTGCCGAAGGACGTCCACTGTAGGACATAGGCCTCTCCCAAGTGCCGCCACAACGAACGATCCTGTGCGTCTCGCATCCACCGCATTCCAGCGACTCTCACCAGGTCATCGGTCCACCTTGTGGGAGGCCTTCCAACATTACGTTTTCCGGTGCGCGGTTGCCAATCTAGAACCTTTCGGCCCCATCGGCCATCCGTTCTACGAGCAATGTGCCCTGCCCACTGCCACTTTAGTTTAGCGATTCTTCGGTTTCACTACGTAATATAAAACAAAGTCGCTGCCCGCTGTCTGTCCCTATTTATGCTTAGATCTTTAAAACTACGTGAAGTGATTCAAGAGGAAGATTTATATGTATAATAAATGCATAATATATTTAATATCATCAGTGCACCTATGCGAAACTGGGGCGGGTCGCTAGTTTAGGAATATGTAAGATTTTCTGTCTGTGCTCCCTTTTATTATTCGTCATCAATTTAGGTAGTTCCAAAGATTAGCGCGTTTAAATAAACCAAAATACTGTTGCCAGCGACTCCGTCCGCGTGATGCTAGAAAATATTCCCAAGGAAACTTACTTTCGATACCTATGAAAAGTATCGTACTATTTTGGGACATGCTCTATATAGGGTGACTGGTATTTAGTGAACGATACTTAAACACGTGATTGTAGTCATGATAACGAACAACTTTTACTATGGGACCAAACTTAAAATCAGCCTATATATGTGTGCTAAATTTCATCCAAATCCTTTCAGCAGTTTCTAGGTGCAGAAGTAAAAAACACAAATTTTAGCATTTATAAAATTAGTGTGATAAATTGTGATAATTGGCCTATGTCCAACAGTGGACGTCTTTTTGCTGAAATGATGATGATGAAATTGTAAAATGTGCCGTTGCCATGCCATGTAGGTATTTGATGCAATCTGCTGAAGAACTAACAATATTTATAATAAAACGTTATTGTTAAAATATACTTACACCCTAGTCATTCTTACAATAAAATTAGATTAATTATATGTGGCGTTTCAATTAATATATGTGCTTAAAAAGTTGTATGTTTTCTTTGGTTGACTGGTGGTTTGTACTTTTGTGTTGCATGAAGTTTTAATAAATAAATAATAAAAACAAGTATTTTTATGAGTACTTATTTTTGAATAAAATAAACCAGTTCCGATTTTTTAAAAGGGAAATCTTGAAATGATATACCGTGACCACTGTCTGCCAATAATTAAATGGAACATTTCGTACACTAACTACTATAGCACTAGTTTTGAATTTTAAGTACTAATTTTCTGACAAGCTCCTCAAACTTGGAATCGACATCCAATGTCATGATCTTGAGAACCGAGAGCACCAAAGTAATCATCGTTGGTTTCTCGGTACAGCTTGGTATTCCCCGTTTTTCGTTGTTCAAGGTGGTCCTGCGGGAGGGAAAGTATCTACCGCCCACCTTTTTTTTATGAGATGAGAAATTATCCGACGTCTTCCGCTCTACGGTGGTGCGAAAGAACGTGTCAGAATTTTACTGACAAAAACGCACTTGTGTCCTTCACTTACAGTGTCGCTAAAAAAATCCCGTGGCCCTAGCGCGGGCATCAGCTCTACTGGGCTTCTATGGCTTTGCTGACATTTCTTTAAGGCACGCGTGGAACACTATGCGCCGTCAACGACTTGGGCTCATGTTTGCAAATGAATAAATGATTTAATGATTCAGTCCTTACCGGACGGCGCGGCGTCGCCAATATTTACTCAATACGGAAGTGATTAGCGTTAGTGGGCAATCATTGACATAGTTTAGAGGAGCGCGAGGTAAAAATCTACCAATGAGATCGTATATAAGAGGCGTAGCGTAAGACTTAATATTAGACGTTAGGGAAAGGGTGTCAGCGAGACCTTTTTCTTTCATGAATTCGAAAATGAGACAGCAACTGTCGCAACCCAGAGTTTGACCACATCGTCGGTTACCATCAGCCATCAGGTGATGAAGTGGTTCAAACGCGAGTCTTATTATAACAAAAACCCTCGCTCTTAAAAAGCCCTCGTTTGCGAGAGGACCCTTTTGGGTTGGCTTCGCCTACGCCTAGCCACGCGCTCAGTTTTGGTCGTAACGACTAATATGTAGTTAAAAATACGGATGTATATTTTTCAGAATTCTCAGGCGATAAACACTACATCGACGAAAAGCTCAGACTCAATGGTTTACCTAAGTAGGCCGCTCTATCCCCAGAACACATTTTCCTGAGCAGATTTGTTCCGAATATCCGTCTATGTACTTGAATAACTTGGTCACCTACTAGGCCCAAACAGTATAATAATGCATCAGCAATACCTCGTGATACGAAATACGATACACATCATTCTGTCTTCCGCTCCGCCCAAGGGCGGGAGATGTCATTGGTTGGATGATTTTCCCCACCAAAAAAAACATCACCGTGTAAATCATAGAAATGAAGTGGCTGCTGAAGGATCGAGTATGGAAAAAGACATTGCGCAAATCTAAAATGAATTTGGTAAAGACCAGTAATGATGATGATTTTCTTTTTTTGTTCCCTTTAAATTCCGTTATTCCTACTTAGACAACAATAAGAGTTTGTCGTTTTGATGATCGTGAATGCCGAACTATTTACGAATTCTTCAGCTTGTTTTGAAAAGCGCGGTAATTTTACTATCTTATGATAACAAAAGTGTGCCTATACTCACTTTCTCTTACTTATGTGGTCCGCTCTTTCTTCTGTTGTCGTCCAACAATAATTATTTAAATAAATACCACCACCGCTACACCGTAGTATGAGTCCCTATCTTTTATGAGTCTAAAAAGTATAATATTCTATTCTATTCTATTTTTGTTAATGGCAAATGAGCAAGTTTATTATAATATTGAATGTCAAGTCGCACAGCACCATGACATCTCAAGATCCCAATTCCCAAGCATTCAAAGAGTATACAACAAACATATTTACTGTACTCTTTGATCCCAAGTCATTCATACTTTCAGCAGTATACTTCATAATCCTAGTATATATAAGATCCTTGCAAGATATTATATATATATTCGACTGGCCTGTTGGTCTAGTGGTTATTGGCCCTGACTGCTATGCCAGAGGTCGTGGGTTCGATTCCCACCCAGGACAAATGTTTGTATGATGAACATGATCATTTGTTCTGTGTCTGGGTGTTATTTATCTATAATATGTGTGTATTAAGAAATATATAAGTATGTTTATCAGCTGTCTGGTACCCATAACACAAGCTCTGCTTAGCTTGGGGCTAGACGGTGTTGTGTGATAGTTGTGGAAAAAAAAATATCCTAGGGACAAGATCCTTGTTTCATAAGCTGTGTGCTAAACAACCGAAAATAATTTTTTCGTTTTTTAATTCATCTAATGCAATGATAAATTATTGAAAATAACAATTATAGTTCAGTCGTACAACTATAAGTGAACAATTTAAATTTACTCGCAAGTTTTGAAAAAATAAATCGACTAACACCTAAGAATAAATTTGCATCATTTAAAAATTACTTGGATTAAAGAGATTTGTAATCACAGCTGGAACAGTTTGCCTGCTGCGGTCATCCCATCCGATTATAATTTAAAGCGTGTTCAAGGCTACAATGAAGAGGGTCGTAACTAGTGCGTCTCACGATAAACGATTGTATTCCAAAAAAAAAACAGCGCCACGAAAAACTGAAAGGGAACCGTTCTAGGACAGTTTTCAAATAGGCAATAGCAACTGAAGGACACAGTTATGTTTTAGTCGGTAAAAGTCTGACACGCTGCCCTCTCGCTTCAAGAACTGAAGAAATCATTGAATAATCACTCATCTTATAAAAAAAAGCACCGGAAGGAAAGAACATTAGAACACGAACACGAGTGTGTAAACAGCGTGCTCACTTTTCGTCTTACACACGTTGAAAATGAATGTTTCTTTGAATGAAGAGGTAAATTATCTATTGAATTGAGCGACGAATGTGTAAAATGCTAAATGCGGTATGTATGAAGCATAGACTCATTTATAATCGGATCAGCTTAGAAGCGCTAGGCTTGTAACGATTGGTATTATGCAAAGATCTTAAATCTCCATTGAATGTGGCGCAAAATGTACTCTGTAGCGCAACTAAACGTTTCGTCTTGTCAGTTTTCTGTTTTGGTATATTTTTGACAGTGACATTTTATTTGTTTGTATCAGAAATCGACGAAAGGACGATTGTTTAGTCTTTTTTAATTATAATGCATTTTTTTTATAATATCCTGATTAAAATCTCAATTTTTATATAAATACACACAGTTAAAACATTAAACAATGGCGTTAGATTTTACAAAAATATGTCGAATATGTCTTGAAGCCAATAAAGTAACATACGATATTTACACTAGTTATTATGTGAAAAAGAATACTTTATACAGTGATATGTTGATAAACTGCACTAGGTTAAAGGTAGATATCATTATTTCTTCCATAGGAATCATTTAAGAAATTACAGTTATAAATAATGTATTTGTTATGATTTCTATTTCTAGCCAGAAATAGGAGATGGTCTACCTCGTTTAATTTGTAAGGAATGTAGCCGACAGCTTAAACGTACGTATGCCTTTAATCTACAATGCGACGAGAGTGACAACAGGCTAAAAAAATTGTTAGAAAACCCAACAAAGGTGGACAATAAAAGAAATGGTTGTTCTGATGATTTTGTCAAAGATGAACTGGATTTTGAAGACCTAAAATTCGAGAATAGTCGTGAAGTAAACGAGGAACTTTTAACAACTCCAAATGACAATAATCAAGAAGATATCAAGGATATTAAACTTGGTAGTATTTTTTTTTCAATATATTTTTATTAATAAAAAAAACTGTAGTGTGTAGTTTAAGACGCTGCTGCTTACAGCCACTGGATTGAGCTGCTATCTAAAAAAAATATTTTGACTAACACCTGTTGAGGAAACCCTTGGTAAACATAGCAAAAGAATATTATGTATAGGCAACAATTTTATTCTCCCCAAATTGCAGAAGAAAGCAGAAATAATATAATAACATAAAATCATTCTTGTCCAAAAAGGTTAAGTAGAAGTGAAACTGAAATAAACTTATCAGGGCTTGTTAATATTGGCAAAGTCACACTATAAGTAATGCTAAGCAACAATATTTTCATAATTAACATTATTCTTTAAGTAACATATTCTTTAAAATACTTTCTTCAAACTACTTTAAAAAAGGAATGTTGTCACACTAAAATTTTTTTTTCTTTATGTAGTTCCACATGACTGCAATCTCAGACATAAATTTACATACACATGACCCCAAAACTGATACAACACTCTATAGGCCATAATATGTGTTCTGTGTGGGAATAGCACCTGTGACATGCAGTAGCAGCAGATAGATAAACCACTACACCAATCATGAAGTTAATTAGTAATGTGTGGAAATAATATTTTTTGAAGTAGTTGCCTCGTAAGCTTATCTTTCTGTCTCTATTGATCTTACAAAGAAACTATAAGAACAACTCACTAATTATAGCCTGTTAATTACAGAACCATTATTAAATGATGATGGCAATGACAGCTGCTGGGATGCTGACGATGATGTGCTGCTAGGAGAAATCAAAATAAAGAAAACAGGTGACTGGATTTTTTTAAATTCCCATGTATCTTTATAACATGCATCAAAGGCTTGAAATTTGAGTCTGTCAAAGAGAAAATTAAAAGACTTAAGCTACATTAGACCCATGTGAGCTACGTATGTCAATCTGAGTGCATCGGTGTCCATACATTTTATACGGCAACTAGGCATATAGAGCTACACTAGACTCAACTCTACATACAACTCAGGCGTGGCCCACATGTGCATCGGTCTAATGTAGTTCCAACTTTGATCACCATCCAAACCTCATGTCTAGGGAGCTGATGAGTATAGAGCCAAACTCTACCTTCAAACAGTTGAAAAGACATGCTCCTCAAGACCTGCTTGCATGAGACGCTAGGATCAATTATGTTCATATCAATGGATACAGTGCCATAATCGCCCATTATTTCTACCTTTTAAGGGAAACGCCGCATATGCATGCACTGCGAACGCTCAACCTAATTGCTAAAGAGACGGACTTATTTTGTTGTACACCATGTGAATTAATAACAAATGCATTATTTATAATTAGCTGTAATGTATCTTTATAAATCTAATTTATCAAGTTTGTATTGGATTGCATATAATTGTTTTGTTACAGAAAATGAAAATACAGAGGAAAAGCCAAAAAAGAAAAGAGGTAGAAAAAAGAAAGGTTTGTATTTTTGTGAATAAAAACTTGTTTGCTTTCAATTAATATAACGCAAATATTTCCATTGTTTCATTCAAATAAATTGTTGTTTCAATATTTTCTTTCACCATTTTCTAGAGTGGTAGCCCAGTGGTAACTGCCCCGACTTACGAATCATATGTCACGGGTTCAAACCCAGGACAACTTTGTTTTATGTAATTTAATTCATCACTACTGCTTTTGAAATAATAATGATGTAGTCCTCAAATGAACGCTTTAATTCCAGTGTACCTCGAGGGTGAATCCCGCCACTTACCGGAGAGCAAGCTGCCGCATCAGTGCGACATTTGTGGCAAGTTCCTCAGCACTAAGAGTAATCTAAAGGCTCATAAGCTGTGCCATACTGACCTCAGACCGTTCCTGTGTCCTGAATGCCCTGCTACTTTTAGGTAAGCACACTTCCAAAATTAAAAAAAAAAATCCCCGCTCTAGGAATTTCTCACGCAACGTGGGTGCGTACACAAACATGCAAACTCAAAACATCTAGACCCGAAACATCTGTAAGTGTGTTTTTAATATCGTGCGGATTTCATCACGCATGCGGGATTGCTCCGTACGTTTACCCCCGAAAATGCCTTTTTCATTCAAGTATTTATTGAAATGCGTGGAATAAGCACGCGCGATGCGGGGCGTGATATCGGACAGCAGCCCCGCATGCGGATTTATTTTGCATGCAGAAAAATTTAAAAGGCAAAATCGCGACCCTCTTGCGTATTGCACGAATTACAATAAATACTTGTATGAAAACTTGCACGATATTAAAAACACCCTAAGCCATATTTGTTCCGTGCGGGAATCAAACCTGTGACAAGGAGCGCTGCAACTAATCGATCATCCACTGCGCTAGCCGTGCCAACGGCCCATAATATTTGGCTACTACAATAAACGTACGCGAATTTTAAAGAAAATAATATTGCTAAGTAATATGTATGATTTGAGAAAACTTAGCTAAAAAATGAAAATAGAATTTAAAAAAAGAAAATTTTAAAATATGTTTTTAAAGTTGTTCTTTTAGCCTTGGCCCTCAATACCGTGACGTCACTTGGCGTCATATAAATATATTTTTAACGTAGGCTCTAAAAACCTTACAGCTTCTAGTGTGATTTTAGCTGTTTACAAAAAAGAAATAAAAATCGAATAAACATGATACTAGGTAAACATCACAAACACTATGATAGACTCATAATTTAAAACATAACCCTCCTTCTGACGCAGTCGGGTTAAAAGTAAACACGGTCGATAATGGGGTTAACGGCCTCGGTTTGTCTGGTACCTACTTTATTGCACAAGTGTTAAAATAAATAAATTGGTGCAATCGCCTAGTCGTTTGGAAGTGTATAAATGGGCCGATGGGCGTACAGACATTTTGGCGATACATTTTTATTTATATAGTTTTAAGAAGACCTTGTTTATCAACTGTAAAGTGGGAACTACATATGTTATTTTTCCAGAGGTCACAGTGCACTTTTTCAACATAAGAAAGTGCATACAGGAGAGACCCCGTACCACTGCACTTACTGTCCGAAACAGTTTGGCAGAAGAACTGGACTCGTCAACCATATACGTATGCATAAAGGTGAGATTTTAATACACACTATATCGCATTTTTACTACAAATTGAACGAATATAGTGTTCACCTTCCTGTCCATGTCCCCTGTTACTTGGGGTCGGCGCATCAGATTTTCTTCAGCATTCCATCCTGCCAAACATCACACTGTCGCTCACTCCCTTTTCTTTCATATTATTCGGCATATATTCCTTATTCATCAGTTATAAAAACTGCAAACAATATAGCATATTTTTTTCTAAATAGGCTTATAAACTGCAATCTGCAGCTTTTATGGCTACTTTAATTCAGTCATTTAGGATTTTAAAGTAGCCATAAAATCTGCTTGTCGTAGAGGGTGATTTTTAACTAGGCCAAAAATCTATACACGTAGCATTATTTTTAAATTAGTCATATGTATATAGACTGTTTGCAATACAGTGTTATTATTAAAATTATTGCTTAAACTATTATTGATACTGTAGTGTATTCATTGATTGCGTTCTTAGAATTTAATATTAATTGTCTGATATTTATAAGTGACGACTTGTTATTGGCTGTCAGTTTGTTTTACTGCTCCTTCTCTGTATTTTTCTAGCTGTAAGTCTTCCATAATACTTAAATAAATAAATAAATAAATAAAAATAGCCATAGAAGCTATTCTCAAAACAAGTTACAAATACAAATACAAATACAAAAACTTTATTTGTGCACACAGGTACAATTTAGGTGTTACAAAAATTTATACAGTGTCTCTGTGTTCTGCCACGGTTAGTGGCATACAAATATTAATAAAAGTAATTATTATTATTACACCAACCGAATAATATTTATAATTATCTAGTTACTGTCTAATATTTACAAGGTTGTTTATTTATTTTATTTATTACATGCACGCTCATTTTCCTTTTTACATTCTAGTATTGCTTAACCTTATACATTTAAAAAATACTATTTACATCAAATGTTATTTTCTTAAAATATGGATACTAAACTGAAATTAATAGTGTGGCTTACCCAGGCTTACCTATACCTATGAAATAAAGTGTGATTGTCAGTCTCATAATCCAACAGGAATTCATTGACTGAGTAGTAGGTATTCTTGATCAAAAATAACTTTAGTTTTAAAAAAAATTAGGTCTTTGATTTCTCTTACAGATTTTGGTATTTTGTTGTATATTTTTAGTGCCATGCCAAGAATATTTTTATCATATAAAGATGTGGTATGACTTATTGACTTTATTTTGTTACAATGGCGTCGGCTGGTAAGTCTTTCAAACAATTCTGGATGGGACTTGACAAATACTGCTAATTCAAATATGTATAGAGATGGTAACGTCAGAATATTTAAAGTTTGGAAATGTGGTTTACAAGTATCAGGTAACCGTAATTTACAAATAGCCCTTACGCATTTTTTCTGAGCCCTAAAGGCTTCCTCCCTATCTATTGAATTTCCCCAGAATATGATGGCATATCTTAAAGTTGACAAGACATACGCATTATACGCTGCTAAAACTGCTTTCTGAGTAACAACCTTGGAAAGCATATATAATGCATACGAGAACTTGTTAAGTTTCTTGCAGATGGCATCAATTTGTGTTCTCTATGTCATGTCTTGGTCAATCCATACACCCAGAAATTTTATGGTATGGACTTGTTCTATATTTGTATTTTCATACTTAACCTTTATAGTGTCTAATGTTTTTACTTTCTGTTTGTAATGTACAATTTTAGTTTTATCTAAGTTTATCTTCAGGTTATTAACATTGAGCCACTCGATAATTGATTTAATTGCTTCGTTAACTTTCCTCTCATATGTTTGAATACTTTCATCTCCTTCAATAGAAAATATTACGGTGCAGTCATCGGCAAATAGAACCACTGGATAATTAACGATTTTAGGAAGATCATTTATATATATAAGAAAAAGCAATGGGCCCAATACACTACCTTGAGGGACACCGAAGCGAATGTCTCTAGGATCTGAATTATAAAATGTTTCTGTTTTAGTCTTAGGACATATTTTTGTAATTTGTGTTATCTGTTTTCTGTTGCTTATGTATGATTTGAGTAGATCAAGAATGTTATCTCTTATTCCGTATGCTTCAAGTTTTTTTATCAAAATAGTTCAGTTTTAAAACAGGCACCGAAGCTGCAAACCAAGCAATGTGATTTGAATATATATAAGAATGCACATCACAAAAGTGTGTTTTTTTTTTAATTTGCTTGGAAGCTGCAAACCACGTAAATTAATTTTAGAGTAGGCATAGAAGCCCCACACTTTATATTTCGGTTATCATATCAGAAATTAAAACTGCTCGTGCTTAAATTGCGAGTTATAGGCATATAAGCTGAAATCATTTCGTTTTCCTAGAGTTGTGAGGATTATGAACAGTTTTCTTTGCCCGTGTTTATACTCCGTTAAATTTTGATCGTTTAATCCCGTGGAGGGTCGATTCGGTGCATGATACATGATGCAAAGAGCTAATCAATCAAGATGCAAATGGATTTTCTTCTTTTTTTTAAACTCATAGGCTACGAAGGAACGGGGTAGGTTTTTAGTCAGTAAGAGTCTGACACTACTTCCCGCTCCGCCCAAGGGCGGGATTTGTCATTGGATAATTTTACCAACCATAAAAAAAAAACGAATTAATTTACGCATGTTCAAAATTAATTTCTTTAAAAGCAAACGTCAGCTGAGCGAGGCGAATGACCTGTAGGTAGTTAGTACGCAACGATCAACAACTACCAACAAGGTCAATGACTTGTTTACTTAAAGAAATTAATTTCGTACATGCGTATATTAATTCGAGTTTTAGAAAAAAGTACTTTATTTTTTAATTTTATCTTTACAAGTAAATAGTTTTTAATGTACCAGATCGACCCTCCACGGGATTAAAACGATCAAAATTTAATGGTATAACTAGCTTTAAAAATAAGTAAAAATGAGATATTATTTTGTTGCAGGGGAAAAGCTGTATAGCTGCGAGATTTGTTTCAAGACCTTCGTGCAGAGCGCTCAACTGTCAATACACATGAAGAGACATAAAGGAGACAAGCCTTACTTGTGTCAAGTTTGCGGGAAGGGTAAGCTACTGTATTATTGAATACCGTTATCCCACTTCTTTCTCATGGCCCATCATCATAATAACCGTTCATTTTTCTGTAGGATAAAAAGTATAACAGCCCATTCACGACTTCGGTCTTAGCGGCGAGCGGCGCGGCAAGCGGGGCCGAATCGGTAGGCGATTGGTCGACGCCGCTTATGGCGGCCGTAGCGGCGTGCGCACGTCTTACCGCTGACCGATATCGCCCCGCGCGCCGCGCCGCTCGTCTCTAAGATCGAAGTCATTAATGCGCTGTAACGCTTTTCTGTGCCACCCTTGCGGTTCGGGCACGCTCAGCGTAACTATTGTATTTCTGTACTCTATTTTTTATTATTTTGTGTTGTTACCTATTGTATTGATAAATGATAAATGATAAATGATATTTATTTTGTAAGTAGGTTTTTAAAAACACTTTTACACGTCAAAATTTTTTTTTGTCATTTTTATCACTAGATGAGGCCGGTGTTTCCTAGCTGACTACCCTGAGAAGAAACACCGAAACAAACTCAGGGGTCAAAGTCTCTTTTAAAGTCCATACAGTAAATATGTATTGGTCAAATCACATGAGGACCATGCCGATTTGTCTGAAATGGCCTTTTGAAGAAAGAACCATACAGATTTGAGTGGACCTGTCCAGTCAGTGCAAGCATTTGTCAGTATTCGCAAAGCTCAACTCAGGACACTAAGGAGCTCAACGATTTGACGAACAATACCAAGGAAAGGACATTTGGGTAGGCCGCAGAAAATACTCAAATTGCCAGACATAATTATGCTAAAAATTACTGAAAAGAGAGAAGAGAAGAGAAAAAATAATAATAATAAAAACTAATCCACATTGTCCTCACGTTCACAATATTAAAAGAAAAAAAAAATATAGTTTACAAAATGTAATACTTAGCAAAGTATTTATGTCAAACATTATTTAAAACAATATATTTATATATATATACATCTAATTGTAAAATTAAAATAATCTACAATGTCAAATTGTAAAAGATGAACATAAATATCAAACGATAAAAAAAAATATATAATAATAATAAAAATGAAAATAATTTCACAAAAGAAAAAAACAAAAGAATTGCAGAGCGTACTGGAGCAGGTCAATCCCAAGCCTTTTCATCCTCAACGTAGTCCTTTACAGTGTAAAAAGCCTTTTCGCAAAGTTTTCGCTTTACAAATGATTTGAATTTATTTAGGCTTAGTTGTTGAATATGACTAGGAAGTTTATTATAGAAGTGTATACATTGGCATCTAAATGAGCCCCCTATTTTTTTGAGCCTGGTAGCAGGAACTACAAATTTATGTTTATTCCTAGTATTAAAATTATGAATATCACTGTATTTCTTAAACATGTTTTTATTTTTGTGGGCATACAAAATATTCTCGTAAATATACTGCGAAGGTACGGTCATTATATTGATATCTTTAAATTTATCTCTGAGGGAGTATCTAGGACTTAATTTATAAATCGAACGAATAGCCCTTTTCTGCAAAATAAAAATTGTCTGGATATCGGCGGCATTTCCCCACAGTAGAATACCGTACGACATGACACTATGGAAGTAGCTAAAATAAACTAGACGGGCTGTCTCTACATCGGTTAAATTTCTAATTTGTCTAACAGCGTATGCTGCGGAGCTAAGTTTCTTCGATAATTTGTCTATATGTGGGCCCCATTGAAGCTTAGCATCTAAAGTTATGCCTAAGAACACTGTACTATCTTCAGGACTCAACTCTTTATCTTTGATTAGCACACTACTTTCCACTTGCCTAACATTAGGCATGGTAAACTTAATACATTTTGTTTTTTTTTCATTAAGCAGTAGGTTATTTACATTAAACCAGTGTACTATTTTTGAAAGAGCTAGATTTATATCATCAGTTACCGGCTGCTGACGTTTAAGTTTAAATAAAAGTGATGTGTCGTCTGCAAACAACACTATATTATGATTATCTTTTATCAAGTAAGGTAAGTCGTTTATGTAAATTAGAAACAAAAATGGTCCAAGAATTGAGCCCTGGGGGACACCCATTCTAACTACAGATCCTGGAGATCTTCTTCCGTTTACGTCAACTCTCTGAATCCTTTCACTCAGATATGATGTAAGAAGATCCAGGGAGGAGTTCCGGATGCATCTCACATCCATCGAATTCCCGCGACCCTCACCAGGTCATGCGTCCATCATATGGCAGATCTACCAACGCGGCGTCTTTCGGTACGCGGTCGCCACTCCAAAATCTTTCAACCCCATCGATTCTGCGATATGCCCTACCCACTGTTACCCTTAGGCGTTTAACACACTGCCACGCACCACGGTGCGTAGCGCGTGTATGCGTGTTTTGACGTTGCTTGTAAGTATCCCCTTTTATAGAAAAGATGCACAGTACAACACACAGAAAATGCATCCTCGCGCGTTCATGCAGATCATGCGCCTATAAGCGAAGAAACATACGCACACGCACTTGGGTGCGGGCCGAGACGCAAGGTATGGCACACCGAGTCTCGCAGTGCCGTGCTTGATGAGTGTGGCTTTGAATGAAATGAGTCAGAGCCGCCGTGAATCCACAAAACGCAACTACGCGCGTGAGTGCGTAAAAAACCCGCAAGATGATGCAGATCTGCACTCCCACAAGTACGTGCGTAGGTGCGTTGAAACGCAAAATGTAGCGTGATGCGAGGCAGTGCGACAACCGCCTTACTCGTACAATGATACCAGTATCTCCAATATCAATAAATAATTTTAATTTTCTCCTCGTCTACAGGTTTCCCAATCAAAGCCGAGTTGAAAATTCACCAAAGGACCCACAACGGTGAAAAGCCGTATTCTTGTCACCTCTGCACCAAGACGTTTGCGACCTCTGGAAACTTGTCCATACATGTCAGGATACATAATAAGGAAGTGAGGTCAGTACTCTTGCTTTTTTATGTTTTTGGATACTTTTTTATGCTTACTTCTTTTTTAGAAGGTAATTTTGAAGCACTGCTTATGGAAATTTCATCCAGTCCATGGAGTTTCTTGCACATTCTTCTCCATAGAGATACACGCTTTAAAATGATTAAATTTGATTGCACATTCATTTTTTCAGACAAATGTGCCTGTAAATATTATTTTTTTAATAAAATGCTTTGAATTTTGAGTCTAACAACACAAATACGTGTGAGCTTCAAATTGAATTAAATATGTTTATGATTAAGTTTATAAAGATACAGACAAGACAGAAAGGTTTGAAAGGTGAAAGTGGAGGCTTTTTGACTTTGGCATAAAAAAAATTAGTACTTCTTTGTAAGATATTCTAGACAACTTCTCTTATTTACAGATACAACTGTAAAGAATGCCAACGCGGGTTCGTGACATGCAGCGCCTACAACGTTCACGTAAAGAGGCACAAAGGACAACGCGACTACCACTGTGAATGTGGGAAGACATTCTACACATCCTCAGCACTAAAACAACACAGGGTAGTCCACACAGGGGAAAAGAAATATCAATGCAAAATTTGCGACAGAAAATTTACGCAAACTAGTCATTTAAGTCGCCATTTTAAAAGAGACCACGCTAAACCTAACGCGCCTGTGCCTTCTTCTGATCATTATAAAGTTGTGTTGCCAGAAAATAAAACTGTTTTTAATCTGTTAGATAATACGGTACAGAAAATTGGACAGAATATGAATGGTGA
The DNA here is from genome assembly GCA_958295575.1 of Leucania comma. NCBI lineage: Eukaryota > Metazoa > Arthropoda > Insecta > Lepidoptera > Noctuidae > Leucania > Leucania comma. Next base: position 4,397,738 of record OY282484.1, read on the forward strand.
TGTCAAATGTGAAGGATCGTAGCGAAAGTCTGTAATTTGAAGTTCTTTTTTTATCATGAAACTACCTCAATTTTGTCTGTTATCGGTTTTATGAAATAGTCAAGTGGTGTTTTATAAAAACAGCAAGGCAGCTAGCTATTTAGAAGAGAATCAAGTGACTAATTATCATCTTATATTTTTTAGATGAATTTAGATAATACAGACAGTTGACTTATTCCCATCACGAAAAAAAACCGGCTTAAAAATATGATTTCGTAAAAGTTTTTTCTTTACTAATCGCGTAAAAACCTCTCAAGTAAATCAACAGTCTGTATGCTCTGGTAGATTGATACTAATTTTATAATTCTTAGGCGGTCGGAATGGCCCTCATTAAAGAAAAATCTCATTAATTACTTATATAATTAATTTTACTGCATATCAAGTTAAAGTATTTAACTATTGACGCTATAACTTACACAACCCATTTGTAATCAGACTGTCAAAATCTTTGTCCCAATCCCAATACTTGATGTTGCTCAGTAATTTATTTCCAACTTCGTATCGAATGAATAAGTACAATGAAAACCTGTGTGACTGCTGAAACGTCACCTTTTTGGTTAAGTACCTCTTTTGTTATAAGAAAATGGTCATTAAGAAACACCTCTTACAGTTTTTAAAATATCTAAAAAACACCGTGCTGATTTACTCAAAAAAATAATAATAATTAAGAAACTAAATAGATGTGCCAAAAGTTTCAACGCGAGATATTTGCAAGCCTATCCTAAATTCGAGTAAAACAGTTTTTTCATATCTCTCCAAAACAGCTAAAATGCCATTTTCTTTTTGCAGGATTTACTAAAATTAAAAAAAAATCTCGAAATTAAGGATAGGTTTGGAAATATCTCGCGGTGAAACTGTTGGCACATATATTTTGATTATTTGTTATTTTTTGTGTGATTCAGTGCGGTGTATTTTCAAATATTTTTAAAACTTAGCCTTTTTAGGAGATTCAAGGAATTCGTGTAACGTTATGGATGACCCCTATGTTTCTAAGGGTAAAACAATAGACGATCGCTTACTAACGAGGCTGCTCGGTAACGTCGCGGTAAGCGCCCGCCATAGTCACTTCAATATGATCGCGAACAGCTGTTTAACACGTTTCACAGCTCATGTCTCGAAGCTCCTCACCCTGTCCGTGGCCAGAGAGTAAAATTTCGTTTGAAAGAAGTACATGACATCAAGTGCAATATACGTAGTATCCTTTTGTAGTCTGTGAGTACAATACTTACAAAGAGAGTACGAAACGTAATGTTTCATATTTCGTCACAAATTATTTATTCATCTTTGTGAAATCTGTGTGTTATTTATTTATACATTTTTAGTGTTTATTTATTTATTGTCATAAGCTAGGACACAGTAAATATAATTTGAATGCTGGTATGTATTAAGTAAATTTATCGAGCTTATTATTTATTTCATACCCTTGGTTGACGTACGGTGATTGTGTATTTGTTCATATTGTAGAAGGTGAATCCATCGTTGTAACAATATGTACTAATCTGGAGATATAAGGGATAGGCAAAACAAGCACAGAACAAGAGCATTCTTTCGTTGCTCTACCTAAATGAAAATATAATTTTTTGAGACAGTAATATGCAATAAGGCTCTTCTGGTTCTTAGTTCATTTTGTCTAGATTCACTTTAATAACTTTGTGGTCCCAGCTGGGCGCCACAACCATAAGTTTGGCGCCCAACTGGGACCAGTCTTAAATGTACCAATGTCATTATGAATCCGTTGTGAAAAAGAGACGGCAATGACACTTCATAGTCGAGGGACTAAGAGTGCTAAATAATTTAATGCATTTTAACACCATCACGCGCCGTGTGTCAATCAAACTTAGCATAAGTTACCATTATAATTAATATTGATATTGTGTTGTAAATCTGTTGTACAATTGGAAAGAAAAATAAAATAATGTTTTGTGATAATGAAGTGTGTACAATAATAATATACATTTGAATACAAAATATGTGGTTTATATTTTTAAACGTAGAATATCCAATTTGGAGTTTGCGCAAAACCTCGTAATTGCATGGTTACCCTTTTACAGGGGCACATTCGTATATTAATCGTATCCACAAACATGTACACATAGATTATACGAAGTGGCGTAGCTAGGCGTAAGCGATGTGGGCCCTACGGCCTCGCACCCAAGGGGGCTTCGCGCAAACCCTCGCTTTTCGCAACGAGGGTTTTTGTTTATAATACATATGCTCTTTTTTGACCACTTTTCCACCTGACGGTAAGCGACAGTGGTTGTCTCGTTTTCGAATTTATTAATGAAAAAGGCCTCGCTGATGCGCCTTCTCCCACGTCTACTCAAACTAGTCCACGCTACGCGTGTGTGGAGGCTTGTAATTAGCAATTTGGGAATCTTTATATCATTGATTTATTAGTCTCTAAGCCTTCTGTAGAATTAAATAAATCTATATATATAAAAGTGAAATACCATACTTAAATTAATTAATCACGAAATATCAGAAACTATAACATCTACAAACTTAAAATTTGGCAGGTGGGTTCCTTATAGGGTGTAGACATTCGGTAAGAACGGATTTTACAAAATTCCACCCCTAAGGGGGTAAAACCTACTTTCACGTGGGCGAAGCCGCTGGCTGATATAGCTACAGGACCAAATGGAGGAGGAGCAAATGGTTCAACTTATTTGCCATGTACTATACTCAAAAGGGCTGGCTTTTACCTTTGACAGACAATATGGCAATGCCGACAGTTTTTTGGGCACATTAGCTACCACTTGACAGTGATGCGGAGGAGTTTCTCGACCTGCTAGAATATAGTGTTCTGTGTTCTCGACATGCCACGCCTGGTTTTAGATTGATTTAAAAATATTTTAATTAGGTTTTGTAGTTATGTTTAGTCCAGATGTAAATAATTCGCAAAACCATATCAACCTTTTAATGTTGGGAACATTCTCTTCTCTTGGGACTTAGGCCCCCTTTTTAGGAGAATTAGGCTGAAATCTACCATGCGAGCCCAGTACAGGTTGGTGGACATCACATGCCTTCGAAAGTTTTAGTTCTAGAACATACCGGTTTCTTTATGATTTCCTTCACCGTTTTAAGAACAATAGTTGAGGGGTGATAAAATAAATTACACAAAGTAATGTACCTGGCTAGGTTTGAACCTACGACCTACAACTCGGGTAAGTCGGGGCAATTACCTCTAGGCCGCCACTGTTTTCTACAGAAAAACTTTTTTATCCAAAAATCTGTCTTCGAATGTCTTTTCAGCTTTTAGTTTTTAAGGCCTGGCAACTCTATTAAGTTTATTCATTTTTATACTCTATTCCTGAGGAGCAAGAGCAAGATTCTAATGACAGAAACGAGAAGTAACATAGAAGCCGTCATGCACCGCCATGCCATTGTGAAGGTCGCTTTTATACGTTTTGATTTTCCTCTTATTTAACAGTACCAGGAACAAATTGATTTCCAAATGTCAAAATACTTCGTTATTTTGTGTTTTTATCTACTAATAGAGTGTGAAAAGATAATTTTACTACATTTAAAGTATGAACGTATCCAACTCGATAGTTATTTAATTTTTAATAGAAATGCATTTATATGTTACGTTATCTGTCAATCTGCTTGAGTACAAGTGATTAAACTAAACGCATTTGAAGTGTTGAGTTGTTGATTGTAGACTTCGCATTTATGTTCTAATTTTTTTATTTTCAACCTGTTTTAAGTTAGTTACACTAATGTTTTTGACTCCACCGTAGTTTTAGGATGACAATGGAAAGGAGGATAAAGTTAAAAGCACTAAACAGTCACATTACTTGCAAAATATGTCGCGGCTATTTCATCGACGCGACCACGGTCACTGAGTGTCTTCATACGTGTAAGTATCGATATATATTCTTGTTTACTAACTGAGTAAATCTGAACTGTAACATAAATCTTTTACAATACATCTTACATACAATCTTTTCATACCTTTCTTAAAAAATGTTTGAACAAAGTGTCATGGCAATCAAAATCATTACTTACCAATCAATATTTCCCGCTATATTTTTTTTTCTAATTCTAATCATGGCAAAATAACTTTTACTCAGCCCATCTGGCCTGAATAGATACAAAAAGGCCCAAAATCTATCTAGTATAACCTCTATTTTTCTTTTCAGTCTGTAAAAGCTGCTTAGTGAAACACTTGGAGGAGAACAATACATGTCCAACATGCGACATAGTGATACACCAGTCCCACCCATTACAGTATATCAGCTTCGACCGGACCATGCAGGACATAGTGTATAAGTTAGTGCCAGACTTGCAGGACAGTAAGTATCTTACTTGTGTTGTATCGTTACAAGGAAAGTCACGTTTAACTGGATTGTTTGCTGTGTAAGTGGAACGTCTTGAAGTGTGGGTGTGACTGCATTGATAGGAAAAACTTTGTGAAAATATTTATATTTTTTATGATAAGAGTGTTACAGACAGATATCTAATTATATAATGCTATCAAAGACTATAGTAGTTAGTGTAAGTTACTCTTCATTAGCCAAGTCAAGTCAAATTAAGAAAAATAGAGAAAATGTAGTGTTTATGAGCTTCCCTAAAATTATTCCTTGCTGTTTCCAGATGAGATAAAACGCGAGCGTGACTTCTACCGGGCGCGAAATCTGCCATGCCCCAAGGATGCGGCCCTGGCTGCTGACAAGCCCGGAGCTGACGAGCCAGAGCAACCTGACAATACTGACTGCCATAGGAAAGATGAACAGGTATGTTTGTTGTTATTAGAGACTTTCACACAACGCCATCTAGTCATTGTACTCATGATAACAAACAACTTTTATTATGAGATCAAACCTGAAAACCTAAAAAAGTCAGCCAAGCTCAGTACATTTTGACCAGTTAGGTGAACATAAACACACACAGAATACAGATTTATTAAGCAAGCAATTATTTTGAATTCCAGGTGAATGTATGCCTGGAGTGCATATCAACGTCCCTGCGGACACTAAAGCGCAGTTTTATCCGGTGCTCAGCACAGGCCACCATCACGCACCTCAAGAAGTTTATAGCTAAGAAGGTTTTAAGTGGCATGGAGAAGTATAGAGAAGTAAGTAGTTCAGTATTTGACTCAATTTTTTTAAAATTATTTGTAAGAAACTTCTTCACTGAAAATAGAAAGATAATCTAAGTAACCTTTGGAATCTGTTGGAGGGGAAATCTGAAATAATAGACAAAGCTTGCACACGCTGAGAAATGAACACTGAAATGTGACGTCATTGACATTTGGTTACAAAAGAGACAGCAAGATCTTCCCATCATGCCCGCACCCTTCCTCGTATCAATATTTCAAATGTTAATTGCTGCTGAAGCAGTTAGCTAGTTATTAATGAATTTAATAACTAATTATAATGCTATTTTCACAAAAAACATTTATTATTGTTTTTTATTTGTTGTTTCATATAAAATATTTTCAAAAATAAAAAGGAAAATGCCATGTCAATATAACCTTAACAGGGCCTGCAATGATAGTTTAGTTCTAAAACATTTTTTGTTAACATCTGTTACAAACATAGCATAGGTATTGGTAAATAAAGGAAAATGCTGTTTACGAGATGATCATTAACAAAAAGTATCTTGTGATAAAACTTGAAAATCTACAACACTGTTATCTAGCAACAACTGTAAATTAATTTGAACACAATTTTTTTGGTTTAATCTGTACTTCCCGCTGTTGGATATATATACACGCATTTCCATTAAACATCACTTTTTGTTTTTGGCCAATCAGTCAAGAATGAGTGTAGCATATATCAGTATGTTTTAGCTTTCAGCATGACCAATAAACAGGAGTAATAAAATGGATATTTGTTAACTCTAAACGGTTGGTCAACCACACAGATTTGTGAATATAACATCAGAAACTATATAGGAATAGTACTCCTATTTTAAGCTGTATGTGGGCCCGATGCGGGTTGGTGGATGTAATATGTCTTCGAATTTTTAGTTCTAGGAATTTCCAGGTTCCATTACGATATTTTTCTTCACTGTTTTCAAGAGCAGTATTGATGAATTAAATTATACTAAGTAAAACTGGGTTTCACCTATAACTCGTAGGTTGTGGGCCGTTACCATTGGGCCACCACTACTCTCGACTTTAGGCGTTTAATAATATACTCGTATTAACCAATATACTCTCTTTACAGATTGACATACTTTGCAACGACGAATTACTAGGCAAGGACCATACATTAAAATTTGTGTACGTCACACGCTGGCGGTTCCGCGACCCTCCGCTCCGACTGCAGTATAGACCTAAGATAGATTTGTAAACAATATAGCTATTTTTATATGTGTTGTCACTAAATACGACTCAACACTTCCCATTTATTGTTAGTCAGAATAAGCTAGGCTTCCTTTTTTGTAAGTTTCAAAGAAACGATAAGCTTTAGAAGTGATTTTTTCCAGAGGGCGCCACTATAGTTAGTACTTTTTGTGTTACATTTTCTAGCTCTGTATTACATTTATGTAAATAATTCTCATTATAAGTTAATTTTCTCGTACAATGGATGTCTAGCTTATTGACTCGAAAGATATGAAGTGTGTATCTGTATTGAATATTCCTAGAAGTTTAAATCTAAATTAGTTTAAATTTACCTTCCTCAAGTCAAAATATTTTAGTTGAATTGTTTATTTAGTTCAATTCATTTCACGTATTATTATGTTTCCACAAATGTATATTTTTAATTTTTGTTACTTTTGTTTTAGTTGTTTGCTTCGGTTATTATAAAAGGTAACTAAAATTAGGATAGTTAAAAGAAATCTCCATGGAAGGGTAAAAGTAATTACGAATTACAAGTTTCCTTAGTTCTTATTAGTTAATGGAGTAACTGTAATTTAGATTTAATGAAACAAATATTTAATAAACTGAATTCTATTAATTATGGTGTTTTGCTGTACACTCTCCAACAGAATGGTTAAAAATCGTCAACATCTAAAACAAAATTGTGAAGTGAGATAGTGGTCAAACGCGAGTAAATAATTTAAAAAAAAAGGAAATAACCTCCATTACTAGCTCCTGCTGTCGAGTGTCGTCATTGTCAGCCAACCTTCGATGAAATATTATTTCATTGAAGCTGCCCCCGTAATCTGTGTGCCAACAGGCTCTATATCAGGAAGTGAACCAAATTAGGTGGACAATTGTTTTTTTTCACTGAGTGTGTATTGCTGCTGTAACATTAAATAATCAAAACTGGTTAGTACACTGTTAAATTTTAGTCGTTTTAATCCCGCGGAGGGTCGACTCGGTAGATGAAACACTATCGATTTGTAAAGAGAAAATTAAAAAATAACGAAATTTTTGTTTGAACTTGAATCAATTTCAAACGAAACTAAGTTCTTTAAGTAAACGTCGGCTGAGCGAGGCCAACGAACTGTAGGAAGTTAGTACGCAACGACCGACAACTACCTACAAGGTCATTGACTCGTTTACATAAAGAAATTAATTTCGTACTGCGTATATTAACAAAACGTGATATATTCAGTTTAAAGAACGGAAACATTGCCAGTTTTTAAAGATGGTTTCGTTAACTATAACGCCGGCACCACACGTTCCACGTATCTATTCAAAGAGTAAACAATATTCACTTAAATCGATTTTACAATAATCGACTAAACTACTTCCATGAGATTGTGAACATCACTAGCTTTGACATTTACGGTTTCTATGTGTGTGTAAACGCTATTGTATTTATTTATAGTCTCCGTGTGTGAGTAAAATGAAAATGGATGGCCGATAGATTCCCGTTTGGCACGTGAATTGATATTTTTATTTAATTATTTGTAATTATCATTTGTCCGTCAAACTGGGTGCCAAAACGGTAGAGCGGTTCTTCAACCTAGCAGACGACAACTTTGTCGAGGATGTCAACGAAGACCTAAGATGTTTTTTGTCCGAAGGAAGAGTTGACAGGTAAACAATTTTATCTTTATTGTTATTCAGAAGCATTTTCGCGATAAGTTACTGATTTGGTGCGTTACTGTTGAGTTTTCGAGCTTGAAGAGGCTGCTGAAAAGTGCTGTGTAACACAGTTATTGCTGAATATTTTCAAGGTTATTATGTGTCAAGCGCAAACGAACGTAGGTCGCAAATCAAATGATGCGAGGCGAGATGACACCTTGAACGCTGATAAAATATTCATGGAGCGGTAAAAAAGCGGCAACATGCTGTTTCCGAGTCCGCTAATTATCGGTGTATTGCACGCACAGGAACGCCTGCAATTTGCAATAGTTTCTTTGCTATAAATTACGACAGTATCGCAACACGAGTCATGCCGGCTGTATTTTTTTATGCACGTCTTTATTGATGTAGCTAGAGCATGCTGAAATGTTTGCAATAATTTTTTCATTACGATTTGTTTGATGATGTATTATTTTTTTGTTATACATTTTAAACCATGATTTTATTTGCCATGCTGTGTTCCTTGGGTTTCCATAGACTAATTTATTTTCAGTGAATTCTGAAAAAGTAATTCATATGAGTCCATATTAACTTTCAGTTCAGGTTTAGACTCATCCAGGGTTACATTGCTATGAAACTCTGATATAAATACCCATTGCTACAAATTAGCCAAACTCAATTAATAAGATTGCTCCACCCCTATAATTTTAATGAAGCTTATTGTGTATAAGCTTTAGCCTGTAACAACAAGAAAATGTTGTATTTAATATACACCTTTAACAGTACTTGTTAGTTTCCATAAATTCACCACAAACAAAAGAAAAAGCATTACTTGTAAGCTTAAGCCCTTTCATCCTACAGGACAAAGCCCCCACCTACAATTTGAGCAGTTTCCATCCAGGGCTAGTGTGATCTATTTTTCATAATATTAATTAACATCCAGTATATTGTTTTAGCGTGCTAGTGTTTCCTCCAGTGAGCAACTACCGGCGGTTCCTCATCCACAACTCAGTGGAACAGTTGGGTCGTACAGACCTCGCCACCTTCTCCATCGGGGTCAGTGACGAGCGTCGCACTGTGGTCTGCTACAAGGAGAGGTTGCTGAGGTAATGTACTAGATAGATAGGTAAATAATAAGCCCATCTTTATGCATGAATTGACCCTAAATAATAAATAAACTCATGTCAACTTTGTGATTACTTGAATAAAATTTAAGAAGACTACAAATCTCATCACAAAACATTAAATTAAACAAATAGTCATTCAGGAGTTGAGGGTTAGTCCTGTTTCAAAACTATTAGCACATTATACAGCTTAAAAAATGGGTTGTTCTTTACAAAAATAATAATAAATTGAATTGGTTAAAGTTATAATTACCATTACAATTAATAAATGACAATGTCAAAGGAAAAAAAGGATGCTTGCTCTTTTATTTGATTTTTATAGCTTGAATAAGAAGCAATTTCTTTTTTACTAACACACTCTACTCATTATGGTCAGAGACTATGCTGTCTATATTTTATTCTAAATTCAAAAATTACTTGTAATCAGTTTTCAGACAATACCTGCATTATACACAAAATTGAGATTTAAAGATATTATTCAAATTTGTCTCTTCATTTTCTATTTAAATATAGAGGAACAGTTTTGCAGCATTGGTGTACATACAAGTATACTACATAAATTTTGCACTTATGGGGCTTAAAGTAAAACCAATTGAATAAAAATGAGCTGCTAAAGTGCATGGACTACCCACTGGTATGTCTATCCTAGACTCGACATCATCATTTCTGCCGAAAAACATCCATTGTTGGACATGGGGCCTCCCCCAATTGTGGCTCAATACCTCGCATCTATCGGATTCCCGCGACCACGCAAGACGCAACATTCGGAGGCCCTCCAATGTTGCGTTTTCCGTTAGGCGGTCTGAGTTTTTCGGCCCCAACGGTCATCTGTACTGCGAGCAATGTACCCTTCCCACTGCTTCAAGTTTGGCGATTCTTCGGGCTATGCCGTCTATTCAAATCTTATATCACAAAAACGTAACAAACTCTATCAAGCATGCCTTAAGCGCGTCTTACGTGATTGATGCACATTAATCAACGCGAAATGCCGTGTTTACCACAGTTAGAACATGCACCGGTATTTTATCTGATATCTTACGTCTGTGATCTGTCTTGGCTCTTGTTACTAAGTGAAAAAATGATTGATTAAGGCCAACTATCCACTACTGTCGAGAGACATCTCATACTCGTAACTAGAGCAGCTGGATACGCGGCGGCGCACCTTCATAGCACATTTTGCTCGCTTCGATACATAGCTTAAATCAGTGGAAACAGTCACATAGTTTCGTAGCTTAGCTTTCACGTCTCAGTGTAGCCGCAAAGCACATCTCTAGTGGAAAAACACCCTAAACCGAGATCACTAAAAATATTCATTGTTATAATGTAAACAGCGGAAGTTAAGTGACTCGCTCTGAAATCACGATAGTTTGTCCTAATTTCACTCAGTCGCATTCGGCGTTACATCGGTCGGGACGATCGCACTCATTCGGCGGCTAACGCTATTTCGATTGTACGACAGCGTCGGCTCTTATCTCTGTCCTTGTCTACCAGTGACTATACGTAGTGTAGATGTGTGTTTCGAGTCTAGGTTTTCTGATTGTGAGGTTAGCGCGTAACGTATCTTCTTTTAAATTATTTAAATTGTAGGATGAGGAAGTACTGAGTAAGATTATGTTTCCAGTGATGAAGCTTGCGCGCGACCAGCCATGGGCCTGACACAGACTGAACGCGATGATGCCACCATTTCACAAGCAGGTTAGTTACAGCACTATCTCTTACATATTTGCTTATATTGCAGTGGTTCTCAATCTTTTTAAGAACGGGGACCACTTTTTGATTCTTTATTGTTAGGACCTGCGAGGAAATAAACTCAACTATGTCAAACTGAAATAGTATATTCGGTCGTGTCGCGCCCAGCCTGATACTACAAATGTAATAAAATTGTGGCGGGGCGAGTACGCGCACATTTCCGCTCTAGTGCGAAATATACTGTATTGCGTGTCTAAAAGCGACAAAAAAGAACTTATATGTATGTATTCTTTCAAATCTAAAGTAACGAATATTGTCAAGAAATCAAAAAAATTAAAATCAGTTCGTATCAATGTTACTTTTCATTTGGAAAGTTACAAACTTTAAATCTTTAGCGGACCATATTTTAACTCTTGCGGATCGCCAGTGGTCTATGGACAACAGTTTGGAAACCACTGACAAGATATTGTAACCATAACAGTGCTGTTACGGTTATGATATCTTGGTCAGTGGTTCACTAAGCCCCTAACTCTTTTTTTTGAGTTGTGAAATCATCTAATTACTTCTCCCGCTCTGGGGTGGAGCCGGAGGGAGTGTCAGACTTTTGCTGACTAAAACCACACCTATTTGTATTGAAGATTTATTAAAGGCCTTGCGGGTCAAAGACCTTAGTAAGCTGCTTAGATGAGCTGTATTATTTTACATTATTTAAAGTTAAATTCCGTTGATTTTCATGAAGACCGATATTAGAGAGCAGTGGTGGCCCAGTGGTAACATCCCTGACTTACGAATTGTAGGACGCGGGTTCAAACCTAGCAAGCATTACTTTGTGTAATTCATATCATCACCACTGCTCTTAAAACGGTGAAGGAAAACATCGTGAAGAAACCGGCACCAAACATTCGAAGACATGTGACATCCACTAACCCACACTGAGCTCGCGATGTGGATTTCGGCCCATTACCTCTCCTAGAAAGGAGGCATGAGTCTCAGCAGTGGGAACCATTATAAGCTATGCCAAGACCGATATTTAATTGAAAAAAAAAAACACTATATATCGAGTAGGTAAGAAACGAAATGTAAACGGAATAAAAACTTCCTCGCTTAGTGCCAGGTGTTTCCCGTTTCGCTCACACTCCTGTCGGAGAGAGCGGGACAAAAAAAAACTACCGCTATAAGGTAAATGCACCAAAAACGTTAGTCACACGATGCGGTAGTATTTCACGTGCTTATTGAGCTTGAGATTTCACTGTATCGCATTTCAATTTATAACATTTTTTTTTTTTATTATTTTACTTTTGTCTGTCTGTTACGTTATTATCGAGTTGGACCAACTGATCGAATTTTGATGGAACCCAGCTTACGATTGAGGTATTATAGTTCTGTGAATAATTCATAAAATACATTGCGTCTTATTTTAGATATACGATTTTGTTCTTGGGGACTTTTGATTTGTTCAGCAGGATTATTATACACCGTTAAATTTTAATCATTTCAATCCCGCGGAGGGTCGATTCGGGACTTGAAACTATCGATTTGTAAAGAGAAAATTAAAAAATAAAATACTTTTTTTTTAAACTCTAATTTGTTTACGCATATACGAAATTAATTTCTTTAAGTAAACCAGTCAATGACCTCGTAGGGAGTTGTCGCCCGTTGCGTACTAACCTACAGTTTATTGACCTCGATCAGCTGACTTTTACTTAAAGAAATCAATCTCGTACATGCGTAAACTAATTTGAGTTTAAAAAGAAAGTGCTTTATTTTTCATTTTTATCTTCACAAATCGACAGGTTTCATGTACCGAATTGACCCGCGGGATTAAAATGACCAAAATTTAACGATGTATAATCTGGGAACTAAGGGTACCCCTACAATAATATGTTAGGTGTGAAGGCGTTCGCTTGCTTTGTTTGCTCATTCTTGTCCTCGTCATCTCTATATCATGTTACCAATCGCACAACCACTGTGTCAAACGCGCCATCAAATATAGCAATTATATTAAACATTAAAATTAAATAAAAAATCAAACCGATTTCGATATTCTGTTGTTGCTTTTATTACTGCAGCTATATATTTAATTTTCTATTAAATTAATGTAAGGCTGCCCAATATCACATTTATACCGCTACCAATTTAATAATTTTTTGCGGACCACTAGAAGCAGCTCATTTCTATTAGATTTCTGACAAAATACATTTTGGAGCTGACCAAAAAACTTCTTTTTATTTGATTCGTTAAATAACTCATTTTGTCTGGTAGTACGTACATACTTAGGATTATTTTTCTTCTATCGTCATCATCATCATTTCAGCTGAAAGAAATCCTCTATTATTATCCTTATCTTCCAATCTACAAAGCCAGCACAGGCGTAGGTTAACCAGTTTTTTGGTATTTTTCAATTGCATGACCTCATTCCGCCATCTCCTTTCTACCATCGGACAACCCGACGTAAGGCAAGTATCTACCCTTACGTTATTGAAACCTCTACAGTCCGGACTAAGCTAATAAACTAGTTAATAAAATAGTGCGTTTCACCATCAACGATTGCATCACTGCTTACCATCAGGTGGGATCGCAGTCAATCACTAGTTTATACCAATAAAAAAAAAACCTTTGAGAAACAGGCTCAGACTTTTAATAAACTAGTGCTCCTCACTATCAACGATTGCGTCACTGTATACCATCAGGTGGGATCGCAGTCAATCACTAGTTTATACCAATTTAAAAAAAACCTTAGGGAAACAGGCTTAGACTTTTAACAAACTAGTGCTCCTCACTATCAACGATTGCATCACTGTATTATACCATCAGGTGGGATCGCAGTCAAGCACTAGTTTATACCAATAAAAAAAAAACCTTTGGGAAACAGGCTTAGACTTTTAATAAACTAGTGCTCCTCACTATCAACGATTGCATCACTGTAAACCATCAGGTGGGATCGCAGTCAAGCACTAGTTTATGTAATTTAAAAAAAAAAAACCACTTGCGAGCGTTGCCTTGGGCAGAGGCTAGTTTCAAGTATGTAGTTTCAAATAGAAAAGTATTCATTTCCTGTGCCTTACCTATACATTGTATCTACTTTGATACCAGGAACATCTTGCCACGGTATAATTTCCGCATGGAAAGGTCACTTGCTACGTAATAGGTCACCACTGCCTATCTACCGTATTCAAGTGTTTTCTTTAGGAGTTTAGAACCTCTCAATAGGCTTTACATAATGTTATTGGGATGTTCCTCTTTTGTACCGAAAATTGTGACGGATTTGTAATTCCAGATTTTTTTTTCCCAAATATATGTCACACAAGATAAATTCAATTAAAATTACTTATTTGTTTTAGAATTCTTTCATTATACTAAATTACTACAATTTTAACTTTCCATAAAATGCATTTATTGAGAGAATAAATAACTAATACTTCTCCCTCGAATTAATAAATTTTAACGCTGTCATGCAAATATAAAGAAAAATTTAATATTCTTACCCAATTTAAAACTCTATATGTATGTGTGTGTGTCTCTATATGATTCTTTTACTAATAAACTTTTACAGTAAAAAAAAAAATACCTTAGGAAATAATATTCGAGGATTTTTTAGGGGACAAACCTTGAGTTTTGTTTTTTAGGAGGGAAATCGTAAGCGAAAATTACGTTTTTTGTGTGTTTTCTCTCCTCTAATTACACACACACACACTTTTCTAAAAAAATATGATTTGTTATTCACACAACTACTGATCTATTAGAATTGTTCCCATTAAAATAATTATAATAAATACATTTTAATTACGAAAGAAAAAACCTCTTTCTGCAAAAAGTGTAAACTGTCGCTTACGAAGTTCTTCCTGAAAAGAATCGGTCGATATATATTTTATTGCACGTATATTTACATATATTTTATTATAGGTATCAGGAACAAGTTTGTTCGGCTTACTACTGAGTATCGGAACTTATTATTGGACTCTTACGATAGCTTAGAGTAACTAGCCAGTCGATTTTGTACCGGTTACATTTCGGGGAATGTGCGTCGGAATTGCATCGCCTTATTCCGCAAAGTCCGCTCCATCATCGGGCCACCAGGCGTACGGCCCATCATATTCATACGCACAAAATATTTTGGAAGCACATTCATTATGCATACAGCTAAGGATTGGAATTCCCTGCAGTGATTGTGTTTCCTGATAGCTACAACTTAGAGGTCTGTGAAGTAGTTTGGAGTAGGTTACTTCTAGGTAAGCGTGCTCCATCGTCGCCCACATCGTCACTTTCCATCAGGTGATATAGTGGTCAAACGCGGGCCTATCGACAAATAAAAAAAAAGCTGTTACGAAGTATCTGTAAAAAATGTCAAGTGAATGTACACAACTTCTAGGCCAGCAAGAATTCCTTGCAAAGATCTCAAGACCACTCTAGGAAATACGTAAACATAAAAGTTGCCAGGTTGTTCTGTAACTTACCACAAATGTGAGATTGTGGTCGATTGACGATATTAAAATTATGACGATAATAGTTTAGTTTGGATTAGTTCAATTTGCAGTAAAGCAACTACCAGCGGTATTATTGTTCGGAGGTTTTTTGTAATTAGACTAATGACATTGTTACATACCTACAGAAAAAAAAATAGTATAATTTAATTTTTGCTGTGCCCTACAGGGTTCATGGTTGTCTTAGCTTTAAGTCATTACAAAAACATCTCTAATGACATTAGGATACGCAAATAAAGATATGAATATGTGTTACCGTGTCCCTGGAACGCAAAGGGAAAGTGAGGGAACACAGGTGGGTTTAGTCCGTAGAAGTTTGACACTCCCTCCCATCCTATCAGAGTGGGTCATTTGATGACTTCCTATCTAAAAAGAAAACAAAAATTAGAGTAACTCCTCTAAAATAGGGAGTGCCGCCCGTCGCAACGCAGAATTTTGCGGTATGCACCGTTGCGCGAATACCATAGCTATATTAATAAATAGATATAACCAATATCTTCTTTGTCGTTTATTAAAAAAGAGTAATTAGTCTTCTTAGTAACAAATAAGCATAAGTTTATTACGATCCATGGCAGAGAAACGTCTATTCACACTCAAAAATCTCGAGATACTGGAGGTACATCGACTTATACGTACGACTCATCCCTGTAGGATACGACAATAAACACTGTATAAGGCGCGTTGCGGCGACGCGAATAAGAGCGGCGGGCAGCACTGTCGCCGCAACGCGGTTTTGTTTTTCGACCCTTAGAACCGTTTTTCTTCGCTCTAAAATATTGAGCTCAAGTTGTTGTTGATTCATCTCCGAGTTCATGACCTCTACCCTATTTTGGACATTGATTTTGTTGACGCGTTTTTCATTCTTTTCTTGATCAACAAAACTCATTACTTTTTGTGCACATTACTTTTCTGTTTTTGTGTTAGCGACCAGAAAAGTTTCTTCGTTTTATTTTTTTTAAACCTTGCCCATAACGGATTACTCCTTATCGTGGTTGCGTTCACAAAGATGTTAACTCACATACACAGGACACCCATCAGACCCGAATCAATTATATGCAGGTCATACAAATGTCTGTTCCGTGCGGTAATCGAACCCGCGACACGAAGCGCAGTAACTAATCGCTCACCTACTGCGCCAATCGTGTCTTGAATTATTTAGATTTAAAGATTGGCCAGGCAGTTTGGTAGTATCACTGGCTTAGTTGGCCTTGTTACCTAGCGTTATATTGAGGCTTTTTATAGGATTTATTAGAGTGAAGTTTAGTGGCAGTTTTAATTCTTCACTAATTGATTGATTCCTAGTGAATATTGTAAAATAAAATTGTATTCTTACACATCATTCATCATCACCATCATTTCAGCCGAAAGACTTCTTCTGTTGGACATAGGCCTCCCCCAAATGTCGCCACAATGAACGGTCCTGTGTATCTCGCATCCATCGGATTCCCGCAACTCTTGCCAGGTCATCGGTCCACCTTGTAGGAGGCCTTCCAACACTGCGTCTTGCGGTACGCGGTCGTCACTCCAGAACCTTTCGGCTCCAACGACTATCTGATAAATCTATTATGTATAGATAATAATAATATGTTGTTGTTGTTTTGTATCTCAAGTGTCTACTAACTGGACAATTATGTAGAATCAATGAAACTGGCGCACAATCTCGATAAAATGTAGCTGAGAGTTTGATTGTATTATTATCGAAAAGGCCGACTCGATATATTTGCTGTTAAATACTGCATCAATATTAGAATGTATTACATCTGCATTCTAATGAAACTCGAAGTGACTATCAAAACTAAATTCTTTTTTACACCTTTTTTTAACGCTATAAACCTGTGCGATCCCACCTGATGGTCAGTAGTGACCATTTAGTGAATCGTTGATGGTGAAGCGCGCTAGTTTTATTATGAGCCTATTCACTCTAGCCCTGAACACGTAAATTATAATCGGACGGGAGACCGCAGCAGACAAATTGTTCCAGTCCTTCAATGTACTTGACACTGGTTAAATGTAGACGCAGAACGTAGTTAAGCAGAAAGGACCCAATCCATACTTGACTTAATGTGGATTGAGTCCTTTCTGTTTAACCACGTCCTCACTGATTCTCGATAATTATTTCAAGTTTATTTACAAATGTGTTCCACTTTAGGTCAATTACACAAGCTTGCAATAGAATGCAGTCCAATACACACTTCCGGTCGTTATGAAACCCTACATAATAATATTTGTGGCAGCCACGCGTCATTCCCACGACTTTCCCTGGTCTGCCGAATGTTCTCGCATGTCAGTTTGTCGTTTGCTGCATGCTGGTTAGACGGCGTGTGCCTAAATGGATGCTGATGTAATGGGTTCGTGTGTTCAATGGGATTGTTTTTTTTTTCTGTTCAAGATGTACAGGGTGTTTTTGAACAGAAACGGGAAAACTTTGATTTTTGTGTTCAAAGGCTAAAAATATTAAGACGGTGTTTTTTTTATTATCATGCTTTTTATCATTCATCTTTTTTTTATTTATTTTATTTTTAGTTATGCGTCTGACTGGGTTTGTACCTTTTTTTTTTGGTGGAAAAATCATCCAATGACATCTCCGGCGCCCTTGGGCAGGGCGGGAGATCAGACTTTTACTGACTAAAAATCCACTACTGTTTCTTCTTTGCCTTTCATACTGGGGCCGAACCTTCCTTTCAGAAAACGATCCTTGGCCCCAGTAGGCTTCGACCCTGTTGGGCCCCTACGTTTGCTGACAACTTCTTGAGGCGCGCGTGGATCACTACGCGCCGTCGACGACTTGAGTTTGGACCAGACGATTACCGGACGGTTGAACGGCGAACTATCCATTGCTCGCCGTCCGCAAGCCCGCGCCTAGGGTGGCTGGGTTTGTACCTATGACCTTAAAATTCGTAAGTCAGGACCATTACCACTAGCCATAGCTCAAACGATGTTTTAGACGACTACCTCTCTTAGAATGTATGAATTGGGTAAAAGTTTAACCCTATGTTTCTAAAGCCTGTAGTTTTATTATAAATATTTAATTGATTATTAGCCATGGTGAATCGAAGTTAACACCAGATTTTAGATTTGAATTTAATTCCTAATCCAAGCAAAACCATATCTCAGGTTAATATCGTGCATCACGCATGCGGAATTGCTCTGCATGCGGGGCTGCTGTCCGAAATCTCACCCCGCATCCCGCGTTTGTATTACACACCTTAGTCATTACAATAAAAAATCTTGTATGAAATGGACATTTGCGGGGGCTACGCGTGCGGAGAAATCCCGCATGCGTGATGAAAACCGCACGATATTAAAAACACCCGTAACTAAAAAGTAGTTAGTAGTAAATGTAAAATAAAGAAGTTATAGAAAATATTGCCTAATCTTCAAACAACCTGTATTGTATCGTTCCACCAAATCGTAAGAAGAAAGTAGACAACATCGATTGTGCATCTGCATAAAACCTCTTCCAATATGTTACGTATACATTCCTTTTGTAACGTTACACAGAGAAATATATATATTTTTTTAATTTACTCTGGGTAGTAAAAAGCGTAAGAGCGTTTGCGAACGATAGTATGGACAGCGTCATCAGCTGGTTCCCTCCTTTTCTAAGGTATTTTCATGTGAGAGGGGTACCCAATTGAAGCAATTGCAGCACCACGGTGTTCCGACAAATGAAATCCCGTCGAAGGATATCCCGGCAGATCAGTTTTCACGAGCTCTTAACACTATACAGGCTGTCTAGCTCTATCCTTGTTTCTAGCTCGAACAAATGACATTATAATCATTTGAATACCGTAATTAGAGCCACACTAGAAAGACAATAGGTGTGCGAACGCCGGCGTTCGCTTGGGGCTCGAGTAATTAACACGTGTTTTTTTTTTTATGGTAGGTAAAATCATCCAATGACAAATCCCGCCCTAGGGTGGAGCGGGAAGTAGTGTCAGACTCTTACTGACTAAAAACCTACCCCGTTCCTTCGTTGCTTATAGTGCCGGGGCTGAGCCTTCCTCTCAGAAAACGGCCCTTGACCCCAGCAGGCTTCGACCCTGCCTGCCTGCAGTTAGCAGGCTGGGCCTCTTCGGTGTGCTGACAGCTCCTTGAGGCGCGCGGGAACAGAACGCGCCGTCGACGACTTGGACTCGGTCCGGTCGGTTACCAGACAATCGGACAGCGTGCTACCCATTGCACGCCGTCCGCAAGCCCGCGCCTACGGTGGCCGGAAATCGGGATCGGAATCCCGGCGGCGGCTGGGGCAATTAACACGTGTTGGTAAGTTCCCTTCACAGAGGTGAATTTAGCCTTCAGCGCGCCCATGTGCAACCAATATTAGGGTTACCATATCGCCAACAGGACATGAGTCCAAAAAGAAACTCTTGAGGAGGATTTTTGGACTCTTTTCAGGCTGGATTTTACAATTGTCTTGAAATTTCAAGATTTTTAGAATTTCCAATAAAATACAAGCTGTATTTTATTGAAAATTATAACATAGATATTTTAAAGACCTTTTTATAAAATAAAAAGTATTTGACTAAAATAATCTTCTTTTGGTAATAATTGCACAATTTTGATTTATATTACCCCCCTCCCCCCTCGCTTTGAGGCTATGTGTGTAAAGTGTGAGCGAGATCTTCAGTGTATAAAAATAATAGACTTTTTAAATTGTTAAGTACGTTTGGATAAAAGTTTTCAAACTAAAAGATCCCAGGATTTTTCAATAGAAATCAGGTCTTTTCTCCGGACTTGTTTTTTTCATCTGGTAACCCCAACCAATACCGTGGCGCCCCCTACTAGAAATGTGGATAAAATACAATAGTTGCAGATTATTTACTCGGCTGCGCTAAGAGGTGGTCTGCTGATGTTTAAAATAAATATAAACTTGATAAAACTATTGAATAATACAAACATTTTAGGTATTTACACTATGCGGTGAATATGCAAATGATATGCGAAAAACTCCGGAATAAGCGTAAACAGTGCAAAATAAATAAAAATTTGCATAATGTGATTATAATCGAATATTTTAGTTGGCAATAGGTATTTTGCCTGACAGCCGCCTTATTCCAAAACGTGAACTAAATAAAATAATTCCGGGACTATTACTAGTTTTAATACCAATTCAACGCGATCTAAATGCAGTTTTCGGGACTTCTTCTTCTTCTTTTCGAATCGAAAGAAGAAAAAGTTTTCGGGACTATTACTAGGTTTCTAAACTATTACTATTACTAGGATCTAAATGATCGCGTTTAATTGTTACTAAACCTTGTATTTCCGAAACGACTACTAGATTTAATTCATTATTCCCCGAGAGGACGCCGGCGTCCGCACACCTATTGTCTTTCTATTGTGTCTCTAATTACGGTATTCAACAGGTTGCCAATTAAACCAAGTTATAGTCCCAGAACTATTTTAGATCGCTGGTCCGAGGTTTGTTTAGTAATTTTGTTCAAATATATTTAGTCTTCATAAAGAGACTTAGCGACTGCCAGTGACTTCACTCGCGTGTATGTAGCTTTCTCCATACAAACTTTAAAACCCCGTTTCGTACCCTTTGGGGTGAATTGTGGAAATCCCTTAGTTATTCTTTGTACTCGATATAATAAAAGGAATCTCTGTAAATTTTCAGCGTTCTAGGTTCATGGGTTTGGGCTGAATGTTAATGAGTCGGTAAGTGAGCCAAGACTTTGCCTATTGTAGCGACATCTATGGCGTCAAGTAGGAACTAGTCCTGCATCGCGCAATTAAAGTTTCCGCGCCATTTGAACATAAAGAACAGCCCGAAATCAACTATTGGGCAGTTGCCCACCAGACATGTCACCTGGTCGGAGGATCCGCCCTTTTCAATGGAGGTTTGCGGAACTTTGCTCTCTGTTCTGCGTACCTCCAAACTATTATTCCTATACAAAGAAAAGGAAGGTTTTTGCACCCGAGCGGAGCTGCGGTGGATTACTAGTTGCTTGCGTAGCGAGTCTACATTGAACTCATTAAAATATCCGAAGTGAAGGGTATTTCGAAAACAAAAGTGAGTCTACTAATTCTACTAGACATTCACTTTGAGCTTATTGATTTTAAAATGACAGGAATATCTAAGTTGCATCTAGCGTCTCTGTGGATTCGAAAGGTTATAGAACGCGACAAATAAGTTGAACCCGTTGCTAAAGTTACGCGTGTCCCCGCTTCGATTGAGACCCAAAAACACCAAAACCTATTTTTAAAATAATTTCATCCAAATTGATCTAGACATTCTCGAGTTTCCCGCTTAACAACACATTTAACGATTCATTTTTATTTTTTCTATATAGATAGAAGATTCAATGGATTCTAAAAAATATTTGTGTATCAAATCGATTACTAATATACACAAAATACGTAGGCGATGCTCTTACGATTAATCCATATCATATTTAGAATAACGTAATCAAATATGTCTGTCTCGTCATAGTCTATAATTGTATTGGTAATGATTAAGCTTATTTCATATTTTTGTTGCTATTGTACAACTCTTTTTTGTTGTTGTACTAATTTAATTGTGGGTACCTAATTAATAATTATATTTTTTGCTGAAATCTGCACTACAAACTTTTGGGAATAGGCAATTATTCGATCAAACTAGGCTGTTCAATTTAGCTAGCTGTTCTAGTGGCACCCAATAACTTTTTTAATTACCCAAGCCCCAAGTGAACGCACACCTATTGTCTTTCTATTGTGTCTCTAATTACGGTATTCAATAGATTAAGTTAAAAAAAGAAAGATGATGGTTTGATTTTACTTCAGATATTGATTTTGTCCTAAGCATGTAGAGCATCACCCAGAGCTGCAGGAATCCAAACGGAAGTGGGTTTTAGTCAGTAAAAATCTGACATTATTCCCCGCTCCACCCGAGGGTGGGAGATGCCGTTGGATTATTTTCACACCGAAAAAAATCCTTTCTTTTTTTTTAATTTCCTAAACATTAGTTCTATGATTATAATCAAATAATAATTAATAATAATAATTATAATCGTAGGTGTCCAGGGGGTCTACTCTCTTTCTCCGAAAAACGAAGTTTCGTAAGAAATTTCGCGTGTTTCCTACCACGGTTCATTTCGTTCCCGAAATTTCATACGAACGAAAATAGTTTGACGTTTCGATTCTCTAAACCTACTCTAATTGGCAATGTTTCGAAAAAAAAAATGAGTTTGACACACGAATGTTTTTAAATTTTAACGTCAAATTGACGAAACCAAAAACGTTACCTTTTGATTTTCGTTTTTGTGGATTTCATGTGATAATACATTACAATGGCCTCTAGAATGCTCTAAATAAAAGCAGCTCCACGTGAAGAATGTTTAAAGTACACAAGCAACCGATGAAGATGGATTATTCGGAATTTTAACCTCAAACCTACGAAACCAAAAGTGTTATATTTTGATCTTCGTTTGTGTGAATTTTGTAGGAAAATTGCTTAAAATGGCCTCAAAAATGCTTTAAAACAAAGCGGCTCTACGATATACAATGCCCTTCACACCGCCAGAGATAGAATCATATGGAGAAATATCATTCAAGGAAAAGTGATGAAGCAGGGTGGTCACGATCCTCAGCATTGATGAAAACAACGCAAGTAGGAGTAATTACAGCAGCTCTACGTGAAGGACGTTTAGAGCGTACAAGGAACCGGCATCACTTACGCAACCAGCTTAACATTACGCAAATTCTTGTCTTAGTTTGTGGGAAAAGACAGACTCAGTCGGCAATTATTTGAGGAGTTGTGCCAGGAAATAATGCTTTTATTACCTCCAACGGCTTCTTCCCACCAAAGCACTAGAAAGTGGAGTGCTACTGTGATATGTTCAGGGTAGCAAAGCACTAGGCAGTGAAGTGCTACTGTTATATGTTCAGGGTAGCAAAACTCTAGGAAGTTGAGTGCTACTGTGATATATTCAGGGTAGCAAAGCACTAGAAAGTGGACTGTCTTAAGTTGTTGTTGTTCAGTGAGATTTTAATAAAAGACTAAAATACATGTATAATGTTTATAATTTTTATTAACTTGAACCCTGTAAGATTTAGGAATTTTCATGACACTAGTAGTCGACTGGCTGGTTATGCCTATCTTCCTGGCTGGGTTCTAGGTTCACAGCTACCTCAGGCTGTGAAAAGTTTAGAAGTTGGCTTGATTGACAGAAGGTGAGAAGGTGGATGGCATTGGTTCATTGATCTGAAAATAAAACAGATTAAATACCTAATTGTCATTAAAAAATTGTAATTATATAATTATTATATTATATAAGAATTGATGGAATTAAAATGGATTTGAAATTCTTATACATAAAAATTTGGTAATAAAATCAATTATTATTTTTGATAACAAAATTCGGACACAACTAATATTGTGAATAAAAGAATTCTAAGAATAGACTACCTACGACTAAATACATGTTAATATTTACTTACAAATACATATTTACTTTCTTATATCCAAAACAAAGCAGCATGTGGCCGAAAATGTTACACGATATCTCGCGATATCGACAGTTTAACTTGAAACTGTTTTTACAGAATGTGTAAAACGATCACAAAGTATGTATCATGATGTATACACTTGAGTAATAAACTCGGAATAAAAATCTTTTGAAAAAATCAAACAAAACATCCTAAGTTGACGAGTGCTGCCAACTCTACAAAATATTTTTTTGCAAAACCTACATTTAAAAAATGCCAAAAATATGCTAAAATTTCTAGAAAATGTAAAAATAAAACAACGACGCGTATTTATTAAAAAATCTTAACAATAATGGCAAGGAAGCACTGAAAGAACTAATTTTGTGACACAAATAAAATATGAAGACCTTCGTTTGTATCCTCTTCATTAGATACAACCGAAGCAGAAGACCGACCGTCCGGCTCTGAAGCCACTCCTTCAAATCGGATATCAATTCCCAGTCCCAAATTGTGATATTTTTATGGCATTGTCAATTAATTAACTCTATTAGTTCTATTACTATCTCTTATTCAACGCACGTAGCCACATACGAATCAAACAAAATTGCCTTCGATGACAACGTCGACTTATACAATAAACATATATATGTAGTTCAATTCAAGCGGGATTCTTCTGATCACTAGTTCACTACGGTCGTTTTCAGAAACATCACCGCGTTATTCAGGTTTATTTTTGTTTTTGGAAATTCAAGTATCAATCTTCCCGAATAAAATGCTAAAAAATATGCTAAACTGTGCCCATTCCCTCTCCTAAAGAGGAGTCCTGAGTCCAAGCAGTGGACACATTTCAAGGCTGACGCTATGCAATGCAATGCAATGCTTAACTGAATTTATGCATGCCAAATCACTTAAAAAATTGCTAAATTTAGCCATAATAATGCTAAATTGTTAACACTGAAGTTGACAATCTTGACAAGTTACAAGATTGTTTTTCTTCGTCCCATTTGGGCAGGCTAAGGTCTTAAACGTCACAACCTCGCCGCCAATAATAAGTACTTTTTTGAGTCCAATTTATATTCTATGTATAAATATTACAAGAAAAATTTAATAAATTCAAAAAGTCAAACTATAAATCAAGTTGAAGTTATTACTTTTTTTATTATTAAGTCATTATCTACTATATATTATGAAGAAACATTACAGTTGAAGTTGACATTTGTTATAATTGACACATTACGTGTGATTATACGGATATTTTTAATTGTCATACGTTAGTACCGATGATTGGCAAGAAATGGTGCTCTTCAAATAAGTCGGTTAGCAAAGGTCGTAAAAAAGGATGTTTTATAATGTCGTGGTGAATTACATCAAAAATCAGTGTTTAGCAATACATTTAAATTTTATTTATAAATATTACTAGTAATATTTAATAAACCACATAGTAAAAGCAAAATTTTAAAATAAAGCCAGATTCAAAATTAGTTTAAAAACCGTAATTTATATTAAATGACATATAAAAAGACCCACACGATATTGTTCATTCCATTCAATCACGAAGATTGTCTGTGGATCCGAACTTCATGTGCGCGTCCGAACATGAAACAGAGTAGGTTCACTGACGAAACTTCGTTTGAATTTCGTTCGTTTACGAAAGTTTCGTTTCGGAGAAAGAGAGTAGACCCCCTGTAGGGCCGAAGCCTACTGGGGTCATGGGTAGACACCCGAAAGGGAAACCCAGGTTTCTGGAACGCTCGGAAAAGAAGAAACATAGGTGTGGTTTTAGTCAGTAAAAGTCTGACACCGCTTTGCCCTAGAGCGAGACTTGTCTCGCTCTAGGGCATTGGATGATTTCTCACCTTAAAGAAAAGTCCTATGATTTTTTTTTATTATGGACAGGCTCCCGTTTGACCACTATCTCACCTGATGGTGAGCGATGATGTGACTGACGATGGAGCACGCTTGCCTGGAAGCACCCTATTCACTCTTGACTTAAAGATATCAGGGCTATAGGTTATAGCTATCAGGAAACACAGACTATGTGGTGTAAAATAAAAGTTGTATAATAAAAATAGGATTCCAAATAGGCGAGTCCCTTCAAGTTACCAATTCGTCCTTCACAATGCCGTAGTAAACAAAAATGCTTCAACAAAATTCAATGACATAACCGCTGATGCAATCATGCAACGCTTAGCCGGCTGCGGAATGACCGGGCCGCGAATGTGGAACACCGAGAGTGAAAGTAGAGCGGCTTGCTGCCGAGCTTTTAAGTGCTATGCAATTGTGGTCTGGCTAGACTGTTCTGGGTATTTCTGGGCATTCATTCCCAGTCGCCCCCGCGGGGATTGTGGGCCATTCAAGTATTACGTAAGCACTACAGGAGGGTGGGGAGGTCTTTGCTTTGCTTATTTTTGATGACATGTGGGATGGACCCTTGCGTATAGGTGGGGTTAGATAACTCCAGCGTTTGATCAGGGTATTTTATTGAGAAACCAGCCCCCGTCTTCGTCAGCATCAAACTCGTATCGTAGTATAATGCGATTTGGTTACAATTTTAAGAAGTTTGTTATTTTTTTTTGTTCAAGCTTAATATCATCATCTTAGCCTTTTCCCAACTAGCTGGGGGTCGACTTCCAGTCTAACCAGATGCGCCTGAATACCCGTGTTTTACATGGAGTGACTACCTACCTTCACAACCCAGTTACTGGGCAACGCGATACTCCTTTTACAGACTGATGGTCAGACTTTCTGGCGTCTGACTACCTGCAACGACTGTCAAAGATTTACGAATCAAAACTGGGACCAACGGCTTTATGTGGTCTTCGAGGCACGGGGTGTCATTAATGTCTAAGATTTCTTTTTTTTTTAATGATATAAACTAGTGCTTGACTGCGATTCTGCCTGATGGTAAGTAGTGATGAAAATAGTCGATGGTGTGCCTCAGCACACATTTTTGTAGCTAGGTGACAAACGGCTCTAGATTTTTAAGAGTCTATTTACTCTAGCCTTGAAGACTGAAGCTTAAAAAAGTACATATGAATAATATAGGTATGAAGAAAAGTAAATTGAAACCTCATGCATAAGAAGCAGGTGCCTTAATCACTTCGCCATCACAACACCCAAGCATTGTTTTTAGGTGGGAAATCATCTGATGACTTCTCTCGCTCTAGGGCCGAGCGTGAGGGCGTGTCAGCCTTTTACTGACTAAAATCGACCCCTGTTCTTTCGTTGTTTTGCATTCCAGAGACCCGGGTTTTCCTTTCAGATGAGAACCCATGGCCCCGATTAAGCATTTTATCTTCTGAATCACTCATTCGATTCTCCACGCCAATTGTTTGATCCTAGACATGAACGCGTTGTCTAGTGGTCTTTACAGACAGAAAACAAATAAACCATTAATTCTTTAAATAAATACAAGTCTGTTTGGTGTAATGACGCTAAAGCAAGCCACATTGCACTGTTTACAGTGTGTGATATTGACCTCTCTTCTCTATGTACTTTGTGAGTCATTTGGTATTGTTTGTTGAAGAAATGTAAAGAAAGACATAAAAAATATGTAACCAAGATTTAGTAACTAATAATATGATTTTAAAAGAGTGTCCATGGAGTTGCTTGCACGTTCTTCTCCATAGAGATCTACGCTTTTGAACGTGCAATTTCGCTGAATTTTTTTTTTGACTCACCGCCTTTTTGATTTAATAGTGCCTGTAAATGGTCTATCACTAAATAGTAAAAAGTCGCTTCCCGTTGTCTGTCCATATGTGTGCTTAGAACTTTAAAACTACGCAACGGATTTTGATGCGTTTTTTTTAAAGCGTAAGTAACTTCCGCAAATATTTTTCATACAAGTATTTATTGTAGTGCGTGCAATACGCATGCGGGGCGGGTCTTTTGTCTTTTGAAATTTAATGAAATCCGCATGGTATTAAAAACACCCTAACAGGGGGCTTACTCTCGAGTTTAATTCCGATCGGTCGACATTGGAATTGTGACGTTAGGTTCTCTTGAATTCGATGCTAGCGCCAAATTGGTTTAAAATTGTCCCCATTTTACTTAGTTTCCCAAAAAGGTCACGCGGTTTGGTCCTAACTGTGTTATTAGCACATTTCACGAAATACAGCCTGGTGACAGACAGACGGACAGCATAGGGTCCAGTTTTTACCCTTTGGGTACGAAACCCTAAAAAAAAACCACAATTATTTATATTTGTTACTTCTTTACGCCTGGACGGCTTTTAAGAAAACTTGGTACTCGTGTGTTTATCCCTGAAGTACCATCAAAGACAATTCTGCCTGACCACCGCTAAGTTCATTTTTGCTTGCACTCGAAACGAAAATTTCAAAGTTTTTAATTTGGCGCCACGCCGCAGAATTCAAGCGATTTTTCTTTTTAGTTATCAGATAGAAATGGCCGAGAGTATATTGTGTTCTCTTGGGATAATTTTCTAATTTCACGCGGACGAAGCCGCGGGCAACAGCTATTGTATTCATACAGTTCCTGCATCCATTTTCATAAAACAAAACGTTTAGTTCACGCAAAATTCTTCAAAACGTTCGTCTTTATCTCATAGCCCACCTAAACTACCTGGGGGCAATGTCATAAACATTCACGTGCCTCACTTTAATCCAATTAAGGTAGGCCATGTGACTAAGGTATAATTGAAGCCTAATTCAGGCCACAATGATTTTAACTAGCAGTGTGTGCGTGGCATCGATTCTTATACACCGTTAAATTTTGGTTGTTTTAATCCCACGGAGGGTCGATTCGGTACATGAAACACTATCGATTTGCAAAGATAAAATTAAAAAATAAACTACTTTTTTTTAGCTTTATCCGTACTGAACGCGCCGAACGAATCCAAAGAATTTTTCTTTTTACTAGAGTCCTTCCAAATTGGGACGATTCAATGCGGTTAAGTGTGCGAGGTTTCATAGAATTTCGACGCGTTCGTCACGAATAAGTGTGCGTTCGCCATTATTGTAGACTAATTATTTAGACGCTATTTGGCTCACGGGTTCTGGAATAGCATAAGGATACTTTTTATCCCGGGAGCATGTTTCCCTAGGGATAAATTCCACGCGCTAGGCATAAAATGCGATGCCACTAACAAAAGCTAGTTGTTAATAAATTCCAAAGGAAATGTAGTGCAGGAAACGAAACGTGTTCGCGTATTTGGAACACATTCGTGTTTGTTGGCGCAGAATTTGTAATATGCATATCGTTTAGGGCGAGTTGCGACTGTCGCGAACTGTCAGCCTTCCTGTTTGCAGCAAAAACTTGCAAATTCCTTGCTACTATACTATACTTTCTACGATTGAGTAACAGTACTAGTAATTGCGAGTAGGTCTGGTTGGCGCAATATTAGAAAAACCAGATCTATAATGCATATAAATCTATTCGTTTTTTAACATTTTTTAGGATGGATATTTATCGAATTTTAGGGGTATGCGGAACAGAGAGTAAAGTCCCACATACCTCCGTTGAAAAGGGAGGATCCTCCGACCAGACAGGATCATATCTGGTGGGCTACTGCCCGATAGATGATTTCGGGTTTGTTCTATATGTTCCAATCGCGCCGCGAATCTTACTTGCGCGATGCAGGATTAGTTCATTTGTGACGACATAGATGTCGCTACATCACTCCCCTCCGGAGATCGGAGATCGATGGTTCTTGATGCTTCTTGATGCGTCCTGTGATGCGTGCCAGGCCAGTTGAGGTTGGTTCCAGTGAGTCGGAACCGGATTCCGCATAGTTCTCGGTGAGTCGGAACTGTCTGCGGTGATGCCCCAGTGAGTCGGGGTGGTGCTATCCCAGTGAGTCGGGATACGATGCTGCAGGCTCCAGTGAGTCGGAGTAGTGCAGCTGGCTCCAGTGAGTCGGAGCGGTGCTGTGCGACGTAGGGCTTGACTGCTGTCGTCGACCAGGAGAGGTTCTTCAAGGCTCTTCATGTGACTGGCCGAAGGTGCAGTGCTTAGCCAAGGTCGCTGATGAGGCTGAGGGTGATGACCAGGTATGACCAAGTAGGCATGCTGGTGGTCAGGATACCCATATAGCCGTGAGTGCTGGCTGTATGGCTCGCTGCTCGAAAGCTTGAGGAAGTGATGATGACGTCACGAAGTAGTTGCTGCACGAAGGCTGCGCTGACGTTCTTTGTCGAGGGTCACCAGTTTAGGGGTATTTGGGACAGAGAGTAAAGTCCCACATACCTCCGTTGAAAAGGGAGGATCCTCCGACCAGACAGGTGTTATATCTGGTGGGCTACTGCCCGATAGATGATTTCAGGTTTGTTCTATATGTTCCAATCGCGCCGCGAATCTTACTTGCGCGATGCAGGATTAGTTCATTTGTGACGACATGGATGTCGCTACAGAATAAATTATTTTGTTATGAATAGAGCGGGAGAGACAGACTGCGGGAATCCTGAAACGCAAATGACAAATGAAGAAACACTCCCTCTTGCTTCACCAAGAGCGGAAGAAGCTGTTTGATAAATTCCTAAAAAAAAAATGTAAAGAATACTTGAATACAGGTAGAGAATGCCTTGTTGTAGGTATTAATTAAGTCTGCCTATGTTACCACTGAATCCACTGATATACATAGAGTTTAAATAAATATATAATTAAATCGTTCTATTGCCACTGCTAACCATCAGGTCAAAAAAAAAACTATGTTTTCTGATAGCTACAACCTGGTGGTCTTTAAGTCAAAAGTGAATAGGTTAGTTCTAGACAAGCGTGCTTCATTGTCGGCCACATCATCACTTATTATCAGGCCAGTATTGGTCAAGCGTGAGCTTATCAAAAATCTTCTTGCCCTGGTTCCATATTACTTGGGGTCGGCGTAACACGTTTTTTTTTCTCCCATTCTGGCCTGTTACCCATCACGCTATCACTAACTCTCTTTTCTTTGGTCTCCCTTTCCCTCCATCTATATGTATACTCATAATTTGCGAGCCTTTGTATATACACCCCTATTTTTTAATTAGTGCACAAAAAAATTTGGCATTGAGCCACCACAGTACCCGTTACTAATCATATTTGTGTAGTCAAAAGTACAAAAAACGTACCTAATTCCAAAATTCTCCACGAAAATTTGTCATTATTGGTAAATTCATAATCGAATCATCATTTATAAGAACTACTGCTAGAAAATACTAAGCGCAGTGTTTTCCCATTTTTATTGAAATTCTTTCATTCATAAGCAACAACCTGTACAATGTTTCCATAAATTGAGTGAGATTTTGGGATATAAACAAACGCTCATAACTTTGCTGTTTATGAATATTATTTATTGAGACTTTACTTAAATAATAACAAGACCTTTTCTAATAAGCACTTTAAGTATTTGCACTAATTAAAAAAATAGTAGTGTATATATAAAAATTAATCCCTATTTCCCTTGGTCACGCCATCACGCGTGAACGATTGGACCGATTTCGCTAATTCTATTTTTTGTTGTGGTTCTTATGAAAGAAAAAATAAAAGAAGAGTAGGGTCTAGTCAGTTAACGGGAGCGAAGCCGCGGGCAAAATCTAGTATATATATATGAGAATTAATCCCTATTTCCTTTGGTCACGCCATCACGCGTGAACGGCTGAACCGATTCGCTATTTATTTTTTCTTGTGTTTGTTATTGCCCGGAGAAGGTACATATGAAAGAAAAAATGAGGGTAGAGTAGTCAGTTGACGGGAGCGAAGCCGCTGGCAAAAGCTAGTAAAAAAAACTCCATGAAACTTCTGATCTTGATTTTATTTTGTAGTTTGAGCTAGTTTTCAAGCGTAGATGTAGGAAGCCTTTCGTCTTATTCGTTACATGTTTTATTGCGTTGTAGAATTAGTAGAGCTTCATAGGTTGTAAACATAGTATTTTTCTAGTCGTTAAACTACTTACTAACGCTAATTTAGACTATGTAAAAACTAAATGAGCTGTATCGTAACTATGGCAAATAGTGATGTCGAACTTTTCTACTATAATTTTGTTAACTAAGTTTATAGGATACACATAATTAAATGTCAATATAATGTACTTCTCTTCTTCTTCCTGCTCTTATCTCATATTACTTGGGGTCGGCGCTACGTTCTTTTCTTCCACCGTCGCACCATCACTAACTCCCTTTTCTTTCATATCACTCCTCAAATAATCCATCCATCTCTTCTTTGGCCTCCCCCTTCCTCTCCGTCCATCTACGTGTAAACTCAGAACTCTTTTATTTATTTATTTATTTAATCTTTATGCACTAGCAAAAAACTATGTTCAAAGGCGGATCCTTCTTCTTCACACGACCATACCAAGACAAATGATTTCCTACCAACTTTTCAGTCACTGGCGCCACCAAAACAAAATCAAAATTTCCACTTCCTAATTCTTCTTAGTCGTACGCTCGACACTGGTCGTGGTCATGCCTTGGTCGATACTTGTGCCACCGCCTCTTTCGTGATGCGACGCCATGTAGCTCTATGTTTGGCAGCTTGGGACTTGTCATTTATGCTGCATTTTGTCATAGATTTTATTTGGTCCGTCCACCGTGTTGGAGAGCGTCCACGCGATTTTTTGACCTCGACTTTTCCCTGCATCACCAATTGTTCCATCGAGTCTTCGTTACGGGTGACATGTCCGAAGAACTTGAAGATTTGTATTTGCACAGACGATGATAATCTCTCTTTTATACGGAACCAATGTTTCCATCCTAAAAGAATTCAACTTTGAGGATAGAAACATTGGTTCGGTGCGCGTCCATGGGATACCAAGCATGCGTCTCCAGCACCACATTTCTAGAGCGTCAATCTTGCGGCACTTCCTAATTAACAGTACATAATTATGTCAATTTTATTTCCAAACCAAAGTTAGAATCAAATACATAGTTTGTAAAGGAGAGTTTATAAGACCGTGATTGTACGCGTATGGTGCAATTGTGGTAGTTGGTATATATTATAGAGATTGCAAAAGAATTGGCCCACTATAACGCAAGTAAATGTCGCTTTCAGAGTTGCGATATAAGGATTTCATGTGTGGGAAGCCTACTCGAATGTAGTGTTATGTAAATGAGGCGCCAGTCAACTAATGCAATCTGGGTAACGTCGTAGCGACATCTATGGCGTCACATAAGAACTAATCCTGTATCGCGCAAGTAAAGTTCTCCGCGCGATTTGAATTTAGAACAGCCCGAAATCATCTATCGGGCAGAAGCCCACCAGACATAACACCCGTCTGGTCGGAGGATCCTCCTTTTCCGTCGGAAGTATGTGGGACTTCACTCTCAGTTCCGCATAATCTCCAAAAGGTTGATCGGTCAATTGGGTTTGTTTTTGTGTAGGGACTAAGAAGAAGAAATAGGAAGTGAACAATTTTATTTTGTTTTGATGCGAATCAATTCTTAAGTTCTTGCGATGAGTCGTGCGAGCTCGCAGTATTATGTCTAATAGGGAGAATAATAAAGATTAACTTAGCGATGGAAAAATGGGTGTGTAATGGTAGTTATATCAATTCTTTTGTCTAAGAAATAGATGATAATCACCATTATCTGGTACTTAGGGTTAATTTACAGTTGCGGTATTGTTCAAAACATTTACCGTGACCATGGGACGCAGAAGTCCAACTGAAGGACAGAAGTTACTATCAGGTAAGATCGCAGTCAAACAATAATTTGTATCAATTAAAAAAAAGGGGGACTCAGGTGAATTTATTAAGGAAAACACTCCTCGCTCTAACCAGAGCGGGTAAGTTAATTTGTGATTTCGCACCTCAAATTTTTTTTTCTCTAATTCGAATTCTTTATTGCGAACTAAATGTTGGGCTTGGAGATGTTAACAATAGGTGCCAAGTTCTTAGGACTTAGTTGTCTGTTAAGGCATTGCAATAAAATTAGTTACAAATAATTTAAAAAAGGAAAATAAAATATATATACACTAAATATTACAATTCAACAGTTTGTTCATACAAGCTGGACCAAAGAAAAAAATTTACATATAAGGAACTTATTTATAAAAAACTTAGAAGTGAAGTGAAGTGACACAGAAAACTAAGGAAATATTTCTTAACTTTTTTGCACGATGAACTCCCGATAAATATCCGCATAATGCGATAATCTTCCCTGAATAGCTCGGGTGTCGTAAACCCAATGCAATAGCTAAGCACAAAAACGTGATTGTAGCACTTGTTGCCAGCATGGGAACCGCGTTCATTGCATCGATGTTGTAATAGTAAGAGGTCCACGTATTAATTCTTTGAGAGACAGTGGTTTTGTGGAGGGAGTTTATGTATTAAGATTTTTTTTTATTATTATAGTTTCGCGTTTGACTACTATCTCACCTGATGGTAAGCGATGATGTGGTCGAAGATGGAACACGCTTGCCTAAAAATAACCTATTCACTCTTGACTTATAGACCCCTAAGTTGTAGCTATCAGGAAACACAGACTTCGGTACGGAATTCAACTCCTTAGCTGTACGCATAATAAATGTGTTCCCAAAACACTCATAAATCATTCTGATAGGTCTTGTTGCTCCAGGTTTCGAGCCAAATCTTCCGGAAAATCTATCTTTTGCTAAGGTATTCGTATCTTCTGAAATGACTTGCTTTTTTCGCAAAGCAACGAGCAACTTGAGACTTGAAGTCTGATTAGGGCGCCTTCAAATTAGCCGCAAAGTACCACGCGACGGCAGCGGAACTAACTTACTTAACATTAAAAAGAATTTAACGAAAAATCTTTCTACTTGCAATTTTACATAAAATTGTACTTATTTATAAAAATATTGAGTCAACTACCCAATTGGAACGCACTATACCTATAGCACAGAATAAGAAATAGTACTTAAAGCATGAAATAATTGACTAAAATAAAATAAAAATCCCTTAATTACCTAATTAACAATCTAAGATATTGCGTTATATTGAAACGATGTTTTTGATCTAAAATGGCAGTGTAAACAAAGTAATTGACAGGCATTTAATCAACTGTACATATTGTACTAATTGCTGTTAGGTATGCAATTGAGAACCTAACACACCTGAAAAATAGACAGTGAATACAGCTCAAATTACTACTGCAATAGTATTTCGTAATACTGAATGGAACAGTGCATTACATTAGAGTGTTGACCTAGCACATTCGTTTCATTCAAACATATAGTAAAAGCCTTATGATGTTCTCACTGCTGGGCCTAAGGCCTTCTCTTTGGGCCCTAACCCGCCACGCAGGCCCTGTGCGGGTTGGAGGATGACACATAATGTCTGAAAGAAATTACGTAAAGGAGAGCGCCTGCTTAGGTTCTAACTCACGACTTACGACTTGGTAAGTCGGGGTTGTTACCATTGAGCCACCACTGCTCCCATTCGAACTCGCTGCTTATAGCATTAGAAGAAAAATTGTGATAATAATAAGAACATTTCACTGTTAACCCGTGCAAGGGTTGCCGTGCTTCTTCTCAAACAGAGGCACGAGCATTAATCACCACCCTTCCTTTTTTTTCTCTTTCAGGTCGGAATTTACCAAATAACTGCTCTTACTTTGGGTGGAACGGGAGAGAGTGTCAGACTTTTACTAACTAAAACCCACTCGTCTTCTTTCAGTCGTCCTTTGGTCCCCAGTGACTTTTTCGAACTATCTCACAGCCCAGGACCACTCTTGCGCAAGGCGGGATCACGATTTTAGTCTTAACTATGTTCATCACAGGCTTCAAGTCTCCTTACAATGTTTTTTTCCTTTACCGAAGAGCATTTACGTAACTTATGTTTATCAAACTTCATACAAAACAGCAAAATAAATACTTCTCATATATTACTAACCTATTGTATAATTTATTACATGCACAATAAAACTCACATAACAGAAACATTCTTGATAAATTTTATTACTTTACCAATCCTTTGGTATCACGAAATCATGGTGACTTTATGTAACACTCTTTCGCAGCGGCGGTGGGAGGTTTCAAGCCGGCGCAAGCGACGAGGCGCGCGCAGCCTCAGGAAAAGATCAGGTCGGTATCAACAACACTTCCTACATCATTTGTTGTTTGTAACCCGTCGAGGACGGACGTGCGCTAAGCCCTTTATCTTATCAGTGTTTATTTTATTAAGTGGACTGTTTAGTGCTGTTAGTGTTAATTAGTGGTGTAAAGGTCGTATGTCGACCTTTGGATGTGTTGAAAGTGAATTTGTGTAAGCTGATTTGGATTTTTTTTAATAGCCTAAAGGGTTTGTATTCACTCATACGTTAATATGACTAATTTATATGTCAAATACATTCCTTCCTATTAATGAGGTCATCATCATTGACAATATATTCAGCATTGCCATGTAATTCTCTACCATATGACCTAAAAACCCTTTGACCTTGAAACCCTAATCAAAGCCTCTCAATCACAATCGATCAATGATTATTTACTGTGAACTCGACACTGACAAAGAAATTGAAAGTGAAGAAAACAATAAAAATCCTTGAAACACTTTGTTGGTAACAATTGAGGAAAATATAAGTACAGCTGCGCCATAATATGGAATCGTTTATATTGTTAAACATATATACCTATACTAGCTATGATCATTTACTTATATGTAATTCAGTGAACAATGACGCAAAAACCGTACATCATTATGCATAGTCATTGCTTCAAAAGAGGTTACGATGGGTAAATTGCCTTGAAAGAAACGTACACAAAAAAAAACATTCAATCGAATTGACAAACTCCTTTTTGAAGTTTGTTAAAAAGAGGTCGTAGTTGCATGTAATGATACTAAAATCATATACATTTCTATATCAAGCGAGATAAGAGAGATGTTTTGTCATGCTTGATTAACAGATCACAGTAACATTGGAAACACCATGAAGAATTAAATGATACGCTCAAAGTATAATATAGTAATTCAGCAAGTTCAGCAACACTAGAAATGGGAACTTACCATGGAGTGTTGTTAAAATGTCAGTCGTGCGATCGAGAAAAAGGGATGGAGCTATACATCCTATCTCTCTCGCTCTATCTCCTTTAGCAGTTCAGTTTAGGTCGTAAAATGGATCGCATTAAGAGCTCTTGTTAACACTGCTGGTATGAGAAAATGATGCACGCTGTCTTATGCAATATTGTGTAATAGATAAATTTATCCTCATTAACACCAATGTTATAAAAAGACATATGTGTATGTGTAATGATATAATATTAGTGCTTAGTGGTCATTTGAAGAGGAGGGATGAAACGCATGATACTAAAAGAGTTCTGAGTTTACACGTAGATGGATGGAGAGAAAGAGGGAGGCCAATGAAGAGATGGATGGATTGTGT
Source organism: Leucania comma (assembly GCA_958295575.1). NCBI lineage: Eukaryota > Metazoa > Arthropoda > Insecta > Lepidoptera > Noctuidae > Leucania > Leucania comma. Next base: position 4,434,681 of record OY282484.1, read on the forward strand.
GAGGAGTAATATGAAAGAAAAGGGAGTTAGTGATAGTGTGACGGGTGACAGGACAGAGTGGAAGAAAAAAAAACATGTTGCACCGATCCCAAGTAATATGGAATAAGGGCAGGAACCAGAAGAAGTTGTCATGACTCCCATTCTGTAGATTCTAGGCTTGACATACATTCATTTTTTCTTCGAGCTAACTTCAAATTACTCAATCAACAGCTATAATTTCATAATCGTAACCTTTGAGCTCAAGTTATTTAACGCAACCTTTTTATCAACACGTATATCTATAAAACTTAAGTCATGAATCAAACCAAATGTTAAAAAGCCACTTATACAATAGTGGTGTACTTGACCGCTTTTTTGGCGTACCTCTAACATTTATCGGTATCGGTATTTGCCCTTTCACTAGTCATTGTATTGAGATGAGAGGCTTCAACTGGTTGTAGATGTGATGAAGAAATGAGAGATCAATTAGCTATTGATACATAATTTACTGTGTTATTAATGTTTGTTTAATCTTAAGCAGTATTGTATTGGCAGTATTGTTATTTCTTAAGCAGTCTGTTTTGATTGTCAGGCTTCTTATCAATCACGTTAGCATTAGTATTGGTTTTGAAATTTTATTCTTGTTGTGAGCTTGATCTTTTCTTTCGATATGATAATTCTGTTTCTTTATATTACCTTCTTGTTTGCTAAGACCTTCCGTAATTTATCAATTTGCGCATCTCTGAAGGTCGAATGTTTCTTTTTGCGCTTAGAGTGTGCTTGTTTTCTGCTTTTCACATCTATTCCATTGCTGCTGAAGTACTGGTAGCTATCTTACTTCGACTGCTCTGAATTTATCTTCTCAAGTCCTAAAGAATTGGTCAGACGTAGCTAATAACAGAGAAGGGTGGAGGAATGAACAGAGGCCAATAGCAACAGTACCAGATACAAAACCTACAAATAGAAATTGTCCCGAATACCACAATAGGATTCCGTATCCTCATCAGATAAGTCGAAGCCAAATCGTAAATAGTAACGCAACACCGTCAGCTTCCAGTAGTATTTCTCGTACTAAGCCATTACGAAAGCATTATAGGCAAGTTGCAGGCTAAAGCTAGAATGGAATTCTTGCGCAATCTTTAAGTAGCCAGTAGAAGCCCTTTCTAAAGGAAGAATATCTCTTTAACTTGGTGTTTTACTAACTTATGTCTATGAAAAAACCTATATGTTTCGCGTCTAGGCAATCTCTAAACGATAAGGCTACTAATTGTATGTTTTTTAGTTTAAGCTTGCCATTATATTATTTATTATCTTGGTGTACAATGAAATATATACGAGTATAAATAAATAGCATGATAAAGAATTTCTTGCTAGCGCCTGCATCAAAAGTTATAAGACAAGGATATGTGACAGTGATTATAGCACACAGTAGACTTCTTCCATGAAAAAGAGTTTTCGAAGTTCGTATACATAATATATTTTTGTTGAACTGGACCTATTTGATCCAACCTTGAAACACATAGTTTTTTTTTTTATCTTTATTTTTTGTTTTTCTTCACTGTTTGTATCTGTTTGTGAAAAATAATTTATTTTTTCTTTCCTTTCCTTCTATTTTGAGCAGTTCCTATCAAGTTAGCTAATAATGTACAGTCTACTGCCGTGCACGGGCCTTTATACAATTCAATAGTATTGCTGACAGCCTATATCTTCACAATAATTTGCAAGGCTCTACCGTGACATGGAAACTTCCAGTCACTTCTGGATAGAGCATTAAAGATAATGTTTCCTTTTGTTTCTTGTTTTTTCCACGTATTCAAATTTAAGTATGAATTCAAAGTTGTTTATTTCCAACGAATTGCTTATATCTTGATTGTATCAGTATTTCAAACGATACGAAAAACTGCAATATGCAGAGTTTGATAACGTAAGGCTTATAGCGAATGTTATATAGATCATTAGCCTTCATAGTGTATGCACAAGCGATGTCTACATATTATCACCTGAATCATCTGTCTATACTTACCACAGTTAATCGAATTCATCTTATGTATTTAACCCAGAAATTTGCGCCCCAGTGTAAATGCAACTTGTCCTTGAACGATTTGCGCTCATTTCTCATTATTGTTGATAGTATGATTCATAAGTTCTATTACCATCTGGTAATAACCTCGTTTTGTTTCCAAAGAAAAGCTAATAACCAAAAAGTTTTAAATGCAAACCAGAGTGAACAACTTTTTCAAAGTACTATTAAATTGTCATAGAGGTTATGTACAGCCTCATCCAACAAATGTTTGTCTCTTTCTTTTTCAAGATTTTAAAAGAGACTTTAAAGTTCTATGCATGTTTGGATACCTACATCACTGAACAGGACAGATCTACTCAAATCTGCGTAATTATTTCCTCAAAACATCATCACAGAGACTAATCTGCATGGTTCTCATATGATACGACCATCACATGTTTGTTGTATAGACTTGAAAAAGACGAAAACATTAACGTGTAAGTGTTTTTAAAGCAAAATATCATAAGCATTTATCAAATGCATACCCAAAAAATTGAATGATATCAAAACATATCGCAAGCCAATAAAACCGCTAACGATGTTACAAAATACGATTACCAAACTGGGTCCAGACAAAGCAATAGTGATGTCAACAACATCAACATTCAACATTCAATTACACAAACCGGTGGCGGGCGGCGAGTGGCCGAAAACGGTCGAAAGTGTGCCACGAAGAGAGGGGCACGGTGTTCGACTGGCGTTCGCTGGCCTTGCCCCAGTTGCGATTACGTGACTGCCGTAATAGTTGGCGCACAATGAACGTGACAAGTGTGGCTTTGATTTTTGATGATGATGGCTTTTGGGCTATTAGATGCGTATCCATGTCGAGATGCGATTGCGGAATTTTTATGTAGGTAGACTTAAGTGGTTGGGGTTTCCCTTTCAATGTTTGGCGTAGCAAGTGTTAACATTGACTTTATTTTTCGCAGATCTGGTTCAACGAAACCTCGGCGGCCAGACCGCGCTGTATACGTACCGCGCGCCCTGCGGACCGCGGACAGTACCCAACCTGAGGACGGCAAGGAGCACAACAACCACCGCAGGACTAGTCACAGTGCGGAGGGAGCCAAGTGTCCCAAGTCACCCGCGCCCAAAGACAAATCACAACACTCCACCCCTAGGAAATCCATAGACAAGACCTACTGCAATGTTTACACACCACCGCATCTCAGGAATCAAAGATCTCACACGGCCCCGAGCATAGACGAGCCCACATCGAGCGATACAAAGGAATCCGTGCCTTCAGGCTTCCAAGTGCCAAATAGTGATAGTGCAATATCTTTTAGTGATAATAGTTTTATTAACGACGAAATAGAAGTAGGCGAGAATTTTTATATAGGAGATTATTTCGCTAACGGTCAGTTAGGATTCTACAGTCCGAACTATTACAGTGAATACACTGAGAACAGTCGTGGGAACGCGACCGATAATAGCGACTCGAGATCCAATGATTCTGACGAAAATATGGCGGTAAACGAACCGAATCAAAGCAATAATATTATCGATAACGATTACCTGTATACTAAAGACGAAGATGTTGAGAAGAATGAGTTGAAGCGAGCGTCCCAAGAAATTAATAGGAGTAGCAAAAGAATTATAAAACAGAGCTTCCATTCTGACGTGCTAGTTATATCGGATGCTGTTGAGAGTGAAACAGAACAGAAGATTGAGCCCGAGGTGGTATTAGAGGAACAGGACTCTGAGCTGAAGAAGACGAAACCTAAGTTAGAAGCTAAAGTGTCTTTGAAACGGGAGGAGAATGATTGGGATGCAGTTTTCGATGACAGTGGAGAATGCCTTGATCCTTCTTTGCTTGAAGAGTTAACAACTACTGTCGGGAAGGTTCATATAAGCAAGCCAAAGAATTGCTACGACCAATACCAGACTCGGGGTCAGCAGCTCTTCAACGGCCCTTACGATGAGACTTTCGGTCATGTGGTAGAAGTGTATGACTTTCCTAGTGAGTTCAAGACGAACGATTTGTTCTCGTTGTTCAGTGAATATAAAGACACAGGTTTTGAAATTAAGTGGGTGGACGATACGCATGCGTTGATCGTGTTCAGCAGCGCTAAAATTGGTGAGTTGCATTTTGATTTTTAATTCTTTAATAGTAAGGTCCTTAATGCTTTGAGATTGGTATTGGCTGATCTTAAAAGGTAGTTTGAATGATTGTTTTAATAATCTGCCGAGGTTAAGGATCTTATGGTCTTAGGTCTATTCTAAACTATCAATATAAAGAGTATAGAGAGATTTTTTGTTTATAATAATCTCACTAATATTATAATAAGGCAAAAGTTTGTATGAGTGTTTGTTGCTCCATCACTGGCAAATAACTGACTGGATTTGGTTGAATTTGTTACACGAGTAAACCATATCCAAATTTTAATAAAAATAGAGTCAAATGTCACCAAAATATCGCTGGAAGTATTTAAAAAAATAATCGATTATAGTATTTCCTGGAATAGGGCAAGAACAAAGACTCGAAATAATTTATTTGGCTAAATAACTTTTGCCGGGTCGTCGTCACTGCGTCAGTGTTGACAGTAAAATTACTAATGATGATGACTTATTACAAGCTTTTATTTAGTTTCACCTGTCCTGATGTTTGTCTGTGATCAAATCTTGCAAATTAAATTTGATCCACTTCCCAGTTACCGATTGTGTTGAAATTTTGCATGCATGTGTAAATCAGTTGACAATACAAAATTGTTATGACGTGGAAATGATCTGGGAGCTTACTTTCTAGTTTAATTCCGATCGGTTGACATTGGAATTGTGACGGTAGGTACTCTTGAATTCGATGCTAGGGCCAAATTGCGTGACCTTTTAGGGGAACTAAGTAAAATGGGGATTGGGCTTGGCGTGTGGTCACACAATTTTAAACCAATTTGGCGCTAGCATCGAATTCAAGAGTACCTAACGTCACAATTCCAATGTCGACCGATCGGAATTAAACTAGAGAATAAGCCTCTGATAATGAAAATATAGGATCTTGGTAGTTAAACCATCTTGACAAGTACTTTGGTGTTAGATGGTAACCAGGGTCTGGTGATGGAGCTGGAAGATGGTCATAGGAACTCGATAATAATCGTAATAAGATAGCCCTATGGTGTTTAAACTTTTTAGAATGGTCTTTATGAGTATTAATTATATAGATACCGCGCTACAAACGCTTGCTATGAAAAAAATATTTTCATTGAAAACTTGTATATGTTTAATTCGTTCTTATTGACGTGACTAACATAACATAATCGTTCAATGCGTTAGACACCAACGACTTTAGAATGTCGGAGTGCGACCCCGATGACGTTATATTACGAGTGATGTGCAAAACATAAATATTTATCGTCGGTTTTGAAATTGGAGATAATGGTTTGTTTTGTTCCTTTATTATCTTTTACGGAAAACGTGTGGCGAAGTAATTATCGTAGAATTATGTTTTTCTTTTTGTTTTTAGCGTTTTTTATCTGACTCGATAGGCGTTTCCTGTCTAATTTATAACTGTCCGAATATAACCAACGCGGGAATTTTCTGATTTTCGAATTTTCTGAGCAACTTAACAACTCAACCAACTCAACTTAGATTAAATCAAAACAGCGGAAGATAGGTGACTCGCCTCTAGCGCGTGGAACGCTGAAATTGTGCCTATATGGCACGATTTCACATCGGTCGCGACGATCACACACATTTGGCGGCTAACGCTATTTCGTTCGCACGACAGCGCCGACTTTTCTCTCATCTCTGTCTTTGTTTCTCAGTGACTGTGAGACTGAACATAGATATGTGAGTCCAGTCGTCCAGGTTTTCTGATGGCAATGTTAGCGCGTAACGTATTTTCCCTATCTATCTTCTATCTTCTGAGTATGGTTTCCTTTCCGCGTGACCCAATGGAAATAGGGATTAATTTTTAGGATTTCGTACCCAAAGGGTAAAACGGGATTCTGTGACTAAGATTCCGCTGTCCGTCCGTCTGTCACCAGGATAGTTACAAAGTAGAAATTTTCACAGATGATGTATTTCTGTTAAAAATATAATAAAAACAAATTTTATTGGAATCGATTCTGTTACTGATTCTGAACAAACTATATTCAGGTTCCACATATACTAAAAATAGTGTTATATATTATTGGAATTCCTTTTTACGCTAGGCCATCCTAAGGTCAATTTGTGACCACTGGTATGCGGTCACCTGAACAAAGGTCAGTGACATTTCAATCTCGATAATCCTGTACTTTTAACTGAACAGGAAGTAATACCAGGATCTAGAAGTAACAAGCATGTAATAAATACTTCTTGGTGTAGGTACAAGCGTAATTCATGACCAGTTTATTCTGCGTACTATAAATATCAATAAAACCAGTAGTAACGACAACTTGTTCAACTTCCTCCAAGCAACTTGTTTTCCTAGGTCAACATTTATAACAGTAAAACACCTATTTCGTTGTTGTTTGTCAATGTTAGGAGCTACACTAAAATCACTACATAGTATAAAACAAAGTCGCTTCCCGCTGTCTGTCCCTATGTATGCTTAGATCTTTAAAACTACGCAACAGATTTTAATACGGGTTTTTTAATAGATGAGTGATTCAAGAGGAAGGTTTCTAAAGTACAGTCAGGGGTCAAAAGTGCAGTTGCACTCTACCGATAATAAAGTGTCTAGAATTTTTTTATTGAACAGGATCAATGGATCATCACTCAGTTCGTTTGTACCATAGAACCTAAAGAATTAAATAAACTAGTTGTGGCCCAGTGGCCCTCTTTTACAAAGAAATTTTATACACTATAGCATTAGTAGAGTGCAACTGCACTTTTGACCCCTGACCGTACACGCATAACATATTTAACACGTCGATCCACAACTACCCAACTTGTTCATACAAAAGTAGACTCTAAACATCGGAATTAAGGCCTATAGTGGCGTGGATGTGAGAGGACACCGGTGTCCTCTGAGCTAGGACAGATTAATATCACCATTGCACCTGTACGAAGCTGGGGCGGGTCGCTTGTAATTGCTATGAGATAATGGGGGTACAATGTAGCTACCTATCCTTATCTCTCATCTTGAAAATTGCATATTTTGTCCTACTGCGATACAAATATAGAAAAAAAACTGAAAACTGTTTTGTAGTTACGTCACCAAAAAAAAAAACTTTATTGCGATTCGGAAAAATCTTTGAGACCCGATTCGGGAATTGAATTACTTTCATAAGAACCCTCAGTTTGTCAATGCGACTCGCACTTGCCCAGTTTTATTTTTATTTTATAATGTATACTTTTGTTGGTGAGTTAATATAATCTTCATAGGTATAAAAATGAATAGCTGTTCGTTAGTCTCGCTAAAACTCGAGAATGGCTGGGCCGATTTGGTTCATTTTGGTATTCAAATATTCGTGACAGTCCGGGAGAGGTTTAATCTTTTGCATACCGTAATTAGAGGCACAATAGAAAGACAATAGGTGTGCGAACGCCGGCGTTCGCTTGGAGTTTGAGTAATACGGTGAGAAAATCTGAAAAAAAAATCGAAGCTTCTCTCCAGCTCTAAATAAAATGTCATTTTTAAATGAATTAAATATGCTGTTTCTGGTAATGCCTGTGGATGGCATTATCTTTTGACAGTTTAGCTACAAGGACTATTAGGCAGTACGCAGTTCGCTGGGTCAGCTAGTAAATAAATAAATGACTGTACCTCTACCATGAGTTTTAAGCAATAGTATTCGTCGCTACTCGATATCGACGCCGTAAATATTTTGTATGAGAAATTTTGGTTCTGCAAGTGACCGCTAGAGGCGCTGCAAAATTTGCCATACAAAATATTTACGGCGTCGATATCGAGTAGCGACGAATACTATTGCTTAAAACTCATGGTAGAGGTACTGGTCTATTCAGAACTTGAGAACTAGTCTCGCAGGAATGAATCAGCATAATCAGCGGATCAATTAGTAGTACGACTATGTTAAGCTGACCTCGGCAATAGACCAGGGCGAATTTTAAGTTAATGGTCAATATAAGTACTAGCCTGAGAAAGTGAAAATATGGAAGCCTTGAAAGATATTTCCTTGAAAGTCTTTCCAGGAATCCATTTCACATTCTCATGGTAGTTTAAGAAGGTCGCGGATTGTTTGAAAGAGTTTACGTGGTCCTCGTGTAAGGGCAATTGAAGGAACATTGAGTTTTAGTAAGTAAAAGTCTGACTCTCCCTCCCGCTCCACCCAGAGTGGGAGATGTCATTTGATGATATACCATATAAAAAAACTGGACAAGTGCGAGTCGGACTAGCGCACTAAGGGTTCCGTAAACAGTTCAATTACTTACCGAATTAAGTAACCAATTTTTTCCGAATCGCAAAAAGTTTTTTTTTTTATATTACAAGTTGGCCGTATCTTTCTTTTCTTTAACTGAAAAGTTTGATTTTTTTCACATCTTCAAGGAACTGCAGACCTGAGTATATGGCTTTAATTTCATCTGGATACCTCGTCGCATTCCCGAGATAGAGGGTCTTGATTCTAGACAAACAAACAGACAACTAAGTGATCTTATAAGTGTTCCGATTTTTACTTTTGAGATACGGAACCCTAAAAAGCGTAGTTTAAGAAGAAAAGCAAGGATAAGTCATTTTTATCATTTAATCAGAATCCATTGAAAGTCAGCTAGTAAGATAAACATTAATATTTTCACCGTGCTCTATCGTCGATCCGTCATCATCGCTTACTATCAGGTGAGACAATGGTCAAACGCGAGTCTATCTATTACACATACATATAAATAAAATTCCGGTGTCCGTTTGTAATATATATATATTTTACTGAATTATGCATCTGAATATTTATTCGATTTTTATCGATACCTATAACAAAAATGCTATTTTTTTATTGGACCTGCTGGATTGATTTTAACGAAACTTTCACTGGTACATAGCTGATGTTATAAGGAACTCCTTATTACATTTTATAACACTTAGGCCACATTTAATTAAAAAAATCTCGCAAAAAAATAATACTTCAAGTTATGACCAAATGGCATTATGCTGTTTTACAATTCTGACGCGAGCGAAGACACGGGCACAAACGAGTCAATAAAAAAAATAAAGCAGCTCAGACGTCCCCACTTCATATTTGCTATCAGCCTTTACCAAAATAAATATCTACATTACGAAATCCGCAGAAATGTGTGAATCTATGTTCAAGTGCAAGATTTATCAGTGCTTATCAATTGTCAGTGATATTGACTTATAAAGATTATAAATATTGCACACCTCATTGGTATGTTACCGCAAGATATAACAAATAATTATAAGAACTGACCATACACCTGTCATCATCATCATCATCAGCCTTTTAATGTTCCCACTGCTGGAACTCAGGCCTCCTCTCAAAGACAGGGAATGGTCCATAATCCACCACGCGGGCCAGTGCGGGTTGGTGAATGTCACATGTCTTCGAATTTTTGGTTCTAGGACATGCCGGTTTCCTCACGATGTTTTCCTTCACCGTTTTGAGAGCAGTGGTGATGAAATAAATTACACAAAGTAATACGCCTGGCCGGGTTTGAACCCGCGACCTCACGACCACTCGTAAGTTACAACTCGGACGGTCGACTCGGCTCGACTCGGTCGGGCATACACCTGTAATAACCAATAAATGAATTTGTATTTGAAAGATACACAGTATTTACTCTACTGATAAAAATCAAGCCGTTACAAGTTGGTTTGTAATCCGGACAAGTGTTATTACAAATTGAGTAGACACTCATAGCTAAGGGAATTCTACTCAATTGTGTGGACGGATGAAGAGGGAGGTGAAAAAAAATATAGATGGATTGTGTGGGAAGTGATTTGGAAGAAAAGGGAGTTGGTGATAGTGAGACGGGTTTTTTTTTTTTTTTTTGGTGGTGGGTAAAATCATCCAATGACATCTCCCACCCTTGGGCGGAGCGGGAGATAGTGTCAGACTCTTACTGACTAAAAACCCACCCCGTTCCTTCGTGGCCTTAGATACCAGGGCCGGGCTTTCCTTTCGGAAGCAAACCCTTGGCCCCAGTAGGCTTCGACCCTGCCTGCCTGCAGCTAGCAGGCTGGGTCTCTACGGTTTGCTGACAACTCCTTGAGGCGCGCGGGAACAGTGCGCGCCGTTGACGACCTGGGCTTGGTCCGGATGTTTACCGGACGGTCGGACAGCGAGCTACCCATAGCTCGCCGTCCGCAAGCCCGCGTCTACGTTGGCTGGAAATCAGGATCGGAATCGGAATCCCCGCGGCGGCTGGGCCTTGTGGGCCGTTGCCTCTCGCGTGCGGCCTCCTCCTTTGCTAGCATTACTGCTTCGCAGAAGGAGGCGACCGCCTGCCATCCCTCCTCGCTTCGGACCATGGCCCGTACCAGGGCCTGGCGCGAGAGATCGCCGCTGCCGATCGCACTCACGAGAACACGGCGATGCTCTGCCCAAGCGGGGCACACTTCGACCGTGTGCTCCACCGTGTCCTCCGGGCAGTCCACGCAGTGGTGGCACCCGGGCGTCGGTTCCGCACGAATCCGGAACAGGAACCTCCCGAACTTACCGTGTCCGGTGAGAACCTGGGTCATGCGGAAGGTTAGGACGCCGTGAGGTCTTTCCAGCCACGCCTCAAAGAGGGGCCTTACCGCCATAATTAAGGCGTGCCCAGCACTGGGTTGCGACAGTCGCAGTCGCCATTTCACCATGAGATCCCGCCGGAACTCTTTCCGCCATACCTCGACTTGTCGTGGCAGGGGACTTTCGCCCCGGCGTTGCATCTCCACGCGCTTATCGTGCATGTGTGCAAGGACTGTTGCCTCCAGATCCCATGGTGGCAGGCCAGCAAGGAGGCTTGCCGCTTCGCAGGACAATAGTGAGACGGGTGACAGGACAGCATGGATGAACAAGTGAACGTGTTGTGCCGATCCTGAATAAAACGAGACAAGGGTCGGAAGATGATGATGAGTAGAATTCCCTACTAACTTCCCTAGGTTGTAGTTATCAGGAAATAGACCCCGTTTTCTGATAACTACATCCTAGGTCATTACGTTGTTGAAACTTCTTCGCTCCGGACTAAGCGTTTCGCCTCGTCGTTTAGACCGCGTACATCGAAAGACCAGTACAGTTTGAATAGGCTTTATTAAACTAGTGCGCCTCACCATCAACGATTGCATCACCGCTTATCATCAGGTGGGATCGTAGTCAAGCACTAGTTTATATCAAATAAAAAAAAAAACAACATTTTACACATGCGCCACCATCAGCAAGTCGAGTGAGTATGACACTCCCAGACCCAGAGCACATTCATAATTAGTAAATTATTCCGAAACTTCGGTAAATCCCACTTTCGCTTAACCTTCATATAAATAAAGTTTTATATACCATTGCATAAACGAACATAATATGCAAACAAGTATGTAAACTCATTATTGCAGTTAATTGACCGAAATGGTAATGGGTGCTGCGCGGGCGCAGTGCGTGCGAATTACCCGCCTGATTGGAGCGTTTCTATTGGCTGTCAGTTATGTGGCTATTATAGCATTATCTTGTTATGTTGCTTGTATCTATGTAATATTTTTGTTATAAGAACTGCAACTGAAGAACGTTGGTGGCTTAGTGATAACGGCCTACGAGTTGTAAGGTCGTGGGTTCAAGCCCAGGTAGGCGCTTTACTTTGTATAAATTTACTAGCTTCTGCCAGCGGCTTCGCCCGCATGAAAGTCTGTTTCTCCACAAACTTCCAACCACCGTTTTACCCACTTAGGCGTGGAGTTTCAAGGAATCCGTTCTTAGCTGATGTCTACCTGAGGAACCTTCCTGCCAAATTTTAAGTTTGTAGGTGTTTTTTTTTTATGGTAGGTAAAATCATCCAATGACAAATCCCGCCCTTGGGCGGAGCGGGAAGTAGTGTCAGACTCTTACTGACTAAAAACCTACCCCGTTCTTTCGTAGCCTATCGTGCCGGGGCCGGGTATTCCTTTCGGAAGTTAGCCCATGACCCCAGTAGGCCAGCGACCCAGCCTGCCTGCAGCTAGCAGGCTGGGCCTCGTCGGCTTGCTGACAGCTCCATGAGGCTCGCGGGAACAGAACGCGCCGTCGACGACTTGGGCTCGGTCCGGTCGGTTACCGGACGATCGGACAGCGTGCTACCCATTGCACGCCGTCCGCAAGCCCGCGCCCACGGTGAAGTTTGTAGGTGTTATAATTTCTTAGATTTCGTGGTTAATCAGTGAGTGGTATTTCGCTTTTAGATTTCATCACCACTGCTCTCAACCCGGGGCGAAATTCCGCTGCCACGAAATAAATAAAAAAATAAAAAAAAACCACTGCTCTCAAAATATGAAGGAAAACATCGTGAGGAAAGCGGCAGGTCTTTAAACCAAAAAATTCGGAGACATTCACATTCCATAAATCCCCACTGGACCTGCGTGGTGGATAACGGTACATTTATTTTAACACCACTGCTCTCAAAAACAGTGAAGGGAAACATCCTGAGGAAACCGATGTGTCCTAGAACCAATCTGAGGTTTCCACAAACCCGACTGGGCCTGTGTGTGGCCGTAATTCGCTACGACCCATTCCCTTCCCTAGCCTGAGTCCCAAAAGTGGGAACATTAAAAGCAGCGTTGCCAGATTTTTTCTATGCCAAGTCGGGATTTTGAAACTGCCTTAGTAAAAAAAGCGGGATTCTTTCGTCGAAAGCGGGACATTATAAAATCATATACGTAACCAGAACTTTTTAAATATTTTTTATCTGAGTATTTAAATTACGTGACAATAAATAGCAAAAATAGTCATAGAAAACTATGTTAAATCAGATTTACTCTATCGGCAGGCGACCCTGTAACGCTACACGCACAATCGAGTTATCCCCGAAAAGCGGGACTAAGCCAGTCCCGCGCCGGACATTTAATTTTGATTTAAAAATCGGGACGTCCCGCGAAAATCGGGACGTCTGGCAACGCTGATTAAAAGGCTGATTATGCTAGGCTTATAAAAACTGCAATCAGAATTGAATACATTGTTGTATCATCAATATGGTTATCGATATTGAACTCGGAATACCTATTTTATTATCGTTTGACCGCAAAAACCATCGGAGTGTATGTGATACGGTTACATTATACCAACAAATCCGATTCGATCAGCTTTATTTATTACACCAAAGGTTCAACACATCGTTAAATTATGTGGCAGTAAATTTTGCTCTATTGAGTATTGACGTTAAATCTATTCGATTCGGATTTAACTAAAACATACTGCATTCACTTTCCGACCTAAGTGACGAGATATTTAGGGCTGTCATGGGAGCTGGCCGTTCGACTGTCCGATAAATCGTCCGGACCGAGCTCAAGTCGTCGACAGCACGTAGTGTTCCGTAGAGGCCCAGCAGGGCCGATGCCCGCTAGTGCCTCTAGGATTTTTCTGAAAAGAAAACCTGTGGTCTTAAAATTCAAAGGGTAACTGAAAGACACAGGTGTGGTCTTAGTCGGTAAAAGTCTGACACGCCCTTTCGCTCCATCCTGAAGCGGAGGAAGTTATTGGATGATTACCAACCTTAAAATAATGACGGTCAAATTACGCACTTCGTTTGAAATACTTTTTTGTCTTGGGGCCCAATTTCACTAAAGAAATTGAACTATAACAGCCGACTCTAAACATAGTTTAAGAGCGGTCAGTGTCAATTTTCGATAGCAATGAAAAGATATTTTCAAGCAAATTTAGTATAATTTTAGCTCGCGATGTTGTCGATATGTGGTTCGCCGACCATTGTACCAGCTTGGGCATTGCCTAGGCAATTGAGCCATTGGATGACACTATTGTCAACTAATGGTTTCTGTGTATTCTTTTTTTAAATTATTTTTGGTGTAAAACAAAGTTTATTCTATTTTATTCTATTCTACTCTTAACAGCCACAAGTCTTTTAAGGTTCACCTTAGGAAGCTCTCGTTAGGCGGTTGGATAAAAGCCTCGGTTCAGACAGCGAAACTCCTTGATACCACTCGGATTTGGAGAGATTTCTGTCTTTGGAGCCCTGTTTCCGATACCGGTGGCCTACTATTGTTAAACGTTTGTTATCGCAATCACTGTTAGTTTATGAACGCTATATGTTTTTTAACGAAAAAAACGCTAGTTTAGCTAGTGGGTCTGGTGGTGATTGTATGGCCAATGATGGTGGTTTGGCGGCTGGACTACCAATGACTTGGGCCTCAAGTCTGCTATTAAAATAGTGTCAGAATGGTTTATCATTGATTTTATAATTGTTGATTTTGACAAGTATCGTAATCTACTCATAAAATGGCGTCACCACTGATACTCCATTGAAAGAAATGACATACAATGATAATCTCGTACTTACCTACATAATGTCAAATGAATGTCTGCCTTATATCATAACAAAAACACAACACTGATACTATAACAAACACAAAACACTGAAAACGCCGGCCGGCGGCCGCTCTAAATGAAAATAATAAGCGGTAATGTCACTCTGACTTTGACAGCTAAAAGGCCACTGATCCACCAATGATCATTGATCATTATGAATTTTGCAGATTACGAACTTTTAGCAAAATGACAATTGAATCGTGTTGGAATGACTTGGGCCCCAGGTCAAAGCGTGAATCAGAGCGATAGAGAAGTTTCATTTTTATTACCACTCTTTGAAAATTGCACAGTTGACGTTTAATACCAGTGACTAAACTTATTACACGATTAAATCCAACAGTAGTATCACAGCTTACCCATCTTGTTGTGTGTTCGTGACTAGGCAATGTAAACACGGTGTTTGTGTAAGAGTTAATCATTATTTACTGTGTGCTTCGGGAGGTGTGAAGTGATCGCCGCCGCGCCGTGGAGTAACATGCTGATTCGTTTCGCAAACTGTTTGCTGTTGCCACATGTAGATGGGTACTTGATGTACGTGCGTTATGGCACTTATGGCTTTTCCTAATTGTGTTTGGGTCGGGTTCAATTGACGACAGAACGTAAATTGTTAGATCTAAAGGTCACTTTTTCAATAGTAATAGCCCAACAGTTACCTTATGAGATCTTAAAATAAAATGAAAAGTTTTCTTTTAATTGAAAGGCTTGCTTTTGTAACTACTATATCACCTGAATAAGCGATGGTTTAATTGAATTTGGCAATTGGTCATTTATTTTGTAAAACGCAGTTGGGTTTCCAGATAGTATAATAAGAAAGCGTGCACGGTTTCAGCGCTGCAGCCGCGCCGCCGTCGCGCGGCACTTTGCGGCGAATTTTCTTAAATCTTTTTTTTCATCCACCTGCTATGTTTTCTCTTCACCAAAAAGGTTGACTCGCCCGGTGGACACGGTGGAGCACACGGTAGAGGTGTGCCCCGCTTGGGAAGAGCATCGCCGTGTCCTCGTGGGGGCGATCGGCGACGATCTCTCGCGCCGGGGCTTGGTTCAAGCCATGCTCCGGAGCGAGGAGGAGTGGCAGGCGGTCGCCTCCTTCTGCGAAGCAGTAATGCTAGCAAAGGAGGAGGCTGACCGCATCAGGCAACGGCGCTCACGCCGCAGCCGCCGCCGTAATTCCGATCCAAATTTCCGGCCACCGTAGGCGCGGGCTTGCGGACGGCGGGCAATGGGTAGCTCGCTGTCCGTTTGTCCGGTAACAGACCGGACCGAGCCCAAGTCGTTTACGGCGCGCACTGTTCCCGTGCGCCTCAAGGAGTTGTCAGCAAACCGTAGGGGCCCAGTAGGGTCGAGGCCTAGTCTGGGGCTCTGGGAAGGTATGAAAATGCATACCAGGGCCCTGGAACCAAGGCAGGGAAGGAACAGGGTAGGTTTTTAGTCAGTAAGAGTCTGACACTATTTCCCGCTCCGCCCAAGGGCGGGATTTGTCATTGGATGATTTTACCTAACGTAAAAAAAAAAAAAACCCTAGGTTGACTGATAGAGAATGCCTAAGGCATTAAGTCCGCCTATGTACCTCTGTGTTGCATGAAGTTTTAATAAATAAATAAAGCGCCCAAATGTGTTCACTTTGTTTTGTCAAAAGAAAGGCGTACAAAATTAAGGTAAAAAATAAATTACAAATAATCAGGAAGTCAATCAATTTTATCATTCACTAAAATTCTACTTATTAGCTGTACGCGCAATATATATGTCCCCAAAAAGGTTTATTACGTTTGGCTGGGAAAAGATTTTGTGCATGGTCAGTGTATTCTTTTTCATACAGATATATATTTTACTCAATGAAAGAATCCTCTACGATTTTACTCACGTTGGATTTCTTATAAGAGTTCCGAGTGCTCTAAATGGGTTTACTTATAACAATTAGTATGGATGAGATCTTACCATACTACTTATAATTAATTAGCTGTCCAAGAGAACTCCATGCGCACTATTACTGTGTGTAGTAAATGTACTTGACCCGGTTTCCTTTATACGGGAATAAGGCATCTTTACCATAGATTATTATGGTATAATAGACGCCCTGCCTGACAAGACTCAATTCCTTAACTGCCACTAAGAAATTCGTTTGGGAATGATAAAGAAGAGTTAGAAGCGACATTCTTTTAACTTGATGGTCAAATACAAATAAAGGAGATGATAACCTTATATTAATCCTTTGCAGGGGTAACTGTCTGATCTGACAGCCCTATTTAGATTGTTTTGAGACAGAAATGAACTTACCTGCCCAAGACATTTCCTCAAGGAGACCCAAACCCAAATAAATAACGAGAAATGGAAGGACAAAGAAGTAGAACAAAAATGTCAACCCAAGCCCATCTGGTTTGAACCAGCGCAAACATAAACAAAAATCGTTGGAGTGTCGGATTCAAATATCATAATCAGCCATATGATGAACCCGCTGGTGGGACTCAGGCCTTCTCTCTAGGAAATGGGCTGTTATCCACTACGCAGGCACGGTGCAGGTTGGTCACATGTTTTGTTTCTAGGATATGTCGTTTTCTCACGATGTTTTTCATCACCTTTATGAGAGCAGTGGTAATGAAATGATTTACACAAATTAAACGCCTGTCTGGGTTTAAACCCACGACCTACAAAATCGGGGCCGTTACCACTGGGGCACTACTGCTCTAGTTATGACAGTTGTCTTTAATTTCATCATAATCGTTTCAGCTGAAAGACGCTCACGGTTGGACTTAAGCTTCCCTCGAATGTCGCCACAACGACCACTCCTGTGCCTCTCGCATCCATCGAGTTTGCGCGACCCTTACCAAGGTCATCGGTCCACCTTGTGGGAGGCCTTCCAATGCTGCATCTTTCTGTATGTCATCGCCACTTCGGAACCTTTTAGCCCCATTCTGAGAGCAATGTTCCCTGCCCACTGCTACTTAAAGGCTCTTTTTTTCGAGCTTTGTTGGTAATCTTTGTTCTTCTGCAGATATCTTGATTCCTGAAGCGAACACGCAAGGAAATTTCGAGCCCTTTCCATTGCCCTTGGGGTAATTATAAGCTTTATGATGAGGCCCGTTGTGAGCGACCACGTTTCAGAGCCATACGTCATCACTGGCAACACGCACTGGTCATAGACTGTCATCTTGGTGTCTCGAGTGTGGCTGGGCGAAAAGATACCGTGCAGCTTCCCGATTGCTGCCCAACCGAGTCGGTTTCGACGATTGACCTCTTTCTTAGACCTACGCAACTGGACCGTCTGTCCCAGATAAAAGTAGTCGTCCACAACTTCGAGCGTTGAGTCTCCGATCTTGATAGGAGTGGTTGTCACATGGACGTTTACCATGACTTAGGTTATGTCCATGTTCATTTTAAGTCCCACGCTTTCGGAAACTACTGAGGTCGCCGAGCATTGTACTGAGCATTTGGCGAGAAACTGCCGCGCAGCTTCCTGAACGCTGTCTTTAGTTTTTTTTTTTTTTCTTTTTTTTTTTAACGTAGGTAAAATCATCCAATGACGAATCCCGCCCTTGGGTGGGGCGGGAAACAGTGTCAGACTTTTACTGACTAAAAACCTACCTTTCCATTCCTTGCCTTTATCCTGGGGCCTTTGGTGACAGTCTCACATAACCTTTGGCCCCAGTAGGCTTCGGCCCTGCTGGACCCCTACAGTTTGCTGACAACTCCTTGAGGCGCGCGGGAACGGTGCGCGCCGTAGACGACCTGAGCTCGGACCGGTCTGTTACCGGACGGACGGACAGCGAGCTACCCATTACCCACCGTCCGCGAGCCCGCGCCTACGGTGGCCGGAAATTGGGATCGGAAACCCGGCGGCGGCGGCGGCGTGTGCGCCTTTGCCTAATGCGGTCGGCCTCCTCCTTTACTAGCATCACTGCTTCGCAAAAGGAGGCGACCGCCTGCCACTCCTCCTCGCTCCGGAGCATGGCTTGAACCAAGCCCCGGCGCGAGAGATCGCCGCCGATCACCCCCACGAGGACACGGCGATGCTCTTCCCAAGCGGGGACGCTGTCTTTAGTTAAGAATAAACTAGGTAATTAGCTCACTACTGCGTATGATGTTTACAAGCTTAGTCATTACGTAAGCACCTGTGCAGTGAGTGCACCCCTTATCGACCGAACGTTATCAGCTAATAACGTAACTACACGTTACGCGTGCTATGAGTAATGACGTAAGCAGTAATAGGCAGTATTGAGTACCATGCTAGTAGAGTGAATAAAGGAAGCGACTGGAGACATGCCCATCTAGCCAAGTCCCTATAGTTTCATTTCAATTCTCTTGCGTCGAATGCCTCGAGTCGGCCACGCCTCCGATTCCTTTATTCTGATCACGTGACTGAGATTTGAGATGATGTCAGTCAGTTCTGTTTGTACGTTGAAAGTTTCTAACCAAATAAGCTTTTCTTCGATTCTATCCCGTTTAAATTTCTAGGAATTGAAAACTTAGCGTATGTACTTTGAAACTTAAACAATGACTGTTGACAGCATTTTATTGTAAGAATTGTCAGTAGGCCTATAGGAATGTTCGAGAGAGTTACCATGGCCTTGGAAAGCAAGGGACAACTGAAAAATATTCACCGAACAACACCGACAACGACGATTCCACTTGTATTTTTTAGTTTTTTATTTTTGTCAGTTATATCTGACGTTCACTCCCATTCCAACCAGAAGCGGGAGAGGTTATTTGATGATTTCCAATTTCGAAAAAAATGGCGGTTTTTTCAGTTTTTGACTTAATAATAACTGTTAAGTCTATACCTATAACTGATCTACTTCAAAAAACTTTGGATTTATAAAATATTCCAAACAACCGTGTTATTCTGTGAAGGGTCGCTACATCAGTATAACTTTCATATACAAATGCATTCAGTCCGCTTTTATACAGAGGTTTTGACTTGTGCATTAAGTTTTGATTAATTGACGCCTTCACATATTCAATACATCTAAGTTTAGAACACGAAGATCTTTTAAGAAACCAGTCTAATTTCCGGTCAATGATTATCCAATATCCAATGTTTAGTAATGATCTTATTGAGAGCAATGTTGTTGCAGTGGTCACGAACCTGACTTACAACTTGTAGGCCGTGGGTTCAGACAGGCGCTTTATTTTGTGTAATTTATTTCATCACTACTGCTCTCAAAACAGTGAACAAAAACATCGTGAGAAAACCGGCATGTCCTAATAACAAAAAATCGAAGACGTGACATCCACCAATCCACACTGAACCCGAGTGGTGGATTACAGCCCATACTCTATGATAGTGAGGAGGCCTGACTCCCAGCAGTGGGAATGTTATAAGGCTCATTATGCCATACTATACTATGACTATCGTTTACCCAATAGAATTGCGAATGATGAAATCGTAATCTGTGTCGAGGAGACAAAATTTAGAATGCCCATAACAAATGTAATTGGCTGTTGCAGAACAATATCAAAGGAACAGTATGAAATACATCTATTGTTTTGCATTGAGTAAGCCTTGTTAGCTTGTCTATTGTAATTCTGCATTGAGCTTTATATGATATCATTGCGGTTTGAAAGACCGCAATGATATCATATAAATTCTACTGAAGAATTTTGACTTTTGTTGATTTTATCAATTTGTCTAGCATTTTCCTATTTCGGGGTCGGCATCATATCTAACAAGATGCAATCAGTATTATATATGGAGTGACTGATGTCTTGTCTGACTTCTACTACCCTGTAATTTCTTAACACGATACCCCTAGGTAAGATACTGGTCTGACATCAGTTGAGTTAGAAACTTAAAGGTATCGTGTTTCTGGTATTCATCGATTTAACAAAGGCTTTTGACAACATGAATCATGATGCACTCTCCAACAAGAATTAAAATTAAAATTATGATTGTCCGTAACAACTGTCAAAAATTATATACTGTATTACGATTAAGTGCTTTCCGAGGTATAATGTAAGTGTGTTTAAATGGTCACCCATCCATGGAACAGTCTCGATTAGTGTTACTTAACTTTCAAGGTCAACCCGTGCGGCTTGTTGATAAATGCGAAATTTTGATATTTTAATTCCTTGATTGTTGTTACAAGAACGAAATTATGAATGTCTGGGACAAATCTGCATTCCAACTATCTGTCTAATTCTATGGCTACTCAGGATCAGTCTTTATCGAAAGAATCGTAAGTGAAAAAAATTAAATTAATAAGTTATGGTATTCTCTATTGACCTACTACAGAAGAAAAAATACAAAATGTTAACTTTTTTTATAAAATTATTGTCTTGAGATCTAAAAGGATACTATAATGGAAACTCTTATTCTTCTTATTATACTTTTTATTGTACATATTTTTTATTTACACATGAAGGTTGACGTTGCAAGGTTTTCTTTCGCTGTAATTGCAGATATTATTCTCCAAAAATCTTTCAGTGTTCTCTCTCAGTGTTGCCACATTAAACGGTCTCATATGACCTTTACTGTCCCCCTCTCCGGCGCTAAATAGCTTGGCTACACGTAAACTATTACGACCAAAGACATTTAGATCGGGTAAGGTAATGTTCACTTTTGGTATTTTGACGGCAATTTGAAGAAAATTATGGTCATTTAGGAAATTTTCTTTGTTGTAAATGAGATTAATATCTAGACACTTATGGAAGCTAATCAGCCAAATATGTTGCTGTATGCGCTTCAGCTTATTTGGTATGTGATATAACATTCCTTTTTGTGCTTAGTTTCATAAGAGTATGTTTACTAGCCAGTATTACCCAATCGAATAAATTATTTTTGTGCATTTGAGGAAGTGAAGCGCATAAATTGAGTTGTTTATTATTGTTTCTTAATTATTGAAAGTGGATTACAAATAAAATACTGCGAAAGCGATCTACGGTACCATGCTCAACCAAGCCAAACATAAAATATTTTTTCAGCCAACCCTTTTTAGGGTTTCGAATGCCCCGCCCGAATGAAAAAACGGAACTCTTAAAGATCAGTCGTGGGCCATGTCTATCTGTCTTTCTATTACAGTTAATTTGCTTCGAATAAGTAAAAAATTTGTACACAAACATATGAATATCTATGCCCCAAATACGGAAGACTACCTACTGTAAATAAATAAATTTGGAATATGATATACCTAAAAAGTGATCCCCACTTTTGCGGTGCAAAAAAAATTAAAAAACTAATAATTCTTCAAACTGTACTTTGAAACGTGTAAGTAATAAAAATTGACAATAAGGGAAAATTTTGAGAGTATCACAATTTGAAAATCATTCGTTTTTAAATTATTTAAGAGAATAGACAAAAATTTACAATTCCCCTATTACCTCCGAAACTAGTGAGACAAAAGTTTTGAAGAAAAATGTAGTAAACAGCTATTTACTTACTTATTTCGGATCTTATGTTTTATTAAAACGTTAATAATAAATATTCATTCGGAACCCTTTGCCCGGGACTCGGACGGACTTGGCCAGTTCTTTTTTGTTCTTCGTTCTAATTTCGAAATGGAACTGTCACAGTCGGTTTGCTAAACTAATTGTCACTTGAGTAAATACTTTTTGAACCTTCGAGCAACTTCCCAGAGTTAAGTAAGAGGTTGCATCAAGTCTGCAACTAGCTGCAGCGACTCACGAAATGCTTTGAACATGGTTACGTAAATATCTTAGTTGAGATCAAGATCGGATGGCTCAGATGGTTTTGCAACTGCATCTTGCAAGTCACGTCGTTTTGGTGCAAGGGATAAGAGGAAGCGATTATTTATTTACTAGCTTCTGCTAGCGGCTTCGCCCGTATGAAAGTTGGTTTCTCCATACAAATTTCCAACATCGCCCCCCCCCCCCCCCCCCACAATCGAGGCGATAAGGCCCATCCTTGAGGAGTGGGTGGAAAGACCTCACGGCGTTCTAAACTTCCGCGCGACGCAGGTTCTTACCGAAAACGGCAAGTTCGCTAAGTTCCTGTTCTGGATTCGTGCGGAGGATTCGCCCGGGTGTCGCCACTGTGCGGAACACCCGGAGGACACGGTGAAGCATACTGTAGAGGTGTGCCCCGCTTGGGCGGAGCATCGCCGTGTCCTCGTGGTGGCGATCGGCGGCAGCGATCTCTCTCGCCGGGCCTTGGTTCAGACCATTGTTCGGAGTGAGGAGGGATGGCAGGCGGTCGCCTCCTTCTGCGAAGCATTGATGCTAGCAAAGGAGGAGGCCGACCGCATCTGGCAGAGGCAACGGGGCGCTCGCCCCAGCCGCCGCCGGGATTCCGATCCCGCGATCCCGATTTCCGGCCACCGTAGGCGCGGGCTTGCGGACGGCGTGCAATGGGTGTGTCCGATCGTCCGGTAACCGACCGGACCGAGCCCAAGTCGTCGACGGCGCGTTCTGTTCCCGCGCGCCTCAAGGAGCTGTCAGCAAACCGTAGAGGCCCAGCCTGCTAGCTGCAGGCAGGCAGGTTCGAAGCTTGCTGGGGTCATGGGTCAGCTTCCGAAAGAAATATCCGGCCCCGGCACTATAGTCAACGACGGAACGGGGTAGGTTTTTAGTCAGTAAGAGTCTGACACTACTTCCCGCTCCGCCCAAGGGCGGGATTTGTCATTGTATGATTTTACTTAACATAACCCCCCTCCCTCGTTTTACCTCCTTAGGGGTCGAGTTTCGTGAAATTCGTTGGCAGCGAATGTCTACACCCTTTAAGGAACCTACGTGCCAAATTTTAGGTTTGCAGGTGTTATAGTTTCTGAAATTTCGTGATTGATGAGTGAGTCGTATTTCGCTTTTATAATACACCACTAAATTTGGATCGTTTTAATCCCGTGGAGCCACAGACTACTAAATAGTTACTACGGTAGAGGGTTGATTCGGTATAATTATGAAACACTATCGATTTGTAAAGGTAAAATTAAAAAAAAGTACCTTTTTTCTAAAACTCGAATTAGTATACGCATGTACGAAATTAATTTCTTTAAGTAAACAACAGCTGAGCGAGTTCAATGACCTGTAGGTAGTTGTCGGTCGTTTTGTACTAACTACTTTCGCTATACTATATATATATATATATTATTAAACTATATATTCGCTAAACTGCGTAACGTATTTTGATGCAGTTTGAAGTAATAGAAATAGCAATAAACGAGGAAAGTTTTTGTGTAGAATTGGCACAGGCGGTTAGCAGTGTAACATATGACAAAAACAGATTTGAATTCAATTTAACATCTGCTTATGAATGGAGCTTCATTTGTTTAGCTGTTTGTACCACACAACACTCTCGCTTTCATTAGCATGTCCCACTTTATAATACATCGATTTTTTATTCAGAACCCGCTCCATTGCCGCCTTGAACTTGAGTTTATTCTGACACATGCTTTCAAAACAACACATGTATAGTGAAATGTGAAGAAAACAGATTACGTATCGTTCTTGGTGCAAGTAAATGTGTTTAATGGCTGGCCACGCAGTTATTCTAGGTCGATCGTGGAATGTTTTAATGGTATTGAATTTGCATCTTAAATTCGCTTAGATTTGAAGGCTTCCTCTTCCTTATTACTTACGGGCTAGATTAATTCTGTAAGCCTTATGAAGTGTAAGTTGTCTGCCGGAGTCTGTGTTTCCTGATAGCTACCATTTAGGAGTCATTAAGTCATAAATGAATAGGTTCTTTCTAGGCAAGCGTACTCCATCGTCGGCCACATCATCGCTTACCATCAGGTCAGATAGTGGTCAAGCACGCCTAACAATATAATAATTGAGAATTGGCTGCGAACGCTGCGGTGCTACCTGTCCTGGGCTCGATTTCTGTACGAAGTAAATATTTGTATAGTGGACTTTATATACTCATGATTATATTTGGCCGTAGTCTTTAAGAGCTTGCAATCCACTGCAGGCTGGAAACCAAGATTTTGAACACCAACCCATCAATGACATTAATTGTTGTCGGTGGTTTTGTGTGGTGACTTTTGGTATAGTAAAAACAACATGGGAACAGAGGTACGAACAGTGTGGTAACAGCCCCGACATACGAATTGTAAGTCTCGGGTTCAAACTCAGCCAGGCGCATTACTTTGTGTAATTTATTTCATCACCACTGCTCTCAAAACGGTGAAGGAAAACATCGTAAGGGAACCGCCATGTCCTAGAACTAAAAATTCGAAGACATGTGGCATTCACCAACCCGCACCGGGCCTGCGTGGTGCGTGGCCCATTCCCTATAGAGGCAGAGGAGGCCTGCATTCCAGCAGTGGGAAGTGGGAACATTATAAGGCTGATGCTATGCTATGCTATGCGGAAACGTTTGAAAGAGTTACCGTAGTCCTGGAACACAAAAGGCAACTGAAGGACATAGGTGGTTGTTAATCAGATAAACTTTGTCACGCTCTCTCGTTACACCTTAGAGCGAGAGAAGACAAGATTTCCTACCTCAGAACAAAAATCTTATCTTGGTTAATCTTAATTTATACTGCTTTGGATTGCGTTATAAATAGCTTGGCTTTAAAATATCTCCCACACTGAGATATATATTTATAATATTAAACCAGTTGCTGCGAATTAAGTGCTTCAGTGTGTGGGGCTCCCCGAATTGGCGGAACCTCAACTTGTTCTATTTTAAAATCAACTGGATTTCGTTATGGTGTATTTTATATATAACTAGCTTTTGTCAACGGCTTCGCCCGCGTTGACGTCGGTTTCTCCATACAAATTTTCGACCCCCGGTTTACCCCCTTAGAATTACCCTTATACCCTTATGTCAGACAGTTATGAGTACTTTTTGCGGCCTACCCAAATGTCCTTTCTTTGGTATTGTTCGTCAAGTCGTTGAGCTCCTTAGTAGTCCTGAGTTGAGCTATACGAATACTGATAATTGCTTGCACTGACTGGACAGGTCCAGTCAGAACTGTGTGGTTCTTTCTTCAAAAGACCATCCCAGACACTAATCTGCATGGTTCTCATATGTTTTGACCATTACATGTTTGCTGTATGGACTTTAAAAGAGACTTTGACCCCTGAGTTTGTTTCGGTGTTTCTTGTCAGGGTACTCAGCTAGGAAAAACCGGCCTCATCTAGTTAAAATTGACGAAAAAAAATTGACGTGTAAAAGTGTTTTTGAGAACCTATTTGCAAAATATCATTTACCTTTACCCTATTAGTTTACCCCCTTAAAAAAATTGACGTGTAAAAGTGTTTTCGAGAACCTATTTGCAAAATATCATTTATCATTTACCTTTACCCTATTAGTTTACCCCCTTAAAATCCTTTCTTAGAGGATGTCTACATCCTATAAGGAACATACCTGCCAAATTTCAAGTTTGTAGGTGTTATAGTTTCTGAAATTTCGGTGATTAATCAATGAGTGGTATTTCGCTTTTATTATTAACTACTAGAAATCAATTTACTAATCGTGAGAAAGCAAATTTTTAATTAGAATTACGCAATGTACTTTTAGTAATCAATCGTACAAATTAATGTGCGATCGATCTTCAATAAGTTAATCGATACCTATTGCTATGCTAATTCGAGAATTATACAGAAGGTGTTATTGGATTCTCTCACAGATACTCATAGCTCAGCATTGAATTGCCAAACTACTTTTTGATTCGCAAGTCATCAACATCGCCCTACCCTTGTGTAGTGTTACTTGGGTTGACGCAACACGTTTTTTCTTCCTTTCTGTCTTGTCACCCGTTAGACTATCACCATAACTTCCTTTTTTTTTCATTACTTCTTACAAAATCCATCATTTCCTCTCCGTCTCCATGCATCCATGTAGATCCTCTATAGCATCTCTACTCTTCACATGACCATAGCAAGACAAGGATTCCCTTTCAACTTTCACACAGTATGGTCTTAAAATCAGATTGACAATGGGCCTGTTACACAATGTCCATATAGTCACCACTTCTTGAATGATTTTAAAAATGGAACAGAATTTCTATGAGATTATCTGCCAAGTCAGTTACCTAACGGAAACTCAATCATAGGTGGTGAAGCAGTTAGCAGGCCTTTCTTATTCTTTTCGAATCTATGGTAAACTCGTTAAAATGTTGCCTAGTAAATGGCTACGTTAACTGCAGCGTCGGTGGCACTTATTAAATCCTCCATTGTGCAGGTGTATGGGCATTAACATGTAGATTATGTTTTGAACAAGGGCTCCGCACTAAAATTGAGTATCCGACAGGTCCTTAGAGTAGCAAAGCATCGTCTCAATTTTCCTTTGTTATTTTTGCAATCTAATAGCTTCAGATTGCTCTGTAAGCTGAGTTAATACGTCTAGACTTTCCCTGTGATTGTTCTGCACTTAACCTAACCTCACTTCCTTGAACACAGCTATTCTCTTCCCAGTAGTTTCCAGAACTGCACTAATTGTAACTACGCAATCACAACAGTACCGTGAAAGTCTATACTTACGTGTAAATCAAAAAAGGTAACTGCTGGTTGTTAGACAATTATGTTACATTTTTTACTTCATCAGTTAGGTGTATCGCAGACGACCGACAGAAGTCGGAATGCTATAATAGCATTTACTTTATCATAGCATATCCGTAAGTCTAAATGGCTCATAATGTTCCTCATAAACAGGACTGCTCTCTATGCTACGCTGTAGAAGTGAGCAGTACCACCCACCGTGCAGACACAGTTGAGGAATGTCACTTGTCCTCAAAATGTGTGGTTCTTGGAGATTTATGAGCCAAAGCTAACGTCTTTAAAACAGTCTGATCCCTTTTAATGCTAAAAGAAGCAGCATGACCGCATTTAGACTTTATGGGAGGTTACGAAATCATCAAATAAATTCTCCATCTCTAGATGCGAGGTGTCAGACTTTTACTGACTAAAATCCGCCCGTGTTCCGTTGGTTGCTCTTTGTTTTCCGCAGTAGCGCTTTCGAACAATTCCGCAGTCTTAATAGAATCGATTATAGCCTCAATTTTATTATTACTTAATATGTCCGAAATAGCCTATACTGTCCCACTGCTGGGCAGAGGCCTCTGCCGATTCTTTCCAGACCTTCTTACCCCGCTAGTATTAGTAGTAGCCCAGAAAAAAAAAGTCCAAAATAGAACCGCTCTATGTGGCCATTTGCTTAGGGGAGCTCTATGTCTGGCAGTGGCCATCATTCGGCTGTTATAATGTTGACGTCGAATTGACGTATATTTTTTTCTGTGGCCCTTTTTCTACCGACTATGGTCACACGTTACGTTGTCGGCCGTCTGCATTCGGCTTTATTTTCGTTGGTAATGAATGATGATACAATACAAAACATTTTATTTCCTTCTTCATAATTGTATTTACAATTGTTTTGAGATGCTTTCTGTTGTGCACGAGTTTAATTATTAAATGTTAGTATACAGTTACACGTTAGTTACGTTTAGAAAAATATCTTCCGTTTTGTTGAATGAACTGTAACCTAATGAGAGTTATGCTGTTGTGTGTGTTTTGTGCTGTTGAATATCTTTCGACTTCCTGTAATGCCCCAAGATTAAAATAGTATCTAATCAAGTTGAGATAGACCACAAAACTAAGGACCCAATATCTTACACCTATTTAATACAGTTAACATATTTCGCTAATTATTAAAACCCTATTTTGTGGGTTTATATTATTTTAGTATGCATCACCGCTATTTACATATGTATTACATTCCAAAACGGTTTTACGTCCGTTGCGTCACAACCAAAGGTTTAGTTGAAAACCAGCGTCAGGCACTAGTTGCCTGGCATCCATGCTGAATTAGATCAATTTTGGTGCAGTCTTGAGGCACATAACTATATTTTTTGTTATTTTATTGTTTCATGTTACCTTTTCTTTTGTTTGTTTCATGTTTGTGCCTTGTGCCAAATAAATTATTTTTCTTTTTTTCTCCTTTTCTTTCTGTTAACCTTTTAACCGCCTACGTCGGATATATCCGACTAACACACACACCACACATCGACAACCAAATACTTCATCTCTTCAGCTCTTCTGTCACTTATGGGTATTGAGAGCTAAACGAAATGGGGTACCCGGTCACAAACATTGTGTGTTTGTCTCCCTGTCCCTGGCGTATAGTATCGAATCAAGTTGAGATAGTCCACAAAGCTAAGTAAAGCACATCACCTGCCACCCTTTCTTTTGTATAAAAAAATCGAAGTAAACCAGTTCTATTGAGGCGTATACGTGGTTCAAGAGTGTCGTTAAATTCAACAGGTTTTTGTTCAAAGGATGTGCAGCGGTAAATAATTGGCTGTGTACCATCTGCTGCTTAATTAAGCAATAAAATGATCTATGCAAATGTGTGCGCTGGGTAGAACCTTAATTAAGGCGTATAGTCCCTTGAATATATGGCCGGAGTTAAATGCACTCCGCTGACCTTTAAAACCATTTTCTTTGCGAAATATTAATTGACTTACATATACCATGTACATATACATTCTGATGAACACGTAACCAGTTAGTTTTTTGTGCAAACATTTTTCAAAGAGGATCTTTTGAAAAATGTTTGCACAAAAAACGTTTGAAAGGAGTAGGGAAAGCAAGCGAAAAAATACAATGTTGTTAATTTTTTTTTTTTTTTTTGACAATGTATAGTCATACAAAAAAATGTTGATAATTATATAAGGTGTTAAAAAATTAACTGCAAGAATTTTGTCCACTTACTCGCCATCGAAAAACGAACACATAAAAAAAAAAAAAAATTTTTTTTGAGCGTTTTTATATTTTCACATAAATAAAATAATTACGTATAATATTTTTTTGTGCGCTGTACCCAGGGCTGCGCTTGAGGCTTGGGCCGCCATCGTACCGCGCGCGAGCGGCTTGCTAGCGGTTCCCCCGCCGCCCGCTACTCTTCCCGCAGCTCTCTCTACCCCTCCCGACCCTTAGTTGTCTGAAATCCGTCGCGCGGTAAGGGTGTTTTCTTGTGTCATTACGGCGAATACGTGTGTTCGTGCAGTTTCGTGCTTTTAATAATGCCGTTTACGTATTCCAATCGAGAGTACTTAGATATGGTAGTGTCCTATATTACGACTGGTCAAAGTTTAGCTGCGGCACGTAACCGTTACCGTGAACTGTATGGTGAGCAACAACGAGTGCCTGCTGTCCAAACAATCCTAAGAGTCTACCAGTGCTTTTAATAGTCCTATAGGTATAATAAAATATGCTATTTGTAAGTAAGCTCGATAATTTGCCAGTCCAAAGTCTGAGAAATGTGATGAAAAAATTAGAATCAGCTGTTTACGAATTTGCGCCGTCGCGTGTCGTGTCACAGGGGTGAACGACTCACGCGTACCTACGGCTGGGCGGCCGCGGGCGCACTTGCGGTGTACAGTGCGCATATTCAATAATTTTGTGTGAAGTGAAAATATTGCATATCTCTGAAACGGGTTGTTATTTAAAAATCATTTATTCGCCAATTTTTTTTATTTTTAATTCTAAACCAGTTCTTACTTTTCTTGCAGTTAATTTTTTAACACCTTATATACATAAATCTATATTAAAAATATTTTTCAAACCTATTAACCTAGCCGTTAGCAAGTCTTCAGAGTCCCTATTTTATGTCACTACTCGGGAGCTAGGGCCTTAATTCCCCGAAAGATACCTTCGGTTTTTAAACGGCCTCTAGGAGCGTTGGCGTAAAATATATCAATAAACCTTTGAATGGTTTGCCATGGCATTGCCTAGGGCGTTGTTCTGCAGTGCCCGTTTACCGTTTGGCGGTTCAATAAATACAATTCAAAACCTTTGCATATTCGTATTAAATGTGTGTGAGAGAGCAGTGGTGGTAACCTAGCCAGGCCCAAGAGCGTCAGATTTTTACTTTGCACGGTTTAAGAAATTATGACACATCTAATAGCATAGCCTTATAATTTTCCCACTGCTGGGACTCAGGCCTCCTCTCTAGGAGAGGAAATGGGCCATAATTCACCACGCAAGCCCAGTGCGGGTTGGTAAATGTCAGGGACGTGCGCCCCATACAAGCCAATAAGCCCGGCTTTTACCTACCACCACCATCCCACCTAATTAAAATAATAATCTGCATGCATATCAATAAAAATTAAAAATTGAAGTAAAAACTCAAACTTTAAACTTCGCGCGTTTTACGTCGCGCGAACATTATTAATCCTCTTTCCGAATTAAATAAAAAGCGATTATGGCGCGAATCCGACCAAATTTAATAGTCACAAAATATAAGGGCTATTAATAAATAATTATTGTGAGTATTGCGACGTTGCGCTTTGGTTGGATTCGCGCTATAATCACTTTTGACAAAATTCGGAACGAACAATTGCCAATTCATTCATAAGATAATGCATCGTTGCCAAACCGCCCACGTGCAAATTGCGATCTCGCTCTAACACTTGACAACAGAAAGAGACGAACTCTATTGCTGTAGTATATCTTTTGTCCTTGTGGCACTTGTTGGGCTTTTTTACTTGGCTTAACTTCCATCTCTTTTTTCCGTATAAAAACATTAATATTATGAGTATGTAGTTCGAAAATGTGTATGTGTGTGTAGGTTGATTTGTATGAAATAAAGTCCAGGATTCTGACTGAGGCATGAATGAAGATAAATATAGCGTACAGAAATTACGTCGCGCCCTCTATGATGCGTAAATAATTTCTGCAAACTACAAACAAATTAGTTTAAATTTGTTTTGAGCGGTTATCGTGTTGTGTGTAATTGCTTTGATAGATTTTTTAAGTTTTCTGTCATTTAATGTTTTATGATTAGTTTTTGCTGTAACTGATTTGATTTTAAAGTGAATAAAGTTTATTATCTTGGATGGAAATGAATTCGGAAACGCATGCAATGGTTCCTTGTGAGGGATTGAAATGTGTAAAATCGTTATTCGGCAAGGTAAATATACTTTGAATTTTAGAGATAAATATGAACTCGTAACTTCACCTAAACCCACACCTGATTTGAATATTTCTCAGAAAACTAAATCACATAATAGGCAGTTTCATCGCTCAGTTTATAAAACTCAATGGATCGCAGGTTGCTCACATTTATACAAGTTGTTTTGTTGGCACAGATTTTGTTGGTGTTGCGTATTTTTCTCAAATGATACTTGAATGCTTGGAATACATCAGGTTATAGTGACTTAAATAATTTCGCTGGTGCCATGAAAAGACATCAGAATTCTCAAAAACACTTGAATGCTGTTATTTCATTCTGTAGTTTTGGTAAAACGCGAATAGAAACTTCGCTTTCTCGACAATTATGTGACGAAATTTCGTTTTTCATTTATCAGAATCGAAAGCGGACAAGAGTTGCCCAAAAATATCCATAGATTGCTGCGTTTACGTCATTTATGATACAGGTATGATGTTTACATAATTTCTATCATAATGTTAACAAATGAAAATAAAAATAATAACAATCAATTTGTGCAAACAAAACATGTTTTAAAAATTAGTTCCATTTTTACAACTATATGGCGTTGATAATCCAGACCTACTTTCTACATCGCGGTTATTATTATATTATTTATACTGAGAACATTTTATTTCATTTTTATTTTTTGAACCCCGGGTATTGAGATCACGTCGGGAATAGTCGTTCCGCGGATTATCGTATAATTAATACATTAACTTAAAAATCAGGATTACAGCAGCAAAAAATCGTGCACTGATGATTCATGACGGCGGATTTTAGCTCGAGTTTTTTTTTTATTTCGGAATATTAGGTAAAGATTAGTCAAGGTTTCCTCGGCTTGCCCCCTATGAAGGTATCAGGCACGCCACTGGTAAATGTCACATGTCTTCGTATTTTTGGGTCTAGGATATTCCGGTTTCCTCACGATGTTTTTCTTCACCGTTTTGAGAGCGATGAAATAAATTAGACAAAGTAATGCGCCTACCTGGGTTTGAACCCGGGACCTATTATAACTCGTAAGTCGGGCCCTTTACCAATCGGCCACCACTGCTTTCAATTCTCATTTCTCATATTATTATTTTTTTGATTGAACGACCAGAATCTATCTCAGATTCTGGTCTTGCTTTTTTCTGTAGATTGAATTTCATATCGTATTAATTTAGCTCGAACTGCACTTGAAAGAACTTGGCGTGATTTTAATCATTTTCGTTTTACGTTTCCTGCAATTTAATTATGATTTATAAAGACTAATTTAATGCAATTTAATCATTTCAGTGGTGGGTTGAAGCAACTTCTAAATTGATATTTCAGGCCGTCTGTGAATGCTAGGTGAACAGTCTATGCAAGTTTTTGTTTATTTTGCTTTAGGTTTTGCGTAACAACGTTATTTTATTACTAGGTAACTGGTACTTACTTCTTGTCTGTTCTTTTGTTTACTTTTGTCTTCTATTGTTTAATTTATATCGTTACCTTGATGTTGAGGTCGATTCCTACTTCTTTGTTGAAATCTGAGAAATTCACCTCATTCAAATATTATCGCAAGTATCACAGAAACGTTTTTAGGTAATATCATTGTCCAATTGTCTAAATTATCTCCAGAACAGATCTACTCTAGTTTCCAGTCTCTCTGAAACATACTTATGTCATAAATCTCTTTTT
This sequence comes from Leucania comma, assembly GCA_958295575.1. Lineage (NCBI taxonomy): Eukaryota > Metazoa > Arthropoda > Insecta > Lepidoptera > Noctuidae > Leucania > Leucania comma. Next base: position 4,467,577 of record OY282484.1, read on the forward strand.
TTTTAACTTCTTTTGGCTAGTGACCATAGATTTTGACTTACGCAATAAAGACTTCATGGTTCAACGAACTTCCTACGTAGTTTTGGCGCGAACTGGATTGTTCGTCTTTAATTTATAAAATTAATCTTGCATGGGTAATACGCGTCGTTGAATACTGTAATGAGGCTATTAGAATCTTTAAAATGTTAATTTAATTCAATTTGGGTTTTGTTATTTTCAGATCTGAAACTGATGTATTTCGGATAATCATAGATGTGTTTCGACTACTTAGTTATAAATATTTTCTGTCAGTGGCGCCAAAGACAAAAAAAAATTTAACTAGGTACCTATGTGACTGACACCAGTGTCTCTTCTCAAAATAAATGCGAACAACAATAAACAGAAGTTGGAACAATGACCTGACGACTTTTCTTTTACTGACAAATTCACTTCCCCAAAGTCTGATTTGAACAGATGGTTGACGGGGATGAAAGGTTCTGGAGTGGCGACCACGTACCGGAAGACGCAGCGTTGGAAGGCCTCCTACAAGGTGGCTCGATGATCTGGTGAGGGTTGCGGGAATCCGATGGATACGAGACGCACAGGACAGTCATTTACTTAAACCCCAAGCGGACACCGGTGTCCGCATACCTGCCCCCCTAGCCAAGTTACAATCGTTTAGATTTGCGTTAACGTTTGGAGTTGGCCACGCCCCCACCTCCTTTGTTCGAACAAACGAATTGGGGGCGTAGCCAACTCCAAGCGCTAACGCAAAACGAAACGTTTGTAACTTGGCTAGGGGGGCTGTTGTCTTTCTATTTTGTCTCTAATTACGGTATTCAAGGCGTCACTTGAAGGAGGCCTATGTCCAACAGCGGACGTCTTTCGGCTGAAATGATGATGATAAGTCTGATTTTACACAAAAACTCATTTTTAAGTTCTTTGACTAATGACTCATTCGATGTTATTTTCCGTGGTTATTAATTACTCGTCTAATTAGCCGAGTTTCTAGTATACGCAGTACTTTAAGTTATTGCATATTATATTATGTATGTAGCGGTTTTTACGTTTGTATGAAATGGTTTGCATGTACTTAGATATGTATTGGTCACGTCAACTTTCATATTACTTATATGTAAGTAATGCAGTTGATTTTACCTTTATCAGGGCGAAGCGGAAATTCTACATTTGGTTTGGCATGTACTTATAAGATTTTTATTTCCTCATTTCGCAAAGAAGTGTAACAATTAACAATCTATCATGTCAAGTCTATGGCGTTAATGCCAATCCATAGATTACAGATAGGTTCTTGAAACATCTTAAGAGCTTTTTTTTTAGATGGGTTCAAAACGGTGAAGGAAAATATCGTGAGGAAACCGGCATGTCCAAGAACCAAAAATTCAAAGACATGTGTCATCCGCCAACCTGCACTATGTCCGCGTGGTGGATTACGTCCCATTTCCTCTCCTAAAGAGGAGGCCAGAGTCCCACCAGTGAGAACATTTATAAGGCTGATGCTATGTTATGCTATGCTCATCAGCAGTGCTACCACGAACTCTTAACGCAATCCATTTTACGACCTATACTGAACTTTTAAAGGGTTGGAATCTATCCCTCTTTCTCGCTCCCATGACTGACGTTTAAAAACGTCATGGTAGTATTCTGGTGATTGATATCCTACATAGCATCCAGCAGAAGATTCCAAATCCATTTTCTTTTTCAACCACAAAGACCTGCTTATTACAGCGGCGCAATGTGGCGCGGGCGTCGTTCTACTTGCTCGGCAAACCGTTGCGTCACGCGGGTCATCGAACTTCCTTGCGAGGTTGCGCGCCAAAATGTAGGTTGTACCTCAAATGTCAAAGCTGTCAAACGATTATGACGCGCTTTTTATTACAATTATTTAATTGTTGTGTTCCAAATATGAAATAATGATGGAGTAATAGTTTTTTATTTTAAAATCTGATTTGATTTTTGGCAATGACCTTGGTTTTTTTTTGTAAGTTTCTTTTTATTGTGTATGGATAATGTAGACTCTCAAATGATAATTAAGTTCGTTATAAGTAAATCTGTCTCTGTATATAGATACCGATATACCTACTTATGCATAATTAAATTACATTTTCATTGACACATAGGTACATACTTAAGTATTTACTGTATTGCTAGAAATATTGTAAGGTTTAATAATACGTATGAGTATGTGGTCAACTCAGCCCGCGGGATCACTCGACCCTGTCCCATTTTGAAGGGGTCGAATGGTCCCGCTGCCCAATTTTATTATAAGTACAGTCATGAAATAAAGTTCTGTGTTAGATTTAATTATATTCTCGTTAAAAATGTTTGCCTCGATTTTGCTTATATAATAATAATAATTGAGGTTTATTAATGGCAAAGGCTTGGTTTATATGCACCATCTAATTTAAAGAGATTTTAGAATTTTATTGAGAATAAGCGTTTAAAACTAACTGAATTGCGCTTTATTACATATATTTTGACTTATCACTATTGAGCTCGACTGTATCCACCAGTAACTTTAAACAATAGATATTTTTTTAAGTTTGAATGTATCCCACAGTTAACCACTAAAAAAAAAAGAAAATAAATTGTGTGGTCAAGTGAACCCGCGGGATGAGAAGCAAGCGGGTTGAGTTGACCACAGACTCGTATTGGGTTCATTAATTATTTAAATTTAAGTATTTATTAAGTTTTCAATTTTATTATTGGTTGTAATCAATCTTAACGCTCCAATAACATTTAATGTAAACAATAAACTTGGATTTAAAATTCCTCGAACCATATAGAACGCATACCGATGCAGCGATGATTATTCATATAAGATTATTTTTTATACATATTATTACGCCATCGTGGATCAAGACACTACTAGTAAATTAACTATACACAAAAATCGTTCATAAATTTTTCTATACCAAGTTTATCAGTATTTCTATGCCGTTTCTGCCCCCCCCCCAGCCAAGTTACGATCGTTTCGTTAACCTAGAACGCTTGGAGTTTGCCACGCCCCCATTTCTTTTGTTCTGACCACGTGACAGCGTTGAGATGACGTCAGAACAAAGGAATTGGGGGCGTGGCCAACTCCAAGCGTTCACGCTTAACGAAACGATTGTAACTTGGCTCAGGGGGCTGGTACGTCGTCTCGTCGCAGTGACAATATTGCTGTATCGACGACAATCGCGCCACAACAGCGATAGAAGAATGTGACAGCCGAGCCATAGTAGTGAAAAAACCGGGTCATAACTACGGCAATCGCACTACACTTAATTATTATGAAATTCGTCATATTAACTGAAAACGAAACATAAGTGTGTTTTTAATATCGTGCGGATTTCATCACGCATGCGGTTTTCGCACCGCATGCGGAACCTTCGCAAATGTCCTTTTCAAGTATTTATTGTAATTCGGGCACTACGCACGCGGGACGCGTTTTATTGCCTTTTGAGATTTTCTGCATGCGGAGCAAATCCGCACGCGAGTTGAAATCAGCATGATATTAAAAACACCATAAAAAACCCTTTAAGATAATGTAATAGACTTTTAAAATAATGTAAAAATAAAATGTTTACTTCTTTACGCCAATATTGACGAGTATTACTCACATTAATACATTTTTAGTTCGCATAAACATTTATTACATGTGCGCGTTTACGGCTGGAATGCGGCCAACGGATGCTGTTCTGTAAAAATATGGACTATTTTACTTGCATGGAGGAAATATGGAATATAAAGATGAAAATAGCGTGAAAATTGTTTTAAAACCGGCCAAGTGCGAGCCGGACTCGCAAACGAAGGCAAAAAACTTAAATATTTATTTATTTTATTCTGCTTGTTTGTGGACGAAGCGTTGGAAGATCTCCCACAAGATGGACTGATGACTTTGTGAGGATCGCGGCCCGGGAATCTGATGGATGCGAGACGCACAGGAGCGGTCGTTGTGGCGACGCTTGGGGGAGCCCTATGTCCAACAGTGGACAGAAATGATGATGATTCTGTTTCTAGTATTTGTTGTCAATTGATGATTTTCCCACCTTCAAAAAAAGGGGTATAGCTTTATTCCATTTCCCCCAATTACTGGGTGGTGGAGGGTCAGCAGTCACTCCATGTTAATTAGTGGTATCCAGCTGCATCCGGTTGGATTGGAAGCCAACCATAGTTGGGAAAAGGTTTCGCAGGTAAATAGATTCGATCGATGACAATACTAGGTTTTTCCCGCGGTTCCCCTCTCCTGCCTGTCCTATAAAACCTGCACGCATGTACGGAATGTTAAAAAACGTGACAGGTGACAGTCAACTTTAGTGTAGATTTTTGGAAGTATTTTTGTAAACAACAACTTTACCTCTTTATAATAGTAGCCATTACATTATTATATATATATAGCTTCTATAGATATAGGGTGACTGAAATTAGTGAACGATACTTAAACACGTGATTGTAGTCATGACAACAAATAACTTTTATTATGGGACCAATCCTGAAATCGCGAAAAAAAAATCTGCTGTTTTGTACATTTGTGTTCACCTAACTGGTCAAAATATACTGAAGTTGGCTGATTTTTTTTCGCGATTTCAGGTTTGGTCCCATAGTAAAAGTTGTTTGTTATCATGACTACAATCACGTGTTTAAGTATAGTTCACTAATTACCAGTCACCCGATATATATAGGAGCTATAGCTTCTGCGAGCGGCTTCGCCTGCGTGAAAGTAAAAAAAAAAAACTATGTTACACAGTCATAAAATAGCAGTATGTATACCGGTGAAAAAATTTTTGAAATCAGTACTGGACTGATTATAAAAATTCTTTAATTTGAGTTTATTCATTACAAACAAAAATATTTTCACTTTTTAACGTTAGTATAGATAACCTGTTTTAACTGGGCAAAGGCCTCCCTCCATGCCTTTAATTTTCCCGCTCTGGGCAACTTCTCGCCAATTGCTAAGGAAGACATGTCGTCCCGACCTCTCTATCGTAGTCTTGCGCGAACCCCTCTCATTCATAAGTATTCAGAGTAATAGTAGCTAGATTAGCTAAAGTAAAAACTAAAGACCAATTCTAATTACTATTCTAATAAATAAACTAGAATTCAAAAGAATAATCGTAAATATAAATTCGACTATTATTATAATCAGACTGAAGTTATAAAATCGTTAAGTTGTAGGCCGCACTTATGAATAACTAACCGCATGTGCTTGCTCATAAAATAAGACGAGTATATTACAGAATATTATGATTTTATACTTTTAATTTAAGCGGAGGCTTAATATTCGTAATTAAATAATAATTGTAACGTTTACGAGGTCGAATTCTTTTGTTTTTTATTGCATAAAAGTAATTAAATTCAAGACAGTAAGTATTCATTTGTACTTCATTAAAATTTATGGTATTTTTTCGTTGTATAATGTAGTGTAGTGCTTATATGGCACCGGAAAATTTTAGTAAGATGATAAAATATCGACCTTTTTGAGGAACCCTGCAGAAGGGTGGAAGCCTACCGGGACCAAGGGTTCGCTTCTGAAAGGAAGGCTTGGCCCTGCTATGAAAGGCAACGTGGTAGGAACGGAGTGGGTTTTTTAGTCAGTAAGAATCTGACACATAGATGTACAAAAAAATTCTTAGGAGTCTGACACTGTCTCCTGCTCCACCCAAGGGCGGGAGTTGTCATTGCATAATTTTCAACCACCATAAAAAAACCCTTTTGAGGAAAAACATCGTAACCAACGGTTTGCGTTTTTTTTTTTGCGGGAATGGGTTTTTTCTTCCATAATTAAAAAGTATTTATGAAAATATCATTCTAAAAAAGACTTATTATTCATATAACTAACTGATTTGTAAGACATATTGTCATAAATACTTTTTAGTTGTGGAATAGAAAATCGATCCCTGCAAAAAACTAAGAAAATTATCTCAAGGGATCATACTCCTGGAATATAATGTATCATAAGTGCTATTCCAGGACATGGTTTACCCGTGTAACAAGTTTCATCGAAATCTGTTCAACCGTTCGAGCTTGAAGAACTAACAAACATACAAACACGCCTCTATTGTAATCTCTCTCTATCACTCAATGGTTTGCTGGAAGAAAACTCAACTTTGAGTTAAGCTCGCCTTTGTACATGACCTTTGTTATCTATTTATTTTATAAGTTAATGGTGTACAATAAAGAATTAAAGAAAAAAGAAGCACACACAATCTTTCGCCTTTGTAATATTAGTATGACGAATTTCAAGTTCTTATGATATAGGAGATAAAGTATTCATACCAATCAAATGTATTTTTTTCAACTCAAAATGTTAACTTTACCATTAAAAAAACTCAATAATTCTCATTTCAATTTCAGCTGGAGAAGTACTGTCAACGCAGCGTCCCCTCGTGCGATGTCGGCCGCTCCACGCCGCCACTCTCGAGTCTAGAAACAAAGCGAAAAAGTGTGCCGAGTTCCTGCAGCCTTATAGGTGAGTACATAGGAACCCTTCTAAATATCGCGAAGTTTGAACCAAAATGGCGATCGACCTTGAATGCGCAGTAATAGATTTTCGGGCCTCAATAGAGGGGGGGGCTGCGCGCGTAACCATAGCAATGGATTCAGCCGCGTACTATACACGAAAGAAAGATAAAGAAAGAGAGAAACAAAGAAAGAAATATAGAAAAAAACATTTTTTTTTCACACATTCACACACACTAAAAACAAAATTCAAAAATCTTAATTGAAAACAACTTAAGATTAAAAATAAAAAACTTATGATTAAAAAATAACACTGACACAAACTGAACATGAGAATATCGTCCACAGCGTCGCTTACCTTCAAGTGATCTAATAATATGTAGTGGCCAAACGCAATAGCGACTGTAATAGTGTTGTAACTGCATTAGTTGGAGAATGCTGTAGTTCTGCAAACTTTCACAAGTCAATTTTTTTGGGGTTCAAATATTCGTAATATCAGTCACAGCATTTATTTTAAATAGACCTTTTACAGGCACTTTTAAATTGTCAGTCAGTCAGTTAGTAAAAACTTGCAAGAAACTAGCTGACTACCCTGAGAAGACACACATGTATGAACAAAGACGACACACATGTATGAATAAGTTAGAGTTAAATTACTTATTAGTCTTTTTAGGCTAGATTGTAATGAATTATTAAGAAAATAGATCTCATTAAGGAAAGATACCTGGAAGGAATTGGGGGAGGTCCAGCAGTGGGAAAGTATAGGCTAATTAAAAAAAAAACATTAATGTAATGGTCAAATCATAAAAGAACCGTGCAGATTAGTGTCTGTGATGGTATTTTGAGCACACAGATTAGAGTGGCCTTGTTCAGTCAGTACAAGCTACAAGCATTTGTCGGTATTCGCGTAGATCAACTTAATACTAGTTAAGGACACTCAGGTAGGCCGCTTATAGGACTCAAACTGCCAGACAGCTGCTAGAATTAAAAAATCAATTCAATGCCACGGCCTTATTTCTGTTCTTACAATTTTGTAGACTGACCAAGTAGTAAACTAATTACTTTATACGCTTGACTTAATATATTCGTAGCATGACTCAGTTATCACGTAGCGTTGTGGTTTGACCGGCATTGTAACCACTCTTAGCCTTCAGATCTCTGTGGTCACGATCTATTTATTTAAACTTCATGTATAGAAGTGGTACATAGGCGGAGTATTTGTAATTTATTTGTGTAATATTTCAGACAACGGCCTGAAACGTGCACGGCGCTCGCAAGACGACTGGTGTCCGGTGCGCTCGGTGTGAAACTGAGCACAGCGAGGCAGGAACGAGCTGAGGAGAGGAGGCTCATCACCCTCGCACGAGGTGAGCTCATAACTTAATGTCTGCCTACTATTAGCCCTAGGGCCTCGTGGCTTCCAGACTTTAAGAAGACTTCCAGAAGCTAGGAGCACTATAAACTAAAAACAAAAACTAAAAATGTTACCTTCAGCGCCATCTAGCGAGAACATTACAACGCTCGGCTTTCACCTTAAGTCGAGATAGCGGCAATAAAGTATCCTTAAATTGCCGATTGTAGAACTAGATGGCGTTCTATAATCGGTCATTTAGTACGCAACGATCGACATCTACCTACAAGGTCATTGACTCGTTTACTTAAAGAAATTAATTTCGTACATGTGTATATTAATTAGCCCATTCCCTCTCTTAGAGAGCAGGCCTGTGTCCCAGCAGTGTGAACATTAAAAGGCTGATTATGATGATAATGATGATATATTAATTCGATTTTTAGAAAAAAAGTACTTTATTTTATCTTTACAAATCGATAGTGTTTCATGTACCGGATCGACCCTCTACGGGATTAAAACGATCAAAATTTAACGGTATATACCCGGCTTAGAGAGGAGGCCTGTGTCCCAGCAGAGGGTACATTAAAAGGCTGATGATGATCGTGATGATGATACCTGGCTTTGTGCAATAGCGAAATACATAGACCAAAGATAATGAACCTTACACCCTGATACCCTGCATTATTAAGAAAATATAATGTAGTCATGACGTGCCGCCGAATAACCTTGTGATTCTATTTAAGATAAATAAAAGTTGATGTTATTAACTTTAAAACTTTTGCAACCCGGAATTTGTAACAGCCACCGCAATAGTTACAGTTTATTTAAAAAGAAGAAAAAGGTAATGTGATTTCTGTTGCTGCTAATTACCTAGATGCTAGTAATCTTACATTGGCACACCCGTGTTACTTTGCGGTGGATGCAAGACGCACAGGACCGTTCGTTGTGGCGAAACTTGAGGGAGGCCTATGTCCAACAGTGAACGTCCTTCGGCTGAAATCATGATCACGCCCCAGCCGCCGCCGGGATCCCGATTTCCGGCCACCGTAGACGCGGGCTTGCGGACGGCGAGCAATGAGTAGCTCGCTATCCGACAGTCCGGTTACCGACCAGACCGAGCCAAGTCAAGTAGCTAGCTGCAGGCAGGCAGAGTCGAAGCCTACTCTAGTCGGGGCCAAGGGCTGCTTTCTGAAAAGAAGGCTCGGCCCCGATATGATAGGCAACAAAGGAATGGGGTAGGGTTTTTAGTCAGTAAGAGTCTGACACTATCTCCCGCCCCGCCCAAAGGCGGGATTTGTCATTGGATGATTTTACCTATCATAAAAAAAAAAACACTGAAATCGTAACCATCCTTTTTGCTTTGCCGTGGTCAGGTATAAAATTAGTACTCTACCTATTTAACTTGTACACAAAAACGACTAAAACTTTATCTAATATTTGTCTTTTTTCTGTCTATTTTCAGAGAAAAAACGGCAGGCGGCTTTGCACAAGGAAGCGGCGTGGGACGGCTCGCTCGCCAACCAGTCGGTCGACACGTGAGGTAACGCAGCACCTACATTATATTACTTACAACTAAGCGTGCTACAGAGAGAGCAGAGAGTGAATGAGTGGTAAAGGCCCCGATCTACGAGTTTTAGGCTGCGGGTTCAAACCCAGCCAGGCGCATTACTTTGTGTAATTTATTTTTCATTACTACTCTCAAAACGGCGGAGGAAAACATCGTGAAGAAACCGGCAGGTCCTAGAACCAAAAATTCGAAGTCATTCACCTTTCCCGCACTGGGGCCGCGTGTTGGATTACGGCCCATTCATTCTCCTAGAGAGGAGGCCGAGTCCTAGCAATGGGACATTATAAGGCTTATGCCACCACGTGTGGCCACACAATATTAAACCCTTGGTCCGTGGTTTTAGTCAGTAAGTCTGACACCTCGCGGCTCGCTCCACCCTAAAGCGGAAATTTCACATCTCCCAAAAAAGGCCTTTAAAAAAAAGTATTTTTGAGCTTATTACTGTTAGTGAGATTGAAGTCAACAGTGGGTTTTTCAGCAGTAAAATAAAACAATATTCAAGCATGAAAATTAGTTTCAAACTAGATTTGTATAAAGATTTAGTCAGTGTTTGAAACTTTTAAATCTGACAGAATTTCTAACCAAAAATGTGGTCGAGGTTGCATAAAAAAAAAGTTGATTTCAAAGTAATCTCAGAATTGCAAATCATCGTGAGTAATGGAACTGTAATTTCGCCATGTTTGCTAAGTCTTCGGTAGTATAGTGGTAAGTATCCCCGCCTGTCACGCGGGAGACCGGGGTTCGATTCCCCGCCGGAGAGAATCTTTTTACATTTTTTATTTTCTTAATCTGACTCAAATTGCCTCCTGGACCTTGCATAATTCAGTATAATAATGTAATTATGATAATTTTCTTAATATACATTATGTCATTATGTTACACATTCTCAAACCGATTGAACAAGTCGTCTAAGCTTATTTTTAATTAATTAAATATGTAGCCAATTTCAAAAAACAGCTGATTTTTTGTCATGCTAAAAATAAAGAACATTGCAGTGAATTTTACGCTATTTTAATAAATATCGTAAAATATGATGTAATTTTGAATAATTAATTAGTCAAAGATACAATAAGTTTAAAAAAATATCTCTTTGACTATGACACAAAAAAAAAAAAAATTCTCACTAAAATAATGTCCATACAATGTTAGTAACAAGGGTTTTATAAAACTATGTTATTGGTAACAATGTTATAGTAGTCTTTTTCGAACATTTTATGTAGTATTACAAAATAAAACTCGTAATGAAATGAACGTTAATTTCGTCTACGTTGTCAAGTCTTCGGTAGTATAGTGGTAAGTATCCCCGCCTGTCACGCGGGAGACCGGGGTTCGATTCCCCGCCGGAGAGAAAAACTTTTTGTATTTCAAAATGTTTTTATAATCAGTTCAAATGTTTGTACGTACAGCAGAGTTATCACTAATACATAATAATTAATATACATATTTTGTAATAATGTTGAAAGAATTTTCATTTGCAAAAAAGGTGGAGGAAACCGGCATGTCCTAGAACCAAAAATTGAATTGAACGAAGACATGTGACATTCACCAACCCGCACTGGGCCGTTACGGGTGGATTACGGCACATTCCCTCTCCTAGATAGGAGGCCTGAGTCCCAGCAGTGGGAACATTAGAAGGCTGATTATGCTTAATGTTCGTTTGGCTTTTGTCCCATAACCTGTCGGGACTACAGGAAAAAAAAGCGATGATATATTACTTTTTTTAACTTCGTTAAAGTGAACTAACTACTAGCGTTTTTAAATTTGTCCAAAGGGAAAAAACAATCCTTTGATATACTATTCCAGGACATGGCCCATCCTTGTGTTCGTCGACGTTCGTTCAGTATTTTCAGCGTTTAGGAGCATCAAACGTACACAGTCACACACATTCGCCTTGTGATATGAAAAGGAATTTCGATGGATTACTTGAATTCATCCGAGTCCAGTGTTTTTCAATTGAATTCAATTTATAAAATATCAGCCAGCGCACGATTCCAAATTGATCTTTTTACTATGGAGGAGAATCGTCAAGAGACTCCACAATTGAAACTGTTGTTGAAACATATTGTATACATGGGGCCAAGGGTCTGCTTCTAAAAGGAAGATTCGGCCGCGATACTGAAGGCAACGAAGGAACTTGGGTTTTTAGTCAGTAGAAGTCTGACACTGTCTCCCGCTCTACCCAAGGGCGTGGAGATCTTCATTGGATGATTTTCCCACCTACAAAAAAATAAAACGATTTTACTTGGAGTTTTTTTAGTTTACTGTTTTAATTCTTCGCAAACTGATTCTGAGTAAATTTATGTAGTTTTGTGTCTCAATTAAGTGTCTTTACAACTAGACAATACGTGGAAACATTCCATCAGGTGGGATCGCAGTCAAGCACTAGTTTATATAAATTATGAAAAAAAAAATAACTAGTGGAATGTTGGTAAAATGGAGCTGAAAACTTTATTTTAGTATTGACTAATACTAAAATAAAATTTTCAGACTATTTTATTTATTTTAGTATTGATTCTTCCGTTAAGATAGGCTCGCCTCTAGCGCGTGGATTGTGCTATTTTAGCGCGCAACGTATCTTCCCTTAAAATGTATCAATGTTATTACCCATAATATGTTTATTTTCAGATTACCCACGCGGGCCGGATTCCATTCAACGCGAGTACTTCACGTTTGAGCTCTCACAGAAAATGTTCGTTTTACTAAAGTTAATGTAGTTAAATAGATCTATAGATATTTTTCTATGCGAAATATTAGATTATACGACGCCTAAGAGGTTTTGGTCCTTTATGTAAGTACAGTTAATGCTTAGCTTTAAATTTTATATTTTAATGTTCGCTTAATTAAATTTTGTTTTCGACTCGACTGGCTTGCGTAACCCATTTAGAATATTTTTAAAACCATCTTCAAAGAAAGGAGGTTATATGCATCTGAACCGTGTACTTATTATTATTTTTTCTGTATACGATTCGATTGATTGTATAGCAAATCTATACTCAAATAAAATAAAAATTTAGAATTTTAACATTATGTCACAAATATTGTAAGTTTTACATATCGTGAAGTATTTTTTTACCTGTGACATTTTACTCGTCTATATTTCAAAAATGTTTCATAAATTACAGGTTTAGACCGCAATCAAAATGTCACTATTATCAATAAATAATCATAATTTTAAAATAGGATTTTTTTGACTCAACATTTTACTTATTCTGGAAACGAACTGCTTACTATAATTTTTTTCTCTAAGTGATATGTATTCATCTGTAGTATTCATAGACACCAAATATTAGTATTTATTTAGCTATCTATTTTATATTTTTTAATATAGTTTTATTGTATAAAATAATAAAGTCTGTTAAACGATCTTCGTTGTATCTGCTTGCGGCCAAAGTGTGTCAATAGCATGAGAATGCATGTTGCTTAAATAAAGTTCTGTTTATATTTTAAGATTGGAATATAAGTCTTATGAATGCCAAATGTTTACTATGCATTTGTGAGTAATGCGTATTCAAGTATCAAAATTAATTCTGGAACGCAAGATTGATATGACTTTGACATTTACCGTAGACTAAAAGACGGGTTCTAGAAAAAGCTCGGCTTGGTATAATATTGTCTCAGCCACTATTGATAACTGATTTACTCAAATCAAATCAGTCATCGAACTTTGCTTGTGGTTCAATTAAAGTGATGTTCGGTATTCAAAAGATAGTAATAATATATTTTTAATTCGTTTCGAGTTGTGCCTTTTATTGTCTAGTCTGGTTGTATGTTAACACTCGGACTTCAAAACCTCTTTGCGTTAACTCTATTAGACGAAACATAGGTTTAATTATTATTAGCAAATTAATAGTCTTTAATATTGCGTCTTATGATATAGTAATAAATGGTTTTAGCGTTCCGTTTGGATCGAAAGAAGGTAGTTTAGCATGAACTCCTTATGTTTAGTATGTGGTTAGATAAGGATAGCGAAAATGGAACGCGAATATTATCGAAAATGTTTATAAAAAAATAGAAGTTGATTATATGGCGACGGAATAAAACCGTTGTCGTTGTTAAATAAAGGTGAGAAAATACTACTTACACGTTACGCGATGAATGCGTGTCTACGGACGCGGATTGCCCATCATCGCGTAATATGGAAATAATTGTTTTGTGGTATTTTTAATTGTGAAAAAATGTAAAACAATGTGTTTTTATTGTATTGTAATTGTGCCTCGGATTAAGTAGGCAGCTAGTGGTTAACGTTATAGTGTTGGTAGAGGCAAAAGTGAGCAGAGGGTAAATAATAATTACTATGGAAACTGTACCAAGGAAACTGGACTGTAGAATAAAATAAAATTTAATTTACCTACACCAAAGTATTCCTATACATTTTGAATCTATGGGTACAATGGCGGACTTATTGCCGAGAGCGATATCTAACAGACAACCATTGGATAGATTACGAACTAAAAACAAAATGGAGGAAGTAGTCTGCACCTTGTGACACTTTGGCTAGATCAATATTAAAGCTAGAACTACATTAGACCGACGCACACGTGTAACACGCCTGATTTGTACGTAGAACTACGTCGCGTGGCGTGGATCAAATGTAGCTCTACAAGTCTAGTTTCCATATAGATTGTATGGAGACCGATGCGCCCAAATCGGCGTGCGTGGCACACGTGTGCACAGTAGAGTTCTGGCTTTATTGTTAGCGATCATATCCTATAATTTTAGTATCCTTTCATCCTTTGCACACTTTTGCAACATACTAACATAGACTCAGATAAGAACAAGAAATGTTAATATATCGACTACTTCGAAAATAAGAAATGAGTAAGTTATTATTGATCTTTAAGAAAAAGGTTGTTTCAAGAAATTGACGTAAAAAATTGTTACAGTATCATACAGCCAAAGATCTGATTTATTAATTCGGGATAAAAAAGAAAAAACAATCAACATGGAACCAAATAACTGGCTCAATTAATCATATTTTTAAATTGTGGCAACTATTATGAGGTTGTTACCAGAAAGTGTGATGCAAGATCATGCAAGATTTTTTTATTTACCAAACCCAAAATTCTAAGTGAAGAAACCTACCAGCCGAACGTTGCTTGCATGAAAGTATAATTATTTGTTCGTTTATCCTCACATCCCTTACAGTATTACACTAATGGAGCGCAAATTATTTCATAATTTACTACTTTCCATCATGTACGCTTGTTATTGAATGATCAATAAACAGATCTACCTATTTGTAGACCTGTCAGCAGGCCCTTTGTCATCAATATCTTCCGGGCCTTGTTCTATGTTAATTGGTGTCCCCGTAACACATCCTCCTTCTATTATTTCCTATCCGTCATCACTTTATCATTCGCTCTGCTTTTTTATGTAATTTCTTACATAATCCATCAGTTTTTTTTATTTGGACCATCTCTCTCCAACTTCTTTTTTTAAATTTTCCCCCATACTAGACCCAGAATATTTGTCGATGATACAAATATCTGTGTGCGACGAACAGCGCAGTAGCCCATCGCTCAACTTATGCGCCAATCATTGACACCAATGGGAGAAGATACTGACTTCTGTAATACAGGTTTCTACCTAGCTTAGAAGTCAGGGCTTCAAATTTTAGTATACAATATTTATAAGTGTCAAATTTTGACCAAGTTCTTGTTTAGATGCTTGCATGTCTTGCATTACAAACAGGCACCATGACAAGAAATCTGCCTTCCTTGTAGCATTTATATTGTTAACTCAACGAATAGAGGCCGAAATATACATGCCTGTAGATGGTACAAAAGTATGTTAGAAGCTTGCCTACCAGTGAGCCATAGCAAAAACTGATTGGTGGATGTCACACATGCAAGATAGTTGCACATTTTAGGCCAGCTACAGGCATGTGTGCTATTTCGGCCTTAATGCTACAATATCGTATACAAATGTATACTATTACATTGCGAACATTTAAATTTGAATTGTGAAGTCTGTATACTTTTACGGCAGCGATATTCAAACTTTCGATAATCGATTGGGTCTGATTCTTCTGTTGGTGCGGCCCGTTAGAATTTAGACCTATTGGTACTTGGACTGCCTGGCTGGTGGTATTTGGTACGATCTGATGGTATTTCATGCCACCAATGTCTTATTATAAAGCAAACAATACACTTTTCATAATAATTAATTAGGATATCAACACTGAGTTTGTTTTTTAAGTGAGAATCGAATAATGGACCACCCAACTGTGTGTCCAAGAAATGTTTGAGGGTCGCAGCCGTTCCCAGATCTTAGCATACTTAAATCTCTGTCTAAAGAATATGTACTACTTACTGATCGGATGAGATCTTAAACTTTAGTAGAAGCAAGATAAATTTGCCATAACGGCCTTATATTTATTGACATTCTTAATTCAAAAAAAAAGACCAGCTCTTGGTAATGAAAAACAGTTTATTGTTTTTCGGATACCTACTATCCTTTTTAATATCTCTTTTAAAAAAAGGTCTATGTATAATATTTCATTGCTATATAAGGCTCCTACCATAGCAAGAATAGACAACAACACAGCATAAATTGTCTTACGAAACAATTACAGTACCTGCCCGTAAAATCGACACATCTTGCTCGGTATTGTACAGCGCCATCTCTTTCGTGCGTACCAGAAAAACATTCTGTTTCCTAAAGTGATATCTACAGGCCGTAACGTGGTCATGTTGTCGCTAGATGGCGTTAAACAAAACTGTTTTGGTTTTTTGAGCATTATTAACCCTTAATAGGGCCAGATGAACATTATTCCCACATCATTTTGTTGTCGTAAACGGTCAAATGTGTCACTGTTCCCACAAAATGTCACTGTCATTTTCTTATTTATGAGGTAACCTACAACATGAGCTAAAAGACACGTTTCCAAAACGAACGAAGTAAAAAAAAGGTGCTGTCAAAGTTTTACTTTCAATATTTTTTCAAACGGATAACAGATTTTCGTGTGATTTCGGATAAAAATTGTGATAATGCCGAAAAAAAATCCGGTAAGTGTTGACTATTGATTTATTTTATTAGATAAAGGGTCACGTTACTTGTTTATGTAGTTCATTATTATGAAAAACAATGAGTGACTGAAATTTAGCACTCAAAACTATGTGGGAAATATTAGCTTGTTGCCCGTTTAGGTAAACAATATTTATTATATTGTGGGAAAGGTTTTCCTGCAAGGAATGTTTATGTTTCACAATCAGACTGATGGTAGTGTTTTTTTCTTTCAGAAACATCTTCGCGATTCAGATATTGAAGCCCAACTGTCCGCGCTGTTATGTTCGTCAGAGGATGAGGAATTTGATGATGAAGCAGTTGGTTATTTTGTCTCTGACTCCTACAATATCGATTTTGATCAGCGTTTGGATGAAGTACAAAATCTTTCTACAGAAGCATTGCACAGTTTATTGGAGGGTGAGCCAGATTTATCACTTATTCAAGATACTACTACTTCACAAGATGTCACTATGGCTGAAGTCCATTCGGAAGCTATATGTTCAATCCCTGAAATTTCTGTTGCTGCTTCAACATCAACTTCTCTTCCACTACCTGAAGTGACTGTGTCTGATGAACAAAATAATGCACAAACTACATTGTCTTTCTCTCGAGATACATTTAGACCATTGCAAGATAAATCAAGGAATTGGTCCTTTATACATGAAAATGGTACTTGGCCTAGTTTTGACAGAGAAATGCAAGTAAAAAAGAGGTACACTAACAGAACTCAACCACTTGAATATTTCATTGATTATTTTCCAGAAGAACTAATTGATATTATTGTTCAAAACACAAATTTGTATGCAAATTACACACATTCTAAAGCTTGGACAGATGTCACAAAACAAGAAATGAAAGCATACTTTGGTTTGATTATACTTATGAGTATAAATCCGTTAGCCGATATAAATACATATTGGTCAACGGATGAGTTTTTCAGAAACCCAGTCATTTGTAAAGTGATGCCATCAAAAAGGTTTAAAAAAATATCTCAAAATCTACACATATCAAACATTACAACAGAGGCACCAAGAAACTCTCCTGATTATGATAAATTAGGAAAAATTAAACCTGCTATTGAAATACTGAACAAAACATTCAAAGATAATGTACAAGTTTCTGCATTCAATTCAATAGATGAGAGTATGATAAGATTCAAGGGGCGCAGCCACATGAAACAATATATGCCCAAGAAACCTATAAAGAGAGGATATAAATGTTGGGCAAGGGCTGATTCAAAAACAGGGTACTTATATGAATTCCAATTTTATTCTGGGAAAGTCGATAGTGGAACAGAAGAGAACTTAGGCGCTAGAGTAATATTAGATTTATGTGAATCTTTGCCAAGCAACACATTGGTAGCATTTGACAATTTTTTTACCAGCCTTCCATTATTAGAGATTTTATTTGAGAAACATATTTATAGTGTTGGAACCGTAAGAATAAACCGCAAGGGTTTACCAGATTTATTGACAGGAAAAAATCTAAACAGTGAAGAGAGAAAGGAAACAGTCCTGAAACCGGGAGAATTTATATACCAGTGTGATGGACCAATAACTGTTATCAAATGGAAAGATACAAAAGATGTTTTTGTTGCAACTACTGCATTCAATCCTCGAGCTGTGGAAATGATTGAGCGGAAACAAAAAGATGGTACCAAAAAAAAAATGTTTTGCCCTCTTTCAATCAAGAAGTACACTGAGTTTATGGGAGGAGTTGATCATTTTGATCACTTTAGAGCTTCATACCCACTTGGGCGCAAATCTCGAAAGAATTGGCATCGACTTTTTTGGTTTTTGCTGGAGGCAGCTGTGATCAATGCATACATTGTTTATATGACAACTCATTCGGAACGGCGAAATACTCATAAAGAATTTCGTCTGCGATTAGGCCGGGGCCTAATAAATAATTTTACGTCACGAAAAAAAATTGCTCCAGTATTCAAAACCAAAAAAGGAGGTGCCACTGCAGTACCTGAGGAACTAAGAAAAGCGGATGTTGGAACACACATGCCAGAGCTATCTAAATTTCGGAGGTGTAGGATGTGCAGTACACGTGCAAAGGAACAGCGCAGCAAATACATTTGCAAAATTTGTAAGGTCTCTTTGTGCGCTGCTCCTTGCTTTGAAATGTTCCACCAATAAATAAACATTATTTTATTACATTTATTTGTGTTTTATTTACATAAAATAATTATCCTGTAATAAAAATAATCACAATATATTAGTTTCTTGCCCCTACTATTGGATGTGTATGTAATATATTTCTCATAAGTAGGGAAATAATTTCCCACATAGCACTTACATGTGTTGATCTAAATGGGCAAGAGGAATTATTTTCCCACACATTTTCCTGAAAAACTGAAAACACTTGGGGAGCAAATGATTTACTATCCGACAACACTATACACCCATAATGCCAAATTGACTGCGTTTTTTTTTCAAACACCCACAGTTTGCCCATGCCCTATTAAGGGTTAAGTCAAGAGTGAATATTACTTACTAGTACTTACTAAGCAAGCCTGCTCCATCTTCGGCCACGTAGTATGATGAGATAATAGTCAAACGCGTAGTTATTTCTTTTTTGCTAAAAATCGATTATTCCACTTTATTGAGTTTATAACTATAGAAGTTGAATATAGCACTATAGTTAAAAACATGAATAGTCAGAATTAGGTGGTATTTACAGCAATAATTTAACTAAGCTCAATAAAGTGGTATATTCGATGTTAGCAAATACCATTTTCTTGGCTTAATATTGCTCCCGTACATAAAAACAAATAAAATAAACATGTTCAGTTCACCGCCATCTACGGCCACGCTCGGACATTATAAATTTTGATGAAAATTTTGTGACGTGTATCTTATACAGCCATGTCACCTGATAATACCAATCCTATACGTTAATATATGCACTTTTGATTTTGTATAAAATCATGTGAAAGCATTATGTTTTTTAATAATAATAACTGTGCAATAACATGTACATATCTGCAGTCAGTTTCACATCGAACCGTCCATATACACAATAATGTATCATTACAATAATAAATATTCTCATACGCCATTTTGTTAAGTTTTTCTTTTTCATTTTTTTACCTCTGTACACGTGGTGTCAGAGTTAGGTATGCAGGCAGTCATTAATTTTTTTTTTTTTTTGAAAACTGCAATTACTAATAAAAAGAAATAATTTAGTCCAATATATAAAGTTGTCTGTACTCCTAACTCTAACGATGGCTTAACATACTCCATTCGAAATAAGATCAGACATTTTAACCAAACCTTTTTTACTGTCCGTTCAACCGATTTTGACTTCTATTGGATAAGGTATAAGGATGTCATAAAAAGCAAAAGAGTTTACAATGCCAAATTTTTATTGCAGTCGCCGTATATCATGCTACCAACGCTATAAAAGTCAAAATCAGTAAAAAAGTTTTATTTCACTGTGTAATCTTATTTCGGATGGAGTAATGTTTCTTGTTTATGTAATAAATCATTAAATGAAGAAATCCAACTGATTGAGTTTAAGATGTAAACTATGGGACCGTGGCGCTTAACTCAAAAGTTCATTTTTAGTTTATGCAAGCATTATTAAATCATGAAAATGGTGTTCGCTAAAACTGAACATTTGGGTTTATTGAAGTTTGGGTCAGTTCATACCGAGAAGCGACACTACGCGATGAGCGACTCGAATATAACTTTAAATTCAACACAAAAAGATTGACATTTCGATGTGAGAATTCAGTGTGTATCTTTTCGTAGAGTAAATTAAGTTATATTTTTAGTCGCTCTTCGCGCTTTGTCGCGTATGGTTGTGACCTTTAGTCAAATTATTGCCTCAAAATCCGTCTAATTCAGACTGTTTCTCTATTTATATGTGATATTGAGTTCACCGCCATTTTACTCAAGCAAGGCCACGCTCGGGCTCATAGCTTCCATCTTAATCTAAAGATTTTTGGCTAGTCTAAAAAGAAGCACCTTAAGTTCAATGCATTTATACATGAACATATGCAACTAATGCAAAATAGGTACCTACTTAACTATATTTATAATTCTAATGATTGGTTCTACGATAAGTAGCAAGTTGTAGAGAATAAATAGGCAACCAGGCTTGTTGAATTTTCAGGCCTATGGTATTTTTTGGGTTTTAAGGTCACAGCTCTTAAAATCACCCGGCCCTCATTCCGCACTGGAGTGGTTTCCGGGTGGCTCTAATGAGCTGTGACCTTTAGTCGGTAAAAGTCTGACATAACCTCCTGCTCCACCCAGAGTGGTACAAGTTATTTGACAATTTCCCACCAAAAAAGCCTTGGCGGATTTTATTTTGAATCCAAAAAGCTATAAAAAAGCGATACTTTTAAATCAGTTTATCTTTAAATGACAACTTTCAGACAAATTGTACTAGAAATACTTTCGAAACGTACCTTTGACTAATTTCAAAAATATAAGTACTATTTGAAAGGCCTGGTCTTGACGGTTCAGTGGTTTTTTGTGATGGGATAATCATCAAATTACTCCTACCCTCAATGGGGAGTGAGGGGGAGTGTCAACCGGTTACTAACTAAAACCCACTTATATTCCTTCAGTTGCCCATTGCATTCAAGCGCCATCGCTACGGTAACACTTTTGAACTGCCGCATTAATTAAAAACGCAGTAAGGAAGGATTTTTATAAAATTGAGTAACTCATAGATTTGGATTCTTCATAACGAGCTCTGTATTTTTTATTTTTATTTTATTATTCCAATTTTTATTACATAAGCTCTATATTATAGTTAAAACTACTAAGAACCTTACTGCACTTTTAGTAAATGCGGCAGTGAACAATCCCGAAAACGCGTGAATACTGTCACCTGTGGTGTACGTCTTTTCAGAAAGTCCTAATCAGTAAAAAAATACGTTTTAATTCTTGTTAAATTTGATGCAACATACTGGTTGTCTAGTGTTATCTTTGTTATAGATTTTTACTCAGTTATTTAAAAAAATAAACAATAAAAAAAAACATTTAAAAACAAGTTAATTGTATAAGTATGCACGATTTTGCAAGGAGGGATTTAAACTTCAAACTACATACATTTTTGTGGCTCGAAGTGTATTCATTTTTGGACATTTTGTTGCCCGCATTGTCTTTAATTTACCCATAATAAATGAAAAACGGTCAATGAGGCTTGATCTGTACAAAATAAAAGTAGAGGATATTATTTTTGTAATATTGAAGGTTATTCTAAAATTGATATACAAATAAATAAAATTGATAGAAAAATTGTTGTTTTATTTTTTTAAACCTGCGCACACGCTGCGAATGTAGCGTCAATCATAGCCCAGAGCTGGTTATAGCATGAAGGCTGTGTTATCTCGAGCTTGATTTGAATATTTCCCACTCTTATTAAGAAAGTGACCTAACTCAAAATGCCTGTAATTTCTGTTTTTCTATAAACGTTTCTTTAAAAAGCCTTAATTACCTATTTACTCAAAAACATTGCGGCGAAAGAGACTATCAACGAACATTTTAACAATTTTTTTTTTTATTGATAATTATACTTTAGTGCTTAACTGCGATTCTATCCCGTTTGCTCATTTTCCCTTTTTTGAATTGGTTGCTTTCAGTTTGTCAAACTCTAGTGGGCTTCGCCATCAACGACGAGCATCACTACTTACCATCAGGTGGAATTGCAATCAATCTTTAGGTTAGCATAGATTCAATATACACGACTAAATTTTGATCGTTTTAATCCCTTGGAGGGTCGATGCGGTACATGAAATACCATCGATTTGAAAACATAAAAATTAAAAAATAAAGTACTTTTTTTTCTAAAACTATAACTTATATACCTACGCATGTACGAAATTAATTTCTTTAAGTAAAAATCAGTTGAGCGAGCTACCTACAGGTCATTGGACTCGCTCAGCTGATGTTTGCAAATTGATGTGTTTCATGTACCCCATCGACTCTCCACGGAATTAAAACGATTAAAATTTATCCGTGTATATGTTGCTCTATTGTGGGATATGCAAAATCGTATACACACCCACAAACTTCAAGATCTGGAAAAACTAGGTATACTGGCCTGTTGGTCAGTGCTTAGTGGTACTCACTCCTATGACGTTCGTGGGTTCGATTCACAAGACAAATGTTTCTGTGACGAAGACGATCATTTGTTCTGTGTCTGGATGTAATTTATGTAAATATAATAAGTATTTATTTAGAAATATTAAGTATTTTTATTACTTGTCTAGTTAGTACTAGTAGGTACTCATAACAACAAGCTCTGCTTAGTTTGGGACTAGATTGTGGGATATTATTATCATTGTTAGATTATTAATCTTTGTTCATATTTCTTAAAACACATAAAAAAAACAATTTAAAAAAAAAAATGTAGTTCGTCCGTGTCGGGAGCAGGGTTCAAGAAGCCGGTGGTCATGGCTTCTGGGAGAGGAATCTCCGAATAATACGCGCCATGTCCCGGAGTAGGTACTGCCTTCCGAATCAAGCCCTTGATCCAACTGCCTAACGAGAGCCTCTTCAGATGTTGGTCAACGCCCTTGCCTGTTAAGCCAGTGGACGTCACGACTATTATTATTATTACTATATGAAATCCTGAAAATAGATAACAAATGAATTTGAAAATAGAACCATTGGCCCACCAAAGCCAATAACCTCTACACGAACCGTTGTCATAGAAAATCTAGACCATAACACGGCTAAATAGGCACTGTGGCACTATTTCCTTCCCACAATGTCTGTTGACAATAGGGTTGCGACAGACGCAGGTTACGCGCTCCATGCGACTGCGACTAATCGCGTGCCGCTGCGACTACGACAAATCGAAGGTCACACCACTGTTGTTTGTAGGAAACGGAGTGAGACCAATTGCAATAGCTCATTTATGTACGATTTTTTTTTCTGTATCTATTAATTGAATAGGTGTGACGAATTGTATCGAGACTGAGGTATTCCAAATTCTTTTTGTGCATACAATAGAACGGTATATTTATTTGGCGTAAAATATAGAACAAATGTAATTTGTTCCACATATTTTGCTTACTTATTTTCGGTTTGGTCTCGGCAACTTTTCATGTCAGCGTATCTCAACACGGGACCCTGTCATGAACCATTGTGGAACGATTTCAAAAATGTAATTCTTTTTCAACACTCTTCGTAACATTTTAGGTACTCGGAAACCTGGTTTACTCCTACCGCTTTTAGGCACACAATTTACTGTTTTTCGCACAAGTGCTGAAAAGTACTCGTGCTCTCCCGGCCACAATTTATATACATTTATCGTATTAGGCTAAGAGCTATTTATTCTTCTATTTATTTCTTTGTGAGTTAAAAAACGTCACTGGAGCACTCTGCGCCATAACACCCTCCACATTCTCCACCCTCCACCCTCGCCAGCAGCTCGTATGAATTCCGCCTCGGTTCCATTGACTAAGTTTCTCCACTTGTACCAAAATGTTCTATTTCAATACACTTACTCGAAAACCCGCTCTTATCCCTTCCGATTTTAGGCACGCAATTTATTGTTTCCAGCACCAGTGCGGAAATATGCGCCAGCTCACCTCACAACCATTTATTTATTGTATTTATCGTATCAGGCTGTAATAATATAAGGTATAAAACAATCGTTGCATTGGTATAAAATTTGGATGGATCCCATCATCCAAATTTTATACCAATGCAACGATTGTTTTATACCTACTTCTTAATAAACGTTATTAAAACTATTTTGACTACAATTTATTATTACCAAAGACGACAAGCCCCAAGAGGACACCGGTGCCGCGGTGTTCGCACACCTATTGTATTTCTATTGTGACTCTAATTACGGTATTCAATAGGTTAATTATAGTATCTCTTTGGATCTCTTTGATTATTACTAAGATCATGCGTCATCGTCACAAATCTAAAATTTGAAAAATTAAAACTTAAGTAAATTACAGATATTGTCAATTAAAGAGAAATCATAAATAATATGATTGATAACCTAATTGTTCCGCCTTTGCCTATAATTTAGTAATTTATTTAAAGCGTAGAAAACATTATTGCAGAGCAAATTTTTTTTGTTGTTTTTTAAATAATTTAATGGCAGTTGTGTAATTTTATTGTTATGCATTCAGCCATTGTCAAATTTTTATTTAGTTACGAGTGTCCTCTCTTTGAGTTGCTTTGAGTTCCATAAGAATTCGTATGTAACACATTCTCATCGTACACGTAGCAATTTACCGCTCGCCGTTTTAGAACCGCAAAGACCGAGTAGAAAATGTCCTGGCCACAATGATTTCGAAAGGAAGGATGCGCCCAACTGAACATTTCTTATAAACTTTCATAATACAAGCAAAAATAGCGACATCTGTGATAACTCATTCGAATTACGTGACTGCCGCACTGCATAGATGATCGACGTAACCTTGTTCGCGCGTATAGGTTTTTTATTTCGTATTTTAGCAGTCAGTAGGTACAATTAAATCAATTGCATGCCCATAAAGGTAGGTACAGTTCGGTCGTTGTTCCCGAATAATGCGACTCCAAATCTTTCTACGCGTTGCATCATTTGGAAATCTGTAATTGAAAAAAAATCATCGTCATCGGAAGTTGGTCCATATATCCATACTTTTACTTACTTATATTACAAATACGAAAATAACTGTCTACCGCGTTTTCACGGTTAAACTACTGAACCGTTTTCGATGATAATTATGTGGTACGGACTAAGATTGAGCCTCAAGAAAGCATGTAGGTAAGCTACATTATTATTATTTTTTCGTAATTTACGCGGAATAGTCGTAGGCGAAAGCTAGGTAGTTTAAATGTCATCTCAGCGTGAAGAAAATAAAACTATATTTCAAAATATATTAAGAATAAAATATTCAATTTAAATTAGATAGGTATCGTTTCTAAGATTCTTATTTCTTGTAAATATATTTTTGTTTTATCCTTATTGAATATAAAAAAAACACATTAGATACTAAAATTCAAAATTACAAGTACTAAGTACAACAATGAAGTAAAAATGACGTCCGTACAAGTTTACTTCGTGCACTTCACGCGTGCAGTACCGGCCACACAATGGCTGCCATTGTGGTATTCGGTGGTAAAATATTTATCGCTTTAAAATGTGTTTATTTAATAACTTAATGGTAACAAAATTAATGTAAGGTTACTTACCGATGATACGATATCCCATGTTCCTTTTTAACCTTTGTATCATATTTTTTGCAGCCTTTTACCAGACAAATAGGAATTTTTATGACAAGCAAGTATTCGTTCACTCCCGCACACGGGCCACTGTCAACTGAGACGCGTTGGCCCTAAACTGTAATTTTAGGGCCAGCGCGCTAGTGCCATTTAATCGCGTGGTTGGCCTGGTCCTTACGCTAGTAATATATATGTCTATGCCTGGCCATCTTAAATAATACCTTCAGTGAACTTTCTCCTTTTCCAAATTATCGACATAACAACTGGTACGTGTACATAATAGTAATAAAAAAGACACAGTTTATCTAGTGGTGTAAATAAAGTGAATTTTTAAGCAAGTGTGTTGAAAAGGTACCTACACTTTAGGTCCTATCTTAGAATTGCAAGATATGACCGCTAGCATTTTACCACGAGACCAAATACGGAAATTCATTAGAAATTGTAATTGAATTTATTACAAGTAATGACAATATTTACACAATCATTAGGTACTTTCATTTGAAAGTATCACTACTACCTAACTTAGCGTCTGAAATATCTAGCGTTGTGTAAAGTTATCGAAATGCGAATATTCTATTTGCATAAAAATTTTCTTAACTTAGAATCGTAATCTTTCTTATTTAGTAATTTACTGGCATACAAATATTAGAACAATTGTTACTAATAAGGACGAATAGGTGACAAAACAATTAATCAAATGTATTAGGTATGTTATAATTAATTACAATAATTACATCATCTTCCTGCCCTTTTTCCATGTTACTTGGGGACGGTGCAACATGCTTTTTTCTTTAACTCCCTTTTCTTTCCTATCGCTCCTCACACCTTCTTTGGCCTCCCTTTCCTCTTTCATCCATCTAATTGTAGGTAGGTATACCTAATCAATTATAATCATAACTTTTTTAGTAATTACGTTTCAGGGATGAATTGTTTAATTTTATATGATCATGTAAAAAAGAGGGATCTTTTTCACATGATCTTACAAAATTATACAATTCTCTTTCGATTTTTCAGTCATTGGCGCCATTTTCTAACAAGCTAATAATAACAATTATTACAAGTTTACTATTACTAATTCTTAATTTTTACCTCTACCAGCGTATAGCCATACTCCTGCAAGAGTTTTTCTCACAATTATATTTTACAGTCAATCAATATACTAACTCCCCTAGCGATTATAATTGTATTTATACACTTTGCCTTCCTGTGGGCAACGTTGTGGGTTGCATTATTGCCAACATTTATGTATTCAATTTAAATAGTTGTAAGATGTAATAATTCGAGTGTTAGTTACTCCTTTTTTTTAAATAAAATAAGAGTGATTGTCCAAGTTGAAACCTGCATAGCCTTTTCGCAACTGTGTTGACCGTAGTTTTTAGTCTCGCAGCATGCAGCTGAATATCAGTAGTTTACATAGAGCGACTGCCTACCTCACCTCCGCTACCCAATAATTGAATAACTTGATATTCCTGGCCAACTCGTTTCAGATTTCCTGATTTCTGACTATCTGTAACGACTGTCATAGTTCAACGATCGACGGCCGGGACCAAGTTTAATGTGCCTGCCGAGGTACTATGGATTCTTTAAGATGGTCACATTTCCGCAAACTTCAAGTGTTGCTTAATTTTGAAGATCAGCTAGTGTCGCTTTTATTATTTTAGCCACAAGCTCCTCTCACAGTTGCAGCACCTGGCTGACTAGATAGATGTTTCAAACTCCTCTTCTAGCAAGATTTCCAGAAGTAGAAGCGCCCCCAAAATATCAATAATAGGTCAGAAAATAATGTTATTGATCACAGGTGAAGATATGTAATCTAAGTATAGTTTATTATTTTTAGTATGTCCTTTTCTTGCATTCAGGACCAGTCAGCAAGTCTCTCCTATTGCCGTCCGTATTTAGGCTATTGCGAGGAGATTTTTTCCCAGCAGCTAATTTATTAATTTTCTAATTTATATTTATCAGAAATTTGCCCAAGGGAACATACTGTGGGATACAATTCAAACCATGTGCCGGGTTTATCCAAATAAAACAGACAACAAAAAAACAATTGACGGAGTAAGTTACGGTATTATAATAATTGCATAGTAATATTTAATAAATAAAATTAGTCTGGATATTTCTGGGACAAGTTGGTCCTTTTTCTTTGATTTAAAGGAAAGCACAACCAATAGTTTGTAGTGTGTTTAGTACATGTTTGTATTGTTATACATTTGTTCATGACTGGCCCTTTGTAGCCAGAGTAGTTAAAAATATTAAAATCATTCAGCAAATAATGCCTGTAGAAATCAAATTCAGCTTGTACCACCACTGTGCCGCAAAGTACAATTATAAAATTAAATTGCCAAAGAAACAATGCATTCCTGCAGATTGTAAGAATACCAAAACTAGGTGAATGTAAACTATAGTAGGCAAACGTAATTCGTCACCCGTTTAGCGTTGTAGACGCCGGAAATATTTCTCAATGGCCGTATGACCTGACACCATCCATTGTCACAGAACAATGTTGTTGACCGCGGAGAAAATAAACAACTCTTAAAGTCGCGATTAGGTACAAGCACTTCCAGTTAATATTGCAGAGAGCATCTGAAAACACGTAGATGTAGATAATATGAGTCGCCTTGCAATAATATTATGTTTTATACCGCGTGTGATCTCCGGAATATACACCACAGTGCGGCACGAAACGTATTCGGAACACATCTCAAGACAATCAAGATCGAATTTACCCACGCTTCGAGACGGTTATGTTTATAGACAGTTTGATAAACCGGGACTGCTTTCTGCGGTCGGACAGCCCACAGTGGATCCCTACGTTGTGAACAACCAATTCGAACCAAAATCTTTTAGAAAAGCTAGACATGAGTCGCCAATAGGATACGACGACCTAATTAGGCCCTATGCAACACCTTCAACATTAAGGAGTGAAGTAGATTACGCACTAGCAAAATCAGCAGCCGATGCAAGGTACGAGTCCTCAAAGAGCTCATCGGATACTATGCTTGATAAACTGAAGTCACTGATGCACTACCGACCGCCTCAAGATATGGTCAGCGATAATAATGTGATGGGATATGACGGTACCAACGACTATCGTAGCATAGACGATGACGACGTTAGGAGCAGTTCCAGAAATTACGATAATTGGCCCTATTTTTATCATAGCCCTTATGAATATGAACATAATAAAGATATATTTGATACACAGAAAGCAAAAGACAAACGTTACGTGGCAGATGGATCTAATCGTATAATTCCAGTTAATGAAATTATAGAGAACGATCATCCGCAAGGTTATAATAGTAGAGCCAAACATCTGCGAGAGGCATCTGATAACCCTATAATAGGAGATGAGCCGTTCTTTTCATTTGTACTTAACGATTATTATGAAAAAAGTGGCGATGATGACCCAGTAGTATTCAAAGGATTAGATTTTGGCAGTGACTTCGACCACGAGACCTACCTCCGCGAACCAGATGACAACAGAATAAACACTTATTCGTATTCAACAATAAAACCAGCGACCGCAAATCATGATGCTTACATGAAACTCGCGGAGTTAGAATCATCAACAAATAAAAATAACAAGCGAGAACATATATTTGACAAAAGTGAAAATGGTGCCAACAAGAATGCTGTACTTAAAACTGGATTTGAAAATCATGCAAACCGATACAATGGATTTAAAGATTTTCTAGATAATTTTGCGAATAAATTCGGATCCGAGGACCTCACAAAAAACATAAATTATATTCGTTCAATGAATCAGGATAAAGGTGAAAATAACAAAGGTTTTCGTAGAGTCTATCATAAAGACGAGTATCAGGAAGATAAAGAATTCTACAATAATAATAACAGCAGTGCTAAAGGATTAGAAAAGGGTGGTTTTAACGCACATATAGGTGGATCTGAAGCATATTTACGCTCTCAGGCAGCAGCAGCAGTAGGAAATCAATCGCAAGCAACTAGCAATGCTGGAAACACAAGCGATGCTAAATTTGAAAATAGTCACAAAGGACATGATAAAGTGAATACGTTAGAAAACAAGTTACACAAATACAGAAATGTGGCGAAAGCAGCAGCTCAGAGTAATAATGCTGACTACGCTGATAATGATTATAGGGATCATTACCATAAATAAGTGCAGCCAACGCCTAATTAATTGAAAAAGGAAAAAGACTTTAAAGACGTTGTGAGACTACAGTGAATTGTTTAGGTACAGTGAAATAGTGCACACTATGGAGATGTATACTCTGGTTTATTAGAATGATTTCGTTACTTTCCTTGTATTGCTTGACTTGGATGATAGGGGATCGTCCTATTCGTTGGGTATGATTTATCAAAATTTCTATGTTTATTTTTTTCATAAAATTTTAGATTATAGGTTGCCTAAATTAGATTATCCGTGAGGATAGTCTACCAGTAGGTCCTCAACTTTAGACTGTTTTAGACACTGCGTTTAGACGAATTCAAGAAATGTCGGTCCAAAGTAGTCATAGTTCTCTATACCATGTGGGTTTTTTTTTCATCCAATGACATCTCCGCGCCCTTGTGCGGGGCGGGAGATAGTGTCAGACTTTTACTGACTAAAACCCCACTCCTGTTCCTTCTTTGCCTTTCATACCGGGGCCGAACCTTCCTTTTTTTTTAGAAAACGATCCTTGGCTTAGTAGGCTTCGATCCTGCTGGGCTCCTACGGTTTGACAACTCCTTGAGGCGCGCGTGAAACACTACGCCAGCGAATTTGATCTTAATTTCTTTACGTAAATCGATCTGTATGCAGTGCACAAATGATTGATTTTTATTTCAAGAAATACCTATTTTTTTAATATGTTGATGTACAATGCAAACTTGAGTTATTTTTAAGATAGTTGTAAGCAAAACACAAAATAGTACCTTAACGTTTTTATTATTTTGGGTTAAATAAATTTTGTAAAAACATCGTCGTTTTTATTACGGAGTTCCCGTGCCCACCTTCCAAATTCATCACCAAATCATTTCGATGGTACCATTTTTATCAGAACGATTTTTTATTTATTTATTATCGTCATAGCTTTTGTTATGTTATGACTATATTATTTAAGGATTTCTCTCAACTGTACATAGATACCTTCATTAGAAGTAGATTTGGATAAAAATGGGATCAATCTAGATGTTTACCCTTTCAGGTATTTTTTTTTCATAAATGACGGAGTTTTAAGGTAAAATAAAAAAATACAACCGAATTCAGGATAGCATCCTTTTTTTGAAGTCGGTTAAAAAGAGACAACCAGACATGCTAAGAGAGAGATATTGTTTGGATCAGCCAGATTTATGGCATTTTTTAAGGAGGAAATCACATAATGAGTTCTACCGCTCTAGGGCGGAGCGAGAAGGCGTGTCAGATTTTTACTGACTAAAACCACAACTATCATGTCTCTTCTTTGCTCTTTGCGTTCCAGGACCTCGGGTTTCCCTTTCGATAACCCATGGCTTCGGTCCTGTTGGGCCCTAAAAATGTTCGAGTAAGTAACGAGGCAGCACGAAGATGCTTAGTGGCCTTGTAAAAATGTGTTGGTGAATATCAAAACTGAACGAGGTAGTTAAGCGGCGTGAGGATGCGTAGCGGAGCTGTGAAACTATGTTAATTTTATGGAGATGGAAATAAGATGCTTAATGGTTCCCTTACGTACAAACTGGCTCGCCTCCCTTGCACAGATGTCGCTTTCTTTGCTAGCCCCTTCGCACCAGAGAATCGATCAGTTCTATGATTTCTTAGTAAGCAATAAAGTATACACCATTAAATTGTGATCGTTTTAATCCCGTGGAGGGTCGATCCAGTACATGAAACACTATCGATTTATAAAGATAAAATAAAAAAATAAATTGCTTTTTTTAAACTCGAGTTAATATACGAGTTAATGTACTTGTATAATTAATTTCTTTAAGTAAATGATCAATGACCTTGTAGGTTGTTGTCGGCCGTTGCGTACTAACTACCTATAGGTCATTGGACTCGCCCAGCTGACGTTTACTTAAAGAAATTAATTTCGTACGAGTTAAAAACAAAGTCCTTAATGTTTTAATTTTATCTTATCAAATCGATAGTGTTTCATGTACCGAATCAACTATCCACAGGATTAAAAAAATCCAAAAATAGTGTATATTATTAGTTTAGAAGCGGACACGGGGCAAATGATGATGATTATATAAATAAAAAAATATTGTCTTTCAAGTCGTGTTTTAATAAAGAAAACAAACAACCAAAAAAATTTCGTAAACTAAGTAGAATAATTGTATGACGATCCCGCTTATATAATTAATATATAATATACCTAACTAGTCAATTCAATCCACACTACTAAATGTACTAAATAATTCAGTACCTAAAAATGTAAAAAAAAAACACCATTATAAATATAGAAAACCACGCGATAAAATCTTAACATTGAAAATTAAATGTCGAAATTCAACAGTTTTAAGATCTCCTGGCATGCCACGGGTCCATCGATGGAGCCATTATATGTTGGTCTTCATGAGTTTTGGGTACTTCAGGGAACATTGGTAAAATGGTAAGAACTTTGGACATAACAGCAGAACCGGCCGCTCCATATTTATCCATTAAAGCACTTATTTTCCAAGGTGACCTGATCGTTCTTACAGATGGAGTGCCTTTACCTTCAAACTCTTTACTTTCTTCGTTGTCATCACCAAATTCATCATCCGAGTCACGTGTCACCTTTTCTTTTTCAGTAACGCTTTGAGCAGTAGTGGTATCATCATAGTAGTCTTCTTTTTCGCCAGCTTTCTTAGGAACAAATGGTGCTGATCTTTTGTTCGAAATAGGCCGATGAGACGCGGGCGCCTGGTGTGCTTTGCTTGGAGTTTTCGCTACTGGATGGTGTGCTGACTTTGATTCTTTCTTTGCGGGTGGCTGATTTGAGTTATCTTGAATCCCTTTATTTTTCAACCTCGGTTCTAAAGGCTTACCTCTACCGATGAATTCATCATGATTAACATCAAAATCGTAGTCGTCGACATTGAAATCTTCATCTTCGTGTTCGCCTGAGTCAATGACTCTCACTGGAGATCGGTTCATCTTCATTTGGAAGTCTTCATCGTAGTCCATTTCGTTGTTGTATTTTGGTATTGGTTTCTTCACGAGAGTTTTTTGCTTCGGTGGTGTGTGGTGAGGCACGGTAGTGTTTTTCTTGGGTTTATCGGTTTTTTCGTGGGATTCTCTTATCACACGGACGAGAGATGGCGCTTCGATTTTCCTCGGTTTAGATATGGAGTAGTTTCTCGTTTTCTTGTTGTAAGGTACTTGTTCATCACTTCCCTCTTCCTTGAAGGAGCCAGTGCCTGAGTCTTCTTCGAACGCGTCCCTTGTGAGACGCACTGGTGGAGAGGAGCCCGTCGTTTTCGTTTCGGTAGTCAATGTTCGATCGGTTATTTTTTCTATCAGCCGCGCGTTAATGTTTCTACAAGAGAAACTTACCAGGACGAGCAATATCAGTTTCATTGTAATGTACTTAACGTCTGGCTGTCGGAGTATCGACTAGCGACATGATTGTGATTCAGTGCAGAATGTAAACTGCTTGATGTTTTTAAATGATGTTGACATGAGTAGATGAACAATGTGTGATGAGAAAAATAGGCTGACTAATAGATTTTATTTTGATAACAACGGAAGACTGTATTATTGATTAAATGGTAGGGTTCCAACACTTGTGAATAATTAATATTGTATTTTTAATTCAGCGTGATTTTCAATTGTAATATTTTGTGTTTTGGTTACTTTGTAAAATCTAAATAGCTCTTTCATTATTTCCTAGTATCATTTTCACGCAATGACAAAAGCATTGTTCGGTGTGTTTAGTGGCATGCGTTTGATTCCGCCATTGCATTCTTCTCTCCTAAAATCTTTCTTGATTAATCTCTATATCGAATCTTTTCTCGTGTAAATATTTACGTACTTTATCTGAACGCCAAACCATTAGTGAGAATCGTTTCTATAGCTTCTTCTCATAACATTTTCATAACAGACAGATGCAGGATCTTTGTACACCTCATACAATTTAGCCATTGTAAAAGTGAGACTGTGAAGTGTGCATGTCGTTTTGATCGTGGTATGTAAGTACCTAATTCTTTATTCTACACTATAACTTAACATAGTACTCCGTGATTAGAGAATTCATTTAGAAAGGCGAACTTAAATCAGCGATGTGGTTTCTTCTCCCAGTAAACCTTGTAGTGACGGAGAGAGATTGAGATCTCTCATAAAGGGATCCAGTGTCCAATATAAGCCTTTAACCATGTTAAGGCCATTTAAAAATTACTCGTTTCTTCTCTTAGACAGCTGTAGTTCTAACGATAGCCAAAAATCACCATCGTATTCTTATTTAACGCCAAGAAAATAACTCATCGCAAAATTGATGTGATTTATTGTAAAGCGTGCGTAAACTTTGTGATTGGCTGATGACAGTTAACTCAAAATTGTTTATACCTTAAGGTAAGGTAACAATCTATTAACCCTATGATCGTCTACGTCGGACATATCCGACAAACCCTCTCTTGTTTATTCCGCCTGCGTCGTTCATCCACGACAAAACATTGCATCTCGTCAGCTTTTTGTAACCTATGGGGATTGAAGAGCTGAACCAGATGGAGTACCCATTCGCAAACACACGGTCCTGGCGCGTAGGATGCGAAAACCCACGTCGGACCAACCCAATGTGGGCGGGTTAAAAATTAAGCCACGTCCAAATTTCCTGCAGTATTTTCCATACTAAAATAGGTGGTTACCCACCGCCCACTAGGGCGAGGGTGCTGGGGTGGGTCGTGGGCTCATAAATTGTTTACAGATCTTTCTAAATGCCTTGCTAACAGATTGCGTTACCCAAAGGCTGCCTTTTGCCTAATTCAGGAAAAAAAATTGCCATACAATGTGGTAATACCACCAGATTTTTGGGCAACTAAACACCTCTGAAAATTTGCTATTTCGCGTGAACTTTTGCACTTTATAATGTACTCATCTTGCACATTGAAACGAGTTCCTCAACGAGTTCAAGGTGTCTAAAAAAACAACTTGTATTTCCTGGAACAAATGTTGTGAAATATTCGAAAGGGTGACGGAATTATCGAATGCCTACAGAGCGTTCAAGTGTTATCTCTCTTTTTTCGCGTTACCGCGCCATCAAACATTGGGTTGGATGAAACAACAAGCTTTTAAACCATGCTTGCGTTGACGATAGATGGGAAGGGCCCTTCTCAAACCGTCGCTGATTCTTCTCCTTCTTCCTGCCTTTATCCCATATTACTTGGGGTCGGCGCAACACGTTTTTTTTCTTCCACTCTGTCCTGTCACCAATTAAGACCCGTCGCTGATTAAGAGGTCAAATTAGTTGTTGTGTGCTATACTGCTGCTATAGGGTATTACTTGCTCATCGCTTCCCTCTTTCTTGGAGGAATCAGTGCCCGAGTCTTCGTTGAATGCGTCCCTCGAAATACATACGGGTTGAGATAAACCCGACGTTTTATTTTATATTAATATAGCTATACCATACTGTATGTAACCATACTTAATTAAAAGTTTATTTTTAATATGTAATATGTAGCAATTGTTAAGTACTTAATACAGTTAAATCTCTTATTCTTCAACACCGTGTGTATAATAAAAAAAATTGGGTGAGTTTTGAAAATATCTCAAATAATCGTAGCTACTGTATTGTTTAAGCTTCAAACTTAAAAAAAAAGTCTCATTTGCTGTTTGTTTTGTTTGTTTGTAATTTTTGAATTTGAATTTAAAGAAATATCAAATTTGAGAAAGGTAATAACAGACTTGGTAACTAGAAGTGAATCGAATGGGTTTTTTCATTAACATTTTTTTTTGGACACTTTAATTTTTGAGATTACATCGAAAACATATGTGGTTTCGCAAAATAATTTAGTTTTAGGTTGGTCTTACCTATTCACTTTCATTACTTTTAGCTTTCTTCTATAAATGTGGCTCTTTTAACACTCTTCAATCAGAGGGGACACCTTAGACAGGACGTTGTCCAGTTTCCACTTGTCCTCAGCGGCAGTCGCAGTAACAAGGTGCACTGGGCCGCACAAATCCCGGCTCGCTAATAAAAATCAGAAGGGACACCTTAGACAGGAAGTTGACCAGTTGTCCATTGTGGCAGTCGCAGTAACAAGGTGCACTGGGCCACACAAATCCCGGCTCGCTAATAAAAATTAGAGGGAAAACTTTAGACAGGAAGTTGACCAGTTGTCCATTGTGGCAGTCGCAGTAACAAGGTGCACTGGGCCACACAAATCCCGGCTCGCTAATAAAAATCAGAAGGGACACCTTAGACAAGAAGTTGTCCAGTTTTCCATTGTGGCAGACGCAGTAACAAGGTGCACTGGGCCACACAAATCCCGGCTCGCTAATAAAAATCAGAAGGGACACCTTAGACAGGAAGTTGACCAGTTGTCCATTGTGGCAGTCGCAGTAACAAGGTGCACTGGGCCACACAAATCCCGGCTCGCTAATAAAAATCAGAAGGGACACCTTAGACAAGAAGTTGTCCAGTTGTCCATTGTGGCAGACGCAGTAACAAGGTGCACTGGGCCGCACAAATCCCGGCTCGCTAATAAAAATCAGAAGGGACACCTTAGACAGGAAGTTGACCAGTTGTCCATTGTGGCAGTCGCAGTAACAAGGTGCACTGGGCCACACAAATCCCGGCTCGCTAATAAAAATCAGAAGGAAAACCTTAGACAGGAAGTTGACCAGTTGTCCATTGTGGCAGTCGCAGTAACAAGGTGCACTGGGCCACACAAATCCCGGCTCGCTAATAAAAATCAGAAGGGACACCTTAGACAGGAAGTTGACCAGTTGTCCATTGTGGCAGTCGCAGTAACAAGGTGCACTGGGCCACACAAATCCCGGCTCGCTAATAAAAATCAGAAGGGAAACCTTAGACAGGAAGTTGACCAGTTGTCCATTGTGGCAGTCGCAGTAACAAGGTGCACTGGGCCACACAAATCCCGGCTCGCTAATAAAAATCAGAAGGGACACCTTAGACAGGAAGTTGACCAGTTGTCCATTGTGGCAGATGCAGTAACAAGGTGCACTGGGCCTAAAAAATTCAGGCTCGCTAATAAAAATTAGAAGGAACACCTTAGACAGGAAGTTGACCAGTTGTCCATTGTGGCAGTCAAGGTACACTGGGCCACACAAATCCCGGGTCGATAATAAAAATGAGAAGGGAAACTTTAGACAGGATTTTTTCTAGCCTTCATTTGTCTAAAGCGACAGTCGCAGTAACTAGGTACACTGGGCCACTCAAATTCTGGTTCGCTTAAAATAAATCGGAAGAGAAATTTTAGACAGGAAGTTGTCCAGTTTCCATTTGATTTTACTGTGTGAACATTTTCTTACTAGCGCACTCTTTAACTCCTCAGACAGCTGGAACTGGAGAGCGTTAGACAACGCAACTCCCGAATTAGTTTTATACATGTTCTGTAGGAAACCGGCATGTCCCAGAATCAAAAATTCGAAGATATGTGACATCCACTAACCCGCGCTGGGCCCGCGTGGTGGATTACGGTCCATTTCCTCTCCTAGAGAGCAGTGGCGTGCCTGATACCTTCATAGGGGGCAAGCCGAGGAAACCTTGACTAATCTTTACCTAATATTCCGAAATAAAAAAAAAACTCGAGCTAAAATCCGCCGTCATGAATCATCAGTGCACGATTTTTTGCTGCTGTAATCCTGATTTTTAAGTTAATGTATTAATTATACGATAATCCGCGGAACGACTATTCCCGACGTGATCTCAATACCCGGGGTTCAAAAAATAAAAATGAAATAAAATGTTCTCAGTATAAATAATATAATAATAACCGCGATGTAGAAAGTAGGTCTGGATTATCAACGCCATATAGTTGTAAAAATGGAACTAATTTTTAAAACATGTTTTGTTTGCACAAATTGATTGTTATTATTTTTATTTTCATTTGTTAACATTATGATAGAAATTATGTAAACATCATACCTGTATCATAAATGACGTAAACGCAGCAATCTATGGATATTTTTGGGCAACTCTTGTCCGCTTTCGATTCTGATAAATGAAAAACGAAATTTCGTCACATAATTGTCGAGAAAGCGAAGTTTCTATTCGCGTTTTACCAAAACTACAGAATGAAATAACAGCATTCAAGTGTTTTTGAGAATTCTGATGTCTTTTCATGGCACCAGCGAAATTATTTAAGTCACTATAACCTGATGTATTCCAAGCATTCAAGTATCATTTGAGAAAAATACGCAACACCAACAAAATCTGTGCCAACAAAACAACTTGTATAAATGTGAGCAACCTGCGATCCATTGAGTTTTATAAACTGAGCGATGAAACTGCCTATTATGTGATTTAGTTTTCTGAGAAATATTCAAATCAGGTGTGGGTTTAGGTGAAGTTACGAGTTCATATTTATCTCTAAAATTCAAAGTATATTTACCTTGCCGAATAACGATTTTACACATTTCAATCCCTCACAAGGAACCATTGCATGCGTTTCCGAATTCATTTCCATCCAAGATAATAAACTTTATTCACTTTAAAATCAAATCAGTTACAGCAAAAACTAATCATAAAACATTAAATGACAGAAAACTTAAAAAATCTATCAAAGCAATTACACACAACACGATAACCGCTCAAAACAAATTTAAACTAATTTGTTTGTAGTTTGCAGAAATTATTTACGCATCATAGAGGGCGCGACGTAATTTCTGTACGCTATATTTATCTTCATTCATGCCTCAGTCAGAATCCTGGACTTTATTTCATACAAATCAACCTACACACACATACACATTTTCGAACTACATACTCATAATATTAATGTTTTTATACGGAAAAAAGAGATGGAAGTTAAGCCAAGTAAAAAAGCCCAACAAGTGCCACAAGGACAAAAGATATACTACAGCAATAGAGTTCGTCTCTTTCTGTTGTCAAGTGTTAGAGCGAGATCGCAATTTGCACGTGGGCGGTTTGGCAACGATGCATTATCTTATGAATGAATTGGCAATTGTTCGTTCCGAATTTTGTCAAAAGTGATTATAGCGCGAATCCAACCAAAGCGCAACGTCGCAATACTCACAATAATTATTTATTAATAGCCCTTATATTTTGTGACTATTAAATTTGGTCGGATTCGCGCCATAATCGCTTTTTATTTAATTCGGAAAGAGGATTAATAATGTTCGCGCGACGTAAAACGCGCGAAGTTTAAAGTTTGAGTTTTTACTTCAATTTTTAATTTTTATTGATATGCATGCAGATTATTATTTTAATTAGGTGGGATGGTGGTGGTAGGTAAAAGCCGGGCTTATTGGCTTGTATGGGGCGCACGTCCCTGCTAGAGAGGAGGCCTGAGTCCCAGCAATGGGAACATTATAAGACTGATGCAATGCAATGCAATGTTCTGTAGGATTTAAGTCTGGTTACAAACCAGACTTAAATCTTAGTAATCCCTGTTTAAGGCCTGGCTTTTTGGGTCTGACCTTTTGGTTCAACTTATATGCCGCGTATTGTATTTAACTTCTATGTATGTGTTTTTAGGGCAAATCTTGCAAATAAAGTTTGAAACACTTACTCCTAACTGATAGAACTGAAATTTAGTATACCTGTGTAACTTGGATGACAATGTATTAATATGGTACCATGGACTTGTCTGATGGTGGAGTTGGACAGTGGCCGTAGGAACTACTGAGTGCAACAAGATAACCTCATAGTGTTTGCGCTCTTTGGAATAATCTTAATCAATAGAGTGAAATCATGTTTTTTTTATGGTAGGTAAAATCATCCAATGACAAATCCCGCCCTTGGGCGGAGCGGGAAGTAGTGTCAGACACTTACTGACTAAAAACCTACCCCGTTCCTTCGTAGCCTATCGTGCCGGGGCCGGGCATTCCTTTTGGAAGTTAACCCATGACCTCAGTAGGCTTCGACCCTGCCTCCCTGCAGTTAGCAGGCTGGGCCTCTTCGGTGTGCTGAGGCGCGCGGGAACAGAACGCGCCGTCGACAACTTGGGCTCGGTCCGGTCGGTTACCGGACAATCGGACACCGTGCTACCCATTGCACGCCGTCCGCAAGCCCGCACCTACGGTGACCGGAAATCGGGATCAGAATCCCGGCGGCGGCTGGGGCGAGCGCCCGGTTGCCTCTGCCTGCCATCCCTCCTCACTACGGACCATGGCCTGAACCAAGGCCCGGCAAGAAAGATCACTGCCGCCGATTGCCCCCACGAGGACATGGCGATGCTCCGCCCAAGCGGGGCACACCTCTACAGTGTGCTCCACCGTGTCCTCCGGGTGTTCCGCACAGTGGCGACACCCGGGCGAATCCTCCGCACGAATCCGGAACAGGTACTTAGCGAACTTTCCGTGTTCGGTAAGCACCTGCGTCGTGCGGAAGTTGAGAACGCCGTAAGGTATTTCCAACCACGCCTCAAGAATGGACCTTATCGCCCCAATTGTGGCGCGCCCCGAACGAGGTTGCGATAGTCGCTGACGCCATTTCGCCATGAGATCCCGCCGGAGCTCTGTCCGCCATGCCTCGACTTGTCGCGGCAGCCGAATTTCGCCCCGGCGTTGCATCTCCATGCGCTTATTGTGCATGTGTGCAAGGACTGTTGCCTCCAGATCCCATGGCGGTTGGCCAGCAAGGAGGGTCGCCGCCTCGCGGGAAATCGTTCGGTACCCTCGCACCATGCGTATTGCCATGACCCTTTGGCACGCATTCAGCTGGGCCCTCGGTTGCTGTGTCAACGTCGGAGAGTGAAATCATGTGATGAAACAATGTTTTTCACTGAAAACATAATTGTCAATTATTTTACATATTTGCAGTTGTCAACAGGCTACTGGAAACCCTACAATCATATCGTCATTGAATTTCTCTTGGATCAAACAAATAAGTTTATTTGTTTACAACTCATACACAAATAAACAACAGTAACCTGAGCACAAATATAAGAACAATACATTCCTTATTCATCCTCAGTTACTTTGTGACCGCCAAGATGAAGATACTCTTCAAGATAGTGGGCACTTTGCTATATTTTAACTTTGTATCTCCCGTTCAAATGTACTACATATACGATGATAATCCAACCATAGGATTCGTATCTGTCGACGGTGGAACATACATGCAAACTGGTATGAGTGTAGGCAAACCAGGCAAGAAGCAACAGTTCACAGGATCATACAGTAATCAAAAATATCAGAAGATGAACAACGAACATGTGGTTGACTCCCACTTCAAAGTTATGAAGTCTCCATCTAAACAGGACATACCCGCTGCTCTTGACCCCGGGAAGCCCATTTCCCATGAAGCCGGAAAAACTAAAGCGCAGAGAATAGCCGACGAATATAGAAACACTGAAGCGCCAAAACAGTGGCATCAGAAACCTCAACATCAACAGAAGGCAAACATTGCTAATTCTAAGCAAAAAGATGTTAAGCAAATCACGCAAGTTCCCAACAATACACCTGTAAGAGGCGATTACGGTTCTAAACCAAAAGAAGCAACTTCACGAACTCAATCTTCAAACAAACAACAGATTCAACCTATAAGAGCTAAAGCGGTCAACGCGGACTACAGCAACTTGATGAAGCAACGAAATCAGGATTCTGGAACCAGTAAAAAAAACCAAGATGTAGGACATAGTCAAAGAACTCAGGATGCCGGACGCAGTCAAAGACAGAAGGATAAATCTGCCTACGTTGAAATGAATGTAAGAAAGGCATCGAGCGACCCTCAGAAAAAAGTACTATTAAACAATAACCGTCAGTCGACTTCCTTATCAGTTCTTACATCGCAAGATAAACGTCAGAAGATGCCCACTTCCATGATGATGGACAAAACGCTACACAAAGCAAATGGAATCGCACATGATCATAACATGCAGGTAATGTCGCGTGTTTTAGAAGCTATGACGCAAAAAATTTCAGACAGACGACACAAAAAAGGCGAATACGTAAATAGTGATACAGAAAAACACTTAGACATAATATACGAAAAGAGCAAACGGAGTGTTGTGGCCGATAACATGAGGAAGTATATAGGAAAAGATAAAATAGGAAAAGATTTACGTAAACAACAGCAACAAAACTCGGCCTTGGCAAGGATTGGGAGTCATGAAGAAAGTTTAGAACAGGATGACACACCTTATGCGGTATTCTATAGAATGAACCCCGAGACTTTGGACCGACAAGAAGGATTTATGATAATGAGATCCCTGGACGCAGAAAATGGAGGTAGAGACGTCGCCAGTAAGGAAAAACGCTTACATACTGTTTTTCAGGAAGACACTGAAAATATGAAGTCTAGTCAAAAATCTAAAAAGAACGGCGGTGGAACCCTTCATCGTAAAAAGTTGAAGAATTTCTTTAATTACAGGAACCATTGATTCCGCTTATTCATACCTCTATGAATACTACTGATGTGTTTACCTTGTCATGCTAATCAATTCAATGCAGTGTGAAATATGGTATAATTTCACAAGCAAACCGCAATTTGTTTTATAAGTACTATGTTTTGTTTTTTTTTTTGGCCTGCTATTCAATTCAATGTAGAAGTTGTTTAAATAAATATGATTATCGTTTTCATAAACTCTTATTCGATGTTTGTTTTGATTTGTGTCCGATGAATCACGGTAAGATTTGGCATTGTAAGCGATGCGGGCTGACTTCTGCGAGCTCACCTGCTAGGTTTATTTTAGTGCGGTAACATGCATTCCGTAGTAGTTTCAATGAAACAATAAGTAGAAATCGTGCTGCTGTTTTATTAAGTTAAAGTGAGGCTATTACAAAAGTCACGTGTCGTTGATTGGTGCCCACCTCGCCAGTGTGCAGTCGCCGATACAATATCGTTTTTATACTCTGCGTTAGTTTGAACGCGCAGCAATGCACCGTATAAATTAATACAGGGTTTTTCATTATCATTGACACAGAAGACTATTGCCCAATCTAGAGAGCGCTCTCGAATCGGTTCATTTATGAATGTCAATGATCGATACAGTATTATGTTCACTATATAAATGCTAGTCTTGACCTTTGTCGTCATTATTATAGTGGACTTGATAGCCGAAAGCA
Source organism: Leucania comma (assembly GCA_958295575.1). Lineage (NCBI taxonomy): Eukaryota > Metazoa > Arthropoda > Insecta > Lepidoptera > Noctuidae > Leucania > Leucania comma. Next base: position 4,510,266 of record OY282484.1, read on the forward strand.
TGGCGCGAAAGATCGCCACGCTGTTGGGACTTTTTGCATTCGGCTCCTGCATGGAGATGCGGGAGACTGTCGAACGGACGGTCATGGTCCGGACCACCGGCTCTGACCTTCAGCCCGCGGCCACCGGCTACATATACAAAAAAGAAAGCGACGGACCTGCCAGCGTCGTTAAGATGGGAGAAAGTGAAGTGATTGAACATTTTTCTAAAATGTATGGCAAGTCAGAGGCGTACAAGGCACCTGGTCATGCTGCAACAGGACCGTTCCATGACACAGAAGAAGATGAAGACAAAGCTGCTTCACATGCCTCCGAGGAACATGTGAAACCTGTTGTAGAGAACGTTGACGAAAACAACGACGGTATCGACGGTATAGCGGATGAAGACTACGACAAGATTTTTGAAGATTACGCCAAAAAATACGGGTCGGGTTACAAAGGTGACTTTCCTGATTACTTACATGGATTAGGACATTTCGATCATGGGATTTACCACGAATATGGGGGTGGAAAAGAGTACGGATCGAAAGGATATCATGGTTATGGGGGCAAAGGGCAAGAAGGTTATGGGAAAAAACACCATTTCGAGAAAGGAGATGCAGGGAACTACCACTCAGAGAAACACGAAGGTTATGCAGTATCTAAAAAAGGAGGTGACAAAAGCCACTATGATAAATCCGACGCTCACGGGAAGCATTACGCTCATGGACACGAATACAAAGGCGATGACCACGGACACAAAGCTGCTCACAACAAAGGAGAAGCGATCGATGGATTTCACAAAGTCTTCGACAAGAAAGAAGTCAAGAAGGACCATGACTTTTATGATGGAGAAGGTGTCAAAGGAGACCACCACAAGTACGCAAATGGACATGCCAGTCACGGATCAGAGGCCGGAGGACACGAGAAAGGAGGATCTCACGATTCAGGGCATCACGAGGAAGACTTCGGAAAAGGAGGATTCGTTGCCAAGGAGTCTGGAGACGAGCATGACGCAGCACACTCCTCAGAAGACGATGGGGAGTCCCACCACTACCATGACGGAAAATTTGGCGCTAAAGGTGGACAGTATGCGGGCAAGAGCTTCGGTTACCAAGTCAAGCACTGATCTTACGTTGGTGATCCTTGTTATATTTTTGTTGATTTTTTGGTAATAATGTTTTGTAAATATAAAGATAAGCCATACCCTCTACATTTTTGTTTTGTTTCTATTGCCTTACTAAATCAGTGAACTGACTATTTTGACGAATCTATTATATTCATTTTAAAATTAAATTATCGTTTGGCTAAACAAATATGTTAACAGCTATTTAAATATTTAGGAAAATATTCTCATTAAGTTAAATTATTTAATGTAATTGAAAAATGCGAAAATAAATTTCATTTTATACTAAATCTATTAATTAATATTATTGAAATTAGAATGCGGATGAAGGACACCAAAGTTTTTGTTATTAAGTTTTAGTTTTTTAGGTAGGAATAAAGTAATTAATATAATTATACGAAAATATTTTTTTTATTGTAGTTTTTTAAATTTAAATTAAATTATGCAATTTTAATTTACATCGACCTCTTTTCTTACTTATTATAAAACAGTCCCCCACCGCGTCTCTGTCATATATAATAATAATAATTGCTATAAACTTGAAACGTCAGTATTGAACTAAACTATACGTTAGTATTGAAACTGTATGAAAATCTGTCAAGATAGTATCTGTCAAGTAATCTTTATTGTACACCCAAAATATAATTACAATTACTTAAAATTAATAGGGTGTCACAATGGTTGGTCTTATCGCTAAAAGCGATTTCTTACAGACAACAGATGGATTTGACAGAGAAGGAGAAAAAGATACTCAAGTACAGTACGTTCGACGGTTCTTGGCGCGCCTGAAGTTCGGCTCTGCGAACTTTAGCGCTTGTGCACTCGTAAAAAAATAAATGGTTTGTAAAAATAAATGCCAATAGCGGTTGTTATTTATTTTTATTTTATTTTATTTATTAGGGAAAACAAACAATTGTACAATTTATGTTACATCTAGAGATAGTATACAGAGTAGGTAAATGTACAATCCACAACGTTTCCACGGATTACCAACAAAAAAGAGATACAGTGAAGACAATATTATTGCTGTTAACAACTGTTATTGGCATTCATTTTTATAAATCATCAAATAAATGATTTATAAAAACGCGCTTATTTTGAGCGCTAAAGTTCACAGAGCCTAACTTCAGGCGCGTCAAGAACCGTCGAAAATACTGTAGTTCATGGTGTACTATTTACGTATATACAATACATATAATACAAGCTTTTACCCAGACTTTTACGACTAAAACTACACGTATATTACTTCAGTTGCCCCTTGCGTTCTAGGATTATGGGTTACCTTTTCAAAAGTCGACCCATAACCTTAGTAGGCTAGGTTAGGGGGCCATAGGCCAAGCCCTACCTAATAAGGCTAAAATACGATTTCGCTGATACCTATCTCTATGAGGCGCGCGCGGAACACTACGCGTCGGAATCGGGCTCCAGATGGTTACCGAATATTCGGTCGGCGAGCTACTTATTGCTCGTCGTCCGTAAGCTGGCACAATAATTAGTCAGAGGTGTACCTACAATATACCAATCACGGTGTTTTTAAAATAAAGCTAGTAAGTACAGAATGCCTTACTGCATTAGGTCCGTTTATCTACCGGTATTGTACATAAAGTTTAAATAAGAAAATAACATACACGGCAGTAATGGGCCCATATTTTTCTTTAAACGAGACAAAAACTAGACGCCGATCTCCTACTGAGTTTCTATTGGAAGAGTTCAATAACTCTATTTAGCTAATTGCTCTTACGATTGCTAAAGGTACAAAGCGATTGGATTCCCGGTACATATTCTGTAATTCATTGCCTGTCATCACATCTTATTTAATTCTTTATTGTACTACATGACAAAGTTACAACATATTGCACCTCCGCTGACACTCCCTCTCGCTCCTCCGATGATTTACCGTCGCCAAAAGGGCGCACGATTTATTACTTCATACAAAAGTCGTCAATGACGGTTTATCCAGGATACGTTAGTTTTCAAAGAGGGTTTTCGAAGAGGGTTTTTAATTCTATAATCAAAGTTGCTTATGAAATTATAACCCTACACAAAACCCCTATTGCTAATACGTCAATGCAGGGGGGTAGCTACTGCCGTATCTGCCGTATCAATTCTACAGGGGCCCCGACGTAGGCAAAAATTACAACATTTTAACCAGAATCGTTTTGTAGACAAAACATGTTAACCAGAATCGTCTCATTGGGTAAACCAAACATTTGTAAAAAAGCATTTTACACGTGTAAAAAATATATAAATATATGGGGCTTTTGATACAGGGCCCCTGTAGGACTAGCTACGCCACTGCGACAAAGGCTACTTATTACAATAATTCTACTACGAAAGATAGGTGGCCGATATTACATCTTCATTATTTAGCAAATATTATTCTATATTCACAGATATTACCAACCTACGAGTTTTAAACACATTAACATAACAAACAGTGGCACAATTTTTGCTAGAGCAGGAACGCTCTTCTTGCTTATGATGGCTTGAAATGCTTGAATCTTGAAACAAAGTCAATGCTCACCTGCTGACCTTGTAAAGAAAATATATTCATTTATCACAAAAGCACACAAAAAGTATCTGGGACAAACGAAGAAAACAAAACAAAAAACTAAAATAAAAAATTATTAAAAGATGAAGGAAGCAAAGCCTTGTGAAGATGTCTTGAGAAAACCAACATTTAGAACTCTCAATTACTTGACGAAGCTCAAATCAGTAAAAAACTATTTTACTGTCATAGATTTCATGTTACCTAGTAGGTATTTTATTTTTTATTATTTTTTTAAATTTAAAATGCACTTACAATACAAACAAAAAAAAATCCCTCCTTTTGGTTGCGATGCAAAAAAGCGGCAGGAGGGCCACCAATCTACCATTGCACTTCGGACTGACCAGACCGAATTTTCAAACCCTCGGGCCTCCTTCTTACATGACTAAAGCTTTTCCTTCAAGAATTTAATTCGAGCACTGTAATACAAGATGGCATAGTGCAAATTACAATGTGTTCAACAACTGCTCCATATTGTATATTTGCGCAATTATTTAAAAATCACTCATAACTAACTACAATTACTGTCCATTCCAGGTTACCTGGAACAGATCTCATAAACTATTGCGCCTTACCATCAACGATTCCGTCACTACTTACCATCAGCTGGGATCGCAGTCAAGCACTAGGTAGCCTATATTATTAAAAAAAAACTGCCCATTGTATGTTTTTAAATTTAAGACTCAAAATTGTATATTTTTTTATCTTGGTGTACAATAAATACACTTTTATTAATTAAACAAAATATAAAATAATAACCCTTAAAAACTTATAAACACTTACTAAAAACAATCTAAAATGTAGCGTCGAAAACCTCCGCATCACTGTCGATTAGTAATGTGTCCAAAAGACAGGCGGTATTATCACACTTTATTGCAAAGCTTATCTTCTGTCGATGGTAAAAAAAAGCCCTCGGTGTGTTTAAACTTTCCGCACATGTTAACATTACTTAGTGCAACCACGAATGCAACACTTCGCGAATTTGTAGCAAAAATATCTACAAACTTACTAGTAAACTGTCTACAGAATTGTTGACAAAAAATCTGTATCAGAAGCTTCATTCATTGTCAAAACAAGATTACATTAGTGACATAATATTGAAGGTCAATGCTACCTTTTATCGAGTGAAGCAGTTCGCATAGATTCTTCTATTAAAAAAAGCATTTCACGCCCATTACCAGTGCGGTCGGCTTGCCCACAGATTGCACAATAGCCAATTTTTTTCATTAACAGCGTCTTTGTCACCTATAACCTCGTCTGATAAGCAATTTGTTACATGGCTACAAGAAAGGTAGCAAACTTCGAACATACTCACGGACCTTTGTCTCTAGATTTGATATAAATATTGAGCAACGGGCTTATCAAATTATAACAGTACCAGTAGCAGTACAGTACACATCTCAACATGGCAACCACAGCCTTATACGTTCTACTGGCTGCGACCGCAGTGGCAGCGGTGCAAGTAGGCTTCGTGCCAGCAGCCACCAGCTACATCTACAGGAACGACAACAACGGCCCTGCAAGCTTCGTCCAGGTCGGGGCTCCCGCGGCCTACCATAACGCTTTCGCCGCACCCTTACCGTTGGCACAGCCCAAAATCGAAGCTTTAGAGGCTTACGATCTGGCACCCCTTCCTCTACCCTATATTGCTGCAAAACCCATCATTGTTGAAGACGCTGAAGAAGATGACGATGATGACAGTGAAGAATCTGACGACTACATCGGTGGAGAAGGCGCGCTAGGAATTGACCACGGTCATGAATTCGCTAAGGGTGAGGGCAGCGACTACGGCGAGAAGCATCACTCCGCTCATGGTGAGAAGGGCAGCAAGGGCTTCCACTCCAAGGGTCACCATGCTAAGGGCGAAGCTGGACATTATGGCAAGGAGCACGACCAAGGATACTACAAGGAAGCTGAAGGCGGCGCGAAAGGACATCACAACGAGGCCGCAGTCCATGGCAAGCACCACTCATCTGGCAAGAGCTACAAGGGAGGCGACCACGGACACAAGAAGCACCATAGCAAGGGAGAAGAGATCACCGGCTACCACAAAGTGTTCAACAAGGACGAGTTCAAGAAGGACCATGACTTCTACGACGTTGCTGACAAGAGCGGCCACTTCAAAAAGCATGGTTACCAGAAGGAACACCATGGCTCTGAAAAGGGTGGACACAAAGAAGCTGGACATCACGACTCAGCTTTCAACAAGGGTGGTTTTGGAAAGGCTGGCTACCACGCTAAGGGTCATGTTAACGATGCTGATGTCGGACACTCTGCTGAGCAAGGCCATGAGAGCCACTACCATGACGAAGGTGACTACGGCAAGAAGGGTGGTAGTGCTCACGGCAAGGAATACGCCTACGCTGATGACGATGGCGATGACGAAGGCGACGACGCTGACGATGACGGTCATTACGATGATAAGGAATAAGCTCACCGTGTCCTGTGGTTATTGTAAATATCTGTTGACTATTTAATTTTCTCAATAATTTTGTTATGTTTGATATTCTCGATGACGACGCTGTAAATATTTTTGTATCACATGCGAATAAACGACTTAGTAATGAAACAATTTTTTAAATTAGCTATCCCTAATATTTTATGTATTACTGAAAACCGCATCAAATTCTGTTGCGTGGCTTAGGAGGATAAACAGATAAATGCGGAAAAATACCTTATTTTATGCTATTTATATTTTAACGGTTATTTATTTAATCCATTAATTGACTTTTAAAAAATACTTAACTAGCTATAATTATAATAAAATAAAATAATTAGAAACAATTGTTATATAGATATATAGTTTTTTTTTAATGTGAACTCTTACTGGTAATCGACTGGTAAGCAGTGACGCAATCGTTGATGGTGAAACGTACTAGTTTATTAAGAGCCTAATAGTCAATCTAGCCTTGATGCACCTTAATTATTTTTATAATCGGACGGGAAGATCGCTGCAGGCAAATTGATAGATATAATTAGATTAATAAGGACCAATTTTCGCTTATACTTCAAGCACCTTAGGTGTTAACAACTACAACCAATCCACAGGACACCACGGCTCCCTCCATTCTACCTGACTCAGGTCCACGCCGGACATCGGAGGGCGGGAAGAAACGCCTGGGTGTCACCATTGTGTGGATCGCCCTAAGGACACTGTGGGTGTCCCGCTTGAGATGATAACCGCCGTGTCCTCATGAAGACGATGGGTGGTGACGACGTCTTGCGACCCATCCTGGTTTAGGTTATGGTAGGGGTTAGAAGAAGTAGAAGGAATAGGAAGTAGTCACCTCCTTCTGTGAAGCAGTATTACGAGCGCAGCTTTTGGCGTAAAGTGTAAGGAAGAGGACATCCTCTTGCCTATGGTAGCCGGGAATTGCAGGCGCTGTCTGGTAAGGACCAAGCCCGGGTCGACAGCTTCTGGTATTCTACGTGCACCTCAAATAAGTGTCAGTAACACAGAATGAGCCTTCTAGGGCTGATGCCGATAACAGGGTTGCGGGTTTATTTGAACTGACTGTTAATCCCATCATCCTATTTAAAACACGATTATAAAATAAATAGAAGTGTACAATACGCAAAATATAAGTTGAACCAAAATGGCGATCGACCTTGAATGCGCTCTAACAGTTTTTTGGGTCTCAATCGAGGTGGGGGGCTGCGCGTAACCATAGCAACGGATTCAACTTATTTGCCGCGTACTATAGTTTGTATTATTGATAGTAGTGTTTTAATCATTTTTGATACACATTTCTTCAACAACTCTCAAACAGAAATGATCAGCCACGTCAAATAACCCCGATTTATAAAAATACAACCGGGCAAACACCTTGACGTTCAATTTCCATAATAACTATGAAAATCAATGATTACATGCAATACAATATAATTAAAAAATAATTCGATTTAAGTCTAATTAATTAAGGTAATTTAATTGGTTATACTATTAAGGAAAACATTAGGTTTTTGTGAGGATACTGTCTTGCCCTAGAACCGAAAAGTCTAAGATGATTGTGGGACCCTGACATCCGTAAAATAATTAAATATTCGCGCGCGGTTTTAGCAGTAACCTAAAGAGCGGGCTTTGGTTTACTGCTCCGCTCTCCTATTCGTCAGTAGCTAGCGTGATATATTTATTTTACCTTTATATTGTATTTTATAGATTTTAACTATACACCGTTAAATTTTGGTCGTTTTAATCCCGTGAAGGGCGATTCGGTACATGAAACAGTATCGATTTATAAAGATAAAATTAAAAAATAATGAATAAAAATGTTTTTTTTCTCAATTTTTAGTTGTAGTACCCCTCAGCCAAACATATATAGATATCTTCCTCTGTCCAGTTCCATCATCAAATCATCATGACAATCCTAATAATACCAAGCACGGCTAGGAAACACTAATTTATTACAGAAATCCGTTTTTACCTACATTCCGGCTTCATCATCAGATCAGTTTTATGTATCCCCTCCCCTTTTCCCCTTCTTCCTACAGTCTGTTACCGACTACTTGTATAAACAAAGCAATTTTACTTGTTACGACAGTTCTACTACGATTTTTTGAAGAGTTCCTTCCTATATCTTCGAAGTTCATGATCAGATCAAAACAATATTTCTATGGGACTAACTTGGGACTATAATTTTTCAACCAATACAAAAATTTTCAAAATCGGTCCACAATCGACCGAGATATCGGTGTAAAACGACAGTTCAGCTATGATTTTTTGAAGAGTTCCGTTATATATCTTCGAAGTTCACCATCAAATCAAAACAATATATCTATGGGACCAATCCGGGAGTATAACCATTCAATCAAAATAAATCAAAATCAAAATCGGTCCACAATTGACCGAGACATCGGTGAAAATACATTAAAAAAATACATACTGACGAACATAGAAACTCCTCCTTTTCGAAGTAGGTTAAAAAGCGAAATACCACTCACTGATTAATCACGAAATCTCAGAAACTATAACACCAACAGACTTCTTTGCAGGTAAAAAGCAAAAATTAGTATAAGACGGGAATACGCAGCATTTGAAGGCCTTCCACAAGATGGACCGGATCTATGAACAGGTGAGGGTCACGGGAATCCAATGGATGCGAGACGCACAGGATCGATCATTAGGGCGACATAGGCCTCCCCGCCTATGTCCAACAGTGGACGTCTTTCGCTAAAATAATGATGATAAGAAGGGGAGTAGAAATTATATTTTTCTTCTCTTCTGACCAATCTATGCTCGATGACACTCCTTTGTTCTTTCTTTACCTTGCATTCCTCGGGTTTCCCTTTCGGAAGCTAACCCATGGCCCCAGTACTCTTCGTGGCTGCTGGGCCCCTACAGTTTCGCTGAAATCTCTTTGAGGCGCGCGTGGAGCATTACGCGCCGTCGACGACTCTGGCTCGGTCCAGATGGTTACCTGAGGCGAGCTACCTAACGCTCGTCGTGGCTGGAAATCGGGGTCAGGAACCTGGCAGCAGGAGCGTAAGGAAGCCCGTTCCCTTACGTGTGCAGCCGCCTCCTTCGCTAGCATTACTGCTTCGAGACCGCCTGCCATTCCTCCTCGCTCCGGGCTATGGCATGTAACAGGGGCCTCGAGAGATCGCAGCCGCCGATCGCCCCCATGAGGACACACCTCTATGATCTACGTTCTACCCAAGCTGGGCACACCTCCACCGTATGCTCCACCATGAAACTATGTCTACAGCCTGTTTATGTGTAGGTACAGTCACCAAAGACCAGCTTATCTGTTTTTCTTGCTTATAAACACTAGGTGTTTACCGGAAAAATAATTGTTATTGTGAAAATAATTATAATTGATTTTTTTTACCCTCGTATTTTTTTCCGCGTTCAATTGGTACTTGACTATTTATAAATTCTTTTGTTTAGAGACCCTTCAAGAAATTCCTATAGTGATAGGAATGTTATTTTTCAGTTCAGAAAGTTAATTATGTATTATTTAACTATAGATGGTATGTATAATAAATAGTCAATTGTTTTAGATAGGTAAGTACCCTGTTTATTCTTATTATAAGATAAAATAACAATCATCTTGTTATTTCTTTTCCTCTTTCAATTTTTATCGATTAGTTTTTTACTCGATTCTGATTATATTATCAACTTATCGATTTTCTATTCGATTCCTATTTCATTTTCAACAAATCGAGAAAATTAAGTTGATACCACTTCCAATTATTATTTTTTTCGGTTTTTATGTCCAAAGTTTAGTATGTACTCCACTCTGTCCATATAAACCGTTCAATTTTGGTCGTTTAATCCCGCGTCGGGTCGTTTCGGTACATGAAACACTATCGATCTGTAAAAAGAAAATTATAAAATAAAGTTTTTTTTTTTTTAAACTCGAACTAATTTACGCATTTACTAAATTAATTTCTTTAAGTAAACGTCAGCTGAGTGAGGCCAATAAACTGTAGGTAGTTAGTACGCAACGACCGATAACTACCTACAAGGTCATTGACTCGTTTACTTAAACAAATTAATTTCGTACATGCGTATATTAATTCGACTTTTAGAAAAAAGTACTTCATTTTTTAATTTTATCTTTATAAATCGATAGTGTTTCATGTACCAAATCGACCCTCCGCGGGATTAAAATGATCAAAATTTAACGGTGTATAACCAATAGATAGTGGACACACTACTACGATTTTCGGGATTCTGCATCTAGAAACGATCAGATTGTAACGAGAGGAGAAATTTTGATGCCAGAGCCTTCCTTTTATAGAAAACTAGCTTCTGCCAGCGGCTTCGCCCACGTGAATTCGGTTTACCCCCTTAGGGGAGGAGTTTCGTAAAATCCCTTCTTATTGGATATCTACACAATTGGAACCATCCTGCCAAATTTTAAGTTTATAGGTGTTATAGTTATCAGTAAGTAATAATTCCCTTATAAATTTACCCCACCCGAGCAACGAACTTAAAGCATCTCAGTCACGCAAACTTACGACTACTGGACCTATAAGCCTAGCATTTTCAAAACTATGTGTGGGTCAGCTTCTAGTCAAACCTGCTGCAGCTGAGTACCAGTCTTACGTAAAGCGCCTAACTATCTGATCGCCAGAACCCATTTACTGGGTAACAGTAAACCTCAGGCTGGACAGAGGAGTAAAATTCAAAGGTTTTCTTTGTTCATTTGCACTGATTTAACTGTTAACAATAACAGAGCGATATTTGAAGAAAAAAAGTAACAAAGTACAGAGTTTCAGAGGTCAGTGAGATAATTATGAATGAATGAACTCTGGTGGCTGCAAAAAGTAACGGTCTGATTATGAAGCTGTAACGTTAACAGTAGACTTTTTTCTTCAAATTACGATGTCGAAATTTACACGAAAATAACAAAATATCTATGTGCTAAAATTGAAATTGCTCTGATCTATCATACAGTTAAGTAAGTAACGAAACCTGTAACTTGGCTAAGGTCTTTTTTACAAAGCATGTGAAGGGACTAACTTCGAGAAAGAGGTCAATCTTCGAATCCGACTCGGCTGGGCGGCGTTCGAGAAGCTGCGCGGTGTCTTCTCGTCCAACATACCACAGTGTCTCAAGACGAAAGTCTATGACCAGTGCGTGTTGCCAGTACATATGGCTCTGAAACGTGGTCACTTACAATAGGCCTCATAAGAAGACTTAAAGTCACCCAAAGGGCAATGGAAAGGGCTATGCTCGGAGTTTCCTTGCGTGATCGTATCAGGAATGAAGATATCCGCAAGAGAACCAGGGTTGCCGACATAGCACGTAGAATCGCCAAACTTAAGTGGCAATGGGCGGGGCACATTGCACGCAGAACAGATGGCCGTTGGGGCCAAAAGGTTCTGGAGTGGCGGCCGCGTACCGGAAGACGCAGCGTTGGAAGGCCTGCCACAAGGTGGACCGATGACAGTATACAGATGATGTATGCGAGAAGCACAGGACCGGCCATTGTGGCGACGCTTGGGGGAGGCCTATGTTCAACAGTGGACGTCTTTTGGCTGATGATGATGATGATGATGTGAAGGGACTCATCTGGTGTCAAGCAGGATGAAAATATGCATCTTTAAGGTGAGAGAAAACTATAGGGCTACATTGTATGAATCTGACAGCTGTCACCCGCATCATCGCATAGCAATTGTAGTGTAGGTAACTACCTAATTTCGATCATAAAGACACAAATTGAGAGAACCGCCCCGTCAGCTAGTTACACTACAATTGATTAGGATGATGCGGGTGACAGCTGACAGCTGTCTGAATCATACAATGTAGCTACCCATCTTTTTCTCTCGACTCTCATCTTAAAGATGCATATTTTCGTCCTGCTGTCATCCAGCCATGTAAAGAAGACTTTAGTAGATATTTAAAGTCCCATCTAAAAAGACATTTTCCCACGATTGTTGTAGATTATGATAATTACATACCTAGGTAGGTGCTAAGTTAAACTTAATAGGTAAGTTAATTTTGTTTAACTGTATAAAATGAACCCATCATTGTCCATCTCCAAACAATGGCTTTTCACCAAACAAGTTTTTTTTTTAAATACACCGTTAAATTTTGGTCGTTTTAATCCCGCGATGCGGTACATGAAATACTATCGATTTGTAAATAAAAATTAAAAAATTAAGTACTTTTTTTCTAAAACTCGAATTAATATTACGCATGTACGAAATTAATTTCTTTAAGAAAACGAGTCAATGACCTTGTAGGTAGTTGTCGGTCGTTGCATACTAACTACCTACAGTTCATTGGCCTCGCTCAGCTGACGTTTACTTAAAGAAATTAATTTCGTACATGCGTAAATTAATTCGAGTTTTAAAAAAAAGTACTTTCTTTTTTAATTTTCTCTTTACAAATCGATAGTATTTTATGTACCGAATCGACCCTCCGCGAGATTAAATCGACCAAAATTTAACGGTGTATATTTAGGTAGTGCTCGTGAAATAAATGGGTATCACAATGAAAGAAACTTTTTACTGAACAAGAAGAAAAAAATACCTTTGTCGAATTACCTATGTTCGTACAAGAGAAGAGAAAGGGAGGTTATCTAAATTAGTTTGGACCAATTCATTGATTAGTTTAGGTAAGTTGCAACTACAGTTTCAATTTCAGTTCAAATTACTTTATCAGCCTTCGTGCGGATTCATCATCATCATCATTTCAGCAGAAAGACGTCCACGGATGGACCTAGGCCACTCCCAAGTGTCGCCATAACGAACAGTCCTGTAGGTATCGCATCCATCACATTCCTGCGAATAGGTCAATTCCCGGATGGAGTTTCGAAGATTTTCCAAATCGCAAAAATGTTTTTTTTGTGACGAAACAACAAATTTATTGTTTCAGATTTATTCCCGTACCTGTGCTGTAAGACTTAACTGTATGCCAAATTTCAAGATTCTGGGTCAACTGGAAATTCCATTGGAATTTCGATTCCCTTGAGAGTGTCGAAATCTACGGTTTTTGCGACATAAACGGCTGTATTTTTATTTTCGCTAACTTAGAATTTTGATTTTTTTTTACAGCTTCGAGGGATTACATACCTGAATAATATGATTTTAATTTTAACTCAATACATCCACGCGTTCCCGAGATAAAGTGTCTTGACAGACAGACGGATAACAGAGTGGTCCTATAAGATTACCGTTCTTTTTTCCTTTTAGCTTTAAGTTTAGCTTAATTCTAGAAGACTTCTTAACGTTCGAACTTCGAACAGCTATAGTATGCGGCAAATAAACCCGTTGCTATGGTTACGCGCAGCTCCCTACTTCGACTGAGACCAGCACCCTTAGCCAAATTGATAATCTACAATCGTTAACTCTAGTAGAAAACTTCAAGTGTATGGGAAGGACGTCATCTCTATGCTCAGTCACGTGGTCTGAATAAAGGAATCGGAGGCGTTGCTGACTCGAGGCGATCGTCGAAAGAAAAACGAAACGCAGCTAGGCCTGCGGTTACTGTGCTTTCAAGGTCGAAAGCTATGATAGTTTAATTTATGTGCCAAGTAAACGGATTTCGATGAAACACGTGTAAACCATATGTTCTGGAATAAAACATCAGGATATAGAATTTCTATCGCGAGAGTACCCATGTGCCTCCGAATATAGCATAAATAAAGTAACTTTAAGACAATCTTCAACTTCCGTGCGGGCGTAGCCGGTGGCAGCAGCTAGCATCTACAAATTTTATTTTCATCCAAGTAACTACATAATTCGAGTGAGCAGTAAAACATGGAAACCTTGACTCGACCGATCCAAACCGTTGCACCGATTACGAATCTAATCGACTGTGGCTAGAATCGACCAGTGATCGATCACTCATCTCTACAGAAAAAAACATCCTTGTCTAACACCTATAAACAAAAGGCTATATAAGCCTAGTTCAAGCCATGTATGTCAGTGTCGCAACCTACTTCGATTGCGCAAGAGTGGAAAAAAAATTAGGTCGCAATGCACTTTTGTCTTGTACTGACATTGACCCTAGCGTGTCTTTCTGAGTCATCCCCTATCAATGTCGGCACTTTAGAATTCGACAACCTCGATGCTGACTACCCAGACCTTGGATACGAACATGACGAGAACTGGGGAGCCATCTTCTCCAGGCTACTAGGCGGCCCAACCAAGAAACCCTTCAAGTACAACAAAGTTGGCCAGGATAGTGAGACCACAAGTGCGAAAACGGCAGGAACGAAGCAAACGAACAAGTTAACGAAAGGAGTCCTCAGTACACTCAAGAGTGGTGATCTAAGTGCGTTCTTCAAGGAAGCCGCTGTCCGTGATAAAGGATCTTACGATGATGCCGACGAGTCTGGTCGCGCTGACGTCACAGCTGCATCAGCAGCCGTTACAAAAGGCAAAGCAACCAGGACTTACGCAAGAGGGAATAAGACCACCGGCTTCCACCGAGTATACCACAAAGATGAATACAAGAAAGATCAGGACTTCTACGAATTTGATGAGACTAAAGGAACCGTTAACGGCGCTGGCGGAAAGATCACAGGAACCACAGCAAGTGCTGGTGCAGGATACAAAAAAGGTAGCTTCGATCATAATCGTCAGAAAGGCATTCACGGCAAGGAAGGATCTTTAGATACCGGATTCTTAGATAAACAATTCAGTGAATTTGAAGATTCTGAAGACTTGGATGGTGAATTTTCTAATTTCTAATGAACTTGTTAGGTATTTAGTTAACTATAATCTATTTTCTATTATTGTGTGTTAAATTTGTCTGTAAGTAATTTGTGTTACCTAACGAAAATTCTTAAATCTTCATAATAAACAACTAAAATCAACACCGGTGCTTTTACTGTCTAATATTGTTTACCAATTCACATTTACTTACTCACCTTGTCATTCAGGTAAAGAGGATAAATGTGATTTATTGTTCGATTATTTTTAAACAGCATAATTAATAATTCTCGTGTAACATACACCGACAAGACAAACTATACAATATACAATCGTTTAAATTTCGCGGCTTGAGCCGGATATAGATATATTTTTTAAATTTAGAATGGTTTGGTTTGGGTACTATGTCTTTTAAGCCATGTATTGTACTCGTAATCTCATTATTTTCCAATATAATGCTGATATAAGAGATTCTAATGTTTTAGCAGCATTTGTATATATTATCCAGTTGTATAGAAACTTTACATACAAAACTAAACCAATTTTATATTCTAATATTCACTGTGAATCAATTTGAGAATAATTTTAAAACAGTCACTGAATTTCAGTCGAAGTAATATCGCTAAAAACTCGAGTCGAATATTATGTAGAATCTATTACCCACAGAGTACAACGTTATAGAGGAGATTGGAGATCTCATTAATTATCAATCGATTTGCCTACACACAGTGACTTCACTCTTCTACACTGCACGTTGAATAGTTTTCTGATTTTCTTACAACCGTCTTTCATCAATATTAGAAGTAGCAAATAAATGCTTTAATTGCAATCAAACATGTGATGTCTCAATTATTAAACCGTAATTTTCCATTTAGTAAGAAATATTTGTGGACAACACTATCGCAAAAGGTCGTTTTGTCTATGTGATTTACAGCTTGTCAATTTCAGCTGTCATCGCTCCGGTCTATAGTCTTTGCACCGTCGCTGAATGAAGTTATGTGTTTGTGTTAAATGGTTGTGAAACAAAGAGATTTATCCGAAATAAATGAGGCTCGGTGGAGATTTACTGTTTAACATTACTCATGAGTACGGAAGAGACTCTGTTGAATCTCGATTTCGACAAACCAAACAGTACGAGTACGCCGCCCGATGACGGTGTGGTATCTTTGTCGAGTAGTTCGGAGGAGATTTGTTTAGTGCCAGAGGTCGGGTTCGAGGGCAACGTGGATTCGCCAGGCGTCAACCGAGAGTCGCAGCCGCTGCTGGGCGGCCGCGGCGACTTCGAAGTTTCTTTTAATCATTTCCCAGGTAAGACGAAGTTTTGACCCGTGTAACGTCGCACTGACTCATGTTACCATTGTAATTGAGTTTACCAAACTTATTAGCTCGTGCTAAAACACGAGTAATGATATTTAGTAGAGTAATTTACAAAGAAAATGCTTCTGAGACTTCTCATAATAAGTTGTATGGCTTCCATGAACATCGTTAATCTTTTCGCAAATAACAGATGTTCACAAGTGCGTATTGTTTACCTTGACGCTGTAATAGCTCACTTATCGCGCATGATTAGAATTTTGTACCGTGTTAATGTTATCCTACCTACCAAATTGCATGTTTTTGTGTACTGTAGATTGTTATTGATTGAACTAACTTCAGTGTGTAGTTAAATTTAAAAAACGAATACATTTAGAAAAGCATGAATATAGCCACAGACTATTTTCAGTGAAGTGTAACGGCTGTGCTGTAGTTTCAGTGCCAATGTTTTCTCTTCTTTTTAAAAAAAATGGAAGGTCCTTTTGAGTGTAGTGAGTATATATTAAACAATATCCTTACTTGCTATTGAATGTTTTGTAGAATTGAATTTTGAATATGTTTAGTAACACTTGTTACTGATAAGCCATATGGCAGGTAACAGTTATAGACGTTTCAGTGTTCGTTAACATTTTCGCGCACATATTTTTTATGAGTCTGTAGTTAAAATTAAGTAAAGAAGTTGGTTGGCTCAAGGTTAAAACTCATTTTTTGTACATGTTGCATTTTCTTATGCTGAAATATGTTAGATTTGGTGCAGCTATGTGGCAATGAAAAAGTAGTGATGGAAGTTGTATTGCACTATAATAACAATTAATTTATAAGATTATGTTTTTGATAAACAAACATATTGAAGATAGTATCTCTTGTAGCATTGTATTATCATTAGCATTGCATTGGAAACATTATACAGACAAATTTTTTTAAACATATTTTTCTAGGTCATTGTATAATGACAATTAATTTTAAATTTAGCTGACTAACAAAAATTTGTTTTTTGATTTACCATTTTATTATCCAGTAATAAGAATCAAGAATCTAAAAACTAAATTTTGCTATTACCGACTTATTGCTCGTGGACGTCGCAATGAAGTTAGGCACTTGTGTAATCAATCTTTTATTTTTAATAAATTTAATTCATATCAACTAGTGCTTCACTGCGATCCCACTTAATGGTAAGTGGTAATTTTATAAAGCTTAAACTTTAAAATGAATGTGGTTTAAGGTGAAATAATTTTCTACAGTCAAAAAGAAATATTAAGCACATAGATAGGTTGATAATCAAACAGGTTACTATGTTAATGGGTAGTGTAGTACTACTCAAGGCAGGGCCGCATTCTTGCTCACTAATTATGCTTATATTATCTTCTGTTACCCAATTTCATAATTAAAAACATATCTATATTATATATAATTAGGACTTTTTTAAATTAAGCAGAAATAGTTGTCATTGTAGTTTTAAAAGGTCTAAATCACTAAATGATATTTAATGGTAATTTCGCCATTAAGGTGAAATAAAAAAATATCAACTTGATTATTGCTGAACTATCACTTTATAAGGACTTCAATATTTATTTTATTTTATTTTTATGTATACTATACTAAGTCAAAACATATATTTGAATAAAATTGTAGATTATAAATTATCATAAAAAAATAAAATAAATATTATTATGTATTATTAAATAGTATATCCAGTGTCTGGTACTGTTATCTTATTATTGATACATAATGCAAAAATGCAAGTGTTTCACAAAATTTGCTCTCCTGAATAAAGCACTTTTTACATGACTGCATTGACTGCCCCAAAAAAAGAGTGTTTACTATACTATAAGAAAGTATTTTACTGAGAGGTCCCCCAACTGCAATGGAAATTCCAGTTTTGTAGATCAAGTAGTTTTTGAGATTCCGTGTTTAAATTAATCAATGAGTCACTACTTTCTTCACTACTCTATAAATTAACAAACTTTTTGTTTTTTTCAAGTTTATAATTTTGACATGGCAGTCATATTTTATTTGATTTGCTTCACAACACAAAACAAACACATTTATTTGGTACAATTTTATTTATCTCTAATAATCAACCAAAAGTATCACATTTCTATTTTTTTCAAATAAGTAACAGTCATAATAAAATTGATCAGGTTAAGTTATTGTTATGTTTAGTTAGATGCCTGGAAGTCTTCAACACCTAGGTTTTTTTTTTTTTTTTATGGTAGGTAAAATCATCCAATGACAAATCCCACCCTTGGGTGGAGCGGGAAGTAGTGTCAGACTCTTACTGACTAAAAACCTACCCCGTTCCTTCGTTGCCTATAGTGCCGGGGCTGAGCCTTTCTCTCAGAAAACGGCCCTTGACCCCAGCAGGCTTCGACCCTGCCTGCCTGCAGTTAGCAGGCTGGGTCTCTTCGGTGTGCTGACAGCTCCTTGAGGCGCGCGGGAACAGAACGCGCCGTCGACGACTTGGGCTCGGTCCGGTCGGTTACCGGACGATCGGACGGCGTGCTACCCATTGCACGCCGTCCGCAAGCCCGCGCCTACGGTGGCCGGAAATCGGGATCGGAATCCCGGCGGCGGCTGGGGCGAGCGCCCCGTTGCCTCTGCCTGATGCGGTCGGCCTCCTCCTTTGCTAGCATTACTGCTTCGCAGAAGGAGGCGACCGCCTGCCATCCCTCCTCACTCCGGACCATGGCCTGAACCAAGGCCCGGCGAGAGAGATCGCTGCCGACGATCGCCCCCACGAGGACACGGCGATGCTCCGCCCAGGCGGGGCACACCTCTACAGTGTGCTCCACCGTGTCCTCCGGGTGTTCCGCACAGTGGCGACACCCGGGCGAATCCTCCGCACGAATCCGGAACAGGTACTTAGCGAACTTTCCGTGTTCGGTAAGCACCTGCGTCGTGCGGAAGTTGAGAGCACCGTGAGGTCTTTCCAGCCACGCCTCAAGGATGGGCCTTATCGCCTCAATTGTGGCGCGCCCCGAACGAGGTTGCGATAGTCGCTGACGCCATTTCGCCATGAGATCCCGCCGGAGCTCTGTCCGCCATGCTTCAACACCTAGGTACATTATTTAAAAAAATATGTTGAAATCAAACATCAATTATTATTATATCTGGCCTGTATTGTCCCTTTGCTTGGCAAAGGCCTCCTTTTCTGCCTTCTATGGTTTCTATTCACTTCTTTCCTAAGGAAAACATCTAAGTGCTTGATTACGGAGACGCGGCGCGTCGGGCAGTCCGTCGTACATTGCATTAGGTTTGTGTTTGCGCGAGCGATGACGCGGCCCGCTGCTGCAATGTACGTCGAAACGCCCAACGCGCCGCGTCTCCATAAACACGGCCTAAATGATCTCCCAACTCTTTTGCAGCAAACACATTAGAGACTTTGACCCCTGAGATTCTCTTGGTGTTTCTTCTCAGGGTTGTCAGCTAGGAAACACTGGCCTCTTCTAGTTGAAATTGACCAAAAAATTGACATAAAAAAAGTATGGTAGAAGCCTACTGGGGCCAAGGGTCGGCTTCTGATAAGAAGGCTCGGCCCCATTATGAAAGGCAACGAAGGAATGAGGTAGGTTTTTTAGTCAGTAAGAGTCTGACACTATCTCCCGCTTCGCCCAAGGACGGGGGATGTCATTGGATGATTTTCACCCACCATAAAAAAACGGGGTTTCAAAAACCTATTTGCAAAATAAATATCATTTATTTTTATTTATCATCAAAATTAAATTGATATTAAAGAAAAGTTTCATTATCTACCTATAGCTAACACTTATGCAAATAGTGCGCCCACATATCTATGTGTCACTTACCCCACTAACTGACGACACAGCTAGGTAAACAACATACGGGTCCTATGCAAATACATATTGATTGTCTTGTATTCATTGATATTGATTTATTGCTTGTATCTATTTTCTGATTACTGCAGCTTGCAAAATGTTTTTTGCTTCAATCTTTTGGTCTTTTGTATCTTTAAGATTGTTTTGTTATAAGCCTGTTTTGTCCCACTTCTTGCTAACGGCCTCTCTCCAGTCCTTCCATTTTTTTGCGGGTCCGCGCTTTGTCCTTTTAGTTCTGGCGAAAACGGTTTAGTTCGTCCCACCATTTCCTTTGTAGTCTACTGCAATCCCAAAAAAACATACATACTTCGGCCGGCGCCCGGCAGCGACGCGGGGAGCACTTTCAGACCGTGTTTACGGAGACGCGGCGCGTTGGGCGTTTCGTCGTACATTGCCACAGCGAGCCGCGTCATCGTTCGCGCAAACACAAACATGTGGCAATGTGCGACGGACCGCCCGATGCGCTACGCATCGCGCTGCGTCTCCGTAATCGAGCACTCAGTGGGAAATCATTTTAATCTTTATTTTTATACTGAAGAGACCAGTGTCGCGCGCCAAATGTGCCTTGTCGGTGGTTCTGCCCGGGGCGACGCACGACCTTTTCAAGCTTTTCATGTGACTAGGCTCGCGGGGTCTAGAGACAGCGGGAGGCCGCCAGCAGCGATGCCGTGGGCTGCTAGCGTCGCCGCCAGCCGCTGCCATTCCGGTGTGACTCGGCCCCTAAAATCTCATATACACTGTATAGCTTTTGTTTTTGAGGTGCAAAGGTCAAATAACTCCACCCGCTCTGTGTGTAGCAAAAGGGAGGGTCAGACTTTAACTGACTGATACATACCTGTGTTCCTTCGTTTTCCCTTAGCGTTCCATGGTCGCGGTAGCTCTTTCGAACAATCTCTCAACCCGGATTTCCTGTGTACCTAAATACTTTTATTATGACAAAAGGAATTATTTTTAACTAGCTTCTGCCAGGTAGCAGAAAGTAGGTTTCTCCATACAAACTCCCTGTCATCCCGTTGCGGGGTGAGGCTGGTATTCACCAAAGCGGAGAGGAGGGGCGTTTGAATAAACCAATCCGATTTCGTTATTTCCACATCTCTTCTCCGCTTAGCTTTGTGGAATTGGATCAAGCGGAGAGTGAGCAAGCGGTGCGGCAGAGCGGAGTACTTAGTGTCTAGTCGGGCGGCCGGGCGGCATTCACCCCGCGCCTCCATTCTCACAGCTCACATTTATTTATTTATTATTTATTAAACAGTTCATGTACACACAATAATAGATGAAAATAATACAGAAACAGAAAAGTAAATACATATCTTACATATCAAGTAAGTACATGCCAGCTAAGAAAAACACCAGCCTCATCTAGTTTAAATTGACCAAAAAATTTACATATAAAAGTGTGGTAGAAGCCTACTCGGATCAAGGGGCGGCTTCTGAAAAGAAGGCTCGGCCCCGGTATGAAAGGCAACGAAGCAACGGGGTAGGGTTTTTTAGTTAGTAAGAGTCTGACATTATCTTCCGATATCTCTCCTACACAAAGCTCACATCTCATCTCTGCTATACTTCTCCTCTCTGCTTTGGTGGAAATAACCTGCCAGCTTTGCAACACATTCACGCTTCCAGGTCCAGTAGATTCGGGTTTTTTTTTTTTTGGTGGTGGGTAAAATCATCCAATGACATCTCCCGCCCTTGGGCGGAGCGGGAGATAGTGTCGGACTCTTACTGACTAAAATCCCACCCCGTTCCTTCGTGGCCTTAGATACCAGGGCCGGGCTTTCCTTTCGGAAGCAAACCCTTGGCCCCAGTACCAGTAGATTCGGGTGTGCGTTGATATGTCATTCAATCAGTTTTTTTTCTTCTTTTGAAATAGATCAGTGGGTAATGGTTGGTTAATATTACGTATCTAAATACTTTGCATGATGGAAAGTTACTTAGTTGAAACTAATCCTATAAAGTGGCTTCTAGCTAAATGAATTCTGTTCCGAAGTGTGCAACCTTAAAAGGTGTGTATGGTATAGTTATCAATGATAAGGTAGTGTATTACAGACATTACTTACCATTAACAAGGTTAGAGTAATTTAGGTAGCGAAACTGTAGTTTCGCTGAACAATTTTTCTTAACTTTTACTATGATAGCTGATAATGGCAATGTTAAAACTTATTAGAAATAACGATTGTATTTCACTCAGTCAGTAGATGTCGATCATTCGATTTCCTTTATCGTGTAGTTTTTTTAGCTAATTTATTTTCGAAGATACCTAGTTAAATTGCCAGAAAAAAACTTATTGATGAAAGATGCCTCGGGTGCATGTAAATGCCATAAAGAATATTATCAATAAATTATTTGGCTAGTTATTTTTTAGCAATTTAGTTAGCATATAGGCCGGCGTTTAATCAGCGGCCTAGGCGTCCAATTATTTGGCTAATTTGACCAGATGTTGCGATGATATAGTACAGTACGGCCGACGGATCTTGGCCCGTGTGAAGTTAGGCTCTGCGAACTTTAGCGCTCAAAATAAGCGCGCCAAATAAATGATTTATAAAAAGAAATGCCAATAACAGTTCTTAACAGCCATAACAACTGCTATTGGCATTTATTTTTTCAAACCATTTATTTTTTTACGAGAGCACAAGCGCTAAAGTTCGCAGAGCCTAACTTCACACGCGCCAAGATCCGTCGGCCGTACTGTACAGACTCGACAAGGAATTTGTATGACCCACCCTGTTGATAAATGATTTTAAGGTCGTCCTTTTCAATTATCTTTTATTTTAAGTTTATTAATACAATACATACTATTATCAAGGGCTTTAAATTGGTTATTGGATATAGGCTTTTTTTATTTATGTGACAGAGTGGACGAAATACACCTCTCTTCTCAACTTTTGTATTGATCAGTTATTATCGATACAAAAGAAAAACGTCCCTTTAAAATTATTATCTTGCTGCCAGATGACACGATTAATATAACGCATGAGTCATGTTCATTTGTAAATCAAGAATTTATTTCTACAAATAACACATCGATATCTTTTTTGTTGCCTACTTAAGCAATTTCGAGCACATTTATCTCCACAATTTCATTGATTAAAATGAATTCATTTACAATGCCTACGCTTTATTGTATATTAATATTCTGTACAGATTGCATGCGTCATTGATACAATGCACGTCACAATTACGTGAGATTCGAGTTGGGAAATGCCTCAGCATTCGATTCAGATTTACAGAAGGATTTACAGTATGGCCGTTCTATCTTGGCGAGTCTGAAGTTAGGCTTTGCGAACTTGAGCGCTTGTACACTCGTAAAATAAATAAAGGGTTTAAAAAAATAAATGCCATTATCAGTTGTTAACAGCAATAACTACTGCTAATGGCATTTATTTTATTGGCAAATCGTAGGGGCCCAGCAGGGCCGATGCCCGCTAGTGCTACGGGGAATTTCTGAAAAAAAAACCCGTGGTCCTAGACACAGGTGTGATTTCAGTCAGTAAAAGTTTGATACGCCTTCTCGGTCCATCCTAGAGCGGGAGAAATCGTTTCACGGTTTCCCACCTCAAAAAAGAAATCTAGATATACAAACTTTCATTCCAGGCATTAAGTTTTTTCACACGTAACTTTCCACAATCCTCCGCATAACATACAATCCAATAACATCAAAACCTAAATGAATACACTTCGTGACTGTCTTTCATATTTATGTGTTATCGTCACGTGGACTCATACGGGTGTCCGATTAGTTCATACGCAAGAAGTTTCGGCTCCAAAACGTGATCTCTGCCACGTGACTACAGATGAGTCTGGAGCTGAAAGGGCGATCCCGGCTTTGGAATCAACACCCACTGTTGTTTATGTAATATCCAGTAAATTTCCAAGGTGCTAACGTAAACTAGGCAAAGGCACATTGGTTTAAATATTCCTTTAAAATCGTCGTACAAAGGCTACAGTTAACTTTAAAGCCTGATTGGAGCTTCATTGTAGAAATTGTCAATTAGGTGACAACGATCGCTCTACCTTCTCGCTCCCTACCCTTGTACCCCTATATCTTATTTTTGTAACAACATGATTTGAAAGAGTGTCCATAGAATTATAGTAAATCATGTTTATTTTCGAAATGATTGTAATACCACTTTTACCCTGTTTTTATTTTTTCCCTCTCCTTGAGAGGAGGCCTGTGTCCCAATAGTGGTAACATTAGAAGGCTGATGATGATGGTCATGATCACTTTTACAGCCAGCCAAGTTCAGTGCTTCCTAACAGACTACTTCGAAGAAACACTGAAACTAACTCAGAGGTCAAATTCTCTTTTAAAGTCTATACAGTAAACATGTTAGAGTCAAATCATATGAAAACCGTGCAGATTAGTGTCCGAGATAGTTTTTTTAGGAAAGAACTACACAGATTTGAGAGGAATTGTCCAGACAGTGCAAGCATTTAGAATAGAATTAACTATTGTATACCAAAATAGAAACAAAACTTTTACGTTACGTTATTCGTATAGCTCAATTTAGGACTAGTAAGGAGCTCACGCTTCAACGAACAATACCAAAATGAATAGGCTACATTTATGCAAGCGTGCTCCAACGACGACCACATCGTCGCTTTCCATCATGTGAGATAGTGGTCAAGTGTGAGCACGTAAAAAAATAAAAAAACCGGGCAAATGCGAGTCAGACTCGCGCAGCCACGGTTCCGTACAAACTTACCCATGAAAACGGTTCAATTCCCGAATCGAATCTCCAGGATTTTTCCGAATCGCCAAAAAGGATTGATTAACAAGATTGTGACGGTAACTACTACAGTTTTCAGATTTTTTCCTATCCTTGTGATATGAGAGCTATGCCAAAATTCGGGATTGTAGGTCAACGGGAACGAAATATACGTTTTTTTGCGATCCGTATCTTATCTTTTTTCCGGCCGTATCTTTTTTCTTGTTAACTTAGGAGTTTAATTTTTCACAGCTTCATGGGACCGCATACCTAAGTATACACCGTTAAATTTTGTTCGTTTTAATCCCGCGGAGGGTCGATTAGGAACATGAAACACTATCGATTTGTAAAGAGAAAATTAAAAAATAAAGTACTTTTTTTTAAACTCGAATTAATTTACTCATGTACGAAATTAATTTCTTTATTAAGTAAACGTCAGCTGACCGAGGCCAATGAACTGTAGGTAGTTAGTACGCAACGACCGACAACTACCTACAAGGTCATTGACTAGTTTACTAAAAAAAAAAAATTTCGTTCATGCGTATCTAACCTCGACTTTTAGAAAAAAGTACATTATTTTTTAATTTTATCTATACAAATCGATAGTGTTTCATGTATCGAATCGACCCTCCACGGGATTAAAACGACCAAAATTTAACGGTGTATGGTTTTAATTTCAACTCGATACCTCCACGCGTTCATGTAATAAAGAGTCTTGATAGACAGCCATGGCAACAAAGTGATCCTATAAGGGTTCCTTTTGAGGTACGAAACCCTAAAAAGGTCATTTGGTAGGCCGCATAAAGTACTCAAACTGCCAGACAAACGCTAAAATTACTCAAAAGAAGCACAATCCACATCGTCCACACATTCACGATCACGGAATAGTATTCCGTGTTCACAATAAAGTTGCATGCACGTTCTTCTCCTGAAAGATACGCTTTAGAATGTGCAATTGGCTTCAACTATCTGACTGACCGACTCCATGACAGTTCAACAAGTGCCTGTAAACGATTTAATTGTAATAAATGCTTTTCGTTTGAGATCTATTGGACCTGTCACCTTACATCGGCGAACTGATTAAAACAAATACCGACTATATTAAAAAATCAAGCTACTTTTTCTATTGTCAATAGGCTCGCGCTTGACAACTATCTCATCTATTTTTTTTATTTAAACCAACTAGTGCTAGACTGCGATACCACCTGATGGTAAGCAGTGATATAATTGCTGATGATGAGACGCACTAGTTTTTAAGAGCCTATTCACTCTAGCCTTGAAGACACCTAAATTGTAATCGGACGGGAAGACCGCAGCTGGCAAACTGGCACAGGCCTTCGGTGTACGCGGAATAAACGACGAGGCAAAACGCTAAATCCGGACCGTAGAAGTTTCAACAACGTAAGAGTGGATATTTGCCGTACATCGAGTTGTCCGATGCATCCTAAAAAAAATCCGAAGGGCTGGCTACTCTAGACACTAATGGAAAATGATGGAGCACGCTGGCCTAGAAGTAACTTATTCACTCTTGATTTAAAGATCTCTAGATTATAGCTATCAGGAAATTCTGTTTTCTGTAGGGAATTCCACTCCTTAGCTGTATGCACTTTAAAGTGTACCCGTGGTTCTCCGCTGATGGAACGGCGGAATAAGACTATGCAATTCCGACGCACACTCCTCGCAACTTGCAAGTCATCACAATAAATAATATCTGTTTAATAATAAAACGCTGCATACGTTCACAAGGTTGCAGGTGTTCAGTCTTCAGTAATTTATTGTTCGATGCTTTTAATTTTATGTTTTATTTTCTCACAACGCTGCTTAGGCAAGTGGCGCCGATTGTTGGCCAAAAGTAAGATTTTTTATTTCATTATAAGCTAGCTGTGTTTGTATTGTAGATGTATGTGTAATATATAGGGTGACTGGTAATTAGTGAACGATACTTAAACACGTGATTGTAGTCATGATAACTAACAACTTTTACTATGGGACCAAACCTGAAATCGCGAAAAAAAATCTGCTTGTCAGTACATTTGTGTTCGCCTAACTGGTCAAAATGTACTAATCTTTACTGATTTTTTTCGCGATTTCAGGTTTGGTCCCATAGTAAAAGTTATTAGTTATCATGACTACAATCACGTGTTTAAGTATCGTTCACTAATTACCAGTCACCCTATATGTTTGTTGTGTTAACCCTATCTTTATATGTAGTACTAGCTTGTACAGACGCTAGCACGTCAATCTACCCCAATCTGTCAAATTTTACCAATCGAACATTAACCTTCCGCTATTGTGATAAGGTTGAAAATCTATTAAAGAAATTTGACAGATTTAGGTAGGTTGATGTGCTGGCGTCTGACCGTCTGTACAATAGTTTCTGCCGCGTGAAAGTAGGATCCTCTATACAAACTTTAGACACCCCTTTTCATCCTGAATTTTGGAAACCTCTTAGTGCTCGCCTACGTCATAAATTTCACACTCCTTGTCCCAGTAGTTTCGACTGTGCGTTGATATGTCAGTTAGGCAGTTTGTCCGTATTTAACAGAGTTGATTTTGCGTCTGTGTGTGTGTTTACCCGCTAAGAGCGGTTTCGCACTACGTCCGATCCGAATTCGATCCGAATTCGATCCGTCAAAAACCCGCTCGTATCCCACCGCTTTTAGGCACGCAATTGACAGTTTTCCGCACTAGTGCTGTAAAGTCCGCGTGCTACGAAAGTATGGCCCGTAACGATACTTTCACGGGTTCGCATCGGATTCGGTCCGGACGTAGTAAGAAACCGCTCTAAACCACGCAAATTTTAATGCAATTTTCACTAATATATAGGGCAGTAAATGAGGAAGGTATATGCATGCCGGTAATCATGTCTTAGAGTTGGCCATTTAATGATATATGAGGTTTGATTAGGTTAGTTTTGAGATGACCATTTCATTAAGGGGCCAATCATTATGTGAAATGGCCAATGACATGTACAATCGCTGTGCATTTTTTAAATATTTTTAAACCAGTGAATGAGTCGTTGGTGTGTCAGTACCTTTTATAAATATATAAAATAAATAAATGCTAAGGCACTAAGTTTCCTAACAGCAACATTAGTCAGTTCAGTGTACCCTTGCCGTAAAACCTGCTCCATTATCATAAGTTGATTATATCAATGAAGATACGTCATCGGATGCATTAGGTATTCATAGCACTTATTTATCATTTTTATTATAGTCTTAGAATGACATAATTATATTCATTATCCAGCCTTTGTTTTTCTCGGCGATACGGAGCGTAGGTACTGACCGTATTATTTTTTTGAGATCATCAAATGACTTCTCCTGCTCTAGGTGGAGCGAGAAAGAGTGTCAGACTTATATTGACTAAAACCAACTTGTGTTGTTTCTAATGTCTTTTGCGTTTGAGGCCCCTCGCCCACGGCACATTTTTGTAGCGCGATCGCATCCATACAGTCGCGATGCTGTAGCGCGTTGGTATCTCTTGAAAAGCGCGTTGTAATGCGACTAACGCGCGTTAGTAGCGCTACAAAAAGTCGTCTTGGGCGAGGGGCCTAAGATAACTGTTTCGGCCAATCCCGCCTCGTCATGCGTGTTAAAAATACTTGTAAAATTAATATCTTGTTGTGATCCTATAGGCGGGTTTCTGAATTGAGTATTTTGAGTTAAAAACGTTTCAAACCCTACTTAAATGAAACATTTTGTCAGTTTTTCAGGCTAAAGTAGAGTTTAAGAAATATTCAACTTCAAATATTTAAATCAGAAATCACTGGTCAAAGTTACAATTTCAAACTATTCACACAGACACACAAAGGCGTTCAAAAATATCAATAAAAATAACAAATCCATACGAAAGATTACGTGTTCTTTCTTCCTTTATCTCGAGTGCAGTGACTGCAAATCAGGTTTAGCCATACCTGGGGCAGCTCCGACGTCAGATTTGTGTCATCAAAATCTGAGGCGCACAAAAAGTTCGTGAAGCGTACATACTTTTCGTAAGTTGTACATTTGTATATAGATAGTGAAACGAAGATGAAATCAGAATTATTTATCGAAATATTTATTTTTTTATACGTCCTGTACAGTAGTGGTACATAGGCGGACATTACATTGGTACATAGGCGGCAGGAATTTTATCAGTGGTACATAGACGGCACATTCTGTAAAAACTTGTACTTTCTACCTCTTACCCGCTGACAGACAAACGGACACATGGACTGACGGGTGCCAATGGCCCCAATTACTAAACCTCCGCTGGCTTAGTAACTTTGGCCAAGGGCTTGCTTCTGAAAAGAAAGCTCGGCCCTGGTATCTAAGGCAACGAAGGAACGGGGTGGGTTTTTAGTCAGTAAGAGTCTGACACTATCTTCGCCCGCCGCTTCGTCCAAGGGCGGGATATGTCATTGGGTGATTTTACCCACCACCAAAAAAAAACTCTTTGAGCAACGACCCTAAAAAGTATTAGGTATAAAAAAATCTCTTAAAAAGATAGAAAGTAAGTCGTATATTACGACATCTTTTCTTTTGTGAGGAGAGTCTATACTGAGTTCAAGACCTGTGTGACAGAGATACAGGCCCACACCTTCAAAATTACTATTATGATTGCACTTACGTGTGTGTTGAGAAGAGAGGAGAAGACATGGATTCAAATAAAATGATAATAATTGTTTGTCTACTGAAGGTTATATATTTACCTTCGAAACGATATCTTAAATCAAGACCTTCTTCTTCATTCAGCCCTTATCCCATATTACTTGGGGGTGGCGCAACACGTTTTTTTCTTCCATCCTGTCCTGTCACCCGTCATACTATCGCAACTCCCTTTTCCTTCATATCACTCTCACACAATCCATCCATCTCTTCTTCGGCCTCTTCCTCAAAATTTCTTATTCTTAAATCAAGACCAAACGTGAAAAACAATGTATGTTGGTCCAGGGTCCAGGAGAGACGTATTTACAGTATTACACAGCATGCGTAATAAAATAATGAGTAGGTCAAACAAAACAATAACTGATTACAATATGTGACTCATTTTACGGCTGAGTAGGTTCACGTATTTATTTAGTAGTTTTTTGCACAATGTTTATAGTGGGTGGTGCAAAAGTTATGTCAGAAGTGAATAAGCTTTCGTTTTTGCAGATGGCTCCAAATGTCACTGTACTTTGACATTTATGTTGTAGACTCACGTCTCACACCCGTATTTATAAACTAAGTAAAAATAATTACTTGACTAAAAGTTACCACATAAGTAACAATTTGTATTCTATAGTTAAGATTTTTTTAAATTTTCAATGAAGTTTTCGAACGTCAAGTAACGACTTAATAAAATTTTACTTAGTAACAAGTAATTACTTCTTTATAAATACGGGTGTTAGAGAACTAGCTTTTGCCAGCGGCGTCGCCTGCGTGAAAGTACTTTTCTTTATTTATATAAACTTTGGACTTCCGTTTGTATTCCATTAGCGGGAGAATTTTTGAAAAACATAAAATGAATCCTTGTGCGAAATTTCACAATCCTAGTCCTGGGACTAGGAGTGTGAAATTTGTGTGTTTTTTTTTTTTTTTGGAAAGGTGAACCTGCTGAAACTACTGGTAGTTTCAGCAGTTTCTCCTTTTATTATACACTAGCTTTTGCCAGCGGTTTCGCCCGCGTGATAGTCCGGTAGGCGGATATCCCGTTCCATATTCTTAGGGCAGAATATAAAAAAATCCTCCTTTAGTGCTCACCTACGTCATAAAAAGAATCCTTGTGCAAAATGTCACTTGTCCAAGTAGTGCGTTGATATTATGATAATGATATGCCAGTCAGTCAGTTTCTCCTTTTAATATAATGCATATTGTCAACAAGCTGTGGAGCGATGTACAGCTGAAGAATATGGAATTATTGTTACTGCTTATTTGAAAAATTATCAATCTGTCAGTTATGAACTGGACGTCTTGGGAACTTACACATAACGTGTTATAATGTCAGTCGTGCGAGCGAGAAAGAGGGATGCTTAACAGATCAGTTTAGGTCGTAAAATGGATCGCTTTAAGAGTTCGTGGTTGCACTGTACATCGCCTGTAAATTAAAGGTAGAACTACACTGCGCACACGTACCACACACGCCGATCTGGGCCCGTCATTCTCCATACATTTTATATGGAAACTAGACTTGATCCACGCCATGCGACGTCGTTCTACATACAAATCAGTCGTGTTACATTTTTTTCCATAGTAATGTCATCAATTTAAACTCTCAAATAAAGTTTACATGAAGAACCTTTTTTTTTTAGTTTATAACAAAATGGCAGTCCATTCAAATTATGTAATTTTTTTGTGCAACCTGTATAATAATGAATCCTTATTTCACTTAGTATCGCCAAAACTTGATAACGACTCGATTTCATTGTCCTCTTTTTAAAATACTTAATTAAAAAAAAAAAGAAAAAAATCTAAAGCTGTCTTGAATTGATATCTATTGTGATTCCTTAAATTGTACTAGTAATGAAAAGCAATTCATTGTTTGTATTTTGTGTGCCTACACAGATATAATATATTTTATTAGGAAAAGGTATACTATAATGCTTTATGTAGAGCTTATCGTTTTTTTAAAAAAGAGGTGTCAACCAGCGCTTGTCTGCGATCCCACCTGATGGTAAGCAGTGATGCAATTGTTAATGGTGAAGCGCGCTAGTTTATTAAGAGCCTATTCACTCTAGCCTTCCCTCCCTCCTTAGTCGTTCACTCTTGACTTGAGAGTGGTCGTAGTTGACAGTGTTTCATATTCGTTGGCGAGTGAGGCTCCCGGGATGCGGCTCTCCATTTATTAGTGTCTACGGCGTCTCAGGAACACTGGACTCTAGCCTTGAAGACACCTAATTAATTACAATCTGTCTTAGAAAGATACCTACTATTCAATAGAAGTCAAAGTAATTATATGCTTAAAAGGTTCAACATTGTAACTCTATTGTTATGTAAAAGGATTTAATGAATGGCTTCGTTACCACAAAGGCTTCCCACAATGATCGCTAGAAATATCGACATTTTCCGCTGGTTCGGAGTCTAGAATTTAAGGTTGATACATAACTGCTCTACTACAATTCTGTCAAACTTTAATTTTACAGTTTGTAAAAGAACCAGCGTATCCTGCGAAATTCGTTTTTTTTTTTTAGTTTTTTATACTTTGCATTGTCAAGTTGTATGCTGAAAATATGATTGGCGACCTTAGATTACTCGTAAATCAAAACTTTAAGTAATGTGTATAGATTTGAGCATTTACTAGTAACAGAACAACGAACCGCTCTATGATATGTTCTAGTGTATCATATTGTACCGTTGGTTAGAATGTTACATAGAAATGCTCGAGAAAATGCTATAGTGTGTTTCAATCTTTATGTTTTTGAATTACGAATTCAAGGATTGCAACTTGGATTCTCAATTTTAAAACATGGCGTCAGTGTACAATTTCTTTCTTTCAATAACCGCGCACTACTATTTCTGTATTTTGGGTCTGTTTACAAACACTCCGACGATTCCGTGTGAAAATGGATTTGTATTGTTTTGTATAGCGCGGAAATTCTATCCGGATTTTTCACCAGCCGTGCCATCAAACCCAGTTATAACTAGGGTTACCACCTGTATTTACTTACTACATAATTATTATATAGTATCGTACTATACTTTAGTCAATTGTGTTATCATAAAAAAGTAGTATATTTTTATGGTTAATTGCCAAAATGAGTAAAAAAATATCGCAATTCGGAGGTGTTTGAGTTCGCGAAAATTTCAAAAAATTATTATGATGATTTTCAGTTTTGAAATGGCAATAACAAAACATTTTTGGCATGGAAGTAGGATACAAACTTTGATTTCATCCCCTTTGAATTCACCCCGAATTTTCTTATTCTTTACCTATGGACAAAATTTCAGAGTTCTGGTTCCAAGGTTTTGTTCTGGGCATTGATAAGTCAGTGAGTGAGTCAGGACTTTGCCTTTATTACTAGTATTTTTGTCCTCAATTTTCTAAAAGTAGTGGATAGATGGATTATGGGAAAAGTGATATGAAAGAAAAGGAAGTTAGTGATAGTGTGACGGATGACAGAGTAGAATGGCTGAAAAAAGCGTGTTGCACCGACCCCTTTCTAATGCTACGTTTACATGTGGGCCCAGCTTTGGCCAATCGCCATTATGTTGACGGGGTTTTCCCTGTTTGTACAATGGCTACACAATAGCGATTGGCCGAGACTGGGCCCACATGTAAACGTAGCATTAAAGTACTATGATTGTTTGCAATGAAAAATACTATAGGTACACCGTTAAATTTTGGTAAAACGATCAAAATTTAAGGGTGTATAGTATTTTACCGACCGACAATTACCTACAAGGTCATTGACTCGTTTACTTGAAGAAATTAATTCGAGTTTTAAAAAAAGTACTTTATTTTTAATTTTCTCTTTAGAAATCGTTAATGTTTCATGTACCTAATCGACCCTCCGCGGGATTGAAACGACTAAAATTTAACGGTGTATTTCTACCAGTAAAAGGTGGCATCCTTAGCCATTGAGTACGTAGCTATATCGTGCCAGACGTAGGTATTATCACGCAGTCGATACCCCCTTATTTTCACTGTCAGAGCTCGTTCAAACAATTTGGTAGCCGCCCGCACCAAGGTGACCTTTCCACTTAAATGTTGCCTGACGAAATTCCCTTATTTGGTCTGGTAACTTTTTTTTTTTTTTTTTTTTTTTATATTTTATAAACTAGCACTTGACTGCAATCCTACCTGATGGTAAGCAGTGATGCAATCGTCGATGGTAAAGCGCACTAGTTTATTAAGAGCCTATTCACTCTAGCCTTGAAGACGCCTAAATTATAATTGGCCGGGAAAACCGCAGCAGGCAAATTGTTCCAGTCCCTCGATGTACGCGGTATAAACGACGAGGCAAAACGCTTAGTCCGGACCGTGGAAGTTTCAACAACGTAAGGGTGGATATTCGCCGTACGCCGGGTTGTTCGATGGTAGAAAGGAGATGGCGGTATCAAGTCATGCAATTCCCGCGCACACTCTCCAAAATGCATCCTGTAAAACACCGAAAGGCTGGCTACTCTACGCCTGTGCTCGACTATATGTATTTAACTTGGAAATGCGATTGGTCTAAAAAGGTCTGTTTCGTTTTAATGAATTTCTAATACAAATTTATTAAAACGAAATTGACCTTTTGGCTGTAGTCAGTTACAGAAAAATGGGTGCCTTAATTTTTTTTTTTTTTTTTCGGAAATCATATTACGACTTTTCTTGCTTTAGGGTGGAGCGGGATGGCTGACAGACTTTTACTGATTAAAATCATACTTTTGTACCTTCAGTTGCCTTTTGCGTTCTAAGACTAGGACCATCCATTTCATATTTTTTCCTATAGCTTTAGCAGACATCGGCCCTGCTGGGCCCCTACGGTTTGCTCATCTCTTTGTGGCGCGTGTGGAACGTTACGCGCCGTCGACGACTCGGGCTCTATCAAATTTTACTAAAAGTCGATCTACGTTTTCAACCGGGTTCGAAACTAGACGCCGCCCGCGGTTCCGCCTCCCAAAAATTTGTGTGTTCGACTTTTAAGAGTCGTTTCCCATACAAAATTATCAATTCTGAATGTTGAAATTTTGCAACTATATTTTTTTCTTTTAAACCACTCCTGTAATAGAGCGAACAAAAAAAATTGCTTAGGTACTTAAACCTTAAGATTTGTCCAAATTAAATCTTAAGATCTATCACCATATTCACCAATATTCACCATCCATCAAAAGTGTACACAGTTTCGATAAAAAAAAAAAAATACCAAGTAACAATTAAAAAATACTACTACGTATTAAAATAAAACTATTCTCTATATTTAATTTGATCTTACGCACGTGGATGGTTTAAGCTGGATCACAGATTACTAAATAGTTACTACTGGATGGTTTACGCACGCATGTAAATATTCGCAAAAAAATAAAAATGCAGTATATCATTTGAGTCACGGAGACACGGCCGATAAGCTTATCAACACGATACGCAGTAATCTTTATCAAGCGCGGAAAACATCGAGTAGTACACAATTTTTATAATGAAGACTGTAATTATAAGGTCAGTTCAATTATTCAGTGCACACAGAACTAATTATAAACAAAGTAATATTAATTTTATCAGTTCCGGAGATATGGCTGTCTAGAATCGTAAAATTAAATGTGAGGTCGTACAAAGATTGCAATACGCGTATCTTCAAATAAGTTTATCATACCTCAGAGCAGTGGCGTAGCTAGTCCCACAGGGGCCCCATATCAAAAGTCCCACAGGGGCCCCGTATCAAAAGTCCCACAGGGGCCCCGTATCAAAAGTCCCACAGGGGCCCCGTATCAAAAGTCCCCACTGTCTGTGACGTCCACCGAAGCGGGAGAAGTCATTGGATGATTTCACACCTAGAAAAAAAGAGGCAAATATAAAATCCTGGTATATTTTCTAAGAATGTTTTAAAGAGCACTTTGTTTAAAATTTAGATTGAAAAATAAAACAAACATACATAAACTAAATAAATAATCAAAAATCGTACTCAATGTTTACGCCAATTTAGAGTGCTGAATTCTCAGAATGGTTGAACGTATGAAACGTATCGCTTTTACCTAGAAACGATCAAAGAAATCCACGAACGTAATGTAAATATATGTATAATTATGTATATGTATACTTGTATGATTTGTCGTTAGTTCCAGTTTAAGTTTTACCGTAATGATCGATCTTTCCATGTGAATATTTTGATGTAAAAATGGTGTAGTTTTGTATCTTTAGGCATGTTAAAGAATTATTCAAAACTCTAGTTGACATTTCACGTGACCCAAGGGCTCCAAACGACGGCGTGGCAATGCTGCCAGTCTTTTGCGCACACTTCCAGTCGACAGCGATGCGGAGTAATTTGTGACGCCATATTTTAGCTAGGAGCCTTTAGTGATACACCGTTAAATTTTGGTCGTTTTAATCCCGCGGAGGGTCGATTCGGTACATAAAACACTATCGATTTGTAACGTTAAAAATGAAAAATAAAGTACTTTTTTTCAAACTGGAATTAATTCACGCATGTACGAAATTAATTTCTTTAAGTAAACGTCAGCTGAGCGAGGCCAATGAACTGTAGGTAGTTAGTACGCAACGACCGACAGCTACCTACAAGGTCATTGACTCGTTTACTTAAAGACATGTACCGAATCGACCCGCGGTATTAAAACGACCAAAATTTAACGGTGTATAATATAGTTTTAATTTGTTAACTATTATTAGTTTTTCTTGTTTTAGTATTTAATTTGGTATCAAAATTCTTATAAATTAAAAACGCTATTAGTCCTTTTCCCAATTTCTGACAATAATCTAAAAACCCAAAGGAACATGCTATTTCTTTGTGTTCCTCCATGGTTCCTCCTGTCTTTACCTACGGTAAAAAAGCTAATTTACAGGATCTGTTCTCATACTAACCTCCTTCCATTTGTGCAGATGACCCGCAGTTCAGCGAGTTGGTATGGCAAGCGGAGGTGGCCATCGACAACGGTATCTTCCCGGAGAGGATATACCAGGGATCCAGTGGGTCTTACTTTGTCAAGAATCCTGGAGGGGTGAGCTGAATTTAATATTACTTGTATATGTCACCAGAAAATTATAGACTCCATATATTGTAGCAAATGTTTTATTAAGTATAATTTCTCGACATGTTATGAAAAAATCGTTTTTTATACGATAAAACTCCTCCAAATTCATTAGCTTCCAACATAGTTATGTCTTTAGAAAAAATAGTTAAAAGTTTCTCCGGTTATTTTACAATATTACGGAGTTTGCAATCTCCCGGTGACGTACAGTGCCCTCCAAAATTTAGTTGAAATTAATTCACCTGACTTTATTTCAACTGACTTTTGGCGCACTCAATCCAAGTAGTGAGCAAATATACAAAGAAAACAAGATTAATTACAGGGAATTCCGTAATCTGCGTATTAGAATAGTGTATCCGAACATAAATTTATAGTAAGTAAACAGTTCATTTATTGATTTTAGAAATTATGTGACATTATTTTTAAAGTGAATTAATTTCAAATAACTTTTGGAGGGCACTGTATATTGAAATTATGATTGAAATTTTGACCTTTAAATTATTTTGACATAGATTTTTGTCATTTTAAATAAATTGACACTTATTTTTGATATTTTAAATATTTTGACATTTTAAAACCCTCATTTAGGCCTGACATAAGAGTAATAAATAATACGTAATTGTTTTAATTCGTTGGTATAATTATGTTTGACTTATAAATATTTTTAATAAATTTTAAATTGTAATCCTTAACTGGATTTGTACACCATATTTGTACGGTACCTGGCATAACATAGCAATACGCTTTTCAAACACAAGTTCTGTGTTTCTTTACCTAGGTCAACAAATAAACAAGCAAAAGGGTAAAATAAACTAGGAAACTAAGTACAACATAGCCTACCATCATGTTTGTTTTCCCCGAATTGTGTTGAACTAAATATTGCAAAGTTTCGTGAGGTGTAACTAATTGTTACAGGTAGTAGTACTAGTAATAGTAGATGCCAGATAAATTTGCAATAAAGCACATTGACCTTTTCCTAATACCTCTATGTAGGTACCCTTGCCTACCTAGCCAAGTTACGATTGTTTCGTTAAGGCCCGGTTCTACTCATTTTGACCTTTTTTAAACCTGTGGAAATCCATAAATATAAAAGAAAACACCATGAAAATTTATTTTAATAAAATGGACTATAAGGCCAAGGGCTTGGCAAAAATGAAAACACGATATAAATTAGTTGGCTCGATAAAAAAAAATCGCGTACCTGACCCTAATTTACGATTTCAAACGTATTTATCTACGAGATTACGTTATGGAACTATTTGAAAGTTACAAAAAAAAAAAGCTTGTTATTTAAAAGCGCTTCGCAAGAACAAAAATCTTGAATAGTTGTTGTTTTTTTTTATACCCCGAGCGAAGTTCATACAAAAAAAAACAGTGACTAGAACCGGCCCTTAAGCGTGAACGCTTGGAGTTGGCGCGCCCCCAATTCCTTTGTTCTGACCACGTTATTGAACGTTGAGATAAAGAACTTTTTTTTTATCCTTGGTTCCCAAAAAAATTCGACTTACGGCGATGCGCCATCTGCACATGGTGGACATCCCACTTTATATGCACAAAAAGTTTTGTGAACACATTCATTGTGCGTACTTACAGCCTTGTACTATTATTTATTCTGTGGTACAGCTAAGGAATGGAATTCCCTGCCGGGGTCTGTGTTCTCGCTACCTGAGGATCTTAAAAAAAACGAGTGAATAGATTGTTTTTAGACAATTGTGATCCATCGTCTACCATAACGTCGCTTTTGGTCAAGCGCGAGCCTATTGACATAAAAAAAAAGTTGAGAATACAATCCCAACGAGAATTTACCTGACCGCGGCTCGGGTATTGTACTCAGGACCTTTATAAAAACTTGGCAACCGTATTAGAAAGAGATCTGAGAATTTGGACGTCGCTGACCGGCGGCTATATAATATAATTTCGGGGGTTTTTCAGTCGCATGAGTACCTAGAAGTGAAAGCTTAAAGTGGCGCTGGAAGGCAAAATAATGTGGACATATTTTTTCATAAGCTAACGACTAAATATTATCAACATTTTATACGGTAAATATAATTTATGCTAAAAATATGAAACATTGTTTTCCTCTTTAGAACTAAAAAGGTTTCTGAAAACAGAAAGCCTACAAGATTTAAGCAGAAAACTTATTTATAGATCAAAGAAAACAGAAATGAGTTCATGCTTCTGAAAAACCAGACTTCGCCTTTTGCAAACACGTTAATTGAAATAAATTTGGTCTCCATTCTTGGTCGCCAACTCCGTATTATTCAGTCTTCACTAATGCATATGAATGTCTTTACTGAAGACCTAGAAGGACGATTCACTGAACCGTCTTATATAGACTTATGACCTTCTGCAATTGAGACGTCTGTCTGAGGGACGAGTTTATTAGCTCGCCACAAAATTGCAGTCCTGGCCAGTCTTGAAACTAGTTTAAATATGAGACGAGTGTCATTTGTGGTTTCATGCTGTGTTGATTTCATAGATATACCTGGTTTTGAGATGCTCGAGTTTTTGCATGAATATGTGTTTCGATTTTAAACAGGACCATCTATAGACCACTAGCTGTCGGCTGTCTGTCCATCCGCGTCTGTGGTTAATGCTCCGTTCCTATTGATCGCAGAGTGACAAATGACAATTGTTCAATTTTAACCAGTAATTTCTAAAATTATCTTCTTTACGTGTCGATCTGACTCAGATTTTGTCCGACCAATATTTAACCACCTGGCCAGCTCTGTCGTTGGCCTCGTACAAGTCATTGAAGATGTAGATGGTACTGCACGCTGAAAGAAAGGAGGTGACGCAGATCCTGTGAAGGGGCTCCGCACTGGCACTGTACTTGCGATGGGTCAAGGCCCATTAGACCAAATAATAAGCGCATTCTATTAAGCAAGCTTTTCAGCTTTATAGTACTGGTATAAAGTAACTGGAATGTATTGATTAATAATGTGACACTAACCATCATTGAAAAGTATAAAGAACACAAGTCATACAGAAGAGATACCTAAATTGAGATATGATGTATCAGATCTTTATTGCGTCAATTTTCATAAGATTTCTATTAGGAAACGCGCCTCTTCTTCATCGCTGTATGGCCACAACGAACAGTCCTGTGCGACTCGCATCCATTGGATTTCTGCGACCCTCACCAGGTCATCGTTCCACCTAGCGCGCCTAATGTCATCAAATATCTGGACTCCGGACTGCTAATGAGAGTTTCCCAATAGAATTACCCAGTATCGACCTCTGATATGAAACTATCGCTCCTGTATTATTATTCACTCGTAAACTTAACATAGTTTCGAGGGAAAGACACGGAGCGTACATTAAACGGCTGTCATTTAACGGGGAAGAGAGGGCTGTGAGCTTAGCTCCCACTTTTGGTATGACAGTTACATTTAAACATGCAAATAGGCCACCTTCTGGAATGCTGGCTGCGAGATTGTTTAAAAGAGAATGAAGAAAAACGTGTGGTTTTTAGTCAGCAAGTCTGATTCTCCTTGTCGCTACACCAGAGCGGGCGGAGTTTGGAATACTTTGTATTGTGAGTTCTTGAGATAGCTTCATTAGTCTTGGGCCTCTAATCTTGACTGCAGAGCATGCCCTGAAAATGCTATCGAGTTTATTTTCTCCATTCCATCCATTAGAAATCACTCAGGCGCCATCAATCGGGTTCGTCATATATCTATCTAGATATTATGTGACGTGCCCGAATGACGTCAGCAGGATTGCCCTCTGTTGCATGAGTCTTAGACGCATAACTAACGAAATCTTTCTTCGCCTTTGAAGAATACAAGAATAATGATATGGTGTTTTAAACTGAAGATATTTATATGATCAGTATTCTCATTTTGTAGAGATATCTAAATAAATTTAAACTAATTAAAAGAAATCCTTCAAACTTAAAATACGGAACTACTACTTAAAAGTCCTCTCAAATTTAATTTCATCTTCGTCATAATGATTATATTTCGTGTTCTTACAATTATGTTTATTATTTATACTAGTACTGCATGGTACATACGAGTATATCTATTTAACCATTGTAAATACCTAAACTTAATTTAATATACAAAATATTTTTGATTTATTGTGCACAGCTACCATAGTTGAGTTTTTTTTAACTCAACAGTTGGCTGATAGAAAATGCCTTTTAGCTTTAGATCCGCCTATGTAGGTATCACTACTGTAGGTACATACTATTTAAATAAAAAATCCGTGGTGACTGATAGTGTTCTATGAAACACGATTAAAAAATGCTATTGTAAGTATTACGACTCAGATTACTAATACTATAGATATTTCAGATTAGCAATGGTATTGTTAGAAAGAGAAAATTCCTATGCTACACGAACGCCTTGGATTAGAAAGGAACACACGTAGTTTCTTTGTCACATTTCAGGATTTCCGACTCAAAACTATCAGACTATCAAACTATCTGTGGGGTCGTTCATTCGTCTTTTTTACCGATCATCGTTTGTCTCCTCGTAAAATAATTTGCATTATTATCGTATTTACGATTGAAATTTCGAAGTTTCTCAATGTTCTTTATCAATTATGTTTGCAATTTCAGATACAATTTATTGTTAATGAATAAATGACTATGACTAATTGCTATCAGCGGCTTCGTCTGCGTGAAAATAGACTACATTCACAAACTTTCGCCTTTATTAGTGTGATTTTAAGTTGATTAATTAACAAACACTAATTATTCATTATTTAAAGGTTTTAAAATAGGTAATTATAGTGTACAAATTTTTGGTATTTGCTTGACCGAGTGGACGAAATATACCTTCCTCACACTTTTTTTGTACAGATTGATTTGTCGGTGAAAAGAAAAACGATAAAAATTGCAGTAGTAATGTAACTTATTAATGCAATTTTTGTGTATAACTTGCAACAACTTTTATCTTGTCGAAGCCAAACAACATAAATATCCGATAAACAAAATGATCTAATGCATAAATTCAAGGAAATCCGCGGCGCTCTGCATAATATTGTTTTGTTTGAAAGGAGAAAAATGAATTACAAATCTGTTTTGACTTTTATCTTGTTGAAACCAAACAACATAATTGTTCCAAAATTAAAATGTTCTGAGTAATCCAGAAAATCCGTAAATCAGTAGTGATCTGCATAATAATGCTTTTTATTTGGCAGGAAATTAATGAATAAACGAAATTGAAGTGTCTGTTTGTAAAAACAAAATAACATATTTTTTTACTAAATGCTTATGAACTATTCTTTAAAAGGAAAATTTAAAAAAAAATAATTTTCCTCCGGGAACGACATTTCAAACTATGGAAAAATCTTCGGAACAGTTGAGCAAAACCTGACGGGATTTTCACTAGGATATAACTAATGTTATTAATAACATTAATAACACTTTTTATTTTTACGCGGGAACGGGACTTTGAAATGGATGGACAGATTTGGACGGGACTTTCACTAAAAGATATCGGATTTGTTGTTATGATGTAACAACTAATAAAACTTATAATATTCTTATACTCCACGCGAACGAAGTCACAGGTAACAGATAATCTAGCTAGATTTGATTTTTTATTTGTTTTTAAAATATGAAAC
The DNA here is from genome assembly GCA_958295575.1 of Leucania comma. Lineage (NCBI taxonomy): Eukaryota > Metazoa > Arthropoda > Insecta > Lepidoptera > Noctuidae > Leucania > Leucania comma. The sequence goes on from OY282484.1 coordinate 4,552,101, forward strand.
GCTTATTTTCTTTTCACAAAGTTACTTAATACTACTTTACAATTCACAAACCGGTGTTTATCCAACCAAAAAGCTAAAAACCTAAAATAGGTTCCGCAAGAACCTGTGCGTATTTTTTTTTACTACATTTTTTTTTTTTTTATTATATGGAAGAGATTTCTTTAGAAATAAGCATCACCCCTGTACTTATTTATCTGTTTTCTTCTTTTTTCCTTTTTTTATGTGTGTAAATTGTTAAATAAAAAAATAGGTCAAATAGATGCCTACCTACATTAGGAGTGTAGATTTATAACAAAGAATATAACGACTTTATGCAGCATTTTTTTGGCAAGTTTACAGCCATTTCTATTTTGGCTAGCCATTGTTTGTTTATTTTATTGTGCGCGTTTGTTTATTTTTTGCCAATCACCGGGGACCTGTGACTCGTGTCATTTCGCATTTGTGTAAGTCAAATGTCTACTCTGGTTTCTAAATTAACTTAATAATATTTGACATGACTAAGAAAATTAAAAAAAAAAATGGGCAATAGCGAGTCGGACTCGCACTCTGAGGGTTCCGTACAAACTAACTTGTGTAAATAGTCATTCCCAAATCGAGTCTCCGAATATTTTTGCGAATCGAAAAAACTATTTTTTTTTTATTGATATAAACTAGTGCTTGACTGCAATCCCACCTGATATTAAGCAGTGATGCAATCGTTGATGGTGAGGTGCACTAGTTTATTAAGAGCCTATTCACTCGAGCCTTGAAGACACCTAAATGATAATCGGACGGGAAGACCGCAGCAGGCAAACTGTTCCAGTCCCTGGATGTACGCGGTATAAACGACGAGGTAAAACGCTTAGTCCGTACAGTAGAAATTTTTTTGTGACTATGTCACGTAATTACGAAAAAACCGACGAAAAATTCCACCACTGGGGGGTCCAGAATCATGTACTCGATCCATGGTATTCGTTTATGCTTCGATGTCAGACACACCTTGTATACATATAGTGCAGGTACAATATTTATTTATAATGTAATCATTGCACCGATCTTTACCAAGCAAACATTAGTTTAACGTTGATAAATATTGATTTTTATGATAAGTATGTGTATGTCATAATATACTGCACAATGTACTAGTAACATTGCAAACGTTTTATACTTATCAAAAAGATAAAATGGTCAAACATCAACAAAACTTCATTTGTTATAGACTGTAGTAGGCGTCAGATAAGTTTGCTATAAAGTACATTGACCTTTTCCTAATATGTTTGCGTAGACCTGGCGTAGACAATCGAAAAATAAACAATGAAATGTTTTATCACTAGAAAATGTAAAGGGTCACGGACCGGTAGATGTTGATTCAGGTGTCTTTTATTTTCGTTTTTGGAAATTAAGAATGACAGTAAACGTAAAGATCAATGACCATCATCATCATCATCATCAGCATTTTAATGTTCCCACTGCTATGACACAGGCCTCCTCTATAGGAGAGGGAATGGGCCGTAATCCACCACGCGGGCCCAGTGCGGGTTACATACACACTTATGCTGGAGATAGTTCAAAAAGCTTTTCTCAGGTACCTATAAAAGCGTCTTATATGGATATTAGTGGATATTATCGATACATGTATCCTACGAAGTTTATCCTAGGATGCTTAAATTGCAACTCATTGAAGGTAAGACGGGCGTTTGACCAAATTACAACAGCCTATAAAATGATCAATGGTTACACTGACGCATCTGACTTACATGCGGAGTTGTGACAATTGTTTGTTCCAAATAATTACAATCGCTCTAGAAAAAATAAATTATTTAATGTCCCATTTTCTCGCACTGTAGTTCGATCCACCTCTCCTATACCGCGAATGCTAACGATGCTCAACGCGCTCGTGGAGACCAACCCTGGATTGTATTTGTTTGCTGATGAATGGAAGACGATATTACTAGAAAGTATGCGGTTCTGTGAGAAGACAGAGTGAAAGGTTTAATTTAATTTAGTATTAATGCCTATTTTGCTGTACTAAATAATAATAATAAATAATAGTTAAATTTGGTTCCTATCATAGAAGTGTCGTCTACACTCTGTAAAGTATCACGTTCATCTAAACAAAACTTAAAATAATTCACTGTGTACAAAATACGGAAAATAAGTACCTACTGACACAGATTTCCTGATGTAATAATCATCAATTATTGAATGATACGGAAATTAAAAGTATCTATGTATTATATCGTATGATTTTGTGTTCATCAGATTTCACTAATATTATAAAAGCCAAAGTTTATATGTAAGCATGTATGTGTGTGTTTGTTTGTTACTCCTTCATGTTTAAACGGCTGAACTACTGTGGATCTCATTTGGCAGACTGGTAGACCATTTATTGGGACATGAATACTTAGTTTTTATTCCAGAATTATATTGTTCATAATTTTCTACTCACTCAGGCGAAGCCACTGTAATAAGCTAGTATTATTTAAAAGCTCTTAACAGTGAAATCAACCTTTCGATGCTAACCGCTACAGACAATGTAACAGATTTACTTCAGCTGCATTTATATTTATTATCAATAACGTCACAAGGTGCAACGATATGCCGTGACATTGTATATGTTTACTATCACATAGATAAAACGGTTTAACATTGAAAATTAATATCAATAAACTTGTACCCTTATATACATTACATTTCGCTCGTTCGAAATATTGGCACAGACAAATCGTGATAAATCAACTTCTGATTTATTTGCAAACAAAGTTAAATAAATAAGGTTAAGGTTAAGGTTTGCTGGGAGAAAACTCATTGCTGAGTTAAGCTCGCCTTTGTACATGAACTGTTTGTATCTCTATATGCTATGTTATATTTTTGTGTACAATAAAGAATTAAGTATTAAGAATTGAGTTACAAATCAGAATTTTCTAACAATTAAAAAAGCTGTAACCATTTCGAACTAACCCTTAGCTCAAACCATGATAAACATGTCCAAATCTTCATAAAAATAAATTCAGCCGTTGAGGCATGATAGATTAACAAAAAATAGAATAGAACTTTGTACAAAAAAAAAGAATAGAATAGAAAAAATAGAACTTTATTGTACTCGTATACCAAAATAGTAAAAAAAACTTTTACACTAACTTAAATCTATGGGTACATTGTATTCTATTTGTATTGTATTTCGGGCTGGTATCCGCAACTCAACGACTAAAGCGCGTATTTTGCGTATGGGTGGGACAAATGTGTCATTCGATCCACCCCAGCTCCTCAAGGAAGGCCAGCAGCGCCTTAGTGTTACTGACCATTTCTCGGAGGTTACCTGCGTTTCCGAAGTACTTTGCCCTGTATCCAGCGACAACAGGGCAGCCAGAAGCAGATGTGCTGCAGTTTCGTCCTCCTCCATGCAGGCTCTGCATAGTGGGCTGTCTGTAACTCCTATGACAGAGAGGTGCTTATTAAAGGTAGTCTACGGGTACAATGGCGGTCTTATCGCTGACAGTGATACCTTACCTCGACCATAGAATGGACTGTAAGAACTTAAAATAAAAATGGAATAGTCTGCTGTGTACTGCTAACAGCAGACTTACTACCTTTTTAGGATTCCGCACTTCAAAAGAAAAAACGGAACACTTATAGGATCATTTTTTGGTCCGTCTGTCTGTCAAGACCCTTTATTTCGGGAACGCGTGAAGTTATCGAGTTGAAATTAAAACCTTATTCTCAGGTCTGCGGCCCCTTATAGATGTAGAAAAATCAAACTTGTTAACGGGAAAAAGGATACGGCTGTTTAAATCTCAAATAAAGTATATTTCGACACTCTCAAGGGAATCAAAATTCGTATACATTTTCGTTGACCTAGAATTCTGCAATTTGGCATGAAGCAAGGTCTCAACGTCACAAAAAAAATTGCGATTCGGAAAAATCTTCGTAACTCAATTCGAGAATTGAATTGTTTTCAAAGGCAAGTTTGTACGGAATCCTCAGTGCGCGGGTCCGACTCGCATTTGCCAGGTTTTTATTTTAAAAGTAATGAAATATTACATAACAACTAACATGTAACATACAGATTTTCTCATTTATATTTTAGTAAGATAGGATATAATTTTTTCATTCGTTCCTCGGGTAATGAATGGTAGAGCCATGGGGTACTGCGTCCGCTTTTCATTTGGATCGAGGGACCAGATAATCCCGTAATGCGCCTGGACTACGGGATCATCCCTTTGGATTACGGGATTAATTCAGTATCTGTGTAACGAGAACAGTATAACCGCTGTTTAATAAGTCCGTCCATCGTGCGTTTGATGACGGCGTCATTTATTTCTGCCTACTATAAATAACCCAATATGTAAGATTTTACGAGCTTGCGGCGATGTTCGTGGTGATTCTAATACTAATCCTAGCTTCTTTTCTTTATCCTGTCTTTGTATACTAGGCGGTTTCCGAATAATGATTTTTGGTACTTTTAGACTACTACCGAGTACTTTTTTAAGGTCCACAGCTCCTCCACTCCGAAGCGTCACCGGATCGCCTCGATCGTAAGTTGATGTAGTGAGTGTATACCTATACAAGTCCATATAAAGAATACAAGCCGCAAGAGGCGAGGCGTTGCGGAGGGGGTTCCAGGTGGCTCTAATGAGCACCTTTGTTTAGGCATCGAAGAAAAGTGCATAGACTTTATCCTCATGTCCTGTTTTTCCTCTTTCAGAAAATAATAGGAGTATTCAAGCCTAAAGACGAGGAGCCGTACGGCCGCCTCAACCCAAAATGGACGAAATGGATGCACAAGTTATGCTGTCCGTGTTGCTTCGGGCGGTCTTGTCTGATCCCCAACCAGGGGTACCTCAGCGAGGCGGGCGCCAGCCTCGTCGACTCCAAGATCGGCCTCAAGATTGTGCCAAAGACCAGGGTGAGTTTGAGGAATACATGATGTAACTCTCTAACAGGTAAAAGTCAAGTTTCTATTAAAAAGGCACATTTTAGCTTTCCTATAAGTTAGAGAGTTATTTTAATGGTTTTATTCAATAATGAGTATAGTGCTTCGGCAGTTAGACATACATCACTGTATTGCCAATTTCCTTACGAGTCATGGTCATTTTGAGTCTTTTTTTTTACTTCAACCCTAGTTTACATGCAAACCACGTTTGCATTTGCGACTTAAAAACAGTAACTTTATACGCCAGGGTTGCAGATTATTTGAAGGAGTAACCGTGGCCCTAATAAAAGGGTATCACTGATGAAAAACTTTTACTCAGTATAAGTATCAAAATCTCTCTAATCTAGTCATTTGATAATTTACCATATAAAAAAGAAGTATCGCGATCAAGAGCCGGCTCATCGTGTAGACTGCACACCCAAGTAGGCCATTGCAATCACAACATGGCAAAATGGGAGTCATATTCCGAAGAACCTTAAAAACACACTACCACACTCCACTGAAACCGTTATAAACTTGGTCACCGCCTTGTAGGCGACAACTGTGACAAGTGACCAAATACTTTGAGGAAAAAGACAACCATCTCTCCTTCAGTTGCCCTTTGCGGTGGACCAGATGGTTGCAAACCAACTTCCCAACAGAGGTTACCTTGCTAGTTTCAATCCGTTTAGACAGCAGTTGTAAACCATGACCTTCAACGCCCTAGATTGGGAGGCACGTGTTCCCAAACGTAGTGACTGATTTACATCTATGTAACCGCAAAACAAACCAAGGTGACCTTGGTTGGAACGTTACTTTGGAACAGTCTAGTCCACCCTTAATTCCGAGGTCCTTGTCCTCGATAATTGAATTGTGTCTGCCTCAGTGGCGTACCTACCTCCTTATCTGCCGTATCAATGATAGGAACCCCCGCGCTACAGGGACCACGACGTAGGCAAAAATTCGCAATATTTTATCCGCAAACGTCGTTCGTAGGGTAAACTAAGCATTTGTAAAAAAGCACCTTTTTTATACGGGGCCTCTTTGGCAGTTTTGATGAGACTAGCTACGCCACTGGTCTGACTGTTTTTTTTTCTGACATTAAAAACATATCGAATATTTATAACATAAAGCACATTCCTTGTATAATTCATGTCCATCTTTATCGCTACAAATATTTTACAATACTCATTAATGTTTTGTCTGACGCACACATGCGTTATCAATTTACATTTTATGTAAGACCTAAGTATAAATATACATCGATGACGTCAGAAAACAGGTAATTCTCTTGAAATGTTCCCGTGTCTTTAGTTTCTGGTCCGCCCTAGTTATGTCGATTTTTTTTTTGAGGTGGAAAATCATCCAATGACTTGGATGTCAGGTTTTTACTAACTAAAATCTCATCTGTGCCCTGCAGTAGCCCTATACGTTCTAGGACCCCGGGTTTCCTTTATAGAAATTATCATTGGCCCTAGAGGCGCCGATCATTAGTTACATAAGTTTTTTTTTTTGTGGTAGGTAAAATCATCCAATGACAAATCCGGCCATTTGGCGGAGCGGGAAGTACTGTCAGACTCTTACTGACTAAAAACCTACCCCGTTCCTTCGTAGCCTATCGTGCCGGGGCCGGGTATTCCTTTCGGATGTTAACCCATGACCCCAGTAGGCTTCGACCCTGCCTGCCTGCAGTTAGCAGGCTGGGCCTCTTCGGTGTGCTGACAGCTCCTTGAATTAGGTACATAGGTTGCGTTCCAAATGAGAATAGGATCGACAAGAAATTTTTAGCGACGACTAGGACTGGATCTGGACTGGTGGTACCGGATAGTGGGCTACCTATTGCTCATCGTCCGCAAGCCTACGCTTAGGGTGGCCGGGATTCGCTATGTATCTCCCGACATTAGTCATGGTGGGCGTAATGTTAGGCTATTCGACACTAAAAGATTTTCTTTCAACCGAACAAACAAACGCATCACCTTTATAATATTAATATTATAGAGATTTTCGTATAATAAATCGTTTTTATAATCTGGCTAAATATTACGAACGAATATTTTTATCAATAACTAATAAAATTGAATTAAAATATTGAACACGACACAGCCGAGTAATGACACCGTATCACCGTAGGTCATGTAGTTACTGATAAATATCACGTTTGCGTTTCAGTTAGTTTTTTTTTTTTATCTGTTATTCGTCTTTAAAGCACTTTAAGTACTTAGTTTAAATTAATAATACATATGCCGTTAAATTTTGGTCGTTTTAATCCCGTGGAGAGTCGATTCGGTACATGAAACACTACCGATTTGTAAAGATAAAATTAAAAAATAAAGTACTTTTTTTCTAAAACTCGAGTTTATAGACGTATGTACGAAATTAATTTCTTTAAGTAAACGTCAGCTGAGCGAGGCCAATATCTAATCTCAACAATTTGCCTGTTGCCTCTTCCCGTCCGAATATAATTTAGGTGTCTTCAAGGCTAGAATGAATAGACTCTTAATAAACCAGTGCGCTTCACCATCAACGATTTCATCACTGCTTACTATCACGTGGGGTCGCAGTCAAGCATTAGTTTATATCTTAAAAAAAACTGTTTGATTAGCATATTTATACACACCTTTTTCCACACACGTTTGTTCTCAGCTATTGCGGGCAAATTCCTCCGGTAATTGTCCAGCTCATACCTCCACCTTCGCCTTGGTCTGCCGCGATGTCGCCTTGCGTTCAATGAGACCACTTAATGCAAATTTACTATTAAAATCTTTAAAATATGCGCCAAGTAAGTCAGTACGCACGCACTTGCCTGACCTCGCTGTGGATCGAACTCAACATAATGTTAATCTGATGTAATCTCAAACGATTATGTATTAATATATACCTTAGTGACCTTGATTATGTTCCAACCAGAATGTCGGTCATTGGTTTAAGAGGTTGTATCGTCTTGTTCCATTACTTTCGATTGGCAAATGTTTTAAAAGATAATATGGTTTTGGATGTCGTCATCTTCCTGCTCTTCATCATCGTCATCAGCCTTTTAATGTTGCCACTACTGGGACACAGGCCTCCTCTCTAGAAAAGGGAATGGGCCGTAATCCACCACGCAGTTGCTTCCTGCCCTTATCCCGATTTACTTCGGGTCGGTACAACACGTTATACTTCCATTCTGTCTTGTCAATTGTCACGTTATCACTTATTCCCTTTTCTTTTATTTTACTCCTCACGGGATCCATGGCCTCTCTCCTCATCTATCTGTAGCGACATCTATGGCGTCACATAAGAAATAATCCTACATCGCGCAAGTAAAGTTCTCCGCGCGATTTGAACATGTAGAACGGCCCGAAATCTTCTATCGGGTAGTAGCCCACTAGACAACACTGTCGGGTCGGAGGATCCTCCCTTTTCAACGGAGGTGTGGGACTTCTTTGTTTCACTTACCTCCAAATATCCACGTGTATACTCAGACATAACTCTAGTAACAGTCATTTCAAGCCCTACTAGTACTTATTCTGTGACCATACCAAGATAATCGATCCCCTTTCGACATTTCAGTTAGGGGGCCGTTCAAGTATTACGTTAGCAGATTTCACGCAAATATTAACCCTCCCCTCCTCGTCAGTAAAAGTAAGCAAAGATCTAACCCTCCCCCCAAATGCTTACGTAAACATTGCTCAGTGATATGTTGTCTGTCTACTTATTTTCATATGATTTTGGAACATCGAGATTTTTCTCTTAAAAAAAAAACACCGTCCAGATCCCCTATCCCCCATGTCATCAAAAATAAGCAAAGCAAAGACCCTCGCCACCCCCACATGTAGTGCTTACGTAATACTTGAATGACCCCTAAGTACTGGCGCCACTTTATAAAATAATGTTATTTTGATCTTACAAATAGGTTCGAAAAGAACTCGCAAACATAAGACCCGGAACAACAATATGTAGGTCGTACAAATATTTTTTCCGTTTGGGAATCTAACCTGCGACACGCAGCGCAGTACCTACACTACGCCTCAAACATGCATGTCACACAATTAAATAGAAAAAAAAAGTTTTAAGTTTGTTGAATCAACCTGCTCAGCAGTTCTTAGGCGTACTAAGGTCAAAGTCGAAAATACAAGTTGCACTTGATATTTCAGTTACCTTATCGTTTTACTAGACACGGAATTAATATTAAAGGTAAAGTTACAAACAAGTTTTAAACTAAGGTTATGTTGATAATTTTGAATTGAAGGAATTTTTGAAAGGGTTTATCTACATTACCATATAGTTCGCGGCGGATAAGTTGAACCCGGTATAATGGTTTCGCGCAGCCCTCGACTTCGAGGGCTCTTCCCGACCGGTCTACGGCGCCATCTAGTGGTAATGCGACCACGCTCAGGCTCGTGGTTTTCGCATTAAATGTTAATACAGTGTGTATGTGTTCCGCAGGTGGTGAAGCTGGTGTCGGAGACGTTCAACTACCTGCGGATAGACCGTGAACGCTCGCGGCTCAAGCGCGCCATCACCGAGCAGTTCCCTAATCTGCGCTTCAATAGAATGGGACTACCGCCTAAGGTAAGATATTCTTTCCTATAATTGTACATAAAAAAAATTACAATTAATATGTTCCAGGACATTGTGTACAATACTGCTCGGACCTTTTAATACATATCTTTTTAGGGTACCGTACCTAAAGGGTAAAATGGAACCCTATTACTAAGACTTCGCTGTCTGTCACCAGGCTGTATCTCAAGAACCGCGATAGCTAAAAACAAAATAAAATAAATATTTAAGGGGGGCTCCCATACAACAAATGCGATTGTTTTTGCCCCTTTTTGCTCGATATCAATAATGACTTGAATAGTAACTTGAAATATTGAAAAAATACTTAATTGTATTTTACTTTAATAATCTATAATATAAAAATGAATCGCAAAATGTGTTGGTAAGCGCATAACTCAACAACGCCTGGACCAATTTGGCCAAATCTTTTTTTAAAATGTTCGTTGAAGTTCAAGGATGGTTTTTACGGCGAGAAAAATAGAGTAGGGTAGAGTAGGGTAGAGTAGGGTAGAGTAGGGTAGATTTGGGTAGAGTAGGGTAGAGCGGGAGCGAAGCCACGGGCAAAAGCTAGTAAATAATAAAATTAAAATAAATATTTAAGGAAAGGGAAAACGCCATTTTTTTTGCCTATTTTGTTGTTGTTCGGTTGTTTACCTAGTCAATGAAACGGAACCCTTCGTGCGAGAGTCCGACTCGTACTTGACCGGTTTTTTCTTACTTAGCATGTATTGTGTTGTTTGCAGGCGGGTTCATTCCAGTTGTTCGTGGAGGGCTACAAGGACGCGGACTACTGGCTGCGGCGCTTCGAGCAGGACCCGCCGCCGCCACATGTTATGAGGAAGTCAGTCATTTGTTTATTAAACACAAAGTGTCTTCTGAATGATTAAGATTTAATTGAAATTCTACTTAAACTGCTTCAACATAAGGTTAAAACTTGAATAATGTCCCAGCAGTCAAGTTTACAATTTTGGTGGTCATCTAGTATCTTATAATATGAGGTTCCTGGCAAAATAATATATCGCTCTTCCAAAAATGTCAGGTCATTATTAATGTACGTAACAATCTTAACCCACAATTGGGTATTCTTACATTCTTACCATAAAAAAATACCTTAAAAATGTTACCCAGGGACTTACAAACTAAAGCTTGTATTAATTAACTCCGGCTTGAAATTAAAAATTAAATAAACAAAAAAAAAATATTATTATTTGAGATTTAGAAATATAAGTATGTTTATCAGTTGTCTAGTTCCTATAACACAAGCTCTGCTTAGCTTGGGACTAGACGGCGTTGCATGATAGTTGTAAAAAAAAATCTATACAGCAGTACCTACAGCACACAAAAAAATTTTTTTTTAATGTCCATCAGATCAATCAACCTTAAATTACCCTTTTATTGAGGGTGAGATTTCATCAAATAGCTTCTCCTACTGAGAAGTGTCACACTTTGAGTAACTTTTTTGACTTTACACTTCCGTGTTGCTCCAGTTACCCAATGCGCTCCACTTCCAGGATCTCGGTGTCTTTCAAAGGATCCTGCAGCCCTTGCTTGTACCCTCGTGTAAAAAAACTATATCTATATAATTTTGTTGTTTATACCGAGTACATCGAAGGATTTTAACAATTTGCCTGCAGCGGTCTTCCCGTCCGATTATAATTTAGGTGTCTTCAAAGCTAGAGTGAATAGGCTCTTAATAAACTGGTACGATTCACCATCAACGATTGCATCACTGCTTACCATCAAGTGGAATCGCAGTCGAGCACTAGTTTATACACCGTTAAATTTTAATCGTTTTAATCCCGTGGACGGTTGATTCGGTACATGAAAAACTACTTAAAGAAACTAATTACGTACATGCATAAATTAATTCGAGTTAAAAAAAAAGTTCATGTACCGAATCGACCCTCCACGGGATTAAAACGATCAAAATTTTAACGTGCACTTATATTTTTTTTTAAATAACGTCTTCTGTTCCAGATTCCAGCTTCAATTCGAGCGGCTAGTAGTGTTGGACTACATAATTCGCAACACAGACCGCGGTAATGATAACTGGCTCATCAAATATGATTCCCCCAGCCAGCAACCGCCGCACGCCGATATAGACCTTAGGGACCCCTCCGTGAGTTCATATTGATTTGTACTTTAAAAAAGAAAGAAGGAAAGAAAAATATTTTATTTGGCACGCATGGATGGATCCACACACTGTAAAACCAAATTTATAAAACTTAGATAAAATACAGACACAATGTGTTTCTCACGGCGACGCCAAATAGGTCCAGTTCAGCAAAAATGCCAGACAACTACATGATAGTCAGTGGTAGTTACCTGACGCTGGTTTTCAACTGAACCTTGCTAAGAGTGAACGGTGAAAACTTATTGATGTAATTATTTTACATACATATTTTTATACATACATATTTTTATAAATATGTATGTAAAATAGTTACATCAATAAGTAATAATTACATTATTGTAATGTTTGATTAACAATGAAATTAAACACCCCACTACAGTACCATGAGGGAGGCCCATGTTCAACAGTGGACGTCTTTCGGCTGAAATGTGAATTAAATACTTTTGTATGGTTTAACTTAAAAATTTATTTCTGATCTAATTAAAGTTTATACTATGTATTGTCTATTCCAGGAGTGGACGGGCGCGGAAGTTCGTATAGCAGCCATAGACAACGGACTCGCATTCCCCTTCAAGCACCCTGACTCGTGGCGCGCCTACCCATACCACTGGGCCTGGCTGCCGCAAGCCAAGCAGCCCTTTAGCCACGAGACCAAGTGAGTCATATCTTGTGTAAGGACATAGACAACGGACCCCTACCACTGGGCCTGGCTGCCGCAAGCCAAGCAGCCCTTTAGCCACGAGACCAAGTGAGTCATATCTTGTGTAAGGACATAGACAACGGACCCCTACCACTGGGCCTGGCTGCCGCAAGCCAAGCAGCCCTTTAGCCACGAGACCAAGTGAGTCATATCTTGTGTAAGGACATAGACAACGGACCCCTACCACTGGGCCTGGCTGCCGCAAGCCAAGCAGCCCTTTAGCCACGAGACCAAGTGAGTCATATCTTGTGTAAGGACATAGACAACGGACCCCTACCACTGGGCCTGGCTGCCGCAAGCCAAGCAGCCCTTTAGCCACGAGACCAAGTGAGTCATATCTTGTGTAAGGACATAGACAACGGACCCCTACCACTGGGCCTGGCTGCCGCAAGCCAAGCAGCCCTTTAGCCACGAGACCAAGTGAGTCATATCTTGTGTAAGGACATAGACAACGGACCCCTACCACTGGGCCTGGCTGCCGCAAGCCAAGCAGCCCTTTAGCCACGAGACCAAGTGAGTCATATCTTGTGTAAGGACATAGACAACGGACCCCTACCACTGGGCCTGGCTGCCGCAAGCCAAGCAGCCCTTTAGCCACGAGACCAAGTGAGTCATATCTTGTGTAAGGACATAGACAACGGACCCCTACCACTGGGCCTGGCTGCCGCAAGCCAAGCAGCCCTTTAGCCACGAGACCAAGTGAGTCATATCTTGTGTAAGGACATAGACAACGGACCCCTACCACTGGGCCTGGCTGCCGCAAGCCAAGCAGCCCTTTAGCCACGAGACCAAGTGAGTCATATCTTGTGTAAGGACATAGACAACGGACCCCTACCACTGGGCCTGGCTGCCGCAAGCCAAGCAGCCCTTTAGCCACGAGACTAAGTGAGTCATATCTTGTGTAAGGACATAGACAACGGACCCCTACCACTGGGCCTGGCTGCCGCAAGCCAAGGAGCCCTTTAGCCACGAGACCAAGTGAGTCATATCTTGTGTAAGGACATAGACAACGGACCCCTACCACTGGGCCTGGCTGCCGCAAGCCAAGCAGCCCTTTAGCCACGAGACCAAGTGAGTCATATCTTGTGTAAGGACATAGACAACGGACCCCTACCACTGGGCCTGGCTGCCGCAAGCCAAGCAGCCCTTTAGCCACGAGACCAAGTGAGTCATATCTTGTGTAAGGACATAGACAACGGACCCCTACCACTGGGCCTGGCTGCCGCAAGCCAAGCAGCCCTTTAGCCACGAGACCAAGTGAGTCATATCTTGTGTAAGGACATAGACAACGGACCCCTACCACTGGGCCTGGCTGCCGCAAGCCAAGCAGCCCTTTAGCCACGAGACCAAGTGAGTCATATCTTGTGTAAGGACATAGACAACGGACCCCTACCACTGGGCCTGGCTGCCGCAAGCCAGGCAGCCCTTTAGCCACGAGACCAAGTGAGTCATATCTTGTGTAAGGACATAGACAACGGACCCCTACCACTGGGCCTGGCTGCCGCAAGCCAAGCAGCCCTTTAGCCACGAGACCAAGTGAGTCATATCTTGTGTAAGGACATAGACAACGGACCCCTACCACTGGGCCTGGCTGCCGCAAGCCAAGCAGCCCTTTAGCCACGAGACCAAGTGAGTCATATCTTGTGTAAGGACATAGACAACGGACCCCTACCACTGGGCCTGGCTGCCGCAAGCCAAGCAGCCCTTTAGCCACGAGACCAAGTGAGTCATATCTTGTGTAAGGACATAGACAACGGACCCCTACCACTGGGCCTGGCTGCCGCAAGCCAAGCAGCCCTTTAGCCACGAGACCAAGTGAGTCATATCTTGTGTAAGGACATAGACAACGGACCCCTACCACTGGGCCTGGCTGCCGCAAGCCAAGCAGCCCTTTAGCCACGAGACCAAGTGAGTCATATCTTGTGTAAGGACATAGACAACGGACCCCTACCACTGGGCCTGGCTGCCGCAAGCCAAGCAGCCCTTTAGCCACGAGACCAAGTGAGTCATATCTTGTGTAAGGACGTAGACAACGGACCCCCTACCACTGGGCCTGGCTGCCGCAAGCCAAGCAGCCCTTTAGCCACGAGACCAAGTAGTCCTTTAGCCAATTATTACCTTAAAATTTAAGTGGATTCTAACTTTTCATGTCTCTAACTTAGTTCTTAAGTATAGCTCTCAGTTTTCACCTTCACTTGTATTGAATCTAGATAAAGGTACATACACAAGGCTACATAGCGCACACATGGGCCACGTACGTCGTTCTCGCGCGTCAATCTCTATACATTTTATATGGCAACTAGACTTGTAGAGCTATATTAGTACAAATCAGGCGTGGTCCACGTGTGCTTCGGTTTAATGTAATTCTCGCTTGAGGCTACTGTCAGAACTAAACCGACGTTATATGAGTTGCACTTTATAGGAATAAAACTAATATAATTTTCTCTATTGTTTCCAGAGAGTTAGTGCTTCCATTATTATCGGATATGAACTTCGTACAAGAGCTGTGCGACGAACTGCACGTGTTATTCAAAGTAAGTTGCTGAAGTATTGCCCTATAAATAAATAAGTAGATTTATTTGTATGGCAATAATCCTCAATTTTATAAAATTTAACATCAGTATTATTAAATAAATATGTTTTCTTTGGACATAGTTAAAATTATTAGTATACAAGTAGACTTTTTGTTTTATTTATTTTTTAGCTCCATATCTCTCACCATGTGTCAGTTTCATTCTTTACTCGACGTGTTATTATCAGTGATAGGAATAGGTAGTGCCTATTTGCCTAAACTTCGAAGAACAGAGACAAGAAACGGAGACTTCCTTAGGACTACATTTTTTCCGAGACATCTATCCCGAAATTTCGAGACAACACTTAAATACATTTAAAAAAAATGTTATTTGGAATAAGTAATTCGTCTATATTTACCTAAAGTTTGCGACTAGATATATCATAATAAATAACATACACAGTCGTTACAACCGTTCAATTTTCTGTTTTTTTTTTTTTTGAGAACATTTTGTAAATGACTTGTTGATCGTAATACACAATGAATCACAATGTTTTTATAAGAAGCCGTACATGTTTCGAAGTAAATATCTTCTTTCTAGCTCACTCTCGGCTACGTTTAATGAGATTTCTATAGTTCAAGTGTAAAAAAAGGCTTTCAAATAATAAAACGGTATTTTTTATCATTTTAGCATTCTCTATAGTAGAAAGAATTTATTATTAAAAAAAAGTTACTTAAAATAAATAAAGAATTCATTTGTTTGCCAGAATGTAGGTATACAAAGTGGTATGATCTTAATATTAATGAGGTTTTTTTTGCATGGAAATCTAAAAATCGCCAGACAATATCGGTGGTGTCAAAGGACCCTTACGTTTTTTTTTTTTTAACTAGTTAATGCCCGCGGCTTTTCCCGCGTGTACTACTGTTTTTGTATCCCATGGGAACTATACTTTTTTTTTAATAGGAAGTAGCCTATGTGCTAATCCACACCTTAATCTATATCACTACCAAATTCAGCATTTTCAGCTATTGAGTAATGGACATCCATACAAACTATCACATTTATAATATTAGTAATTGCATAGGTATTAGATATAACATAGTCTGTGGTTTCTGCCTACTCCTCCGGGATAAAGGCGTGAAAAAAATACGGAAGTCATCTATATCATGCACATTTTAAGAAGACCTCTCTGATCACAACAATACAAACACACGCAGTGTGTGTCACTAGGCTGATATAGCCTTGCATTGCATTGCATCAGCCTTATAATGTTCCCACTGCTGGGACTCAGGCCTCTTCTCTAGGAGAGGGATATATAGACTAATATAGGATAGGCTGATATATAGGATAAGTTGTTATTATGGAGTTATAAATTATAAATTTTATGTCTAATCGCAAACTTTAGATAAATATAGGCGAATTACTTATTCCAAATAACACATTTTTTTTAAATGTATTTAAGTGTTGTCTCGAAATTTCGAGACAGATGTCCCGGAAATAATTTAGTCCTAAGGAAGTCTCCGTTTTTTGTCTCTGTTCTTCGAAGTTTAGGCTAATAGGCACTACCTATTCCTATCACTGGTTATTATTAACGATCATACACTGTAGTAAAATACCGCCATACCATTTGAAGTGAGGACGATCTTCATCCCTCACTTTAAATGACAGTAGCATTTATTGTCATTGTGACATATGAGTTTACATGTGGATGATGGAGAGGGAGGCCAAAGAAAGTAGAAAGGATTGTGTGAGAAGTGATATGAAAGAAAAGGGTAGTGACAGGATAGATTAGAACAAAAAAAAATTGTGTTGCGCCGACCCTAAATAAATAGGGACAAGGGCAGGAAGATAATGATGACATACGGCATCCTTAAGCACATAGTCTGCTGCTTGTTTCCACACCCTATCAGCGCGTTAGGCACTGAATAGACTTAATAAGATGTCCATATTTTTCTGGTTAATGAAGCTTCAATCTTTTTTTTTTCCATTTTCAACTCTTGTACTCTTTTTAAATTTGTTATCGATGCACAGAAAACTTTTATGCAGTTGCGTCCTTGTATCGTTGTTCTTAGAATTCGTGGCAACATGCATAGTTATACAGCCTCATTTTAAGTATATGCGAAACCTGAAACACTTGTCTAGTATATTTCTGTGTGTTTTTATTTACAAAATTTCAAAACCGAATCATGAAAAATCACAAAGTTATAAGCTTGCTATGTTACCGGACTGTCCGTAGAAATACATGGCCACCATGAAGCACTCACGCGCTGGCGCCGTCTAGCGCTCATTGATAATATTTTTTCAGTTTTACAATATTAACTAGTGATAACATTTTTCATCACACTTGCAGGGTTTGAACTGTTGCAATAGTCAAGTTAAGGTAAATATTATTATGTATGTACTTCGTAAAAGCCACGTAAGTGAGAAAAGATAGTCAATGCGATTAGTTGCACCTTATGCCAACCACTTAAAGTTCAAAGTGGATTAAAGGTGTTAAACATTGCATTACTCAACCACAGCAAAGTGTAGGTAGAAATAATAATTTTCTACAATTAACTATCTTGTCGTGTTAAAAAATGTTATTCATCCGTTTTTACAATAATTAACTTAATCACTACTGTCATTTATTACTAATGTCTTGCATTAGCAAGATACTCCCTACTCAATTACACGATAGTTTATTCATACGATAATAGGTGGGTAGATAGATAGATAGATATATTCTTTATTGTACACCAAAAAGAGCCACTTAGGGCCGCGCGCTCGCCTGATGCAACCGGTGCGAGAGCGTCGCGTGCGTTTCGTGGCATTGCGCTCGCACTGTGCGCTCGCGTCGAGGAGCCGCTATGACCTCCCGTGACCTGTATTGCACATAATATGATTTACTAATAGGTACATTACGGTCGCCGGATCTTGGCTCGTCTGAAGTTAGGCTCTGCGCTAAAGTTCGCAGAGCCTAACTTCAGACGCGCGAGGATCCGTCGGCCGTACTGTACTTAATGTCGCGCGTTGTCTAGCAACCAAACCAACATGATCGTCATGTAACCATTTAAATTTTTGGAAAAAAATATAACATGGTGCAAAAATTATTGGAATCGATTCGGTTACTGATTCTGAACAAACTATATTTAGGTTTCGCATATACTTAAAATTACGTTGTATAATAATATACCACAACTTTCACATAACGCGATCTAGTTTCGAACCAAGCAGAGCTTCATGATGTACTAGAAAACTATTCGACGTTATTATATGTTTTTAAATACATACATATTATAGTTAAATTACACCAGATTGTGTGCATCATACAATTTTTTTTAATATTGTACCACACTAGGAATAAGTCTTGTATCATGAATGCGTTTACATCCTGCTATAATTATTCATCAATTCTGACTACAGAACTGCTAGTCCCTACCGGTGTCTCTGATCAAATCATTCATATTGAAGTATTTTAGTCGCGTAGAATGCATGTGAATTCATAAGCGTTCACAAAACAAATGTGCCGTTTGTCACAGCAGGATAAAGGCTTCGACAAGAGCCTGTTCGAGCGGCAGATGTCCGTGATGCGCGGCCAGGTGCTCAACCTCACGCAGGCGCTCAAGGACAACAAGAGCCCCGTGCAGCTCGTGCAGATGCCGGCAGTCATCGTCGAGAGGTACCATATATATCATATTATAAGTTGCCCCGTACTACATTTCTCAAGTGATGACATTTGGCTCCGAAATGTGGTCGCTTACAACCGGCCTTATCAGAAAGCTTAGTCACCCAAAGTGCAACGGATGCTTTGCTCGGAATTTCCTTAATATTGATCACATCAGAAATGAAGATATCCACTGCAGAACCGAGGTTACTGACATAGCTCGAAGATTCACCAAACTTAAGTGTCAGCGGGCAGGGTGGAACAAAACAGATAGTTGATGGGGATGAAAGGTTCTGGAGTGGCGACAACTAAGATGCAGCGTTGGCGCGGCCGACCACAAGGTGGACCGATGACCTGGTGAGGGTCGTGGGAATCTGATGGATGCGACATGCACACCGGTCGTTATGACACTTCGGGGAGGCCTATGTCCAACAGTGGACTGATTTCGGCTGAATTGATGATGATGATGATTAGATCAATTCTGTATCGTGGGCGCGTATACCAATATGTAGACTCTCAAACCCGGAACAATTATCTGTAGGCCAAATATTTGTTCCGTTCAGGAATCGAACTTGCGACACGTAGCGCAGCGGCCAATCGCTAATTAAATATGTGTTCCCAGGTCCAAGAGCGGGTCCACGTCGTCCCGGTTCTTCGACTCGTTCCAGCAACGCTTCCAGCACAAGTCGCCCTTCTTCTCTTGGTGGTGAGGCTACGGCCGAGCCGCTAGATAGGTGAGCATACATACTATCATGTCATAGAGGTGCAGTGCCGTAGCTGATCTTTTATTCGCCCGGTGCCAGTTTCTGAAATAGCGCCCCTTAAGAAATTCGTGTTGGGTATGTGTCTCGAGAGGTACCTATTTCGTAAGTGGCGGGAAGAAACGCTCGGGAGTCACTATTGTGTGGATTACCCAGAGCTCACGGTAATAAAGCATATGGTGGAGATTTGCATTGCTTGGGGGGAGTCCTGCCGTGTCCTTGTTTAGGCTATCGACGGTGGCCACTTGAGCGTCCAGCCTTGGTTCAGGCCATGGTACGGTGCGAGAGGCAATGGGCAACAAAAACCTCCTTCTGATGGAATTAATTATACAAAACTGTGCTTGACTGACCCAGGGTTTACGCCCTCTGTTTGGACACGCTGTCAACGCCCCCGTTCGGGCAGTGTGTGGGCGATAGCTTATACTGAACACAGTATAAGCTATCGCCAATAACAATACATATTGACCCTTTTTCGGAAGAACATCGTAAGCGACCGTTTGCATTTTTTCAGGAATGGGTCTTCTTTTCCATAATCAAAAAGTATTTATGGCCACACTATTGTTGGCTATAATGTGGCCGACAATACAGATCAAAACACAATGAAATCTAACCATCAATGTTTTTTCTCCCACAGACGTATATCAAAAAATGGTGATAAGTTCCACACTGAAGCTGATAACATATAGATGTAAACACAATTGTATGTATATGTATGTAATATGTATAATGTAACGTAGATTAGAATTATTGTAAACTAGAGAATTACTGCTCGAGGTAGATCAAATGCGTTGCTGCGTGCGATATGTTATAGTCAGCCCTTTAATATTAGTTTTATCTTTAATTTTTTTTTTCTTTTTAGTAAATAATTCTTCGAACTATACATTTAATAATGCCTGTTTTTCCGGACAGGATAGGTAGAACTTACACCAAAATTTCACCACCACAGTGTAAAAAAGTCTACTATTCACGGACGCGTAGCTTCAGAGACGCGTATTTGACATTATACGCTAGGTGTACGCCTGCGTGAAGCGACCATACATAACTGGGAAACTCTGTCGACCAAGCGGCAATGTTGCACCGTCGTGTCTTTGCCTCTTCATCGACAGAGTTTACCAGGAGTACACCTAGCGTATAATCTACGAGTATATAAAAGCGAAATACCACTCACTGATTAATCCCAAAAACTATAACACCTACAAACTTAAAATTCGGCAGGTAGGTTCCTTATAGCGTGTAGACGTCCGCTAAGAACGTATTTTACGTAACTCTACCCATAAGAGGGTAAACTTTCACTCGGGCGAAACCGCCGACAGATGCTATTTACAAATACGCGTCTATGAAGCTACTCGGCTTTTAATGTTTGTACAAGCAAACCTTCTACGTTTGTAGTTAATTCCATTAGTGAAAACCGCGTCATAATCCGTTGTGCGGAAAAGTTGGTGGATAAACAGACACAGTCGTGGAAAGTGTTTTTTTTTTTATACTGTATAGCAGGGATGTTATACAGTTTGAGATCTGTGCGCCGATTGTGAGTTGTGTCGCGATGGAAATGTTTACTGCGTTTGGCTCTCTGGTTGACAGCTTGGAGCGGGCCAAGCGGAACGCTGAACGTCATAAACGTGTCGGTCGCATTAACGTAAAACAAATTCGTACTAGGCACTCTGGATATAGGAATAATATTATACCGCTTTCCGATACGGTTACGGATATAAAATTATTTTTGATTAAGGGCCGTTCAAGTTTAATACTTGGACGGCTCCTAATCCAAAATAATTAAGGTAAAAAAACAGTTGTAAGCAGATTTTTTGCAAATATTAACCGGAAAAGTAATATTTTGTTTTGACGTTCTGCCGGGCAAAACAAACAAAAACATATTGCAGCTTGTCATTTAGACTCCATCTTTATCCGAAACTTTTATATCGCTTTCGGTTACAGATATCCGATAGTTTGGATACGGATAATCGTGGATACTCCATAATATCCCTGCTGTACAGAGATTTTGGTACGATACTATAGTTATAAATGTTATTCTATTGTTAATAATTAAATCATAATTCACCACATTCTTTTATAAATAGATCGCATTATTTCATTTTAGTTTTATTTATAAATTCAATTTTATCTTTTCAACTATGACATCGTAGGAAGACAGCGCTAATTTTATTATAATTTTTACCCACGACATTGCCTACAATCCTTGGCTAAAAAATGTTTATTTTTGTATAATTTTACTTTGTGATCTATGCTTCGTAGGGAAATGAGAGCTCAGCTCTTAGAGTTAGATTCTGATTATTTTGTGTAAAGATGTTATGGGATCCCGCTAGGTGGCAGTTTAGGCGACTGGGGAATATAAATTTTATAAAGCCATTACCTTCGCGAACTAACTGTGCTCCGCGCATTTGCAACAGCTTTGATAGAGACGGTACGCGCATCTCCATAAGAAACACATGCTCCACAATCCCCTTACGAACATTTCTCATCCAACCACTCCATTTTACCATGGATACACGATACGTGGTATTTTGCTCGCGTCTACGAACAGACTGAGCTCCCCTTTGTGTTAGTCCAAAAGCCGCCTCCAATGAGAGTACGGAGCGCGCAACGTTACACGCTCCAAGAGCGCGAACGTATCCACTATGTGGAGCAGTTGCAGCAACACGGCGCGCAAGAGGTTCGCGAACATAGTGAATACCCGGCTTAAAGTTTTATCAGTCCATTTAGTTGTTATTGTGTTGCAAAAAGATTGCAAAAAATCACTGAAACAGCCAATGATAATATACCTACAGGGTCTTAACGCGCCTGAGTGACATTTTCCAGGGTCTATTGTTGAAAAACATAAAACTGTCTAGGGCTACTGTATTGAAAAAAAAAACGAGATGGCGGCATTCGTTATGAGTTTGGTTGCTCGCTAGAGGGCTTTTTTTATATAACCTATAATAGTGTCTCATTACTAAGCAAAGGCTTTCTTCCTTTCTTCTAAACCTGTCTCGAGCGATCTTTGGCCATGTTTACCCCGAGATCCTTAGAGATTTAGCTACAAAAATGTAGCCTTAGCTCCAGTTGCCAGTTACGCCACTTGCGTCGGTATAATGTTATATGACATTAATTTGATAGCTACGGGCCCACTAGTCGAAAGCTCTGAGGTACGATCAGATAAAGATTTCCTATGCATATACCGCTTTACAGAAAGTTTTGACAATGTGCTTGTGCTAGAAAACTCTATATAATCCTCGGCACACAAGTTGAACCGATTTTAATATAACCGATTTTCGGGTCTCAATCGAAGTGTACTATACTTGTTTTTCGTAATTTGAGATAATTACAATTCACACCTTTCTTATGATTTTA
This sequence comes from Leucania comma, assembly GCA_958295575.1. NCBI lineage: Eukaryota > Metazoa > Arthropoda > Insecta > Lepidoptera > Noctuidae > Leucania > Leucania comma. Next base: position 4,574,630 of record OY282484.1, read on the forward strand.
TCCTCAAATTAAGTATCGATTTGTGAATTTTAAGTGATAAAAAATGTAAGTGAAAAATTCAATGACGGTAATTTTGTGTGGAAATCGGCTCTTATAGGTAGTACTGCTAATTTTACGGGACAGAGCCGCAGGCGGCAAATAGTGATAGTATAGATACAAAAAAAATGATGTGGAATGTGGATTGCTTAGAATTTAAACTTTGCCTACTATGATACAGAGTTTATTGTTGCTAAATTTTATAATTACCTCAAATTCATAAATCAAATTATGTACAATAATTTTATAAGAGCCGCATTAACTTATGTTAGAAAAAATATTTTGTTTAAAATAAAAACAATTCGTGCTTTCAAACTTGAACCCATTTCCTGAAACAAAAATGATCGCAAAATTAATGTGATAATTGTCAAACGTACATCGGCTGATTTTGATTGGTTAGATGATTTGTTCTACAGCCAATCGCATCACTTGACTTAAATTTATCACGCATCGATATTTTTAATTTCTTTCCAGATTTGGGGGTAGATCTCGATATACCTACTTATGTCCAAATCATATTTCTGGTTTTAATTTTTAAGTTTCGAAATTGGAATGTTTTACAATTTTAACCGACCGCGAAAAGGAAGGTTATTTTTTTGCTCAATACTTTCGAAATATTGTGCAGCTAAATTATTACAAACAGAAAATGAGGCATTGTTTGAATTATCTGTAAACGACTGTATACCGAAGCCACCCAATGTTGCCAATCGCAATTTTATCAAATATGGTATTTTTTCTAACTTCATACCTTAAGATATAAAAAAAACTAATTGCAACAGCAATATTGGGTGACAATAATATAATTTTGTAAAAATAAATATTTCATTACATATTGATTGTCAAAAAAAAAACAAATTTAAATGGTTTTTTTTTATAAAATTAATGGTTAACTTTGTTTTTCGTAGTGAATTGTGTAAATACATTTAAATAAATGGAAATTTGTTATGCAAATATGTGTAATGTCCATGTTATGTAGTTAATATTTTCCAATAAACCTATAATAAATATTATTAGTCATATCTTGTAATTTTCAATATAATACAATTTGACACAAAAATAAAAATGACTATATTTGAAGGTAATTTTTTAATGAATATAACATGATGTAGATTTTCTGAATTAAAACGAACCTTTCGGTTTACCGTAACATTTTTCTCGTAAAAGCCATTTTGTGATGAAACTTTTCTTTGTTTTCTTTTATAATATCAGTTTTGTTGAATATGTTAAAAATTGTAGCTAAATGAATATGGTGACTTTAATACTTAGATAGTCAAATCAAATTGTTTGTGATCCTTTCGTTGTTTTAAAATTGTTACTGTATATTTCTATCAGTTAATGGATTTTTTAAGAATTTTCATGTTTGCTTATGGGTAACAACATTAAGCTATGCTGCGCTGAGCTTTGTATCTTTTATGATCTTTTCTACCGACAATTGCTTGTCTCTTCATAAAATAACGTAAATATCGTATTTACAGTTTTTAATTTCTTACTCCTGTTTTATTTTAAGGTTATTAGCAAAATACACACAAGGGCTTTAAGTTGGAAAATAATGTGTTACCTATTTTTTAATTTGAACAGAATGTAATATGCTTTCTTTGTACTGATCGATTGACTGTTGATAAAAAAAAGAACATACAACGTACGATAGATACATTACACACCATAGCTTAGCGCAGCGCAGCACAGCGGAGCGTTGATTAGTCACCCACTAAGACTTGATTTAGCGTGGCCGCATGTTACGGTAGACGCCCGCCTCCTCAGATACATCTGCTAGATTTCGCGCCAAATAAAATTGGAATAAAGCACATTGACCTTTTCCTAATATCTCTGCATAGGTACCCGATAAATAAAATCAATGAACTATTTTTGTTACTAAAAAATGTAAAGAATCACAATAGATAACGTTTCAAGAGTGATTTATGTCTTTATTTCCATTTTCTGAACTTAAGAATGTCAATAAATGTAGCAAAAACGAAGGGGCCCAGCAGAGCCGAACGGAAAACCCGTGGTTTTGGAACGCCAAGGGTAAAGAAGGAACATAGGTGTGGTTTTAGTTAGTAAAAGCTTGACACGCCTTCCCGCTCCGCCCTGGAGCGAGAGAAGTCATTGGATGATTTCCCACCTTAAAAAAAAGGAGGGTCAATGTAATTTATTTCAAATTATCTGGCGCCTACATTACATAATATTATAACTGTCTGTCTGCGACAGAACAGATGCCTTAGCCAAGTTGATAATCTACAGTCGTTGACGCTAGTAGAAAACTTAAAATGTATGGGAATGACGTCATCTCAACGCTTAGTCACATGGTCAGAACAAAGGAATCGGAGGCGTTGTCGACTCGAGGCGATGTTGAAAGAGAATCGAATCGAAACGGTCGTATCTTTGCTAGGCTAGCAGAAATCAGTTTCAAAAGAACTCCGGGAGCCTGTTTTATTTAAATGACATTTGTTTTTTCTACATAAATGACTTTCATAAGTTACTTTTACCGCTGGCCTTGCGACACAGGCGTATTAAAACATAGTACAATCTCTAACTTATTCCGTATTTGTACAAGTAACCAATATAGTTTAATGAAACTACGATTTGTAACGATCAAGTAGCTGAACCTTAAATAATTATGTTACACGTATGTATTTATGTAAGTAACGATGAGAATGTAAGATGAATGAGTGTGTTTATTATAGATTTTAATTATTTATAGGAAGACATTTCTCTCGTGTATTTTTTGTTATTTTGACCTTCCTCTTAAAGGTTTTTGTGATATTTGTTAAAACCAATGAAAGACGTTATTGTAAGATAATCTTTAGGAAATGGTCAAATATTGTTTTTAAAATGTTTTATCTAAGGCATACTGTCGTCGGACGTGTAGCTTCATAGACGCGTATTCTTTATACGCTTGGTGTACGCCTGCGTGAAGCGACCATACAAAACTATGACCTTACTGTCCACGGACGTGTTTCATAGTTTTTATAAGCTTCACGCGGACGTACACCAAGCGTATAATGTAATACGCGTCTATGAAGATACGCGGGCGTGGTCAGTAAGCCTTAAATGAAATAAATTCTCTGCGATATAAATTATTTTTAAATCATAACTTAGTTAATTAACCTAATTAATTAAGAATTTTATACCTACTATAATATTTTAGTTAAATAACTTCTTCATATTTTTAACGATTTAGATGTAAACCAAGAAAGTCTTCCTGTAAATGGTTAAATGTTACAATTCCATGTTGTACATACTTTTAATTACTTTGGTTTCATAGTTATTACAATGTTTATTACGCATTATTATTTAATATTTGAGAAAAATATAATCACCATTGCATTTTATTACTTGTGTTTTATTTATCTATCGTTTTTTATTATACAATTCCAAATATAGCAGGTGGTATCGTTACAAATAAACCACACAACTAAAGATTTAAAAAAATGCAGTATAAGGGGATAAGGGGCCATTCAAATATTGCTTAGCACTACAGGGGGTGGGGGCCTGGATGATTACGTCAGCAGGTCCTAAATATTTTTTAGATTCCTTGAGAGAACGATGTCGATTTTTTCAAAATCACATTGAGCGTGACGTGAGCATACACAGATCACTAAGCAGCAAATATCCAATGTCATTGAAAACTAAAGTCGTGGATACGTGTGTCGTGGACTAAAAACTGCATCGCTCTCAAAGATACGTTTCGAATACTAACGGGAGGCAGAGGCTTAGCTAGGTGACTAACGGTCTTGAGGCAAAACATTAAAAGAAAATGTCATACGGTGAAAGTTACAAGCCTAAGTATGGCCATATTCTCGCTAGATGGCGTTGGTCTCAGTCATCCAAAAGATTTTGAAGTTGCCATCTAGGTTGTTAATCCTTTCATTCTAAGGAGTTTTGAAAATAAATAAAAGACTTTTTATTAACATTTTATGTAAACAGCAAATTCAGGCATTTATTACATAAACAATAACTCATAACAAATATGTTTTTGTGCAAACAAATAAAAAGCATATTTATAAATATGGAACTAAAGCACTTAATTCACTGGTTTCTATAAGGAATGTTTATAAAAATATATTGCACGGATGAATTCTATAATTTACATAAAGAATATTATTATTAGGTTGTAGGCCTACTCTCATATATACAGTTTTACTGCCGATTTATAAATTGGGAAAGTTGAATGGCTAAGTTGTAAAGGTTTTCAGGCAACATTAAAATCTAATTTTTAATTCGAATAGGGCTCGAAGCAACTTCGAAAAACCAATTGCAGGGGCATTAGGGTCTATACATAAATCTTGTGATATTTTATTTAGCAACTTTTTACCCCTCTGGTGTCTTTAGATTTTCAGAATAATATTATCTTTAGTAGGAAAATCATTTTAAAAATTTTCGCGCCGAAACCACAAGGTCAACGAAAAAATTAATAAACGTAATATTTTACTACACTTACTTCAGCCTCACAAGATTAATGGGCGATCCCTCACGGTATTTCCGAATCCGATGCTTCGGTACCAATATTTCGCACTGGTTTCGGAGTAGGCCAACAATACCTTTCAGACTAGAATTAATAATGACAAGTCGAACACCCATAGGATAATATATACATCGTTATTTTTTTTTTAAACATTATTAACATTACTATAATAAATAATTATCTAAAACTGAAAACACGAAATATATAAATAAAGTTTGATGGTAATGGACCAAGCTTGTGACAATTCACAAGCTTGGTCCATTACTCACATAAATTTGGATTCTTCCTTTTACAGACAATCGATAAAAAAAACTGTGACGGAGGCGTATTTCGTAACTCTGTTATACTAAAAAAAGTAAAATATGTATTGTGACTCAATTTAAAGTTTTTGTTTTTTTTTTTATTTGATAATTTGATGGGTAAATATGATAGTTATATTTTTTACGGAACAAGTGTGTTTTATTTTATACTAGCTGCCGTAGGTTGCCGACATAGCACGAAGAATCGCCAAACTTAAGTGTCATTGCCACTGCCACAGGGCATATTGCTCGCAGAAACGATGGCCGATGGAGTCGTAAGGTTCTGGACGGGCGTCCGCGTATCGGATGACACAGTGTTGGAATACCTCTTACAAGGTAGACCCATGACCTGGCAAGGGTTACGGGAATCCGATAGTTGCGATACGGACAGGACCGATCATTGTGGCGCCATTTGGGAGAGGCCTACGTCCAACAGTGAACGTCTTTCGGCTGAAATGATGACTGCTAGTGAGATCGCTGTCATGAAAGTAGAAAATTGACCCAAGAGGATGAAGTCTCCTATATTTTATTTCGAGTCATGAGTCTACCCGTGTGCCAAATTTCATCAAACTCCGTTCTGCCGTTCGAGCGTGATGAAGTAACAAACACACTCACGAACTGTGACCTTTATATTGTTAGTATGATTATTATTAATATGCTCGCGTATGACCATAATCTCAGCTGATGGTAAGCGATGATGTGGCCGAAGCTGAAGCACGCTTGCCTATTCACTCTTGACTTAAAGACCTCTAGGTTGTAGCTATTAGGAAAAACAGACTGGGAAGGAATTCCACTCCTTAGCTGTTCGCACCAAGATTGTCGGTAAAAAGGAAAAAGTCCAAATAATATACAACATTATTTTTAGTACATGCGAAACCCGAATATAATTAGTTTTTGCAGAATCAGTAACTGAATCGATTCCAATCATTTTTGATACGAATCAACACAGGTCATTGCGGGTATTAGGCGCCAGTGCACAGCTGGGTGCGGGAGCAAAACAACCCCTCAGTCGCTCGGATGGCCCGGTGACCATGTATTTGTGTGGACAACCAGGTAATATAACAAGCTAAAATTTTGTGATTTTTCATGATACAGTTATGAAATTTTGTACGTAGATTATTTGCATAAAAATACTAAACAGGTTTCGCATATAACATAAAAATAGGTTGTATATACTTCTTGAAGTGTAGATACTATGCACATAGTAAGTAAGGGCCAGTGCGAATGAGAAGCTCGAACAATTCTCATTGAAAAAATTAACTAAATACATAAAGTACAGACTTTTACTAAATCCATTCACAATAAGGCAATCAAACAAACCTTATTTACTGTGCGTTCAACGAATTTTTACTTTTATAGCGTTGGTGGAATGATAAATGGGGGCTGCAGTAAATAGTTGGTATTGTAACATCCTTATGCCTACGGAACAGAAGTCAAATTCGGTTGAACGGCCAGTTAAAAAAAAGTTTGTTTAAATGACTAATCTTTTTGCGAATGGAATGTATATCATCAGGATCAAAGTGGAAAGCAATCAATATATTTATTAGGTTTTACGGTTGAAAGAAGAAAATTTAACAGAATTCATTATAGAACGCGGCAAATAAGTTGAACTTGTTGCTATGGTTACACGTAGCCCTCTACTTCGTTTAAACCAAAATCGGTTTCTGCACATTCTAGGTCGACCACCATGATAGTTCAACTTCTTTGCCGAGGATTATACATTATGTGTATGTATTCGAAACGGCGCTAAATAGCTTACATTTTACAATGTTTGGTTCTGTAATTGGTCAATATGCCTAACTTATAATTTAGGCACAATTAAGGCTTGAGACTACTTATATAACAACAAAATTGATAATGTTTTGTATGTTGTGCTAATAACATTAAATAGAAGAATATGTAAAATACGAACAGACATTCAGATAATAGAAGAAAAAAAAAACATAATGAATTTGCTATGATTTGATATTATATTATTAATAATAAATTAAGTCCGTACCTGCATAATTGCTCATCTGTCTTAGAATATAGAATATTTTGATATTTACACTAGCGGTTTCGACAGCTGTCCTGCCCGATTGCGGCGCCATCTACTAGATTCAATTATATTTTCAAATAATTTAGGAACCCATTCAATATACAAAAAAATTTCATTCAAATTGGTCAAGCCGTTTAGGAGAAGTTAGGTGACAAACTTAGCGGGTTCGCCAACATGAAAGTATATTTTTTGGAGAGTGTGCGCGGGAATTGCTCGACTTGATTCCGCCATCTCCGTTCTACCATCGGACAACTCGCGAAGAAAACGTACGGCGAATATTCACCCTTACGTTGTAGAAAATTCTACAGTCCGGGCTAAGCGTTTTGCTTGGTCATTTATACCGCATACATCGAAGGACTGGAAAAGTTTGCCTGATGTGGTCTTCCCGTCCGAATATAATTTAGGTGCCTCCAAGGCTAGAGTGAATAGTCTACTAAACTAGTGCGCCTCACCATCAACGATTCCATCACTGATTACCATTAGGTGGTATCACAGTCGAGTACTAGTTTATCTTCTTCTTCCTGCCCTTGTCCCATATTACTTGGGGTCGGCGCAACACGTTTTTTTCTTCCACTCTATCCTGTCAGCCGTCACACTATCACTAACTTCCTTTTCTTTCATATCACTCCTCACACAATCCATCCATCTCTTCTTCGGCCTCCCTCTTCCTCTCCATCCATCTACTTGTAAACTCAGAACTCTTTTAGTAACATGTGTTTCATCCCTCCTCTTCACATGACCATACCATAGTTTATATCAAATTTAAAAAAAAAATGAAAGTATATTTCTCCATACAAACTTAAGTACTCAGTTTCATTAAGTAAATAAATAAATTATAAGAAAAATCCCCAGTGTAGTGTGGTAAATTTGGTGGTAGAAAAATACCGATATGCAGTTTCTTCGCGGAATGACTGGTTTATCCTAGGTTAGGTTATGTGAGTCAAGTCAGACCTGAGGATTGACTAGTCAAACCTAGGAGCGCCGGAGCTTCGAGGATTCACTATAACATATACACAGAAGATAAAGATAGCACAAAAAAAATTCGCTTTCCGGGTATGTCTGTTCATCCGCTAACTTCTCCTAAATCACGCAACAGAGTTTTGATGCAGTTCCCACAAAAAAAAGAGCAATTAACAAGAAAGAGCTATGTATAATTTGCGCCCGTTGTAGCTGGAGAGAATCATTTATTGAATCATATTATAAGCTACTCAATGATTTAAAGTCTTATACGAAATAAGACTTTCTACATACAGAAAAAAAGATAGGAAAACTTAATAGAAAAATACATAATTATTCGACATTAAAAATCTAAAGCCTTCATATCAGTTATTAGCAATTAACTGAGCTTATAAAATATACCAAAATAAATTAAACTATTAATAAAAAACACAGTTCAACTGAAATAGCAAACTTAGGCTTGAAATGCATAAATTCCCTCTTTGTACTATAGCTAATTTTATTTTATATAACATTAATACTTTAGCGACGTGTTATACAGCATGTTATGTATGTTATATGAGTTTCAAGCTAGCTTGCTGCGATTCGTCTGCAAGTTACTTACAAGTGAACACTGCATTATGTTTGTTCCTGATTATGTGAAGAATGAACGATTTAAACGTAATGGCCCGTATTTATTAGATTCTTAATTCAAAAAGGAGAATTGGAAATTAAAATCCATTATTCAGCATAAAAACTAAACGATTTGCGAGTTTTATAAAGAAGGTTAATTACTATATCGTTTCAAAAAAAAAAAAATACTTGACGAAATGGTAGAACCAGGCAGGTCAATTGCTTTTTTTTAAACTTCAAACAGATTTGGCTACAAAAAATTGGCACACCCGTATTTATAAACAAGTAAAACTAAATACTTGAGTAAAAGTAACTATTATTTGTATTCTATAAATAAGAAAAATTTGAATTTTGAATGCAGATTTCTAACGTCAAGTAATGACTCAATAAGATTTTACTTAGTAACAAGTAAGTACTTCTTTAAAAATATGGGTGTTAGTAATAAAAGCGTTTCCCTAGTTTACTTAATAATAATAAATAGAGACTTAAATCAGTCTGGTCAGAAAGTAGGATTTCTACAATTATCTTGTATAAGAGCAATTAAGCTGTTATTTATTTGATTGTATTATTTATTTATTTATTTTTTTGTACTTTATTAAATTTATGATTCTTAGGTTGACACTGCACTGGCAATATTATGAATCTTTTACCTAATATCGTAAATATTTAGCATATTCTAAATGCAATGCAACAATCAGTTACTACACTTAAGTCCACTTTCTGAACGAAAACGTTGGCTGTTTTTGGTCAGATGAATTTTCAACAGCCAATCACTGCCAATATTATTTCTTTTAGAAACCAGGTTGTAATAAACGTTCATCCCATCACAATCAGGGCTAAACAAACATAATTTTTGTCTACCTATCCCGTAATATATGCACAGCATCTTATCTGTGCATGTGTAACGTGTGTTGGTATTTGACGAACGCGATGGCAGCCAGCTCCTTGCAGAATTCCTCCAGGACTATCAGACTCTCTACTAACTGGTTGTGATCGGCACTGGAAATCAAGAAAAAGAAGCTTAAAATATTAGGTAATTTTCCTTCTAGGATAGTCGGGTACAAGGTGTAAAGGTACAACGCTGCGTTAAGCGGGCGCCCGCGCAGGCATTATTACCTGCGCATTGTCACTAGTTCAACTTTAACGGTGTGCATGTAGTCGTGTCGATGGAGAACTTTAACGTATTATTACGTAGTAAAACGGACGCAGGGCGCGACGAGTCACAACGTAGCACTTTTGTATCAACCCGCCCGCGCGTGCGACCGCGTAACGCAGTTGCGGCCCTAAGTTACAACTGACAAAATTCTCTTCAAAATAGTCCTTTTTTGAGAATTTATGAACACGATTCATTTTAAGATTTGGGTTTACAGATTGGGGCGTGATGCAGTCTTTACGCTTTATTAATTGGTTGCGCCAATTTGCTATGATCCGCGATTTTGTTTTTTGTAATTTATTTTTTGGCCTAGCAATCCAATCCCTTCCGTTTCCCTTCCCCGCACGACCTCAAGAAATGAATGACATGACGTGTTATGTGCATCGATTGTGAATGTGACCGCTCCGCTAACAACGCCCGCTCGAAATTACAAGAAAATTGACTATTTCGTGATCCAACCATTCAAAGACTCAACAATAGTGCAGTGTAGTGCAATACAGGACCTGGCAGTGATTGAATGTGCGAAGTCGGGGTTCGCCGGCCGGCGCCACGTGGAACCTTCGAGGTCAAAAGGTCAGTGTTCCTCCCTAATACATCCATCCCCTCAATAAATGCCAGGCACAGTACCTGCATATTGTTAACAAACCTTAGATCGCTTTTCAAACATACAGTCCATTAAGCTTATTTGCGCAACCATTAATCAAAGTGTTTTTTTTTTCTGTTTTCGCAAATTGCCTTGCGAAGAGATCTGCTTCAAATAACCAACGGGAATTTTTTTATTTCATTCTTTAACAACACAAATAAGAAAGACAATACTTTCTTAAAAGATTTATATACGACTTTAATGTCATGTAGTCGTCATCGTGGCGCGCTGGACATATTTTGCTTTTTCATACCTTGTAGCTTTCGAAAGATTAAGCAGAAAATTGTATTCATATTTTAATATTAGACGAGTGTTAAAATACAAATAAACTTAGCAGAATATTTGACACTACCGATTTTACTATCCCCTGCCAATTAATTCTAATCTTTTCCTGAACTACCTTGTATAACCTTAGATCTGGCAGGCGTTTTCATTCATTTCACTTTTTGCATTAGTAGAAATATAAAATGTGGATATCATACTTACTTTTCATCATATGTGGGATCTTCACTCATGAGCCAAAGCCGAGTATTCTCAATGATCTTCTTAAAATTCCTTAACCTCGGTATCTCCATGGTCAACCTCTTCGCTACCTCCTGAAGCGTCTTGAACAACGTCGGCGTTTTCTTCGCCGTCGGCAGCATTGGGTTAAGCAAATACTCGTGCAAATTTGGATGGGGAAGCAACGCTAACTGAGATATGATAGACGTCAAGTGTAGGTTCACTTGATACGGCTGGTTAGGCATGTTAGCAAGGAGTTTGAATATCATTTTGAAAAATGGTCCTTCATCGAATTCTTCTTCTGACGTTTGAGATGTTAGGTCTCGACTACGAAGGACCAGTTTTTGTGAGAAGTGTTTAGGGTCATGTTTTACTATGTGGTCGGGTTTGATAGGTTCGAAGGCGTCGTCGAGGTGGATGTCGGCTTCGGGGCGGCTGTCGTAGCTGTGCGTGGAGCTGGCGGTGGTGTCCACCCAGTTGTAGTCGAAGGGCCAGTGGAAGGTTGACGTCGCGTCTAACCAGTACTGCAACGATTATTGGATAGGGGTGTTGGTATGTTTATAAAGAAGCTAAGAAACTTTAAGCAGTACCTACAGCAGCATTTTTATACTTTATAACACCTTACAGCAATCATTGGTCTGACAGTGAAATCATGTAACAATTATCTGACGAAGACCTAATATTTGAGTGTTATTGAGAATATGCAGAGCCTTAGTTCAATTAGCTTTTTGAATTGACTGCTTAAGAGCGTTCACTACCCCTTACACGCTATTTCGCTCAAAAACTATGATTTTCAAACCCGTTTATATCCATTAATGATTTATTGTAGAAACATGTGATTTACTAATAACATTTGGAAATATTCTATATTTCTAAATACATAAATATCATAGATAAATTACAGACACAGAACAAATGATCATGCTCAGCACACAAACATTTGTCCTGGCTGGGATTCGAACCCACGACCTCCGGCATAGCAGTCAGAGACAATAACTACTAGACCAACAGGCCAGTCAATTCAGTCAGTCTTTGTAATTTTGTGTTGCATAAAGTTTTGATAAATATGTAAATATAGTTATATTTTATATTTTTAAATTATGTAATTATATTTTTCTATACGTATTTACCTGGTACCGCCTATGTGCATCGTGTATATAATGCTCGTAGTCGGCTCCCACAGGGTCGGACAGTATGGCCCGCGGCAACAACAGCAGAAAACTGCAACGAAGGGGGACAATGAAACACACGCTCGCTTCCAACGCATTTAATCTCATATATACAGATATGTATAACACTCGAAAAGCATACAAAATCACAGATCTTGTCGCGCTACCACTTGTTTTGTTTATCACAAATCATAGTTACGTCTTTATTAGTAAATCACTCTTAGAATCACTTATAAGACCTCATCTAGTTTAAAATGACGAAAAAATAACGACTTAAGTGTTTTTTAAAAACTTATTTGCAAAATACTTATCATTTATACAAGTTTAGTAGTTGCTCCCACGGTTAAAAGCTAACTTTTTCTTTTTGTAGTAAAAAAAAAAACGACTGAAAATTGAAGTTATGAAAAAAGAAAGCTCTAAAATAAAATATTGATGACGCTTTTACGTAAGAGTGATTCACTAATATAGATTTTTTGAATTTAAGACCGCAGCCAGAAAGACAACAGACTCTCACAAGAAAAATAGGAACAAAATATAATCAACAAAGATAGCTTAACCTACCTAAAATGTTAAGAAAAAAGTCCTGATTTCATAGCCTAGCTACAGCCCTGAATTCATTTTCTACACGTGTTTATAAAAATTTTGAAAAAATAAACAATATTATATCAAATTAATAAATTCTATAAAAGATTTGTATACGACCAGATTCTTAAATTCAGTTCCTTTGGAAGGACGATTTATATTTTTATAAATTTAATAATATTGTTTTATAATTATATTATACGTATTTAGAATACTGTATTAAAAATCAAATATGGCATAATCATAATAAATATAATATAACCTTTATAAATATTTACAAATGATGTTTTAACTATATATAGCCTATAATGTCAGGAATTCGTTCAATTGAAACAAATATTAAAACTAACATTTGTTTTTTTTAATATATTTTATATACGTATTTACTATTTGCAGTATGAGCAATCAATTTAAGTAAACGGAAGATTTCACGTATTTATTAGTCGAATACACATATTTTTATCGTTTACAGTCATTTTTTTAAAAAGCAACACAGTATTTTAATTACTCTGATACTTAATAACTTCTCAGATTAATATTATTCAACGGAATAAAAAATAAAATAGAAAGTGAATATAAAATGCTAGTTGAAATTATGATTCTTTAATTTTTTTCTTTGCAACGCGAAATATTCCGTAAATTCGATTTTATTTTATAAATTACCTGCATTAATTAATCTTCACATTTTACACTATGTACAACTAAAAGAACTTAAAATAAATGAGATTATGGCAAGTGTTTTTGTACATGAGATGATTATGACAGCCGTAGGAAATATCATATCTAATTTCTAAATTAAATTTAGCACCCCAACCTTTGCACCGTGACTAAATTAAACGTAAATTATAGCTATCTTTCACTAGTACCAAGTCTTGGAACCCCAAGGACGACTGAAGGAATTTTGAATGCTTATTCCGAGTTCTTTTCAAGTTAATGCGATCGACACGTTTATGACGTACAGTCCTCCGATTGGCCCGCTCCAATTTCTTAACCAATCAGAGAGCCAAACGCAGTAAACGTTTCGATCGTACTCGCGGTACGTTAACACGTACTCGTAAAAACAACTCGCACTCAACGCACAGGTGGATTTTAGTCAGTAATATCTAACATTCCCCCTCGAACTTTTTAGTGAAAAATAAACAATAAACTGACGTTTAGTTCAGTCTGTGCAATTAAATTATTAGAGCCAGTTAATTTAGTAATTTGTGCTTTAATAGTCCTATTCTAGCAAAGGTCCTAGCTATTTCTCTCTTTTAAAGAAATTCTCGAAGTACTTCAAATCAATATCCTATATGTTCCTGATTACATGGCACTTACAAATTACTGGGTTAAATTACGAATTCTCTGCCCATCCCTTTGGGATATAAAGGCGTAATGTTACATAACGTTAGGTTTAGCTTGCGATCTAAAATATATTATCAATATTAAATTAGTGTAAAATATAAACTAATATTAAGATGAAAGTTACGAGCTCAACTGTGGCCATCGTGTCGCTAGATGGCGTTAAACTCAATATTTTTAGTTTATTTTTGTGTATGGAACTGTTCATATCTCTAACTATAGTACAGTGCGGCCGAAATATCTTGACTCTTAAAACCCAGTCATTCACATTACTTTGTGTAATTTATTTCATCACCACTACGATCAAAACGATAAAAAATAACATTTTGAGGAAAGCGGTATGTAGTAGAACAAAAAATTCGAAGACATGAGATCCACCAATCCGCACTGGGACGCGTGGTTGATACGGCCCATTCCTTTTCCTAGAGAGAAGGCCTGATTCCCAGCAGACGTTATGGCGAATGTGTATTGCGTATTTTTTCGAGTATGCCAACATATTTCGACCGTACTGTTCTAACGTGTAGCGCTATAATTAAGCACTATAGTTGTAAATATGAACAGTCAAAATAAGATGGATTTTGAGGCAGTATTTTGACTTAATTAATAATTATATAAACTGGAATGTCCAAATTTAGCAAATACCATTTTCTTGACTTAATAATGCTTTTATACACTAAAACAAAATAAAAATATTGAGTACAGCGCCATCTAGTGAGAAAATGGCAGAGCTCGTAGCCGTAGCTTCCACATTAAAATAATTAATATTAGTCGTTATTTGTAATGACACTGGCTGTGTTGTCGGTGGGTAAGAGTGATTCCTTATTCATATTATCTTCGACGATCTTTTTGAGACGCAATAGCCGGCTAGAAATTTAAGCTTTGGTTAAAATAGTCGCGAGAAGCCTTTTGCAAATTAATTTGATTTTTATTGCAGTGTTTATAAAGCTGTTTATTCGTTGCAAGCAATAACCAGCCACCGGTAGCTATTCTGTGATAAGTTTTTAATTTTGTAGTAATATCAAAGCTTGGGATGTTGTCTGTTGAAATCTGTATGAGCTTTTAGTTTTTAGTTTTTACTGTAAAACTTTATTGTTCTGAAACTGTGTATAATGAATAAATAGGGCGTTTAGCTAAATTCATTGTGTTATTTGTATCACAAAGTAATTTCATCCATCAGTTCAAAATAATGAGTTTAAAAACTGATGGAAGGGAAAACTGTCAAGTATCAGAATAAGGATGCACATACTGAAATGTGATGTCACCGCCATTAGGTTACGTGTGCACGAAAAAAATATAGTGTGAAAATAAAAAGTATAATTTCTTTTGTGTTTTTATATTTAAAGGCTAACCTTTAAAGGATAACCTTTGTTCCTAAAGTTTTGCTGTTATCTCCTTGAGGCGTGCGTGGAAATATACGCGTCGCCGACGACTTGGGCTCGGTCCGGATGGTTATCGGACGGCCGGACAGCGAGCTACCCATTGCTCGCCGTCCGCAAGGGATTGAGATTCCGGCGGCTGGAGCGTGAACGCTGTTCCTTTGCGTGTGCGGCCGCCTCCTTCACTCCGCACGCGGAGACGACCGTCTGCACGTTTCGTAAAGTAAATGACGCACATGCACGACTCACGCACACAGAGAAATGACGCGCGATAAATCGCAATCGGGTGACGCTGTTTTTTTTTTTTGAAGAGACTCTAACTTTCAAAATTAAAATAAAAAATCAAAATAACAAGTATTATTTGATTATTAACCTGGTATCTTTTTGTATATGACTATTTAAGAGTTTTAAAACAATCACATGAAATTTTGTGCAGACTCAAAACTGCACCCTGTATATTTTATTTCTGCAAGTTGATGGTGTGAAACTACGCAAAGCCGTTGGTAGTGGCGTCGCTAGTAACACAGGGGCAACGTATCGAAAATCCACAGGGGCCTCGTATCGAAAGTCCCAAAAAAATCCTTTAACAACAAATGCTTGGTTTACCCTACGAGATGTTTGTGGTTTACATGTTGTGAATTTTTGACCACTTGGGGGCCCCTGTAGCGCGGGGGCCCCATATAATTGATACGGCAGATTGATCTTGCGCCTGATCTCTCCCCGGTCAAATCATATTGCCGTCTTATCGGACTATGAGAGTAAAAGAACAGAGAGTGCACTGTTTATGCGCACGCACTTGTGCACCATTATATCTCCTATGTACCATTAAAGACACTTCCCCCTGACCACTGTTAAGTTCATTTTTGCTTGCACTCAAAACGAAAACTTCAAAGCGGTGGGCTTTGGCGCTGGCCGCAAGATTCAAGCGAATTTTTTTTTAAATGATCAGGCAGAAATGACCGCCTGTCTAATCTTCTTAGAGATTGGCTACCGCACTCGAAATTCGATCGGGAGAATTATATCTACACTAATATTATAAAGTTTTTTGGAAGTAATCTCCGGAACTACTGAATCGATTTTGAAAATTCTTTCGCTAGTATCAGGCTTCATTATTCCTGAGTGACATTAGTCAAATTTGATTGTAATAAATATACAAGCGAAATACCACTCACTGATTAACCACGAAATATCAGAAACTATAACACCTAAAAACTTAAAATTTGACAGGCAGGTTCCTTATAGGGTGTAGACCATCGATAAGAATTTTATGAAAGTCCACCCCTAAGGGAGTAAATCTGGGGTTGGAAGTTTGTACGGAGAAACCGATTTTCAGACGGGCGAAGCCGCGTATACGTATATCTGTGCGCTAACTGAAAATCTTAGTTTTAGATATTGTTTCTCCGTAAGTGAATTATGTATGTGTTATATATAATGTATAAGCTGGCGGACAGGCTGCGACCCCCCTTGCCCCGCGCCCGCGCACCCCTTCCTTGAATTGATGCAATAAAATAGACAGTGTGCAAAGAGCTAACTAGTTTGATTGACGCGTACCTCAAGAGTTCCCTCCGCACGAGTACTTACTCTCGTATCTAACAGTATGCAATGATTAATGGTTACATTTGATTGTAATTAATTATATTTTTTACCCCAAAAATATTTCTCGCTCGGCAGGCGCTTATCAGCTAGTATTTTTATAGAGAGCAAAATGACGAACTTGAAAAATGACCAAAGTACCAAATCGGAAGAATACACACATAAAAATTTCAACAGACAACTAAACAAACTGGAAGTGTCACATGAAAGCAGTGTACTGACCTGTTGATGACTCTGTGTATGTTCTCGGATCCTTCATCTTGCTGTTTCGGGTCTAACCCTTCGTGTGACAGTATGTCTGTAATCTGTTCGTTCACGTGGTCTTCGTGTTGGAGCTGTTTCATTGCCTCTCTGTGGACAAGGAGAATGAATTTATTTTTTCTATTTTATTGGTCTCGGTTTCTTGGGTTTTTAATTTTTTTTTTCAAAGAAAATATTGCTCCAAATTTAAAATTGACGTGACGTCACGCGACCCAGCACCACGCGGTGTATACTGACCTGTTGTACTCGCGCTCCCGGCCGAGCGAGAGGTCGTTGAGCCTGTCTCGCTCGTCGTCGTCCATGAGCGGCTGCGGCGCGAAGTAGCCGCGTGACGTCACGCGACCCAGCACCACGCGGTGTATACTGTGCTCTGTGCCTTTTTCTATTATTGTCTGTGGAATAAAATTATATACATGAGCATTCTAACCAAAACACAATATTACAAAGACTGCGAATATTGCGAGTTTGTGTGATGTCAATTTTTAGAACAGCTCATCGGTTTGAAAAATTCTTTCACCATTTGAAACATACTTTACGCTAAACATAATAAAAACAAAAAAAAAACAGCAATAAATATGTTTTAATAATAGTTTATGGAGCATGTGGTAATGGCGACGCATTTGCATAGAAGACTGCATATGCGTCACCATTTCAGCCGGAAAACGTTCACTATTGGACATAGGATTAGCCACAACGAACAGTACTGTGGTCTCCTCATCGAATCTAAACCCCAAGATCTTTTGTACCCTGGAATATTAATTCCGGATTTACCTTATGTGTATTGCTCTTGATTTTGTAAGATAGCGTTTATACTATGGCAGCCGCATCCACAAAGGTTTGCCTTCCCGGCTCAAATGGACCGGCGCAATGGAATATTGTTTTTTGATAGTGAACCGTCAATGTCACTACAGTCAGGCTTGGTAATAAATCGTTTAATAAAGTAGCTAGTATCGTTATGTTATTTTTATATTGCTTGTCCAGTTACTGAGCGTCAAAATTAGGTAGTGGTTAAAGAGCAATGTATTTACTATAGTAATACAGTCGTTTTGATATTTGAAAACAGAAATAACGTAGTAATAGCAAGGGGTATTAAAAGATTTGTTGTTTTTCCTGATTTAAAGATAATTATAGAATTAAACTTGTACTTAATATGGTAAGAGATTCCGTGATGACCCAGACTTTTCTTATCGCTTCGGTTCTTGCACGAAACCACTGAACAACACGGCATTTTTTTTTACGATCACTTTCGCCATCTCGCAAGTTTATAGCTGACCGGTTGTTTCCCAGAATGTGCGCATTTTGGGTAAGGTCTGCGGACGCAAACACGCCCCCTTGCCACTTCTCCTTTTTTTCTATTTCTATGGGTAAAATACAGTTAACTGACCTCAAAGAAGCGGAGAGTCTCGAGTGTGAGTTCGTAGTTCTCCGTGAGGCAGTTGTTGATGAGTGTGTGCAACAGCGGCCACTCACTCACCTCGCCGTCTCCGACTAGCCAGTTTGAGAACTCTGCAATAAACAATATTTCAGTCCGTAAAAATGTACATAATCTATATAAGAGAAGAACGAGAGTACGTAAGTTTTTTTTGTTTGTTTAAACGCGCATAGTAAATGAATCAACTTATTTATAACAAACATACACACAGATATATATAAACTTTCACCTTCATAATATTACTTTCTCTTTATAGTGTGATTCACACATTAAAGTATTATATAAAGTCATAACTGGCTATCATAAGATTGAAAACCTAGGAAAACAAAATATTTTTATTTAATTCAAACTGTTCATACCATTTATAAGATCAGGAGAATCCACAACCTTGAGACATTTAGCTAGAATGGCGGTCACGATGACAGCGTGGTGTAGATCCGTGATGCCGTTCTCTGCGACCCCCTCGAGGAAGTTCTGACGGAATGTTCGAGACAGGTGGGCCGCTATCGTCGGGTGGCATTCCTGGGTCAAATAGAAATATAATGTCAATAAGCTATTTTTAGGCTCAGTTTATGAAACGAATTATATTTAACTAGCGACTCGCCCCAGCTTTGCACGGCTGCAATGGTGATATTAATTATATTATGCATGTATTATACATATAAACCTTCCTCTTGAATCACTCAATCTATTAAAAAAAAAAACACACATCAAAATCCGTTGCGTAGTTTTAAAGATCTAAGCATACATAGGGACAGACAGCGGGAAGCGACTTTGTTTAATACTATGTAGTTATGTGTCTAAAAAATTGAGAAACTCACGAATTTTCAAGAGCCTATCTTGTACTTAATAAAATAAAAATCAATAGTCTATTTTAAGTTTTCTAATATATTTTTATAGTCATGTTTCTAAACATAGCAGGTTAGTACGTAATGGGTATAAAACACGGAGCAATTTTTTAGGGTACATACCCTATTAGCACAGAACAGTGCATTAGCACTAACCTATTTATCCTGTCGCAGATCTGCTGGATGACATTTCTTTTGAAATAAGCAGCAGTTTTTTACTCTTCTATTTCTATTTTTTCTCTCGTTTTTAAGTGTAGGTACATACATTTTTCCCCTAGCTGTTACTGTCCCACTTGTGGGCAAAGGCCTCTCCGAAATCCTTCCAGACCACATTAATAAAATTAAATCTTAAATTAAAATATTCAATAACAGATAACACGTCTGATAATTGAATACCTATTTGATAACACGTGGAATTCCTTTTATAACGAGTGCTAACATGAAGGAGGAGTTTTTTTTACATTCATCCCCTAAAGTGGTCAAATGTAATGATGGTCAAAAGTGGGATGGTAATTAGTTTCCCATTTTGACAAATGTTGTTGTTTCAACATAATTCAAAGCATTAATAGGCAATTAGGCATGCCTTTAGTTCAAACTCGAGATTTACTCATGGAAACACTAATTATATTTACACAAAATATTTATATCGGTACTAAAAAAGTTTTTATATGCGTGGTAGGTATTCGTACTTCATATTGAAGTAAGATTTATTTTAAGAACACCTTTGTTACTAAAGATGTATAACTAATTAATGTTTATGATTCTTTACGATTTTGCAAAGCTTTACTTTTGTGGTATGTCGTGGTACGGTATTTTATGGTTAAAAAAAATTGTATTTATTTAGTTAATTGTTAATGTGCATGTCGGGATTATGAAAATTAGAGATAATAAGACACTCAATTGATTCCTTAGTACCGGACTGGGGTGAAACCACTGATCTATCTCTTTAAACATGTTTTTCTTTCTTTCTTTCTTTCTTCTTTCTTACTTACCACAAAAGAATAATTATAATTCGTGTGTTAATAAATAGACGTCAGTCGCGATTACTCATCAGTCATGAAACACATTGCATGTCCTTTTTAGGACTCAGAACCTGCACGGTAACCAACGGATTGATCTTTAGCAAATCGATTTTATAGACCTCGATTTTTTTATGAATCGATTCATCAGTTTACGATTCGAATCGATTTAAAAATAGATATTTTTCGTACAGAATCGCCATCCCTATACAGGTGTTTTAGTTAGTAAAAGCCTGACGCATGCTCTTACTCCATTTTCGAGTCGGTGAAGTCATTTAGGGATTATTTACATTAAAAAAAACAATGCCATGGTATGCTATGCTATGCTACCTTACCTTCATTAACGTATCACAGTAGTCGAGCCAAGAGAAGAAGCTCGTTAATTCTTTATATCCGTGGAATTTGCTGTACGATTTATCTCCGAAATCTTGTGCAACATATCTGAAATGAAACAAAATATTTGTTTTACTTTACTGTTTCTATTTACGTTTCAGTGACTGAGCAAAAGACTGCTGGGCTGCATATCGAGAGTTTGATTCACGGACGAAACAAATATTTGCTTGGACTACCGATATTTATTCTAGGTGTGGGTGTTTGTAAACTCACTCTTGATACAGGAAAAAATCCAAGGCAATGTTTGTAGCGAAAGAAACTGAAACCTGTCCTTTAGAAGGAAATTTCATCACTCCACAACGGGTAAAAAAAAAAAGACAACCGACTTCAAAAAAACACCAAAAAGTACAAAATAACTTTAATTTCGGAAGTCGGTGTTTCTATAATAGTTTGGTCTCTTCGTTATTTAACACCGACTTCCGAAATTAAAGTTATTTTGTACTTTTTGGTGTTTTTTTGAAGTCGGTTATATTTTTTTTTTGTAAAAAGTTTTTTATTTCACACTTTTTAGTTGTAGTACCTCTCAGCGAAACTTAAATAGACAGATACCTTCCGGCATTCGGTTCCATCATCAAATCATCATGACAATTCATAAAATCTACGAGTTCTTCTTCGGATAAGCCCAACTCGATATCTCTAATAATTCCGTACGATAGACCAACCTCCCAGGTTTTTTGTATTCGCTAACCGAGAGATCATTACAACTCTAATAATACTAAACACGGCTAGGATACACTGCTTTATTACAAAGTTCCGGCTCTTACCTACCTTCCGTCTTCAACACCAGATCAGTTCTATGTATCCCCTTCTTCCTTTACTCAGCCACCGACTACATGTATAAACAAAGCAATTTTACTTGTTACGATAATTCTGCTATGGTTTTTTAAAGAATTCCGTTCTATATCTTCGTAGTTCATCATCAGATCAAAACAATATTTCTATGGGACCAACTCGGGAGTATAATCTTTCAAACAAAATAAAAATTCTCAAAATCGGTCCACAATCGACTGAGATATCGGTGAACAAACGTATTAAAACGACAGTTCTGCTATGATTTTTCGAAGAGTTTCGTTGTATATCTTCGAAGTTCATCATCAGATCAAAAAGATATTTTTATGGGACCAATCCGGGAGTACAATCTTTCAATCAAAACAACAATTTTCGAAATCGGTCCACAATTGACCGAGATATCGGTGAACATACATAAAAAAAAAAAATACGTACAGCCGATCATAAAACCTCCTCCTTTTCGAAGTCGTTTCAAAACGGGTCTCTATTACTATCACTCAACTGTCCTTCTGTCTGTCATTAGACTATATCTCATGAACCGCGATAGCTAGACAGTTGAAATATTCACGCATAATGTATTTATATTGCAAAAGCAGAATAAAAGAAATATTAAAACGGGGCTCCTATCCTATACAACAAACTTGATTTTTTGCAGTCTTTTGCTACAAACGACCCTTCGAACGCGAGTCCAATCAATCAATCAATCAATCAATCTTTATTTGTGAACATAGGTATTACAAAAAAGATCTTAGTAAACATTTTAGTCGAGCTCTATGTCCTACCAATGATATTGGTGTACAAATATATTAATTTTTTAGTAAGTAATACGTCTGAATCCATACAATGTAAAGTCAAATTAGAATAAATAATGTCAATTAAAAGTCATATGAATAATAATAATTAATAAGATTTTAACAATAATTAATGTCATATTAATAATGGTAATTAATGAAATGTCAACAATAATTAATGCCTTAGTATTAGATAATTTATCGATTGTAATCTATTTCAAAGACATGTCAATGGTAATATTAAAGGACTGCTAATGTCATATTTTATCATTTAAAAATTCTTCAATAGAGTAATAACTCTTATCTACTAAAAACGAAAACAATACACTTTTGAATTTGCGGACATTATCTTCACTCCTTATAAATTTTGGTAATTTATTATAAACCCTTGGAGCCATTCCAAAAATACTATTTCTGTATAGTGCAGTACTAGATCCTACTGTTTGCAACTGATCACAACGGCGCTGACTAATCACTCGAGCAAACTTATGTAGATTTCTTTTGACGAACATAGATGTTTCATAGATGTACATGGAAGGCATGGTTAATATTTTCGTATTTTTAAAAAACGGTTTGCAGCTGTCTGTTGTCTGCAAATTGTATATAGCTCTTAGGCACCTTTTTTGGCATTTAAATACCATATCTTTACCTGATGTGCCATGACCATATCTTAATGTTGATGCTACTAAACCATGATACGCTGTTAAGACAGTTGCTCGATTGGCCGTTTTACTTAACATGTGTAAGGCATAGGAATGTTGGTTTAGCTTACTGCATACATGGTCAATATGTGAATTCCATTTTAAAGTATTTTCAATGGTTAGTCCAAGAAACTTAGTCACATTTGTTTCATTTATAATTTTGTCATTGTAATTAATATTTAAGTCCAGATTGTAGTTTATTCTTTGTCGAAATTTCATTAGCACTGTTTTGTCAAGATTTATAACTAAATTATTGTTTTGCAACCAGTTTACTACTGATTGTAAGGTAGAATTTATCTCAGCCTCTAATGTGCTTGTCTCGTCACTATTGAAAAGTATAGTGCTGTCATCTGCAAACATTGTCATAGGATATGGTGATGCTGTCGAAAAGTCATTAATATAAACAACAAATAGAGGTGGCCCGAGTACACTACCTTGTGGTACTGCATATGTGCATATACCTTGTGGTCCGATAAGCACGTGGCTGATCTTTTGTTATTTTTTTAAATCTGATGTCAAGGACGTAACGTTAATGTCAATAAACTGTAATAGTAAATTTAATTGAAGGAAGACAAGTCGAATGACTTAGGTCACGTTGGTTAGGTTAGGAAGTGACTTAGGTCTACTGTCAACACACGCGTAGCTTCATAGACGCGTATTCGTCATTATACGCCGGCGTACGCCTGCGTGAAGCTCATGGCATGCAATTTTGGGATACCTACTCCACATCGCTGGCAAACATGATAGTTAGCACACGCTTGTACATAGGGACGCGATATCGAACAATAAGTATCGCTTCTGCAATCGTGAATAGCAACGAAAAAAATAATATGGTACCTACTTGTATAAGTATCGAATCAAAAGTATCGATTTCTCTTTTCTATCGGCATCAACTTCAAAGTATCGATAGAGGATGTACAAAAAGTTTCAAAAAAAAATCCTACGAACTTGTAAAAGTATCGAAACAAAAGTATCGACACTTCAAAGTCTTGATACTTTTTTAGAACGTAATGCGCAGACAACTACATGTCATGACGACAATATCAGTCAATGACGTCAGTTTAGCTTTAATAGAACGATACGATACCAGTTAAAAAGTATTGGTTGAGTAAAACTAGTAAATGTATCGATATCGGAATACGAAAAAATATCGGTATTTTGTAGTTAAGAGTACTTACTTGTCTTTACCACAAAACACCGATACTTTTCTGTATCCCTACTTGGTTGTCCACGATAGTCTCGCACGCTGGGCTGCAGCTGTACTGGTCACGTCACTTGTCTTGTAGTACGGTACGACATACATACGTACACTAACATACTCACGCCCACGTAATATTGAGATGCTCCACATCACTGGCGACCACGTTAGCCGGCACGCACTTGTACTTAGCGGCCAGCTTGTCCACGATGGTCTCGCACGCGGGGCTGCAGCTGGTCACTAGGTTGGCTATGTCGTCTTCGGGGAGGGAGGATACTATCATTATGCCTTCGCATGCTCGCAGGACTACTTGGTTGTCCTGAAAAAACGGTTAACTTTAAAAAAAGTGCAGTTAAACTAATATTTTTGTATTACAAGTTTAGTGGTTGGCATTTTGAGTAATTATTTAGTTAACGATACAAAGCGAATTGACACATTTTCGCCGCCCTGTGCAAGAGTTACACAAACAGTTTTCAATGCTTCGTCAGTACGAAGCATTTTCAATGCAATGCAATTGCAGAAAGCAAGAAAATTCAAAAAGTAACTTTAACCAAAATCGCAAACAGACAAAAAATATCCAATCCATTCATCATCATCATTTCATCATCATTCCAAGTAGCCACGATAACCGGTCTTATGCGTCTCGCATCCATCGCATTCACGAGACCCTCACCAGGCCGTCGGTCCACCTTGTGGGAGACTCCCAACGCTGCGCCTTCCGATACATGGTCACCGCTACAGAGCCTTTCGGCCCCTTCAACCGTCTGTTCTGCGTGGACTCGCAGAACAGACGGTTGTCACTTTTTTTATGTAGGAAAATCATCCAATGACATCTCCCGCCCTTGGGCGGTGCGAGAGGGCGTGCCACTTTTACTGACTAAAAACCCACTGCTGTTCCTTTGTTCCTGTGGCTTTCGCACAACATGGAGCACACTGCCACTTAAGTTTGCTATTCTTGTAGTTTTCAAAGACAACCTAACTAATATTTATTTTCGTGTACCCACACTGGGATAATTTTACTATACTCCATCAGTTTAGGTACTTAAAAAATGTAAACAATCTTCACAGTCTTTTATCTAAAAATTGTCTAAAAATGTTATCCGAAAATGGTTACAATTAGCTATTTACCTAAACCGATGTTAGGTAATTAACTAAATTCAAATAATAATAATAATAATAATAATCGTTTATTTTCTCTCACAAGTTACTTAATGCTAGGTTTACAATGGAGCACGAACAACGGTATTAACTATGTGAGAGACTGGTGCCTGTGATAGGTCTCTACGAAACCTGTATTACAAGTCACCAGGGCCCTCTCGCAGCTATTAGCCTGCTATGTCCTATTTTTATAGTAAAAAATAATATTTAAAGTGCTGGGAACTTGAACACTACACATTAAATTATAAAACATTAAATAAAAAGTGAAAATAATTAAACAAATAAAAATTAAATAAAAATTACACCTATGTTGTGGATATCTCGGTTTGCGAGTGAGTAATTGAAGAGTGTTAGTGAGTGTTTGTTGATGAGTGAAAGTTGATAAGTGAATGTTGGTAAGTGAGAGTTGTGGAGTGACTGCGGAGCGAGCATGGTTGATCATGGTTTAAGGGAATAATTCGTAGGAGCAGCGGACAGGATGACTATTTACTTTAAAACTTTTAAAGACTTTAACATCTATCTGAGAGGGAGCAACAGGTTTTCTGTTGCCTGATAGTCAAGGGTTTTCAAGTAAGAAGTAACAGTTTTTTTACATTTAAGTTTAGTTAGTGGATATATATTAAGAATTTTATTAAGTTTATTATAAAGGTAAGGTCCGAGAAACAAGAAGAAATTATGGGAGTGAGCACAGTTCAAAGCTTGCGTCTGGCATACCCTGCCCCTTCTTCGCCCCAAATAATCTTTGTATGTTTTCTATACGTTTTTTTTAAAACAAAAAGACGTAGCAAGATTGTTTACGTTTAGTTAAGTAACTAATCAGATGGAGTATACTTTTTATTAATATTTTTGATATTCCCATGTAAGTGACAATTGGTGTCTTAATGAGAATAAAGATATTTAAACCAAAAGACAACTTCGAAATGAAAAATATACTCACGGCGCTATTTAAATAAGACAGCAACAGATCAATAAGTAAAAACTTATCGTTGTCATCGTACACCGTCTTGTGGCTCTTACAGGAGGCGTTGTCGTCTGCAGAACTGCTGGAGGTGGCGTTGTAGCCGTCGTCCTTCCCTGTCCTTATTATAGACACGTTCCGTAAGGGATTTGGCGGTAACTCTACCTCGAATAGAGGATTTTTCTTTGGTGTTTGGATCTGAAAATATGTACATTGTTTTAATTCTTACTTATTTGTAAAGGTCGGAATAGACAAATTAAAAAAAAACTTCATCATCATCATCCTCATTTCAGCCGAATGACATCCATTGTTGGACATAGGTCTTCCCCAAGCGTCGCTACAACTCTCTCGCATCCATCGGACTCCAGCGACCCTGACCCAACGGCCATCTGTTCTGCGTGCAATGTGCCCTGCCTATTGCCACTTAAGTTTGGTGATTCTAGTGCTATGTCGGCAACCTCATATGAAGATTTAAACACCCAAAGGGCAACGGGAAGGGAGAGCGAATACTCGGAGTTTCCTTGCGTGATCCAATCAGAAGTGAAGATATCCGCAAAAAAAAAAATCTTAAAACCGTAAAATTAAAACTCATTTCAAATTGACGAACTACATAAGATATAACATTACTATCGAAAAAGTAGAGGCAGAAGAAAATAGACCTTATATACTAAAAAATAAAATACAAATTTGCTTAAACATCAAACTAGATACTTTCATACCTTACTCCTAATCGGTATTAATTTCTGTATATCTTCAGGTATACTAAGTAACGTAGACTTGTCTTCAACAAAGGGCGTGGTGAATATGTTGGCAAGACCTGGCTCCTTGCGCACCAAGCCACAGAGAGTGAGCAAAAGTTCCACCTCTTCCTTCTCTGTCGGTGACGCGGGACTTTCGTTACATTGTATTAGCATTCTCTGTAAAAGAAGGGCGAGATTAGCTTGATCGCGTATTTTTTGTTCATATTTATAGATGGCCAGTGTATTTGTTTAAAAAAGGAATCTATAGATTGCTTTTTAGAGTACCGTAAATTAAAAGGAAAAGCGAAACCCTTATAGGATCACTTTGTTGTCCGTCTGTCTGTCTATCTGTGAAGAATCTACAAACTTAAAATTTGGCAGTTAGGTTCCTTATAGGGTGCAGACATCAGGTAGGAACGGATTTTACGATACCGGTGTAAAAATTTGAAAGTTTGTATGGCCGACTTTCACGCGGGCGAAGCCGCTGGCAGAAGCTAGTATTATTTATTTATTTATTAAAGCTTTATGCACTAGTGTACAAAGGCGGACTTACTGCCGTAGGCATTTTCTACCGCTCGACCTTACGGTAGTGCAGAGACATAACATAGTAGGTGCAACTTAATGGTAAACAAACAAAACAAATAGAAAACTAATACCATACCTAATAAATATTAATACATACTTATGTAAATACCTAAAAATAACCAAAATTATTTATTTTTATTATATAGGCGAAAGTTTGTTAGTGCGTATATTTGTACGTTTGTCACTTTTTCACGCCCGAACAGCTAAACAGATTTTGATGAAACTTAGTACACAGTTCAACTGGGAAGTTCGTACACTATAATTTCCAACTTTCACCCGATCAAAACAGCTAGCAATAACTACTGCTATAACAATAAAACTGTGCGTGCGACGTTTTGTGTTTAACGAAAACCGATCTAATATCCTATTTGAGCTAGAAATGCTACAAAACAATGCGAATATATCACTAAGTAATTAAATAATTAGTACGGTGGCTGAGCGAACGCCTGCCATGCGTTGCACGGTTTCAATTCGCGCACGAAACTAATATTTAAGTCATCATAAAATTGTAAATACCGTTAGTTTATAATTTATCTCGCGATATTGTAAACTATCGAAAAATTGTGAACCTCGTTAGTGTGTCACTGCTGGGTGCCAGCACTGGATCACGGACGCCCAGTAAATACTAAGATAGATGAAAATGAAGATAACCCTTCTGTAATGGGCATGGTCAACGCAATTTTAGTGTATTATTATTTACTTCTTTTTCTCCAATGTATTAGTTGCTGCTGTGTAATGTTTAATTCTTTTTTAGAGTTCCATACCTCAAAAGGAAAAACGGAAACCATATAAGATCACTTTTTATTGTCCGTCTGTCTGTGTCTCGAGAACGCATGGAGGTATCGAATTGAAATTTGCCAAAGGTTATGTGAGAATGTCACCCGGGGCCCTGGGACAAAGGCAATGAATGGAGCGGGGTAGGTTTTTAGTCAGTAAGAGTCTGACACTATTTCCCGCCCCACCCAAGGGCGGGATTTGTCATTGGATGATTTTACCTACCATAAAAAAGAATCGAATTGAAATTTAAACCAAATACTCAGATCTGTAGTCCCTTGAAGCTGTGAAAAAATCAAACTTCCACTTCTAAGTCAACGAGAAAAAGAGATACTTTGACCCCCCAAAAGAATAAAAAATTTTAGAGTATTTCCCGTTGACCTAGAACCCTGTAGTTGTACGTCACAAAAAATATACTTTCGATTCGGTAAAATCTTCGATACTCGATTTAGAAATTGAACTATTTACATCAATTAGTTTGTAGGGCACCCTCAGTGTGCTAGTCCGACTCGCACTTGCCCAGTTTTTTTTATATAAGCATGAAGATTCGTACAAACCAATGCTCCTGAAAAACAACAAAACAAGTTATAAACCGTTTTTACCTGCAATGGCTTATAAACATGTGCACTGTTTACACAAGGCTGCCGTGTCCGCCTCAGAAGCGCAGTGCCCGTCGTAAGCGCCAGGGCTCTCGCGCCAGGCGGTCGCTCGGCCGCCGCAAGCGCACACAACGCGTCTAGCAGGCAGATGGACCGCTGTACTATGGCCTCCATACATGGTCCCACTGTGCCGCCTTGTTGCTCTTTTTCTTCGTCGACTATTAACTGTGGGAGAAAGGAAATAAATACAATTAAATAATCGATGACTAATACTTAAATTTAAAAAAAAAAACCCCGACCAAAATTATTGAACATTCGGTAGTTCATTCCCACTTTCACAACCTACCCCTCCCATAACTTGTAAGGTCCGAAACTGCATTGCGGTCGCCCGCGTGTTCCCATACAAAAGTTATCCGCTCATTAAGCAAGTCCGCCTCTGTACCTTTATGTGCATGAAGTGTAAAATAAATAAATAAATAGCTAGGTAATACATTAAAGTTCTCCATCGACACGACTACATGCACACCGTTAAAGTTGAACTAGCGACACTGCACAGGTAATAATACGGTTTTCGTTAAGGGGACCTTCACACCCGACACCCGCGCGATGTCTTGCGACGGGTGCGCAGTTTCGGCCCCAAATGGCTGAGAACCGATTTCGATCAAAGATCCATTGCTAGAAAATCTGCTTTCAATTTAAAAGTGTATTTTGAGCAATTAGCTACTGCACTGCGTGTAGCGGATTTAATTACCGCACAGAACAAATATTTGTATGGCCTACAGGTTTCGTGTGTGGGTGTCTTGTGTATGTGAGTTTACATGTTTGTAGACGCACTCACGATAGTACAGTAGTAATTCCTAGCAGGACAACGATTTTCTTTATAAAATACTTAGTACCGCATTTTGTGGTGTACCGCACACGAGTTCATTTTCATCAGCTAAATCACCACACCTTTATATTATTGGTAGCAAAAGTATTTTTAAAATAAAATAAGTAACAAATCTACAAAATCACCAATACGTATTAGTGGATTACGGTCCATTCCCTCTCACATAAAAGCCTTCTAAAATGGGGATTAATTGCAAATCAAGACAATGGGTTTCAAGGTCCCATAAAAACAATTATAAATGTTAATTATAAATGTTGTATTACATAGCATGAAGTGAGCAAATTAAAAAATAGCAAATACTGTTATAACTCCAATTCGTTTTGGTACAGCCGCAGTCAATGGCTGAATTCTACTAATTAGCCCAATCGAATTCTTTCGTAGCGTTCCCCTAATATATAAAAATCTAGTGTCACAGTGTTTTTTATCGAACTCCTCCGAAATAGCTTGACGTAGATCTGAGAATTAGTTCCTGGGTTATTTTTTACCCTCCCAATCCCCCACTTGCCATTTTTTCTTTGAAAATTTATATGGCAAAAACAACGTTTGCTGGGTTAGCTAGTAACTTATAATAATAATATTCCACAACTATCACACAACACCGTCTAGTCCCAAGCTAAGCAGAGCTTGTGTTATGCGTACCAGACAGCTGATAAACATACTTATATAATTCTAAATACATACATATTATAGATAAATAACACCCAGACACAGAACAAATGATCATGCTCATCACACAAACATTTGTTCTGGGTGGGAATCGAACCCACGACCTCCGGCATAGCAGTCAGGGCCACTAACCACTAGACCAACAGGCCTGTCATTTAATTGTAATTATGTAATTTATAAAACGAAGTCTCTTATAGTACGCGGCAAATAAGTGAAACCATTTTTTATGGTTACGCGCTGTCTCCCACTTTGATTGAGACCCGAAAATCGGTTACTCGATCGGCGCATTCAAGGTCGACCGTAATGATGTTCAAGTTGTGTGACGAGGATTATAACCGGTTTTCGGATCTCAATCGAAGTGGGGGACCGCACGTAACCATAGCAAATGGTTCAACTTATTTGCTACGTAGTATGCAGCGTTTGTCTGTCTGTTCCTTCGTGATAAACTCAAAAACCAGCGAAATTTTCATGTAGTTTTCATTAATAGATTGAGTGATTAATGAGGCACGTTTAAACGTAAATAATACATACAATATTATAGTAGAGAAAAACCGACCACCCGTATTGAATAATTTACGCCTCTCTGCGATAGTTATTTAATGAGTTTCAATGGGTATATAAATAAAAAAATAATGTGCATTGTGAAAGTTTTATTCGAAATTTTGATTTGAAAAGTTTTTGAAGTGAGATCGGGGCTACGTCTGCCGTATCCCTAATGAGCTGTAGGCCAAAAGAGCCACTATGGAGAGTCTTGCCACAGCCAGAAGGTGTCATAGAAGATAGTGGAAAGACACTAGACCTGGGCCGAAAACACTGGAAAGTTATGAGAAAGAGGCCGTTGCCAAGCAGTGCATGATGCAGGTTACCAGCAGCCAGTAACCAGATCCTTCAAAAAATATCTATGCACAATACGACTGGGCCATTTTTTTTTTATTTTGAGGCGTAGCGCGTGTTAGGTGGAGGTAGAACTACACTGCGCACACGTGTACCACACACGCCGATCTGGGCGCGTCGGTCTACATTTTACATATATGGAAACTAGACTTGTAGAACTACACTTGATCCACGCCACGACATCGTTCTACGTACAAATCAGGCGTGATACACGTGTGCGTCGGTCTAATGTAGTTCTAGCTTAACTCTTTCAAATAATCGTGCAGCTCTTACAGGTTTCGGCTCTGCTGGTCTCCGACCATTCTACTGATATCTCTTTGAGGCGCGCGTGGAATTCAGTGTCAGATTTACTTCTTTCACTGACTATAACCACGCCAGTATCCATCAATAGCCCTTTGCGTTCTAAGACCACGAGTTTCCATTTCAGAGCTTCCCCGCGGCCCTAGCGGACGACTGAACCATAAAAACGCTATTCATTCAAACAACAAATACATACACTATGATAATACCGGCTATCAAGGTCAGCGATACAGTTAAAACTCGCGATACCGTGAAACTCAACCGGCTTGGATTGCATTCATTTAAATATCTGACTAGAGAAAGTGATATTTCACAATTAAATATTGCTTTTTTGGTGCAATGAAAGTTAGTGTGTTATATATAGAGTTTCAAAGAGTTATACTGTGATTTTTTTATTAGATGAAGTAAAGTGACAGCAGTGGACAATGCCCAACTGTCAAACAACCATTGTTATAGCTGTCACTTTACTTCATCTAATAAAAAATCATAATAGCTAATGTCGCCCGGGAACGCAAAAGGAAACGGGTGGGTTTTAAAAGGCCCACTAAAATAATAATGAGGGATCCGATGTAGTAGTAACTATTTTAGTAGTAGCTACGCGACACCGGACAAGGCCCGTTTTGACATTTGTATTGTAACTACCTTCAAAATACAAATGTCAAAACGGGCCTTTTATTTTTTGACAACTTTTAAAAATCTGTTGCGCGTTCTCGCTCCACTTTAGAGCTGGAGTAGACATTTGACCATTTTCATTAAACTAATAAAAAAGTAGGTCATGGTTTTTAAGCTAAGAAAAACGGATGTTTTTTTCCGTTTGGCATTATTTATCAATCGCTCACGAAAATGCGCGTTTTCCTGTAGGATTAAACGATAAAATAATATTATTGCAATACTTTTCACTGAACGAAACACATTAAGTGTGTCAATGATATTTTTATGGATAATTTATTATAGGCAGATTTTTTTTTAGGTAGAAATTCGTCAAATTACTGCTCCCGCTCTGAGTAGAACTAGAGGAAGTGTTATACATATACTGATTTAAACCCACCCATGATTTATCAATTTCCCTTTGTGTTTCACGATAACTCTTTCTGTTCAAAAATTCGCGTAACACTAGCAGGCATCGACCCTATTGGGCCCCATCCATTTTGCTAACATCTCTTGAAGGCGCGCAAGGAACACAATGCGCCTTCAAATCGGACTTGGCTGGGAATCGTCCTGCGACCTGTGGCGACTGCTGGGTCTTGAGGGCAGGGACTGAGACTACATTGGAATTGTCTTTGGAGTCAAGGCTAAATCAATTGTTCTCAGAATGTTTTTTTGAATTATTAGATGAGAGTATATCCGTTTGATCAAATTAACCTTTTGAATACCGTAATTAGAGACACAATAGAAAGACAATAGGTGGCGGACACCGGTGTCCTCTTCACAGTTTAATTGACAATCAATAGATTAGCACTCAATAGAAAAGGTTGCGGGATTCCGATGGATGCGAGAAGCACAGTAAGAACCGTTCATTGTGGCCTATGTCCAACAGTGGACTTCTTTGGGTTGAAATGATGATGATGATGAGATAAGCACTAATACTCATGGCTACCTTTTTTCTGGTGGAATCATAAAATAACTTCTTCCGCTCTGGATGAAGCACGAAAAACTGTCACGGCTTTTACTGACTAAAACCTGCTTAACTTTATAGAACAAACCCTTAGCTATGGCTACCTGCTCTCACGTCACCTCAATGATCAATCACGTGGTCAGAACCAAGGAATCGGAGGCGTGGCCGACTCGAGGCGTTCGACGCAAGATAATCAAAACGAAACGATCGTAACTTAGAAACCATATATAGTTACGTCTGTAACCTTGACATCTATCTATTGAATAGACTACAAATCTTGTCTAACACTCATTTTCCTTTTAAAGTGACACAGAAGAAAACTGTGTAGTTACTTTACAGTGAACTATTATACTACTCGTACTACAACTAATTGTTATCAATGTGATGTTTTTGTTGCAAGGTTAAGGTCAAGCAGGGTAACGTAGATTATTATGTAAACATTCATTTACGTAATTTTTAATCTATTATGAGTAGAGATTCATAAAGGGGCCAAAATCAGGTCAAACTTTGTTACTAATCTAAATCTATACCACATCAGCCTTATAATATTCCCACTGGTGGGACTCAGGCCTCCTCTCTAGAAGAGGGAATGGGCCGTAATCTACCACGCGAACCCAGTGCGGGTTGGTGGATGTCACATGTCTTCGAATTTTTGATTAATGGTGATGAAATAAATTACACAACGTAATGCGCCTAGCTGGGTTTGATCCGCGACCTAATACTCGTAAATCGAGGGCGTTACCACTTGGCCACCACTGCTCAACGGTAAATCTATATCATCATCATCAGCCTTTTAATGTTCCCACTGCTGGGACTCAGGCCTCCTCTCTAGAAGAGGGAATGGGCCGTAATCCACCACGCGAGCCCAATGAGGGTTGGTGGATGTCACATGTCTTCGAATTTTTGGTTCTAGGACATGCCGGTTTCCTTACGATGTTTTCCTGCACCGTTTTGTGAGCAATGGAGATGAAATAAATTACACAACGTAATGCGCCTGGCTGGGTTTGAACCCGTGACCTAATACTAGTAAATCGGGGGCGTCACCGCTCGGCCACCACTGCTCTACGGCAAATCTATATACCTATACTTAATACTAATATCGTTTTAAAGTCATGGCTCATTAGAGCCACCTAACGCCCGACCAGCAACACCTCGTCGTTCAATGTTCACTCGTTGCCGACAAGTGGTCTATGGTTTCACGTCGCGTGTCAGCCATTGAACGTCAGATGGTCCACGGGTAGACACCGCGTTGTTAACCAGTAAACGGCACATAGTGAAGTGGACTTTGCGTTCAAGGCAAATTATCTGTTGGCTTACTTGAAAATCAATTAACTGAATATGCTACACTATCGCTTAGTTACGCGTTGCTTTTTTATTAGGGAACGATCAAAACACAATTTGCAGCCGAAACTGAATTCGTATGTTCGGTTCTTACAATTTCGGCTTTGGCTTTATCATAAACCGAAACTGATACTGCCGTGGTAACAGAAAAAGTGATAAAAACCGAAATAAATATTTCGCTACAGTTACCTCTTACCACATTTCAATATAGTTATCCTTAATGTACGTAGTTATAACTTTTATAAAGTACAAAATATCGAATAAATCGACGAGGAAATCGTCTAAAATATATAAATTATACTAGTTAGTCACACACATATTAGAACAAGTTAGTTTGTTCAGGTTCCTACCACAACTGTCAGCTCAAAGACACTAGTTTCGGCCGAGCCCAATATTCTGCCACTTTTTGGCTGAAACCAATTTTTTTTTTTTGGACGAAACCGAATCTTTTTTATCAGTCTCTACTTTTTATATCAGAATAAGGCATGGTTCCGGTGAGAAATGCCGCAGGCCGCAGCCGCGGTAAAAACTAATGAATAAAAATCATGAGAGTACTTTGTGGTTTACCAGATACAGTCAATAAAAAAAAATTGTAAATAATTTATTGTTTGTAGCTGCTCAGTAAAACTAATTTAATCAATAACAAGATATCCTGTGTTTATACACACATATGTAAACATTTCCATAGTGTAGGTTTCAATGTATAATTAGATAAGACTGATTAAAATTCTGCACAGAACCGAACACAACTTTAGATCATGACATTGGAAATACTATGTAGACAGGGAGGGAGTGAAGTATTGGTTGGCCAATGGCAACATGGGCGAACCACAAAGTCCTCAAACCATTTAGAGGCCATCAAAGAAAAGCCAATTTATTTAAAATTCATGTAAAAAGTAAGCAGGCTTAAGGAATTTCCTAAAGACCAATTCAAATTGAATGGTAGCTTTGGGTAGTGGAATAATTTAAAAAGAATCACTGCGGGCCTGAAACGGAAAGGGCAACTGTAGGAACATGTGTGAGTTTAGTCAGTAAAAGTCCACCCAAAGCAGAAGAAGTTACTTGAGGATTTATCATTTTAAAAAGACTCCACTGACATGTCTACATTACATGCGCATATGCTTCATCAACAGTTGAGAAAATTGTCAAGCGAGAACTTTTCAATAATAGAAAAAAAAAAAAAACATGCACAAACAGACCCGTAACCAACTATCTGCTGGCCATAGAAATATTTGTCCATTTGCGGGAATCAAAGCCAATTGCTTAGTTACCATATTGATGTGTTGTTTGATTGTGTTTTCCAATTAACCAACATAACTGACAAATTTAATTGTGTTGTAACAACTGTTATCTGATGAAAGATAAATTAACTGTTCTGTACAAAATAGATATAGATGGCATATTTTGTCATTTGTCATGTCACTGAACACACCCACTTGATATGTATAAATAATAAAAAAAATAATTCATGCTGAATTATATTCAATTATGTTATTGTATATTTTATTCATTTACTAGTGATCCGCCCCAGCTTCACACGGGTGCAATGGTGATATTAAATATGTTATGCATGTATTATATAAACCTCTTGAATCACTCTGTCTATTAGAAAAAAAAATGTGTCAAAATCCATTGCATAGTTTTAAAGATCTAAGCATACATAGGGACAGACTGTGGGAAGCGACTTTGTTTTATATTATGTAGTGATTTATTTCCAGCGCTTGAAAATTTTGATCTGTAATATGAAAGAAAACGGAGTAAATGATATGTGTGTCTGCTGACTGAATAGAATGGAAGACAAAGCAGTCTTACTCCATCCTCAAGTAATATGGGATAAGGACAGGAAGATGATGATGATAATATTGATCTGTAGGTAGTAAATTTAATAATAAAGAGTGCATGAAATATAACATTGAAACAAAACTCAGATGATTATCAACTGTTCAAATATGTAATGTTATGTAAGGAAACATACTATACTTCCTCCAGCTGAGTCCATACTTGTTACTATACTGGTGGGTTCAAAATAATATGATAATGACTGACATTATTAATATTTATAATCCTTAGCAGTATAAAAATATAATCTTAATCTATTTTTATCAGTGCAAGGCATGGTTATGATTTTTGTTAGATAGAGTAATATTTTAACTGTGATTTGAGTACTTTCTAAATTAAAATGCGATGTTCTAGAACTAGCACTAGTTTTATAAAACCCATGTATTCCCAAAAACAAGTTAATTTGGTTAAAATCAAAAATATTTACATTTAAGAGTTCAATGAATAATCAGTCACAAACCTGTAACATTTGATGCAGGTGGTGCGGTATCCTGGTCTCCTCAACGTGCAGTTTACTATTCTCATCATAGTTCTGGTAGAAATTCAGTATCATCTTCCAATGATACTCGAAATCCTCCAACCGAGTCGCTGGAGGTGCCAGCTGAAACAATCAAACCTCATTAATTAGCTCACTACACCGTGCACGCACATTCACCGATAATATTAATTGTTTTGCTCTTACAACGTCCGCCGCAGTTTGCAGCACGTCCGAAAAACGACTCAACATTTTAACGCGAAGTAATTTTACAAATTATCACACATAACACACGCTTTGATTATATGACACACAAACGATCAGAGATTGCAAGAACACCATCAAATCATTATATCTGGCTCTATAAAATTTAATATTTCTATCACAACACAGTAATAATCCGAATAAATACAGAAATGCAGAAATGTATGATAAATGTCAGTGTCAAATCAAAATTACTGATTGACGTTTAAGAACAGATGATAAATAATAGAGGGGCACTGTGCTGCTGGTTAATTAATCGATTGACTTTTTGTCAGTTTATAAACCTGCCGTTTCCAACCTTAATGAGGTTGGCTTTTAGCTACTTGCTTATTTACGCTTAATACCTGCATTATGTTTGAATGGAGTAATGGATTGCTACAACCTTTTGAGTCAAATTTCGGATATATAACATTAAAACAAACATCCATGATCCATCGCATCGATAAGTGATTCGGTTCGTCTTGATGCATGCAAAAAATGCAAAACTGTTTCGAATAGTCATTTCGCTATGAATGTACTGTACCCTTACCATGAGTTACTATCGAAAAACGACACCATCTTACCGCAGTCGATATCGAATAAACGCGCATCGAATAGTTTACTATTAAAACTCGTACCATGAGTAGTACGGACTCGCTAGCGACAACTCGATTGTCTATACGGTAAAACCGCACCGTAGCTAACTTCACACTTAAGTTTGCTCTCTTTCTAGCTGCAGTAAAAGACAGAGTAAGGTAGATAGACCTTAAACCCTACCAATTTGAAACACCGATTCTCTCTATAACCCGGCCTATTGAAAATGTAATTATTGTACAAATATTTTGATGGTTCAGTGATGTTGTGAATTTTAAATGGAAAAAATTGGAATTAAAGTGCACATAAAACGTAAAAAGTGTTTATTTATCTTATGAAATGTGTGTACAAGTAAGTTTACAGTTTTTCTATCATACTTCTAATTTATCTTCGATTCAAGTGTTGCTCATATTGTAGATTTCGAATCCTTTAGACCTTCTACCACATAAATGTTCGAAAGCTTCTTTATTGAGTCTACCTATATTCTTTGGTGAAATTATTTGTACTAATATATGTAAGTATTCACTAATATAGCAAAGACCTTTCGTATAGTAGTTTGGGATTTTCCTTTGTCACGTCATTCGTCTTTATATGAAGCCGTGCCTAACATATTCCACGTTAAATAAGTTTTATCGGACATATTATGCACAGACAAATAAAATATTGTTTTACGCGACACTTTTCACAATACTTTCACCCTTCAATATGCAAGTGAGTTACTTTACTACTGTAGTAACGGTTTGTTTCGATAGCACCTGTCAAATTTGTAACTCATGGTACCATTTTCTATAAGAAACTGCTAAAAACTTTAGTCGCTAGCGAGTTCCTATTCGATAGGTTTTGTACTTGATGACTCATACTACCGATTTTGGTTCTGCGAGTGACCGCTAGAGGCGCTGCAAAATTTGCCATACAAAATATTTACGGCGTCGATATCGAGTAGCGACGAATACTATTGCTTAAAACTCATGGTAGAGGTACTGAATATCAATATCGTAGATTCGGAACACAGCTACGTCAGTTGTCAAATTGATACAAAACGTCAAAAGATGGAAATGTCAACTCATTTTCATTCATGGAATTCATCGCATTACTCGGCGAAGCAGACAACTCGCGATTTTCCTGTAGTGCTCGCGACATGCGTACTGCAATTTAATTAAAATAAAACATACTGATAAACGGGCTATCAGCACTAGTGATCGTGTCCGTTAAATGCATAATGTCTTCATTCGTGAATTACCGCGACGACAGCACAGTGACCGTGGGAGAAACTTCAACAAAAGATAATGTAACTTATTACGAAATAACTGTTAAAGTCGGGCCAGTGCGTTGGAACGTGTCGCATCGGTACAGTGACTTTGTAGAGTTGCATGAGAAGCTGGTTTCGGACCATGGCGTCGCAAAAGAACTGCTGCCGCCTAAGAAGGTTATCCGCAACAAAACACCAAAATTTGTGGAGCAGAGACGAGAGGGCCTTAACGAATACTTGAAGAATGTTTTTAACTATTTAAAGCTGACGATGCCGTCCGAGTTCGCTCACTTCCTAGACTTCCATTTGTACGATATATTCTTTTTGTTACAAGATTTAGCAAAAACTCTGTTTTTGGAAGGGGATAAGCTATTGGAGGACGAGAGGTCACATCACTTCACACCTCTAGAGGTATGCAACAAATTTCATAACAAGAGGTTTATTTTTACATCTGAATCTGACGAGAATCTAATGTTTCATGTACCATTTACTTCTTAAAAACTGAAAGTATAACCACTATTGTTGATAGATTTACTCATAGTAATATTTGCAAGGAAAGGTGGTCAACTCTTCCGATTTATTCAGTTACAAAAACATTTGTACTTTAACTATAACTAAGTATGATGTTTATTTATTATTTTTGCTTATTGGAATTTATGAAAAAGTCTTAAGAAATTAATCTACCATTATACTGATAAAACCTCATGAATAATCTGCTACGATGAGTAACACCAAAATTCCCCTTAACCTTCATAAATAATTTTCACTGATTAATCTGCCTAATTATGTATTCAACCTACTTTCTTTTCCTCAAACATTCTTCTTATTTCAGTTGCATGCAATAAGTGAACGGTTAAAAATGGCTTGTCCACCAACTGAGAAGCAAGATCAGATGTATGACTTTAGTCACATCCTGGACTTTTGCTCACAACTACGTTCTCTGAACATTGAAGGGAGTTATGAAAAGTTGGGGACTAGTAACATAGTGCCAAATGATCTGCACTTCGATCTGATACCTTTTAAGTCACTTATGGAGTTGAAGATACTCGGTGTGCCGATGGCATGCATACAAAGTGTTGGTAAGTTTTTCTTTGTTTACTAGCTAGCATGACAAGATAAGGAATTGATAAGCATTTTATTTATGATAATCATTCATTGATACACTATCGCAGTTTTTTTTTTTTGTTTTTTTCCGCTGTGTTAGAAAACTAATGAACCAAAAAGATTTCAATCCTCTCTAAAAATCCTTTGAAACTTCGAAAAGGGCTAACACAGTAATAATATCTTATTCAGAAACATAAAATGCAGCGTTGTATTAAGTGCCCCATTGTAATGAAACCTAATGCATGAAACAACTTCATTTCAACAGCAGCTGGCTAGCTATTCATGTATTATGTAGATAGAGTTTTATTGATAAAATAAGCTAGGTTTTTTTATAATTCTTTGCAATACTTGAAATAAATGAAAAAAATAAAGTTAATTTAAAATTTTGACATTATTAAATCAATTGTCTCAGTCCAGACACGAATCCATGATTCTAAGTCTTCAATGACAATGACGAGTACATGCTGCTTAATAATGTGTCGGCTCATTTTCTTGTGATTTTGAAACATCGACATCATTCGCTTAAAATACTAAAAAAATATACACTGCCGACGCATCTATCCATCATCATCATCATCATTATCATCATCAATCCATCTATACCCCCCCATCCCCCATGTCATCAATAATAAGCAAAGAAAGAAGAACATTTATTTGAGACACAGACAAAGCGAAGTCCGCCCTCCCTATAGTGCCTACGTAATACTTGAATGGCTCCTGGGGCCGTTCAAGTATTACGTAAAGAGATATTTGGCAAATATTAACCCGCCCCCCATGCTTACGTAAAAATTTGTACTTACATGTATTTTTCAATGTGCTCTGGTTTCGTTATTAGTTAATTTAATGTGCAAAAGTTACAACTTTAAAATTAAGGAATAGCCTTGAAATAGAGAAACTAAAAAAAAAACTTTTATTTTAGCATATTAATTTATCAAACATCAAGTCCATAACAAACGAATCCATAATTTTAAGTTTTCTTTTAAATGATGTGTGCATGCTCAAATTTAGAAGTACTGCTGACGTAATAACCATCCAGACCCCCATGTCATCAAAAATAAGTAAAGAGCCCCCCACCCTCCTGTAGAGCTTACGTAATACTTGAATGACCCCATGCTCGCCGGACGAATGATAGTCGTTAATCTACTTTTCCTCCTCCAGGTGGCCTCCGTGACACACTGGTGAGTCTATCAGTGTCAACGGCGAGCGTCGTGTCACTAAATGAGTTCCTGCTTGTCGATATCCTGCATAAAGATCCCTCTAGCATCGCTGACACTGTTGTAAGTTGATTTCAACCTTATTTTTGTAGAATTAGAGTTTATTATGTAACAATAAATTGGTGCTGATTAGTCAATTTGAGGCATGACATTGAAAATTGAATCATGTTTTGAAAGTGATATAGTCAAAAATCGTTTAAACTACATAGTTTCGTCCAGCCGCTTTTCCCGCGTTAACGTAGGTTTCTCCATACGAACTTTAGACCGCCATTTCAACCTTTAAGGGCTTATTTTTAGAAATCCTTTCTTATATCTACTCTCTCAAAATTTTACGCTCTACCCGTATTTAAAAACAAGTAAAACTAATTACTTGAGTAAAAGTAACTACTTAAGGAACAATTGAAAGTTTTCATGAAGATTTTTTACGTCAAGTAATAACTGAATAAGAAAATACTTAGCAACAAGTAATTACTTCTTTTTAGATACGCGTGTTAGTCTTAGTAGTTTCGGCTATGCTTTGATATGTCAGTCAGTTTCTCCTTTTATAAATATTAATTTGATTAGAAAAGATGTTCTAATGAGGTCGAATCTTTCAAAAAAATCACGATTTAATTCAAATTAGCTGCTGCCACCGACTTCGCCCGCGTAATAGATAAAAAAACCGGGCAAGTGCGAGTCCGACTCGCGCACTGAGGGTTCCATAAAAACTTACCTATGTACAAACAGTTCAATTACCGAATCGAGTCTCGAAGATTTTTACGAATCGCAATAAAAGTTTTGTGTTTTAATTTCAACTCGATTCATCCACGCGTTCTCGAGAAAAAGTGTCATGATAGACAGATAGACGGACAACAAAGTGATACTATAAGGTTACCGTTTTTATTATTTTGAGGTACGGAACCCTAAAATAGTACATTTTGATACAAGTGCAGAAAGTTTGTCATTGTAACCGAGGCAGAATTCTAACGACCCGAAGGCGATTGTGTTATGGAGCCGAGGAAAAAAAAATATAAAGCCCTTGCTGTAATAAATTAAAAAAAAAAGCACGCGAGTGATATACATGCCATGTCGAACCTAATTGTAGTGCGATAAAAGGCAGTTTTCGATAAATATTCTAGGAGAACATACTCCTGGGATAAAAAGTATCAAAAAAGGTTTTGACTCAATAAAGTGAAGCCTCATGGCCTTGACAGTACTCGATCGCATTACTTTAACCGCTTCTAACCAACAGTTATAGCATGGATGACTACTTAAGTGAATAGGTATCGATTTCTTTTTACATTATCAATGCATGACGCAGTGTCTTTGTTTTACGTTTTACACGATATACAGGAAAAGTTTTTAACCAGTGCGCAAATTTTGACATAATAAACTTGAATATATTTTAATAAACACGTATTTTTTATTTTGATATGTTTCAATAGTAAAAAATTAAGTTAACGCTTACGAGACTTGTTTACTCAGAAATTTATTTTATGGACGTCGCTTGCCAGTCCGTCGACTGGTCGCCCGATTCACGCCGCGCGTCGACCGCTCGCTCAACGCGCCAGCTGGTATCAGAAGTACTCACGCGCGCTCGCTCTATGCGACGATACCTACTTACGCGGTGCGATTATTGACCCCAGCTACAATTTTTTAAGTTTAGACTGTGTAAAGTTATTTGTAAACGTAATTCCAATTTATCCTTCATACTTTCATGGGCTTAGGACCATCAAAATGCAGAAAATAAATCATAATAAGTAAGAAAGTAGGTAATACGTTTTAATCCATTCAAAATAAAACATTTAGGTATGATAGGTATTTAGACATGATACAATTTAGATTGAAACAATTGCATTTTGGCGTAAAAAATTGTGGTGTGATTTAAAAGGCTCGACGTGGTGCTGGGTCTGGGTCATGGAGTTGTTGTACCGGCTGAAAGTGGTATGGATGGAGTCCGGCTTTATTTAGCAGCTTCCATACTGCGCTTTGGCTAACACCAAAACGTCGTTCTGCGTCGTAGGTACTGGCTCTTGGATTGCGTTCAAAAAAATCGGCTTCGACTGCCAGTCGAGGTCTGCCAGACCCTTGTGCGTGGCTCGGTGTTCTGAACTGGCCGTGATCAAGCAGCCTTTGGTTAGCTGCTAAAATTGTCCTCTCATTAGGGACCGTGGGATTGAGGATCCCTTGGGCTCGCATACGAGGTACGCTCTCCCTTTCGTATCTTCTTCGTGCTGCTCGTAAATTTTCATTGCTTAACAAATACACTCGCACCATTTCATAACACTCGCGGTGAGTAAAATGAGACATTGTCACTACGCTAGTCTAGTACGCGGCACACGCGCAGGGACGGCGAAGGGCGCGAACGTCCGATCTCTGCATCCGCAAGTGACGTACTGCATGTGCATGCGTTTTGTTTATCAAACGCCGGCGCCGCATGCCCCCGCACCCCCGTCTCGTGCGCTGGGCGTGGTCCAGCGGCCGGCGGCCTTCGCGTTTTCATTCATGCTCATTCATAGTATTACTATTAAATTATATCCATGTCTTGCTTATTTCAAATTGGGACAAAGTGGAAAAATGAGAAAAAAAAAAGTCATAAACTAAAAATGGAAAATGTGTTCTATTGCTTACACTGAGCCACCAAAAAAAATTTACGCAGT
Organism: Leucania comma; assembly: GCA_958295575.1. Classification (NCBI taxonomy): domain Eukaryota; kingdom Metazoa; phylum Arthropoda; class Insecta; order Lepidoptera; family Noctuidae; genus Leucania; species Leucania comma. The sequence continues at coordinate 4,618,703 of OY282484.1, forward strand.
GGTTAAAAAATTTTCCTGTATTGATTTGACGTCATAGAACATCGTCCTTCAATGATTACTTGTCTGTTTAAAGAAAAATATCATACTATTAAACCTATTAAAAAGGCGAACGTTTGTGTGAGTGTGTGTGTTTGTTGCTTTGGACAAAAATGGACATCAATACCATGTCGTACCATGAATAAATAATATTACAAGCGTACCATATTCTTGCACCCCATTTTTAAATAGGCGGCCCCATGAATACTCAACGCCGTATTAGGTGCGGGCTTGCGGACGGCGTGCAATGGGTAGCACGCTGTCCGATCGTCCGGTAACCGACCGGACCGAGCCCAAGTCGTCGACGGCGCATACTGTTCCCGCGCGCCTCAAGGAGCTGTCAGCAAACCGTAGAGGCCCAGCCTGCTAGCTGCAAGCAGGCAGGGTCGAAGCCTGCTGTGGTCAAGGGCCGTTTTCTGAGAGGAAGGCTCAGCCCCGGCATGTTAGGCAACGAAGGAACGGGGTAGGTTTTTAGTCAGTAAGAGTCTGACACTATTTCCCGCTCCGCCCAAGGGCGGGATTTGTCATTGAATGATTTTACCTACCATAAAATAAAAAACGCCGTATTAGGTAGCATCAGCCTTCTGATGTTCCCCCTGCTGGAACACCAGGCCACCTCTCTAGGACAGGGAAGGGGCCGTAATTCACCACGCGAGGTCAGTGCCGGTTGGCAGATGTTACATGTCTTCGAATTTTTGGGTCTAGGACGTGCCGGTTTCCTCACGATGTTTTCCTTCACCGTTTTGTGAGCAGTGATGATGAAATAAATCACACAACTAATGCGCCTAGCTAGGTCAGAACCCGCGACCTACAACACGTAAGTCGGGGCTGCTACCACTACCACTCGGCCCGTTACCACTACTGCTTTCTTCTCTGTCTCTCCGTATTAGGTACCTGGGCATTTATGTGACACACTGCATTTTAGGAAGATACTATCTCATGTTTAGTTTTAGAAATAACGGTCTAGGTCAACAGGGCCGGCCCGCGCATACGTCGAACTGAGCGGTCGCTCCAGGCGCCAAATCCTAGAGGGCGCCTAAATCGTAAAGAAAAATAAAAGAAATTTCTCAATTGTCTATATTTTAAGCGAAGAGATGAACGAGACGCGGGCCGCGCGCGTTCTATTACTTCTAAAATCCTAGTCGACCGTAGTCGGTATTGCGGTATAGTTATATATTATTAGGAGCAAACAGGAGAGGCGCCATAATTGGATCTCGCTCAATTCTAAAATTTACTTCGGGCCGGCGCTGTAGGTCAAGTGCAAGTTTTTCTAAATTCTACACTTACGTTACAGTCTTATACAACATTATTTTTAGTATGGGTATGCGAAACTCGAATATAGTTTGTTTAGAATCAGTAACTGAATCGATTCCAATAATTCTTACACCATGTTATATTTTTTTCTCAAAATTATTTAAAAAAAAACACAAGTTGGACATCACCGACACTAAGTACAACAGAGGCCACGGCAGGTCATAGCGGGCATTAGGAGCCAGCGTACAGCTGGGTGCGGGATAAAAAAGAAAATTAAGATAGCGGGATAAAAAAGTGAGATAGGCCTATCTAACGTTTGTATACTCTCACCAAACCAATGTAGTCTAACTAGCGTATATTGTTCACTAAACCAAGATGCTTTGCTTTAAAATCGATACATATGTAGGTCGTTTGTATCCCCGATTACTATCATAAATGTGTATGCCCTTCATCGCGATGTATTTATGCATAATAATAACCATACAAATAGTTCAGATACTTGCATCGTTAACTTCAGACCTTTATCGATTTTATAATCAGTTGAGTAAATACAACACGCTTACGATAACGAAAATAAAACCTCTACGATATGTGTACTTTACATACCAAGGTTTTACAATTAGCATTATGCTCGTCTGCCTGATAGATTTTTATTTATTAATTTTACCCCATTTTTAGGATTCCGTACCTCAAAAGGAAAAAACGAAACCCTTATAGGATCACTATTTGTCCGTCTGTCCACTTGTCTGTCTGTCGAGACGGTTTACTTCAAGAACGCGTTGATGTATCAAGTTGAAATTAAAACTATATACTCAGGTCTGCGGTCCCTTGAATTAATTTGCAAAAAAATCAAACAAGAAAATCAAACAAAAAAGTTAACGAGAAAAAAAGGTACCACCGTTTATGCCGCAAAAAACGAATATTTCGACACTCACAAAGGAATCAAAATTCATAGGATACTTCCTGTTGACCTAAAATTATGAAATTTGGTATAAAGCAAGATATCATAGCACAAATATAGGAAAAAAACTGAAAACTGTACATTTGTAGTCACGTCATCTAAAAAAAAATTGCTGTTCGGAAAAATCTTTGAGATTCAATTCGAAAATTGAACTGTTTTCAAAGGTAAGTTTGTACGAAACCCTCAGTGCGCGAGTCCGACTCACACTTTACATTAAGTTCATCCTAAGGTTGTCTGGTAGATATCGCTCTTAGCGATAGGATCGCCATTGTACCCATATATTTAAGTTTCTGTAAAATCATTACTATTTTGGTTTACAATGAAGTTTATTCTATTCTTCATTATTCTATTCTTCAACGATTAAACTCTTTGAGTAAGAGAATGAGACGAGATCAAGTTATTCCAAAAAGACTGCCTTTTGTAAGAACTTGATCTAGTCTCATTTTTGCCAGAGCCAGTGCCCGCACCACAGCAGAAAACAGATCGGAATGGGTGAAATTTGTCCTTAGGGAAACTATACAAGCCAGTTAGGTATTCGGGATTATATAGATAGGTCTCGTTTAGTATTAAACCCTTCTCTATCTGCACCTTAAAATGGTGAATATGAAAGAATAATCCAACACTGAGTGAGTAAATACGGCGTGACGTCATCATGTCACAAAGTTGTATGTGTTTGTATAAATTAAGGATAATAGTTTAGGTAGTCGTTAAATCCGATGATATTATCGTAACTTTTCGTTTGAGCATCTATTACACCACTCGATATTCCGCACACGTTACACAGACTGTCTTAAAGTGGTTTACTTCCGAGTAAGACAGTCTGACCCCTATTACACTACGCGACGTCTGAATATCGAGTGTTGTAATAGACCCTTTAGAGCAGGGGTAGCCAACTTAATTCGACCTACGATCTACCATTTACTGACTAGACTCTGTGAGATCTAGTCTTAACAATTATCTAATTTAAAAATTACAATAAAAAAGCGAACGAACTCAAACATTTGAGCAACCTGCCCCCAAAAAAGTGCAATATTTTTTAAACATACAGGAAGTTACGGGGCAACCAGGTAATATGTTCTATCAGCGGATAATAGCTAGTTATTTGCCACATCGCGACATAGTTCTTTTGGCTTAAAAGTAAAAACGGTTAACAAGATCGCCTGGATTAACAGCCGAGATCGACTGGTTGGCCACCCCTGCTTTAGAGAACATTTAAATAAACAGAACCAAAAAAGAAATGTTTATGTCCGTAAATGCGACCGCTGTGCTGGGTCATAAATTCAAATCAGCCGGATCAGACAAAATATTTGTCATTGAATTTTCGTCAAGGAAACTCATTCATAGAGCCCCTTCTCAGAATACAGTTGTGATGTCATTCCTTCGTATACTCGTATGACTATTGGTCATATAATCATTATTATTTTATTCATTATTGCCGTAGCATGATCGGCTAATCGAGTAGGCCAGCAGACTTAGCCAAGTTGATAAATCTACAATCGTTAACGCTAGTAGAAAACTAATTAAAATAGGAATGACACGATCTCAGCCTTAAATCACGTGGTCAGAACAAACAAAAAAAAATTCGTAGCCAAGTTCACGCCGTTCAAAATGATGAATGAATTTGTCAAATCGAACCCACGACCTCCGACATAGCAGTCAGGATCATTGACCACTAGACCAACAGGCCAGTCAATTGAGTATTATTTGTTATAATCTTAAACCCTACTTGAACGCCCAATTTTGACAGGTTTTCTGGTTCAAAAATCGGGGTTATATCATAGGTTCAAAACGGATTTACTTCGAACCATACAACATAGAATGTAAATTAAACTCTAACTGTAACAAATCACTATACATTATCATAGCGGGCAACCTCTGCGCACGTGGCCAGTGAGTCATAAGCTTTATCAGTGCGTAATTATTGTAATATTTACGCTAAAATAGGTCGATCATCACATGTCTAGCGCGGGCTGATAGCGCGGTTCATATTTAGGATCGAATTGATAAATCATTAAACTGAATACTATAAAAGCATACTACTACAACTACTTTAAACTGGTAACTATACTATGATTTTTATTAGATGAACTAAAGTGACAGCTATAACAATGGTTGTTTGGCAGTTGAGCATTGTTATTTGACAGTTGGGCATTGTCCACTGCTGTCATTTTAGTTCATCTAATTAAAAATCATGGTATAGTGAAACTTCTCATAAAGTGACGTTGAAGTTCAGAAATCAGAAATATTTTATTTGTGATACATAGGTACAGTAGTTGGTCATATTTTAGGTTAGAGTGCGCTACGATCTGCCTATGTTGTAGGTAGTTTAATACTTCCTTGTTTTACTCAGAACTGAACGCTCAGGCAAAATTGAAGTGAGTTTCATGCCACAGAAAAAGGAAGATGCCCATATATGTATGTATGCCAGTAATAGTACGCCCATGCGGGATTCGGAACGACATTCACTTACACAGTGTCTTGCATAGCCGATCCGTGCAAACGCGATCGCGAAGCGATAGAACAAATAATTGATGTTCTGTTGCGTTGTCCTACGTGGCAAACAACACGTGGGTGCGGAGCGGCTACAACAAAAGCGAAGCGAAGGCAATCAGTTAGTTTTTTTTTTTCGTTGCGAAAATCATCCTATGACATCTCCGCGCCCGTGCGCGGTGCGGAAGATAGTGTAACGTTTACTGACTAAAAACCCACTCCTGTTCCTTTTTTGCCTTTCATACCGGGGCCGAACCTTCCCTTTAGAAAACGATCCTTGGCCCCAGTAAGCTGGGGTTTGATATTTTCGCCCGAACTCCTGTGGTGCAACCATTGATGTATTAAAAAACTTTTTATATATAACGTAATTTAATAAAAAGGTTTTTTTGGCTGAAGTGGCGACTTCACGTTTAACGTAGAACAGAGCCGCAAGCCGCCGCGTCACGTTGAATTCGCGTGAACCGCATCGGATCGCTTCGTAATCGAACATACAGTCCAACCATATTGATATTACACCTCGAGGCATGCAAATCACTAGCTTTATTGCTATATTTACACAATTTATTTTGTTATATACAATACGAAGATAACTTAGACAACTAAAACAACGAATAAAAAAAAATCAAATAAAAATTAAATAAATATTTAATAATTAATTTTATTATTTAATATATATTTTTAAATTGTATTTCATTGTTAACATAGTAGGCATAAACTGGCATGCTTTTCAGTTTTTTTTTTCAATATACATCTATATTAGTATTAATAATCGGTTGTGTGGATGTGACGTCATAGTTGACCTTAGTTTTGTTAAATTTGTGTCAAGTTTTGTAGAATTATTATTATCAACGAACTTGATATGAGCATCTTTACAATAAAGTCCGTTACCTCAATTAAGAACAATTACCCAATTCAATTGCCTTATAATATTCCCACTGCTGGGACTCAGACTACTCTAGGAGAGGGAATGGGCCATAATCCACCGCGCGGGCCCAGTGCGGATTGATGGATGTCACATGTTTTCGATTTTTTTATTCTAGGACTTGCCAGTTTCCTTATTGTGTTTTCTTGCACCGTTTGTAAGCAGTGGTGATGAAATAAATTACGCCAAGTAATAAATGCGCCTAGCTGGGTTTGAACCCGCTGCATACAACTTATAAGTCGGGGTCATTACAACTAGGCCACCACTGCTATTAGTCGACTGCTCTTTTTAATATTACTTCAATTATTTCCACGTAATTTATTATTTTTACTAATTTTTCCTTTTGTTCTGCTCAACAGAAATGGAAGAAACTGTCCCTAATAAACTTCGCAAGCAACAACATACAGAACGTGGATTGGGCGATAAGACTGGTCCCAAGGCTTCAACATCTAAGTTTATCGTCAAACAAACTAAAGGAGCTCTGCGACATCTCCTGCCTCCACGAATTAAGGATACTAAATCTCTCTATGAACAGTTTCGCCGCTTGCGAAAACTGGTATGCCAAAATAGGCAATATAGTCAGAATAGACTTGTCACAAAACAGAGTGGAAAGTCTCCAAGGGTTCTCGAGATTATACTCTTTGGAGAGTCTCGATTTGAGCTGCAATGTCATAAGCGACGTCGAAGAAGTTCAACACATATGCAAACTTCCTTGCTTAGAAAATCTATGGTTAACAGCAAACCCCGTTGCTTCGTCCATAGACTACAGAGTCAAAGTTCTAGAACAGTTCAACGCCCGAATGACAGAAATATGCCTGGACAATGAAAAGGCTTCGGAAAAAGAGTTGGACACAGCAAGAGTGTTGCAAGCCTTAAGAATTGTGAAGGAGGGTAAGACTCCAAGTTTTTTACAAAATAATAATACGAGTCATAGTTTTAATAAAAGTTGACAGGGAATTTCAAATTAGAATGATAAATGGAATTAGAACTTTTTAATAAAATTTGAATTAAGTATTAGAATTTGAAATCTTTTTCTCAGAAAAATAAAATGGACGTTTTGAAATTTGTATATTATTAAAAAGATCTTTATTGTATAAATGTGATTGTGTAATTATTTTGTTAACGTAGTGATTTAGAATCGCATTGCTCAGTTGAACTGTATTTTAAGTGTAAAGGAACGTTCAAGTATTACCCTTGTCAGTAAAAGTAAGCAAAGATCTAATAATCGTAATACTTGACTGGCCCCTAATTGTGCTGATGTATTTTCGACGAAACATCTTCAAGTTTCACTTGTGATATTCAAAGATAGCTCCTGCTTTTTAGCTATCTCAAAATTGATTTCTAATTTAGTGTTCAGAAAGACTATATTCTATCTACAATTCATTGGAAAAATGCAGTTTGACTTTTTATAATATAAGTTATACCTTGTTAAAATCATAATCAAGTCATTCAGTACTCCACTCATCCGTTAAAGTGTAATATTCTGGGAATTATAAATAACCCCTCGCACGCCCCCTGGCGTATTATTATTACGTAATTGCCCACTTTTGAAAAAATCACATTAAAAAAGAACTTTTTCTGGTTTTTTTCCAAGAAAAATAAAGATACAGACACCAAAATTTTCAGCCAATGGATTTCGTAAATTTGTGTGTACATTACGACAGTTAACATTTTTCAAGGTCATATAAGTTGTACAAACGTATGTACAATCGGTCTTTGAGGGGAAGATGTAGCCCAGCAATAAAATTAAAAAAAAAATGTTCATCATCATTACAAATTAGTAACTCGGGCTGGCTCCGCACGGTTGCAATTTATTTTGGGTGTTTTTAATATCGTGCGGATTTTATCACATATGCGGATTTGCTCCGCATGCGTAACCTCCGCAAATGTCCTTTTCATACAAGTATTTATTGTAATGCGTGCAATACGCGCGTCTTGACTTTTGAAATTTTTTGCATGCGGAACCGTATGACGTTAAGACCACCCTTAGAAGGACTAAAAAAAATCAAACTTTGATAAATACTTTTTCTGGCAATATACGAAAAAAAAATCTATTGATCCATTCTGAAGACTGTTGATCAATCGCATGCAGCAATTTTCTTAAATTTATAAATATCATACTTATTTATTTCGTCGATATGCAGTTGGAATGTAGTCTATCTGAATTTAAATGCTGCGTAGGTATGATAAAACTTATATATTATTATTATCTCGTTTACAAATGTGATATTTGATAATCGTATAACTATCGTGTAATATAATATTATTGTACTGGAAATGACCAATACTAAACTAAGTTTAGATTGTAAGTAAGTATTCATGATTTTTATATTTATACTAGCTGACCCGGCAAACGTTGTTCTGCTATATAAATTATGAATTATCAAAGAAAAATTAGCCTACGAAGTATTCTTAGACCGGCCAAAAATACCAAAAAAAAAAAACATAAAAGTCGGCCAAGCCGTTTCGGATTTCGATGACTAACACTGTGACACAAGATTTTTATAAATTATATAAATAGATACTTTCGCTAAGGCGCGTATTTTATTTAATTTTGTTATAAAATAAAAATCTTGAATATTGATAAATGTGTTGTATATAATTATTGTGTATTTTTTGTTGTGCTTCCCTGTTATAGGGTAATTCTTTGAAACCGAGAGAACGTCTCATTCATCTGGCCTAGCTTTCGTACCTGTCTATTTTGTGTCGTAAGCCACTGGGCGCAAATGAGTGCCTTTGATACATTTAGTGATCGGGTAAAACAAATATGCAAATAAAAATATCTAGTACAAACTAGGCCAGACCAATGAGACACACTCCGTTTCAAAGAATCACTCTATAATGTAATGAGTTATATTCTTGCATAGATTCATTTTAGAATGATATTTAAAATAGATTAGTTATCAAATTACCGTTTGGCCAAGTGTCCTTTTGAAATCTACAGGAGTAAAATAATGTTATTGTAGTGAATTTTAAAATTGATTTATCTCCTTAATCCAAATGAAAGCCTTATTTTACTAGAAGTTATGTAAAGACAATAATTCATTATAGACACGAATCATTTAATTTAACCAATAACAGTAGCTGCACGTGTAAATACAGTTTTTTCACATTCATTTTAGATAATTTTCGTTTCAGATCTGGGCCTAAAACCGTTATTTATAAGACGTAAAAGTGGATTAACTACACTTGACTTAAGTTCCTGTGTCCCCTAAATGGGGCAGAGGTCGTCCACAGTGCGCCGCCATCCCGTTCGGTCTTGAGCTTCGCGTTTCTTCCCTATGTCCTTCGCCTCTGCGATGACCGTTCGTCGCCAGGTCTGCTTAGGGCGACCACGTTTTCGCTTTCCTTGGGGATTCCAGTCTAGGGCTTGCCTTGGTATATGCTCGGGATCCCTTCGCAGCGTGCGGATTTGCTATATGGCCAAAATATATTAGCCACTCTGAAATTGGTGTTCCGAACTTATTATAGATACTCGAAAAAATACGCAATATTTTTAGTTTTCTATACAAAAAATATTGCATATATTTTTAATGAACAGAAAATTGTTATTAGGATATTACCAAACTTAATGCCTAGTTCACATGTGGGCCCCGCCTCGGCCAATCGTTATTGTGTAGCCAATGAAACCCCGTTTATACAAAGGCGATTGGCCGAGGCTGGGCCCACGTGTAAATTAGGCATAAAAATGCTGTCCTGTAAAGCCATGCTTTTTGAGTTATGTCATCTTCGTCACAAATTATATTATACTCCTATAGGTTGCCACTCAATGATATCATCGGTATACTGAACGTAAATATGTTGTAATGAGGTCAGAAGTGTTAGCAACATAGTTTTCTAATCATTGTTTATCGTAACACTTAGATCTAGTTTGTTTTAAAACAACATCACGCCGGTATTTTTCAGTCGTAGGTAGAAGTGTAGCGACATCTATGTCGCCACATAAGAACTAAAAATTCTAAATCCTGCATCGTGGTATTAGAGTTATCTGCGCGATTAAGACGTGTACAATCCCGACAGTCCGGCCCTGACAAAACTTCCGTCTGGTCGAAGGATCCTCCCTTTTCAATGGAGATTTGCGAGACTTCACACCCGTCACCCAATTCCGCATATCACTAAAGAAGTGTAAGTACTCAATCAATCTGCCTAATCTCTTCCCAACTATTCAAAGGCTTCAGATTAACCGAATGCAACTATATAGTTTATATGGTCTAACTGACTGTCTAACCTCCACTCCAACCCACAGTCCACTTCTTGGCAAGACTGCTGTCAGGATTTTGTTACGATTGTAAAAGATCTGCGAATGACAGCCGTTACCAACAACGTGTGCTTACCAAAGCGCGGAAATCTCCGTAAGTATGGTAGAATAGTACCAATTCCATCGGTATTTGGAGGGTACTAGAATACCTGCTAAGAAAATCGATCAAGGTCTTGACGTTTTAATTTAAAGTGGAAATCATACAATGATTTCTCTCGCTCTAAGGTGGAGCGAGATGGCGTGTCAGACTTTTACTGACTAAAACTCAGCTGTGTCCTTCCGTTGCCCTTCACGTTCTAGGGTCGCGGTCACTCTTTCAAACGATCCCGCAGTCTACCAAGGTCTTGACTTAGCATAATATAATCTGCAACCTTATAAGTTCGCTCGTATGTGCGTGCAATTAATTTATGTATTCATGCTGCGAACTAGATTAATTGGTTTTATTGTTTTTAATTTTTTCTCAGAAGGCTTTAAACTTGTCATTACATCCCAATTACTGGAAAATAACAAGCCTAACCTGATGCAGATGAAATTGTATTTAACATGGAGCTACTGCCCATCAGAGGGCAGTGGTTTCCGAGTGGTAACGGACTTACGACTTGTAGGTCGCGGGTTCAAACCCAACGAAGCACATTACTTTGTGTAATTCATTTCATCACCACTGCTCTCAAAACGGTAGAATCTAGAACCACAAATTCGAAGACATGTGACATCCACCAACCCGCACTGCGCCGACGTGGTGGATTACGGCCCATTCCCCCTCCTAGAGAGGAGGCCTGAGTTCCAGCTGTGGGAACCCTAAAAGGCTGATTATGCTATGCTATACTACATTCGACATTGATTATACTGCCCATCCACCGATCCGCACTGGGCCCTGCTACTGCGCTAGTGGAATACAGCCCATTCCCTTTTCTAGAGAGGCCGGAGTCCCAGCAATGGAGATATCATGAGGCTGATTATGACGGCCTATCTTACCTCCCAACCCATTTATTGAGTTTTTTGGGAGGTGGGAAATCATTAATTGACTTCTACTGCTCTGATTAGAGCTAGAAGGCGAGTCGAGACTTTTACTGACTAAAACCCACCAACGTTCCGTCAGTTGCCTTTTGCGTTACCTATATATACCTTATTCTCAGGATAAGACTTGTTTATACTTCTTTTTTTTAAAGATATCCAATGAAATTCTGTTTCTACCCGTGCTCAAAATAATAAAGTTCTGAAATTATTGTAAATACTTCTGTTGGGACCAGTTTTTAAATGTTCATACAATCCAGTGATGCCTTTGACGTTCTAGTTGCCTTTTATTTACAAGATTGAATTAAATATGGCGGCCCTACCATTCTCCTCTCGCTCATACATAAGAGTGTGCGAGCGAGAGGGGAATAAAGATCTATGTACATATATTTGTGTTCTATGCCTATTAATTTTATGTTTAGTAAATGTTTATAATGCTAAAAGCACATTTAGTTTATTAACGCTATTAACTGAAGTATTATGTATGTGATAGTCTAAATATAAATGTATAAAAAATGTTTATTTTAATTGGTGACGATTAATTAAATATAAGTTATTGTTTAACCGATTTGTTGTTTTTATTCTCCTATATGCAAAACCGATTTTACTGTAAATAAAAAACTTATGGCAGCAACCCTGTCTTGCAATCGGAGGGCGTCACCCAAAAGTGTTTAAATCGCGAGTTACATCGAAAACCTCAACAAAACTCGGCTCTCACCGCGAAATGTCAAAAAGACAAAGTCAAAAGCATTTTAGTTCGAATAAACCATTTACAAGCACATCAGACGATCCAAATCTGAGAAAAGTCTGTCTCTCCGGAAAAAAAAAGATTGAAAGATGCTAATTGCACATTCCAAAACGTAGATCTTCAAAGAGGATGTGCAAGAAACTTCAATCATGTATTACAAATATCTCGGTATACATATTTCTTGTCATTTATGTGAGAACTATGTAAATAAATAAATAAAAAAAAAACAATTCAAAATATTGATATTAAATAAACCATTGGCAGCTAAGAGAAGACCAGTCTCAACTGACAGCTCCCGTTCACGGACATGACGCATATATCAGCACCACTTAGCTCAACCATGTGATCTTCCAGCGCACGCACATAAAATTTAAAGCTCGATTCAGTCTGTTCCTTGCTATCTGTCTCCCAGTGACGCCCTAAACAGAGGTCCGTGCCTTACAGAGGGTGCCCGCGACCTTGTAGTCGCTAAGTTTTAAGTTTTAGTAAGTCCGGGCTGAAGGCTTTAACCTGTCCTAGGTCGAGAGGACACCGGTGTCCTCTCACATCCACTCCACTATAGGCCATAATTCCGATGTTTAGAGTCTACTTTTGTATGAACAAGTTTGGTAGTAATGGATCTACATGTAAAGTGGACAGCCCCAGTAATTAGAAAATTAAATGATTATTAAAAAAACACAATATATTACATTATTAATTTATTTTTACCTTACCTTAAGTAATATTTTACTGTAGGAATGTGATTAAATCACACACATTACAACAATACTTCACAAACAAGTTCGAAACTTTTTGTTGTCTAGCAACATGTTTTAGAACAATTTAGTATGCACAACACTCTTAGCATAGAATGGGCGCAACATCATTACAATTTTTTTTTTTTCATAAGTACTTCTCTTCCACTAATAATTTTAAAGTTTCTACCACATACTGTAAAAGTGTATGCTTATTTATTTTATAGCTAACAATTTCAGTTTACTTCTTGATACATATTTATACATGAGAGTAGATATGCATTGGCGTGAAGGCCGAAATACACATGCCTGTAGCTGGCATAAAAATATGCAAGAAGCTTGGAATATATAAAACATGGAACTTAGCCAACACCTTAACTAAAAAAAAACTAAGTTAAGTTGCAGTACAAAATATATGTATTGTTTTTGCAAAATATTTTATTTTCTACATAATTTTATGCATTGACCAACTAAATTGTAACATTTTATCATTATTTATATTAAAATACAGCAACATTCCGACAATACCCATCTCCAGTCTTACGTTCATTAATACAATTAGATTACAACTACATATTACACTTAGCTACTTAATTATTGCTCTTAATGAATCAATCATTTTCAATTAGTACAGAAGAATATATTTAACTTTATTGTAAGTAACGCAAAAACTTAAAATTTCACCTTTTATTAGTTATATTTGTATCACAAAAGAATTTGTGTTCAGTACGCCACAGTCACGACTACGCGACAGACTCCAAAGCTATATAAATCTGATAAGAAGCTATTGGTTTTTTTTATTTCTGTAGTTAAAGGATGAAATCGCCGACCACGTTTTTGTGTTTTGACGTGACAAAAATTTAACTTACATTTCACAAAAAAAAGCCCCGATGTAAAATACTATCTATCAGATAAATTCAATGTTAAGTAGTTGTTCGGATAAGTTTACCGTCACTTGAAGTTCTAAAAAAAATAATTTTATTCCACTAATTTATTAAATGAACTAAAAAATCTAGTAGATTTAGTAAATATTCCATCTTGTTGAAAATGATTAATTTCAGCTTACTTAGTGCAAAAAAAAAACTAGATATATCACTAGAACATTTACAAACTAACAATCAGTAAAATATACGACTCTTAGCAAAAATTATAGATTTTTGATTAAAAATCAGCAATAATATAATTTCACTGGGTGGCCAATAGTTGCAAGTAATTAAAAAGTAAATGCTTCAGAATACGTTAAGGATCGCTTACATAAAAGAGAAAATAAATTATTCTAAACATAAGAATAAATATGTTTTTTAGTAAGAGTGAGGCCCGACCACGAACGAGCTCTTATGGTACCCCTTCCCCACTTGTATATCGTTAACGTCGAAAGTTGAAGCAATCCAACGCGATGTTTGATGAAGAGGCAACGCGAAAAAAGAGAGATAACGCATGAAAACTCTGTTGGCATTCGGTAATTCCGTGATTTACTCGAATATTTCACAAAACTTGTTCCAGGAAATATCTATTTTTAAAACCCTTAAATGGTTTTGAGGATAATTATCATCATTTAGAATCATGTAAGAGCGGTTGTATGAAAATGTACCTCGGGTTGGCCGCTCTTACGCGATTCATTTGACGACTGAAACTGAACTGTAAGGGGATGGAGCTATAATACACCGTTAAATTTTCATAGTTTTAATCCCGTGGAGGGTAGATTCGGTACATGAAACACTATCGATTTGTAAAGATAAAATTAAAAAAGAAAGTAGTATAAAAAAAGAAAGTAAAGTAAAGTAGTATTTCTAAAACTCGAGTTAATATACGTATTTACGAAATTAATTTCTATAAGTAAACGAATCAACGTCCTTATAGGTAGTTGTCGGTCGTTACGTACTAACTACCTACAGTTCATTGGCCTCGATCAGCTAACTTTTGACTAAACTTCAGGTGTGGTTTTAGTCAGTAAAACTCTAACACGCTCTCCCGCTCCGCTCTATAGCGGAAGTAATGATTTTCCACCTTAATAAAAAACAACTAGGAATTCTAGAGAATTCCTAATGTTTGATAATTGCTCACCTTCAAAAAATGGGAAAGTGGGCAATTATCAAATATTTCACTCGCTTTAGGTAATGCGAGAGGGAGTGTCAGGCTTTTACTGACTAAAAACCTATCTGTGTTACTTCTGTTGCCCTTTGCCTGCCAAACTCGCAGCCCTGGCAGACCTTTAGCCTCCACATTTGTTTATACGAGTATGAACTTTATTAGCTTAAAAATTAGATTTATAATCGTGAAGTAATAAGTAGTATTTTTTTTTTCATCTTTAACAAAATCGATATGATTTTTCTAAAATAAAAGCGAGTCTCGAAGGCACTAGCACTTTGATATTAAAATCTACGTCTGTGTCATCACAAATAGTCTTTGTATGCATTTTATAGCGACGGTAATAAAAAAATTGTTCTTCGATTATCAACTCTATTGCCCGGACAATAAGTCGGTAATAGAAAAACAAAATTTGGCGATTACCGACTTATTGCCCGGGGCGCGCCGATAAGTACCTATGGTCTAACAACTTATAAGAAAAAATACACCCCCAATTACTAAATAAGGAATATGAATCAGGATAAGGTTTTATCAATTATCAATAGTACTTCAGCCTGTGAGGGCCTATACTCCACTCGAAATAGGATTAGACATCCAAACAACCCTTTTTTTTTTAATTCCATTCAAACGATTTTCGCTTTTATGGCGTTGCTGACATGACAAATGGCACTGCTTTAAGTATTGTAAACACTTTTTTTTTTGCTTTTAATGCCATCGTTATGCCTACGGAATAGAACTTAAAATCGGTTGAACGAATAGTAAAAAAAGTTTATTTAAATGTCTAATATTATTTCGAATGGAAGTACAGCACGAGTTTCTTAATGTACTCGATCTCACGTAAACGTTCACATGAATAAAATTTTATAAAAAACAGGTTATTGTCAACAGATGACTCTTATTCCGTTTGTTTCAGCAACTAAAAGATTTCTTACCTCTCATAACTTCTTAGTACAACTAAAAAAAAAAAGGCGTGCGCCTCAATTTAATCGACAAAAGTGAAAACTTAATCAAAGCGCCGTTCGTAATCCAAAATCGTAATGATTCGGGTAAAGTCGGCCGACTCGAGCCGACATTACCCGAAGAAGTTACACAGTCGATCGTGACGACCCAGTCTTAATCAATGCCCATAAAATAAAGTGTGTGACGCGCTTAAGAAGTTTCCACATCAAAAGTAGGTTGTCTAGGCGGCTGCCATGGCAGGCAGTACAAAGTGATGTTCGGGGTTAGTGTGCTGGTACAGCGGCGCGCGCGCACGCACGCCGGTGGCCGTGGGCCTCTTCGACGGGTCTTCACTTAGCATCATTTTTAGGACCTCCGTCTGGAAAGAATGTATGATGGTTAGAAAAAAAATCACTAACAATCTATGGGTGTGGTGCGCATATTTTTCGTATGGCAAGGCAAAAAAAGCGGTAAGCATGCAGTATAGCGCTATATTTATTTAAGAACCATAGTTACAAACATGAACAGTCAGAATTAGGTGGATTTTGAGGCAATAATTTGACTAAGTTCGTTAAGTTGAATGTCCGAAAACTTCCATACGCCAAAAAAACGAAAACGCACCGCCACAATAGAGCTTGCTACTACACCAGAACTAGTCATGACTCTGTCGGCCATTCGACATCCGACAGATAGTAGCAGTGATGAGCAATTCGACGCTAGTCTATATGCAGAACATCTTGTTTGCATACAAACGCCGTTCCCAAATGAAACGACCCTAGACGGCGCGTAAAAAATTACGTTTAGCAGTTTGGAAATGGAGTGTCATGACAAAACCACTACATACATAAATTACAAATAATTATTTTTTTAATTTTTCACTTATTGAGTTTTTATCGGCACCGACTTCGTTTTGGATTTTTGTTACTTTTTTTATACCCAAAACTGCGTTAAAATTATCAAGAACAAACGAAACTTTGTTGGCTCATAACTTTTTAATTACGGTTTTTTCTGTTTTATGGTTCCGTACAAATAAAACGATATCATGTTTAATTTTGGACATGTGACAAACTGTGGAGTAATATACCCCTACCACCGTTTGCGTATAAAATATATCGACATAGATTAAGGCCATGTGGCTTTTAGTAACTAGAATCTGCCAGCGGCTTCGCACTCGTGAAAGTCGGTTTCTCCTTACAAACTTCCGACCTCCGTTTTACCCCCTTAGGGGTGGAGTTTCGTAAAATCCGTCCTAGCTGATGTCTACACCTTATAAGGACCCTACCTGCGCCTACCATATTTTAAGTTTATAGGTGTTATTGTTTTTGAGTTTCGTGACTAACTGAGAGTGGTATTTCGCTTTTATATATACAGATTAGTCGTGAGTCTCATCAATAATTTAATAAAAAATGGCTAAATACCTCTTGCGGATAATGCAACATAAACTGGTCGGGGTAGTTGTCCTGGCGCAGGCGCAGCAGGCACGCCACGCGCTCGGCCTCGGTGCCGAACGGCTGCAGCAGCTCGAACAGGATGAGCCCCAGCGAGTAGATGTCCACCTTGTAGCTGTACGCCCGCCCCAGCAACTGCTCCGGGGACATGTACAGGTGGGTTCCTGCGAATGGACTTGTACTTAAGTATATTGAAACATTAACATAATTGTTATACGTGGCATATAGGTTGAACCAAAATGGAGATCGATCTTCAATGTGCAGTAACTGAAGTAGATTTTCAGGTCTCAATTGAAGTGTGGCACAGCGGGGGATTGCGCGTAACCATAGCAACGAAGGCCACTTTAACTTAGTTTCCGCTTTATTTTATTTGAATGACCGACTTTTTGACAATTCAAAAGTTCCTTTTAATGATCTTCCGTTGTTTTGATTTAATCTAAGTATATATTACATTAATACTACTCGTCTATCTATAGACTCACCAACTCTATATGTGTGTCTCTGGTGCGCGTCCATAATGTCAGTCTTCTCTCCGTCCTGTGACGTTTCGCTCATGGCGGTCACCAGGCCGAAGTCGCCCACTTTGACTCGGCCGTCCGGAGCAAATAATATGTTGCTGGGCTTTAAGTCCCGATGGATGAGGCCGGCTAAGTGGACGTATTCGACCGCTGATACTATCTGACTGAAGAGGATTTTGACCTGCGAAGAAAGATGGAGAATTCAAATGGTTATTTATTACAGTCATGTATACATGACAGAGGAATATGTGTCCCGTACGCCACGGTCAAGACCACATGACAGGCAAGCATGAAATCTCGGAGATGCCCGTTGGCGCTGTGAGCACGTATTTTTTGACGTGGCCATCAAAAGGTTAAGCAAGTAATATAAAGAGAGTGACTTTTACTCATTGACATAAGAAAACCCTAGACGAACAGTCCCGAACAAAAGTAACGCTCGAATCTGTCGTCAAACACTCAACAATTCGACATAAGTAGTTAGAGTCATATTATAAACATACTGTTCTCTATACTTCTGCAAATTCAACCTTATTCGGATTAGTTAAAGTTGTCATTACAAAGCAGTATGCAAAAAACAATAAAATTTTACTGTCAAAGTTAGCCGGCTGAACAAGACATGGAGTGGAGACGAATATTTATATAGTTTTTATTTTTATACGATATTAAATTAATTTTATTAAGTTTATTAAATTGTGTTCTAAACACATTTTTAACTAAGCGTAATATTTTGGGTAGGACATGTGTATCAATAAAACAAATATTTACTAGTAATATTATATATTTATTTTATAGTAGAACAATTTATCGAAACTGAGTAGGTATTTAGTTGAAGGTGATAGGGTAGCAAAAAAAATATTTTAACCGACTTCCAAAAAGGAGGAGGTTCTCAATTTTGTTGTATTTTTTAAGTTTGTTAACTCAGAACTCCGCCATTTATGAACCGATGTACAATTTTTTATTTTTATTTAAAAGATTGTATAAAGTTTACGTAGTTTGTCAGAAACGTGGTAATGAGGATGATAAATATAATAACAATAAATCTTTAATTTGAGCAAAACTTATAAACAACAGTAACAATAATCGTGAACTTAAATTTCAGTAAATAATGTAAACACAATCATATTCTAAATAATAGAAATTAAAATAAGCAACTGGCAGGTAGGAGATGACCAGTTTCAACTGACAGTGCCTGTTCACGGACTCGTATATCAGCACTACTTGTTTCAACCAATTTGAAGAGAACTGAATGACACACGTGCCAGTGAGGCATTCGAGTGAGCATTACAAACTCTCAAACAAGTCCAATAGTAACCTAAAACCATAAATTGCTCCATAATGGCATTTAAACATTAATTTCCTTGAAATAAATTTAATTTATTGTAGAGTTATCTTTTTGAATTTGATTTTAGATTTTCTGTTGTTTTCTTTGCAATATAATGTAACCGAACATCTATAAATTTTTCTATTATAGCTTTTATAAGACTTTTTTTTTATGGTAGGTAAAATCATCCAATGACAAATCCCGCCCTTGGGTGGAGCGGGAAGTAGTGTCAGACTCTTACTGACTAAAAACCTACCCTTTGACCCCAGTAGGCTTCGGCCCTGTTGGGCCCCTACAGTTTGCTGACAACTCCTTGAGGCGCGCGGGAACAGTGCGCGCCGTAAACGACTTGAGCTCGGACCGGTCTGTTACCGGACGGACGGACAGCGAGCTACCCATTGCCCGCCGTCCGCGAGCCCGCGCCTACGGTGGCCGGAAATCGGGATCGGAATCCCGGCGGCGGCGGCGTGTACGCCGTTGCCTGATGCGGTCGGCCTCCTCCTTTGCTAGCATTACTGCTTCGCAGAAGAAGGCGACCGCCTGCCACTCCTCCTCGCTCCGGAGCATGGCTTGAACCAAACCCCGGCGCGAGAGATCGCTACCGCCGATCGCCCCCACAAGGACACGGCGATGCTCTTCCCAAGCGGGGCACACCTCGACTGTGTGCTCCACCGTGTCCTCCGGACGCTCCGCACAGTGGCGACATCCGGGCGTCGTCTCCGCACGAATCTTGTACAGGTACGTTCCGAACTTGCCGTGTTCGGTTAGTACCTGCGCCAAACGGAAGGTGACGACGCCGTGGGGCCTATCCAGCCACGCCTCAAAGAGGGGCCTTACCGCCTCGATCGTGGCGTGCCCAGCACGAGGTTGCGACAATCGCTCTCGCCATTTAACCATGAGATCCCGCCGGAACTCTGTCTGCCATGCCGCGATTTGTCGAGGCAGCGGAATTTCGCCCCGGCGTTGCATCTCCACGCGTAAGTCATGCATGTGTGCAAGGACTGTTGCCTCCAAATCCCATGGTGGTAGGCCAGCAAGGAGGCTCGCCGCTTCGCAGGACACCGTACGGTATCCCCGGATCATCCGAATGGCCATGACCCTCTGGCAGGCGGTTAGCCGGGCCGCCACTCGCTTTCGCAGCGACGGCGCCCACACCGGCGCACCGTAAAGGGCCATGGACCGAACGATGCCTGCGTAGAGCCTCCGGCAGGAGGCGTCTGGACCCCCTAGGTTCGGCAGGAGCCGCTTGAGAGCAGCCCCAGTCCGATTCAATCTGGGAGCCAGACGTCGGAAATGCTCCTTGAAGTTCCACCGACTGTCGAGGACGAGTCCCAGGTACTTCATCGTCGACCCGACACCGATGTGAACTCCTCCTACCATTAATTGGGAGCTCGGAGGTGGCGCGCTCCGAGGGCCGTGAAAACACATGGCCTCGGACTTGTGCAATGCCACCTCGAGTCCCAACTGCTCGATCCTCTCCACGACTGTCGCAACCCCGCGTGTCGCTATTTCGACCGCCGCCTGGTACGACCGTCCCTGTGCTAGGACCAGCGTGTCGTCTGCGTAACAGACCACGCTGACCCCGTCGGGGAGGTCGGCGCGCAGCACGTAATCGTACCCGATGTTCCACAAGGGCGGTCCTATTACCGATCCCTGTGGAACACCGCACGACATCTCTCGCCGTTTCAACTCCCCCTGATGACCGGGGTAGATGATGAACCTGTCCGACAGGTAGGCCTCGATCACCCGACAGAGGTAGTCGGGCGCCCGGTGCTACCGGAGCTTTTATAAGACTAATTTTGTGATTAAATAGAGCAGGTTGTTGAAGTGAATGTGAGTCAATACAAGAAAATATATTTAAATGCAAGGTATATATTTTTTTTTTATTATGGTAGGTAAAATCATCCAATGACAAATCCCGCCCTTGGGCGGAGCGGGAAGTAGTGTCAGACTCTTACTGACTAAAAACCTACCCCGTTCCTTCGTAGCCTATCGTGCCGGGGCCGAGCACTCCTTTCGGAAATAAACCCATGACCCCAGTAGGCTTCGACCCTGCCTGCCTGCAGTTAGCAGGCTGGGCCTCTTCGGTGTGTTGACAGCTCCTTGAGGCGCGCGGGAACAGAACGCGCCGTCGACGACTTGGCTCGGTCCGGTCGGTTACCGGACGATCGGACAGCGTGCTACCCATTGCACGCCGTCCGCAAGCCCGCGCCTACGGTGGCCGGAAATCGGGATCGGAATCCCGGCGGCGGCTGGGGCGAGTGCCCCGTTGCCTCTGCCTGATGCGGTCGGCCTCCTCCTTTGCTAGCATTACTGCTTCGCAGAAGGAGGCGACCGCCTGCCATCCCTCCTCACTACGGACCATGGCCTGAACCAAGGCCCGGCGAGAGAGATCGCTGCCGCCGATCGCCCCCACGAGGACACGGCGATGCTCCGCCCAGGCGGGGCACACCTCTACAGTGTGCTCCACCGTGTCCTCCGGATGTTCCGCACAGTGGCGACACCCGGGCGAATCCTCCGTACGAATCCGGAACAGGTACTTAGCGAACTTTCCGTGTTCGGTAAGCACCTGCGTCGTGCGGAAGTTGAGAACGCCGTGAGGTCTTTCCAACCACGCCCCAAGGATGGGCCTTATCGCCCCAATTGTGGCGCGCCCCGAACGAGGTTGCGATAGTCGCTGACGCCATTTCGCCATGAGATCCCGCCGGAGTTCTGTCCGCCATGCCTCCACTTGTCGTGGCAGCGGAATTTCGCCCCGGCGTTGCATCTCCATGCGCTTGTCGTGCATGTGTGCAAGAACTGTTGCCTCCAGATCCCACGGCGGTTGGCCAGCAAGGAGGGTCGCCGCCTCGCATGCAAGGTATATTTCAAAACTAAGGAACACAAATAGGCCTTGGTTGTATTATTTTTTTTCATTTATGCGCTGTTCTCGTCTTATAATTTCCTCTGTTTTACTACATACTGTGTAAACGTGTATGGACTTTAAAAGAGACTTTGACCCCGGAGTTTGTTTGGAGATTTCTTCTCAGGGTAGTCAGCTAGGAAACACCGGCCTCATCTAAACTAGATCGACATCGAAACTGACGAGAAAAAAATATTGACGTGTAAAAAAGTGTTTTTAAAAACCTACTTACAAAATAAATATCATTTATATGTTCGGCTGTATGTGTTTTTTTATGTGAGGTTACCGATATCTTGGTCAAAAAAATCTTAAACTATAGAACCACTGATTTCCAAAGTAAAGTTACTTTGCATTTTTTACATTGAAGTCGGTTGTATTTTTTCTACATATAGGATTCCATTGAAAACTATATAATAATATATAACGTATAAATATTTGATAAAAACTTTACGAATAAGTTCAAACTTATTACTCAATAAAAAAAAATTAAACACAATAAAAAAAATCGATTCCATTGACTAGAACAGGATCATTTGTATTATGCGACTAAAATAAAAGTAGGCAGCATAACATGGTTCTTACACTGACAATGAGGCGGTTGAAATTTGCCGTGTTATACATGGACCGTTGAGAGAAATTTTGTGACAAATTAAATCAAAATCACATATTGCACTGTATATTAGATCATAAAAACAACAAAAACCAATCAATAAACACTTTCACTTACCGAAAATACGATATCCCATCCTTTTGTAACGTTTTTGACGTAATATTTTTACAATTACGCCACGAACACTTCGGCATTTTTAGCGACCTAACAGTGACACGGGCCACGCGAGACTTCTTGACAGGTGCGCACTTTTTCTAATGATGCGCTCTTTTTTTTGCGGACGTTTTTGAGACGCTGAGTTTGAATCTTGGGTTCAAATATATATATGAGATCAATGCTTTTACTTGATATTTTTGAGGTCTCAAATAATTGTGACGTTTGGATTCCGCAAAACAGGACTGGGGTCTAGACTTCTGTTACATATGCTACAGACAATTTTTTTCTATTTTTACGAAGGACAATTTTTTTTTCGGTGGGAAAAGTATCCAATGACATCTCCGCGCCATTGGGTGGGGCGAGAGATAGTGTCAGACTTTTACTGACTAAATAGCCACTCCTGTTCCTTATTTGCCTTTCATACCGAGGCCGAACCTTTCTTTCAGAAAGCACGAAGAACATTCAATTTTGTTACTACAGTGTTGCCTAGATTTTATATCTTACCTTATCCGCTCTTGCCTCACAGCATCTATTTTCTCTCAGCCAGTCATGCAGGCTGTCCTGGCGACACAGCTGCATCTGTATGTACAGGTACATCTGCGAGGACGGGCCCGGCGGGTCCATGGGGCTCGCGGGGTTCGCCGGGTCGCGCACTACCATGTCGAGTGACCAGTGGCGGGTGTGGCCTTTCTGTAGGGAAAAAGAATGTATCAATAGAATCGTAAATGACGTCATCAATCACCGCTTCAGTCCACTGTTGGAAACAGGCCCCCTAAGTGTCGCCTAAATGAACGGTCCGACCCTCACCAGAAAATCGGTTCACCTTTAGGAGGCTTTCCATCGCTGCGTCTTCCGGTAGGCGGCCGTCACTCCAGAGCCTTTCGGTTCCTGCCCGGCCTACTGCCACTTAAGTTTAGCGAATCTTTCGGGGTATTTGCTATATAAAATATCTTGTTTTTTTTTTTCGTTAACATAGAAGTTTGTTTTTTTCACAGCTTTAAGGGACCGCAGATTTAAGTATATGGTTTTAATTTATATATAATAGCTAACACTCTTACCTTCTTCCTCTTCTTCGCACACGAACTTTCAGTCTTATAATCACACTCCTTCACACTTTCCAATCTCTTGTCAATGGAAGAGTTCCTCTCCGCTCCCTCATTTGAATGAGCGAACACTATGAACGAATCGTCATCACTCATTGGCTTAGCCAGGGAAGAATGCTCGACGCTGATTGGCTGAGCAAGCGAGTTGTGAGTGACGTCGGTAGGTGTAGACGAATGGGGGGCGTTCTCGTCGAATACTATGCTGAATGAATCGTTGCAGCTTAGTGATCTGAGGGACAAAGGGGTCTATTTTAGATTAAGGGTTTATCTCCGTTATACTATTAGCTGGAAACTGGGACTAAAGAAACTAGACCAAATTTACTCTGACTGTCATAAGACAAGTCAAGTAAAAGTATCGAGTTTAAGAGCTATGATTAATTGCAATTTTTATAATATCTCAGAGTTGACCCTATTTTAAAAGATGTTTAGTTTCCAACGGTAGACCACTTTATTAAATTAAGTTTCATTGGTCCGTGAGATGGATAGTGCTACGCTATTTTAAACCTTATTTTGCCTGTGCCTGAATTTCTTGCTGAGCTCTACTAGCACTTATCGTGTCGAAGCTGTCTGTGCACTTGAGTAGGTTGAGAATGTCGACATTAGGCGGCTAGATGGATAGTGTCACGGTATTTTGAACCCTATGAAGTTGTATATAAGTATTTGAGTGTCTTGACAGGCTGTTATAGCTTCTTCTCGTAGTCAAGTCCATCAAACCTGTCTGTGTACTACTGTAGGTTAAATATGACGACATTGGGTGGCTAGATAAATAGTGCCGCGCTATTTAGAACCTTATTACGTTGTGCATAAGTACTTATGGATAGTGCTACGCTAATTAAATTCTTATTACATTATGAATAAGTACCCATTGATAGTGCCACGCTAATTAGAACCATATTACATTATAAATAAGTACCTATAGATAGTGCCACGCTATTTAGAACCCTATTACGTTGATCATAAGTACCTGAGTCTCTTGCTAGGCTCTTCTAGCTTCTTCTCGTAGTCGAGCCCATCGAAGCTGTCTGTACACTTGTGTAGGTTGAGCATGACGTCATTGCGCGGCGAGACCGCAGGACGGGGAGATGTCGCCGTGTATTCATCTGTCATGGCTACGGAGACTCCGTCTAATTCCCTAGGTAACAAAATTTTGATAGTTCATTTAGTTAAGACTATGCATACATTCGTGGCACGCGATTTTCTAGGTGCTGATGACTGATGAAAAAAAAATTACGTAAATAATTTAAGTATTTTTTTTTTCATCAGTTTTTAAATTTTGTTTATCAGAATCGGAATGGAGGCATAAACCTTGAAATTAATTAAAACAATGAAAAAACTCGAATAAGTACAAATGAAGTGCGAATTCACAAGATTCCAAATACAAAACAAAATACACGCAAAAGAGTAATCGACACAAGTTACGGGGGAGGGAGTTTGCCCGCGCGACAAGCATAAACATGTTTGTACCTACAGGAATTGGACGTGCAAAATCAATGTGCTGATCGGAATTGAAACGACGTAACATCCCTGTCTAATAGTATGGTAAAATGGATTATAAAAAACGTTAGCGTGAATACCTCATCCACACAGCATCACGCTGCTGCTGCCACAGCGGCGGCGGCTCCTCCACCCACGCGTTGAAGTAGCGCACGATGTGCTCGTGGTCTAGCTTCGCGAGCGCACGCACTTCACGTAAAACACGCTCGCGTTTGGACTCCCTGTGTCAATATAGAAAAATATTATACGTTTGTACGCATATAAGAGTCGCATTCTTTTGTTTCATAGGTGAGAAACCATCAAATGACTGGATGGATCGAGAGGGCGCGTCAAGCAGGGGTTCTAGAGTCATGATCACTTTTTCAAACGTTCCTGCAGCCCTAGCAGACATCGACCCTAGTGAGTGGTCCCTTCAGCATTGCTGACATCTTTTTAGGGTGTGTGTGGAATACTACGTGTTGTCGACTCGGGTTTAGTCAATTAGTAGGCAAAAGTGTTAGTGGAGCAGGACCAGCATTTAGCCAAGCATTTTTATCGAGGATATAATCTTCCACTTTATAATATGCTTGTCTACATAGTGTGCGTTTGATGCATGTTTTAAATTTGGATTAATTCAATTGAATAATCTCAAGTGGTATCTTATTATAAAATTTTACACAGCAACCCATAAAAGAACTATATACTTTAGCCAATCTGAATCGAGGTTGATCTATTTTGTGCCTATTCCTAGTATTAAAATTGTGCCTGTCACTTATCTTAGTAAAAAGATGAATATTTTTCCGAACGTACATAATATTTTCATAAATGTATTGACAAGGTACCGTCATGATGTTTATATCCTTAAACAGTTCCCTTAGAGAATCGCACCTGCGAAGATTGTATATGGCTCTGATAGCTCTTTTCTGCAGAATAAAAATAGACTCTATGTCTGCAGCCCGTCCCCATAGCAAAATACCGTAAGACATGATACTATGAAAGTAGCTAAAATAGACCAGCCTCGCGGTATGTACATCAGTAAATTGACGGATTTTTCTGACAGCATATGCTGCTGAACTAAGCCGTCCAGCTAGTGATGCTAAATGAGGACCCCATTGTAGCCTCGAGTCGAGCGTGATTCCCAAGAAAACTGTGTTTTCGACAAATTCAAGTTTCTCTTTGTTCAATACTATTTCCAAGTCATTACTTCTAACATTCGGTAACGCAAATCTTATGCACTTGGTTTTTTTCTCATTTAATACTAAATTACTAACAGTGAACCAGTTTTGGACTTGCTGTAGAGCGTTGTTTATGTCATCAATATTAGTGGAACGTCTATTGATCTTAAAAATTAAGGACGTATCGTCAGCAAACAATACTATATGTGGTTTTTTATTAAATAAATGTGGTAAATCATTAATATATACCAAAAAAAGGAAAGGACCCAATATTGAGCCTTGTGGTACACCCATTTTGACCTTTAAACCCCGTGAATTGACACCATTTATTTGAACTTGCTGCTGCCTGTCATTTAAATAAGATTTCAACAAGCTTAGTGCAAGTTTACCTAAACCGTAATGTTCTAGCTTCAAAAGCAAGGTTTCGTGATTAACACAATCAAATGCCTTTGAGAGGTCACAGAAAATTCCTATCGCATCTTGGGCCTCTTCCCACGCTGCAAATATGTGTTTTAATAAGGTGACACCAGCATCAGTCGTACAACGCCCCGGTAAAGTAACGGTTCATGAATGTTTTATAGTATGTCCTTTTGCATTAGGGACGTGCGCACTATAGAAGCAAATAAGCCCGGCTTTTATCTACCACCACCACCATCACCCCACCTAATTAAAATAATAATTTGTATGCATCTATAATAATGAAATAAATAAAATAAAAGCTCACACTTCAAACTTCGCGCGTCCTACGTCGCGCGAACCCCTCGTTCCGAATTGCTTCAAAAGTGATTATAGCGCGAATCCAACCAACGCGCAACGTCACTATTTCGGTAGGTTTCGCGCTGTCGCTTTTGGCGCAATTCGGAACGCGTGCGACTTAAGTTCATTCATAAGATAATGCAACACCCGGCCCACTCAAGCAAACTGCGATCTCGCTCTAACACGTAGCAAAAAAAGAGATCAACACTAGTGTTTTGTCGTCTCTTTCTGTCGCATAGGCTTCTCCATTTGGCTTAATCTGCCATTTCATTTTTCCCTATAAAAACACAAAAATTTGTGTCTGTGTGTATAAAATTTGATACTGGTGCAAGTACTCATCGAATATTTTACTATGATATAAAAGCCCGGATTCTGGAAAAGTATGAATGGATTTTTTTGTTTTTACGCAAATTACGAGGCGCCCCCTATGATGCGTAAAAAAGGGGCGCAGACTGCTTTGAGCGGTTAGGTCTCTATACTTTTTTTTTTTAGTTTTCTCTTTATGCCATTTAGAGTTTAAAGTTTTATGATTAGTTATTATAGTTTTACTTAGTTATGAAGTGATTAAAGTATTTTATCTTTGAAATGAATTTGGAAACACATACAATAACTTTTCCTTGTGATGGATTAAAATGTGTGGGCGATACTTGGCCAGGTAACTCATTATATGTATAGATAATAAATAATATAGAGTGGTTCAAGAGGAAGGTTTATATGTATAATACAAGCATAATATAGTAGAGAAACACTGATAATTTTAGAGGTTTCTAATGTGATGTCGTAAATAAAAACATTTTTTTACATTGAAAACCCTAGGAGATAGATCAAAATAATATACTATAGGTATTGTACAACTTATAAAAATCTACAAAAAGTAGGGCATGACTTGGAGCGCCGCTCCCCGCACCGCGCTGCCAGTGTGGCCGAACACAGATACTTGCTAAATGTTATAAACATCGTAAACAATTTGTAGTTAGACCCCACTAGATGGCGCACAAACGATTCAGTTCAAGTGGCGTCAGGAGTGGCCAGCTAGAATATTGTGAGAGTTGCCATAAAAATGCCCATAGATTTCTCTTATATTATTTTATTCGGAATAGTAGGTAAGTAGTAGATAATGTATGTGACATTTGTGTAAAAAAAATATGTAATACTTATGTATGTAACGTTTATGTTAGTCTTGTTAAGTTTACCCGAATTTTAGCTCGATTATACAGATCGGACGTTCTGGAACGTTTTTCATTGTAATATTAGTTATTTATATTTATATCAGTGTTAAATATCTTGTTGCCTTGTATTGTGTACAATTCATATGTTTTGTAAGGAGGAAACTTCTTGATACACCATTTTAAAGAAAATTTTAAAATTGTTTGAAATAATGTTAGGTTTATTTTAAAAAAAAAGTATTTATCATCGACTTACATTGTAAGTGATAGACAAGCTCGTTCATGGAAACTATTTGTCACAATACTGAAACGTTAATACAAAAGTTCGTTGCAGCGCTAAATTGTCATTATGACGTCTAACAAAACTTTTAAAAATTACAGCGCTTATATACTGCAAAACTGCGCTAATGTCATCAAGTCAAGTGGCACGGCATGCAATACATGTAAGTCAAACAAAGTGGCATGCCTAATCTAGTGCGTAGTACATATATATCGATGGTATTTATACTTAGCTTACAATAATCCAATTTATCTAAGTAGGAAATGTTAACATTTTATATTAAAACCATTACTTATTAAAATTGTTTGAACTTTTCTTGACAAATAAAAGTTGTGCACTCCTGCTTCTATGAATCTTTTTTGTCTAATGCAGAAGTGAATGGAGTATAGTTGCCGTATAAAATGAATGGAGACCGACGCTACCAAATCGGCGTATACTACGCGGCAAACAAATTGAACCCGATGTTATGGTTACGCGCAGCCCTTCGATTCAGGACCGAAAAAAAATCAGTTACTGCGCATTCAAGGTCGACCGCCATGATGGTTCAACTTGTGTGCTGAGGATTATACATGGCCCACGTGAGCTCAATATATTTCTACCTTAACTTACCTTCTTGGCAGTGTAATCCTCTTAACAGCATAAGAACAGTCGTCGATGTTATTCTTGGCTTCGAACACGACGCCAAAGCCCCCGCGGCCGAGACAGCGTAGCGGCGTGAAGTCATTCTCGTAGCGGCCAGAATACTCTGGGATGTTCGGTCGAGGGGTGACTGGTTTTTCAGGCCAGCTCATTACTTGAACTACCACCTAAGAGATAAATATACAGTTGATTAAAAAAGGAGGTACTGTAATTTGTCATGCCTTATAATTACTACACCATTACCTGCCGCTCTAATTATACAACATTATTTTTAGTATATGCGAAACCTAAATATAGTTTGTTCAGAATCAGTAACTGAATCGGTTCCAATAATATTTACACCATGTTATATTTTTTTCCCATAAATATTTAAAAATGTCTCAAGTTGGACACCATCGTCACTAAGTACAACACAGGTCACGGCAGGTCATAGCGGGCATCAGGAGTCAGCTCATAGCTGGGTACGGGAGCAAAACCAACACATCAGTCGCCCGGATGGCTCGATGACCATGTATTTGTGCGGACGACAAGTAACATAACAAGGTTATAACTTAGTGATTTTTCATGATACAGTTATGAAATTTTGTACATAGATTCTTTAGACACGTGTTTCGAGTTTCGCATATACTAAAACTAATATTGTATATTGTTAACAATAATTCCATGAATCATACAAATCCTTTGTTATTTTAGATACAGAACCAAAATTAAGTATCTTTTGGGTTGTGTCCGGAATAGGAGAAATTAAAGAGAGATTAAATCTAAAAACGTCTTAATGTGGGACTAAAACAGTCCATTTTGTCTCGACCAACTGCAGATGATGCCAAAAAATTATGTCATTTAGTAACAGCCCTCCAATTGTGTTTTCCATCTTTATTATTGTAAAGATATAATGTACATAATATCTTAATTATTTTAGTATGGTTTGAGTTTATTAATGTTAAAAGGTACGATGGGGTTGACATATCTGGTCAGATAAAAACCTCAAAATAAATAAAGAAAAATAAAGTATCCTTTAAACAAAAATAGAAAAACTACCCAAATCTTTTATTTTCTATTTGTGCATTCATTCAACAAAACAAGTTGTATATTCAAGTTCGTCAAGTTGTATATTGATGATTTTAATTCCGTAAATAAATACCTATCACGTCTTCGAATCATGTCCAATCAAATGCAAAAGCCGTTAGAATATTTTATTTCGCGGGCAATTTTGAAGATTCCCTTGCTTTCTTCAAGGTTCAAATTCTGCTTACCTGTTCCTGTGTACTGGGCAAAGGCGAGTTAGCGCTGATCTTCGGCGCGAAGAACCTCGGCCAGATCATGAGGTTCATGAGCAGAGCCGAAGACACTGCGATGAGGAGCACCTCCTTCCACCAGTACCTACAGAGGAATATTGTATTACAGTGTAAGTTTGTTAAGATAATCTTTGTCAGGAAACGTTAACAGTAATACATTTAGAGCGCTGTTGCGTCTGCCTTGGTTTCGTAGCGCGTCAACAATATATTTTGAGGCTCACACAGTTGTTGAGGTTCGATAGAAAGCGGCCTCACTGCTGAACAGACACCGTGGCAGCCTCAACAGCATTCTACGTGTTGTGGCTGGAAGGCAAGATAGCCCGCTTGTAAGGGCAATTGTAGTACGGACATAATCGCGATTTATAATTAAGTACTACCACAGGATTTTTCTTTTAGGTGGGCAATCATCCATTGACATTTCCCGCCCTTGGGCGAAACGTAAGGGCGTGTCAGACTTTTACTGACTAAAACTCACTCCTATTCCTACTTTGCATTTGTTACAGGGCCCCGGGATTCTCTTTCATACAACCCATGGACCCTGTAGGCTTCAACCCTGCTGGGCATCTCTCCTTGAAGCGCGCGTGGAACACTACTCGCTGTCAAAGATTTGGGCTCGGTCCGGACGGCGAGCTACCTTTTGCTCACCGTCCGCAAGCCTGCGCCTACTGTGGCTAGAAATGGGGATCGGGTTCTCGTCAGCAGGCTTGAGGGCCGTTGTGCGGCCGCTTCCTTTATATATTATATGTATTTATCTATATTATATTTTTATTGCATTTTTTATCATATAAATGTGTTACGATGAAAAGATGCTGGCTCAGCACACTTGCAAACAAGCGCGAAGCATCAAATTCCATGAGTAGCGCTTCCCACGGTAACGACGATTCCCTGGGCTTTTCCCATCCCAACATCGGCGGGAGCAGACACTCGTGCTCATCGCGTATAATTTAACCTACTTTTATTTTACATATAATTTTCTCTGAGTTCTCGTCAGCAGGCTTGAGGGTCGTTCCCTCACGCGTGCGGCCGCTTCCTTTGTTGTTTATTACTTCACAGGAGGCGACCGCCTGCCACTCCTCCTCGCTCCGGACCATGGCCTGTACCAAGGCCCGGACTAACATAATATTGTTAATAAACTAATAGATCTTTGTTGTCTACTGATAAAATAAATAATTATTATTTAAGAAGCTATAATAAAATTATAATTACCATAACGAGGAGATGTGCACGTGGATGTGATGCTGGTCAGTGTGCTCGTCGCTAATGTTGGGGAGAGCGTCGAAGTGCTCCTCCGTCACTTGCACCGACTGGTCGCAGGTCTCTTGGAGATATACGAAGTAGCCGTGGTCACCTGTTGAAGAAAACGGTTTGAAAACTAGATTAAGTAGTTTTATATTATCAATATGATAATTGCCTCAGCCTTATAATGTGCCCACTACTGGGACTTAGGCCTCCTCTCTAGGAGAGGGAATGGGCCGTAATCCACCACGCGGACACAGTGCGAATTGGTGGATGTCACATATCTTCGAGTTTTCCTTCACCGTTTCTGATAGCAGCGGTGATGAAATAAATTACACAAAGTAATGCGCCTGGCTGGGTTTGAATCCGCGGCCACCACTGCTATATTATCACGTTCCATGAAAAGTATTTAAGGCGTCTCTGCCAGTTACCTTCGGCCCGTCGCGTCGTACGACTTCCAACTGTTTTTAATACACAGGATTTAAATAGGTACCAGAACAAAATACGGAAATGAAAAATATACACGGTTTTAAAAAGACATTCCAATATTACATGACATAGCTTATTATATATATATTATTATAGCATATTATTTGCAATTGATATTAAAATTTATTATTTTTATACTTTATACACAACATACAAAAAGGCTCCAAGTTTTTTGTATTTGTTTTCTGTAGACAATTTAAACCATTTAAATAATATTAGTATTTTTTTACATTATTTATTTAAACTTCATGTAGGTATATACAAAGGTCGAATTAATAAGATATTCATTAACATTATAATGTTTTATAAGTTATTATAATTAGCATGAATGCATAAAATATTTGTTCGCCGATGACGGCTAGACAGAGTACATAATTAGAACATGTGTACCCAACCTACCTATGTTTGACGTATAAAAATATTTCTATTACTATTTGCAAAGGAATAGTTTCCCTGCTGCGGTCTTCCCGTTCGAATATAATTTAGGTGTCTTCAAGGCTAGAGTGAATAGGCTCTTAATAAACTAGTGCGCGTCACCATCAATGATTGCATCACTGCTTCCCATCAGGTAGGATCGCAGTCAAGCACTAGTTTATATGAATAAAAAAAAAAACACTTACCGAAATTATTCCCAGCACTGCCATACAAGGTGATGAGCGACAGAGCATTGGGATCAGTATCATGTACCGACAAAGCCGTCTCTTCATTGTCAGTGTTGGCTTCAATCTGAGGCCTGGCTGTCACAAGCTTCCACGGCAACGGCTTCACTGACACCGCTGTTTCCAGCTTACGGGAGTTGTAGAATTCACTTTCTTGGATGTATAGCTGTAAGAGATTTTGTTTTGTGTTCAACAGAATATACCAAAGCAAAGATGAATAGCAATGGGAGGTTCGCGTGCGTCTCAAATGTCAGCGAACCCAAGGGTCACGGGGAATTTCTGAAATTGAAGCGTGGGGTCTTGGAATGCAAAGGCAGGTGTGGTGCAGGACCCAGGTGTAGTTTTAGTCATTAAAAGTCATATACAGTCTCGCTTCATCCTAGAAAAGGAAAGTTCATTCGATGATTATAAGTACACAGCAAAAAAAAATTACAGTCAAGGCCATTGATGAGCTGATTTTTCAATAAACAATTTGTCCCATGCAAAAACCAAGAGCACTAAAAAATTAAATCTAGAAAAGAATAATTCACGTTTTCTTTTCCTACCTACATTACTGTCTCGCTGCTGGCCAAAGACCTCCCTCAAGACCTCCCAGGCATTCTTCTCCAGCCGTCTCAAACATGTCCTCGTGGTATGCGACTAGATGATCCTGCCGCCTCTTTCTAGGCCGGCCTCTACGGCGCTTGCCCTCTGCAGGAACCCACAGGTGATATAACGGAAAAACGTGCCGAGGTATGTAGAACAGGGTGTAAATATCCCACATAACTCAGTTGAAAAGGGAGGATCTTCCTACCAGACGGGTGTTATGTCTGAATTAGGCAACTGTCCGAGAGACGATTTTGGGCTGTTGCCCGCGCGGAGAACTTTATTTGATCGATGCAGGATTTCGTAGTTTAGTACATATGTGACATCTATGGCGCTACAATTATTATCACTAGTTTTAGTGATAATAATCTACGTATGTAGATTACCTGTCTATCATGACTGCCAATATACAGTGAGGGTTGCTGGGTGGCCCCGCCCTGTATGAGAGTCTGCGTCGCCTCCCATAGAACATCAATGTTCTGCAGAGTGCCCGCGGCCAGGCGCCACATGCCAGCCACCGGCGCATCTAGCTGTAAATAAAGATCGTCTGTTAAAATTTAACTGAAGAATAAATCTATATATGTATACACCACTATTTTTTAATTATGGCAAATACTTAAAGGGCTTATTAGAAAAGGTCTTGTTATTATTTAAGTAAAGTCTCAATGAATAATATTCATAAACAGCAAAGTTATGAGCGTTTGTTTATATCCCAAAATCTCACTCAATTTATGGAAACATTGTAAAGGTTATTGTTTATGAATGAAAGAATGTCAATTAAAATGGAAAAACACTGCGCTTAGTATTTTCTAGTAGTATTTGTTATGAATGATGATTAAATTATGAATTTACCAATAATGACAAATTTTCGTGGACAATTTTAGGATTTCGTTTTTTGTACTTTTGACTACACAAATATGATCAGTAACGGGTACTGATTGAGCCCCATTTTTTTTGCACTAATTAAAAAATAGGGGTGTATAAAAGCGACATACCACTCACTGATTAATCACGCACACACACCGTGTAGCCGGGGCTTTAGGGGTTAAAACGACGGTTGGAAGATAGTACGGAGAAATCAACATTCACGCGGTCGAAGCCGCAGGCAAAAGCTAGTCTAAAATAAAATAAAAAGGGTGGATTCTCCTATTAGACAGGTATTGTTCTAAGTGCCTGATACTGTGTATGTTCAGATTCAGATCGCGCGGATAAGTTTAATTGCGCGCTGTTTTTTTTTTTTTTTTTTTTTTATGGTAGTTAAAATCATCCAATGACAAATCCCGCCCTTGGGTGGAGCGGGAAGTAGTGTCAGACTCTTACTGACTAAAAACCTACCCCGTTCCTTCGTTGCCTATCATGCCGGGGCTGAGCCTTCCTCTCAGAAAACGGCCCTTAACCCCAGCAGGCTTCGACCCTGCCTGCCTGCAGCTAGCAGGCTGGGCCTCTACGGTTTGCTGACAGCTCCTTGAGGCGCGCGGGAACAGAACGCGCCGTCGACGACTTGGGCTCGGTCCGGTATGTTACCGGACGATCGGACAGCGTGCTACCCATTGCACGCCGTCCGCAAGCCCGCGCCTACGGTGGCCGGAAATCGGGATCGGAATCCCGGCGGCGGCTGGGGCGAGCGCCCCGTTGCCTCTGCCTGATGCGGTCGGCCTCCTCTTTTGCTAGCATTACTGCTTCGCAGAAGGAGGCGACCGCCTGCCATCCCTCCTCACTCCGGACCATGGCCTGAACCAAGGCCCGGCGAGAGAGATCGCTGCCGCCGATTGCCCCCACGAGGACACGGCGATGCTCCGCCCAGGCGGGGCACACCTCTACAGTATGCTCCACCGTGTCCTCCGGGTGTTCCGCACAGTGGCGACACCCGGGTAATTGCGCGCTGTAGGATTTATGCGATGTCAGATCTATTATTTTCAGTTCGCACGTGGCAGTATAGATATCGCCACGGTAGCCATGTTCTCGCCAGATAGCGCTGTAGTCAACATTTTGTTTTAGTATATGGGAGCTATTAGGGTTTTGTCTCGGACTTGAGTAAAAGGCTTTTACTGTACCTGAGCACCATCGCCCACGCAGCAACCCGACAAGTTACGAATATGGCGGCCGAACAGGAGTCAAGGAAAAGATATTTGCGAAAATCGAACATTCCTTCCTTTCTTTACTGAACTTAGTCAAATTAATATTTATTTAGTTACCTTTTGCTGCCACAAGAGTTTAGTTCCCGACGTGTCTTTAACAGCGACCACTCCCTCCGGCAAGGCTACGGCTACGGCGACCGGTACTGAACCGGTGGGCGTCTCCGCGCAGTCTCGTCGGGTCAGCGCTACACGATGCTCTGCTACGCTGAAGTTCCATCTAAGAGGAGAAGGGTACATTTTAAAGACTAATAATATTTTGTAAATACGGGCCAAGGCACACTGTGAAGACGGGCGTCATCACCGAAGAAGCCTTAAAAAACGATGGTGGCTAAAGCCTACTGTCCACGGACGCGAAGTTCATAGACGCGTATTCATCATTAAGATGGAATGGGCCGTAATCCGCTACGCGAGCCCAGTGCGGGTTTCACACGATGTTTTCCTTCACCATTTTGAAAGTAGTAGTGATGAAATAAATTACACAAAGTTATATGCTTGGCTGGGTTTGAAACCGCGACCTACAACTCCTAAGTCGAAGCCACTCAGCCACCGCTACTCACATCGTTTAAAAAAACATTAAAGTTTTCTAGAATCATGGAACCTGAAAGAAATTAGTAACCTTAATAAGTCCTAAAAATAAAAAAAGCTACTTACTTCTCACTACCGGTTCTGGGGTCCAGCGCTCTCACAGTATTCGAGTGCCTCCTCAGCACGATAACATCACGACCTGCATTGGCCGTCTGCTCCTCATTGCTGCAGCCTCCCGACCCGCACTCGTAGATAACACCGCCCGTGTGAGCGTCCAGGCCGAACCAAAGGGTTTCACGGGCGCCTAAGGACAAAGTGAAATTATTAAGAATACTTTAGTCAACTTGAAAAGTGAGCCAAAATTATTGACAATGATGCACTTGTTAAGTCAAAATTCCAAAGCATCGACGCCGAGTTGCTAGCCTGTCGGTTTTCTATCGTTTACATTTCGGGGAGTGTGCATTGGAATTGCACAATTTAATTCCGCCAAGTCCTTATATCTATGGCCAAGTCTTCCATCATGGGACCATTAGACGTACAGCGTTGCGCCACCGGTACATGATGGACCCACATGTACAAAGCGTTTTGGGAACACATTTATTATGCGTAAAGCGAAGTCTGTGTTTCCTGATAGCTAAAACTTAGGGACCTTTAAGTCAAGAGTAAATAGGTAAATAAAATAATTAATTAAAAAAAAAAAAAACAGGTCTGTGACGGACAATTTTTTATACTTGATGTATTACGGCCATTCCCATAGAGACGAGGCCTGACTATCAGCAGTGGAAACATTATAAGCCTAATTATCCTGGTAATTATGTAAACCATTGTAAACAGTGTACTAATATAGAGCAGAAGTTTCGACGATTTGTTTCATCATTATCTACTGATGACGTCAAGTAATCAGCGTGAATGAGATGACATTGTTGTATTGCACGGGTGAATGAACGCAAAGTCGCAAATTGCCTAAAGCTTAGCTGCTTTGTACATAACATAGCTATCGGTAAGCCTAAAAGTGAAAGGGAAGTCTGAAATATGAGTGCTATGCCTTTTGTATCGCACATAATATTACTTATGTCTTATCGACCCACCCCAGCTTCGCAAGGGTGTAAGAAAACTTTGAGATTCTCTACTTTTCTCTACTGTAATATACATGAATTATAGACCAAAATATTGCTCATGAATCTCTCTGTCTATTGACGAAAACTGCATGATTATCCGTTGAATAGCTTTTTTAGTTTATTGCGTTCATACAAACAGGTGGAGAAATGAAATCAAAACAAGAAGTCTGTTTACTCAGATGGAACGTATTGACACAATTTTAAATTAAAATGAAAAATACTAAAAGAAAATATAACATAAAGGCCTCAGCTCAGAAAAGTTTCAGGTAGTTACTTGATATTAATTACTACCTAACGCTAATCAACTCCATCCCACGGGTATCATATGTACGAACGTACAGTTCTAGGTGTTTGTAATCAAAATGTGATTGTTTCTTTCACATGTGGCATTGAAAAGGTTTTTTTATGGTTCCTTATTCAAACGGAAAAAACGGGACTCTTATAGAATCACTTTGCTGCCCGTCTGTCTGTCTGTCAAGACCTTTTCTCTCGGGAACGCGTGGAGAAATCGAGTTGAAATTAAAATGAAACTTCTAAGTTAACGAAAAATAAAGATACGGCCGTTATGTCACAAAAAACATATATTTCGACACTCACAAAGAATCAAAATTCATAGGGTACTTTCCGTTGACCTAGAGCCCTGATAGGCATGAAGCAAAGCCAAATAGGACAGGTATAGGAATAAATCTGAGAACTATAAATTTGTAGTTACGTCACAAAAAATACTTTTTTCGATTTTGAAACATTTTCAAGATTTTATTCGGTAATTTAACTTTTTACATAGGTCAGTTTGTACGGCGGAACCCTTAGCGCGCCAGTCCGACTCGACTTGCCCAGTTTTTTTAAGTATACCATAAACAAAAAAAAAACTGAGAACCGTAGCGACTTCCAGTCTAATTACCTACACTACGAACGCTAATCCGTCGGTCAGGCGTGACGAAAAAAAAACTGTAATGGTAGTGGTAATTAAAAAGTTAGTGTTCTTGTTACCACCAGACCTAATATCGAATCCATCAGTATATTTGCTTTAGGACTTAGCAAAGCCAATACAAGTAATTTCAAATTGCTATCTAGTAAGCATATTTTGAGCAGTGGTGGCCGAATTGTAACGGCCCCGACTTACGAGTTGTAGGTCACGGGTTCAAACCCAGCCAGGGGCATTACTTTGTGTAATTTATTTCATCACCACTGCTCTCAAAAATGGTGAAGAAAAACATCGTGAGGAAACCGGCATCCTAGAACCAAAAATTCGAAGACATGGACATCCACCAATCGGCATTGGGCCCGCGTGGTGGATTACGGCCCATTACCTCTCCTAGAGACAAGGCCTGAGTCCCAGCATTGGGAACATTATAAGGCTGATGCAATGCAATGCAAAGCATATTTTATTGGGTTCGACCGCTACACCGTTTACAGCTACAATTTGATAAAAATAAATTGTTAAAAGCCCTTTAAAAAGTTTAGGTATGCCAGGTAAGGGTGAGGGTAAGCGCTAACTCTGCCTCTAATGCGTCTGGCACCTGCCTTTATGTTGATCTGGATCTACAGCCGTGAGACACTTTGTTGAAGTTGTGTTTATTTTTTATTAAGTCTTTCTTCATTCGATATAAACTAAATGCTTCACTTAATAAAAATATATTTTCCTGCGCCACGCCCCCGCCAACCATTATCCTTATGATGTAGCTGCTACGATGGTCACGTAGCACACAGCAATAGATTTATCAAATAGTAATCGCGCCGCATCGCTTTGCCCGCATCAATTCGCGTTCACGTTGAATCGCTTACGTAACCAGCGTAACGTAATCACCGCTTTAGTCCAGTATGCTCCGGTGTGGGCACCGACGTTGCAACAGCAACCGAGGGCCCAGCTGAATGCGTGCCAGAGGGTCATGGCAATACGCATGGTGCGAGGGTACCGCACGATTTCCCGCGAGGTGGCGACCCTCCTTGCTGGCCAACCGCCGTGGGATCTGGAGGCGGAGGATTCGCCGGGGTGTCGCCACTGTGCGGAACACCCGGAGGACACGGTGGAGCATACTGTAGAAGTATGCCCCGCCTGGGCGGAGCATCGCCGTGTACTCGTGGGGGCAATCGGCGGCAGCGATCTCTCTCGCCGGGCCTTGGTTCAGGCCATGGTCCGGAGTGAGGAGGGATGGCAGGCGGTCGCCTCCTTCTGCGAAGCAGTAATGCTAGCAAAGGAGGAGGCCGACCGCATCAGGCATAGGCAACGGGGCGCTCGCCCCAGCCGCCGCCGGGATTCCGATCCCGATTTCCGGCCACCGTAGGCGCGGGCTTGCCGACGGCGTGCAATGGGTAGCACGCTGTCCGATTGTCTGGTAACTGACCGGACCGAGCCCAAGTCGTCGACGGCGCGTTCTGTTTCCGCGCGCCTCAAGGAGCTGTCAGCACACCGAAGAGGCCCAGCCAGCTAACTGCAGGCAGGCAGGGTCGAAGCCTACTGGGGTCATGGGTTAATTTCCGAAAGGAATACCCGGCCCCGGCACGATAGGCTACGAAGGAACGGGGTAGGTTTTTAGTCAGTTAGAGTCTGACACTACTTCCCGCTCCGCCCAAGGGCGGGATTTGTCATTGGATGATTTTACCTACCATAAAAAAACCGCTTTAGTCCAGTATTGTGAATTTAGGCAGATAGGAGCCTGGGACCTTA
Source organism: Leucania comma (assembly GCA_958295575.1). Lineage (NCBI taxonomy): Eukaryota > Metazoa > Arthropoda > Insecta > Lepidoptera > Noctuidae > Leucania > Leucania comma. Next base: position 4,658,407 of record OY282484.1, read on the forward strand.
CCTTGACGTGATAAAATGTCAGTCCTGCGAGTGAAAAAGGGGGATGGAGCTAAACACCCTATAGGTATAGCTCCACTCCCTTAACAGTTCAGTTTAGGACTTTAGGTCATAAAATGGATAGCGTTAAAGGATTTTCTTTTTAATATCTTGAGGATTTCATCACGCATGCGGATTGCTCCGCATGCAGAAAATTTCGAAAAGCAAAAAAACGCGTCCCGCGTGCGTATCGCACTCATTACAATAAATACTTGTGTGAAAAGGATATTTGCGTAGTCACGCAAATATCCTTTCACGTGCGTAGAAGTCTCTACGCATGCAAAGCCCGCATGCGTGGTGAAATTCGCACGAATTATTAAAAACACCCTTCGAGCTCGTGGTAGGGCCTCAGTAAACCAGATTTTCTAAAAGGTCGTTAAAAATAAACTACAGTTTGACGCAATAAGATATTGAAGTAATGAAGCGGAATCAAAAAGCGTGTATGTTAGTAACTAAGGCCGTGTTTACGAAGACGCGCGTTGGGCGCGTTGGGCGTCCGTCGTACATTGCAGCAGCGGGCCGCGCCATCGCACGCGCGATCACAAACACATGGCAATGTACGACGACCGTCCAACGTGCCGCGTCTCCGTAAACAAGCCCTTAGTAAACCCAATCGATACGAAGCGAAAGGCATGTGTGCTTGGCTACGGTATGTTACTACACAATATTCATTAAGTAACAAGCATTTATCTAAGATCAAACAAAAGGTATGTTTATGCCAAGCGTGACGCAGTTACTTACCATTATTTACCTGCATATCGATTTTTATCAAAATGTCGGTTTACATAAAATCTTATCCTAATAATGAACATTTTATGTATATTATGTATTTATTTATTTTCTTATCACCGTCGGCGTCACCAGTTTAGAGGTTTTTTTTTTCGGTGGGAAAATCATCCAATGACATCTCCGCGACCTCGGGCTGGGCGGAAGATAGTGTCGGAGTTTTAATAACTAAAAACCCACACCTGTTCTTTTTTTGCGGTATGCGGAACAGAGTGACAGGCCTGTTGGTCTAGTAGTTAGAGACCCTGACTGCTATGCCGGTGGTCGTGGGTTCGATTCCCACCCAGGACAAATGTTTGTGTGATGAGCACGATCATTTGTTCTGTGTCTGGGTGTAATTTATCCATAATATGTATGTATTTAGAAATATATAAGTATATTTATCAGTTGTCTAGTACCCATAACACAAGCTCTGCTTAGCTTGGGACTAGGCGGCGTTGTGTGATAGTTGTGGAATATATTATTATATTATATTATAGTGTAAAGTCCCGCAAACCTCCGTTAAAAAGCCTGACAGGTGCTGTGTCTAGTCCGGGTAACTGTCGTATAGTTGAATTTGAACTGTTGTATAAGTCCTAATCGTACGGAGAACTCTGATACCACGATGCAGAACAGTGTTTTTTCATTTTTTGTCTACGTTGTGCTCACTTAATAGAAGCAAAAAGAAATATGTAACCAAGATTACAATATAATCTTGGTTACATATTATGTAACTCAAAATATGATTTAAAAGAGTGCCCTTGAAGTTTCTTGCATGTTCTTCTCCATAGAGATCTACGCTTTGGGACGTGCAATTTAGTCTCACTTTATTTTTGACATCGACATTTTGACTATTCAAAAAAGTCTGTAAACTATTTGAAATAAATGCTTGTGAATTTGAGTTTGCTTAGTATGTGTATATACATATTTGTTACTCCTTTACGCTCAAACGGGTAAGCGGATTTCGATGAACTTTGGCACACGCATAAACCACGCATGTCCAAGAGTAGCACATAGGATTTTTTTCCGGGAGTATGTTATTTTATTTTATTTATTTGGCTAACCAACAATTGAGTACACATATACAAAGATATAAAATACATCAAATAAACTTATAGGCTAGTGTAGCAATTACTTACAGGTAAGCACAACATGCGCAACTTTATTGTTAATTGATGCCCAAACTAAATTACTCAACGAACATAATTACTGCTTATAACTAAATTATTTGAACTTAGAACTAAGTTAACATGCTAGCCCAAACATTGTATTGATATTAAATTGATTTATATATAACACTTTTAAACCTACTAAGTGAGTCAGAGTGTACATCGATAAGATCAGTGCAGCTGTTCAATAATTTGCACAGACGCGGGATGGGAGAATTAGCACCAAGAACGGTTCTACGAAGAGGAGGACGTACGGGGGTTATAGGAGATCGTGGGCTTTTCGTAGGCACACGAAATTGGATGCAGCCCAACAATTGGGGACAGTCAATTTTATACCTTAAGACTATAAATATAAAAATTAAATCCAGTAAATCTCTCCTCTTCTGTAGAGATATCATATTAAAATGCGAGTGTCTATCTCTATATGACTGCTTTATTTTAGCTATCCCGGAAGAGTATGCCAAGTGTGAAATCTTTTTTGAACTCTTTCTAATCTTAGCGTGTGGGTGGCATAGTGTGGCCTCCACACAATGCTGCAATACTCTAACGAGCTGCGCACTAAACAATTATACAGCAGAATTTTAGTTTTATTGTGTCGAAAACAAGTAACATTTCTTATAACAAACCCAAGCATTATTAAGGCTTTCTTCACTACATTTTCAATGTGGGGCACGAATGTCAACTGTCTATCGAATAGAACTCCCATTTCCCTTATCTGTTCCACTTCCTGCACCAAGTTGCCACTGATGTAATAATCCGATCGCGTTAATTTAGTTTTCCTCGTGAATTTTACATGGTAGCACTTGTCAATGTTTAATTTCATGTCATTATCACCACACCACTTCACCAACATGTCAATATCTCTCTGCAGCAACTCAACATCAAGGTCTGATTCAATTACTCGGCAAAACTTTAAATCATCAGCATACATATAACACTCAGAAAATTTCAACTCATTGGCAAGATCGTTACCAAATAAGTTATATAAGACTGGGCCAACATGTGTTCCCTGTGGGACGCCAGATGTGACCTTATAGGAACTTGATTGGTAGCCATTAAGAGCTACAAAGAAGTGACGATCATCAAGATAGGATTTAAACCAATTGAGGAGAGGGCCAGTGATGCCGTAAGTCGTTAACTTATGCAGGAGTAAATTGTGAGGGACACGGTCAAAGGCCCTGCTGAAATCGGTGTATATCACGTCAATTTGTTTCCCAGAGTCAATAGCACTTGTTAGAGTCTCCGTGAAAGCCACTAGGTTTGTGCAAGTAGACCTGGACCTCACAAAGCCATGTTGTGTATCACTAAGGTAAAGCTTTAAATGAGACTGTATGTAGGGACAAATAAAAGATTCAAAAACTTTGGCAAAGGTAGACAAAATTGAAATTGGTCTATAGTTACCAACATAATTGCGATCACTGCATTTATGAATTGGGACCACCTTTGCCACCTTCCAAATATTTGGGAATATACCGGAGGCAAGCGAGCGATTAAATATTTGTGATAAGGGAGCCGCCAAAGGTAAAGCACACATGGAGATAAAATAAGGAGATATTCCATCGGGTCCCGCTCCTTTTCGATGATCCAGAGATTTCAACTTATTGATTAAGGTATCAATTTCAATCATTGGTATTGTCAAAGGTAAACTGTAAGCTAATAAGTTCTGCATATATTCTGAGGGAATATGGGCATACATGAGGCATACATGGAAGAAAAGTGAGCAGCGAACATTTCTGAAATATTGATGCCATCTGATGACGAAGTTATGCCGTCAGTCATTGTCAGAGGATAAGAACTAGTACCACCACGCTTGCCCTTGATATAACCCCAAAATCGCTTTGGATCCTTAGTCAAAATGGTTTCTAGGTCGTTAATATATTTATTGTAACAGGTGGCAGCCATAACTGTGCACCGTTTACTCAGTAGCTTCAGTTCAAGCTCATCCATGGGGTTTTTGTAGGTTTTATATCGCTGACGTATCCTTTCCTTCTCTCTCAAAGTTCTTATCAAATTTTTATTAAACCAAGGAGGTCGTGTCTTATGTTTACGGGTAGTAGGCGGGGCTTGCATTTCTATAATATTTTTAATTTTATCATAGAAAATACTGAGCATATGTTCACATCGTTAGTGTCATCAAACAATAGGTTCCAATCTATTTCATGTAAGTGTTTGCAAATAATATTATAGTCTAATTTGTAAAAATTGTTCTTTCGAGATACCTAATATTGTATTATGCGCTGGCAGAAGATATTCCTGTGTTCTGTGCAGAAGATGGTATTTTTTATTTATTTATATAAACTAGTGCTTGACTGCAATCCCATATGATAGTAAGCAGTGATGCAATCGTTGATGGTGAGGCGCACTAGTTTATTAAGAGCCACTCTAGCTTTCATCTTCATCATTTCAGCCGAAAGACATCCACTGTTGGACAGGACCGTTCATTGTGGTGATTCTTGGGGGAGGCCCAAGAATCACCACAATGAACGGTCCTGTGCGTCTCGCATCCATCAGATTCCCGCAACCTTTACCACATCATCGGTCCACCTTGTAGGAGGTCTTCCAACGCTACGTCTTCCGGTACTTTAGCCTTGAAGACAGCTAAATTATCTAATAATCGGACGATAAAGACTGCATAATAAATATCTACGTTTAAACCGCGTCTGACATACGACACAACTATGTACCTAGTGGGTTAAAAATTTACTAAACCAAAGTGGCTGGCAATTGGCCAATTTTTACCTCGCGCCACTCCTGATAAAAACCATTCGTGGTTAAAAACAAACATGGTGTGATAATCTCTGTTTAGTTAATTTGTTTTTGTCAAGATTACTTGATTCAGTCAAAATTGTTCCCATCTTTTACTGCTTGTTTTATATGGAAATATTGTAAGACAAACCATTTTTTTAAAAGAGTAACCATGGAGTTTCTTGCCGGTTCTTCTCCATAGGAGCCGACCAATTTTGAACCTTGCACTAGCTTCTGACGTTTTATAAGTGCCCATGTAGGCCTATGTGAAATAAAAATATTTTGAATTTTGATGGTCCATGTTTTTGGACCTAAGAAAGGAGAAAGTGGCCAAGGCAGCGCTCGAAATACAAATTTATACGACTATTTCATGATAAAAACATTTAATAGGGTTAGCTAAATTGAAAAGGCTGTATTGATGATTGTAGCTCAGTAAAGCCATATTTGTTACGCTCGCAAATCATATTCTAAAGAACATGGACATGAACAGCACTTGAAACTGACCTGGAAAATGTAAAAAATAAAATACGAAAGAAAAGTAAATGTGAATTTCTCGTTTTATCTGGAGCATTCACCTTAAGTAAATAACCCTTCTTGCAATCGCGTAAAAACATTGCAAACCAAGATAGAACTCCTAGCGAAATAAAAATAATAAGTAAAAGTTTTTTATACTCTGTTTAGGTCCCTACCCAACTGCTTAATTACGTATATTCAACCGAAGATTGCTTGGCAAAGTATTTAGGCAGTCAATCTATAGACTAGTGCCGTTATTTTTGAAACCAAAAAAAAAATAGGGCTTAAACCCATTGGAAAAGGAAATGAATATAAAAAAATGTAAGAAAAAATAATTAACGGGCTATCTGAGAACGGGAAGTGGATGGGTGTGCGTTTTTAAGGGTAAAAAAACGGTTTATCTCGAATTCCGGCAAAACTACAGGTTCCAAAGTTTACTAGTTCTAAAAAATACCAAGACACCCCCAGTAAGAAAATTGAATCTATTTACATCGTTGGACCACACGTCTACAATCGAATATCTGTAAATATCTCACGCATTATTAGTATTACGTTTAGTTCGCCCACGTACCTAAATCGTTCTATAATGACAACGGCCGCGTCGCCGGGCGGCGCGGCGGCGTGGTGACTCGACATTGGTCAGTTATCGCTAGACGCGATTACGTATTTAACGTTATCTAACCGGCTATGTACACCGTGTTTATTTACATAGAGGTATCTGTTAGGTATATGAGTGTGATTAATATAATCAGATTTGCGGACGATTTTGGCTGTATTGTTGATAGCGATTAGGTAATTTGTTTGAGGTCTTTGCTCGGGAATAGTAACTCTATAGAAATTAAACTCAAATTTAATGCCTTACCCCCGATTTCTGATTTGAGAATTTGAAGTTGAGAATTACTCAAACTCTACTTTAGCCTGTAAAACTGTCAAAATTTGGCATTTAAGTATGGTTTGAGACGTTCTTAACTCAAAATACTCAATTCAGAAACCCGCCCTTAATCATGTCTACCTTAATCACCGAACAAACGGGCGAGACAGAATACTCGGTGCGTATAAACATAGCGCCTAGTGCTCGGCCGAGCAACATTTTACTGTCTCACCCTTTTAGTCGGTACATGTGATCAAGGCATTAGAGTAGTCTATCACATCGTTACCTTTCTGTTCTTGTCCCACGTTACTTGGGGTCGGCGTAACATGTTTTTAGGGTGCCCCAAAGGGTAAAAACGGAACCCTATTACTAAAACTTCGCTGTCTGTCCGTCTGTCTGTCACCAGGCTGTATCTCAAGACCCATGATAGCTAGACAGTTGAAATTTTCACAAATTATGTATTTCTGTTGCCGCTTTAACAACAAATACTAAAAACAAAATAAAATAAATAATTAATGGGGGGGGGGGCTAACAGCACATAGGATTGTTATCCTGGGAACAGTGGCGTACGTAGCTAGTCCACAGGGGCTCCGTATAAAAAAATGGTGCATTTATACAAATGCTTTGATTTACCCTACGAGACGGTTGTGGATAACATGATGGATTGCGAATTTTTGCCTACGTCGGGGCCCCGAATCATTGATACGGCAGATACGGCGTTAGCTACGCCCCTGCCTGGGAATATATTCCCTTAAGAGGGCTATCACAATTTTTCTTGAATTTGGGCGAACTTTGATGTGTGATTAGGCTTAAGATATACCCAAAAAATAAAAATGCCTGAGAAAGTGTGGTAATTTATCTTGGGAGTGTTCTAAATAAATATTTCAATTTTTTCACGTACCTAAGTAAAATCCTAATTTCTGCAAATGAAGTTTCATAAAATTTCACTTTAGTGAATTTTTTGTTGCTTTGGTACACCGAATATACAATAATGTAGTCATTTATAAAAATGTCCACGGTACAAATGTATCTTCTACTTTAGAATGTTCAATTCAATTTATTAAGTTTCGTACAGTAAAACACCAAAAATAATTCTGTAAAACCGAGAGTTATTGATAATTTTCCGTATGAAAGTATATTTTTTATCTATGAATATATAATCCAAATTCAAATAGTAAATATTTAATAATTAAGTTGACATTGTTACTAAGCTTCAAAAAAAGTTAGTTTAATCAAAAGTAAAATAATGTTTTTAAATAATTGTAGTATGGTATGCAACTCAAAAAATGAAAATTTCACGAATGCGAAGTTAATAGTCTACATCTACAATATTTATACCTATTAGAAAGTTGGGTTAAATTTTAACTTTTTATTTCTAAACGTCTAATTTACATAATGTTCAAGCCTTGTTCAGATTCCAAAGGATCGAGGCAACCAACATTAAAATTTCGTCATATCAAGAAAGGAGGTCAAAGGAACTGGTTTTGAACTTTTTATTTGTTTTTTTTCATTACCTACTGTGTTTAGGTTAAGTTTTGATGACCAGCCATGTTTTAGTCAGAACTAAAGATTAAAGACCTTTTTTGCTGGGTGGAAAATTATCAAATTATTTCTCCCACCCTGAGCCAAGTTCCGTAGGGTCCCAGTAGGGTCGAGGCCTAGTCTGGGGCTCTGGGGAGGTATGAAAATGCATACCAGAGCCCTGGAACCAAGGCAGGGAAGGTACAGGGTAGGTTTCAGTCAGTAAGAGTCTGACACTATTTCCCGTTCCGTCCAAGGGCGAGATCTGTCATGGGATGATTTTACCTATCATTAAAAAAAAATAGCCCTGAGCCAAGTTAGGAGCCAAGATACACATTGTTTGCCGTCTGCAATGCCAAGTCTACGGTGGCCGGGAATCGTCCGTCAACTTTTGACGGCGAATTTATCATTATTGTGACGTCCATAACGGAATTTCCAATGGGTAACCCAACTTGCTGAAATGGGAGCTCGACCATACTGTAGGCAGGGCCCACTTTGCTCTCCCCTATTTACGCCTAAGCCGATGACCTGATGAAGATCGCGGAAATCTTCTGTATGCGGAACACACATGCACAGGACTGACCGTGGCGACACCTACACTCCATCTGTTTAGGTAATTAACTAAATGCAAACAATATTCACCTGTCTTTTATCCAAAAATGTTCTAAAAATGTTTACAATTAGCTATTTACCTAAAGCGATGTTAGGTAATTAACTAAATTTAAATAATCTTAGTATGCGATTTTTTTTTAAATTAAAAGACGTATCAAGATTGTTTACGTTTAGTTAAGTACCTAAACAAATGGAGTATAGACCACCCACCTAGACCTATGTCTAGCAGTGGAAGACATTAGGCTGAAATGATGTTTTTTTTATTCCATCCCACCTGATGGTAAGCAGTGATGCAATCATTGATGGTGAGGCGCACTAGTTTATTAAGAGCCCATTCAGTCTAGCTTTGAAGACACCTAAATTATAATCGGACGAGATGACCGCAGTAGGCAAATTGTTCCAATCCTTCGACGAGGTGAAAAGCTTAATCCGGACCGTAGAGGTTTCAACAACGTAAGGGTGAATGATTATGATTTTGAATGATTTGAACTGTCGTAAAACTGACTGTATTAACTCACCAGCTATAACCAGGTCATCAGAATACTTGAATGAAGATGACAGCAGTTGTTCCGCGTCAAAGGGCAGGGGCTCAATGGTGTCCCCGCTGAGACTGTACAGGGTGCCGCTGAGGGAAGGCACCAGGCGGACCCACTTGCCTCCTGACGTGAGCTGTAGATAGAAAGACGATTAGTTTCATGATCACATCATGTTTTTTTTTGTGTTTAGTGTTTGTGCACTAAATTGTAATCATCATTGTTTTAAGGGTTCCGTAACAAAAGGGTAAAATGGGACCTTATTACTAAAACTCCACTGTCTGTCACCGTGAACCGCTGTATCTCACGAACCGTGATAGAGAGTTGAAGTTTTCACAGATGACGTATTTCTGTTGCCGCTATAACAACCAGACATATGATGACAACAGATACTACAAAACAGAATAAAATATGTATTTAAGGCGGCTCCTGTTTGCCGTTTTTATAGACAATGGTACGGAACCTGTCGTGCGCGAGTCCGAGTCGCGCTTGGCCGTTTTTTTGTTGACTAGCTCCTGCCAGGGGCTTCGTCCGCGTGATAGTAGAATTGAGTAATGATGATGAATAATAGAACAAGTGAACAAAAAAAAGCCGACTCGTTCGTTTCATATACGGCATTGTCTGGAGACGACAGTCTTTTCGGGTGTTGCCAGTAAAGATATGTGGTCGCACAGTGGACAATGTGCGTCATAACAAAACGTGACCTAAAGGGTAATGAAGCAGGCTTGGAGTTTGTCGTGATTCGTGGTCGAATGACATCACATTAATATTATAAAGGTGAAAGTGAGTGTGTGTGCGTATGTTTGTTACTTCTTCACTCCTGAAGCGCTGAACGGATTTCGATGATACTTAGTATACAGGTGTATCATATATCATTTATATGAATAAACGTAGGTAGGTCAATGAACGTTATGACTGTATCTAGCTAACGCATAACATATCACTGTGCGCTGATTCAAATTGCAATTCAAAAACACTTTTGAAATATATTTCCCGAAACCCTGATTCCTTAATTTATCCTACAAGAATAACATTCCATTTTAGAAAAATGTCACCTTCATAAAATGTTAGGTAATTTAGCTATCAAATGTTTTAATTACCTATGTAACAATAGTACATGATATTCCCATATAGTCCTTGAATGTTTGACATTGTTTTGTTTTGATGTGTATAAATGCAAATTGAAATAATTGTGGCTTGTGGACACAGCCCAAAGTTACGAGTTGTAGGTTACAGGTTCAATTGAAACCCAACCAGGCGCAATACTTTGTATAATTTATTTCATCACCACGGCTCTAAAAACGGTGAAGGAAAACATCATGAGAAAACCGACATGTCCTAAAACAAAAAATTCGAAGACATGTTTGACATTTGACTGGCCTGTTGGTCTACTGGTTAGTGGCCCTGACTGCTATGCCGCAGGTCATGGGTTCAATCCCATCCAGGACAAATGTTTGTGTGATGAGCACAATCATTTGTTCTGTGTCTGTATTTAGAAATATTTAAGTATGTTTAACAGTTGTCTAGTACTCATAACACAAGCTCTGCTTAGCTTGGGACTAGACGGCGCTGTGTGATAGTTGTGGAATATGTGGAATACATGTGACATCCACCAATCTGCACTGGGTTCGTGTGGTAGATTACGGCCCATTCCCTCTCCTAAAGACCTTAGCAGTGCGAACATGAATTATGCTATAGTATATGCATTAGTAGTTCCTTATCAAATTGACGACTGCAGAGATCAAAATGACAACAGCAAAAATTATAACAAATAACATGTACAATGTATTGATGTATTTCATGTTGCATTAATCAATTCAGAACATTGTTGAATGATAAGTAAACTATACTTTAACTAGCTTTTGCCTGCGAGTTCACTATGTGAATGTCGGTTATAGAAGACATAAAGTTGAAGTCCAGATAAAAAGTAGCCAATGCACTGCTTTTGGGTTCAATGTCAGTCTAGCTTTCATCCACCATGAAAGTGTTACCAGACAGGCAGACAAAGTACATAAATAATATTAATTAAATTATAATGTAAAAGATATTTTTAAATGTATAAATAACTCCGTCTGTAGGTCTGATCTCTGTCTGAATCTTATCTTGTCTGAACTGATTAGGATAGAACTTGACACACTTTAGACTATACTCGTAGTCTTAGGTGTTAACTTGTTAGGTTAGATGTCACCACTGGTTCAAATCCTTGTGTTTGAGTTGTCCTATACTCTGTCTTTCAATTCTCTGTCCAATAACATACACAGTTAAAAACATGACTTAAGTGGTGTTAGAATGCAGTAATATTTCTAGGTTTTGGTCATCTGCTGAAACTTTAATAGGATTTTTAATGGGAAAATCACCATTTTATTCTGAGATGATGGACTAACAAAGAAGTATGGAAGCAGAAAATGTTGCCCATTTTTTATTTGTTTCAAAGCTTTCCTTATTACAATTTTCTCATTGCTCTGAATCAAATCATAACCATATTAAAAATGAAGGTGTTATGCTTGTCTAATTCATAATCAGGATTACTTTTCACAGTAAATAAAATACCCAATTACCTCAACATGGTGTAAATTTGATGAGAGCAGCGGCTTTGTCTCCAAATCCCAAGCTTTGATGCCATTCTGCGTGGAGAAGGCTGTCAACCTTCCATCTAATGTGCTTACTATCACAAGACTGAAAGAAGAGAATAGTCATAAACACGGAAGTTCAACACCATTATTGTGTGAAATACTAAATTGCAGTTTAATTTTTTTAACCTTTAAAAATAGAAGAAATTGACAAAAAATAAGAAATTTCATAAATGGGTCATTATCAATCTACACGGCCAATAACAGCCCTATGCTGAACATATGTCCTTCCCAAGTACAACACTTCTGATCGGATCATCTGCTATGTTCATTATAAAAATACATAAAATGCAAATATTGAAATGGCACAGCATCAGGACTGTTTGTTGTTGTTGGCTTACATAACTATAATTAATAATATTTACTTTGTTGAACAATTTTCTATGAAAATATTTGTTGATTTTACAATAAAACTATTAAATGAAAATAAAACAAAGAAAAAATCTTTTTATTATACAGTTAAAGACACATGTTCCATATTTTTTACTCAGACTCACATAAAATATAAAGCAGCTATATTAAATTTGGTAAGTAATATAGATAAGTTATCAAGGTCGGTAGTAATTGGATTTTTGCATTATTGTTAAAACATTATTGTTTACATTTCTACTTGATTAAAAAACTATGTAACAGTTATAAAGACTGTAGGTTAAAGCCATTTCCATGCACTTTCTAGAAAAAACTATTTTAATATGCACAACATGTCATGACATGTCCAAGAAAGAAAAATGTTTGTAAAAGTATTTGTAAACATTACATAAAGTTAAAAGCAGCAATTTCATCTTTATATTAATTCACTGTATGCTCTAAGAAACCTGTTTTATTATCAGCAGTAGATATAAGGCTGCATTTGTTTTGTAAACAAACATTTTTCTATTCAATAAAATTCTTAATAAGTTTAACTGCGGTCGATTACCACTTTTGCAAAGAATACTTAAAAAGATGAATGAAAAATACCACGAAAAACTCACTCGTTGAGCACAGAACCGTCCTTTTCAACAGTAGGATTGCAGAACGGTAACTTTTGCACAGTATCCTCGGCACGAACACTACAAACAATAAAAGTTAACGCGAAAGCTGCCTTCAAAGCAATTACCCGCCAATACCAGTCCGACATTGTATTACAGCTGAATTATTTTTGAACATTTCAAACCAAAAACCGGCTATATTATTTTTATTATAAAATTCTTAAAATAAATTACGAATCGCACGTAGCTGACTGAAAAACTTTTGACCACAGACTGCACACATTCTCCACGTAATTTCTGTCAAACGTGACAGAATACGTTTTGTTCAATTTGTAAGTTTTCTTTTTTCGAGTATAATAATCGAGTTAGTGACTCATCAATCTCATCATACAAAACTTGTTTTAACGCATTTCAACGTTTCAATTCAACAATATTATTGATCGGAAACGGGTCGATAAACTTCTTTCGAACAGTATGACTAATTGAGAAAAGATGTAGAAAGAAAAAAACAATTTGATGTGATCTATATTAAATTTTCTGTATATTTAGGAAATAGACTTTATGTTTCCATTGAAAACACTTCATTCAAAATCCAGAGCTAAAGTTGATTAAACATTAGGAATCATTGCGTCAGTCGGTTGAACAAAACATGATTTGAAGTTTGCAATTTCTTTATAGATTTTTAGCGTTTTTAATAGGAGTAGCCGAGTAGGTACCCCCATACCCCAAGGATCTTATACATAATTATATACATAATTAAAAAGAGTGTCCATGGAGTTTCTTGCACATTCTTCTCCATAGAGATCTACGCTTTGGAATGTGCAATTAGCATCATTTTTTTTTCTGACAGACTGACACCTTGACCTTTCAAAAGTGTCTGTAAATGGTTTATTTGAAATAAATGCTTTTGAATTTGAATTTGAATTTATCCTACGGGGTACCCAGTGGCGTACCTAGCTAGGTGACCAAAGGCCCTGGGGCAAAAACCAACTTGGGGCCCCTAAACTGTTTAGGCTTTATTTTTTCTTTACAAATCGATAGTATTTCATGTACCGAATCGACCCTCCGCGAGATTAAATCGACTAAAATTTAACAGTGTATACAGTACGATCGACGGATCTTGGCGCGTCTGAAATTAGGCTCTGCTTACTTTAACGATCAAAATAACCGCGCCAAATAAATGATTTAGAAAAATAAATGCCAATAACAGTTGTTAGCAATAATAAAAATTGCTATTGCCATTTACTTTTTCAAACCATTTATTTTTTTACGAGTGCACAAGCACTAAAGTTCGCAGTGGCTAACTTCAGGCGCGCCAAGATCCGTTGAACGTACTGTACCTCTGGTAAAGGTTTCAAGCTAGTGTCATCCGTGTCATCGACAAAATAGAATTCACTTTCTAGTCTGTGCTCTGTTTGACAACGACAACGACAAGTTGACAAATCTTTTATTTTCCATGCTTCCTTTTTCTGCGATTTTCTAATAATTCATTCGTGTTTTGGGAGTATTAGCGAGCGATAGTCATCTAACAGTTTTTATAAAAGTGATTTTGATCTACCTGCATATAATTTTTGCGCAGCCAACTCGAACATTTCATCATGACTTTGGGAACTTACAATAGACATCAGGCGCAAAAGAAAAAGTAAACCATATCTTCTCACTGTTTGAAGTGTTTATTGTAATAGGTTTTGCTTATTATTGATATTGTTTTCTCTTTTCTAGACAAGCTGCATTAGCTGCGGCTTTTCCTCAAGGGATCCGTTGCCAAAAATGCCTGGAGTATGGACATTGGAGCTACGAATGTACTGGCAAGCGCAAAATCTTGGTGCGTCCTTCACGCACGCAGGTTTTCAAGAAGAATCTGAAATCTCGGGAAGAGGGATCATGCAGGTGTGTTCTGATTTTGTGTTTTGATTGCTTTGGAAGATTTCGATTTTTCTAGATAAATGTTACTTTTTGTTCTCCTACCCTACATAGGGTTACTTACAGGTTTAAACATGATGCAGCAATCTTACTAAGTCATAATTTATCAATAAAATACTTATATTCATTTGTTATATGAAATATTGTCATAGGGTAAAACTGTACTATACTGGACAGCAAAATAATGGGTTTTTTGGGGTGAAGGGGGGAGGTGGGGTGACCCCTTCCCCCCAAAACCTTTCCCAAATCTAGAAAACGCATATTTTTGGAGATATTCAAGATTAAATTTTTGAGGTTAGGAATAAAAAAAAATTATATTTTATGCATTTTTGGGTCAAAATTGGGGGTTCAGGGGAGAGGGTCACTCTCAACCCCTCGCACCATCTCCCCACAGTAGCAAATGTATACTTTCAAGTATTTAAAAATGAAAAAAGAAAATGTTGTCAGCGAGAGCTCTACCATTGAAAAAAATATTTGAGTACTAAAATAATTTTCTCGGTGGTTTAAAAAAAAAATAACCACGAAGGTGATGGATCCCCTTCTAACCTAAATCTATCCGAGTCGGGGTGCCCTATATTCGGTACGCAAGCAAATTATCTCATCTCATTTTTATTAATTCTTACTAAAAACGAGAGGTTGGTAAATGAAACACTAATAAATACATATCATAGATACAACAAATAAAATAAAAAGTGAATAAAACCTGTCAAAATGGCGTAAAATAATACAAAAATTATCTATGTTAATTTTTTTTTTCTCAAAAACTATATATTTCCTAACATTGAAACTTTGCATAATTACTTTTTAGACATAAACCTTTTCAATAAAAAATTATGAGCTCAAAACTCGCTGTCCAGTATAGTACAGTTTAGCCTTGTCATAGTCATACAATATGTAATACATTTTAGATTTTTCAATGAATCATTTTTTTTAAATTGTGATCGTTATGTCTACCCACAACTCGAAAGAAATTGTCGAGATGACTGACTTTTCAAACTGTTTCAGTAATGGTAGTTGCAAGATACCTAACAAAAAGAAACGCACTGATGACTGTGCGGACTGCTCAGATAACAGTTCGTCAGGCAGTTCCTCCGGATCGGATTCAGACAGCTCGGAAGACTCTGACAGCGGCAGCAGCAGTGACTCTGAGAGTGACAGCGAAAGCAGCAGTGGATCAGAATCGTGTTCGGACTGTTAAGCACATAGACGGTATTCGTTGGTAAGTTACGACTGGTATTAGCAAATAAAATTTTTTGTTTCTCAGTTTGGGCAGTGCCTGTACATATTGCTGACTAACATTGAAGAATAAGGTCTTAGTGGACAGATGTTATTTTTTAATGTTAATTTAATCTGTATTATAAAGGACTGCAGTTTGTAAAAAAAATGGACTTGCATTTGAGATTTCATACTTCTGCTAATTTTTTTTTTTAATTATAATATCTTGTCTACCTTAAAATGTGTTGGATGTTGTAAGTCCATTGATTATTTTTTTTAAATCAATTGCAGTTTATTTTGCTATCACCAGCCATAACATTCTCTCAATTGAATAGTTATGAATTGAATGTAGGCTAAACTATCAACAGTTTGATTTATAATGCTGGACATTAAATTAAAAATAAGGTTTTAGTATAAATGACACTGTTTTTAAGATATTTTTAACCTGCAGACAATGTTTTTAATGTATTTATTTTTTTAATTTGTGTTAGTAGTGGCACTTATCTCATTCAGCCTTTTTAAAGTAATCAATAGCAGATTTTAATGGAACATTGGTTTTAGTATATTTTTAAAATAGTAATTATTAAAATTAATTTGATGTTAGAAAAGAGCTAAATGGATTTGGCGCCATTCTACCTAGTTCGAATGCTGTGAACTTGTTGAATGTTAGTAGTTTAAATGATTCTATGAGAAAAGTGATTTTATGTGTGTATGAATGAGTAATTGAGAGTTTGTAGAGATTTAATTATTTTTAATGTTAGGCTTTATTTCCACTGACAACATTAGGAAAAAAGCACATGATATTAAGAAAAGCCAAAGTTTGTCTATGATGAAATACTCTATGGTTAAACTATAAATTGTCAAACAAAGTTAGTGGAAATTTAGTCATTTTGTGTTTGTGCTTTGTGAAACTGCTGTGTTAATATAGCATAGACTTTAAAGTTAATTATCAATTACATATTTACATGTCATAGACGTAATATTTTCTAAGACTGTATAGTAAAGAATGTCTCTTCAATTACATAGTCTCCATGATTTAAATAGAAAAATGTAAGAATTTTGATATAAAACGAAATATAATTTAAATGGGATAATTTCTGTTTTTTATTTGCTTGTACCTATCACTTCATCTATGTTATGTTTCATACTAGCACTTTACTCGCAATTTTATACGACGAATAAAATAACTGGAGCCAATTAATTTATTTTCTCTCCTGTTGTCCACTTTTATTGACTTTTGTACTCGTAGGTTTATTCTAACAAACTATGATCTTATACCTATAATAATAATATTTTTTTTAGATTTCAATCTATAAATTGATTTATTTATTGAAACTGACATCCCTAAACCGTCTTTTGAGGGTAGTTTTGAAAAACTATATTATATTAATGTCTATCTTTATAATATATATTTATATGAATATTTGTTTGTCATGTTTCTATTTATTAACTCAAGGACTCTCAACTTTAACCCCATAACCGTTTATTGAATAACGAAAACTTTTTTGTTTACCTTTATGCTAAAGAAAAATCAAAACCCTTTCTGGTTTCGTCGTAGTCGGGTATTTATACTAACTTTTAACCGACCTATTGCACGCCAAGCTGATAAGTTGTTTCATAAGTTCTGTAATTTTTTTTTGTCTTTAGTTACTCTGTCGCACATAATCAACATCAATCTTTTCTTTGCTTTGGCCTCCCTCTACATCTACTCATATATATTTTTCTCATAAAATTTACTGTTAGAGCCATATAATAATATGCCTTCAGCCAGAGACGTAGCATAGACTACATCACTAACGCCAAGCTACGCCACTGCTTTGAGCAACTAATTGTTGTGAGCGTAGTTCAAGCGTAAAAGTGTGGAATGTCTTAATTTCAGTTTAGCAGATATTTAGTGTATGACGTCCTGTAAATGTGTAGGGTAAGTTCAGATTTGTGCATCCAGCCATTCAGCAGATATTCAACCAAAACTGTTTCCGCCAGGACTACGTATTCTGAGCGTAACTTTTTTTTTTCTATGGACATACAAGAAAACAAATACATACAATAATTAGTGTGTAACGAGATGTAAATGTGTATGTATAAATGAAATTTGTGTGTCTTATAATTACGAATATATCCGAGTTTCCGCTGCGGTGACGTTTGCCAATTTGATGAAAATCATATAAAACGGTTTAGTAGAAAGTTATAATTTTTTATGCACGTTACTTTGGATTTGTGTGTAATGTGTGTAAAAACAGAATTTGAAAAAAACATACCGTTCAGAAGATATAAAAGTAAAATAAGGTTATTAGGTCAAAGCTCTTAAAATAGGAACTCTAGAGTCTAACTTTTTACATGTATCTATAACTTGTAAGGCTCTACAATGTCCTGCAAAGTTTCATGTATGTGCGCTAAGTAATTAATGAGCAATCGCATAATTACTACGACTGGACCACTATATTTTATGACATCCGATTATAGGACTTTTTAATGGAAAAAGCAAAATAAAATATATACCAATCATTAGTGTATTAATGCAACTAATCCTATTTGAAATTTCAGCTCATTACACTAAATAATTAAAGAGATATAATAAAAAGACCAGAACAACTACAAAACATGGATAAACCGACCAAGTTTGAATGGGTACGAAAAAGCGGCCGTGCAGTACTTAGACCTAACATTCTAAAATTTCCAGTATAATGTTGTTATTGTGTTGAATGATTTCGTACAGGTGCGTACACAATTGTTTTGCAGGAAATAAAATAACTTTCTATTAATAAAAGTATTTATTAGGTAACGATTTAACTAAAACAAATAAACGACATTAATAAAAAATAATAAAATAGGAACTAACAGTAAGTATCTAAGTACGTAATTTATGATCTTACCTTGTTTATCTTCCAATCATTCTCACTACTGGCTCAATAAGTATCAATAAGTATGGTTCACAGTCACTTACACTAGCTACGTCAATATCCGAATCCAGTAAGTACCTACATAATATTACGTTGATGGCAAAATAAACAGTGCATACGCACGTTGTCCTTGACTGCACATTTGTGACTGTTACTAAACAAAACGGAACAGGAAGCGCGCGCTCAGAAGATACTTGCCTACTATTCAAACATGAAGTCGAAGCGAATGCCGCATGCCGGTTTGCGCAGGATTCCCGCCATTCTGTCTGTCAAACTCCAAGCGAATGCTAGAATTGCGGGATCCGCGTAGATTATAAAATATTGAGTGTTCTATTTGTAGGGTACCTACTTATCCAAGAACGTAAATAAGAAGTAGTAAAGTCTACAATGAAGTCTAGAAAATGTTAAGCATAAAAAACTGGGCAGGTGCGTGTCGGACTCGCACACTGAGGGTTCCGCACAAAACAAACTTACGTAAATGTGTGAGCCCGACTCGCACTTGCCCAGTTTTTGTCTATTTTTGTATTTGAGTTGATTGCTTGCCTGTGGAATTTTGAGGAGCACTTCGACGACGGCGGTGTGTTTTCGCCGTTGTCTGATGCGGTCGGGCTCCTTTCGCTAGCATTACTGCTTCGCAGAAGGAGGCGACCGCCTGCCACTCCTCCTCGCTCCGTGCGTAGACCGCAGGCGTTCCGCTGGGCCGCTGTAAAGGGCAATGGAAAGAACGATGCCTGCATAGAGCCTCCGGCAAGAGGCGTCAGAACCCTTAGGCAGGAGCGGCTTGAGAGCAGCCCCAGTCCTATTCAGTCTGGGAATTTTGGTGGAATTTTGACGCCCAGACGTCGGAAGTGCTCCTCAAAATTCCACAGGCAAGAATATCTTAGAGGTGAAGTAGTAAAACAGTATATAGTGAAAAAATATGATTACCCGCTTTCTTGATGTCCCCATTAAAGTTTCAGCTTTTCTCGAAATGCTACTCTCGGAATGCAACCAGCTATTTGTGTTTTAGTGTTTTATTAAGAAGATACTCGCCTATTTTTTATTATAAGTTAAATTTTTGAGTTTGAATCTATTAAGTCCTTGTGACATTTTCCATTTAAAATAAAGAATTCTTTTTATTTAAGATATTTCCTATTTCTTTTCGTTTTATCTGAGTATCAAGTGCACTATTTAACAAAGAAGTTTTACTTTCAAGTGGAGGTAGTAACAAAAGCAAATTGTAATCACCCTTCTAACAACTTACTACTGCAGTAGTAAGAAAGGAAATCAAATTAACAGTATTACTACTGGTAGTAACATTGGTAGTAACACGGGCAAGAAACCCATGCGGTCACAAAAAAATATTTTTTGAAACGTTTAAAAATGGAATACTTTCTTTTTTTAAATACTGTTCATTTTCCTTCTAAACCTCAATACACTTTATTTCTAGTAAAAAAAGTTGGTAACTCTACCTTCAAGGACCACTAGCGCCTTAATTGAAATTAAAACCGCCGCGCTGGTTTTGTTTTTAACGCACTTTTAGGCCGTGTTTACGGAGACTCGGCGCGTTGGGCGTTTCATCGTACATTGCAGCAGCGGGCCGCGTCATCGCTCGCGCAAACACAGACATATGGCAATGTACGATGGACCGCCCGACGCGCCGCGTATCCGTAATCGAGCACTTAGATAAACACAATGTGCTATACAAATACTTTATTGCCTTTTCTAGCATTTTTACAAACCACATTTTGTATTATTTACGAGTTATGATTTTTTAAACTGGCGGCGCGGCGTTAGTAAATATGTACCTACTATATCAATTTTTTGTAAATATTACGTCTGCCAAATAAATGCATTTGTTAATAGGTTTTTTTTTTATGGTAGGTAAAATCATCCAATGACAAATCCCGCCCTTGGGTGGAGCGGGAAGTAGTGTCAGACTCTTACTGACTAAAAACCTACCCCGTTCCATTCTTTGCCTTGGTCCCAGGGCCCCGGGTGCCATTTTCACATACCCTTTGACCCCAGTAGGCTTCGGCCCTATTGGGCCCCTACAGTTTGCTGACAACTCCTTGAGGCGCGCGGGAACAGTGCGCGCCGTAAACGACTTGAGCTCGGACCGGTATGTTACTGGACGGACGGACAGCGAGCTACTCATTGCCCGCCGTTCGCGAGCTCGCGCCTACGGTGGCCGAAAATCGGGATCGGAATCCCGGCGGCGGCGGCGGCGTGTACGCCGTAGCCTGATGCGGTCAGCCTCCTCCTTTGCTAGCATTACTGCTTCGCAGAAGGAGGCGACCGCCTGCCACTCCTCCTCGCTCCGGAGCATGGCTTGAACCAAACCCCGGCGCGAGAGATCGCTGCCGCCGATCGCCCCCACAAGGACAGGCGATGCTCTTCCCAAGCGAGGCACATTTGTTAATAGGTACAGATGCATTTATTAAATTGTAATAATTTCGTAAGTAAACGTCGTCAGTAAACAATCACGTAATCACTACTACAAATTTGTAGGTACTATTTTTTATCACAAATTCGTCAAGAATTGTGTACGCATCTGTACGAAGCTATTACACTATATTACACTGGAAATTTTAGAACGTTAGGTCTAAGTACTGCACGGCCGCTTTTTCGTACCCATTCAAACTTGGTCGGTTTATCCATGTTTTGTAGTTGTTCTGGTCTTTTTATTATATCTCTTTAATTATTTAGTGTAATGAGCTGAAATTTCAAATAGGATTAGTTGCATTAATACACTAATGATTGGTATATATTTTATTTTGCTTTTTCCATTAAAAAGTCCTATAATCGGATGTCATAAAATATAGTGGTCCAGTCGTAGTAATTATGCGATTGCTCATTAATTACTTAGCGCACATACATGAAACTTTGCAGGACATTGTAGAGCCTTACAAGTTATAGATACATGTAAAAAGTTAGACTCTAGAGTTCCTATTTTAAGAGCTTTGACCTAATAACCTTATTTTACGTTTACTTTTATATCTTCTGAACGGTATGTTTTTTTCAAATTCTGCTTTTACACACATTACACACAAATCCAAAGTAACGTGCATAAAAAATTATAACTTTCTACTAAACCGTTTTATATGATTTTCATCAAATTGGCAAACGTCACCGCAGCGGAAACTCGGATATCTTCGTAATTATAAGACACACAAATTTCATTTATACATACACATTTACATCTCGTTACACACTAATTATTGTATGTATTTGTTTTCTTGTATGTCCATAGAAAAAAAAAAGTTACGCTCAGAATACGTAGTCCTGGCGGAAACAGTTTTTGTTGAATATCTGCTGAATGGCTGGATGCACAAATCTGAACTTACCATACACATTTACAGGACGTCATACACTAAATATCTGCTAAACTGAAATTAAGACATTCCACACTTTTACGCTTGAACTACGCTCACCTAATTGTTTGTTTTTAATGTTATAGAAGTATCAAAGTCCTAATGAAAAGCTTATGTACCCAGAGTGGATCCCTGAATGGTTTGAAAATACAATTTAATACGGTAGGCGGCGCTACAATCCAATTTGATTTTTTTTATAATGAAAACCCAACTGTCGGGTAGAATAAACGTTGTCGGGACCGCTAGTAATAAGACAAAATTAGTTTTATACCACCGCGGTATTATAGAACATGAATAATGATAAATAAAACCAAATTATGAGATTATAGTATCTAATTATTTATTAATTGAAATCATTAATAGTACCTAAACACAATTATTACAAAACAACTTACAATACGTGTAATTTTGTACTTACAAAGGCACTTCCAGTTTAACAATATTCAAATTTCAAATCTTACATACAAAAATGGTCCATGATTACAAAATTACAAAGGCGACTTTTACAAACAAAAAAAAAAATTATGATTTACCCTCAACAAAACTTTCGTCTATAGCGAAGTGGCAAGTTTACCAAAAGCAAAATGCAACTTCAGCTTTATCCATCGGCCATCTAAAATTAAAAGCTACAAGATAACTTTAGGCAGCCTTCCTGAATATTGAACATATTGACCTACTTAAAAGGGCTAGCGTATCTATTCGCAGATATTCGATCGACGACTATTATTGGGATGGATAAACTGATGCATTTGATACTTACATTTATAATTTCTGGGGCCAGCCAGCACAGAATTTGTAGAACAATCTAGAAATAATACCCTTTTCCTTTGTAAGGGTCTATTACACCACTCGACATTCAGACCGGTTTTGTCGACGTCGCGTAGTGTAATAAGGGTCAGACTTGTCTTACTCGTAAAAGTTTAAGACAGTATGTGTAACTTGTGCGGAATATCGAGTGGTGTAATAGATGCTTTAAAGTCGGTTAAAAACTTAACATAAAACTTATAATAAAGAAAAGTGTTCAGACAATGTTAAAGCTTTATTTTATTGTAATGATGATATTAAAAAGGTGGGTATTAGAAAATATGATGCTTTGTGGATTGGAAGTTGTGACTCTCAAGCCCCAAGCGGACACTGGTGTCCACACACCTATTGTCTTTTGGCTAATGCATAAAAAGCTATCGTGATATAGAACGCGGCATATAAGTTGAACCATTTGCTTTGGTTACGCGCAGTTCCCCATGTATTATTCAGGAAAAATAGCTACTTGTAATGTTCACCTTACCTTATCAAGCGCCTTAATGATTATTTTTTATGTAAAATAATATGTAGAATACTCGCAAAAAACATAAATATTAATTATATATGTATGTTTATTTGAACTTTAAGTATCTATACTTTGTACTCATGTTTTCTAAAACATGTTTCTTGTTATGCACCTACCACATTGTCTCTTCACCACCCTAGGTTGACTGGTAGAGAATGCCTAAGGCATTAAGTCCGCCTTTGTACGTTGTGTTGCATGAAGATTAAATAAATAAATAAATATTAGTAAAGAAATCAAAGGTAAATTGGTGCTTTTTTTGCACGCGTGAACTCTGATTACAAAGGGTCCCCCAGCTGGATAGATAAATTTTTCCTGCTGAATTTCTCCTAAGCTGATAAAGATTCCTGAAAGTTAATACATGAATCGAGAGGTATATTGGTGCAACTTACGATCAGTATTACTTTTATGTACTCCGAGCGTAATATAACCGAGGGCCCCGCTGGATAGACAAGGCGTTTAATCGTGATTTCTATCAAAATGGTTGAGGTACATTGGATTTTATCTGTTAATTCGTGAGGTAAAGTGAACAAGCAAAGCAATGCTACTAGTTTTGTTTCTCTTAACTCGAAGGGCCCCTCTGGATAGAAATACATCAGTTCCCCACTCGGTCGGTCAGTTACTGCGCATTCAAGGTCGACCATCATAATGATTCAACTGGTGTGACGAGGATTTTAACCTATTTTCGGGTCTCAATTGAAGTGGGGGACCACACGCGCAACCACAGCAACAGCAAGCAAATGGTTCAACTTATTTGCCGCGTACTATATGTTAGACTAAAAAAATCGCGATCTAAATTCAATCCACATAGCATCATAATCCTTAAAAAAAGTCAGAAATAATGATCAAAGATATAAAAAAGTTATGCAGTAGACACACCACTGGAAGGTGCATCGGGCAGAACATGAATGATAACTTTCCTCTTAGCATCGTAACTAAAACTGTTCATCTTGAAGATCCTGCTATCATAGAAGGGTTTCAAGTCTGAGATGTTGATCTGTCTTGCACGTTCCAGCAAATCTCGTTCGGATATCTCGATGGTGGCTTGCGAGTGGTTATGTAACCCTCTCATGTAAGCCAGTTGATCCATTGTGAGTTGTCGTAGAATGTAGTACAGGAGCTCGCTGTGGTCTTTCTTGTATGATAGGTATTTTTGGAATGTCTGGAATTAAGGAAATGGATTAGTTCATGGTGGACATCACACCAACACATTCAAATTGTTTTGGGAACACATTTATTTTGTGTACAGGAAGTGGAATTCCCTGCCGGAGTCTGTGTTTCTTGATAGCTACAACCTGGGGTTTATTTACAAGCAGGAGTAAACGGATAACTTTTGGACTCGCTCGTTTTATGGTAAACCTCAGCGAAGACCTCAGCCATTGCTTATCATCAGACGAGGTCAAAAGATTTTTTTAAACTATAGATAGATGGAAACCGAATGCTGTAAAGACTTGGAGGGCCTTTGTTCTGCAATGAAGACTATTTGGGGCAGCATAATCAGCCCATGTTCCTACTGCTAGTACTCAGGCCTCCTCTCTAGGAGAGGGAATGGGCCGTAATTCAACACGTTAACCCAGTGCGGGTTGGTAAATGTCACGTCTTTGAATTTTTTGATTCTAGGACATGCCGGTTTCCTCACGATGTTTTCTTTCACCTTTTCGAGAGCAGTGGTGATGAAATAAATTACACAAAGGACAATAAATTACAGCGTCTGGCTGGGTTTGAACCCGCGACCTACAACTCGTATATCGAGGCCGTTACCACTCAGCCACCACTGCTCTTTGGGATACTAAAAAAAATATGCGGTCGCCTTTGACCGCTATCTCATCTGGTGTGAGAGTAGAAGTTCTCTGAAAGAAAATTAGCTTACCTGTCTCATGGCTCTCATGACGCTGTACTTCTGCGTATCCACGAAGCTCTCCAGCATGGTCCGGATGGCCATGTTCACGTCTTCTTCCGAGACTTGTGGGCGGAGGTGCATGCGGGCGTGTGCTTCGCTCATACGGATAACTAGGGACAAAAAAGGGATTAGATGGTGTTAAAGATCTTTCTTTACCAGCGCTACAATTTTTATTGTTTTTTAAATATGCTGATTAGGTGCTTCTGATTTTTGGGTCCTCCCCGTCCACGTAGCCACGTCCTAAGCAGAGGTCTGTACCCCACAGGGGGTGCCCTTAGCGTGTAGTCGTTTAGTTTTAAGTATAATGAAACTTTATAATAACTTATACATCAGAATAATACGCGGCAAAGAAGTTGAACCAAAATGGCGATCAACCTTCAATGCGCTGTAACAGATTTTCGGGTCTTAATCGAAGCGTGGGGTTGCACATAACTATATCAAAGAGTACAATTTATTTGCCGTGTACTATACCTTGGGTAATTTTTTACTATCACGCAGGCGGAACCGCTGGCAGTAGACTATAATCTGTTAAATGAGAAGTAATAAGTCCACGCGGGCGGTAGCTACTCGAAGTGATTCTAAGTAAATCAGCCGTAACTTGCCTATTTTGTTACTTAAGTGATACACTCTTGATTTGTTGTATTCGTCTATTCACAATATCGTTCTTTATTTGTATGTATAAAGAACGATATTACTAAGTACATATTTATTATTGTTCTTTTGTCCTTTCTGTCTGTCTTCTTTTAAGTTGCACCTGCCATGTTACGTCTCTGCACCACCCTAAGGTCGACTGGTAGAAAATTCCTAAGGCATTAAGTCCGCCTTTGCACACTGTGTTATTAGTGCATAAAGTTTTAAATAAATAAATAAGCTTACCAGATTCAATATGACGGACGGTGATAGGCAAGCTGCCCGTAGCGAGAGATTCTTGTCGGAGTTGACTGTACATCTTAGCGACCTTGTCTTGATCCATGTTCTGCAACAAATTATACAGTTTACTACTAAGTATGGACGAGAATTTTGTTGATGTGATGGTTACTAGCTCGACTGCCGAACAAGGGGTTCCAGGTTTGTTGCCAAGTTATTCTACACAGTTAAATTTTGATCGTTTTAATCTCTTGGAGGGTCGATCAGGCACATGAAACACTACCGATTTGTAAAGATAAAATAAAAAATTAAAGTACTTTTTTTCTAAACCTCGAATTATTATACGCATGTACGAAATTAATTTCTTTAAGTAAACCAGTCAATGACCTTGTAGGTAGTTGTCGGTCGTTGCTTACTAACTACCTACAGGTCATTGAACTCGCCCAGCTGACTTTTCTTACGTAAATTAATTCGTGTTTCATGTACCGAATTGACCCTCCACGGGATTAAAACGATCAAATTTAACGGTGTATGAGAAATCGTTCAGTGATTATGGCTCATTCCCTCTCCTAGAGAGGAGGCCTAAGTCCCAGTAATGGAAACATAAGTAATTTAACTAAATGATCGTATAGACGAGCGGCACTTTGTCGACTACACAATCCATACACATACAATACAATATTATATTTATTTTACCTGTAGTTTAGGATGCACATTCTCCCTAGAGTAAACAATGTATTTCTTGAGTAAGTCCTGTTGTAACACGAAGTCAGGGTCGGGAGCGTTGCTGTCTTCCAAAGTGGTGCCGCGCTGTGTGGGGTGGTGCCGGATGTGAGATGACACCACGAACCTAAGGATATCAACATCCGTTTTATTATTTAAACACATACTCGTTTATACACAGTTCGTAGGGGCCCAGCAGAGTCAAAGCCTACTGGAGCCAAAGGTCTGCTTCTGAAAGGAAGGCTCGGCCGTGGTATGAAAGGCAATAGAGGAACAAGTGTGGGTTTTTAGTCAGTGAAAGTCTGACATTATCTCCAGCTCCGCCCAAGGGCGGGAGATGTCATTGGATGATTTTAATATGGGCTGTAAAATTATTGAGAAATTAAAAAAAAAAAAATGTTTTGCAAACAAGATATTAACCATAGTTAAATATATGAATGCCCCGCAATTTTTAATTCATGCTTGCGGGGCAAAATTGGCCAGAGATTGCCCTAGACAGGGAAGTTTGGAAGGAGAAAGGGGAGGCCTTTGCCCAGCAGTGGGACACACAATAGGCTATTAAAAAGAAATATATATATATAAATACATAAAAGAATCTTAGAAAAATATTAGTCTATAACTACCTTTAATAGCTTGTGTTATCTATTGCATGTAAAAATAAAAAAAAAAACATTTTCGCATGTACAGTACGGCCGACGGATCTTGGCGCGTCTGAAGTGAGGCTCTGCGAAATTTAGCGCTTGTGCTCTCGTGAAAAAATAATGCCAATAGCAGTTATTATCGCTGTTAACAACTGTTATTGGCATTTATTTTTTATAAATCATTTATTTGGCGCGCTTATTTTGAGCGCTAAACTTCGCAGAGCCTAACTTCAGACGCGCCAAGATCCGACAACCGTACTGTATGCCCATTTGTTATGACGTTTTGCAAAAATAATCTTGACACATATCAAGTTTTATTTTTCCAAGTACGTTACATAACTTACTTGGCGAGATGCGCGTCTTGCATAGGATCGGCCTCGTCCCTGACGACACACAGCACGTCGAACCGCGACAGGATCGGCTCCGACAAGTTCACGTTCTCGGAGAACGTCAGCGACGCGTCGTAGCGCCCGCCGATCGGATTGGAGGCGGCTATTATTGAACATCTGTCGAACACGGAAAGAACATTAGTTTTATTGGGCAAATTAGCTAATAAGACTCCCAGGACGTTCATTAAACGCTGATTAAACATTTGAATACCGTAATTAGAGACACAATAGAAATACAATAGGTGTGCGAACACCGATGTCCTCTTGGGGCTTCACAACTTAAATGGCTAAAGGACAACTAGCTCAGCCATTGAGCGCAACGTTTAACATGATGGCTCAATATCGCATAGTTATTTAGTTACCTAAATTGGTTATGGATGAATTTGTGATGTTGGTTGGTTAAAGTGACAGCGACTACTTTTTAGGCACGAATTTTTGGTAAAAACTTGCACAACAAAAAAACGAAAATTGTCATTCATGGTTTACACCTTTTTTTTTTGATGACTGCACCGCAAAGAAAAAAACTGAATTGTTAAATGAGTTCAGCACAATGATGCGCACATATATACCTACATTCGTTGGAAAGGGATTCTCCCTTTCCCTCTGACCAGACGGGTATTGTATGGTGGGCTACTGCCCGATAGATGATTTCCAGGCGGTTGTATCTATTCAAATCGCGCGGAAAACTTTAATTGCGCGATGAAGGATAGTTCCTTTGTAGCGCCGTAGATGTCGTTACATAAGTTACCTGGCGTGCAGTGAGGTGACGATGCCCGCTTTAGATATGGAGATGGACTGCTGCTCCATGGCCTCGTGTATGGACGTGCGGTCGGCGTCGTTCATCTTGTCGAACTCGTCGATGAGGCAAACGCCGCGGTCTGCAAGCACCAGTGCGCCCGCTTCTAAGGTCCAGTCTCTGTGGACAATAAACGCAGTTAATAGACGAACAGAAGGTGAGTGAGATTTTAACTAAACCTGGCATAAAGACATGTTAGTCAAAGACCAATTGACTAACATCCAACAACAACACCACTCAAGGGCGGTCTTAGCCAATCTGTGCTCTAAAATCAGGATAACTAAAGTGCCTCAAAAGGCTGCTCAATTTAAGTGGGACTGGACAGGACATTTTTATCGCATGCCCTATGACAAATGAGACGGGGTTTCGGCGGAACACGAAGATCGCAGGGAGAGGGAGAGGGACGTAGCGGGACGAACACCTTCCACTAGAAGATGCGCTGCCTCGTGAAAGTTTTAACAAGTGGAGGGAGACCTTTGCCCAGGAGAGGGACAGAACAGCCTAACATAAAAACCATCTAAAGGCTTTTTGAATTGGGTTTTTATCCTGTGCTTATATTTGTACATTTTTTTAATATTGAACAACAAATGACACCAAAAATAAACCTTTTTCTGGAAACTGCGCGATTTCAGGTTTGGTCCCATAGTGAAAGTTGTTTGTTATCATGACTACAATCACGTGTTTAAGTATCGTTCACTAATTACCAGTCACCCTATATACGGATGGGATGTCCCCCATGCGGTGCATCGCCATACGTCTAGTGGTCCTATGATGGAACGGACTTGACGGAATTAAATTGTGCAACTCCGTGTCGATGATCTTCTTAGCACGCTTCTCAATAGGCTCTTGTGATTCAAGCTGGTATTTGGCAGACCCATTCCAAAGATGAGAGCAATACTCCATACACGATCGAACTTGTGCTTTAGACACCGTTAAATTTTGGTCGTTTTTAATCCCATAGAGGGTCGATTCGGTACATAAAACACTATCGATTTATAAAGATAAAATTAAAATATAAAGTATTTTTTTTCTAAAACTCGAATTAATATACGCATGTATGAAGATGTAGGGAGTTGTCGGTCGTTGCGTACTAACTACGTACAGATCATTGGCCTCGATCAGCTGACGTTTACTTAAATAAAGTACATGCGTAAATTAATTCGAGTTTAAAAAAAACTACTTTATTTTTTTCGTACATTTTTATCTTTACAAATCGATAGGGTTTCACTTACCGAATTGACCCTCCGCGGGATTAAAACGATCAAAATTTAACGGTGTATAGGTTGATCTGTTCAGCGTGAAGTATCGTCTCACCTTTGCTAAGATCCTCAATTTTTTTGTATCCAGCTGGGCCTTTGAGGGCAGATGACAGCGTTACTCCAAGAAACTCAAGGTGGTTATCGGCACGGTTACACCTCGGAAAGATGGAGCCGAAGACAAACACAAAAAGAAAAATAAAACAAAAGAGAAATAAAAAAAAAAGTTTAGGAACTTAAGTACTGGTTCCAAGAAATAAAGTAAGTAGGTTTGCTCACCTGGTAGTAGGATTCTTCCTAACATAAGCAGTGAGACCCACAGCACTGGCTCCCTGCCCTGTCGTGAAGATGGCTCTGGGTGCAATCTGTCAAAATGTTTTTGGTTTATAAAATTGAGGCTAAATCGTGACTAGAAAACAGAGGTCCTACCACGACCTTTTAACACGAGCCATTTGCCAACTGAAACTGAACTTATAAAGGGTGTATAGATCCAATACTCTTTCTCGCTCACTACGGTAAGTCCCTAGGACGGTATTTCAGGTTAAGTAACGCTTACTGTCGGCGCATAACTACGGGTGGCCACAAGAAGGTGCGGCGGAACGCGGGGAATCTTCGTCGCTCATGCACCGCCACTCGGTTCACAGATGCAGTTCGCTATAGGCACTCACTACAATTTTGTAATCCTCGTTATATGTAATTTATCATACAGTCCACCCTTTTATTTGAAATCTCGCAAATGCCTATTCACCTACCAAGGTTCGACCGTGGATAGGTGATTATCCATCACACACCAAGTCTCCTCTATGTCTCGATAAACCGTTGGTTCCCGGTGTTATTTAGGACCATGGAAGTACTTGGAAAGTGTACCGTCTCAAACAAAAGCATAGTTTTCCAAACATCTTTGACAGCCGTTTCGTTTGAGTCGAAAAGACTTACCCGAGTTGTAGATCATGGGTTCAAACACATGCCGGGCACATTATTTTTATAATTTATTTTATTACCATACCTCACAAAACAGTGAAGCCATGTCTTAGAATTAAAAATTCGAAGATATGAGACATCCACCAACCACCAACCCTTACTGGACCCGCGTGGTGGATTACAGCCTATTCTCTTTTCTAGAGAGAGGCACAAGTCCCAGTAGTGGGAACAATAAAAAAGCTGATTGTTTATGCTTTGCACGGACGCAGATGTCCCATTTCGCAGGTGGTTCGTATGGATAGAGGAGCAAATAGTATTCATTTTATGATAAATAATTTCTAAATATAGGAGCATTCTATACTATGTATAATTTCTAAACAAACTTACCTTCTCTGTGTACTTCAGGAACTGTGACTTGGCCGTACCCGGATCACCGCAAATGAGGACATTGATGTCACCTCGTACTTTGTGCTTGTCACCTAAAATAAGACAAAACTTCTTTATTAAAATGCCATACATCATAATGATACTTCATGTATACACCGTTAAATTTTAATCGTTTTAATTCCGCGGAGCGTCGATTCGGTATATGAAACACTATCGATTTGTAAAGATAAAAAGGAAAAATAAAGTACTTTTTTTCAAACTCGAATTAATTCACACATGTACGAAATTAATTTCTATAAGTAAACGTCAGCTGAGCGAGGCCAATGAACTGTAGGTAGTTAGTACGTAACGACCGACAGTTACCTCGTTCACTTTAAGAAATTAATTTCGCACATGCGTATATTAACTCGAGTTTTAGAAAAAAAGCACGTTATTTTTTAATTTTATCTTTACAAATCGATAGTGTTTCATGTACCGAATCGACCCTCAAAGGGATTTACAACATACGTGCCGCGTGACAGCAACGTGGCGGCAGCACATTGCTACTTTAGCAAAATGTTTTTTTTTTACTGTACTGTTTCGAGTGTAAGATTCGAACTCGAGACACTCAGCGCAGCAGTCAATCGTTCAATTACTGCGTCAATCGTCAAGGCGTCATATCAGGTAACAACACAAGACGAAATGCAATACCAGTGTGAACTTGGATCAATACTTGAGAAAAAACCCATACCTGGATTCTTAGGCTCTCCTCCGAACAGGGCTAAAGCCAGCCCTCTCTTAATATAGTCATGTCCGTATATCGAGGGCGCTATGCTCTGCACGATCCTCTCGCCGATGCGCGGGTCTTTCGACAGCTTCACTATGGTCGCTACGTCTTCATCTGTCAGAGATTCCACGATGTGCTTGCAGTCTTTAACTACTATGTAGTTGGCTATTATCACTGTTGCGAACACTGGGAAGCCCTGGGAATGGAAGAAAGGAAGAAGTTTTAAGTTTTGTTCATTTTTAGGGTTCTGTTCGGAACCTTTATAGGATAACTTTTTTGTCCATCTGTCAAGACCCTTTTTCTCAGCAACGTGTGATGGCAAGTAGCAGTAAAAAAATTAAACTTTAAAGTCAATGTTTTTTCTTTTTAAAAATAAGTCTGTTTATGCTTACACACAATAAATGACTATGAATAAAATTCAGCCGTGGTAATCTAGATGATGATATTTGTATGCTAATCTAGATGTATGATGGTTTACATACAGGTGTTTTTTATACCGTACTAGCTTTTGCCCGCGGCTTGGCTCCCGCTCCATCCTACTTTACTCTACCCTACTCTTTCCTACTCTACCCCGCTCTACCTTATACCAATAAATGAGCAGGCTTTCGATTTTTTTTATTATTTAACGGGATAAAAATTACCTATATACTTCTCCTGGTTCTAAACTACCTTCCCACCAATTTTCAACCAAATCGGTTCAGCCGTTCTTGAGTTATAAATAGTGTAACTAACACGACTTTCTTTTATACATATATTTAGATTTTGACTAATAAAAAATTACGATAGAAGATCTGATAAGGATTGTAGGTGGAAATGACAAATCTGACGTCAAACAATGTGACTACATAAGTCATGACAGTTAAAAGTAACTTACCTGTTCAGTATTAAGTGATCCATCATAATTGTTGGTATAGATCCCAGTGAGGTCCACCTCGTCTCCAGGCTTGCAGCGGTCACATAAGTCTGCCAACAAGATGCATTCCTTGCTGCGAGGGATACGGCCCGCGGGGATGCGACCTGGAGACTCTTGGATTGTGACTTTCTGGTAGTTACGGTACACTGTTTGCTCCATGTTTACCTAGGTAAGTGAAAAGGTGGTTAGGTCAAATTAATACTCTTTTCTTGTACTTGGAAAAGTAAAAAAGTAATTTTTATAATGAATAAAAATTTTTGGAGACATTATATAAAATAAATTTTGCAATTATAATAACATTGGCTGCTATAAAATGTATGTTGAAAAAAATAAAATGATTATGTTGTTTGGATTATTTTAAGAAATTTTTTATTGCACAAAAAACACGAGCGCGCCTCATGCGACTGTGACATTTAAACATATATGACATACGGTTTATCATAGACTCAAGGAAACTAAAGATATTGTTGCGTCATAAGTAAAATAGATTTAGCTTAAGGCTGAAACTGCGTTAGCGCAGTATCTGCGCAGTGTTACTAGTTCAACTTTAATGGTGTGCATGTAGTCGTGTCAATGGAGAACTTTATGTACCCTTACTTAGCAAAACGTGGAGGGGGCGGGGGCGAGCCACACAAGGGCAGTCAGTATGGCACCGCGCGGCACACACACACACGCGCAGCTTTACGCAGTTTCGGTGCTAAGGGTGACAAACCCTGATTTATTTAAAACTAATACCAAACCTCTATGTCGAAATTCACGAAAATTCATTCAGCTGTTTCTACTTGAAAACGTTACAAACAAAGTTACTTTTACATTAATAATAAGAGTATGGATTTATGTACTTTTAGAATAAATAACTAAGTTGACATAAAAACTCACCATAAATGGCCCAGCACTCTGACACTCCGGACAAGACCCTGGCCTGACCTCTGTATTCTGAGTTTGCACAAAAGGTCCCAGGATATACCCACACCTATTACAGTCATACTTGACCACAGACAACTGGGGAAGTACTCCTGTGGTCGCAGTGATAACTCCTACAGTTCTCACAAGCTGGTTTAAGTGGAGCTTACGGAATGTTCTCAACTCTTCAATGAGAGGTAGGTCAGATATTCGGACGTGGATTTCTGAAGTAACCCTCTCGTAGCTCGGGAATATTTGGAGGACAATGTCTTTGGCTACCTGGAAGAGAAATGTAAAGTTAACAAAGCCTTCGATAAATTCGGCTTTTATAAGTTATAGTGATATCAATTTAGATTTCTGTCTAGAATCGGGTACCTACTTGTATAATTTATTTTTATTATTTGTATCAGTTTTGTATTTGTAACGTGTTGCGCCGACCCCAAGTAATATGGGATAAGGGCAGGAAGAAGAGTATCAAAAGTCGCAAATATTTTTTTTTCAAAATCATTTAGCCTAACGAGAGCTTCGGTCCACATATTACCCATCTGGTTTTATGTATGGTTTAGGTAAATCATTTCGGGCTCTTGTAGAATTATGTTCAAATCGTGCGGAGACTTCTACTTGCACGATGCAGGATTTTTTAGTTCATATGATGTTCAGATGTACCTAGCTACATGTTTTTCATAAAATAGACTTTCAATCATTAAAATACCAACACCCACCCACCCTCAACACCACCCTGTCAGTTCGTCTAACCCAGACTAATTTAGAGGGTCACACTGACGATTTTAATGATTATAATTCCGTAAATAAATACGTTGACAACTTGACACATCTGCAAAAAGCAAAAAAACTTAGAAAAATTGAATTTCGTGCGCTACCACCGCTGTATGGCGCTTTCACCTTAAGGGCGCTTGAACACGCTAAGAAATGTCACCGTGTCTCTGGCAGACAGAACTAATTCATCATGTACACGATAAGAATTTTGTTGGATCTAGGTGCGAAAATTTATCGTGACACCCCCTCACCCGTCCTCCTACCGCACCATAGCAACTTCACGCGTCGTGTCTAGCGCAGACCAGATTTTTTATTCGGTCATCGACAAAGCGGTGTACATAGTTCGTGTGTAGAAACATAGCAAATTCTTGCATAGGCCCGGTGACTTTTCTTAACTTGTACAAGCGGCCTAAAATTACATTATGACTTTATGATTGTCTGGCCTGTTGGTCTAGTGGTTAGTAGCCCTAACTGCTATTCCGGAGGTCGTGGGTTCGATTCCCACCCAGGACAAATGTTTGTGTGATGAGCACGATCATTTGTTCTGTGTCTGGGTGTTATTTATGTATAATATGTATGTCAACAGCCTCGGTCACCACGGCCTGTCATGCTGTCGAAGCGCGGGACGCATACCGCGGCACGCGAATATTAACGACATTATCCGACGAGCCCTTGTCACCGTCGGCGTCCCGGCTGTTTTGGAACCTCATGGCCTGGCACGCGACGATGGTAAGAGACCGGATGGTATGTCTTTATTTCCGTGGAAGATGGGTAGACCTTTAGTGTGGGACGCTACCTGTGTCGACACTCTTGCGCCATCCCATCTTCCTAGCTCATCGTGCTGTGCTGGTGCTGCTGCTGCGGCAGCGGAGAACCTCAAGCGGCGGAAATATAACAACCTCGTCGGCAGTTATATTTTTGAGCCGTTTGGGGTTGAAACTCTTGGGCCGTGGGGTCCGAGTGCACATGCACTTTTTAAAGAACTTTCCAAACGTTTAGTTGACACTTCGCGTGACCCAAGGGCTGGCTTTTACCTCGGTCAAAGATTGAGCATTGCCATACAACGTGGCAATGCCGCCAGCCTTTTGGGCACACTTCCAGTCGACAGCGATGCGGAGGAGTTTTTTGACGCTATATTTTAATTA
Organism: Leucania comma; assembly: GCA_958295575.1. Lineage (NCBI taxonomy): Eukaryota > Metazoa > Arthropoda > Insecta > Lepidoptera > Noctuidae > Leucania > Leucania comma. The sequence continues at coordinate 4,693,869 of OY282484.1, forward strand.
GGAGTAGCCTTTAGTGTTTAGTATTTATGTTTTTGTGTAATGTATATAATCTATTATATTTAGTTAATCTATCTATAATATAAAAATGAATCGCAAAATGTGTTGGTAAGCGCATAACTCAACAACGCCTGGACCAATTTGGCCAAATCTTTTTTTTAAATGTTCGTTGAAGTTCAAGGTTGGTTTTTACGGCGAGAAAAATAGAGTAGGGTAGAGTAGGGTAGAGTAGGGTAGAGTAGGGTAGAGTAGGGTAGAGTAGGGTAGAGTAGGATAGAGTAGGGTAGAGTAGGGTAGAGTAGGGTAGAGTAGGGTAGAGTAGGGTAGAGTAGGGTAGAGTAGGGTACAGTAGGGTAGAGTAGGGTAGAGTAGGGTAGAGTAGGGTAGAGTAGGGTACAGTAGGGTAGAGTAGGGTAGAGTAGGGTAGAGTAGGGTAGAGTAGGGTAGAGTAGGGTAGAGTAGGGTAGGGTAGAGTAGGGTAGATTTGGGTAGAGTAGGGTAGAGCGGGAGCGAAGCCGCGGGCAAAAGCTAGTATAATATAAAAATGAATCGCAAAATGTGTTGGTAAGCGCATAACTCAACAACGCCTGGACCAATTTGGCCAAATCTTTTTTTAAAATGTTCGTTGAAGTTCAAGGATGGTTTTTACGGCGAGAAAAATAGAGTAGGGTAGAGTAGGGTAGAGTAGGGTAGAGTAGGGTAGAGTAGGGTAGAGTAGGGTAGATTTGGGTAGAGTAGGGTAGAGCGGGAGCGAAGCCGCGGGCAAAAGCTAGTTTATAATAAATATGTATGTATTTAGAAATATATAAGTATGTTTATCAGCTGTCTGTTACCCATAACACAAGCTCTGCTTAGCTTGGGACTAGACGGTGTTGTGTGATAGTTGTGGAAATATTATATTATTAATATTATTTCAACTGAACATTACCTCGTCAAAGATCTGCAACATCTGGAAAGGCGCTTCAGGTAAGAAGTAAGCCAGCACTTGTTCCCTCCGCGCGAGCACATCGAACTCGACGTGGAACGACGCCTGATTGTGTTCACACATGCGACGGATTCGCTCCTTGTATACGAACTGACCTTTACTGTTTGTGTATGTACGCAGGAAATTCTTGAATCTGGAAGACCGAAATAATATTGGACAAAATGATTAAGAAGGCCCTTCCCGGTTTGTCTATAGTCAACGTGAGAATGTTTGGAAAGCTTTTTGTTTCTTATGACGTAATTTTTGAAGAGGCAACGCGAAAAAAGAGAGACTGCCTGAACACTCGGTTGGCATTCGGTAATTTCCGTCACTCACTCGAATAGTTCAGAAAACTTGTTCCAGGATACTTGGTTTTTTAAAACTCTCGCCATTCAGAATCTTAATTTAATGTGCAAGGTTTCCATAAACAAATTTCCTTTACTTTTTAAATTTATTATTATGAACGGCCAAAGGTCACGTAAAGTTTTGCGGGAACCCGCGCATGTGGGATTGGTTTCCCTAGTTTCTACTAAGTAAAAAAAATACAAACCTGTTAGCAATTTCAGTCCTAGGCCCCAACATAGACACCCACTCCTTTGTCGTGTAGCCTTTAGTGTCCTCCAAGTTCTCAATACTCTCGATGCCCTCTTCAACTTGTTCCTCAGTACCCATGGCCGCTTTCTCAGCAGCACGGCGGCGCTTCGCCCGCGGAGCACCCGTACTTTCCTCGTCAGATTCATCTGAGATAAACAAGGTGAAGAAAATCCGTTCAATACATTGATATAAGGGAAAATACGTTACGCGTTAACATCGCAATCAGAAAACCTGGACTCCAAGTTGCGACCTGCATAGTTCCTGCATATATCTGACTATCTCCTGCCAGCGGCTTCGCCCGCGTCAAAGTGGCTTTCTCCACACAAACTTTTGACCCCCTCAGGGGGTTAATTTTGAAAAGAGCCTTCAAAATGATAACACAATAATAAATCAAATCTATGCAGGTACTATGCAGGCCGCAACTTCTCGTCAGGGAGTCGAGGATCATGTACAACGCGCCAGGCAGGGTTTGAACCCGCGACCTACAACTCGTAAGTCGTAAGTGTGTGGAAGAGTGACCCAAGCTCAAATTGTCTTAAATTTTTACAAAAGAAAGTGATTATGCTTACCATACAACAAATCGCGATCATCCCTCCTGATGCGACCCTCTTCTCTATCCCGTCTCCTCAACTCCTGCTCAGCAGCCACACGATCTTGTACCGACATGGGATCGTATTCATCATCATCCAGGTCTTCTGCATCATAACGGTCCAGTGCTGGCATAGGACGGTAGTCACTGTAGATCAACATTGAAAGTATTTTAAATAAAGACTATAAGTTCAAGTACTACAATGGGCATGGTGTCACTGGTCGGCGTACATGGGTACGCCGACCAGTGGTACTATTCTCTAAGAAAACGCAGCGCTGCCTCAACGACGAACACCCAAATAGGATACATTGAATTGTCAACCTAATGTACCTATACATTGGATTGATAATTCAATGTATCCTATTTGGATGTTCGTCGTTGCGGCAGCGCTGCGTTTTCTTAGAGAATAGCACCACTGGGCGAGTTGGTCTTCATACTTTTATATGGCAATTGGATTGAACTGAGGGCCAAATTCACCAATAAACTAATAGCGATTACATAAATCGCTATTAATCGAGATTATAGCTTCATTTTACATTTCACCGCGATGAATTGAACCTAGTTTACGCTAAATTCAGTTTCAATTATTTTGTTGTCGCCCATGTTTACGACACGGGTCTTTAAACTAGATTACGCTGAGCTCAGTTTAGTTGAACTAAGTTTTTATATTGAATGATGAAATCAGCCCTTAGGCGGCGTCCTAATTGGCAACGATCGTACAAGCAAACGATGGGTTTTCGGCGATATTAAATAGGTACACTAATTTCTTAAGTGTGTCCTAATAGTGCTTGCAAATGATCGTTCGAGAATAGTGAAATGAAATAAATTATAAATAAAAAAACTTTTTTAAAAACAAGCTTTCAATTAAATGGCCTAAAAAGAAGAAAATAATATTTTCTTTTATAACTTTTACTATCAATTTAGAACGGCATTACACAATTTATATGATACAAAAGCTTGTCGCGAGATTTTGAAAATATTTAAATCAATGGATAAATTTATTTAACTTATTTAATTAATGAAATTATTTAGCTATGTATTTACACAGTTTAATCTCGCGACAAGCTTTTATATCATATAAATTGTGTAATGCCGTTCTAAATTGATAGTAAAAGTTATAAAAGAAAATATTATTTTCTTCTTTTTAGGCCATTTAATTGAAAGCTTGTTTTTAAAAAAGTTTTTTTATTTATAATTTATTTTTTACTTTTTAGTTATACCTTATTTAAATCACATTTATATTCTCAGCAAATACATTTAATTGTTACCCATATTATAGGAAAGCATAAGAAACTTAGTCTTTTATCTTTAGAAGTCTGCCAGGTTTTTTTTTTACTTTTTTTATGGTTGGTAAAATCATCCAATGACATCCCCCGCCCTTGGGCTTGGTCCCGTTTGTTGCCGGACAGACTGACAGCGAGCTACCCATTGCCTGCCGTCCGCAAGCCCGCGCCTACGGTGGTCGGAAATCGGGATCGGAATTACGGTGGCGGCTGCGGCGTGAGAGCCGTTGCCTGATGCAGTCCGCCTCCTCTTTTGCTAGCATTACTTCTTCGCAGAAGGAGGCGACCACCTGAAAAGTCTAGATTGGATTTATGAAACAAAAATGATAGTGGTGGATTGTAAGACTAACAATCAACCTAACTTACATGAAATAGCCAATTGCAAAGTTGTCCAGAGTTTATCTACCTGGGATCCATAATCACAAATACTGAGAAAGGCGGAAAAGATTCAAGCACCTTAAAAAGATTGATGCTCTTGAAATGTGACGCTGGAGGCGTCTACTGAGGATAAAACAGACTGCTCGCCGCACTAACGTTTCGATTCTTAAAGAGTTTTGCATCAAACAAAAACTTTCGTCGATTGTGCATCAGCGAATTTTTAAGACGTTTGGATATATCATACGCAATGAAAGCTCTTTGGAAAGTTTAGTGGTACAGGGAAAAGTAGAGGGCCTACGTTCTCGCGGCCAATCGCCTACCAGATGGACAGACCTCACTAAATCATCTTCGAAGTGTTCCCTCATTGAATGTACACGAACTGCCATGAATAGAGAGAGATTAAGAAATCTCGCAAAAGCCGCAACCAATCTGCCAGACAATCCATGTCCACTACCACTTTACCAAAAGTATGACTGAGAAAAAGGAGAATATTGGATTTAGAGTAATGCCACTTTATTTTTCAAGTTAATCTCTGCAAGCCCTTTCAATTGGTACCTATTTTTAACTTCCGGCGAAAAAGAGGGGTGTTATCAGTTTGACCTGTCTGTCTATGTGTCTGTCCGTGGCATCGTAGCGCCCAAACGAATGGACCGATTTTGATGCGGTTTTTTTGTTTGAAAGCTGGCTTAATCAAGATGGTTCTTAGCTACAATTTATGAAGATCTGTGCAGGTGTTTAAGGTCATCAGCTCGTTTGTTAACTGTGGTAGGGATTTCAGACAGTAAATGGGTGTTTACTTTATTTTAAACTTATGTGTGACCTAATATTTGAAAGACTCGTGTACAATCTGGTGCCATTTAGCTGGTCTGATGATGGAGCTCGAAGATAAGAACCCTGGATTGCTTATTAATATAGTAAAATTATCGAGTTTGCGCTCATTAGATTCGCCTTAACTAGTACCATACATTTCTCATGATGACAAGGACCTGATGCTAGATCTGGAAGGTGGCTGATGGAACTTTGGAACGCCTACTAGTAAACCCATCGAGTTTGGGCTCATTACATTGCAACATTTCATACTGATGACAAGGACTGCCGGGCGTTTTTTAAAATTTTTAATTTTATAATTATGTAGGAGTGTACGAGTATCAAAAATAACTAGTACAAATTCTTAAATGTTCTGCCATATTTTATTATTTTTATAATTGATTTTGAATTTTAATTGACTTCATATAGTTAACCATGCATTGTCATCAAAATTAAATGTGTATCACAATTTCAGCTCAAGGTTGAAGATATCTGCTTCAAAATTGAATTGCAAGATTTCACCAGAACAAACATTCAGCAAACAATTCAAACATTGCAAGTCAAACAAAAGCTTATAAAAAATCAAACATTTAAGAAAACGCAATCTAAAGATAAGGTCGTTTATGCTCTGTTTAGGCACATATTTTAAAACCAACAGTAACTAGGCAATCTAAACCTTATAACCAGTTGACTGAGCTCCATCATCAGACCTTGGTTACCATATAAGATCCAAGTGCTCATCAATACAAATCAAATGAGCCCGAACTCGATGGGATTGTGTCGATTTCTTACGAAGTTCCTATGGTAACCTTCCAGCTCCATTATTAGAATCTGGTTACCATCCAGGATCTAAGCACTCGTCAATACAAATCAAACGAGCCCAAATTCGATGGGGTTGTGTCGTTTAACTGCGGAGTTTCAATGACCACGATCCTGCTCCATCATCAGACCCTGGTTACCGTATAGGATCCAACTAGGTACTCATCAATACGAATCAAAAGATTTCAAATTCGATGGGGTTGTGTCGTTTAACTGCGGAGTTCCTATGACCACCTTCCGGCTCCATCATCAGACCCTGGCTACCATACAGGATGAAAGTACTCGTCAATACAAACTAAACGAGCCTAAATTCGATGGGTTTGTATCGTATAACTGCGGAGTTCCTATGATCACCTTCCGGCTCCATCATCAGACCCTGGCTGTCATACAGGATCAAAGTACTCGTCAATAGTCATCAAGCGAGCCCAAACTCGATGGGGTTGTATTGTTTTATTGCTGAGTTCCTATGGCTACCTTCCAGCTCCATCATCAGATCAGCTCCATGTCATCATAATGTTGCATTGTCACCCGACTTACACATGTATGTAAAATTTCAGCTCAATCGGTTGAAGATATCTGCTTCAAAATTGAGTTGCAAGATTTGAGCCGAACATACATAGTTACATACAGTGCAAGCTAATAGAAAGCTTGTAAAAATAAAAAACTGTCGTACGATGGGTTTGATCGTGCGATTGTGCAATCAAAGCTACCAATCTCTTTTGAGTGCCCTGATTGGTCAAATGATCACTCACACGTCATCGTGCGAGCAGAACGCGGGGGCAGGGTGGATAAACTCTACTCCACCTTCCTACCCTACTCTACCCTATACCAATACCAAAATGAGCAGGTCTTGGATTTTTTTTTATACTTAATGGGATAAAAATCCTATGTCCTTCTGGTTATAAGCTACCTTCCCTTCAATTTTCAGCCAAATCTGTTCAACCGTTCTTAAGTTATAAATAGTGTAGCTAACACGACTTTCTTTTATATATATAGATGTGGTCTACGTTTTCTTTCTTCAATGTCACTTGCAATTTTCAAAGCAATATTGCCCGATAGCAAAAACTGTGCATCTCTGTAAACAGCCAACTGTTAAAATGACGTCGCTGCGGTGAAGGCGGTGAACGCATCGTTTGCTCGTACGATCGATCGATCGATGCCAATTAGGACAACAGAGTTGGACTATTGTACGATCATTATCATCGCACGACGATGAACGCATCGTTTGCTCGTACGATTGTTGCCGCCTTAAGGCATCACCCACTTTTTTTTTATTATATTAGGCTTGCGGTTGACCACTATCTCACCTGATGGTAAGCGATGATGTGGCCGACGATGGAGCACGTTTGCCCAGAAGTAACCCATTCACTCATGACGTGTGCGTCGGTCTAATGTAATTCCTGATTTATACTATTTTTTTGTGTGTACTTTGTGTCACATTGCAGTGCCAGTACCATCCCACCCTTAATCCATACGCACAGATTGTTTTATGAACACTCGTTTTGCGTGGACGCACTCCAAATTCTCTGTTTCTCTATAATTTACTGATGCGACATACAGTTCTGACATATAAATTATCAAAGAAAAAAATCCGGGCAAGTGCGAGTCGGACTCGCACACTCAGGGTTCCGTAAAAATTGTGGTTTACGAATTATGACGTATTAATAAAAAAAACTATTTACCAGATCTCAGTCAAACTAATTTTCGGTGGAAGTTTGCATGGTAATAATAATAATAATACTCTGTTCCCGATACCGGTGGGACACTATTTTTTATATTTTTAAATGTTTTTTTAATGTGTTTGTTTTAAAGAAATATCTAAAAATATAATTTATATGTATATTAATGAATAAAGAGAATAATAATAAGGTCCCTCATGACGAGAACCTCGTGAAAGCTGAGAAGGATAAACAGACTAAATATCTTGATTTGGCTCGCGAGGTTGTCGACATGTGGGAAGTGGACACAGCAGTCATTGTGCCTATAGTCGTGACGGACAATGGCTTATTAGCCAAGAGCTTCGCCCAACATCTGAGGAAGCTCTCGTTAGGCAGTTGGATCAAGGGCCTGATTCAGAAAGCAATACTTTTGGACACGGCGCGCATTGTCCGGAGGTTCCACTCTCAGGAGCCCTGACCACCGGCAGCTTGGACCCAGTTCCCGCTGCCGGTGCAGCGGTGGGCTACTATTTTTATATTTTTAAATGTTTTTTTTTTATAATATTTTTGTTAAGAAATATTTAAAAATATATGAAATATGTATGTATAATGTAAATAAATTGAATAATAATAATAATTTGTTTATTCAGACGTCATTGATTGAACATCCACTGAACTGACTGTTCGTCATCGACTGAACGCCTTGATTGCTCAGGAACCTGAATTCGACATTTTTTTCTATCGCATTAATGATATGATAAATGTTCGTATAAAATCTTTTAGCTCGTAGATTGCTGGCTTGCTATACGCTTTGGTGAATACTGTAAGTATAGCAAGCAATTGATAAAATAAATAAAATAAAATAAAATGGTTAATAATCAAATAAAAAACATGTATTTTTTTTAGTTTTATCATTTTCTTATTTTAGAAGTTACGGGGGGGGGGGGGGGAGGGACACGTTTTACCACTTTGGAAGTGTCTCTCGCGCAACCTATTCAGCTTAGAAAAAAAAATAATGTTAGAAACCTCAATATCATTTTTGAAGACCTATCCATAAACCCACACATATGGGTTTGTTGAAAAAAGTTTTTGAGTTTCAGTTTGAAGTATGGGGAACCCCAAAATTTATTGATTTTTTCTATTTTTGTGTGAAAATCTCAATGGGGTTCACAGAATACATCTACTTACCAAGTTTCAACAGTATAGTTCTTATAGTTTCGGAAAAAAGTGGCTGTGACATACGGACGGACAGACAGACATGACGAATCTATAAGGGTTTAATTTTTTGCCACTTGGGTACGGAACCCTAAACACAACTGAACTTTTTCCTGCCCATATCCCATATTACTTGGGGTTGGTGCAACACATTATTTCTTCCTCCACACACACAAAGAACATGCGTTTCATCCGTCCTCTTCACATGACTATACCAAGAAATAATTTCCTTTCAGCTTTTCCATGACCGGCGCTGCTTTCAAATTTCCTCTAATTTACTCTTTTCTCACTTTATCTATTCTTATAACACCACTCATCCATCTCAACATTTTCATATCCGCTACATGCAATCTTTTTTCATCCATCTTTTTGACAGTTCAATATTCTAATCCATACGGTATGACAGGTTTTATCACAGACTTATAAATTACCCTTACCCTCCCACTTGAGGGGCACCCTATTCTATATTCTTTCACCAGTAGAATGCTACTTTATTACTGAGTGACAGGCAATATATTTTTTAGCTTTAGGTAGCCACCACCAATGGCAGAAGTTAGTGTGCAATAAAGTATTTTGAAGGAGAAAAACATTATGCCAAAAACGTACGCCTCCATATTATCATTGAACAGTTCCTCTCCATCTCCTTCTTCTTCTTCAGGGTTGTCTCCAAGGATGGCACCTTCATCTTCAAACATTTCATAATCACGTGCCGGTGAAGTCATCCGGGATCGTGCTCCATCACGCTCTGATGGTGTGTCGGGGGCTGGGGAGCTCTAGAAAAAGATGCACAGTATTGTGATATTGACATAATTTTAACAGATTTTATAAAGAGCTAAAATTATTTGGTAATCCCTAAAATGTCACATGAAACTGCTTAGATTCTTAGTAGACAACACAACATTGGTTATACCGTGTACATCAAAGGACTGGAACACTTTGCCTGCTGCGGTCTTCCTGTCCCATTATAATTGAGGTGTCTTCGAGACTAGAGTAAATATGCTCTTAATAAACTATTGTGGTTCACCATTAACAATTGCATCACTGCTAGCCACCAAGTGGGATTGCAGTTAAGCACTAGGTTAAATTACATATTAGAAAAAAAATGTTTATTAGAAGTAAATTCGAACCGCCTTATTCCAAAACGTGATCTAAAATAGTTCCATGACAATTAAAATATTTAATTAGCCTTAATATTCCATTCATAGTCCCACAAATATATTTAAATAGTGTATAATTGATCCCGGAACTATAGTTAGATTAAGATTAAAATCTCTGATAGTACTTTTATTGCTAAATGTCTTGCATAGACTTCTTTTGTTCTGGAAATGTGTGCTTCCTCTGGGTTAGCCCACAGGAATAAAAGCACAGTATATAGAAAACTAGCTTTTTGCTATAGGCTAACACTGAGATGCAAATATTATGATAATATAATATAGGCCCTGAGCACCAAGTGATCATGAAGAAACAAGTAGATATATACATTGAGATTTGATTATGAGTGTAACTATCTAGCACAGTAAGCTCTGTATTGCTTTAATCAAATTTTATAGTGTTGAATCAACTGTTACTTACATAGATAATGTTTTAGAAGCCACTTTCAGGTTAAAATCATTTTTAAACGATTATTTTTGTGAATATTCTGCCAATTAATGATTAATTGTATTATTTTAATTGGACTTTGATTTTTGGCATGTGATATAACATTTCCATTACAATTATGAGAAAAAAAAAACTTTTATGTGAAGGTAAAGCACCGTCCTAGCGGCTATGCAGAACGAACGGTAAATACTTCAATAAGTCAGTAAATACTACAAAAAGTTGACTAATCGTTACTCACCATTGTTCTTTAAAACTTATTAAAGTAATAATACACTAAAGTACACTAAGTAATGTTTTATTTCACAAATAAACGAGCTAACTCGTCGTTACAAAAATAACAAACAGGTTAACTTTGTGAATGTCAAAAAACGCGCGAATCGAGAATGTTGTGAAAACTGTCAAATATATTAGTCAGTGCAATTTTCAACCTTATGTCGTGCAGTTAAAGTATAATCGCTTGGAAAATCTATTCAACGCCATCTTTTTTAAGTGGTCCGTTCCGTCTTCCAAAATATGCCCCGCGTTCCGAATATTGCCAAAAGCGATTATAGCGCGAATCCTACCTATGTACATATAATACAAAAACACAGTACACTCAGGCGTCGAAGTACTCCTCCACATCGCTGTCATCCGGAAATGTACCCAGAAGACTGGCAGCATTGCCACGTTGAATGACAATGCTAATTCTTTGGGCGAAGAACGAGCCAGCACTCTAGTCACGCAATGTGTAGATCAGACGGTGTGAAATTTCCTTAACAAGGAGACGCGCACTCGGACCCATGACCCAAGCGTTTCAACCCCAAACGGCTCAAAACTGTAATTACCAATAAGGTTACAGTATTTGCGCCGTTTAAGGGTCTCAGCAGCTGCAGCGGCTGCGCCGGCACAGCCTGCCAAACTTGGAATATGTGATGATGCAAGAGTGTCGACACAGGTTGCGTCCCACACTAAAGGCCTACCCACCTTCCACGGCACCAACGTCATACTATTCACGTACCAAGCCATTAGGTTCTAATACGGCAGGTACACCGGCGGTGACAAGAGCTCAACGAATAATATCTGTAATATCATTGACGCTAGCGTGCCGTGCTATGCGGCCTGCGCTCCTGCAGCAAACTGCTGCAATACTTCCTGCTTTTGACGTAATTCGGAACGAGGGGGATGAAGTAACAAAGTAACAAATCTGGATGCGTTCAAAGTTCAAATGTTTTTTGAATTTTGAAATTAAAACTTTCCGAAATCACACGAACGCAATATAACCTCAAAGTTACAAAATTGACATGACTGTTTAGACCTGACATTTATTTTGCTAGTAATGTCAGTAGTTATTTCATCAATAGCAGCGAAAATATGGCTAAATACATAGCTCAAATTATAGTCCTTGGTGCCCAAGTAGTCGGACGAGCTTTTGCGAGAGCCCTCAAGCAAGAAATAGCTGCATCTCAAGAGGCAGCTAAGCGAGCTGGTGGTGGACCTGAAGGTACCCGAAGAGCGGCAGCAAATGCTTCTACAGGTCTCACGTTAGAAGAAGCAATGCAGATTTTAAATTTAGACAAATTGGAAAAAGAAAAAGTGCTTAAAAACTACGAACATCTTTTTCAAGCTAATGATAAGTCAAAAGGAGGATCCTTTTATTTACAATCAAAAATCGTAAGAGCAAAAGAAAGAATAGATGAAGAATTTAAACAGGTTCAACAGGATACGAGTAAAGAAAAAGGTGCACAGAGTCAACCAAAGGATACATCATGAAAATAAGTTAATTGATTTGGACTAGAAATGTTATTTTTATTGTAGATATTGTTTTAGTTAAAACAGTGTTCAGTTTTGTAAAATATTTATTGCGTAGAAAATGGATACCACAATAGTGACTAGAATACATCAGTCTTCATAACATACATTGTTGATTATGCATTATAAAGTTATAAAAAAAAAATATAAAAACATTTAACAAAACACATTGCTGCTAAAGCATTACATCATACTAAAATAATTAGAAATCAATAAATATTTGTTATGCATAATACTGATTTTTAATGCTAATTCCAATAAATATATTATGTAAAAACTTGAATTATTTGGAATGCTATTATAAGCATCTATTGTGCTTTAGGCTTTTTAATATAGAATTTGTGCTCTGCAACTTGAAATACTATTTCAGTCACAATAATTAAATTTAACTTCTTGTAAGTTAAAATTAACAAGATCAAAATTATGTAAACCGGAATTCAGACAAGTCTTGCATGTTATTACATCATATTACTACAAGATCTTTGGCTTCCCATTACTTCCGCAACAAACTACTTCAGTAACTCTTAATGGATATGTAAAACTTTATCCTAAGTACATCTATGATTACAATTCCTTACAACAACAAGTACGCAACCAAACAGGTTAAAAATGACTAGAAATAATTGCTTAGTACGGAATGACACAATGGAAGAAATTGAGCAAAACGATATCTATCTGGATACACATCAATATTTTTAAAAGAGATCTAAAAGGTATACCATCACTTGTTCCCACTCCATGTATAAATATCACTTTTCGAAAATCGATCTTTTACCAAATACTCCTCCAAATATGGATTTTGAAAAATCTTACTACTAACATTCAAACTTACACTTTTCTAAGTTAACAACTTTACGAATGGGTATTTTAGACTTATACTATGAAATTAGGCTCATACAGAATTTGAAGAGTTCCTTCTCCAAAACAGGACATATAATTATTATAATTAATACTCTTCAATCCCTGGCTGTCATTGACACTCATTTGGAAGTTTGCCAAAAAATAAATAAAAATATAATAAACATCTAAAAATGGCAGTGTTGTTGACAAGAACAATTACATCTAAGGTTTAACATCCATTAGAACAACAACTTCATATGGGCTACACTCGGACATACCCAGTGTATTACAAAGCCAACCATAAAACCCTTTTTCAAAATCGCAAACATCCTTCCACCAGTTTGCAGCACTGAAAGTGAGCTGGACTATTCCAGCGTATAGACCCAGCCCAATAGTAAAAAGTACTATCAAAAACGGGTATGCCAATATCACGATTGGGGCCAGTAAAATCTTTTTAATGCAACTGAAGTTTTCTGTTACATGTGAGAAGACATTATACCAAGCCATTGTACCTGTGTAGAATGAGTACAAGGCTGAAATGCAGGCAACAAATGGAATGCACATTAGGCTGAACAGAAAAATATGTGGTCCGTTGTACAGAGAGCATTTGGATATGTCCATCTTGTTGTATTCTTCAGCTACAATAGCAGCTTCAATGATCTCAAGCTCCTCCCTGGATATATTGAGTTTTACATCAACATTCTGGCCTTTCTTCTTTCCTCTTTTGATTGTTCCTGTCATAGTCAAATATCCATCCTTGGAAGTATCTGTCAAAGAGCAGTCAGGGGACATTGATCCTTCCGATTCAACCCGTAAAGCAGTTATTTCTGTATCAGTGTTGTCACCCTCCATGATTCCAGGGACAATGTTTACTCGTTTTTTCCTTTTAGCACTGTTTTTGAGGCTGTCAGTGAGATTGCCCATTTCAAAGCTGTTTTCCGAGTGTGTTTGTGACAGGCTGTTTGGAGTGGCTGATGAACTCTCATTTTGATCAGAGTTCATGATCTTGCAGCTTTTCTGTATGTCACAGTCGTTAGCATCTCTTAGGTCTCCATGACTCGAACAAGCATCTGAAGAGTTTTCATATATTGGTGACAGATCTATTATCTCTCGGCTGCTGTTAAGTGTAGACAACGCTTGATATCCATTCTTCTGAATATTATGCTTCTGAGATTCTAAGTCTCCATTAAAATCATTTAAATCTTCATCATTCACATCATTGATTATTGGAAGATTGATTTTCATGTTGGACTTTAGGCCTTCCATGGTTGAGTGGATTATACCATTGACCACATGCTCTGAAACTGGTGACAAACCATTCTTGTATTTTGTTTGGGCATCATCTGCGACTCCCTGTAAAAATAAAAATATATAATTTATCAATTATGACTAGAATGTACTATGTTTAACCAAACCCAAACTACTCATGCTGAAAGGAATTTGGTGGAAATAACTTGTCAATATGGTAGAAGAATTACTGTGATTATTTTAGATATGGTAGCAACAAAAACAACAAAGTTAAATAAAATCGTTATTAAACGAAATCCCTGGAACCTATTTGGAATACAAAAATCTTCGGAAATAATGACATAAAATACATCTTAGCACGAAACCAATCATAAAAGAACTTCCTATTCCAAAACCGCTATATACGAAAACAGAATACGAGAATAATTTCACTGCCTCATTACAATACCTGTACACTAGAAACTTCTGCGATGTTATCCGAAGGCATTCAGACATAAATCACTGATGAAAACGCTGCAATTAGAACGTAAAATATTATATTTACCTGTACAGTAATTATGTGGTCTACATGGCTGGCTATTGTATTCTGCTTCTTCCCATTTCGTTTCTTAGGCAGTATAAATATAGGTTGTTCCACTTTAGCCATAGCTGCCCACAGTTCAGAAAGCGAAATTATGCAGTTAAAACACTAATTATGCACAAATACACTAAAAAATTACCGAGGAATAAAAACAACAAACAGAGCCGGCCATTATTTTAATACGACATATTTTAAAAAGATTTAAAATGTTGGTAAGAGTTTAATGAAATGAAGCCACCTCAATTTTGTCGTATTGTCAGTACGGTCCAAAATAGCAAATAATGATTTGAGAGACAGAGAGTGCTGCATTCTATGCTGTGAATAATCATATTCTAATAAAAATATTTGCATTATTTTAACAATTTTTTACTGTTTTAGGCCTGTGTTTCATTTCTTTGCAGAAATAAACTCTGTTTTAAAACTTTTGATTGTTTTTTCTACTCTTTGGAAGTCTGTGGTTTCACAGTTCACACTTGGCAAATATTAAAACAGAGTCGCTTCCCTCTGTCTGTACCTATGTATGCTGAGATCTTTGAAAGTACGCACCGAATTTTGATACGGTTTTTTTTACATAGATCTTAAGATACAATTAATTTAAGTCCTCCTAAACTGTGCAATGGTCCTCGACGAACATAATTGAGGCAGAATTTTTAACCGATGGTGGTGCCGGGGAAAGTGTTTTGATTCCTAGAAGTCCTTTGATTCCGAACAATTCCCATTTCAGTATAAGAGAGTACAGTTTCCAGTAGCTTTATGTTACGCTATGACAATAAATAAGGCACAAGGTCAGAATCTTGGCGTTGCTGGCGTCGATCTCAGCGTAAGTTGTTTTTCACATGGTCAACTTTACGTCGTTCTTTCCCGAGTGAGTAGTCTAAGGAACCTTTATGTTCATATTCCGGACAGGCTCACTGACATGTCGTGTATGCTGAAGCTCTTAATTAATGTCGTACGGCGACTATCTGTCGTTACCATTATCTTTGTGAGTATTCATTGCAATGAACGTCAGCTTCGCTATCGGTTATCCTGCTAAACTGGTACTAAAGTAGAAATCTACTACAAAAAACTTATATAGAACGCGAGCGATGCCGCGAGCAAAGATATAGAATACCCTCTTAATCACCGTTAATGAAACACAATTGGTTTTCTATTGTAGTTAGCCACAAGGGCCCGCGCCGGGACAGAAGTATGAATACCGGTATGCTCGATAGATAACGTTCTACACAAATAACACTTTACACAAAAAAACTCATTGATAAGTTTCGTCGTCCACGCGAAACGAAGTCGAGGGCACAGTTAGTATGTATTATATAATTATAGTATATTAATAAAGCCTAAACAGTTTAGGGGCCCCAAGTTAGTTTTTGCCCCAGGGCCCTTGGTCTAGCTACGCCACTGGCGCGAGATTTGGAATGTTGACGATTTGCCGGGAAAAAGCGCGTCTTTTAGTTCCGCACATTGTTTCGTCATCTTGTTCAAGCATCGTTTTTTTTTTTTTTGTAGTTATTCAAGAAACATTTGTTTGCGAAGTATATTTGCTTTTTTTGTGTATTGGAGAAATATAATATGCAACAGTAAGTACAAGTACAACTGTGTTATTTTATTTCTATTTCATATTTAATTCGCATTAGCCACTTTTTTTTTCATGATACAAGTCTTTCGGACAGATACATACTTGGGTTGTATAAAATGAATAGAATTGAATTTTTTTTTTAATCAAATGCCTTAGATCCGTCTGTCCAATAAACAGAAAGACTTAGCTATATTTGAAATGATTACATAGACGTCACATCATTCTGACAAATGGAAGAAATTGGGTAGGGTGAACAAAACAAGAAATATTTAAAATTTAATTTATTTACGAATCTTGAATGAAAATAAGAAAGAAAATAATCTTTTTCTTAACTAATTATGACTTAAAACTATATAATTTATATTAAACAAGAACTTTTTACTTTACCTAGATTTAACTAAGGCTTAAAAGACAAAAAAAAACCTTTACTCTTGGGGCTTGACTGTTTTATTGATACGCAAATAAGTTTTTTTTTCAAACCGTACCTTTCACTCAACATTGGACAGATCGAAGTTATTATATTTTATCCTACTTTTATAGTAAGATCTTCATAGGAACTGTATCTGTATTCTATTCTATATTATGCTCAGGATCTTATATATCCTAATCTTTAATTTTGCTCTATTGATACCAAGACATGTCTTAAAGGACTTAATGTCAAAGTTAAAAACAAGGCTTTTTTCGCGCCATTTTATTAGATTTGTCTATTGTCGCTGGATTTCTTCGAGTGAAGTTCAGTAGGTACCTACTCGCAACAATTCGCAAATTGATTCCTAGTGAATATTGTGATGTAAAATTGTAGTTTTGTAGATACGTAGTATCTCTCTGTAATCTGTGGTTTTGTAGTATAACAAGTGACTGTGCAACTGGACGATATGAGGAATCATTGAAGCAGGCGCGATCTCGGTAAAATGGATCTGATAATTTTATGATGATTTTGGCTACCTCAGAGAAGTTTGTAGTCTTAGGGGCGGATTTAAATTAATAAAGCATTGGAATGTGTATGTCGTGACCAGATCATACAAAGTGATCTCTTCATGATACGTTTAACTAAAATTTGCTAGATCGTTTAAACGTTAACATTTGATGATTATGTCAATCCTCGTTTGGTTTTGGCCATATCATTGATGTAGGATTTCGGTTTTATTTGTCCAGTTTTACTTGGCCATATCATAAAGTAATAAATTTCTATTGCCTAGCTTACGTTGGCCCAGCCTCGACCAATCGCCATTGTGTAAACGGGGTTTCCCAATTTACACAATAGCTAAGGTTGGGCCCATGTGCAAACTAGGCATATGTAAACGTAGTGCTTACATACCTACTCTTTGGGCATATGGTCTGGCTGCGACATGTGTATTAAGCGGCAAATGACGTTGTTATGGTTACGCGCAGCCCCCAACATCGATTGGCATCAGCATCATTCTGGTGACAATACAATAGGCGATACGAATTTTTGCGATTTTTGCGAAGCGACGTCGCATATGCTACGTGTACATGTGGTCCCAGCCACGGCCAATCGCCATTGTGTTAACGGGGTTTCTCCGTTTATACAATGGCTACACAATTTTAGCGATTGGTCGAGGCTGGGCCCACATGTAAACGTAGCATTATTACTGCTCATTCGAGGTCGATCGCCATTTTGGTTTAATTATTCTAATATTAAAATAATGAACTATTCATATCATACGAAGATATGGCTTTAAAGACATAGTATCCAAGCCAATAATAAAAAACATTGGACCAATGGAAATCCCGCATTTTATTGACACAGTTTGAGAGTGAGATTTTTTTTCTAGTGGGTATTATAAATTGAAAAGATCACCCAGTTAAATGCAATAAATTGTGTTTATGTAAAATAATTGCACACCTAGAGTACAATAATGTTTAAGGTAACCAACAACTATTCCATATTTCGTAAATCAATTGTTTTTGTAAATATAACCTTAAATTTAACCTCTTGTGCAGGGAATGGTAAGTTTAGTAACTGGCGGAGCTTCAGGCCTAGGAAAAGCTACAGTTGAAAGATTCGTGAAAAATGGCGGGAAAGTGGTAATCCTCGATATTCAAGGCACTAGAGTTAAGCAGGTGGCTGACGAACTGGGCGAGAACGTAGTGGCTGTCACCGGTTGTGTAAGTTTTTTTTAACTTTTTATCGGTTTCTTATCGATTTATAGTCGGTTGAGAATTGTCTGAAATATGATCACCTTACTCTTGGCTTGAAAGTCCGGTGTCTAATATTTAATAATAAAAATGTACCTAAAAAACCGGCAAATGAGTAATGTTCGCTCACCACGAATAATGTAGCAAAAGCGTTCTAAACTCGACCCCGAAGGTGATCCTATTTGATTTAGATTTGCTATTTGCTGGTCCAAAAATATACTGACTGTATTTTTATCAAGAAACTATTATTGCTACATACCTACCTTCAATTGTTTTACTGTAAAAAGAAGATATATCGGCAAAAAGTTTTTTTTGTATTTTTTTTCGAGTCTTGTATGTCTTTATTAGATATTGATTTGTAAAACTGTTGAGTCCCAAGTGGACACCGGTGTCCGCACACCTATTCTCTTTCCATTGTGACTCTAATTACGGTATTCAAAAGGTTAAAACCCTTAGTCGACTGTGTTAAGTTAAAAAAATTATCAGTTTTTGATGCAGAACATAGCTGCTTGTTTTTCTATTATAATGCAAATGTAACACATTCTAATTCCTTTGGCAAGCTTTGCTAAGGTAATCAATACTATAATAAAATCTCCAGCCCCATTTTACAAAGATTACCCCTATTTAATGAATTGTCCAGTTGTGCAGATATTTGAGATGCATAATACACCCATTTTACATCACAATATCTACAAGGAATCAATATGCAAATAATTAAAAGAGCAACTAAAGAAGTTTCATAAGTTGTATCTTACTCTAATAAATAGAAACATGGAAATGACCATAAACATTATTGTATTTCTGAAAATGCAGTAAACTTTAAACTGCAAAATTATGTACTCTTAGTATGTTCCATTTACCAAAATACAGTGGCCAACAATACAGCCTTCTCAGTTATAATACAGTCGCTCTGAGGTGACTGTATTATGGTAAATAGAGAAACTTTAAACTGAAAAAAAAAATATCCTATGATTTCTGAATATGCAGTAAACTTTAAACATGCAGTTTAAATTATGTTTATGGTCATTGCCATGTTTCTATTTATTTAGAGTAAGTTTACAACTTATGGAACTTATTTAGTACAAGAGTATTTTTAACTCAGGAATAAAATCTTGGTTGACAGTTTTTATGTGAAAATGTTATCTGACTAGTAAAAAATTAGGCCTAAGTAGAATAAATCTTATAAGAAAAATAGGTCAAAAGTAGCTGTCAATCTTATTAGATAGCAAAAATGAGAGACAAACATAGTGCCATGCTGCCATTAACTAAAGACAGAGTTGTGGTATTGACCAAGGAGGATGTCATTCCATGGACTAAGATTTGGAACTTGGTGCCATAGTAACTTTTAGCCAGCTCAGAAATACCTATCCAACAATATAAAACACATAGCTATTGGAAGGTGGGCCCAGATATCATAAAAACCCTGGCATCTATGAAGATCACCCTTTCTACTAAAGTTTCAAGCGAAATTTGTTGGTAAAGATCTTTTGTTGGTGAATGTCACATGTCCTCCTCAAAAGGTTTTTAGAGTTCAGTGATGGCACAGCAAATTACTCTTAAGCAAAAGAGCCTGCCGAGGTTTGACCCATAACCTACAACACATATCTAAGTTGGGGCTGTTACTACTGCTCCAACACTCCTTTCTGCCAGTTCTGTTTATCCAATTAAACTAGAAGCTGCCTCCAAATTGTTTGGAAAGGCTAAGAAGATTGCTTGTCTGAACATTAATGTATTGTTTGCAGGTAACATCAGAAGAAGATGTAAAGAAAGCATTAGATATAATAAGAGACAAGTTCGGGAGGCTCGATACACTAGTCAACTGTGCGGGTCAGTCAAACGCACACCAAACATACAACTTCCTTAAAGACAAGTCCTGTGATTTAGATGGTTTTGCCCGATGTATAAATGTAAGTATTGCAGACTTTTGATGGTAAAAATTAAGGTAATTTGTTATTTATTATCTGTCCGTCTGTAAACCCTTTTTCTCACATAAGCTGAAATTAATAGTTAACAAATACTTAGATCTGCCATACCTTGGAGCTTGGGACAGTGAAAAAATCGAATTATTAAGTAAACGCAATCTAAGTGCTCGATTACGGAGACGCGGCGCATTGCGCGGCGCGTCGGGCGGTCCGTCGTACATTGCCATAAGTTTGTGTTTGCGCGAGCGATGATGCGGCTCGCTGCTGCAATGTACGACGAAACGCCCAACGCTCCGCGCAACGCGCCGCGTCTCCGTAAAAACGTCCTAAAAAGGCCGAAACACATAACCGCGTTGCGGCGCTCCGCCAGAAAATTCGGCAGTGACGCCCGTCGCTCCGCTACGTAGAATGTTGCGGTGTGCACTGCGGCGCGAATTCCAGCTTTATGACGTCATACTTGTTGACAATGATGCAGTTTGTTTGTAACTCCATCCCTTTAACAGTTCAGTTTAGTTCGTCAAATGGATCGTGTTAGGAGCTCATAGTAGCGCTTGAGCATAAGAAAGAGGCATTAACTAAGAAGTAACTGTTTCAGTCACAAAAATATTAAAAACTCTTTTCTTTTATCTGTGGTTTCAGTACTAAATTGAATTCAAATAGTCATAATAATGCCACTTGCAGGTGAGTTAACTACTGCAATATGACGTTATTAGCGAAAGGAAGATTTACGACCCATCCTTGCGGTCTAAGGCGATTATTAGCTTGAAGTAAATTATAGCATTTTATTGTACCTGTTAATACCCGTTCAATTTTCTTCGTTGACAAGGAACTTTATTGAATTTTAAATTAAAGTAATTGTAACTAATAAGGCAAATTGTTCCAGTCTTTCGATGTACGCGGTATAAACGAAATATAGTCACGAAACTATGGTCGACGGATGTTAGTATAAGTAATTTTAGAGAATTAGGTGAATTTTAAGGCAATTATTTGACTAATTTCAGTAAAGTGCAATGTCCGATTTCAGCAAATACCATTTTCGTGATGTAATAATGATCCCGTACAGTAAAAACCAAAGTATAAAATAAAAGGTTGAGTTTAACACCATCTAGCGAGATCATAGCCACACTGACCATTAACTTTTACCTTAATACTGCATGCAGTGTTACCGGCTAAATTATTCTAGTAATCCTCAAACATGTTGCTGCAATCATAGTGCGCAACTTTAGTTTTCCTCGAATTCAAAATTCCAGTGAGTGATGGCCCTTTTCAATTCTAGTGATTTACGGCGTCGATATCGAGTAGCGACGAATACTATTGCTTAAAACTCATGGTAGAGGTACAGTACACAGACACAGAATATAGTAAAATACTATATATTATAGTATGGTTGGCAACCCTAGTGTAAGGGCACCTGGGACACTACATGTGGGTCATGTTTTGAACAGCACCACACTCACATTTGAGCATCCGACGGGTCTATAAACCCCCATTTCGCTAAGTTGTGTTTGCAGCGGCCTACCTGGGTGCGCAGCCGATTTAGTGCTTTCCACACAGACCACTGCAATTCACGTCTAGGTGGGAGACGTTCTTGGGGTTTCAAGAAGATTCGCATGCTTATGTCCTTTCATACAAGTATTTATTCTAATGCGGGGAATATGCACGCAGGACGCGTGTGGGGTGGGGCAATCCCGCATGCGTGATGAAAACCGGCAGGATAATAAAATACCCTTAGGTCGCGAGTTCAAACCCAGCTAATAATGCACTTTGTGTAATTTATTTCATCACCACTGCTCTCAAAACAGTGAAGGAAAACATAGTGAGGAAACCGGCATGTCCTAGAACCAAAAATTCAAACACGAGCGACATCCACCAACCCGCTCTGGGCCACCGTGGTAGATTACAGCCAATTTTGACTGGCCTGTTGGCCTAGTGGTTAGTGGCCCTGACTGCTATGCCGGAGGTCGTGGGTTCGATTCCCACCCAGGACAAATGTTTGTGTGATGAGCACGATCATTTGTTCTGTGTCTGGGTGTTATTTATCTATAATATGTATGTATTTAGAAATATATATGTATATTTATCAGCTGTCTGGTACCCATAACACAAGCTCTGCTTAGCTTGGGACTAGACGGTGTTGTGTGATAGTTGTGGAACATTTGTGGAAATATTATTATTATTATTTACTTAATTCCCTTTCCAAGATATGAGGCCTCAGTCCCAGCAGTGGGAACACTATAAGGCCAATTATGCTTGTTTTATTATAGAACTCCAGATGGACTATTTTTCTTGGAACCAATCTTCAATTCCAGGTAAACACAATAGGAACATTCAACACAATACGGTTATCAGCCGGTCTTATAGGTAGAAACAAACCAGATGAAAATGGACAAAGAGGCGTGATAGTGAACACGGCGTCCACAGTCGCGTATGAAGGGGATATAGGACAGGCGGCGTATGCGGCATCGTCTGCTGCAATAATTGGCATGACGCTGCCGATAGCGAGGGACCTGGCTTCACAAGGGATCAGAGTCGTTACGGTTGCTCCAGGTGAGAATGTTTGCAATTGAAAATGTTGAATGGCTGTCGGTTTTATACATCTACATGGAAGAATGTCTGCTGCAGCTAAACACACGAACAAGGGGCCCAGTACTTTTCTTGAGGGGGGATTTCAACAAATTTCTTCTCTCTCTTTAGGGTGGAGTTCTTACTCCATGGCCGTCAGGTAAATAACCGGACCGAGTCCAGTCGTCAACAGCGCGTAGTTATCCACGCGCTCCTCAGAGAGATGTCAGCAAAGCGTAGGGAACCGGCAGGGCCGATGCCTGCTAGCTTGGGCCACGGCGAATTTCTGAAAAGGAAACCCTTAGTCCTAGAATGCAAAGGGCGACTGAAGCACAGTGGTGTGGTTTTATTCAGTAAAAGTCTGACACACCCTCACGCTCTGTCCAGAACGAGAGAAGTCATTACATGATTTAACTTCGGTGTGTCAAGACTTTAACTGAATAAAGCCTATCTGTGTCTTTCAGTTGCTCTTTGCGTTCGAGGACCACGGTACCTCTATAAAAAATGCTTAGGCCGATCATCATGTTTACTAAGTAAAAAAGAAGGGCGGAGCTTTATTGGACGTTTATTCTTTTTTAACGACAATCGCTTGTCCTCCTAGAAAAATAATGTAATTATATCTATTGTAATGTCCTAGTACGGGGAGGGGTGGAAGGGGTGGCACAACGAAACAACTTGTTCATTACACGGTTTATTCCAAACTGACGACGCATACAAAATCTTCCGCTACCCGCTATGACTTACTGTCTATTTATTACTTATCTCTAAGTACCTACACTACATCCCTCCCACTTTATTAACAAACAACCCCTTCCTTGACTTATATCTACTTATGAATCTATATCTTATTTATATATAACGTTTTTGCCCAATCGACAACTCCGAATTGGACGCGGCTGGGTCGGTACAGGGGTAGTAGGAGGCGTGCTAAACTTTTCCACGACCGGCTCGAACCCCACAACTGGCGGTGTACGGTTCCCAATCCCAGTCCCCTCGCGTGAGCTCTTCGCCTCTGACTGCTCAGACTGGACCCCAACCACCTCTGGAAGTGACACAGTCGGTGGTACCACCACTGGAGGTGCTGAATTTGTGGGAATTACCAGTGAACTCCTAGATCTACGTCGAACCTGGTCGAGGTGTCTATGGATTTCGTTACCACTAGCATCTAAGATTTTAAAATCATTGGTCCCTGTAGATTTTATCACAGAACCTGGTTGCCATTTTTCCGCCTTTAAATACTGGCGATACCACACGTCGTCCCCAACTCCTACTTCTCTATTCACCCCGCCCTTAGCTTCCACTTGTCGTTTTTGCACCCCGTGAATCTTAGCTTCCCGGTCCGGTTTCAAAGCGTCTAACCGGGTTCGTAAACGTCTACCCATTAGTAACATGGAGGGGCTTTCCCCTGTAGAACAATGGTCAGTGTTACGGTAATGTAGTAAAAACGTATTAATTGATAATTCAATATTTTTATTTTCCGTTAAGGCTTTCTTTATTACCTTTTTAATGGTTCTAACCGCATTTCCGGCCGCCCCGTTCGACGCCGGGTGATAGGGAGCTGTAAAAATGTGTTCCACTCCGTCATTGTGTAGGAAGGATGCTAATTCTATGCTCTTGAAGGGTGGCCCGTTATCTGTAACTATCTGTTTCGGAACACCGAACCTACTCCATAGTTCGCTAAGTCTAGGAATAGTATAACGCGCTGCCGTACTTGATACCTGAAAGACTTCCAGCCATTTAGACATCGCGTCCACCACGACCAAGTACAACTTTCCCTCGATTGGGCCTAGGAAGTCTAAGTGAAGTCTAACCCACGGCTTTAAAGGCCAAGGCCAAGGTCGAGGAGGAGCACTGGGGGGTGCGTCCGCGTGATTAGTGCAGGTGGCGCACGCGCGGCACTCACGCTCCACTGCCTCGTCGATGCCAGCCCACCATACATAACTGCGAGCTATGGCTTTTGACTTTACTACACCCATATGCGGCTCATGAATCAACTGTAAAACCCGTTCGCGGCAATCTTGAGGGATAACAACCCTATGGCCCCACATAATACACCCTAATTCCTCATATAATTCAGTTTTTCTGTTAAAATAAGGCTGCATTCCTACTACGTCACATTTTTCCGGCCAACCGTCCCGTATATAAGCTAACACCCTGCTTAGAATGGGATCTTTATTTGTGGATTTTTTTATTTGTTTATAATTCAATAATAATGCTTCTTGTGCAAAGTGAAGATAAGTCTGTTCCGGTATTACGTCACGTACCTTCGCCGCACTACTACACGGCAACCGCGAAAGGCCGTCCGCACAATTCGCATCAGTTTTAATGAATTCTATTTCGTACTCATACGCCGATAAAATCACTGCCCACCGTTGCATTCTGCTTGCTGTCATAGTTGGTATTCCAGCATTAGGTCCTTAGAATAGACACCAAAGGTTTGTGATCGGTACGCAATGTAAACTTCCGGCCGTACAGGTACTGGTGAAATTTTTTCACACAAAAAATAATAGCTAATGCTTCGCGGTGAATCTGTGAGTAGTTTTTTTCCGCGATAGTGAGGGAACGTGACACATACGCGACCGGGCGCTCGCCGTGCGCCCCGCGCTGTGCCAGTACCCCGCCAATGCCCCGTGCACTCGCGTCACACGTCACGATTATCGGTTTGCTGGGATCATAGTGTGCCAGTACTTCACTACTAATCAGCGCACGTTTTACTTTCTCAAAGCTACGCTCACAGTCCTTATTCCATTCCCACCGAACCTGTTTCCGTAGTAAGTTATGCAACGGTGGTAACATAAAACTAAGATTTTTGATAAATCTCGCGAAAAAGTTAATCATACCTAGGAACGACCGTAACTCCGATATATTGGTAGGACGTTGCATTTTTAAAATGGCATCTATTTTAGTCGCGTCCGCTCTAATACCCTCCTTCGATACCTCGTACCCTAAATATTTTACACTGTCTACTAGGAAAACACATTTGTCCTTCCTTAGTTTTAATCCATTGTCTGCTAACCGCTTTAAAACCGCCTCGAGGGCTTCTAAATGCTCCGTTCTAGTTTTACCCCCTATAATGACATCGTCAAGGAACCCTTGTACATGAGGAATGCCCTGCAATAGATTTGTCATAATTCGTTGGAAAATACCTACACTGGACGACAAACCGTATACTAACCTATTATAACGAAACAGGCCCTTGTGTGTGTTAATGACAGTGAACTTTTTAGATTCGTCTAATTCGATTTGGTTATAAGCATTTGACAAATCAATTTTGCTAAGAAATTGAGCTCCATTAAGACCTACCAAAACGTCATCAATCCTAGGAAGTGGGTAACGATCGACCAGTAACGCCGGATTCAGAGTTGACTTGTAATCCGCACAAATCCGTAAAGTACCATCCGCTTTGTTTACCGGTACCAATGGTGACGCCCAGTCCGAGCAATCTACGGGTTCAATGATGCCGGCCCGCAGCATCGCGTCGAGCTCAGCGACAACGCGCTCGCGCAGCGCGTAGGGCAGCGGCCGCGCTCGATGGAACACGGGCTGAGCCCCTTCGCGAACCCGTAATGTGGCCTTGCCTCCCGTGTACCGTCCCAGCTCACCGCTGAACACTATTTTATACCTGTTGACCAATTTACAAATCTCTTTATCTATGTGTACATCACCTTTGTCTATAAAATTACAGTCAAATCTTGGAATATCAATTCGTAATTCGGCTAACCACTGTCTTCCTATTAACGATGTAGTACCACCCTCAATAACAAATAATTCTAATTGTTTCTGTATGTTACCATATCGTACTACTGGCTTAATTATCCCTAAAGGCTTAATTTTTGTTCCATCATAAAATTTTAAAACTGTGTTATCACTTTCAATAGGCAAATGGACAAATTTACTGTCATAAACTATTCTGCTTATACATGAAATTGCTGTTCCAGTATCTATTTCCATTTTAACTATAACGTTATCTATCCAGATGGGTAAACTTACCGCCCTATAATTATTTAAGGACAAAAGATTTAATTCCTCAATGTCCTCGTCCTCGACACTGGTCTCCAGGTCCAAATCACCGAAATGAACTTCCCGTTTCGTCCCTTTGTCTTGCCGGCCACTGTCTGCCTGCGACTTTTGCTCCTCCCGCGCTGGACATACTCGCCGTAAATGACCCACGCGTTGGCACACAAAGTTCCGAAAACGGCACCGATCGTACTCGTGGTTTGTAGCACCACACGCCGCACAGCCGCTCAATGTTGTCGACGCTTTGTCCGGCCGGGCACGCCAACTTGCGGACGGTGCCGCCGGTCCCGCTCCGCCACTCCTACGCCCGCGTCCTTTCCCGACGCGTGCTGCGCTCGGCGTTAGCGCATGAACCGAGCTAGCACTATTCGCCTCCGTTGCTTCCTTACGCCACTCAACCTCCGCTGCATCTCTCTCCGCTGCTTCCAGGGATCCCGCCAATTTTACCGCCTCCGTAAAGGTTATCGCCTCATTTTCCGCGAACAATCGCTGCCGAATGACGTCACTTCTAAGGCCGCAGATGAATTGATCACGCAAATTTTCGTTCAAGTTAGCGTTGAACTTGCAATTACGTGATAATTTCTTCAATTCTGCCACATACGCGGCAACGTCTTCCGTTGCCCCTTGTCTTTTTTGTCGGAACCGGTACCTTTCCGCCAACGATGATGGTGCCGGTTGTAAATGTTGACGTAACAATTCGCTGGCTTGTGTATATGATAACTCCGAAGGCTTCTTAGGACTGGCTAGATTAACTAGCAATTCATACGCTTCATCGCCCATGGTCGCGATTAATGTGGGTAACCTCAATTCTTCCGCGATCTTGTTCACCACAAAATACATTTCAAGTCTATCTGTGTATGAAGACCACAATCCCGACCGCACGTCGAACTCTTTAATCTTCCCGATCGACATTTTGCGTTTTACGTGTTTGGCCACTAATTATTTTAGTAGGTAATTATAACCACACGCGACACGTTTTATTATCCTCGTCGCCACTGTAATGTCCTAGTACGGGGAGGGGTGGAAGGGGTGTCACAACGAAACAACTTGTTCATTACACGGTTTATTCCAAACTGACGACGCATACAAAATCTTCCGCTACCCGCTATGACTTACTGTCTATTTATTACTTATCTCTAAGTACCTACACTACATCTATCATGAATACTTTTTAAGTAATAGATATTTAAATACTTTTTATTTATGGAAATAAAAACCCATTCGTGCAAAGAATGCACACTGTCACTACATTGTTTTTCCTAAAAATAGTCGGTATGTTGATACAATGTTTTGTTATAAGTTTAGTTATAACTCTCTTATTTCATTGTTCCCAGGTCTTTTCGAAACGCCCCTCATAACTTACTTACCAGAGAAGGTGATAGAGTTCTTAAAACGTATGACACCATTCCCATCCCGTCTAGGGAAGCCAGAAGAGTTCGCGCACCTAGTCACCAGTATAGTGGAGAACCCTATGCTCAATGGGGAGGTCATACGATTGGATGGGGCGCAACGATGGTTCCCACTGTAGAATAGTTATAAATATTTTAGATATAAGGCAGTTAATAAACGTGTAGATATGTATATTTGTTTGCTTTTTTAGGGTTCGGAAAGGGACTCTATTACTAACACCCGTGTTTATAAAGAAGTAAATTATTTATTGCTAAGTAATTTCTTATCAAGGCATTACTTGAGGTTAGAAATTTTCATTAAAAATTTCAATTTTTCGTAACTAGAATAAAAATTGTTACTTAAGTAGTTACTTTTACTCAAGTAATTAGTTTTAGTTGTTTATAAATACGGGTGTAAGACTACTGTCCGTCCGTCTGTCACCAGGCTGTATCTCATGGACGGTGTAGCTAGACAGTTGAAACTTTCATAGCTGATGTATTTCAGTTGCTGCTATAACAACAAATACTAAAAACAATAAATCAATATTTGAGTGGCGCTCCCATAGAACAAGCAAGAGCTTTTTGCCGTTTTTTTGCTTGTTGTTGACATGTCAGCCCCTCTAGCCAATTTACGATCGTTTTGTTAATCGTGAACGCTTGGAGTTGGTCACGCCCCCGATCCCTTTGTTCTGACGTCATCTCAACTCTCAGTCACGTGGTCAGAACAAAGGAATTAACTTCAGTTTGTGAATTTTTCCAATATTTTAATAGTTATTTTGCTATTCGGGGCGGTGACGAATCTAATAAAGCAAAGATCATTAGAATTGGTCCTGCCGTTCTTGAGTCATGAATGGTGTAACTCACACGATTGTTTTATGTGTAGAGTCCTTCGTCTCAGCAAAGACATTGTTTTGACATCTTCCGAAATCAAAATCAAAAGTCTTGAACGTGATATCAAAAATAAAATAAAAACATTTTTCAAACTTCAAACAAACTTGTCCAAGCTTCCGTTACATTCAAAAGAGCTTTCGCCAAAACCGGACTATTCTTTATCGCCTCAAATCGAAACCCGTTTAAACGGACAATACCAGCGAACGGCAATAACTTAATAAATGATTACATATTTATTTCAATCGTTCGGTTTGTTTTCTGAACGGGCTGGGTTGTTTATCATTGCGTTTATTGCTTTATTCGCTGTCAAAGTGACAGTTGGCGTGGCGGGACGCGCATGCGCGGTGGGGCGTCGACGCGCGGGAAATGCATGCGCGTAGGGATGTGGCCCTTGTCGATTGATCGGGACATTGGTAGTCACTCGACTGAGTTATAGCTGGTCGTTAACATTAAAAGTATGGCAAGGAATGCGAATGGAATGCCTGTTGTTTATTTTTAGTATTATTTTGTATAGTTTGCGGCAAATAAGTTGAACCATTTGGTATGGTTACGTGCATATGGGGCCCTCTTCGATTGAGACCCGAAAATTGGTTAATGCTCATTCAAGGTCAACCGCCACGATGGTTCAACTTGTGTAACGAGGATTATAACCGATTGTCGGGTCTCAATCTATGTAGGGGGTTACACATATTCATAGCAATTGGCTCAACTTAATTGCCTGCGTAGAAGTCGATAATTGTTCTAGAGTCACATACTCCCGGGATAAAAATAAACTCAAAGTAGGTACAGGTGTTCCACACCAGGACATCTTGACTCACGATCTATCTGTGTGTCAAGTTTCATCAAAATCCGTAACAGATAGACGAGAGGGAGTTACTTTCACATTTCTAATATTAATATGGATAAATCGATAAAATGTCACGGCTGATTTTTTCGCGATTTCAGCGTTGGTAAAAGTTGTTTACAATGACGAGTTTATGCTAACGTTTTTGTTGATTGTTTTCACTTTGATTACGATTGTTAGTTCTTGAAAAAAAAAATTGTTGCTAGATGCATTGTCTACAGCGTAAAGCGTTGTTGTTATTATGACTGTTTAAAAAGATTTATCGTTTTCGTCTTATAAAGGCAAAACTGTGATTAATTAAAAAAAAGGGCTTGAAAAATAACGCTTACCTACGTTATATTTTGATCCAGGGTTTCAAGAAGAATCTACTCATATCGTTCATGGTTGTCCTGGCCTCCTAGCCAAGTTACAATTGTTTCGTTTAGCGTAAACGCTTGGAGTTGGCAACGCCCCCAATTCCTTTATTCGAAATCATCTCAACGCTCAGTCACGTGTTCAGAACAAAGGAATTGGAGGCGTGGCCAACTATCGTAACTTGGCTAGGGGAGCTCTAGAGATTTATTTTGTAGATTTTCATCTTGTCATTCTATTTGTTGTCTGCGTGAACTTTCACTACCCAGAGCTGCTAAAAATATCTATTATACCTATTTATGTATACAACATTATAGCCAGGTTATCTATTGGGCAGAAATGTCAACTTAAACATCTTAGCTTAAGCCATTTTATACCGGGAAGTTAAAGTAAAGCGTCCACTAACGCTTCCTACTATAAAAGCCTAAGATGGTTAATAAATAAAATCTAAGTCCCGCCTTATTACGGAAGAAAATTATGCAAATAGTTATGAAAACTATATCCTTATTGCAAGTTGTAGATTTGCTTAATGTAAACCTCATGCAGGTTGGTTTAAATAAAATGTATAAGCAGCTATAATTTTAAAATAATGTCCAATAAAAACTTAATTACGTTACATACGTCTCCGTTTAAATGAAGATAGCATTGACTTGGTTTTGTTAGGTGTCGTGCTGAAAAGGTGCGAAAAAAAAGTTGTTGTTTCGTAAAAAAAGAAGTTGTGTCGTACAAAAAGTTGCTGTGTCGTAAAAATAGTAGCTGTGTCCTAAAAATTGTTGCTGTTTCCTAAAAAAGTTGCTATGTCGTAATAATTGTTGCTGTGTCGTTAAAAAGTAACCGTGTCGTAAATAGAGGTGTCCTTTAACTCTAAATTGTCAAGCTTAGGGTGTATCCACTTCTGGCAAATGCGCTGTCAGCGACTCGCTTGCGAGCTGTGTACATGCATTTTAAGTTCGCGCGCTGTTCTTGCATTAGTTTCGCGCCATGCGCGAACGGGGCAAGAACCGTGCGCGAGCGCTCCGCACGCTGCACATACGCACGCGTGCACTGTGCAAAACTTGCCTGAGCTGCGCTAAAGGCGCGCACCAAGTAATGGCAGTAGATGCACGCGTGCAGTGCACGATCAACTTGCTAGCGGGTCGCTAGCGACGCATTCGCCAGATGTGTACACTCCCTTACGTTTAAACTAATGAGTTAATAAGTTAGTGTTAGGTTAGGTTAGGCAAGCGTGCTAAGCTAACTCCATCATCTTCTATCATGACAAGAGATAGAGGTAAAACTGCGAACATTGGCTTGCGTTTTACCTTTATCTCGTGTGAAAGGTGGTCCAGCCTGTTTCCTATCGTACGTCTTTTATTAAATTCAGGTGAACATAAAACCCATACTAATATTATAAGTCTCAAAGTAACTATGTCTGTCTGTTAAGCATTCACGGTTAAACTACTGATATGATTTTGAAGGAATTAGGTACGGAGTAATCTGAACTCCAGGAAAGGACATAGGATACTTTTTATATGTATATCTACTATTTCGACTTCGCATTCGTAATAACTGATATTCACCCCGAAGAAGTTGCAGGCAAAAGCTACTACTATTTATCCCTTTAACCGCTTGCGTCAAATGGGTCCGACGAATGTTTTCGTGTTCTATTCGCCAGGGTCGTGTGTTTGCGACTGGGTACCCTAACTCTTTTAGCTCTTCAATCCCTATAAGTGTCAGAAGAGCGGATGAGATGGAGTGTTTGGCCATGGACTTTGGTGAAATAAACGCGAGAATGTTGCTCGGATATAACTGATGTATCTATCTATCTACAATAAAATGCAATAGTAATATCTACATAAAAACTTAATATGTTTCATACATCTCTGTTTCTGTAAATCTAGATAGCATTGACATGGTTTTGATAGGTGTCGTGCTAAAAAAAGTTGGTGTCGTAAAAAAGTTACTGCGTCTAAAAAAAAGTTGCTGTGTCGTAGAAAAATTGCTGTGTTGTAAAAAACTTGCTGTGTTGAAAAAAAGTTGCAGAGTCGTAAAAAAAGTTGATGTTAAGCAAAAACAGTTGGCACTTCGTAAAAACAGTTGCCGCATCTTAAAAAAAGTTGCTGTGTCGTAACAATTGTTGCTGTGTCGAAAAAATAGTTGCTGCGTCGTCAAAAAGTGACCGTGTCGTAAATAAAGGTGTCTTTTAACTCTAATTTGTCAAGCTTAGGGTGTATCCATATCTGGCAAATGCGTTGTTAGCGACTCGCTCGCGAGCTGGGTGCGTGCATTTTATGTTCGCGCGCCGTTCTTGCATTAGCTTCGCGCCGTGCGCGAACGGGGCAAGAACTGTACGCGAGCGCCCCGCACGTTGCACATACGCACGCGTGCACTGCAAAACTTGCCTGAGCTGCGCTAAAGGCGCGCACCAAGTAATTGCAGTAGATGCACGCGTGCCGTGCACGAACATCTTGCTAGCGGGTCGCTAGCGACGCATTTGCCAGATGTGTACACTCCCTTACGTTTAAACTAATGAGTTAATAAGTTACTCTTAGGCAAGCGTGCTAAGCTTACTCCATCGTAGACTACATCATCTTTGATCATGAGACGAGATAGAGGTAAAACTGCGAACATAGGCTTGCGTTTTACCTCTATCTCGTATATAAAATATAAATGGAAAAACATTTATTATGTATTTAGAACCTATATCGCAAGATATTTTGTCACATTAATTTTAAGATGCAGTTTCTGAAAGAGTATGTTAATCAGCTAATTGTTCTGATTGGAATAAAACAGCCAGTCAATTGACTGGTCGTTAGTTTGTGAGTCTATTAGATAATTTTGCATTGTTACTTGCTTTCTGTACTTCTTGCTCATGTGATTATTTCTTGTAAGCTGTCGTACCGTAGTCTTTCATTTCGTTTAGCAGAAAGGTGATCAGCCTGTTTCCTATCGTCTATGTCTGACTGTTAATCTTTCACCGTGAAACTACTGAAAAGATTATTCCGACGGAGGCAGTTAAAAGGATAAGGCGGTTTTAAAATTGGTTAAAGTTGAACAATGCTTCCATACACTAAAGCCTGCTAGTCTGAGTGAGGCATTGAGATTTGGCTTTCAATTTTATGTTATTAGGAAAGTTAAGGATTGGAACGCTTTTGTCAACCTTTTATATTGTCCTTGAGATGACAAGTCTGTTGGAGCGTTTGTTGGCATGCCACAGATTAATTCCACATAACGTTTCATCATCAAATAACATCCGCCATTGTTAAAACACCATTCGCTCAAAACCGTTTTGCGTGAATGCTTTGTGTTTTCTTGTAACTAGCTGACTCTGCGAATGATGTTCTCCATATAAATTATTTAAAAAATGAGGGTGGGGGTATGAGGGTCAAATGTAGCCTACCACCTATTTTGAGACCCTACCATATGTACGCAAAATTTCACAAAAATCGGTCAAGTCGTTTCGAGGGTGTTCTATAACAAACAATGTGACATGAGATTTTTATATATTAGAAGATAATCTGGCGACATCTACTTTAATATTCAAGTGAGAACTCAATACGGTATTTCCTCACCTACCATCAGGTAAGATAGTGGTCAAATGCGAGCCTAACAATAATAAAAAAATCTTTTGAAATAATTGTTGAAATGTTTTGGTTTTTCATCTTCAATGTGGTTATCGAAATTTATTGAAGCATCAGTATTCAATACAGAGTCGTAAAAGTCCTCATCAAAATGATTGCCTGATCTAAAAATCAAAACTAGTGCCTATTGCTCGTATGTCACCGTCGCCCACTAGATCGGTAGGGTAATAAAAAGAAATCCAAGACAATAATAACGTTTTATAGTTCCTACTCAATTTATGTATTCATAACCGCTACTATTGTTCAGGAGCATATAAATTTAACTAGGAATTCAAATATAGTCGTTACACAATCGGTATCTTTTTACAGCATAAGGTTTGTGTTCACTGAGACGTAACGTAACTTCATGTTACGTTAAGCTATTACGTAAGCCTACTGTCCACGGATGTGTAGGTTCATACGTGCGTATTCGTCATGATACGCTTGGTGTACGCCTGCGTGAATCTTCATACAAAACTGTGAAATTCTGTCGACGAAGCGGACCTAAGTACCGTCGTGTCGTGGCTATGAAGCACAGGCTATAGTTTTGTATGTAAACTTCACGAAGGCGTACACCAAGCGTATAATGACGATTACGCGTGTATGAAACTACGCGTTCGTGGACAGTTCGACTAAATTTTTCTATTTATTAGTTGCATCCAGAAAAAGCTAAAGAAATCTCGTGGAGTAAACATTGCTTGCTGTACCTCTACCATGAGTTTTAAGCAATAGTATTCGTCGCTACTCGATATCGACGCCGTAAATATTTTGTATGGCAAATTTTGCAGCGCCTCTAGCGGTCACTTGCAGAACAAAAATTTGCCATACAAAATATTTACGGCGTCGATATCGAGTAGCGACGAATACTATTGCTTAAAACTCATGGTAGAGGTACAGCTTTGAAAAAAGCGTCGTCAACAGACAGAATGAAGCCGTGAATGAGTGTCCAACATTGTAACGGAGTGGGCATTATGCGAAACCTTAAACGAGAAAAAACTGCAAGAAAATGTAGGTAAAAACTTTTTGCAGACGGCTATTCAAAGTGCAAAAAATAACTTTCCTTTACCACTTGGTACTTTACCTGAATTGTGTATGACAACCACTGTAGTGGCCAAAAAACTTAACCAGCAAGTCTTTCAGAAAGGGAAGAAAGAAACCACCGCCCATAGAAATACCTTTACAAATATCAAAGCTTTGGAACAAACATCAATAAAATGTATGTAAAACACAAACGGCCCAAGATCGTAAAGACACAAGATAGATTCGTTCAGAAGGCCAACAGTACGGTCGAAATATCTTGACCGTTCTGAACTTCGAACAATTGCTTGCGCAGTAGTAACTCTTGAATCATAGTGGCGATAGGAACCTTATTTTTTCGAGTAAGCGTAATAAATAGTTCGGAACGCTAACTTCAGAGCGGCCAACATATTTTGACCGTATTTAATATAACGAACGTGTGTATGAAAAAAGGATTATGTAACAAAACATTGCGCTTTTTAACTCGAAGGATTGGGTAATGTAGTGGGTATGGGTCTAATGAGTCATGGATCTAAGTGTGCTTATAAAAAAAAAAAAACAACTTTAACTGTAGTCTTTTGTCATATTAGGCGAGCCATTTGTCATTAAAAAAGATTTAGGAGTCCACTTCAGGTTGACAATTCTAATGAAAGATTTCCATGTGGTTTTGGTCATTATCCTTTTGACCGCCTACGTCGGATATATCAGACAAACACTCGCGCTTATTCTGTCAGGGTCGCACATCCACGTCCAAATACTCCATCTACTTAGCTCTTCTGTTACCAATAAGGATTGAAGAGCTGAACGAGATGGAGTACCCAGTCGCAAACACACTACTCTGGCGACTAGGACACGAAAACTTGTCGGACCAATCCGACGCAAGCGATTAAAGAATTTAAATAGAAAGCTTTGTTTTGACCTGTTAGAACTGGTATCCACCAAAAGCGTAGAGGAGAGGAGACGAGACGAGAAGAGATGTGTTGGAATAAACCAATCCGGTTTCGTTATTTCCGCATCACTTTTCCGCTTAGCTTTGGTGGAAATGGATCAAGCCGAGAGGAGAGGAGATGTCTCATTTATCTATAGAATTTTGTGCGGCGAGCGAGCAAGCGGTGAGGTAGAGCGGAGAAGCGTCTAGTCGGGCGGCCGGGCGGTGCACGCACTCGCGTACCCCGCACCCCGCTGCCTTCTACCTGCGTCTCTTCTCTCACAACTCACATCTCTGCTAAACAAAGCTCACTTCTCCTCTCCGCTTTAGTGGAAATAACCTGCCAGCTTCGCAACACATCTCGTTTCGTCTCCTCTCTCCGCTTTGGTAGAAATCGGGCCTTAGATTAAAACAAAGCTCTTTATTTGAACAGTTTTAAGTACGCAACTCTCGGGGTTTAGGGTGTTTTTAATATCGTGCGGATTTCATCATGCTTGCGGGATTGCTCCGCATGCGTAACCCTCGCAAATGTCCTTTTCATACAAGTTTTTATTGTAAAGCGGGACGCGGAGCGTGATACCGGGCAGCTCCGCATGTGGAGCAGTCTTGTATGCGTCATGAAATCCGCAATATTAAATACACCCAGGATTTGGACTAAATTGTAATTTCAGTTACAAATTATTAAATCCAAAAAAAAAGTATCATTCTTTATATTCCGAGATTTTAGAGGAGGTTCCTATCGTATCGACTCTTATGTTACTTACTTCCAGGAATTTAATAAACTCTATTCCAGATCTCTGTTCATTAAATATTTCGTAGTACTGACGATACGTTAGCGTGTTTCAGGCATAACAGAGTGATATTTCGCACTAGGTTTAATGGTGACAGGACTGAACCTTTTGTACTCATCAGCATAGTGGCAAAGTGTTCTTAAGAATTAGATTTTATTTTGTCCTTTATTATTCTTGTGGCGCATTTTATTTACTGCCAGTGCTAACATGACGCGCTTTGGCTTATGCCTCAAGTTCGGCCTGTATTTTAGTGAATGTGATTTTTAAATGGTCGCTCGTTAGGGCTTTAATATGAGAAATTTCCTTGAGGTGTTCGACGCTATTTGCAAAAATAAAAATTTCAAACGTGCTGATACCGGTTCGATATGGATAAAAGTATTTTTACGACCAAACAGAGGTCTTGGTGAATGGAACTAATTCGTTGGTTTGGCTAGTCGTTTTTTACTCTGTAGCCGCATGCGTCCCTTTGGTTCGACGAGTGTTTTCCGTGTCCTATTCGCCAGGGTCGTGTGTTTGCGACAAGGTACTCCATCTCGTTTAGCTCTCAATCTCCATAGGTGACAGAACCGAAGAGAGCTAACGAGATAGTGTTTGGTCGTAGATGTGCGACTCTGGAAGAAACGCGAGTGTTTGTCGAATATATCCGACGTTTAGAAGACGAAGGTACATTATGGTTTCAATCGCTTTGTTTAGAATAAAAATGATAGTGATGAGTTTTTCCTGAATACCCCAGTATTTATAAACAAGTAAAACTATTTACTTCCTCTATCTCTCTCTTCTCTCCTAATCAGAATCGTCGTATGTTGTTCCTTTATTCCTCATCTTGGTATTTTATTTTTTTCCAACTTGAGATAGTTATCTTGTAATACTTATTATTATGTATTGAAAAAAATACAGCTTTATTATTATTTTAAATCGCAATGTTATGGTGTATTGTTGTGGTTTATAAAGTTTTATTGCTTGATGGTGTAATACGGGTGCTTTTATAGTTTATTCACGATTGAGACTTTTGATACGGGTTTGTACCAATATTCTCATAAACGTTGCTTATTTTGTAGCTTTTACCATTGAACTGACATCTTTTTGGCCAATGGTTAAAATTTCTTTCATCATTTCAGCCCAAAGACGTCCACTGTTGGACATAGGCCTCCCTCAAAGGTTGCCATAATGAACGGTCCAGTGCAAAATGTCCTTACGGTGCAAGTTTTTCACTGTCACACTCGAAAGTCTAAATAGACACTAATAAATGCAAAATAACTATAATTTCGGAAGTCGGTGTTTTTGGTTTTGTTTCGACTTCAGAAATTAAAGTTACTTAGCACTTTTTAGGTATAGTAAACCCAAATAGAATATAACTAACTTCATTATTCCCCGAGAGGACGCCGGCGTCCGCACACCTATTGTGTCTCTAATTACGGTATTCAACAGGTAAACACAGATATTTGAGATGGCCCCCGTGTCTCAAAAATAAATCATTAGTATAAAATCAGCATCTATGGAGACGGAAAAATTACTTTTAGAAAATAATATTATTCATAGGTCCTCCGCGCCTCTGGTACGCGATCTGTAACATTCATGAAAACTCATTTCAGAAGCAGTAATGAAAGGAGAGAGTAGTAGGAGTTTTTTATTGTCTAAATGACCAGAGGTGTTTTTTTTTTGGTGGTGTATAAAATCATCCAATGACATCTCCCGCCCTTGGGCGGAGCGGGAGATAGTGTCAGACTCACTGACTACCCAGGTCCGAGCTTTCCTTTCAGAAGCAAGCCCTTGGCCCCAGTAGGCTTGGACCCTGCCTGCCTGCAGCTAGCAGGCTGGGTCTCTACGGTTTGCTGACAACTCCTTGAGGCGATCGCCCTCACGAGAACACGGCGATGCTCTGCCCAAGCGGGCCAGAGGTGTAACGTGATAATCGCGAATCTATCTTTCTTGTTCGATCACTCCACATTTAAAAAATGAATTTCTTTTTTATTTTCGGTAAGCATGAACGTTCTATTTTTTTTTAAAAGTACGTTGACTGATTTCTCGGTCAATGGTGGATCGAATTTGATTTTTTTTTATTAAAATATTTAACTCAGAAACGTCGTTATGATCTGATGATGAACTTCGAAGATATGGAACCGGACTCCTCATAGAATCATAACAGAACTATCGAAACAAGTAAAATTGTCTTGTTTATTCGTGTAGTCGATGACTGACTGAAGGAAGCTGGAGGGGGTAAACATCGAACTACTTACTTTTACTTTACTAATGACGGGTTTCTGAATTGAGTATTTTGAGTTAAGAACGACTCAAACCATACTTAAATGCCAAATTTTGACAGATTTGCAGGCTAAAGTAGAGTTTGAGTAATTCTCAATTTCAAATGCTTAAATCAGAAATCGGGGGTATGGAACTTGCAGATTAAAAAAAATGAGTTTGACTAAGGGGTACCTAAAAAGTGTAAAATAAAAACTTTTTACACCAAAAATATTACCGACGTTAGTGTAAAAAAGTGCAAAATAACTTTAATTTTGGAAGTCGGTGTTTCTATAATAGTTTAGTCTCTTCGTTATTAAACACCGATTTCCGAAATTAAAGTTATTTTGCACTTTTTTGTGTTTTTCTCATTGAAGTCGGTTGTATTTTTAATTTTTGGAAAAAGTTTTTTATTTCACACTTTTTAGTTTTAGTACCCCTCAGTCAAACTTAAACAGATACCTTCCGCCATTTGATTCCATCATCAAATCATCATGATAATTCTAATAATACCAAACACGGCTAGGATACACGGATTCATTACAGAATTCCGGTTCTTACCTACCTTCCAGTTTCAGTCAAAGGTAAAAAAAAAAACAAAACTGAATTTGAAAACGGCCTCCTTTTTTTTTAAATCGGTAAAAAATATGACATAAGAAAGAAAAAATACATATGTATGTAGATGTAAGCATTGCATAAATCTCGATGTCTATCTATTAGTTTCTACGTAAAGTATCGAAAGTGCTAATTACACTTGCTTAGAAGTTATCACTTTCGTTTCTTTCCACAAAGAACCAACTTAACCAATGTATCTAAAGTTGTAAAAACTTTACTATCTTAAATGTGACTTGAAATCCTTATTTGGAACTATTCATTAACCTTTACATTAACCTATACTCTACATTAACCTTTGGCAGGATTGATTTATTCTGATTTTTATGAACGATATTGTCTATTGTAGGGTATTTATTTAGTATATTTTATGTCTTTGGGTTCGGTTAAGCAAATAAAAAAAATATGGAGCAAGATAGAGACGAAACGCGTCCCGAGCGCTTGTGTGAGGGCTTTTGTTTTTCACAGGCGAGAGCGTTACAGGCGCTTAAGATGCCATGATTAAGTTAGCGGCTATTCTTCGCAAACCTGGGGCCTTTCTATTAAATGTTGAAACCTCAGGCGTCCGAGCGAGAAACAGTGGTGGACCTATACACCGTAGGTATAGGTACACCGTTAAATTTTGATCGTTTTAATCCCGTGGAGGGTCGATGATGAAACAATATCGATTTTCTTATTTTCTAAAACTCGAATTAATATACGCATGTAGGTACTACATTAATTTCTTTAAGTAAACGAGTCAATGACCTTGTAAGTAGTTGTCGGTCGTTGCGTATTAACTACCTACAGGTCATTGAACTGGCCCAGCTGACGTTTACTTGAAGAAATTAATTTCGTACATGCATAAATTAATTCGAATTTAGAAAAAAAGTAACAAGTATTTGTTGGTAATGTGCGTTCAGGAACTAGAGATTGCAACCCGGTATGTTTTTCAACCCGGCCGGGTCCGATGACATTCGCCGCTGTTGATGTGTTAGGAGGAAACTTTTAAAGTATTTTATGTAAATACAATGATTCAAGGTTACGTAATAATATTTATTTCAAACCAGCAAATCAATAATAATCAGTCTTAATCAGTCTTAAAATTTTTAATACAGAATTAATTATTTTCACTTATGAACAGAATAGTAACATTAGTGTTACTAATTGAAGTTTAACCTTTTGAATACCGTAGTTAGAGACACAAGCGAAAGACAATAGGTGTGCGGACGCCGGCGTCCTCTTGGGAATGAATGAAAGCAAGCATTAGTATTAAAAATTTTTTTGCAAAATCTTATAACTACTGGCTGGGCTGCAATTTAACTGTAACTGTAAACAATCAAACTTTTATATGTCTAGGTATACATAGTTAAGACCATTCTTAAATAACAAAATGTATGTAAAATTGGTTATTTTTGGCTAAGTAATAATACATATAACAAAAACCATATTTTAGCTTGCATAAAGCAAAACAATTATTTTTCAGTCTGAAAGAATGATCTCAAAAGACAAATTGTATTAATAGTTTTATCACCTAGCCTGGTCCGCAACTTTCTGCAGATATACCCCGCCGTCGAAAAAGGTTAAAAAAGATAATAACACTGGTTGGTTTTATGGACATCATGTAATCTCGAATAAGGGTTAAATACTGACCTTTCTTGCCTTCGACTTCATACTGGCTTATCTCTTTTTTTAAGATCTTTTCTAAGTCTTTACTTTGTCCCAGACTTATTTTTTTTAGAACGTCAGAACGTCAACATCGCGGTTCGCAGCGCTTGCCATGCCAATTTTCTACAAGTTGCAGTTTTCGTACCTTCCGGGCCCGGGCAACGGGCGCGGTATGAATGGCCGGGCCCGGTGGATGTCAAAAAGGGCACCGGGCCCGGCCGTGCCCGGTTTGCAATCTCTATCAGGAACAGGGCGAGTTACACTATGTATTTTTGACATGCCGCATGGTCAACAGCCATTTCGATATACAGCCTATTTTCTGTATGGTTTACTATTTCATGTCGGATTAGAGTTAAAAAATATTGAAAAAAAAAAAAAAACATTAAATACTTACGAGCAGGTGAAAGCTAGTCGGTAACAAAGTGGATCGCTTTCGGTAACATAAAGACATCTTATCTAAATCTCTATCGAAGAGGACACGTCAAAATTTAAAGAAATATATTCTTGACTAGCCCCATACTGAGTTACCACGATATCTTCACACATTTTACCTCTTTTATCAACCTTTGAATAAGGTCTTTTTTCGTTAAATATGGCGGTAAAGTGGTGTTGGAAAGTAGCATTTAGAGGAGTCATCAATCATGTGGGACATAGGATGTTATCCTTTTGGACGGGCGAGCAGTAACATTTGATTTGGATCGAATGTATTGCCGCTTTGTATCTAGAGATATATTTCAGATTTTATCTGTTTTTTACGAGTTTGTTATGCACGATTGGGTCTTGTAATGCATCTTGGTATGTCGAAGCACATATTGGTGTCTGCATATCTCGGTATTGGTTTGTTTATTGGATATTTGTTTATGGACATTGAAGCATGCAATCTATATCGGTTACTGGTTCTATAGGACTGAAAATAAATTGAATAAAAAACGTTTTCTATATACTTGAGTTTGAAAATATTGAAAACAGGTAAAACGAGTTCTGCAGTGCTATTCTCTAAGAAAACAACCTTAAGCGCAGCGCTGGCCCAGCGACGAAATCTAAATAGGTACATTGGATTTCTATGTGATTTGGATGTACCTACTTGGATTTCGTCACGGGGCCACCGCTGTGCTCAAGGCTGTTTTCTTAGAGAATAGAGGTAATAGTCTTCAACAGTTATTTTTTTTTAGGTATAGATCCTTTTTTGCACATAAAATGACCTAAAAAATATACAAACTATGTGCTTATTGGCTACTGGCTTAAACAGCATTATATCGTCATTACTCAGAAAGATTTTTCTAGATCTTTATTAAAACGAAGAACGCACACATTTCCTGTGCTCTGTTTATCTCAAACCTAGCAATGGTAACCGAACATTTGGAATGTAGACATTCAACATAATGCTGGCATAACCTGCATAGCATAAAGCTAATAGTCATACCTACCGCACGGCGCCACTTCTAAGACACTTATTTGCCGCTAATTGTGACTAATTGCTGGCACGCTCAATTATAAGGATTTCCTACATGTCATTCTGGTCGCACACTTAAATATTTGTCGTGGTTACTTGGTTATATGAGTTTTTGAGATTGCTTTGTGGAATTGCTAGGGATTTGTTTCCGCAAATCGAACTCGATCAGGGCCTTTAGGCAGAGTTCCCCATTTGTCGTGGCGACAGCTAGTCGTTTAGTTTTAAATGTCGTGGTTTATAGATAGTAGAATAAAAAAATAGAAAAAAAAAATATATTAGTACAAAGGTATGGCTTATTGTACAAGACATTTCTTCAAGCACAT
Organism: Leucania comma; assembly: GCA_958295575.1. NCBI lineage: Eukaryota > Metazoa > Arthropoda > Insecta > Lepidoptera > Noctuidae > Leucania > Leucania comma. Next base: position 4,736,544 of record OY282484.1, read on the forward strand.
TTGTTAAAGGAGAGATTAAAAGAAATTTAGACAATAGTGTGTCGAAGAGTATGTAAAATCTTAAAGTATCAAATCTGTATATGCAAAAGGAATGACTCATCAATGCTCAGCCCAAACCGTGAACCTAGAACGCTGAAATTTTGCAGAGGTTCCGTTTATGATGTAAATAAAGAACTAGAAAGGATTTTCCAAAATTCCGTAAGGGGATGAAACAGGGGTTTATACTATGATTTTTTATTAGATGAAGTAAAGTGACAGCAGTGGACAATGCCCAACTGTCAAATAACAATGCTTAACTGTCAAACAACCATTGTTATAGCTGTCACTTTAGTCCATCTAATAAAAAATCACAGTAGAGTTCGTTTGAAGCAGCTTACTTTCTTGTGGGCGAAGCCGCTGGCAGAATTTATTAGGTAACATAATATAACTGGATAGTAATTTTGTTTTGTAAGTAATACTGCATCGATCGATGTACTTGTACAAAATGCTTAAAGCCTGCTTTGTGGTGTTTTAACTAGTGCAAAAAGTTTTAATCTGTCCTGTTTTTATTAATCTATCTATATACACCGTTAAATTTTGGTCGTTTTAATCCCGCGGAGGGTCGATTCGGTACATGAAATACTATCAATTTGTAAAGAAAAAATTAAAAAATAAAGTATTTTTTTTCAAAAACCCGAATTAATATACGCATGATGTACGAAATTAATTTATTTAAGTAAACGTCAGCTGAGCGACGCCAATGAACTGTAGGTAGTTAGTACGCAACGACCGACAACTACCTGCAAGGTCATTGACTCGTTTATTTAAAGAAATTAATTTCGGACATGCATATATTAATTTGAATTTTTGAAAAAAAGTAACTTATTTTTTTTTACTTTTTTCTTTACGAATCATGTACCAAATCGACCCTCTGCGGGATTAAAACGACTAAAATTTAACGGTGTATATTTTTATTAAATAATATAAACCAGTAAAAATAAATAGTTCTATGTTTTGCTAAGCACAAAATTCAGGAATGACTGATGGATTGGATTTAATTTAAAGTTTTTTTTTTTATTTTTAACTTTTTTTTTATTATATTTGTTTTGTGCAGTTTTCGCTGGACAATTTCTTCAGCCCATTAATTTCAGTTTATGCGTCGTTGTTGTTATATTTATTTTCTTTTTTTTCAAGGGTGGATCAACTTCTTTTTCTAACATAGTCTTATTAATTTTATTATCAAACGGTCTCTTAACCAAATTCGGGTACAGTCTAGGTCTTTATTAAGAAAGAAGTCTTTTTAGAGAATTGACTCTACTCTCAACGGGTAAACGGCGTAAATATAATAACCTTATCGGTAGTTATATGTTTGAGCCGTTTGGGGTTGAAACACTAGGGCCATGGGGTCCGAGCGCTCATCGAGTTGTTCGTGACATCAGCAAACAGCTAGTCGACTCTTCGCGTGACCAGAGGGCTGGGCTTTTCTTCGGTCAACGAATCAGCATTGCCATTCAACGTGGCAATGCTGCCAGCGTTCTGGGCACTTTTCCCATTGATATCGATGTGGATGAATTTTTTGATGCCCAATAAGTTCTCTTTCTACCCATTCGTACATATTATTATTTTTAATTTGTACATATACCCATTAAATTATGATTATTACAGTTAAATAAAATTTACTCGACGGGTGGCCAAGAATGTTTAGTCAGCAGCAAAGAGCTTTGAGACTAAATAGGTCTGCCATATTGAATTATTAGTGATATTTTGTTCTTCAAATTGTTCTCATCAAGATTTGAACTTACAAACCGTGCATATAATCATTGCAGGAATAAAAAATTAGCAAAAAAATATCAACACTAGTGTTACAGATACATACCCCGTCTTGCCCTCTCATTCCAAATTGAATGAAAAAAAAATAACACCGTATTAAAAAAAGAACCTGTCCGAAATCGGGTGTAAGTGGAATTACAGCTTTACACAATCAAGGAATCAGAGAATCAAAGCCGCCACAATGAAATCCTCTTACAAAACAGCCTATCTCATTGAATAAGTATGTGCTTAATAATGTTGTAGTGTCCATTGTTGGATAGTAACCGTTGGTAAACATAACAATGTGAAATATTTGCAGTGAGATATAAATAACTCTCTCAGTGGGTCATTGCATGGCGCCGTACGGGGTTAGGTGAGGCATACGGTGTATTGGAAGCTGGAGCTTTTTGCTGGCAGTGAAAAAGTGTTAGTGGTTTTTAATCGTTGTCTCAATGATTCCTTGTATAGTTAAAAAGTCAGCGTTAGCCTTGCCTGCAAAGCCAATTGTTGGGTCCCTTGGTGGTGGTGTGTGGTGTATGTGTCCTTCTGCGGTGTAGCCTTGTGTAGGGAGGATAATTAAAAGTTAATGCAGAGAAATTACACGGAAGTTTATTTGATTCAGTAATTGTTGTAATGTTGTCTATCAACCAGCAAAGCGAGTATAGTACGCGGTAAATAAGTTGAACCATTTGCTATGGTTACGCGCAGCCTCCTACTTCGATTGAGACCCGAAAATCGATTATAATCCTCGTTCCAGTATTATGTCGAACGTCTGTTCTGTCGAAATAGAGATCCGTCGAACTTGTGCAAGTCGAAGAAGGGTTCTGTCGAAGCAGTGTTCTTCCAAGGTGTGCGTTGTAGAAGTTTGTTCTGTCGGACTAATGCTAGTCGAATATATGTTCTGTCGAAGCCATGAGTAGTCGAACTAGTGGTTTTCGAAACGACTGTGTCGAAATTCAGAATGACACTATTGGAAAAGAGAGTTGAATAAAGGAGTAGATGGTGTGAAAATTAATATAATATAATATAATATTCCACAACTATCACACAAAGCCGCTTAGTCTCAAGCTAAGCAGAGCTTGTGTTATGAGTACTAGACAACTGACAAACATACTTATATATTTCTAAATACATACATATTTTAGATAAATTACACCCAGACTCAGAACAAATAATCGTGCTCATCACACAAACATTTGTCCTGGGTGGGAATCGAACCCACGACCTCCGGCATAGCAGTCAGGGCCACTAACTACTAGACCAACAGGTCAGTCAAATTATAACCGTCTTTAAACTTTCGTCCACAATCAAATGCTTTTCTTAAAACAGCTCTCTTTCTCCAAAAATAACTTATAATTTCCGTTGTTGACTGGTTTAACACGCAGTGTGTATAATTCCAGTTGTTGCGTTGTTATAAGTCCAAGCCGACCAGTTATGCAACTAAACAATTGCATAAAACAAAAGCACAACGGGCGGTACTAACATTTTTGTGTGTCTATTGAGAAAGTAAAACCTAAACGCTGGGAATAGGGCGACCTACCTGCCGCTGCTGTTAATGTGTGCGGTTCTCAACTGGTCATTTGCCACTGTATGATAGGCATTGTTGCCAATTGACTAATCATTGTGCGACTGGCCTGTTGGTCTAGTGGATATTGGCCCTCCCTGACGGCTATACCGGAGGCCCTGGGTTTGATTCCCACTCAAGATAAATGTTTGTGTGATGAGCAGTATCAGTTGGTTCTGTGTATGAGTGTTGTCTATAAAATACAACTTATAAAAATATATTTAACTTTTGCTCATTAACTAATAACTAAACCAGAATACATTGAAAAATGCATACCAATGTTTACTTAAGCATGGCATGGCGGCGGGGGGTGGGGGGTGAGAGCTTTGCTTACTTTTGCTGACAAGGGTAGGGAGGGGGGTTAGCATTTGTCAAAAATCTGCTTACATACTCGTAATACTTAAACGGCCCCTAACTGCTGACCTTACAGAATATCATACGTGCCTAGACAGAGACCACAGTTCCATAAACTGGTTAAGCTCTCGTGGATAACTTCCCCGAAGTCTCGTGTACTGGACGTTGAAGATCCCTACGCAGACAATAGCTGCGGATCCAAACTAGCTTCTGGGTTTTTCCTTTCTGACGGGGCAGCCACTTCCACGAGGTCCAGGAGGTCTGGAGTAACCTGTGGAGCATGGGCCACCATTGGTTGGTCTTCTTTATATTGAAGGTTTGGCGGGCCGTTCTGTGGCTTCCGGAACTCAACGTCGCTCGTGTCTTACTTGGTAAATTAACAATATCTGAAGAATGTAACAACGCATACATCATTCTGAAAAATTATATATTAAAAATATTATTCTCAAGTGTAGATGCTATGTATCCTGAGGCTACATATCCAGTGATTTGTGTATTTTTCGATGGTCCCATGTTTGAAGAACGCCTGGTGAACCTTTAGTGGTGTACACTTGGGTGAACTCAAATAATAATTCTTTATTGATAAACACTTGCTAAATGAGACTCTGACTCCGGAGCTAGGTTAAGTGCCTATATTTTAGGAGCCAGTGACCAGTGGCGTAGCTAGGTGACTAGGGCCCAGGCATAAAAAAAAAAACTAGTGCCCCTAAATTGTTTAAGTTTTATCAATATAATATCTATACATATTTTTAAAATTATAGCTATTTTATCATAAGAAATTGAATTGTTTAATTCACTCTGGTACACTACACATGATTCCTTTGACAAGCAAAGGATGTAGGAGATAGGAAAAATAACAAGCAGATTTATTATTTGAGTTGGGCAGAATCTAGTATTTTGAAATAACATAGCCAAAGGTGATAAACTGATTCGTTTCGAAAAAAAATGTCATCATTTAGAATCTCGATTAAATGTGCAAGGCATTGAATTTCTTTTTTATATTTTCAATATATGAGTACATTTTGGAGGGCCAAATTTCACTGGATTGGTTTTAAACAATTTTATTTTTTCATTTTTATAGAAGCCTTTGAGTTTTAGTGGAAAGCATTTTTGATTTCAAAGTAAAATCAAAGCCCACATGCACACTCAACCATGCCCACATTTAGTCAAGCTCTAGTCAGTCAACCTTAAGCAACAATACCCAAGAAAAAAAATCAGTAAATCGGTGAAATATCATAAGTAGCAATTACGACAGCAACTGAGCAACCCCAAGCATTTTTCACATATAATGTCAAAGCTTTACTAACCTGTGACATATAGATCTATAAACCTTTGCAACTTATCGAGTTTTCATAGTAGATGTGAATAGCAGCCGACTTGTAACAGCCCTATTGAAAAAACTATCTGTATTGTCAAAAAAAAAAAAATATGAGAATGAGGCCAGAAAATATCGAAAAATTACTACCTCTACAATAAAACGTCTATTCACAGTCAGTTTGTTACTATTTAAGTTAGTATCAAATACCAAGTTTTACTGCACTAAATGTACGTATTTAGTACACGTTGCTATCAAAGAAAACTAATAATTGTCTCGAATTTTTCTAAAGCATATTCTTTCAGATCTCTTCAGTTATGCATTGTAACATGGTCTGTCGAATGGCGTCATCTCGGATTATATATTGGTTTCTTCGTATGTTAGGCATCTTAGTTCAATAAATATCTCATTATCGAAAATAACATTTAATAAGCGTAACGATGTAGTTTTTATGCAAACACTTATTAAGTGCGGAATGAAATGATTCCAAAACAATTTCCCTGTGATGACGTACCCCAAAGATGCTGATATTACCAAGAGACGTTTTAGGTAATCTTACTTGAGACGCGCCAGTTAAGAACAGATTTTGGAACCCACGACATCGAGATCTCAATTCATGGTATTAAAGTTCAAGAATCAGTTCTTTAGTAAAATTAGTTCTGATTGAATTAGAACCATCTCGATTAAGCCAGCTTTCAAACAAAAAAAACCGCATCGAAATTAGTCTATTCTTTTGGGCGATACGATGCCACGGACAGACACAGACAGGCTGACAGATAGACAGGTCAAACTTATAACGCCCCTCTTTTCCGTCGGGGGTTAAAAATGGTGCCTATGTACAAACTTGAAATTTTATTATGATTTTTTTTAACTTCTTTACCCGAAAATATTCGGTTATTTCTAATCTACATTCTCAACCATGCTCTGCTGATACTTTAAATCGATTACCGTTATAGTTTGAAGTTTTTTGTTCGACTATCATCTGACCTTTAGATCATCCATAGAATTTATTAGTGAAAATAGTCGAATTGCATAATTATCGTCAGTTTTATGAACATTATTTGGTTATTTCTGATATCAGTTCAAATTTTTTTTTTTTTGGTACTCTAATGGACAGAACTATTATTAAAAGTGTTTAGGAACTATAGAACTCGCCTTTGTGCACCTAAAGCACTTTTAAAATTTCACTTTTGGAAAAAATGATCTGCTACCGGAAGTTAGCAGATCATATTTTCATATTTGACATTTTTCCAGGAAAAACAGCAGAACTTGTCCTAAAAAGTATCAGGAACTCCAGAACTATGCTGCATGCGAGTAGAACTCTAATTTTTTCATGCTCTGCTGGAAAATGATCTGCTAAGTTCACGGCCATCAAACTTGAGGACTTGAGATACTAATTGAACTATTGTAATCCTCATTATTTTTTTTCAAAATCAACATAATATTTTTTTATTTAGTAAACGTTTTTTCTACATAAATGTTATTAACACATATCATATTTTTTTTTTAATTTTCATCCACAGTAAAAAACTGTTGTAGGTTTAGATGATTTTAACCACGGGACGGGCTGGAAGAACAATTAATTATATAGTTTGGAATTATCTCGGTATTGTTTTGTTTTATAGCTATAAGTTAATTACCTTGTAATCTTTTTTTGTTATTTCTCTCAAAAGGCAGATGTCGAATAAATATTATAAAGAATATAAAAAGAACAAATATATAAATAAATAATAAGACATTTTTGATTGTTTTTTATCCATACCTTAATAAAGTCTTCCAATGCTGTGTAAATAGCTTGGAGAACTTCAACCAAAAAGTAACTTATGGTACATTTAGGTACTCTAAATATTTCAGATAATGATTGAAAAGAATCCCCTGTGGCCAGAAACTTTAAGGTTATTTCCAATTTTGTACGGGCACTTAAAGCTAGACGCATATTTGTATCTTTTTTTTTGGATAGATGGTCCCACTTTTTGAAGCAAGTATGAAAATTGGGCTTTCGTAACCCGAAACATATTTTTAAATGCCTTTTCATCTTCCACTCGTAATTCTTTTATTTTGTACTATAATTTAAAAAGACATTTATTTTAATTTTACTGTTAATTCTCGCTAAATACTCTCCAGCGTTTGATGGCATATTAACAGTATGTACGTGTTATTGGCAAAATTGTGGTGACTCCTCCACAAAGGCCATTAATCAAAAGTTTAAGTTGATTCTCTTATTACATCAATTTTTAAGGGTGTTGTGTATTTTACGAACCACGTAGACTTTAAATAGCCATTCAAAAACCAACCACAATCTTCAGGATTGACTTTAACGTAGCATTGTTAGTTAAGTTCTATGCAACCACATTGAATTAACATATATTGTGTGCAAAATTGTTTTAGTGAGATCCATCACGAAGAAATCAAATTGAAGCCTTTAATCCTCTTTTACCCTTTTATTTTTCATTTTTAAAGTTATTTTTATCTGGAACTGGGACCACTGGAGCGCGCCATTGTTAAGGGGTGTGTCACGGGCTATATTTGTTTGTTTGTTAAAACAGTATCCATAAGAGAGAAGACAGCTAATGTACTGGATTTTTTTTTGGAATCCATACTGTTCGTTTTTAATTATTTGGAATTTATTGCAGTATTAAATCAACCTCTTATACATGCATTTTTCAAAGATCTTAGATAGGATCGGTATAAGTGTTATCGGGCGATAGTTATTTACATCTGTTTTATCTCCCTTTTTAAAAAGTGGTTTTACTACAGATAGTTTAAGTGCTTCGGGAAAAGTGCCAAGTGAGAAAGATAAATTTACAAGATGTGTTAAGATTGAGATGATTTCATTTACACATGATTTGATAATTTTGGTATTGATGTGCATAAAGAAACTTTGTTTTTTATTGTTCCTCATTTTTCTTTTCACTAACAACCAGACTAGGAAACTGTACACCTTAAAAAAAATGTTGTCCTGTGCTGTAATCGAACTAGCGACAGGAAGCGCTGCAGCCAATTGCTTAACCACTAAGTCTTGCTATGATTTTGCAATTTACCATTTACTTTAAATATGGGTAGTATTTGATGTGTACAATCCATAATATACTCACTATCATCTCTTGATCTATCCTGAAGCTGCAGCTGAGTCGGTTGTGTTTCAGTGGAGGATGGCATTGCAGTTTCATTCGAAGAAGAGGGTGGTACTGTAGGCTGTCTGGAAGAGGAGGGTGGAAATGTAGGCTGTGTGGAACGAGAAGATGGAAAATCAAATGGGAGTGGTAGTGGAGATGGATTCTCGTCCTCAAGCCATTCCACATCCATTATGGGATCAGGAGACATGGATCGAAGAGCAGAGGACTGAGCGAAGGGTGCTGTACTGGGATTAACAGGTGCTGCAACCTCATCTACTGATGTTTTCTGTAACATGAAGAAAAGATTATAAATACCACACTACCCACAGTAAAAACTAGTCTTGGTTAAATTAATCTATATGTGAAATAATTTAATCATGATATTTATAAATTACACCTATTCCTACGAATAATATAATAATAATAAACTATTATTAAACTAACATTACTAGGTAGACATTCTCCAGATAATCCCTTTACCACTACTGGACCTAATGAAGCTAGCACTCTCTTCTCCAGCTTGTTCAGAGGCACAATTTTAATAGGTCCTCCTCCGGTTGTTCATTAATTACACCTATTCCTACGCATAAAATAATACTCGACTTACCCTTCGCCATTGGTCTGGCGTTTTGGATGGAGGCAGTTGCAGTAGGGGTACTGCAACTGCATTGAGCTGCATTGTTATGGAGTCCCAAGCTTCCCGTGAAACTTGAACAGCCTGTGGCCCTCCTGGAAAACGACCCAATGCAATATCACGATTAGTTTCAGCAAACTCCACAAGCAACTCCATTTGCCTTAGATTAACTCTTCTTCGACCTGGCATCTGAAAATTAAATATTCTAAATAAAGTACCTTATCAAATCAAACTTGGGTAGGTACAGACATTTAGAATGACCATATTTGTTAATTGTAGTTCAGAAACACTCATTACATACTTCTCGACTCCATTACATTTAAACTTATTTGATCAACAAGATTCAATATTTATTTTATATTTCACGGTGTTACTTACCTTTTATTTTAGGTTTTTCTTTGTCCAATATTTTTTCTTGCCTTCGAGTTTAAACAAATTCGAAATGGCGCCAGCTGTGTTTTTGTTTGTTTTCGAAAAATTAAAATGGAGTAATAGTAATGTCAAAAAGCATTCTATAAGCCGCGTAAAATGAAATGTTTTCTAAATTGCAGGATCTTAACGCGTAAGATGCTATATTCAACTTAGCTGTGTAATAGTCGATAAAATTTTTGAGTGGGCCCAAAGAGCACCGTGAATTTTGTTATCCACCAATTATCCACCGTAGTTTGATAGTCACTGGATGTGATACGTAATACCAAAGTTATGAAATGGTTAATTGACAACGAAGTTTAGTGATCATCAAATGCCAGTTGTCAACTGTCTTTGAAAAAGTTAACCAATAGCCCTGCTGGTCTGCCTATCTTTGGTTTTTTTTTTTTTTTTTTCTATAGACGGAAAAAAAAAACTGACAAAGATCGAAAAGGAGATATTTTTATTGCGATTTTTTATAGTTTGGCTGGTTTGTTGGTCTAGTGTTTAGTGGCTCCCTGGCTGTTGTGTTTTTGAAGATGAAGGCCTTCTTCGTGGTTCATTCGAAATTGATGTCACTTGTTTTCAGAACACAATAGGTAAAATGGTTTCACCAAAAAAATCGATACTGAGAAACTAATGACTTGAGCGAATTTAAACCAGGACGGAAGGCGTATCACATGCCCCTGCCGCCCATTCAAGCCCAGCTCCTCAAGTGCTGCCGGTACGAACGCTACGTAGCCAGTCTCATTATTTAATTTACAGACCTCCTATGCTCATACTATTTGTTTTTTTTTTTCTTTTATCTTTGGTTTTCATTTGTTTTTTTTTTTTTTTCTAGACAGATATATAAACTGAAAAAGATAGGGTAACCAATATAGTTATTGCCCGGTTAAGGGATTGACTGTCGTTTCTTCTTATTATCTTATTTGTTAGTAATAAAATCAAATAAAATTGTGATTTTTTATGTAATATAACCATATTTTGTTAGGAAAATCTGTCATTTGTTTCTCTATCTTTGGAAATATAATAATGAAAAATCAACAAAAACAAGACCTCTAATATCACAGTAATTGTCCAGCAGACATAGTAATTGTCATAGGAGTTATTATTAATTAACCTCTTATTCTAATACAAATAATTAAAATTTGAGATCTCTTCGAGCCTTTGAACATTTAAATATAATATAAGACTGGCTTGTTGGTTTAGTGGTTAGTGGCCCTGACTGCTATGCCGGAGGTCGTGGGTTCGATTCCCACCCAGGACAAATGTTTGTGTGATGAGCACGATCATTTGTCCTGTGTCTGGGTGTTATTTATCTATAATATGTATGTATTTAGAAATATATAAGTATGTTTATCAGCTGTCTGGTACCCATAACACAAGCTCTGCTTAGCTTGGGACTAGACGGTGTTGTGTGATAGTTGTGGAAATATTATTATTATATTAAATATTATTATTATAATTCTCCGCAAGAAGAATTCGTATCATCGTCAGGATCATTAATTTTATAACAAAAATGTCATAAAAATAGAACTTTTATGGTGTTCTGGAATACATCGTGAATGGAATGACTGGTGACAACGAATAGAATCGAATAGAATCACTGTGTGTGTGTGTATCTGTGTGTGTGTGGAAATTGAATGTACTACATTCAATTTTGAAACAGTGATTCTATTTGACTCTGGGAATACACTAACGCTATCACTAACATCATTAATAATATCATTGTCAGGTTCTCTTCTTGTTGTTTGAGTATTTTATTTATCTTTGTTTTGGAATTTATTCCATTCTTTTTTACTTTTCTCATTTTTCGTCACTGCTCGCTTCAATTTTTCCAGTTCTTTTTCTTTCAAGTGATTTACCTTGTCTGTCTGCTTTTTCTTAACTGCTAATTTGAATGTATGTGATGTGATAACAACGGCTGTCGCTCTACGTGTCGTTTCCGTTTTCTTATTGCGGTATTTGGATATACTAGATATTCTCCGAAAGTGAAATTTATTTTTTACAACTTTGGACTCTAGAAGATAGTAGCAGAGTCTGAAGTAACGAAGTCAGATTGAAATTCTGAATGACAATTTCAGAATGATCAGCCAGAAAAATATTTTGGTCACAATTTGATGTTTCCGGTAGACTATATAAGTAATATGGGCTTTGCTCAGTTTTGGATGTGCTAGGGATGCTAATTACATAATTTCGCTGGAGGGACTTCAATTGGATGTAAAACTTGTTTTGCATCTAATATGCTGAAGCAGTTCGATTGTTACTAACTTGATTCGAAATCCTTGGATATTTAGCTGTATTGTCAACAAAATTGAGAGACTGAGAAGTCTTTATTTGAGCCCCCAACAGATTATTTTATTTATTTATTTATTCAGCATTAATACAAGTCGTTAAATTACAGATGATGCAAATCATAAACTCAATAGAGTTTTACCGTGCATCATAATCATCGACACACAATTTTGACTAAACCAAAACAGCAAAAAATAACAAAATATTATTATCCATACATTCTACTAGATCAATGACATATCTCCGAAGAGGGTATAAATAAATACAACATTGACGAGTGAACGGTATAGGCGTAACATCAGTGACCGAGCTAGCCGCGTATCATTCACACAGTAGATCTATTTAGAGTGATACAGGTTGTTCCTTTATTTCAAAAACATCTATCTGTGTGTCCCTCATCGCATAAAGCGCAATTTAGACGGTACGAGTTTCTCGCCTCGAACATACGAGAATCGTAAGAGCATAGAAAAAATGTCATCGTCTAAACACATACCTAGGTGGTGCGAGTTTCTCGTCTCGAACGTACGATAATCGTAAGAACAAAAAAGCATCTCCGTCTAAACATTCATACCTAGACGGTTCGAGTTTCTCGACTGGCGAGAACAAGGATCATATAATATCCTAGGGACAAACTGGATTGATTCCGGAGCAAAATTACACACTCTAAAGTGTACTATATTTTCAGGTGCATTAGGTTCATATGTTTCATTGACAAGTAAAAGAAGAAAAAACGTTCAGAGCAAGACAACGAGAAAGAGGTGGCGTGTCCCTTTCTAACCTCTATTTATAACTAGGGTAACCATAATTTACTGTATATGTAAATTATTAATATTTATGTCATTGCAGCATTTTATTATTAATTGATGCTGTAGAATTCTACTACTTATGGACGGTAAAGTACCAGTTACTCCTAACTATTTGTGAAACCTAAAAAAAATAGTTTAAGTTACTGAGAAGTCAAAAGTAATTAATTTCAATTTTTTTAACAAATTCAATTTTTTAAAATATTTTTTACTGAATAATATTTTTTTTTAGTTATAAAGAGAGTTTTAGTAATCTTACTTGAGACTCCCCAGTTAAGAACAGACTTTGGAACCCATGACATAAAGAGAGATCACAATTCATGTGTAGCGGAACTTCTTTTAGTTCATAATAAAAACTTCTTAGTGTAGCGTTTATAAAAAAACATTGTGGTTGCGCCAATTTGCTATGATCCGCGATTTTGTTTTTTGTAATTTATTTTTTTGGCCTAGCAATCCTATCCCTTCCGCTTCCCTTCCCCGCACGACCTCAAGAAATGAAATGACATTACGTGTTTGTGCATCGATTGTGAATGTGACCGCTCCGCTAACAACGCCCGCTCGAAATTACAAGAAAATTGACTATTTCGTGATCCAACCATTCAAAGACTCAACAATAGTGCAGTGTAGTGCAATACAGGACCTGGCAGTGATTGAATGTGCGAAGTCAGGGTTCGCCGGCCGGCGCCACGTGGAACCTTCGAGGTCAAAAGGTCAGTGTTCCTCCCTAAATCAATCCATCCATTCATCAATAAAGGCACAGTACCTGCATATTGTTAACAAACCTTAGATCGCTTTTTCAAACATACAGTCCATTAAGCTTATTAGCGCAACCACATTGTATTATATGTCAAGTCACTTCCCTTGTAAATTTTCACCTTAAAATATATTACGTATTACAATTTAATTTTTTATTAATTTATCTCATGAAATACTCGCTTCAATGGTATTAAAGTTCAAGATTCAGTTCTTTAGTAAAATCAGTTTTGATTGACGACTTTTTTTGTGAAATGGCCCGTCGGTGGTTCGTACAGCTACGATAATCGCGTATTTAATTCGGCTAGAGGTATAGACAAAGCGTTCGACGCTAAATCCCCATGCGTGCGCTTATGATATTCGTATTTAACCTTTCCTCCAATCATCATCATCATTTTAGTCCAAACACGTCCACGGTTGGACACAGGCCTCCCCCAAATGTCGCCACAATGAACGGTTCTAGCGTCGCATCCATCGGATTTCCGCAACCTTTACCAGTTCATCGGTCCACCTTGTAGGAGGCATTCCACGTTTCACACTGTCACCACTCCAAATCCTTGAAAAGGTGTAACTGGTACTTTGCCGTCCATAAGTATTAGAATTCTACAGCATCAATTAATATTAAAATGCTGCAATGACATAAATATTAATAATTTACATATATATTAAATTTATGGTTACCCTAGTTATAAATAGAGGTTAGAAAGGGACACACCACCTCTTTCTCGTTGTCTTGCTCGGAACGTTTTTTCTTCTTTTACTTGTCAATGAAACATATGAACCTAATGGACATGAAAATATAGTACACTTTAGAGTGTGTAATATTGCTCCGTAATCAATCCAGATTGTCCCCAAAATATATAAGATCTTTGGTAGCTATAGACATGTCGAGATTCTCGAAAGCAAGCAGTGGTGCCAACTTAGCACTTTCAGTGCTAGATTTGGCACTATTTTGACAAGGCCAGCACTGAAATCTAACATACAGCACCTAGCACTGAATGTAGCACTATTTAATAGTCAAGCGAAATTTTCTAATTCCAGATAATAAAACGAAGACACGCCATGTATATATATGCATTCGTATTTCACATAGATTTATTACCTTTGGAATTACACATAGATATTTAATAAGTTTATGAGTTTTTGGCGGGATAACTTCGGGTGATGTTCAGTGGGTGTTTTAATTCTTTGCAAATTGATTCCTAGCGGATATTGTGATGTAAAATTAGTGTAGTTTCACATAGCAATAAATTGGAATAAATAAATATAAATATAAGTATATAAATTAATTACGTATATCAATTATTTATATTCGAACAGGACTTAAAAATGTTAACAAAACTTGCCACTCGTATGAAATTCCCTAATACATTATTAAAAACATAGTCAAGAAAGATAATATCTTTCTTGACTATGGTTTTAATAATGTTGTAAAATTTCAGCCGCCTTTTTCAACATATTATGTTGAAAAAGGCGGCTGAAATTTTACAACCATCCACATCAACGGCGACGGTAGTAGGTACAAGGAGAAAACGATAAAAACAACTGCAGAAATAGATATTGACATTGACAGTAAATATGAGTGGTTATAGTATTAAAATAATAGTTGTAACAGTTTTTAAGTATGTCAAAGAAAAGTTAAACAATTTTACTTATATAATTTTATTATTTTATTTCATATAGCACTATTTTTGGAAATCCATAGCAATCTGGCGCTTTTTGGGAAGTTTTTTAGCACTCACTGGTTGTATAGAGTTGGCAACACTGAAAGCAAGAATCTTCTCATTATATTTTTGCCGTCTAAACAGACGCAGGACATTATCGCCTAGTGATTATTGCTTACGAGTCTCGTATGACATAATCGTAGGTGAGAATTTGTTTCTTACCTGTGTGTAAACACTTTGATACGATAATGTCATGGCGATTATTGCTAACGATTATTGCGTACGATTTTCTCGTACAAGACGTTCGAGAAACTCGTACCGTCTAAATTACGCTTAATCGATTTATGGGCACAAATGCATAAGATTTTTTTTTTTTTTTTTTTTGTTTTAGTTTCCGGTTTATTTTAGACATTCAGATTTTTAAGAAGTGTTGTTTTAACTTTTGTTTAATGTTTTTATGTGTAATTATATTTATTAATGTTTTTGGTAGACTAAATAAAATAATAGATGTATCAGCAGTTTGATCATTGTTTTGAAATTCTCTCCAGAAGTTATAAATTATAGCCAGGTATCTATCAGGTGTATTAAATGATTCATCTTCAAAATTCGTGTAAAGAGAGGCTCCTGTTATATTCTTGAAATTTTCGTATGTAATCGTAGCATTGTTGAGTATTTAATGAAATTGGGATTAAAAGGGCAAAGAACGCAGGTTCTAACACCATTTAGCAATATATCCAGCCTTCGATTTGCTGTAACAACTTCGTAGAGTATAGGAGCAAAATTTAACTATTTTATTCCTTTATTTTGATTTGATAGTTGCCATTTCTTCAAATTCTTTCTCCAACACATTTTCAGAGGTCTGAATGCAGAGACGTCAGCTAGCTTGATTATTCTTGTAGCATTGGGGTACAAAGCTATCAACTCAAATTGCAGACGCGTACATAACTGCCTTAGATGATAATTTAAATATGTTTTGTGGCCATCAACATAATTGACTGACGGGAAACTCGAAAGATTTGCTTACTAAGTATGGATGAAAAACATTTGCTAAAAATTCATAAAATACTTCCGTAGTCATCTAACTATTATCTGTTTTTCAATACCCCATCCTTCTGGTATGGATTCACATATTTTTTCAGGTAGTCTTTGATAGGGATATACAACAAAAGGGCAGCATACGTCACCTGCAGCTGAGAACGTGAATAATACCGTAAAAGCGCTTTTGCGTTAGAATGTTCGATGTTATAAATATTTTTAGAGCTTTTCTCTGCTTATAAACAAGTCCTGAACTTAGGCAAATCTGAAAGTTTGTCTCGTCTGAATTGTAGACTCTACTGGGTTGGCTGAGAACATCAATGAAACCTTTTTCTTCCGTGTGTGAACGTATTTCATCAAACCATCCCCTTATGTCTTTTTCGGAAACACATGAACTGGCTTTTGTGACTCCTACCGAAGTTCTGATGCTTAACTTTGGGTGTCTCTTTAAAAAGCCTTCCACCATCCAATGCCAGGCCTGTTATTGGTAAAAGGATTAGTTCTTGGTTTATCAAGTAAGAATTTTTGTACACTGTCTAAAACATTGGGTCTTGGTTTATCAAGTAAGAATTTTTGTACACTGTCTAAAACATTGTCTTTGTTTTTGGTGAGTTGTGGCGACACTTGGAGGATGCCTATGTTCATCCGTGGACGTCTTTCGGCTGAAATTATGATGATGGTTTTATTGCTTTAGTAAATATATCGTCTTATTGAGTTTCGTCCAATGACGTAATTCAAACACGATAATTACAAAACTCTCCCATTAATATTTTTTTTGGATCATTAATTTAAAATGCCATAGCAGTGTGGTGTAACCGTAAAGCGTGTGACATTTAAAGACATAACTCTGAGATTGGATATTGCAAAAGTGCAGTAACGCCGGTAACAAATGATATGACTCCCACGCATCGCATTAAACGTATTCTAAATTGACTCAATCGACTTTTACGAGTGGCGTGGGCAGAAACACACACACATTCTTTTGTTTCGCTTAATTTAACATTTGCGTTCAAAGTTGATAGGGTAAATCTTGTTTTTTTTTTGTTTCCGGCTGTGGTAATGTCCAACAAGCCATAAATAAAATATTTTTTATACACACTTGTAAACCTGCTCCTATATATTACACTGTTTTCCGCACTAGTGCAGAAAAGTGCTGGCTTCGTCACAATTTTATTGTGATAAAATTGTTTATCGTATCAATCGCTGGGCGCGCGTCAACCCCCACGTGGCATGAATTCTGCCTCGGTCGCAATGACGTACTTTCTGCACTTGTGTCAAAATATACTATCAAAACATTTCTTCGTTATTATACATTTATTGATGTATGAAATTGAATTGCCATACAGTGCGGCAATGCCGCCAGGCTTTTAGGTAAATTTATTTATTATATTCTTTATCCTACACCGCATAAACAAAAAATATTGGACGAACATTATTAAAATGACATTGTCAGTTGACAGCGATCCAGAAGAGTTTTCGGACGCCATACTTTCGATTACTTTTAATAACATAGTTCTAATTAGTTGTGGGTTTTTATTGCATTTTTTTATTTATGTTACCGGCAATCTACACTGTTAAATTTTGGTTGTTTTAATCCCGCTGAGGGTGTATTAGGTACATGAAACACTATCGATTTGTAAAGAGAAAATTAAAAAATAAAGTATTTTTTTTTAACTCGAATTATTTAACGAATGTACAAAATTAAGTAATTATATAATACATTTCTTTAAGTAAACGTCAGCTGAGCGAGGCCAATGAACTGTAGGTAGTTAGTACGCAACGACCGACAACTACCTACAAGGTCATTGACTCGTTTACATATAATACATGAACACCCCAGGTATTCTGTACATTGCTTGGGTATTGCATAGAATACCTGAATTATACATGTTGTTGGTAACAGAAAAATATAGTTATAGTTAGTAAAGGGTTATTTTTTATGTGTAATTACTTGTAATTTATTTTTAAATACAAAGTTTAAAATAAAATTGAATCGAAAATTGAAGATGGCAGATTTAGACACTTTGTATTTTCATGCTTTCGCCGATAAGTTAAATGATTCTGTTATCATAGTTTCGTAAACGTCTAATGTTGATATACCACACTTTGGAAAACCTTAATTAGTAATAAAGTCAACAATATAATTAATTCTTGTGAGATGGACATCTTGGTATATGAGACCAAAAAAACATCTATTGTTAAGTATGAGAACTTATTAGATTCGCTCCATATAAAAGACATAAACGCGCTCACTCTTTGCATTCTTACAAGAATCAAAAACTGTTATAATAAATAATACAGACAGCTGTCTGACAAGCTTGTCAATGTTTTAAGTTTTACCAATATTTTTAATATTTTGTGAGTAGACTATTAATTTTAGTCTATTTTAAAAGCTATTTTGTGTAAATGTAAATATGTGATTTGATATTCAAGTATAAATAAAATTCAAAAATGCTTCTAGTGTCAGTTAATTAATTATCGTAATTATAAAATAATCTAAACATGTCACATCATTTATCTTTTGTAGTTAATATTATGTTATTACCGTAGCCGCTGCTAACCTTTCGCGACTACGTTATGCCTGCTTAAAATATGCCTAATATCTATGGAAAATTGCGAAATAAAGTCGAGTGTTTTAATTTCCCAGCTGAGTTGCTGTTGATTGCAGCGACCTTTTCTGGCTATAGTTTTGTGCCGCTTGAGGTAATTTTGTAGCCTAAAAAGGTTACCTGTGGGGCTCCAAATACACATTTTGATATACACTTGTAGAAGAGCTTCCATGACTTGTACTTTTACCGGGCTTTCCTGTCTCACTACCAGTACCAGGCAGTTGTACTGAGCCCCTAAATCCGTTCCTCGTTTGCAACAAGGATGTGCTTTGCAAGTTCTCTACCCATCGAAGACTCCTTGCAGTGCTGACTGACATGAAGCAGGGCCCAGTGAATGTATTGATCCGAGTTCAAGAATGTGACACCTTTTGTCTCTTTCTGTAGTTGTGGATGCTCCTTCTTTAGACCTGCAGGATTATCCCAGTTCTTAAACATGTACTCAATCTTTCCTTTATGTAATGCTGACTGTAGATGTCTGTCTCGCCTGAAGATGGGCTTGCGCTTTGGGGCTTCATAGCGAGGGTTGGAGTCTTCCTCCTCCATGGTTGCGATTGTTAGTTTTTTATAGTATATGATACTCTTATTCTAATACAATACATGGATAACTCACATCTATTTCTTAAGTTCTATACATATTCTTCAACACTATGTTTTCCATTAAACTCATTTCTATTCTTCTTATCTTCATATTCATAAGGATCTTATGGCGTACACATAGGATCATAGATAAATATAAGTATTCCGCAGATGGTTGCTGTCTTGAGGTGTATTATATATGACATGAATGGATACGATTTATCTATTTCTTCTTCTAACCATGTTCTTCCATTACCCTCCACAGGGTGTGTCAGACATAAGAGAATTCTTTTGGCTTGGTTTCATATAATGCAGAGCTGGAGGATGCCCAGGAAGAAGCCCTTATCTTTACCTTTTCAAAGAGCGGTCCTGTTTCCTTGCCGAGGACGGGGTGTCTAAAAACATATGAGGTATTGCTTCGCCGTTGATGAAGGCTAACCAGTGTTCCATTATGGACAAAATAATGTACCCCACATAGGCCTGCTGGGCTAGTCTTGTAGACCCTGTTGTTCTGGGGATCTAGATACCCGTCTTGAGGACCTTGTGATGTGGTGTATCTAATAGGTATATACGCCGTGTATCCTGTCTGATTTCGGTATCTCCAATTATCGACCCCACTACACATGGCCATACCATTAGGTAACCTGATGCTGCTATGGATGGATCCGTTCTTGTCAAGCTCAGTATGGAAGAGTACAGGATTTGCACACTTTTGCAAATGTGTGATACTTCAGTCCTTAATACGTTTACAGCTTCATTCACTCCTTCTATCTTGGCCAGGATGGCGGCGTCAGCTATTGGTAGATCGCCGGTTTCGTTGTGTTGTCCTTTGGCAGGAGTTGCTACCCACACTCTCGACCCGGATATGCTCTCATACTGGATAGAGCCATTCTTTGAAGTATGTAGCAGATTTATTATGGGGTACGCCTCCTTTAGTGATGGCACGATACATAGCTCAGTATTGCAATATCCTGGTCCACTATAATGTGCCTTCAGCTCAGTACGATGGGGTTAAATTCCTTTTGTGTGATAAAACATCTCAGATGAGGATACTACACATGTGGACCCTTTACAAGATGATACGGGATGTCCATCGATTGTGACTATTCCCTCAAATGACATAAGCTCTGCCTTGTCTATATAACTGTCAGTTTTTGTATTCTCGTTGGATGATGGCCAACTATATTTACATATTGTGTCCGCCAGATTCTTGTCTGATGTATATCTTATAGTTCCAGAAGGGCATGTTAACCTCAACTCCATGCTTGGGAACTCTACTTGGGGGGCTTTCTCTTGATGCAGCTTCGATGTGTATGATCCCCAGAAGAAGTAATGTGTGGAGCATGTCACTGTCATTATTCGGATTCTCTATCCGGATATTCTGGTGTGAACAGGTCTATTATAGGATACCACTAGATATGTCAGATTCATTGGACCCGTCTCACATGGGTTTACAGAAGGCAGCATGTAGATTACAGGTGGGGTATGTGTGGAGCATATCAAAGGTGCCACTCCTGATGCCGATTCCGACATAAGCATAAGTGCAGCCAAGGCTTGCACTTGTCGAGTCAGTTCCTCGATTTGATCACTCATCTGCCCTACGCTGTTTCCCGCCAGGTTGTGTAGGTGTCGCAAGAAATGCGAAGGATTGCGTTACTAAGCTCTTCGTGCGTCAAGAGTTGTAGCAATTTCTTATCCTTCGACGCACACAACCTCTTAACCAGTTCCATCTTCAGCCACTCGTATTTGTTTGGGGCTGTCGGAGCCGTGATTATTTCATCAATTTCGGATCGTCTAGGCTTCCAATTGCTTGTTGGTATTTCGTGGTGTCAACAGTGAACTAGCTCTCCAGCTGCGCTTATCACAGCGCCAATTTTCTGAGTAAAATGGTGGTACCTGTTCACCGACACAAAATGTACAGTTGTAGCTCGGAGCGACATGTTTTGTTCCTTTTTTGTCCCTTCCTTCCTTGTTTTTTTTTTATGGTAGGTAAAATCATCCAATGACAAATCCCGCCCTTGGGTGGGGCGGGAAATAGTGTCAGACTCTTACTGACTAAAAACATACCCTGTTCCATTCATTGCCTTTGTCCCAGGGCCCCGGGTGATATTTTCACATTATCTTTGGCCCCAGTAGACTTCAGCCCTGCTAGGCCCCTACAGTTTGCTGACGACTCCTTTAGGCGCGCGGGAACAGTGCGTGCTTCCTTGTTGCGAGTATCATGAGAGATAAAAAATTATAATAAACGAAAACGTCAAGGGAAGTAAGTACTGTAACTACTCGGTTAGGTAGAAATGACTTTAAAGGCTTCTTCCTGGATGCATTTCCCCATAGCTTATGGAATGTTTCAGTTCCGCGAATTTTATCTTAGAAGCTCACAGAACACCAAACTATAGGACTCGTATCTCACTACTAACTCCCTACGTGCACACCTACTTATCTGCACATACACGTGCAGACTATATTTCGCCCAGTTATATAAAAAGCACATAATGCATGTATCGGTGAAGCAAGATAATCGACCCGGGAGAATGTTTTAATTAGGTTAACGATTGGGAGCGGGGACGAGCCTCGTGACATCATCCGCTAATGAACGGCGGCTCCAACAAATAATGTGTACCACAAAGGCTTTACTTCATATAATCGTTCGAGGCGCTCGCACACATGTGAAGGTTTTTTTTTGTATGGACTTAGTAGGGATTATGGGAAAAATGGTTTCGTAGTTTATTAAGACCTACTGTCCACGGGCGCGAGCTTTATAGCCGCGTATTCGTTTGGTGTACGCCTGCGTGAAGATATAAAAGAGTGAAGACTGAGCAGGGCATGCGGTACATGCAGCGACGCGTACACGACGTTGCACGCGTCGCTGCATGTACCGCATGTCATAAAGTCGGACGTACTTACATGAAGTGAAAGTTTGTTTCTATTTTTGTAAATATTCATCATCATCATCATTAAAGCCGAAAGACATCTACACGACGGACATAGGCCTCTCCCACTCCCTCAAGTATCGCTACAATGAACGGTCCTGTGTATCTCGCATCCATCGGATTCCCGCAACCCTTGCCAGGGCATCGGTCCACCATGCAGGAGGCCTTCTAACACTGCGTCTGTCTTGTAAATATTGCGGAAACGTATTTGTTGTTCAACAGCATTGTCCCAAACGAATGAAAACGTACGCGTGTAATACGCCCCCGGGAGGCGTACATATATAAAACGCGTACGTTACAGGGCTCAGTACGCTGTGCTCCTCAAGCTGTCTGGTGTATTTTGTAGCATCTATGCTATGCTCTGCATGGCTGCAGACAAAGTGCAACTGGATTTTTGACGACTCTATAGTGCCTCTTTCCTAATTTGTGCTGATTGCTAATTCCCGTTAACCATAGAACAGAACTATAAAAAATAAAAACAAAAATATCGGCCTTGATGTATTCTGTAAGTACGGAAACTACCCTGATTTATTTTCTGGATAAACCTTCTTCTTATTTGACTTCTCAAATTGAATTTCTTTGTTTTGGTCGTAATAAAAATCTCCGATCAACATAAATTGTCCTCTACGTTGTCCCACACATCGCTCTGGGTTTATTATCCATTCCTTCTCCTTTGTCCAGGCGATCTCTCTTTAGAATGTACTCTCTCTGAACATCAGCCCCCTTAGCCAAGTTATGACAGTTTTGTTTCGATCTTGCGTCGAACGCCTCGAATCGGCAGCGCCTCCGATTCCTTTGTGCTGACCACGTGACTGAATATATACTATTTTGTGTTCCCTTAAGATCAGTTTTCTATTATCAGAGGAGCCAAGCCACTGAAACCGCCTAGTGTTTAATAAAGGCAAATGTTTGTGAGCAGCTAAAAAAAAACCGCTGACAACAGCTAGTTTCATACATGTGCGAGTGCTTGGAACAAAATGTATGCAGTCAAGTTTCTGTATACTAAGCCTTTTGGGCCGCAGGCGGGTACCGTTCCCTATCGATACGCATTTCGATTCAATCGATGTTGAAGATTATCGATAAACGTTGATTTATTACCCGACTGCGCCAGAAGGAGGGTTATGTTTTTCGAGAGTATGTATGTATGTATGTATGAATGTATGTATGTATAATTGTTTGGCACGCTCTGCAGCCTGAACGGCTCGATGGATTTTAGCTTGAGAGGTGTCGTTAGATTCGTATTTACTGTGAGAGTGACACTGGGTATATCAAAATAAATAAAAAACAAAATGGCGGATTTTTAGCGCCAAATTCAAATGTTTGGCACGCTCTGCGACCTGAACGGCTCGATGGATTTTAGTTTGAGAGGTGTCTTTAGATTCGTAATTACTTTGAAAGTGATATCATAATAAAATAAAACTCAAAAAATAAAAAACGGTAATTTAAAAAACTAAAAAACCCGACTGCTTTTCTGAGCATTCATGAAAAAGCCCTAAAACAAGAAAAATCTGGCAGTCGGGACCCATTCTAGAAAGTCAACCGTCTAGTCAATAGATTGGAGTAATCTGCAATGTAATATAGGTATGTGCTCTCAATTCTAGAATGGGTCCCGACTGCCAGATTTTTCTTGTTTTAGGGCTTTTTCATGAATGCTCAAAAAAGCAGTCGGGTTTTTTAGTTTTTTAAATTACCGTTTTTTTTTGACTGAGTTTTTTTGTTATTTATCGATTGTGGATCGTTATTTCGCTGTGTAGCTGTGAGTATGTTCATAAATTAGATGTGAATGGCGCAGTGGCGGAATGTGATAATGGCTATGGGTTTGATTCCCTAAAAAAAATTGGCCGTGACATGCCGCCAAAAAACTCTTGATTTAGTAACAAAATGGCCAAAAAATATTGATGTTTATACTTTACAGTTATTTGCTTATGGAATTTAATAAAAGAAATAAAAGTTTGGCTCGCGTTCGACCACTACGTGATTAAAATTTAGGTGTCTTTTAGGCTAGATTGAATAGGCTCCTAGTAAACTGGTGCGCCTAGCCATCACCAATTGCATCACTGCTTACCATAAGGTGGGATCGCAGTCAAGCACTAGTTTATATCAATTTAAAAAAAAAGCTTGCGGTGACCCTTTAGATTCTTAATAGTGAAACGTGCTGCCAACCGATGATTATCCCTGTACTCGCTATGAAAATAACCGACGTTACTGAAAAAACGAACACTGAAAAGGTCAAAATAACTTAAATTTCGGAAGTCGGTGTTTCTGGTATTTTTTGTTTCTTATTCAACATCGACTTTCGAAATAAGTTATTTTGATCCGTTCAGAGATTTTTTTAGTGAAGTCTGTTATTTTTTTTTTTGCACTTGCACATAAAACCAGAGTGCCTATTTCTCATGACAACTTCAATTAACGTAAACATTGCTAGGATACATCGTTTTGTTATGAACATCCCATGTCTCCCTTCCACCTTCCGGCTACATCATCAAATCAGTTCGATAGTACCTTGTAGAAAATTGCATCTCATGACAAATTTAATAAGCCCAAACAAGGATAGGGTACATTGAAAATTACGCATTTTTGGTGCCTATTTTTGGAGTCTAAAGTGGACTGGTTACCAGGATATTTGTTAAGACTATGGTCCCTGTCTGAACAATGTTATTCATATCCACCGATAAAAAGGCAGGGGGTTACTTGCACACTCAGTAAATGGGCCTCTAATGGTGCGTTTACACCTGGGCTCAGCCTCGGCCAGTCGCTATCGGCCTAGGCATTGTGTAAACGGGAAAGCCCCGTTACCATAATGTCGACTGGCTGAGACTGGGCCCATGTGTAAACGCACCATAAAAACGATCGTTAGCATGAAGTGTTGTAGCAAAAAGACGGCAAGATAGTCTTGAGGTGCTTGAGGAGTGAAGAGGTAAACCACTGCTGGCAGGACAATCCCGAAAGTACGGTCAAGATCCCCACCAGTATCTTGCTGGGTTATAAATCTTTCTCCTCCCGAGCAGGAGCTCTTGCGAATCTCTGTTCAAGCCAGCTAATAAAGGCAAGAGAGTTAATATTATTATGAGTTTGTTGTGTCTCACTGCAGGGCAAAGGCCTCCCCTCCATGGCCTTAGGATAGTTTAGTAAATATATTCGCATTATACTGGACATTATTTAAGATTCCTGCTAGAATATTGTGATGTTCCGCACCGAAATTATATTTACTAGCTTCTTAAAAACAAACATCAACAAAACATACTGCGATAGAAAGTAATTTTAGAATGGCTATAAATGTCTTCAGAATATGTTTATATGACTCAAATTCTTTGGAACCAAGCAACATTTTACATGGAATGTGTCATAAAATTATAACCGCGTGCGAATACTATTTCTTTTTAGCGTTCCGTGCTCAGGATAAAAATGTGACTCTTACTAAGACTCCACTGTCCGTCTGTCTGTCACCAGGCTGTATCTTATGAACCACGTTAGCTAGGCAGTTAAAATTTTCACAGATTATGTACGAGTATATTTGTTGCCGTTATAACAATAAATACTATAAACAGAATAAAATAAATATATACTTTTCCTTTCGACGACCTGTGTATGACGATGGTGGAGCACATTGAATCCAGCGTTTTTATGTTGGCTACTGTCAGAATGTATAACGTGGAGAACTAGGATGCCTTTGTCAAATTAATTCAAGAAAAAAATCCTTAAAACAAAGTACTGAAAATACATAATGATGACCTTAATTATTTAATTAGTTTACTATTTGAGCTAACTTTAAAGAAGTATTTTTCTAGACAGAATCAGATTTTGAATACAAATTAAATTCACCTCCTTATAGGTTGAATTTCCAAAAACCATAAATAGAAGCCTAACGCAAAATTTCACGTTCCTAGACCTAGTAGTTTATGGTGTGCGTTGATGTATCAGTTAGTTGCTCCTTTTATATAATTATCTAAATTAACACAGATTGGTAGAACCGGGAGAGATGCATTTTGTATGTCAAGGAAGTAACGGGTTTAACGGCAAGTAAATTCCCTCTACCTTTTATTTCACCTTTCCATTACTTTAATACCAAGAAAATAATTAATGTTTTTATCACCGTCAACATTTACTACCTAATCAAAATGTAGTTAATGCCTAACATAACTTAATTGCATTTAACATTAAACCGTGTAGGAACTTCGTTAAGAGCTTATGGCTAAAATAATGACAGCTACACCGAGTCAAAGAGCCAAAGCATTTTTTTATTGATATAAACTAGTGCTTGATTATTACTATTAGCTTAGTGGGTGGTGGGCGAGTAGTAACAGCCCCGACTTACGAGTTGTAGGTCGCGGGTTCAAACCCAGCCAGGTACATCACTTTGTGTAATTTATTTCATCACCAATATTTTCAAAAAGGTGAAGGAAAACATCGTGAGGAAACCAAAAATCGTTCTAGAACCAAAACTTCGAAGACATGTGGCAACCACCTACACTGTGGATTACGGCCCATTCTCTCTTCCAGAGAGGAGGCCTGTGTCTCAGCAGTGGGAATATTAAAAAGGTTGCTTGTGCTAGACTGCGATCCCACTTGATGGTAAGCAGTGATGCAATCGTTGATGGTGAAGCGCACTAGTTTATTTGTTTCAAATAAACTATATAGGGCGTCTTCAAATTAGCCGCAAAGTGCTAACAAAAAACGCGCGTCTGCCGCGCTACATCTGTGCTGCGGCCGCTAGCTTTTGTTATATGGAATAATAAAGGCAGCGCTGTAGCAGCGTTGCTGTCGCGCGGGACTTTGCAGTTAATTTTAAAGTAAAAAAAAAAACAAGTCCCCTAATAGGCACTTTAGAGCTGTCAAGAACTGTCAAAAAAAAATGATAATTACACATTCCAAAGCGTAGATCTCTATGGAGAAGAATGAGCAAAAATCTCCATGTACATTGTTTAAAATCGTGTTTAGTATCGAACAAAATTAACAAATACCTATTTGTCTCGGTTTCATATTTCTCACGGGTTGATCTACAAGGCAAAGTAACAATTGCTGAGGTTGGTCTGTGGATGGGCGATCGTCTTTTTTAAGGTATGCGGATCCCACACACCTCCGTTGAAATAGGAGGATCCGACCAGACAAATGTTTTGTCTGATCTAGGCAACTGCTCAAGAGATGATTTCGCGCAGTTGTATATGTCCAAATCGCTCGGAGAACATGCAGGATTTCGTAGTTTAGTTCATAAATGGCGGTGTAAATATCGCTACAATCTTAACGTACCGAGAATCTTTCGTATCACGGGAAGCTCGCATCCGTTGATATAATACTCGGCAAATAAGTTGAACGATTTGCACCTCTCCGATTGTGACCGGAAAATCAGTGGTTGGGCATTCAAGGTCGACCATCATGATGGTTCAGCTTGTTTGACGAGGAATCGATTTTTGGGTCTCAATCGAAGTAGGGGGCTGCGCGAAACCATAGCGTAGCGTACGGTTCAATTTATTTACCGCGTACTATGCCTGCTGTTATTTTTTGTAGACTTTTGAAAGACGTACGGCGTTGCGCCACCAGTACATACGTACAACACACATTCATTATGCGTCCAGCTAAGGAGTGGAATTCCGTGCCTGAGTCTGTGTTTCCTGATAGCTATAACCTAGGGGTCTTTAAGTCAAGAGTGAATAGGTTACTTCTAGGCAAGCGTGCTCCATCGTCGGCCACATCTTCGCTTTCCATCAGGTGAGATAATGGTCAAACGCGAGATTATCAACAGTAAAAAAAAAGTCCTTACAGATTAGTCAGAGATCAGGAAATCTGATACCAGCTCTACCATGGGGTAGCATGGCAATATTCCTACAGTTCTTCATGCAATAAGTTCAATAGGGAGTCAGGCAATGTAATTGGATCCTCCTGTTAGAAAAAAAAAGACGGTATAAGACAGGAATTGGCTGATAAATGGCGCTAGGCTGACACCCTATCACTTTGTGTGTTAATATCGTCATAAGAGCCGTGGGCGTACAATAGTATATTTCTACATTTTGTTTTAAGAAATCGGCAACAATTATTTTTTAAGTTTTTTTTTTCTGTGAATGAGTTTGTTGGGTGTCCTTGTATCATTTATTAAAATTTGTTAAAACTTCATACAACATGAAAGTACTAAGGCGGACTGATTGCCTTTGGCATTCTCTACCAGTCAATCAAGGGTATTGAACAAAACACATGGCAGATGCATCAAAAAGAATAAAAGGTTACTAAGGAAACAAGGGTACAAATGTATTTATAAATAATATATATTTAATATAATAAACTATTACCTAGCATGGGAAGAACATAGATATTGAAATCGTGATGTAAGAAAAAAACTGGGCAAGAGCGAGTCGAACAGTC
Organism: Leucania comma; assembly: GCA_958295575.1. Lineage (NCBI taxonomy): Eukaryota > Metazoa > Arthropoda > Insecta > Lepidoptera > Noctuidae > Leucania > Leucania comma. Next base: position 4,764,742 of record OY282484.1, read on the forward strand.
TCCGAAGATTTTTCAGAATCGAAAAAAGATTTTTTTGTGGTAGCCAAAGTTGCCAACGGCGCGCACTGTTCCCGCGCGCCTCAAGTAGTTGTCAGCAAACCGTAGAGGCCCAGCCTACTAGCTGAAGGCAGGCGGGGTCGAAGCCTACTGGGGCCAAGGGTCTGCTTCTGAAAGAAAGGCTCGGCCCTGGTATGAAAGGCAACGAAGGAACGGGGTGGGTTTTTAGTCAATAAGAGGAGATAGTGTCATCTCCCGCTCCGCCCAAGGGCGGGAAATGTCATTGGATGATTTTACACACCACCAAAAAAAAAAAGATATTGAACCATAAAAACACAAAAAAGTGTAGGTGGATTAAATGCATCAAGGCAATTTCTGCCAGTAAGTAGCATTTGGTTTAAGCTACTGTTTGTTCATAAAGTTATAATAATCAACCAATAAATAAAAATAAGAGAGAAAAAATTAAATAGATTTGAATGAAAATATATTTAATTCCCGCTTTTTTGATGTTCAATAGTTTAACGCCTCATGGTGTAGGTCTATCTTTAGAAAATATATGTATAATGTGCTCATCATTTTTCCTACAATGATTGAGGTGGTACTTATATTGTCAGCACACCGTAACTAATTATTTGAACATGTTATGGTCAAATTATGACTTATGAGCACTCCGTATAAAATGCGCGCCGTACTTTTTGCATTCCAAATGCATAACCTCCCTGCCATCACAATCTATGGGAAAGTTATTCCTGGAATGAACGATAAGGGAGCGCTTCCTTCGATACCGCCGTCTCGCTCTAACGTTGCGGTAAACGTGTGTACGAAAGAGACGGCACTGTTTAAGGAATGTCACACAGCATTTTATTATTATTCATCGAAAGTATAATCAAGAGAATACGGTTATAAAATATATTTTTTTTATCAATCTTCTGATTTTGTTTACTCGTTATGGAACTCATGGATGTTTGACAGGTTTTGAGGAATCTTTTTGTCGACTGCTTCCTATCTAACACAAAAATAAATATCTTCTGAGTGTGCTGTTGTATGAAAAGGACATTTGCGAGGGTTCCGCGTGTGGAGCGATCCCGCACGATATTAAAAATCGCTTACTCTGCATTGCCTGCAGACATTTGAGCATTTGTCCAAGGATGGACGTCATAAAAAGTAAATACTCGTAAATTAATAACCTCAATATACTTCACAATTCTTGATGGAGTCTCTCTCTTTCCAAATTTTCTATCGTATCAACATCAAAATTAATTGGAGTGTCTCTTACGCTTGTGTCCTCTCTGCATATAAACGTTCAGAACTTAGAGGTACTTAAGAAAGAGATTGCTAACAGTTTTAACATTATAGTCAGCTGAGCAAATTTTTTGCTTATTATATAATTTCGGCTTCTAAGGTTAAGTATTGGGTTATGGGCTGGAAGCCCACCAAATTTTATTCCCCAATATTGAACAGAGCCTTTGCTCCAATTCCGTTAGTGGCAGAACATCATCTGGTCCACCACCAGTCTTCTGTTGGCTTTGTCCAACTTTACGGCCTTTATTTTTGTTTTTGCATTTGTAGTCATTTTAAAACTAAAAACAAAACCAACATAATTTAAAAGTAATGGTATTATGTGTTAATCGCATTATATGCAAGAAGTGTACTTACTTGCCTCTTTAGGTGACCTGTACAGAGATGGGTCTATTGACTCGCAGTTCAAAACTGCCGCCAGGTCAATCCACAAATTAATTGGACAACGTTTGGCGAACGTTTCATGTTTTTTCATTAAGTCTACCAGCAGTTCCAGCTGCCTGAATGAAACTTGCTTCATTATAGCTATAGCTTACATCACTTAATGTAATTCAAAATTTCTGGTGCAAAAACAAATATTTTTAAAGTTTACCGGTTACAATTGTTTGAGATTATTTTGACAGATAATTTACAAATTATAGACTTTAATTTTTAAACTGCAATTTAGCAAATTTCTAGGCGAAATTTATATTTTAAATAACAATTTTCTTTAAATAGTTATTGGTATCGTTTATAATTACTATTTACTAATTCTTTATATGTTCAATCATTGCATTGCATTGCATGAGCCTTATTATGTTCCCACTGCTGGGACACGGGTCTCCTCTCTAGAAGAGGGAATGGGTCTCAATCCACCACGCGGGCCCAGTGCGGATTGGTGGATGTCACATGTCTTCGAATTTTTGGTTCTAGGACATGCCGATTTCCTAACGATATTTTCCTTAACCGTTTTTGAGAGCAGTGGTGATGAAATTAATTTCACAAAGTAATGCGCCTGACTTGGTTTGAACCCGCGACCTACTATGTTAAAACAGATTTTCAAAAATTAAAATCTGCATTTCATTATGCTGGTAGAATACATAATACACACGTTTAGAAGAATAATATATTAAATTTATTTATTTATTTATTATACAATTTATTGTACATACAAAATAAAATAAAAAAAACAAAGGAAAACTATTTAAGTAAAGCACATACAATGGGCGGCCTTATCGCATTCCGCGATCTCTTACAGACAATCAGGAATGGAAAGTAATTTTCGGGACATAATACTAAAATACAATTCTCGTTTGATTTCAGGCCTAAAGTTAGCCTTATCCGGAACGTGATCCCGTTTCCGCTATCTTGCTCACCCGACTGCACTCGTCTGTCCGTGTAATGTCATTGGTTCACCGGTCGGAAACATTATTGTGACGTCATCTGGCGTCTGGAGTTCTTAATTTATTTTTAACTGTATATGTTCGAAAAATAACGGTAAATGAGAAGTCCTGGTTAATTTCAGGAACTAAAATTTTTTGATGTGTTAGAATATTTTTGAGCTCTTAGAAAATGCTGAGGTTCTTGTGAAAATAACATTTTTTTTTTAAATTGTGTCCCATTTTAAGTATGACCACCAAGATGATGATGAATGATTTACATAGTATAAAAAGTGGTTTCCCACTGTCTGTCCCTATGTATGCTTAGATCTTTAAAACTACGCAACGGATTTTGATCCGGTTTTTTAAATAGAGTGATTCAAGAGGAAGGTTTATAAATATGTATAACACATACATAATACATTTAATATCACTATTGCACCCGTGCGAAGCTGAGGCTGGTCGCTAGTTACTATAAATAAGCCTATCATTTTTGAGAATTTCCCTCGATGCCTAATGGAAACATCATCAGAATTTTTTTTTTTTATAAAATTGGGATCAATATGGAAGTAAATATATCTTTAAATATAAAAATTATTTTCCAATCTGGTTCGTAAATGATGGAGTTATAAAGTTAAAAAAAAAAAAATGAAGAATACAACCAAATTTAGAACCTCTTCGATTATTTGTAGTCCTTGCTGAAATTAATCATCAAAACTTTTAATGTCTATTAGAACCGGACGGGTTTACAGTTTTCCTTCTGAACACTTTGGAGTCAGTGGACACTGTAGATGCATTTTGTCATGCCGACTGTGTCTATCTTGAACCGGAAGTTTCTGGCTTCATCCATCCTCCTTAGGTATAGCGGGACACTAAGAACTCTAAAGGGCCCTTCAATCTCACTCTTACGTTGCCTTGAACCTCGGCTTGTCTGGTGTACGCGTGCAAGTTGTCCTGGGTGTAATCGGAGACACGTAGAGTAGCCATCTCGTTGCTTAGCAATTGCGCTTGAGTGCCCAGTGACATGAGATCCACTGGACTTCCAGCCATCTTAGGTAGGTTCCTTTCCAAGTATATCGCAATGTCGAAGCCTGCTGGGGTCATAGGTCAGTTCCTGAAAGGAAGGCCCGGCCCCGGCACGATAGGCAACGAAGGAACGGGGTAGGTTTTTAGTCAGTGAGAGTTTGACACTATTTCCCACTACGCCCAAGGGTGGGATCTGTCATTCGATGAGGAGATGATGAGGACGTGGCAGACTTTTATTGACTAAAACCACACCTGTGTTCCTTCTATATCCTTTACATTTCAGAACCACGAGTTTTCCTTTTGGAAGCTAACCCACGGCCCCAGAAGGCTTCGGCCCTGCTGGGTCCCTATGGTTTTGCTGAAACTACACAAACGCGCGTGGTGAACACTACACTACACCCCCTTAACGACTCGAACTCGGTCCGGACGGTTAACGGAAGGCTGGAATTTTGCAACATTTAGCGGTTTTACATTGCAGATAAATTAATACAGACTTATCTAAAGCAAAGAACGTGTCTAACCTTTATCTAGCTCGTATAACAAAAAAAAATGTTCGATTTCATTGACCCGTGTATTTTTTATCAATATTTAAAGTACTATCTCATAAGAAATTTTGAAATCTTAATTACAAAGAAACAGTGCGTTCAATAATATTATTATGTAGCAGACCCCTTTGGGCGAGTGATTCTAGCTAACCCGATAACTGCATTTACACAAAAAAAGCAAAAAAAACCTAGCATTAAAGTGCTCATTATGTATTTATTATCTAATAGCATATCTCGTTAAATGCGAAGTTTGTTGAAAAAATAAACAGTTATATATATTATGTTACGTAAGTTTTTTTTATTTAAATCGTCGGTTAACAAATTACGGAGTTCGTGTGGGATGACCACGTCTCGGGATGATGGCTATTATGTTAGTTGGCGGCTTCAAATGCGGCGCTTGCGCAGCCAGGACGGGTGTTGTGTTTTTCTTTGTACATGTATACGGGTTATCTTTAAGTCAGCTGATCGGATATTGGTAAGGGTTGTGTTTTGTGTGTGTGTGTGTTTGTGTAATGACCTGTCAAATAGCCACTAAAAATAAACTATAATAAAAAAAGTTGTGTAAAATTAAAAATTATAAAAATATTGTTATTTTCTTCATAAGTATAATGGATGTCATAATGTCACTACATTCAAATACAATAGTTTAATTTGAATAAATATTAGGATTTTTTTTTGTTAAAAATATAACAACAACATAAGTCAATATACAATTAACTTCCATATCTACATACCAATTCATAATTAGATTATCTAACAAAAAATAGTCTTGAAATGATCGAAACTGTTCAATAGACTTATATTCGAACCAATCAGCCCGCTATCCATATAAACTAGCCAAGAATAATATTGCCAACCCCTCCAGAGAAAGATGCAATTTATAATTAAAGAAACTGGGTATTGGAATGTACTTTTTAAATAAGTCGGGTTATATCTAAACGACCGTAACTCTTACCATCAATATTATCGTAGTAAGACCGCTTCAAGTTTTGCAAAATTATAGCGCGTCCGAAGAAATGTGTTGGTCTCTTTCTAATGTATGGGTAATGCAAAGTGCGAGAAGGAAGGGTGACGAAGCTCGAGTCTCACTAGCGGGACATCGACCAGCAGCTTTCAGAAAAACTTTGGCGCAGTACCGTAACATTGCAACTTGTAAACTTTTAGGTTCGTTGTTGTTGAACTTTTTATAAATAGTTTTGTAATAAAATTGTATTAAATACTAAGACTAATAAGACTAAATATAAATAATGTGATGTAAAAAATGGAAAAGAAGCAAACAAAAAGAATTACATTTCTTTTTTAAATTGCATAATATAAAAACTCTCGTATTCATCTTCCGAGAGTTAAAATATATTGTCGCATGCTATAATTAGTAATGAAATTTAATGCTTCCTTTTGTGCACTGTTACATAAAACTTTATGTGGTGACAAAGAGTCCACACTTATCAGAAAACATGTCATTAATATTACCCATATTTAGAAAATCCATAAAAATACCTTCGTCAATTCACAAGCTACAACGCTGTTCTACTAAGGTTACTTGCCCCGTGGACATCGACAAAAACCGTGCAGCCTGCAGTTGTATGTGTGCGTGTCGTTGTGTTGGTATGTACTCACACACAGACGCGCCCGCATACCGAGCTGCGCGCGCGCTGGAGAAACCGTGCGCTTTGCATTCAACACTCAGTTGTAAAGCAACTTTAGAGGTCATCAAACGCTTTATAGGGACCCCTTGTAACTTCACACGTCAAATTATTTTGACATATTTATTAAAAACTATCGAAAATGCTACATTAAATAGTTATACCTAACTTAAAAAGTTTTACTTGCGAAGTGACGTAACAGTTAAGTGCTACTTGAAAGTTGTCATAGTGCTATGAACATTGTCATCCCGGTTCCGACGTGTTAAGTTTCGGTTAAGTTTAGAGGTTTAATTAAGTTTGTGTTAAGTGAAACTATGAGTGGTTGTGAGTTCAGTGATTGAAACCCGCTCTCATGTTGGATATGGAAGGATTTGGCACCAGTTGAAAATGTGGGAAAACATTTTCTACGTTAAATCTGTGCGGAAAAAGAGGACTAGTGTATAGGTAAGCCTCATTTGCATGACATCGTCGTAACTTAAGTTATATTTAACTTAAGAGTATACTTTCTAAACAACTTTGATTCAGAGTCGACGTTATGTTACCAACTTCAAACCTGTGTGTGGGACATTTGGAATTGACTTAAAGTTCTTTACCGGCAAACATAACTTGTCATAACTTGATGCACCTGCTTTAGGATCTTCTACAAGCAGCTTCACTTTTTTATTGAAAATTTTGAGAACAGCGACTATTTTCAACTAAATTATCAAAAAGGAGGAGGTTCTCAATTCGGTTGTTTGTTTTATTTTAATTTGGTTTCCGAATTCCTAAATGTCTTGATTGTAAGTACACACAAGTGTGCTAAGAAATGCTCATATTGAAGTCATGCTACAAGATTTTGTTAAGATTATTAGAGTATTAGAAATTCCTTCGAACCATCAAAAAGTTTTCACAGTATGACATAGTTGTCTTATGAGGAGCGGCTTAGGAATTCTTGAATGACTATGTTGAAGACAATGACTGACAGAAATGTAACAAGAAATTTTACAGGATTAATAAAGACATGCAGCTTTGGATTGCTATAAACAGGTTTTAGATGCTCTATTTAACATTAACATTACACAAATCTTTTCTTGAGTTGAAGACTCAAACTTATTAAGTTTATTTAGGAGAGCATCACCTTTTTTGAAGTGAGGTATCGTCAAATATCTTCTTCCAATCTAGGTAGTGAGTACCTATCAGACTTTTGCTAACTAAAATCCACTTGCGTTCCTTCTGTTGCCCATTGCGTTTCAAGGCCACGGTGACTCTTTCAAACAGTCCCGCAAGAAAAGTTTTGCTATTTCTGGTGCCAATCCCAATTGTTGTATTTTAGTTTGAAAGGCGATTCGTCAGAAATTCTTAATTACTGAATTCATCATCACTATTTCAACCACAAGACGTTTACTGTTGGACATAGGTCGCTACAAGGGCCGGTTCTGCACGCCTCGCATCCAACGGATCCCACAATCATCATCTTCCTACCCTTCGTCTTTAATCTAGGAGTTCGCGCAACACGTTTTTTTCTTCTATCTTGTCCTGCCACCCGTCAAGCTATTACTAACTTCTATTTCTTTCATATCACTTCTCACACAATTCATTCATCTTTTCTCTTTTCTCCCTGTCCGTTCATCCATAAGTATACTCATAGCTCTTATAGTAACATATGTGATGTTCCTCCTCTTGTCATGACCATACCAAGATAAACGATTCCCTTTCAACTTTTCAGTCATTGGTGTTACTTAAAAAACTTCCTCTAGTTTACTTACTTATTCCATTCTCGTTACATTAAATCACACGTCCGTCTCAACATTCTCATCCCCGCTACATGCAATCTTTTTCATCCATCTTTTTCAAGTATTGATTTTTTCATACTCATGTTATAGCAACCAATATCATAGGACTTAAAAATTATTGGGGAAAAAATTATAAAAAAATCGAAGTCTATTTTAGTTAGTAAACCTTGTTGCTGATAGAGCACAGAAGTCCTAATAATTAATATCCTTTGGTATAGTACGCGGCAAATAAGTTGAAATATTAAAATCGGTTACTGCGCTTTCAAGGTCGACCGTCATGGTAGTTCAACTTGTGTGACGAGTATTATAACCATAGCATAATTACACGAGAAGTGATCAGTGGAAAAATAGTAATTAAAAGAAAATAAAGATTACAAAGTGAGTGTTATGCTTCAACGTTCTGTCTTCATTGAAAATTAAATAAAAAGTAACGCGTATCGTTGCGCAGTTTTATTTATTTAAACTTCATGTACAGTACATAGGCAGACTTAATGCCACAACACATTCGCTACTAGTCCAGGTCTACACTATAAATAACATATATTTCAAATAGAATGTAGTATTCTTAAATTAAGTTACTTATGTTAATAAAATACTTCTTTATATATATGCTCATATTACAAACAAAATAACTACTATGATAAATATCAAATCATTATAATTAAGAGAACTTAAAACAATGACTAAGATCGAACTAAGGTTGAGAGAACTTCAAGTAATAGTTCCGAATTTTATACTACCTGTTGAATACCATAATTAGAGACACAATAGAAAGACAATAGGTGTGCGGACGCCGGCGTCCTCTTGGGAAATAAATGAATTAAAGCTGAAAAAGCACTCGTAAGTTTTCCTATTTTCAACTTTTTTGATGTCAAGGGGAAGCATTTTCCAGAGTTTCATGGTAGAGACAGCGTAAGAATTAGTCATAAACCCAGTACGATGAGAAGGAATATGAAAGGCAAACCTAAAATTGAAATAAACGATTTTGCATATAACAGATCTTAAATTTAAAATATACGTCTTTTTCATTTTGGTTTTTAGTAAGGCAGAACTTTTTCTCTTTACAGATTTATTTCCTATTTATTGATGGTTTTTATCCACAGGAATACGCCAACCCCATCTATAGATAGTATTATAGTGTAATTCGAAATAAAAAGTATTTCTAATTACTTTAACTAAAGTAACAGATTTGAGTGAGTGAGAATCATCAATAAGATATCCTTGCTAAGCTACTTAGCCTTTTTGCTAGGCTGTGCACAACATTATTAATCACAAAAAAAGATTAATCACAATATCTTAGTAAAATTTGGCCTTCCTTATAGGGTGTAGACATCCTCTAAGAATTTTACGAGCCCCCACCGCTAAGGGGGTAAAAGGGGGTTGGAAGTTTGTATGGAGAAACCAACTTTCACCCGGGCAAAACCGCTGGGAGAAGCTAGTATATATATAAAAATAAATCCCTATTTCCCTTGATCACGTCATCCTGCCTGTACGGCTGGACCAAGACGGAGCGGATGTGTCAGACTTTTTACTAACTAAAAACCATTTCCTATGTTCCTTCTTTGCCTTTCATTCCTGGACTCTTGGTTGCCCTTTCGGAAGTCAGGAACACACAGGCAATTAAAAACAGCTGGGTTTTAGTCAGTAAAAGTCTGTCACTCCTTCTCTGTCCTGTGGTGCTATTCTTTAAGAAAACGCAGCGCTCAACGACGAACACCCAAATAGGATACATTGGATTGTCAACCTAATATACCTACATATTGGATTGTTAATTCAATGTATCCTATTTGGATGTTCGTCGTTGCGGCAGCGCTGCGTTTTCTTAGAGAATAGCACCACAGAGCGAGAGAATATATTTGATGATTTCCTTCCTAAAAAAAGTACCAGCGCCAGTGCTTGTGTTTTGTTTCCTCGACTAAAAGTACTAACAAATAAATTAAACACACAATATGTATTCACAACTGAATGTCTGTTATCTCGCTTTACTGTTGCTGTACAAATCTAGTCTAACACGCCACTTTATTTGGTACTTAACTTGCGCAAGAGTGCATTAAACGTTTAAAATATAGTTCTGTAACTAGGTCTCCTGTACAGCAAATTGAATATATAAATATCTGTATATAAACTTCACTCTATATGGCTGACATAAGCCGACTTACAATTACTATTGCAACCTTTCATTTATAATTTGGACTTTATTTTTAAGCTGACAGAGTTGAAGATTGCTTGTAGTTTTGAAAGATAGAGTTGTCTCCTGTTAAGAGCTAAGGTTCTGGTTATTAAAATCCAATTAACAACTTGAATAGGTTCGAATATTAATCTGGGAATAAAATTAACACATTTAGATCAAGAATCAGTCATTTATCATCCCTTTCTCTCCTATCTCGGCTTTGCCATAATAATGCTAAAAATAACTAGTAATTGTTCTGCAGCTGGATGGACCACCATGGCTCAAAGATACTTTTGAAATTAACGTAACATTTTACAATATTGCTAATCGCTGCCATTTGTTTCCTCTTTCCTTTATGATCGTTATGTTCTTGCCCCTACCGTAATTTATTAAGAAACAAGTGTTAAATAATTACAGCTACACTAGTCGATCTCCAAGGTTAAGCAACCCTTGTTGAGGTCAATCTGTGGATGGGTGACCATCTTAATCTATAAAGATTAATTGCATTCGGATTGACTTTCAGATTTTTGACATAGGATTTTTGTTTTAAGTTTAGAATCCAATGAGTTCTCTTGTTTGTGATTCTGAGTTGGTCCAGTAAGGGATCTCATGAATCCATTAACCACATCTGACCCGGTTGAGAGACTTTGGGAATTTGGTGAAGGGGCGCCATTTTCCCTCCTCCGGAGGAGAGTTGGGTCGGCTTGTTGGAGAAGAAAGCGTTCTCCACCTTTCTCTTCTTGGCGCCCTGCCCTCCTTTGTGGTCCTGGCCTTCTCTGTACCCTTTCTCTCCTCGGGAGCGGGCCTGTTCTTCCCCTTTCTTGAAATCATTCCTTTGATATTACCAAGAAAAACGTGATTCACTTTTTTCTTTCGAAAGCAGAAATGAACTTTGAGTATTTAAAGAGGTTCTTCTAATTTAGGTTTTAAGCCTTCAATAGTGAAGAGGTGATCCTGGGAACGTAATAAGAGCCAGATATGGTACTTAGCGTTTGTTTATTATATATTATTATTTTTTGTTTATTTTTAAGTGTATAACCTGATTGTCTCCTTGACCCATAGTTTCTCCTTCAAAGTTAGACTCATTCAATATAAGTTAAGTTATCATTATTGTTGTGATGGTCTATGCCTTCTGGTGCATTCCTTCGAAGTATAGTTGATTAGTTTGTTATTTGTTATTCTAGATGCAACATTATCCAGCAAGTTTTTAAGGCAAACCTGCATGGGCCTTATTTTGTAGGTCTGTTTACAGAAAACTCTTCATTGAACGTTACCTTTGGAAGTATAGTTGGTTAATTTGTTATACTAGATGCAACATTATCCATCTTTTAAGCCTCTTCAAATTCAGTATTTGTCATAGTCTTTTCCCGGATGAACGGCAGAGTTTGTCACTAAGCGAAGGCAAATCTGCATGAGCCTCATTTCATAGGTCTGTTTACAGAAAACTCTTCTTTGAACGTTACCTTTGGAAGTATAGTTGATTAATTTATTACTACTACTTAATCAACGTCCTGTAAACGGAAACAAACAACCTTATGGCCACAATGTTGCCATTTAAAACCAATTTTAATGTTGCTAATCAATTTGATGCCTTCTTCTTTTTCTTGACCGGTGAGAAAACAATTGGGTGGACCGAAAAGATGTCATTTTTATTGATTAAAACCTATACGTGGTCTGCTTTCCGCGTCGCCCGGAAAGCACTGACTCTTTCATTCAATCCTGCAACTAGTTTAATGCCACGATTCGCATATAAGCGGGCCAATTGGCTTCTACATGATGAGATATCGTATGAGTTTTTGTAGTTAGGCAGCGAGATTGTTCGAGGTGCTCAGTAAAGTCTGATTCCTCTCCAACCAGAGCGAGACCAGATGATTTCGCACTTAAATTAAGGGATTTGTGTGGTCTATGGATAGTTCGGATGTTCCACAAATCGTAGACAAAATTCATGAAGAAAAATTAAAACTTTTTTTTTTTTAGAGAACTTAAGTAACTTTACCTTTTAGGAACACTCGTTTATCATAGCCACATATGTAGACAAACAAACTTTATGACTTACGATTGTAAATATGTAGTTATGATCTTAGTGTTAGCCAAGCAGTACTATTGTACACCCACAGATACCAAAACAACGGTATTGTAGGTCCCGAAGCAAGCGTGTCAATTTATCGCTCAGAATTATAAACTTTAGGCTGTAAATTTTCTGACAGGAAACTCGAATTACAAGTTCATTGAGCTGCGATGCGAGTCGGGCTAGGAAATTCATGAACACAATATTTTTGCGTGTTGTTGTGCAGGACAGGAAAGTTGGAACAGAGATATAACAATAATAATAAAAATAATAATAAAATTGTTTATTTCATAGTGATTAACTTATTCTAGGTTTTACGTAATATCCTATTTTTATAAATCACAATGTGAGGAGCTGGTGTCTGATTTAGGCATAAAATGCCTGTGTTACAAATCACCAGGTCCCCACACCACGGAAGAACAGAGTCTTTATCAGGATTATGTTAAGTTATATAAATCAAGAGGTTATAGTTAAGGAGATTCAATGATAAAAAAATAAACATAAATAGTTATAATTTTGGGGGTTGAAGCAAAGACGAAGCTAAAGAAAAAAAATATTAAAAGCGTCTAGATCTGTGTGTTTAATGTCCGTGTATTGTATAAGTGTATATGTGGATCAGAAATATAGTATAAGATTATTAAAGTTTTAATATATAATATGTGGAAAAAAAAGCGTTTACCGGCTTGAACATGACACTGTACTACATAGCAGTAATTTGATGGTGTCCGAATTGTTAGTGAAAAAAAAAAATGAAATAAATTAAAATGTGTTAATTCAACCGCTGTGTCTGAATCGTAAGCAACTCAAAATAGTATTTGAATATCTAAATAATTCGTAAATAGTCTGGTTTGAGATATAAATCAGTCGGAGGAAACAATTCAAGGTCGTGTGAGTTTAAAATTGAAATAAAACACGATTGACGCTGATTTACTGACATTATAGTCTATTTATGTATGATTTCACTAACAATAGGCGACATATAAATATATGTCAAGGATTTTTTGGTGCTAAGCAAAGTAGTTGTCTTGAGATAATGAGAAGGGGTGGCACCAGATCATGACGGATACAGCGGGACGAACTAGGCAGATTTCGCCAGAACTTTATCTAGTTAGTCATAGATCGTCCAGCTCGATGAGAAAGTGCGAGCTCGTAGAATATAAAAAAAGTAAGGAGGAAAGAAAACAAAGAATTGCTTGCTTTCTTTCTTTTTTTTAAGTACGTACCCTCTTACTGTTAGTGCAAACGGGCATTTAGGGCTGATTTCATCATTCAATATAAAAACTTCGTTCAACTAAACTGAGCTCAGCGTAATCTAGTTTAACGACCCGTGTCGTAAACATGGGCGACAACAAAAGAATTGAATCTGAGTTTAGCGTAAACTAGGTTCAATTCATCGCGGTGAAACATGCTCCATCGTCGGCCACATCATCGCTTACCACCAGGTGAGACAGTGGTCTAACGCGAGCTTATCTATAATAAAAAGAAAAGAAAAACCTCTTCTAATTAATTAAAATCTTCTGTAAACCCCTTTCCAGGTTTTAACTTAAGACCTTCATCAATAAACGCCAGCTCTAAGCGACAAAGTTTGATTTCACCGATCATTTAACTGTAGTTAGCAATGAATTATGGCAACGGAAATCAAAGTGCTAACTAATCTAAGATTACCCACGAAGTCTGGAAACACGTAACGCGTTTAATTGCTTGTGACGATTGCCTGTCATTTTATGTCCATGTCTAGTTAACCCCTTTCGCCTCCTTCCATATAATGGCTGATCGTAGAGATTAAGGCGTATAGTCTCTTGAACATCTGGCCGGAGATAAATTTGCACATACCGCTTAAAGCCCCACTGACTCTAAAACCAGTTTCTTTGCGAAATATTGATGGATTTACATATGCAATGTACATTCTGAAGAACACTAAACTTAACCAGCATTTTTTTTTGTGTAAACATGAATTTGGTTTTGGAAAAACAAATCAACTATTAGTCATATCGTCAGTCAATCGGTATTAATCATACGAAAAAGTAATGTTGATAATATTGTGTATGAATCTGTAATAAATATATATTTTTTTTAAATCTACTGACCAAGTCGTTACTATGATAATCACTGCTTCATGGCACTGCTCGGGAGTTAGGGCCTTAAACTTGTGTGAATGAAACCTGGTAACGAGAAAACTTTCTGATGGGTATGAATTAAATCTTGGTTGCTAATCTATTAGCTGTTGGCGCTCGCAAACAAGCACTTAGACCTGCTTTGAAAACTCATAAACATACCGGCTTCTGCCAGTGCCTTCTTTCGCTTGGAAGTAGAAATTTATTTGAAATGAACATAATCGCGGGATGAAAAGTCGCTACCAAGGAAATGGTCTCCCTGTATGTCAAATTTCATTAAAATCTGTTCAGCTGTTTGAGCATAAAAAAGTTATAAATCATGTGTATGTTTTTTAACTCCTTTAAAAATTAATGTAAAAGTGAAAGTGTATCATGTGTATGTGTGTATATAATAATATAATACGAACTTTTACATTAATTTTTATTATTACCTACTCGAAATATTAATGTGAATAGTGTGATATATACCATTACGATCAGTACCTCTACCATGAGTTTTAAGCAATAGTATTCGTTGCTACTCGATATCGACGCCGTAAATATTTTGTATGGCAAATTTTTGTTCTGCAAGTGACCGCTAGAGGCGCTGCAAAATTTGCCATACAAAATATTTACGGCGTCGATATCGAGTAGCGACGAATACTATTGCTTAAAACTCATGGTAGAGGTACCGATGACCTGGTGAGGGTTGCAAGACCGGAGGATGCGAGACGCTCAGGACCGGTCATTGTAGCGACACTTGGGGAAGCTCTGTGTCCAGTTTTGGACATCTTTCGGCTGAAGTGATGATGGATAGGTAATGAAACTCGCATGCTAACGAGATACCTCGATCTCGCCTGATGGTAAGCGATAGATGTGATCTACAATAGTCTACAATACTCGTAGCTATATATTCTTACTTAAGCATACTACTACTAATATTATTACAATTATATTGGCATTATTCATTAACTGAACTGTCATTTAAGCTTTCTCAACATCCTGCAGCTATATATGCTGCTGTTCCATTCATCGATAGAACAAGACACGCTTTCTCGAGGAAAGTGAAGACCGTCCGTTAATGAACTTCTCATGAGTCCAGTATTAATTGAAGGAAGCAGTCGATAGCAGATGATAAGTTTATAACACTTCATTATCGGTCGATTCTGTAATTTTTATCCCTTGAAAACATAGGTGACGACGGGCTTTGGGAATATTTTACTCACTAGACGTACAGCGTTGCACCACGCTGTCCGATCGTCCGGTAACCGACTGGACCGAGCCCAAGTTGTCGACGGTGCGTTCTGTTCCCGCGCGCCTCAAGGAGCTGTCTGCAAACCGTAGAGGCCCAGCCTGCTAACTGCAGGCAGGCAGGGTCGAAGCCTGCTGGGGTCAAGGGCCGTTTGCTGAGAGGAAGGCTCAGCCCCGGCACTATAGGCAACGAAGGAACGGGGTAGGTTTTTAGTCAGTAAGAGTTTGACACTACTTCCCGCTCTGCCCAAGGGCGGGACTTGTCATTGGATGATTTTACCTACCTAAAAGAAAAAAAAAATCGGTATATGGTAGACATCCTACCCATACGTAAATAACGTCTTGAGAACACATTTATTGTGCGTACAGCTAAACAGTGGAATTCCCTGCCGGAGTCTATGTTTCCTGATAGCTACAATCTAGAGTTAAGAGTGGATAGGTCACTTTCAGGCAAGCGTGCTCCATAATAAACTACATCATCGCTTACCATCAGGTGGGAGATAGGTCAAACGCGAGCCGATCAACAAAAAAAAAAAAAACACTTCCCACCAAGGGACATTTATAATGAAATGAGAGCTCACTCCATGAGCTCATTTCACCATAAAACGAAAAATAGAGATGACCGCTGTCTGTCTGATGATGGCTGTCTTCTTGTTACGTGAACATGAAGACAGCATAAGACTTAAGTTTTTACTGGAAAAAGTGCCCAGTGCCAGATGGTTTAACGTTAATGCGGTCGACACATGTATAACTTTCGGCACTCCGATTGGCCCGGTCCAAGCTCTTAACCAATCAGAGAGTTGGCAAATAAAGAAGAAAATGAAAACAGTTTATTTACACGGAATGACGCAACTAAAAACTAAAAAATAATCAAATGAAGGAACGAATAGATGAGGTTTAGTAGGTAAAGAGTGAGAAAAGTCATTTGATGATTTCTCTGCTCAAAATAAAAACTGGTGTTTTAGTAACCGCCAGGAATGTGACATTGAACGAAAATGTCGCCGCGATTCTGGAACGTGTTTGAGAAAAGTTTTCTTGTAAAACACCCATAGGTGGCAGAAGAGCTGACGATATGAACTAGATGTATAAACACCTAGCAGAATAAACACGAGAGTCTTTGTCGGATATATTCGTTACAGGCGGTTAAAACGACAAGTCTTAAGCTCTTCTAATATTGAAGATGGTTATCAAATTTGGCTAGTATGCAGATCCTGGAATAGCATATAGGTCTTCTTATCCTGGGGGTGCGTTCCCTTAGGAAAAAAACTATTTACACGCGTGTGATGCGATGCTGGTGGATAGGTTTGTTTAAGCCTTGTAACCAGTTTTGGTTTTAAGACTGACTCAAATCGAAATAATTATTTCTGATTAGTTTCTGCCCGTGGCATCGTCCGCGTAAAAGTAGGTTTCTCTATACAAACTTTAGAACAACGTTTCATCCCCTTTAGAGAGTTTTGGAAAATCCTTTATTGGTGCTCGCCTATGTCATAAGAGAAAATCTTGTGCAAAATTTCATGCCCTTAGTCCCATTAGTTTCAGCTGTATGTTGATGTCAGTCAGTCTCCTTTACTTATACAATACACCGTTAAATTTTGGTCGTTTTAATCCCGTGGAGGGTCGATTCGGTACATAAAACACTATGGATTTGTAAAGATAAAATTAAAAAATAAAGTAACTACTTTTTTTTTCTAAAAGTCGAGGTCGAATCGAGTCGAGTCGAAATACGCATGTACGAAATTATTAATTTTAAGTAAACGAGTCAATGACCTTGTAGGTAGTTGTCGGTCATTGCGGACTAACTACCTACAGTTCATTGGCCTCGCTCAGCTGACGTTTACTTGTTGTAAATTAATTCGAGTTAAAAAAAAAGTACTTTAATTTTTAATTTTCTCTTTACAAATCGACCCTCCACGAGATTAAAACGACCAAAATTTAACGGTATAAATGTTTTAGTACATGTGAAACCCGAAACATGTCTAATATTTTTATGTAAAGCATCTATTTACAACATTTTATAACTGTATCATGAACAATCACAAAGTTATTATATGGTATGTTACCTGGTCATCCGCACAAATACATGATCACAGAGGCATCCGGTCGACTGAGGGGCAGTTTTGCTTCCGCAGCCAGCTCTGCTTGTGTTGTACTTAGTGTCGGTGGGATCCAACTTGTGACTATTTTTAAATATTTTAGGGAAAAAATATAACATGGTGTAAAAATTATTGGAATCGATTCAGTTAATGATTGCGAACAAACTATATTTTGCCTAAAAATAATGTTGTATTTGTAGATAAACTGACAACGTGACTCTACAGACAGCTTTTTTATATTGCTTTATCTTCTATTTAAAATTTAAGTTTCATTTTGCAATAAGACTGATAGAGTTTCTCTATGATCATTGTACAATAGCTCGCTTAAAATCAACAATTCAACATCCGCCTTTATTTACAAGCAAACAAAGCCACGACAAATCCCGATCTATCCATCTAATCTGCAATATTCGTGACGTGAATCAGATGCCAACAATAAGCAGATAAATCAGGAGGGTAATCAATACTGAGGGATCGGACGCTCGCGGCGTTCCCACGAAATCGATACGATGGTGCAGAGTGATTTGCGGAATGATAGTGACCGAATGTAGGGTGAAGCGCTGGCTGGCAGGACTTTGAGAATAGATGGTATTGTTGGATATGAAATACAGTTATATCAGAAACATTATAACCACATAAGTGCGTACAGCAAAAGAGTGGAATTCCCTGCCGGAGTCTGTCATATTTCATAACTTTGGTATTACCTATGACATCAAGTGGCTAACAAACTGCGGTGGATAAGTCGTGGCTAACAAAAATTAACGGTGCATATTGTCCCGGCTTTAGTTTTTATCGACTATTATACAACTAAGTTGAATATCGCATCTTCAGCATAAAGTTTACACAGTCACAATTTTTAAAGTATCGATACAATAACATCTGTTAGAACGTGTTACGGTGGATATCAAAGACACCGGTGGATAATGACGTCATATCAGTTGGTCACTAAAGATAGGCAATACGAAACTAGCTGTTTGACAGTTATACGATGTACATTCTAGCAAGTGATCATCACTTGAGCTATCAACAGAATTACGCAATAGCCCTGCTGATCGCTACAACCTGAGCATCTTTAATGCAAGAGTGAATAGGTTACTTTTAGGTAAGCACTCTCCATCGACGACCGCATCGTCGCTTTCCATCAGATGAGATAGCGGTCAAGCGTGTAACTATCAACAATAAAAAAAACCTCTTTCGGGATAAGTCTGTTGAATGTCAAGGAAAAACGTGATCAAAGATGTTAAATGACTTTGACTTTAGCTTCGGAAGTCGATGTTTCTGTTTTTTTTCGCTTTTTAGTTTTGTTATCACACGGTTATATGTGAGGATATTCTTATTTGAACGTTCTGCATGGGAGCCCGGCACGGTTGGGCAGTAGCTGAGAATAAAATTAAGCTGTTGCCCTGAGTGTCGCGGGTTTGATTCTTCGAATTTTTAGCTCTAGAACATGCGGGTGTCCTCACGATGATATCCTTTATTGATTTGAGAGCAGTGGTGATGAAAATGAATAACAAAAAAAAAAGAAAAAAATAAGAATTAAGTAAAAATAAAAAGTCAAAGTTAAATAAAGTAAGTAGTAGTAAGTAAGTAGTCGTTCAATAAAGTTTATTCCATTCTTTGCACCTGGCTGGGCTCAAACCTACGAACTCGTAAGTCGGAGCCGTTACCACTGGGCCACCACTGTTCTTTCTACAAGGAACAAATATTTGTATGACTTACAGATAGTTGTTTCGGGTCCAGGTGTTGTTTGGTGTCTTGTGTATGTTAGTTTACATGTTTGTAAACGCAAACGCAAGAATAACAAATTTGGATCTACATTAGACTAACGCACACGTGTAACACGCCTGATTTGCACGTAGACCGACCTCGCGTGGCCTGGGTCAAGCGCAGCTCTACAGGACTTGTTTCCATAAAAAATGTATGGAGATCGACGCGCCACGTGTGCACAGTGTAGTTCTAGTATAATTCTTCAGTGAGGAAAAAAAATAAAAAATAAGAATGATAAATAAATTTTACCCAACTCGTTTTTCAACTCAAAACAAGCACATCTTTCTTTTTGTTCTATTATTGTTCTAAATTTGCATGTTTTAAGTATAGAACAGCGATTTTAATCATAAAATCTTCGGAAGAAAATGTCAAATACTGTCGATTTTAATTAAAAAAAAAACTAATAGGCCTTCAATATGCGAATAAACAAGTTGATTCTAATAAAATTGGACATTTAAAACGCTCAGGCAAACGGTTCTCACGTTGCTGCATCTTCAGCACGCGATCGATATTAATAAAGTTTTTAATAAAATAATATTATGCAGCTGTTCAACATATTTATCGAAGCGTAACGTTAGACTATAAAGGTATGTTTACAATGGGTAGAAATAAAAGAGTTTTCTGATCTTATAGGCAAGAATTATAATAATAAAGGCAAAAGTTTGCGAGTGACGTGTATGTGCGCTCCAACCGCTAAACGGATTTCAATGAAGCTTGGTACATAGGTAGACCATGTCCTGGAAAAACACGGAATACTTTTTATCCCCTGAGTTGTTTCTTTAGGATAATTTTCTATTAACACGCGGGCGAAGGTTTTTAAACCAACTTGAAAGTCTTTGGTTAGTAAATCTGTGTAAAAAAACGAAATGTGAATCGTCATCATGTTCTGGCCTTCATCCCATGTTATTTATGTCGGTCGATTCAACACGTTTTCTCTTCCATTCTGTCCGTCAACGGGCACGCTATCACATACTCCCTTTTCTTTTGGCAAAGGCTTTTCGCTTTTGGCGAAAGTTTGTGACTGTTTATGTTTTAGCAAAACAACGTTTAGTTCAGTTGACAGTAACACTTTAGTATATCAGAAAACACCTATTGAAGCGGTTCACACATAAAAACATCAAAGAAACTATTTTATTCTTAAGTATTGAAATCGCGTCCGGGTCTCGCATAGAGAGTTCCAGTGTTGCCAACCGATGCCGCAGGATTCTTATCCGCGGTGTCGCGGAAAATTTTCAAATGGCGCGTTACACTGTTTCTTACTTCTTCACATTGAAACTTGGTACACGGGGAAAGCACATTGTATACTTTTTATCCTGGGAGTATTTTCCCTTGAGATAATATTGTACAACCCGCTGACAGCAAGTAAGCAGCTAGTGCAATCATAAAAAACAAAAAAGAATAAACGGATTGTTTGAGAGCCCCGACGTCTATAAACTGCCACCTAAGCTAAGCTTTGGTCAAAACACGAGCTAAATACTTTATTGCCTTTTATTTCCATGACATTATCCGTCAGTACATTACAGTTGAAAAGAGTGAAATACCCTTACATTTTCTCTTGTCTTGTTACGCCTTGCCTCGCCTCTTTTAAGTGTCACAGCAAGTGGCAACGGACCTTTACAATGAATCTGTCCACATGGGGTTTGGAGGAAGTCGTAAAAATATTATAATTTTTTATGTTTATTGAAATAGCCAGTATATTTTGTTACACGACATATACTAAGTATAAAACTCGTAGATTTTAGTGCTTCTTTTTATTTCACAGAATGGATTATTGGGGACTTTGACATTTAAATGAGTATTTCTCAAAATACATGTACATCTTTGAAAAAAAAAGTGTGCTTTGAAACAGTTCAAAAGTTTTATATTTATAAATCATCACACAAAAAAAACACACACTCAATTTTGTAGGATGAATATTAATCTTTAAGATAACGAAGAATTATAGCTATAATCATACTTATTATCAAATATTTCGATATTTTAAAAATAGCTTTTTTTACCTTTCATACAAAAACCTGTTTGCCACTCTACCTTTTTCATGTGTTTTTGTTTCATAAAATGCGATACGTAACTAAATTATTGTAAATTTCTTTGTATCATCGTTCTACAGTAATCGCAGTTTCTGTATCAAATTGATTTTCTATGGGGTGTCATAGTGAATTGGCAATTTAAAGCAAAAAAACAAAATGAGTCGCTCTCATTTACTATTTAGTTATTACTCTTTAGTTACGATTTATTTCTACTTTCCCATGATTTCTGAACGATTCCGTAACTTTTTTACACGGACAACACTAGCTTCACTCTGATTGGCTATTGGTTTGACGTCTCCGCCATTACATCTATCGTGAAAATCAGTGAGAACGTGTGTGTTTTGTGGGGTTACTTTTTCGAGACAGGAAGTAAAATCAGCGATTTTTCATAGAACGGTAAGTCTTCATTTACCCATTTTTTGTAATACGTGTTGTACGAATATTTAATAAGCTTTTATATTTGCTGTAACAGCTTTTATCAATAAATATATTTTTTCTGACCTCAATTTGTCTAATATTTCGTAACGTTTTTTACGAATTTCGTTACGTAACGAAAAAGTACAACATAAAGCTGAGTGTATACTGTTATAACCTGACTAAGCATAGTAATATTCACTACTTAATTTATGAAAAAAAAATATATAGAGCGTCAATAACTAAAGGATTGGATATTATCTGCTATATAGAAGTGCCACCAGCAAAAAATAATGAAATAATTTAAATTACGTTTTTATGTGATTTAACAACTTTTTACCCCTGATATTACTTACATGAAGTTCTATTGAGAACTTCCTCCTTTTCGTCGGTTAAAAAACCTCGCGGCTTTGTTTCAATTCGCTTGAGAATAGAATTATACCGATTGTTACAAATACTTAACTCTTGCTAATGACACTTCTGTAGAGATGCCCACTATACTTGTTGGTTTGACTTATCAAATTGGTTATTACTTACAACTGCTTATATACAACTGCATTACTTCTTTTGTTTTTTAAGGAATGCCGCCAAAAACCAATGCCGAAAGGCAAAAAGCTTACAGAGAACGACTCAAAAAGGATAAACCAAATAAATATGAGGAAATCCGTGTCAAACATTTGGAAAAAGTTAAAGAAAATATCAAAAAGAAAAAAGAAATTCTTACAGAAGAAGAAAAACAAGAGCTACGAGCAAAGTGGAGACAAGCCAATGCTATAAGAGCTGAAAGAAAAAAAAAGGCCTACTCTACGACAAAACAAAACAACACATTGGAAGTAAGAAAAAATGCTAAAAATAATACAAATATCCTAAAGGAGAGACTACAAAAGCTTACTGAAGAAAATACTCAATTAAAACGACGAAATAAAAATTTAAGACAGGCCTGCAATCGGATGAAAAAGCGAGTGGAAATTCTGAAAAAACGACTACCCCAACAAATAATATAAATAAAAAATAATATAAATAAAAATAAAAAAAAAATAATTTGATTAAAATAGTATGAATGATTACTCCCTTATTTTATTTCTAACCCCTTAAGTATTTGGGTACATACTTACAAATATTTCGTATTGAATAAATGAAGAGCATTCACAATATTTCGCCAATGTGTAACCAGCCTTATGGTTACTATTTAGTTACATCTAAGGACTATTTCGTAACAATATTTCGTTACTACCATTTCGTTACGTACATTTATTTTGAGAAATACTCAAATATATTTTCGTTCATTTTTATGAGGAATTTAAATATGTAATTTTGAAGCTTCTTCTTTTAGCTAAATTATGCATTAACACGATATACTCATTTTATGTTTAATAATATTAGTAATCAAAAGTTTAAATACGGTTGTCATATAAAGAGATTACGTTGCCGACCGTATTACTTAATTTTAAAATGTTTGGGAGAAGGGATTTTCCTAGGAATGGATAACAGCATATAGATATATGTATATTTGTTGTTTCATACAATAGGACTGATTATTTCTATAAAAAAAAAATATTCTAGCAAACCTCCGAGCAGAAATTAAAAATTAATTTAAATGGCTTACGGCGAGTGTCCCCCTTACGTTATTGAAACATCTCAGGTCTGGACCAATCGTTTCGGCTCGTCGAAGACTAAGAACAATTTGCCTGCTGCGGTCTTCCCGTTCGATTATAATTTAGGTGTCTTCAAGGCTAGAGTAAATATGATCTTAAAAAACTGGTGCGCCTCACCGTCAACGATTGCATTTCTTCTTACCATCAGGTGGGATCGCAGTCAAGCACTATTATATCACTTAAAAAAATGTGAAGTTTTAAACTAAAGTTAATAAATGCTTATATAATATATCACAGTGAGAGGAAAGATAGCGCTCTTTCTACCTGCTGGTTTATTAAAAGTATACTTTCCAAGTCTAGCTAAAGCAAAAAAAAAAAAAACAACTAATTCAATGAATGGAAAAAAGCGCCTTTTATTTTACTCAATGTTAGTTTAGCGATGGAAGCTATTCCTATCTTTTTCAATATCGAGGAAATTTATGCCATTCTTACCCAGGAATTACGATACCTGTTTTTAATGCAAATTGTAAGGATTGATAGAGGGTAATAAGTATCTATGGGTCTTGTCGACACTCGACAGAATGGTTCAGTATATCCACTTCGTTAAAAAGTGAAGTATGTATCTAAACTCAAATCATCAGCATCATTGATAGTCATCTATATATATATATATATATAAATTAATCCCTGTTTCCCTCGCCTCCATCACGGATGAACGGCTGGACCGATTTCACTAATTCTTTATTTGTTATGGTCAGCAGAAGGCTCTCATGAACGAAATAGGGAAGAGTAGGGCAGAATAGGGTAGAGTTGCGTAGTCAGTTGACAGGAGCGTAGCCGCGGCTAAAAGCTAGTAATCTCATAGTTTATACTTATGGAGAGTCGTAATAAAAGTTAAAAGTTTCAAACATGCACCCTCTAAAGGCTCTGCCAAACAAATAAATTACATTTATATGTAGGAAGGAAGAGTCCAGGAGAGTTGAACCGCTTTCAAATGAAATCAGTTTATTGTAAACATTTGCAGTGGTTGTTATAAAAGTTAAAAGTTTCAAATATGCACCCTGTATGGGCACTGAAAAACAAATAAATTACATTTATACTTAGGAGGAGTCCGCGAGGGTTGAACCGCTTTCAAATGAAATCGGTTTATTGTAAACATGTGCAGTGGTTGTGATAAAAGTTAAAAGTTTCAAATATGCACCCTGTATGGGCACTGAAAAACAAATAAATTACATTTATACTTAGGAGGAGTCCGCGAGGGTTGAACCGCTTTCAAATGAAATCAGTTAATTGCAAAAATGCCGTGCAGTAGTTGTAATAAAAGTTAAAAGTTTCAAACATGTACCCTGTAAGGGCACTGCAAAACAAATTAAATTTCATAATTCATATTAAATTCACAGTAGTATTTTACAAAGAAAATCAAAAGCTATTAATTTTACAAGTGTTAAATAAATAATTAATTGAATAATGTCAAATCAAATGAGTTTCAAAAAAATTAACTTAATGGTCAAAATAAATCGAAAAAAAAAATTAAGTAGATTTAATATATCCCCTCCTCCCCTACCGTGGGCGTGGGCTTGCCGACGGCGAGCAAGGGGTAGCTCGCCGTCTGCACGTCCTATAAATACCGAGCCCGAGTCTTCGACGGCGCGTAGTATTCCACGCACGCCCGAAAGAGATATCAGCAAACCGCAGGGGCTCAGCGGGGTCGATACCTTCAGTGGTCTATTACGGAGACGCGGCGCGTTGGGCGGTCCGTCGTACGTTGTCATATGTTTGTGTATAAGCGAGCGATGACGCAGCCCGCTGTTGCAATGTACGATGAACGCCCAACGCGCCACGTCTCCGTAAACAAGGCCTTAGGGCCATGTGGAAAAGTATGAAAATAAATGAAATAGGTGTGATTTTAGTCAGTAAAAGTCTTAGCATGTAGCCCTCTTGCTCCACCCTAGAACGGGAGAAATCGTTAGATGATTTCCCACCAAAAAAAGCCCTCCTTCCATATTGGTCCTTCTGCGCTTTTTTGCGTGGTACAGGCGATAGTCTAGGAACCTGTCAGTGCATGCAATTAGTGCTTTATTGAACTCTTCAATCTCACTCGTTACTGTAACGAGAGCCTAGTACCGTGACGACTTTCGATATTATCTGAAATTAATCAATGACTTTATTTTCAAAAAGGACAGCCTAGTTTTTTATCTTCGGTAGGTAAAATAGTTTACATGATGTTAATCTGGAGATACTGGATTCAATCATTGTCGTGCTTGCAGGATGTGACGGTTAGATTATCTTACATATTTATGTCATCAAATAGAACGGGCTTTTATTTTTAATTCTTTTTTAATAAGTTTCATTTTCCCACAGTTTCAAGGGACCGCAGGCCTGAGTATATGGTTTTAATTACAACTCGATACCTCTACGTGTTCCCGAGAAAAAGGGTCTTGACAGACAGACAGGCAGATAGACGGACATAAAAGTAATCTTATATGGATACTGTTTTTTCTTTTTGAGGCACAGAACCCAAAAAACGCGCTAAGTATATTATCTCAAAGGTGGTGACGATTAACTCTTTTAACTTTTTCAATCATTATATCTCAAAAACAGTGGATCGTAGAAAAAAAATATTTACTCGTTTTTGTAGATTTTTGGTATAACTTTACTATAGAGTAACATTAGTTACTCTTTAACTAACCCAAATTAAAAAAAAAACTCAAAAATGTTTCTTTTCCGAGCACAAAAAGTCTATAGTGCAATCAGGAGCTCTTAGCGCGATCCATTTTACGACCTAAACTGAACTGCCGGCGCAATACGTTTTTTCTTCCATTCTGTCCTGTCACTCGTTACGCTATCAATAACTCCTCTTTCTTTCATATCACTTCTCACACATTCCATCCTTCTTTTCTTTGGTCTCCCTCTCCCTCTCAATCCACACGTATACTCATAGCTCTTTTAGTAACATGCTTTTCATCCCTCACCTTTACTCACTCATACCAAGAAAAACGGTTCCCTTTCAACTTTTCAGTCACTGACGCCACTTTCAAACTTCCTATAATATACACCGTTCAATTTTGGTCGCTTTTAATCCCGTGGAGGGTCGATTCGGTACATGAAACCCTATCGATTTGTACCTAAAGATAAATATGAAAAATAAAGTACATTTTTTTAAACTCGAATTAATTTACGCATGTACGAATTTGATTTCTTTAAGTAAATGTCAGCTGATCGAGGCCAATGAACTGTAGGTATTTAGTACGCAACTACCGACAACTTTTTGACTCGTTTACTTAGAGAAATTAATTTCGTACCTGCGTATATTAATTCGAGTTCTAGAAAAAAAGTACTTTTTTTAAATTTTATCTTTATAAATAGATAGTTTTTCATGTACCGAATCGACCCTCCACGGGATTAAATCGACCAAAATTGAACGGTGTAGTTATTTCTCATTTAATCCATTCTTTTTAAAGCTGTAAGTGTATATCTTCATCCCTCTCTAGCTCGCTCGACTAACATATTAATACGTCATGGTAATGGTAAGTCACATCACACATGGATATCTTATCGGTTTCACATTACTTTTACAACGTTAAACAAAAAAAAAAATCGAATAAAAATAATTACAAAACGTGACAAGTAGGCAATAACATAAAAATAACACGAACCGACATTATCTTATTATACAGGCTGATCATAAAAGCTATTCGTCGTAACGACGTAATTTAATATTTTACGACAGCTTAAGTAAATACTGTCAAATATCGACATCCACTCAATAGATAAAACGGATGACGTAAGATTCTAGAATAATAATGCGCTTTTTAGAGTTCCATATCCAAAGGGTCCCAAGTCGTCTACGGCGCGCACTGCTCCCGCGCGTCAAGGAGTTGTCAGCAAACTGTACAGGCCCAGCAGGGCCGAAGCCTACTGGGGCCAAGGGTTAGGTGAAAATGAACCCCGGGGCCCTGGATCGAAGGTAATAAATGGAACAGGGTAGGTTTTTAGTCAGTAAAAGTCTGACACTGTCTCCCGCCCCACCCAAGGGCGGGCATTGTCATTTGATGAATTTACCTACCATAAAAAAAATATCCAAAGGGTAAAACGGGACCCTATTACTAAGATTTCGCCATCCGTCTGTCACCAGGCTGTATCTCATGAATCGTGATAGCTAGACAGTTGAAATTTTCACAGATGTATTTCTGTTGCCGTTATAACAACAAATACTTAACTCACAGAATACTATCAATATTTAAGTGGGGCTCCCTTAAAAAAAAAAAAAAAACAAAAATGTTTATTTCATCCACTTAAGTTAGTACAATAAATAATATTAGGAACTACCTTTTAAGCAATAAAAATTTGCTTGTGGTAGATAATTCCGCGTTTCGATGGGTACAATGATGGTAGGTACTTGGCTTTTGTAATACATATTTTAGTGACAATTTTAAATATAATTAAGGTTATTATCAAAAATAAAAAAAAAATAAAAAAAAGTGAAGTTAGTTTCGCGCATAGGATGTGTGTGAGTGAGAGAAATATGGTGCGTTAGTGTGTGAAATATGATGTTTGTGTGTGTGTGGTTGAGTGTTCCTGAATTTATGAACGTATAATAGCTTCGAGCTGCGATTTTTTACCGTTTTTTGCTACGGACGGTACGGAATCTTTCGTGTACGAGTCCGACTCGCACTTGACCAGTTTTTAATATCATTATTTATTACATGCTGTGGGAAATTATAGTGAGGCTAAGTTCCGTGTGATCTTCGAGAGAAAGGTCTAAGGTGGATTTTTTTTTTATTTTCTATTTATGCAAATGGAAAACAACTTTAGGTAAGGTTAAAGGTGTTTATTTTGTGTAAATTGACATGGACATATGATCGCATTAAAATATTAGAGAATTGGACCGTTAAGAAAAGAACAATCATAATTCTTTCAATCAAGTTAAGTCTAGAGTGAACAGGTTACTTCTAGGCAAGCGTTCCATCTAGGCGCTCCAACGTGGGTCACATCATCGCTGAGAGAGAGCTAGCTATATAGCTGAGAGGTGAGATAGTGGTCAAACGCGAACCGTACATGATAAAAAAAATAGTATTACGATTTATACACCACTATTTTTCAATTAGTTTAGAAAAGGTCTTGTTATTATTTAAGTAAAGTCTCAATAAATAATATTCATAAACAGTAAAGTTATGAGCGTTTGTTTATATCCCAAAATCTCACTCAATTTATGGAAACATTGTACAGGTTATTGTTTATGAATGAAAGAATGTCAATAAAAATGGAAAAACACTGCGCTTAGTATTTTCTAGTAGTAGTTGTTATGAATGATTGATTTAATTATGAATTTACCAAATGACAAATTTTCGTGGACAATTTTGGGATTTCGTTTTTTTGACTTTTGACTACATAAATATGATCAGTAACGGGTACTGGTTGAGCCCCATTTTTTTGTGCACTAATAAAAAAATAGGGGTGTATGTAATACAACATTTCAGCGAGATATTTGCAAAACAATCATTATCGAAATTAAGGTTAGGTTTGCAAATATATCGCGGTAAAACTGTTGGCATATCTATTTAGGTTCTTCATTATTTTTTTTGTGAAATTCTGTTTTAAGGGCTCTCCTCTTAATAACTAATGGGCCAAAGGTTTTCTCTTTTTATTATTGACAGTCTTGTACGTGACTTGAATGTGTTTCCAAAAAAAACCTATTATGTTTTTTAATTTGTTGTTTTTTATGTTTCTGTTATGGTTTTTGTTAATGGTTTTGTTGTGTGTTGTTAGTTGTTTTGTGTTCATCCTATGAAACAAAGTCTGCATCAAATATTTTGCAAAACTTCGTAGGATTGTAGCGTAGGTTTACTTAATGAAATAATCTACCTTTGATAAATTCCATACTTCTCCTGGCTGAGTCATTGATGACCTTTCCTTTGTAATTTACTTAGTCATTTTGAACAAACAAATATGTTTTGTAGGCTTATTCAATTTACTTGTAGTCGATTTCGCCAAGTAATCTATCAGCTGAGTCTATCGTAATATGTTAATGACAACGATTCGTTTTATTATTTTTGTACACAAGAAAACAAATAGGTACCTATACCTTAATCGGAAATATGAATGAGATTATACAACCTTATTTTTAGTATATGCGAACCCTGAAACAAAGATATAGTATTTTAAAGCAAAGAATCTATGTACAAAATTTCAAAACTGTATCATTGTATATCACAAATTTATAAGCTTGTTATGTTACCTGGTTGGCCGCACAAATACGTGGTCACGTGGCCATTCGGGCGACTAAGGAGTTGTTTTGCACCTGCACCCAGCTTTGCGCTGGCGCCTAATGCCCACTATGACCTGCCTCGACATGTATTGTACTTAGTGTCAGTGGTGCCAAACTTGTGACTTTGAAAATATTTTTGGGAAAAATCTAACATGTGTTAAAAATTATTCAAATCACTTCAGTTACTAATTCTGAACAAACTATATTCAGGTTTCGCATACACTAAAAATAATGTATACTATATTATTAGTGCGATAGTGTGATTAGAGTGATAAATGATGTAACAGCGTTACGTATAATAATATATTTTCTAGTAAATTATTCAATTAATTTCAAAATAGACTCTAGTCTGTTATTCAATTAATTATCAAAATAGACGCTGGAACCTAAAGCAGACTCAATTGTAATTAATCACTCACAAATCTACTTGTTCTCTTGATTGCTTTTATAACATTCCAACAATTTTGTCAAGTCGTTCAGCTCCTTAGTAGTCCTGAGTTGAGCTACACGAATACTGTTACATTGACAGGATAGGTCCACTTAAATCTGTGTGTTACTTTCCTCAAAAGACCATCTCAGATACTAATCTGCATGGGTCTCATAATTATGTTTAGACCATTACATGTCTAATGTATAGACTTTAAAAGACACTTTGACCCATAAGGTGGTTTCGGTGTTTCTTCTCAGGGTATTTAGCTAAGAAATACCGACCTTGATCTAGTTTAAATTGACGAAAAAATTAACGTGTAAAAGTGGTTTCTTGAAAATCTATTTGCAAAATAAATATCATTTATCAATATATTGAAACTGTAGCTTCAATCTTAACAGTCGAAGTGTCTGGAACGTTAACACTGAAGCGCTAAAGAGGAAGGGTTTAACACATTTTGAAGTTTGAATAGGACCCACCCAATAACAAGACAGTTCGGTTACGTAGCTCGAACAAAAGATGCCAGTTTCCTAAGAAACGTTTTCTATTATTTCCTAGCTTCAAATGTAATTTAACTATATATACGAGTACTATAGAATTAGATAACTATAGTTACTTGAGATTCGCAATTTAAAAGTATAAAAATTCCGGCTGGCTTAGCTTAGTAGATAATCTACAATCGTTAACGCTATTAGAAAACTAATAAATGTATGAGAATGACATCATATCAACAAAATTCGTAGCATTCACATCGTTCAAAATGACAGAATGAAATGTAATCGTTTCTACAATGTTCATCGCTACACCTGTAGTTCTATGGTATAATTTACTTACGCTGACACGTTACCAATTGTAGAAAGAGATTCGACACAAAACGATTATAACTTGGCTAGGCCTGCAAGGATGCGGGGTTGTTAACAGTTTCGGCTAAAGAATTTTACCATTCAAAGTGGCCAAACATGGCCATACAAAGTACATGATGGCCACGATTTCGTCAAAGACTTTCTGGGACAAGCGATGTGAATAGCTATTGAATTGCAAATGTTTTAAGTAAACGACTTTCCAATCTGAGGTTCATAAAGTTGTAGGCTTGCCTGTAACCAACAAACGAAACGTTTAACTAGAAACACACTTTAACAGTAAAACATTTAGTTGCAAACATACATACATATATAAAATTAAAGTGTCTGTTTGTAATATCAAAATATTTTTTTTTAATAAATGAAAGTATATTCGATACTAATAACAAAAAGCATTTTTTAATCTTACTTTTTGTCTGTATAACTGTGTGTTTAATCCTGCTTATCTCTAAAAAGGTTGGACCGATTTTGAAGGGACTTTCACTGGTAGTTAACTGATATTATAAGAAGTAACTAAGGCTTTTTTCATTTTGGAAACAGAATTAGGGTACCGCACAAAAAAACTTCTTAAAATTGTGACAGTTTCAGCAGTTAAATGCAGACGAAGTCGCGGGCACCAGCTAGTATAAAATAGGATGTAAAGTTCTACAATTCAGTTAAATTCTGTGTTAAATGTGAGCTCAACTCGCCTTTTAAGCCAATCAATTTCTATATAGGGTGCAAGCAGAGATGTAAGAAAGCTTTTTGAATCATACCTTCGTCTGTCTTTACCTCGACGGCTATACACATTAGTCGTAGTCAGATTTAGTCATAGGCAGTATAGACTAGCTAGCTCATGCACACATTTTAAAGTTTTTCTTTTTAAATAGCCTATACTATGTCCCACTGCTGGGCAAAGGCCCCCCTTTTCTCTATCCGAACCAGTCTGTCTCAGGCGGTCTCTGGCCAAGTTTGCTCCACGACCATGATCAGCAGTGCTATACTGTAGATCGTCACATCACCTACGTCGCGAATATAACCTTATCTCGAAAATATGTTTACAGCGTAAACAAAGAACAGATTTGGGGCCACTGCATAAATAAATGTTGAATCGGCGAACCCGGGTTCTAAGGTTATTCCATAGTACACTTTAAGTTTCGAGCGTTGGTGCAAGCTTTAACAGAAAATGTTCCACTTGTCGTGCAAAGGCACTGCCACCGTTCCAGTTTCCCATTTTTCGAATAATGTAACAGTTCGCTTTTAAAAAAAAAAAAAAAAAACATAAAAGCGAAAGTTAGTATGTCATATAGGTAAGTATATGTAACCGGAACATTGTAAACGCCGGAAGATTCTAAAATATCGCGATTATTTCTTGTAAAAAATGATTACAATCATAAGGAGTCTGTAATTTTCTGGTGACATAAACATAGTTGTTCTACTCGTTTAGCTCAAATATCTGAATGGAAATAGATGAAATTTGGCACTCGGTTAGACCATGTCTTGGAATAGGAAATAAATGTAGTTTATGTGACTAGTGGTTAAAGCAGTGGCATATAGAATTCCGAACGTAACGAAGGTTGCTAAGTTTTAATCCCGAACGCCAGTGAGGGATTCATTGTAGAAACCTGAGTGATGTGAGGAGTTCAAGGCGCCCAAGACATGACAGCTTTATCTCCGTGTTGGATACTCTACTTTTTACACCATCTGTGAGAACTATATTTTCGAGAAATATTTACAAGCTAATCTTTTAAAACTCGACATTCAATAAATTCAGTACTTACTGTAAGATTCTATAGTTTAAATTTTCAGTAACGCTCCAGCTCTTTCATTACTTTTTTCTTTAGAGACTCGTCAGTAACCACATTTTTCATGCCGGAATTATATTTTCTTCTTTCAAGGGGGCGAACTAGCTGGTATATCTCACATCTTGAACTGAAATCGGGCCATCTGCATCCATTCTCACGTTCACATTCTTGAAACTTTATTCGACTTTAACTTAGGGCTAAGATTTCTTCGCAGTAAAAGAGGTTTTCTAGGTAGTTAGTATTGATCTTTTTCGACATGTCTTGTTTTAAATTCAAGATTTTAGACGAAAACTACTTTCAACATGGATGTTTCATAAAAGGTTTTATTTAATTATACAAACTAGTTCTTGACTGATGGCAAGCAGTGATGCAATCGTTGATGGTTAGTGACTAGTTTATTAAGAACCATTCACTCTAGCCTTGAGGACACCTAAACTATAATCGAAAGGAAAGATCGCTGTAGGCAAATTTTTCCAATCCTTCGATGTACGCGGTATAAACGATGAAGCGAAATGCTTAGTCCGGACCGTATAGGTGTTAATAACGTAAAGAAGGATACACGCTGTACTTCGGGTTGTCTGATGGTAGAAAGGTGATAGCGGAATCAAGTCATGTAATTTCTCGCACAATCTAGTAAAAGAGTTTCTCTAATGATTAATCGCTCTTTCGATAAGAGACGTTTCAAAGTCAAGATTTATGTCGAAAATGCTTCCAACATAAGTGTTTCATAATAAGTTTCTGACAGTTATGCGAAGCTTCCTCCACTCAAAAATAGCGTCTCTATAATTTATGCGAGTCAATATAAAATATTCGTGGTCTGTGGTTTACGATCAGCAGTTTCACATTGCCATAAGCTGTATAGGGCGTTGGATGTGGTTAGTTGTCTTCCACGGGGAAAGCGTCAAGAGTCTTTATTTTTGTTCATACAGACAAACTGTAGTAGTTATTTGAACTACTCGCTTTAGAACAGGGCGGGAGGGCGTGTCAGACTGTTACTGACTAAAACCACACCTATGTTCCATCTTTGCCTTGCGTTCCAGGAGACCAGGTTTCCCTTTCTGAAGTAAACACATGGCTCCAGGATTCAGCTCTGCGGGGCCCCCTACGGTTTTGACTGACTAAAAGTCAGTTAAAGTCTGACACACCTTCTCGCTCCGCCCAAGAGCAGGACAAGTCATTACATGATTTCCCACTTCAAATAAAAAAGGCCCTTCTAGTAAAACTTGATAAGAACTAATGGTGTTTTTAATATCGTGCGGATTTCATTACGCATGCGGCATTGTTACGCACGCGTAGCCCCCGCAAATGTCCTTTTTATTGAAGTAAGTATTTGTTGTAATGCGTTGAATACGCACGCGGGATGCCCCGCATGCGGAGCAATCACATGCGTGATGAAATCCGCACGATATTAAAAACACTTATGTCTCAATTCAATAATATACAGAGAAAGTGTTCCAACTGCTCGTGTGTTGGTTCCCATCATGATAATAGCTTACCTTATTACTTTCTATGGCAGGAAATTCTTATTGCATTAATTGACATACAAGTTCCTATAGGTAGGAAGTCTTAAAACATTTCCTACCCTGAATGTTTTTGTATAATGCTGATTATTTTTGAGTTTTGGCTTCCTTGAGACTTTATGTTTTTGACGCTAAGGCGCATTGTGTTTCACAAATCAAACTTAATATTATAGACATAAGTTTGTATTTATGAACGAGTATGTGTGTTTTTGTTACTTATCTGAACAGATTTCGATGAAACTTGGTACACAAGCTTTCGCGTTTGTAATATTGGTGTGATACATTTCGCTAGTTATAGTAGGTATCACAAGTCTGTTGTAATCGGAACTTTTCTCCCCTCGTACCTTCTGTCGATTAGTCTTTCACTTGATGTTGTGTTTCGTATTTCGAATGTTATGAATTCGCTATTCATTTATTCTGATCAGAGTTTCTGATTAGTTTTGTACTGTTTCATTTGACGCTTCTGCCTCCAATTTTAGTTTCAAATTTCGATGAACGAAATTGAAAAACTTCGCTTCCGATATAACCATCCTTTTTTTTTATTTCATCTCCCGGCCCTAGGTGGAGCGAAAGGGTGTGTCAGACTTTTAGTGACTAAAAAATCACTCCTGTTCCTTTTTTGCCTTCGTTCCAGTTCATTTTCACATAACCCGTGGTACCGCCCGCGCCTACGGTGGCCAGAAATTGGGATCAGGATCCAGGCGTTTGGGGCATGACAGCCGCTCCCACGTGCGGACTCCTCCTTTGCTAACTGATTACTGTTTCGCAGAAGGAGGCCATCGCTTGCCTCTTCTTCTCGCTTTGGACCATGGCGTGTAACAAAAACTAAGGGGAGACTTACCGCCATAATTATGACGTCACTGGGTTGCGACAGTTGCTGTCGCCATTTCACCATGAGATCCCGCCGGAACTCTGTCCCCTATGCCTCGAGATATAAACAACAGGATTGTTGTTTCTTTATAATATTAGTATGTATAAGATATTAGACACCATTTTATTATAAGAAATTAATACCTATTACATTAATAGTTCAGCATATATGAGTATATAAAATTATGCATTCAAGTACCTATCTTTCTATAGATTCCATGTTGATTGCCATGCTAATCCACGCTGGGCAAGCCATGCATTCGCTGTAAATTTATCATACAAGCCCCATACAAGATTCCGTTTGAGATTTATAATATTATGTAATGGTGTTCGAGTCTCGCCCTATCATAATTTAATGGGGAGCTGAAAATTATTACGGCACTACATAATTACTTCATTGCGGTAAATGGGTAGAATATAAATAAACTTACGAGTGCGTTAGAGCCGTTTAAATGACTGTATTTTCGTAGGGTTCTGTAGTATTGAAAAAGGATTTTTATTTAAATCTATTAGGCGGTATATTCATTGTACGTTAATTTTTGTGTAGATCGTCAGGGTTTAGGACAAGGTGGCCGCCTCCTGAAAAGCTGTAATGCTACGGGAAAAGATGGTCGCTAACGTGAGGGAACTGACATCGTCACTCGCTAGAGGCTGCCACAGGAGATGCCTGGACGTCGGGATTCACGGGACAAGTAATGGGTAGCTCGCCGTTACTTCGGTAAGGACCAAACCCGAGTCGTCGGTATCGACCCAGATGACATCTCTTCAGTACGTGTCTTCACGCCGTCGACGACTCGGTACAGGTTCTTAGCGGACGGCCGGAGGCGAGCTACTCATTGCTCATCGTCCGCAACCGCTCTACGATTCCTGACGCTCGGGGCTTTTTTGGTAACGGCTGAGGCGTGTTGATGTTGGTTCTTTTACGTTTTCGGTGCTACATGACCGTAGAAAACGAAGTTATCTCTGTCTGCTACTTGTAAGAAAATAATTGATTTAGCACAGTCAATCTATCAAAAACTTTTATTTCAAATAGACAATTTACAGGCACTTTTAATTTGTCATAATGTCAGTCAGTCAAATAAAAATAATCTAAATAGCACGTTCCAAAGCGTCACAAACATTGAATTGTCTGCTTAATATAAAACATACCGACTACCTACTCATATTTTCTGTGTCTAACTGGTTTTTATTTAAAAATATTGGATAATCTAGCTTCGCATGGGTGTCAGGAATTCTTTGGTTTTATCTTTACATATCTACCTTGTTTCTTGAATCACTCTGTCTAATTGGTGACAAATCCATGAAAAGTCGTTTAATAGTTTTTGAATATATCGCAAACGAAGACATGCGGTACGTGGTTTTGACCGACTTTGTTTTATTATCCTTACTTTATTAGAAAACAAAATACCCCAACGTTTCTGCGTGTCTGTATGACCGTGATAGACGAAAACTACTGAATGGTTTTTCATGCAGTTGTCACCAATAGACAGGGATTCACGAGGAAGGTTTAAATGTGTAATACATGCATATTATAGTAGGAAAAGTCAAGAATTTTAACGATTTCTAACACCCGAGTTGAGATGGTTTTTTTTTGGTGGTTAAAATCATCCAATGTCATCTCCCTTTGGCAGAGCAGAAGATAGTGTCTGACTTCTACTGACTAAAAAACCCATCCCGTTCCTTTGTTGCCTTTCACACCAGGTCCGAGCCTTCCTTTCAGAAGCAGACCCTTGGCCCCAGGAGACGAACCCTTGGCCCCAGTAGAGCTAAGCTGGGACCAGGCGCCCATTTAGCTAATATAACATGTATAATTATAAACATGTTTTTCTTTTACATATTTTATTCTGGCATACATAGCCTAACTTTGAGGTGCTTTGAGGCCACTTTAACCGTAGTTTTACAGTATTTCTGCAAAATACGAAAACGTGTGAGTAAATAAAGCATAATAAAACAGTAAACCTAGTGAAACAACGAACATTTTCCCAGTACTTGTACCGTGGGGCTGGTGACCGTGTCAACCAGAAAACGCGAATTTTAACGACCATCACCAAGAGTAAGTCGGAACAACCATCAGAGTTCCGTTACGTTTTATTATTATTGTTTTAAACGACTGATTGTTTGACATTAATTTTGATTGCGGATATGGTAGTTGTAGTCATATTACAGATACGTATGTTTTTGAAGTCTGTGTAGGTGGTTTATTGCAGTTTTATGATTAATTTGGCAGGTTACAATAACCCTAAGGCTTAGCCCAGATAAACAACATTAGATGAAATGAAATTACAATATTATGTACCTAGTCTACTCCATTCAACCATTGCATCACTACTAACTTACCATCAGTTGGGATTGCAGTGAACCATTATTTTATATCAATTAATTAAAAAAAAATACTCCATTCGCGTTAATATTAGACATTTAAACAAACGTTTTTTACTGTCCGTTCAACTGATTTTGACTTCTATTCCGTAGGTATAAGGTTGGCATTAAAAGCAAAAAAGTGGTTACAATACCAACTATTTACTGCAGCCGCCATTAATCATGCTACCAACGCAATAAGAAACAAAATCGGTTGGACGGACAGTAAAAAAAAAGTTTGTATAAATGTCTAATCTTATTGGAGTATAATCAAATTAGTTAATTACGCTATCATAAGTTATTAGCATTATACCGGTAATTGTCATGGAACAGTGAACTGGGTTCCGGTAACGCTTGATACAGCTTGTAAAATTGCCCATGTCAGTTTGAAAAGGACTTATCAAAAATGACAGTTGTCAGTGCCAATTTTCTAGGTCAGCTGCTCGATAAACGTATTATTATATGTGTTTTTTTTTTCTAATGTAAAGAGACATTTCCGATCTGTTTTCGGTACGATAATTAACTCTAAAATGATAGCGTTATTTTTTATTACGTTTTCTAAATCGTGTAACTAGCTGATATGAGTAAAATAATCGTCATGATTCATAATAGAACGACCTCGAAGAGGGATTTATTAAGCATCAATTGAACACAGAATGTCATCCATTATTCTTTTCTTTTCTTGTACACAAAACTTTTATAAAATAATAAAAATAGGACAGCGGATGTACACAAGCGAACTTAACCCACAATTGAGTTTTCTTTCAGCAAATTTTGCATTTGAGTATAACTACTCGTATAAATGCACAATCAAATTTAAGCACATTATTTAAATAAAATAAAATCATACTTAAAACAAAAAATATACTAAACAAATATTTGTACATCACACAATACATGAACATAACGATCGTATCACTGCTGGAGGTTTTTCGCAGTCAAGCACTAGTTCAAATCAAATTAAGAAAATAATGAACATAACATACCCTTGAGTTGTTTCGGTGTTTCTTCTCAAGGGAGTCAGATAGAAAATACCGGCCCCATTTAGGTATAAACTGACAAAAAAATCTAAAAGTGTTTTTAATTAGCAATAGCCGCTGGCAGAAGCTAGTTGTATATAAATATGATTTATATACAACTAGCTTCTGCCAGCGGCTTCGCCTGCGTGATATTAAGTTTTTCCATACAAACATTAGTCATCCCTTCATGGGAATACGAATTTTGAAAAAACGTTTCTTAGTGCTTGCCTACGTTATAAAAAGAAACACTGTACAAAATTTCGCGCTCTTAGTCCCATTAGATTCGACTGTGCGTTGATATGTCAGTCAATTTTTCAAAATTGCTTGAATAGGTTCAAAATTGCTTGAATAGGTTTTCTAAATAAAATGCGTGTATGCTCGACCACAACTTTAATGCGACTCTTTTTTTTTTTTTTTTTCCTATACCTTGACCATAACTCGGTGAATTAGACTCTGAGAAAATACTGGGTAGCTACACACTTACCAGATCTCTTCTTCCTCGTATAGGTATTTAGTTGTGGGCTCTGCAGGGGGTTGTATACCTTGATATGATACAACAGAGATGGATGGATTTGGCTGGAGTACTAGGGGTTTTGGATTGACCTCCTCTTTTGTTCTCTTCACAATGTCGGAAGAGACTAGTCTGGTCCAATCACCCATCTTATAGGATATCTCATCCATCTTGTGTAAAAGTTCACTTATGTTGGACTCTAGTGTATTGCTCGGGACTTGCGGTACTGGTCCAACGACTGCCCTCTCCCCCAGTGCTTTTGATACTGTTTCTACTAGTGCACTTTTTAATGCATTTACGTTGTAGCAGTCAACTGCGGTCTCTGATTTCTGGATCTGTATACCCTGGTGCCCCCACTTATCGTTTATGTAGGGAACGATCTTTTGATTGAGAGAGTTCCACGCTTGAATGGGGTCATCAATTTTGAGTCTCTCCCAACCAACAGGGAACACATCGTAGTTGGTTACGAAGAGACTGTTCAAGTAACCTGGACTGAGGGTCGAGACAAAAAGATTTCTTGGGCATTTTACCCCAGGAAGATTGGGGAATCTAGCTAGGAATGCCTCCCTGCCCTCCCTTTCTTTGTTCTTTATTTGGACATCTCCTTCATCCCAGTTATCAGGCTGCCAATCTGATTCTTCTCCCTCTTTATCTCCCGAGTGCTCCGATTCATCATCCTCACTATCATCTAGGGCTTCACATCCCGAGGACGGACCTGGGGCGGGCTCTACTCCATGGGCCACTTCTAGTTCTCTCCTGAGATCGGTGCATCCGGGACTCTTGTTGGGACTAGCGTCGATTTTCCGCTTTATCAGGGTCTGGATAATTTGGTGAAACACTGAGACCAGATCTTCCTCCTTCGATTGGAGGATGGTTGAACCTACTTTTTTGTCACCCATCAATGCTGAGAACTGTATTGTTTCCACCAGGGATGCCACATCCTCGGATTCCAGTTCGTACCTTTTGATCTCCCCTCTCTTGACGTGATCAAATATTTCTCGTATTCTTTTGGTTTTCTCAATCTCGTCGATCTTGGATGCTCTCTCGGTTGGTGTAGGACCCATTGCCGTTACGTGTGATGAACAATTCGAGATCACCAGGTTGCTCGCTGATGTGTTTTGAAATTGTCAAGATTTAATGGTAAGCAGTTTATGTTCACGTCTCGTGTCCTTTTTTTTTTTTTTTTTTCTAATTCTAATCAAAAGGCACATTCAAACAGGCGAGTTGTGATTCTTACAACCGGATGGCATAGATCAATCTAATCTTGACTGTCTCGTGATAATCTTCATAACCTGCTCAGCATCCTTAATCATCTCTTCAACTGAGTTGCCAAAGTGCTCTCTGAGTTCCTCCTTCGTCTGGTCATCCAACGTGCAACTGATGGTGTTCGTCTGAGCATTGAGGAACGCCTTGACTTGCTTAGTGTTCACTGTCACGCCTTCGGTCTTGGCTCTGTATCTTTCAAGTGACTTGTTCTTGGGATCTAAATGTTCCTCGATAACGAATGCAGTTTGGACAAGGTCGGCGTAATCAGCAGCTCTAAAGCACTGATAATGGGGTCTGAAAAGGTGGATGTAGATAATCTCGTCTCGTGAGTATCCTTCTTTGACGATGGACTCCTCGACCGTCTTCTTTTCGTTCATGAACTTAATGACTTGACTTGTCAGGGGTTTTAAGAGTATCACATTGCCTCCGGTGGCAAGTACTCGGTTAA
Source organism: Leucania comma (assembly GCA_958295575.1). Classification (NCBI taxonomy): domain Eukaryota; kingdom Metazoa; phylum Arthropoda; class Insecta; order Lepidoptera; family Noctuidae; genus Leucania; species Leucania comma. Next base: position 4,805,194 of record OY282484.1, read on the forward strand.
CCAGAGCATAGGTGGTCATTTCGGATAATGCGGTTAACATCTTGATGTGAGTTTTAACTGCAGCGGTCCGTATGTCACCATATTCACCCTTCACCACAGCATAGACTGCCTTCCTTAAAGTTGGACGTGAAACAGCCAATTGGTTGACTCTTGACCCCCCATTCTGTAACTCTAGAGGTCTAGCATTTTCTGAGGCCTGTTGAATGGATGATAGGAAGGCATTATACCTCTTTGTGATCCACAGACGAAATTCTGCCTTATTCGCTACCGGACGACATAAAACATATGCCCCATATACAGCATGAAAGGCCAGGATACCCTGCGGAATGGGGATTTTCGTGTCCTTCAGTTTCTCATATTTGGCTTGAAGTATAGTAGGGATGCAGCTCTGATCATCGAGCATGTAGGTGATATGCTCATCCCTACCCTCTGAGACAACGTCGTCGAAATTAACATCTGTAATATACTTGATACAGCACAGATAGTACGTGGTAATAACACGATTGATTTCGTCAGCCGTCTCGCCGGAGTCGGAGCCGTATATGGAGAGGACTTTCTCTATTGGATCCCTTTCTCCATTGAAAAATGCAAGGACAACTCCAGCTGCTGCTGACTTGTTCAGTGGAACGAACAAAGTCCTTCTTGATTCGGATGTGAAAGGGAGTTCGACTGGGGCCCCCCTCTGTTCACGGATGAAATTGAATAGGGTTGGAATTTTATCCAGAGTCAGGGAAGTGAACGTTGGGTCAGATAAGTGACGAATCTGGTCACCATTAATATAGGCAATCTTCTCAGACAAATTGAATGCGAACGTGCATTGGGCCTCAATGATAGTTTGTCCCTTAGTTACAGTGACTTTGCACTTAATGCATTTGATTGTTGGTTTCTCCATTGAGGATTGGGAAGATGCCTGTTCTAGAATAACTTTGTACTCTGCTGTAGTGCACTTTCTGGGGGTAAAGGTGTCCATGGTCAACTGAAAAAAACTCCCGATAGGAAACCGAAAAAGCTTGACAATTACGTTGAGTTACGATCCACGTCTCGTGCTCCAATATCGCTGCTTCCGGTTTTCTCAAAAATTTTGGAAAAAGTAGTAAATAACCGTCTTGTCAAATACCTAGAATTAAATAAAATTTTATCGGACACTCAATTTGGTTTTCGTAAACATAAATCTACAGAAGACGCAGTTAATCTATTAACAAATGAAATTATTAACCATCTGGACAATGGACTCGCGTGCGTAGGAGTCTTTTTAGACTTAGCAAAAGCCTTCGACACCGTGGCTATTCCAATATTGTTGAGAAGACTGGAAAACATCGGAATACGAGGTATTGCACTTGAATGGTTCAAAAGTTACTTAACTGAAAGGAAGCAATGCGTTAAGCTGAACTCCACCGAACAAAATATATCTTTTGGAGTGCCCCAGGGCAGCGTTTTGCGACCAACACTGTTCCTAATATATATTAACAGCCTGACTAATTTACCTCTGAAAAATGCTAAAATAGTTTGCTATGCAGATGACACAGCTGTCATATTTCACGATAGCAATTGGAAAGACTGTTTTAGAAATGCTGAACAAGGCATCAATACAATCGCAAAGTGGCTAAGCAATAACCTGCTAACATTAAATGCCAACAAAACCAAGTTTCTATGTTTTCACAAAACTGCAGCTTCCTCTCCCTCTTCTCTACTAAATATTAAAATACATACATGCGACCAAAGGCAGTTCTGCAACACCAAATGTCAATGCTGTAATTTACAAAGAACACAGTCTATAAAATATCTTGGAGTAATTATTGACGAAAAACTCACATACAAGGAGCATGTCATTGCACTCTCAGCCAAGACCAGAAAGTTAATCTATGTCATTAGGGAACTTAGAGATGTTGCTTGCATGAAACTTCTTAAAGCTATTTATATCTCCTTGTGCCAAGCTATCTTATCATACTGTATAAGCGTATGGGGTGGGACATCGACATCACACCTCATGCTGTTGGAAAGAGCGCAGAGATCAGTTCTCAAAGTAATGTTAAAAAAGCCTATTAGATTTCCAACAAAAGATCTTTATAAAGAGGCTGATCTACTTAGCGTGCGAGGGCTCTATGCAATGCATGCAATTATCTCCACTCATAAGCTAGTTATAAATTCTCCAAGTTACAATGACATGCTGAAGCTTAGGGTCTTTAAAATCACAAGTACTAAATGTAAAACTTCATTTGCTAGAAGATCACAGAAGTTTATGTTTCCATACCTGTACAATAAAATTGCAAATAAATATCAGCTCCAGCATAATACGACTCGTGAAGCAAAAGTTAAAGTTAGGAAATTAATCACCGGCATGAACTACTATGAGATGGAACAATTGCTACGCACAGTTGTCTAAAGACTAAACTAAACACTCTCATTAAATTCTATCACACACGACACACAATACACATAATACTCCCTCAAACACTTATTACACTTCTTCACTCATATACATACAACACACTTGCACTTTAACTTCATGTGAATAATATGCAGATTTAACTTATTTTACTATTATTGGAGTAATCGTTTTGTTTGATAGCCACGATTCAGGTCCTGCCTAGTGTGGTTTCACCGTTATTTTTGTAAATTGTAATTTGAGTTGCTAATAAAGTTATTATTATTATTTTTTATGTATTTATTTATCTCAGGACCCTGAGGTCCTGGACCTTTGGAAGGCGTACGAGGAGCCGAAACCAACTCGCAGAGGCCCTTTAGGTACTTTTAATGGAACGTGTTGCCAACCGACGATTGTCCCTGTACGCGCAATGCTAGTGCATCCAAGGACAACCCCCGGTTGGTGAAAACTATTGTGACATAAATATGGAAAATAAAGACAATAGGGCTATGGTTTTTGGAGTCTTAAGTGGACTGGTTACCAAGAACTATGTGAAAACTATGGCCCCTGCCTAAGCAATGTTATTAATATCCATCGGTAAACAGGCAGGGGGTGACTTGCACACTCAATAAATGGGCCCCCAAAAACGGCCGCTAGCACGAAGTGACGTAGCAACAAGAGGGCAACATATCCTGAGGTGCTTGAGGAGTGGAGAGGTATACCACGGCTATCAGGACAATCCCGGAAGTGCGGTCAAGATCCCTACCAGCACCTTACTGGATTATACATCCTTCTCCCGAGTACGATTGCTCTTGCGAATCTCCACTCAAACCAGCCAATAAAGGCAAGAGAGAGGTGGGAGCTCTGTTCCTCGTCAGTGTTCACTACGGCCGGCCAATAAAGGCAAGCCGGAAATGAAGAACAAGAATTCTCCCGGAGATCGGGTCCGTGGGGTCGCTAATGCCCAACAGTTCGCCACAAAACTGCCCTGCGGATTGTATCTCTCTTAGTCTGGCCCCTCACCCTAGGCGAGTTACAACCTAGGGTTTATTGGAGCACGCAAGCCCCATCACGACGTCAACGTAGAGATACAGTGATGGGGTTATTATTATTATTATGTATTTATTTATCTCAGGACCCTGAGGTCCTGGACCTTTGGGAGGCGTACGAGGAGCCGAAACCAACTCGCAGAGGCCCTTTAGGTATTTTTAATGGAACGTGTTGCTAACCGACGATTGTCCCTGTACGCGCAATGCTAGTGCATCCAAGGACAACCCCCGGTTGGTGAAAACTATTGTGACATATGGAAAATAAAGACAATAGGGCTATGGTTTTTGGAGTCTTAAGTGGACTGGTTACCAAGAACTATGTGAAAACTATGGCCCCTGCCTAAGCAATGTTATTAATATCCATCGGTAAACAGGCAGGGGGTGACTTGCACACTTAATAAATGGGCCCCCAAAAACGGCCGCTAGCACGAAGTGACGTCGCAACAAGAGGGCAACATATCCTGAGGTGCTTGAGGAGTGGAGAGGTATACCACGGCTATCAGGACAATCCCGGAAGTGCGGTCAAGATACCTACCAGCACCTTACTGGATTATACATCCTTCTCCCGAGCACGATTGCTCTTGCGAATCTCCACTCAAACCAGCCAATAAAGGCAAGAGAGAGGTGGGAGCTCTGTTCCTCGTCAGTGTTCACTACGGCCGGCCAATAAAGGCAAGCCGGAGATGAAGAACGAGAATTCTCCCGGGAGATCGGGTCCGTGGGGTCGCTAATGCCCAACGGTTCGCCACAAAACTGCCCTGCGGATTGTATCTCTCTTAGTCTGGCCCCTCACCCTAGGCGAGTTACAACCTAGGGTTTATTGGAGCACGCAAGCCCCATCACGACGTCAACGTAGAGATACAGCGATGGGGTTATTATTATTATTATTATTATTATTACCTTTTATTCTTTCTATATATATTTCTATATAAAAAAAAAAAACATTTAAAAATATAAAAAATAGTAGCCCACCGGCATCGGGAACAGGGTCCAAGCTACCGGTGGTCAGGGCTCCTGGGAGAGAAACCTCCGGACAATACGCGCCGTGTCCAAGAGTACTGCCTTCTGAATCAGACCCTTGATCCAACTGCCTAACGAGAGCCTCCGCAGGTGTTGGTCGAGGCTCTTGGCTATTAAGCCATTGGCCGTCACGACTATCGGCACAATGACTGCTGTGTCCACTTCCCACATGTCGACAACCTCGCGAGCCAAGTCAAGATATTTAGTTTTTTTATCCTTCTCAGCTTTCACGAGGTTCTCGTCATGAGGGACCGCTATATCAATAATCATTGTGCGACGCTCTAGTCGATCTATGACCACTATATCAGGCTTATTGGCAACAATAGTCCTGTCAGTGATTATAGATCGATCCCAATACAATGAGACATTGCCATTGTCGAGAACTGGGTCGGGCACATACCTATAGTACGGTACTTCTGTTTCCACAAGATTGTATTTAAGAGCAAGTTGCTGGTGGATAATCCTGGCTACGAGGTTGTGCCTATGCAAATAGTCTCCGTTAGCTAGATGAGAACATCCAGAAATAATGTGTCGTTATTATTATTATAATTTCTCTTTTAGTATACATATTATACACCGTTAAATTTTGGTCGTTTTAATCCCGTGGAGGGTAGTTTTTTTTTTTTCTAAAACTCGTATTAATATACGCATGTACGAAATTAATTTATTTAAGTAAACGAGTCGATGACTTTGTAGGTAGTCGTCGGTCGATGCGTACTAACTACCTACAGTCTTTTTTTTTTTTTTTTTTTATGGTAGGTAAAATCATCCAATGACAAATCCCGCCCTTGGGCGGAGCGGGAATTAGTGTCAGACTCTTACTGACTAAAAACCTACCCCGTTCCTTCGTAGCCTATCGTGCCGGGGTCGAGCATTCCTTTCGGAACTAACCCATGACCCCAGTAGGCTTCGACCCTGCCTGCCTGCAGTTAGCAGGCTGGGCCTCTTCGGTGTGCTGACAGCTCCTTGAGGCGCGCGGGAACAGAGCGCGCCGTCGACGACTTGGGCTCGGTCCGGTCGGTTACCGGACGATCGGACAGCGTGCTACCCATTGCACGCCGTCCGCAAGCCCGCACCTACGGTGGCCGGAAATCGGGATCGGAATCCCGGCGGCGGCTGGGGCGAGCGCCCCGTTGCCTCTGCCTGATGCGGTCGGCCTCCTCCTTTGCTAGCATTACTGCTTCGCAGAAGGAGGCGACCGCCTGCCATCCCTCCTCACTACGGACCATGGCCTGAACCAAGGCCCGGCGAGAGAGATCGCTGCCGCCGATCGCCCCCACGAGGACACGGCGATGCTCCGCCCAGGCGGGGCACACCTCTACAGTGTGCTCCACCGTATCCTCCGGATGTTCCGCACAGTGGCGACACCCGGGCGAATCCTCCGCACGAATCCGGAACAGGTACTTAGCGAACTTTCCGTGTTCGGTAAGCACCTGCGTCGTGCGGAAGTTGAGAACGCCGTGAGGTCTTTCCAGCCACGCCCCAAGGATAGGCCTTATCGCCCCAATTGTGGCGCGCCCCGAACGAGGTTGCGATAGTCGTTGACGCCATTTCGCCATGAGATCCCGCCGGAGCTCTGTCCGCCATGCCTCGACTTGTCGTGGCAGCGGAATTTCGCCCCGGCGTTGCATCTCCATGCGCTTGTCGTGCATGTGTGCAAGGACTGTTGCCTCCAGATCCCACGGCGGTTGGCCAGCAAGGAGGGTCGCCGCCTCGCGGGAGATCGTTCGGTACCCTCGCACCATGCGTATTGCCATGACCCTCTGGCACGCATTCAGCTGGGTCCTCGGTTGCTGTTGCAACGTCGGTGCCCACAAACTACCTACAGTTCATTGGCCTCGGTCAGCTGACGTTTATTTAAAGAAATTAATTCCGTACATGCGTGAATTAATTGCGAGTTTTTTCATTTTTATTTTTACCAATCGATAGTGTTTCATGTGACGCATCTACCCTCCGCGGGATTAAAACAACCAAAATTTAACGGTGTATAGCTAAATAAAAACTTATTTCTTTATTGGTCATCCTAGGTTACTTAAAGCCAAATATTCAAAAATTTGCAATCCCGTTCTCAAAATTACGGTACCCTAAAAACGAGTTATAAATCACAGAGCGGACGTATAAAAATGTCCACTCTATTGCTTCTACGGAACTGGATAGGTGAAGGAACTCGGTGATACACTGGCGGACACAATTTGTGGCCGATAGACATTATTTTTACTTTGATTAAATAGCTAATACCTGCGCTGATCGGGAAAGGGTTAAGGGTTAAGACCCTGACCTTCGTCAGGTCACCACAGATCACTTGTCATGAACGCAGAGGTTCAATTACCCGGAAAAAAACATTTTCAAAGCTAAATAAAGCTGTCGATATTTTAATTAGAATTGAATCGCTTTTTAAAAAAATTGATATAAACTAGTTCTTGACTACGATCCCACCTGAATATGCAGTGATGCAATCGTTGATGATGAGGCACACTAGTCTATTAAGAGCCTATTCACTTGCCTTGAAGACAGCTAAATTATAATCGGACCGGAAGATCGCAGCAGGCAAATTGTTCCCCATCGCTTTATGTCGCTATTTTTTACAATGGAAAATGTTTTCTACTCGTTAAGTTTCACAGCTTACATCGTAGGCCTTTAAACGTGTCTTCCACTGTACCACGTGTTACCCGAGTTTGCACACAAAGTGGACATTTCAATTTTATAGCAGTGTTTTATTACCGGCTTTAGTTTTGTCTTAGTAACTGGCTTATAAGAAGATATAATGACTATAACTTGTAAGATAAGTAGAGATTATACATTAATGTGACTTCACGCCTCGTGGGCAAGATAAATATAAACATAATAATAAATAATACTAAGCGAGGTTGTCGACATGTGGGAAGTGGATTCGGCGATCATTGTACCGATAGTTGTGTCGGGTAATGGCTTAATAGCCAAGAGCTTCGACCAACACCTTAGGAGGCTCTCGTTAGGCGGCTGGATCAAGGGCTTGATTCAGAAAGCGGTACTTCTGGACACGGTTCCTCTCTCTGGAGGCCTGACCACCGGTAGCTTGGTCCCTGAGCCCGATGCCGGTGGGCTACTATTTTTTATATTTTTTTTATATATGTGTGTGTGTTAAAAATTATTAAAAAAATTAAAAAATATGTATTATAAGGAATAAAGGGAATAATAATAATAGTGATTTTGACCGGCCCGTTGGTCTAGTGGTTAGTGGCCCTGACTGCTATACTCTGGAGGTCGTAGGTTCGATTCGAAACTTGCAAAGGAATCAAAATTCATAGGATACTTTCCGTTGACCTTGAATTCTGAAATTTGGCATGAAGTAAGATCTCATACCACAAATATAAGAAAAATCTGAAAACTGTAGAAGATAGGTCAACAAAAAAAACTAGCTTTCGATTCGAAATAGGGTAGTGGACTAATTTTTTTTTACATCATATTTTAATAAAGGAGATAAAAACAAACAACTTTTCCAAAGTAAAGGTATTCCTACGATAATTATCTCCAGAGATAATACGGTCCGAAAGTAGCATTTGATCACGTGACCCAAAATCGCTCCATATAAAAGTACACCACGGCGTGACGTCACAGCGTGGAATCGACGCGTAAATGTATGGGATTTAATTTTAATATTAGCTTTATCTCCGTGGATTTAGCGTTTACATTGATACTTTCATAATGAAATATGTTTGTAAAGTGCTATAGATTCTAACATAATAGTTTTTTTCGTTATTGGAACATTTTGATTTTTTGAATTTTTTACGATTTTTAAAACCTCAAAAAACACATAAAACATGAATTTTTTAATTTTTTTTAAAATCTACGTATTAGTTTATTGCTCATCTTCATCATCATCATCATCAGTCTATGGAATTCCACTGGAGGACACAAGCCTATTGAACTGTTTTCATAGGTAAGTTTCTACGGAACCCTCAGTGCGCGACTCGCTCTTGTCCGGTTTTTTTTATTTGCTTTGACTGGAAATGATCGCTGCATTCTAGATTTGTAATGAATCAATATGAAATGGCGATTGGGAATTCTATCCTGCTCTTGTGTTTGATTGGATTCGTAGGTAGCTATTTTTGTATGCATGTACGAAACCCCTGGAGACGGAATTGCGCTTCCGTTCCAAATCTTGTTTGGTCGTGCTTTTAGTATTTCCTGTACCATCCAAATAGGATCTCTTTAAGCTGGAACGAGTCTTATTGATCCACTGCTTTATTTAATAGGGTTTCATGTACCGAATCGACCCTCCGCGGATTTAAAACGACCGAAATTAAACGGTGTAGAAAAATTGCAAACACCAAGCACTTCATCAATCGAACCTTTGTTTTTCTGGTTAATCTGCGGTCTTTCCAAATTTTTGCGAATTTTTAATCTCGAGATGGCGCAGCGTCTCCGGATTTCATCCTCGCAGTCTCCATCATTTAGGAAATACATTTAGATGGCATTTAATCCGTATTAAATCTGTTAATAGTTAGGAACTATTTTAGATCGCGTTTCGGAATAAGGCGGAAAGTTTTTAGTCTGGGCTCAAAAATGCAGTTGCAGTCTACCAATGCTAAGGTCCCAACCCGCACTAGGCCCGCGTGGTAAATTATGGCCCATTACCTCTCTAGTCCCAGCAGTGGGAACATACTAATGCTAAGGTCTAATTTTCTTTTGTAGAAGAGTGATAATGGTTCATAACTGCTTTAAAGTAGAAACATGCTAATACTAAGGTCTAATTTTCTTTTGTATGTAGACACTTTAGCATTAGTAGAAGTTAGAGTGAAACTGCGCTTTGATCCCTGACTTTCTGCCAATAGACGTCCACTGTTGGACATAGGCCTCCCCCAAGCGTCGCCACAATGGCCGGTCCTGTGCGTCTCGCATCCATCGGACTCCAGCGACCCTGACCAGGTCATCGGTCCACCTTGTGGGGCCTTAAAACGCTGCGTCTTCCGGTACGCGGCCGCCACTCCAGAACCTTTCGGCCCCTACGGCCATCTGTTCTGCGTGTAATGAGCCAAACAAATGATGTAGAATCGCCAAACTTAAGTGGCAATGGGCTGGCCATTGCCGCTTAAGTTTGGCGATTCTATGCGTAGTCGGCAAACCTGGTTTTCTTCACTGGTTCCCCGACTGTACATGATTAAAAAAAAAAAGTTCTGCCCAGCATAAATATTTATGTATACGAAACATAGGTATAAATTATTTTACAGACTCAAGTACTTACGTTAAAAAGGAATACATCCTGGATAGTTCTGTTTCTCTATCTTAATCATCGCCTTCCTGTTCTTGTCCCATATTACTTGAGGTCGGCGTAACAACTTTTTTTCTTCCATTCTTTCCTGTCCGCAGTTACACTATCATTGACTTCTTTTTCTTTCATATCACTCTTCACGCAATCTACCTTTCTTTTGGCCCCCTTTTCTCTGTCCATACATCCACATGAAGGTACTGTGGTGGGTGGAGGCGTAAATCAAAGAGCTTCCATGATATATTAAAATATTATATTGTTATTCGAAACTTATTACTATAAAAATATTAAATTCAATTCTTCTTTTTCATTCATTGACAATGTCTATCATAAATCTATGTCTAATACTAACTTCTTTTTTAATTAAACCTTTAAAGTTATTATATCGTGCCAGTTTGCATTTTACATATGACTTGCTTGGATGCCACAGTACTATATGCATAATTATTCTTAACATGCGTTTCAAATTCTGCCAACAACGTGAGCCCTGCCTTAAATCAATGAGGTAAATCTGTTACCACACTGATATTATAAAGGTAGTCCTACTTTAAGACCTATGTAACAATCTAGCAAAATTTTATCTACATGCTTGTTAAATAGGAGAATGGCTGTCAACTTGTCACCAATGCCAAAACTCATTAATTCTAGCAATTTACAAACTTAGGTGTTCCATGTTTGCTGCCACAGGTGCTGTCTAATTCTAACAATCAGTATTGTAAGCAGCTTTGTTTAAATTGTTAACAAACTAAATCGTGTTGTCTCAGTCAACTTTAACCAACCCTTGCTCTAATTTGTTATGACGGGGAAGGCGAGTCATACACATTATTTATCATTGTTATGTATTGCATTGTCTTTTTGTCAGTCACTTAATAATAATAATTTATTTCGGACCATTAGTGTCCATAGACCAAATCAACACATAAAACGATTACAATACACAACAAATTGCACATACACAAACAAACACAGACACTTACTCAATAAATCTGCCTTACTAGAAAAAAAGAGTTGATAATACCTACTCTAATATAGATATAAATAATAATAGTCTCATTATCCTGAATAAATTCTTTTTCGTCTTTTAGGGCTCCGATACTCAATAGAAAAAAATGGAACCCATAAAGGATCGCTTTGTTGTCCGTCTGTCTGTCAAGACCCTTTATCTCGAGAACGCGTGGAGATATCGAGTTGAAATTAGAATCATATATTCTAAAACTACAAATTTAGCAGAAAAAAAAAGATACGGCCGTTTATATATTGCACAAAAACGTATATTTGGACACTCTAAAGGGAATCAAAATATAACTCCTAAAATAAGAGAATGATAAAACTAAAAATTTTTTTTTTTTTTAATACTTCATAAATCGTAAACCGCAATTTACATTTCATTCAATCAACTCAAATTAAAAAAAAGCCACTTCATTTCATAAACATAAACCTTATTTACCTCAAGGAGCTGTCAGCACACCGAAGAGGCCCAGCCTGCTAACTGCAGGCAGGCAGGGTCGAAGCCTACTGGGGTTATAGGTTAGTTCCGGAAGGAATGCTCGACCCCGGCACGATAGGCTACGAAGGAACGGGGTAGGTTTTTAGTCAGTAAGAGTCTGACACTACTTCCCGCTCCGCCCAAGGGCGGGAATTGTCATTGGATGATTTTACCTACCATAAAAAAAAAAAAACCTTATTTACCTATTTTTATGTTGTTCTGTTGTTTACCTAGTCAATGGTACGGAACTCTTCGTGCGAGAGTTCGACTCGCACTTGGCCGGTTTTTTTTCTGTGCAATTCAAAAGTACCTGAAAATAGCTTATTTGAAATAAATGCTTTGAACCTTTGAATGACAACTACACCATGGAAAGCTTAGTTATCAGCCCATCCTACAGGTAAACGTCCGGAATGACGCAGAGTACGCGGACATTAGTCAAGCGGCCCGTTTGTAGGCATGTGACCCGTGGGTCAACTGGTACTATTCTGGTTAATTTACTGGCATGTGGTACGGTAGCCCGTTGTATTGGTATCTATTTGGTATTGTAGCTCAACATTGTATTTTTACTAGTATGATTACCTACTTCCTGGTTAAGGATGATAAATAGATATTCTGTTTAATGTAGTTACATCCCAAAAAATTGCAATAAGAAAATATGGACGAAATAATAATTGCAGTAAATTGCAGCAAAAATAGTGAGAAGACTATCACTAAATACGATTTTTTGCAGACAACTTTTGGATAGATTTGACAGAATAGGAGAAATGATACGTAGGTAGTTCGTGGTAGACTATTTACATATTTATACAATACAGGATGAATGGGTTTCTTTGCATATTATAATATAATATATTCCACAACTATCACACAGTGCCATCTAGTCTCAAACTAAGCAAAGCTTGTGCTATGAGTACTAGACAGCTGATAAACATATGTATCTAAGTATATTTCAGTCCACCTTGTAGGAGGCCTTCCACACTGCGTCTTCCGGTACATGTTCGCCATTCCAGAACCTTTCGGCCCCAACGGCCATCCGTTCTGCGAGCAATGTGCCCTGCCCACTGTCACTTAAGTTGGGCGATTCAACGTGCTATGTCGGCAACCTTGGTTCTCTTGCAGATATCTTCATTCCTGATTCGATCGCGCAAAGAAACTGCGAGCATAGCCCTTTCAATTGCCCTTTGGGTGACTTTAAGTTTTCTTATGAGGTCCATTGTAAGCGACCACGTTTCAGAGCCATATGTCATCATTGGCAACACGCACTGGTCATAGACTTTCGTCTTGAGACACAATAAAACCTTATAAAAAGAACGTTTCTCATTGAAAACTAATTACAAAGTTATGGTACGAGATATAATAAGAACAAAGGCGTTTGGTTATTATTTTATAGTTTTATAGATAGGGTACTAATCGATATAATATAGGTAGGTATATGACCGTTCAGTTATAATCCTTAACGGGACGATTAGTGACGATCTAATTAGTGCAGAGGCACGACATGGCTCGCCGCTGAGCATAACTTTTCTTTGATCAGTTAACTGTTACTAGAATTTCACTATACTGGTGACGCCTGTTTAATAAAAGTTATAAATGTAACGTTACAAATGGCGCTTGCGGCCGCAGGAAATGTTTTCCGGGTTGAGCTCATGTTTTTTTTGGTTTGGAATTAATTCAATGACTTCTCCCATCCTTCTGGGTGGAGCTACAACCCTGTGTTGGACTCAACCGAGTAAACCCTACCTGTATTTGTAAAATTCCTTTGCGTCCAGGGCCACGGTAACGCTTTGGAAAAATCTTGAAGTCCTGACAGTCTAGGCCAAAGGACTAATGAAGGGAAATTGGTGGGTTATAGTCAATAATAGTGTGACTCTCCGTTTCGCTCCACCCAGAGCCGTAGAAGTCATTTGATGATATCCCTTTGACAAAAAAGCTGGTTTGGGTTAAATTCAATCCAATTTTAAATTCAATAAATAAAATTTTGTGTACAACTAATCCAGTATAGGCCTGAAGATCTGCTATTTTGCATGAACTTTGGGCCCTATATAATGTACTCATAAATAAAAAATATAAAAAAGTATCCCCCGAAACCTTTTAAGGTTTCTTGAATCTTTCCAAAGCGTTTGCCCTTGTTTCTTATGATGTGCTCTGGAAGAAGCTGACGGACAAGAATGTACCGGCTAAAATTGTTTGGGTTCTGGAAAATTGGTATGCGAACCAATCGAATCAGGTGAACTGGTCCAACATTCTCTCTGAGGTTTTGAGTTGGAGTGCGGGTGGGACAGGGAGGGTTCAAGTCTCCCAGGCTCTTCGTCCTATATGTGAATGACCTTATAATCGAGGTCAGCAGCATGTGTGTGGGCTGTCAGGTTGGTAGTGTTAATATTAACAGCATAAGTTCTTCGGGCGACATGGTGCTGCTGGGCCCGACTGTGGCATCTATTGTTGTGATGTTGAAGGTTTGTGAGAACTATGCGGCTGGCTGCACATAGGCTCGCAAATATCTTAAGCATGTTCTTAACGACGACTTTAAGGATAGTGCAGATTTTGAGAAGGAGCGTAAAGCATTGGTGGTCCGCGGTAATATTTTGTCTCGTAGATTCTCCCGCTGTACCTACTCACTAAGTTAAAAGAACGTTTTTCAAAGAGTCAACTGAACGAATACGGGTGGGTCTTAGTCTGCAAGAGCTGGACAAACTATTATATGAATTCCCACCTTCGAAAAAAGAATATAAATCTAGGATCTCACACTCAGCAATATTGTAACTTGAAACAATACTTCAACATTGTTATATTACCGAAGATACTAGATTGGGTGGTCTCGTAGATACCGGCGAAACTTAATGATACTACCTATAAAACATTAACAAAAACCAAGCATTTAATAAAGACCGTGCGACGGGGACAGCACCACAATCTCTACTCGCCAGAAAGAGACAGAATACCGAGTAGCTAGTAATAAGCGAACATTAAGATGGGGCACACTAAGCCCTGCCTATTGCTTCTGGCGACGATAAAACTTGCCAATATTAAAATAATATTTTTGCGCGATATTATGCTCCGGTTGCGCCTCGGGAAAATTATCGATTGAAGTACATACAGAGCCTCTAAAATGGTGCTGTAATGTCGAAAATTAAAGTTTTACTATTGAATGGACCATATACTGTATATATATCTTCCCAGTTCATACTACGTTGTATATGATATACAACGTAGTATGAACTGGGAAGAACGTTGGACAAACCTTAGACTAGACCTACCTAGATTAGAGTGAATAGGCTTTTAATAAACTAGTGCACCTCACCATCAACGATTGCATCACAGCTTACCATCTAGTGGGATCGTGATCAAGCACTAGTTTATATCAATTAAAAAAAACTTGTAAAACTAATATAATAAAGTTGAAAGTTTTTGTGAGTGTAAGTTACTTGTCTACATTCAAAGGGCAGGATGGATTTTGATGTAATTTGGTTCAAGGGTAGCTTATATTCAAGATTTGACACAGGTTACCACACTAATATCGTAAAGGCAAAAGTTTGTGAGTGTGTGTGGGTTTCGCGTCATGTGTAACCTGAAAGTATTTGGATCAAATTTGGCATACGGTTGAAATATGGCGGGCATGGCCTGGCATAGCTCAGAGGGTATTTTTTATCCCAGAAATATAATATGTCGCTGGCTGCAGCTAGTTATTTATAAAGGTGGAAAGTATGTAGTACTTTATTGTTTTTTTTAGTTAATATAAACTAGTGTTTGACTGCGATCCCACCTGATGGTAACCAGTGATGCCATCGTTAATGGTGAGGCGTACTATTTTATTAAGAACCTATTCACTGTAGCCGTGAAGACACCTTAATTATAATCGGACGGGAAGACCGCAGCAAGCAAATTGTTCCAGTTGTTCGATGTACGGTATAAACGACGAGGCAAAAAGCTTAGTCCGTAAGGCAGTATTATTTCTGATTTCGATTCATAAATTCGCAAACGCAGCTGCGTGTGTGCGGGGTCTGATGATAAGCCAAGTGGTCTTTAGCCCTATTTCATGGCTTGATGACTTTAAGCCGTCATCAGCTTACGCTGGCGTAAGCCTAAAGTGCTTCCACATAATCCTTAGAGTTACACAGTTGTGGGCGAAATGTTTCATAGCTTATTAATATTTTATTTTATAAGCTGGAAAATAATATTTAACACCTGGCTTATCCTTGGCTACTTACAGTCACGTTAACTACTCACTAACGCACTTCATACGGTCGGCAAAAATTAAACACTTAAGGTGGCCCTCCCTTCTCCAGTCGCCTCTCGTCAACATTGAGCATGGTTTAAAAGCTTGTTGCTTCATCGCAAAAAAAGAGAGAAAACGCCTGAAAACTCTGTTGGCATTCGGTAATTCCGTGATTTATTAAATTATTTCACAAAACTTGTTCCAGGAAGTACGTGTTTTTTTAAAAACCTCAAAAGTTTTTGAGAAAAATTGTCATTATTTAAAATCTCGATTAAATGTGCAGGGCTTTTATATTATTATTTTTTTAATTTTTAATATATGAGTACATTATGCAAGGCCAAAGTTCACGTATAACAGCAGATTTTCGTAGGTATTTAGTGCATTCGTTTCATACAAATTTATGTTTTAATTTCAATAGAAACCCAGGTAGTATCCACAACATCTGTTTCCAAAAATCTATAGAAAGATGTGTACTAACATTAAATCACTTAAGATTGTATGGAAATGTATATCGGGTTGGGCACTCTTTAAGGCTCATTTAAACGGTGCGAGTAACTCGAACGGTTTGGTTCCAGAAAATCGTATGCAATTATTGCGTACGAACTATTGTTTACTCGAACGTGAGAGTGAACGAATGAGGGGTAAAACAAATCTATCGCTCGTCCATTGTGGCGAGAATCTTATGTTCGACACGAGAAACTTGCATCTCCCGCTTCGGCCAAGGGCGGGGGATGTCCTTGGATGATTTTTCCTATCAAAGAAAAAAAAACCGTCTAGGTATGAATTTTTAGACGAAGAAACTTATTCTATATTCTTACGTTCTAGACGAGAAACTCGCACGGTCTAAATTGGCTCGCACCGTATAAATACTGGATTCTCTAAGCCGTTACAGAAATGAAGATATCGTAAAAAGAGGAATTTTGTTAAATCCCTTTTACATTGTCTGTAACACGTCTTACTATAAATGCCATGTAATATTTTTTATCAAACGCCCTACGCCTATCAATAATACATTTGTTGTACAAATTCAAAATGAGCGAACAACATTTTTTTTTCCTGACATTATTTACATTACTATCTGGGAAAGTATGAAAAACTTGCTAACACTGTAACAACATTATAAACTCACATAAATTGTAGGCTTTATGTATTCCGCTTTACTGAATATATAAAAGTTATATGCGTAGGAACAAGTTGAAACTACAGAATGGTAAAAGCTTATACATATAGTTCTTTCGGTTGTTTCATTTGCATTCGACTTTAAATTTATGCGAATAACAATGCAAAGTCAGCAAACCTCCTTCCCTCGTCCTCCCATTTCACACTTTTTAGTTGTAGTGCCTCTCAGCAAAACTTTAATAGATACCTACCGCAATTTGGTTCCATCATCAAACTATCATGACAATTCTAATGATACCAAACATGGTAAGTATACATTGATTTATTACAGAAGTTCGGTACCAAATTTCTGGCTTCATCATCAGATCAGGTCTATGTATCATCTTCCTTCAGTCAGTCACCAACAAAGTAATTTTACTTGTTACGACAGTTCTGCTATGATTTTTTGAAGAATTCTGTTCCATATCTTCGAAGTTCATCATCTGATCAAAACAATATTTCTATGGTACCAACTTGGACGCATAATCTTTCAATCGAAACTATAACTAAATCGATTTTTTTTTTAAAATCGGTCAACAATTGTACGAGATATCGGTGGACATATATAAAAAAATATATATACAGCCGAACATAGACCCTTTTCGAAGTCGGTTAGAAAGGGAGGATTCTCTAAATAGACAGGTTTCGTGTCTGGTTCGGGCAACTGCCTATAGTTGATTTCAGGCTGTGTGTTCTAATCAAGCGGAAAACTCTAATACTGTGATGCGGGATTTTGAGTTTTAATTTGTATGTGGAGTAATATTTGTAGATGTCGCTAAATCAGTCCGAAGAAATCACAGTTCAAAGTAACCCGTTTAAAAGTGCTAAATTCATAGTTAAGGGTTTATGATCTCAAACAGACTGATACTATATGTCAGTTTCATGGTTCAACTAGCATCTGCCAAGGGCTACGGCCGCGTGAAATTAAACAATTATCCTAGGAAACATATTCCCGGGAGGAAAGTATTCTATGTGTTCTAGTCCAAGACAAGGCCTACCCGTGCGCCAAATTTCATCTAAATCCTTCAGACGATTGACGTGACGAAGTGACGGAGTAAAAAGCTTACACACGTATTATAAAATAATTATCGTTTAATTTATAAACTAATTTAATTTCAAAATCATTTATTTCACATAGGTCTACATGGACACTTATAAAACGTCAGAAGCTAACGCACGGTTCTAATTGGTCGTTTCCTATGGAGAAGAACCGGCAAGAAATTCTGTGGTTACTCTTTTAAAAAAGTGTTTGTTTCTACAATATTTCCATATTGCAATATTTATAAGTATGAGAGGACAATGTATGTAGACCGGTCAGCTTTGTACCCAAAAGCATAATAAAATTATAATCCTTGAGTTCGTGGAGTCTACAATTTTTTCACATTCACATTATAACGAGAAGCTATACAAAAATAAGAATAAATCTGTCAATAAATTAATATTGAATTTGAAGCGGCTATGTTTGAAATAATATAAAAATATGACCCTTATTCTCATCAGTTGATAACACTGCTAAATTCTTCACTGCTAAACGTTTTAACTCGAACTACTTATCTATTCAACATTCGTACGAACTATTTAACCCTATTCCGCCACAATAAAAACTACTAGCTACTCCACATATTTCAGAACAATCGGATCCTCAATATAATTAAGTCGTTGAGCGCCATTTTAGTCGCCGCCGTCGTCGCGAGCGATTAAGGAGGATCACGATTTTACCTTTTTTGCGTAAGCACCATGTTTATTTGCGTCCTTTGAATGTTATTATTAACAATAAGGACCGTGTAATGGAGGTACATTTAGGTACAGCACCTGATATGGAGCGGGAGCGAGTAAAATTGTTGAGTTGCTGATGATTCGGACACAGTGTCCGAATTGACACATTTTTGTTCCAATTTTTTTCCCACTGACGCTTCAGACACACACTGTTTAGTACAGTCAGATAAAAAGTTTTAAAACATAAGAAAGCATTACCAAAACTATTTTATGCTGGATTTAAGGCGGCAACTTCGGATAGTAAATTTCTTTATACTCGTATTAACTTTTTTATGTGACTACTAAACAGCTTCAATAAAGGCGGTGCCCAAATCGTCAGAAATATTAAAAATCAAATATGTCGATTCGAACACTGTGTTCGAATCGACATATTTGAATTAAATTAATATTTCTTCACTGACAACTTGTTGCAACTCAAATTGTTGATTTAAAAAAGTAAGGCATTATATTTTTGCTGACGTCTAAAGGCTAAATTCTTATAATACAATAATGCATTCAGGGAGTTGGTGGGGCTGCCCCGATTCTGTAGCTCATCAGTCATGTTCGCCGAGTCATGAGTCGACTGTGTCTATTCTACTTGGCGAAAACGGTGCACGCGCATCCCTGGTGCCCAGGGTTTGATGAGCGAGCGCCAACGGCATCCTAAAGTTATTTGCGCAGAGGTTCGATTTTCAGTACCCAATCCATTGCTGTATGGTTCACATGCTGAGCAATCGGAATCAATTTGTGTATGTAGTCTTTATAATAATTGCAATAATTTTCTTGTTATTTTATTATGTGTATGCTATGATCCTTTGTTGTTCGAAATAAACGTATTATTATTATTACAGTGCGAACGTCTACAGAAAATAGGGCCCGCTAAATATGTATCTATTTTGCAATCCCAAGAAGTTAAGTCAATTTTCTAAAACGGTTCGATAATGAAGCCATTTTACGCCTCTTGCACAAACCGCAGTTTTCTAGAAATGACGGCTGAGGTTTCGAGGAAATTACTCTATTTCCCTTAGGACGTGCCGAAGATTTAAGCAAAGGCCGTTAGGTCCGTTTCACAAAGGATTTTAAAACAATTTTGTGTAGAGGATTTTTTTTTTTGGCAGGAGTGGGAAATTTTAATACGGTTGGGCTGTGCTGAACTCTTAGGGCGTTATCATACTAGCGCATTGCAAGCATCCTTAAAGCAGAGCAGGTGCGCAACGAATACGTCGCGAGACTCAAATTCGTCGATGCTTTCGTTTTTCGTCTCCGGCGTCTTCGAAGTAACAGAGCCAACAGCAGTGATTTCTCGTCAGAATTTATTTTTTACTGACTGTGTTGTACATCGTTAACTTGCTACAAACATGCGACAGAAACGTATTTCCCCGCGCGCCCGTTCGGCCCCGCAACCGCTCGCAAACCGCCAATGTGATAAAGCCCTTACTAGTTTAAACTCATTCTTGCCACTCCAGGGTCCTCTGACATTTTTTTTTGTGGCGGGATTGGAAAATCCTCATGAGCACCTAAATTGCCCTACAAGTAAGGCAGTCTGGGTAGAGCCGGACTCTTACCGGCTAGAATCACACTCCTGCCATGCGAAGGACCTTTGCCGTTCGAGTTTCGCAGGGTCTTTATATGGGCTGTAGTTAAATTGTATACTACGAGTATCTTATAATACAAATCTCGATACCACTAAAGTATAATAAAACATACTAGTTAACATACTTTAAGTCATTTCTTTCGATTCATTCCATGTTTTCCACTTTTGTTTGACGTCGTTGACAGACGTCATTTGGAGTGTTTTCTATTTCTTCTATTTCCATCGACTATTTTCGCATAGGTTTTTATATCGTAAAATTATTGAAGCTTCATATATCACTGTATCGGATAAAGAGCGAGTTTATCGAATTTAAAATGGAACAGAAAAAAAATGACTTAAGTTGCTAGTGTTGCCGGTCCTCTGACATTATCCGGCATGGCATTAGTAGGGTATTAGAGTCCGACCGAAACTGGTTTTCCGGCCGAAACCGAATATTCAGCCGTGGCTTCAGTTTCGCCCGAAATCGAAACTAATGTGGTCAAGTATAAAATTCCTTAAAGAACTGAAAGTTGGTGCATTTTACATTAATTAGGATATGAAATGGAAACACAGTTTCTTTTAATGATTTATGTAATATAATATTAAAAAAAAAATATATAAAATAATATTTTTTTTTATTTTTTCTAATTAAGTTCTCATAGATTTTTTTTTATCAGTTATCATAATCAAATCACTAATAATTGTTGCTGTTTCATTATATTCTAAGTATTGATATTTTGAAATCTTACTAATTAAACTTTGGTAACGCAATAAGTTTTGTTGCTACACAGCTATCCGAACGGCGTACGATAATTCCCGTACAGGGCCGCCAGCGTCCGCCAAAGCGTTGCCCCAAGAAACGAAATTAGGCGAGCGTGCATGACAGCTTCCGAAATCAGTTTCGGTTACGGCAAAAGTTTCTGGCAATGTTGGCCGAAACCGAAACTGCTGCCGAAACTTGATTTTTGGTCGAAACTCGGCCGAAACCGAAACCGAACTTTCGGTCGGATACTATAGAGTTATAGTAAGGTTACATTAGTGAGTTTACTAACACCTACTAACTAAACCCTGCCATGGCGTCTTAAAATCATCCTTATTCTGGGGTGAGAAAGGGATAGTAACATTTGTCCAGGATAAGTATGTTAACTAGTATGTTTCTATCTTGAACCCTACATAACGTCAACCATTCGTTTCGGTGTGATATCGATAAGTTATTCAGGCTTCATAGATCGGCTTCCTTCGCAAGTTCGTCGGCTCTTTCGTTTCTCTCCAGTCCTGCAATGTTCTTGATCCGGAACCATGGGACACTAATTGGAGCTTCCAGAATCTTCTTATAGCTAAATAAATTCCTGGATGTGAATAATAAGTTTTTAGCATGTATTAGAGTACGTACTAATATTTAGTCCTATGTTTCTTTTATGTATTTTTACTAACACTTTATGGACATTTGTCTGAAAAATATTTTTTTTGAATTGAATTGAAAAATAAAATGTCAGCAAAATGTTTGAAGGCTATTTTAATGTAGTCACACCTTTCAGATATATATCAAGAAAGACATAATTTAGAATTTACACATGAGAAACAAAAAATGACAAAGATGGATCACTGCCTATTCCATTCAAACAAAAAGTGCAAAAACCAATTGCAAATTCTATTTTCTCGTTCTAAAAGACGTAAAGTACAGTCAATTACGGTAATTTGTTTTAACACCGTCGTTGGCGCGACAAATGCCATGCAAATGACCTATGCGGCCCTGTCTCGACATTCGAAGGTATGCTTATACGAAACATTCTTCAGTCAATGCGTGTCAATTAGTACTTTTAACCCATTTCTACAGGACTATGGGAGATTGTGTCAGGTAACACACTGATCGTGAAACTATTTAAATTATTTTTTTTGTTTATATAAGAAATTTTGCTCTTGTGCATAGCTTTGTCCAGTAGTGCATAAAATCTGAGGTCTTAATTCAGGACTTAAATCAAATGAGAGAGTATTTCTTTTTTATCATTTCGAATGATTTTTGTATCAGTTTTTAAAGAAACTTAATTCTGAATTAGGTAGCGGTCCCGCTGGATACAGATAAGTAAAAAGTTCATAATTGTCATTATGTCCAGACTAGAGTGAATAGGCTCATAATAAACTAGCGCATTTCACCATCAATGCATCACTGCTTACCATTTGGTGGGATCGCAGTCAAGCACTAGTATATATATAGGCGCGGGCTTGCAGACGGCGAGCTATGCGTAGCTCGCTGTCCAACCGTCCGGTAAACATCCGGACCAAGCCCAGGTCGTCGACGGCGCGCTCTGTTCCCGCAAGCCTCAAGGAGCTGTCAGCAAACCGTAGAGACCCAGCCTGCTAGCTGCTGGCAGGCAGAGTCGAAGCCTACTGGGGCCAAGGGTTTGTTCCTGAAAGGAAAACTCGGCCTGGTATCTAAGGCAACGAAGGAACGGGGTGGGTTTTTAGTCAGTAAGAGTCTGACACTATCTCCCGCTCCGCCCAAGGGCGGGAGATGTCACTGGATGATTTTATCCACCACCAAAAAAAAAGCACTAGTATATATTATCAAAAAGACCTGGCATTTTACGACACATTTTCGAATTATCTATTCAACCAATGTTCAGGTGTACATGTTGTTTTTTTTTGTGCTAGATACGGCTCTGTTAACGGTATTCCTAACCCTTTTTGTAACGACTACGCGCACTTTCTGTGCAGGCATTTCCGTTCAACTAAGGTCTAGTTTCTATATACCTGATCATCATTATATCTTTCATTCGGAAAGTAATTACAGAATCTTGTAAAGCTATGTACTCCCTGCAGTTTCAACATCCAAGTAGTAAGTTAGGTCTAGAGAGCTGTACTTTATTACTCTTCCTTGACTATAAAATCGAATCAGTACTGACTACTTTCATATTGACTATTTATTTATTTATTTATTTAAAAAAAAACTAAAAAGACAGGTTGCCAGAATTTTGGACTTTTATTGCCTAACAATTGTATTAAAACAGGGACCTGTTTTATGTTTAAAGACACTGAGAGGTTTTGACGTGAGTCACCGATCCCACTTTTGAGTGTTGAAACGTTGCTTAACTTTATGAAGTTACGGATGCGCTATTCCGGTAGCCATACACCAACTTCTGCCTTTTAGGGTTCCGTACCTTAAAAAGAAATAAGCGGAGATCGTATAGGATCACTTTTTGTCCGTCTGTCTGTCTGTCAAGACCCTTAATCTCAGGAACGCGTGGAAGTATCGTGTTGAAATTAAAATCATATACTCTAGTCTGCGGTCCCTTGAAGCTGTGAAAAATAAAAACTTTTAAATTAGCTAAACAAAAAGATACGGCCGTTTATATCGCAAAAAACGTCATATTTCGACACTCTCACGGGAATAAAAACTTCATAGGGTACTTCCTATTGACCTAGAACCCTGAAAGGCATGAAGCAAGTTCTAATAGCACAAGTATAGGAATGAATCTGAAAACTGTAAATTTGTAGTTACGTCACAAAAAAAATACTTTGTCGATTCGGGAATTGATCTATTTACATAAGTTAGTTTAGGTACGGAAACCTCGGTGTGCGAGTCCGACTTGCACTTGACCAGTTTTTTTTTATTTAAACTACGTAAGTGACATTTCTAAACTGACAGTACCTAACAATGTGATAGGCTTCATATGGCCTATAATCTCAACAGGCTTGTTGCATATGATGCAGTTAGAACATTATTCCGTAACAGGCTCTATATGAGACACTGTTGCATGCAAATGCTTCAGAATTATCCCGTGGTCTATTAAAATAAAAACATTATTCCGGCCATACACTTTTATTGCATCAATTTCTATACATGAGTTTCTTATTGCTGTGTAGGAATATTTTATTCTCGACTTAATTCTAGACGATTGGTATTAATGTAAAGATGGGTGTGTGAGGGTTTATGAATTATTATTATTTGATAGTTAAATTATAAATGATATTTATTTTACAAATCGTTTTTTATAAAACACTGCGAGTTGAGCTCCTTGGTAGTCCTGAGTTGAGCTTCACGAATACTGACAAATGCTTGCATTGACTGGACAGATCCACTCAAATCTGTATGGTTTTTTCTTCAAAAGACCATCTCAGACAAATCTGCATAGTTCTCATGTGATTTGACCATTACAAATTTACTGTATGGACTTTAAAAGAGACTGTGACCCCTGAGTTTGTTTCGGTGTTTTTTCTGAGGGTAGTCAGCTAGGAAACACCGGCCTCATCTAGTTTAAAAAAAAAAATTGACGTGTAAAAGTGTTTTGAAAACCTATTTGCTAAATAAATATCATTTATCATTTACTTGTACTTGTCAATTTAAACTAGATGAGGCCGGTGTTTCCTAGCTGACTATCCTGAGAAGAAACCGAAATAAACTTCGGCTCTGCCCGCGTGGATGTAGGTTTCTCTATACGAACTGTGTTTTATCCCATTAGGGGGGGGGGGGGGGGAATTTGAAAAATCCTAGCTCACCTATCATCATAAAAGGAAATGTTGTGCAAAATTTCATGCTCCTAGTCCTAGGTTGTCTGCGTTGACGTCGCCTCTAATGCACTCAGTTATAAGAGAGAAAAAAAAATGTTAAACTGTCACCGTAATTGTTTTTGGTAGGTAAAATCATCCAATGACAAATCCCGCCCTAAGGCGGAGTGGGAAGTAGTGTCAGACTCTTACTGACTAAAAACCTACCCCGTTCCTTCGTTGCCTATCATGCCAGGGCTGAGCCTTCTTCTCAGAAAACGGCCCTTGACCCCAGCAGGCTTCGACCCCATTGCATTCAAAACGGCATTTAGTTTAGAGATAGTTAACACCATAATCATTTCACAAATTTAGAGGTTCAATGGAGGGCGGGATGCTAATCTTTTCAAACGAAACACCTCACATAATTATGATCGAATTTCACTTACAGGTAAGTTCGTTTAATCATTAATTATGTTTCAGTCTTTCGTTCTCGAGATTAGATTATATATACACTTGTAGATATTGAGAGTTATTTTTGAAATGTATGCAACTATAGGTATTAGGTAAATCGAGGTAATGTTCAAATAATAAAATATTCACTGACAAAAACAAATGTAATCATAGACATCTTAAACTACAAAGTAATTATTAGATGTGTCTATTTGACAAGCAATAAATAATGAACATTAGTGTACCTTTTTTAATCATTCAACCTAGAAAAGGTCGTTACAAACTTTTTAATTATCGTCTATTAAAATACTTCTAGCAAAAGAGTCTTTAGAATTTATTGATATGGCCCTGTTATAAAATTTAGCAAAAGTGACAGATGTGCCAGACCAACCGGCAGTTTTACGAATCAAATCCAAATTGACCCCCATTTTATGAGCTTCAGAAGTACTGGCATGTCTCGTACTGTGAGCAGAAAATTGAGAAACATCTATTCTATATGTGAGTCAGTTTCTCCTTTTATACAGATATTAGGTATATATATATAACATTAATTTTGATCGTTTTAACCCCGTGGAAGGTCAATCCGGTACATGAAACACTCGATTTGTAAAGATAAAATAAAAAAATAAAGCACTTTTTTTCTCTAAAACTCGAATTAATATATGCATGTGCGAAATAAATTTCTTTACGTAAACGAGTCAATGACCTTTTAGGTAGTTGTCGGTCATTACCTACTAACTGCCTACAGGTCATCGAACTTACCCAGCTGACGTTTACTCAAAGAAATTAATTCGAGTTAAAGTAAAGTTTTTTTTTTAATCTTAACAAATCGATAGTGTTTCATATACAGAATCGATCCTCCACGGAATTAAAACGATCAAAATTTAACTGTGTATAGACAGGCTAGCAGTCGCGACAGACGTCTTGCACAAAATCTGGATTTTCGTCAGAAAAAAACATTATAACCCATTTTCAACACCTCCTTCCGGGTTCAATTATATTAACCAAACCATCCAGGAACCCCCACAAATATGCACACAAAACTTCATCCAAATTAGTCAAGTCGTTTAGAAAGAGTTAGATGAAAAACACATACAGAAGAAATGTAGATAAACGTCAATACTTGGGTTTAAAGAATTTTATTCTCATAAGAACAATTACAGTTCACTTAAAATGAGATACAAATAGTACATTATAAGTATTGTAATATTCGCATCTGGGTGTGTTGGCGATGTCATATATGTTTTTTTAAATTTAGATTTAAACATATGACGGCTCGTTCAGGATGGTTCGAACTCTGATCATCTACCAGGTGGGCCTACGTGGGTATCGTGCAATGAATAATAACGGCTAGGAACTGAATCAGTTTACTTCTCAATACATTTCGATACAGTGCACTGTTATTAGGTAGGTACAAACAACAAAACAGACAGTTTCAGAACGTCTTGATTCTGCGACGGCCTGGCTGAGAGTGTCCGCTGTTCTCGGTGGATTCTCCCTCCCCAAGCTCGTAGCCAAAGCGGAAACGGCTGACTCTGTCTAGGCCCGCCACCTCTATTTCTTCTAGTTGCCACTAGATGGCGTGCCTTATTTTGTTGTCAACAAATTAACGCCGGATCCGACACATATTAATATTTTCACACTTCTTAAATTCTTCCGGCAAAACATTAAACAGCTGTGCTCCTTCAAACAGTATTGTTTTTTTTATACCGTAATTAGTTCGTGCTCGTACAGCCATCAATTGAAACTTGAAATACTTTCATCCTAAATTCAATTATAAAGAGCAAACAAGCATACATTAAAATATGCAACAGAAAAACTAGTTGGCCCAGTGTCCCCGGCGCGAAACATTTGCATTCAAATTGATTATAATTGCCACGCAGTGAATATCGAGTAAAAATGCATCAGTTGACACGCTAATATTTTATGAGCCAAGAACCACGTTTTATGGGCGGTGAATTTCGCTTGAGGTGGTCGAAAGACGAGTAATATTTATTATGTTCATTGTATCCCAAGTTTACTGAAAGTAATGACTACAATTTTGAACTTTTTATACTGTTTGTCTGTGATATAGTTGTTAATTTTATTATTGAAGATATTATAATAATTTTGGAAGATCATACTTTAGGTACAGGATGCCGATAACAGTGGAAGTCCTTTGGGACTCTACTTTGTGGGCGATGAGAAGCTCATCATCATCATCATCAGCCTTTTAATGTTCCCATTGCTGGGACACAGGCCTCCTCTCTAAGAGAGGGAATGGGTCGTAATCCACCACGCGGGCCCAGTGCGGGTTGGTGGATGTCACATGTATTCGAATTTTTGGTTCTAGGATATGCCGGTTTCCTCACGATGTTTTCCTTCACCGTTTTGAGAGCAGTGGTGATGAAATAAATTACACAAAGTAATGCGCCTGGTCGGGCTTGAACCCACGACCTACTAATCGTAAGTCGGGCCCGTTTAAAGTACATAATAAGATATGCGTCACATCCGCACAAAACGGCCAGCGCTCAGCAAAATGCTGGAGCTCGTATGCAGGACAGAGCCACAGCGCTGATTTTCAGCGCTAGCCGTCGTTGACAGTGAGACGCTGATCGGCGCAACCATAAACAATAGGTTTAAAAGGACAAACTGTTATTATTTATAAAATTACTAGAATATACGTAAATTATATAACACCAATATAAAATATAAAAAAAGAAAACAAAAACAAAACACAGTAATCAAATAATTTATGAACTAATCGATTGTTTTAGTCGATTATTATAAATTTAACTAAAAAGAGTTATTGCTGGCACAAAAACATATTTTGCGTCTATGGATTTTGGATGGGGACTGTCAGATTTACCGACTAAAACCCACCAGTGTACCTCAGTTGCTTTTTACGTTCCACGGCCGCAGTAACTTTAATTTTTCTTCTCCTTTACTCAATTGTACGTTTTTTATATTTATTAGTATATTATTTATGTATTTTATATTCTTACATTATTTATGTTGTACGCTGATAGCTTTGAATCTTTTATTTTTCGTCCATTCAAAAGTCTGTAAGATATTGCCCATGCGATAAGACCGCCTATTTTACACTTATTTTTATAAAGGTTTGTTCTCTCACACTATTTGAAATAGATTATTATAATGATAATAACTCTTTCGAACAACATAGTCCTTACCTCCATTAAAAAAATATGTAATAACAAAATACAGTTCGTTTGACGGTTCTTGGCGCGCCTGAAGTTTGGCTCTGCGAATTTTAGCGCTTGTGCACTTGTAAAAAAATAAATGGTTTGAAAAAATAAATGCCAATAGCAGTTGTTATTGCTGTTAACAACTGTTATTGGCATTTATTTTTATAAATCATTTATTTGATGCGCTTATTTTGAGCGCTAAAGTTCGCAGAGCCTAACTTCAGACGCGCCAAGAACCGTCGAACGTACTGTACTCGTAACAAAAGCAACTGGATTTCAAATACCTACGAGTACATTATAGCTAGACATACATGAACCAGTGAAAAATGTACATAAAATGTATAAGTTTGTCTTCTTAAGGTTATACCTACATAACTAGGTATGTTTTGAAATATTGTCTTTGGACTGAATGTTACAGAAGTGTAGTGTGTGTTTTATTAGTGCTTCACTTCGTTAAAAGAGGAGTGTTTTATCAAATTCGAAGTCAACTCCAAAAATATCGAGGTAACTAGAATTAAACTTAACTTTAGATTACAAAATTCCAAGCTGTCTCTTTTATAGGGTCGAGGATTTTTTGTCATTTGACTGCTTCTTTGGGTATAGAACTAGTCATGTCTGGAAATATTGTCTTAGGCCTCAATGTTGCAGAAGTGTTATTCAAACTGACACCTCTCCTGTTGATAATCATCAATATTTATTTTCTTTTTTCTCAAGGGTGAATCAACATCTTTTTCACACATACTGTTATTAATTTGTATAGTATTCTCAGACCCTGAGGTCCTGGACCTTTGGAAGGCGTATGAGGAGCCGAAACCAACTCGCAGAGGCCCTTTAATTCGGTTGTAATACTGCATAAGATTTTTTATTTTTTGGACGAGGGTTTTCCTTGACAGTAACTGTTTGTTATTGACAAGATTAGATTATGACACTGACATATACTTAACTAACTACGTTACGTTAACTTGAGTATGGTTTAAAAGCTAAGGTCGATCTAACGAAATCCAACGCAATGTTTCATAAAGAGGCAACGAGAATAAAGAGAACACCGGAACGCTCTGTTTGTACTCGGTAATTCCGTCATTCACTCGAATATTTCATAAAACTTGTTTCGTAAAAAATGCTTACTTATTTGTGTATTTTTTAAACCTTACCTTAATAAATTATGAGTACATTATAAAGGATGGATGGTTCACGCAAAATAGCAGATGTTCAGAGGTCTTTATTGGGTTAGAATCCCACAAATTTGTGATTTGATTTTAATAGGAACCTAGATAATATACCTAAGATATCTGCGTTTCCAAAATATCTAAAGAAAGATGTGTAATAAAGTCATAATCACGTAAGAGCGGTTGCATAAAAACCTTAGGAAGAACGTTCCTAAGTAATTTCATTAATTCTGTTTCTTTGTAAAGTAATTCTATCATTTTCGTACGTACAAAATAGGACGCTTTCTAATTATGTCAAGTGTTTATTTAGATCTTATGTATAAAATAAGATATCCTATTTCTATTCGACTTGAATTGATGTTTTCAGTAATATAATTATATCTCGTGATTAAGCGTTATTTTGCCGGCTTCAAATCTCATGTACACAATTGACTTTTCTTCTTTGTTCTGGGAAATCGGGCCTTCATTTTCATTAACGAAGTTTTATATCTCATTGTTTGCGATTATATCTGTTTATTTTATTATGCAAAATTTCTTTGATAAAATTGAATTACGCTCAAAAGGACATGTTATTGAAATAATAACATTTATTTTCAGACCAAAATGAATCCATAATAATAGTGTTAGTAAAAACTTAAAACTAATGTTAGTGTCTTTAAAGAGTACAATACTAATTGAACCTCACACTATCCACGCAGTATATAGGACATACTCGTAAATGATGAAGTCCGATCCCGTGATGCAGCATTGGGCAATCCCACCTGCCGCATGACACGCTCAGTATACCGTGGAAGCTGGCACGCACTCGCTTCAGGACCGAGGAAAACCGCTTTCGGATGATGGCATGAAAGCCATCAATCCTCGTCTCAGCAAACATCGCCTGTAATGCCTGACAAGTAAATAATCCAACCCATCCAACCAATCAATAACCAACCATACAACTCTCTTGTCGCAGGTCTACTGGAAGAAATTTCATTTGATGCTTTTAGCATTATTATGTACTTTATTTTTTAATTTTATCTTTACAAATCAATAGTGTTTCATGTACCGAATCGACCCTCCACGGGATTTATTAAAACGAATAAAATTTAACGGTGTTTATAAAAGATATGTGTTAGTATATAGTATTTAAAAACCATCTGTATTTAAGCAATAATAAATTCACAGAGAAACTCGTTTATAGATAAAAAGAACTTTTAATAAAGATGTACTTATTCAGCTTACATAAAACCAAAGGGCAATAAGCCGTACCAAGAAACGGCCTTGATCATCAACGTATTTCTTTATGAATTCAAGTGCTGTCAAAATAAAAAAAAATTGCACAATACCTGATTGATGGGTTGACATTCCTGATCGGGCGCACCTTTTCGTATAAAATATTTTATAGATCCATTGCCTGTAGCATGATGCACGCGAAGGGATACATGGAAATTTTGATGCGAGTTTTAATGCATTTTTAACCAACTTCAAAAAAAGGAGATGGTTCTCAAATCGCTTGTTTTTTTGTACGTAGCCTTCTATTTTCATCATAACCGCGCTCTTGGGCGGAGCGGAAGATAGTGTCAGACTTTTACTGACTAGGAACAGGAGTATTTTCCTTCGTTGGCTTCATTCCATTGCCCCGGGGTACGCTCTCACATTACCCATGGCCTCAGTAGACTTCGACTCTGCTGGGCCCCTGCGGTTTGCTGACATCTCCTTGAGGCGCGCGTGGAACAATACGCGCCGTCGCCGTGTCGACTACTTGGGCCCGGTCCGAGCGGTTACCCTACGGTCGGGTGGCGAGCTACTCATTGCTCACCCTCCGCAAGGCCTTGTTTTTTGTCGTAGAACTCCGTCATTTATGAACCGATTTGGGAAATCTTTGAAAGGACTTTTAGAATTGTCCCATTTTTATAAACTCTAGTTCCAAATGATGAGATTCATGAAGAATCGAGAGAACATATACACATAAAGCTATTTGGTATTTGCGTACATAAGGTAGGTATCACTTGATGAAGTAGAGCCGATGAAGAGATGCAGCCTGCCTTTAACGAACCATCGGACTGATCTAATGATAAAGGTAAAGGGAGATTCCCTTTCATCACGGAGTTCTCGTGCTTACTTGTGTTGTTTTGACTAATGATAATGATAGAGTTCCCGTGTCTACCTAGACACGAGAACTTTATCATCATCATTAATCATTTCAGCCTAAGGACGTCCACTGTTGGACATAGGCCTCCCCCAAGTGTCGCCACAATGAACGGTCCTGCTCGTCTTGCATCTAGAATTCTATAGTGAAACAATATGTTCTAGCCTTGTTTTGGCTTATTAGAGTTATTGACTTAATGATAAAGGTACCGGTATTATAGAACTTCCACATATTTAGCCTAGCTGGGGGATGTCACAACTAAAAAGGTGAAAATTATGTAGCTTTTGAAAAAAAAAAAAAACCAAAATAGCTATAATTTGGAAAGATATTAAATAATGAAGAAACAAAACCAGAAACACCGATTCCAGAAATTAAACTTATTTTGCACTTTTTAGAGTTTTATACGATATGCGATAGTATGTTGCATTTTTTTATAAATATTTTTTTCTCGTGTATTATTCCTATATTAGACCTTTTTACAATATAATCGAGTCACAAAAAATAATATACATAGCAGTTTTATTTACTGTTAGGTCGCCGATTCATTGCATTCGTGATTTCTCGCCACGATATGGAGAGATTATAAAGTGTCGAATTTGAATACTTATTATTGTAAAAGAGATACGTTCAGATCACAATAAAACAATCTTGTTACTTAATTTTTACTTTTTCAAGTAAAATATTAAAATTAATAATAATAATAATAACAAATAAAAAAAATCAAATAATCAAATAAAAAAAAATCAAATATCAAAGCCAAGCTCAAGCAAGCCAAGCAAGCAAGCAAGTCAAGCTTCGACGACTATCTGTCGAAGCTATCGTTGCGTGGTTGGATCAAGGGCCTGATACAGAAGGCAGTACTCCTCGATACGGCTCGCATTGTGAGGAGGTTCCTGTCTCTGGAGCCCTAACCACCGGTAGCTTGGACCCTGCTCCCGACACCGGCGGACTACTGTTTTTTATATTTTTAAATGTTTTTTTTATACGTTTTTTAGGAAATATTTAAAAATTATAAAAGACATGTATAAATAATTAATAAAGGGAATAATAATAATAATAATAAGTAAGTAAATAATCTGTGGCCCGGCTGTCGAATTGACAGTTCCGAATTTTTTCACATAAAATTTTTTCAACAAATATATTTACAATATACCCATAAATAATGTATATTATCCCAAAATCAACAAGAAAAAAAAAACCAGAATTTCAGTAACAATAAATACAATAGTATCAGGATGATTTAACCAGACAACATGGCATAATGCTATCTATGGAAACGAAATGCTGACAAGAAGCCGGGCAAGAAACACAAACACACACCCAACACCATCGGATTCGTCGCTCAGCTCCGCCTCGCAGCCGCCGGGACCAACACCAACCGTGAGTCAAGAGATTCCGGTCGCTGCAGTTGCGTCGAGTTCGAGCGACGAATACTTCTCGCCGCCGACGACACCACCACCTGCGCGTCGACGGGGAAGAGGCCGACCTCCGGCCAGCTTAGGACCTCGAGGCCCTCCGGCCTCTGATAGGGTCCCCGCTGCCGGTGGAAGTGTGCAGCGCATGCGATGGACACCATCCATTAATGAAAACGTCATGCGCTCATACTTTGGGGCTACAGAGGGGGGAATTAACCTGACTGCGTATCGTGGTCGGATGCTCTCTCTGTTTCAGATACTTGAACCAACTGTCAACGTTTCGGCCCAACGACTATCGGATCAAGTGCGGGTCATCCAGCGTAATCGTATGTTGGATGCCACCGTGCTTGATCGATTGCGCCTGGAATCACAGAGTAGCCGTGTTTCATCTGCTACACCACCGGCCGCGGTGCAACTTCAACCCAGTGCTTCACCGCGACCCGACTACGTTAGTGACGTCGATGATGACGCGGCTATATCTGTGAGTACCCAATGCAATGAACGATTGAGGTGCGCTTTGGAGGACGCTTTTCGGGAGTACCGCTCCACTCCACCGGGGCTTAGACCTCGACTACCTCGTTTGCCCATGCACAAGAGAAATAGGGCGCTGGTGTGTGCTCTAGATTCGCAGCTATCAAATTGTTTTGATGGCAGCGAAGACCTCACTGATACCCACTCAATCTTGTACTGTGGGGCTGTAGCGGCATGTCGCGTAGCTCACTGTAAATTTCCCAATTTTGACAGAGCTACACGACCAACCGTGCCGGCCTGGCAGTGCAGGATTGAGCGCCGTATCGGTGAGGCTAGAGCACTCATCGGCAAGCTCATCTGCTTCAGGGAGGGCAATACTCGCCCTAGAGTGATGCGCTTTGTGAGGCGGGCATTCTCGGGAACTGATATTAGTCCTCGAGATTATCTGCCCTGCGTCACAGAGCGTATCGACTTCCTGAAGCAGAAGATCTATGCATGGGCAAACCGTATTCGTCGGTATAAGCGCCGAATGGAGCGGTACACTCAGAATCGCACATTCCAAAGTAATGAAAGGTGGGTTTACAGGGCTTGGGAACGACCGGACCAAGGTGTGACTGATACACGCTTGCCGGATGATAACGCCATGTGTTCATTTTGGCGCAGCATCTGGTCGGCGCCTGTCAGTCACATCGAGGGTGATTGGATCCGAGAGGTCGAGCGCACATGTGATCTTTTACCAGAAATGAGGGCAATTACCATCAGCCCTCAAGACGTAGCCCGTGCAGTCCGTCCGTTGCCTAATTGGAAATCTCCTGGGCCGGATGGGCTGCACAATTTCTGGATAAAATGGTTTCAAAGGTCGCATGCTCGCTTGGCATCTCAGTTCCAGTCTGCCTTAGAGTCAGGGTCACTACCCCCTTTCCTAACAACAGGAATAACCCACCTGCTCCACAAATCAGGTAGTACTGCGGATCCTAAAAATTATAGACCGATCACGTGTTTACCGACGGTCTATAAAGTTCTTACATCCATTCTGAGAGCTAAAATCAATAATCATATTGAGACAAATTCTATCATGTCAGCCTCTCAGAATGGATGTAGGAACGGGTCCCGCGGTACTAAGGAGCTGCTCCTCATCGATATTGCCATAAGCCAACAGGTTCGACGTTCTCGAAAGAATTTGTCGGCATGTTGGATAGATTACAAGAAGGCCTATGACTCTGTTCCTCATACATGGCTCATGAGGGTGCTAGAACTGTACAAAGTTGATACAACTCTGCGCACCTTCTTGATGGCGTGTATGGGGCAGTGGAGAACAGTCCTTCGCTATCCGGGATGTCGACAGATTCGGGAGAACAGTGAACCGATAAGGATTGAGCGTGGCATATTCCAGGGTGACAGTCTGAGTCCCCTGTGGTTTTGCCTAGCCTTGAACCCTCTCAGCACATTGCTGGAGGGTTCTGGCTTAGGCTTTCGGTTGAAAAGAGGTGGTCAGGTCATATCTCACCTTCTTTACATGGATGATCTGAAACTCTTTGCCCCCAACGACTTGCAACTGATGGAGCTACTGAAGGTAACTGAAACCTTCAGTAGTGCCATCAGGATGGAATTTGGTGTGGACAAATGTGCAGTCATGCATGTAAAGCGAGGAGAGATTATGGAATCCGTGGGAACTCAACTTACGGATTCCATACACCTTAGATCCCTCTGCTCAACTGAAACTTACAAATATTTGGGTATGTCGGAAGCGTTAGGCATCAATGCTGATCACGTGAAACAGTCGTTGAAGGAGCGCTTCTTCGGCCGCCTGAATAAAGTTCTGAATAGTCTTTTATCAGGCGGGAACAAGGTGCGCGCTTTCAACGGTTGGGTCATGCCGGTGTTGATGTACTCTTTCGGCATACTCAAATGGACTCAGACAGAACTTGACGCCTTGGATAGGAGGGTCCGCACACTGCTTACCGCAAATCGGATGCATCACCCACGGTCATCGGTGATGAGACTGTATATCCCGCGGAAGTGCGGGGGTCGCGGCTTCTTAAATGCTAAGACCCTACACAACCGCGAGGTGTGCAGTCTCAGGGAATATTTCCTAGAAACCGACGTGGGTATGCACCGAGATGTGGTAGCGGTGGACAAGGGCCTCACCCCGCTCTCCTTGGCTAACGAGAACTGGCGCAAACCTATAGTACTGGATACTAATGGCCGCAAAGAAGTATGGCAGAGCAAGGAGCTTCACGGACGCTTTTACCGGGCCTTACATGGGCCCGCTGTAGACCTATTAGCGTCCGTATCCTGGCTGCGCTTTGGTGACCTCTTCGGGGAAACCGAAGGTTTTGTCTGTGCGATAATGGACGAAGTTATGATGACGAACAACTACCGGAAATATATTGTGAAGGACGGTACGGTTGACATCTGTCGGGCATGCCACCGGCCCGGAGAATCAATCCGACACATTATTTCTGGATGTTCTCATCTGGCTAACGGAGACTATTTGCATAGACACAACCTCGTAGCCAGGATTATCCACCAGCAACTTGCTCTTAAATACAATCTTGTGGAGTCAGAAGTACCATACTATAGGTATGTGCCCGACCCAGTTCTCGAAAATGGCAATATCACATTGTATTGGGATCGATCTATCGTCACTGACAGGACTATTGTTGCCAATAAGCCTGACATAGTAGTGATAGATCGACTAGAGCGTCGCACAATGATTATTGATATAGCGGCCCCTCATGACGAGAACCTCGTGAAAGCTGAGAAGGATAAACAAACTAAATATCTTGACTTAGCTCGCGAGGTTGTCGACATGTGGGAAGTGGACACAGCAATCATTGTGCCGATAGTCGTGACGGCCAACGGCTTAATAGCCAAGAGCCTCGACCAACATCTGAGGAGGCTCTCGCTAGGCAGTTGGATCAAGGGCCTGATTCAGAAAGCAGTACTCCTGGACACGGCGCGCATTGTCCGGAGGTTTCTCTCTCAGGAGCCCTGACCACCGGCAGCTTGGACCCTGTTCCCGATGCCGGTGGGCTACTATTTTTTATATTTTTAAATGTTTTTTTTTTCATAATTTTTTTTTGTTAAGAAATATTTAAAAATGTATGAAATATGTATATATAATTTAAATAAATGGAATAATAATAATAATATTTATTAACGAAAAAATACATTTTATGTGTTGAATTCCTGGAACTCACACTAGGATCCCCTGTGTTGTGAGAACCAGGCTCTATCGTTACATTTCTTGTTAACGCTATTATTGTAATACGTTTGTTACATATAGTGCATTAATGCAATCTTGAAAAACTAATACAAAATAAACACAACAGATTACCGTGTATGTGTGCATGATGGTGCAATCAAGACTGTTACATCAATGTGTTTAGAGTGTATGTCTGTATGTTACAACTGTGAATGTGTTTATATAATGTGAATATGTGTCACCTATTTATTTGTGGTTAGCGAATTTTAAGTTAGGAGACTTTCAGTGCGGTAATAATCTAATGTAAGAAGCCATTCAGATACAGTATTTCTACATTGATTTCGTGTTAATGGTAGGATTTTGTGTTGGTCATTGAGTTTCTCATAAATATGCGGACCCACAAAACTGTAGGACCTTCTGCCGACCGCTTTACGGAATCGCACCTTCTGCCAATGTACCCTTCGACTTGACTTGATACAAGTGTTCATGGACGTTTTGTGAAATCTTAGGGTAACAGCTAGGATATAAAGCTGTCTGACTCTAAGAACCCCCAAATCGGTGTATAGTGTGTTAGTGGGGTATCGGAACGGTCGTCCATAGGCCACCTTAAGCAAGGCTCGTTGAGCTCGTTCTACTCTTATTAATGAGGTTTTGCCAGCCCCACCCCACGCTATTATACAATAATTTAGAACGGATTGACAAAGAGAGAAGTAGATCATTTTTAGAACTGAGTCATCTGCAATCCTACCCAACTTCTTAAAAATACGTAGCATCTTTCTAATCCTGCCCCTTAGAGCATTCAGATGTGAAAACCACGTTAAGCGATTATCTAGGAATACTCCAAGATACTTAATTGAATCAGTCTGTTGGATGAAAGAAAATTAAAGACAAACACTAGTTTGAGTATATAGTTAGATGCAGATTTACTATAACTTCTTGGAGCGAGCATTCCTTCGGCGTGAGAAAAGATGCGATGGAGTTAGACGCTAATTAACATAAGCAATTTTAGTGAGATCCATACAGTAATTTATATAGCACTCAATGTCCTTTGTGAAAGCCTCCATTACAGTTTTATAGTTTGTGCAGTAACTCATTTTAATAGTTGGACGAGGATTAACTGTTTCCTATTCTTCTCATTTTCTGTAAATTGCCGGGTTTAAGTTTTATATGTTTGGCTTTTAAACGAAGTAACATAACCTAGAATAAGCTTAAGTATGTAAAAGTATTTTTTGGACTTGTGCTTGACTGCAATCCCACCTGATGGTAAGCAGTGACGCAATCGTTGATAGTGAGGAGCACTAGTTTATTAAGAGCTTATTTACTCTAGATTTGAAGACACCTAAATTATAATCGGATGGAAAGACCGCACCAGGCAAACTGTTCAAGTCCTTCGATGTACGCGGTATAACGACGAGACAAAACGCTTAGTAACGCGGATCGTAGACGTTTCGCCGTAATTAAATAAAAAAAAAAAAAACAAATTTCGTTTTTAGTTTCGAGTCAAATGTGTGAAGTTTAACGCGAAAATCACATGTGCCTGCGCAAACATGTCATAGATTATGTGATCGTAGAGGCCCAGCCTGCTAG
Source organism: Leucania comma (assembly GCA_958295575.1). Taxonomy (NCBI): domain Eukaryota; kingdom Metazoa; phylum Arthropoda; class Insecta; order Lepidoptera; family Noctuidae; genus Leucania; species Leucania comma. Next base: position 4,843,162 of record OY282484.1, read on the forward strand.
CTGCAGGCAGGCAGGGTCGAAGCCTACTGGGGCCCCGGTATGATAGGCAACGAAGGAACGGGGTAGGTTTTTAGTCAGTAAGAGTCTGGCACTATTTCCCTCTCCGCCCAAGGGCGGGATTTGTCATTGGATGATTTTACCTACCATAAAAAAAAAACATTAAATGGTTGTTTTAATTTATTTGCAAATTAATTTCTAGTGGATATTGTGATGTAAAATTTTGTAACTTAGTACGTCAAGTGTCTACACAATACTGAATAATACGTGGTACCTCCATGGTGCAACGGGCTCGATCTCGGTAAAATGGGCCTAATCATTTTATTATTATTGACTACCGCACCAAGACCAGTCGTTGTGGCGCTTGGGGGAGGCCTATATCCAACAGTGGACGTCTGTGATTTACTACCGCAGTGAAGCTTATTGAAAACGTTGATTCAATACACTTACTGCCAATTACTGCAAAAATATTACATCCTCATCATACAATATTAGTTACATCCTCATTGTAATGGAAAACAAACTGAATGTGTTTTTTTTTAAGATGAGAAATCATCCAATGATTTCTCCCGCTTTAGGGCGTAGTAGGAGGGCGTGTCAGGCTTTTCGACTTACCAGGTCATCGGTCCACCTTGTGGTAGGCCTTCCAACGTTGCGTCTTCACAGTCGCTACTCCAAAACCTTTCGTCCCCATCGTCCCTGTTTTGCGATTCTTCGGGCTATGGTGGTAACCTTGGATCACGGATATGTCAATTTTTGATGTGATCACGTAAGGCAACTGCGGTCGATTCGATATGTACAGTAAGATAAACTGTAACTGTAAACATTAAGAAAAAACCATAACAAGCCAGTTCAATTTGTCTGATTTCCTGTAACACCAACAATTTGTCGATAAATTTGACGTCAAAAATATACAAACGCTAAACGGGTACCAGATTTATGTCCATTAGCGACATAGCTGGAATGCCTTCGCCATAAATATACCAGCAAATGGCCTGCGACTCTCAGGTTTAAGTACATATCGAATCGACCGCAAACTGACCGCGAGTAAGTAAGATATGTAATTAGGGTAAGAATGTCATGTCGTCTAGGTATAAGCTTACAATGTTTCACACTGGAATTCGATATGATAGGTGGCCTTTTCACAATGAGGTTTCCCGTTCTGGGAGCTTAATCTGCTACCTTTTTAGGATTGCGTACTTCAAAAGGAAAAAACGGAACATTTAAATTAAAAAAAACGAAAAAATATGAGTAAAACATAAAATAAAAAACTTAAAAATATTTTTTTTTTAACTATCTATCTTGTAGGATCACTTTGTCTTCTGTCTGTTTGCCTGTCAAGACTTTTTATCTCGGGAACGCGTGGAGGTATCGAGTTGAAATTAAAAATATGTACTCAGGTCTGCAGTCAGTTCTCTGCCCTTTGCATTCCAGAATCACGGGTTTCCCTTTCAAAAAACAAACCATTACTAAATCAACCACCCATTACTTAGGTAACCGTCCGAACCGAGCCCGAGTCGTCGACGGTGCGTAGTGTTCCCAAACCGTAGGGGCTCAGTAAGGCCGAAGCCTATTGGGACCATGGGATGACGTTCGAAAGGGAAACCCTTAGTCCTGGAACATAATAGGTACATAAGGACGCCTTCTCGTTCCGCCCTAGAGCGGGAAAAGTCATTAGATGATTAAAACGCTACCTACCTGGCGCTTTTACCTTAAGGCTCATTATTATGTTAAAGAAAAAAGAACCACCGAAGCCGTTCCTACAAATGACATAGAGTTTATGGTCTTCGCTTCTAGAACTAAAATATTCGATGAATAAGCTAGTTGGCCATACAATGGCCGATTTATTGCTGGGAGATTGCCAGATATATCGTTAGATGTATCGGAATAATCAGATAAACCATCCCTATCGCACGTTTGTATACAATTTGCTCCACTAAAGGATGGTTGTGTCTGCAATAGTTTGTTTTATTGTCGTATGCGTAGCAAAAAGTAAATTAATTTATTTTGATTTTGCTATTTAAGAAAAGCATTGGCTTACACTTCAGATTCAATCTAAACAGCGGAAAACAGGTGACTCGCTTCTAGCGCGTGGAACGCTGAAATTGTGCCTATATGGCACGATTTCACATCGGTCGCAACGATCACACAACTTGGCAGCTAACGCTATTTCGCTCGCACGACAGCGCCAGCTCTTATCTCTGTCCTTGTATGACTGTGATGACATTAATCATAGATGTGTGAGTCCAGGTTTTCCTATCGCGACGATAGCGCGTAACGTATATTCCCTTATATATCAGTAGCGCACACTAAGGTTTTTTTTACATAGCGTAGGTAGCATGACAGCAGGTCGAAAATATAATATCTTTAAGATGAGAGAACAGGACAGTTAGCTACATTGTATGAATGCAACAGCTGTCACCCGCACCTTTAGCAATTGTAGTGTAGAAATGACGTCTGTATCGTGGATGCGTTCACAAACATGTATACTCACATGCACAAGACACCCAGACCCGGAATAACTATTTGTAGGCCATACAAATTTTTTGTCTCGTACGTGTATTGAACCAAAAAAATTAAAATGCTCAGATTGGCTGGAGGTGTAACCCGGTTAGACAAAGTGCGAAATGAATACGTCAGAGGATAATTAAATTTGGCACCGATTGCCGAAAAGTTGATGGAAATGTATGCAATGGTACGGCCATATCCTTAAACAAAATGACGACCGACCGCTCAGTCAAAAAAACCTTAAGTATCCCGGCCAATCACGATGAAGAGAACGACCAGCCGCCACCTGGTGGTGAAATATGCAAAAAGAGATCCTTCAAGCGAGTCCGAGTGCACAGACAAGCCAGAACAGAGCTCTCTGGCACAAACATACAAGGAGACCCGACCCCAGCTAAACTGGGAAAAGGGTTGGACAAAGAAGAAAAAAAACAAAATGTCAACCATTGCCTCCACCGTGCAGTCAATTGTCAGCGTAGGCTCTAATTTGACAGATTATTCTGTCGATAGAATTCCTGCCAGTGATTCAGGTTTTAATAATGCAGTGAGGTGCAGTTGCCATTCTTAGACCGATGCGATGTCGTCATAATTGCTTATATGATAAATGGAAAATGCATGCTACTTATTGTGTCTGTAATAAATTATGCAGTAATAGCGTTTTGCAATAATTCGTGATCATAATATTGGGATGACTTTGCTATTTCGAGATGGTACTCCAAAATAAAGTTAAAAGGAGAATAAAATTAAGGTAGTAATACTTAATTGATAACACTATATTTACTAACTACTAAACTAATAAACAACTTAATAAATATATAAACTGTAAAGAATAGATCTTTAATCTTTAAAATTATAAATGATCTGACAAGCCATCACGCGTGAAACTAAAGGTTTCCGGTTACACGAATTAAACTACTAGAATTGTGTAAATCATTTTAGGATAAATGATGAACTGTTTGGAAATCCCAAATATAATTATAGCCTTCGATTTACCAAGCAGTGTGTAAAAACCATTAAGAAAACAAAAAACATTATTTGTAAATCATTTATCGTTTTGATTTTAGCGAAATGAAAGTGTCTGAAAGTATGAAGAGTTAGACTAGCAATTGCTCTGTTTACAGCACCACTCTTAAGGAGCAATTGCTACTCAAACACGAAATAACAAAAAAAAACAATTATTTAGCATTTTAAATGTACTTATTGTTATGTTCTAGTGCCATATAGGAAATAATAATAATAAATAATAAAATAGCCATTTATTTCCGAACATTGGGTGATACGTTTTCTTTTATGTGGCTGTAGTACTAGTTACAGAATGTCCCTCAGTTCGGTGTGCCTTTTGGCAAAGGTCTCCAACTGCTTACATTTGACTCTGTCCATTGCTACCCTTATCCAGTATGGACCCAAGGTCAGGCGGATGTCGTCTTCCCATCTTCTCATTGGGCGCCCCTGTTTCCTGACTTTGTTTGCTTGCTCAATTTGTTGGCCGTGTAGCGAATCATGTTTCCAATCCCATTTCTGATGGTCAATTCGGGTCAGAAAGTCAAAAACTTTAGTTCTTCTCCTTATTTCCTCATTACTAATTCTGTCCCTGAGTTTTATTCCCAACATACTTCTCTCCATCGCTCTTTGGCATTTTGCAAGTTTCTCGCGATGGTCTTGGTTGAGAGACCATGTCTCACAGCTATATGTAATGTAAGGAAGTATGTACGTGTTAAGTTTTTTTCTTAATAGCGATGCTCAGCTCTTTACTTTTCAGTGTAGTATATACATATATATACAATATATATATATATATATAGTAGCGAAATAAAATCGGTGTTCATCACTTGTCCTTCTTCCCAAACTTCAAAAACCGAAGCGCTTGTTGGTATTACATATCTTCTATCAGTGGTGTGAACGGAATGGACCGTCACAATACCAAGAAGTAAACTCTCCATAACCTCTTTTAAAAACCAGGTTTTCTCCAGGCTTGAGTTTATTTCTAGTAACTGCAAGGCACGTCTGTCTATTTCTATGGCGTTTAATAAATCTTGTAAATTTCTTTCTACCTAGAGTGATATGATATCGTCTGAAGATCGTAGAGTTGTCACCTTAGCTTTTCTGGGATCAGTGCGATAGTGCATGACGGGGATAAGCCCTAAAGTTGTAGATGCCGCATTAAGCTTCCCTATCAACATATCTCCCGAGGAAAGGACGTAGTTGTCACAGTACCTATATTCTTCTATGTTCTTGAACCATTGTGTCCTCTCCCCAATCTATGGCATATGCTCTCGGATCCACTTTATCCGTTCATTCTCGTTGACGTTGTCCTAATACTCCCTCCCTTAGTGTTATCATTTTGAGTGACATTAAATAAGTCAGCCTGCTCTGAAGAGGGTGAAATTAATATCACTCTTAATGCTTTTTTTTTCTAATAGGAAGTGGTGCAAAAGTTGAAGGATTTACACACTCGTTCCATTTCGTTACATCTTAAGTGTCTTGAAGTGATCGCCATACACATATCCAACACAGCACTGATATATGTATACAACTATGAATGACTGGCAAATGGGGCCATAAAGTTTTCTGGAATTTACGGAAAGACAGATGGTCGATGTTAAGTACTATTTATGGCTTGAAGTGGGAGTGAACGATGGAATGACTCGTAGCTGTGCAATTTAAGTTACTAGCTCAGTTTGCAATTTAGACTATACATTTGGAAATGTTGCAATAGAAATAACTACGGTAATAGTGAATATAATAATATATTTAATCACACTAATATTATGATTTATTATATTGTTACTATTTTGATGTTCAATAGTGTTTATTTTTATTCTTTTCCATCATAAATTTTATTTGCATGTTTGTTACTTCTTCACTCTCGAACAGTCGAATGAGTTTAGATTTAATTTGGCACACTGGTAGACCATACTGAAATAGCACATATGTAATAATAGATGTAGTGTTTCCGGGAGTCCGATCCATGTATGTTATAATTTTTTACTTCCACGTAGGGGAAATCACTGGCAACAGCTATTAGTATTAAAAAGATTATTTTTTATTACATTTACTCGAAAACCTACTCTTACTTTTATCGCACTGCGTTTAGGCACGCAATGGCCTGTTTTACGCACCAGTGCGGAAAAGTGCGTGTGCCCGCCTCCGCCACAATTTTATTGTAATAAAATAGTACCCCCAAGAGGCGCAAGTCAACCTCACGAGACGTACGTGTATTGAAAAATGTCGTTTGACACACGTGCTTTGTCATTGCAGCCCTCGGCTCCATAACACACTCGCCTACGACTCGTGTGAATTCCGCTTCGGTCGCAATGACAAAATTTCTGCACTTGTATCAAAATGTACTGTGCGTCTCGCATCCATCGCATTCCCGCGACCCTCACCAGGTCATCGGTCTACCTTGTGGGAGGCCTTCCAAAGCTGCGTCGTCAAGGGCGTGGAACCGTTACTTAAATTAATATTTTATGGCCCTAGCGGTGGTATAATTCAGGGAAATTAGAAAATTCAAACTACAGACACTCAAAATAAATTGACAAATTATGGTTCTAAACCATTTGGATGGTTTGAGCTATATGAGCGTGTATTTGTATCTTTAACGATAGCTTGCGCCCGCACTGACTAATTACGAGTGCACTTGTAATTAGGGTTCTTTACGAGTACAAGCAACCTGACTATTTCCATTAATTGACTCTTTATGACAGACAAGGGTATACGTTGAACTTTATTTTGATTGGAAACAAATGGAAATGTAAATAAAGCTCATAGATTGTTTTATTGATTGTCTATGTAAAAAATGTGAAAATATGGTAAATAAAAATAAAACAACATAGGGGTGTTTCCCGCGCAACTTGAAGAGTTGTCAGCAAACTCAAGGGGCCCAGTAGAGTTGAAGCCTAATCTGGGGCTCTGGGGAGGTATGAAAATGCATACGAGGGCATTGGAACCAAGGTGAAGAAGGAACAGGGTAGGTTTTTAGTCAGCAAGAGTCTGACACTATCACCCGCTCCGCCCAAGGCCGGGATTTGTCATTGGATGATTTTACCTACCTAAATGGGGGTGTGAATCATCCCGATAGTATCTAGTGCAAATAATGTGCTGGGTTCTACTCTATGTCCTTTGCCGAAAAAGTTCTTGGTTCCGTCGTTTAGATGTGAAAAGGTTACAAAAAAAACTGGCCAAGTACGTGTCGGACTTGGACACGAAAGGTTTTTTTTAGGTTAAAATCGATAAAAAACCGCGGACACAATTTTTTTTAACTTTATTTTAATTTTGATCATTATTGTTGAAGCAGAAATAGAAATACACATTCTGTGAAAATTTAAACTCTCTACTCTTACAGTTTATGAGAAGCAGCCCGCTGACAGACAGACGGACAGCGAAGTCTTAAAACAGGGTCCATTTGGGTGCGGAACTCTAATAACTGACTTGTGTATTTATTGTATAAAATTATATAATTTAATTTTAGGATTCATTTGTAAGTTTCAAATTATTTCTACGAACAAGTGCTAGCAGGGTCATTATTGTCGCCCAGCAGGGCCGAAGCCTGCTGGGGCTATGGGTTGGGTTCCGAAAAGTAAAGCCTTTGTCAACAAGGAATATATCTGTGGTTTTAGTCAGTAAAAGTCTAACACATCATCACCGTATAATGTTCCCACTGTTGGGACTCTAACCTCCTATCTAGGACAGGGAATGGACCGTAATCCACCACGCGGAACCAGCGCGAATTGGTTGATGTTACATGCGGTCCGCCCTAGAGCGGAAAAGTTATTGGATGATTAGAAAAAAAAAACATCGCCTCCCCGCTGTATGAGAATTGATGAGCCCACTTTTCAATTGGTTTTATAACAACGCATAAATACTAATTAATTAGAGGTACAAACCGCAGCAGTAACATGTGGGTAGTATGTGAAATGAATGGAATCTATAGTTAGTATATCTATAGAAAGCCGATCTTACCATTTTAAATTACCATGAAATTGCACCATATCAATCACCAATTAACTCAGAATCTCAATCCAATGTTGGTAATAAAACCTTTACAATTGCAATCGTTGAGCAATAGACCGCAGCGGTGTGTGTCGCGGGTTCGATTCTCGTGTGGAGTAAATATTTGTATTGCCTACACCCCCGACACAGAAATAAAATCCTAGTGTTTTTTTTTAGGTGAAAAATCATCCACTTACTTCTCCCGCTTTAGAGCGTGTCAGACTTTTACTGACTAAAACTCCCTTCTTTGCCTTTCGTTCCAGGATTCTGGGTCCCCCTTTCGATAGCTAACCCATGATTCTAGTAAGCTTCGTTCCTGCTGAGCCCCTACGGTTTGTTCACATCTCTTTGAGGAGCACGTGGACCAAAATATGCCGTCGCCAACTTAGGCTTGACGCCGGAGGGCAAGCTACCCATTGCTCACTGTCCGCAAGCCCACGCCTGAGTTATTTACTGAATAAGAAGTTCATAACTTTTACTGAGAAACAACAATTACTGAAAAACAAGCAGATTACAAATGGGTTGTGTTAGATTGATAAGTTAAAGGTTTACTAAAATGTCAATTAAAAAAAACAAGTTCAGTATACTGAACTTGTTTTTTTTAATTGCAACACAACCTTTAAAACAAATGTGGCACTATAGTGCCACTTTTGTTTTAAAGGTTGTGCGAAATTATCAGCTTACGAATTGCGCTAATCGCTATTCTAATGGCCACACTTTGTTACCAAGGCTAAAGCGCCTAACCGTCGCTTTAGCCTTCTAGCTTGTACGAGTATAATACATTTTCAAAGGTAGAATTATTTTAGAGCTTTATTATATTAAATAATCGTCAGATGCTTAGTACAATGCTCTTTGGTGTATTTCAATAAGGAATTATACTTTTAGGATTTTTTTTTTAAATTAGAAATTGCGTGCAATAAATTATCAGTTTATGAATTGGTAATCGCTATTCTAATGGCCACAACTTGTTGCCATTGCTAAGGCGCCTACCCGTCGCTTCAGTCTTGCTAGCTTGTACAATACATCTTTCAAAGCTAGAATAATTTTAGATCTTTATTACACTAAATAATCGTATAGTGCTTAGTACAACGCTATGTCGTAATATCATATGAATGACATTTGCAGCCTACAGTTTGTTTTATGTTAATAAGGAATTATATAATAATTGTTTTGTTACTCTTATTATGTTCTGATTTCGAATCGTTTCGAGAAAGTTAGGAGAAAACGGAATGTTGTACTTATGAGTCGTCTAATTTTATTCATGATTTTTTTTTGGCATGATTGTTTATGATAGTTATAAAATTTTCGATTTTCAAACATTAAAAAACAATAACAAATCACTGAAATCAGTTCTGGCAGTTGATTAAGGATGCCTTTGCGCGGCACTTTGTGGCTAATTTGAAGGCGCCCTAATTCACTTACGTCCACTTAGTAAGTGATTCTGTAATTGCACTAAACAACTAAATAATTTATTCTGTCCGGGGATGAGTGAGCAATTCTTTTTTGTAATTTTTATTTCTGTGTATAATTTGTGTTTTTTGTGTCTTTGCATTATATGTACTCGACAACAAATAAAACCCAAGAATATCACAGTTCTAAAGCCGGTAGAGATGTCGGATGCTCCTGCGCTCCATAGCAAAAAAACGGCAAAAATTTTTTTTTTTTTGTATGGGAGCTCCACTTAAATTTTTTTTTTTTTTTTTAGTATTTTACATAGGTAGGTTTTAGTATAAATAGTTTAGTTAATATTTAAGGTTTTGTAAATGTGTAGATATAATTTAAATAGTTATTTATGTACTTTAATCACTAATAAAAATTCTGTAATATATTATATGTGTTTTATAAACTATAATTTAGTAAAAATTACATTGTTTCATATTTTAGAAAGTTGAAATTGTAATTAAATGTTTTCTTTGTTAAAACTCGTATATCTTTACTATTTATAATTATTATTGATGTAAAGAATGTTAGATTTCTCACATTCGCGAATGCCAATTCGTTATATCAATAATACCTATTTATAAATATGAACAAATACGATTTGGATGACATGGCGAGATCTTCGCTCTTTACAGGAAATAAATCACATCTTAATTATAAAAATAGATCGTAGTAATTAGAATTCATATAATATAACCAGAACTAATGGATGGCTTCCGAATTTAATTAAACTCGTTTTAGCTACGGTAATTATAACTAATTAGAATTTATGAATAATGCTCATCATGGCTCAAATTCTTGTTTCACACTTTGTTTTTAATTTGGGAAGTCAAATAATGACTTTGAATGACTAAAACCACACTTTTGTCCAGATCCTATAAAACGTACTCATTCATTGGGTATATTCAAAAAACTTGTTGAGAACAATGCCTGCCTCTGTCGCTAATATCTACTTTTTATTACCTATATTTTTGGTAGGTATGTCCTATGTATGTATCTGTTTATTTATTATAGTATATATTGTAATACATTTTGGTGCGTATTATGACAGCCCCATGTCATGGTCTGACAATTACTGTCCTTTCCAGGTTGCCTGGAAGAGATCGCGAATTACGATAAGGCCGCTCATTAAGTATGTGTTATAAATAGAAGTTTTTCTTTGTTTTATTTATTTATTTATTTTATTTAAACTTCTCGCACATTATGTACAGAGGTGGACTTAATTACTTATTAGTACCTACAATAAAGTATGTAATCAATCAATAAATAAACTGTGTTTCTTTAGTTGCCCTTTTCGTCCAAGAAACATGAGTAACCCTTTCAGAAGTCAGTAGGCTTCGGCTGTGCTCAAAATTGCAAAAAAAAGTGTAAAACATTTTCTTGAAATTGTAGTTTAGATTAGCGTGTGTCCGCGACTTCATTCGCGTCAAACTCACGAAACAACAACATTGCCATTTACTTGCAGTTTTTTTTTTTTGTGCGGGAGAGATTATTAGATGATTTCCTACCTCAAAAAAAAAAACAGTACTTAGTGAAAATATGCCTGTAGCAAATTAAAGTTTAATATTATAGCAATATTCGTCCCCAAAGGCCATGTGGTGACCTAGTGAAGTTAACAAGATAAAAATGTAGGAAGATTTCCAACGATGTAATCTGCTACAAAGGTCGGTATCTTGGTTTTAGTAACATAGGCTTAATCTCGATCTTGATCCTCTGGAGAGTACTCTAGCAAGACAGTAAAAAGAATAAAAGAAAAGAAATTCTTTTTCACTTATATTTTATTTTATGACAATAGTGAAGAATTTTCACGAATATAGGTATTTTTTTATGAAATGTGATAACAATAATAATATAGAATTTTGTGTAAGTGCTATTCCAGGACATAGAATAGCACTTATACACCTGCGTGCCAAAGTTCGTCCAAATCCGTTTTAACTATTTCTATACCTCCTACGCATTAAGTCATAACATATTTTTTAAGTTAAATTGTTATATAAAAAAAAAAAACAATAAAAACGACTCTCTTGAAAAAATGCTTTTTTTGACTATAGTAGGTAGCGGTTTGAGACTGAAGAAGTTAAGCTAGTACTACATTAGACCAACGCACACGTGAACCTCGCCTGATTTGTACTTAGAACGACATCGCGTGGCGTTGATCTAATGTAGCTCTGCAAGTCTAGTTGCCACATGAGATCGGCGTACGTGGCCCACGTATGCGCAATGTAGTTCTACCTGTATAACATTCACGCCTACTTTTTCGCCCACAACTAACTGTTTTTTCTTTGTTTACAGGTAAGAACAAAAAGACAACTAGAAGATTACTTGGATTGCCATGGTAGCAAGGTCTTGTAACGTAGATGTTTATGTAAAGGTAATTCAATAGTATAAGGTAGTATAATATTGACTGGTCTACACTGTCCTTACATAATAGATAGATAGATAGATGTATTCTTTATTGTACTTTATTATACAGTAATATGGAAATATTTTAACAAAAACAATTTTTTTAAAAGAGTAACCATGAAGTTTCTTGTCGATTCTTCTCCATAGGATACGACCAATTTGGATCCGTGTACTAGTTTCCACGTTTTGTAAGGGTCCATGTAGGCCTATGTGATCAGAAAAAATCAGGTATGCACATTTCAACCCCCTTAGCCAAGTTACAATCGTTTCGTTTAGCATGAACGCTTGGAGTTGGCCATGCCCCTGATTCCTTTGTTCTGACCACGTGACTGAGCGTTGACATGACGTAAGAACATAGGAATTGGTGGCGTGGTCAACTCCAAGCGTTCACGCTAAACGAAACGATTGTAACTTGACTAGGGGGGCTGGAGTCCCACCACGAGCTCTTAACACTCTTAAACTGAACTGTTAAAGGAATGGAGTTGTATAGGGTGTATATCTCCATTCCTTTTTCTCGCCCTCACTACTAACATTTCCAGTCACATCTACAGCCACAGCCGGTTGCACTCACGCAGTATTTTGTAGATACTGGCCCGGGTTAATGTCGACTTAGCGGCCCCGAAGCTATCCATAGCTCGTCGTTTGCAACCCCGCGCCTACGTTGGTCGGGAATAGCCCTGCGATTTGACGCCCCAGGCGTCTTCTGCGCAAATGGTAGATCTTTTTTTTAATAATAACTTCTTAATTTTCTTTCGGTTTTTTAATATGTCAATGGAGAATGACGTGGGTAATGTGAAAGTGTACTCCAGGGCCCTGGAACGAAGGCAACGAAGGAACAGGACTGAGTTTTTAGTCAGTAAAAGTCTGACATTATCTCCCGCCCCGCCCAAGGGCGCAGAGATGTCATTGGATGATTTTCTCACCGAAAAAAAAATGGAAATCGTAGATATCGTGCCAGTTGGACGTTAGTTTCATATTCGTACCGATTTTTACGCCTTAAACGAAGATAAATTGACGTTTTAAAATACGACATAAGTCATTAAAACAAATAAAGTAATACACGGTCGGCTTGGAATGAGATGTCTGCATGTTTGAAGATAAAAATAAAAGTCATTGACGTCTTTGCTAAGTTTTAAATGAATGGGTTTTTATAGGTTTGCGTTCAAATGTTACGTGTGAATAGTAAAGTTAGATATGCCATCTATGTATATAAAAATGTATCCCTATTTCCCTTGGTCACGCCATCACGTGTGAACGGCTGGGCCGATTTCGCTTATTATGTTCTTGTTGTTTGTTATATTCAGGAGAAGGTTCTTATCATTATCATCATCATCAGCCTTTAAATGTTCCCACTGTGGGACACAGGCCTCCTCTCTAAGAGACTGAAAGTTCTTATGAAAGAAAAAAATTAAGAAAATTGTGCGGGAAAAGGGTAGAGTAGGGTTGAGTAGGGTGGAGCAGGGTAGTCAGTTGACGCGAGCGAAGCCGCGGGAAAAGCAAGTAAATTTATAAAATGGATCACAAAATTGTAGGTATATTCGTTCAGAAATCGAGAAATCAGACGGCTATAAGTACTTTCTTGGAGAAAGAGTTTATAGTTACCGCTTAAGTTGCCTTTTGTGTCCTGGAGCACAAAGGTCAATTTAAGGAACGCAGGCAAGGTTAAGTCTAACTCTCTCTTGCTCCACCCAGAGCGGGAGAAGTCCTTTTAAATATTTTATCATCATTATCATCATCGTTACAGCTAAAAGACTTCTGTTGGACATAGGCCTCTCCCAAATTTTGCTACCTGCCCCCCTAGCCAAGTTGCGAACGTTTCGTTTCGATTCTCCTGCGTCGAACGCCTCGAGTTGGCCACGCCAACGCCTTTGTTCTGACGTCATCTTAACGCTGAGTTACATGGTTAGAACAAAAGAACCGGAGGCGTGGCCGACTCGAGGCGTTCGACGCAAGAATCGAAACGAAATGGTCGTAACTTGGCAAGGACCGAAGAAACGGTACCTGTGCTTTTTCGCATTATATATTTATTTAACTAAAAGAAATATTTAATAGGATTGTAGTATTTTTATTCCATTAAAACTTTGCCGTTCGTAGTTTAGGAGTAAGTAATAAATAAGATGGAATCTTTAACTGTGTTAATTTTTAATTAATTTAATTCAGCCAATTTATATTCTGTACTAATTGGATAAAAATAATATTTGTGTTTTAAATAATTCTTGAGTTAATAAATTTAATTAAAAATCGGCAAAGTGCGACTTGGACTCGCTCACTGAGGGTTACGTACAAAGTAAATTACGTTAAAAAAAAAACCTATGAAAATGTCCGAATTGTGTTACGAAGATTTTTCCGAATCTCAAAAAAAGTTTTTTTTGGGACCTTGCTTCATGAAAAATTTCAGGAGTCCTTTGAGAATGTTGCGTTGTTGTCTATTGCGACATGAACAATTGTATCTTTCTTTCGTTAACTCGGTTGTTTCACTGCTTCAAGGGACCGCAGACGTTTTAATTTCAACTCGATACCTCCACGCGTTCCCAAGGTTGACAGACAGACAGACAGACGGACCACAAAGTGATTCTATAAGGGTTCCATTTCTAGAGTTCCGTATCTCAAAGGGAAAAAATGGAATCCTTATAGAATCACTTTGTTGTCCGTCTGCCAGTCTGTCTGGATGTCATCAAAATTCATAGCGTAGTTTCCGTTGACCTAGAATCCTGAAAGGCATGAAGCAAGGTCTCATAACACAAGTATAGGAAAAACCCTGAAAACTGCGTCACAAAAAAAAATACAAAAAAAATCTTTGAGATTCGATTCGGGAATTGAGCTGTTTTCGTAGTTACTCGTAAGTTTTGAGCAGTGGTGGCCGAGAGGTAACGGGCCCGACTTACGAGTTGTAGGTCGCGGGTTCAAACCCAGCCAGGCGCATTACTTTGTGTAATTTATTTCATCACCACTACTCTCAAAATGGTGAAGGAAAACATCGTGAGGAAACCGGCATGTCCTAGAACCAAAAATTCGAAGACATGTGACATTCACCAAGCCGCACTGGGCCCGCGTAAGAAGGCCTGTATCCCAGCAGAGGGAACATTAAAAAGGGTGATGATGATGAAGTAAGTTTGTACGAAACCTTTTGCCTTTTTAAAACCCTGAAAAAAAAAAGAGTTGAAGTCAAAAGCATTTGGTAACCTGCTAAACTATTTAAGTCGACAATGACTTGAATTTATTATTTAATATCTATAGGACTGAAAAAACCAATGCGTGCATTTAATGAAATTAATATCATCTAATCCTTACATATTTAGTTATTTACAGAAAACAACTTCAGTCATTACTTCCCGACATTTCTCATAAATAAATTATTGTTCAACACGCGATTACACACAGACTTCGGTAGGGATGTGATCGTCAGATAGCAGTCAGCACGTCACTAGCTTGCGTGCGCGTTCTTGATTTATTCTCCAGATGGCGCTGGATCGCTTATCTTTAGAGTACCTATTACGACACATGTCTGGCTAGTACGAACATATTAACGATACGCTGAGCCATGATACTACCTCCTCCTCCTAACGTCATGTATCCTCAATACTGAGAGTCGTAACATTGACGAATAAAGCTAGAACTACATTAGACCGACGCACACGTGAGCCACGCCTAGTTGCGTGGCGTCGCGTGGCGTGGAGATAATTTAGCTCTACAAGTTTAGTTGTTATATAAATTGTATGGAGATCGACGCGTCCAGATCGGCTTACGTGGCCCACATATGTCCAATGTACTTATACCTTAACTTTTTTGTGGACTAGTTTTCATCATGTTGTCCTATCTTCCGGAAAATATCTTCTCCGGGAAAGACTCAAAGGCTCATTGAATCTACAAAACTGGAAAGTCAGCAGTAACTTTTGGAGGTATGCGGAACAGAGAGTTAAGTCCCGCACGCCTCCTTTGAAAAGGGAAGATCCTCCGACCAGACAGGTGTCATGTCTGGTGGGCTATTGCCCGATAGATGATTTCGGGTTTGTTCTATATGTTCCAATCGCGCGGGGAATCTTACTTGTGCGATTCAGGATAAGTTCTTATATGACGACATAGATGTCGCTACAAAATTTTCCAGGTTTTCATCATCTCTCTTTCTTGCAATGTGGCTTAAGAAATTAAAGATTGTTCTTTGGCATATGGAACTGCCACCCGTTAGTTAAAGCATAGCTTTTTACAAAGACTAATGTTTTTATATTTATAATTTATAAATCCCTATAAAGTAAAAACATTGGTAGCGGTATTTTTTTGTTACAGGAAAGTCACGTTAACTGGATTTTACTGCATTTCAAAACAGGATTTTTTAAAGAAAAAGTAATGCCCTTTCCCTGTCTTAAAAATCTGATACGCCCGTAATTGGATGATTTCCACCTTTAACAAAGTCTCCTTCAAAATGTATTTTTTTTAATCAGTACTGAAATCCGTCAAAGCCTAATAATAAAGAATAAACAACAATAGTAAAATAACAGCGGAAGATAGGTGATTCGCCCTAATTGTGCCCAAATGGCACGATTTCACATGTGTTACGAGGATCACACACATTTGGCGGCTAACGCTATTACGCACGCACGACAGCGCCGGCTCTTATCTCTGTCCTTGTCTATCGGTGATTATATATGTTTGCGACTGTGATGACACTGAACATAGATGTGTCAGTTTCGAGTCCAGGGTTTTCTGATTGAGATGTTAGCGCATAACGTATCATTCCTTATAATATATGGTCAAAGCACTTTTTACATTTAAAGTATGCCAAGTCTACTGTCTTCTGGCTGTTAGATCATTCCATTTGCTTAGCAAAATTTAAGCATCTCTCAACTAAAATAACTGCTTTTTCTTGAAAAGCTGCTTTGTCCACTCATTATCGTAAATTTTATTGCAAAGTCCATACTGGCAACACTAATATTTAGGTTTAATGTTGTTTTATATGGCAACTAACATTCTCATGTTTATATGTCGGACGCATGTATATTGGTTGATTGGTAATTTGTGAACGATACTTAAACATGTGATTGTAGTCCTGATAACAAACAACTTTTACGATTCTTTTTCGCGATTTCAGGTTTGGTACCAAACTGAATCGCGAAAAAAATCAGCCAAGTTCAGTACGTTTTGACCACTTCGGCGAACACAAATGAAATGACTAGCAGATTTTTTCATGATTTCAGGTTTGGGCCCATAGTAAAAGTTGTTTGTTATCATGACTACAATCACTTGTTTAAGTATTGTTCACTAGTTACCAGTCACCCTATATACGCCAATATATTCGGCAATGATTTGGTGGTTTATCTTGAAATTTATTTTATTTTAATAAGTACATTGCTGATCCTCTTAGTACATAAATGAGAAAACCAATTATTATTGTACACAGCATTGTGCGAGCGGCCCAGCAGGGCCGAAGCCTACCGGGGCCAAAGGTTATGTGAAAATGTTACCAAGGGCCCTGGGACAAAGACAAGGAATGGAGCAGGGTAGGTTATTAGTCACTAAGAGTCTGATTCTATCTCCCGCCCCACCCAAGGGCGGGATTTTGTCATTGGATGATTTTACCTACCATAAAAAAAAAAAACTGTACACAGCATTCAAATGCTGGTGACAGTAAAGGTGAAAAGTTTCATTAAAACTGTTTTAAAAACAAGTATACCTTAGGACTGAGAGAATTTTGGTTATTTGAAATTCCTTTCAAGCACGGAGATTTTTATTTCCATGATTCTATTTCGGGATACTCTCGGAAGAGACTAAAAGTGGAGAAGAAAAGTTGAAACCCTATTTAATACCGGGTAATTAGATTGCCTGCCTACCATTTCGTCGCGTATCTATAGTATGTTTTTGAAATAAACGTGATTGGAAGAAAAAGAAAGTGTTATTGGCAATTCGGGCAACAAAGTATCATTTGTGGTAGCATGTTTTAGGGTTTCATACTGAAAGGGAATGGTATTCCATTGTGGCTGTAATTTTGTATGTCTGGTAGAAGCACCTGGAACTAAGTGCCTACTCAACGAAATATTCATAGACTTGACTTCAATTTAGGTACATGTACTGTGTAGGCAGTTGTTTTGGTATACCTCACGTTTGTACGGGCGGAGTAGTGTTGACTTGACTTGTAGGTTCAAATCCAGGCAGATTTTTTTATTGTTGATAGGTTTGAGCTTGACAGCTTTCTCACCTGATTGAAAGTGACGATGCAGTCGACGATGGATTAGACGGGAAAAGGCTAGCAGATGATGATGATCTTTTTTTATTATTTATTATACTATAAATGTAATTCTGCGATCATACATCTAACGAAAGTATAGAGGCTTTCTAAGAAAGTATAAAGTATTGATTACTATCTTGGTAATTCTTAAGTAAGGAGTGGATTTCCTCCTGTCTATTACCTATTGATTTAAGTGAATAAGAACCCACAAAGCGGTTTTCACCCGCGGCCGCCGCGGTTGCGGGCCCGCAACTTCTTTAGAATGCAGATATAGTAAAACATTAAAGCGCATTTCACGACGCGTTTTACGCTCGCGGTGTGCACAGTTGTTCGCGGCTCCCGTTGCACCGGTTAACAACTTGTAAAATCGTGCAGGCCGCTGTCACCCGCCACCTCGGCGGGTTGCGCCCGCACACTCTGGTCGGTTGGCGGGCGTTTATTGAAGACCGTTCTTGCAACCGCATGTCTTGCGATAATCGCCCGCCAGTTTTGCGGGCGGAAATCGCAACCGCGACGGCTGCGTAATCGCACAAAAGTGCAGTCTCGTGAGGTTACAAATAAAGCAGCGGTTTCCTCTACCGCGGCGGGCGCGGTTGTAAACCGCTTTGTGAGTTCAGGGCCTATATCTTTTTATTGCGTTCAATTCCTATGGCCGTACTATCCGATATTTCAATGACCACCTTCGGCAAACTTGTATGAATTATGGGGTCCTATAATCCTTATCTTTTCGTCATCAAGGTCACCTTCTTTGCCAGCGATATTGAAAGTGATCACAAGTGGCCATAGTCTAGGATCTCGATAAGGCGGGTGCGTCAAGGGCGAGCGTGGGCCAGTGAATGTTGGCGCCGCATTGCTTGAGATAAAGCTCAGAACTCAATTCATGGAAACTATTTGAATGCTGGAATGAGTCGTGCAGCGTGTTGGCCCAGAGGTTTATAGATCCGGCGTGGTTTAAAGCTGTTAGCACTTTCTAAGTAAATCTAAGATATTAATCTTAACAGTGACTCATGGTTAAGGCAAACATCATAAAGGTATCTGGAGTTAATAATTAGAAATCGCACACGCCTAAGTAAACAAATCAAAACGCCCACTACAAAACTGGTGCGATAGCTTCCACTCGAAGATTTGTTTCAGTTCAAGCATTTGCTGTCAGTTTCTTTTTTGGGTAATCCTGCAGCTTTTAATTGCGACTGGTCATAGATTTGGTGTGTGAAAGCCAATTACAATAAGTCTTATGATCTGCTTCTAATTTTGAGTTGTACATTTTTGAGAATACATTAATTTTATGCGTACAGCTGAGGACTGGGCTTCTGTGCCGGGTTATGTGTTTCTTGATAGCTACAACCTGGGGGTATTTAAGTCAAGGGTGAATAGATCACTTCAGGGCAAGTATGCTCTTTCGTCGACCACATCATCACTTACCATCGGGTGAGATAGTCTATCAATAATAGCAGAGAAATATTTTTAACTTTTCTAGTTTGCAATAGTTTCATGGTATCGTGCGGGCTCATTCTCATTGTTATAAAGTGTACATAAAAATAAGATTTTAAAAAGTGCCTTCTACGTATTTAAAAGTGTTGCCATCTTGTAACCGGAGACAGAGCTCATTATTTTACACTTAGTTCTTGATTACGGAGACGTGGCGCGTTGCATGGCGCGTCGGGCGATCCGTCGTACATTGCCATATGTTTGTGTTTGCGCGAGCGATGACGCGGCCCGTTGCTGCAATGTACGACAAAACACCCCACGCGCCCCGCAACGCGCCGCATCTCCGTAAACACGGCCTTACAAATAATCTCAAACTTTTGCTTAAGTCTTCAGTAAAAATAAGGATTTTAGTATACGAGATTTCTTTAAAGATTGTCAACGTAGGTATAGGCGTTCTTTTACTATTTGTTTCGAATCTTGAACAAAAAGTTTTTACATTGTCAACAACCTAACACACGCAACCAGTAGAGTCTGCAACATTGTATGAATCAACCTTTACTATTCGATATCAACATGCGTGGGAGGGCGGCGTTAGTGCTAGGCGCCAGTCCAATATAGTGCAGAAGATACACCCGTATACACTTTATTATAATCTATATTTTCCCTCTTCTAGAGAAGAGTTTAGAGTCCTAGCATTGAGAAAATTATAAGGCTGATTATGCTATGCTTAATGATAACCTCTACTGGTCCAGAATATGTCTCCAGAGAGTTTTGCCAAATTTTGACCATATCGCCCCTAAGCAATGTGATAGAAAAAGTTTGGTTACGCCAAGTAGGAACTAAAATTCAAAATATACGTCTCTATAATGTACTACAGGAACAGTCCGAAGCTGCCCTTTTTCAACGGAGGTAGGATATAGGGCCTATAAATTCCTATATTTTGACAGTTACGATATTGCTCCGATCAATATTTTAGAAGTTGACCTTCTTCACATATAAGTTTAATGGTACAAGTAGGTATGTATATTTCGTAAAACATATGCGAAGGTCTTGAGCTTCGTTAGGGAATGGTTGTTGTAAGTTAGACGAGCTTATTATGTACAAACATTGAAATATTTGTTCGTCCTATATTGAGGTGACTCACAGTTTGTGTAATTTTAACATCGTATTATTATGTTGTATTTATTTTTCCTATCTAAATAATTATTTATTGGAGGAAAGAACCCGATAATTAGAAAGGAAAAAATGAACGTCAACATAAAAAAGAAAATGTAAACAACTAAAAGAAGAAGCATTAATCATCATCTTCTTTCTGTTGTTGTGTGTTATTTTGGGTCGGTAACAAGTTTTTTAGGGTTCCGTGCCTCAAAAGGAAAAAACGGAACCCTCAAAGGATCACTTTGTTATTTATCTGTCTGTCTGTCAAGACCCTTTATCTCGAAAACGCGTGGAGGCAACGAGTTGAAATTAAAACCATATAGTCCCTTGAAGATGTCAAAAAATCAAACTTGTCAGTTAACAGAAACAAAGATACGGCGATTTAAGTCGCAAAAAACTTATATATCGACACTCTCAAGTTAATCAAAAATCAAAGAGTACTCCCGTAGACCTAGAACCCTGAAATTTGGCATGAAACAAGGTCTTATAGCACAAAAATAGGTATAAAACTGAAAACTGCAAATTTTTAATTATCTACGTCACAAAACTTTTTTCGTTTCGGAAAAATCTTCGAAACTCCATTCGGGAATTGAACTATTTACATAAGTTAGTTTATACGGGGTTCCGTACAAATTAACTTATGTAAATAGTTCAACTCAATGTGCGGATCCAATTCGTACTTGCCCAGTTTTTTTCTGTCTTGTCAACCGTCACGCTATTACTAATTATAAAAAGTATAAAGCTTATATATAAATTTGAATTGACATAAGAGTTATACATAACTATGAATACCCTGGTCTATAAACTAGTGTTAGCAGTATCATAGGGACTAGTGTCACTAACTAATAATAATAATAATAACCCCATCGCTGTATCTCTACGTTGACGTCGTGATGGGGCTTGCGTGCTCCAATAAACCCTAGGTTGTAACTCGCCTGGGGGGAGGGGCCAGACTAAGAGAGATACAATCCGCAGGGCAGTTTTGTGGCGAACTGTTGGGCATTAGCGACCCCACGGACCCGATCTCCCGGGAGAATTCTCGTTCTTCATCTCCGGCTTGCCTTTATTGGCCGGCCGTAGTGAACACTGACGAGGAACAGAGCTCCCACCTCTCTCTTGCCTTTATTGGCTGGTTTGAGTGGAGATTCGCAAGAGCAATCGTGCTCGGGAGAAGGATGTATAATCCAGTAAGGTGCTGGTAGGGATCTTGACCGCACTTCCGGGATTGTCCTGATAGCCGTGGTATACCTCTCCACTCCTCAAGCACCTCAGGATATGTTGCCCTCTTGTTGCTACGTCATTTCGTGCTAGCGGCCGTTTTTGGGGGCCCATTTATTGAGTGTGCAAGTCACCCCCTGCCTGTTTACCGATGAATATTAATAACATTGTTTAGGCAGGGGCCATAGTTTTCACATAGTTCTTGGTAACCAGTCCACTTAAGACTCCAAAAACCATAGCCCTATTGTCTTTATTTTCCATATGTCACAATAGTTTTCACCAACCGGGGGTTGTCCTTGGATGCACTAGCATTGTGCGTACAAGGACAATCGTCGGTTGGTATCACGTTCCATTAAAAGTACCTAAAGGGCCTCTGCGAGTTGGTTTCGGCTCCTCGTACGCCTTCCAAAGGTCCAGGACCTCAGGGTCCTGAGATAAATAAAATCATAAAAATAATAATAATAATACTCCTGGACACGGCTCGTATTGTTAGGAGGTTCCTTTCTCTGGAGCCCTGACCGCCGGTAGCTTGGACCCTGTTCCCGATACCGGTGGGACACTATTTTTTATATTTTTAAATGTTTTTTTTATGTTTTTTTTTAAAGAAATATTTAAAAATATAATTTATAAGTTTAATCTAATGAATAAAGAGAATAATAATAATATATTCCACAACTATCACACAACACCGTCTAGTCCCAAGCTAAGCAGAGCTTGTGTTATGGGTACCAGACAGCTGATAAACATACTTATATATTTCTAAATACATACATATTATAGATAAATAACACCCAGACACAGAACAAATGATCGTGCTCATCACACAATCCATACATGTTTTCTTTGACCTACCTCTTTCCATCAATCCACACGTATACTCATAACTCTTTTATTAACATGTGTTTCATCCCTCCTCTTCAAATGACTGTACCAACTACCAAGACAAACTCCTTCAATTTTCTAGTCACTGACGCCACTTTCAAACTTTCTCTAATATACTTATTTCTCACTTTATAAAAGAATGAGCTTAAATAGAGTAGAAATAGTTACACAAATAGATAGACAAATATATGGATAGATTTTGTAAAGAACACTTAAAGGCATGCTCAAGTTGGCCAATAAAATCTTATATTTGCTTTTCCAAAATGTTTCACAGTTCAAAATTCTTATTGTCGTTTGAAAACCTCCATTTGTTGTTGCCAGTCTCATATCTAAGTTAGAACCATATGTTTTACCGTAGTAAATACATTACTGTGTCCCGGGACATAAGTACCCTAGATAAAACTAGCAAATATCTTTAGTAAGATGTAGTTGACAGTAATTTATTGACACTAAGACAATCTTTGAACAAAATGGCGACGCCATATAACAGAAAATGAAGAATCTAAATTGATGAAGTCAAACACGGCCCGTATTTGAAAGGCTTGAGAAGGATCATTATTTGTCACTGTGGTTATTGTCTTTGTTTCATGACTTATTCTCTTCCTTATCTATTTTAGTATTGAGAGCCTATTAAATTTATCTTGCTTATATATTTGCACCAAGTGCAACCCCATGTTATGTCCAGGCAATTTTCCTCCATTTCGGGTTGCCTGGAAGAAATTGCGTAGTGCGATAAGGCGCCGTTTCCTATTATTTTGTAATCTTGGTGTGCAATAAAGTATGTATAAATAAATATGTTTTTTTAAAAGAAATATGACATAAGTTTTAAATAAGAAAAGTCTGGGATCCACCAACACGCATAAAACGTACATACCAACAACATAAATGCCAGCTTGATGCACTAGAGTCGATTGAGAAGCAAGCCAAGAAGCGCATCGGCAATGAGGCACTTATCGAGTCAAAACTTTAGTCTTGAGCGTCGATGCTGAGTGGCTAGCTTGTCGGTTTTCTATCGCTTACATTTCGGAGAGTGTGCATTGAGATTGCATAATTTTATTTCGCCAAGTCCGTTCTATCATTGGTACACTAGACTCGTTGCGCCACCGGTACATGGTTGACATCCCATGTGTACAAAGAGTATTGGAAACACATTAATTGTGCGTAAAGCTAAGGAGTGGAATTTCTTGCCGGAGTCTGTCACCTCGTAGTTATAACTTAGGGGTCTATTAGCCGAGAGTGAATGGGTTAAGGAATAGGGGGTTAGATGGTTTTATGTATTGAAATTGGCTGCTATAGTCTGTTTTCTAATTGCTACAACCTATGCGTCTTTAAGTTAAGAGTGAATTACTGATGGCGATTTTTCTTAAAAACATCGATTTTTTAATCGATTCAAATCGAAGTTTAAAGAACCGATTCAGTAATAAATCGAGTTCTAATACATCGATTTTCTAAAGATCAATCCGTTGGTTACCGTGCAGGTACTTACTCCTAAAAAGCACGGTACAGATGATATTACTGATGATAAGTAATCGGGTGTGCAACATTCGCATGATAATTAGCTAGAGCAAAATAGGTTCTTTAAACGTTTTTAAATTATAATATGGTTGCATTCCATAGAAAAAAAATCGAATCTCGATTTGTGTTTTTTGATAGGTAAAATCATCCAATGACAAATCCTGCCCTTTGATGGGGCAGAAGATAGTGTCAGACTCTTACTTCCTAAAAACCTACTCTGTTCCTTCGTCGCCTAACATACCGGGGCCGAGCCTTCTTTTCAGAAAGCGGCCCTTGGCCCCAGTAGGCTTGGACCCTGCCTGCCTGCAGCTAGCAGGCTGGGCCTCTACGGTTTGCACAGCGACAGCTCCTTGAGGCGCGCAGGAACAGTAAGAGCCATCGACGACAAGCGTGCTAGCGTCGACCACATCACCGCTTATCTTCGGATGGAATGGGAAAAATGAGCCTATCAATAGCAATAAAAAATATAATAATAATTTCGGGTAATGAAACCGGAGCGAATACAGATAACATTTCATTTAACATGGTAATAACTAAAATGGTTTATAAGCCTAGATTATTCCCAGCGTCAAATAAAACCCCTAGCATTATTATTAATTACTTACTTAAAAACACTGAAACATAAATCAAGCTAGATAGAATAATTGCGTGAGTGATAAAAGTGCTAGCATGTGTTGTTTATGACCTCGCGGTCTGTCAGTGAATTAAAAGGCTATAATAATGCTGTCCGTCTGTCTTTGTGTTATTGGTAATTAAGTTTCTGTCTGGTCTCTTGACGATAGAGTTGTAGCAGAACTATCTGGGATTAATTTATGAAGGTTATAATCTTTTGAATACCGTAATTAGAGACACAATAGAAAGACAATAGGTGTGCAAACTCCGGCGTTCGCTTGGGGCTTGAGTAAATAATGAAACTAGTTGTTACCAGCGGCTTCGCTCGTGTATGCGGAGCAAGCTGCAAAGATCCACATACCTTCAATGACAAGTGAGGATCCTCCGACCAGATGGGTATGGTGTCTGGTCCGGGACACTGCCTGACACTTGATTTTGAATTCTAATCGCGCGGAGAACTCTGGTACCGCAATGTAGGATTTTTTAAACCCATCCAGTGGTGCTATTCTCATACATATAGTCAACCTAATGATACTATACATTGGATTGTTAATTCAATGTATCCTATTGTTCGTCGCGAATTTATAAAGATAAAAAATAGCGAGACCAAATCGACCCTCCGCGGGATTAAAACGGCCAAAATTTAACGGTGTATAGCTACATTCCTTTAACAGTTCGGTTTATGTCGTAAAATGGATCGCGTTAAGAACTCGTGGTTTTTCTTTTAATGGTTGGTAAACTCATCCAATGACAAATCCCGCCCTTGGGAAATAGTATCGGACTCTTACTGACTAAAAACCTACCCCGTTCCTTCGTTGCCTATCATGCCGGGGCTGAGCCTTCCTCTCAGAAAACGGCCCTTGACCCCAGCAGGCTTCGACCCTGCCTGCCTACAGCTAGCAGGCTGGGCCACTACGGTTTGCTGACAGCTCCTTGAGCGCGCGGGAACAGTACGCGCCGTCGACGACTTGGGCTCGGTCCGGTCGGTTACCGGACGATCGGACAGCGTGCTACCCATTGCACGCCGTCCGCAAGCCCGCGCCTACGGTGTTCGGAAATCGGGATCGAAATCCCGGCGGCGGCTGGGGCGTGCGCCCCGTTGTCTCTGCCTGATGCGGTCGGCGTCCTCCTTAAGAACTCGTGGTAGGTTAAGCAAAAGTTTCAACTTTTGCATATTTAGTTGTTGTTTGTTTCATCATCATCATCATTTCAGCTGAAAGACGCCCACTGTTGGATATAGGCCTCTCCCAAGTATCGCCATAATGAAGGGTCCCGTGCATCTCGCATCCAACAGATTCCCATTGCCAGGTCATCGATCCACCTTGTAGAAAGCCTTCCAACAATGCGTCTTCCAGTAAGCGGTCGCCACTCCAGAAGCTTTCGGCCCTAACGGCCATCTGTTCTGCGAGCAATGTGCCCTGCTCATTGCCACATGTCGGCAGCCTTGATTCTCCTGTATCTTGATATCTGTTAAGATCACGCAAGGAAATTCCGAGAATAGCCCTTTCCATTTTCCTTTGGGTGAATTTAAGCCTTGTGATGAGGCCCATTGTGAGCGACCACGTTTCAAAGCCATATGTCATTTCGTCTTGAGACACTGTGGTATGTTGGATGAGAAGATACTACGCGGTTGTTTGTTTAACTGTCCTTAATTAACATTAAAAAACAGATAGACCTGTTTTCTCAACACGAGAATAGTTGGAAAGCCGGACAGTGACATAAGCCACTTTATGTACCGGAAAAATGTCTCATTCCTTTAGGGAAATTCGAAATTTTACGTGCGGGCCGGGTCGGGGTTAAGTTTTAAAACCAGTTTAGTTGAGAAATAAAACTATTTTTTTTTATATATACAGATCTGTTTTCATGGCACATCAAAACTTTTTTTATAATTGCAAAAATATGTGTAATCTTAGACAATGATACATCTTAAACAAAGGTCATACGAAAAAAAATTTGCACGAATATTTTGGGCGAAATGGTAAATAAAATTCCCGCCCAGGATTCGCTCGGTAGGGATCTCTATTATTTTTGGATATATGATAAAGCCTCTGGTACTCAGTAAATATGTAGCTTTCTAGAGGTGACATTTTTTAATGTAGTTTGTAAGTTAAATCGTAACATATAAATCAAGAGATGTAAGCAAACCGTTCGGGCCAAGCAGGATCGAAGCCTACTGGGGCCATGGGTGATGTGAAAGTAAAAGTCTGACACTATCTCCCGCTCTGCCTAAGGGCGCTGAGATGTCATCGGATGATTTTCTCACCTAAAAAATAAAAAACATACAAACAAAAAAAACAAATCTGTTTTAGATTACTGTCATTGATTGATTCGAGTAGAGGAAGTGACTTAGAATGTGAGGATAACTGTTAAACAGATCTACGTCCTAAATACCATTGCCAACATCGTATATCTTGGAAATCGTTCTTAGAGAATTTAAATTGCAGAAATTTTACGATAGCTCTGTCTTCGAGCCAAAAGGTTTGTCATTATAGATTTCTATAATGAATCGGTATGTACCAATAGTTAAAAAATAGTTTCATAGACTAATATTGATTACAAAGCTAAGTTCAAGAACAAAAGAAGGTTACTTTTGAAAAGAACTGTAATTCCTCAATGCTTAGATTATTATGATTAATACAATTGATGTGTGACTTAGTACAAAAAGAAATTGTTCTTGTTATTGGCTGACTATAATGGCGCGAACGAAAGACGCAGTGTTGGAAACTCTCCTACAAGGTTGACCGATGACCTGGCAAGGGTTGCCGGAGTCCGATAGATGCGAGACGCATAGGACCGTTCATTGTGGCGACACTTGGGGGAGGGGATATGTCCTTTAGTGCACGTCTTTCGGCTGAAATGATGATGATGATGAATGGCGCTACAAATTACGTAACGATTTATTAACGTTGAAATGATACTGGTTGCGCGAATAAGCTGTGTGGACTGTAGATTTAAAAAGCGATCTAAGGTTTGTTAACAATATGCAGGTACTGCGTCTAGCGTTTATTAATGGGATAAATGTATTGGGAAGGAACACTGACCTTTAGACTTCGTGAATGGTTACACGTGGCATCGGCCGATCCTCGTCTTCGCACATTTAAATCACTGCCAGGTCCTGTTTTGCACTACACTGCACCACTGTTGAGTTCTGAATGGTTGGAACACGAAATAGCCAATTTTCTTGTAATTTCGAGCGGGCGTGGTTAGCGGTGCGGTCACATTCACTCGATACACAAACGTCAAAAGTCAAATCATTTCTAGAGGTCGTGCGGGGAAATAAACGGAAGGGATAGGATTGCTAGGCCAAAAAAATAAATTACAAAAAAAACAAAATCGCGGAACATAGCAAATTGGCGCAACCATTCCCCCCGGGTTTGAAGGGTTACCTTCAAAGAAAAGAAAAAAAACAAAAGCGAAACTAAACCCTATTACTAATCTAAACTATCAATACTAGGTAGCGAAACAACTTATAACTAACTATGCCACTACTACTGATTAGGCAGAGGGCAGAGGCGAATAACCGGACGCAGGTACGATCCAGTTGCGGTTTTAACTTTTACGACTCGCGTTATTCCGTTCGAACCCGGAAAAACTTCTTCCACTACACCAAGAGGCCAGTGCAGAGGAGGCGCACTCTCAGTCTTCAGTATCACCACAGTACCGACTGTGACTGGATCTGAAGGAGTGTTCCACTTTTGACGCGACTGCAGCGTATGCAGATAATCTGTCCTCCATCGCTTCCAAAAGGACTGAACTAAGCTATCTAGCAGAGCGTGACGCGGGTGAAGCTGCAGTTTGTCAGTCTCGACATCTAAAGCGGGCAAATATTTAAGAGGAGTCGTCGTCAAGAAGTGAGCCGGCGTCAACGCTAGTGGCTCCGATGGATCACTAGACAAAGTCCGACACAACGGACGCGTATTCATCAACGCCTCTACCTGAGCGAGTACAGTGCTCAACTCCTCGTACGAGAGAATCTGTTCGCCTATGACCCGAAACAGGTGCGACTTAAGGCTTTTAATATTCGCCTCCCAATTGCCACCAAAATGACTAGCCGCTGGCGTATTAAAACACCAATCAATGCGATTCTCAGCTAAGACATGGGCGAATTCACTTTGGTAGTACTTGGAGCGTAAGAATGTGTGTAATTCCGAAATATTGCGTCGCGCTCCAACATAATTTGTGCCGTTGTCAGAGTATAAGCGCTTAACGGGACCACGGCGAGATAAAAATCGTTTAAATGCAGACATAAAACCCTGCGTACTCAAATCACTGGTTAACTCTATGTGAACCGCACGAGTTGTCATACAAACGAATAGGCAAATGTATGCCTTTGTGGAACGTATACCACGACCACGGGCAATAGTGACTTTAAACGGTCCAGCATAGTCCGTCCCAGTATGTATGAAAGGTTTCACCGTCTGTACAACACGACAAGAACGATGGTCGGCCATTTCCGGCGCGTTGAAACGCGGGCGGAGCTTAAAGCAGGGCACACATCTGTGCACTCTAGCGCGTATCAAATTGCGAGCGGAAAGTATCCAGTACTTCTGTCGAAGAATGGACATTAATAAATCGGGACCAGCGTGACAATTCACCTTATGGTGATAATCCACCAACAAATCCAAAACGTGATCCCTGCGTGGTAGAACTACTGGATGCATTTGTTCAAACTCTAACTTAGCATTTCGCAGACGGCCACCGACACGAATGAGTCCGTCTTGCAAAAATGGTTTCAAATGTTGAAGTGCGGGACTACAAGGTTTATGTGATTCTAAACTACGAAATTCTATTGAAAAATAAAATTTCTGCAACTCTCGAAGTACAACTGATTCAGCTCTATCCAAATCAGCTGCGATTATAGAACCACGCGATGGTAATAATCTCAAAAATCTTAGGACGTAAACTACACAGCGTAGTAGTCTCGACCAAGACGAGACTCGATTAGACAACAACAAAACAACTGACTCCTCACGCGGAACTGATACTACAAGCGTATGTTTCTTCTCCTCGGGTGGCTCTGAAACAGTAGCGGGGCTAAACGGAACACCCGGCCACTCGTTAGGAGTGGTATGAAGCCAGGGAGGGCCACAAAACCAAAGCGGATGATCTAAAATTTGCGCAGGAAGCAAACCACGTGAGAGACAATCAGCTGGGTTTTCTGTTCCAGCGACATGGAATATATTTTCCGGTGACAATTCAGCTTGAATCTTACGTTCCAAGCATAGAAAGCGTTTTTCTGCGGAGGCACGGGAGCCACCGAGCGAAAAAATATCACCCTTGAAAGGGAGCGCGACAACATAACGACCATCTTTATCACGAGTAGTCGTGCGGGTATAAATCTCCTCAGTGACCTGATCCTCAGGGCTGAGAATAGGCGGGACATTGACCTCTTCAATCTCCCAGAACTTGCGGATGGTAGACTCAAGCGGCGGCTCGACGGTGCAACAGTGCGACACAGTCGAGTAACTATTTAAATAAGCGGGTGCGGAACCAACTATAACAAACCCGAGAACTGTTTCCAGTGCGTGCGGAGCGGGGTACATCGGAAGACCTTGAATTTTACGTGATAACTGGAGATGCGGGAGAATCGAAGCACCGATCAATAGATCGATATCTCCAGGGAAAGCGTAATTTCCGTCGGCTAACTGCAAGTTCTTAAACTCCGTCAGCATGGACGTGTCAACCGGTACCGTGGGCAATCGTTCCGTTATCTTATCTGCGACTAGCGAATCCATTTCAAACGAAATGTTACGATTAAAACGTGAACTAAATATTATTTTAATGGAACCGTGAATGGTTGCCTTTAAACCTCCAAAACCTTTCACTTCTGAGCGGGATGACCAATTATTAAAACTAAAACCAAGGCGTTGACAACAATCCCGAGTAATAAAATTACTCTGGGAAGCGCCATCTAGTAGCGCTCGAACGGTGTGCGGTTTGCCAAAGGCATCTACAATGACAACTTGCGCGGTCGCAAGTAAAACGGTAGTGACTTGAGTACCAGCGGCGGAAAGCGAACACAATGTTACGTCGTTTGCACTTGCAGCAGGCCGCGCGTCACAAGCGTCGCGCGTCTGCGCAGGCTGCTGCTGCGATGGCAGCTTACTACTCTCAAAATGTAAGAAGGTATGATGTCTAGCTAGACATTTACGACAGCTAACACCACTTTTACATGACGTAACCAGATGTTTGTCACTTAGACAATTAAAACACAAATTATTAGTGCGGACAAACTTGTAACGATCACTAGGCGATAATCTCTGAAATCCCGAACACTTGTACAGCTGTGTATGGCTACCCTTACACAGAGAACAGTCAGGCGTTGAGGCGGTATTAACTAGCGTATGTGCAGTCTTGACCGACTTCGATGACGCGTCTATACGGCGATCGGAACCTGTCCTATTCGTGACTTCATGACGTGCCGACGTGCGCTGCAACACCTTAATATGGTCGCGAATAAAAGATTCTAAATCTTCGAACTTAGGTATTTCTTTGCCGCGCTGAGTCGTTTCAAACAGACGAACAGTTTCAGGATCTAATTTATTTAAACCGATATACAAAAACAAAAAGTCACAGAGGTCATTGACCTTTAGGTTCTTTACTGCACGAACAGATGATGCGAAAATATTTAAAAACTTCTCTAAATTATGATCGTTACAAACGGAAAAACTTTTCAAATCGAATAATTGATCTAAATATGCGGTGGCTACTAATCGCTTATCTTCGTATTTTGTTTTTAAAGTGTCTAAAACTAAAGTGTAATTTTCAGCGCTAAACGTAATTCCAGCACAGACAGCCTTTGCCTTACCGGTCAATTTTTCTACGAGATAATGCAATCTCTCGTGATCTGTCAGCGATGTGTTCCTATGTATTATATTTTCGAAACTATCTATAAATAAATTCCAATTTCGAATGTCACCATTAAATTCAGGTATTTGAATTGGCGGCAATCGTGGGCGTTCGCGAGGAGGGTTGGATAAACCACTCGCGGGGGGGGGAGTCTCTAAACTCCTAGCAATACGTTTGATACGACAATACAAGTCATCAAAGGACGACAATGCCTGATAACTCACACAGTAATCAGGATTTAACTCCAACTCTAAAATGTTTATATTATTAATTGTAGATTCAAAATCCGCGCGCAAACTATCTAAAGTTTCCAACGAACACAAGAAAGCATCTCTAATCGCCAGATCCGAGGTTTGCAAAGATTTATCACAAATTGATTGAACACGTGAAAACTGTGAGTCCCTTTTAGCGTATAAAAGCTTTAACTGAACCTTTAAATCAGTACTAACCTTGGTTCCCTTAAGAGACATCTTGTTTTGATATATTCACACTATACACTCAAACAAACACTTAACGAATTATTAAGTAAGCGATAATTAACAGATAACAATATGGTAATATTGTAAACAACAAAGCGAACGGCGAACGAACGGAACAACCTGAATCAATGAGTGGATATTACCCAATTTCTCGATTAAATCTATGCGTATATAATCTATGGTTTATCCGTTTCCTACAAATATTCACTCAACAATGAACGGGTATTTTTGAAATGCGTCTACCTACATGCAATTTGTAGGATGGTCGAATGAATTTTGTTAAGAAAAAGAATGCGATCGATTTATATCTACGCTGATATTTACGTAGCTAACTATAATTATGCGGTGCGGTTGACGGCGTAGGTACCGTAATTATCAATGACTCTTTAACTATACGAGCGAAATAACGTATAGTTGCCTAAATGCCTAGATGCGGGTTTTCTACTATTATATCTAGGTAAATAGGCGCGTTGCGTTTATTCCCTATGGAACAAATACTATACTGCGAAATTACAAGAAAATGATTCACGATCCTGCTCGTATGGACCAAAAAAAAGTAATGGTTGCGCGAATAAGCTGTGTGGACTGTAGATTTAAAAAGCGATCTAAGGTTTGTTAACAATATGCAGGTACTGCGTCTAGCGTTTATTAATGGGATAAATGTATTGGGAAGGAACACTGACCTTTAGACTTCGTGAATGGTTACACGTGGCATCGGCCGATCCTCGTCTTCGCACATTTAAATCACTGCCAGGTCCTGTTTTGCACTACACTGCACCACTGTTGAGTTCTGAATGGTTGGAACACGAAATAGCCAATTTTCTTGTAATTTCGAGCGGGCGTGGTTAGCGGTGCGGTCACATTCACTCGATACACAAACGTCAAAAGTCAAATCATTTCTAGAGGTCGTGCGGGGAAATAAACGGAAGGGATAGGATTGCTAGGCCAAAAAAATAAATTACAAAAAAAACAAAATCGCGGAACATAGCAAATTGGCGCAACCAGATACAAACGATAATAGGCGCTAAAATTATAGTGCTAAGTGGCTTTATCCGATTAGACAGAGAGTTGTGATATAATAAAATAATCGGATACCTATAAAATTGTCCTGTATGGGGGATAAGACCGCCCATTGTATACTTAGTTTGTGCAAATATATATCCTGTCCACATTATGAGTTGTACAATAAAGTATGTAGTAAATGAATATTGTTCGCGAGAATTCGATAGATACGAGACGCACAGGACCGTTCGTTGTGGCGACACTTGTGATGTCCAACAGTCTTTCGGCTGAAATGATGATGTGATGATTGTTTTTGGAGACTACAGTTTTACTTACACCTCTATGTAGCGCGCGTGGAACGCTACGCGCCTTCGACGACTCGGGCTCGGCTGGACGGTTATTAGACGGTCGGACGGCGAGCTATCCAGTGCTCGTCGTCTGCAAGCCCACGCTTACGGTGGCTGGAAATCGGGTTCAATGACGTCCGTTCCCTCACACATGACTTTTGACCCCTTACTGTACATTTTGAGGATAATTTTTGGAGCCGTTTACCTTAAAATAAGAACCTAAGAGCAACCGCAGACTGTGGCCGACCACAGAATCTGCTTTATTAACCGTTTTTGAGACGAAAATTTGTTATAAGACAGTATTTATTCAATGTATAACATCGTATCATTTACAGGGGCTTAAGCTTACCTATTTTTAGTGACTGAAAATTGGTTTAGGCTAAATTAATTTAGAGACTACAACTTTGTGAGTTAGATATCGTTATAACCGATAACCGTACTTTTAAGCTAAAGAAAAATTGATAGTCAAAGCTCTCATGTCATTTTACAATTCTGAATTCTGATACGTGAGTAAAATCTTCTACTGTTCTCGGTTATAATCTGACCATATTTGATTAACATAATTATACTGATTTTTAGTTTTAAGTGTAATATAATTTATCTCTTAAGTTTTGTTTTGCATATAATGCAATATCCTCAAGTTTTACAATTTCTTTATATACATTTTTCAAGGTTTGCTGTAAGAAAACCCAATTATGGGTTAAGCTCGCCTGTGTACATCGCCTGTCCTACTTATTGTTAACTCTATAGTCTATGTACAATAAAGAATATAAGAATACGGTCTGTATTTTATAAACTAGCTTGTGCCAGCGGCCTCGCCTGCGTGAAAGCAAAAAAATAAAAAATATTTGGTCTGTGTCACTCAGTAATAAAGTAATAATACTAATTTTGAAATTTCTTTTTCCAGTAGAGTGCCTAATAGAGAAAGAATTTTCAAAATTAGTTCAGTAGTTTTTGAGTTTATTCATTACATACAAAAATACAAATCTTTTCTCTTTATAACATTAGTTAAGATGTACTAGCTCACCCGGCACCCGGGGCCCTGGGACCAAGGCGAAGAATGGAACGGGGTAGGTTTTTAGTCAGTAAGAGTTTACCTACCGAAAAAAGAAAAAACCCGGCAAGCGTTTTTCTGCCATACAAATTATAAAAGAAATCGAACGTCCGTATGATCGAAAAAATAATACTATACAATAAAACAAGAATAAAATATGGTGAGTGGGTACCCCTACTCACCATTTTTTATTCGTTGGTGACAAATACTTGAAGACCTCTTATCATACCTTCAAAATATAATTTCCTTCTCTGTCAAATCCATCCAAAGGTTGTCTAAGGCCGTGTTTACGGAGACGCGGCGCGTTGCGCGGCGCGTTGGGCGTTTCGTTGTACATTGCAGCAGCGAGCCGCGTCATCGCAAACATGTGGCAATGTAAGACGGACCGCCCAACGCGCCGCGTCGCCGTAATCGAGAACTAAAAAACCTTTTTAGCGATAAGACCGCCCATTGTTACACCTTATTAAAATTCAAACTCCTACTGTATTTTTTTATTGTGTACAAGAAAGAGAAATCCATATATAAAAATAAAAATAAAATCGGTCGTGCCGTTTCGGAGAAGTACGACCACAAACACCGTAGCACAAGATATTTAATATGTTAGATGTGTAACCAATCTCGGAAACACCAATTAATTAGTATATAATGAATTTATAACGATACAAACGTATAAAAACTCAAGAATTGTTATGAATATTTAAAACACAAATATTATTTTTTGTCCAATTAGCACTGAATATAAATTGGTTGAATTATATTAATTAAAAAATATCTTGTTTATTAGTCTTAAAATACGAATGGCAATGTTTTAGTAACATATAAATTCCAAAATTATATCATAACTAGCTTCTGCCAGTGGCCTCGCCTGCGTAAAAATAGGTTTCTTTATACAAACTTTGGAATTCCGTTTCATCCCCTTAGAGATTTTTTTATTTGGTAGGTAAAATCATCCAATGACAAATCCCGCCTGCCTGAATTTTTTGGTTTGTTTTAATTAGCTAGATGTTTTTAATATTTTGGTGTACATTATATTATTGGATTTGGCAGAATCTTAATACTCCGAAATTTATTTGGCGTAACACACTTGGCATAGTCTTCCTTATTCGAATATTTTTGAGGCATACAAAATATTTAGCATAACTCAAGGGCGTCGCCAAGAGAGGGGGCTACGGCCCCTAGAGAATTGAGAAAAAATTAGTCTTTATTCTATTTATATCATCTTTCAAATTCGTGACATTTGTTAACCACCTGCAAACTTATCATTTATAAAAACTCGTTTAGTTAAAAGTAACATGTGAACAAGTAAAACGCGCCGTCAAGGGGGCCACTTTGGTTTTGGTGGCTTTGACGTTTCACTGGCCGGGAGCTAAGTAAGGTGGGGGCAGGCAATATGGCGCCACGCGTGTTGAAGTTTTCACTTGCTTTACAGCTTCAAAAGCTGTAACTACCTACAATTCATACTTTTTCCATTCTCTGTACTTCCAATAGCCGCCTTGGCATTACTACTAATTGTTTGACAGAATGTTTACGTGTTTGAATTTACGACGGCATAATTTTAACATGGCAGAATTTTATTTGGCTTAATTACCTTTGTCATAGTTATTACTACGCATAATTTCGTATTAATGGCATTGGCCAAAGCGTCCTTTGAATTTTTTTATTTGCCAAATGATTTATTTGCCACATTTTCACCACGCGGAAATAAAATTTTACGAAATTTTGGTCACAAACATAGAGACGGTTACTTGAAAGCATTGTCGTTATGTTATACATTGAATCAAAATAGTGTAATAAAAAGTCAAGATGTTGTGCTACAAAATTTAGTGACAGAAATGAATGGCTGCAAATCCCACTTTACACAGTCTTGTCTGCCCTACCCCTAGAGAGTAATTGAAGCCCGCGTAGGCGCGGAGAGGCAAGCTGAGGTGCAGATGGTTTAAAGGGGCGCCGTCGCGGCTAGCCAGCCAGTAAGCTGAAGCTGCGATGGTAGCATTTAAACCATCTGCGACGATAAGCTCGCGTGAGGCCACCCAAACACCTCAGCGCCGAAGCCATGACAGAAAAATGCTTGCTGCATGTTGCATGCCTGCTTCCATGCTGCATGCCATCTTGCATGTTGCATGCCTGTTTACATGCTGCATGCCTACTGTATGTTGTTGTATAAGATATTTATTATAGTAATTATTAAAGTATTTTTAAGCATGTAGCAATTTGCCAAATAAAAATATTATGTATTTTTTTTAATTAATACTACTAATTAGGAATAATAGAAAACATCTGTTTTGAAAATGTTTGTGGACTATAGCTTCGATATTTATTGATTCTTGTTTACGATTACACAAAATTCCGTACAATAACAACATCAGACCTTCCTTTCTTCCTAATGAGAAAATGTCCGGTAGCGTAATAGTCGCTCAGTGCTCACCTCGCCACGCAAAGTAAACATAATTATTGGAAGTACTTCTCAAGTGTAGTCAATGGGTATTGAAATAACACCATGGCTAAGTAAACAGTGTGTTGTGTATGTTAATGGACTGGGAGCGGGAAATGATTTGTAGGGTTGTCTAATAAACAGAAAATTGTAATTACATACCTATATTTAAATGTAAATGTTTGATACGCTCTCACACTCCATCCTAGAGTAATAATAATAATAATATAATAATAATCTTTATTCACATAAAGAGTAGAGGTGAACTAAAAAAAAAACCATATAAAAATACAGATCCGGAAGAAACAACAGAAAGAATGGAGGGAAGCCTTTGCCAATAAGTTCGATATAAAAACGATGTTCTTTACTACGATTTTTGTTTTAAGGTAGGCTAATTTTGCCATCGACACGCTTAGTGCTCGATTACAGAGACGCGGCGCGTTGCGCGGCGCGTCGGGCGGTCCGTCGTACATTGCCATATGTTTGTGTTTGCGCGAGCGATGACGCGTCCCGCTGCTGCAATGTACGACGAAGCGGCCAACGCGCCGCGTCTCCGTAAACACGGCCTTAGAACAATTAGGTAGGCTCGCGGTTGACCACTATTTCTCGTGATGGAAAGCCATGATGAAGCACGTTTGCCTAGAAGTAATCTATTTACTCTACTCAAAGGCCTCTAGATTCTAGCTATTACTCATATATCGTAAGTTCGTTAACATACAAGTAAACTCAAATACACAAGACGGCCAGACCCGATACAAATATGTAAGCCATATTAATATTTGTATAGTACGGGAATCGAATTTATGGTACGCAGTGCAACAGAAAATTTCTAAATCATTGCACCAACCATGCCATAAAATAAACATTAACATTAATTTCTACTGAACGCGAAACTACAAGGTAATTTTAAAACCCCGGAACAATAAAAATAATGATTAAAAGGACTGCAAGACCTCTCCGACTGCATTCGAAAAGGAAAGGCCTTTATTTCCTATGCAAAGCACAGTACTTGGAAAACATGAAGGATTTCAGCGATTTACTAAAAATTTACTAATTTGATTATAATATTAAAACGTTGCTTGTTTGATAATCTGACAAACAATCATGTATGTCAGTTAGATTTAATAAATTAATTTTAGAGGCAAGTTCGCGATTTTTTTTGTATCGTACTAAATTAGCTGTATTATATTTAAAATACACTATCCGTTCAGCATTTATTCTGAAGAATAACATATCATTTTGAGCATTATACAACCGATTAGCTCTTGTAGTCCTCTTAAATCCTGACTAAGTAATCCGCCAAGTCAGTGCGCGCGGATTGTGAGGCTCTTTGGACCGGGACTGCGGTTCTAACTCCCACCTATAAAAATATTATTATCTGAGTAGCATTTTGGGACCACAACCAAAAATGTATTAAGGCACAGATACCTACTCGTACTGCCACTTAAGCGGCTATTTATTTTATTTGTACCAAAATACTACTAAAAAATAACAGAATGTAGGTGGAAGTTAGGACCGCGGTCCAAACGACCCCACGACCCGTGCATACGTAGCCTTAGCCGTACTCATTTACAATTTGTTGAGGTAAAGACACAAACTTGAATTGAATTAGAATTACCATCATAAATGAATTGGCAGCCCTATTCCTATTTTGAAGTGGCAAGCTACTGATCAGTGGACGGCCATCTCCTCAGCGCCTGTACAGTTAGAATATTAAATATGTTGTCCAATGCGTGACACTTTTGACGCGATGGCGTTTTGTTTGTCAGAATCGAGGCTAAATACTTCGGTTATAACCGTTATCTTCATTATGGTAAACAGAATAATGCTGTTTAGGAATTTTAATGGAATTTGTAATCGTTAATTGTTTGTTTTCAAGCCTCATTTGGTAGATAAAATAAATCAAACTAATTTAGTTGTGACTTTTTGAGAATACTAAGTTTATTATTTCTTTAATTCGAAGTTGAGAACTTGTAATTTTTTGCATGAGAAGAGAGCCCTGTGAGCCAGGGGATAAGGTGGACAGGTCTCGGACGGTCGGCAGAAGTTTTCCGAGATCAAAGGATCCGAAGAAACGTCCACATAGCGGGGCGGCTCAGTGTGCTTCATTGCAAATAAATAATATAAAAGTTAAAAACGAGTATCAGAAAAGATAAATCCAACCTAAATACTATCTGATTTCATTAAAGTTGACTATCAAAAAAAAAAAAAACTATTTTTATGACAATAATACGATTTGATTTACGTTCTCATCATCATTAAAATACAAGAGTCGGATAAAAATAAGCTGTCTTGAAGGCCTAGCCGATTATATTTATTTATATTCGATGAGCCCTAAGGGCTAGACGCTATTAAAACAGCAATGATCTTACTGACAATCTTAAATTAAGTCGACTAACCAATAGCAAGTTCAATCGAAATAACCATTGCTCATAAATGTGCATGAGTGGCACAGATGACAAACTCGTTTGATTTATAGCTCCATTGTAAAGATACGCGTTTAATTGTGAAATAAGGTCGGTACTGTGGTGTTAGCAGAGATATGGGCACAGAAGTGCCATTCCTATACAATTGTAAAGTGGTTTTTTTTTTTGGTGTTAAAATCATCCAGTGACAAATCCCGCCCTTGGGCGGAGCGGGAAGTAGTGTCAGACTGACTAAAAACCTACCCCGTTCTTTCGTAGCCTATCGTGCCGGGGCCGGGTATTCCTTTCCTTTATTATTTTAGGTGGGAAATAATATAATATATATGACTCTAATATAATATGACTCCTCTCCCACTAGGGTGGAGCGCGATAGCGTGTCAGACTTTTACTGACAAAAACTTCCCTATGTATTTCAGTTACCCTTTACTTAGTACTACAGTCACTCTATCTTTAATAGTTTGAAAACTTGAAAAGTTTTTTTTTTTTTTAAATAGTAATAAACTAGTGCTTGACTGCGATGTCACCTGATGGCACGTAGTGATGCTATCGTTGATGGTTAGGCGCACTAATTTATTAAGAGCCTATTCACTCTAGCCTTGAAGACACCTAAATTATAATCGGACGGGAAGACCGCAGCAGGCAAACTGTTCCAGTCCCTCGATGTACGCGGTATAAACGACTAGGCAAAACGCTTGGTCCAGACCGTTAGAGGTTTAAACAATGTAAGGCTGAACCCCATTCGTCGGGTACATATTTTTTGTTCGAGAAATTATCTATATGTATTTCTACAAGTTGTGGTACTTCTGTCAACAATCCGATGCCAATTGGAACCAGTATCTGTGTGATGTGTGGTGTACATCAAAGTCGGTCGGTAAAGCGATGAACATACATGCAAGTGTTGTAGGTATCCCCTTATTTATAAAGGACTGTTATAGTTAGCTACATTGCTCTCTGATGTGTGTTCCCGGATATTTCTGTCAAGAACCTCCTTCAAAATAGTGTTAAAGATAATAATAATATTTCCACAACTATCACACAACACCGCCTAGTCCCAAGCTAAGCAGAGCTTGTGTTATGGGTACCAGACAGCTGATAAAAATACTTATATATTTCTAAATACATACATATTATAGATGTTTCTATATTGTGGTAATTAACGAGAATATTATTAACTTGTGTTTTCCTTAAGGA
This sequence comes from Leucania comma, assembly GCA_958295575.1. Taxonomy (NCBI): domain Eukaryota; kingdom Metazoa; phylum Arthropoda; class Insecta; order Lepidoptera; family Noctuidae; genus Leucania; species Leucania comma. Next base: position 4,883,308 of record OY282484.1, read on the forward strand.
AGGCGGCTAACCCGAGGCACAATTTCATACAACCGCTGTTACGTGATTATGATGTTATTAGACATCTTTTTTCAGATATTTTGGATACACAGATATCTTGGGAATATTATCTTACCTGATATGGGAACTAAAAAATAAATTTATGTAAAACTAATGCAGCAAAGACCTCTGAAAATCTGCTATTTTACGTGAACTTTGGCTCTCCATATTGCATTAAAAATATAAAAAAGTACTTCTATAGAAGCCTTGCACATTGAATCGTGATTCTAAATGATGCCAATAAAATCTCGTATTTCCTAGAGCAATTTTTGTGAAGTATTCGAGTAAATCACTAAATTACCGAATGTTGATAGAGTTTACAGGCGTTATCTCTCTTTTTTCGCGTTGCCTCTCAATTAAACATTGCGTTGGATTGCTGTAGATGAAGCAATAAGCTTTTAAACCATGCTCGACATTGACGAAAGGCAAGAGGGGAAGAGCCACCTTAAGCGTTTGTTTTCTCTTTTGATTTCATTAATACAAACTGTAGATTTTCATTAAGTATTTGAGTAGTTTGAGTTAATTTTATTTAGGGCCAAATTCACCAATAAAGTAATCGCCATTATATAAAATAAAACGCAGTTTGAGCGCCTAATTGAGATTATAGGTTCATTTTGCGTTCCACCGCTATAAATTTAACCTAGATTACGCAAAACTCAGTTTCAATTTCTTTGTTGTCCCTCATGTTTACGACCCGGGTCCTTAAACTAGATTACGCTGAGCTCAGTTTAGCTGAACTAAGTTTTTATATTGAATGATGAAATCAGCCTTAGCTTACTAGATCTCGCCAAACGTTGTTGAGAAAATGGAAAGTGGCGGTAGGAGGTTTAAAAATAAACTGCAATCTATTCTGAGACCTAACAAATAAATATACACAAATAATTTCATAAAATTGATAACAGCCCTCTTTTCCGTCGGGGGTTAAAAATCAGTCAAACCGTTTCAGAGTCGTTCGATAACAAACTAAGATTATTTTAGAATACTACTTAATAATAACTTAAACCACTAGCTGTTTTATTATTTGTTATTTTGTATACTAGAAAAGTACAATAATAAAAAGTGTAATACTTTTTTTATTTAATTTTAATCTTCTGATGTATTTGACACAGAATTATTGCAAACACCGTAAGATTGTAATAAATCGTTATCGGGTTATTAATACTCGATATACTGTAAACGGATAATTTTTAATTCATCAAATCCCATCCAAGCTCTATTATTTACGATATATATGGATATAAAGGACACGGGTATATAAAGAAAAAAAAGGGTTTACAATATGACGCGCTTCATTATAAACTCACACGTTACACGCTTACCGTCTACCATGGACATACATAACTATGAACGTACAAAATTATTGAATAAATAAATGCGGTGACATATCCAACACAAAATTGAATGTTTTCAAATGGATTTAGGACCCCTATACGCGCATGTGTTACCTTAATGAACGCACATGAATTGCAATTAAACCTCCACAAGTGCGAATAAAATTATAATTTGCGTATTAATTGTTCAATTGACAGCTTTACAAACGATATTAACGCCTATTTCAATGTCTTTTTGTATGTTAATGTGTCTGCATCTAATAAATTGTTTGATCGGACAGTACGCGGAATTTTGTATGAATGCTTACTATGTGTTTGAGATTTCATTTGTGTTTGTCGTCTTTTGATAGCAGTGGCGTAGGTAGCCCTACTGTAAAAAAAACTTCTATTTTTTATTATTATTTTGTTTTCTTTTTTAAATTTGCTCTATTAGCACAGAACAGTTGGCTTAGCCAAGTTGATAATCAAAAATCGTTAAAGCTATTAGAAAACTAATCAAATGTCTGGGCATGACTATCTTAACAAAATTCGTATCCAAGTACACATCGTTAGCCTACTGGGGCCAAAGGAAGCCTACTGGGGCCAAAGGTTACGTGAGAATGTCACCACGGGCCCCGGGACAAAGGCAATGAATGGAAGGGTAGGTTTTTAGTCAGTAAGAGTCTGACACTATTTCCCGCCCCACCCAAGGGCGGGATTTGTCATTGGATGATTTTACCTACCATAAAAAAAAGTACACATCGTTCAAAATGACAGAATTAAATGTAAGCGTTTCGACAATTTTCACCGCTACATCCTGCCTCCCTAGCCAAATGACGATCATTTCGTTTACCGTGAACGATTGGAGTTGGCCACCCCCCAATTCCTTTATTCTGACCACGTGATTGAGCGTTGAGATGACGTCAGAACAAAGGAATTGGGGGCGTGGCCAACTGCAAACGTTGAAAGGCTGAAGATATTCTAGTTCATTTGCAGTTTCTGAGCGTTGTCTACATTTAGCTGCGACTGCTTTCAACATTACGAACGAATAGACTTCTGAAATTAGGTTAATCCTTTACTACACTACTCAGTAAAATGTCTTAAGATTAATTTGTTCGAACATTTAAAGCAAAGGCGAATACTCTAATCTCAATAACTGTCATTTGTAGAAACTTGTCATCGCAAACGATTTATAGTTCCAATTTGTTACGATTAACATTCTTAATCGAAACAGTTTCGTTAATGTTGGAAATCAAATTAAGTCATAATTTTATATCTAGACTTACCTAGTGATATCAGCAAGTTAATTTGTGAGTGCTTGTGGTCGTTCAATTTCTATATTTCAAAGATATGACATCGATTAAAATGTACGAAAGGTAATTTCAAATTAGTTTGTATATGTTACCGACAATCTGTATAATTCAGGTATTCTATACAGTACCGGATCTAAGCCGCGTTTAAGCACACAATTTACTGTTTTTCGCACTAGTGCAGAAAAGTGCGCGAGGCCACACACGCTACAATTTAATGAATTTCTCGTATTAGGCTGGGTGCTAAGCGACCCCCTTTTTAATTTCTTCCTAAGTGTTTTGTAAAACTTCGTCACTGCAGCACTCGGCTCCATAACACCTCCAATGCTGCCTCTTGTATTGAAATATACTATATATTGTAATAGTCCGAGTTCTTTGGAAATTAAAATAAATTGATACGCGAAAAAGATTTTTGAATGTGTTTTCATTATTATTACAACATCCATAATCACAAGATATATATATAATTAATTCAAAAATATTTTCTTTTCAGGGTCTCGCCATGTCAAGCGGGAGTTGTTCCGGGCCGGGTGTGTGCGGGGGCGCGCGGCGGCGTCCTCCTCCTCCTCCGGAGCCCGCGCTGTCTCTCGCCGCAGACCTCAGTGAGCTCAGCCTAGACCAGGGCTACCACACCCTTGCTGACTGCGGGCCCCCGAGGAGAAGGAGGGATAATACTTTGAATGATGCACTTTGGTTGAAGATTTTGTCTTACCTTGAGGTTGGTTATACTTCTTATAAATATCTACTTATTCCATGTTCATTATATTGACTGTAGTAGTCATCTTCTTAATCATTTAATTCTTACCTGCTGTTTCCTGAAAAGTTTCAGTATGGTATTAGTTTCTTCTTCTTCTTCCTGCTCTTATCCCATTATACTTGCGGTCGGCGCAACGCGTTTTTGTCCTCCACTGTGTCTTGTCTCCCGTCACATCATCACTTACTCCCTGTTCTTTACCTCGATCTCATTTCCCGAGCTAGTTTCTGACGTTGCCCCCGTTCGGGATGGTGCAACAACCCTGGTTCTTTTCCAACTGGAGCCAGGTGCTGCTCCTGCGCGTCGCCTGTTGAGACGCCCTAACCCTATCGCGCATTTTATCACTACCGAACCTGTTGCCAAGGATGTTTCTTAATATCCTCTAAACTAATAGAATTTGATCAAATACACAGCTTTGTAGAGTTAACCTACGTAGATTTTTTTTGACTTGGGAAATCGTCTATTTATTTATGTACACACAAATACTAAAAAAAAGAAAAGAACAATGGTTGGATAAATGGTTTCTCCCGGTCTGGGTTGGAGCAAGAAGGCGTATCAGACATTTACAGAATGTGTCTTTTACTTTCTAGCACCACGGTAATTCTTTAAAAAAAATCCCGTGGTGGGAAAGCATTTATGTAGATTTTCGAAGTGGATCCCATAATTGATCACAAAAGAAGAAAGTGTATAATGGTATTTCTGTTTCCAGGTTTCAGACCTCTGCCGTATGTCCCGAGTGTGTCGACGATGGGCGAGGTTGACCACTCGACTGATCACAAGGCCCGAAGCTTGGAAGAAGGTCAGAGCAGCAGGACCCTTGGAGATCGCAGCCAGGTGTGCGGGAGCCAGGGCGGGGCCTTGTGTCAGCTCTGTCAGAGAGTGGCGGTCGAGAAATTGTGCTGTAAGTTTTTAAAGGTTTGTTGTATTAAGAGGGATGAAAGAAAGAGAGAAATTCATGCACCAGGGAATGCTGCAAAAATCAAATTTTCTTACGATTTTGAAAATTCGCATGATAGGTTACTAAGAAATTCACAACAAAATCAGTAGCTAATTAACACTTCGGCAAGCGGAAGGGTATTGTGTTTGGTCCAGGCAACTGCCCGATAGTTAATTTCGAACTGTAGTTCTCTGGGAGATTATAAAACTATTGTAATCGCGCTTAGAACTCTGATAACGCGAGCAAATTACGCGAATATACACCCTCCTGCCTCGTTGTTTATACCGCGTACATCGATTGACTGGAACAGTTTACCTGCTGCGATCTTCTCGTCCGATTATAATTTAGGTGTCTTCAAATCTAGAATGAATAGGCTCTTAATAAAATAGTGCGACTCACTATCAACGATTGCATCACTGCTTACTATCAGATGGGATTGCAGTGAAACACTAGATTATTACCATTAAAAATTGAAAAAAAATAGTACCTCGGGCTACTCTGTCGAATAGGCAACAAAGTCACAAGTTTTGTATGACATTTCCTACAAAGTGAGGTTTCTGATCAAAGACCAATGACAAAGGTTAATGTTTAGACTCAAACAAGTCGATACTAATACAGGATGAATGGAAACCAAGCTATTGACACATTGTCCTTTGTGCTCTAGTTCCAACTGAACGTCAAAAGCAAGCAATCACTGGACTACGGTTCAATAGGAAATGTATTTTGAGGCTTTGTAGGCTGTTTGTCGATTTGCCCTGACCCAGGAACGTAAATACCAAATGAAGGATCATAGGTGGGTTTTAGTCAGTAAAAGCCTGACACTGCCTATTGGGAAATAATTGTTCGTAAAAAGGAAATAATAATTCGAATAATCTGAGGGCCTAGTCAAGTTACGACCGTTTCGTTTCGAATCTTTTTCTACAATAGTTAACGCCTCGGTGCGTAAGCGATTTTAGAAAATATTAAGTTGGTTGGAGTTGGTAGCCATGTTGACGCGCCTGAGTTGATTAGCTCCTTCTACAAAAATTTTAACGAGGCTACCATTTATAAAACTTCAAGATGTAGCGATGAACATTGTAGAAACGATTACATTTCATTCTATCATTTTAAACAATGTTACCCTGGCTAAGAATTTTATGTTCGTTCGTTTTGACCACGTGATTTAACTTTGAGATGATGTCAATGTCATACATTTGATTTGTTTTTTACTAGCATTAACGATCGCAGATTATCAACTTGTCTAAGCCTGTCGCCCTAGCTAAGTTAAGTTTCGTTTCGGTTCTCCTGCATCGAACGTCTCAGTTGGCTACGCCTCAGATTTCTTTGTTCTGACCACGTGATTGAGCGTTGAGATTACGACAGAACAAAGGAATTGGTGGCGTAGTCAACTGAGGCGTTTGACGCATGAGAATCAAAACGAAACGGTCGTAACTTGGCTAGATCTGCTGCTGTCCAGAAAAAAATTGTTGAAGAATAAAATGCACATATTTTTATTGCTATTGTATCTTTCCTCATTTTTTAAAGGTGTTGATGTGTAGGTACATACGATACATTTTGTTTAATAAAATCTTGTATAAAATATTGCAAACGTATCCTGTGTTCTTTTGCTTTTCTTTGTTATTGTACGAGTATATCTGTCTGGTTCAACAGGTAACGGTAGCAAGTGCTCAGCTGCTGGTGGCTACGTTCAGGAACCTAACGCATCTGGCAGTCACGGGCTCCAGTAGTATGGATGCCAGAGCCATGGCGCCTCTCATCACTGACCTCACGGATTTGAGGCATATAGACCTTACAGGTACATAATTATCTTTATTTTTGTTTTTCAGTAGTGTTTGCGCGATTCAGCCAAATAAAAAAAAAATCACATTACAAATCAATCGATCCACAGCTATTGAATTTACGGGGTACACATAAAAACGTCATTCCATACTCGAATACGCGGGTAGCTCAGCCCCTTTCACTCGACAGTTATTTGCAAGAAAGGGATAGATATAGGAATTTGAATAACAAGCCCAAAAATGAATCTGCGCGTATTGAAATGACATAACCAAGTTGTCTATTCAATTACTATGAGACTCGTTATTTAAGTACCTAAGTAATTATTGTAAAATGTCTTCTCACGAAAAGACGGGTTTAAAACGTGGTATGGGTGGTTATTAACCTTTGGGCTAACCACTAAAATATGTCACCCTCTATTTTAGAATAGTTGTTAATATAGAGTCTAATTGAAGTGGCTGCCTAACCAATTCATTGAATATAATTGTCTTTGAATTTGAATATCTTGGACGGGGTTGTTTCATGCTGATTGTTGCTTAGTCAGGCTAAAGAAACCCTTTCGGTTTTGTTGGTTTTACTTAAGAATGGAAGCCAATCTATATGCTTATACACCACTATTTTTTAATTATGGCATATACTTAAAGGGCTTATTAGAAAAGGTCTTGTTATTATTTAAGTAAAGTCTCAATGCATAATATTCATAAACAGCAAAGTTATGAGCGTTTGTTTATATACCAAAATCTCACTCAATTTATGGAATTTACCAATAATGACAAATGTTCGTGGACAATTTTGGGATTTCGTTTTTTGTACTTTTGACTACACAAATATGATCAGTAACGGGTACTGATTGAGCTCCATTTTTTTGTGCACTAATAAAAAAATAGGGGTGTATAAAGTCCTGTTAGTTACACCATTTATAACTCAAGAATGGTTGGACCGGATTTTGGAGTTTACGCTACAGGAGTCGAGCACGAGCTGAGCTCAAAGTCGTGTAGTTTCGTTCGTGCTGGGCCCCTCTAGAGTCAGTTCACACTAATTTGAGCACAGTTCGCGCTCGGTTCCTCTTGTAGATTCGTCTTCCGACCGAATAGCAGAATAAATGTTACGTCTAGTGCTAGCCACGATCTCCTGTCGATGGAATAAGAAAAAAAAAATACATCATTGTAAAAATGGACGGACGTGAAAAAAATCACATAGAAAAATATCCAAATACATCGAAAAATGACAGCAACTGTCAAACAAATTGGTTTCAATCATTCAATCATTCGGTCAATAAGTTTAGCTAAAGGTAATCAGTACATTCATTAACTATTAGGCTGTACGGAGTTCGTTGGGTCAGCTAGTTGCTAAAAAAATTCCGGGTCATTGTTATTTTAGAAAGAAAAAGAGTAAAGGAGAAGGAAAAAAGGTTTATTTTTACAAGATTTAAATAAAATAAAAAAACGGGACTCAAAAGGCACTTATATCAGTGATTATGCTACGAAATTAAAAAAAAAAAACGCAGCGCTGAAATTACGATATAATCCTCTATATACTATCTGTTTATATTATAAATAATATTTAAATGTTTATAAATGTTTAGCAATAGTTATTTAGTATTCATAGCACAAGCCCTGCTTAGTTTGGGACTAGATGGCATAGTTGTGTAATATTATTATGTCTGTATTAATTTTTATTTACGTATACCTAAATTTTTATACATTCCTTCGAAGGCCGATTGTACATACGTTTGTACAACTTGAATGATCTTGAAAATCGTTAATTGTCTTACTGTACACACAAATATACGAATTCATTTTTTTGAAAATTTTTGTTTTCGTATCTTTATTCTTCCTAAAAAAAAAAAACCGAATAAGTTTTTTTTTTAGGCGACAATGACGTAATAATAAAACAGTGCGAGGGGCGAAAAAAATATTTTAAAAAATCCATTTCATAATATAAAATACAGTATCAGGAACAGGGTCTAAGGTACCGGCGCGGTCAGCGCTCCAGAGAAAAGAACCTCCTAGCCATACGTGCCGTGTCCAGAAGTACCGCTTTCTGAAACAAGCCCTTGATCCTAGCCTAACGAGAGCCTCTTAAGATGCTATTAAGCCATTGGCTGGCACGACTATCGATACAATGATTGCCGAGTCCACTTCCCACATATTGACAGCCTCGCGAGCTTTATTCCTCTTTCTCGGCTTTCATGAGATTCTCGTCATGCGGGATGGATATGTCAATAAATCATTGCACGCCTCTCGCTGTGGTTCGCCACCACTATATCAGGCTTATTATTCCCAACCTGACGCAAACCCTTTGGGAAATAAAGTTTTCGCATATAACCCCTGTGCAGCTGTATCAATACTTAGTATTAAACTCCTCTAATTCCTCGTTCCTGGCAACTCCGACAGAAGCCTACTCGTTAAACTTAGTTAGTACAATCTTGTAGTAAGTTTTGAAATATTGCTCGGAAACTATGAAGTTCGGAAGTTCCTTTGAGAGTAAATAGTGATTTACATTTAGGTACGTTCGTCAAGTTATAGAATAATAAAGCACATTAAACGGTTGATTGAATTGACTATAATAACAAAACTATGGAAAGGGCTATGCTCAGAGTTTCTTTGCGTGATTCAATCAATCAATCAATCAAATAGTTTATTGACACTTATAAATAATATACACAATAATTTGAAGCCCTGACTTCTGAGCTAGGTAGAAACCTGTATTACAGAAGTCAGTGTCTTCTCCCATTGGTGTCGCTTAAATATAAGGTCCAAGTGACTCTTCCTCAAAAATATAATTTACAAAAAATAAAAATAAAAATAAAGATAAAGAAATGCTTGAAAATAAATACTAACATAATAAAAACAAAAATAAAAACCTTAAGATCATATAGCTGTTGGTGTTTGTGTGTGTTTAAGTAAGTAAGAGGTTGATGATTTTACTGTAGGAGCTGCTCAGTCTGCGAATAGTTTAATGTTTGGAGCCATATTTTTATTTTGTGTTTGAAGTTGTTATATGTAAGTTGATTTATTGTTATATATGTATTGACTTTGTTGTAGAGCTTTGTTGCTAAATATAGGTGCTGCCGCCTTGCTGATGCAGTGTTGCATTTAATATATGGACAAATATTGCGAGCTGTGCGTCTACCTGTAGCATGGTCATTGTAGGGAGTATTACGATGTTGTTGTATGAGAATGTTCAGTAGGTATAATTGTCTCACTGTTAGAACTTGACAGTTTTGGTACAGGGTCATCGTCGAGAATCGGTATGGTTTAAAGGTCATGACTTTGAGGAGTGACCTTTGAGCTCTCTCCAAGTTTATCATGAAGGTCTTGCAAGCTCCACCCCAGACCGTAATACAGTAGCCCAGTACTGACTGTGCCAGTGCGTAATATACCGTACGAAGTAGTTTTAGATCAGCAATGTGTCTTAACTTTTTGAACGCCCAAATTAACTTTCTTGTGCGTGAAGTAATTTGGTCTATGTGAAGGCTCCAGTCCAACTTGGTATCCAAGAGTACACCCAAATATTTAGTGGATAAAGATTTTTTTAGACTCATGCATGAACACATTTCGGAGGTAACAGGGAAGGTGCAGGAGTGCACCTTAATTATTAATTCAGGTAATGGTGTTTTGGCAAAGGAGAACTGCATAAAAGTGGTTTTCATTAGATTTAAGGTTAAAAGATTTACTTCTAGCCAATATTTAATTTTATGAAGTCCCATTTCAGCGTGTTGTTGTGCCTCTTCCCAAGTCCCCCCATGAAATATCAATGCTGTGTCATCGGCATAAGAAAAGATTTTCCCGTTTATTAGAGATTGCTGACACAGGTCATTGATATAGATTAGGAAGAGACTAGGGGCAAGGACGCTACCCTGCGGCACGCCGAAACTGATTTCCGTTTCAGAGCTTATGTTATCCCCTATCTTCACTCTTTGTGTACGTTTACATAAGTAATCCTTAAAGATTTTTAGAGCATTACCCCGGATTCCTACGCGTTCCAGCTTGTCTACAAGGGTTGAGATACAGACAGTATCGAAGGCTTTGGCTAGGTCGAGAAAGACACCCACACATTTTTGTTTAGCGTCCACTTTTGACGTCACATAATCCACCAGGTGTTGCACTGCGTCTTCTGTGCTCTTTCCCGCCCTAAACCCGAATTGTGCTTCAGATAGGATTTTGTTGTGTTCTAGAAATTTTTTAAGTCTATTATTTAAAAGTTTTTCTAAAATTTTTGACATTGCTGACAAAACTGAGATTGGTCGGTAGTTTTTGTATTCGTTTTGAGATCCACTCTTGTGGACAGGTGTAATCAGGGATTTTTTGAAATCTTGCGGAAATATTCCCTGCTCAAAACACAATCGCATGAGCTTTGTTAGAGGTTGAACTAGAGTAGCTATGCCTAATTTTAAAAATCTTGCGGAGATCGAGTCCCAGCCAGTAGCACCATCATTCTTTAAATTCAGGATTAGTGTTTCTATCTCGGATTCATCAGGAGGTAGTAAAACCATAGAGTCAAGAGTAGAGGGTACATCAAACCTATATGGGCATGCTAGAGAGTTATGGCTCGATAGCCTTATTTTGTTTGCAAGTTCTCTGCCTACATTGCCAAAGTATTCATTTATTTCGTCCATTTTTGTTGAGATACTTTCTGCAGAAGTTAAGATATTGTCGGCTGGGGATTTTTTATTTTCTAGATTTATTATTGCTTTGACTGCATTCCAGGTGTCTTTAGAGTTACTTGAGGTAGCTAAAAGAGACTTTTCGTAGTTAATTTTCAATTTTCTGAGTAGTGCATTACAATAATTGCGATATCTTTTGTAGATCGTTTGGAGAATGTAATTTTGAGGATCATTTTGTGACTTTTTATGCAATTTATCCCTGTGACGTATACATCTGAGTAGACCAGGAGTTAGCCAAGGCTTAAGGACTCGTTTCTTACAGGGCACGCGGGTAAATATTGAGTGCCTAGCTATGACTGAGGATAATTCACTGATGAATTTGGATGTGGCTTCATTTGCATCAGAGTCCACTTTTATAAAAGAAAAATCTATGTTTTTTAAATGCTCAAGAGCAGCGGGATAATCGATCTTTGTCATAAACTTTTTTTTATTTAACCGTTGGTGAGTATCGGATAAGTTTATGAGTACCAAAGCGTGGTCGGTCACAGTAGAATCTACTACCAGTACTGTCGTCGGCCGCGAAACATTTATCATTACATGATCTAGACAGTTATTGATCCTAGTTGGATACGTATGACCAGGCAGAAGTCCCAATTCAGCTGTTAGATTTAAGTATGATGCACTATTCCTATCACTAGAATTCGGCTTGATGTCAATGTTAATATCTCCAGCCAGGATAATATTGGCTGTGTTTAAGGGTCTTATAATGTTTTCTAACGAGGACAAGAACGTGTCCGTACAGTGTGTTGATGGAGATCTATAAATAGCTAGTATAACAATGTCTGGATGAATCTTCAGCAAAAGAAAGCTAGCCCCTATGGGGTCCGGTTTTTCCACCATACACTTGATGTGATCCTTTACATAGACTACTATGCCGTCATTTTGGTTAAGATATGTTTCAGAGGAGTATGTTGTGTAGTTTTGTAAACTAGGTATTGGTTTATGTTTACTGAGCCAACACTCCGTTAGAATTATGACGTCAAATTCACAAGAAATTCTGCCTAACTGAGCCTGCAGACCATCTAAATTTTTATAAATGCTGCGTATATTTTGTAATGCTATTCTTAGTGATGGCTTTGACGTCGCAATAATAGAGTTACATGTGTCTGTGTCACAGTGAAAAGTCGTTCCAACTGCAATACTGTCTATGTTTACTGAAATTATGTCATCCTGATTAGCCATTTGATAAAATAATGAATTTCCTGGTGCGCAATAGGTTTGCTAGGAATAGATGACTTGTTTGAGACTGAAACAAATACTTTAAATTGTAGAATATTATGTTTTCTGGGGCTTGATTGTGAATTACAGAAAGGTGAGCATAGTATGTGAGAGTTATAGGTATGATTCTTAAGGCTTGATGATCTGAATATTATCTTAGGGTTACAACACAAAAATACTATGAAAAAAACAATAAAAAGGAACAGAAAAAACAAAAATAACAATGATAGCTTTGGCGGGAGACTCAATACAATGTCTAGTCATTTATCTAGCTTAAGATTAGTGAGATCTGCTTCGTTTTTAATCAAAACATGATTTTTTCCCAGAGCTTGACGAAGAAATACTCTGCCTAGTGACGTCCAGCAGAATTTGAAGTCATGCTCTGTGGCAAATTTCCGAGCCAGATAAAATAGTCTTTGTGATTTTGGAGTAAGGCTTTCTGAGAGGTAGATAGGTTTAGAATCCCCCGTCAGGTTTATGTGATTCGTATTTAGTTTATTTTGATTATTCTTAAGGTTAAAGTTCCGAAGATTTCGTAGAATTGTATCCTTAGTAGTGACACTGACAAAGTCGACAATAATTGAGGACGTGCCATTTTTCTTTTTAATGCGGTATATATCTTTAATTTCTTGGCGTTGCAATGGAATATCTAGAACACTTGCTGTTCTTTCAACTAAACTGCACAGTTCCTCCTTACTTTCTATATTCAATGTTGGTATGTTTCTCATCTCTATCTTGGACAGGGATAATAAACGCTCCATATTTTCAACTTTGTCTTCGAGTTGGGAAATGTAGTTACGGTCAGATTTGCGCTCAGATTCAAGTAGTTCCATCTTGAGCATCACATCTTCGTACTGTCTTGTCGTAAAATCTAGGGATTTCTTTATTTCCGCATTCTGAGAGACAATTTCGTCCATTGATTTTTGAAGTGACAGAAATTTAATATCTGTCTGAGCTGAGGAAGATTTTAGCAGTTCGCGAATCTCCTGCATGAATGTCGAAAGTTCATCCTCATATTTACGCTTATTGGAGCGTGATGCACCAGCTTTAGCTTCCATAGTCGCTAAATTCGGGGCAGACCCATATTGGATATTAATCGGGGCGGATGAGTTCCGATCACCAGATTCGGTAGTTTTTGGCGGCGTACGTTTGAGCGGCATGTTATCTTTTTAGTCGTATTAGCTACCAAGAGCTCAGAAGCGTACAGTGGTTACTCTGTTCCGCGTGCTTAATAAACAAGTTGTACGGCGTGCGAGTCGACAGCGACGCGCTCTCCGAAGATACTAGGACCACAGGTACGTACCTCCCACACACAGCGATAGTCCTGCGCGAGCGCTGCCCGATGGTCCGTCTCGGAAACACCCTTGGAGGTGGGGTCTGGTAAGCAGTGGGCGGTGGCGGCGCAGGCGGGGCATTAGAGCCACGCAGCGTGGCGTCAACGGTGAGTCACCAAGATAGTCCCCCAGCAGCAGACCCGTACAACACCTTCACACTTTTATGCACTCCTATTTTTGCGTGTCGATTTAAATTGTAAATTTCTTATTTATTTTGCTTTTTAAGTTGCGTGGGAGCCACTTAAAACACGTCTGAACACCTCAGAGGTCCGGGAGGAAGGGGATTGAATCAGGAATGAAGATATCCGCAAGGGAACCAGGGTTTCCGACATAGCACGTAGAATCGCCAAACTTAAGTGGCAATGGGCTGGGCACATTGCACGCAGAACAGATGGCCGTTGAGGCCGAAAGGTTCTGGAGAGGCGGTCGCGTACCGGAAGACGCAGCGTTGGAAGGCGTCCCACAAGGTGGAACGATGACCTGGTCAGGGTCGCTGGAGTCCGATGGATGCGAGACGCGCAGGATCGGACATTGTGGCGACGCTTGGGGGAGGCCTTTGTTCAACAGTGGACGTCTTTTGGCTAAAATGATGATGATGATCTAAAATATGGCGTCGAAAAACGCCTCCGCATCGTTGTTGACTGATAATGTGCCCTAATGACTGACGGCATTACTACGCTTTCAAATACGTAAAAGTAACTAAAAAAAATGTGGCGTTAAAAATTCTCTTTCGCATTTTTGTCGATTAGTAATGTGTCCAAAAGACTAGCGGCGTAGCCACACTGCATGGCAATGCTGATCATCTGTCCGAGATAAAAGTCATTCCTTGGGTCCCGTGATATCTCTTCTTGTTCTTATATTTCCTTGAAAATGAACTATTTCATTGAAAACTTGTTTCAATGTTAATTTCAGCAGTGTTTCATTGAAACTATAGGAATCTAAGATTGTAAAAAGTCATATTCGCATATTAGTCTTGGACTTCACACATAAAATAAAAAACTAAATACTAAAATTCTTTTTTCTCCAGGTTGTCCAAACGTGGATTGGCCAGACTGGGCGTGGCTGGAGACTCGGCTGGCGACGCGCCGGCCGCCCGTGGAGTACATAGACCTGACGGACTGCGGCTCCGTGACGGACGCCGGCCTCTGCGCGCTACTCCACACCTGCCCCTCCTTGCAGTATTTGTACCTTAGGCGATGTACTCTAGTCACAGGTAAGCGACCATCATCTGACCCAAAAGACTAGCCGGACATAGGCCTTCCCTAATTTTCACCAAATCGATCTGATCCTGATGAATCCCTCTTGTGCGAGGCGTTCCAACCCCACGTCTTCCAGTATGCTGGCGCCAGTCTCTAGTATGCCTATCTAGAACTTCCTTCTACCTGAAACGATTGTCAAATATCTCACAAAACATAACATATGACAGTTGAGTATCCAATAGTCCGGTACATTTATTTATTTATTTGTTAAAGCCTCATGCATGCACAATGGCACAAAGGCGGGCTATGTCTTATGCCTATTTTACACGTGGGCCCAGCCTCCGTCAATCACCTTGTATAAACGGGGTTTCCCAGATTACACAATGGCTACACAATAGCGATTAGCTGAGGCTGGACCAAAGTGTAAACCAGAGTGCCTAATGTGAGTTTGTTTTCCCTAACGCGATCGACACGTTTACCGCGTTTGGCTCTCTGATTGGCTAAGAGCTTCAAGTAGGCCAATCGGTGTGCCGAACGTCATAAACGTGTCGATCGCGTTTACGTATAACAAACTCACACTAGGCACTCGGGCATTAGGCATTCATTCTCTACTAGTCAAATAACGGTGGAGAAAGGTACATTCTAATTTAGTTCTCTAAAACACTTACTGCTAAATGGGTCGATGTTATGATTATTATTAGCTCGTAAATTTAAAAAATCGAAAAAAAAAAATCTGAAAAAATCGTTCCTGATAAAGGCCCGTTTAGACGGTACGAGTTTCTCGAACCAAATCAATCTCGCCATAGTGGAAGAGCGAGAGGTAATTCATACCTCTCGTTCGTCCATTTTGGCGAGAATCGTATGTTCGAGACGAGAAACTGGCACTGTCTATATTGGCCTTAAGACTTAAGATAGATCAGCTCAAAGTAAACCCGCAAAATTCGAATTTACATTTTTTGAATTTTACAGGCCAGTGTCAAGTAGTAGATATGTTGAATAAAATGTGATTCGCGGGTGAACGTATTTATTGATTTACGAAATTATAAATAATTATTAAAACTATTTTATTAAGTCGTTTAATGAGTTAGGGTTTTCACTATTTTGTTTTGTTTTAGTGTATAGTGCGCGATAAATAAGTTGAACTATCCAATATGGCTATGCGCAGTCCCCCATCTCAACAGAGACCCGAAAATCGGTTATAATCCTCGTCACACAAGTTGAATCATCATGGCCGTCGACCTTGAATGCGCAGTAACCGATTCTCGGATTCAATCAAGGTAGGGGACCGCGCGCAACCACAAGAAATGTGTCAACTAATTTACTGCGTACTATATATAAAGTTTTATAAATATTTATAATTTAAAACCGGCCAAGTGCGAGTCGGACTCGCGCATGAAGGGTACCGCACCATTGACTAGGTAAACAACAGAACAACAACAAAATAAGAGAAAAATGGCGTTTTTTGTATGGGAGCCTCTCATAAATATTATTTATTATTATTAAAACAAAAATACAACTGAGTATTTTGTGAATATTATAAGTGCCTGCCTGTTGCCATTATTGATATCGAGCAAAAAAGGGCATAAAAAACGTTAAAACCCTTAAATATTTATTTTATTTAATTTTTAGTATTTGTTGTTTTAGCGGCAGCAGAAATAAAGAATTTGTGAAAATTTCAATTGTTTTGCTATTGCGGTTTTTGAGATATTGCCTGGTGACAAACAGATGGGCAGACAGCGAAGTCTTAGTAATAGGGTCCTGTTTTTACTCTTTGGGATCGGAACCCTAAAAAAAGATACAACAGAAATAATAAATGTTATGACGTGTTTCTTTTTTTGTGTTTAGAGAATTTATAAAAATTGATATTCTTCAAATATTTTCTGTTAGACGTCCTGAGTGAAAT
The DNA here is from genome assembly GCA_958295575.1 of Leucania comma. NCBI lineage: Eukaryota > Metazoa > Arthropoda > Insecta > Lepidoptera > Noctuidae > Leucania > Leucania comma. The sequence continues at coordinate 4,899,757 of OY282484.1, forward strand.
GATTTATTGTGTCAATGAGCACTTAATATTACTTAACCCTAAAGTGTTTTTTGGTGAGAAAAATATAAACAACTTACGTAAGATACCTAACACAAATAAAATTATTTTCGAGGTAGACAGCCAAGCAAGTAATAAATAAATCAAGTCTATTTTTATTATGTGCTATTCAAACATAATTCCAAGTGACAAGGACTGAGACTTTCATGATGATAAATTATATTCAGTGGCTTCTAGCCTTCTATAAATAATGTTTGTAAGCTATATTTCATTCTCGTAAGACATATTTTGTTTATTTATTTAAACTACGTATACAGTAGCGATTCATAGGCGGACTTAATGCTACAAGGCATTCTCTACCAGTCAACCTTTGGGTTAAAAAAGACAATAATGTATTTTCTTCTGATAAATATTATAAATGTTTCGGATTGAATGACATTTTTTCTTTCATAATACATAAATCGCCAAGTGCGATAAGGCCGCCGATTGTATGTTTTCTTTTTTTATAAGGTTTCGTTTTTATATTGTAATCTTGGTGTACAATAAAGTATAAATAAATAAATAAATAAATAATAATAATTTATTTCTACCAATATGGATTACGAGTATAAACATCAAATATTTTCTTACATACACAACATTTAAAAAACAAATCAAAAAACAGGTCACACCCACAAGTTCCGATATGCACGATACAGTACAATACGCGGCATACCTAAGTGTAATGTAGGTTTTATTTGTTACTGTTTCCGCATTTTTAGAGAATGCTGATGTCAAACCGGTTGTCACACAATAAATAGCTACTGACCAAACTCGTTGTATTTCACTCCCTAATATTACAATAAGTTGAACCAAAATGGCGATCGACCTTCAATGAGCAGTAACAGAATTTCTGATCTCAATCTAAGTGCGACACAGCAGTGGTTTGTGCGTAACCATAGCAACGACAGCTATTTTAGTTCAACTTATTTGCCTCGTACTGTACCAAATTTTTTTTCGGCTGTAAAAGAACTTTTAATGTTGCCACTAATATAAATCTTGGTCAAGTAACATAACATGCATATAAGTTGTATATTTTTCATCACTTGACGCTGAAAAAAATACACCAGCAAAATTTTGTTCGAGTATCTGCCATTACTCTTTGGTACGGAGTACGTACTCCGTCCCCAAGGAAGGACATAGAGCGTCTGCAATAACCGACTTTCACCAGGACGAAGACGCAGGATCTCGTAATTCTCATGTTTTATGTGTTCCTATCCTCATGACCCCGCATATGTATTTTATTACTCCAGTTTTCTCTTCCAAGATAACTTAATTCGTTTTTAGCAATTAATGTCAACTTTCCTATGTTTTTATGTCAAATTTATCTTAAGTAAATATAGTGTTGCGCTTGAAGTTTAACGCCTAGAAATTTATAACGTAATTGAGGAAACTAGCCTTCAACTTGGAAATTCCATTCCACATGGCATTTTCTAATTAATATTGTGATTGGTTATGGGTCGTAAAACCGATGTCCGTTAGATGTTAAGTGAAATGAAACGAGCCCTTAAAACAAAAGTGGTACAGACTCAACCCAGAATTGTGTGACCCACTCTCTTGATAAGCCATTTTAATCATTATCTTGCTGTCATTAAAGATGAAAATGCTAAGGATGAGTATATAATAAACCAAAAGATGAATTTTCAGGAGAACGTCTTGTAGTTTGTAATTCGAACATGTGGATTAGAATAGAATAGAATATAACTTTATTGTACACCAAGAAAGTTACTTAATTAATACTAAACTTAAATCTATGGGTACAATGGCGGTCTTATCGCTGAAAGCGATTTCTACCAGACAACCTTAGGATGGATCGTAAGAACTAAAATAAATACAGGGGGTAGTCTGCGGTGTACTAATAAGAAAATAAATAAATAATTATAAAACGAATATATATATATATATATATACATACATATTATAAAATGTTACACAATTTCATAAAAAAAAAAGAAAAGAAATAAGGTAGAGTTGGTGGAAGAAATAAAATAAGTAGAACCAGGATAGCATTAAAGAGGCAGGAAATGGTCTTTAACCAAATTTTTAAAAGAACCTAATGACTGGGCTTGCCTAATAGGTGACGGCAAAGCGTTCCACAAACGCACCGCCTGGATCGCAAACGATTTGTCGCAAAACTTAGTAGAAATGCGAGGGCATCAAAAGTTTCAAATTCTCCGATGATCTCAAGTGTCTTGAATGTGTGTCATGAAGGAACTTAAAACGTTCTTTAATTACCGAAAACTATTAACTATGTATTTGAACAAAGATTTTGAAAATCGAATTACGAATTAGTTGTAGTAAAAAAAAAATCCTTTTATTATTTTTTTAGTAAAGAAATATAACAATAATTTTTTGCCACTTTCATGCAAAATATCATAATTTAAACAAAAAATAAATTCAATTAATATTAGTTATAATCGTTGTTATATATTAATTATAATAATCATGTTATGTACTTATTACAAATATTTCGGTTAAGTACATGTGTCTTGTCGCTGCTATTATATGAGAACAATGTAAATAAAGTAAAGAGAAGATATTAATAGTGACTCTTTTGAACAATCCCTCAACTCGATAATTTATTTATTTATTAAACAACTGCAAAAAGGCGGACTTAATTCCTTAGGCATTGCTTGCCTTTGACAATTGTTAAACATAGTTTGTGGTCCGATGAATTCTCCATATAACAATGTGGCTTTGATTAATCTATCTTCAGTTTGGCACTATTGTGTGATCTCGCAGCTAAGAGGTCATCCTTATATTATGTCAAACGAATTTCATGATTTTTTTAACCTTCTCTCTTCCTTGACACAGTTAGTCATATTCGTAAGATCCCTCGTATAATGTCACGTTTTGTAATTTTTCATTTAGAAATTATTTAATTAAAACAATAGTTCCGATTTTTTTATTTCTCTTTTCGTAATGGTTGTTTTTTTACTTTACTTCAAACGTTATTAAAAAATATAACAATATCACAGCTAGAGTAGGAAATATTTTTAAATTTTTCAACTGGTTGACCCCCGAAGTTTGACCTGTGTCTGTAATTACTGTTCCGCTACCGTCAATTGTGGCAAGATGTTATATAGTCGATAAGCCTTCCTCGATAGACTGGCTAACTAGTACTAAAAAAAAATTTCATTCGAATCGAAAAATCATCCTCTCTTCAGTACTTCCTAAGATTAGCGCATTAATTAGCACATTAGCATTAGCGCGTTTTAATACTTAGACAAAGATTTTGAAATATCATATTATATAATATCACGTCGCTCTCTCCCCTCCCCTTAATTATGACGTAATTTATAGATGACCCCTAAGTGTTCTAAGCCTCTCCTTTATGCATTGATGATGTATTGTTCTGAATTGATTACGCCTTAGTTTCGATTTAAGCTCTCCAAGAAGCTTAAACAGTAGTAAGTACGCTTTACAATCTTGTATTCAATCAAAGGAAAAAACAGAGTGGAATAATTTTAACGGTTATACGGTGAGGGAAAAAGGCAGACAGTCACCTCCTTTTGCGAAGCAGTAATAATAGCGAAGAAGGCGTCAGTCTTCACGCCCCAGCCACCGGGATCCTGACCCCGATTTTCAGTCACCGTAGGCGTGGGTTTGCGGACGACGAGCAATGAGTAGCTCGCTGTCTGACCGTCTGGTAAGCAGCCGGACTGAGCCCGAGTCCTCGAAGACGCGTATTGTTCGACGCGCATCTCAAAGAGATGTCAGCAAAACCATAACGGCCCAGCAGGGATGAAGCCTTGAAAAGGCAACCCACGATCCTAGAAGGCAAAGGGCAAACAAAGAATATAGGTGTGGTTTTAGTCAGTAAAAGTCTGACACGCCCTCCCGCGCTGCCCTAAAGCGGAAGAAGTCATTAGATGATTTCCATCATTTATCTAAAAAAAAATGCTTTAGAAATGTCGCATTAAATCAGAAGAAAAAAATGTATAGAGTAATGTTAACGGTTACACTTTGATGGTTAAACCTTTTCTAGCAATCAATTTATTGAATGTTTCCGCGTACACTACGGCCCATAAAGTTATCTAAAAAAATATAACTATGCTTAAAGTGTAACCGTTATATCTGGTAAATTATACGGTTACCAGCGGACAGTAATCGCATTATTATTCAGAAAAACATCCGTCTAATCGCCATAATCCGCGACCAACGTCTCTATTAGATCCTCAAGTCGACTGGTCCAGCCCGTCCGTTCAGTTTTTCGAAAGCACGTAATTGCTCGCACTAGATTTTCACTCGAGATTTTCTTGTTCGTTGAATATAGATGTTGTAGGGTTTGTTTGCAGTGCTCTTACTGGTGTTCACAGTTTTTTTGCTCCATTTCAATATCAAGTTAACTTATTCTGTGGTTCAAAACTGATATATGCTTTACTTTGCTTTTTTTTTGCTATTTATCTCGTGATTTTATACGGGTTCCTGAGGTACCTACGGAAACAATTAACTAACTAAAAATTATACACGCAGTAAACCGAATACAATATGGCGTCGAAAAACTTTCCCATATCTCTACCGACTGACTGGTAATGTACCTAATTGACTGTTTTTTTTTTTTTAAAAAGCACCTACCATAAAGAAACCTGATGATAAGCAGTGATGGTGAAGAGCACTAGTTTATTAAGAGCCTTTTTATTCTAGTCTTGTAGACATTGAAATTGTAATAATCGGACGAGAAGACTTTGCAAGCAAATTTGGATATTTAGGTCTTAGGTACGGTTTAAGACGTTCTTATTTAAAATATTCAGATCATAAATATAAAGTATATTTCATCCTTTCTCAACTTATGTCCATACCAAAACAAACAATAAACTTTCATCTGTGTCTGTTAGAAAGGTTTTGATTTGAAAATGTTACTAAAACATGTAATTAAATAATTTTTGGATGCTGAACTTTATAGGCCTGAGGCGAAATCTGTGTAAGACAAAGGTAAGCACACTTTAGACAATATTTAAACGTAAGGGTAGCTTTTACAAAGTAATGTATATGTATTTACAGATAAAACTCTTTCAAGTCTTCTGAATAATTCAAATGTTTTGTCTGTTCGAAAACAAAGGATCTGAAGGAATAAGTGAGAAAGGGATTGCTAGAGTTTGTTGCTACAGGTTAACATAATTTGTTTTTGTTCCCTTTGTAGGCATTTTTTTGATAGCGGCCTGTTCCAGTATCGCTTTGTTAAAGGTAAATGGAGATTTTATCAGATTGAGTCTTAGGTACAAGTACATAATCAGTTTTGATACAAAACAAATAAGTTTTGTCTTAAAACTTATTTGTTTTGTATCAAAACTGACTTTAGCATCGTTGCGCAAATTGTGCGATTATACTAACATTATAAAGCATGCGTCCATTTGGGTGGAGCACCCCCGTGTCCTCGTGGGGGCGATCAGCGACAGTGACCTTTCGCGCCGGGCCCTGATAGCGGCCACCGTCCGAATGATTTCCCACACTCCTTAAAAACCAAAGCTAAACGGAATTTGATAGAATTCGAGTAACAGGTAGACCATGTCCTGGAATAGCACAAGGGACCTTGTATCTCTTGAGTATGTTCTCTTGGGATGTTTTTCTCATAACACGCGAGCGAAGTCAATTGCAGAAGCTATTTTTTTCAGACCTTATTTTTACACATTGTGTCATTTTGGCTTAAAGTTTTCTTGCCATTTCTTTGTTTTTATAAATAACCTGAAAATTCACTGAAGAATTCCATTAAAATAAGCAAATATAAAGGCTGACATTGCTCTTAAGAGCGGCCAACCCCAAATACATTTTTCATACAACCGCTCGTATTATGACGTTATTACAACTATTTTTCTAGATATTTTGAAAACATAGATATCTTGTGGATATTATCTAGGTTTTTATTGAAATCAAATCATGAATTTGTGTATAATCAATCCAGTAAAGATTGGAATAACCGAATGCCAACGTTCAGGCGTTATCTCTCTTTTTTCGCATTGCCTTTTTATCAAACATTGTGTTCGATGAAACTACAAGATTTTGAACCATACTCATGTTGGCGATAGACGGCTCGGGCAGGGCTTAAGGGAGCAATCCCTACAGGCTAAGATCTGTTTTCGGGTCGAGTAATTTAAGACAATTTTGTTAAGGATCTTGTTAAACATCGTAGTTAATTAATAGTCAGGTTCATCGTTGTTGGAGTCTTCCCATAAATCTTCAATGAGGGTAATTCCTTGGGCTTATTCTGGTAGACCACATCGTAACCTAAAATTGCATGTACACTGAATTAGAAATTGCGACATTTATGTTATTACAATTTGACTGCCAGTCAAATTGTACTATGCAGTAAAATTATTATAAATATGAATAAAGGAATCACTTAATTTTAAGAGCGTTATAACGTTTTGTTAAGGTTTCAGCTTTGTGACAATCATTAGCAATTTATAAATAAAGCTATTCATTTACAATTTTATAATCGAGACTTCCTTGCAGTAACAAAGATTCATAAATATCTTCACATAATAAAACCGTCGTCTTTGACTAGGATGAAAACAATGGCATTTACTTCATTCTCAGTGCTTGTTTACAGAGCCGCTGTGCGTTGGGCTTTCGTCGTACATTGCAGCAGCGGGCTGCGTCATCAACGCGCAAACACAAACATGTGGCAATGTACGACAACTGCCCAACGCGCCGCGTCTCCGCAAACAAGTACTTAGCGTGACTGCACATTTTTTTTTCACAACGCATCTAGCGACTACATATCGAACTCACCCTTACACAACAAATAAAAACAGCAACACCTCCTGATGATTTTATCAAGCCTTTGGATAGCCTCTTGCCTGGACACGAATTCTCGGACCGTTTCAATCTTCACTGTTTGTGCGGCGTCTCTGCTCAGACCAAGTCCCACTTTCCATCCTGCATCACGTGCCCTTTATCCTCTTCACGTAGGAGTCTAATAACAGCATCTGTGGATGGCATTGCCGTTGCCAAATATTGGCGCAGGGAATGAGTTTAACTAGTTATAATCCAACTACAAAACATCCCATAAACAACAAATAAAATACCACCAATCCATTTATTCTCTACTCTGTCTTTTCAGCTACTAAAGATACTCCCATTTTGGTTCCAGATGCAGGAGTGCGGTGGATCCCATCGTACTGCGCGCTCAAAGAACTCAGTGTGTCCGACTGTACTGGGGTTACGGACTTCGGGCTGTATGAGCTGGCGAAACTAGGACCGGCGCTACGATACCTTTCTGTTGCCAAGTGTACACAGGTGAGAGAATTCCCCATGTACTATGAAGTTCTTGTGACATGCGAAGGTTCAGGGGCCCTAGTCAGTTATTTTTTGCTAAATTCGTCGTTCCAATAAAAATGGGATCGCCATTGTCATTTTGATAAAAGTTCATAATCTGTTAATTCATAATGGCCGATCAGTGTTCGGTCAATGGTCGGCCATTATGAATTCGGAAGAGTCCTTGCGCTGATTATAAACCTTTTTAAAATTATAAACCCTTTAATATTCTGACGTATTTATAGCGACGCAGCCGAAATCGAAAGCTTTTCCAAGGTACACCTAGATAATTAATTACACTATTTGTTACTTCGTAAGGCATAAGATAGCATGTATTGAATATCTATATACATATAAAAGGTGAAACATACTGACTGACATATCAAGACACAGCTGAAATTATAGGGCCCAGGCTCGCTGTCCGATCGTTCGGTAACCGTCGGGACCGAGCCCAAGTCATCGAAGGCGCGAATTGTTCCACGCGCGCCTTAAGGAACTGTCAGCAAACCGTAGGGGCCCAGCAGGGGCGAAGCCTACTGGAGCTAGAGTCGGTTTCTGAAAGGAAGATTCGGCCCCGGTTTGAAAGGCAACGAAGGAAATCAAGTGGGTTTTTAGTCAGTAAAAGCCTGACACTATCCGCCCCGCCAAGGGCGCGGAGATGTCATTGGATGATTTTGCCACCGAGAAAAAGGGCATAGAGGCTAGGAGCAAATAATTTTGCACAAGTTTGTTGTTTAGGATGTAGGCAAGTATTAAGAGAGGATTTTCTGAAATTCGCCCGTGAAGAGGATAAAACGGGGATCCAAAGTTGGTATTAAGAAACTTGGTTTCACGCGGGCGAAGCTGCTGTCAGAAGTTAGTCGACTCGTACAAATGCAAGGGTAACATAACAAAGCAAACTGGCAATCAACATGCTTAATTCGGACATCCAATTTGTAGAGAATGCCTTGTTGCATTACTCGTAAGCCCGCTACGGTACCACTAAAGCACTAGTTTAATTAAATATACATATTGTTCGTATTTAAATGAAACAGCGTGAGAGATGCTAAAGCATAGTTGTATTGTTGAAAAGTACAATAGAAAGGGAGCACAAAGTACACTGTGACTAAGATAAAAATCCAAGTAAAAGGAAAACGCAAATTGTTGTCCGCTTCAGAAAAGTGATGTGACTCTGATACTAAATCATTTACAGTTAAAGTCACATCACTAAATTAGTAACGATAAGGTATAAAACCAGAAATATCGACTTCCAAAATTAGAGATAATTATTTATATTTTATTGCCAAAAATTTTTCGTCGTCGTTTAAAATATATGTAAATAAAGAATAAATTAAACAAAAATCTTAAGTACTAACTAAAAGTAATCTAAAAATAATGTATGGCGTCGAAAAGCACCCCCGCATCGCTGTCGACTGGTAATGTGCCCAAAAGACTGGCGGCATTGCCACGCTGTTTGGCAATGTTATCTGTCCAAGGTAAAAGCCATCTCCTGGGTCACGCGAAGTGCCAATAACGTGTTTGAAAAGATTTAAAAAAAAAGTTTTTTTGCTTTGAACCTTCTGAGAGTGAAATCTCAAATTATCCCTTATAGTTAAATAAAATATTCTCTTTACATCAATACAAGATAAGATCTCAATACAAGAGATTCAGTTATTTTGTTTGTCAAGATTCAACAAAATAATCGCAAACATTAAACGATCTTCTTTCTACTGTTTGTAAACAATTGAAACTGTATTTGCGTATTCTCCGTACTAAAAAATATGGAATAAATTCTTTGAATCATGCATGAATATGATACTGAAATAAAAATGTAAATAGGTACGATTAGGATCTTTATTGAACTCAATTTCAGCAGGTATGAGGACGAACTGAATTGAATCGACGTTTTGTATTGACAGGAAAATATTCTAGTATATTCTCTATGAGAGTAGTAGTGGCTGAGTGGTAACGGCCCCGACTTACGAGTTGTAGGTCGCGGGTTCCAACTCCAACCCAGCCAGGCGCATTACTTTGTGTAATTTATTTCATCACTACTGCGTTCAAAAACGGTGAAGGAAAACATCGCGAGGAAACCGGCATGTCCTAGAATCAAAAATTCGAAGGTATGTCACATTCACCATGCCACACTGGGCGACACGTGGTGGATTACGGCCCTTTCCCTCTCCTAGAGAGGAGGCCTGTGTCCCAGCAGTGGGAACATTAATAGGCTGATGATAATGATATTCTCTATCCCTTGTTCTATTGTAAATTTGTAGAGAATTTTTTTAGGTGGGATTTCTTCGACAAAAATTCAGTGGCTATTTTAATTATTCGCAAATTGATTGATTGAATATCGTGATGTAAAATTGGTCTAGTTTAACTGTTTTTGCAACTGGAAAATATGTAGAATCATTGAAACAGGCGCGATCACGGTAAAATGTAGCTGAGAATTATATTGTAGATTGGCTACCCCAGCGAAGTTATCCGCGAAGGTTGACTTGATACATTTGCTGCCAAATACTACAAAAACATTAGAATGTGTACATCCATATTCTAATAGTAAACTACTGAACTATTTATACGAAGATATGGCTTAAAGGACTTTAGACAAAAACATTAAAAATAAATTATTTTGTACCCGGTTTCTAGTTATTAAATTAGGAAGATAAATCCACTTAAACTATAAAGCACAGGGAACGTACTGAAACTAAGTTATGTCTAGACCGATGTCTGAAAAGTTATGGACGTGACCATTTGTTATGTAAATATTTTCTGCAATCTATTTATACACCGTTAAATTTTAGAGTACTAGGTGAGGGTATTCCAAAATTCACCCCCTAAGGGATAAAACGGAGTTCGAAACTTTGTATGAAGGAACTTTCACGCTTTGCCCGCTGGCAGAAGCTATTTAAAGCTAGAAAAAAATTGAAATTGGAATTATACATTGTTAAATTTTGGTCGTTAAAATCCCGCAGAGAGTCGATTCGGTACATAAAATATTATCGATTTATAAAGAGAAAAATTAAAAAAAAGTACTTTTTTTATAACTGGAATAAATTTGTGCATGTACGAAATTAATTTCTTTAAGTAAACGTCAGCTGAGCGAGGCCAATAAACTGTAGGTAGTTAGTACGCAACGACCGACAACTACCTGCAAGGTCATTGACTCGTTTACTTTTGAATGCAGGCCTCCTCTCCTTGTTTCATCCGGCAATAATAATTATAATTCATTTATTTACAAACAAGTGTCATTGATAAATATGTATACTGCCTCCTGAACTAGGTAGTTCAACTGGATCTAAGGAGACAGTTCCCTTCCTAATTACATATTACAATTTGTTTGCTGGGTACACTACCAATTTTACTATGTGTATTATTAGTGTTTGCCTAACTGGTCAAAATGTTCAGTACATTTTGATCAGTTAGGCAAACGTAATAAATGTACTGACCAGTAGATTTTTATCGCGATTTCAGGTTCCATAGTAAAAGTTGTTTGTTATCATGACTACAATCACGTGTTTAAGTATCGGTCACTAATTACCAGTCATATATCATGGCGAAATAAGTGTACACTTAATAATTTCATCGGAAGAAACTATTTTTCCTTGCTGTTGTTTTATAAATACGATATATTTGAAAAAATAGATATATTTGATATATTACCGAAGCATTACGTTTGCGTGAGATAATTTTCGACGTTGATACGGGTAATATTGCTGGTAAAATCTTATTTAAAATTTTGCTGCTAAACAAAAGTATAACTTCTATGGAACGAAACCCACTTCAAACATAGCATTGCTTACAACAGTAACTTTAATAAAGTCGAATAAACTCAATGAAGTCGTGTTCCACAAAGTTCTAACATTTTAATTAGTTGTCTTGAGAAAAACCCGTGGCTTGTGCGCCTTCATCGTGGCTTCTAGGTAATGAATCTTAAACTTCTTTTATTGTTTCATTTAGAATTCTGATTGTCCTTTGAAAAAGTAGTGCTTGTTTGCAGTCTTGCGTCTTCTACCGTGTCGGCGTAAATCATGTCGTGGTAAATTCAATCATAATCGTGACTGCCCTCTGGATGTTTTCAAGAGAAAAGTTCTTAGCATTTTCTTTCGCAATTACAGTACTTATGTATATAATATACTAGCTTCTGCCAGCGGTTTCGCCCGCGTGAAAAAAAGTGCTTTCAACCCCTATTTTACCCCTGGTGGAATATCTCAGCGGATATTTGCACCCTATAAGTAATCTACATGCCAAATTTTAAGTTCGTATGTGTTATAGTTTCTGAGATTACGTGATTAATCGTTGTGTGGTATTTCGCTTTTATATATTTAACTCCCTCACTGGCGTTCGGGATTAAAACTTAAAAACTTTCGTTTCGATCGAAATTCAACATGCCGCCACAACTTAAAAAGACTGCTTGTTCCCTAGTCACATAATCTGCTATTACATACTTGAAGATTTAACCCGGTTGTGCAATCATAAACCCTATCTAAATGCAGACGACGGCAATCTAGATCAACATATTGATAACTACTTAGTATTCCCGTCACTGTGCCAATTATCTACACTAGCTTGTGTTAGGTCTTCATATGATTCAATTATAGATTTTCTGGTTCAGCAAAGATATTGATTTAATTTCATTTAATAGCAATGTCATTTTAATTTATTTCTAATTGTATTTAATTTTTACCTATTGTCTTATTGTAATGTCAATTTTCAGTTTTAAATACGACCGCCATGAGGGTTCAAATTGAGTGACGAGGAGTATTACCAATTTTCGGGTCTCAATCGAAGTGGGGGTTGCGCGTAACCATAACAAATAGTTCAACTTATTTGCCGCGAACTAGGCGCCTGGGTCTGCTGCAAAGTCAAACATTTTCGAATGTAAAAATAAAACTTACTGTTCGGATGCCGTCGGCTATCTTCGTCAGCCGTCGGGCTGCTGCGCAGACGGCAGCGCGCGGGATAACAGGAGCCGCGGAGACCACCACACTTCACTAGCGAGAACAATCGACGACACACACGCGCCGTATAAATTCTATTTTTGTACAATTTTCTCTGGATATACGTTTGCCACTTTTACAGTCCAGTTACACACCCTTTATTCAAGTCCAAGTCTAGATCCTTACACTTACTCTCCTTACCATTCTTATCTCTTCAGGTCTCTGACTCTGGAGTTCGAACCCTGGCACGAAGGTGTTACAAGCTCCGCTACCTGAACGCGCGAGGGTGTGGGGCTCTCGGAGACGACGGTGTGGAGGCCATAGCCAGGGGCTGCTCCAGGCTTAGAGCGCTTGATCTTGGAGCCACTGATGTCTCCGAGCCTGGGTTACAGGTAAATATAAAATTTATCAGAACTGTTGCAGTGAATAGCCTCATGTCTTTTGAATTCAGGGTTAGATATAATTTACTAAAGGAAGTTTACATGAAGACGTCCTCCCAACTGTTACATCGACCGACAGATTTGAAATATTTCTTAATCGAAAGATCTTAGTATGGTGAGAATTATTTACTAAGGCGACATCTCTCAAAAGTTTAACTTAATCTAACCTAACCCAAGTGTTTTAGACCTTAAAAATATTCATAACAAGTAGGTACTGTTATACATTTTTGAAAGCGGATCGGCGAACCCTGTACGATTCTACAAAAATATTTGATAAAGGGCATTGCGTAAAACTGTCCCCGAAAATGTTACCTAATTCAAATCTGTTGGATTGGGGTGATGGGTCTCATACAAAATTGATCATCGTTTTTTGAAACAACAAAATTAAAATTTCTTTTCAACTACCAAGGAAATTTCAATGCTACTCTAGTTGTTAATTCAGAAATGTATATAGTGTAAACAATTTTTGTTTAGCCTAAATAAATAAATAAATAAACTACATCCCATAGGTACCTACTTTTTAAGGCCTCTAAGTTAATTAGAAAAACATGCGAATACGAATTAACTACGGTTACTTATGGTACCACTGCGGCACCGTACTTAGCCAATATTCAACAACAATTAAATCATCTCGAAAAAATAAGAATACCTAGATGGCTACAATATACTACAGGTGCGCCTATTGAATTACATGGATTCAGTGACGCATCAGAGAAGGCATACGGCGCAGTAGTGTACTGTCGAACAAAGGTCAATAACACAACATATCATGTGTCATTATTGCAAGCCAAATCTAAAGTAGCTCCCAAGAAACAAAAAACGACCTTGCCTCGACTCGAATTATGTGCAGCAGTATTATTGTCAATGTCTTAGCGTCCTTTAGTAGACCCCTTATATTTCATTTAGATAATAATAGTTCTGTAATTAGTTTACATAACGATATTAAAGTGAAAAAACGCATTTAACCAACCTAGTAAATTAGAAAAAAAAAGCCGATGAAAAACTCAACCACTAGGATTTATGTATTGAATCCATAAATGGTACACATCACTCGTAAGTCCTGGCTATTACCACCGGGCCACCACTGCTCCTTACCTCATATAACATCACTTCAATATCCATTCCTCTTACAGATCTTAGCACGATGCTGTCCAAACCTCAAAAAGCTAGCTCTTCGGGGCTGTGAGTTGATCGGGGATGACGGACTGGAAGCCGTCGCGTACTACTGCCGAGGATTAACCCAGCTCAACATACAGGACACGCCGGTCACATTACGAGGTTACAGGGCTGTCAAGAAATATTGCAAGAGATGTGTCATTGAACACACTAACCCTGGATTTTGTTGAGGAGACTACATGAGATGTATTGGTTTTGAAATGAATAGACACAGAGCATATACTAAAATGGATAAGTAGGTGCAGACAGACAATGAAAACGCTACCCTGATTTTTTTATTGAGAAATTGAATTTGAGTAATTATCTGACTCCAATTTAAGGTAAACGTAAATTTATCTGAGCCGAACGCGTCGAACGAATAAAAAAAATATATTTTAGAATTCTTTATATGAAATCCTATGAAACCCCGCATAGCTAACTGCGTCGAATCTTCCGAATCTGGAAGGACTCTAGCATAAAGAAGAACTCTTTCGATTCGTTCTGCGCGTTTATTTCAGATAAGTGTGCGTTCACCTTTAGTCACAAAAGGTATAATTGGCGTTAAACTATGGGTCAAAACCTTCTCAACTTCAAATTCAAAATTGATAAACCGAAATTGCCAGTTTTTAATTGTGAATTTGTAGTTAAGACCTTTAGGTATTTTTTTATGTAAATGGCAGTTGCCAGGTGGCATATGCCTGATACACAAAAAAAAAACTTATGTTCGAAAGTTGTTTGACGTTCTGCTACTGAATTTGTGTGGAAATGCTGGGATGGGTACTGCCCTTTAATTCATTATTCCCCGAGAGGACGCCGGCGTCCGCACACCTATTGTCTTTCTATTGTGTCTCTAATTACGGTATTCAACAGGTAGTCTTATGTGTGAAGTATCTTGTTCACTTGACAGCAAAAAAAACTGCTTCACAAAAAATACATTGACAAATGAAACGAAGGTATCACCTTATAGAACAAAGTTTATGTTCAAAACTTTCCTATTTTCATATGTATATATATATTTAGTAAAGAGATTTTAGTATACTAACATAGTTTTATATAAATGTAAATGCTTTAAATTTAAATATAACCAAGTAAGATAATGTTTTAATGTATTTTTGTAGGCTTAAGTGTGTATTTATGTACAGGGTACAAAAAAGAAAAGGGTGTTGTTTTTCGGGCGGGATAAATGAAGAGGAACGATCCTACCAGGGGAATTAATTCCGATTGATAACGGTCCCATAAAGAGTTTAAATTACCCAAATCACTCTTAAACTCTCTCTTCTACAGTTTAAATGTTCAGTTTGACGAAGTCCTAAGAAATTTATACGAATTTATTTCATTGTGAGATAAATTGAATAATTATATTTTAGTTTCATTTTTTTTTTTCGATTTCGCATAAATTTGTTGTTAAAATAGTAACCTTGTGGCCCTTGTAGTACTGATATATAACTTGCTCAAGAAACAGGGAATTCACGATAGAAATGATTTAAATTTTTAAATTGCTAGCGCGAATCATTTTACTTTCATTGTTTGTATAAAATTGAATTGAAACTCTAAAGTATATTAAATTCGTGGAACATAAAATTGGTATTGCGATGTATAGTCACGATTAAAACGATATATAAATTTCCACATTTTTTCAAATATTTAAACTTTCAGCCAGCTGAGTAGTAAAATTGAGTGTCAAACTGTCAATAAATACAGCCTTTATGTATAATCCTCCTTTCCACTAAAAAAAAAATATTTATATCATTCTATTATTTTCATGTTTCATTTAAGCACTAGTGCTAAAGAGCCAATTGGAAGAAAATTGATGAAGGCCGCCGTGGCGCTCGTACAATGGTCCATCAAGGACTAAATCAGACCACAAGGATAAGACTAGTAGAAAACCCTCCTAAACTTTACTAATGGAAAGAACAATACACCAGAAAGGTTTATGAATGTAATTTACACCCTTGCGCAGAAAATATTAAAAAATAAATATATATTCGGACAAATATTGTGCCATAGAGTAACATTCTAAAATTAGACTAAAATTGACATTGAACAGAAAAAGTTTGTAGGTACTCTTAAAACTTGTTGTGTATTCACCGGCGAAAATGACCTTTAGACAAGTTAAAGCAACATCGTCTTCTTACACTTTTCCCGTGTTTTTGTGGTTGGCGTAACATGCTTTTTCTTTTCTTTCTTCTTTTTTCCATTCTGTCCTGTCACCCGTCACTTAATCTATTGTGTAATATGAACTATGAGGCCTTTGACTCGTGCGAATTATTTCTACGATGACGCGATTGAAATCTTTACCGCGTTTGGCTCTCTGATTGGTTATGAGCTTGGAGCCGGCCAATCAGAGCGTTGAACGTCATAAACGTGTCGATCGCGTTAACGTAAAACAAACTAGATCTAAAGGCGCTTTCGCCGTTGGAAACATAACCTAAAACTTATAAATATGTAATTAAAGCTAATATCTTCAAAAGATATAGCGCCCTAGTATAAAACTATTTCTATATTAACTGAATTGCCATTGTTGATTTAGTTTTTATTATTAAATTATATTTTTTAACAAATAATTTTATGGTTTTATTTGGTACTAGCCCAAACACACGATTCTCGATTGAGTATTATTATCATTTTATCATCATATTAGCTTATAGGTAAACAATAATTATAAAATTTTTATTTTCATTAGAAAAAATTCTATCATACAAGATAAATTGTAGCAGTCTGGACCCATTCTAGAAAGTCAGTCGTCTAGTCAGTAGACTGGAGTAATCTGCAATATAAGGCATAATATAGGTATGTGCCCTTAATTCACTAAGCCTCCATTTCTAGAATGGGTCGGGACCCAGCAGTCGGGACTGCTACAATTTATCTTGTATTTAAAATATTATATAGTTAAGTGTAATCCGGTACAACGACTTCCTTGTTTTAGGGCTTTTTCATGTATACTCAGAAAAGCAGTCGGGTTTTTTAGTTTTTTTAAATTACCGTATTTTTCTTTTAAACCTTCCCTGGAGTACCAGAAATGTTTCAAGACCAAAATTGGGCAAATCGGTCCAGCCGTTCTCGAGTTTTAGCGAGACTAACGAACAGCTATTCATTTTTATATATAAGAAGATAAGCAAGTAGAAACTGCTTTCTAACTGCAAAACAACAAAGAAACGTGAGTCAATCTAGTATAAAGTTAGTTAAACATTCTCATTAATGTTCACATTCTGCTGGTGAATAGAATGAGGCTTCATGTTGCTTTTACGGCAGACGACCTCAGTACAATATTATAGCTAACACCTTATGATACTCGTAGGGTTGGTGAACCTTTTGTGGATGCCATTTATTTTATAGAAAATAGTGACAATGTCAATGCTTACTATCGAAGAATCTTGCAATTTTTTTTTTTATATAAAATATGATTTCTGACGTTGTAAAAGAAAATATGCTTGTTGGCGAAGTTAATAGTACGGAAGCTTGTACCGGTAAAATCAATTGTTTGGCTTCCATACTATTAACTACGCTGACTGACAAGCTTTTAAATCTCTAGCTAACTGGGTTATTAGTCCAGTTGGATGTCACTGTGGGTTTAGGAGTCAAGATCGTTTTGTAGTAGCAAGCCATAAAGGTAGCCATTTTACAAGAAATGTTTTTTTTTTTTTAAGATTGGATATCATCCAACGAATTCACCCACCCTAAGGTGGAGCGAGAGGGCGTGTCAGACATTTACTGGCTAAAACCTTACCTGCGTCCTTCAATTGTCATTTGCGTTTTAGGACCACGAGTTTTCTTATCAAAATTTTCCCGCGGCTCAAGCAGGCATCGGCCATTCTGGGCCACTAGGTTTTGCTGACACCACTTTCAGGCGCGTGGAACACGTGTTTGGTCCGGTCAGTTACCGGACGACCGCACGGCGAGCTACATATGGCTCGTCATCTCCAAGCCTATGGTGGGCCGTTTTACAATAAATAGTGGAAAAGAAAAAGTGTCTAAATTGGAGTCATCTGAAAATATTTAATTTTATAATACATGTGTCGCTGGTTCACCATCCCTGTCCTATGAGCTGGTTTTAATTACGTGTGATATCATTATTACCCTAGTTAGCTTAGTGTTTCGGATTATATTCACATTTGAGACCGCGCCTTGACAACGTGGTCTTAGAATAATAATGACAGGGTAGGAGGGTTGTGATTTTTTGCTTAACTCCTTGCCGCATGTGATTTATATTTTTTCCGGAAAAAATACACTGTTAAATTTTGGTCGTTTTAATCCCGCGGAGAGTCGATTCGATAAATGAAATACTATCAATTTGTAAGGAGAAAATTAAAAAACAAGTACTTTTTGGGCATCAAAAAATTCATCTACATCGATATCAATGGGAAAAGTGCCCAGAACGCTGGCAGCATTGCCTCGTTGGTTGGCAATGCTGATTCGTTGACCGAAGAAAAGCCCAGCCCTCTGGTCACGCGAAGAGTCGACCAGCTGTAAGTAAGTTCTTTTTCTACCCGTTTGTACATATTATTATTTTTAATTTAAAGATATCTTGTTTTAATTTTAGTGTATATATTAAATAGAAGTACCTACTTTTTTTTAAACTCGAATTAATTTATGCATGTACGAAATTAATTTCGCGATGTTTTCCTTCACCGTTTTGAGAGTAGTGGTGATGAAATAAATTACACAAAGTAATGCTCCTGGCTGGGTTTAAAGCCGCGACCTACAAACTCGTAAGTTGTTACCATTCGGCCACAACTGCTCACTACAGTGCCAAATATTGAAAATAAATTTGCATGGTACTGCAAAATATTCCATATTTGTCACGCTATCGTTTGGCTTGATTGTCGCAAAAATATAACTGTTTTACTTACTTTTATTTTCTTTATGACTTTGAAACTTAGTCTTTTCGCACGGTTGTTAGAAAAAAAAAAAACGAGTGAGTTAAATTCGAGTTGACGGCACGGTTGGCGCATTGGTTGAGCAATTGGCTGCTGCGCTGCGGGTCGCGGGTTCGATTCTCGTACGGAACAAATATTTGTATGGCCTACAGATAGATGTTCCGGGTCTTCTTGTGTATGTGAATTTACATGTTTATGGACGCACCCACGATACAGGAGTAATTTCTAGTGTGGGCCAACGTTTTTTTTTTTTTTTTAAAGAAAGCTATGATATTGGAAAAAATTGCGCATACAATGGACAGTCAATTCCCGATGTAGGCGTGGGTTTGCGGATGACGAGCAATGGGTAGCTCGCTGTTTGGCCTGCCGGTAACCGTCCCGACCGAGCCCGAGTCGTCGACGGAACGTAGTGTTTCACGCGTGCCTCAAAAATATATCAGAAAAATCGTAGCCAGCACAACCAAAGTCAGGTCCCGGGTTTCCCTTTCCGAAGGGCTGTGGGTTCCTTTTCGAAAAAGAAACCCAGCGTTCTGAAACGCTATGGAAAGAAGGAACATAGGTGTGATTTTATTCAGTAAACACACGCCCTCTCATCTCATCTCCTGCTCTAGGATGGAGCGATCTTAGAGCAGGAGATATCATTGGATAATTGCCTATCTTATAAAAACAAAGCCCACGAATTACCACCTACAAGTCCTTAGATACTAAAGAGTCATATTACTCGGAGAAAACCTGGTAGTCTTCGGCTCCTTAACACACTCGCTTGCGGCTCGTGCGAATTCCGCCCCGGTCGCATTACAAACTTTCTGCACTTGTATCAAAATGAACTATGTATATTAACGCTACAACAAGGAGTTTTTAAACGGACTGAAAGAAGTTTCGCTACACCTTCATCTTTTCAATCACTTGCACCACTTTCAAACTTTCTCTAATAAACTCATTCCTCATTTTATCTTTTCTCGAAAAGTAAGAAAAGTATCCAGTTAAACTGTAAACTTTCTGGAAAATAGGACTACTAATTCAAATTATAAAGGATAATGAACACGAGATAGGAAGGTACAGCTGTATTGTTATCTTAATTGGGTGAACTTGAGGAAATGTTTCCTCAGGGCTGGCACATGGATGTTTATAAGCTTGTTTATTGACAAACACGGCCTTTCACTTGTTCCGATGGAAAGAAAATGTGATTATGATGGCTTTTAACAGTCAATTACGATATTGATAATAGAACCCTCAGCCAAGTTACGATCGGTTCGCTAAGCGTGAACGCTTGGAGTTGGCCACGCCCCTAATTTCTTGTTCTATTGTGGCCAGAACAAAGGAATTGCGGGCGTGGCCCAATGGCCAAGTGGCGCTCACGCTTAATGAAATTACTGTGACGGTGACGTCACATTTCAGTATGTGCATCCTTATTCTGTTCTTTGGCAGTTTCTCCTTCTTCCATATTTGAAAGGTTTCTAACTTACTTACGATTACGTTACGATTCCGATTAATGTGCGTTGCAGTAAGGAGTTTCATACAAATAATACTGAACGGCTCGAGTTGATACGGTGACGATCCCTTTCCGTTTTGATATGTGTGCTATGACCCTTAAACAGCATCTGTTACTTATCTACATTGTTCACTGTACCTACGATTCATTTATAAATTTATTACTTGCTACTATCACACGGCCAAAGTCGCTGGCAGCATCTAGTTTTACATAGAACAGAACAGTTCAATTTACATACAATTTTGTGAAATGAGATATGTGTGTCCTCGTGTAGAAGAAGCTTGCTAGAGCGGGAATAGCCTAGATAGACTATGTAATCTAGAACAAGCAAGCCACATTACACCTTTTTCTGTAATCGTATATCTGTCGTATTCTGTTAAAGTATTTGAGCTGGAAGGAGTTGTATCGGTAGGGTTACCATCAAGCTGCAGGATTCTTCGAAAGAGGTACCGTAGCCCTCTCAATGGGTAACCGTGGGAGCACAAGTGGGTTTTAGTTAGTAAAAGTAGGATATGCTCTCTCGCTCCACCCTGAGTGGGAGAAGTTTGCTTTAAGAAAACCTAATTGTGGGTTAAGCTCGCCTATGTACATCACCTGTCTTATTTTTATTAACTGTAAAATTTGTGTAAAATAAAGAATATAAGGAAATTATAGTAAAACTTAATTCAGAAAACCACCCCATAACCTAAATTATTCTCATAGATGATATATTAGTAATATGTATATCTTATAACAGAGGTATATTACTAATTGAAATTATATCATATGAAATCATGTAATTAGTAGCTAATTATAAATAGATAATATACTCTATATTGTACACCACAAAAAATAAATTAGGAGATTAAAATTGTATTTGAAATATCTGTTATTTATTTATTGTGCACACCTATCACAGTGTTGCCTTTTTTAACCCAAAGGTTGACTGACTTGTTGCATTAAGTCCGACTATGTACCACTACTGTACACGAAGATTAAATAAATAAATAAAAGCTTTCATTTTTTGTGACTAGAAGTTTTGGCCGTCGTGACTACTAGAAAAATCTTTTATAAGACGAAAATCTATGAAAATACAGAATTTCACATCAATCTTTATTGCCATCTTTAGAAAAGGATCGTCCCAGATATTCTGAAGGTCGTGATAATACCATTTTATTCGATAAATTTTCTTTCTGCCATCCTTACTTATATTACCATATTAACATTTGAGCACATACCTTCAGGCGTAATCGGATTTATACGACGTTCATGAAATACCCAATAAGATCATATTCCCAAACTCCAAGCTTATAAGATACCAGGAATTTCGACTTCTGGCCGGTATATTGTTAGACTGTTTTGATTTATATTGAATAGTTACGTATTATCTTCAAGATGGTAGAAATTTATAAACACACATGATAGTATTTGAAATGTTGATTAATGTTCGCTTCACCATTGCAATTTATAAATTCTGTATTCAATTTATTAATACTTCGTCCGCGTAGCAGTCGAATATGTTTCTATTAGGTTTCTTGATATATTTTGTTTTATTGCCTCAAGGCTACGACTCCTTTCGTGTAGAAGTTGTATATATTTGTGTAGTCTTAGTACATTATGAGGCTGTTTTAGATACATCATGCTATTGAAAGCAGTGCAGAGAGAGAGGAGAGCAGTGGTGGCCGAGTGGTAACGGCCAGGCGCATTACTTTGTGTAATTTATTTCACCACCACTGCTCTCAAAACGGTGAAGGGCATCGTGAGTAAACCGGCATGTCCTAGAACCAAAAATTCGAAGACATCTGACATCCACCAACCCACACTGGGCCTGCGTGGTGGATTACGGCCCACTAGAAGAAAAAAAAAACGATAATTTGTTACTTTTATGTAACATAGAGCTTCGTATTTCTTTACTTTGTTATAAAATGGACCGTGAATAGTAAATGATCGTCGAAAATTGTTTTTAGTATTCGTGATTTGGACTAGTAGCAATTTGACATGTTTTTCAATGTCTTTTGTTGTTTCTCGACTAAGATCCTGACATTTACTCCGAACATTAACGCAAACTGGAAATAAATAAAGCACTGCTTAGATAGTGCGGTTGAGCTTAAGGATGTAAACTAGGTGTAATAATAGATCTACATCTTGCTTGTACAATATTTTTAGACGGTAGAAGCAGATTTTACATAGTTAGCAATATGAGCCTTATAGCGCAATTCTCGGTCCATGATCAAAACCAGATTTCTCGCCACATAAACACGATCAATACAATGACCCATTATGATTACTTTTGATTACAGTTTAGAAAAGCATAAATTTTGTTTTAGCCGTAGTTAATAGGAAGTTATAATTCAATCATTTCATGATTCGGTTTAGATGTTCATTCAATAATTTTACTGCAGTTTCATAGTCTTCAGGTTTAAAAGAAATATATAATTGAATATCATCTGCATAAATATCAATATTAGAATATTTTAGAACATTTACTATTTGTTACCACTATACAAAATAAACAAAGGATGTCCCAGTATAGACCCCTGTGGAACACCCTTCAAAACTGGAGTCATATTTAATAATATACATCCATTTGTATCTTTTATTTCTACCAGCTGTTTATGATTACTTAGATAACTTATATGCTTGCGTAGACATAGTTGCATGATTCATAAGCGTTTTGTTGAGGAAACACGTCCCTACTGTCCAATTTGGTAAGCAATTGCTGGCTTACGGCGGCGCAGCACCGTGCCACGTATCAAAGTGATGATGTGTCAGCACGTGGTTCTTACAACACCATTTATGTCAGAAATGTTTGTATTTACTTTTTCTCGCCAAAATTTTTCAATTTGGTAAGCGACCACTGGCTCACGGAGGCGCAGCACCGTGCCACGTACCAAAGTGGTGTGTTCACAGTCACACGTGGTTCCTACAACACAATTTATGTCAAAAATCTTTTTATTTATTTTTTCTTTTTTTCTCGCCATAATTTTTCAGTTTGGTAAGCGACCACTGGCTCATGGCGGCGCAGTACCTTGACACGTACCAAAGTGGAGTGTCAGCACGTGGTTCCTACAAAACCATTTATGAAAAAAATCTTTTATTTATTGTTTATTTTTTCTCGCCAAAATTTTTCAATTTGGTAAGCGACCACTGGCTCACGGCGGCGCAGCACCATGACACGTACCAAGGTGACGTGAAGTGGTGTTTCTACAACACCATTTATATCAAAAATCTTTTTATTTATTGTTTCTTTTTTCTCGCCAAAATTTTTCAATTTGGTAAGCGACCACTGGCTCACGGCGGCGCAGCACCGTGCCACTTAGCAAAGTGATGTGTTAGCACGTGGTTCCTTCAACACCATTTATGTCAAAAATCTTTTTATTTATTGTTTCTTTCTTTCTTAGCACCATGACACGTACCAAAGTTTTGTGAAGTGGTGTTTCTACAAAACCATTTAAGCCTTGATAAATTTACTTTGTATTCTTCTCATTTTCCACTTGTATTAGGATCCAACTTAGCAGATACTAAAATATCACTAACAGATCCCATCCATCAGTAAGCTCATCTAAAGTGTTAAGCGCATTTTAATTTTTATAAACCTGATCACATCAATACCTTAATGCCTTGAAAGATTCCTTCAGCATAGGACTTAAGCTAACCAACATGCTATGCAACAGCTATTCAAATGATTGTTTATAAGAAGGTTTTTGTATTATACTTATCATATAAAGCTTTATATGCATTATCATAATTTCTAGCGGTGAACTCTATGGATTTAATTACAACTGCAGCGCTGCCTACTAATGAATTTAGTAGGTAGTGCTGGAGTTTGCTAATTGGTGATCCAGATTGGGTTAAGTCGTTGCATTTTGGAGAGTGTGCGCGAGAATTACATGACTTGATTTCGCCATCTCAATTCTACCATCGGACAACCGTACGTAACGTACGGCGAATATCAAACCTTACGTTGGCGAAACTTCTACGGTACGGACTAAGCGTTTTGCCTCATCGTTTATACCGCGTACATCGAGGGACTGGAACAGTTTGCCTGCTGCGGTTTTCCCGTCCGATTATAATTTAGGTATCTTCAAGGCTAGAGTGAATAGGCTTTTAATAAACTAGTGCGTCTCACCATAAACGATTGTAGGGGCCCAGTAGGGCCAAAACCTACTGGGGCCTAGGGTTAGGCACTATCTCCTGCCCCGCCCAAGGGTGTGATTTGTCATTGGATGATTTTACCTACCATAAAAAAAACATAAACGATTGCATCACTGCTGAACATCAGGTGGGATTGCAGTCAAGTACTAGTTTATATCAATAAAAAAGCACATATTGATTTTCTCCGGAACCAGATATCGATAGAACAACAAATAGTAGCCCGTTCGAAAAAAACACTTTTGGCTTAAACCGATTCCTACGTGCTCAAATGTTTGCTCCTGGGTTTTTAATTTATTAACGGTTACTGCAAAAGATACCTTCACCGGCTTTCACCGGAAATTGAACTGTTTTAAAATTGAAAGGTAAATCCGATGTATCACAGGGATGTGAGGTATCAGCACTATTTGCTTTATTGCTTGAAAACTGTGGTACCAATCACGTTATTGCAAAGAATTGTAACTTGTGAGTGTGGTTCAGTTACATTAATTTGGTGGTTTATGGTTTCTTAGTAAAATAATTGGTGTAAGTTTAAACATGTGTGGGTGAAAAGGCCACTCGGATTTAAGCAATTCGGGTATTCTTGAAAGTAATGTACATGTATTTCATTCGAGCTCCTATTTCTAGCCGCCAATATTGCCCTTTGACACGTTCACTGGTAGTCTTTATTTTCTATTGGACCACATCTCATCTAAATCTGAAGAACTACATATATGTCGGGTGTATGAATCAGCATCCGGTAAACCTATAATCTTCTATTTCCTTTGGCATAGCACCCTTGTTCACACCTAAGTTGAGCTACTTTTGTGTTAACGATCAATTTTGTGTCTTTACACTCTTTACTTTGTTATAAAATGGACCGTTAATAGTAAAAGATCGTGGAGAATTGTTTTATATTTGGACTATTTGACATAATGAAGAAAATAAAAAGGAAAAGAAGAAAAGTGAGTAAAAGTGTTAAATAAATAAATAGTTTTCAATAGTTTTTGCTGTCATTTGACTAAGGTCTACGATTTCCTTAAGTGTAACTCCGAAATTTTCCACACCAATATGTTGAGCCTTACATTCCCATTTTGACATAAAAAAAAAATTGTTACTTTTTTATGGAACGTAGAACTTCTTATTTGTTGTTTGACTAAGTTCCTGACGTTTACATACACCGTTTACTCCGAATATTATCGCAACGTGGAAGTGAATATAACACTGCTAAGATAGCAATATGCTAAGATAGCTATATGTTGTTAAGCGTAAGAGTGTAAGCTAGGTATTATATATTTGTAGGTAGGTAGAAATAGGTACTCAAAACTGACTGGCATTTGTTGAAATTACTGAAAAGGACGTAAAAAACGGACGGACGGACGGGAGGGATACTGGATTTGTTTACTTACAACAAAATCCAAAGGAAGAATCACTGCTTTAAGATTTTTTTTTGTTGAAAGCTGAAAGTTTGCGCTCTCAGTGATTGTTTGCGAACTAAATAATGGTAAATAAAAAATTGAGATTGTACCAAATTTGTTTATACGTATAGATTGAGCTATGCATTTACCCTTTTGATAATTTTGAAAAAAGAAAAACGAGAATTTGTTACTTTTGTGTTACATAGAGCTTCGTATTTCTTTACTTGGTCATAAATTGGACCGTGAAGTGTAAATTCATGAAATATTGTTTTTGGTATTGGTGATTTCGTGACTAATAGCAATTGGACAATTTTCAATATTTTTTGCTGTTATTTGACTAACTTCCTAACGTTCACAATTTCCTTTGGCATAGCTCCAAAATTTTTCAGATCACTATGTTGAGCTTTAAACATAGGATAATTTGCAAAAAAAGAAAAGAAATTGTTACTTTGTGGAACTTAGGACTTTGTATTACTTTACCAAATTTTTTTGCACCTATAGGTTGAGCCATGCATTTACCGTTTTGATAATTTTGAAAGAGAAATGATAATTTGTTACTTTTGTGTAACATAGAGCTTCGTACGAGTATTTCTTTACTTATAACGTAAATGGTAAATTCGTGAAATATTGTTTTTAAGAGTAGTATAGGTGATTTCGGGTCGTTTCATGACTAATGGCGATTTGACATGATTTTCAATATCTCTTGTTGTTACTTGACTGACTTCTTGACGTTCACAGTCGTTTGGTATAGCTCCAAAATTTTACAGATCACTAGGTTGAGCCTTACATTTACCCTCTGGGTAGTTAAAAAAAAAACGACCATTCGTTACTTTTGTGGAACGTGGAACTTTGTATTACTTTACTATGTCATAAAATTGTCGGAGAATAATAAATAATCGTGGAATATTATTTTTAGTATTGGTGACTTTTTCTTTCTTTTTCTTTTTTTTTGTTGTTTTTTGACCCAACTTCCTGATGTTTACATACACCGTTTACTCCAAATATTATCGCAATCAGGAAGTAAATAAAACACTCATAAGATATATGAAAGAAAGAAAGAAACACTTTTTATTTGCCGGATAAAGGCGCAAGTAACAGGTTTACAAGGATAAATTAATATTGTGAGAAGTATGCGCCACGTCCGCGCAAAACGGCCGAGCACTCAGCTTAATGCCGTGACCCCACGCAGAATGCGACGCGAAGCGTAAGCGTAAGGGTGTAAGCTAAATATAATAAATGCAGCTTATACAAAACTCTTAGACGGTAGATGCAAAGGCTTTCGATAGGGTCTGGCACGAAAGCCTTATTGCTAAGCTTCCTTCCTTCGGTATGCCCACTGGTTTGTGTGATTGGATAGCAGATTTCTTGAGGGATCGATCCATCCGAGTAGGTGTTGATGGCTGCTCGTCGGGTTATATGGATATCAATGCCGGGGTCCCTCAGGGGTCTGTATTCTCAGCAACACTGTTCTTATTGCACATAAATGACCTGCTTAAACCCGGTACCTTTGGGTATGCAGACGACAGTACTGTTGCTGAGAGTTACATGTCCGGCGCGCGAGGATTCGCCGCCGTAGAACCTTTCGGCCCCATCGACCATCCGTTTTATACGCAATGTGCCCTCTCCACTGGCCACTTTAGTTTGGCGATTCTTTGGGCTATGTCAGTGTCAGGTTCTCCTGCGGATATCCTTATTCCTGATGCGATCACGCAAGGAAACTCAGAGCTTAGTCCTTTCCTTTCCCTTTCCTTTGCCTTTTGGGTGACTGTAAGCCTTCTGATGAAGCCCTTTGTAAGCGATCATGTTTCAAAGCCATATGCCATCACTGGCATTAGCAGTATCTAGTAAATTATAAATGGAAAGTTAAAATGCAATTTAGTTTTTTATTAAACGCGTTCTGGTTAGACTGAAAACCGATTTCGAGCTATTTGGGAAAAGGCTAGTAAGATGATGCTTTTCAAAGTCAAGTGACATCAAGGAGTTACCTAGTAACGCCATAGATTAGCACATAAAGCAAGTACATACATCACATGAAATCGTAGACTTGACACGTCGTGGCCAGATCATAAAAATTGATCAATTTATGATGTGGCCAACTAATATTGGCCAGATCGTTTAAACGTTAACATTTCATGAAAAAAGTCAATCGTTTGACCATATCATTGATATAGGAACTCTGTGGTAATAAAAGGTCTAAAAAAACTAGCCCTAACGAGGATTGAATTATCATCAAACTACGTTTAAAACGATCTGGCCAGTTTTACTTGGCTGTATCAATTTCTATGATCTGGCCTCGATAGACATACTTTTGCCTAATTATTATGTCCGGTTTCATTGCGATTAAATGGCGTTTCAAATCACGACGCAAACGCTATAACGTATCGGACACTTGAACGTTATCAGGTTTATATTAAACCGTTATCTTGGGAAATATTAATTTACTTATTTTATTAATTGAGTCACCACAGTATCTTATCGAGTGCGATACGCGTGTGCTCAAATACAAAGTGTTATGGGTCGATATTCATAAAAATCTGGGTTCGTGTTTATTTTTTAATCAATGTGGACAAAAGGTGCGGTTACGTCACGTTTAGGCGGCTAAGTTAATTAAAACATTATGAGCTCGCCAATACTAATAAGAATTTTATTTGTTTATTTTATTGGAAATCTCATTTCAAACAATCGCGCTCAAGGACCACACCAAAGTCCGCCGACACGAACCCGGCGGGCAGGGCCGGCGTCCTGATTTTTCTAACGATCTTGCCGGCGGCTTGCGCTCGCGCGATCTACGAGGCGGCACGTCCCTCTCCGTTCTTCAGTTAGCCGCTTGGTTAGGAATAGTGTTTTTTACTGACTACATTACATACTACTCATTATGTAATGGGACGACGAAACGTCGTAATAATTCGAAAGACACGCGCACACTCTCCGTGCACTTGGCAATAACTAATTGTGTACACTGCATGCAGCAGCAGTCGTTCCGCCGGGAAAATGGTCCGACTTGCAATTTCTTAAGCACTAATCCGACGGGTTTGTGTCGGCTTTGGTGTGTAGACACCTTAATAATCCATTCGGTAAGGACTGTGCCCGTGTTGACGGCGTGTAGTGTTTCGCGCGTTTCTCAAAGAGATATCAGCAAAGGTGAAAGGACCCAGTAGAGTCTATGCTTGTTTATGGTTTTTTTTTGGATGGGAAATCATTCAATGACTTCTCTCATTAAAGGAACACAGGAATTATTATTAAAGTTACTGAAATCAACGAAACAGAACAATAAGGTAATTCCTAACGTATAATAAAAAATGTCCCAAGAAAGTTACGCTCAAACGAAGCAAAATAATGAGAATTGTCAATTAGGAGAAATACTGCTGTCGTATTTGAGGTAAGCTCGGTCCCCGGAGATTGATATCTCCTGGTCTCATTATTTAAAAAAAGAACTGGGCAAGTGCGAGTCGGAATCGCGCACGAAGGTTCCCGGTACCTTCCGTAGCAGCGAACGGAGAGTAACAGATAGCTTGCCGTCCAGCCGTCCGGTAGCCTAGCCATCCGGAACGAGCCCGAGTCGTCGACGGCGCGTAGTGTTCTACGCGCGCCTCAAGGAGATGTCAGCATAACCTAGCGGGGTCTAAGCCTATTGGAGCCGTGGGTTCGCTTTATAAAGGAAAACCCGGGGCCCTGGGAACATAAGAGTAGGTCAGTAAAAGTCTGACACGGCCTCCCGCTTCGCTCTGGAGCGGGAGAAGTCATTATATTAAGATTTCCACCCTTAAAAAAACCGTCCTTTGCAAAAAACACCTAAAAATCATGTTTCTTGTATAGGAGCCCCACAGAATGTTAGCAATAGGGTTTCGTTTTAATACTTTGGGTACGGAAGCCCAAAAGATAATTTTATTACATTCAATTTGAAATCTTTTCTCTTTGCAATATTAGTACTGATAAAATAAAAAATATCTTTTTCTTGGTAGTGATTATTTTAATGAGGACACAACAGTCATATTGACAAACTCTACGTATAGTGTGTGGAAATCGTTTTGTCATGGTCTTATTGTATAGGAACTGGTTTTTTTTTTCGGTGGGTAAAAGTCATCCAATGACATCTCCCGTCAGTCTCCTTACATACCAGGGCCGAGCCTTATCTTTCAGAAGCAGACTCTTGGCGCCAGTAGGCTCCGACCCTGCCTGCTGGCAGGCTG
Organism: Leucania comma; assembly: GCA_958295575.1. Classification (NCBI taxonomy): domain Eukaryota; kingdom Metazoa; phylum Arthropoda; class Insecta; order Lepidoptera; family Noctuidae; genus Leucania; species Leucania comma. The sequence continues at coordinate 4,929,651 of OY282484.1, forward strand.
GGCCCCTACGGTTTGCTGATAACTCCTTGAGGCGCGCGGGAAAAGTACGCACCGTCGACGATTTGGGTTTGGTCCGGATGGTTACCGGACGGTCGTCCATTGCTTGCCGTCCGCAAGTCCGCGCCTAATGTTGCCGGAAATCGGGATCGGAATTCCGTGATTCCGGCGTGAGCGCCGTTGACTAATGCGGTCGGCCTTCTAATTCTTCGAAAGAGTCACAAAGGTCCTGGAAAGCAATAGGCAACTGAAGGAACACAGATGGATTGTAGTCAATTAAAGTGTGACACTCCCTCCCTTCAATCAGAGCAGGAGAAATTATTTGATGATTGCTTCTTGGCTTGTTTCTGAAATTACTTAAGTTCAACAAGCTGATTCCTGGCACATCCGTTCCAAAGATGAGAGCAGTACACAATACACGATCAAACTTATGCTGAATAAAGCTTGAACAGCTGTTTCGGCGTGAAATATTGTCTCAGGAGTCCAGAAAAAAACTCCTCAAAATTTTGGCAGTCAGCTGAGCATTTGCCTTGATGGCCCCGAAATTGAGACTGTTAACATCTTCATCAAACGAACGCTAGGCCAAGCGTGGAAGAGCCAAGGATCCGTAGGAATCGTGGCTAAAATATTTTTGGCCTTCCCAGTAACCCGTAGTACCTACTCCGCAAAAGTACCATCGTCTAAATAACTTTTGGAAATACATAGACGTCTTTTAATAAACGTGACATTGCACGCACGATCAACATTGACATTATTTCTCATCGACATTTTCATTTCTGAAATACGCGAGTGCTAGCGAGCCCGCAATGTTAAAACATCTTGATTTATTTATTTATTTAATCTTCATGCAACACAACGAACAAAGGCGGACTTAATGCCTTAGGCATTCTCTACCAGTCAACCTAGGGTGGTGAAGAGACAATGTGGTAGGTGCATAACAAGAAACATGTTTTTAGAAAACATGAGTACAAAGTATAGATAAACATTTTATGTATTCTCTAACTAAAATACCTTTCAATGAGTCTATACACCGTTATGTTTTGGTCGTTTCGCGGAGGGTAGATTCGGTACATGAACTACTATCTATTTGTAAAGAAAAAATAAAATACTTTTTTCAAAAACTCGAATTAATATACGCATATACAAAATTAATTTCTTTAAATAAACGAGTCAATAACCTTGTAAGTAGTTGTCGGTCGTTGCGTACTAACTACCCACAATTCATTGGCCTCGCTCAGCTGACGTTTACTTAAAAAAAAATAATTTCGTACATGCGTAAATTAATTCCAGTTTAAAAAAAAACCTTAATTTTTTTATTTTCTCTTTGCAAATCGATAGTATTTCATGTACCGAATCGACCCTCCGCGGGATTAAAACGACCAAAATTTAACAGTGTATAGTCCTTAACATTAATATTTGTTATATATCTCAAAGCTAAAACATATGTATTTTACAGAATCTAAGGCACACGTGTTCGTTAATTCTGTTTTATTTTTACCACTGGTGGGACCGTAGCTGCAAAAGTTACCATTTTTTTGCAAATATCGCATCTACTTTTGAGTTCGGTATGGTAATTTTTGCCTTTGCTCTCAAATTAAAAAAAAAATGTATCTGAATCAGAAAATATAGAATCTAAAAGCAATTTTTGATCAGTATCAAATTTTGGAATTTCAGGTCAGTTTCGCTATCTATTAAGCTTTTCGCAGTTGATTTGTTGATTTTGTTCTGACATAAATCACTTAGTGCTACTTTCATCTGTTCATAAAAACATTCCAAATGTGTTTAAAGAAACTGATTGATCCTGAGTTTTTCTGTTTTAGTTTTAAAGATTAATGTTTCTAAGGGTTTAAAGTAGCTCTCAACAGCCGACGAGGATGGAGACTTATTTTTTCGACATAAAAAACGAACAAAGTTAATTAGACCACCAATAGTCTCCTTAGTGTAGCAATGAATGGCGGATAATAATATTTATTTATGTTTTACAAAATATGCTGCTTATTAGAGTCAACTATTCTAACAAACCACGTAAAGTATGTTATCTAATTTATTTAACTCCTTGTCACATAAAATCTGTTCTTCGAATATAGCCTTTTCAACGTTTTCCTTATTTGTGGTTATCACAGTAGCATCATTTAGTAATCTATCAAGCCTTTTTAGCTTCCTACCAAGCTTCTGAGCCTCTTAAGCTTCAGATTTATCAAATTCATCATCATCATGACAATGTCCTAGACAAATCTTTACAATATCTTGAATGATTTGTTTTACAATAGCATAAATCTAACATTTTTTAAGAAGTAAAAATGCAGCGTGTATATAAATATTTTACATTTGAATCGTTAAATTATACGTTTTGATGAAATGGCTAGTATCAAGACTTATGAATGTAGCTGGCAAATTGGTAGCTTCATCTTACAAAACTGAAAAAAAAAATCTGAATATATTGTTTTACGCTTTATATAGCGTGTACGCTTGAGTACAAGCAGATAATGAGGCAGATGAAACGTCTGTAATTAATTACGTCTTGGGGTATAGTATTTATGTACGTATCTTAGTCAGTTCTTTAACCAATTTAAAAATGATTTATGATTATGAGAATCTGAGACCATTTGAAAAATAAGCAAAGATTTTAAATTATTATGACCTGTAGTGAGCCCAGCATACGACAATTTATTTGTAATATTTGTACCATCTGATAGACATATCGGTTCAAAGAACGAATGAACGAATGGTAGAATGTATAAGGACACTTTAATATTATTTTTATCACCTTATTGTAATTACCTGCATTCTGAGCAAATAAATGTCTATTCTATTCTATTCTATTCTATAGAAACTCTTTTAAACTAGGTAGTTAATTTTGAAATATTCGATTTGTTTATCGGTCCAATAATATCCATGTGAATTGGAATGTACACAAACTCGAGCAGAATTTGAAAATTCTGCAGCTTCAGCTAAATCAATGACGTTAATGGATTACTGTCAAACAACTCGCCAAGTTTTGCACCTGATTTAATTTTTCGCAAAGCAGATACAGATGGCTAAGCTGGGGGCTCAAAATTTGCTTTATTTGAAATTAATTTTGAAGCCAATTGATGAGGAACCAAGTTTGATGGCTTGTATTTCAAATGTTTGTGGGCAGTTTTCATTAATAAGTTGTTAGTTCAATTTTTTTACCGAAATATGTTGGTACTGTATAAAACTTTTAGCGTTGTATAAAAATGCATGATCTTTTTCAGTTTTTTTTTTTTTTGAAAAATGTTTTTTTAGTCCATGACATTGACTACAACGACCTTTAAATTTTAAAGTACCGTCATTAATTTTACTTTTTTTTTTAAGAAGACGGATATCGTAATTTAGAATTAAGCCAAATTTTTTCTTTAATCATATTTTACCATTGGAATTCCTGTAAAGTTTGGTATCTTTGTTATGTACCATCACTTTTTTGTCTCCGTGAATATAATGGTACAATTTGTTTTAATTCATATAGAGCTACAATAAAGGAAATTACTTTATAATTTCCACCATTCACTTTCACGTCATCAACAATTGGAGTAGAGATATTTGTGCTTGGACTCGATCCTAAGGAGGTATCTTCTGATGTTTCCTGTATCTCGTCAGCAAATGGAGAAAAGGTATTAGTGCTTCGATTGTTTATAAGGTACTTTATATCTTCCAATGTACTTGGCTCTAAATCTATTATCGCACTTTTATTATAATTTCTTTTGAATGACATGAATCAATTTATTATTTTATAATTGAAATCTAGTTCTATATAAAACTTAATAGATATATATACAAATTAAAAATTAATAATATGTACAAACGGGTAGAAAAAGAATGAATAAAGCTATTATAAAGCTATAGCATTTTTTTTTATAATACTTTATCTCCTCTACATTTATATGTGTGTACAAAAATTATGAAATAAATAAATAAAGCTTTTGGAGGCATCTTTGCATCAATTTCTTCAGAAATTATTGAGAAAATGTAATTGTTTATGATATTTTTTTAAACAAACCTGTTTGCATGTTAATGGTAATTAGCGTATTTTCTCAGGTCAATTGACCTTTATTGTTTTTCCATAGATTTCACAATTCTTTATCTTCACCATGAAGTTATCACAATTATTTCCTAAATTATTTTTTGATTTCGTATAAATATAATGAACTTTTAAAAAGGAACGCTAAATCTACACACACATCTTACAGATGTACTATCAGTCTGTCTATGTAGTGAATGTCTGACGTTTTATCCTTAATAAATGCATTGACCCCGTCCGCTATCCCGCGAGCAAAAGACAGCAATTCATAGTGACAGCTATCTCATCAATCACGTAACCATAATACCAAGTAACCATAATGAATCAATGACAAAGTTCGCAGAATATTTTAGCCTTTCAATACAGATTGAGCCCTATAATTTGCTAAGCTTTCGGTCTGAAATGGCAATCACTAAATTACTTCGTCGAGACTACATTGACAACAGTGATTACAAATTAAGGTTACCCCTAAAAAATACTAGCCTGTAATTTGTCTTACAATTTCTAGTGCATATCAGAGGCACAAGTGAAAAATGAAAATCACTGCGCTTGATTATAGCAACCTAAATTATTATTTTTTCTAAAGTTAGTTGTATTTGCCATAATCAAGTCATCTGTTATATGACATATTGGTTTGAAACGTGGCCGCTTACAATGTGACTCATCAGATAGCTAGAAGAGCACCCAAAGAGTAATAGATTTTTGGAGTTTTATAGCGTGATCAAATCAAGTATGAAGATATCCGCAGGAGAAGTTTATCGACGTAGCCCGTAGAAATCTCCTAACTGAAGTGGTAGAGGGCATTTTGCTTTATTGATAAGGTCAGAAAGTTCTGGACTGACACTCACGTACCGGAAGATGCAGCATTTGAAAGCTTGCCACTTGATGGTCCAGTGACTTGGTTATAAATATTACCTAAGTGCATATAAGTAAAATTGTCGACATGCAGACCCAGATCCTTAAAACGTCGGAGCTAAACGGAATCATTGTTTTATCAAATATGACAGCTGGAAGAGTAAGGCCATCAAGCTTTCTCAAACTATAGGTGGCTTTCCGGTCAATGTAGGCGCGGGCTTGCGGACGGCGTCCAATGGGTAGCACGCTGTCCGATCGTCCGGTAATCGACCGGACCGAGCCCAAGTCGTCGACGGTGCGTAGGTACTGTTCCCGCGCGCCTCAAGGAGCTGTCAGCAAACTGTAGAGGCCCAGCCTGCTAGCTGCAGGCAGGGAGGGTCAAAGCCTGCTGGGGTCATGGGTCAGTTTCTGAAAGGAAGGCCCGACCCTGGCACGATAGGCAACGAAGGAACGGGGTAGGTTTTTAGTTAGTAAGATCATTTTAGTCAATAGGATCTGTAATTGGATGATTTTACCTACTATAAAAAAAAAAAAAACTATAGGCGGCTTCCTACAATGATATCCTGGCATTTTAAAAGATTAACTGCCATCCAAAAACTGTCAAACCTGCTTTTTATATAAATTCTGGTTTAGCATCTCGATCGCATCCGATATGTTGTCAAATGACTGACAGTAGAGCTGCAAGAGATGATACGCACACTGACATCATCATTTCAGCCAAAAGACGTCCACTGTTGGACATAGGCCTACCCCAAGTGTCGCCACAATGGCCGGTCCTGTGCGTCTCGCATCCATCGGACTACAGCGACCTTGACCAGGTCATTGGTCCGCCTTGTGGGAGGCCTTCCAACGCTGCGTCTTCCGGTACGCTGCCGCCACTACAGAACCTTTCGGCCCCAACGCTATCTGTTCTGCGTGCAATGTGTCCAGCCCATTGCCACTTAAGTTTGGCGATTCTACGTGCTATGTCGGCAACCCTGGTTCTCTTGCGGATATCTTCATTCCTGATTCGATCACGCAAGGAAACTCCAAGCATAGCCCTTTCCATTGCCCTTTTGATGACTTTAAGTCTTCTTATGGGGCCCATTGTAAGCGACATTGAAGTTCAGCGGTTATAAGATTAATAAAAACAGAAAACACAAGAGGTGATAAAATACCGCCTTGAGGGACATCGAACTGATGAAGCTGGAAGATAGGCACCGGAACTGTAATAAATGAATTTATCCCAGCCGTGTTTAAGATTATTAGAATTGTAATGAAATACATTCAGGTATCATCGAACTGATCTGATGATGGAGCCGAAAGGTTGAATGTATTCAAATTAAGCTGAGGGGTACCATGACTAAAAGTTGAAGATAAAACTTTTTATCCCTTCTTTTTTTTTGTCACATGTTGTATATACTCGTACCAATGAAAAAAAAAAGAAATAAAATAGTACATTGCTATCAAATAAGTTTTCCAAGAACGTGCAATAAATGGCGACACAGTTATCAGAGACGAAGCTGAAACACAGTAGGAAAAAATATGTAATTCGTTTGATACATTTAGAAGCACGTGCGTGTTGTAGAAACGTATTGTAAGATACTCGTACATGTCACACGTGTGAAACTGCCTTTATTAAAAATGTATGAACCTTTTGAAGAGACTCGCAGACTTCACAAGTCTTTGACAGATGAATCGTAACAAAATGAAGAATCATTTTTTCGATATAACCCATTTTTTTCGCTGTGCCGTACCTCGATTGAGTCCCGAAAATATGTTACTGCTCAATGAAGGTCGATCGCCATTTTGGATCATCTTATATGCCGTGTATTGTACAACCCTGTTCAGATATATAAGTCATGTCACTATCGAATTAGCCGCGTAGCAAGACTATCAAATGCTACGCGCCCGGCTTGGATATACTAAAGCAATTTAGGACATTTATACCATGTTATGAAATCTAAATATACACCGTAAAATTTTGGTGGTTTTAATCCAGCGGAGGGTCGATTTGATACATAAAACACTATTGATTTGTAAAGATAAAAATGAAAAATAAAGTACTTTTTTTTCAAACTCGAATTAATTTCTTTAAGTAAACGGGTCAATGACCTTATAGGTAGCTGTCGGTCGTTGCGTACTAACTACCTACAGTTCATTGGCATCGCTCAGCTGACGTATGCTAAATAAAGTACTTTATTTTTACTTGAAAGCCATAAAATTATTACTTAACACAAATTTAACATTTTTTGACCACATTCAATATGCGTCCCTACAGTTAAGGAGTAGAATTCCCTGTCGGAGTCTGTTCCCAGGTAGCTAAAACCTAAGGGTTTTTAATTTAAGAGTGAATAGGTTATTTTTAGACAAGCGTGCTCCATTGTAACCTCATAATCGCTTAACATCAGGTGAGATAGTGGTCAAATGCGAGCCTATACCACATGAGTGCCTGTACATAATTAAAAAAAAAACAGGTTTTTGTTATCACATTTTCGTATTTGATTCGGTACATGAAATTAATTCAGTTTTAGAAAAAGTACTTTGTTTTTTAATTATATATTTTCAGATCGATTGTGTTTCATGTAACGAATCGACCCTCCACGGGATTAAAACGATCAACATTTAACCGCGTATAAACCCATAGTGCTTCGATTGCAGTTATATACTTTCGTATTTCATTTATATCATAAACTAACTCACAAGGCATTTCATGAACTAACATTTAAGTACCCATACAAGTGCTAAAAGCGTACTGAAATACAAAAAGCTAATGTTTAAAAGCGGTTTGAATGGTTACGTGTATGAAACCACGGCAGCCAAGCAAAGAATTTCTTGAAAGCCGAATCATTCCGATGAAGTTATTAAAAGTATTGAAAAAGAAAAAATGAATTTTGTAACAAAGTGTTGGTTCACTGTCAAGCCCCAAGAGGACACCGGTGTCCGCACACCTATTGTCTTTCAATTGTGTCTCTAATTACGGTATTCAAAAGGTAAAATAATTTTCAAAATAAATATGTCGTGTGGAAATCGTCATGGATGTCTTTCGCCCTGATGTGGGTAAAAATGTCAGACAGATGATCATTTATCATCCCGGACATTTGGGCGAAATATGGTTTTTTTCCCGGACACCTCTGAAAAATATATTTTTTGCAACAATATAAATTATCTAAGAGGTGATAACTTTTAATTTCAACGAGATGATTTTTTGTTAATTATTTTGATATTTTCAGTCTTTCCAATTTTTACCATTTTTTTTTTCCTATAAGAATTTGTAAATGTGGGAAAAACTGGAATAATGTTTGATTTTGGTCAGAGAAGAAACCGCATCGACTTATATTCTTGCGATAGACAAGCACGTTCATAATATCGAGGGGTGAAAGGCTACTTGGTTTAAGCACATTTTTGAAGATTTTAATGAATCTGGCATCATTCGACGGAGAAAAATTCGCTGATTCCGAATATATGAAATAACTCAATATTGCTTTAGATGTCGCTTAAACCCCTCGATATATAAACGATTTGTCAAAATACTGAAAAATTTAAATAAAAGTTCGCTGCATCGCTAGATTGGCATTATGTCATCTAATAAAACTTTTAAAACTTACAGCACCATGATAGCTTATAGAGGAAACTTTTTCGCGAATATAACGTGTTAAGCGCCATGAACGTCATAGTACTTACGCTTTTCGTTTAACATAGTGTAATGACATGTCATTCATATAGATTTTTATACCGCAGAAGTGACACAGCTTCTTGCCTACAATACTTTATTACAGTAATACTTTATTTTAAAATGTAATAATAGTCTTCGTTTTTACAGTTTTCGGATTTTTTCCTATACTTGTGCTATAAGACCTTGCTTTATGCCAAATTTCAGAATTCTAGGCCAACGGGAAGTATCCTATGAATTTTGATTCCCTTGAGAATGTCGTAATATACGTTTTTCACGTTATAAACGGTCATTTCTCTTATTTTCGTTAACTTGAAGCTCTGAAAAAATTAAACTTCTAAGTTAACGAAAATAAGAGAAATGACGACCTGAGTATACGGTTTAAATTTCAACTCAATATCTCCACGCGTTCCTGAGATAAATGGTCTTGACAGACAGACGGACAACAAAGTGATCCCATTCGTTTTTTCCTTTTGAGGTACGGAACCTTAAAAAATGGGTTTTCCCTGATAACAAAAGACCTCTCTGACATTTTTAAAAACCCCAACCAGACTTCCAAAGGCGTTCTGGGCCCTTCAAATTAGGACAAAACTGGGGAATCCCGGACGGATAGCAGCCCTAGGCAAGAATAGAATGGAATATATATCGCTAAATGCAACGTTAACGTCGTGATTTGAGATGTATGTAAGAAACTCACGAAATTGAAATATTTGTTATTTATTTATTGTGCAAACCTACCACAGTGTTTTCTTTTTTAACCCAAAGGTTGACTGGTAGAGAATGCCTTATTGCTACGGCGCTTATTGCATTAAGTCCGCCTATGTACCACTCGTGTCTGCGCAACGTTTTCGTCGGTGCGACTGCCTATCAGACCTTCACAACTTAGTTACAAGGCAACACGATAACGTAAAACGGAGTGAATAATAATGATTTTCAACTTTTTCCTAAGTGCTTTATTACGGAGACGCGGCGCGTTGCGCAGTGCGTTGGGCAGTTCGTCGGACATTGCTACATGTTTGTGTTTGCGCGAGCGATGACGCAGCCCGCTGCTGCAATGTACGATGAACGCCCAACGCGCCACGTCTCCTTAGACAAGGCCTTAGAATTTGTTGTCTGTAACTTTAGTCTTTTTCTGTAATCTCATATTATTTTATTTCTGTTACTATAAAGAAAAAGCTAAAATAATATTTTTTTTACTATAAGCATAAATATTCCAGATTAAAAAAAAATCTATGTAGCCTTTCTATTCATCCGATACTCAATGTGAGTGCGGTGCTATTCAAAATATGACCCACATGTTGGAATGTCCCGGGTGCCCTTCTGCACTTTGGAGGATTTAATGAGTTCCACCGATGCTGCAGTTAACGTGGCAACTTACTGGGCCCAAATAACTTAACGAGTTTACCATCGATTCGAAAAGAAGAAGAAGATCGAACATCAGTCTGTTTCCATTTTAATAATAACTTCCTCTATGCTCGCTTCGTGGCTGAAAAAAAGATGTGAATAAAAAAATCACAATGCTACCTTCGACTTTAAGCTTTATTTCCTTCGACTCCTGCTATTAGCAAGAGCAGGCCGAGTCCAAAAAGTTGTAACTCTAAAGGAATGGGAAGATGAAATCTCAACCGGCACTGAGAGGCCTGATCTAGATAGTTCAGGGGAGAATTTAGAAGACAGGAGAAAAATGTATATGTACCCACCAACAATCAATCGTAGGAGCAATGTCATTAAAAAGATGTGTCATGTGGCAGTCAATGTGTTTTTTTTTTTTTGCCTACCTAACCTGCCTGTATCATAGATCATAATGGTTATAGCGAAAAGGTTAGTCCAAATTTAGATGTAAAAAATAACAGCTCTAACAACAGTGACGATAATGAAGGCACTTCTAGCAAAGTTTTACCTCATAAAACAAGCGAAGTGGCAAAGTTTTCAAAACACCTATACGTTTTCTAAATAGCGTAGTCACGTTTATCACGTAGATAAGTAATAAACAACTAATTGTAATGCAATATAGCATCATGTTATATTCAGGCAGAAAACACACCGTGTCATTGAAATAAGTCAGAAGTTGGTGTAAACAACCTTCGATTAATTTTAATTTGCAGAATGTACTATACCAGTAGTTTTTCAGAATTATGTTTAAAAATATTTTTGTATACCTTTAGTTAAGAATACTTTTCGTTTTAAGGGCGGAATAATGTAGGGACACAGTGAAAGACGTGAAATATGACCGCGTGACGTATGCAAGGTATGATGTTTGCATGTGTATATAGAGGCGGCTGCGTTCCGTCTATTAAGTTAAACTGTCGTGAATATACGGGTCTAACAAGAACCACGTCTTTGCAATATATCTATCTATATCAAATTCCTTAAAAAGACCAATACATATTTGCAGTTGATATAGCTGACATAATTCATTAGAATTCTATTGAATAATGATGTTCTAACTAAGATTTTAAACACTACTTAGCATGTACAGACAGTTTTATTTCGAGACATAAACACTTTTATATCTGCCTGGCGTTTCAATTTTTAAAATGATATGGCTTAATAATAAACATACATCAAAATTGTCATAATGCCGGTGTCAAAAAAGTGAAGCACACACGTTTAAAACGTTTTAAAAAATCTATAAGATCTAGTAAGACTAATAAGCCAATGACAGAATAACGCAATGCCAATTAGTACAAACGACAATAAGATATGTACGATAGTTCCTTAATCTCAAAGATGATCTGTCATTACAAATGAGATATCGATCTTGCCTCAACATTGCCAAAATCCAATACTTGTATAAGATGTATGAATAGCCCCTCATAAGTCTCACACAAGTTCCCCAACTCATAATTACTTCCCATTAGTTTGGTGGGAACATCAGCATCTGTAACAAACTCATATATTTCTTTCATACCCAAAATTACAATACGAGTATACAGAGAATCGCCCTAATTTTCCTTGTCCATTCAAAGATTCAGTGTTCGATTCCTTTGTGTAATTTAGAAGATTCATTTCATTGGAAAAGGCTCTTAGTGTTCCATAAATGTTTTCATCTATTTAATTTTGTTTGTGTTCAAAATGTTCGGGTTCTTCATTAAGTCAACTCAGGTCTACTCATCAAACGTGACTGAACAGTTAATCGACTTTTACGCTTCCAAAATTTTCAAAGTCATCAAATGTTTTGTTTGTGTTAATATTTGAAAGGAATTTGTTTATGTGAATTTGTGAGCTTTAGGCAATATAGGAAAATGGGTCGGTATTACTCGAAGTCTTCTCTTGATTTAGGTTTACAATGCAGTGTATTTCACATTCGTTATCATATTACAAGGCTAGCTATGCCTCTCCTTCAAAAATCAAACAGCATATACTAATCAATCCAAGAGCCATATCGTACAAATATTTTTATGATAATGATATTTTTGTCTATAGGCATATTTATGTGAAGATGAGAAATGAAACGCATGTTACTAAAAGAGTTATTAGTATAGATGTAGATGGATGAAGAGGGAGACCAAAGAAAAGATGGATAGATTGTGTGAAGAGTGATATGAAAGAAAAGGGAGTTAATGATAGCAGACAGGACAGAATGGAAGAAAAACACGTGTTGCGCCGACCCCAAATAACACGGGAAAAAGGCGGGAAGATGATGATGATGATATTTCATTTATTTTATCTCCTCAAGAGGACAGAATACCGTCGTTTTGATACAAGCGAGTATTTTGTCATTAAACTTTTTGCTTCATAATGCTACAAGTTTCGGTGTCTTATCCTACCTCGATTACAGTGATTTTATCAAAATTTTAAATTCTTCAGTTATCTCGTGGATTTTTGCTCGTGTACGTAACTTTTGAGCGTATGTTATTGTGAAATCCTGATGTTATTCTCATTAGTAAATTTCCTTTTTTTTAAAAGTTACTTTGTTTGTGTTCTGTGTGTAGTTCAGCTTAATTAAAAAGTCTCGCCGAAAATGTTCGTTATTGAAGTTTGTTCTAAATTTTCGTACTCGTTCCTTCTGTAAGTTAACTTGAGATTGTTTATAAAATTGCTGTAAAATTAATTGATTCTTGGTAAAATATAAAACTCTCGAGTTTGATTGCCTGGCCCTGCAAGCTGATATAGACTCACATTTACTTGTTACTACGTAAAATCTTATTATGTCATTACTTGACGTTAGATATCTGCATTCAAAATTCAAATTTTTCCCATAAAAAAAAAAAAACTAGAATACAAATAGTTACTTTTACTCAAGTATTTAGTTTTACTTGTTTATAAATACGGGTGTTAGTGCATAAGTGGAGTTTGGAAAACAAAATGGATTTTAATACCCCACAGTGTTATGTAAAGACTTTTGGTCGAATGCGACGCCCATTATACTTCGGATACAAGCTTGATAACGATTCCATTGCACGATCAGATGCTATAATAATAATAATAATAACGCTATTATGTCTGTCTCTCAAAATGGAATGGATGTAGGAATGGGTCCCGCGTACCGCGGGACCCATTCCTACATCCATTCCATTCATTCCATAAGGAGCTACTCCTCATCGATATGGCCATTAGCCAACAGGTTCGGCGTTCCCGAAAGGATCTGTCGACATGTTGGATAGACTATAAGAAGGCCTACGACTCAGTACCTCATACATGGCTCATGAGGGTGCTAGAATTGTACAAAATTGATGCAATACTACGCACCTTCCTGATGTCATGTATGAGGCAATGGAGAACGGTCCTTCGCTATCCAGGATGTCGACATATTCGAAGGAATAGCGAACCGGTAAGGATCGAGCGAGGTATATTCCAGGGTGACAGTTTGAGTCCGCTTTGGTTTTGCCTAGCCTTGAATCCTCTGAGCACACTGCTGGAGAATTCAGGTCTAGGCTACCGGTTGAAGAGAGGTGGTCAGGTTATATCTCACCTCCTTTACATGGATGACTTGAAGCTTTTTGCCCCCAACAATCTGCAACTGATGGAGCTACTGAAGGTAACTGAAGCCTTCAGTAGTGCTATCAGGATGGAGTTTGGTGTGGACAAATGTGCAGTCATGCATGTAAAGCGAGGGGAGGTTGTGGAATCCGTGGGTATTCAACTCACGGATTCCATTGGCCTGAGATCCCTCTCTCCAACCGAAACTTATAAGTATTTGGGTATGTCGGAAGCCCTAGGCATCAATATCACTGACATGAAGCAATCGTTGAAGGAGCGCTTCTTTGGACGCCTGAAGAAGGTTTTCAATAGCCTTCTTTCAGGCGGAAACAAGGTGCGCGCCTTCAACGGTTGGGTCATGCCGGTATTGATGTACTCTTTCGGCGTACTCAAATGGACTCAAACGGAACTTGACGCCCTGGATAGGTGGGTCCGAACACTGCTGACTGCATACCGAATGCACCACCCACGATCGTCGGTAATGAGACTGTATATCCCGCGGAAGTGTGGCGGTCGAGGTTTTTTAAATGCCAAGACCCTTCACAACCGCGAGGTATGCAGTCTCAGGGAGTATTTCCTAGCTGCCGACGTGGGTATGCATCGAGATGTAGTGGCAGTGGACAAGGGACTCACCCCGCTCTCCTTGGCTAAGGAGAACTGGCGCAAACCGGTAGTGCTTGACACTAACGATCGCAGGGAAGTATGGCAGAGCAAGGAACTTCACGGACGCTTTTTCCGGGCCCTTCACGGGCCCGATGTAGACCAATTGGCGTCCGTAGCTTGGCTGCGTTTCGGTGACCTCTTTGGGGAAACCGAAGGTTTTATCTGTGCAATTATGGACGAAGTTATCATGACGAATAACTACCGGAGATTTATTGTGAAGGACGGCACGGTTGACATCTGTCGGGCGTGTCACCGGCCGGGAGAATCAATTCGTCACATTATCTCCGGTTGTTCTCGTCTTTCTAACGGCGAGTATTTGCATAGGCACAACCTTGTAGCCAAGATTATCCATCAGCAACTTGCTTTGAAATACTCTCTTGTGGAATCGGAAGTGCCGTACTACAGGTATGAGCCCGACCCAGTTCTTGATAATGGTCATATCACGTTGTACTGGGATCGGTCCATCATCACTGACAGGACTATTGTAGCCAATAAGCCTGATATAGGGGTGGTGGACCGAAACGAGAGGCGTGCAATGATTGTTGACATATCCGTTCCGCATGACGAGAACCTCGTGAAAGCCGAGAAAGATAAACAAATCAAGTATATTGACTTCGCTCGCGAGGTTGTCGACATGTGGGAAGTGGATTCGGCGATCATTGTACCGATAGTCGTGTCGGGTAATGGCTTAATAGCCAAGAGCCTCGACCAACACCTTAGGAGGCTCTCGTTAGGCGGCTGGATCAAGGGCTTGATTCAGAAAGCGGTACTCCTGGACACGGCTCGTATTGTTAGGAGGTTCCTTTCTCTGGAGCCCTGACCGCCGGTAACTTGGACCCTGTTCCCGATACCGGTGGGACACTATTCTTTATATTTTTAAATGTTTTTTTTAAAATTTTTTGTAAGTTTTTTAAAAAATATTTAAAAATGTAATTAATAAGATTATATAATGAATAAAGGAAATAATAATAATAATCGTTTATATCAGGCATTAAGCCCATAGTAACAACTAGTATTACCCTTACATCACATTATAATAAACAGATTAAAATAAATAAATACATTGCAATTATAATAAACTAAAATAAAATTAAAATTATTGAGTAACATACAAAATTAATTACAAAATTAAGATAAGATAAAAATTCAAAATTCATAATTGCCAACGTCTCAGCACGTACACATCCTGGGAACACTTCAGACACAACCTTATTTCCACATCGCGTCAGTCGAGACAGGAAAGATGCCCTGAGTCTTCTCAAGAGCCTATGAAAATCAGTAACTCTGTTCTCAGCGAACATGGCAGTCGCATTACACCGCCACGGCAGCTTAAGCAAGGCTCTAAAGGCGCTATGAAATGAAAGACCTGGGCGTCACATTTGACCAAAAACTCACATTTCACAACCACATAATATCTACCGCCAACGAGACCTTTAGGCGTCTTGGCTTTGTCTTAAGAAACTGTCGCATTTTCACAGTCCCCATGTCATCAAACAAATTTTCGGTGCATTAGTCCGTAGCAAGCTTGTGTCAAGTGTGTGCGTTTGGACTCCTTTTGAAAAAGAATACAGGTTAACTTTAGAAAAAGTGCAATAAGCATTCCTTAGGAATCTTTATAAACGTCTTCATGGCTGTTATGTTTTTTTGTATCCTACGAAATTCTTGTTGGGTTGCTTGGGTTTCAATTCCTTAGAAACTAGAAGATCATGTGACCAGATGATGGTGGCATTCAAAATACTTAGGGGAATTATTGATGCTCTTGACCTACAAAACCATGTCTGTAACTTGTATGTGTCAAATAACTACAGCTGTGGCAGGAAACATCGGCTCCAGGCAGTTCCGACGTGTCGTACAGTTGCGCACTCCAAATCACCCATACCGCGGACATTCTCTGCGCTTAATGCTCTCCTCGATCAGAACACAGATTTTTATAACTTTGGGGAAGAATGGAAGACGATACTATCAGAATGTATACAATTCTGTGAGATAAATGTATGATTGTGTATAATATTTGTGAAATAACCCCTGAAAGTTCTGCGCGACTTGTGAATTGTATGTCTTTAATTTTTGTTTTATATTTTATTGTTTTGTTTTCTTTGTACTCTTGTTTGTAGTGCTGTATTACGTTTTCTGAAGATCTCAAAGTTCAATTTTTCTTGAATTATATTTTTGGCTTCAATTTTTATAATGAATTACTACTAACAAGACAATACTACTAAATCCTTTTTTTTTCATATTGATACTTGTAAATTGTTTAATTGAAAAAATATCTTTTCGGTTTAGTGGTCCCTCGTGCAGGTATTTATCTAATTCTATTATGCCGGCTGCCACAGAACATTCTGGACGTGTTGTCCGGCCCATCTCGACATAAAACTCTTCCCAGATGCTAGAAGTTGAAGGAACGGGTTGTTCCGCTGGAAGTTGTTCTTCAACATCAATTGGATCAGGTACCTGGATTCGTACCTCTGCAACCCTACGTCCAAAGTTTTCAATCGCCCTCTTGTATGCTTCCAGAGTGCGAAAAGCTTTTTGCTTGAAACGTGGATCCAGTATTGCGGTATCTGCATATAATGAGTTAGACTCGAAATCTCGGAAACGGGCATTCAAGTTATGATTAAGCCCGTTTAACAAAACTGTTATATCGGGATGTTCGTTTTGGTTTAATTGATTTACTACATGTTTTGATAACAGATTGAACACATTAGGACTTTCGCAAGAGTTACATTTTTTCACAGCTAATTTCTGATGTGACTTCGTAAAAAGGCCGGAGAATCGGTACAATTTTGCTACAGGTCCCACTCTGATGTCTGGATGTTTTGGTCGCTACGGGGTATGGCTACAGTGCTGATAACTGCATCTTTTATTTGAATTATGCGTTCCAGCATATCAAAACAAGAATTCCATCGAGTTGGACATTCTTGTTTTAATTTTAAAAGGGGCAAAATCATTTGTTTTTGTGCTATTTCGAGCTTTGTTTGTGCTTGAGCACTCCTTTTAAAAAATTCTACCACAGCTTTCACTTTAGCCACCACACTCGCAACAGTTTTTAGGCCGTCTTGTACAACTAGATTTCACAAACGAGCGAAGTAGCGTACAGAACGCCATTCCCCTAATCTAACCGCTGATAAAATATTGGCAGCGTTGTCACTTACAACGCAACATACTTTATTGGTAATCTGCCAGTGTTGTATAATTTGCCCTATAAATGCAAGTAAGTTTGCCTCTCATTGTAATTGATACAACTTAACAACAGCGATAGTAACTGTGTACTATTGGAGTCAATATAGTGAGCTGTGACGACTATGTAACTTTGATTAGCGCTGGACGTCCACCCGTCAGTGCAAAGGCATATTGCGTGAGCTTCCTTAATACGTAGAAGACTTGTCTCAAATAGTTCTTTGTAGGTTTTAGATATGAGTGACTGTGAAAAAGTCTTTCTGGTTGGCAGTTGATATCCCGGGCAAGTCGAGACCATGTCAATTAGCTTCCTGAATTCCAGATCGTCTACCATTCTTAATGAATGGTGACCTTTAGTCACCATGGCTACCACCTGTGTGTCAATTAAGTTAATTTTTCGTGAAGACGGTGGTCGTCGAACAAAATTGGTAATCAATGGCACATTTACGAGTACTGGCTATCTTAATGATTAAAATTGTGGCTGGTGCGTCTAAATCTATGTTAGACATTATAGCATTACTGTCTTGTGGCATTTCTACAACAGCAGCAGGTTGGCGTAGTACAGCCAAAGATATGATCGGGTGTTTAGTGTCCAAATGAAAAAAGTGCTTAATTTTTTATTTTTATCGTTACAAATCGATAGGGTTTCATGTACCGAATCGACCCTCCGCGGGATTAAAACAACCAAAATTTAATGGTGTATATTTTATAGTTTATCTAAGCAGACTTTATGGCCCCATGCGAAGTTCTCTCTATGAGTTATGTGAAAGTGAACCCCGGGGTTCTGGAACAAAGGCAAAGAACAGGAGCGGGTTTTAGTCCGCACAAGTCTGAGTCGCCCTCGCGCTCCGCCCAGAGCGGAAGAAGTAATTAGATGATTTTCCACCTCAAACAAAAAGTTCCCCTGCTAGGCTTAATTGGCCCACGGATAAATTTTCCGCACTCATCGGATCGATCAAAACGTTAACCACAAAGTCAACAAGCTAATGAGGAAATATAGCAAATAATATTTTTTATTTGTATTTCAGGGGAAGTATGTTCTACTTCTACACGGGTGAATTCACTGGCAGCAGCTAGTTTATGGACAATTACTGGAGGGACTGGCCCACAATGGCCGAGGACAGACGTGTGTGGAAAGGGGAGAGGGAGGCCTTCGCCCAGCAGTGGGACATCTTTCGGCTTATATTCAAACCGGACTGAATATCCGTGTTTTACATGGAGCGACTACCTATCAGACCTCCACATCAGATATTCCTTGGATAGACTGATGGTCAGACTTTTTTATGTGACTACCTGCGACAACAGACAAAGATCTAGGAATAACAACCGACACCAAACGGCTTTACGTGGTTTCTGAGGCACGGAGTAACGTCCTAGATAAACGTACATATGAACTGAAAAATTCACATTTGTACTAGGCCAGTTTTGAACGTTTCTATTCTTTAAAAATAATTTTAATTTTAGATATTGTGAAATTTGCAAGGTTTTTCCACATATCAGTACTTTAGAATTTGGTCAGACTGTGATAAATACATATTATGTATGTTTTGCGGTAACAAGAGTTATCTCGGGCTGATGTTTTCGCTGATTTCATTTTCAGTTCAGTACCGCTTGTGCACTCGACGCGGGAGGTCGCGTCGCGCTCGTGTAATTTCGTAAAACATCGCGAAAACTTCAAATGTTCTAAGTTCTTTGTTTCTTGAATGATTTCAAGTGTTTTTTTCTGTGAATTTGTGTACAAAGTGAGTGTGTGCCGTTAAAAGTGGATTATTGTTTCGATAAACGTAAGTAACTGTGCTTGTTTTGATTCTACCTACATGTTTTTTTAACATAAGACTTACAAATAAGGGAAAACTAATAAAAATACAAAATTATCAGTAAAAACTAAAAAATATTAGCATATGTACTTTTGAAATTATTGCAGCGCAAATTATTTCTAATCTTACGTTTAGACATACTGTTAGAAATTTCTAGTATTTTCCTTTAATATTGTTATCCCTGTAGAAAAAATCGTACGACGAAGCACAAAGCTGTCTGCAAAAAAAACTTTTACTTGATAGTGAAGGAAGGAGATTTTCGTTTACTTTCATATTTTCATGAACGCAATGGTTAAGAACTGCGGTATAAGTTCCTCCATAATACTATTAGTTGTAAAACGAAATGAGGTAAAGTGCACCTTGAGAGACTATAGGTAACCTAGTTTCTTTTTTTGTTTTTTTTTTTTTGGTGGGTAAAAATCATCCAATGACATCTCGCGCGCTTGAGCGAAGCGGGAGATAGTGTCAGCTACATTGGCTTCGTTCCAGGGCCCTGGTGTTCACTTTCAAATTACTCATGGCCCCAGAGTAGACTTCGACCCTGCTGGGCCACTACAGTTTGCTGACAGCTCCTTGAAGCGCGCGGGAACAGTACGTGCATTGCTGGTTAGGGTCGCGAAATTCCTTTAGATGCATACTTGTGGAGGCCTATGTCCGGCAATGGACTTTTTGCGGTTAAAATGACGAAGATGATAAAAGTAAGTAAAGAATTTTTAATAGTAAGTGAAGAACGCGTAATTTTAATACCTATATCTGAAAAACTATCAACCTATTGAATGACTCCAAAATGCATGTCTATAATTCATTAATCAAAATTCTAAAAATAAATACCAGTGCAAAAATACTGGTACTAATTAAGTAATCAGCATGAATTAAATACCAAGAATATTGATTTATAGCCGTTTGTAATCAGTAGTTTTTATCTTGAGAAAGCTAAAGCGTCAGGTAATAATAAATCAGGGATAATGGACGATAAAATTGATATTACTGAACTGTTTTAAGATACTCTACTTAAATGTATTATAAGCCGTCTGGTTTTCAGCTAAGAATAAAACAATTGTATCTTTAGGATTGAGTGTCGTAAGGGACATGATATTATCAATTGAATGAGTAACATTATCTTCATGTTCGTCGATAGCATTATCGTCATCAACATTATTATCAGGTTTTAGACGTCCACTGTGGAACGTAGGTCACCTCAAAGATCGTGTTTTGTCGAATGTAGGTGGCTGGTTTTTATTGTGATCTATTAGTTTTTTAGGTGAATGGTTCCTGTCTTGTGATCCGGGGCAATTTGCCTGCTACAGTCTTCCTGTTCGATTATAATTCAGGTGTCTTCAAGGTTAGAGTGAATAGGCTCTTAATAAACTAGTGCGCCTCATCATCAGCGATTGCGTTATTGCTTACCATCAAGTGAGATCGCAGTCAAGCATTAATTTATATCTATAAAAAAATGGGGACCACAAGAGTTAAAATATGACAGGTTTCTAACTTCAAATGTGATTAGAAAAAAAAATTAAGCGCAGTTCGTATCAAATTTTAAGTTACCGTTAGTTTCTAACCTACGTCTTTTATGTGATTACTGACAATGCTTGTAATTTTTAATCAAGTTCTTATTTTAGACTTCTGGTCCCTGCTAAAAAAAAGATACCAAAGTGGACCCGAGTCCAAAAAGGTCAGTAACCACAAGTTTAGGTCCATATCTTTAAGGGCCGGTAGTAGGCACTGAGTATTTTGTATGAACTCCGCTCGGGACTATGTTTTTTTTTTTTTTTTATGGTATGTAAAATCATCCAATGACAAATCCCGCCCTTGGGCGGAGCGGGAAGTAGTGTCAGACTCTTACTGACTAAAAACCTACCCCGTTCCTTCGTAGCCTATCGTGAACCCATGACCCCAGTAGGCTTCGACCCTGCCTGCCTGCAGTTAGCAGGCTGGGCCTCTTCGGTGTGCTGACAGCTCCTTGAGGCGCGCGGGAACAGAACGCGCCGTCGACGACTTGGGCTCGGTCCGGTCGGTTACCGGACGATCGGACAGCGTGCTACCCATTGCACGCCGTCCGCAAGCCCGCGCCTACGGTGGCCGGAAATCGGGATCGGAATCCCGGCGGCGGCTGGGGCGAGCGCCCCGTTGCCTCTGCCTGATGCGGTCGGCCTCCTCCTTTGCTAGCATTACTGCTTCGCAGAAGGAGGCGACCGCCTGCCATCCCTCCTCACTACGGACCATGGCCTGAACCAAGGCCCGGCGAGAGAGATCGCTGCCGCCGATCGCCCCCACGAGGACACGGCGATGCTCCGCCCAGGCGGGGCACACCTCTACAGTGTGCTCCACCGTGTCCTCCGGGTGTTCCGCACAGTGGCGACACCCGGGCGAATCCTCCGCACGAATCCGGAACAGGTACTTAGCGAACTTTCCGTGTTCGGTAAGCACCTGCGTCGTGCGGAAGTTGAGAACGCCGTGAGGTCTTTCCAGCCACGCCCCAAGGATGGGCCTTATCGCCCCAATTGTGGCGCGCCCCGAACGAGGTTGCGATAGTCGTTGACGCCATTTCGCCATGAGATCCCGCCGGAGCTCTGTCCGCCATGCCTCGACTTGTCGTGGCAGCGGAATTTCGCCCCGGCGTTGCATCTCCATGCGCTTGTCGTGCATGTGTGCAAGGACGCTCGGGACTATGTCGCCTTCGCGGTCCCAAAAAAACAGCAGTTTTATTTTTATTAAAAAAAAAAACAGTTACTATTTAAAATTTTTGTTTTTGTACTCTTGTAGATAAACACGTTTGAAATCATAAATTAGGGTCAGATTCACAATTTTTTTATCGAGCCAGTTTATATTATGTTTTCATTTTTAGCAAGCGCTTGATCATTTAATCAATTTAAATAAAATTAAGTGTTATGGTGTTCTCTTCTATATTTGTGGATTTCCAGTGGTTTAAAAAAGTTTAAAATGAGTAGAAACTGGCCTTAACTACCTATTCAACGTCTTCTTTGCGTTGATCGTGTTGGCTATCAACGACCATTACTACGGATGTTAAGGAAGGCTGTATTAGGGTCAGCTTCCAATCCAGGATGCAACTGACTCCCAGTTTTTACATTATAGAACGACTGCCTATGTTTCTTTATTAACCGAGTAACACCCTTTAGTAAAGTCTGGTCGCTACGAGTAACTATTTCTCCTTGGGTCTGATAAAACTGTACCTCTACCATGAGTTTTAACAATAGTATTCGTCGCTACTCGATATCGACGCCGTAAATATTTTGTATGGCAAATTTTTGTTCTGCAAGTGACCGCTAGAGGCGCTGCAAAATTTGCCATACAAAATATTTACGGCGTCGATATCGAGTAGCGACGAATACTATTGCTTAAAACTCATGGTAGTACTGTAGGTACTGATGAAAATTGAATCAGACAAACGAGATTCGATCTTACCTAATTGTCTCGACTTGAACTGGATCAATTTTATTGGGATTACAACGATTGTTGGATGGATTGAATTGTTTTTAGCGACCTTTGTCGGAAAGATTATTGTCGGCCATCTACTCTATCTTTAAACACCGTTAAATTTTGATAGTTTTAATCTCGTGGAGGGTCAATCCGATACATGAAATATTATCAATAAGAAAAGATAAAATAAAAAAAGCACTTTGTTTCTAAAACTCGAATTAATATGTGCATGTACGAAATTAATTTATTTAAGTAACCTACAGGTCATTGAACTCGCCCAGCTGACGTTTACTTCATGAAATCAATTCGAGTTAAAAAAAAAGTTATTTATTATTTAATTTTATCTTTACAAATCGGTAGTGTTTCATGTACCGAATAGACCCTCCACGGGATTAATACAATCACAATTTAACGGTGTAAGTATAATTCTTCTGTACGTGTTTGTCACCTAACTCTTCCTTTTAATTTTGTGTGGATGTAATTTTGTGTGCATATTTGAGTGGACCCGTGAAGGTTTTTTTTTTGTGGAGAAAATCATCCAATGACATATCCCGCCTTTGGGCGGAGCGGGAGATAGTGTCAGACTTTTATTGACTAAAATACCCACCCCCTTTCCTCCGTCGCCTTTCATACCAGGGCCAAACCTTCCTTTCAGAAACAGACCCTTGGCCCCAGTAGGCTTCGACCCTGCTGGGCCCCTACAGTTTGCTGATAAATCCTTGAGACGCGCATGGAAAAGTACGCGCCGTCGACGTCTTGGGCTAGGTCCGGACGGTTACCGAACGGTCGGACAGCGTGGGTGGTTTGAAAATACAAATATCGGTGGCGCTGCAATAAGGTTATTTTTAACCGACTTCGAAAAAAGGAGGAGGTTCTATGTTCGGCTGTATGTATTTTTTTTTTTTTTTATGTATGTTCACCGATATCTCGGTCAATTGTGGAACGATTTCGAAATTTTTTGTTTTGATTGAAAGATTATACTTTCGAATTGGTCCCATAAAAATATCTTTTTGATCTGATGATAAACTTCGAAGATATAGGACGAAACTCTTCAAAAATTCATAGCAGAACTGTCGTTTGTATGTGTTTGTTCGCCGATATCTCGGTCAATTGCGGGCCGATTTTGAAAATTTTTGTTTTGATTGAAAGATTATACTCTCGAGTTGGTCCCATATTGTTTTGATCTGATGATGAACTACGAAGATATAGAACAGAACTCTTCAAAAAACCTTAGCAGAAATGTCGTAACAAGTAAAATTGCTTTGTTTATACATGTAGTCGGTAGCTGACTAAAGGAAAAAGGGAAGGGGTACATAGAACTGATCTGATGATGAAGACGGAAGGTAGGTAAGAGCCAGAACTTTGTAATAAATCAGTGTATCCTAGCCGTGTTTGGTATTATTAGAATTGTCATGATGATTTGATGATGAAACTGAATGGCGGAAGGTACCTATCTATTTAAGTTTGGCTGAGAGGTACTTCTACTAAAAAGTGTGAAATAAAAAACTTTTTACAAAAAAAATACAACCGACTTCAAAAAACACCAAAAAGTGCAAAATAACTTTTAATTTCGGAAGTCGGTGTTTCTTTAATAGTTTGGTCTCTTCGTTATTTAACACCGACTTCCGAAATTAAAAGTTATTTTGCACTTTTTGGTGTTTTTTGAAGTCGGTTGTATTTTTTTTGTAAAAAGTTTTTACTAATATTTAGCTTTCGGACAAGACAACGTCTACCACGACCGTTAGTATCATCATCATCATCATCATTTCAGCCGAAAGACGTCCACTGCTGGACACAGGCCTCCCCCAAGTGTCGCCACAATGAACGGTCCTGTGCATCTCGCATCTATCGGATTTCCGCAACACTTGCCAGGTCATCGGTCCACCTTGTAGGAAAATAAAGAAAGAAAACACGTTTATTTCGCTTGCAATGAAGCACAATATAAGTTTTAAAACTTAAACATAAATAAAATAAAATAAATAAAAATAAAAAAATCAAGAGCAACAAGAATATTCCTCACGGCTGCGCCAAATAGGTTCAGTTCAGCGTGATGCCAGACAACTTCGTAGCAGTTGTCTGACGCTGGTTTTCAACTGAACCTTGGGTGCAATCACGGATCAGAATAAGTTTAAATACGAGTATAATGTGATTTAATAAAATGATACATTAAATAAATACAAAAAACAAATAATTTTGAAGACGAATATGTGTGTTTTAGCTGTGTAGGTATGTAAATAAAACAAATAACGCCATAGTCAATAAAATTTTGAGTACGTTTAAATTTCCAATGATGATTAATAAAACCGGTCTCAAGCCACCGCCATCAATACAGTGCATAGTAGCATGTTACATAATTTACTATGCCATTAGCATCTGAGCGCGGCAGAGAGACAGTTGCACATTTGTGATATTGAAACAAAAGAAATTTTATTCGGGTATTTGAAGAAAACAAATAATATTAATAAATAAATAGATAAAATGCAGATTATGCGCGTGTAATTCAACGTTAAGTTTGTAAAGTGAAACTTAGAAAGGTATTGACATAAGGTCACAACACTGCGTATTCTGGTACGCGGTTACACCTTTCAAAACCTTTCGGCCCCAACGGCCATCTGTTCTGCGAGCAATGTGCCCTGTCTATTGCCACTTAAGTTTGGCGATTCTTCGTGCTATGTCGGTAACCTTGGTTCTCCTGCGGATATCTTCATTTCTGATACGAGCACGCAAGGAAACTCCGAGCATAGCCCTTTCCATTGCCCTTTGGGTGACTTAAGCCTAGCCGCTAGTATATTACAATTTATTTAAAGGCTGCAAGGGGAAGTTTGAAAGTGGCGCCAGTGACTGAAATACTATACTTATTTCTCACTTTATCCATTTTCATCACACCACATATCCATTTCAACATTCTCATTTCTGCTACATGCAGTCTTTTTTCATCCATCTTTTTCACAGCCCAACATTCTGATCCATACAGTATGACAGGTCTTATCATGGTGTGACCGTGCATACTGTGAAGCACCGAACGTCTGCGCATGGTGGTGCGTAAACCATAAACAAAAGCATTCCCAAGGAGAGTTGGTGTCAGGCTGGCGGCCGACTATAAAACAGTTGCCAAATCAACTGCAACATGTCGAGAAATAATAGAGCCGATCTGTTAGTTTATAAATATGACGGTGATGTAAACCTTTTTACATAAACTATACAACGCATGTTATACTTGCGTTGTATAGGTAGTTAATGTAATTTTAAATGCGTATCTTAGTTTAGCAAGTGGGGCACGTTATCGATTGGGGCACATATGGCAGGTTTACATTCCCAATGAACTGATACTGACATAAGGGGTGTGAAATGCTATATGGAAGAATATTATTCCTCGGGTAACTCTAAACAAGACCTAACAACCCCTTTGTGACAATTTTCAAGTTTATATTTAAGTTTTTTATGAAAACATTCTTGGTAACAAAGTCTATCTTATTTAAAGCCAAAACTCAAGCAAGCGAGAACAAAGTCGTAGAGAACGCAATTACAAAATTGAGTTGCTGAACCGAGCCTCATATGTACCGCAGATTAGGCCGCAATTAAATTACTCGAAACAAACTTTTTTCTTTACGCGGGAAATTTTCAAATGACTTCTCTCGCTCTGGTGTCGGAGAGAAGGTGTTAGACTTTTACTGTCAAAACCGCATAGTGTTTCGAACAAATCGGTTACCCTGGATCACATCGGTCTTAACTATATGTATAATATAATATTTCCACAACTATCACACAACACCGTCTAGTCCCAAGCTAATCAGAGCTTGTGTTATGGGTACCAGACAGCTGATAAACATACTTATATATTTCTAAATACATACATGTAATAGATAAATAACACCCAGACACAGAACAAAATGATCGTGCTCATCACACAAACATTTGTCCTGGGTGGGAATCGAACCCACGATCTCCGGCATAGCAGTCAGGGCCACTAACCACTAGATCAACAGGCCAGTCATCTGGACTCGTCATCTTGTATACATCTTTTTGAGGCGCCCGTCGAAGATACCGGCGATACCGGACTGCAACTGCTCGCCGTCTGCAAGCTCGCGCCAGCGGATGCCGGGTACCGTCTTGCAACTGTCGACATCCGGGACGCTTCTGGCTAGGCTACTTAAGCTGACTTACTCTTCTTTGGCATTGACTGTCGACCTCAGATATTTTATTTTATGTTTTGTGTGTAAAATCGAGGGGTGTATAATGACAAAAGTTATCTGTACTATTGTGATTTTCTGGTAACTGTAGTAAATTACTACAAATATCATATTTCATAACATTTTTCTTTTTTGGTGGGAAAATTTCCAATGACATCTCCGTGCCCTTAGGTGGGGCGGGTGATAGTGTCGGACTTTTACAGTCTAGAAACCCACTCTTGTTCCTTCTTTGCCTTCGTTCCAGGGCCCCGGGTTACACTTTCACATTTCCCATGGATTCCAAAGTGCAAAAAAGGAGATATCTGTAAAAATAACATTGCCATGTTGATACTATGACATTTTTGCAAATTATTGCAATTGTCAGTA
This sequence comes from Leucania comma, assembly GCA_958295575.1. Lineage (NCBI taxonomy): Eukaryota > Metazoa > Arthropoda > Insecta > Lepidoptera > Noctuidae > Leucania > Leucania comma. The sequence goes on from OY282484.1 coordinate 4,956,771, forward strand.
TCTCACTAAGTATGCTCAAAAGTCTCGTTCTTAGGGAGCTAACATAAATGTTTTTATTCTTATTTTTTTTTCCTCTCTCCACTCTTTTAAGTTTCTTTTATTACTTCTCTTTGTATTTGTTTTTAACATGTCCGAGGGTTACGTTAATTTACAATTTTGTTATCCTACTGATTTTATTGAATGTATTCCACAGCTAATTTGTGAACAGTGCTGTGGGCTACAATATTGTTTATACTGTGTTTTGTGTATCTGTCGTACCCAAGTTTTATGTTGTAGCTGTTTGCTGTTCCTTCGTATAAAAATAAAATAAAATCACAAAATCACGACATTGTAGATAAATTTTTCGCTTTGCACGTGTTGAAATACCCCAGAAACCAAAACTTTTCGCAATGTTGTATTGACAGAAATCACGTTTCAGTGCACCGCACCGTGTCGGTAAATTGCAATCCAGTATCAAAGGATTCGTTGGAATGTGCAATTTTCGTATAGCAAACGAACACCGATCTCGCCAAAACACACAACCCTTTGATGAAACCGTAAATTCGTCGATGCAACAAGACATACCCTTTTTTTTAAGGTGGGAAAGACATAGTGATGAAATGATAAAAAATTGAAAAACAAGTTCTAAGATATAAAAGTAAGAGTATTTTTGAAAAACTTTTAAATTCGAAAAATTAAAATTTTGTTAGCAAACGTCTGATTCAATGACTAAAATCAGCTTTAATTTTTTTTTTCCTTCTTATGCATTTATAAAATTTTCATTTTTCAAAAATTTCAAATATGATTGATTTGAATATAACTTAACGATTATAAAATATCACATACTAGATAATTTCTTGTGTTTCAAAAAATATATTTGGGAATTATGAAAGTAGCTTGGTTTTGATTAGGTTTGACTGAGCTCACTGAACCAAATTTAAGTTGTTGGTATTCATTCGGAATGGAAAATAAATATAATTTCAAACAAATACTACTAAAACTTTTAACTACTTTTGCTATTAAATCAAAATTCATACGTAGACAATCAAACTAATTAACCATTTTCTTTCACTGTCGGTTAAAACGTAAATAAATAATAATATAATAGTAAATTTAGGACTAGGTTGGGTACATTGAAGGGTTACACAGTTACATAATTAGTAATTAGTCTAGTTAATGATGCGATCCCCTGTCATAGGTTGATGGTTAATTAATACTAGTACGTACATTAGTTAAAGTGTATCAACATTATATAAAAACAAAGGCAACCAAAAAGAACGGAATCAAACTAAATTTAAATAAGTAAAGAAAATAAAATTGTTTCATCATCATCTAAGTTTTTTACTAAGGGTCAATATATTATCTCAGTATCCTGAGGTCCTGGACCTTTGGAAGGCGCACAAGGAGCCGGTACCAACCGACGATATAACCTATATGCAATATGCTACTACACCTGAAGGCCCTGATCGACGAGCGAATAAAACCGCGGTCTTATGGCTCGTCGGTAAAGCTCGCCAGTGTATCATTGTAATACGAACGACGAGCCTGGCTCGCGGCTCGTCGCGTTTGCTTCATTTTCTACTCCGCTCATCGTTCGAAACTGTTTTACTCGCTAGTTGATCAGCACTAACGAGCCACGAGTAAAACCGACGTTCTATAAAACCGTGGTATTGACTCGTAGGTCGATCACCCACTTTAGGGCAAGATTTTGTTTACATTACATTACAAAGTAGCAAGTCTATTAAGATTCAGTGTCAAGTTTAGGTCAAGGCTAAGGAAAGCTTATGGGGTGAAATTGTTTACCGTCACGCATAAGCTCTTTTTAAATTGTCTGGAAAATTTTCTATAATGGTTTACATAACGGCATGGGAACGGCTTTATGGCTATGTATATCTTTTGTTGAGAACTTCTGAAACTTGTTGCTTTGAGTTTTGAGTAAGTTCTGTTGTTGTTTATTCAATAAACTGTTGTTTACACAGATATCTTTATTATATTAATATTATAAAAGTTGAAGAGCTTGTTTGAACGCGTCCCAGGCACTACAAGTTCGAGTTGAAATATTACATTTTGATTCAAGTGGGGAAAATTTGACATTGCCACCAAGGTGGAATCCGCACGAGCCGTCGGAAAGTGTGTTATGGAGCTGAGTATCTAGGTATTGCAGTGATAATTTCTGTGAACCAAATGATATTTTTCAATAGAAATCATCCAATGACATCTCCCGCCCATGGGCGGAGAGGGAAGACGTGTCAGGCTTTTACTGACTAAAACCGCACCTGTGTCCTTCAGTTGACTTTGAAGTTCAAGGACTACGGGTTTCTTCTACGAATATTCTAGCTAGTGGGCATCGGCCCTGCTGGATCCCTACGGTTTGCTGACATCTCTAGAGAAGCGCGTGGATCTCTACACGCTGTTGATGACTGGGCTTGGTCCGGTTAATTTACTTCCTGACGGCGAGCTACCCTTTGCTCGACGTCCGCAAGCCCGCGTCTACTACCGTGGCTGGTAGTCGGAGTCTACGCGTGAACTCCGCGCATCCCTATGCGCCCATCATATTTTTTATAAAAAATACCGACTCTGATAGGGGAACAAGCGTGAACGCACGTGAACCCGCTCAAAACCATCCAGATTCAAGTTCACCCTTGTTTACAGAGCTTTACGGCACTAAAATGGAGCAGCCAATAAAATTGCGATAGCTAAGTGAATCATTTTCGCATTGGACCTCTTCTTTTGTGTCTATAAAGCCTGTTAGCCCGCAGCTCCACACGATGTGGGTAGATAACAAACCCCGAGATTAGTCTAACAGATTCCAATCACGTCTAATATCAATCCGTCTATGTAGCCGTGATTTATGTACAACGAAGTAGACTGATCTTAGAGCATTTTAGTCTTCAATGGACGAGGCGGTTTGGTATTCTAAAAGTAAAACGAGCAAATAAAAGTAGTGTAAAATGTTATTCTAATAAATTGGCCAAGTGCGAGTTGGAGCGCGCAGAGAGGGCTCCGTGCAAGCGTAGATATGAAAACATTTCAATTTCCGAATCTGAGTTACGAAGATTTTTCTGAATCGCAAGTTGTTTTTTGTGACGAAAAGAACTACAAATTTACAGTTTTCAGATTTATTCCAATACTTGTGCTAGGAGACTACCCTATGTAGCTCGCCACCCAAACGGGTCCCGAGTTGTCACCGGTGTGTATTGTTCTACGCGCGTCTGAAAGAGATTTCAGGCAAACAGTAGAATCCCGGTAGGGCCAAAGCCTATTGGGGCCATTGGGTTGACTTCCTAAAGGGAAACTCATGGTTCTGGAACACAAAGGTCAAAGAAGAAATATAGTTATGGTTTTAGTCAATTAAAGTCTGTCACGCTCTCCCGTTCCGCTCTAGGACGGAAGAAGTCATTAGATGACTTCCTTAAAAAAACACCTGTTAAATGTCGGATTTTTTATAAAGCATATCATAAAAATGCTATGAGGGAGAGACTATTTGCTCTTGAAGAAATATAGTACGCGGCAAATAAGTTGAACTCGTTGATATGATTAGGGATTTTTAGGGATCTGTACATAAAAATCAGCAGAAATGGAACCCTTATAGGTTCACTTTGTTGTCCGTCTGTTCGTCTGTCAAGACCATTTTTCTCAGGAACGCGTGGAGGTATGAAGCTGAAATTATATTAAGTACTTCAGAACTAGTACCCCAAGCAGTAGTAAAAATCAAACTTCTAGGTCAAAGTAATCCGATGAGGGCGTTTATGCCTCGTTTAGGCGCAAATTTTGACACTCGCCAGGAAATCAAAACCTATTGGGTACTTCCCGTAAAATTAGCACCTTGAAATATGGCATGAATTATGGTCTCATAGCACAAGTATGATAGAGATACTTAGGGATACAGATACTTAGGGAAAAATCTAAAAACTATTGTAGTTACGTCACAAAAAATACTTTTTTATGATTCGCAATAATATTCGAGATTTCGGCACTTGAACTATTTACACAGGTAATTTTGTACATAACCCACAGTGCTGCAAGTCTAACTCGCACTTGCCCAGTTTTTGTAAATGGTACCTTTTAAGTACGTTATAATCTTAAAAAAAAAAATGCTGGAATGGCGACCGCGTACCGGAAGACGCAATGTTGGAAGGCCTCCTACAAGGTGGACCAATGACCTGGCAAGAGTTGCGGGAATCCGATGGATGCGAGATGCACAGGACCGTTCATTGTGGCGACACTTAGGGGAGGCCTATGTCCAACAGTGGACGTCTTTCGGCTGAAATGATGATGATGATGAAAAGGTTCAAATCTTCACGTACAAAAAGGCTCTCTTAGTAGCCTATTGTACCGATTGTTTTTGTACAAATATAGCAAATTGACAAGTATTTTTCCACGCCCATCAATGTCATGATTGTGATAGCTACATCTAAGATACAATCCTTATCTAAATACATTCAGTATCGTCACTATCGGCGGTTCTTATATTTTTTTAACAAATAGATTTACTGATCTGATTATATTCGATTTTCCTTGTTTTTTAATAAATTGTCTTTCAAGAGATGCTTAGAAATTATTTATGCTAAAATAATTTGGATAAGAAAAAAAAAATGTTTTAGATATAATTAAACTAATTTTTTTTCAGTTTTTTTTTTTTATAGAATTTTGAGAACGCTGTGAAAATAAATTAATTTTAACGTATTTTTTGTCTGCGTCAAAGCGTATTTTTGAGTTCAAATCTAAAAATAAACAACAGAACCCTTTTCAAATCGGGTTTCACCTGTCCATTACGATACTGTGAAATACTGTAGCCAATTTAAAGGGGTATTCTGGGAATCCTAATATAATTGTGAAAGTAACTTTGTCTGTTACGGTTAAACTCCTGATCCAGTTCTCATGGCAGTCAGTGCGAAATTAGATGTTCGTCAACGCACCTAGGATACAGAAGTAATTCCTAGCGTGAGGAATTCTTAAAAAAAAAAAACCGGGCAAGTACTAGTCAGACTCGCGCACTGAGGGTTCCGCACACTCACATGTGAAAACATTTCAATTCCCGATTCGAGTTTCGGAAATTTTTCCGAATCGCAAAAAAGACTTTTTTTGCGACGTAAGCACAAAATAACATATTTCAGATCTTATATTTGTCCTATAAGACCTAGCTCATTCCAAATTTCAGGGTTCTAAGTCAACGGGAAGTACTTACGAATTTTGATTCTCTTGAGAGTGTCGAAATATACTCGTACGTTTTTTTACGACCGTATCTTCTTTGTTGTTAACTTACAAGTTTGATTTTTTCACAGCTTAAGGGGAACGCTTGAATATATGGTTTTAATTCAAACTTGATACCTCTACGTGTTCCTGAAATAAAGGGTCTTGATAGACAGACAGACGGACAACAAAGTGATCCTTTAAAGTAGGGGGATCTTTTACTTTTGGGGCACAGAACCCTAAAAATCTCTATATTTTCTCAGTAGAATGGCCCAAACAAGCGTAGTAGAAACGACTGTCTCTAAATAAACTATCGGAAGCGAAACAGCTTACTTTACAGGAGAATGGTTTGAAGTTTACTTTATGGAACTTTGTCATTAATAACTATATCTATTGTAAATTTGGTTTCACATTTAAGTTGGTTAGTTTTTTTTTTTTTAAATTCATTATTCCCCGAGAGGACGCCGGCGTCCGCACACCTATTGTCTTTCTATTGTGTCTCTAATTACGGTATTCAACAGGTTAAGGTAGGTAAAATCATTCAGTGACTTGGGTGGGGTTCAAGACTCATTAGCCAAAACTATTATGTACTAGGTAAGCTAGTTTTTTTTAAGCTTAAAACAAAAAGAAAAAAAAGAAAAATTTCATTCTCAAGAGTTTACCTCGGGACAGTCGAAAAGTAACATTGCCTTCATCCTATGATCTGGTATTTAGACGATTTGAAAGATACCTAAAATAATTACACATCAAAGTTAAATAATCGTAAAATAAAGAATTCCTGTGTGTATGCTCTGAACAATGACAAGAATGAAGGGTTTGTGAGGACACAACGGGATGAGATTCCGTCCTCCAATCGATCCTTGTCGGGAGATATTTGTACTTCGAATTATACGGGAGAGGTTGAATGACGTGCTGCTGGTAAGCTTCCCTGCAAACAGTATTACTATATTGAAAGCGTTTTTTTCCACTCATAAGCATCAGTATTTAATTTCTCTTTAAATGTTCCCACTGCAGGAACTTACGCCTCCTCTCTAGGAGAGAGAATGGGCCGTTATACACCACGCGGGCCCAGTGCGGGTTGGTAGATGTCGCATGTCTTCAAATATTTGGTTTTAGGATAATAGTAAAAGTATGTAATTAATTTCCAAGCCTCTCTTTTGGGTACGTCAATAACGATGCGGAGGAATTCCAATAAAACCATCAAAAACTTCATCTTTCACTAAATCTATTTTTGTTTTAGAAATAAAACGGGATTTTTTTAGTTTACTTAAAAAAAAAATATTATTAAGCATTCTGTATAATATTTCTAAGTTGATTCTAAAACTTTCTACTTCTGTTCGAGTTAGATATAAATTCCCGAAATCACTGCTCGAGTCCAATGCCAATAAAGTTGGAATTTTTTGTTTGCTCTGTCAACTTTTGGGTCAGTTTTATTGGCAGCTATACTGAAAAGATTTACAAGCCAGAAATCAGTTTTCGAAAGTTGTTTAGATGTTTAGTGAGATCTGTTTTCTCTATATATTTTTCGTACTTTTTACGGAATCGCGCTTGCCACGAATTTTCATAATGACAAAAGACTTAGACATCCATTTTTATTAATGGAAAATTGTAAGTTAATTTCTTCCGCTCATAGGAAGTTTCACACATTTACTGAATAAACATACCTGCCCTCCCTAGCCAAGTTACAATCGTTTCGTTTAGCGTGAACGCTTGGAGTTGGCCACGCCCCCAATTCCTTTGTTCTGACGTTATCTCAACGCTCAGTCACTTGGTCAGTACAAAGGAACTGGGGACGTGGTCAAGCGTTCACGTTTAGCGTGAACGCTTGGCCATGTCCCCAATTCCTAATGAAACGATTGTAACTTAACTAGGGGGCTGCCAGGGCCCTAGCAATTCCTTCGAAAAATTCCGCAGCCATTGCTGGCACCGTATAAAAGTCGAATCGTTTCACCAGGTCTAGTCGAGCTTCATTGACCCGCACTTTCCTGGTAATCAGCTCTGTTGGCTCTCGTTTTCAGGAATTACAGTGATGACAATAATGTAACGTGTTTTTACTACGTAATTATAATATTAGGAAGAATAATAAAATTCACCACCCCATGTACATATGCGGTAACAAACTCTAAATCCTGGTGCATTGGGTGTAGCTGGTAAAACCCAAAAGTAGACATCGGTGGGGACAGTTTTGAATTGGTTACACGTTGAAAAACCCCTTCAATTTTATTTATTTAACTGAAAACCATTTTATTTATTTATTTAAAACTTTATGCACTAATAATACATTGTGCAAAGGCGGACTTAATGCCTTAGGCATTTTCTACCAGTCTACCTTAGGGTGGTACAGATACATAACATGGCAGGTGCAACTTAAAAGAAGACGGAAAGAAAGGACAAAAGAACAATAATAAATATTTACTTAGATACATACATACAAATCAAGAACGATATTGTGAAAAGACGAATACAACAAATCAAGAGTGTGATGATTCTACCAACTTTTTACGAATGTGATCAACAACCAGTCGGTTGTCCTTTAAAATAAAAGCACGGTTTTATTTTAAAGGACAACCGACTGGTTGCCGTCCTGATTTTCAGAGAGAGCGCATTCCAAAGGGAGATCGTCTGGACAAAGAAAGAGGAATGGACAAACCCTGAGCGGTGTGAGGGACATCGTAGAAGACGATTATTTGTGGATTACAGATTTTTACTGTGCCCAGAGCAAAGAAATTGAATTTCTGAGCTCAGATAAGAAGGAGAAGAAGGGTTGAAGAGAGAAAACAGGGTTGTCAAGGCCCTCAATGCTCTACGCTGGCGAATAGGTAACGTTTTGTACCATGATGCCGTCGGTCAGCAACTCAGCACCTATGCCGATCATAAAACTATAAATGTTTTACATGAAGTTATAAACACTATCAGTAAAATGTTTGTACTACGCTTACTAATGCGAAACTTCAGGAATAAATATAAAATGGAGACCTAACTTGCGGCGACCAATAAACTAAAGGGCGCATACTCTAAATGATCAATGATCTAACACCTCGACCAAGGTGAGAAGCTAGCAGAGTGGCAACAGCGGGCGTGAAATTTTAAACATAAGAAACCACCGTTTGCGTGCTCATTGACGTCACTGTAATGGGCGCTAAGGACTGTATGACGGAAGGGCCTTGTTAGCCAACGATAACTTATTGTATTAGCTGACAAAACACTCATAGCCTGTACTACCCGAAGCGCTTCTACAACAATCTGTTAGTTTTAAGTACGCGCCTTTTCCGGCAAATTTTTTTTTTCTTTCTTTCTTTCTTCTACTATCCCCTAATCGCGTTCGCCACCGCCCTAGTCACCGTGCGTTCACTGTGAGTCCTGTTTAGTACTGATATACAAGTACTGCCAGATTTAAACATGCATAATGCAGCAGCATTGCATGAAGTTAAGTCTCTGTTAGCCTACATACTCATGTGTTGCTATATTTTGGGGGTCACAACACCGTAACCACTTAACTACCTTCACTGTTATCGTAAAATGTATTTTGTTTTGCCGCTTATCTCATAATGTGATGTCCCGTTAGGTAATCAGATTACTGACGTCGATTCCCTTCATAATACAGACGAATTTTACGTCAGTGTATAGATATCGTTCCTTTCAGGGAATGTTGTCGGTCGATTTATTAAGCCAGTCCAATTTCATGTATTGTATTGATGTTTATGAAATATTGTGCAACATTTCTGTAATTATCACGGGTGATAATGAAGGAGACAAAAAAGCTTATCCAGACAAGAAAACAGGATAATCAAGGCCTTTACCACTTTACGCTGACGAATGGGTATTAGGGTAATCATGTCTATTCGGTCGATTCGACTACATAATTATACAATAGTTAAAGACAAGTGGTATGCAGTAATTATTCTAACTCTAATAAATAGCCTGACACTTTGTATGGTTAACCGCCACTCTAAATCGATCTTACCAGTCGGGATAAGTTGTCAACACCTGCAAACTCTCAGCATAAAGATGATACGCACTCACACACTAAGATTTATAAAAACGGGAAATAAAAGAGGACCTAAAATGTGGCCTTGAGGGACGCCAATCTTAAGGTCACACTATCTTGATGCAGCTTCTTCGGTACTAAATGATTGCTGACGCCATAAAAGGTAAGAGGGAAACCCAGTCCAGTATCTTGTGAGAGACTATAAGATAAGAAAGAGCATAATAGATGAGTTCATGACTGATGGTATTAAAAGCATTGGAGAAGGCGATTAACACATTAAGCAGAAACTTTAGAAGCGGACCCAAATGTAGGTAATTCTACATTCTCACTTAAAATATTCAGAACATAGAAATGTAGAATTATCTACAGTATAGATAATTCCATATTTCCGCATGGATTGGCCCAATTTCAGATTAGACGTTATCATTGCAAACTTCAGTTTATACTACAGGTGCATACCATGTTTTACTACTTAATAAATTAACTTTTATCAACGTTATCTTATATTGGCGAAATATCAGATTATTATCAGTAACCGGATTTCTCCGTTTAAACCTATTGCAGAAACTGGCAGGTTGATGCGCTTCTTACTTTGGGTCTCGGTTTATTTAAATGCATCTGCCTGTCTTTTTGCCCACTATATTTGGATCTGATTCTAATTTATGGATGCAGTTAATAAGTAGTTGGCCACGCCCCCAATTCGTTGGTTCCAACAAAGAAGTTGGCTAGGTGGAAAGAACTTAATCGGTATGTAATGGACGGTCACCCATCCACGGAGCAACCTCGGCAAGCCTTACCTTCCTTTTTTGAGATGGGAAACCATCAAATAACTTTTTCCGCTGTAAGTGGAGCAACAGGGTATGTCAGACTTTTATTGATTAGTATCCACCCATATTTTACAGTTGTTTCTTGCGTTAACTCTTCCGAAAATTACCTAGCATTATTCTAGCTTTATTATGTGGCAGTTATTATTTGAAGAGTTTAACAAATAAACATAATGCGTGATAACAGCAAACAAACGCTTAATAGACGACAATTCAGCCACAGGAATTTTACATTCACGTAATTGTACCTCAAATATATACGAACGTATCATTAATATTAATATTTGCCTTCATACAAGCGTTACTTGAGGATTGAATGTGAGAAGACTCAAATATTTTGATGCCGGTAATGGTACTCATACAGAATCGTTGAAATATCTGGGGATTTATTCAAATTGAGTAAATATTGAATTATTCGTGTTGTTACATCGTAATGACTACTTCGTACGTTGGAAAGTATATAAAACCATTAGTGCTAGGTTTTTTTTTTATATCTTTGATAGTCTTTTCTGTATTCAAAGGCCAGAAAATCTAACATTAATATTAGAGTATTGTATTACCCAGTTACTGGGTTGTATACCTACGTTAGACAGGCAACCATTAGGCTGGAAGGCCATCTCGACTTATTTGAGAAAATGGCTATAGGCAGATAGATTTTGACTTCGGAATAATGAGACTATGGCGTTACCTATAGTATTCTAGCATTTGCCAGCGGCTGCACCCGTGTGAATGTATCCCACAAACAAACTCTGCTCCCCTTATTCACCCCCTTAGGGGTAGAATTCCGAAAAATCCTTTCTTAATCGGATTCCTACGTCATACAAAGAGAGACATAAAAAGAACATACCCTCAAAGTTTCAGCGCCTCTAGCCAAGTTACAATCGTTTCATTTAACGTGAACGCTTGGAGTTGTCCATGCCCCCAATTCCTTTGTTTTGACCATGTGACTCAGCGTTGGGATGACGTCAGAACAAAGTAATTGGGGGCGTGGCCAACTCCAAGCGTTCACGCCAAACCAAACGATTGTAACTTGGCTAGGGGGGCAAGTCTTTATAATCAGCAGTTTAGGCTGTGCGTTGATCCGTCAGTCAGTCATTCAGGACAAAGCATTTTATAAGTAAAGATGTGATCTTAAATTTTGTTGTGTGTGTTAATATTTATGTCGAGATCGTTCAGCCAATAAATAGCGGTCAACCCGAGGTACATTTTCATACAACCCTCTTACGTGATTATGATGTACAAATCTTTCTCCAGATATTTTGGATACACAGATAGATAGCTTGTGGATATTCGTAGAAATCAAATCATAAATTTATGTAAAACTAATCTGCTAAAGACCTCTAAAAATCTGCAATTTTACGTGAACTTTAGCCGTCCATTATGTCCTCATATATTATAAATATAAAAAAGTACGTCTATAAAAGCCTTGTACATTTAATCGAAATACTGAATGACGACAATTTTTTCAAACAATTAAGGTTTTTAAAAAAAACACGCATTTCCTGGAACACGTTCTGTGAATTATTCGAGTAATTCATGGAATTACCGAATGCCAACAGTTTCCGGGCATTATCTTTTTTTTCACGTTGCCTTTTCATCAAAAATCGCGTTGAATTGCGTTAGATGAAGCAACAAGCTTTTAAACGAGCGAGTGGAGAAGAATTTACTGAAGTGGTAAAATGAAACTACGGTTCAGAGCGCTACCCGGTAGCGTCTCTCGCTCTCTTATTTATTAACCGTCGCAAGGCATGAACGTACATAGTTTATTTTTTTTAATTCTATCTTTCTTGTCTAAACTACTTATAGTTGCTTGTTATCGTTTACAACTACCAATGTGACACTATGTAACTAATAACATATTGTTTACTGCAAGTTTTGTTTCAATGTGTGCTTCAATTGCTTCATTTTTAATTTATGGTGTCATATGCCGCTGACAAATACAACACCTGTAGCTTTTTGAGCTTTGTAACCGTCTTCTATGTGCTGGGTTAGCCGGAGGATTTGGCCGGAACAAGGCTTACCGGATCTCAAGCCAGCCAGCTAGGGGATGAGCTTAGGTTTTACTGCTGTAGTAAGGCGATTCAGCAGTAGCCTTTCAAATAGCTTGTAAGTGTGGCATAGTAGAGATATAGGCTGATAGGTTTTGCGGTCATTAAGAGGCTTTCCTGGGACTCAAGTGTGCTATTACAATAGTGTCAGAATCGTCTATCATTGATTTCATGATGGTTGATTTTGACGAGTTTGATAATCTACTAATACAATGGTATCGCCTATGACTTTCCAACAGTCAATCACTGACACACCATTGAAAGAAATGGTAATATCGAACATAATGACAAATGAATTTTTGACTTATGGGGTAATCTGCTAAAATTTTGTCAGTTTCTTTGATTAGTGACTTTTAGATATGTCTGAATACGACAAGTCATTCTACCACCATTCGTTTACGAGACCAATAACCGACCAATGATCGACCATTATGATTTAGCAGATTAAGAACACCAATATGACAGTGGGTTGGGTTGGAATGTCGAATTTACAAAAATAGCAGACTTGGTTTAATGTTTGTGGTGTATAAACATATGTTAAAGAAAACGACAAGCCGCGACACAGCTACAGGACAGCTACGAATCCATTGTAATTTTGCATAAAATTCGTAATTTGTTAATTCATAATGGCCGATCACTGGTCGCTCAGTGGTCTAGTAATAGAATTGTGGTACTAGCTGTCTGCACAATGGCGTTCTAATGGTAGGTCGCTAAAATTCAACCACCACCATTCTATCATTCTATGCCATTTCTTTCAGTAGGGTGTCAGTGGTTGATCATTGTATAGTCGTAATTATGCCATTATATTAGTAGATTACCAAACTTGTCAAAATCGACAATTATGAAATTAATGATTCTGATTCTGACACTATTGTAATAGCAGACTTGAGGCCCAGTTGTTCCACGACGAAATACTAACGTTGATTTTTAGCCTACCCGTCAAGTAACGGATTAAATTCTCTGTGCTTTGTAGCAACGGGGCAAAGCGTACAACAGCAATTTATCAACTCCACCTATTTCTCACTTCAAAGGTACTCGTAACATAAACAAACAAATGCTTAATTAAAAATTTACAACGTGCTGTTGATCTAAGCTTGTAATGTGAAAATTTACACATTGTAATTTATGCAGACCGTGCCGACATTGAAAATGAATTGGTGTTGCCGCTAAATTAGGCAAATATTACGGATTGATTATGATTTGTGTTGAATAAATACGGCAGGATTTATAATTATTGGGCGTGTTTTCAACAAGTGGGTAGGTGCGAATATCTAATACTAGCTCGTGCCAGCGGCTTCGCCCACGTGAAATTAGGTTTTCCCGTTTTACCCCCTTAGGGGTTTTTTTTTTTTTTTTGGTGGGTAAAATCATCCAATGACATCTCCGCCCTTGGGCGGAGCGGGAGATAGTGTCAGACTCTTACTGACTAAAAACCCACCCCGTTCCTTCGTGGCCTTAGATACCAGGACCGGGCTTTCCTTTCGGAAGCAAACCCTTGGCCCCAGTAGGCTTCGACCCGGCCTGCCTGCAGCTAGCAGGCTGGGTCTCTACAGTTTGCTGACAACTCCTTGAGGCGCGCGGGAACAGTGCGCGCCGTTGACGACCTGGGACCCCCTTAGGGGTGAAGTTTCGTAAAATCCGTACTTAGCGTTTTTTTACACCCTATAAGGAACCGACCTACCAAATTTTAAGTTTGTAGGTGTTATAGTTTCTGAGATTTCATGATTAATCAGTGGTATTTTGCTTTTTACATGTATAAGCTTTTTAATATCGAATCGATGCGTTTGGTTTTTCGCTTTATTTTGGGAGGCCTTTGCCCAGCACTGGGAGAGTATAGGCTAAAAAAAAAGCTTTTTAATACACCGATAAATTTTGATCGTTTTAATCCCGTGGAGGGTTGGTTCAGTACATGAAACACTATCGATTTGTAAAGATAAAATAAAAAAATAAAGTACTTCTTTTTCTAAAAACGAAAAAAGTGAAGTAGACGTGTCTATGACCTTATAGGTGGTTGTCGATCGTTGCGTACTAACTACCTACAACTCATTGAACTCTCCCAGCTGACTTTTACTCCGTTCACGTTTTTGGTTTAGTCTAACTTTTGAAACCATTTTTTTTTTTGTATTATTTTGAGATAATGGACCTTATGCTTAAAGTTCTATAGCTAGATTTGTACGAGTTGCTGGTGATTTGGACACACTGTCCGAATCGACACATTTTATTTTCATTACTTTATATCTGTCGATTCATACACCATCATTGAAGCTGTTTAGTACAGTCAGACAAAACAAAACTTAAAATACAATGTATAGAAACTTATTGTCCGAAATTGCCGCCTTAAATCCAGGCTAAAATAGTTTTCGTCATCAACTATCTGATCTGCGATCAACCTGACTGGCCTGTTGGTCTAGTGGTTAGCGGCCTAACTGCTATACCAGAGATCGTGGGTTTGATTCCCACCCAGGAAAATGTTTGTGTGATGAGTACGATCGTTTGTTCTGTGTCTGGGTATAATTTATCTGCAATATGTATGTTTTGGAAATATATAAATATGTTTATCAGTTGTCTAGTTCTCATAACATAAACTCTTCTTAGCTTGGGACTAGATGGCGCTGTGTGATATTGTATTGTATATTGTATTGTAATCTGCTCTGCGCACTGCCACTTAAGTTTAGCGATTCTTCGAGCTATGTCGGCAACCTTCGTACTTTTGCGGATAGGTAGAGAATCTTCATTCCTGATGCAATCACGCAAGGAAACTCCGAGCATAGGGCTTTCATGCTGATTATACACCGTAAAATTTTGGTCGTTTTAATCCCGCGGAGGGTCGATTCGATACATGAAACACTATCGATTTGTAAAGAGAATATTAAAAAATAAAGTACTTTTTTTAAAAACTCGAATTAATTTACGCATGTACGAAATCAATTTCTTTAAGTAAACGTCAGCTGAGCGGGGCCAATGAACTGTAGCTAGTTAGTACGCAACCACTGACTACTAACTACAAGGTCATTGACTCGTTTAATTAAAAGATAATAATTTCGTACATGCGTATATTACCTTTACTTTTAAAAAAAGAAGTACTTTATGTTTTAATTTTATCTTTACAAATCGTTAGTGTTTCATGTACCGAATCGACCCTTCACGGGATTAAAACGACCAAAATTTAACGATTTATATTAGTTTCTGTGATAAAAATTGAAATCCGTATAAAGTGATATTATGTAGATAGTTACTGACTACCTGACTTCGATGTCAAACGCCAAGAAATTTGATTGCTGTAACCTGATTACTGGGGACGGTACCGACGGGGTATCCTCAGTTTGCCGACGTACTTTATCTATCTTGACAGTTAATTTAATACCTGTCTCGCAGACGCAGTGTCTCTTACGTCTCATACTCAATTTAGTCAAATACAGCAGGCACTTCTTGATTTTCGGCTGTCCCTAGGTTTTTTTTTTATGGTACGTAAAATTTTAAAAATCCTACCCCATTCCTTCGTTGCCTATAGTGCCGGGGCTGAGCCTTCCTCTCAGAAAACGGCCCCTGACCCCAGCAGGCTTCAACCCTGCCTGTAGTTAGCAGGCTGGGCCTCTTTGGTTTGCTGACAGCTCCTTGAGGCGCGCGGGAACAGAACGCGCCGTCGACGACTTGGGCTCGGTCCGGCCGGTTACCGGACGATCGGACAGCGTGCTGGCTGTCCCTAGGTAAGCTCTCGAATCTGAAAATATGCATTTATTTTTTATTTCTGTTTAAAGCTTAGTGTAAAGATATATTTTAATGTGTGGACTACAAAACGATAATTATTTATCTGTGCTCTGATTTACTCCTCAATAATTCACTTGATGAGTTGAGGCATTTTGAAATGTTTAGCGATATTATATTTATAACGATTAATTTTTTAACAACCACACAAATTAATAAAAAGCCAGTTTTTTTTTTATTGCTATAAACTAGTGCTTGACTGCGATCCTACCTGATGGTAAGCAGTGATCCAATCATTGATGGTTTTGATGTAGGTATGAGAGTTTTTTTTTTTTAATTTTATCTAAAGTCTTCTCCTGCTCTAGGGCGCACAAAAAACCCACACCTATGTTCTTTGTTACGAAGTAAGCCCATGACCCCAGTTGATGTATGTGCGTGATGGTGTGTTTGTGAGTGTGTTCTTAAGGAAACGTTGACCTTATTCTTATGGAAATGTTTTTATTGAATGACTATTTTATGAAAAAGTCATTTAATAGAGTTAATTAAATCAAGGGGGTTGTTTTGACGATTTCAAGAGCATTCACCTTAAATATACATCCCAAGTCGTCGACAGCGCGTACTGTTCCCGCGCGCCTCAAGGACTTGTCAGCAAACTGTAGGGGCCCAGCAGGGTCGAAGCCTACTGGGCCATGGACCGATTTCTGCAAGCATGGTCCGGTTACGCTATGTAGGGCTAAGAACGGGGTGGGTTTTTAGTCAGTAAAAGTCTGACGCTATCTCCCGGTCCGCCCAAGGGCAGGAGGGTATTGGGTGATTTTAACCTACCAAGAAAAATATATACATACAAAACGTTTTGAGAACACATTCATTGTGCGTACAGCTAGGGAGAGGAATTCCCTGCCGGAGTCTGATCTCCAGGTTGTAGTTACAAGGATAACTAAATCCTCAAGAGAGATCAGGTTGTCTCTCTTGAGGTTTTAGTTACCTACAGGTAACTTTGGATAGGTATCCCAGGTTATCTCTAGGCAACCGCGCTCCATAGTCGATCACATCGTCGCTTTCCTTCAGGTGAGACAATAATCAAGCACGAGCCTATTAACAATAATAATAAAAAAAAAACAATTTCTACTAAACCTAACTACTATTAGACAGCAATGGCTAAAAATTAGACTAGATCGTACCAACGATACTGCCGATACCAGTCAATCAATCAACAGAGAAGTAGTATAGAGATTCACTGATTGATTGATTGATCGATTGACATAGTATGCCTGCACGTGCACTTTTAAAACGAAAAGTTTCAAACGCGTTCAATCCGAATAATCAAATTTCGGAGCGGACTGAATTTCCGAACTATTAGTTTAGCTCCCGAACGAATTTGGACAGTAAAATACATTCTACCGTACATTGTACCACTGAATAAAGCTCAAAATGCAGTATTAGGTTTATAGCAATTTGCTTTCTAAACGTTGATTAAATAAACAACTAGCAGTTTGCGTAATTGGATTTACGTTTATAATCCTCAATTTTAATTAGCTGCTACCGGGTATAAGTACACGGCAAATAAGTTGAACTATGGTTACGCGCAGCCCCCCACTTCGATTGAGACCCAAAAGTCGGTTACTGCGCATGCAAGGTCTACCGCCATGATGGTTCAACTTGTGTGACGAGGATTATTACCGATTTTTGGGTCTCAATCGTAGTAACAGTGGTACTTCGAGGCACAGCAAATATCGTGCTTTTTACCGTCTATGTCCTGCAATAAATAGCACATAGGATACTTTTTATCCCGAGATTATCCACCGTAGGCGCGGGCTTGCGGATGGTGTGCAATGGGTAGCACGCTGTCCGATCGTCCGGTAACCGACCGGACCGAGCCCAAGTCGTCGACGGCGCGTACTGTTCCCGCGCGCCTCAAGGAGCTGTCAGCAAACCGTAGAGGCCCAGCCTGCTAGCTGCAGGCAGGTAGGGTCGAAGCCTTAAGTGACCGACAATACGGATTTTGCCGAAATCGGTCAACTGGTGATCTTCTAGCGTATGCCATCCACACCTGGAGTGAGGCCATCGAGAGGCACGGGGAAGCGCTTGCCGTCTCCCTCGACATCTCGAAGGCTTTCGATAGGGTCTGGCACGAAAGCCTGATTAGTAAGCTTCCTTCTTTCGGTATACCTGCTGGATTGTGTACTTAGATCGCAGACTTCCTGTGGGACCGATCCATCCGAGTGGTCATCGATGGTTGCTCGTCTGGTCAAATGACCATTAATGCCGGGGTCCCTCAGGGGTCAGTGCTCTCGGCAACATTGTTATTGCTGCATATAAACGATCTGCTTAAACCCGGTACCTTTGGGTATGCGGACGACAGCACTGTTGCTGAAATTTACATATCCAGGGCACGAGCTAGTGGGTCCCAGATCCGGTCTCTTCGAGAGGCTATGGTTGAGCGGTTGAACTTGTCCTTGGAGGCTGTCTCGGAATGGGGCGATGCCAATTTGGTCAGGTTCAATGCTGCTAAAACCCAGGCGTGTCTATTTTCCGCTAAAAGGAGTCAATTCAGCCCTGCTCCAACTTTCCGGGATGTAACCGTGCCGATATCCGACCACCTTGATCTTCTTGGTAAAACATTGACATCAACTCTCAACTTTGGGCCATACATCGAAGCAAAGGCTCAACTGGCTGCAAAAAAGCTGGAAATCCTCGCAAAGGTCAGACGGTACTTCACGCCGGATCAGCTGCTCAAACTTTATCAAGCGCAAGTTCGATCGTGTATGGAGTACTGCTCTCATCTTTGGGACGGATCTGCCCGATACCAGCTTGATGCGCTTGAGACTATTGAGAGGCGAGCCAAGAGGATCATTGGCAATGATGCACTCGTCGAGTCCAGGCTTCAAAGTCTTGAGCATCGACGCCGAGTTGCTAGCCTGTCGGTTTTCTACAGGTTACATTTCGGGGAGTGTGTGTCGGAATTGCATAGCCTAATTCCGCCTAGCCCGTTCCATCATCGGACTACCAGACGTACGGCGTTGCGCCACCGGTACATGGTGGACATCCCACCAATACGCACAAAGCGTTTTGGGAACACTTTCATTATGCGTACAGCTAAGGAGTGGAATTCCCTGCCGGAGTCTGTGTTTCCTGATGGCTACCACCCGGGAATCTGTAAGTCAAGAGTGAATAGGTTTCTTCTAGGTAAGCGCGCTCCATCGTCGACCGTATCGTCACTTTCCATCAGGTGAGATAGCGGTCAAGCGCGAACCTATCAATAATAATAAAAAAAAAGCCTGCTGGGGTCATGGGTCAGCTTCCGAAAGGAATACCCGGCCCCAGCACTATAGGCAACGGATAAACGGGGTAGGTTTTTAGTAAGTAAGAGTGACACTACTTCCCGTTCCGCCCAAGGGCGGGATTTGTCATTGGATGATTTTATCTACCATAAAAAAAAATCCCGAGAGTATAATAATCCTTTGAGACAGTTCTCGACTTTAAAGCGAGTAAAGCCGCTGGCAGCAGCCAGTTTATAACATTAGTGTGGACTGAAACTGACACAGAGGATTATTGGATAAGTTGCAATAGAAACCGTCACAAAGGATAGAGCAGAGAATGGAATATTGACGCATTGTGTTGTTGCGCAGTGAGCTTTTAAGCCAAGTACAGATTGCTGTAATGTAACATGCAAGAAGCATTCCATAAAGCTTAATTTACATTGCCGCGAAATGAAATAGAAGCGATTTTTTGCAACGAAATTGTAAATTAGTTTAATGAAGTTTATTTCAATTGTATAATATACAAACTAAATACGAGCCAACAAAAGGTATCGTGTCTTCAGAAAAATTCTCGCGCATTCTTGAAAATTTTCCTAGCTACTGGTTTGCGACGTCTTTGGAATCCGCGGGAAATGGCGCCCAACAGCCTCATATGTCTTTTCCTTTTTCTGATATTCTTCCTTTTCTCATCATTTTTTTCTTCTTCTGCCTCACAAAGGAGTGAATAAATAAGATTCAAGTCAACTATTCTTGTTAAGTAAAATATTTCAACTAACAACTGAATCTCCCTCAAGTCGTAGTCGCGCGAATTCGCTGGGATGCGCGAGAATTCCAGTCTGTACCCGGCTTTAGAATTTAATGTGTTGCCAACTTAAGAGGACCTTTCCGCACTCGGCTATTGTCCACGTTCTGTTGGCATTCGAGAATTCCGTTATTTACTCGAATATTTCACAAAACTTATTCCAGAAAACACGTGTTTTTATTTAATCACCTATAAGTATTTGGAAAAATGTTTACGTCATTCAAATTCTCGATTAAAGGTGTAAGGTTTCTACAGATAGGTATATTTTTAATTTTGAAGTCCGTTATGAAGGGTCAAACATCTACGCTCCGGACTAAGCGTTTTTAGATTACACGATGGCGTTATTACGAAGATTTGTAATAACGCCATAATCACGTAAGAGCGGTGTGTGCAAATAAATATATCTTGGGTTGGGCGTTCTTCGAGATGAGGAAATAGTGGAGTACATGATTATTATCAGGGGAATACTAAAAATAAAACACTCAAACAGTAATCAAAATGCCTCTTTGCAATAGTTAGGTTAGTTGATCGTTAGAGTGTAGAAATATAAAACAAGTAATAATAATTCAATTTATAAATATAATTCAAAGTAAAAAAAAAAATCCGGAACCTTTAATTTTGAAGGGTTCCGTACTTGAAGGCGGCCAACGGGACCCTATTACTAAGGCTTCTCTATTCGTCCGTTCGTCTGTATTCGGGTTATATCTCATAAACCATAAGAGGTAAAGAGCTGAAATTTTCAAAGGATGTGTATTTCTATTGCCACTAAACATATAAGAACCCAGACACCTTTTGATTGCTGTACGCTTCGTGTACGAGTCCAATTTTTACTTGGTCACATTTTTTCGGTGACGTAACTAAAAATTTTCAGTTTTCAATTATTGTCTATACTTGTGCTATGAGACCTTGCTTCTTGCCAAATTTCAGGATCCCAGATCAACGGGAAGTACTTATGAATTTCGATGCCTTTGAGAGTGTCGCAAGTAACATTTTTTTGAAACATAAATGCCCTTAAATTTTTTTTCGTTAAAAATGTGTTTAATACTGTTTCAAGGGACCTGAGTATACGGTTTTAATTTCAACTTGATATCTCTACGCGTTCCCGAGATCTTCGTCCGTCTGTCTGTCAAGACAAGACGGACAACAAAGTTATACTATAAGGGATCCGTGTTTTTCTTTTAAGGTACGGAATCCTAAAAAACGCCCGCAGCTTGTATAAATAGTATTTACCCAGCCGTGGCTAAGTGCGATTTTACACCAAAGACACTCTACGGTTTTTACGCTCGACCTTGGTACGGACGCACCAAATTCGTCCTCGTCGTATTACTAGCGGACACGGCAAATAATTACAAAAAAAAAATATTGGATGTATGAGCGTAAAAAAATAGCCTACAACCTATATGTTGGCTCACAGGTTTGCTCGCTGTTCGGATGACGTAAAAATTTCGCATGGGCATGCACGGACTGTTTCCATGCGACGATGCGGAAGCGTTGTGCTTCACTTTTGCGCAGAGTGTGGGCCAGCTCCTTTACGTTCTGAAAATGATAACGAGTAGGTTGGTTTGTCTTTATGTGCGACACTGCTGTGACAGGCAAGTTACTTACAGTGTCTTGCCTGTCGCAAGTTACATACAGTGTCTCATATAAGAAACTACGGTATTATATATACTACGGTGTATATATATATATAAAAATATGTATAAGGCGATAACTTAAGACACTAGCTACATATTTTGTATACATTTCTTTTTTAATTTAATGAATTTTGGAATTTTGATGTATTTCTATTTTCTATTGTCTATGTATTTTATAATCTGTGAATAATATTTATATTGCTCATAATGGTACCTGAAATAAATGAATTTTATTCTCAGACCTACCAAATATACACAAAAAAATAACTATAAAAATCTAAGAATCAAACTACATATTTCGGTTAGGCGTTCAATAACAAACACTGTGAGATAAAAACACGATATTTTTATGCATTACATTTACTTAGCAAGCTTCTCTCAAAGTTTTTGGAACACCCTCTCACCACCTCTTGCCACCTTGTGTTTCTCTGATGAAAAACACCCTAAAGTAAGCCTTAGTATTCAGCAGATTATAGAATAAACGAAATGACGCCGTTCGTCCCGAACGCTCCATTACTTTCTGTTACACAACCAAGTCTGTACGTATTCGGATAACGAGGAATCCCCACGATTGAAATTTAGATAAGCAGAAAACTCCGCTGATATCCCCTAATTCTGCAATTAAGCTCGACTTTGTGTTCCCAAAAAAAGATTATCGTTTTTTATTCCGGCAGCCTTTGAAGTTTTTATTGAGGGAAGTCACACAATGCTAGCGATTTTACTGATGAGTGAGTGATCTGCATTAATGCAAAAATCATTCTTATTTTTATAATATAAACAAGCAGAATAATCTTATTCTTTATAGGCAGCAGTAAATTTTTATCTGTCAATAAAATTACGATCGTTTCCTACATGTCGTAGCTAGATTGCAGAAATGATAATTTCTTAAAGTAGTCGTGTATTTCGAGAAATGACAGCATTTGAATACGTGGTGGTCTGAAAAGTTTCCGACCTCAATGTGAAGATAGCCGGGCCTTGGTATAAGGTCATGGCGTGAAGCGAGGAGGAGTGGCAGGCGGTCACCTCCTACGAAGCAGTAATGCTAGAAAAGGAAAAGGCCGCACAAAAAAACCATCAATGATGGAAAAAGAAAATAAGACACTCGCAGTGCTAATCCAGCGCAGACAAAGTAGCGGGTACCAGCTAGAACATGCGGAGCGTGAAGCAGCTCACAAGAGTAGGGTTCAGATTCAAAGATTCAAAGCACTTTTGAAAAGTCAAGAAGTCGGTCTGTCAGAAAAAAATGATGCTAATTGCACATTCCTAAGCGTAGATCTCTATGGAGAAGAATGTGCAAGAAACTCCATGAACACTCTTTTCAAACTTGTTCTGTATTAATTTGTTTTGGTAGGGTAGGTTATAAAACATGCATATTATAATATGGCAGAGAAAATTGATAATTCCAAAGGGTAGTAACATCTGGGCGAATCTGAGGCAAGTCGCTAGTTAAGTTATAAAGATTAAACTTTCCGCATCGCAAAAGGTAAGTAAAGTTAAGTGAAACAGGACAGGTTAATAGCCAGCAATGCAGTAAAGCGAGAAGAACCTTCTTGCCGGATTATAGCAAGGAAAATCTTTTTTTCTCTCCAGGAAAGGTGGTTTATAAGATTTCTGCTTACGAGAAAAGCGTCTGTGAAATTTGAGCTTTCGTTTAAGGAAACATTTTTTATTATGTACGGTTCGTTTGACCACTATCTCACTTGATGATATTTTTTTCTGTTTTTGAGCATATGGCACCCAAGGGCTGCAGCTGAAAATCAGCGTCAGGTGGTAGCCTTGTGTTGCCATTTGGCATTATGCTGAGCTGTGGCCTTTTTGGCATTACTCAGTGTACGTTTTTTGTTTCATTTTAACGTGTTTCCGTTTTGTAATGCAAATAAATGAATTTTTCTTTCTTTCTTTCTTTGATGGTAAGCGATGATGCGGCCGATGATGGCGCACGCTTGCCTAGAAGTAATCTATTTACTATTGATTTAAAGACTCCTAGGTTATAACTATCTGGAAATACAGACTCTGGCAGGGAAATTCACTCTTTAGCTAATAATAGCTCTTTAGTTAATATTTAGATACAGCGACATCTATGACGCAACATAAGAACTAAAATTCTAAATCCTGAATCGGGGTATTAGATTACCCCGTGATTAGAACATATTTAACAGCTGCCTGAAATCAATTATCGGGTAGTTACCCAGACCAGACATAACACCCGTCTGGGTGAAGGATCCTCCTTTTTCAACGGAAGTTTGCGAGACTTCACACTCTGTGCTGCATATCTCTAAATAGATTTAGAAATTTTTAATTCTTAACTACGAATATTTGTAATCTAATAATGTGCATATGTATATGCAAAATCAAATACACTTACAACCACTACAATCTGGGAACAACCTGAGAATCTTTAAGTCTGTTTAGTTTTTTAGGTATTTACGTAAATAAATGAAGCACAAATGTCGTATTATTTTATGTTTTAATCATATTTATTAGAGCTTTAAAAAAATAACCACAAATATCCACAAATAATTATTTTATTAATTAACAATCATTTTTAATGTTTTAATGGCACTTTTCTTCATCATACATAATTATCCTGGTCTCACAACGCAGAATCAGAGTCAGACTTTTGTAAAATCGAAAGAATACGTTGCCGTTATGCCTCTTTTCGATCCATGTTTTACTAAATACCTGCAAAAAACTGACACAAAAAAATACATAAAACAATTATATTACAAAATTAATTGTAAACAACAATAAAAAAAAAAAAAAAATGGATAAATACACGGATAGTAAACAAAATAACAGCTACACAAAATGGCGCGAAATTGTTACACTAACTTCGGGGATGGGTCTCACATACCTTGTTCAATTTTGTGCACGTTTAATTCCCACTACAGCTGTCGTAAGAATAATGGGTCACCTGCAATGCATAGAACAAGTCAATATCTCCAGCTATTGAGAAGAACGGCAACATCGCACGAATAGTAACCGAACTAAAAGCGATATAAAATGTGTTAGTCTGTAAAAATCAGACACGCCTAAGCTCTGCCCTAGACTGAGTAGGAGTCATTAGACGGTTTCTCACATTAAAAATACCTTCTCCGAATTAATCTGGGGTAGGTGTATAATTTACACAAAAAATATGTAATTATTATAAAATTAAGTGTTATACAATAAAGTTAAGTTCGTGTCTAGGCAAGCAATTTCAGCAGGTTTTGGCCAAATATATCCTTCAATAACGCTATGTCATTACTGTGTGTGTCACTCCAGAACCTTTCGTCTTCATCGACCATCTGTTCTGCGATCAATGTCAAGATCTTCATTATTATTGCAAATTACACAATTTTCGAATTAAACAATACATAAATTTGAAACTGCGCAGACATTATTTGTATAATAAGATTTATAACCGTCATAAATATTAATAATACATCATACTAAGTGTAAATCAATGGAGCTAAATATATCGCGATCTGTGGCCAAAGATGAACGAGCCTTAACTCTGTTCAAATAAAACTGCAGTTCATAATTATTTGCAATATTTATATCTTCTGGAAACAGCGGAAATTTAATACCTAGGTTGTTTAAAATCTCTATAGTACTCCTGAAAAAGCCGCATGGATCTTTCGTCGAGGTTAACAGCAACGATTGATGACATCAATTCGTCAATTGCATTAATTGCAATTTGCAATTCACTAATACCTAATGTTTGGAAACTCTATAATACTCTTAAAAAAGCCGTAGGTATGGATCGTCGGTCGATATTAATGGCAACTATTAATAAGGACGGTCTAATCGTGGATTGCATTAATTGCAATTAATGCAATTCACGGATACGTGTTAATATATGCACTACAAATACAGTGTGTCAATTCTCATAGTACTCGTATTTGCCACAATTAGTTTAAGTAATTTCTTTAAAAACGCGTGCCTTTATGTAAGATTTCAGTACTTAAATTATGATTGTGACCTATTTTTCTAATTGACATGTAATCAGTTGTAAATAAAGAAAAACCAATCACGTTTGTCCGCGAACTCATTCGCGTTGAACTTGTCATACTTCATCATCATCCGAAAGACACCCACTGTTGGAGATAGGCCTGTTAAGATTCAAAACTCGAACTGTCATTTATTTTGTTTTATGCACTTTAGTTCGCATCATCTCGATAGATGGTGTTGTACCGTCCGCTGAATCGCGGTGTTAAGATTTTCCGCGGCTTCATGACGTTGCCTGTATATTGTAAATAAAACCACTCGTTCTGAGCTTGGCGTTTGATATGTATCGTAACTGCCTTGCAGGCTCCTCATACTTTTAGGGAATTTGTACAAGGCCTCCCCCAAGTGTCGCCACAATGAACGGTCTTGTGCGTCTTGTTTCCACCGGATTCCCGCAACCTTTACCAGGAAAGATTATATTTTGAGAGAAATTTAGTAGCATATCTGAATGTACCATAAGGAAGCTAGTTTCTTCTCCCACGTGGCCAACATACTAAAATAACACAAAAACTGCGAATGTGCCTACCATACTAACAAAGAAATAAAATCGTACACTCAAAACAAATACTTGTTTCTGGTCTTTTTTTATTTTATACCTTTCACGCAAACACAAATATTGCCCCAATAAAACTGTAAGTAATCCTGGTAGAAAACATTGAGGTAGACGTGATAATCATATAAGCGAAGTAAACCGATATTCATGAATAAATAACACAATTTGTAGGAAACACAGAAACATATTGGTTGGGAAACACGTTAAAATGTTTATTTTGTTATTTGCTGTCTCTTGCGGTTTTATCCGCGTTATTGATTCGTTCCTTGCGTACGACGCACGACGTGATGGTACGACATATATCATTCAACAAATCAATATCATCATTTCAGCTAAAAGACGTCCACAGTTGGACATTGCCTTCCCCAAGTGTCCCCGTAATAAACTCAAACTCAAAATCGTTCATTTCACATAGGCCTACATGGGCATGTATAAGACGGCAGAAGCTAGCGCACGCGGAGAAGAACCGGCAAGAAACTCCACGGTTACTTTTTGGAAAAAGTTATTGTTTCTACAATATGTCCATACTACAATATTTATAGATACGATAGGACAATGTACGGTCAGCTTTATACTCAAAAGCACAATAAAAATTGTAATCCATGAATACGCGGAGTCTACGGTGTTCTTACATTCACATTATAAAAAGAAGCTATACAAAAATAAAAATAAACCTGTCAATAAATTATATTATAGATGTATACAATAACAAATTACTAGTAAAATTGAGGCCATAGCCGCCTCCTTTATATAAATAATGTAAAAAAAAATGCAAAAATAATGTCACAGAAGAGTATAAAGAAGAAATAAGTATCAGTATACCTAATTAAAACAATGATGGAGCAGTTAATAGATAAGTATATAATAATGCAATTAATAAGCTGCCAGGCAAGCCACATGTGCAGAAGTAGTCATTGCCAAACAACGCCTTATTGGCAAGGCCACGCTTAATATGGGGTTTAAAGTTTCCCTCGCTCAGTACGCTTCGCTAAGTTCGGTAACCGACTTAGGCAACTTATTATAGAAACGTACGTTATCAATAAGAAATGACTTGCTTGTCTTAGCTAACCTCCATTTGGGTATTACAATATCATGTTTATTACGCGTATTAATATTATGTCAATCGCTTCTCATTTTAAAAAGTCCTAAGTTTTTACAACTTACTAAGAACATACAAAATACTTTCTAAGATATAAAGTGAAGGCAGAGTCAGTATATCGATTTCGTTGAATATGTTTCTAAGAGACTCGTGAGGACCCATTTTATAAATACGAGTAGCCTGGATCGCTCTCTTTTGTAAGATGATAATTGATTCTACATCAGCTGCAGATCCCCACATCAAAATGCCATAAGACATAATACTGTGGAAATAGGCATAATAAACTAACCTAGCTGTGGCTACATCTGTTAATTGCCTTATTTTTCTTGATTCTAATATGAGGGCCCCATTGCAAGTTTGAATCTATAGTTATACCGAAAAATACAGTTTCCGCAATAACATCAACATAATGACCGGTCCTGCGCGTCTCGCATCCATCGGATTCCTGCGATCTTCACTAGGTAATAGGTCCATCTAGTGGTAGGTGCAGCGTTGTAAGCAACGCTGCGTCTGCCGGTACGTGGACGCTACTCCAGAACCTTTCGTCCGTATCGACCATCTATTCTGCGAGGAATGTACCCTGCCCACTGTCACTTAAGGTATAATGCCTTCACTAAGCATAAGCATAATCAGCCTTTTTAATGTTCCCACTGCTGGAAGTCAGGTCTCCTCTCTAGGAGAGTGAATGCCTTCACTGCCTCGTCTCAAAAACCTGCGATCCACCAAGGGCGGCAACCTAGCTACAACGAATTGCGTACCATGATGAATTGCGTAAAAGAATGGAGCTGCGAGACGCAAAAACTGGAAAACCCTTCAGTTACCTTAATCAACAACAGACACCGTTAAAAAAATAAAAGCTTGATAATATTTCCTGTTTTATTACTCAAGGCGAAAACACTTGGTGAAAATTCATGAAAAACATTGTTTATTTTGAAATACCCTTCAGACTTATAAATATTTTAATTAAAATTACCGGTTTCAAAATGAGAGTTAATATTTGTTAAAACACTTTAAGGGGTCGGGTTTCAGTCAAACCGGATGGAGCGACTGCTTATTTGATTTCCACAATCCACTCACAGGGTTTTTTTATTTTTTTATTGTAGGTAAAATAATCCAAAGACATCTCCCGCCCTTAGGCGCAGCCGGAGATAGTGTAAGACTCTTACTGACTAAAAACCTACTCATTCCTTCATTGCATTGGTTCCAGGGCGGGCCCTGATAGGTATTTTCATACCTTTCCAAGGCCCCAGAGTAGGGTTTGACCCTACTGGGCCCCTACAGTTTGCTGACAACTCCTTGAAGCGCGTGGGAACAGTGCACGTCGTCGACGACTTGGGCTCGGTCCGGAATGTTACCGGAAAAACGGACAGCTCTCTGGGTAGCTCCCATTGCTTGCCGTCCGAATCTACTCGTCCGAATCACTCCATCACACTCACTCACTCACTGACACGCCCTGGCGATCCATCCTGGAGTGGGAGACGACATTGAATAATTTCGCACTTTTAAAAAATGCAGGTCAGCTTCCAATCAACCCAGATGGAGCGACTGCTAATCGGACCCAGTTACTGGGTAAAACCATATACCCCTTGAAGAAACTATATCAGATTTTTCTGGCTTCTAAATATCCGTAACGATTGTATTGGTTAAAGACCTACAAAATGATATCCGGACCCAACGGTTTGACGTGCTTCCCGCGTGCGTTCCGAGGCACAGATAAATCTCACTATGTTAAGATGGTCCGTCTACAGACCTACATTGGTAAGCGTTGCTTAATTTACAGCCTTTCTTTTCTTTAGTTTTTTTTTTCTTTTCTTTCTCATTTCGATTTTAAATTTGGCCATTGCCAACCTCGAGCACAGGCGTAGAGTAGCCAGCCTTTCGGTGTTTTACAGGATGCATTTTGGAGAGTGTGCGCGGGAATTGCATGACTTGATACCGCCATCTCCTTTCTACCATCGAACAACCCGGCGTACGGCGAATATCCACCCTTACGTTGTTGAAACTTCCACGGTCCGGACTAAGTGTTTTGCCTCGTCGTTTGTACCGCGTACATCGAGGGACTGGTACAATTTGCCTGCTGCGGTTTTCCCGTCCAATTATAATTTAGGCGTCTTCAAGGCTAGAGTGAATAGGCTCTTAATAAACTAGTGCGCTTTACCATCAACGATTGCATCACTGCTTACCATCAGGTAGGATTGCAGTCAAGTGCTAGTTTATATAAAAAAAAAACCTAATTTGGGCTCAAACCACTCTTCCTATACGTATGGCTTCGGCATCCGCAAAATTTCCAATACGTATAAGTCTATAAGTTCACTGATAAATTGATCAGGAATATCTTAGCCTACACTGATTGATTTTGATAAACCATGTGTTTAATCCACCGGACCACTCATCATTCCATACTTATTCGAAGAAGACTCGATATTCGCAAAATTGTCAGTATTAGTTTACTGCAAAATTAATCAGAAATATCCTAGCTTCCACACTGATTGGCTTTGACTTGCATTGCGTTTAATCCGCCCGCCAACCGATGAGTTTAATCAGCTGCTCATCCCGCCGTCTCAAGGAAGATGTTCCTAGAAACGGTGGGATGAACAACTCTCAAAGTAGTGCTAGAAAACTAATTGCCATAAGGCATCGTTCACACCCAACGTACTGTCCGCCGCCGACTGTGAGTATCACTGTCTCACTCTCAGTCCCAGTTAGGGTTGCCAGATCGAACTTACCGAGTCCGGGACAATTCCATGGCGAACCGTGACTTTTAATTTTAATATTAACAATTACTTAGATACTAAGTTGTACGGCTCCCGGAAATTTTGCACATAACGTGTCATAGTTTTAGTTTTTACTATCACAATATTTTACACTCCCGTAACGTTACTTATACGATAATTATTGCAAGTTTACGTAAGAGTTTAGCGTTTGTAGTTGTAGCCAGTATTGCCAACTCCAAAAGTTTCAATTAGCTACAACTCGATATTAACACTCGCTAACTGATTCTACCAGGGCAGATAGAATAACAGAAGTACTAGCCTAAGTACTAGCAAGAAGTACCTTGGGTAGAACGAAAGGGCGTGTCAGACTTTTACTAACTCAGACCCATTCTGTTGTTTCTTTGCCTTCATCCCAGGGCCCCAGAGATTTTATTTCTTTAAGAAAAAATGTTATACCGACGAAAACAGTTCGAAAATGTTTTTCAGCACCAACTGTTTATTTATTAGAAAACGTAAATATACTGGTACATTTCGATTTTATTCGAGGAAATAACTCAGCATTAGTAAATGATTGACATGCGATTGGCTGTATGTATAGCTATATATGCAATGCTATGTGCGAGTATTCAAACTGGTGTATATCACAATTTTATTTGAGTTTTTGAAAGCAAATGTTACTAGTATTATACAATATCAATATCAGTTTTATTGTTTTCTGGAACGTAATTGGTTGCGCGAATTTGCTGTGTGGACTGTAGATTTAAAAAGCGATCTAAGGTTTATTAACAATATGCAGATACTATGCCTGGCATGGGATAAAGGTATTGGGAAAGAGCACTGACCTTTAGACTTCGAAGGTTCCACGTGGCACCGCCGGCGATTTTCGACTTCGCACATTTAAATCACTGCCAGGTCCTGGTTTGCACTAACACTGCACTATTGTGGAGTCTCTGAATGATTTGATCACGAAAATAGTCAATTTTCTAGTAATTTCGAGCGGGCGCGGTTAGCGGTGCGGTCACATTCACTCGATGCACAAACGTCAATGTCAAATCATTTCTTGCGGTCGTGCGGGTGGAGGGAAAACGGATGGTATAGGATTGCTAGGCCAAAAAAACAAATTACAAAAAACAAAGTCGCGGATCATAGCAAATTGGCGCAACCATTCCCCCCGGGTTTGAAGGGTTACCTTCAAAGAAAAGAAAAAAAAAACAAAAGCGAAACTAAACCCTATTACTAATCTAAACTATCAATACTAGGTAGCGAAACAACTTATAACTAACTATGCCACTACTACTGATTAGGCAGAGGGCAGAGGCGAATAACCGGACGCAGGTACGATCCAGTTGCGGTTTTAACTTTTACGACTCGCGTTATTCCGTTCGAACCCGGAAAAACTTCTTCCACTACACCAAGAGGCCAGTGCAGAGGAGGCGCACTCTCAGTCTTCAGTATCACCACAGTACCGACTGTGACTGGATCTGAAGGAGTGTTCCACTTTTGACGCGACTGCAGCGTATGCAGATAATCTGTCCTCCATCGCTTCCAAAAGGACTGAACTAAGCTATCTAGCAGAGCGTGACGCGGGTGGAGCTGCAGTTTGTCAGTCTCGACATCTAAAGCGGGCAAATATTTAAGAGGAGTCGTCGTCAAGAAGTGAGCCGGCGTCAACGCTAGTGGCTCCGATGGATCACTAGACAAAGTCCGACACAACGGACGCGTATTCATCAACGCCTCTACCTGAGCGAGTACAGTGCTCAACTCCTCGTACGAGAGAATCTGTTCGCCTATGACCCGAAACAGGTGCGACTTAAGGCTTTTAATATTCGCCTCCCAATTGCCACCAAAATGACTAGCTGCTGGCGTATTAAAACACCAATCAATGCGATTCTCAGCTAAGACATGGGCGAATTCACTTTGGTAGTACTTGGAGCGTAAGAATGTATGTAATTCCGAAATATTGCGTCGCGCTCCAACATAATTTGTGCCGTTGTCAGAGTATAAGCGCTTAACGGGACCACGGCGAGATAAAAATCGTTTAAATGCAGACATAAAACCCTGCGTACTCAAATCACTGGTTAACTCTATGTGAACCGCACGAGTTGTCATACAAACGAATAGGCAAATGTATGCCTTTGTGGAACGTATACCACGACCACGGGCAATAGTGACTTTAAACGGTCCAGCATAGTCCGTCCCAGTATGTATGAAAGGTTTCACCGTCTGTACAACACGACAAGAACGATGGTCGGCCATTTCCGGCGCGTTGAAACGCGGGCGGAGCTTAAAGCAGGGCACACATCTGTGCACTCTAGCGCGTATCAAATTGCGAGCGGAAAGTATCCAGTACTTCTGTCAAAGAATGGACATTAATAAATCGGGACCAGCGTGACAATTCACCTTATGGTGATAGTCCACCAACAAATCCAAAACGTGATCCCTGCGTGGTAGAACTACTGGATGCATTTGTTCAAACTCTAACTTAGCATTTCGCAGACGGCCACCGACACGAATGAGTCCGTCTTGCAAAAATGGTTTCAAATGTTGAAGTGCGGGACTACAAGGTTTATGTGATTCTAAACTACGAAATTCTTTTGAAAAATAAAATTTCTGCAACTCTCGAAGTACAACTGATTCAGCTCTATCCAAATCAGCTGCGATTATAGAACCACGCGATGGCAATAATCTCAAAAATCTTAGGACGTAAACTACACAGCGTAATAGTCTCGACCAAGACGAGACTCGATTAGACAACAACAAAACAACTGACTCTTCACGCGGAACTGATACTACAAGCGTATGTTTCTTCTCCTCGGGTGGTTCTGAAACAGTAGCGGGGTTAAACGGAGCATTTGGCCACTCGTTAGGAGTGGTATGCAGCCAGGGAGGGCCACAAAACCAAAGCGGATGATTTAAAATTTGCGCGGGAAGCAAACCACGTGAGAGACAGTCAGCTGGGTTTTCTGTTCCAGCGACATGGAACATATTTTCCGGTGACAATTCAGCTTGAATCTTAGCCACCCTATTTGCGACAAACGTGCCCCATCGATGGGGTGAAGAGTGGGCCCAACATAGGGCAACGGTTGAGTCTGAAAACGCTACAATTCTCTCTATATTAATGCGAGGACGACAAGTTTTGACTATAGATGTAATCAATTGAACCAACATAAGAATAGCGCAGAGTTCGAGACGAGCAAGAGAGACAACCTTACTAGGAGATACCTTTGATTTTGCGCTAATGAGGAAAACTGAAATGTTATCGCCATTTTGGACCTGAAAGTAAACCACTCCCCCGTAAGCCCTCTCACTGGCGTCTGCGAAACCTACCACATTAACAACAGTGTCTGGTACTATACCAACATGGCGAGGAATCTGTATCTGATCGAGCATTGGAAGCTCTTTCCTATAGCGAGCCCACAACTTGGCAACACTTTCAGGAGCGGTGTCGTCCCAATCACAGTTGGAAAGCCAAAGCTCTTTTATAAGCAGCTTTGCATATAAAACGACAGGAGCTACAAAACCCATTATATCCCATATCCGAGCTACACATGCTAGGATAACGCGTTTGGTACAAGTTGGCGGAGTCGAGCTAATTTTAAGACTGAACATATCAGTTGCGGGTGACCAACTTAAACCAAGGATCTTATGCGAATCACTATCATCGAATTCCTTTACCGAAGTCAACCGGTGTGACGGTGGAATCGACTCTAATGTAGCTTGCGAGTTGCTTGTCCATTTCACCAGATCAAATTGACCGGACTTCATGAGGCTGATTACTTGAGCAGCGGTCTCTATAGCCTCTGCTTCACTAGGTACACTGTACACAAAATCGTCCATGTACAATCCGGTTTCAATAGTGGCCCTTGCTTTCGGGTATGTATCACCCTCGTCAGCGGCCAACTGCTTGATAGTGCGAAGAGCGTGAAAGGGACTAGACTTAAGCCCAAAACAAACACGATTGAATTCGTAAACCTTCAAAGGTTCCTGCGGAGAAAATCTATACAAGAAGCGTTGGAATCTACGGTCACATTCTCTGATTCCAATACTAAGAAACATTTGCCGAATATCGGCAGAGAGCGCAATAGCAAACAAGCGAAAATTTACTATTATTTCAAATAAGTTACCCTGGAGGTTCTGACCACAATACAAGATATCGTTAAGCGATATGCCAGTACTAGTCTTAGCGCTACCATCCATAACCACACGCAGTTTAGTTGTAAGTTTGTCTTCTCTAACAACTCCATGGTGCGGGATGATGTAAAACGGGTAATCACGTGTCTCCTCAGTCTCGGCAGGCGCTGATGAGATATAACCTTTATCTAAATATTCGATCAGCACATCATCATAGGCTTGCTTCAACTTAGGAGACGCCTGCATCTTACGTTCCAAGCATAGAAAGCGTTTTTCTGCGGAGGCACGGGAGCCACCGAGCGAAAAAATATCACCCTTGAAAGGGAGCGCGACAACATAACGACCATCTTTATCACGAGTAGTCGTGCGGGTATAAATCTCCTCAGTGACCTGATCCTCAGGGCTGAGAATAGGTGGGACATTGACCTCTTCAATCTCCCAGAACTTGCGGATGGTAGTCTCAAGCGGCGGCTCGACGGTGCAACAGTGCGACACAGTCGAGTAACTATTTAAATAAGCGGGTGCGGAACCAACTATAACAAACCCGAGAACTGTTTCCAGTGCGTGCGGAGCGGGGTACATCGGAAGACCTTGAATTTTACGTGATAACTGGAGATGCGGGAGAATCGAAGCACCGATCAATAGATCGATATCTCCAGGGAAAGCGTAATTTCCGTCGGCTAACTGCAAGTTCTTAAACTCCGTCAGCATGGACTTGTCAACCGGTACCGTGGGCAACCGTTCCGTAATCTTATCTGCGACTAGCGAATCCATTTCAAACGAAATATTACGATTAAAACGTGAACTAAATATTATTTTAATGGAACCGTGAATGGTTGCCTTTAAACCTCCAAAACCTTTCACTTCTGAGCGGGATGACCAATTATTAAAACTAAAACCAAGGCGTTGACAACAATCCCGAGTAATAAAATTACTCTGGGAAGCGCCATCTAGTAGCGCTCGAACGGTGTGCGGTTTGCCAAAGGCATCTACAATGACAACTTGCGCGGTCGCAAGTAAAACGGTAGTGACTTGAGTACCAGCGGCGGAAAGCGAACACAATGTTACGTCGTTTGCACTTGCAGCAGGCCGCGCGTCACAAGCGTCGCGCGTCTGCGCAGGCTGCTGCTGCGATGGCAGCTTACTACTCTCAAAATGTAAGAAGGTATGATGTCTAGCTAGACATTTACGACAGCTACCACCACTGTTACATGACGTAACCAGATGTTTGTCACTTAGACAATTAAAACACAAATTATTAGTGCGGACAAACTTGTAACGATCACTAGGCGATAATCTCTGAAATTCCGAACACTTGTACAGCTGTGTATGGCTACCCTTACACAGAGAACAGTCAGGTGTTGAGGCGGTATTAACTAGCGTATGTGCAGTCTTGACTGACTTCGATGACGCGTCTATACGGCGATCGGAACCTGTCCTATTCGTGGCTTCATGACGTGCCGACGTGCGCTGCAACACCTTAATATGGTCGCGAATAAAAGATTCTAAATCTTCGAACTTAGGTATTTCTTTACCGCGCTGAGTCGTTTCAAACAGACGAACAGTTTCAGGATCTAATTTCTTTAAACCGATATACAAAAACAAAAAGTCACAGAGGTCATTGACCTTTAGGTTCTTTACTGCACGAACAGATGATGCGAAAATATTTAAAAACTTCTCTAAATTATGATCGTTACAAACGGAAAAACTTTTCAAATCGAATAATTGATCTAAATATGCGGTGGCTACTAATCGCTTATCTTCGTATTTTGTTTTTAAAGTGTTCAAAACTAAATTGTAATTTTCAGCGCTAAACGTAATTCCAGCACAGACAGCCTTTGCCTTACCGGTCAATTTTTCTACGAGATAATGCAATCTCTCGTGATCTGTCAGCGATGTGTTCCTATGTATTATATTTTCGAAACTATCTATAAATAAATTCCAATTTCGAATGTCACCATTAAATTCAGGTATTTGAATTGGCGGCAATCGTGGGCGTTCGCGAGGAGGGTTGGATAAACCACTCGCGGGGGGGGGAGTCTCTAAACTCCTAGCAATACGTTTGATACGACAATACAAGTCATCAAAGGACGACAATGCCTGATAACTCACACAGTAATCAGGATTTAACTCCAACTCTAAAATGTTTATATTATTAATTGTAGATTCAAAGTCCGCGCGCAAACTATCTAAAGTTTCCAACGAACACAAGAAAGCATCTCTAATCGCCAGATCCGAGATTTGCAAAGATTTATCACAAATTGATTGAACACGTGAAAACTGTGAGTCCCTTTTAGCGTATAAAAGCTTTAACTGAACCTTTAAATCAGTACTAACCTTGGTTCCCTTAAGAGACATCTTGTTTTGATATATTCACACTATACACTCAAACAAACACTTAACGAATTATTAAGTAAACGATAATTATCAGATAACAATATGGTTATATTGTAAACAACAAAGTGAACGGCGAACGAACGGAATAACATATGCGTATATAATCTATGGTTTATCCGTTTCCTACAAATATTCACTCAACAATGAACGGGTATTTTTGAAATGCGTCTACCTACATGCAATTTGTAGGATGGTCGAATGAATTTTGTCAAGAAAAAGTATGCGATCGATTTATATCTACGCTGATATTTACGTAGCTAACTATAATTATGCGGTGCGGTTGACGGCGTAGGTACCGTAATTATCAATGACTCTTTAAATATACGAGCGAAATAACGTATAGTTGCCTAAATGCCTAGATGCGGGTTTTCTACTATTATATCTAGGTAAATAGGCGCGTTGCGTTTATTCCCTATGGAACAAATACTATATTGCGAAATTACAAGAAAATGATTCACGATCCTGCTCGTATGGACCAAAAATTAATGGTTGCGCGAATTTGCTGTGTGGACTGTAGATTTAAAAAGCGATCTAAGGTTTATTAACAATATGCAGATACTATGCCTGGCATGGGATAAAGGTATTGGGAAAGAGCACTGACCTTTAGACTTCGAAGGTTCCACGTGGCACCGCCGGCGATTTTCGACTTCGCACATTTAAATCACTGCCAGGTCCTGGTTTGCACTAACACTGCACTATTGTGGAGTCTCTGAATGATTTGATCACGAAAATAGTCAATTTTCTAGTAATTTCGAGCGGGCGCGGTTAGCGGTGCGGTCACATTCACTCGATGCACAAACGTCAATGTCAAATCATTTCTTGCGGTCGTGCGGGTGGAGGGAAAACGGATGGTATAGGATTGCTAGGCCAAAAAAACAAATTACAAAAAACAAAGTCGCGGATCATAGCAAATTGGCGCAACCAGTAATTTTTAAACCGATCCTCTGCTTCTCATATCTATCGGATTCTCGCAACTATCACCAGCCTCCCTAGCTAAGTTACGATGGTTTCGTTAAGAGTGAACGCTTGGAGTTGGCCACGCCCCCAATTATTTTGTTCTGACGTCATTTCAACGCTCAGTCACGTGGTTAAAGCAAAGGAATTGAGGGCGTGGCCAACTCCAAGCGTTCAGTCTTAACGAAACGATCGTAACTTGGCTAGGGGGAGGTCATCGGTCCACCTTGTGGGAGGTCTTTCAACACTGCGTCTTCCAGTGTGCGGCATATATAACTAATATGGTTTAGCTAAGATATTTAGTAACATTTTTATGGTACCTTTTGGTCTACTACCGTATTAAAAATAACAGCAAATTTTGTCTTATGAAAATATTTTACACTACACACAATACAACTACACATACTACACTACACACACTAAAACTACACTATTCACAATACAACTACACTACACACAATACAACTACACATACTACACTACACTACAATAATATAACTAGGTTACTACCCGTCAATTGGCAGTCCTGAATTATAGTGTTTATTCCAAAAATATACCTCTATGGCTTTGGTAGGTTTCCCCTTACAATCACGTATTGTTTTGTACCCAACGTGTACGCATTATGAATGCCCCATATACGAACCATCTCAATAAATCCGACGGTTTATTGTTTCCCAGATGAGAAATATGTATGCAATATTTTATAAACAAAATATTGACTTCGACCGTATTTTATTCCACATTTTGTCAAAGCGTTTTTCTGTTATTTTAAAAGCACCTCCTGTTAATTGAATTTAATACGAATATTTTATACACACGTGTTAATAACAATGCTCGATGAATAAAATTAGGCTACTTCTGAAGACACTTAAGTGGCGGTAATCTATCGGATTTCTTAATGGATTTGTGTGAGATGGGGAAAATGGAAATAAGTAAATAGTTTACTCAAAAAATCTATATCTTTTCGAATCTTTATTTTTTGGGAAATCATGTAATGACTTCTCCCGATCTATGTAATAGTGAGATAGCGCCTAAACGCTCGGTTGGTATTCAGTAATTTCCGTCGCTCACTCGAATATTTTGAAAACTTGTTCCAGGCCAGGCGTGTTTTTTTAACGTCATCATTCAGAATCTCATTTTAATGTGCAAGGTTACACTATGTTTGACAAAAACCACAACACACATAAATTATCTGTGTTTCCAAATTTATAGATAAAGATGTGTAATAACTACATAAGAGAGGTTGAATGGAAATGTATCTCGGGATGGACGGTCTTAAGTACGTTTTACGTACTATTTTCGGAGCCGTAGCGTTTACCGTAACAGATATTACGCTTAACCATGCCCTCGTAGGTAAAATACGATCGCGCGAGCGTTGCTGATGTGAGTAAGAGGGTCTTTTACTCTTTTCAGTCTCTTAAACGTCTCCAAAAATTCCTACCATTTCACACTAAGGTTAATCTTGCACAATCTCTTCTTCTACCGCTCATAGACTATGCGGATGTCTGTTTTCTAGATGCTACGGAGGTACTTCTAAATAAACTCGAACGACTGCAGAATTTGTGCATCCGCTTTATTTTTGGTCTCCGCAAATACGACCATGTGTCGGAGTTTCGGACCAGATTAAGGTGGCTGCCGATTCGGCGTCGGCGAGATATACATATTCTATCTCTCCTCTATAAAATCCTACACAATCCTAATACTCCTCAATACCTTCGTGAACGCTTTGAGTACCTCGTCCCGAGGGGTAAACTTTGTCGCACCACCTCTTCTCTTCTCCTTCGTACTCCGCGTCATACTTCTAGCCGCTACGATGGCTCCTTTTCTGTAACTGCAGTGCGTCTCTGGAACTCTCTGCCTCACTCTCTTCGCGACAGCCCTTCTCTGGATGTCTTCAAGAGGAAACTTAAAGAGCACTTCCTTTCATCTTTGACATAATATTAGTGTATTTAGTATGTATTAATATGTATAGTATGTATTAGTATGTATAATATAATTATACCTATATTAGTTAGACTTAGTTATTTAGAATGATATTGTGCACTGGATCCTACCCTCGAATATGTTTTCTCTCTATAACTCAAAGGTTTGCTGGGAGAAAACTCATTGCTGAGTTAAGCTCGCCTTTGTACATGAACTGTTTGTATCCCTATATGATATGTTATGTTTTTTTTTTTTTGTGTACAATAAAGAATTAAGAATTAAGAATCAATATATATGTTACCGGCAATCTGTATAATTCAAGTATTCTATACAATACCGATTGCGCAGCCGGTAGTGTGTGTAAAAGAGAGAGCAGGAAAGGAGGTGATGTAATTTTAGGGCACCCCGACACGGACAGGGCTTGCGGAAGGCGGGCAATGGGTAGCTCGCTGTCGTTTGTCCGGTAATAGACCGGACCGAGCCCAAGTCGTTTACGGCGCGCACTATTCCCGCGCGCCTCAAGGAGTTGTCAGCAAACTGTAGGGGCCCAGTAGGGTCGAGGCCTAGTCTGGGGCTCTGGAGGGGTATCAAAATGCATACTAGGGCCCTGGAACCAAGGCAGGGAAGGAACAGGGTAGATTTTTAGTCAGTAAGAGTCTGACACTATTTCCCACTCCGCCCAGGGGCGGGATTTGTCATTGGATAATTTTACCTACCATACTAAAAAAACCGACACGGACAGGTTAGGTTAGGGTCTTTTTTTATCACCACCTGAAAATTAACAGCCTTACTTTAAACCGTATTCTATACATTGTCTAGGTATTGTAAAGAATACCGGATGGTATAGATTGCCGGTAACATATACAAAGTATACACTGACTGGCGTATCGAAGCACCGCCAAAACTACTGGGACTACAAGCGTGAAATTTCGCATGAGGTTTCTTTTTATAATGGAGACATGCACTAAGAGAAGGGACGAAGAGGGGTTGAAGGTTTGTATAGATAAGAGAATATAAGCACCAAAGAGTATGTAAGTACTACGTTTAGTTCTGGCGTCCAATGGGGCATTAACCACAGAGTACTTTTTCTATTAATTTCAGTGCAAATTGCCACAGACTATGTAATCGAGCTGCACCATAGATTTTGTAAAAAATCTATGAGGTGCACATAATGTCATGGACGCGCCGTGGTGTTGTCGCTTCATAAATACACAGTCTCCTTATTTTTATTTATCTATTCATGATTTTTTATTTTATTTTTATCTTTTTGCACATTGCACCGTTCTTTCTGTCAGCACTGGCCAACGCTGAAAACCAGCGCTGTGTGTTCATCGCATTGTGCATGAGGGCACAGCTTTATGCTGAGCCTTCGGCCGTTTTGCACGGATATGGCGCACATCTTTCCTTTAAAATGTTACGTTTGTCTAGTTTTTAGTTGCGTCATTCCGTGTAAATAAACTGTTTTTCTTTCTTTTTTTCTTTAAAGCCACTGAAAGATGCTAGTTATTGTATAAAATTAGAGCAATGTTCTTAAGAGCAAGGCGCTTAAGAACATTGTCAACGCCAGTCCACTCAAGATAATCGTACACGCACTCCTGTTCACACTATCTAAGAATTCTGCGGAAAACTGATGCCGGTGAAGTACCGGTGTACATATCGCTGTACTGAGCAGAGCAGCGATCATGATTTTGATGTTTTATTTTTGGGTGGGAAACTATCAAATAATTTTTTTAATACACTTTCTCGATAACCCGCTCTTATCCGTTTTAGGCATGCGATTTACTGTTTTTCACACTAGTGCGGAAAAGTGCGCGAGTTAGCACCCGCCCCAATTTTCTTACATTTATCAGTATCAGGCTGAGCGCAAAGCGACCCCCACGAGTCGCGCGTCAACCCCCTTTTACTTATGTCTTCATAAGTGTATTGAAAAACGTCATTGCTGCCCTTAGCTCCACGACAACTTCGCCTACAGGTCGGGTGAATGCCGCCTCGGTCGCAAAGATAAACTTTCTCCAGTTGTATCAAAATATTTCCGCTTTGGGTGTAGCGATAGGAAGTATCTGACATTAATGACTAAAACCAACCTGTTTTCCTTCAGTTGCCTTTCATATTCCAGGGTCGTGGTTACTCTTTCCACATTTTTGGTTGTTGCCCTAGGTTTTAGTTCTTTTGGCCATAGAGGCCTACAGCCCATTCCCTCTTCTAGAAGCCTGAGTACCAGTATTAGGAACATTATAAGGTTATCTTTGTATGTGTGGGTAGACGGTAAATCCCTAAGCTACTTGTAGCAAATCGGTCAAGGATATAAATATCTTCTAT
The DNA here is from genome assembly GCA_958295575.1 of Leucania comma. Classification (NCBI taxonomy): domain Eukaryota; kingdom Metazoa; phylum Arthropoda; class Insecta; order Lepidoptera; family Noctuidae; genus Leucania; species Leucania comma. Next base: position 4,998,284 of record OY282484.1, read on the forward strand.
TTATAATGTTGATAATACTTGAGTCATTGATTCTACAGCCTCTTCACGAAGACAATATGAGGAAAGGAAAAAAATGATTCAGCGTCAAATAAGTAGGTGTTTGATGTCGAGAAAAACTTTTTAATTAAGTAAATATTGCCTTAGTATAACTGATTAATTATGATGAAGCCTAATTTATTAGTTTGACTTCAAATTAATTTAACTTTCGAAATTAAGTGACGAACGAATTTATAGCTTCATTTTTGGTTAAAAAAGTGTTTATTTGCTCCATTTGGACACTTGTCAGATTTTGGATAACGTTGACATCGGCACTAATTTTTGTATTATGGCCTTTCCTGCAGTACGGGGCGTTTAAGACCTCGTAAGAAAATTACATGACGGTAAGGGGCTTATTAGACCCCGTTATGTTTATTAACAAGCTTTTTACACAAGCTTTTTTATTAACAGAGTGCGGTACGAGGTCGAATAGACCCCGTATTTAAGTAGAAAGACCATCTTTTCTGCACTAAACCAAATGGAAGTTATGCCTCCAAACATTGGAGAAAAGTGTGTTTTTCAGAAGACACTTACTTACAAGGCGTACTAAACCCAAATTGAAATTGTCGAAAGCGTTAGAGATTTCCATTTCTTCCTCCCAATAGGAAATTCAGATTTTACTATTTCATGTATGATTGTAATGGTATGCGGGCGGATGGCAAATATCTTTTGAATCTCCTGGTAATAAAACGCAGATTTCTGAAATGTGAACGTTTTGTTTCTTTGGAGAATTCAACGGACGTATTGTCGACATTTACATTTACACATATTCCGATGAAAAAGTGGCATCAGCTTTGATCTGTCTATGATTAGACGTTTGCCTGTTTGTGGTTTCCGGATGAGGATTGTTTTAGGTTCAGTTAGCGGTGTCGGCCGTGTGGAAATCATTTTTTTTATTTACACTTTTACTACAAAACTGAAAAAAGTACTGGCTGAAATGTGGTTACATTTCTGCAAATTTTGCTATCAGGGATAAAAAAGCTATATTATGCTTTTCTCCGGTGAGTAAAAATCGCCCAATGGCGTCTAATGATAGTTTCAGACTTTTACTGACTAAAAAATCCACCCCGTTCCTTCTTAGCTCTTCATACCGGGGCCGGACCTGCCTTACAGAAGGCGGTCCATGGTCCCTACTGCGCGGCGTCGACGACTTGGGTAAGGACCGAACGGTTACCGGACGGTCGGACGGCCATTGCTCGCCTTTCGCAAGCCCGCGCCTACGACCGGAAATCGGGATCGGAAAGGGATAATGTAGCTGAAGTTTTACAATTACATCATCTCTTAACAAAAAATGTAACTAGCACTATTTGTTCCACAATAGGCGTGGGCTTACGGACGATGAGTAACGGGTAGCTCGACGTCGTTTAGTGTTTCATACGCACCTAAAAGAGATGTCAGCAAAACCGTTGGAGTCCAGCAGGGGCAAAGTCTACTGGGGCCATGGGTTGGCTTCCGAAAGAAAACCCGACCCCGGCACGATAGGCAACGAAGGAATAGGGTAGGATTTTAGTCAGTAAGAGTCTGACACTACTTCCCGCTCCGCCCAAGGACGGGATTTGTCATTGGATGATTTTACCTACCATAAAAAAAACCTGGAGTCCTGGAACGCCAGGCAAAGAAGGAACATAGCTGTGATTTTAGTCAGTAAAAATTTGACACGATAGAAGCAGAAGAAATCATTGGATGATTTCCCAAATTGTGCAGCCTTTAAAGTAGAAAATTGTTCCAATGTGATTAAAAGTATCGTATGCGCAATTCCAGGACATAGTCTACTAGTTACCAAGAAAACGAACATACACACACATGCACAAACAGTCGCGAACGTTCGCCTTTATAACATCAGATGTGATTTAAGAGGTCCTCTCCATTATAGGCGTCAGCGCTGCTTGATCTATAATCACAGAAAAGGCGTAAACGCCTGTCCTGAACAAACACACAGTCTTAGCAACGATTCTCAAATATTATTACAATCCGCTAATAGTTTTATCCGCCCTCTCATGCCCGTATCGATCACAGCTCTTAGATATTGGTGAAGTGTAACGACCATAATCTTATCTGCCCAATACTGTATAATAATATAGATTTGCTATTGTGCTATATCTAGTTTGTATGTGTGCGTAAATTATGCATGTGTGAGTTTACGGGAAAACCAAATTTACTTAAGCACCTACGCATTTCGCATTTTGTAGTCAGTGTAACATTCAATGTTCATTAAAATATAATTAGCGACCGATGATTTTTTAATGAAATGGCCATTGAATAGTATTGATGATTTTAGTGAATATAGCTCATTAAAGCCATTTTAGTTTTATATTTATTTTAATGAATTGCTTTTTGTATGCATCAAAGCGTCTAACAAGGCACTAATTACGGTCGCTTAACCGACGTGAAAGTTCATAATTATCCCGCGGGAATGAATTTTGAAATTTCACGCGTACCGCTGGAATCAGCTAGTAAATAGACAGAAAAAGTTTCAGACAAAAATGTACAAACATTTTGAATTAAGTTCGCAGTGAAGTATCATACTGATGTATAAGTACATTAGTGCCGATATTTGTTTGTAGCTTTTTTCATTTTTCTTTATTTTTATTTTCTCGTATAAGTGCTATGGTTAAAAAAGATTGAACTCGCTGTCTGTTTATTAACATTCATAAACAAGCATTCTTAGAAAATTGTTGAAGATTTTTTCGTTCCCGGGTGTTTTTAATATCGTGCGGATTTCATTACGCATGCGGGCTTGCTCCGCACGCGTAGCCCCCGCAAATGTCTTTTTCATACAAGTATTTATTGTAATGCGTGTAATATGCGCGCGGGATGTGAGGCGTGATATCGGGCATTAGCCCCGCATGCCCACTATACCGCATGCGAGATGAAATCCGCACGATATTAGAAACACCCTAAATAATAGATTATACAGCTGATCAGCCCCCCCTAGGCAAGTTACAATCGTTTCGTTTAGCGTAAACGCTTGGAGTTGGCCACGCCCTCAATTCCTTTATTCTGACCACGTGACTGAGCGTTGAGATGGCGTTAGAAGAAAGGAATTGGGGGCGTGGCCAATTCCAAGCGTTCACGCTAAACAAAACGGCTAGGAGGGCAGGGCCATTTGGCGATAATTTGAGATTTCGGCGCTCTTGTAATTTTATTTCATATATGATATTTATTTTATTTCGTTCTCTTGATAGGCTCGCACTAGACCACTATCTCAACTGACAGAAAACGATGAAGTAGTCAACTATGGAGCGCGTTTGCTAAGTATTAACCTATCCACTTTCGAAATAAAAGATCCCTAGCCCCCTAGCTAAGTTACAATCGTTTCGTTTTGCATGAACGCTTGGAGTTGGCCACGCCCCCAACTCCTTTGTTCGAACAAACGAATTGGCCAAAACTCTCACAACTAAGACGAATCTAACGATATCTGTCAAGCTAAATTTCAACAAGTCGTTTCGGCTCTAGAGCATGCTTAAGAAATATACAATCATAAATATGATATACCAGGATAGATTGTCCTGACTTAGAATTATGAAGAGACCCGGCTCCGGGATAATGGGAGCAGGGACAATTAAAGAAGGAGAAATTTGTTGCTACTAAACATAGGTAAACCTCCCATAAAGCTTGCCACAGAATGTGATCATGTACTTTCCTTCTTCACGTACCTAAAGCCTATTGCACTTTTGATGCCGTGCTCCCATCTGCGATTTTGTCTCCCTTTGTTCCTTTTATGTTAGACACTAAGTAAGTCTTTGGCCCTTGTTTGTCAAATACTTTATTTATAAATACCTACAATCTAGAAAGAAAAAATAGACCAAGCTAACAGAATCTACTTTCGAAACTTACTGTTTCTTTCTTTCTTATTTTCTTTTTTATTTATTTATTTAAACTTCATGTACAATAGTGGTACATAGGCGGACTCAATGCAACAAGGCATTCTCTACCAGTCAACCTTTGGGTTAAGAAAGACAACACTGTGGTAGGTGTGCACAATAAATAAATAACATAATTTTAAATAGAATGCTTCTTTATTTTTACTTTCTTTTTTGTTTTACTTTTCTTTATACTTCTTCTTTTCTACTTTCTTTTACTTATGAAATGTAAAGTGGTTTTGACCAAATAATAGTTTTGACTGTGACATACATATGCAATCAGCACTATCTACTTTATGTTTGATCCCGGCCTATTTTTGCTATGGTAACTAATCAGTCATTAGTGGATTAACCTATTGTTTCGTTTTGCGTGAACGCTTGGACGTTCACGCAAAACGAAACGATTGTAACTTGGCGCACGTTATAGCTATCAGGAAACATAGACTTCGGCAGGTTGTTTTGGATGTTGTTTCATCAATATTGGATGTTTTATGAACTTGTTTTTTGCAGCCTCGCATACAAACCAACATACGATGTGATAGTGAAAGTATTTTGATTAATTCCCGTAGCTCACAAACTGGATGGTTGGACACAGAATATTAAACGTTCCCTTGATTACTTTTTTAGTAAAAACTAGCCATTCCAGAACCTATCGACCCTAACGGCCATCCATTCTGCGAGCAATGTGCCCCGCTCATTGCGACTTAAGTACAGCGATTCTTCGTGCAATGTCGGTTGGTTCTCCTGCAAATATACATTCCTGAACCGGAAGACGTTTGCTTCCAACATTCAGTGAACATTCTTTTTTTTCTTTCTTTCTCAAACCTCCATCGTTTTTGGAAATATTATTAAGAAAACCACTGCACAAACTTGTTTTTTTTTTTTATAAAGAAAACCGTGAGCACCTCCGTGTCAGTGTTTTCACTCTCAGTTGACGACATGTTTAAATATCACGCGTCATAAATTTTACAAAGTTTGGCGTAAAATACAACTTTTGATCTACAAATACTGTATTTTGTAAACGTCAATGATAGGAGTTAGAATTGGTGATATAAAATTCAGTTGAGCGATTTCTTGAAAAACAAAAAATAATGCCTTAACTTTTGGTGTAAAAGGTGGAAGTTATGGTATTTTTACGCACGTTCCTTCGATATGTAAAGCGTCTTAGAATTTTTAGATGACGGTAATATAGTACGAGTATCATAATCATAAGGAAACAACAATGTAGCTTTTTGACACTACTGACACGCGTTACATCCGCGCTTCATTGAAGATTGTTAATTTAGCATCTCATACTTGAATTTCAAATTGTAGTAAAAGTTTGCTAGAATGTTGCAGGGTTTCCTTAGTATCTGATAAGGTAAAAGGCCGGATAGTTGCCCCTGTTTTTGAAATCACTGATTACTTTTTTAAACAATAAGATAAATATTGGCAGGTACTTTGGTTATTAATTTACAAATTTATGAAATTTTCTTTGATATTTCCAGAGTGTTAGCGATTTTTGCGGACCTCTTCATTATCTATCCCGTATAGGGGATAGTCGCCCGTACGAACGTTGGGCCGACGATATAAAAACTACAGCAGGAGCTGACTGGATTAACAAGGCTAGGGACAGATCAAACTGGAAAACCTTGGAGGAGGCCTATACCCGAAAGGGACCTTAACCAACCGGAACTAATATACCAGTCTAGTTATTTTTGTTATTTTATTATTTAGTTTATCTTTTTATTTAGCTTTTATAAAATAATGTAACAAAAATTAATGAATAAAGGCTATATTATTATTATTATAGGGAATAGTTGCCAAATCCATACAAATTGAGTTTAGGATTGATGCTCCACCGAGAAACAGAACGTCAATGCCGAAAAAATTGAACGCATTTTGCCTTTCCATGCACAGGGCGCAAACCCATACAAGTCCATATAAAAATACTAGTCACAGGCGTTGCGGAGTGGGTTCCGGGTGGCTCTAAAGAGCTGTGACCTATACGGTTACAATAGGTTAATCCACTAATGACTGATAAGTTAGAATAGCAGAAATAGACCGGGATCAAACATAAAGTAGATAATGTTTATTACAAATGTATGTCACAGTCAAGACTATTATTTGGTCAAAACCACTTAACATTTCATAAATAAAAGAAAGTAAAAGAAGAAATCGGAAAGCAAAAGTAAAGCAATGAAAAAGTAAGAAAAAAGAAGCAGAAAAAAAGAAAAGAAGAAAGAAAGAAAGTTTTGAAAATAGTTTTAACTAAAACTACTATAATTTGCTAACATTCACTCACATTTTTTTTTTATTAGATTGGTCTATTTTTTGTGATCACTTTAAAAACAGTTTTTAAAGTGATTCTAGGTATTTATAAAATAATTACAGTATTTGGCAAACAAGGGCCAAAGACTTACTATGTGTATAATACACCATTATTTTTTAATTAGTGCAAATACTTTAAGGGCTTATTAGAAAAGGTCTTGTTATTATTTAAGTAAAGTCTCAATGAATAATATCCATAAACAGCAAAATTATGAGCTTTTGTTTATATCCCAAAATCTCACTCAATTTATGGAAACATTGCACAGGTTATTGTTTATGAATGAAAGAATGTCATTAAAAATGGGAAAACACGGCGCTTAGTATTTTCTAGTAGTAATTGTTATGAATGATGATTCAATTATGAATTAACCAATAATGATAAATTTTCGTGGAAAATTTTGTGATTTCGTTATTTTATTTTCGACTACACAAATATGATCAGTAACGGGTACTGATTGAGCCCCATTTTTTTGTACACTAATTAAAAAATAGGGGTGTATAAAAGATAGAAAGGGAGACAAAATCGCAGATGGGAGGACGATATCAAAAGTACAATAGGCATTAGGTACGTGAAGAAGGAAGGTACGTGATCACATTCTGTGGCAAGCCTTTTAAGAGGTTTACCTATGTTGAGAAGCAACAAAATGTCCTTTGGACATGGCTAAATTGAAGTATGGACGACTGCCCCACAATGAAAATGCATGTATAAACATGGCACCTAGCAATATATAATGCTAAATAGCTGTAAAATAGTATTTTATAATCAAAAAGGTTCAGGAACTTTTCAGATCTGCACAATCCTGAAAATAAATCGCGTAACTCCTACGGCAAAGGTATAAAAACTTCAAATAATGACATTGCTATGAACTTTTAACTAGGCGCTTTATTGTTGCTGCGACGATTTTTATTGATGATTGTGTTTTTCACTGACGATTTTTCACTAAGGTACTTAAAGTACAAATCTACAAATGGGTAAATGCACTAAAAAAACTTGATTCAACGGACTTATGATAAATAATCTCCACAAAAATCATAATATTAAAAGTGTATTCTGTTGTAAAACCTAAACTACTTATCCAAATGAGTTGAAATAAAGACAGTTTTCACAGACAATGTAAATAACACTAAGATTGAAATGATGAACGTATCTATTTGAAAAAGATATTAAATACCTGTTGAATACCGTAATTAGAGACACAATAGAAAGACAATAGATGTGCGGACGCCGGCGTCCTCTCGGGGAATAATGAATTAACTAAGCCAAATATTTGTAATTTCTGTATTGAGGTAGTTTTGTAAACAATTCTGCATAAACTAGATAATTAACGCACTGAGTAACCAGGGACATAACAAATATATAATAAAACAATAAAAATGCGATTTATTTATTTGGTAAGTCTTCTTATGAAATTATCTAAAAATGAAGCCGGAGATGATAATGTTTTCTAATGTCTCGCCCCCCCCCCCCCCCCCCCCCGAGATACCAGACCACTGTCATGACATGACAACAGCCCAGAGTTCTGTTACCCACAATACGGCTGCAGTAATATGACAGTATATCATCTAAATGATTGTTTGTGGGTTCAGTTTCATACAAAATATACACATAGTATATTTTATGACCAATATGCCTCGAATTTATTTGGCCTATTAGAAGTTGAGGTCTTGATGCACCTAAATGATTTACTCTTTCAAGATCTGGGCACACTTCAATATTGTAAACACCATTTGCTCTAATATGCTCTCCGTAGTATGACCGAGCTTGTTTGGCTTGATATGGTCCTAATGCCATCAATATTAAGTCACTATGCCCCAATATTGGAAAACTCTCCAATTGGGGCAGGTTACCATCCACTCTTAAAAACTTTGTTTGTTGAACCTATATATTCAAATTGTTTTCCCTTACAAAGGTTCCTAAACGGTTAAGCTGATCCATAAAACATGTCACTCTCTAAATTAAATGTTGGTAGTTTTTTTTCAATTTGGTTTGCTGTAACACTTGAGTATATATTATTATTTTCAAGTAGCAAGTGCCAAACATTAAAGTTCAAATGTACATCACATACCCTAGTATCGTGGGGAATATAAAATATTATTATAATTTTCAATAAGCATTTTTTTTTTATAAATGCTGGAATAACATGTAACTTTTGTTCAATAACACAAGCATTAAACACACAGTGTCTAGAGGTATTTGCAGCCCGTTTATAATTTGGCAGATTTAATTCTGGCTCTGGAAAAGGTCTCGGTACTGGTTCAGTTTCAATTATTGGTTCAGGTTCAGGTTGTAGTTCAGGTACAGACTCAGTTAGTGGCTCAGGTTCAACTGAACCGCCAGATTGTGGCACAGGTTCAGGTCTCGGCAGAGTTGACCGATTTTGGTCCTGATTTGTCTGCCTTTGATGCCGCATCCAACAGGGATGACACACATAGTTGATGGTCTAAAAAAAAGGTGATTTAGGTTATTGGTATGATGTCATCGTTATAGAGAAAGAAATGATGATTATTAACTGTTTGTAGGCTGAGGAACTAAATATTTGGATTTGTATTTTAGGTGATTTATGTTATTTTTTTTATATTGTAATATAATAATGACTCTCTGCATGTGTTGGTTTTGGCTGTTAGTGCAGAGAGTATCTAGGTATCAAATAAATAAATAAATAAAACAATGCATTGTATATAAACATCACTTTAATTACCTGATGGAAAGCTGGATGTGATATTGGTAAATCCTTCATCATCAAATTGTTTCTTTCCACTTCATGATGTACGCTTCTGACAGAACGACCACAAGTTATGCACACCATTGTATGGCCAAATAAACGATCATCATTAGCTTCTGAATTCAGCATTTCATAACAAGGATGACAAATATTGGCATCCCTTGGAACCTAAAAAAACAAAACTGAATTACCATAGTACCAATCATTGTTTCTTATATTTATTAGTTTTAAAATTATTCGCAGATGACTTACCTCTATTGTTAACCATCGTGCTAGGTTCATGAG